>CM066035.1:523555064-529036118 GCA_033557465.1 Ichthyophis bannanicus
AATAAGGCCCTAGGCAAGAGTGGAGATAAATCTGACTGGTTTGGATGAAAAGGTAGAAATACCCCTTACAGAAAAAAGGGGTAGGTCTCTAAGACCCCTTTTATCCAAAAGAAAAAGAGTTATTTGTATTAGGCATTGGGCCTCCAACTTCTTGAAGATCAGTAAAAATCTTTCATAAGTGATGTCACTTATGATAATGACTTTACATGGATAGCTTCAGATGCGACATAACCGAAAAGGTTACGGTAAGAAGGTATTTCCCAATTTACCAGAGAAATTGGTTGCCCATTAGGTTTTAAGATATGCTGGGACAGCAATAATATGGACAATAACAGTTCTTTCAAAGTCAGATATTGTATAGAGATTAACTCAACAAGAAGAAGGATTAAGACCTACTTGAGAATATTGATGGAGAATCTCTGCTTGGTTAAAAATGGAAGAACTATAGGGAAAGTTTCATCGAAACTGGTATTATGTTCTTCACTTACAAGGAGAGGACTAGATTTCTTTAAAAGATCTAGGTCCTGAAAAACCAGATCTGGAGACCTACGTGAAGGAGTGCAGAGGAGATCCTTAGTTTTAAGACAGCAAGTCTGGATCCTTCTATAACTTCAGGTAGTAGCTGGAGAAAAAGATGCAATATAATGAGATACCATGTTTGCCTCTCCATGAGGGCAATATGAGTATCATGCATCCTTTTTATTCATTATAAGCCACAACGAAGTATAGGGAATTAGAAGGAAAGTAATAATTAAGGACCGACTGCAGTGAAAAGAATGCATCCCTGTTGTAGGAGTTCCAGTGAAATGTGGAACAACCCAGGGAATTGTGTAATTTTTTTACGCCTTCACGTGGTCTAAGCCCTGGTTAGTTTTCCTTAAAAGAAAAGTTTTAAGAAAGATGGTAAGAGTAGGAACAAACCAGTAATGTAGGAGCATGACTGGGCAGAGTCTACCAGCTGAAGCCCTTTTAACCATCTGGAAGCTACCTGCTAGGAGTAGCTCTTAGGCTCTCTGGCAAGGCCCATAGTTGCAGAGCTTCCTTATGTAATGGCAGAGAGCATGTTGTAGGTTGGTTAGATCTGGCTGTTTAATTGCCAGTGTGCAACCTAATCTATTCTGTTGGAGCCAAAAAGAGATGAAGATGGCTAAGAATAGTAGACAGGCCTGATGCCTGCAACAATAAAGTGTAACCTCTCTTGGAGTTATCTGTTATTAAAGCAGCAGAAAAAGTAGGTTCTATAGGTTGGAGAGGACCGACAGACATAATTTGGAGTGGTAATACTCAATTTCTGTCTGATAAGCTGCCTTAAAGAAGTATCTGAGATACATAGAGAAGAAGATGAACCACAAAGGGAAAGAAAACTCTGTATGGAAACTACCCACTGGAGTAGGTATTGAAGAAAAATCCTATGGGCTTAGAGAATAAGCCCTCCAGTTGATTAGTAGTACTCTTAGAGACTGAAAGTCTGGACTAAGAGGGATAGAAAGTAATACAGAGTTGAGAGGACTTACAATTTGGTAAGTCTTCGAAGAGGTAGGGTCCCCTTGCGGTTAAAAGTATAAGATATCCTCGTACAGAAAACTGTCAAGGTGAAGGGTATAGCTCACCTTGTTGTTAGTTGTTAGGTCTCCCTTTCTTTTAAAAGGAGAAACCTGTTATCTCTAGGTTATGATGGTCCTTAATAGCTCTTGGAGCTAAAACGATTGATTTCCCTTGTAGTAAGAGATTCATGCCCAGAGTCAAGGATTGAGTCAATGTATGACTGGTATCTCAGCATGGATGAGATGAACCTTAGATACTTCTGTTAAAAAGAAGTAGGCTCAGAGGTTCTAAACCTCACACAGAAAAAACAGAGAATAGAAATATCAGAAACCCTGCGACTGCTGGGCTTGCTGAGGCTGTTGAGGTCTTGATTTTCTTAGCCTGGTTTGATGTTGCCTGTCTTTGGAAACATCTGCATGATGGGTAGGACATGGATAAAACTTTTTTCCCCTAGGGGGATAAAGCTTTTTAGGAGAGTTTTTATTGGCTGGGATAGAGGAAAGTTTGGACAATCCTCTGACAGTAAAAGCATCAGTGTTTAACTGAGTAGTTTGAAATAAAGCATCCTTGTTAAAGAGATTTTCACCAGTACAAGGAGTATTTCCCAGCCTTTCTTGTACCCATCTGTCCAAGTCTGAAGCTTGGAGCCAGGCCAGGCGTCATGCTCCTATGGCTATAGCAGAAGTTCTGCTAATAGACTCAAAACAGTCTAGGGAAGCACGATTAAGGAACCTAGAGATATTTTGAGCATGACTGACTAGTAAGAAATAGTCTGCTCTCTTATGCTCTTGAAGGAAAGGGTTCAAAAGCTTTAAGCTGTTTGTGACCTCTTCAAGAAACAATCCCATATAGAAAATATATGAGATAATTCTTGCTGAAAACATGGATGCCTGGAAGCATCGACGTCCAAAGGCATCTAAAGTCCTAGACTCACGACCTGGCGGATAAGAGGAGTGCTTCTTTGCACTCTTAATACGCCTCATTGCTGATTCTACAACAATAGAATGATGAGGAAGTTGAGTCTTTTGAAAACCCGGAGAAGGTGGCACTTTGTACCTAGTTTCAAGTGTCTCAGAATGTGGTGATACCGTTAAAGGAGTTTCCCACATCTTTAAAAGTAGATCTTGTAAGATCTGATGCAAAGGAAGCATGATTAGTTCCTTTGGCAACCCTGGGGATTGCAGGGTCTCTGAATCCCCTGGTAAGGACTCTTCACCAGGTATAGAAATGGCAAGTAACCTCGCCATATCAAGCAGAAAAGCTTGAAAAGAAATCTCCCCTGAGGAGGACCCTCTAAAATGAGGGGTAAAGGCTAGACTTGTTAAAGATTCAGCCTTGGTACCGATGGGCTCATCCCAGTCATCGGTATTGGAAGACTTGAAAGGATGAAGCATCGGATTCTCCCTAAATTGATGTCTTCGGTACCACCCGAAGTCGGTACAAAGACGAGTCGGTACCGAATCATCCATGCTAGGGATCGATTCCAGGCTCGGCATCGAAGGAATCGAGTCTGTCGAAGCAAGCATGGACGGTACCGACACCGATGCCGATGTTGTTACCGGTACTGGTACAGAAGGTGATACCGATACTGGAGGAACGGTCTGCAGCCACTCTAACGGTACCGAAGTAACCGAGAGCGCTAGACTACGTTCATCGGTGAGGAGTGTTTCATCCATCACCGTAGCCGATGCCGGGGTGTCGGTACCGCTCGAAGCGGCCACAGCCACCGAGCATGGCCCAGGTATGTTCACCGAGGCGAGAACCCCGGGAACGACCTGAAGCCCCGTTAATGCTTTGGAGCCTGAAGACTCCCGCCGGGGCTTTATTGCCAAAATGTCCTCGAGGGCAAAGCCGGAGCAATCTCGATACTGGAAAGGAGATCTACCACTCGAGGACTGGCTAGTCTTTACAGACTTTTGTTTGGTTACCTGATTCTGTGGAGATATTCTAGCTGGTGACATTGAGTGCGATGTGAACCGGGTATCGAGCTGTGCTCGATTCTGAAGATTTCTTCTGTTTGAAGTCCAGCAGGAAAGACACTCCAGTGAGCAATGGTCAGGACCCAAACATTTTAGACATCAAGTATGGGTGTCTAAAAGAATATTTGTACTGCCACACTTAGAGCATTTCATAAGGGTAGTGGCTGGCTTTTCCATAGTGGAAAAATGGAGGCCTAGTGGCCTAGAAACTGACAGACACTAACAGGAAAAAATTTCTGTCGGAAAGCGTAGTTACTCACCTGTAACAGGTGTTCTCCAGGAGCAGCAGGAATCAGTCCTCACATATGGGTGACGTCGGCGCCGACGGAGCCCTCGCGGAGCAATTTTCCCCAGCTTTCAAAGAAAGCCTTTGGGAATTGCAGCGCGCATGCGCGGTCTCCTTCCCGCCCAAGGGTGCCATCTTAGCCAGTCTGATGACATAGCTAAAAGACAGTATAAAAATGTGCAAAAAAACTTAAGCAGATGATTGCAACTCCAAGGGGAGGAGGGAGGGTTGTGAGGACTGATTCCTGCTGCTCCTGGAGAACACCTGTTACAGGTGAGTAACTACGCTTTCTCCAGGACCAAGCAGGAAGTCAGTCCTCACATATGGGACTCCCAAGCTTAAGGCTACCGGAGACCCTAAGCACAAAAATGAGCTCCCTCTAGCTCAGCAGCACAGAAGGAAGGAATCTTCACTGAATTATTACCCACCGGTAGCCCAACATCCGGGATGGAGGGTAGGAGTTGCTCAAACCTCGAAGAGATTTCGGAGGACTGCCTGTCCGAAAGCACTGTCCCTGCGGGACTCCCTCTCGAGGCAGTAATGGACCGCAAAAGTCTGGCTCGAAGACCAAGTAGCGGCCCGGCAGATGTCTGCCAACGGAACAGAGCGGAGGTAAGCCACTGACGTAGCCTTCGCCCGAACACAATGAGCCGTGACTCGACTTTCTAACGAGAGTCCGGCTGCCCCCTAAGCCCAAGCGATGCAGTCAGCAACCCAGATGGACAGAGTACGCTTGGAGACCGGGAGCCCCAATTTATTGGGGTCAAAAGACACAAAAAGCTGAGCAGCTTTACGGTGCTCTCGCGTACGGTCAAGGTAGAAGTTCAATGCCCTTCTACAGTCCAGGGTATGCAGGACCATTTCAGCTCGGCTGGAGTGTGGCCTGAGAAAGAAGGTCGGAAGTACCACCTCCTGATTGATGTGAAAAGGGGAGACCACTTTTGGAAGAAATTTTGGGTGAGTCCGTAGGACTACCCTATTTTTGTAGAACCGAGTGTAAGGGGGATCAGACACGAGGGCCTGTAGTTCACTTACGCGTCTAGCGGAAGTGAGGGCTATCAGGAACAATGTTTTCCAAGAAAGAAAACGGAGAGAACAGGTAGCCATAGGTTCAAAAGGCGGACAGGTGATCCGCTGTAAAACCACATTCAGGTCCCAGTCAGGTGCTGGCGGGCGCAGAGGTGGTTTAAGTAGAAGGAGACCTTGGAGAAACCTCGCTACGAGAGGGTCGCTCGAAAGAGGTCTGCCGTCCACCGGCACATGATGTGCTGAAAGAGCACTGAGGTGAACTTTGACGGAGTTGGACTTAAGTCCCAGATTAGAGAGGTAGAGCAAGTACTGCAAGATCACCGACACCGAGCAGGAGAAGGGATCCTGAGACTGCTGGGCACACCAAGCGGAAAAGCGACGCCATTTAAGGGCGTAGCATTTGCGGGTAGAAGGTCGCCGAGAAGCTAGGACGACCTCTTCCACCTCTGCCGGCAGTAGAAGGGGAGCAAGGACTACCCTTTCAGCAGCCAGGCCATCAGATGTAGGGATCTGAGGTTGGGGTGTAGCAGGGACCCCTGATCCTGTGTTAGGAGATCCGGTTGAAACCCCAGAGGGAACGGATCCTCTACCGCTAATTGCAGCAGGAGTGGAAACCACGGCTGTCTGGGCCAGCGAGGAGCTATCAGGATCATGGAAGCTTTGTCTCGGAGAACCTTGAAAAGAGTTCGAGAGACTAGCGGGATGGGAGGAAAGGCATACAGAAGGCTCTTCGACCATGAGAGCAGAAAAGCATCCGCCGCTACCCAAAGGGGATGCGGCTGACAAGAGCAGAAGCGAGGAAGTTGCCGGTTGAGAGGACTGGCAAAGAGATCCATCGTGGGGAGGCCCCACTTCAGGAAAAGTTTCTGAACTACCAAGGGATCCAGGCGCCACTCGTGCGGCTGGAGGATCCTGCTGAGTTTGTCGGCCAGGCAATTTTCTTGGCCTGGGAGATAAACTGCCTTGAGAAGAATGCCGTGGCTGACGGCCCAAGAGCAGAGCTTTTGTGCTTCGCGACAGAGAAGGAAGGAGCCTGTGCCTCCCTGTTTGTTCACGTAGAACATGGCCACCTGATTGTCGGTCTGGACAAGGACGGACTGGTGAGAAGTCAGGTGGGAGAAAGCCTTGAGAGCCAGACGAATTGTTCTGAGCTCCAGGAAGTTGATCTGCTGAGCAGACTCCCACGTGGTCCAGAGACCTTGAGTACATGCCCCTTGGCAATGCGCTCCCCATCCTAGGAGAGAAGCATCGGTCGTCAGCACTTGAGCCGGCTGAGGTGACTGAAAAGGCATTCCGAGCACCAGGTTCGGCCGATGAATCCACCATTGTAGAGAAGAGGCCAGCGGCCCGGAGACGCGCACTAAGTCGGCTAGGCCGCCCGTGGCTTGTTGCCACTGCTTGCGAAAGCACCATTGAGCAGGCCGCATATTCAGGCGGGCATTGGGGGTCACGTGGACGGTGGAAGCCATATGGCCGAGTAGTCTCAGGAAGCGCCTGGCTGAGACCAGGGACTGGCTGCGAAAACGGCCGGCTAGGTCCATGAGCCGTTGAGCCCTGTCGAGAGGCAGGAAAGCTCGTGCCTGAGGAGTGTGCAGTCTTGCGCCGATGAACTCGAGATCCTGTGAGGGGAGCTAAGTGGACTTTGCGAAGTTTATGACAAAGCCCAAGTACTGCAGAAGAGTCACAGTGCGGTGTGTGGCTTTTGTGACTTCCTGAGAGGACGATGCTCTGATGAGCCAGTCGTCTAGGTACGGAAAGACATAGAGGCCGTGAAGCCGTAGATAAGCCGCCACCACCGCGAGACATTTTGTGAAGACTCGCGGTGCGGAGGATAGGCCAAAGGGTAGTACTCTGTACTGGTAATGGTTTCCTGCCACCACAAACCTTAGGTATTGGCGGTGGCTTGGGTGGATGAGGATGTGCGTGTAGGCATCTTTTAGATCCAAGGAGCATAGCCAATCTCCCTGCTGGAGGTAGGGCAGAAGGATTCCAAGGGTAAGCATCTTGAACTTCTCCCTCACGAGGAACTTGTTGAGGTTGCGCAAGTCCAGGATGGGTCTGAGGCCTCCTGTTCTTTTTGGTATCAGGAAATACCTGGAATAAAAGCCTTGACCTCTCAGGTGGTGGGGCACCGGTTCCACCGCCTGTTCCTGAAGAAGACTTGCTAACTCCTGAAGGAGTAAGTCTCTGTGAAGAGGGAGTCGTGGAGGTTCTCCCGGGAAATAGGAGGGAGGGACCTGGTGGAAGTGGAGAAGATAGCCTTCTCTTATGACTTGAAGCACCCAGGCATCTGAAGTGATGTTGGACCACCTGTGGGCGAAGTGAACCAGCCGGCCTCCGGTGCTGGGAGGAACCAGCTGAGGGGGAGAGGCTATGCTGATGAAGTCAAAAACCCCCACCCTGCTGAGCAGGGGCCGGTGGTGCAGGCTTGGGGGCTTGCTGCCTACGGGACCCGTTACCCCGTCCCTTGGCCTGCTGACCCTGTTGGGGAGCTGCGGAGGCCTGATATTGAGGGTAGTGTTTATAGGCAGCCGCCTTTCTCGGGTAAAAGGACTTCTTTCCCGAGCCCTTCTTTTTCTGGGAAGGGGCGGAGGTCTTCCTAGAAAGCCTAGTTCTGGTGAGAGTCTCCGTCTCGATTTGTGCAGCCTTTTCAGCCATGGGATTGCCAAAGAGGTTCTCACCTCGGCAGGGGACATCGACCAACTTGTCCTGCACCCAGGGTTCAAGGTCAGACGACTGAAGCCAAGCCTGTCGGCGGGCACCGATGCCGGCTGCGGCCACTCGAGCCGATGCTTCAAAGCCATCATAGGCTGCTCGGGACATGAATTTGGAGCATTCCCGAATACCAGTTGTCAAGGCCAGGAACCTCCGCAAAGGTTCCTCGGACAGCCCAGTGGAGAATCCGGCTACCTCTTTAGCCAGGTCTCTGAGATACATGCCCATGTAGAGCTGATAGGTCTGGACCCGACAAGCAAGCATAGAGCCCTGGAAACACTTCTTACCGAGGCCATCCAGGTTACGGGCCTCCCTGCCAGGGGGCACCGAGGAGTGCATCTTCTGGCTCTTAAGCCTATGCATGGCCGATTCCACTACCATGGAATGGTGCGGTAGCTGTGCTTTTTGGAAGCCGGGACTCTTGCGGACTCGATAGATGGAATCGACCCGCTTGCTTAATACCGGCGACGATGCCGGACTCTCCCACATGCGGAAGAGTAGCCGTTCCAGCATGGGAGGAACCGGTACAGTAAAGTGTTCCCTGGCGGGAGAGTCATACTGAAGGGCGTCGAGCTCTTCGGCTCGAGGCTCCTCCTCGGGATCCGCAGGGAAGGCCAAAGCTTTGGCCATGTCCCTGACGAAGTCCGAGAACCGGGCATCCTCCGGAGGGGACTGCTTCCGAGGTTCGGACTCAGGTGAGTCCGAGGGGACACACCGAGTCCGAAACGAATCAGGTGACTCTTCCTCTTCAGACTCCCAGGCCGACTCCGAGGAGGAATCGGTGGGGTCGGCTCGGGCAGGCGGCGTCGGCTGCCCCGACACTGAGGGAGTCGGCGTCGACGACCTCGGTCCCGAACGGGAGGCCGAGGGTGACCTCGACCGAGGATCGACTCGAGTTCGCATGGACTCGAGGATCGGCTCGGTCTCCGGGGTCGACTTAGACGTCGACGTCCCGGCGGTCGGGGCAGTGGCGCCAGCGAGGCTAGCGATCAGTGCCCGCTGCTGGTCCATGAAGGCAGATAGTCTGCTCTCCAAGGCCGTCAACCTGAGTCCGACCTCAGGTGACCCAGCAGCCCCCGACTCCGGCCCCGACGGCGTCGGACCCCTCGGAGGCGAGTCCAGGAGGACTACAGGACTTACCCGAGCAGGCAACTCCGACTCCAGACGAGGTCGCTTCGGGAGGTGCTCCTTCTCCAAAGACCCGGGACGGCTATCGGGGCTATGCGACCTGGCCCTCGCGGAGCCAGGAGCGTCCACCGACGCCGCCCTCGCGGGTTTTACCTTCCGTCGATGGTCCCCAGAGGGAGAACCCCTGTCGGAGGAACTTCGGCGATGGTCAGAGCTGGAACCTCTGGACGCCGAGGCCTCCGACGAGGTCCGGGTACGGCCGGGGTCAGCGAAGATTCGTTCCCGCTGGTGCCGCCGACTCCTTAACGCTTTGGAGGACATTTTGCTGCAGGCCCCACAGATCAGTTCCTCGTGATCCGGGCCGAGGTAGCGGAGGCAATTATCATGTGTGTCAGTGAGTGACATATTTCTGTCACACTGAACACACCGCTTGAAACCACTGGCAGCCATCGGGGGAAAAAGGGCCCCTGCAAGGTCAAAGGACCGGGCTGCCAGCGAAAAACCGAAAAACGAAACAGACCAAAAATCAGAAAAACCGAAAAATAAGAGAAGGACTCGCAACAGCGTCGCGAGTCCGGCAGGAAAAAGACCGGCGCCGAAGAAAATAATAGAAATAAATCACTAAAATCAACTTTTTCAGCGGGGACACGACGGGTACGTCTGTAGGGCTCCGCGGAAAAAAGAAGACTGGCTAAGATGGCACCCTTGGGCGGGAAGGAGACCGCGCATGCGCGCTGCAATTCCCAAAGGCTTTCTTTGAAAGCTGGGGAAAATTGCTCCGCGAGGGCTCCGTCGGCGCCGACGTCACCCATATGTGAGGACTGACTTCCTGCTTGGTCCTGGAGAAAGAAGAAATTATTTAGAAAAAACAAAAGAAAAGCACCGGCGGTACCGGTGGCGTCGAGGGAAGGCAGACGCGACCACAAAAAAGTAAGAATAAAAAGAAGAATTTTCTGTGGTGACAGGAGTACGTCCTGCTGGCTCCGCGGAAAACTGATGAGAGGGAAGTGTTTAGGCAGGAAGGCAGCGCACATGTGTGTGGTATGCTCCCAAAGGCTTTCTTTTTGGACACTGGGGAGCGTTCCTGCGCAGGCTCTGTCGGTACCGACGTACCCATATGTAAAGACTCATTCCTGCTTGTTCCTGGAGATTTAAATATTAAACCAGCAGTATATTATAGTGCTATTAAATACCGAACATATAGACTATATGTTCTTGTATATACAGGGTGGCCCAAAAAAAGTGAGAACATCTCATAAATTAAAATCTTAAATAGTTTACTTATTTACCTTTTTTAGCTATATAACATCTTTATTTCGACAATTTCCAGTCGCCATCTTTGTTTTTTTAAATTTGTCAATCGTTTACATCTGTCTTTTTGAATTTTTAAATAACTTATATGCTACAAGATGTTCTCACTTTTTTTGGGCTACCCTGTACATATAGTCTGTCCATTGTCTAAATATTTATAGCAATATTAAATGCCAGTTCTTTAATACCTGACTGCAGAATTGATACAGCATACCAACACAAGTTTACTGTGGGCATGAAGCTCAGTTCTGTGGTTTATAGGCAACATCATCTACTTATACTGGCTATCATTCTGTAATCAAATCTCTGCTTACTTAGACATCCATTGAATTTTCAGATCTCTTAGGGCTTCGGCAAATTCTTCTTTAACATCCTTTTCAGAGTCTTTCTCCTTCTCTTTGCTGCCATTTTTAGATTTTGCTGGTGAAGGTATCAGATGGTAATGAACAGGCATTATATCCTACAGTAAAAGGAGGAGTTCATTAAATAGATAAACCATGCTACTGCAAATAACCTTGCTTTTCCATTGCAGATGAAGCCAAATTAAGGACCTGACAAATAATGATCAAGTTTTGTAAACTGCCATGCTGTACAATTTGAATGGCGGAATATAATATTCTTTTAAATAAACAAACAATTAAACAAACAAACTTAGTCTACTGTATTTTGATGGGTATAAGAATGGATTGGTATTTAACAAAAAGCATAGTTACTCACCTGAAACAGGTATTCTCCAGGGACAGCAGGGATCAGTCCTCACATATGGGTGACATCGGTGTCGACGGAGCCCCCGCGGTACCATCTCCCCAGCTTTCAAAGAAAGCCTTTGGGAGATGCAACCATGCATGCGTGGTCCCGTTCCTGCCCAAGGGTACCATCTTACTCAGTCAGATGACATAGCTAGAGCTGACAAAAGAAGATGGCAAAAATTGTACAGCAAGTCTAAGGGGAGGAGGGAGGGCTGTGAGGACCGATTCCTGCTGTCCCCGAAGAACACCTGTTACAGGTGAGTAGCTGCGCTTTCTCCAGAAACAAGCAGGAAGTCAGTCCTCACATATGGGACTCCCTAACTACAGGCATCCGAGAACCTGTAGAAAAAAATGGCCCAGCCGTGAGCAGCCACAAGTGAGTCTGAGGAAAGACTCTAAGGACTCCAGTGTCCAAGGAGAACCATCACTCCAGTAGCCAACAAGAAGGTTCGGAGGACAGGAGTTGTCTAAACTCCGAATAGATTATAGTAGAACTTGACTGAAGGCACTGTACTGTCGAGACTCCCTCTCCAGGCAGTAGTGAGCTGCAAAGGTGTGAACTGAGTGCCAGGTGGCATCTCAGCAGATGTCTGCCAGAGGGACAGAGCATAGGCTTGTAACAGAGGTCGCCATAGACCCGGCGCTCCAACAAGAGCCCAGCCTGATTGTGAGCAAAGGCGATGCAGTCCGCCACCCAGGTGGACAGGGTCTGCTTGGTAACAGCCTCCTCCAGTCAACTGGGGTCGTAGGAAACAAAAAGATGCGAGGCTTTGCTGTGGCCCTGGGTACATTTCAGGTAGAAGGACAGGGCCCTTGTACAATCCAGAGTATGGAGAACGGCCGCCACCTTGTCGGCATGGGGTGCTGGAAAGAAGGTCGGGAGCACCACCTCCTGGATGAGGTGGAAGGCAGATGCCACCTTTGAAAGGAATTTAGGGTGGTGTGAAGCACGACTCTATTCTTGTAGAACCTAGTGTAAGGTAGCTGGTCACCAAGGCTTGAAACTTGCTGACTGCGAGCAGAGGTAAGCGCCACCAGAAAGATCACCTTCCAGGAGAGAAAACGCAAATGGCAGGTAGCAAGAGGTTCAAAAGGCAGCTTGGTGAGCTGCGTCAGAACCACGTTGAGGTCCCATTCCACCGCGGGTGGGTAGATGGGAAGCTTAGAGAGCAGAAGGCCCCACATAAATCGGGTAATGAGGGGCTGCGCAGAAAGAGGTTTGCCCTCTATGGAATGATGGTGAGCTGAGAGTTGGACTTGCGTTCGATTTGCGAAAGGTGAAGCACCGTGTGCACCTGGCAAGAGAACGGGTCAACCTGTTGCTTCACACACCATACTGAAAATCTGCACCACTTGAATGTGTAGGCCTATCTTGTGGAATTCTTACAAGAGGCCATGATGACTTCCTCCACTTCCCTTGGGAGGTTGAAGGGTGCTAAGGCTACCTGTTCAGCCACCATGCTGTTAATGACAGGGACCCCAGGTTGGGGTGAAGAAGAGAGCCCTCCTCCTGGGTCAGCAGCCCCAGGGCGTTCCCAAGAGGGACAGGGAGCTCTGTTGAGAGGCAGATCAACAGGGGAAACCAAGGCTGCCTGCAGGTCCTTGAAGAGGGTTAGGGCAATTAGTGGCATGGGAAGGAAGGCATACAGAGGGCCCTCCGACCATGAGATGAGGAAGGCATCCGCTGATACCAGGGACAGATGCAGTTGGGGATAGCAGAAATGGGGCAGTCAAGCATCGGTCGGGCTGGCGAAGAGGTCCAGATTTGGGAGTCCCCAGTGTCGGAAGAGCTGCTGTCCACACTGGGATCTAGTACATGCGGCTGGAGGACCCTGCTCACTGTCTTGGCCCGGAAGGTATACCGACCTGAGGAGCATTCCCTGACCGATTGTCTACGACAGAGGGCTACTGCCTCCTGGCAGAGGCGCTGAGACCATATGCCTCCCTGCTTGTTCAGGTAGATCATCGCGACCTGGTTGTCTGTTTGGACTAGCACAGACTGGTATTGCAGGTGGTGGTGAAAGGCCTTGATCGCCAGGAAAAAGGCCCTGAGCTCCAGTAGGCTGATCTGTTGCTGGCTCTCCATTAGGGACCAGTTGCCCTGCATGTGCAGTAGGGACGCATCCATGGTGAGGACCCTCTGAGGATTTGGGGGCTGGAAGGGCATGCCCTGCCACCAGTCAAGCGATTCCGCTAGCTGATGGGACACTAAGACCCTGTCCCGCAACTTGTGTCCACTGTGAGCAGAGACATCACCGAGCTGCCCACATATGGAGGCGGGCATTGGGAACTACATGGACTGTGGATGCCATGTGGTAGAGTATGCAGAGCATGGACCACACTGACACTGCGTGATGGCTTTGCAGCTCGGTGGCCAGAAAGGCCCTGTCCTCGAGAGTGTCCAGATAAGCTCCTATGAACTCCAGGTCCTGCGCTAGAATGAGGTGAGACTTGGGTGGTTTATCATGAACCCCAAATGTTGCAGGACCTTGATGGTGCGGGCCGTAGCCTGTTGCACCTTGGTGGCCGTGTCTCCTTTCATGAGCCAGTTGTCCAAGTATGGGAAGACGAATGCCAGCGGTGACCACTGCCAGGCATTTGGTGAAGACTCTTGGTGCGAAGGCTAGGCCGAAGGATAGTATCCTGTACTGGTAGTGGTCTCCCAAACCATGAACCTTAAGTACTGCCTGTGACTGGGATGAATAAGGATGTGGGTGTAAGCATCTTATAGGTCCAAGGAGCATAGCCAATCTCCCTGCTGGAAGTAGGGCAGCAATGCTCCAAGGGAGAGCATCTTGAACTTTTCCCACACCAGGAACTTGTTCAGGTTTCTCAAGTCCAAAATGGGCCTTAGGTCTCCTGTTCTTTTTAGGACTAGAAAGTAATGGGAGTAGACCCCCTTGCCCCTGAGGTGGAGGGGTACTGGTTCCATGGTTCTGTCCCTGGAACCAGGTCTGGTGAAGGGGAGCCCGAGGGGGCTCTCCTGGAAAGAAAGAGGGAGACGTCCAGTCAAAGTGAAGGAGGTAGCCTTCTATGACCACCTGGAGGGCCCAGGTGTTGGTGGTTATGGCCTGTCACTCATGGGCAAAGTGGATCAGATGCCCCCCTGTTGAGAGCTTCTCCCCCCAGGAGGAGAGGCTATGCTCAGAGAGTCAAAACCCGATCCGGCCTGGGCAGGAGCCGGTGTCTGAGGCTTAAAGCCCTTAGGATTGTATTGGCCTTGGCCCGCTCCTTTGTCCTGGTGATCCTGCTGTGGGGTCTGAGGGCCTGGTACTGGGGATAGCCTCAGTAAGGCTGGCCTTTTCTGTGAAAAGGGGGTCTGCTCCCCTGCCATTTCTTCTTGGGAAGGGTGGAGGTCTTCCTGGAGAGCCAAGTCCTTGTGACAAACTCAGCCTCGATCTCTGCTGCCTTATCCTCCATCGGTTTGCCAAAGAGGTTTACACCGAGGAAGGGGAAGTCAAGGATTTTTTCCTGTACCCACTGCTTGAGGTCCAATGCCTGGAGCCAAGGCCTGGTGTCCAGCACCAAAGCATTCGTGGCCACCCTCACGTTAAGACTCAAAGCTGTCCTAGGCAGCTCGAGACGTACATTGAGCACATCCCGACGCACTTCGTAAGGGTTTGGAATCGCTGGAGGTGATCTCCACTGAAACCCCCAGAGAAACCCATGAGTTCTTTTTCTAGGTCTAGGAGATACATGCCGATATTCAGCTGGTAGGCTTGGATTCGGCAACCCAGCATCAAGCCCTGGTAGCATTTTCATCCAAGGACGTCGAGGGTGCGGGACTCCCTGCTTGGGAACAAGGAGGAGTGTGTCTTTGGGCTTTTCTGCCGGCACATGGTTGACTCTACCATCATAGAGGTGTAAGGGATTTGCGCCTTCCGAAAGTCAGGGCCCCGCTGGACCCGGTACATGGTGTCAAGGCGTTGGCTAACTACTGGCACAGATGCAGGTGTCTCCTACATCCGAAGGAGGAGTCACCAGAGGATGGAGGGAGCTGGAACTGTCAGGGCCTCCTTAGGTGAAGCCAGTTCCTCCGTGCGAGGGTCCTCCTCCGACTCCGTGGTGAGAGACATGGCTTTTACCATGTCCCAGACAAACTCGAGGAACAATGTGCCCTCGGGTGGGGACTGGCACCATGATGCTGGGGGAAACAGATCCGAGGAGAGATCGCAGTGCTTACGCATCTCCAGGAAAGCCTTGTCCTTGGACTCCAGTCTGAGTAGTTGGTCGAGGACTCAAGGCTGGATGGCTCCTGAGGCGTTGGGCTTGAGTGGGGTCTTTGGTGACCCATGGTGGCTGCTTGGCCGGAGCCACAAGCGCTTACCGGGGAGGATTTCGCTCCCGAGGAACGAAAGTGGAATCGAGATCCTCGCATACGATCGGCTCGAGGCTCTCGAGAATTGTCTCAGTGGCTCGGGGAGTCCTCAGTATAGAGGTCCCTGTGGTCTCTGCATGAGCACCGGTGGGGCCAGGCATCAATGCTTGCTGCGAGGCAAGGAAGGCAGTGATATTGTATTCCAATGCCATCATTCTGGCTTTCCACTCAGGAGTTACAGCCTTCGACATGAACACTGGGGTGACTGGGTCTGGCGTCGGTGAGGAGAGAAAGTCCAATGCGACAGGCCTCAGGGGTCTGTGACCCATCACTGGAGGCCTCGGCATCTGTTCTGGGCATCTTCCCTGGCTGCTCCCGCTCCGACTCCTCCGATACCCTCCAGGGACTGTGGTCCTGGCACGGGACTTGCCGTGTCTGTCCGATTCCCAGGATGAGGTCCTTGAGGGCTTCTTCTTCTTTTTGCACTCACACTCTAGAGAACCCGTGGGGTGTCTGCGGACCCGACTGGGCACCACACGGGAGCTTTACGTGACTCCGAGGATCCGTGCTACCGGGGACACTGGGGCAGAATCTGACCTGTGGAAGATGTCTTGCTTCTGCCGAAAACTTTGGATGGCCTTTGCAGGCATCTATTTGCACAGGGTGCAAACCTCTGGGTCATGGTCAGCATCTAGACACCGGAGGCAGCAGTCGTGTGTACTGGTTAGGGATACGTTCTTTGTGCACCGATCACACTTTTTGAACCCACTGGCCATTGGAGAAAAAGGACCCCTGTGAGGTCGAAGACCCTCGACACAGGCAGCAGTTAGAAAAAGGCACAAAACCATGCTGGAAGAAAAACTAAAATTTGTTCCGAGACTCAAAGCTAGGGCAATGGGGCTCAGAGGCGGAAAGGGACTGGTGCTAACTAGAAAAAGAAGGGCAATATGATGCACAAAAATATCAACTTTTTTCTGGGGATAGAAGATGGATGTCTGTTGGACTCAGTGGAAAAAAGGAGACTAAGTAAGATGCCACCCTTGGGCGGGAAGGAGACCACGCAAGCATGGTGGCATTTCCTAAAGGCTTTCTTTGAAAGCTGGGGAGTTGCTTCCACGGGGGCTCCGTCGGTGTCGACGTCACCCATATATGAGGACTGACTTTCTGCTTGTTCCTGGAGAATATTTTAATTACTACTACTACTACTACTATTAATCATTTATATAATGCTACAGGGCATACACAATGCTGTACAGACACATATAAAAGACTGTCTTTGCTTATCTGAGATTACAATATAATTAAACAGACAGGACAATAGATGAGAACAAGGCTACAATATGGAAGAGTAAGGAGACACAAGTAGAACAAAGGATTAAGATCCTAAAACGGCCTGAAAGAGGTGAGCCTTTAGCATGGATATGAAAAGGGGGAAAGATGAAACCTGGCATAAAGATTCAGGTAGTTTGATGCAGGCATAAGGAGGAGGGTGAAAGATCGAAGTCTGGAGTTGGCAGTGGAAGAGCACAGAGAGAAGCAGGCCAGAGGAAGAGTGGAGCTCACGAGGACGGGTTAGGGAGAGAGGAAAGGTATTGAGGAGCAGTTAGAATCAATGCATTTATAGGTCAGAAGGAGAAGTTTGTATAGGATATGGAAACGGAAAGGAAGCTAATGAAGTGATTTGAGAAGAGGAGCTATATGAGTATATTGGAGTTGCGGAAGATTAACCGTGCAGCAGAGTTTGAACAGACTGAAGGGGAGAGAGATGATTCAGAGGGAGACCAGCAAGGAGGAGGTTGCAACAGTCGAGGCGAGAGCTGACTTAAAAGTGGGTAAAAATGATACTGAAAGCAATGGGAGGAGATGGGAGCACCAAGGTATAGAGAGAGAAAAGGAGAGGGCCTACAACAGACCCTTGGGGTAGAACAACTGAGAGAGGGACAGCAGTAGAGGAGGAACCACCAGAACAAATACTGAAAAAGTGATGGGAGAGATAAGAGAACCAGGATAGTACAAGGCTCCTAAAACCAAGTGAGGACAATATGTCGAGGAGAAGGTGGTGGTCAACAGTGTCAAAAGCAGTAGAAAGGCAAGAAGAATGAGGTCTGAGTAAAAGCCTTTGGATTTAGTCAGAAATAAGTTGCTGGAGACTTTGGCAAGAGTCGTTTTAGTAGAAAGTAAGGGATGAAAGCCAGACTGAAATGGATCGAGGAGGGCTTGAGAGGAGAGAAATTTAAGGCAACGGTGGAGAACTGCAAATTCAAGGATTTTAGAAATGAAGGGAAGAAAAGTCAATAATTAGGAGTGGAGGAGAAGCCTAATGGTTGGAGCACTGGCTTTGGAACCAAGAGGCCAGGGTTCTATTCCCACTAGCACTACTTGTGGCCATTGCCTCAGAAAAATCCAGTTATCAGTGTCCCTGTTTAATGTACATTATCAAGTTACGATGTAAACCGCTTTGGCTGAAATGATAAAACGGTATAAAAAACAAAACCTGTTATATAAATAATTAGAAGGACAAGTAGGGTCAAATGAAGGTTTCTTGAGAAGTGTGACCAGGGCATGTTTAAAGGATATAGGGAAAGTTGCAGTGGAGAGTGAAAGGTTGAGAATATGTGAAATGGAAGGGATGACAGAGAAGGAGATGAGTGTGGATATGATCTGAGGAATAGGTAGTAAGTTTAGAAGAGGAAAGAAGATGAGAGGTTTCCTCTTTGGGGATCTTAGAATAGGATGACAGGGTAACAGAGATTGAAGGGAAAAGTTGGTATTGAAGAGGAGGAAGAGGGGATGAAGCTGATCTTGTGGATTTTGTCACGGAAACAGTCGGCTAGGGTTTGGGTAGAAAGAGGAGTCGTCGTTGGAGGCAAAGGTGCCTTGAGGAGAGAATTGAAAAGAGATGACGGGGGTCAGAGGCAAGAGCGTTAGATGGAAATAGTAGTTTTGCTTGGCGAGTGCTATGGCAGATTGGAAGGAAGCAAGCATGAATCTGAAGTAAAGAAAATCAGAAAGGGAGCGGGATTTGAGACAAATGCGCTCAGCTGAGCTGGCACAGGAGACAGAGAGCGGGTAGTTGAAGACAGTCAGGGCTGAGGTATAGTGTACCTTACAGGATGTAGGACAGGGGTCGGCAACCCGCGGCTCCGGAGCCGCATGCGGCTCTTTCTCACCTTTGCCGCGGCTCCGGAGCACACTGCCCGCCCGGTGACAGGCAATAGTGTTGTAAAGATGTATTTAAACGTGGCGTTATAGGCTCCCTCCATGTCAGCTCCCTCCCTTCTTCTGCAGCCGCGGCTCCCTGCCTCTTAGGGAACCGCGGCTGTGCTTTTAAAATCATCTCGGAGCCCTTCCTGTCTTGACGGGCTCCGTGCAGCATTGTCCCGCCTCTAAAGGAAGTTTTGGAGGCGGGACAATGCTGCACGGAGCCCGTCAAGACAGGAAGGGCTCCGAGATGATTTTAAAAGCACAGCCGCGGTTCCCTAAGAGGCAGGGAGCCGCGGCTGCAGAAGAAGGGAGGGAGCTGATATGGATGGATGGAGGGAGGGGGGCTGACATGGAGGGAGGGAGCTGACATGGAGGGAGGGGGGCTGACATGGAGGGAGGGGGGCTGACATGGAGGGAGGGAGCTGATATGGATGGATGGAAGGAGCTGATATGGATGGAGGGAGGGGGGCTGACATGGAGGGATGGAGGGGGCTGACATGGAGGGAGGGGGGCTGACATGGAGGGAGGGAGCTGATATGGATGGATGGAGGGAGGGGGGCTGACTTGGAGGGAGGGAGCTGATATGGATGGAGGGAGGAGGGGGGCTGACATGGAGGGAGGGAGGGGGCTGACATGGAGGGAGGGAGCTGATATGGATGGAGGGAGGGGGGCTGTCATGGAGGGATGGCGGGGGCTGTCATGGAGGGAGGGAGCTGATATGGATGGAGGAAGGGGGGCTGACATGGAGGGAGGGAGCTGATATGGATGGAGGGAGGGGGGCTGACATGGAGGGATGGAGGGGGCTGACATGGAGGGAGGGAGCTGATATGGATGGAGGGAGGGGGGCTGACATGGAGGGGGCTGACATGGAGGGAGGGAGCTGATATGGATGGAGGGAGGGGGGCTGACATGGAGGGATGGAGGGGGCTGACATGGAGGGAGGGAGCTGATATGGATGGAGGGAGGGGGGCTGACATGGAGGGATGGTGGGGGCTGACATGGAGGGTGGGAGCTGATATGGATGGAGGGAGGGGGGCTGACATGGAGGGATGGAGGAGGCTGACATGGAGGGAGGGAGCTGATATGGATGGAGGGAGGGGCTGACATGGAGGGGCTGACATGGAGGGAGGGAGGCTGACATGGAGGGATGGAGGGGGCTGACATGGAGGGATTGGGGAGGCGGGCTAACATGGAGGGAGGGAGCTGATATGGATGGAGGGAGGGAGGGGGCATAACATGGAGGGATGGAGGGGGCTGACATGGAGGGATTGGGGAGGCGGGCTGACATGGAGGGAGGGAGCTGATATGGATGGAGGGAGGGAGGGAGGGGGCTGACATGGAGGGATGGAGCACTGGTAATGGGGTTGAGGGGACTAGCACTGGAAATGAGCTGATTAGGGGAGGCTAGGACTGGTAATGAGCTGATGGGGGTAGGACTGGTATTGGGCTGATTAGGGGAGGCTAGCACTGGTAATGGGGTTGAGGGGGGATTAGCACTGGAAGCGAGCTGATTGGGGGGCTTTGACTGGGCATGGGCTGATTGTGGGGAGGGGAGGATAGAGCTGCTGGCCCTGGAAGATAACTGGGGGCTAAGGCTACAAATGGGCTGATATGAGGGGATGGGAGAATGGAACTGGATCTGAGAGGGGCTGCCATGGTATTTGTACTAGAAGGGACTGGTCAGTGGGGAAGGAGGGGGACTGGAAGGAAATGGACACCAGTGGCAATCATGGGAATGCAAGTTGACATTGGAAGGTACTGGGAGTGAGGACTGGAAAGGGGCTGATATTGGGGAGGGTTACTGGGACTGGAAATAGGCTGATGGAAAGAAGTGAAGAAAACAAAAGAAGAGATAAGAAATGGCAGATGGACCATAGACCACAGAAAGAGAGCTAAGAGAAGACAGGAAAGCAGAAGCCTCAGATCGGGACCAGCATGATCAAAGAATAAATTGGTCAGACAACAAAGGTAGAAAAAATAATTTTATTTCATATTAGTGATTTGACTACAAAATCATCATAATTTTGAAATCAAATATTGTTACTTGTTGTTGTGATATTTTATGGCGTATTTTTTTTGGTGTGCGAAGGAAGAGGGGTAGTCTTATACGGCGAGTATAGGCCAAACACCTATATTTTAACAGGAAAAGTAGGGGGTCGTATATAGCATTAAGGTAAGAAACAATATATGCAGTGTTAGATTTGTTTTAAATGTCGCAATGGTTTTGCGGCTCCCAGTTTTTTTTTTTCCCTTCGGAAACGGGTCCAAGTGGCTCTTTATGTCTTAAAGGTTGCAGACCCCTGATGTAGGATAAACAGAGCAAGAGTATCCAGAGCAGAGAGCAGTATTATAGGGAACTATAGCATCATCAACAGAGTTAGAAGACACAGTGAGGAGAGAGGTGATGAGACAATAGTGGAGAGAGACAATGGATCGATTGTATGAAGATTCCTGAAAAGGTAGGAGGAGACTGTGCAAGATTGAGGTGGGGAGTGATGAAGAGTGAAGTTAAGTAGGTGATGGTCAGATAAAAGAAGAACTGAGGTATGGAAATTAGAGGGTAAACAATTAGAGAAGAAAACAAGATCAAGGCAATGACCATGCTGATGAGTGGGGGGAGAAGAGCAAAACTGGAGGTTAAATAAGGAGGTAAGGGAGCTTATTTTATTTTATTTATTTATTCAGTTTTTGGATATACCGCTAGGGCCAAAGCATAAAAGCGGCTTACAAAGTAATAGACTGCCAACAGAAAGAAAAAGAGTGGAATGCCAATCATAAGACAGGACAGAAGAGAACACAAAAAAGGATAGGGGAGAAAAGGCTAGAGGATAGTAAGGCAGAGACATATGAGACAGACCGAGGAAATCAAACATGCATGACTACTCACTTAAGACGAGTGGTGGGGCGTGTCAAATGCAAGATTGAAGAAATGGGTTTTTAAGGTGGCTTTAAACCTGGGGAAAGAGGGCTCCACGTGGAGGGAAAGGAGAGAGTTCCACAACGCAGGACCCAGAAAAAAGAATGCAGCACCTCGTGTACGCTCAAGGTGCACCTCAAAAACTGAAGGTAGAGCTAAGCAATGTGTGTGTACAGAACGGAGAAGCCGACAGGGATGGTGAAAGTGGAGTAGATTGGCCAGGTATCAGGGTGTGGAAATGTAAAGAACCTTGTGCACAAAAATTAGAATTTTATATTGAACTTGAAAATGAACAGGTAACCAGTGAAGATGGGCAAGAAGAGGTGAGACGTGATCAAAGTGAGAGGAGTGGGTGAGGATACGAGCAGCTGTATTTTGGAGCAGTTGTAATCAGTGAAGTTGATATTGGGGTAGGCCGGCTAGCACAACATTGCAATAATCAATTCTGCATAGAACTAAGGACAGAAGGAGTGTAGACAGGGTTGCAGGGGAAAGAAATGGATGGACAGGACTAATCTGCTGAAGATGAAAAAAGGAGTGACGAGAAACGGAGGGGATATGTTCAGCGAAGGAGAGAGAGGAATCCAAAATAACCCCAAGATATCTAAAACAGGACACCAGGAGAATGGAGGTGGAAACCAGAATGGGGGCCAGAGAAGGGGGGGGGGGGAGGTTTCCAAAGGTAATCCAAGTAGCGGATGATTTTGATGGGTTCAAGTGTAGAAAATTGGAAGTCAACCAAGAGTGGATACGGGCCAGGCAAGAATTTAGCACAGAGAGATCAGGGGCGACAGAATTAGTGCGGTGCAAAAGAATATCATCATCCACATAGTAATAAGCAGAAATCCCAGATTGTTGAACAAGTAGACATCAAATAAATAATAAGGAAGACATTAAATAAAAGAGGAGACAGCACCGAGCCCTGAGGAACACCACAAGGCAGGGCAGTGGAGGGAGAGGCAGAAGCTTTGGAAAAGATAGAAAAGGAGCGTGCAGTGAGAAAGGACCTAACCCAATTTATTTTATTTATTTATTTAACATATATTTATAACCCGCAACTTCCAGAGTTCAGTTGCGGTTCACAATAAAACAACATTCCACATAGCAAAAGCTTAGTTTTACATCGAACATTTTTGTAACAATAAAAGTAATGGGTAACAGCTTGAACTAATGCAAAATAGCAAAACTGGCTTATTAAACTATGTACAAAAAACTATATACAGGTACAATCTAGTGGGGTTCTGGAGACACCAAAGTCCGAAAGGCGAGAGAGGAGAGTACAATGATCTACGAGATTAAACGGTGAGGAGAGATCAAGGGAAACTACCAGAGTGAGATCACCATGGTAATATGTAATGTGAAGCTTCTTTAACAGGGAAAGAAGGATAGATTCTGTGCTGTGACCCTCACGAAAGCCAGATTGATGGGGGTGAAGGACATTAGTCGAAAAGAGGTGAGAGGAAAGCTGAGGAAAGACAAAGCATTCAAGTATTTTGGAAAGAAAATAAAGATTAGATACTGGGCACGAGTTAGCCAAAACAGAAGGATCAAGGGACGGCTTCTTAAGGATGGGGCGGATCACCGCATGCTTCCAGAGAGCAGGGAAGGAACCAGAGAAGAGACTTGAATTGAGCATAGCCAGGAGAGGTGGGAGGAGGGAAAGTGAAGACTCAAGGAGCCAGGTGGAGCGGACAGGATCCACAGAATAGGTGGTTTTACGAGTGGAAGACAGAGTGGTAGCAAGTTCTGAGGCAGAGATCAGGTGGAAGGAAGACCAGGAGTGTGAGAGAGGGGGCAATGAGGGGGAGGAGGCAGGAGGAGAACACAAAGAGGTAGGAGAGAGTGGTGGAGGGCAGAAAGGGAGCGAAGAACGGAGAGAGAGAACTTTATCTGTGAAAAAGATTGCCAGCTTAGTGGAATCTGGGACTGAAGAGGAGGAAGAAGAAGAGAAAGATGGCAGAGGCGAGAGAGATCTGAAAACAAAGTAGAGTTGACGAGATGACTGGGCGGAAGAGGTAATGCAGTGGGAGAACTAATCACATTTAGCTTGATTGACTGAGGAATGATACTCCCGGTGGCATTGGCGAAACACACAGAATTGGAAGAGGGATGTGAGCGCCAAAGGCACTCAGCATGGCGCAGGTGAGCTTTAAGAAGACAAAGACTGGGATGGTACCAGGGATGTCGATTGGGAGGAATAGTAGCAGGAGGATGACGACGACGAGCCAGGAGGTCAAGAGCAGCAGAGAGCAAAGAATTCCAAGTATGGGCCTGGGAATCAGAGGACAAAAGAGCAAAGTCTGAGGGTAGGAATTGGTCAGCTGGGGGAAAGTATTGCAAAGTGAGGGAGAAATATGACATTTAGCCTGAGGGGGAGATGGGTGGGGGAGACCAGAGGGGAAGGGAAGCTGTAGAGAAAAGCAGACACAGGAGTGGTCAAGTCCAGGGAAGAGAGATTGATGAAAATAGCTGAGGAGTGAAAGGAAAAGTGGTGGGCGTAACAATAAGGTCAAGTGTATGACCTGCTGTGTGGGTTAGAAATGGGATATGTTGGCAAAGAGAAAAGTCATCGAGAAGAGAGGCAAAAGCTCTATTGCCAGGACAAGAGAGGGAAATTTAGGTGAAGGTTAAAATCACTTAGGAACAGGACATTAGCATAGAGAGGAGAGATTTCGGAGATGGTTAGTAGAAGATCATCCCAGCTAGGAGGAGAAATTGCCGGGCGAACACAGAGGAGCAGAAAATACAGAGGAGGGGAGGTATCCAGATGGAGAAAAAGGCTTTGTGGCAGTGTAGGGCTGGAGAGTGGCTTTCCAGAGGGGGAGGGTGGAGCAATGGAAGACAGCTACGCTCCCTCCTGTCCGACCCAGCCGAGGGACAGACAGAGCAGAGAAACCAGAAGGCAGGCACTGGATAAAGAGGGGGTCCTCCCCTTCTCAGAGCCAAGATTTGGTAGCAAAAAAAACACCCAGAGAGTTCTGCAGGATCAAATCATGGATCAAAGTGGATTTAGCCTGAAGAGAGTGACAGTTGTTAAGGGCAAGGCTAAGGTGGAGCTGAGAGGGCACAGGCAAAAGGGAGGGGAAGGCAAAGGGGAGGGGAGGGCAAAGGGGAGAAACGACAGGGGAGAAGGTTGGATGGAGAGCGGGAAAGGGGGGGACGGGACGAAGGGGTGCAAAGGGCTGGGGCGCCAACCCCAGTGGACTGGGATAGCAGCCATAGGAAAAAAAGGTAGGAAACAAGCCGAAATGGAGGACATGAGGAACAGAGTAAACAAGCAGAAAAAAAAAAAGACACTTATGTGTAGTCATAAGAAAGGCAACCAGTGCAGGTGGTATGGGAGCAAACTGAGATAGCATACAAGTCATGAAACGAACTAGAAACGCCCCGGAGTCGCCCCAAGGAGCTCGCTTATAGAAGCATAGGAGTCAGAAGGGTTATCAACATGAATATTAAAGTTACCAAGAATAAGGGAGGGGGAAGAAGAATCAAGAAATAAGGAAAGCCATGAGTCAAAGTCAGTGAGAAAGGTAGAGGTGGACTTGTCAGATGGTCTATAAATAGCAGCTATCCAGAGGTAAGGGATTAAAAAGGTGGATGGAGTGGACTTCAAAGGAGGAAAAGGAGAGGGATTGAGGTAGAGGGAGGAGTTTGAAATTGGCAAGTAGAAGAAAGCAGAAACTCAACACTGCCACAGTGGCCAGTGCCCAGTGCCATGAGGAGTGTGTGAGAACTGGTAGCCGCCGTGAAAGAGGGCAGCGACCGAAGCAGTGTCATCAGGAAGGAGTCAGATTTCAGCAACAACAAGAAGTTGGAAAGCGGGAGAGATAATGAGATCATGAGTAAAGGGGAGTTTATTAGAAATGGAATGGGCATTCCAGGAGGCATATGAGAAAGGGGGAAAGGAGATTAATACGACTCTGAAAACAATTTGGGGGCTCAGGAGCAAATTAAAAAAAAATCTAGATAAATACAGACTGTTACAAAAACGAAATTAGATCTTACCTGCTAATTGTCTTTCCTTGAGCTTTCTCCGGGCCAGTCCAGGGAAAGGTAGGGTTGTCAATCCCCCATAGCAGCTGAGGACTGATGACTTCAAGTTTTCTTGAGAGGTGAAGCCACTCCCCCTGTCAGAAATCCAGCAGTCTCCTACTGACAAAGCAGCTAAAATGAAAGAACTGAGAAAACACAGATTAATTCTGGAAAAACTGATAACATTCCATAGCCCCTAAAAACCTTGAAGCTCGCAATACGCTTCCTTGGTGTTCACATTATGAGCCGTTCTTTTCCTCTTTTCCTCTTTTTTTTTTTTTTTTTTTACAGATACCGAGAAGTTCTGCACCGAGGGAAAACCTAGAAGCCCCACACCGCTCCCCTCGCAGCCGAAGACGCAGATATTACGGAACTCTTATAGATATAGGACCAAGCGCCCGGAACGCGAAAAGGGTGGGACCCTGGACTGGCCCGGAGAAAGCTCAAGGAAAGACAATTAGCAGGTAAGATCTAATTTCGTTTTCCTTATCGCTTCTCCGGGCCAGTCCAGGGAAAGGTAGGGCAGTACCAAAGCAGTACCTATACTCGTGAGGGACCCGCCAGACCTGCGATAAGAGCCGAGGAACCCACTTTCGCATCGTCTTGGGCCTGTACCTCCAACCGGCAATGCCTCGCAAAAGTATGCCACGAAAATCACATCGCCACACTACAGATCAACTGGTGGAACGAAAGCATATTCCGCCCAGGACGTCGCCAACGCTCGAGTTGACAGAGCTCGCAAACCGACCGGAGGTGAAATGCCCTGAGCAGCATAAGCTGCTCCAAGAGCTCCGCGAACCCAACGCGCAATGGTGGACGTCGACGCGGATTGGTTCTGCCGAGGACTAGCAAACTGCACAAAAAGCCAATCCGTCGTCCGAAACGGTTTCGAAACCCGAAGATAAGTCTTTAAGACACGCTCAAGATCGAAATGTCTGAGAGGCCGATCCCGATAGGTCGTAGAGACCTGAGAAAATACCGGGAACACCAGTGACTGGTTAACATGAAAAAACCGAGAGCACTGTTTGGGAAGAAAGAAGGTATCGTCCGTAGCAAAACCCGTTCCGGGAGAAACTGATGAGAAGGCCCTTGACAGGACAGAGCCTGCAAAATCGAAATGCGGCGTGCCGAACATAAAAATATATCAGTAAGGCCGCCTTCCCAGAACACTCCCGAAAAATGTGAGAGCAAAGGGAATGCAAAGGCGCCCGTGACAAAGCATCCAACACTATGTTCAAAAACCCAAGGAGAGACCATGGGATGCACTGGCGGACGAAGAACTTGCGCCGCTCGCCAAAAAACGATGTATGTCCGGATGCGCCGAAAGAAGGCGACGCTGGACAGATCCCCGAAAACAAGAGAGCGCGGCGATCCGAACCTTAAGGGTACTAAGCGCCAACCCTGCGTCCCAGCCATGCTGAAGAAAGAGGAGCGACTGAGGCAAAAACGACTCCAGCGTAGAAGCATTGTGTTGACCATCCCAAGGTTCGAAAAGACGCCAGATTCGGACATACGCTAAAGAAGTTCCAGGTCTCGTAGCCCGAAGTAAGATGGTAACAACCGAATTGGCATACCCTTTACGGTCTAAGCGAGCCCTTTCAAGAGCCAAGCCATAAGTAAGAAGCGATCCACTCGAGGCATGAGAATGGGTCCCTGAAGCAACAAAGTGATGCGGACTGGAAGAGGCCAGAAAGGAGCCAGGAGAAGACGAAGGAGATCGGCATACCAAGGCCGACGAGGCCAAGCCGGAGCTATGATAAGCACTACTCCGCGGTGTTGCACCATGCGCTGGAGAACTCGACTCAACATCGGCCACGGCGGGAAAAACGTACCAGAGAGAGTCTTGGGACCAGGGCCGCACGATAGCATCTAGTCCTTCGGACATGTACTCCCTGCGCCTGCTGAAAAAAAACGATTGGACTTGGCATTGCTGTAGGTCGCCATCAGATCCCTGATCGGACGCCCCCAACGGAACGTCAGCTGAACGTAAGTCAGCTCCGAGCAACCAATCGTCGAGGTAAGGATGCACCCGAACACCTTCTTTGCGAAGTGCCGCTGCCACCTCAACGATCAGCTTTGTGAACGTCCGCGGAACCGTTGCGAGACGGAATGGCAACGCTCGAAATAGGAAGTGACCCTGTGGAAGAGCAAAACACAAAAAATTTTTGATGCGATGCCCTAATGGGAACATGAAGGTAGGCTCCCGTGAGTTCGAAGGACGAGAGAAACTCGCCCGGACGAACCGCTCGAATCACAGCACGTAGCGTTTCCACTCGAAAGTGAGGAACTCGGAAAGTACGGTTTACTTCTATGAGATGGAGCCCGGGACAAAAAGAATCTTCCTGTTTGGAAACCACCAAGTAAAACGAGTATCGACCACAACCGTATTGGTCAGGAGGAACTGGAATTCTCGCTCGCATTTGAAGAAGGCGGTCGAGCGACTCCGCAAGAGCTCAGCTCCTTCGACCGGGCGCAGAGGTAAACACTACCAAAGCGGGCGACAAAGAGCATATAAAATCGAGAGTATACCCCTTCTGAAGCAGCTCTAACACCAGTTGAAGTTCGTGAGGGCGGTCCAGACCGCCAGAAAATTCTGGAGGAGAGCGCCTACAGGCATGGAAACCTGGACCTGCAGCCCTTCATTGTGGCTTCGTGACGGTAGGTTGGGAGGCACGAAGATAAGAGTGGGCAAAACCTCTTGCCCCACGAAAGGACTGTCCCGGAAAACGAGCACGGCCCCTGGCATAGGGAGCAAGGCGTGCTCCACGAAATCTACCGGAGTCGCGACCGGAGCCCCGAAAAAAACCTCCGTATCTCTAGATGGCTTCGGCTTATCCTCAGGCAAATGACCCCTTGCAGATTCGCCGAAAGCTTTCACAATCTTATATAAAGCTTCCCCGAAGAGTAATAACCCGTTATAGGGCAATCTACTGAGTCGCAACGTCGAGGAGATATCCGCAGACCAGCCACGCAACCAGAGAAAACGCCGCGCCGCCACCAGGGACGTTATAGTCGCAGCTGTAATGCGCAGTAAATTATAAAAAAAAATACATCCGCCAGATACGCAGCGGCGGAGTCCAACTTCGTAGAAGTCTCCGCTACCGGAGACGAGTCCCCGGAAGCATCACCGTGCATCCAATGGACGCACGAGACACTTACGCTCCACAAACCGCAGAAGGCAGCGCCAATGCAGTAGAATGAAAAGACTACTGAAGCCGAATGTCCAACCTCCTATCCAGCAGGTTCGACAGCGCTGCCGTTCCATCTATAGGGATAGAAGTCTGTTTAGCCACTGCCGAGATGATAGTATGCACCTTAAGCATGCGGAACATCCTCTTCACCTCCTGCAGCAGGGGATACAAGCGAGGGTGGCTGCAGGACATTCCCATTGCGATGCAATCATTTGTCTGAGAATTCTGTGTAGCGGGAAACACCGCAGCTCAGCCTCAACGCCCGGCAACAACGGATCCTCCAAGGGTTCCTGAGCGGCAGCAGGGAGAAGCAAGGGAAGTGCTGCCAAGGATGGTGAAATAAGCGCTGACTGCTCTTCTGAACGAAAGATCCGAAAAATATTGGGATGCAGACCCGGAGCAATCTCCCCGTCTTCCAATTCCGCTGCTTCCAGCACCAGATCTGGCGTAGCCAACACTTCTGTGCCTCCTAGATTCAACAGAACTGAAGGCAGAGAAGAAAAAAAAAGGATCCAAAGGGCCCTTAAGAACATGGTGAGTCCGAGAAGACCCGTTACCTGGGTCCTCCGGCAGTTGAGCATGCAGAGGAAAAGGGCTAGGACCGGGAACTGCTGAATTGAAATCAGGCTGAGAGGAGGGAAGCAAAAAGCCTTGTGCATTGCAATAATAAATGCAGAGAATTCCTTCCCTTTCAGAAAATACTAGAATTAGTGGACACTCCATTAACAGGTAAAACAGATTAGCTAGGGAAACCTGGGAAAGCAACGGCTGATTCCTCCGATAATGAACAGGAAGGACCGTTCCCGTTTGTGATCCTAACTGAGATAGTATATGTGCATACCGGTACGCCTGTATATGCGTTAGCTCGTAAGCGTGTAAGACAAAAAAACAGCTGCATATTGCCACTGTATATAACCCCTTTCTCTGCCTCTTTTGTACCGCAAAGCTTGTGCAGACATTTTTGTTCTGGGGGGGGGGGGGGGGAGGGGGGGAATCTGTCAGTTGAATGTGTAACTAGCAAGTTCACAAGTTCTGTAGGACTGGGTTTTTCCTGGTAGGATCCTTGCAGCAGATACCAATGGCCTTTAGCAGCTCTGACCATGTGACCCGAACCACCGGTGCTAGGTCCCGTTTTGAAAGGGATGTGGCGACCTGATGCCGGAGGCTGTTAAGCCCTGAAACAAATGGCCTCTACAAAGGCTCTAGCCGAGGCCCTTTCAGCTAATCTGATTGTTTAAAGCATTATTCACATCCTGTATGCGCAATACTTAGCCATCTAGGGAACTATTAATTTCGGGAGTCACACATGAAGGGGCTGACCCTTCAAAGCCTTATCCGGACAGCCCACAGGAGGGGAGGGGGCATACAGAGAAGGCCGCTGAGAGAAAGAGAGAGAGACACTGACTTTCTCCACAGAGCACGCTAGCCCTTTGCAGCTATGTAGTTATTTAGTCATTTGCGGTTTGTATTTATATATATATATATACCGCGGAGCAGAAAAAAACCGCTGGCAAACACTGCAAAAGAGGGACGGAATCCGTAGAAGATTGTGTCCTCTTTTTATGCTGCCGGAGCAGATCTGCCGGCGCCCTGAGTGAGGGCGCCAAAATGGCCGCCCTTCCCGCCCTCTCCGCGGGCAAGGAGGACCCATCTAAGTGAATTGCGGGCTTATCTGCCAAGGGAGAAAAAATGACCCCGACTCCCAGAGAAATGAAATCGCTGTAAAAACCGGCTCCGTGAAAGCCCCGCGGCAAGGAAAAGAACTGAGAGGTTGCGCTGAACGCGCCGACACGATCGTGACTGAAAATAAAACAGACAAGCAGAGACTCACCGGATAAAAAACGCTGACCACTCAACTAAGTCCCGCCGCTAGCGGAACCGCAAATACCGGTCAAGCAGTGCAGAGGAATACCTGGGGCTCCCAGGCTCACTCGGACCCCAGAGACGGAGACGGTGACAAGAGGCAGGCTCTACCTCACACCGCAAATGCAGAAGCTCTCCACGTCTCACAATAACTTAAAGGGCAAGCGCACCCCAGTCAACAGAGTTAAAGGACTATAAAGTCACTCAGCTCTGCTAGAGCCAAGCATTTTTTCACCGAAAAACAAAGAACGAATTGAAGGTAAACGAAGGCCATGAGGGAGAAATAGGGATTCGATCCTCCTTAGCTGCTGAGGACTGAAAGACTGCTGGATTTCTGGCAGGGGGAGTGGCTTCACCTCTCAAGAAAACTTGAAGTCATCAGTCCTCAGCTGCTATGGGGGATTGACAACCCTACCTTTCCCTGGACTGGCCCGGAGAAGCGATAAGGAATTATACTTCTGATTAACCGGCAAAGAGCAGCCTTTTCATATGGCACTCTGTCAGTACCCACTGAAAATTTCGTTCTCTGTGAATAGTAACCTACCACCAGACTGTCCAAAGTTTCAACAGAAATTTGCAATTGACTGCACTATGAAATAAGTAATGGGCCCACTATTCTAAAGCAGTTATATGGTTCACAGACCTGTAAACTGTGTTCATGCCTCTAGGCAGAATATTCAGCGGCACTAACAGTTTTAGTGCCGCTGAATATCCATGGATACCGCCGCTATATGCCCCGATGCTACACTGTTAGCATCGGGGCGTTCCAAGGCTGTACCTGGGGATAACCAGTCAGCAGCGATATTGAGCTGCTGCCATATCATCCCTCAGCGGCAAAAGTTAGGTGCAGCAAAAGCTGTCCTAACTTTTGCCACCAAAGCTGAGTAGTGACTGAATATCGCCATTGCATGATTAGCTTCCATCTTCCGAGGCAAGCCTAAATATTCAATGCTGGTAGTCGGATATGGTCCCAGTATTGAATATCCAGGTTAACTCTTTAGCAACGATAGCTAGGCGCTCTACTCGTGCTAGCCACCATCACTTCAATATAGGGCCCAATATGACCATCCCAAGGAAAATATGTGAGAAACAATTTAAAACCACACAATTCAATTATGTCCCTGTCCTCTGGAATCTACTTCCCACAGAGCTAAGAATAATATCTGAACTCTCAGAATTCTGCAAGAAGCTATCAATTAATTCAAAGAATACTTTAAGGACTATATTCCCTTCTACAATTCACAAGATACCTTCCCCTCAGCTATAAAGAAGTTAAAAAATGTAAATTGTTATTATAATTTGTTAAGATCTCACCGTTCCGATAGCTCAACTATCTCATCCCTATGATTTCACTTCATTATATCCACTACCATTGTATATAGTTTAACATTGTTCTATGTTTCCAGATCAATGTATTCTGTTCTACTGTATATAGTTACATAGTTCCATGTAACCGAATATGAACTTATTCATACTGTTGTTAATTGTAAACCGCGGTATAGAAATTTTCAATAAATAATAAATAAATAAATAATTATGTTCTGCTAAGCACTATTCTATGTAAAGTTAAAGTTCCCTGTTATACGTAAGCTGCTTTGATTTCCTGATTAAGTGGTATAGAAAAAAAGTTAAATAAAATAAATAAATTAGAACCTGTATTTAGCTCATGTCAAAGTGAGATACATTCAGGTACGCTGTCCCTGAAGGGCTTATAATCTAAGTTTGTACCTGAGGTAATACAGAGTTAATTGACGCCCAAGGCTAAAAGAAGCACAAGTGGGATCTGAACCCAGGCTTAACTGCTTCCGGTCCACTGCTCTAATCACTGGCTGCTCCTCCACTCATTAGACAATTTAGATGGATAGAAGTAAAGAGTTACCATAATTCATAACTTTCAGATGAGTAGCAATATTACAGGCTGATTCAGAAAGCTGGCGCTGAAGTCGTGTGCCATTAGATGTGTACATGTTTTCATGACACATTTCAGTGCTGATATGCAGCAGGGGGCATGTATGCAAATGAGCTGTGTGCAAAACTTCAGCATAAAGTTGAAAGGAGGGGAGATAATGAATGCGCAAACAAGTGCCATGTGTGTAAATTTCAGATGCACACGTTACGAGCAAATAAGACGTGCAGGTTCTTTCATCATTAAAGCCAGTAATAGCCTGATGGCACCCACTCCATAATTATCAACATTATTTCACCCAAAAACATTTTTTAATCAAATCACAACAAAGAGACATAAGTTAAAGGAGAATGATATGAATGAGTCCAAAGAATACACAAGGACTAGGAGAAAAAAACATCTTTTCTTGAATGCCGAACTTTCGCTTATATGCTGAAAGATACATACACAAGATTTTCACGCCAAAGGTTAGATTGTTCACAGGTACACATGCTGAAACAGTCTTTCCCTATACGTGCAAGATTTTTAAATCACTTCAGACCAGGGATAGAGATAATGGCGCTCCTGAACTTTACACCTGGTTATATAATCCTGTATGCGTTTCTCTGAGCGCAGACCTTATTAGCATTTCATTTTAATACACGCAGCTCATTTGCATATCACTTAAATATGCTTGACATTACTGTGTGCACATACCTTTTTTTGCTGTTTATGCGCGCATCAATCTCTTCTCTGCATTTGGCACACAGGTACTTGTGAGTATGTGTTACATTATCTGGGTGCAAAGGGCACGCTAGTATTTCTGCATCGGCCTTTTAGTTTCGTGTAGCACAAATGACAGAGGCTTGGGGCATAAGCTTTCAAGACCAAGACTTCATGTCATTAGGGTACAAAGTAAGGAAAAGGTGCTGATGTCATCCCTGGGTTTCCTGGAGCCTGAGAAAAGCAAATTTCTGCACACAGCTGGAGGGGGGGGGGGGGGAGGAGGGAGAAACAGGTTCATCAGTCGCACAGGGCACATTGCTAGCTTGGTACAGTCTTAGGTATAACCATATTTGGTTAACACAGGTTGATATATACCAGCATTTCTCAACCATTAATATTCCAGGAACTGCTAGCTCTCTTCCTTAGACTATATGGCCCAGTTACAGGGCTAATAGGTGTGGGAAGGGTGACCTGAAAATTGGAAAGTGGGGAGGGTAGGGCTAGGGAATAAAAATGGATGAGCATATAACATCACACTGCATCAAACCATAGGTGCATGAAACCCAGCATCCTGTTTCCAACAGTGGTCAATCTAGATCACAGGTACCCAAAAGGTAGAGATTCCATGCTGCTTATCCCAAAGGTAAGCAGTGGATTTCCCCAGTCCACTTCAATAATGATTTATGGACTTTTCCTTCAAGAACTCGTCCAAACCTTTTTTAAGGCCAGTTATAGCAACAGCTTTTACAACATCCTCGGCAACAAATTCCAGAGTTTGATTAAACGTTAAGTAAAAAAGCGTAGTTACTCACCTGTAACAGGTGATCTCCGGGAACAGCAGGAATTTAGTATTCACATATGGGTATCGTCGGTACCGACAGAGCCTGCACGGGAATGCTCCCCAGCGTCCAATAGGAACGCTTTTGGGAGCATCCCTCAGCACATGCACGCTGCCTTCCCGCCTTTCCAACTGTCCCTCTTCAGTTAGGTTTGTAGCTGAGTGAAAGGATAGAGGGAGAGAGGAAAGAGACAAAGCGATAGAGACACAACTCCTAGGCGAGGTGGGTGGGTTGTGAAGACTAAATTCCTGCTGTTCCCGGAGATCACCTGTTACAGGTGAGTAACTATGCTATCTCCAGGAACAAGCAGGAATGAAGTCTTCACATATGGGGAATCCCTAGCTGAAGATGCCAGGGAGATAGCCCCAGGAAGGTGCCACCCTAGAAAGGTGGGAATCCTTCCTCCCATGGATCTCTGGCATTCCACCAGGGTTGGTGGGTAGGAGTTGATTTAGGTCTGAAAGAGATTTTGAAGAACAGCTTGGCCAAAGAAGGCATCCCGACGGCAGGCTTTATCCAGGCAGTAGTGGGCTGTGAAGGTGTGTACCGAAGCCCAGGTGGCTGCTCGACAAATTTCATGTTAAGGATGTGGGAAACACCTCTAACCTTTTCTCCTCACTCTCGAAGGCTCGACACCATGTATTGAGTTCCTCCTTGTCCTGGGTTTCAGTAGACTCAGCTACCACACCATTCCATGGTGGTGGAATCAGCTATGAAAAGGATCAAGAGTGCAAAAAGACATGCATTATTATTACTGTGCTGTAACTTTTGTTGGCTTCCCTGATTTCTTTGAGCATTTCATCATCCATTTGTTCATTTTGGCCAGGCAGTCGATAGTACACCCCTACTGCCATTGCCTTCCTCTTTTTACATGGAATTTTAATCCATAGAGATTTTACAGCAAATTTTGTTTCCTGCAAAACTTTAATCCCTTCTGACTCAATGCCCTCTCTAACATAGAGCGCAACCCCTCCACCATTTTGATCAGCTCTATCATTACGAAATAGCTTGTACCCAAGTATCACAGTGTTCCACTGGTTGTCCTCCTTCCACCATGTAGCATTCCTGAACCCCCACCTCCCTTAAAAAGAAAATAGATCTGGTCATCACTGGCATTAATGGCGGCTTAGGCTCATTTCTCTGCCACCTTGAGCAAGCATAAGTCCCCTAACTTACATCAGTAGGAGACCGATTGGTGCACACAGTGTTGCGAGGACTGCAGGCAGTGCCAGGGACCCGGTGATGACAAACAGTAAGCAGTTGGAGACAAAAGAGAAGCCGCACGCTTCGCAGTGGCTTCTCGGAAAGGCCAGATTGCGTGGTGGCTCCCCATTGAATATGGTGTCTGATGAGTCAGGAGAGGAGAAATCGGTTGGGACAAAGCACAGGAGTGCGACAACCCTTGTGCACATCTTTTTGCAACGTGAGCTTCATTGGGTTTTGAAGAGCTGGCCTTGGAGTTCAGGTAAATGCGAGAGGACATCATGAGCACAACTGCTGTTATCCGCAAGGATATAAAGGAGCTGGGGCACCATATGAATGAAGCCGAGACAAAAATGGAGGATCATGCTGAGGTCCTGACAGATTTGCAATGTACGGCAGACAGATAACGCTCCCAAACGTTGGAGCTTACCTATAAAAATTGATGACATTGAGAATAGAGCCCGCTGCAACAATGTGCACCTGTGAGGAGTACCGGAGCCCACAGGTGATACTGAGAACCTTAAGGTACTGAGAGCAATATCCCAGGGCTTGCTGACACCAGAGGAGTTCCAGGCCCAGGGAGTCTCAATAGAAATTGAGAGGGTCCACCGGGTATTGGGGAAGCCCCCTGGAAACAAGCCATGCAACATTATCGTGCGCTTCATGCGTTACTCTGATGTGGACCTGCTGTTGTGGAAGGACCGGGAAAAGCAAACACTGCAATATCATGTGGTGTCGGTGTCCCTCTTTCAAGATCTGTCTACTTTTACACTGGTGCGGTGTAATGAAGCCTATCATTGAGGTCCTGCTAAAGGAGAGGATTCGGTATTCTTGGTCCTTTCCATTCTGCATTAATTTTGTGGTGGTGGGCAAGAAGATGTCAGCTAAGAACCATACCGAGGCCTGGAGGGCCTTGCTGCAGGCGGCCTCGTGGAAGCTAACGCGGCACCCTCAGCATCTTCTTCATGATCCCTGCACTCCAAGTGACAGTGGGTGGAGAAACCCACCCAGTGACAGTGCTATCCAGAGTGTGTTTTCGTTTTTTGATGGACATCGTGTAGCCAGAATGTGGAGCTAACTCTGCTTCTTGTAGCCTGCACCTAGACTATACCCTTGTTGCTCCTGCAACATTAGGAGACTGTCACTGTCCAGAGCCTTTTCGAAGGACTGGTCTGGGCGAAGTTGACTTAAGATGCTTGTTTGTAGTGTGTCAATAATGTTTCTGTTCTCATGCTAGGTTTTGTGTTGGTATTTAGGGGAATGTTCTGTGAAGAGGGAGGTGGGAGGGGGAGGACTGGAGCTGTTCAGAAGATGTGGGATGTTCATCCTCCTGATCTGCCATGAGTGTGGATATTCATGTGGGGTGGGGTGTGATGGGAAGGGGGGTGGGGGCGGGGGGACAGTGGGATAGGAATGGGAATGGTTTTGGGGGAGATTTGGATTTGGGTTCGTAGTGGGAAGGGTAGGGTTCCTTGTGAGGGAAGGCCGAGGAGGGAAGTACTGATAGTGAGTATGGATGAGTGAGAGTGTGTTGTGCAGAGGGGTACAACCATGTGACTGGTTACTGGAGGTGGGGGGTTACCACACCCGTTGATACTGGCATGGGGGCGGGGGAAAGTGATAGTATGCCATGTTGAAATTTGTGCTCTTCAATGTGAAGGGTCTGAACTCCCCCCCCCCCCCGAAACGCTCCCTCTTGTTTAAGGAACTGCAGACCCTGGGAGGCAAGGTAGTTTTTTTTGCAGAAGATGCATCTCCGCAGTATACATCAGGCCTGGCTGCGGCATGGGCCCTATATCTAAAAGGTTGAGCTACCTCCAATGTGCGGGGCCAGAAGAAGTATGGGGTAGCCATATTGTTTTACCAGACCTTGTGTATTGAAGTGGAGGATGTCCAGAAGGATAAGGCAGGGTGGTGGATTTTTCTAAATTTTCGCCTTGACAGTACTCTCTTCACATTAGCCAATATCTATGCTCCTAATGAAAGACAGCCATGATTTTTTGCGGCCTTGAAAGCTTCGCTGGCAGAATTTGCTAAGTGGCATGTCGTCTTGGGTGGTGACTATAATGCCTGCATGCTGCCTAGTCTAGACTCCACAGGCAAAGGCGCTCTGGGGGAGAGCGGGGCCAGTCAAGCGCTTCGGGCCTTACTGGCGGATTTGGGTCTGCAGGACACTTACAGGAACACCTACAATGGAGAGCGGGGTTATACCTACTATTCACCAGTTCACCGGGTTTATACGAGAATTGAATATTTATTTATTAGATGTTATTAGATCAACATCTGCTGGATGGCGGGGGTGATGGTGAATCATGGGACCATTACGTGGTTGGATCATGCCCCCTACTCGGTTGACATCTTGGACCCCTTAGCCGCCATGAGCAATCGGACATGGGGGTTGTAGGGGAGCTTTTTCCATTGCACTGCGGCTGTCAGGGTGCACATCTTTTTTATATAATAATACTTTGAGCTGAACTTTGAGGTAGTGCTGCCGGTTGTTTGGGATGCTTTTAAGGCAACAGCCTGGGGCCGCCTCATCGCGGAAGCAGCGCGCACTAAGAGGCAGTGAGCATAGGAGTCCTGGTAATTAGAGGTGGAGGCCAAAAGCCTTCAGCTGGAACATGCACATACGGGCCTGGAACCAGTGGCAGGCAATGAGCAAGTCCAAAGAGATCTTGATCTTATGAGGTGTAGGTTATGCCAAACCTTCTATAAACAAGACAATAAGGTCGGACGGTATATCTTGTGCTTCGCATTCGGAGGCAGTGGGCTACATGCATGATAAGCGAGGTGTGGGATGCAGCGGGGATGCTTCAGGTGGAGTCTGGGGAGATTCGGGCAGCATTCACAGGTTACCTGGAACATCTGTACACTGAGGATTCGACTGATCACAATCACATTGACAGCTATCTCTGAGGAATGGCTTTGCCGGTATTGTTGGAATCAGATTGGGAACATTTGGAGGCTGAAATTATGACACAGGAGGTACAATTGGTCATAAGTCACTTGCCTGTGGGGAAAGCCCGGGAAGCAATGGCTTTCCCTCAGAGTACTATAAAAAATATGCAGGCCATCTGGCCCCTTTTGTGTTGGGAGGGGTGGCACTACCTCTAACGCAGATGGAGGCAGTTATTACTGTCATACCTAAGTCAGGTAAGCCGTGCACTGAGGTGGCCTCTTACTGCCCCATTTCCCTCAGATGTAAATATCTTGGCTGCTTTGCCAGCTGCCCGGTGGAACCGACTGCTCCCCACATTGGTCCACAGGGACTAGATGGGGCTTGTCCCGGGGTGGCAAGTGTCCAATAAGAGTCGCCAGATGCTTCAGGTGATGCACATGGCCCGGTGTGACTCTCAATCAACGCTCCTCATGGAGGTCGATGCAGAGAAGGCCTTCGATAGAGTCAGTTGGGATTTTTCGTGGGGAGTCATGGACAGGATGGGTTTTCGGCCCCATTTTCAGAGGTGCGTTCACGGCCTATATCAGGGACCATGGGCTAGTGTTCGCATCAATGGTGGCCTTTCTGTGAGCTTTGCCCTCTTTTGTTTGCCTTAGTAATGGAGCCGCTGGCGCAGCAGTTTTGCACAACCCCGGAGGTGCATGGAGTTTGGGTAGGCACTCAGGAATATAAGATCATGTTATTTGCGGATGACATTATGTTGTCCTTGACTAACCCAATAGTTTCCCTGCCCTGCGCGATGCAGCTCTTTGAGATCTTTTCGCGAGTCTATGGATTCAACTTTAATTTCTCAAAATCTGAGATCTTGAACACTGAAGTAGGCTTGGCGGACTGTACTCTATTACAGGCAAGCCTTCCCTTTAGGTCGGTGGAGAAAGCTATTCACTACCTGGAGGTGCATTTGACCATGGAACCGGGAGCTTTGTATCGGGCTAACTATGGATCCCTGCTTCAGCAGATATGGAAAGATTTGGACTTGTGGACCGGATGATGCTCTCATGGTTCAGTTGTACTGCAGTGATTAAAATGGTGGCTCTCTCGTGTTTCTTGTATCTGTTCCAAGTTTTGCCCATTCCCTTACCACAGGGGGGCCTTAGTATTTGGCAGAGGTATGCTTATGAAATTTATCTGGCAGTCATAGTGTCCCCGAACTGCATGGCAGATACTTTATGCCTTTCCAAAGAGGGGGGATGGGAGTCCCCAACCTTCAATGGTATTATGTGGCGGCGCAGTGTCATACTGACGTTGAGTGGATGAACTTAGCTAGCTCCAAATGCTGGGTACAGCTTGAGAAAGACTTGGCAGGTGGAACAGGCCTGAGAGAGCATTTGTGGTTGCGAGCCGGATTGCGGGCTTACCCGAGGTCCAGGAACCCATAGGTGGCCCACATTATCTGTTGTTGGGATCACTATTTTGGCCCCTGGGGGCCTCTTTGTCATCTGTGTTGCCAATTGTTTATAACAAAGCCATTATGCAGGGCACTTCCTTGCCTATCTTTCAGCAGCGAGGTCAAGTGGGGTAAGCTGAGTGGGGCAGTTGTTTGAGTTGATAGGCTGTGCTCATTTTGTGACCTGCAGGATGAAATTGCCTTACCCGGGCATCATGCTTTTTACCATGCCCAAATAGCTCATTGGGCGGGTCGCCATGATACCAAGCAGCAGGTGGTTCGAGTCCTCACTGATGTGGAACTCATTTGTGAGGAGCATACTACCACTAGGGGGCTGGATGTCACGCTGTACACTAATTTGCAGAGTCAGGGATCTTGTGGTGGAAAAGCATAGGGCCCAATGGGCCCAAGAACTGCAACTTTCATATACCGATCAGCAGTGGGAGCAGATAGAGGAATGACTTTGTAAAAGCTCAGTGGCGGTAATGCCCAGGAAACCAATTATAAGCAACTCTGTGGGTGGTATATCACCCTTGCCCGGATTGCTTGGGCATTCCCGGGAGCTTCAGACCAGTGCTGGAGTGACTGTGGTATGCTTCAGACCAGTGCTGGAGTGACTGTGGTATGCGTGGAACTCTGGCGCATGTGTGGTGGCTTTGCCCGTGAGTGTTGGGTTAATGGAAGTGGAGGAGTAGCCTAATGGTTAACAGCACTGGCTTGGGAACCCAGAAACCAGGGTTTGATTCCCATTAGCACTTCTTGTGGCCTTGGGCAAGTCACTTAACCCTGCACTGCCTCAGAAAAATCCAAATTATTTATTTATTTTTTTTATTTAGCTGTATTTTTATATCCCACTTTTCACCGGGTCAAAGCGGTCAATTGGGAGATACATTTAACACGAGGGGATATGACACACATACGCTAATACTTACAGGGAACATGGGCAATGGAGGGTTAAGTGGCTTGCCCAAGACCACAAAGAGTGCCTATAGGACTAGAAATCCCAGTCCCTCCGGCCTGAGATTGCTGTCCCCAGGTGGGACTTGAACCCCCGGCCCTCCGGCCCGAAGTACCTTGTCCTAACCACTAGGCCACTCCTCCCAAATTATCAATGTCCCTATTAAATGTACATTACCAAGTTTAAGTTACAATGTAAACAGCTTTGACAGAAATGATAAAGCGGTATATAAAACCTGTTAAATAAATAAATAAATTGGAAGGACATCCAGTATTGTGTGGAATGACTGATCAGTCTGAGTATCCCTTGGGATCCAGGGATTTTTCTGTTTGGGAGGTCAGTCCCTCGGAGGCCGCTCGTCCCAGTTAGCATTGGTGCATCACTACATGAATGCCGCCAGGTTGCCCTTGGCTACTGCATGGAAACAAATGGCACCTCCCTCGCTGGCACGTTGGCTGTTGCGTATGTAAGCTCTGTAGCAATGGAGCGGTGGGGGGGGGGGGGGGGCCGCCAGGCGAATGCATGTGCCCTGATTTGAACAGTTGGGAGCCCTTTGTACAATTGTATGGTAAGCAGGATATCTGATAAAGTGCCAGAAAGGTGGGCAGCTGGGATGGGCCCCGCCCCCCCTCCTGGGGAGGCTCAGTCTTGCGGGGTGGGAGGACCCTACGCAGGTGGGGTTAAATGGGGATGGGGAAAGGAGGGTGGGGCTTCTGTGATTAGCCATGTGGCTTTAAGGGAACACCTCCCATTAGGGTGGGGAGCTTCCAGTGTTAGGGTACAGTATTCTGGTCTTGTATTTCGCTATGATGCAAAGATTTGTTAATTTTCTTTCGGTTACTCTCATAATAATTGACATTATATAAAAACAAAACAGCCTGATAAGACTCTCTTCTCAATGGAGTTCCGCTGCGGGGAAATGAGGGAGGGGGTGATGGGTGGGGGTATAGAGACGGTTTCTATGAATTAATGGAAAAGCTTTAAAAAGATGTGGCTGTGTCATTGCATTGTTACTGCATTGTGGCCTTGTAATTTGCTGTGTTGACTTGATCTGTATTTTGGTTTTCTGCCAGAATAAAGTTTCGATTTACAAAAAAAATAAATAAATAATAGACATGGTGGCCTAGAGGTCCATTAAAACCTCCGACCCTCCCTCCCGACTAAAAAACAAATAGATCTGGTGGCCTTGAGGCCTCCTGATCCCCCACCCCCCCTCCTAACTGAAAAATAAATAGATCTGATGGCCTAAAGGCTGCGGAACCCCCCCCCTCCCGTTAGCTTTTGAAATGAGCGGGAGCGCTGCCTATGCACCACTGTTTTTGGTCTGCCATCTTAAAAAATGGTGGCACCTGATCCCGCACAGGGTCAGGCACTGCCATTTTTCAAGATGACAGGCCGAGAGCAGAGGTGTGTAGGCAGTGCTCCTGTTCATTTTGAAAGGTACCGGGGGACGGGTGGTTTGGGGGCCACTAGGCCTATTGGTTTTTTTAGTGGGAGGGGAGTGGGGGGGGGATCAGGGGGCCTCTAGGCCATCAGGTTTATTTGTTTTTTAGTCGGGGGGGGGGGGGGTTCAGGGGGCCTATAGACCACCAGGTCTATTTTCTTTTTAAGGGAGGTGCAGGGGAGGGTTTCCAGATCGCTAGGCCACCAGGGATTCACTTTCTGTCGGGGCACCGGCCCCTGACAGTATTTTGATGTCACTGGGCGCTTTTCCTGATGCTGCGATCACTCCCGATGCCATCAAAATACAAAATGCAAATTAGCCACATCGTGCGAAACGGCCTAAAGTGACAGGTTCGGTGAACTTGTGAAATCTTAGGAACGGGTTTGCGCGAACCAGCTGAATCCCAACACTGGATTCATCCCTTCCACTTTAATATTTTTGCTATCACATTTTTATGTATCTTTTCTAATTACACTATACCTATTTAAAATGTAGCAACCAGAACTGCAAAAAATATTCAAGGCACAGTTGTACCATGGAGCGATACAGAGGGATTATGAAATTCTCTGTTTTATTCTGTATTCCTTTTATGAATAAATCATAACATTTTTTTTTTCACCAGAAGGTTTCAACATACTGTCCACTATGACATCTAGATCCTTTTCCTGAGTGATGATTCCTAATGTGGAATCTAGCATCATGTAGCTATACATTTGGTTTATTCCTCCCTATGTGCATCACTTTAAATTAAATTTTATGTTCCATTTGGATGTCCATTCTCCCAAGGTCCTCCAGAAACTTCTCACAATCTGCATGCAGTCTAATAACTTTGAACAGTTTGGTGTCATCTGCAAATTTAATGAACTTGCTCTTTGTTCACATTTCCAGATCATTAATAAATATGTTAAAAAGCACTGGATCCAGTACGGATCTCTCCTACAACCAGTTCCTTATCCATAATAGGACACTGCCCTTTACCCCAAGGCTTTTTCATTTCTTCAAGTCTTTCATGAGGTCCTTTAAGATTTTCTGAAAATCCAAATACACTGTATTAACTGGCTTCTATCTTTATCCACAAGTCTAAATATACCATCAAAAATATGGAGCAGTTTGGTGAAGCAAGACCAATAAATAGTATCTGTGTGTTGAATAATTTTGTTCTTTATAAATTTCTGCTATTTTGCCCAGCAAAGATGTCAGGCTCACTGGTCTGTAGTTTCCTAGATCACCCCTGAATTTTTTTTAAAAGCTGGTGTTAACGTTGGCCACCATCCAATCTTCAGGTACCGCAGCTAATTTTAATGAAAAGTTACAGATTATTAACAGCATTCTGGGGGTGTAGACCATTTGGTCCAGGTGATTTGCTGTTCTTTAGTTTGCCAATTTTGTCTATTATATCTTCCTAGTTCATTCAGATTTGTTTCAGCTTCTTCAAATCATCACCACCATCGCATACATTTCTGGCATGGGTAGTTCCCTTACTTCTTCAGTAAAGATTGAAGCAAAGAACTCATTTAACTTTTCCACTATGGCCTTGTCCTCCATGAGTGCTCCTTTTACCACATGATCATCCAGTGGTCCAACTGACTCCCTCATAGGCTTTTTGCTTCATATGTTCTTGAAAACATTTTTGTTGAGTGCTTGGATGTGACGAAAGTGCATCAAGGACTTACACAGTGCCAAAATAGCTTGCTATGCCACTGCTTGGAAGCATGGCGGATGGATTGCAATGCTGTCTCCGGAGGCTGCCACCCTAGTCATGTGCCTGATCCACCTACTGGAGGAGCCGACTCTGCATGTATAAGTGGGGCCAATTAAGAAGCAGAACCAAAAAAGGTTTTAGTTCCCTCTCTGAAGGCCAACCTCCCCCCCCCCCCTTCGCCCAGGGTATTAATGCCCTCAGTCCCACACGTTAAGCTCTAGTCAAAACGAACACCTTTATGTTAGTTGTGAGAAATCTTTGTGAATATATGTGTATTCCCATTGTAAAATGTGAAATACATGCTCATGACATGCCCTCTTCAAATATCTAAACCCCAAGCATGTTCACGGCTTTCTGAAATCACTATTTACACTTATAACTGATCTGCATGTATAAATACTGCTATTTACACATGCAGGTGCTTCTAAAAGGATCTCCGTAACCCTCTATTATGTGGCTCCAAAATAAATTAAATGCATGCTCATTATCACAATGTATGTCAAATAGAATAAAAATTCTGCTGGTAACAGAATACACCGTCGAATCTTTATGGATAGAAATTCTGAATGTCTTTAAAAAAATCCTAATTCAAATCCAGCATAAATCCTGCCTAGAATCTACAAGATGCTCAAGGATCCATGTTGAATGATGCTAAGAAAATCAAGAAAAGGTGGAAAGAATATACAGAGTTATTATACCATAAAGATCAAGTGGACCAACAGCCGTTTCAACCTATACCTTATGATCAAGAACCATTGGTGATAAAAGAAGAAGTCGAAGGAGCATTGAAAACCTTATCAAAGAACAAAGCACCGGGCACTGATGGCATTCCCATTCAGTTATTACAGCAATCAGATGAAGCTGTTACCATACTTACAGGGCTCTGCCAGGAAATTTGGAAGACAAATTCATGGCCAACTGACTGGAAAAGATGTGTGTTTATACCAATACTGAAGAAAGGTGACCTAAATGACTGTGGAAATTATCGCAAAATCGCTCTGATCCCACATGCCAGCAAGATTCTACTCAAGCTCATTCAGCAGAGACAACAACCATATCTGGAACGAGAACTGCCTGAAGTGCAAACATGGTTCAGGAAAGGGAGAGGAACAAGAGACATTATTGCGGGTGTGACATGGATCCTTGAAAAGACTAAAGAATACCAAAAGGATATCTATATGCGTTTTATTTATTACAGCAAGGCTTTTGACTGTGTAAACCATGAGAAACTCTGGGCCACATTAAAAAGCATGGTTATACCAGGACACTTGATCATTCTCTTGCACAACCTTTACACTGATCAAGAAGCAACAGTTCGAACGGAACTGGGAGAAACAGAATGGTTTGAAATCAGCAAAGGTGTATGACAAGGCTGCATACCTTCCCCCTACCTCTTTAATTCATATGCAGAACAAATCATCAGAGAAGAAGGACTGCATGAAGACAATCGAGGTGTGAAGATTGTTGGAAAACTCATCAACAACCTTCACTATGCTGATGATACCACATTACTGACTGAAAGTGAAAATGATTTGAAACATTTGCTTCTCAAGAACAAGGAATATAGTCTTAAAATGGGGCTGCACCTTAATGTTAAGATGACAAAGATCCTGACAACTGGCAAAATGAATAGGTTCATTGTTGATGGAGAAGAAATTTGAATAATGGACAACTTTAACCTACTTGGATCAACTATCAATAAAGAAGCAACAAGCAGTCAAGAAATCTGATGACGCATTGCTCTTGGCAGAATGGCTATGAAGGACCTAGACAAGATTCTCACGAGCAGAGATATCTCTCTCCATACAAAGATTCGACTTCTTCAAGCCATGGCATTTTCAATAACATCATATGGATGTGAAAGCTGGACAGTGAAAAAGATAGACAGGAAGAAAATTGATACCTTTGAATTATGGCGCTGGCGACAAATACTATGTATACCATGGACTGCCCGAAGAACAAAACAGTCAGTACTAGAGGAGATCAAACCTAAGATTTCTTTAGAAGCTCAGATGACAAGACTTCGACTTTCATTCTTTAGACACATCATGCGAAGAGAGAGATCATTAGAGAAAGACATCATGCTTTGCAAGGTAGAAGGTCAACGCAAAAAAGGAAGGCCAGCAATGAGATAGATCGATACAATAACAGCAGCTATGGGTGCCAGTCTGTCAACAATGAGCCGAATGAATGAAGATTGAACACAATTTAGGACTACTATCCAGAGGGTCGCCATGAGTCAACACCAACTTGACGGCACTTATCAACAACAACAACAGAATCTAGGCACAGACATTATGCCTATTTAAAGTGTAGATGTCTTATGCATGAAGGTCACAATTATGCATATGAGTGGCATATTTTATAACCAACACATGCACTTTCCAACTCCACCCATGCTCTGTCCAGAGCTCACCCTTTGCAAATCCTGCAGTAACAGTATACATGTGCATATCATCACACATACTTTTATGTCTGACCTAATTTTATAAGAGCCATTTCACGCTCATATATTGCCATGCACATGCCAAAATTATGTTAGAAAAGTCCCCCCATTTGTTCTTAAGTGGAGAGCGTTTTGGTTTCCTAGACCATGGGATGCTGTTCCAAGGGTTGCAGAGCAGAGATGGCATCCATCTGTCCAAGAAAGGTCAACGCATCTTTGGTAGTAGACTGGCTAATCTACTGAAGAGGGCTTTAAACTAGATTCGTTGGGGATAGGTGAAGAAAGCCCCCAGGTAAGTGAAAGCCCCCAGGTAGGTGATACATTAAATACCTTTATGGAAATGGGTAACAGGGGTAACATATGGAAAGCAGTGTGTATAAATGACCGTAGCATGGGAAATAAGATCCCTGATGTTGAAGCTTTGGTGGGAGTGGCTGACTTGGATTTAGTGGCAGTTACAGAAACATGGTTCACAGAAAACCATGACTGGGATGTAACTATACCTGGCTATACTTTATTCAGAAAGGACAGGGTAGGAAGAAGGGGAGGAGGAGTGGCACTATATGTAAAAACTACTATTAAAGCTTTGGAATTACAGAGCTTAAAAGGGAGAGAGGAGGCATTGTGGGTTAAACTAGAAAGAGGGAAAGAGAAATCTATTTGCATTGGTGTGATATACAGACCTCCCTCACAAGAGGAAGAGGTGGACAGAGAGTTAATATGCCAGATGTTGATTGGCACATTCCTGCTGCACTATCATCTAGAAGTAAGGAGATCATGGATTCTCTACAGGGAGAACTATTCAGGCAATTGGTAACAGACCCCACACGTGAAGGGACCATACTGGACTTGGTGCTTACCAATGGTGAAAGTGTTTCTGATGTTGTAGTGAGAGATCATTTTGCATCCAGTGATCACCAGATGGTGTGGTTCAGTATTAGGACTTCGGCTGTTAGAATCCATTCCAAGGTGAGGATCTTAGACTTTAGGAAGACTAACTTTGCGAAGATGGGCCAATACCTCAGGGAGTCGTTAGTGGGATGGGAACAGCTGGGGGATGTAGAAAAACAGTGGGCAAAACTGAAAGGGGATATTTTAAGGGCAACCAACCTTTTTGTTAAAATGGTAAATAAAGGCAAAAGGAAAAGGAGATCGCTATGCTTTTCTAAGGAAGTAGCTGAAAAAGTGAAGAAAAAGAGGGAGGCCTTCATGAAATACAAGAGATCACAGAGAGAGGAAGACAGGCATCTGTATTTGGAAAAACTTAGAGAAGCTAACAAAGTAGTCAAGAAGGCAAAGATTCAAAAGGAGGAGGAAATAGCCAATGCAATAAAATGGGGGGATAAGACATTTTTCAGATATATTAGTGAGAAGACTCAAGGGTGCAGGGGGGGAATATGTAGAAGCTGATAAGGATAAAGCGGAATTGCTTAACAAATATTTTTGTTCTCTGTTCACAGATGAAGAACCAGGAGCAGGACCTCAGAAAACACCCACAAATAAGAACAGAAGCGAGGGATATCTTGAACAATTTTCAGAAGACTGTGTTCGTGAGAAACTAGCTCAACTTAAAGTAGACAAAGCGATGGGACCGGATGGGATACACCCTAGAATACTGAGGGAACTTGGGGACGTTTTAGCAACTCCACTGACTGACCTTTTCAATGCCTCATTGGAGTCGGGAGTGGTGCCAAAGGACTGGAGAGAGGCTCATGTGGTGCCTTTACACAAAAGCGGAAGTAAGGATTTGGTTGAAAACTACAGGCCGGTTAGTTTAACTTCGGTGGTGAGTAAATTATTGGAAACGCTGCTGAAAGAGAAAATAGTGAGGTTTCTGGAGTCCAGCGGATTACAGGATCCGAGGCAGCATGGATTCACCACAGGCAGGTCTTGTCAGACAAATCTGATTGATTTCTTTGACTGGGTGACCAGGGAGTTGGACCGAGGGAGAGCTCTAGATGTGGTGTATTTAGATTTCAGTAAAGCCTTTGACACTGTTCCTCACAGGCGACATATAAACAAACTGAGCACCCTAGGGATGGACCCTAAAGTTACTGCTTGGGTTAGAAATTGGTTGGGTGGGAGGCGACAAAGAGTACAAGTAAATGGAGCTCACTCTGAGGAGAAGGATGTTATCAGTGGTGTGCCCCAGGGATCTGTCCTTGGTCCGATTCTTTTTAACATCTTTGTTAGTGATATAGCGGAAGGGCTGTCGGGTAAGTTTTGCCTCTTTGCGGATGATACCAAAATCTGCAATAGAGTAGACACCCAGGAAGGTGTAGTATTTTTGTCCACTAAAGAAGAGCGGGACCTAGGCGTGGTTGTGTCTGATGATCTTAAAGTAGCTAAACAGGTAGAAAAGGCGACGGCAAAAGCTAGAAGGATGCTTGAGTGCATACGGAGAGGAATGGCTACCAGAAAAAAAGGAGGTGATAATGCCTCTGTATAAGTCTTTGGTGCGACCTCATTTGGAGTATAGTGTGCAATTCTGGAGACCGCACCTTCAAAAGGATGTGAACAGGATGGAGTCGGTGCAGAGGGTGGCTACTAAAATGATTAGTGGGCTTCATTATAAAGCATATGAGGACAGACTTAAGGATCTTAATATGTACACCTTAGAGGAAATGCGGGATAGAGGTGATATGATTGAGATATTTAAATACCTCCGTGGCATAAATGTTCAGGGAGAGAGCCTCTTTCAATTGAAAGCAAGTTCTGCTACGAGGGGACATGGGATGAGGGTGAAGGAGACAGATTCAGGAGTGATATGCGGAAATATTTCTTTACGGAAAGAGAAGTGGATCCATGGAATAGTCTCCCAGTGGAGGTGGTAGAGATGAGGACAGTAACTGAATTCAAAAAAGTATGGTACCAACACAGAGGCTCTCTAAAGGTAAAAAGTGGACTGTTGTAGTTGTTGATATGGAAGGACAGACTAGATAGGCCATGTGGTCTTTTTCTGTCATCATGTTTCTATGTTTCTATAAGAGTAATTGGCCACATTTATAAACTACAAAATCATCACTTTCATATCCAGAAAGGAAGTTTATCAATAAACTATGTCTAAGAGGAATGTTTACTAAAGGTTAATGCCCGTTAATGAAATTAACATGCATTAAATTCAACTGTAGCCATAGAAATAAAAGGGCTTTGGATACTTAACATGCGCTAATTTCATTAATGCACATTAAAATCTTTAATAAACATGCCCTTAAGTGATTATACTTATATGTGGAGACTGCTGAGTAATGCTGATCTTTTTTCTACATTTATTTTTCAAAACTCAATTTTCCCGCTGTATGTGCCTGCACATACGTGTTATTTGTTGGCCTCCTTTACAAAAGGCTCTGCATTTGATGGAGCTTTTTAAAATATTTTGGAAATATAAACATCCCAACATGGACATCCCATTTTCCACAGAGCCCCTATGTAAAATGAGGCTTTATATTTCTCAGCAGTTTTGCAGGGGGCTGTAGGGGAAGGGCCTCTAAAGAGACAATGGGAAGTAGTCCCTAACACACTTATGGGTCTGCAGAGGAATCGTTCAACTGGTGTTTGCATGGCTTTTGAAGAGGAGTTCTTTGGTGCACAAGCAATCTGTGATGTTAAGAAATTTATTTTGGGGGCGGGGGGGAGGGGGCAAGATGGTGGCAGAATAAGAGCATGTTCCAGGTCATTTAAGTTACAAAGTTACAATTTGCCTATCTCAGTCTCTTCAACTTTGCTAGTACCTTATCTGGTGGAGGAAAGGAAAGGCTGTGTGTGGGATTTTTCCTCCAACCCCCCATAAGCAAAAGAAGTAAAATAGATTGTTTGAGCATGATTCGATCCCTCCTAACTGTACTTGGGAGGTCACTGTTTAGAAGGATGTGGAGGAACTCTCCTGGTTGGCTAGTGAAGTGTCTTTGAGGCCATGTCCATGGACTCCTCCATATTCTCTGGCTAAAGAACATGTGCCAGAGCTTTAGGAAGCAGTACAGATGAGGCCAAGTCCCCATGTGCAGCCTCCTTGAAGACAGATGCAGTTCTCAGGAGAGCCAAGATATTGACCCTGGAAGGAAAAATGGAGCGACAGTATGTAGTACATAGCAGTGGGAGAATGGGCCTGGATTCTTCAGCCTTACTGGCCTCATTGCTGGACACCTGGGAGCAGTAGAGGAACCTTGGTGAGTCCATGGAGTCGGAAAGCCTGCAGCTAATGTTACTGAGTTTGTAATGTGAAGACCAACTAATATACTTGATACTTGGGAAAGAGCGGTATATAAATGTGTGCTAAATAAAATAAATAAAAAATATCACCATAGACTTTACCTGGACAGTTCTGGTCTGGTCTGGTCTGCTACAAATGAAATCAAGTTGAGAGTTCACATGTAGGATGAATTTATCAAAAGATAAAATGTCAGATTTGCAAACCTGGAGCAGTGGGCATCCCCAATATATACTGTCCAATCTGGGATCATCATGGACAAAGGGGTGAGCCACAGAATATCAAAGCTTGGAAAACTGTTCCATGGCACTGAATCTGCAGGTTTTGAACATCCTTAAACTGCTTGGCAACCCTAATATTATTTAAGAAATATCTAATGGAAGTTTTGAAAGCAGGGAACAGCTCTGTACCCTGTGATCAGAATTTTTTTTCTCCTTGGAGGCAGGAGAACAGACTTATGTAAGGTTCCACCACCAGTTCCCAGAAGAACCTTGCCTGTATGAACCTCTGATGTCTATTCAACCGGAGGGTCTTATTTATTTATTTTATTTATTTATTTATTACATTCTCTTATATACCGCGCTATTCTGCATCAGTGCGGTTTACATTGAACAAACTGAAATTACATTGAACAGGGCATTATAACTTGGAGATAACTATTTTACAGGGAACATGGGCTATGGAGGGTTAAGTGGCTTGCCCAAGACCACAAGGAGTACCTGTGGGACTAGAAACCCCAGTCCTTCCGGCCCAAGGTTGCTGTCCTCTAGTGGGATTTGAACCCCCGACCTTCCGGCCTGAAGTACCTTGCCCCAACCACTAGGCCACTCCTCCACTGAAACTGAGTGGACTACCTTAATGTAGGGTATCTGCCTCTGATGGCTGTTTAAACTGATTGGTCCTTTGGGAATGTTTATAATGAGATCAGATCCATTGGGAAAGTGGCATCTTTTTGGAAATGTTTTGAGCTGACTGCTGTAGTTTGAGATGCTCTAGATGAAGTTTCCCCTGAAGCAAAGCTATTTTTTGGTCTGAAACATGATCGTGTTGGATTCATTGATATGAGAGCAGCTAAATAGTATTTTCTTGCTTTTATTTTTAACAAAACAATCTTTTTGAAGAAAATGAAATATTTAAAATAAATTACAGTATTTTTGACAACATTAAATTATATGCACAGGGTGGAGAGGCCATATGATGGTGTTGGGGGCTATAAACAAGGTGTTGTGGAACACCGATTATAGCCTTTGTTCTGATGTCTCTAATTAAATTTATTTAGGTCTAATTATTTTCATTTGTAATGTTTCCTAAATTTGGCAATTTATTGAATTATTGATCTTAAGAACTGAGATCTCTAATATGTTTTGTAATACATGGGCATGAAACCATAAGTACTACAATGGATGAAGCAGCCTCTGAGAGAATACAGTTATTTGTGGGATAAAAGAAGGAAAATAAATTGGTGTAAATCTACAGATGGAAAGGCAAAATAAAAACATGTTATTGCTCTTAGTGAATACTGCACAGATTGGGAAGGAAATCATCATGACCTTAAAATGGGAGTATATTCACTATAGATGGCTGTTCCCTTTTGGCTTAGCTTTCGTAGTCGAGAAGAAAGCATACTAGATCCATATTCTCAGTGAAGCAGAAAAAGGTAATTTGAGAAGAAAACTTCAAGGACATGGAGGTCCCAGGCCTAGGGTGCTAATGTTAAGAGTGACCTCCCACCTCCTACCATTTGACCCTCCCTGACTCTCTCAGCCTGTATCCTCCTCTACCCCCCTCCCGCCAGTCTCTCTACCTTCTCTTTTCTTTTCTCTCCTTTTTTGTCTTGTTATCGCATTCCTTTCCTTTTCCTGCAGCTCATAATTTTTTTTTTTATTGTAAGCTGCTCAGATGCCCTTGGTGTTGGGAGGAATATCAAGTAATTCAATAAAGATAAAGGAAAGTCTGAGATTGCTCAGGCTGTTGGGAGAACAAGGAAAATATGTCACTGATGGGCCAAATTGAAGAACAAGGCTCCAAGAAGGGACCTTTTCTCTTACCTGATGGGATATTTTGTGGTTGAAGTTAAGTTTGTGCTGTTGGATGTTTGCAAGAGGTTTTATGTGGGAAAGGGGCGAAGTGAGGAGGATGGTAAGGATGGCCATGTGAATTAAATTAACTGTTGAATAGGGGAGGCAGATTGAGTGAGGATGAGTGAACAGATGGGGACATTTAGAGAGTATAGGCCCAATTCCGTCCCGGATGTACAAGGCCTCTGTACACCCGGTCCGAACCAGATGTACAGAGGGCGTTGCAATTCTGATTCCGTAGGGCAGGTCTAGCCCCGCGGGATCAGAATTGCGATCAGGCCTGTACGTGCAGGCCGGGACTGCACTTCAGCCCAGCCTGCACATACAGGTCATACCTGACTAACTCAGTCTGGGCTTTACAATGGAGCCACGGCACCCGGTTGCCATGGCACCACGGCTCCATTGTAAAGCTGCGATCCTGGCCGCTGGTCCTGCACTGCATTCCCCGCAGCCCGACCCCCAATCCGGCCTCCCAAGGCCAGGGTCGGGCTGCGGGGAATGCTCAATGCCCCCTCCTGCTGCTTTCTGGCCCCGGGCCCGCTGACCCCTGGCGACTAGGGAAGTTATTTCACCTCAGAGATGGAATAACTTCCCTGTGCAGGTTGCCAGCCCTGGACGTACAGGGCCGAGATAAGAATCAGCCCTGTATGTCCAGGGCCAATGACCGTCCACCGCCCGCCCTACCTCCACCCCCGATCCGCCCCATCTAACTTCCTCATACAACCGGTGGGGAAGTTAGCCACTAGCATGGAAAGGGCATGAAGAACAGGGATTGACGCCCATCCCGCTATTCGTGGATCGGAACGACCCCATGTGTAAATAGCCTGGGAGGTGGATGCATTTCCTTCGGGTAGGTGGGGGCAATAAGTCTGGTTGTTGGCTGTGGTAGGGTGCAAAGTGGTCTGAGGAGGGGGGTTGATGGTTAATAGGCATCACAGGGGGTGGTGGGGGGATTAATGCTTCTGGGTTACTGGAATGTAAATGATTTGATGGGCCTGAACAAAAGGAGGGAAGTTTTTTTGCAATGGGGGAATTCTGTTTTTGCAATAAACTGATTACAAACCATAAATATGAAGTTGCTGCAGGATTGGGCATACGCACCCAAGTGTACTACAGCTCCAGGAAGGATAGTAAAAGAACCACAGGGGTTGCAAACTTAATACACAAAGATTTCCATTTCCAATTGGAAGGCATCAGTGGTTGTGAAATAAAGGCTTTATGGCAAGCAAATTACTTTTGTTAATTTATATGCTCCACCAAGGGGCAAAGTGGGTTCTTTAAGCACATGTTTCAGGAATTGTTACTGTTTGGTCAAGGGGAGTTAGTGAAGGGAGGTGACTAATTTAGCCCTGAATACTTGCTTGGACCACGAGTAGTCCCAATGGAGGGGGTGGGGGCAGGGGGGGCACAGTGCAAAAATTGTTGATGGGGTTAAATATGATGAATGTATGGTGGCTGAACTATGGAAATCAAAGAACTATTCATATTTCTTAAGGTAAACAGAATGAGGCCAATTCCAATCGGGGGATGTCCAGGCCATCCAGACGTCCAAAGTCAGAATCAGGCACTTGGACGGGCCCCGATTCCAATGCGTGGGCTATTTCCCCATACACCCCTCCGTATGCTCCTGCTGGAGCACCAGTACTGTGGAGTCTTGTCGCCATGGCAGCGGGATGCCCAGCAGGAGCCCTGCAGCCCGGCAACCCCGAAAACCCGCTTTTCCCTGCCGTCCAACCCCCGGAGGGGCTTGCCAGGGCTGGGATCAGGCAGAAAGGAACCCCCTAATGCTGCTCATCTCGTCGTTGGCATCTGGTGCCGATCGTCGGCCTCGGGGGGACTTATTCCACCTCCAAGGTGGAATACAATTTGTGATTTAAAAGTATCGAGATTTGTTGTTTAGCACCACGATGCTATTAATCATGCAGTGACCTAGTTACTTGCTCTACATGTGTAGAGTGTAGCATGGCTGCAGCACACCTGTATTTTTTTTAATCATGTGATGTTTGGTATTGTGTAAAAGCAGTTTGTCATATTTACGATGAGTGAAAAAAACTGAACTGCGAATTTGGATTAAATTCTGCAAGAAACTTGGAGATTCATACAAAGAGATTTAAGATAATTGTATGGCGATGAATGCATGAGTTATGCTCGAGTTTGACTGGTATCAATGTTTCCAAGAGGGCCGCCAAAGTGTTGACAGTGACCAACGTTCTGGAAAGCCATCCACACATAGTAAGCCTACAGCATCTGGTATTCCAAGGTGGTCTCCCAACAAGACAAAGTTGAAGCAGTGCATGCTGCAATACGCTCAAATCATTGATTGACTATCAGGGAGCTTGCTGAGGACATGGACGTCAGCTTTGGGTTGGCACAGTCCATTCTTACTTTCGATTTGGGGATGAGACATGTGTCTGCAAGATTCATGCCGAAACTCCTGTCCCCTGACCAAAAAAGAAAATAGACTGTCTTCAGCCAGGGAGTTGTTGGAATGCATTGAAAATGACTCTGATTTCAACATAAAGATTGTTACTGGTGATGAATCATGGGGGTTTATGGTTATGACCCAGAAACTAAGGCTGAATCCTCACAATGGAAGACTCCAAACTCTTCCAGACCTGTGAAAGTCCGTCAGGTGAGAAGCAATGTCAAGGTCATGCTCATGGTTTTCTTTGAGTACCAGAGTATTGTTTATCATGAGTATGCCCCAAAAGGTCAAACCATCAATAAAGAGTACTATGTCCAAGTTTGGACTCGTTTGAGAGATTCAGTTCGTCATAAGAGGCCAGAGTTGCACAGAAATAGTGAATGGTTGCTTCAACACAATAAAGCCCCAGCTCACGCTCACATCTTGTCCAGCAGTTCTTAGCCAAACCCCAAATAAAGCAAGTCTGTTAGCCTCCATTCTCACCTGACCTTGCACCCTGTGACTTTTTCTTGTTTCCAAAACTGAAATTACCATTGAAAGGAAGGAAATTTGACGACCTGAAGACCATTAAGCAAAATTCAACATAGCAGCTTCACAGCATAACAAAAGAGGCATTAAAAATTGCTTCCAGCTGTGGCAGGAACGCTGGAGGAAGTGTGTTTTATCAGAAGGAGACTACTTGAAGGAGACTGAGTGCAATAACTGTCAGTGTTATACTTCTTGTGTTATTTTACAAGTCTCAATACTTTTTGATCGTACCTCGTAAGTCCCCCATCTATCTTTGCTTACCCGGACGTACAGGGCCATGACCTGAATACATCCTGTTTGTCCGCGGTTGTGGGCCCGCCACCACTCTGCCCTCTCCCTGCCCTTCCTCCGCTCCTTCCCTCCTCATTCAGAGCTCCCCGCACAACGGACTTGTACGTGTGGGGAGCTCTATTGCCAGAATCGGATCCATGCGAATAGCGTGGTTTGGACGTCCAAGCCGGACGTCCATCCCCGCTATTCAAGGTTTGGAATGACCCCCAATGCATACAAGTTTTGATTATGCTTTTTGTAGCAGGCAGTTATTCCCAAAGTGGGAGCCTCAGAGACAGATGATCATACCGTGGTGTGGATGTGGGTAAAATGGAAGAGGGCATAAAGGTAAGAGTTTTTTGGTGGCTGAAGGAATCATCAAGAGATAAGGAGGCGGTGAGGGATGTTTGTTATTGTTGTGTGCCATTGAGTTAATGTTGATGCCTGGCAACCCATCCCCTGGGTTTTCTTGGCAAGGTGCAACTGGAAGTAGATTGCCAGACCTTTCTTCTACACAGTAAGCCTACAGCACCTGGTATTCCAAGGTGGTCTCCCAACGAAGTACTAACCAGGTCTGATCCTGCTTAGCTTCCTAGATCAAACAAGTGTGGGCTCATTCAAGGTGGCTTGGCTGTAGTAACTCCTGAAAGATATGGTTATGGTTATGTTTTTTAGACATTTGATATACCGCCCTTTACTTACTTATCAGAGCGGTTTACATGTATATACTAACAGGTACTTTTATCCCCTTGTCCCCGAAGGGCTCAAAATCTAAGCAAAATTTGCTTTGGCCATTTATTTGTTTATTTGCTATGTTTTTATACCGCTTTTCACAAAGGTCAAAGCGGTTTACAGTGAACTGGAAATTATATAAGCAACGTTTACATTAGAACATGCAACTCTGTACAGCAAACGAGGAGTGGGGTGATTGGCATGATTAACTATGTACAGGTTGACGAACTATCTATATATTCTTGTAGTGTTTGGGCTATCTTGTAGTGTTTGTAATGTTAGGTTTTAGTGCAATTTAGGAATGGTGTTCAGTTGTTGTGGGATAGGAAGGAAAGGAAGCAAAGTGGACGGTAAAGAGGTGGGTCTTGAGGAGTTTGCAATAAAAATCATTGTTCAACGCTCTTGCTTGAGTTTCTTCCTAGATTGCGGAAGAGTTTTCTGCATGTATATTCTTAAATTCTTCTCTTAGTGAAGATTCTCTTAAAGCTCAAGCAAGCGTGAGGGATGTACAGGACTATAAAAAGGAACACCTAGAGTTTAATGATAATGGGGAGCCGAGGTTGGGCACTTTGTGGGATGCCTTAAAAGCTGTGGTGTGTGGGTATCTGATAAAATGAGGGACAAGGAAAAAATTGAAGAGGGTGACAGAGAAGATGACATATCTGGAAACAATGAGAAGGCTGGAGGAACCTGTGTGCCCTTTTGGGAACCTGCCAGGTACTTGTGACCTGGATTGGCCACTGTTGGAAACAGGATACTGAGCTTGATGGACCTTGGTCTGACCCAGTATGGCATTTCTTATGATCTTATGACAAACGTAAGGTATAGCCAACAGAGCAAGGATTAGCGGACTTACTTCTGACTAGGGGGATTCTTAAAGAGCTTCATTTAGAGGAAATACATTTTCAGCTGATACAGCTGAAGCAGTGATTTTATGGCATCCAACAAGCAAGCACTTAATCCATGTGATCCAAAACAAACCCAATACAAACCGTGGATAGCAGGAAGAATATACTTTATTAGACAGATCCAGCCATTGGCCCAACACAGGCCGTGTTTCGTGAAGCCTTCCTCAGGGGCTAAAATGGCTAAAAGGGACAGTTAAATACAACCAATAATATAAATTATAAACAATAAATAATAATAAACATGAAATGATAAAATTATTTGCTACTATAAATAAAACAATAAAAACAAATAAAAGAAGGACCCAAAACGAATGAACCAGGCATCTATACAATATACTTGTATAAATATATAAATAAAGCCAAATACAGTACAATCAAATAATCCACATAATATAAAAATAAATATATAAATGATCCAAATTCAAAAGGGATAAAAAATGATAAAAAATGATATTCGAAAGGAATGGCAAAAAATATAATAAAAAATTATTAAAAACTTATCAGAGACAGCTGCTCCTCAAACGTGTCATAGAATAAAACTGTACACATTTGGAATACAAGAATCTCTAAACCAAACATATGAATTGCAACGAATACAAACCATAAAAAAGTTAAATAAATAAATAGGGATCATATCCATAAAATGTTATATACATACATATATATATAAATAGTAAAATAGTGGCAGTAATTTTAAGCTGCCGGATACAGGAACTTATTTATGGCATATTCGTAAATATCTTTATAGTCATATAAATACCATTTTCTTGCATTCTTCTGCAACTTTAGACAGTTTATTCTCTTGAGTTTAGTCCCCGGTTTACATATGGGTCCTTTTGGCAACATATATTTTCATGTGAGGGTTTTAGTTTTATTGTATCCACTATTTTACTGTTTATATATACATATATGTATGTATATAACATTTTATGGATATGATCCCTATTTATTTATTTAATTTTTTTATGGTTTGTATTCGTTGCAATTCATATGTCTTGTATTCCAAATGTGTACAGTTTTATTCTGTGACACGTTTGAGGGGCAGCTGTCTCTGATAAGTTTTTAATAATTTTTTATTATATTTTTTGCCATTCCTTTCGAATATCATTTTTTATCATTTTTTATCCCTTTTGAATTTGGATCATTTATATATTATTTATTTTAAGTGTCGCTTTGGAGTCTGTGTAATTACACATTCCATGTTTTGGTTGGGTTCCCTCTGATTCTCTCTTACAGCTTTTGTATTTCTTCCTTTTTGTTTAGTTTATCCAGATATAGTGTAGAACAAATACAGGTATGTCTTAATTTATTTCATAATCCCCTGGTATGCCCTTATTCTTTTTGCCATCCCATGTTATTTTATAATTGGTATACTATTGGGATCACTTCTTGTTCTGTCACACCCTTAGTAGCATTCTTATTATGATAATTTATAATGTTTTTTTCATATGCTCCTTCATTTATTATGTAGTCCTGTGTATTATATGCTTTATATTTTATATATTATGATTTTATTTATTTTTATGTTATGTGGATTATTTGATTGTACTGTATTTGGCTTTATTTATATATTTATACAAGTATATTGTATGTTTATATGTATAGATGCCTGGTTCATTCGTTTTGGGTCCTTCTTTTATTTGTTTTTATTGTTTTATTTATAGTAGCAAATAATTTTCTCATTTCATGTTTATTATTATTTATTGTTTATAATTTATATTATTGGTTGTTTTTAACTGTCCCTTTTAGCCATTTTAGCCCCTGAGGAAGGCTTCACGAAACACGGCCTGTGTTGGGCCAATGGCTGGATCTGTCTAATAAAGTATATTCTTCCTGCTATCCATGGTTTGTATTGGGTTTGCAGTGATTTTATGGGTCAGGGAATAAACCAGGGAGGCTCTTGAGGTGGAAATTAAAGGAAAAAAAAAGCAACTACAAATGTGTAGAAACTTAAGGGGAGGGTGGGACAAGCTGGTTTATGGTTTCCTTCTATGTGTGTTTATTATTATTATTATTTTATTTTTATTTACATTCTCTTATATACCGCACTATTCAGCATCAGCGCGGTTTACATGGAACAGAAACGCTCAGTACAGTTAACATGTATGAGTTTACAGATAACAGGGCAAGTAACTTAGATAACAGGGGTAAACTATTTACAAAAACTTGCTACATAAGCTTGTAAACTATTTACAAATATTGCTACATAAGGTTGTATGATCATGAATTCTATAGAAACAAATGCACCACTAAGGGTTAGAGAATCTTTCTTGGCATGTTGTTGGGAAACCATATATTTGCTTAGTGGGTTGCATCTCTGTCTCGGTGGGTGAGGTTGGGTTCTATGAGGTACTTATTGAAAAGATGGTACTTGAGGGCTTTCCTAAACTGCGTAAGGCCCTTAATAGCCCGGATATCTGGAGGTAATGCGTTCCAGCATCTTGGTGCGCTGATACTAAACGCCCTGTTGGCTGTAGATGAAGTGCAAACTGTTAATGCTTTCGGGACTTTTAGGGTGTTTGTAGCTGTGGATCTCCTTGCTCTATTAGGAGATATGATATGGATGAGGGCCATTATTGATTCAGGGGAGAGCTTGTTAATAGCTTTAAAAGTGAGTAACAAAGTCTTAAAAACGATTCTAGCCTGGATAGGTAGCCAATGTAATTGTATCAACAGAGGTGTCACGTGGTCGCTTCTGGGGGCTCCATGGATGACCCTTGCTGCAGCGTTCATGGCGAGCTGCAGCGGGTGTAGGGTGGATAGGGGCAGGCCTTGAAGGATGGCATTGGCGTAATCAAAATGAGGTATGATCAATGCCTGGTATATAGTCCTGAAGTCATTTGGTTCCAGCATAGATCGTAAATGCCGAAGTGAGCGGATCTTGTAGTATACTGCTCTGACTGTGTTCCCTATGTGGGCTTTCATGCCTAGGCGCTGATCCAAGGTGACTCCCAGGTAGCGTATTGATGGTTTAGTTTGTAGCTCTGCTTCTTTTACTTTAAGGAATTGTGGTGGTGTGAAGTTAGTGTTCCTAGTAATGAAGAGTACTTCCGTTTTCTTATTTATTTATTTATTTATTTATTTAAAGTCTCTTTTATACCGCGCTATTCAGCATCAGCGCGGTTTACAATAAACAGTGAACATACACATTTCCAATAGTACTTTGTGTTTACATATGAACAGGATAATCAACTTGGCTAACAGGGTAACTATGTACAACCATAAAATATACAATATATACAATATTATACAATATTATGTTGTATTCGGAGGTTTTGGGAGAGAAGCCAGTCAGATATTGCGTTGAAGCAACTCGTCAGTGGAGAGAGGTCCGGATGTTCCGTAGAGAAGGGTATGTACAGCAGGACATCATCAGCGTATAACATGCAGTCGACATTGAAGGATCGGATGATCTTGCAAATTGGCTGCATGTAAATGTTAAACAAGAGGGCCGAAAGGGAAGAACCTTGTGGGACTCCCTGGCTTTGGTGGAAAGGTTCTGATGTCATCCCTCCAGAACGCACATGCTGCCATCTTCCAGACAGGTAAGATCTGCACCAATCAAGCGCTCTACCAGTAATTCCTTTCTCAAATAGTCGACCTAAGAGAAGCTCATGACTTACTGAGTCAAAAGCTGCAGCGATGTCCAGAAAGATGAGAGCAAATCCTTGACGGATGTCATCAATGCCAGTGATTATCCTGCAGAAGAGGGTGGTAAGAAGGGTTTCCACTCCGTGGGATTCCCTAAAACCATGTTGGCAGGGGTCTAATGGTGAGGCAATGTCGACGTGATCTTGTAGTTGTCGTTGTACCTCTTTTTCAATGATCTTCGCAAGTAACGGAATACTGGATATAGGTCTATATGAATCCACTTTTGGGGTGTCGAGTTTGCAGTTTTTAAAAAGAGGTCTGATAGAGGTGTGCATAAGAGCGGAGGGGAAGGAACCTGTTGTGAAGGAGAGGTTCATTATATTGGATAGTATTGGGCTGAAGTGGCTGCGGAGCTCCTTAATCCAGAAGGCTGGGCATGGGTCAGACTGAGATGTGGTGGTGTTGAGGGCCATAATCGTGTCTTCAATTCCTTTTTTGGTAGGGGTAGAGAATATGGTTAGAGCTGTGGGGCCATCTCGTTCAGGGGTGGTGGTTGTAGTCGAGATGTTGATAATCCGGCATATCTTGGATTGTGCATAGTTAGCAAAATCTTGTGGGTGAATCTCAAATTGCGGTCCGGGGGTTGGTTCCTTTGATAGAGTCTTGACTAGGTCAAAAAGATCATGGGGTTTATTAAGAGATCTCTTTAAGGTCTCTGAGTAGTATTGTTTCATTGCATCAGTGGTTGCCTTGCGGTGAGCAGCCAGATGACAGTTGTATGCAGTCTGGTCAATTGAAGAGTGGGATCGGCGCCAGCGCTTCTCGAGTTTCCGTAATTGGGTAAGAGAGGCTCTAAGATCGGCTGTGTACCATGGAGCGTTCATTCTTTTCCTTGGGGGCTTGTTAGTTGGTGTGCGTAGGGCGATTGCACTAAGGCACTTGTTCCAGTGAGTAATCAGGTCGTCAAGGTTCATGGTGGTTTCGCTAATGAGTTGTTGCGTTTCCATGAGGATAAGGTCTCTGTTGAAAGGCTTGAAACATCTGGAGTGAAGTCTTGTAGTGTTGCTTGGTATCTTATTGAACTTTGACTCAGTTTTGTGCGAAGGGATCTGGAGGATGATCAGTTTGTGATCTGACCATGGAACAGGAGTTATGGACGTTATCGGGTCATGTGATGTGTTAAGAGATATCTGAGGGGCGAATACTAGGTCCAGAATATTTCCCTTAGTATGGGTAGGTTCCTTCACTAATTGTTTGAAGCCGAGATTTGTAAGGGCATCAAGGAAGGATAACACTTGATTGTCCTGCAGTGTTGGCAGGTTGAAATCACCTAGGATCCAGTTTGGGATGTTTGGGTTATGCGTGTTGGAGGCGAGGTCAATTATTGCAGCAAGATCATCCGGAGAAGCTGAAGGTGCTCTGTAGAGCAGGTTGATTGAGCAGCGTTTGTTGGATATGGTGACGGTTTCAAGGTGATTAGCGTTGGTGGCGTCAACCGTCTGGAAGTGGAGATCTGTTCTGGTGATGATGAGCACCCCTCCTCCTCTTTTGTCTCGTCTATGACTTGTGTGAGCTGTGAAGTTCGGAGGGAGGAGTTGGTTGAGTATGACGTTGTCCTCATTGGATAGCCATGTCTCAGTGACTAAGAGTATATCAAGGTCGTGGAGGGAAATCAAGTCGATGACAGCTGGCCACTTCTTTCGGATAGAACGGGCATTAATGAGGGCACATTTTAGGTTATGAGGGTAGGAGTTTTCCACCTTCTTGGATTGCACAGAGTGCTGGAGCGCAATGTGTAGCAGATGCGGGTGACGTGCGCGGGCATCCCAATTTACATTGTGACGGGATGCACCAGACCATCTTCTTCCATGGCTTTGTAATATTGGAATCTGGTTGGAAGGAGGGGTTAAGGTAAGAGAGCAGGAGAACCAACTAGCAAGGATGATGTAACATCCGATTATGGTGGTGAAGGGGGAACCCATTGTGGCAGGACACTGTGTGATTGTGAAATGGGTAGATTAGGGCAGAATTCCTTGTGATTGTGGACAAGTATTGTGGGGAGAATTACTGACAACAATGCAATGTTAACTAGCTAGATAGCATTAAGGAATTGTTAACCATAGTACTATGGCTAGATTGTAGTAAGGAATTACTGACAACAGTACAATAGTAACAAATACTGACTAAAGGACAATGGTAACAGTACAGTGGCGAGATGGCAGTAAGAAATTACTGACTACAGTACAATAGTAACAATTATTGACTATCGTACAATTACTGACTACAGTGCAATAGTAACCATTACTGACTAAAGTACAATGTTAACAGTGCAATGTTTAGATAGCATTAAGGAATTACTGACAACAGTACAATGTAAACTGTTATTGATAAGGCTGTTGATGTTAGTATCCGGAGGTTAGGATTGTGGGACTATACTTGCGGTAAGCAGCATGAGAGCAGGATCATCTGATGAGAGAGGTTTGAGAGGTTTGCTCGGTTCCTATCACTTGGAGACTTTCGCTAGCACTGGGCTTTACGAGGAGAAGTGAAAGAGTTGCTGGTGAGCGAGCTCAACACATAGGAGCTCAAGCTGCTGGGTTGTATGGAGTTGGACTTCACTGCAATGGCCACTGTGTTGTGTGGGCCAGCTGCCTAAGGGCCACGCCAAAGGGCCCTCTGGCGAGGCCCTCAGGCGCGGGCCCGCCAGGCGCTCCTTTTTATTGTGGCTGGGCTGCCCGGATAGGGCTGAAGAGGACCGGAGGGCGTTCTTTTCTTCGCCGCGTGCTCGATCCCTCCTGGGAGAGCTGCGGCCGGGCAGGAGATGCCGGCCTGCTGCTGCTCCTCCCCCTCCCACAGCCCTGACTGAGCTGGAGGGGCTTCCCAGGAGGGCCGGATGGCCTGGTAGCGTTGTTCTCCCCGATCAGGGGAGGAAGATGGAAAGGGAGTTTTTCCCGCCGGCGGCGGCTTCTCTTATGCCGGCCTGCTGCTGCTCCTCCCCCTCCCACAGCCCCGACTGAGCTGGAGGGGCTTCCCAGGAGGGCCGGATGGCCTGGTAGCGTTGTTCTCCCCGATCAGGGGAGGAAGATGGAAAGGGAGTTTTTCCCGCCGGCGGCGGCTTCTCTTATGCCGGCCTGCTGCTGCTCCTCCCCCTCCCACAGCCCCGACTGAGCTGGAGGGGCTTCCCAGGAGGGCCGGATGGCCTGGTAGCGTTGTTCTCCCCGATCAGGGGAGGAAGATGGAAAGGGAGTTTTTCCCGCCGGCGGCGGCTTCTCTTATGCCGGCCTGCTGCTGCTCCTCCCCCTCCCACAGCCCCGACTGAGCTGGAGGGGCTTCCCAGGAGGGCCGGATGGCCTGGTAGCGTTGTTCTCCCCGATCAGGGGAGGAAGATGGAAAGGGAGTTTTTCCCGCCGGCGGCGGCTTCTCTTATGCCGGCCTGCTGCTGCTCCTCCCCCTCCCACAGCCCCGACTGAGCTGGAGGGGCTTCCCAGGAGGGCCGGATGGCCTGGTAGCGTTGTTCTCCCCGATCAGGGGAGGAAGATGGAAAGGGAGTTACTTTCTCTCTTTCCTATGCATAATGGCGTTCCTATATAATTTATGGTTTAATGTTATTTTAATGAATGCAAACTGCTATGATTATTCCCGGAATAATGGTATATCAAACCTAATAAACCATAAGGGATAATTAGGGAGCGATTTGTACAATTCTATAAAGACTGTATGATGCAGGGGGATCAGGTATAAGATGAAGAGACTGTGGGTTACTTAGGTGGTCTACATCTTCTGTTTTTTTCTATTTTATTTTTATTTATTTATTTAAAAGGTTTTTTATACTACTTTATCATTTCAATCAAAGCGGTTTACATTGTAACTTAAACTTGGTAAATGTACATTAAACAGGGACATTGATAACTTGGATTTTTCTGAGCAATGGAGAGTTAAGTGACTTGCCCAAGGCCACAAGGAGTGGGAATTGAACCCTGGTCTCTAGGTTCCCAAGCCAGTGCTCTAACCACTAGGCTACTCCTCCACTCCTCTATTGAGGCCTGTATTAGACTCAATGCTTCTATTGTGGGGCTTGAAATACAAGGGGGTCATTAAAGAACTTCCAGAATATAAAGTGCCAGGGTTAGATGAGTTAACTAGTAATTTTTTTACAACAACCTTTATGGGGAGGTAGTAGAAGAGTTGTCTGGTTTTTTTTTTAATGATCTCCTTCAAAGGGTGGGGGGAGAGTACTCCTTTGATGCAGTACGCAGGAACTATTGTGCTTCCTAAGGAGGGAAAATAATCTGTCGATATGTGGATCTTGTAGGCTAATTTCCTTACTTAATGTAGATTTTAAAATTCTTGGCAGGGCAATTAGCATGATAAATACCTGTCCCTATCCATGTTGATCAGTCTGGTTTAAATGTACGGTGCAAGTAATAAGGGCAATACAGAAGGAAAGGGAATTGACTTTATTAGTGACTACTGATGCAGAAAAAGCATTTGATAAGAGTTTTGGATTTTTTGGTGGAAAGTATTTCAGCATACGGTCTAGTGGAGAATTTAGCTATGTGGGCTTCGGAGCTCTATGAAGATCCAGCGGCTAGACTGTGAGTAAAGTAGCCCAAATGCCCTCAAGTATGGAGCAGACAGAGCTTAAAGATCCCAATTTACCCATGTCTAACAATAGCCAAATTAACATGAATTAAATACATTCTCTAAAATGCTTGTATGCAAATGCTAGAAGTCTAAAGAATAAGATGGGAGAGTTAGAATATATAGCACTAAATGAAAAGTTAGATATGATTGGAATATCAGAGACATGGTGGAAGGAGGACAACCAGTGGGACACTGTGATACCTGGGTACAAACTATATCGTAATGATAGAGCTGATCAAATTGGTGGAGGGGTTGCGCTCTATGTTAGAGAGGGCATTGACTCAGAAAGGATTAAAGTTTTGCAGGAAACAAAATCTGCTGTAGAATCTGTATGGATTGAAATTCCATATAAAAAGGGGAAGGCAATGGCAGTAGGGGTGTACTAACGAGCACCTGGCCAGAATGACCAAATGGATGATGAAATGCTCAAAGAAATCAAGGAAACTAACAAACGTTACAGTGCAGTAATAATAATGGGTGATTTCAATTACCCCGGTATCGACTGGGTCAGTGTCACGTCAGGACATGCTAGGGAGATAAAGTTCCTAGATTAAATAAATGACTGCTTCTTGGAGCAGCTGGTTCATGAACCGACCAGAGGGGAAGCCATATTAGACCTAGTCCTTAGTGGAATACCAAATCTAGTGCAAGAGATAAGGGTGTTGGGGCCACTTGGCAATAGTGATCATAGCATGATCGCCTTTGATTTAAATAGTGGAGGAGGGATAGTAAGGAAATCCACAGTACTACCCTTTAACTTTCGAAAGGGAGACTATGATAAAATGAGGAAAACAGTTAAGAAAAAACTAAAAGGAGCAGTTGCAAAGGTTAAAGACGTACATCAAGCTTGGGTGTTGTTGAGAAATACTATCTTGGAAGCCCAGACCAGCTGTATTCCACGCTTTAAGAAAAGTGGAAGGAAGTCCAAAAAACTGCCAGCATGGTTTAAAGGTGAGGTCAGAGAGGCTGTTGTTGCCAAAAAAGCATCTTTCAGGAAATGGAAAAAAAGAGCCAAATGACGAAACCTGGAAACAGCACAAGCACTGGCAAGTCAAATGCAAGGCATTGATAAGGCAGGCAAAGAGAGAATTTGAGAAGAAGCTTGCTGCGGAAGCAAAAACGTGAAATAAAGACCTTTTCAAGTACATTCGTAGCAAAAAACCTGTGAGAGAGTCAGTTGGTCCATTAGATGATAAAGGGGTTAAAGGAGCACTAAGAGGCGACAAAGCGATAGCGGAGAGACTGAATGAATTCTTTGCTTCGGTCTTTACTGAGGAAGATGTAGGGATGTTACCCATGACTGAAGTGGTATTTAAAGGTGCGGAATAATTGAAGGAAATAATGATACATCGGGAAGATGTCTTACAACTATTAGATAAACTGAAGAGTAGCAAACCACCTGGGCCGGATGGTATACATCCAAGGGTGTTGAAAGAACTGAAATATGAGATTGCAGACCTGCTATCAGTAATCTGTGAACTATCATTAAAATCATCTCTAATACCTGAAGATTGGAGGATCGCCAATGTAACACCAATTTTTAAAAAGGGTTCCAGGGGTGATCCGGGAAACTACAGACCGGTGAGCCTGACGTCAGTACCGGGAAAAATGGTAGAAACCATCATAAAGAATAAAATTACTCAGCATGTAGATAGTCACGACCTAATGGGAGACAGCCAACATGGCTTTAGACAAGGAAGATCCTGTCTTACTAATCTGTTCTGTTTTTTTGAAGGAGTGAATAAACAGGTGGACAAAGGTGAGTCAGTTGATATTGTGTATCTGGACTTTCAGAAAGCCTTTGACAAGGTCCCTCATCAGAGACTTTTGGCAAAACTAAAGAGTCATGGGATAGGAGGCAGTGTACTATTGTGGATCAGGAACTGGTTAAAAGATAGAAAGCAGAGGGTAGGGCTAAATGGCCAATTTTCCCAATGGAGAAAGGTGAATAGTGGTGTACCCCAGCGATCTGTGCTGGGTCCGCTGCTTTTTGACATATTCATAAATGACCTGGAAAGTGGAATAACGAGTGAGGTTATCAAATTTGCAGATGACACAAACTATTTAAAGTTGTTAAAACCCAAGAGGATTGTGAAAAATTGCAAGAGGATCTTGATAAATTGGAAGACTGGGCATCAAAATGGCAGATGAAATTTAATGTGGACAAGTGCAAGGTTATGCACCTAGGGAAGAACAACCCAAACTATGGTTACACGATGCAAGGTTCCACATTAGGAACCACCACCCAGGAAAAAGATTTAGGCGTCATTGTGGATACAATGTTAAAACCCTCGGCCCAGTGTGCAGCGGCGGCCAAGAGAGCAAATAGAATGCTAGGTATGATAAGGAAAGGAATGGAAAATAAAACAAAAGATATTATAATGCCTCTATATTGTTCCATGGTGAGACCGCACCTTGAATATTGTGTGCAATTCTGGTTGCCGTATCTTAAAAAGGATATAGCGATTTTAGAAAAGGTTCAGAGAAGAGCCACCAAAATGGTAAAGGGGATGGAAGGATACTCCTATGAGGAAAGGCTAAAAAGGTTAGGGCTCTTTAACCTGGAAAAGAGACGGCTGAAGGCAGGGCCGGCCCGTCCATTGAGCAAGAATGTTTTTTGCACAGGGCCCCGCGTTTCAGGGGGCCCCGCGCAAAAAACATCTTGCATCCCAAAGTTTTAAAAAATCATAAACCGGCTGCGGCTGCCGCTGCGGCAGCGGCAGAATGGAGAATCCCGCGGGGCCCATTACCAGTCCAACCCCCCCCCCCCCATCAGCCCAGCTAAGTTTAAAAGGAAAAAAACCCAGAAACCGGCTGCTGCTGCTGCTGCTGCCGCCGTGGCAGCGGCAGAATGGAGAATCCCGCGGGGCCCCCCTGTCCGGCAGTCTTCTATGCGGCCTCCGTCGGCTGTCAGAGCTGCGCGAAGAGAGAGAGCTTCTCCTCTCGCAGCTCTGTTAATCACGCCGCGGGGCTGATGGGAAATCCCATCAGCCCCGCGGCGGGATTAACAGAGCCGCGAGAAAGGGAAACTCTCCCTTCGCGCGGCTCTGAAAAGCCCGCGCTGAGGCCGCAGAGAAGACTGCAGGACAGGGGGGCCCCGCGGGATTCTCCATTCTGCCGCTGCTACGGCGGCAGCGGCAGCAGCAGCCGGTTTCTGGGTTTCTTTTATTTTTTTAAACTTAGCTGGGCTGATGGGGGGGGGGGGTAAGGACTGTAAATGGGCTGATGGGGAGGGAGGGAGGGGGGGTAAGGACTGTAAATGGGCTGATTGGGGGGGTAAGGACTGTAAAAGGGCAGATGGGGCGGGAGGGGGGGTAAGGACTGTAAATGGGCTGATGGGGGGGTAAGGACTGTAAATGGGCTGATAGGGAGGGAGGGGGGGTAAGGACTGTAAATGGGCTGATGGGGAGGGAGGTGGGGGGGGTAAGGACTGTAAATGGGCTGATGGGGAGGGAGGTCGGGGTGGGGTAAGGAGTGTAAATGGGCTGATGGGGGGGTAAGGACTGTAAATGGGCTGATGGGGAGGGAGGGAGGGGGGGTAAGGACTGTAAATGGGCTGATGGGGGGTAAGGACTGTAAATGGGCTGATGGGGAGGGAGGGGGGGGGGGGGGTGGGGGTAAGGACTGTAAATGGGCTGATGGGGAGGGAGGGGGTAAGGACTGTAAATTGGCTGATGGGGGGGTAAGGACTGTAAATGGGCTGATGGGGAGGGAGGGGGGTAAGGACAGTAAATGGGGGGATAGGGGGGGTTAGGAATGGTAGTTGGCTATAGGGGGTTAGGACTGGAATTTGGCTGATGGGGGGGGGGTAATACTGGGAATGGTCTATGGGGGGTTAGGACAGGTAATAGACTATGGATGGGCTAAGACTGGAAATGGGCTGATGGGGGAAGTTATGACAGGTAATGGGCTATGGGGGGCTATGACTACAAGTGGGCTGATGGGGGGATTAGGACTGGAAACGGGCTCTGGGGCGGTGGGCTAAGACTGGAAATGGGCTGATGGGGGGTGTTAGGACTGGTAATGGGCTATGAGGGGGTTATGACAGGTAATGGGCTATTGGGATGTACGACTACAAGTGGGCTGATGGGGGATTAGGACTGGAAATGGGCTATGGGGGGGTTAGGACAGGTAATGGGCTGATGGGGGTTACAACAGGTAATGGGCTATGGGGGGGCTAAGACTACAAGTAGGCTGATAGGGGGTTAGGACTGGTAATGGGCTGTGGGGGGCATTAGGACTGGTAATGGGCTGGGGGGTTAGGACTGGTACTGGGCTATGGGGGGGGGTTACAACAGGTAATGGGCTATGGGGAGCTACGACTACAAGTGGGCTGATGGGGGGATTAGGACTGGAAATGTGCTATGGGGGGGTTTAGGACAGGTAAGGGGCTGATGGGAGGGTTACAACAGGTAATGGGCTATGGGGGGGCTAAGACTACAAGTAGGCTGATAGGGAGTTAGGACTGGTAATGGGCTGTGGGGGGCGTTAGGACTGGTAATGGGCTGGGGGGGGTTAGGACTGGTACTGGGCTATGGGGGGGTTACAACAGGTAATGGGCTATGGGGAGCTACGACTACAAGTGGGCTGATGGGGGGATTAGGACTGGAAATGGGCTATGGGGGGGTTAGGACTGGTAATGGGTTGATGGGGGGGTAAGACTGAAAATGGGCTGATGGGAGGGTAAGGACTGGAAGTGGGCAGATGGGGGGGTTAGGACTGGTAATGGGCTATAGGAGGTTCGGACTGGAAGTGGGCTGATGGGGGGGGTTAAGACTGGTAATGGGCTATAGGGGGTTCGGACTGGAAGTGGGCTGATGGGGGAGCTAGGACTGGATGGGGGAGCTTGAACGGCAAATAGCTGATGGGGAGGGGGGCTTGGAATGGAAATGGGCTGAGTGGAAAGGGGGCTTGAACTGCAAATAGCTGATGGGGAGGAGGGCTTGGAATGGAAATGGGCTGTGAGGAGAGGGAGCTAGGACTGGAAATGGGCTGAGTGGGGGGGGGGCTAGGACAGGAAATGGGCTGATGGAGGCGCCAGGATAGGACTGGAAATGGGCTGTTGGGGGTGCTAAGGTTGGAAATGGGCTGTGGTGGGGGCTTGAATTGAAATGAACTCATGGAGGGGCTAGAACTGGAAGTAGGCTCATGGGGGGCTTGGATTGGAAATGGACTGAGTGGAGGGGAGCTAGGATTTGACATGGGCTGATGGTGGGGCTAGGGAAGGAATAGAAATGAGCTGACGGGGGGCTGGGATTGGAAATGAGCTGATGGAGGAACTGATGAGGAGCTGGGATTGGAAATGAACTGATGGATGGACTCGGATTGGACTGGAAATGGATGGGGGAGCTAGGACTGGAAATGGGTTGATGGTGGGGCTAGGATAGGATTGGAAATGGGCTGATGGGGGACTAGGACTGGAAATGGGCTGATGCAGGGACAAGAAGGGAGCAGATGCTGGGTGGGGCTGGAACTAGAAAGGAGCTGATGTTGTGGGAGGATTAGAAAGGGATGGAGCTGGGAGAGTGAAATGGAGAGGGAAAAATATTTTGCGTGGGAGGGAAGACAAATCTACAATTGGCTGGATATTGGGAGAGTAAGTGGGGATTGAGGATGGAGGGATAAAATTTGAGTGGATGAAATAGGAATGAGGAAAGAGCAAAAGGAGAAAGATTAGTATGTTAAAGCAGATGTAGAGAGAGAATGGAAAAAAAAAAACAAGACAGAAGAAAGGACAAATGGACAGCAGATGGAGAGTTAGCAGAAGACACGAAGAAACCAGAAGAAAGTGGCTGGAACAATTGCAACTGAAAAAAAATGCACAAAAGGTAGAAAAATATCTCTTTATTTTGAATTTATTAACTGGAATATGTCAGCTCTGGGAAATGTGCATCATTAATTTTTGCGCTTTGTTTAGTACAAGAGGAAATTAATTTATAGTTTTATTTCTACAGTGTTGTTGTATATTCCAAGTTTGGCTTTTGGGGTTCCCAGTTTAATTATTGTCTTCCTGTTTCTAAATTGTGATTCCTTGTTTGGTGATGGTCTATGTTTATGTAATTCCTATTTGACATTGCCACTTGTTCTTTCCCCAGTGGTCATGTATTATTGTTCTCTGAAATGTATTGGTTTAATATTTGCAGTGTTGCCTTTTGATAGTTAGGGTATGGTGCTTTGTGAGTCCTGGTAGTGCTGTTAGGATACGGCGGGTTTGCTATGGGTTCTAAATGGGCAGTGTTTGTAGTAGTTCCTAATGTGCCTGGCGGTTGGCACTGGAGTATAGTAATGTAGAAACCTTTTAGTCTTTCTTTATCCATATACTCATTAAGAGGCATGTTTACTAAAAGTTAGTGTATGGTAACATTATGCAAATATTTATGCAAATGAGGCACCTTATGCAAATGAGGCCCCGCACCGAGTCTCCGCACATGGCCCCGCACCCCCCTTGGGCCGCCCCTGGCTGAAGGGAGATATGATAGAAGTCTATAAATTAATGAACGGAGTGGAACGGGTAAACGTAGATCGATTGTTTACGTTATCAGAATATAGAAAGACTAGGGGACATGCAATGAAGCTACAGGGTAAACTATTTAAGACTAATAAAAGAAAATATTTTTTCACTCAACGTGTAATCAAACTCTGGAATTTGTTACCGGAGGATGTAGTAAAGGCTGTTAGTGTAGCTGGGTTTAAAAAAGGTTTGGACAAGTTCCTGGAGGAAAAGTCCATAAACCATTATTAAGAAGTGAGCGAAGCATTGTGGAACTTGTGTCTCTTGGGGAAACTGCTAGGTACATATGACCTAGATTGGCCACTGTTGGAAACAGAATACTGGGCTTGATGGACCTTGGTCTGACCCAGTATGGCATATCTTATGTTCTTATAAATGGGGGGTACCAAAATGTTTTCTTCTGGAAGAGGGACGAGGACAAGATTGTCTACTCTCACACCTACTGTTCACCCTATCAGTCAAGCTCTTTGCCACATGGATTCCAAATGTTCATGACATTAGAGGGCCGGGGGGGGGGGGGGGAACGGGACAAAAGCTTAAGATAAGGCTGTTTGATGATGATGTACTTGAAAGACTCCCTGTTATCACTGCCAGTGTTGATGAGGGAATTCAGAGTTTTTGAGAGATTAGCAGGATTCAAGGTTTCTTGGGATACAAAATTGAAATGCTTAATGTTGGGGTGATTATATAAGATGAGGCTGCTATTCATTCTTCCTTTCACTTCTGTTGGGTGACTTGATTGATCAGATATTTGGGGATCCAAACTTGGGCAGACCTTGAACTTTATTGAATTTAATAATGGAGGGCTTCTTAAAACTCTGAAGAACGGTAAGAGGTGATGGCATGAAAGCTATTTGTCATGATGGTGCAGGATAACAGTGATTGAAATGAACATTCTATCTTGCCTTCTTTACCTTTTTCAAGCAACACAGGTGACAGTATCTAGAGAAGTGCTAGAGGATTTGCAAATGGAAAGCATTCCATTTTATATGAAGGAGGAAGAGACTGAGGGTGGCACAGGCAATTCTGTATAAGTGGAAGGAGAAAAGAAGATTGGCAGTACTGAATTGCACTCGACAGCTAAAATAAAGCATGTATCGCAATGGGAAGTAGGTAGTACTAAGCCAGGGATGAGTCTAGAGCAGGCTGAGTGGGGGTCGGGAGAGCTGAAGAGGTTACCCTTGTTATCAGGACTGAAAAAATGGAGAAGGTTAGTGGATAATCCGTTCATTAAGCATTTGTTGGGAGACTGGGAGATGTACTCCAGATTAAGTGAAAGGGGTGTGGTTTGGTAAAGCTTCTATTAAGCTAGAAGCAAGGGGCTCCTTGGTTAGGGGGGAAAGCTTCTATGATAGGTGGGATGGGAAATGGACTGTATGTTTTAATCAACTGGTTGATGAGGATCACTTTATACCTTTTCTGGAGGTACATGTTCAATATAACTTGCCAACGGGTGATTTCTTAGCAGTATTGCAGATGCAGGGTATTGGGTTGAGTGAGAATGAGAGGATTCAGGAATTGGAGTACTTATGGGTATCTTCCACAAGTTTAAAAGAGGTCATTACCAAATGGTACAATATTTTGAGAGAGGGGACTTTTACAAAATTTGAGCTTGTGTTGGACTGGGAAAGAGACCTGGGAGTGGAATTAATGTAAGGAACTTGGGAAAATGTGTTTAATGAGACTGGGAGATGCTTGATTAGTATTCTAGTTAAGGAAAATGCTTAAATGCCATTTATAGGTAGACTATGACAGCAGTAGTGGAGGAATAGCCTAGTGGTTAGAGCAACTGCCTAGTACCCAGGAGATCAAGGGTTTTATTCCCACTGGCACTCCTTGCGACCTTGGGCAAGTCACTTTACCCTCCATTGACTCGGAAGAAAAGGCCTGGCAATCTACTTCCAGTGATACATTGCCAAGAAAACACAGAGGCAGCTGGGTCGCCAGGAGTCAGCACTGACTTGATAGCACTAAAAAAAAAAATGATAGCAGTTAGGCTTAAGAAATTTTATGAGAATGGAACAGAGAGGTGTTAGAGTTGTCAGTCAGAGGTTCTTTTCTGTACATTTGGAAGTCGATGGTAAGGAAGGTGGAAGGTAGGGTTGAATAGGACTTGAAAATATTACTGCTAGTGGTGACTCCTGGGTGATTAGGACAAAAGAAGAGGAGGTTGACAATAGAAGCTGTGGTAGCAAGGTGTGAAATTGCCAGCTACTGGAAATGTTTAGAGGCTCTCTACTTTGGAGGAAATAAGCAGGTACTCACAACAGACAGAGCTTATGGAAAAGTTTAGTGATCTGCATAATGACCATTTTGATTCACAATAATGGGAGTGAGAAAGGCTAGCTCTTTAATTGGACTGGTCTAATAAGGTGGGAACCTGCTATATGTAGATTTGTCTTTAGTGATTAGTATGGTGAAGAGATCAAAGAGTTGAAATTAACGATTTCAATTCTGGGAGCAGGAGTAGGGAAATGGGGATGAGTGGTCTGGAGGAGAGTGATTAGGTGTATGACTGTGATGGGAATTTACGGGGATGGGATAAGTATACTCTTGAATTATGGAAGGCCAGATTGGTTTAGCAGTGACGTTCACATGCGTATTGATATCCCAAGTGTTTCATTTTCTGGTTGGAGTGAAAACCCCCCCAAAGTAAAACATAAAGATGATCACCGAGACCTGGCTCTCACCGGAAGATAACACCATACTCAATCAACTACTACCACCTAACTTTGTTGCTTTCACCAGCCACAGGCAGAACAAAAGGGGTGGAGGAGTTGCCATCATCACCAGATCCGACCTGCAGTTCAAAATGGTAGAATCCAGCAGCATCAGTACCCTTGAAACAGTGTCTATCTCCAACACCACCTGCTCTATAAACCTGATTTACAGAGCGCCTTCTGCAGATCCAGACAACCTCTCCAATATCATAAACATAGCATCCAACACCCAGGGACCAAATAAACCAAATTGGATCCTAGGTGACTTCAACTTGCCATCCCTACAAGACAATCAAGCAGCTGCTTTCATAGAAGCTCTAGATATCTTGGGATACACCCAATTGGTACAAGAACCAACACACACGAAGGGTAACATTCTCGACCTCATATTCGCCCCACAAACAGTGCTTCAGCAAGCACAACATACTACGCTGTCTTTAACAGCAGTACCATGGTCACAGACCATAAGCTCATCTCTTTCCATATTCCCACCCCCATCAAACCACATAGACCCAAGGTGGATTTAAGTACGAACTCAACCTCAACTGCCAGACGTTTTCACCCGTTTAACAAAGAACGCATCCTAGCTGAAACAAACACACTCCTTGATAAGACTTCACAAGACCTAGATGACCTAATCACCACATGGAACAGCAAACTCAGCGCTATCGCAATCCGTCCCCCAACAACTAAAGCCCCAAACAAAAGACCATCTGCACCATGGTTCACAGCCAACCTAAGGGCATCTCTAACCCTACTACGGAGACTGGAAAAGCGCTGGAGGAAGTCACGCACCAACAGTGACCAAGCAGCATACAACCAGCACTTACACACACACCGCAGGGCTGTCATAGACAAGATGAAACAACACCACACAGACACCCTGAAACGTTCATTAAACAAGCCACACGACCTCTTCAACCTGGTCAAATCTCTTGCCAAAGAACCCACCCCGGAGCACCCTGGAACTATACACCCGCAGGACTACGCGGTCTTTATGCAATCTAAACTGTGCAAGACCGACAAAGTGGTGATACCCGACCCCCCTGATGAACAAGAGTGCGCAGCGTCTCTAACTACCTTTATCACACCATCAAGGAGAACTATTGAAGACACCATCGCAACCCTAAATACCTCCACAGCACACTCGGACCCCTGTCCAGCGTTCTGGATAAAAGATCTGCGAGGTGACCTCGCCCCAATCTTAGCTAAAATGATAGGCCTATCTTTTAGCACCGGGTCTTTCCCCTCCACGCTTAAACAGACCTCCGTCAGACCGCTGCTAAAGAACGCCAAATTAGACCCTCAAAAGGTGGAGTCATACAGACCCATTTCCAGCATCCCGATGCTCGCAAAAATCATTGAAAAGATAGTCTACAAGCAGCTACAAGATCACATTGACACCAACGCCCCTCTAAACTCATCCCAACATGGATTCAGAGAGTCACACGGAGTGGAAACACTACTCACAACTCTTTTCGACACCATAATCTCAGGCACTGACAACTTACGTCAAGGCTTTGCACTCGTATTTTTAGATATAGCGGCAGCCTTTGACTCGGTCTGCCACGAAATTCTCCTGGGTCGACTAAGAGAGAAAAGGCATTAGTGGAACAGCCCTCAATTGGTGTAGGTCTTACCTGTCTGGAAGATGGCAATACGTCCGAGCAAACGGGACCACATCCGATCCATTCCTACAAAGTCAAGGAGTTCCTCAAGGATCTTCCCTATCATCACTTATGTTTAACATCTATATCCAACCCATTTGTGACATCATTAGATCGTTCAATGTGAGTTGCATGATATACGCAGATGATGTCCTACTATACTTGCCAATATCCTTGGACTGCCCAGACCTTACCCCATTGACCAAGTGTTTCAACGCAATATCCGAATGGCTCCTCTCTCAAAATCTGCGCATCCAACATAAGAAAACGGAGGTCCTGTTCATCTCCAGAAATCCCGAGTTTACACCACCCAGCCACCTGGAAGTGGACAACGCCGAGTTGCAAGTAAAATCACCTATACGATATCTCGGAGTCACATTGGATCAGAACCTCAACATGAAGCAACACACAGCCCAAACTGTTAGAGCGGTCTACTTCAAGATTAGATCCCTCAGACACTTACGCCCCCTACTCGAACCAAGCGACTTCCGCACCATCTATGAAGCCCTCATCATCCCTCATTTTGATTACGCAAACGCCATCCTACAAGGTCTCCCTCAAACCACCTTACATCCCCTGCAACTTGCCATGAACAGTGCAGCGCGAATTCTCCTCGGAGCGCCAAGAAGAGAGCATATCACACCCCTCCTAAAGCAGCTACACTGGCTCCCCATTCAAGCCAGGATCAGCTTCAAGACCTTAGTGATGACATTCAAGGCCATCAAGGGGCTCTCCTCCTCTTCACTATGTGACCTCATCCAACCACCCACACTCAACAGGCTAAGAAGAACCGCAGTAGCCAACATGCTAGTGATACCACGAGACATGACAAAATGCTCCAGGGCAACATCGAACAGAGCCTTTAGACTATGCGCCCCAAGTCTCTGGAACTCCCTACCACCACACATCAGAGCAACCTCCAATTTGAGCCAGTTCAGGAAGGCCTTAAAACACTTTCTCTTTATCAAACACCTCACTGACTACCCCGAACCCCAGCCACCAATTATGATCAGCACCCAATAACTCCATCTGACATGTACATAGTCACCTATTCAATACTACGCATATGTATATAGTTTTCCCGGTTATCCAAGTTACTTGTTCCTGTTCAATGTAATGACCTGACTTTTGTTTATTGTCGGACACTGTTTGTTTTATGTAAACCGCGCTGATCGCAAATAGTGCGGTATATAAGAAAGGAAAATAAATAAATAAATAAATAAATAAATTATAGTTAAACCTATTACACAAATTATTAATTAAACCTATTACACAAATTAATAATTAATTAAGTCACTTCAAACTGTACTAATTCACATATGGGGCAACCCCCCCTCCCCTGCAACCCAGAGAACCTGTATTGTGTAAATGTACATATGTAAATGATCGCCCCCTTAGCTAAGAAGCAGATATCTCTGTGTGACGTGTTTACCCTACCAATCTGTATGTAAACAAATTGTGTGACGTGCCTATCCTACTAATCTGTATGTAAACAAAAATTGTATCTGTCTTGATTCGGCAGTTTCTCGATGTAATCCTACCCGCTTCTGATCGCTGGAAGGAGCGGGATACAAATGCTTGCTAAATAAATAAATAAATCATTGCAGGATGGTCTACTACTTGCCATTAAACCAGTATTAAATCGAGGAGGGACCTTTTGGAAGTTATGGTATACCACCTGAATTTGAATGTCATATTTGTTTCAAAAGTCATAGAAAAAAAATAGTCCAGCAACAGTGGAGTGATTATATGGATTAGCAGAAATTGTTACATATGGTTTAAGATCTACAACTAACAAGGAATCAGTAAGTGGGGCATATTCAAAGTGGTTTAAGCAGTTATTACATCTGCTAACCTGCTAAATCACAGTAAGAAGGATATTCAGTAGCAAGAAAGCATTTAGTATTGTTGAATATCCCTGGTTTATGCTGCTGAATGCCCCAATGCTAACTGCTTAGCATCAGAGTGTTCAGAGTTAACTGTGCTGCGGTGATATTCAGCTGCTGCCTTGTTATCTTAAACTGGTTAAAGTTAGGCCACAAAGAAAACTGGCTAATCTTTAACCAGTTTAACTATTTGACTAGCAGTTCATTATTGCCACTGACTGGATAGCTATGGCTATCTGGGAAAATTGGATAGTCAATGCAAGTGATTAGATATGGTTCCCCACCCCCCCCCGGCGAATCTGTCCTGTTCAGTATGACTACGGGCCAGGAAGCATTATCTTGTTATGGAATGGCCTCCCTTTAATGATCCATTTTACTAATTCTCTTATGAGTTTCAGGAAAGTAGTGAAGACATTTCTATTCTCTCAGGGTCAATGAGTCTACCTTAGGAGAGTCTTAACCGTATTATGCTCTATTTGTCCTGCTGCTAAAGCCCTATTTGTGTATGTGATTTGTATTGTTATTATGTATGTTTAATGTGTCCTGCCTTGGGTTTTCTGTAAGGGCAGATAAATCATCTAAAAAATGAAATGAAAAGAAAATGAAAAGAAATATCTAGGTTTAAATTAAAGCAATCATGGCCAGTTGCTTTAGAAGTGTTCTGGCCATTACCGCTGTTGAAAATGCCCCTAAGGTTTTCAACCACTGACAGCTGGCTTTCAGCACTGGAGTCAAATTTTACCACTATACTACTTTTCTTCAATATATCCATTGCATTTGATGTTATTGGGAAGATTTTAATAAAAAGATTAGAAAGTTATGGTATACAAGGTGCAACAATGAACTGGTTTTAATTTTATTTGAGTGGCAATACTGAGTCAAAAATGGGAATGATGGTTCCAGTTCTGGTTGGCACGTGAGTGGGAGAATACACACTGAGCTCTGCTTTGGATTTATCATAAAACTAGTGCTGAAGATAGTATTTTTGCGTCCCTGATGCAAATTGGTGCTCTGCCTGCAATACAAAAGACTATTAATAGTAGAGAAACCAATTCTATTAAGGACCTGTATGTTGTGAAGGCTAAAAAAAGAAAATCCATGATTGCACATTTGCAGAGGCAATATAGCAGAGGGGTACCTGGACAGAAGTGATCAGTTGGCGGGAAAGGGTGGTGTGGAAGATTGTTTGGATCATCTCTTGGAAGACATCCTTAATTCCAAAACAAAGATTGTAGCCAAGGTGTTAGAATGTTTGGAAGAAATGTTTGCAAGAGTGTGCACTCAGTTAACAGAGTTTGAGCAGAAAGAGCAGTGGAACACATACAACACACAAGAGGAGAGAGAAGAGATGATGAAACTGAAGGTGGTGATCTCCTTGTAGACAATAAAGTGGGAGGCCAAGAAAACTAGGACCAGAGGATTATCTCTGCATATTTGGAATACCAGAGGGGGCAAATTACCTGATGTGCTTTCATTTATAAAACAATTTTTAGATGCTTGCTTCTCCTCCACACTCACACTTCTCAGTTATGAGACAGATATTCAGGGTCCATCGAGAGAATTGGCCTAACCCTGGCCCAGGAAAATGGCCACATGCCATAATTGTGCAACTGTAATGTTATCAAGAGTGAGAAAATACTACCAATGAAGCACTTGAGTCAAAGGAAGTGACGTCATCGGGTGCAATGGCGGTCTAAGGCTCAAGCTCCACCTTCCCACTGTGCTATCACAAAATTAAGTATCTCTCACCCCTGTGGCGCACTGTCACCTCGGCTCCTGATTTACGAACACACCCAGGTAGGGATGGCGATGAAAAAAATGAGCGGTAGACTTTCAAGAGGATGTTTTTGATTGCGAGCCGGCTCCACAAAAAAAGAACAAAATGGTGCCTACAGACACAACATGGCACCTCGGAGACAGGGGCCGGCTGAGTGGCTCTGACTCTGATGGGGATGACCAGCTCACCCCAGGAGAATTGCGACAGTGGTTTCAAAAGCTTAAGACCGAGATGAGGTTGGTCTGGTGAGATACAGCCACCATGGCAGCTGATCTCCATGCTGAACTGATGGACTTTGGGAAGAGAGTGGAAACAGTAGAAGCACAGCTTGAGGAACACGAGGGCTTATCGGATATGGAAAAATATGTCTTGAAGGACTACAAAGGGGGACTGCTACTTCTGGAGAGAGATCTGTAATTGTAAGTACTACTGGGAATTTTTCTAAATCTTGGGGAAAAAGGAATTCTTTAGATTAAAGTTGATTAATCTGTGAACCCAGTGTATTTGTTAAATCAGTCAGGGCCTAGTAGCAACAAAGAGCTTTCAGTTTAAATTTAAAACACAGAAGAGAGCTTTCTGGTTAAATTTAGAGCCGAAGACTCCCTCTAACCAAGGGACTGTGGGACTTCCCCTGGAAATTGGTTACAGATTACCTTAGAAGCACAGGACAGGGTACTGTATAGCAGCCAGCATTTAATAAGTCTTCCTTCCTTCCCTCCCTCCCTGATACCCACTCACCCCTTGGATAATCGTAGCTTTATAGGTGCTTAAAACTTTTAAAGGAAATGAAGTGCCATATTCACTCTCACGGGCATAAGAACATAAGATATGCCATACTGGGTCAGACCAAGGTCCATCAAGCCCAGTATCCTGTTTCCAACAGTGGCCAATCTAGGTCAGACGTACTGTGATGGCGCAGAAAGCGGAGAGAATAGAGAAAGAGGGAAAAAAACAAGCATTTTCCCCAAACAGTAGGAAAAGAACCAGAAGTTTAAGGGTTAAAACTTCTGAACTAGAAAAAAACTCTCCACAGAAAGCAGGCAGCAAGGAGACACACCCCAGCTCCATGGTTACCAACCCTGCTCACGAGGGACAGCTAGAGGTGGGGCCAGGAAGCCGAAGGGGAAAGCACTCATATAAACTGCCAGAGAGTGAACTCAAGGCAGAGGAGAAAGAGGAAGTAGGAGTAGTAGGTGGAGAAGGAACGAGCAGAGCAAGGCACGGTCACGGAGGCAGGAGAAAGCCTGAGGACAGAGAGGAGTCTGAACTCAGAGGGAAGCCTAAACTCAGAGAAAGGTCTGAGAACCGTGAAGGGAAACGCTTGACGAGGATTCCTAGTTCTGGTTCCAGGGCAGCTTGGAACAAGTCAGAACGTCCCAGGTGGGAGGAGGTCCTAGAAGCTCTGGAGAACCACACAAAGAAGGTACCCGGGGAGTCAAGGGAGCTTCATTGGAAACCTCTGGGAGAAGGCCAGAGCCAGCCAGAGGATTTGGAGCTAACCCAGGGCCCTGCAAGCGAGACAGGAGGTACACTTCTAGAAGGAAAGCTTACCCAGGGGAGTTGGTCAGCCATGTTGGCAGCAGAAGCCCTTCCCCTGAAGTATGCACGGAGCATGAGCCTTCAGCAGTAAAACCTGTTAAGTGCTCAATTCCAAAAGATAAGGTGAGAAGCCTAAAGCCTTCTATTAACTCCTTAAAACCTAAGAGACTTTCTAACTGCTATACTATTCCTCAGAGAAGGAAGGACACTGCCTTGACTAAAGTCTTAGAAATCCTGAAGGGATTAAAGCCAGATAGTTTTGAGTCTGAATCCTGTGCCTCTCGAGCAGACTCTGACCTGGAGAGTATGGAAATAGAGATGCCTGGTTTAATAGAGGAGAATTCTGATGTGGAAATGGAATGTTCGGTAGCCTCTAGGCATTGAGAAAGGCTAGAACATTTGCAGAAGCTTTAAACCTGGTAGCTGCTTCTTCAAGAGAGCACGGCTGGGAAATATGCAAATAAGGTTCCTGAAGTTTTAAGCCGTAGCTGAGTGTGTGAGCATTTGTATGCTAGAAAGTGGAAAGCCTGAGATACAACAAGCTGAAGTAATTACTTGGTGAAAGGAAAGAAAAACCAATGTGTAACAGAAGTTTGCCTGCAGAAATGTAACAACTTCTGTTTGTTTTAAAGCTATGAAAGAAGATGGGGGGGTTTTTTCTGATTCTTTTTGCACCGGAGTTTCAGTGCTGTGTTTGGTTATAGTATGAGGAAATACTGTGTTTTCATTTAAGTGCCAAAGCTGAAGAGAAGCAAGTTTGCCTTTGTTTGATGGTGTTGGAAAATATCCTTACCTTATCCTGATATTTGGAATCTTTAAAGTTCCTTTGGCTGAAAATAATAAAAATCCTGTATGCCTATAATTACCATCTCGGCTGGATTATTACACAACTACAAGAAAATAGGCACTTATAATAAATAAATATATTGACTGCCCGCTCCCAAGCCTTAGGCAACCGCCTGGGCAAGGGGGGCGGTGACAGTACCTAGCAGTTTCCCCAAAAGACACAGGTTCTGCAGTGCTTGTACTGGGTCAAGCATTGATATCCTGGGTCCCTTCTTAATAATGGTTTATGGACCTTTCCTCCAGGAACTTGTCCAAACCTTTTTTAAACCCAGCTACACTAACAGCCTTTACTACATCCTCCGGTAACAAATTCCAGAGTTTGATTACACGTTGAGTGAAGAAATATTTTCTTTTATTAGTTTTAAATAGTTTACCCTGTAGCTTCATTGCATGTCCCCTAGTCTTTCTATATTCTGATAACGTAAACAATCGATCTACGTTTACACGTTCCACTCCATTCATTAATTTATAGACTTCTATCATATCTCCCCTCAGCCGTCTCTTTTCCAGGTTAAAGAGCCCTAACCTTTTTAGCCTTTCTTCATAGGAGTATCCTTCCATCCCCTTTACCATTTTGGTGGCTCTTCTCTGAACCTTTTCTAATATCGCCTTATCCTTTTTAAGATACGGCGACCAGAATTGCACACAATATTCAAGGCGCAGTCTCACCATGGAACGATATAGAGGCATTATAATATCTTTTGTTTTATTCTCCATTCCTTTCCTTATGATACCTAGCCATTCTATTTGCTCTCTTGGCTGCCGCTGCACATTGGGCTGAGGGTTTTAACATGCTATCCACAATGACGCCTAAATCTTTTTCCTGGGTGGTGGTTCCTAATGTGGAACCTTGCATTGTGTAACCATAGTTTGGGTTGTTCTTCCCTAGGTGCATAACTTTGCACTTGTCCACATTAAATTTCATCTGCCATTTTGATGGCCAGTCTTCCAATTTATCAAGATCCTCTTGCAATTTTCCACAATCCTCTTGGGTTTTAACAACTTTAAATAGTTTTGTGTCATCTGCAAATTTGATAACCTCACTCGTTATTCCACTTTCCAGGTCATTTATGAATATGTCAAAAAGCAGCGGACCCAGCACAGATCCCTGTGGTACACCACTATTCTCTTTTCTCCATTGGGAAAATTGGCCATTTAGCCCAACCCTCTGCTTTCTATCTTTTAACCAGTTCTTGATCCACAGTAGTACACTGCCTCCTATCCCATGACTCTTTAGTTTTGCCAAAAGTCTCTGATGAGGGACCTTGTCAAAGGCTTTCTGAAAGTCCAGATACACTATATCAACCGACTCACTTTTGTCCACCTGTTTATTCACACTTTCAAAAAAACATAACAGATTAGTAAGACAAGATCTTCCTTGTCTAAAACCATGTTGGCTGTCTCCCATTAGGCCATGACTATCTACATGCTGAGTAATTTTATTCTTTATGATGGTTTCTACCATTTTTCCCGGTACTGACGTCAGGCTCACCGGTCTGTAGTTTCCAGGATCACCCCTGGAACCCTTTTTAAAAATTGGCGTTACATTGGCGATCCTCCAATCTTCAGGTATTACAGATTATTTTAATGAAAATTCACAGATTACTAATAGCAGGTCTGCAATCTCATATTTCAGTTCTTTCAACACCCTTGGATGTATACCATCCGGCCCAGGTGATTTGCTACTCTTCAGTTTATCTAATAGTTGTAATACATCTTCCCGATGTATCGATATTTCCTTCAATTCTTCTGCACCTTTAAATACCACTTCAGTCTTGGGTGACATCCCTACATCTTCCTCAGTAAAGACCGAAGCAAAGAATTCATTCAGTCTCTCCGCTATCGCCTTGTCGCCTCTTAGTGCCCCTTTAACTCTTCTATCATCTAATGGACCAACTGACTCTCTCACAGGTTTTTAGCTACGAATGTACGAATGGGCAGTTGTTTATCCTCATCAGGCATACATTAAGGACCTGAAATTAATTAAGCTTTAGGTGAAAAAGTACATTAAACGTATTAGGTATAGTTTTATTAATGTAAGTATCCCCAGCAGTCCTTAGTAAGTAAAGAACTTAAATATCTAAACACAACCTTAAAACTAAGATGCAAACATCAGTCCAGCAGTGAGATGGGGGCTTTCCAGTCTTTTGCATTGAGTGTCACATGTATGATTTTCTCACAGTTGGTGAGGGGTCTTAGGTGTGCACTAGGTGCAAGGAGCTCTTTGATCTCAGGGAACGAGTCCGATCTCTGGAGGCTAGAGTAGCAGACTTGGAGGAGATAAGGAAGACACAGAGATACAAAGACAAGACCTACAGGGATATAGTCCTGAAGTCCCACCTCCAGTCTGGCAGCATCACTGTTGCCATGGAGGAGAAAGGTCACGTGACAGGAAAGCATCACCCTGGTATGGCAGAAAGTGATCCTGCAGCTAGCTCCTATCCTCCAGGTGATGTAAAACCCTCTCACACCGAGGATGTTTCTCCAGGGCCATTTGCCCATGAGGGAAGGGTTAGGACAGCCGTTATAGTTGGTGATTCGATCATCAGGCATGTAGAAAGCTGGGTGGCTGGTGGACGTGAGGATCGCCTGGTAACATGCCTGCCTGATGGAAAGGCAGCGGACCTCATGCACCACCTAGACAAGGTCTTAGATAGTGCTGAGGAGTCGTCTGTTGTCTTGGTACATGTCAGTAACAATGACATAGGAAAATGTGTCAGGGAGGTTCTGGAGGCTAAATTTAGGCTTTTAGGTAGGAAGTTGAAATCCAGAACTTCCAGGGTAGCGTTCTCCGAAATGCTTCCCGATCCACGCGTAGGACCCAAAAGGCAGGCAGAGCTCCAGAGTCTCAATGCGTGGATGAGATGATGGTACAAGGATGACGGTTTTGGATTTGTTAGAAAATGGGGAACATTCTAGGGAAAGGGATCTTCCGAAGGGATGGGCTGCACCTTAATTGGGATGGAACCAGGCTGCTGGTATTAACCTTTAAAAAGGAGATAGGGCAGCTTTAAAACTAGATAATAGGGGAGAGCCGACAGTCGCCCAAGAGCGCATGGTTCCAATATATCCATGAAGGATACTACCAAAAGAATGAAGTTAGGGCATATCAGCAGAAAGGTCCCGCTAAAGACAAAAGTAGCCCAAATGCCCTTGAGTATGGAGCAGACAGCTTAAAGATTCCAAATTACCCCTGCCTACTGATAGCCAGATTAATATGAATAAAATACAGTCTCTAAAATGCTTGTATGCAAATGCTAGAAGTCTAAAAAATAAGATGGGAGAGTTAGAATATATAGCACTAAATGAGAGGTTAAATATGATTGGTATCTCAGAGACATAGTGCAAGGAAGACAACCAGTGGGACACTGTGATACCTGGGTACAAACTATATCGTAATCATAGAGCTGATCAAATTGGTGGAGGGGTTGTGCTCTATGTTAGAGAGGGCACTGAGTCACAAAGGATTAAAGTATTGCAGGAAACAAAATTTGCAGTAAAATCTCTATGGATTAAAATTCCATGTAAAAAGGGGAAGGCGATGGCAGTGGGGGTGTACTATCGACTGCCTGGCCAGAATAAACAAATGGATGATGAAATGCTCAAAGAAATCAAGGAAGCCAACAAAAGTTACAGCACAGTAATAATAATGGGTGATTTCAATTATCCCGGTCTTGACTGGGTCAAGACATGCTAGGGAGGTAAAGTTTCTAGATGAAATAAATGACTGCTTCTTGGAGCAGCTAGTTCATGAACCAACCAGAAGGGAAGCTATTTTGGACCTAGTCCTTAGTGAAAAACCAGATCTGGTGCAAGAGATGAGGGTGTGGGGGCCACTTGGCAATAGTGATGATAGCATGATCGCGTTTGATTTAATTAATGGAGGACGGATGCTAAGGAAATCCACAGTACTACCTCTTAAATTTCGTAAGGGATACTATGATAAAATGAGGAAAATAGTTAAGAAAAAACTAAAAGGAGAAGTTGCAAAGGTTAAAGACTTACATCAAGCTTGGGTGTTCTATAAAAATACTATCTTGAAAGCCAGACCAGCAGTATTCAACGCTTTAAGAAAAATGGAAGGAAGTCCAAAAAACTGCCAGCATGGTTTAAAGTTGAGGTCAGAGAGGCTGTTGGTACCAAAAAAGCATCTTTCAAGAAATGGAAAAATGAGCCAAATCACGAAAACTGGAAACAGCACAAGCAGTGGTAAGTTAAATGGAAGGCATTGAAAAGGCAGGCAAAGAGATAATTTGAGAAGAAGCTTTCTGTGGAGCAAAAACGTGTAATAAAGACTTTTTCAAGTGCATTCGTAGCAAAAAACCTGTGAGAGAGTCAGTTGGACCATTAGATGATAGAGGGGTAAAAGAGGCACTAAGCGGGGGACAAGGCCATAGCGCAGAAACTGAATGAATTCTTTACTTCGGTCCTTACTGAGGAAGATGTAGGAATGTCACCGATGACTGAAATGATATTTAAAGGAGTTGCTGCGGAACAATTGAAAGAAATATTGATACACTGAGAAGACGTATTACAGCTATTTGATAAACTGAAGAGTAGCAAATCACCTGGACAGGATGGTATACATCCAAGGGTGTTGAAAGAAATGAAATATGAGATTGCAGACCTGCTATTAGTAATCTGTAAACTATCATTAAAAGCATCTGCAATACCAGAAGATTGGAGGCTAGTCAATGTAATGCCAATTTTTAAAAAGGATTCCAGGGGTGATCCGGGAAATTACAGACGTCAGTACCAGGAAAAATGGTAGAAACCATCATAACGAACAAAATTACTGAACATGTAGTCAGTCATTGCTTAATGGAGACAGCCAACATGGCTTTAGACAAGGAAGATCTTGTCTTACTAAACTGTTATGTTTTTTTGAAGGTGTGAATAAACAGGTAGATAAAGGTGAGTCGGTTGATATAGTGTATCTGGACTTTCAGAAAGCCTTTGACAAGGTCCCTCATCAGAGACTTTCGGCAAAACTAGAGTCATGGGATAGGAGGCAGTGTACTATTGTGGATCAGGAACTGGTTAAAAGATAGAAAGCAGAGGGTAGGGCTAAATGGTCAATTTTCCCAATGGAGAAAGGTGAATAGTGGTATATCCCAGGGATCTGTGCTGGGTCCGCTGCTTTTTGACATAGTCATAAATAACCTGGAAAAGGGAATAACGAGTGAGGTTATCAAATTTGCAGATGACACAAAACAATTTAAAGTTCTTTGTAAAACTGGGCATCCAAATGGCAGATGAAATTTAATGTGGACAAGTGCAAAGTTGTGCACCTAAGAAATAACAACCCAAACTATGGCTATACGATGCAACGTTCCACATTTGGAACCACCATTCAGGAAAATATTTAGGCGTCATCGTGGATAACATGTTAAAAACCCTCCTCCCAGTGTGCAACGGCGTCTAAGAGAGCAAATAGAATGCTAGGTATCATAAGGAAAGGAATGGGAAAAAAACCAAAAGATATTATAATGCCTCTGTATCGTTCCATGGTGCGACCGCACCTTGAGTATTGTGTGCAATTCTCGTCGCCGTATCTTAAAAAGTATATAGCGTTATTAGAAAAGGTACAGAGAAGAGTCACCAAAATGGTAAAGAGGATGGAAGGATACCCCTATGAAGAGAGGCTAAAAAGGTTAGGGCTCTTCAACTTGGAAAAGAGACGGCTGAGGGGAGATATGATAGAGGTCTATAAATTAATGAATGGAGTGGAATAGGGAAAAGCAGATCGATTGTTTAAGTCATCAGAATATAGAAAGACTTGGGGACATGCAATGAAGCTACAGGGTAACCTATTTAAGACTAATAAGAGAAAATATTTTTTCACTCAACGTGTAATCAAACTCTGTAATTTGTTACCGGAGAATGTAGTAAAAGCTGTTAGTGTAGCTGGGTTTAAAAAAGGTCTGGACAAGTTCCAGGAGGAAAGGTCCAGTAACAATTATTAAAAGGGACCCAGGATATCACTGTTTGACCCAATACAAGAACTGTGGAACCTGTGTCTTTTGGGGAGACTGCTAAGTACTTATGACCTAGATTGGCCACTGTTGGAAACAGGATACTGGGCTTGATGGCCCTTGGTCTGACCCAGTATGACATATAGCACAGTTACTTACCTGTAACAGGTGATCTCTGGGAACAGCAGGAATAAGTCTTCACATATGGGTACGTCAGTACCGAAGGAGTCTGCGCGGGAACGCTTCCCAGCGTCCAATCAGAAAGCCTTTGGAAGCATCCCAACACGCCTGCGTGCTGCCTTCCCGCCTTCCCAACTGCCTTTCCTCAGTTAAGTTTGAAAGCTGAGACAAAGAGAGAGAGAGAGCAAGGAAGGGAAAGATAGAGATAGAGAAAAAGCAACTCCTAGAGGAGGTGGGTGGGTTGTGAAGACTTATTCCTGCTGTTCCCAGAGATCACCTGATACAGGTAAGTAACTGTGCTATCTCCAGGAACAAGCAGGAATGAGTCTTCACATATGGGGACTCCCAAGCTCAGATGCCCAGAGGGAGTCCTAGCATGTTGCAAGTCTAGAACGAGCCATGCTATTCCTCAGGACCTCAGGCATCCTGGGGATGGAGGGTAGGAGTTGAATACAGAAAAGGAGCTGTGGAACAGCTGGCTAGAAAAGGGCTTCAAAAGGGGAAGACCCTGTATAGAGGGCATTTAGTAGTATAATATTGTAATCTGGGCCTCTCTTGTTGGCACTGCAAAAGTCCACTGAGCTACATATGGATCTGTTAGAAGAGCCAGTGAATGTGCTCAAGGGGTACCTCACTGAGAAGTAGAGGTAATAAGTAGAACAAAAACAAGTGGAGGTCAGAACCCTTCAGGGTGAGAAATAGCCCCAGGGAAAAACTGGGGTAGTATAAGAGGTAGAGCTTCAGCAGAGACGCAGAAGGTACTATGAAAGAAAGCTTAAGCTGTTTTGGCCCAAAAACAGTACAAACCTTGGACGAAGAGAAAAAATGAGTCTGACCCAACTGGACTGGGGTTGGAATCAGTCCATGTAGAGGAGAAAGGCTATGGAGACCCTTGTATCTGATAAGAAAGTAAGGACAGACTCAGGAGCGCTAAGCTTTAGAGTAACTGAAGCTCCGCAATGTCTTTCCTAAATGGGGTCAATTAGGAAAGAAAAAAGGTACATGGAGAGCTTCAGGAGTACCTAACCTTAAAAGGTTATGGTAAGGAAAAAGTTTGTTAATTACCACTGGAAGTGGTTATAAGTGTAGCCCCCTAAGTATGCTGGCACAGCATTGATAGGGGTAGTGCCCATTTGTCAGGATCATATAGGAATGTAAGGATATCTGAACCTAACAGACAGATAGATAAGTAGATGGACACAGATCTATCTAAAAATATATCTCACTATATCTATAAATATATATGTGTGTGTATATATATATATATATATATATATATATATATATATATATATATATTTAAATATATACACATATAGGGTATATATGCATATATCTATAAAGAGATATGGATGGGCAGAAGACACACAGATAGATATAGATAAGTATATATGTATCTACATATATACCTATATGAATATGTAGGCATATAGACACGTCTCCAGGTATGTTGATGGAGAGATGTCCATAGAACCTCATCCCCCCTAGGGATATAGGGAGAGAAGAAGATTCATCTGACAGCAAGAAGGTTGATACCTGCTTGAATAGATACATAGAGAATCCTCTTTTCCTGGTTATGACTGGGAGAGTCAGAGGAAAGGTCTCCTTGACAAGAAGAAGTCTGAATTTTTTGCAGAATTTGAGCTCTTGAATAACCAGGATGGCCTACGTGAAAATTGCAGAGGATAACTTCAGTCTGCAGACAGGAAGTCCAGATTTTTCCAGAATTGCAGTATGGAGAATGGATAGAGGACGCCCCTGGAGGAAGATACCCTAGTGACCCGCTTATGAGGGCAAGATGGGTATTAGGCGTCCTCTAGCTGCCATTGAAGAAAACTATCTCTGACGAGAAGACCCAAGGAGATATGGGCCAAGCCAGGGAATTGGCCCTCCTTTAGGTTTTCAGGTAATGAAAGGCCTGAGGCTTATGCCTCAAAAGAGATTTAAGATGAGATGGTAAGGGTAGGGAATACCTGCCAGACATGGAACATGACTGGGGGAACCCCTCCTAACCATCTGGGGTTATCTGCTAGGCAAGATACTGATGTTCTCTAGCAAGGGCCCATAGTGTAAAGCTACTCTGCAGAGATGCAGAGAGCATGCTGCAGGTTGGTTAGAAAAAAAACTGGCTGTGGAAAGCCAGCAGGTAACCAGCTATTCTGCCAAGGACAAGGGAGCGAAGAATAGAAGTTAACCAACCAGACTGTGATAATAGGGTTTCCCAAACGAGGTTGATAACCAGTTTGGGACTTAGCACTGAGGCTAGGAGGATTGCTAGTGGAGGGGAATCCCTGGTTGTATAGTGAACAAAACCAGTGGTTAACCACTAGGAATTGCTGTATCTGCAGCAACTACCAGGGCAGTGTGGAAAATTTCTTTTACCTCTTCCTTTTTTAGATTGGGAAAAAGAACAACAGACATGGTAGGAGTTCCTATTGTCTGATGAGCTGCCCTAAGGTAACAAGGGGGGGAGACAACTCCAGAAGGGAGAATCCCCTGGTAGAACAGGTAGAGGACCATAGGGGCTTACCAATGTAAAAGGGCCACTCTTACAAACCAAATGTTGTAGTAAGAGGGAGGTAAGACAGAGTTGCAAGAGACCGACTATGGAGGAAGTCTCTGACAGGTGAGATGATACATGCCAGTAGAGGGAAACAACTGTCTATTGATAGTTGTTACCTCTGTTTCCTTCAAGAGGAAGAGGAAACTGTTAAATATGGGCATGATCATCATAAAGACTCTTAGAAAAAAGATGTCTCATGAAGAGATATCTAGGTAGGTTAGGATAAATTTAGTGCAGATACTGCCAGTGAAGGAAGCAGACTGCCACCCTAACCACCAACCAAGAGGGACAATGATCTATTTGAAACCCTGCGACTGCTGGGTTTGTTGACCCTGTTGAGGTTGTGGATTCTTCAGACCAGGGCGATGTTTCCCCTGTTTGGGAACATCTGTATGATGGGCAGATGATGGGTAAAACCTTCTCCCCCTAGGGGAAGAAAGTTTGGTAGGACATTTCCTACCTACTGGGAAAGAAGAAGGCGTAGAACAGCCTCTGGAAAAAGGAAAGTCAGTGGATAACCGAGTAACCTGGAGTAAAGACTCCTTGTTGAAGAGATTTTCTCCAGTGCAAGGAGTATTTCCCAGTCTTTCTTGTGCCCATTTGTCCAAGTCTGAAGCTTGAAGCCAGGCTCTACGTCGTGCCCCTATAGCTAGAGCAGAAGTCCTGCTAACAGACTCAAAGGTGTCTAGGGTAGGGTTATCCTTCAGAAAACAGCTAAAAACCACCTTATTCCAGGAATACTTCAATACGACTCCCACCAAAAACTGCACTAACTTCTGATCTGCCCACTGTGATCCATTGATCCAAAGCTGCACTAACCTGTCCATGTCCTAAGTCCGTCTCATATCGAAATCATCAATGTTGTCTCCCTGGTGATGATCCCGCCCTTATACTTAATTTCCCCACCCTTGAATGTAACGCCGCTTTGACCCGGTGAAAAGCGGGATATAAATACAGTTAAATAAATAAAATAAATAAATAGGGTAGCACGAGTAAGAAACCTAGAGATATTTTGAGTATGACTAACCAGTGAGGAATAGTATTTACTCCTGGGCTCTTGAAGAAAAGGAGTCAAAAGATTTCCTTGTGACCTCCTCAAGAGATAGACCCATATAAAAAATATATGAGAGAATTCTTGCTGAAAGCATGGATGTCTGGAAGGTTTGACATCCAAAGGCATCTAGTGTCTTAGACTCACGACCTGGCAGACAAGAAGAGTGCTTTTTATTACTCTTCACTAGCCTCATTGCTGATTCTACCACAATGGAATGATGAGGAAGTTGAGTCCTTTGAAACCCTGGAGAGGGGGACACCTGATATAGGAGATCAGTTGCTCTGGAAGGTGGGGGTACCTTTAAAGGAGCTTCCCACATTCGTAGAAGGAGATCCTGCAAAGAATGATGCAAAGGAAGCATTATATTCTCCTTTGCTTTGCTAGGAACAGAGAGGTATTCTGTATTCCCTTGTGTAGGATCTTGTCCAGGAATAGGAATGGCAAGTGATTTTGCCATATCCAGGAGGAAAGTCTGGAAAGAAAGATCCCCAGAGAGAACTTCCCTTGGATAGGCTAGATCTGATGAAGAACTAGCGTTGGCACCGAGGGATCTATTCAAGTATATAGGAATAGAAGATCCTGAATGGTGCAGTATGGGATCCTTAGATGGTGGTCGCTGGTACTGCAGGTCAGAACCAGCGACAGTCGGTAACAGATCGTCCATGCTAGGGATCGATTCCAAATTCGGCTCACTTCCCTCAAGTGAGCCTGACGAGAGAAGCATCGAAGGTACCGACAGCAATGGTACTGTGGATATCGGTACCGATCTCGGTACCGTATCTGATACCGGTGGATGAAGACCAGCCGGTGGCAACTCTAACGGTATCAGAGGAACCGAGAGTTGCGGATCCGAATTATCGGAACCGAGCCTTCGGTACCGACGGGAGTCGGTACCAAGGCGAGTCGGTACCCAGTCCTCCAGACTGGAGATCGATTCCAGACTCAGCATCGAAGGAAGCGAGTCTATCGAAGCACGTCTGGAGGGTACCGACGTCGGTACTAGTATCGGTGTCGGTACCTATACTGGAAGGTCGATCTGGAGCGTATCCACCGGACCCGCAGGTACCGAGGACGCCAGACGACGATCCTTGGTGAGGAATGTTTCATCCAACACCAGTGCCGATGCTGGGGTATCGGTACCGCTCGAAGCGGATGCCACCACCGGGCATGGCTCAGGTATGTTCTGTGAGAGGTGAACCTCAGGAACAACCTGAAACCCCACACAGGCTTTGGAGGCCGAAGACTCCCATCGGGGTTTTGAAGCCAGTGGATTCTCGAGGACAAGGCCATAGGCATCTCTATGCTGTGCATGAGAAGTGCCGCTCGAGGACTGGCTAGTCTTAACAGACTGTTTTTGGGTTACCTGATCCTGTGTAAAAGAAGATATGGTCGGTGCCCAGAAGTTGGAGGGGGACCGCGTGTCGAGGGGAATTCGATGTTGAAAACGACTTCTCACAATACTATTGCCCGAGGGCTCCGGAGGAAAATGGTCAGGATCCAAGCAGGTTAGACACCAATTGTGAGTGTCTAAAAATAAAGTTGTACCGCCACAGTTTGTACATTTCTTGGGGAAAGTGGCTGGCGGTTCCATGAAGGAAAATGGAGAGGCCTAGAAGGCCTGAGAACCGTGAAACACTAAGGAAGAAAAATATATTTCTTAAAAAGGAAAAAATTTTACAAGAAAAGAAAAAAGAAAAAAGAAACACCGGCGGTACCAGTGGCGTCGGGGAAGGCAGCCGCGACCACAAGAAAACTAAAAAATAAAAGAAGAATTTTCTGCGGTGACAGGAGGATGTCCTGCCGGCTCCGTGGAAAAACGAAAACTGAGGAGAGGCAGTTGGGAAGGCAGCACGAAGGCGTGTTGGGATGCTTCCAAAGGCTTTCTGATTGGACGCTGGGAAGAGTTCCCGCGCAGACTCCGTCGTTACCGACGTACCCATATGTGAAGACTCATTCCTGCTTGTTCCAGGAGATCTTATGTACATGAGTTGGAGCAAGCACAGGTGATGGCAATGGGGGTGTACCTCCAACCGTCTGACCAGAATGAAAAGATGGATGCAACTGGTTCATGAACCAACCAGAGGGGAAGTCATATTAGACCTAATCCTTGGTGGAACACCAGATCTAGTGCAAGAGATAAGGTTGTTGGGGCCACTTGGCAATAGTTATCATAGCATGATCGCCTTGGATTTAATTAGTGGAGAAGGGATAGTAAGGAAATCCACAGTACTACCTTTTAACTTTCGAAAGGGAGACTATGATAAAATGAAGAAAACAGTTAAGAAAAAACTAAAAGGAGCAGTTGCAAAGGTTAAAGACGTACATCAGGCTTGGCTGTTGTTGAAAAATACTATCTTGGAAGCCCAGACCAGCTGTATTCCACGCTTTAAGAAAAGTGGAAGGAAGTCCAAAAAACTGCCAGCATGGTTTAAAGGTGAGGTCAGAGAGGCTGTTGTTGCCAACAAAGCATCTTTCAGGAAATGGAAAAAAGAGCCAAACGACGAAACCTGGAAACAGCACAAACACTGGCAAGTCAAATGCAAGGCATTGATAAGGCAGGCAAAGGGAGAATTTGAGAAGAAGCTTGCTGCGGAAGCAAAAACGCGAAGTAAAGACCTTTTCAAGTACATTCGTAGCAAAAAACCTGTGAGAGAGTCAGTTGGTCCATTAGATGATAAAGGGGATAAAGGAGCACTAAGAGGCGACAAGGCGATAGCGGAGAAACTGAATGAATTCTTCGCTTCAGTCTTTACTGAGGAAGATGTAGGGATGTTACCCATGACTGAAGCGGTATTTAAAGGTGCGGAAGAATTGAAGGAAATATCGATACATCGGGAAGATGTATTACAACTATTAGATAAGCTGAAGAGTAGCAAATCACCTGGGTCGGATGGTATACATCCAAGTGTGTTGAAAGAACTGAAATACGAGATAGCAGACCTGCTATCAGTAATCTGTGAACTATCATTAAAATCATCTCTAATACCTGAAGATTGGAGGATCGCCAATGTAACACCAATTTTTAAAAAGGGTTCCAGGGGTGATCCGGGAAACTACAGACCGGTGAGTCTGACATCAGTACCGGGAAAAATGGTAGAAACCATCATAAAGAATAAAATTACTCAGCATGTAGATAGTCATGACCTAATGGGAGACAGCCAACATGGCTTTAGACAAGGAAGATCTTGTCTTACTAATCTGTTATGTTTTTTTGAAGGAGTGAATAATCAGGTGGACAAAGCTGAGACGGTTGATATTGTGTATCTGGACTTTCAGAAAGCCTTTGACAAGGTCCCTCATGAGACTTTTGGCAAAACTGAAGAGTCATAGGATAGGAGGCAGTGTAGTATTGTGGATCAGGAACTCCTTCTGAACAGACTCCTGGTATCATTGGTTTGTCTGCGCTCTGCTGCTACAGTTAAAAGATAGAAAGCAGAGTGTAGGGCTAAATGGCCAATTTTCCCAATGGAGAAAGGTGAATAGTGGTGTAGCCCAGGGATCTGTGCTGGGTCCGCTGCTTTTTGACATATTCATAAATGACCTGGAAAGTGGAATAACAAGTGAGGTTATCAAATTTGCAGATGACACAAAACTATTTAAAGTTGTTAAAACCCAAGAGGATTGTGGAAAATTGCAAGAGGATCTTGATAAATTGGAAGACTGGGCATCAAAATGGCAGATGAAATTTAATGTGGACAAGTGCAAGGTTATGCACCTAGGGAAGAACAACCCAAACTATGGTTACACGATGCAAGGTTCCACATTAGGAACCACCACCCAGGAAAAAGATTTAGGCGTCATTGTGGATACCATGTTAAAACCCTCGGCCCAGTGTGCAGCAGCCACCAAGAGAGCAAATAGAATGCTAGGTATGATAAGGAAAGGAATGGAAAATAAAACAAAAGATATTATAATGCCTCTATATCATTCCATGGTGAGACTGCGCCTTGAATATTGTGTGCAATTCTGGTCTCCGTATCTTAAAAAGGATATAGCGATTTTAGAAAAGGTTCAGAGAAGAGCCACCAAAATGGTAAAGGGGATGGAAGGATACTCCTATGATGAAAGGCTAAAAAGGTTAGGGCTCTTTAACCTGGAAAGAGACGGCTAAGGGGAGATATGATAGAAGTCTATAAATTAATGAACGGAGTGGAACAGGTAAACGTAGATTGATTGTTTACCTTATCAGAATATAGAAAGACTAGGGGACATGCAATGAAGCTACAGGGTAAACTATTTAAGACTAATAAAAGAAAATATTTTTTCACTCAACGTGTAATCAAACTCTGGAATTTGTTACCGGAGGATGTAGTAAAGGCTGTTAGTGTAGCTGGGTTTAAAAAAGATTTGGACAAGTTCCTGGAGGAAAGGTCCATAAACCATTATTAAGAAGGGACCCAGGATATCAATGCTTGAATCAATACAAGCATTGTGGAACCTATGTCCCTTGGGGAAACTGCTGGGTACATATGACCTAGATTGGCCACTGTTGGAAACAGAATACTGGGCTTGATGGACCTTGGTCTGACCCAGTATGGCATATCTTATGTTCTTATGTTTTTAAAAGAAATCAGGAAAGCTAACAAAGTTTACAACACAGTAATAATGGGTGATTCCAATTACCCTGGTATCGACTGGGTCAATGTCACAGCAGGATATGGTAGAGAAATAACTGCTTCTTCAAACAGCTGGTTCATGAACTGACAATAGAGGAAGCTATTCTGGACCTAGTCCTTGGTGGAACACAGGATCTGGGTGCAAGAAATAAGGGTTTTGGAGCCACTTGGCAAGTGATCATAGCATGATCACATTTGATTTAATAAAAGGAAGAAAGAAGGCAAGGAAATCCACAGTACTGCCTTTTAACTTTCAAAAGGGAAACTATGAGAAAATGAGGAAAATAGTTAAGAAAAAACTAAAAGGAGCAGTTGCAAAGGTTAAAGATTTACATCAAACATGGGCGTTGTTTAAAATTATTATCTCGGAAGCCCTGATCAGATGTATTCCATGCTTTGAGAAACGTGGAAGGAAGGCCAAAAAACTGCCAGCATGGTTTAAAGGCAAAGTCAGAGAGGCTGCTTTTGCTTAAAAAAAAAGCATCCTTCAGGGAATGGAAAAAGGAGCCTAATGACAAACTCCGAAAACAACATAAGCACTGGCAAGTTAGATGCAAGGCATTGATAAGGCAGGCAAAGAGAGAATTTGAAAAGAAGCTTGCTGTGGAAGCAAAAACGCATAATAAAAACTTTTTCAAGTACATTTATAGTAAAAAACCTATAAGAGAATCAGTTGGACCATTGGATGGTAGAGGGTTAAAAGGGGTGTTAAAGAAGGACAAGGCCATAGCGGAGAGACTGAATCAATTCTTTGCCTTAGTCTTTAATGAAGATGATGTAGGGAAGTCACCCGTGCCTGAAATGGTATATAAAGGTGATGTATCAGACGAATTGAAAGAAAAAAAGTGTGCAGATTCTGCGGCCATCTTCTTCGGCTCCCCGATCGGGGTAGAGCACAGGGCAAGTTCCCGCTCCTGCACTCCAACCCAATCGGGGTTGTGGGAGGTCCCAGCGGCCCGTTAAAGCAGCTGCCGCCGGCAGGAGAAAGCAAAAGTGTGCAGATTCTGCGGCCATCTTCTTCGGCTCCCCGATCGGGGTAGAGCACAGGGCAAGTTCCCGCTCCTGCACTCCAACCCAATCGGGGTTGTGGGAGGTCCCAGCGGCCCGTTAAAGCAGCTGCCGCCGGCAGGAGAAAGCAAAAGTGTGCAGATTCTGCGGCCATCTTCTTCGGCTCCCCGATCGGGGTAGAGCACAGGGCAAGTTCCCGCTCCTGCACTCCAACCCAATCGGGGTTGTGGGAGGTCCCAGCGGCCCGTTAAAGCAGCTGCCGCCGGCAGGAGAAAGCAAAAGTGTGCAGATTCTGCGGCCATCTTCTTCGGCTCCCCGATCGGGGTAGAGCACAGGGCAAGTTCCCGCTCCTGCACTCCAACCCAATCGGGGTTGTGGGAGGTCCCAGCGGCCCGTTAAAGCAGCTGCCGCCGGCAGGAGAAAGCAAAAGTGTGCAGATTCTGCGGCCATCTTCTTCGGCTCCCCGATCGGGGTAGAGCACAGGGCAAGTTCCCGCTCCTGCACTCCAACCCAATCGGGGTTGTGGGAGGTCCCAGCGGCCCGTTAAAGCAGCTGCCGCCGGCAGGAGAAAGCAAAAGTGTGCAGATTCTGCGGCCATCTTCTTCGGCTCCCCGATCGGGGTAGAGCACAGGGCAAGTTCCCGCTCCTGCACTCCAACCCAATCGGGGTTGTGGGAGGTCCCAGCGGCCCGTTAAAGCAGCTGCCGCCGGCAGGAGAAAGCAAAAGTGTGCAGATTCTGCGGCCATCTTCTTCGGCTCCCCGATCGGGGTAGAGCACAGGGCAAGTTCCCGCTCCTGCACTCCAACCCAATCGGGGTTGTGGGAGGTCCCAGCGGCCCGTTTAAAGCAGCTGCCGCCGGCAGGAGAAAGCAAAAGTGTGCAGATTCTGCGGCCATCTTCTTCGGCTCCCCGATCGGGGTAGAGCACAGGGCAAGTTCCCGCTCCTGCACTCCAACCCAATCGGGGTTGTGGGAGGTCCCAGCGGCCCGTTAAAGCAGCTGCCGCCGGCAGGAGAAAGCAAAAGTGTGCAGATTCTGCGGCCATCTTCTTCGGCTCCCCGATCGGGGTAGAGCACAGGGCAAGTTCCCGCTCCTGCACTCCAACCCAATCGGGGTTGTGGGAGGTCCCAGCGGCCCGTTAAAGCAGCTGCCGCCGGCAGGAGAAAGCAAAAGTGTGCAGATTCTGCGGCCATCTTCTTCGGCTCCCCGATCGGGGTAGAGCACAGGGCAAGTTCCCGCTCCTGCACTCCAACCCAATCGGGGTTGTGGGAGGTCCCAGCGGCCCGTTAAAGCAGCTGCCGCCGGCAGGCGCACCCGCGCCTTGCGGGCCCGCGCCTGAGGGCCTCGCAAGAGGGCCCTTTGGCGTGGCCCTTAGGCGGGGCACGACAGGCGAGAATCAAACAGCAACCCAAGCGATTCATCTCCAGAATCTACTTTCGGAAGGACGCCTACGGAGTACAGTTCTCCTCAACTGACTGTGACCCAAGCTCTCCTAGGAAGGATTGAGCTCATAAAGCGGCCCACACCAGCTACAATCATAGTCACACCTACAGCAAGTACTGCAAGTATTATCAACACAACTAGAACAGTGCTAGCCTCCTCAATTCTTCTTATCCCTTTAACACTGCCTGCTGCCGTTATATACCGTTGTCAGTATCTACTCTCTCTCCACTGTATTTTACTGTCACCATATTTACTGTAGCCAGTATCTACTCACATTCTGTTGTAATTAATTAATGTTGCCATCAGTTACTGTAGCCAGTATCTACTCATATTCTGTTGTAACTAATGTTGCCATTTTTACTGTAGCCAGTATCTACTCTCATCCTACTGTAATTAATGTTGCCAGCAGCTACTGTAGCCAGTATCTGCTCACATTCTGTTGTAACTAATGTTGCCATTTTTACTGTAACTAGTATCTACTCTCGTCCTACTGTATTTTACTGTTGTCACTATTTACAGTTGCCAACAACTACTCTCATTCTACTTTAATGCTACTGTGGTACCTTCTTCTATTGACAGTAATCACTACCGTCACTCAACAGAGTTTACTATTGCCAGTACCATTCAATTTTCACTGTTTCAATTATTACCATAGTCAGTAGCCTCTCAGAAAGCACCAGAATCACATAATCCCTCACATAAAGTTACCTCATCCACTTCAACAAAACCCCAATGGCTCTACCATTCAATACCCTGGCGATCTGCCTCTTCCTTCTCACAAGCTGGCTCAACGAAGCCCTTGCCTTATATCACACGGCTCACCAAATTCCAATACTTCTGAGTCATGGAAAAAGAAGGGCAGAATCTTCCTATCCCAACTCAAGAATGGAGACCCCCACACGCCACTCTCACCTCATACATATAGCCCTTCAACAACCAAAGAAAAATAAGCAAGACAAACCCCTTCAACCCTTTTACTTAAACTGTGCTCTCATAAATGCACGGTCTATCCGCAAGAAATGGCCAGTCATCACTGACACAATTTCTTCTCATAATCTAGACATCCTCATGATAACCGAAACCTGGTTATCTGACGCGGATAATGTAATCCTTAATCAACTCATACCCCCCAACTTCTCTGCCCATTCCCAACATAGAGAGAGCAAGAGAGGAGGAGGCATTCTCATACTTACCAAGAATGACCTAAATTTCCACACCGTGGACTCCACAAGCTCAAACAGCATGGACGTATTATCCATCACAAATGAACAATGCCTCATCAATTTAATTTACAGAGCGCCCTCACCCTCCGCGCGGACGACCTGCCTTACATTCTAGATCTAGCAGCTAACTCACGCAAGCCCAACATTCCCAACTGGATATTAGGAGACCTCAATCTCCCAACACTACATCCCAGCCACGCCTCAGCCCTCCTTGAAGCTATCAACGAACTAGGATACAAGCAAATTGTTGACACCCCCACGCACGAGAGAGGAAACATCCTTGACATGATCTTTGCCCCTCTTACAGCTCTCGACTCCAACAATAGACTTGACAACTCTGTAACCCCAGTACCTTGGTCAGACCATAATTTAATCACTTTCCCCATCCTCATCAATGGCAAACAGTCACCACACAGAAACAAAAACTCCATTGACTCAACAAGAGTATCATCTCGAAAATTCAAAACCCTCAACAAAGAACATATAGTTATGGAAACCCTCCCTCTCCTACATGACACCTCTCTCAATCTGGAAAATCTGATCACATCCTGGAACAGCACTATCAGTACCATTGCACTGCAACCAGTCCAGGGTAACAACCCAAAGAAAAGAAAATCTTCTCCCTGGTTCTCCCCTGACCTACGAGCCTCCCTCACACACCTAAGAAAACTGGAGAAACGATGGCGTCGCTCACACTCATCAGAAGACCAAGCAGCTTATAAAACACATCTATCTGTACACAGGGAGTCAGTCATGGCCAAGATGAAACAATTCCATACCGATACGCTGAAAAGATCACTAAATAAACCACGCGATCTTTTCAATTTAGTCAAAACCTTATCTAAAGAACCTTCACCAAAACATCCTGAACCCATCCATCCCCAAGCATTCGCCGATTTCCTGCAATCCAAGTTGCTTCAAACCAACAACATTGCAACAATCTCCTCTCAAGTCACCATATGCATATCAAACCTATCCATGTTCTCCACACCATCCAGAAAACATGTTGAAGACACCATCGCTGCGCTTAACACGACTACTGCACAAACTGACCCTTGCCCAGCCCACTGGATAAAGGAACTACGCCAAGATCTCAGCCCCATCATCACTAAAATGATGAACTTATCCTTTACAACCGGCTCCTTCCCACCAGCCCTCAAGAGAACATCCATAAGACCCCTCTTGAAAAAACACAAACTCGACCCACAAAAGGTTGAATCTTATAGACCCATAGCTAGCATTCCCCTACTAGCGAAAATAATTGAAAAGGAAGCTCAAAGACAGTTACAGGACCACATTGACACCGTCTCCCCTCTGGACCACTGCCAACATGGCTTCAGAGAGTTCCATGGTGTTGAAACCCTCCTCACCACTCTCTGCAACAACATCATCACAGGCATTGATAACATCCGCCAAGGCTTTGCTCTCATCTTCTTAGACATTGCTGCGGCTTTTGACTCTGTACATCACGATCTGTTAATAGGGCGACTAAAAGAAAAAGGCATCAATAACACTGCCCTAGAGTGGTGCAAGTCATACCTTGATCAGAGATGGCAGTACGTTACCTCAGGGACCACAACATCCACACCATACCACCAAAAGCAAGGCGTACCACAAGGATCATCCCTATCCTCACTCTTTTTCAATATATACATACAACCGGTTTGCAACATCATCAGGTCCTTCAAGGTTGAATGCTTGATATACGCAGATGACATCCTCCTATATATGCCTTTCTCCACAGTTCATATGGACCTTTCCCCGCTAGCTAAATGTTTTGATGCAGTATCCGAATGGCTTCAATCCCAGAACCTCCGAATTCAACATAAAAAGACCGAGGTTCTCTTCATCACCAGGGACCCACTTTTCACCCCCCCACCCCATATAAAGGTGAAAGAAGCTGAGCTCCAATCAAAACCTTCCATTCGCTACCTTGGAGTCACTTTTGACCAACGCATGGATCTGAAACTACACATAACCAACGTAGTCAGAGCAATCTACCTCAAGATCCGGACTCTTCGACATCTTCGCCCCCTGCTTGATCCTGATGACTTCAGAACTATATTTCAAGCCTTAACCTTACCACACCTTGACTATGCCAATGCCATTCTCCAAGGCCTCCCACACTCCACATTAAACCCTCTGCAACTCGCCATGAATACCGCTGCTAGAGTCCTCCACGGAGCATCAAGAAGGGACCATATAACACCCATCCTAGAGCAACTCCACTGGCTCCCCATACATGGCAGAATATTATTCAAAACATTACTCCTAACTTTCAAGGCCACTAAAAGCATCACCTCCTCCTCCCTAATAGACTTCATTCAGGCCGTCCCACCCAACAGATCCAGGAGAACGATATCAACAAATACTCTAATCATCCCTAAAGCAGCGACAAAATGCCTATCAGTGACATCTAACAGGGCCTTCAGATTCTATGCCCCTAAGTACTGGAACGCTCTACCCCCAGAGATTCGTGCTATCAATGATCTATCCCTTTTCAGGAAGGCACTCAAATCCCACCTCTTCCCCCAATATTACTTGACCAACTAACCAATCTTAATCACTACCCAAACTAAGAACAAATCCTGTAATGTATACTTGTAAATACTCTTGTAAATACTCTTGTAAATAGTTGCAGTAATGACGTTCCATGTTTTATTCCAAGTTCTCTGACCTTGTTCTCTGTAAAACCTAACAGTTTGTTGTTATGGTATGTTGTTATATTGTGAACCGCGCTGATTCTGAATAGAGCGGTATATAAGAGCCTGTAATAAATAAATAAATAAATAAATAAGGCGTAGTTACTCACCTGTAAAAGGTGATCTCCGGGAACAGCAGGAATTTAGTCCTCACATATGGGTATCGTCGGTACAGATGGAGCCTGCGCGGGAACGCTCCACAGCGTCCAATAGGAACGCTTTTGGGAGTATCCCTCAGCACATGCGCGCTGCCTTCCCGCCTTTCCAACTGTTCCTCTTCATTTAAGTTTGTAGCTGAGTGAAAGAATAGAGGAAGAGAGGAAAGAGACAAAGAGAGAGAGAGAGACAACTCCTAGGGGAGGTGGGTGGGTTGTGAAGACTAAATTCCTGCTGTTCCTGGAGATCACCTGTTACAGGTGAGTAACTACGCTATCTCCAGGAACAAGAAGGAATGTAGTCATCACATATGGGGACTCCCTAGCTGAAGATGCCAGGGAGAATCCCTAGGAAGGTGCCACCGCCAAAGGTGAGAATCCTTCCTCCCATGGATCTCTGGCATCCCACCAGGGTTGGTGGGTAGGAGTTGGTTTAGGTTTGAAAGAGATTTTGAAGAACAGCTTGGCCAAAGAAGGCGTCCCGACGGGAGGCTTTATCTAGGCAGTAGTGGGCTGTGAAGGTGTGTACCGAAGCCCAGGTGGCTGCTAGACACAGAGTGGAGATTAGCCATAGAAGCTGCCATGGCTCTCACATTGTGAGCTGTGACATGGTCCTGAAGAGGAAGACCCTTACTCTCATAAGCAAAGGATATGCATTGGGCAATCCATTTAGATAAAGTTCTTTTGGAGACTGTAAGTCCCAAATGACTAGGGTCAAAAGCTACAAAAAGTTGTGAGGACTTTCTATGTTGCTGTGTTCTTTGAATGTAAAAGGCTTAGGTCCTTTTACTATCCAAAGTATGAAGGTTTCTTTCTGCATTAGAGGGATGAGGCCTCGGAAAAAATACAGGAAGATAAATTGATTGGTTTAAATGAAAAGGCAAAACCACCTTTGGCAGAAAGTGTCGGTGAGTTCGAAGAACAACCTTATCATGATGAAATCTAGTATAAGGAGGATCAGCCACTAAAGCTTGCAATTCACTAATGCGACCGGCAGAGGTGATTGCAATCAGGAAGACGACCTTCCAAGTCAAAAACGTAAGGGTTGTAGTGGCTAAAGGTTCAAAAGGCGAGTTCATGACTGCCCGAGAACTAGATTTAGATCCCATGCTACCGGTGGTGGCTTGATGGGAGGTTTAGTTAATGAAAGGCCTCTCATAAATCTTGATAGGAGTGGATGAGAGGAAATTGGTTGTCCATTTAGAGGCTTATAAGAAGCTGCAATTGCACTAAGATGGACTGTTACCGAATTGGTCTTTAACCCAGTATTCGATAAGTGAAGGAGATACTCTAGTATCGATTCTAAGGGTATGACCAGGGGGTTTAATCCCCTCTTGGAGCACCATATAGTAAAACGTTTCCACTTGAAGGCATAAGATCTTCTTATGGAAAGTTTCCTAGAAGCCTGAAGGATATCTTTTACCTGCTGGGACAGGTTGAAATCCTGGAGGTCTAAGCCTTCAACAACCAGGCTGTGAGGTGCAAGGACTGGGGATTCGGGTGCCATAGAGTCCTGTTCTCCTGGGAAAGGAGATCTGGAGCATGCCCTAACTCCAGAGGTGCCGCTTGAGAGAGATGCAGAAGTAGGGGGTACCACGTTTGGCGTGGCCATCGTAGTGCTATGAGAATCATGCGACCCCTGTCTCTCTGAAGTTTGAAGAGTGTCTTGGGGATGAGGGGAATTGGGTGGGAAGGCATAAAGGAAGTCCTGACCCCAGTGAAGGAGGAAGGCATCCCTTGCCTGACAGTTGTGCGCCGGAATCCTGGAACAGAACCGGGGAAGTTTGGCATTCAGTGGACTTGCAAAGAGGTCTATGTCTGGAGTGCCCCAGAGATGAAATATCTTTGCCACCTGGTCTAGGTGGAGTGACCACTCGTGAGGTAGCAGTACTCGACTGAGTTTGTCTGCCCAAAGGTTTTGAATGCCTGGAAGATATACCACCAGAAAGTGAATTTTATGCTCTCTGGCGAGGGCCCATAGTTGTAAAGCTTCATTGCATAACGACAGAGAGCCTGTCCCGCCCTGCTTGTTCACACAGAACATGGCTACCTGATTGTCCATCTGGACTAGGACTGTCTTGTAGCTGAGCTCGACGTGGAACACTCGAAGAGCTAAATAAATTGCTCTTAACTCCAGGAGGTTTATGTGTAAACCAACCTCCTGTGGATTCCAGGTGCCCTGAGTAGAGAGATGATTCAGGTGTGCTCTCCAACCCACCTTTGATGCATCTGTTGTTAGGGTGGCCTGAAAGAGGGTTTGATGGAAAGGAGACCCTACTGTCAGATTTTCTAATGATTGCCACTATTGGAGGGACAAAATTAGTCGTTCAGAGATTGTTATTTTGTCCGACAAATGACCCGTGGCCTGTGTCCACTGTGTGGAGAGGGTCCACTGAGCTGCTCGCATGTGGAGGCGAGCATATGGGACTACATGAACTGTGGATGCCATGTGTCCCAGTAACTGCAGTAGCTCCCGAGCAGTGAGGGAGGATTTGCCTGCTGCTTGGGAAGCTAACTGTATTATGCAAAGACACCGGGCTTGTGGAAGGAAAGCCCTTGCCTGTCTGGTATCCAGACAAGCTCCTATGAATTCCAGGCATTGAGAAGGAACTAGTTGAGATTTCGGGAAGTTTATTACCAATCCCAAATATTGGAGGATTCGCATTGTACGAGACAGTTCAGTGCTGGCCTCTGTCACTGTGGAGGCTCGGATGAGCCAGTCGTCTAAGTAAGGGAAGACAAAAATCCCCAGGGTTCATAGAAAAGCAGCTACTACTGCCATGCATTTCGTGAATACCCTTGGTGCTGAAGCCAAACCAAAAGGAAGAACCCTGTACTGGAAATGTCTTCCCCTGAAAAGGAAACGTAAAAATTTCCTGTGATCTGGATGGATAAGAATGTGAGTGTATGCATCCTTTAAGTCTAGAGAGCAAAGCCAGTCCTGGCTTTAAAGGTATGGCTGAAGAGTTCCCAGAGAAATCATTTTGAATTTCTCTCGAAACAGATATTTGTTCAATTCTCGGTCTAGAATGGGTCTGTGTCCCCCTGTTTTCTTTGGAATAAGAAAATAGGGGGAGTAGAACCCTGCACCCTATTGAAGAATGGGTACTTCCTCTATTGCCCCTTGGGCAAGAAGTGTGGAGACCTCGTGATCTAGCAGATTGTCTGCAGAGGTTTGTGAATTGAACTGCTTTAGAATTGTAGGAGGGGGTATTTATTTAGACAGTTTAGACAGGGTAAGCTGTGAAAATGAAGTTTGTACCCCTCCCCTATAATGGACAAAGTCCAATCTTCTGCTGTTATCTGATGCCATCTGTTGACAAAGTGGCATAACCTGCCGGGAGTATTGGGGGGTTGAGGACCCCTCAGAGACAGGAAGGCAAAGCTCTCTATGAAGGAGTCAAAGCCCTTGAGGGGGCTGAACCTGGAGAGCTGGTTGGGCTCTCGGGCCTTTTGGATTCTTTTGTTGTCTAGTTTGTCCCTTTTGAGCAACCTGACCTGGAGTCTGAGTCTGGTGGGTATAGAAAGGATAAAACTTCCTCTTTTTGGTAAAAGAGGGTTTTTTAAAGGCTTCCTTTTGGCTGAAGTGGCTGTAGACTTTGACAATCTATCTAAAGTAGAATTGTCAGCATCTAACTCGTTAGCCTTCTCCTGCCAGTTCTTGCCGAAGAGATTTTCTCCCGTGCAAGGAATGTTGCCTAACTTGTCCTGTACCCAAGTCTCCAAGTCTGATGCCTGTAGCCAGGCAATCCGTAGTGCGCCAATGGCAATAGCAGAGGTTCTGCTGATGCATTCGAAGGAGTCAAAGGCTGCACAATTGACAAACTTGGAGACATCCTGAGCATGCTTAACCAGAGTAAGAAAGTCTTGTCTCTTATCACCTGGGAGAAATGGGCTCATAAGTTCCAAGTCCCCTGTGATTTCTTTGAGGAACATTCCCATATATAAGATATATGAGCTGATCCTAGCTGAAAGCATGGAAGCTTGAAAAGTTCTGCATCCAAAAGCATCCAGAGTCCTGCATTCACGACCTGGAGGATTGGATGCATATCTTTTTGCACTTTTCATTCTACGCATGGCTGACTCTACTACCACTGAATGGTGTGGCAGCTGAGTTTTCTGAAATCCAGGGCATGGAGGGACTCGATACATAGTATCCAGTCTCCTAGAATGAGGAGAAATAGTCAGAGGTGTCTCCCACGTTCTGAGCATCAAGTTATGCAGAATTCCATAGATAGGCAGAGTAGCTGCCTCCTTAGGAGCTTTAGGATATTGGAGGATTTCTAATTCCTTTGCTCTGGGTTCCTCTTCAGGAGCTATTGTGATTGAAAGACCTTTAGCCATATCACGGATGAACTCCTGAAATGACATGTCCTCTGGAGGTGACATTCTGCGTTGGGGAGAAGAGGGATCTTCTAAGAGAAACCCTCTGGTGCCAGCAGAATTGTCAGAGTCTTCAGAATCGGAGTATTCCTGACTCCGATGCTCCTGCAAAGCACGATCCCGGTACCGATCGAAGTCGGTACCGAGGTGACCCGGTACCACATTACCCACTCCAGCTGGAGGTAGAATGGGAAGAGTTACCGTCGGTACCGGCATCATCGGTGTCGGTACCGGTGTCTGTACCAGTGTCGATACCGGCATCGGTGTCGATGTTGGCACCGGTGCCCTTGGGACCACCGGTACCGCAGCTGAGAGAAGAGCTGCGATACTGCGTTCGATAGCAAGAAATCTCTGGTCTATCGACGCTGCCAATGCCTGGGTGTCGGTACCGGTAAGAACGGCCAGAACCCCTGAGCATGGCACAGGTAGTTCTTGCGAGGTTGAGGCCTCGAGAACATCCTGAAGCCCCATCGATGCTTTGGAAGCCGAAGCCTCCCGCCGGGGCTGTTTTGCCGCTGTGGTTCCCTCAAAGGCAATGCCAATGGCCTCTCGATGCTTAATAGGAGAGCTACCCTTTGAGGACCGGCTTTTGTGTTTAGTTACCTGAGATCCATGGGAGGAAGAAGAGGCCCTTGACGATGTCGATGCAATGGATCTGGCATCTGAAGAAAAGAGGGTACCGAGCTTTGTGGCCCGGTTCTGTCTTCCTCTCTTAGTCATCCCCATGCAGGAGAGACATTCAGTTGGAGAATGATCAGGTCCTAAACATTTTAGACACCAATCATGGGTGTCAGTGATGGAAATGGTACCGCCACACTTAGTACATTTTTTAAAACCACTAGTTGGCTTTTCCATAATTTTGGAAAAAAGGGGCCTAATGCCCAAAATGGCGCCTAGCACCAAAAAAGGAAAGTTTCTGAAAAGAAACAGTCAAAGTCTAGGTGTTTTTTTTTTTTTTTTAAGAAAAGAACCGGCGGTACTGGTAGGCGTCTTGTGGTAGGCAAACGCAACCACAAAAAAAGAATTTTAAAGACGGAATTTTCTGCGGTGATAGGGAATAGGTCCTGTTGGCTCCGTGGAAAACGAAGAACTGAAGAGGGACAGTTGGAAAGGCGGGAAGGCAGCACGCATGTGCTGAGGGATGCTCCCAAAAGCGTTCCTATTGGACGCTGTGGAGCGTTCCCGCGTAGGCTCCATCGGTACCGACAATACCCATATGTGATGACTACATTCCTGCTTGTTCCTGGACATATATTGATATACCGGGAAGATATATTACAACTATTTTATAAATTGAAGAGTAGCAAATCACCTGGACCACATGGTATTCATCCAAGGATGTTGAAAGAGCCGAAATATGAGTTTGCAGATCTACTATTAGTAATCTGTCAACAATTATTAAAATGATCTGTAGTACTTGAGGATTGCAGAGTGGCCAATGTAACACCAATTTTTAAAAGGTTTCCAGGGATGATCCAGGAAACTACAGACCAGTGAACCTGACATCAGTACTGAGCAAAATGTTAGAAACCATTATAAAGAATAAAATTACTAAACATGTAGATAGCCATGGTTTAATGGGAGAAAGACAACCTGGATTTAACCAAGGAAAGTCTTGTCTTACTAATCTGTTATATTTTTTGAAGGTGTGAATAAACAGGTAGACAAAGGTGAGCTGGTCGATATATCATATCAGAGACTCTTGGAAAAATTAAAATTTATTTATTTGGTTTTATATACTGCACTATTTTAAATCAGCGCAGTTGACAGAGAACAAGTATTCACTCATTACATAGAATAGGTTTTCATAGAACAAGTAAACAGAACTTAACAGGAATTACAGTGAACAGTAGCCTTTAATATTACAACAGAGGAGTCAACTTGGGTAGAACCTGGGCAAACTATTTATATTGATTGGAGGACTATGATGTGTAGGTGGGTCTGGGTTATGGCAAGCAGGTGGGCCCAGGTTGGGCTATGTTACATGTTCATAGTATAGTTGGGAGAGATGTGTCTTTATTGCTTTCCTCAAGTTAGACAGATCAGAGATGGCATGGATCGGAGCAGGGAGAGAGTTTCAGAGCGATGGCGCATATAGAGTGAAGGCTCGACTCCTGGCAGTCTGGTTGCTTTTTTTGCTGATGTAGGGAGGGTGAGTGTGTTTGCCATGCTTGTCCTCCTAACTCTATTGTCCGGTGTCCAGTGTATGAGTTCTTCCAGAGAGATTGTAGAGAGGTGGTGTAGGATTTTAAACGTCATTAGGAGGACTTTGTACTTGAGGCAGTTAGCTATAGGGAGCCAATGAAGTTGCTTTAGGATAGGTGTCGCATGTTCATATCTGGCAGCTCCCTATAGGGTTCATGCTGCAGTGTTCATGGCCATTTGTAGGGGAGGTAGTGCGCAGTCTGGTAGGCCGTGTAGAATGATGTTTGCGTAGTCGAAGTGAGGGGTGATAAATGGGTCTGTAGCTTAATGTGAAGAAAACAAAGTCCTGACAACTGGCAAAACTGATATGTTCATCATTAATAGAGAAAAAATAGAAATAATGGACAACTTTAATCTACTTGGATCAACAATCAATAAAGAAAGGACAAGCAGTCAAGAAATCCAACGATACGTTGTTCTTGTCAGAATGGCTATGAAGGACCTAGATATAATTCTCAAGGGCACAGATGTATCTCTCCATACAAAGATTCGACGTGTCCAAGTCATGGTATTTTCAATAACGTCGTATGGATGCGAAGGTTGGACAATAAAAAAAGATATGAAGAAAACGGATGCCTTTGAATTATGGTGCTGGCGAAGAATACAATGTATACCCATGGCTGGCTGAAGAACAAACTAGTTGGTACTAGAGGAGATAAAACCTAAGCTTTCTTTAGAAGCAGAGATGACAAGTCTTTGACTTTCATACTTTGAATACATCATGTGAAGAGAGAGATCATTAGAGAAAGACATCATGCTTGGCAAGGTTGAAGGTCAACGTAACAGAGGAAGGCCAGCAATGAGATGAATCCAGGACTGTACCTAGCCCAGTGCGAGCGCTGCAGACACACAAGGTGCAAAAATCCGGGGGGCGCAGTCAAAAGGGACCAGAAATAAATTAAGCTTCCGGTGGGGCCGGGGGTTTCAGCGACTATACCTCTGTGCCTTCTCCCAAATTATACTTAAATTTTACCATCTGGATACTCCTGCCTCCCTGTGGACTGGAGTCTGGACTTCTCATGGAACTCATTACAACTAAGACAACCACGGGACCTTTCTCAGTCGGTCCTGCAGCTGTACTAAACTGCAGCCGCCTGCCAGCACATCGCATAGCCAGCACTGTTAAAAGTGAAACGGGGAACTTCCTGTCTCTTGCGCAAGAGAAGGCATGGGAAGGACTGCTGCTCAGGGGGGAGAAGGCATGGGAAGGACTGCTGCTCTCGGGGGGGGGGGGAAGGCATGGGAAGGACTGCTGCTCGGAAGGGGGGAAGGCATGGGAAGTACTGCTGCTCGGAGGGGGGGGGGGAAGGCATGGGACGACTGCTGCTCTGGGGGGAGGGGAAGGCATGGGAGGACTACTGCTATGAGGGGAAGGCATGGGAGGACTGCTGCTATGAGGGGAAGGCATGGGAGGACTGCTGCTATGAGGGGAAGGCATGGGAGGACTGTTGCTCTGGGGGGGGAGGCATGAGAGGACGGCTGCTATGGGGGGGAGGCATGTGTGGCCTGCTGCTGTGGGGGGGCCGGAGTGAGGGAACTGCTGCTCTAGGGGGAAGGCGTGAGAGGACTGCTGCTCGGGGGGGGGAGGCGTGGGAAGACTGCTGCTCTGGGGTGGAAGGCATGGGAGGATTGCTGCTCTGGGGTGGAAGGCATGGGAGGATTGCTGCTCTGGGGGGGGCATGGGAGGACTGTTGCATTGGGTGAGGCATGGGAGGACTGCTGCTCTGGGGGGGCATGGGAGGATGCTGCTCTGGGAAGGGGGAGGCATGGGTGGAAGGCATGGGGGAAAGGGGGGGAGAGGGATGGAAGGACTGGATGCAAACTCATGCTTGGAGGGACTGGGACTGAAGGAGATCTGATGCTGGGAGGGATAGGGCCTAGAAGAGAACTGATGCTGGGAGGGATAGGGTCTGGAATGGAGCTGATGCAGGGAGGGACAGGGAATGGAGGGGAACTGATTCTAGGAAGGGTTAGGACAAGCAGCAAGCTCATGCTGGGAGGGACAGGGACTAGAAGGGAACTGATACTGGTGAGACCTGGAAGGGGTGATGCTGGGGAGCTGAAAGGGGGCAGATGCTGCAATCAGAGTGGAGAAAAAGGCTGTGGCGGTGAGGCTGGGAAGGAAGACATATATTTTGTTTAAGATGGAAGAAACACAGATATTTTGTGTAAGAAGGAAGAAACAAGGCAGATGTAGAGAGTGTAGAAAAAATAAGAGATGAGAGAAGAAAGGATAAATAGACAATAGACAATGGAGAGTTAGCAGAATATATGAAGAAAGCAAAAGAGAGAGATTGGGCAATTGTGACAGAAAAATAAAATGCCCAAACAACAAAAAGTAGAGATAAATTTTATTTTGAATTTAACAAATGGAATATGTCAGCTCTGGGAAATGTACATCACTGATGTCTTTGTGTTTGTTCAGTGCAAGAAGAAATGAATTTAAAGTTTTATTTCTACGGTATTGTGGTGCATTCCAAGTTTGGCTTTTGGGGTTCCCAGTTCAATCATTGCCTTCATATTTTTAAACTGTGATCCCTTGTTCTGTATTTCATGATGGTTTGTCTATGTTTTGCCTATATGACATGAGTAGTTTCTGTGTAGGAGTCCTACTTGTTCTCTTTTCCTAGTAGGAGATGTATTGGTTTTCTGAAGTTTGTTGTTGTTGTTAAGTGCCGTCGAGTCGGAGTCGACTCATGGCGACCCTCTGGATAGCTATCCTAAATTGTGTTCGGTCTTCAGTCAGGCGGCTCATTGTTGACAGACTGGTACCCGTAGCTGCTGTTATTGTAGCAATCCATCTCATTGCTGGCCTTCCTCTTTTGCGTTGACCTTCTATCTTGCCAAGCATGATGTCTTTCTCTAATGATCTCTCTCTCCGCATGATGTGTCCGAAGTATGAAAGTCAAAGTCTTGTCATCTGAGCTTCTAAAGAAAGCTTAGGTTTGATCTCTTCTAGTACCAACTGGTTTGTTCTTCGGGCAGTCCATGGTATACACAGTATTCGCCGCCAGCACCATAATTCAAAGGCATCAATTTTCTTCCTGTCTGTCTTTTTCACTGTCCAGCTTTCACATCCATATGATGTTAATGAAAATACCATGGCTTGAACAAGTCGAATCTTTGTATGGAGAGAGACATCTCTGCTCTTGAGAATCTTATCTAGGTCTTTCATAGCCATTCTGCCAAGAGCAATGCGTCGTCTGATTTCTTGACTGCTTGTTGCTTCTTTATTGATAGTTGATCCAAGTAGGTTAAAGTTGTTCACGATTTCAATTTCTTCTCCTTCAACGATGAACCTGTTGATTATGCCAGTTGTCATGATCTTTGTCTTCTTTACATTAAGGTGCAGGCCCATTTTGAGACTATGTTCTTTGATTGTGAGAAGCAAATGTTTCAGATCATCTTTACTTTCAGCCAGTAATGTGGTATCATCAGCATAGCGAAGGTTGTTGATGAGTCTTCCACCAATCTTCACACCTCTGTTGTCTTCATACAGTCCTGCTTCTCTGATGATTTGGTTCTGCATATAAATTAAACAGGTAGGGGGAAAGTATGCAGCCTTGTCTTACACCTTTGCTTATTTTAAACCATTCTGTTTCTCCTTGTTCCGTTCGAACTGTTGCTTCTTGATCAATGTACAGATTACGCAAGAGAACGATCAGGTGTTCTGGTATACCCATGCTTCTTAATGTGGCCCAGAGTTTCTCATGGTTTACACAGTCAAAAGCCTTGCTATAGTCGATAAAGCACAAATAGATATCCTTTTGGTATTCTTTAGTCTTTTCAAGGATCCATCTCACATCCGCAATGATGTCTCTCGTTCCTCGCCCTTTCCTGAACCCTGCTTGCACTTCAGGTAGTTCTTGTTCTAGGTATGGCTGTAGTCTCTTTTGAATAATCTTCAGTAGAATCTTGCTGGCATGTGGGATCAGAGCGATTGTGCGATAATTTCCACAGTCAGTTGGATCACCTTTCTTTAGTATTGGTATAAACACAGATCTTTTCCAGTCAGTTGGCCATGATGTTGTCTTCCATATTTCTTGGCAGAGCCTTGTAAGTACGGTAACAGCTGCATCAGATTGCTGCAATACTTCTATGGGAATGCTATCAATGCCTGGTGCTTTGTTCTTTGATAAGGCTTTCAATGCTGCTTCAACTTCTTCTTTCATCACCAATGGTTCCTGATCATAAGGTATAGGTTGAAACGGCTGTTGGTCCACTTGATCTTTATCATATAAAAACTCTGTATATTCCTTCCACCTTTTCTTGATCTTCTCAGCATCATTCAACATAGAACCTTGAGCATCTTGTAACATTCCAATTCGAGGCTGGAACTTTTTCTTTAACTCTCGCAGCTTTAGGAAAGCCGATCTTGTTCTTCCTCTAATAGTTTCTGCTTCTATTTCCTTGCAAGTGTCATTGTAGTACTTTTCCTTGTCCTGTCTTGCTGCACGTTGGAAATCTCTGTTGAGTTCTGCGATTGTCTTTCTTTCTCCTTTGGCTTTAGCTTCTCTGCGTTTCTGGGCAATTTTCAGAGTTTCTTCCGTCATCCATTTTGGCCGTTTTTGCTTTTTCACCTTTTGTAGAGACTTCTCGCTTTCTTCCAGCACAACCTTCTTGATGTCATTCCATAACTCTTCCGGAGCTCTGTCATTTGTATCTAAGGCAGCAAATCGATTTTGCAGGCAGTCTTTAAATTCCAGTGGTATATTCTCAAGGTCATACTTTGGTGCATTCATGAGTGGTTTGCTCTTTTTCAACTTTAGCTTGAGTTTGCATACTAGTAGTTGATGATCTGTACCACAGTCAGCTCCAGGTTTTGTCTTTGTTGATGTTACAGAGCTTTTCCATCGTTGACTTCCACAGATATAGTCAATTTGATTTTTATACAATCCATTGGGTGAAGTCCATGTGTACAGTCGTCGCTTGTGTTGCTGAAAGAAGGTGTTTGAGATGAATAGATCATTGGTCTTGCAGAATTCTATCAATCTTTCTCCAGCTTCATTTCTGTTGCCAAGTCCATATTTTCCAACTACTTTGCCTTCTTCTTTGTTGCCAACTTTTGCGTTCCAGTCACCCATGACTATCAGGATATCCTGTTTGCATGTTCTGTCAATTTCAGCTTGTACTTGTTCATAGAACTCTTCAATTTCATTCTCTTCTGCAGCTGTTGTTGGGGCATATACTTGAATTATAGTTGTGTTGATAGGCAATCCTCGTAGACGAATAGAGATTAAGCGTTCGCTGACTGCATTGTATTTCATTACAGTTCTTGCAAGTTTCTTCTTTATTATAAATGCAACACCATTTCTTCTTTGTCTTTCATTTCCAGCATAGTAGACCATGTGATCATCTGATGCAAAGTGCCCGATGCCAGTCCATTTCAGTTCGCTGACACCCAACAGATCAAGTTGTACACGTTCCATTTCATTCTTGACCACTTCCAACTTCCCTTGGTTCATGCTTCGTACGTTCCATGTTCCAATGTGTAAGACATCTTTACAGCTTCTGACTCTCATTTCATGCGCAGCTACATCAGCAGTCAGACTTCCCGAAGGCTTTGATCCAACCACATCATAAATGCTGGCTTTACTCTGAAAAGTCTTCAGCTCTTCCCCAGTAGCTAGTTGAGTGCCTTCCGACCTGGGAGTCTCATCTTCCAGCACCATAGCACAATTTGTTTTGTTGTAACTATCCATTGGGTTTTCATGGCAAGATACAGAAGTAGATTGCCGGGCCTTCCTTCCGCGCAGTTTAAGTTTGGTGTTGTTGCCGTTGTCACAGAAATGTGATCCTCCGCCGTCAACACTATCCCATTCTGCTGCTGCCCAGATGGGTGGTTTGTCTTCGTCTGGCACCTCAGCTGAGACCTGTCCATTTTGGGAGACCCTGCCAGTAGTTAAACTACCGATAGTTTAGCTCTCAGCATCACTGATGCACACAAGCCCTCACAGCACGACAAGCTGCAAACCAAGTGAAGTTTATTGGTTTTATATTTTCAGTGCTGTCTTTTTATATGTAGAGTTTGGTGTTGTGTGACTCCTGGTAGTGCTGTTATGATATGGCATGTTTAGTATGGGTTCTAAATGAGCAAGGTTTTGTAGTACTTTCTAATGTACCTGGCAGTTGACAATGGAGGATGATAATGTAGAAATATGGTAACCTTTCTTCAGGACCGTACCTAGCACGGTGCGAGCAGTGCAACCGCACAGGGCACAAAAATCTCGGGGGCACAGTCAGAAGGGACAGAAAATAAAGATTTCGGTGGGGCCGGTGGTTTCAGCGACTAAACTTCTGTGCCTTCTCCCAGGTTATCCTTAAATTTTACCATCTGGATCCTCCTGCGTCCCGATGGAATGGAGTCTGGACTTCTCATGGCACTCATTACAACTAACACACCCCCAGGATCTTTCTCCTTCGGTCCCGCCGGCACAATCACATAGCCTGCACTGTTAAAAGTGAAACGGGGAACTTCCTGTCTCTTGTGCAAGAGACAGGAAGTTCCCCGTTTCACTTTTAACAGTGCAGGCTATGCGATCATGCCAGCGGGTGGCTGAAGTTTAATACAGCCACGGAACTGAATGAGAACGATCTTGCTGCTGTGTGGAGAGTGGGGCCACAGAGAAGTCCAGACTTCAGTCTACCGGGACTCTGTTGGATAAGTGGTGAGTGAGGGGGGAAGGACTGCTGCTCGGGGGGTGGGGGTGGAGAAGGCATGGGAGGACTGCTGCTCGGGGGGGGGGGGAAGAAGGAATGGGAGGACTGATTCTATGGGGGGTGGGGCGAGAAGGCAAATGAGGAATGCTACTCTGGGGGGGAAAGATGATATGGGGGGACTGCTGCTCTGGGTGGGGAGAAGGCATGGGAAGGACTGCTGCTCTGGGGGGGGGAAGGCTTGGGAAGGACTGCTGTTCTGGGTGCAGAAAAGGCATGGGAAGGACTGCTGCTCTGGGTGGGGAGAAGGTATGGGAAGGACTGATGCTCAGGGGGGGGAGAAGGTATGGGAAAGACTGATGCTCGGGGGAAAAGAGAAGGCATGGGAAGGACTGCTGCTTGGGGGGGGGGAGAAACAGCATGAGAGGAATGCTACTCTGGGTGGGGAGAAGGTATGTGAGGACTGCTACTCTAGGTGGAGAGAAAGCATGGGAAGGACTGCTCCTCTGGGGGTGATACATGGAAGGACTGCTGCTCTGGGTGGGGAGAAGGCATGGGAAGGACTGCTGCTCTGGGTGGGGAGAAGGCATGGGAAGGACTGCTGCTCTGGGTGGGGAGAAGGCATGGGAAGGACTGCTAATCTGGGGGGGGGAGAAGGCATGGGAAGGAATGCTGCTCTTGGGGGGGGGGGGCGGCATGGCAGGACTGCTGCTCTGGGGAGGGGACGGCATGGGAGGACTGCTGCTCTGGGGGTGAAGGCATGGGAGGACTGCTGCTCTGAGGGGGGAGGCATGGGAGGACTGCTGCTCTCGGATGGAAGGAATGGGAGGATTGCTGCTCTGGGGTGGGAGGCATCGGAGGACTGCTGCTATGGGGAGAGGTATGGGAGGACTGCTGCTCTTGGGGAGGGAGGCATGGGAGGAATGCTGTTTGGGGGGGATGCTGCTCTGAGGGGGAAGGAAAGGCAAAGGGGGACTGTTGCTCTGGGGGAGGAAGCAAGGGTGGCCTGCTGCTCTGGGGGGGGGGGTGGGGCATGAAAGGACTGGAAGTGAACTCATGCTTGGAGGGACCGGGACTGAAGGCATTCCTAACAGGGGCTATACATTTCAAACAAAGGTAAGAGATTGTGGCTTTTTTAATTACTAGCTCTCTGTCTGGGAGCTCATAAAAGAGTTTTGGTACATTTTTAGAACAAAGTTACATTCTTTTTGGTGCTTTAGTTTAAAAGGGGAAATATTTTGTTTAGTGGGGTAGGTTTAAAACTCTGCTTCAGGATCGTTCTCAGCGCTTTGAAGTTACTGACACCTCATCAGGAGTTAGTGGGCCTGATTAGCCTGTGAAAGAACTGAGAGCAGCTGAGGCCTGCTTAAAGGCTTCAGAGCCCAGCACTGTTGAGGCATTCCTAACAGGGGCTATACATTTCAAGCAAAGGTAAGACTTTGTGGCGTTTTAAATTACTAGCTCCCTGTCTGGGAGCTCTTAAAAGAGTTATGGTACATTTTTAAAACAACGTTACATTTCTTTTTGGTGCTTTTGTTTTAAAAGCAGAAATATTTTGTTTCGTGGGTTTAAAACTCTGCTTTAGTATCTTCCTTCAGCTCTTTGAAGCTACTGACACCTCATCAGCTGTTAGTTTCGTCCCTACCACCCCCCTAAACTCCCACCCACACCTAGAGAGCAATCTTGCTTTATAGGGCACCTCCCCAATTAACTACACACAGTGATTTGGAACAGCCATTTTGAACACACTTAAAGAGATTTTGTGGCAGGTGCAGGCCTGTGACCCACAGTGTCCGAACATAAGCAGGCCAGCATGGCTAGCTTGACCTGTAAATGAGGCCTGTGGAGAGGCATATAGGATTGCACATCCCCCAATATGCTGCTATTGTAAGATAGAACTCAGTAGAAGTATTGAATTAGCTTAGGTAAGCAGAACTGCAGTATTGAAAGATGGAAAAATACAGAAAAGACATGTTTAAAAGTTACTGATAAGAAAAAGTACATCTGCAAAGAAATAATTGGGAGTGCTGACAGATGAGTTGCAGAGCCCAGCTCCTCTGCATGTACAAATTGGTTCTATGGCCTTGAGAGTGTGAAAGTAACAAGTTGATGAACTGACCATTGTAATTGGGACTAGAAGGGGGGTATGCAGGTGTCATGCCCACTGGAGGGACATAATTGGATAAACTTATCAGTACCGGGACCAATAGAAGAGGTACGGGAGGTACGGAAGGTTACCGGGACCAATGAAATGTTTTTCTATACCTAGAATGGAACAGAAGTCTATAAAAGTTGTTGTAATGCTTGAAAACTTTGCTCAGCCATCTTGAAATTGATTGGTTCGAGACTTGTGCACAAATAAATGATTTGGACCTTCTGAACAGACTCCTGGTATCATTGGTTTGTCTGCGCTTTGCTGCTACAATTTAACTGCTTTTTCTCTGCAATGACAACTGGGAAACCGGCTGGTAGATCTCTCTCTTTTGCTTTAACAGATACCTAAGCTCCACGAACTGAACAATGGCTGGGAAAAATCATATCGCTAAAGCTGTTGCCCCTGTTACAGCTTCTGCCTGCATCCAGAGGTCCCAATGCCAGATGCAGGACCGGTTCCATGTGCAGGATGCCTGCATGCTGAAGCTCTCAGGAAACAAATGGAGGAACTCAGAGAGGAGGTGGCGAGGCAGAGGAGCATTCAAGACAGTGAGAAATACATTGAGGAGATGCTTCTTTCAACATCCAAGCTCTCCAGCAGAGAAGAAGATTGGTGCCTACAGAATGACGAAGGTTGGACACAAGTCACCAGGGCCTACAGAATCACCAATCCAACTTCTCCAGCGCTTGAAATGAAGAACCATTATGCAGCCCTGGAAGTGGAGGAGGTGAAAACATCCCTGGAAAGGGAAGAACCAGAGCTCAAGTGCCCCAAAGTTGCAGAATCAGTGAGCACAAGGAAGCTAAGGGTAGTGGTGGTTGGTGAATCTCTTCTGAGGTGTACTGAGGCATCCATCTGCCGACCATACTTGATGTCCAGAGAAGTATGCTGTCTGTCAGGTGCCAAAATCCGAGATGTTATGGAGTTTGCCAAGACTCATCAAGCCCACTGACTATTACCCAATGTTGCTAATCCATGTCGGAACAAATGATACTGACAGGTATCCCTTTGAGCGTTAACAAAAGTGACTTCATGGCTCTGGGACAGAGGGTGAAACAGATAGAGGCGCAGGTGATGTTATCTTCAATCCTCCCTGTTGAGGGTAAAGGCCAAGGCAGAGAAGCTTGCATCCTGGAGATGAATGCATGGCTACGTGGATGGTGTTATTGCGAGCGTTTTGGTTTCCTGGAACATGGGATGCTTTTCCAAGGGTTGCAGAGCAGAGATAGCATTCATCTGTCCAAGAAAGGTCGACGTGTCTTCAGTAGCAGACTGGCTAATCTACTGAAGAGGACTTTAAACTAGATTCATTGAGGATGGGTAAAGAAAGCCCCCAGGTAAGTGAAACATGAAATACCTTTATGGAAATGGGTAAAAAGGGCAACATATGGAAAGCGCTGTGTATAAAGCCCATAGCATGGGAAATAAGATCCCAGATGTTGAAGCTTTAATGGGAGAGGCTGACTTGGATTTAGTGGCAGTTACAGAAACATGGTTCACAGAAAACCATGACTGGGATGTAACTATACCAGGCTACACTTTCTTCAGAAAGGACAGGGTAGGAAGAAGGGGAGGAGGAGTGGCACTATATGTAAAGCGTAGTTACTCACCTGTAACAGGTGTTCTCCAGGAGCAGCAGGAATCAGTCCTCACATATGGGTGACATCGGCGCCAACGGAGCCCCCATGCGGAGCATTTCCCCAACTTTCAAAGAAAGCCTTTGGGAATGGAGCACTCATGCGCAGTCCCCTTCCCGCCCAAGGGTGCCATCTTGCTCAGTCTGATGACATAGCTAAAAGACAGCAAAAAACAAAATAAATCATATGACTGCAACTCCAAGGGGAGGAGGAAGGGTTGTGAGGACTGATTCCTGCTGCTCCTGGAGAACACCTGTTACAGGTGAGTAACTACGCTTTCTCCAGGACCAAGCAGGAAGTCAGTCCTCACATATTGGACTCCCCAGCTTAAGGCTACCGGGGATCCAAAGCTGAAAAAATGAGCTCCCTCTAGAGCCTCAGCATGTGTGAAAAGAATATTCTCTGAGAACGCCCCCGAACGGTAGCCCAACACCAGGGCCGGAGGGTAGGAGTTGCCTATACCTCAAAGAGATTATGGAGTACCGCCTGTCCGAAAGCACTGTCCCTGCAGGACTCCCTCTCGAGGCAGTAGTGGGCCGCAAAAGTCTGGCTTGAAGACCAAGTAGCGGCCCGGCAGATGTTTGCCAATGGAACAGAGCGGAGATGAGCCACTGACGCAGCCTTCGCCCTGATACGGTGAGCAGTGACTCGACCCTGCAAGGAGAGGCCAGCTGCCCTGTACGCCCAGACGATACAGTCTGCTACCCAAATGGACAGGGTACGCTTGGAGACAGGTAACCCCAACTTATTAGGGTCAAAAGAGACGAAGAGCTGAACAGCCCTTCAGTATCCCTGTGTACGGTCAAGGTAGAAGGACAACGCCCTCCTACAGTCCAGGGTATGCAAGACCATCTCAGCCCGGCCAGCATGCGGCCTGGGAAAGAAAGTTGGAAGAACCACCTCCTGATTGAGGTGGAAGGAGGAGACAACCTTTGGAAAGGAACTTAGGGTGAGTCCGTAAGACTACTCTGTTCCTGACACCAGGGCTTGAAGCTCACTTACTCGCCTTGCTGAGGTAAGAGCTACTACCAAAAACAACGCTTTCCAGGAAAGAAAGCGCAAAGGACAAGTAGCCATAGGCTCAAATGGTGGACAAGTAAGTTGTTGCAAGACCACATTCAAATCCCACTCAGGGGCAGGTGGACGAACTGGAGGCTTAAGCAACAGCAGGCCTCTGAGGAAGCGAACTACCAAAGGGTGGCTTGAGAGAGACTGACCCTCCACCGGGAAGTGATGCGCTGAGAGAGCACTGAGGTGAACCCTAACAGAGTTGGATTTAAGGCCTAGATTGGACAGGTGCAGCAAATACTGCAGCATCACCGGAACCAGGCATGAGAAAGGATACTCCTTGTGTTGGGCACACCAGGTGGAGAATCTACGACACTTAAGAGCATATGACTTTCGAGTGGACTGCCTCCTAGAGGCCAAGACCACGTCCTCCACTTCCCTAGGCAGCAGTAAGGGTTCTAGAACTATCCTTTCAGCAGCCAGGCCATCAGATGGAGGGACTGGAGATTGGGGTGTAAGAGAGATCCCTGCTCCTGAGACAGGAAATCGGGTTGCATCCCCAGAGAAAGGGGAGCATCCACTGCTAGTTGTAAAAGAAGTGGGAACCACGGTTGCCTTGGCCATCTGGGGGCCACCAGGATCACCGAGGCCTTGTCCCGGATCACTTTGAACAGTGTTTTGGGCACTAGAGGCGTGGGAGGCAACGCATATAGGAGGCCTGTAGACCATGGTATGGGAAAAGCATCCGCTGCTACTCTGAGAGGATGCGGTTGTCTGGAGCAGAACCTGGGCAGTTGACGGTTCAGTGGACTGGCAAACAGATCCATGGTGGGAAGACCCCATCTTAGGAAGATCTGTTGAACTACCAGAGGATTCAATTGCCATTCGTGTGGCTGTAGGATCCTGCTCAACTTGTCTGCCAAGTAATTCTCCTGTCCAGGGAGATAGACCACCTTGAGAAGTATGCCATGATTGACTGCCCAGGAGCACAGGTCCTGTGCTTCCTGACAAAGAGGTCGGGACCCTGTGCCCCCTTGCTTGTTCACATAGTACATAGCAACTTGACTGTCCGTCTGAACCAAGACGGACTGCTGAGAGAGGACATGAGAGAAAGTCCGCAGGGCTAAGCGGATCGCTCTGAGCTCTAGGAAACTGATTTGCTGTGTGGCCTCCCAAGGAGAACACAGGCCTTGAGTGCATGCTCCTTGGCAATGTGCACCCCAACCTTGATGAGAAGCATCGGTTGTCAGCACTTGAGAGTGTGGAGGTGCCTGAAAAGGCACCCCTTGCAGCAGATTAGGAAGATGAAGCCACCACTGCAGAGAAGCTGCCAGTAACTGGGACACCCTTACTTAGTCCGTCAGGTTCCCTGTGGCCTGCCGCCACTGAGTCCTGAGGCCCCACTGAGCTGGCCTCGTGTGTAGACGGGCATTTGGAGTTACATGGACCGTGGATGCCATGTGGCCCAAGAGCCTTAGGAATTGTCTGGCGGAGACTAGAGAATTGCCGTGGAACTGTCTGGCCAGATCCATCAGTCTGTGGGCCCTGTCCATGGGTAAAAAGGCCTTCGCCTGAAGGGTGTCTAGTCTTGCTCCTATGAACTCCGTGTTTTGTGAGGGGCGCAAAGCGGACTTTGCGAAGTTTATGACAAACCCCAGATGCTGAAGAGAGACAGTGCGGAGGGTGGCTTGATTGGTCTCCTGTGGAGACTGACCCCTGATGAGCCAGTCGTCCAGGTATGGAAAGACAAAGAGTCCCTGAACTCTGAGATAGGCCGCCACCCCCCCAGGCACTTGGTGAAAACCCTGGGGGCGGAGGTTAGGCCAAAAGGGAGTACCCTGTACTGGTAATGGTTTCCTCCCACTACAAATCGGAGATATTGTCTGTGGTCTGGATGAATAAGGATGTGAGTATAAGCATCCTTTAGGTCTAAGGAGCATAGCCAATCTCCCTGCTGGAGGTAGGGCAGCAGGATTCCAAGGGTAAGCATCTTTAACTTTTCCCTCTCCAGGAATTTGTTGAGATTCCGCAAGTCTAGGATGGGTCTGAGGCCTCCTGTCCTTTTTGGTACCAGAAAGTACCTGGAATAGAAGCCTTGACCTCTCAGGTGGTGGGGCACCGGTTCCACCGCCTGCTCCTTTAGAAGACCTGCTAACTCCTGCAGGAGTAGGTCCCTGTGCAGAGGGAGTCGTGGAGGCTCCCCTGGAAAACAGGAGAGAGGTGCCTGGTGGAAGTGAAGGAGATAGCCCCTCTGGACTATGTTTAGCACCCAGGTATCCCTTGTTATGGCTGACCACCTGTGGGCATACAGGGTCAGCCGGCCTCCTGTGCTGAGAGGGGCCAGCTGAGGAGGAGAGGCTATGCCACTGGAATCAAAACCCCGCTCCCTGCTGTGCAGGAGCCGGAGCTGGTGGCTTGGGGGTTTTCTGCCTACGGGGCCCATGTCGGACCAAGGACAGATCCCTGGGGCACACCACTTGTAACATCCTTCTCCTCAGAGTGAGATCCATTTATCTGTACTCTTTGTCGCCTTCCACCCAACCAATTTCTAACCCACGCAGTAACTTTAGGGTCCATCCCTAGGGTGCTCAGTTTGTTTATAAGTCGCCTGTGAGGAACAGTGTCAAAGGCTTTACTGAAATCCAAATACACCACATCTAGGGCTCTCCCTCGGTCCAACTCCCTGGTCACCCAGTCAAAGAAATCAGATTTGTCTGACAAGAACTGCCTCTGGTGAATCCATGCTGCCTCGGATCCTGTAATCTGCTGGACTCCAGAAACCTAACTATTTTCTCTTTCAGCAGCGTTTTCAATAATTTACTCACCACTGAAGTTAAACTAACTGTCCTGTAGTTTTCAGCAACATACTTACTTCCGCTTTTGTGTAAAGGCACCACAAATCCTTTGGCACCACTCCCGACTCCAATGAGGCATTGAAAAGGTCAGTCAGTGGAGCTGCTAGAATGTCCCCAAGTTCCCTCAATATTCTAGGGTGTATCCCATCCGGTCCCATCGCTTTGTCTACTTTAAGTTGAGCTAGTTTCTCACGAACACAGTCTTCTGAAAATTGTTCAAGATGTCCATCACTTCTGTTCCCGTTTCTGAGTGTTTTCTGAGGTCCTGCTCCTGGTTCTTCATCTGTGAACACAGAACAGAAATATTTGTTAAGCAATTCCGCTTTATACTCATCAGCTTCTACATATTCCTCTCCTTCACCCTTGAGTCTGACAATACCACTTCTGCCCTTCCTCTTTTCACTAACATATCTGAAAAATGTCTTATCCCCCCATTTTATTGCATTGGCTATTTCCTCCTCTTTTTGAATCTTTGCTTTCCTGACTACTTTGCTAGCTTCTCTAAGTTTTTCAAAATATAGATGCCTGTCTTTCTCTCTCTGTGATCTCTTGTATTTCATGAAGACCTCCCTCTTTTTCTTCACCTTTTCAGCTACTTCTTTTGAAAACCATAGCGTTCTCCTTTCCCTTTCCCTTTATTTACCATTTTAACAAAAAGGTTGTTTGCCCTTAAAATATCCCCTTTCAGTTTTCCCCACTATTTTTCAACATTCCCCAGCTGTTCCCATCCCGCTAACTACTCCCTGAGGTATTGGCCCATCTTGGCAAAGTTAGTTTCCTGAAGTCTAAGACCCTCACCTTTGAATGGAATTTAACAGCCCTAGTCCTAATACTGAACCACACCATCTGGTGATCACCCACTACAACATCAGAAACACTTTCACCATTGGTAAGCACCAAGTCCAGTATGACCCCTTCACGTGTGGGGTTTGTTACCAATTGCCTGAATACTTCTCCCTCTAGAGAATCCAGGATCTCTTTACTTCTAGATGATATTGCAGCGGGAATGTGCCAATCAACATCTGGCATATTGAAATCCCCTATCAGTAGCACTTCCCCTTTCCTAGCAATGCTGCATATGTCTTCAATTAACTCTCTGTCCACCTCTTCCTTGTGTGAGGGAGGTCGGTATATCACACCAATGCAAATAGATTTCTCTTTCCCTCTTTCTAGTTTAACCCACAATGCCTCCTCTCTCCCTTTTAAGCAAATGGTAATAGAACACACACGTGAAGGGGCCTTACTGGACTTGCTGCTTTCCAATGGTGAAAATGTTTCTGATGTTATAGTGGGAGATCATTTTGCATCCAGTGATTACCAGATGGTGTGGTTCAGTATTAGGACAAGGGCTGTTAAAATCCATTCAAAAGCGAGGGTCTTAGATTTTAGGAAACTAACTTTGCCAAGATGGGCCAATACCTCAGGGAGTAGTTAGCGGGATGGGAACAGCTGGGGGATGTAGAAAAACAGTGGGGAAAATGGAAAGGGGATATTTTAAGGGCAAACAACCTTTTTGTTAAAATGGTAAATAAAGGTAAAGAAAAAGGAGAACGTTATAGTTTTCAAAAGAAGTAGCTGAAAAGGTGAAGAAAAAGAGGGAGGTCTTCATGAAATACAAGAGATCACAGAGAGAGGAAGACAGGCATCTATGTTTGGAAAAACTTAGAGAAGCTAGCAAAGTGGTTAGGAAAGCAAAGATTAAAAAAGAGGAGGAAACAGCCAATGCAATAAAATGGGGGGGATAAGACATTTTTCAGATAAGTTAGTGAGAAGAGGAAGGGCAAAAGTGGTATTGTCAGACTCAAGGGTGAAGGGGAGGAATATATAGAAGCTGATGAGGATAAAGCAGAATTGCTTAACAAATATTTCTGTTCTGTGTTCACAGATGAAGAACCAGGAGCAGGATCCTCAGAAACACCCACAAACAGGAAAAGAAACGAGGGGCATCTTGAACAATTTTCAGAAGCCTGTGTTCGTGAGAAACTAGCTAAACATAAAGTAAACAAAGTGATGGGACCGGATGGGATACACCCTAGAAAACTGAGGGAACTTGGGCATCTTCTAGCAGCTCCACTGACTGACCTTTTCAATGCCTCGTTGGTCGGGAGTGGTGCCAAAGGACTGGAGAGAGGCTCATGTGGTCCCTTTACACAAAAGCGGAAGTAAGGATGTGGCTGAAAACTATAGGCCAGTTAGTTTAACTTTGGTGGTGAGTAAATTATTGGAAACACTGCTGAAAGAGAAAATAGTGAGTTTTCTGATCCTGTAATCCAGCGGATTACAGGATCAGAGGCAGAATGGATTCACCACAGGCAAGTCTTGTCAGACAAATCTGATTGATTACTTTGACTGGGTTACCAAGGAGTTGGACCGAGGGAGAGCCCTAGATGTGGTCTATCTAGAGTTCCTCACAGGCGACTTATAAACAAACTGAGCACCCTAGGGATGGACCCTAAAGTTACTGTTTGGGTTGTAAATTGGTTGAGTGGGAGGCGACAAAGGGTACAGGTAAATGGAGCTCACTCTGAGGAGAAGGTGGTTACCAGTGGTGTGCCCCAGGGATCTGTCCTTGGTTCTATTCTTTTTAACATCTTTGTTAGTGATATAGCGGAAGGGCTGTTGGGTAAGGTTTGCCTCTTTGCGGATGATAGAAAAATCTGCAATAGAGTAGACACCCAGGAAGGTGTAGATAACATGAGGAGGGATCTAGCTAAGCTTGAAGAATGGTCTAGAATTTGGCAGCTGAGATTTAATGTTAAAAAATGCAAGGTCATGCATTTTGGCTGCTGCAATCCAAGGGAGCGATATAGTATAAGGGGTGAAGTACTTTTGTCCACTAAAGAAGAGCGGGACCTAGGCGTGATTGTGTCTGATGATCTTAAAGTAGCTAAACAGGTAGAAAAGGCGACAGCAAAAGCTAGAAGGATGCTTGGGTGCATAGGGAGAGGAATGGCCAGCAGAAGAAAGGAGGTGATAGTGCCTCTGTATGTATCTTTGGTGCGACCTTATATGGGGTATTGTGTGCAATTCTGGAGCCCACAGCTTCAAAAGGATATAAACAGGCTGGAGTCAGTACAGAGGCTGGCTACTAAAATGGTTAATGGTCTTCATTATAAAGCATATGAAGACAGACTTAAGGATCTTAATATGTGCACCTTAGAGGAAAGGAGGGATAGAGGTGATATGATTGAGACGTTTAAATACCTCCGTGGCATAAATGCACAGGAGATCCTCTTTCGATTGAAAGCAAGCCCTGCTACATGGGGACATGGGATGAAGGTGAAAGGGGATAGATTCAGGAGTGATATGTGGAAATATTTCTTTACGGAAAGAGTGGTGGATCCATGGAATAGTCTCCCAGTGGAGGTGGTAGAGATGAGGACAGTAACTGAATTCAAAAAAGCATGGGACAAACACAGAGGATCTCTAAAGGAAAAAAGGGGACTGTTGTAGTGGTTGAGATATGGAAAGAAAGACTAGATAGGCCATGTGGTCTTTTTCTGCCGTCATGTTTCTATGAAGGAGAGCTGATGTTGGGAGGGATAGGGCCTAGAAGGAAACCAATGCTGGGAGGGACAGGGACTAGAAGGGAGCTGATGCTGGGAAGAGCTGGGGCTGGAACAGAGCTGATGCTGGTAGGGACAGGGAATGGAGGGGAACTGATGCTGGGAAGGGCTGGGGCTGGAAGGGAGCTGATGCTGGTGAGACCTGGAAGGGGTGATGCTGGGGAGCTGAAAGGGGGCAATGCTGGGGAGCTGAAAGGGGGCAGATGCTGCGATCAGAGTGGAGAAAAATGCTAGGGAGGAGGACATATATTTTGTGTAAGATGGCAGAAACACAGATATTTTGTGTAAGAAGGAAGAAACAAGGCAGATGTAGAGAGAGAATGGAAAAAATAAGAGACGAGAGAAGAAAGGATAAATGGACAATAGACAAAGGAGAGTTAGCAGAATATATGAAGAAAGCAAAAAAGAGAGACTGGGGCAATTGTGACGGAAAAATAAAATGCCCAAACAACAAAGGGTAGAGAGAAATGATTTTATTTTGAATTTATTAACTGGAATATGTCAGCTCTGGGATCACTGATGTCTTTATGTTTGTTCAGTACAAGAGGAAATACATTTAAAGTTTTATTTCTCCAGTGTTGCTGTGCATTCCAAGTTTGGCTTTTGGGGTTCCCAGTTCAATCATTGCCTTCATATTTCTAAATTGTGATCCCTTGATCTGTATTTCATGATGGTCTGTATGTTTTGTATATATTACCAAGCTGTGGTATTCTGTTTGTGTAGTTTCTGTGTAGGAGTCCTACTTGTTCTCTTTTCTCAGTAGGAGATGTATTGATTTTCTGAGGTATATTGGTTTTATATTTTCAGTGCTGCCTTTTTATATGTAGAGTTTGGTGCTGAGTGACTCCTGGTAGTGCTGTTATGATATGGCAGGTTTAGTATGGGTTCTAAATGAGCAAGGTTTTGTAGTACTTTTTAATGTACCTGGCAGTTGACACTGGAGGATAGTAATATGAAAACCTTTCTTTATCCTTACTGCCCATGCAAATGCTATTAAGACACTCACTCATTAAGAGACATGTTTACTAAAGGTTAATGCGTATTCACAAATGTTAACACGCAATAAGTGCAGCACCACCCATTTATTTCTATAGGTGTAGTGGCATTTAACACACATTAATATTTAGTAAACATATCCCTAATTTATCGCTGGGTCAAAAAAAGTGCTCCTTTTGAAGACTGAAGTCAACTGGGACCAGATAAGCAGCATAGAAATGCTTTTAAACAAATAAAATATGTAACTGATAAAAGTCTGATTTCATGGGGGGGCTGCAGTTTCACAAGTCGCACAGGGCGCAGTTGTAGCTTGGTATGACCCTGGATGATCAATACAATAAGAATAGCGATGGATGCCACTCTATCAACAATTAGCTGCCTGACTGAAGACGAACACAGTTTCGGACACTTATCCAAGGGGTCACCTTGAGTCGGCATCGACTTGACAGCACTTAACAACATGACAAAAGATGCAAAGACTTATGTAGTCCAAGAGTTTTTGGTTTCTTATTCTTAATTACTTTTGAATATTTTTATAATTGTTCTTTTAGTTTGAAGGTATGGAGTATGCTGTGAAACAAACTTCTATAATGCATGTTGAATTGTAGTTTTTAGACAGTAGAATGTGGAAAATGTACAAAAGTATGAAGTCTTTTACAAGGCACGGCACTCTTGGAAACTGCGATGGTGAAGGAGGAAACACAAGGAGACTCAGAATCACAAATATTCCATATAAAGCTTTTGTTTACCTAACTACAAAACAAAAATCAGAACGAGGGCTTAGAGATCTTCACCCTGTCCCAATTATGTTGTATCATGCTAAAAAGTACAGACAGAAATATAAAAGATCTAGCTGAAAAGATTACAGTATATTGTTATAAACACAAAAAAATGATGCCCTCATGAATAAACCATTTTGAATAATTAACCTCATGAATTTAAACCATAATAGTAGACTGTTCAAAAGTTCATTCCCTTCCTCTGTTATTGTTGTCCTTTGTCCCCCCTTATTATATTATATTATGATCCTGTCATTTTGTAAACTGTCTAGCTGCTATTTGTCATAGGTGGTATATTAAGTATCAATAAACTAAACCAAGATGACAATATTCCACTGTTTCAGGCTCTGTGCGGGAACTGGCAGTTTCTCTCTTCTGTTTTGTAAGTTTTGCAAATGGAAATCAAAAGGAACGATAAGGAAAGATGGGGGTTTTCTTTCATCTGCTCTTTCTCCGGGTGGTAAAATGGATAGATTTGTGGCCACTATTTTTCTGCTAAAGAAGCCACCTGCAGATCTAGACTAGGATAATGAATGTCTCTGACAATTTGGTGGATAAAACACTCAGCCTGGAGTTGGCTCAATTTATAAGTCATCAGTGTCAATTTTTTCTCTTAATGCACCTGATTAAAATCTGAGGTGACAGTGGCAGATCTACGGCTAGAGTTTATATGGCTGGATCATATGCAGTGGGGGGACCTTGATTCCCTTCAACCATAATCCCCATCAATTGAAAGTGAGGATGAGTGTTAAAACATCCAACCAATATGAGTTTCACGAGTATTACTTTTAGATTTTATTTGCACCCCATGCAGCATTTATTTATTTACATAGTAAATGTGATAAGATAGAAGATAAAAGCCTCAGACATTTATTTAATATTACTTATCATAAAAAATGTTTCTGTGATTCTTCAATCTCAACTACTGTTTGTGTTCTTTGACACTAGCACTTCACACTGCTGCTTCAGCATTGCAGATTGTACAGATCTGAGTCTTTAAGATGGTTTTGTTACAGATCATATTCCGAGGGAGAGGAGTTCAGAAGCTGATGCTATTGTGAAACGAGCTGAAAAGTTGTGAACCTTTGAATTTCTGATTTTGCTTTCTTAACAATGTTAGTTTTATCAGGAATGACGAATGGAAAAGTAAAACTGATTTGCAGTTATGAATGAAAATAATTGGATGTTTCAAATTAGAACACTATTTAAATCTGAAAGCCATGTGGTATGAGTAAGATGATGTAAGAGATATGGTAGCACAGAATGAGCAAGTACAAAAGAAAAACCTTTCAAGGCACTATAAGAGATGCAGTAGCACAGAATAAGTGAGTACATAGTATACAATGGTGTGAAAAAGTCTTGTATAGGTAGTGCCGAATTGGCAGTTTTTAGTTGTTTGGATCACAGGGACAAAATGCATTACAATTTTACAACCCCTTCTGCATGCCATTTTCTTCCCTTTTGTCTTTTGTATAAATCTGACAAATTTGCCATGACTTGGAGCATTCTTTTATGATTGTTTAATACCCATATTTGTTTGGTTGTGAACCTGTATACAAAGATGCAATGTGTGCCCAAAATGTTGTTGTGTTTTCTGTTCCATGTAGGTTGGCAATGTACATGTTTTCTTCTTAATTTCATTAGGTAGCCCCAAAAAGGGCTGTTTTTGTTGTTGGTGGCCATTAGTACTTGATGGGCCAACCCTTGCTCTCTCACCAGACGACATCTGTCTGGCATGGAGTGGACCAGTTTGATGAGGTGTTTTCATGTTATGATACGATTTCAGGCTGCAATCAATGACTCAATCAGCTCTCACTTGGACCGCGGCTGCTTCTTACGATCTCAACTGATATCTTGTACCAAAGATTCTCAATCGGGTTTAGATCGGGTGACTGAGCTGGCCAGTCAATGGTCTGAACTCAATTATTTTCTTCCAGTCAGTGACAGTTTTCGATCGGTGGCAGGAAACAATTACTCAGCTGATGGCAGAATGCACTTCTGCAGAATTCCTATGTATTTCTCTGCATTCACCATCCCGTCAACGATATGTAGTCTTCCAGCACCACTGGCTGCCATGCATCCCCAGATCATGACCTTGGATAGATGCTTCATGGAAATATTCAAGCACTCTGGTTTGTACTCTTCATGAGGTAACCTCCTCACAGTGGAAATGCAAACTGCAACGGAACACTTCTCCTTCCATTCCCACAGAAGCTCAGAGGAGGTCAGTTTGCGGTAGCCAAGAGATGTCCTTATCAAGGCTCTGTCGTCCCTCTTGGCTGACTTTCTAGGCCAACCGCTACAATGTCAGTCCTGCGTATTTCCCGTCTACTTATGCTTCAACATAATGCGGACAAATGTGCTCTGATTACAGCCGACCTTTGCTGCAATCTGCAGGACAGAATACCCTTCCTCATGCAAAACCACAATCCGGACCTGGTCCTCAATTGATAGAAAATGTGATCTCTTCACCATGCCAGGATGTTGAGCATCAGATGCGATACACACCAGTTAATTCACATTAAATTCAAACCCTGTGTGTCACCAAAATACCATGAACCAATTAGCTATCAAATATGACTTCCTATTGGCTGAGGAAGCGCAGTATTCTATTAGTTCATTTTGATCCTGCTTTGACACAGAATCTGGTTGATCGTACTGGGACATAGTTTCCTCATGACAGCCACATAAAAGTTCACAGACAAGTAATTTTGCATGCAGAAAAAGCTGCCAAATTAAATTTGCAACAAAACAGTATATAATAAGGCAGGATTCTGCCACGGAATTTGGAAAAATTGTCAAAATAAAGTTGAGAATAGCTTGATATTGCAGCCTATTCAAGACTTTTGCACACCACTGTATAAGATTGGTTTCATGTAGAAAATGTGGATAGTAATTGCTTTTTTGATCTTCATAAATGAAACGAGATGCAAATAAAACAAACTGAAAAAAACACATTTTCTTCCTGAGGCAGCGATGTGAAACCTAGTGTTGAAGTCTATAAATTAATGAACGGAGTGGAACGGATAAACGTAGATCAATTGTTTACGTTATCAGAATATAGAAAGACTAGGGGACATGCAATGAAGCTACAGGGTAAACTATTTAAGACTAATAAAAGAAAATATTTTTTCACTCAACGTGTTATCAAACTCTGGAATTTGTTACCGGAGGATGTAATAAAGGCTGTTTGTGTAGCTGGGTTTAAAAAACGTTTGGACAAGTTCCTGGAGGAAAGGTCCATAAACCATTATTAAGAAGGGACCCAAGATATCAATGCTTGACCCAGTACAAGCATTGTGGAACCTGTGTCTTTTGGGGAAACTGCTACGTACATATGACCTAGATTGGCCACTGTTGGAAACAGGATACTTGTCTTGATGGACCTTGGTCTGACCCAGTATGGCATATCTTATGTTCTTATGAAGAGGACATTCAGCAGTTCAATTTGAAGCATCAGAGACAATTTTTTTTTATAAGTGTTATTAAATAAAATTTATATTGGATATTAGAAGTAAGAGTAAAGAAGAAGAAGAAGAAAGGAGGGTTTTTTATGCTAGTGAAGTGAAAAATAAGCACGAAAGGAATGCTGATAAAATGTCTGAGACTTTTTCCTCCTTAGTAAATTACCGTGTAAATAATAGAATGATCACTCGGGATGTGAATAAAATATAAAAAGTAAAATACCTGTGAAACATATATCGGTTGGATGTTTTAATTTCACATGGAGGAGGGTGGCTAGTATATTAGACTATGTAAAATGTAAAATTAAAGGTACATGCTAATCAACTTTATGCACACTAATCCAGAGAATTTATACACATACAGTTGATTTAATGTGTCTTAGCACACAAAAAAATAATGAAATAAAAACATACCTAGTAAATACCACATTTGAAAATCATCTCTTCCCAAGTTAGTCATTACCATCCATATTAGCTTGCAACAGTAAAATGCAACTACAGTCATGAAATAAAGTCAAAATATGTAAAGCAGGCAATAAAATGAGAGACACAAAACAAGTCAAAAAAGGAAAATGTTAAACTACAAAACACGATAAAAGGCTATAGAATATCTTGTTTTTCAGAAACTGACATTCAGTACCTTTTTAAATTTTCCTTGTCGTTTTGCTGCAGACTGCCCCTGGAGTCAGAATAACATACTATAAGAATACATGTATATACAGCATAGATTTTAGAAACCTTTGTATTATTACTACTAAGATATAAGTACCACATCTGTACAGCTAATTAATGTGTTAAAATATTTACTCAGTTAGATTTTGGTATATGTCTTGCAAAAGTCTTCACATCCTTCAAATTTTCATATTCTGATGTCCAGGAAATAACTATAAGACCTGAGGTTTTCAATTAAATTAATTTAATCGTCTTAAATATGACACAACACGTACTAAGGTTTTTGATATTTATGCAAGAAGGTGCAAAGTGAAATGATAATGCATGGAGGGGTTGTTAAGTTGTAGTGGGAGAAGCCCTTTAAAAATGGCAGTGGCATCCCGCTATGATTTTTGATGGCCAGTCAAGATGCTGAGCAGCAATTTTGGTGATATGCACAACTGGAGAGACAGCTGTGTTTTAGTGATCCTGGCTGTGTGATAAGATTATGTATTAATTGTGCATAATTTGCGCTTGAGTGGCAAAATGTCTGTGATAGAATGTATAGCATCATATTAGTGGTGTTTTGGATGTTTAGAATAAAAGTGGTCCTTTTAGTAATATTGCTAACATGGATAACAACAGCAACCGATTGAAAGTTCTTTATGCAGTATGTTATAAACTTAATATAACTAGGAATTTATTCTTTTCCATATAAAAATAAATTTGATTAAGTTATATATTAACTACTAAAAAGTCATTTTAAAAATTTGACAAATAGAGCTGTCTTTTTAGTAATAAATGCTGCTTGGCAATAATTGGGCTGTGACAGCAATATGGTACAGGAATGTATTGTATTATGAACTTATTAGCTGATTTGAAGTGGGATTTTAGAAGGGATGTCTAGGAAGAATCACGGACGTCCAGAGAAGAATGTTCAAAAATCCAGGGAGTGGCAGCAGAAAAGAGAGGCACATATAAGTACCTTCTGAAATTGCTGTGTCTCCACCCAGAAAAATGAATGTCCCAGTAAACTGTTCAGAAGACGGCCCGAACACATAGCAAGAACGGCTAGGTGCACTGGTGAAGTCCATTTTACAAATGTGAATGTCCCCCAAATTGCATAGCCTCAGAACTGGGTACTTGTAGATGACAGCAGGGGTAACTATGCTATCAGACACGCATGTCCTGGCCTGCAATTTCAGATACTCAGATGCGTGGCAGATGTTTGGAGTATGTATTTATGCACGGGTTTCTTCAGGCAAGAAATAAAACTTGTGGTGATGACAGTGCATTATGCACTTCCCCCTGGAAAAGGTATATCCATGAAATGTGTACTTTTTTCACTTTATTAGTGGTAAGAAACATGTATAGGCATGGATGTCTCACCAGCCAGGGTTAGAGGTGCTTGTGCCATTCTGAAATTGCACCGCAACGTACATCTCCCTTGCTCTGCCCAGGTTTTGCCTCCATCATAAGTACCTCTACCAACAGAAAGGAAGAGGTACTTATGCCACTCTACAAGTCACTGGTGAGGCCTCACTTGGAATACTGTGTTCAGTTTTGGAGACCGTATCTTGCAAAGGATGTAAAAAGACTGGAAACTGTTAAGAAGGCGACCAAAATGATTTGGAGCCTGCGTCAGAAGCCTTATGAGAAGAGAATAGAAGACCTAAACATGTACACTTTGGAGGAGAGGAGGGACAGGGGAGATATGATTCAGACCTTTAAATACTTAAAGGGAAATAATGAACAAACAAACCTCTTCCAAAGACGGGGAAGCTGTAAAACTAGAGGGCATAACATGAAGCTGCAAGGGGGTAAAAATTGAAAGGCAATGTCAGGAAATACTTTTTCACTGAAAGGGTGGTGGATGCTTGGAACGCCCTCCCGATGGAAGTGGTGGGGGCAAACAGGGGCGGCCCAAGGGGGGTGCGGGGCCATGTGCGGAGACTCGGTGCGGGGCCTCATTTGCATAAGTGGCCTTATTTGCATAAATATTTGCATAATGCTAACATTCATTAAGAGACATGTTTACTAAAAGTTAGTGTGTGTATGGATAAAGACAGACTAAAAGATTTCTACATTACTATAATCCAGTGCCAACCGCCAGGCACATTAGGAACTACTAAAAACACTGCCCATTTAGAACCCATAGCAAACCCGCCGTATCCTAACAGCACTACCAGGACTCACAAAGCACCATACCCTACCTATCAAAAGGCAACACTGCAAATATTAAACCAATACATTTCAGAGAACAACAATACATGACCTACTGGGGAAAGAGAACAAGTGGCAATGTCAAATAGGAATTACATAAACAGAATACCTCAGCTCAGTTACACATGCAGAACATAGACCAACACCAAACAAGGAATCACAATTTAGAAACAGGAAGGCAATAATTAAACTGGGAACACCAAAAGCCAAACTTGGAATGTACAACAACACTGTAGAAATAAAACTATAAATTAATTTCCTCTTGTACCAAACAAAGCGCTGACGTTAATGATGCACATTTCCCAGAGCTTTCATATTCCAGTTAATAAATTCAAAATAAAGAGATATCTTTCTACCTTTTGTGCATTTTTTTTCAGTTGCAATTGCTCCAGCCACTTTCTTCTGGTTTCTTCATGTTTTCTGCTAACTCTCCATCATCTGCTGTCCATTTGTCCTTTCTTCTCTCTTCTAGTTTTTTTTCCATTCTCTCTCTCTACATCTGCTTTAACATACTAATCTTTCTCCTTTTGCTCTTTCCTCATTCCTATTTCATCCACTCAAATTTTACCCCTCCATCCTCAATCCCCACTTACTCTCCCAATACCCGGCTAAGTGTAGATTTTTTATCCCTCCCACACAAAATATTTTTCCCCTCTCCATTTTACTCTCCCAGCCCCATCCCATTCTAATCCTCCCCCAACATCAGCTCCCTTCTAGTTCCAGCCTCACCCAGCATCCATTCCCTTCTAGTCCCTGCATCAGCCCATTTCCAGTCCTAGCCCCCCATCAGCCCATTTCCAGTCCTAGCAACCCCCCAACCCAATATCAGTCCTAGCCCCCCCATCAACCCACTTCCAGTCCTAACCCCCCATCAGCCCACTTCCAGTCCTAACCCCCATCAGCCCATTTCCAGTCCTAACCCCCCATAGCCCATTACCAGTCCTAACCCCATCAGCCCACCTCCAGTGTTAACCCCCCATCAGCCCATTTCCAGTCCTAGCCCCCCCATAGCCCATTACCAGTCCTAACCCCTCCCCATCAGCCCATTTCCTGTCCTAGTCCCCCCATAGCCCATTATCAGTCCTAACCCCCCCACAGCCCTCTACCACTCCTAACCCTCCATCAGCCAACAGCCCATTACCAGTCCTAACCCCATCAGCCCACCTCCAGTGTTAACCCCCCCATCAGCCCATTTCCAGTTCTTGCCCCCCTTTTGGCCATTAGCATTCATAACCGTCCCCAACAGTTCTCAGCCATAACCAGTCCTAACCCCATCAGCCCACCTCCAGTCTTAATCCCCCCAGCCCATTTCCAGTCCTAGCAACCCCCCCAACCCATTACCAGTCCTAGCCAACCATAGCCCACTCCCAGTCCTAATCCCACCAGCCCATTACCAGTCCTAACCCCATCAGCCCACCTCCAGTGTTAACCCCCCATCAGCCCACCTCCAGTGTTAACCCCCCATCAGCCCTTTTCCAGTCCTAGCCCCCCCCCATAGCCCATTACCAGTCCTAACCCCCCCCCCCCACATTGGCCAATGTGGAGCTATGAGAATCATATGACCTCTGTCTCTCTGAAGCTTGAACAGGGTTTTGGGAATTAGGGGAATGGGTGAAAAGGCATACAGGAAGTCCTGGCCCCAATGTAGGAGGAAAGCATCCCTGGCCTGACAATACCTGAGTCGGAATTCTGGAACAGAACTGGGGAAGTTTGGCATTCAGCGGACTTGCAAAGAGGTCTATGTCCGGGGTTCCCCAAATTTGGAAAATTTTGGCCACCTGGTCTGTATGGAGAGATCAGTTGCGTGGAAGCAGAACTCGACTGAGTCTGTCTGCCCAAGAGTTTTGAATGCCTGGAAGATACACCGCAAGGAGATGAATCTGATGCTCTCTGGTGAGGGCCCATAGTCGCAAACAACATAGGAACATAAGATATGCCATACTGGGTCAGACCAAGGTCCATCAAGCCCAGTATCCTGTTTCCAACAGTGGCCAATCTAGGTCATACGTACCTAGCAGTTTCCACAAAAGCCACAGGTTCCACAATGCTTGTAGTGGGTCAAGCATTGATATCCTGGGTCCCTTCTTAATAATGGTTTATGGACCTTTCCTCCAGGAACTTGTCCAAACCTTTTTTAAATCCAGCTACACTAACAGCCTTTACTACATCCTCCGGTAACAAATTCCAGAGTTTGATTACACGTTGATTGAAAAAATATTTTCTTTTATTAGTCTTAAATAGTTTACCCTGTAGCATCATTGCATGTCCCCTAGTCTTTCTATATTCTGATAACGTAAACAATCAATCTACGTTTACCCATTCCACTCCGTTCATTAATTTATAGACTTCTATGATATCTCCCCTCAGCTGTCTCTTTTAGCAACAGAGAGCCTGCTCCGCCCTGCTTGTTCATACAGAACATGGCTACTTGATTGTCCGTTTGAACTAGGACTGTCTTGTAGCTGAGCTGGGTATGGAATACTTGAAGAGCAAGGAAGATTGCTCTGAGTTCCAGGAGACTGATGTGTAGTGTGACTCCTCTCCCGGTCCCTATTAGGCATCCGCCTAGGGCCCTGAGGATCAAGTTGCCTTCTAGCATAATAACAGTCTGCAGTCGAGTAATTAAGGCAAAATAAGAATAGGGCTTTATTTCCCCTTCCCTACGGATTTCCTTTTATATAACAAAACCAGGAACAAAAACAGCTTCTTCAAAGAAAAATATGTTCTTTCCCTTTGGTATTTTTGCAGAGCTTCTGCCCACTTGTTCAGCACAATGATTCAATATCATCAGAGAAACATAACGTACAGTCCATTGGTGTGGGTTCAAGGCTACAGCTATTATTTTCCCACTGCATTAGTTCACAATCCTCCGGGGTTGCAGGTGGGTTAAAATCCTCATAGCTGTTTACATTGTAAAACCCTCTCTGTGAGGCACTGGTTAGCTTATCAGGAAACTGTTCTATGCAAGCAGGGTTTTGAATACCTGGTACTGTGACAGTTTCACTCTGGCTTCCTTTTTCTCTCCAGTAATGAGGAATTACGTCATAACTCCCAGCATTTACTTTATTTATTTATTTATTTATTTATATTCTCTTATATACCGCGCTATTCAGCATCAGTGCGGTTTACATTGAACAAACTGAAATTACATTGAACAGGGCATTATAACTTGGAGATAACTATTTTACAGGGAACATGGGCTATGGAGGGTTAAGTGGCTTGCCCAAGACCACAAGGAGCACCTGTGAGACTAGAAACCCCAGTCCTTCCGGCCCAAGGTTGCTGTCCTCTAGTGGGATTTGAACCCCCGACCTTCCGGCCTGAGGTACCTTGCCCCAACCACTAGGCCACTCCTCTTACTTCTTATGCCATGCCCTGGCCCGCCAGACAAAACAGAGTTCTTAGCTTTTTCTCTCCTAAAGCTAGGTTCCCACCTTCTCTCTGTTGTCCTGGCTCCTCTCTCTGGGCTACAGACAGCTCATTCCTGGGACCTCCAGCTACCAGCAGTCTGAGCAGTGCTATGGCCATGTTCCTGAGAAGTTTTTCCCCGGCTGCTTCCTGCTACCGGGCCACACCTACTGCTTCCTTGATTCAGCAGGCTTCCTTCTGTGTGACGTCTGTTCTCAGGCTGGTTGCTCACTCCTCCCAGGTCGCTGCCCCCACTGGCCGTTCCTGGATTTACCCAGCAGCTTTTATCCTCATGTCCTTTGCACGCTGCCTGTGCTTTCATGGACAGGTGATCCTGATTAGCTTTTAACCTTCCTGCTACGTCAGGACTAGTGTGTGGTAAACTTATTCTATTGCTCTTTTGCCTCCTGTGAGCTGCGTGTGTTTGCAGCCTATCAGACTCCAAGGTAAATTCTTTTTTTTCACCTATTATCATGGGCTCTACACCGGCTACTGTATCACAGTAGATAGGCCTCCTGTGGAGTCCAGGTATCCTGGGTAGAGAGGCCTTGCAGGTGGGCTCCCCAACCCACCTGTGAGGCATCTGTTGTTAAAGTGGTTTAGGGTGGGGGTTGCTGAAAAGGAGACCCCACCAGAAGGTTTTGGGGTGACTGCCATCATTGGAGGGACAAAATAAGGCGATCTGAGTTTGCTATTTTGTCTGACAGGCAACCTGACGCCTGAGTCCACTGAGTGGATAAAGTCCACTGGGCTGCCCTCATATGTTTTATGCTTAAATACAAAGTAAACTCTAGGGACTGAGTGGGAGCAAGGTTGGATTTTGGGAAGTTTATGACAAGTCCCAAATACTGAAGGATCCGCATTGTGCGAGACAGAGCAACCCTGGCCTCTGGCTCTGAAGGGGCTCGAATAAGCCAGTCGTCTAAGTAAGGGAAGGCGAATATTCCTAGGGTGCGGAGAAATGCTGCCACCACAGCCATGCATGTTGTGAACACCCTTTGTGCAGTGGCCAGGCCAAAAGGAAGAACCCTGTATTGGTAGTGCTTCCCTTGACACAGAAAGCGAAGGAACTTTTGGTGAGTTGGATGGATGAGATGATGAGTGTACGCATCCCTGAGATCTAGAGAACAAAGTCAATCCTGACTGTGAAGGTATGGCAGCAGAGTTCCTAGAGAAATCATTTTGAACGTCTCTTTGAACAGGAATTTGTTCAATTCTCTGAGGTCTAAGATAGGTCTGTGTCCTCCTGTTTTCTTTGGAAAAAGGAAATAGGGGGAGTAAAACCCTGTACCCCGTTGGGGAATGGGTACCTCTTCTATTGCCCTTTGGGCTAGAAGAACAGTGACCTCTTGACCTAACTGGTTGTTGAGAGAGGTCTGAGAATCGAACTGTCTTACCACTGTAGGAGGGGGCATGCTGAGGAAATGAAGCATGTACCCCTCTCTTACAATAGACAGAGTCCAATTTTCTGCTGTTATCTGAACCCATCTGGGGGCAAAATGACATAAACTTCCTGGGATGGTGGAGGGTTCTGGGCCGTTCAGGCCAGGAAGGCAAAGTTCTCTAGATAGGAGTCAAAGCCCCTGCGGAGGCTGAATCTGCTGAGCTGGTTGAGGCTTAGCTGCTTTTGTCTTTCTTTGCTTAGGTTGTTGCTGCTGTCCCTTTTGGGCAGACTGACCTAAGTGATGCCCCTGTTGGGTATAGGAGGGATAAAACTTCTTCTTCTTACTGAAGAATGGTTTCTTAAGAGGAATTTTTCCTCGCAGGATCAGCTGTAGATTTAGACAATCTATCCAGAGTGATATTCTCAGCATCTATCTCATTAGCTTTTTCCTGCCAATTCTTGCCAAAGAGATTCTCTCCTGTGCAAGGAATATTCCCTAGTTTATCCTGTACCCAAATTTCCAAGTCAGATGCCTGGAGCCAGGCAATCCTACGTGCACCTATGGCAATAGCAGAGGTTCTGCTTATGCACCCAAAGCAGTCAAAGGCTGCATGATTCACAAACTTGGAAACATCCTGAGCATCTTTGACACGGGCGAGGTAATCCTACCTCTTATCATCAGGAAGGAGAGGGCTCATGAGCTCTAAATCTCCTGTGATCTCCTTAAGGAACATTCCCATATATAAGATATAGGAACTGATCCTAGCAGAAAGCATGGAAGCCTGAAAGGTTCGACGTCCAAAGGCGTCAAGAGCCCTACACTCATGTCCTGGAGGATTAGATGCATGCCTTTTTGCACCCTTTAACCTTCTCATTGCTGACTCCACCACCATGGAATGGTGTGGTAATTGAGTCTTTTGAAACCCAGGACAGGGAGGAACTCGATACATGGTGTCGAGTCTTCGAGAGTGAGGAGATGTGGTTAGAGGTGTTTCCCACATCCTTAAGATGAGATCATGCAAGATCTCATGAATAGGTAAGGTAGCTGCTTCCTTGGGAGCTTTAGGGTATTGCAGGATTTCTAATTCCTTTGCCCTAGGCTCTTTTTCAGGAGCCACTGTGATGGAAAGACCTCGAGCCATATCTCGGATAAAATCCTGAAAGGACATATCCTCTGGTGGAGACATCCTACGCTGAGGAGAAGAAGAATCCTCAGGAAGAAGTACTCTGGTATCGGCAGAGCTTTCAGAGTCTTCAGACTCATCCGAGGATTCGAAGTATCTCCAATCTGGGTGATCGTGCAGGGCACGGTACTGGTACCGATCAAAGTCAGCATCGGAGTGGTCCGGGGCCGACCTGTCGATACCGGATGGATACGCATGACTCGGTCCCGGTAGAATACCTGCCGATGTCGATGCAGTCGGTGCTGGCACTGGAATCAGTGCGGGTACCGGTTGAATTGTCTGAAGCGGTTTCAAAGGCATCGAGGCCGTGAGAAGAGCCGGCAGACTGCGTTCAATAGCCAAGAATCTCTGGTCTATCGACGCTGCCGATGCTTGGGTATCGGTACCGGAAGAAGCGGCCGGTACCCCAGGGCATGGCACCAGTAGTTCTGCCGAGGTTGAAGCCTCGAGAACATCCTGGAGTCCCGTTAGTGCTTTGGAAGCCGAAGCCTCCCGCTGGGGCAATTTTGCCGGTGAAAGTCCCTCAAGGGCAACGCCAGAGGCATCTCGCTGTCTAGAAGGAGATCTACCCTTTGAGGACCGGCTAGATTTATGTTTAGTTACCTGAGATCCATGGGAGGAAGACGAAGCCCTGGAAGACGTCGATGCCACGGAGGCTGCATCGGAGGGAAAAAGGGTGCTAAGCTTAGCAGCTCGGTTCTGCCGGCCCCTTTTCGACATCATCCAAGAGGCAACACACTCTGAAATAGAGTGGCCAGGACCTAAACATTTGAGGCACCACTCATGGGTGTCAGTGACGGGGATGGTACCGCCATGCTTTGAACACTTTTTAAAACCCGAAGGGGGTTTTTCCATTCTGAAGGAAGAGTTGGGCCTAGTGCCCAAAATGGCGCGTGGTACCTGAGAGAAAATTACTGGAAAGACTCCAGAAGAAGGAAGGCAGACGCGACCACAAAAAAGAAGAATAGAAGGGATTTTTTTCTGTGGTGACAGGATGTGCAACCTGTTGGCTCCGCGGAAAATGAAGAACTGGAGAGGGACAGTTGGGAAAGGCGGGAAGGCAGCACGCAGGCGCTGTGGGATGCTCCCAAAAGCTTTCCTATTGGACACTGGGGAGCATTCCTGCACAGGCTCCGTTGGTACCGACGATACCCATATGTGAAGACTGCATTCCTGCTTGTTCCTGGAGATACATGGTTTAATGAATCACATGACTGGGATATAGCCGTAGCTGGCTATAATCTATTCAGAAGAGACAGAGAAAATGGAAAAGGAGGAGGAGTAGCCTTGTATGTCAAAAGCAATATTAAAGCTACTGAAATGCAGGGGACATGGGGAAAAGAAGAAGCACTCTGGATTGCGTTGGAAAGAGGAGATGGCACTGTCATCCATACTGCTGTAGTCTACAGACCTCCAACTCAAACTGAAGAGCTAGATAATGATTTGATTTATTTATTTACTTACATTTCTTTTATACCACGCTATTCGACATCAGTGCGGTTTACATAAAACATACACATTGCATATAATGAACTGAGTTTACAGGTAACAGGAAATAAAACTTGGATAACTTGGGGTAACTGTTTACATTGGATTTTCATATTATACAGGTTATACTCATGAGTGTCTTATAGGGTAGGTTTAGTCATAATATCTATCTTAGACTGCAGGTGACGCTATTGTATCTTCGTCTATCTTGTAGTACTGAAGGAATAGGTAGTGTTTCACTGCCTTCCTAAACTGGACCAAATCAGTGATTGCTCGTATGTTGGGTGGGAGAGAATTCCAGCTTCTCGGTGCACATAGTTTGAAAGCCCTGTTAACTGTAGCATGAGTGCAGTGGGTTATTTCTTTTGGGACAACTAATGAGTTGATAGCTGCCGATCTCCTGGACCTGTTGGATGGTGTGGTATGAATGAGCTCTGCTAGTGATGTAGAGGCTAGTCCATTGATTGATTTGAAAGTAAGCAGCAGAATTTTGAAAGATAGTCTGGACTGTATGGGGAGCCAGTGAAGATGTTTTAGGATGGGTGTGATATGATCTTTCTTAGACACTCCGATTAGAACTCTCGCTGCCGAGTTCATCGCAAGCTGTAGAGGGTTTAAAGTAGATTGAGGGAGATCGTGCAGGATTGAATTTGCGTATTCAAAATGAGGCGTGATTAGTGCCTGATAGATAGTCCGGAAGTCGATTGGTTCAAGTAGGAAACGAAGGTGCCTGAGGGCACGGATCTTGTGGTATATCGCTCCGACTACGTTGCTTATGCGGATTTTTATGTCAAGGCGCTGGTCCAGGGTGAATCCAAGGTACCAGATCGAGGATTTAGTCTGAAGTTCTGCTTCCTTGACTTTTATATGTGTTGGTGTGATGAAATTTAAATTCCTCGTGATGAATAGCACCTCAGTTTTCTTGTGCTGAATTCTAAGGTTTTGGGATTGAAGCTAATTGGATACTGCTTCAAAGCATTCTGTAAGTGGTGAAAGGTCTGGGTTTTGTGTCTGGGTTCTGAAAGGTCTGGGTTTTCTGATTATAGATATTGCCAAGATAGCCACAAAGGGGGAAGCGATCATTTTGGGTGACTTTAATCTACCTGATGTGGATTGGATTACTCCTTCTGCACATCTGGAAAGAAGCAAAAAAAATTGTAGATGCTCTCCAAGATGCATCACTTAGACAAATGGTGATGGAACCAACCAGGGAAAGCTCAACGCTGGATTTAGTGCTCACCAACGGTGATAGCGTGTCGAATGTCTGCGTGTGTGTCCCTGTGAGCAACAGCGATCATCACACGGTGTGGTTTGAGATAAAAGCCAAGGTACAGGCCAACCATAGCAAGCTCAAAGTCCTAAACTTCAAAAACACTGACTTCAATAAAATGGCCGAGTACCTAAAGGAGGAGATGACGGGGTGGAAGGAGATAAGGGAAGTGGAATTGCAATGGGCTAAACAAAAAGTGGCAATAAAAGGGGCAACAGACAAATATGTAAAAAAGTAGACAAAAACAAGAGGAGAAGGAAACCTATTTGGTTTTCCAAAGAAGTGGCTGCTCAAATAAAGGCAAAAAACACAGCTTTCGCAAAATTCAAAAGCTTGCAAACAGAAGAACACAGAAACGAATACAGGATCAAACTCAAAGAGTCAAAAAGAGAAATAAGGATAGCAAAATCAAAGGCAGAAGAAAAGATGGCTAAAGGATGTTAAGGGTGGCGACAAAACTTTCTTCAGGTATATTCGGGAAAGGAAAAAGATCAGAGTTGGAATTGCAGGACTCAGAAGTGCTGGGAAAGGACACGTGGAAAGTGACATAGAAAAAGCAAAATTGCTAAACAAATACTTCTGCTCTGTCTTTACTAAAAAAAGCCTGGAGATGGACCAGCTGTGACTCCCAAATATAAAAATAGGAATGTAGTAGATACCACACCATTCAAAGAAGATGAGGTGTTGGAACAACTTGCTAAACTGAAAGTAGACAAAGCTATGGGAACGGATGGAATACATCCCAGGATACTGAAAGAGCTCAGAGAGGTTCTTGCAGGGCCGTTAAAGGATGTCTTCAATAGATCCTTGGAAACAGGAGAGGTTCCTCAGGACTGGAGAATGGCTGATGTCGTACCTCTACACAAAAGTGGTGACAGGGAAGAAGTGTCAAACTACAGACCCATGAGCCTTACCTCGGTGGCGGGAAAAGTAATGGAGGCGATCCTGAAAGAGCGAATAGTGAACTTTCTCAAAACCAACAGGTTGCAAGATCTGAGGCAACATGGTTTTACTGAAGGACGGTCTTGCCAAACAAATCTGATTGAGTTCTTTGACTGGGTGACCAAGGAACTAGATCAGGGGCATGCGAAGGATGTCATCTACCTGGATTTCAGCAAAGCATTTGATACTGTTCCTCATAGGAGGCTTGTCAATAAACTCAGTAGCTTAGGGATGGGTCCCAAGATGGTAAACTGGATTAGAAATTGGTTGACTGACAGACGACAGAAGGTGAAGGTACATGGAGCTCACTCTGATGAAAGGAAGGTGATTAGCGGGGTGCCCCAGGGTTTGTTCCTGGGCCCGGCACTGTTCAATGTATTTGTGAGTGATATTGCTGAAGGACTGAATGGAAAAGTCTGTCTTTTTGCAGATGACACAAAAATTTGCAACAGAGTGGACTCCCCCGAGGGAGTGGATAACATGAGGAAAGATCTACAAAAGCTGGAAGAATGGTCTAATGCTTAGCAATTATGATTTAATGTGAAAAAGTGCAGTGCCATGCACTTAGGTAGCAGAAATCCAAGGGAAATGTATGCAATAGGGGGCAAGAGGTTGGTGTGCATGGTTCAGGAGAAAGACCTTGGTGTGATTATCTCTGATAATCTCAAGGTGGCAAAACAGTGCGACAAGGCGGTGGCAAAAGCCAGGAGGATGTTCGGCTGCATACAAAGAGGGATTACCAGCAGAAAGGAAGAGGTACTTATGCCACTGTACAGGTCGCTGGTGAGGCCTCACCTGGAATACTGTGTTCAGTTTTGGAGACCATATCTTGCAAAAGATGTAAAAAGACTGGAAACTGTTCAGAGGAAGGGAACCAAAATGATTTGGAGCCTGCGTAAGAAACCGTATGAGAAGAGACTTGAAGACCTAAATATGTACACTTTGGAGGAGAGGAGGGATAGGGGAGATATGATTCAGACCTTTAAATACTTAAAGAGGAACGATGAACAAACCTCTTCCAAAGACGGGGAAGCTGCCAAACTAGAGGGCATAACATGAAGCTGCAAGGTGGAAAATTGAAAGGCAATGTCAGGAAATATTTTTTCACTGAAAGGGTGGTGGATGCTTGGAATGCTCTCCCAAGGGAAGTGGTGGGGGCAAACACGGTGACGGAATTCAAAACAGCATGGGACAAGCACAGCGGATCCCTTTACAACAACAGGATAAAAACAAAATAAACTGAACCAACTAACTTCTCAACAAATAGGGGTGTCCTACATGGAGTGGTGGGTCCACCCCTAAACAAAGACATGGGGAGGGGTGGCCTGCACAGAGCAACAGGTGCACCTACTCTTGCCGTATTGCTGGGCAGACTGGATGGACCATGCTGGTCTTTATCTGCCGTCATTTACTATGTTACTATGAGTTTTAAGCTTGATCTTTTCTGATAGATTTAAGATTTTTTTGAGTGACTTATGATTTATTTATTGTTACGCATGGAGTTATTATATGATGTTTTAATATTTTGAAGGATAGACTAATAAATTACCGATATATTTGTGGATAAAGGCTTTTCGGAAGAACTTCTGGTATGCAGGTTACTGATCTAATTTTGCATGTACTGCTCTTTAGTACTGTAATAGTTTTAGAAGTTAAAAATTAAGTCTTCTTTGTTTTTACAGTTATAACCCCTGATGTAAGTTTGCTGAAACATGACAAGAAGAAAAAAAAAGGGGAAGGGTTAATGAAAATGCAGCAGAATGATTTTTTTATTATTTCTTAAAGTTTATTATTAAAAATAACGATTTTATTTCTATATTATTTTATGAATTCTTATAGAGCACACACATCTAACTCTATTTTCTTTTGTACATACATATATTTTAGTCAATTAAGTTTTTCAAAATGGTGCTGCCACTTTTAAGAGCAATGCAGAAATCGGGTGTCTGTTACTTACAGACTGCACGGCAAAGGATATTGCTGATACCGTGATCTGGTAAGCTTCCCTGGCTATATTTTTTGCTCAAAATGCTTTGGCTTTTTTGGTATACAAAGTGAGTTTTGTTTTTATAGTTTGTGTGACAAGACTGCAATTTAAGTTTTTATTTTCCTGATTACTTTGCATAATGCTTGTCAGGAGCAGCAAGGTAGCTTTTGTTTTGTTTTGTCCGATAATAGGCAGATGGTGAGAAGCATGGAAGACATTACCAAGCAATGTGGAGGTCCAGTTGCGGGTGACATTCGATTCATAGGCCTGCTGGATGGAAAGCAAAACCCTTATGAATCCCGATCGAAGTTGCTTTGCTTACTGGATTGCGGCTCTTCTTGTGGTCCCTGTATTTCCTTTCACAGGAAGCTTTGTCCTAAGAGCTCTGGGGGTGCTGCTTGCTTGCCTTGAGTATAAGCTTGACCAGTTTGTATAGGAGGCTTGAGCCCTTTTACAACCTTTCCTACTAGGTGGGCTGTCTTCCAGGGGATTATGGATGGGGGGGGCTTCTTTGGTATACAATGTGAATTGAAGTGGTTGGGGATTGTATGTGAAGTGAGAGGTGAAATGGTAAGATGGTTGGGTTATCTGGCTGTGGATGTAAGGATGGGGGAGGGAGTTTTGCTGCTTTTCCTTTTCTTAACACCTGCAAAGGGGTCTCAGTGTATGCTGAGATGGCAGTCGGGGTGTGCTGCATCCCTAGATATGCCTCCGCGAGATGTGGTGGAGGAAGATCACCACTACAAGATAAAAAGGTTTTTTCTTCTTTTTTTTCGCAGCAGCTATGGGGTGGGTGATTTGGAAGTTCTGGATTCTGGGCTTAGAATCCTTTTGGTGCAGAATCCAAATTAAATTGTCATTGGCCCTGATCTTTGTAAATGGAGGTCGGGAATAATGGTATTAAAAGACAAAAGAGGGTGGGAGGAAATAACATTACCGAACGAAATAGCAGCCTAAAATCAGATTCCCAGTGGGAGTTCGTGCAAACCCCTGATTTAAGCACTATTCCACATCCCATGGTTGGTTGAAGGCACTGAGATATACCTTCCCTTCCTCCAGTGAGTGGATGCAGCAAAAAAGGCCCCATTGACCTAAAATCCTTTGGATACAAGAACAGGGGAGCATCAGAGGCAGAGTCCAGCAAAACAGTGTCCAGCAAAGAAAGCACGAAACTGGATGGCGTAGAGAGTGGGCTGCTGAAACCAGGTGATAGGCCGAGTGAAGTGGTACAATTACACAATGAGATAAAGCAATGGTTTGGTGAAATCATAAGTACTCTTGCTTCCTTCAAAAAAGAAACCCAGACATGGACTGGGGATTTGTACTCAGTTCTCAGAGAGTTAGGTCAGCAGGCGGATGATGTGGCTACCCAGATGTAAGACAGGGATGATATACATACTGATATTGGCAATAATCATGGCTATGATGTCTCAGCACAGGTGCTAGAAGTGCTTTGTGACCCACAAGGCCGCTTTCTATTTGTTAAAATGCTCCTTGTTAACAACAAAACTACACTGGTGTATATCTATGTTCCTAATATGGAGTAGTGTGATTTTTTCACAAACGTGGCTATTCAGCTAAGGGCATTTGTGGAGGGCTCCTTATTGGTGGGTGTAGGACTTTAAAAGGGCAATTAATCCCCCTATTGATACTTCCCGAGGGACACAATCAGGTAAGGTAAAGAACCTCAACGACTAAAATCATTTGTGAAAGGTTTTGACAATAGACATGTGGAGGGAAACATAGTGTGCTAAGGAAGCCAATTCTGAAAAGGCAAAGAGTTCACCCTAGTAAAAGGGCCCCTTTTGCAAGGTCAGGGGAACAAAGCCACAACCTCACCTAGGAACCAGAAAACCCCCAGCTGGAACAGGTTTCATGTTTCCCCTAGTGAAATAAGGGAGAGTGAATACAGACCTAAGGTCCAAGACCCTTACTTCAGTAAGCTCCCTGATTACTCAGGTGCCAGAAGGCAGAGTGATCTCCGTCACCTGGGAAGAGAGGTGGGGCTAGAACCCTGGAGATATAAGCCTATGCTAGATTACAGAGGAGGAGAAAGAGGAGAAGGAGAGAGGGTGGAAGAAATGCCAGAAGCAAGGGCTGAGGCAAAGGCAAGAAGAGGAGAAAGAGAGAGAGAAGCTGATACAAGCCGAGGCACAGGTACGAGCCTAAGAAGCCTGATTAATGCTGAGCAGAGCAGGAGAAGTCTGACTAATGCTGGGCAGTGCAGAGGTGCAGGAGACACTCTCAGCTCTAATCAGCAAAGTACTTTTAGTTTTAAAACACAGAGGGGAACTTTCTGGTTACATTTCATACCCAGCAGAGAGCTTGTAGTTTAAATTTAATACTCACTCAGGGCCTAGCATCAGCAAAGTTCTTTTAGTTTAAATTTAAAACACAGAAGAGAGCTTTCTGGTTAAATTTAGAACCCAGCAGAGAGCCTGTAGTTTAAATTTCATAAGAAGTTAGAGTCTAGCAGCAGCTAAGAGCTATAATTTAAATCAAATCAGAATATAGCTTACCTCAGCAGCACAAGAAAGGGTACTGTGTAGCAGCTCTCTTTTAATAAGTTATTTCCCTCCCTCCCTCCCCACACACACCCACCCCTGGGATAATCGTAGCTTTATAGGTACTTGCACATCTAAAAAGACAGGGGGTGCTCTCAGGTGAAGCTCATTACCCAAATCAGTCATACACTAAGGACCTGAGATTAGTTAAGCTTCAGGTGAACAAGGTATATTACACGTAGTAGGTACAGTTTTATTAGTATAAATATCCATAGCAACCCTTAGTAAGTAAAGAACTTAGATCTAAACACAAACTTAAAACTAAGATGCAGACAGCAGTCCAGCAGCGGGATGGGGGCTTTCCAGTCTTTTGCATTGAGTGTCACATGTATGATTTTCTCTCCCAGTTGGTGAGAGGTCTTACGTGTGCACTAGGTGCAAGGAGCTCTTTGCTCTCAGGGAATGAGTCTGTTCTCTAGAGGCTAAAGTAGCAGACTTGGAAAGCATAAGACAGACAGAGAGGTACATAGACGAGACCTACAGGGATATAGTACTGAAGTCCCACCTCCAGTCTGGCAGCATCCCTGTTGCCATGGAGGAGAGAGGTCACGTGACAGGAGAGCATCACCCTGGTGTGGCAGGAAGTGATCCTGTAACTAGGACCTGTCCTACAGGTGATGTAAAACCCTCTCGCACCGAGGAAGTTTCTCCAGGGCCATGTGCCTATGAGGGAAGTGTTAGGACAGCCGTTATAGTTGGTGATTCGATCATTAGGCATGTAGATAGCTGGGTGGCTGGTGGACGTGAGGATCGCCTGGTAACATGCCTGCCTGGTGCGAAGGTAGCGGACCTCACGCGCCACCTAGATAAGGTCTTAGATAGTGCTGGGGAGGAGTCTGCTGTGTTGGTACATGTCGGTACCAATGACATAGGAAAATGTGGTAGGGAGGTTTTGGAGGCTAAATTTAGGCTTTTAGGTAGGAAGTTGAAATCCAGAACTTCCAGGGTAGCATTCTCCGAAATGCTTCCTGTTCCACGCGCAGGACCCAAAAGGCAGGCAGAGCTACGGAGTCTCAATGCGTGGATGAGACAATGGTGCAGAGATGAGGGTTTTGGATTTGTTAGGAACTGGGGAACATTCTGGGGAAAGGAGGGGCTCTTCCGAAGGGATGGGCTTCACCTTAACTGGTATGGAACCAGGCTGCTGGCATTAACCTTTAAAAAGGAGATAGAGCAGCTTTTAAACTAGATATTAGGGGAAAGCCGACAGTCGCCCAAGAGCGGATGGTTCGGAAGAATGTATCTTTGAAGGATACTACCAAAAGCAGAGAGGTTCCACAAAAGAGTAAAGTAGCCCAAATGCCCTCAAGTATGGAGCAAACAGAGCTTAAAGATCCCAAATTACCCATGTCTAACAACAGCCAAATTAATATGAATAAAATACATTCTCTAAAATGCTTGTATGCAAATGCTAGAAGTCTAAAAAATAAGATGGGAGAGTTAGAATATATAGCACTAAATGAAAGGTTAGATATGATTGGAATATCAGAGACATGGTGGAAGGACGACAACCAGTGGGACACTGTGATACCTGGGTACAAACTATATCGTAATGATAGAGCTGATCAAATTGGTGGAGGGGTTGCTCTCTATGTTAGAGAGGGCATTGACTCAGAAAGGATTAAAGTTTTGCAGGAAATAAAATCTGCTGTAGAATCTATATGGATTGAAATTCCATGTAAAAGGGGGAAGGCAATGGCAGTGGGGGTGTACTATCGAGCGCCTGGCCAGAATGACCAAATGGATGATGAAATGCTCAAAGAAATCAAGGAAGCTAACAAAAGTTACAGCACAGTAATAATAATGGGTGATTTCAACTACCCTGGTGTCGACTGGGTCAGTGTCACGTCAGGACATGCTAGGGAGATAAAGTTCCTAGATGAAATAAATGATTGCTTCTTGGAGCAGCTGGTTCATGAACCGACCAGAGGGGAAGCCATATTAGACCTAGTCCTTAGTGGAACACCAGATCTAGTGCAAGAGATAAGGTTGTTGGGGCCACTTGGCAATAGTGATCATAGCATGATCGCCTTTGATTTAATTAGTGGAGGAGGGATAGTAAGGAAATCCACAGTACTACCTTTTAACTTTCGAAAGGGAGACTGATAAAATGAGGAAAACAGTTAAGAAAAAACTAAAAGGAGCAGTTGCAAAGGTTAAAGACGTACATCAGGCTTGGCTGTTGTTGAAAAATACTATCTTCGAAGCCCAGACCAGCTGTATTCCATGCTTTAAGAAAAGTGGAAGGAAGTCCAAAAAACTGCCAGCATGGTTTAAAGGTGAGGTCAGAGAGGCTGTTGTTGCCAAAAAAGCATCTTTCAGGAAATGGAAAAAAGAGCCAAACGACGAAACCTGGAAACAGCACAAGCACTGGCAAGTCAAATGCAAGGCATTGATAAGGCAGGCAAAGGGAGAATTTGCGAAGAAGCTTGCTGCAGAAGAAAAAACACAAAGTAAAGACCTTTTTAAGTACATTCGTAGCAAAAACCTTGTGAGAGAGTCAGTTGATCCATTAGATGATAAAGGGGTTAAAGGAGCACTAAGAGGCGACAAGGCGATAGCGGAGAGACTGAATGAATTCTTTGCTTCAGTCTTTACTGAGGAAGATGTAGGGATGTTACCCAAGACTGAAGTGGTATTTAAAGGTGCGGAAGTATTGAAGGAAATATCGATACATCGGGAAGATGTATTACAACTATTAGATAAGCTGAAGAGTAGCAAATCACCTGGGCCGGATGGTATACATCCAAGGGTGATGAAAGAACTGAAATACGAGATTGCAGACCTGCTATTAGTAATCTGTGAACTATCATTAAAATCATCTCTAATACCTGAAGATTGGAGGATCGCCAATGTAACACCAATTTTTAAAAAGGGTTCCAGGGGTGATCCGGGAAACTACAGACCGGTAAGCCTGACATCAGTACCGGGAAAAATGGTAGAAACCATCATAAAGAATAAAATTACTCAGCATGTAGATATGACATAATGGGAGACAGCCAACATGGCTTTAGACAAGGAAGATCTTGTCTTACTAATCTGTTATGTTTTTTTGAAGGAGTGAATAATCAGGTAGACAAAGGTGAGTCGGTTGATATTTTGTATCTGGACTTTCAGAAAGCCTTTGACAAGGTCCCTCATGAGAGACTTTTGGCAAAACTAAAGAGTCATGGGATAGGAGGCAGTGTACTATTGTGGATCAGGAACTGGTTAAAAGATAGAAAGCAGAGGGTAGGGCTAAATGGCCAATTTTCCCAATGGAGAAAGGTGAATAGTGGTGTACCCCAGGGATCTGTGCTGGGTCCGCTGCTTTTTGACATATTCATAAATGACCTGGAAAGTGGAATAACGAGTGAGGTTATCAAATTTGCAGATGACACAAAACTATTCAAAGTTGTTAAAACCCAAGAGGATTGTGGAAAAATGCAAGAGGATCTTGATAAATTGGAAGACTGGGCATCAAAATGGCAGATGAAATTTAATGTGGACAAGTGCAAGGTTATGCACCTAGGGAAGAACAATCCAAACTATGGTTACACGATGCAAGGTTCCACATTAGGAACCACCACCCAGGAAAAAGATTTAGGCATCATTGTGGATACCATGTTAAAACCCTCGGCCCAGTGTGCAGCGGCGGCCAAGAGAGCAAATAGAATGCTAGGTATGATAAGGAAAGGAATGGAAAATAAAACAAAAGATATTATAATGCCTCTATATCGTTCCATGGTGAGACCGCACCTTGAATATTGTGTGCAATTCTGGTCGCCGTATCTTAAAAAGGATATAGCGATTTTAGAAAAGGTTCAGAGAAGAGCCACCAAAATGGTAAAGGGGAAGAAAGGCTAAAAAGGTTAGGGCTCTTTAACCTGGAAAAGAGACGGCTGAGGGGAGATATGATAGAAGTCTATAAATTAATGAACGGAGTGGAACGGGTAAACGTAGATCTATTGTTTACCTTATCAGAATATAGAAAGACTAGGGGACATGCAATGAAGCTACAGGGTAAACTATTTAAGACTAATAAAAGAAAATATTTTTTCACTCAACGTGTAATCAAACTCTGGAATTTGTTACCGGAGGATGTAGTAAAGGCTGTTAGTGTAGCTGGGTCTAAAAAAGGTTTGGACAAGTTCCTGGAAGAAATGTCCATAAACCATTATTAAGAAGGGACCCAGGATATCAATGCTTGAACCAATACAAGCATTGTGGAACCTGTGTCCCTTGGGGAAACTGCTAGGTACGTATGACCTAGATTGGCCACTGTTGGAAACAGAATACTGGGCTTGATGGACCTTGGTCTGACCCAGTATGGCATATCTTATGATCTTATGATCTTATAATGAGAGGCTGTCAGCCGAGCCCGGTAAGCCAGAAGGAGAGTCAGAGTCTATGCAGCTAGGAGAGCCTGAGGCTGAGCTGAATGAGGAAGACACCCTCATGGATTGCTCTTTGTGCCAAGCCTTAGCCACAGAAGGGTTGAAGGAAAGCCAGCCCTGAGAGAAAACCCTCCAGAGAAAGGTAACCATAAGAAGCAGGTAGATGGATTGAAAGTTCCCACATGGTAAAGAGCGGAAGTTTTACTAAGACGTAAGAACAAGCTGGAGTTGTGAATTGTGCTTGTTAACCACCTGCTACCTGTGAAGTGAGACGGCAAGAAGCCAAATTAACTGTGAGGAAAAAGCTTTCTTTTTGCTCTTGAATTTTCCTGAGAAACCTGAATAGAACTTTGCTTGCACGTTGAAAGTTTGTTCCTGTTTGGAGTTTTTGTTTTATGCTTGTAAATTGGAAAACAGCCTGGAAAGGTTTGAGACTGGAAAAGAAGGCAAACTGCCACAGAAGAAAGCCTGTTTTGTTTTTATGCTTTAACCAGCAAGGCTATAGGAAGCTGGTAGCCTTGCTGTTAAAAGGCTATGTTTTTCTGAGCTGAAGAATACTTTAAGCTGTTACTTTGATTTTGTGTTTTTGTTTTGCTTATAACCTGTTGTACTTTGAAGAAGCCTGGAGAAGTATGCCTGAATGTGGTATTTATGAACCTTTTTTGTGCTCAATAAATTTCTGTCATAGCCTTACCCAAGGAGCCCGACTACAGCTTTCTACCTGAAGCCCATATATATCGCAATTAAACTATATTTCCCAGAAAGCATTGCAGGGAACTAGTCAGTTAAGGCTGAAAGGGGAAAGTTCCTTATACAACCATGCCCCTCTAAGCTGGAGGCGAGTGGTGAGGGCGTGACAATAGAAACAGAAAAACATGATGGCAGAAAAAGACCACATGGCCTATCTAGTCTGCCCTTCCATATCAACTACTACAATACTCCCCTTTTTTCCTTTTGAGATACTCTGTGTTTGCCCCAAACTTTTTTGAATTCAGATACTGTCCTTATCTCTACCACCTCCACTGGGAGACTATTCCACACATCTACTACTCTTTCTGTAAAGAAATATTTCCGCATATTACTCCTGAGTCTATCCCCTTTCACCCTCATCCTATGTCCCCTTGTAGCAGAACTTGCTTTCAATCGAAAGAGGCTCTCCTCCTGTGCATTTATGCCACAGAGGTATTTAAACGCCTCAATCATATCTCCTCTATTCCACCTTTCCTGTAATGTATGCATATTAAGTCTATCCTCATATGCTTTATAAACGAAGACCACTAACCATTTTAGTAGCCATCCTCTGCACGGACTCCAACTTGTTTATATCCTTTTGAAGGTGTGGTCTCCAGAACTCCACACAATACTCCAAATGAGATTGCATCAAGGACTTATACAGAGGCACTATCACCTCCTTTTTTTCTGCTGGCCATTCCTCCCCCTATGCACCCAAGCTATCGCAGTCGCCTTTTCTACCTGTTTAGTTATTTTAAGATCATCAGACACAATCATGCTCTGGTCCCTCTCTTCTTTTGTGGACAGAAGTATTTCATCCCCTACACGGTACTGCTCCCTTGGGTTACTGCAGCCCAAATTCATGATCCTGCATTTTTTAGCATTAAATCTCAAGCTGCCAAATTCTCGACCATTCTTCAAGCTTAGCTAGATCCCTCTTCACATTATTTACTCCTTCCTTATGGTACCTCAGGCCAGAGGGCTGGGGGTTCAAGTCCCACCTGGGGGCTGCAATCTCAGGCTGGAGGGACTGGGTTTTCTAGTCCTATAGGCACTCCTTGTGGCCTTGGGCAAGCAACTTAACCCTCTGTTGCCTCAGGTACACATAGATTGTGAGCTCTTTGGGGACGAGGGAACATATCCAGTACCTGTTTGTAGAAATTACATAATGTAAACTGCTTTGATTGAAGGATAAGGCAGCATAGAAAACTGGTTAAATAAATAAATAAATCATCTGCAAAAAGGCAAACCTTACCTGACAGCCCTTCTGCAATATCACTAACAAGGATATTAAAAAGAATTGGACCAAGAACAGATCCTAGCGGCACACCACTAGTAACCTCCCTCTCCTCAGAGTGAGCTCAATTTACCTGTACCATTTGTTGCCTCCCACTCAACTAATTTCTAACCCAATAAGTAACTTTAGGGTTAGGCTTCAAAGAGCTAGCAAGCTGGAACAAACAACAATGTCAATGAGCGGAAGTTTCCGTTCTATTTAAAGCCTCACAATTCCTTTTCTAAAATCGATTATTTATGGGTGAAGAGGGGCTTGATACAGCAAATGGGGGATTATGAGTTTGAAAATATTGCATGGTGTAACATGCCCAGTTTGGGGAGAAGTCAAGAGGTTGATAGTTAAGAGGGGCAGCACAGTATGGAGATTGAATGATTCCCTACTGGATCAAGAAAAGGATTGTGAGAGGCTGAGATCAGCAATCAGGGATTACAGTGAAATTAGGCCTTACCTGCTAATTGTCTTTCCTTGAGTCCCTCCAGTCCAGTCCAGTACATGTGGGTTATCTCTCTCTACCAGCAGCTGAGTACTGAGCATATCAGAATTTTGATGTCACAGTACAAGAGCTCTCTCTTCAGCTCCAGAATCCAGTATCCTACTGACAAAGCAGACTAAGAGAGAGAGCATCAATGACCAAAAACCTCCGCCCAGGCCTAAGTGCCCTGCATGAGGCAACAGAAGTAGCATACTAGTGAGTGCAACACATGAAACTTATAACATATTAACTATGTACAGAATGAAGGTGAGCTGCGCTGACTTAATCATACTTGCCAAGTCGCCCACACTCACTAGGGGAGATCTCAGGCCATGTATAGATGTATTTCTTCCCAATGATCTTCCCCCTTGAACAGCTGGACTCGATCCAATTGACAGACCTACGAGACAGACAAAGGAAATCCATCTTTACAGTCAGGGAGGGTCCTGGACTGGACTGGAGGGACTCGAAAGGCAATTAGCAGGTAAGGTCTAATTTTGCTTTCCTCATCATTACACCAGTCCAGTTCAGTATGTGTGGGATGTACCAGAGCAGTAACCAAACATGGAAGGGACCGGGCCTCGAAGCACTGATGCTCCAAATCACAGGTCTGCCAAGGCCTGCATATCCAACCGGTAATGTCGGGTATAGGTATGCAACAATGATCATGTCACCACTTTGCAAATGTCTGCTGGTGGAAGAGACTATGCTCTGCCCAGGAATTTGGCTGCGCTATCTTGAATGAGCTCTAAGACCAATTGGCACCACCTGTCCTCTTAGTTGATAGGCCGAAACTATCGTATCCTTTATCCAGCGGGCCACTGAAGCTTTGGAGGCCGTCTCTCCTTTTCCTCCAAATAAAGCAAACAAGCGATCCAACTTCCAAAATGCCTCCGTCCATGTAACATAATGCTGCAGCAACCGGACAAGTCCAGCATGTGAAGCTGGTGATCCTCTTTGGAGTCTCCCAAGGCTGAAAAGTCAGGTAGCAAAACCGCTTGATTGAGATGAAAATGGGAAATCACTTTAGGTAGAATGGAGGGCACTGGCCTCAAAACCACCACCTCCTTAGACAGGATCAAAAAGGGCTCCTTGCAAGATAGCACCTGCAGTTCCGAAATTCAACACGCTGAACATATAGCCACCAAGAAGACTGTCTTCAAAGTAAGGTCTCTCAAGGATGCCCTGACGAGTGGCTCAAAGGGCACTTCAGTTAGCGTGGACAGCACCAAACTGAGGTCCCAAGGAGGAACTATTCGTCGCAAGGGCGGTTGAACTTGCTTCACGGCCCGGAGAAAATGGACCACATCCGGGTGCCCCGCCAAGGAAGAACCCTGCACACGCCCTCTGTAGCAAGAGAGGGCTGCTATCTGAACTTTCAAGGAGTTAAGCGCCAAGCCTTTCTCCAGCCCACCTTGCAGGAAACACAAAATATCTGGTAAAGTAGTTGTAAAGAGGCAAATGTGCTTAGAAGAGATAATCCAGAAATCACCAAGAGTCTTCAAACAGCCGCTAAATTCTCATATACACCAAGGTAGTAGAACTCTTCCTGGCCTACAATAGAGTAGAAATCACCGACGGGGAAGAGTCTTTACGCCTCAGCCTCGCCCGCTCAAGAGCCAAGCCGTAAGTGAGAATTAAGCCAACTGAGACATTAGAATGGGACCCTGCGACAGCAGATTGATCCTGTCTGGAAGACACCAAGGCCTGCCAATCAGAAGGCGCATCAAATCTGCATACCACAGACTGCAAGGCCTGTCTGGAGCAATGAGAATTACTGGACGGCTGTGAGCTTCAATACACTGCAGAAGCCGACCAATGAGGGCCCACGGTGGAAGCACATACAGCAGACCCTCTGACGGCCACTTCTGTGCAACAGCATTGAGGCCCTCGGACATGTGCTCCCTGCGTCTGCTGAAAAATCTGTTAGCCTTGGCATTGGTGAGAGAGGCCATCAGATCTATGATTGGTTCGCTCAAGCAGAGAGTGATGCCATGGAAGACTGCTGCATTTGGTTCCCATTCTCCCGGATCCAACCAGTGTCGACTGAGAAAGTCCACCTGAATGTTTTCCTTGCTCACCACATGGCCCGTGGAGAGGGCCATCAAATTCTCTTCTGCCCACAGCAATAAAGGCTGAATATGCTCTGCTAGCACTGCACTGCCTGTGCTCCCCTGTTGGTTGATGAATGCTACTGTGGTTGCATTGTCAGAGCACACTCTCACCACCTTCCGGACTATCAGAGAGTGGAAGAACTGGAGCACCAGAAAGACTACTCTCATCTCCAGTCAACTGATGGACCACACACGCTCCTCCAGGTCACTGCATGACTTGTGACTGGCAATGCACTTCCCATCCCGTGAGGCTAGCATCAGCCATCCCCAGTATCCAGTCTGGGAGCTCCAATGGGACTCCTGCTGCCACATGGCTTGGCTCCAGCCAACAGGTCAGCCGGGCCTTCGTTTCCTCCAAACAAATCAGTTCTTGTGACAGCGGGTGATACTGTGGAGACCAAAGAGACAGCAGAGTCTGTTGCAAGGGCCCCATGTGAGCTCGTCCCCAGGGCACCAGATGCAAGGGCCAAGATTCCAGAAGTTGCAGATAATATTAGGCTGTTGGTGCCCTCATCACCAAAAAATGACAAAGCTGCTCCTGAACGGTTTGCACCCTTTCTGCCAGTAGAGATGGGACCCTTGCCTCGGTATCGACCTGCACTCACAAATAAATTATCTGCTGGATGGTCTGTAATTGACTATGGAGAAATTCCACTACTCTCCAAGTGGCATTTGCTTCCTCAGCCTCTGACTTTGAGCGAATCAGCCAATTGTCGAGGTAGAGATGAATGAGGATACCTTCCTGTCTCAAAGCTGCTGGCACCACCATAACTTGGTTAAGGTGTATGGGGCCATGGCTAGGTCAAAGGGCAATGTTTGGAACTGAAAATGACCCATAGGCACAGTGAACCACAGGAACTGCTGATTTTCTGTATGAATTGGAATATGCAGGCATGCCTCGGTGAGATATAGAGTGGACAGAAATTCGCCCTGTTGCACTGCCAGAATGACAGAGCGCAGCATTTCCATCTGAAAATGCAGTACCCACAAGGCAGGATTGACATGCTTGAGGTCAAGAAAGAGCTGAAAGGTCCCTTCCTTCTTGGGGACCACAAAATAAATGGAGTATCAACCTAAGCCACACTGGTCTCATGGCATTGGTATCACGGCTTGCAGGTGCAGCAAGCAAAGAAGCATGCTGTGCACTGCTGTCGCTTTTGCTGCAGTATGGCAGGGCAAAGGAATGAACGCCCTAGAAAGGGGTCGAACAAACTGCAGCGTGTACCCCTCCTGGATTATCTCCAGTACCTACTGTTCGGTGGTGATATCGACCTAGGCGGAATAAAAGTGTTGCAACCAACCCCCTACTGAAACCATTGCCACCTGGGCCATCCTGGCTTTATTGTGATGTTTTGATGGGAGCCTGAGTGCTGAGTAAAAATCCCTACTAGATCCCATATAGCCTCGAAAGGGCTGTACCCGTGAGTCATATCTACCCCACTGAAATGGGGTGAAACAAGACGACCTAGACCTCAAAAAATCTAGAGGTTGACTTCTTTAGGGGGTACCTTCCTTGGGGCTTTTAGGGCAATCCTCCGGCAACCTAGAGTCCTTAGAATCCCCTAAGTTCTTGACAAACCTCTTTAGGGCCTCTCCAAACAGTAACTTATCCCTGAAGGGAAGTTTGCTGAGTCTCATGTTTGAAGAAACATCCGCCGATCAGTTCCTTAACCACAGGAAGCATTGAACTGCTATCATGGAAGCCTTGGTCTTTGAGGAAGACTGGACCATATTGCAAAAGGTGTCAACCAGAAACGCAGAGGCTGATTCCAGCTGCGTGCTCTCTGACGCCCCCCAACTGTGTTTCTGGGTCCTCCATGGCTAGGCCTTGAATCCAACGAATAGAAGCTCTTGTAAGATAGACTCTGCAAATGGACGCCTGTGGAATCAAAGTAGTGGCATCAAATGCCTGTTTCAGGAGAGAATCCAGCTTGCAGTCCTGGAGATCCTTTGAGAGCCGTGCCACCTTCTAAAGGAATGGCAGTCTTCTTTGTCACAGCCGAGACCAAAGCATCCATCTTCGGCATCCAGAGGAGGTCCCTCTCCTCCTGTGGAACAGGATATTAGCATCTTATCGCTCAGCCCCCTTCTAACCATTATTATTATTTTTTGTAATGTCTTTATTTATATTTTCCAACAAATACAAACAAAAAAAGAAAGAAAAAAACAGATTGCAAGAAATTAAAATATACAATTCTTCTCTGTAACATGAGATACTCAAAGACAGAACACAGCCCACCCCACCCTGTCCCTCCCATTATCCTACGATCATCAGGAGCCAAATGAAAAGAAGAAATCATAAAACTTCTGCAAGCCTACAAGGCCTGCAAGGGCTATATAAGAGCCAATACACCACTGCAGAGGACATAGGCACAAATGTGCCACCATGCATATCTACCAATTTCAGTAGTATGTTCCCAATTAGGAATAATGGGAAAGGGCCACTCCCAACATGGAGCTAGTTCAGACTGACAGTCCCCCTTTATAAGGACGAGATGCCAAATTGCTGATTGAAAAACAACCCCAAATCAGGAGAGAGTGGCCCTGAGTCCCAGCACCACCCAATACAATTCTATGTTTAAGCCCAATGCAACTGAATGTTAGGTCAGTCCTACACCACATATCCAAGTTGTTGACATCTCCTTGATGAGACTAACACTTATTCTCATCTGCATATTGAACGTATGCCTGCGGCCCCCTCCACTCATCGTGAACCTTGCTTTGGCAAAAAACATAGTATAGGCCAGACAATCAGGGAACCCCCCCCCCCCTTCCTCCTATTAAAACCCAAGCTTCCAGCGATCAAGTCTAGGCGGTTATTTTCCATGAAAGATGAACTAAAGTTCTATCAGTATTAACAATATGCTTTGCTTGAAGGAACACTGATAGTATTCCTATTATACAATTCACTTTAGGAGTGATAAACTTACTTATATCTTCAAGACGACCCCACCAAGAAACAGACCAGTGACCACGCTACTGTGTATAATTAGAGCACGTTAAGTCAAAGAGGGTGAACGAGATTATAGCATGAACCTAGTTGTGAACCACATGGATAATAAACTCACTCAGTCTTGAACAATACCCTTGGAAGATAGGGAAAATCAAGACGAAGAATTAAAGAACCTGGGGGGGGAAAACTCTTTCCATCCTGAAATGGCCATTCCCATACACTTATGGGCAGTAGAAATTCCTTTGAAATAGGGCCTGTATAACAAATTTCAATAACTCCATTACATTCAAATGCATTTCTTACAGCAATGAGATGTCAACATTCCTATCCTATCATAAAGAATAGAACATTCCTTTTGGTAGCAACTATTAATACCATTAATACCATTAATTAATGTTAATGGTATTAATAGTATTGAAAGATTAGGCACTTGAATGGAGATATTGAAATTAAAGACTGCTGATGTAGCTGCGCATGAAATGAGAGTCAGGAGCTGTAAAGATATTTTACACATTGGAACATGGAATGTACGAAGCATGAACCAAGGGAAGTTGGAGGTGGTCAAGAATGAAATGGAACATGTACAACTTGATCTGTTGGGTGTCAGCGAACTGAAATGGACTGGCATTGGGCACTTTGCATCAGATGATCACATGGTCTACTATGCTGGAAATGAAAGACAAAGAAGAAATGGTGTTGCATTTATAATAAAGAAGAAACTTGCAAGAACTGTAATGAAATACAATGCAATCAGCGAACGCTTAATCTCTATTCGTCTACGAGGAATGCCTATCAACACAACTATAATTCAAGTATATGCCCCAACAACAGCTGCAGAAGAGAATGAAATTGAAGAGTTCTATGAACAAGTACAAGTTGAAACTGACAGAACATGCAAACAGGATATCCTGATAGTCATGGGTGACTGGAACGCAAAAGTTGGCAACAAAGAAGAAGGCAAAGTAGTTGGAAAATAAGGACAACAGAAATGAAGCTGGAGAAAGACTGATAGAATTCTGCAAGACCAACGATCTATTCATCTCAAACACCTTCTTCCAGCAACACAAGCGGCGACTGTACACATGGACTTCACCCAATGGATTGTATAAAAATCAAATTGACTACATCTGTGGAAGTCAACGATGGAAAAGCTCTATAACATCAACAAAGACAAAACCTGGAGCTGACTGTGGTACAGATCATCAACTACTAGTAGGCAAACTCAAGCTAAAGTTGAAAAAGAGCAAACCACTCATGAATGCAGCAAAATATGACCTTGAGAATATATCACTGGAATTTAAAGACTGCCTGCAAAATCGATTTGCTGCTTTAGATACAAATGACAGAGCTCCAGAAGAGTTATGGAATGACATCAAGAAGGTTGTGTTGGAAGAAAGCGAGAAGTCTCTACAAAAGGTGAAAAAGAAAAAACGGCCAAAATGGATGACGGAAGAAACTCTGAAAATTGCCCAGAAACGCAGAGAAGCTAAAGCCAGAGGAGAAAGAAAGACAATCACAGAACTCAACAGAGATTTCCAACGTGCTGCAAGACAGGACAAGGAAAAGTACTACAATGACGCATGCAAGGAAATAGAAGCAGAAACTATTAGAGGAAGAACAAGATCGGCTTTCCTAAAGCTACGAGAGTTAAAGAAAAAGTTCAAGCCTTGAATTGGAATGTTACAAGATGCTCAAGATTCTATGTTGAATGATGCTGAGAAGATCAAGAAAAGATGGAAGGAATATACAGAGTTTTTATATGATAAAGATCAAGTGGACCAACAACCGTTTCACCCTGTACCTTATGATCAGGAACCATTGGTGATGAAAGAAGAAGCTGAAGCAGCATTGAAAGCCTTATCAAAGAACAAAGCACCAGGCATTGATAGCATTCCCATAGAAGTATTACAGCAATCTGATGCAGCTGTTACCTTACTTACAAGGCTCTGCCAAGAAATATGGAAGACAACATAATGGCCAACTGACTGGAAAAGATCTGTGTTTATACCAATACTAAAGAAAGGTGATCCAACTGACTGTGGAAGTTATCGCACAATCGCTCTGATCCCACATGCCAGCAAGATTCTACTAAAGATTATTCAAAAGAGACTACAACCATACGTGGAACAAGAACTACCTGAAGTGCAAGCAGGGTTCAGGAAAGGGCGAGGAACGAGAGACATCATTGCGGATGTGAGATGGATCCTCGAAAAGACTAAAGAATACCAAAAGGATATCTATTTGTGCTTTATCGACTATAGCAAAGCTTTTGACTGTGTAAACCATGAGAAACTCTGTGCCACATTAAGAAGCATGGGTATACCAGATCACCTGATCGTTCTCTTGCAGAATCTGTACATTGATCAAGAAGCAACAGTTCGAACGGAACAAGGAGAAACAGAATGGTTTAAAATATGCAAAGGTGTAAGACAAGGCTGCATACTTTCCCCCTACCTGTTTAATTTATATGCAGAACAAATCATCAGAGAAGCAGGATGGTATGAAGACAACAGAGGTGTGAAGATTGGTGGAAGACTCATCAACAACCTTTGCTATGCTGATGATACCACATTTCTGGCTGAAAGTGAAGATGATCTGAAACATTTGCTTCTCACAATCAAAGAACATAGTCTCAAAATGGGCCTGCACCTTAATGTAAAGAAGACAAAGATCATGACAACTGGCATAATCAACAGGTTCATCGTTGAAGGAGAAGAAATTGAAATCTTGAGCAACTTTAACCTACTTGGATCAACTATCAATAAAGAAGCAACAAGCAGTCAAGAAATCAGACGACGCATTGCTCTTGGCAGAATGGCTATGAGAGACCTAGATAAGATTCTCAAGAGCAGAGATGTCTCTCTCCATACAAAGATTCAACTTGTTCAAGCCATGGTATTTTCAATAACATCATATGGATGTGAAAGCTGGACAGTGAAAAAGATAGACAGGAAGAAAATTGATGCCTTTGAATTATGGTGCTGGCGGCGAATACTGTGTATAGCATGGACTGCCCGAAGAACAAACCAGTCGGTACTAGAGGAGATCAAACCTAAGCTTTCTTTAGAAGCTCAGATGACGAGACTTCGACTTTCATACTTTGGACAGATCATGTGAAGAGAGAGATCATTAGAGAAAGATATCATGCTTAGAAGGTCAACGCAAAAGAGGAAGGCCAGCAATGAGATGGATCGATACAATAACAGCAGCTACGGTACCAGTCTGTCAACAATGAGCCGCCTGACTGAAGACAGAACACAATTTAGGATAGCTATCCAGAGGGTCGCCATGAGTCGACTCTGACTCAACAGCACTTAACAACAACAATCTTAATGAAAGCATACTGAATATAACTCCGAATTATCAGTCATAAGTTACAGAAACAGATCAATATGTAATCTTTAGTTTAACATTGTAGAACAATTTCTTAAGCGCCTATAAAGTATGGCTGCATCTATAGCCCAGAGAAAAGAGAAGAGGCCCCGTCATATGATCAAACACACTAGAACACCCAACCCTAAAAAGAAACAGAGAACATTTCCTAAAGCCACCTAAAACCAGGGGGGCTTTATTTATTTATTTATTTAACAATGATTTATATACCGCATCTTCCATAGTTCAGTTGCGGTTCACAATAAACAACAGTTAACAAATCGGAGTTTGTTTTACATATAACACACAAAACTTAACGGGTGAGCCCACTAGGACAAAATAGACACGGAGGACTCAGTGACCCAACACAGCCACATTTCTGCAATACATCACATATTGCATCTTGCCCACCTCCCTTCTTAAAAGTAAAAATAATATTTACAAATGAGACTGAATAGATGTCCCAGAAGATAGCAGTGTGAAACGCTTATATGCCGCTTCTACGTGGATAGCTCGCCTTCACACGACCTCAGACCAGTTGAACGCTCATAATAACAAGCGCCATAAAACTGTGGCAAGCAGAAGATGCAATATATTCTTCACTGCATCACCGCCAACTCCTTATCCTCTAGAAATGTACATAGATCTCCAGGATCATCAAAAGTCTTAGTCTGGTTATGCAACATGACTTTCATGTGGGCAGGATATAGCAGTCGAAAACGGGCCTTCAGTTGTATCAAAGCATGGCCGCAATGCCAAAAGACTCTTTCTCCGATCCACCGTCGCCTCTGCGAAGTCAGGGAAGAAAAGGAGTTTAAGCTCCTGGTACTACAAAGCTGTTAAGTGCTCTGCCTGCTCCCATTATTTGCAACACTTGTTGAAAACGCAAAACTTTCAAGATGATTTGGCGTGGACGCTTGTTCATGGTCCCGGACTGCGTAGGCACTCTACGGGCACGCTCGATCTTGAATGGCATAGTGAAATGCAGCTTTAACACACTTGGAATCATAACCTGCAGAAAGGATATCAAGTCATGCCCCTCTGCTCCCTCAGGCACTCCCAGTATCCTTATATTGTTTCGCAGCAAGCGATTATTGCCATCTTCCACTTCTCTTTGCAGTGAGCAAATCAATTGGGCCTACTTCCCAACGACATCGAGCCTCTCCCCCTGTGACGCCACCACCTTCTCCACCTTCTCCAAACAAGCTGTATTAGACTCCAATGAAGATCTCAAAGCACTGATATCTTACTGCATTGCACGTAGCGATTCTCTGTTAGCTTTGATCATTTCTTTGAGTGCTCGAATCTCGGCCAAGAACTCCTGCAAAGTCTCAGGGCTATCTCGGATGACCGCCATCTTGTGAGGTGAAAGAGGTTCTGTCTTGGTTCTCTTGGCACTAGCATTTTGAGATAGCTGGAAATCTAGTCGCGTCTGCTTGGAGCCCGACATATCCGGGATCGAATGGCAACCAAGTAGGTAGGAATTATTTAATAAAATATTGCAGAAAATCAGGATTCTTGTCTTTTGCCCTCCGGAGCAGCGCTCTCTTACACGTCCATCTTGACCAGATACTAGGCTCTGCCCCCTTCCAACCATTATTAAAGGGGACCCGGAAAATCCACTGCTTGTCCCAATACAAGCACTGTGGAACCTGAGGCTTCTGTGGGAACTGCTACATACTTGTGACCTAGATTGGCCACTATTGGAAGCAGGATACTGGGCTTGATAGACCTTGGGGTCTGACCAATATCTTATGTTCTTATGTTAATCCCGTTTCAGGGACCTCCCACGCTGTTTCAATAATCCTTTTAATACCATGGTGCACAAAACATACCTGGGATCCCTTGAATCCCAGCAACAAAGGATCCTCCAGGGGCTCCTCTGCCTGCACAGGGTGTGACACAATATTCCAGGTTGCCAAGGACTGTCAAATCAAAGCAGGGAGCTCCTCCCTATGAAAAACTCTGAACACATTGGAGTCCTCTCCAGGAGGGATCTCCTTCCCCACAAAGGTCTGAGGGGCCTTCTCCCAGCTCCTCGGATGCCTGAGACTGTGGCGAACCCTGACCTCCTCAGTGATCTGCCTCCACTCTTTGTTTTTTTCTTTGAAGGACCCTCCACACTGAGGGTGCCCTCCTGCAGACATAAATGAGGAGATAATGCAGAAGACTGCGTTCTTTTTAAGCAATAAGGATAAAATAAAATTCCTAGAGAAAACCTGGTCAGCAAACTCAAAACCTCCCTTCTGGCTCTGTCCGTGGTTCTGAAACCTGTCTGCCATGCTGCACTGAAATGGCTGCGGTTCCTACCAAAACCGCTGGAAACGCTTGCACTGTCAACTCTCCTGAATCTACCCCTGACTGAGCCTGCATGCTGCTGAAAGACTAACGCAAACGTGGCAAAACTTGTTTAAATCGAAACCGCGGCTTCTCCCACACTCTAACCACATGGAGGAAGCTACCATTATACAGAATGTGCCAGGATCGCAAAAACGCAGTGGGAATGGAAGAAAACCTGAAAAAGGCAACATTGCCCCCTGCTGCTCCGACTCAGCCTCCCGCCACCGGAAAATCTGTTAAACTGAGCCGATCGCTGACGGGGTAATAAAAGAAAGCTTACCGGCTCCCTGTAATTTTTTTTTTATTGAGGTACACCCAAAGACTGAGATAGCCTGAAAATTACAGGAGAACCCAAAACTCTGGAGCAACAGACTGATGGCTAGTCCAGCTGGGGTGGAAAGGGATCTGGACCACTGGCCAGAATGAACAAATGGATGATGAAATGCTCAAAGAAATCAAGGAAGCTAACAAAAGTTACAGCACAGTAATAATAATGGGTGATTTCAATTAACCCGGTATCGACTGGGTCAGTGTCATAGCAGAACATGCTAGGGAGATAAAGTTCCTAGATGAAATAAATGACTGCTTCTTGGAGCAGCTGGTTCATGAACTGACCAGAGAGGAAGCCATATTGGACCTAGTCCTTAATGGAACACCAGATCTGGTGCAAGAGATAAGGGTGTTGGGGCTACTTGGCATGATCGCGTTTGATTTAATTAGTGGAGGAGGGATGGTAAGGAAATCCACAGTACTACCGTTTAACTTATGAAAGGGAGACTATGATAAAATGAGGAAAATAGTTAAGAAAAAACTAAAAGGAGCAGTTGCAAAGGTTAAAGACTTACACCAAGCTTGGGTGTTGTTGGAAAAATACTATCTTGGAAGCCCAGACCAGCTGTATTCCATACGTTAAGAAAAGTGTAAGGAAGTCCAAAAAACTGCCAGCATGGTTTAAAGCTGAGGTCAGAGAAGCTGTTGTTGCCAGAAAAGCATCTTTCAAGAAATGGAAAAAAGAGCCAAAACGCGAAAACTGGAAACAGCACAAGCACTGGCAAGTTAAATGCAAGGCATTGATAAGGCAGGCAAAGGGAGAATTTGAGAAGAAGCATGCTGTGGAAGCAAAAACGCATAATAAAGACTTTTTCAAGTACATTCGTAGCAAAACACCTGTGAGAGAGTCAGTTGGTCCATTAGATGATAGAGGGGTTAAAGGGGCACTAAGAGGCGACAAGGCGATAGCGGAGAGACTGAATGAATTGTTTGCTTCGGTCTTTACTGAGGAAGATGTAGGGATGTTACCCATGAATGAAGTGGTATTTAAAGGTGCAGAAGAATTGAAGGAAATATCACTACATCGGGAAGATGTATTACAACTATTTGATAAACTGAAGAGTAGCAAATAACCTGGACCGGATGATATACATCCAAGGGTGCTGAAAGAACTGAAATATGAGATTGCAGACCTGCTATTAGTAATCTATGAACTATCATTGAAATCATCTGTAATACCTGAAGATTGGAGGATGCCCAATGTAACGCCAATTTTTAAACCTATGCAATCTTGTTCTTTCAAGAATTATCTTAATGGTTTTTGTATAAATTCAATAGATATTAAATTGAAAAAGGGTTCCAGGCGTGATCCGGTAAACTACAGACCGGTGAGCCTGACGTCAGTACCGGGAAAAATGGTAGAAACCGTCAAAGAACAAAATTGCTGAAAATGTAGATAGTTATGACTTAATGGGAGACAGCCAACATGGCGTTAGACAAGGAAGATCTTGTCTTACTAATCTGTTATGTTTTTTTGAAGGTGTGAATAAACAGGTAGACAAAGGTAAGTCAGTTGATATAGTGTATTTGGACTTTCAGAAAGCCTTTGACAAGGTCCCTCATCAGAGACTTTTGGCAAAACTAGAGAGTCATGGGATAGGAGGCAGTGTACTATTGTGGATCAGGAACTGGTTAAAAGATAGAAAGCAGAGCATAGGGCTAAATGGCCAATTTTCCCAATGGAGAAAGGTGAATAGTGGTGTACCCCAGGGATCTGTGCTGGGTCCGCTGCTTTTTGACATATTCATAAATGACCTGGAAAAGGGAATAACGAGTGAGGTTATCAAATTTGCAGATGACACAAAACTATTTAAAGTTGTTAAAACCCATGAGAATTGTGGAAAATTGCAAGAGGATCTTGATAAATTGGAAGACTGGGCATCCAAATGGCAGATGAAATTTAATGTGGGCAAGTGCAAAGTTATGCACCTAGGGAAGAACAGCCCATACTATGGTTACACGATGCAAGGTTCCACATTAGGAACCACCACCCAGGAAAAAGATTTAGGTGTCATTGTGGACAACATGTTAAAACCCTCTGCCCAGTGTGCAGTGGCAGCCAAGAGAGCAAATAGAACGCTAGGTATCATAAGGAAAGCAATGGAAAATAAAACAAAGGATATAATAATGCCTCTGTATTGTTCCATGGTGCGACCGCACCTTGAGTATTGTGTGCAATTCTGGTCACCGTATCTTAAAAAGGATATAGCGTTATTAGCAATGGTACAGAGAAGAGCCACCAAAATGGTAAAGGGGATGGAAGGATACTCCTATGAAGAGAGGCTAAAAAGGTTAGGGCTCTTCAACCTGGAAAAGAGAAGGCTGAGGGGAGATATGATAGAGGTCTATAAATTAATGAATGGAGTGGAACAGGTAAACGTAGAATATAAAAAGACTAGGGGACATTTATTTATTTTATTGTTTTTATATACCGCACTCTTAAAAATCAGCGCGGTTCACAGACAACAGTTTTGTGCACAACAGGCTCAGTATTAAGCACTTACATTGAACTGGAGGTTAAACTTGGGTTTCAACTCAGGGGGGAACTATGTACATCTATTTACAGGTATCTACAATATGGACATGAGTTGACTATAACTTATGATTTCCTAGCTGGGTGTGTGATGGATGAGGTTGAGTTGCTGGTTGAGAGTAGTGCAAGAGAAAGAGGTGGTGTTTTAGTGCTTTTCTGAATTGGGCGAGATCTGTTATGGCCCTGATGGTAGGTGGGAGTGCATTCCAGCAGCTGGGGGCATAGAACTGGGTTCTTTGTCTTGGTGCATTTTGTTATTTCCTTGGGGATTTGTAAGGTGTTGGCGGTGAATGTTCTCCTTACTCTATTCGCTGGAGTGGGGTGAATGAGGTCCGTTAGGGATGTGGAGGATATTTTGTTGATGGCCTTGAAGGTCATAAGGACTACTTTATAGGAAAGCTGGCAGTAGATTGGTAGCCAATGTAAGTCCTTAAGGATTGGGGTGATGTGGTCACCTCTAGCAGCTCCATTCAGGACGCGTGCAGCAGCATTCATTGCCAACTGTTAAGGGTTTAGCGTGTTTTTGGGTAGACCCTGCAGGATCACATTGGCATAATCAAAGTGGGGGGTCACCAGTGCCTGAAAAACTGATCTGAAGTCGTCCGGTTGCAGCAGGGGTCGGAGATGTCGCAGTGTTCATATTTTGTGGTATATTTATTTGGTGGTGTTGCTGATGTGTGTTTTGAAATCGAGCTGCTGGTCTAACGTGATGCCTAGGTAGCGGATGCTGGGTCTACTTGGGAGCTCTGCGTCTCTTGTCTTTAAGGTTGGCGGAGGAGAGAAGGATTGGCTTCTAGTAACGAACAGGACGTCCATCTTGCTAAAGTTAATCTTGAGGCTCTGTGAGTGGAGCCAGTCGCTTATGGCGTCGAAGCATTTTACCAGTTGGGAGAAGTCTGGATTCTCAATCGTGAATGGGGTGAAGAGTAGTACATCGTCTGCGTAGATTAGACATGATATGTTAAATGAGCGGATTATTTCACATATGGGTTGCATGTAAATGTTGAATAAGAGGGCGGAGAGTGAGGAGCCCTGAGGTACACCATGCTTTTGCTGGAAAGGCTCTGAGGTTGTGGATCCTGTCCGTACCTGCTGCCATCTGTCCTTTAGATAGGATTTGCACCAACACCATGCTGATTCATTTTTCCCTTATCCTGGAGCCGTATTAGGAGTTGCTCATGGTTTACAGAGTCGAATGCGGCTGCAATGTCTAGGAAGATTAAAGCATAACCTTGTTTGATATTGTCAATCCCCGTGATCAGCGTGTTGATGAGTGTGGCGAGGAGAGTTTCAACGCCATATGATTCCCTGAAGCCATGTTGACATGGGTCAAGGGGAGCTGTAGAGTCAATGTGATCCTGTATTTGACGTTGTACAACCTTCTCAATTATCTTTGCTAGCAGTGGGATGCTCGATATTGGTCGGTAAGATTCCATCTTCTGAGAGTTTAATTTGGTGTTCTTCAGGAGGGGCCGGATGGATGTCTGCTTGAGGTATGGAGGGAACTGGAGTGGAGGAGCAGCCTAGTGGTTGGGGCAAGGTACTTCAGGCCGGAAGGTCGGGGGTTCAAATCCCACTAGAGGACAGCAACCTTGGGCCGGAAGGACTGGGGTTTCTAGTCCCACAGGTGCTCCTTGTGGTCTTGGGCAAGCCACTTAACCCTCCATAGCCCATGTTCCCTGTAAAATAGTTATTTCCAAGTTATAATGCCCTGTTCAATGTAATTTCAGTTTGTTCAATGTAAACCGCACTGATGCCGAATAGCGCGGTATATAAGAGAATGCAAATAAATAAATAAATAAACTGTCCTGTAGAGAAGGAAAAGCCAATGATTTTGGCTATTATTGGGCTGATTTCATTACGTAGTGACCTTATCCAGGGTGCTGGACAAGGGTCGTTTGGGGCTGTGGTGGCGTTGATGTCAGCTATGATGCCCTCAATACTTGGTGTCATGAGAGAGGTGAGTTGCTTGGGTGGATTCTTAGTGGGGCTAGAGAGCGTTGCTTTACTAATGTTTTTGGTTTTGGCCATCAGGTAGTCTGCAGGTAGTCTGCATAGTCCTGAGGGTGTATCAAGGCTGGTTGCAATGAAGCTACAGGGTAACCTATTTAAGACTAATAAAAGAAAATATTTTTTCACTCAATGTGTAATCAAACTCTGAAATTTGTTACTAGAGGATGTAGTAAAAGCTGTTAGTGTAGCTGGGTTTAAAAAAGGTTTGGACAAGTTCCTGGAGGAAAGGTCCATAAACCATTATTATAAGGGACTCAGGATATCACTGCTAGACCCAATACAAGCATTGAGGAACCTGTGTCTTTTGGGTAGACTGCTAGGTACTTATGACCTGGATTGGCCACTGCTGGGAAAAGGATACTGGGCTTGATGGACTGTGGTCTGACCCAGTATGGAATATCTTATCTTCTTAAAAAACTGTGAGAGTCAGTTGAACCATTAGATGATATAGAGGGGTAAAAGGGGCACTAAGAGGGGACAAGGCCATAGCGGAGAGACTGAATGAATTCTTTGCTTTGGTCTTTACTGAGGAAGATGTAGGGATGTTACCCATGACTGAAATGGTATTTAAAGGTGATGCCACAGAAGAACTAAAAGAAATACTGATGCACCGGGAAGATGTATTACAACTATTTGACAAACTGAATAGTAGCAAATCACCTGGATCAGATGGTATATATCCAAAGGTGTTGAAAGAATTGAAATATGAGTTTGCAGACCTACTATTAGTAATCTTTGAACTATCATTAAAATCATCTGTAACACCTGAAGATTGGAGGATGGCCAATGTAATAAAATGTTTTCAAATAGGTTCCAGGGGTGAACCGGGAAACTACAGACCGGTGAGCCCAACGTCAGTACCGGAAAAAATGGTAGAAACCATTATAAAGAACAAAATTACCGAACATGTAGATAGCCATGGCTTAAAGGCAGACAGCCAACACGGCTTTAGCCAAGGAAGGTCTTGTCTTACTAATCTGTTATGTTTTTTTGAAGGTATGAGTAAACAGGTAGACAAAGGTAAGTTGGATGATATAGTGTATCTGGATTTTCAGAAAGCCTTTGAGAATGTCCATCATGAAAGACCTTTGGCAAAATTAAAAGATAGAAAGCAGAAGGTAGGGCTAAATGGCCAATTTTCCCAATGGAGAAAGGTGAATAGTGGAGTATCCCAAGGATATGTGCTGGGTCCGCTGCTTTTTGACATATTCATAAATGACCTGTAAATGATAATATTGAGTGCGGTAATCAAATTTGCAGATGACACAAAATTAATCAAAGTTGTTAAAACTCATGAGGATTGTGAAAAATTGCAGGAGGACTGGGCATCCAAATGGAAATTGGTCACAAATTACCTTAGAAGCACAGGACAGTGAACTGTGTAGCAGCCAGCTTTTCATAGGTCCTATTTCCCTCCCTCCCTTCCCAACACCCACCCATCCCTGGGATAATCATAGCTTTATAGGTGCCTAAGCCTCTTAAAGGAAAGGAGGAGCCATATTCATTCTCAGGTGCAGCTGTTTATCCTCATCAGGCAAACATTAAGGACATGAGATTAATTAAGCTTCAGGTGAACAAAGTATATTAAACGTATTAGGTATAGTTTTATTAGTATAAGTATCCCCAGCAACCCTTAGTAAGTAAAGAACTTAAATATCTAAACACAACCTAAACAAAAACGGAGACAGCAGTCCAGCAGCAAGATAGGGGCTTTCCAGTCTTTTGCATTGAGTGTTACATGTATGATTTTCTCCCAGTTGGTGAGAGGTCTTAGATATGCACTAGGTGCAAGGAGCTCTTTGCTCTCAGGGAATGAGTCCAATTTCTGGAGGCTAGAGTAGCAGACTTGGAGGACATAAGGAAGACAGAGAAGAACATAGACGAGACCTACAGGGATACAGTCCTGAAGTCCCACTTCCAGTCTAGCAGCATCCCTGTTGCCATGGAGGAGAGAGGTCACGTGACAGGAGAGCATCACCCTGCTGTGGCAGGAAGTGGATCCTGTAGCTAGGACCTGTTCTACAGGTGATCTAAAACCGTCTCGTACAGAGGATGTTTCTCCAGGGTCATGTGGCCAAGAGGGAAGGGTTAGGACAGCCATTATAGTTGGTGATTCGATCATTAGGCATGTAGATAGCTGGGTGGCTGGTGGACATGAGGATCGCCTGGTAACATGCCTGCCTGGTGCAAAGGCAGCGGACCTCATGCGCCACCTAGACAAGGTCTTAGATAGTGCTGGGGAGGAGTCTGCTGTCTTGGTACATGTCGGTACCAATGACATAGGAAAATGTGGTAGGGAGGTTCTGGAGGCTAAATTTAAGCTTTTAGGTAGGAAGTTGAAATCCAGAACTTCCAGGGTAGCGTTCTCCGAAATGCTTCCCGTTCCATGCGCAGGACCCAAAATGCAGGCAGAGCTCTGGAGTCTGAATGCGTGGATGAGACGATGGTGCAAAGATGAGGGTTTTGGATTTGTTAGGAACTGGGGAACATTTTAGGGAAAGGAGGTGCTCTTCCGAAGGGATGGGCTTCTCCTTAACTGGGATGGAACCAGGCTGCTGGCATTAACCTTTAAAAAGGAGATAGAGCAGCTTTAAAACTAGATAATAGGGGAGAGCCAACAGTTGCCCAAGAGTGTATGGTTCGGAACAATTTATCCTTGAAGGATACTACCAAAAGAATGAAGTTAGGGCATATTAGCAGAGAGGTTCCAATAAAGACAAAAACAGCCCAAATGCCTTTGAGTACAAAGCAGACAGAGCTTAAAGATTCTAAATTACTCCTGTCTACTGATAAACAGATTAATGTGAATAAAATACAATCTCTAAAATGCTTGTATGCAAATGCGAAAAGTCTAAAAAATAAGATGGAAGAGTTAGAATATATAGCACTAAATGAGAGGTTAGATATGATTGGTATCTCAGAGACATGGTGGAAGGTGGACAACCAGTGGGACACTGCTTTACCTGGGTACAAACTATATCGCCAAGACAGAACTGATCAAATTGGTGCAAGGGTTGAGCTCTATGTTAGCGAGGGCATTGAGTCACAAAGAACTAAAGTTTTGTAGGAAACAAAATTTGCTGTAGAATCTCTATGGATTTTAATTCCATGTCAAAAGGGGAAGGCGATGGCAGTGGGGGTGTACTATCAACCGCCTGGCCAGAATGAACAAATGGATAATGAAATGTTCAAAGAAATCAGGGAAGCTGACAAAAGTTACAGCACAGTAATAATAATGAGTGATTTTAATTACCTCAGTATTGACTGGGTCAGTGTCACGGCAGGACATGCTAGGGAGATAAAGTTTCTAGATGAAATAAATGAATGCTTCTTGGAGCAGCTGGTTCATGAACCAACCAGAGGGGAAGTCATTTTGGACCTAGTTCTTAGTAGAACACCATATCTGGTGCAAGAGATAAGGGTGTTGGGGCCACTTGGCAATAGTGATCATAGCATGATCGTGTTTGATTTAATTAATGGAGGAGGGATGGTAAGGAAATCCACAATACCATCTTTTAACCTTCGAAGAGGAGACTATGATAAAATGAGGAAAATGGTTTAGAGAAAACTAGAAGGTGCAAAGGTTAAAAACTTACATCAAGCTCGGGTGGTGTTTAAAAATACTATCTTGGAAGCCCAGACCAGCTGTATTCCATGCTTTAAAAAAAGTGGAAGGAAGTCCAAAAAACTGCCAGCATGGTTTAAAGGTGAGGTCAGAGAGGCTGTTGCCAAAAAAGCATCTTTCAGGAAATGGAAAAAAGAGCCAAATGACGAAAACTGGAAACAGCACAAGCACTGTCAAGTTAAATGCAAGGCATTGATAAGGCAGGCAAAGTGAGAATTTGAGAAGAACTTTGCTGTGGAAGCAAAAACGCGTAATAAAGACTTTTTCAAGTACATTCGTAGCAAAAAACCTGTGAGAGAGTCAGCTGGACCATTAGTTGACAGAGGGGTAAAAGGGGCACTAAGAGGGAACAAGACCATAGCGGAGACACTGAATGAATTCTTTGCTTCGGTCTTTACTGAGGAAAATATAGGGATGTTACCCCATGACTGAAGTGGTATTTAAAGGTGATACTGCGGAAGAATTGAAAGAAATATTGATACATTGAGAAGACGTATTACAACTATTTGATAAACTGAAGAGTAGCAAATCACCTGGACCGGATGGTATACATCCAAGGGTGTTGAAAGAAATGAAACATGAGATTGCAGACCTACTATTAGTAATCTGTTAACTATCATTAAAATCATCTGTAATAACTGAAGATTGGAGGATGGCCAATGTAATGCCAATTTTTAAAAAGGGTTCCAGGGGTGATCAAGGAAACTACAGATCGGTGAGCCTGACCTCAGTACCGGGAAAATGGTAGAAACCATAATTAAGAACAAAATTACTGAACATGTAGATAGTCATGGCTTAATGGGAGACAGCCAACATGGCTTTAGACAAGGAAGATCTTGTCTTACTAATCTGTTATTTTTTTTTGAAGGTGTGAATAAATAGACTTTCAGGACTTTCAGAAAGCCTTTGACAAAGTCCCTCATGAGACTTTTGTCAAAACTAAAAAGTCAAGGGATAGGAGGCAGTGTACTATTGTGGATCAGTTACTGGTTAAAAGATAGAAAGCAGAGGGTAGGGCTAAATGGCCAATTTTCCCAATACAGAAAGGTGAATAGTGGAGTATCCCAGAGACGGCTGAGGGGAGATATGATATGGGTCTAAAAATTAATGAATGGAGTGGAGCGGATAAACGTATAACGATTGTTTATGCCATCAAAATATAGAAAGACTAGGGGACATGCAATGAAGCTGCAGGGTAACCTATTTAAGACTAATAAGAGAAAATATTTTTTCACTCAACGTGTAATCAAACTCTGGAATTTGTTACCGGAGGATGTATTGTAGCCGGGTTTAAAGACGTTTTGGACAAATTCCTGGAGGAAAGATCCATAAATCATTATTAAAGGGGACCCTGGATATCCACTGCTTGCCCCAATACAAGCATTGTGGAACCTGTGTCTTTTAGGGAAACTGCTAGGTACTAGTGACCTAGATTGGCCACTGTTCGAAACAGGATACTGGGTTGATCGACCTTGGTCTGACCCAGTATGGCATATCTTATGTTCTTATGTGTGTGGAGAAGGAGAGGGAGGAGTCAAAGACGACCCCAAGATTACAAGTTGAGGAGAAAGTGAGGAGATGAGAGTTATCCACAGAGACTGAAAAAGGAGGAAGGGGAGAAGAGGGTTTAGGAGGAAAAATAAGAATCTCAGTTTTGGCCCTGTTCAATTTCAAGCGGCAGGGAGATATCCAAGCAGCAATGTCAGAAAGACAGGCAGAGATCCTGGCCTGGATTGCCGGAGAGATTTAAGGTATAGTGAGGTAGCTCTGGGGGGAGTCAGGGTAAAGAAGGTAGTGAAAGCCATGGGAAGAAATTGGGTATAGAGAGAGAAAAGGCGTGGACCAAGGGACTGGGTATAGATAGAGAAAAAAAGTGGACCCAAGACAGATTGCTGGGGGTACACCAACTGAGAGCAGGATAGCAGTAGAGGATCCAGCAGAACAAATACTGAAAGAGTGATGGGAGAGAGAAGAAGAGAACCAGGATAGCACAGAGCCCTTCAAACCAGGCAAACACAAGGTATCAAGGAGGTGGTTGTGGTCAATAGTGTCAAAAGCAGGATGAGGATTGAGTAAAGGCCCTTGGATTTTGCCAGGAACAGGTCACTGCAGACTTTGGCAAGAGCTGTTTCAGTAGAATGTAAAGGAAGAAAGCTAGATTGTAGAGGTTCCAGAAGGGCTTGAGAGGAGACAAAGTCAAGGCAACGGCATGTAAAAAACATGTTCAAGTAGTTTAGAAATGAAGGGGAAGAAGGAGATGGGTCGATAGTGAGAAAGACCGGTAGGGTCTAGTGAGGGTTTCTTGAGGAGAGGAGTGACCACAGTATGCTACCTATTCTGAATTGTCACCTAATTCAAATTAAACTCTACTTCAAATACCTCAGCGTTTTTTCTTGATACAGAACTTTCCTTTTTGAAGCTGGTCAGCTCAATTTTTAAAGCATCCTTTCTAGCAATGTATTAATTTTGCACCATCTGCTCATTTTTGGACCCTGCTGATCAACATGCTCTTGTCCTCAGTCGTGTTATTTCACATATTGACTATTATAATTCCATCTATTCTGGTCTTTTTCAGTCTAAATTGAAACATCTCCAGTCAATCCAAAACACTGCAGTATGGATCTTATGTTACACATCCAAATTTGATCACATTACCCTTTTATTGGTCCAACAATATTGGCTCCCAGTCTTTTACTAGATTCAATACAAAATCCTTACACTAACACACAAAGCCTTATATACTGATTCTCCATCCTATCTAGCATCAGTAATTTCTATCCACATTCCTGCCCGAGCCCTTTGATCTTTCCACACTAACCGCTTGAACATTCCCCTGGCCTCCCAGACTAGCTTTCTTCTTTGTTTCCCCTACTCTCTGGAACATGCTCCATCTAGATTTGTGCATCAAGCCCTCATACAAAATCTTTAAGGTGGATCTAAAGACCTACCTATTTAGGCTGGCTTTCAGGGATGGACCAGGGTTGGTATGAAGCCCTGAGCTGTGTGATGGCATCTACTCTCTCTTCTACTTTTCATCTGCTTCCTCTTTCCTATACCAATTGTAGTTCCCTTGATCCTGTTTTAATTTTGTTTGTAAAACGCTTTGCTGCTTGTTCAAAACCGGTATATTAAAAACTAAAAAAACATAAATCATCAAATATGATTTTTTTTTATGTATAGTTTCTCATTGTTATTTTATTTATTTATTTATTTGCAGTCTCTTTTATACCGCGCTATTCGACATCAGTGCGGTTTACAATGAACATAAGAGTTGCACATCTCAATTTCATGATTTGTGCTTACAGTGAAACAGGTATAATAACTTGGGTATACATTAAACAGGAAAATTAAACTTGGGTATGCATTAAGCAGGTATAACAGGTAAAATAAGGTATAAATAATTGTTATGCAGAACAATTACGTTTTCCCGCTATGTTTTATTTTTTTCCCTCTTCTATTTAGTATCTGGTGTATTTAGCAAATTGGTGTTCTCATTTGAGACACTCATCGCTGAATTTGGAGTTAAGTATGTTCATATATTTGGGTTCTATGTGCTCTTTTTATTTATCATGTTTAATTTTGTATGCTTTTATTAAGATATATATATATATATGTATTATACCATTTAGATCAGCTGAAACTTGGCAGAGTCGGATATTCCAATAAAGAAATCCTCTTTACACCATGTTTATTTCTGTTCTTTGTGTATGGCTTGACTCATGGGACAATTATCCAGTCAATAACAGGGAAACTGAAAAAAACCTTTTAATTTTGTTGCCAAATTTGTTAACTTCCTTAAATGCTGTTAGCATTTCTGTCCAATATGACCAGGTGGCTGGTCACATACTTCCCTGCTGTTCTCTTCCCTTTCACATATGGAATTTATATCCATAAAGATTTATGTATTTTGTTTCTTGCATAAAACCTTTATCCTGTTTTCACTCAATGCCCTCTAACATATAGCGTCACTCCCAGGGGCGGCCCAAGGGGGGTGCGGGGCCATGTGCGGAGACTCGGTGCGGGGCCTCATTTGCATAAGTGGCCTTATTTGCATAAATATTTGCATAATGTTACCATACACTAACTTTTAGTAAACATGTCTCTTAATGAGTGTATGGATAAAGAAAGACTAAAAGATTTCTACATTACTATAATCCAGTGCCAACCGCCAGGCACATTAGGAACTACTACAAACGCTGCCCATTTAGAACCCATAGCAAACCCGCTGTATCCTGACAGCATTACCAGGACTCACAAAGCACCAGTCCCTACCTATCAAAAGGAAACACTGCAAATATTAAACCAGTACATTTCAGAGAATACTGGGGAAAGAGAACAAGTGGCAATGTCAAATAGGAATTACATAAACAGAATACCTCAGCTCAGTTACACATGCAGAACATAGACCATCACCAAACAAGGAATCGCAATTTAGAAACAGGAAGGCAATAATTTAAACTGGGAACCCCAAAAGCCAAACTTGGAATGTACAACAACACTGTAGAAATAAAACTATAAATCAATTTCCTCTTGTACCAAACAAAGCGCAGACGTTAATGATGCACATTTCCCAGAACTTTCATATTCCAGTTAATAAATTCAAAATAAAGAGATATATTTCTACCTTTTGTGCATTTTTTTTCAGTTGCAATTGCTCCAGCCACTTTCTTCTGGTTTCTTCATGTTTTCTGCTAACTCTCCATCGTCTGCTGTCCATTTGTCCTTTCTTCTCTCTTCTAGTTTTCTTTCCATCCTCTCTCTCTACATCTGCTTTAACATACTAATCTTTATCCTTTTGCTCTTTCCTCATTCTTATTTCATCCACACAAATTTTACCCCTCCATCCTCAATCCCCACTTACTCTCCCAATACCCGGCCAATTGTAGATTTTTCATCCCTCCCACACAAAATATTTTTCCCCTCTCCATTTTACTCTCCCAGCCCCATCCCATTCTAATCCTCCCCCAACATCAGCTCCCTTCTAGTTCCAGTCTCACCCAGCATCCATTCCCTTCTAGTCCCTGCATCAGCCCATTTCCAGTCCTAGCCCCCCATCAACCCATTTCCAGTCCTAGCTCCCCCATCCATTTTCAGTCTGAGTCCCTTCATCAGCTCATTTCCAATCCTAGCCCCCCATCAGCCCATTTCTAGTCATTTCCTAGCCCCACCATCAGCCCATGTCAAATCCTAGCTCCCCTCCACTCAGCCCAATTCCAGTCCAAGCCCCCCCATGAGCCTACTTCCAGTTCTAGCCCCTCCATGAGTCCATTTCAATTCAAGCCCCCACCACAGCCCATTTCCAATCTTAGCTCCCCCCAACAGCCCATTTCCAGTCCTATCCTAGCTGCTCCATCAGCCCATTTTCAGTTCTAGCTCCCTTCCCTCACAGCCCATTTCCATTCCAAGCTCCCTCCCCATCAGCTATTTGCAGTTCAAGCCTCCCCGTCCACTCAGTCCATTTCCAGTCATAGCAATCCCCCAGCCCATTACCAGTCCTAGCCCCACATCAACCCATTTTCAGTTTAAGCCCCCCCCTATATCCCATTACCAGTCCTAACCCCACAATCAGCCAACTTCCAGTATTAACCCCATCAGCCCATTTCCCGTCAGCCCCTCATAGCCCATTGCCAGTCCTAACCCCCCCCCATCAGCCCACAGCCCATTACTAGTCCTAACCACATCAGCCCACCTCAAGTCCTAACCCCTCCCCATCAGCCCTTTTCCTGTCCTAGCGCCCCCATAGCCCATTAGCAGTCCTAACCCCCCCCCCCATAGCCCATTAGCAATCCTAACCCCCATCACCCTATTTCCAGACAGCCCCCATCAGCCCACAGCCCATTACCAGTCTTAACCCCCCCCAACCCATTTCCAGTCCTAACCCCCCATCACCCCATTTCCAGTCAGCCTCCATCAACCCCCAGCCCATTACCAGTCTTAACCCCCCCAGCCCATTTCCAGTCAGCCTCCATCAGCCCCAGCGCATTAGCAGTCTTAAACCCCCCCCAGCCCATTTCCAGTCCTAACCCCTCCCCAGCCCATTTCCAGTCAGCCTCCATCAGCCCCAGCCCATTTCCAGTCCTAACCCCCCCTCCAGCCCATTTCCAGTCCTAACCCCCCCCCAGCCCATTTCAAGTCAGCCTCCATCAGTCCAGCCCATTTCCTGTCCTAAACCCCCCCCTTGCACATTTCCAGTCCTAACCCCCCCCTTGCACATTTCCAGTCCTAACCCCCCCCCTTGCACATTTCCAGTCCTAACCCCCCCCCTTGCACATTTCCAGTCCTAACCCCCCCCCTTGCAAATTTCCAGTCCTAACCCCCCACCACCCCATTTCCAGACAGCCTCCATCAGCCCCCCCCCTTCCCTTCCCTTCCCTTCCCTTCCGGCAAATTTAAAAACAAAAACCTGGCTCTAGCTGCTGCCGCGTCCGTCGCAGCAGCGGCAGAATGGCGTGTCCCGCGGGGCCCCCTCTCCACGTCGAGCCCTCTGCAAGGGCTTTCAGATTCGCGAAGGGAGAGTGCTCCCTCGCGTCTCTGTAAAGCCCGCAGGGGCTAATGGGAAATTTCCCATCAGCCCCTCGCGTCTAAAGGGGCTGATGGGACATTTCCCATTAGCCCCTGCGGGCTTTACAGAGACGCGAGGGAGCACAACTCGCCCTTCGCGAATCTGAAAGCCCTTGCAGAGGGCTCGAAGAGGAGAAGGGGCCCGCGGGACACGCCATTCTGCCGCTGCTGCGACGGACGCGGCAGCGGCAGCAGCTAGAGCCAGGTTTTTGTTTTTAAATGTAATAAAAAAAAAAGCAGAATGTTCTTTGCGCGGGGCCCCCTGAAACGCGGGGCCCTGTGCAAAAAACATTCTTGCTCAATGGACGGGCCGGCCCTGGTCACTCCTCTACTAGTTTGATCCACCCTATCGCTGTTGTAAGTGCCGTCAAGTCGGTGTCCTAAACTGTGTTCGGTCTTCAGTCAGGCGGATCATTATAGACAGAGTGGCACTGTATCGATCCATCTTATTGCTGGCTTTCCTCTTTTGCATTGACCTTATAGCTTGCCAAGAATGATGTCTTTCTCTAATGATCTTTCTCTTCATATGATATGTCCACAGTATGAAAGTCAAAGTCTTGTCATCTGAACTTCTAAAGAAAGCTTTGGTTTGATCTCCTCTAGTACTCTACTACACCTTGGTTGTCTTCATACAGTGCTGCTTCTCTGATTATTTGTTCTGCATATAAATTAAAGAGGTAGGGGGAAAGTATGCAGCCTTGTCATACATCTTTGCTTATTTTAAACCATTCTATTTCTCCAAGTTCCGTTTGAACTGCTGCTTCTTGATCAATGGTTATGCAAGAGAACAATCAGGTGTTCTGGTATACCCATGTTTCTTAATGTGGCCCAGAGTATCTCATGATTTACACAGTCAAAAGCCTTGCTATAGTCAATAAAACACATATAGATATCCTTTTGGTATTCTTTTGTCTTTTCAAGGATGTATCTCACTTCCGCAATGATGTTTCTCATTTCTTTCCCTTTCCTGAACCCCGCTTGCACTTCAGACTGTTCTCCTTCCAGGTATGGCTGCAGTCTATGTTAAATAATCTTGAGTAGAATCTTGCTGGCATATGGGATCAGAGCGATTAGGCAATAATTTCCACAGTCATTTGGATCACCTTTCTTTAATACTGGTATAAACACAGATCTTTTCCAGTCAGTTGGTCATGATGATGCCTTCCACATTTCCTGGCAGAGCCTTATAAGTATGAAAACAGCTGCATTCGATTGCTGTAATACTTCAATGGGAATGCCATCCATGCCCGGTGCTGTTCTTTGATAAGGCTTTCAATGCTGCTTCGACTTCTTCTTTCATCACCAATGGTTCCTGATCATAAGGTATAGGTTGAAACGGCTGTTGGTCCACTTTATTTATTTACTTATTTACATTCTCTTATATACCGTGCTATTCTGCATCAGTGCGGTTTACATTGAACAAACTGAAATTACATTGAACAGGGCATTATAACTTGGAAATAACTATTTTACAGGGAACATGGGCTATGGAGGGTTAAGTGGCTTGCCCAAGACCACAAGGAGCACCTGTGGGACTAGAAACCCCAGTCCTTCCGGCCCAAGGTTGCTGTCCTCTAGTGGGATTTGAACCCCCGACCTTCCGGCCTGAAGTACCTTGCCCCAACCACTAGGCCACTCCTCCACTCCACTTGATCTTTATGGCAAGACGACTCTGTATATTCTTTCCACTTTTTCTTGATCTTCTCAGCAACATTCAACATGGATCCTTGAGCATCTTGTAACATTCCAATACGAGGCTAGAATCTTTTCTTTAACTCTTGTAACTTTAGGAAAGCTGATCTTGTTCTTCTTCTAATAGTTTTTGATTCTATTTCCTTGCATGCATCATTATAGTACTTCTCCTTTTCTTTTCTTGCTGCACGTTGGAAATCTCTATTGAGGTCTGTGATTGCCTCTCTTTCTCCTTTGGCTTTAGCTTCTCTGCGTTTCTGGGCAATTTTCAGAGTTTCTTTAGTCATCCATTTTGGCCATTTTTGCTTTTTCATCTTTTGTAGAGACTTCTCACTTTCACCCTATTATCACAATTTCCCATTTGTTATCTTCCTTCCACCAGATCCTTGAGTTGCCAATTATATTTACCATTTCATTCAGTGTGATACATTCTAACTGTCCCATCTTATTTTTTTTAGACTACTAGCATTAATATTGTGACATTTCAAAATATTTTTTTGCTCATAATTTTAACCTATTTAGCAGTTGACAGGCATAATGGAATGGAGTAGTGACCTAGTGGTTAGGACAGCAGCTTGGAGCCAGAAAGATCCTGGTTCTAATCCCACTGGCACACCTTGAGAGGCCTTAGGCAAGCCACTTAATCCTCCATTGCCTCGGGTACAAACTTAGATTGTGAGCCCTTGGTGACAGGGAAATGTAACTTGCCTTGCTCTTCTAGAAAGGCGTGATACAAATACTATAAATAAGTAAATTAAAAAAAAATTATCTTTCAATTCTATCTACTCTTTACTTAAAGGCCACAGGGATACTTTTGGCTTTATTGTAACATCTCTATTAGAATGCCCTCCTTCAAAGATCCATCAGTCTAAGACACGCACTACTGGGAAATTATTGACTTACACAGTGATGCAGCTAAAAGTTGCTCTTTCAATTTTAGCTCCAGCAGTCTAGTTCCAACCTGATTAAGGTGGAGCCCACCCTTCCGGGAAAGGCTCCCCCTTTCTCAAATGTTGCCCAGTTTCTAGCAAACCTAAAACCTTCTTCTCTGAACCATTGCCTCATCCATGCATTGATATCCAAGAGGTTTACCTGACTTTGGTCTTCTTGCATGGGAAGAAGTACTTTTCTGAGAATGCTACCCTGGAGGCTCTAGATTTCAATTTTCTATCTAAAATCCTAAATCTGGCTTCTGGAACCTCCCTCCTGCATCTTACTCTGTTTTTTAACTTATGAATAATAGCTGACCATCTAATACAAGAATCCTTTGAAATACTTGGAGGTTCATTCTGAAACGCAAATAGGCCGCCTCGACATGCGGGATAGATGTTTTCCTCGCAAAAGCGTCTAGATCCGTATTCTGAAACCACGTACACAGAAGTAAAATGGGGATCTCAGAACATGGGTGGGAGGGACGGAAGGGGGCATGGTAAGCGTATTTGGGTAAGGCCCGTGACCGTCCTGAGTGTATCCCGTGGATATCTATGTTATACCAGGGGCAACGTGGAATAAGGCCTGCACTAGAAGATTTTCTGCTCTGATCCTTAATGTGTCCCATAGAGATGAATGGCTCTGACAAGTCTGTAATGAACTGGTATGTCTGCTGTCTGGGAGAGCACAAGATGCAGTTGTAAAGAATAGAATGCATTGGTGAGGGACATTTGTAAGGTGAAGTAACAATAAAAAACACCCCCGCAGAAATATAAAAGCACTGTAATAGTCTTTATTCTGGCTATGCTGGCATTTGCTTGTTTGTGCTAAAGGGGCTATTCTAGGCTTCCCTAACAATGCCTGTGTTTGGAGAAATGGGAATGTAATGTATGTAAGTTAGTATGGAGCAGAAGCGTATCTGGTTGAGAAGTGTGGTCCTGAGCCACCCTGCTATTATATTTTACCAGCAGTTGTTTATAGGTGAAGGGCATGGTTTTGGCAGGGATATATTATTTGTGACTGCAAGCAAGTGTGTGTTTGCTATGAGGGCTGCAGGGGAGGCTCTGGTGTGCTGATCCGCAACTCTGGGAGGACATGTATGTCTGGCGAGTACCTGGACCATAGGGTTGACACAGCAGCATCACCAGGTGCCAGTGTGAATGGGCAGTGACTTCTGTACAGCTGCTCTGCTGCAACATAGCAGGGCATGTCCCTGTCAATGGTGGGGCCCCTCAGAGTGGGGGCATTCTGCAGTGCGAACACTAACACATATCCAAATGCACCATCAGACATCTCTAACATTGTGCAAATTTGTCAGGACAAATGATGGTGCTTTTGGGAATGTGTTTCTGATGTTTGCACTGTTGCATGTTCTCATCCTGAAGGTTTCCTATGAATGACAGGGATATGTTTTGACATGTAGCTGTACAACCCATTTCAGTTTTTTCTGGCCTATTCTTAGCCTTGCAAATACTGTTTTCAGCGATGATCACTGAAAGAATAACTAAGGTGTTCATCAAATGCCATGTATATTTTACGGCAGGGTCTGTCAGGACAAACATCCCACTTTCCACATGCCTTTACAATAGCTTTGGTGCACTTACAGTAGATAACCTTGTAGTGCTATGGGCATGCAATAGACTAGTACAGTGATGGCTAACCTTTTTGAGCCCGAGTGCCCAAACTGCCGCACAAAACCAAAGAATTTCCTCAAAGTGCCAGCACGTCAATTTGCATAAATATTTGCATAATGCTAACATACACTAACTTTTAGTAAACATGTCTCTTAATGAGTGTATGGATAAAGACAGACTAAAAGATTTCTACATTACTATAATCCAGTGCCAACCGCCAGGCACATTAGGAACTACTACAAACACTGCCCATTTAGAACCAATAGCAAACCCGCCGTATCCTAACAGCACTACCAGGACTCACAAAGCACCATACCATACCCATCAAAAGGCAACACTGCAAATATTAAACCAATACATTTCATAGAATAACAATACATGACCTACTGGGGAAAGAGAACAAGTGGCAATGTCAAAAAGGAATTACATAAACAGAATACCTCAGCTCAGTTACACAGTTGCAATTGCTCCAGCCACTTTCTTCTGGTTTCTTCATGTTTTCTGCTAACTCTCCATCATCTGCTGTCCATTTGTCCTTTCTTCTCTCTTCTAGTTTTTTTTTCCATTCTCTCTCTCTACATCCACTTTAACATACTAATCTTTCTCCTTTTGCTCTTTCCTCATTCCTATTTCATCCACTCAAATTTTACCCCTCCATCCTCAATCCCCACTTACTCTCCCAATACCCGGCCAATTGTAGATTTTTTATCCCTCCCACACAAAATATTTTTCCCCTCTCCATTTTACTCTCCCAGCCCCATCCCATTCTAATCCTCCCCCAACATCAGCTCCCTTCTAGTTCCAACCTCACCCAGCATCCATTCCCTTCTAGTCCCTGCATCAGCCCATTTCCAGTCCTAGCCCCCCATCAGCCCATTTCCAGTCCTAGCAACCCCCCAACCCAATACCAGTCCTAGCCCCCCCCATCAACCCACTTCCAGTCCTAAACCCCCATCACCCCATTTTCAGTTTAAGCCCCCCCTATAACCCATTACCAGTCCTAACCCCCATCACCCCATTTCCAGACAGCCCCCATCAGCCCAAAGCCCATTACCAGTCCTAACCCCCCATAGCCCATTACCAGTCCTAACCCCCCCATAACCCCATTTCCAGACAGCCCCCATCAGCCCACAGCCCATTACCAGTCCTAACCCCCCCCTAGCCCATTAGCAGTCCTAACCCCCCCTAGCCCTTTAGCAGTCCTAACCCCCCCTAGCCCTTTAGCAGTCCTAACCCCCCCATAGCCCATTAGCAGTCCTAACCCCCCCATAGCCCATTAGCAGTCCTAACCCCCCCTAGCCCTTTAGCAGTCCTAACCCCCCCCATAGCCCATTAGCAGTCCTAACCCCCCCATAGCCCATTAGCAGTCCTAACCCCCCCTAGCCCTTTAGCAGTCCTAACCCCCCCATAGCCCATTACCAGTCCTAACCCCCCCATAGCCCATTACCAGTCCTAACCCCCCATCACCCCATTTCCAGACAGCCCCCATCAGCCCACAGCCCATTAGCAGTCCTACCCCCCCGCCCGCCCGCCCATTAGCAGTCCTAACCCCCCCGCCCCGCCCATTCGCAGTCCTACCCCCCCCGCCCCGCCCCACCCCGCCCAGCCCATTAGCAGTCCTAACCCCCCCCCTAGCCCATTAGCAGTCCTAACCCCTCCCCACCTAGCCCATTAGAAGTCCTAACCCCCCCCCTGGCAAATTTTTTAAAAAAAAAAGCTGGCTCTGGCTGCTGCCGCTGCCGCGACAGAATGCAATGTCCCGCGGGGCCCCCTCCGCCCGCTAAGCCCCGCTGCCAGGGCTTTCAGATTCGCGAGGGAGAGCGTCTCCCTCGCGTCTCTGTTAAGCCCGCAGGGGCTAATGGGAAATTTCCCATCAGTCCCTCGCGTCTAAAGGGGCTGATGGGAAATTTCCCATTAGCCCCTGCGGGCTTAACAGAGACGCGAGGGAGATGCTCTCCCTCGCGAATCTGAAAGCCCTTGCAGAGGGGCTTAGCGGGCGGAGGGGGCCCCGCGGGACACTGCATTCTGCCCTTGCCGTGTCCGCGGCAGCAGTCAGAGCCAGCTTTTTCTTTTTTGCGGACCTTCCCGCGTGCCAGCTGCAAGGCCTTCGCGTGCCACAGCTGGCACGCGTGCCATAGGTTCGCCATCGCTGGACTAGTATATATAGTCTGGGTTGCATGACCTTATCTGTTTCATCAGTATTAATGTGCTGTTTGTATGAGTACAACACTGTCAATGTGTGCATCAGCTTAGGATGTGTACGTTTTGTCAGCGGAGGCGTGGCCACACAGAGATGGGAGCATCGCAAACATCTATCTTTTCAGAAAACGGCAAGCACAGGGATGTTTGCGGCTTTTACCCATGTCCCATTATAGCAGCGAGGGCCTGTGTGTCCCGAGACGTGGTGTTCGTGCTGTGCCGGAAACGAATATCTCTCGGATTCCGGAACTGTGGGTGCATCTATCTCTGCAGTTTCGGAATTGGGAATATTACATACCCTTTTTCATTTAGACATTTCTGCCAGCCGGACATGGATGTTATAGAATTAGGCTCTTGGCTTTTTCCTCCTGTGTTATTCTAAATATTCAAATATATGGTATTAGTTACTCATCCAGCAGCCCTATTTGCATATTATGAAGCTTGCTGGTTTCTCTTAAATTTTTTTTTGTGTTTACCCATATATACCATCACAGCTGACTCTTCCCAAGTACTGTAAAATTCTATCTAGGTGACATACGAGGTCTAACACCTTTGCATCAGACAAACAAGTCACCAAGAGATAGATTGGTAGCCAGTGGGCATGACTTTCTACATCCCTAATATCAAATTGCTTACAATGGCAGTCCAAACCTTTCTTCATCGGCAAAAGCCCTGGAGACATAGCCTTGGTGCAAGAGGATACCGCATCACTTTGAGGGGAGGCCCTAGCTAGAGGATCACTTCCTGCAATACCTGGTAACATTCTCCTTCTGGGCAATCTTTCCCCTCCAAAGCAGCAGAGGAGTTGCCAGAGTGGAGGTGGGAATGCTGTACTCTGGACTTGAAGGTCTCCTCTATATACCTCTCTGTATGCCTCAGCTTGTCCAGGTTTGTCACTCTAGTCTCCAGAGATCAATGTTTACGCCATCAAAATATAGAAAGACTAGGGGACATGCAATGAAGCTACAGTGTAATCCGTTTAAGACTAATAAGAAAAAATATTTTTTCACTCAACACATAATCAAACTCTGGAATTCGTTACCAGAGGAGGTAATAAAAGCTGTTAGTGTAGCTGGGTTTAAAAAAGGTTTGGACAAGTTCCTGGAAGAAAGGTCCATAAACCATTATTAAAGAGGACACAGGAAATCCACTGCTTGCCCCAACACAAGCATTGTGGAACCTGTGTGTCTTTTTGGGAAACTGATAGGTACTTGTGACCTGGATTGGCCACTGTTGGAAAAAGGATACTGGGCTTAATGGATTTGGTCTGACCCAGTATGGCATTTCTTATGTTCTCTTTGTACTATCTGCATGCACTTAACATCTCACCAACTGGTAGATAATCATACATGTAGCACTCAGTGCAAAAGACCAGCTAGATTGGGTAAAAGCTATATGAAATTTCAATGTATATTAATATCCTTTGGGACACTGTCTAATTCATCACTGCCAAATGGAAGCGGTTTGACATCACCAAGACGCTGCCCAATTAGGCCATCCCTCCAAAATCATTAGTAATGCAAAAAGGTCACTGCAAGGCCCATGATTACTTTAAGACAACTATAATGGTCTCTGGTTGAGATGGAAAACATGACGACTGCTCAACAATTTCAAGATTATGTCATAATCATTACCGCACAGTAAGACGGCAAGAAGAATGCCACTTGGAGAGCAACACTTAGGGACACTTCAAGCATTTGTGAGAAGGTTTTATCTTCTGATAAGACAAAATGGAACTTTTAGGCCTCAATGCTAACCAATATGTGTGGAGTAAAACAAACATCACATTGCCTTGCTAATACCATCTCTACAGTAAAACATGGTATTGGCAGCATTATGTTGTACAGTTGCTTTGCAGCTACAGGAAGCTTATGAAAAAATTAAAGTATGGGTAGATCCTGGGGGGTGGGTATTTACTTTTCAGGAGGATAATTATTCTAAGCTCACAGTAAAAACAATAATGGAGTGGCTCAGCAAAAAAAAAAAAAAAAAGAATGACTAAGTTACCTAGTTATAGCCCAAACCTGAGTGAAACAGAGAATGTATGAGAAGACTCAAATACTGAATTCAACAGATAATCCCCAGTCAAACTGAAAGAGCCTGAGCTATTCTGCCAAGAATAGGCAAAAACCTGCAGCAATCAGCTCTGCAAAGTTAGTAAATGCTTATCCTTAAAGGTTGTTAGTGCTGCAAAAGGAGCTTCTATCAAGTATTGAGCTGTGGGTTGTGAAGACTTACACAGTCGAGGCTTTTTGGATTCTTATTCTTAATGTTTAGAATATTTCTATAATTGCTTCTACATTTTGAAAGTGCAGAGTATGTTGTGTAGTTTGAAGAAACAAACACTTCAATAATGTGAATTCTGCCCAAGCAGTACCTACAAGGGGACCCACCCAGCCCAGTGACCTCCTACTAGAGTAATGAAGGCAAGCATGGCCAACATCATTTTATTTGCAGCACCGCCTTCCTCCAACTCTTTTTAATAAAAGATTCTTTCCTGGAAGCTGGAGAATCACCTTCCATTGCCACACTGAAATCTTGTGATAAGAGCTGTGTGGTTTCGTAGCTGTTATCACAAGACTTTATCTCGGCAGCAGGAACTATTTCTCTGGCTGGCAGGTAAGAGCACTTTTATTAGAGAAGTGGAAGACAAGACTTTTTATTTTTTTATTTTTAGTTATGTTTGCTGACTGCAGTGCTCTCTCCTTTTTGACCTGAAGAGGAAAGTTTTACCTTCACAAGCTAATCTACAAATGTTTTAAGCTAGTTCAATAAAAGAGTATCACCCTATTTTATTTTTTATTTCTCTTTTTAACTCCCCTTTTGAGGGATGAGGGGTTTATGTGCCCCTCATTTGAAAACATGCACTAAAAAACTACTTTAGTGCATTATGACTTATATGCTTTAGACATCAGAACATGAAAAATGTAAATGGATGTGAAGAGTTTTATAAGGCACTGTATGCAATTATCTTTTTTAAAAAACTTGACTAGTCTGTTACCATTTTAACTCAACACTGTGACAAACTGTTATATAAAAATTATAAATACACATGAAATGCAAACTAAATGGTATTATGAGAACATGTGGTGACATTCATGCAAAACTGAACCACAACACACAATATTGTTTTTAATGCATAACTCATAACACAAACTCATATTCTAAACCTACTACATTCATAGTGATAATTACTGATCATGGTAAGAAAATTCTATTGTAATAGGCAACCATTCAATAGAACTCTTGCCATCCACATCAGCTGTTAAACCGCTGATAACTATAGAATGGGACAGAAGGAATGTTTTAATTTTCAATTTTAAAAAACTGCTGTGAAATACTAACTGTATTCCAGACTTCTTGATCAGGAAAATCACTGCTATATATGAATAGTGAGGTTGTTAGTCAGGATCATATGCATCAAACCAGAGTCTCCAATATAATATTTATTGGAAGAAGAGGGAAAACGAAGTGCCCATTATAGTAATACTTAGTTCAAGCTACCTGCTGCATGGCTGATTATATTCCAATGGACTGTTTGACAGATAGCTTGAACTAAGTGCTAGAAATTGGCGCCCTAAGTTTATTACCTGAACCAAGAGTTTTCCGTGGACAGCAGCTCCAGATCTTTACTGAAGCTTTTTGAAGGACCCCACCATGCATGTGCATCTGCTCCAGCTAGGGTTGACCCAAGGGTTTCTGCCGCCCTAGGCAGAAGCCCCGGCATGCCGCTCCCTCCCCATGCGCTAAGCCACACTCCCCAGTGCTGAGCCGCGCTACCGATTACAGTGGCAGATTCGAGGGGGGGGGGGTGCAGCTCAGCAGCAGGCCATGTGCTTCGGCACGCATAGCCTGCCATTTCTGACCCCCCCTCCGACATAACTTCGGGGGGTTCAGAAGTGGCAGGCCATATATGCTGAAGCACATGGCCTGCTGCCAAGCCTAGCCATCCTCTCCCCTGCCACAGGAATCAGCAGCAGTGAAGGGCGGCAGCACGGCTTGGCTCAGCTTGGCACGTGGGGGGGGCGGATGGCCACCTAGTCCACCTAGGTACTAGTCTGCCCTGGTTCGAGCCTGCCACTGTTGCACCAGACCATCTCAGTCTATTAGTATAGCTAAATGTACAATTCAACTCCTTGGGAAGGTGGGTGAAGTTGTGAGAACTCATATCCTGCTGTCCATGGAAAACTCCTGCTACAGATAAGTAACTTTGTTTTCTCTGTGGACAATTAGGATTATCCTCATTTATGGAAATCCCTAGTTACAGAGTGCCTTTAACAGAAAAAAGGAAAACAACATTGAACAAGAAAGGTGTTGCAAGGGGCAGACTCCTACGATTTTGTTTTTGCTGCAACTAGTCTTTTCATATTTTCTTCTTTTTTGGAAAAGAAGCCTGGAAGTAAAAATATATGGGCCTTACTGGATGGAGCTGGATTCTATTCCCCAAAGAGGTTCTGACAGATGGACTTGTCAAACCCACTGTCATGTCAGGATTTCTTTCCAAACAATAATGGGATGTGAAGTATGGACAGATGCTCATGTTACAGCCTTGCAAATCTCATCCATGGAGGCTGATCTCAAGTGGGCAGCTGACATAACCATGGCCCTGACATATGCCATGACATGACCCTCCAGTCTGGGTATAAGTGAAGGATATGCACTTCATCAAATTAGCAGGTATGCTGCATTTATTAAGAGCAGCTCTGGGCTTGTTTGGGTAAAAAAAAAAAAAAAAGTTGAGTGAACTTTTTAAAGTCTTCAGTCCACTGCAAAGTGAAGGTCAAGGCTCTCTTGCAGTTCAAAGCGTCACAATGTAGTTTCACCATTGAGAGCATGAAGTCTTTGAAAAAATGCAGGCAAGACTGGTTAAGGTGGTATTCTGACACCACATTAAGAAGGAACTTCGGATGTGTGTGCTGAATACTGCTAAAAACGTGGTACAGAGTGGATCAGATTCAAGAGCCTAGAACTCACTGTTACTGCCATCACAAACAGGAGGTACTTAGTGGCTCAAAAGGAGCTTTTATCAGATAGGTTAATTCCACATTGAAGTCCCTTGACAATGCAGATCACTTGATGAGAGGCTTCAATAGAAGCAACCTCCGAATGAATCAAACTACTAAAGGCTATAACAGAGGTGAATTTACCTTCTACGTGGTGATGATATGCGTCAATTGCTGGATGTACCCTAATGGAGTTGGTTTTCAAATTGGACACGGACAAATGTGGAAGGATTTCAGCAGTTTTTGTGTGGGCTCTTCTGACACACCAGATGACAAACCTCTTCCATTTAAAATTATAGATCTTTGAGTGGAATCTCTCCTGGAAGTGAGACACCAACTGTCAAGTTCAAGGAAGCCAATGTCAGACCCTCAACATCCAAGACATGAGGATCAGGACTCAATACTGGGCTGTGACGGGATTCCACGATCCTGCATGATCAATACTAAGCAGTACCTAGCCTCATGAAAGACTTCGCTAAAAGTTTCATTCCAGAATACAAATAAGGGGATTGTATGCGTGACATGGATGTTTATGTACTGAAAACATCCCCAACTGTATCCTGAAACAAGTACATGGTGCTAGAATGGGCATCTCAGAACATGACTTGGAGATGTATAAAGCATATTCAGGAAAGGCCCGTGTATGTATTAAGTGTTTCCTGGAAACATCCACGTTATTCCTGCTGAAACGTTGAATAAGGCCAGAACTTAGAAAAAATGTTGCTCTTCTCTGCAATGGTCCCATATTGAAGAATGGTTGTGACAAGTATGTATTGAACTGGTGTGACTACAGTCTGGAAAAACACAAGATGCAGTTGTAAGGAGCAGAGGTGAGGGAATGGTGTAAGGTAAAGAAACATTACAAAACACCCTTACAGAAATATTAAGAAGAGCAATAGTGTGTATCATGGCAATGCTGAAATATGCTGTTTCTGCTACGGGAGCCAATCTAGGGGATCTTAACAATTCACATACACGGATAGCATGGGCATGAGTAGGGAAAGGAATCTTGATTGGGTCAGAAACGGAGATCATATTTTTAGTCCTGGTACCGCATGCTATTATGTTATGTCATAGTTGTTATGTATAGGTGCAGAACATCTTTTTGGCAGAATTATGTTTTTGTAACTGAAAATGAGAGTGTGTGTGATTTGAGGAGGATCTGGTGGGCTCATCTGCAATTCAGGGGAGACATGAAAGCCTGACTAGTACCTGGACCATTTGGTTGACCGCAGCGTCACCAAGCGCCAGTGTGATAGGGCAGCCAAAATCAGAGAAGGTTCTCTATAGCTTGGTGTGATGGCAAAGGGATCTCCCCTCTCATGACCACACAGGCCTGACCAGGGGAGCAGTGCCACAAAGAAGACTGTGGGAAGGCGGACAGGGTTGCCCCACAGATAGCGGATGTATACAGACCGACATACGCCACGATGGGATAGGTGTAGCTGCTGTGAGAAATGCCACTACCCAGATAGGTGAGCCTCAGATGCTATAGCCAGAAGGCCCTACTACTACTGATCATTTGTATAGCACTACAAGGTGTACGCAGCATTGCACATACACACATGTGTGTATGTGCAGTGCTCAACAGAGCTTACAATCTAGTCAAGACAGACAACACAGCAGCTGATAGGCTACATCCAAGGAGAATGGTAAGGAAACACAAGGAGATTAAGCAGATCAGATCCTAAAGCGGCAACAAACAGATGAGCACTCAGCTTGGATTTGCGAAGGGCCAGAGAAGAAGCCTGATGTACAGATTCAGGTAGTTTGTGCCAGGCATAGGGAGCATCAAGGTGGATGGAATGAAGTCTGGGGTTGGCAGTTGAAGAGAAGTGCACAGATAGAAGGGATCTGCCAGAATAGCGAGGTTCCTCAGGAGGTGTATAGGACGAGATAAGAGAGGAACGGTAGTGCAGAGCAGCAGAATGAGTGCACTTATAGGCCATAGGCACGAGAAGGGCATACATCTGTCGCTCAGCATTATGATGCATCCTTTGGGGAACTGCAATGTTAGTTTTGGGTTTTGTACACTTGGTAAGGGTTCATCCTTAGCAGTTTAAAGCGTTATTTGTGGAGATGACCAAGGCAGGAATCACTGGGGCCGTTTTATAATACCAGGTACCATTTGATACAAGGTATGTCCTGACATACATTTTAATAGTTACATTCTCTTATATATTAGGGTGCACTGGGATTACCTAGCACTTTTCAGGGCCTGTAGAGGACTAGGATGCAGCAGCAATCATTTCTCATGGGTATTCATATCTAGTTTGCATCAGCAAACTACTGTCAGTGTGAAGGGCAGCTTAGGAGATGCACATTCTTCCCGGGAAGCGTGGCGTTTCATGGGTACATCATGGAGATGGGCAGGATCCGAAACGTGTAACTTTTCAGAATATGGTGGGTACAGGGACATCCAAAACATTAACCCGTGTCTGATAATATTGAACAGAGACGTGTTTCTTCATTATATTGCATGGCCTGTGCTTACACCCGTGTGCAGGGCAGTGTGCTGGATGCGTGCATAGGCCGGCTGAATAACACTTTAGCCACGCCGTGCCAAACACGTCTATCACTCTGATTCCAGACCTGCAGGCACGTCTAGACTCGTGGATACGGAACTGGGTACCTATGGGGCCCGTTTTCATTTAGACATGTTCGCAGGCTGGAAGTGCATGTTATGGAATCACACTCAATGTGTTTTACAAAAAGAGGGAACCACTGTTGTCTTGGCCAATAAGGTGCTAGCGGAATCATGGAACCCTGGTACGGTAGGATGCACATTTTAAACAATGACAAAATGGAGTTTCTGCACTCTGTCCTACTATGAGGCTAATCAAGGGCCTAAACAAATTCAGCAATGTGAATTACAAGACACCAGGACTGTGTTTCTTATCACCATAAGATACCTCTGAACCTGACTAACAAGGAACTGTGTACCAGCCTCCGAGGGAGCCAAGCCGTTGTAAATTAAGAAGCCACAACAACTCTGGCCTGTTAATTGGGGCCTCTCTGTCTCAGTCAGAGAACTGAAAGAAACTTTGGGATTTGTGGAATTCATTCGACACCCCAGAAGTGCTAATATCTCCTGAACGGGTATAAAAGGACTTGGAGAACAAAGAGTGAGGTTCTTAGCACACTGCCTGCCTGACCGGGAAGATCTGTGCAAGAGACCTGCTGCACTGCAGGTGGCCGAGGGCTACACATCCAGCTGGCCGGGGTGGGGAGTCTCTCGAGTCTGTGTCAAGCTCTCACCTCTCCCTCTGCTTTCTATTTCTGAAATGTCAAGTATTCTTTCGAGTGGCTCCTCTGCAAGACTTGTATGTGTGCGCCTTTTGCTCTGCTGCTACAAGCGGAGTCCATCCTCAGCATCCTGCCAGTGAGGTGAGGACTGTTTTCCTTGCCTCAGGGTTAGTTAGAAGTGTTTGTATTTCCCTTGCAGATGGGAAAGTGAGGATAAATGATTTTAGTAATTCTCTATACTTGAATGGTTCTGTTAAGTTTCCTGTTAATATGTAGATGCACTTTATAACGATTTCTGTATCCTTGTTAGCTCCTGAATTTAGTTACCTCAATAAAGCAATTCTCAAAGTCCATTACTTGCTCAGTATTTCCATTCAGACCTAAGCTGAACTCATAACCAAAGGGATAATCAATTCCAGAGTGCTACATAAATTCCATTCCCTAGCCTGATTGGCTTACAGCACCTTCTGAGTTTCAGGAGAGTTTTCATTATAAGGGGTACTGGAGAATATACATGAGGTAGGCTCTTTCCCCAGTTTAGGAGGAAGGCATCCAATGATAGTTTGCTGTGCATCCCTATCAGGAGCAAAAATGAGGTGCTTCCCTGTTCTGGGGCATGGTGAACAGATCTATTAAGTGGGTGCCCCACCCTCAAAAGATTTTCTTAACCACACCGATATTCAGGGACAATTTGTGTAGTTGCAGGATAAGGCTCAGTCTGTCTTGCCAGGGCATTGTTCTCTCCTGCCAAACATGTAGCTCCAAGGGTCATCCCATGAGCAATGCATAGTTCCATATCCTGATCGTTTTGCAACAGAGGAAGTATGGCCCTGTTACTCCCTGCTTGTTTCTAGAGTATATGACTTGATTGTGCATAGAAATTAGTATAATTTGTTGGACAACCAATCCCTGAAAGCCCTTGGAGCATTTGATACTGCTCTCAAATCCAGGAAAATGATTTCATGAAGTTTCTTCTGTGTGGACCACAATCCTCAAGTGTGAAATCCATCTACATAGGCTCTCCTACTCAGTTTGAACACATCTGTTTTGAGTACTTTTTGATAAGAAGGAATTTGAAAGGGAACATCTTTTGCCCGACTGCAATAAAAGGTTCACCAGGTCAGAGAGCCTGAAAGTGGCTTAGCAACAGATATGACGTCTTGGAGTCTCAAACTTATTAAACGTTTTTCGGCGTTTGCTATTATCAGGTGCATACTTTTGACATTTAAAAACAAAAATATACATATACAGCCAATGAGGTGTGTAGAGAAGTACAACTGTAAATATTCGGGGGGGGGGGGGGGACGACTACAAAAATCAAACAAAAAAACTAAATTAAAAAACAAATTTATAAAAACAAAATTCATATTAAAAATATTTTAAATATTAAACAAGCAAAAAAAGACAGTTAAAAAAAATAACAAATAAAAGAACACAAAGCCCACCCTATTGTGGAATGTACAAATTACATTTCTGTATACGAGGCTTCAAAGGGACAAATCCATATAAAAAGCACATCATCAAAAACAAAAAAGCAAGGAAAATGGATATTAAATCCAACTCCTGTACATGAAACAATACACTTACAAATACAAGTGAACCACCCTTGGCACAAATAGTACACTACCCTTCTGAAACTGGGCACTCTTTCCAAACTCACACAAATATTGCCAGATCAAAAGAATTCTAAAATAAAGTGACAGAACAAATGTTTAATAGCAATGCTTAATTTGAGCAGGACACAGATTTTACATTTAAATCTGGCAGCATGAACCCTTTGCATAAAATGCACACTAAAGACTCTTCGCATTCCAGAACCTGCATGTAAAAGAGCTAAAGATACATAATCATCCCTAAAAAATTATCCATGCGGCACTATAAACCTGCAATCTGCCCTCCAGTTTCACTTAAAAACAGAATACCTCTGACACTTCCTACTTGATTACAGTCCAGCTGCATGGAGATCTTCAGTGTAGACTTCAGAATCTGATTAGATTTCAAAAATATGGGCATCTGCACGCCTATAACACAGCAAAGATCCAAGGTGGTCCAGTTCAGATCCAAGGTGGCAAAGATCCAAGGTGGCCATCATGCATTCCAAGGTGGTCCAGTTCAGAACATATTGCATTGGATCTTGGTAAATCAAATACACATATGATGCTACATTGTAAAATTAGTAAACAGCAACTGATTTCTTAGTAAATAATTTATGAAAAGTTATGGTAGTTTATTGCAGCATAGGAACCTCATCAAAACATTGTCCAAATCATTATAAAAGCAGGGGGAAAAAATCACATAGTTAGCACACTCATTCTATGCAAAATCACAGGAGCAATAGACATTTTAATAGCTTCCATATTTCCCACCATGATAAATACAGAAGCATTCATTGAGCACATAAAGATTTGACCTGCGACAGCAAAGTATACTCATTCAATTTAATAGCATTATCAAAATCAGTTTGTAATTGAATACTCAAGTCATTCAGTCATCCATTCAGCTGCTCATTTACAGGAAAACTGAGAAACCTCATTTGGCACAATGCATGTGTATATAAGGCACACCTAGGTTAATGTGCATTTTTATGCACTACAAATCACACCCATTTTATAAAGTCACGAACACGTGCACTGTACTTCATAAAATATTGGCTTAAGTAGAGGGAAATGTGCATCAAATATAGGTATGATCACTTACACCAGCCGGCGTAAGTGACCACACCCATATTTTATCAAGTATGTGTGGCTGATGGCTTATACTTTCACTGGGGGTGTTCAAATAGGCAAAGCGCACATTTACCCACATACTTGATAAAATAAAGCCATATATATGGTCATTTATGCTAGCTGATGTAAGTGACTGCACCTAAAGTAGGGCTAAAGTATGCACTGCTTACAGACTTCAAAGGAATCACTCGAGGATCTAGCTACGAATTTGGAGCTGGCAGAGCTATCTAGTCAGATACAAGCCAACAGACATATGGCTAAAGTATACATAAAAAGGTCTATCGACACTTGTAAGACATCAAAAATACATGTTTTAAGTGAATTGATGGTGCATAACATTTTGCAGCTCCTTAGTGGCAAGCTCTCAGATTTCATCCAGTTGATATAGTAACCAAAAATCTACCAAATTCAACTATCAAAGCAAGAACCTTAGAACAGTAAATTCAGGCTTTGTTACAAGTAACAAATGTTGTAGGGCTGGTACCTGTCCAGAAACTAATGTCTGAACCAACAGCATGGCTTCCGGTTACAAGATGGGTCTGCTCTGAACCAAAGACTGAATTACACAAGATGAATTCCTGTTTTGTTAAGGAGACTAGAAAAACAACCAAAGTATCTGTAAATCGAAACAGAACGAAAAGAACAGATACCCAGACTGGCAGAGTTTTCAGGTTTGAAAAAACCCCTTCCTTTATTGCCCCTACGCATTTCGACCTATGGCCTTCCTCAGGGGGATATCTTGGGGGTGCAAACCTCAAAAAAACAAACATTGATAATTAAAATCAATCACATAAATAATTAATAAACAATATAAAATTGATTAAAACCAATAACAGTACACTGCATAAAATCAAAAGTAAAATAAAGAAGAACATAACAGCTGGAAAAACCAAACCGCTAACATACATAATCACCCAATGTTGATCACAAAGTTCAAATCCAAATATATGTAAAGTGCTCTGAACTTATATACATTAACAACCAGATAGTAAATGAGATGAGGAAGACAAGACTAAAACCATAAATGTGTTAAAGAACAGACAGCAAATGAGATGAGGAGGACATAGCTAAAACCATAAATATGTCTACCGATACCTTCTCTTACAGGACTTCTGTTAAAAGGAGAACAGTTATCACTATAAAAGAATAAAAAGCCGATAAATAATGCACAACAGGTGAAATGATAAAATCAATGCAAAATCATTAATAAATAATCTGTTATAAAAGAATAAGACATACTCAAAAATATATATAATAATAAATCCATTATAATTGATAAACACTTAAAAATATAAATACAATATAGATGTCCTTAAATTAGTGCCCTAATGCCACAAACGTTGATAACTGCAACATGATATATAGAAGAGCTTTAAAAATGAAGAAGACCATGATAAAGGAGGAACACTACAATAACCAACAGGGAAATTTCTTACTTATTGTGCAATAAAAAAGATGTTTAATAAATAATGTCGTGCCAACTATTGAATCTCCAAGATAACTTGCCCAAATGAGACTGAATAAAAATGATAATGAATTATCATAACGTGCTGAAAAAACTATTTTCTTGTTATTCTTTAATGCACTATAGTGATGTCATACATTATAGTGGTGAAAGAGTATGAAATGTATATGGCACGAGAAGATTATTATGTCCAAATGTCAATGCCTTAAAAATAAAATTGAAAAGACCGGCCACGTCGGCGTATTAGCTAAAATAAAAATAAGTTGAATCTCCAAGATAACTTGCCCAAATAAAACTTGTAAATGAGTAAAGGATGATAAGTTATCATAATGTGCTAAAAAACTTTGTTGTTATTCTTTACTACACTATAGTGATGCTATACACTGTAGTAGTGAAAAGAGTATAAGATATATGATATAGAAAAAAATCTTTGCCCAAATAACAAAGCATTAAAATTAAAAATGAAAGGAACGGCCACGTCGGCATGTACTCGCTGGACCGAATAAGTAAAGGTAATAACAAATTGTCATGTTGTATTGACAAATATTTATTATTCTCTACTGCCCTGCAAACTGCCATAACACCAAAATGATAAAATGAGTATAAGATTTTTGGGTTGAGGAGAAACATTATATGCAAATAACAAAGCGTTAAAAACAAAAAGACTAACGACGTCGGCATCTCTTGCTAAACCGAATGAAAATACAAACATGAACGCTTTAGTGTAGATCATGTCTTGAAGGACTAGAAAGGGGGATTGTTACTTCTGGAGAGAAATCTGCAACTGTGAGTATTGTCAGACGGCTGCCTGGGTGAGAATCTTCACAGTCTTGGCAATGCATATATCTATATGATTTGCAAGGTATTGTGGGCAATGTAGTTCATTCACACCAGACACAGCTGCTGACAATAATTTAGTTGTGCTCTTGGGTAAAGCCAATAAGATATTTATTTATGGGGTTATTTCTCCCAACACAGATATGCTTGGTAGCACATAAATTAGGTTACTTGCTTTCAGTGTTAACTTGGAAAAACAAAGTCAAAATCAGGAAAACAACAAATGAAAAGCCACAAAGCAAGAAACAAACTGTCCTTTTCAGGTTAACTTCTGATTACTTCCCACATAGATACAGAAGTGATTCTCTCCTAGCTCACAAGCAATTAGGTAAGGCTTAATTGCTAGCAGTTATCCAGCTGAAACCCCTTAGCTGGCTTGCTTTCTACTGTGTGGGTCAAATCCTGCTTCAGGAGCTTTTCTGAGTAGATTAAAGAACAAATTTGTATTTCTTTGTGATGGTTGCTGTACTTTATAACAGAAAGTTACCAACGGAGTTTAGATAGAGAGCAGTCCATATAAACAGGATCCTCATCTGCTATTATTCCCCCTTGTTCAACAAGCATGGGTTCAATATCATGGATTGGCACAGATGAATCTCTCAATGGAGCATTTTCAGGAGAATACTTGTTTCCCTGCTGTCTTTCAAGGTTATAGCTAGGGCATAGATCAGTGTTCATACCTGAGCTTCCATTGCTGCTAGAGTTCCTCTCTATATAGCCTGGCCAGTATGTAGTCCAGTTCTTATGTCCAGCCTTCCAATCCAGATCCCTGGACACTGGATCTCTCTTCACATACCTTCTGGCACAGGTCTTAGGGTCCCTTCCTCGTGCAGCCGTCTCCCTCACAGGTAGCCTCTGGTGATTCCTAGCTCTGCAGCACCATTCCTCTGGCTTTCCCCAGTCCAATGGTGTATGCTGGCCCTTGGAATACCTCCCAGTATACGTACTGCTTTGGACTCTTCTAGACCTCTCAATGGCTTTTCTCTTCCTTCTTCCAAAGGGTCTCTTTCCCTCTCTGTCCGTCCGGTTTGGCTTCTGCTTCTGATGATCCTTCAGATGAAACTGATGATCCTTCTCTGGATATCCAAGGTGATCATGAAGATGGTCATCTGTAGAATAAACTCTACTCTTATTCTGCTTAGAAGAGTGCTCCTCCCTAACACAGCGCAGCTGTGCTGAATCAGGCCCTGCCCTTTGAGATGAGTGCTTAGGGATTACCTCATAGCCCTTTTGATTGAACACATGTTTTCTCACTTCAGCTCCTCTCATGGCTGTGGGAAACCTGGTGCATTCTGGGACTGGTAGTCTTTTATGGCAAAATTCTGTTTTCTCATTTCTACCAGCACTGACAGGTTGCTTGTTCAGAGACACTTCACCTTTTCTATAGCCCCTTCCTGAGCTATGATAAGCTTCCTTATCACAGTATATACTTCTGGTAATTTTCTAAAAAGAATTCTTTCTATTAAAGCTACTTAATCTGTGAACCCACTGTTTTTTGTTGGATCAGTTAGGGCCTAGTAGCAGCAATTAAAGTTTGAATTTAAAGCACAGAGGAGAACTTTCTGGTTACATTTCATACCCAGCAGAGAGCTTGTAGTTTAAATTTAATAGTCACTCAGGGCCAAGTAACAGCAAAGTACTTTTAGTTTAAATTTAACACACAGAAGAGAGCTTTCTGGTTACATTTGGAACCCAGCAGAGAGCTTGTAGTTTAAATTTCATAAGAAGTTAGAGTCTAGCAGCAGCTAAGAGCTATAATTTAAATCAAATCAGAATTTAGCTTAGCACAAAAGGCAAAACAGGGTCTGTACTCTTTGAGCAACAAATAAAGTCTTCTAGAGACCTTTACAAAGAGGCCTTCTACCTAGGGGGCAAGAGACCTGTGAAACCTTTTCAATAGGTGTTAACACCAGGTGGCAGATCAAAAGGCCATTTTGAAAGACTCCTCTTATCCAAGCAAGGACTGTTAATTACCCAGGAAGTTGGTCACAGCATTACCTCAGCAGCAGAGGCATAAATAGCTCAACCAGAGCTCTGTGATCCTCTGGCTTGAAGGACTAGAAAGGGGGACTGTTACTTCTGGAGAGAAATCTGCAACTGTGAGTATGTACTTCTGGTAATTTTCTAAAAGGAATTCTTTGTATTGGGGATGCTTAATCTGTGAACCCACTGTTTTTTGTTGGATCGGTTAGGGCCTAGTAGCGGCAATTAAAGTTTGAATTTAAAACACAGAGGAGAACTTTCTGGTTACATTTCATACCCAGCAGAGAGCTTGTAGTTTAAATTTAATAGTCACTCAGGGCCAAGTAACAGCAAAGTACTTTTAGTTTAAATTTAACACACAGAAGAGAGCTTTCTGGTTACATTTGGAACCCAGCAGAGAGCTTGTAGTTTAAATTTCATAAGAACTTAGAGCCTAGCAGCAGCTAAGACCTATAATTTAAATCAAATCAGAATTTAGCTTACCTCAGCAGCACAAGACAAGGTACTGTGTAGCAGCCCTCTTTTAATAAGTGTTATTTCCCTCCCACCCCTGGGATAATCATAGCATTATAGGTACTTACACATCTTAAAAGACAGGAGGTGCTTTCAGGTGAAGCTCATTACCCAAATCAGTCATACACTAAGGACCTGAGATTAATTAAGCTTCAGGTGAACAAGGTATATTAAACGTATTAGGTACAGTTTTATTGGTATAGATACCCATAGCAACCCCTGGTAAGTAAGAACTTAAAGATCTAGACACAAACTTAAAACTAAGATGCAGACAGCAGTCCAGCAGCGGGATGGGGGCTTTCCAGTCTTTTGCATTGAGTGTCACATGTATAATTTTCTCCCAGTTGGTGAGAGGTCTTACGTGTGCACTAGGTGCAAGGAGCTCTTTGCTCTCAGGGAACAAGTCCGTTCTCTAGAGGCTAAAGTAGCAGACTTGGAAAACATAAGACAGACAGAGAGGTACATAGACGAGACCTACAGGGATATAGTCCTGAAGTCCCACCTCCAGTCTGGCAGCACCCCTGTTGCCATGGAGGAGAGAGGTCACGTTACAGGAGAGCATCACCCTGGTGTGGCAGGAAGTGATCCTGTAACTAGGACCTGTCCTACAGGTGATGTAAAACCCTGTCGCACCGAGGAAGTTTCTCCAGGGCCATGTGCCCATGAGGGAAGGGTTAGGACAGCCGTTACAGTTGGTGATTCGATCATTAGGCATGTAGATAGCTGGGTGGCTGGTGGACGTGAGGATCGCCTGGTAACATGCCTGCCTGGTGCGAAGGTAGCGGACCTCACGCGCCACCTAGATAAGGTCTTAGATAGTGCTGGGGAGGAGTCTGCTGTCTTGGTACATGTCGGTACCAATGACATAGGAAAATGTGGTAGGGAGGTTCTGGAGGCAAAATTTAGACTTTTAGGTAAGAAGTTGAAATCCAGAACCTCCATGGTAGCATTCTCCGAAATGCTTCCTGTTCCACGCGCAGGACCCAAAAGGCAGGCAGAGCTCTGGAGTCTCAATGCGTGGATGAGACAATGGTGCAGAGATGAGGGTTTTGGATTTGTTAGGAACTGGGGAACATTCTGGGGAAAGGAGGGGCTCTTCCGAAGGGATAGGCTTCACCTTAACCGGGATGGAACCAGGCTGCTGGCATTAACCTTTAAAAAGGAGATAGAGCAGCTTTTAAACTAGATATTAGGGGAAAGCCGACAGTCGCCCAAGAGCGGATGGTTCGGAAGAATGTATCCCTGAAGGAATACTACCAAAAGCAGAGAGGTTCCACAAAAGAGTAAAGTAGCCCAAATACCCTCAAGTATGGAGCAGACAGAGCTTAAAGATCCCAATTTGCCCATGTCTAACAATAGCCAAATTAACATGAATAAAATACATTCTCTAAAATGCTTGCATGCAAATGCTAGAAGTCTAAAGAATAAGATGGGAGAGTTAGAATATATAGCACTAAATGAAAGGTTAGATATGATTGGAATATCAGAGACATGGTGGAAGGAGGACAACCAGTGGGACACTGTGATACCTGGGTACAAACTATATCGTAATGATAGAGTTGATCAAATTGGTGGAGGGGTTGCGCTCTATGTTAGAGAGGGCATTGACTCAGAAAGGATTAAAGTTTTGCAGGAAACAAAATCTGCTGTAGAATCTATATGGATTGAAATTCCATATAAAAGGGGGAAGGCAATGGCAGTGGGGATGTACTATCGAGCACCTGGCCAGAATGACCAAATGGATGATGAAATGCTCAAAGAAATCAAGGAAGCTAACAAAGGTTACAGCGCAGTAATAATAATGGGTGATTTCAATTACCCCGGTATCGACTGGGTCAGTGTCACGTCAGGACATGCTAGGGAGATAAAGTTCCTAGATGAAATAAATGACTGCTTCTTGGAGCAGCTGGTTCATGAACCGACCAGAGGGGAAGCCATATTAGACCTAGTCCTTAGTGGAACACCAGATCTAGTGCAAGAGATAAGGGTGTTGGGGCCACTTGGCAATAGTGATCATAGCATGATCGCCTTTGATTTAATTAGTGGAGGAGGGATAGTAAGGAAATCCACAGTACTACCTTTTAACTTTCGAAAGGGAGACTACGATAAAATGAGGAAAACAGTTAAGAAAAAACTAAAAGGAGCAGTTGCAAAGGTTAAAGACTTACATCAAGCTTGGGTGTTGTTCAAAAATACTATCTTGGAAGCCCAGACCAGCTGTATTCCACGCTTTAAGAAAAGTGGAAGGAAGTCCAAAAAACTGCCAGGATGGTTTAAAGGTGAGGTCAGAGAGGCTGTTGTTGCCAAAAAAGCATCTTTCAGGAAATGGAAAAAAGAGCCAAACGACGAAACCTGGAAACAGCACAAGCACTGCCAAGTCAAATGCAAGGCATTGATAAAGCAGGCAAAGAGAGAATTTGAGAAGAAGCTTGCTGCGGAAGCAAAAACGCGAAATAAAGACCTTTTCAAGTACATTCATAGCAAAAAACCTGTGAGAAAGTCAGTTGGTCCATTAGATGATAAAGGGGTTAAAGGAGCACTAAGAGAAGACAAGGCGATAGCGGAGAGACTGAATGAATTCTTTGCTTCGGTCTTTACTGAGGAAGATGTAGGGATGTTACCCATGACTGAAGTGGTATTTAAAGGTGCGGAAGAATTGAAGGAAATATCGATACATCGGGAAGATGTCTTACAACTGTTAGATAAACTGAAGAGCAGCAAATCACCTGGGCCGGATGGTATACATCCAAGGGTGTTGAAAGAACTGAAATATGAGATTGCAGACCTGCTATCAGTAATCTGTGAACTATCATTAAAATCATCTCTAATACCTGAAGATTGGAGGATCGCCAATGTAACACCAATTTTTAAAAAGGGTTCCAGGGGTGATCCGGGAAACTACAGACCGGTGAGCCTGACGTCAGTACCAGGAAAAATGGTAGAAACCATCATAAAGAATAAAATTACTCAGCATGTAGATAGTCACAACCTAATGGGAGACAGCCAACATGGCTTTAGACAAGGAAGATCTTGTCTTACTAATCTGTTATGTTTTTTTGAAGGACTGAATAAACAGGTGGACAAAGGTGAGTCAGTTGATATTGTGTATCTGGACTTTCAGAAAGCCTTTGACAAAGTCCCTCATCAGAGACTTTTGGCAAAACTAAAGAGTCATGGGATAGGAGGCAGTGTACTATTGTGGATCAGGAACTGGTTAAAAGATAGAAAGCAGAGGGTAGGGCTAAATGGCCAATTTTCCCAATGGAGAAAGGTGAATAGTGGTGTACCCCAGGGATCTGTGCAGGGTCTGCTGCTTTTTGACATATTCATAAATGACCTGGAAAGTGGAATAACGAGTGAGGTTATCAAATTTGCAGATGACACAAAACTATTTAAAGTTGTTAAAACCCAAGAGGATTGTGAAAAATTGCAAGAGGATCTTGATAAATTGGAAGACTGGGCATCAAAATGGCAGATGAAATTTAATGTGGACAAGTGCAAGGTTATGCACCTAGGGAAGAACAACCCAAACTATGGTTACACGATGCAAGGTTCCACATTAGGAACCACCACCCAGGAAAAAGATTTAGGCGTCATTGTGGATGCCATGTTAAAACCCTTGGCCCAGTGTGCAGCGGCGGCCAAGAGAGCAAATAGAATGCTAGGTATGATAAGGAAAGGAATGGAAAATAAAACAAAATATATTATAATGCCTCTATATCGTTCCATGGTGAGACCGCACCTTGAATATTGTGTGCAATTCTGGTCGCCGTATCTTAAAAAAGATATAGCGATTTTAGAAAAGGTTCAGAGAAGAGCCACCAAAATGGTAAAGGGGATGGAAGGATACTCCTATGAAGAAAGGCTAAAAAGGTTAGGGCTCTTTAACCTGGAAGAGACGGCTGAGGGGAGATATGATAGAAGTCTATAAATTAATGAACGGAGTGGAACGGGTAAACGTAGATCGATTGTTTACGTTATCTGAATATAGAAAGACTAGGGGGACATGCAATGAAGCTACAGGGTAAACTATTTAAGACTAATAAAATAAAATATTTTTTCACTCAACGTGTAATCAAACTCTGGAATTTGTTACCGGAGGATGTAGTAAAGGCTGTTAGTGTAGCTGGTTTTAAAAAAAGGTTTGGACAAGTTCCTGGAGGAAAGGTCCATAAACCATTTTTAAGAAGTGACCGAAGATATCAATGCTTGACCCAGTACAAGCATTGCAGAACCTGTGTCTTTTGGGGAAACTGCTAGGTACATATGACCTAGATTGGCCACTGTTGGAAACAGAATACTGGGCTTGATGGACCTTGGTCTGACCCAGTATGGCATATCTTATGTTCTTATGTTATTGACAAATCAAACTGTGATATTTCATGAATAATATAATAAGAGTATACTACCAAACCAACAATGCATCTGCAAGTGAGAAAAAAAGGCAGTACTGTTATGGCGGCATTGCCACGCCAAACCAAATAAGAAAAAGATTGTTTATTGTTACATTTGATATACTGCTCAGGCCAAAGCATCAGAGCGGTTTACAATACAATATTAATGTTACAGAAAATATGAATAGAAGGCCATTAATAAGATAGGACAGAATAAGAGACACAGTGATAGACAAAGAAATAGAAGAGGCATGGGGAAGGAAACGGAAAATTACAACTCACAGCTGTTGGAACATTCGCCACGGACTCACACCTAAGGGCCATGCCAAAGGGCCCTCTGGCGAGGCCCTCAGGCGCGGGCCCACCTCTGGAGTGGCGGTTTTAAAGCCGTTGTGCAGGGAACATGATTGGCAGGCAGTTGTAATGAATAGAAGGCCCCACCCACACTCTCCGATCATGGCTTCTGCTGCTGCTCTCCCCGTTCTACTGAGAGCCTCTGGAGCGGCGGTTTTAAAGCCGTTGTGCAGGGAACATGATTGGCAGGCAGTTGTAATGAATAGAAGGCCCCGCCCACACTCTCCGATCATGGCTTCTGCTGCTGCTGCTCTCCCCATTCTACTGAGATCCAACTTTATATAAGATTATCCACATAAAATATACTTTGCATCCAATTGCATATTATAGATATCTTAGATATCGTTACGCACCATCAAAGTTATTATTCTATATGCAGTGAATAATAAACATGCTACTGCAGGCTCAGTTCGAAAGAACTTGTTGAAAAAGCTGAGTACGCCGTAGCAGACACAGCCATACATGATATTCATGACGTGCTCACAAGCACCAGTACTAACGATATATACTAATCATGGTGCTTCTAAAAATAAAAGAGGAGAAAGATGATAAATCTTGCGATTGATCGTGAACAGAAACAGCCATCTTACCGCAATCTTGAACGTTGTCTGCATAACAGTGGTAAGATCCAAAATGAAAGTCTGATTGTATTTAACGGCGTTTTCCCACCGTACAGAGGTGAAAGGTTATATATCAAAGGTTAAATAAATGTTACAAAGTTGCAAAGGAAAAAATAATAAGAGACAAATCGTAGACATATTAAGAAAATCGAGATCGCGAACAGCGGATACAGCCATGCATAATATATATAACATACTCTAAGACAATAATCCAAAAAATTATATATATACATATACTATTTGTGATATTTTGGAAATGAAATGAGAAAAGATGGATAGTAAATCCTGCAATAGGACGTGAACAGGCACAACCATCTTACCGCAGTCTTAAACGTTATCTACACAGCAGTGGTAGAGTCCAAACTGTGGAAAAGGGGAACTTAACCCAGGCTCTAAAACTAAACTGGAGACTATAAATGAAATTGATGAGTTATGTAATAAAGTGACTTATACAACTATGGATCATCCTGTCTATGGCAATTTGGATCTAGAGGTAACCAGTGACAGTGACTACATATGGAATACTGGACATAGGTACTAGCAGTGAATCTACAGAAAATCACGAAACAGGACTGTAAAGTTAGCTAGCTATAGGTGAAACTTATGCTTATTGGAATTCACAAGCTAAACTGCAATATTAGAGTTTTTCTCTGCTAGATTGTTCTTCTGTACTGACAGCAATTGCATCAGAGAATTAGCTAACAGACCTGTGTACATAGTTATTGGGTCACAGGCCAGCTTCTCCAAAAATCAATGGTTACAAATAATGTTTCCCCTTTATCTCTGCAAAATGATTGGTTGAAGAGTAGTAACTAGGTCAGTATGAACTTTAGAGAACCAGACCTTAGGTCAACATATAACTGGAAATTGAACAAAGCTTGAATAAATAACAGAAATTCAGCAAATATTATAAGAGTAACTAATCAGCTTTTGTTTCATAGAAGAAATATAGCGACCCCTGCTGTGTCTAGTGAATATAGTCATAACCTTGTAAATGGAAATTACACTAACCTGGTAATTGTAGTTCCTGGAGGGTCCAGTTTAGTCCTCCAACATCGGGTAGTGCCCCTCCTCCTGCAGCCGGGAGACTGGACCAATCAAATCTTCTGTAGTATATATGCAGCAGGAGCTCCCAGAAGTCCCCAGTGTACTAGTAACAAAGCATACTTAACGAAGCAACACATTAGATTAATATACAAAATGACCTAATTAAAGAACAATTTGTTCCCCCCCAAGGAATATCCAACCCCCTCCCCAAACGAGGAAGTCAGAACACTGCATTGCGCCGGCACCGACGCCTCAGGAATCAAAACACCGCTCCCCACCAGAAGTTCAGGAGCTGCCTGAACCCCCGAGACAGGGAAGAGCCTATGCAAAAAACGCGGCTGCCACAGAGGGACCGAACGGCAAGAGGAACCGTCTTAATATCAACCGTTCGGAAAGGCGCGCCGCACCACATTAGCAGATAGTCGGGAGGGAAGGAGGACTAAACTGGACCCTCCAGGAACTACAATTACCAGGTTAGTGTAATTTCCATTTCCTGTTCGGTAATCCAGTTTAGTCCTCCAACATCGGGATGTAACAGAGCAGTTAAGACCGGGCGGGACCTTGCCATCCGGCGCGCAGAACCGCCGAACCAAAACAGGAATCCCGAGCCGCTGACACATCTAAGCGATAGTGTCTACTGAAAGCATGCAGAGACAACCAAGTGGCCGACCTACAGATATCTGCCGGCGGAACCAGGCTATACTCCGCCCAAGAGGTCGCCTGAGCCCTAGTAGAATGAGCCCTCAGACCCTCCGGAACAGACCGCTGTTGCAACAGATACGCGGACGCGATCGCCTCTTTGAGCCATCTAGCAATGGAGGCTTTAGCCGCCGCTTCCCCTTTACGCGCACCCCCGAAGAGCACGAAAAGCCGGTCAGATTTCCGAAAAGACTCGGTAACCTTTAAATAACGATGGAGCGTACGACCCACATCGAGCCGGAGAAGACCTTTGTCCGTTGACCCGACAGATTGCGAAGAAAGCACTGGAAGAAACACTGCCTGATTCATGTGAAAGGGAGACACCACCTTTGGCAGAAAGGAAGGAACCGGACGGAGAACGATCCGATCCGCGGAAAAAGACAAGAAAGGCTCTCGATAGGACAATGCATGCAGATCTGAAATGCGCCGTGCCGAACAGATGGCTACAAGAAAAACCGCCTTCAGCGTGAGATCTTTCAGAGACGCCCTGCGCAGGGGCTCAAAAGGTTCACGAACCAGGGCCCTCAGAACTAAATTCAAGTCCCAAGGAGGAACGAAAACTCTGCGGGAGGGCCGCAAATGAAAAACAGCCGTAAGGAATCGGCGTACATCCGGATGAGCCCCGAGCAGACGACCCAAAACCTTGCCGCGGTAACACGAGATAGCCGCCAGCTGGACTTTTAGGGAACTAGCCGCAAGGCCCTTATCGAAACCATCCTGAAGAAAACTTAAAACGACGGGCACTGAAACCGTCGCCGCCCGGACTCCCCGCCGGGAGCAACAGTCTTCAAAAATCCTCCAAATCCGAACGTAAGTAAGAGAAGTGGACGTTTTCCTCGCCCGCAGAAGGGTAGAAATCACCGCGGGGGAGTAGCCCTTCCTTTTCAGCCGAGCCCTCTCAATGGCCACACCGTAAGCGAGAATCGATCCACTTGGGGCATCCGCAAGGGACCCTGAAGAAGAAGATCCGGTAGAGCGGGCAGGAGCCAAGGAACGCCGTCGCTCAACCGGACCAGATCGGCATACCAGGGCCTCCGGGGCCAATCCGGGGCCACCAGTAACACGCGACCCCGGTGGCTCTAGATACGTTGTACGACCCAGCCGATCAGAGCCCACGGAGGAAAGACATAAAGAAGACCGGACGTTGGCCACGGCTGAATGAGAGCGTCGAGCCCCTCGGACATGCGCTCCCTTCGCCTGCTGAAGAAGCGCCCTGTCTTGGCTGATTGAAAGGTCGCCATGAGATCCATGATGGGTGGACCCCACCGCCGGACGATTTGTGCGTAAACCTGTGGGTTTAGCTCCCATTCTCCGGGGTCCACCCGCACTCTGCTGAGAAAATCGGCCTGGACATTGTCTACGCCCGCAATGTGAGCCGCCGAGATTGCTGGAAGGCGAGTTTGCACCCAGTTGAACAAGGCCGCCGCTTCTGCCTCCAGGGCCACGCTGCCGGTACCCCCCTTGGCGATTGATGTAAGCTACAGTGGACGCATTGTCCGACAGGACTCTCACCGGCCGTCCGAGAACCAGGGTCTCCAGGTCCACCAGGGCTAGCCGGACTGCCCGCAATTCGAGACGGTTGATCGACCAAGAGGCCTCCAGGGGAGACCATTCCCCCTGAGCAAAGCGGGACTCGCAGTGAGCCCTCCAGCCGGTTAAGCTCGCATCCGTCGTGAACGGAACCCACAGAGGAGGCTCCAAGGGAATCCCTCGCGACAGGTTCTCGGCGGAGAGCCACCACCGGAGGGATCGGCGAACCGTCTTTGGGCGAGGCAATCTCTTGTTCAGCGAGTCGAACTGGTTGGACCAACGTCGCAGAAGAGCACTCTGCAGCGGACGCATGTGGAAGCGCGCCCAAGGCACCACCTCCAAGGTCGCCGCCATCGTGCCGAGGAGCCGCAGGTACCACCACGCCGACGGAGCTGGCATCCCCCGGAAGAGACGGACCAGAGCCCGCAACGCCAGCACGCGTCGCTCCGGAAGGCACACCAAGCCCCTTGCTGTGTCGAAGCGGACTCCCAGATACTCGAGATCCTGTGACGGAGACAGACAACTCTTGCATTCGTTCACCACCCATCCGAGGGACCGAAGGAGATCCACCACCCTGCTCGTGACTTGCACACACTCCCGACTGGACTTCGCTCGAATCAACCAGTCGTCGAGATATGGATGGACCAGGATGCCCTCCTTGCGCAACGCCGCCGCGACTACAACCATTACCTTTGTGAAGGTGCGGGGAGCCGTGGCGAGTCCGAACGGCATGGCCCGGAATTGAAAATGGCCCCACGGGAGCGCAAAGCGGAGAAACCGTTGATGGGAGGGCCGGATGGGAATGTGTAAATAGGCCTCTGTAAGATCGAGGGATGTCAAAAATTCCCCTTGACGCACCGCTACGATGACTGACCGCAGGGTCTCCATGCGAAAGTGCGGTACTCTGAGAGCGCGATTCACGCCTTTGAGATCCAAGATCGGACGAAGGGAACCGCCCTTTTTGGGAACCACAAAATAGATGGAGTAGCGACCTGCGCCTCTTTCCAAGGGCAGGACCGGAACCACGGCCCCCAGAGAGAGAAGCCGATCCAGGGTCACGCGGATGTCCCGCGCCTTTTGAGCTCCCTTGCTGGGAGACAGAACAAACGAATCCGGAAGTGGGTGCGCAAACTCTAGGGCATAACCTTCTTCTATAATCTGCAGCACCCACCGATCTGACGTAATTTGGGCCCAAGAAGGAAGAAAGTCGCGCAAACGACCCCCGATGACCGGGTCTTCCTCTAGAGCCCGCCTCGTTTCATTGTGGCTTGCGATTAAAGGAAGAGGCCGAGGAAGAGGCGGCTCCGGAGAAGCCCCTTCCCGCTCCTCTGAAACCACGAAACCCTTGATGACGGGTTCCAAAACGACCGCGCTGCGAAGTCCACAGCCGGGAAGAACGAAATCTGCGCGCATCCCGAAACTGGCCGCGCGCTGAGGTGGACGACCTATTAAGCTTAGGCTTATCCTCTGGAAGCCGACCACCCTTAGACTCACCGAGATCCTTCACCAACTTATCCAGAGCCTCACCAAATAACAACCTGCCCTTAAAGGGTAGTTTACTGAGGCGAGACTTGGAAGAACCGTCGGCCGCCCAATTGCGCAACCAGATGGACCGTCGTGCCGCTACCATGGAGGCCATGCTATTAGCTAGGGAGCGTATTAAATCATAACACAGATCCGCCAAGTAGGCCGATCCCGACTCCACGCGGGTAACGTCCAACAGCCCCTGTTGGTCCATACCGGACCCCAAGCGCAGGTGCTGCGACCATCGCAAACAAGCTCGAGCTACCCACGGCCCACAAATAGAAGCTTGTAACGATAAGGCGTTGGTCTCGAAGGCTTGCTTCAACAAATTATCAACCTTTTTGTCCTGAACATCCCTCAGGGCCGCGGCCCCTTCAACCGGGATGGTGGTTTTCTTAGTCACTGCCGAAACGGCAGCATCCACCCGTGGAGACTTAAACAAGTCCCTGTCCTTGTCTGCAAGGGGGTAAAGACGATTCATGGTCCGAATCCCTTTCAAAGCGGATTCCGGTTGCTCCCATTCCGCATGGATCATCTGCTCAACTACTCGGTGCACAGGCAAAACTACCTGGGCATCCCTGACCGCCTGAATGAGAGGATCCTCGAGACCCTCCTCCTCCAGCGGCCGCACCGCAGAGAGGTTAAGTGCTTGGAGAGACTCCGTGACCAAAGGTACCAGCTCGTCCCTTCGAAACACCCGAATGATGCGAGCCTGATCTTCCAGTTCTGGAAGCTCTCCGTCTTCTAACTCCTCCGCCTCAATATCCGGATCCCCCTCAGTCTCGGAATCCGGGAGGCCAAGGGCGCCCTGATCCTGGTCCCCCAACCTGGGCCGCTTGACCGCGGGTTGGGAAGACCGCTGAACCCCCCCCGCGGATGCTGGGGGGAGAGAGGCGGGCCAAGCCTCCGGCAAATGACCAGACCGGCTTAAGCGGAAGGCCTGATGCATGAGAAGAACAAAATCCGGGGAAAAGTCTATAGGCGACGCTACCATAGCCGCCTGCTGGAGCTCAGGGACCGACGTATTAGACGCCGGGCCCAGACCAGAAGGAAGGATGCTCGGTGAAGGGACACTGTCCCCCGAAAGGGAAGGGTCCCCGGGCACATGCTGTTCCTTAATTTCAATAGGCAGCTCCAGTTCTGAAGAAACTGCAGCACAGCTCTTACAGATTCCAGAGTCAGTCATTGTACCTCTGCGGGAGCCACAAATTACACACTGAGGTTTGGCAGCCATGCCCAGGCCACCTGCTCTCAGGGAAAAATAAGGCAACAGGAACAGGGAAGCCCACACCAAGGGGACTAACCTTATTCAATTCAGCACAGTATTAAATTTAAAACCTTTTTTTTTTTTTTTTTTTACAGTAAACAAAATACTCCCCAGAATCCTAGGGGTGCCCTGAGCAAAATCGCCAGCAAAAGAAACCCCAAAAACACCAGGGGAACCCGTGCGCAAGTGTTAAAAAGTGCCCTTAAAAAGCACACTTTAGAAATCCAAAATGGCCGCCGCACTTTTTCACCCGCAGTAAAAAACGGCGCGAAAATACAAAGGTACCCAAATAATATGGAAAAGAAAGAAAACGACCCTCTAATACAGGGCAAGCGAAAAAAAGCAGGAAAAAGTGCAATTTGGAAGCCAGGGGAGCCGACAGAGCCTCTGCCCAAGCAAAGAACAGAGAGCTTAAAACAAGGAAAATTCCTACCAGCTCTGGGAACAGCAAGGAACTCAGCCCACTTCTCCAAGTGACAGGCAATGTTGCAGCCGGTATGGCTCTTCCCCGAACAGCCTTGGGGAGAGCTCAACCCAGGCTTCAGAGATTCCCAGGCAGAAAGGCAGGAGCCCAAGGCAGGTCTGGCTTTCCCCAGAAAGTCTCCTGTGTCTTTTTCTTTTTTAAAGATACAGCTACCTAGCAAAAGAAATAGAATATAAAGGACCAGAAATAAACCCCAAAAGAACTAACTAACTAGTGTTGCTCCTTCAAGTGTCACTTAGCGTGCCCAGCAAGGGCACAGAAGTCCTCCAGCTGCAGGGAGACTGGACACACTGGGGACTTCTGGGAGCTCCTGCTGCATATATACTACAGAAGTTTGATTGGTCCAGTCTCCCGGCTGCAGGAGGAGGGGCACTACCCGATGTTGGAGGACTAAACTGGATTACCGAACAGGAACTTCTGCTTTCACATGTTGCTTGGCAAAGATATCAGCAGATTCTATTTCAGACTTGTACTTTTGTAACATGAATATCACCAGATGTTAATTAAAAATTAACTGTGTCAGCTGATACTTCTCAATAAAAGCTGGAACTCTGACTGAGAAATCTTTGAAGGAATTCAGGACAGTAGGCCTACTTTGACATGCTGACTCCTTCCTTACAGAGCTCTGGAATAATAATTAATTAAATAATTGTGTCTCTTGTTCTTTTCCTTCCTGTTAGAAGGTTTCAGATAATTAACTAAAGAATCCAGGTTCATTTGAAGGAGGGCAGGCCCTGAGAGAAAGGGTTCAACAGTAGTGCCGTGACTCGGATTATCTGTCCTTCAAGCAGGAACGAAAAAGCAGAAAGGACACGGGCATTTTTTGTCGTGAGTATTGATTGGCAGGTGTCTGTCGTGTGTTGTAATTACAATGGGCAATAAGGCCGGTAAAATTAAACAGAAAACTCAGTTAGATGAGTGGGGCAATAAAGCTCATGAGATTGGGCTGAAAAAAGGAAGCCCTAATTATGAAATGAGGCGCAGGTTTGGTGATAGCGCCTTAGATTATGTGGCCCGATGGTATTCAATGACTGCCAGTAACCCTAATTTGCAGTTCCCGCTTGATGGAACGTTCCAGGAGGACAAATTGAGATGGTTACAGTATGAGATGGCCTTTGAGGATTTAGGGCGACCTCATACCAGTCATGAATGGGTCGTATATGGTTGGTGGCAAGCCAATGCTGCAGAGAAAGCCCAAAAGGCCACCACTTCTGTGTTTGAAAAATTTAAAGATCAAGTATTTAGAATAGAGGAACAAATATGTGTTTTGACTAAACAGACATAGGCTGACAGTAAGACTGGTAGTTCTGACAGTGAAAAATTAAAAAGCTGTGATCCTAGTACTGTTGCTATGGCTCCTCCGGCGTATGAGGAGGAGTTCACTGCATTGGCTGTATCACTAACTAGGAATAGTGCCACAGTATCGGCATCCCACCAAGATCAGGTGGTGTCGCTCGTCCAATTGGATGATATGCCTGGTGTTTCTACCCCTGTTAAGTCTGATACTCACCCCTCAGGTTCTATTTCGGGTGGAGTACTGCCTTCCCCTGATTCCCCAATCTCTATAGCTGTGGCAGATGCTACTCCTTTAATTACGCCAGGTGGTCCCTTTTCTGCTATTCCTGATGACCTTGTAGTTATCCCTCGCACTACTAGAACTCAACAGTTAAAAAAGGAAATTTTGGAACTTGAGAAATTAATAGGAGTAGAAGCAAGTCAGCTTGAATTAACAGCTACCAGAGAGCAGTTGTCACAATATCTTGCCTGCTGAGTAGAAAAAGCCCGTACATTGACTGAAGTCATTATAGCTACACTTGAGCCACTTGACCTACAAGTAAAACAGCATACTCTAGAGCTGTTGCCACGCAGTCAGAATAAGGAACTGGTAGCAGAAGCCATGGCTGCAGTTGCCAAAGGAATTGGCCACTGGACCAAAGCTCCTTTAATCCCTAACTGGAAACACTTGCAGCGTTTGACTTTAGAGTTGGGAGAATTTTTAACCTTAAATAAGGAGGTTAGAGAGGAAAAAGAACAAAGTAAGCAAATAGATCTGTGGCTCCATTCAGAGCCTTTCCTAGGGGGGATGGTGGTTTAGTTACTTTAGCATCTCATTGGTCTCCAGCTGAAGTTTTTAATTTGGCTAGATCTTGCCCTGACTCCCGAGAAAAACCTGGTCAGTTTGTGGATTATTGGCGTCAGCTAATAACTACTTATGACCCCTCTTGGGTAGATTTGCAAAATTTATTAAAGTCAGTCTTCTTGAACCCTATAGAATTGAGGGCAGTCACCCACCCCCAACTGCGAGATAATGCAGCATGGGAGTAGCCCCGTGCAGATCCTGTTATTAATGCTTCTGATGATAATCAAATGACTGCTTTCCGGGAAGACCGGAATAATTTGTTAAAAGCTATTGAAAAGAAATGTACTCCTGTAAAAGATTTGTCCAAGCTGTTAGACCTGAGGCAGGGTAGGGATGAAGCTGTTGCTCAGTTTCATACTCGTTGTTGCCTATCATTTCGAGATTTTTCTCCTCAGAATGGTGAAATGGAAGGATTTGCCTCAATTTTTGTGAATGGACTGCAACCAGAAATAAAAACTATTTTTGAAAATGCTTTGCTTGGATGGTCTACTAAGTCTGCACAGGAGATCTTGGAAGCTGCCTTGCATGCAGAGAAGCGAATTCAGAAGCAGAAGGAGGATGATAGAGGTAAAGTGGACCGGCAGCATCAAAAACTTTTAAATCTTCAAGTAGCGAGTTATGAATCCAATTTCAGAGGGCGAGGCAGAGCCAGAGGTGGCAGAGGCACTGTACCCTTTAGGGATAGAGGTCGTGGCCATATGGGGGGCAGCAAGGAGATCGTGCCTGTTTTAGGTGTGGTAGGATGGGGCATATGGTAAGAGACTGTACTATGCCAAGGAGTGACCTTCCCCAATCTGATGTACGTCAGGATGCTGTAGGAGCTAGTTATTCACATGCTCCATACCCTGTTTTTACCCCTAACCAGCCTTCAGTCATGACCCAATATTATGCAGAAACTGACTTGGACTATAGTGAGGACTGACTAGGCTTGGCTGTGTGCCCCAATACACAGGGAGAAATACGCGCTACTATCTTGGGGTATGAATTGCTTTTCCTGTTAGAAACAGGCGCCTCTACCTCTGCCATAGCGCTATCTCAGTTACCTCCTCCTCAGTTTAAGGCACTGTCTACTGCTCCTAAAGTCCCTTGTGAAGGAATTCAGGGAAAAACTATAATGCACCAGAAATTGTCTGATGTGCCGCTTCTTGTGGAAGGGAAATTGTATCATACAGATTTCCTGGTTGGTCCTACTTTGCCTGTCAATTTGCTGGGACGAGATTTTCTATCCAGAAACAAGACTGTTATCAGCTGGGAAACTGGCACTTTGACTTGTACCTTGTGTCCCCTGCAAGTCCAGCAGCCTGTAGCTGTGACACCGGCTGTTGTAACAGCTCCACCATTGGACACCCTTCCTTCAACCTTGTGGGCTGTGCCAGGTAATGATATTGGACATCTCAACATTTCTCCAGTCAAGATTGAAGTGTGGCTGGGAGCTCCACTGCCATATGTGCGTCAGTACCCACTGCCTGCTGCTTCAGTGGCTGGAATACGGGCCAGTGATTGAAAACCTGCTAGCCCAGGGTGTGCTGGTACCCACTTCTTCTCCTTGCAATACTCCTATTTTACCTGTGCTGAAGGCTGATGGTAAGTCTTACAGATTTGTGCAAGATTTGAGAGCTACTAATCGTATTGTTCTACTAGTTTTTTCCCTCGTATCCAATCCTCATGACATTTGGACTCGTATACCATGTGGCTCCACCCACTTCTCAGTTATAGATTTAAGCTCTGCCTACTATTCCATACCAGTAGGGGAGGAGTCTAGGTATTTACTGACTTTTATGTATGAAGGGCGTCAGTATACCTGGACTACCCTTTCTCAAGGGTACACCGAGAGTCCTGCTTATTTTTCGCAGGCCCTTAAAGCTGCTTTGCAGGACTTGGCATTAGACAAATCTGTGTTAATACAGTATGTAGATGATTTACTTATTTGCTCTCCTTGTTATGATGCTTGTGTTGCTGATACTATGTCAACTCTTGTACATATCTCTCATCTGGGATTGAAAGTTAATCAGACTATGTTGCAATTTTCTTTGCCACAAGTGATATTTCTTGGTGTATGTCTCTCCTCAGCTGGATGCTCTATTACTGCTCAGCGGATTGGTCCTATTATGTCTATGCCTTTTCCTGCTACTGTCCCTTTAATATGCCACTTTTTAGGACTTTTACTATTTTGTCGCCAGTGGATTCCTGACTTTGCTGAACTTGCTGCTCCACTATATGCCCTTCTGGGCCGTGAGGCTCCAGAGGGTATTATAGTTCCTACTGAAGCTCAGTATAATGCTTTCCACTCTCTGCGACAAGCTCTACTGACTTCTCCCTGTCTTTCTTTTCCTGATTATGCTTTACATTTCTGTCTCTATGTGGCTACATCCACATTTGCTGCTGTGTGTGTTTTGGCACATTTTCCTACTGGACTGAAGCCCTTAGGCTATTTTTCCCAAGCCTTTGATACTGTCATTTCTGGCATGCCGCCATGTTTCCAATCTTTGGCTGCTGTAGTGTTTGCTATACAAACTACAGACTTTCTTGTTCTCCAACATGAATTGCATGTGTACACTTCTCATTCAGTTGCTCGTCTGTTGCATTTGGCTAAAACCCAGCCTCTGTCCATCTCTCGTTTATTGTTATTTGATTTGGCTATTTCCCAAGCATATGTCACCTTACATGAGGTCTCACTGTTGCAGCCAGCTCAAATCCTGGCTTCATTAGATCCACTGTTACACCTGTCTGATCCTGATGGAACTCATGATTGTCTTTCCTCTGTAACAGCCTATTCAAAGGCTAGGCCTGATCGGTCTTCTGTCCCTTTGTCCAGCCCTGACTGGGTTCTATTTACTGATGGTTCTGCTTTCCGTGATGAGCAAGGGAAATTATTTGTTGGCTATGCTGTTACTACTGTTGATTTTGTAATAGAGGCAGGAGCCTTGCCATTTGCTAGTGCTCAGTTGGCAGAAGTGTTTGCTCTTATTCGAGCCTTGGAAATGTCTACACATTTGGTTGTAAATATCCATAGCGACAGCGCGTATGCACTCGGGGTTCTATGGGATTTCGGGAACATTTGGGCTCAACGTAGATTTTTAACAGCTGCTCATAAGCCTATTAAGCATGTCCGCTACATTGAACATTTGCTTGCTGAAGTGCTTAAACCAGCTCAGGTGGCTGTGCTGAAATTTAAAGGACATGATCTTACTGGTTCTGTGGTGTCACAAGGCAATCAGTTTGTGGATCAAGCTGCTAAAGCTGCAGCGGCGGGGCCTGCGGCTCCGTCACATCTCTTATTAACTCTTCGTTCACCTGCAGCTTCTACTTCTGGCTCATTATCATTGGACTTGATGCATTCTCATCAGGACTCAGCTGACTTCACCGAAAAGCAAGAATGGTTATCTTGGGGAGCATCACCCGATGGTACTGGACTATGGAAAAAGGACCAATTATTTATTTGTCCTAAATCATTATTTTATCCTGCTGCTTTGTTCTTACATCACAAGTTGCATTTAAGTGTTCTGGCTATGACAAATGCTTTTGCTCAGTTGTGGTATAATCCTGCATTTGCTTCTGCTGCTCATGCTGTGTATGTTTCTTGCCTCCCGTGTCTACAAGCAGGGAAATCTGGATGCACTCTTCGCACATTACCTTCTCCATCCTTGCCTAGGCCTCGAAGACCCTTCCTCTTCCTGCAAATGGACTTTCCTGATCTGCCTTGTGCCAAGGGGGGAAGGAAGCATCTTTTGGTTTTTACCTGCTTATACTCAGGATGGCCTGAAGCCTATCCAACTAATTCGTTGTCTGCTGCTACAGTTTTGAAGTATTTGCTTACCCAGTTTATTCCATTATGGGGAGTGCCCCTGGTTTTGTCTTCCAATCAAGGCCCAGCATTCACGGTAGAAGTCTGGAAAGGCATAACTGCATTTTTTGGCCTTTATCAGCAACTTCATCCTCCGTATCATCCGCAAAGCTCTGGCCAAGTGGAACGGATGAATCGGACGCTGAAGGCGCTCCTCCGGTCCCTAACTCATGATAGGAGTCGGGATTGGGTGGAAGCTCTGCCATTTGCTTTATTTTCAATTCGCAATTCTCCTCAAAGAACTTGACAAGGCCTTACCCCTTATGAAATTGTGACCGGACATCTGGCAACAACTCCAGCCCATATTATAGTTCCACCAGATCAATTGCCCGATCCCCAACTGCTGCGCAGCGACCCTATTGTAAATATTTGTACCAAACACTGGTTTCTCCTTCCTTTTTGCAGCTTACGAAGCAGGGTGCTCAAGCATCACGACCACCTCCAGAAGTGGAACCTGGAGACTGGGTGCTTATCAAGGATCCAGCACCGAAGTCTGCGCTGGCAGCGAGCTTTCTGGGACCATTCCAAGTGTTGCTGGTGGGATATTCAGCATTGAAAGTGAAAGGATGGAAAACGTGGATACATTTGGATCAGTGCAAGAAAGCACTGTCACCTGGATGAGACAACTTCCCTGTACACAGCCTAGGCCGGACCCAAAAGAATTATTTGAGATTGAACTGGACTCACTTCCTCCAATTTTATCTCCACTTAACCAAGAAAGTGGGTGTGAAGTTGTTGGACAGTTACAACCCACTTCGGACTTGTCCACAGAGAATTGGTTAATATGTATGCTTTCAGTAGCATTGGCACTGGTTTTTGTGTTTCTTGATTTGGTGTGTGGGAGCTCTCTCCCTAGTATAGGGAGTGTGGAGGATCTTGTGAAAATGTTATCAGAAAAACCAACGGTAGGGCCTAAACAACAGGCAATAGTAGATGAATTGTTCCGACCCTTCAACCTTGCCCCTACACCTTCAGTGGTCCAAGATCATACTGTCCCTGATCATACAGTCCCGGAGTATGCTCCGCATGCTCCTTGGGCAAAACATGGTGGGTTCTATAATGTGTTCCATTCTCATATTTACTCCTTAATTCCGCGTTTTAACATTTCCAATTGCGCAGTGTGCTTACCTCACCCAGCAGCTACGCAGTTTGGATTTTTGCCTAGACCTCGACCTATCTCTCTGCAAGAATTAAAGGAGTTGTCTGTGAATGAAACCTTAATCAATCTTACTGTAACATGGCCAGACGTAGCAACCTTTGCTCCAAGAATTATCAGTCCTCAGCCAGTAACCAATCCTCCTATTTGTTTACAGAGAGAGGGAGTTCATCCTGTGGGGGAAACTCCCCTATCTAGATGTCAGACTGTTATGACTAATAATCATGTGCATTTAGTAATGGACCATCCCACAGTGAGTTCTGTACAAGCCCATTCTAATCTAAGGGTTGTTAATGTTCTCACTGATCCTAAAACTCGTTTTGACCAGTATGAATTACAGTGTTATGACCAGGATGGGCTACCAACATATGGAAAGTACAGATTGCAGAAAAGCAAAGATGGTTCAGGATAAGGCTATGTTGATAACTATCTATATCCCTATTTAGGATACTATCACCCATGGTTAAGGGATATTTGGCCTGGAACTGAAGTTCTGCTTACAGAACCTAAAGATTATAAAATTTGGCCTGATGGACTACTTGCCTTGGTAGGTCATTACTTTGTGTGTGGTACCTTAGCCTATGTCCGATTGCCTGCTGATTGGTCTGGCAATTGCTACATAGCTACCCTTGACCTGCCATGGAAACTGGTCTCTTATGAAACTTAACTTGGAGTGCCTTCAAGCCGTCATCGCAGAGCTGCAGATAACTATAGTGCAGATATACGTGCAGCAAGAAAATTGATAGATGATACCACTATGCTCACTCAACAAGAAGTAAGAACTTCACTGGAACAGTGTGGCTTAGAACCTTTGGTGCCATACGTCCTACAGCATGGTATGGTGAACAATTATTGCGAATCTATGCGCTAATAGAAATAACAGCTCAGGATTTGACTGATGCTCTCACAGTCATGCAAGGTACTGTAGACAAACTAACTGCTTACTCTGCCCAAAACAGAATGGCCTTGGATTATTTATTTATTTAAAGGCTTTTCTATACCGCGCTCTTTATTATCAGTGCGGTTTACAGTTAACAGTTTGACACAAGGGCAGCACAATTGTCCAGTGTTTACATATAACAGGGAGGTAACATGGAAAAGAACTGGGGGAACTATGTACAATTTAAGTGGTGATAGAAGAACATGAGTGGGCTATTTACATTAAAGCACATTGGTATGTCATTACCGTTAAAGATTAGTACAATACAATTCGAATGTGTGTTCCTGTAGTACTATTAATGTATATTCTGGAACTGACATGGTTTTGTATCTAAAGTTTTATTAGATCGAAAACTTGTAAATCAGGATTGGGTTTGAGAGATGGCTAGTTTAGTTTGTGTGTGATGAGTGTGGCGTTGAAGGGTTGGGTTGTGGGGTGGGAGAAGGGGCGGTGCTGGTGAGTTGTGAGAAGTGTAGAAGGAATAGATGATGCTTCAGAGCTTTCCTGAATTGCTTGATGTCTCTGATCGATCTGATGCTATGAGGGAGGTTATTCCAGAATATGGGGGCGCAAAGGGCGAAGGCTCTATTGCTAGTTGATTGTGAACATTTTGTAGCTTCCTTCGGGATTATAAGTTTGTTGGAGGTTAAAGGAAGGAGGCGTGTGTAATATTGTACACGAGCATTGCTATACTCTTGTTGATTCTCAGAGCAAGGTGGTCTCTGAAATCCTAGATCAGGTGAGAAAAGAAACTCATTTGTCCAAAGATAATATTGAAGGAACTTCTGATTCTGTATGGCCCTGGTTTGAAAATATGTGGAGTGGCTTGTCAGGTCCCATAAAGCCCTTACTGACAGGCCTTCTTGGCTTCTTAGTAGCCCTCCTACTCCTAGGAATATGTCTTGCCTGTTTTATGAAGTGTTGTGCTTCATATATGGCTAAGACCACAAACACCATTTGCAGTCCTTAAGTTATGAAGTGATCCCAGTACTGGAAATTTGCTCCATGAAATGCCCTTTTATGAAGAATGTGGTTCTGAGCAGAACCAAAGGAAGGACTGTGGGAAAAGGGCAACTTAACCCAGGCTCTAAAACTAAACTGGAGACTATAAAAGAAATTGATGAGTTATGTAATAAAGTAACTTATACAACTATGGATCATCCTGTCTATGGCAATTTGGATCTAGAGGTAACCAGTGACAGTGAATCTACATATGGAATACTGGACATAGGTACTAGCAGTGAATCTACAGAAAATCACGAAACAGGACTGTAAAGTTAGCTAGCTATAGGTGAAACATATGCTTATTGGAATTCACAAGCTAAACTGCAATATTAGAGTTTTTCTCTGCTAGATTGTTCTTCTGTACTGACAGCAATTGCATCAGAGAATTAGCTAACAGACCTGTGTACATAGTTATTGGGTCACAGGCCAGCTTCTCCAAAAATCAATGGTTACAAATAATGCTTCCCCTTTATCTCTGCAAAATGATTGGTTGAAGAGTAGTAACTAGGTCAGTATGAACTTTAGAGAACCAGATCTTAGGTCAACATATAACTGGAAATGAAATAAAGCTTGAATAAATAACAGAAATTCAGCAAATATTATAAGAGTAACTAATCAGCTTTTGTTTCATAGAAGAAATATAGCGACCCCTGCTGTGTCTAGTGAATATAGTCATAACCTTGTAACTTCTGCTTTCACATGTTGCTTGGCAAAGATATCAGCAGATTCTATTTCAGACTTGTGCTTTTGTAACATGAATATCACCAGATGTTAATTAAAAATTAACTGTGTCAGCTGATACTTCTCAATAAAAGCTGGAATTCTGACTGAGAAATCTTTGAAGGAATTCAGGACAGTAGGCCTACTTTGGCATGCTGACTCCTTTCTTACAGAGCTCTGGAATAATAATTAATTAAATAATTGTGTCTCTTGTTCTTTTCCTTCCTGTTAGAAGGTTTCAGATAATTAACTAAAGAATCCAGGTTCATTTGAAGAAGGGCAGGCCCTGAGAGAAAGGGTTCAACACAAACTAAAGATCTATTTGTGCTGTGGTGTTATCCCATCATACAGAGATGAAAAGTTATACTTCAGAGGTTATATCCGTATTACAAATTTACAAAAAAAGAAAATAAGAAAGAACCAATTATGAGAATTCAAGTTCCTTGTACATTTCAGAAAATGATAAAAAAATAATAAAAAATGAAAATCCAAGAGAAAAGGGGGGGGGGGGGGGAGAAAGGGGGGGGGGAGAAAGGAGGGGGAGGGGGGAGGGTAAACATTTCTGTGGGTATAACATGGCAGAATGCAGGAGGAGTTGTAATGTATGCTGCATTTTGCAAAATACTTGGGTATATGCCTAGAGTACATCCTTATATTTACATCGTTTTCAGAGAAAATATAAATTTGTATATGGGTACTCCTGCTCAAAGGGTTGGCTAGTTGACTAAAAGTTAATTGACTATAGTCTACATTTTTAAAACATTTATATAATCCTATTCTTGGCTATTTTTTTGTGGTTTTGCTTCAATACTTTAAGGTGCTGAAATTTTGGTCAGTGAACTGATGATATTTCCGATAATCCTAATCATACGTGTCATATCCCCTCGTGTTAAATGTATCTCCCAATTGACCGCTTTGACCCGGTGAAAAGCGGGATATAAATACAGCTAAATAAATAAATAAATAGGATCTATGCAATAAAATTAGGGTTATATCTTCATTTCAGCATGCACATCTATACAAAATTATCATGCATAGTAAAACAAATTATTTATTATACAAAAATCTACAGTGTGTAGATATTACTTGTAAAAAGCATATACATTAACCCAGAAAAGTATAATATAGAAATAGAACAGAGAAACAGAGAAAATTACGGAAGATAAAGACCATACACAGCCTATCTTTATTCGTATCTAGTCTAACCTTCCTACTATTAAGCTTTACAGTCTCTTTTTACCCTTAGAGATCCCCTCTGTGTTTGTCGCATGCTTTCTTGAAATCAGATAAGGTCCTCATTTCTACCACCACTACTGGGAAACTATTCCATGCATCTACCACTCTTTCCATCTGCGGCGTTCCTGGCCCCCATCACCAGGGATGGGTACTCCCCCTGCGAGATGTGGTATGATTCTCACACCTCTCCATCCCCCCACCCCCCCTGGCCACAGAGACAGTGTGGCAAAATAACTTATCTTAAAGATGGCTTACTGTGCTGTCTCTGCTCTATGGGCAAGCTGCTCTCCTCTTCTGGTCGAAGTCTCGTGAATCCTGAGTCTATCCCTTTCACCTTTATCCTATTTCCCCTTGTTGCAGATTTTTCTTTCAATTCAAAGAGGCTTTCCTCCTGTGCATTTATGCCATAGAAGAATTTAAATGTCTATCATATTCTCCCCTCTCCTGCCTTTCTTCCAAAGTATACATATATTGAGATCTTTAAGTCTGTTCCCATAGGCCTTATGATGAAGACCACTGACTATTTTGGGAGCCATCCTCTGCACAGACTACATCTTGTTTATATCCATTCGAAAGTGTTCTCTTTAGAATTGCACACAAACTCCAAACTCTCGTCAAATACTTATATAGAGGCACTATCACATCCTTCCTGTGGGCCTTTCCTATCCCTTTGCACACAAGCATTCTTCTGGTTTTTGCTGTCACTTTTTCTACCTGTTTAGCCATCTTAAGATCATCAGAGACAATCACCCCCAGGTCACACTCTTCTTTCATGGACAGAAGTACTTCACTCCCTAAACTGTACTGCTCCCTTGAATTTCTGCAGCCCAAATGCATGACCCTGAATTTTTTAGTGTTAAATCTCAGCTGCCAAATTCTCAACCATTCTTCAAGCTTCACTAGATCCCTCCCCATGTTATCTATATCTTCCTGGGTGCCTATCCCATTGCAGATTTTGGTATCACCCGCAAAGAGACAAACCTTACCCAAGAGTCCTTCCACAATCACTTACAAAAACGTTAAAAAGAATCAGGCTAAGGACATACCCCAGCAGCATTCCAGGGGTAATCTCCTCCTCAGAGTGAGCCCCATTTACCTGTAACCCTTGTTGCTTCCCACTTAACCAATTTCTAACCCAGTCTGTCACTTTGGCGTCCATCCCTAGGGCGCTCAGTTTATTTATAAGTCACCTGTGCAGAACAATGTCAAAGGCTTTACTGAAATCTAAGTACACCATACCTAGCATTGTACCTCAGTCCAACTCTCAATGAAATTAATCAGATCTGTCTGACAAAACCTTTTACTAGTAAAACGATGCTGCCTCATATCCTGCAATGCATTAGATTCCATTAACCTCACTATTCTCTGTTTTAGGAGTGTTTCTCTTAATTTACATGCACCACAAAGGTCAGACTAGCCGGCCTGAGTTCCCAAACTCATCCTTGCTTTCGCTTTTGTATAAAGGGACCACATGCACCTTTTCAAAGCTTATTCAGGGTTAGGAGTCGACTCGCTTGCTAAGAACCGGCGCCGAGGCCGGTGTCTCCCACATACGGAAGAGGAGCCGTTCCAGCATCGGAGGAACCGGGACAGTAAAGGCCTCCTTCGGAGGAGAGTCATACTGCAGAGCCTCGAGCTCCTCTGCTCGAGGCTCTTCCTCGGGGTCCGCCGGGATAGCCAACGCGGTGGCCATGTCCAAGACAAACTCGGAGCCACGAAGATCACGGTCCCACTGAACCTTGAGAAGAGCCCGCGCTATGAGCGGGGTGGGAGGAAACACATACAGAAGGCCGTACATCCACAGCAGCAGGAAGGCATCGGAGGCTTCCCTGTTGGGTAGAGAACCGGGCCGCAAACCCGCGGGAGCTCCGAATTCGTAGGGCTGGCGAAAAGGTCCAGGACCGGAGTCCCCCAGCACCGGAACAGCCACTGTGCTGTCCACGGGTAGAGACGCCACTCATGTGGCTGGAGGATCCGACTCTGTCTGTCCACCAGAACGTTGTCCTGACCTGGGAGATAAGTAGCCCGCAGGGCTATGCCTTGGCAGATTGCAAAGGATCATAAGGCTATCGCCTCCAGGCAGAGGCTGTAAGAGCTGGTGCCCCTCTGATTGTTCATACAGAACATTGCCACCCAGTTGTCCGTCTGGACAAGCACCGCCTGATGGTGAACATGGTGCCTGAACGCCTGGAGGCAAGAGGACTGCCTGAAGTTCAAGGAAGTTGATCAGCAGTCGGGGCTCCCCGAGGGACCATGTCCCTTGTGTGCAGAGCTCACCGCAGTGTGCTCCCCAGCCCGTTAGAGAGGCGTCTTTGGTCAAGATCATGTCGTGCTATGGAGCCTGGAACGGCATGCCTCAAAGCAGATTCTGGGTATCCTGCCACCAGTCGAGGGACTTAGACAGTTGGGAAGTGATCAAGATGGCGTTTTGGAGATGGTCCATCACCTGAGCCCACTGAGTGTGAAGGCACCACTGTGCCGCTCGTATGTGTAGGCGGGCATCGGGGATGACGTGGACCATTGAGGCCATATGGCTGAGAAGACAGAGCATTGCCCGGGCCGAAACTGTATCGCTGCGCTGGACCACAGAGGCCAGAGCGGTGAGGCGGTCTGCCCTGTCCTGGAGAAAGAAGGCCATCACCCGCTGGGTGTCAAAGCACATTCCAATGAACTCCAGGGATTGGACTGGAGTGAGGTGGGACGTCGGGTAATTCACCATGAAGCCGAGGTGCTGGAGGAGATGGACAGTGTGGGCTGCGGCCTGCCGTGCTGTTGGCCGTCTCCCTTGTAACGAGCCAATCATCTAGATAAGGGTAGATGAAGTGCCCTGTAACCGAAGGTGGGCTGCGACTACCGCGAGGCACTTGGTGACCACTTGCGGAGCGGATGCGAGGCCAAAGGGAAGCACCCTGCATTGGTAGTGATTCCCTTGTACTCTGAAGCGTAAGTATTTTCTGTGCTTTGGATGGACCAGGATATGAGTGTACACATCCCCCAAAGGTCCAAGGAGCATAACCAGTCGCCCTGCCGGAGGATGGGCAGCAAGGCGCCAAGGGAGAGCATTTTGAACCTCTCCCTCACCAAGTATTTGTTGAGATTTCGTAGATCGAGGATGGGTTGGAAACTGCCCGTCCGCTTTGGCACAAGGAAGTAACGGGAGTAGAGCCTGCAACCTCTGAGATGCGGCAGGACCACTTCCACTGCTCGTTCCTCGAGGAGGTTGGCAAGCTCCTGCGCCAGAGAAGATCAGGTGCATGGGGAGCCGAAGGGACTCCGTGGGGCAGAAGGGTGGAGGAAGATGTTATAGGTGGTAACCTTCCCGGACGACCTGGAGGACCTTGGTGTCTGAGGTGACAGACTCCCATCAGAGGGCGAGTGGCTATGCATCTGGCATAAAAAACCCGGGGCAGACTGGGCTGGTGCTGGTGGCTAGCTCTTGGGGCCCTTTGGCTTACGCGGACCCTGGTGGCCGCTCTTGCTTTGTCCACCTTGAGGTGGAGCCGGGCTGGAGGATAAGGTGGGTAGCTCCAAAAGGGGATGACCCTTCCTCTGAAAGAAAGGGTTTTTTCCCTGTTGCTTCTTCCGTGGGAGGGAAGTAGTCTTCCGGGAGAGACGGGTGCGGGTTACGTACTCCGTCTCAATCTCTGACTCTTTGTCCTCCATCGGTTTGCCCAACAACAGTTTGCCCAAGCACGGTACATCAAGCAGCTTTTCCTGGACCCATTGTTCAAGGTCCAAGGACTGGAGCCAGACCTGTTGCCTTTCCCCAATACCTGCAACCACTACCCGAGCAGAGGACTCGAAGCTGTCGTATGCAGTGCAAGAAAGGTACTTCGAACAGTTCCCCACTGATTTCAGGAGGGACTGAAAACGACAGAGATAATCGCCGTCAAGGCCCGTCTAGAAGCCCCCAAGTTCCTTCGTGAGGTCACGAAGGAACATACCGATATATAGCTGGTAAGCCCAGATGTGGCAAGCCATCATGGAGCCTTGGTAGGCCTTTCGCCCGAGGGTGTCGAGGGCATGAGATTCCTACCCAGTGGAACAAAGAGTGGGTTTTTTGGACTCTTCTGCTTCCGCATGGCAGATTCCACTACCACTGAGGTATGGGGGAGTTGAACGTTCCGGAAGCCAGGCACTTGCTGACAATGGGGATAGATGCAGGCATCTCCCAAATGTGGAGGAGCAGCCGGGTCAGAATGGGTGGGACTGGAACCGTGAGGGATTCCCTCGGCGGGGCCTCATATTGCAAAATATCAAGTTCCTCTGCATGGGGCTCCTCCTCGGATTGTGTAGAGAGCGCCAGGGCTCGAGCCATGTCCCGCACAAACTCCAAAAAGGAGGTATCCTCGGGAGTCAACTGCAGCTTCTGAGCGGGTGGGGAAGGATATGAGGGGAGGTCCCGATGAGTCCGAGATTCAGGGGATGTATCCCCGTCAGACTCCGAGGGGGATTCGGAACTAGGCTGCTCAAGCAGAGCCCATGAAGCATGCTGGGCTCTTGAGGCCAAAGCCCTCTGGAGCCAAAGGCATTGGCCCAGGAAGATCTCGCACCCGAGGACTGGGACGGAGATCAAGACCTCTGCCGTGATCCCTCATGAAGTCCCTGGCTCTCGGGGGTTGCTGTGGCAGTCTGGGGAGCAAAGACAGGCGTCGCCATCGAGTTTTCAAAGTGCATGCCAGCAGGGCCTGGCACGTGTCTCCTGGGCAGCAAGGAAGGCAGAGATACTGCACTCCAGTGCCAGCATTTGGGCCTCCCACTAAGGAATGGGGACCTGTGACGTCGACAACGGGGTAACCGGGTCGGGCATCGAGGAGGTCCTCTGCGGGATGACCCTCAGGAGACTGGATGCCATCTCTGGAGGCCTCCATAACTGTACAAGGTACCTTTCGGGGCCATTACTTCTCTGACTCTAGGGACTGCCAAGGAGGGCTAAGGGACAGAGCGCGAGAACACTCACGCTTGTCTGGAGCCTTCTTCTTCTTCTGCTCCCTTTCGGGGGACCCTTGCTCAGAGTGACACCGGGGCCGCAGGGCGGCTGCGGGGGACCATAGAGGTGGAGGGTTGGTGGAGCGGTAAGCTACCGGGGACACTGGGGCCATTTTACAGAAAATATCATCCAGTTTCTGCTTACAGCTCTGGATGGTCTTGGAGGACATCTTTTTACAAAAGGATCAGAGCTCCGGGTTATGGTCCACTACAAGATACTGAAAAAAAACGTCATGGGTGTCCGTGAAGGACATGGTTTTGGAGCATCTGTCACACTTTTTGAAACCAGAGGCCATGGGGGCAAAAAGGATCCCCAGAACATCGAAGACCTTTGATTCAGCCAGTGGTTGAAAAAGGTGCAAAACACGCTGGATACGAGAAGAAAAGGGGAAAAGAAAAATAACAAAGTCCCAGGGTCCGCTGCTGAAGCAGGGGCACTGAGACGGCAGGAAGAGGATCGGGAAACCAGAATAGAAGATAATATGAAAAAACATTTTCCGAGGTACAGAGATGTGCATCCGAAGGGCTCCATGGAAAAAGGGAGACTGATAAAGATGATACCCTTGGGCGGGAAGGGGACCATGCATGTGTGGTGGCATTCCCAAAGGCTTTCTTTGAAAGTTGGGTAAATGCTTCGCGCGGGCTCCGTTGGTGCCGACGTCACCCATATCTGAGGACTGACTTCCTGCTTGTTCCTGGAGAATGAAGTCTTTACTCCGTGTTCAGTTTCCCCAGGAGTTTTGCCACAGGAATTTGCCCTTTTTTAGATAAAAAGTTAGTTTAGCTACAGGATTATGTATAGGGAGGGAGGTATCTCAGGATGAGCTGAAACTTTTATCAGAGCAGCAGCATGAAAGATTTATGGAGGTTAATAAAGATGATTTACTGAGGGTACTGAAGTCCATCAACACTACCCACTGTTGGATATATGCTCATGTTGGATATTTTAAAATAGTTTGGGATATACTGGGACCTTTTCTGTATGTATTGGTGTTGCCATCCTTACTGGAGGGGTAGATGCCATTATCTTGGATTTGAAGAAACAGTGCTAGGAACCTAATACAACTACAAGATTATTTGGATATGTAATTTGCTATAGATGCTAATCAACATAGCTTTCGCCCTGGGCATAAACCTGAGATCTATTGGTTTTAGTGGTACATGCCATGCTTCTAGTTTTTGAGACAAAAGGAAAGCCAGTAATGATGCGTTTCCTAGATGTATCATCTGCTTTCAATTCAATGAATTGCAGGACTTTGGTATGGAGATTTAGGGAGACAAGAATCTGTTCAACAATTTTTAATTTGTTTCAGTCTTCTGTTACAAGCAGTAAACTACAGGTTGAGTTAGGGCTACTATATCAGAATGGGTGTGTGGAGTTCCTTAGGAATCCGCCCTTTCCCTGTGGTTGCTTAACATCTATATGCTACATCTGTTTGTAGAGAAGGATGAGAACTGTCTTCAGAATGTATGCTGATGACATTATGATTTACTTTATTTTTGATGTTCAAATGTCTTCTTTCCAAAAGATATTGTGGAGGATTTGACAGTGATAGCCCAATGGATCAGAAATAATAAATTGGTCATGAATTGTCTAAACTAGAAGCAGCTTTTGGTTATTTTAGGTAAAAGCTTAAGACCTTATTGTTTACTTCAGGTTTGGGATACAGTCATGATGTAATATACAGAGATTTATGAGAAGACTGGCTGTGTTGTTTGTGATGTGCATGTTTATTCTATTATGTATGTATTGCTGCTAAGTGTCGTCAAACTAATGTTGCCTCATAGCAACCCTCTGGATAGTTGTGCTAAACTGTGTTCGGTCATCAGTCAGGCAGCTAAATGTTGAGAGAGTGGCGTCCATAGATGCTGTTATTATATCGATCCACTGCATTGCTGGTCTTCCTCTTTTGCATTGACCTACATACCCTGCCAAGAATGATGTCTTTCTGTAAAGCATAGTTACTCACCTGTAACAGGTGATCTCTGGGAACAGCAGGAATTTAGTCCTCACATATGGGTATCGTCGGTACCGACGAAGCCTGCGCGGGAACGCTCCCCAGCGTCCAATTAGAAAGCTTTTGGGAGCATCCCACAGCGCCTGCGTGCTGCCTTCCCGCCTTTCCCAACTGCCTCTCTCCAGTTGAGTTTTAAAGCTGAGACAAAGAGAGAGAGAGGGAAAAGGAAAGAGACAGATAGAGAGATACAACTCCTAGGGGAGATGGGTGGGTTGTGAGGACTAAATTCCTGCTGTTCCCGGAGATCATCTGTTACAGGTGAGTAACTATGCTATCTCCAGGAACAAGCAGGAATGTAGTCATCACATATGGGGACTCCCTAGCTTTAGATGCCAGGGAGAGACCCCAGAAGTTGTGTGTCCCTGAGAAGGGCTCCACTTCCCCCATGGATCTCTGGCATCCTACCAGGGATGGTGGGTAGGAGTTGATTAGGTATGGAACAGGTGTTGGAGAACAGCCTGACCAATTAAGGCATCCCGGCGGGAGTCCTTGTCCAAGCAGTAAAGGCCTGTGAAGGTATGAACTGAGGCCCAGGTGGCTGCTCGACAGATGTCGTCGATAGACACAGAGTGCAGATAAGCCATTGAGGCTGCCATGGCTCTCACATTGCGAGTTGTGACTTGGCCCTCCAGAGAAAGGTTCTTACTCTGATAGGCGAAGGAAATACACTGAGAAATTCAGTTAGATAGTGTTCTCTTGGAGACTGGAAGTCCCAAATGAGAAGGATCAAAAGCAACAAAAAGTTGAGAGGACCTTCTATGTTGCTGTGTTCTTTGTAAGTAAAAGGCTAAAGGTCTTTTACAGTCCAAGGTATGAAGATTCCTCTCTGCATTTGATGCATGAGGCCTTGGAAAAAACACAGGTAGGTAGACCGCTTGGTTCAGATGAAAAGGCGAGACCACCTTTGGCATAAAGTGTGGATGAGTCCTAAGGACTACCTTGTCATGATGGAACCTTGTATAAGGTGGATTAGCTACTAGCGCTTGCAACTCACTAATACAACGTGCTGATGTGATTGCAATAAGAAAGATAACCTTCCAAGAAAGGAATTTTAAGAAGGTAGTAGCTAAAGGTTCGAAGGGTGGCTTCATGAGCTGCCCAAGGACCAGGTTTAAGTCCCATGCCACCGGTGGTGGCCTAATGGGAGGCTTAGTTAGAAGAAAGCCTCTCATAAATCTTGCTATAAGAGGATGAGAGGAAATAGGCTGTCCATTTAGAGGCTTAAAGGAAGCTGTCCATTTAGAGGCTTAAAGGAAGCTGTAATAGCACTCAAATGAACCCTTACTGAGTTAGTCTTAAGTCCTGCATTGGATAAATGAAGGAGATATTCCAGTAATGATTCCAGAGGTATCGCAAGGGGGTTAAGACCCTTTTGCGAACACCATATGGTAAACCTTTTCCACTTGAAGGCATATGAGCGTCTTGTGAAAGGTTTCCTGGAAGCAAAAAGAATATCTTTTACTTGCTGAGGGAGATTAAGATCATGAAGATCTAGGCCTTCAGCAACCAAGCCCTGAGATGCAGAGACTGGGGATTGGGATGCCATAACATTCCGTCCTCCTGAGATAGGAGATCTGGAGCAGACCCTAAGTCCAGGGAGGGAGCTTGAGAGAGATGTAGAAGCAGAGGGCCGTGGCCAATGTGGAGCTATGAGAATCATATGGCCTCTGTCTCTCTGAAGCTTGAATAGCGTTTTGGGAATTAGGGGAATGGGTGGAAAGGCATACAGGAAGTCCTGACCCCAGTAAAGGAGGAAAACATCCCTGGCCTGAGCCCCCTGAGCCGGAATTCTGGAAAAGAACCGGGGAAGTTTGGCATTCCACGGACTTGCAAAGAGGTCTATGTCCGGGGTTCCCCAAATTTGAAAAATCTTGGTCACCTGGTCTGCATGCAGAGACCACTCGTGTGGAAGCAGAACTCGACTAAGTCTGTCTGCCCAGGAGTTTTGTATGCCTGGAAGATACACTGCCAGGAGATGTATCTGATGCTCTCTGGCAAGGGCCCATAGTCGCAAAGCTTCGTTGCAAAGCAACAGAGAGCCTGTTCCCCCCTGCTTGTTCACATAGAACATGGCTACTTGATTGTCCGTATGAATGAGGACTGTCTTGTAGCTGAGCAGGGTATGGAACACTCGAAGAGCAAGGAAGATTGCTCTGAGTTCCAAAATATTGATATGTAGATGAGTCTCCTGTGGAGAGGTCTTGCAGATGAGCTCCCCAACCCATTGGAGAAGCATCTGTTGTGAGAGTTGCTTGGGGTAAGGGTTGTTGAAAAGGGGGCCCCAGCAACAGGTTTTGAGTGGACTTCCACCACTGGAGGGACAAAATAAGGCGACTTGTGTTTGCTATTTTGTCTGACAGGCATCCTGATGCCTGGGTCCATTGAGTGGATAAAGTCCACTGGGCTGCCCTCATATGGAGGCGGGCATAGGGCACCACATGCACGGTGGATGCCATGTGGCCTAGTAGTTGTAACATTTCTCGAGCAGTGAGATGAGACTTTAGCACTGCTTGAGAAGCTAACTGCACCATGCGAAGACAACGGGCCTGGGTGAGTTAGGCCCTTGCCTTTCTGGTGTCCAGCAAAGCTCCTATGAACTCCAGTGGGAGTTAGACTGGATTTTGGGATGTTTATGACCAGACCCAAATACTGAAGGATACGCATTGTGTAGGCTAGAGAAGTCCTGGCCTCTGACTCTGTTGGGGCTCGAATGAGCCAGTCGTCTAAGTAGGGGAAGACGAATATCCCTAGAGTACGGAGAAATGCTGCTACTACAGCCATGCATTTTGTGAACACCCTTGGTACTGAGGCCAGGCCAAAAGGAAGCACCCTGTATTGGTAGTGCTTTCCTTGAAAAAGGAACCGAAGGAACTTTCTGTGGGTTGGATGGATGAGAACATGGGTATACGCATCCTTGAGATCTAGAGAACAAAGCCAATCCTGACTCTGAAGGTATGGAAGCAGAGTTCCAAGTGAAATCATCTTGAATTTCTTTTTGACAAGGAATTTGTTCAATTCTCTGAGGTCCAAAATAGGTCTGTATCCCCCTGTTTTCTTTGGGATAAGGAAATAGGGTGAGTAAAACCCCGTACCCTGTTGAGGAGTGGGTACCTCTTCTATTGCCCCTTGGGCAAGAAGGATAGTGACCTCCTGATCTAATAGGTTGATGAGAGGTGTCGGAGAATTGAACTGCCTTATTATTGTGGGAGGCTTGAAAAATGAAGCCTGTACCCCTCCTTTATGATGGAGAGTGTCCAATGCTCTGCTGTTATCTGCCCCCATCTGGGGGCAAAGTGACATAATCTTCCTGGAATGGTGGCAGGCTCTGGTCCCCCGAGAGCCAGAAAGGCTAAGTTCTCTAGCTGCAAGTCAAAGGTCTTGTGGAGGCTGAGACTGCTGGAACGATTGAGGCTTAGCAGTCTTTGCTTTCTTCTGTTTGGGTGGTTGCTGACCTTTCCTGGCAAGCTGACCTGCAGAACGTCCCTGCTGAACATAAGCAGGATAATATCTTTTCTTCTTAGTAAAGAATGGTTTCTTGAACAATTTCTGTCTAGCAGGATCAGCTGTGGACTTGGATAACCTATCCAAGGTAGAGTTGTCAGCATCCATCTCGGCCTTTTCCTGCCAATCTTTATCAAACAGGTTCTCACCAGTACACGGGATATTTCCCAATTTGTCTTGTACCCAGAGCTCCAGATCGGATGCCTGGAGCCAAGCAATTCTAAGTGCACCTATGGCAATAGCAGAGGTTCTGCTTATGCACTCAAAGCAGTCAAAGGCTGCACGGTTGGCAAATTTAGAAACATCTTGGGCATGTTTGACCAAAGTGAAAAAATCCTGTCTTCTATCCTCAGGAAGAATAGGACTTAAAGCTTCTAAATCATCTGTGACCTCCTTCAGGAACATTCCCAGGTAAAGACTATAGTAACTGATCCTGGCAGAAAGCATGGAAGCTTGGAAGACACGACGTCCAAAAGCATCCAGGGTTCTGCACTCACGTCCTGGAGGATTAGAGGCATGCCTCTTTGCACTCTTGACCCTTCTCATAGCTGATTCCACTACAATAGAGTGGTGAGGAAGCTGAGTCTTTTGGAAACCAGGACAAGGAGGGGCTCGATACATAGTATCCAGTCTGCGAGAATGAGGAGAGGTGGTAAGAGGTGTCTCCCACATCCTTAACATGAGATCATATAAAATCTCATGAATGGGCAAGATAGCTGCCTCCTTAGGAGTTTTGGGATATTGTAGAATTTCCAACTCTGTTTCAGGGGCCACAGTAATGGACAGACCCCGAGCCACCTCCCTAATAAAATCCTGGAAGGAAATATCCTCTGGAGGAGACATCCTGCGCTTAGGTGAGGGCTCCTCTGGGAGAAGCATTCCTGCATCAACAGAACTGTCAGAATCCTCAGATTTTTCTGCGGACTCGAAGTACCGTCTGTCTGGATGCTCTTGAAGAGCCCGATACCCGTATCGACCAAACTCGGTACCGGAAGTAATCGGTACCGGGGTATCAGTACTGGAGGGCATCGGATGACTGGGTACCGGCAAAGCAGACACCGATGCCGATGCTATCGGTACCGGTACCGATACCGATGCCGGGGCCGGTACCGATACCGATGCTGGGGCCGGTACCGGCTGAATTGTCTGTCGCGGTTCCGAGGGCGTCAATGCCGCAAGGAGAGCCACCAGACTGCGCTCAATAGCCAGGACTCTCTGGTCTATCGACGCTGCCGATGCCTGGATGTCAGTACCGAAGAAGACCACCGGTACCCCAGAGCATGGCCCCAGTAGTTCTGCCGAAGTCGAGGCCTCGAGAACATCCTGGAGCCCCGATAATGCTTTGGAAGCCGAAGCCTCCTGCCGGGGCAATTTTACCAGTGCAGAATCCTCAAGGGCAACGCCAGAGGCATCTGGATGCTTAGAAGGAGATCTACCTTTTGAGGACCAGCTGGACTTATGTTTAGTTACCTGAGATCCATGGGAGGAAGAGGAAGCCCTGGAAGACGTTGATGCCACCGAAGCTGCATCAGAGGGAAACAGGGTACTGAGCTTAGCAGCTCGGTTCTGCCGACCTCTTTTAGACATCATGGCGCAGGACATACAATCCGTGATGGAGTGGTCAGGACCTAAACATTTTAGACACCATTCATGGGTGTCGGTGACGGAAATGGTACCACCACACTTGGTGCACTTTTTGAATCCTGAGGCAGGTTTCTCCATTGTAAGAAAATGTTTTTGGGCCTAAGGCCCAAAAAGGCGCGTGCACCTGAAGAAAAATAGGAAAAATCGTAGTATTTTTTTTTTTTTTAAGAACAGAAATTAAGAAGGAAAAACAAGCGTTACCGGTAAAGCGTCGAGAAAGGCAGACGCGACCACAAAAAAGAAATAAATAAAGAAGAATTCTTCTGCGGTGACAAGAACAACCACCTGCTGGCTCCGCGGAAAAAGAAGAACTGGAGCGAGGCAGTTAGGAAAGTCGGGAAGGCAGCACGCAGGCGCTGTGGGATGCTCCCAAAAGCTTTCTAATTGGACGCTGGGGAGCGTTCCCGCGCAGGCTCCGTCGGTAATGACGATACCCATATGTGATGACTACATTCCTGCTTGTTCCTGGAGATTGATATCTCTCTGCATAGTGTGTCCAAAGTATGACAGTGAAAGTTTTGCCATTTGAACATTTAAAGAAAGTTTAGGTTTGATCTCCTCTAGTACCAACTGATTTGTTTTTCGAGCAGTCCATGGTACACACAGTATTCTTTGTCAGTATCATAATCTGAAGGCATTGATTTTCGTTCTTTTTTCTCCACTGTCCAACCTTTGTATCTATATGAGGTTTGTTATCTTTATTTCGGAGTGGAGGAGTAGCCGGTACCCAGAAAATCAAGGGATCGATTCCCATTGGCACTCCTTGTGACCTTGGGCAAGTCACTTTACCCTCCATTGCCTTGGAAGAAAAGATCTGGCAATCTCCCCTGATCAGGGTAGAGCCGGGGAGCGGGAAGCAAGACTCCTCCCCACTTCGGGGCTCGACCCCAGTCGGAACAAGCACACCATCTTCAAATTTGGAAGCGCCATCGGGTGCTGCATTTGCCGCCGCCACCACCAGTGAGCTCCCCCTGACCAGGGTAGAGGCGAGGAGTGGGAAGCAAGACTCCTCCCCGCTCCGGGGCTCAGCCCCACTCGGAACAAGCACACCATCTTCTAATTTGGAAGCGCCATCGGGCAGGCCCCTTGCCTGAGGGCCTCGCTAGAGGGCCCTTAGACGCGGACCCGAGGAGGACAGTGAATTCATCAAGAACCGATTCATTCACCAGATGAAAAAATCTGCAAAAAGCATGCATGACGCTGAATCCTGGAGACTATACTGTAAGAAAAAGCACAAGAAGCGAGGGTGTAGAAGGTCACTGGTTTATTGAGAATAAAGCCCCAACACGTTTCAGCAGGATTGCTTTCTTCAGGGGGTACACACCTTAAAAATAAAATATAGAGTAAACATCAAGAATAGAATAGAATAGAATAAAATAGAATAAAAAAGAAACCATTATACAAAATGTGTGTGGAGTAACACGAACAACGAGAACTCTAAACAGTACTGGGCACGGCATGTTTTTTTTTTTAAAGAACAAATCTAAGGAAAGACTTAGTTCCAAAGTTGTGTTACAGCGTTCAAAAATAAGAAGGATGCTACTGAAAAAATATTTAGGTACGCACTCATTTTTAATGATAAAGAACTTTCAATACATATTGATATGGATAGCAAATTAAGCTTGAAAAGCCATGTGTTTGAAGTTCCATATAATAAATAAATAAAAGTAGAATCCAATGTTGAGACATAGACGTCTATATGTTTAAAATTCATGATAAACAGACCCGGATGAGCACAGGATTACTATGTGCCGAATAAAGCACAACTCTATACTGTGAGCCCCTGTTACAACGTTAAGCTTTTAAAACTATGTATCTTCAGGTATTTATTATTATTGCTCCTTTGTCGGTCTGCTAGTTCCTTTCCTTGATATCCCTTTTAATTGGTTATCTGAAACACTGTACATTGGCAAACATAAATAAGAACATAAGATATGCCATACAGGGTCAGACCAAGGTCCATCAAGCCAAGTATCCTGTTTCCAACAGTGGCCAATCTAGGTCATACGTACCTAGCAGTTTCCCCAAAAGACACAGGTTCCACAATGCTTGTATTGGGTCAAGCATTGATATCCTGGGTCCCTTCTTAATAATGGTTTATGGACCTTTCCTCCAGGAACTTGTCCAAACCTTTTTTAAACCCAGCTACACTACATCCTCCGGTAACAAATTCCACAGTTTGATTACACGTTGAGTGAAGCGTAGTTACTCACCTGTAACAGGTGATCTCCGGGAACAGCAGGAATTTAGTCTTCACATATGGGTATTGTCAGTACCGATGCAGTCTGTGTGGGAACGTTCCCCAGCGTCCAAAAGGAACACTTTTGGGAGCATCCCTCAGCACATGCGCGCTGCCTTCCCGCCTTTCCAACTGTCCCTCTTCAGTTAAGTTTGTAGCTGAGTGAAAGGATAGAGGGAGAGAGGAAAGAGACAAAGAGATAGACAGACAACTCCTAGGGGAGGTGGGTGGGTTGTGAAGACTAAATTCCTGCTGTTCCCAGAGATCACCTGTTACAGGTGAGTAACTAAACTATCTCCAGGAAAAAGCAGGAATGTAGTCTTCACATATGGGGACTCCCTAACTGAAGATGCCAGGGAGATAGCCCCAGGAAGGTGCCACCCTAGAAGGTGGGAATCCTTCCTTCCATGGATCTCTGGCATTCCACCAGGGTTGGTGGATAGGAGTTGATTTAGGTCTGAAAGAGATTTTGAAGAACAGCTTGGCCAAAGAAGGCATCCCGACGGGAGGCTTTATCCAGGCAGTAGTGGGCTGTGAAGGTGTGTACCGAAGCCCAGGTGGCTGCTCGACAAATGTCATCGATAGACACAGAGTGGAGAATAGCCATAGAAGCTGCCATGGCTCTCACATTATGAGCTGTGACATGGTCCTGAAGAGGAAGACCCTTACTCTCATAAGCAAAGGATATGCATTGGGCAATCCATTTAGATAAAGTTCTTTTGGAGATTGGAAGTCCCAAATGACTAGAGTCAAAAGCTATAAAAAGTTGCGAGGACTTTCTATGTTGCTGTGTTCTTTGTATGTAAAAGGCTAAGGCCCTTTTACAATTGAAAGTATGAAGGTTTCTTTCTCCATTAGAGGCGTGAGGCCTCGGAAAAAATACAGGAAGATAAATTGATTGATTTAAATGAAAAGGTGCAACCACCTTTGGCATAAAGTGTGGGTGAGTTCTAAGAACAACCTTATCATGATGAAACCTAGTATAAGGAGGATCATCCACTAAAGCTTGCAATTCACTAATGCAACAGGCAGAGGTGATTGCAATTAGGAAGATGACCTTCCAGGTCAAAAACGTAAGGGCTGTAGTGGCCAAAGGTTCAAAAGGTGGCTTCATGAGCTGCCCGAGAACTAGATTTAGATCCCATGCCACCGGTGGTGGCTTGATGGGAGGTTGAGTTAATAAAAGGCCTCTCATAAATCTTGATAGGAGTGGATGAGAGGAAATTGGTTGTCCATTCAGAGGCTTATAAGAAGCTCCAGTTGTACTAAGATGGACTCTTACCGAATTTGTCTTTAGACCTGAATTCGATAAGTGAAGGAGTTACTCTAGTATCGATAATAGGGGTATGACAAGGGGGTTTAATCCCTTCTTGGAGAACCATATAGTAAAACGTTTCCACTTGAACGCATAAGATCTTCTTGTGGAAAGTTTCCTAGAAGCCTGAAGGATATCTTTTATCTCTTTGGAAAGGTTGAGATCCTGGAGGTCTAAGCCTTCAGCAACCAGGCCATGAGGTGCAGGGACTGGGGATTCGGGTGCCATAGCGTCCCGTTCTCCTGGGAAAGGAGATCTGGAGAATGCCCTAACTCCAGAGGTGCTGCTTGAGAGAGATGTAGAAGCAGGGGATACCACGTTTGGCATGGCCATCGTGGTGCTATGAGGATCATGCGACCCCTGTCTCTCTGAAGCTTGAAGAGTATTTTGGGGATAAGGGTGGGAAGGCATAAAGGACCCCAGTGAAGGAGGAAGGCATCCCTTGCCTGACAATTGTGAGCCGGAATCCTGGAACAGTACCGGGGAAGTTTGGCATTCAATGGACTTGCAAAGAGGTCTATGTCTGGAGTGCCCCAGAGATGAAATATCTTTGCCACCTGATCTAGGTGGAGGGACCACTCGTGAGGCAGCAGTACTCGACTGAGTTTGTCTGCCAAAAGGTTTTGAATGCCTGGAAGATATACCACTAGAAGGTGAATTTGATACTCTCTGGCGAGGGCCCACAGTCACAAAGCTTCGTTGCATAGCGACAGAGAGCCTGTTCCGCCCTGCTTGTTCACATAGAACATGGCTACTTGATTGTCCATCTGGACTAGGACTGTCTTGTAGCTGAGCTGGGCGTGGAAAACTTGAAGAGCTAAATAGATTGCTCTTAATTCCAGGAGGTTTATGTGTAAACCGGCCTCCTGTGGAGTCCAGGTTCCCTGGGTAGAGAGATGATTCAGGTGTGCACCCCAAACCAGCTGTGATGCATCTGTTGTTAGGGTGGCCTGAAAAGAGGGTTGATGAAAAGGAGATCCCACTGTCAGGTTTTCTAGTGACTGCCACCATTGGAGGGACAAAACTAGTCATTGAGAGTTTATTATTTTGTCCAACAAATGACCTGTGGCCTGTGTCCACTGTGTGGATAGGGTCCACTGAGCTGCTCTGATGTGGAGGCGATCATAAGGGACTACATGAACTGTGGAACCATATGTCCTAGTAACTGTAGTAGCTCTCAAGCAGTGAGGGAGGATTTGCCTGCTGCTTGAGAAGCTAGTTGTATTATGCGAAGACACTGGGCCTGTGGAAGGAAAGCCTTTGCTTGTCTGGTATCTAGACAGGCTCCTATGAATTCCAGGCATTGGGAAGGAACAAGTTGGGATTTTGGGAAGTTTATTAGCAATCCCAAGTATTGGAGGATTCGCATTGTACGGGACAGTGCAGTGCTGGCCTCTGCAACTGTAGGGGCTTGAATGAGCCAGTCGTCTAAGTAAGGGAAGACAAATATTCCCAGGGTTCGTAGAAATGCGGCTACTACTGCCATGTATTTCGTGAATACCCTTGGCGCTGAAGCAAGACCAAAAGGAAGAACCCTGTACTGGAAATATCTTACCCTGAAAAGGAATCGTAAGAATTTCCTGTGATCTGGATGGATGAGAATGTGAGTGTATGCATCCTTTAAGTCTAGAGAGCAAAGCCAATCCTGGCTTTGAAGGTATGGCAGAAGAGTTCCTAGAGAAATCATTTTGAATTTCTCTCGAAACAGGTATTTATTCAATTCTATGAGGTCCAAAATGGGTCTGTGTCCTCCTGTTTTCTTTGGAATAAGAAAATAGGGGGAGAAGAACCCTGCACCCCGTTGAAAAATGCGCACTTCCTCTATTACCCCTTGGGCAAGAAGTGTGGAGACCTCGTGATCTAACAGATTGTCTGTTTCAGAATTGAATTGCTTTAGAATTGTAGGAGGGGGCATGCTGAGAAAATGAAGCTTGTACCCTTCTCCTACAATGGACAAAGTCCAATCTTCTGCTGTTATCTGATGCCATCTGTTGGCAAAGTGGCATAACCTGCCCAGGATATTGGGGGGTTGGGGACCCCTCAGAGGCAGGAAGGCAAAACTCTCTAGGAAGGAGTCAAAGCCCTTGAGGGGGCTGAACCTGGAGAGCTGGTTGGGCTCTCAGGCCTTTTGGCTTCTTTTTCTGTCTAGTTTGCCCTTTTTGGGCAACCTGACCCTAAGTCTGACTCTGCTGGGTATAGGAAGGATAAAATTTCCTCTTTTTGCTGAAAGAGGGTTTTTTATAAGGCTTCTTTTTGGCTGGAGTGGCTGTAGATTTTGACAATCTATCTAGAGTAGTATTGTCAGCATCTAACTCATTAGCCTTCTCCTGCCAGATTTTGCCGAAGAAATTCTCCCCCGTGCAAGGAATGTTGCCTAATTTGTCCTGTACCCAAGTCTCCAAGTCTGATGCCTGCAGCCAGGCAATCCATTGTGCACCAATGGCAATAGCAGAGGTTCTGCTGATGCATTCAAAGCAGTCAAAGGCTCCACGATTTACAAACTTGGAGACATCTTGAGCATGCTTAACTAGAGCAAGAAAATCTTGTCATCTGGAAGAAATGGGCTCTTAAGTTCCAAGTCTCCTGTGACTTCCTTAAGGAACATTCCCATATATAGAATATATGAACTGATCCTAGCCGAAAGCATGGAAGCTTGAAGAGTGTGGCGCCCAAAAGCATCCAGAGTCCTGCATTCACGACCTGGAGGATTGGATGCATGCATGCCTCTTTGCACTTTTCATCCTACGCATGGTTGACTCCACTACCATTGGATGGTGTGGCAGCTGAGTTTTCTGAAATCCAGGACATGGCGGAATTCTATACATAGTATCAAGTCTCCTAGAGTGAGGAGAAGTAGTCAGAGGTGTCTCCCACATTCTGAGCATCAAGTTATGCAGAATCTCATGGATAGGCAGAGTGGCTGCCTCCTTAGGAGCTTTAGGATATTGGAGAATTTCCAACTCCTTTGCTCTGGGTTCCTCTTCAGGAGCTACTGTGATTGAAAGACCTTTGGCCATATCACGGATAAAATTCTGAAAGGACATGTATTCTGGAAGTGACATTATGCGCTGGGGAGAAGAGGGATATTCTGGGAGAAACCCTCTAGTGCCAGCAGAATTGTCAGAGTCTTCGGAATTGAAGTATTCCTGACCCCGATGCTCCTGCAAAGCACGGTCCCGATACCGATCGAAGTCAGTACCGAGGTGACCCAATGCCGATCTGTCAATTCCAGGCAGAGATGGCATGGGAAGAGTTCCCACCGGGGCCGGTACCATTGGTACCGGTATCGTTGGTGTCGGTAACGGCATCCGTGTCGATGTCGGTACAGGTGCCCAATGTACCACCGGTACCGCAGCTGAAAGAAGAGCTGCAATGCTGCGCTCGATAGCGAGGAACCTCTGGTCTATCGAAGCTGCCGATGCCTGGGTGTCAGTACCAGTAAAAGCGGCCGGAACCCCTGAGCATGGCCTTCCTCTGGTGGGTGGGTGCCTGGAAAGGCATAACAGCCTGAAGGTGGCGGGGGAGCTGCCACCAGTCAAGGGAGTCCACCAGGTGGCGGGTCACTTTTATCTTCTCTCAAAGCCTGCCCGTGGCTTGTGTCCACTCGAAATAGAGGCACTATTGAGCCACCCCTCATATGTAGGCGAGAATACAGGATCATGTGGACCATGGAGACCATGAGGCCCAGCAGGCGGAGATGACGACGCACGGGCATCGACCATCAGTGGTGTACCTCTGTGGCTAGCGCCCTGAGGCGTTCTGACCTCTCCAGAGGGAAGATGGCTTTAGCCTGGAGGGTGTCTAGCTGAGCCCCTATGAACTCCAGGAACTGAGCTAGGGAGAGGTACGACTTGGGGTAGTTGATTACAAATCCCAGGTGCTGCAGGGCATGGATAGTGTGCTCAGTGGCGTGGTGCACCTCTGCAGTTGTGCCTCCCCTTATGAGCCAGTCATCCAGATAGGCAAAGACAAAAACCCCTTGGAGATGAAAGCGGGCTGCGACCACTGCTAGGCACTTGGTGAAGACCCTTGGCAATGAAGCCAGCCTGAAGTGTAGCACCCTGTATTGGTAGTGACTTCCTCCCACTACGAGCCCTAGGTATTTGCGGTGGCTGGGATGGATCAGGATGTGGGTATAGGCATCCTTGAGGTCTAAGGAGCATAGCCAGTCTCCCTGCTGGAGGTATGGCAGCAGTGTTCCAAGGGAGAGTATCTTGAACTTCTCCCTCACCAAGAATCTGTTCGGGTCCCGCAGGTCTAGGATGGGCCTATCTGCTTGGGAACGAGGAAATATCTGGAATAGAAGCCTTTGCCCCAAAGGCGCTTGAGCACTTGCTCTACCACCTTGTCCCTGAGCAGGCCTGCGAGCTCTGTGAGGAGCAGAGTCTGGCAAAGGAGAGGCCTGACAGGCTCTCCTGGAAAGTAAGAGGTTGGCGTTTGTTGCAGTTGGAGGAGATAGCCCTCCCTTACAACTTGAAATATCCAGGAATCGGTGGTGATGGAGGACCACCTGTGGGCAAACAGGGCCAGATGCCTCCCTGTGGGCTGTAGGGGACATCCTGGGGGGGGAGGATGTCATGCCCAAGGAGTCAAAAACTCCCTTCAAGCTGGGCTGGGGCCAGCGCCTGGGTCTTGGGGGTCTTCTGCTTGCGGGGGCCATGCCCTTGCCCTTTGTGCTGTTGGCCTTGCTGCGGAGCAGAGAAGGCTTGGAACTGTGGGGTACTGCCAACCCCCCTCCCCCTTTTTCCTTGGGAAGAAGGACTTCTTTCCCTGGGGCCTTTCTTTGGGGATGCACAAAAGTCTTTTTAGAGAGTCTGGTCCTTGTCAATAACTCAGTCTCTATTTCAGCCACTTTGTCTGCCATGGGTTTCCCAAAGAGATACTCTCCGATAGAGAGGACATTGATGAGTTTGTCCAGAACAAATTGCTCGAGGTCAGATGACTTCAGTCAGGCTGGTGTCAGGCCCCGATGCCAATGGCAGCTACTCTGGCTGAGGAATCAATGCTGCTCAAGATAAGAACTTGACCACTGAGGCCAGTGACTTGAACCACTGGAGAGGTTCCCCATCAAGGCCTGCCGAGAAACCGGAGAGCTCCCTCGCCAGCAACTTGATATATATGTCTTTGTATAATTGGTAGGACTGGACTCGGCATGCAAGCATCAAAGCCCTGAAAGGCCTTTCAGCCAAAGGCATCAAGGGTCTGGGTCTCCCTGCTGGGAGGCACAGAGGAATGGGTCTTTTGGCTTTTGAGTCTGCACATGGTGGACTCAATGACCATTGAGTTGTGGGCAAATTGGGTTTTCTGGAACCTGGGGATTCAGCAGACTCAGTACATGGAGTCGAGCCTTCTGCTTACTATGAGCACGGATGCCAGTGTTTCCCACATATGGAGGCGGCGGCGCTTGAGGATTGGAGGGCCTCCTTCAGGGAGGCCTCGTACTGGAGAATCTCCAGTTCCTCAGTGCGTGGGGGGGGGGGGGGGTCCTCCTCTGCTTCGGTCTCGAAGGCAAGGGGCCTTTGCTATGCCTCACACAAAGTCAAGGAAGGTGACATCCTTGGGTGGGGAATGGCACCAGGATATCGGGAAAGACTGGTCTGAGGGCATGTCTCAGTGTCGCTGAGTGTCTGGGGACTCATTGTCCTCGGTCTCCCAATCTGACTCAAAGTCCGAGGAAGAGTACAAGGCCCCGTGGTTCCCACAGTCGAGGTGTGGACTTTGAGGCCCGCCACCTCTGGAGGACCTGCAGTCTGAGTCATGGGCACTGGCCGGAGAGGACCGGTGCCCTGAGGAACAGGACTGGGATCTCGTCCTCTGCTGATGGGTCTCTCAAGGCCTGTGGTGCTCGAGGATCAGCTCGACTTCCAGGGAAGCCCATATTGTTGAGGGTCTGGTCGTCAGGGCGGATGATCCAGAGGAACCGGAAATAAATGCCCACTGCTGGGTCATGAGGGCAGAGATACTGTGTTCCAAGGCCGCCATCCTGGTCTCCATGCCAGTTGGCTCTGCAGTATTCAATGCAGGCACCGAGGGCTTCGGGCCCAGCTCTATTCTGCCGAGGGAGAGTCCTCAACAAGGATGGCTTTGGGTGTCCGAGACCAGTCGCCGGCTGCAGACAGCTCCTTCAGGGGCAGCTTGTGAGGCCGCTCCCACTCTGATCCCTAGGACTCATGCTTGGGGCTGCGGGGCCTGGAATGAGATTTTCCCAATTTCCCAGACCCGTCCTCCGAGGGTTTCGACTTCTTGCGTTCCACGTCTGGGGATTTTCCCTCGGAGGACATGCAGCCAAAAAGAACAACACAGGATGCCCCCCCAAAACACCTCTGAAAGGGAATGGGCCTGGATGAGCCAGTCATGCAGGTGGGGATAGAAACTGTGAGAGCCAGAGGGGAAAGGGTTAACACAGTAATAGAAGAAAAATCATTGAAATGTCTGAATGCTGGAATTGTACTGAGGTGTGTACGTGCAGCTTTGAGAGGTATGTGACATCATATGGAAAAGTATGTGAAAAAACACTTATCAGTAAATGGTGGCCAGAGAGAGGGTAAAAGGCAATCTTGAGATATAAACATGCCAGCTTAGCATGAAGAAGAACATATGGCCCCCCAGTATAGTTGTCAGAACACGGGGAGTTGGAGAGATATATTTCTTGGGAACTGAGGGGTGGGAGAGAACCAAACAAGAGAACCAAGCAAGAAAACCAGGTAAAAGGGGGCAGAGGTCAGATAATATAAATCTGACAAGGCCCAGACTGATAATGCAGACATGGGCCCAAGAAAGGTCAACGGAGAAGGGTACAGACATGAGTAGAATAACATCACACAAGTGGGGCCACAGACAGCTGGAACAAGAAAGATCTAATTAGAGAAGAATGCCCCAATAGTAAGAATCGTTCTGAGCAAATGTATATATTGTGACAGGACCAGATGTATGATGAGTTTGTTTCCTGCGCAGAGGAGGTTGCGTGGGGTATGGATTCCCTGGGTTCTCCCCAGTATCTCTCTTTTTTTTTTTTTTTATTTAAGGATTTTCCAAATACATCAAGAAATATGAACAAGCTTATAATACAAGAAACCTCGATGCAAAAAAGAAAAAATGTTTCCCACATAAAAAGAAAACACATCAAGGAGAGAAATCACCCAAAATAACATAAGAATATTTACCATCCTAAGATAAGAAATAAGAGGTTACCAAAACCCCACATTAGGGAGCCGAAAAACAAAAGATCATTCCTCCACCAAAGATCCACCCTCTGCTTTTTTATCCAGAAAATTTTTCAAAGCATTAACATCATTATACACAAAAGTTTGTCCCCCAAGAGTAATCACACATCGACAGGGAAACTTAAGAAAGAAAGTCGCCCCAAGAGCCACTACCTGTGGTTTTAATAGCAAAAACTGCTTACGCCGAATTTGCGTATAACGACAGACATCCGGGAAGATCTGAATAGCTTGTCCACAAAAGGGGGCAAGCCGATATTTAAAGTATGCTCTCAAAACCCGCAGTTTGGCAGATTCAGAAACAAACTGAACTACCAAAGTGTTACGTTTTGAAATAAGATCCAGAGAATCTTCCAAAAATGCTGTTAAATTTTGATCCACTGAGGAGACTGAAGGGACAGAAGCTCCTGCAGCTCGGGAAGTGGAAGGAGAACCCACAGGCAAGTAATACATATGGACCGTCTGAGTTGAATGAAAATCCCCCTCCAAATGCAATATCTCCAAGAAATACTTTCCCAACAAAATCTCAGAGGATAGTAGGTGCGTAACAGGAAAATTCAATAGGCGTAAATTGCATGCTCTAGCCCGATTCTCAAGAGCCTCAAGCCGAAAGGAAATAGCAGAGGAATCTCTCATTAACACAACTTCAGAATTACGGCAAGATTGAAGCTGAGAATCAGAGCGGGCAGCAAGTTTAACAACAGAGCCTAACTGATTAAACTGTAACTTATCCACCACATCTTGGGAAAATAAACAAAGGGAGGATACAGTAGTAGTTAAACGTAAATCTATTTTTTGAATTGCAGACCATATGTCATTAAGAGTCACTTCCCCCGAGGGGGATAACGAAGTCCCAGGTTCTATAACAGATGGAAATACAGGAAGTGGAACTGAGGGGATCTGCTCCGGAGGATTTTCTGAGAAAGTGGACGAAAAAGCAGGGAGAGGGAACGGGGGAGGAGACCGGAGGGCAGGGCTCAACGAGGCCCCCTCCGGAGATTGATCACCAGGCAGCAGGGAAGTCACATGTTTGTCCATGGGGCCCACCACTTTCTCGCCCGAACCTCCAACACCAGCTTTGTTACCAACCTTAGCCTTCCTTTTACCCATGGTAATGTAGACCTCACTGGCGTAGACACAGCACACACGATCACCTCACGTGTGCCGAAGGGGCGCCAAAGGGGCGTGTCCTGCCCCTTGAGCCACGCCCCTTTAGGCCGCGACACGCGGCCGCGTACAGTACCGGAGGGCTTTATAGGGCAGAGCAGGGTCCTCCAGTCCAAGGCACGTCCTCCTCCCGCCTGCACGATCACAGAGCAAGACTCCTCCAGGTCCCGCTGCGCTGAACCGTGCTGGTGAATAAACGCACGGCAGCTCCCTTACAGCGGCACTTCTCCCAGCTGTTCTCCAACACCGGAGGGCTTTATAGGGCAGAGCAGGGTCCTCCGGTCCAAGGCACGTCCTCCTCCCGCCTGCACGATCACAGAGCAAGACTCCTCCAGGTCCCGCTGCGCTGAACCGTGCTGGTGAATAAACGCACGGCAGCTCCCTTACAGCGGCGCTTCTCCCAGCTGTTCTCCAACACCGGAGGGCTTTATAGGGCAGAGCAGGGTCCTCCGGGCCAAGGCACGTCCTCCTCCCGCCTGCACGATCACAGAGCAAGCCTCCTCCAGGTCCCGCTGCGCTGAACCGTGCTGGTGAATAAACGCACGGCAGCTCCCTTACAGCGGCGCTTCTCCCAGCTGTTCTCCAACACCGGAGGGCTTTATAGGGCAGAGCAGGGTCCTCCGGGCCAAGGCACGTCCTCCTCCCGCCTGCACGATCACAGAGCAAGCCTCCTCCAGGTCCTGCTGCGCTGAACCGTGCTGGTGAATAAATGCACGGCAGCTCCCTTACAGCGGCGCTTCTCCCAGCTGTTCTCCAACACCGGAGGGCTTTATAGGGCAGAGCAGGGTCCTTCGGGCCAAGGCACGTCCTCCTCCCGCCTGCACAATCACAGAGCAAGCCTCCTCCAGGTCCCGCTGCGCTGAACCGTGCTGGTGAATAAACGCACGGCAGCTCCCTTACATCGGCGCTTCTCCCCCCCAGTATCTCTTTTTGTCGAGTGAGAGTTTTGTGTGAATGGCAGTATGTATTGTGTGTGTATATGTCTATTATTTCTCTTATGTCCAGGAAAGCCTGTCACACTTGCTATTGAGTCAGAGATAAGACAGAATTCATGCAGGCAGAACCAGACATTCTGACTGGTAATTGTTTAGAAATCTGCATCTAAGATAAGACAGAATGACCCTGTTTGCTTGCAGTGAGAGGTGGTAAGATCTGTAATTCTACTGGACTGTTTTCCTTTGTTCTTAGCTTTCTGTTTCTGTAAGATAGGGAATAATAAAAAGATATTTGGGAAGAAAAATCTGTGAGAATTTTGTGCCAGGTACGAGTATAATTTGCAAGAGGTGTGATTTATTGGGAAGAGGTGATAAGCTCTCCCTGCATGTGTATGTAAGGTTTCGTTTGTTTTCCCCTCTTGCATGGAAGAGGAGGGACGGCAATCCGTCTGGCCAACAGACTGGCCCCTCCCCCTGGTTCCGTGCAAAACAGATCTCCTGGCGCCACAGCCACCTCCACCATGACCTGGGAGAACATCTGCGGGGCAGTGGAAAGCCCAAAAGGGAGAGCAGTGAATTGATAGTGATGGTCAAGCGGATACCTTTGCTGATCCACCAAGACCGGGATATGAAAATACGCCTTGGCGAGATCCAGAGAAGCCGAAAAAATCCCCTCGGTGCACTGCTTGAATCACGAAGCACAAGGTTTCCATCCAAACGCGGAGGACGTGCAAGTGCTCGTCAGCCTTCTTGAGGTCCAGAATGGGCCAGAAGGAACCATCCTTTTGGGCACCATGAAACAGATGGAGTATCTAACCCTTTACCTGTTTGTCCGGCAGGAAGGACATCACCGCCTTTAGGCGCAGCAACTTGTCCAAAGTAATCTGCACAGTAGCACTTGATCACAGACCCACAAGGGGAGATGACTAAGCCATCCGGAATCGGCTCTTTGAATTCCAGCACATAGCCTAACTAAATGGTGTCTAGCACCCATTTATCCTTGGTAACTCATGCTCATTCCTGAAAGAAAAGGTGAAGCTTTCCTCCAACTGGGAGAACCAGGGAATATGCAGCCCAGAAGGGTCCTCCTCTGGAAGGCACCAAGTCCCTGGGCCCAAAGGATTGATAAGCCTGAAGCCGAGATAAAGAAAGTTTTTTCCAGTGCGGTAATGACGAGAGTATTAAGACCGCCTGGAATCCGGCCAGTGCGTCCTCATTGGACGAGCGGAGGCTGATGAGAAGGGGCACCAGCCTGCTTCACAGCTCCCTTGGACCTGTTATCCAGAAGGCGGCAGGTTTTGTCTCACCCAGGTCCTTCACCAGCTTCTCCATAATGGCTCAAACAGAAGCTTGTCCTTAAAAAACAGTTGGGCCAAGCAGGCTTTGGAAGATGTGTCTGCTGCCCAATGCCGCAGCCAAATCCAACGATGTGACATCATCATCAGGGCACCATCCATGACCACTAAAAATACCAGGTCATACATAGCATCAGAAAAGAAGGCCGTAGCAGACTCCAAAAGAGGGGAAGTACCATTCGGCAGAAGACACTGAATCCACTGGAGCAAGGTTCGATATATCAGGCTGGTATATATCGTCAGCTGAAGAATAGCTGCCGCCATGGTGAACTGGCTCCTCAACCACAAATCCACCTTATAGTCCAGAAAATTCTTTAAGGACGATCTGCCTTCCACAGGAATAGTGGACTGACAGGTAACTGCCATGTCGTGTGCATTCACCTTGGGAATGACAAACCAGTCAAAGCACTCCTCCTCTGGGAGAACAGAGATCTTCTTACACACCCTTAACTCTTTAGGCAGAGCATCGGGAGAGTCCCATTCTGACCAGATCATATCCTTAATCACATCTGAAATGGGAAGATGGTAGTGATTTTCATACACCTTGAAGGAGCGGCTGCATCTTCGGCTCTTGCTCCATGCCGGAAGCATCCGTCAAGTTCAAGGTGGATGAAACCCTGGCAATCAACGCAGGCAGTTCCTCCTTCCGGAATAGGCAGATAACTCCAGCCTCTTCACTATCTTCTAAAGGTGAGAGTATTTCTACATTCACATCAGAGCACAGTACTGAACCATCTGAATCCAAGTCCTAGTCAAAATCTCAGAGAGCTCCCAGCTGTTCCCCATTTCTAGGGGGCACTCCATGCTGGGGACGCTTAGGCAATCGAACAGGACGTCCACTCTCTGCCTGTCCCACATGAGATTGTGCCCAGGGGCATCCAGAGGTTGCAGGGTCTGAATTTCCATGCGAAAAGGACCAGGCCTTCTGCAAAAAGGAAAGCATTCTGGGGAGGACAATCCAGAGTCCAGAAGCTCTCCTCTCGAAAATGATCCCCCAAACTCCAAGGGGCACTGCCACCACAGACCCCTTCGAAGACAATGAGTGGCTCACAGCACGATTGCCGGATCCTTCTGCCGGCTGGATATCCTTACTCATACCGCCATCCATCACCTCCTGTCCTGAGACAGGCAAGGCCGGACTAATCGCCTTTCCTGACTGAAAGAGGAGAAGCAGGCCCTCCAGAGATGACTCAAACTGCCTTGCAAGAAGAGCAGTGTCCAGAATCTAGAGATGAGGCACCTTATTTGCCACAGATCAAACATTTCCTGGATGAAGACAGAGACTTAAAGCAAATATCACAAAAGCGTGCGCTAAGGCTGCAGCTGTCTAAAGGTGCATGTTAACTGAAGTTTTACTGCGGATGTATTGACTGCACTTTTACTGCAAGGCACGTTACAGACGCTAGGGTAGGGGCGTATGTTGAAGCACGATTGCCAGGCACACAAGAGGAGAAAATGGCGGGAACCCCCCCCCCCCCCACACTGCGCCAATAGTCGTCAGAAGTCTACTCCGAATTGTGTCCTACACAGACTAAATTGGGAATCCCCAACAAGGAAAATGACGAGGTCAAGCCTTCAAACTCACCCCCTGAGAGCCCCAGGCAGAGGATCCATACTGGGCTCAACTCTACTCCCATGAAACTATTTTACTGGCTTTTGCAGCACTGCCTTTAAGCTGGCTGGCAGGTAGATCCCTCTGAGAGTGATCTTCTGCGATCTTTGGGAGAGAACAGGAGGAACAGAGCAGGAGGAAGGGGCGCTGAGGTTGGGTAAGGCTGGTGCACACATCCAGATCCTTTCAAATCCTTCCAATTTCTGCCTGCTCAACAGGCTCTTATCATGATAAGAGTGTGGAGCTGAACCAATTTTCCCTCCTCCTATGGCTACTGAAAAGACTGTAGTCTAGTGGAGCCTCCCGTGTCATGCTCAATGAGACGGTCATCGTCAAAGTGGTCGTTTATGAGTATTTTTATCAATCTTTTCCTCTCCAGATTTTCCTCAAAAAGTGAAAATCCATCCACCATCTGCTGGAGACAAAGAAATACTGAAGGGACCTCTGGTGGCTGGGGTGAATAGAAGCATGGGAGTGATGTCATTGAAACCTGGGCTTTTTATTAGTGCTTTGTCGCATCAATCTGCTGGTAGGGGAACACACTTGTCTGGAATGGTCTAGCAGGACGATATGGAAGATGCCGATACTCATATATAGGGCTTTTTCATTAATGCATGAGGACTATGGGACAATTTTAGTAGACAATGAAAACATGCCAGTAGTCTGTACCACTGCATACCTCCTTAAAAAAAGCCTTGGTTTGTACCTTTTTGCACAGCATGGATGTTCCCCTATCATCCTCTTGCATGGAAGAGGAGAGACATGGTGGAAGGAGGACAACCAGTGGGACACTGTGATACCTGGGTACAAACTATATCGTAATGATAGAGCTGATCAAATTGGTGGAGGGGTTGCTCTCTATGTTAGAGAGGGCATTGAGTCAGAAAGGATTAAAGTTTTGCAGGAAACAAAATCTGCTGTAGAATCTATATGGATTGAAATTCCATGTAAAAGGGGGAAGGCAATGGCAGTGGGGGTGTACTATCGAGCGCCTGGCCAGAATAACCAAATGGATGATGAAATGCTCAAAGAAATCAAGGAAGCTAACAAAAGTTACAGCACAGTAATAACAATAGGTGATTTCAACTACCCCGGTATCAACTGGGTCAGTGTCACGGCAGGACATGCTAGGGAGATAAAGTTCCTAGATGAAATAAATGACTGCTTCTTGGAGCAGATGGTTCATGAACCGACCAGAGGGGAAGCCATATTAGACCTAATCCTTAGTGGAACACCAGATCTAGTGCAAGAGATAAGGTTGTTGGGGCCACTTGGCAATAGTGATCATAGCATGATCGCCTTTGATTTAATTAGTGGAGGAGTACTACCTTTTAACTTTCGAAAGGGAGACTATGATAAAATGAAGAAAACAGTTAAGAAAAAACTAAAAGGAGCAGTTGCAAAGGTTAAAGACGTACATCAGGCTTGGCTGTTGTTGAAAAATACTATCTTGAAAGCCCAGACCAGCTGTATTCCACGCTTTAAGAAAAGTGGAAGGAAGTCCAAAAAACTGCCAGCATGGTTTAAAGGTGAGGTCAGAGAGGCTGTTGTTGCCAAAAAAGCATCTTTCAGGAAATGGAAAAAAGAGCCAAACGACGAAACCTGGAAACAGCACAAGCACTGGCAAGTCAAATGCAAGGCATTGATAAGGCAGGCAAAGGGAGAATTTGAGAAGAAGCTAGCTGCGGAAGCAAAAACGTGAAGTAAAGACCTTTTCAAGTACATTCGTAGCAAAAAACCTGTGAGAGAGTCAGTTGGTCCATTAGATGATAAAGGGGTTAAAGGAGCACTAAGAGGCGACAAGGCGATAACTGAGAGACTGAATGAATTCTTTGCTTCAGTCTTTACTGAGGAAGATGTAGGGATATTACCCATGACTGAAGTGGTATTTAAAGGTGCGGAAGAATTGAAGGAAATATCGATACATCGGGAAGATGTATTACAACTATTAGATAAACTGAAGAGTAGCAAATCACCTGGGCCGGATGGTATACATCCAAGGGTGTTGAAAGAACTGAAATACGAGATTGCAGACCTGCTATTAGTAATCTGTGAACTATCATTAAAATCATCTCTAATACCTGAAGATTGGAGAATCGCCAATGTAACACCAATTTTTAAAAAAGGTTCCAGGGGTGATCCGGGAAACTACAGACCGGTGAGCCTGACATCAGTACCGGGAAAAATGGTAGAAACCATCATAAAGAATAAAATTACTCAGCATGTAGATAGTCATGACCTAATGGGAGACAGCCAACATGGCTTTAGACAAGGAAGATCTTGTCTTACTAATCTGTTATGTTTTTTTGAAGGAATGAATAATCAGGTGGACAAAGGTGAGTCGGTTGATATTGTGTATTTGAACTTTCAGAAAGCCTTTGACAAGGTCCCTCATGAGAGACTTTTGGCAAAACTAAAGAGTCATGGGATAGGAGGCAGTGTACTATTGTGGATCAGGAACTGGTTAAAAGATAGAAAGCAGAGGGTAGGGCTAAATGGCCAATTTTCCCAATGGAGAAAGGTGAATGGTGGTGTACCCCAGGGATCTGTGCTGGGTCCGCTGCTTTTTGACATATTCATAAATGACCTGGAAAGTGGAATAACGAGTGAGGTTATCAAATTTGCAGATGACACAAAACTATTTAAAGTTGTTAAAACCCAAGAGGATTGTGGAAAATTGCAAGAGGATCTTGATAAAATGGAAGACTGGGCATCAAAATGGCAGATGAAATTTAATGTGGACAAGTGCAAGGTTATGCACCTAGGGAAGAACAACCCAAACTATGGTTACACGATGCAAGGTTCCACATTAGGAAGCACCACCCAGGAAAAAGATTTAGGCGTCATTGTGGATACCATGTTAAAACCCTCGGCCCAGTGTGCAGCGGCGGCCAAGAGAGCAAATAGAATGCTAGGTATGATAAGGAAAGGAATGGAAAATAAAACAAAAGCTATTATAATGCCTCTATATCGTTTCATGGTGAGACCGCACCTTGAATAGTGTGTTCAATTCTGGTTGCCGTATCTTAAAAAGGATATAGCGATTTTAGAAAAGGTTCAGAGAAGAGCCACCAAAATGGTAAAGGGGATGGAAGGATACTCCTATGAAGAAAGGCTAAAAAGGTTAGGGCTCTTTAACCTGGAAAAGAGACAGCTGAGGGGAGATATGATAGAAGTCTATAAATTAATGAACGGAGTGGAACGGGTAAACGTAGATCGATTATTTACCTTATCAGAATATAGAAAGACTAGGGGACATGCAATGAAGCTACAGGGTAAACTATTTATGACTAATAAAAGAAAATATTTTTTCACTCAACGTGTAATCAAACTCTGGAATTTGTTACCAGAGGATGTAGTAAAGGCTGTTAATGTAGCTGGGTTTAAAAACAGAAATTAGGTCTTACCTGCTAATTGTCTTTCCTGGAGATCTCTCCGGGCCAGTCCAGGAGCAAGAGGGTTGTCAATCTTCTTCAGCAACAGAGGACTGAAATCTGAAGTTTTGCAGATCTGGTATCTGGCTCCCCCTGCTGGGCGCACTTCAGTCTACTCCTGTCCAAGCAGTTAACGAAAGAAACCGAACAAATAGAAATAACAAATAAAAATCAACTATGTACAACTACTGCATTACCCCATTTTTCATGGGCAGAGCCTCACACACGTGTAGTGTTGTTTGATTGTTTTTATTTTTTTTATATCGCTCTTGCTATAGCCTGAGGCTTCAGAAAGGAATGAATGATGCGAATGCCGCCGTGGTCTTGAACCCACGACCCCTCCCCGAGGGAGCCCCAGAGACCCCCCAGGGGAAGACCATACCGAAACGGTCCTGCAAAAAATACGGCTCTCGGCTGTCAAAAAATCACCCTTCGACTGAGACCGCCTTGCAACCAGAAATCCGACAACTGACAACGGGTGGGCCCTGGACTGGCCTGGAGAGATCTCCAGGAAAGACAATTAGCAGGTAAGACCTAATTTCTGTTTCCTGATTGTCTCTCCGGGCCAGTCCAGGAACAAGAGGGAAGTACCAGAGCAGTACCTAACCCCGGGAGGGACCCGCAAGGCCCGCAATGATAGCCGAAGCCCCCACATTCGCGTCAGCCCTGGCCAAAACATCTAACCTGTAATGTCTAGCGAACGTGTGAAGAGAGGACCAAGTCGCCGCCCGACAGATGTCAGCGGGCAGAAACAAAGCATACTCGGCCCAGGACGCCGCCTGGCTACGAGTAGAATGAGGACGCAGTCCTTCTGGAGGAGCTTTCCCTTTGGCCTGATACGCCGCCACAATCGCTTGCTTCACCCATCTAGCAATGGATGCCTTGGACGCTGCCCTTTCGAGGACCCGCAAAGAGCACAAATAACCTGTCCATTCTACGAAATGGTTCAGTTCTCTTGATGTATCTCCTGAGCAACCTGCCCAAATCCAACTTTTGTAACACACCATCAATGGGTAAGCCCTCCTGGACCCGAAAAGTGGGAGCGAAATAGTCTGATTCACATGAAATTTGGAAACCACTTTCGGGAGAAACGAGGGAACAGTTCTCAACAGGACTCTGTCCTCGGAAAATTGAATATAGGGGGCCCGACAAGAAAGCGCTTGGAGATCAGAGATCCTCCTCGGCAAACACAGGGCAACCGAGAAATCTACTTTCCACGAAAACTCCCGCAATGGGATGGCGTTGGACGGATGAAAAGGAGGGCAGACCAAAGCTTCAAGAACGAGATTCAAATCCCAAGGAGGAACAATGCTGCGAAGAGGAGGGCGGATGGTCTGGATGGGCGGACAGTCTAGCCCCCTTTACACCTTCCCGAAAACAGGAAATCGCCGCCAAGTGAACCTGAATGGTGCTGAGGGCCAAACCTTTATCCAGGCCATCCTGCAGAAAGGACAGCACCTGGGGAAGTGAGGCGTCCCGTGGCCGGACGCTCCGCTGTACGCAACAATATTCAAAGACTCGCCACACTCGAACATAAGCCAGGGAAGTCGATCGTTGAAGAGCTTGCAACAGAGTGGACACGACAGAAGGCGAATACCCCTGACGCATCAGTCGGTCCATTTCAAGAGCCAAGCCGTAAGCGAGAAGCGATCCACATTTGGCATTCTACGAGGAGACGCACCAGATCTGCATACCACGCTCTCCGGGGCCAATCTGGCGCAATGAGAATTACGCAATCCCGGTAACTGGCTATCCGCCAAACTACCCTGCCGATCATCGGCCATGGCGGAAAAACATAAAGAAGACTGCTGTTTGGCCAGGGTTGAGACAGACCGTCGAGACCCTCGGACATGCGCTCCCTGCGCCTGCTGAAAAATCTGTGGGCCTTGGCATTGTCGAAGGTGGCCATGAGGTCCATGATCGGCTGCCCCCATTGGAGAGTCAACGTGCGAAACACCTCCTCGTTCAACGCCCACTCGCCTGGATCCACTACATGCCGACTGAGGAAATCGGCTTGCACATTGTCCCGACCCGCGACATGCGCCGCCGACAGTGCTACCAGATGCTCTTCCGCCCAGGACATGAGCCGCAGACTCTCCTTCAGCAACACTGCACTGCCTGTCCCCCCTTGCCGGTTGATATAAGACACTGTCACCGCATTGTCCGAGAAAACTCTCACTGCTTTGCGCTGGATCAGCGGGCAAAACTCCTGAAGCATTAAATAAACCGCTCGGAGCTCCAACAGATTTATAGAGTAATGCTGAACCTCCGGCGGCCAAACCCCCTGAGCCAGGTTCCCAGAAAATGAGTCCCCCAACCCCCGAGGCTGGCATCGGTCGTGACTAGAACCCAGTCTGGCTGACATAAGGGAACTCCCGCTCGCAGATGCAAGGGATCTAACCACCACTGGAGACTGACTGAGGCACTGATCAAACTGGGCAACCGGCAATCCAGAGGATGATCCTGAGGTGAACATCTCGACAGCAAAGCCTGTTGTAACGGCCGCATGTGAGCCCTTGCCCAGGGCACGAGCTCCAAGGCCGCCGCCATGGAGCCCAAGAGCTGCAAATAACGCCACGCTGTCAGCGCCTTGAGCCATAAGAAGCTCTTCACCTGAGACAGAATCTTCTGCACCCTGTTCTCCGGCAGCAAAACAGCCCCTAACTGGGTATCGAAGATGGCCCCCAAGTAAAGGAGACGCGTAACCGGTTGCAACTGGCTTTTGTCCTGGTTGATCACCCAACCAAGCTGCTGCAGGAGGCCGACGACTCTCGCCGTGGCCACCCGGGACTCCGCTACAGACGGAGCCCGAATCAGCCAATCATCGAGGTAAGGATGCACGAGGACCCCTTCTTTGTGCAAAGCCACAGCCACTACCACCATCACCTTGGTGAAGACACGGGGCACCGTAGCCAGGCCAAACGGTAAGGCTCGGAATTGGAAATGACCCAAATGGACCGCAAAACGAAGAAATTTCTGATGCTCGGTCCAGATGGGAATATGAAGATAGGCCTCCGTAAGGTCAATGGACGTCAACACCTCCGTCGGTTGCACTGAGGCAATAACCGAGCGTAGCGTCTCCATGCGGAAGTGCGGAACCTGCAAGCAACGGTTGACATATTTGAGGTCCAGAATAGGACGAAAAGAACTCTCCTTCTTGGGTACTACAAAATAAATCGAGTACCGACCTGATCCTAATTGGTCCAGAGGAACGGGAACCACCGCCCGAATACTGAACAACCGTCGGAGGGTCAGAGCAACTGCCGCGCGCTTTTCCGCTGAACTGCAGGGAGACACCATGAAAGCCTCTGACACCGGGCGAGCAAACTCGAGGGAGTACCCCTCGCAAATGATTTCGAGGACCCACTGGTCGGAAGTGATGTTGGCCCAGGCCGATAGTAAGGCTTGAAGCCTTCCCCCCACCGGGAAATCCGCCTGGACCAACCTCACTTCATTGCGGCTTCTTGGTGGCATGCTGCTGGGACCCGAAGTATCCTCTTCCGAAACCCCGTGCCCCCCGAAAGGACTGCCCCCTGGCCACAAAGCGACCTCTCTGATAAGGAGTAAACCGGGAACCACGGAATCTGCGAAACTCACGAGACGCCCCCCTGTGTAAAGGGGCCGGTTTGGACGGCTTCTGCCGATCTTCCGGAAGCCGACCACCCTTAGAATCTCCAAGATCCTTTACAATCTTTTCCAAAGCTGCTCCAAAGAGTAGCGAACCTTTATAAGGGAGCTTACTGAGTCTCGCTTTGGAGGAGGCATCCGCCGACCAATTCCGCCGCCATGGACTTTGCAGAAATCCGCACCATATCGTAAAAGGTATCAGCCAGGTACGCTGCCGCTGACTCTAGCTGCGCGCCTTCATCCTGCTCAGGGCGTGCGAGAGGGGCCCCCTGAATCCACCGAAAGGACGCCCGGGAGACAAACGCTCCACATATAGCCGCTCGCAACGAGAGAGCACAGGCCTCAAAGGTCTGTTTCAACAAGGCCTCCAACTTTCTATCGTGGAGATCCTTTAGCGCCGCACCGCCTTCTACCGGAATGGTGGTCTTCTTGGTGATCACCGTCACTAAAGCATCCACCTTAGGCATCTTCAATAATTCAAGTTCGTCCTGCGGCAAAGGATACAAGCGGCCAATAGCCCGCGCACCTCTCAACGAAGCCTCCGGGCATTCCCACTCAGATTCCACCATCTGCTTCATGACTCTGTGCACAGGAAAACACCATTGCTCCGCTTTAAACCCCTGCAGGAGGGGATCCTCCAAGGGTGCCTCTGAAGCCGCCGGCAACGCAATATTCAAAGCCGACAAAGTCTGGGCAATGAGGGCCCCCAACTTCTCCTTCCGAAAGACACGAAAGGTGATGGGATCCTCGCCAGCACCCAACTCCGCACCATCGAAGTCAGTAGCCCACTCTAAACCTGAGTCAGAGAGAAGTTCTCCTTCCTCCACCCCCGGGAGGTCCGAGAAGTCCTGAGCAGGCTTGTCCGCACCAACCGCTAGGGAAACCACCTTAGAGGGACCCTCGCCCGGGTCTGACAGGGAGGGCATAGAATCTACACCATGCTCAGCCACCGGAGCAGAGGGCTTGTTCTGGGCCTGCTGCCATTTGATACAATAAGCCTGATGAAGGGCTAAAATAAAATCAGCCGAAAACACAGACTGCAAACCCTGAGGAATATCAGACAGGGACTGTGGGGAAGCATCCTCCACCTGCCCTTGTCGTTTGGATTTGGCTCTCTTTTTTGCCGGTTTTTGTGGAGGTTGCAAACTGACATGAGGTGTTTCAGAAATGGCTGCCGTTCCCACCAAAACTGAACTGCCCTGAGAGCGTCCTTCCGAGGGACCCTCCATGACCAGTAACCCCAGAAGACCCGAAAAACAGTCCGGTACTACTGAGCAAGCCACAAGCAAACTTGGAAAGGAAAACTAAGACCGCAGCGAAAACCGCGACGAAAACCGGCACGGAGCTCAGCCGCGCTGAAAAAAACCGCCAGACTGAGCAACCGCCGAGAAAACACGCTGCCCTGACAAGATTAAACAAGATTAAACAAAGGTAAACATACCTGCCATACCAGGAAAAGAAGGGCTCTGTGGCGTTACACCTCTATTCGGCTCTCACCTCCACTGCTAGTGGGAAGCCACCGAAATCGCCGAGGGCAGCAGGAAGGTATCTGGGGCTCCCAGCACTGCACTGCTCCCTCCCTCGATGACCGGAGCTGATTAAAAGACAGGCTCTGCCTCCATCAGCCCCGATAGTATGTCCTGAAAACCACTCCGTTTGTGGAACCGGAGGGGGGAAAAACCCTGCTAGGGCTCTACCCAGAAAAACTTCTGTAAAAAAATTAGCCAAAGAAATAAAAAGAAACTCTCTGAAGAGGAGCCAGCCAGGAACGTCCCTTCCAGCTGCTGAGGACTGAAAAGACTGAAGTGCGCACAGCAGGGGGAGCCAGATACCAGATCTGCAAAACTTCAGATTTCAGTCCTCAGTTGCTGAAGAAGATTGACAACCCTCTTGCTCCTGGACTGGCCCGGAGAGCCGATCAGGAAAAGGTTTGGACAAGTTCCTGGAGGAAAGGTCCATAAACCATTATTAAGAAGGGACCCAGGATATCAATGCTTGAACCAATACAAGCATTGTGGAACCTGTGTCCCTTGGGGAAACTGCTAGGTACATATGACCTAGATTGGCCACTGTTGGAAACAGAATACTGGGCTTGATGGACCTTGGTCTGACCCAGTATGGCATATCTTATGTTCTTATCCCCCTTGAACCCTTTTTAAAAATTGGCATTATGGACACCACCTTTATGTTGAGTGGCTTGCATGTTCCAGTGACTCACAGAGCTAAGCTGGAGGACCACTCAAACCAGACAGACCGTTTAGTCAATATGTCCAATGTCCAATAACTATAGTGCAAACTGTAAATTAAATTCTATACTTGATTGGCCATTACCCGGATCAATAAGAGCTGCATTAGGTGTTGATGTTCCTGGACCTGGCAAAGTGTACTTTAGGACCAGATTCTTTGGCTGGGTAACCAGGGCTGTAGCTTGCCCTGCTACTTGAAAAGACAATCAGCATAACAAACACACATGATTAAAGAAAACTGGGAAGTAATGATTTGCTATTGTAAGTGGAACCCGATGAAACTGATACCTAAAAAGGAATGGATGAAATTTTGAAAACAAAATACCCAAATTTGGGAATATCTGAAAAGACTTGCTGATTAATTCCAATTTGAAGAAAAAAACAAAATGTTTAGCAATGTCAAATTATTAGAATTTTAACAAAGTGTTACATAAGTCCATTGAGCATAAGATATGCTCACACAGATATTGTAGGAAATATGACAGAGGAAGTAGTAGACAAAGTTGTACAAGATGAGGAGCTGACTAATGATCAGAAAAAGCTGAAAAAAAAGATCCTTGAAAAGACGAAAGTAAGAATGCCAAAAGGTTATCTGCACTATACGTAGCATATCACTAAGAAAGACCTCGCATTAAAAGATGTTAAGAACTGTGGTGGAAATAAAGACAAGATCGCTACAGGAAACAAATGAGCTCATATATAGCAGAGCAAAGTGATTTTTATGAGTATTTGCTAAACCACCGTTTGATAACAAAGTTACAGAATGGCAGTTTACAAACAGGAGATGTAACCCATTTGGAGAAACTGCCCAGAGATGTAATCAGACAATTTAAAAAATAATAATGAAGCACACAAAACAAGGTTAAACAATATATAAAAATATGCAATATACAATAACCTAGATACAATATATAGGCCCAAAAATAAACAACAAAATCCACCAAAATGGAAAAGAAGGTTGGACAGCAAAATCAGCAAATTCACCTTCTATGGCAGGAAACTGAATGACACGAAGGAGAAGATGATGAAGAATGACAAGAAAGCCTTTGACAAGGTCCCTCATCAGAGACATTTGGCAAAACTAAAGAGTCATGGGATAGGAGGCAGTGTACTACTGTGGATCAGGAACTGGTTAAAAGATAGAAAGCAGAGGGTACGGCTAAATGGCCAATTTTCTCAATGGAGAAAGGTGAATAGTGGTGTACCCCAGGGATCTGTGCTGGGTCCGCTGCTTTTTGACATATTCATAAATGACCTGGAAAGAGGAATAACGAGTGAGGTTCTCAAATTTGCAGATGACACAAAACTATTTAAAGTTGTTAAAACCAAGAGGATCTTGATAAATTGGAAGACCAGACATCAAAATGGCAGATGAAATTTAATGTGGACAAGTGCAAAGTTATGCACCTAGGGAAGAACAACCCAAAATAGGAATTACACTTACCTGGTAATTGTGGTTCCTTGAGTGACTCCAGTTTAGTCCTCAACCTCTGGGTAGTGAACCTCCTCCTGTAGCTTGGAGACTGGGCATGTCAAAAACTCATGACATCACTGGATATAGCCTGCTGGTCTCTCCCATCAGCCCCCAGTGAACTATTGACAAAGCAGACTCAAAGGAGCAAAAAATCAGTAACTTTTTTTTTTAAAACTTAACATTATATTCAAGGGCACGCAGAACACATAACCTATCTACCTACTACTCCCCTTTCAGAAGGAAAGGGACTGCTTCCTGCATGCTCTCCTTTCCGTTGGATGCCTAGCCCTAAACAATCCAGAGCAATATAGCAATATATATAATATATAACAATATCATAAGATAATAATATAACAATATAGCGCAAAACAAATGGAAGCATCAAAATGACTGAACACCAGTGAAGGCCTATATCCACTTTTAACCTTGCACTTCCCCCAACAGAAAAACCACTGCTAAGACCCCATCCCCGGGCGGGAATGAGGACTAAACTGGAGTCACTCAAGGAACCACAATTACCAGGTAAGTATAATTCCTATTTCCTTATCGTTCCTCCAGTTTAGTCCTCAACCTCTGGGATGTATCAGAGCAGTAATCATTGGGAGGGACCTTTCCAGCCGGATCTCGACACCGCCTCCCTGAAAACGGCATCCTTAGCCGCCAGAACATCTAGGCGGTAGTGCTTACTGAAAGTATGGAGAGACAACCAAGAGGCCTCCCTACAGATTTCCACTGGCGGAACCAAACTGTGCTCCATCCAAGAAGACGCTTGCACTCTGGTAGAGTGAGCTCGTAAGCTCCCTGGGACTGTACGGTCCCGTAGAAGATAAGCTGACGCACTCGCCGCTCCAATCCATCCAGAAATGGACTCCTTCGCCGCCGCTTCCCTTTGCGGAGCCCTCCGAACACCCCGAAGAAAAATGATCCGCCTTGCGAAAGTTTCTGAAACCTTTAAACACTGCCGCAGCGCTCTCTTGACGTCCAAACAGCGCAAGCTATGGTTCAATACACTCCCCTCCACCGCACCTAGCGCTGGAAGAGAGACCATTTTATTAGGCGAACATAGAAACCACCTTTGACAACAACGATGGAACCAGCCGCCAGGCCACCTTCAGTCTGGAGACAGACAAAAAACGATTTCTGACAGGACAATGCCTGCAACTCCGAAAATCGCCTCGCCAAACACATGACCATCAAACATACCGTCTTCAAGGCAAAACCCTTAACCTATGCCTGTTGCAAGGGCCCCAGTGGCACACTAGCTAACGCTCCTAAAACCAACTTGAGTTTCCCCGGTGGAATTAATATCCTACGACAGGGCTACAGTCTGGTAACCGCCTGAGAAAGCGTACCACATCGACCTGTGCATGAGAGCCACTCCCTGTCCTTTGCCCCTATAGCAAGACAGAGCTGCTAAATGAACTCTCCAGGACCTGCCTTTACCAAACCCATCCTGCAGAAAACTTAATACCAAGGGAACTGTCACGTGAGCGTGCCTCCGCGAGCACCCGTCCTCAAAGATGTGCCATATACGCACATATGCAAGGGACGTAGACCTTTTTTTTTTGCGGCAAGGTGGCAAAGACTGCTGCCAAGCAACTCTTTTTCCTTAAGTTTGCCCTTTCAATGGCCACCCCGTAAGCGAAAACCGATGCACCTGAGGCATTCGAAGGGAACTCCGTAGCAACAGAATCTCCAATGTCGGAAGACTCCATGGATTCCTGTCGAGCAACCGTATGAGGCAGGCATACCACGGGCGCCTTGGCCAGCCCGAGGCACCCAACCACACGTTTCCACAAAGTGCTTCGATACACAAAACCACTCGACCTATGAGTGTCCCCGGTGGAAAGACATAGAGAAGACCGGACGACGGCCGCCGTTGAAACAGTGCGCCGATGCCTTCCTTTTGCGTCGTCTGCTGAAGAAGCGACCCGTTTACACAGAGTGAAATGCCGCCATGAGGTCCATTACTGGCTGTCCCCATATGCGACCGATCTGTGCGAACACCTCCGGATGCCACTCCCATTCTCTGGCATCTACTCGGACCCAGCTGAGGAAATCCGCAGTCACAATGTCCTTACCCGCAACATGCGCCACTGAAAACGCTGGCAGTCAAAGCTCTATCCACACACACAGACCCTCTGCTGCAGCCTCTATAGCAACACTTCCAGTTCTGCCCTGCCGATTGATGTAGGCCACTGCCGCGGAGTTGTCGGACAGTACTCGCACCACTCGACCTGTCACCGTAGCTTCGAACGCCTGCAATGCCCGGCGTATCGCTCACATTTCCAGTTGGTTGATTGACCACTGGGTCTCCTGTGTACTCCAAGAGCCTTGCGAGAAGCGATCTCCGAACGTAACAGAGTTTAACAAAGGTTTTGGCCAAGCTCCCGGAGGAAAGGTCCATAACCTTTTATTAGAGAGAAGCTGGAAAATTTTTTTTTTTTTTATACCAACTTTCACCAATTCAAGATATTCTACAAGGCACACAACCCAACAGACATTCACATCTGTTGTACGTGCCACGGAACCCTTAAAATATGAGCATACATGAATCCACCGCTTGCCCCGATACAAGCATTGAGTAGCCTATTCGTCTTTTTGGAAACCAGCCAGGTCCTTAAGACCTGGATTGGCTACCCTAGGAAACAGGATACTGGACCTGAAAGAGCTTGGTCGGACCCAGTATGGCATTTCTCGTATCCTTATGAACGTAACACCTCCCCAAGGTCTCTGCCTTGGAAGTAACAGGCTGCGCCTGGCCCTATGGTCCTGTACCAAAACATAAATTGTGAGCCCTTCAGGGACAAAGGAAATAGAAATACCATAATCGACTGTATGCCACCCTGACCTGTAGGCAATCAGTATACTCAAATAAATAACTGACTAGGAATATGTGACCGTAGCAAACACTGGCAGTGGAGAGACATCAGAGCTGGTGCTGGTTCCTGGTCTTCCCTTCTCGCTCTCCCAGTCCTTCTGCCAGCATTGAAAGAAGGCTGAGAATAGATTATCCAGTGGGCCGGGGACCTTGCGTCCTGGACATCAGAGAGAAAGAGGGGCTAGGATCTGGGAGCAAAGCCCAAAGAGAAAGGGAAACTGGTGACTGTGACACTGTAGCTCCTCCGGACGGCTCACTCCACAGCAGATCCCACGACTGCATCTCCAACCCCATGTAACACCATGAGGACCTCACGCACTTTATTACAATCGACATCCCCCCATTATTGGAGAAATGACCTTAGCCTGATAATACAGTCTGAGCAAAGAAATGCAGTCTCACTCTGCAAAGAGTGCACCCAAAAATCATGCCTAAGCAATTGTGAGCACATACAAAATGCACATCTACATATACGGGTGACCCAGCACCTGTCACCCAAACACAGTGCAGCGACCACGCTTGAACATAGGCTGAATGCATGGAGCAGACACAGAGTATTGACTTCTGCTAAGAAACCTTCCAGTGTCCTGGAGCGCTAAGCCCCAGACTGTGCTACCTAGATGCCCCTCAGCATGGGCCCTTTAACAAGATGGCAAGACGGGTCAGTGCCCCTGCTAAGTGCTTAAAGCCCTGCTCTGACAGCACAGGCTCTAGAAATAGATGAGAATTTCCTGGGAAGGGCATGCTAAGTGGAGCTATGAAACACACAAGCACCCCCCCTGGCCTTCCTGCAGTCAGAGAAATAGCAGTGGGATACACCGACAACCTTGCAAGTGGAGGTCTTAGAGGTTGCTGCCTGTGTGAACCTGATGAAGAATACAATTTCGTATTTTACAAACCCCCCCCCCCCCAGGGATGGGGGCACTGAATACTATATGTGATTCATGAGCAGTGCTGCCATCCGGTGGCCTATAGGGCACCAGAGCCGGACAAATGATACAGACGTTAAGAGCTTTAAATCTTGGTCATATAAACTTGATTTGCAGAACATTACAGTTGCTTGTTTAGTCACTATCTCCTGAGTGCCCATGAGGTGGCCCTGTGGTTATTTCTTCCCTGACTTGCAGAGATCAATCTGAAGATGGCTGCATACACATGGTCACAGAGAGGCACTATTCAGTGTACCAGCTGCCCTCTGGTGGCCATAGACCGTTTCACAGGAACTTCTTATGATTATATTATATATTTTTTTATATCCTAAGGTTTCCTAAACCTGTCCCTGTGAAACCACAGGCGTTTGTGAATACAAAAAAGAGCTACTGTCTCAAGCACACTTCCAGCCTGTCCCTCCTTCCAACTACAAGTAAGGGCTCTGCTCTTGAACCTAAAAGCTGGCAATTTGCCTAATATCCCGGGACTTAACATATGCTCCTCAGAGACATGATTAGGAGGGAGAGAACATGTGGCATCAGAGATCAATGTCAAAACTGCTGTCCTATAAAACTAAGAATAAACTTAAAAATAAAGAGGACTGACAACAGCCCCCTTAAGGCTGAGGAACCCCCCGAGCCTCAAAAAACCTACAAACAAAAGAAACACTAGGCCCAAAAATCTAGCTATTCTGCCTGTCATCTTTCTCACACTGGCAGCTCGCCACGTGGTCCAAATACCTAGAGAGAAAATGGCCGCCCCTTTGCCAACGAATTTTGGCGCGAAGAACAACAGCTGCTGCAAAAAGGAGGCATCAGCAGACAGAGCCCAAAGGCCTTACCTGCAGGGCCGAAAGCCATGCAGCCTGCTCCTACCGCCTTGAATTCATCCGATCCTCAAGCTGCGCTGCCGTGCCTGGCAGCGGCGGCGAGAACCGCTCAACCACAGAGTAAAAGTAAAACCCCGCAGCAACGGAGAGGCTCCATCTCATACAGCTTCAGCGTGGCTGTACGGGTCCCGGAGCTCTCTCCCGTACCATCAACGGAGAGAGATCCGCACCGGCAAATGCCTGCAGCAAGTGAAAATAACTGACAAGGAGGGAAGGCAGGAGCTGCTACTAATTTAAAAAGCCAGGCTCAAATTTAAAATTACTGTAAATATAAGGAAATTTGCTCCTAACAACTAAAGGGAACTAATCCCTGATTGCCAATTAACCAAAGGTAACTGAATTACAAGTAAAATTAAAGGTACAAATCAAAAGTAAAATCAGAATAGAATTTGTCACACTAAATGCTCCTTATCTGTTCCCCCAAGTGAGCCCAGAAGCTAGGCTCGCTACGTCCTCCTGCTGCATGGAGACTGGACACACTGGGAGCTGATGGGAGAGACCAGCAGGCTATATCCAGTGATGTCATGAGTTTTTGACATGCCCAGTCTCCAAGCTGCAGGAGGAGGTTCACTACCCAGAGGTTGAGGACTAAACTGGAGGAACGATAAGGAACTATGGTTATACGATGCAAGGCTCCAGTGCCCTGCCCTGTTGAGGCTTTCCTAACCAGGGCTCTACAGATCAACAAACAGTAAGGATTTTGAGGGTTTGTTTGTTTGTTATTATATTACATTGCTAGCTCTCTGACTGGGAGCTCTTAAAAGGGTTTTTTGTATATTTTTTAAAGCAAGGTTACTTTCTTTTTGGTGCTTTACGGGAACTTTCCTTGAGCACAGTAGGTTGCTGAACTCTAGTAACCTCCTCAGGTTTGGAAACTGCTAACACCTAATCAGTTCCCTCCCTACCCACCCCGACTCCCAACCACCCCTAGTGAGCAGTTTTGCTTTATAGGGCACCTCCCCCTTTAACAAATCACAGAGAATTGGACCAACACATTTTGAATATAATTAAAGAGATTTAACTGCCTTTTCTCTGAAAGGACAGCTGGGAAACCGGCTGGTACTTGGTAGATCTCTCTCTTTTGCTTTAACAGATACCTAAGCTCCACGAATCGAACAATGGCTGGGAAAAATCGTATTGCTAAAGCTGTTGCCCCCGTTACAGCTTCTGCCTCGGTCCAGACAGAGGTCCTAATGCCAGTTGAAAGACCAGTTCAATGTGCAGGGTGCTTGCATGCTGAAGCTCTGAGGAAACAAGTGGAGGAACTCAGAGAGGAGGCGGCGAGGCTGAGGAGCATTCAAGACAGTGAGAAGTACATTGATGAGATGCTTCTTGCAGCAACCAAGCTCTCCAGCACAGGAGAAGATGGGTGCCAACAGAATGTCGATGGTTGGACACAAGTCACCAGGGCCTGCAAAATCACCAATTCAACTTCTCCAGCCCTTGAATTGAAGAACCATTATGCAGCACTGGAAGTGGAGGAGGTGAAAGCATCGCTGGAAAGGGAAGAACCAGAGTTCAAGTACCCCAAAGTTGCAGAATCAGTGACCACAAGGAAACGAAGGGTAGTGGTGGTTGGAGACTCTCTTCTGAGGGGTACTGAGGCGTCCATCTGCCGACCAGACTTGATGTCCAGAGAGGTATGCTGTGTGCCTGGTGCCAAAATCCAAGATGTTACGGAGAGTTTGCCGAGACTCATCAAGCCCACTGACTATTACCCAATGTTACTAATCCATGTTGGAACAAATGATACTGCCAGGTATACCTCGGAATGTATCAAAAGTGACTTCATGGCTCTGGGACAGAGGGTGAAGCAGTTAGGTGCACAGGTAGTGTTCTCTTCAATCCTCCCTGTTGAGCATAAAGGCCAAGGCAGAGAGGCTCGCATCCTGGAGATGAATGCATGGCTGCGTGGATGGTGTCATCGAGAGCGTTTTGGTTTCCTAGACCATGGGATGCTGTTCCAAGGGTTGCAGAGCAGAGATGGCATCCATCTGTCCAAGAAAGGTCAACGAATCTTCGGTAGTAGACTGGCTAATCTACTGAGGAGGGCTTTAAACTATATTCATTGGGGATGGGTGAAGAAAGCCCCCAGGTAAGTGAAAGCCCCCAGGTAGGTGATACATTAAATACCTTTATGGAAATGGGTAACAGGGGTAACATATGGAAAGCAGTGTGTATAAATGCCCGTTAGCATGGGAAATAAGATCCCTGATGTTGGGGGGGCGGAGCCTGCGCGAAGACGAGATGGCTGCTTGAGTGATTAGCTCCCCGGACCCCGGCAAGTATCCTGAGAGAAACGGAGAGTAAACGGAGCAAAGTGGAGGATAATATTAAGCTGGTTGTTTAGAAAGTAATGGCCAACCTCAAACCCGCGAAATTGGATTTCACGCCTGGGAGTAACTCGGGCTCCAAGAGGGCAAAGTCAGACCCCCTATCTCCGCACAAGATGGCGGCCACCCGGGAATCGGAGGAGCTGATGAGAGAGTTACTGGGGGAGATGCGCTCAGTGAAGGAGTTGGTGATGGCGAATGGAGAGGCGTTGGGGAAAGTGCAAGGCGAAATGCAGGACATTAGAGAACAAATGGAGAGGCTTACCAACAGGATGGATTCCATAGGGGCGTCGGTCGCTGCGCACGAGGAAAAGCTTGCACGTGTGGATAGGCTGGAGAGAAAGCTGGAGAAGTTGGAATTAAGCATGGAAGATGTCGCAAATCGAAATCGGAGAAATAATGTGCGCATGCTGGGAGTACCGGAGGGAGCTGAGGGGTCTGACATGATAGCGTTTCTAATAAAAACTTTACCCTCGTTGCTGCATCTGAAGCTCCATGGCCCCATGGAAATTGAAAGGGCACATAGGATTCCTGCGCAACCAAATGTACATGCACGGGGCCCGCGACCGATTATTTTTTGCCTGCTGCGATATCAACATGCAGTGCAGATCCTGGAGGCATCTAAATCTTTGCGGACAGTTGATTTTGAGGGGCACAAGGTCCTCTTCTTTCCTGATTTTTGTAGAGGGACCATGGAAAAGAGGAAGCAGTTTCTCGCCCTCCGACCCCGGCTTCAACAGCTTCAGGCCCGATATGGGTTATTTTACCCCGCGCGTTTAAAAGTAACTCTCAATAACCAGACAAAGTCCTTTGATGTCCCGGCGGCGGTGGCGGCTCGATATATTGAGGAACAAGAGGCATTGCAGATGAGCTAGCCATCTTCTTCTGGCTGAAGGACTCAGTGTTTTGCTTTCTACTGGGACAGAGGGCCTGGAGAGTGAATGGAACTTGGTCTGGGCTGTCTAGTGAAATCAGTGGTACATCGGGCTGCCCCTAGTTTGGAGCTGCTTGTAAGGTGTGCATGTGGTCCGATACTGGTGGGATCAATGTGCTGCGGTATGGGGAAACTGTTTGTTATGTTGAGGGAAGGGAGATGGTCCCTTCTCCTTCTCATTTCTATTGTGTATTGGCTGGGATGGTTGGTGGAGTATTAGGAGGGAGGGGGGAGCATGATATACTCTAACATAATGCTATACTATATTACAATGTATATAAGTATCCCTGGGGGCTGTATATGGGGGATATGACTGTATGTTTGGGTGCAGGGGGGGTTGGCTTAAAAGTTGATAAGGGGTTCGTATTCATAGTTGCGGATGTTGTATTTGTGTCATAGCCAGTTAGTAATGAATGCTTAAAAAAGTAGTGTTTCTCGGGAGAAGCAAGTGTGGTACTGTAATATGTAAGGGGGGGGGGGGGGTTTGGTCTTCGAGGGCCATCTGTTTTTTTGTGTTTGCTCACCCATTATATTCATCTTGATGGAGACACAGGTGACACCTTGCAAGCCTAGTTCTGATACTCTCCGCTCGGTTGCCTCTGCAAATTGGGGGAAAAAGGGTGCAGACCAGAAGGAACGGGGAATGGCTTTACCTTGACAACAATGGGTGGGGTTCGATGCCTATCTCTGAATGTTAAAGGGATAAATCACCCGATCAAGCGCAAAAAGATATTATTATATTGCCAGAAGCAAAATGCTGATGTAATTCTTTTGCAAGAGACACATCTGTCGACCTGTGAAACACAAAAGCTGGCACAAGGCAAACACAGTCTAGTAGCCCATGCCCCCGCCTGCCTGAAAAAGAATGGAGTGGCAATTTTGGTCAGGAAGTCGCTCAAGCTTCAGGTTTTGTCCTCACGGGCTGACACGGAAGGCAGGTGGGCTGGGGTGCATTGTCTCATAGAAGGTCGACAGGTGTGTATTTTTACTGTATATGCTCCTAACAATGATAACCCTTCCTTTTTTAAGAAATTAGCAGTGGCCATTCAGGAATATGCCAGTTATCCCTTAATTATAGGGGGAGATTTTAACCTGGTTCTTGATCCTTTAATTGACCGGAAGCCTAGCCGGCCGCGCGAAAAAGAGAAAGAGCCTTGGAAGTATTGCATTCCATCATGGACTCCTTTGGGCTGGAGGATATCTGGAGGTTGCATCACCCTACTGCGGCTGATTTTACTTTTTTTCATCTCCACATGGCTCACACTCGAGAATAGATTATTTTTTGGTATCTCAAGCGTTAGCTCAGAGTGTGGGTGAATCGGGAATCCTCAGTACGAGTGTCTCAGATCATGCGGCTGTAGTGCTGGACTTCGATCTTGTGGATGATTCCTGTAAGAAGGCGGCGTGGTTTTTTCCCAGATATTTGTTAACAGATGAGTCGTTTAAAGTATATCTTCGGGACGCCTTGCATGAGTATTTTGCAAACAATCGGGTCAGTGATACCCCAGTATGGGCCTGGTGGGAAGCTTTTAAAGCATCAATGAGAGCTCAGATAACGAGTTATGTGATTGCTCAGCGCAGGGCTACTCGAGCTGAAGTGAGGGCCCTGGATCAACAGATACGGGCCGGAGAGCGGATCCTACAAAGGAAGTTTAGTACTAGGGTTTTGACTCAGTTGCAAAAGCTCAGATTTGCTTATAACACGGCTCTCAGTGCAGAAGTGGAAAGAGCTGTTTATCCTAGGCAAGTGCGATATCATGTGGAGGCAAATAAAGCGGGAAAAGTATTGGCTTCGCAACTCAAGCCCCGGGAAGAAAAAGCTCGTATTGCGGTAATAGAGGATGAACGCGTTGGCCCTCTTTATAAGGATCAAGAAATCTCAGATGCTTTCTCTGAGTTCTACCGCCAACTCTATGCGTCTGAGGGAATGTGTGAGAAGGCTGAGGCGCGGCGTTTTCTGAATCAGATTGCTCATCCCTGTTTATCGCTGGAGCAGCAGGCTGCCTTGGGCGCACCGATTCGACTGGAAGAGCTTACATTGGCTATCACCGCAATGGAGAATGGGAAAGCAGCAGGCCCAGATGGTATTCCAGTTGAGTTTTACAAGCTGCTGGTGACAGAACTTGGGCCGCAGCTGTTATTCTTCTATCACCAACTGCAAGAGCTAGACTGCCATGCTGGGGCCTTCACGAATGCTACAATAATTGTGCTGCCCAAACCCGGGAGAGACCTGAGCAAAGTGGGCAATTATCGTCCTATTTCACTCCTCAACGCTGACTACAAGTTGTACTCTTCTATTCTGGCGGCCCGCCTTAAGAGGGTTATGGAAGCGTTGATACATCCGGATCAATGTGGTTTTGTAGCAGGAAGATCCACTATGGATAACGCAAGGCTGCTCTGTAATGTCCTGGAGATCACTAATGGCTTGGACTCCCCTTACATCGGCCTCTCATTGGATGCTGAGAAGGCGTTTGACAGGGTGGAGTGGTCTTTCATGTTCCTAGTGCTGGAATGGTTCAAGTTTCCTCCTTCTTTCATCCGAATGGTACAGCTCTTGTACATCAAGCTGGTAGCTCGGATTCTGGCAAACGGGGTGCTGTCTCAAACTCTGACATTGTCCCGAGGCACAAGGCAAGGATGCCCTATGTCACCCCTGCTTTTCAACTTGGTGTTGGAACCATTGCTGCTTAAGTTGCGACAGGCCGATGAGATTAAAGGAGTAGCTATTGCTGACCTTCAGGTGAAGGCTTCAGCTTATGCTGACGATCTGTTGCTGTTCCTTACGCCAGAATCCATTTCGCCGGTGTTACATCAAATAGGAAGCTATGCTACTCTCTCTGGCTATAAAGTAAACTGGACGAAGTCGGTAGCGTTTCCCCTGAATAAATATGGGAATCAGTCGATGGTACAGCAGTTTGGATTTCAGTGGGAATCGTCGACGAGCAAGTACTTGGGTGTGCAAATTGGAAGTCATATTGATGAAATTCTTAACATAAATGGAGAACGTATGAAAGAAACAGCGCGTCTTTTCACAGTGAAATGGTCCCCTCTTCATCTCAGTTGGTGGGGAAGATTGGATTCTCTCAAGATGGTGTTGGTACCAAAGATAAACTACATTTTGGGAATGATTCCAATATTTTTCCCAGAGTCGCTATATAAGGAATTAGAGAGGATCCTGACCCGCTTTCTGTGGAATGGAAAGACCCCAAGAATTGCGCTGAAGAAGCTGAAGGCACCCAAAGAAGCCGGCGGGGTACAGTTCCCGGATTTTCTCCTATATCATCGGGCGGCAATCTTAAGTCAAGGGGCCCTCTGGATAGGGGCCGCTGGAGATGCCCAGAGACCCATTTGGTTGGAAGTCGAAGAACGCTTGGCCTCTCCGGTGCCCTTGAATCTATGTATGGGGATGTACATGATGAAGACCCCGAAATTAGGACGAGTATTTTTATCCACGCAGAAGGCCTATCATGATTTGTCGCTTTGCCTAGGGGGGGACAACCCCATCTCTCGCAGAATGCCACTGTGGAATAACTCTGATTTTTCGAATAAATAAGCAGGTGGTATCCTGGAAAACCTGGCAACACTGTGGAATCTGGCGACTGGGGCAGCTGTTCAGGCATGATAAGTGGAAGAACTTTCAAATGCTCAAGGAGGAATACAACTTGCCACCGGCCTGTTTCTTCCAATGGCTACAACTGCAACACTGTGTACGACAAAAGATAAAAAAACTCGCTTCGGTATCGGACAAGTGGGGTCTGGAGGAGTTTATCGGAGAGGTGGTTGAGCGGAATGGCCGTGTGTCCAGTATATGTGGATTCCTTCGGGGTAGGCTGCCAACGCAGCTTACCAGGCTACGGCAAACATGGGAAGAAGAGCTGGATGTCCAACTTCCTAAGGACCTTTGCTTTGCAAAATGGGGGCCGTTAGTGAGGCCCTCTCGCTCAGCCTCCCTCACTCAATCAATGTTCTTTTTGCGCACCGGGCTTTTTTGACACCGATCAGAGTGGCCAAGTGGAGTGCTGGTGCGTCTCCACACTGTTGGAACTGTCATAAGGAGGATGGCACGTTGCGACATATGATTCTGGACTGTATAACCTTGCGGGAATATTGGGGGGCTGTCTGGAAGAGGATCCAACAGGTGCTGCTCTTTACTTATCCATTATCCTGGAAGATTGTAGTGTTGCGAGCGGCTGCTGAGATACCTAACATGAAGAAGGACAATTTTTTGTACTGAACTTTATGCTGGCCATCGCTATAAAAGTCATACTTATGAGGTGGAAGGACCCAGTGAAGTTAAGCTGGGTACACTGGTGGAACTTAGTATGTCTATATAGCCGATATGAGAAGGCTTATGATCATATTTATGCCTCTAGGGGTATACAGGGGGGTGATGATAAATGGTCTGCTCTAGATAGATATTCGAATGTGGGCGGTTGCTGAGCGGGGAAGGGGGCGGTCTAGGCTTGCAAGGTGTCAGGGGGGGTGGCAGGGAGGGGGGTACAGGGGGAAAGATGGGTATGCAAGGGTGCCGTGCTTCTGGCACCCTTTTGAATGATAGTGTATTTGTATTCTTTTTGGTTTAAGTTCTGTTTTGTTGTGTTTTTATGTATGTGTTGGAAAATGTAAAAATATTGAATAAAAAAAAAAAAAAAAAAAAAGATCCCTGATGTTGAAGCTTTGGTGGGAGTGGCTGACTTGGATTTAGTGGCAGTTACAGAAACATGGTTCACAGAAAACCATGACTGGGATGTAACTATACCTGGCTATACTTTATTCAGAAAGGACAGGGTAGGAAGAAGGGGAGGAGGAGTGGCACTAAATGTAAAAACTACTATTAAAGCTTTGGAATTACAGAGCTTAAAAGGGAGAGAGAAGGCATTGTGGGTTAAACTAGAAAGGGGGAAAGAGAAATCTATTTGCATTGGTGTGATATATAGACCTCCCTCACAAGAGGAAGAGGTGGACAGAGAGTTAATTGAAGATATACGCAGCATTGCTAGGAAAGGGGAAGTGCTACTGATAGGAGATTTCAATATGCCAGATGTTGATTGGCACATTCCTGCTGCAGTATCATCAAGAAGTAAGGAGATCCTGGATTCTCTACAGGGAGAACTATTCAGGCAATTGGTAACAGAACCCACACATGACGGGGCCATACTGGACTAGGTGCTTACCAATGGTGAAAGTGTTTCTGATGTTGTAGTGGGAGATCATTTTGCATCCAGTGATCACCAGATGGTGTGGTTCAGTATTAGGACTAGGGCTGTTAGAATCCATTCCAAGGTGAGGATCTTAGACTTTAGGAAGACTAACTTTGCGAAGATGGGCCAAACCCTCAGGGAGTCGTTAGTGGGATGGGAACAGCTGAGGGATGTAGAAAAACAGTGGGCAAAACTGAAAGGGGGTATTTTAAGGGCAACCAACCTTTTTGTTAAAATGGTAAATAAAGGCAAAAGGAAAAGGAGACCACTATGGTCTTCGAAAGAAGTAGCTGAAAAAGTGAAGAAAAAGAGGGAGGCCTTCATGAAATACAAGAGATCACAGAGAGAGGAAGACAGGCATCTGTATTTGGAAAAACTTAGAGAAGCTAGCAAAGAGGGTGGAGTGGCCTAGTGGTTGGGGCAAGATACTACAGGCCGGAAGGTCGGTGGTTCAAATCCCACTAGAGGACAGCAACCTTGGGCCGGAAGGACTGGGGTTTCTAGTCCCGCAGGTGCTCCTTGTGGTCTTGGGCAAGCCACTTAACCCTCCATTGCCCATGTTCCCTGTAAGTATTAGTGTATGTGTCTCATATCCCCTCGTGTTAAATGTATCCCCCAACCGCTTTCACCCGGTGAAAAGCGGGATATAAATCCAGCTAAATAAATAAATAAATAAGTAGTCAAGAAGGCAAAGATTCAAAAGGAGAAGGAAATAGCCAATGCAATAAAATGGGGGGATAAGACATTTTTCAGATATATTAGTGAGAAGAGGAAGGGCAAAAGTGGTATTGTCAGACTCAAGGGTGCAGGGGGGGGAATATGTGGAAGCTGATAAGGATAAAGCGGAATTGCTTAACAAATATTTTTGTTCTGTGTTCACAGATAAAGAACCAGGATCAGGACCTCAGAAAACACCCACTAATAGGAACAGAAGTGAGGGACATCTTGAACAATTTTCAGAAGACTGTGTTTGTGAGAAACTAGCTCAACTTAAAGTAGACAAGGCGATGGGACCGGATGGGATACACCCTAAAATACTGAGGGAACTTGGGGACGTTCTAGCAACTCCACTGACTGACCTTTTCAATGCCTCGTTGGAGTCGGGAGTGGTGCCAAAGGACTGGAGAGAGGCTCATGTGGTGCCTTTACACAAAAGCGGAAGTAAGGATGTGGTTGAAAACTACAGGCCGGTTAGTTTAACTTCAGTGGTGAGTAAATTATTGGAAACGCTGCTGAAAGAGAAAATAGTGAGGTTTCTGGAGTCCAGCGGATTACAGGATCCGAGGCAGCATGGATTCATCAGAGGCAGGTCTTGTCAGACAAATCTGATTGATTTCTTTGACTGGGTGACCAGGGAGTTGGACCGAGGGAGAGCTCTAGATGTGGTGTATTTAGATTTCAGTAAAGCCTTTGACACTGTTCCTCACAGGTGACTTATAAACACACTGAGCACCCTAGGGATGGACCCTAAAGTTACTGCTTGGGTTAGAAATTGGTTGGGTGGGAGGTGACAAAGAGTACAAGTAAATGGAGCTCACTCTGAGGAGAAGGATGTTACCAGTGGTGTGCCCCAGGGATCTGTCCTTGGTCCGATTCTTTTTAACATCTTTGTTAGTGATATAGCGGAAGGCTGTCGGGTAATGTTTGCCTCTTTGCGGATGATACCAAAATCTGCAATAGAGTAGATACCCAGGAAGGGGTAGATAACATGAGGAGAGATCTAGCTAAGCTTGAAGAATGGTCTAGAATTTGGCAGCTGGGATTTAATGTTAAAAAATGTAAGGTCATGCATTTGGGCTGCAGCAATCCGAGGGAGCAATACAGTATAGGAGGTGAAGTACTTTTGTCCACTAAAGAAGAGTGGGACCTAGGCGTGGTTGTGTCTGATGATCTTAAAGTAGCTAAACAGGTAGAAAAGGCGATGGCAAAAGCTAGAAGGATGCTTGGGTGCATACGGAGAGGAATGGCTAGCAGAAAAAAGGAGGTGATAATGCCTCTGTATAAGTCTTTGATGCGACCTCATTTGGAGTATAGTGTGCAATTCTGGAGACCACACCTTCAAAAGGATGTGAACAGGATGGAGTCGGTGCAGAGGGTGGCTACTAAAATGATTAGTGGGCTTCATTATAAAGCATATGAGGACAGACTTAAGGATCTTAATATGTACACCTTAGAGGAAAGGCGGGATAGAAGTGATATGATTGAGATGTTTAAATACCTCTGTGGCATAAATGTTCAGGGAGAGAGCCTCTTTCAATTGAAAGCAAGTTCTGCTATGAGGGGACATGGGATGAGGGTGAAGGGAGATAGATTCAGGAGTGATATGCGGAAATATTTCTTTACGGAAAGAGTAGTGGATCCATGGAATAGTCTCCCAGTGGAGGTGGTAGAGATGAGGACAGTAACTGAATTCAAAAAAAGCATGGGACCAACACAGAGGATCTCTAAAGGTAAAAAGTGGACTGTTGTAGTTGTTGATATAGAAGGACAGACTAGATAGGCCATGTGGTCTTTTTCTGTCATCATGTTTCTATGTTTCTATGTTCCACATTAGGAACCACCACCCAGGAAAAAGATTTAGGCGTCATTGTGGATAACATGTTAAAACCCTCCGCCCAGTGTGCAGCGGCGGCCAAGAGAGCAAATAGAATTCTAGGTATCATAAGGAAAGGAATGGCAAATAAAACAAAAGATATTATAATGCCTCTATATCGTTCCATGGTGAGACCTCACCTTGAATATTGTGTGCAATTCTGGTCGTCGTATCTTAAAAAGGATGTAGCGTTATTAGAAAAGGTTCAGAGAAGAGCCACCAAAATGGTAAAGGGGATGGAACGATACTCCTATGAAGAAAGGCTAAAAAGGTTAGGGCTCTTTAACCTGGAAAAGAGACAGCTGAGGGGAGATATGATAGAAGTCTATAAATTAATGAATGGAGGGGAACGGGTAAACGTAGATCAATTGTTTATGTTATCAGAATATAGAAAGACTAGGGGAGATGCAATGAAGCTACACTCTTCATGGTATCACCCTGCTCTACGCCTTCAGCGAACCCAGCTCCGGCAATTACAAAGTCGGTGGGCACGCCATCCCTCCCCCGAATTACGTCTTCGCTTCAAGCAGCTTTTTTCTGAATATCGCTCAGCTATTCAATCTGCCAAACGTGACTTCCATGCAACTGAAATCTCTGCTGCTGCAAACTCCTCTAGACAACTCTTTTCTATTTTGCGTAGGCTCTCCAATGTTGTTCCTGATCATCGGCGAGTGTCCTTGGCCCCTGACCCTCAGTCTCTAGCCACTTTCTTTTCTGATAAGATTCTCAATCTACGCTCGTCCTTTTCACACCCTTCCCCTCCACCGCCCTTGTCCCCACCTTGTTCCCCCTTGTCATCTGTCTCTTCTGTTCCATTGGTCACTGCTCATCAGTTGTCACCGCCCCCCTCTCCGCCAAACCTTGCTTTAGCTCATTCCTGGTCTTCCTTTCACTCAGTCACCCCTGCTGAAGTTCTGCAGATGTTAGTTAAATCTAGTAAGACCACCTGCCAGCTGGATCCGATTCCGTCTCACTGGTTGTCTGAGCCTTCCTTGCAGTTCATACCTATCATTACCACCATCATTAATACTAGCCTCTCTACCGGTCATTTCCCTTCATCTTGGAAATCAGCTGTTGTCCGCCCCCTTCTGAAACAGCCCTCTCTTGATCCCTCTGTTCTATCTCACTGGCGTCCTGTTTCAAATCTTCCTTTTCTGGCCAAACTTCTGGAACGTTTTGTCTTCGATCAACTTAATTCTCACGTGGAATCTACTAACACTCTTCACCCTCGTCAAGCCGGTTTTCGTCACGGACATAGTACGGAAATGGTTCTTCTTGCACTCCTGAATGACTTGCATGTTGCTCATGATCACGGTGATATCACTCTTCTTGTTTCCCTCGACCTTTCTGCGGCTTTTGATCTGATTGACCACCGAACTCTTCTTTCTCGTTTGTCTGATGTGGGGCTCCATGGTACAGTCTGGCAGTGGTTCTGTTCCTTCCTCACAGCTCGTTCTTTCTCTGTTCACTCTGATGGTCAGTCCTCCGCTTCCTTCCCTCTTGCTTGTGGTGTACCGCAGGGATCTGTCCTCTCCCCACTTCTGTTTAACATCTTTCTGGCTCCTTTACCCTTGGTGATCCAACAGTTCCCTGTGTCATTTTACATGTATGCTGACGATATTATCCTACTTTTTCATACCTCTCCTCTAACTCTGGATATTACTCAACTTAATCTTTGTCTCTCCCAGATCTCTTCTTGGTTATCCCAAAATTTCCTGCACTTAAATCCATCTAAGTCCACAGCTATGTGGGTCTCACTGAGTGGTTCTTGCCCTTCTTTAGCCCCCTCGATTGATTCTATTTCTCTCCCTCTTGTGTCATCCTTCTGTTATCTTGGTGTAATTCTTGATCCCACGCTCTCCTTCCATCAGCACCTTACTTCCCTTATTCGTCGTTCATTTGCTGCCTTGCGACAGATTAGGGCTGTCCGTTTCCTTCTCCCCTCCTCTTCCTTAGTCACTCTTGTCCTGGCCTTAGTCATAAGCCACTTAGATTATTGTAATGTTTTTCTTGCCAATCTCCCAAAATTTCAGCTCCAACGTCTTCAACGCATCCAAAATGCTGCCGCCCGTCTCGTCACATTCTCACATCGCTTTGACCATATCACTCCTATTCTTCTTCGCCTGCACTGGTTACCTCTCTGTTTTCATTTCCACTATAAGTTCCTTATTCTGATTCATCGTGCTCTTTATACCAATACTCCCCTATATCTTGCAGATCGGATCTCTCTTCACACTCCCTACCGTCAGCTTCGTTCTCTCCATGCCAACCGTCTGTCCCTCCCTTCCCCGTCACAAGCACACCTTGAACAAACCAGTCATGCAGCTTTTTTCTTTCTAGGCCCAGTACTATGGAATGCATTACCACCACTTCTCCGATTGGAATCTTCGTATCCTCAATTTAAAGCATCACTCAAAACCCATCTGTTTCAGCAAGCCTTTCATCTCTCTCCCGATGGTCCTCCCTGATGTTCTCATTTGATATGTGCTTCTGTTTGTTCATACATTTGTCTTGTCATGTACTTTGTCTACCCGTAGTTTGTTTTGTCTCCCCCTATATGGGCCTATTATCTCGTTGTACTCTTATGTTTTATTAACCTTATGTTTTTAAAGTATTGGCCCTTTTGTTTTGTCTATTTTATTTGTCTATGCTTTTATACTTTTACTTTCCTATCTTGCTTTGGCGTTCCTTTTCCTTGTCTTTGCATTGCCAACCTTTTATTGTACACCACTTTATGTTTCGATGGAAAGCGGTCTATCAAATTTTAAATAAAGATAAAGATATAAAAGAAAATATTTTTCACTCAATGTGTAATCAAACTCTGGAATTTGTTACAGGAGGATGTAGTAAAGGCTGTTAGTGTAACTGAGTTTAAAAAAGGTTTGGACAAGTTCCTGGAGGAAAGGTTCATAAACCATTATTAAAAAGGGACCCAGGATATCAATGCTTGACCCAGTACAAGCATTGTGGAACCTGTGTCTTTTGGGGAAACTGCTTGGTACGTATGACCTAGATTGGCCACTGTTGGAAACAGGATACTGGTTTGATAGACCTTGGTCTGACCCAGTATGGCATATCTTATGTTCTTATGACAAGACAAAGGAATACTTAGTAAATAAATACCACCTGGACACTAGAAAGATCAAAGCAGCACTGGAAGTTGTAAAATGAAATCACTCACCTGTAGCAAGTGTTCTTTGTGGACAACAGGATAAGTCCTCACATATTAGAGAAAGACATCATGCTTGGCAAGGTTAAAGCTGAATGCATAAGAGGAAGGCCAGAAATGAGATGGATCGATACAATAACAGCAGCTATGGATGCCACTCTATCAATAATGAGCCGCCTGATTGCAGACTGAATAACGCTTGGGACAACTATCCAGAGGGTTGCCATGAGTCAAAACTGACATGATGGCACAACAACTTGAGTGACTCTGCCGACAGAGCCCACTTGGGAAATTCCTCAAATAATTTCTAGAAGCTTTTAGACAGCTCCACGCAAATGCACACCCAGATGGATTCAATGTAATTTCAGTTTGTTCAATGTAAACCGCACTGATGCAGAATAGCGCGGTATATAAGAGAATGTAAATAAATAAATAAATAAATAAAATAAATTCCGCCTGCTGCCACCACTATTCAGCTGAGCTGGTCAATTGCAAGGGGAGAAAGTGGGTTGTGAGGATTTATCTTGCTATGGAGAACACCTGCTACAAGTGAGTCACAACCAAAATAAGTCCTCATGTATGGGAATCCCTAGCTGCAGCAAAACAAAAAAGAGGACTAACAATGTTACAACCAGTCAACAATAAAACTGTTTCTGATGCAAACAGGGCTTTTTAAGATTTTTCTTCTTTTTTAAATTTCTTTTAAAGGTAGCCTGAACTAAACAAGAAGGGCCTAGAAGGGAATGAAGTTGGATTTTAAACTTCTAAAAGTTCGGGGGGGGGGGGGGGAAGACATTTTTCTGATTCTGCTAGCCTTACTATTCATCTTGCAAGACCTCCGGCAGCCATGGAGTGGAGGCGTGATCGCCGACGTCACTCAGGATCCCTTTAAAATCTCGGACCCACTGTGGAGAGACTGGGGATGTTTTCCTGATTCTGCTTGCCTTACTATTCATCTTGCAAGACCTCCGGCAGCCATGGAGTTAAGGTGTGCCATGGAGTGGAGATGTGGTTGCCGATGTCATCCAGGGTCCCTTTAAAACCTTGGACCTGCTGCAGAATGTGGCTGTGGGCAGGTCCTGCCCCTTTGGAGCACCTTCAGAGTCTCGACGAGTTTGGAGTTTCGTTACTTTGCTTTTCTTTTCCCCTTTTACGGTGAAGTGAAAGAGAGGCTTGTAGGTAACTTTGGCCAAATCAGTCAAGGTTATTGGCCCAACGGATCACGATGTCCAATCGGCGACAATGGAGGAACAAGCCTCTGCTGGTGAGTTGGAATCTTCAACCGTAAGTACTCCTTTGTCTGCTTCACCTTCTATGAACATGGGTTCTACCCTTCTCAGACTGGGTGGCAATTTTAACAAATGAGATCTCCCCAGCTCCCAGGAGGGGTTGACCCCCTCATTGTCTTGTCCTCGATTGGAAGCTTCTGGGTTTGATTCAGGTCCTGTTTCAAGCTGTCATTTTAGTCTGCCATCACCTCTTAAATTTCCTGTGGCTGTTGATAAGCTGGAAGTTCCTAAAGACATTTCTCTTCAGGATATATGGGAAATGGTTACCTGGACTGAGATGTCACTACTTACTTCCTTGCAGCAGGTTTCCCAGTTTCACCTGAGATTGTTACTAAACTCGGAGAGCAGGACACTAGACTGGCTGCTTGTAATTCCTTGATAACTAAGGTTGAGGGTCAGCTGCCAGTAGTATAGGTTGCCTTATCATCATTCTATGTAAATTTGTGTTGCATTCAATGTAAACCACCTTGATAAAATTGAAAGGTGGTATATAAGAAAGGTTAAATAAATAAAAACATAAATAAATAAATAAAATCTGTTGACAGTCTAGTTGTTCACCACCAGCTGGGGCTGATGGAGAACACTGCTCGAGTAAAGAATCTTTGTTTTATTAATTTTCTGTGCACACATTATCTTTCATTTATTATTCTTTTTCAGAAGTATTTGAAAGAAATATTGTTAATTAATGATGCCGATAGCATAAAACTGTCTGAAGCGCAGTTACTCACCTGTAACAGGTGTTCTCCAGGGACAGCAGGAATCCATCCTCAAAGATGGGTGACGTCGGCACTGATGGAGCCCGTGCGGTAATCACTCCCCAGCTTTCAAAGAAAGCCTTTGGAAGTTAGGCTATGCATACACGGTCACCTTCCCGCCCAAAGGTGCCATCTTATCTCAGTATGACGACATAGTTTTATCAAGCATAAAAAGACAAAACTCCACAGGGAGGAGGGAGGGATTCCTGATGTCCCTGGAGAATACCTGTTATAGGAAGTAACTACGCCTTCTCCGGGAACAAGCAGGAAATAAGTCCTCACATACGGGACTCCCAAGCTACAGGCAAAAACCTGTAGGAGCCACGGGTGACCCAAAAGGCGAACCGTGAAGGGCAGCAAGGAGCGCTGAATGGCTTGTAGTATAGTATAGCCCCAATAGTGAAGCTGGAATCCCCTCTCCGGTAGCCTAGACCTGCAGATCTCCGGCCTGCTCAAATGCTGAAGCCTGAACCAAAGCTGACCAAAGAAGATGGTTTCCTGCTGCAAAGAACTTTTACTGTGCTTCCAGTCTCAGATCTGACCTTCAAGCAACTGCTTGTCAAGTGATTATACCTGTGCATACAGAAGACTATTGTTTCTGTCCAATTATTTCCAAGGCCAATTAGTTGTCCACATGCAAGAACATCTGCTTCTCCAATCTTCATCATTCACTACTGGCCTTGGGATGTCCAAAACGACATACTGTTATCTTCTCTCATTATGGTTCCTGTGTCTGCAGGATGAACACCCGTTCATTATCTTCTGATTCGCTGAGAACACTTCGGACTGTCTTGTGCCAACCAATTACCATACCTATGACGGAGACTCTACACAAAGAATAATTACAGTATGCAACAGAACTTTCGCGCCTTTTGTGTTTCTGCCTTTGGTGCTCTTGGCTTTTTCTGCTGTGTTTACACTACTTTGCCTGTCTGCAAGACATATACACATTACATGTGTGCAAGGCCATTCTCCTAAGGACAGAGATAAGACTTTCACAGATACCTCCAGTTCTGTGTTTCACATGGTTCGCCTCTGAAAGGGCTGTAGCCTGCGTAATCCAGCCTAGTTGCCTCTTTGGACCTCGTGCAGCTCCAGAGACTTCTTGGACCCAGCCATAAAAATGCTGGCAAGAGCTAAGGTACCATCTTATTTCTCTTCCTCTAGGAGGGTAATGGTTAGTTAGAAACTAGTTTCCATAATTCTCCTGAGTGCAGAGCGAATCAGTGACCTTTGATTATTAATCAGTGATTTGTCATTCTGTCTAACTGTAATCATTGTGCTGCTATAACTTGCTACCTTATATTTCTAATAATATATCTAACACTATATGTCTGTATATTTTTCTACCTTGTTTACCCATAATAAACGTAATATATATACAGATGAGGCTCTTTTCGTGGCTCATTGCTAGCACAATCACAGAACTTTGGGTCAGGTAATAGTAGTCAATTTCCCCTGGACATAAATGAGAACATAACTTATTTTTGTTTGCTAATAATAGTCCCTACAGGCCTCTGCTCAGGATGCATGAGGCCTGGGGAAGAAGGTGGGAAGGACCACCTCTTGGCTAATGTGAAAAGTGGACACCACCTTCGGCAGGAATTTTGGGTGAGACCAGAGAACGACCCTGTTTTTGAGGAACCTGGTATAGGGGGTCTGGGCCACCAGCATCTGCAGTTCACTGATCCGTCTGGCCAAAGCGAGTGCCACCAGGAGCTCTACTTTCCATGACAAGAACTTGGATGGCACAAAGCCAGCAGCCCAAAAGGTGGAGCCATCAGCTTCCCGAGGACAATGTTCAGGTCCCACGCCACCGGCGGTGGCAGATGGGGGGCTACGAGAGGAGAAGCCCTCTCATAAAATGGTCCACAAGGGGGAGCGCAGAGAAGAGCTGGCCATCAACAAGGTGGTGATGCATAGCTAGGGCACTGAAGTTCACCCTGATGGAATTGGATTTTAGATCAGCCCAGAAGAGGTGCAACAGATACTGGAGGATGTCTTGCACTGAGCAAGAAAAGGGATTGAGATTCCTGTCTGCGCACCACATGGAAAATCTATGCCATTTGAAGGCATACATGCACCATGTTGAGTCCTTGTGCGAGGCCAATAGGACATCCTCAATATCCTATGAGAGGAGGTGGTGTGCTAGGGCTAACTGTTCAGCATCCACGCAGTCAGGACAAGGGACTGGAGGCTGGGATGGAGAAGGGTCCAGTCCTCCTGCGAAAGCAATTTCGGGGCATGGCTCAGAGGTATCAGGACTGCCCACAATAGCTGCAGGAGAAGGGGAAACCACAGCTGCCGGGGACACTGAGGAGCAATGAAAATTACTGAAGCCCAGTCCGACTGTATCTTGAGCAAGGTTGTGGGGACCAGGGGAGTACGCGGGAAAGCATACAGTAGGCTCCTGGACCAAGACAGGAGAAAAGTGTCTGCTGTCACCCATTCCAGGGATAGCCTCTGGGAGCAGAAGTGAGGCAGTTGCGCATTCTCGGGGCTGGCAGAGGTCCAAAATTGGGGTCTCCCAACGTTGAAATATAGAAATGGCCACTGCTGGGTTGAGGTGCCACTCGTGGGACTGAAGGACTCTGCTAAGTTGATCTGCAAGCAGATTGTCCTGGCCCAGCAGGTAAACCGCGCAGAGGATCATGCCCTTTTCTTCAACGAAGGTACAGAGGCAGACCACAAAGGTACAAGCAGTTCTCCAGTTTGTTGATGTAAAACATCGCTACTTGGTTGTCCATCTAAACGAGGACCACCTAGTTTGCCAGGTAGGCCTGGAACATCCGAAGGGCATTCGTCACAGCTCGGAGTTAAGATATGCCATAGTGGGTCAGACCAAGATCCATCAAGCCCAGTATCCTGTTTCCAACAGCGGCCAATCTAGGTAACAAGTACCTAGCAGTTTTCCCAGAAGACACATAAGAATATAAGACATGCCATACTTGGTCAGACCAAGGTCCATCAAGCCCAGTATCCTGTTTCCAACAGTGGCCAATCTAGGTCACAAATACCTAGCAGTTTCCCTAAAAGAGACAGGCTCCACAATGTCTGTGTTGGGGCAAGTAGTGGATATTCTGGGTCCACTTTAATAATGGTTTATGGACCTTTCCTCCAGGAACTTGTCCAAACCTTTTTTAAACACGGCTACACTAACAGCTTTTACTACAAACTCCTTTAGCAAATTCCAGAGTTTGATTACACGTTGAGTGAAAAAGCGTAGTTACGCACTTGTAACAGGTGTTCTCCGGGGACAGCAGGAATCAGTCCTCACATATGGGTGACGTCGGCCCTGACGGAGCCCGTGCGGAGCATTTCCCCAGCTTTCAAAGAAAGCCTTTGGGAATGCTACCACACATGCATGGTCCCCTTCCCGCCCATCTTGCTCAGTCAGATGACACAGCTAAAAGACGGCAAAAATAAAAGTTGGTAAGAGAGTGTGATACAGTGGAGCCAATGGAGGTTAGTGAAAATATAGAACTCACCTCAAAATCGGCTAGGCAGAGAGATCAAGCATGGCTAAAAAGGGCTGAGCACCCGGTGCCATCAGCACAGGTAGGAAAGAAAGGGTTAGAACGGAACTTTCCTGTCTGCAACAGTGACGCAGTTAGAATCCAGGATTCTAATTACCAGCACCTGCCCCCAGGAGCAGACGTTACGTGCAGAGAGGGGAGGTACAAAGGGACCTGGTTAGAACCAGGAAGTCAGAGCAGCCCTGAGAACAGCCCTGAGAACAACTTCAGGAATAAGGCTGAGAGCAACTACGAGAGAAAGTCTGGGAGACAGAACAAATACCTGAGAGCAAGTAAGCAGGACTCTGCAGGGGAAGGTGACACTCCGATGCAGCTAGAGTTTCAGCAGCAATCAGGCAAGTCACGAAAGCAGAGAGGGTTCCAAAGCTCCAGGAGAAGTTTTAATCCCAGGGAAAGCATTGAAGGTCTGGGAGGTCCAAAAGCTCTCAGAGAAAGCTCCAGGCAATTACCAAGGAGCGTTAGAGAAGCGTACCACTGGCAAGACAGCCCCCAGGAGGATTTCCTGGAAGGCAGGAAGTGGAACACTAGCCCCGAGAGTTTTTACAAACCTCGGAGGAACTTGCTACACGAGGCTAGAACTTTGCCACGAGAGAAAAACCCCACAGCTGATGCCTGCAACCTAGATAAGGTAAAGAAGATAAAACCTTACATTGGGGAAGGAAGTGAAACTGGGTGTTTTTATAGTCCTTATTGGCAGCAAGGTTTTAACCTGGAAAAGGGTTCCAACTTCCAAGTGAGAGAGCCAAGAGAGACTGGCTATAAGGGAACTGATTACAGAAGAGGTTTTTACAATCCCGAGTTAGAGCAGTGCCTGGGAGAGGGGAAAGTTTACCCTCCCCCGACCAGTGAAGCTACCACTTGTTATATGAGTGAGCCTGGCTGCGTCAGCTACCAGCCAAGTATAAACCAAGATACAAGCAGTAATAATTACATTGACCAGGAGCCAATGGATTGTACAATTTGTCTGAATGATGAAATAACCTCTTTGCGTTAGACCTCTCTGTGCAAGGAACAAGAGAGAAGAAATATGCTCAAGCTGTGTTTTGTTTAAGTTCTGCATTATTGTATTCCAAGCATTGATATTCGCCGGGGAACGGGAATAAACCCCACTTTACTTTATCACCTTGACTGTCTGACTCTCTGTCTTAAAAAGAAGTAGCAACAAGGTGACTCAAAACACCCTAGGCGACTGCCTAGGGCACTCACTGAGTCTCTCCCTACGAGGCTTGGTGACAGGAATGGCGTAGTTGGGGCGGATTTTTCAATCTGGAACAAGCCACCAGGACGTGCACAAGGCCCAACTGAGGAGCAGAAGTTGCCACGCCCGGAAGGAAATCCAGAGGGAACCGGAGTGGACGACGGCGCACAAGTACCTTCTCAAAGCGAGACCCTCCACCTAGTCCAGGTAAAAGGTATATGGGCATAGGCTGGGGAGGATCCGGAGTGAGAAGGGGTGCTCTTTGAAGAAAAAAAAAAAAAAAAAAAGGGAATAATAAAAGTGAAAAAGGGCAGAAAAAGTCCTTTGCCCAGGGATACCGCACTTGGTGTTTCTTGTGTTTGTGTTTTGCAGCAACAGCTAAGCGATGGATGCCCAGGAGGTGCTACGCTGGATGAGCGCCCAATTCGAAAAGCAGAGGGAGCTGGCTCAGCAGAGCCAAGAACAGGCTCTGGCTGCTCTCCAGGCACAGCAAAAGCCCCTGGCAGACCTCGTGAAAACGCTACTAGAAGAACAACAAGAAAAGAAGACACCAGAAGGCTTCAGTGGGGTAGGCCCACCCCAGTGTGGGATATGGACATTTGGACATATGTCAGATGGAGACAATTTTGATGATTTTGTAGAATCATTCGAAAGAGTAGCTCTGCATGCACATTGGCCTAAGGAGCAGTGGGCGGTTAGACTCGCCGCCTCCCTAAAGGGAGAAGCTCAGGCAGCGTACCGAGCGATGCCTGCCGCATTGGCAACAGAGTACCTAGAAATTAAAAAAGCGGTACGAGATAGGCTAGGCTTAACACCAGCTGTGTACCGTAGAATGCTTAGATCCACAAGGTTACAAGTAGGCGAAACGCCAAAAGCACTGTGCCATAGGGTGCGCAGTTTAGCCCTAAAATGGCTAGAGCCGGAGAGTAAAACCGTGGATAGTTTAATTGATCAAATTGTATTGGAGCAATATTGTGAGGCAGTGCCCTCAGATGTCAAAGCCTTTTTAACACTGCAAGACTGCACAACCTCCAGACAAGCGGCGCAGCTTACTGAGCGGTTTTTAGAAGCCGAGCGGAATAAAAGAATGTCTAAAAGCGCTGACTGGAAGTTGGGCTGTACCAGTCCTGCAAGGTTAAAGGAGGGTTTGCCATTTGACACATATTGTACAAAGAAATGTTTGCTTAAAAGAAGTAATTCTAATGATGGTATAACATGCTTTAAATGTGGTAAAGTAGGGCATGTAAAAAGGTTTTGCCCAAATCACATAGCCTTGGTAGCAGAGGGTAAGGAGCCTGTACCACAAGGATTCCGCCTGGATGTAGAGGTGGAAGGGGTACCAGCCAAAGCCTTGCTAGACTCGGGGGCCGATCAAAGTATGGTCTCCCGGAAGTTTTGGGACAGCATACAGGCCAAAAATGATTTTCCCCCGAGTCAGCCAGAAGGTGTAGCTAAAATTAGATGCATTCATGGCTCATCCACATGTTATCCTTTGTTCAACCTAGTGATAAAAGGTTTAGGAACACAAAAGAAAACACTGATAGCCCTAGTACCAAAACTACCATTTGATGTGGTCTTAGGTAGGGATTGGCCCCCATTTGACAAAGGGCTAAAGGGAGGTCTGCATTCAGTGGAAGCCAAAGCATCAGAAGGAGCCCAGAACCCTGAAAAAACTCCAAGGGAAAGGAAGGAGTCCAGGGAGGATTCCCACAGAGAACAGTTAAAAGAAAAGTCCCAGCCAGTAAACAAGGGGGGGGGGGGAAGCCCTAGTGACTTTGGTACCCGGGCCCTTGTTTGGAAAACCCCCTAAGGAAACTCTTTGTCCCAAGCAACAGACAGAAGTACGTACACCCACTAAGGAGGGTTTCACTCTGAAATTTTGCAAAATGTCCCCAGATGCTCAAGGCCCCCAAAAAGCGACAGCAGCATCCGCAGGTTTTGACCTCTGCAGTGTTGTAACCACAATAGTGCCAAAAGGGGGAAAAGCCCTAATTGCTACGGGGATACAAATCCAACTGCCCGCAGGGTGTTATGGGCGGATTGCTCCCCGGTCCGGCCTGGCGTCAAAATATTTCATTGATGTCGGGGCCGGGGTTATTGACCCTGACTATAGGGGAGAGGTCAAGGTGCTATTATTTAATTTTGGAGAGCGGGACTTTGAGGTGAAAAGTGGGGCTAGGATTGCCCAACTTGTGTGCGAGCGCTTCGGGTCACCTGAGGTGACGGAGGTACCGCAACTGTCCCCTACAAGGCGGGGAGACGGCGGGTTTGGCTCCACAGGCAAAAGGGAGGTTCAAGGGTTCACCGCCACTTCAGAAGAGCCGCTGGAAGATGATCTAGGCCCCCAGGTAGAAGACTGCAAAGCAGAGGTAGCTCCAAGGATGGGAACAGAATTGTCATTGCAGCAACAGTACCAAGTAACCCAGTTGCTGGCACAATTCAGGGATGTTCTCACTCCAGTACCGGGGGAAACAACACTAGTAGCCCACGAGATTCTCACCCCTCCCGGGAAGATCGTGCGGCAACGACCTTACCGCTTACCAGAAGCGCGTAAGAAAGAGGTCGTATCACAGGTGCAGGACATGTTATCCATGGGCGTCATTGAGGAGTCGAAAAGCCCCTGGTGCAGCCCAGTGGTCCTGGTCCCGAAACCCGATGGCAGTCTCAGATTCTGCATCGACTTTCGACAGGTCAATACCATTTCGCTCTTTGATGCGTATCCGATGCCACGCATCGAAGAGCTGCTAGATAGACTGGGGCAGGCCCGGTACATGACTACCCTTGACCTCACCAAGGGGTACTGGCAAGTACCGCTTACCCGTGCCTCCAGACCCAAGACGGCATTTAGTACGCCGCTGGGCTTATTTCAATTCAAACGTATGCCCTTTGGCCTGCATGGCGCCGCCGCGACGTGTCAGGCCAACCTGTCAGGCCGACCTGTCAGGCCGACCTGGTTGACCAGGTCCTGCGCCCACACCAGAGTTACGCGGTGGCTTAAATGGATGACATCGTCATCCATAGTACCACATGGGAGCAACATCTTCCACGGGTGGGAGCAGTGCTAAAGGCCTTAAGGCAAGCCGGATTGACCTTGAATCCGGGGAAGTGTCTGTTCGCGGGAACAGAAGTAAAGTACTTGGGACACATGGTGGGAAAGGGGATGGTCCGACCCTTGCAAAATAAGATCGAAAGTGTACAGAATTTTCAGAGGCCCGTAAACAAAAAGCAGCTCAGGAGTTTCCTAGGTTTGGTCGGGTACTACCGGCGCTTCATACCCAGGTTTGCCGAGGAAAGCGCAGTACTGACAGAGATGTTACGGAAGAACGCCCCTAATAACCTGTGTTGGACTCCGGAAGCGGATGCCGCCGTCACATTGCTGAAGGGAAAGTTGTGCAAGGCTCCGGTCCTATATGGGGTGGATTTTGAGCGCACCTTTATCTTACAGACTGACGCATCAGAATCTGGGCTAGGTGCAGTACTCTCCCAGGAGTTTGAGGGTTCTGAACATCCCGTACTTTACTTAAGTAGGAAATTGTCCAAGGCAGAGGGCAATTACTCCACTATTGAAAAGGAATGCCTTGCTATTAAGTGGGCGGTTGAAGCGCTCCGCTTTTACCTCACTGGCCGGAATTTTGTCCTCATTACTGATCATGCACCTTTAAAATGGTTGGGCACGATGCATAATCACAACCCTCGCCTCACCCGCTGGCACCTCGCATTACAGGCTTTTAGTTTTACCATTCACCACAGGGCAGGTAAGCTACATTTAAACGCTGATGCGTTGTCCAGGATTCCGGGCTGTGAGAAAGATAAGTCTCCATCCCGGAATGTCTTAAGAGGGGGGATATGTGATACAGTGGAGCCAATGGAGGTTAGTGAAAATATAGAACTCACCTCAAAATGGGCTAGGCAGAGAGATCCAGCATGGCTAAAAAGGGCTGAGCACCCGGTGCCATCAGCACAGGTAGGAAAGAAAGGGTTAGAACGGAACTTTCCTGTCTGCAACAGTGACGCAGTTAGAATCCAGGATTCTAATTACCAGCACCTGCCCCCAGGAGCAGACGTTACGTGCAGAGAGGGGAGGTACAAAGGGACCTGGTTAGAACCAGAAAGTCAGAACAGCCCTGAGAACAGCCCTGAGAACAACTTCAGGAATAAGGCTGAGAGCAACTACGAGAGAAAGTCTGGGAGACAGAACAAATACCTGAGAGCAAGTAAGCAGGACTCTGCAGGGGAAGGTGACACTCCGATGCAGCTAGAGTTTCAGCAGCAATCAGGCAAGTCACGAAAGCAGAGAGGGTTCCAAAGCTCCAGGAGAAGTTTTAATCCCAGGGAAAGCATTGAAGGTCTGGGAGGTCCAAAAGCTCTCAAGAGAAAGCTCCAGGCAATTACCAAGGAGCGTTAGAGAAGCGTACCACTGGCAAGACAGCCCCCAGGAGGATTTCCTGGAAGGCAGGAAGTGGAACACTAGCCCCGAGAGCTTTTACAAACCTCGGAGGAACTTGCTACACGAGGCTAGAACTTTGCCACGAGAGAAAAACCCCACAGCTGATGCCTGCAACCTAGATAAGGTAAAGAAGATAAAACCTTACATTGGGGAAGGAAGTGAAACTGGGTGTTTTTATAGTCCTTATTGGCAGCAAGGTTTTAACCTGGAAAAGGGTTCCAACTTCCAAGTGAGAGAGCCAAGAGAGACTGGCTATAAGGGAACTGATTACAGAAGAGGTTTTTACAATCCCGAGTTAGAGCAGTGCCTGGGAGAGGGGAAAGTTTACCCTCCCCCCGACCAGTGAAGCTACCACTTGTTATATGAGTGAGCCTGGCTGCGTCAGCTACCAGCCAAGTATAAACCAAGATACAAGCAGTAATAATTACATTGACCAGGAGCCAATGGATTGTACAATTTGTCTGAATGATGAAATAACCTCTTTGCGTTAGACCTCTCTGTGCAAGGAACAAGAGAGAAGAAATATGCTCAAGCTGTGTTTTGTTTAAGTTCTGCATTATTGTATTCCAAGCATTGATATTCGCCGGGGAACGGGAATAAACCCCACTTTACTTTATCACCTTGACTGTCTGACTCTCTGTCTTAAAAAGAAGTAGCAACAAGGTGACTCAAAACACCCTAGGCGACTGCCTAGGGCACTCACTGAGTCTCTCCCTACAAGGCTTGGTGACAAGAGCAACTCCAAGGGGAGGAGGGAGGGTTGTGAGGACTTGATTCCTGTTGTCCCTGGAGAAAGCGTAGTTACTCACCTGTAACAGGTGATCTCTGGGAACAGTAGGAATTGAGTCTTTACATATGGGTGACATTGGTACTGACGGAGCCCGTGCAGGAACTCTCCCTAGTGTCCAATAGGAAATCTTTTGGGAGCATCCCACTGCACCTGCATAGCTGCCTTCCCGCCTTTCGAGCTCTCCCTCCTCAGTTGAGTTTGTAGCTGAGATAAAAGGAGAAAAGGAGAGAAGAAGAAAGTACAACTCCTAGGGGAGGAGAGTGGGTTGTGAAGACTATTCCTGCTGTTCCCGGAGATCACCTGTTAAAGGTGAGTAACTATGCTATCTCCAGGATCAAGCAGGAATGTAGTCTTCACATATTGGACTCCCTAGCTTGAAGATGCCAGAGAGATGACCTCAGAGCAAGCTGTGGAACACAGGCCTAAGAAGTAGGTCATATATCCTCCAAGGATGTCTGGTATCGAAACCTGGGACGAGGGTAGGAGTCGATCTAAGTTTGAAAGAGATGCTGAAGAACAGCATGGCCAAATGAGGCATCCCGGCGGGAGTCCTTGTTTAGGCAATAGTGAGCAGCAAAAGTATGGACAGAAGACCAGGTTGCTGCTTTACATATCTCATCGATCGCCACAGAGCGGAGAGTCACCATGGAGGCAGCCATGGCTAGAACATTATGTGCAGTGATGTGACCCTCGCGAGAGAATCCTGCACTGTTGTAAGCAAAGGAGATACAATCTGCTATCCATCTGGAGAGAGTTCATTTTGATACTGGTAGTCCTAGGTGACTGGAATCAAAAGTGATGAAAAGTTGGGAAGCTTTTCTGTGCTCCCGTGTTCTCTGGAGATAGAAGGCCAAAGCACATTTGCAATCCAGAGTATGATGTGTTACTTCCGTCCTAGAAGAATGAGGTCTAGGGAAGAAAACAGGGAGGTACACTGACTGGTTTAAGTGAAATGGCGAGACCAACTTTGGCATAAAGTGAGGATGATTCCTAAGGACTATCTTATCATGGTGGAAACGAGTGTAAGGAGGATCAGCCACCAAAGCTTGAAGTTCACTGATGCGCCTTGCTGAAGTGAGGGCAATAAAGAAGGTGATCTTTCAGGGAAGTAGTGGCTAGAGGTTCAAAGGGCAGCTTCATAAGCTGTCCAAAAAACCACATTAAAGTCTTATGCCACTGGGGGGTGGTTTAATGGGAGGCTTAGTTAATAGAAGTCCTCTCATGAAGCGTGCTACAAGCGACTGAGAGGAGATGGGCTGACCATCCAAGAGTATGTGGGAAGCCGCTATGGCACTTAGGTGTACCCGTACTGAATTGGTCTTGAGTCCAGAGGAAGAGAGGTGGAGAAGATAATCAAGTAATGTCTCCACAGGAACTGAAAAGGGGCTAAGATCCCTTTTCGAACAGCAGACAGAGAATCTACGCCACTTGAAGGCGTAGGAGCGCCTTGTGGAAGGTTTCCTAGAAGACAAAAGGATATCTTTCACCTGCTGAAAGAGGATGCTGTCCTGGAATTCTATGCCTTCAGCAGCCATGCTGTTAGGTGTAGGGACTGCGGATTGGGATGCAGCAGTGTTCCGTTCTCCTGAGAGGGGAGATCTGGGGCAGACCCCAAATCTACTGGTTGAACTCGAGAGAGATGTAGAAGCAGAGGATACCACGGTTGTCGTGGCCAACGCAGGGCTATAAGAATCATGTAGCCCTTATCCCTTTGGAGTTTGAAAAGAGCTTTGGGAATGAGGGGAATGGGGGGGGGGAATGAGGAGAAAGGTGAAAAGCATCTATCGCTTGGCTGTTGCGAGCAGGAATTCTGGAACAGAATCAGGGAAGTTTGGCATTCTAAGGACTTGCAAACAGGTCTATGTCTGGGGTTCCCCAGACCTGGAAGATATGAGCAACCCTGTTTGCATGAAGAGACCACTCATGGGGTAATAAGAACTGACTGAGTTTGTCCACCAAGAGATTCTGTTTGCCTGGGAGATAAACCGCAATTAGGTGAATCTGATGTTGTATGGCGAAGGACCATAGGTGTAGTGCTTCGCTGCAAAGTGTCCAAGAGCCTGTTCCGCTTTGCTTGTTGAAGTAGAACATGGATACCTGATTGTCCGTATGGACTAGAACTGTGCGGAAGAGAAGATGGTCGTGGAATACTTTGAGAGCATTGTGGATGGCTCTGAGTTTCAGCAGATTTATGTGGAGTTTCAACTCCTGATGACCCTGAATGGAACGGTTGTCCAGATAAGCTCCCCAGCCCAGTTTGGACGCATCCGTCATCAGGGTACATTGATGTGGAGGCTTCTGAAAAGGTGACCCTACGAGAAGGTGTTCTGGAGATTGCCACCACTGGAGAGATGAGATGAGACGTGTAGAGAGTGTTATCTTGTCTCCCAGATGACTGGATGCCTGAGACCACTGGGAAATCAGGGTCCATTGAACTGCACGTATATAGAAACATAGAAATATGACGACAGAAAAAGACCACATGGCCTATCTAGTCTGTCCTTCCATAACAACTGCAACAGTCCCCTTTTGTATATGTATATGTAGAAGAGCGGATGGAACCTCATGAACAGTGGAAGCCACATGGCCCAGAAGTTGCAGCATTTCTCGAGCAGTGAGAAAGGTTTTGAGGCCTGCTTGGGATGCAAGCTGGATGAGTCGAGAACAATGGGGTTGAGGAAGAAAAGCCCTTGACTGTCAAGTGTCTAGGAGGGCTCCTATAAACCAGAGTTTGAGAGGGAACGTGTTGAGACTTTGGAAGATTACAAATCCCAAGTGTTGCAGCATTTGCCTGGTGCGCGTGAGAGAAAGATTGCCCTCTAGAGGTGTGTTTGCCCGAATCACCCAGTCGTCTCAGTAGAGGAAGACAAATATCCCTAGAGTCCTTAGGAATGCAGCTACCACTGCCATGCACTTTGTAAAGACTCTTGGGGCAGATAATGTTTCCCTGGAACAGGAAACATAGAAACCTTCTGCTTTCTGCATGGATAAGAATGTGCACCCTGCGAGAGAAGGGAAGTGACCTCCTGCAATAACAGAGTGGTGAGAGGGGGTTGAGAAATGAACTCTCTTAAGGGAGAATGGGGGGGGGGGGGCAGACTTCGGAAGTGAAGTTTGTACCCCTCCATAACTATGGAAAGAGTCCAGTGCTCTGATGTTACAAGATAACACCTGTGGGCAAAGTGACATATTCTGCCTGGAACGGCAATGGAATCTGGAATCTCCAGAGGCAGGAGAGCTATGTTCTCTAGAAAGGAGTCAAAGAACCTGAGGAGGCTGGGTCTGCTAAGTTGGCTGAGACCTGAGAGTCTGGGCCTTTCTTTGTTGTTTTGGATGTTGTTGTCCCTTTTGAGGAGCATGGACGGGACAGTGCAATGCAGGATTGTAAGAAGAATAATACTTATTTTTATTATTGAAAAAGGGTTTCTTTGTTACTTTCTTCTTAGCTAGGTTGGCAGTTGATCTAGAAAGTCTATTTAGAGTGGTGATCTCAGACTCTAATTGAGACGCCTTATCTTGCCAATCTTTGCCAAACAGGTTTTCGCCTGTACAAGGTATATTACCCAGCTTATCTTGAACCCACTGTTCAAGATCAAAGGGTTGGAGCCAAGCAATCCTGCGTGCACCAATGCATATAGCCAAACTCCTGCTGATGCATTAAAAACAGTCGAAAGTGGCCCTGTTAACAAATTTGGAAACATTATGAGCATGCTTCACCAGAGTGAGATAATCAGCTCTCTTATCGTCAGGGAAGAGAGGAGCCATCAACTCCAAATCCTTAGTCACCTCTCTAAGAAACATACTCATGTAGAGTATGTAGGAAATGATTCTGACTGATAACATAGAAGCCTGAAAGCATTGACGACTAAAAACATCCAGGGTTCTCGATTCCCTGCCCGGAGGGTCCGAAAAATGAGTTTTGGCACTTTGAATTTGACTCATTGCTGATTCCACCACCATGGAACGGTATGGTAATTGCGTCTTTTGGAAAACAGGGCACTCCGGTATCCGGTATATAGTATCAAGACTTCGAGTATGTGGAGAGATGGTTAAGGGTGAAGCATAAGGTTGTGAAGTATTTGATGAATAGGAAGAGTGGCAGCTTTTTTGATGCTGCAGGGTATTGCAGGATTTCAAGCTCCTCAGCCCTAGGCTCATAAGAACATAAGATATGCCATACTGGGGGTCAGACCAAGGTCCATCAAGCCCAGTATCCTGTTTCCAATAGTGGCCAATCTAGGTGATACGTACCTAGCAGTTTCCCCAAAAGACACAGGTTCCACAATGCTTGTATTGGGTCAAGCATTGATATCCTGGGTCCCCTTTAAATAATGGTTTATGGACGTTTCCTCCAGAAACTTGTCCAAACCTTTTTTCAACCCAGCTACACTAACAGCCTTTACTACATCCTCCGGTAACAAATTCCAGAGTTTGATTAAACGTTGAGTGAAAAAATATTTTCGCTTATTTGTCTTAAATAGTTTACCCTGCAGCTTCATTGCATGCCCCCTATTCTTTCTATATTCTGATAACGTAAACAATCGATCTACGTTTACCCGTTCCACTCCATTCATTAATTTATAGACTTCTATCATATCTCCCCTCAGACATCTCTTTTCCAGGTTAAAGAGCCCTAACCTTTTTAGCCTTTCTTCAGTGGGGTATCCTTCCATCCCCTTTACCATTTTGGTGGCTCTTCTCTGAACCTTTTCTAATAACGCTATATCCTTTCTAAGATACGGCGACCAGAACTGCACACAATAGTCAAGGTGCTGTCGCACCATGGAATGATACAGAGGCATTATAATATCCTTTGTTTTATTTTCCATTCCTTTCCTTATGATACCTAGCATTCTATTTGCTCTCTTGGCTGCCGCTGCACACTGGGCGGAGGGTTTTAACATGTTGTCCACAATGACGCCTAAATCTTTTTCCTGCGTGATGGTTCCTAATGTGGAACCTTGCATCGTGTAACCATAGTTTGCGTTGTTCTTCCCTAGGTGCATAACTTTGCACTTGTCCACATTAAATTTCATCTGCCATTATGATGCCCAGTCTTCCAATTTATCAAGATCCTCTTGCAATTTTCCACAATCCTCATAGGTTTTAACAACTTTAAATAGTTTTGAGTCATCTGCAAATTTGATAGCTTCCTAGTTATTCCCTTTTCCAGGTCATTTATGAATATGTCAAAAAGCAGGGGACCCAGCACAAATCCCTGGGGTACTCCACTATTCACCTTTTTACATTGGGAAAATTGGCCATTTAGCACTATCCTCTGCTTTCTATCTTTTAAACAGTTCCTGATTCACAATAGTACACTGCCTCCTACTCCCATGACTCTTTAGTTTTGCCAAAAGTCTCTGATGAGGGACCTTGTCAAAGGCTTACTGAAAGTCCAAATACACTATATCAACCGACTCACCTTTGTCTACCTGTTTATTCACACCTTCCAAAAAACATAACAGATTAGTAAGACAAGACCTTCCTTGTCTAAAGCCATGTTGGCTGTCTCCCATTAAATCATGACTATCTACATGTTCAGCAATTTTGTTCTTTATGATGGTTTCTACCATTTTTCCCAGTACTGACGTCAGGCTCACCAGTCTGTAGTTTCCCGGAACACCCCTGGAACCCTTTTTAAAAACTGGCGTTACGTTCGCCATCCTCCAATCTTCAGGTATTACAGATGATTTTAATGATAGTTCACAGATTACTAATAGCAGGTCTGCAATCTCATATTTCAGTTCTTTCAACACCCTTGGATGTATATCATCCGGTCCAGGTGATTTGCTACTCTTCAGATTATCAAATAGTTGTAATATATCTTCCTGATGTATCGATATTTCCTTCCATTCTTCTGCATTTTTAAATACCACTTCAGTCATGGGTAACATCCCTACATCTTCCTCAGTAAAGACCGAAGCAAAGAATTCATTCAGTCTCTCCGTTATCGGCTTGTCGCCTCTTGGTGCCCCTTTAACCCCTCTATCATTTAATGGACCAACTGACTCTCTCACAGGTTTTTTTGCTACAAATGTACTTAAAAAAGTCTTTCTTATGCGTTTTTGCTTCCGCAGCAAGCTTCTTCTCAAATTCTCCCTTTGCCTGCCTTATCAATGCCTTGCATGTAACTTGCCAGTGCTTGTGCTGTTTCCAGTTTTCGTCATTTGGCTCTTTTTTCCATTTCCTGAAAAATGCTTTTTGGCAACAACAGCCTCTCTGACCTCACCTTTAAACAATGCTGGCAGTTTTTTGGATTTCCTTCCACTTTTCTTACAGCGTGGAATACAGCTGGTCTGGGCTTCCAGGATAGTATTTTTCAACAACATCCAAGCTTGATGTAAGTCTTTAACCTTTGCAACTGCTCCTTTTAGTTTTTTCTTAACTAGTTTCTTCATTTTATCATAGTCTCCCTTTCGAAAGTTAAAAGGTAGTACAGTGGATGTGCTGTAACTTTTGTTACCTTCGTTGATTTCTTTGAGCATTTCATCATCCATTTGTTCATTCTGGCCAGGCGGTCGATAGTACACCCCCACTGCCATCGCCTTCCCCTTTTTACATGGAGGATCAATCCTTAGAGATTCTACGGCAAATTTTGTTTCCTGCAAAACTTTAGTCCTTTCTGATTCAATGCCCTCTCTAACATAGAGCGCAACCCCTCCACCAATTTGATCAGCTCTATCATTACAATATAGTTTGTACCCAGGTATCACAGTGTCCCACTGGTTGTCCTCCTTCCACCATGTCTCTGAGATTCCAAACACATCTAACCTCTTATTTAGTGCTATATATTCTAACTCTTCCATCTTATTTTTTAGACTTCTAGCATTTGCATACTAGCATTTTAAAGGCTATATTTTATTCACATTAATCTGGCTATTGGGAGGCATGGGTAATTTGGAATCTGTAAGCTCTGTCTGCTCCATACTCAAGGGCATTTGGGCTACTTTACTCTTTTTTAGAATGTCTCTGCTTTTGGTAGTATCCTTCAAGGATACATTCTTCCGAACCATGCGCTCTTGGGCGACTGTCGGCTTTCCCCTATTATCTAGTTTAAAAACTGCTCTATCTCCTTTTTAAAGGTTAATGCCAGCAGCCTGGTTCCATCCTGGTTAAGGTGAAGCCCATCCCTTCAGAAGAGCCCCTCCTTTCCCCAGAGTGTTCCCCAGTTCCTAACAAATCCAAAGCCCTCATCTTTGCACCATCGTCTTATCCACGCATTGAGACTCTGGAGCTCTGTCTGCCTTTTGGGTCCTGCGCGTGAAACAGGAAGCATTTCGGAGAATGCTACCCTGGAAGTTCTGAATTTCAACTTCCTACCTAAAAGCCTAAATTTAGCCTCCAGAACCTCCCTACCACATTTTCCTATGTCATTGGTACCGACATGTACCAAGACAGCAGACTCCTCCCCAGTATTATCTAAGACCTTATCTAGGTGGTGTGTGAGGTCTGCTACCTTCGCACCAGGCAGGCATGTTACCAGGCGATCCTCACGTCCACCAGCCACCCAGCTATCTACATGCCTAATGACTGAATCACCAACTATAACGGCTGTCCTAACCCTTCCCTCATGGCCACATGGCCCCGTAGAAACGTCCTCGGTGTGAGAGGGTTTTACATCATCTGGAGGACAGGTCCTAGTTACAGGATCACTTCCTGCCACACCAGGGTGATGCTCTTCTGTCACGTGATCTGTCTCCTCCATGGCAACAGGGATGCTGCCAGACTGGAGGTGGAACTTCAGGACTATATCCCTGTAGGTCTTGTCTATGTACCTCTCTGTCTTTCTTACGTCTTCCAAGTCTGCTATTCTAGCCTCTAGAGAACAGACTCGTTCCCTGAGAGCAAAGAGCTCCTTGCACCTAGTGCACACGTAAGACCTCTCACCAACTGGGAGAAAATCATACATGTGACACTCAATGCAAAAGACTGGAAAGCCCCCACCTCTCTGCTGGACTGCTATCTGCATCTTAGTTTTAAGCTTGTGTTTAGATCTTTAAGTTCTTTACTCACTAAGGGTTGCTGTGGATACTTATAATAATAAAAGTGTACCTAATACATTTAATATACCTTGTTCACCTGAAGATTAATTAATCTCAAGTCCTTAATGTATGATTGATTTGGATAAAGAGCTGCACCTGTGAGCAGCTCCTTTCCTTTAAGATGTGTAAGTATCTATATAAAGCTACGATTATCCCAAGGGTTGGTGGGTGTTGGGGAGGGAGTGGGGGAAATAAGACTGTTTAAAAGAGGGCTGCTACACAGTACCTTGTCCTGTGCTTCTAGGGTACGCTGTGACCAACCTCCTGGATGATTAACAGTCCTTGCTTGGATAGAAGGAGTCTTTCAAAATGGCCTTTTGACCTGCCGCCTGGCTTTAACACCTATTTAAAAAGTTTCACAGGTCTCTTGCCCCCTATGTAGAAGGCCTCTTTGTAAATGTCTCTAGAAGATTTTATTTATTGCTCAAAGAATACTGACCCCGTTTTGCCTTTTATGCTAAGTTATATTCTGATTTGATTTAAATTAAAGCTCTTTGCTGCTGCTAGGCTCTGACTTAGTATGAAATTTAAACTAGAAGCTCTCTGCTGGGTTCTAAATTTAACAAGAAAGCTCTCTCTGTGTTTTAAATTTAAACTAAAAGCAGTTTGCTGCTACTAGTCCCTGAGTGAGTATTAAATTTAAACTACAAGCTCTCTGCTGGGCTCTAAATTTAACCAGAAAGCTCTCGTCTGTGTTTTAAATTTAAACTTAAACTGCTGCTACTGGGCCCTGACTGATTTAACTAATACACTGGGTTCACAGATTAATCAACTTTAATCCAAATAATTCCCTTCAGAAAAAGTCCCAGAAGTATATACTCACTATTGCAGATCTCTCTCCAGAAGTAGCAGTCCCCTTTTGTAGTCCTTCAAGACTCCGTCTCCTAAGTCACGGTGATGGAGAGGCCCCGAGCAAAATCGCAGATAAAATCTTGCAAAGACATGTCCTCCAGAGGGGACATGCGACGCTCTGGGGATGGAGACGGATCCCCCGGTAGAATTCTCATTTTCCTTGTACCAGTTGATTCATCATCCGACGAATCAGAGTCCGAAGACTCAAAGTATCGACGGGCTGGATGCTCACGCTCAGCCCATACTCGATACCGCTCAAAACCGGCATTAGAAAGTATCGGTACCGGAGACGGACTCGAGGGCAGGCAAAGGTGGTAGCGTGGTAAGCGGCAAAAATGTTGATGCCGGTACCTTTGGCACTGTTGTCGGTACCGATGGCTGGGAAATCGACTGTAGAGGTGTTACCGGTATGGAAGCCGATAACAAGGCCGCTAAGCTGTGCTCAATAGCCAGGATACGTTGATCCATGGAGCCTGCCGATGCCTGGGTATGGGTACCTGAATTATGGGCCATGATTCCTGAGCATGGCACCAAGAGCTCACTGGAGGTCGAGGCTTTGGGAGCATCCTGGGACCCCACTAATGCTTTGGAGGCAAGGACCTCCCGCTGGGGTTGTTTGGCCGGTGTGTCTTCCTCCAGGGCAATGCCTAGGGCATCTCAATACTTAGAAGGAGATCTACCTTTGGTGGACTGGCTAGTCTTTGACGAAGACCTGGGTTTCAATACCTGAGATGCCTGGGAGGAAGATGAAGCTCTCGATGATGTCGATGCTACGGACATTGCATCGGTGGCAAAGAGGGTGCCAAGTTTTGCAGCTCTGTTCTGCAGGCCTCTCTTTGTCATTTTCCTACAGAGAAGACAGTCAGTCGGTTGATGATCCGGTCCCAAACACTTTAGACAGCAGTCATGGATGTCTGTGGCTGAAATTGTACTGCCACACTTGGAACATTTTTTAAAACAACTAGCTGGTATGTCCATTTTTGAAAAATAAGGCCTAAGCCTAAAATGGCATCGATGCGCCCTGAGGGAAAGGGCCCCTCAGAAAAGCTCTTTTTTTTTTTTAACGGAAAAGAAAGAAGGAAAGTAAGCATCGACAGGGTCGGTACCAGCGTCGACTGGAAGGCAGATGCGACCACAAAAAATAAAGAAAAATCAAATCTTCTGCAGTGACAGGAATTGCTTTTTGTCGGCTCCGTGGAAAACAAAGAACTGAGAAGGGAGAGCTGGAAAGGCGGCTACGCAGGCGCAGAGGGATGCTCCCAAAAGCTTTCCTATTGGATGCTGTGGAGCGTTCCCGTGTGGGCTCCGTCGGTACCAATGTCACCCATATGTGAAGACTACATTCCTGCTTGTTACTGGAGATCACCTGTTACAGGTGAATAACTATGCTTTCTCCAGGAACAAAAAGGAAGTCAGTCCTCACATATGGGAGTCCCCAGCTACAGGCTACCGATAGCCAATAACAAAAACAGGGCTCCCTCATGGGGAGCCGCAAGCAGCAGCAATTTAGTACGTTTCCACAGACGACAGTAGGACCCCTATGTCCGATGAACCATCACTCCGGTAGCCTGAATACAGAAGGGTCTGAGGGTAGGAGTTGCCTAAACCCCAAAAAGGTTACGGAGCAAGCCCGGCCGAAGGCACTGTCTTCTCGGGACTCTCTTTCCAGGCAGTAATGAGCTGCGAAGGTAAGGACTGAAGACCAAGTGGCGGCCCATTAGATGTCCCCCATTGGGACGGAGCGCAAGTTTGCCACAGAATCCACCATGGCCCTGACGCAGTGCGCCGTGATGTGGCCGGCCAGCGGGAACCTAGCCTGTTCATATGCGAAGGCGATACAGTCTGCCACCCAAGTGGACAGAGTACGCTTGGTCACCGCCTCCCCCAGCCTACTGGGGTCATAGGAAATGAAAAGCTGAGAGGCTTTGCGGTGACCCTGAGTGCATTGGATGAAGAAGGACAAAGCCCTCTTACAGTCCAAGGTGTGGAGGACCGTCTCCGTCTGACTGGAGTGAGGTCTTGGAAAAAGGTAGGGAGTACCACTTCCTGGTTGAGATGGAAGGGCGCACTATCTTCAGTAGGAATTTGGGGTGCATGCGAAACACCACTCTGTTCTTGTAGAACCTGTTATAGGGCGCCTCCGCCACAAGGGCCTGGAGCTCGCTAACTCTGCGAGCAGAGGTAAGCACAACCAGGAAAGCCACCTTCCAAGAGAGGTAGCGGAGGTGGCAGGTAGCTAGAGGTTCGAAGAGCAGGCGAGTAAGCTGCTCCAGGACCACATTGATGTCTCATTCGGTTGCAGGAGGGCGAACAGGGGGTTTCGATAAGAGCAGGCCCTGAAGAAAATGGGTCACCAATGGCTGGACCTAGAGGGGCTTACCATCCATTGGATGGTGATGCACCCAGATGGAGTTAGATCTGAGCCCAGACTGAGAGAGGTGGAGAAGGTACTGTAACACCAGAGCCACCGGGCAGGAGAAAGGGTCAGCCCCATGATTGGCACACCAGAGAAGCTGCGCTATTTGAGGGCATAAGCCTTCCTAATATAGGCCTTGTGAGAGGCCAGCAGGATATCCTCCACTTCAACTGGGGGGAGGGGGCAGAGTCACCCTCTCAGCAGCCATGCTGTCATTGACAGGGACCCCAGATTGGGGTGCAGGAGAGAACCTCCCTCCTGAGGCAGGAGTCCCAGGGCAGTCCCCAAGGGGATGGGAGGTGTCCACCATCAACTGTAGAAGCAGTGGGAACCACGACTGCCTGGGCCACTGAGGAGCTATCAGAACGAGAGAGGCCCTGTCTCAGAGGATCCTGAACAAGGTCTTGGTGATCAACGGGATAGGAGGGAAGGCATACATGAGGCCTCCCGACCATGAGACCAGGAACGGATCTGCTTCCATCCTGGAGGGGTGGGCCTGCCAGGAACAGAAGTGGAGCAACTGAAAGTTGTCTGGGCTGGCGAACAGGTCCATCACAGGTTCTCCCCAGAGCCGGAACAGCCGACTGGCTACCCTGCAGTCCAGCTGGCGTGCGGCTGGAGAACTTTGTTGAGCCTGTCGGCCAGCTGGTTGTCCTAACCGGGCAGGTACACTGCCTGCAGGAGGATGCCCTGTCGGACTGCATAAAAGCAGAGGGATAGAGCCTCCTGACAAGGGATTTGAGACCACATGGCCCCTTGTTTGTTCACGTAGAACATCGCCACCTGGTTATCTATCTGGACCAGCACTGGCTGGTGACGCAGATGGTGATGGAAGGCCCTCAGGGCTAGGTATATGGCTCGGAGCTCCAGGAGGTTGATCTGCTGGGTGCCCATGTCTGGTAACCAGTTGCCCTGTGTGCGGAGATCTCCGCAGTGGGCTCCCTAGCCGAGCAGGGAGGCATCCGTGGTGAGGACCCTTGAGGGGTTTGGGGCCAGAAAAGGCATGCCCACCTCTACATGCTGGGGTGACTTCCACCAGACCAGGGAGTCCGCCAATTGGCGGGTCACAAAGACTCTGTCTCAGAGGCAGCTTGTGGCCTGGGAAAACTAGTCCCAGAGACACCACTGGTCTGTCCTCATTTGGAGGCGAGCGTCTAGGGGGACGTGGACCGTGGAGGCCATGTGTCCGAGGAGGCACAGAAGATGACGGGTGGGCACCGAGGGACGGTGCTGCACGTCCCGAGCTAGAGACCCAAGCCAGTCGGCTTCGTCCCTGGGCAAGAAAGCCTTCGACTGAAGAGTGTTGATCTTTGCCCTGATGAACTCCAGTCACTGTGTTGGGAGGAGGTGAGAAGGGGTAGTTTATGACAAAGCCCAGGTGTTGCAGAACTTGGATTGTGCTTGCTGTGGCCTCCTGCACCTCTGAGGCTGTGCCTCCCTTTATGAGACAGTCGTCCAAGGTAGGAGAAGACGAAGGCCCCCTGGAGCAGGAGGGAGGGGGCCACAACTGCCAGGCATTTTGTGAAGACTCTCAGGGCAGAGGCTAGGCCGAAGGGGATCACCCTGTACTGAAAGTGCCTGCCCCCACTCTGAACCGCAGGAACTGCCTGTGGTTGAGATGGTTGAGGATGTGTGTTTAAGCATCCTTGAGGTCTAAGGAGCATAGCCAGTCTCCCTGCTGGAGGTATGGTAGCAAGGTTCCAAGGGAGAGCATCTTGAACTTCTCCCTCACCAGGAATTTGTTGAGGTTGCACAGGTCAAGGATGGGCCTTAGGCCCCCTATCCTCTTTGGCATGAGGAAGTATCTGGAGTAGAAACCCTTGCCCTTGAGGTGGGTGGGCACCGGTTCTATTGTTTAGTCCTCGAGAATACCTGCCAACTCCTTCAGAAGAAGGTCCCGGTGGAGGAGAGACCTGAGGGCCTCTTACGGGAAATAAGGGGGAGGTATCTGAGGAGGTAACTCTCCCCAACTACCCAAAGAGCCCATGAATCGGTAGTGATGGACACCTACCACTGGGCATAGAGGGCTAGACATCCCGCTGTGGGCTGCTGATCTCCTTGGGGTAGAGAGCCTATGCTCAAGGAGTCAAAAGCTCTCCCCTGGCTAGGCCGGAGCCGGTGCCTGGGGCTTTGGAGCTTTCTGCTTACGCAGGCCATGCCCATGTTGGGGAGCCGCAGAGGCCTGATAAGGCAGGTAAGTTTCAGTAAGCAGTTCCCTTCTGTGGGTAAAAAAGACTTCTTACTCGAGCCCTTCCATTGGGGAGGGGCAGCAGCTTCTTAGAGAGCCTGGTCCTCTTCATGAACTCGGTCTCCAGCTCGGCAGCCTTGTCGGTCATGTGTTTGCCAAAGACGTTCTCTCCTTGGCATGGAACATCGACCAATTTATCCTGAATCCACTGCTCGAGGTCGGACAACTGAAGCCAAGCTGATGGCGTGCACTACTCGGGCTGCCGATTCGAACCAGTCATAGGCAGCGCGAGACATGAATTTGGAGCACTCACGGATTGCCTTGGCCAGGTTCTTGAACAGCTGCAAAGGTTCCTCGGAGAGACCAGCCAAGAACCCAGCGAATTCCTTCACCAGGTCTCTCAGGTACATGCCCATGTACAGCTGGTGAGCTTGGATGCGGTAGATGAGCACTGAACCCTGGTTGCACTTTTTGCCGAGAGTGTCCAAGGTGCGGGCCTCCCTGTATGGCCGACTCTACCACCATGGAGTTATGCGGCAGCTGTGACGCTCTGGCGGACTCGATACATCTGAACATCAGACGCCGGTATCTCCCACATTCGGAGCATGAGCCATTCCAGGATGGGAGGAATGAGCACCGTGAGCGATTCCAGCGGAGAGGCCTCGTATTTGAGGATTTCCAATTTATCCGCCCGAGGGTCCTCCTCCAATTCAGTTGGGAATGCTAGGGCCTTAGACATGTCCTTGACAAAGTCCAGGAAGCCCATGTCTTAGGGCGGGGAACACCGTCAAAGCTCCGAGACGGGAGAGTCAGAAGGGACGTTTTAGTGGCGACAGGTATCGTGGGACTCATTGTCCTCTGTCTCTCACTCAATGTAGTCCGTCGAGAACTCATAGGAGGGCTGCTCTGCGGGCCTCATGGCCCCCGATGCCCTGCGGCCAGTTCCCGGCAGACTTGCTGGGGATGACCACGGTTCGGTCGAGCGGGACTCAAAGCGCGACCGCAGCCAAGGATAGACTCAAGGTCGAAGGGTCTCGAGGATCGCATTGGCCTCCGGGGAAATCTTGGACGTCGAGGGCCTGGTGATCGGGGTGGATGAACCAGTCGTGCCAGACAACAGTGCCCGCTGCTGGTCCTTGAAGGCAGACAAACTGCTCCAGGACCGCCATTCTGGAATCCAGACCAGAAGGCTGTGCAGCCTTCAGCATGGGCACCTGAAGGGGAATCCTCGACGAGGATAGTGTCTGGGGACCTGAGGCAGGTCTGCGGTCAGGTCCTTCCAGGGGACCTTCACAGGCAGCTCCGTCTCCGACGCCTCGGACGAGTGTCTTGGCCTGCGGGATCGGGCCCGGGGAGGACTCCACCTTCTTTTCTTCTTCCTGGGTTCCCTCAAGGGAGATCCCCTTCCCAAGGACCCACGATGAGGCTCAGGCTTGGAGTGTTCTGCCCGAGATGTCGGGGCCTCAGAAAAGGTCTGTCCTTCGAAGGCATCGGGGACTCGGGGGAAAAACTTATCGTGCTGCTGCTAGCAGCTCTTGAGGGCCTTGCTGGACATCCTCTTGCAGAGACTGCAGGCTGCTGGGTCCTGGTCTGGCCAAAGCTAGCGAAAAGAACAGTTGTATGTGTCGATCAACGACATGATTTTGGAGCACCGATCACACTTCTTAAAGCCAGTGGTAGCTATGGGGGAAAAAGTATCCCTGTGAGGTCGAAGACTCTCCGGGCTGCCAGCAGGAGAAAAAGGGCGAAAAGACACCAGAAAACGAAAACAACAAAAGACTACAAAAATAAACTGAACCAGATGCCGAGGCAGCAAGGTCGGTAGACAGGAAGAGTACCGGTGCGATACCGGATACAAGTGTGAAACTCGGGGAGAGAAAAATACCAACTTTTTCTAGGGACAAGCCAGACAACGTCTGAAGGGCTCCGCGGAAAAAAGGAGACTGAGCAAGATGGCACCCTTGGGTGGGCAGGGGACCACGCATGCATGGTAGCATTCCCAAAGGTTTTCTTTGAAAGCTGGGGAAATGCTCCGCGTGGGCACCGTCGGTACCAACGTCACCCATATGTGAGGACTGACTTCCTGCTTGTTTCCGGAGAAAATATTTTATCTTATTAGTCTTAAATAGGTTACCCTGTAGCTTCATTGCATGCCCCTTTAGTCTTTCTATATTTTGATGGCATAAACAATCGATCTACGTTTACCTGTTCCACTTCATTCATTAATTTATAGATCTCTAACATATCTCCCCTCAGCCGTCTCTTTTCCAGGTTGAACCTTTTTAGCCTCTCTTCATAGAGGTATCCTTCCATCCCCTTTATCATTTTGGTGGCTCTTCGCTGTACCTTTTCTTATAACGCTATATCCTTTCTAAGATACGGCGACCAGAATTGTACATAATATTCAAGGTGCGGTCGCACCATGGAACGATACAGAGGCATTATAATATCCTTCCTTTTATTCTCCATTCCTTTCTTTATTATACCTAGCATTATATTTGCTCTCTTGGCTGCCAATGCATACTGGGCGGAAGGTTTTAACATATTATCCACGATGATGCCTAAATCTTTTTCCTGGGTGGTGCTTCCTAATGTGGAACCTTGCATCGTGTAACCATAGTTTGGGTTTTTATTTAATTTATTTATTTATTTTATTTAACATTTCTTATATACCACCTTTCATATCATCAAGGCGGTTTACATTGAACAAACTGAAATTACATTGAACAGGGCATTATAACTTGGAGATAACTATTTTACAGGGAACATGGGCTATGGAGGGTTAAGTGGCTTGCCCAAGACCACAAGGAGCACCGGTGGGACTAGAAACCCCAGTCCTTCCGGCCCAAGGTTGCTGTCCTCTAGTGGGATTTGAACCCCCGACCTTCCGGCCTGAAGTACCTTGCCCCAACCATTAGGCCGCTCCTCCACTCCACTTTCTTTCCTAGATGCATAACTTTGCACTTGTCCACATTAAATTTCATCTGCCATTTGGATGCCCAGTATTCCAATTTATCAAGATCCTCCTGCAATTTTTCACAATCCTCATGTGTTTTAACAACTTTGAATAGTTTTGTGTCATCTGCAAATTTGATAATCTCACTCGTTATTCCCATTTCCAGGTCATTTATGAATATGTTAAAAAGCAGCGGACCCAGCACAGATCCCTGGGGTACTCCAATATTCACCTTTCTCCATTGGGAAAATTGGCCATTTAGCCCTACCCTCTGCTTTCTATCTTTTAACCAGTTCCTGATCCACAATAGTACACTACTTCCTATCCCATGACTTTTTAATTTCCCCAAGAGTCTCTAATGAATGACCTTGTCAAAAGCTTTCGGAAAATCCAAATACACTGCATCGACCGACCCACCTTTGCTACCTGTTTATATATACCTTCAAAAAAATATAACAGATTAGCTAAATCCATGTTGGCTGTCTCCCACTAAACCATGGCTATCAACATATTCAGAAATTTTGTTCTTAATAATGGTTTCTACCATTTTTCCCGGTACTGACATTAGGCTCACCGGTCTGTAGTTTCCCAGATCACCCTGGAACCCTTTCTAAAAATTGGCATTAAACTGGCCATCCTCCAAGCTTCAGGTATTACTGATGATTTGAATGATAGTTCACAGATAAGTAATAGTAGGTTTGCAATCTCATATTTCAGTTCTTTCAACACCCTAGGGTGTATACCATCCGGTCCATGTGATTTGCCACTCTTCAGTTTATCAAATAGTTGTAATACATCTTTCTGGTTTATCAATATTTCTTTCAATTCTTCTGCTACATGAGATTTAAATACAATTTCAGGCATGAGTAAGTTCCCTACATCTTTATCAGTGAAGACCAAAGCAAAGAATTCATTCAGTCTCTCCGCTATGGCCTTGTCCCCTCTTAGTGCCCCCTTTACCCCTCTATCATCCAATAGTATAACTGACTTTCTCACAGGATTTTTCCTATGAATGTACTTGAAAAAGGAGATTGATCAGGAAGGCACTTTTCTCCCAAGTCCAGGCACCCTGCGACGGAAGACTGTCGTAGTGGGTTCCCCAGCCAAGCTTGGAGGCATTTGTGGTCATAACACATTGGGCCAGCAGGGCTAGGAAGTGTAGGTAGGCCATGAGTTTCTGCCAGCTTTGCCACAGGCCAGAGAGGCCACGAGAGGCTGGGTGACGTGGACCCAATCTTTCAGTCAGCCCGAGGCCTGAGTCCATTAAAGCTGAAGGTCTACTGGGCCTGTCGCATGCATAGATGGGCCTCCAGGGTTATGTGAACCATCGAGGCCTTGTGCCTCAGTAGGAGACGGGTAGATGCCGATGAGCGACCCTGTACCTCTTTTGCTAGGATTGCTAGATGTCGAGCCCGGTCAAGAGGGAGGAAGGCTCTGGCCTGGGTTGAGTCCAGCAGGGCTCTTATGAACTCCAGTCACTGGGTTGGTTGTAGATTCAACTTTGGGAAGTTGATTACAAATCCCAGAAGCTGCAGCACCCCGATGGCGTGGTGTGCCACGTGGCAGACCTCCTCGGGTGACCTGCCCTTCATCCAGATAAGGGAAAACAAAGACTCCCAGCAAGTGGAGGTGAGTGGCTACTACTGCCAGGCACTTGGTGAACACCCAGGGGGCCGAGGAGAGGCCGAATGAGACCACCCTATACTGGTAATGTCAGCCTCTGATGATGAAGCAGAGGTACTGATGGTGCCAGGGATGGATGTGGGTACAAGCATCTTTGAGATCCAAGGAGCATAGCCATTCTGCCCTCTGAGGGTAGGGCAGCAATGTTCCAAGGGATAACATCTTGAACTTCTCCTCGACTAGAAAGCGGTTTAGGTCCCACAAATTCAGGATGGGCTGAAAGTCCCCTGTCTTTTTTGAGATGAGGAAGTACTGGAATACTGGAAGTAGAACCCCGTGTCCCAGAGGGGCCCAAGGACTGGCTCTACCGCCTGATCCTCAAGCAGGGACTCAAGTTCCTTCTGCAGGAGCTCTCTGTGCAGGGAGGTCATGTGAAGTTCCCCTGGGAAGAAGGGAGGGAACATCCGGTCAAAGTACAGAAGTTAACTTTCCCGCACCACCTGCAGCATCCAGGCATCAGTGGTGATGCCCTGCCATAGGTGAGCGAAGTAAACCAGGCGTCCTCCCGTGTGCTTTGACCCTGATACTCGAGGGTGAAGAGGGGCTATTGCCCAAGAAATCAAAAGCCCCCCCCCCCCAAGGCTTGGGAAAGACCGTGGGCCCATTGGACAAACATTTCACCCCATATGCAGGCCATTCGGGCTCACTAGAAGAGGTGTTTTTCAGTCCAGCACAGTGGACTCCTCCGTCTTTTCCCCAACCTCAGCTTTCCTCCACAGCTTTACTGAATGGTTCTCTGGAAAAGGTGGTTTATTATTTGTTCCTAGTCTATTGCCTAACCCATTGACTTTGCAGGGGACTGTTGATATACCGGAAGAATCTATTCAGGATGTCACTCTTAAGGACTTTTGGTCTGCTATTGTAAAAATTGACTTGAAATTATCTGGTTCTGTGGCATCTTTGTGCAGTTTTACACAGGAGTCAGTACAGAAAGCTTAAAGAAGTAGGTACCAGGTTTTCTGTAATTGATGGTGCTATTTCTAAGAATGATGGTCAGTTGCAGCTTCTGCAGCATACAAATATGTCTTCAGTGAAGGATTCCATTAGTATTCATTATAAGTTGGAAACCCTAAAAACAATCTTTGTTTTTTGAATTTCCCATTGACACACTTGTTATCAGATGAGATTCTTGTACTTAAATATTTTAAAGAGATTCTACAGATTACAGATGATATTCTTCTTCAGAGGTGTTTTTACCTTTCTTCTCAGAGGCGGATGGAGAGCACTCCTGGAGATGGAATGGTTAAATTAGACTTACCTGCTAATTGTAGTTCCTGGAGGAACTCCAGTCTAGTCCCAGAATCCTTGGGTTGTCAACCTCATCCTGCAGCTTTGGAGACTGAGAAACTTCACTGTTGTGATGTCACTGGCATATAAGCACTGGCACCTCCTCTTCTCACCAATTAACCTATTGACAAAGCAGACTCATCGGAGCAACAAGTAAGTAGTTAAAGACAGAAAACTAAGGCAAGGGTGCCCAAATAACTATAAAGGACCTTAGATCCAACTATTTACACGAGCCCTACCATATGGACTGTGCCATGAGGTCCCGTTCCACTTGACAAGAAGGACGACACCCCACGCTCCGGACATAATCCCGCTACCGTGACTCATAACTTAACTCCCCTAAAAAAGTTGCTTAACTGTAAATATGTTCCTGCTTCAGGCCAGCTAGAACCACCAAACCAGGGCGGGAACCGGGACTAGACTGGAGTTCCTCCAGAACTACAATTAGCAGGTAAGTCTAATTTAACCTTCTTGATCGTCCCTCCAGTCTAGTCCCGGAATCCTTGGGGATGTAACAGAGCAGTGAAAAAAAACAATCAACGGGAGGGTCCTGCTAATCCCGCCTGAAGCACTGCCGATCCAAACCAGGTATCTCTTTCTGCCTGCACATCAAGACGGTAATGCTTTACAAAGGAGTGAGACGAAGACCATGTCACTGCTCTACATATTTCTTCCACTGGCACTAAGCTACACTTCGCCCAAGACGTGGCCTGCGCCCTAGTGGAATGAGCCCTCAATCCTTCCAGAACCAGCCGGCCTCGTAAGAGATATGCTGACGCGATCGCCTCCTTCAACCACCGGGCAATCGAGCCCTTAGAGGCTGCTTCTCCCCGTCTAGCCCCTGCAAACAGAACGAACAATCTGTCCAACTTTCGAAAACTAGCTGTCCTATCTATATATTTCTTTAAGGCCCGCTTAACATCTAAGCGATGCAGCTGCTCCGTGACTTGATCCTTTCTTTTGGTTGCGAAAACCGGTAGAGACACCACTTGGTTCACATGAAACCCCGATACCACCTTAGGCAAGAAAGATGGCACTGTCCGCAACACTACCTTGGCATCTGAGAAGGACAGAAAGGGCTTTCTACAGGACAGCGCCTGCAACTCCGACACTCGCCTAGCAGAGGCAATAGCCACCAGGAACACCACCTTAAGGGTCAGGTCTTTTAACGTTGCTTTCGCCAAGGGCTCGAAAGGCGCTTTCCCCAACGCCTCCAAGACCAAGGGAAGATCCCAGGTCGGGACTAGTCGCCTACGCGGCGGCCTCAGTAAAGCCACTGCTCTTAAAAACCGCTTCACATCCGCATGAGTACCCAGCGAGCTGCCCTGCACTTTTCCCCTGTAACAGGACAACGCTGCCAACTGAACCTTTAACGATGACGCCGCCAAGCCTTTCTGAAAACCGTCCTGTAAGAAAGCCAGCACTTGTGGCACCGACGCTTTTAAAGGAACAAACTCCCTTTCTTTACACCAGGCCTCAAAAATACGCCACACTCTAATATATGCTAGAGACGTAGACTTCCGTCTCGCCTTCAGAAGGGTCGCTATCACTGCCCTCGAATAACCTTTCGATTTCAACCTAGCCCGTTCAATAGCCTGGCCGTAAGCGAGAATCGATCCACTTGTGGCATGCAAAGAGGTCCCTGAGTCAAAAGATCCTTTCGCACCGGAAGCTATCAGGGAACCCCCACCACGAGCCTCACCAAGTCTGCGTACCATGGCCTTTGTGGCCAATCCGGAGCAATGAGGATCACTCGCCCCTTGTGAAGTGCGATGCGCTGCAACACTCGACCGATTAGCACCCACAGAGGAAACACATACAGAAGCTGTTCCCGTGGCCAAGCTTGAGAACAAGAGCGTCCAGACCCTCGGACATTCTCTCTCTCCTCCTGCTGAAGAACCGATTGACCTTCGCCGACTGAAAAGTCGCCATGAGATCCATCACCGGCGTTCCCCAGCGATGTACCAACATTTCAAAAACCTCTGGATGAAGAGTTCACTCCCCCGGATCTACCTTCACGCAACTCAAGAAGTCGGCCTGCACATTGTCCACCCCTGCGACGTGCGCTGCCGACACGGCCACCAGATTCTGTTTGGCCCATTCGAACAAGCTGTCTGCCTCGGATTCTAGTGCCACACTGCTGGTGCCTCCCTGCCGGTTTATGTAAGCTACCGCAGTCGCATTGTCCGAGAGTACTCGAATGGCCTTCCTCTGAAGATATGGACGAAACTCCCTTAACGCCAATGCCACCGCTCTCAACTCTAATCTGTTGATTGACCAAGTCCTTTCCTGGGCGGTCCACTTTCCTTGCACTATTTGGCCTTGGCAATGGGCCCCCCAGCCCTGAAGACTGGCATCTGTTGTAAGGGCTATCCAAGCTGGCGCTTCCAACGACATGCCCTTTTCCAGATTTCCTGGACTTAACCACCATTGCAGGGCTTGGCGAGTCTGAGGTGGACAAACCAACCTCCGGGACAGGGAATCCCTTTGATGCGACCATCGTTTCAACAATGCTCTCTGCAGCGGTCTCATGTGGGCCCGCGTCCAAGGAACCAACTCCAGCGTTGCCGTCATGGTCCCTAATACCCGTAGGTACTCCCAGGCGGTGGGACACTGCTTGCTGAGAAATCGAACAATCAATTGCCGAAGTGCTAACATCCGCTGCCGAGGGAGAAAGACTCGACCGATCCGCATGTCGAAACGGGCCCCCAGATACTCCAGGTTTTGAGTCGGCTCCAACTTGCTCTTTGCTACGTTGACCACCCAACCGAGACTCTGTAGCAAAGATACCACTTTGGCCGTAGCAGACACACTCTCCGCTTGGGACTTTGCCCTTATCAACCAATCGTCCAGAAACAGGTGCACAAGCACCCCGCCCTTTCGCAAGGCCGCTGCCACCACCACCACCATCACCTTGGTAAAGGTTCATGGCGCAGTTGCCAGGCCATAGGGAAGCGCCTGAAACTGAAAATGCCCTATCGGCACTGCAAACCTGAGGAATTTCTGATGCTCCTGCCTTATCGGAATGTGAAGGTACGCCTCCAACAGGTCTAGGGACGTCAAAAACTCCCCTTTTTACACGGCTACGATAACCGACCTGAGGGTTTCCATTCGAAAATGCGACACTCGGAGACAGCAATTTACCCCCTTTAGATCTAGAATGGGTCATCACGTTCCCTCCTTCTTTGGAACCACAAAGTAAATGGAGTATCGACCGCCTCCTAACTGATCAACAGGAACCGGTACAACTGCCTTGAGTGCTAGTAGCCTTTGTACCGTCTCCTGCACTGCCTTGCGCTTTTCGCTTGCCTTGCATGGGGACTGAACGAAAGAATCGGTTACCGGCCGCTGCATCTCCAATGCATAACCTTCCCGAATCACCTGTAACACCCACTGATCAGAAGTGAGTTGGACCCAGGCAGGGTAAAATTCCTGCAACCGACCTCCCACGGGAGCCAACTCTCCCTGGGCCCTCCTGACTTCATTGTGACTTTCTGAAAGTGGAGGAAGAGGATGCAGGCGTAAAACCCCTGCTCGCTCCTCGAAACCCCCGAAAACCTTGGTTTTGAGTAGGAACACGTCCTCGCTGTCCCTGTCCAAACCTCGGATTCCGAAAACGGCGAAAATCCTGTTGCTGTACCCGAAGTCCGGACCCGGAACGTCCTTGCTTTTGCTTGTCCTCTGGTAACTTACCTCCCTTGGATTCTCCTAAATCCTTTACTAACTTATCTAAGTCTTCTCCAAAAAGTAACTTGCCGCGGAAAGGAAGTCTACTCAACCTAGCCTTAGAAGAACCATCTGCTGCCTAATTTCGGAGCCAAAGACATCTCCTTCCCGCTACTACCGAAGCCATACTCTTCACTAATCCCCGGATCAGATCATAATGAACATCGGCTAGATACGCTGCGCCGGATTCCAACCTGGACGCCTCCTCGGTCTCTTCCACCGAGTTCTCCCCCTGAATCCGCTGCGCCCATCGCAAACAGGCTCTGGCTACCCAAGCCTCACAAATAGATGCCTGCAGGGATAACGCATTTGCCTCAAAAACCTGTTTTAGCAAAGTCTCTAGTTTCCGGTCCTGTGCATCCTTGAGCGCCGCTGACCCTTCCACCGGGATGGTAGTTTTCTTAGTTACCGCAGACACGGCAGCATCTACTTTTGGAGTTTTAAACAGCTCCCGATCCTGATCCATCAGCGGGTAAAGCCGCGACATCACTCTAGAATCCTTAAGTACGGCTTCCGGCATATACCATTCTTCCTGAATCATTTCTTTAAACACCCTGTGCACTGGGAATGCCCTCTGCGTCTTCCAAATAGCCTGCAGTAAAGGATCCTCCAGGGCAGCATCCTCAGCCGGTCCCCCTGTTGGCATGTTCAGAGTTTTAAGGGACTCTGTAATGAGAGCTGGTAATTCCTCCCTACGGAACACCCGGACCACTCTAGCTTGATCCTCTTGATCCTTAATCTTACCTTCCTCTAGGTCTTCTTCCAGGCCCTCTTCAAGATCCACCTCCTCTGCGCGAATGTCCTCTGACAGGACTGACTGGTCAAAACGCTCCCTATCCACTCTGGCCCTCTTTATCATTCTAACAAAGAGACGTGGATAGCAGGGAAGGTAACGTAAATGAACCTTTATTGAACAAACATCAGCCACTGGCCCAACACAGGCCGTGTTTCGGAAATCCCTTCTTCAGGGGCTTAAATGGCTGTATGACTCAGACAAGAGTATAAAATTATATACTCAAAAATGAGCTGACCGTGGATAATCCTTCTATGGGTTTAAGTGTGCAATTACCACAAAATGAGAGAATCCACAGCCAGCAACAAACGCGCCAAAATCAGCTTTCTCTTTGAAATCTCAAAACCTGGCTTTTTTCCTCTAAGACCATCCCCGGAAGACCCTGCCATCGGTGCTCCCGGAGGACTACCCAATGCCTTTTGAATTAAGGATAAAAAATCTGACAAAAATATAGCCGCCAAACTCCCTGAGGTGGGCAGTTGCGACAGCGGGGAATCTTGTACCACCGAAGTACTGGTCCCCGACTCAATAGCAGGCAGAGGGGCAAGAATCGGCTCAACCACCTCCAGCAAGCCCCCGTCCCTCGGCCTTCACCTCTGATGGTATATCCCTAGTGCCAGACTCGAGGCTACAGCACCTACACACGCCATCTTGTGTTACTGAACTTTTCCTGGTCCCACACAAGAGACAGAGCTGTTTGGCCGGCATCGTGCGCCCAGCCAGAAAAATAAAATTTATTTATTTATTATTATTTTTTTTTAATTGAACTCTCAGAGTTGCCCCTCCAAGTAAAACTCTGAAGAAAACTGGTGAAAACGAGGCTTTACGAGTCACCTACGAGCCTCAGCAGCCCCAAAATGACGATTTTCCTGCGGCGATTTTCCCACGCAAACTACATGCAGCGCGGCCTGTCAGCTGGGAAACCCAACGTTGCCGCCGAATACACTCTCTTACCTCTCGAGCTTTTGGCAATCTGCCTTCAATCCGTGGTCTGAGCTCTCCTGTCCCACGGGAGCTGACTGACTGCTGAAATCGCTGGTGCCTAAAAACCCCCGACACCGCTTGCAAAGGACAGGGCGGCTCTGAGCGCTAGCAGGCAAGTCTTCTGCGCGCTGAGCACAGCTCCTCACTGATTCCTGTGCTGGACTGAAAACGACCAGGAAATCAGCCGCAGGTTGTCTCCCCAGCCCGCTTCTGGTAATCCGCAGACTCCCGACTCTCCCCCAGAAGGAAGAAAAATGAAAAGATGGGAAGGACCCGAGGACCTCAGAGCAACGACTGCCCAGTCTATGTGCCCTACAATCAGGCAGAAAAAACCAATTAACCCTTAACTAACTCCCCTGAAAACAAACCTCTTTAGTTTAAAAAAAAAAAGAAAACTCTGCTTAATTGTTCCTCAAGTGAGCCCTGAAATCCTTGAGCTCACCATCTCTGTAGCTGCTTTGGAGACTGAGAACTGGTGAGAAGAGGAGGTGCCACCGCTTATATGCCAGTGACATCACAACAGTGAAGTTTCTCAGTCTCCAAAGCTGCTGGATGAGGTTGACAACCCAAGGATTCCGGGACTAGACTGGAGGGACGATCAGGAAAGATGTATTATCTCCTACTGCTAGTCAGGATTTGATAAAATTCTTGGAAGATTCATTAAATGTTATTTCCAAAAGGCCTACATTGTTGGAGACGTTCAGCTCTATTGCAGATAAGAATAGAGTTTTGCGTTCTTTCTTTAAATATAAGGATTCTATCTTCTGCGGGCAAAAGATAAATGTCTTTTTGGATGTGTCCAGAGCACTCAGCTCCGCAGAAAGCAGTTCCTGCAATTAAAGCCTAGGGAATTGGTGCGACTTTCTTTTTATGTTTTCCGTGCAAATGCGTGCAAATGCGTTTTCCATGCGTTTCCCACGCACCTACAATCAAATGTATTTTTAGATTTGTGAACCCCAATTCAATGTACAAAGTATCTAATCACTATTTCCTGTGTTATGTAAATCATTGCTCAATCAAAATGTGTATTTTAAAAATCACTGTATTGTACGATACATTATGATTCTGTAAAGTAAACCGCTGCTGATCGTAGGAAGCAGCGGTATACAAATGTTTACTAAATAAATAAATAAAATAAAATAAATAAATATGTAATAACTTGGCATGGTAATACATATTCCTTTCTTGATTCTTCACAATTAGGATGAGGGTGAAAGGGGATAGACACAGGAGCAATATATGGAAATATTTCTTTACCGAAAGAGTGGTAGATGCATGGAACAGTCTCCCAGTGGAGATGGTAGAAATGAGGACAGTATCTGAATTCAAAAAAGCATGGGACAAATACAGAGGATCTCTAAAGGAAAAAGGGGGACTACTGTAGTAGTTGATATGGAAGGGGAGACTAGATAAGTCACATAGTCTTTTTCTGCTGTCATGTTTCTATGTTTCTAAGGAGATTGAGTGCAAGTCTGCCACAGAGGCTGCCATAGCCCGGATGTTGTGAACAGTAACATGACACCCCAAGGAGAGTCCAGCCTGGGCACAGATGAAGGAAATGCAGTCAGCAACCCATATGGAAAGGGTGCGCTTCGAAACAGCAACTCTCTTCTGACTCGGGTCATAAGAAATGAAGAGCTGGGGCGAATGGCGATGTGGCTTGATTCGCTGAAGGTAGAAAGCCAACACTCTTTTACAATCCAATGTGTGTAGAGCAGCCTCAGCCCTATTAGCGTGAGGCTAGGGGAAGAAGGTGGGAAATTCCACTGATTGGTTGAGATGAAATAGCGAGACCACCTTAGGAAGAAAATTAGATTGATGTGTAGAGCACCACCCTATTCTTGTGAAACCTGGTATATGGAGCATGCGCAACCAGCGCTTGTAGCTCACAGTCTATGCGTGCAGAGGTGAGCACCACTAGGAAAAGGACGATCCAGGAAAGGAACTTGAGAGGGCAGGTGGTGAGCGGTTCAACTTCCTGAGGACAACATTAAGGTCCAACGCAGTCTTGGGCGGGCGAATCGGGGGGCTGGGAGAAAAGGAGGCCCCTCATGAAGTGACCTATGTGAGGATGAAAGGATGGCGACCGTCTGTGTACTTGATGATGATATGCCGCCAGAGCACTAAGGTGCACCCAGACGGAGTTAGACTTCAAACTCACACGGGAGAGGTGCAGCAGATAGGTCAGGACCATTTGCATTGAGCAAAACAGGTTAAACCCTCTATCGGCACACCAGACAGAGATTCTGTGCCACTTGAAGGAATATGCACGTCTGGTGGAATCCTTTTGGGAGGCAAGTAGAACTTCCTTGACCTCCCCATGAAGGTGGAATTGAACAAGAGCTACCTTCTCAGCATCCACGCAGTGATGGCTAGAAATCGGAGGTTGGGATGTAGGAGGGATCCCCCGTCCTGCAAGGGCAGAACCGGAGCACAGCCAAACATAATTAGGGGTGCCCTCAAGAGATGGAACGGCAGAGGAAACCAGGGTTGCCTGGACTAATGTGGGTCAATGAGAATCAGTGATACTCCCAATCATGAGGCTGCAGCACTCTGCTGAGCTTGTCAGCCAGGACGCTGTCCTGACCTGGGAGATATACCATCCAAATAAGGATATGTCACTTGCTGGCAAATTTCCATAGCTAAACTGATTACCAGCAAAGGTACAAGCCAGTGCCGTCCTGTTTGTTCATATAGAACATTGCGACCTGGTTGTAAGTCTGAACGCGGGCAACTCAGTTGGACAAGCAATGCTGAAACATTCAAAAAGCATGTGCCACCGCCCTGAGCTCGAGGAAGTTGATCTGATGAAGGCTCTTTTTCCTCGACCACAGACCCTGGGTCCGGATGGCATCGAAGTGGGGCCACTGCCGAGCTTGGATGCATCCCTGGTAAGGACCAGCTGATGCGAGGGGGCCTGAAAGGAAAGGCCCGCTTGGAGTTTCTCCTGATTCTGCCACCAGAAGAGGGATGCCATCAGGTGCCCTGTCACCTGCTTCCACTTAGTACAGAGAGTCCACTGGGCCTAGCACATGTGGAGATGGGCAAAAGGGATGACATGCACCATTGAGGCCATATGTCCCAGGAGGCGGAGCACCTGGTGCTCTGACACCACGCAGCAATCCTGAACATCCTGTGCCAAGGCAACTAGTCTTTGCTCCCGGTCAAGTGAAGGAAGGCCTTCGCCTAAGCCATGTCCAGGAGTGCCCCAATGAACTTGAGCAGCTGAGAGTACTGAAGATAGGACACTGGAAAGCTTATGACGAAGCCCAGCTTCTGCAGCACCTGGACGGTGTGCTTCGCAGCCTGATGAACCTCTCTGGGCGATGCGCCTCTGATCAGCCAGTCATCCAGGTAGTGGAAGACGAAGACCCTCTGGAGTTTCAGGGAAGGCGGCTACAACCACCAGGCATTTTGTGAAAACCCTGGGGGTGAATGCCAGGCTGAAGGGGAGCACTCTGTATTGTTAGTGACACTCTCCAAGGATGAATCGGAGGTACTGCCAGTGCCAGGGGTAGATCAGGATGTGGGCGTAAGCATCTTTCAGATCCAAGAAACATAGCCAGTCTTCCCACTGGAGATATCGGAGCAGCATTCCAAGGAATACATCTTGAACTTCTCCCACACTAGGAAGCGGTTGAGATCCCACAGATCTAAGAAGGGGCAAAAGCCACCTGTCTTTTTTGGAACCAGACAGTAGAGAGTAGAACTCCTTGCCCACCAGAGGGACCAACTCCATGGCCCTTTCTTCCAAGAGGGCTCAGAGCTCTCCCTGCAGGAGTTCGCAATGGTGGAGGTCTAGAGGAAGTTCCCCCATAAAGAATGGAGACAGCATCTGCTCAAAGTGGAGGAGGTAGCTCTCCCTCACTATCTGCAGAGCCCAGGTGTCACTGGTGATGCTAGGCCAACAATGAGTGAAGGATTCAAGCTGCTTGCTGATATGCCGTGGAGCAGGACCCTCCAGGGGGAGATAGACTATGATCCAGGAGTCAAAAGTCCCCCCCCCTCCCAGGCTGTGACTGGGGATGCGGCACTGGCTGGGGCTTGGGTCTACGAGGGCCCTGTCCCTCGTTTTTAGCCTGCTGCCCCTGTGGGAGAGTTAGGTAGGCTGGATACTGGGAGTAACCTCCGTAGGTCTTCTTCTTCTTTGGGTAGAAGGACTTTTTCCCCGAAGCCTTCCATCAGGAAGGGTCAGCGGTCTTCCGAGAGAGTCTAGTTCTGGCAAGCAACTGAGTCTCCAGCTCAGCGGCCTTCTCCATCATGGGCTTGCCAAAGAGGTTGTCCCCTTGGCATGGGACATCGACCAACTTATTCTGAACCCATTGCTCCAAATCCGAGGTCTGTAGTCATGCCAGGTGGCGTGCACTAATGTGCAAAGCAATCACATGAGCCATGGACTCAAAGCCGTTGTAGGCCGCACAAATAACGTACTTGGAGCACTCCTTCACTGTAAAAAAACAGGTTCTTGAAGCACTGGAGATAGTCATCAGAAAGCCCAACTGAGAACCTGGTAAGCTCCCCTGCCAGGTCTCTCAGGTACATGCCCATGTACAGCTGGTACACCTGGATACGGGTTACGAGCATTGAGCCTTGGTAACACTTCCTACCAAAGCCATCCATGGTGTGTGCCCCCATCCAGGAGGCACAAAGGAGTGCATCTTCTGGCTCTTAATACGGCGCACAGCCGATTCCATCACCATGGAATTCTGTGGCAGCTGTGTCTTTTTGAAGCCTGGACTCTTGCGGACTCAATACATTTAATTGAGACGTCTGCTCGCTATGGGTACTGTAACGGGGGTCTCCCACATCCTGAACAAGAGGCACTTGAGGATCAGTGGCAACAAGACGGTGACAGTCTCCTTGGGTGGGGAAGGACAATGGAGGATCTCAAGGTCCTCTGCCCGAGGCTCCTCCTCCACCTTGATGGTATATGACAGTGTCTTCCCCATCTGTCTGACAAAGTGAAAAAATGGAGGTCCTCAGGAGAAGACTGATGGCACTCCAGCAGTAGTGAGGTAACCAAGGCAACATCCCTGTGCCGTGCTGTGTCCAGGGACTTGTTCTCCTTCTCCCACTCTGAGTCAGAATCAGAAAGGAAGTCAAAGGTCCGGCAGGAATAGCACCAATGCCCCGTGGTGGAGATGAAGGGTCCGGCGCTCCAAGCCTGAAACACTCAGAGGACACCCTCGGTACCCCAAGAGGGACCAAGAGCGGTCCCGGGAATTGATCCAGAGGAAATGCCGCTCCAACAGCAGCTGGACCTCCACAAGTGAGGCACCCACAGTAGAGAGGCCCTGAGGAACCAGAGGTTACCGATATAGGTGCCCTCTGTTGTGCCAGGAAGGCAGCCAGGCTATGTTCCATGGTCGCCAGCTTCTCTTCCAAGAGAGGGGTCACCGGCACCAGCACCGAGGGAATTGGGCCCGATGCTGGTTCCACCAGCGGAGACTTCCAGATGGTGATCTGTTCAGGAGCTTGATTCCTGTCCTCGGGCGATGTGGAAGTCTCCTCCCACAGGGGCAACTTAGAAGATTGCTCCCAGCCCTCAGCATCATGTCATGGGCTGAAATACCGATGACTGTGGGTCTTACCCATGCAATCGGCATCACCCACCCCCCAATGATGGCTTGGGAGAAGCCTGGTCCTTCCAGGTATGGTCCTCAGTAGAGAGACGCCAGTCCAATGCCCTGCAACCTTGAGGCTCTGGGAGATCCCGGTCACTGAGCAAGTTCAATGCCTCCGTGACGGCCTCCGAGGACGTAGTTTCTGACGCTGATGCTGGAGTTGATACAGAGGGCCTTGTGGCCAAACAGTGCCTCCCTCTGCCTTTTTTTAAAAATTTTATTTTTATTGAATTTTAACAATATAACAAGTAAAACTTGAAATAGAAACACATTTCATTAACACAATTAAAGAAAAATAAGTACCTCAAAAGAAAAAAAAATCATAACAATGTATGTTAGTCCACAAAGAAGGGATCCAAAAATAACACCATGGGCAGACGGCAAACAGTGGAAAAATAAAGAATACAATGCACTGCAAAAGTATTCATCCCCTCTGCATTTGTCCTGTTTTGTCGTATTACAACCTGGAATTAAAATGGAGTTTTGGGGGTTAGCACCATGTGATATACACAACATGCCTACGACTTTGAAGGTGCAAAATATCCTTTTTGTGACACAAATAATAATTAAGACAAAAAAAAACTGAAAGCAGGAGTGTGCATATGTATTCACCCCCCAAAGTCAATATGTTGTAGAGCCACCTTTTGCTGCAATTAAAGCTGCAAGTCTCTTGGGATATGTCTCTATTAGCTTAGCACATCTAGCCACTGGGATTTTCACCAATTCCTTAAGGCAAAACTGTTCCAACTCCTTCAAGTTACATGGGTTGCGTTGGTGTACAGCAATCTTCAAGTAATGCTACAGATTTTCAATTGGATTGAAGTCTGAACTTTGACTAGGCCATTCCAAGACATTTAAATGTTTCCCTTTAAACCAGCTTTAGCGGTATGTTTAGGGTCATTGTCCTGCTGGAAGGTGAACCTTCGTCCCAGTCTCAAATTTCTGGCAAACTGAAACAGGTTTTCCTCAAGAACTGCCTTGTATTTATTGCCATCCATCGTTTCTTCAATTCTGACCAGTTTGCCTGTCCCTGCCAATGAAAAACATCCCCACAGCATGATGCTGCCACCACCATGTTTCACTGTGGGAATGGTGTTCTCGGGATGATGGTAAGTGCTGGGTTTGAGCCACACATGGCGTTTCCCATGATGGCCAAAATGTTCAAATTTCATCTCATCTGACCAGAGAACCTTCTTCCATGTGTATGGGGGGTCCACCACATGCTATTGTGCAAACTCCAAACGCGTTTTCTTATTTCTTTCTTTAAGCAATGGTTTTTTTTCTGGCTACTCTTTCATAAAGCCCTACTCTGTGGAGTGTATGACTTAAAGTGGTCCTATGGACAGATACTCCCATCTCCGTTGTGCATCTTTGCAGCTCCTTCAGTGTTATCCTTGGTGTCTTTGTAGTATCTCTGATTAATGCCCTCCTTGCCCGGTCTGTGAGTTTTAGTGGGCAGCCTTCTCTTGTCAGGTTTGTAGTGGTGCCATATTCTTTCTATTTTGTTATAATGGATTTAATGGTTCTCTGTGGGATATTCAGAATTTGGAATGTTTTCATAACGCAACCCTGATCTATACTTCTCCACAACATTGTCTCTGACCTGTTTGGAGTGCTCCTTGGTCTTCATGTTGCTTGCTTAGAGGTGTTGCAGAGTCAGGGGCCTTTCAGAACTACTTTCAGGTATATTTATACAGGCATCATATGACAGATCATGTGACACTGATTGCATACAGGTAGACCCAAATCAACTAATCATGTGACATCTGAGGTTAACTGGTTGGACCAGATCTTACTTAGAGGTTTCAGAGCAAAAGGGATGAATACATATGCACTCACAACTTTTCAGTTTTTAGTTGGTTTTTTTATATATGCAAGATATTTTATTGTCATTTCTCTTCACCAATTTGGACTATATTTTTAGATCCATAACCTAACGTCTAAATGAACCTCCATTTTCATACCAGGTTGTACGTAATGAGACAAAAGAGGGCAAAAACCAAGAGGATGAATACTTTCGCAAAGCACTGTACATAGTACATTGGTAGGATATACGGCAAACAACAATTATCTGACCCAGACTAATCCTCAGAATTATCCCTGCAATCTCTGAGCATCCAAAAAGAAACATAACTGAGAGGGCTCAAAGAAATGATAAGCCCTATTCTTATATTTAAGTACAAATTTACATGGAAATCTTAATTGATACTTCGCACCAAAGGCCAAAGCCTCGGCTCAAAGCTCCAAAAACCTCTTCCTCCTACCCTGCGTGTCCACTTGAACTCATCTGGAAAAATTTGAATTCTACCACCCATAAAGGAGACATTGAGTTTCTTAAAATATAATTGAAGTAACGCAAAAGAAACCAAAAGCATTGCTCTAGCCTCAACCACATCAGTTGATCTCTCCAGCAGTTCGGACAGGTTCCTCAAGTCTAAAGAGCCAGAAGTGATATCCTCTAAAGGGGCAGAGGCAGAGGCTACCTGAGAGGAGTCCTTAGGTAAACCATGGAGGAGAAAATATATCTTCTGAAGAGGAGGAAGGCCAGAGTCAGGATAGCCAAATACATCTTTCAGGAACCTAGTAAATAGATCCCTAGCAGAGGAACCAGGAACCCGTGGAAAATTCAATACCCTAAGGTTTAAAACCCTCTGAGCATTCTCAAGATTTTCAGTCTTAAGCTGAAAAAACAGTCTGTCCTGAATTACAATTGCTTGTTGATCATGCATCTGAAGAAACCTCGCTTCAAACTCAGAAACAGCAGTCTTGTTGAGCTACCAAGTTCTTTTCCACACTCTCCAAACATGGTGAAAGGGAAGCCGAAACCTGGAAAGCACCTGCACAAACCTGATACTGACTGCAGGGCATTCCAGATCGCATCCAGAGCCACTTCTGAGGGATGAATCAATGAAGGAAACAAATGTGTATCAGAAACTGAAGACTCCAGCGATGCCACACTCTCTCCCGAAGAAGCTGTATCTGCCTGCATGAAGATATCCAAAGACCCATCTGGCAGAGGAGAGTCAGACCTCATGCTTCTCTCCTTACTTTCCGGTACGCCAGGCGCAGGAGGGGTAAAAGGGCCTAGCGGGCTCAGCAATACATTGCCGCCCAAGCTGAAGCTCTGTTCAGCCCCGGTAGCGGGAATGCCCACCCTATGCCACCCTATGTCCACTGCTGTAGCATAGGAATCCATGGTGTGCTGCCCTGGTCTGGCAATTGTGGGGAAAACTGCCCTTGCCTTTTGCCTTGCATTTAGGCATAAGGTAAACACCGAAAACAGCAGGAAATTAGGAGCAGCCACTGAACACGTCCTACACAAACGTCATCTTGGATCTCCTGCTACCTTTCACAGTTCTTACGCTCCTTGTCATCAGGAGGCAGAGGGGGCAAATAGAGGCATCGTAGTCAGCCTCAAGGCAGCAGTTATGATGGTCCATGATGGATATGGTCCGGCCACAACTGCCACACTTCTTAAAATTGCTGATCGAGGACATAACTGGGAAAACCCCTCCATTGGACACTAGCACCGATCGGCTGCAGCGAGGGAGAGCAGGCAGGTAAGCTCCTCCCTGCTCTCCTCCGGTGGGGCCAATTGGGCCTGAGAACCCCCCTCCAGCAACTACCATTAAGTCCCGGTGTGCCTAGGTGCGCCTGTGGGCCTTGCCAGAGGACCCTTAGGCGTGGTCCTTAAGCGTGGTCCGAAAAGAAGAGTAGACTGTGCAATAGGAAGACTGCTGAACTATAAATCTAATCGCAAGAACTACCTAAATCCACCAGCAACAATGGCGAAGCACAGAAATGTAAGTTTCTTGTTGTGCATTACACCGATGTGTGGCCTCACACTACAAGGCCTTTCACAAACGTTTACTCAAATCTAGTTCCAGCCTATTCCAGTTATCCATCACCACAGCAGAGGTTTTAATTATTCGTATTATGATAGAGTCCAACAGAGACCACTGCATAACATTAACAGACTTATTTACATTAATCCCACAGTGTCTTTTGAGCAACAAGCACAAAAACATAATAAGAACATAAGATATGCCATACTGGGTCAGAGCAAGGTCCATCAAGCCCAGTAATCTGTTTCCAACAGTGGCCAATCTAGGTCATACGTACCTAGCAGTTTCCCCAAAAGACACAGGTTCCGCACTGCTTGTACTGGGTCAAGCATTGATATCCTGGGTCCCTTCTTAATAATGGTTTATGGACCTTTCCTCCAGGAACTTGTCCAAACCTTTTTTAAACCCAGCTACACTAACAGCCTTTACTACATCCTCCGATAACAAATTCCAGAGTTTGATTACACGTTGAGTGAAAAAATATTTTCTTTTACTAGTCTTAAATAGTTACCCTTGTAGCTTCATTGCATGTCCCCTAGTCTTTCTATATTCTGATAACGTAAACAATAGATCTACGTTTACCCGTTCCACTCCATTCATTAATTTATAGACTTCTATCATATCTCCCCTCAGCTGTCTCTTTTCCAGGTTAAAGAGCCCTAACCTTTTTAGCCTTTCTTCATAGGAGTATCCTTCCATCCCCTTTACCATTTTGGTGGCTCTTCTCTGAACCTTTTCTAATAACTCTATATCCTTTTTAAGATATGGCGACCAGAATTGCACACAATATTCAAGGTGCGGTCTCACCATGGAACGATATAGAGGCATTATAATATCTTTTGTTTTATTTTCCATTCCTTTCTTTATGATACCTAGCATTCTATTTGCTCTCTTGGCTGCCGCTGCACACTGAGCCGAGGGTTTTAACATGTTATCCACAATGATGCCTAAATCTTTTTCCTGGGTGGTGGTTCCTAATGTGGAACCTTGCATCGTGTAACCATAGTTTGGGTTGTTCTTCCCTAGGTGCATAACTTTGCACTTGTCCACATTAAATTTCATCTGCCATTTTGATGCCCAGTCTTCTAATTTATCAAGAACCTCTTGCAATTTTCCACAATCCTCTTGGGTTTTAACAACTTTAAATAGTTTTGTCTCATCTGCAAATTTGATAACCTCACTCGTTATTCCACTTTCCAGGTCATTTATGAGTATGTCAAAAAGCAGCGGACCCAGCACAGGTTCCTGGGGTTCACCACTATTCACCTTTCTCCATTGGGAAAACTGGCCATTTAGCCCAACCCTCTGCTTTCTATCTTTTAACCAGTTCTTGATCCACAGTAGTACACTGCCTCCTATCCCATGACCCTTTAGTTTTGCCAAAAGTCTCTGATGAGGGACCTTGTCAAAGGATTTCTGAAAGTCCAGATACACTATATCAACCGACTCACCTTTATCCACCTGTTTATTCACACTTTCAAAAAAACACAACAGATTAGTAAGACAAGATCTTCCTTGTCTAAAGCCATGTTGGCTGTCTCCCATTAGGCCATGACTATCTACATGCTGAGTAATTTTATTCTTTATGATGGTTTCTACCATTTTTCCCCAGTACTTACGTGAGGCTCCCCAGTCTGTAGTTTCCCGGATCACCCCTGAAACCCTTTTTAAAAATTGGTGTTACATTGGCGATCCTCCAATCTTCAGGTATTAGAGATGATTTTAATGATAGTTCACAGATTACTAATAGCAGGTCTGCAATCTCATATTTCAGTTCTTTCAACACCCTTGGATGTATATCATCCGGCCCAGGTGATTTGCTACTCTTCAGTTTATCTAATAGTTGTAATACATCTTCTCGATGTATCAATATTTCCTTCAATTCTTCCGCACCTTTAAATACCACTTCAGTCATGGGTAACATCCCTACATCTTCCTCAGTAAAGACTGAAGCAAAGAATTCATTCAGTCTCTCCGCTATCGCCTTGTTGCCTCTTAGTGCCCCTTTAACTCCTCTATCATCTAATGGACCAACTGACTCTCTCACGGTTTTTTGCTACGAATGTACTTGAAAAAATCTTTATTTTGCGTTTTTGCTTCCACAGCAAGCTTCTTCTCAAATTCTCCCTTTGCCTGCTTTATCAATGCCTTGCATTTGACTTGCCAGTGCTTGTGCTGTTTCCAGGTTTTGTCGTTTGGCTCTTTTTTCCATTTCCTGAAAGATGCTTTTTTGGCAACAACAGCCTCTCTGACCTCACCTTTAAACCATGCTGGCAGTTTTTTGGACTTCCTTCCACTTTTCTTAAAGCGTGAAATACAGCTGGTCTGGGCTTCCAAGATAGTATTTTTCAACAACACACAAGCTTGATGTAAGTATTTAACCTTTGCAACTGCTCCTTTTAGTTTTTTCTTAACTATTTTCCTCATTTTATCATAGTCTGCCTTTCGAAAGTTAAAAGGTAGTACTGTGGATTTCCGTACTATCCCTCCTCCACTAATTAAATCAAAGGCGATGATGCTATGATAACTATTGCCAAGTGGCCCCAACACCCTTATCTCTTGCACTAGATCTGGTGTTCCAATAAGGACTAGGTCTAATATGGCTTCCCCTCTGGTCGGTTCATGAACCAGCTGCTCCAAGAAGCAGTCATTTATGTCATCTAGGAACTTTATCTCCCTAGCATGTCCTGCCGTGACACTAACCCAGTCGATATCGGGGTAATTGAAATCACCCATTATTATTACTGCGCTGTAACTTTTGTTAGCTTCCTTGATTTCTTTGAGCATGTCATCATCCATTTGTTCATTCTGGCCTGGTGGTCGATAGTACACTCCCACTGCCATCGCCTTCCCCTTTTTACAAAGAAATATCCCTGAAATGCTCACTCATTAATGCCAGGTCAATTCGTAACAAAATACCTGCAATACAAGACTACATACATGATACTACTCCAGATATCGTGTCCATCACTGAAACTTGGTTAACTGAGACAGCTAGAGTACCCCTCAACCAACTGAAGGTTCCAAACTATGAAATCTATCACTCACCCAGGTCAAACAAACGTGGAGGAGGAGTCCTTATTATCATAACAAAGGATCTCAAGTCTCCCTCACTTTATCTAATACCATAAATGACATAGATACATTGATAGTAGAAAATAGGCAACTTGCATTTTGCCTTCTATATAGACCTCCTAGAGCTGACCCTAATGGTCTAACCACCATCTTAGAAACAGTATGTTCCACCTCAGCCAAGAAACAACTAATATTACTGGGCTACTTTAACCTCATTTCCTTACATTGAAAACATGCTAACACATTTATAGATGCATACAACCCGTATTAAAACAAAATTCACTGGACAAGTCATGCCCTACATCTTACAGATCAATTTCCAGTCTCCCGTTTCTAGCAAAAATAATTGAGAAGATTGTTTATAAACAACTTCAAGATCATATTGATTCACATGCACCCTTAGATGAACACCAGTATAGTTTCAGACCACAACACAATATTGAAACACTGTTACTAACACTTCTTGATAAACTAATAAAAGGGACTGACAACCCCAAAGAAGCATTTATCCTCATATTTTTCGAATTAGCTGCAGTCTCTGACTCTATCTCACATGATATACCTTCTTGATAGGCTACAACTAACTGGGCTATATGGGAATGCTTTGCAATGGTTCAAATCCTGCTTATCAGACCGTACTCAACAAGTTAAAGTTAATCAACAATTATCTGATATATACAAGCAGAAACAAGGACTATCTCAAGGGTCTGCCCTTTTATCTCTGTTATTTAATATATATTTACAACCTCTATGACAGATCTTCAAAAAACACAAAATAGGATACTCCATCTATGCAGATGACATTGTGTTATATCTCCCTTTGATGTAATGAAACCCAATTTAGAAACAATAAATCTTGCTTTAATAAGATATCACAATGGTTAAAAGCGCACAACTTAAAAATAAACTATAACAAAATGGAGGTTTTATTTACAACCAGAAACAAATGCATTACCCCTCCACCTACAATCCATGTCCTTAATGTAAAGGACGAGGTCGAATACTTAAGTGTCACCATTAATCAAACCCTCAGCTTTACATCACATATTAATCTCACCACCAGAACCATTTATAATAAATTGAGAATGATGAAACAGTTGAGCCCGCTCCTGTCCAACAATGATTTCAGAACGGTGCTACAAGTCATGATATTTCCACACATTGATTATTGTAATAGCTTACTCCAAGGTCTTCTGAAACAAATACAGAGTCTTCAGGTTGCCCAGCATATGGCTGCTCGTATAACCAACAAAGCAAGTAAATCTGAATATATTACTCCAATCTTACACAAACTCCACTGACTGCCAATAGGACTAAATATAAACTATTGATGACCACCTTCAAATCGATAAGAAATATAACACCAACATATCTAACCAATCTAATCAAAATAACTCCAGATGACCATCAAAAAAGAACCTGCACCCAAAATACCAATTATACCCCCAGAATACCGCAAAATGAACCGTGCCGCTAGTAATAGAGCCTTTTCCTACATTGCCCCCTCATAGTGGAACATGCTACCTGACAAACTAAAATCCACCACAGATTTGTCAATATTCCGAAAGACCTAAAAACACATCTCTTTCGAGAACATTTTGACACTCTGAAAGACCATGAAACCATCTATCCAAATAACACCCCCTTTCAAATAAATAATAAACACTCTTATTTATTTATTTAACAAGCATTTCTATACCACTCTTTCCCATGGTTCAAGTGCGGTTTACAGAGAACAATAGTTATAAGGTATGGGGTTCATACCTAGTCATTTTACATATAACAATAGTAACTTTTGCAGGTAACAGTATAACTAAATGCATACAAAACAATTAACAATATTACAATTCTTACAATACAGGTTACATTCCAAAGGATACGTTTGGAATGTGAACAAACTATTTACATTATTATATTATTACATTATTAGGGTGCATAAAGGTCAACATGTGCAAGGTATAATTGTCAGGGATAGTTTTAGTCTGCATATGTGGTATAACACTTTGTAGTATAAAATGTTAACCTGTGTCTCTTTGCTTGTCTTGTATATTTTGTGTAGTATAGTGTAAGGTAAATAGATGAGTTTTTAGTTTTTTACGAAATTCCTTTAAGTCTGTCAACAGGCGTATGTCGTCTGGTAGTTCATTCCAGAGAAAAGGGGCTGAGTGAGAGAACGCCCTATTATTGGTGTGTTTTTTGGCTTTAGTATATTCTCTTGGTATTGCTATTTTGTTTGTGTTTCTACTACTTTGTGTACGTTTTGGTATTTCTATGTTGATTAGTTTGTTAAGGGTAGATGGTGCGAGATTGTTGACTATTGTAGATGGTGTTGATTGCACAGGTACACTACCAAAAAACTGCCTCCAGTTTTGCAACTGATTCCTATAGATTTTGGGGTGCTGAATCCAGGAAAAATAGCCAAAATGTTCCATCACGTCACGTTTTCTTGCAAAATTAGATTTCTTACCCATATAAGGAATGTTCACATAATTTCTTTTTAGCCGACTGCAGTTTATTTTCTTGGCCCAAAATAGAGGTTGTAATGGTTAACTAACTAGAAACACTCCCTCATGATATTTTAGAGTGTTTTGTATTCATTTTATACATTAACAGGACAATTGGGAGGCGGGGGGCTAAATCCAGTACTCGCGCTGGCGCATGTTCTTTCCTGTTCGCCTCGCCTCGTTCGCTCACTCAAACACGGTGGTTGCGACATGAACGTTCCTGTCAAATTTCAGTTTCTTGCAAGTTCATTATTACCTTTTGTTTGCTCAATCGTAATCCAGCTTTATTCCGAAGTGGTTCACTACAGTTGTAGTTTACAGTGCTGTGTATTTGTGATGGCTCACAGAGCCAGAGGTTGCGTCAACTCTCCGGACAGTTTTTGTTTTATTTGTGGGGAATATACCGTGAAAAAGCGGCAGAGGAACATTTCTGCATTTATTTAAAAAGTATATTTCGCCTATTTCGGTTTGAAGTTAGGCGATCAAGACAAACCGTGGGCTCCTCACAAAGTGTGCAAGACATGTGAGGAAGATCTACGCTTATGGATGAAAGGTAAAAAACAAGCATTTCGTTTCGGAATACCTATGATGTGGCATGAACAAAGAGACCACAGCAGTGACTGCTATTTTTGCTCTTGCATTGTGAAGGGATACAACTTAAAAAATAAGAACGTAATAAGTTACCCCAACCTTCCCTCAGCAATTAGGCCTATGCCTCATAGCAACGAAGTACCTGTGCCTGAACCACCAAAATCTTTCGATCATATTTGTGTGGACGGTTCTGATCATGATGAGACTCATCAGATGGCTTTTCCCGATGGGTCCAGTACTTCCGAGTTTGAAACTGAACCAGATCCGAAACCTGAACTTTTCTCTCAAGCTGAATTGAATGATTTAGTCCGGGATTTAGGACTCCCAAAAGATGCTGCCCAACTGCTAGGTTCTCGGCTTAAACAGAAAAATCTATTGTCACCAGGAACAACTTTTTATTGGTACCGCAACCGCGAGACACAATTTTTGAAGTATTTCAGCAAAGAGGAAGATTTGGTATTTTGCAACGATATATACGGAGTGATGGAAATGTTTAAACTCAAGTATGATCCTGCTGAATGGCGGCTGTTCATTGATTCGTCAAAAGACAGCATAAAAGGTGTTCTTCTTCATAATGGCAACACATTCGCTTCAGTTCCTATTGCTCACTCTGTTATTCTCCAAGAAAAATACGAGAATTTGGCCCTGATTCTTCAGAAGATTCGTTATGATGAGCATAAGTGGATGATTTGTGGAGACTTTAAAATTCTATCCATGCTATTAGGGCAGCAATCCGGTTTCACCAAATATCCCTGCTTCCTTTGCTTGTGGGATAGCCGGGCCCACGACCTACACTGGGGGAAAAAAGACTGGCCAATTCGGGAGTATTTGAGACCCGGTGAGAAAAATGTTCTTCATGAGAGCTTGGTACCTCGTGATAAAATTCTATTACCACCTCTCCACATTAAGTTGGGTCTCATTAAGCAATTCATCAAGTCCCTTCCAAAAGATGGTGAGTGCTTTCGGTACCTTTGCTCAAAGTTCCCCCGACTTTCTGAAGCAAAGCTAAAGGAAGGAGTGTTTGTTGGCCCTGATATAAGGAAACTCATTTCAGATGGAGCATTCGCTGAAACGATGTCTGAGAAGGAAAAAGAAGCCTGGGATTCCTTCAAGGATGTTTTTCTCAAATTCTTGGGGAACAGGCGGGATGAGAACTATAAGGATATTGTTGCCAGGATGCTCAATGCCTTCAAAGAACAAGGCTGTAACATGAGCCTAAAAGTCCTTTTCTTGCACTCCCATGTGAACTACTTTCCCGAAAACTTGGGGGCGTACAGTGAACAACAAGGTGAAAGGTTTCACCAGGACATCAAGGACGCAGAGAGAAGGTACCAAGGAAGATGGAACACCACTATGATGGCTGATTTCTGCTGGTTGCTGCTGCGGGAAACCCCAGATGAAAAATACGCCAAGCAGCGCACCACGAGAAGCATTCGGGGGAAGAAGAAACGGGCCCACCAAGAGATTGATTGACCCAAGAATGACTTTAAAATCTAAACTGTGTTGACAAATATCGTGTTTTTACTAAACTTTGAAATAAAAATTTGCTAGTTATTACCACAGTGTCGGATCTCATTTATTAGAATTTTATTTTCACACCATCGGGTGTTTGTCTTCATGTATTGCAATGGTGCGGTTTGCGTTTTCTATTCTTACATACATACCTGTACAACATTTTTTGCACATTTCTTTGCTTTGCTTTGTGTCTAACCTCGCTCTTATATGCTCAATGTTTGTGCACATGTATGTGGCTGTTTTAAGTGCAGACAATTTTGCTACCATCACAGTGTGTTTTGTTGACATTACTCTATTCTTATGTGCTGCCTTGTTACAATTTTCTTTATTCTTATTTGAATAACTACTAAACAATTAGTATAAAGAATTCATCCAAGAAACTTTTATCTCGATCGCACTCAATCTGAAACGTTCACCTCAAACTGCTAACCCAATGTAGCAAAAAATCTGTACGTGATGGAGCAAATTGGTTACCAGATTTGGATTCAGCGCACCAAAAAACGTAAAAATCAATCGAAACATTAGAGGCAGTTTAAAAAAATTTTTTTTTAGTGTACCTGTGTTGTTGACTCTTAACTTTACAACACAATTTTATGCACTCCAATTCATCAAACGATTCACCATTCACCCCCACGTTGTATCTGTAAATAGACTGTAAATAGTTTCCCTTGTTATCCAAGTTCCTTCCCTTGTTATCTGTAAACTCATGCTTGTTATTGTACTGAGACCTTTGTTCTGTGTAAACCGCGCTGATGCTGAATAGTGCGGTATATAAGAGAATGTAAATAAATAAATAAATAAATATAAGTTGATAAACCATAACCCTGATATGTATATAAATACCTATGTATATAAACAAATATCTCACTAGGTATGTATAGGCATGTGCATACATATATGTAGATGTGTATATAGGCATATAGGGTGATGTATATAAGTGATACCTTCCTCTGGTTAGTATTATGTTACTGTTAAGATGCTCGATGTAATAATTGTTGTTAAAATGTTCACTGTAAATAGCTCCTATGTTATAATGTAATGTTGTTGTTATTCTGAAAACCGCTTTGATTACCCGAAAAGGTGGCATAAAAAAACATTAAATAAATAAAATAACACAAGCGAGGTCAAACTCTATTGCTGAAGTAGCTGAAAAAGTGAAGAAAAAGAGGGAGGCCTTCATGAAATACAAGAGATCACAGAAAGAGGAAGACAGGCATCTATATTTAGAAAAACTTAGAGGAGCTAGCAAAGTAGTCAGGAAATCAGGAAGGCAAAGATTCAGAAGGAGGAGGAAATAGCCAATGCAATAAAATGGGGGGGATAAGACATTTTTCAGATATGTTAGTGATAAGAGGAAGGGCAAAAGTGGTATTGTCAGACTCAAGGGTGCAGGGGAGGAATATGTAGAAGCTGATAAGGATAAAGCGGAATTGCTTAACACATATTTCTGTTCTGTGTTCATAGATGAAGAACCAGGAGCAGGACCTCAGAAAACACCCACAAACAGGAACAGAAGGAGGGGCATCTTGAACAATTTTCAGAAGACTGTGTTCGTGAGAAACTAGCTCAACTTAAAGTAGAAAAAGCGATGGGACCGGATGGGATACACCCTAGAATACTGAGGGAACTTGGGGACATTCTAGCAGCTCCGCTGATTGACCTTTTCAATGCCTCTTTGGAGTCGGGAGTGGTGCCAAAGGACTGGAGAGAGGTTCATGTGGTGCCTTTGCACAAAAGCGGAAGTAAGGATGTGGTTGAAAACTACAGGCCGGTTAGTTTAACTTCGGTGGTGAGTAAATTATTTGAAACACAGCTGAAAGAGAAAATAGTGAGGTTTCTGGAGTCCAAAGGATTACAGGATCCGAGGCAGCATGGATTCACCAGAGGCAGGTCTTGTCAGACAAATCTGATTGATTTCTTTGACTGGGTGACCAGGGAGTTGGACCAAGGGAGAGCCCTTGAAGTGATGTATTTAGATTTCAGTAAAGCCTTTGACACTGTTCCTCACAGGCAACTTATAAACAAACTGAGCACCCTAGGGATGGACCCTAAAGTTACTGCTTGGGTTAGAAATTGGTTGGGTGGGAGGCGACAAAGACTACAGGTAAATGGAGCTCACTCTGAGGAGAAGGATGTTACCAGTGGTGTGCCCCAGGGATCTGTCCTTGGTCTGATTCTTTTTAACATCTTTGTCAGTGATATAGCGGAAGGGCTGTCGGATAAGGTTTGCATCTTTGCGGATGATACCAAAATCTGCAATAGAGTAGACACCCAGGAATGTGTAGATAACATGAGGAGGGATCTAACTAAGCTTGAAGAATGGTCTAGAATTTGGCAGCTGGGATTTAGTGTTAAAAAATGTAAGGTCATGCATTTGGGCTGCAGCAATCCAAGGGAGCAATATAGTATAGGGGGTGAAGTACTTTTGTCCACTAAAGAAGAGCGGGACCTAGGCATGGTTGTGTCTGATGATCTTAAAGTAGCTAAACAGGTAGAAAAGGCAATGACAAAAGCTAGGAGGATGCTTGGGTGCATACGGAGAGGAAAGGCTAGCAGAAAAAAGGAGGTGATAATGCCTCTGTATAAGTCTTTGGTGCGACCTCATTTGGAGTATAGTGTGCAATTCTGGAGACCGCACCTTCAAAAGGATGTGAACAGGATGGAGTCGGTGCAGAGGGTGGCTACTAAAATGATTAGTGGTCTTCATTATAAAGCATATGAGGACAGACTTAAGGATCTTAATATGTACACCTTAGAGGAAAGGCAGGATAGAGGTGATATGATTGAGATGTTTAAATACCTCCGTGGCATAAATGTTCAGGGAGAGAGCCTCTTTCAATTGAAAGCAAGTTCTGCTATGAGGGGACATGGGATGAGGGTGAAGGGAGATAGATTCAGGAGTGATGTGCGGAAATATTTCTTTACGGAAAGAGTAGTGGATCCATGGAAGAGTCTCCCAGTGGAGGTGGTAGAGATGAGGACAGTAACTGAATTCAAAAAAGCATGGGACAAACACAGAGGATCCCTAAAGGTAAAAAGGGGACTGTTGTAGTTGTTGATATGGAAGGACAGACTAGATAGGCCATGTAGTCTTTTTCTGTCGTCATATTTCTATGTTTCTATGGTCTTGATCAGAATGATGCGAGGAAAAACTCACACATTGGTGGGAAGAAGAAGAGAAAAAGCGGGACCCAAGAGAAAAAAAAATGCAGTGCTGAGACAACAACGGTTCCGGGATCGCAGGAAGGCAAGGATATGCGTAGCAAAAATAGAAAAGAATGAAAATGGCAAAATAATGCCAATTCCACAAACAGATTTTTCTGGGGTGCAGACAGACGTCTAAAAGTCTCCATAGAAAAACTAAGACATCGGCAGGAAGGCAACCACGCATGCATGATTCATCTCCCAAAGGCTTTCTTTAAAAGTTTGGGAGAGTTACCGCGCAGACTCCATCGGTGACGTCATCCATAAGCGAGGACTGTTTTCTGCTTGGTCCCGAAAAAATACTCCGTGCTGACAGAGATAAGAGCTGGCTGGGTCATTTAACACACCCATCAGATTTGACAGTCTCCATATTCAAACTTTAGTGCCAATAATGTATCAGCAATATTCTCTTTTCCAATTTGCAGACAAGTGGATGACAACAGGAGGCTACACACAATTTATGGGTAACATGAAAGCACTGGGTTAGCCATGGGGAGAGTGGAGCAGCATCAAATTGCTATAGAAGAGTAAGTTGATCGAGGAATGCTTGCTTGAAGTTTCTTGGAAGATCCAATACTTTCAAGCTTTCTGCACTAAGATATTTAAGAAACAGGCCAACATATCAGTCTTTGGTCGAGACTCAAAGCTTGCTGCCTTTTGGTTTCTGGTGAAGTTTTCAAAGATTCATGTAGAAAGATTGTAACTTGGCTCAGCTTTCAGTCCTAAACTAGTCCTAGGGAGGAGCAGCCTAGTGGTTAGGAGGGCCAGGGGTTCAAGTCCCACCTGGGGACAGTAATCTTAGGCTGGAGGGACTGAGGTTTCTAGTCCTATAGGCACTCCTTGTGGCCTTGGGCAAGCCACTTAACCCTCCATTGCCTCAGGTACATATAGATTGTGAGCCCTTTGGGGACAAGGGAATATATCCAGTACCTGTTTGTAGTAGCTATATAATGTAAACCACTTTGATTGAAGGATAAGGTGGTATAGAAAACTGGTTAAATTATAAATAAATAAAAAACTCAGAGGAAGGTGCTGAGGACTTCTTTGTAATAGCCTAACAACCAATACAATTACAGTGAGCTACTCAACCTAATATAGTAAGCCTTTGAGGCCAGCTTCCAGGATCCAGGTGTCACTAACAAGGCACAAAGGCTGATCCTTCCCAAGATATCCTGCAGCAGATTTCATAGACATTAGTATGTAAATAAAGGCTAACAAAGAAAATATAAGAAGATACTTTTTTATATAACTAAATATACTCTTTTGGGAACTGATGCCTCCTTCCTCAGTTCAGAAGAGAAAAAGCAAAACAGCAGTGCAAAAAATAGAGATAAAAAAATAAATTCAATTATAGTGTAAGGGGGAGATGATGTTAGGATGACCAAAAGTGGGCTGAAGAAACGTTTCTGTTGTTGTTAAGTGCCGTCGAGTCAGAGTCGACTCATGGCGACCCTCTGGATAGCTATCCTAAATTGTGTTCAGTCTTGAGTCAGGCGGCTCATTGTCGACAGACTGGTACCCGTAGCTGCTGTTATTGTATCGATCCATCTCATTGCTGGCCTTCCTCTTTTGCGTTGACCTTCTATCTTGCCAAGCATGATGTCTTTCTCTAATGATCTCTCTCTTCGCATGATATGTCCAAAGTATGAAAGTCGAAGTCTTGTCATCTGAGCTTCTAAAGAAAGCTTAGGTTTGATCTCCTCTAGTATCGACTGGTTTGTTCTTCGGGCAGTCCATGGTATACACAGTATTCGCCGCCAGCACCATAATTCACAGGCATCAATTTTCTTCCTGTCTATCTTTTTCACTGTCCAGCTTTCACATCCATATGATGTTATTGAAAATACCATGGCTTGAGCAAGTCAAATCTTTGTATGGAGAGAGATATCTCTGCTCTTGAGAATCTTATCTAGGTCTTTCATAGCCATTCTGCCAAGAGCAATGCGTCGTCTGATTTCTTGACTGCTTGTTGCTTCTTTATTGATAGTTGATCCAAGTAGGTTAAAGTTGTTCACAATTTCAATTTCTTCTCCTTCAACGATGAACCTGTTGATTATGCCAGTTGTCATGATCTTTGTATTCTTTACATTAAGGTGCAGGCCCATTTTGAGACTTTGTTCTTTGATTGTGAGAAGCAAATGTTTCAGATCATCTTCACTTTCAGCCTGTAATGTGGTATCATCAGCAAAGCAAAGGTTGTTGATGAGTCTTCCACCAATCTTCACACCTCTGTTTGTCTTCATACAATCCTGCTTCTCTGATGATTTGTTCTGCATATAAATTAAACAGGTAGGGGGAAAGTATGCAGCCTTGTCTTACACCTTTGCTTATTTTAAACCATTCTGTTTCTCCTTGTTCCGTTTGAACTGTTGCTTCTTGATCAATGTACAGATTGTGCAAGAGTACGATCAGTTGTTCTGGTATACCCATGCGTCTTAATGTGGTCCAGAGTTTCTCATGGTTTACACAGTCAAAAGCCTTGCTATAGTCGATAAAGCACAAATAGATATCCTTTTGGTATTCTTTAGTCTTTTCAAGGATCCATCTCACATCCGAAATGATGTCTCTCGTTCCTCGCCCTTTCCTGAACCCTGCTTGCACTTCAGGTAGTTCTTGTTCCAGGTATGGTTGTAGTCTCTTTTGAATAATCTTCAGTAGAATCTTGCTGGCATGTGGGATCAGAGCGATTGTGCGATAATTTCCACATCAGTTGGATCACCTTTCTTTAGTATTGGTATAAACACAGATCTTTCCAGTCAGTTGGCCATGATGTTGTCTTCCATATTTCTTGGCAGAGCCTTGTAAGTAAGGTAACAACTGCATCAGATTGCTGTAATACTTCTATGGGAATGCTATCAATGCCTGGTGCTTTGTTCTTTGATAAGGCTTTCAATGCTGCTTCAACTTCTTCTTTCATCACCAATGGTTCCCGATTATAAGGTACAGGTTGAAACGGCTGTTGGTCCACTTGATCTTTATCATATAAAAACTCTGTATATGCCTTCCACCTTTTCTTGATCTTCTCAGCATCATTCAACACAGAACCTTGGGCATTTTGTAACATTCCAATTCGAGGCCGAAACTTTTTCTTTAACTGTCGTAGCTTTAGGAAAGCCAATCTTGTTCTTCCTATAATAGTTTCTGCTTCTATTTCCTTGCATGCGTTGTTGTAGTACTTTTCCTTGTCCTGTCTTGCTGCACGTTGGAAATCTCTGTTGAGTTCTGTTATTGTCTTTCTTTCTCCTCTTGCTTTAGCTTCTCTGCGTTTCTGGGCAATTTTCAGAGTTTCTTCCGTCATCCATTTTGGCCGTTTTTTCTTTTTCACCTTTTGTAGAGACTTCTCGCTTTCTTCCAACACAATCTTCTTGATGTCATTCCATAACTCTTCTGGAGCTCTGTCATTTGCATCTAAAGCAGCAAATCAATTTTGCAGGCAGTCTTTAAATTCCAGTGGTATATTCTCAAGGTCATATTTTGCTGCATTCATGAGTGGTTTGCTCTTTTTCAACTTTAGCTTGAGTTTGCATACTAGTAGTTGATGATCTGTACCACAGTCAGCTCCAAGTTTTGTCTTTGTTGATGTTATAGAACTTTTCCATCGTTGACTTCCACAGGATGTAGTCAATTTGATTTTTATACAATCCATTGGGTGAAGTCCATGTGTACAGTCCCCGCTTGTGTTGATGGAAGAAGGTGTTTGAGATGAATAGATCGTTGGTCTTGCAGAATTCTATCAGTCTTTCTCCAGCTTCATTTCTGTTGCCAAGTCCATATTTTCCAACTACTTGGCCCTCTTCTTTGTTGCCAACTTTTGCGTTCCAGTCACCCATGATTATCAGGAGATCCTGTTTGCATGTTCTGTCAATTTCAGCTTTTACTTGTTCATAGACCTCTTCAATTTCATTCTATTCTGCAGCTGTTGTTGGGGCATATACTTATTTATTTATTTATTTAACAGTATTTCTAAACCGCCTTATCTTAATAATCAAGGTGGTATCACAGCAAGCAATCAGGTAAAGTGTGTGTGTTGTACATGCAGTGAGGATAAGACTTAGATGTGTGAGGGATGTGTTGGGTGCTTGATTTGTTTGAGCTATATACAGGGTGGGCTATTTACAGTGGTGCTAGAATCATATTTTATATATATTCAGTTGTTTGGGAGGATTGGAGTGCTGTTATCCATTCTCTTAGGTTATGTGATGTGACCATAGTGCTCTATGAACAGGATGGTTTTCAGTTGTTTTCTGAAGTCTTTGAGGTCTGGAGTTGCCCTTAGATCGTCCGGTAGATTGTTCCATATTGTTGGAGCAGCCATGGAGAGAGCTCTGTCTGTTGTGTCCTTGCGTGTGTGCTTGTACTCATTTGGGGTGCTGACTCGGTTGCGTGTTTGACTTCTTCTGGGACGTGCGCTGGTTTCCGGTTGTATGAGCAGGTGGAGGCTGTTGGCTGATGTGTGTTCTTTTATCTTAAATAGGTTTATGATAGTCTTGTATCTGATGCGAGCAATGATTGGGAGCCAGTGTAAGTCCTTTAGTGTAGGTGTGATGTGCTCCTGCCTTGCGGCTCCGGATATGATTCGAGCTGCAGTGTTTTGTGCCAGCTGTAGTGGTTTGAGAGCTTGTTTTGGTAGTCCGAGGTATATCGGATTGCAGAAGTCCAGTATTGGGGTTATCAGTGCTTGACAGACTGTACGGAAGTGTTCTGGAGCGAGGAGTGGTTTCAGTCTCCTGATGATTCGCATCCTGTAATATGCTTTTTGGATTGTTTTGTCTATGTGTGGTTTGAGGTTGAGTTTACTGTCCAGAGTAACCCCAAGGTATCTCACCTCCGATCTTATCGGTATCGTGGTGCTTTGTATCTTTATGTTTGGTGGGTGTGTGAAGCTTTGGTTTCGAGTGATGATTAAAGCTTCAGTCTTGTTGTAGTTTATAGCTAGATTGTTGTTTTGGCACCACTTCGCCATTTGGGTAAGGCAGTCTGCTATCTTAGAGAAGTCCGGGTTTTCGATTGATATCGGGGAGTATACCATTATATCGTCTGCGTATATTGTGTATTGGATGTTGTTCTCTTTCATAATGTTGCATATTGGTTGGATGTAGATGTTAAAAAGGAGTGCTGAGAGTGCGGATCCTTGTGGTACTCCTTGTTGGACGTTTATGGGCCGGGAGGTGTCCTGTCCCACCTTGACCTGTAGTTGTCTTTCTGTTAGGTACGAGTGGAACCATTTTAGAGTGGTACCGTGTATACCAGTGTTCTTCAGTCTCTCCAGGAGTATATTGTGATCAACTGTGTCGAACGCTGAGGAGATGTCGATGAAGATCATTATAATTCCATTCCTGATGTCGTCAATTATTCTTATGATGCTGTCGAAGAGGTAGATCAGGAGAGTTTCGACTCCATGGTTGGGACGAAATCCGTGTTGGTTGTCGTCGAGAGTTCCGTGTTCGTCAATGTGTTCCTGAAGTTGTAGTTGAACCGTCTTTTCGATTATTTTTGCGAGGAAGGGTATGCTGGAGATTGGTCGGTATGCTGCTGGGTCCTTTTTGTCGAGAGAAGTTTTCTTTGTGATTGGTCTTACTGAGGCAAGCTTTAATTGCTGTGGCATGAGTCCTTGAGTGAGTGAGTTGTGTACCATTTTATGAATGTTTGGTATGAGGCTTGCTTTGGTGGCTTTGACCCATGACACTGGGCAAGGGTCTGTAGGAGCAGTGCTTGTGTTGATTGTGGAGATGATGTCTGATATCTGCTCTTTTGAGGGTGAGTGGAATGTGCCCCAGGTTTTGGGGTGGACGTTCGTTCTGTTGGTTCTACTGGGTGTTGAGCGCTCTGTGGAGTGAAATTTGTCTTTGATGTGGTCGGCGAATATCTGTGGATCCACTTGTATTTCTCTTTCTGCTGCTTGCTCTTTTGTCAGGGTTTTTACTATTTCGAAAAGTTCTCTGGGTTTGTTGATGGAAGAATTTATCAGGTTTGTGTGGAATTCTCTCTTTGATTGGTTGATGTGTTCATTGTATTGTTTTTGCTTTGTTAGGTAAAGATGTTGGTCGGAAGTAGTTTTGTTTTTTCTCCATCTCCGTTCAATTTTCCTGAGCTCCCTCTTTTCCTGTCGTATTTTTGCTGAGTACCATGGTTTGTTTTGTCTCTTGTTGTGGTGTTGTTTCTTGGTCCTGTCAACGGATGGTTTGGCGGCGTTCGCTAGGACATTGTTCCAGTTGGAAACTTGTTCCTCCAGGTCCTCTGAGTCAATGTTCAAGTGTTGTATTGTGTCCTGGATGAATTCGTCCTTGTCAAAGGACTTGAATCGTCTTTGTGTGTGTGGGAAGTTCGCTCTTTCGCTTGTCCAGTCTTCTTGTGATTGCAGATTTGTCTCGATTAAGTAATGGTCAGACCATGGTACTGGGGTGATGGTGGGTGTAGAGATTAGGTCTCTTGAAGTTAGGTAGTTTGATGCGAAGATGAGGTCTGGGGATGATCCTAGTCTGTGTGTTGGTGCATTGACTATCTGTGTGAATTGAAGTGATGACATTGCCTGAAGGAAGGCCTCTGCATCTTTTGTATTGGCGGACTTGAGTTTGAAGTCTCCGATTAGTAGTGCTGGTTTGTTGTTTGACGTTATGGCACAGGCTTCTTCGAGTATGAAGGCTAGTTCGTCGGGTGGAGCACGGGGTGCTCTGTAGGTTAGGCAGATTGCAATATTCTTGTTCTTGATGCTAATTGTGTTACACTGCTTTGTATCTGTGAGATTCAGTGTCTTGAACTTGAGTTCTGTTTTTGCTATTATTAGGACTCCTCCTCCACGCTTGTGGATGCGTGGGCAGTTGTATGCTGAGTAGTTGTTCGGTACTAGTTGGTTGAGTAGTACACTGTCGGTAGGGTTGAGCCATGTCTCTGTGATGCATATTATGTCTGGCTGTCGCTCTTCAATGTGGTCTACCAGAGTGTGTATCTTGTTGCAGATGGATCTGGCGTTTATGAGCTCAATTGATGTTTTCTTTGTGGAAGAGGTTGTTGCGACGTGTGCTTCCTTAGGGCCGGTGTTGGGGTTTGATTTGTGTCTGTTTTGTCTCTTTGTTTGGGAGGTTGCGAGTGTCTCTTTGTGTGTGTGTTGTGGACCGAGATATGGCAGTGCAGTTGGTGGGTACCATGGTGTGTTTGTTTGGGTGTAGTGGGGGTGTGTAGTTGGTGGGAGGAGTTGTGTGACTAGTAGGTATAGTGAATTATAGTTGTGTTGATAGACATTCCTCGTAGACGAATAGAGATTAAGCGTTCGCTGACTGCATTGTATTTCATTATAGTTCTTGCAAGTTTCTTCTTTATTATAAATGCAACACCATTTCTTCTTTGTCTTTCATTTCCAGCATAGTAGACCATGTGATCATCTGATGCAAAGTGGCCGATGCCAGTCCATTTCAGTTCGCTGATACCCAACAGATCAAGTTGTACACGTTCCATTTCATTCTTGACCACCTCCAACTTCCCTTGGTTCATGCTTCGTACGTACCATGTTGCAATGCGTAAGACATCTTTACAGCTCCTGACTCTCATTTCATGCACAGCTTTATCAGCAGTCAGACGTCCCGAGGGCTTTGATCCAACCACATCATAAATGCTGGCTTTACTCTGAAAAGTCTTCAGCTCTTCCCCGGTAGCTAGTTGAGTGCCTTCTGACCTGGGGGTCTCATCTTCCAGCACTATAGCACAACTTGTTTTGTTGTAACTATCCATTGGGTTTTCATGGCAAGATACAGTAGTAGATTGCCGGGCCTTTCTTCCACGCAGTTTAAGTTTGGTGTTGTTGCCGTTGTCACAGAAATGTGATCCTCTGCCGTCAACACTATCCCATTCTGCTGCTGCCCAGATGGGTGGTTTGTCTTGGTCTGGCACCTCAGCTGAGACCTGTCCATCTTGGGAGACCCTGCCAGTAGTTAAACTACCGATAGTTTAGCTCTCGGCATCACTGATGCACACAAGCCCTCACAGCACGACAAACTGCAAACCAAGTGAGGATGACCAAGAGTGGGCTGAAGAAATGTTTCTATAGTTATCAATAGTATAGTTCTTTCCAAAAGAAATGCAGCACAATTTCTGATAGTCAGTATTCATCAGGGGTCTATAGTGGCTGCAATATTATTTAATATAGTCAAGGCCCTGTTGCTCACTGTGACACAGTAGCTCCCCAGGAACAGATGGACACGAATGAGCATCCGGTGGTAGAAGCCGGTACTGCAGGAGAAAGCAGGGATTTCTTTGCAGAAAGAAAAAAACCCAGATTCAATCAAGCAGAACAGCTCACCTCGAGGGAGGAGAGTAGGAAAGCTTTTGATTGGGCACGCCCCAAGGGGAGGCGGGCAGTGCAGGCTAGAAGCACCTGGTTAAATACTCAGAAACCAGGAAGTGAAGAGAGGCAAGACAAACAGAACCCGGAGCAAGAGCAGGACCGAGAGAAGCTAAGAGGGCAGAAGCCAAGAGAGCAACGGAGGCTAAGAGAATTCCCAGAGGGAGACACAAGTGCTTCAGAAGGAAAGTCTGAAAGGAAGTATCCTTCCTGTGGTAATTCCTCTAATAGTCTGCAGCTGGCAGGTAGCGTGGTGGAAGATTCAGATGAGGAAAGAAACTGCTGGAGGCAGAACTCTTTCAGAACGCTGAGAGATCCAAGGCTACAGGACCAGGCAGAGCTATGGAATAAAGGCAGAAGGACAAAGAATTCTCCAAAGGAAAAGCTTCTGTATAAGGTACCCAGTGGGGGAGAAGTTTATGCTCTAAAGCCAGAAAGATTGTGTTCTAGTTTTAAAAGCCAAGTCAGGCAAAATGATGGCAGCTGTTGTCAGCAGGGAGAAGCTCTGAATAACACTAATTATTCCTATAAGCTAGCTGAAACACCTAGCCAAGAAAGGGCTGACGTAAATGCTTTTAAGTACCCTCCTAGCACTGCTAAGTTTTTATGCACAGCACCCACGTGTAGAGAAAGGTGGGGAGATAACGGAAGCACAGCAAGTGTTTGTTTTCCTGATACAAACAAACCTGATAAGCAGCCTGAGATAGAGAGGCTCAGCCAACATTTGCTCACCGAGGGGAAGGGAAGACAGCTAAGTGAAGGGAAGTCACCAGCTGAATCACTTCTCAAAGAATTCAAAGAGTTTTTAGAACAGAAGACAAGTTTTAACTACAGTATTCCAGAACCAGTTACTGGCTGTAATGAAGAAACACCTGTTTCTAATTCTCTGCTTTACCCTGATGAAGATATATTAATGGACTGCTCTACATGCTTAATTGACAGAGGCAATTAAGGGAAAAGGATTTTCTGGTATATGAAGAAATATAGCAGTGGCACTTAACTTGACCTACACAAGAAAGCTTGTGGAAGGTGAATGAATTAAGGTACCAGTGATTGGTAGAACCAGAGCACTACTGTTAAAGGAACTTTTCTGTTGCATCCTGTATGTTTGAACCACATGAAGTGAATGTGAAATAATACAGCATTACAAGCCTGTTTGGCAAGTTTCAGTTAATCTTGTTTTTGGTTTATACTTCTGCACCGTCTGTAGCCTTTTTGAATTGCACAATGGCAAAGTAAGCCTCATGAAAAATTAACCTCATGAAAAATAAATTTCTCTTTGCCTGCCTTACTGCTCGAAGCACAATAACACAACTACAACTAACTGCCTCAAGGGCATCACAAGGCAACCCCTCCTTAACCCTCAAGGTTAGGGAGCGGGCGGCGTGATATCACTCTAATCTAAGAGTATGGGGGTTGGTATCTACTGCTATATATTGTGATAAGGAAGCTTATCAGGGCCCGGGAAACAAGGATAAAGAGGGGGAATTTATCTTTATCAAAGGACCTGTATTGCTAGGTCAGAGATACTAAACCCCAGTTGTACCTAGAAACCAGATTGTACCAGGCTGCAATAGGTTGCAGAGTGTCCCTAGTGGTGAGAAGGAGGGGGAAAGCAAGCTCAGGGTAAGGAGCCCTTACATCACTGACTTTCCCAATTACTCAGCTGCCAAGAGGCAGACTGATTTGCAACACTTGAAAGGGGAAAGGGCAGGGTTAGAGCCTGGGAGGTTTAAAGCTAGGACAGAATATTCAGGAGAAGAGAGGAGAAGGAGTAGGAATGCCTACTGGAGGAAAAATGGAGCTGAAGCCCTGAGAACCAAGAGCCCATGCTGGAGGACAAGACAGGGAAGCTCAGATACATGCTGGCCAGAATATGAGGGAGGAACAACTGAACCAAGCCTTAACCCAGGTATGAGTTTTGGAAGCCTGTCTGATTGGGAGCATTACAGATTTGCTGGAGACAGCGCTTGCCCTGATGGGAGGCAGTCAGTTAAGCCCTCTGAGCCAGAAGTAGAACCCATGCAGCTAGGAGAACAGGAATTAGTTCTGGAAGAGGATGATTCTTACATGGACTGTTCTTTATGCCAAACTGCTAAGCACAAAGAAGTCCTAAGAGGAAATACATCATAAGGGAACCTTCCAGAGTCCAGTATCCTAGAGAGCCTGTATGTGAAGTGAAAAGGTTCTATGAAAAGAAAAATACTTATACTGAGAATGTGTGCTGCTCCTTAATTGTTTACTCATTGACCAGCTGAAGTCAGTGCAGTGCAGAGCTTATGCCGTACTCATGGTGGATATAAGAAGTTTTTTTTGGAAGAGAAAAGAGAGCTGTTTTATCTGAAGCTGATATTTTTGGTTTTGTTTTAAACAGCACTGCTATATGCACGTTTGCTAGCAGTGGCTGTGGAAAAGACTTTCTGCTTTGCATTGAAGGACATTACAAGCTGTTTGTGTTTAAATTCAGTGATATCCTGTTGTACTAAATATAATCCTGGAGAAGAAATCCAATAGGTGACAATTTGTGAACCTTATTTGTGTTTACCTCATAAATAAATTCTGTCAATGCCTTAACTCTCGACCCAACTACAAAAGAGTGTTTTTCTGCCTAAAATTCAAGTGTAACCTGACTGGACTACCTTTCCCATGGTGCACTTCAAAGGCAGTCAGTCAGGCACATTGCTGAAGTGGTGGAATCTGCTATAACAAGCACGCCCCTCTACACTGCTGTAAGGGGCTATGGGCGTGACAATATAGCGTAGTTACTCACCTGTAACAGGTGTTCTCCAGGAGCAGCAGGAATCAGTCCTCACATATGGGTGACGTCGGCGCCGACGGAGCCCTCGCGGAGCAATTTTCCCCAGCTTTCAAAGAAAGCCTTTGGGAATTGCAGCGCGCATGCGCGGTCCCCTTCCCGCCCAAAGGTGCCATCTTGGCCAGTCTGATGACATAGCGAAAAGACAGCAAAAAATTTGCAAAAACTAAATCATATGACTGCAACTCCAAGGGGAGGAGGGAGGGTTGTGAGGACTGATTCCTGCTGCTCCTGGAGAACACCTGTTACAGGTGAGTAACTACGCTTTCTCCAGGACCAAGCAGGAAGTCAGTCCTCACATATGGGACTCTCAAGCTCAAGGCTACCGGAGACCCTAAGCACAAAAATGAGCTCCCTCTAGCTCAGCAGCACAGAAGGAAGGAATCTTCTCTGACTAATCTCCAACCGGTAGCCCAACATCCGGGATGGAGGGTAGGAGTTGCTTAAACCTCAAAGAGATTACGGAGGACTGCCTGTCCGAAAGCACTGTCCCTGCGGGACTCCCTCTCGAGGCAGTAATGGGTTGCAAAAGTCTGGCTCGAAGACCAAGTAGCGGCCCGGCAGATGTCTGCCAATGGAACAGAGCGGAGGTAAGCCACTGACGCAGCCTTCGCCCTAACCCGATGAGCGGTGACTCGACTTTCCAACAAGAGGCCTGCCGCCCCATATGTCCAAGCGATACAGTCAGCTACCCAGATGGACAGAGTACGCTTGGAGACAGGGAGCCCCAATTTATTAGGGTCGTAAGACAGGAAGAGCTGAACCGTCTTATGGTGCTCCAGCGTACGATCAAGGTAGACGTTCAGCGCCCTTCTACAGTCCAGGGTATGCAAGACCCTCTCAGCTCGGCTGGAGTGTGGCCTGGGAAAGAAGGTCGGAAGCACCACCTCCTGATTGATGTGAAAAGGGGAGACCACTTTTGGAAGGAACTTAGGGTGAGTCCGCAGGACTACCCTGTTCTTGTAGAACCTAGAGTAAGGGGGATCAGACACTAGGGCCTGCAGTTCACTAACGCGTCTAGCGGAAGTGAGGGCTACCAGGAATAAGGTTTTCCAAGAAAGAAAACGGAGAGGACAGGTAGCCATGGGTTCAAAAGGCGGACAGGTGATCCGCTGTAAAACCACGTTAAGGTCCCAGTCGGGGGCTGGGGGGCGCAAAGGTGGTTTAAGGAGAAGGAGACCTCGGGAGAACCGTGCCACGAGAGGGTGGCCGGAAAGAGGCCTGCCTTCCACCGGCACATGATGTGCAGAAATAGCACTGAGGTGAACCTTGACCGAGTTGGACTTTAGTCCAAGATTGGAGAGGGAAAGCAAGTACTGCAAGACCACCGACACCGAGCAGGAGAAGGGGTCTTGAGACTGTTGAGTACACCAGGTGGAGAAATGACGCCATTTAAGGGCGTAGGATTTCCGGGTAGAGGGTCGCCTGGAAGCTAGCACGACCTCTTCCACCTCTGGAGGCAGCAGGAGGGGAGCAAGGACTACCCTTTCAGCAGCCAGGCCATCAGATGAAGAGATCTGAGGTTGGGGTGTAGGAGAGACCCCTGATCCTGGGTCAGGAGATCGGGTTGAAACCCCAGAGGCAACGGAGTATCTACCGCCAGTTGCATCAGAAGCGGGAACCACGGTTGCCTGGGCCACCGGGGAGCGATCAGGATCATCGAAGCCTTGTCCTGGAGAACCTTGAAAAGCGTTCGAGACACCAGCGGCATGGGAGGAAAGGCATACAGAAGGCCCGTGGACCATGAGAGCAGAAAAGCATCCGCCGCTACTCGGAGGGGATGCGGCTCCCGAGAGCAGAACCGAGGAAGTTGCCTGTTCAGAGGACTGGCAAAGAGATCCAGCGTGGGGAGGCCCCACTGGAGAAAGATCCTTTGAACCACCAACGGGTCCAATCTCCACTCGTGTGGTTGGAGGATTCTGCTCAGTTTGTCTGCCAGGTAGTTTTCTTGACCTGGGAGATAGACAGCTTTGAGGAGGATTCCTCGGCTGACGGCCCAAGCGCAGAGCTTTTGTGCTTCCCGACAGAGAAGGAAGGAGCCCGTGCCCCCCTGTTTGTTCACGTAGAACATGGCCACTTGATTGTCCGTCTGGACGAGGACGGACTGGCGAGTGGTAAGGTGGGAGAAGGCCCGGAGAGCCAGGCGGATCGCTCTGAGCTCCAGGAAGTTGATCTGCTGGGCAGATTCCCACGGGGTCCAGAGACCCTGAGTACAGGTCCCTAGGCAATGTGCTCCCCAACCCAGGAGAGAAGCGTCGGTCGTCAGTACCTGAACCGGCGGAGGAGACTGAAAGGGCATTCCGAGCACTAGGTTGGGCAGATGAAGCCACCACCGTAGAGAAGAGACCAGCGGGCTGGAGATTCGTACTGAGTCCGCTAGTCTCCCCGAGGCCTGACGCCATTGTGAGCGAAGGCACCATTGAGCAGGCCGCATATTCAGGCGGGCATTGGGGGTCACATGGACCGTGGAAACCATATGGCCGAGCAGTTTCAGAAAGTGCCTGGCCGAGACCCGGGAATGGCTGCGGAAGCGGCTGGCTAGAGCCATGAGCCGTTGTGCTCTGTCGAGTGGCAGAAAGGCACGCGCTTGAAGCGTGTTTAGCCTGGCGCCGATGAACTCGAGATCCTGAGAGGGGAGCAAAGTGGACTTTTCGAAGTTTATGACAAAGCCCAGGTACTGGAGCAGAGTCACAGTACGTTGCGTGGCGTGAGTTGCCTCCGTGGAGGACGGAGCTCTGATGAGCCAGTCGTCTAGGTAAGGGAAGACAAAGAGGCCTTGAAGCCGGAGATAAGCTGCCACCACTGCGAGACATTTTGTGAAGACTCGTGGTGCGGAGGATAGGCCAAAGGGCAGTACTCTGTACTGGTAATGATTGCCTGCCACCACAAACCTTAGGTATTGTCGGTGGCTTGGGTGGATGAGGATGTGAGTATAGGCATCCTTTAGATCCAAGGAGCATAGCCAATCTCCCTGCTGGAGGTAGGGCAGCAGGATTCCAAGGGTAAGCATCTTGAACTTTTCCCTTTCCAGGAACTTGTTGAGGTTCCGCAAGTCCAGGATGGGTCTGAGGCCTCCAGTACGCTTTGGTATCAGGAAGTACCTGGAATAGAAGCCTTGACCTCTCAGGTGGTGGGGCACCGGCTCCACCGCCTGTTCCTGAAGAAGACTTGCCAACTCTTGAAGGAGTAAGTCCCGGTGAAGAGGGGGTCGCAGAGGCTCCCCTGGAAAGTAGGGGGGAGGTACTTGGTGGAAGTGTAGAAGATAGCCCTCTCGGACTATGTGGAGCACTCAGGTATCTGACGTGATGTTGGACCACCTGTGGGCAAAGTGGACCAGCCGGCCTCCCGTGCTGAGAGACACCAGCGGAGGGGGAGAGGCTATGCTGAAAGAGTCAAAAACCCCCACCCTGCGGAGCAGGGGCCGGTGGCGCAGGCTTGGGGGCTTGCTGCCTACGGGACCCTGCTGACCCTGTTGGGGAGCTGCTGAGGCCTGATAATGAGGGTAGTGTTTATAGGCAGCCGCCTTCCTCGGGTAAAAGGGCTTTTTCCCCGAGCCCTTCTTCTTCTGGGAAGGGGCAGAGGTTTTCCTGGAGAGCCGAGTCCTGGTGAGAGTCTCTGTCTCGAGTTGTGCAGCCTTCTCGTCCATAGGTTTGCCAAAGAGGTTTTCACCTCTGCAGGGGACATCGACCAACTTGTCCTGCACCCAGGGCTCGAGGTCGGAGGACTGAAGCCAAGCCTGTCGGCGGGCCCCGATGCCGGCTGCGGCTACCCGAGCCGATGCCTCAAAGCCATCGTAGGCTGCTCGAGAGATAAACTTTGAGCACTCCCGAATACCGGTGGACAGGGCCAGGAACCTCCGCAAAGGTTCCTCGGAGAGACCAGCAGAGAATCCGGCTATTTCTTTAGCCAGGTCCCTGAGATACATGCCCATGTAGAGCTGGTAAGTCTGGACCCGACAAGCAAGCATAGAGCCCTGGAAACACTTCTTACCGATGCCATCCAGGCTGCGGGCTTCCCTGCCGGGAGGCACCGAGGAGTGCATCTTCTGGCTCTTGAGCCTATGCATGGCCGATTCCACCACCATGGAATGGTGCGGCAGCTGTGCTTTTTGGAAGCCAGGGCTCTTGCGGACTCGATATATGGCATCGACCCGCTTGCTTAATACCGGCGACGACGCCGGGCTCTCCCACATGCGGAAGAGAAGTCGTTCCAGCATCGGAGGAACCGGTACAGTAAAATGCTCCTTTGCAGGAGAGTCATACTGGAGGGCATCGAGCTCTTCGGCTCGAGGCTCCTCCTCGGGATCCGCAGGGAAGGCCAAGGCCTTGGCCATATCCCTCACGAAGTCCGAGAACCGTGCATCCTCCGGGGGGGACTGTCTCCGAGGTTCGGACTCGGGGGAGTCCGAAGGGATACACCGAGTCCGAAAAGAATCAGGTGACTCTTCCACCTCGGATTCCCAGGCGGACTCCTCGTCGGAGGAGTCGAGCGGCTCAGGTCGGGCGGGCACAGACGCCGTCTGCCCCGACGCCGAGGGAGTCGGCGTCGACGACCTCAGCCCCGAACGGGAGGCCGAAGGGGACCTCGACCGAGGATCGACTCGAGCCCGCATGGACTCGAGGATCGGCTCGGTCTCCGGGGTCGACTTAGACGTCGACGTCCCGGCGGTCAGGGCAGAAGCGCCAGCGAGGCCAGCGATCAATGCCCGCTGCTGGTCCATGAAGGCAGCCAGGTTGCTCTCCAAGGCCGTCAACCTGAGTCCAAACTCAGGAGACCCAGCAGCCCCCGACTCGGGCCCCGACGGCGTTGGGCCCGACGTCGGACCCCTCGGAGGCGAGTCCACGAGGACAACAGGACTTACGTGAGCAGACGAGTCCATCTCCAGACGAGGCTGTTTGGACGGCCGCTCCAGCTCCAAAGACCCGGGACGGCTATCGGGCTATGCGACCTGGCCCTCGCGGAGCCAGGAGCGTCCACCGACGCCGTCCTCACGGGTTTCTTCCTCCGATGATGCTCCCGGGTAGGAGACCCCCTCTCAGAGGAGCTCCGACGGTGTTCAGAGCCAGATTCCCTGAACACCGACGCCTCTGACGAGGTCCGGGTACGGCTGGGGTCAGAGAAGATTCTCTCCCTCTGATGCTGCCGACTCCGCAAGGATTTGGCGGACATCTTGCCACAGGCTCCACAGATCATTTCTTCATGATCTGGGCCCAGGCAACGGAGGCAGCAATCATGTGTGTCAGTAAGAGACATATGTTTCTTACACTTAACACACTTTTTAAAGCCACTGGCGGCCATCGGGGGAAAAAGGGCCCCTGCGAGGTCGAATGTTCGTGCCGCCAGGGAAAAGTGAAAAAAGCGCGAATTTGTCACTAAGGACAGAAAAAACCGAAAAGAAGGGGAGGCCTCGCAACCGGCGTCGCGAGGCCGGACGGAAAAGGGACCGGCGTCGAACCGAAGAAAATAATAAAATAATAAAGAAAATCAACTTTTCAGCGGTGACTTGTAGACAGCGTCTGTAGGGCTCCGCGGAAAAAAGAAGACTGGCCAAGATGGCACCTTTGGGCGGGAAGGGGACCGCGCATGCGCGCTGCAATTCCCAAAGGCTTTCTTTGAAAGCTGGGGAAAATTGCTCCGCGAGGGCTCCGTCGGCGCCGACGTCACCCATATGTGAGGACTGACTTCCTGCTTGGTCCTGGAGAAACATCTAATCATTTACTTTATAGAACGTTATCCTTCTGACTTATCAAACCTGAATCTATGTCTGGAGGCCATTGCTGATTGGCTTGTATGGTATAAACTGAAAATTAATCCAAAGAAATTTGAGGCTTTATAGACCACACAGAGGGATAGGGGTTCACCCACTGCTCTGAAGAATACAAGATATTAGAGTAACATTTGACTCTCAATTGTCATTTCAGTCACATGTTTCATTAGTAGCTCAAACATGCTTTTATTATTTACATAAAATCAGATCCTCATGCCCATTTTTGGAGCAGAAGGACTTTTATTATACTAACATATGCTACTGTAATTTCACAGCTGTATATGCAAATACTTTATTCTTAGGGATCAATGCCTGCTTGATGAGACAACCACAGTTGATCCAGAATACCTTCACTAAATGGTACATAGAGCACAAATTTGATCATATGACCCCCATGCTTAGGGAACAACACTGGTTATCAATTCATTTCAGGATCTGGTTTAATATCCTTTTGACTGCCTTTAAGACTTTACTTATGAGTCAACCTGCTTAATATATCATTCCATATCAGCCCCAAAGGATATTGAGGTGAAGGGATTTGAACATATCAGCATCTCACTTGTGTTAGCCCTACACATGGCGCAATATCACAGGCTATCTGCCATGTTAACAGCTAACATGGTTTGGTAAACAGACCCCTAAGAAGCCATTAGCCTGCTTTTACAATGCAGCAATAAAAACAATGAACTAAATTAAAGGTGACATTTTACTTACCAGATAATGCCCTTTCCTTGAGTCCTGCTAGACGTGTCCAGACAAGTGGGTTGTGTTCCCCTACCAGCAGATTGGTGGAGACAAAAAACCAAAGAAAAGCCCAGGTTTCAGTGATATCATTCCCATGCCTCTATCTGTCTCAGCCACTAGAGGTCTCTTCAGTATTCATCCCAAAGCATATGGGAGAACATGGCAAGCCTCACACAAGCTGAACGTGGGCAACAATGAATAATCAAACAGTAGAGAACTATATATAGGAAAGTATAACAAGAAGGCTGTTTGTAGAAGATGGACTTGCGGAGCAAAGTATATAAATCATAGCGGTCTCATGGGTACTGCCATAAAAGAACAGAGCAAACGGTTCCAGGGGGCAGGCCCCAGACTGGTCTAGCAGGATTCAAGGAAAGGACATTAACTGGTAAGTAAAATGTCACTTTCCATATAGTCCTACTAGACCAGTCCAGACAAGTGGGCTATGCCAAAGTTATGCCTCCACTGGGCAGGAAGACGACACAACAGTTTGCAAAACCATGGATCTATAGGCCGTGTCTGCTCAAGTGTGGACATCCAAGTGAAAATTCTTGACAAAAATGGAAAGTGATGCCCACACTGTCACCCGAGAACTGTCTACAGGGGTTACTGAGCTCCTCTGCAAGAAATCTGTCAAGGCAAAGACCTCTTTAACTCAGTGCCCCAATGCAAACTTAGCCACTGTATCGCCTTGCATGGATCAGTAGACAGAACAAAAGGATGGTCTGACTTACAAAAAGGTTTTGTAACCTCCAAGAACTGGAGGGTGCTTCACCGGACATCCACAAGGTGAAGATTCTTACCATTCCCTCCACACTGCTCCTTAGAGGAGGGTAGGGAAACCGCCCGGTTCACAGAAAAGGAGAGATCACTTTAAGGAAGGAAGGAAGGCACAAGCCGAATGGAAATGGCCTCCTTAGACAAAGACAGGAAAGGATCTTGGCAAGATGAGACTGCCAACTCAGAATCCTCCTTGCTGAACAAATTACAACAAAGACCACCATCTTGAGCGTCAAATCCTTCAGAGTAGCGTGCTTCAATGACTCAAAGGGATTACAACCAAGACCAGCATCTGAAGCGTCAAATCCTTCAGAGTAGCATGCTTCAATGGCTCCGACATCAGAGTCCCGAGCACCAGACACAGATCCCAGGAAGGGACAATGGACTAGAGGGGAGGATGCAGATGCAAAACCCCCTGAAGAAAGTGCAAAACATCTGGGTGTAAGGCTAGAGCCTTACCAGCCAATGGACTCCTGAAACAGGAAGCTGCCACCTGAACCTTCAGGGAGCAAAGAGAGAGTCCCTTCTCCAGATTGTCCTGCAGAAAAAGGCCAACAGAGCACTGCACCAGCATTCAAGGCACTAGACCCGCACTTATTCTGGGTTGGTAGACCTCCTCCAGGCTCTGAGCAGAGTGGAAAGCCATCGCCAGAGAGTAGCCTGTACATGCTGTCTTCTTTCAGGAGCCAAGCCATAAGCGAGAAGGGTTTCAAGTCCTACAGGACAAGTGATCCCCGACACAATAGGCCCCAAGACAGAGGCAAATGAAGAGGTGGCACTTGCAGGGGTTGCATCAGATCTCCAAATCGTGCTCTGTTTGGCCAACCTGGCACCACCAGGATAATCCTTCCTGGGTGGCAATCCATATGCCAAATCACATGCCCTACCATGGGCCATGGAGGAAATACATACATCAGTTGTTGACTTGGTCAAGATTGAGCCAGGGAACCGACACCCTCAGACCAAGTCTCTGTGCTCAACTGAAGAAGCGACACACTTTGGCATTGGAGCAGTTCGCCATTAGATCCCTCTCAGGGCGACCCCAGCGGTGCAGAAACAAGTGAAATGCCTCCTGACTCAACTCCCACTCTCCCGGAACCAAAGAGGTCCGGCTACAAAAATCCATTTCCACAGTAGCTACCCTGGCAATGTGAAGAGTCAACACACTAGGAGGTTCTTCTTAGCCCAGGCAAACAGGAGAGCCATCTCCAGGGTTACCCCAGTACTCCATGTGTCGCCTTGCCGACTGACATAAGCCACCACTGCAGCATTATCCAAGAACATGGATCGGGGGCTGGAAATGCAGAAGATCCAACCTGATGGTCTTCGCCTCAACGCAGCTGATATACTACACAGCCTCCCTGCAGTTCTAACGGCCCTGGGTACACAAATCCCTTGGAGCTGTAGCGCCGCAGTTACCACCATCATGACCTTGGAGAATGTCTTTGGGGCAGTGGAGAGTCCAAATGGGAGGGCGATGAACTGAAGATGAGAGCCAAGCATGGCAAAACACAGATACTTTGCTGATTCCCTGGATTAGGATATGAAAAGATGTCTCTGCCAAATCCAGAGATGCCAGGAGCTCCCTTGGCGCACCACTTGAATCATGTATCACAAAGTTTCCATCCAGAAGTGCATGATGTGCAAGTGCTTATTGACACACTTGAGATCCAGAATGGGCTGGAATATTCCTTCTGTGTCAGTACCATGAAACAGATGGTATACCTGTCCGTGCCACGATCCTCCGTGTGGAACAGAAACCACTGCCTTCAGGAGAGGCAACTTGTCCAATGTGATCTGCATAGCGGTCCTGTTTTTCATAGCCCCACAATGGGAGAAGATGAAAGTGGCCAGGATCAGCTCTTTGCATTCAGGACCTAGCTGAATGGGAACTAGCACCCAGCGATCCTTGGTGACCCAGGGTCTATTCCTGAAAGAAATGGCAAAGCCTGCCCTCAATCATAGGAACCAGGGAATGAATCCCCAAACTTTCATTGCACAACCTAGGAGGATCCTCCTCTGGAAGGGACTGGGTCCCTGGGCCCCAAGGCTCCACCAAAAGACTGAGAACAAGCCCAAAGTCCATAAGTAGAGGGGGAAAAGACTTTTCAGGCTGGTAGCGATGGGATTTGCAAGACCCCTGGGAGTCTGACAGGTGCACCCATGAAGAGCAGGCAGAGGCTGATAGAAAAGGGGCTGCTGCCACTTCAAAGGTCCCTCAGACCTGTCCTCCAGAAGGCAGAATATTTCATCTCGCCCAGGTCCTTCACCAGCTTCTCCAAATCGGATCCAACAGAAGTATCCCTCTACGGCCAGATGGGCAACTGGGCTTTGGAAGATGAGCCCTCTGCTCTATGTCAGAGCCAAACCAATGCCATGTCATCGTTAACAGGGCAAAGTCTCTGGCCACTAGACGTACAGGGCCGACATGGCCTCAGAAAGGAAGGCTGTAGCAGACTCCAAAAGACTGAATCCACTGGAGCAGAGCTCGAGACATCAGACCTGCACAAACTGTCAACTGAAGAACAGCAGCCGCTGCAGCGAACTGCTTCTTCAACATGAATCCATTTTTCTGTCCAGAATATCCTTAGCCCCTTAACTGGGGAAATTGTAAAGTAGCCTGCCATCTGCTGCCTGGGGAGTGAAGACTTACTGCCCTGCAGTGCTAGACAAACATGCCTGTCCCCCAATCACCACCACATCAGGGCAGTCTGACAGTTATCACCGGGGGAGCGGCAACCCTCCCACCAAAACCGGAGCAGCTCAACTATGTCTATGTGCAGCTGAGCTGCTACTATTCTGGTGGTTAGGTACACTGTGTGACCACAAGCCAAACAATAGTGAAAGACGCTACTAATGCATATAGAAAATGGAGAGAAACTGTGCCAATGGTTGCCAGCAGTTCACCCCAAATTGCACCTCAGACAGATGAAATTGGGAGCCCCCAACAAGGACAATGACGAGGTTAAGCCTTAATACTCGCCCCCTAAAGGCCCCAGACAGAAATCCATGCTAGGCTCAGCTCTACTCCCTGAAACGGTGTCTCTGTTTTGCAGGCACTGTGTTTAAGGTGGCTGGCAGACAGATTCCTCTGAGAGCCTTCTGTAATCTTTGAAAGAGAGCGGGGGGGGGGGGGCAGAGGAGGAGGGAGAGGGCATTGAGGTTGTGTGAGGCTGTTGAACCCTTCCTGATCCTCCCAATTTTCTGCCTGCTTAATAGGCCCTTAACAGGATAAGAGCATGGAGCTGAACCAATTTTCCTTCCTCCTATGCATTTGCATGGTACCGAAAAGACTGCAGTCTAGTGGAACCTCTCATGTCAGGGTCAAGTGATAGAGTCACCCTCAAGTTGGTCGTTCATGAGCGAAATCAATCTTTTCCTCTCAATTGTTCAGATTTTCTTCAAAGTGAAGAAAATCCACCCACCATCTGCTGGAGACAGAGGAATACTGAAGAGCCCTCTGGTGGCTGAGGCAAATAGAGGCATGGGAGTGATGTCATTACAACCTGGGCATTTCATTGCCTCTCTGTCTCCACCAATCTGCTGGTAGGAGAATCCATCCCACTTGTCTGGACTGGTCAAGCAGGATGATATGGAAACAATAAATCTTTTTTTTTTTTTTTTTTTTTTTTTTTAGAGGAGAGACTTCAGTGAAACAAAAAGATAGATTGGCAGTCTGGATGATGCCTTCTTTTTGCACTAAAAATGCAGCAGGGGAGGGGATGCTGGGACGCTAGCCCATTTTTAAGGGACATAAACTGAACTAGGGAATGAAGAAGATTACAATACAATTCTGACTAAGGTAAAAAGGAAAAGCGAACAATGAGAGGAAAACTGTGGAGTCTGCTGGACTACGTATAACCAGGACAGTGGAAAGAGAGAAGCAGTGGGGCTGCTGTAGTGTGAGTAGTCCTGCATATTTGCCGAAATTTAGCTTTTCTTGAAAACTCTGGAATTCCACTTCATTCAGTACCATGTGCAGTCATGTGACCCATTTGTGTGACACAGCTAACCTTCTGGTATTCAGAGAATCCTATGTTTGTTTATCCTATGTTTCAGTTGATGATATACTTCAATTCAAGAAGTTATTAGACATAGCAATTCACAATATTAATATAAATCTGAGACAGAGAAATGAAGGAAAAAAGACTAAGACACTATAACCAATGAGACTACACAAAGATTACCAAAGGAAGGGTAAATTGCATAATACAACAATGATATACTGAGAAAAAAATTGCATTTACTTGAAATACAATAGGGAGGGATCAACTGAGCTGCCCTCAATGCCAGACACAACTCTCAAAATAATAACTGTTTAAGATCTAGAAAAAGCTTGATCAAACAACCATGGTTTCATGAATAACAAATTTTCAGAAACAGCTTTCCAAATGGGCATTATGAGGTATAGTGTTCCACAAGAAAGAGGCCAAGAAACTAAAAGCTGACCAATGAGTGCATTCCAATGACAACCTTGATGGTGGAAGGAATCAATTCCCTAAATTAATGATATCATGAATCTATTAAAAACTAAGAAGTCTGAATTCAGAATATTATTTTTCTACAAATTCAAATGAAATACACTGGACCCAAATACCAGCTTCTTTTTCGTCATATTTATGAAATCTAAAAAATAAAAAAATGTGTGTTATGTACCTAGTGGATGGTCATTCTTTATATATTAAATTGTATGGAATGTGATGGGTAAGAATACACTTATTTAAAGAAAGAAATGTCATTTAGCTTGAAGATATATGTTCTTAGATTGTATCAGGTCTACCTTACTTCTCCCTTGAGAAGATATCTATCAGGATTATCTCAGAGAGGCTACATAAAACCATGCTCTCTACAAGTGAGCTCTCAATCTAAAAATGTTTCAAAACAATAAAAAGATTCTGAATTTGATTTTAAAATTCGAAAACATTAAAATATAAAAATGAAAACATTATATTAAGTCTAGATTACCTTAAAAAACATAAGAGAAATAAGGTTAACAGAATTATTCCTCAGTGGAGCACTAAATGTATTCAAAAATAAAAAAATTCTGTTTGTTCTAATAAGCACTCACAGCTTTCTTTCCAAGTTCTGTCTTCGATAATGTCAACGCTCCAGCAAGGTAGCATCCGGGTCCTGCACCTTTAGGAATTCTAGAAAGGCAGGATGAGAAAAAAGGAAATATGAAGCTTTTCCTATTTAAACGAAGCAAAAAGAGACCACTGATAGTGTCTCATCATGCAAAAAGAAAAACTTTAGGTTGCATGGTGCAGAAACTTACTTAATGGATTAAAAAGATAATTTTTTTAAAATTCATATTTTATTACCACCTTTGTGAAACTAGAAGCTGGAGTTCAGCATGTATTGTTTCTGTAGCTGACAATATAAGTCATAGTCCAATGATTGAGTCTGACGACATAACACCACAAAATTGGCGCAATGTCTCATGTACTCCAATGGAAAATAGTACTTACATCTCTAGAAGCATGTCATGGCTCTTCTGATATCTCTATTAGCACCAATGGAAAGCAAGTATCCAGATATGATTGCACCAGTAACTACACTTAGTGGAAAAGTAGCCCAGTTGTAATGAAACTCTAGTATTTCAAGTATTCCAAGAATACATCATGAGCCTTCAGTTTAATTTTCAATGTGTAGTAATCAAATGTGCAGAAAGTGATTTAACTAGGCAACCCATAATATATTACATGGGAAATAAAACAGAACAAACATGCAACTTAAGGTGTCTTTGTCCACTGTAATTTATTGATAGAGCTGCAATTCCCAAACTGTGGGTTGTGACCCAAAACAGGATTGCAAAATCCTCATTGGAGATTTTGAGCATTTCTGCATGACAAAAAAAGCACATACAGCTAGCATCAGTGGTCTCATTTGGTTCACACTGGTCTATCACCTGCCCAAGCCCTTTGCCACTATTGTTTCCCAGACACTGCTCCTTCAGGAAGGAGAGACAGCAGACTTCCTGGTTCACATGAAAGGGAGAAAACACCTTTAGCAAGGAGGAAGGTACAGGCCGAATGGAAATGGCCTCCTTCAAAAAGGACAGATAAGGATCTCGACAAGACAGATCCTGCAGCTATGAAATCAGCCTTGTGGAACAAATCATAACCAAGATGATCGTTTTGAGCATCAAATCCTTTAAAGTAGCGAACTTTAATGGCTCATAGGGCACCGCCATTAGGGCCCTAAGCACCAGATACAGATCCCAGGAAGGGGTCACAGACCGGAGAGGAGGACCCAGATGCCGACCCCCTCGAGAAAGCGTAGTTACTCACCTATAACAGGTGATCTCCAGGAACAGCAGGAATCTAGTCTTCACATATCGGTGATGTCAGTACCGATGGAGCCCGTGTGGGAACGCACCCCAGCGTCCAATAGGAAATCTTTTGGGAGCATCCCACTGTACCTGCATTGCTGTCGTCCCACCTTTATGACTCTCCCTCCTCAGTTGTGTCTGTAGCTGAAGTAAAAGGAGAGGGGAGACAGAGAGAGAGAGAGAGAGAGAGAGAGAGAAAACTCTACAACTCCCAGGGGAGGAGTGTGGGTTGTGAAAACGAAACTCCTGCTGTTCCTGGAGATAGCATAGTTACTCACCTGTAACAGGTGATCTCCGGGAACAGCAGGAATTTAGTCTTCATCATATGGGTATCGTCGGTACCAATGGAGCCTGAGTGGGAACGCTCCCCAGCGTCCAACAGGAAAACTTTTGGGAGCATTCCACAGCGCCTGCGTGCTGCCTTCCCGCCTTTCCCAACTGTCCCTCTCCAGTTGAGTTTAAAGCTGAGACAAAGAGAGAGCGAAAGAGAGAGAGATAGAGAGATACAACTCCTAGAGGAGGGTGGGTGGGTTGTGAAGGCTAAATTCCTGCTGTTCCCGGAGATCGCCTATTACAGGTGAGTAACTATGCTATCTCCAGGAACAAGCAGGAATGTAGTCTTCACATATGGGGACTCCCTAGCTGCAGATGCCAGGGAGAAGGCCCCAGAAGTTGTGTGCCCCTGTGAAAGGGCTCCACTTCCCCCCATGGATCTCTGGCATCCTACCAGGGATGGTGGGTAGGAGCTGATTAAGTATGGAACAGGTGTTGAAGAACAGCCTGACCAAACAAGGCATCCCGGCGGGAGTCCCTGTCTAAGGAGTAATGGGCTGTGAAGGTATGAACCGAAGCCCAAGTAGCTGCTTGACAGATGTCGTCAATAGACAGAGAGTGAAGATGAACAATAGAGGCTGCCATGGCTCTCACATTATGAGCTGTGACATGGCCTTCAAGAGGAAGGTTTTTATTCTCATAGGCAAAAGATATACACTGTGCAATCCAGCTGGACAGTGTTCTTTTGGAGACTGGAAGTCCCAAATGACTAGGATCAAAAGCAACAAAGAGTTGAGAGGACTTTCTATGTTGCTGTGTCCTTTGCAAGTAAAAGGCCAAAGCCCTTTTACAGTTCAAAATATGAAGATTCCTTTCTGCATTTGAGGCGTGAGGCCTTGGGAAGAATACAGGAAGGTAAACCGCTTGGTTTAAATGAAAAGGTGACACCACCTTTGGCATAAAGTGTGGATGAGTCCTAAGGACTACCTTATCATGATGGAACCTTGTATAAGGAGATTCAGCCACCAACGTTTGCAATTCACTGATGCGACATGCTGATGTGATTGCAATGAGGAAGATAACTTTCCAGGAAAGGAGGTTCTAAGAGGAAGTGGCTAATGGTTCAAAGGGCGGTTTCATGAGCTGCCCAAGAACCAAATTCAAGTCCCATGCTACCGGTGGTGGCTTAATGGGAGGCTTCGTTAAAAGGCGGCCTCTCATAAATCTCGCTATGAGAGGATGAGAGGAAATAGGTTGTCCATTTAGAGGCTTGAAAGAAGCTGCAATATTACTCAAATGGACTCTCACTGAATTGGTCTTAAGTCCTGCATTTGATAAATGAAGGAGGTACTCCAATAATGATTCCAGAAGTATCGCAAGAGGGTTAAGACTCTTCTGCGAGCACCATATGGTAAACCTCTTCCACTTAAATGCATAAGAGCATCTTGTGGAGGGTTTCCTGGAAGCATGAAGGATATCCTTTACCTGCTGGGAAAGGTTAAGATCCTGAAGTTCTAGGCTTTCAGCAACCAGGCCCTGAGATTCAGAGACTGTGGATTGGGATGCCACAACATTCCGTCCTCTTGAGAAAGGAGATTTGGAGCAGATCCTAACTCCAGAGGCGGAGCTTGAGAGAGATGTAGGAGCAGAGGGTACCACATTTGCCGTGGCCAACGTGGAGCTATGAGAATCATATGACCTCTGTCTCTCTGAAGCTTGAACAGGGTTTTGGGAATTAGGGGAATGGGTGTAAAGGCATACAGGAAGTCCTGACCCCAATGGAGGAGGAAAGCATCCCTGGCCTGACAATCCTGAGCCGGAATTCTGGAACAGAACCGGGGAAGTTTGGTATTCAGCGGACTTGTAAAGAGCTCTATGTCTGGGGTTCCCCAAATTTGAAAACTTTTGGCCACCTGGTCTGCATGGAGAGACCATTCGTGTGGAAGCAGAACTCGACTGAGTCTGTCTGCCCAAGAGTTTTGAATGCCTGGAAGATACACCGCAAGGAGATGAATCTGATGCTCTCTGGTGAGGGTCCATAGTCGCAAAGCTTCGTTGCAGAGCAACAGAGCCTGTTCCGCCCTGCTTGTTCACATAGAACATGGCTACTTGATTGTCCGTTTGAACTAGGACTGTCTTGTAGCTTAGCTGGGTGTGGAATACTCGAAGAGCAAGGAAGATTGCTCTGAGTTCCAGGAGATTGATGTGTAGATAGGCCTCCTGTGGAGTCCAGGTACCCTTGGTAGAGAGGCCTTGCAGGTGGGCTCCCCAACCCACCGGTGAAGCATCTGTTCTTAGAGTGGTTTAGGGTGGGGGTTGCTGAAAAGGAGACCCCACCAAAAAGTTATGGGGTTGACTGCCACCATTGGAGGGACAAAATAAGGCGATCTGAGTTTGCTATTTTGTCTGACAGACAACCTGACGCTTGAGTCTACTGAGTGGATAAAGTCCACTGGGTTGCCCTCATATGGAGGCGAGCATAACAAACCACATGCACAGTGGATGCCATGTGGCCTAGCAACTGTAACATTTCCCGAGAAGTGAGGTGAGGTTTTAGCACTGCTTGGGAAGCTAACTGCACAATGCGAAGGCAACGGGGCTGTGGAAGGTAGGCCCTTGTCTGTCTGGTATCCAGCAGAGCTCCTATAAACTCTAGAGACTGAGTGGGAGCAAGGTTGGATTTTGGAAAGTTTATGACAAGTCCCAAATACTGAAGGATGCGCATTGTGCAAGAGAGAGCAACCCTGGCCTCTGGCTCTGAAGGGGCTCGAATGAGCCAATCATCTAAGTAAGGAAAGACGAATATACCCAGGGTGCAGAGAAATGTTGCCACCACAGCCATACATTTTGTGAACACCCTTGGTGCAGAGGCCAGGCCAAAGGGAAGAACCCTGTATTGGTAGTGCTTCCCTTGAAACAAAAAGCGAAGGAACTTTCGGTGAGTTGGGTGGATGAGAACATAAGTGTACGCATCCTTGAGATCTAGAGAACAAAGCCAAACCGGACTCTGAAGGTATGGCAGCAGAGGTTCCTAGAGAAATCATTTTGAACTTCTCTTTGAACAGGAATTTGTTCAATTCTCTGAGGTCTAAAATGGGTCTGTGTCCTCCTGTTCTCTTTGGAATAAGGAAATAGGGGGAGTAAAACCCGGTACCCCGTTGGGGAATGGGTACCTCTTCTATTGCCCCTTGAGCAAGGAGCACAGTGACCTCTTGACCTAACTGGTCATTGAGAGAGGTCTGAGAATTGAACTGTCTTACCATTGTAGGAGGGGGCATGCTGAGGAAATGAAGCTTGTACCCCTCTCTTACAATAGACAGAGTCCAATTTTCTGCTGTTATCTGACCCCATCTGGGGGCAAAATGACATAACCTTCCTGGGATGGTGGAGGGTTCTGGGCCGTTCAGGGCCAGGAAGGCAAAGTTCTCTAGATAGGAGTCAAAGCCCCTGAGTTTGCTTAGCCGGTTGAGGCTTAGCTGCTTTTCTCTTTCTTTGCCTAGGTTGTTGCTGCTGTCCCTTTTGGGCAGAATGACCTAAACGATGCCCCTGCTGGATATAGGAGGGATAAAACTTCTTCTTACTGAAGAATGGTTTCTTAGAGGATTCTTTCCTCGCAGGATCAGCTGTAGATTTAGACAACCTATCCAAAGTGATATTGTCAGCATCTATCTCATTAGCTTTTTCCTGCCAATACTTGACAAACAGATTCTCTCCTGTGCAAGGAATATTTCCTAGTTTATCCTGTACCCAAATTTCCAAGTCAGATGCCTGGAGCCAGGCAATCCTACGTGCACCTATGGCAATGGCAGAGGTTCTGCTTATGCACTCAAAGCAGTCAAAGGCTGCACGATTCACAAACTTGGAAACATCCTGAGCGAGGGCAAGGCAATCTTGCTTCTTATCATCAGGAAGGAGAGGGCTCATAAGCTCTAAATCTCCTGAGACCTTCTTAAGGAACATTCCCATATACAACTGATCCTAGCAGAAAGCATGGAAGCCTGGAAGGTTTGACGTCCAAAGGCGTCAAGAGTCCTACACTCACGTTCTGGAGGATTAGATGCATGCCTTTTTGCATTCTTTATCCTTCTCATAGCTGATTTCACCACCATGGAATGGTGTGGTAATTGAGTCTTCTGAAAACCAGGACAAGGAAGAACTCAATACACGGTGTCGAGTCTTCGAGAGTGAGGAGATGTGGTTAGAGGTGTTTCCCACATCCTTAACATGAGATCATGCAAGATCTCATGAATAGGTAAGGTAGCTGCCTCCTTGGGAGCTTTAGGGTATTGCAGGATTTCTAATTCCTTTGCCCTAGGCTCTTTTTCAGGAGCCACTGTGATGGGAAGACCTCGGGCCACATCTCGGATAAAATCCTGAAAGGACATATCCTCTGATGGAGACATCCTACACTGAGGAGAAGAGGAATCCTCAGGAAGAAGTACTCTGGTATCGGCAGAGCTTTCAGAGTCTTCAGACTCATCCGAGGATTCGAAGTATCTCTGATCCGGGTGATCTTGCGAGGCACGGTACCGGTACCGATCGAAGTCGGCATCGGAGTGGTCCAGTACCGACTTGTCGATGCCAGATAGACACGCATGACTCAGTCCCGGTAGAATACCTGCCGATGTCAATGCAGTCGGTGCCGGCACAGGAGTCGGTGCCGGTACCGGTTGAATTGCCTGAAGCGGTTTCAGGGGCATTGAGGCCGTGAGAAGAGCCACCAGACTACATTCAATATCCAAGAATCTCTGGTCTATCGATGCTGCTGATGCTTGGGTATCAGTACTGGATGAAGCAGCTGGCACCCCAGAGCATGGCACCGGTAGTTCTGCCGAGGTTGAAGCCTCGAGAACATCCTGGAGCCCTGTTAGTGCTTTGGAAGCCGAAGCCGAAGCCTCCCGCAGGGGCAATTTTGCCGGTGAAAGTCCCTGAAGGGCAACGCCAGAGGCATCTCGCTGTCTAGAAGGAGATCTACCCTTTGAGGACCGGCTAGATTTATATTTAGTTACCTGAGATCCATGGGAGGAAGACGAAGCCCTGGAAGACGTTGATGCCACGGAGGCTGCATCGGAGGGAAAAAGGGTGCTAAGTTTAGCAGCTCGGTTCTGCCGGCCCCTTTTCGACATCATCCCACAGGCAACACACTCCGAAATAGGGTGGTCAGGACCTAAACATTTGAGGCACCACTCATGGGTGTCGGTGACGGAAATGGTACCGCCACACTTAGAACACTTTTTAAAACCCGAAGCGGGTTTTTCCATTTTGAAGGAAAGGTTGGGCCTAGTGCCCAAAATGGCGCATGGCACCTAAAGAGAAAATTACTGGAAAGACTCCAGAACGACTTTTTTTTTTAGAAGAAGAAGAAGAAAAGAAAGAACCACCGGCGGTACCGGTGTAGCGTCGAGGGAAGGCAGATGCGACCACAAAAAAGAAGAATAGAAGTGATATTTTTCTGCGGTGACAGGATGTGCGACCTGTCAGCTCCACGGAAAAAGAAGAACTGGAGAGGGACAGTTGGGAAAGGCGGGAAGGCAGCACACAGGTGCTGTGGTCTGCTCCCAAAAGCTTTCCTATTGGACGCTGGGGAGCGTTCCTGCGCAGGCTCCGTTGGTACCGATGATACCCATATGTGAAGACTACATTCCTGCTTGTTCCTGGAGATCACCTGTTACAGGTGAGTAATTACGCTATCTCCAGGAATGTAGTCTTCACATTTGGGACTCCCTAGCTCCCACATGCCAGAGGAAGGCCCCCAGAATCAGCAGATTTGCCTCAGAGCAGACCTCAAGAGGGCATGGATCTTTAATGGACATCTGGCATCGAAATTCCAGGACGGAGGGTAGGAGTTGATCTAAGTCTGGAAGAGGTGCTGGAGTACAGCCTGACCAAACATGGCATCCCGGTGGGAGTCCTTGTCCAGACAGTAATGTGCAGCAAAAGTATGCACGGAAGGCCAGGTGGCTGTTTTGCAGATCTCATCAAGGCAGTCAAGAATATGGAGGGTTGCCTCTGCCCTAGAGGAATGAGGTCTAGGGAAGAAGACAGAGACTGATTGATTCAAGTGAAAAGGAGAGACAACTTTGGGCATGAAATGAGGATGAGTCGACTAAAGACCACCTTTATCATGGTGGAAGCATGTATAAGGTGGGTCAGCTACCAAGGCTTGGAGCTCACTAATACATCTAGCTGAAGTGAGCGCAATAAGGAAGATGACCTTCCGAGACAGAAACTTTAGCGAGGTAGTGGCTAAAGGTTCAAAGGGTGGCTTAAGGAGTTGGCCTAATATGATATTAAGGTCCCATGCCACTGGTGGTGGCTTGATGTGTTACAAGTGGTTGTAAAGAAATGGGCTGCCCTTCTAAGGAATGACGAGAAGCAGCAATTGCATTGAGGTGAACCCTCACCGAGTTCGTCTTGAGACCAGAGGACGAAAGATGGAGGAGATACTGAAGGAGAGCTTCAATCGGAGCTGAGAAGGGGTTAAGATCCCTTTGGGTTACACCAAGTGGAGTACCTAAGACACTTAAAGTTATAGGAACGCTGGTGGATGGTTTCCTGGTGGCTAGTAGGATGTCCTTTACCTCCAGAGGAAGGTTGAGACCTTGCAAGATTCCGCTTTCAGCAGCCAAGCCATGAGACGGAGAGACTGCGGGTGGGATGGAGCAGCGTCCCCTCCTCCTGTGAGAGAAGGTCGGAAGTTGCTCTGAGGCTGAGAGTTCGAGTCTGTGAGAGATGTAGCAGAAAAGGAAACCACGGATGATGTGGCCAGCGCGGGGCTATGAGAATCATATGGCCCCTGTCTGCTTGACGCTTGAAAAGCATTTTGGGAATCAGGGGTATGGGAGGAAAGGCATACAGGATATCCTGACCCTAGAGAAGGTGGAAAGCATTGACCTGCTGGCAACTGGACATCGGAGTCCTGGTGCAAAACTGAGGTAGTTTGGAATTCTGCGGAGTGGAAAAAAAGGTATATCTCCGGCATTCCCCAGGTCTGATGAACTCCAGGCAAGACATGTCCTCAGGAGGGGACATGTGCCACTGTGGAGAAGGGGAGGGCTCCTCGGGGAGACTCCTCATCTCTTTGGTACCGATCGATTCATCGTCGGAAGAATCGGAATCGGTAGATTTGAAGTATTGACGAGAGTGATGTTCCTGCTCTTGTAGGTACTGGTACTGACCGAGGTCGGTATCGGCACGAGAGACTTGCCATGATGGTACCTAAGAACTGGGAACGGACTCAAGTGTCGGTATGGGTGGAAGCGTGCCGAGGGGTACGAAGCCTGATCCGATTGTATCGGCATGGTCAGTTGTATCGGTGCTGACGATACAGGCGGTAATGTTTTGACCAGTATCGATGCCGCTAATAGAGCCGCAAGACTCCGCTCGATGGCAAGCATGCGCTGGTCCATTGAAATTGCCGATGCCTGGGTATCGGTACCGGAAGCTTGGGCTACCATTCCAGAGCATGGCACCAGGAGCTCTCTGGAGGTGGAGATCTTGGGAGCATCCTGGACCCCTTGTGAGACTTTGGAGGAAAGGTCCTCCTGCCGGGGTAGTTTGGCCAGTTGATCCACCTCTAGGTGAACGCTCGAGGCATCTCTGTTTTTAGATAGAGATCTACCCTTAGGAGGACAGCCTGTCTTGGAAGAAGACTTGTGTTTCGATACCTGAGATCCATGTGAAGACAACGATGTCCTCAATGACGTCGACAAGTCAATACATAAAGTCATTCATATATCAATCAATGTGCTTGAGAAATTTTCGTCTAATAATGACTTAACTGTTTAACTAAGGAGGTCTCAGACTCTTATGGCTCTGCTATATGGACTTGTGTCTTTGTTAAAGCAGATTGCCCTTTTGCATCAACGACCTCAAAAAACTCAGTCAGGGTGCACTCCAAAATTCATATCAATCTTATAGCGATGTAATAAATCGTACTTATCTTGCGTGCTTAACCCCACTGGTGTGAACATAAAAGGGATCTCGACGCTCTTCCCAAGTACCATTCGTGCGTTTCACACTATGATTTCAACAGGGGATCACTCAATCTATCACCACCCTATTTAAATGAACTCACTGAATACTATGATCTCCAATCGGCTGTTAGGACGTCACACTACTTTCGTCCTGAAAATCCAATCCATGTTTTCTTTTTCTATGTAAGAAGCCTCTGAATACTACTAAAGTCATCATAATGAATCAAAGACAGCTGGTCCATTCTATAGAGGCATTTAATCCTTTAGGAATCACCGTGTTAAGAGTATAGATCCACCTTTGTTCACAGATGGTTAACGTTTGATCCACAGTGTTCCCCCTCCTACCTGTCTCAATCTGATCTATGCATAAGCATCGAAGTTGTGCAAAAGTATGTTGCTTTTGTAGACAGTGGGGAACTATAGGAGCCTCTCGGACTTGACACTTCAATCGGCTCTTATGTTCTCTAATCCGGGTACGCAGTGAACGTGTTGTTTTTCCAATATAGGCCAATCCACACGGACAAACAATAGCATAGACCACATTAGTGGAATTACAAGTGGTGGAACATTTTAAATTTCTTTTAATTCCATTATACTTGAAAAAAGTGGTTTCCATGGTGATCTCACATATCTCACATGTACCACACTTCTGATGACCCTTTTGCTGCATCATTAGATGTTCAGTGAGTACCGGTTTCAATACCGCCGGACTTAAGAGTTCCTTCAAGTTATGCTCCCTAGTCCATACACACAGTATGGTCTTATTAGTTAACCCAGGGACTGCGGAGAGAACATTAGAATGTTTTTTTATTACTGTAATGTCATACTCATCGGTGAATATGTCGTAATAAAATTCACATAAGATGTTTCTTGTGTCATTTCAGTAGTAGCGGGGCGCATTTGTAAAAGTGAGTCATTATGATGACTTTAGTAGTATTCAGAGGCTTCTTACATAGAAAAAGAAAACTTGGATTGGATTTTCAGGACGAAAGTAGTGTGACGTCCTAACAGCCGATTGGAGATCATAGTATTCAATGAGTTCATTTAAATAGGGTGGTGAAAATCACACACCGCATGCGCGGCGTTTTGGAAACAACCGGTAACGAGAAAGTAAGGCACAACGCGGGCAGCATAAGATACGAAAATAAGGTAGACCACCGAGTATCTAATAGATCTTGTTAGAAATAGGAATATGTTTAACCTATGTTTTAATCTTCAATGCGAGATGGGAAAGATATTAATTTGAGATTTATTTTATTATAGCAAGAAAATTTTGAGATGTTGAACATGATAGATTGAGTGATCCCCTGATGAAATCATAGTGTGAAACGCACGAATGGTACTTGGGAAGAGCGTCGGGATCCCTTTTATGTTCACACCAGTGGGGTTAAGCAAGCAAGATAAGTATGATTTATTACATCGCTATAAGATTGATATGAATTTTGGAGTGCACCCTGACTGAGGTTTTTGAGGTCGTTGATGCAAAAGGGCAATCTGCTTTAACAAAGACGCAAGTCCATGTAGCAGAGCCATAAGAGTCTGAGACCTCCTTAGTTAAACAGTTAAGTCATTATTAGACGAAAATTTCTCAAGCACACTGATTGATATATGAACGACTTTATGTACTGACTAGTTATTCGTTCAAGAACAGACCTTTTGTAGAGTGTAAATTCAATGACGTCGAAGCAAGCAAGACTACATCTGAGGCAAATAGGGAGCCGGGTTTTGCGGCCCGATTCTGTAGGCCTCTCTTTGTCATCTTTTTGCACAAGGGACATTTGGACGGCTGGTGATCTGGGCCAAGGCATTTGAGGCACCAGTCATGGATATCAGTGGCAGAAATAGTACTACCACACTTGGAACATTTTTTGAAACCACTAGTTGGATTTTCCATCATGTCAGTAGACTGGATGGAAGGCCAAAGCCTGAAATATGAAGGGTTTTTTTTTTTTAAGAGAAAAAGAAGAAGTAAAGATGATAATTCAGTTAAGGCGTCGACGGGAAGACAGATGTGACCACAAAAAATAAGAAAGAAGAAATTTTCTGCGGTGACAGGATTTGCTTCCTGCTGGCTCCACAGAAAACAAAGAACCGAGGAGAGAGAGTCACAAAGGCGGGAAGACAGCGACGCAGGCACAGTGGGATGCTCCCAAAAGCTTTCCTATTGGACACTGGGGAATGTTCCCGCACAGGTTCCACCGGTACTGGCGTCACCCATATGTGAAGACTACATTCCTGCCTGTTCCTTGAGAATACGTGAGACATCTGGGAGCAAGGCCAAAGACTTGTCAGCCACCAGACCCCAGAAGCAGGCCAGATCTGCAACCTGAACTTTCAGGGAGCTAAAGGAAAAGCCCTTCTCTAGGCCATCCTGTGGAAAGGCCAACAGGGAGGACATCTTTGCCACCTCAGGAACCAACTTCCATGTGCCACACCAATGCTCAAAGAGGCAACATATCTATATATATGCTAGGTTGGTAGATCTCCTCTGGGCACTGAGCAACCACTGCTGTAGAGTAGTCCTTATGTGCTAGCCCTCTCCTTTCAAGAGCCATACCATAAGCGAAAAGGGAGCCGGATCTTCCAGGATAATCAGTCCCTGCTGCAACAAACCCCGACACAGAAGCAACCAAAAAGGAGGCGCCTGCATGAGCCACATCAGGTCTCCAAACCACGCTCTCTTTGGCCAATCCAGCACCACAAGAACAATCCTGTATGGGTAGTATTTTATACACCGAATCACATGCCCCACCAGGAGCCATGGAGGACACATACAGCAGTCATTGACTTGGCCAAGGCTGGGTCAGGGTGTCGACACCCTCGGACCCTGTCTCTGTGTGGCAACTAAAGAAGTGCCAAACTTTGTCATTGGAGCAGGTCGCCATCAGATCTATTTCAGACTTGCCCCAGTAGCACAGAATCAATTGAAGCACCTCCTGACTCAACTTCCACTCTCCATGATCCAGAGAGTGCTGGTTGAGGAAGTTCCACTTCCACATTGCCCACCCCAGTAATAAGCTGGGCCAACAAGGCTAGGAGGTGCTTTTTCACCCAGTTAAACAGGAGAGCCATCTACAGAGCTACCCCAGTGTTCCTCGTTCCACTTTGTCGATTGACATAAGCCAATGTCGTAGTGTTGTTTGTAAATACTAGAAACTCCTGGCCATTGGCCCTCACCTCAAGGCGGTTGATGGGCCACACCACTTCCCTGCAGTTTCCTGGGTCGTACGGTCTTGGCAATGGGCTCTCCAGCCCAAGAGACTGGCATCTATTGTCAGCAGGATTCAGGAGAAATTGTACAGCGGCACATCCTTCCTCAGATGACAGGGCTGCTGCTGCCACCACCGTAGACTGGCCATTCACCATCAACGGGAGCGGAAGCATGCGCTCAAACTCCTGAAAACTCAGGGACCACAGAGTCAACAAGGACTGCTGGAGTGGTCACATGTGAGCACGCATCCACTGTACATCTTTATGGTCGATGCCATCAAACCGAGGAGCAGAAAATAATCCCAGACTCCAGGAGCCTTCTGCGCACAGAACAGCGCCAAGCAGTCCAACAATCTTTTGACTTTCTCCTCTGGCAGGAAAACTGTCCACTCGAGTGTTGAAACGTGCTCCCTGAAACTCCAGGGACTGGGAGGGCTCTTGATCACCCAGCCAAGGCTTTCCAAAAGGGACACCTCTCGGGAAGCTACCCGAGATGCTTCTGAAAAGGAACAGGCTTGGATGAGCCAGTTGTCCAGATAGGGATGGACAGAGATCCCTTGACGCCACAGCTGCCACCACGAAGACCTTGGAAAAAGAGTTTGGGGCGGTGGATAGCTAGAAAGGGTGAGGTGAACTAATAATGAGAGACAAGCACTACAAAAAGTAGATACTTCTGCTGATCCGCCAAGATCAGGATATGAAAATACATCTCGGCTAGTTCCAGAGAAGCCAGGAATGCCCCTCGGCATAGTGCTTGATTCATGGAGTGCAAGATTCCATCTGGAAGTGCAGGACACACAAGTGCTTTGGAGGATGTGTCTGCTGCCCAGTGCCACAGCCAAATCCAAAGCCATGATAGCATCATCAGGGCACCATCCCTGACTGTCAAACATATCAGGTCATACATGGCATCAGAAAGTGAGGCCACAGCAGGGGTAGAATCATACGACAGAAGATACTGAATCCACTGGAGCAGGGCTTGAAACATCAGGTTGCTACATCCTGCCAGCTGCAGAATAGCCACAGCCATGGCAATTCTGGCTCCTCAGCACAGAATCCATCTTATGGTCCAGAAAATCTTTCAAGGCCGACCCGCCTTCCATAAGAATGGTGGTCCATCTGTTAACTGCTGTGACCTGTATACCTATCTTGGGAATACAAAACCAGCCAACATACTCCTGCTCTGGGAGAGCGTAGATCTTCTTATACACCCTTAACCCTTTAGACAGAAAGTGAGGAAAGTCTCATATCCTTGATCACATCTGGGAACAGGAAGACAGTAGTGGATTTTCACACCCCTTGAAGGAGCGGGTGTACCTTTGGCTCCTGCTCCATGCCAGAAGCATCTGTCAATGTTCAAGGCAATCAACATGGCTAGCGCCTCCTTCGAGAAAGCGTAGTTACTCACCTGTAACAGGTGATCTTCGGGAACAGCAGGAATTTAGTCTTCACATATGGGTATCGACGGTACTGACGGAGCCCGCGTGGAAACGCTCCCCAGCGTCCAATAGGAACGCTTTTGGGAGCATCCCACAGCGCCTGCGTGCTGCCTTCCCGCCTTTCCAACTGTCCCTCTTCAGTTGAGTTTATAGCTGAGACAAAGGAGAGAGGGAGAGAGAGAGAAAGAAAGAGAGAGATAGAGAGACAACTCCTAGGGGAGGTGGGTGGGTTGTGAAGACTAAATTCCTGCTGTTCCTGGAGATCACCTGGTACAGGTGAGTAACTACGCTATCTCCAGGAACAAGCAGGAATGTAGTCTTCACACATGGGGATTCCCTAGCTGAAGATGCCAGGGAGATGGCCCCAGGAAGCTGCAACCCATTGTGAGATGGGCGGTGCTTCCTCCCATGGATCTCTGGCATCCCACCAGGGATGGTGGGTAGGAGTTGAATTAAGTCTGAAAGAGATGTCGACGAACAGCCTGGCCAAACAAGGCATCCCGACGGGAGTCCTTGTCTAAGCAGTAGTGGGCTGTAAAGGTATGAACCAAAGCCCAAGTGGATGCTCGACAGATGTCGTCGATAGATACAGAGTGAAGGTTAGCCATAGAGGCTGCCATGGCTCTCACATTGTGAGTTGTGACATGGCCTTCAAGAGGAAGACCCTTACTCTCACAGGCAAAGGATATGCATTGTGCAATCCAGTTAGACAGAGTTCTTTTGGAAATTGGAAATCCCAAATGACTAGAATCAAAAGCAACAAAGAGTTGAGAAGACTTTCTATGTTGCTGTGTTCTTTGTAGGTAAAAAGCTAAAGCTCTTTTACAGTCCAAGGTATGAAGGTTCCTTTCTGCATTGGAGGCATGAGGCCTCGGAAAGAATACAGGAAGGTAAACCGCTTGGTTTAAATGGAAAGGGGAAAACACCTTTGGCATAAAGTGTGGATGAGTCCTAAGAACAACCTTATCATGGCGAAATCTTCTATAAGGAGGATCAGCCACTAGAGCTTGCAACTCACTAATGTGGCGTGTGGAGGTGACTGCAATTAGGAAGATGACTTTCCAGGAAACGAATTTCAGAGATGTAGTGGCTAAAGGCTCAAAGGGCGGTTTCATGAGCTGCCCGAGAACAAGATTCAAATCCCATGCCACCGGTGGTGGTCTAATGGGAGGTTTTGTTAATAGAAGACTTCTTATAAATCTTGTTATAAGTGGATGAGAGGAAACAGGCTGTCCATTTAGAGCAGGGGTCTCAAACTCAAATTGCTTTGAGGGTCGAATGAGGACTTGTAAAGTAACCCGGGGGCCGCATAAGACACGGGGCCTCATTTGCATAAATATTTGCATAATGTTGCATAATGAGTGCATGGATAAAGAAAGACTAGAAAATTTCTATATTACTATAATCCAGTGCCAACCGCCAGGCACATTAGGAACTACTACTAACACTGCCCATTTGGAACCCATAGCAAACCCCCCGTATCATAACAGCACTACCAGGACTCACAAAGCACCAGACCCTACCTATCAAAAGGCAACACTGCAAATATTAAATCAATACATTTCAGAGAACAATACATGACCTACTGGGAAAAGAGAACAAGTAGCAATGTCAAATAGGAATTACACAGAATACCTCAGCACTGTAGAAATAAAACTATAAATTAATTTCTTGTACTAAAGCACAGACATTAATGATGCACATTTCCCAGAGCTGACATATTCCAGTTAATAAATTCAAAATAAAGAGATATTTTTCTACCTTTTGTGCATTTTTTTTCAGTTGCAATTGCTCCAGCCACTTCTGGTTTCTTCGTGTCTTCTGCTATCTCCATCGTCTGCTGTCCATTTGTCCTTTCTTCTCTCTTCTAGTTTTTTTCCATTCTCTCTCTCTACATCTGCTTTAACATACTAATCTTTCTCCTTTTGCTCTTTCCTCATTCCTATTTCATCCACTCAAATTTTACCCCTCCATCCTCAATCCCCACTTACTCTCCCAATACCTGGCCAATTGTAGATTTGTCTTCTCTTCCAGACAAAATATTTTTCCCCTCTCCATTTCACTTTCCCAGCTCCATCCCATTCTAATCCTCCCCCAACATCAGCTCCCTTCTAGTTCCAGCCCCACCCAGCATCTGCTCCTTTCTAGTCCCTGCATCAGTCCATTTCCAGTCCTATCCTAGCCTCACCATCAGCCCATTTCCAATCCTAGCCCCCCATCAGCCCATTTCCAATCCTAGCTCCCTCCCCTCACAGCCCATTTCCATTCCAAGCCCCCTCCCCATCAGCCATTTGCAGTTCAAGCCCCCCTTCCACTCAGCCCATTTCCAGTCCTAGCAACCCCCCAGCCCATTACCAGTCCTAGACCCCCCATAGCCCATTACCAGTCCTAACCTCCCCATAGCGCACTTCCAGTCTTACCCCCCATCACCCCATTTTCAGTCTTACCTCCCCTCATAGGCCATTACCAGTCATAACCCCCCCCTGCCAATAGCCCACTTCCAGTCCTAACCCCCATCTGCCCATTTCCAGTCCTAGCCCCCACCATAGCCCATTACCAGTCATAACCCCCCCCCCCCGCCGATAGCCCACTTCCAGTCCTAACCCCCATCTGCCCATTTCCAGTCCTAGCCCCCACCATAGCCCATTACCAGTCATAACCCCCCCCGGCCGATAGCCCACTTCCAGGCCGAACCACCCGCGGCCCATTTCCAGTCCTAGCCCCCACCATAGCCCAGTAGCAGTCATAACCCCCCCCCTGCCGATAGCCCACTTCCAGTCCTAACCCCCATCTGCCCATTTCCAGTCCTAGCCCCCACCATCGCCGTTTTACAGTCATTTCCCCCCCCCCTGCCAATAGCCCACTTCCAGTCCTAACCCCCATCTGCCCATTTCCAGTCCTAGCCCCCACCATAGCCCATTACCAGTTATAACCCCCCCCAGCCCATTACCAGTCATAACCCCCCCCCCTGCCAATAGCCCACTTCCAGTCCTAACCCCCATTACCCCATTTCAGTCAGCCCCTCCATAGCTCATTACCGGCCAGCGAAGGAGGGAAACAAAAAAAACCCCAAAACCCTGGCTTCTGCTGCTGCCGTTGCCGCTGTGGCAGCGGCAGAATCAATTGTCAAATTAAAAAAAAACTGACTTCTGCTGCTCAAGCAGCAAAATCAGCTGTCCTGCGGCCCCTTCCCCTCTGCCCGGAGATCCGACTCTGCTCTATCAACGGCGTGCTTTTCAAGCCGTGACGAGAGTATTCCCCTCTCGCGCGGTTTAAGCCTATTCACTTTTCAAGCCGCGCGAGAGGGGAATACTCTCGTCGCGGCTTGAAAAGCACGCCGCTGATAGAGCAGAGTCGGATCTCCGGGCAGAGGGGAAGGGGCCGCAGGACAGCTGCTTGAGCAGCAGAAGTCAGGTTTTTTTTTTAATTTGACAATTGATTCTGCCGCTGCCACGGCGGCAACGGCAGCAGCAGAAGCCAGGGTTTTGGGGTTTTTTTTGTTTTCCTCCGTCGCGGGCCGCACAAAGTTGTCTCGCGGGCCGCGTGTTTGAGACCCCTGATTTAGAGGCTTGTAGGAAGCTGCAATAGCACTAAGATGGACTCTTACTGAATTGGTCTTGACCAGCATTTGATAAATGAAGGAGATACTCCAGTACCGATTCCAGAGGTATTGCAAGGGGATTAAATCCCTTTTGAGAACACCATATGGTAAACCGTTTCCACTTAAAGGCATATGATCGTCTTGTGGAAGGTTTTCTAGAAGCCTGTAGGCTATCTTTTACCTGTTGAGAAAGGTTGAGAACCTGAAGGTCTAGGCCAGGGGTCGGCAACCCGCGGCTCCGGAGCCGCATGCGGCTCTTTCTCACCTTTGCCGCGGCTCCGGAGCACACTGCCCGCCCGGTATTTATGGCGTTATGGGCTCCCTCCCTTCTTCTGCAGCCGCGGTTCCCTGTCTCTTAGGGAACCGCGGCTGTGCTTTTAAAATCATCTCGGAGCCCTTCCTGTCTTGACGGGCTCCGTGCAGCATTGTCCCGCCTCTAAAGGAAGTTTTGGATGCGGGACAATGCTGCACGGAGCCCGTCAAGACAGGAAGGGCTCCGAGATGATTTTAAAAGCACAGCCGCGGTTCCGTAAGAGGCAGGGAGCCGCGGCTGCAGAAGAAGGGAGGGAGCAGATATGGATGGAGGGAGGGGGGCTGACATGGAGGGATGGAGGGAGGAGGGGCTGACATGGAGGGAGGGAGCTGAAATGGAGGGAGGGAGCTGATATGGATGGATGGAGGGAGGGAGCTGATATGGATGGAGGGAGGGGGGCTGACATGGAGGGAGGGGGCTGACATGGATGGATGGAGGGAGGAGGGGCTGACATGGAGGGAGGGAGCTGATATGAATGGAGGGAGGGGGGCTGACATGGAGGGATGGAGGGGGCTGACATGGAGGGAGGGAGCTGATATGGATGGATGGAGGGAGGGGGCTGTCATGGCGGGAGGGAGCTGATTTGGATGGATGGAGGGTGGGGGGCTGACTTGGAGGGAGGGAGCTGATATGGATGGAGGGAGGGGGGCTGACATGGAGGGAGCAGATATGGATGGATGGAGGGAGGGGGGCTGACATGGAGGGAGGGGGGCTGACATGGATGGATGGAGCGAGGGGGCTGACATGGAGGGAGGGGGCTGACATGGATGGATGGAGGGAGGGGGGCTGACATGGATGGAGGGGGCATGACATGGAGGGAGGGAGCAGATATGGATGGATGGAGGGAGGGGGGCTGACATGGAGGGAGGGAGCAGATATGGATGGATGGAGGGAGGGGGGCTGACATGGAGGGAGGGAGGGAGCTGATATGGATGGAGGGAGGGGCTGACATGGAGGGAGGGAGCTGATATTGATGGAGGGAGGGGGGCTGACATGGAGGGATGGAGGGGGCTGACATGGAGGGAGGGAGCTGATATGGATGGAGGGAGGGGGCTGACATGGAGGGATGGAGGGGGCTGACATGGAGGGAGGGAGCTGATATGGATGGAGGGAGGGAGGGGGCTGACATGGAGGGATGGAGGGGGCTGACATGGAGGGAGGGAGCTGATATGGATGGAGGGAGGGAGGGGGCTGACATGGAGGGATGGAGGGGGCTGACATGGAGGGAGGGAGCTGATATGGATGGATGGAGGGAGGGGGGCTGACATGGAGGAGGGGGGCTGACATGGAGGGAGGGAGCTGATATGGATGGATGGAGGGAGGGGGGCTGACATGGAGGGAGGGAGCTGATATGGATGGAGGGAGGGGGGCTGACATGGAGGGATGGAGGGGGCTGACATGGAGGGAGGGAGCTGATATGGATGGAGGGAGGGGGGCTGACATTTTATTTATTTATTTATTTATTTATTTAACAGTCTTTTCTATACCGCCCCTTCCAGAGATCAGGGGCGGTTTACATTGAACATTAAACAGAACAATTGTATACTTCTGTATACATTTACAGGGAACATTATGCTTTAACTATGTACAGGTGTACTTACAGGGAACATATTTTGAACAGATTTTGAACAACATTTTGAACAACATTTTGAACATTAACTATAACAGAGCTTTTCAAACTATTTACAAGTTATATACATGGAGCGCATCTTAGTTAGATACAGTTACAGTGGTGAAAATAATCAACTGTTTGAGTGGTTCATTAGCGGGTTGTGTGGGGTTAGTGGGGTTAGTGAATTTTCCTGTGACATGGAGGGATGGAGGGGGCTGACATGGAGGGAGGGAGCTGATATGGATGGAGGGAGGGGGGGGAGGGGGCTGACATGGAGGGAGGGAGCTGATATGGATGGAGGGAGGGAGGGAGGGGGCTGACATGGAGGGATGGAGGGGGCTGACATGGAGGGAGGGAGCTGATATGGATGGAGGGAGGGAGGGGGCTGACATGGAGGGAGGGAGCTGATATGGATGGAGGGAGGGAGGGAGGGGGCTGACATGGAGGGATGGAGCACTGGTAATGGGGTTGAGGGGACGAGCACTGGAAATGAGCTGATTAGGGGAGGCTAGGACTGGTAATGAGCTGATGGGGGGTAGGACTGGTATTGGGCTGATTAGGGGAGGCTAGCACTGGTAATGGGGTTGAGGGGGGATTAGCACTGGAAGGTACTGGGAGTGAGGACTGGAAAGGGGCTGATATTGGGGAGGGTTACTGGGACTGGAAATAGGCTGATGGAAAGAAGTGAAGAAAACGAAAGAAGAGATAAGAAATGGCAGATGGACCATAGACCACAGAAAGAGAGCTAAGAGAAGACAGGAAAGCAGAAGCCTCAGATCGGGACCAGCATGATCAAAGAATAAATTGGTCAGACAACAAAGGTAGAAAAAATAATTTTATTTCATATTAGTGATTTGACTACAAAATCATCATAATTTTGAAATCAAATATTGTTACTTGTTGTTGTGATATTTTCTGGCGTTTTTTTTTTTGGTGTGTGAAGGAAGAGGGGTAGTCTTATACGGCGAGTATAGGCCAAACACCTATATTTTAACAGGAAAAGTAGGGGGTCGTATATAGCATTAAGGTAAGAAACAATACATGCAGTGTTAGATTTGTTTTAAATGTCGCAATGGTTTTGCGGCTCCCAGGTTTTTTTTTCCCTTCGGAAACGGGTCCAAGTGGCTCTTTACGTCTTAAAGGTTGCAGACCCCTGGTCTAGGCTTTCAGCAACCAATTCCTGAGATGCAGGGACTGGGGATTCGGGTGCCATAGCGTTCCGTTCTCTTGAGAGAGAAGATCTGGAGCACACCCTAACTCCCGAGGTACAGCTTGAGAGAGATGCAGAAGCAGAGGATACCATGTTTGCCATGGCCAACGTGGAGCTATGAGAATCATACGATCTCTGTCTCTCTGAAACGTGAATAGTGTTTTGGGGATAAGGGGAATGGGAGGGAAGTCATAGAGGAAGTCTTGACCCTAGTGAAGGAGGAAGGCGTCCCTTGGCCGACAATCTCAAGCCGGAATTCTGGAACAGAACCGGGGAATTTGGCATTCAGTGGACTTGCAAAGAAGTCTATGTCTGGGGTTCCCCAGATTTGAAATATTTGGGCAACCTACCATTCGTGTGGCAGCAATACTCGGCTGAGTTTGTCTGCCCAAAGGTTTTGAATGCCTGGAAGATATACCACGAGGAGGTGAATTTGATGCTCTCTGGCGAGGGCCCATAATCGTAAAGCTTCATTGCATAATGACAGAGAGCCAGTTCCGCCCTGCTTGTTCACGTAGAATATGGCTATTTGATTGTCTGTCTGGACCAGGACTGTCTTGTAGATGAGCTGGGCTTGGAATACTCGAAGAGCAAGGAAGATTGCGCTGAGTTCCAGGAGGTTTATGTGAAGACAAGCCTCCTGTGGAGTCCAGATACCCTGGGTGGAGAGTTCGTGCAGGTGGGTCCCCCATCCCACCTGTGATGCATCTGTTGTTAGAGTGGCCTGGAATAGGGGTTGCTGGAAAGGAGACCCCACCAGAATGTTCTCCAGTGATTGCCACCATTGGAGGGACGAAACAAGACGTTGTGAGTTTGTTATTTTGTCCGACAGGCGACCTGTGGCCTGTGTCCACTGAGTGGATAGGGTCCACTGGGCTGCTTGCATGTGGAGGCGAGCATAGGGAACCACATGTACAGTGGATGCCATATGTCCCAGTAGTTGGAGCATTTCTCGAGCAGTCAGTTAAGTCTTTACTGCTGCTTGGGAAGCTAGCTGCACTATGCATAGACAGCGGGGCTGTGGAAGAAAAGCCCTTGACTGTCTGGTATCTAGACGAGCTCCTATGAACTCTAGGGACTGAGTAGGAGCAAGATGGGATTTTGGGAGGTTTATGACCAATCCCAGATATTGAAGGATTTGCATTGTGTGAGAGAGAGCAGAGCTGGCTTCTGGAGTCGTGGGGGCTCAAATGAGCCAGTCGTCTAAGTAAGGGAAGACGAATATCTCTAGAGTTCACAGGAATGCAGCTACTACTGCAATGCATTTCGTGAATACTCTTGGTGCCAAAGCCAGACCAAAGGGAAGAACCTTGTATTGGAAGTGTTTTCCCTGGAAAAGGAACCGCAGGAATTTCCTGTGATCTGGATGGATGAGAATATGCATCCTTTAGAACTAGAGAACAAAGCCAATCCTGACTTTGAAGGTATGGCAGAAGAGTTCCTAGAGAGATCATTTTGAATTTCTCTCGGAACAGATATTTGTTCAATTCTCTGAGGTCTAAAATGGGCCTGTGTCCTCCTGTTTTCTTTAGGATAAGAAAAAAGGGGGAGCAGAACCCTGTACCCTGTTGTAGAATGGGTACTTCTTCTATTGTTCCTTCAGCAAGGAGTGTTGTGACCTCCTGACCTAAGCGACTGTTGACAGGGATCTGAGAATTGAACTGTCTTACGATTGTATGAGGGGGCATACTGTGAAAATAAAGCTTGTACCCCCTCTCGTACAATGGACAGAGTCCAATTTTCTGCTGTTATTTGGTGCCATCTATTGTCAAAATGACACAACCTGCCGGGGATGGCTAAGGGTCTGGACCATTCAGGGGCAAGAAGGCTAAGTTCTCTAGGTAGGAGTCAAAGCCCCTGAGGAAGCTGAGCCTGTGGAGCTGGCTGAGCTCTCGGCCCTTTTGGCTTCTTTTGTTGTCTAGTTTGTTGCTGTTGTCCCTTTTGGGCAGCCTGAACTGGACCGTGCCCCTGCTTGGCATAAGAAGAATAAAACCTCCTTTTTTTGCTGAAAACGTTTTTTTTTTGTAGGATTTCTTTTTGGCTGGGTTGGCTGTAGATTTTGATAATCTATCCAAGGTGATATTGTCAGCATCTATTTCATCAGCCTTTCCTGCCAATTCCTGCCAAAGAGATTTTCTCCTGTGCAAGGGATATTTCCCAATTTATCTTGTACCCAAAGTTCCAAGTCGGATGCCTGAAGCCAGGCAATCCGACGTGCACCAATGGCAATAGCAGAGGTTCTGCTGATGCATTCAAAGCAGTCAAAGGCTGCACGGTTTACAAACTTGGAAACATCCTGAGCATGTCTGACAAGAGTAAGAAAGTCTTGTCGTTTATCAGCAGGAAAAAGGGGGCTCATAAGCTCCAAGTCTCCTGTGACCTCTTTGAGGAACATTCCCATATATAGGATATAGGAGCTGATCCTGGCTGAGAGTATGGAAGCTTGGAAGCATCGACGCCCAAAGGCATCAAGAGTCCTGCACTCACAGCCTGGAGGACTGGAAGAATGCCTCTTTGCACTCTTCATCCTACATATAGCCGATTCCAATACCATTGAATGGTGTGGTAACTGAGTTTTTTGGAAGCCAGAACAAGGTGGAAATCGATACATTGTATTGAGCCTCCGAGAGTGAGGAGATGTGGTTAAAGGTGTTTCCCACATCCTCAGCATAAGATCATGTAGGATCTGATGAATAGGCAGAGTAGCTGCTTCCTTGGAAGCCTTAGGGTATTGAAGGATTTCTAATTCTTGTGCCATAGGTTCCTTTTCAGGAGTTACCGTGATTGCAAGGCCTCGAGCCACATCACAAATAAAATCCTGAAAAGACATGTCCTCTGAAAGGAGGCATCCTGCGTTGAGGAGAAGAAGATGGTTCCTCCGTAAGAAGTACTCTGGTATCAGCAGAGTCATCAGAATCATTGGAATCGGAAGATTCGAAATATTTCCGATCCCAATGTTCGTGCAGAGCACGGTACCAATATTGATCGCGGTATTGAGGTGTCACAGTACCAATCTGTCGATGCCCGAAATAGACTCAAGACTCGGCATGGGGGGTATACCCACCGAGGCCGGTGCCATTGGTACCGGTACCGGTATTGGTACCTGTTGAACCGTCTGTAGCGGTCTCAACGGTACCGAAGCCGTGAGAAGAGCTGCCAGACTGCGTTTGATAGCGAGAAACCTCTGATCTATCGACGCTGCTGATGCTTGGGTGTCGGACTGGTAGAAGCGGCCGGAACCCCAGAGCATGGCACCAGTAGTTCTGCCAAGGTGGAGGCCTCGAGAACATCCTGGAACCCCGTTAGTACTTTGGAAGCTGAAGCCTCCCGTCGGGGCTGTTTCACCGGTGAAGTTTCCTCAAGGGCAACGCCAATGGCCTTTCGATGCCTAGAAGGAGATCTACCTTTTGAGGACTGGCTAGACTTATGTTTAGTTACCTGAGATCCATGAGAGGAAGATGAGGCTCTGGAAGACGTCGATGCAACGGACATCGCATCTTAGGCAAAAAAGGAACCGAGTTTTGCAGCTCTATTCTGCAGGCCCCTTTTAGTCATCTTCCTACAGGACAGGCACTCCGATGAAGAATGGTCAGGGCCTAAACATTTAAGACACCAGTCATGGGTGCCGGTGACGGATATGGTACCCATATGTGAAGACTAATATTCCTGCTTGTTCCTGGAGATACAGATACCTTCCATGTGAAAATTTTTGCGTGTATCTTTTCAGTATATAAAGTGAAAGCTCGGCATTTAAGAAGAAATGTTTTTTGCTTCTTATCCTTCTGTGTTTTTGCACTTATTATATACGAGTTCACTGTATAATGTTAAGTACCCTCATGTTAAATGTAACCCTCCAATTGTGATGTGACCACTTTGATTGTAGGATAAGGTGGTATACAAATCTGTCTAAATAAATAAATTATTCATCTGTTATTTTAGTTCTCTTTATTGTAAATTTCATAAAAAAACGTTTTGGGGCGAAATAGTATTGGTTATTATTGGGCGAATGCCAAAAGAAGCTGCACGTCCTGTGTGTATAACATGAGTGTTTGGCATTTACGCGCATGTGTATACGGCCACTTGTAGCACATCTCTTTATTCTGATGTTTTGCGCACAGTTCATTTGTATACACACCCTTTGCTGCATACCGGTGCCTGAAGTCTCACGCTATCGGCATGCTACAAACATGCATACAGAGCTAATAGCACGCGACTGCATCGGCCTATTAGTTCTTACAAGCAATCTGTGAATAAGACACCCGCTTCTGCTATGGTCTTTTAAAATGAAGTTCCCACTTTAGAGCTAGATTGACGCTGTTAAGGCAGTGCTTCTCAATCTTTATGATATCGGGGCGCACTTATGTTTGTGTGATATTCATGGCACACAAAATAAAAACCACTAGCCAGAAAAATTACACTTTTAAATAAATTGGACAATATTAAAAAGTCTAAAACATAATTATGACAGGTTTAGAGATTTATGTAAGCAGCTTATGGGGTTTATGGCAGGATCTGTAGTAATGGTATAGTTAATGTTTTACTTTGGAAAACACTCATATCTGGTCTATAAAGGAAACCATATCTTTGAGGTAATTTCTTCAATGGGCTCAATTTCATCTTGCTACTCCATATGCCTGGAAGAAACTACCCAAGTTAGTACGTCAGGCTCCTTCTCTGGCCCTATTCAAATCCAGGCATAACCCCCACCTCTTCAAAGCTGCTTTTGGATCCTGATTCCCTTATTCTCCTATTCATCACCTATCTATAAAGAAACATAGAAATATGATGACAGAAAAAGACCACATGGCATATCTAGTCTGTCCTTCCATATCAACAACTACAACAGTCCCCTTTTTTCCATTAGAGATCCTCTGTGTTTGTCCCATGCTTTTTTGAATTCAGTTACTGTTCTCATCTCTACCACCTCCACTGGGAGACTATTCCATGGATCCTCCATTCTTTCCGTAAAGAAATATTTCCGCATATCACTCCTGAATCTATCCCCCTTCACCCCCATCCCATGTACCCTCATAGCAGAACTTGCTTTCAATTGAAAGAGGCTCTCCCCCTGAACATTTATGCCATGGAGGTATTTAAACATCTCAATCATATTGCCTCTATCCCGCCTTTCCTCTAAGGTGTACATATTAAGATCCTTACGTCTGTCCTCATATGCTTTTATAATGAAGACCACTAACCATTTTAGTAGCCACCCTCTGCACCGACTCCATCCTGTTCACATCCTTTTGAAGGTGCAGTCTCCAGAATTGCACACTATACTCCAAATGAAGTCGCACCAAAGACTTATACAGAGGCACGATCACCTCCTTTTTCCTGCTAACCATTCCTCTCCGTATGCACCCAAGCATTCTTCTAGCTTTTGCCGTCACCTTTTCTACCTGTTTAGCTACTTTAAGATCATCAGACACAACCACGCCCAGGTCCCGCTCTACTTTAGTGGACAAAAGTACTTCACCCACTATACTATATTGCTCCCTTGGATTGCTGCAGCCCAAATGCATGACCTTACATTTTCTAACATTAAATCCCAGCTGTCAAATTCTAGACCATTCTTCAAGCTTAGCTAGATCCCTCCTCATGTTAACTACACCTTCCTGGGCGTCTACTCTATTGCAGATTTTGGTTTCATCTGCAAATAAGCAAAACTTACCTGACAGCCCTTCCGCTATATCAATAACAAAGATGTTAAAAAGAATCAGACCAAGGACAGATCCCTGGGGCACACTATTGGTAACATCCTTCTCCTCAGAGTGAGCTCCATTTACCTGTACTTTTTGTCGCCTCCCGCCCAACCAATTTCTAACCCAAGCAGTAACTTCAGGGTCCATCCCTAGGGTGCTCAGTTTGTTTATAAGTCGCCTGTGAGGAACAGTGTCAAAGGCTTTACTGAAATCTAAATACACCACATCTAGGGCTCTCCCCCGGTCCAACTCTCTGGTCACCCAGTCAAAGAAATCAATCAGATTTGTCTGACAAGACCTGCCTCTGGTGAATCCATGCTGCTTCGGATCCTGTAATCTGCTGGACTCCAGAAACCTCACTATTTTCTCTTTCAGCAGCGTTTCCAATAATTTACTCACCATCTGAAGTTAAACTAACCGGCCTGTAGTTTTCAACCACATCCTTACTTCTGCTTTTGTGTAAAGGCACCAAATGAGCCTCTCTCCAGTCCCTTGGCACCACTCCCGACTCCAACGAGGCATTGAAAAGGTCAGTCAGTGGAACTGCTAGAACATCCCCAAGTTCCCTCAGTTTTCTAGTGTGTATTCCATCCGGTCCCATTGCTTTGTCTACTTTAAGTTGAGCTAGTTCCTCACGAACACAGTCTTCTGAAAATTGTTCAAGATGCCTCTCGCTTCTGTTCCTATTTGTGGGTTTTTTCTGAGGTCCTGCTCCTGGTTCTTCATCTGTGAACACAGAACAGAAATATTTGTTAAGCAATTCTGCTTTATCCTCATCAGTTTCTACATATTCCTCCCCTTCACCCTTGAGTCTGACAATACCACTTTTGACCTCCCTCTTCTCACTAACATATCTGAAAAATGTCTTATCACCCCATTTGATTGCATTGGCTATTTCCTCCTCTTTTTGAATCTTTGCTTTCCTGACTACTTTGCTAGCTTCTCTAAGTTTTTCCAAATATAGATGCCTGTCTTCCTCTCTCTGTGACCTCTTGTATTTCATGAAGGCCTCCCTCTTTTTCTTCACTTTTTCAGCTACTTCTTTTGAACGCCATAGTGGTCTCCTTTTCTTTTTATTTACCATTTTAACAAAAAGGTTGGTTGCCCTTAAAATATCCCCTTTCAGTTTTGCCCACTGTTTTTCTACATCCCCCAGCTGTTCCTATCCTGATAACGACTCCCTGAGGTATTGGCCCATCATGGCAAAGTTAATCTTCCTAAATTCAAAGACCCTCACCTTTGAATGGATTCTAACAGCCCTAGTCCTGGTGATCACTGGATGCAAAATGATCTCCCACTATAACATCAGAAACACTTTCACCATTTGTAAGCACCAAGTCCAGTATGGTCCCTTCACGTTTGGGGTCTGCTACCAATTGCTTGAATAGTTCTCCCTATAGAGAATCCAGGATATCTTTACTTCTAGATGATACTACAGCAGGAATGTGCCAATTAACATCTGGCATATTGAAATCCCCTATCAGTAGCAAGTCCCTTTTCCTAGCAATGCTGCGTATGTCTTCAATTAACTCTCTGTCCACCTCTTCCTCTTGTGAAATTTCTACTAAAGCACCAAAAAGAATGTAACTTTGCTTTAAAAATATACCAAAACCCTTTTAAGAGCTCCCAGTCAGAGAGCTAGCAATTTAATAAAAATAAACCCTCAAATCCTTTCCGTTGTTTTGACCTGTAGAGCCCCTGTTAGGAATACCTCAACAGGGCAGGGCTCTGAAGCCTTTTATGCAGGCCTCAGCTGCTCTCAGTTCATTCACAGGCTAATCAGGCCCACTAACTCCTGATTAGGTGTCAGCAGTTCCCAAAAACTGAGAAGTTTACCAGCGTTTAAAACCTACTCCACTACAGAAAAGATTTCTACTAAAGCACCAAAAAGAATGTAACTTTGCTTTAAAAATATACCAAAACCCTTTTAAGAGCTCCCAGAGAGCTAGCAATTTAATAAAAATAACCTTCAAATCCTTACCGTTGTTTTGACCTGTAGATCCCCTATTAGGAATGCCATTCCTCTTGAATTACCCTAGTCCCTTGTTGTGTGGTCTGCCTTGATTAGATTGTAAACTCTGATGAGCAGGGATTGTCTCTTACTTGTACATGTCAGAGCTGCGTAGGCCCTGTAGTGCTATACAAATGATAAATAGTAGTAGTAGAGTTCGTTTTGCGCATACTATGACAGTCATCAGGGCCAGTGCTATCAGGTAAGCATTGTAAGTGCAGAAGGAGGGTCCCAATGTCACTGGGGTGCTGTAGCTAGCGCATTTCCACTTGCCAGCATCCTGCTCCCTCTAGACTCTGCCATAGACACCGGGTATGAGAGGCCCCAATTGGGGCCATCAACCAGGCGATTGCCGCTGCCGCTTTCTGAGATCTGTCTCCTATGGCAGCGGCAAAGAAAAGAAATCATAACATAGGTGCAGAGACTTTCCGTCAGCAATGCTGACAAAGAGAAAGTCTCCGCACCTGTACATGATTTATTTTCTTTGCTACTATCGCAGGGGACAGATCTCAGAAAGCAGCAGTGGGGGGGAGGGGGGGGAGACTTGGACTGAAAAACGATACTGGTCCTGGGAATAGGGCAGTATAATAGAAGATACATGACTGAAATGCTGAGTCCAAGAAGAGAGGAAGGAGGTAGTGATGCTGGATTGCAGATGGGGGAAAGAGAGGGAACAACGTTGGCTTGTGGGCAGACACAGAAAGGAGAGTAGGGTGGCAGGGTGATATGCTGGCTCGGGAATAGGAAAAGGAAGGCCAGCACAAAAAAGGGTGGATTCTGGGGACAGAGGCTAATTGGTGACAGGACAGATTGATTGGCATGGAGACAGCAGAGGGACAGGAGAGAAACTGGACATAGAGGTGGGGATAGGGAGAAAGAGGGGACATGCCAGAAACATGGCGAAGTACTGAGACAGAAGAAATGATGGATGGAAAAGGGGGTGGGGAGAGAATAGATGTCGGGTGAAAAGGGTGGTGGAGAGAGAATATGAATATAAGTATGCGCCGCTTAACGTCCACGATACATTCTGTGAAATAGGATGCTATGTAATTTGGACGTTGTGTGAACACCACAGCTAAGTATAGAGCTTTCACTACGTCTGGTTACATCAGCTACGTCCCGTTATTCTGAACTCTATTGTATAATCTTATGGGACCACAGACATAGTGTAGAGTTACTCACCTGTAACAAGTGTTGTTCAGTCAGATGACATAGCTAAGAACTAAAGACTAAAACAAGGTATGGAGGCAACTCCCAGGAGAGGAGGGAGGGTTGTGGGGGACTGATTCCTGCTGTTCCCGGAGAACACCTGTTACAGGTGAGTAACTACACTTTCTCCAGGAACAAGCAGGAAGTCAGTCCTCACATATGCGACTCCCTAGCTACAGACTGCCAGGGGCCGAACCACAACTTAACCAACGGCAGCCAAGACAGGTAGCTGTTAGTTGTAGAAGATGAGTCCCTACCAAGAGACTCTGCAAGATCCTAGCATCCAGCAACACTATCACTCTGGTAGCCTGAACACAGAAGGGTTGGAGGGCAGGAATTGCCTACACCCTGAAAAGGTTACGGAGCACCGCCTGGCCAAAGGCACCATCCCTGTGGGACTCGCTTTCCAGGCAGTAGTGAGCTGTGAACGTATGAAGACCATGTGTCAACCTTGCAGATCTCTGTCACCAGCATGGCCCTTGCTCTCATGTGCGTTGTGATCCAGTGCTTGAGGAAGAGGCCAGCTCGCTCATAGGCAACGGCAATATGGTCCGCCACCCAAGTTGGCAGAGTTCACTTAGTCACGGGGATCCCCAGCTTGCTGGGGTCTTAAGACACAAAAAGCTGAGGGGCTTTGCGATGGGCCCGAGTCCGCTGAAAGAAGAAAGACAGGGCCCCTTTGCAATCCAGTGTATGCAGTACTAGTTCCTCCCTGCAGCGTGAGGCCACGGAAAGAAGGTGGCGAGGACCACTTCTTGCTTGAGGTGGAAAGGAGATACCACCTTCGGAAGGAATTTGGGGTGTGTGTGGAGCACTACCCTGTTCTTGTAGAACCTTGTATATGGTGGGTATGCCACCAGGACCTGGAGTTTGCTCACTCTTTGAGAGGATGTGAGTGCCATCAGAAAGACCACTTTCCAAGACAGGTACCACAGGTGGAAGTGGCTAGGGGTTCAAATGGCAGTTTAATGAGCTAGGAGAGCACCAAATTGAGGTCCCACTCCGCAGCCGGAGGGCGAAGAGGGTGCTTGGATAACATCAGGCCCTGGAGGAACCTGGAGGCCAGGAGCTGGCTTGAGAGGGGTTTTCCCTCGATAGGGTGGTGGTGGGGAGCTATGGCACACAGATACACCCTTACCAAGTTAGATTTTGGCCCAGTGTGCAACAGGTGCAGTAGGTACTGAAGTACCAGTTGCACCCAGCAGGAGAAGGGAGTCTCCTCCTTCTCCGCACCCTAGACGGAGAACCTTCTCCAGTTAAAGGCATAAGCCTGTCTGGTGGAGGGTTTTCAGGAGGCCAGTAGGATCTCCTCAACTTCCCCTGGAAGAATGAAAGGGCTCAATGCTACCCTTTCAGCAGCCACACTGTTAGCATTAGCGACTACAGGATGGGGTGAAGGAGGGAGCCCCCCTCCTGGGACAGGCGGTCCGGGGCCCGGCCCAGTGAGACTGAAAGTACCACCGACAGGGAAAGCAACAGAGGGAACCAAGGTTGCCTGGTCCACCTAGGGGCGATCAGTATAACTGACGCTTTCTCACTTTGGACCCTGAAGAGGGCCTTGGCGATCAGGGGGTGGGGGGGGGGGTTGGATCGGTGAGAAAGCATTGAGAAAGCCCTCAGACTATGAGATCAGGAAGGCATCTGTCGCCACTCTCCCACGGTGAGGCTGGCACGAGCAGAAGCGAGGCAGCTGCACGTTGTTCAGGGAGGTGAATAGGTGCATCACAAGCCTGCCCCAGAGGTAGAAGAGTTGCTTCGTTACCCTGGAGTTTAAGTGCCAATTGTGTGGGCGAAGGACTCTGCTCAGCCTGTCCGCTAGGCAGTTGTCCTGGCCTGGGAGGTACACTGCTTGCAGAAGCATGCCATTGCATGCTGCAAAGGAGAGGAGGGCCATCGCCTCTTAGCAGAGGGAGTATGAGTATGCTTGTTGATATAAAACATGGCAACCTGGTTGTCTGTCTGGATCAGCACAGGCCGGTGTCACAGGCAGTGGCAGAATGCTTGTAGGGCCAAGAATATTGCCCTGAGCTCAAGGAGATTGGTCTGTAAGAGTGACTCCTCCCAAGACCGGCTGCCCTGCATGGGCGGTCCCCACAATGTGCCCCCCCCTCCAACCTAGGAGGGAGACATCTGTGGTCAGGGTCCTCTCTGGTGCGGGTATCTAGAAGGGCATTCCCGCAGGAAGGTGACGCAAATTTTGCCACCAGTTGAGGGACTCTACCAGTTGGTGGGTAACCCTGACCCTGTCCTGTAGCCTGCCCGTGGCTTAAGTCCACTGCGAGTGGAGGCACTATTGGGATGTCTGCATGTGTAAGCGGGCTAAGAGCGTGACATGGACCGTCGAGACCATATAGCCCAGCGAGAGGAGGAGGAGGAGGAGGTGAACCAGTACTGACCGGTAGCATTATACCTCTCCTGACAGTTGTTTGAGGCGTTCTTCCTTCTCTTTTGGGAGGACGGCCTTGGCTTGTAACATGTCCAACTGAGCACCTATGAACTCCAGACTTTGGGCTGGAGAGAGATGGAATTTGGGGTAGTAGATGACGAACCCCAGGTGCTGCAGCAGGAGAATTGCACGCTCTGTGGCCTGGCTGACCTCTAATGCGGTACCTCCTCTGATTGGCTAGTCATCCAGCTAGGAGAAGACAAAAGCCCCTTGCAGGCGCAGGTGGGCGGCTACTACCACAAGGCACTTGGTAAAGACCCTTGGAGAGGAGGTCAGGCCGAAGGGCAGCACTCTGAGCTGGTAGTGCCCTCCTCCCACCACAAACCGTAGGTACTGCCTGTGGGAGGGGTGGATCAGGATGTGAGTGTACGCATCCTTTAGGTCCAAGGAGCACAGCCAATCTCCCTGGTGGAGGTAAGGCAGCAGTGTTCCAAGGGAGAGTATCTTGAACTTCTCCCTTACCAGAAAATTGTTTAAGTTTCTCAGGTCTAGTATGGGACTGAGACACCCAGTTCTCTTTGGGACAAGGAAGTACCTGGAATAAAGGCCTTTTCTCCATAGATGTCTGGGTACAGGCTCTACTGTGTTGTCCCTAAGCAAACCTGTGAGCTCTGAGAGCAGAAAAGTCTGGTGAAGGAGAGGTTGCACCTGTTCTGCTAAGGTGGTACCTGCTGTAGGTGGAGAAAGTATCCCTCCCTTACCACCTGCAGTACCCACTAGTCTGAAGTGACCTCAGCCCACCTGTGGGTTGGTGAAGGTCTCCTGGGAGAGGGGAGGCCCTGCCCTGGGAGTCAAAAGCTCCCCCTGGCTTGAGTTGGAGCAGGGGCCTAGAGCTTCTGAGCTCCCCATCTCTTTGGTGAGAACCCTATTGCTGGGCTGAGAAGGGATGGTAGTGGTGACTCTGTTGGAAGTTCCCCTTTTTCCTCGGTAACAGGGGCCCTTTCCCCGATGGTTTCTCATGGGGAAAAGAAGAGGTCTTTTTTTGAAAGCCTCTGTCAGGTTACCACCTCGAACTCTATCACGGCCGCACTGTTTGCGATAGGCGTGCCAAACAGGTTCTCCAGGGTGCAGGGGACGGCAAGCAGCTTGTCTTGGACTCATTGCTCGAGGTCCGAAGATTGCAGCCAGGCTTGGTGTTGGGCACCAATGCTAGCAGCTGCAACTCGAGCTGCTGTCTCAAAGCCATCGTAGGATGCCTGGGAGAGGAACTTCGAGCAGACCTTGATACCGGAAGTCAGAGCTTGGAACCGTAGGAGGGGTTCCCCGGTAAGACCTGCCGAGAACCTGGATACTCCTGGGTTAGGGCCTTGAGGTACATGCCTATGTATAGCAATTATAGGCCTGGATTCAACACACCAGCATCGAGCCCTGGTAGCTCTTGCGTCCAAGGGTGTCGAGTGCTCTAGCATCCCTCCCAGGGGAGAGACAGAAAAGTAGGTCTTCTGGCTTTTAAGTTTTTGCATGGCTGACTCGACAACCATTGAGTTATGTGGGAGTTGGGACTTGTGGAACCCCATCCCTTTCCCAATGTGGTACATGGCTCTGAGGCGCCAGCTGACCACCAGTCCAAATGCCGGGGTCTCTCACATTCTCAATCGTAGCCAATCGAGGATCGGCTGCACTGGCACCATGAGAGTTTCCTTGGGTGGAGACTCATACTGGAGAATCTCCAGCTCTTCAGTGTGTGGATCTTCCTCTGCCTCAGTTTGCACTGAGAGGACCCAGGCCATATCCTTGACAAAGTCATGGAAGGCCATGTTCTCTGGAGGAGAATGGCACCAGGGGAGAATAGTCCGAGGGAATATCTTGGTGCCGACTAGTTTCTGGGAAAGTCTCCTCATCGGTCTCCCACTCGGAGTCGAGGGGTGATGACGAATCTGAGGCCCTGCAACTCCTTGCCTTGAAGTCAGTACCAGAAGGCCAGGGGCCTCCCGAGGACCTTAGGTCCAAGTCGCAGAAACTGGCCAGGGAGGATCGGATACCTGAGGAATGGGACTAGGACATTGACCAAAGCCAAGTGCATACCCGAGGCCGGTGGCACTTGGAACTTGGCTCGATGACCGGGAACTCCCCCGCAGTCGGGGGCCCAGTCGTCGGGCAGATGATGCGGATGAAACAGCCATCATTGTTTGCTGTAGGGCCAGAAAGAGTAGTTACTCACCTGTAACAGGTGTTCTCCAGGAGCAGCAGGAATCGGTCCTCACATATGGGGTGACGTCGGCGCCGACGGAGCCCTCGTGCGGAACATTTCCCCAGCTTTCAAGGAAAGCCTTTGGGAATGCAGCACGCATGCATGGTCCCCTTCCCGCCCAAGGGTGCCATCTTGCTCAGTCTGATGACATAGCTAAGAGACAGCAAAAAATCAAAATGAATGATATGACTGCAACTCCAGGGGAGGAGGGAGGGACGTGAGGACTGATTCCGGGAGGAGGAAGGGACGTGAGGACTGATTCCTGCTGCTCCTGGAGAACACCTGTTACAGGTGAGTAACTACTCTTTCTCCAGGACCAAGCAGGAAGTCAGTCCTCACATATGGGACTCCCCAGCTCTAGGCTACCGGGAACCCTATGCTGAAAAATGGCTCCCTCTCAAGAGCCTCAGCATTCGTGATAAGAAAATCCTCTGAAAACGCCCCCGTACAGTAGCCAAACACAAGGGCATGAGGGTAGGAGTTGCCTAAACCTCAAAGAGATTATGGAGTACCGCCTGTCCGAAAGCACTGTCCCTTCGGGACCCTCGAGGCAGTAATAGGCTGCAAAAGTCTGGCTTGAAGACAAAGTTGCAGCCCGGCAGATGTCTGCCAACGGAACAGAGCGGAGATGAGCTACTGACGCGGCTTTCGCCCTGACACGGTGGGCCGTGACTCAACCCTGCAAGGGGAGGTCGGCTGCCTTGTATGCCCAGGTGATACAATCTGCTACCTAAGTGGACAACGTACGCTTGGAGACAAGTAACCCCATCTTATTAGGGTCAAAAGAGACGAAGAGCTGAGTAGCCCTTTGATGCCCCCGCGTACGTTCTATGTAAAAAGACAACGCCCTCTTACAGTCCAGGGTATGCAAGACTGTTTCAGCCTGGCTGGTATGGGGCCTGGGGAAAAGGTCGGAAGAACCACCTCCTGGTTGAGGTGGAAAGAAGAGACCACTTTTGGAAGGAACTTGGGATGGGTCCGTAGGACCACCCTGTTCCTATAGAACTGTGTGTACGGCCTATCAGAAACCAGAGCTTGTAGTTCACTCACATGTCTGGCCGAGGTAAGAGCCACCAGGAAGAGTGCTTTCCAAGAAAGGACGCACCAAATGGCAAGTAGCCATCTGCTCAAACGGTGGGCGAGTAAGTTGCTGCAAGACCACGTTCAAATCCCACTCAGTTGCCAGCAGACGAACTGGAGGCTTGAGTAGAAGCAGACCTCTGAGAAATCAGGACACCAAGGGGTGAACCAACAGAGACTGTCCTTCCACCTGTGAGTGGTGCGCTGACAGAGCACTGAGGTGGACCCGAACAGAGTTAGACTTAATGCCTAGGTCTGACAGGTGAAGTAGATACTGCAGAACTACTGACACAGGGCAAGAGAAAGGATCGGCATTGCACTGAGCACACCATACCGTAAACCTATGCCATTTGAGGGCATAGAATTTTCTGGTGGACTGCTTCCTAGAGGCCAAGACAACCTCTTCAACCTCCTTAGGTAGACCTAAGGGAGCTAGCACTATCCTTCCAGCAGCCAGGCCATCAAACTGAGGGACCTGAGATTGGGGTGAAGAAGGGAACCTTGCTCCTGAGACAGGAGATCGCGTTGCAACCCTAGAGGGAATGGAGTTTCCACCGCCAACTGCAGCAGAAGTGGAAACCAGGGCTGCCTCGGCCATCTGGGAGCTACCAGAATCACAGAGGCCTTGTCCTGGAGAATCGTGAACAGAGTTCGGGCCACCCAGGGCGTGGGAGAAAACGTATACAGGAGGCCCGTAGACCAAGAAATCAGAAAAGCATCTGCTGCTATCCACAGGGGATGCGGCTGTCTGGAACAGAACCTGGGCAGCTGACGATTCTGTGGGCTTGCAAAGAGATCGATGGATGGAAGTCCCCAGTGGAGGAAGATCTGCTGGACCACCAATGGATTCAACTGCCATTCGTGAGGCTGGAGAATCCTGCTTAGCTTGTCTGCTAGGAAATTCTCCTGACCAGGTAGATAAACTGCTTTGAGAAACATGCCTTGTTTGACTGCAAAGGAGCAAAGGGCCAGCGCCTCCTGACATAGGAGCCTGGACCTCGTGCCCCCATGTTTGTTCACGTAGAACATTGCCACTTGATTGTCTGTCTGAACTAGAACAGACTGGTGTGATAGGGCATGAGAAAATGTTTGCAGAGCTAAGCGGATTGATCACAGCTCCAGAACATTGATTTGCTGCGTGGCCTCACGAGAAGACCACAAGCCTTAAGTGCACATGCCCTGGCAATGTGCACCCCAGCTCTTTGAGGAAGCTTCGGTCGTCAGCACCCTTGTGTGTGTTGGAGCCTGAAAAGGTACTCACCTGAGAAGGTTTGGGAGATGTAGACAATAAGGAGTCCAAAAGTGGTTTTGACACCTCTACTCTGTCTCGGAGGTCGCCTGTGGCCTGTGTCCATCGAGCAGGCCGCATGTGCAGGCGGGCGTTGGGAGTCACATGCACAGTGGATGCCATGTGGCCCAGGAGCCACAGGTAGTGCCTGGCGGAAACATAAGAACATCTTTGGAACTGGTTGGCCAAGTCCATCAGTCTGTGGGCCCTGTCCTGGGGCAAGTAGGCTCTTGCCTGAAGGGTGTCTAATCTTGCCCCTATAAACTCTAGGTTCTGAGAGGGGAGCAAAGTGGACTTTGCGTAGTTTATGACAAAGCCCAGATTCTGAAGAAGAGAGACAGTGCGAAGAGTGACTTGTTGGGCTTCCTGGAGAGACTGGCCCCTGATGAGCCAGTCGTCCAGGTATGGGAAGATGAAAATTCTCTGATTCCTGAGATAAGCCGCCACCACCGCCAGGTATTTGGTGAAAACCCTGGGGGCAGAGATTAGGTCAAAGGGAAGTACCCTGTATTGAAAATGGTTTCCTCCCACCATAAATCTGAGATATTGTCTGTGGTCTGGATGAATGAGGATGTGATTATAAGCATCCTTTAGGACTAAGGAGGTAAGGCAGCAGTATCCCAAGGTTGAGCATTTTGAACTTTTCCCTCTCCAGAAACTTGTTTAGGTTTTGCAAGTCTAGGATAGGCCGGAGGTTTCCTGTTCTTTTTGGTACCAGGAAGTACCTGGAGTACAAGCCTTGCCCTTCCAGGTGGTGAGGCACCGGTTCCACCACCTGTTCCTTTAGAAGACTTGCCAACTCCTGAAGGAGGAGTTTCCTGTGCAGAGGAAGTCTGGGAGGCTCCCCTGGAAAGTAGGAGGGGGTAGCTGGTGGAAGTGGAGCATGTAGCCCTTTTGGACTATGCTCAGTACCCAGGTATCCCCTGTGATGGCTGGCCACCTGTAGGCGTACAGGGTCAGCCGATCTCCTGTGCTGAGTGGACCCACCGGTGGAGAAGAGGCTATGCTGTGGGAGTCAAAACCCCGCTCCCTGCTGTGCAGGAGCCGGAGCTGGTGGCTTGGGGGGTCTTCTGCCTACGGGGCCCATGCCCATGCCCCTTGGCCTGCTGGCCCTGTTGGGGAGCTGGAGAGGCCTGATAATGAGGGTAGGATTTGTAGGCAGCACCCTTCCTCGGGAAAAAGGGCTTCTTTCCCGAGCCCTTCTTTTTCTGAGAAGGGGCAGAAGTCTTTTTTGACAGCCTTGTCCTGATGAGAGTCTCAGACTCAATTTCTGCAGCCTTTTCAGTCATGGGCTTACCGAATAGGTTGTCACCTCGGCAGGGGACATTGACCAACTTGTCCTGCACCCTTGACTCCAGGTCCGATGACTGTAGCCAGGCCTGATGGCGTGCACCGATGCCGGCCGCGGCTACCCGGGCCGAAGCCTCGAAGCCATCATTGGCTGCTCAAGAGATAAACTTCGAGCACTCCCGAATTCCTGTAGACAAGGTTTTGAACCTCTGCAAGGTTTCCTCAGAGAGGCCAGCTGAGAACCCGGCAATCTCCTTTGTCAGGTCTCGTAAGTACATGCCCATGTACAGCTGGAAAGTCTGGACATGGCAAGATAGCACAGAGCCCTGGAAGCACTCTCTACCGAGGGCATCCAGGTTCCGGGCCTCCCAGCCGGGGGGCACCAAGGAATACATTTTCTGACTCTTCAGGCAGTGCATGGCCGATTCCACAACCATGGAATTGTGCGGTAGCTGTGCCTTTTGGAACCCAGGGCTCTTACGGACTCAACAGATGGAATCGACCCGTTTGTTAAGAACCGGCGCCAAGGCCGGTGCCTCCCACATACGGAAGAGCAGCCGTTCCAGCATCGGAGGAACCGGTACAGTAAAGGCTTCCTTCGTAGGAAAATCATACTGGAGGGTATCGAGCTCCTCGGCGTGAGGCTCCTCCTCAGCGTCCGCAGGGAATGCCAAAGCCTTGGCCATCTCCCTCACAAAGTCTGAGAATCGGGTATCCGACAGGGGGGTCCTTCTCCAAGGCTCGGACTCAAAGGGATGCACCGGCTCCAGAAGGTGCCGGGAGACTTCTCGTCCTCGGTCTCCCACGCCGACTCCTCCGAGGAGGAGTCGAGCGGCTCCGGCCATGTGGGCCTCGGTGCCACCCGCCCCGAAGCCAAGGGTACCGGCGTCGATGACCTCGGCCCCGCATGGGAGGTCAAGGGGGACCTTGACCGAGGATCGACTCGAGACTTGATGGACTCGAGGATCGGCTCGGTCTCCAGGATCGACTTAGACGTCGAGGTCCCGGTGGTCAGGGCAGATGCACTGGTCAGACAGGTGATCAGCACCTGCTGCTGTTCCATGAAGGCAGCTAAGTTGCTCTACAAGGCAGTCAGCCTGAGTCCAAGCTCAGGAGACTCAGCAGTCCCCGACTCGGGCCCCGACAGCGGCTCTCCCGGAGGAGAGTCCACGAGGACAACAGAACTTACGTGACTCAGGGACTCCAGCTCCATGCGAGGTAGTTTGGACAGCCTCTCCAACTCCAAGAGCCCGGGGCGGCGGTCAGGACTACGCGACTTGGCCCTCGAGGAATCAGGCATCTCCACCGACCTCATGAGCTTCTTATTCCTTTTGTGCTCCCGGGTGGGAGACCCCTCTCAGAGGAACGACAGCGCTTGGGGTCAGACTCCCGAGATGTCGAGGCCTCTGACGAAGTCTGGGCCCGGCCGGACGCGGACTCTGAAAAAATTCTTTCACGTTGATGCTGACGGCTCTGAAGCACCTTCAGCGACATCTTGCCACACAGGCCACAGGCCAGCGGGTCATGGTCGGGCCTGAGGAATCGGAGGAAGCAATCATGTTTCTTGCATCGATCACACTTTTTGAACCCGCTGGCAGCCATCGGGGGAAAAAGGGCCCCTGCAAGGTCAAAAGACCGGGCTGCCAGTGAAAATAACAAAAAAGGCACGAACGCTAGTCACAAAGGACAAAAAACGAAAAGGAAATTCCGGACTCGATACTGGTGTACCGAGCCCAGGTGGGAAGGGGAACTGGCTTCGATCGGATAAGAAAACGCGAAAATTGCAGAAAAAAATCTACTTTTCCCGGGTGACATGAACTCACGTCCATTGGGCTCCGCGGAAAAAGAAAGACTGAGCAAGATGGCACCCCTGGGCGGGAAGGGGACCGCGCATGCGCTCTGCATTCCCAAAGGCTTTCCTTGAAAGCTGGGGAAATGCTCCGCATGAGAGCTCCGTCGGCGACGACGTCACCCCATCTGTGAGAACTGACTTCCTGCTTGGTCCTGGAGAATAGCAGAGACGTTCTACTCCAGGGCCGTCATTCTGGTTTCCAAGGCAAAAGGCTCCGCAGCTTTCAGTGCGGGCACCGAGGATCTCGGGCCCTGCGTTGGCACTTTGATGAGTGCATCCTCGACGAGGACTTCGGCCTCGAGGAACCTCGCATGGTCTCTGCCAGCCGAGGAATCTTCCATGAGGAACTTGGTAGGGCGCTGCTCGGAGCTGCCCGAGTTCCTTCAAGCGATTTTATCAGGTTTCTCCGGTGGAACCTCGATGGACTTCGAGGATTTTTTCTGCTTTTTCTTGGGGCCAGGAGTCTCAGAGGAACTGCTGCCACGGGACTCCGAGGACGCTCAGGCCTCACGGGAAGTGCTGGGCTTCGAGCTCAGCGTCAGAGAGGCCGGTGCCGAGTCAGAACTAGAGAACAGTTTTCTTGCAACTCCAACCTCTTTTTATTGGTTTTGGGCATCATGACCTGGCAGAGGTCACAGGAGGTGCTATCATGGTCCAGTCCCAGGCAGCGCAATTAGCAGTCATGGCTGTCGGTGACTGACATGGTTTGACTGCAACGGTCGCATTTTTTGAACCCACCGGGAGACATGGTGGGAAGCACCCAACCAGCGTCGACAGAACCCGGCCAGGGTCGACGATCACTGGGCAAAAAAAGGCACGAATGCCGGCTGAGGGAAATCTCGATGGAAAAAAGGGGTATATAGCCAAGACCAGCAGCGGGGAAGGCTCTGACTCAAGGCAGGAAGAGAAACCTGTATGCAAACCGGGAAGGCTATACTTTTAAGGAAATAGCAAGAACTTTTCCTGGGAAAACAGAACAGACATCCGTTGGGCTCCGTGAAAAAAAGGAGACTGAGCAATATAACACCCTTGGGCAGGAAGGAGACCATGCATGCGTGGTAGCATATCCCAAAGGCTTTTTTTGAAAGCTGGGAAAATGCACTGTGTGGGCTCCATCGGCGCCGACGTAACCATTATGTGAGGGCTGACACTTCCTGCTTGTTCCTGGAGAACTATGCAGTCAGATGTTGCCCAAATGGATGCTATATGGTACATACCTGTACATGTTGGATGGAAAGGTGGGTGGATAGTGAAAGAAGAGGAAGAGATGCTGGATGGAAGGAGATAGGAGAGAGAGATGATGCTGGATGGAAGAAAGAGTGAAAGGAGGGTTAGTGAAAGAATAGAAACATAGAAACATAGAAATATGACGACAGAAAAAGACCACATGGCCTATCTAGTCTGTCCTTCCATATCAACAACTACAACAGTTTCCCTTTTTACCTTTAGAGATCCTCTGTGTTTGTCCCATGCTTTTTTGCATTCAGTTACAGTCCTTATCTCTACCACCTCCACTGGGAGACTATTCCATGGATCCACTACTCTTTCCGTAAAGAAATATTTCCGCATATCACTCCTGAATCTATCTCCCTTCACCCTCATCCCATGTCCTCTCGTAGCAGAACTTGCTCTCAATTGAAAGAGGCTCTCTCCCTGAACATTTATGCCACGGAGGTATTTGAACATCTCAATCATATCACCTCTATCCCGCCTTTCCTCTAAGGTGTATATATTAAGATCCTTAAGTCTGTCCTCATAAGCTTTATAATCATTTTAGTAGCCACCCTCTGCACCGACTCCATCCTGTTCACATCCTTTTGAAGGGGCGGTCTCCAGAATTGCACACTATACTCCAAATGAGGTCGCACCAAAGACTTATACAGAGGCACTATCACCTCCTTTTTTCTGCTAGCGATGCCTCTCCGTATGCACCCAAGCATCCTTCTAGCTTTTGCCATCGCCTTTTCTACCTGTTTAGCTACTTTAAGATCATCAGACACAGCCACGCCCAGGTCCCACTCTTCTTTAGTGGACAAAAGTACTTCACCCCCTATACTCTATTGCTCCCTTGGATTGCTGCAGCCCAAATGCATGACCTTACATTTTTTAACATTAAAGCCCAGCTACCAAATTCTAGATCATTCTCCAAGCTTAGTTAGATCCCTCCTCATGTTATCTACCCCTTCCTGGGTGTCTACTCTATTGCAGATTTTGGTATCATCCGCAAAGAGGCAAACCTTACCCGACAGCCCTTCCGCTATATCACTAACAAAGATGTTAAAAAGAATCGGACCAAGGACAGATCCCTGGGGCACACCACTGGTAACATCCTTCTCCTCGGAGTGAGCTCCATTTACTTGTACTCTTTGTCGCCTCCCACCCAACAAATTTCTAACCCAAGCAGTAACTTTAGGGTCCATCCCTAGGGTGCTCAGTTTGTTTATAAGTCGCCTGTGAGGAACAGTGTCAAAGGCTTTACTGAAATCTAAATACACCACATCTAGGGCTCTCCCTCGGTCCAACTCCCTGGTCACCCAGTCAAAGAAAACAATCAGATTTGTCTGACAAGACCTGCCTCTGGTGAATCCATGCTGCCTCGGATCCTGTAATCCGCTGGACTCCAGAAGCCTCACTATTTTCTCTTTCAGCAGTGTTTCCAATAATTTACTCAACACCGAAGTTAAACTAACCGGCCTGTAGTTTTCAACCACATCCTTACTTCCGCTTTTGTGTAAAGGCACCACATGAGCCTCTCTCCAGTCCTTTGGCACCACTCCTGACTCCAACAAGGCATTGAAAAGGTCAGTCAGTGGAGCTGCTAGAACGTCCCCAAGTTCCCTCAGTATTCTAGGGTGTATCCCATCCGGTTCCATCGCTTTGTCTAGTTTAAATTGAGATAGTTTCTCACGAACACAGTCTTCTGAAAATTGTTCAAGATGCTTCCGTTCCTGTTTGTGGGTGTTTTCTGGTTCTTCATCTGTGAACACAGAACAGAAATATTTGTTAAGTAATTCCGCTTTATCCTCATCAGCTTCTACATATTCCTCCCCTTCAACCTTGAGTCTGACAATACCTCTTTTGCCCTTCCTCTTCTCACTTCTAAAATATGAGATCCTAACTAATAGGGAACCCCGTTATCTAAATTGTCATTTTTCTTTTTGTCGGAGAGAGTCGTCAAAGTAAGCGGGAAGAAAGCTACCGCTGACCACTGCAACTGCTCCCTTTTATTATTATTCAAACAGTACAAATTAAATTTCCACTGTATGAATAATAATAAAAGGGAGCAGTTGCGGTGGTCAGCGGTAGTTGTCTTCCCGCTTACTTTGACGACTATCTCCGACAAAAAGAAAAATGAAAATTTAGATAACGGGGTTCCCTATTAGATAGGATCTCATATTTTAGATGATTATTTCCTGATCCTGACCGATTTCTATAATAATTGGCTTCCTCTTCTCACTAACATATCTGAAAAATGTCTTATCCCCCCATTTTATTGCATTGGCTATTTCCTCCTCCTTTTGAATCTTTGCCTTCCTGACTACTTTGCAAGCTTCTCTAAGTTTTTCCAAATACAGATGCCTGTCTTCCTCTCTCTGTGATCTCTTGTATTTCATGAAGGCCTCCCTCTTTTTCTTCACTTTTTCAGCTACTTCTTTCGAAAGCCATAGCGGTCTCCTTTACCTTTTACCTTTATTTACCATTTTAACAAAAAGGTTGGTTGCCCTTAAAACATTCCCTTCCAGTTTTGCCCACTCTTTTTCTCTATCCCCCAGCTGTTCCCATCCCACTAACGAGTCCCTGAGGTATTGGCCCATCTTGGCAAAGTTAGTCTTCCTAAAATCTAAGATCCTCACCTTTGAATGGATTCTAACAGCCCTAGTCCTAATACTGAACCACACCATCTGGTGATCACTGGATGCAAAATGATCTCCCACTTCAACATCAGAAACACTTTCACCATTGGTAAGCACCAAGTCCAGTATGGCCCCTTCACGTGTGGGGTCTGTTACCAATTGCCTGAATAGTTCTCCCTGTAGAGAATCCAGGATCTCCTTACTTCTAGATGATACTGCAGCAGGAATGTGCCAATCAGCATCTGCCATATTGAAATCTCCTATCAGTAGCACTTCCCCTTTCCTAGCAATGCTGCGTATGTCTTCAATTAACTCTCTGTCTACCTCTTCCTCTTGTGAGGGAGGTCTGTATATCACACCAGTGTAAATAGATTTCTCTTTCCCTCTTTATAGTTTAACCCACAATGCCTCCTCTCTCCCTTTTAAGCTCTGTAATTCCAAAGTTTTAATAGTAGTTTTTACATATAGTGCCCACTCCTCCTCCCCTTCTTCCTACCCTGTCCTTTCTGAATAAAGTATAGCCAGGTACAGTTACATCCCAATCATGGTTTTCTGTGAACCATGTTTCTGTAACTGCCACTAAATCCAAGTCAGCCACTCCCACCAAAGCTTCAACATCAGGGATCTTATTTCCCATGCTATGGGCATTTATACACACTGCTTTCCATATGTTACCCCTATTACCCATTTCCATAATGGTATTTAATGTATCACCTACTTGGGGGCTTTCTTCACCCATCCCCAAAGAATCTAGTTTAAAGTCCTCTTCAGTAGATTAGCCAGTCTACTACCAAAGACGCGTTAACCTTTCTTGGACAGATGGATGCCATTTCTGCTCTGCAACCCTTGGAACTGCATCCCATTGTCTAGGAAACCAAAACGCTCTCGATGACACCATCCACGCAGCCATGCTTTCATCTCCAGGATGCGATCCTCTCTGCCTTGGCCTTTACCCTCAACAGGGAGGATTGAAGAGAACACCACCTGTGCACCTAAATGCTTCACCCTCTGTCCCAGAGCCATGAAGTCACTTTTGATACGCTCCGAGGTATACCTGGCAGTATCATTTGTTCCAACATGGATTAGCAACATTGGGTAATAGTCAGTGGGCTTGATGAGTCTCGGCAAACTCTCTGTAACATCTTGGATTTTGGCACCAGGCAGACAGCATACCTCTCTGGACATCAAGTCTGGTCAGCAGATGGATGCCTCAGTACCCCTCAGAAGAGAGTCTCCAACCACCACTACCCTTCGTTTCCTTGTGGTCACTGATTCTACAACTTTGGGGTACTTGAGCTCTGGTTCTTCCCTTTCCAGGGATGCTTTCACCTCCTCCACTTCCAGGGCTGCATAATGGTTCTTCAATTCATGGGCTGGAGAAGTTGGTCTGGTGATTTTGCAGGCCCTGGTGACTTGTGTCCAACCATCGAGATTCTGTTGGCACCCATCTTCTCCTCTGCTGAAGAGCTTGGTTGCTGCAAGAAGCATCTCATCAATGTACTTCTCACTGTCTTGAATGCTCCTCAGCCTCGCCACCTCCTCTCTGAGTTCTTCCACTTGTTTCCTCAGAGCTTCAGCATGCAGGCACCCTGCACATGGAACCGGTCCTTCAATTGGCATTAGGACCTCTGTCTGGACAGAGGCAGAATCTGTAATGGGGGCAACAGCTTTAGCAATATGAGTTTTCCTAACCATTTTTCTGTTCTTGGAGCTTAGGTATCTGTTAAAGCAAAAGAGAGAGATCTACCAAGTACCAGCCAGTTTCCCCAGCTGTCCTTTCAGAGAAAAAGCAGTTAAATCTATTTCATTATATTCAAAATGTGCTGGTCCAAATCTCTGTGCTTTGTTAAATGAGGAGGTGCCCTATAAAGCCAGACTGCTCACTAGGGGTGGGTGGGAGTTGGGGTGGGTAGGAGGGACCTAACACCTCATTAGATGTCAGCAGTTCCCAAAGCTGAGGAAGTTACTAGAGTTCAACAACCTACTCTGCTCAAGGAAATTTCTACTAAAGCACCAAAAAGAAAGTAACTTTGCTTTAAAAATATACAAAAGCCCTTTAAAGAGCTCCCAGTCAGAGAGCTAGCAATTTAATAAAAACAAAACCTCAAATCCTTACTGTTGGTTGATCTGTAGAGCCCCTGTTAGGAAAGCCTCAACAGGGCAGGGCACTGGAGCCTTTTATGCAGGCCTCAGCTGCTCTCAGGTAATCAGGCCCACTAACTCCTGATTAGGTGTCAGCAGTTCCCAAAGCTGAGAAGGTTACTAGAGTTCAACAACCTACTCTGCTCAAGGAAATTTTTACTAAAGCACCAAAAAGAAAGTAACTTTGTGTCAGCATGCATCAGCATGACATAGGTGTCATGGCTTTTCCCCAGACCTTGGATTTCAGTATAATTTTAAGGCGTGGTCTTTATGCCAGTACTCTTTACTGAGTGAACACCCATAAAATTTATGCCATTCCAACTATAATTCTAAGTCTCACTTCTTCATAAAAGTGAGCATTCCTCCTTCCAAGGTTGCACATTTGAGATAGTCGCATAAAACCAAATAAAAACATAATAAACTAGGCCCCTGTACCAACTACAGCCTTTCTGCAGTCTCAAATATGGAAGCCTTTGATTTTAAAGAACTGAAACAAATAGTACTGACATACTGTAAGAGGAAAGGTGGTCCCTTTGAAGGTGAATTCCCTGAGTCATCATGGTATAATATTCAAAGACAAATGATAAACCATTATCAAGAATTCAAAAATAAAACAAATAAAAGAAAATGTATTTTTATCCAAGGCATGTGCAGGGGGCTCATTAGCATGAAACAGGACAATACTGAACTGACTTCTCATTGTACACAACTAACCAAAGATCTAGATGAGGCACAAAGTTGCATTGCCATACAAAGAACTCAGGTGATACAAGCCACAAATTCCTTTATAACTGTTAGTGAGCAATTAGAAGCACTTAAACTTGAATTGAGGCACGTTAAGGATCAATTGGCCTCTGAAAGACAAAAGAAATATACATCCTGGCCAACACCCATTTCTCCCTCAGCCCCCTATGCCTATGACACACCCTATACGCCATGCATCCAAGCTATTGAGAAACAAAAGAATACTGAAGTATGCATAGCTGGACTTAGGAATGGAAAAAATAAAGCTGAATCAGAGGAAGAAAATCCTGATAGTTTATCTCAGCCAGAACAGAGCAATAATCAGGATCTGTGTCAGGAGGATAATTCAGATGACTCAGACATGGCACCCAGTACTGAACTCAGAGCACCAGTTAAAGTGATGCTGCAGGACAATTTAAAAGATACGGACATGGAAAGAATAGTTGAGAAAACTGGCCCTATGCCTTTTAATGTTAATGACTGGTGCAAATGGGCCACTGATATTCTGATTCACTGGGGTCTAGGGAAATACAGAAGAAAACAATCAGACTTTGATAGACTTATGCATCTGGCTCTGGGGCCACACTATTATAAATTTGGCTCTCTCACTCACCCATACCAGTTGGTTAAAAGGGGTATTGAGAAACCATTTCACTGTTCCCCAATGCAAGTATTTAAAATTATTTCACCTCTACCAAATGATACACTGGAAGAGTTTGCATATAGAGCCTGGATTTTAAAAGCAGTTCTTAATGAGCAGGAATCCTGGCCCAATGCAGAAGATTATGGAGAGAGCACGCATAAGGCATTTTTATTAGAATTGCTATCCCCTGAGATTACAAAACACCTTCTGTTATTTTCTGAAGACCCTAAAGCAACCCCTTTTGATACTTTAATGCTCAGAATTGGGTCTGTTTGGAAGACCCAGCCCTTGCAGGTCATAACAGTATCAGAAGCATGGAAGTGGCAAGCTGAGGGATCCTCCCAATACACAAAAAACACAGACAAAGGATACCGAGGACAGACACCTTGGAGAGGACAAAGCAGAGGTACTTTTAGAAACTCCTCAGGTTACATTCCCTTTCAGGAGCTCAAAGCACAGAGAGATGGATTAGAAAAGGAGAAAATTAAATGGGAACAGGACAAACACATACTGCAGATAGAACTAGATAAATTAAAACAGGACTTACAAGCAGCTCAGGACAAACACAAGGCTAGTGCATAGGGGTGTCCTGACCTCCTGGGTTCAGATATCAAAATGTCTCAAGCCTTCATATTTATTTATTTATTTATTTCAACTTCTTATATACCGCACTCTTTGACATCAGCGCGGTTTACAAATAACAGAAAGAAACCAGAACAACAGGCTGTTTGGTATTACATATAACAGGAGTATCAACTTGGATAACATGGGAGAACTATTTACACTATTTACACTATTTACATGGAGTATTAATCTATTAGATAGATAGCATGCTCGAACTATTTACATAAAATTAGCAGTGCTGCTTGGAACAAGAGGGATATTGTGGATTATACTAGGGTGAGGCTGTTATGTTACGGTTCATGTAGGGTAGTATTTGATGAAAAGGTGCAGTTTAAGGGCCTTTCTGAACTGGGTTAGCCCAGCCTGCCTCCGTTCTCTCAGCAGAGGACTCAATTCCAGAGCCTCTGGATGATGAAACAGACACAGGCCCAGAATACAGTTTAAGGCTTGTAACATCCTTGATACTGGACTCTTGTGGACACCCCAATGTTATCAGTAGAGTAGGGGGTCAGGATAAACTATCTTTGATTGACACAGGGGCTGGAATTAGTTTTACAAACAGAGCTTCTCCCACTGCAGATCAGAAAAATATGGAAATTTATGAAATTCAAGGAATTAATGACACAGCTTCCAAATGTGTGGCTATCCCAGTTAAATGGGGTATCCCTGTGCACAGTGAACAAACCAAGGAAATATTGGAAACCACTGCCTCCACTATAGTGAACACACCAAAAGAAATAATTGGAATTGACGTTCTCAACCAGTTAAATTTGGTGGTGGATATGGCTAATCTTAAATTGTGGCAGTATTCAGGAACTTCAAGCGCTTCTAAAACTTTAGTGCATGAAGTCATTCCCATGCAGTTAACAACTCAGTGCACCAAGGCAGCTCAGCAGTATTATCTGTGTGTAATTCCCTCAGAGGAGGCTGATATTCCAGTCTGGGCACAAGACAAGATAGATTGTGGGAAAATGCACACAGAAATACTGTTGGAAGGCGAGGATCCTCCACCACAGAAACAATATATTGATGGTAGTAGCCAATGTGAAGTAGGCAGGCGACTAGCAGGTTTTGCAATTGTACAATTGGACCCAAATAACCAAGTGGTACTGCAGAGACAATATTCCTGTGGGTCAGCGTCAGCACAGTACTGTGAGCTGGCTGCTTTTGTGGCTTGTATGCAACAATATCAGGATTCACACCCAGTGATACAAATCATTTTAGATTCTGATTATGTCTTTAAAAGTGCCATTGCCCTGTTACCCTGGTGGCTGGCAAATAAATTTAAATCTACAGATGGGTCCACAGTGAAAAATTCATCACTGTGGACTATGGCACAAGAACTGAGTGAGAAGTTTCAGAGAGTACATTTAGTTAAAGTAAAGGCACATAGGAAGAAAGGCCCTTTAGTGAAAGGAAACACATTAGCAGACTCACTAGCCAAGGAAGCATGCCATGTAGGCCTCATATGTCCCTAGTATGAGCAGACACGCATGGTTGCTATTGCTACATGTTCCACAGATTATGATCAGATAATACCACCAGATTACTTCATAGCACTGCAGACAAAGGACCCTGAGCTTTCCAATTTGAGGAAGCTTGTGCAGGACGCCCCAGATAACCTATATCAGCACACACCCTTTCTCACACTCGCTATAGAGAAAGACATTCTATGTGCAAAAAGAGAGGAAGGCTTGGTTATAGCTATCCCTAGAGCTCGAGGTAAAGAATGGATGCATTGGGTTCATGGTGCAGGTCCTATGGGACACCCTAAAGCAGAAGAAATGCAGACTATCCTCAATAGGTTGGTATGGTGGCCAGAAATGAAACATGATATACAGGATCATGTTTCCTCCTGTGTAATCTGTGCTTCATTTGGGAGGCAACCTAAAAAGAGAAGGGGACAGTTAATGAGAGCACCTCCTTGTTGCCCATTTGAGAGATTGCAAATAGATCATGTGGGCCCTCTTCCGTTAACAGCTAGGAAAAATAGATTTTTGCTCACTGTTGTTGATTCCTTTTCTCATTGGGTAGAAGCATTCCCTGTCCCAGATCAAACTGCTCGAACCACTGCAGAAATCCTAACTATGCAATTTTTTACATGCTGGGGCATTCCCAAGACTATTGATTCTGATAATGGTCCTGCATTTGTTTCTCAGCTCATCAAGGAATTGTTTGATTTTCTAGGCATAGAACAACAACTCCACATTTCGTACCATCCACAGGCTGCAGGGCAGGTAGAAAGAATGAATCAAACAATTAAGGCCCACCTCAGCCCTATGCTTACGTGTTTTATCAGTCTTTGTTTTCAGATACCACCTGAAGACAGCACGGACAGCTGCTTTCCGTAGACAGCACGGACAGCTGCTTTCTGAAAACAGCACAGACAGCTGCTTTCTAAACAAAAGTCGCTTGAGGATGGTAACCATTTACTTCTGCTGTATAGTTGCTGTGTCCTATATACTGGACATGTGTTTAATAGTTATGTAAATAAGTAGTAAATAGTATAAGTGGGGAGCACTAGTTTACTCCCTAGTAGAGTGAAACAAGTTAGCTTTTATTATGTCTCGGTTTCCTGGTGTTCTTGTATCTGCTCTTCTCTACCCAAGTCTCATTACAGGAACTATCATCCGAATATGCACAATTGGCTGGGCTAACTCCACAGATGGTGTAGATCGCTATCAAGAAATACCCCCACCTTTCCCGGAAGGAAAGGATCTGGTCATCCTGAGTTTCTGTTCCATACAGGACAAGCCAGTGTTCTATTCATTAAACATCACTCAGGTACAGTGGGCGCCACCAGTTTCCACTTCTCTAGAAAGGACACAAGAATTGAGGGCACCTCCAGAACATTACTTTTTAGGTCCTCCTGCCTTGATTTTGTACAATATTTCCTGTCAGGACAAAGAATGTTTCTTTTTCAGTTGCTCCCAGAATGCATGACATCCGCCTTCCTAAGAACACTTTGTTGTACAGTTCAAACAATACCTGGTGCAGTCATACACCACTGGTCTTCATCACCATTAACGGGACAACTTATTCCACACCGCTGGTTACCAATGACTTTATTGACATTCCAGACTGTATCTCATATGCTGTGCATCCATTACCACTAGGCATGGGAGAAGAGACACTACATCAACTTTACAGAACTCCATGCCTATATTGATCACCTTAGAACAACATCCACTGAAGTGAATCACACCATCACTTATGAGAATGGACACACTTGCTACAAGATGCTCATGCGTCTGGGTGGGAATTGTTATTTGGTTACTCACCTACTGCTGATCATGTCTGTAATGTTTTTATTCACCCTATTATCTTAACTGCTGTACAAATATGGCTATACATATCATTATTTTCCTGTGTTGTAAAATGAAACACATGCAGAGCATGTCCTACAAAAACACCAACAACATTTTAAGGTAGTTACACTTCCCTACTGCTGATCATGTCTGTAATGTTTTTATTCACCCTATTATTATTTTAACTGCTATACAAATATTGCTATGCATATCATAATTTTCCTGTGTTGTAAAATGAAACACATGCAGCGCAGGTCCTACAAAAACACCAACAACATTTTAAGGTAATTACACTGAATTTCTCCAGCATCCACCCCTACATCCAGGCTAATTTGGCCTGCTAATTTGGCTAATTTGGCATTTCCTATTACATTGAATACCAGAGTCAGCTGCAGTCTAGTATTGCTTCCTATCCTCACTCATAGCATCCTGGTACCTTTCGGCTTTAACCTCCTCAAAAATTCCTGCAGCCCTTATACACTGTTCACTCTCTCTAAGACAGGCACTGTGGTAGCATTTTGGGTTCCCCCCCCCCCCCCCCCCAGTAGTGGCTGCCCTACCTAAGACATGAGGTTTGGACTCATAAGGGGACTTGTTTATCTCTAGAACACTAGAGACAGTACTGTGCAGGACAGGGGACCTGCTGGACATAGCAAGGTATTTAACACAGGAGATATTAGACAAGCTGCCTACTATCATGTAATGGCAGCTGGGACAGGTACCACAGGTTTGCTTCCACCATTTCCAGGCACAAATAATAAATAAAAAAAAAAAAGGTGTGGGAGATGTCAGCATACATCAGCATGACATAGGTGTCATGGCTTTTTCCCAGACCTTAGATTTCAAGCAGCTTTGTTACTCTGGTGATGTCAGTCTCCAAACTTAATGAGGGTAGTTTACAAGATGAGATTAGCTCTGACCCCCTGGTGATGTCAGTCTCCGGGCCTGATGAGATTGGTCTGCAGCCCCTCCTTGCTAAATCAAGAATAGCAGACCTCAAAGGGAGGTGCTGGAACATAAGCAGACTTCAAAGGGAGGTGCTGGAGAAAATTCAATTCACTATAAAGGACAGAAATACTTCCTCTTTCTCACTCTCTTTCTCTTTTGATGGGACACTTCCTACTATGAGGCTCTGACCCATACTTCTCTCCCCTCCCCCACTTCTTTCTCTCTCTCCCTATTCTTCTTACTATGAGGCTCTGACCCACATGTTCTTGCCTCTCTCTCTCTCTCACACACACACACACAGATTCTTTGAAGTAAACTGAAGCAGCTTTCTAACAACCTTATAACTCTGTTCTATACCTATGTAATAAGCCTATTTCTACATAAAGACCTGTTTCCAAGCCACGCCTGTTTGGTTGTCTTATTTGTGCTGCTTACCCTACTGTCTCTGTGAAATGAACCCAGGACCAAACGGAGTGTAGACCAGAAGATTACATTTCAGAAGATTACACTTTGCTTTAAAAATATACAAAAACACTTTTAACAGCTCCCAGTCAGAGATCTAGCAATTTAATAAAAATAAACCCTCAAATCCTTACTGTTGGTTGATCTGTAGAGCCCCTGTTAGGAAAGCCTCAAAAGGGCAGGGCACTGGAGCCTTTTATGCAGGCCTCAGCTGCTCTCAGGTAATCAGGCCCACTAACTCCTGATTAGGTGTCAGCAGTTCCCAAAGCTGAGAAGGTTACTACAGTTCAACAACCTACTCTGCTCAAGGAAATTTCTACTAAAGCACCAAAAAAAAAAGTAACTTTGCTTTAAAAATATACAAAAACCCTTTTAAGAGCTCCCAGTCAGAGAGTTAGCAATTTAATAAAAATAAACCCTCAAATCCTTACTGTTGGTTGATCTGTAGAGCCCCTGTTAGGAAAGCCTCAATAAGAGCAAGGAGAATAGGATGGCCAGGGTGAGGAAGAAAATGAAGAGCTGCAGTTTGTGGTCATTTATTCTGTACTTGGCGAAGGTCTAGCACTTCTGTCCACAAAAGAATAGTGGGACCTGGGTGTGATTCTGATGATCTTAAGGCAGCTGAACAGGTAGAGAGAGCGATGGCGAAAGCCAAAAGGATGCTTGGGTGCATAGGCAGAGGAATGACCAGAAGAAAAAAGGAGGTGATAGTGCCTCTGTATAAGTCTCTAGTGCAACCTTATTTGGAGTATTGTATGCAATTCCGGAGACCGCACCTTCAAAATGATATAAACAGGATTGATTTGGTGCGGAGGGTGTCAACTAAAATGGTTAGTGGTCTTTGTTATGAAGCATATGAGGACAGACTTAAAGATCTCAATATGTATTGTCATGAAGCTGAAGCTACTGAGAGTGCAGACTTAGAAAAAAACCCTCTATTTCACAGAGCTGTTGATGTGCAGAGGATGCAATTACCTTGCAGCCCAGCTAGAGGGAGCAGGAGCAAAACTACTGAGGCTGAGTTAACACACCCAACCACTGATTATGTAAGAGCTAATCAGCTGCACTTGACGACAAGCCCGGGAAACTCAAAGGTAGAATGCCTTTATAAGAGAAAGGCAGTCCAGAGGAAAGCAGGCCAGGAGAAGGAACCGGTCCAGAGGGAAGCAGTCCGGAGGGAAGCAGTCCAGAGAGGGACAGTCCAGAGAGAGACTGCCAGGGGAAGCACTTCAGGCGGAAGGAGTGACACCTCCAGCCCAAGCAGCGTAGCTGGATCAAGCAGAACGCCCAGAACAGTAAGAGTTGGAAAAGGAGCAGAGAAAGTCAGAAAGAAAGACAGCTCGAGGAGAGTCAGTCTGGAGAGAGACTCGGTAGCAAAGGACCACAGAAAGGCAAAGAGCTTGGGAGGAGAAAGCCATGCTTTGAGAGAGACCTACGCTTACCAGAGGAGTCTGAATCAGGATTAAGAGGTACAAGAAGGAAAGGTTCTGATAGCAGAGCTAACTTTACTCAGAAGCAAGAAAATCCGGATTCCTCACCAGGTTTGCCTGAACTACAGAAAGGTCAAGCACTGATCAGAAGGTTCCAATAGAAAGCCTGTCTCCAGAGAGAGGTGCCTCAGAGAGAAAGCTCCAGTTATACCGGCTACAGGAGGAAGCCCAGGTATGGTGCCACTTCATTTATAAAAGAAAGTTTATCTCCTAGAAGCTCTGGTGAAACAGATGCTCAGTGGGGGAAAAAAGGAAACAAGTCAGAGTTTTACAACCCAGTATCTAAGGGCAGAAGAACAGGCCATGTTCGTTTGAGAGCCTTAGAACAGCCCTACTTGAAGCAAGCAAACAGAGACAAAGTCTGGGAAAGTATAGCAGCAAGGGAAACATCCAATTCAGAGGGAGAGGCCAGTGACCCAGAGTCCATGGAAATAGACCTAGAGAATCCTATTCCCATGCCTCCAGATGAATTAATGGATTGTACCTTGTGCATTGCTAGTAGCCTTGAGTCATTAGCAGAACTGTGAATTGAACAGACCTTTTTGCTTTGAGAATACTCATGTTTTGTGCTAAGTGCCAGAGAATTGTTTTGCTTATTTAAGTTGCTCTGAAGTAAGAGAATCTTTTAGTTAATCTCTACAAACAACTGTGAAGCTTGTAACAGTTTTTCTTCTTGCTTATGTTTGGTGGAACCCAGAAAGAAAGGACTTTCTTTATTTCTGTGCCTTACTGAGCCTTTGCGTTAAAGGGGAAATAAAAGCTTTAATACCCTCTATTTGGCTTATACAATTTGTTCATACAAGGAGCTGGACTACAAAGACCAACCTGCACTTGGCCTTAAAGAGCCCTTTCCTCCTTGAAACAATAAAAATGCTCAGCCTACCCTTACAGCCACTGGCCACCAGGGAGGGCTGATGACATTAATGGCGTAGTTGTACGGATAAAGGCCCTAAAACCTACAGGAAGAAAAGAAAGAAGCCACCAGTACTAAGCTTTAAAAGAAAGAAGAAAACCCGGAGTGGAAGAAGAAAACCCGGAGTGGAAAAGAAAACCCGGAGTCGAAGTGCTGTGGTGGTGCTAGCAGCAGTGGCAGAGTGCTACCAGACAGAGCAGCAGTGTCCTTCTCTTAAAGCTGGACTCAACACCTCCACCAGGTAAAAGGTAGAAAGGCATGACCTGTGTTGGATGTGGGGGTGAAGTTTAAGAAAAAAAAAAAAAGAAAAGGGGGACTGATTTTGTTGTCAGGCCACACTTTTTTTTTCTCTCTCTCTGTGTTTTTCTAGGTTTCCTTCACCATGGAACAAAAAGAGATGTTTGCATGGATGGCTATGCAGTTTGACAAGCAGAGAGAACTGGCTTGCCAAACGCAGCAGCAAGCAGTCTTGGCCATGCAAGAGCAACAGAAACCCATTTTACAGATGATGGAGACTTGGGTAGCCCATCAACAAAAGTCACAGGAAGCAGCCTCTGGTCATCATGGACAGAGTTCTGGACTGGGTAACTGTCCGGTAGGACCGTGGACATATGATGCTTTAACTTTAGGGAAGTTAGGGACCACGGATGACATAGATGACTTCCTGGACTCGTTTGACAGGATAGCACATTCAGTGGGCTGGCCGGAAGAGCAGTGGGCCGTTCGCCTAGCCGCTTCACTCACAGGAGAGGCGCTCTCAGCGTACAGAGCAATGCCCACATCATCAGCAAACAATTACACCAAGGTAACGAAGGCCGTCAGGGATCGCCTGGGTCTGATCCCTCTTGTGTATAAATCGCCTGCTACGAGCGGCACGCCTTAAAATAGGTGAAACACCGAAAGCGTTAGGACACAGGTTAAGAAGCTTAGCCGCTAAATGGCTAAGACCTGAGGAGAAAACTGTTGAGACATTAATGGATGTAATAATCTTAGAACAATTTATGTCTGCAGTACCCCAAAGTGTGCAGAGTTTCCTTATCCTGCAGAACTGTCGCAGCACTGCAGAAGCCATTATCTTAACAGAGAGATATTTGGAGGCGGAATTGGCAACCCAACAGAGTGGGGAAATTTCAAAAACAGCAGTGGGTGCGTTGAAGCAGTCATCAGGAAGCCTCTCACATTATAAAACTCGAGATGTGAAAAATGTTAGCCCTGTATTAAGGAGTCACTCTAGGAGATGCTTTACCTGTGGAAAATTGGGTCACGTAAAGAGTGAATGTCAAGCATGTACTGCTCTCATAGGTGAGAACAGGCAAACATTACGTGAAGGGTTTGTCTTAGACATAACAGTACAAGGGGTTGCTGCCAAGGCTCTTCTTGACTCTGGCGCGGATCAGACTATGATTTCTCGTAAGCTCTGGTCTGTAATTAAAGAGCAAGCTGAATCCGCACCAGATCAAGCAGAGAGGAAGGTAAAGATAAAGTGTGTTCATGGTGCTGCAACATTTTACCCTGTATATAACCTGGTTGTGAGAGGTTTGGGAATAGAGAAAAAAATGTTAGTTGCTGTAGTACCCAGATTGCCTCAAGAAATGGTCTTGGGCAGAGACTGGCCCCAATTTAAAAGAGGCTTAGAGGAAGGTTTAACACCCCGACAAGTTTTTGTATCCACACGTACTCCCTCTAGGGGAACGGTAGTTCCTAATCCCCTCTTGGGGAAAACTACAGCACCTGAGCGGAAAATACAGGAGGAGCCTATAAAGAAATTCGTGTTGAAATTTTGTAAGACTTCTAGGCAAGCTTGAAGTCCGTGTCGAGCATCAGCCCAAGCCGCCAGGTATGACTTATATAGTGCAGAAAACCAAGTCATCCCCAAGCACGGCAGAGCCTTAATTAACACGGGTATTCAAATAGAGTTGCCACCAGGATGCTATGGTCGCATTGCGCCCCGCTCTGGCTTAGCCTCCAAACATTTTATTGACGTAGGTGCTGGAGTAGTGGATCCAGATTACAGGGGCGTCATCAAAGTCCTGCTATTTAACTTCGCAGAAGAAGATTTTGATGTAAAAACAGGGGATCGCATCGCACAGCTAATCTGCGAGAGGGTTGGTTTCCCACTCCTGGAGGAAGTTGCTATGGTAACCCCCACAAGCAGAGGGACCGGAGGATTCGGCTCCACCGGTGAAAGTGATATGGAAGGTTTCGTAGCAGTAAGCGTAGAGCAACCGGATGAAGATCTGGGCCCACTTTTGGATGACTGCAAATCCAGTCCTGAGCCACGGATCAGCGATGAACTCTCTATAGTACAGAGGAAACAGTTAACCAGGTTGTTGAAAGAGTTCAAGGATGTGTTGACACCTATTCCAGGAGAGACGAGTTTGGTCGCACATGAAATAATTACACCCCCTGGAAGAATTATTAGGCAGAGGCCCTACCGTTTGCCGGAGGCCAAAAGGCAGGAAGTAACAACCCAGGTGCAAGACATGTTGCGTATGGGCGTTATCGAGGAATCACGCAGTCCCTGGTGCAGTCGATCATTTTGGTGCCCAAACCGGACGGTACCATGAGATTTTGTATCGATTTTCGCCAGGTCAATGAGGTATCCACCTTTGATGCCTACCCAATGCCTCGAATAGAAGAGCTGCTAGACAGACTAGGTCAAGCCAAGTTCCTCACAACCCTGGATATGACCAAAGGATATTGGCAGGTGCCCCTGACCAGAGAAGCATGCCCCAAAACAGCTTTTAGTACTCCGCTTGGGCTGTTTCAATTCAGGAGAATGCCCTTTGGGTTGCACGGAGCGGCCGCGACCTGCCAGCAGTTAATGGATATAGTTTTGCGTCCCCATCAAAATTATGCCACAGCCTATATGGACGACGTAGTCATTCACAGTGCTACATGGGACCAACACTTGCTCCAAGTAAGAGCAGTGTTAAGAGCAATGAGACAAGCAGGTCTAACCCTAAATCCCGAGAAATGTATGTTTGCGGCCCAAGAGGTCAAATATTTAGGACATCTGGTAGGCCGGGGTACGGTCCGTCCCTTATTAAATAAGGTGGAAAGTGTTAAAATTTTCCCGTCCCCCAAAACAAGAAGCAACTACGAAGTTTTCTAGGGCTTATCGGTTATTACAGACGTTTTATTCCTCACTTTGAAGAGGAAAGCGCGGTGTTCACCGATATGTTAAAAAAAAATGCCCCGAATGCGCTGCAGTGGTCACCAGATGTGGATGAAGCCTTTAAGAAACTAAAGGACAAGTTGTGCAGAGCACCAATATTGCGAGGGGTAGATTTTCGTCAACTATTTCTGCTTCAGACGGATGCTTCTGAAATCGGCCTAGGTGCCATCCTTTTCCAGATGCAGGAGGGTGCTGAACATCCCATCATGTTCCTGAGTAGGAAGTTATCTCAAGCCGAGAAAAAGTACTTAACAATTGAAAGGGAGTGCTTGGCTATAAAATGGGCAGTAGAGTCCCTGAAATTCTATCTAACAGGGAGAAAATTTATTCTCATGACCGATCATGCCCCACTTAAATGGTTAAGCCACATGAGGAATAATAATAGTCGCCTAACCAGGTGGTATATGGCATTGCAGCCATATGAATATAAAGTAGAGCATAGAGCAGGAAAGCTGCATTATAATGCCGATGCAATGTCAAGAATTACGTGCTGTAGAGAAAATGAAGAATCAGTCCGTAATATTTTAAGAAGGGGGATGTGTCATGAAGCTGAAGCTACTGAGAGTGCAGACTTAGAAAAAAACCCTGTCTTTCACAGAGCTGTTGATGTGCAGAGGATGCAATTACCTTGCAACCCAGCTAGAGGGAGCAGGAGCAAAACTACTGAGGCTGAGTTAACACACCCAGCCACTGATTATGTAAGAGCTAATCAGCTGCACCTGACGACAAGCCCGGGAAACTCAAAGGTAGAATGCCTTATAAGAGAAAGGCAGTCCAGAGGAAAGCAGGCCAGGAGAAGGAACCGGTCCAGAGGGAAGCAGTCCGGAGGAAAGCAGTCCAGAGAGAGACTGCCAGAGAAGCACTTCAGGCGGAAGGAGTGACACCTCCAGCCCAAGCAGCGTAGCTGGATCAAGGAGAACGCCCAGAACAGTAAGAGCTGGAAAAGGAGCAGAGAAAGTCAGAAAGAAAGACAGCTCGAGGAGAGTCAGTCTGGAGAGAGACTCGGTAGCAAAGGACCACAGAGGCAAAGAGCTTAGGAGGAGAAAGCCATGCTTTGAGAGAGGCCTACGCTTACCGGAGGAGTCTGAATCACGATTAAGAGGTACAAGAAGGAAAGGTTCTGATAGCAGAGCTACCTTTACCCAGAAGCAAGGAAATCCGGATTCCTCACCAGGTTTGCCTGAACTACTGAAAGGTCAAGCACTACTCAGAAGGTTCCAAGAGAAAGCCTGTCTCCAGAGAGAGGTGCCTCAGAGAGAAAGCTCCAGTTATACCGGCTACAGGAGGAAGCCCAGGTATGGTGCCACTTCAATTATAAAAGAAAGTTTATCTCCTAGAAGCTCTGGTGAAACAGATGCTCAGTGGGGGAAAAAAGGAAACAAGTCAGAGTTTTACAACCCAGTATCTAAGGGCAGAAGAACAGGCCAGGTTCGTTTGAGAGCCTTAGAACAGCCCTACTTGAAGCAAGCAAACAGAGACAAAGTCTGGGAAAGTATAGCAGCAAGGGAAACATCCAATTCAGAGGGAGAGGCCAGTGACCCAGAGTCCATGGAAATAGACCTAGAGAATCCTATTCCCATGCCTCCAGATGAATTCATGGATTGTACCTTGTGCATTGCTAGTAGCCTTGTGTCATTAGCTGTACTGTGAATTGAACAGACCTTTTTACTTTGAGAATACTCATGTTTTGTGCTAAGTGCCAGAGAATTGTTTTGCTTATTTAAGTTGCTCTGAAGTAAGAGAATCTTTTAGTTAATCTCTACAAACAACTGTGAAGCTTGTAACAGTTTTTCTTCTTGCTTATGTTTGGTGGAACCCTGAAAGAAAGGACTTTCTTTATTTCTGTGCCTTACTGAGCCTTTGCGTTAAAGGGGAAATAAAAGCCTTAATACCCTCTATTTGGCTTATACAATTTGTTCATACAAGGAGCTGGACTACAAAGACCAACCTGCACTTGGCCTTAAAGAGCCCTTTCCTCCTTGAAACAATAAAAATGCTCAGCCTACCCTTACAGCCACTGGCCACCAGGGAGGGCTGACGACAGTATACGTTAGAGGAAAAGTGGGATAGAGGAGATATGATAGAGATGTTTAAATCTCAGTGTCATAAATGCACAAGAGAAGAGCCTCTTTCGACTGAGAGCAAACTCTGCTACGAGGGGACATAGGATGAGGATGAAAGGGGATACTCAAGAGTAAAATGCAGAAATATTTCTTTACAGAAAGAGTGTTAGATGCATGGAATAGTCTCCCAGTGGAGGTATAGAAATGAGGACAGTATCTAAATTCAAAAAAGCATGGGACAAACACAGAAGATCTCTTAAGGGAAAAAATGGAACTATTGTCGTTGATATGGAAGAGCAGACTAGATAGAAACATGACGGCAGAAAAAGACCACACAGCCTATCTATGTTCTAAAGTGTGTGACTGAGGCCAGGTATTCTGTTAGTATGAAGTTTCCATGTTAGTATGAAGTTTCCATGTAGGAATCTGACTTGTTCAGTTTTCCCAGTAGGTGTATGGATATTCTAGATTCTACTGCAGTATTTATGGTGCCACCCTTTTCTGGGTATGCTCCTTGCTGTGGGAGTTTTGGAAGTTAGTGCTGTTATGGAATAGTAGATTTGGGGGCAGTTTCTCCAAATGGGTATGGGTAGATTTGCTCTATGGGTCCTATATTGTTGGTTCTTGATATGTAGTCAACCGTAGGGTGTTGGTGGTTGGTAGTACAAAGTGGATTGTCTTTGAGATTTGCAGTTTTGCATTCTTGATGGTGCCAGTCTGAAATTTTAAAATGCTTTGTCACTTCAGATTCGAGGAAATCTCAAATTTTAAGAGATGGTCTCAGTTTTATTGTGTTCAGTAACCCGATAGCTTCACTGCTGATGATTTCTGGGCTCTTCCAGCTCTAGCATGGTCCAATCCAGCCTGGGCATTATGATCTTGAATTTATGGCTACAAGGATTAGTTTCTCTCATTTTATATCTTCTCTCATCAATAAGCTGGTCATAACACTGGTATGCAGGACTTTATAACGGTTTGTTATTTTGTGGGAACGAGAAAGTGATTTTAAATTATTTTGATCCATGATTGTTATGTTTATTCTATTGTAACGTCTATTTAAATAATTTGCATATGTATGCTTGGAAGTCATCTAGGATTTTAGATGGGCAGTATGGAGAAATTTCACTTACCGTTAATTTCCTTTCCTGGAATCCTGCTAGACCAGTCCAGACAAGTGGGTTAAGTCCCCCTGCCAGCAGATGTTGGAGACAGAGAAAAGTTACCAGAAACTTGATTGGTTGAGCCCTGGTAGACATATACACCCTTGTGCAAATTAATTGAAACTGGATTTTTTAATCTTTTCAGCCTACGAATGTATATGCATTTAATTTTCATCTTTTTTTTTTTATTTGAAGGCAGCATATAAGTACAACAAGTGCTGAACAAACGTGCTCTAAACATAGTAAAAGTACAAAAAGAAACACCGGTACAGCATCCAGGAACATTGTTAACAAAGCCCTCTGTTTTTGTTTTTGTTGTTGTTTTCCCTTGTCCGTTGTTTCCTCATCCTCCTCCCCCCCTCCCCCCCTTCTAGAACCTGACTGAACTCCGAAACTCACCCCTTCTACACCCTTCTTCTTCCCTCCCCCTCCCATAGCCCCTCCCAACCCCCCAGCCATCGAAACACCCCCCCCACCACCCACCTTCCCTACACCTCCACCCCTAACCGCTATATCCTCAGGAAATAGGGATGGGGATATCAACAAACTGAACCACTCGAGGAAGAAAAAAAAAAAAGGAAAAAGCTAAGAACTCTACAACATATTATATAGATAAGAGACCAGTGTCTCCCATAGAGAACAGAGAAGTGCCGGAGGGGTTACTGACCATATTGAGAAACGAATACTTCCCACACTTGCTCAAATTGTGACAGCCTCAATCGTCCAACTGCCACCCCGCGCTCCATAGTATATGTATCCCACATGCGTTCCAACCACTGGGCAAAAGTGGGGGGTGAAGTCTGTTTCCAGACAGCGGCTAAAGCCAACCGAGCCGCATGTAAACCGTGACGAATCAGAGCCAATTGGAAAGTCCGAGCGCCCGGTATCTTATCGCCCAAAAGAAAAATACCTGGATCCCAGGGAATGCTCAACCCCACCAGCCGTTGCAACCGGTACTGAACTCCCCTCCAAAAAGTCAGTATACGCGGGCAGAACCACCAAACATGTGCCAGGGTGCCTTCCTGCCCACATTTCCGCCAGCACAAACCGGATACTCCGGGGTACGCTCGAGCAACCCGCACCGGCGTCATATACCATCTGTAGATTATTTTGTAATTAGTTTCACGGGCGTTAACTGCCGTAGCACTCCTCCAGAGTCGACCTTCAAGTTGCTCCCAGCGCTGCTCAGAGTAATTAAGGCGCAATTCTTGGTTCCACTGATCCCTATGCTTGCTAGGGCCCACTTGTTGAGATTGTAAATGTGCATATAAGGCAGTAACAAGGCCCTTCGTGGTGGTACACACCTCACAAAAGCGCTCCACGTCCGACAGGTCGCGAGCAACCTGCGACCGAACCAATCGGTCCCGCACCCAGTGAGCCGCCTGTGTATATTGATAAACATGACCAGCAGAAAGGCCGAATTCCCCCTGAAGCGAACGAAAAGAGCGCAGCCTACCATCCTCAAAAAGTTGGCCTACTCGGCTAAGCCCCTTATGACCCCACAGCCGAAAGGTGGGATCACTCATCCCGGGGGGAAAAGAGAGGTTATCCACATTGGGTGCCAAAGGAGTCAGGGTCACCCTGCGAGGCCAAAAGAATTGATCCCAGCAGCAAAGAGTATGGGAAATGTAGGGGTTAGCTGACCGAGAAGCACCACGCAATTTGGAGCTAAGCCACAACCAATCCCCCAGTCCCGCTCCTCCTGAAAGCTGCATTTCCATTTGTACCCAGCGTTTGGTGGTGGCCGTGTCCATCCACTCCACCCCGGCGTGACACTGCGCTGCCACATAGTACCAGTGAAGATTAGTGGCCCCTATACCTCCCCAGCACGTGTGCGCAAAGAGAATCTGACGAGCTAAGCGAGGGCGACGGAACCTCCATATGAATTTCATAAGCATTGTCTGCCACGTAGCCAGAACACCATGGGGCAGTGAGATAGGAAGTACTTGAAATAGATACAAAAATCTCGGAACAACCACCATCTTCAACACCACAATGTGCCCAAACCAGGAGAACAGCAACCTGGCCCAGGATTCTAAGTCTCGCCTTACCTGTTGAATTAAGGGTCTATAATTGGCCTTAAATAACGCAGCCCGGTCAACCGTCAGGTTCACACCAAATTTTCATCTTTTTTTAATCAACTAGGTTAAATCATCACATATGAGATGTTTCATCAATATTTGTGGGTTTATGGGTTAAATAATGTAATAGATGACGTGATATGATGTAGGAATGACTTAGATTTAGAAGGGAAATGTATAACAGTCAGTTCTTCTACAATTTGCAGGTGACTTTTGGAAGTTGGTCGAAAAGCATGACGACCTCTGAAAAAACAACTTCTGACAAAGGTTATGAAAGAGAAGTGCTATAAATGGAGACTGAAACATAAAAAGTGGATTAAAGAAGATTGGAGAAAAGTAATATTCAGTGAGGAATGTCATTTCTTCGTCCAGGGCCAAAGAAGCCAACATGCTTGGTGTCCACCTGGAGAAAAGATTTTTGATTCCCACATCAACCAGAATGTGAACCCCCCCCCCCCCCAAAAAAAAAAAAGATGATGTTCTGTGGGTATTTCAATTATTATGGAGTCGGCAGCTTACTTCCAGTCGAGGGAATGATGCGTTCCCAATAATACGTCGATGTTCTCCAAAGAAGAGTTGTTCCAGAGCTAGAGAAGACATTTCCTGATAGATCTGCATCTTTCAGCAGGATGTTGCCCCATGCCTCACATCGAAATTGGTGAAAAGGTTTTTTCAAAAGAAGCAAATAAAGGTACTGGACTGGCCAGGAAAATCTCTGGATTTAAACCCAATAGAGAATCTATGGTCCATTTGCAAACTTCACTTTCGTGAAATGGACTGTATGACAAAGGAGAAGCATATTCAAGCTCTGATTCAAGCCTGGTACAGGGTTCCAAAAATCATTGCAGACTGCGAGTGGACTCCATGCCAAATCGTGTCCAGATGCTTGTAAAAAGCAAAAGAGGTCATATTATGTACTAATATGTGGCTATTAATAAGCTTTTCAATGGAAATTCCAGTTTTCACTTATTTTTCAGTTTTTTTCAATTAATATGAACAAGGGTGTAGCTGTACCCCTAGGGATCACCTTCAGTATACTCTGACAAAGCCGTGAAACCGCAACTGAAAGGACAGATTAGATAGGCCATGTGGTCTTTTTCTGTCGTCATATTTCTATGTTTCTAACTGACTAAGGCACGATACCAGAACAACCGATCGCTGCTCTCATGCAACAGCCAAAACTACATAGTTTATAGTTCATTTTACTTGATATACTGCCTATAGCAGGTAGTAGCCAGGCAGTTAAGGAAGTGACATTCGGGTACTGTATGTAAATACAAGAAACAACCCTTCTTGAGGTGTGGCAACGGAAGAACTGCCGCATAAAAATGTGATCCCTCGCTCCACTGTGGTGTTGGGCGGTATAATAAGTTTTAAATAAACAAACACTGCAAAGTCTGCCTTAAAGTACCCAGAGTGGGTGGTCCTGGACTGGTCTAGCAGGATTCCAGGAAAGGAAATTAATGGTTAGTAAAATTTTTCCTTCCAATTCATCCTCTAGACCAGTCCAGACAAGTGGGAAGTACCCAAGCTAACCCACCTCAGAGCAGGAAGAGACAACTGCTGCCACCACACTAGCACCAAATTGCGTCGCATCTCACACTTGGAGATCGAGGTGACAGTGCCAAATGAAGATGGAAAAGGAAGACCAGGTGACTGCTTGACAAATATCGAGGGGAGCGACGTGTGAGCATTCCACCCATGGTGTTTGCTTGAGACCAAGTAGAGTGGGTCCTGTGCCCTGAGGACACCGGCTTACCCTGAAGGATGTAGGTCGACTCAATGGTTGTACAGAGCCATTTTGCAATGGAGGCCACAAGGCCCTTCCGAGGTTTTGCAAACAGTACAAACAGACGATTGGATTTGCAAAAGGAATTGGTGACCTTCAGACAGCGCCATAGCACTCTACTGAGATCGATGGTGCACAAGCCTTTTGGCACTCACACATTGTTCTCTTGAAAAGTCAGGAAGCAAAATCGCCTGATTTGAGCGAAAAGGCGTAAGCACCTTTGGCAGGCAGGAAGGCACCATGCGGAAGGACATGCCCTCTGCTGAGGAAGAGAGAAAGGGGTCTTGACATGAGAGAGCTTGCAACTCTGAGACTTGAGGAGCAAGTCCCAGAGTGAGATATGCTTGAGCGACACAAAGGATGCCCTCATAAGGCTCATGACAACCAAGGAGAGATCCCAGGGTGGAACCACCGGGCGGACCAGAAGACAAAGCGCCTGCACACTCCTGAGAAATCTAGTAGCATCTGCATGAAGTGCAATAGAGCGTCCTCCGGACAGGTTAATGCGGAGATGTGGACCAGAGAGAGCCTAGGGCCAGCCACTCACCAAGGTGAAAGGCACTGCCAAGAGCACCAAGACTCAAAGGATGCCACATTCTAAAGATGTAGAGGGCCGCCATGACTCAACCGGTACCTTTCAAGAGCCGGACCGTAAGCGAGTAAAGAGCAGGGCCATTCATGGTGACTGGGGCCCTTTCTGCGCCCCGAGAGCCAGGGGAGAAGACTGGGTTGGCTGCAAGAGGTCAGCGTACCATGGCCGCCGAAGCCAGTTAGGGGCCATGAAGATCACCATGCTGGGGTGAGCCTTGATCCGACAGAGAACCCTCCCAATCAAGACCCAAGGAAGAAAGATATACAACAGGGGAGCGAAAGGCCACGGTTGAACTAATGCATCCAGGTCCGAGACCCATGCTCCTTTCGCTGACTGAAAAAGGCAAGCATCTTGGCGTTCTGTGCCGACGGCCTGAGATCCATTGTGGGCAGCCCCCAGGTGCGAACTATCAGAGCTGCAAGTGCGTGTGTGACTATCTTATTTATTTATTTATTTAACGGAATTTATATACCGTCTTTCTACAAATCAAGACGGTTTACATAAAACAATAAAGGCAGTATGTTTCAACTGTTTACATGGAACAAAGTAACAGATAACAAGGAGAACGTTTTACAAGAACTATGAACAACTATTTACAGCGGTACATACCGGGATACAATTGGCTGCATGAATAGATTTAGAGAATTAGAGAAGGCAAAAGCGGGGAAGTGGCATTAGAAAGTTAGGTACTAAGGTGGCAGGGAGAAATGTTCAAGGAAAAGAAGAGTTTTTAACTTCTTATGGAACTCTGAGTGGGTTGGGCAGTTCCGCAGCTCATGAGGAAGAGAGTTCCATAGGGATGGGGCATAGAGGGAGAAAGCCCTGTTACTGATAGATTGTTTGCAATATCTTTTGGTTATAGGGATAGTCAGGAGGTTTTTAGTAATAGAACGGCGGGTTCTAGTGTTAGTGGAGAAGGGAAGGAGAGGGGAGAGGCAAGGAGCTGACTCATTGGATATGATTTTATGTATAAGGGTAAGCACTTTGAATTTAATCTTGTATTGGATGGGGAGCCAGTGGAGATCATATAGGACTGGGGTGATGTGTGATCGTCTGGGGTTGTTAGTTATAAGTCGCGCAATCGTGTTCTGAGCTAGTTGGAGCGGCTGTATGGTGTTCTTGGAAAGGTCATGATAGGTAAGATTGCAGTAATCAATAGATGGGATAGTGAGGGCCTGACAGACAGAACAAAAAGAGTTAGAGCTTAAGAGGGGTTTGAGGTTTCGGAGGGTACGTAGCTTTGCGTATATTGCATTGGATGTTCTCTTTATTTGATTAGTGAAGGAGAGGTGGTCAAGGATAATACCAAGATATTTCACTTGTTTTTTTATAGCAAGAGTGAAATCTCCAATAGTAATGGTTGGAGGTGGGGTGTATGAGGTATTGAAAAACACCTGTAGGAATTCAGTCTTGGCTAGATTAATTAGGAGGTTGTGTTGGGAGAGCCACGATTTTAGGGTGGTTAAGCAATCGCTTAGTTTAGTAAAGTCTGGGTTAGCAAGATTAAATGGTGTAAAGCACATCATGTCGTCCGCGTATAGTTGGTACTGAATGAAATAGCTTTGGAAGATGTTGCAAACAGGTTGAAGGAAAATATTAAATAGAAGAGCCGACAAACTAGATACTTGGGGGACACCTTGTTTTAGGGTAAATGGGAGGGAGGTATCATTACCAATACAGACCTGTTGGGTTCTGTCATCTAAGTAGGATCGGAACCAGTTTAGGGTTGTTCCTCTAAGTCCTATTTCATGGAGTCTGCTTAAGAGTTGATGGTGGGGAAGGGAGTCAAAAGCAGCGGATAAGTCAAGGAATATGAGTATGCAACCTTGGGTAGGATTCAGGGTGTGCAAATACAAGGAGTCTAGGAGGGAGGTAAGGAGGGTTTCAACTCCATGGTTCTTTTTGAAACCATGTTGGAATAAGTCGAGGGGAGAGTGATCATCAATATAGTTTTGAAGTTGGGTTTGAACTAGTTTTTCGGCTATTTTAGCAAGGAAAGGGATGCTAGAGATGGGTCTGTAGGAGGTACGGGACATAGGGTCAAGTTTTATTCCTTTTAGGATTGGCCGGATAGTAGCACACTTAAGTAGAGGAGGTACAGATCCAGTCTGGAGGAAGGTTTGTAAAATAGACAGGATGTAGGGGCTGAGGGAACCTCTAGTAGATTTGATCCAAGGGACAGGGTAAGGGTCAAGGGCAGAAGTGGAGGCGTTTAGATCTTTTATAACATTAGAAACATTTTCTAGTGTGAGGGGATCAAATTCATCCCAAGATGTTAAGAGGGTTAGTTTGTGTGGTTGGGTGCTGTATTCAGGGGTATATTGGGGGTTATTAGTTAATGAGGAGGGCGGGAGGAATTTAGAGATCAAGTGGTTGGCTATAGCTTGTGCGGATATTTTCGGTGGCTGGTCCTGCAGGGAGGGTTCATTTATTAAGGATTTAGCAATGGAGAAGAGTTCTCTGGGTTTGTTAAGGGACCGTTGGATAATGTTTTCATTATATTCCTTTTAATGGTTGAGGGTTTCGGCGCAGTAGGTGTGAAGTTTAGTTGTGTAAGCAGTATGTGCATTAGGGTCATGCGAGCGTCTCCAGATACGTTCAAGACGCCTAAGTTCTCTTTTGAGGTTTCTTAGACCTTGAGGTCCATCGCGGCCACCATCGATGTCCTCCCATGGGCCAGAGCACATAAGGATAGCCTTCATCACTCCAGTCTCTCTTGTTGGTACCTGGTTTCTGTGGTCTACGACCGCTGGCTCCTGACCCCTTTCGCTACATGACGCAGCCTTTTATAGTATGCACTGTGGGGGTCTGGCTGCTATCTACTTTCTTCTTCTTTTGTCTTCTATTATTGGCTTTCTCTATTCTGTCCTATTGGATGTTGGAGTTCCTTTCCAATTCTTCTCTTTTTTTTTTGCTTTTGTAAACCGCCTTGACTGTTGACAGAAAGGCGGTTTATCAAGAAATAATAAACCATAAGCCATATACCATCTCAGTACCTGTATTATACCAAAGAAAGCTTCCTTTTGGAGTTCAGAACTAAGATATAATTTATTAAAGGCAACATAATAAGATGTGCTTGGAAATGTAATCATCCCAGTGGCACCCAATACATTTGGAGGGGCATTTTTGCAGTGGCAGCCAGTGCTCTTAAAATGGCTGGCCATCACCCCTTTAAATTAAGCCCAGATAGTCAGTGCCGGGCTATAACTGGTGACCAGCACTGAATATCTGGTTTGCCCGAATTGCTCTTTTGAAAATCTGGTTAGTGGCAATATTGCAAAAATGCTTAAAGTTAGGACAGTCTTTCACCTGTAGGAGCATTCTCCTACTATGCCCCAAGTCTATGGAACACATTACCAGATTCCATCTGGACTACGCATGACATCCAGGAATTCTGTAGAAAGTTAAAAACATGCATACTTATCAAGAACTTTGGTGGAAACATCACCTAGCATAGATAATGGGAACCCTATGCAAAGGCGGCCTTCCCGGACAATTCACTCACCTTTACCCCGCCGCTATGTCTTAGTTTCTACTCAACACATAGGTTGTATATAGTTTAGTTGGTTTACTCCCTGTTTATTCTCCTCAGCATTAGAGGTCTCTTTAGGTTTACTCATCCTGTTCTATACCTTTACTTTATGTTTTCTAACTCACTCCATGTAATTTCATGGTGTTCAATTGTTATCATGTAAACAGCTTTGAGAAATCACAAGAACATAAGAAATGCTATACTGGGTCAAACCAAGATCCATCAAACCCAGTATCTTGTTTCCAACAGTGGCCAATCCAGGTCACAAGTACCTGGCAGTTCCCAAAAAGACACACAGGTTCCACAATGCTTGTATTGGGGCAAGCAGTGGATTTCCCAGTTCCTCTTTAATAATGGTTTATGGTCCTTTCCTCCAGAACTTGTCCAAACCTTTTTTAAAGTGGTGGTTCCTAATGTGGAACCTTGCATCGTGTAACCATAGTTTGGGTTGTTCTTTCCTAGGTGCATAACTTTGCACTTGTCCACATTCAATTTCATCTGCCATTTGGATGCCCAGTCTTCCAATTTATCAAGATCCTCTTGCAGTTTTCCACCATCATCTTGGGTTTTAACAACGTTAAATAGTTTTGTGACATCTGCAAATTTGATAACCTCACTCGTTATTCCCTTTTCCGGGTCATTTATGAATATGTCAAAAAGCAACAGACCCAGCACAGATCCCTGAGGTACTCCACTATTCACCTTTCTCCATTGGAAAAATTGGCCATTTAGCCCTACCCTCTGCTTTCTATCTTTTAACCAGTTCCTGATTCACAATAGTACACTGCCTCCTATCCCGTGACTTTTTAGTTTTGCCAAAAGTCTCTGATGAGGGACCTTGCCAAAGGCTTTCTGAAAGTCCAGATACACTATATCAACCGACTCACCTTTGTCTATCTGTTTGTTCACACCTTCAAAAAAACATAACAGATTAGTAAAACAAGACCTTCCATGGCTAAAGCTATGTTGGCTTTCTCTTGTTAAACCATGACTATCTACATGTTCAGTAATTTTGTTCTTTATAATGGTTTCTACCATTTTGTCCAGTACTGACACCAGGCTCACTGGTCTGTAGTTTCCTGGATCACCCCTGGAACCCTCTTAAAAAATTGACATTACATTGGCCATTCGCCAATCTTCAGGTATGACAGATGATTTTAATGATAGTTCACAGATTACTAATAGTAGGCCTGCAATCTCATATTTCAGTTCTTTCCACACCCTCGATGTATACCATCCGGTCCAGGTGATTTGCTACTCTTCAATTTATCAAATAGTTGCAATACAAATTCCTGGTTTATCAATATTTCTTTCAATTCTACCGATGCATCACCTTTAAATACCATTTCGGTCATGGGTAACTTGCCTACGTCTTCTTCAATAAAGAGCAAAACAAAGAATTCATTCGGTCTCTCTGCTATGGCCTGGTCCCTTCTTAGTGCTCCTTTTACCCCTCTATCATCTAATGGTCCAACTGACTCTCTCACAGGTTTTTTGTTACGATGCACTTGAAAAAGTCTTTATTATGCGTTTTTGCTTCCACAGCAAGCTTTTTTTCAAATCCTCTCTTTACCTGCTTTATCAATGTCTTGCATCTAACTTGCCAGTGCTTTTGCTGTTTCCAGTTTTCGTCATTTGGCTCCTTTTTCCATTTCCTCAAAGATGTTTTTTTGGATACAACAGCCTCTCTGACCTCACCTTTAAACCATGCTGGCAGTTTTTTGGACTTCCTTCCGCTTTTCTTAAAGTGTGGAATACAGATGGTCTGGGCTTCCATGATAGTATTTTTTAAACACCACCCATGCTTGATGTAAATCCTTAACCTTTGCAACTGCTCCTTTTAGTTTTTTCTTAACTATTTTCCTCATTTTATCACAATCTCCCTTTTGAAAGTTTAAAAGCAGTACTGTGGATTTCCTTGCTGTCCTTCCTCCATTTATTAAATCAAACGTGATCATGCTATGATCACTATTGCCAAGTGGCCCCAAGACCCTTATCTCTTCTACCACGGTCTTATGTTCTACTAAGGACTAGGTAAAAAATGGCTTCCCCTCTTGTTGGTTCATAAACCAGCTGCTCCAAGAAGCAGTCATTTATTTCATCTAGAAACTTTATCTCCCTAGCATGTCCTGCCATAACACTGACCCAGTCAATACCTGAGTAATTGAAATCACCCATTATTATTACTGTGTTATAACTTTTGTTAGTTTCCCTGATTTCTTTGAGCATTTCATTATCCATTTGTTCCATCTGGCCAGGCGGTCGGTAGTACATCCCCACTGCCATCGCCTTCCCCATTTTAAATGGAATTTCAATCCATAGAGATTCTACAGTATATTTTGTTTCCTGCAAAACTTTAATCCTGTGTGACTCAATGTCCTCTCTAACATAGAGCGCATGCCCTCCACCAACTTGATTTACTCTATCATTGTGATATAATTTGTACCCAGACATCACAGTGTCCCACTGGTTGTCCTCCTTCCACAAGGACTCTGAGATACCAATCATATCTATCCTCTCATTTAGTGCTATATATTCTAACTCTCCAATCTTATTTTTTTCAGACTAATAGCATTTGCATACAAGCATTTGAGAGGTTATATTTTATTCATATCAATCTGGTTATTGGTAGGCAGGGGTAATTTAGAATCTTTAAATTCTGTCTGTTCTGTACTTAAGGGCATTTGGTTACTTTTGTCTTTAATGGAACCTTTCTATCAATATGCCTTAACTTCAGTCTTTTGCTAGTATCCTTCAAGGGTACATCATTCAGAACCATGCACTCTTGGGTGACTGTTGGCTTTCCCCTATTATCTAGTTTAAAAGCTGCTCTATATCCTTTTTAAAGGTTAATGCCAGCAGCCTGGTTCCATCCCGGTTAAGGTGGAACCCATCCATTTGGAAAAGTTCCTCCTTTCCCCAGAATATTGCCCAGTTCCTAACAAATCCAAAACTCTCCACTTTGTACCATCGTCTCATCCACGCATTGAGACTGCAGAGCTCTGCCTACCTTTTGGGTCCAGTGCATGGAATGGATAGCATTTCTGAGAATGCTACCCTGGATGTTTTGGATTTCAACTTCCTACCTAAAAGCCTAAATTTGGTCTCCAGATCCCCCTACCACACTTTCCTATGTCATTGGTACCAACATGTGCCAAGACAGCAGACTCCTCCCCAGCACTATCTAAAACCTTGTCTAAGTGGCGCATGAGGTCCGCTACCTTCGCACCAGGCAGGCATGTTACTAGGCAATCCTCACGTCCACTAGCCATCCTGCTATATGTATTCCTAATGATTGAATCACCAACTATAACATCTATCCTAACTCTTCCCTCATGGGAACATGGCCCTGGAGAAACCTCCTCGGTGCATGTGTATTTTACATCTCCTGGCGGACAGGTCCTAGCTACAAGATCATTTCCTGACACATCAGGGTGATACTCTCTTGTCACATGATCTCTTTAGTCCATGGCAACAAGGAGGCTGACAGACTGGAGGTGGGACTTCAGTACTGCATTCCTGTAGGTCTCGTCTATTTACCTCTCTGTCTTCCTTAGGTTCTCCAAGTCTGCTATTCTAGCCTCCAGAGATTGGACTCGTTCCATGAAAGCGAACAGCTCCTTGCACCTAGTTCACAAGTAAGACCCTTCACCAATTGGGAAAAAATCATACATGTGAAACTCAATGAGGAAAGCTCTCATCTCTCTGCTGGACGTCTGTCTACATTTTAGTTTTAAGGCTTTGTTTGGGTATTTAAGTTGTTTACTTACTTATGCTTGCTGGGAATACTTATATGAATATAACTATACCTTAATATATTTAATGGACTTTGTTCAACTGCCCCCGGAGTCCCAGACGGCCACTTCACCAGCCCTGGCAGACTTTATGGAATGCACCAAGCACCTAGTACCATTGGCCTTCGATGCAGACACTGCTGCCCACACAGCTGGGATGGCCATTTCAGCACGGCGTTTATCCTGGCTTCGGGTCTTGGACTTGCAAGAAGACACACACGACTGCATAGTGGATGCCCCCTGCACAGGAGTCTCGCTATTCAGTGACAAGGTCAAGGACACCATCAACGACCTGAAGGAGCACTGTACCACCTTACTGACCCTTGAGGAAAAAGGTCTCGAGCGCAACGCCAACAGCTGGAAAGGGAGCTACTACCGCAAAGCGTATCCCTCCTCCAAACGCAGCAACTCGTACCACAAATGGTAGGCCCCGCGGTACAAGCAACAACCATACAAGACACCCTACCAGTAGAAGCACCGCCAAAGGGAGCGGAAACAGCAAAAACAGACCGCACCCTCATCTGCAAAGAGCTCTTCCTTTTGACAATACAGGCCTGGACGGGGTCACAGCAAGACCCCTGGTGGGGGGACGACTCTCGCTTTTCCTCGACTCCTGGGTGCAGATCACCACGGACAAGTAGATTCTCCGAACCACAGCGGAGGGTTACAGCATCCAATTCTTCTCACTGCCGTACCTGCACTCCCTGCCCAACACCCTCACTTTTGCACTTGCCATGAAGGCAGAAATCCTGTCTCTCCTGGCACTCCAGGCGATAGAACCAGTCCCGGTGGACGAGCTCAACAGTGGATTCTGCTGCAGATACTTCCTTATACCAAAGAAGTTGGGGGGGGGGGGGAGGTTCAACCCATTCTTGACCTGAGGAAATTGAACAAATTTATCTTCAGAGAGAAGTTTCGGATGTACTCACTAGGGTCTATACTGCCCCTGATCCAAGCAGGAGACTGGCTGGCTGCCATGGACTTACAGGATGCATACACTCACATCCCTATCCACAGCATGCATAAACAATACTTGTGCTTCCGGGTGTTGGGCAAACATTACCAGTACTGAGTCCTTCCATTCGACCTGTCTCCAGCCCCAAGGATCTTCACCAAGTGCGTTGCTGTGGCAGCGGTCCACCTCCACAAACAGGGCATCTGCGTCTTCCCATACCTAGATGACTGGCTCCTCGCTGCGCTCTCACCGCAGGCGGAATAAAGGACAGTCAGGCAGACCGTCACCCTCCTGACCTCCCTAGGATTCCTAGTAAAGCACCAGAGATTACATCTGCAACCCACCCAACACTTGGAGTTCATCGAGGAGGACATCGACACCACAGCCTCCAGGGCATTCCTCCCCGCCTGCCGGGTGGACAAGATCACCTCCGTGACACACAGCATCTCCGCAACCACCAAGGCTAGCGCACAAACCCTCCTCCGCCTCCTAGGCAACAACACAGGTGCTGCCCCTCGCAAAGCTGCCCATGCGCCAACTGAAATGGCACCTCCAATCCCATTGGAACCAATGCTCACAGCCATTATCTACATGTGTCCCCATGGACAAAAGGGTACGAGAGTCTCTCCTTTGGTGGACCCGCCCAGGAAACCTCAGAGAAGACAAGCCTCTTCAGCAGCTTCTGCACCAGACAGTCATCACCACCAATGAATTTACTACAGGATGGGGGGCCCAAATGCGCCAACTCCGTACCCAAAGGGCTTGGACCGCGAAAGAACGGACATACCACATCAACCTCCTGGAGCTTTGGGTGATCCACTTTGCGCTGAAAGCCTACAGCAACACATCAACAGCCAGACTGTTTTGATCCAAATGGACAATCAGATGGCCATGTTTTATGTCAACAAGCAGGGAGGGATGGGCTCTCGCACTCTCTGTGTTGAGGTGCTCCAGCTCAGGTACTCTGCTGTCTCCAGATGTTGCCAACTGGAAGCCTATACCTCCCAGGAGCACAGAATGACTTGGCGGATAGACTGAGCCAACTAGACCCACATGAGTGGGCCCTCGACCCGCAGGAGATGGAGTCCCTCTTCTGGCATTGGGGGCAACAGCAAGTGGACCTCTTTGCCACCGAGGCCAATGCAAAGTGTCCCCACTTCTGCTCCAAGCACCATCCACCACGATCCTAGCTATGGATACCTTTGATGTGTCCTGGGGGGGGGGGGAATGGTTACTCGTGTATGGTTTCCCTCCCGCTCCCCTCATATCCAAGATGCCGCAAAGGATAGTATGGGACAGGACCCAAGATATCCTCATACCCCCCCACTGGCTGACTCAGATGTGGTTTCCTTATCTCGAATGTCTTGCCCTGGAGTCTCCAATGTGTCTTCTGCTGAAACATACCCTGCATCCTAACCTATTGACACTTGTCCTGATGGCCTGGAAGTTGAGAGGTTAGTCCTGACCTCCCTTAACCTGTCAGCGGAGGTGCAGCAGGTGATTCTCACGGCCCCACGCCCATCCACAAGGAGGTCCTATGGCCTGAAATGGAAGAGCTATAGCATCTGATGCACCTCTCGAGGCCTGGACCCGGTCTCATGCCCAGTCCCCCTAGTCCTCCAATACCTTAGCACCTTCTTTGACAGAAGCCTCAAGACATAGTCCATCAGAGTCCACCTCTCCATTATTGCAGCGTCCCATGACTTATGTCCAAGACAACTTGATCAACATGCTTCTGCTCGTCACCCGCTTCATGAAAGGACTGACCAACATATGTCCCACGGTGTGGCCCCCATTATTGTCCTGGGACCTGAATGTCATCCTCCACCAGCTGACACAGGAGCCATTCAAAACCAGTCCAAAGGCGTGGTGTGGTGGAAAAACGAAACCTTTATTAAACAAATGCCAACCCGACACAGGCCGTGTTTCGTCACACTTCGTCAGGGGTATTACTGGCATGTACTGAAAATATAAACATATAAATACTTAAAAACATAAAGGAACAGAACAATAGTGACACGTTCCATCAATATAATTAAATAATATGAAAATATAAAAATGATAATGAATATAATAAATAAATCATAAAAATTAATATAAAATATCATATGAATACAATTTAAAACATCATATAGAAATAAATAAATAAATAACAAAGAACACAAGAGTATGCCCAAAGGGATAAAGAGATATGACATATAGAAACATATAAATACCTCTATGAATGATCAAAAGAAAAGGTCTTGTAACAAACTGTTTCAGACTACTGTGAATCTGTATATTCTAAAAGAAATATAAATAAATACCACACTGATATTGTCCTTTATATTATTTTTATGTCTTTTAGACAATATATATTTTGTTGTGTAAAGTAAATACATCTTCTATATGCTCTACAATTCGTTTTAATTTTTGTGTTTTATGCTTTGATTAAATTAATGCTTTTTATGTATCTTTGTAATTGTTTTTGATATTTAACTATTATATGTTTTTAAATGTTTATATTGCTATTATTATTATTACTTGTTTGAGGTGTGTTCTCTTTTTTAAAAAAAGACCCCCTGAAGAAGGCTTTTTAAGCCGAAACACGTTGGGGCGCAATAAAAAAAAGACTTCTTATCTGCATTGGATTGTCGCCAGTCCTTGTGTACCTGCTCGGTGGTTTCTCACTATGTATTTATTTATTTATTTATTTACATTCTCTTATATACCGCGCTATTCTGCATCAGTGCGGTTTACATTGAACAAACTGAAATTGCATTGAACAGGGCATTATAACTTGGAGATAACTATTTTACAGGGAACATCTTAAGCCATCATATGCAAAATTTTTTAATCATGTTTTAAATTTGTGATTTTTTTAACGGTGTTTTATAATGCCAAGTATTGCATCACAAGGCATGTTTACACGCACACATTCACCATTTTTGTAAGTAATAGCTTTAGTTGTTTTTAAAGGCAGCGCAATCTATGTGTTTTAATATTGAGTACTATTTATTTAGTATGATGTTTTAGCCATCCTTGAGACCATTTCTAATTTAAAAAGGTTTTTATAGCCTTCATATTTTTTTCTGCCCCTTTTTTGCATAAGTTAAATATGGTTCTTTTTTTAATTATTTATATGGGCCACCTCATCGCTGACTCACTCCTGCCCTCTCTTTTTTCCCCCCTTTTTTGTTTAATATAAAGTATGTTTAATATAAGGTAGATTCATGTTTTTTTCTTGTTCCACTTTTTATGTTCTTTGTGAATGTATTTTTATGATTGTTTGTTAACTTATTTATTTATATTTCCTTTAGAATATACAGATTCACAGTAGTCTGAAACAGTTTGTTACGAGACCTTTTCTTTTGATCATTCATAGAGGTATGTTTCTATATGTCATATCTCCTTATCCCTTTGGGCTTACTCTTTGTTATTTATTTATTTATTTCTATATGATGTTTTTAATTGTGTTCATATGATATTTTATATTAATTTTAATGATTTATTTATTATATTGTTCATTATCATTTTTATATTTTTATATTATTTAATTATATTGATGGAACGTGTCACTATTGTTCTGTTCCTTTATGATTTTAAGTATTTATATGTTTATATTTTCAGTACATGCCAGTAATACCCCTGACGAAGTGTGACGAAACACAGCCTGCGTATGGTTGGCATTTGTTTAATAAAGGTTTCGTTTTTCCACCACACCACGCCTTTGGACTGGTTTCTGCTATTTGCGTAACAGGAGCCATTCGAGCCACTTCAAATGGAGCCTCTGAAATATGCCTCCAGGAAGACTAGTATTTGTAGCGATCACCTCCACCAGGAGGATCAGTGAGCTGCAGGTGCTTATGGCTCACCCACAATACAAATAGCTATACAGTGACCGGATCACCCTCCTGAACCCATCTGAAGTTCATCCCAAAGGTAGCGTCAGCCTTCCACATCAACCAGACAATAGAGCTACCCACCTTTTTTTCAAATGCCCCATATTCGTCGCAGAAGGAGAAAAGACTACAAACCCTTGCCTGTGTAAGCCCCTGCACCAAGGGATGCAGCTCTTTGTCTCCTTTGACCCTAACAGACCAGGGACTACCATAGAAACATAGAAACATGACGACAGAAAAAGACCACATGGCCTATCTAGTCTGTCCTTCCATATCAACAACTACAACAGTCCACTTTTTACCTTTAGAGATCCTCTGTGTTGGTCCCATGCTTTTTTGAATTCAGTTACTGTCCTCATCTCTACCACCTCCACTGGGAGACTATTCCATGGATCCACTACTCTTTCTGTAAAGAAATATTTCCGCATATCACTCCTGAATCTATCTCCCTTCACCCTCATCCCTTGTCCCCTCGTAGCAGAACTTGCTTTCAATTGAAAGAGGCTCTCTCCCTGAACATTTATGCCACGGAGGTATTTAAACATCTCAATCATATCACCTCTATCCCGCCTTTCCTCTAAGGTGTACATATTAAGATCCTTAAGTCTGTCCTCATATGCTTTATAATGAAGCCCATTAATCATTTTAGTAGCAACCCTCTGCACCGACTCCATCCTGTTCACATCCTTTTGAAGGTGCGGTCTCCAGAATTGCACACCATACTCCAAATGAGGTCGCGCCAAAGACTTATACAGAGGCATTATCACCTCCTTTTTTCTGCTAGCCATTCCTCTCCGTATGCACCCAAGCATCCTTCTAGCTTTTGCCGTCGCCTTTTCTACCTGTTTAGCTACTTTAAGATCATCAGACACAACCACGCCTAGGTCCCGCTCTTCTTTAGTGGACAAAAGTACTTCACCTCCTATACTGTATTGCTCCCTTGGATTGCTACAGCCCAAATGCATGACCTTACATTTTTTAACATTAAATCCCAGCTGCTAAATTCTAGACCATTCTTCAAGCTTAGCTAGATCCCTCCTCATGTTATCTACCCCTTCCTGGGTGTCTACTCTATTGCAGATTTTGGTATCATCCGCAAAGAGGCAAACCTTACCCGACAGCCCTTCCGCTATATCACTAACAAAGATGTTAAAAAGAATCGGACCAAGGACAGATCCCTGGGGCACACCACTGGTAACATCCTTCTCCTCGGAGTGAGCTCCATTTACTTGTACTCTTTGTCGCCTCCCACCCAACAAATTTCTAACCCAAGCAGTAACTTTAGGGTCCATCCCTAGGGTGCTCAGTTTGTTTATAAGTCGCCTGTGAGGAACAGTGTCAAAGGCTTTACGGAAATCTAAATACACCACATCTAGAGCTCTCCCTCGGTCCAACTCCCTGGTCACCCAGTCAAAGAAATCAATCAGATTTGTCTGACAAGACCTGCATCTGGTGAATCCATGCTGCCTCGGATCCTGTAATCCGCTGGACTCCAGAAACCTCACTATTTTCTCTTTCAGCAGCGTTTCCAATAATTTACTCACCACCGAAGTTAAACTAACCGGCCTGTAGTTTTCAACCACATCCTTACTTCCGCTTTTGTGTAAAGTCACAAAGTCACAAAGAGGACCCTGTCGCAATGGATATCCGACTGCATTGCTACAGCCAAGGTCAGAGCCCACCAGCTCTGGGCGCTGGTACCACTGCCAATCTGCCCTGTTCCAGTAGCCGACATCTGCAAGGCTGCAACCTGGTTCTCAGTACACACTTTCCAGAGGCAGTACCTGGACCTCAAGGCGTGAGCAGACAGCGCATTTGGTCGGTCAGTACTGGCCGCAGCAGCACCCTTCTGCTCCACATTGGCAGAGTTAGGAAGCTCGCGAGACTGAGCCAGGCTATTTATTTATTTATTTAACAGTTTTTCTATACCGCACTATTCACCATCAGCGCGGTTTACATGAAACAAGAAACTTCAGACAAGTTACATATATCTGTTCATTACATATAACAGGGAAGTCAAACCTGGGTAACAGGGGCAACTATATACAGAAAACAGCAACAAGAGCAACTATATACATAGTGTGGAGTATTGTAGTGTAGTGTGCGGCTGAGGAAAGATTGGGTGGTTAGAAGGTAGTTATTGATATTTGGGTGTTACTATGTTTCTTCGTTCTCTGGGAAGTATTTGAGAAAAAGGTAGTGCTTTAGTGCCTTCTTGAACTGGCTAAGATCAGAGATGGCCCTAATGTGTGTTGGAAGGATGTTCCAAAGTTTTGGAGCACATAAACTGAAGGCTCGATTTGCTGTTGTCGAGTTGTATCTTGTGATTTCCTTTGGTACAGTTAGCATGTTTATTTCTGTAGTTCTTCTTAGTCTGTTGGGGGCAATTGGATGAATCATCTCCGTTAATGAAGTGGGGGCGAGTCCTTTGTATGCTTTAAATGCCAGGAGCAGAGTTTTAAAAGAGATTCTCGCTTGAATAGGAAGCCAATGTAGTTGTTTTAGAAGGGGTGTTACATGTTCTCTTTTGGGTAGCCCAAAAAGCAATCTTGCTGCACTATTCAAGGCGAGTTGGAGAGGGTTTAAAGTTGATTGAGGAAGCCCTTGTAGTATGGAGTTTGAGAAGTCAAAGTGGGGCATGATTAGAGCCTGGTACACAGTGCGGAAATCGGCCGGATCAATCAGTTGACGGAGATGTCTGAGGGAGCGAATTTTGAAATATATTGATTTTACTGTGTTAGCTATGTGGGTTTTCAAATCCAGATATTGATCAAGAGTCACTCCTAGGTATCGGATATGAGGTTTTACTTGAAGCTTGGCATCTTGCACCTCCAGGAATGGAGGTGGTATGAAGTGTGAGTTCCTTGAGATAAAGAGAACTTCTGTTTTTTTATGTTGGATTCTGAGATTTTGTTTTTTTTTTTAAATTATTTATTTATGCATTTTACAATAAATCAAGCAGAAAAACTTGTACAGAACAACAATACTTGCAGTAATAAGCAAAGAAACAGTTAATACAGGAAATAAAAAATGCAAGGATCATAATTAGTCCTCAAAACGTGGGGGAAGCGATATTCACAAACATTCTAGAAGAATAAATTTAAACAAGAAAATACAAGTGAGGGCAGCGCTCCAAGGGCTACAAAACTTCGACGGACTCAGGTTTCAGGAGTAGAAGCAACTAACAAATGAGAATTCAAAAAAAGCAGAAAGATCAGAAGGGGAAAAGAATACATACTTCTGCGCTTTGTAGGTAATTAAGCACTTACAAGGGAAACGAAGGACAAACGTGGCACCAATAGAAAGCACCCCAGGTTTTAACAGAAGAAAAGCCCTTCTCCGTTTCTGAGTCTCCCGGGCAACATCTGGGAACAATAACACCTTTTTACCATAGAACAAAACAGAGCGTTTCTTATAGAAAAGCTTCAATAGCCATTCACGATCAGAAGAAAGAGCCAATGTGACAAGCAAAGTGGAAACAGCTAAGTCCTCTTCCTTAGGGGTCGACAGAAGTGCTGAGACGTTAAGAAAATCCATGTCCAAGGTCCCTTCAGAAACTTTCCGTTCCCTTTTCCCCAAAGGGAGATAATAAATCTTGGAGACAGGAGGAATCAGATCTGGAGGGACCAACAAAACCTCTTGAAGGTATTTTTTGAACGTTTCCAGCGGTGTGCAATCCCAGGAATAACAGGGAAATGTAACAAACGAATGTTTGAAATACGAGCAGCATTCTCTAGAGACTCTATTTTAGCATGCAATACTGTATTATCCTTGACTAAAGAATCAGTTAGAGCCTTAACAGCACTGACCTGCTGGTCCGAGGAAGCCTGCTTCGAAATAATACCTTCCAAGGCAGATGGAATTGAGCAACACGCCGCTTCATTAACAGCAACGCGGTCTGAAAGTGCAGTGAATTGTGTTGCAACCATGGTGGAAAGGTTAGATATAGCATCCCAAATACTGTCGAGGGTGACCGACGCAGGACGAGGCAACCCAAAAGCAGCAAAAGAAGATGTAGATGAAGCTACATGAAATTTAGCCATTGGAACTTCATGTGCCTCCACAGCTGTAACTGTGCCCCCGGTTGCAGGCGAAGAAGACAACTCCGGGATACCAGGAGCCTGCATATCCTCCACTTGACGTCGAGCACTCACCAGCAGCGAGCCCCGCTCAGAGGACGACACCACTTCCTGATCAGGCGGCGGGACGTCCGCACTCAGCGACTGGGCAGCAAGAGGTCTGGGAGGTTCCGGGGGAGAGCGTCCGTCCGGGGAGAGCGTGGTGTCCAGAGCGGAGGAAGCCGAACTGGAAGATTTCGGCGTCTCCAAGCTCTCTCGAATCCCCGACATCTGCTCCTTGGATAACCGGACAAAGCGGTCCATGGGCCCTTCAGCAACAGGTAAAGGCTCCACGGGAGGAGCTTTGGCTTTACCCTTCCTCTTAGGCATCGTCGCCGGTTAGATTACCACTGCCGCCATCTTGGATAGACCACTCCCCCCCGGATTCTGAGATTTTGAGTCAGTAGCCAATTTGATATGGCATTAAAGCAGTTGGTTAAGGGGGAGAAGTCCATCTTATCTATGCTGAACGGCATATATAATAATACATCATCGGCATATATCATGCAGTTGACATTAAAAGATCTTATGATGTTACATATGGGTTGCATATATATGTTAAATAGTAATGATGAAAGTGAGGATCCTTGCGGGACTCCTTGTCCTTGATGAAATGGATCTGATAATCCCCTATTTGATCGCACATGCTGCCATCTGTCTGACAGGTATGAGTTACACCATTCGAGTGCGTTTCCACAGAGGCCCTTCTCTTTTAGACGGATAAGAAGAAGCTCGTGACAAACCGAGTCAAAAGCTTCCGCAATATCTAAAAAGATGAGAACAAAACCCTGACGGATGTTGTCAATACCTGTGTTTAGGCTATTGAGGAGGGTGGTAAGGAGCGTCTCAACCCATGAGATTCTCTGAATCCATGTTGACAGGTATCCAGAGGTGCTTCAGCGTCAATATGGTCCTGCAATTGCCTGTAAACTACTTTTTCAATTATTTTTGCAAGGGTGGGTATGCTGGCAATGGGTCTGTATGAGTGTTTTTTGTGGATCTAGCTTGAGGTTTTTCAGTAATGGTCTGATGGATGTCTGTTTGAGAGCAGCAGGGAATGATCCGGTGTCAAATGATAATCTTATAATCTTAGATATTGTAGGAGCGAGCTCTTTGCGAAGATCCTTTATCCAGAAGGCTGGGCAAGGATCAGTGTGTGCAGTGGACATATTGAGAGATGCAATAGTGTCTTCAATCAGTCTCAAGGAGGGAGTAGTGAATGATATTAAAGGAGTTGGGAGCCCTTGAATAATTGGTGCAGAGGGTATTGAGATATTATTTGTGCGGCACATCTTGGATTGTATGTATGTAGCATATTCTTGTGGGTTGATTTCGCACTGGTGCTCGGGTGACGGTTCCTTGGCTAGTTTCTTGACTAGGCTAAATAGGTCATGTGGTTTATTTAAAGCACGTTTCAGGATATCTGTGTGGTACTGTTTCATTTTTTCTGAAATGGACTTACGGTGAGCGTCAAGATGTTGCATGTATGCAGTCTGGTTGCTGTTGGTGTGTGACCTCCTCCATCTCTTCTCAAGCTTTCGTAGTAATTTTAGAGATTCTTTCAGCTCTGAAGTGAACCATGGGGCTGTCACTTTTTTTCTTGAAGACGTATTCTTAGGTGGGCGTGAGGCAATGGAGTTGAGTCTGTTGTTCCAACAGGTGATGAACTCTTCCAGGTTTAGGGTGGTGTCATTGAGGAGAGCATCCGTTTCGGCCAGGATAAGTTCCCTATTAAAAGGTTGGAAGAGTCTGGTTGTAGTTGTGTGTTGTTTGAGGTCTGTGTCGCTTGTGTGTTGTTTGTTTTGAGTGGGGATCTGAAACATAATGAGCTTATGGTCTGACCAAGGGACCGCTGTAATTGATAACAGAATGTTTTGAAGTTGATTATGTACTGATTGTGGGACAAATATGAGGTCAAGAATATTGCCTTTTATGTGCGTAGATTGTTGAACAACTTGCTTGTATCCTAGGATTTCCAGGGCATCTATAAAGGCGTGTGATTGGTTGTCTTGTAGGGATGGTAAGTTAAAGTCTCCTAGAATCCAGTTGGGTCTATTTGGGGTCAGTGTGTTGGAGGCAAGGTTTATAATGGCTGACAATTCATCTGGGGAGGAAGATGGAGCTCTGTATAGTAAGTTTATGGAACAGAGATTGTTAGAAATAGAGACTGTTTCCAGGAGGTTGTTGCTAGAAGAGTTATCCATTTTGAATTGGAGTTCTGTCTTGGAGAGGATTAGTACCCCTCCTCCTCTTTTGTTTTGTCTGTTGCTGTTGAAAACTACAAAGTTATTGGGGAGGAGCTGATTGAGAATTATGTTATCTTCAGGAGACAACCATGTTTCGGTGACCATAAGAATGTCAAGGTTGTGAGATGTGATTATGTCTGTGAGAACAGGCCATTTTTTACGAAGAGAGCGAGCATTAATGAGGGCACATTTTAGAGTGCGGGGTTGGTTGTGGTTTTCTAGCTTTAGCTTTGAGGTGTGTTGAAGTGGTCAGGCTAATGGTCAGAGCCACCGGAGACAGCAGCAAAAAATGTTAAGGTGAGGCCAAATGGCTTCTCTATCCAGCTCATTTGAGTATTGTGTTATAATTGGGTTCTAAGTTACCCTGTTGACAAGCTTATGCTGTTGTGCCACCTTGTTCAGTATATACTGTTGTCACTGTTCTATCACCGTTCAATGCACATTATGTTGATTAAACCACATTTAAACTAGTGAGAGTGTACTATCATTGTGGCATTCATCCATGAGTCATTCTCCCTACCTCATCCAATGCAGCAAGCGCAGTCCGCGCAGCTACAGAGACACCGGATGTGGCTGATGCATCCTGCTTGTCCTAGGAGAAAGTGAAGTTACTTACCTGTAATGGGGATTCTCCGTGGACGGCAGGATAAGTCAACGTTGGATGATGTCACCAGGTGTGGATGTTCTGCTGTCCAGGGAGAACACACGTTACAAGTAAGTAATATTGCTTTCTCTTCCTCTCCCTTCCTTCCAGCTAGTCAGAATTTCTCTCTCTGCTCACACCCCTCAGGTAGCAGATTTTTCAGCCTCCTACCATTTGTACCTGGAGTTGCTTATCTTATTAACTGAAGAGGGGGGAGGAGGGCTCCTCCTGCAGTTTTTTCCCTTGGAAAGGCAGACAGTGAGCCACAACAGCAGAGCTGCTTTTGCAAAGCTTCTCCTGCCTTGAGAAAAGCACTTAAGTCTAGGGTCACAGTTCTATCATGGGTGTGGGGGATGGGGGAGGCAGGAGGTAAACAGTGGTAGCAGAATTGCTCTATTTAAATAATTTTGTTTTCTTTGTCAGGACAGTTTAGAAAACTTGCCAAAGAAGCAGAGTAGCAGGGGCTACAGTGGTCCGGGAAAGTCGCTTCCTGTAGGTTTAACTTTTTCCATTGTCCAGGCAACGGGTCATCAAGTAGTTCTTCCGGGACTGCTTTTTGTCCACAGAGGGGAGGATGGGCTGTTTTGACAGACATTTTTCAGCATAGAAATTTCAGCTCAGCTTTTAGGAGTGTTTCTTCAAAGGCATGCAGTTCCCACTTAAGACCTGAAAGCAGTATTGCAAATATGTTGTGGGGAGAAGTGTGGAGGTGGGGCAGAGGCTTATGCTGCACACCGATTGAGAAGCACTGTTTTAAAAAATAGCTACCGCTTCAATAAGTACAAGTTTGTACAGTGATTTTATAGCGTTTTTACTTGGAGATAAGTGTAATCCTTTATGCAGAAGTTGATGCTCGATGCTGTTGAAGCTGAGCTGGTGAGGCAGGCTTCTGGCACCCTTAAGCTTATGCGCCCTGAGCCAGTGCCTCATTGGCTCACCTGCTTAGCTGTCCATGACTGTAAGATCTCCAATTCTTCTGCCCTGGGCTCATCTCCTCAATCTCCAAATAAAATGGTATGGCCTTAGCCATATCCCTCAGAAAATCTTGGAATATCATATCATCAGGAGAAGGATCAGACGGGAGTTCTGGGGATCTATCCTCTAACAGAACCTGAGACTCTCTCATCCTGTGATTCAGCTTCTGAAACAGACTCAGAAAGGAAGTCAAAGTTGACTTTCCTCTTCTGTGGGGATCTGGAGCGTCAATGCACCAACGACTTCCTTCGAACTGGACACACATCAGAAACTGATGCACTGGAGAATGGTAATGGCTGAGCAGGCATGAGTGTCAGGACTCTTTGATGACCTGATGTCAATGCCTGTCCCACAGGTACCTAGTGCTTCGAGGATAGGCTCGATGGCTGCAGGCACCAATGTAACATTCATTGAGGCGCTGAGGTGCTGCATGGCGAACAGAATCATTATTCTCTCCTCAACAGATCGCACAAGGCAATTCTCCAGGGTTGACATCTCCAAAGGTGCTGGGCATACAGCAGCATCAGCCGATGTTCCTGAAATCTGGTTTACAGCAGACTAGTCTCACTGCCCTTCAGGAACAGTGGAGGCTAGTATTTCATCCCTTCAGGGCAGTTCAGAGGGGCTCTACAGAAAAAAATTGACTGGGGCTAAGATGGTAGCAGACAGAACACATGTACACAGTCACAGTATAGTATAGTATATATGATGGCAGATAAAGACCAGTATGGTCCATCTAGTCTGCCCAGTAAGGCAGCAAGAGTAGGTGCAACTGCCGCGCCATGCAGGTCACCCCTCCCCATGCCTTTGTTTAGAGGTGTACCCTCCGCTCTGTGTAGGTCACTCCCCCTATTTGTTCAGATATAAGAGATAGTTATGTTTATTTTGATTTCATCATGTTGCTGTCCCATGCCATTTTGAATTCTGTCACTGTATTTACCCCCACCACTTCCATCAGGAGGGCATTCTAAGCATCTACCACCCTTTCAGTGAAAAAGTATTTCCTGACATTGCCTTTCAGTTTACCCCCTTGCAGCTTCATGTTATGCCTCTAGTTTTACAGCTTCCCTATCTTTGGAAGAGGTTTGTTAAAAGGAAACTTAAGTTATTGCATTAAGGTTGTTTTCATCTTCTTCCTTAGATTCAGGACCACCCTATGCATTTTCTCACATGCAGGAGGAGAAGCAGAGAATGCTTCCATGTAGGGGCGCCATTGGATGATGCCAACAATACATAAGGACTTTTTTCATTTTTGTCTACAGAGAATATAATTATCAGTGAAGAAAACAGTTATCAATGTTTTCCAAATCATTTCAAGACTCATCACAGTAGGTTTAGAAGGAATATTAAATGTTGTCAAACACTAACAGATAAGCCAGTGTCTCCCTGAGCTGAGGGCTTACAGGTCCCAATCTGCCACTCCATATACTCCTCCTGAGGCCTCGACAAATGGGTTAAGTTCTTCCAAAGAGCCCCCAATATTCTAGGGAGTGATCTGGGAAACTACAGAGCAGTGAGCCTGATGATAGTACCAGGCAAAATGGTAGAAACCATTCTAAAAAACAAAAAATACTGAACATGTAGATAGTCATAGTTTAATGGCAGAAAGCCAACATGGATTTAGCCAAAAAGAAATCTTGTCTCACTAATCTCATTTATTTTGAAAGTGTGAACAAACAAGCAGATAAAGGTAAGCCGGTTGATATAGTGTATCTGGATTTTCAGAAAGCCTTCGACAAGGTCCCCCATGAGAGAGTTGGGGAAATTAAAAAGCCTTGGGACAGGGGGAAATGTACTATTGTGGATTAGGAACTGGTTGAAAGACAGAAAGATAGAAAACGGAGAATAGGGCTTAATGGCCAATTTTCTCAGTGAAATACCCCCAATGATCTGTGCTGAGCATATTTATAAATGACCTGGAAATGGGAATAACGAGGGAGGTGATCAAATTTGTAGATGATACCAAATTATCAAGTTGTTAAAACACAAGAGGATTGTAAAAAATTGTAAGAGGACCTTGGGCATCCAAATGGCAGATGACATTCAATGTGAACAAGGGCAAAGTTCTGTACTTAGGGAAAAACAACACAAACTACAGTTAAACGATGAAAGGTACCACATTAGGAACTGCCACCCAGGAAAAGGATTTAGTCATCATCGTGGATAATACGTTGAAACTCTCTGCCCAATGTGCAGCGGCGGCCAAGAAAGCAAATAGAATGCTGGGAATCATAAAGAAAGGAATAGAGAATAAAATAAAGGATATTATAATGCCTCTGTATCACTCCATGGTACAACCGCACCAAGAATATTGCGTGGAATTCTAGTTGTCATATCAAGGATATAGCAGAATTAGAAAAGGTACAGAGAAGAGCCATCAAATAGGTAAAGGGGATGGAAGACTATCCCTACGAGGAAAGGATTAAAATGTTAGGGCTCTTCAACTTGGAAAACAGATGGCTGAGGGGGTATATGATAAAGGTCTATAAAATAATAAACAGAGTGAAACGGGTAAATGTAAATTGTTTTTTTACTCCTTTTAAAGATAGAAAGACTAGGGGACTCACAATGAAGCTACAATGTAGCAGATTTAAGACCAATCAGAGAAAATATTTTTTCACTCAACGTGTAATCAAACTCTGGAGTTCGTTACAGGAGGATGTAGTAAAAGCTGTTAGTTTAGCTGGGTTTAAAAGAGGTTTGGATAAGTTCCTGCAGGAAAAGTCCACACATCATTATTAAAGAGGATCAGGGAAATCCACTGTTTACCCCTGGGATAAGCAGCATGGAATCTTTCTATATTTTGGGAACCTGACAGGTACGTATGTCCTAGAATGGTCACTGTTGGAAACAGGATATTGGGCTTGATGGACCTTTGGTCTGACCCAGTATGGCATTTCTTATGTTCTTGCCTCCTATTCCTTTGCCAAGTCCTGCCGTGTTGTTCCCAGGATGAAACCACCAGCAGAGTCATTAAAAGGTCCTCTATAGCAATACTGGTTCTTGCTCACCACTCCCTCGGCACAGGAGGTGGTATCTATGAGACGAGAGATGCTTCAAGATTCATCGATGGCACACTGCTTTCGGCCACCAAGTTCAGAGAGACAATGTCTCCTCCAGGCTAAGGAGTCGGGACAAGGTGACTTATCAGGCTGCTCTTCCGAAGTCCAGAGACCTTAGGTTGTTGATCCCACAATATCCTCTTGCATTTGGGCTTGACCATGACAAGTTATTCAGGAAATATTGCCGAAAGTAAAGAAACAAATGCAGAGATCACAAGCAAGGCATGGTGTTGCCATCTTGGTCCACCCTCCCTCCCCCCCCCCCCAACAGGGATCTCTTTTCTAACCACAGGTAAAGTTATACATGCACATGAACTACCCATGTAACTTTGCCTACACATAAATCAGTCATTTGTCAGAAAACCCATTTCCATAGGTAAAGCACCATTTTACCACACATATGGCGTGGAATATTACCTCTTAAAGAGGACAATAAAGAAACTATTAATGGAGCATGCAGAAATTACCTGTGAGAGCAACTTTGTTTGCAAGGAAATGCAGCCAGTTCACAAAGTGGAACAAAAGTACTTGTGAATTTTGCTCCTACATGGGAGTAGGTGAAAGGGGATAGCGTAGTTACGAACTTGTAACAGGTGTTCTCCAGGGACAGCAGGAATCAGTCCTCACATATGGGTGACATCAACGTCAATGGAGCCCGCATGCGGAGCAAATCCCCAGCTTTCGAAGAAAGCCTTTGGGACTGCATCACGCATGCGTGGTCCCCTTCCCACCCAAGAGTGCCATCTTGCTCGGTCAAATGACATAGCTAAAAAGACGGCAAAATGAACAAAATACCATAAGAGGACTGCAACTCCAGGGGAGGAGGGAGGGAGGGAGGGAGAAAAGTGAATAGTGGTGTACCCCAGGGATCTGTGCTGGGTCCGCTGCTTTTTGACATATTCATAAATGACCTGGAAAGTGGAATAACGAGAGAGGATATCAAATTTGCAGATGACACAAAACTATTTAAAGTTGTTAAAACCCAAGAGGATTGTGGAAAATTGCAAGAGGATCTTGATAAATTGGAAGACTGGGCATCAAAATAGCAGATGAAATTTAATGTGGACCGAGGGAGAGCTCTTGATGTGGTGTATTTAGATTTCAGTAAAGCCTTTGACACTGTTCCTCACAGGCAACTTATAAACAAACTGAGCACCCTAGGGATGGACCCTAAAGTTACTGCTTGGGTTAGAAATTGGTTGGGTGGGAGGCGACAAAGAGTACAAGTAAATGGAGCTCACTCTGAGGAGAAGGATGTTACCAGTGGTGTGCCCCAGGGATCTGTCCTTGGACCGATTCTTTTTAACATCTTTGTTAGTGATATAGCGGAAGGGCTGTCGGGTAAGGTTTGCCTCTTTGCGGATGATACCAAAATCTGCAATAGAGTACACACCCAGGAAGGGGTAGATAACATGAGGAGGGATCTAGCTAAGCTTGAAGAATGGTCTAGAATTTGGCAGCTGGGATTTAATGTTAAAAAATGTAAGGTCATGCATTTGGGCTGCAGCAATCCAAGGGAGCAATACAGTATAGGTGGTGAAGTACTTTAGTCCACTAAAGTAGAGCGGGACTTAGGCGTGGTTGTGTCTGATGATCTTAAAGTAGCTAAACAGGTAGAAAAGGCGACGGCAAAAGCTAGAAGGATGCTTGGGTGCATACGGAGAGGAATGGCTAGCAGAAAAAAGGAGGTGATAATGCCTCTGTATAAGTCTTTGGTGCGACCTCATTTGGAGTATGGTGTGCAATTCTGGAGACCGCACCTTCAAAAGGATGTGAACAGGATGGAGTCGGTGCAGAGGGTTGCTACTAAAATGATTAATGGGCTTCATTATAAAGCATATGAGGACAGACTTAAGGATCTTAATATGTACACCTTAGAGGAAAGACAGGATAGAGGTGATATGACTGAGATGTTTAAATACCTCCGTGGCATAAATGTTCAGGGAGAGAGCCTCTTTCAATTGAAAGCAAGTTCTGCTACGAGGGGACATGGGATGAGGGTGAAGGGAGATAGATTCAGGAGTGATATGCGGAAATATTTCTTTACAGAAAGAGTAGTGGATCCATGGAATAGTCTCCCTGTGGAGGTGGTAGAGATGAGGACAGTAACTGAATTCAAAAAAGCATGGGACCAACACAGAGGATCTCTAAAGGTAAAAAGTGGACTGTTGTAGTTGTTGTTATGGAAGGACAGACTAGATAGGCCATGTGGTCTTTTTCTGTCATCATGTTTCTATGTTTCTAAGTGCAAAGTTATGCACCTAGGGAAGAACTATGGTTACACGATGCAAGGTTCCACATTAGGAACCACCACCCAGGAAAAAGATTTAGGCGTCATTGTGGATAGCATGTTAAAACCCTCGGCCCAGTGTGCAGCGGCAGCCAAGAGAGCAAATAGAATGCTAGGTATCATAAGGAAAGGAATGGAAAATAAAACAAAAGATATTATAATGCCTCTATATCGTTCCATGGTGAGACCGCACCTTGAATATTGTGTGCAATTCTGGTCGCCGTATCTTAAAAAGGATATAGCGTTATTAGAAAAGGTTCAGAGAAGAGCCACCAAAATGGTAAAGGGGATGGAAGGATACTCCTATGAAGAAAGGCTAAAAAGGTTAGGGCTCTTTAACCTGGAAAAGAGACGGCTGAGGGGAGATATGATAGAAGTCTTTAAATTAATGAACGGAGTGGAACAGGTAAACGTAGATCGAGTGTTTACGTTATCAGAATATAGAAAGACTAGGGGACATGCAATGAAGCTACAGGGTAAACTATTTAAAACTAATAAAAGAAAATATTTCTTCACTCAACGTGTAATCAAACTCTGGAATTTGTTACCCAAGGATGTAGTAAAGGCTGTTAAGTGTAGCTGGGTTTAAAAAAGGTTTGGACAAGTTCCTGGAGGAAAGGTCCATAAACCATTATTAAGAAGGGACCCAGGATATCAATGCTTGACCCAGTACAAGCATTGCGGAACCTGTGTCTTTTGGGGAAACTGCTAGGTACGTATGACCTAGATTGGCCACTGTTGGAAACAGGATACTGGGCTTGATGGACCTTGGTCTGACCCAGTATGGCATATCTTATGTTCTTATGAGGGTCGTGAGGACTGATTCCTGCTGTCCCCGGAGAACACCTGTTACAGGTGAGTAACTACGCTTTCTCCAGGAACAAGCAGGAAGTCAGTCCTCACATATGGGACTCCCTAGCTATAGACTACCGAGAACCCATAACTGAAAAATAGGCTCCCTCTATAAGAGCAGCAGCAGCCATGCTAGGAGTTCATCCGAGAACGTAACACTCCGGTAGCTTGACACCAAAGGGTCGGAGGGTAGGAGTTGCCTAAACCTCGAACAGATTACGGAGTACAGCCTGGCTGAAAGCACTGTCCCATTGGGACTTCCTATCCAGGCAGTAATGGGCTGCAAAAGTCTGGCTTGAAGACCAGGTTGCGGCCCGGCAGATGTCTGCCAGCGTAACAGAGCGGAAGTGAGCCACTGAAGCGGCCTTAGCCCTGACTCGGTGGGCCGTGACTAAACCCTACAACGGGAGATCGGCTGCCCTGTATGCCCAGGTGATGCAATCCGCCACCCAGGTGGACAACGTACACTTGAAGACAGGCATCCCCAGCTTACTGGGGTCATGAGACAAAGCGCTGAGGAGCTCTTCAATGTCCCGGCGTACACTCCAAGTAGAAGGCCAGCGCCCTCTTACAGTCCAGGGTATGCAGAACTGCTTCTGACCGACTGGCATGGGGCCTGGGACAGAAGGTCAGAAGCACCACTTCCTGGTTGAGGTGGAAAGAGGAGACCACTTTCGGCAAGAACTTAGGGTGCGTGCGAAGTACCACCCTGCTCCTATAGAACTGTGTGAACGGTCTATAGGACACCAGAGCTTGCAGCTCACTCACTCATCTAGCCGATGTGAGTGCCACCAAGAAAAGCATCTTTCAAGAAAGGAAGCGCAGATGGCAAGTAGCCATCGGCTCAAAAGGTGGGCGAGTAAGCTGCTGCAAGACCACATTTAGATCCCATTTGGTCAACGGAGGGTGAACCGGGGGTTTCAGCAGAAGCAGACCTCTCAGGAACCTGGATACCAAGGGGTGTACAGAGAGAGGCTGCCCTTACAGTGAAGAGTGGTGCGCTGATAAAGCACTAAGGTGAACTCAGACCAAGTTTGACTTGAGGCCTAAAGCGGAAAGGTGAAGCAGGTACTGCAGCACCACCATCACCTGGCAGGAGAATGGGTTCTCACTCTGCTGAGCACACCATACCTCAAACCTACGCCACTTAAATGCGTAGGTTTTCCTAATCGATTGCCTTCTAGAGGCTAGCAGCACATCCTCTATCTTTTTTGGGAGGAGAAGTGGTGCAAGGACTACCCTCTCAGCAGCCATGCCATCAGGTTGAGGGACCTGAGGTTGGGATGCCGAAGTGAACCCCTATCCTGTGACAGGAGATTGGGTGAAAATCCCAGAGGAACTGGAGTCTCCACTGCCAGCTGCAGGAGGAGTGGAAACCAAGGCTGTCTCGGCCACCTGGGGGCTACTAGGATGACCGAAGCCTTGTCATGAAGGATCTTGAATAAGGTCCGAGCTACCAGTGACGTGGGAGAAAACGCATATAGGAGGCTCACAGACCACGATATTAGGAAAGCATCTGCAGCCACCCTGTGTGGGTGCAGCTGTCTGGAACAGAAGCGGGGCAACTGGTGATTTTGAGGGCTCGCAAACAAATCTATGGATGGTCGCCCCCAACACTAGAAGAGTTGTTGGGCTACGCTGTGATCCAGTTGCCACTCGTGCAGCTGGAGAATTTTGCTTAGCTTGTCTGCTAGGAATTTCTCCTGACTTGGTAAGTAAACCGCCTTAAGGAACATAACCTGACTGACTGCGAAGGAGCATAGGTCCAGGGTTTCCTGACACAGGATGCGAGAGCCTATGCCCCCTGTTTGTTCACACAGAACATCGCTACTTGGTTGTCTGTCTGAATCAAGACAGATTGATGAGCCAGGGTTTGGCAGAAGGTCCAAAAAGCTAGGCGGATCGCTCGAAGCTCTAGGAGATTGATTTGTTGTGTACTCTCCCATGGAGACCACACACCTTGGGTGCAGACTTGCTAGCAATGAGCACCCCATCCCAGCAGGGATGCATCCATAGTCAGTACCCTTGAGTGCGTGAGAGGCTGAAAAGGCACTCCCTTCAGAAGGTTGTGAAGTTGAAGCAACCATTTCAAAGACTGTATTAGGCGATGGGACACCTTGATGTTGTCTCTGAGTCTGCCTGTGGCTTGTGCCCACTGGTCCCTGAGGCACCACTGAGCTGTTCTCATGTGGAGTCGAGCATTTGGTGCTACATGCACTGTGGAGGCCATGTGACCAAGAAGGTGCAGAAAGTGTCTCACTGATATGTGGGATCTGCGACTCACTTGCTGCACTAGGGCTATCAGTCTTTGAGCCCTTTCCTATCGTAGATAAGCCCTTGCCTGAAGGGTGTCTAACCTTGTCCCTATGAACTCCAGTCCCAGAGAGGGAACCAGAGTGGATTTTGTGTAGTTGATCACAAAGCCCAGGTGCTGAAGCAACTGGATAGTGCTGGCGTGGCCTGTTGGGCTTCAAGAGCTGACTGGGCTCTGATGAGCCAGTCGTCCAAGTAGGGCAATACGAAGACCCCTTGAGTCCTTAGAAAGGCCGCCACCACCACAAGGCACTTTGTGAATACCCTGGGTGCCGAGGCTAGGCAAAAGGGCAGCGCTTTGTACTGAAAATGGTTTCCTCCCACTACAAATCTTAGATATTGTCTGTGCTCTGGATGAATCAAGATGTGCATGTACGCATCTTTGCGATCTAAGGAGCATAGCCAGTCTCCCTGGTGGAGGTAAGGCAGCAATATTCCAAGGGAAAGCATCTTGAACTTTTCCCTCACCAGGAACTTGTTCAGGTTTGGTAGGTCGAGGATAGGTCTTAGGCCTCCAGTTCTTTTTGGTATCAGAAAGTACCTGGAATAGAAGCCTGTGCCCTGTAGGTGGTGAGGCACCGGTTCTACCGCCTGATCCTCGAGAAGACCTGTTAACTCCTGCAAGAGGAGGTCCCTGTGAAGAGGGGGTCTGAGAGGCTCCCCTGGAAAGTAAGAGGGAGGCACCTGGGTGAGATGTAACCGATAGCCCATTTGGACTATCTGGAGAACCAAGGGTCAGCCTTCCTCCTGTGCAGGGCCTTGCGTCCTTCGGGAGAAAGACTATGCACTGGGAGTCAAAAGCCCCTTCCAGGCTGGGCCGGAGCCGGTGCCTGGGGCTTGGGGGCCTTTTGCTTATGCGGGCCCAGCCCCCGTCCCTTAGCCTGCTGCCCCTGCTGGGGAGACCTGATATGTGGGGTAGTTTCGGTAAGCTGATCCTTTCCTCGGGAAAAAGGGCTTCTTACCAGAGCCCTTCTTTTTAGAAGGGGCAGAGGTTTTCTTCTCGAGTCTTCTCCGGGTCAGGTACTCAGACTCGATATCAGCAGCCTTCTCCGTCATGGGCTTGCCAAAGAGGTTTTCACCTCGGCAAGGGACATCGACCAACTTGTCCTGAACACATGGCTCCAGGTCTGATGACTGTAGCCATGCCTGGCGTCGTACACCGATGCCTGCTCCCGCTACCCGGGCCGAAGCCTCGAAACCGTCATAGGCTGCTCGAGTCATGCACTTCGAGCACTCTCGGATCCCCGTGGACAAAACCTGGAAGCACTGCAAAGGTCCCTCAAACAGCCCAGCAGAGAACCCAGCAATCTCCTTTGCCAGGTCTCGCAGGTACATGCCTATGTACAGCTGGTACGTCTGGATTCGGCATGCCAGCATCGATCCCTGGTAGCACTTTCTGCCGAGAGCATCCATGTTGCGGGCCTCCCGGCCAGGAGGCACCAAAGAGTGCGTCTTCTGGCTCTTGAGCCGGCGCATGCCTGATTCCACAACCATGGAGTTGTGCAGCAGCTGTGCTTTTTGGAACCCAGGGCTCTTGCGAACTTGATAGATGGAATCGATTCACCTACTGAGTACCGGCATTGAGGACGGTGTCTCCCACATGCAGAGCATCAGCCGTTTCAGAATGGGGGGCACCGGTACAGTAAGGGCTTCCTTTGGAGGTAAGTCATATTGGAGGACCTCGAGCTCCTCAGCTGGAGGTTCCTCCTTGGGATCCGCCGGGAATGACAAAGCCTTTGCCATGTCCCTGACGAATTCCAAGAACCGGTTGTCCTCCGGGGGTGACTGTCTACGAGGTTCAGATCCCAGGGAGTCTGACGGGACATACTTAGTACGGTGGGTGCCCAGGGACCTCTCGTCCTCCGTCTCACAACCAGACTCCGAGGAGTCGTCGATCGGCTCTGGCCTCGAGGGCTTCGGTCTCGACTGCCCCGATGCCGAGGGAATTGGCGTTGACGACCTCGGTCCCGAACGGGAGGTCGAGGGGGACGTCGGCCGAGGATCGACTCGAGACCTTATCTACTTGAGGATCGGCTCAGCCTCCGGGGTCGACTTTGACGTCGAAGTCCCGGTGGTTAGAGCGGACTGACGTGTAAGACTGGCCATCGGTGCCCGCTGCTGGTCCATGAAGGCAAACACGCTGTGCTCTAAGGCCGCCAACCTGAGACCAAGCTCAGGAGGCTCAGCAGCCCCCGGCTCGGGTCCCGACACCATCAGGCCCGACGCCGCCTCTCCTGTGGGAGAGTCAAAGACGAGGACTGTGCTTATCTTCCTCGGTGTCTCCAGGTCCTTTCGAGGGAGTTTGGCAGGCCTCTCCGACTCCGAGGATATGGGGCGGTGAGCTGGGCTCTGCGACCGAGCCCACGAGGGACCAGGCTGTTCGGAGCTCTCAGACGACACCGCCCTCACAGATTTCTTCTTCCTCCAGTGTTTCCGTGAGGGAGAATCCCTTTCAGAGGACACCCGACACTGCTCAGGATCAGACAGCTCCCGAGAAGTCGAGGCCTCTGATGAGGTCCGGGCCCGGGCGGTTGCGGACTCGGGGAAAATCTGTCATGTTGCTGCTGCCTGCTCCTCAAGGACTTTGAAGACATCCTTTTGCACGGGCCACAGACCACGGGGTCATGGTCGGGCCCAAGGCATTTGAGGCAGCAGTCGTGTGTGTCGGTGAGAGACATTAGCATCATGCACCGATCACACTTTTTATTTAAGACGTTTATTTTCATTTTACAACAAACAAAAGTAACAACACACCAAAAGATACAAATACACACATACAATAAGGAAAACAACCCCAATTACCCCCCACCCCTATGCTTCTTCTCTAAGTTAATAAGAGTCATCACATAAGCGCTTACACACAACAGTTATTGTATAGCAAACAAGCAAAAATGGTATTGATGATACAGGCTGATCCTGTGGCAGAAATGTATACAAAATTAAACAGCCAAATGAGAGCAGTTAGCAGTTAGAACATAATCATGGAACACCTTCCTTTTAAACAAGCAGTGAAGGGCTTGAGTGGAAGAGATTGACATACGAGGTAGTTGCTCATAATTACAGTAAAAATGGACATAATTCCACCAATCATTGAGGTTCAGATGGGAGCCAATTTCCAGTATTTCGTAATGAAGGAGATAGGAAATAGCTATGCCCAGTAAATGGGCCTCCTGAAGAAACACTAACTCAGAATAATCATGATTAAGAGAGCTAGGGATTGTCCTTCTTTGGAATGGACTATTGATGCCTTTTACAGTCAGTAATGATAACTTACATAAAGCCATGCCAAATAGTTAAACAATCTGAAAAAGAAACATAATAGCGCACAGAGGTACACAATGTCGCTCATAGTACCAGTAAATGACTGCAGAAACAACATGATAGGAATTAAACTAAGGAAAACCATGAAGCGCCCCATATAACAAAATAAGCACCGGAGTGCCTTAGAGAAGAAGCAAAACCCCAGAAATTACTGGCGGCCTGATGTCTGCGGGGAGAAACCCCAGAGAAGGCCTGAATTGAAACATAAATCCTACAGTGCTATACAGGCTCCGAAACTAACCAAGGATCTCATCGTGGAAAGAAAGGAGACCAATAAGGTATATATAAAGAGAAAGAAAAGTCCAGGCAGTCTCCGTTTCAGGCAGCGATCACCGCATCGGGCCATTCAAAATGGCGGACAGTTCCAGCGGATTCCATCCAAGCTGTTGGATTAGCGCATCTGGTCTGCTTCTTTAGAAGCTAGAAATGTTGCTAGCAGATCAGGATCTTCGAAGGTACGAGTTTGGTTATGGAGAGTCACTCTGAGCTTCGCTGGATATAAGATGCCGAAGCGAGCCTGTAACTGTTGAAGTCTAGGTCGAAAAGCAAGGAGTCTCTTCCGACGGTCTACTGTGGGCTTAGCCAAGTCAGGGAAGAAGGAGACTTTATGATTTTCAAACTCCAAATGACGATTCGCCCGGGCAGCATTTAGAATTTGCTCAACTTGCTGATATCTCAGTAGACGAAAAATGATGGGCCGGGGGGTCGTCCGATTGAGCGCCATGCTGGTAGGAACACGATGTGCTCGGTCAATTTCCAGATCTCTGTGAAAAGTAATCTTCAGCAAGGAGGGAAGAGTTTTGACCAGGAATTCTCTCATATCTCCTGCTTCCGCGCCCTCCGGTACACCAATGAGCCTTACATTGTTGCGACGGGCTCGATTATTGCTATCCTCTAACTCTTTTTGTAGATTCTGTATCTGACGCTCAGCCTCATCCAGTTTCACCAAGCGCACCACGTGCGAGTCGAGGACCCCCGCCATATTGTCCTGCCGCAATGAAAGACCTTCAAATCGATCCTGAAGCACACCAAAAGCTTCTCTCATGGCTCGGAGCGCTTCTCCGTTGGACTGCACCAGTTCCTTCACACCACGTATTTCCTCCAAGATCTCCTGTTGCATTTCGGGGTTATCCCGAAATGGCACCATCTTTTGTGGGGAAGGCAGCTCTGTCTTGGAACGGCGATCACACTTTTTAAACCCATTGGCAGCCATCGGGGGGAAAAAGGGGCCCCTGCAAGGTCAAAGGACCGGTATGCCAGCTAAAAGAAAAAAGTGCACGAACGCTAGTCACTAAGGACAAAAAATCGAAAAATAGGCCAGGCTCGATACCGAAGGCGGGAAGGGGAACCGGCGCTGAATCGGCAAGCAGGAAAATAATTTTCCAACTTTTTATCAACTTTTTCCGGGGGGAAACTAGGACAACGTCCCTTAGGCTCTGCGGAAAAAAGGAGACTGAGCAAGATGGCACCCTGTGATAAGGAACTTATCATAGCTCAGGAAGGAGCTATAGGAAAGGTGAAGTGACTCTGAACAAGCAACCTGTCAGTTCTGGTAGAAATAAGAAAACAGAATTTTTCCATAAAAGACTACCAGTCCCAGAATGCACCAGGTTTCCAACAGCCATTAGAGGAGCTGGAGTGGGGAAATGTTTGTTCAATCAGAAGGGCTATGAGGTAATCCCCAAGTACTCATCTCAAGGGCCTGATTCAGCACAGCTGCGCTGTGCTAGGGTGGAGCACTCATCTAAGCAGAATAAAGGTAGAGTTTATTCTACAGAGAATCATCCTCAGATTCAGCTTGGAGATCCTCAGCTTGGACATCTTCATCATCTGGAGGATCATCAGAAGCAGAAGCCAGTGCGGACGGACAGAGAGGGCAAGAAACCCTTTGGAAGAAAGAAGAGAAAAGCATTTGGGAGGCCTAAAGGAGTCCAGAGCAGCACGTATACTGGGAGACATTCAAAAGGCCAACATACACCATTGGACTGGGGAAAGCCAGAGGAATGGTGCTGCAGAGCTAGGAATCTCCAGACGGTACCTGTGAGGGAGACGGCTGCACGTGGAAGGGACCCTAGGACCCGTGCCAGAAGGTATGTGAAGAGAGATCCAGTGTCCAGGGATCTGGATTGGAAGGCTGGACATAAGAACTGGACTACATACTGGCCAGGCTATTTAGAGAGGAACTCTAACAGCAATGGAAGCTCAGGTATGAACACTGATCTATGCCCTAGCTATAACCTTGAAAGACAGCAGGGAAACAAGTATTCTCCTGAGAGTGCTACATTGAGAAATTCCTCTGTGCCAATCCATGATATTGAACCCATGATTGTTGAAGAAGGGAGAGCGGTCTTAGATACAGGCTGTGAATATATGGATTGCTCTCTGTCTAAACTCCTTTGGTAATTTTCTGTTACAAAGTACAACAACCATCACAAAGAAATACAAACTTGTTCTTTAATCTACTCAGAAAAGCTCCTGAAGTAGGATTTGAGCCACGCAGTAGAAAGCAAGCCAGCTAAGGGGTTTCAGCTGGATAACTGCTAGCAATTGAGCCTTACCTAATTGCTTGTGAGCTCTGAGGGAATCACTTCTGAATCTATGTGTGAAGATATAAGAAGTTAACCTGAAAAGAACAGTTTTTCCCTTCTTTGTGGGTTTCGCTTGTTTTTTTGAAACACTGCTAAGAAAATATTAGCTAAAGCCTACAGAAAAGACCAGTTTGTTACCAACCAGGTCTTTATTCTTTTGTTTTGATTGCCTGACAAGTTCAACTGTTGTTTTCCTGATTTTGTTTTCTAAGTTTAACACTGAAAGCAAGTATCCTGTTTTATGTGCTACCAAGCATATCTGTGTTGGGAGAAATAACCCCATAAATAAATATCTTATTGGCTTTACACTCAAGCACAACTAATTATTGTGAGCAGCTGTGTCTGGTGTGAATGGACTGCATTTCCCACAATCCCTTGCAAATCATATTGATATATGCCTTTGCCAAGACTGGAGTGGAGGAGTGGCCTAGTGGTTGGGGCAAGGTACTTCAGGCCGGAAGGTCGGGGGTTCAAATCCCACTAGAGGACAGCAACCTTGGGCCGGAAGGACTGGGGTTTCTAGTCCCACAGGTGCTCCTTGTGGTCTTGGGCAAGCCACTTAACCCTCCATAGCCCATGTTCCCTGTAAAATAGTTCTCTGTGTGCTGTGCTTTCCTGTCTAATTAATGTGTTTATACCTCAAAAATTTCCTGTCATGATTTGACAATTTCCAATCTGTAATCAAACCGCTACTGATCGCTGGAAGTAGCGGTATACAAATGTATACTAAATAAATAAATAAAGACTGTGAACATTCTCACCCAGGCAGCCGTCTGACAACCCTTGGGCAGGAAGGGGACCACGAATGCGTGATGCAGTCCCAAAGGCTTTCTTCGAAAGCTGGGGATTTGCTCCGCATGGGGTCTCTGTCGACGTCACTGATATGTGAGGACTGACTTCCTGCTTGTTCCTGGAGAATTGAACATCTAATCTCTTCAAGTATTTTCATCTCCTGACTAAATACAGTCTGCTGTAAAACTGCACACGTGCTTTTACATGCAGAGAGAAAGTGAAGATGGTAATAAGCAAACCATGTGTATAGTAAAGATTAATGTATAAAAAATGCATTATGTCACTGTTTAATATAAAATGAGCACTCATTAAATAGCTCCATTTTTTAAAGAATGAGACATTTAAAAGACACAAATACTTATTTCATTTTTAAAACTTATGAAGTAATGAGGTTTTCTGTGAGTCACTTACTTGTCATCCGGCAAAGATGTAATAAAGAAGGGCTGACTGTGTTTTGGTGGCAGCATTAAACTGCTTACTTTTTTCTTTCCCAAAAGCGCAGCACTATGGCTTTCATAAATATCTAAGCTCAGAGCATTAGATATTCGGTGAGAAACAATAAATGGAAGATCTTTCAAGCGTTCTAGTTCACTTATTTGCTCATGACGAACTTGGAGACGAATTGTATAATCTCCTTTTTCCAGCTTCACAGAGTACTAAGAAAGAGAAAAAAAATAAAAATTTTATTTACATCACACTTACAAGCGTTTTTTTAATTTTTTAATTTCTTTATTTATATTTTCCAACAAAATACAAACAAAAGGGGAAACCAAATTGCAGTAAATCAAATTACACATTTCTTCTCTTTAACATGAGATAAGAAAAAGCAAATCATAACCCACCCACCCTGTCCCTCCCATCATCATGCGATCATCGGGGCTATATAAAGAAACACAAAACACCTGCAAGCCTGCTAGGACTACAAGGGCAATAGAAGAACAACCACTCCACTACATAGGAACTAAGAAGATTTGTCTAAAAACTCCTTACAATATCTCATACCATACTTTACAGATTGAATTCTGTAGGAGTTTCCACTTGAGAAAAGAGGAGGATGCAAAGGAACTACCACACCATGGTATTTGCACATATACGTATCAGAAGCACAAGTGTTCCACCATTCGCGTCCAAACAAGCTCTGTTGTATGCTTGCCAGAAAAATAGGGCCACTTCCACCATGAAGATGAATTAAAACTGACAATCCCGCTGTAACGGTGAGATGCCAATTGTTGACTGAAAAACGACCCCAGACGAGGAGAGATTGGCCCAAAATCCCAGCACCTCTTTAATATGGTTCTGTATTAAACCCAATAAGAATGAATGTTAGGACAGTCATACACCACATGTCCCAAAGTGCCGACATCTCTTCGAAGAAACTAACACTCATTCCCAGCTGTCTGAACCCATTTAGCTACCTTTCGACAGGCAATCCACCTTATTTATTTATTTTATTTATTTAGCTGTATTTTATTTATTTATTTATTTACATTCTCTTATATACCACACTATTCTGCATCAGTGCGGTTTACATTGAACAAACTGAAATTACATTGAACAGGGCATTATAACTTGGAGATAACTATTTTACAGGGAACATGGGCTATGGAGGGTTAAGTGGCTTGCCCAAGACCACAAGGAGCACCTGTGGGACTAGAAACCCCAGTCCTTCCGGCCCAAGGTTGCTGTCCTCTATTGGGATTTGAACCCCCGACCTTCCGGCCTGAAGTACCTTGCCCCAACCACTAGGCCACTCCTCCACTCCATTTTATATCTATTTATATTTATATCCCGCTTTTCACCGGGTCAAAGCGGTGGAACATACAATAATCAATTACAAGGGTTTGGGGCCGTCACCTGGTGGCCAACAATAATGATTTTTAACAATTAATTGGGACGTAGACATAGACATTGTGTTATGGTTACATGTGACATATGTTCAGGGGGACGAAATATGGTGTTGCATTCACTAATTTGAAAGGCCTTCTGAGTATCCAGTATACCCTATGAGACTTTAACCTCCCTACAGACATCATGCCAGAAAGAAGGTTCTAGGGGAAAGGATTACTTTTAACCTCTCTTCTAGTTCAAGCCATATTGAGCGTAAGCCTACGTCCCCCTCCATCCATCACGACCCTTGTTTTAGTAAAAAATCACAGTACTGGGCCTGCAAATCAGAGCCCCCTTCCTCTTTTTTAAAATTAAAATTTCCTAAGAGCAATTCTAGGTGGTTATTTTCCATAGAAACTGAACTAGAAATCTTTCAGTTTGACAATAGACTCTCCCTATAAGGAAAACTGGTAACATTCCAACTATATAATTCACTTTATTTATTTATTACAATCTTTTATATACCGCGCTATTTGGTATCAGCACCGTTTACATGAAACAAAATAACCAGAACAAACTATTCTGAGTTTACAGAGAACAGGTATACAAACTTGGGTAACATGGGGGAACTATTTACAAATATTATTTACATACAGTCGTTATGATGATGACAATGGACATTGATCATATCATCACACTGAGAAAGATGATGAGGTTAACTGATAATTATGGTGTAGCTACTTTGTTGGTGGGATTTGGCTTGGTGTATTGCTGGGTGGATAGTATTTGAGGAACAGGTGATATTTGAATGCTTTCTTGAACTGGATTATGTCGGTGATTGCGCGAATGTCTGATGGGAGTGCGTTCCAGCATCTCGGGGCGCAAAATCTAAATGCCCTGTTTACCGTTGCCTGGGTGCATTTTGTTAATGCTTTCGGGATTATTAGTGTGTTTATTGCTGTCGGTCTTCTGGATCTGTTAAGTGGAGTGACGTGAATGAGCTCCGTTAGTGAGGAGGATGAGAGACCGTTGATGGCCTTGAAGGTAAGCAGTAAGGTCTTGAAAATGAGCCTTGCATGAATGGGGAGCCAGTGGAGCTGCTTAAGGATGGGGGTCACATGCTCGTTTTTGGAGGCTCCCTGAAGGACTCTCGCTGCAGCATTCATGGCGAGTTGTAGGGGGTTGATGGTAGACTGTGGGAGGCCTTGTAGGATAGTGTTGGCATAGTCAAAATGCAGTAGAATTAATGCCTGGTATATTGTCCTAAAATCTTCTGGATCTAGTAAGGAGCGCAGATGCCTGAGAGATCGGATCTTGAAATAGACTGCTCTTACTATGTTATCTATGTGTGCCTTCATATCAAGGCGCTGATCCAACGTAACCCCCAGGTATCGAATTGTAGGTTTTGTTTGAAGTTCTGCTTCTTTCACTCTTACATGGGGAGGTGGGGTGAAATTGTGTTTTTTTGTGATGAATAGCACCTCCGTTTTCTTATGTTGAATACGGAGGTTTTGGGATTGGAGCCATTCAGAAACTGCGTCGAAACATTCAGTCAGAGGGGAGAGGTTCAAATGCTCTGTAGAGAAAGGTGTGTAGAGTAGGATATCATCTGCATATATCAGGCAGTCCACATTGAAGGATCTGATGATATTACAGATGGGCTGCATGTATATGTTGAAAAAGAGTGATGATAGGGAGGAACCTTGCAGGACCCCCTGGCTTTGGTGGAAAGGTTCTGATGCTGCTGCTCCAGATTTTACTTGTTGCCATCTACCAGCCAGATATGATCTACACCATTCCAGAGCCTTGCCGCAGATGCCCTTCTCTTTTAGTCGCTCCAGGAGAAGGTTGTGACTTACTGAATTGAAAGCTGCGGCAATGTCTAGGAAGACAAGAACAAACCCTTGACGGATGTTGTCGATGCCTGTGATTATGTTGCTGAAGAGGGTAGTAAGGAGGGTTTCTACACCACTTTAGGAGTGATAGTAATATTTATAGCTTTAAGACGACCCCACCAAGAAAACAGACCGGCGACCACTTTGCTATTATATTATTGAAAGCTCGTTGAGTCAAATAAGGTAAATGAGATTGCAGAATGAACAGAACTGTGAGCCGCCTGAATAGTAGACTCACTAATTCTAAAACAAAGTCCCTTGGAAACTAGGAAACATCAATACGTGCTATTTGAAAACCATAAGGGATAGAACTTTCCTCACTATGATGGCTGCCCCATTGTTTTTATGATAGGCAGCTGAGAAGCCCCTAAAGAGCATAGCTATCTATCTAGTCTCAACGACTCCTCCACATTCAAGTGTGTCTCCTACAGCAGTAAGATGTCAGTACTTTCTTTCCTACCATAACGAAGACACTTTTCCTCTTAATGAGATTATTAATGTCCTTAACATTCAGTTAAACGATCTTAAAGGAAAGCATACTGACAATATAGCTCCGATTAACAGTCAAATGTTGCAGAAACATACCAAATTGTAGCATTTAGTTTTACATTGTAGAACATAGAAACATGATGACAGAAAAAGACCACATGGCCTATCTAGTCTGTCCTTCCATAACAACAACTACAACAACTTCTTAAGCGCCCTCAAGTGATGGAGTGGAGGAGTGGCCTAGTGGTTGTAGCAAGGTACTTCAGGCCGGAAGGTCAGGGGTTCAAATCCCACTAGAGGACAGCAACCTTGGGCCGGAAGGACTGGGGTTTCTAGTCCCACAGGTGCTCCTTGTGGTCTTGGGCAAGCCACCGAACCCTCCATAGCCCATGTTCCCTGTAAAATAGTTATCTCCAAGTTATAATGCCCTGTTCAATGTAATTTCAGTTTGTTCAATGTAAACCGCACTGATGCAGAATAGCGCGGTATATAAGAGAATGTAAATAAATAAAATAAATAAATTACGTTATTCCTCCAAGAGCGATTATTACCGTCCTCCACCTCTCTTTGTAATGAACGTATCAACTTGGCCTGCTTCTCAACGGCCTTGAGCCTTTCTCCATGTGAAGCCACCACATTCTCCACCTTCTCCAAACGAGCCGTATTTGACTCCAAAGAAGCTTGCACATAGTGATTGCACATAGTATTTGCCATATTTGACTCCATAGAAGCATTGCACATAGTGATTCTCCATAAGCTTTGACCAGGTCTTTGACTGCCCAAATCTCAGCCAGAATCTCCTGTGAGGTCTCAGGACAATCTCAGATGACCGCCATCTTGTGAGGTGAGAGAGGTTCCATCTTGGTTCTCTGCACTAGCATTTTGGGAAAATTGGTAATCCAGCCATATTTGTTTGGGGCCAGACATATCCGGAATCGAATAGTATCAACGTAGGTAGGAACTATTTAACTAAAGATTGCCAAAGTCAGGATTCTTGTCTATTGCCCTCCGGAGCACAGCTCTTACACGTCCATCTTGACCAGAGACCAGGCCCTGCCCCCACACTTACAAGCATTTAACTATATTTAAGATTTGACATCTTCAATATCTAGGAAAAATAGATATAAATAATTATTTTTGTATTTTACACCTTTTGTTACTGTACATCTCTTGTACTCTTCCCTCTGGGAAAAGATGTTCAGGAAGATATTTATAACATAAGGGTGCTAAGTTTTGGCATTGAACGCATATTAACTGCAAAATAAGGTGTGCTTGATACAAAACTTCTATGATGGCTTTTGGGGGTATTTCTAACATTTTTGGGATGACCACTACATAGTTTTCACAGAACAAATTTGATGTAACACATTGATTGCATGGCTGAAAACACCTTTATGTAGCTATAAGGCATAGTCCTTACCCATTCTTTTTCTTCCAAAAACAGTGCTTTCTGTGTTGGTTGTTTAAAGTGGCATTAGTGCATGCTAATACTTAATTCGCTGCTTAGTATACAGGGCCTGTGTTTTAATATATTTTGAACATAAGAACATAAGATATGCCATACTGGGTCAAACATCAAGGTCCATCAAGCCCAGTATCCTGTTTCCAACAGTGGCCAATCACCTAGCAGTTTCCCTAAAAGACACAGGTTCCATAATGCTTGTACTGGGACAAGCAGTGGATTTCCCAGGTCCGCTTTAATAATGGTTTATGGACCTTTCCTCCAGAAACTTGTCCAAACATTTTTTAAACCAGGATATACTAACAGCTTTTACTACATCCTCCGGTAACGAATTCCAGAGTTTGATTATGCGTTGAGTGAAAAAATATTTTCTCATATTAGTCTTAAATAGATTACATTGTAGCTTCATTGCATGCCCCCTAATCTTTCTATATTTTGATGGCGTAAACAATCGATCTACGTTTACCCGTTCTGCTCCATTCATGAATTTATAGACCTCTATCATATCTCCCCTCAGCCATCTCTCTTCTAGGTTGAAGACCTTTTTAGCCTCTCCTCATAGAGGTATCCTTCCATCCCCTTTACCGTTTTGGTGGCTCTTCTCTGTACCTTTTCTAATAATGCTATATCCTTTATAAGATACGGCGACCAGGATTTATTTTATTTATTTAGCTGTATTTATATCCCGCTTTTCACCGGGTCAAAGAGGTGTAACATTAAAAAGGGGGGTGGACAACAATCAAACTCTGGGGTTGGGGCCATCACCAGGGGGCCAACATTAATGATTTCAACAAATATTTGGGACATAGACATTGTATTACAGTCTCTTAGAACATATGTTCAGGGGGTGAATTAGGAGGGGGGGAAGGTAGTCAGTGGCGGGTGCTTGTTTCTTGTCCGAGGTGTTCCTGGAATAGGATGTTTTTTAGTTGTTTCCTGAATGATAAGGGATCTCCGCTGCTTCTGATGTGACTTGGTAGAGAGTTCCAGAGAGATGGTGCATACAATTCGAAGGCTCTGTTGCAGGTCCGTTGATTGCATTTGGTTCGTTTATGGGGGATTTATTTATTTATTTAACTGCATTTATATACCGCTTTTCACCGGGTCAAAGCGGTGTAACATATAACATGAGGGGGGGTAGTATTTTACAGGGTGGGGCCATCACCAGGGACAACAATTAATGATTTGGGTGGACATAGATATGTACACTTCTGCTGAATCTAGGTATTAGATCGTGTGGATAGGGTGGCAATTCTGTTCAAAGGTGTTCACGGAATAGGATTGTTTTCAGCTGTTTCTTGAATGATGTGATGTCAGCGTTGTTTCTGATGTGGTTTGGTAGAGAGTTCCAGAGGGATGGGGCATAAAGTTCGAAGGCTCTGTTGCAAGTCCGTTGTGTGGACTTGGTTCTTTTGTGGGGGACGACAATGGAGTTATTGGAGGATTGTCTGGTTGATCTGTTGTGAGATGGGCGAGGCAGAAGGTGGTGGAGTGAGGTGTTCCGTGTTTGGTGGATAGTCTTGTGGATGAGTAGGATAGCTTTGTACTTTACTCTTGCTGGAATTGGCAGGAAGTGGAGGTCTCTTAGGATTGGGGTGATGTGATCCTGTTTTTTCGCATTCTGAATAATCCTTGCTGTGGTATTTAAGGCAGTTCGGAGGGGGTTGGTGTGTGAGGCGGGTAGTCCATGGTAGATTATGTTGCAGAAATCCAGATGAGGTAGTGTTACCGCTTGCATTACTGTCCTGAAGTCGTGGGGTTCCAGAAGGGGTCGGAGACGTTGCACAGTTTTAGCTTTGTGGAATATTGTCCCAGCGGTTTTGTTGATTTGTTGTTTAAAGGTGAGGGCCTGGTCAATGATAACGCCTAGATACCTTATTTGGGGCTGGATTTGGATTTGTGTGGTTCCCATGTTGAGGTGGGTAGGTGGTTTGAAGTCATGTTCTTTTGTTACTATAAGGGCTTCGGTTTTCTTCATGTTGATGGATAAATTGTTCTCTTGTAGCCAGTTGGCTACGTCGTTGAAGCAGGCTGATAGCTGGTCGTTTTTTGGATTGGTGGTTGTAATCGGTGCGTAGAGCATTATGTCATCAGCGTATATGTGAAAGTTGATGTTGTGGGTGCGGATGATTGAGCATAGTGGACGGAGGTATATATTGAACAGCATGGCTGATAGGGTGGACCCCTGGGGTACTCCTTGATGTTGTTGGTAGGGGGTCGAGGTCTTGGAGAAGGTGCGGATTCGTTGCTGTCTGTTGGTTAAATAGGATCTGAACCATTGGAGTACCGTGTCTTTGATTCCAATTGATTGGAGTCTGCTTATGAGGATTTCGTGGGAGATTGTGTCAAAGGCTGCTGATATATCTAGAAAGATCAGGATGTATCCGGATTGTTTCTCTTGGGTTCCGATGATGAGGGTGTTCATTAGAATGGTCATGAGGGTCTCAACTCCATGGAGTGGCCGGAATCCGTTTTGCTGCGGGTCAAGTATATCGTTGGTGTCCAGGTGATCTTGAAGCTGACGTTGGACTATCTTTTCCATTATCTTGGTGGTAAAGGGAAGGCTTGCAACTGGTCTGTAGGAGGTGGGGTCTAGTGGGTCCAGGTTGTTCTTTTTTATTGTTGGTCGAATGATTGATGTCTTGAGGGCGTCTGGTATGTATCCTTGTTTAAAGGATTCGTTTATGATGTGGGTTAATGGAGCACTCAGGTCTTCTTTTGTCTTCTTTATCCATTCCGTAGGGCAGGGGTCCAGCAGGGAGGTAGTAGTGTTCAGACAGGAGATGGTGGAAGAGATCTCTTCTTTTGAGGTTTCATTGAATGTACTCCAGGCTGTGTTTATTGTGGTGTAAGGATTTGTCTTTGCGGCCGTAGCACAGAGGTGAGGTTGTTGGAATTGTTTGTATTGTCGTGCCAGAAGATCCGAGGGGATATCTGGGAGTTGATCGGAAGTGGTTGGTGCCTTTGTCAGTTTTTTGGCAATTTGGAAGAGTTCTCGAGGTTTGTTTATAGCTGTCGTGATAATTTTGGTGTGGTAGTTTCTCTTCGCATTGTCGGTCTCTGAGTGGTAGTTAGTGAGTTCATAGAGGTATTGCTTTTTGTCCATTTCATTTTTGGTTTTCCTCCATTTTCTTTCTGCTCTTCTAAGTTTTGTTTTTAGTTTGCGGAGGTCAGGGGTGAACCAGGGGGCCTTTGAGGAGATGGGTTTGTTGCTGGTTTTGCTTATAGTTGCGCTGGATGTTGAGGAAATTGTGGTGTTCCAGTTGTTTATGAGGTCATCAAGGTTGTTGGAGTTCGTAAGTAGGTTAGGTAGGGTTAGCGTCAGGAAATCTTCTCTGCTGAATGCTTTGAATCTTCTTGTGTGTTGTGTGTTTCCTCTGCTTGTGTTTGGTTGATATGCGTGAGAGAGGTGGATGATGTAGTGGTCTGACCATGGTACTGGTAAGATTGTTGGACTGCTGCATGAGGAGGCTGTTTGGGAGTTCAGAAATATGAAGTCCAGTGTGTTTCCTTTTTCGTGCGTTGGTTCGTTGATGATCTGTGTGAGGTCCATTGCAGTCATGGCGTTAAGGAATGTTTCTGTTTGTGTGCTTTGGAGGGATGGGAGATTGAAGTCTCCCAAGATAATTGGTTCTTTTGTTGGGTCAATGCTTTCAGAGATGAGGTGTGGGAGTTGTTGGTGGTTTGTCTGGTTGTTCTGTTGTGGGCTGGTCGGGGCAGTAGTGTGTGGAGCTGGGAAGTCTGAGTTTGGTAGAGAGCTTTGTGTGTAAGTAGGGCGGATTTGTATTTGATTCTTGCTTCGAGGGGGAGTATGTGTAGCTCCCTCAGGATTGGGGTGATGCGGTCTTGTTTTTTTGCTTTCTGGATAATCCTTGCTGTTGTATTTAAGGCAGTTCGAAGTGGGTTGGTGTGAGTGGCTGGTAGTCCGTGGTAGATTATATTGCAGTAGTCCAGGTGGGGAGTGTCATGGCTTGCATCACTGTTCTGAAGTCCTGTGGTTCAAGGAGAGGTCTGAGACGTTGTACTGTTTTAGCCTTGTGGAATATTGTTCTGGTGGTTTTTTTGATTTGTTGCTTGAGTGTGAGTGCTTGGTCTATGATGATTCCCAGATACTTTATGTGCGGTTGTATTTGTATTTGTGTGGTTCCAATGTTGAGGTGTGTAGGTGGTGTGAAGTCTGGGTCCTTTGTTACTATGAGGGCTTCTGTTTTCTTTATGTTGATGGATAGGTTGTTCTTTTGTAGCCAGCTGGATACCTCTGTGAAGCATTCTGATAAGTGTTTATTTGTTAGGTTGGAGGTTGTGATTGGGGCATAGAGCATTATGTCATCTGCATAGATGTGATAGTTGATGTTGTGGGCGCGTATGATTGAGCAGAGTGGTTGCAGGTAGATATTGAAGAGCATGGCAGATAGTGTGGATCCTTGGGGTATTCCTTGGTGTTGCTGGAAGGGGGGTGAGGTTGATATGTTTGTGCGGATCAGTTGTTGTCTATTGGTTAGGTAGGAGTGGAACCATTGAAGTACGGTATCTTTGATGCCAATTGCTTGTAGTCTGTGTAGGAGGATGTTGTGGGAGATGGTGTCGAAGGCTGCTGATATGTCTAGGAAGATCAGGGCGTATCTAGAGTGTTTGGCTTGAGTTCCTATGATGAGGGTGTTCATTAGTGATGTCATGAGGGTCTCGACTCCGTGGTGTGGGCGGAAGCCATGTTGTTGCGGGTCCAGTATGTTGTTGGTATCTAAATGTTCTTGGAGCTGTTGCTGAACTACCTTCTCTATGATTTTGGCGGTGAACGGGAGGCTTGCTATAGGTCTGTAGGAGGCAGGGTCCAGGGGATCCAGGTTGTGGTTTTTTTAGGGTTGGTCGGATGATTGAAGTTTTGAGGAGGTCTGGCATGCGTCCTTGGCTGAGGGATTCATTAACAATGCAGGCTAATGGTGTGCTCAGGTCATCTTTGGTTTTCTTTATCCATTCTGTAGGGCAGGGGTCTAGCGGAGAGGTGGTGGTATTCAGGTGGGAGATGGTGGATGATATTTCTTCTTTCGTGATTGCTTCAAATTTGCTTCATTCTCTGTTTATGGTGGTGGGGTGGTTTGTTGTTGTTGTCTCTGTGTTCAATTGTGGATTTTGTGGTTTTTGAAGCCATTTGTATTGTCATGCTAATAATTCTGGTGGGATGTTTGGTAGTTGGTCTGAGTGGTTGGGCGCTTTTGTCAGCTTTCTGACAATCTCAAAGAGTTCTCTTGGTTTGTTTATTGATGTGTTTATAATTTTCGAATGGTAGGCCTTTTTTGCTTCGTCTGTTTCTGTGTGGTACGCGTCTAGTTCGTACATGTAGTTTGTTTTGTTGTCCTCTTTTTTGTTTTGTTGTCCTCTTTTTCTACATTTTCTTTCCGCTCTTCTGAGTTTGGTCTTTAGCTTCCGGAGGTTGGGGGTGAACCATCGGGCTTATTTGGAGGTGTGTCTGGTGTTAGTCTTGTTTGTTGTTGCGCTGGATGCAGAGGAGATTGTGGTGTTCCAATTGTAGATTAGGTCATCAATATTGTTGGAGCTTGTTTGGAGTTTAGGTAGAGTTTGTGCCAGGAAATCTTCCTTGATGAATGTCTTAAATCTTCTTGTATGTTGTTTGTTCTCCTTGCTGTTCGTATGCTGGCAAGTGTGGGATATGTTGATGAGGAAGTGGTCAGACCATGGTATGTGTGTGATTTCTGGATTCTTGTATGAGGTGGCAGTTTGGGAATTTAGGAATATGAGGTCCAATGTATTTCCTTTTTCATGCGTTGGTTCGTGTATGATCTGTGTTAGGTTCATTGCTTCCATGGCATTGATGAAGGTTTCTGCTTGCTTGTCTTGGAGTGATGGGAGGTTGAAGTCTCCTAGGATTATTTGCTCTTTTGTGGAGATGGCGCTCTCAGATATGTGTTGTAGTATTCCTTGGTAGGTCGGTGCTTGGGGTGGGTGCCCGGTAGACTAGGCATATTGAGAGGTGTTTATTGGTGAGGGTGAGTATGTCTGCTTCATTGGTCGTTTCTGATGCATGCTTCCTGAGGTGTAGGTTGGCTTTCGCTATGATGGCTACGCCTCCTCCTTTGGTGTGTGTTTGGGAGCAATGTTGCATACAATATTCAAGGTGCGGTCATACCATGGAAAGATACAGAGGCATTATAATATCCTTTGTTTTATTCTCCTTTCTGCAAAATGTAAGTTAGTCTTATGATTAAAAGGGCAATTTTCTAACAAGTCGCTTAGCTTGTGCAGAAAGTATGTCCTTGAGTTAAACCATTTTTCAAAAGGGAAGTGCATGCATACTTTCCCTTTGCAAACTGTCCTACTGAAACTACACACATTTACTACTACTAATAATTTTCTATAGCACTACTATGCATATGCAGTGCTGTACACTTAGGGCCCGAAATTTAAAGAGATTAACGTGGTTAGTGGACTTGCTAAATAATTTAATCCCCTTGGTTGAGATATTCAGTGGCACTGAATAACCACAGGTGCAGCTAGCATTGTGTGTGGCACTCGGTGATAATCGGACAGCGGTGATATTAAGTCTCTGCTGTTATCGTAATGTGGAGAAAGGTAGGTGCAGTAAAGCTGACCTAACTTTTGCTGCAGAAGCTAACTGGGCAGAGGCTGAATATTGCCGCTGCCGGGTAGCTTCATTGCTATCCAGGCAATCCGGATATTCAATGTCAGGGCCAGCATATTGCACCGGCATTAAATATCAGGGTCTAATGTTCAGTGGCAGCAACTAGCCACTTTAGCATAACGTTTCATACAAAAGTACAAACCTTGACCTAGCTCTACTTTCATGAAGGTCTCCATTCATCACAAGTAAAAGCGATTGCATAATAGCAAAATTTACATACTTTTACCCAACATTTACTCCAGTTAATTTATAAGAAGCCATATCCACACATCAACTTCTCGTTTATGTGAATAAAAAGCTTTTAAAAATTAATACCCATAGTGGTTTCCTCTATTTTATGTTTTGGTTGTCTTTTTATATTCTTTCCAACCCCATGGATGTTAGAAATAAATTATACGTGGAGCTCGATCCCAGATGGAGGACATCCAGGCCATCTGAATAGCCCTGAACAGGATGGGCCCGTCAGTGTCTGATTCTGCACCGCGGGAGAAAGATGTTGACGTGTGTGCAGGATCGGGCACTGAGAGATGTCCCAGAGTGCCCCTGCATCGCCGCAAGGAAATCCTTCTCGTGGCACATCCACGGGCAGTGGGGACTCACCTGGGGGGGGGGCACTGGCCGGCTGGCTAACCAATCTGGAGAGGCAGCTTGTGCTTATAAGCTGGCCATCCCCCCCCTCCCCCGGTGCTCCCTATATGCACAGGGCTGTGACCTGAATCGGCCCTGTACGTCCAGGGGCTGGTCCCGCCCACTCTCTGCCCCCTACCCTGCAGCAAAGCGTAGTTACTCACCTGTAACAGGTGATCTCCGGGAAAAGCAGGAATTTAGTCCTCACATATGGGTATCGTCGGTACCGACGGAGCCTGCGCGGGAACGCTCCCCAGCGTCCAATAGGAACGCTTTTGGGAGCATCCCTCAGCACATGTGTGCTGCCTTCCCGCCTTTCCAACTGTCCCTCTTCAGTTAAGTTTGTAGCTGAGTGAAAGGATAGAGGGAGAGAGGAAAGAGAGGAAAGAGACAAAGAGATAGACAACTCCTAGGGGAGGTGGGTGGGTTGTGAGGACTAAATCCCTGCTGTTTCCAGAGATCACCTGTTACAGGTGAGTAACTAAGCTATCTCCAGGAACAAGCAGGAATGTAGTCCTCACATATGGGGACTCCCTAGCTGAAGATGCCAGGGAGATAGCCCCAGGAAGGTGCCACCCTAGAAGGTGGGAATCCTTCCTCCCATGGATCTCTGGCATTCCACCAGGGTTGGTGGGTAGGAGTTGATTTAGGTCTGAAAGAGATTTTGAAGAACAGCTTGGCCAAAGAAGGCATCCCGACGGGAGGCTTTATCCAGGCAGTAGTGGGCTGTGAAGGTGTGTACCGAAGCCCAGGTGGCTGCTCGACAAATGCCATCGATAGACACAGAGTGGAGATTAGCCATAGAAGCTGCCATGGCTCTCACATTATGAGCTGTGACATGGTCCTGAAGAGGAAGACCCTTACTCTCATAAGCAAAGGATATGCATTGGGCAACCCATTTAGATCAAGTTCTTTTGGAGACTGGAAGTTCCAAATGACTAGGGTCAAAAGCTATAAAAAGTTGTGAGGACTTTCTATGTTGCTGTGTTCTTTGTATGTAAAAGGCTAAGACCCTTTTACAATCAAAAGTATGAAGGTTTCTTTCTGCATTAGAGGCATGAGGCCTCGGAAAAAATATAGGAAGATAAATTGATTGATTTAAATGAAAAGGCGAAACCACCTTTGGCATAAAGTGTTGGTGAGTTCGAAGAACAACCTTATCATGATGAAACCTAGTATGAGGAGGATCAGCCACTAAAGCTTGCAATTCACTAATGCAACTAGGAAGATGACCTTCCAGGTCAAAAACTTAAGGACTGTAGTGGCCAAAGGTTCAAAAGGCGGCTTCATGAGCTGCCCGAGAACTAGATTTAGATCCCATGCCACCAGTGGTGGCTTGATGGGAGATTTAGTTAATAAAAGGCCTCTCATGAATCTTGATAGGAGTGGACGAGAGGAAATTGGTTGTCCATTCAGAGGCTTATAAGAAGCTGCAATTGCACTAAGATGGACTCTTACCGAACTGATCTTTAGACCAGAATTGGATAAGTGAAGGAGATACTCTAGTATCGATTCTAAGGGTATGACCAGGGGGTTTAATCCCCTCTTGGAGCACCATATAGTAAAACGTTTCCACTTGAAGGCATAAGATCTTCTTGTGGAAAGTTTCCTAGAAGCCTGAAGGATATCTATTACCTGTGGGACAGGTTGAAATCTTGGAGGTCTAAGCCTTCAGCAACCAGGCCGTGAGGTGCAGGGACTGGGGATTCGGGTGCCATAGCATCCCGTTCTCCTGGGAAAGGAGATCTGGAGCATGCCCTAACTCCAGAGGTGCCGCTTGAGAGAGATGTAGAAGCAGGGAATACCACGTTTGGCGTGGCCATCGTGGTGCTATGAGAATCATGCCACCCCTGTCTCTCTGAAGCTTGTTTTGGGGATGAGGGGAATGGGTGGGAAGGCATAAAGGAAGTCCTGACCCCAGTGAAGGAGGAAGGCATCCCTTGCCTGACAGTTGTGCGCCGGAATCCTGGAACAGAACCGGGGAAGTTTGGCATTCAGTGGACTTGCAAAGAGGTCTATGTCTGGAGTGCCCCAGAGATGAAATATCTTTGCCACTTGGTCTAGGTGCAGGCACTACTCGTGAGGCAGCAGTACTCGACTGAGTTTGTCTGCCCAAAGGTTTTGAATGCCTGAAAGATATACCATTAGAAGGTGAATTTGATGCTCTCTGGCGAGGGCCCACAGTCGTAAAGCTTCGCTGCATAACGACAGAGAGCCTGTTCCGCCCTGCTTGTTCACATAGAACATGGCTACTTCATTGTCCGTCTGGACTAGGACTGTCTTGTAGCTGAGCTGGGCTTGGAGTACTCGAAGAGCTAAATAGATCGCTCTTAATTCCAGGAGGTTTATGTGTAAACCAACCTCCTGTGGAGTCCAGGTGCCCTGGGTAGAGAGATGATTCAGGTGTGCTCCCCAACCCAACTGTGATGCATCTGTTGTTAGGGTGGCCTGAAAGAGGGTTGATGGAAAGGAGACCCCACTGTCAGATTTTCTAGTGATTGCCACCATTGGAGGGACAAAATTAGTCGTTGAGAGATTATTATTTTGTCCGACAAATGACCCGTTGCCTGTGTCCACTGTGTGGAGAAGGTCCACTGAGCTGCTCGCATGTGGAGGCGAGCATATGGGACTACATGAACTGTGGATGCCATATGTCCTAGTAACTGCAGTAGGTCTCGAGCAGTGAGGAAGGATTTGCCTGCTGCTTGAGAAGCTAGATGCATTATGCGAAGACACCGGGCTTGTGGAAGGAAAGCCCTTGCCTGTCTGGTATCTAGACAGGCTCCTATGAATTCTAGGCATTGGGAGGGAACTAGTTGAGATTTCGGGAAGTTTATTATCAATCCCAAGTATTGGAGGATTCACATTGGATGGGACAGTGCAGAGCTGGCCTCTGCAACTGTAGGGGCTCGAATGAGCCAGTCGTCTAAGTAGGGGAAGACGAAAATCCCCAGGGTTTGAAGAAATGCAGCTACTACTGCTATGCATTTCGTGAATACTCCTGGTGCTGAAGCCAGACCAAAGGGAAGAACCCTGTACTGGAAATGTTTTCCTCTGAAAAGGAAACGTAAGAATTTCCTGTGATCTGTATGGATGAGAATGTGAGTGTATGCATCCTTTAAGTCTAGAGAGCAAAGCCAAACCTGGCTTTGAAGGTATGGCAGAAGAGTTCCTAGAGAAATCATTTTGAACTTCTCTCGAAACAGATATTTGTTCAATTCTCTGAGGTCTAGAATGGGTCTGTGTCCCCCTGTTTTCTTTGCAATAAGAAAATAGGGGGAGTAGAACCCTGCACCCCGTAGAAGAATGGGTACTTCTTCTATGCCCCTTGGGCAAGAAGTGTGGAGACCTCGTGATCTAGCAGATTGTCTGCAAAGGTTTGTGAATTGAATTGCTTTAGAATTGTAGGAGGGGGCATGCTGTGAAAATGAAGCTTGTACCCCTCCCCTACAATGGACAAAGTCCAATCTTCTGCTGTTATCTGATGCCATCTGTTGACAAAGTGGCATAACCTGCCCGGAATATTGGGGGGTTGGGGACCCCTCAGAGGCAGGGAGGCAAAGCTCTCTAGGAAGGAGTCAAAACCCTTGAGGGGGCTGAACCTGGAGAGCTGGTTGGGCTCTCAGGCCTTTTGGCTTCTTTTGCTGTCTAGTTTGTCCCTTTTGGGCAACCTGACATGGAGTTTGACTCTGTTGGGTATAGGAAGGATAAAACTTCCTCTTTTTGCTAAAAGAGGGTTTTTGTAAGGCTTCCTTTTGGCTGGAGTGGCTGTAGACTTTGACAATCTATCTAAGGTAGAATTGTCAGCATGTAACTCGTTAGCCTTTTCCTGCCAGTTCTTGCCGAAGAGATTCTCCCCCGTGCAAGGAATGTTGCCTAACTTGTCCTGTACGTCGTGCGCCAATGGCAATAGCAGAGGTTCTGCTGATGCATTCGAAGCAGTCAAAGGCCGCACGATTAACAAACTTGGAGACATCTTGAGCATGTTTAACTAGAGCAAGAAAATGTTGTCTCTTGTCATCTGGGAGAAATGGGCTCATAAGTTCCAAGTCTCCTGTGACTTCTTTGAGGAACATTCCCATATATAGGCGGTATGAACTGATCCTAGCTGAAAGCATGGAAGCTTGAAATGTTCTGCGCCCAAAAGCATCCAGAGTCCTGCATTCACGACCTGGAGGATTGGATGCATGCCTCTTTGCACTTTTCATCCTACGCATGGCTGATTCCACTACCATTGAATGGTGTGGCAGCTGAGTTTTCTGAAATCCAGGACATGGCGGAACTCGATACATAGTATCAAGTCTCCTAGAGTGAGGAGAAGTAGTCAGAGGTGTCTCCCACATTCTGAGCATCAAACTATGCAGAATTTCATGGATAGGCAGGGTGGCTGCCTCCTTAGGAGCTTTAGGCTATTGGAGAATTTCCAATTCCTTTGCTCTGGGTTCCTCCTCAGGAGCTACTGTGATTGAAAGACCTTTGGCCATTCACGGATGAAATCCTGAAATGACATGTCCTCTGGAGGTGACATTCTGCGTTGGGGAGAAGAGGGATCTTCTAGGAGCAACCCTCTAGTGCCAGCAGAATTGTCAGAGTCTTTGGAATCGGAGGAATCGAAGTACTCCTGACCCCAATGCTCCTGCAAAGCACTATCCCGGTACCGATCGAAGTCGGTACCGAGTTGACCCGGTACCGCTTTGACAATTCCAGCCAGAGATGGCATGGGAAGAGTTACCACCGGGGCCGGTACCGTCGGTACCGGTATTGTCGGTGTTGGTACCAGTGTCTGTACCGGCTTCGGTGTCGATGTCGGTACCGGTGCCCGTGGGACCACCTGTACCGCAGCTGAAAGAAGAGCTGTGATGCTGCGCTTGATAGCGAGGAACCTCTGGTCTATCGACGCTACCGATGCTTGGGTGTCAATACCGGTAAGGACAGCCGGAACCCCTGAGCATGGCACAGGTAGTTCTTGCGAGGTTGAGGCCTCGAGAACATCCTGAAGCCCCATCGATGCTTTGGAAGCCGAAGCCTCCCGCCAGGGCTGTTTTGCTGGTATGGTTCCCTCAAGGGCAACGCCAAGGGCCTCTCGATGCTTAGCAGGAGAGCTACTGTTTGAGGACCGGCTTTTATGTTTAGTTACCTGAGATCCATGGGAGGAAGAAGAGGCCCTTGACGATGTCGATGCAATGGATCTGGCATCTGAAGAAAAGAGGGTACCGAGCTTTGCAGCCCGGTTCTGTCTTCCTCTTTTAGTCATCCCCATACAGGAGAGATATTCAGGTCCTAAACATTTCAGAAACCAATCATGGGTGTCAGTGACGGAAATGGTACCGTCACACTTAGTACATTTTTTAAAACCACTAGTTGGCTTTTCCATGTTTAAGGTATATGGGGTCTAGTGCCCAAAATGGCGCCTAGCACCAAAGAGAAAAGTTTCTGAAAAGAAACAGTCTAAAGTCTTAAGTTTTTTTTTTTAAAAGAAAAGATAAGAACCGGCGGTACCGGTAGGCGTCGTGCGGTAGGCAAACGTGATCACAAGAAAAGAAATTTAAAGATGGGAGTTTCTGCGGTGACAGGGAATAGATCCTATCGGCTCCGCGGAAAACGAAGAACTGAAGAGGGATAGTTGGAAAGGCGGGAAGGCAGTGCGCATGTGCTGAGGGATGCTCCCAAAAGCGTTCCTATTGGATGCTGGGGAGCGTTCCCGCGCAGGCTCTGTCGGTACCGACGATACCCAAATGTGAGGACTACATTCCTGCTTGTTCCTGGAGATGCACAGCGGCACTGTGCATGCAGGGGGGCCAGGAGGCAGCCAATGGTGCAGGTGGTTAGCGGGGCTGGACCTCCCACTGGGATGTACAGATCCGATATCCACCTTGGAGAATTTGGCCCATAAGGGGTTGAGAATGTCTCTCCAACTGAATGGGCAAAATAATTCTCTAAAAATGTAACAGAATAGGACCAAATATGACAGATCTACTACAACTAGTACTATTACTTATCATTTATATATAGTACTACAAGACATATGCAGTGCTGGACACACACACACAAGAGACAGTACCTGCTACTAATACTAATCATTTATATAGCGCTAGAAGGAGTACGCAGCATTATATCTGCTAAATAGAGCTTACAATTTATGCAAGACAAACACAACAAACACAGGGTTAAAGATAGCTTTAACACACATGGATGATAAACAGGAGAATAACGGTCAGGATTTGAAAGCAGCCTCAAAGAGGTAGGGGCCCAATTTTCGAATGCATTCACAACGGTACTTCCATGTTACCCATGTAAATGCCTTATCCGGGATTGGAAGGGCACCTACACAGGTAGTGCCCTTTGAAAATCCTGGATATTTCCCTAACATGCCCAGATGTTATCTGCTTGGCATCGGGGTGTGTCGGGGGCATTCTGGGGTGGGGTGGGGTGGAGGCAGGCAATGGCACTACCCATGGCACTGATTTTTGATGCTATACAGTTAGCGCTCTGCGCCTTAAAGATAGGCATGGGAAAACCTTGCCTATCTTTAAGGTGCTGGGGGTAACTGTGCAGCATCGAAAAAGCGTAGTTACTCATCTGTAATAGGTGTTCTCCAGGAACAGCAGGAATCAGTCCTCACATATGGGCGACCTCTTGGTTGAGGTGAAAAGGAGATACTACCTTCGGGAGGAATTTGAGGTGTGTGTGGAGCACCACCCTGTTCTTATAAAACCTTGTGTATGGCTCTTTGAGCGGATGCAATGACCACCAAGAAGGCCACTTTCCATGATAGGAACTTGAGGTGGAAAGTGGCAAGGGACTCAAATGGCAGTCAGGTGAGTTGGGAAAGCACCACATTGAGGTCCTATTCTGTCGCCGGGGGGGCGGAAAGGGGGCTTGGATAGCAGGAGGCCCTGGAGGAACCTGGAGACCAGGGGTTGGCTGGGGATTGGTTTCCCCTCAATGGAGTGGTGGTGAGCGGTTATGGTGCTCGGGTGCACCTGTACTGACTTAGATTTCAGCCTGGTGCATGATAAGTGCAGCAGGTACTGGAGGACGAGCAGTACATGGCAGGAGAAGGGCTTCTCCTCTCGTTCTGTGCACTAGACGGAGAACCTCCTCCACTTAAAGGTGTATGCCCTTCTGGTGGAGGGCTTCCAGGAGGCCAGCAGGATCGCCTAAACTTCCACTAGAAGACTGAAAGGGGCCAAGGCTAACCTTTCAGCAGCCACGCTGTTAGCGTCAAGGACCCCACAATGGGGTACAAGAGTGAGCCCCCCTTATGGGACAGGAGGTCAGGGGCCTGGCCCAGTGGAACTGGGAATGCCTCCCACAGGGAGAGCAGCAGGGGAAACCAGGGTTGCCTGGACCACCTGGGAGCGATCAGTAATACTGATGCTCCATTGCTCTGAACTTTGAAGAGGGTCCTGGCTACCGGGGGGGGGGGGGGGGGTTGGCAGGAAAGCATAGAGTAGGACCTCAGCCCATGAAACTAGGAAGGCATCCACTGCCACTCTGTCCACATGCATCCGACGGGAGCAGAAGCGGGTCAGCTGCACATTGTCCGGAGAGGTGAAGAAATCCATCATGGGCTTGGCCCTAGAGATTGAAGAGCTGTCTCGCTACCCTGGGGTGCGAGTGCCACTCATGTGGCCGCATGACTCTGCTCAGCCTATCTGCCAGACAGTTGTCCTGGCCTGGGAGGTATACCGCTTGCAGCAGCATGCTGTGCCGTGCCGCAAAGGAGAGGAGGGCTGCCGCCTCCCAGCAGAAGGAGTACAAGCCTGTGCCACCCTGCTTATTGATGTAAAACATGGCCATTTGGTTGCCCGTCTGGATCAACACTGGCAGACACCGTAGGCGGTGGCAGAATGCTTGTAGGGCTAGAAAGATTGCCCGGAGTTCCAGAAGATTGGTCTGTAGGAGGGATTCCTCCAGAGACCAATTGCCTTGTGTGCATAGGCCATCGCAGTGCACTCCCCACCCAAAGAGGGAGGCGTCTGTGATCAGGGTTACTTGTGGGGTGGGTGTCTGAAAGCAATGTTCCCTCTAATTTTCTGTAGGCTGTGTACGCATAAAATATCAGCTGTGTGCAGCTTTTGAAGGAAGGTTAAATTTTTGTGCGCCACATAACGACACTCGGAGTTATATACTTTAAAATTTGACTACACGTCAGAATACAGTATGCACACCACATTGATTTTAATCAAATTAAATGAAAATAGATGATTACTAAATGAAGCGGGAAATTTCTAGTAATTACAATCATAACTTTTACATTTTAAGACGTCTGTGTTGTTTTCTATCAGAATCAGAGCCGTAAATTTTGTGCGCTCTGTTGTAAAGTATGTGCGTGCACTCGCTCGGCGAGTTGTGTGCGCGCACACACGCACACAGCTTAGAGGGAACAGTGTCTGAAAGGGCATTTCCACCTGTTCGTGGTGCAGGTTCTGCTACCAGTTTAGTGAGGCTGCCAGTTGGCTGGTAACCTTGACCCTGTCCCTCAGCCTGCCTGTGGCCTGAGTCCACTGTGAGTGCAGGCACCATTGGGCTGTCCGCATATGCAGATGAGCCGAGGGGGTGACGTGGACTGTCGAGGCCATGTGACCCAGGAGATGGAGGAGGCGACGTGCCAGGACTGTCCTGTGGCGCTGTACCTCCGCCGCCAACTGCTGGAGGCGAGCTGCCTTTTCTCTTGGGAGGATCGCTCTTGCCTGAAGTGTGTCCAGGTGTGCCCCTATAAACTCTAGGCTTAGAGTCGGGAGAGGTGGAATTTGGGGTAGTTTATGACAAACCCCAGAAGCTGCAGGTGGCAGACTGCACGGCTTGCGGCCTGGATGGCCTCGATGACCACAGTGCCACTGATGAGCCAGTAGTCCACATAGGGGAATACGAAGGACCCTTCTAGGTGCAGATAGGTGGCAACAACCTTGGCGAAGAGGCCAGGCCAAAGAAGAGTACCTTGTACTGGTAGTGCTCTCCTCCACCACGAATCTTAGGTACTGTCTGTGGGAGGGGTGGATCAGGATGTGGGTGTACGCATCTTTTAGGTCCAAGGAGCACAGCCAGTCTCCCTGGTGCAGATACGGCAGCAGTGTTCCAAGGGAGAGCATCTTGAACTTTTCCCTCATCAGATTGTTCAGGTTTCGCAGGTCTAGTATGGGCCTGAGACCCCCAGTTCTTTTGGGGACAAGGAGGTACCTGGAGTAGAAGCCCTTAGCCCATAGATGTTTGCGTACAAGCTCCACTGCCTTGTCCTTGAGCAGACCTGTGAGCTCTAAGAGGTGCAAGGTCTGGTGAAGGAGAGGCCGCACCGTCTCTCCAGGAAAAAACCCTAGCCCTTTCATGGCTGTTGTTGCCATATGGCAACCTTCAAATTTTCCCCTAAATTTTTCACTGGATTCTATATTTCCAAAAAATTATTAATTGTATCTTAATTTATGTAATCTGTTGTTCTAAAAATCCATTTCTGGAAGTGGATTGTGGTTTACATCCTGTTTCCTGTGATCTTGAACTTTTGAGAAGTTTGACTTTAAGAGAGTAAGTTTTCATGTATATTTTTATCATTAAAACAAATCAGACAGAAGAAAATAAAAAATCATATTTATTGTCATATTAACTATTAGTTATCATGAACATATTTGCAGTTTTATTTTCCTTGAAAATAATCTGAAATTATTTGATTTTGGTTTGTTGCCATATGGCAACTTCAGGCACCTCAGCCCATGAGACTAGGAAGGCATCCACTGCCTGGGAGGGACATGCAATGAAGCTACAGGGTAAACTATTTAAGACTAATCAAAGAAAATATTTTTTCACTCAACGTGTAATCAAACTCTGGAATTTATTACCGGAAGATGTAGTAAAAGCTGTTAGTGTAGCTGGGTTTAAAAAAGGTTTGGACAAGTTCCTGGAGGAAAGGTCCATAAACCATTATTAAGAAGGGACCCAGGATATCAATGCTTGACCCAGTACAAGCATTGTGGAACCTGTGTCTTTTGGGGAAACTGCTAGGTACATGTGACCTAGATTGGCCACTGTTGGAAACAGGATACTGGGCTTGATGGACCTTGGTCTGACCCAGTATAAGAACATAAGATATGCCATACTGGATCAGACCAAGGTCCATCAAGCCCAGTATCCTGTTTCCAACAGTGGCCAATCTAGGTCATACGTACCTAGCAGTTTCCCCAAAAGACATAGGTTCAGCAATGCTTGTATTGGGTCAAGCACTGATATCCTGGGTCCCTTCTTAATAATGGTTTATGGACCTTTCCTCCAGGAACTTGTCCAAACCTTTTTTAAACCCAGCTACACTAACAGCCTTTACTACATCCTCCGATAACAAATTCCAGAGTTTGATTACACGTTGAGTGAAGAAATATTTTCTTTTCTTAGTTCTAAATAGTTTACCCTGTAGCTTCATTGCATGTCCCCTAGTCTTTCTATATTCTGATAACGTAAACAATCGATCTACGTTTACCCGTTCCACTCCGTTCATTAATTTATAGACTTCTATCATATCTCCCCTCAGCCGTCTCTTTTCCAGGTTAAAGAGCCCTATCCTTTTTAGCCTTTCTTCATAGCAGTATCCTTCCATCCCCCCTTTATCATTTTGGTGGCTCTTCTCTGAACCTTTTCTAATAATGCTATATCCTTTTTATGATACGGCGACCAGAATTGCACACAATATTCAAGATGCGGTCTTACCATGGAACGATACAGAGGCATTATAATATCTTTTGTTTTATTTTCCATTCCTTTCCTTATGATACCTAGCATTCTATTTGTTCTCTTGGCTGCCGCTGCACACTGGGCCGAGGGTTTTAACATGTATCCACAATGACGCCTAAATCTTTTTCCTGGGTGGTGGTTCCTAATGTGGAACCTTGCATCGTGTAACCATAGTTTGGGTTGGTCTTCCCTAGGTGCATAACTTTGCACTTGTCCACATTAAATTTCATCTACCATTTTGATGCCCAGTCTTCCAGTTTATCAAGATCCTCTTGCAATTTTCCACAATCCTCTTGGGTTTTAACAACTTTAAATAGTTTTGTGTCATCTGCAAATTTGATAACCTCACTCGTTATTCCACTTTCCAGGTCATTTATGAATATGTCAAAAAGCAGCGGACCCAGCACAGATCCCTGGGGTACACCACTATTCACTTTTCTCCATTGGGAAAATTAGCCATTTAGCCCAACCCTCTGCTTTCTATCTTTTAACCAGTTCTTGATCCACAGTAATACACTGCCTCCTATCCCATGACTCTTTAGTTTTGCCAAAAGTCTCTGATGAGGGACCTTGTCAAAGGCTTTCTGAAAGTCCAGATACACTATATCAACTGACCTCACCTTTGTCCACCTGTTTATTCACACTTTCAAAAAAACATAATAGATTAGTAAGACAAGATCTTCCTTGTCTAAAATCATGTTGGTTGTCTCCCATTAGGCCATGACTATCTACATGCTGAGTAATTTTATTCTTTATGATGGTTTCTACCATTTTTCCCGGTACTGACGTCAGGCTCACCGGTCTGTAGTTTCCCGGATCACCCCTGGAACCCTTTTTAAAAATTGGCGTCACATTGGCGATCCTCCAATCTTCAGGTATTACAGATGATTTTAATGAAAATTCACAGATTACTAATAGCAGGTCTGCAATCTCATATTTCAGTTCTTTCAACACCCTTGGATGTATACCATCCGGCTCAGGTGATTTGCTACTCTTCAGTTTATCTAATAGTTGTAATACATCTTCCCGATGTATCGATATTTCCTTCAATTCTTCCGCACCTTTAAATACCATTTCAGTCATGGGTAACATCCCTACATCTTCCTCAGTGAAGACCGAAGCAAAGAATTCATTCAGTCTCTCCGCTATTGCCTTGTCGCCTCTTAGTGCCCCTTTAACTCCTCTATCATCTAATGGACCAACTGACTCTCTCACAGGTTTTTTGCTACGAATGTACTTGAAAAAAATCTTTATTTCGCGTTTTTGCTTCCGCAGCAAGCTTCTTCTCAAATTCTCCCTTTGCCTGCTTTATCAATGCCTTGCATTTGACTTGCCAGTGCTTGTGCTGTTTCCAGGTTTCGTCGTTTGGCTCTTTTTTCCATTTCCTGAAAGATGCTTTTTTGGCAACAACAGCCTCTCTGACCTCCCCTTTAAAACCATGCTGGCAGTTTTTTGGACTTCCTTCCACTTTTCTTAAAGCGTGGAATACAGCTAGTCTGGGCTTCCAATATAGTATTTTTCAACAACACCCAAGCTTGATGTAAGTCCTTAACCTTTGAAACTGCTCCTTTTAGTCTTTTCTTAACTATTTTCCTCATTTTATCATAGTCTCCCTTTCGAAAGTTAAAAGGTAGTACTGTGAATTTCCTTACTATCTCTCCTCCACTAATTAAATCAAAGGTGATCATGCTATGATCATTATTGCCAAGTGGCCCCAACACCCTTATCTCTTGCACTAGATCTGGTGTTCCACTAAGGACTAGGTCTAATATGGCTTCCCCTCTGGTCGGTTCATGAACCAGCTGCTCCAAGAAGTAGTCATTTATGTCATCTAGGAACTTTATCTCCCTAGCATGTCCTGCCGTGACACTGTCCCAGTCGATACCAGGGTAATTGAAATCACCCATTATTATTACTGCGCTATAACTTTTGTTAGCTTTCTTGATTTCTTTGAACATTTCATCATCCATTTGTTCATTCTGGCCAGGCGGTCGATAGTACACCCACACTGCAATTGCCTTCCCCTTTTTACATGGAATTTCAATCCATAGAGATTCTACAGCAAATTTTGTTTCCTGCAAAACTTTAATCCTTTCTGACTCAATGCCCTCTCTAACACAGAGCGCAACCACTCCACCAATTTGATCAGCTCTATCATTACGATATAGTTTGTATCCAGGTATCACAGTGTCCCACTGGTTGTCCTCCTTCCACCATGTCTCTGATATTCCAATCATATCTAACCTTTCATTTAGTGCTATATATTCTAACTCTCCCATCTTATTTTTTAGACTTCTAGCATTTGTATACAAGCATTTTAGAGACTGCATTTTATTCATATTAGTTTGGCTGTTGGTAAACATGGGTAATTTGGGATCTTTAAGCTCTATGTCCTCCATACTCAAGGGCATTTGGGCTACTTTACTCTTTTTTGGAACCCCTCTGCTTTTGGTAGTATCCTTCAAGGATACATTCTTCTGAAACATGTGCTCTTGGGCGACTGTCGGCTTTCCCCTATTATCTAGTTTAAAAGCTGCTCTATCTCCTTTTTAAAGGTTAATGCCAGCAGCCTGGTTCCATCCCGGTTAAGGTGAAGCCCATCCCCCCAGAATATTCTCCAGTTCCTAACAAATCCAAAACCCTCATCTCTGCACCATTGTCTCATCCACACATTGAGACTCCGGAGCTCTGCCTGCCTTTTGGGTCCTGCGCTTGGAACGGGAAGCATTTCGGAGAACACTACCCTGGAAGTTCTGGATTTCAACTTCCTACCTAAAAGCCTAAATTTAGCCTCCAGAACCTCCCTACCACATTTTCCTATGTCATTGATACCGACATGTACCAAGACAGCAGACTCCTCCCCAGCACTATCTAAGACCTTATCTAGGTGGCGCGTGAGGTCCACTACCTTCGCACCAGGCAGGCATGTTACCAGGCGATCCTCACTTCTACCAGCCACCCAGCTATCTACATGCCTAATGATCGAATCACCAACTATAATGGCTGTCCTAACCCTTCCCTCATGGGCATATGGCCCTGGAGAATCTTCCTCGGTGCGAGAGGGTTTTACATCACCTGGAGGACAGGTCCTAGGTGATGTAAAAGTATGGCATATCTTATGTTCTTAAAGGATGTGAATTCAACTAACATTATGGCGCCGCCTGTCAATTCATTTACAAATGATTATTTTTTTAGTTTTAATTTTTTATTATAATAATTATTTTATATATTTGATATAGAATAATGGATGCTGATATTGAAGTGAAGGTATCAAAATTTGGACGGCCACTCCGGCAACTTGTTGTGATTCCAGATGCTGATGTTTCTGAAGCTGAAAATGAGTCGTCAGATGATGGAGAACTCAATTTAGGAAATCAAGGAAGGCAAAGTGAGTCTGATTGGAACAGTGATCTTGATGACATTCCATTAGCTCGCCTTGTAGATGATGACATTCTACTAGCTTTAATGAAAAAACATCCAACGTCAGCGCAGTCTGTGAATGAAGGTACTATAGGAAAACAAACTTTTCGATGGCACAGAATGAAACCTACCACTTTTACTACTGCATGGAATGTTACACTCCCAGATCCTCCAGAAGAACTCGAGACTCCCATTCATTATTTCAAGAAGTTTGTAACAGAGGAAATGATACAAATGATTGTATCAGAAACCAACAATTATGCTGCTCAGCAAGGATCATCCTTCGTAGTTGATCTAGCAATGATGGAACGGTAGCTGGGTGTCCTCCTAAAAATGGGCATTGTTCACATGCTACGTTATCGAATGTTTCGGTCAAATAAACTCAGATTCAGCCCAATCGCTGACTTTATGACAAGGAAAGAATTTGAGGATATAGGTCGCTATCTTCATTTTTATGATAATACCAACACTCCTCCGCCATAAGCCTACACACACTCATACAACCCGACACAAGCACAAGGCCAAGAAGAAAAGGCACCTCCAATCGGGTTAACACCCCAAAAGACTTCACCAAGACCCGCAAAGACACCGCACAACGAGCAATCTCCCTGGCTGCTCCATCCATATGGAATTCCCTCCCAGATGATCTGAGACTAACCACAGAAATCAAGGACTTCCGAAAACAGCTGACGACAACCCTGTTCATCGATTACTATGGACATACCCCCTGAACCAGCATACAAGTCAGATCATCAACCCCCCCACCACCCCAAGACTGTATATAAGACGGTATAATAGCTCATGATGTATAATAGCGCACTATGTAGATAAACCAAATCTAATCACATCCCCGCCAACACATACACACCACTCTGTACACTGCATGAAAACATTTGCCCCCTTGATTGTTTGCCGTGGAAACCGCTTTGATTGAATGATAAGCGGTATATAAATACCATTAAATAAAATAAGATTGTGCCCAATAGGAAAGACGAATGCTATGACCCCCTGTTCAAAATCAGACCCCTCTTGGATGGTTTGTAAAGGCAATGTCTTCTTGTTCATCCTGAACAAAAACAATCAATTGATGAACAGATGATTCCATTCAAAGGTAAAAATAAACTTAGTCAATACCTGCCAAATAAACCACATCGCTGGGGCTTCAAAGTGATTGCCAGATGCTGTGCTGCAACTGGATTCACACATGACTTTGTGATTTACAAAGGCCATCCTCCTGAACTACCAACAGAAGAAAGGGTTGGATATCAGCCAGCGAATTTCATCATGATGTTGTGCAAAACACTGCCTAAACACAAGAACTATCTTGTATATTTTGACAACTGGTTCAATTTCTTGGAGCTGCAGTTGAAACTGAAGGAGTTTGGAATTCACTCTTTGGGCACCCTTCGCTCAAACAGACTAAGGGGCTGCAACTTGAAGACTGAAGCTGAGTTGCGAAAACTGGGCCGTGGTTCATTTGACAGCAGAGTTGATGCAAATTCGGGTCTAACAGTCATCAGATGGTTTGATAATTGTGCTGTACAGCTCTCTGCAACTCATGTTGGTGTAGATCCAGTCACAGCGGTGAAGCGATGGGACAGAAAGAAAAAATATGTTGAAGTTCAATATCCAGCTGCAATCACTGAATACAATGCACACATGGGAGGTGTGGACCTCTTCGACATGCTGTCAGCTATGTACCACATTGACCACAAGAGTGCCAAATGGTACAGAATAATCTTCTATTGGGTCCTCAATGTGGCTTGTATAAATGGTTGGATATTGTACAAACACCACTGCAAGCAGTTATCTGTACCAAACAAAGATTGCATCGATCTTCTTGAATTGTATCTCAAGTGTCACAAAGTCTAATAGTAGTAAACAAGCCTGTCAACGATTTGATAAGGAAGAGAGGGCGTCCATCAAAAGGCAATTCCAATAACCAGATGGAAGAAGTTAGAGATACTGAAACCACCAAGAAATGAAAAGTGATTGGTGCACCTACAAAGGAAATACGATTGGACAATACAGGTCACCTCCCTTCGGTAAAGTCAACAAAAGGACGCTGCAGACAATGCAAAAAAGGTATAATCCGCACACTGTGTTCGAAATGTGATGTGTATCTGTGCTTGACATCTAAAAAAACCTGAGGTTGCGGGGGTCCTGCCACCAGGTGAGATACATTGCCAGGGCCGGTGTGATCTGGATGCTGTCCTTCAGACGACCCAAAGCCTGTGTCTACTGGGTGTCCACTGAGCCTGCCGTATGCGGAGGCAAGCAAAGGTAGTGACGTGTATGGTAGATTCCATGTGCCCCAAGAGGCAGAGCATCTGACTGGTTGTCACCGCTAAGCCTCCTGCACTGCCTGCACTAGGGTGGCTAGGCGTTGCGCATGGTCCAGTGGCAGGAAGGCCCTCGTCTGAGTGGAATCCAATAGGGTGCCAATGAACTCCAAGCGCTGCGTGGGCAGAGACTTCGGGAAGTTGACCACAAAGTCCAGGTGCTGGAGCAGCACTATAGTGGGATGTGCCGCATTGTGCACCTCACCCAGTGAGCAGCCTCGTATGAGCCAGTCGTTCAGGCAGGGGAAGACAAAAATTCCCAGGAGCTTGAGGCTTATGGCCACGACCAGCAGGCATTTTGTGAATACTCGAGGAGCCAAGGCTAGGCCGAAGGGAAGCACCGTATATTGATAGTGTCATCCGCCGTTGACGAATCTGAGGTACTGATGGTGCCTTGAATGGATTAGGATGTGGGTGTAGGCATCTTTGAGATCCAAGGAGCATAGCCAATCACCCTGCAGGAGGTAAGGCAGAAAGATTCCAAGGGATACCATTTTGAACTTTTCCTTGACCAGGAAGCGATTGAGGTCTCACAGACCCAGGATGGGCCGGAAGCCCCCTGTTTTCTTGCACACAAAGAAATAGTGGGAGTAGAACCCACGGCCCTGTAGAGGCTGGGGGATAAGCTCCACCATCTGAAACTTGAGTAAGACATCGAGTTCCCTTTGCAGGAGCTCCCTGTGCAAGGGGTCCATGGGTAATTTCCCTGGGAAGAATGAAGAAGGCAACTGGGATAAGTAGAGGAGATACCCCTCCTTGATCATTTGCAGCACCCCAGGCATCTATGGTGATGGTCGGCCACAGGTGAGCAAAGTGGACTAGCCTGTGTCCCGTGAATCTTGGGCCTGTTACCTCCCAGGGAAGGGAGGCTATGCCCAAGGAATCAAAAGCTATCCCTAGGCTGTGAATGGTGTGCTGTTTGGGTTTTGGGGGCCTTTGACTCATGGGGGCCATGTGCCTGGCTCTTGATCTGCTGCCCCTGGGGGGGGGGGGGGGTGGAGTGTGATAGGCCTAAAACTTGAGGTAGTTTCCGTAAGCCTTCTTTGCCTTCGGGTGTTAGGGCTTTTCCCCCCAAAGTCTTCCTGCGGGAAGGTTCAGACACTTTATTGGATAGCCTAGAATTCTTGTCATGAACTCCTTCTCCATCATGGGCCAATGTCAGGTCCCTAGTAGGGGAATCCCTGATGGTGATAGCAGCGGGGGACCCAACCCAATCCCCCGACTCCATGGAAGACTCCTCCTGCTGGGGCTGCTTAGAAGGGCGCTCCCGGCTGTCATCACCAGTGTCAGGTAGAGGGCTCCGCGCCCAGGCACCAGAGGTCTTACCCACCAGGCTGGGGTCAAACCTTGACTTCGGCTTTGACGAAGCCTGCGATGCATGGGAAAAGTCCTCTGATGATGACTGATACCCGATGACATTGGGGTTCTGACTGAACCTGGGCATGCAACAAGTCACCTGATGCCGGCATCGAAGGCAGAGGATTCCACCCCCGATGCCAATCCTGAGGCAGACTTACCAAACAGCTCCCCCTGCCGCCTTTCACATTCCTTCTGGGTCTTAGCTGACATCAAAAGGCAGAGCGGGTAGGAAGACATATTGTGGTCCTCCCCGAGGTACTTAATGCAGGTACTGTGGTAATTCATACTGTACAAAGTGTGGTTGCACTTGCCACATTGCTTAAATCCACTGTTTGAAGAGACAGTGCGAAAAACGGCTCTCATGAGATCAAATTCAGATGTTTCGACCAGCTAGGCTGCAAGCAAAAAAAACCTGCGTGCCAAAAAATAAAGGAAAAAATATAGGTACCCAAGCGAAAAGCACGACGCCGAGGCAGTGGATTCAGGCGGCAGAAAGGGTGCACAGACAGCACATCTGCAGAGCTCCATGGAAAAAATAAGACAGGTAAAATGGCACTCTTGGGGGGGGGGGGGGAGGTGACCACGCATGAGCAGTGTAACTCCCTAAAGCTTACTTTGAAAGCTGGGAAATGGATCCACATGTGCTCCGTCGGCATCAACGTCGACATCACCCGTATGGGAGGGCAGACTTCCTGCTTGTTCACAGAGAAAGGATGACTGCTCCTTCCATTGTTCTGACTGGAGGTCGATGGACAGCCTCCATTCCATTGTACCGCGGCCCCTCAGTTCTGAATGAGCACAGGCAACGTGAGTCGCCGATGCTTTGGCGAAGCTCCATGAGGGTGTCAATGCCAAGGCCAATGCAGAGGACGCCGATGGCCCAAAGAGGGACTCTTGTTGCTTCTCCCGGCCCTTCAGGCCCTTCCTGGTCAATTGCAAGCAGAGATTACAGAGGCACCAGTTATGTCGGTTGGTGACCAAAATGGTGCGTGCACACTTAAATCTGATGTCTGGTTTAGACATGACCGGGAAGACCACAAGATCGAACAGTTCAATGTCGCCAGCCAGCAAAACCGCACAGGAAAGAAAAATTCCTGAAAAGAACAAAAAATCAGATGATAGACGGTAGGCACTAAGAAATAAAAGAGACCCACAAGGAGGCAAGAAAAAAATAAATCTTTTTCCAGCAACAACAGGAACACATCCTGAGGCTCCACAGAAAAAGAAGACTGGAGATAAGATGGCGCTGCGGCAGGCAGGAAGGCAGGCATGCATGCATGCATGATGGAGCCTCCCAAAAGCTTCCTATGGAAGCTGGGGAGAGTTTCCGCACGGGGCTCCATTGGGGACGTCACCCATATGTGAGGACTTACTTCCTGCTTGTCCACGAAGAAAGAGCCATCTGTCCGCTCCTTTCTAACTCAGCTCTAACCAAAGTGTTATATCATAGGTTTGTTCCATTTAGATTACTATAACATCATTTATACTGGTCTTCCGAACTATGAACTTAAAAGTCTATAAGCCATTCAAAACACTGCCATAAGACTACTAGCTTATGTTTCTAAATTCAAACACATCCATTTTCACTGATTGCCCATTCAATATTGCATCCAATACAAAATCCTTATCAAAGCCTAGTAAGATACTACATAGAAGAACACCTTCCCATCTTTCATCTTGCATTATTCTCTACATACTCCCTCACATCTTCTACGCTCCATCCACATTAACCATCTTTACATCTCCCCTCCATCTGGTGCAAGATATGAATCTCCTCATCATTCAGTCTTATTTCCTCAGACCCAACCTATGGAATGTCCTTCCATCTGATCTTTGCTTGGAACTCTCCTATACTATATTCAAATCACTTCTTAAAACCCACCTATTTAACTTAGCATATGATCTAGTCTCTCAGAGATACAGATACAGAAGCCTGTATCCCTCCCTCACTCATGGTACCCCCTTCCATACACCTAATCCCTTCCCTTATGCCTCGCTTGTGGTGTGAAAGTGATTATCCTCTTTTCTATTTTTTATTGGAGTTCCTTTCCTATGTATGCTGCTCTGTTAAGTTCTGGAGGAATTCTGTGCAACTGTATAACGCAGAATTGGCACAGAATTCCCCAACTGCACAAATGCTTGATCCTGCCTTACTGTTGGCAGCAACACAACCATGGGAGCACTTCTGTTTGCTCCCACAGCGGTGCTAGAGTCACCGGTGCGTTTCAAAAGATACACAGGAAGTGTACCTTTCAAAACGTGCTACGCTGTTATTGGACTCTAGCACAGTCATGGGGCACTTGTTCCCACGGCAGTGCTATAGTCAGATGCCGGCCCTTTTTGAAAGGTACACTTCCTACTAGAGTTCGACAGTGCTGGTGACTAGCTCAGCCGTGGGAGCAAACGGAAGTGGCTGTGTTGCTATGATCAGGAGTTGGAGGAGGCTAGCTGGGGGCAGGAAAAGGATGATGGTTTGTCAGGGGGGCTGGGCTGGGGGCAGGAAAGGACTGCTGGTGAGTTGGGGGCTGGCCGGAGCAGGAAAGGGTTGCTGGTGAATGTGGAGGGCAGGTGGCAGGAAAGGACTGCTAGTGAGCGGGGGGGTGTTGCTGGTGAGTGGGGGATGTTGAGGGCTGCTGGTGAATCAGGGGGGTGGCTGGGGGTGTTTCTGGGGGCTGGTGAATCGGGGCTTTGCTGGGGGCTGGAGGTAGGCTGCTGGTGAGTTAGGGAGGGTTGCTGGGGGCTGGAGATGGGCTTCTGGTGAGTCAAGGGTGGCTGGGAGCTAGAAGTTAGGAAGAGAGAAAACAGGGGGTCAAGGATGGGTTGGGAACAGAACTGTGATTGGAGCAAGAGAACTGAGGAGGAAAAAGGCAGGAGAAATTTCAGGTCTAGAGGAGTTAAGCTTTATGATGGGGGAATTTTGTGCAAAAATGTACTAATGAAGCATGCAGAATTTTGCAAATTTTAAAATACTGCAGAATTTTCTAATTTTTTGGGGAAGAATTCCATCAGGTTTATCTGCTGAATCGAAGGGTGGTATAGAAAGCATAGTTACTCACCTATAACAGGTGATCTCTGGGAACAGCAGGAATCAGTCTTCACATATGGGTGACACTGGCACTGATGTAACCTGGTGCAGCAACTCCCCATTATCCAATAGGAATGTTTTTGGGGGCATTCCTCCACGCTTGCGTGGCTGCCTTTCCGCCTTCCCTTCAGGTCTCCTCAGTCAGGTGAATAGCGGAGAAAAGGAAACAAAAAACAACAACCTAGAAAACATGGATAGACAACTTGAGGAGAGATGGGTGGTTTGTGAAGACTGATTCCTGCTGTTCCCGAAGATCATCTGTTACAGGTGAGTAACTATGCTATCTCCAGGAACAAGCAGGAAGTCAGTCTTCACATATGGCACTCCCTAGCACATGACCGCTCTACGAGGGAAAAGGATTCCAGTGCCACAGAGGTTGCAGCAGGGATCCAACAGACTTAGTTCATTCAGAGCACTCCTCGAAAGGTGGTCAGATGGGTGGTAGGGTAAGTTGTCTAAATTTGAAATAGGTTATGTAGTACAGATTGACTGAATTGAGCATCACTTCTGGAGTCCTTATCAAGGCAGTAGTGAGCTGCAGAAGTGTGCAGTGAAGATCATGTGGCTGCTTGGCAGATGTGTGAAATTAATATAGATCGGAGGCTGGCTACGGTAGCATCAATGGCAAGGACATTATGTGCTGTGACATGGTTTTGTAAAGAGAGACCCGCTTGTGAGTAAGCAAAGGATATGCAGTTTGCAATCCAGGTAGAAAGAGTTCTCTTGGAGACTGGTAACCCCAGATGACTCTGGATAAAGGAGACAAACAGCTGAGAGGATGATCCTTGATGTGGTTGATATAGAAGGTAAGTGCTCTTTTACAATCTAGCGTATGCCGTTTCGCCTCAGCAGGGGAGTTGTGAGGTCTGGGAAAGAAAGTTGATAGTGAAATGGACTGGTTCAATTGAAAAGGAGTGACAACTTTTGGTAAGAACTTAGGATGTGTCCGTAGGATGACCCATGACATGGTGAAACCTGGAATATAATGCATAGTCCACCAAAGCCTTAAGTTCACTCACTCTTCGAGCTGACATCAAGGCAACTAGAAAAGGTAATTTCCATGTTAAGAACTTTAAAGCAATTGACACTAAAGGCTCAAAAGGAGGTCGCATTAGTTGTGCTAAGACAACATTTAGATCCCACGCTGTGGCTGGTGGGCAAAGGGATAGTTTAGTCAAGAGAAGACCCCTCCTGAATCTTGAGACCAAGAGGTGCATGGACACCTGGCGGTTATCTAGAGTATAGTGAGATGCCGATATGCCAGATAAATGAACTCATATTGAGTTTGTTTTATGACCTGATGATAAATGGAGGAGGTACTGTAGAAGTTCTGGAACTGGGCATGTAAAGGGATCTAGGGCCCTTTGTGAACACTTGAGCGAGAATCTTCTCAACTTGAAGGCATAAGAACGTCTGGTGGAATCTTTTCTGGAAGATGGTAGAACTTGTAGCACATCTTACTGAAGTCCTAGATGTGAGAGGACAATGTGAGAGGACTGGAGGTTGGGGTGTAAGAGGGTTCCCTGGTCCTGAGTCAGGAGATCGGGAGAACACCCCAGGTGGCGCAGAGGATACTGAGCTAGCTGAAGAGGAAACCATGATTGTCTCAGTCAGTGAGGCACAATGAGAATAATTTTGCCCTGATCGTTCCAAAGTTTGAAAAGCGTCTTTTCAATGACAGGAAACCTGGGGGGGGGGCATAAAGAAGACCTTGTCCTCAATATAGGAGAAAAACAACTGAGCTCTCCTGTGAGGAGATGGAATTCTGGGGCAATAATGGGCAACTGAGTGTTGTCTGGAGAAGCAAATAGAGTAGTGGGAACCCCCAGAGGTGGAATAATTGTTGCACTACTGCTGGGTTCAACCTCCACTCGTGTGGGTGGAGAAACAACTCAGTTTGTCTGCTAGTTTGTTCTCAGCCCCTGGCAGAAGTACTGCATGTAGATGAATTTTGTGAACTATTGCCCAGGTCCATGTGGCTAACGCCTCTCTGTATAATGGGCGAGAGCCTGTTCCTCCCTGTTTGCTTATATAAAACATGGCCACCTGATTGTCAGTCTGTATAAGGACTGTCTTGCCCAGCAGGTGGTGAAAGAACACCCGAATGGCACTGAATATGGTTCTGAGTTCAAGTAGATTGATGTGCAGGCACGTCTCTGGACAAGATCACAGGCCCTGGGTTGTTAAGACCACTGAGGTGAGCTCCCCAATCATGCTTTGATGCATCTGTTGGTGGGCTCTTGAAATGAAATTGAAAGTCCTTGCTGACTAATTGCAGGGTCCAGGGTTCTGAGGTGAGGGAGGCCCATCTTTGGGCAAAATGGGCTAGTCTGCCTGGGATTAGTGGAGGGCAGGTAAGCTTACTGGACAACTGGCTACGATCTTTAGGAAAAAGTCAAAAGTTTCGAGTGGCCTGAGATGTAGTGGCAGGCTGTGGTTTTGCAACTTTGGGTTTCCTAGGTGGATTGGGACCCTGTTGTCTCTTCTGTGTTTGAGGAGCAGAATATGTATATGAATGGGGGGAGGGGTAGGACCTCTTTTTCTTTGGATAGAAGGGCCTTTTAGGTGCAGTTTCTTTTTTGAATGATCTGCTGTCTTTTTTGAGACACACTTCAGTGTGAGGTCATCCGTCTCTATTTCGCCTGCCTTCTCTCTCCAGTGCTGTACAAAGAGGTTTTCCCCATTACAAGGGATGTTAATCAATTTATCCTCGACCCACTGTTCCAGGTCAGAAGCTTGGAGCCAGTCAGGCTGTTCTTCTGGCTCCAATGCAGGCTGCAGCTGCCCTGCTATTGGCCTCAAAGGCATCAAAAGCAGTTCTTGCTAGGAACTTTGAAGTATTCTGTCTGTGGGATACTAGTACCTGATGAGTTAGTTGCTTATCAGTGGGTAATAGAGATGTGAACTCTGCTAGATTGCTAGAGATGTTCCTTGGAAACATGTCCATATAGGAATCTATTCTGGAGGCCAGCATAGTTGCCTGGAATGCCTTTCTGCCAAAGACATCAAGGGTTCTGGCCTCTCTGCCTGGGGGAACAGAGGAGTGATTTTTCTGGCTGTTAATTCTCCTCACGGCAGACTCCACCACCATGGAGTGGTGAGGAAATTGTGGCTTCTGGAACCCTGGGGATGGTGGAGGATGGCCAATGTAACGCCAATTTTTAAAAAGGGTTCCAGGGGTGATCCAGGAAACTACAGACCGGTGAGCCTGATGTCAGTACCGGGAAAAATATTACAAACCATCATAAAGAACAAAATTACTGAACATGTAGATAGTCATGGCTTAAAGGGAGACAGCCAACATGGCTTTACACAAGGAAGATCTCGTCTTACTAATCTGTTATTTTTTTTGAAGATGTGAATAAACAGGTAGACAAAGGTGAATCGGTTGATATAGTGTATCTGGACTTTCAGAAAGGCTTTGACAAGGCCCCTCATCAGAGACTTTTGGCAAAACTAAAAAGTCATGGAATAGGAGGCAGTGTACTATTGTGGATGAGGAACTGGTTAAAAGATAGAAAGCAGAGGGTAGGGCTAAATGGCCAATTTGCCCAATGGAGAAAGATGAATAGTGGAGTACCCCAGGGATCTGTGCTGGGTCCACTGCTTTTTGACATATTAATAAATGACATGGAAAAGGGAATAACGAGTGAGGTTATCAAATTTACAGATGACACAAAACTATTTAAAGTTGTTAAAACCCATGAGAATTGTGGAAAATTGCAAGAGGATCTTGATAAATTGGAATACTGGGCATCCAAATTGCAGATGAAATTTAATGTGGACAAGTGCAAAGTTATGCACCTAGGAAAGAACAACCCAAACTATGGTTATACGATGCAAGGTTCCACATTGGGAAACACCACCCAGGAAAAAGATTTAGGCGTCATCGTGGATAACATGTTAAAACCCACCACCCAGTGTGCAGTGGCAGCCAAGAGAGCAAATAGAATGCTAGGTATCAAAGGAAAGGAATGGAAAATAAAACAAAGGATATTATGATGCCTCTGAGTCGTTCCATGGTTCAACTGCACCTTGAATATTATGTGCAATTCTGGTCGTCGTATCTTCAAAAGGATATACCGTTATTAGAAAAGGTACAGAGAAGAGCCACCAAAATGGTAAAGGGGATGGAAGGACACCCCTATGAAGAGAGGCTAAAAAGGTTAGGGCTCTTCAACCTGGGAAAGAGACGGCTGAGGGGAGATATGATAGAGGTCTATAAATTAATGAATGGAGTGGAACGGATAAACGTAGATCGATTGTTTACGTCATCAGAATATAGAAAGACTAGGGGACATGCAATAAAGCTACAGGGTAACCTATTTAAGACTAATAAGAGAAAATATTATTTCACTCAACGTGTAATCAAACTCTGGAATTTGTTACCGGAGGATGTAGTAAAAGCTGTTAGTGTAGCTGGGTTTAAAAAAGGTTTGGCCAAGTTCTTGGAGGAAAGGTCCATAAACTATTATTAAAAGGGACCCAGGATATCACTGCTTGACCCATAACAAGCACTGAGGAACCTGTGTCTTTTGGGGAAACTGCTAGGTACTTATGACCTAGATTGGCCACTGTTGGAAACAGGATACTGGACTTGATGGACCTTGGTCTGACCCAGTATGGCATATCTTATGTAAGTGTTTCCTAACAGCCGGTGTTGAGATGGGGGCTTCCCACATTCTAGTTAGCAAATTCTTCAGGATATTGTGCATTGGGGGGGTTGCAGCTTCTTTGGATGCCGAGGGGTACTGAAGGATATCTAGCTTCTCCTCCCTCGGTTCCGACTGAGTGGCTACTGATACATCGAGTGCCACCGCCATGTCCTTAATAAAATATTGAAAGGACATGTCCTCAAGCAGTGACCGCAGACGCTCGCATGGAGGTGATGGATCTGACGGCAGATCTCAATGTGCACTGGAATTGATCAATTCTGGTTCCAAGACATCAGAACCGGTATCGGAGTCCTGTGAAAAATCGAAATGGTCTCTGTCAGGGCCTTGAAAACGTTGGTGTTGTGCGGACATAACATACTGTGAAGATTGCAGCGGAGTCGATTGTACTGGAGCTTGAGGCTATTCTAATGATCGGTGCAAAGCTGTCAGTGTTGGAGGAACCAGAGGTGCACTGAGCTGTATAGCAGGGCCTATGGGCATCGCCGATGTCGATGCCATTATAGGCAAAGTGGAGGACACCGGCGCAACTGCCACTAAATAACCGTGATGCTCCTTTCAATAGCGATAACGTGGTCATCGAGTGTTGGTACCAGAGGAGGAGTAGCTCCAGACACTACGGAATGGGCTACAAATTCTGATGATGGTATCAGGGACTCAACCAAGGATTGAATCTCGGGGGCATCCCTGAACCCCTGTGAGACTTTGGAGGGTGAAACCTCCCGCTGGGGTTGCTTTGCTGGGCGGTCTGCATCAGAGTGGGAAGAATGCCGGTGCCGAGAATGGTGATGCCCTCAGTGTCAATGCCGATGTCTTTTTGCTCTTGTGCTCCAGGGACTCCAAGGAGATGCTTCTTAGTTTTCAATGACGAGGAGGACTTGGAAGCATGGGATGACTAGGGAGGGAGTCGATACCCCTGAGGAGTGCACCGAAGGAGCCGAGTCTGTTGGAAACAGCTTAGCCTTCTGCTTGTCCTGGTTCTTCCTACCTCTGGTGGTAATATGGAAGCAGCAAGTGCAGGACTTGACATCGTGGTCTAGGCCTAAGCATTTTAGGCACCAGTCATGCTCATCTGTTATGGATATGGTACTGGAACAGCTGGAGCATTTTGTAAAACCACTCCTGGGCTTATCCATCTTTGGGAAAAGGAGGGAAGCAAAATAAAATTGGGTAATGATACCCACTTAGACCTTGGGCCTAAATGAAAAAGCGTAGCTACTCACTTGTAACAGGTGTTCTCCAGGGACAGCAGGAATCAGTCCTAACTTATGAGTGACGCTTGCACCGACGGAGCCCACACAGAGCAATTCCCCAGCTTTCAAAGAAAGCCTTTGGGACTGCTGCCACGCATGCGTGGTCCTCTTCCCGCCTAAGGGTGCCATCTTGTTCAGTCAGGTCCCATAGCTAGAGCCCTACGAAGCAGATGGCAAGAGAAGCAAAATAAATGGCAACTCTATAGGGGAGGTGGGAGGGTAGTGAGGACTGATTCCTGCTGTCCCCGGAGAACACCTGTTACAGGTGAGTAACTACGCTTTCTCCAGGAACAAGCAGAAAGTCAGTCCTCACTTATGGGACTCCCCAGCTACAGGCTACCGAACCTGTAGTCCAAAATGCCTCTGCAAGGCCGTGAGCAAAAGCCGATGCCCGAAGGAGTCAAGTCCTTGGGGCAAGCTCCTGGTAGCCGCAGAAGAAGGGTCGGAGGGCAAGAGTTGCTTACGGAGTACAGCCTGGCCGAAGACACTGTCCCAGCGGGACTCTCTCTCCAGGCAGTAGTGCAAGGCAAAGGTATTCGTTGAAGACCAGGTTGCAGCCCGGCAGATGTCCGCTAGAGGCACTGAGCACAGCGAAGGCACCAAAGCCACCTTGGTGTGGATGCCGTGCGCGGTGACTTGGCAATCCAGCAGGGCCCCAAACTTTGCCTGGGTAAAAGCGATGCAGTCCGCCACCCAGATGGAGAGGGTGCACTTGGTGACTACCAGCTCCAGACGGCTAGAATCATAGGCGACAAAGAGCCGGTCGGACTTGCAATGACCCTGATTACCCTGCAGGTAGAAGGCGAGAGCCCTCTTGCAGTCGAGTGTGTGTAGGATCATCGATGCTCGGTCGGCGTGAGGTCTTGGGAAGAAAGTCGGCACGACTATCTCCTGGTTGAGGTGGAAATCCGAGACAACTTTTGGCAGGAACTTGGGGTGGGTACGGAGGACCACCCTACTCCCATAGAACCTGGTATAGGGGGCCTGAGCCATGAGGGCTTGGAGCTCGCTGACTTGCTGAGCCGAGGCCATAGCCACCAGGAAGACAACCTTCCATGAGAGGTGCCGGAGCGAGCACGTCGTCATCGGCTCAAATGGTGGCCGCGTGAGCTGCATGAGCACAATGTTCAAGTCCCACTCTGCCGGTGGAGGCCGGACGGGTGGCTTGAAAAGCAAGAGGCCCCGCATGAAGCGGGAGACCAGAGGCTGCCCCGAGAGGGGTTTGCCATCAACGGGGAAGGTGGTTAGCTGAGATGGCGCTGAGGTGCACCCTGATCGAGTTGGATTTCAGCCCCACCTGCGAGAGGTGAAGGAGGTATTGGATGACCCATCTGGTAGAGGAGGAGAATGGGTTGGTTCGGAGCACCAGACCGAGAAGTGCCGCCACTTGAAGGCGTAGGCCCGCCTCGTCGAGTCCTTCCTCAATGCCAGGAGGATCTCCTCAACCTCCCCCAGGAGGTGCAGCAGAGCTAAAGTGACCCGTTCAACTGCCAGGCTGTGAGGGATAGCGAGGAGAGATTCGGGTGTAGCACCCGCCCTTTCTCCTGCGTTAGCAGGTCTGGGTTGCAGTCCAGGTGAAGCAGCGGCTCCAAGGAAAGCCAGAGCAAAAGCTGGAACCAAGGTTGGCGGGGCCACGAGGATCACCAAGGCTTGGCCCTGCTGGATCTTGTGGAGGGTCCTCACGATGAGGGGGGTGGGAGGGGACGCATACAGCAGCTCGGAGGTCCAGTCCAGGAGGAACGCATCCGGGGCTACCCTGTTGGGATGCGGAACCGGCCCGCTGAAGTGGGGAAGCTGCGTATTTGCCGGGCTGGTGAACAAGTCCAGGGACAGAGTCTCCCACCATTGAAACAGGAGGAGAGCCACCTCCGGGTTCAGGCGCCGCTCGTGAGGGCAGAGAAGTCTTCTGAGTCTGTCAATGAGGGCAATGTCCTGGCCGGGGAGGTAGACTGCTCTGAGAGTCATACCTCGACGCACAGCGAAGGAGCAGACAGGACCACCTCCTGGCAGAGAAGGCGAGAGCCTGTCCCTCCCTCCTTGTTCACGTAGAATATCTCAACCCTGTTGTCAGTCTGTACCAGTATTGACTTCCCCTTCAGATGGGGCTTGAAGACTTTCAGGGCCCACCAGACCGCTTGGAGTTTGAGCAGGTTAATCTGCTGCTGGGACTCCTTGAGGGACCATTGCCCCTGGGTGCATAGGTTGCCACAGTGGGCTCCCCGGCCCAACAGCGAGGCATCCGTTGTCAGGACGAGCTCGTGTGGTGGGGCCTGGAAGGGTATGCCTCGGAGAAGACTCCAGGGGTTCTGCCACCACTCCAGGGAGATGCACAGCTCATGAGAGACCCGGATGAGGATCCGAAGGCTGCCTGAGGCTTGGGTCCATTGAGTGTTCAGGCACCACTGGGTTGCCCGCATGTGCATGCGGGTATGGGGAACGATGTGGAACATCGAGGCCATGTGCCCTAAGAGACGCAGCATGGTCCGCACTGGCACCCTCGCCTTGCCTTGGAACTCGGCAACCAGGGCGTGGAGATGATCCACATGGGCTTGCGGAAGGATGGCCAACCGGTTTCGAGGAGGGTGCCGATTAACTCCAGAGTCTGCACCGGCTGGAGGTGGGACTTGGAATAATTGATCAGGAAGCCGAGATGTTCGAGTAGAAGGACCTGCGGGATGCCCCGAGGCAAGCTTCCTCTGTGGACTCTACCATGATGAGCCAATCATCTAGGTAGGGGAAGTCAGGCATGCCCTGCTGCCGGAGGTGTGCCGCGGCCGCGGATAGGCACTTTGTGAAGACCCGTGGAACGGATGCGAGCCCAAAGGGGAGCACCCTGTACTGGTAGTGTCCCCTTGCACCCTGAAGCGCAGGTACTGCCTGTGCCTGGGGTGGATCAGTATGTGAGTGTAAGCATCCCTGCGGTCCAAGGAGCATAGTCAATTGCCCTGCCAGAGGAAGGGCAGTAGGACACCAAGAGATAACATTCTGAACTTCTCCCGAACCAGGAATTTGTTTAGGTTCTGGAGGTCAAGGATGGGGCGCAGGTCCCCTGTCAAATTAAATCTTTAAGCAGCTACCTGCAGCTTAGAAAAATTCTTCTATTAAATGTCTTATTAAAAGGGACCCAGGATATCACTGCTTGACCCAATACAAGCATTGTGGAACCTGTGTCTTTTCGGAGACTGCTAGGTACTTATGACATAGATTGGCCACTGTTAGAAACAGGATACTTGGCTTTATGGACCTTGTTCTGACCCAGTATGGCATATCTTATGTTCTTATGTTCACTTCGGAACGAGGAAGTATCAGGAGTAGAATTCCCAGCCTCGGAGATGTTGCGGTACCCTTTATACCGCCTGCTGTCCGGGGAGGTTGTCCAACTCTTGCTTTAGGCAAGCCTGGTGCACGGGAAGCCGAGAAGGCTCGGCTGGAGAGAACATGGGAGGAGGCCCAGCTGGTGAAGACAGTAATCGTTCTGGATCACCTGGAGAACACCAGGCGTCTGATGGAATCGACGCCCATTTGGGTGCGAAGAGGAATAGGCATCCTCCCACAGACAGCGGTGCCGCCAGGGGGGCGAGAGGCTATGTACTCAGCATCAAAACCCTTGGGTTGGCTGGGGCAGCACTGGTGGTTGTGTCTTGGGCCCTTTCGGCTTGCGATGGTGCTGTGTTCCCCCCTTTGCCCTCTGTGGCTGATGCCAGCGCAGGAGTGGGTGAGTAGGGTGGGTAACCTCGGTAGGGGAGTCCCTTCTGTTTATAGAAGGGCTTTTTGGTTTGCTGCTTCTAAGTCTTCCGTGAAAGATGTGTGCGGGTTATGAACTCCGTCTCTATCTCAGCTGCCTTATCTTCCATGGGCTTGCCGAACAGTTGTTCACCAAGGCAGGGCACATCCAGGAGTTTCTCCTGGACCCACTGCTCCAGGTCCAAAGACTGGAGCCATGCCTGACACCGGGCCCCAATGTCGGCCACTGCAACACGGGCTGAGGATTCAAACCCGTCATATGCGGTGCAGGAAAGGTACTTTGAACAATCCACGACCAACCTCAGCAGGGTCTAGAACCTGAGAAGATGGTTGCCCCCGAGGCCCGCCAAGAAGCCACTGAGATCTCTGGCGAGGTCGTGCAGGGACAAGCCCATGTAAAGTTGGTAAGCCTGGATGCGGCATGCCAGCATGGACCCTTGGTAGGCCTTGCGCCCAAGGGCATCAAGGGCACGGGATTCCCTGCCGGGTGGGACCGAAGAGTGTGACTTCGGGCTCTTTTGCTTCTGCATAGCAGACTCGACTACCATCGAAGTGTGGGGAAGCTGAGTCTTCCGGAACTCCAGGGTTCGCTGAACCCTGTACATGGCATCGAGCCTCTTGCTGATAATGGGGACCGAAGCAGGTGTCTCCCACATGCGGAGAAGCAGCCGGGCCAGGATGGGCAGCACTGGGACCATGAGAGATTCCCAAGGAGGGGACTCGTATTGTAAGATGTCCAATTCCTCAGCTCTTGGTTCCTCCTCGGTCTGCGCCTGCAGGTTGAGGGCCCGCACCATGTCGCGCACAAACACCAGAACGGAGGTGTCCTCTGGAGACGAATGCCTCTGCAAGGCAGGTGGCGATGGATCCAAGGGCAGATTCCTGTGGGCATGGGTCTCAGGGGAAGTATCTGCATCCAATTCCCAGCCTGAAAGGTCAGAGTAGGACTCCGAGTTGTGCTGGTCGCCCTGTTCTGTGGCCGAGTCCCATCTGGAGCCGTGGACGCTGGCCTTGGAAGACCTCGCCCCCGAAGAACAGGATGGCGAGCGAGACCGGTGCCGAGGATCCGCACAAGGGCTGCAGCTCTTAGGGTTTTCCAGGACAGATTTGGGTTCCTCCTTTGAGGGGCCCTGGGTCTCGAGGCGCAGACCAGCCGTGTTGGGTGGAAGCGCCTGCTGGGCAGCTAGGAAGGCAGAAATGCTGCGCTCCAGTGCCAGCATTTAGGACTCCCACTCGTTGCATTGAGCCCTGCAATGCCGATACGGAGGTTACCGGATCTGGCGTAGAGGAGGAAAGGAGGTCCTCACCGGGATGACCCTCCGGAAACCGGGCACCTTTGCTGGAGGCCTCTGCATCTGTACACGGTACCTTTCGAGGCCGCTCCTTGTCCGACTCGCGGGAATGCCGAGGAGGGCTAAGAGACCGAGCACGAGAACGCTCACGCTTGTCCAGAGCCCTGGTCGGAGTGTCACCTTGGGCGCGGGGTCTCAACTGGGGATCCGACGAGTGGTGGGACAGCATGGGGTGCTGCCGGGGATCCCGGGGCTGCCTTACGGAAAATGTCATCGGACTTCTACTTATGACTTAGCAGGGCCTTGGCAGTCATTTTCTTACATGAGTAAAGCTCTGGGTTATGGTTAGCCTCCAGGCACCGTAGACAGCATTCATGGGTGTCTGTGAGCAACATGTTTTTGGAGCATCTGTTGCATTTCTTGAAACCGGTGGCCATTGGGGCAAAAAGGACCCCCACGAGATCGAAGACCCTCGAGGCCAGCGGTTGGGAGAAAAAGGGCGCGGAAAGGGGCCCAAGAGAAAAAATCCCCCCCAAAAAAAGGATAAGGATGAATCCCCTCGTCCACAGAGGCAAGCCTTGGAATGGACAGGTAGAGGATCGGTGCACCGGAAAAAACAAGGGCCGAGGCCGAAAATGAAACACTTTTTCTGTCCACGGAAAAAGGGAGACTGAGCAAGATGGCACCTTTGGACGGGAAGAGGACCGCGTATGCGTGGCAGCAATCCCAAAGGCTTTCTTTGAAAGCTGGGGAATTGCTCTGTGCAGGCTCAGTCGGTACCGACGTCACCCATAAGTGAAGACTGACTTCCTGCTTGTTCCTGGAGAACTAAGAAATTATTGAAAAATAAAAAAGCAAAATTTAGAAAAAATAAAAAATGGGAACAGGAATTGACAGGGAGTTGAGTCGGTCGACGGAAAGGCAAAAAGGAGGATACCAGCTGGTACCAGAAAAAAAGAATAAGTCTCAACGTGGTGAAAACGGGGACGAAGTCCCAATGGCTCTATGGAAAAAAGACAATTGAGAAGAAGGGAAGGCGGGAAGGCAGCCATGCATGCGTGGAGGAACGCTCCCAAAAGTATTCCTATTCGATGCTGGGAAGTGTTCTCGTACCGGGCTCCATTGATGCCGACGTCACCCATTATGTGAAGACTGACTTCCTGCTTGTTCCCGGAGATAAATTTTAATAAACAATAAACCAGGATGTGGAAGCATAGAGTTTAAAGGACCTGGTGCATGCTTGCTTTTTGTTATTGCTTGGGGGATGGCTAGAGTGTTCCTTCTGAAGAATCTTCATGGTCTGTTTGTCTGGAGTGCAGCGATGAGGGTTTGAAGGTAGGCGGATGATTGGTGGTTGAGCGTTTTTTGTGTCATGAGGAGAATTCTGTATTGTATTCTGCTCTGCAGCGGGAGCCAGTAAAGGTGTTTGAGGATGGGGGTGATATGGTCGTGTCTGGAGGTGCCTTGGATGATCCAAGCTGTCATGTGGAGGACTGTTTGCAGAGGAAGGAGCATTGATTTTGGTAGTCCGTGGTATATTGAGTTTCAGTAGTCGATGTGTGGAGAGAGGAAAAGGCGGAGGTGCTGGAGGGTTTGGGTTTTGTAGTAGATTGATCTTGCTGTGTTCTTTATTTGTGTCTTCAGGGTGAAGTGACGATCAAGGGTAATGCCCAAGTATTTTACTTCAGGTTTGACTTGGATTTCTGTGTGGTTGAGGGTGATGGATGAAGGTGGAGCGAATGATTTGTGTTTGGTGACGAAAAAGGATTTGGTTTTCTTGAGGCTGATGGATAGGTGGTTTGTGGACAACCATTGCGAGATGCCTGTGAAGTACTGTTGCAGTTCATGGTATGATGTTGTGTGATTGGATGATAGTGCAGAGTGGTTGCATGTAGATACTGAAGTGCTGAGAGGGTGGATCCTTGGGGGACACATTGAATCTGGGTGTATGGGGTTGAAGATAGTGATCCAATCCTTATTTGCTGGAGCCTGTTGTGTAAGTAGGCCTGGAACCATTTCAATATGGCATCTCGTATTTCTACTGATTGTAGGCGTTGTAGGAGGATATTATGATTGATGGTGTCGAAGGCTGCTGAGATAATGAGGAATCTGAGTATGAAACCTTGGTGAGCTATAATGAATTCTTTTTATGAGGTTGTTCATGAGGGAAGTTAAGAGGGTTTCCACTCCGTGGTGTGGTCGGAATCCATGTTATTGAAGACCAAGCAGGGCATGGGCGTCAAAGTATTCTTGCAGTTGGTTTTGGACAGTCTTCTTGATTATTTTGGCAATGAATGGTAGGCATGCTATGGGTTTGTAGGAGGCGGGGTCAGAGAGGTCAAGGTGGGAGAGGTAGCTTGAGGTGGGTTTTAGACATATCGGTATATCACCATGCAGTAGGGAGCTTTAAGTGAGTTTTGCGAGAGATGGGGAGAGTTCAGATTTAGTAGCTTTGATCCAGCTCACTGGGCAGGGGGTCCAGGGGGGATGGTGTAGTGCTGAGGAATGGATGATGCTTTCTATGTTTTCAGTACTGATGTGTTTGAAGGTGGTCCATGAGTGTGCTGGTAGGGTAGGTTATAGTGGTAGGCTTGTTTGGGCTGTGGGTTGAGGGTGGCGAGTGGAGTAGTAGTCAGCCAATTGTTGTGGGGTGATGGAGCTGTTGGGTGTATTGTTGCAAGGAGATTTCATGAGTTTTTTTACTAGGGTGAATAGCTCTCTTAGGCAGTTGAGTGATCTTTGAATTAGTTTGGTGTAGTAGCTTTGCTTGGAGCAGTTTGTGGCGTGGTTCTATTCCCTTAGGAGGGTCATGTAGCAGGGTTGGTCTGTGGGTAGGCGAGATTTCCTACATTTGCGCTCTTGTCTTCATAGTTGTGATTTTAGTTTTCGAAGGTCTGTGGTGTACCATGAGGTCAGTTTGTGGACAGGGGTCTGTAGGTGGGTAGAGGATGAGGCTGATTCACTGATGGTTTGGATTTAGGTGGCCATGGTTGTGTTCAAGGGCAGAATTTTGGTGTTGAGGACTGGGGAGATTTGGGAAAGGAAGGATCCTTTGTCTAATTGCTTGAAGCAACTCCTGTACAGATTAAAAGTGGTTTATTTTTGGGAGCACGGAAGGGGAGATGAAAGGTTATTAGGCTGTGGTCAGACCAGGGTACTGGGAGGATCTGATTAGTGGCCGTGGGTCGATGTGGATGAGTTTGTTGCTTGTGAAGATGAGGTTAAGGGTGTTACCTTTGTTTTGGGTGAGTGTGTTTACAATTTGTGAAAAGTCCATTGCTGTCATGGCTTCCAAGAAGGCTGTTGCTTGTTTTGTTGAGGCTGAATGGAGGTTGAGGTCTCCTAGTAGAATGAAGTCCTTGTGTTTCTTGTTGTTTTCAAGGATGATGTGGAGTAGGTCGGAAAGGTCGTTGGTTGTGGTAGATGGAGAGCGGTAGGCAAGGCAGATGTTGAGTTGTTTGTTTGTAATGGTGAGTGTGTCCAGGGTTGCAGTGCTTTTTGTGACTAGTTTGTTGAAGTTCAGAGTTGTTTTAGCGAGTATAAGAATGCTGCCCCCTTTTCTGTGGGTATGTGGGGAGTGGAAGAGGCTGTAGTTGGAGGATCTGAATTGATTTAGGAGGATTGTGTCTGTTTCGGTGAGCTAGGATTCGGTAATGCATACGATTATCCAGGTTTTGGGTGAAGAGGAGATCTTTTGTGGCAGAGATTGCTCTTTGCGGAACATGTATTAATGAGTGCACAATTGAGGGATACTGGGTTGGATGGCTTGTTTGTGTGAGGAAGCGGGGACTTGTTTATTGGGACTGGGATGAGGTTTTCTAAGTTGCGTGTTTGGGAGGGTGGGAGGTAGATGCATGTCATGCTGATAGGGGGAGAGGGTACAAGTTATGGTGGGGAGGAGGAACGATGGGGGGGTTTAGATAGGGTGTAGGAGGGAGTTTGTGGTGGAGGGAGGATGAATAGGGCAAGGAGGGAGTATAGGAGGGTGTAAAGTTGGAGCATGATGAATGTCCTCTGGTTACAACTGGCTTTGTATGTTGGTAGAGGAGCTGTGATGGCATTGTGTCCATTCTAGCTGAGGCTGGAAATAGCTGAGATCAGTCTGTGTGGTTTTCGTTAACTCTTCGGTGCCTGAGCGCATCCTTGGTTTGAAACTGGCTGATTGATGGTGGTGGTGGAGAGCAGGGAGCAGCTCACCTTCCCGCTCCCTGTTGCTGCCACTGATCGGGCTGGTGTGGGTCCTGTGTTCGGTGCCTGAGCGCACCCTTGGTTTCAAGCTGGCTGCTGGATCCTGATTGGTGGTGGGGTGGGGAGGAGTTCACCTTCCCGCTCACTGCTGCTGCCGCTGATATTGTCTCCCAAATTTCCTGGCAGAGCCTTGTAAGTATGCTAACAGCTGCATCCGATTGTTGTAATACTTCAGTGGGAATGCTATCAATGCCCAGTGCTTTGCTTTTTGATAAGGCTTTCAATGCTGCTTCAACTTCTTCTTTCATCACCATTGGTTCCTGATCATAAGGTGCAGGTTGAAACAGCTGTTAGTACACTTGATCTTTATGGTCTAATTACTGTATTTTCTTTCGACCTTGATCTTCTTGGAACCATTCAACATGGATCCTTGAGCATCTTGTAGCATTCCAATTCGAGGATGGAATTTTTTATTTAACTCTTGTAGCTATAGGAAAACCAAATTTCTTCTTCCTCTGATCATTTCTGATTCTTTTTCCTTGCACGTGTCGTTATAGTACTTCTCCTTGTCTTTTCTTGCTACACGTTGGAAATCTCTTTTGAGGATGAAGGGCATACGTGAAGAAATATTTGTACTATGGAGAGTCTACTATCCAACCATGAAAGTTTTAGTGGAAAGTTTCAACAAGGATATCGGAGTTCACTATACCATGCAACCCCTGCGAGTCATGAATGATCCCTACCATTGGAGAATCAAAATAAAAACTTTGGGCGTACCAGTTCTTCTCTGTGCATTAGCAAAGATTTTGGGGTTAGAAAGTAATGCTTTTACTTAAATCACACAAGTGTCTGCAGACATCACAGGTGGATTTAATACCCTGTGTTTCTACACAAATATTGTGGTGCACCAATTAGTAGAAGATTATTTTGTATCACTGCTACGCTGTGTTCCAGGTGAAAGGGACATGTTTATCATGGGAGGAGTGATCTAGTGGTTAGGACAAGGTACTTCAGGCCGGAGGGCCGGGGGTTCAAGTCCCACCTGGGGACAGCAATCTCAGGCCGGAGGGACTGGGATTTCTAGTCCTATAGGCACTCCTTGTGGTCTTGTGCAAGCCACTTAACCCTCCATTGCCCATGTTCCCTGTAAGTATTAGCGTATGTGTCTCATATCCCCTCGTGTTAAATGTATCCCCCAATTGACCGCTTTGACCCGGTGAAAAGCGGGATATAAATACAGCTAAAATAAATAAATAAATAAATAAATCACCTTCACTTATAAGTCCCATTACATCTCCATAAACAGACACTCTCATTTTGCTTTGGGAAGGTGATCCTTAAGTTTCACTTGTGACCCCAGAAAGTGAACTTTTTTTTTTTAAACATGGTGGTGATTAAAACCTATGGTAACCTTGTAGCATACAAAAATTATTTATGTAGCCCAGGTCAGATATGGGCTTCGGGGTTTTATAGATTGCCCATTATGTATGGAGCCAGGATTGGAGTTATGTTTTTAGAAAAGCACTGGCAATGTTGAGAAGGGGGCTTCAAGATTATGAAGCACACATGGAAAGCACAACCAAAAATATAACTGATGGGAATTCCTTCCGGGACGCCAGAAAGATATCCTTAACAGCATCTGGCAAATTGAGTTCGGAAAGAACAACGCTCTCAGCATCCAAGCTATCAGGTGTAGCGTGGTCATTGGAATGCAGCAGGGCACCTGATCAAGCAAAATCAGTTCTGGTGCGCAGCCCAGATGAAAGCGTAGTTGCTCACCTGTAACAGGTGATCTCTGGGAACAACAGGAATTTAGCCTTCACATATGGGTATCATAGTTACCGACAGAGCCTGCGCGGGAACGCTCCCCAGCGTCCATTAGGAAAGCTTTTGGGAGCAGCCCACAGCGCCTGCATGCTGCCTTCCTGCCTTTCCAACTGTCCCTCTCCAGTTGAGTTTATAGCTGAGACAAAAGAGAGAGGGAGGGAGAGAGGGAGGGAGAGAGAGAGAGAGAGAGAGAGATACAACTCCTAGGAGAGGTGGGTGGATTGTGAAGACTAAATTCCTGCTGTTCCCGGAGATCACCTGTTACAAGTGAGTAACTACGCTATCTCCAGGAACAAGTAGGAATGTAGTCTTCACATATGGGGACTCCCTAGCTGCAGATGCCAGGAAGATGGCCCCAGGAAGTTGTCAGCCCTTGTGAAAGGGCCCCACTTCCCACCATGGATCACTGGCATCCTACCAGGGACGGTGGGTAGGAGTTGATTAAGTCTGAAAAAGGTGCTGAAGAACAGCTTGGCCAAACAAGGCATCCCGGTGGGAGTCCTTGTCTAAGCAGTAGTGGGCTGTGAAGGTATGTACCGAAGCCCAAGTAGCTGCTCGACAGATGTCGTCAATAGACACAGAGTGAAGATGAGCCATTGAGGCTGCCATGGCTCTCACATTGTGAGCGGTGACATGGCCTTCAAAAGGAAGGTTCTTACTCTCACAGGCAAAGGATATGCACTGTGCAATCCAGTTGGACAGTGTTCTTTTGGAAACTGGAAGTCCCAAATGACTAGGATCAAAAACAACAAAGAGTTGAGATGATTTTCTATGTTGCTTTGTGTCCTTTGCAAGTAAAAGGCTAAAGCTCTTTTACAGTCCAAGATATGAAGGTTCCTTTCTGCACTGGAGGCATGAGGCCTCGGAAGGAATACAGGAAGATAAACCACTTGGTTGAAATGGAAAGGCGAAACCACCTTTGGCATAAAGTGTGGATGAGTCCTAAGGATTACCTTATCATGGTGGAACTTTGTATAAGGAAGATCAGCCACTAACGCTTGCAATTCACTTATGCGACGTGCTGATGTGATTGCAATGAGGAAGATGACTTTCCAGGAAAGGAATTTCAAAGATGTAGGATAGCTAGAGGGTCGCCATGAGTCGACTCCGACTCGACGGCACTTAACAACAACAGTGGCTAATGGTTCAAAGGGCAGTTTCATGAGCTGCCCGGGCACCAAACTTAAGTCCCATGCCACCGATGGTGGCTTAATGGGAGGCTTTGTTAAAAGAAGGCCTCTCATAAATCTCACTATGAGAGGATGAGAGGAAATAGATTGTCCACTTAGAGACTTGTAAGAAGCTGCAATAGCACTAAGATGGACTCTTACTGAATTTGTCTTGAGACCCGCATTTGACAAATGAAGGAGATACTGCAGTATCGATTCCAGAGGTATCGCAAGAGGGAAAGCCCCTTCTGCGAGCACCATATGGTAAACCTTTTCCACTTAAAGGCATACGAGCGTCTTGTGGAGGGTTTCCTAGAAGCATGAAGGATATCCTTTACCTGTTGGGAAAGGTTAAGATCATGAGGCTCTAGGCTTTCAACAACCAGGCCCTGAGATGCAGAGACTGGGGATTGGGATGCCACAGCATCCCGTCCTCTTGGGAGAGAAATCTGGAGCGGATCCCAACCCCAGAAGCGCAGCTTGAGAGAGTTGTAGGAGCAGAGGGTACCACGTTTGCCATGGCCAACATGGAGCTATGAGGATCATATGACCTCTGTCTCTCTGAAGCTTGAATAGGGCTTTTGGGGATGAGGGGAATGGGTGGGAAGTCATATAGAAAGTCCTGACCCCAGTGAAGGAGGAAGGCATCCCTTGCCTGACAAACTCGAGCCGGAATTCTGGAACAGAACTGGGGAAGTTTGGCATTCAGCGGACTTGCAGAGGTCTATGTCCGGGGTTCCCCAAATCTGAAATATTTGAGCAACCTGGTCTGCATGGAGACCAATTGTGTGGAAGCAGAACTTGAATGAGTTTGTCTGCCCAAGAATTTTGAATGCCTGGAAGATACATCGCAAGGAGATGAATCTGATGCTATATGGCGAGGGCCCATAGTCACAAAGCTTTGTTGCATAGCAACAGAGAGCCTGTTCCGCCCTGCTTGTTCACATAGAACATGGCTACCTGCTTGTCCATTTGAACTAGGACTGTCTTGTAGCTGAGCTGGGCGTGAAATACTCGAAGAGCAAGGAAGATTGTTCTGAGCTCCAGGAGGTTGATGTGAAGACAGGCCTCCTGTGGAGTCCAGGTACCCTGGGTAGAGAGATTGTGCAGGTGTGCTCCCCATCCCATCTGTGAAGCATCTGTTGTTAAGGTGGCTTGGGATAGGGGTTGCTGGAAAGGAGAGATCACCAGAAGATTTCTGGGTGATTGCCACCATTGGAGGGACGAAATAAGACGGTCTGAGTTTGTTATTTTGTCTGACAGGCAACCTGAGGCCTGTGTCCACTGAGTGGATAAAGTCCACTGGGCTGCTCACATATGGAGGTGAGCATAAGGAACCACATGCATGGTGGATGCCATGTGGCCTAGCAATTGTAGCATTTCCCGAGCAGTGAGACAAGGTTTGAGCACTGCTTGGGAAGCTAGTTGTACTATGCGAAGATAGCGGGGCTGCGGAAGGAAAGCCCTTGTCTGTCTGGTATCCAGATGAGCTCCTATGAACTCTAGGGACTAAGTGGGAGCAAGATTGGATTCTGGGAGGTTTATGACCAGTCCCAAATACTGAAGGATTCGCATTGTGCGAGATAGAGCAGAGCTGGCTTCTGGCACTGTAGGGGCTCGAATGACAAATACTCCCAGAGTGCGGTGAAATGCTGCTACCACAGCCATGCATTTTGTGAAAACTCTTGGTGCAGATGCCAGGCCAAAGGGAAGAACCCTGTATTGGTAGTGCTTTCCTTGAAACAGGAATCAGAGGAATATCCTGTGATTTGGATGGATGAGAATATGAGTATACGCATCCTTGAGATCTAGAGAACAAAGCCAATCCTGACTTTGAAGGTATGGCAGCAGAGTTCCTATAGAGACCGTTTTGAACTTCTCTCGGAACAGAAATTTGTTCAATTCTCTGAGGTCTAAAATGGGTCTGTGTCCTCCTGTTTTCTTTTGAATAAGGAAATAGGGCGAGTAGAACCCTGTACCCTGATGGGGAATGGGTACTTCCTCTATTGCTCCTTGAGCAAGGAGCATTGTGACTTCTTGACCTAAGAGATTGTCGAGGTCTGAGAATTGAACTGTCTTATAATTGTAGGAGGGGCAGGCTGTGAAAATGAAGCTTGTACCCCTCTCGTATAATGGACAGAGTCCAATTTTCTGCTGTTATTTGGTACCATCTGTGGGCAAATTGACATAACCTGCCTGGGATGGTTAAGGGTTCTGGACCCTTCAGGAGCAGGAAGGCAAAGTTCTCTAGAAAGGAGTCAAAGCCCCTGAGGAGACAGACTGCTGAGCTGGCTGAGGTTTTGCAGCTTTTGGCTTCTTTTGTTGTCTAGGTTGTTGCTGCTGTCCCTTTTGGGCAGTCTGACCTGGACGGTGTCCCTGTTGGGTATAGGAAGGATAAAATTTCTTTTTCTTATTGAAAAATGGTTTCTTAGAGGATCTTTTCTTTGCAGGATCGGCTGTAGATTTGGACAATCTATCCAATGTGATATTGTCAGTATCTATTTCATTAGCCTTCTCCTGCCAATTCTTGCCAAAGAGATTTTCTCCTGTGCAAGGAATGTTTCCTAATTTATCCTGTACCCAAATTTCCAAGTCAGATGCCTGAAGCCAGGCGATCCGACATGCACCAATGGCAATAGCAGAGGTTCTGCTTATGCACTCAAAACAGTGAAAGGCTGCACGATTTACAAACTTGGAAACATCCAGAGCATGTTTGACAAGAGTGAGATAGTCTTGTTTTTTGTCATCAGGAAGAAGGGGCTCATAAGCTCCAAGTCTCCTGTGACCTCTTTAAGGAACATTCCCATATACAAGATATAGGAACTGATCCTAGCTGAGAACATGGAAGCTTGGAAGCATCGACGCCCAAAGGCATCGAGAGTCCTGCATTCACGACCTGGAGGATTGGATGCATGTCTCTTTGCACTTTTCATCCTTCTCATGGCTGATTCCACCACCATTGAATGGTGTGGTAATTGAGGTTTTTGAAAGCCAGGATAAGGTGGAACTCGATACATGGTATCGAGTCTTCGAGAATGAGGTGTTTCCCACATCCTTAGCATAAGATCATGTAAGATCTTACCTATAAACCGCCACTGATCTCTGGAAGAGGCGGTATAGAAAAGATGTATAAATAAATAAATAAATAAGATCTCATGAATAGGCAGAGTAACTGCCTCTTTGGGAGCCTTAGCGTATTAGAGGATTTCCAACTCCTTAGCCCTAGGCTCTTTTTCAGGAGCTACTGTGATGGAAAGGCCTCGGGCCACATCACGGATAAAGTAGTGAAAGGACATATCCTCTGGCGGAGACATTCTGGGCTGAGGAGAAGAGGAGTCATCGGGGAAAAGTACTCTGGTATCGGTAGAGTCTTCGGAGTCTTCAGTCTCATCCAAGGATTCAAAATATCTCTGATCCCGGTGATCGTGCAAAGCACAGTACCGGTATCGATCAAAGTCGGTATCGGGTTGTTCAGGTACCGATCTGTCGATGCCAGAGAGAGACGCATGACTCGGTACGGGTGGCATACCCGCTGATGTCGATGAAGTCGATACCGGTAGTGGTATCGGTTGAGGTGTCTGAAGCGGTTTCAACAGTACCGAAGCCGTGAGAAGAGCCGCTAGACTGCGTTCGATAGCAAGGAATCTCTGGTCTATCGATGCTGCCGATGCTTGGGTGTCAGTACCAGTAGAAGCGGCCAGGACCCCAGAGCATGGCACCAGTAGTTCTGCCAAGGTTGAGGCCTCGAGAACATCCTGGAGCCCCGTTAATGCTTTGGAAGCTGAAGCCTCCCGCCGGGGCAGTTTTGCCGGTGAAATTCCTCAAGGGCAATGCCAGGGGCATCTCGATACTTAGAAGGAGATCTACCCTTTGAGGACTGGCTAGATTTATGTTTAGTTACCTGAGATCCATGGGAGGAAGATGAAGCACTGGAGGACGTTGATGCAACAGACGCCACGTCTGAGGGAAAAAAGGTGCTAAGTTTAGCAGCTTGGTTCTGCCGGCCCCTTTCTGACATCATTCCACAGGAGAGGCACTCTGAAATAGAGTGGTCAGGACCTAAACATTTGAGACACCAATCATGGGTGTCAGTGACGGAAATGGTACCGCCACATTTAGAACATTTCTTAAAACCTGAAGCAGGTTTTTCCATTTTTAAGGAAAAATTGGGCCTAGTGCCCAAAATGGCACCTTGCACCAAGGAAAAAAAAGTTTCTGAAATAAACCACTTAGAAACATAGAAATATGACGACAGAAAAAGACCACATGGCCTATCTAGTCTGTCCTTCCATATCAACATCTACAACAGTCCCCTTTTTACCTTTAGAGATCCTCTCTGTTTGTCCCATGATTTTTTGAATTCAGTTACTGTCCTCATCTCTACCACCTCCACTGGGAGACTATTCCACGGATCCACTACTCTTTCTGTAAAGAAATATTTCCGCATATCACTCCTGAATCTATCTCCCTTCACCCTCATCCCATGTCCCCTCGTAGCAGAACTTGCTTTCAATTGAAAGAGGCTCTCTCCCTGAACATTTATGCCACGGAGGTATTTAAACATCTCAATCAAATCACCTCTATCCCGCCTTTCCTATAAGGTGTACATATGAAGATCCCTAAGTCTGTCCTCATATGCTTTATAATGAAGACCACTAATCATTTTAGTAGCCACCCTCTGCACCGACTCCATCCTGTTCACATCCTTTTGAAGGTGCAGTCTCCAGAATTGCACACTATACTCCAAATGAGGTCACACCAAAGACTTATACAGAGGCAATATCACCTCCTTTTTTCTGCTAGCCATTCCTCTCCGTATGCACCCAAGCATCCTTCTAGCTTTTGTCATTGCCTTTTCTACCTGTTTAGCTACTTTAAGACAGGGGTGGCCCAAGGGGGGTGCGGGGCCATGTGCGGAGATTAATTGCGGGGCCTCATTTGCATAGGGAGCCTCATTTGCATAAATACTTGCATAATGTTAACATGCATTTTTAGTAAACATGCTTCTTAATGAGTGTCTGGATAAAGAAAGACTAACAGATTTCTACGTTATTATATTCCAGTGCCAACCGCCAGGCCCATTAGGAAGTACTATAAATACTGACCATTTAGAACTCATAGCAAATCCACCATATCATAACAGCTCTGCCAGGACTCACAAAGCACCAAACCCTACCTATCAAAAGGCAACACTGCAAATATTAAACCAATACATCTCAGAGAATACCAATGCATCTCCTACTTGGGAAAGAGAACAAGTGACATGTTCAAATAGAAACTACATGAACAGAATACCTCAGCTTGGTTAAAATGCAGAACATAGACCGTCACCAAAGAACAAGGGATCACAATTTAGAAATAGGAAAACAATAATTAAACTGGGAACCCCAAAAGCCAAACTTGGGATGTACAACAACAATGGAGAAATAAAACTATAAATTAATTTCCTCTTGTACTAAACAAAACACAAAAGACGTTAACGATGCACATTTCCCAGAGCTGATATATTCCAGTTAATAAATTCAAAATAAAAAAGTATTTTTCTACCTTTTGTTGCTTGTGCATTTTCTTTTCAGTTGCAATTGCTCCAGTCATTTTCTTATGGTTTTTTGGGGTCTTCTGCGAGCTATCCATTTTCCTTTCTTCTCTTTTAGATTTTTTTCCAAATTTTTCTCTATATCTGCTTTAACATACTGATCTTTCCCCTTTTGCTCTTTCCTCCATTTCTTTCCTTATTCCTTTATCATCCACTCAAATTTCACCCTTCCATTCTCAATCTCCACTTACTCTTCCAATACACGGCCCACTGTAGACTTTTCGTCCCTCCCACACAAAATATCTTTTCCCCTCTTCATTCTCATTCCCCATCCTTTTCTAGTCCTCCCCCAAAATCAGTTCCTTTATAGTTCTAGACCCACCCAGCATCTGCCCCCTTCTAGTCCCAGTCTCCCAAGCTTCCACATCAGCCCATTTCCAGTCCTAGCCTCCCATATGCTGTTTTCCAGTTCCATTCCAGCCCCCCATCAACATATTTCCACTCCAAACGTCCCCATCAGCCCATTCCAGCCCTATTCCAACTCACATCAGCCCACTTCCAGTCCTATTCCAGCCCATCACCCATTTTCAGTCCACGTTCCCCCCATCAGCCCATTTCTAGTCCTATCCTAGCTCCTCATCAGCCCATTTCCAGTCCTAGCCCCCCATATGCTCTTTTCCAGTTCCATTCCCGTCCCCCATCAGCCCATTTCCACTCCACGCTCCCCCATCAGCTAATTTCCAATCCTAGCCCCCTCGTCAGCCCACTTCACCCTATTCCAGCCATCAGCCCATTTCCAGTCCTAATCCAGCTCTTCATCAGCCCATTTCCAGTCCAAGTTCCCCCCCACCATCACAGCCCATTTCGTCCATTCCCCCCCCCACCAACACAGCCCATTTGCAGTCCTATCCCCCCCACCATCACAGCCCATTTGCAGTCGTCCCCCCATCACAGTCCATTCCCCCCATCACAGCCCATTTCCAGTCCATTCCCCCACCACCATCACAGCCCACTTGCAGTCCTCCCCCCCACAGCCCAATTGCAGTCCATTCCCCCCCCACATCACAGCCCATTTCCAGTCTGTTTCCCCCCATCACAGCTCAATTCCAGTCCGTTCCCCCCAACATCACAGCCCAATTGCAGTCCATTCCCCCTCCACATCACAGCCCATTTCCAGTCTGTTTCCCCCCATCACAGCACATTTCCAGTCCGTTTCCCCCCAGCCCATTTCCAGTCCGTTTCCCCCCATCACAGCCCATTTCCAGTCCGTTCCCCCCCCCAGCCCATTTTCAGTCCGTTTCCCCCATCACAGCCCTCTTCCAGTCTGTTCCCCCCCCAATCCAATTCCAGTTTGTTTCCCCCCATCACAGCCCATACAGTCCTAGCCGCCCCCCCCCCTCCGAAGAGCCCCGCGCCGTCTAAGAGGCTGCAGAGGGAGCCGGGGAAGCCCGCGCGAGGCCCCGGCTCCCTCTGCACAGCCCGCCAGCATGAAAAGCCTTTACCTTCACGCTGGCGGCTATTTCAATGAAGCTGCGAATGCCGGGAAAGGTTAAAGGCAATGACCTATAACCTCTCCCGGCAGTCGCAGCTTCATTGAAACAGCCGCAAGCGTGAAGGTAAAGGCTCTTCACGCTGGCGGGCTGTGCAGAGGGAGTCGGGGCTACGGCGGGCTTCCCCGGCTCCCTCTGCAGCCATCCATTGAGCGAGAATGTGGTTCGCATGGAGCCCTGTGCGAACAACATTCTCGCTCAATGGATGGGCCGGCCCTGCTTTAAGATCATCAGACACAACCACGCCTAGGTCCCGCTCTTCTTTAGTGGACAAAAGTACTTTACCCCCTATACTATATGGCTCCCTTGGATTGCTGCAGCCCAAATGCATGACCTTACATTTTTTAACATTAAATCCCAGCTGCCAAATTCTAGACCATTCTTCAAGCTTAGCTAGATCCCTCCTCATGTTATCTACACCTTCCTGGGTGTCTACTCTATTGCAGATGTTGGTATCATCCACAAAGAGGCAAACCTTACCCGACAGCCCTTCTGCTATATCACTAACAAAGATGTTAAAAAGAATTGGACCAGGGACAGATCCCTGAGGCACACCACTGGTAACATCCTTCTCCTCAGAGAGAGCTCCATTTACCTGTACTCTTTGTCACCTCCCACCCAACCAATTTCTAACCAAAGCAGTAACTTTAGGGTCCATCCCTAGGGTGCTCAATTTGTTTAAAAGTCGCCTGTCAAGAACAGTGTCAAAGGCTTTACTGAAATCTAAATACACCACATCTAGGGCTCTCCCTCGGTCCAACTCCCTGGTCACCCAGTCAAAGAAATCAATCAGATTTGTCTGACAAGACCTGCCTCTGGTGAATCCATGCTGCCTCGGATCCTGTAATCCGCTGGACTCCAGAAACCTCACTATTTTCTCTTTCAGCAGCGTTTCCAATAATTTACTCACCACCTAAGTTAAATTAACCGGCCTGTAGTTTTCAACCACATCCTTACTTCCGCTTTTGTGTAAAGGCACCACATGAGCCTCTCTCCAGTCCTTTGGCACCACTCCCGACTCCAACGAGGCATTGAAAATGTCAGTCAGTGGAGTTGCTAGAACGTCCCCAAGTTCCCTCAGTATTCTAGGGTGTATCCCATCCAGTCTCATCGCTTTGTCTACTTTAAGTTGAGCTAGTTTCTCACGAACACAGTCTTCTGACAATTGTTCAAGATGTCCCTCGCTTCTGTTCCTGTTTGTGGGTGTTTTCTGAGGTCCTGCTCCTGGTTCTTCATCTGTGAACTGTGGTGAGGAATGCCCTCCAGGAGGATAGGGGAAAATCCTGGTAGAAGTAATGAAACAGCACTAGCACACAGGATTTCCAATGCAGAGTTGAAAAAAACACAGCTCTCTGCTGAGCACAGGACACGCCCCAGCTCAGGGGAGGAGACAGGCTTCTGCACTGATTGGGCACGCTCAGGGGAAGGTCAGGGCGTGCCGGGAAATGAAGCCCTTTTAAATCCCCAAGCAGAAAGGGAAGAAGAGAGGAGGAAAAGAGAAAAGGAGGAAAGAAAAGAAGAGGGAAAAGGAAGGAGGAAAACGCTAGAACCCTGGAGCAAGGCAGAACCTTGGAGCAGTAAACCTTGGAGCCAAGCACACTCTAAGAAAGAACCTTACTACAAGGTACAGCCTGGGCATGGGAAGGCTAGCAAATTCAGCACATGGAAAGAAGGTATCTGATCTGGTAGCAAACAAGGCTACAGAAGCAAGGAAGTGAAGCAGGAAGAAAGCTTTTCAAAGAGAAATTCACAGAGCAGAGGAAATAGCAGTAAGGCTGCTGAGTTTTTGAACCAGAGAGACTTCTGGAGGAAAGGTGCCCAGTGGCTAGCGTGAGTTGTCAGCACCCGGGGCAAGGCAAGTAATTTGCGCCCCCTAACCCGTGGATTTTAGCCGCCGGGGAGCTTCTTTGCGCGGGGGAGCCGACCGTGATCCTACCCCGGGAGGGAGCGATCGTCAGCACTGACCTCACTGAGCCGGAGTCCAGGGAAACGAACAGCACAGCAGCAAGAGCCTGACAAGCATGGTTAAACGCCCAACAGCAGGGAAGAGGAGGAGATCTGGAACCAGAAACTCGCGATGCCGCCCTGCAGCTCCGCCTTCTCGAGCGCACAGGGAGATCCGACCCCAACCCCAGCTTTACATTGAGATTGAGGGGCGACGACGCGATAAACAGTCCCCCTCCCACCCCGCCCCGGCAGCTTGTGTGAAATAGCTACCTAGAGGGGGTCAATCGCATCGCCTGCGCTTTGTTGCCGAGGGTTTGCCAAGAACAATGCGACTCCCAGGACTGCGGGCTTGAGGGCTATAGCGCAAACCTCTTTGCAGTGCCACCACCAGATGGCGTACGCGCCAACATGTATCATAGGGACCTGCCTTTCCCCCTCATCGGCAACAGAGAGCTGCGAGTGCGAGCGCCCCCCCCCCCATGTTGCGCCCGGTGCGGCCGGCCCCCCTGCACCCCCCACGCTACGCCTCTGAAGGTGCCAGTTCTTATTCAAACCCTGCTAAAGGTAAAGCTGACTTTTCTACTTTTAATGCTTTACTAGAGAAACCTTTTATTTGTGCTGACCTTCACAAGGCAAACCCAGCTGCAGAAGCTGATAGCAAGTGGGGGAAGGGTGTTACCCTTACCAAAGACTTTCACATGGATAAAGAGCCATTAAAGGTTGAATTGCTTTTAAAACAGTTTCAAGAGTTTCTGGAACTGAGGTCAGGGAAGCTTAGCAGTCCTGACAGAGACGGCGATAGCCTTAGCTCTGATGAATGCATGCAAGTGGATAATTACCTGCCTGCCTTAGAAGGGGACCCTTCTCCAATGGATTGCTCAATCTGCCTCAAAGAGGACAGCAATGTAAGAAACCCTTGAACACTGTATGAAAACAATACAGGGTGTTTGCTGTACTTGCTGCCAAGCTAAAAAGGTTTACAAATTGTTTTCATTTGTTGTTTTGAGAAGCCACGCTGTGGAAGAAACAGTTGTTTGTTTGGTGCTGCAATAATTCTGAAAGACCACATGAGGCACTGCTGAGTTAAAGCTGCTGTGATTGTGAAGAGCCGAGTAGAAGCTAACTTAATTTCAGTTGTACTCCCTATGTTCCTGGTTTCAGCTGTTTGGGTTGAAGTTGCACCTTTTGCGTTATGTACCATTGAATTTTGATGCGCTAGGAAAATATCCCCACAACAATAAATTTCTTGCAGCCTTAACATTCGTGTCACGACTACAATTTAATCCTGAAGGAAATACAAGCACACTACAAGTCCCACAATTCCCAGGGAACAGTACAAGCTTTATTCCTCAGGGATATTACAAGGCCACTCCTGCCTGTAAGCTCTCGGGCCCGGGCAGGAGCGTCGCAGAACACAGAACAGAAATATTTGTTAAGCAATTCTGCTTTATCCTTATCAGCTTCTACATATTCCTCCCCTGCACCCTTGAGTGTGACAATACCACTTTTGCCTTTCCTCTTCTCACTAACATATCTGAAAAATGTCTTATCCCCCCCATTTTACTGCATTGGCTATTTCCTCCTCCTTTTGAATCTTTGCCTTCCTGACTACTTTTCTAGCTTCTCTAAGTTTTTCCAAATACAGATGTCTGTCTTCCTCTCTCTGTGATCTCTTGTATAGTTTTTGTTTTGTTTTTTGAAGAAAGAAAGAAAGAACCGGCGGTACCGGTATAGCGTTGAAGGAAGGCAGATGCGACTACAAAAACAAAGATTAAATACGAAATTTTCTGCGGTGACAGGGTATGCAACCTGTCAGCTCCGCGGAAAACGAAGAACTGGAGAGGGACAGTTGGAAAGGCAGCACGCAGGCGCTGTGGGATGCTCCCAAAAGCTTTCCTATTGGATGCTGAGGAGCGTTCCTGCGCAGGCTCTGTCGGTACCAACGATACCCATATGTGAAGACTACATTCCTGCTCGTTCCTGGAGATGAGGCTGATGCTGATTTCAACAAAGAAGCGGGGGAAACCACGGCTGTTGGGACCAGAACAGGGCTACGAGGATCATGTTGCCCCTGTCAGCCTGCAGCTTGAACAGTGTTTTGGCTATTAGCGGAATGAGTGGGAAAGCGTATAGCAGACCAGTTACTCAGGAGGAAAGCATCCGGGGCTTGATGGTGTGGGGACGGCACCCTTGAGCAAAAGCGAGGGACCTGCTCATTAAGGGTGAGGCAAAATGGTCAATCTCCGGGATTCCTCATAGCACAAAGATGCGATCAACTACTATTCGATGAAGAGTACATTCATGAGGTCGAAGGACCTGGCTGAGTTTGTCGACAAGAACATTCTGATCACCCAGTACGTAAATGGCTCTGAGAACCATTCTATGATCAGGGCAAAGGTCCACAAGTGGATTGCTTCCCAGCAGAGGAGGTGAGAGCCCGTGCCTCCCTGTTTGTTGACATAAAACATAGCAACCTGGTTGTCCATCTGAGCCAGGATAGATTGATCTGATAACTGATGGTGAAACACCTGAAGGGCACTGGTTATCACTCTCAACTCCAGAAGTTGATCTGATGCAATGCTTCCTGTTAAGACCATAGGCCCTGCATGCCCAGGCCATCAAATGTGCTCCCCAGCCCTGTTTGGACACATCGGTTGTTAGAGTCCGTCGAGGTGGAGGCATCTGAAAAGTATCCCTATGAGAAGGTTGTGAGGAGATAGCCACCACTGAAGGGAGTCCGCTAGGTGATTACCACTCTGTCTCGAAAATGGCCCTTTGTATGCTTCCATTGGGAGGAGACGGTCCACTGTGCTTGGTGCATGTGGAGACAAGTGTAGGGGACCACATGGACGGCAGAGGTTGTGTGACCCAACAGACTAAACATGCCTCTTGCCATGGTGTGACGACTGTGCTGGATGATGCCTGGCAGTTCTATGAGGTGTTTAAGATGGTCCTATGGCAGGAAAGCTCAAGCACAAGTTGTGTCGAGATGAGCACCTATGAATTCTAGCCTCTGAGTTGGAGAAAGATGCAACTTTAGAAGGTTTATGACAAATTCCAGTTGTTCGAGCACCGAGAATGCATTGAATGGACAGACACACCATATGTGGTGTCTCACCCCTGATGAGCCAATCATCTAAGTAGGGGAAGACAAAGATGCCCAGGGTGCAGAAACAGGCCACAACTACCGCCAGTCATTTTGTGAAGACTCTTGGGGTGGACTCCAGGCCAAAGGGCAGGACTCAATATTAGTAGTGCCTGCAGTCGAACATGAAACGGAGGTATTGCCTGTGAGACGAGTGAATGAGGAAGTGTGTGTATGCATCCTTTAGATCCAGATAATCGAGCCAATCATTTATTTTTATCTTTATTAGGAGCTTAATATACTGCTCACACAAACTGTATCAGAGCGGTTTACAATTGTTTAAAAATATATACTGCTTTAATAAAGGAAACAGAACACCAGCAATTGGATAGGAGAGAGATAGCAAGTGAAGCAAAGGACAGCAGATAAGGGAGGGATTTCTCTGAAGGTAGGGTAATAGGGTTCCTGGAGAAACCATCTTGAACCTCTCTCGTACTAGGAACTTGTTGAGCTTCTGAAGGTCTAGGATTGGACAGAACCCCCTGATTTTCTGGGGATAAGGAAATATCGGGAGTAAAACCCTAACTTCTCCTGTGCACAGGGAACAAGTTCTATTGCACTATCCCTTAGTAGGGTGGTGACTTCCTGCTGTAAAAGAGACCAATGGAGAGGTTTCGGAACTTGAATCACCTGGTCTCCTTTGTGCTTCCTTACCATTCCCCCTAGATGTATCCCTGTCTACACCTACTGTGTTGTCTGTCTTGACTAGATTGTAAGCTCTGATGAGCAAGGACTGTCTCTTACATGTCTGTGCAGCATTGTGTACATCTTATAGCGCTATACAAATGCTCAGTAGTAGCAGTAATAGAAAAGAAGGGAGGAGGTAACTGGGAAAAATGTAGCAGGGTAGCCCCCAAAGATGACCTGCAGAGTCCAGGTCTCTGATGTTATGAGGGGCCACCTGTGGGCAAAATTGACCAGCCTGCTCGTTATTTGAGTAGGCTGTGGATCCTTCAGGGGAAGAATTGCAATGTTCTCCAGAAAGCAGTCAAAAGCTAGCCCCAGGTTGGGGTTGCAGGGCTAGTTGAGGTTTAGGCGGCTTGGGCGTTTTGGGTTGGCGAGAAGCCTAAGCCTCCTGCTGACCATGGTGAGCATGATAGGCCATGTAAGCAGGATAAGAGGGGTAAATGTTTCTTCTTAGGGTAGAAGGGTTTCTTAACAGAGGCCTTCTTCCTAGAAGCATCAGCTGTTTTATGAGAGAGATGCTTCATGGTAAGATCATCAGTCTCGATTTCACCAGCCTTCTCCCTCCAGCCTTTACCAAAGAGGTTCTCACCTCGACAAGTAATTTCTGCTAGCTTGTCTTACATAGTAACATAGTAAATGACGGCAGATAAAGACCAGTATGGTCCATCTAGTCTGCCCAGTACGATGTCAAGAGTAGGTGCACCTGCTGCTCTGTGCAGGCCACCCCTCCCCATGTCTTTGTTTGGGGTGAACCCACCACTCCATGTAGGACACCCCTATTTGTTGAGAAATTAGATGGTTCCGTTTATTTTGATTTTATCCTGTTGCTGTAAAGGGATCCACTGTGTCTGTCCCATGCCATTTTGAATTCCGTCACCGTGTTTGCCCCCACCACTTCCATCGGGAGGGCATTCCAAGCATCCACCACCCTTTCTGTGAAAAAGTATTTCCTGACATTGCCTTCTTAGACCCACTGTTCGAGGTCCGAAGACTGCAACCAAGCCAGCCTTCTGGCCCCAATGTCCACCACTGTAGCTCTGCTGGTAGACTCAAAAGGGTCAAAAGCTGCTCTGGTGATGAACTTCGAATAGTCTTGACTATGCTTGACTAGTAACCGGTAGACATCCTGCTTCTCTGAAGGAATTATATCAGAGAAGTCAAGATCCTTCACAATGTCCCTAAGGAACACACCAAGAATTAATGCGGCAAGCCAACATCGATGCATGGAGCATCAGCAGCCAAAGACATCAAGGGTACGAGATTCCCTTCCGAGAAGAACCAAAGAGTGGTTCTGAGCACTCTTGAGCTGGCACATGGCTACCTTGACAACCATAGAATGGTGAGGGAGTTGAGGGTTTTGGAATCTCGGGGAATCGGGAACCCTGTACATGGTGTCTAGCCTTTTACTGACCAAGGGAACTGAGAGAGAGGTCTCCTACATCCTAAAGATGAGGTCCCCCAGAATACAATGGACTGGAAGAGTGGCAATCTCCTTAGGAGTTGAGGGATACTGTAGTATCTCAAGCTCCTCGGGCGCTCGGTTTCATCTCGATGCCTACAAAGACCAAGAATGCCTTGGCCATGTCTCTAATAAAGTCCTGGAAGGACATGTCCTCAGATGGGGAACAGTGGCGTTTGTAAGGCAGTGAAGGGTCCAATGGCACATCACGGTGCCTCTGTGAAACAGGGGACTTAGCCTCTGATTCCCGGGCAACAGAATCGGAGAAGTCAAAATAGTGAGGGTTAATGTAGAATCCCCACTGCCGATCCAAAGTTGATGGATGATCCTGATGCCGATACTTTAGGGTATCGGAACCATAGAAGCTCGAGGCTCGTTTCTCCAGCGGTCGATGGGATTCGGTCGGTTCCAAGATCAGCATCGACCCAGAGGGTCTCTATGGTAGCGGTTCCAGGTTTGGCATTGAGACCAGGGCTCCTGAGGGCCTTGAGGCCACCGGTACAGATGCCACCAGGAGCACAATCAAACAGCATGTTCTGTTTGAGGGAAATGGAGGATGTCTGTGAGGACTCTGGTACAGGACTCTGGACCACCATTCCAGACACCGGAACTGGTGGCTCTCCAGAGGTTGAAGCATCGATAGCACTCTGGAGCCCCTCTTAAGCTTTGGAGGTGGATTCTTCCCCACTGGGGCTGTTCAGCTGGCTGTTTTTGGTTCTCCGATTCAGAGTCCAGCTGAGGCGGGCTCCGGTGTCAATGTCCAAGGAATCGATGCCGGGAATAGGCATCAGTCCTTGACATCGAAACCTGAGCTGCTTACGCGGCGTCGGTGGTCGACTGTTTGTTACCATGGCCTCTCGGTTCCAAAGGAGCGTGGGAATGCAAATAACAGGAGCCCTGAGAAAGTGTTGAAGAGGACTGTGCTGAGGGCACCGAGTCAGATCCAAAAGGACTCTCACATTGGTTTTCATGTTTTTTAACCATTTTTTGTCTCTTGCTGACACAGGTTACAAGAGCATGGGTTGTGGTCAGGGTCCAAGCACTGTAACTACCAATTATGCTTGTTGGTAACTGAAATGGTGTGGTTGGAGGAAGTACATTTCTTGAAACTGCTGGCTGGCTTCTTCATGTTAGGAAAAACAGCCTTTGCCAGGTCAAAAGACTCTATGGCGGCAAAAACAGATGAAAAAATCCACGGGAACTGCGAGGTAAAAAAGAAAGAAAAAGCGTAATTACTCACCTGTAAAAGGTGTTCTCCAGGGACAGCAGGAATCAGTCCTCACTTATGGGTGACGTCGGCACCGATGGAGCCTGCACGGAGCAATTCCTCAACTTTCAAAGAAAGCCTTTGGGATTGCTGCCACGTATGTGTGGTCCTCTTCCCATCCAAAGGTGCCATCTTGCTCAGTCAGGTCCCAGAGCTTGAGCCCTACTAAGAAGATGGCAAGGCAAGGACAAAAAAAATAGCAACTCTTCAGGGGAAGTGGGAGGTTAGTAAGGACTGATTCCTGCTGTCCCTGGAGAACACCAGTTACAAGTGCGTAACTATGTTTTCTCCAGGAACAAGCAGGAAGTCAGTCCTCACTTATGGGACTCTCCAGCTACAGGTAACCGGACCTGTAAGCTAAAAACACCTCTGCGAGGCCGTGAGCAAAAGCCGATGTCTGAAGGAAGCCTGAGTCCTCGGGCCTTCGGAGAAAGCTCTCGGTAACCGCAGAAGAAGGGTTGGAGGGCAGGAGTTGCTTATACCTCAAACAGACAGAGCATAGCCTGGCTGAAGGCGCTGTCCCGGAAGGATTCCATCTCCAGGCAGTAGTGCAAAGCGAAGATATTCACTGAAGACCAGGTCACAGTCCGGCAGATATCCATAAGAGGCACTGAGTGCAGCGAAGCCACTGACGCTACCTTGGTGTGGATGCCGTGGTGGTGACCCGACGATCCAATGGGGCGCCCGCCTTTACCTGGGTGAAGGCGATGCCATCCGCCACCCAAATGGAGAGGGTGCACTTGGTGACTGCCAGCCCCAGGCGGTTGGGATCATAGGCGATGAAGAGCCGGTCGGACTTGCGATGACTTTGGGTGTGCTGCAGGAAGAAGGCGAGAGCCCTCTTGCAGTCAAGTGTATGCAGGACCTCCGATGCTCAGTTGGCGTGAGGTCACAGGAAGAAAGTCAGCAAGACCACCTCCTGATTGAGGTGGAAATTCGAGACAACCTTTGGTAGGAACTTGGGGTGAGTGCGAAGGACCACCCTGTTCCTATAAAACCTGTTGTAGGGGGCCTCAGCCATGAGGGCTTGAAGTTTACTGACTCACCGCACCGAGGTCATTGCCACCAGGAAAACCACCATCCAGGAGAGGTGCTGGAGCGAGCACATTGCCATCGGCTCGAAGGGCGGCCGCGTCAGCTGAATGAGCACGATGTTCAGGTCCCATTCCGCTGGAAGAGGCTGGATGGGGGGGTTTAGAAAGCAAGAGGCCCCGCATGAAGCGGGAGACCAGAGGCTGCCCCAAGAGGGGTTTACCCTTGACAGGCAAGTGATTGGCCAAGATGGCGCTCAGGTGAACCCTGACCGAGTTGGACTTCAGTCCCATCTGCGAGTGGTGGAGAAGATCGAAAACCACCGCCACTTCAGGGCACAGGCCCTGAAGTCGAGTCCTTCCTCGATGTGAGAAGAACGTCCTCGATCTCCAATGGGAGGTGCAGCGAGGCTAAAGAGACCCGTTCAGCCACTAGGCTGTAAGGGATAGCGAGACCAAGTTCAAGTGAAGCACTCATCCCTCCTACTACATCAGCAGACCTGGGGCACTGCCCAGGGGGACCGGAGGCTCAGACGAGAGCCAGAGTAGAAGCGGGAACCAAGATTGTCGAGTCCACGAAGGAGCCACGAAAATAACCGAGGCTCAGACGCACTGGATTTTGTGGAGGGTCCTCACAAGGACAGGAGTGGGAGGGAATGCATACAGAAGCCTGGAGGTCCAGTTCAGGAGGAAGGCATCTGGGGCCACCCTGCACGGGTGTGGTATCGGCCCGCAGACATGGGGAAGCTGTGCGTTCGCCAGGCTGGCGAACAGGTCTATGGACGGAGTCCCCCAGTGGCAAAACAGGTGGAGAACCACCTCTGGACTCAGGCGCCACTCGTGCGGGTGGAGAAGCCTGCTGAGCCTGTCCGTGAGGACATTGTCGTGGCCCGGGAGGTAGACACCTCTTAGGGTCACTCCCTGGAGCACTGCGAAGGAGCAGAGGAGGAATGCCTCCCGACAGAGGAAACGGGAGCCTGTGCCCCCCTCCTTGTTTATGTAGAACATCGCGACACTGTTGTCTGTCTGCACGAGCACTAATTTGCCCTTAAGGTGGTACTCAAAGACCTTCAAGGCCAACCAGGCCGCTCCAAGCTTAAGCAAGTTGATCTGCTGTCGAGATTCCTCGGGTGACCACCTCCCCTGGGTGCAGAGGTGGTCCCAGTGGGTTTCCCAGTCCAACAGCGAAGCATCCGTTGTCAAGATGAGCTCGTGCTGTCGAGTATGGAAGGGCATGCCCCGAAGGAGGCTCTGGGGATCCTGCCACGACACTAGGGACTCGACTAGGCTGCGAGACACCCGGACCGGGTCCCAGAGGCGGCCCGAGGCTTACATAAGAACATAAGATATGCCATACTGGGTCAGACCAAGGTCCATTAAGCTCAGTATCCTGTTTCCAACAGTGACCAATCTAGGTCATACGTACCTAGCAGTTTCCCCAAAAGACATAGGTTCCACAATGCTTGTACTGGGTCAAGCACTGATATCCTGGGACCCTTCTTAATAATGGTTTAAGGACCTTTCCTCCAGGAACTTGTCCAAACCTTTTGTAAACCCAGCTACACTAACAGCCTTAACTACATCCTCCGGTAACAAATTCCAGAGTTTGATTACATGATGAGTGAAAAAATATTTTCTTTTATTAGTCTTAAATAGTTTACCCTGTAGCTTCATTGCATGTCCCCTAGTCTTTCTATATTCTGATAAAGTAAAGAGTAGTTACTCACCTGTAACAGGTGTTCTCCAGGAGCAGCAGGAATCAGTCCTCACATATGGGTGACATCGACGTCGATGGAGCCCCCATGCGGAGCATTTCCCCAGCTTTCTAAGAAAGCCTTTGGGAATACACCCACGCATGCGCGGTCCCCTTCCCGTCCAAAGGTGCCATCTTGCTCAGTCAGATGACATAGCTAAAAGACAGCACAAAAAACAAAACGAACTATGTACAACTGCAACTCCCAGGGGAGGAGGGAGGGTTGTGAAGACTGATTCCTGCTGCTCCTGGAGAACACCTGTTATAGGTGAGTAACTACTCTTTCTCCAGGACCAAGCAGGAAGTCGGTCCTCACATATGGGTGACTCCCTAGCTCTGGGCTACCAGGAACCCAGGCTGAAAAATAGAGCTCCCTCTGTGAAGCCTCAGCATCAGGGAAAGAATTTTACTGAGAAGAGATCCCACCGGTAGCCCAACAAGAGGGCTGGAGGGCAGGAGTTGCCTAAACCTCAAAGAGATTCCGGAGTACTGCCTGACCAAAAGCACTGTCCCTAAGGGACTCCCTCTCCAGGCAGTAATGAGCTGCAAAAGTCTGGCTTGAGGACCAAGTTGCAGCCCTACAGATGTCTGCCAATGGTACAGAACGGAGATGAGCTACTGATGCAGCCATAGCCCGGACACGGTGAGCTGTGACTCGACCCAGCAAGGGAAGGTCTGCTGCCCTGTAAGCCCAGGTGATACAGTCCACCACCCATATGGACAAGGTACGCTTGGAGACAGGCAACCCCAAGTTGTTCGGGTCAAAGGAGACGAAGAGCTGAGTAGCCCTTCTATGACCCTTAGTACGCTCAATGTAGAAAGACAAGGCCCTTCTACAGTCCAGGGTATGCAGGACTTCCTCAGCCCGGCTGGCATGGGGCCTAGGGAAGAATGTTGGAAGAACCACCTCCTGATTGAGGTGGAAAGAGGAGACCACCTTCGGGAGGAACTTAGGATGAGTCCTAAGGACTACCCTGTTCCTATAGAAACAAGTGTATGGCCTGTCACAGACCAGGGCTTGAAGTTCACTCACTCGTCTGGCCGAGGTCAGTGCCACTAGGAAAAGAGCCTTCCAAGAAAGGAAGCAGAGAGGACACGTAGCTATCGGCTCAAAAGGAGGGTGAATAAGCTGCTGCAAGACCACATTCAACTCCCACTCAGGGGCTGGCGGACGGCGAGGAGGCTTTAGCAAGAGCAAGCCTCTGAGGAACCGGGACACCAAGGGGTGAACCGATAAAGAGTGCCTGCCCTTCCACCTGTGAGTGGTGGGCTGCCAGAGCAGAAAGGTGTACCCGAACCGAATTGGTCTTAAGACCCTGATTAGACAAGTGCAGCAGGTACTGAAGCACCACTGGCACAGGGCAGGAGAAAGGGTTCTCCTGGCGTTTATCACACCACAAGGAGAACCGCTTCCACTTCAGGGCATAGGTCTTTCTGGTGGATTGCTTCCTAGAGGCCAAGACCACCTCTTCAACTTCCTGAGGCAGGCCCCAGGGAGCCAGCACTACCCTTGCAGCCTCCAGGCAATCAAATTGAGAGTTTTGAGATTGGGGTGCAGAAGGGAACCCTGATCCTGAGAAAGAAGATCAGGTTGCAACCCTAGAGGGAGTGGAGTGTCCACCGCCAACTGTAACAGAAGCAGGAACCAGGGCTGCTTCGGCCATCTGGGGGCTACCAAGATGACCAAGGCCCTGTCCCTTAGAATCTTGAACAAGGTTCGGGCCACAAGGGGTGTGGGAGGAAACGCATACAGGAGGCCCTTGGACCATGAGATCAGGAAGGCATCCGCTGCGAATCTCGTGGGATGCGGCTGCCTGGAGCAGAACTGAGGCAGCCGCCAGTTCAGGGGACTGGCAAAGAGGTCTATGGATGGAAGTCCCCACTTCAGGAAAATGTTCTGAACCACCAAAGGGTGCAGTTGCCATTCGTGAGGCTGTAGAACCCTGCTCAATCTGTCTGCCAGAAAGTTTTCGTGGCCCGGAAGATAGATTGCCCTGAGCAGCATATTGTGTCGAAGTGCAAAAGAGCAGAGGGCCTGTGCCTCCTGACACAGGAGCCTGGACCCCGTGCCCCCTTGTTTGTTCACATAGAACATCGCCACTTGGTTGTCTGTCTGCACCAAGACCGATTGATGGGCCAGGGTGTGAGAGAAGGCCGTGAGGGCTAAACGTATCGCCCTGAGTTCCAGGACATTGATTTGTTGCGTGGCCTCCCATGGAGACCACAGGCCCTGTGTGCACTTGTCCAGACAATGTGCACCCCAGCCCTGCAAGGAGGCATCGGTTGTGAGTACCACAGTGGAAGCAGGTACCTGAAAAGGAATTCCCTGTAGAAGGTTGGGGGGTGTAGCCACCACTGCAGGGAGTTCAGGAAGGGTTTGGACACCCTTACTTTGTCTCTTAGGTTTCCTGTAGCCTGCCTCCACTGAGTCCTGAGACACCACTGTGCAGGCCTCCTATTCAGGCGGGCATTGGGGGTCACATGCACTGGGAAGCCATGTGGCCCAGGAGCCTTAAACAAAGTCTGGCAGAAACCAGTGGGTTGTCTAGAAACCGGCTGGCCAAGTCCATCAGCCTTTCCGCTCTGTCCCCTGGCAAATAAGCTTTTGCGTGCAGGGAATCTAACCGTGCTCCTATGAACTACAGGTTATGGGAGGGGAGCAAAGTGGACTTTGCGAAGTTTATGACAAAGCCTAGTCGTTGAAGGAGAGAGACAGTATGGAGGGTGGCTTGCCTGGCCTCCTGGAGAGTCTGACCCCTGATGAGCCAGTCGTCCAGGTAGGGGAAGACAAAAATACCCTGGTTTCTCAAGTAGGCCGCCACCACAGCCAGGCACTTTGTGAAGACCCGTGGGGCGGAGGTTAGGCCAAAGGGCAGTACTCGGTACTGAAAATGGTTTCCTCCTACCACAAACCTTAGGTATTTTCTGTGGTCTGGATGAATGAGGATGTGCGTGTACGCATCCTTCAGATCTAAGAAGCATAGCCAATCTCCCTGCTGGAGGTAGGGCAGCAGTGTTCCAAGAGTAAGCATCTTGAACTTTTCCTTTTCCAAGAACTTGTTGAGATTCCTCAAGCCCAGAATGGGTCGGAGACCTCCAGTTCTCTTTGGCACAATAAAGTATCTGGAGTAGAAGCCCTGCCCCAGCAGGTGGGGAGGTACAGGCTCCACCGCCCTGACTTGAAGAAGACCTTGCAGTTCCTGGAGGAGTTTCTGATGCAGAGTAGGCCTTGGAGGCTCCCCTGGAAAGTAGGAGTGGGGTACCTGATTGAAATGGAGCAGACAGCCCTTCTGGACTATGCTCAGTACCCAAGCATCTCCTGTGATGGGCGGCCACTGGTGGGCAAACAGGGCCAACCGACCTCCCGTGCTGAGATGGGCCAACAGAGGTGGAGAGGCTATACAGTGGGAGTCAAAAACCCCCTCCCTGCTGAGTAGGAGCAGGAGCTGGAGGCTTTCTGCTTATGGGGCCCATGTCCCTGCCCCTTGGCCTGCTGACCCTGCTGGGGAGCTGCGGAGGCCTGATAATGAGAGAAAGGTTTGTAGGCAGATGACTTCCTCGGGTAAAAGGCCCTTTTCCCCGAGCCCTTCTTCTTATGAGAAGGGGCAGAAGTTTTTCTGGACAACCTTGTCCTTATTAGAGCCTCGGTCTCGAGCTCAGCGGCCTTTTCGGCCATGGGCTTGCCGAAGAGGTTTTCACCCTGGCAGGGGACATCGACCAACTTGTCCTGTACCCATGGCTCGAGGTCCGATGACTGTAGCCATGCCTGGCGTCGAGCACTGATGCCGGCCGCTGCTACGCGGGCCGAAGTCATCGTAGGCCCTCCGGGAGATGAATTTGGAGCATTCCCGGATCCCTGAGGACAAGGAGTTGAACCTCTGCAAAGGTTCCCCGGAGAGGCCAGCCAAGAACCCGGCTATTTCCTTAGCCAGGTCGCGCAAGTACATGCCCATGTACAGCTGGTAGGACTGGACACGGCAAGCAAGCATCGAGCCCTGGAAGCACTTTCTGCCGATAGCATCTAGGCTTCGGGCCTCCCTACCGGGGGGCACCGCGGAGTGCATCTTCTGGCTCTTCAAACGATGCATGGCCAATTCCACAACCATAAAATGGTGCGGCAGCTGTGCCTTCTGGAACCCAGGGCTCTTTCGGACTCGATACAGGGAATCGATCCGCTTGCTCAAAACCGTCGCCGAGGCCGGTGCCTCCCACATTCGGAAGAGGAGCCGTTCCAGCATCGGAGGAACCGGCACAGTAAAGGCCTCCCTCGGGGGAGAGTCATACTGCAGGGCATCGAGCTCTTCGGCTCAAGGCTCCTCCTCGGGATCTGCAGGAACATTCAAAGCCTTGGCCATGTCCCTGACAAACTCCAAGAAACGCGTGTCCTCCGGTGGGGACCTACTCCGGGCTCGGACTGCGGTGAGTCTGAAGGGACACACCAAGTCTGAAAGGTATCGGGGGACTCCTCGTCCTCCGTCTCCCACGCAGACTCATCCGAGGATGAGTCGAGGGGCTCCGACCGTGTGGGCTCTGTTAACACCCGCTTCAACGCCGGGGCCATCAGCATCGACGCCCTCGGTCCCGAACGGACTCGGGCCTTCATGGCTTCGAGAACCGGCTCGGTCTCCGGGGTCGACTTAGACGTCAACGTCCCGGTGGTCAGGGCAGATGCACCAGTCAGGCTGGCCATCAGTACCCGCTGCTGATCCATGAAGGCAGACAGTCTGCACTCCAAGGCTGTCAGCCTGAGTCCAAGCTCAGGAGACTCAGCAGCCACCGACTCGGGCCCGACGTCGGCTCCCTGGGAGGAGAGTCCTCGAGGACAACAGGACTTACGTGCTCGACGGACTCCGGCTCTATACGAGACACCTTAGTCGGCTTCTCCAGCTCCAAAGGCCCAGGGCGGCGGTCAGGGGTTCGAGACCTGGCCCTCGAGGAACCAGGGGTATCCTCCGATGCCGCCCTCACAAGCTTTCTCTTCCTCTTATACTCCCGACTGGGGGACCCCCGTTCAGAGGAATCCCGACGAAGCTCTGGGTCAGACTCCCAAGACGTCGAGGCCTCAGACGAGGTCCGGGCCCGACCGGAGGCAGAGTCAGAAAAAATTCTCTCCTTCTGATGCTGCCGGCTTCTGAGTGCCTTAGTGGACATCTTTCCACACGGGACACAGACCTTGGGATCATGGTCCGGCCCGAGGCAGCAGTCGTGTGTGTCGGTAAGAGACATGAGCTTCTTACAACAATCACACTTTTTAAAACCACTGGAGGCCACCGGGGAAAAAAGGGCCCCCGCGAGGTCAAAAGATCGGCCCTCCAGGGAAAAAGAAAAAGAGCGCGAACGCGTGCCACGAAGGGGAAAAACCGAAAAACAGAGATCGGGTCGATACCGGCGTACCAAACCCAGGCGGGAAGGGTAACCGGCGTCGAACCGGACAAAAAGAGAGCGAAAATCGCAGAAAAAAATCAAACTTTTCCGGGTGACACGGACTCACGTCCGTTGGGCTCCACGGAAAAAGAAAGACAGAGCAAGATGGCACCTTTGGGCGGGAAGGGGACCGCGCATGCGTGGGTGTATTCCCAAAGGCTTTCTTAGAAAGCTGGGGAAATGCTCCGCATGGGGGCTCCATCGACGTTGATGTCACCCATATGTGAGGACTGACTTCCTGCTTGGTCCTGGAGAAATAATCGATCTACGTTTACCCGTTCAACTCCGTTCATTAATTTATAGACTTCTATCATATCTCCCCTCAGCTGTCTCTTTTCCAGGTTAAAGAGCCCTAACCTTTTTAGCCTTTCTTCATAGGAGTATCCTTCCATCTCCTTTAACAGTTTGGTGGCTCTTCTCTGAACCTTTTCTAATAATGCTATATCCTTTTTAAGCTACGGCGACCAGAATTGCACACAATATTCAAGATGCGGTCTTACCATGGAACGATATAGAGGCATTATAATATCTTTTGTTTTATTTTCCATTCCTTTCCTTATCATACCTAGCATCCTATTTGCTCTCTTGGCTGCCGCTGCACACTGAGCCAAGGGTTTTAACATGTTATCCACAATGACGCCTAAATCTTTTTCCTGGGTGGTGGTTCCTAATGTGGAACCTTGCATCGTGTAACCATAGTTTGGGTTATTCTTCCCTAGGTGCATAACTTTGCACTTGTCCACATTAAATTTCATCTGCCATTTTGATGCCCAGTCTTCCAATTTATCAAGATCCTCTTGCAATTTTCCACAATCCTCTTTGGTTTTAACAACTTTAAATAGTTTTGTGTTATCTTCAAATTTGGTAACCTCACTCGTTATTTCACTTTCCAGGTCATTTATGAATATGTCAAAAAGCAGTGGGCCCAGCACAGATCCCTAGGGTACACCACTATTCACCTTTCTCCAAAATTGGGAATGGGAAAATTGGCCATTTAGCCCTACCCTCTGCTTTCTATCTTTTAACCAGTTCCTGATCCACAGGCGCTCTGAGGCACCATTGTGCCGCTCGCATGTGCATACGAGCATGGGGAACGACGTGGACAGTCGAGGCCATGTGCTCCAGGAGGCACAGCATAGCCAGCGATGAGACCCTGAACCAGCCTTGGCGGCCAGAGCGCGGAGCAGATCAGCGCATGCTCGAGGGAGGAAGGTGGCCGCACGTTCTGTGTTGAAAAGAGCGTCAATGAACTTCAGGGTCTGCACCGGTTTGAGTTGGGATTTGGAGTAGTTGAACAGGAAAGAGAGGCACTCAAGGAGGACTGTGCACGACGCCAAGAGGTGAGCCTCCTCCGCCGAGGTGCCTGAGATGAGCCAATTGTCTAGGTAAGGGTAGACGGATATGCCCTGCAGCCGGAGGTGGGCCGCAGCCGCTGACAGGCACTTGGTGAAGACTCACGGGGCAGACGTGAGCCCGAAGGGGAGCATTCTGTACTGGAAGTGCTCTCCCTGCACCCTGAAACGCAGATACTTCCTGTGCTTGTGGTGGACAGGAATGTGGGCGTAAGCGTCTCTGAGATCCAAGGCGCATAGCAAATCGCCTTGCCGGAGTAGGGCAGCAGGATGCCAAGGGATAGCATTTTGAACTTCTCCTGCACCAGTAACTTTTTCAGGTTTCTGAGATCGAGCATGGGGCGCAGGCCCCCCGTCCTCTTCAGAACAAGGAAGTATCGGCAATAAAATCCCTGATCCTGGAGGTGCAGCGGAACTCTCTTGACTGTCTGTTGACAGAGGAGGTTGTTCAGCTCTTGCTGCAAATCAAGCCTGGTGTGAGGGAAGCCGAGTAGGCTCCGGTGGGGAGGAGAGAGGAGGAAGTCTGTCTAGACCAGCGGTTCTCAACCTGTGGGTCGCAACCCCCACGGGGGTCGCCACAGGATTTAGCAGGGGTCGCCTCACTCCACCAAGTTAAAAAAAAAAAAAAAGCGCACAAGTTGCTGCCGCTGCCGAGTCTGCTTCTCGGCAGTGGCAAACTCACCGCCACCCTTCTGCAGCTGTGGCTCCCTGCCTCTTAGGGAACCGCGGCGGTGCCTGTGAAAACGTTGTGGAGTCTTCCCGTCTCTCGACGGGCTCTGTGCAGCATTATCCCGCCTCCAAAGAAAGTGGTAAACAACTTCCTTTGGAGGCGGGACAAATGCTGCACGGAGCACGTCGAGAGACAGAAAGGCTGTGCAACGGCTTCACAGGCACAGCCGCGGTTCCCTAAGAGACAGGGAACCGCGGCTGCAGAACAGTGCAGTAGCGGGCAGACATAGGGTGAGGGGAGGAGGGGGCAGGGAACCTGCAACAGGGCTGACATGGAGGAGGGGGGGGGAGAGGGCTGACATGGATAGAGGGGGGCTGACATGGAGGGAGGGAGGGGGGCTGACATGGACAAAGGGGAGAGACAGGGGGATATACTGGACAGACAGGGGATAAATGCTGGAAAGAGGGGAGAGACAGTGCGGGTTAGGATTATAATGGGCTGATGGGGGGCTAGCACTGGTAATGGGCAGATTGGGGGGCTAGGACTGGTAATGGGCTGATAGGGGGTGGGACTGGTAATGGGCTGATAGGAGGGTTGGACTGGTAATGGACTGATAGGGGGCTAGCATTGGAAATGAGCTGATCGGGGAGGTTAGGACTGGAAATGGGCTGATTAGAGGAGGCTAGGACTGGTAATGGACTGATGGGAGGGCAGGACTAGTAATGGGCTGATTAGGGGAGCCTAGCACTTGTAATGGGGTTGAGGGAGGACTAGCACTGGAAGTGAGCTGATTGGGGGGGGGGGTTTCAACTGGAAATGGGCTGATGGTGGGGAGGGGAGGATACAGCTGCTGGTCTTGGAAGAAAACTGGGGGCTAGGGCTACAAATTGGCTGATGCGAGGGGATGGGAGAATGGGACTGGAAGAGAGTGGATGCTGAGAGGGGCTGCCATGGTATTTGGACTAGAAAGGGACTGGAAATAGGCTGATGGAAAGAAGTGAAGAAAACAAAAGAAGAGATAAGAAATGGCGAACCATAGACCACAGAAAGAGAGCTAAGAGAAGACAGGAAAGCAGAAGTCTCAGATCGGGACCAGCATGATCAGAGAATAAATTAGTCAGACAACAAAGGTAGAAAAAATAATTTTATTTCATATTAGTGATCTGACTACAAAATTATCATAATTTTGAAATCAAAATGTGTTACTTGTTATTGTGATTAATTATTGTGGTTTAAATAAATAAATTTTCTAAATAAAAACATATTGCAAAGGCCTATAATATTTAATTCAAAAAATGATTACAGCGACAATGCATTAACAGTAAAGGAAGAGAGACACATTTGATTTTATCATTGGGGGTCATCACAAGTTGACCAATGGTAAAAGGGGTCACGGTACAAAAAAGGTTGAGAACCACTGGTCTAGACGAAAACAATATCCATCCTAGATCACCTGCAAGACCCAGGTGTACGATGTAATAGCCACCCATTCGGGGGCAAAAAGAGACAGGTGTCCTCCCACGGACAGAAGCGTCCACGGGGGGGGGGGGGGGGAGCGAGAGGCTATGCTTTCGGCATCAAAACCCCGGGGCTGGCTGGGGTGGTGCCGGTGGTTGGGTCTTGGGTCCCTTGGGTTCCGGTGACCCTGAGCTCCCCCTCTGCCCTGAGCGCTGGTCGTCGGTGCAGGGGTAGGCGGGTATGGTGGGTATCCCCGGTAGGAAACTCTGGAAGAAAGGCTTTTTGCTGTGCTGCTTCTTCCATGGAAGAGAGGAGGTTTTGCAAGAGAGACGGGTGCGAGTTAAGAACTCTGTCTCGTTCTCAGCTGCCTTGTCCTCCATGGGATTGCCGAACAGCTGTTCGCTGAGGCAGGGGACATCCAGGAGCTTCTCCTGGACCCACTGTTCCAGGTCCGAAGACTGAAACCACGCCTGGCAGTGGGCTCTGATGTAGCCGCTGCTACACGGGTGGAAGACTCAAACCCGTCATATGCAGCACGGGAAAGGTATTTCAAGCAATCTGTGACCGATTTCAAGAGGGTCTGGAACCTGAGAAGATGCTCCCCACCAAGGCCCATGGAAAACCTGCTGAGCTCTTTAGCGCGGTCGTGAAGAAACATACCCATATACACTTGGTACGCCTGTATGCGGCACGCCAGCATGGATCCCTGGTAAGCCTTGCGCCCGAGGGCATCGAGAGCACAGGATTCCCTACCAGGTGGGACCGAACAGTGTGACTTTGGGCTCTTCTGTTTCCCATTGTGGATTCGACTACCATGGAGGTATGAGGAAGTTGGGTCTTCCGAAACCCCGGGCCGCGCTGGACCATATACATGGCATCGAGTCTTTTACTAACAATAGGGACCGAGATGGGTGCTTCCCATATGCGGAACCTTAAGAGACTCCCTGGGTGGAGACTCGTACTGCAAGATGTCAAGTTCCTCTGCCCTCGGCTCCTCCTCGGTCTGCATCAGCAGATTGAGGGCCCAAGCCATATCCCACACAAATGCCAGGAAAGAGGTGTCCTTGGGAGGCAACTGCCATTGCGAGGCGGGCACAGATGAGTCAGAGAGGAGATCCCTATGGGCATGGGTCTCCGGGGAAGTGTCCACATCCGATTCCCAGCTCGAGAGATCTAAGGAGGACTCTGAGTCACGCTGATCCCTGTGACCCATGCCCGAGGCCCGCATGGAGCCGGAGGCACTGGCTCTGGAAGACCTCGCCCCGAGGAATGGGGCAGTGAGCGAGACAGGTGCCGAGGACTCTCACAAGGCCCGTGGCTCCCGGGGGTTTCCAAGGCAGTTTTTGGGTCCCTGGTCGGGTGACCCTCGGTCTCGGGGCACGAGCCAGCCGTGCTGGGCAAAACTGCCTGCTGGGCAGCGAGGAAGGCAGAAACGTTGCGCTCCAGTGCAAGCATACAGGACTCCCACTCAGAAGTGGGTCCTTGCGACGCTGACGCTGGGGTTACTGGTGTGGAGGAGGAGAGGGGGTACACGCAGGGACAACCCTTAGGAGACTGGGTGCCATTGCCAGAGGCCTCTGTGTCCGTATGAGATACCTTTTGAGGCTGCTCCATGTCTTGGGAACACCTGGGAGGGCTAAGGGAACGAGCATGAGACCGCTCACGCTTGTCCTGAGCCCCCAACAGCGACTTCGAGGTCTTCTTCTTTTGCCATTCCACCTCGGGCAAATCATGATCAGAGTGATGCCTGGGGCGCGGGGTCACTGCAGGGGACCCCCACAAACAGTGGCTTGGCAGGGTGAGGTGCCACCGGGGACCCCAGGGCTGCCTTGCGGAAAATTTCATCATGCTTCTGCTTGCAAATTAGCAAGGCCTTAGCGGACAGTTTCTTACAAAGTGACAGAGCTCCGGGTTGTGGTCAGCCCCTAGACACTGTAGACAGTGGTCGTGGGTGTCCATGAGCGACATGTTTTTGGAGTATCTGTCACATTTCTTAAACCCGGTGGCCATGGGGGCAAAAAGGGCCCCTGCGAGGCTAGCGGTTGGAGAAAAAAAGAGCGCAAAAAGGGCCCAAAGAAAAAAACACTAAAGAGAATCAAAAAAGGGATCCCCTAGCCCGCAGCCGAAGCAGGGGGCAAAGGGGAGGACGGAAGAGGACAGGTGCTACCGGAAAAAAGGCCAAAAGGCCGAAGTCATGAAAATGTTTCCAAGGGATGAGGACGTGCGTCTGAAGGGCTCCACGGAAAAAGGGAGACTGAGAAAGATGGCATCTTTGGGCGGGAAGAGGACCACACATGCATGGCAGCAATTCCAAAACCTTTCTTTGAAAGCTGGGGAATTGCTCCACGTGGGCTCCGTCGGTGCCGACGTCACCCATAAGTGAGGACTGGCTTCCTGCTTGCTCCTGGAGAATAATAGTAAGTTAGAGTGCCTAAAAGGACACCAGCGTCGTCGAGTGAGGGTCTCGAAGGTAAAAGAGAAGGCAAAAAGAAGAACAAGCACAACGAAGGGCACAGAAGGAAAAGGTTTTATCTGAAGTATCAGGGCAAGCATCCCTTGGGCTCCACGGAAAAACCAAGACTGAAGAGAATCATCTGGCAAGGCAGGAAAGCATGCATGCATGCGTGGATGGATACTCCAAAAGGCTTCCTATTGGAAGCTGGGGAGTGCTCCCATGCAGGCTCCATCACCCATATGTGAAGACTGCATTCCTGCTTGACAGATTTCAACAAATAGGGATAAAAGGGACTGTACTACATTGGTTCCAGTCATACCTGTCAAACCGAACACAAAAGGTCAAAATTGGACAACACACATCAGAACCATACCAGCAGGAGCAAGGTCTACCACAAGGCTCTCCCCTATCTGCTCTTCTTTTTAATATATACCTCCAACCAATTTACACCATTTTTAGAAAATTCCACGTATGTTATCACTTTTCAAACAAAGGTAAGAATTTGTGTTTTTTTTAATTGCTAGCTCTCTAACTGAGAGCTCTTAAAAGGGTTTTGGTAATTTTTAAAACAAAGTTACATGGAGATCACGTGTGCACATGAGCGGGTGAGGAGCTTCCTCATTGCGCTCCCGGGCCGTCTCGGAAACTTTGCTAATTAATCAGCGACAGCGGTCTGTAGTGGAGGCGAGAGGGGTATCAACCTGTACAGTGTACCCTGAAGTATACTCCGGTGAGTTGGTGTGCAGCAAAGAACAGATGAAAGCGACGGTGAAAAGAGACAAAGCCACGGGCGCGCGGGCAGTAAAATGGCGGCCGCGGCCCGAACGGCGAGTGTGCCTGACTCCCCAGGGAAGGAAAGTGTTGATTCGGGCCCAGATGACGTGGCTCAGGAAGTCGTTAAAATGCTGGAACCTAAGTTTGACACTGTCATGAAGAAACTGGACGAGATGGGAGAGAAATTTGGAGAGTTTGCATGGCGGATGGATGAAGATGAACAGCGCGTGACAGTGCTGGAAGACAGGGAGCTGGCACTGGAAAGAGCTAACATTAAGCCGCAGAAGCAGTTGGATGATTTGCTGCAGAAGGTTGATGATTTAGAGAACCGTTCACGGCGGAATAATCTTAGGCTGACTGGTGTGCCGGAGTCCTGGTCTGGGAGTAAGTTGTTCACCCTTTTTGAGGAGTGGCTTCCTAAGGCGCTGGGCCTTTCGGATCTACATGGACAGATACAAGTAGAGAGAGCTCATAGGCTGGGGCAGCTGCGGGAAGGCCAGAATAGGCCGCGACCGGTGTTGGCGTGCCTCCTAAATTTTCAACACAAAGTATTGCTGCTGCAAGCGTACCGGAAGAAAAGAGACCTAAAGATGGAGAATGGGGAAGTCCTTTTGTTCCCGGACTACTCAGTGTCTCTAGCGGCGCGCGCAAGGAGTTCGCACCTGTCTGTAGTGCGCTGGTGAAAGGCAGTGTAAAATTCGCGTTGCTTTACCCAGCTATTCTGAAAGTGTTTTTCAAGGGCATTACGCACACTTTTGATCAGGCGGGAGCGGCGAGAACGTTTGTGGCTACATTGGCGGTTGATAAACCATCGGGCGGCGATTGAAGAGTCCAGCCTTGTGAACGTTGGAAGTGGAGCGGTTTGAAGTGGTGCCATGCTGCATATTTCAGATGCTGCGATGGACGGCTGAACTATGGAGACCTCTTATGGGACAGTGCTGCATTTTTGCTGGACTGGCCTGTTGCCATATTTTGTTTGTTTGTTTTATGGAAGGCGGTCCGGAGGGGTATGGACTGTGATCTCACTTCCTTTTGGGAGTATCCTGCTCCGGCAGGATTACACGCTGTTTAATTATATGGGGGTGCAAAGGGGAGGGGGGAGGAAGGTATGGCTGGGAGTGTGGATGGAGATGTGAGTGTGAGAGTGGACGCTTGTAAGGGAGAGTGTGTGAGGAGATCTGGAATTGAGGCATGGGGGGTGGAGGGGGTCCAGAAGTTTGTAGGAGATGTGGAGGATGGTGTTCAAGAGGAGTTTTGGGTGAGGTTGGGTGGGCAGCGGGGATCTGGGGAGGGGGAGGGGGGAGGTGGCGCCAGGGTGGAGTTAGCGTTGGGGTTGGGAGGGGAGAGGGGGGGAGGGGAGGCGGGGTGGAGGTGATGATGGAATAGTACTTGGTAGAACGTTCTGTTTATATAGGGTGGCACATGAGCCATATAAATATCAGAATGGCAGGGCTGGTGGTGAGGTCCTGGAGGCGAGGCTGGGCGTCTCCGGGAGTGGAAGCAGTTGTGTGTTTGGATGGGGATCGCGCTGTACCAAAGAAATGCTGGATGCCAAGGTAATATCGTGGAATGTGGGGGGCATTGGATCCCCAATTAAGCGCACTAAAATATTGCAAATGCTAAAAAGAAAGGGTGCGCATATTGCGTTATTACAAGAAACGCACTTAAACGATTCAGAACATCGGAAGTTGCAGAGAGATTGGGTAGCTGCTGTGTATGGGGCATCGTCAGGGACAAAACGGGCGGGGGTGGCGATTTTAGTAAAACGGGGTCTTCCTTTTGAAGTGAGTAGGGTGCCGGTGAGTAGGATCCCAATGGAAGATATGTCATGTTAACTGCTAAGCTCTGTAATGAAACAGTTTGGATAGTGAACGTTTATGCACTGAATGTATATGACCATGACTTTTTCAAAAAGCTACTGAGTTTTGTTCGGGAAGCGGAGTCTAATAAGTTGATTATGGCAGGTGATTTCAACTGCCCGCTTAGCCCCTATCTTGATAAATCTCAGAGTTGTGGGATGGGGTCTTGGGCACGTAGGGGGGTGGGCTACCTTTGCAGAATGGGTGATTTAATAGATGTGTGGCGCCTACTCCACCCTGGGACGAGGGAATAAGTCTAGAGCCCATCGTACTTGGTCCCGTATCGATTATATTCTGGTGAATGAAGGGGGGCTCTCTAAGGTATTGCAGGCAGAAATTGACCCAGTAGTAGTGTCGGATCATGGTATGGTGTGGGTAACATGGGACTGTAAGGGAATGTTACAGAAGGGGTGGCGGTTCCCTGCGTACCTCTGCAAGGATAAGGAGTTTCGGGCATTCCTTGAAAAACAATGGGATGAATATGTCCTCTTTAATGACAGGCCACAGTGTTCTCCGGTGTTATTTTGGGAAGCTAGTAAAGCAGTAATGCGTGGGGCCATTATATCCTATACAGTCCAACGACGAAGGCATATGGATCGTAGTATTCTTGTTCTGGAACGAGGGCTTCAGATTTTGCAGAGGAAGCTTGGTAGAGGCGGTGATGGGGTCCTTCAGCGGGAGTATGCGCGTTCTCAACTGGCGCTCAATGAGTTGCTTCAGAGGAGAGCAGGCTTATCCATGTGTTACTATAAACATCAATTGCATAGGTATGGCAACCGGACGGGGCGGCTGCTTGCGAAGTTAGTTCGGGACCCTGGAGGGGTGCGTTTTATACCAGTACTTCGGGATGACAAGGGGGTGTTGCAACAGCAGCCACAGCGGATAGCAAAACTCTTTCGGGGTTTTTATGCTGGAATGTATAGTGATGAGGAGAGAGACTACGAGAAAGGTATTACATTTTTGCAGGGGCTATCGTTGCCCCAGGTGTCGGTGGAAGATTTGCGCAGGCTGAATGAACCTCTGACGGTGCGAGAACTACAAAAAGGGATCATGAAGGGGAAGTCTCTTAAGACCCCAGGGCCCGATGGCTTCAGTATTGAGTATTACAAAATGATTGCGTCCCGAGTGGCTCCCTCTATGGTGGTGATGTTTGATGCTGTTCGTCAGGAGGGGGAGTTTCCGCGAGATATGCGTTGTGCCGATATTACAGTGATCCCAAAACCGGGGAAGGATGTAACGGATCCGGCCTCTTATAGGCCTATATCTCTCATAAATTGTGATATGAAGCTTCTCGCATCGGTGTTAGCAGGGTGACTTAATCCCATTTTGCCATCACTTATAGATCCTCGGCAGGTGGGTTTTGTACAAGGCCAGGAGGCGACTAAAAATATCACTAGACTACTTCTGGGTATGGAATACTGCTTGCGGAAGGAGGAGGCTCTGCTCCTCGTGAGTCTGGATGCTGAAAAAGCGTTCGACAGAGTAGCTTGGAGAAACCTGTGGGAGGTCTTGGCGCGTTTTGGACTAGAGGGTAATTTTGTCCACTGGGTTAGAGCTCTTTATGAGCGCCCGTTGGCTCGCGTAGTGATGTGTGGGACTAGTTCTGAGACTTCTGAATTGGAGCGCGGGACGCGTCAGGGCTGCCCGCTGTCTCCTCTGCTGTTTGTACTCTCGCTGGAGCCTTTGCTACATGCTATTTAATGTCATTCGGAAATTGGGGGAATTTTGCTAGGGGGAGATGAAATGAAAATTAGCGCGTTTGTGGATGATATGCTTTTATGCTTAACGAGACCGCAACCCTCCCTGGAACGAGTACTGCAACTGATACAAGAATTTGGTGAATTTTCAGGTCTAAAAATCAATGTGTCAAAATCGGTGGTTTTAGATGTAGGGGGAAGAGGTCGGCTTTCTTGGGAGGGACCTTTCCTGCTCATGTGGGCAGAAGGGAAGATTAAGTACTTAGGGATACACTTACCGGATAATCCACAAGATTTATACCAGGTCAATGTCCCCGGCATGTTGAACAGAGTGCGGCAGACCTTTGCTAGGTGGAAGGGTTTACCTCTGTCTTTGAAGGGGAGGATAGCCTTATTTACTATGGTGGAGATGCCTAGGTGGTTGTACATGCTGCGCTTGTGGCCTCTATGGATTTTGGAGAAGGAGTGGAAGTGCTTTGAGAAGTATTTGAGAGGTTTCTTGTGGAAGGGGAAGAGGGAGAGAATTCCGTTGCGGGCTTTGATGAGGAGGAAAGACGAAGGAGGCCTGGAGTTGCCAAATTTGCAAAACTATAACCTTCGTTATTTGCTTAAACATGTGTGGTCCTTAGTGAGGGGAAATGAGGGGTGCGCCCCGTATCGACAGTTGAATGCGAGTTGTGCACCATATCATAGTCTTTCGGTTTTGCATCTGTATAAATGTACGGTGGGCAGTAGTGGGAGAGGCTGGGGGTACGTGTCAACTTTAAGAGCGGCTTGGTGGGCGGTATGCTCTCGGTTTGGATGGGATCGGAGGAGATTGGCTTTACTTCCCTTAGTGGGTAATCCGGATTTTTTACCGGGGTTTGTGGGGCATAGTGTGTTTCATGGGTGGGCCAAGAAGGGGATTGTTTGCATCGGTGATCTATTTATGGTGGATGGGATGGGAATGGATAGCTTCCAGAATTTGCAAGTACTGTTTCAGCTTCACAAGCGTGAGGTTTATGGATACCTGCAGGCTAGGCATTATGTGGAGGGCCTGAGTGGTGGTGAGGAGGGTGCGGCGGAGCCGGGTTTCTCTTCTAGAGTCTTGTTGGAAAAATTAGCTGGGAGTCATCCGGGAGGGGCGGAGCGTTGGGAGTTGTTACACCCCACGGGGGATGCTGCATATCTCTCGGATCTGGTACGAAGATGGGGTAAGGAGGGCTTGGAGGGATTCTCCGTGGCAAGTCTCCGAGAGGCCTTTGAGGGAATTCCGAAGGGTGTAGTGTGGATTTATTTACAGGAGTTACAGTTTAAATTCCTCTGGAGAGCTTATACTACAGATGAGTGGGCCTTTCGGGTAGGCCTGCGGGTTTCGCCGGCATGTGGTTGGTGTAATTTGGAAAGAGGTACATTGCTTCATACATTTTGGGAGTGCCATAGGGCGCAGGGGTTATGGAGGCAAGCATGTGGGAAGCTCGCGGGGTGGCTTGGAGTGGATGTTAGCTGGCCCAGGGAGGTTTGCCTATTTCATAGGTGGGGTGCTGATAACCAGGCACTCACACAGGCGTAACGGATGTTGTTGGAGAGGGGTTTTCTGTTAGTGAAGAAAGTTTTGTTGAGTCAGTGGGTTGAGGTGTCACCTCCAGGGGTGCAGTTGTGGGAGAAAGCCTTGCTGGAACTGCTATATATGGAAAAATTGACAGCCAAGCAACAGGGGGGGGGGGATGGTAAGTGATGGGATTCCTTCCTGGAGTTATGGACGCCCCTTTTGGTAAAGTTGCCCACACGGGAATGTAGTTTGGTGGTAAATATCTAAATATATCAACATTTATTTATAATCCAGCTTTCTTCTGCCCATGCAGGGTTTTGGATAAGCTGTAAATGTTGGCTAGCTGCTGAAATCTGAGTTATGCACTGCAGGTGTTTTGTAATGTTCGATGCTACCTGAAGTGGGAAATTAGTGAGGCTAGTTTTCTTCTTCTTTGCTGGAGTGGGGGGGGGGGGGATGGGAGGGAAGGGGGGAGATAGTATGGGCAGGTTAATGTTAATGTTCATGTCAGTATATCAGTATATCTATTGGGGATTGGGAATGTGTAAAGCTGTGTAGTGTGAGTATTTTGGGAGGGAGTGCATGGTTGAATTGAGGGGCCTTTTTGGGGATGGCAATGAGAGTTTGTATAGACTTTTATGGAACGTGTTGGGCCTCTGTTGTGCTCTGTTTTATGTTCTATTATCCTCATGATGGACTTTTGTGCTGGTGTGTTAAAATGAATAAAAATGATTTGAACTAAAACAAAGTTACATTCTTTAGTTTAAAAGGAAAAATATTTTTTTTAGTGGGGTAGGTTTAAAACTCTGCTTTAGTAACTGTCTCAGTTCTTTGGAGCTACTGATACCTAATCAGGAGTTAGTTCTCTCCCTATCCCTCCCCAACTCCCTCCGATCCCTAGTGAGCAGTCTTGCTTTATAGGGCACCTCCCTAATTAACAAAACACAGGGACTTGGAACAGCACATATTGAATATAATTAAAGAGATTTAACTGCTTTTTCTCTGAAAGGACAGCTAAGAAACTGGCTGGTACTTTGGTAGATCTCTCTCTTTTGCTTTATTTATTTATTTATTTACATTTCTTATATACCGCACTCTTTGACATCAGCGCGGTTTACATCGAACAAAAATTCAGCACCATAAGCAAGCGTCTGAGTTACAATAAACAGGGGCATAAAACTTGGATAACAGGGCTTTAACAGATACCTAAGCTCCACGAACAGAACAATGGCTGGGAAAAATTGTACCGCTAAAGCTGTTGTCCCCGTTACAGCTTCTGCCTCTGTCCAGACAGAGGTCCCATTGCCAGTTGAAGGACTGGTTCCATGTGCAGGGTGCCTGCATGCTGAAGCTCTCAGGGAAACAAGTGGAGGAACTCAGAGAGGAGGTGGCGAGGCTGAGGAGCATTCAAGACAGTGAGAAGTACATTGATGAGATGCTTCTTGCAGCAACCAAGCTCTCCATCAGAGGAAAAGATGGGTGCCTACAGAATGACCAAGGCTGGACACAAGTCACCATGGTCTGCAGTATCACCAATCCAACTTCTCCAGCCCTTGAATTGAAGAATCATCATGCAGCCCTGGAAGTGGAAGAGATGAAAGCATCCCTGGAAAGGGAAGTACCAGAGCTCAAGTACCCCAAAGTTGCAGAATCAGTGACCACAAGGAAGTGAAGGGTAGTGGTGGTTGGTGACTCTCTTCTGAGGGGTACTGAGTCGTCCATCTGCCGAATAAACTTGATGTCCAGAGAGGTATGCTGTCTGCCTGGTGCCAAAATCCAAGATGTTACGGAGAGTTTGCCGAGACACATCAAGCCCACTGACTATTCCCCAATGTTGCTAATCCATTTCAGAACAAATGATACTGCCAGGTATCCCTCTGAGCATATCAAAAGTGATTTCATGGCTCTGGGACAGAGGGTGAAGCAGATAGGTGTACAGGTGGTGTTCTCTTCTATCCTCCCTGTTGAGGGTAAAGGCCAAAGCAGAGAGGCTCGCATTCTGGAGATGAATGCATGGCTGCGTGGACGGTGTCATCGAGAGCGTTTTGGTTTCCTGGAACATGGGATGCTGTTCCAAGGGTTGCAGAGCAAACATGGCGTCCATCTGTCCAAGAAAGGTCGATGTGTCTTTAGTAGTAGACTGGCTAATCTACTGAAGAGGGCTTTAAACTAGATTCGTTGGGGATGGGTGAAGAAAGCCCCCAGGTAAGAAAAAGCCCTAAGGTAAGTGAAACATTAAATACCTTTATGGAAATGGGTAAAAGGGGTAACATATGGAAAGCAGTGTGTACAAATGCCCGTAGCATGGGAAATAAGATCCCTAACATATGGAAAGCAGTGTGTACAAATGCCCGTAGCATGGGAAATAAGATCCCTGATGTTGACGCTTTGGTGGCAGTTACAGAAATATGGTTCACAGAAAACCATGACTGGGATGTAACTATACCTGGCTATACTTTATTCAGAAAGGACAGGGTAGGAAAGAAGGGGAGGAGGAGTAGCACCATATGTAAAAAGTAATATTAAAGCTTTGGAATTACAGAGCTTAAAAGGGAGAGAGGAGGTATTGTGGGTTAAACTAGAAAGAGGGAAAGAAAAATCTATTTGCATTGGCGTGATATACAGACCTCCCTCACAAGAGGGACAGAGAGTTAATTAAAGACATACACAGCATTGCTAGGAAAAGGGAAGTGCTACTGATAGGGGATTTCAATATGCCAGATGTTGATTGGCACATTCCTGGCTGCAGTATCATCTGTAGGGACGAAATGAGCCGCGTCAAGTTTCTGATTTTGTCCATCAGGCGACCCGAGGCCTGTGTCCACTGAGATGATAGGGTCCACTGGGCTGCCCGCATGTGAAGGCGAGCATAGGGAACCACGTGGACAGTGGATGCCATATGCCCCAGCAGCTGAAGTATTTCTCGAGCAGATAGTAGAGTTTTCATAGCTGCTTGAGATGCCAGCTGGAGTATTCGAAGACAGCGTGGCTGAGGCAGGAAAGCCTTTGACTGCCTTGTGTCTAGTCGAGCCCCTATGAACTCTAGAGACTGAGAAGGGGTAAGATGAGATTTTGGGAGGTTTATGACCAGTCCCAAGAACTGCAGAATTTGCATTGTGCAGGACAGAGCGAAGCTGGCTTCTGGAGCTGTTGATGCTCGGAAGAGCCAGTCGTCTAAGTAGGGGAAAACAAATATCCCCAGAGTTTTCAGGAATGCTGCTACCACTGACATGCATTTTGTGAAGGAGGGAGATCATCTTGAATTTTTCTCGGAACAGATACCTGTTCACATCTCTGAGGACCAGTATGGGTCTGTATCCCCCTGTTTTCTTTGGGATAAGGAAGTGGGGGGAGTAGAAACCCATGCCCTGTTGGGATATGGGTACCTCTTCTATTGCCCCTTGAGTAAGTAGTGAGGTGACCTACTGACACAAGAGAGTGGTGGAAGGGCTCTGAGAATTGAACTGTCTTGTGATGGTAGGAGGGGGCATACTGTAAAAATGGAGTTTGTACCCCTCTCATACAATGGAGAGTCCAATTTTCTGATGTTATTTGTTGCCATCTTCTGGCAAATTGACAAAGTCTGCCGGGGATGGTGTGAGGTTCTGGACCTTTCAGGGGCAGGATGACTAAGTTCTCTAGGAAGGAGTCAAAGCCCCTGAGGAGGCTGAGTCTGTTGAGCTGGTTGAGATCTAGGGACTTGTGCCTTCTTTGCTGTCTGGGCTGTTGTTGTTCCTTCTGGGGAGCATGAACTGCACAGTGGGTAGCCTGGGTGTAAGATAGGTAGACTTTCTTTTTCTTGTTGAAAAAGGGTTTCTTAGTTGTGTTTTTCTTTGCTGGGTTGACTGTAACCCTTGATAATTTATTCAAGGTTGTATTTTCAGACTCAAGCCGATTAGCTTTGTCTTGTCAATCCTTGCCAAAGAGATTTTCTCCTGTGCAAGGAATGTTCCCCAGCTTATCTTGCACCCATTGTTCCAAATCTGATACCTGAAGCCAGGAAATGCGATGTGCACCGATGGAAATAGCAGAGGTCCTGCTAATGCACTCAAAGCAATCAAAGGTTGCACGATTCATGAACATTCTGGGCATGTTTGACCAGAGTGAGAAAGTCTGTTCTTTTATCATCCGGGAGTAGTGCAGCCATGAGCTCTAGATCCCTTGTAACCTCCTTAAGGAACATTCACATATAAAGAATGTAAGAGCAGATCCTGGCTGATAGCATCGAGGATTGAAAGCATTGACACCCAAGGGCATCGAGAGTCCTTGCTTCACGGCCTGGAGGATTGGAAGAATACGTTTTAGCACTCTTGATCCTACGCATCGCCAATTCCACTACCATTGAATGGTGTGGTAATTGTGTCTTTTGAAAACCAGGACACTGCGGAACTCGGTATATGGTATTGAGTCTACGAGAGTGTGGAGACACCGTTAAAGGGGCTTCCCACATCCTTAAAATGAGGTCATGCAGGATTTGATGAATGAGAAGAGTAGCCACTTCTTTAGGAGCTGCAGGGTACTGAAGAATTTCTAATTCTTCTGCTTTCGGTTCCTTCTCAGGGGTCACCGTGATTGAAAGTCCTCGGGCTACATCATGTATGAAATCCTGAAAAGACATGTCCGCTAGAGGAGACATCCTACGCTGAGGAGAAGGTGAGGGATCCTCTGGTAGAATCACCCCGGTACCGGCGAAGTCTTCAGAGTCATCGGAATCGGAGGACTCGAAATATCTCGGAACCGGGTGCTCTTGCATTGCTTGACGCCAGTATCGATCGAAGTCGACATTGGACTGTCTCGATACTGGAAAATGATTCAAGAGCCGGCGTAGGGGGAAACACATCGGTCAACACAGGTGCAGTCGGTACTGATACCAATGACTGCGGAACCGTCTGAAGCTGTCTTAGTGGTACCGAGGCTGCTACGAGAGCCACTAGACTACGTTCGATGACTAGGATGCGCTGATCCATAGGCCTTGCCGATGCCTGGATGTCGGTACCGGTGGAACAGGCCATAACACCAGAACATGGCACCAGGAGTTCCCCCGAGGTGGAAGCTTCGGGAATGTCCTGGAGCCTCGTTAATGCATTGGCGGCCGGAGCCTCCCACTGGGGCTGTTTTACCAATATATTTTCCTCGAAGGCTAGTAGTATCTCGAAGCTTTGAAGGAGATCTACCCTTTGAGGACCGGCCGGTCTTGGAAGACCTGGGTTTAGTTACTTGAGATCCATGGGAGGAAGATGAAGCCCTGGAAGACGTTGATGCAACGGACATTGCATCTGCGGAAAAGAGGGTGCCGAGTTTTGCAGCTCTGTTATGCAGGCCTCTCTTGGTCATCTTTCTATAGAGGAGACACCCCGATGGTAAATGGTCAGGACCTAAACATTTAAGACACCAGTCATGGGTGTCGGTAGCAGAAATGATACTGCTACACTTTGAACATTTTTTGAAACCACTAGATGGTTTCTCCATTTTATAAGAAAAGGGCCTAGTGCCCAAAATAGCGCCTGGCATCTAGAGGGGAGAGATCCTCCAAAAAAAGAGATTCTGTTTTTCTATTTTTTTTTTAAGAAAAGAAGTAAGAAAATTAAGAAAAGACAGGTGGTACTGGTACAGGCGTCGACAGTGAAGGCAGACGCGAACACAAAAAGAAAATTTTCTGCGGTGACAAGATTTGCTGCCTGTTGGCTCCGCGGAAAACAAAAAACTGAAGAGGGAAATTTTGGAAGGCAGAGATGCAGGCGCAGTGGGATGCTCCCAAAAGCTTTCCTAATGGACACTGGGGAGCGTTCCCGCACAGGCTCTGTCAGTACCGATGATACCCATATGTGAAGACTTCCATTCTTGCTTGTTCCTGGAGATTACATTTTTCAGATATGTTAGTGAGAAGAGGAAGGGCAAAAGTGGTATTGCCAGACTCAAGGGTGAAGGGGAGGAATATGTAGAAGCTGATGAGGATAAAGCGGAATTGCTTAACAAATATTTCTGTTCTGTGTTCACAGATGAAGAACCAGGAACAGGACCTTAGAGAACACCCACAATCAGGAACAGAAGCGAGGGGCATCTTGAACAATTTTAAGAAGACTATGTTCGTGAGAAACTAGCTAAACTTAAAACAGACAAAGTGATGGGACCGGATGGGATATACCCTAGAACATAAGAACATAAGATATGCCATACTGGGTCAGACCAAGGTCCATCAAGCCCAGTATTCTGTTTCCAACAGTGGCCAATCTAGGTCATATGTACCTAGCAGTTTCCCCAAGAGACACAAGTTCCACAATGCTTCTTAATAATGGTTTATGGACCTTTCCTCCAGCTACACTAACAGCCTTTATACTACATCCTCCGGTAACAAATTCCAGAGTTTGATTACACGTTGAGTGAAAAAATATTTTCTTTTATTAGTCTTAAATAGATTACCCTGTAGCTACATTGCATGTCCCCTAGTCTTTCTATATTCTGATAAGGTAAACAATCGATCTACGTTTACCCGTTCCACTCCGTTCATTAATTTATAGACTTCTATCATATCTCCCCTCAGCCGTCTCTTTTCCAGGTTAAAGAGCCCTAACCTTTTTAGCCTTTCTTCATAGGAGTATCCTTCCATCCCCTTTACCATTTTGGTGGCTCTTCTCTGTACCTTTTCTAAAATCGCTATATCCTTTTTAAGATACGGCGACCAGAACTGCACACAATATTCAAGGTGCGGTCTCACCATGGAACGATATAGAGGCATTATAATATTTATTTATTTATTTAGTATACATTTGTATACCGCTACTTCCAGCGATCAGCAGCGGTTTTTGATTACAGATTGGAAATTGTCAAATCATGACAGGAAATTTTTGAGGTATAAACACATTGATTAGACAGGAAAGCACAGCACACAGAGAACTATTTTACAGGGAACATGGGCTATGGAGGGTTAAGTGGCTTGCCCAAGACCACAAGGAGCACCTGTGGGACTAGAAACCCCAGTCCTTCCGGCCCAAGGTTGCTGTCCTCTAGTGGGATTTGAACCCCCGACCTTCCGGCCTGAAGTACCTTGACCCAACCACTAGGCTACTCCTTCACTCCATATCTTTTGTTTTCTTTTCCATTCCTTTCCTTATCATACCTAGCATTCTATTTGCTCTCTTGGCCGCCGCTGCACACTGGGCCGAGGGTTTTAACATGGTATCCACAATGACGCCTAAATCTTTTTCCTGGGTGGTGGTTCCTAATGTGGAACCTTGCATCGTGTAACCATAGTTTGGGTTGTTCTTCCCTAGGTGCATAACCTTGCACTTGTCCACATTAAATTTCATCTGCCATTTTGATGCCCAGTCTTCCAATTTATCAAGATCCTCTTGCAATTTTTCACAATCCTCTTGGGTTTTAACAACTTTAAATAGTTTTGTGTCATCTGCAAATTTGATAACCTCACTCGTTATTCCACTTTCCAGGTCATTTATGAATATGTCAAAAAGCAGCGGACCCAGCACAGATCCCTGGGGTACACACCCAGGGGCGGCCCAAGGGGGGTGCGGGGCCATGTGCGGAGACTCAGTGCGGGGCCTCATTTGCATAAGTGGCCTTATTTGCATAAATATTTGCATAATGTTACCATACACTAACTTTTAGTAAACATGTCTCTTAATGAGTGTATGGATAAAGAAAGACTAAAAGATTTCTACATTACTATAATCCAGTGCCAACCGCCAGGCACATTAGGAACCACTACAAACACTGCCCATTTAGAACCCATAGCAAACCCACCGTATCCTGACAGCATTACCAGGACTCACAAAGCACCATACCCTACCTATCAAAAGGCAACACTGCAAATATTAAACCAATACATTTCAGAGAATACTGGGGAAAGAGAACAAGTGGCAATATCAAATAGGAATTACATAAACAGAATACCTCAGCTCAGTTACACATGCAGAACATAGACCATCACCAAACAAGGAATCACAATTTAGAAACAGGAAGGCAATAATTAAACTGGGAACCCCAAAAGCCAAACTTGGAAGTACAACAACACTGTAGAAATAAAACTATAAATTAATTTCCTCTTGTACCAAAGAAAGCACAGACGTTAATGATGCACATTTCCTAGAGGTTTCATATTCCAGTTAATAAATTCAAAATAAAGAGATATTTCCACCTTTTGTGCATTTTTTTTCAGTTGCAATTGTTCCAGCCACTTTCTTCTGGTTTCTTCATGTTTTCTGCTAACTGTCCATCGTCTGCTGTCCATTTGTTCTTTCTTCTCTCTTCTAGTTTTTTTTTCCATTCTCTCTCTCTACATCTGCTTTAACATACTAATCTTTCTCCTTTTGCTCTTTCCTCATTCCTATTTCATCCACACAAATTTTACCCCTCCATCCTCAATCCCCACTTATTCTCCTAATACCAGGCCAATTGTAGATTTTTCATCCCTCCCACACAAAATATTTGTCCCCTCTCCATTTTACTCTCCCAGCCCCATCCCATTCTAATCTTCCCCCAACATCAGCTCCCTTCTAGTTCCAGTCTCACCCAGCATCCATTCCCTTCTAGTCCCTGCATCAGCCCATTTCCAGTCCTAGCCCACCATCAACCCATTTCCAGTCCTAGCTCCCCCATCCATTTTCAGTCTGAGTCCCTTCATCAGCTCATTTCCAATCCTAGCCCCCCATCAGCCCATTTCTAGTCATTTCCTAGCCCCATCATCAGCCCATGTCAAATTATAGCTCCCCTCCACTCAGTCCAATTCCAGTCCAAGCCCCCCCCATGAGCCTACTTTCAGTTCTAGCCCCTCCATGAGTCCATTTCAATTCAAGCCCCCACCACAGCCCATTTCCAATCTTAGCTCCCCCCAACAGCCCATTTCCAGTCCTATCCTAGCTGCTCCATCAGCCCATTTTCAGTCCTAGCTCCCTTCCCTCACAGCCCATTTCCATTCCAAGCTCCCTCCCCATCAGCTATTTGCAGTTCAAGCCTCCCCTTCCACTCAGCCCATTTCCAGTCATAGCAACCACCCAACCCATTACCAGTCCTAGCCCCCCATCAACCCACTTCCAGTCCTAACCCCCCATCACCCCATTTTCAGTTTAAGCCCCCCCCTATAACCCATTACCAGTCCTAACCCCCCCATCAGCCCACTTCCAGTCTTAACCCCATCAGCCCATTGCCAGTCCTAAACCCCCCCCCCATCAGCCCACAGCCCATTACCAGTCCTAACCACATCAGCCCACCTCAAGTCCTAACCCCTCCCCATCAGCCCATTAGCAGTCCTAACCCACCCCCACCCCCCAGCCCATTAGCAGTCCTAACCCACCCCCACCCCCCCAGCCCATTAGCAGTCCTAACACCCCCACAGGTCATTAGCAGTCCTAACAACCCACCCCTAAATTCCTAACAACCCACCCCCCCCAGCCCATTAGCAGTCCTAACAACCCCCCCAGCCCATTAGCAGTCCTAACAACCCCCCCAGCCCAGCCCATTAGCAGTCCTAACAACCCCCCCCAGCCCAGCCCAGCCCATTAGCAGTCCTATCAACCCCCCCCCAGCCCAGCCCAGCCCATTAGCAGTCCTAACAACCCCCAGCCCAGCCCATTAGCAGTCCTAACAACCCCCCCCAGCCCAGCCCATTAGCAGTCCTAACAAACACCCCCCAGTCCAGCCCATTAGCAGTCCTAACAACACCCCCAGCCCAGCCCAGCCCAGCCCATTAGCAGTCCTAACAACCCCCAGTCCAGCCTATTAGCAGTCCTAACCCCCCCCCCCCCAGCCCAGCCCAGCACATTAGCAGTCCTAACAACCCCCCCCAGCCCAGCCCAGCCCATTAGCAGTCCTAACAACCCCCCCCCCCAGCCCAGCCCAGCCCAGCCCATTAGCAGTCCTAACAACCCCCCCCCAGCCCAGCCCAGCCCAGCCCATTAGCAGTCCTAACAACCCCCCCCAGCCCAGCCCAGCCCAGCCCATTAGCAGTCCTAACAACACCCCCAGCCCAGCCCAGCCCATTAGCAGTCCTAACAACCCCCAGTCCAGCCCATTAGCAGTCCTAACCCCCCCCCCCAGCCCAGCCCAGCCCATTAGCAGTCCTAACCCCCCCCCCCAGCCCAGCCCAGCCCATTAGCAGTCCTAACAACCCCCCCAGCCCAGCCCAGCCCAGCCATTAGCAGTCCTAACAACCCCCCCCCAGCCCAGCCCAGCCCATTAGCAGTCCTAACAACCCCCCCCAGCCCAGCCCAGCCCATTAGCAGTCCTAACAACCCCCCCCCCAGCCCAGCCCATTAGCAGTCCTAACAACCCCCCCCCCAGCCCAGCCCAGCCCAGCCCATTAGCAGTCCTAACAACCCCCCCAGCCCAGCCCAGCCCAGCCCAGCCCATTAGCAGTCCTAACAACCCCCCCCCCAGCCCAGCCCAGCCCAGCCCATTAGCAGTCCTAACAACCCCCCCAGCCCAGCCCATTAGCAGTCCTAACAACCCCCCCCCAGCCCAGCCCAGCCCAGCAGCAGTCCTAACAACCCCCCCAGGCCAGCCCAGCCCAGCCCATTAGCAGTCCTAACAACCCCCCCCCCCCCCAGCCCACCCCAGCCCAGCCCAGCCCAGCCCATTAGCAGTCCTAACAACCCCCCCCCAGCCCAGCCCAGCCCAGCCCATTAGCAGTCCTAACAACCCCCCCCCAGCCCAGCCCAGCCCAGCCCATTAGCAGTCCTAACAACCCCCCCCAGCCCAGCCCAGCCCATTAGCAGTCCTAACAACCCCCCCAGCCCAGCCCAGCCCATTAGCAGTCCTAACAACCCCCCCAGCCCAGCCCAGCCCAGCCCATTAGCAGTCCTAACAACCCCCCCCAGCCCAGCCCAGCCCAGCCCAGCCCAGCCCATTAGCAGTCCTAACAACCCCCCCCCCCCGCCAAGCCCAAAGTTAAAAAAAAGCAAACCTGTCTGCTGCCGCAGGCGGGGCCGCCGCTGCAGAAACGAGCGTGCCGCGGGACCCCCCGGGGCCCGGCAGAGCCTGCCCGCCCCGGTAGCAGCTCTCTCTTTGGAGCTGAAGTCAGACGCGCCGGCTTGCAGAGCAAAGCGCGAGGGAAGAGTTTCTCCCTCGCTGCTCTGTTAAGCCCGCGGGGGCTGATGGGAACTTCCCATCAGCCCCCGCGGGCTTAACAGAGCAGCGAGGGAGAAACTCCTCCCTCGCGCTCTGCAAGCCGGCGCGTCTGACTTCAGCTCCAAAGAGAGAGCTGCTACAGGGGAGGGCAGGCTCTGCCGTGCACAGGGGGGCCCCGCGGCACGCTCGATTCTGCCGCGGCGGCCCCGACCGCGGCAGCAGACAGGTGGGTTTTTTTTTCCAATTTTACTTTTCAAAAGAATGTTTTTTGCGCGGGGCCCCCTGAAACGCGGGGCCCTGTGCAAAAAACATTCTTGCTCAATGGACGGGCCGGCCCTGTACACACCACTATTCACCTTTCTCCATTGGGAAAATTGGCCATTTAGCCCTACCCTCTGCTTTCTATCTTTTAACCAGTTCCTGATCCACAATAGTACACTGCCTCCTATCCCATGACTCTTTAGATTTGCCAAAAGTCTCTGATGAGGGACCTTGTCAAATCAACCGACTCACCTTTGTCCACCTGTTTATTCACTCCTTCAAAAAAACATAACAGATTAGTAAGACAAGATCTTCCTTGTCTAAAGCCATGTTGGCTGTCTCCCATTAGGTTGTGACTATCTACATGCTGAGTAATTTTATTCTTTATGATGGTTTCTACCATTTTTCCCAGTACTGACGTCAGGCTCACCGGTCTGTAGTTTCCCGGATCACCCCTGGAACCCTTTTTAAAAATTGGTGTTACATTGGCGATCCTCCAATCTTCAGGTATTAGAGATGATTTTAATGATAGCTCACAGATTACTGATAGCAGGTCTGCAATCTCATATTTCAGTTCTTTCAACACCCTTGGATGTATACCACCCGGCCCAGGTGATTTGCTACTCTTCAGTTTATCTAATAGTTGTAAGACATCTTCCCGATGTATCGATATTTCCTTCAATTCTTTCGCACCTTTAAATACCACTTCAGTCAGGGGTAACATCCCCACATCTTCCTCAGTAAAGACCAAAGCAAAGAATTCATTCAGTCTCTCCGCTATCGCCTTGTCGCCTCTTAGTGCTCCTTTAACCCCTTTATTATCTAATGGACCAACTGACTCTCTCACAGGTTTTTTGCTACGAATGTACTTGAAAAGGTCTTTATTTCGCGTTTCTGCTTCTGCAGCAAGCTTCTTCTCAAATTCTCTCTTTGCCTGCCTTATCAATGCCTTGCATTTGACTTGCCAGTGCTTGTGCTGTTTCCATGTTTCGTCGTTTGGCTCTTTTTTCCATTTCCTGAAAGATGCTTTTTTGGCAACAACAGCCTCTCTGACCTCACCTTTAAACCATGCTGGCAGTTTTTTGGACTTCCTTCCACTTTTCTTAAAGCGTGGAATACAGCTGGTCTGGGCTTCCAAGATAGCATTTTTCAACAACACCCAAGCTTGATGTACGTCTTTAACCTTCACAACTTCTCCTTTTAGTTTTTTCTTAACTGTTTTCCTCATTTTATCATAGTCTCCCTTTCGAAAGTTAAAAGGTAGTACTGTGGATTTCCTTACTATCCCTCCTCCACTAATTAAATCAAAGGCGATCATGCTATGATCACTATTGCCAAGTGGCCCCAAAACCCTTATCTCTTGCACTAGATCTGGAGTTCCACTAAGGACTAGGTCTAATATGGCTTCCTCTCTGGTCGGTTCATGAACCAGCTGCTCCAAGAAGCAGTCATTTATTTCATCTAGGAACTTTATCTCCCTAGCATGTCCTGACGTGACACTGACCCAGTCGATACCGGGGTAATTGAAATCACCCATTATTATTACTGTGCTGTAACTTTTGTTAGCTTCCTTGATTTCTATGAGCATTTCATCATCCATTTGGTCATTCTGGCCAGGTGCTCGATAGTACACCCCCACTGCCATCGCCTTCCCCCTTTTATATGGAATTTCAATCCATATAGATTCTACAGCAGATTTTGTTTCCTGCAAAACTTTAATCCTTTCTGAGTCAATGCCCTCTCTAACATAGAGCGCAACCCCTCCACCAATTTGATCAGCTCTATCATTACGATATAGTTCGTACCCAGGTATCACAGTGTCCCACTGGTTGTCCTCCTTCCACCATGTCTCTGATATTCCAATCATATCTAACCTTTCATTTAGTGCTATATATTCTAACTCTCCCATCTTATTCTTTAGACTTCTAGCATTTGCATACAAGCATTTTAGAGAATGTATTTTATTCATGTTAATTTGGCTATTGTTAGACATGGGTAAATTGGGATCTTTAAGCTCTGTCTGCTCCATACTTGAGGGTATTTGGGCCACTTTACTCTTTTGTGGAACCTCTCTGCTTTTGGTAGTATCCTTCAAGGATACATTCTTCCGAACCATCCGCTCTTGGGCGACTGTCGGCTTTCCCCTAATATCTAGTTTAAAAGCTGCTCTATCTCCTTTTTAAAGGTTAATGCCAGCAGCATGGTTCCATCCCGGTTAAGGTGAAGCCCATCCCTTCGGAAGAGCCCCTCCTTTCCCCAGAATGTTCCCCAGTTCCTAACAAATCCAAAACCCTCATCTCTGCACCATTGTCTCATCCACGCATTGAGACTCCGGAGCTCTGCCTGCCTTTTGGGTCCTGCGCGTGGAACAGGAAGCATTTCGAAGAATGCTACCCTGGAAGTTCTGGATTTCAACTTCCTACCTAAAAGCCTAAATTTTGCCTCCAGAAACTCCCTACCACATTTTCCTATGTCATTGGTACCGACATGTACCAAGACAGCAGACTCCTCCCCAGCACTATCTAAGACCTTATCTAGGTGGCGCGTGAGGTCCCCTACCTTCGCACCAGGCAGGCATGTTACCAGGCGATCCTCACGTCCACCAGCCACCCAGCTATCTACATGTCCAATGATCGAATCACCAACTTTAACGGTTGTCCTAACCCTTCCCTCATGGGCACATGGCCCTGGAGAAACTTCCTCGGTGCGAGAGGGTTTTACATCACCTGGAGGACAGGTCCTAGTTACAGGATCACTTCCTGCCACACCAGGGTGATGCTCTCCTGTCACGTGACCTCTCTCCTCCATGGCAACAGGGGTGCTGCCAGACTGGAGGTGGGACTTCAGGACTATGTCCCTGTAGGTCTAGTCTATGTACCTCTCTGTCTGTCTTATGTTTTCCAAGTCTGCTACTTTAGCCTCTAGAGAACGGACTTGTTCCCTGAGAGAAAAGAGCTCCTTGCACCTAGTGCACACGTAAGACCTCTCATCAACTGGGAGAAAATCATACATGTGACACTCAATGCAAAAGACTGGAAAGCCCCCATCCCGCTGCTGGACTGCTGTCTGCATCTTAGTTTTAAGTTTGTGTCTAGATCTTTAAGTTCTTACTTACTAGGGGTTGCTATGGGTATTTATAAGCAATAAAACTGTACCTAATACGTTTAATATACCTTGTTCACCTGAAGCTTAATTAATCTCAGGTCCTTAGTGTATGACTGATTTGGGTAATGAGCTTCACCTGAAAGCACCTCCTGTCTTTTAAGAGTGTAAGTACATATAAAGCTATGATTATCCCAGGGGAGGGTGGGTGTGGGGAGGGAGGGAGCGAAATAACACTTATTAAAAGAGGGCTGCTACACAGTACCCTGTCTTGTGCTGCTGAGGTAAGCTAAATTCTGATTTGATTTAAATTATAGCTCTTAGCTGCTGCTAGGCTCTAACTTCTTATGAAATTTAAACTACAAGCTCTCTGCTGGGTACTAAATTTAACCAGAAAGCTCTCTTCTGTGTGTTAAATTTAAACTAAAAGTACTTTGCTGTTACTTGGCCCTGAGCGACTATTAAATTTAAACTACAAGCTCTCTGCTGGGTATGAAATCTAACCAGAAAGCTCTCCTCTGTGTTTTAAATTCAAACTTTAATTGCTGCTACTAGGCCCTAACTGATCCAACAAAAAACAGTGGGTTCACAGATTAAGTAGCTTTAATACAAAGAATTCTTTTTAGAAAATTACCAGAAGTATATACTCAGAGTTGCAGATTTCTCTCCAGAAGTAACAGTCCCCCTTTCTAGTCCTTCAAGACCATGAATACTGAGGGAACTTGGGAACGTTCTAGCAGCTCAACTGACAGACCTTTTCAATGGCTTGTTGGAGTCGGGAGTGGTGCCCAACGACTGGAGAGAGGCTCATGTTGTGCCTTTACACAAAAGCGGAAGTAAGGATGTGGTTGAAAACTACAGGCCGGTTAGTTTAACTTCGGTGGTGAGTAAATTATTGGAAAAGCTGCTGAAAGAGAAAATAGTGAGGTTTCTGGAGTCCAGCGGATTACAGGATCCGAGGCAGAATGGATTCACCAGAGGCAGGTCTTGTCAGACAAATCTGATTGATTTCTTTGACTGGGTGACCAGGGAGTTGGACCAAGGGAGAGCCCTAGATGTGGTATATATAGATTTCAGTAGTCTTTGACACTGTTCCTCACAGGCAACTTATAAACAAACTGAACACCCTAGGGATTGACCTTAAAGTTACTACTTGGGTTAGAAATTGGTTGAGTGGGAGGTGACAAAGAGTACAGGTAAATGGAGCTCACTCTGAGGAGAAGGAAGTTACCAGTGGTGTGCCCAGGAATATGTCCTTGGTCTGATTCTTTTTAACATTTTTGTTAGTGATATAGCGGAAGGGCTGTTGGGTAATGTTTGCCTCTTTGCGGATGATACCAAAATCTGCAATAGAGTAGACACTCAGGAAGGTGTAGATAACACGAGGAGGGATCTAGCTAAGCTTCAAGAATGGTCTAGAATTTGGCAGCTGGGATTTAATGTTAAAGAATACAACGTCATGCATTTGGGCTGCAGCAATCCAATGGAGCAATACAGTAAAGGGGGTGAAGTACTTTTGTCCACTAAAGAAGAGCGTGACCTAGGCATGGTTGTGTCTGATGATCTTAAAGTAGCTAAACAGGTAGAAAAGGTGGCAGCAAAAGCTAGAAGGATGCTTGGGTGCATAGAGAGAGAAATGGCTAGTAGAAAAAAAGGAGGTGATCGTGCCTCTGTATAAGTCTTTGATGCGACCTCATTTGGAGTATAGTGTGCAATTCTGGAGACCGCACCTTCAAAAGGATATAAACTGGATGGAGTCGGTACAGAAGGTGGCTACTAAAATGGCTAGTGGTCTTCATTATAAAGTATATGAGGACAGACTTAAGGATCTTAATATGTACACCTTAGAGGAAAGGCGGGATAGAGGTGATGTTTAAATACCTCCGTGGCATAAATGCACAGGGGGAGAGCCTCTTTCGATTGAAAGCAAGTTCTGCTACGAGGGGACATGGGATGAGGGTGAAAGGGGATAGATTCAGGAGTGATAGGTGGAAATATTACTTTATGAAAAGAGGGGGTGCAAGGAGAGATGAGAGATGAAAGGTACTGTGGGGCAGAAGAGTGAATACATTTATAGGTCATGAGGAGAAGTTTAAATGGGATACGGAGAAGGATGGGAAGCCAATGAAGCGACATGAGGAGAGGAATAATGTGGGAAAAATGAGACTGGCGGAAAAAGAGTCGAGCAGAGGAGGACTATGGGGAACAAACTCAGAAAATAAGGGCCAAACCAATACTAAAAGTTGGCCTTAATAGCCAAATCTATCACTTATCATGAGATACGCAGAAAAAGACACTGGGAGGAAAAAGAAATTAAGATATAAGGTCACGAAGTTGAAAAAATGTCAAATTTACAAGTGATTCCACACTTTTGCACACCACTGTAACTCTCCCATCTTTTTTTTTAGACTTATTTGCATACAAGCATTTTAGAGATTGTAATTTATTCATATTAATCTGGCTATTGGTAGGCATGGGCAATTTGGAATCTTTAACTCTGTCTGCTCCATACTCAAGGGCATTTGGGCTACTTTATTCTTTTTTTGAACCTCTCTGCTTTTGGTAGTATCCTTCAAGGATACATTGTTCCAAACCATGCGCTTTTTCTACTTTCAGGTCAGAAATAACGTGTGCATATTGGATAATCTCGATCCAGTTTTGACGGAGGATCCACAAAACTCGCAGTAGCTATCACCCAGTGTCTGTAAAGTATTTAAATTGGAAGCAAGGAATGCAAAAAAGTCAACTCTGGAGTGGAGGAGTGGCCTAGTGGTTGGGGCAAGGTACTTCAGGCCGGAAGGTCGGGGGTTCAAATCCCACTAGAGGACAGCAACCTTGAGCCGGAAGGACTGGGGTTTCTAGTCCCACAGGTGCTCCTTGTGGTCTTGGGCAAGCCACTTAACCCTCCATAGCCCATGTTCCCTGTAAAATAGTTATCTCCAAGTTATAATTTTATTTAGTGTACACTTGTATCCCGCTGCTTCCAGCGATCAGCAGCGGTATTCTATACATAATGGGGCGGCTGTACAGGCCGGAATTTGAACATACATTGATTTCAGGGGGGGTGGAAGGCACAACAAGCAATTACAATTTTTTTTACATTGATTGTATAAGAGGAGACTTTACGTATCTACATTGGATTGTACTAGTGGAGGCTTTTCATGTATCCATATACACGTATATTGCATACTCTGACTAGGTCAGGTTGAAGTGAGTCCTAAAGAGATGAGTCTTCAGCTTCTTCCTGAAGTCCTTCAAGTCTTTGTTTGCTCTTAGTTCATAGGGCAGTTGGTTCCAGAGTGTTGGTGCAGTAAATGAGAACGCTCTGTTGGTGGTGTTTGCGTTACAATTTCTCATGCTATTCGGGACATGGAGGGTGTTGCTATTTACTGTTCTTCTGTTTCTGATGATTGGTTGCTCGGATATTAAGGTGTTTAGGTATGAGGGTGCTATGTTGTAAACAAGTTTGAACGTGGTTACTAAGAGCTTGTATTGGATGCGGGCTTTGATGGGGAGCCAATGAAGTTCGATTAGTACTGGAGTGATGCGTTCGGTTAGGCCTTTTTTCATGATAACTCTAGCCGCCACGTTTTGTGCTAGTTGCAGAATGTTAAGCGTTTTTTTGGGCAGACCCTGTAAAATGGCTTGCAGTAGTCCAGGTGGGGGATGATGAGGGCTTGTGCTACTGTCCTGAAGTCGGCATGGTCGATAATGCTCCGAAGTGGTTGCAGGATTCTTAATTTGCGGAAGATGGCCCGATTGGTGATGCGGAGGTGCTTTTCCATATTTAAGTTGCTGTCCAGCATTACACCCAGGTATTTTATTTCAGGTTTTGTGGTATATACATTATTATTCATGGTAACCGTTGGAGGTGGGTTGAAGTCAGGTTTTCTTGATATGCACATCACTTCAGTTTTTTTGTGGTTGATAGACATATTATTTTGTTGCAGCCAGTTTTGTAGTTCACTTAGGCATTTTTCAAGCTGATTGAGGTTGGGGTTGTTGATGTCGAGATGAGTGTAGAGCATCAAGTCGTCTGCGTAGATATGGTAACTGATCTTGTGTTTTTGCAGGATTTCACAAATGGGCCGTAGATATAGGTTGAACAGGAGTGAAGATAAGGCAGAGCCTTGTGGTATGCCTTGAGTTTGAGGGAATGCAGAAGCTTTAGCATTGTTGAACTGGACTTGCTGCATTCTGTTATTTATGTATGATGCAAACCATTTCAGGGGGGTTCCTGATATGCCTATGGAGGCAAGTCTGTCCAGGAGTGTGGCATGATGCACTGAATCAAAAGCGGCAGATATGTCTATAAAAATGAGCATATACATTTTGCTTTTGTTCTCAAGACCCTTGTGTAGTTTGTCCATTAGAGCTAGTAGAAGGGTTTCCACTCCATGATGTTGGCGGAAGCCGTATTGATGATCATCTAGGGCATATGTAGCATCAATGTGGTCCTGCAGCTGTTGCTGTACAGCCTTTTCAATAATCTTGGCTAAGAAGGGTATGCTGGATATCGGACGGTAGGAGGCAGGGTCGCTCTCGTTGAGAGTTTTGTTTTTTAGGATGGGTCGTATGAGAGATTGCTTAAGTTGTGCTGGCATGATCCCTTGTAGTAGGGATTGGTTTACTATATGGGTGATATACTTGGCGGCATCTTGTTTCACTGCTTTGATCCAGGCTGCTGGACAGGGATCGAGGGGGGATGTGGTGGAGTTCAAGTTGGTAATTATGTTGATGATTTGTCTGTCGTCTATGCTTCGGAAGGTGACCCACTCTTGGTTTTGGTTTGCACTTTTTGATGTGAGGGTTTTTTGCTGGGTGGTGATTGTAGCCATTTCTTGGGTGCAGTGTGCGGGTGTTTGTAGGTTTGGCTTGCTGTTTGGTGGGCTAAGCTTTCTGGCATAATGGTCGGCTAGGGTTTGGGCCGTCATTGTACCGTTTTGGTTTGTAGGTTGAGACGTCTTGGTGAGAGATTTGACGAGTTCAAATAGTTCTCGAGGTCTGTTGAGGGCTTTATTAAGTATGGTGGTGTGGTGGATTTTTTTCGCCAGGTTGATTTCGTGCTTGTATTTTGTAAGGAGTTTAAGGTATTCATTTCTATGTTCCTCGGTTTTGGTTTTCCTCCACCTTCGTTCTTGTTTACGCAAGCCTCTTTTCATCCTTCTTAGGGTATGGGTATACCACGGTTCGGTTTTGTTATTGGATGGTTTGGTTGGTGGTTTTACGGATGGTTGCGAGGTTGCTTCAATTCCTGCATTCCATTGTATCACCAAATTCTCGAGGTCCGTGTGTTCCAGGGTTACGTGAGACATTATAGATGTTGCTAATGCTTCTCTATCGAATTTTTGGAACCTCCTCCGTAGGTTTGCAGCAGAGTTGGATTGCGGACGGTTTGGAGCGATGGGGAGGTGTATGGTGAACTCGATTTGGTGATGATCGGACCAAGGTACCTGTGTTATTTGCAGTTTGGTTAGGTTTAGGTCCTGCCGTTTGGAGGGCAGAAACATCATGTCCAGAGTGTTGCCTTTGGTATGTGTAGCGTCGTGGATTACTTGTTCATATCCAAGTTGTTCCATAGCTTCTAGGAAGATTTTTGCTTGTACTGTTATTTATTTATTTAACACTTATTTATATACCGCATCTTCCAGCGATCAGTTGCGGTGTACAATTAACAACAGTTAACAATGCAGAGCTTGTTTTACATGGAACAAAATAACTTTTTACATAGAACATCTTAACATGCACACATAGGTTTAAATACTAAGCAGAATAATTCAACTAACACAGATTGTGTAACAATTGTTGAGGTTGATGCAAGGTTTAGGTCTCCTAGGATGATCTGTTGCTTTTTGATTGAGGTGGTGCTGATAAGTTCAAGGGCGGTGGCTAGGCATTCGTGTGTTGATGATGGGGGTCTGTAGATTAGACAGATGGATGTGGTTTTATTTTCGACTCTGAGGAAGTCCATGTCGTTGTTTACACTTTGGGATGTGTTTGTTAGGTGGTAGGAGGCTTTGGTGACGATGAGGACCCCTCCTCCTCTCTTATTTGCTTGGGGGCAATTAAAGATTTCGTAGCCAGGCATGGTGATTTGGTTGAGGATAGCGGTATCCGTATCGGTGATCCAGGTTTCGGTAATGCATAGGATGTCAGGTTTTGCATCTGTGATGATATCGTGTACGATGTGGGTCTTGTTTCTGATTGACCTTGTGTTGAGAAGCATAAATGAGACTGGGACTTGCGGAGGGTTGACTGAATGGTGGTTCCGGTCTTGCATGCTTGTAGTTGGTTGGCCTCTCCGTTGTGGCTTTTTTAGCTTTGCCTTGTGCTGTGGTCGTGAGCCCTTGTTGGGATGGATGGTTGGGCCTAGGTTTGATTGTGGGATCATGTTTGTGGGTATAGGGGGGAGGTTGGGTGGTAGTATGGGTGTTGCTGCTTGAGGGTTATATACGGGGTAGTAAGTATATGTCGGGCTATAGAAGAGAAGTGGGTGGTAATGCAAGGTTGGATTGGCAATACATGTGGACATCAGGATGCAAAGGCATAGGAGTAAGGCGTAAATAGGGGGAGCCATAATTGACATATTCTATACCACAATATACACAGTTTTGTTTTTAGTTTGTTGTAAAAGATTATGCAACAATTATGACACAATTACCACAGAGTGCTGGGTTAGCTATGTTGTGAGACGTGGCTAAATATTAACACAAATATCTTATGGGTTAGATGCACAGAGCTGTAATTTGTTGCATTAGTAGGTTTGTTACAAATTGTTCAAAATAATAGCTTTGTTACAAGTTGCCTTAGGAAGCTTGCTACTCAATATTATACTGAGGCTTCATGAAATACATTTGTGCTCTAACAATGTGTATTTGCATTTGATGCTGTGTTACAGGAAAATGCATTGCATGACATTGGTATGTAATAATAATGGTATAGTCAGGGCAACCTTATCAAAGTTGCTTCGGTGGGTAGAGACACCAGTGTTTAGCGTGGCTTGTTTACCTGGTTTAGTCGCTGAAGGGACGGTTCGGTTTCCCGCGAGCTCAACCTGAAAGGGAGCTCAAGCCTGGTCTGTGTCTCTGTGGTGGTATCAGTTGGTGGTTGTTTTCCTTCCGACCGTTTGAAGATTCTTAGGACACGCTATTTTTGCTGCTGTGGAGCGGTCAGGTTGTTGGGTTCTTGCGCTCTGCACAGGGAGATGTTTTTGCTGCTTACAGTTCAGGTCTCTTGGCTACTGGCTGCTGCCTAAGGGCCGCGCCAAAGGGCCCTCAGGCGCGGGCCCGCCAGGCGCGGGCGCGCCCGAGAGGGACGCCGCTTTTGAAGAGCTCGGCGGCAAGCTCCCACTGCCCGGATTGGGCAGGAGCTACCGGGGGAAAAGACGATGGCCCGGTCAGCGGCTCCCTGCGAGAGGGACGCCGCTTTTGGAGAGCTCGGCGGCAAGCTCCCACTGCCCGGATTGGGCAGGAGCTACCGGGGGAGGAGACGATGGCCCGGTCAGCGGCTCCCTGCGAGAGGGACGCCGCTTTTGGAGAGCTCGGCGGCAAGCTCTGTTCAATGTAATGCCCTGTTCAATGTAATTTCAGTTTGTTCAATGTAAACCGCACTGATGCAGAATAGCGCAGTATATAAGAGAATGTAAATAAATAAAAAATAAATAAAATAACTCTAATAGTCAAATGTATCTCTTTTAAAGTGGTGGAAAGATGAATATGCTGGGATAACGCAAAATAAAAAAAAAACGCTAGAAAGTACGAAAAACGCAAAACTCACAAGTGATTCCAGACTTTTGCACACCACTGTAGAATATATAGCACTAAATGAGAGGTTAGATATGATTAGAATCTCAGACACATGGTGGAAGGAGGACAACCAGTGGGACAATGCGATACCTGAGCACAAACTATATCGTAATGATAGAGTTGATCAAATTGGTGGAGGGGTTGCACTCTATGTTAGAGCGGGCATTGAGTCAGAAAGGATTAAAGTTTTGCAGGAAACAAAATTTGCTGTAGAATCTCTGTGGATTGAAATTCCATGTAAAAAGGGGACGGCGATGGCAGTGGGGGAGTACTATCGACTGCCTGGCCAGAATGAACAAATGGATGATGAAATGCTCAAAGAAATCAAAGGAAGCTAACAAAAGTTACAGTGCAGTAATAATAATGGGTGATTTCAATTACCCCGGTATCGACTGGGTCAGTGTCACAGCAGGACATGCTAGGAAGATAAAGCTTCTAGATGAAATAAATGATTGCTTCTTGGAGCAGCTGGTTCATGAACCGACCAGAGGGGAAGCCATATTGGACCTAGTCCTTAGTGGAACACCAGACCTGGTGCAAGAGATAAGAGTGTTGGGGCCACTTGGCAATAGTGATCATAACATGATTGTGTTTGATTTAATTAGTGGAGGAGGGATGGTAAGGAAATCCACAGTACTACCTTTTAACTTTCGAAAAGGAGACTATGATAAAATGAGGAAAATAGTTAAGAAAAAACTAAAAGGAGCAGTTGCAAAGGTTAAAGACTTACATCAAGCTTGGGTGTTGTTGAAAAATACTATCTTGGAAGCCCAGACCAGCTGTATTCCACGCTGTAAGAAAAGTGGAAGGAAGTCCAAAAAACTGCCAGCATGGTTTAAAGGTGAGGTCAGAGAGGCTGTTGTTGCCAAGAAAGCATATTTCAGGAAATGGAAAAAAAGAGCCAAATAACGAAAACTGGTAACAGCACAAGCACTGTCAAGTTAAATGAAAGGCATTGATAAGGCATGCAAAGGGAGAATTTGAGAAGAAGCTTGCTGCGGAAGCAAAAATGCATAATAAAGACTTTTCAAGTACATTCGTAGCAAGAAACCTGTGAGTCAGTCGTTCCATTAGATGATAGAGGGGTTAAAAGGGCACTAAGAGGCGATAAAGCGATAGTGGAAAGATTGAATGAATTCTTTGCTTCGGTCTTTACTGAGGAAGATGTAGGGATGGTACCCATGACAGAAATGGTAGGGATGTAGGGATGTTACCCATATAGGGATGTTACCCATGACTGAAATGGTATTTAAAGGAGATACTGCAGAAGAATTGAAGGAAATATCAATACATCGGAAAGATGTATTACAATTATTTGATAAACTGAAGAGTAGCAAATCACATGGATCGGATGGTATACATACAAGGGTGTTGAAAGAACTGAAATATGAGATTGCAGACCTGCTATTTGTAATCTGTGAACTATCATTAAAATCATCTGTAATACCTTAAAATTGGAGGATGGCTAACATAACGCCAATTTTTAAAAAGGTTTCCAGGGGTGATCTGGGAAACTACAGACCGGTGAGCCTGACGTCAGTACCGGGAAAAATGGTAGAAACCATCATAAAGAACACAATTGCTGAACATGTAGATAGTCATGGCTTAATGGGAGACAGCCAACATGGCTTTAGACAAGGAATATCTTGTCTTACTAATCTATTATGTTCTTTTAAAGGTGTGAATAAACAGGTAGACAAAGGTGAGTCGGTTGATATAGTGTATTTGGATTTTCAGTAAGCCTTTGACAAGGTCCCTCATCAGAGACGTTTGGCAAAACTAAAGAGTCATGGGATAGGAGGGCAGTGTACTATTGTGGATCAGGAACTGGTTAAAAGATAGAAAGCAGAGGGTAGGGCTAAATGGCCAGTTTTCCCAATGGAGAAAGGTGAATAGTGGTGTACCCCAGGGATCTGTGCTGGGTCCACTGCTTTCTGACATATTCATAAATGACCTGGACAAGGGAATAACGAGTGAGGTTATCAAATTTGCAGATGACACAAAGCTTTTCAAAGTTGTTAAAACCCATGAGGATTATGGAAAATTGCAAGAGGATCTTGATAAATTGGAAGACTGGGCATTAAAATGGCACATGAAATTTAACGTGGACAAGTGCAAAGTTATGCACCTAGGGAAGAACAATCCAAACTATGGTTACATGATGAAAGGTTCCACATTAGGAACCACCACCCAGGAAAAAGATTTAGGCGTCATTGTGGATAACATGTTAAAACCCTCTGCCCAGTGTGCAGCGACGGCCAAGAGAGCAAATTGAATGCTAGGTATCATAAGGAAAGGAATGGAAAATAAAACAAAGGATATTATAATGCCTCTGTATCGTTCCATGATGCGACTGCACCTTGAATATTGTGTGCAATTCTGGTTGCCATATCTTAAAAAGGATGGTGAAATTAGACTTACCTGCTAATTGTTGTTCCTGGAGTGGAACCAGTCTAGTCCCGGAACCTCTGGGTTGCCCATCTCATCTAGCAGCTTAGAGACTGAGAAACTCCTTTTTTTTTAATGACATCATCAGTATATCTCTCCGATGTCCGCCTCCTGTTACCAGTACCCTATTGACAAAGCAGACTCACTGGAGAAACAAGTAAGCATTTAGCTGAACACATTAAACACTTTAAACTATCCAGAAATAAACAGAACTCACACCGATGCACAGAAGGGAAGAAACCCCTTCAACGTGACTAGAAACTTGCAGAGACCATTTCCTCATCTGAAAGGGAGGGACAGTAAGCCCCCGACCGTACCCCATGTTTGGAGCCCTCCCCCTCTGCCGTTCCCTGTTTAAATTTAACATTCCTTGGTGTTTGTTTGGGGTTTTTTTGTCCTTGACTGTAAGTAGTGAAGCACCCCACATGACTTATGTGTGATCCACGGAAATACTTCAGGCCTCCGTTTGCATCAGAACACTGGGAGGGATACGGGACTAGACTGGTTCCACTCCAGGAACAACAATTAGCAGGTAAGTCTAATTTCACCTTCCTGATCGTGTCCCCAGTCTAGTCCCGGAACCTCTGGGTCAGTACCAGAGCAGTGAGAAAAAACTTCACATATGGGAGGGACCTGGCAAACCAGCCTGAAGAACTGCTGACCCAAACGAGATCTCGTCGGCCCTTTGCACATCCAGACGATAGTGCCGAACAAAGGAATTTAAAGACGACCACGTCGCCGCCTTACAAATTTCCACCGGCAAAACTAACCAGAACTCCGCCCAAGAAGCTGCCTGGCCCCTAATGGAATGCACTCTTAAGCCCTCCGGTACTGCTCTTCCTTTCAGCACATAAGCCAACGCAATAACTTCCTTGATCCAATGTGCAATGGATGGCTTTGACGCCGCCTCCCCCTTTCTTGGTCCCGCGAGAAGAACAAAAAGTTGGTCCGACTTTCTAAAAGACGCTGTGCGACGAAGATACTTCTTCAATGCTCGCCAGACGTCCAACAGATGTAGCCTCTTTGACGATAAACCGGAATTGTCCACGGTAAACACCGGCAAAGCAATCTCCTGGTTCACATGGAACGCCGAGACCACCTTCGGAAGAAAAGCTGGCACCGGCCTCAAAACTACTTTACCTTCAAAAAAGGAAAGGTAAGGTTCCCGACAGGAAAGCGCCTGCAGCTCCGACACGCGCCTCACCGAGCAGACAGCCACCAAGAACACCACCTTCAGAGTGAGATCCTTGAGCGACGCACGAGCCAACGGTTCAAAAGGCTCCTGCTCTAAAGCGTCTAATATGAAGGGAAGTTGCCATTTGGGAAAGACCTGCCTTGAGGGGGGCCTAGTAAGAGCCACCGCCCTGAAAAATCTCTTCACATCTTGTTGGGCTGCGAGAGACTGCCCCGCAAACTTTCCTCTATAACAGGACAAAGCCACCACCTGTACCCGCAAAGATGCTGCCGTGAGTCCTTTGTTGAAACCGTCCTGCAGAAATTCCAAGATCTGGGGGAGCGAAGCCCGTAAAGCCTCGCACTTCCGTTGCGCACACCACGCCTCAAAAATCCTTCAGACTCGAACATACGCTAGGGAAGTAGACTGTTTTCGGTACTTCAATAAGGTAGCAATGACCGCTGCCGAATACCCCCCGGCTCTTAATCGCGCCCTCTCAAGAGCCAAGCCATAAGAGAGAACCAATCCACGTGCGGCATGAGCAGAGGACCCTGGGTCAGCAGATCCGCCCGGCAGGGAAGCTGCCAGGGTTTTGCCACCAACAACCTCACCAGGTCCCCGTTCCAGGGGCGACGCGGCCAGTCCGGTGCTATCAGAATCACGAGACCTCTGAAGTTCTCCACCCGTTGTAGAACCCTGCCTATCAGGACCCACCAGGGAAAGACATACAGCAGTTGTTCCTCCGGCCATACCTGCATAAGGGCATCCAGGCCCTCCGACATCCTTTCCCTGCGCCTGCTGAAAAAGTGACTGGCCTTCGCGGAAGCGAAGGTCGCCAAGAGGTCCATGACCAACGAACCCCACTTGTGCACTATCATGTCGAAAACTTCGGGATGGAGGACCCATTCCCCCGGATCCACCCGCACCCGGCTGAGGAAGTCGGCTTCCACATTGTCCACCCCCGCGACATGCGCCGCCGACAGGTCCAAGAGATGTGTCCCCGCCCAGCCGCACAGAACCTCGGCTTTGGCCTCTAGCGTGACGCTGCTGGTGTCCCCTTGCTTGTTGATGTAGGCCACCGCTGTCACGTTGTCAGACAACACTCAGACCGCCTGCCCTTCGAGCAAGGGCCAAAACTCCCGAAGTGCTAGATACACCGCTCTCAGCTCTAGCTGGTTGATCACCCACGTTCTTTCCTGAGGGTTCCAAAACCCCTGCACAAAACTGCCCTGACAATGAGCGCCCCAGCCCAACAAACTGGCATCCGTCATCACTGCCACCCAGTCTGGCGCCACCAAGGACCTTCCTCGGTCCACCGACTCGGGAAGCAGCCACCAGTGCAGGGTCTGGTGGGTCTCCTCCGGACAGACCAGACTCCGTGCTAGAGGATCCAGTTGATGCGACCAGCGGCGAAGCAACGCTCTCTGTAAGGGTCTCATGTGAGCTCTGGCCCACGGCACCATCTCTATCGTTACCGCCATGGTGCCCAGCAACTGCAGATAACGCCATGCTGAGGGAGCCTTGATGCCCAGAAAACTCCTCACCAGCATCTGCAGACCTTGTGCTCGCTGAACCATCAGAAACACTTTTCCGATCCGGGTGTCGAATTGGGCTCCCAGGTATTCCAAGTTCTGGGAAGGCTGCAAGTGACTTTTTGCCACATTGACTATCCACCCGAGACTTTCCAACAAGGTTACCACCCTGGCCGTGACCCTCTCGCTCTCGGCCTGAGACTTTGCCCGAATCAACCAATCGTCTAGGTAGGGATGAACAAGAATGCCTTCCTTGTGCAGCGCTGCTGCTACCACTACCATTACCATTACCTTGGTGAACACTTTGGGGGCCGTGGCTAGTCCGAAGGGCAACGCCTGAAACTGATAATGACCGAATGGAACCGCAAACCTGAGAAACCTGTGATGTTCCGGCCTTATGGGGATGTGGAGATATGCCTCCGACAAGTCTAGGGAAGTAAGAAACTCTCCTTGCTGCACCACCATTATGACGGAACGCAGTGTTTCCATATGAAAATGCGCCACCAGCAGACAATGATTGACCCCTTTGAGATCCAGAATCGGCCGGACCCCTCCGTCTTTTTTCGGGACGACGAAATAGATGGAGTAACGACCGCATCCGCACTGGTCTGAGGGCACGGGAACAATGGCTCTGAGGTCCAGCAACCTTTGCACCGTCTCACGCAGTGCAGCACACTTCACCACCGACCGGGCGGGAGACTGTACGAAGGATTCCCGTACTGTGCGCAGGAACTCCAGCGCATAGCCCTCCCGAATGACTTCTAGTACTGTGATAAGGAAGCTTATCAGGACCCAGGAGACAGGGATAAAGAGAAGGAATTCACCCTTATCAAAGGACCTATTTTACAAGGTCAGCAACAGAAAACTCCATTTACACCTAGAAAGCAGGTAATTCCTAGCTGCAATAGGTTGCAGAATGCCCCTAGTGGAGAAAAGGAGAGGGAATGCAGGCCCAGGGTAAGGAACCCTTACGTCACTGAATTCCCCAATTGCTCAGCTGCCACGAGGCAGTTTGATCTCCAACACCTGAGAGGAGAAGGGGTGGGGCTGGAGCCTGAGAGGTTTAAGACTAGGTCAGATTATCCAGAGAGAGAGAGGAGTAGGAATGCTTAATGGAAGAGGAATGGAGCTGGAACAGTAAGAACAGCAGGAACAAGGAACACAAGTTGGAGGACAGGACGAGGAAGCTCAGGTGAATGGTGGCCAGAGCATGAGCGAGGAGAAGCTGGTACAAGCCTTGACCCAGGTAGGAGCATTGGAAGCTTGTCTAATTTGGAGCACTACAGAGTTGCAAGAGACAGCTTTTGCCCTAAGGGAAGGCAGTCAGCTAAGCCCTCTGAGCCAGAAACTAAGGTAGAGCCTATGCAACTGGGTGAACAAGACCTAGCTGTAGAAGAAGACTCATACATGGATTGCTCTTTATGCCACTCTTCAAATACAGAGGGTTTGGAAGGGAGTCAACCGTAAGGAAAACCTCCAGAGTCCGGTAACCCTGAGAGCCTGTAGATAACTTGTGAAAGTCCTGTATTAAAGGAGAAATACCTTTGCTGAGCAAACTGCAGCTGTCTAATTACAACTTGTTAAACAGCTGCTAGCCAGTGCAGTGCACAGCCTGAAGCCGTGCTGATGGTGAAAGTAAGAAAAGCTGTTTCTGTTTGTTTTGAACAGCACTGCTAACCGTGTCTGGTAGCATTAGCTGTTGAAAGGACTTTTCTTTATGCTAAAGAACATTATAAGCTGTTTTGTTTTGAGTTCAGTTATACCCTGATGTATTTTTGAAAGAATCCTGGAGAAACAATTTAAAGGTGTTAATTTATGACCCTAGCGTTTACCCCATCAATAAATTTCTGTCAAAAGCCTTACCACTCAAAGCCAACTACAATTGTGTTTTTTTTTTTTTACATGAAGCCAAGTACCTCCTGACTGAACTACCTTTCCCATGAGGCATTACAAGGCAGCCAGTCAGGTAAAGGCTAAATGGTGAATCTCTCCTATGACAAGCACGCCCTCCACACTGTCTGTAAGGGGCTAAGGGCGTGACAGTACCCATTGATCTGATGTAATTTGGACCCAGGCGGAATAAAACTCCTGCAAACGCCCCCCCACGAGAAGGAGAGGTGCCTGGGCCCTCCTCATCTCATTGTGACTTTTTGAAGGCAGGGGCAGAGGAAGAGGAGGGTCCGAAACCCTTCCTGCTCCTCGAAACCCCCGAAAGCCTTGGGTCCTATTGGGAAACCGTCCCCTTTGACGAGGAGAACCTTTGGTAATGAAACCGGCGGAAATCTCATAGCTGCCCCTTGCCGCTCGGAGCTCCACGGGATGGCTTAGGCTTATCCTCCAGTAACCGTCCCCCTTTGGACTCCCCTTGGTCCTTAACGAGCTTCTCCAAATCTTCCCCAAATAGCAGACGGCCTTTAAAAGGTAATTTACTTAATCTAGACTTAGAGGAGCTATCAGCCGCCCAATTGCGCAGCCATAGGTATCGCCTCGCTGCCACCGCCGATGCCATACTCTTTGACAGCCCACGCATAAGGTCATAATGAATATCCGCCAGGTAGGCAGCACCGGACTCCAAACGTGCAGCCTCTCCCGCCAAGGGGCTCGGCTGCCCCTCTTGCACCTGTCGTGGCCAGCGAAGGCAGGCTCTAGCCACCCACGCTCCGCAAATAGAAGCCTGCAGCGAAATGGCATTGACGTCGAACACTTGCCTCAACAAAACATCCAACTTCCTGTCCTGACCATCCTTCAGGGCCGCACTACCTTCTACAGGTATTGTCGTCTTCTTGGTCACGGCCGAAACGGCTGCGTCCACCTTAGGACATTTAAAGGCCTCTTTATCCTGGTCCAATAACGGATACAGACGGCCCACGACCCTGGAACCTTTCAACAGAGCCTCTGGAACATTCCACTCCTCCTGGATCATCTCCTGAAACACTCTGTGCACAGGGAATGCCCTTTGAGTCTTTCTGAACACCTGCGACAAAGGATCCTCCAGTGTTTCATCCTCCGTTGCACCTGGAACCGGCATATTGAGCGCCTTAAGAGTCTCTACAATGAGAGCGGGCAGCTCATCCCTTCGGAAAACTCTCACCACCCTAGCCTGATCTTCTCTCTCCGAAATCTCACCTTCCTCCAGTTCCTCCTCTAAGCCCAGACTGTGGCCCTCTTCATCAGACAACGGGTCCTCTGACAGCCTGGATTGGTCTTGCAGTCCCTCTTTGCCGTGGCACCTCTTACTCCCGCTCGCAAGGCACTCACTCCGTGGGGACGCAGAAGGCTTCTTTGCGCCGTTCGACTCCGCTACCAGCTGCTGCTGCAGGGCATTGCCAAAAACCGTCTGCTGCTGCAATGACACAAACTGCTGAGAAAAAATGGAAGATAATTCCTTAGGGAACATAGCTTGCGAGGAGAGGGCACCCGGGCCGGACGAAGAAGAAGTAGAGGGCCCTGCCCCCGGGTCCACCTGCGCTAGCTCCGGTACTGGAGGAACCAAGGCATCTGGAGCCGAGACCAGGTTCCCGTCCTGCTTCGCTGGGTCCTGATCCAAATCATTAGCTTCTGCCACACAGGCTTTGCAGATCCCTGCACTAAAGCCCTTCCGAGCCCCACACACTAAACATAGCGGCTTAGAGGGCATTGTTCACCTGTAAGAGCCTGACTGAAGACCCCCCGGGCTCTTTAAATCAGCCTAGGGTGGGCAAGCAGTCCTGCCAAGCCTAAAAGCACCCAGGCGTTTCTTTGAAGCTGTATTTTATTTTATTTTATTATTTTTTTTTAAACGAACTCCAGCAGAGCCGTTATTAATGATCCGGGTCCCCAGAAAAAAACTGCCGTCCTGGGCCTGCAATCCGGCCACGCCGCCCTCACGCGGCAAGGCCGATAGTCAAAAGCGCACCAAAATCGCGCTGAGAGAAAACAGGGCGCCCGCTGAGAGCCAACGCTTACCTTGCGGATCTGCGGGATACAAGGGGAAGCTCCGCTAAGATCACTGCATCTGCCGTCAGTTCCGGGACCACTCGAATGCCCCGCTCGCACACACCGCTCTTCAACTTTTTTAATGTGCTTACTCCGTGCGGCGGGAAAGAGTCGGCAGGCACGCTGGCAGGCAAAACCTCTGCACGGCGCCGGCAGGACTCTGCTCTCAGATTCCTTTCTCCTCAACTGAAAACACCAACGCTGCTGTGCTTCAGATCAACCGTCCCCTTCAGTAGACCCCCCACCCAGCCCAGAAAGACTGAAGTAGATAGAAAAAAAGGGGGGGGAGGGGGAAAGGAGACAGACGATAGAGCTGGTCTGCTACAAGATTTTTTTTTTTTTTAAGCTACAGGCTCCTAAATTAAAGGCAACTTCTTCAAATAAAGTAACTCCTCAAAAAAACAACTAAACTATTACACCCAATCCTCAATTGTTTCTCCAGTGAGCCCGGACCCCCGGGCTCCCATCTATCCAGCTGCTTGGAGACTGAGGTAACTGGTAACAGGAGGCGGACACCGGAGAGATATACTGATGATAAAAAAAAAAAAGGAGTTTCTCAGTCTCCAACCTGCTAGATGAGATGGGCAACCCAGAGGTTCCGGGACTAGACTGGGGACACGATCAGGAAACAGCGTTATTAGAAAAGGTTCAGAGAAGAGCCACCAAAATGGTAAAGGTGATGGAGGATACCCCTATGAAGAAAGGCTAAAAAGGTTAGGGCTTTTTAACCTGAAAAAGAGACGGCTGAGGGGAGATATGATAGAAGTTTATAAATTAATGAATGGAGTGGAACGGGTAAACGTAGATTGATTGTTTATGTCATCAGAATATAGAAAGACTAGGGGACATGCAATGAAGCTACAGGGTAAACTATTCAAGACAAATAAGAGAAAATATTTTTTCACTCAATGTGTAATCAAACTCTAGAATTTGTTACCGGAGGATGCAGTAAAAGCTGTTAGTGTAGCTGGGTTTAAAAAAGGTTTGGACAAGTTCTTGAAGGAAAGGTCCATAAACCGTTATTAAAGAGGATCCTACTTACCCAGGGACGAGCACTGTGGATCATGTGTGTCTTTTTGGGAACCTACCAGGTAGTTGTGACCTGGATTGGCCACTGTTGAAAACAGGATACTGGGCTTGATGGAGCTTAGTCTGACCCAGTATGATATTTCTTATTTTCTTATGGACTGTCGGCCACCTCACTGCTGCTGAAAGTGGAGAGAGCACTTCGCCTAGGAACGCAACATGAGGAAAACAACTGACCAAGACTGGTTATCTTCAAAGTCCTAAACTACATGGACAAAATGGCAATTCCGAATGTCTACCACTAGCAGAGAACCCAAGAAATGAATGGGAAGAAGATTCTCATATTTCAGGACTTTTTGGCTCAAGAGGCAGCTAAGAGGAGAGAGATCATACCTTACTGCTTATGACTGTTCAAGAAGAGAGTCCGCTTCAGTCTGCAGTATCCTGCCAAGGAGAATCTTTCATGAAGGCGCAACAAGAACCTTTGGGAAGAAGGAAGACATTAAAGACTCTGTGAAAAAACAGAGAGAGGAATGGCTTAAAGGGTGTGTTGGAGCACTAAAGACAGTGGTTGACACTTGATTGTGATGGCCTTGCAGGAGTGTGATACTGAGTTAATGGACCTTTACTACCTGAGCTTCTGCGAGTTCGCCACCAGAGAGGTATGACCTAAAGGCTATGCAGCTGTTCTGTTTGAGGTGGGGGGGGGGGGTGCTCTTTTAATTGGGGTGGGGCAGCATGGGCAGCTTCTTTTGAAAGTGCCCATGCTTGAAATAGGCGCTGAGGGGTAAGCGACTACATCACTTGGGGGCCAGAACTCAAAAATTTCATGGATGACATATTGGAGACTGGCATATTAAGTAATTAATTTCTCAGGGGGAGGTGCTGTGAAAGGGATTTGGACTGAGGACTGGCCTCTACTCCATTTTTCAAATATAGGCTGTATACCGATAAGTACTATTAGTATGAAAGATTATCAGCGGTAGGCGAGGGGGGGAAGGTCCTATGGAATATATATTGGGTAGGAAGGTGGATGAAACATTAACTATGGATGGATGGATGATATATTGGAGAGGGAATGATATAGGGATGAGAGGGAATGGGGGGGGGGGGGTTGACATGAGCTTTGGGGGGGGGTGAACGCACATAATCCATGGGGAACTGGGCCAATGTCTTGGAAGGGCCTCTGTGAAGCCCTGAGAGAGCTGAGTATCTCTAGCTAGGGGGAGGGTGGAGAAAGGCCAGCCAATGGCAACAAACCATATCACAGAAATACATATATTAGTGCATGGGTCAATGGCTGACTTGCAGCTGATCACCCTAAACGTACAAAAATTCTCACCTACATACAAAAGACAGAAACAGACATTACCTTCTTGCAGAAACCAATCTGTGTGCAATAGTGCACAAGAAACTACAAAGAATCCTGGGTGGAGAAGGACTCTCTCTCCATCTTTAATGGGCAACAGAAAGGAGAGGCCATTCTCCTCAAGAAAGGCCTGGGGTTCCAAACACACAAAGTGACACAGGACACAGAGGGAAGATATGTCATTGTGTTAGATGAGATAGGGGGACATAAATTGATGCTCTGTAACATCTATGCACCAAATATCTATTGTCACAATTTTTTCACTCATACAATAAACTATACTGCTCTACTAATTAACCATCACACAATAATATATCAACACAGCATAAAAAAATCAAAGAATGACAAACCTCAGAGACCTCAAACACCTACCATAGTTCACTTTTTAAGGTGAGCTTCGGCATCCAATCAGAGGTCATAGACATCAACGGTTTGCACATTCACATAGTTTACACACTCATATTCAAGATACCGATTCAGTAAATGAACATATACCCCAATGAATTATCAAAAACAGTGTTTCCACGTATCATAACACTTCAAATACTTCAAAACAGCATAATTATAACTCCTGGTATCTTGACTGACTCCATTCAAAGATGGATTGGATCCTGACGCCTACTAGGACGTCCCATCCACGTTTCGCATCAGCTGCTTCAGGAGAATGTAATTCCAATCCTATAACAAACAAACAAACATACCACCATGCTATATTCACTTATTACGTATATCAAAGAAATCACCCAAACATAAATCTCGAACAGAAACGCCATTACCTGATCTCACACACATCAACGAAGCTAGACATGCTTAGACATGCTTACTCCGGCTCACCGCCATTAACTACGGGATTCTTCTTCAACAATTTCCCGATCATCCAACCTCAGCTAGACCTCAATTACACCGGTCCACCTATACTACCAACTAACTCCTCCCATATGCTGCTATCACCAATCCACGCCAACCTATAACATACAGCTCCCCCAATCAATACCAACGTTAAGACCGTCAGGTGTTACGGTCCCCAGCTGGAAAATCCAACGCTGTTCTCTATAGAGCAACTGTTGATCACATGTCCTACCTTGAAACCCCGTACATATTTGTTCCAGACAAAAGCATCACAAATCCAGAAAAACAAGACCCTTACTAAGGCAATGCTCAACCAGAGGGGCCTCATGGTGCTTACAATGTATCCGACTCTTGTGTTCTCCTAAACGCACCCGAAACGGACAAATCGTTTTACCAATATATAGTAACTTACAGGGACAAAAGATCCCATATACTACATAATCTGAATTACACGAAGTCACAGATCGCAAAAGATAAACTCTATCCTTATATGAAAAACAATCTATATCCAACATCACCGCACAGTACATACAATGACCACACTTACTATGTCCCAACATCACCACACAGTATATACAATGACCACACTTACTATGTCCCAACAGATGACATAGCTAAAAAGACAGCAAAAATGAGAAAAAATGAATCAAAGGACTGCAACTCCAGGGGAGGAGAGAGGGTCGTGAGGACTGATTCCCGCTGTCCCTGGAGAACACCTGTTACAGATGAGTAACTATGCTTTCTTCAGGAACAAGCAGGAAGTCAGTCCTCACATATGGGACTCCCTAGCTATAGGCTACCGAGAACCCATAACTGAAAATGGCTCCCTCTAGAAGAGCCGCAGCAGCAGTGATAGGATTTTTCTCTGAGAACGCACCCCCCTCCTGACACCAAAGAGTCAGAGGGTAGGAGTTGCCTAAACCTCAAATAGGTTACGGAGTACCGCCTGACTGGAAACTCTGTCCCGCCGTAACTCTCTCTCCAGGCAGTAATGGGCTGCAAAAGTCTGGCTTGAAGACCAAGTTGCAGCCCGGCAGATGTCTGCCAATAGAACAGAGTGGTGGTTAGCCACTGATGCGGCCTTAGCCCTGACAGAGTGGGCCATGATTCGGCCCTGCAGCTGGAGATCAGCTGCCCTGTACGCCCAGGCGATGCAGTCTGACACCCAGGTGGATAACGTGCGCTTGGAGACAGGTAGACCCAGTTTACTAGGGTCATAAGAGATGAAGAGCTGGGAAGCTCTCCGATGTCCCCGCATACGCTCCGGGTAGAAGGCAAGTGTCCTCTTACAGTCCAGGGTATGCAGAACTGCTTCTGCCCTGCTGGTATGTGGCCTGGGGAAGAAGGTTGGAAGAACCACCTCTTGTTTGAGGTGAAACGAGGAAACCACTTTTGGAAGGAATTTGGGGTGAGTACGTAGGACCACCCTGTTTTTATAAAACTGTGTATACGGTCTATCCGATACTAAAGCTTGCAGCTCGCTCACATGTCGAGCCAACGTGAGTGCCACCAGAAAGAGTGCTTTCCAGGAAAGGAAGCGGAGATGACAAGTGGACATTGGTTCAAAAGGTGGGCGAGTAAGCCGCTGCAAGACCACATTTAAGTCCTACTCCGTAGCCGGTGGGTGAATCGGAGGCTTCAAGAGTAAGAGGCCTCTGAAGAATCGGGATACCAAAGGGTAAGCTGAAAGAGGTTGCCTGCCCACTGGAGAGTGGTTAGCTGATAACGCACTCAGGTGGACCCTGACAGAATTAGACTTGAGGCCCAACTCTGCGAGGTGGAGCAAGTACTGTAACACCTGAGGTGAATGGGTTCTCCTTATTTTGGGTACACCACACTTCAAATCTATGCCTCTTGAACACGTAGGATTTTCTAGTGGACTGCCTCCTGGAGGCCAGCAACACCTCCTCAACTTCCTTTAGAAGGAGTAGAGGAACAAGTATTACCCTCTCAGTAGCCATGCCATTAACTTGAGAGATTTGAGGTTGGGGTGTAGTAAGGAACCCTGTTCCTGGGTCAAGAGGTCAGGCTGCACCCCCAGTTGGAGTGGAGTGTTGACTGCCAGTTGAAGGAGAAGAGGGAATCAAGGTTGTCTTGGCCACCTTGGGGCTACCAGGATGACAGAGGCCTTGTCCCGAAGAATCTTGAACAGAGTGCGTGCCACCAGAGGTGTGGGTGGAAACGCATAGAGAAGGCCCTGTGCCCACGACATCAGGAAAGCATCTGCTGCCTCACTCAGTAGATGTGGCTGCCTCAAGCAGAACTGGGGCATCTGATGGTTTTGCGGACTGGCAAAGAGATCCATGGATGGGAGACCCCAGTGGTTGAAGATCTGCTGGGCTACAACCCGGTTCAGTTGCCATTCGTGAGGCTGAAGAATCCTGCTCAACTTGTCGGCCAGGAGGTTCTCCTGACCTGGCAGATAAACTGCCCTTAGGGACATGTGATGAGCCACTGCAAAAGAGCAGAGGTCCATGGTTTTCTGGCAGAGGATGTGAGATCCTGTGCCTCCCTGTTTGTTGATGTAAAACATCGCTACTTGATTGTCTATCAGTATTAGCACAGACTGATGTGAAAGAAGATGACAGAAGGCATGAAGAGCTAGGTGGATGGCTCGAAGCTGTAGAAGATTGAAGTGCGGCCTCTCGCAAGGACCACAGACCCTGAGTGCATGAACCCTGGCAATGGGCTCCCCTGCCCAGCAAGGAGGCATCGTCGTCAGCACTCTGGTGTGAGAGGGAGGTTGGAATGGTACTCCCTGAAGCAAATTGGGAGGGTGAAGCCACCTTTGCAAGGCTGTCACCAGTAGCTTGGAAACTGCTACCCTGTCTCTGAGGCAGCCTGTGGCTTGTGTCCACTGGTCTCTGAGGCACCATTGAGCTGTGCGCATGTGGAAGCGAGCATATGGAATCACATGCACCGTGGAGGCCTTGTGGCCCAGGAGGCATAAGAAGACCCTTGCAGAGACATGAGGTCTGTGCTGGACCTGTTGTACCGAGTCTAGCAACCGCCTTGCCCTGTCCAGCGGTAGGTAAGCCCTTGCCTGAAGGGTGTCCAGTCTTGCCCCTATGAATTCCAAGTTCTGAGGGGGGAGTAAAGTGGACTTTGCGTGATTTACAACAAACCCCGGGTTCTGGAGCAGGGTGACTGTGAGAGCAGTGGCCTGCTGTGCCTCCTGTGCTGATTGGCTCCTGATGAGCCAGTTGTCTAGGTATGGAAAGACGAAGACTCCTTGGCTTCTGAGGAAGGCCGCCACCACTGCTAGGCATTTGGTAAATACTCTGGGAGCGAAAGCTAGGCCAAAGGGAAGCACCTTGTACTGGAAGTGGTTTCCTCCGACCACAAACCTTAGATATCGTCTGTGGTCTGGGTGTATGAGGATGTGAGTATAAGCATCCTTTTAGTCTAAGGAGCATAGCCAGTCTCCCTGGTGGAGGTAAGGCAGTAGGGTCCCAAGGGAAAGCATCTTGAACTTTTCCCTCACCAGGAACTCGTTCAGATTGCGCAAGTCTAGGATAGGGCGAAGGCCACCTTTTCTTTTTGGTATGAGGAAATACCTGGAGTAGAAGCCTTGCCCCTGCAGGTGGTGGGGCACCAGTTCCACCGCCTGATCCTTTAGCAGACTTGCCAACTCTTGCAGGAGGAGATTCCTGTGAAGAGGGGGCCGGAGAGGATCTCCTGGGAAAAAGGAGGTGGACACCTGGTTGAAATGAAGTAAGTAGCCCTGTTGACTATTTTCAAAACCCAGGCGTCGGTGGTAACGGCTGGCCACCTGTGAGCGTACAGGGCCAGCCTTCCTCCTGTGCAGGGCCAAACCATTGGTGGGAGAGGAGCTATGCACTGGGAGTAAAAAAAAACCCTCCTGGCTGGGTAGGAGCTGGAGCTGGAGGCTTGGGGGTCTTCGGCGTACGTGGGTCAAGCCCCTGTCCTGCTGCCCCTGTTGGGGAGCTGTGGTGGCCTGGTAAGTGGGGTAGTTTCTGTAAGCCGTACCCTTCCTTGGGAAAAAGGGCTTTTCCCCCGAGGCCTTCTTCTTGTGAGAAGGTGTAGATGTCTTCTTCAACAACCTTGTCCGGGTCAAGTACTCAGACTCGATTTCTGCAGTTTTTTCCATCATGGGTTTGCCGATGACATGAGCCAGGCCTGATGGCGTGCACTGATGCTGGCCGCAGCTACTCGGGCCAAAGCCTCGAAGCTGTCATAAGCTGATCAAGACATGAACTTCGAGTCCTCTCAGATCCCCGTGGACAAGGCCTTGAAGCGCTGCAAGGATTCCTCAGAGAGGCCAGCTGAGAACCCGGCAATCTCCTTTGCCAGGTCTCACAAGTACACGCCCATGTACAGCTGGTAGGTTTGGACACGGCATGATAGCATCGAGCCCTGATAGCACTTTCTGCCAAGGGCGTCCAGGTTCTTGGCCTCCCAGCCGGGAGGCACCGAGGAGTGCGTATTTTTGCTTTTCAGCCTTTGCATGGCCGATTCCACAACCATGGAGTTGTGTGGCAGCTGCGCTTTCTGGAACCCAGGACTCTTGCGAACTTGATAAATGGAATCGACCGGCTTGCTGAGCACCAGCATTGAGGCCGGGGACTCCCACAAGGGCCTCCTTCGGGGGAGAGTCATACTGGAGGGCATCGAGCTCTTCGGCTCCTCCTCAGCATCCGCAGGGAATGCCAAAACCATGGACATGTCCCTTACGAAGTCCGAGAACCGAGTGTCCTCCGGAGGGGACCTTCTCCGAGGCTCCGAACCTGGAGAGTCCGATGGGATACACCGGGTTCGGTGGGTGTCTGGGGAGTCTTCCTCCTCTGTCTCCCACGTCGAGTCCTCTGGCCTCGAGTCCAGCCGCCCCGACGCCGAGGGCACTGGCGTCGACGACCTCGGTACCGAACGGGAGGTCGAGGGGGACCTTGGCCGAGGATCGACTCGAGACCTTATCGACTCGAGGATTGGCTTGGCCTCCAGTGTCAACTTCGACGTCGAAGTCCCGGTGGTAGGGGCGGATGGACCAGCGAGGCCGGCCAACAGCGCCCGCTGCTGCTCCATGAAGGCAGCCATGCTGCTCTCCAGGGCCGCCATCCTGAGACCGAGCTCAGAAGGCTCCGCAGCTCCCGGCTCGCGTCCCGACGCCGGCTCTCCCAGAGAAGAGTCTACAAGGACAACAGAAATTACCATATCCGACGTCTCCGGCTCCTTGCAAGGTTATTTAGCCGGACTCTCCTACTCCGAGGACCCAGGGCTGCGGTCCGAGCTCCGTGGCCTGGAACCCGAGGGCCCAGGCCGATCAGAAGCGTCCAGCGACGATGCCCTCACAAGTTTTTCTTCCTCCGGTGTTCCCTGGAAGGAGACCCCCGTTCAGAAGATACACGACGGTGCTCCGAGTCCCGAGATGTCAAGGTCTCAGACGAGGTCCGGGCTCGGGCGGATGCGGACTCAGGATAAATCCTGACATGCTGGTGCTGCTTGCTCTTCAAAGATTTTGAAGACATCTTACCACACGGCCCACAGACCACCGGGTCATGGTCAGGGCAGAGGCATCGGAGGCAGCAGTCGTATGTGTCGGTGAGAAACATTAACTTCTTACACCAATCACACTTTTTAAACCCACTGGCAGCCATTGGGGGAAAAAGGGCCCCTGCGAGTCAAATGACTGGGCTGCCAGTGAAAAATAAAAACAGCGTGAATGCTAGTCACGAAGGACAAAAACGAAAAATATGACCGGACTTGATACCGGTGTACTGAGCCGAAGGCAGGAAGGGGAACCGGCATCGAACCGAGAAGCTGAAAGAAATTATTCAACTTTTCTACTTTTTCCATGGTGGAAACGGGACCACGTCCATTGGGCTCCATGGAAAAAAGAAGACTGAGCAAGATGGTACCCTTGGGCGGGAAGGGGACCGCGCATGCGCGATGCAATCCCAAAGGCTTTCTTTGAAAACTGAGAAATTGCTCCGCATGAGGGCTCCATCGGCGCCAATGTCACCCATATGCGAGGACTGACTTCCTGCTTGTTCCTGGAGAAAAGCAATTATTAAGGGACTGAAATTGGCTAACAGCCCTGGGCTGAATGGCCTGGGGTGCAGAGTTCAACAAAATAATGCTAGAATTGGTGGGAGGACTGCTGGTGGATATAAACGGGGCAGTGGTGGAGGAGGGGAAACTGAGACCTGAGCGAAACAATGCTTATATTGTTGTGCTCCTCAAGCCAGGGAAGGGCCCAATTGAAGTGGGGGTCTTATAGACCTGTATCTTTGCTAAACCAGGACATGGAAATACTAACTTCCATATTAGCCAAAAGAATGCAGATGTACCTCCCAAACCTCATACATGGGTATCGAGCAGAATTTTCTCAATTAGATAGCATAGTTACTCACTTGTAACAGGTGATCTCCAGGAACAGCAGGAATTTAGTCTTCACATATGGGTAACGTCGGTACAGACAGAGCCCACACGGAAACGCTCCCCAGTGTCCAATAGGAAAGCTTTTAGGAGCATCCCACTGCACATGTGTAGCTGCCTTCCCGCCTTTCCAGCTCTCCCTCCCTAGGCTCTTTCTCTGAGGTCACCGTTATGGACAGACCCCGAGCAACATCGCGAATAAAATCTTGGAAAGACATGTCCTCCAGAGGGGACATGCGACGTTGTGGAGATGGATCTTCCAGGAGAGTTCTCATGTCCCGGGTATCAGTTGATTCATCGTCCAATGAACGGAGTCCGAAGACTCAAAGTATTGACGGGCAGGATGTTCCCGCTCTACAAGTACCCGATACCGATCAAAACCGGTAGCTGAAGCTGGCCGTGCCGGAACCTTGGTACTGGTAATGGATTTGAGGGCCGGCATAGGCAGTAGCGTGGTAAGCGGCAAAAAAGTCAATGCAGGCTGTGTTGGTACCAGAGCCGGTACCGATGCCTGAGGGATCAACTGTAAAGGCTTTACCGGTTCAGAGGCTTAGTAAGGCCACTAAGATACGCTCAATAGCCAGGATACATTGATCCATGGAGCTTGCCAATGCTTGGGTATCGGTACCGGAATTGCGGACCACGATCCCTGAGCATGGCACCAGGAGCTCTCCGGAGGTGGAGGCCTCGGAAGCATCCTGGGACCCCACTAAATCTTTGGAGGCAAGGTCCTCCCGCCGGGGTTGTTTGGCCAGTGTGTCCCCTTCCTGGGCAACACCCAAGGCATCTCGATGCTTAGAAGGAGATCTACCCTTGGAGGGCCGGCCAGTGTTCGAAGACGACCTAGGTTTCGATACCTGAGATCCCTGGGAGGAAGATGAAGCTCTCGATAACGTCAATGCTAAAGATACTGCATCAGAGGGTGCCTAGTTTTGCAGCTCGGTTCCGTGGGGCCTCTCTTTGTCATCTTCCTACAAAGAGGACATTCTGACGGTGGATGATCCGGTCCTAAGCATTTTAGGCATCAGTCGTGAGTGTCTGTGACCGAAATGGTACTACCACATTTGGAACACTTTTTAAAATCACTGGATGGTTTTTCCATTTTGTCTGTGACAAAAAGGGGAGGCCTAAGCCTAAGATGGAGTCGATGCACCTGAAGGAAGAAAAAATTCCTTCCCTCACAGATTTTTTTTTTTTGAAAGAAAGAAAGAAAGACAGAAAAAAAGAAAGTACCGATGGGGGTCGGTACCAGCATCGACGGGAAGGCAGACGCGACCACAAAAAATAAGAAAGGACAAATTTTCTGTGGTGACAGGAATTGCTTCTTGTTGGCTCCATGGAAAATGAAGGAATGAGGAGGGAGAGCTGGAAAGGCAGGAAAGGCAGCTACGTAGGCGCAGTGGGATGCTCCCAAAAGCTTTCCTATTAGACGATGGGGAGCGTTCCCACGCGGGCTCCATCGGTACCGACGTTCCCATCCCAGGGGTGGAACCAGGTTCCCTACTATGCTTATGTATCGTGATGTAGTGGCTGACTTAACGGCTAACCCTCTTCACCACTTTCAAGCTTTCTGGAAACCCTGCAGTAGCTCTCTTCCCTCTCTGGGCTTCATCCTGTGCATGAGGGTTGATCAATTTGTAAGGTGTGCAGAGGGTGTCTAAAAGTCCCTCCAGTACATATTGCATACTTCCCTTGCACAACTCATGGATCCATCATAACATTAACACTTTATTATACCGCTGCAGATCTAGTAATCCTATGCCCCTAATTCTTTGGTCTGAATTAATTTGGTTTGACTGATGCATGCCACTTTCCTGTTCCAAAGAAACAGTGTGGCCTGAAAAAGCCTCTCGTTGACATACCTAGAGGGGCAACATTTGAAGTACATATATTGCATATACTGCAAGGATAATTTCGAAAGCCAAGCTAACTGACCGCATTACCCCGATTCTCTTCTCCCTACATTGGTTACCTATCTATAGCAGGATTCAATATAAAATCTTATTGACCACCTTCAAATTAATTAATGAGATTGCCCCATCGTATCTATCCAAACTGATTCATAACCCCCCTGAAAATAGAATAAGACGAAGAAGGAACCTTAATACAATCTTAGTACCTGACTGCATAAGAAAGACAAAACATACAAGTGTCAGCGCTTTCTCATTTGTAGCACCAACTTTATGGAATAACCTCCCTGATCAACTTAGAGAGATAAAAGATCCACAAGAATTCCGAAAAGATCTAAAGCCTTATCTTTTCACGCAACACTACTCCAATACAGATTGTGACCTGGATAAGTCCTCTCATCCTCCATAACTCAGTATGTTTACAACCTCTCAAATAGATACTCCTCAACTTCGATAACTGAACTTATGACGAATCTTTATATAATTTGTAAAAACTATGTAATTACTTGTAAATAGTTCTAGACACTGTTATACTACCTGTATATAGTTGATCTCAGTTCGATGTATCAGTTTCATAATACTTCATTGTTCCATGTATTTAGATAATGTTTGATGTAAACCGCCACTGATCTTTGGAATTGGCGGTATATAAAAGTTTTGCAAATAAATAAATAAATATAATATCTTTGGGAAGATCGAGTCCAGAAGGGCTCCTATGAACTCCAGGTGCTGTCGGGAGCAGATGCAACTTGGAGAAGTTGATCACGAACCCCAGATGTTGCAGCACCCTTATGGTGCGGCAGGCTGTGTGGGATACCTCCTCTGACAAACTTGCTTTTATAAGCCAGTTGTCCAGATAGCGGAAGACAAAGACTCCCAGCAAGCGGGGGTGAGAAGCGATGACTGCCAGGCACTTGGTGAACACCCTCGGGGCCGAGAAGCCTAGTCCTGGTCATGAATTCTGATGCCAACTCAGCCGCCTTGCCAAACATGGGTTTGTTGAAAAGGATCTCTCCTCGAGGAGGTGCTGCAACATCTTGGGTTCGTGATCAACTTCTCCAAGTTGCATCTGCTCCCGACAGCGCCTGGACAGCGCCTGGAGTTCATAGGAGCCCTTCTGGACTCAAAGTCCAAGGACTGTATCCAAGCCAGCCATGGACTCTAAGCCATTAAAAGCTGCTCGAGTCCGGAATTTGGAGCATTCCTTGACAGAGGAAATGAGAGTCCAGAAGCTCTTGGGAGATTCACCTGCCAGCCCAGCTGAGAACAGTGAATTCCTTTGCCAGGACCTCAGATACATGACATGTACAGCTGGTAAGCCTGGATGTGGGCAGCAAGCATCGAGCCCAGGTAGTACTTTCTGCCAAATCCATCCATGGTATGGGCCTCCCTATCAGGGGGCACAGAGGTATGCGTCTTTTGACTTTTTTATCCGATGATTGGCTGACTTCATAACCATGGAGTTGTGAGGCAGCTGTGTCTTCTGAAAACCAGGGCTCTCGCCAACTCAATACTGGGAATTGAGTTGTGGGCTCACTAGTGGTACTGTCACCAGACTCTCCCACATCCTGACTAGCAAGCGCCTTGTAATGGAGGATCTCTAAGTCTTCGGCGAGAGGTTCACCCTCCGGTTCTGCTACAAAGGCCAGGGCCTTCGACATCCCACGGACGAAGTCGAGGAACATGAGGTCCTCGGGTGGGGACCTCCAGTGCTTCTGTGGGGGAGATGGCTCAAAGGGCACATCCGTATGCAACATGGTGTTGGGCCACTTGTTGTCCATCTCCCAACCAAACTCGGAGTCACAGGAGACCTTGAGTCCCAGACGGCCTTCAAGTCACCAACGCCGGAGGGGAGCGCAGTGCCCGACACATGGGCTCCGAGGTGCTCTGGGGCGAGTTGCACCTCGAGCCAGAGCCTGACCCACATGGCTCCAAATGGGTGAAATATTCCAACACAGGCTGGATGTCCTTTGGGATGGTCCTCACAGTGGAGGGGTCCCATGGTCGGCGTCGATGACCCGGAGGCTCCAGGTCCAGCTGCGCCTCAAGGAAAGCAGCCAGGCTGCAGTCCAGGTCCGCCATCCTGACTTTGATGCCAGTAGGCTCCGCAGCAACCAGTTTGGTTCTTGAGGGCACCGAGTCCAGAACCAGAGTCACCAATGGTGATCATGCCGGGGGACCGGGCGCGATCTCCCCATGTGGTGGGAGTCTTCTCCCACCAGAGCAGCTTTGAGGACCACTCCTGGCCATCGCCCTCGGCATCAGGTCGAAGACTCCAAGGCCAGGTACCTGAGGACTTACCTCTAGTTCCGGGATTGGACTTCGACCTGGATAATGTCTTGAGTCTGTGGGGGAGGTCTTCTGAGGACGACCCCCAATCCGAGGTTCTGTGACCTCGGGCCTCAAATAGAGCATGCCCATAAAATGCTGAGTCGTTGGACATGGTCCCTGAGGGCAGTGATTCCATTCTCTATGCCGACCCAGCGGCAGAGACCTTCGAGCCAAGCAACTCCTTTTGCTGCTGCACACGATTCTTCGGGCTCTTTGCTGACATCTACAGGCAGAGCAGGGAAGAAGAGTTGTTGTGGTTCACACCAAGGCACTTGGTGCAGCATCTATGGTGGTCTGTGATGGACATTGTGCAGGGTATCTACCACACTGCATAAATCCACTGACTGAAGACACTGAGGCGAAGACGGCACCCGTGAGATCAAATTCACATGTCTCGGTGAGGGAGGGCATGAGTGAAAAACCCATGCCCTACAAAAAGAAAAGGACCCAAGAAAAACGTGACGCTGATGCAAGGCGGAATCGGGCGGTGAGAAAGTGATTGGGAAACACCCAGCAAAAAGAATAGCAAAAAAATGCTAAGTAGAAGATTAGAAAAAAATCGACTTTCACCGGGGACAACAGATGGGATAACTGCAGGGCTCCGTGGAAAAAAGAAGACTGAGGTAAGATGGTATCCTTGGGCGGGAAGGTGACTGCACATGCACAGTCTAACTCCCAAAGGCTTTCTTTGAAAGCTGGGGAGTGAATCCGCGCAGGCTCCGTCGGCATTGACGTCACCCTATGTGAAGGCTGACTTCCTGCTTGTTCCTGACCAAAAATTATTCTATCCATCCTGTTACTGAAAAGAAATATTATCTTTCAGATTTTTCAAAGTATTCTACTGAAAATGTTATCTATATAATCAGGTGTCTGTACTCTCTTTTATATGTGGGCAAGAAAAAAGGGCTGTTTGTACCTGTACTACTAAGCATAGGAGTTGTATCAAACGGCTGGTACCTGACAAACCCTTGGTGTCCCATTGGATAAAGAAGGTCCACTGTATCTCAGATCTCAATTTTTTTATTTTGAAGGTTGTAAAACCTAATCAGAGAGGAGGGGACATAGACAAGACACTCCGACGTTTGGAGCAGAGGTGCATTTTTCTTCTGGATACCCTGGCTCCCTCAGGTCTCAATGCAGACACTGATTTATCTGTGCTTTTATAATGTTTATAAATTTAGAATATCCCCTCTGGATCCGCTTCCCTGTCAGAATTCCTCTTCCCCCTTTTTGGCTGGTCTGGTTCCCCCCCTCCCCTTAGCCCCCTTTCCCTTTCCCTTCCTCTTCCCCCCTCCTCCCCTTTCTCTTCCCTCTCCCCTTCCTTCCCCCCTCCCCTTTCTCTGTCCTTTTTCCTCCTCCCTTCCTTCCTTCTCTTCCCTTTCCCCTTCCTTCTTCCCTCTCCCCTCTCCCCATTCCAGTCCCCCTTCCCCCCCCCTTTTTTAGTATAATTTTGTTCATTTTAGTTTCATTTTACCTACTTATTTCATGAGGTTTAATGAAATACTTTTTAGTAACAATATGATGGCATTTTTATTTAACACTAATACGCTGGCTTGCTTTCCTGAAATGTTTTAACAGGGCATGTTGGTACATCTCTCTTTTTTAGGTCTTCTTAATATGGCTTTAAATGCATTCTGAATGGCGTAGTAGTCTGATTATCTTGTTATTTCAATCGGCCATCTATTCATCGGATTAATTTACGCAGTTTTTCTATACTTTTTTTTACTAGCTTACGTTTAGGTTTTTATATTCCCTTTCCCGCTCTCTCACTTGTATATTGTAAAAGAGTCTTCTACATTTATAATCTCAGATAGGGTGTTTGGCTCCTATTGCCTAGGACATGGGAGCATTGACAGACGCCGTCTATGGATGAGTTGCTCTTTTGAATATGACTCTTTTTGATTTGTAGTTATTATAGCAGAAGCATACAGCTTTAGCCTCTCTTTCAGTGAGGAGCGCTGCTGCTATGTTTACTGGTTACTGTGGCTACTCTCCTTTGGTGTGAAACCAGCTTTTTAAACGCTGAGCCGGTGTGTCACTCTTCCCTCACATGCAGTCAAACCTCAGTTTTCGTATGCCCCAGTTTTCGTAAGCTTCGGTTTTCAATGACTTTTTTTCGTTGCGATTTTGTCCCAGTTCTCGTACATCCGCTTGGTTTTCATACAATTTAAAATGGTCCGTACCGGGGGGGGGGGGGGGGGGCGCTCAGCACAGTACAGTACTTAACTTGTTTTTATGATCCAGACCTCTTTGCTTTCAGCGATCCTGAGCTTGAAAAATACAGTACTGTACTGTAGCAAGAATCAAGGAGTGAGAGTGTAGCTGGTCTGATGCTTCCGACGCTCAATTAGAGGACTCCCTGCTGATGGCGAAACTTTGAGGGGTCTTCCAAACTTGCCAGTCGTGCTGCTGCTGAGCATTTTTTCCAGCTTGCAATTTGCTTTTGGGATGGAATCAGAAGCGGGGAGAGAGTCGGCGATCAGATTACAGTACAGTATCTGTGTGTACGCTGTCCTGTGATATGGCTCTGGAAAGCATGCTCAGCTCTGCGTTCCAGGTTGTCTGAGCAGGAGAGTGGTGTTTCCAGTGGCTGTGGCTGGCGCCTTTACTGGAGGCTTTTTTTTGTGGATCCTTCTTGTCTTTTTACTTTTTTTTTTTAAATTTAATTCTTGTGCCCAATCTCTTCTCTGGGTGTCTGGCTGAAGATCTGCATCTTGATCGTTGTGCCGTGCGGCTGATCTTTCTCCCTTCTCCTAAGCAGTTTAACCAATCTATCTGCCAAAAAAATACGTCTGGAGAACCATCTTGTGGCCAGAAGTGGGACTGTATTTTGATTCTCTTCCTGATTGACTGCAAATTGCTAAAGGTTATCATTGTGCCTTGACACAGACTTTGAGGGGAGTGGTGATCTGAAAATGGTCCATACCAAACTCGTCCGCCTGCCCACGTGACTTGGCCACTCATTTCCAGCGCCCACACAAAGCATCCCATGCGTTCGTGACTCAGTCTGCTTTTGTTTCTCGTTGAGTGAGCATCACCCCGCGCATTCATTGAATGTGACTGCTAAATAAGCCACTATGGGGCCAAAGAAAGTTCCGAGTGCCAGCCATTTGATGATAAAGAAGGCGAGAAACACGATAGAATTCAAGAAAGAACTCGTAGCAAAGTACGAAAGTGGCATACACATGGCTGATCTCGCCAGGATGTACAGGAAGTCTGCATCAACAATCAGTTCCATCCTGGTGAAGAAAAACAAAATCAAGGAAGCTGATATTGTGAAAGGGGTAAATGCGCTAACGAAACAGAGATCGCAAACAATCAAAGATATTGAGAAGTTGTTGCTGGTGTGGATCAACGAAAAACAGTTAGCGGGAGATAGTATTTCGGAGGCGATAATTTGTGAAAAGGCAAGGCTGTTGCATGCGGATCTCACAAAGAAAATGCCTGGAACGAGTGCTGCTGTTAGTGGATTTAAGGCCAGCAGAGGCTGGTTCGACAAATTTAAGAAGTGAACTGGCATACACAGTGTGGTAAGGCATGGCGAGGCTGCAAGTTTGGACAAACGTGGGGCCGAAGAATTCGTTGATGAATTCAAGGAGTACATAGAGGCTGAAGGATTCCTCCCTCAACAAGTCTTCAATTGTGATGAAACAGGCCTCTTTCGGAAGAAAATGCCAAAGAGGACCTACATCATGCAGGAGGAAAAGGCACTGCCAGGACACAAGCCTATGAAGGATAAGCTAACTCTTTTGTTGTGTGGTAACACTAGTGGGGATTTCAAAGTGAAGCCTTTACTGGTGTATCATTCTGAAAATCCCCGAGTGTTCAAGAAAGATAATGTCATCAAGAGTAAATTGTGTGTGATGTGGAAGACTAACAATAAGGCATGGGTCACGAGGCAAATTTTCATTAAGTAGGTCAATGAAGTGTTTGGCCCGAGTGTGAAGAAATACCTCCTGGAAAATCAATTGCCACTCAAGTGCCTCCTGATAATGGACAATGCTCCTGCTCATCCTCCAGGCTTGGAAAACCAATTGTTGGAGGAGTTTAGTTTTTTCACAGTGAAGTTCTTGCCCCCTAATACCACTCCTCTCATCCAGCCCATGGACCAGCAGGTCATTTCAAACTTCAAAAAACTCTACACCAAAGCACTGTTTCAAAGGTGCTTTGAAGTGACCTCGGACACTGAATTGACCCTAAGAAAGTTCTGGAGGAATCACTTCAATATCCTCAATTGCCTAAGCCTTATAGATAAGGCTTGGCAGGGAGCAACTTCCAGGACGTTGAACTCTGCTTGGGGAAAATTGTGGCCAGAATGTGTCCTCGAGAAGAATTTTGAAGGGTCTGAGGCTGACCCTGATGACCCTACGCCTGTTGTGCAATCTACTGTGTCTTTGGCGAGGTCCATGGGGTTGGATGTGAGTGGCTAGGATATGGAAGAGTTGGTGGAGGACCACAGGGACGAGCTAACCACTGAAGAGCTGCAAGACCTTCAACTGGAACAGCAACAGATGGCAGCTGAGGAAATTGCTTCAGAGGAGGAGGAAGAAGAGAGAGGAGAGAAGGTGCCTTCTTCAGTGATTAAGGACATGTGTGCAAAGTGGAGTGAGTTGCAAAGTTTTGTGGAGAAATATCACCCTAACAAAGCTGTTGCAAGCCGTGTCTGCAACATGTTCAATGACAATGCCTTGTTCCATTTTAGGCAAATTGTAAAGAGATGCCAGAAATAGACCTCTCTGGACAGGTTTTTTTTACGACAGGGGTCCAGTGACTCTCAAGCTGGTCCTAGTGCCAGTAAAAGACAAAGAAAGAAGGGAAGTAACCCCGGATAGGGCCTTGATACCTGAGGTCCTTATGGAGGGAGATTCCCCTTCCAAACAATAACCTCTCCTCCTCCCTCTCCCCTCCTCGCCGTCATCCATATGCCAACAAGACTCTTCAATAAAGGTAAAAGTGATGCTAAATGTTCATTTATCCATTTCATTAGTCATTTATATTTATTTCTCATTGTTTTCTGTATGTAAAAATATAGTTATTCTCTATAAAATGTATTTTTTGTGAATATCTTTGGGTGTCTGGAACAGATTAATTGGATTTACATTATCAGATGTTGGATAGCTCACAGGTTTTCAGTCATCAGGTTAACAGCCATATTTTTTCAATATATGGGTTGTCTCCTTTAAAACTTTGCGATTTGGATGAAATGTTACTTGTAGATTCTTTGATAGAAACAATTCACTTTTTTTAGCGCTCTTCACATGTCTGTCCTCCTGCTACTCCTCATTGCATTTTATAATATTTTACTATGTGATTTAGAATGGTGTCAATTTTGACTATACAGCTTTTATACATACAATTTTTTATAGCCCTCCTTTGTAATTCTATTACTTTTATCGTGAAGTTCAGAAAATATTTTGGCAACACAGTTTTTATTTTTCTTCCTTCCTTCCTTTTACAGCGTAGCACGTTTGCGGTTTAATCGTTTGTGGGATTCCAGGTTATTGTTCCGATGTGTGTTTTGCACACAGTCTTTTTTCTTTAGAATTTTGGATTATTATGTACCATAAAGCATTCTTCTTTTGCATAGCCCACTTTTTCATATTTGAACCTGCTACTAACTATGGTAACCATAGCAACGGGCATGTGGAGGCTCCCCTTTTAATTTAATAATCCATATTTTTATGGACTATTCCTTATGAGTCCTCCAAGCACAGTAACACAATTCGGCTCAGGTGCTCCTCAATTACACCACTTTAGATCAAGTCATTCCTTGCGTACAATGTCCTCAAAACTATCCCAAATTTCTGTAGTGGGGTATACCATCTGACCTATTTCATCATGAACCTTTCACGCTACCCTCCCTGTTCGTTGCTTTCACAATTGCTACTACTATTCCTAAAAATTTGTATAGCGCTACAAGGCGTACTCAGTGCTGGTAAGCTAACAGTCTCATTCCCGGACTTGTAATACTGCTGCTTCATCCTCTGCAAATAAAATCAAGATTCATTTGGGCCATTTTCTCTGAGTCCTGTTACCACCAGATCCTGCAATACTAGCTTAGAACCTGTATGCTGGTGTGTTTGCTTCAGCGCGGATAGGTGCTGTTACAACACCTGTGCCTACCATTCAAGCTTACTCTTTTGTCATAATGTTCTGTCTATAAAAAAATCCTCTGCGCCAATGCTTTAAATGCATCCCAGGTAACACGCAGGGGTACACCCACATTCTCATGCCACTAAAAATACTCCTTAATCTGTTCCCTAAAAGACTTAATCACCTCCTCATCATGTGAAAGAGAGTTGTTAAATATCCAGCTCCTATCATAGGATGCCCTCTGTTTTTGTCGCAATACCACCCAGCAGGACAAATGGTTGGACCAAGTGATATCCTCTATCCCAGATCCACTCACCCACTTTTGCAAAACATGAACCACCAACAAATAATCAATACATGTATAGATGTCATGAGGATGGGAATAAGAAGGGTACTCTCATCTCCTGGCACTGTGCCCTACAGACATCCACCAAGCTCAGGTCCTGCATCAACTCCCACAACCCACCAATGGAGATCTCTCCATTCCACCATCCCTCCTTGAAGTTTCCTCCCCCCCCCCAAAAAAAAATAACGCTGCCTTTTGCAAATGTTGCCAGATAACCCTCAATTAAGCAAATAAATTCCTCTACGCCTAATTCAACATGTATATCTCTCCCTCAATCCTACCACCTCAGCTCTCCTTCCCACTATTATCCCCATCTGTTGCTATATCGTCTGCAGCCAAGTCCTTATAGAACAAGATAGCCAACCCTCCCCCCCCCCCTTCATCTGAAGAAGCCACAGTCACCTGGGTAGTGCTTACTGAAGAAATACACGTACAGAATCTGTTTCCATCATTAAACTTGGACAAGCATTCTAAAGAGTAGAAGGGATGGATGAGAATACAACACACATAAGGAAGGAAGCAACAGAAAAATAAATCTTCAAAAAATTCAGATCAGCAAACAAGGAAAAACAATTGGCAAACCCATACACACAGTGGTAAATACAAAGGTGAAATTAGACCTTACCTGCTAATTAGCTTTCCTTGAGAAACCAGTCCCGCACCTTAGGGTAGTCAACCTCCACCAGCAGCTTGGAGACTGAGCATGTCTTTTTTTTCCGATGACCTCAGGGTACTTAGGCAGCTGGCTCCTCCTCCCAGCCCCAGTAACCTATTGACAAGAAGATTCACAGGAGCAACAAATAAGCAGATTGGAACTATCTACAAAAACAAATCTGCAAGAACTTTGGCCCCCCCCCCCTTCTTGTCGTAACAGGGGCCATCCCTCTTTACCAGCCATTCACCAGTCTGAGCCAGAATGGCATAGTTAATTTTTAATTTTTTTTTTACATACGTTGCCCGACAATGCAGTTCTCCGTTAGAAACTCCCCCTCTAACACTCCCGCCTGTAACCCACCCCCACCCCCAGCTCTAAGCCGTAATAGTGACCTTCAACTCCAGGATTGTGAGTACAGGAAGGGTTCCGGGACTGGACTGGAGTTCCTCAAGGAAACCTAATTGGCAGGTAAGGTCTAATTTCACCTTCCTTATCATCCCTCCATTCCAGTCCCGCACCTTAAGGATGTAACATAGCAGTTCTAACCCTGGGAGGGACCCACGAGCCTGGCCTGAAGCACTGTTGCCCCAAACCACATGTCCCCTTCCACCTGCACATCTAGGCAGTAATGTTTAACAAATGTATGAAGAGAAGACCAAGTGGCCTCCCTACAGATATCTCCTGGTGCTACCAAACCATATTCGTCGACGAGGCTGCCTGAGCCCTTGTCGAATAAGCCCTCAAGCCTGTCGGCACCGCTTTCCTCTTCAACAAATGTGCGGCTGCGATCACCTCTTTAATCCACCTAGAGATTAAAGCCTTCGATGACCCTTCCCCTTTACGCAGCCCCCCAAACAACCGATATGATTTCCGAAACAGTGCTGTGTGCTTCAAGTAATGCTGCAATACTCGCCAGACCTCCAACCAGCATAGCTGAGAATCTGCCCTTTCATCCAACTGCTTTGCGAGTGCCGGCAACATGACCAGCTGATTGAGGTGGAACACCGAGAGGACCTTGGTAAAAAGGAGGGTACTGGATGGATCACCACCTTTTCCTTGTGGAGGAAAGGCTCCCTGGAGCTCCGAAATCCAAAATAATCACCAGAAAAACCGTCTTGAGCATCAAATCCTTCAGAGTACATGATACCAGTGGCTCAAAAGGCTCCACGATCAGCACTGACAACACTAAATTGAGATCCCAAGGAGGAACTACTGCTCTATGTGGTGGGCACAACAGCCGCACTGCCCTCAGAAAATAGGCAACACCCGGGTGCGCCCCCAATGACACTCCCTGAATTCTGCCACAGTAACATGTTGACTTCCCCTGTTCTAATCAAATTTTCTGTTATCTTTAGAAACTGTTTGTTTGCTGTTCCTGTTCTCTAATCTTGTTCTAAATAATGAATGCTCTTTGATCCTTGTAAACAGCACGGATTTCTAAATACCATGGTATATAAAACCAAACAAATAAATACAATAAATGTAAGCGTTGCCACCTGCACCTTCAGGGAAGCACACACTAAGCCTCTCTCAAAACTGGCCTGTAGGAAGGACAGCACTTCTGGGATTGATGCTGACCCAGGCCTACACTGGTTTTCACCACACCATGCCTCAAATACTCACCATACTTGGATGTAAGACATGGAAGTAGACCTCTTTCCAGCCTGCAGAAATGTTGCAATGACCAATCCCGAATAGCCTCTCTTTCACAACCGCGCCCTCTCAAGAGCCATGCTGTAAGCGAAAATTGATCCACCTGCAGCATCTGCACTGGCCCTTGAAGCAACAGGTCGGCCCTGCATGGCAACTGTCATGGTCCATCCGCATTCAGCTGCACTAGGTCAGCATACCAAGGGTGCCTCGGCCAGTCGGGAGCCACCAGGAGCACCATTCCTCAGTGTGCCTCTATCCTCTGCACCACCCGGCCTATGAGAGCTCACTGGGGAATCACATAAAGCATCACCTCTGCATGATAGTGTCCTTTCCTTCAGACATGTGCTCTCTTCTTCTGCTGAAGTACTGGCTCACCTTGGCCGATGTTAATATTGCCATGAGATCCATGACTGGTGGGCCCCAGCATTACGTCAACTGTCTGAAAACCTCATCATTCAGTGTTCACTCCCCGGAGTCCATCCGAAAATGACTCAGGTAAATCGGTCATCACTTTCTCCGACCCAGATACATGCACCGTCAAAATGGTATGCAGGTTCTCCTCTGCCCAAGCCATCAACGCCTCGGCTTCAGTCAATAGGCGGACACTGCCTATGCCCCCCAACAATTGATGTAAGCCACCATGGTGGCACTGTCTGAGAAGAGTCTCACTGTTCTGCCCTGCAGCAAACTTCTAACCCTTTGCAGAGAGAGCAATACCACTCTCATTTCCAACCTGCTGATGGGCCACTCTGCTTCCTCCGGGGTCCAGCACCCCTGAACAATGTGTCCCTCGCAGTGACTTCCCCAGCCCGATAGACTGGCATCTGTCGTCAACGGGATCTATTGCGGCGTCTCCAGTGGCATATCTACCGAGAGCTTCTCGGGTTTCAATCACCAACGGTGGGATGCCCTGGTGCTCTTTGCACATGGCAATAACTGTGAGAGAGGGTGCTGCTGGTGCGACCACCGGCGAAGCAGTGACCTCTGCAATGGCCACATATGGGCCTGCACCCAAATCTCGAACTCTATAGTTGCCGCCATGGTTCCCAACAGCTGCAGATAATGTCATGCCATCGGTACCACCATCCACAGGAACTGGCGCACCGACTGCTGCAGCTTCACTGCTCTCCGCTATGGCAGGAAAACCTTTCCACGCCGGGTGTTGCATCGCGCTCTAAGTACTCAAGGTGTTGAGTTGGCTGCATTTGACTTTTGGCCATGCTGATGACCCATTCAAGACTGTAGCAACTGGACCACTCTTGCCGTCACCCGCTCGCTCTCGAATCTTGATTTTGCTCCAATGAGTCAGTCGTCGAGATAAGAATGCACCAGGATGTCTTCTTGATATAGCGCCGCCGCCATTACTACCATGACCTTGGTGAAGGTACGCGGAGCTGTCGCAAGCCCGAAGGGCAGTGCTCAAAACTGGAAATACCCCGTGGGCACCACAAAACGAAGGAATTGTTGATGCTATGAGCATATTGGAATATGCAAGTAGGCCTCCATGAGGTCCAGAGATATCAAAAATTCCCTGTTCCTCACCGCCACGACTAACTGACCGTAAGGTCTCTATGTGGAATTTGGGTACACGCAAATACCGGTTCACCTTTTTGAGATCAAGAACGAGCCGAAAGGAACCTTCTTTCTTTGGAACTACAAAATAAATGAATAAATGGAGTATCAATCACACCCACACTGGTCCTGGGGGATCCTGACCATGGCCCCCAACTGCAGGAGCCATTCCAGGGTAGCCAGGAGGATCGTGGCCTTTCCACGTGTTTTGCATGATGACTGAACGAAAGCCGGAGTCAATAGTCTGGCAAACTCTAATGCGTAGCCCTTCCTTACAATTTCCAGACTCACTGGTCGGACGTGATCTGGGCCCAAGCCAGAAAATACTCCTGCAGGCAACCTCCTATGGGTTGCACTCCCGCTTGGGCCCTCCTTGCTTCATTGTGCTTTCTTTGGGCTCAATGAAGGAGCAGCGGAGTAATAATCCCATCCTGCTCTCTGAAACCCCTGAAAGGCCTGCCCTGAGGGGGAAATCATCCTCTTTGATAGGGTGTAAACTGCACTGCTCAGAACCATCGTAACTCCCTAGACTGTCCCCGTGGGGTGCCGGGGGAATGTGTCTGTTTCTGCTTGTCTTCTGGCAGGTGTCCCCCTTTTGTTTCTACTAAGTCCTTTAGCAACTTCTCCAACTACTCGCCAAACAACAGCTTCCCCTTGAATGGAAGGTGGGCCTTGGAAGAGACATCCACTGCCCAATTCCACAGCCACAGATAATGATGCGCTGCAACCATGGAAACCATGTTCTTCGACAGGCCCCTGATGAGGTCATAGAATGTGTCTGCTACATACACGGCACCCGACTCTAGCCACGCTGCGGCTCCTGCCAGCGCCGGAGACTCTGCATCCGGCTCCATTACCCTCTGTGCCCATCGCAGGCAGGCCCCGGCCACAAACGCTCCACACACCAATGCCTGTAACAACAGGGCATTGAAATCAAATGCTTGTTTCAGCCAGGTATCCAATTCCCATCCTGTATATCCTTGAATGCTGCACTGCCTTCCACTTGGATCATGGTATTCTTCGTCACAGCGGAAAACTGCAGCATCCACCTTTGGAGACTGGAACCACTCCCGCTCCTGAAGGGGGGATAGATGCGGGTCATGGATCTGACTCTCTGAAACCCCACCTCTGGAAGGTGCCACTCATCCTGGATCATTTGCTTGACCACCATAGGCAAAGGAAACACCCTATGTGGCTTTCTAATCGCCAAAAATAGGGGATCTTCAAGGGTGTCCTCTTCCTGCACCTGACCAACTTGCATATTAGGCACTTTCATGGATTCTGATATGAGGGCCGCCATCACCTCCAAATGGAAGACGCAAACTATACGTGTCTCATCTTCCTGGGGGATTTACCCGCCTCCAGTTCCTCCACTGCAGCACTCAGATCTGCTTGCATATCGAAGACCTCCTCCTCTGAGAGGACAGACCCTTGTCCTTCCACCTGGGAGCCTCCAAGCCTACACTTGCTCCTTGCTGGCTCCCCATCCACATCCTGCGCACTCATCCACATGCCTCTTTTGTCCTCACCCAGCATAGTGGGAGCCACCTCATGCAAAAAGCCTTGTGCATGAGAACAACAATCTCAGGCTAAAATGGTGCCTGGGAAGTATCCACCCCCAACCCTCTAGAAGATGAGGAAGAGAACAGCGACCCTCATTACAGGGCTCCAGACGGGGCAGCGCGGTTCCTGACTCTGGTGCCACCCGATCAGCCATGCCAAGACCTTCCACGGGCTGAGAAACACCACATCACTCCAGAGGCACTGAGCTGATCTGAAGCATCCACCCCATCCTCTAACAACTCCTTCTTAGTTGAGCAGGCTTCCACATTGCAACCACAACAAATGCCCACCTCCGAGAGCACTGACCACCATGCCCCACATTTCACACACTGGGGTCTCGAAGGCATGGCCAGCAGAGGGGCAAAAGAAGTCCAAAAATCCATTCCCAATCTGCTCCCTGGCTAAAACTGCTTAGAAGCGGCTGCCTGCTGTTTCTGACTTGTATGCTGTATTCTCGCCTTTCAAAAAAAGACTCCAGCACAAACCGTTCACCGTCCCCCACAAAAAATAATAAACCACAGAGGAACAAGCACCCCATGCCTAAGCATGTGTGCTGCTGAATCCTGAAGGATACTCCAAAAATGGTGCTTTTCCCGTGCAACAACCCCACCGCATCTCACTCATCCGTGGCTGATAAGGGTGCCTCCGCACCCGCTTGGCTCCCTGCTTACCTTTCCTAAGGCTGCTTACTGGCAGGAAACCAAAAACCGCTTGTAATGTGCTGTTTCTCTCTCTCTCTCCCCACTCAGCCTCCATCACCAGCTTCAGCGCTGAGGCAAGAGCTGTAAGCGAGAGCTTGTGGCAATTAACTTGATGACCCCAGCTCCTCACCCGATCACGGGTTTGGGAGCTGAAGTGCCCTTTTCTTAGACCCGGGAACCAGCGAACTCTGATCCGTCGGGGAGAGCCTGTGTCCCGCTGCCTGTAAAGCGGTTACTCACCTGTAACACGTGTTCTCCAGGGAGAGTGTGGATCAGTCCTCACATATGGGTGACATTGGTGCCAAAGGAGCCCACACGGAGCATTTACCCAGCTTTCAAAGAAAGCCTTTGGGACATGCTATCACACATGTGATCCCCTTCACACCCTAGGGTGCCATCTTGCTCAGTCTGATGACATAGCTAGGACAACAGGAAGGTAGGGAGGCAACTCTCAGGGGAGGAGGGAGGACCGATTCCTGCTGTTCCTGGAGAACACCTGTTACAGGTGAGTAACCATGCTTTCTCCAGGAAATGTAGGAAGTCAGTCCTCACATATGGGCTCCCTAGCTCCAGGCTGCCGAGGATAGCCATGAGTGGTGAGTCCCCACTGAGAGACTCTGCAAGACCCTAGCGTCCAGTGACAATATCACTCCAGTAGCCTGAACACAGAAGGGTAGGAGGGCAGGAGAATATTATAGAGTACTGCCTGGACAAAGGCACTCTCCCTGCGGGACTCGCTCTTCAGGAGTACTGAGCTGCGAACGTATGAATTGAAGACCATGTGGTGGCCTTGCAAATTTGTCACTGGCACTGAGCGGAGTTTGGTCACCAATGCAACCATCACCCTCATGCGATGCGCTGTGATCCGGTGCTCGAGGGAGAGGCCTGCTCGCTCAAAGACGAGGGCAATACAGTCTGCCACCCAAGTGCACATAGTTTGCAGCAGACCGGGGCTCCCCATGATTAAGCAGTCATAAGACACGAAAAGCTGAGGAGCTTTTCAATGGGCCTGAGTCCGCTGTAAATAGAAGGCAGGGCCTCTTTGCAATCTAGTGTATGAAGTACTAGTTTCTCCATGCCAGCGTGAAGCCACGGGAAGAAGGTGGAGAGGACCACCTCTTGGTTGAGGTGGAAAGGGGGCACCAACTTTGGGAGGAATTTGGGGGTCTGTGCAGAGCACTACCTTGTTCTTGTAGAACCTTGTATATGGTGGATCTGCCACCAGGGCCTAGAGTTCGCTCACTCTTCGAGTGGATGTGAGGGCCACCAGAAAAGCCACTTTCCATGACAGGTACTGCAGGTGGCAAGTAGCCAAGGGCTCAAACAGTGGTGTGGTGAGCTGAGAGAGCACTACATTGAGGTTCCACTCTACCGCTGGAGGGCGGAAAGGGGGCTTGGATACCAGGAGGCCCCGGAGGAACCTGGAGATCAGGGGCTGAGCTTGAGGGGGGGGGGGGCTTTTCCTCAACAGGGTGGTGATCAGTGGATATGGCGCTCAGATATACTATCACTGAGTTATATTTTAGCCCGGTATGTGATAGGTGCAATAGGTTCTGCAGTACTAGTTGCCCCTGACAGAAGGGATTCTCCTCCTTTTCCACACACAAGGCAGAGAACCTTCTCCACTTAAAGGCATAAGCCCACCTGGTGGAGGGTTTTCGGGAGGCCAGTAGGATCTCTTCGACTTCTCCTGGAAGATTGAAAGGAACCAATGCTACCCTTTCAGCAGTCACGCTGTTAACGTTAGTGAACCCAGATTGGGGTGCAGGAGAAAGCCCTCCTCCTGGGATAGAAGGTCCGGGGCCTGGACCAGAGTGATTGGGAGTGCCACCGATATGGAAAGCAGCACAGGGAACCAAGGTTGCCTGGCCCACCTGGGGGCAATCAGTATAACTGATGGCCCACCTGGGGGCAATCAGTATAACTGATGCACTTTTGCTTTGAACCTTGAAGAGGGTCCTGGTGACCTGGGGGATCTATGGAAACACATAGAGTAGGACCTCAGACCATGAGATCAGGAAGGCATCTGCTGCCACGTTCTCTGGGTGTGGCTGAAGCGGGGTAGCTGCGTATTGTCTGGAGAGGCAAATAGGTCCATCATGGGCCTGCCCCAAAGATCTTAGAGCTGCTTCATTACTCTGGGGGTTTAAACACCACTCATGTGGGTGAAGGACTCTGCTCAGCCTGTCCGCTAGGCAGTTGTCCTGGCCCAGGAGGTACACCATTCACAGAGAAGCATGTAGTTGCATGCTGCGAAGGAGAGGAGGGCCACCGTCTCCCAGATGGAGTACGAACCTGTGCTCCCCTACTTGTTGATATAAAACATGGCGACCTGGTTGTTTGTTTGGATCAATACAGGCCGGTGTCAAAGGTGGTGGCGGAACGCTCGTAGGGCCAAGAAGATTGCCCTGAGCTCCAGGAGATTATGTAGGAGTGACTCCTGAGACCAGCTGCCCTGTTGTGCGGTGGTCTCCACAATGTCCCCCCCAACCCAGGAGGGAGTCGTCTGTGATCAGGGTCCTCTGTGGCATGGGTGCTTGGATGAGCGTTCCTGCTTGGAGGTGGCACAGGTTTTGCCACCAGTTAAAGGACGCCGCCAGTTGGTGGGTAGCTCTGACTCTATCCTGTATCCTGCCCGTGGCCTGAGCGCACTGCGAGCGTAGGCACTACTGGGCAGTCAACATGTGTAAGTGGGCTAAGGGCATGACGTGGACTGTCAAGGCCATATGACCCAGTAGGCTGAGGAGACGACGAGCTGGCACTGACCGGCAGCATTGTACCTCTCCTGCCAATTGCCTGAGGTGTTCTGCCCTTTCTCTTGGGAGGACGGCCTTGACCTGTAACGTGTCCAACTGGGCACCTATGGACTCCAGACTTTGGACTGGAGAGAGATGGGATTTGGGGTACTTGATGACAAACCTCAGGTGCTGGAAAAGAAAGGTTGCATGCTTAGCTGCCTTTCTGACCTCTGAGGCTGTACCGACCCTGATGAGCCAGCTGTCCAGGTAGGGGAAGACGAAAGCCCCTTGTAGGCGCAGGTAGGTAGCTACCACCACCAGGCATTTGCTAATGTCCCCTGGCGAGGAGTCCAGGCCGAAGGGTAGCACCTTGTATTTGTAGTGCCCTCCTCCCACCACGCACCGTAGGGTTGGATCAGGATGTGCGTGTATGCATCCTTTAATTCCAAGGAGCACAGCCAATCTTCCTGGTGAAGGTAAGGCAGCAATGTTCCAAGAGAGAGCATCTTGAACTTCTCCCTCACCAGAAATTTGTTTAAGTTTCTCAGGTCTAGTATGGGCCCGAGGCCCCCAGTTCTCTTTGGACAAGAGAGTATCTGAGTAGAGGCCTTTTCTCCATAGATGTTTGGGTACAGACTCTACCGCATTGTCCCCGAGAAGATCTGTGAACTCTGAAAGCAGAAGAGTCTAGTGAAGGAGAGGTCGCACCGGCTCTCCTGGAAAGAACCTGGGTGGTATCTGCTGTAGGTGGAGGAGGTATCCGTCCCTTATCACTTGCAATACCCACTGGTCCGAGGTGACACCAGCCCACCTGTGGGTGAAGAGTGCCATGCGGCCCCCTGTGGGCTGGTAAAGGTCTCCTGGGGGAGGGGAGGCCCTGCCCTGGGAGTCAAAAGTCCCCCCCCCCCCCGGACTGGGTGGGAGCTGGGGCCTGGGGATTCTGTGTCTTGGGCTTCTGGGCTCCACGATTTTGTCTTTTAGGGTGAGAACTCTGTTGCTGGCCCGAGAAGGGCTGGTAATGGTGACTCTGATGAAAGTACCCCTTTTTCCTCAGAAACAGTGGTCTTTTCGCCAATGGTTTCTTACAGGGGAAGGATAATGTCTTCTTGGAGAGCCTCTGTCGAGTCACCATGTTGGCCTCTATCTCGGCTGCCATAGAAACATAGAAAAATGATGAGAGAAAAAGAACACATGGCCTATCTAGTCTGTCCTTCCATATCAACAACTACAACAGTCCCCTTTTTTCCTTTAGAGATCCTCTGTGTTTGTCCCAAGCTTTTTTGAATTTGGATACTGTCCTCATCTCTACCACCTCCACTGGGAGACTATTCCACGGATACACCACTCTTTCCGTAAAGAAATATTTCTGCATATCACTCGTGAATCTCTCCCCTTTCACCCGTATCCAATGTCCCCTTGTAGCAAAACTTGCTTTCAATCGAAAGAGGCTCTCCCCTTGTGCATTTATGCCACGGAGGTATTTAAACATCTCAATCATATCACCTCTATCCTGCCTTTCCTCTAAGGTGTACATATTAAGATCCTTAAGTCTGTCCTCATATGATTTATAATGAAGACCACTAACCATTTTAGTAGGCAACCTCTGTACTGACTCTATCCTGTTTATATCCTTTTGAAGGTGCGGTCTCCAGAATTGCACACAATGCACCAAATGAGGTCGCACCAAAGACTTATACAGAGGCACTATCACCTCCTTTTTTCTGCTAGCCATTCCTCTCCGTATGCACCCAAGCATCCTTCTAGCTTTTGCTGTCGCCTTTTCTACCTGTTTAGCTACTTTAAGATCATCAGACACAAACACGCCTAGGTCCCGCTCTTCTTTAGTGGACAAAAGTACTTCACCCCCTATACTATATTGCTCCCTTGGATTGCTGCAGCCCAAATGCATGACCTTGCGTTTTTTAACATTAAATCCTAGCTGCCAAATTCTAGACCATTCTTCAAGCTTAGCTAGATCCCTCCTCATGTTTTCTACACCTTCCTGGGTGTCTACTCTATTGCAGATTTTGGTATCATCCGCAAAGAGGCAAACCTTATCCGACAGCCCTTCCGCTATATCACTAACAAAGATGTTAAAAAGAATCGGACCAAGGACAGATCCCTGGGGCACACCACTGGTAACTTCCTTCTCCTCAGAGTGAGCTCCATTTACCTTTACCCTTTGTCGCCTCCCACTCAACCAATTTCTAACCCAAGTAGTAGCTTCAGGATCCATCCCTAGGGTGCTCAGTTGTTGGCCATAGGCTTGCCAGAAGGGTTCTCCCTGGTACAGGGTACGTTGAGCAGCTTGTTTTGGACCCATTGTTCAAGGTTCTAAGACTGCAGCCAGGCTTAGTGCCCGGCGCCGATGCCCGCGACTGCTACCCGAGCTGCTGAGTCAACGCCATCATAGGCCAACCGGGAAAGGAACTTAGAGCAGTCCTTGATCCCGGAGGTCAGGGACTGGAACCATTGTAGGGGTTCCTCGGTGAGTCCTGCTGAAAACAAGGACAGATGCTGGGTAAGGGCCTTGAGGTATAACTCATAGGTCTGTATCAGACACCCCAGCATCGAGCACTGGTAGCACTTGCACCCAAGAGTATCGAGGGCTCTAGCATCTCTATCAAGGGGAATAGAACAATGGGTCTTTTGGCTCTTGAGTTTTTGCATGGTTGACTCGACAACCATTGAGTTATGTGGGAGTTGTGTTTTGTGGAACCCTGGCCCTTTCCTGACGCGGTACATGGTGTCGAGGCATCAGCTGACCACCGGTACCGATGCTGGGATCTCCCACATTCTCAACAGGAGCCGCTTGAGGATTGGTTGCACCGGCACCATGAGGGTTTCCTTGGGTGGAGACTCCTACTGGAGAATCTCCAGTTCTTCGATGTGTGGATCCTTCTCTGCTTCGGTTTGCACTGAGAGAGCTCTGGCCATATCTTTCACAAAGTCATGGAAGGCCATGTCCTCTGGAGGAGAATGGCACCGGGGCATCGGGGGAGACAGGTTGAGGGGATATCTCAGTGCCATCTGGTTTCAGGGGATGCTTTGTCATCAGTCTCCCACTCGGAGTTGAGGGGTGATGACAAAACCGAGGCCCTGCGACTGCTTCCTCAAGGCCAGTGCCGAAGGGCCGGAGGCCTCCAGAGGACGAGGGGTCCGAGTTGTGGAAACTGGCCGGGGAGGATCAGATTCCTGAGGAATGGGACTTTGACAAGCGCAGAGGGCTTACTCGAGGCCAGTGGTGTTCAGAGCTCAACTTGACGACCAGGGACTCCCCTGCAGATGAACCAGCCGTCACTGCCTCCTGCAGGGCCAGGATAGCTGTGATGTTCTGCTCCAGGGCCGCCATTCTGGTTTCCAAGCCAGAAGGCTCCGCAGCTTTCGGCATCGGTACAGAGGATATCTTGGGTCCGGCACCAGCACTCTTACGAGTGTGTCCTCAAAAGGACTATGGTCTCGAGGAACCTCGCGCGGTCTCCGCGGCCAAGAAATCCTTTTTGAGGACCTTGGTAGGGCACTTCTCAGAACTGCCCGAGTCCCTCCGAGCGATTTTACTGGGTTTCTCCGGTGGAACCTCGACAGACTTCGAGGATTTGTTTTTCTTTCTCTCAGGGTCCAGGGTCTTCTTGCAAGAGCCACCGCCGCGGGACTCTGAGGACACTCAGGCCTCACGGGAAGTGTGGGTTTGGAGCTCGGCATCGGGGAAGCCAGTGCAGAGTCAGAACTTGTGAACAGTTTCTTCTGCAACTCTGACCTCTTTTTATTGGTCTTAGGCGTCATTGCCTGGCACAGGTCACAGATGTTGCTGCCATGGTCCGGTCCCAGTCAGCGTAAGCAGCAGTCATGGGTGTCGGTTACTGACATGGTTTGACTGCAGCGGCCACATTTTTTGAAAAAGGCACAAACACAGGTTGGGGCAAGTCTCAATTGAAAAAAAGAAAAAAAGTCAAGAACAGCGCTGGGTATGGCGCTGGCTCGAGAATGGAAGAGGAACCTGTATGCAAACAGGAAAAACTAACTTTTAAGGATATAGCAAGGATTTTTTCCAGGGAAACAGGACAATCATCCATTGGGCTTTGCGGAAAAAAGGAGACTGAGCAAGATGGTACCCTTGGGAAGGATGAGGACCATGCTTGCATGGTAGCATGTCCCAGAGGCTTTCTTTGAAAACTGTGGGTATGCTTCACATGGGCTCCGTCAGCATCAACATCACCCATAGGTGAGGACTGACTTCCTGCTTGTTCCTGGAGAACAACTTTTTTTTTTCTGGGCATTTTATTAGCCAAAATAAGCTCAAAAGGCCGCCTCTGCCAATTAAATGGCAAGTCAAATTAAATTACTTCCAAATTATTCTACTATACTACTCATTAATTGTCCCTCAGTGAGTCCAGTACTTGGGATCACCTGCTCCAGATGCTTGAGGCATTCAGAAAAAAATGATATGCTCAGTTTACAAGCTGCTGGTGGAGGTTGACTACCCTAAGGTGCGGGACTGGACTTGAGGGATGATAAGAAAGTATTATTCTTCAAACAAGACCGGACACATGAATAGCTAAGGAGAGGTAAACTGAAATCTAAAGATGGGAGATTGATAACTACAGCCCAGTACAGTGGATTATGGATAAGATGGTTTACAGCGAGTAAAGAAAAAACTGGTAAGACAGACATATGGAGATCTTGTAAGAAAGACCTGGAAACAGTTACTCATCTTGTAGCCAGTTGCAAAGTTCTGATGGCAGAAAATTCCTAACAGAAAGATACAACAAGGTGGCACGCCTCATCAATTGGAAACTTTGTAAACATTATAACATCACTGTTCCAGAAAAGCACTGGTAGCATGACCCTAACAGAATTACAGAGAATAAAGTTATGATCACTTGGGACATTCCCATTCTGACGGATAAGAAGCTGGATGCAAGTAAACCTGACATAGTGGTAAAGGAGGAAAACAACAGAGCAGCATTTATAAGAGGAGCTCGCTCCAAGTGATTAATATGTGAATCATGTGGACAGAGAAGATCTCGAAATACCAAGAAATGTAGTCGGAGACCAAAAAAATGTGGCACAAGGATACAGAAATATCTCCCATCATATTGGGAGCCACAGGCCTGATTAAGAAGAATTTCCCATCGCATCGTGCCTAAACATGTTACATCTTATGAACTCTAGAAGGAAGCTCTCTCTGGCACGATGCAAGTATTACAGTTGAGTGTTAGAAGTAAATTTGAGAAATTGAGATCATACTTTACAAAGCCCCGGCTTAAGAATGAGATTCATGACTGTAATGGTCTGCACAATACTAATATTTGGAGAAGTTGAATCAGAGTCATGACAAACAGTCCATCCTAAGATGGGTCATCAAGATGTCTGCTTGCAACCTCTGTGGTCTATTTCCACATCATAAAAATGCTTCTTCTGAGAATTTAACCCTCATACATTCAGCTTCACTACTCTTATGTCGGCCATTTCAGAATCAATTCTACCCTCATCCCCACTCCAAAATTCCTGCTCCCTGGCTCCCCAAACATTCTCCAATATACTCCCAAAGTACTCTGAATACTACTCATTGTACTCCCTCCCACTCCCCTCCTCCATCAAGGCCACTACACATACCACTCCCAGGTCTTAAAACAGCCAGTGGAGAAAGTGACTCACAATCCTGCCAGGAGCCATATAGTTTCAAATAGTCCAGCTATAACCTGAGATGCCCCAGCATCAAACACCTTTATACAAAATGAAAAACACAAAAAGGGACTTAGGCAAAGGGCTGCAGCTTCTGACCTCTGCTGGACGTGCCCTTCCAGGTAGAGCAGCTGCCTCCGTATGATTCAAACCTAGAGCAAACAGTATAAAGCAGAAAACAGCAACCTTCAATTGCTCTCTGTTGCCATCTCCCTGGTTTTCTTAGTCTGCTTTGCCAGGCCCTGCACATGCTTTTCAAACATCGATCTCTATGATGGGAATGTAGCCTTCAGGTGAGTCTCATCTGACTTTCCCACCAGAGGCAAGATACACCATTCCTCGGAGAGCTTTGGTGCTGCGTACTGCTTTCCCTCAATGTTAGAAGTGAGTTTAAAGGGAAAAGACCAATGGTATCGGATCTGAGCTTCATTTAATACAGCCAAAACTGAACACATTTCACTCCTCGTCACCATGGTGAAGGCTGACAGATCCTGATAGAACTGGACTTTGTGACCACCATAACCTATCCCCATCCAACTGTCTCGGCTCAATACAGGATCTGATAGGTATTCTTATAGTATAGAAGTTGCACTACAGTGTCCTGTGGTTTGCCTGCTGGGGGATACCCAGGGCCCTATGTGCCCACTCAATGATCGCCAAGGGCACTGACACCTCACCTTGTTCTGTGCCCTGCAGCAGCACACAAATCTCTCTAACCACATCCTCAGCTCCTCTCGCAGATGGAAGTTGTTGTGCCTACCATGGTTTTCCAGGTTGTCCATTTTATATAATAAACCCTGATACGGTTTCTCCTGCTTACTCACTTGAAGTTGCATGGTATCTAATGTCTCAGCTTGCTCCTCCAGGAGTGTCTTCAGCTCCTCCACCCAGGCCCTGAACTCACCATGGATGCCATTTATTTTAGAAGGAAAGCCCTCCCACATGGCTTGAACTCCTCAGTTAGGCCGGCATTGATTTTCTGAAAGGCTTTTTTTATTTTCCCAACATCTGCTACATCCGACTGCCCCTCTACAGCTGAATCATTTTCAGAATCTACTGGTTCCCTGTTTTCTGGCTCAGGTGCACCAATGCACAGTGTGCCTCTTTCCGCTCATCACCTGCATGCTTCCCGGTCATCACTGCTGACCGATCATCTCCATCACTAGCAACTTGCAGGTCAGAGGGCCCCTGCCAAAGCTAATTCTGATCGCTTTTATTCACAGGAGTAGAAGAGCCTCAGGTTTAGACATCCATACTCTGCACAGACACTTCTCCCTGCCTGCTTAATAATTTTTTAAGTTCTAAGTACAACTCTTTAAGTAGAGAGGCTATTATTATATAGCCTTGTGAAATTTTAAAGATGTCTGCACATCTTTGTTTTGTCTACTATATGGCTTACATTTTGTTTTCTCCCTAGCTTTAATCTATTATTGTGGTCATGTTATATTTATGTACTTTATCAAGTTTGAGTGCTGATTAAGAGTGGTTCCAATACTTTGAGATAAAGTTTTGTTTTTAGTTGTGTCTCTTTCCATATTTTTAAGCATCTCCATTACCACATATGGTGTGTGAATGAGGGTGTAAGGTGTTTTCCTTATTCACAAAGTGACACTTTTCCCTACTTTCCTTGTTTCTTTTGCTCTTGGCTTTTTTTTGGTCGTCCTCTTGTTCTCCTCCCCTATTTGGTTTTTACTATATGTTCTTTTTTGCTTTTGGTTTTTTGGCTTCTCCCTATTTAAAAAGCAGGTTATCTTGTTATCAGTCCAGTGTATAGAAGAACTCTAACTCAGCCCCTGATGCAGGCCTTTTCCACAGAAACATGTTGGGCTCTGCTGAATGATTTAACTATGCTGGTAGTGGTTGAATGGTTTCAGATAGAACTCCTTTTTGTTCCAATAATTTTAGAACTGCATATATAAAGGACTTATCTTTTTCTTGGATGGTTCAATACTTCCCTTCTTTGTATTGCATTCTGTAGCGACTCTACAGTGGTTCTGCCTCTCTTCTTCTGGTATTTTGGGATATGCTAGATAGTTGTGACATGGATTGACCACTGTTGGAAACAGGATACAGGGCTTGATGAACCTTTGGTCTTAGCCATTATGGCAATTTTTATGACCCATCCCAAAAGATCTTTGGTAATCCAAGGGGTTACCCATCATCCCTACCCCCAAAAAAGACCCTGGTGGTCTAGTGGACTCCCCTGTAACCCCTCATTCACCTCTAAACTTTGGGAGGCAAGAATGATGGCCACTTGCCCCTGCTTCAGGTCCCACTATCTTTCAAAATAGTGATACCTGACCCCAGCGTGCATCCCATTGCACTGCTAGGGGGTCAGTCTGCCAAATAAGGAAATACTTCCCAATATGACTTATTTGGCAGATGGACTCCTAGTGGGGCATCTCAATCCTTAGGAGTGTATCATTCCTGCCTCCCAACTTTAGAGGTGGGTGGGGGTACGGCATCTAGACCACTACTGAAGGCTATCTCAGGCTGCCCTTGGCCAAATAGCCTGGAGGATGAAGAGGGTGGAGGCTATTGGGAGCCCATGACCACAGAACTAGTGAGGCATTTATGTGGTATGGATTGTGGGGGCTCTGGGGCTCACAAAGTAACCATGGAAATTTTGCAGTGTGAGGTATAGGGAATGTGGTGCAAGAGTCAAGGAGTCCAGCAAGCATGTTTTTAATGTCTCCTTTCCTTTCCATATGCTTGTAACAGATTACCCGAGTCAATAGGCAGGCTCCTTCTCTGCTCCTTTTCAAATGCAGGCTAAAGACACCCTACTGTATGCTTTAGGATGCTGACCCCCTTTATTTTCTCCATCTTACCACCCATGTTGAAATACAATCTCTAAAATGCCTGTATGCAAATTCTAGAAGTCTAAAAATAATACACTGACTGATGATACAGGGGTCATGAGTTTGATCCCCCAGTGTGCCTAATGCATAAGGCTGGCTGAGGCATCAGCTTTGACATGTAAGTATTGTTTCCTGAGGCATTTTATTTGTATTTTAATTATTGCTGCCAGCAAACACACCCTCACGTGCCGTAACCTAAGGTGCCGCATAAGGCACCCTATAAGGCACTCCATAGGGCACATTATAAAGTGCACTGTCAGCCACGGTACCCTATAATGTCCCCTACAGGGCACCCTATAAGGCGCTCCATAGGACACCTTATACGGATTGTAACCATAAGGTGCCTCAGAAGGCGCTTTATAGGGTGCTCTATAAGGCAACTTATAGGGCGCCTTCTGAGGCACCTTATGGTTACAGTACCCTGAGGGTGTTTTGCTGGCAGCACTAATGTACATTAAAAACAGACAATGCTTCGGACAGCCCTATAAAATAAAGCACAGTTACTTACCTGTAACAGGTGATCTCTGGGAATAGCAGGAATAAGTCTTCACATATGGGTATCGTCGGTACCGACGGAGCCTGCGCGGGAACGCTCCCCAGCGTCCAGTAAGAAAGCTTTTGGGAGCATCCCACAGCGCCTGCACGCTGCCTTCCCGCCTTTCCCAACCGCCTCTCTCCAGTTCGAGTTTTAAAGCTGAGACAAAGAGAGAGAGAGGAAAGGAAAGAAAGATAGAGAGATACAACTCCTAGGGGAGGTGGGTGGGTTGTGAAGACTTATTCCTGCTGTTCCCAGAGATCACCTGTTACAGGTAAGTAACTGTGCTATCTCCAGGAACAAGCAGGAATGAGTCTTCACATATGGGGACTCCCTAGCTGCAGATGCCAGGGGAGAACCCCAGGTTGTGTGTCCTTGAAAAGGACTCTACCTCCTCCCATGGTCTCTGGCATCCAACCAGGGTAGGTGGGTAGGAGTTGATTAGGAATGGAACAAGTGTTTGAGAAGAGCCTGACCAAACAAGGCATCCCGACGGGAGTCCCTGTCCAAGCAGTAATGGGCTGTGAAGGTATGAACCGAGGCCCAGGTGGCCGCTCGACAGATTTGGTCGATGGACACAGAATTTAGATGAGCCATTGAGGCTGCCATGGCTCTCACATTGTGAGCTGTGACATAGCCCTCCAGAGAAAGATTTCTACTCTGGTAGGTGAAAGAAATACACTGAGCAATCCAGTTGGACAGTGTTCTCTTAGAGACTGGAAGTCCTAAATGAGAAGGATCAAAAACAACAAAGAGTTGAGAAGACTTTCTATGTTGCTGTGTTCTTTGTAAGTAAAAAGCAAGAGCTCTCTTACAATCCAAGGTATGAAGATTCCTCTCTGCACTTGTTGCGTGAGGTCCTGGAAAAAAGACAAGTAAATATACCTCTTGGTTCAGATGAAAAGGCGAGACCACTTTAGGCATAAAGTGTGGATTGGTCCTGAGGACTACCTAATCATGATGGAACCTTGTATAAGGTGGATTAGCCACCAAAGCTTGCAACTCACTGATGCGGCGTGCTGAGGTGACTGCAATGAGAAAAATAACCTTCCAAGAAAGAAATTTCAAGGAGGTGGTGGCTAAAGGTTCAAAGGGTGGCTTCATGAGCTGGCCAAGAACCAGGTTTAAGTCCCATGCCACTGGAGGTGGTCTAATGGGAGGTTTAGTTAAAAGAAGGCCTCTCATGAATCTTGCTATAAGAGGATGAGAGGAAACAGGTTGTCCATTGAGAGGCTTGAGGGACGCTGCAATAGCACTCAAATGGACTCTTAATGAATTCGTTTTCAGACCTGCATGGGATAGATGCAGGAGATACTCTAGTAGAGAATTCAGAGGTATTGCAAGAGGGTTTAGACCCTTCTCTGAACACCAAATGGTAAATCTTTTCCATTTGAAAGCATAGGAACGTCTAGTACAAGGCTTTCTAGAGGCATGAATAACATCTCTGACTTGCTGAGAGAGATGAAAATCTTGAAGGTCTAAGCCCTCAGCAACCAAGCCCTGAGATGGAGTGACTGGGGGTTTGGGTGCCATAATGTTCCCTCTTCCTGGGATAGAAGGTCTGGTGCAGAGCCCAAGTCCAGGGAGGGAGCTTGAGAGAGATGCAGAAGTAGAGGGTACCACACTTGGCGTGGCCAATGTAGTGCTATGAGGATCATGGTCCCTCAATCTCTCTGAAGCTTAAATAGAGTTTTGGGAATTAGGGGAATTGGTGGAAAGGCATAAAGGAAGTCTTGACCCCAGTGAAGGAGGAAGGCATCCTTGGCCTGAACTCCTTGACACGGAATTCTGGAACAGAACCGGGGAAGTTTGGCATTCCACGGACTTGCAAAGAGGTCTATGTCCGGGGTTCTCCAAATTCGAAAAATCCTGGCTACTTGGTCCATGTGGAGGGACCATTCGTGTGGAAGCAGAACTCGACTGAGTCTGTCCGCCCAAGAGTTTTGAACGCCTGGAAGATATACTGCCAGAAGATGGATGTGATGCTCTCTGGCGAAGGCCCACAGTCGCAAAGCTTCGTTGCAAAGCGACAGAGAGCCAGTCCCGCCCTGCTTGTTCACATAGAACATGACTACTTGGTTGTCCGTATGGATGAGGACTGTCCTGTAGCTGAGCAGGGTATGGAACACTCTGAGAGCTAAGAATATTGCTCTGAGTTCCAATAGATTGATATGCAGAGAAGTCTCCTGTGGAGACCAGATGCCCTGGGTGGAGAGATCTTGTAGATGAGCTCCCCAACCCCTTGGAGAAGCATCTGTTGTGAGAGTTGCTTGGGTTAGTGGTTGCTGAAAAGGGGACCCCAGCAACAGGTTTTGAGAGGACTTCCACCATTGGAGAGACCAAAAAAGGTGACTGGAGTTTGCTATTTTGTCTGACAGGCAACCTGATGCCTGAGTCCATTGGGTGGACAAAGTCCATTGAGCTGCCCTCATGTGAAGGCGAGCATATGGAACCACATGCAAGGTGGATGCCATGTGGCCTAATAGTTGTAGCATCTCTTGAGCAGTTAGGTGGGACTTTAACTGAATCTGGGAGGCTACCTGCACTAGACGTAGGCAACGGGCCTGAGGAAGATAGGCCCTTGCAGTTGTGGTATCCAGCAAGGCCCCTATGAACTCCAGAGACTGAGTAGGGGTGAGATTGGATTTTGGGATGTTTATTACAAGTCCCAAATACTGAAGGATACGCATTGTGCAGGTTAGGCAAGTCTGGGCCTCTGACTGGGATGGGGCTCGAATGAGCCAGTCGTCCAGATATGGGAATACAAATATTCCCAGAGTGCGGAGAAATGCAGCTACTACTGCCATGCATTTTGTGAACACCCTTGGTGCAGAGGCCAGACCGAAAGGAAGCACCCTGTATTGGTAGTGCTTGCCTTGAAAAGGGAACCGAACGAACCTTCTGTGTGTTGGATGGATGAGGACATGGGTGTACACATCCTTGAGATCTAGAGAACAAAGCCAGTCCTGACTCTGAAGGTATGGAAGCAGAGCCCCTAGAGAAATCATTTTGAATTTCTCCTTGAATAGAAACTTGTTCAATTCTCTGAGATCTAATATGGGTCTGTAGCCCCCTGTTTTCTTTGGGATAAGAAAATAAGGGGAGTAGAACCCTGAGCCCTGTTGAAGAAGAGGTACTTCTTCTATTGCCCCTTGGGCAAGAAGGGTAGCAATCTCCTAACCTAGAAGGTCGAGGAGAGATATAGGAGAATTGAACTGTTTCACCATGGTGTGAGGAGGAAGGCTTAAGAAATGAAGCTTGTACTCTTCCTTTATGATGGAGAGGGTCCATTGCTCTGCTGTGATTTGCTCACATCTGGGAGCAAAGTAAGTCAACCTTCCTGGAATGGTGAGGGGCTCTGGTTTTTCCAGAGCTAGAAAGGCTAAGTTCTCTAGTCGCAAGTCAAAGGCCCTGAGGAGGTTGAGACTGCTGGGCTGTGGTAGGCCTGGCAGCCTTTGACTTGGCCTGTTTAGGTGGTTGCTGACGCTTTGCAGCAAAACGACCTGCAGAAGATGTCTGCCCATGAGCAGGATAATATCTTCCCTTTTTAGAAAAAGATGTCTTTTTGAACAATCTTTTCTTAACAGGGGCAGAGGCAGACTTTGAAAGTCGATCCAAAGCAGAGTTCTCAGCATCCATCTGAGTGGCCTTTGCTTGCCAATCCCTGCCAAACAGGTTTTCACCTGTACAAGGAAGGTTTCCCAACTCATCTTGGACCCAGAGTTCCAAATCAGAGGCTTGTAACCAAGCAATTCTGCGTGCACCTATGGCAATAGCCGTGGCTCTGCTTACACACTCAAAAGAATCAAAGGCTGCACGGTTGGAGAATTTGGAAACATCTTGGGCATGTTTGAGCCAAGTGAGAAATTCCTGCCTTTTATCTTCTGAAATAAAAGGAGCTAAAGTCTGCAGATGATCTGTGACTTCTTTTAGAAACATCCCCATATAGAGACTATAGGAGTTGATTCTGGCAGCAAGCATATTGGCCTGGAAAATCCTTCGGCCAAAAGCATCTAGAGTCCTACATTCACGTCCTGGGGAGTTAGAAGAGTGTCTCTTTGCACTCTTTATTTTCTTCATAGCAGACTCAACCGCAATAGAGTGGTGAGGAAGCTGAGTCTTATGAAAACCAGAACAGGGAGGGACACGGTACATGGTGTCTAACCTACGAGAATGAGGAGAGGTGGTGAGAGGAGTCTCCCACATGCCCAACATGAGATCATAAAGAATCTCATGAATAGGTAAGGTAGCTGCTTCCTTAGGAGCCTTAGGATATTGCAAAATATCTAATTGCTTGGCTCTAGGCTCTGACTCAGAGGCCACTGTGATGGAGAGGCCTCTAGCCACTTCCCTAATGAAGTCTTGAAAAGACAAGTCCTCTGGAGGAGACATTCTTCGTTTTGGAGAAGCAGACTCCTGAGGAAGAAGTACCGGTGCATCGACAGAAGCCTCCGACTCATCAGAATCCTCGGAGGAATCGAAGTATCGCCTGTCTGGATGCTCCTGTAAAGCCCGATACGTGTACCGAGTGGGATCGACATCTGGAGTAAGTGGTACCGGTTCGGTACCGATGGGCATCATAGGACAGGGTACCGTTGCAGTCGACACCGAAGCTGATGTCGATGCAATCGGTACCGGCACCGGAAATGATGCCGGTGCCGGTACCGGCAACGGAGATTGTTGCGGTACCAGAGGCGTCGAAGCCTGCATAAACGCCGTAAAGGTGCGCTGCATGGACAGAATTTTCTTATCCATCGACGCCACCAAAGTCTGGATGTCGGTACCAGTGGAGGCCACTGGTACCCCAGAACACAGCAACAGGTGATCGGTCGAGGCCAAGCCATCAATGTCAACCTGTGACCCCATAGATAATGCTTTGGAAGCCGAAACTTCCCGCCGGGGTAATTTTGCCGGAGCGGAATCCTCGAGGAAAAGCCCGGAGGAATCTCGATGCTTAGAGGGAGATTTGCCCTTCGAGGACCGGCTAGATTTATGTTCCATGGGAGGAAGAAGCAGCCCTGGAAGATGTCGATGCCACCGAGGCTGCATCAGAGGGAAACAGGGTACTGAGCTTGGCTGCTCAGTTCTGCCGACCTCTTTTAGACATCATGGTGCAGGACACACAATCCGTGATGGAATGGTCAGGACCCAAACATTTCAGACACCAATCATGGGTGTCGGTGACAGAAATAGTACCGCCACATTTTGTGCACTTCTTGAACCCGGAAGAGGGCTTCTCCATGAGGAGAAAATATTTAGGCCTAAGGCCCAAAATGAAAATGCACAGCTGAATAAAGAAAAGGTTTTTTTTTTTTTTTTTTTTTTTAAGAAGATAGAAAGAAAAGACCGGCAGTACCGGTCTGACGTCGAAGGCAGACGCGACACAGAAAAATAAAGAAAAAAAATTAAGAACCTCTTCTGCGGTGACAGGAACACGACCTGCTGGCTCCGCGGAAAAGAAGAACTGGAGAGAGGCGGTTGGGAAAGGCGGGAAGGCAGCGCGCAGGCGCTGTGGGATGCTCCCAAAAGCTTTCTTACTGGACGCTGGGGAGCGTTCCCGCGCAGGCTTCGTCGGTACCGACGATACCCATATGTGAAGACTCATTCCTGCTTGTTCCTGGAGATCCCCACTGTGGGTTTGAACCCATGACCTCTGGCTCCACAAGCAGTGAAGTAACCAGTGGGCTACAGCTCCATAGCTGCTAGCAAACCCCTGGCTGGCTGCAGAAGGACTGCATGTCACCACACAAACAGTCTGCTGTGGTCACCAAGATAGGGTTAACCCACCCATACCCATGATGCACTGCACATGCAAATCAGCAGTCTACAGATGATCACAAGATGTGGTATGCACCCCCATAGTACCTCGGCCTGGTAGGGGGAACTGACCGTGTGTGGTACTGGCACAGAGTAGCTACACACCGTCACATTGTGCAGGTACTGTACTCACCCTGAGGGTGAGGTGGGGTGCCCAGCACCAGGTCCACAGCAGAAATAGGCCATGCTGCAGGTCCCCAGCAGTGCTAATGTGTGAGATAGGTAGTCTCTGCAGACACACCTTGGATACATCTGTATTTCTCAGTCAGGTTTAGCCCTTATGGACCCATAGGAGGATTATGTACCACCACCGCCCCCCCTCTCTGGGGCTGAGGGTGGTAAACAGGGTCTCCCACCAACAGATCCACATTCTACCTCCCTGCAATGGTGGCAGTAGAGGGGACCATCAACCCCAGTCCTGCTGGGGAACAGACACCCTACAGCGCAGTCAATGCAGCTCTGTACACATCCATAAAGCAATAGCAGACAGACATTAGGCCTGGATATGCTAAGCTGCACCCCACCACTATCTGATATTCTCCTGCAGCAAGCCTTCAGCCGCTGCACCCTGCAAGGTGTTCCAGCAAGACACATACCAGCTGCAGACAGTCTGCTAGCTAGTCCATAGTGCATGTTCCTGGTGAAAATGCGTTCACCCAGGACTGGGATGACAGCATACACACCAAGCAGATAAGTCAGTGACTGGGCCCCAAAAGGGAACCCATAAATATCACGAGAGAAAAGTTATATAGTACTATGGGGGAACCTAGCCATGCCGTGGTCACTGCTCAGTCAGGGTGAGAGTGATCTCCCAGCAGAACATGCTGTGGCTACCCTGTCTGTGCAGGTGGTGGCCGGGCACTACAATGTCCCAGCCATTGCCCTATGCCCTGTGCAGATGCATCCTGGCCAGGCCACCCTGTCCGGGCTATACCCATGGTACCTTGCTCCTCATTATGCACATTGGCAGGCCAATACTGGCAACAGTGCTGGCAGTGTGGGCTGTGGAGGGTGTTTGCAGCCACCACACACTGGATAGACAGACACACACTCCCACACCTATGTCAGCATTGTGCTACTATAGAGGTGTTTGGCAGCCCTGGCCACCACACCAGTCCTGGGCACAGTGCAGGCATGGATATGGTAAGCAATACTGTTGGGGGTCACTCCCCAGGGTGGTAAACACTGTCAGACACCAGACCTGAAGCACATTCCACAGACATCAGAAAGGTTGCTATGATGGAGCTCAATCAGCAAACTTTGCTTAACGTAGGAATTGCTATCTGCCAGTAATCATAGCTACCTTTTGATAGCTGTGTACCGTATTCCCAGGTTTAGGGTGGCATTGCTAAGGTATGCAAGTGCTAGTATTGGGAGATGCAACGCAGGGCCCAATGTCCTGCCTCTCCAGGAGGCATTGGCTAATGGAGCCTGTGGGTGTGGGTGTGTCTGCCCCTGTTGGCTGCTGCTTTACGGCAGAGGTTCCCAACTCCAGTCCTGGTGTGCCAAACACTGTTTGGGTTTTCATGCTGTCCCTCATGAATATGCATGAGATACATCTGCATACCATGGGGTGGTGCATAGATATGCAGCACAGGCATCTTTATTAGAGGCAGCATGGAACCTGAATGGTGTTTGGCCCTCCAGGACTGCATTTGGGTGACTCTGCTCTAGGTAATGCGCCTGTTTATGGTGTCTGTGCTCTGTAGGGTAAAATGTAGGTGTTTTAGGCATGTTTACGTCATCTGCAATAAAGGTTCTGTCTGTATTAGCACGTTTTAGAAGTGGGTAGAAAATGGGGGCTGGGTTGGCAGGAACCACAGCTGGGACTTGAACCTGTGACCTTCTGCTCCTGAACACACTGGCTGTGTGCACTGCACCACCGTGTTGCCACAGAGACAGTACATTCCCTGGGGATACCATGACTGTTCATCAGACGGGGCCTGTCTGTTGCAGTGCATGGCACCCACCTACACAGGGCTAGGCCACGGTCTGCTCTGGGCAGCTGCCACTGCCCCCTCCACCACCAGTGCCCCTCTGCCACCCTGCTGACATGCCCTTCTGCTGGTGGTGCTGGTGGAGCGCAGTCTCAGGCCATCCAGTGTGCGGGTAGGCGGCTGCCTATGGTGCGGGTTCTGGGGTAGGGGTGCCTGCATAGGTGTCCACGCTTCCCCCCAGCACCGCCTGCCACTGTTCTGTGCCCTTGGGGGTCCCTACTGGGTACTATCCCCCTGTGACACTGTGAGAAGCACACTCGTGCCCATGCTGGGCCCTCATCAGTTGCTGTCTGGCTGCTCTACTGTTTCAGCATTCCTATGGGCCACTAGGCATCACCCTAGTCCGCACTGTGGCCCAGCTGCAGTATAGCATGTGCCGTCTGCAGCCCTCTGTGTCCCCTTTCCCAGCATCTGTCCAGTTGCCCATTCCGACGTGCCCGCCCTGCTGTTGTGGAACATGTGCACCCCATAGGAAACCTGTCCAATGGAGAGGGAAACCCTGATGAGCGCAATTGCACTGTGGGATCATTCACCTTGTATGGGGACGGAGCGTAGACCCTTCCAAAATTCATATCTTTTTTTTGGAGCTTTTTCGGGAGTGCTTTTTGATGTTTCCCATTAATATCACCATTGCCCAGCTTGGTTATGTTTTTTTTATATTTTGTTGGGGTCATTTTCACTGTTTATTTGCCCTTTTGTTCCATGTACAATATGTATCACACATCACTTTTTTGTAGGTTTCCCTGGTTTTGCTGTACATTGCTGACAGAAATGGTTTCTCTGCCCTTTAAATCAGCTCTAACGCCAGGGTTTCACAGGGGTTAGTTTTGAGCCTTGGATTTCACATCATTAGTGTGCGGGGAGCCTCTCCCCTCCCACTCTCCACCCATTGACCCCTTCTCTCCACCCCTGGGGAGCCTTCCTCTGCCCTCCGGGAGCCTTTCCCCGCCTTCAGTGCTCGTTAACGCGCGCTAAGGTACCTGAGCGCCTCATAAAGCGCCATTAACGCACGTTAAGGTACCTTAACGCGCGGTAACGTCACAGTGCGCACATTAGGAAGGTTTAGTAAACATACCCTAAGATTTGCATAAAGTGTGGGCACTGCTTAAAAATACTATCTTGGAAGCCCAGAACAGATGTATTCCACGCCTTAAGGAAAGTGGAAGGAAGGCCAAAAAACTGCCAGCATGGTTTAAAGATGAGGTCAGAGAGGTTGCTGTGGCCAAAAAATAATCTTTAAGGAAATGGAAAAAGGAGCCAAATGAAGAAAACGGGAAACAACATGGCTCTGCCAAGTTAGATGCAAGGCACTGATAAGGCAGGCATAATGAAAATTTGAAAAAAGGTTTGCTGTGGAAGCAAGAATGCATAATAAAAACTTTTTCAAGTCATTCTGTGAGAAAATCAATTAGACCATTACATGATAAGAGGGATAAAAGGGGAGCTAAGAGGGGGACAAGGCCATAGCGGAGAGACTGAATGAATTTTTTGCTTCGGTCTTTACTGAAGAAGATATAGGGAATTTACCTGTGCCTGAAATGGTATATAAAGGTGATGTATCGGAAGAATTGAAGGTGAAATTTCACTTACCGTTAATTTCCTTTCCTAGAATACTGCTAGACCAGTCCAGACAAACGGGTTGTGTCCCCCTGCCAGCAGATCCTGGAGACAGAGAACTCTACCAGAGCTCTAATAGGCTGATCCCTGGTGATGCTGCTGAGATGATGAGACTGTACCCCAAGGGGTCTACCTCAGTATCGTCCACAAGCTGAACTTCATGAAAACTAAACAACTACATACAGCCAGTCAACTGACCCGGCCTCAACTATGTACAAGGTGCTGAAAGCATTCCCAGAAACTGAAGGCCGCCGAGAAGGACAAAGGGACTAGAGGCTCACTTGCCAGGCCTCCGGAAGGAACAAACAAAAAGCAAAAGATAACAGCGGCTCCGCTGCACCAGCAGGACTGAGACTGACAACAGGGTGGGTCCTGGACTGGTCTAGCAGTATTCTAGGAAAGGAAATTAACGGTAAGTGAAATTTCACCTTCCAATTCATACTGCTAGACCAGTACAGACAAATGGGCAGTACCGACCTCTAGGGTGGGTCCAAAGCCGCCGAAAACACTGACGCGCCAAAACTCATCTCCTGCCGAGCGTGGACGTTCAATCGATAGTGACGGACAAAAGTCGATAGCGACGACCAAGTTGCCGCCCGGCAGATGTCGAGGAGTGCCACATGGGAACGCTCAGCCCAAGACGTCGCCTGAGCCCGCGTGGAGTGTGCTCGGAGCCCCACAGGCACCGACTTGCGCTGAAGAATATAGGCCGCTTCAATAGCTCCTCTTAGCCACCTGGTGATAGTAGCCTTAGAGGCTGCAAACCATCGACGGGAGCCCGCAAGAAGGACAAAGAGATGATCCGTCTGCCGAAAGGAATTGGTGACTTTAAGATACCGACAGAGAAACCGTTTGAGATCTAACACACGTAAGTGACGACGCTGACCCGTACACTGCTCTGGAGAGAAGGACGGCAAGAAGAGGGGCTGATTGACATGAAAAGGCGTAACCACCTTAGGCAAAAAGGATGGAACTGTCCGAAGAGTCATGCCCTCCGACGAGAAAGATAGATAAGGATCCCGACAAGAGAGCACTTGGAGCTTGGAAATACGCCGCACTGAGGTAATTGCCACCAGGAACACCGTCTTCAAGGTTAAGTCTTTGAGCGAAGAGGCCCGTAACGGCTCAAAAGGCGAAGCCACCAAGACCCGGAGGACCAGGGCGAGATCCCAGGCTGGGAAGACTGGACGGCACGGGGGCCGCACGGATTTAACTCCTCTGAGGAAATGCGAGATGTCAACATGCAAAGCGATAGAGCGCCCCAAAACCGGACCACGGAAGCATGTAAGGGCCGCCACCTGAACCTGAAGAGTACCGAGAGCCAGCCCCTTGTCCAGGCTACTCCAGGGAGACACCCCACGCTGTGAGAACCATGATTTGAAAAGACGCCACACCCGAGCATAGGCTAAGGAGGTGGAAGAACGGCGCGCCTTAAGCAAGATGGATACCACGCTAGCCGAATATCCCTTACGAACTAGCCTGCGGTGTTCAAGAGCCAAGCCGTAAGCGAGTAAGGAGCCGGGTCTTCCATGGCAATTGGCCCCTGCTGCAGAAGCACTGGAAAACCCTGAAGCGGCAGAGGAGCTACTCGCACAAGCCGGACGAGATCCGCATACAAGGGCCTGCGAGGCCAATCCAGAGCTACCAGAATTACCGGCCCGTGATGCTCCCTGATCCGTTGAAGAATCTTGCCAACTATGGACCACGGAGGGAAGACATACAGAAGGAGTCGGGCCGGCCACAGCTGCAACAACGCATCTATTCCGTGCGACCTGCTGTCTTTCCATCGGCTGAAGAAGATCGGTGCTCTGGCATTTTCCTACGTCGCCATGAGATCCACTGCCGGCTGACCCCATTGGCGGACAATCAGCTGAAAAGGCGCTGACGCCAGAGCCCATTCTCCGGGATCCAGCGTATGGCGGCTGAGGAAGTCCACTTTGATGTTGCTCTTCCCCGCAATGTGCTGTGCCAAAATGGCAAGGAGATGCCGCTCCGCCCAAGGAAGGAGAAGCCTTATTTCTTTGGAAACCCCCGGACTCTTCATGCCTCCTTGGCGGTTGAGATACACCACTGTCGTGGCATTGTCGGAGAGAACGCGAACTGCTTGACGATGTACGAGAGGCAGGAACCTTTGCAAGGCTAGGCGAACCGCTCTCGCCTCGAGGCAATTGATGGACCAGCGGGCCTCCTGAGGCGACCAGACCCCCTGTGCTGCGTGTGTGCCGCAAAGCGCTCCCCACCCAGAGAGAATGGCATCCGTTTTCAGAAGCAGCCAACGTGGAGACTCCAACGGAACCCCCTGTAGAAGGTTGCGTGCCCGGAGCCACCATCAAAGGTCGAGCCGGACCGACGGCAGAAGTCGAACCTGATAATCCTCCGACACCGGCGACCATCGCGACAGGAGCGCCCCCTGCAACTCTCGCATATGCGCCCGTGCCCAAGGCACCACATCGATGGTAGCCGCCATGGACCCCAGAAGCTGGAGTTCGTCCCAAGCTCGAGGTGCCTCTCGCCGCAGGAATCGCTGGAGCTGATCTACAATTTTCTGGAAGCAAACTTGTGTAAGCATCACCCGCCCGAGGTGAGTGTCAAACCGAGCCCCGAGAAACTCGAGGACCTGAGACAGCTGGAGGCAGCTCTTGGAGTGATTGATCACCCACCCCAGGCCCTCCAGAAAAGCCACTACGCGGTCTACCGTCTCGCGAGCCTCTGCCAGAGAGTCCGCCCGAATCAGCCAATCGTCCAAGTAAGGATGAACTCGGATCCCCTGCTTGCGTAAGGCCGCGGCCACCACCACCATTATCTTGGAAAATGTCCGTGGCGCCGAGGTCAAGCCAAAAGGCATGGCTTGGAACTGAAAATGCCGGCCTAGGACCGCAAATCGGAGGAACCGCTGATGCTCCATGCGGATGGGAATATGAAAGTACGCTTCCGTGAGATCGAGCGATGCCAGGAACTCGCCCCTGCGTACCGCCTGGATCACGGAACGCAACGTCTCCATCCGAAAATGAGGAACCTGAAGGCTGCGGTTTACCCCCTTGAGATCTAGAATAGGTCGAAAGGAACCATCCTTCTTGGGCACCATGAAATAAATGGAGTACTGACCCATCCCTTCTTCGAGAGGCGGGACGGGACGTATGGCGTTCAAAAGAAGCAGGCGTTCGAGTGTTGTCTGGACGATGCGGCGCTTCTCGGGAGATCCCGCCGGAGAGACTAGGAAGGCCTCGGGGATCGGGCGAGAGCACTCGAGGGAATAACCCCGAGAGATGCTGTCGAGAACCCAAAGATCGGAGGTAATTCGTGCCCACTCCTGAGAAAACAATGCCAGCCGACCCCCTACGGGCGGCACAGACCGGAGTGGACCTAGCGCCCCGTCAGCGGGAGGACCTCGTGGTCCCTGAGAACTTTCCTCCTGCCGAATAGGAGTCGCTAGCCTGAGCGGGCCCCCCGAAAGGACTGACTTCCTCTTCCAGAGCGATTAGGCTGAGTCGGAGGCTTGGAGGAGCGATACCTTCTAAAGTCCCTGCTCCTGGAGAAACGGCGAAAAGGTTGTGCCCGCGAAGACCGGCGAGCCGAAGCTCGCAGCCTACCCTCCGGCAAGCGTTGGGGCTTAACCACCCCAAGATCCTTTACGAGCTTGTCCAGCTCCTCGCCGAACAGAAGCTTCCCCTTGAATGGCAGCTTAGAGCCTGGACTTGGAAACGACATCCGCCGCCCATTGACGGAGCCACAGCCAAGGCCTTGCTACCATCACAGCTGCCACCGATCGAGCCGAAAGGCGCAACAGATCATAAAAAGTATCTGCCAAAAAGGCCGTGGCAGACTCCAAATGCCCGAGAGAGGAATCTTCAGGCAAGCGCTGGATCCAGCGCAACAGCGCTTGGGCCGTTAGCCCCCGCATACCGTCGCCTGCAGAGCCATGGAGGATGCGGAGAAAGCCGTCCTCAACAAGTTCTCCACTTTCCGATCCTGTGGATCCTTGAGAGCCGCTCCTCCCTCCACAGGGATAGTGGTATGCTTAGTCACTCCGGAAACCAAGGCATCTACCTTAGGGTACACGAGCCACTGCTCCAGAAGCTCTGGCGGCCAAACATATAACTGCCCTAGGCGACGAGCGTTTCGCAAGGGCGTGTCCGGAGAGTCCCATTCCCGGGACACCATTTGCTGTAATTCCGTAGGGAAAGGAAAAGCCTTAGAGGGCTTGCGAATGCCCAGCAAGATGGGATCCGCCTGAGAGGCTGGAGGCTCCGCCGGCGCCGAAAGATGGAGAGCTTCCGTCACTTGACCGATGAGGGCGGACAATTCTTCTTTGCGGAACAGTCGGATATCCTGTGACTCCTCCGGCCCCGGAATAGAAGAATCCGATGCAGAATATTCCCCATCCTCGTGCCCAGAGAGGTCCTCGGACTCTCCCACGGAAGACACCTCCTCGTCAGGGTCACGATCATCCTGCAAAGCAAGTGTAATGCCTTAGACGTACCCTTACGAGCTACAGCACCCTTAGAATGCTTACGGCCAGCTGGAGCACCCAGGCGCTCAGGTGTCTTTGGCTGAATTCCCACCGAGGGAGCCGAGGATTCAGCACGCCACAAAGCCCATGCCTGGCAGAAAAGATGGAGAGGTTGGTCCTCGGAAGGAGAGCCAGGTGCCAAGGAACTCAGGGCAGCCGGAGAGACCCCCGTAGGGGCTCCCTGCAAAGTCGCCACCGAAAAAGGAGGTAACGGACCCTCTACTGCAGGTAAGTCAGGAGCCGTAGCTTCCTGAGCGGCCAGCAACACTGAAGACTCCCCGGGGTGCGCCAAACAGGATGCACATTGCTGATTTTGCAGTTCCTTCTGCTTCCTGTTACAAACAATGCATCTAAGCCCAGAAGAAGACATTGTATGTGAAAAATAACGATTTTAAATCTTATTTTCCGGAGCACTCCTCTTTCTATAGTACAATCCTAGTAAAACCCCCTTAAGAGAGGAGAAGGAACAGAGGCACATACAGCAGAGCAGAGCTGAGCTTCCCGCCAAAAATCGGAGCTCCGTGGAAATTCAAAATGGCCGCCGGACAAATAAAAGTTAAATAAAAGGTCAAAAAAGCAGCGAATTTTTGAAAAAAGGCAGAAACCAGCCCCCCAGGCCAGGATTGACCACTGTGCAAAAAATGGGACCATTCTGAGAACGCGAAAATTTGGCGGATTTGGACCCCTCAGGAGCTTCAGCATGCATTAAACAAAGGAAAGCTGTACTCACAGATGCTGGCCAGTGCAGGGATTCCAAGGGCAGGATCAGGAAAACCACATCTGATGCCAAGCGAGCACTAACGCAGAGGTAACCCTCGAGTGTTAGTGAGCCCTTCTTCCAGCCAAGGCTGCCCTCATGGCTAGCTGCTGGGAATGCCTTCAGTCAGCGAGCGTCACTGTTTTTATACAGGAGCTCAGCTGAAACACCCTGCCAATAGAGGGGATCACTCTCAAAGTAGAGGAGCCCCCGAGCTTCGTCCTGAAATAGGGAAATTAATCCTTTCTCCAAAGGAGCAAAACAAAAAAGCTACCAGGTCTGCTGGAGACAAAGAAATACTGAGGGAGACCCCTTGGGGTACAGTCTCATCATCTCAGCAGCATCACCAGGGATCAGCCTATTAGAGCTCTGGTAGAGTTCTCTGTCTCCAGGATCTGCTGGCAGGGGGACACAACTCGTTTGTCTGGACTGGTCTAGCAGTATGAATTGGAAAGAAATATCTATTAACCGGGAAGATGTATTACAACTATTTGATAAACTGAAGAGTACCAAATCACTTGGACCGGATGGTAAACATCCAAGGGTATTGAAAGAACTGAAATATGAGATTGCAGACCTACTATTAGCAATCTGTGAACTATCATTAAAATCAACTGTAGCATCTGAAGAGTGGAGAATGGCCAATGTAACACCAACATTTAAAAAGGGTTTTAGGGGTGATCCGGGAAACTACAGACCTGTGAGTCTGACATCAGTACCAGGTAAAATGGCAGAAACCATTATAAAGAATAAAATTACTGATCATGTATACAGTGTTCCCTCGCCACTTCGCGCTTCATGTTTTGCGGCTTCAGTGCTTCGCGGGTCAGCAGCCACATTGTGGAAAGGAGCGTTGTTTCATGTTGATGCGCGAGAGAGAAGGATCCCTGCATGTCAACCAAAGAGATGAGTTGACTCAGAGTACTGTACATACCACGGGCTTTCATAAAGGCGCGTGATTGGTTTCCGGTGTGACATCGACCAATAAGAGTACGAGTGGATTTATCCCTGTGAGTTGATTGTCTGCGCATCATTGCAGCCTTACCTAGCATCTTCTCTTGTTGTATCTCGCCAGTCTTGTCCATGATGTTGAGGGGCAAATACTACTTCGCGGTTTTTCAGCTTTCGCGGAAGGTTCTGGTCCCCATTAACCGCGAAAAACGAGGGATCACTGTATAGTAATGGTTTAATGGGAGAAAGCCAACATGAATTTAGCCAAGGAAAGTCTTATCTTACTAATCTGTTATATTTTTTTGAAGGTGTGAATAAACACGTAGACAAAGGCGAGGGCCTTGAAAAAGTGGAAGACTGAGTGTCCAAATAGCAGATGAAATTTAACATGGACAAGTACAAAATTATGCACCTAAGAAAGAACAACCCAAATTTTGGTTACACAATGCAAGGTACCACCTTAGAAACTACCCCCATGAAAACGATTTAGGCGTCATCGTGGATTATACATTGAAATTCTCTGCCCAGTGTGCAGCGGTGGCCAAGAAAGCTAACAGAATGCTAAGAATCATAAGGAAAGGAATGGAGAATAAAACCAAGGATATTATGTCTCTGTATCGTTCCATAGTTTGAATGCACCTTGAATATTGTGTGCAATTCTGGTCGCCATAGCTTAAACAGGATATAGTGGAATTAGAAAAGGTACAGAAAAGAATCACCAAAATGGTAAAGGAGAAATGTAAAGATACCCCTATGAGGTAAGGCTTAAAAAGTTAGGGCTCTTCAACTTGGAAAAGAAAAGGCTGAGGGGAGATATGATAGAAGTCTATAAATTAATGAATGGAGTGAAACGAGTAAATGTAGATCAGTTGCTTACGCCATCAAAAAGTATAAAGACTAGAGGACATGTAATGAAGCTACAATGTAATCCATTTAAAACTAATAAGAGAAACTATTTTTTCACTCAATGTGTAATCAAACTCTGGAATTTGTTACGAGAGGATGTAGTAAAAACTATTAGTGCAGCTGGGTTTAAGGTATGGACAAGTTCCTGGAGGAAAGATCCATTAACCATTATTAAAGAGGACCTGGGAAATCCACTGCTTACCCCGGACGAGCATTGTGGAAGCTGTGGACTTTGGGTACCTGCCAGGTACTTGTGACCTGAATTGGCCACTGTTGGAAACAGGATACTGGGCTTGATGGACCTTGGTCTGACCTTGTATGGCATTTCTTATGGTCTTATACCATTTTCCCTAAGTTCTAGCTTAGTCTCCTGTTTGTTCTATTTGTCTATCTTGCATAGACTGAGTTGTAATGAGCAGGGACTCTCTCTTCAGTATGTTTTCAATGCTGCATATGACTTGCAGCACAATATACAAATGAGAAGTAGCAGTAATAGTAGTGCTGTTAGTGTGAGCCAATTCCTGATCATGCAGTGACAGGAAAGGAGACATTTTACTTACAAAGAAACAAACAACTACATATTACTGCGGCAGTATGCTGAGGAGTTTGAGCCATGTGGTATGGCCTTCCTTCTAAAATAAATGGCATCCATAGTGAGCTCCGGGAGGGCCTGGGTAGAGGTGCTGGAGACATATCTGGAGGAGCATGTCTTGCTGTGACACTGACCCAGTCGATACCTGCGTAATTGAAATCACCCATTATTACTGTGTCATAATTTTTGTTAGCTTCAAAGATCTGCTAGTGGGCCTGAGAAAATCACATGGAAGGCATTTAGGGATGCTGTTGACAACATGCTTCAAGCATGAAGTGTAACATGTCACTGAAATTCATTTTCTGCATTCACACTTGGCCTTCTTCAATGCTAATCTTGGTGTAGTTAGCGAGGAACACGGTGAAAGGATTCATCAGGACATTGTGACGATGGAAAAGTGGTATCAGGGCAACTGGAACCCATCAATGCTAAGAACATAAGATATGTCATACTGAGTCAGACCAAGGTCCATCAAGCCCAGTATCCTGTTTCCAACAGTGGCCAATCTAGGTCATAAGTACCTAGCAGTTTCCCCAAAAGACACAGGTTCCTCAATGCTTGTAATGGATCAAGCAGTGATATCCCAGGTCCCTTTTAATAATGGTTTATGGACCTTTCCTCCAGGAATTTGTCCAAACCTTTTTTAAACCCAGCTACACTAACAGCTCTTACTACATTCTCCGGTAACAAATACGAGAGTTTGATTACACGTTGAGTGAAAAATATTTTCTCTTATTAGTCTTAAATAGGTTACCCTGTAGATTCATTGCATGTCCCCTAGTCTTTTTATATTCTGATGATATAGACAATCGATCTACGTTTACCCGTTCCACTCCATTCATTAACTTATAGACCTCTATCATATCTCCCCTCAGCCGTCTCTTTTCCAGGTTGAAGAGCCCTAACCTTTTTAGCCTCTCTTCATAGGAGTATCCTTCCATTCCCTTTACCATTTTGGTGGCTCTTCTCTGTACCTTTTCTAATAAAGCTATATCCTTTTTAAGATACGGCGATCAGAATACGGCGATCACGATATTCAAGGTGTGGTAGCACCATGGAACGATACAGAGGCGTTATATCATCCTTTGTTTTATTTTCCATTCCTTTCCTTATGATACCTAACATTCTATTTGCTCTCTTGGCCGCCGCTGCACATTGGGCGGAAGGTTTTAACATGTTATCCACGATGACGCCTAAATCTAAATGCAGGCTGACCATTGTTGCATACTGAGACAAGAAAGATCGGATGTTGAGTATGTGGTAAGGAAGCTCATTCTGAGTTAGGAGAAAGTGAAAAAACCAAAGAATTCACCCTAATAAAAGAACCTATTTTGTGAACCTATTTTGCAAGGTCAGAGAAATAAAACCACAACCACACCTAGAAACCAGAAAATCCCCAGCTGGAAAAGGTTTCAGAGTTCCCCTAGTGGAGTAAGGGAGAGTGAATACAGACCCAAGGTAAAAGACCCTTACGTCAGTAAGCTCCCCGATTACCCAGGTGCCAGAGGGCCAGCTGATCTCCGTCACCTGGGAAGAGAAGAGGTGGGGATGGAACCTTGGAGATTTAACCCTAGGCTAGAATATACAGAAGTTAGCAAGGAGAGCTGGAGGAGCAACGGGAACAGGAGCAGGAACAGCAGGAGAGGAGAGTGCTGGAAAGAGCACGAGAGAGGAGAAGCTGCTACAAGCCAAGGCACAGGTACAAGCCTTAGAAACCTGTCCCATACTGAGCAGTGCAGAGTTGCAGGAGACACTCTCAGCTCTAATGAGAGGCTGTCAGCTAAGCCCAGTGAGCTAGAAGGAGAGATAGAACCAATGCAACATTCCAAAGCTGCCTGAGGCAGCTTTGGAATGAGGAAGATATATTCATGGATTGCTCTTTGTGCCAAGCCTTAGCTACAGAGGGGTTGAAGGAAAGCCAACCTTAAGAGAAAACTCTCCAGAGCAAGGAAGATGTTTGTGAATTCCCCGTGTTAAAGAGGGAAAACTTATGCTGAGAAGTGAGAACAAGCTGAAGCTGTATAATTGTGCTTGTTAGACACCTGCTATCCTGTGCATTGAGATGGCAAGAAGCCAAGCTAACGGTGAGAGGAAAAAAGTTTTTGTTTTGCTTTTGAATGTTCCTGAGAAAACCTGAGTAGAGCTTTGTTTGCTTATTGGAAGTTTGTTCCTGTTGGAAGTTTTGCTTTGCTTATAAAGAGGAGAACAGCCTGGAAATGTTTGGAACTGAAAAGAAAGAAAACTGGCGGACAATCTATAAGGGGGCAGCTAAAACGTCTATCAATACGACTATTCAAGAGAATACCTATAAAATTTTGTTGCGTTGGTATTATACTCCGGAGCGCTATCACCGGATGTTCCCAGAGGTTTCCGAACTCTGTTGGAGAGGATGTGGAGTAAGGGGAACCTATTTTCACATGTGGTGGGAGTGCTCCTGGGTTCAGTCTTACTGGAAGCAAATTTGCCATCGGATGGAGCAGATATTCCAGGTGCGCTTAGAGCTTTGCCCGGCATGGTTTCTTCTCGGGCTGTGGCCACCTGCGGTATCTACTCGGTGGGCCAAGCCCATGCGATCTTGCATAGTGGCAGCACGGTGCGAAATCGCTTGGAAATGGCGACAGGGAGGGAATATTGATCTTGCCCATTGGGTTACGCGGCTCACTAAGGTGCTTCAGATGGAGCGATTGATTGCTATCCGGAGAGACCAAGGGACAAAATTTGATGACCAATGGAAGCCTTTGTTGAAATATGTTGCAGATTTGGGGGGGGAGGGGGAATCAGTTACGGGGTGAGGGGGAGGGGAGGGGGAGAAATGTCTGTATAGCGCTTTTGCATAAGAATTGGTTTCTAAGATTATAATCTGGTTTACAACCTGTTGCAACTGTGTACTGGATGTTTGGCACAAAAGTTGTCTGTTTGCTTTGACTTTCTGTAAACTATGGTTTGGTTGAAAAATAAAGATCAAGTTATAAAAAAAGAAAAAGTGAATGCTTATGCATTAAAGGAGGCATAAAAAAAAAAGCTGTTGAGTGGTGCCACCCTTGGTGTTTCTCTCTTTTTTTTTTCCTTACAGGTGACCCAAGGCATGGATCCTAAAGAGCTGGTGAACTGGATGGCAAACCAGTTCCAACGCCAGCAGGAGATGGCACAGCTGGCGTAGGATAGTGCAATTGCCGCCATGAAGGAGCAACAAAAACCTATCCTGGACTTGGTGGAAGCTTTGATCACGCTCCAGAGAGAAGCAAGTGGAGGAGTATCAGCACCAGTAGGAGCAGCTATACCGCATGTGGACAATCTGGCAGACTTACATAACACTGGGGCATTTAATTTTGGGAAGCTTACCCCAGAGAACAATATAGATGACTTTCTGGAGTCTTTTGAGAGGGTGGCTCAAGCTATAGGATGGCCAGATAGCCAGTGGGCAGTGCGTTTAGCAACATCCTTAACAGGAGACGCACTAGCCGCTTATAGAGCTATGCCAGCGGCGCAGGCTATGGATTATAAGGCAGTGAAAAGTGCCATTAAAGACCACTTAGGATTAACAGCAATGGTATATCATCGCGTGTTTAGAGCGACAGCCCTGAGAGCCGGTGAGATGCCCAAGGCTCTAAGCCAAAGAATTTGTGGCTTAGTACTAAAGTGGCTGGCTCCAGAGGGGAAAACTATAGAGATGGTGATTGATATGGTAATGTTGGAACAGTTTATGGCAGCGGTGCCAAAAGACACAATCCTTTCTAATTCAGCAGAACTACCAAAGCATGGAGGAGGCAACCCTTTTGACTGAACGTTACATCGAGGCTGAGTTAGCTCGACAGCAAAAGGGAGGCACTCCAAAAACAGGTGCTGAGGTTGGTTTTGTTGCATTAAAAAAGAAGAATGGAAATAATGCTGAGTTTGGAAAGTTTTGTGTACCTGCTCAAGAAGGGAAGTGGGTTGAGAGAAAATGTTTCCGATGTGGGAAATTGGGACACTTGCAGAAGGGTTGCAAAGCCTGCACTAACCTAATGGGTACAAGTATGAAACAGCTGGCAGAAGGTTTTCTCTTAACGGTTAGCATACAGGGGATCACTACCAATGCTCTCCTGGACTCTGGTGCAGACCAAAGCATGGTATCACAAAGGCTTTGGCGAGCAATAGAGGCCCAGAGTAAATCTGAGCAGAGGAGACCAGAAGGTAGGGTTCAAATCAGATGCATTCATGGTGCTGCTTCTTTTTACCCCACGTACAAGTTAATGATAGAAGGATTAGGAGTGCAGAAAGAGGTTCAAGTGGCAGTGATCCCAAGACTCCCCTATGACCTAGTTTTGGGAAGGGATTGACCCCAATTTGAGCAGGGATTAGAGAAGGGCCTTAAACAGAAGGGGGATGGGATGGTTATGGTGGTCCCCGGGCCTCTTTTTGCAAGTCCCCGAGAACCACGTGAGAACCCAGAGGAAAAACCCCCGGGAAACAAGCCTTTAGCTAAACAGATTTTTACACTAAAATTTTGTAAGGTATCTGAAAAGGCCCAGGCTCCCAGGAGGGCATCCCCGCGAGCCGCAGGATACGATTTATGTAGTGCAGAAGATGGAGTGATACCCAGCCATGGCAAAGCACTCATTGATATCGGCCTGCAAATTGAGATGCCAATCGGATGTTATGGACGGATAGCCCCTCGCTCAGGACTGGCTCTGAAGCACTTCCTAGATGTCAGGGCTGGGGTGATTGATCCGGATTATAGGCGGAATATAAAAGTGTTGCTGTTCAACTTTGGACACGAAAATTTCCCTGTAAAAGTTGGAGATCGGATTGCCCAGCTGCTCTGTGAAAGAGTGGAGTTTCCCCCACTGGAAGAGGTCCCCATGTTATCTCCCACGGACCGAGGGGCTGGAGGATTTGGTTCTACCGGAGGGGTGAAGGTGAAAAGTCTCACAGCCACCTGTGAGGAAAGAATGGAAGTGGCTGAGGAAGAAGACCTGGGACCACAAGTAGCGGAGTGCAAGGAAAGTCAGGAACCACAAATAGGTGAAGACCTGTCCTTGGTCCAGAGACGGGAACTGACCAGTCTATTGGAGAAATTTCCAGATGTTTTGACCCCAGTTCCCGGTGAGACCCAGCTGGTGGCACACGAGATCGTGACTACACATGGGAAGATAATTAGACAAAGACCCTATCGATTACCCGAAGCTAAAAAACAAGAGGTGGTGGCACAGGTCCGTGAGATGTTGGAGATGGGCATCATTGAGGAGTCAAGGAGCCCATGGTGCAGCCCCATAGTGCTGGTGCCGAAACCGGACGCCACCTTAAGGTTTTGTATAGATTTCCGACAGGTGAATGCCATATCTGTGTTTGACGCCTACCCGATGCCTCGAATCGAGGAGCTGTTCGACCAATTGAGGCAGGCCCAGTATTTGACTACGTTGGACATGACAAAGGGATATTGGCATATCCCTCTGACGAAGGAATCTCGGCCAAAGATCGCTTTCAGTACCCCAAATTGGGTTGTTCCTGTTCAAGAGGATGACTTTTGGTCTCTACAGAGCCGCGGCAACCTGCCAGAGATTAGTGGATCAAGTTCTGCGTCCGCATCAAGAGTATGCTTTCGCCTATATGGACGATGTCATTATCCACAGTGGCAGTTGGGCCGAGCACCTCGTGAGGATAGAAGCTGTCCTACGCTCAATGCGGAAGGCAGGCATCACCTTGAACCCAAAAAAATGTGCTTTCGCAAGGCGGGAAGTGAAGTACTTAGGGCACATGGTAGGAAGGGGAAGGATCAAGCCCTTGATCAACAAAGTGGCTAGTATCAAGAATTTTCCCCAACCGACAACCAAGAAACATTTGAGAAGTTTTCTAGGCCTAATCGGATACTACAGAAGATTCATACACCGTTTCACAGAGGAAAGTTCCGTTTTCACGGACATGTTGAGGAAAAATTGCCCGAATCATCTCAGGTGGACCCCGGAGGCCGAGAGGGCTTTTACTCTGTTAAAAGGAAGGTTATGCACAACTCCGGTGTTACATGGAGTAGACTTCACGCAGCCCTTCATCGTGCAGACAGATGCATCAGAGGTGGGCGTAGGAGCTGTTATGTCCCAGAGACATGAGGGAGAGGAACATCCTGTGATGTTCCTCAGCAGGAAATTATCACCGGCAGAGAAAAAATACTCTACCATTGAGAAGGAATGTCTGGCTATTAAATGGGCCATAGAAGCACTACGATTCTACCTTACAGGACGAAAATTCCTTTTAATTACTGATCACGCACCTTTGAAGTGGCTACAGCAAATGAAGAATCATAACACCCGACTAACTCGGTGGTATATGGCTCTGCAGGCCTTTGACTTTAGAGTAGAACATCGGGCGGGAAAATTGCATCAAAACGCGGATGCCCTATCAAGGATTACAGACTGTTCGAAGGAACTCTCACAACCTCCGCCAGCCCGTAATATCTTGGGTAGGATGGTATGTGGTAAGGAAGCTCATTCTGAGTTAGGAGAAAGTGAAAAAAACAAAGAATTCACCCTACTAAAAGGACCTATTTTGCAAGGTCAGAGAAATAAAACCACCACCACACCTAGAAACCAGAAAATCCTCAGCTGGAACAGGTTTCAGAGTTCCCCTAGTGGAGTAAGGGAGAGTGAATACAGACCCAAGGTAAAAGACCCTTACGTCAGTAAGCTCCCTGATCACCCAGGTGCCAGAGGGCCAGCTGATCTCCGTCACCTGGGAAGAGAAGAGGTGGGGCTGGAACCTTGGAGATTTAACCCTAGATTAGAATATACAGAAGTTAGCAAGGAGAGCTGGAGGAGCAATGGGAACAGGAGCAGGAACAGCAGGAGAGGAGAGTGCTGGAAAGAGCCCGAGAGAGGTACAGAGCACGAGAGAGGAGAAGCTGCTACAAGCCAAGGCACAGGTACAAGCCTTAGAAACCTGTCCCGTACTGAGCAGTGCAGAGTTGCAGGAGACACTCTCAGCTCTAATGAGAGGCTGTCAGCTAAGCCCAGTGAGCTAGAAGGAGAGATAGAACCAATGCAACTAGGAGAACCTGAGGCAGCTTTGAATGAGAAAGATATATTCATGGATTGCTCTTTGTGCCAAGCCTTAGCTACAGAGGGGTTGAAGGAAAGCCAACCTTAAGAGAAAACTCTCCAGAGCAAGGTAACCTTGAAAAGCAAGGAAGATGTTTTGTGAATTCCCCGTGTTAAAGAGGGGAAACTTATGCTGAGAAGCAAGAACAAGCTGAAGCTGTATAATTGTGCTTGTTAAACACCTGCTATCCTGTGCAGTGAGACGGCAAGAAGCCAAGCTAACGGTGAGAGGAAAACGTTTTTGTTTTGCTTTTGAATGTTCCTGAGAAAACCTGAGTAGAGCTTTGTTTGCTTATTGGAAGTTTGTTCCTGTTGGAAGTTTTGCTTTGCTTATAAAGAGGAGAACAGCCTGGAAATGTTTGGAACTGAAAAGAAAGAAAACTGCCATTGAAGAAAGCTGTTTGTATGTATGCTTTAACCAGTAAGGCTAGAGAAAGCTGGTAGCCTTGCTGTTAAAGGGTTTTTGCTTTTGAGCTGAAGAATACTGTAAGCTGATATTTTGTTTTGACCTTTTGCTTATGTCCTGTTGTGTTTTTGAAAGAAACCTGGAGAAATAATCCTGAAAGAGGTAATTTATGAACCTTGCATTTGAGTTTAATAAATTTCTGTCATTGCCTTACAAAAAGAGCCAAACTACAAGTTTTTTTCTACCTGAATCTGTATGTGTAGCAGTTAAACTACATTTCCCAAGAAGCATTGTGGGGGAACCAATCAGAGAAGGCTGAAAAGGGAAAGTTTCTATTATAACCATGACCCTCCATGCTGAATGCAAGGAGCAAGGGCGTGACAAGTACAAATGAAAATCAGGAGCAAAACATTTTAGCTCAGGTGAACTAGTGCAATATGTCAGCATCATTGTGTGATCAAACATGCTAAATGAAGTCAAAATTTAATTTCATGTTTCTCCAAATTCCTATGTGATACAGTCAATCTGAAATTATATTTATGTTCGGCTTGAAGCTGTCTATCATAATCACCAAAAATGTTTTAGTAAGCAAAACCTTTGAACAAATTTGCCATCCAGTGAAGTAGCTCAGTCTGTTTCAGCAGCATGGAAACTGCTTGGGTGGGGTGTAGCTCAAAGTAGGAAAAGCCCTGAATATAATTAAGGAAATGTAACAATGAAAGCAGAGTGCTGAGCTATGAAGTTATAAAGCAGAAGGGTGAAATTTCACTTACCTGTACCTGTAATGCACCAGTTGAGCTAAACAGGAGAAAGAGATCTGTTTTCCTTTCTGTTATTATACACTGAGACAATGATGTGAACCTAGCAAGGCTGGCTATAAACTCTGGTGTACAGCAGTCTACTTAGGGTAATTAGCTGATATGTAAAACTGGTGCAGTTAAGTGAAACATATCTCTGTCTTACTTGTATCATTTTTTGTAAAGGTAAAGCTACAACCTGTTCCAGTCCAGTTATAGAGAAGTTCTTGGAGCAGAAAGGAAGAGTAGAAAAAGTTAAACATACCCTATTAGAGAGAGGATTACATGTATGGTGTTGTAGAGAGGACATTAATGGGTTAGGAATGGAATGGGAAGGCATTAATTAGGAAGAATGCCAAACACCTTAAGTTGTTGCTGAAATGTACCAGGGAGGTTCTATAATATTGATGAGAATGAACCTCTGGTAATTCTGATGTTGAGTATGGCAGCAAGATATGGCTGTCGGTGTATATGAACACTGATTGTTTGAGTTACATGTAATCCCATGATTTGGTAATCCTTGTAAATAAAAGCCTGAGTTTCAAGTTAAAAGGCAGCTCTGTGTGTGAGTTATTGTCAGAAAGAACCAAGGTATACAGGGGGAAAGAGGGAAAATACCCTGCTAACAGCACAGCACTGGCCTGCTTGTGCTCTATAATGCCCCCACAGCCTGTGACAACGCCTCATGCCTCACAAGGAGACTTATTAAAAGGAAAAGCAGAATGGGCATTCTCAGATTTATTTATCCAAATTTATTATCTGTCTATCAACATTACTAAAGGACATTACAAATAAAACATGCATAACACTAAAAACAAAAACAACAGGCAGAGATTAATAATCAACTCGTACAAGCTAAGAAATCATGCTTACTATGTAATCGTTCAGGTAAACAATTCCATAAAATGAAACAAAGGGGAGGATCTCTCCACATATAAGCAATAGATAGATGGAAAAGAAGACAAGCAACTGAGAATGACCATGGTTGGGACTTCCCAAGATTCCTGAATTTTATTAAGGACCTGACTCAGCAGAGTTTCGGCAAGTCAACATTATTGGAACTCTTGCATTTTAGGTATGTTGTGTACAATAATCTTGAGAAATAATTGGAAATATTCCAACTGTATGTCATCATAATATTTCAAAGGTATGCAACAAAAAAACAAGATGTTTGTGCATCTTAGACGTAGTAATTTCAGAGAAAAAAAACCCAAAATATGACCTGGACAGGATTAATGGGCACTCTTCACTAATATTTGGTTGCGCAACTCTTGGCAGTGATGACAGCCTCCAAATGTCTCTTGTAGCCATCTATAAGTTTCGTACATTTGTCTGCTGGTAGTTTTTCCCAATCTTCAACTGCAGTTTGCTCCAGCTCATGAATGTTTTCAGGATTCTTTTTACCAATGGCAGATTTCATCTCTTGCCAAAGGTTCTCGATTTGAATGAGATCAGAACTCATTGCTGGCCAGTTTAAAACATTCCATTTTTTCCTTTTTAAACATTCTTTTGTACTTTTGGATGTATGTTTTGGGTCATTGTCTGCTGGAGGACCCATGACCTTCGACCCAAACCTAGCTTTCTGACACTAGGTAGCACATTTTGCTCCAAAATACCTTGGAAGTCTCTGATTTCATGATTCCTTTAATACGTTCCAGGCCTCCAGTTCCTGAGGCAGCAAAACAGCCCCACAACATTATGGAACCTCGATCATATTTAACTGTAGGAAGGGTATTTTTTTCCTTATAAGCTTCATTTCTTCGCCTGTAAATGTATTGCTGGTCTGCATTGCCAAAGAGCTCAAGTTTGGTTTCATCTGTCTACAGAACATTATCCCAGAAGGATTGTGGTTTCTCAAGGTGGGTTTGGGCAAAGATCAGGCGTGCCTTTTTGTGTCTGTCTTTGAGCAGTAGAGTCCTCCTTGGTCTTTGCCCATGAAATCCTTCTTTGTTTACTGTGCGGTGTATGGTGCGGGTTGAAACCACCACTCCAGATTGCTCCAGGTCAGCCTTAAGCTCTCTGGATGTTATACGTGGTGTTATTCCAACAGTTTGCACTAACCTCTGAAGACTTCTTGGATTGATTTTCCTCTTTCTACCACATCCTGGGAGGTTCTTGACAGTTTCATGAGCAGAAAACTTCTTAATAACATTGCAAACTGTAGACATAAGAATCCCAACAACTTTGTAGATGGCCTTGTGCCCCTTTGAAGTTTGATGATAATGGCTTTTCTGAAGGAAGCTCTCTTGTCTTCACCATTGTGAAAAGGAACAGGGAGTGAATGTGGCCATTTTAAACATTCATCGGTTGATTCAAGACATGTGAGTACTGACAATTGATCACAAGTGCATCTAATTTGACTGCAATGGGACTGTGGTGGTTCTATTCAAACTGATTTGAATTGTTTATAAGGGTGTCAATAATTACTTCCTTCATAAACAAAAATAGACCCCAAAGTCCACCAATTATAAATTCCACAATAAAGAGTGAGACTTCTCTAAATAACAGAGCTCTTAACCACATATTTCTTTCTTTTGTCGGAATGTTTGTCTTGAGGTCAACAACCTCTCGTAACAAACTTTCCTTTTAATCCTTTTAGAACAGTGTATTGCACACCTCTAAGTGTACTCAAACACAAATTATCTGTGTGAAACACTTTAAAAACACCTAAAAAGGTTCTTTTTTTAAAACTTTATTTTTATAATTTCAAATTATTACATCCAAGCAAATAGATTGAATGAAAGCAAAAACAATGGGCAACTCAATAATACATATCATTAAAGAAACACAGGAAACATAAACCCATTAATATCAGACCCCAATAAAGAAATACAGGGGAACAATATAGGTAAAAGAAAATAATGAACAGGAAAAAATCCTGCACAATCAAATGTATCAAATTAGGCAGGCGAAGACTTATGTGTCAGCCGTATTTGATGGATCCGCTACTTTAACAATTAAAACCTCTCTCGCTTCAAGAAACTACAGAAGTTGCCTAGGTTCAAAAAACATATATACTTTCTGGTTATAAGAAACACAACATTTCACAGGAAATTTCAAATTTCAATTTCCCCCCGGATCAATTTCCTCCTATGGTTAGAGCACAGTATCTAACTTTGAGCTCTAGGGTTCAGGAATCTGGCTCTCCCCCAGTCCCTTCTGGGTTAGAGGATCTTACAGGGATTCTGGAGAGTTCCCTGGAGGTAGTAACAGGTAGATCTACCCTCCTTGTTACTTTGGCATTGGAAGTGGATAAATTTCATATCCTTAGGTTGTATTTCAGGAATATGAATGAAGATTTCCTGGGCTCTAAAGTTAGAGTATTTCCTGATGTGTCTCGAGATACACAAATGAGAAGGAAGGACTTTTTAGTCCTATGCCCCAGAGTCTTGGCTCTAGGGGCTACTTTTCAGTTGAAATTTCCTAAAAAAGGTTCTTAATGAAACTTGCAATTTCGTTTATTTATTTATTTATGAGACTTGATAAACCGCCCAAACCGGAGTATCAGAGCGGTGTACAATAAAAGCAGACTGCCAGAAAATTAAAGAGGGAAAAGGAACGCCATTCAAATGACAGGAAAGTGCTGTAGAAATAGATAGAAAGAAAGAAAGAGACAGAGCAGTATGGCTAAAGAGTTAGGGGCAACAGGAAGGACGAAGGAAGAGAGGGAAGGGTTGGAGTGGCATAAGGTGTAAGGGCCTGCGTAACTGTCAGGAGGGTGTTGGGAGATCAAAAGCCTGGGAAAACAGGTTTTTGCTGAAGTCCCGATCCTGATGCATATAAGGACTGATTGGCTTTCACTGCAAAAGATATAATGAAACATCCCATCTCTTGGAAAATTTGTTGTAAAGCAATACGACGGCCCATCATGAACACGACACTAGTTGTTGTTGTGGATTACACTCAAGATGAAACTAAATTTGTTGGGTTTTACCATATATATCCAGATCTCAGCAAGTGCTGGTATAGAAGAAGCATTGGCCTGTGTTATCTCTACACAGCTGTTTCCAAAGGGATTTGCAGACAGCATACAGTAGAGCTTCTAATTTACATGATCAGGTTGTACATATGACCGCTTTCGTGGACCAACCTATGGTTTTTGACAAGCCTGACACTTCCATTGGGCATTTCAGCTGTGGGTCATGCATTTTTGTGCCACTGTAATCACTGGCTCTAGTAGGACTGATCAAATGACAAGTAAATTCTATCATTCACATTGGAACATGTCTTGCGTCACTTCAAATGTTGTATACATGATCCTTTGTCCTTGTTCTCTCAAATATAAAGGCTGCACCATTCAGCCTATCAAATCTAGACTACGAGAACATTTTTTACGACTTAATACAAGGGTTATGAGTGCCCCGATAGTTAGTCATTGTGTGCAGTTCCATCATACCTTCACGGATTTGAAGTGGAGGGTAATTGATTGGGTTCTTTACGACCCCCGAGGAGGGAATCGTGAACATAAATTACAAATTTTGGAGCAATCATAGATTTTCAGAGTAGTTACAGTAACTCCTAATGGCTTAAATCAGAAATTGGACTGGCGGAGTCTTATGATCGTTTGCATTATATGTTTTCCATTTGATTAAATTATCATTGACTTGTGAAAACCACGTGACCATGGTTCCCCTCTGACGGTATATGCCGCGAGTTTTAAATATGGAGCTCCATAATGCTGGTAGTCCATCATGATTTGGACATCAAGGTGGACGAAAGATGTCCTTGGGAGCATTGAGGCTGAGCTTTAAAGATGTTAAATAAGCTCTAAACGCAGTGCTATGTTCATGGTGGGATGTCGTATTGCTTTACAACAAGCTTTCCATTATATCCGCTGCAGTGAAAGCTAATCGCTCCTTAATTGCATCAGGATCAGGATCCGGACTTCAGCAGAAACAAAATTGCAAGTTTCATTAAGAACCTTTTTAAGTGTTTTTAAGGTGTTTCACACAGATAGTTTGTATTTGAATACACTTAGAGGTGTGTGATACACTGTTCTAAAAGGATTAAAAGGAAAGTGTGTTACAAGAGGTTGTTGACCTCAAGACAAACATTCTGACAAAAGAAATAAATATTTGCTTAAGAGCTCTGTTATTTAGAAAACTCTCACTATTGTAGAATAATCATGTCCTGAAAATGTCCCAATTTTTATACTATTTCCTTTTTTAATTGGTCTTATTTTATTTGATTCTTTTATGTGTCACACGTGTGCATATATAGTCCAAAGCCATTTCACAGGCCATTTTTTTTTTTTTTTTTATTGAAAGGCTTTCAAAATGTACAAAGCATCATAAACCAAAAAAATCTTCAAAGAAAATGCAACAATAATAACATAACTTCAGGTCATAACAGCATTCAACAATATGCCTTCATTTTTATAGTTTTAAAATAAGAAGACAAAGAACAGTAACCCCTCAGCCTCCCTTCCCCCCCCCCAAAGCCCCCCTAGCCCAATACTCTCCTCCCTCCCCGCCTCCCAATCCCCCCCACTATGGCTTGCTAATGTTCAAGCATGGAAGTGTGATGGGCAAAAGGCACACTCAGGGGGGCCATCCCTCTTAGCCTGCATAGTCATGCACCATATTGAGAGACAAAGGGCGTCCACACCAGCTCAAAGCGCGCCAGGCACATCCTACTGACCGCTACCCCTCGTTCCATGGCGTACATATCCCACATCCGTTCCAGCCAAGCCTGAAAGGAAGGGGCCGAGGCACGCTTCCAGCTGCTGCAAGGGATAGCCTAGCTGCATTCAGGCCATGGCGGAGTAAAGCAAGTTGCAGAGTCCGTGCACCCGGCACCGAGGCCCCGAGCAGGAAGATCCCGGGATCCCAAGGGACACTCACTCCCAGAAGCAATTGCATCCGGTATTGTATACCCCTCCAAAAGGCGCGAATGCGGGGGCAGTCCCACCAAATGTGCCCTAGGGTACCCCGTTGACCACAGTTGCGCCAGCAAAGGGCCACCGCCCCAGGATATATGCGCGCTATCCGCGCCGGGGTCATGTACCAACGGTACAGGATTTTATAATTGGTTTCACGGGCATTGATCGCAACCGCACTCTTCCACAATTGAGTTTCCACCCGTTCCCACTCCTGCTCGGTATAGGAGAGGTTCAAGTCAGTGTTCCAAAGTTCTCTGTGTCTAGTAGAATACGATTGGGAGCCCTGCAAGTGGGCATACAGAGTCGCCACGAGTCCCTTGGTGGTAGTGCACCCCTCACAATAGCGTTCCAAGTCTGTCAGGGCCCGAGCAACCTGGGTCCAAACAAGTCTTGATCGGACCCAATGTGTCACTTGCAGATATTGAAAGTGGTGCCTAGCCGGAATGTCAAATTCATCTTGTATCGCACGAAAAGGTTGTAAATGACCAGCAGCAAAAAGTTGTCCAACCCGACTAAGGCCGTGATGTCCCCACTGCCGAAAGACTATATCACTTAACCCCGGCGGGAAAGAGGCATTGTCCACTATAGGGGCTAAGGGGGTTAAGTTCGTGTCGCAAGATCGAAAGTGTCGGTCCCAACAGCGGAGGGTATGAAGTATGTAAGGATTGCTGGTGCGGACACCACGACGGAGTTTTGGGCCAAGCCACAGCCAGTCTCCCAAGCCGGCTCCCCCTGCCAAGTTCATTTCCAATTGTACCCATCGCTTAGTGCTATCAGCAATCATCCACTCCACCCCTGCCCGGCATTGCGCCGCCGCATAGTACCAATGTAAATTGGGCATGCCCATACCTCCAGAGCGTGTACGAGCATAAAGAACCTGTCGCGCCAAGCGCGGGCGGCGGTAACGCCAGATGAATTTCAAAAGCAACTGCTGCCAGGTCGCCAAGGTAGCCCGTGTGATAGGAAGCGGCAGAACCTGAAAAAAGTAGAGAAAGCGGGGAACAACCACCATCTTGACTACGGCTATGCGCCCGAACCAGGAGAGGAGCAGTCCATTCCACACCTCTAGATCCCGCCGAACAGTCAAGTGCACCCCTAAATAGCGTAGAGCTCCGGACACCCAGCGAAAAGGATAAGCCGCTTGAAGTTCCGAACAAACCGCCCCGGGGACCCCAACATTCAAGATCTCCGATTTAGTGTAGTTAATTTTAAAACCGGATACCCGGGCGTAGTTGTCGAACAACTGCATCGCAACTGGGAGGAAGGTGGACGGGTCAACCAGGGACAGTATGATGTCATCCGCAAAAAGTGCAATCCTATATTCCGCAGGGCCAATAAGAACCCCCCGCAAACCTAAATGTTCTCGGAAGCTTTGAGCCAAGGGTTCCATCGCGAGTGCAAAGAGCAGGGGCGAAAGAGGGCAACCCTGTTGCGTGCCCCGTTCCAGGAAGAAACGCCTCGAGTGTCCCCCGTTAACCCGAACGCACGCCTGGGGCATCTGGTAAAGGCTACGAACCCAACGGATGAAATTTGAGCCGAAGCCCATTGTCTCCAGCACACACCATAAGAAGTCCCAGTCGATCCGGTCGAAAGCTTTTTCTGCGTCGATCCCCACCAGGAGGGCTGGTTGCGGTTCCCGTTGGGCAACATGTATGACCTGCAGCATACGTCGAATGTTGTCTGCAGCCTGGCGGCCTGGCACAAAGCCAACCTGATCCGGGTGGACCAAGCTCGGAAGGACCCGATTCAGGCGCGCTGCCAACACAGAGGCAAAGATCTTAACGTCAACGTTTAACAGGGAAATGGGGCGGTACGACGCCGCGTCATGCAGTGGTTTACCGGGTTTGGGTATCATCACGATTAGTGCCTCGCGCAGAGACGGCGGTAACGAGGCTCCTGCCAAGATCTCATTGAACAAAATAGTCAAGGTTGGCGCTAATTAATCCTAAACTTCTTATAATATTCTGCTGGGAAGCCGTCACTACCCGGCGCACTGCCAGTTTTCAATCGTCGAATTGCAATTTCCACTTCAGCTACCGTTATATCAGAATCTAGCTGAGCCCGATCAGAGTCGGGGAGGTGTGGCAGACCAATCCCTCGCAAATAATCCTGTACCCCGTCCCGTTCAAAAGGCTCCGCCCTGTAGAGCTTCTCCAGAAAGTCAGCAAAGAGATCGCGTATTTCCCTGGATATAACCCTCCTCTGTCCTCCCGCGTCGCGCAGTTCTCGCACAACTCTCGTGGATTGTTGTTGGCGGAGACGCAAAGCTAGGAAGCGGCCTGTTTTGTTCCCATGCTCATAAAAAGTTTGCCGTAGTTTTCGGCGTTTATTATCTAATTCTCTCTGCAGGTACGCATCCAATTTGGCTCGGGCAGCCCGCCACTGGCGCAGGGTCTGTCGGGAACCAGTTCGGGCGTGTTCCAGAGCAAGGCGAGTAGCCTCCTCCACCAATAAATCGTGGTCATGCTTCCACATTTTACGCGTGCGAGCCGCTTCCGCCATGAGTTGACCTCGAGCCGTAGCCTTATAAGCATCCCACACCGTGGGAAGAGGGACATCCCCAGAATTGTTAAGCTCAAAAAATTCCGTGATAAAGCGGACGTGGTCCTGCACTGCGCCCTGCCGCCGCAAGAATCTCACATCTAGGCGCCAAAGCCGTTGATGTTCACTGTACAATCCGGCCGGAAGAGCGAGCCAGCACGGGGCGTGATCCGACCAGGTCAGCGCTCCATGTCCCGCCTGCACTCTCCTGTCCATCAGGCGCTGATCCAATAGAAAATAGTCAATGCGAGTGTGAACCTGATGGACAGGAGAATAGTACGTGTAGCCTCTTTCCCCCCCGTGCGTGTCCCTCCAGACGTCCTTCAGTCCCAAATCAAGCATAAGACGCTGTAGGGCTCTTGCCGACCCCCCCACTCGCCCCCCTGTGCGGCTGGTGGAATCCAAATGGGGCACCAGGTGCGTGTTACAGTCCCCCCCCAAAACAATGGGACCCCTTGCAAAGTCCGCCAGGAGAGCTTTCAACCGTGCAAAGAAGGCGCCTTGACCTGTATTGGGGGCGTAAACATTAGCTAAGGTTAGCAAGTGCCCTTCTAGGCGGATATTCAAGAAAAGCCACCTCCCCAAAGCATCTTGCTTCATCTCCTCTATCTGGAGAGAGAGGCTCTGATGAAATAGTAAGGCTACTCCCCGTTTCTTCCGTCCTTGTGCATCTGAGGCCACCCGCACCTCAGTATACGGGGACCTCTTTAGCCAGCCCTGCTTACAATTCTGAAGATGGGTCTCCTGTAAGTAAACAATGTCCCCCTGCAGGGTGCGTAATTCTGAGAACAGTAGGGACCGCTTCCTCGGAGAGTTGAGGCCCTTAACATTCAAAGAAATAAAGCGCACCATTAGTAATTACACTCCACTCTCTCACTGCCACCCCCTATCCAAAAGATCCCAGTGGTTGCTCCCCCCCAGCAAACCCGGAGAATTGATGGGTCGGGCCCACCCACTCCACCCTCTAAAGACAGGCGCCATAGTCCCCCCTCCCAACCCCGAGCACACCCCCCAATTCCACCCTGGAAAAGAGCCGCCCCTCCCGCCCCTCCCACCCCTTCCCGTCAATACCACCTGCCTGTTTAAGTTAGTACAGGACACGGTAAATTGACCACAAACCCCGAACCCCCCAGAACCCCTCGAAGCAAGAATTCAACCTAAACAGTGAGAATACAAAGAAGAACATACTCCCCATTACTCCTCCCCCTCCCCCAGATCATCAAACTCACCATACCCCTTCATTAGAGCAATAACATCAACAAAACGTTTGCAGATCATCCGCCACCCCTCATGTATCAAAAAGGGCGAGGGACCCCAGTCTAATGCCCACTACCACTTATTTAAGAATCAGGGGACCCACAGATTGAGACTCCTTAAAGAAGAAAAAGTATAAGGAGCTCCTCAAGTCCACAAAAAGCGATCAGGTGGGCTTGCCCACTCGAGTCCACTTAGAGTGTTGGGGCTTAGGGGGTGGCAGATGTGGCTGAGCATTGTCATCTACTAAACCCGCCTGACGGAGAGCTCGCCAGGCTTCAGTATAGTCCTTTGCAGAGATCTTTTTGTTGCCCAGGAGAAAGTTCATCCTAAATGGAAAGGACCAGGAATAGCGAATCCCCATGCTGTTCAGGACCGCTGAGACTGGCCTCATCTCTCTCCGCCTCGCCAGGGTGAACGTCGAGAGGTCCTGGTAGATGGACACGGATGCGTCCTGAAAACGGACCGTCTTTTTCTCCCGGCCTCGATGGATAAGGAACTCAGCATCAGAATAGCGCAGAAATCTCGCGATGACATCACGAGGCTGATTATTGGGGGGTTTCCCCAAAGTGCGGTGAACTCGTTCAATTTCCATACCAGAAGCGTGTGCAGCCAGGTCCTCTGCCGAGAGCAATTCCGCTATCAGCGATTTGAGTACAGTTGGTAGATCTTCTCCGCCCCCTACCGCCTCTGGGATCCCACGAAAACGCACGTTGTTGCGGCGGGAACGGTTTTCAATGTCATCAATTTTATAGGTCAGTTCCATTGCTTGCGCGTGTTGCCGGTCTAAAGCACATTGTAGATCCATCAGAGTCCCATCTTGTTCTACCATTTTGGTCTCCACGTCTTCCACTCGAGCTCCCAGTTCCTTGACGTCGGTCCTGAGTTCGGCGACGTCTTTCATCAGGTCCTCCCGTAGCGCACGGAATTCATTAGCTAATTCCGCAAAGCCCCTCCGAAGTTCTTGTTTGAGTTGAGCCGAGGAAAGTTGCCGATGCGGGTCCAAGTCCTCCTCGCTAACAGTCTCATCATCAGAACCTGATGGGAGGGGTTGCTCGTGTGGACTACTGGGGGCTCCGGACTTATTCTGCAAGCGCTGGGAGAAGCGCATCCCCTCCCGAGCTTCAGAACTTTTGGCTTTAGTAGCCATCTTACAGAGTCACCAAAGTCACACAGTGGTAGGAGAAAGATGTATCCACTGCCAGCAAAAGTGGAGACAGCAAGGAGGCAGTGGCGTCCAGGGCTTCACACAGCCGCAATGCCAACTCCACTTCACAGTGTCAGGAGACATGCACCAGCAATGTCAGCAAAATATAAGGCGCTGGATAGGCAGTGAGGCCAAAGGGAAGAGCTGCCTCTGCCCTCCCAGGATAAGAGACATTCAGTGTAGCTCCCCAGCCCCCCTGGAGAAGCAACCTGGCCCAGATGAGAAGCAGAAAGCAATGTAGAGTGATGTGGGACTGTATCAGCAAGAGTCCACATCTGCAGATTGGGAAACTTCAGTGAGAGGCCCGGGGACCGAAATCATATGTGCCGGCCTGCAAGACTCCCAGGGTCTGTTCAGGGGTGCGAAGGTCTCTGCAGGACACTGGGCCGCCAAAAAAAAAAAAATTAGCCACCGGTCACCAGCCCGATCTGCAGCTCAGAAGACAGGCAGGAGAAGAGGCTTCGCGCAGTCTTACCCCCTTAAGTTGGCTTGTGGTGGGGAGTAGAGATGTCGGGCGCCGGCAGTTGCCGCGCGGGGTCCACGTGGTCTCGGCCGAGCGCCACAAGCTTGAAGATGCGCGTCCCCTCCCGCTGAACTGGCCGCCGTTCAATCTGCAGGCAGCAGAGAGGGTTCCAGCCGTAGGCCCCACGGAAGTCAGTTGGGCGGTCCCGGACAGCGCCGGATGCCGCGGCCGGCAGCAGAAGCAGCTAAGCAAGGGTCCGGTGGCAGGGAAACAGCTTCCAGCGGGCCGCGCTATGAGAGCAGGCACCTCGGTTTTCCAGCTATCAAGGGTCCCGCCGAAGCGCTGGACCGGATTCCAAGGGAGACCTCTGGCTTGTGTTGATCCAGGGAAGGTACAGGGGGAGTGAAATGCAATTTTTAGCACATGTTTGCAGGTTTTAGGGGTTGTGGGGACGGAGCTCTAAATAGATGCGGCCATCTTGCAGTGGGCTCACGAGCGCCCCCCCAGGCCATTTTTTTTTAAGGAGATATTAGACATTAAGGGGTTGAACTGCAAGGGTGTCCATGTTGACCACAATTGTTTAAGAACACAAATAGAAAAATATAATAGATAAAAATAAAACACAAATATACAACATAAAATATCATGTAACACAATTATAAAATTTCTAATATAGAAACATAAAACCATGCATAAAGGTAAAAACAGATAAAAAGACATGCTTCAAAAGCAAACAGTAATCCTAAAAATATGACATATATATATCAGAAGAACTAAATAAATACTGTGGGCCCGATATTCAAAAGGCATTTACACGGTTTACAGCCCAGTAAACCATGTAAATTCCTTAAATGGGGATATCCAACGGCACTTATGTGGTTAGTGCCATTGAATATCCCCTCCTAACTCCCCTACGCACCCCGATGCTATCCAGTTAGCATTAGAGCATATAGGGGCATTCTGGGGCGGAGCAGAGATGGCAACAAGCAATCTGCGCCTTAAAGATAGGTGTGGAAAACCTTAACCTATCTTTAAGGTGCAATAGCTAACCAGGCAGCATGCAATATTGTAGGGGTGCATTGCCTGCCCAACCCAATATCGGGCCCAATGTGTCCATAGAAAGTACTCTCCACATTTATAGACTCAAAAAGATAGTGAAATTAATGGAATATGTTTGTTAGAAGCACCAAGTAGCATTCTGTGACTAAAATCTCTACTTGTCCCAAGCTGTGAAAAAAATATAAAACAGCCTTATAAAACATAACCAACCTGAAATAGTATCAGAGAATCATAAGCAAATATAAAAAATATGTTGCAACAGATATGTAAAAATACAAGCAAGTCTATCAACTATTGCTGGAAGGCAATAAACACAAATGCTTTAAGTCTAGCCAAGAAATTTCCTGACCTGGAAGCCCTAATGGTAGAAATGGAGTTGAACATTATGGCAATTACAGAAACATGGTTTAACGAGTCGCATGAATGGGATATAGCCATAGCTGGCTATAACTTATTTGGAAGAGATAGAGAAGGAAGAAGCCCTGTATGTCAAAAGCAGTATAAAAGCTGCTGAAATTCAGGGGACGTGGGGAAAAGAAGCAGTGCTGTGGATTGTGTTGAAAAGAGGGGTGGCACTATTATCTAAACTGGTGTCTTCTACAGGCCTCCAACTCAAACGGAAGAAATAGACAGACTTGATCACAGATATAGAAAAGGTAGCTATGAAGGGAGAAGTGATCATATTGGGTGACTTTAATCAACCAGAAGTAGATTGGAGTATTCCTTCTGCAAATCTAGAAAAGTAAAAAGACTGTGGATGCCTTCCAAAGAGCATTGTTTGATGCTCGACTTACTACTCACCAATTGAGACAGCATGTCAAATGTCCGGATGGGAGCCCATTTAAGCAGCAGTGATCATCACACAGCGTGGTTTGAGGTAAATTGTAAAAAGTGACATTGAAAAAGCGAAAATGCTAAACAAATAGTTCTGTTCTGTATTCACAAAAGAAAATCCTGGAGAAGGACCACATATGATTGACAAATATACAAATGAGAATGGAGTAGAACCACACCAATCAAAGATGTTTTTGAACAGCTTGCAAAACTGAAAGTGGACAAGGCCATAGGACCAACCGGATCAGATACATCCCAGGATTTTGAAACAGCTCAGAAAGGTTCTGGCAGGGCTTTTAAAGGATGTTTTTAAATAGATCCTTGGAGACGGGAGAGGCTTGGCAGGAATGGAGAAGGGCTAATGTGGTACCCTCTCAAAAAGTGGTAATAGGGACAAGCTATAGGCCGGTAAGCCTTATCTCTGTGGTGGGAAAAGTAATTGAAACACTCCTGAAAGAGAGAATAGTGGACTTTCTAGAAACCAATAGGTTGCATGATCTAAGGCAACATGATTTTACCAAAGGATGAACATGCCAAACAAATTTAATTGAGTTCTTTGACTGGATGACCAGAGAACCAGATCAATGGCATGCAATAGATGTGATCTATTTAGATTTCAGCAAAGACTTTGATACTGTTCCTCATAGGAGGCTTATCAATAAACTGAGCAGTCTGGGAATGGGCCACAAGGTGATGAACTTGATCAGAAACTGGTTGAGTGACAGACAACAGAAGGTGGAGGTAAATGGAACTCACTCGGAAGAAAGAAAGGTGAGTAGTGATGTACCCCAGGGATCAGTCCTGGGACCAGTAGTGTTCAATGTGAGTGATATTGCTGAAGGATTGAAGGGAAAACTCTGCCTTTTTGCAGATGACAAGAAAATTTGCAACAGAGTGGACTCCTATGAGGGACTGGACAACATGAGAAACGATCTATAAAAGCTAGAAGAATGGTCTAATGCTTGGCTGTTAAGATTTAATGTGAAGAAGTGCAGTGTCATGCACTTGGGATGCAGAAATCCAAGGGAATTGTATGCGATAGGGGGCAAGAGGTTGGTGTGATTGGACCCAGGAGAAGTAGACCAAGGAGTGATTGTTTCCGAGGATCTCAAGGTGGCAAAACAATGCAAAAAGGCAGTGGCCAAAGCCAGAAGGATGCTGGGTTGCACACAGCGGGAAATAACCAACAGAAAGGAGGAGGCAATAATGCCCCTGTACAAGTTGTTGGTGAGGCCTCACTTGAAGTATTCTATTTGGTTTTGGAGATCATATATCAAAAAGAATATATAGAATGACAAACAGTTCAGAGGAAGGCAACCAAAATGATTTGGAGCCTGCACCAGAAGATGTTTGAGAAGAAACTTGAAGACCTAAATATGCACACTCTAGAGGAGAGGAGGGACAAGGGAGATATGATACAGAGATTAAAATACTTACAGGATATTTTAATGAATAAACCTACCTTTTTCAAAGAAGGGGAAGTTGTAAAACTGGAGGGCATAAAATGAAGCTGCAAGGAGGTAAACTTAAAAGCAACATGCCAGGAAAAGCATTTTTACTGAAAGGGTGGTGGATGCTTGGAATGCCCTCCTGATAGAGATGGTGGGGCAAATACAACAACGTAATTCAAAATAGCATGGGACAAACACAGTGGATCCCTTTATAGCAAGAGAATAACATAAAAATAAACTTAGTTATTTCTTATACCTCAAATATAGAGAAGTGACCTGCATGGAGTGGCAGACACAACCTTAAACAAAGGCACAGAAGGGGGTGTGACTTGCAAAGAACAGAGGCTACACCTACGCTAGCCACCTTACTGGGCAGACTAGATGGACCATACTGCTCTTTATCTGCCATCATATACTATGTTACTATGTAATCACAAATACCTAAAAAAAAGCATAGTTACTTACCTGTAACAGGTATTCTCTGGGGACATGAGGAATCAATCCTCACATATGGGTGACGTCGGCACCGACGGAGCCCTCACGGAAGCATCTCCCCAGCTTTCAAAGAAAGCCTTTGGGAGATGCCACCACACATGCATCGTTCCGTTCCCGCCCAAGGATGTCATCTTGCTCAGTCAGATGACATAGCTAAAAGACAGCAAAAATAAAGATGGTAAAGGAGCAATTCCAAGGGGAGGAGGGAGGGTTGTGAGGACTGATTCATGCAGTCCCCAGAGAACACCTTTTACAGGTGAGTAACTACGCTTTCTCCGGGAACAAGCAGGAAGTCAGTCCTCACATATGGGACTCCCCAGCTACAGGCTACTGGAAGCCCATAGGAAAAAAGGTGGGTTCCCTTTTAGGGAGTCGCAAGCAGCAGCAATCAGTCCGTGTCCACAGACCACAGTAGGACCCCTGTGCCCGATGAAACCAGAACTCCAGTAGCCTGAACATAGAAGGGTCAGAGGGTAGGAGTTGCCTAAACCCCAAAAAGGTGACGGCACTGTCCCGTCAAGACTCTCTTTCCAGGCAGTAATGGGCTGCGAAGGTATGGACTGAAGACCAGGTGGCAGTCCGGCAGATGTCCACCACCGGGAAGGAGCTCAAGTTTGCCATATGTGGCCCTGAGTGTGTTCGATATAGAAGGACAAGGCCCTCATACAGTCTAAGGTGTGAAGGACTGTCTCCACCTGACTGGAGTGAGGTCTTGGAAAGAAGGTAGGGAGCACCACTTCCTGGTGAGATGGAAGGACCTTCAGCAGGAATTTGGGGTGCGTGTGAAGCACCATTCTGTTCTTGTAGAACCTGGCATAAGGAGCCTCTGCCATAAGGGCCTGAATCTCGCTAACTCTGCGAGCAGAGGTAAGCGCGATCAGGAAAGCCACCTTCCAAGAGAGGTAGAAAAGGTGGCAGGTAGCCAGAGGCTCAAAGGGTGGGCGAGTGAGCTGCCCCAACACTACGTTGAGGTCCCATTTGGTTTCCGGAGGGCAAACTGGGGGCTTCGATAAGAACGGGACCCAAGGATCACCAACAGTAGGACTGAGAGGGGCTTACCATCCACCGGATGTTGGTGCGCTGCCAGAGCACTAAGATGCACTTAGACACAGTTAGACGTGAGCCTGGACTAAGTGGTGGAGAAGGTACAGTAACACCATTGCCACCGGACAGGAGAAAGGATCAGCCCCATATTCGGCGCAACAAACAGAGAACCTGCGCCATTTGAGGGCGTAAGTGTTCCTAGTAGAGGCCTTGCGAGAGGCCAGCAGAATGTCCTCCACCTCAACAGGAAGGTTGAAAGGGAACAGAGTCACCTTCTTAGCAGCCACGCTGACAGCGACAGGGACCACAGCCCCCTTCCTGAGATAAGAGTCCCGGGGCAGTCCTAAAGGGGATGGGGGCCTCCACCATCAACTGTAGAAGCAGCGAGTACCACGGGTGCCTGGGCCACCGAGGAGCTATCAGGATGAGTGAGACCCTGTCAGAGAGGGTCCTGAACAAGGTCTTGGTGATCAGGGACGTTGGAGGGAAGGCCTACATGAGGCCTTCCGACCATGAGACCAGGAATGCATCTGCTGCCACCCTGGAGGGGTGGGCCTGCCAGGAGCAGAAGCGGGGCAACTGAAAGATGTCTTGGATGGCGAACAGGTCCACCATGGTTTCCCCCCAGAGCCAGAAAAGCCGACTGGCTACCCTGGGGTCCAGCTGCCACTCTTACGGCTGGAGAACTCTGCAGAATCTGTCAGCCAGCAGGTTGTCCTGGCATGACAGGTACACTGCCTGCAGGAGGATACCCTGTTGGATTGCATACGAGCAGAGGACCAGTGCCTCCTGACAAAGGGTATGAGACCCCGTGCCCCCGTTTGTTCACATAGAACATCGCCACCTGGTTGTCCGTCTGGACCAGCCCAGGTTGGTGATGCAGGTGGTGACAGAAGACCCTCAGGGCTAGGTGTATGGCTCAGATCTCCAGGAGGTTGATCTGCTGGGTGCTCTCATCTGGTGACCAGTTGCCCTGAGTGCGGAGATCTCCGCAGAGGGCTCCCAAGCTGAGCAGGAAGGTGTCCGTGGTGAGGACCCTCGAGGGGCGTGGGGCCTGAAAGGGCATGCCCGCCTCGAGATGCTGGGGGCACCAGACCAGGGAGTCTGGCAATTGGAGGGTCACAGAAACTCTGTCCCGGAGGTGGCCCATGGCCTGAGACCACTGGTCCAGGAGACACCACTGTGCCACCCTCATGTGGAGGTGAGCATCTGGCGTGACATGGACCGTGGAGGCCAAGGCGGCACCGAGGGACGGTACTGTACGTCCCCAGCTAGAGACCTGAGACGATCAGCTCGGTCCCTTGGCTAGAAAGCCTTCGACTGGAGAGTGTTGATCTTTGCCCCAATAAACTCCAGACACTGTGTTGGGAGGAGGTGAGACTTGGGGTAGTTTATGACAAAGCCCAGGTGTTGCAGAACCTGGATGGTGCATGCAGTGGCCTGCTGCACCTCTGAGGCTGTGCCTCCCTTTATGAGCCAGGTGTCCAGGTAGGGAAAGACGAAGCCCCCTGGAGCCGGAGGAAGACAGCCACAACTGCCAGGCATTTTGTGAAGACTCTTTGGGAAGAGGCTAGGTTGAAGGGTACCCTGTATTGAAAGTGCCTGCCCCCCACTATGAACCACAGGTGCTGCCTGTGATTGGGGTGGATGAGGATGTGGGTATAAGCATCCTTGATGTCTAAGGAGCATAGTCAGTCTCCCTGCTGGAGGTACGGCAGCAATGTTCCAAGGAAGAGCATCTTGAACTTTTCCCTCACCAGGAATTTGTTGAGGTTGCGCAGGTCGAGGATGGGCCTTAGGCCCCCTGTCCTCTTTGGCACGAGGAAGTATTTGGAGTAGAACCCCTTGCCCTTGAGGTGGTGGGGCACTTGTTCCACCGATTTGTCCCTGAGAAGACCTGCCAACTCCTTCAGAAGAAGGTCCCGGTGGAGAGGAGACCTGAGGGGCTCTCCTGGGAAATAAGGGGGAGGTGTCTGAGTCAGGTGGAGGAGGTAACCCTTCCTGACTACCCTTAGTGCCCAGGAATCAGTGGTGATGGTCACCCAGCTCCAGGCATAGAGGGCCAGATTACACAACAATATCTCTCCCTCCTACCTTTCTACCCTGATTCATCCACAATCTGATATCAGGATCAAAAGAAAATGTACCAAAGACCTCCTAGCCTTACCCTCCTCAGTAAGGAAAACTAAAAAGGCAATAAGCAACAGAGCCTTCAGGTATTCTGCCCCTGCTCTATGGAACTCTCTCCCTGACACTATCAGATCTATGAAGGACCTTCAGAACTTTCGTAAACTACTTAAAACCCTCCCTTCTCAGAATACAACAACTCATCTGCATCCCCCACTACTAGCAATGACCCGTTCCCCCAAATATAAATAACCGCCTGTAATCTGCTCTGTTGTAAATACAGCATGTATATAGCTTAAACCTATCTGCCATAATACTGCGATATTTGTAAAATGTAAATAGTTTATTGTATTATAGTTTGAAATGTTCTTTTAACCAGGACCCTGGAAGTTTCTTCAATGTAAACCGCCCCTGATCGATGGAAGGGGCAGTATATAAGAAATGTTCAAATAAATAAATAAATAAAATAAGATGTCCCCCTGTGGACTGCTGATCTCCTTGGGGTAGAGAGGCTATGCTCAAGGAGTCAAAGATTCTCCCTGGCTGGGCCGGAGCCGGTGCCTGGGTTTTTGGAGCCGTCTGCTTATGTGGGCCATGCACATGTCCCTTGGCCTGCTGATCCTGTTGGGGAGCTGGGGAGGCCTGATAAGGTGGGTAGTTTCTATAAGCAGTTCCCTTCCTCGGGTAGAAGGGCTTTTAACCCGAGCCCTTCCATTGGGGAGGGGCAGCGTTCTTTTTAGAGAGCCTGGTCCTCGTCATGAACTCGGTCTCCAGCTCGGCACCCTTGTCGCTCATGAGTTTGCCAAAGAGATTCTCTCCATGGCAGGGGACATTGACCAATTTGTCCTGAACCCACTGCTCAAGGTTGGACAGCTGTAGCCAAGCTTGGCGGTGTGAACCGATGCCTACCGCCGCTACTCGAGCAGCTGACTCGAATTTGGAGCATTCACGGACTGCCCTAACCAGGTTCTTGAACCGCTGCAAGGGTTCCTCGGGGAAACCAGCTGAGAACCCGGTGAGTTCCTTCGCCAGGTCTCTCAGGTACATTCCCATGTACAGCTGGTAGGCCCGGATGCGGCCAATGAGCATTGAGCCCTGGTAGCACATTCTGCCAAGGGCGTCCAGGGTGCAGGCCTCCCTGCCAGGGGGCACTGAGGAGTGCGTCTTCTGGCTTTTCAGCTGACACATGGGCGACTCAACCACCATGGAGTTATGCGGCAGCTGTGACTTTTGGAAGCCTGGGATCCAGCAGACTTGATACATTGATTCAAGCCATTTGCTCAGCACTGGGACCGAAGCCGGTGTCTCCCATATGAGAAGCATCAGCCGTTCCAGGATAAGAGGGATGGGCACTGTGAACAATTCCCGCAGAGGGGCCTCGTATTGGAGGATTTCCAACTCATCAGCACAAGGGTCCTCCTCCGAATCGGTCGCGAATGCCAGGGCCTTAGACATGTCCTTGACAAAATCAAGGAAACCCATATCCTCGGGCGGGGACCGCCATCGAGGCTCCGAGACAGAAGAGTCAGATGGGACGTCGTGGTGGCGACAGGTATCGGGGGACTCCTTGTCCTCCATCTCCCACTCGGAGTAGTCCGTTGAGGACTTGTAGAAGGGCTGCTCCGCAGGCCTTAAGGCCCCCGATGCCCTGTGGCCGATGCCCGGTAAGCTTGCAGGGGATGACCACGGTCCAGTCGAGTGGGACTCGGATCATGACCTCGGCCAAGGATCGACTTGAGGCCTAAAGAGCTCTAGGATCGGCTCAACCTCCGGGGATGCCTTGGATGCTGAGGGCCCGATAGTTGGGACGGATAAACCGATCATGCCGGACAACAGCGCCCGCTGCTGGTCCATGAAGGCAGACAAACTGCACTCCAGGGCAGCCATTCTGGACTCCAGACCAGAAGGCTCTGCAGCCTTCGGCGCGGGCATTGAGGTACTCGGGCCTGACGCCGGCTCCCCCAAAGGGGAATCCTCGACGAGGACAGTGTCTGGGGACCAGAACTGGTCCATGGTCGGATCCTTCCAGGGGATCTTTACAGGCTGCTCCTTCTCCAATGCCTCAGACGAAGATCTCGGACTGTGGGACCGGGCCCGGGCCAGGGGAGAACCCAGCCAGTCATAACCATCCAAGGACGCCGCCTTCACAGGTTTCTTCTTCTTCCTGGGTTCCTTCAAGGGAGACCCCCTTTCTGAGGACCCACGATGAGGCTCGGGTTTGGAAGGCTCCGCCTGAGATGTTGGGGCCTCAGACGAGGCCCTGGCCTTCAGAGGCACTGGGGACTTTGGGAAAACTTATCATGCTGCTGCTGGCGGCTCTTGAGGGCCTTACTGGACATCCTCTTGCAGAGACCGCAGGCTGCCGGGTCGTGGTCTGGCCCGAGGCAGTGGAGACAGCAGTCATGTGTGTTGGTCAAAGACATAATTTTGGAGCACTGATCACACTTCTTAAAGCCACTGGTAGCCATGGGGGAAAAAAGTACCCCTGCGAGGTCGAAGACTCTCCGGGCTGCCAGTGGAAGAAAACAGGCATGAAGACGCCAGGAAAAAAAAAAGAACGAAAACTACAAAAATAGACCGAACTCGACGCCGAGGCAATGAGGTCGGTAGGCAGGAAGAGTACCAGTGCCATACTGGAAGAGAGTATGAAACTCGGAGAGAAAAATCAACTTTTTCCGGGGACAAGCGTCTGAAGGGCTCCGTGGAAAAAAGGAGACTGAGCAGTATGTCACCCTTGGCAGGAAGGGGACCACGCATGCGTGGTGGCATCTCACAAAGGCTTTCTTTGAAAGCTGGAGGGGATGCTTCCACGAGGGTTCCATCAGTGCCGACGTCACCCAAATGTGAGGACTGATTTCCTGCTTGTTCCCGGAGAAAGTATATAATATATAAACTATTAAAAATATACCTGTTCCAGAAGGGAGAAGGGCACATAAATCGTTTCCATCTTCCTCCTCCATCATGTGCACATCTATAATCCATCCGTCATTCAGCTTTCTTTTTCCTTGGTCCCGCCCTCTGGAACTCCCTGCCCACCCCGCTCCGACTAGAGCAAAATTATTACAGATTTAAGTCTTTACTTAAAACACACCTCTTCACTACTGCTCACAATCTTCCAGACTCAGCCCCATGACCTGGTTATACATGTCTGCTGATCTCTCTTCTATATCTCGTCTGAATGCTTGCTTGACCTCTCTTTTCTGTCACAAATTTTGTAGTTCCTTTTCCTTTTTCTGGCCCTGAGCCTTATTCTGGATTTTATTTTGATTGTAAACTGCCCTGATGTTATAAACGGTGGTATATCAAGAATCAATGAACATAAACAATAAAGGGAAAGATAGGAAAAGGAAAGAAGGGGGAGAGGGAGTGATTGTAACAACTTAACAAGGATCACTATCAACCCTTTTAACTCTTGAGTCCCGCATTTGCCATGTGCCCTTCTTATAAATTCATAGAGTATTGAAAAAATTATACATACCTATTTAAGAGAATAGCTGCAAAACTGGGGAAGGGAAAAGCTAAAGGCGGCAAAAAGCCCTCTGACGGCTTCCTCTTCACTTTCCTCTCAGATCTGTTTGGATTCTTACCTTTTGCGTACTCTGCACCAGCCAGGCTTGCTCGTTAAGTCTGTCTGCCTGTATATATTATTTATTTATTTTTCTTATCGTTGTTAGAGTGCCTTACTTTTCAGTATTTTTGTTTGTGATCTTTTTCAGTACTCCCTCTCTTTTTTCAGCTGTGTCTCTCTCTGTCTCCATTATCCCACCCTCCCTCCCCACAGCCACACTCCCTGGTTTATAGTCTCTTATAGCTATCTTGTGGCTAATTATCCCAATCACTCACAGGTGCACCTTATTCCCTGCAATTTCTACCACTTATCCTTTTATTTCTTCTGACTTCTGTGCTTCTCTCTGTCTTTCTCTCTATTGCTCCTCAACACTTTCTCTTCCTATTGCTCATACTCCCTAATTGTCTCCCCTCCAACCAACACCTGCAAGCTCCTCCCCATTATCTCTCCTTTACGATACTCATTTTCTCCACCATCTTGTCATCTACCCTATCATCAGTTCTTCAGCTTCGCCACTTTCTCCCTCTCATTCAGCCATCTCCTATCTCTCTGAAACAACCTCACCCTCATTACTGCTGTCTCCTCTCTGCCTCACATTCTTCTACTCCTCCTCTCTTCCCAAGATGTCAACCCCAACTCTGGCGACCCCCCCCCCCCCCCCGCCCCTAGACTTTTGTCACATTCCTATTACAGATCCTCACGCTACAGCTCAAATCTTGCTCATATCCCTCTACTTTCCCTCTCCTCTCTCCCTTTCTCATATGCCATCTCAAATAAACTTGCCTTTACTCATGATCTCTTTATCTTTAATGCACTCCATCTCCTTGCTCTAACTAAGACCTGGCTCCTCCCTAAGGACTCAGCTTCAGTCACTGCTCTCTGTCATGGCGGCTATCAATTCTCCCATATGCCTCGTCCCACTGGCTATGGTAGTGGTGTGGATCTTCTACTCTCTCCTTCCTGTCAAATTTCAACCCCTCATTCTGCCTCAGTCTCACTCCTTTTCCTCCTTTGTCCACCCCATCCAGCTTTTTACTCCACTATCTCTCAGATTAGCTGTTATTTATTGACTTTCTCTCTTCTCAAGCCCTTCTGGATCCTCTACCTTTCTCCACCTCTCAAGCCCTTCTGGATGCTCTATCTCAAGTCCACATCTACCTTTCTCTCTGACTTTGACTCATGGCTTTCCTTCTTTCTGGATTCTTCTTCCCCTTCACTTATTCTCAGGGATTTTAACATTCATGTTGATAACCCCTCTGACCCTTTAAAACTCCTCTCCCTTATCTCATCGTTCAACCTCCAGCATTGCTCTACTGCCCCTACTCACCAGCAAGGCCACTGCCTCGACCTTGTATTGTTCTCTAATTGCTTACCCTCAAACGTATATACCTCACTTCTTCCTTTATCGGACCGTCACCTGCTAAGCTTCACTCTTCATCACTCATCGCCTCAACCTTACCCTGTCTCCTCCAACCTCTTTAAAAATCTTCATGCTATTGACCCATTGGCTCTCTCTTCCACTGTCTCATTATCTCTTTCCTCCACTATGTCATCCAAGTCTACTGATGAGGCAGTAGCTTCCTGTAACACTGCACTCTCCTCTGCTCCGGATGCTCTTGCTCCACCCATGCCACATCCTGTGAAGTATGCTGTACCTCAACCTTGGCTGCCTTCCACTACCCACTATCTTTGTTCCTGCGCTCACTCAGCTGAGCAAGTCTGGCACAAATACCATACTCTTGTGAACTTTCTACATTTCAAATTCATGCTTGTCTCTTTCCAGTCAACCATAGCATTCGCCAAACAAGACTATTATGTCCATCAGACTAGCCCTCTTGTCTCTGATCTCACCATCTCTTTACAACTTTCAACTCAAGGGGCCTCCACCTTCAACACCTCCTTCTCTTTCTGCCCAAACCCAGGCTGACTACTTCCATAACAAAATACACAAGATCACACTCCAACTCCCCACGAGATCAGCTACTTCCCCCTCTTCACTCCCAACTTTCCCCCCTACCTCTGCTACCCTTTCTTACTTTTCTATGATGAGGAAACCACTCACCTTCTTTCCTCATCCAAACTCACTACCTGCTCCTCTGATCCTATTTCTGCCCATCTCCTTAGCTCCACTGTAGTCCCTTCCATCTCTCATATTCTCAACTTATCGCTCTCCACTACAACTTTCCCTGCAGCCTTCAAGCATGCTGTGGTCACTCTTCTCAAGAAACTCTCACTAGACCCTACCTGTCCTTCTCACTATCGACCCATATCCCTCCTCCCCTTCATTTCTAAACCAAACTACTTGAACATGCGGTTCACCACCGTTGCCTTGACTTTCTCTCCTTTCAAGCCCTTCTGGATCCTCTAAAATTCGGCTTTCGTTCTTTACATTCTACCGAAACAGCTCTTGTCTCCGGTGACCTGTTCCTGGCAAAAATCCAAGGGCCTTTACTCAATCCTCATCCTTCTTGATCTTTCTGCTGCTTTTGACACTGTTGACCACAACCTTCTCCTTGAAACCTTGTCCTCGCTTGGTTTTAAGGGCTCTGTGCTATCATGGTTATCTTTCCCATTGCTCTTTCAGTGTTTGTTCTGATAGATCCTCCTCTACTGCTATCCCATTCTCAGTTGGTGTACCCCAAGGATAAGAACATAAGAACATAAGATATGCCATACTGGGTCAGACCAAGGTCCATCAAGCCCAGTATTCCGTTTCCAACAGTGGCCAATCTAGGTCATATGTACCTAGCAGTTTCCCCAAGAGACACAAGTTCCACAATGCTTGTACTGGGTCAAGCATTGATATCTTCGGTCACTTCTTAATAATGGTTTATGGACCTTTCCTCCAGGAACTTGTCCAAACCTTTTTTAAACCCAGCTACACTAACAGCCTTTACTACATCCTCCGGTAACAAATTCCAGAGTTTTCTAATATTCCAGAGTTTTCTAATATTTTCTTTTATTAGTCTTAAATAGTTTACCCTGTAGCTTCATTGCATGTCCCCTAGTCTTTCTATATTCTGATAACGTAAACAATCGATCTACGTTTACCCGTTCCACTCCGTTCATTAATTTATAGACTTCTATCATATCTCCCCTCAGCCGTCTCTTTTCCAGGTTAAAGAGCCCTAACCTTTTTAGCCTTTCCTCATAGGAGTATCCTTCCATCCCCTTTACCATTTTGGTGGCTCTTCTCTGAACCTTTTCTAAAATCGCTATATCCTTTTTAAGATATGGCGACCAGAATTGCACACAATATTCAAGGTGCGGTCTCACCATGGAACGATATAGAGGCATTATAATATCTTTTGTTTTATTTTCTATTCCTTTCCTTATCATACCTAGCATTCTATTTGCTCTCTTGGCCGCTGCTGCACACTGAGCCGAGGGTTTTAACATGGTATCCACAATGACGCCTAAATCTTTTTCCTGGGTGGTGGTTCCTAATGTGGTACCTTGCATCGTGTAACCATAGTTTGGGTTGTTCTTCCCTAGGTGCATAACCTTGCACTTGTCCACATTAAATTTCATCTGCCATTTTGATGCCCAGTCTTCCAATTTATCAAGATCCTCTTGCAATTTTTCACAATCCTCTTGGGTTTTAACAACTTTAAATAGTTTTGTGTCATCTGCAAATTTGATAACCTCACTCGTTATTCCACTTTCCAGGTCATTTATGAATATGTCAAAAAGCAGCGGACCCAGCACAGATCCCTGGGGTATACCACTATTCACCTTTCTCCATTGGGAAAATTGGCCATTTAGCCCAACCCTCTGCTTTCTATCTTTTAACCAGTTCCTGATCCACAATAGTACACTGCCTCCTATCCCATGACTCTTTAGTTTAGTCTCTGATGAGGGACCTTGTCAAAGGCTTTCTGAAAGTCCAGATACACAATATCAACCGACTCACCTTTGTCCACCTGTTTATTCACTCCTTCAAAAAAACATAACAGATTAGTAAGACAAGATCTTCCTTGTCTAAAGCCATGTTGGCTGTCTCCCATTAGGTCGTGACTATCTACATGCGGAGTAATTTTATTCTTTATGATGGTTTCTACCATTTTTCCCGGTACTGACATCAGGCTCACCGGTCTGTAGTTTCCCGGATCACCCCTGGAACCCTTTTTAAAAATTGGTGTTACATTGGCGATCCTCCAATCTTCAGGTATTAGAGATGATTTTAATGATAGTTCAGAGATTACTGATAGCAGGTCTGAAATCTCATATTTCAGTTCTTTCAACACCCTTGGATGTATACCATCCGGCCCAGGTGATTTGCTACTCTTCAGTTTATCTAATAGTTGTAAGACATCTTCCCGATGTATCGATATTTCCTTCAATTCTTCCGCACCTTTAAATACCACTTCAGTCATGGGTAACATCCCTACATCTTCCTCAGTAAAGACCAAAGCAAAGAATTCATTCAGTCTCTCTGCTATCGCCTTGTCGCCTCTTAGTGCTCCTTTAACCCCTTTATCATCTAGGATCTGTCTTGGGTCCACTCATTTTCTCTCTCTATACCTAGTCCCTTGGTCCAGTTATCACTTCCCAAGGCTTTCCATACCATCTCTACACTGAAGACTCCCAAATCTACCTCTCTATACCTGAAATCTCTCTGGCAACCAAAGTCAGGATCTCTGCCTGCCTTTCTGATATAGCTGTTTAGACGTCTCACCGCCGCTTGAAATTGAACATAGCCAAAACTGAGCTTCTTATTTTTCCACTAAACCCTTCTCTCCCATTCCTCCTTTCTCAGTCTCTGTGGAAAACTCTCTACTCCTCCCCATCTCCTCAGCTCGCAATGTTGGGGTCATCTTTGACTCCTTTCTCTCCTTCTCCACACACATCCAACTGATAGCTAAAACCTGAAGTTTCTTTCTCTACAACATGAACAAAATTTGCCCATTCCTTTCTGAACACACTACTAAGACAGTTATCCACTCCTTAGTCACCTCTCATCTAGATTATTGTAACCTACTCCTTGCTGTTCTCCCTCTAAATCATCTCTCTCCCCTTCAATCTGTTCAATGCTCTGCTGCGTGGCTAATCTTCCGCCAGCCTCATCATGTTCATTTTACCTCTCTTCTCAAGTCACTTCATTGGCTCCCTATCAGTTTCCGCATCCATTCCTGCTGACCTATAAGTGCATTCATTCTGCAGCTTCTCACTACTGTTCCTCTCTTATCTTTCCCTACACCCCTCTTCGGGAACTCTGCTGTTCTGGCAAATCACTTCTATATGTGCCCTTCTCTTATGTTGCTAACTCCAGACTTTGCTCCATTCACTTTGCTGCACCTTATGCCTGGAAGAAACTACCTGAGTCTGTACGTCAGATGTCTTCTCTGATCCTCTTTAAATCCAGGCTAAAAACTCACCTCTTCGCTGCTGCTTTCGGATCTTGACTCACCTGATTTCTTTTGTGTTTCCTTACCATTCCCCCTAGATGTATCCTATGTCTACAATTACTGTATTGTCTATCTTGACTAGATTATGAGCTCTGATGAGCAGGGACCATCTTTCACACGTATCTGTGCAGCACTGCACAAGTCATATAGCCCTATACAAATGTTCAATATTAGTGGTAGGAGACTTTAAGCCCCATTAGTTGTGCTTCGGAGCTGGGATGCTTGTCAAGCAGCTCGAGGCAAGACACTCTGTCTCCAGAGCAATGATGTGCATCTAATTTGTGTTGCTGAACAAGACTGCCCTGTGAGCCAGACAAAACCAGCGGTTTCCTTCGCAGGTTCACTGGCGGCGATAGGTGGGACAATTCCAGGTCAGCGGGGAAAAGTGTGTGAAGCCCTTCTGGGTCAGCGTTCCAACACCCTCTCACCTTGGCACTTGGTTGGTGACCCTGCTATTGAGCATGGAGTGATGGCTTCTCCACTGTTAGAGCCGCGGGTCTTGAAAGCGATTGTTGCTGTGGTAGCAGCCCTGGTTCCTTTTTCTCTGACTCAACTATTTATTTATTTATTTATTTACATTCTCTTATATACCGCGCTATTCTGCATCAGTGCGGTTTACAATGAACAAACTGAAATTACATTGAACAGGGCATTATAACTTGGAGATAACTATTGTACAGGGAACATGGGCTATGGAGGGTTAAGTGGCTTGCCCAAGACCACAAGGAACACCTGTGGGACTAGAAACCCCAGTCCTTCCGGCCCAAGGTTGCTGTCCTCTAGTGGGATTTGAACCCCCGACCTTCCGGCCTGAACTAGTGGTATTTACACTGGAAGCCATCTGGATAGCCATTGCACAACTCAGAGCAACTCTTGTCCCTCAGGTACAGGCTTTGACTGACAATCCCAGGTGAATACTACCCTCTTACAACAGCATGGGAATGAGATGATATCTCTACAGAGTATTACCTCTGAGCTACAATCAAAGATGGGTCAGTTAGATGATTGTATTGATGCTTTTCAGAAGGACACCGTTGTTGTGAAAGCGAAGAGTGAACAACTGGAGAGCTTTTCCAAGCATTAGAATTTAAGACTAACTAATTTTCCAAAATCCTGTGTAATTAACGTTATAGAAATGTATATTTGCTTGAGGTGCTTTGGGTTCATCTCGAATCCCACCCTCCGGTTTCTAAGGTTTATTAAATTCCCACTGGCCACAGATCTTCTGGCACGGAAGAGATCCCAGGATTACCACAGGCTGGTACACTGGATGTTTCAGCGCTTTTAGAGACATCTGGGACTGAACTTTATATACCGTCCACACTTTTGGTTACTTTTGCTTTGTCCTCTGACATAGATTGCTTTTTTAAGGTTTATTTTCGTAAGAGGAGTACTTTATTTAGGCATTTCTCCATTTGTGTTTTCCCAAATCTTTTACGGGAAGCTCAGAAGGAGGGAGCTCCTCCTGCTGTGGCGGCGGCCTGGGCTCCAGCAGCTAGCGGGGGGGGGGGAGGGGTGTGTCAACTTTTCCTTAAGTTCCCGTGCAAATGCACAGTGAAAGTTCAATCTCATATCTATATTTTTTATGACTCTTCCGAGCTGCTGGCCTGAGTGCTTGTGAGTCAGTGGCCATTGAAGAAGCATCCACTGCATAATGATATTTCTTAGCTGTTTTGCCTGCCTAATTTCCTTTCAGTATTGGTATATGTCCTTTTTTTCTCCCCTTAAGATTCTCTCCCCTATGTTGTGGGCTATATTAGGGGGCAGCAAGAGGGACATTTTAGGTTTTAATGATGGAATTTATATTTTTTTCCTGTTTGTTCTTTTTGCGATTTCTGCCTCCTTTTCCCTGTCAAGTGTGTTTCATGCTTGTCTTTGTTTGATAATCAGAAATAAAAAGAACAGACAGAGGCGGAGCCAACATCAGACGAAGATGGCCGCATAATCGGAGCCCTCTGCTGAATCCTGCTTAACTCTGATCCTCAGTGGGAAAATACAAACTCTGCCTTCATTACTCAGACCCCGAGTGAAGGGCGAGATGGCTGAAAGCAAACCTATGAGGTTAGATTATGGTGCGACAGTGAATACAGGGGTGAAGAGGCCGAAACCTGATCCACCTTCCCCACAAAAACCTGTGAATCCCCGTGAAAATGCCGATGGGCTTCAGGAGATTCTGAGCGAGATAAAAGCAGTAAAGGAGATGGTGGCGGCCAATGGGGAAACGCTGGCTGGAGTCCAAATAGACATCTTGGAACTGAAGGAATTGAAAGAACAAATATCTCCCCCTGCTGTTAAAATGGAGGAGGTTGAAGGCAAAATGGCTGCCCATGATGCCCGCTTGCAACAAGTAGCAAAAAATAGCAAGCGTATTGATTTACTTGAAAGAAGCCTGTAAGACCAAAATAATAGAGCGCGTAGAAATAACATATGATTAGTGGGGCTGCCCGAGGGTGCGGAAGGCGCAAACGCAGTGGACTTTCTGGAGAGAACTATCCCCAAGATTCTCCGGTATACAATTTGCACAGGCCTTCGAAATAGATAGAGCGCATCGGGTCCCCACCCAAGCTGGTCCGCACGCTTGACAACTGTGTCCATTGATCATGCGGGTGCTTCGCTACTCTCAAGTTGCACAAATAATGATGGCGGCCAAGGCAAGATCACCCATAAAGTTCGAGGAACACAATTTGGCCTTCTACCCGGACTTTAGTAAAGCAACTGTGGATAAGCGCAAGCAGCTCTTGGCATTTCGGCCCAGATTAGAGGTTGCAAGCCAGATATGGATTATTTTTCCCAGCAAGGATGAGAATTACCCTACACAATCAAAGGCGAACCTTTGAGGACCCAATGGCATTACAGGCCTTCCTGGAAGAGAAAGAATCGGCCTTAATGCAGTGAGTGCAGCAGTAATACCTGAGGAAGAACGGAAACCTTGGACAATGTGGCTCCATTGATGCTTCTGTGAACTGTAAATGTTGTTTAATTTTGCTGGCTAGTGTGCACACACGATTTACTTCTAGTTGGAAGGATACGCTCCAGAGCAGAGCATACTTTTTTTTGCCTAGACATAGAAGTAATCTATATCAGTAGACTATAGATAGAATTAAATTGAATATTTATTTAATTTATTTATTTAACATTTCTTTTATACTGCGCTCTTTATCATCAGTGCGGTTTACAGTTAACAGAACGACTTGAGGACCGCAGGGCACTCCCGAGTTTACATCGAACAGGGAAAACAACTTGGAGAAAAACAGGGAAAACTATGTACAATTTACATACTGCTGTGTCAATAATGTTACAAGGGTAGAACAGGGGATAATGTTACAAGGGTGGGGCAGGGAGTGAGAACCAGTGTGGACCGTGTTCCATTTACGGGCCACTTCCTCTTATCAAACTTGTGTATGCTGTTGAGCTATCAGATTGAGGGATGGTATGTGTGAATATGGTTTATAAGAGGGGGGGAAAGTAAGAGGTTGATAGGGGAGGTAGGGGTGGGGCAGGGGGAAATGATTAATGGTTTAATACGGAAAGGATATGTAACATTGTCCGGGCTTGAGGTAAGGGCATATAGAAAATATGTAATTTTTATTTTATTTATTTATTTACATTCTCTTAATAAGGCGAGGTTGTGTGGCAATCTAGTGGAGATGGCTCACCCATGTTGTGTTCTCCATTTAAGGAGGGTGGTGTCTCCCTGGGGGCTTGTATGGATAGTAAGTGGCAGCTGCTGGTGTACTCTTTTTGCTCTGGTATCCTTAACTTCTCCTTGCTATGATGATCTTGTTCCATGAAGCCAGTTAAGTTTTTATCTTTGAACGTAAAAGGTATAATTAATCAATGAAGCGGAAAAAGCTTCTAGTCTACTGCAGCAGTCAAGCTGCAGACATAATCCTCCTACAGGAAACCCATTTGTCAACTGTGGAAACGAGGAAACTAGGGCTAGGGAAGTATCTCCTAGTAGGGCATTCCCCTGCACTATCCAAGAAGAACGGGGTAGCCGTGTTAGTCAGCAAAAATTAGAACCGAAAAGTATCCAGAATAGGGCGGATGTGGAGGGCAGATGGTCTAAAACTCTTTTACAGATAGGTAATCATAAGTTGGCTATCATGAACATATATGGTCCCAATAAGGATGATGTAAAAATTTTCCAGAGGTTGGCGGAAGAAGTCCATGAATTGGCTTTGTATGAATGGATAATTGGGGGGGGGGGGATTTTAATTTAACTCTATATCCGCTTCTGGATCATCAACCTTACCGAGCTCACAGTCAATGTAGGGCGGCCACGGTTCTCCTTTTTATCATGCAATCCAATAGTCTTTCAGACATGGAGATTATGGCATCCGAAAGATAGGCAGTACACCTTTTACTCGTTACCCCATGGGTCCCATTCGTGGTTAGATTTTTTCTTAATTTCAAAATCTTTGATTTCTTCTATCACCATAACCGACATTAGTGGCACGCATATTTCAGATCATGTGGCCATAATTATGTCAGTAACTATAGACGACAACAGCTATAAGGCATCATGGTTTTTCCCCAGGGAATTATTACATGATTTGGTGTATTGTGAAGAAATTAGGAAGGTGATCAGGAGTTACTTTGAAATAAATTCCCTCAATGACACTTCGGGATGGGCTTGGTGGGAGGCGTTTAAGGTGGTAATACATGCTGAAACCACGAGTTATAAAATTAGGGCGGCACGAGAGAAGAAAGGGAAGTTATTAGAATTAGAAACCCAAATCCTTGCGGGGGAGAGACTACTGAAAGCAAGGGCGGACCCTTGTATACTAATTCGGCTTCAGAAGCTTAGATATCAGTATAATGATATCATGAGCTCTGACAAGTTGATAAGTCCCTTATATCGTACATTTCATATTTTTTATTACTCATTAATTATTTATTTTTTAGATCGTTGGCTTAAGATTATTGTAGCCATCAATCAGTCTTTCTTCCCTTTTTGATTTGTGTAATAAGGGGGCACATGACCTTTGTTAACATCATTTTGATATGATTATTTTATATTATGCTCCTACTGTTTTAAGATCTATGGCAGAAGTTTGAATCATTCCTTCCTACCTCTTTGTGCCATAACAGCGATTTTTAAAGTCCTTGTTTTGAACATCGGGCTAATATGTTTTTTATCAATACTCCACATTTCTTGATTCTTCATTTTTCTCTTAACTGACCTTTTATTAAAATTTTTATAGCCGATCATATTATTTATTTATTATATTGATAATCATATTTATTATTGTATTATTTCATTAACTTATTCTAATATTTATGGCAGAAGATCAAAAAATTGCCATTTAGTTTTTTGTTTAGCCCCCTTTCTATGTGCAGAATGGGATTGTTATGGTCTCCTTTATCAATATCAAGTTAATTAACATTTGCCGTTTTTGGATTAATATTTGCTTTTTCTATAGAATTTCCTTTCCTTACTTTTCATGGATCGATATTACTATGCTCATGGCGATGTAGGTTTTAAAAAGATTCATTCGCATCAATATAGGGTTATATATACCTTGATTTAGGAGTGAGTCCTCTTTTTAGAACTGTATTGAGCTGTTAGTCTTTGACACTTCCGGGTTCTGCAATTCTTTTAATACGCATGCGTTAGCGTTTTTTAAGCTTTTTCAGTGCTTGAAGGAGAAACATGCATTCATAGTTGTCTCTTTGGAATTTCTCGAACAGGTAAAAGTTTTAGTCGGTAAACAGTTTCTCAATGAATAGTATTTTCAATGAAAAGTATTTCCATGTATTTCAAAATGGCAATGTTTTTAAGTTTTGTAGATGTATTGCCCTCTTTTTAGAGTATTGAACCGGCACACCTTTTTGACGTGATAATTTTTAACAAAAAGGTTTTCCTCTATGGGGATTTATATATATGTTCTTGGTAACCATTTCATAGAGGCAATTAGTTTTTCTTTACGTACCTTTGACAATCCTAATGGGGTACATAATATTGCGATATCACTATGTTCATGGCGATGTGGGTTTTAAAAGATTTACTCGCATTAATATAGGGTTGTATATACCTTGATTTAAGAGTGAGACCTCTTTTTAGAACTTATATGTCCAATAATGATAGTTTCGAGTAAGTTATTGTATTGAGCTCTTTGTTTTTAACACTTCCGGGTTTTGTAATTCTTTTAAAACGCATGCGCTAGCGTTTTTTAAGCTTTTTCAGTGCTTGAAGGAGAAACACGCGTTCACAGTTGTCTCTTTGGAATTTTTTGAACAGGTAAATGTCCTAGTTGGTAAACAGTTTTTTAATGAAAAGCATCTCTATGTGTTTCACAACGGCAATGTTTTCAAGTTTTGTAAATGGATCGCCCTCTTTTTGAAGTATTGAACAGGCACATTTTTTTGACGTGCAGGAGAAGCATATGTTGGTTGTGGCTCCTTGATCTATCTAAAATATACAGAAGTGATTTTTAACAACTTTGTAAATCTTAAAAATGGACATTGCAAAATTGAAACTTAGAATAAGCTTTAGTCCTTGCTTCCTCGCATTCCCACAAGTGATAAAAGAGCGCCTTTGGGTGTCTGTTTAAGGGTTATATTTCATAGGGGCGTCCCCGTATTGAGTAACATTTTTATCTTTATCCACTATTCACATATTAAACATCATTTTTGTATTTTTATTGAGTGCCATGGTCTTTGCATTTACCCTTTGGTATAATATTCATTGGTTATTTGTCAATTCCAAGTCAGGTGATTGAACGTTTATTTTTTGTTACACAAAAGACGTTGTTTTATGGCAATTTTACTAGTCCTTAAGAACAAGTTTTTTTCTTGCCCTTGCAACATTTTTTAACATCCGGCATGGTTAACCATCATTGGTGGTTTGGTGAGCCATTTGAGATTATTTCATAAAAAGATGCAGATAGTGTGTCTAAGGTGGCAGAAAGAAATCCTAAGTTATTTAATCATTGTTCATGGTACACTGTAATAATAGTTCAGTTTTTCCCTTCAGCCCTAGGCTTGTTTTCTTTTTTGACAATGGATATTTTATCTGTTCCGGGCCGCATTTGTCTTTTCAGTTTGTTTTTTTAAAAAAACAATTTTCTAAATTTATGTTCTTTTTTACAGAAGAGTTTTTTGTTTATGGTATTAGCGGCTTCAATTACACAATTAAGTGCATTGTGCAGTCTGTAATCACCACAACCAGTCAGGTAATATCAAATTTTGATTGGTATTAGTAATTTGGTTTGAATACCCTCCCTCTCTATCTTTTGTTCTCCTCATCCCTCTAGTTTTTCTGTTTTTTCTGTTTTACATGCAATTTTCTATATGCAATTTTCTTTTCATGGGTTATTTTTAAGCAGATAGCTCTGATTATTGATTGTTCTTATCACATTCTGATCCTTCATTTTAAGTTTCACTACATCTTTTAGTGTTCCCAATTATAATTTTTATTATATTCTTATTGCATTTTTAATTGTTTTTGTGTTCCATATCAGTTGCATGTTATACATTAGATATTGGCAATATACATGTACAGATTTTGTCTTTTTGAATTATACTTTTGACTGTGGTTTTCAGTGTATTTTTAGTTAATTTTTGATCATCATATTGTGTTTATGGGACACATTAGAGATTAAATATGTTTCGTGTTTCAATTGAGACTAAAGCCCTTTATGCAATAATATGGAATTTCTAACTTATTAATATTTATATATTATTTATATAGATTGTTTTTAGCCTTTTATTTCAAAGTATTGTTTTATCCGTGTCTTTTTAATAATAACTTATAATTGTATTATTTATTTATATGTTTTTTAGTGTGCCCTGATAACCCCTGATGAAGTATGCCACGAAACACGGTCCTGTGTTGGGTTTAGGCCACCTATTATTTGGTCAATAAAGGTGTTGTGTGTGTGAACCGGCCATTCTTTTGTTTTCTGTCTCTGCCCAGCCCCGAGTGGCTTGTGCTGTTTTTTTGTTGTTATCATGAGCTCTGAGGCAGTGTTGCTGTTGTAAAACTCGCAAGAAAGACATTACTGTGAGAGCAACAAAGCAGGTCACTTACTGGAGCGAACGCTTGCACCCCGGCCTTCTAGAAACCAAATTGAAGCCATTCAGAAGGACTCCCTGGGACCTCTCACAAAGGACGGTGAAATGGTGGAAGCGTTCCGGTGTTTTATAACAATTTATACTCATCCGAAGCTAAATATAACCCTACTGCTTTTCAGGAGTTGTTCAGTCAGCTGCCTCACCCTATGCTTTTGCCTACTCAGAGGGAGGAGCTTGAAGCTTTTTTGTAGGTCAAACAGATCAGGGAGAGCCTAAAAGGCACGAAGGGGGGCAAAGCTGCAGGTCCAGATGCGATCCTGATAGAGTTTTATCAAGTGTTTGCAGATGATATCCTCCCTTACCTCTGGCTGTACTATCAGTCCCTCCTCATGCAAACTCCCAAGATAGGTTTCTTTAGTGATGCCACCATAGTTGTCCTGGAAAAGCCAAGGAGAGACCCCCAAAGAGTTGAGAACTACCGTCCGATCTCCCTACTAAATGCAGACTATAAAATCTTCTCCTCGAGCCTTGCTCACAGGTTGGTAAAGGTGATACCTTATCTAATTCATCCCGACCAATGTGGGTTTATCCCTGGATGCTCCACAGCTGACAATGCTCAGCTTCTGGTAAACCTGTTAGCAGTAGCAGAAGATCTACAGGAACCTTTGCTCGGCCTCTCTGTAGACGCAGAGAAAGCCTTTGACCGGCTAGAATGGAGTTTTCTAAATCAGGTATTAGAATGGTTTGGTTTTGGTAAGTCCTTTATGCAATTGCTATATTCTTCCCCTCTGCTAGAATACTGGTTAATGGGTCCCTTTCTACCCCTTTTTTGTTAAAGAGAGGAACAAGGCTGGGTTGCCCCCTATCCCCTTTGTTGTTCAATATCATGTTGGAACCATTAGCTATCCTAATAAGACAGTCCAACAAGGTACAAAGTTTTTATTGGTTTTTATTGTACACCGCTTTGCTTGCCCATGAAAGGCGGTTTTTATCAAGTGAAATAAAACATAAACATAAAACATACAGGGAATAGAGGTGGCTGGGAAGCAGATAAAACTTTCCGCCTATGCGGACGACTTGTTACTGTTCATCCAACCCCATAAAATTGGTAAGGTATTGGAGGTGATCAATGCATATGCGAGATTGTCTGGATAAAAAATAAATTTGTAAAAGTCAATAGCATTCCCCATGAACAAATGTTCCTTTTCTTCCATGGTAACACAATATCCGTTTAAATGGGAACCTTGGGTTATCAAGTATTTAGGGGTGAAGTTCTGTCCGTCTGTGGAGGAGACGGTGAAATTAAATTTGAATACTTTAAAAGAGATGGTTCAGTCCTTTACATTGAAATGGTCCCCATTGCATTTATCCTGGTGGGGAAGGCTGGACTCTATAAAAATGGTTTTAGTACCAAAAGTGAATTATATTTTTAGAAATGATTCCGTTAACATTCCCCATCAAATTTTATAAGTCACTGGAACGTACACTAATGGAGTTTCTTTGGCAAGGAAAGCTTCCTAGGAAGTTAAAGGCAAGTAAACAGGAGGGGGGTACAATTCCCTGATTTCAGTTGGTACCATAATGCCCTGCTATTGAAACAGGGAGCCAACTGGCTTAATAACAACCCCAAAGAACATAAACTGGTTTGGGTTGAGATAGAAGAAAGTCTGACTAACCCTATCCCCATGTATTTGCTGATGGGCATGCAGTACTCAGAGCGTGAGGGTAGCTTGAGAATAGTCCAAGCCACCCAGCGAGCCTTTCAATTTTTGGAAAATGTATTAGAACAAGAAGGAAGGACATCTGTCCTACTCCCCATTTGGTTAAATCCTAAATTCAAAATAGGGCATAAGTCCTTTGCTTGGAAAGTATGGCAAGAAGCCGGTATTTGGACCATAGGACAATTAGTAATGGGAAAAGATTTGAAACCGTTTGAATATCTCCAGAAGGAATATGGCATACCAGAGACATGCTTTTTTCAATGGGCGCAGTTAATTCACTGTTTAAAAGACAGTGTAGATAACCCAAATAAGATAGTGGAACAGTGGGAGCTTTTGAAGACAGTAGATAATTGTATAAATACAAAAAGTAGCATGTCAAATTTTTATGCTATCATAAGAGACAGTAAGAGATTATCCATGGGTGGCCTTGGGCAGAATTGGGAGTGGGACCTAGAGCGCCCCATACTACCGCAGACCTGGAATATCATATAGGGCAGAGTAAACAAAGTGTTGAGGGCTGCGGCCTTCACACAATCCCTATACTTTTTGTTGCACAGAGCGTACTTAACTCCTGCCAGGATGGCGAAATGGGAAACTAAGGCCCAAAATAAATGCTGGTCCTGCTCGGAAGCCCCGGGTACCCTAAGACATATGTTTTTTGATTGTATATATGTTCAAAGATTCTGGTGATCGGTATGGAACAAGATTGAAACAGTGCTAAAATTTCAGTCCCCGTTGCGGTGGAAAATTGTTATACTCCGCTCCTGTGCGAACAGACTAGCAATATCAAAAGATAAATTTTTTCTCTTTAACTTTATGATGGCCATAGCGTTAAAACTTATAATATCCAACTGGAAAGATTTTGCTCAATTAGATGGCCTACATTGGTGGAGTTTGGTGTGTATGTACTCCAAATTTGAAAAAGCACAAGACATTAGAGCCACCCAATGGGGCATGCAAAGTAAGTTAAGGCAGATGCAGGCAACTACCGCAGAGGAGAATCTAGAGAAAAATAAATGGCATCTCCTAGATGAGTACGTGGCACAGGCTAAGTGTAACCTTGCAGTACGCAGCAGGAAGCTGTAGTTCTAATGTTGAAAGGTGTATCATAAAATTGCTGTCAATATAGATAGACGTGTCCACAAGGGAGACAGGGAGAGTAAGGGAGGAAGAGGGAGGGGAGAGTGTAGAGATGTGGATTGTAGAACATCTCTAGGGGTTGTTGGTTGTTGGGTGATAGGTTTGTATACTAGTGTAATGGTGTATGGTCATGTTGTAGTGTTTTGTTTTTTGAAAAGCAATAAATAAAGCTAAAAAAAAAGAACAGTTGCAAAACAAAAGCAGCAAAACAGACTAATTGCACTGAGGTTTCTAAAATACCGAGTGTTATGGTGATTGAACATATGTTAATTGCAAAGTTGGCAGTACAGGCTAGAGCTTCGCAGCTGCCGTTCTGCAAATGACTACAATCTTTGGAAATATGTTTAGCAGTAATAATAAAATGGACAAGCTCTCTGTAAAACAGTAAGTATTTGTCTACAAGAACCGCAATGCCATCTGAAGCTACTGATCGCTATTTATTTAATATATTGTTGGTAAACAATGGCAGCTTAATAGATCTACTATAAAGTTTTGTTAAAAAGTGACCACACATGCCAAACTGCAAAAGTGACCACACATGCCAAACTGCAAACCAACATTTACTATCCCTAACCTACCATTACAACTCCTCTCAGACTGTTATAACGAAATCACAATTTGGCTAAAAACTCAAAACCTCCATATAAACCATGCTAAAACCGAAGTCCTAATTGTAACAAAAAATCAATCATTTATTCCCCCAACCCATATAACTCTACAAGATCAAGAAATTAAATAAAAAATGAAATAAGATATCTAGGTGTTATAATAGATACACACCTTACAATGGAAACACACATCAGAAACACCACAAAGAAAATCTATTTCAAACTTAAAATTCTCAAACAACTACGCCCGCTAGTATTTGTACAAGATTTCATTAATATAACACAAGCTATTATAACCCCTCACTTTGATTTTGCCAACCTAATACTTATGGGCATTTCAAAACAGAACATTAAAAGAATTCAACTAGCCCAAAATGCAACGGCAAGGATTATATTAAAAATAAACTCACTCCAACACATAACACCAATACTAGCATCCCTTCATTGGTTACCAATACAGAGTAGGATAACATACAAAACAATAATTACCTCATTCAAAGCATTAAATGATATGGCTCCAACTACACTATGTAATTTAATATGCAAAGAAACACCTAAGACTACCCACAGAAAAGAACAATTAAATAAACTAAAGATTCCGAAGGACTTCATAAAAGCACATAAATTAACCAACAATAGAGCCTTCTCTCATATATCTCCTACTATCTGGAACTCCCTACCAGAGGATCTACGATCTCTAACAGAGATCATGGAATTCCGCAAAAAATTAAAAACTTATCTATTCACCAAACACTATAACACCATGGAAAACCTTACACTCAACTTAGATAAAGGCTAAACAAGTAACCGACAACATAAAGCACAACCCTTCCACATAAATAGACCTCACACATAGCGCAAATGAAAAGACCTTCCAATCTCTTATGCCCTAATACCTTCATCTTGTATATAGTTGTATCTGTTATGTACTATATTATGTACGTTAACACCATTTTCTGTTAGTTAATTGTTTTAACTCAGTTCCAGTTAAATTTGTTTAATTTATGATACTTTAAGATGTTCTATGTATATCTAAGATGTTCTATGTAAAACAAATTTCGATTTGTTAATAGTTGTTATTTGTACACCGCAACTGATCTCTGGAAGATGCGGTATAAAAATGAATGTTAAATAAATAAATAAATAAATGTGCACAACTAAGAAGTGTAAAAAAAAAAGCAATGATGTAAAAAATCATTATCTTACCAACGTATATCCTGGGAGTATATTAAAAAGCACTGCGCATGCAGTGACAGCTGTAAATACTCATTAAGGGGTGCCTGCCTGCCTATAAAACAAAGCTCCACCCAACAGCCCTGGAGACTGACATCAGTAAACACAACATTCATATGAATTGGTTATCAAAAGAATGATATAAAGAATTTCTCAGTACTTTAAAGAGATGCAGAAAAACAAACAATCTTAGGTGGGATGCAGGGCACAGTGTTCAAAACTAGCAGCATGAATAGACAAGTGCAAAAAAGAAAAAAACGGGGGTTTAATCAAATCATATTATAGACCCAAGTGCAAAATGGAAAAAAAGAGGAAAGGTGGAACCAATGGGGGAAAGGGGGAGAGGAGAAAGAGGGGGGAGGAAGGGAAAAATCTGCAACAAGCAAATTTTGGATACATATATAATAAAAATAATGAAATTAATTAATGCATGCTTATAAAAATCTAAAAAATGTATACAAATATATATATAAAAAGATATTAAAATATAGGAAACAGACAAAGATTATATCGAAAGACAACTTGGTATTCAATTTCATGATTCAGTCTTGCAGGTGATACTGTCCTCAATTCATAGATCAAACGTTGTTCTTCTCGCATCAGTAAACAGTGCGGAAAACTTGGCATGATAGTAACATTATCTTAATAATAAAAAACATCTGAAAAACAATGGTTGTTGGCCACACAATGTTCCACTAGAGGAGCTGAAATCATATTTCTTTTCAAACTTTGTGTTTTAATAGCCTTACAAATATGGAAATGTGAGTCTTTTCAACATATAATAAATTGCATAAACAAATGATTACATATATTGGGCAAGCAGTATTACAATTAGAGCTATGACGAAGTCTATAACTTGTGCCTGTAGATGGATGTACGTAAGTATCTAATGTAATGAGTTGGGGCAAACAGAACATTTACTACCTTTCATGTGTCCCTTCCAAATAACTTTTTTCTCTGAAGGCATAGGTAATGCAGATGGCACAAGCATATCCTTCACATTTCTTTCCCTGTTGTATGCTGCAAGTAGTCTCTGATTCCTAAAAACATTTGTGATTTTCAAGGATGTTCCAGTACTTACGAAGCTCTTTTTGGATCTGTGGTGCAAGACTGGAAAACTTTAGAGAGCAGACGTAGTTCAAATCTTTTTCTCTTGCTGTCACCGCCTGTAAAAGTTCCTCTTTTTTGGCAGCCTTAACCTTGAGATAACAAGTGTCTATGCATGTGGATGGATAGCCCCTCTTAACAATTCTACAGGTCATATCTTCTGCCTGTGACTTAAAATTGACAAAATCTGAACACAGTCTATGTAAACGTAAAAACTTTGAATATGGGAGATTTTTCCTCAAACTATAGTTATGAAAATTATCAAACGGCAGCAATTAATTTTTATCTGTAGGTTTTCTGTAGATAGTGGTGCTAAAACCATAAGTGTCTTTTTTAATAAGCATATCTAAAAAAAAGAGGATCTGATGATAACCATATTGCATTTGAAATCTAAGATTGTTGTCCCCCAGTGTTTAACCACTCATGAAACTCATGTAATTCCCCTTTCCACAGAACCAATATATCATCGATATATCATTTCCAAAGAGATATTTCTTTAAAGAAAGGGAATATCCCAAAATGTACTTTCTCAAATTCGGCCACATAAAGTTAGCTATATTGAGTGCCATAGTGGCACCTATGGCTGTACTCTTGATCTGCTGATAGAATCGTCCTTGGAAGGAAAAGTAGTTTCTGGTGAGAGCTAAACTAGCAGGCTCCACCAGATATTCCGTAGGCATCCGATGTGGTGTAGCTCTTGAATACAAACCTTTACGGATAACGTTTAAGGCTTCCTGCTGAGGTACATTTGTATAAAATGATTCGATGTCAAATATAACAAGATACAGTTGGGAAATATCCCCATCAAAGTCCTCCAAGATATTAATCAGATGTGTGGAATCTTTTACATAGTATTGCATGTTGGGGATCATTGGCCGTAAAAAAGCATCAAATAATTTTGACAGAAGTTCCAAGACTGATCCAATACCCGAGACGATGTGTCTGCCTGAAGGTTCGGATATAGAATTATGTATCTTTGGTAAGACACATATAGTGGGGGATCACTGGATAGTGGACACGTAGAAAGTCTCTTTCTCAAGTGGTAACATAGAAACATGATGACAGAAAAAGGCCACATGGCCTATTTAGTCTGCCCTTCCATATCAAATACTAAAGTCCCTTCTTTTCCTTTAGAGATCTTCTTGTCAAAATTCCCTTTCTTTAAAGAAATATGTCTTTGGAAACGACGTATCGATGATATATTGGTTCTGCGGGAAGGGAATATATAACAATTGCAGAGTTAAACACTCAGGACAACAATCTTAGATTTCAAATGCAATATGATTATCATCAGATCCAGTTTTTTGATATTCTTATTTAAAAAAAAAAGAAGAAGAAGATACCTATGGTTTTAGCATCACTACCTAGAGAAAACCTACAGATAAAAACAAAGTGCTGACATTTGATAGTTTTCATAACTATAGTTTGAGGAAAAATCTCTCATATTCAACAGAGAAAAAGATTCAAAATACATCTGCACTCTAAAGTTTCATAGTCTTGCACCACAGAGCCATTGGCACATCCTTGAAAATCATGAATGTTTTAGGAATCAGAGACTTGGGAGTATGTTTACTAAACCGCGATAATGTAGCATTGGTAACGTTAATGCGCGGTAACGTTACCGGCAGGGGTAAATGTCCCAGAGGGTGGAGAGAAGGTGTCAATGGGCGGGGAGAAGCCCCTGCTACACTAACGCTGGAACATTAACGCCAGGACATTACCACCAGTGAAAACCTGTCGGTAAATGCACATTTGCAGGAGAGAGAGACTATTTCAGATTCAGCAATGTACAGCACAGACAGGGAAGCCCAAGTGATAGTAGTGCTCCATTTGCAGCAACAGCATAGTGCCCAAGTATGAAAGGGCACTATGATGATAGTGAAAATGGGGCAAAGGGGGCTGCAGATGGGACATGTAGTGGGGGCAGCTGAGGCACAGGGTGGACTAGGCTCTTGCCTAGGTGGCACATAGGAACACAGAAAATGGAAATCAGCAAGACAACGTCTGACCAAGGTCAAACATGCCCAGTAGTCTGTGTTCCACAGTGTTCCATCCAGGGGACATGTACCCAGCAGGTACCCCAAACATCACACAGGAACCACAATGCCTGTAATGGGGCAAGCAGTGCACATCTGGGGACCACTCTAACAAGGATCCATGGACCTTCCACATGATACGTCCCAAACTGTTCATAAACCCAGCTAAACAAACACCCTTCACTACAGCCCCTATTAAGGCAGTGCAGGGTGTGTACCCGCATTGCATGCCCTAGCCCGTCCACAGTCTGCTGGCATAACATAATCTACCTACGTTTACCAGGTCCACCCTAGCCAATAGTTCCTAGATCTCCAACCTGACACCCCCCCAGCCATCTCTGCCCCACGTGGAAGGAACATAACATTGGCAGGTGGTGATGGAGGGGATGTGTGGTTTTCCATGTATGCCTCCCCACTCCAGACCACGCACCCTAGGCACCTGCCTATCTGCACATTGGATGGCCTGGGACTTCACACTACCAGCACCAACAGCATATGGGCACGTCAGCATGGTGGGGGGTGGGGGGGGGGTGTTGGTGGCGGAGGGGGCAATGGCACCCGCCTGCAGCGGACCAAAGCCATACCCTGTTCCAGTGCGTGGTGTGCAGTGCAACTGACAAGGTCTGACTAATGTAAAGCAAAGGTAGCCCCAGGGACTGCTGTGCTTCTGTGGCAACAGTATGGTGCAGTACACACAGCCAGTGAATCTTGGAGCAGAGGGTCACAGGTTCAAGTCCCAGCTGTGGATCTTGCAGAGCATGTCCCTATATTTTACCCTACATTGCAGATACAACATCAACATGTGCAATCCCCAAAGCATCGGCCAACAGGGATACAAACACCCACAGTCAGAGGCTCCACTATCCAAAGCTTCATGGAGAATCAGGTTGTTGGCTCCGGCACGGAGCAGCAGTTATCACCAGAACACTACTAGCAGCTCCTGCACACCTTAGCAATGCCTGCACTGTGATCGGGCCCAGTGTGGCGGGCAGGGTTGCCAACCATCCCTATCTTTGCACAATGCTGCAACAGGAGTGTGTGTGTGTGTATGTCTATCCATTGTTTTGTGGCTTCCTACTCCTCACTGGGCCCACAATGCGTACACTGTTTCCAGCGTTAGCTTGCAAATGTGCATATTGAGGAGCAAGGTATAGTGGGTATGGCCCGGATTGGGCGGATTGAGCAGGATGCGTCTGCATCAGGGGTAGGGCAATGGCTGGGACATCGTAGTTCCCGACCACCACCTGCATGGACAGGGTGGCCACAGCATGTCATGCTAGGACACACTCACTCTGACCGAGCAGTGACCATGGCACGGCTATGTTTCCTATAGTGCTATATAGTACCTGTCTCTAGTGATATCTGTGTGCTTCCTTTTCTGGGGCCCAATCACTAAGGCACCTGCTGGGGTGTCTGTGCTGTATATCCCAATTCTGGGTGCACATAGTTCCTCTGTGAACATGCAATATGGACAAGCTAGTGGACTGTCTGCAGTTAGTATGTGCATGGCTGGAACACCTGGTGGGGTACAGCAGGTACTGTCTGACTGCCTTTTGCTGGTGAATGTCAGACCTTGATTAAAAGAAAGGAACGCCACAAGAGGGAGGTTCCCTTCAAGGCTAATCTTCCAACATTTATTTATTTATTTTGGCTCAGTGATTTTTTCTTTCTTAACTCTATTTTGGTTTTGGGTATATTTCTTATAGAGTTTTGTTATTTTTGGAATTGAGACCTTGGTGGGTGGCAGCTGAGGTTTTCCAGGCCTACTCCCAGCATTACTGTTGGTCTGCAGGTACCCTACTAACAGGAGCAGATTTGGCCTACTGCTCCATCTCCCCTGGATGACAGCCTTTGGCCAGCGGGACTGAGGTTGCTGGTCCCACAGTCATTCTTCATGGCTGTGCCACATGTCCCTCCACTGCCTCAATTACAAAAAGGTTGATTGCGGGCCCTTTGGGGACAAGGGGCATAAACTGTAAACCACTCTGACCCAGAGAGGGCAGTCTATTAGGCAGTGCTCCATAAATCTCATGCTAGTCTAGACACCCCTCTGCCCTGATAATAGGTGGCCATGGCAGCCACACTGTAACACTGGGTATGCACTATTCATCATGTGTCCCAAACCACCAGGGCTAAATGTGACTGGTGCATACAGATGGACACAGGGTGACTCTAGGTTCCACTGCAGGGAACACTTGCCATACACAGATAGTGATGGGGATCTGCAGCAGAGCCTATCTCTAGCAACACAGGTACTGTGGACCTGATACTGGGCACCCATCCTCACCCTCAGGGTGAACAGAGAACCTGCGCAGTGGCAGGTCTGTAGCTGCTCTGTGCCAGTATCACACACTGTCAGTTCTTCTTACCAAGCTGAGGTGCTGGAGAGGTGCATTCTCCATTTGGGGATCAGCTGTAGACTGCTGTTCTGCATGTGCATTGCATCATGGCTACTGGTTGGGTTAACCTATCCTGGCACAAACAGCAGACATTTTGTGCAGTGACCTGCAGTCTTTCTGTATCCAGTCACTGCTGTGCAAAGAGCCATGGAGGTGTAGCCTACTGGTTAGTACAATGGCTCCCTAGGCAGGGGTCATGGGTTAAATTCCTCTTTGTTCTCCTTTTTTATGCCTGTCCTACTCAAATCATTTTCATGCTTGTAAGAGTCAGTCATATCTCTGCAGATCTGTGCTGCCAGCCCATAACACCCTCACCTCAGTTGCCAACCATCCTTCAGCTCATCTATCTGCCTCTGTCAGCTGTGTTGAGTCCTGTCTTCTTGTGCAGGCTGCTACCCCATGTCCTGCACTGGTACCCTTTTCTGCATTGCAGCTCTTCGTGCTTGCCTCACCTGTGCCTGATCTGCATGGTACTACTACTCCTCTGTCCTCCTATCACTGCAAATATCCTGCCACCTCTGTCTCCACTGGGGGGCACATATTCCCATCCTCTGCCACCCACTGTCATTGCAGCACTTTACATTGCCAACACTCTGTGCATCGGTACAGCTGCCTCCAACATGTTTGTCCACTTTACCAGCTGCCACATAGGATGCCCGCAGATATGGCAGATCCATCAGCTCCCACCTCTCCTTCCTTCCATCACTTATCCATTGCCTTTCCAGTGTTAGGGCTACATCTGTTTTTATGCTTTACAGTTCATGCTTGTCAACTTGAGGTGCCTTACTGCTCCCTTAGGGCACCTTATCTTAAGGCACCTTATCCTTTTTCCCGGCAATGTTCCTGTATGGGAACATGACAAACGTTACCTATTTTTTATGTACGTGATTTTTGAATACAAATATTCTTTGCAGAATGTGAACAAGTGGTGACGTCATATTTAACAGCAGTGCAAACATTAAATGGTCTCAGTTGCACAACAGTTTTAATTTCACTTAAAGTTTCACATTTTTTACAATTTGAGGGTAAGTCAAATTTAGCAGTTATAATTTTGAGATACTTGGTTGTTTTACATTTTAACGCTGATCATTGTGTACGAGGCATGCCTGGTCGTGTTGCACAGGTGCACTCACATTTTATTTGATTTGTGATGGGGGGTAAATTTTATGTATATGTCTCATGTTCCTATATAGGAACACTGCCAGGATTATCCAAAAGTCGACTAATAATTGCCAATGCGCATTGTTTTCAGATAATTCCTTCAGTTTTGAAAAATAATGGATACAAGACGTAGCAAAATGTATGTAATGTAATGGATACAGACGTAGCAAAATTCAGCGGGCAGTTACAGTCCAAGATGCTATGTCAACTGTGGAACATTTAACTCGTCCGACAACCATCACTGTGTTGCCGCTGTCTGCAGGTGATTCTGCAGCTGAAAGTGATGTCAAGGATGTTCCTGACAATTTGAACAATGATGAGCCCTTTGAAACTGCTGGTGAACTGGAAGTGATAGCAGAGGAGACAAAGATGAGAGTGTTAGTAGTGAAGATGAAAGCAGCCCTCCAGCAAAAAAGTGTAAGAATCTGAAGCAGAAACAGGCAATTCATTGGAAAAGTCAACAAAGTTCACTAAGGTAATTTCATTGCTGGTGCCAAGACATTTACCTGACAGTTTTCCTGTTCTGTTGTCGCTTTCTCCGTTTTCCATATGGAACCTTATATTTGATGACAAAATGCTGACGGAAATTGTAACGCAAAGCAACCTTTACACTAACTGAGATAAGAACGACAGTCAGTTTCAAGTCACAGTGGATGAAATTTGTTGCTTTCTGGTAATCCTGCTGTTGTCTGGCTATCACGTCCTGCCACAGAAGTCAGACTACTGGAGCAGTCAGCAAGATCTAGGCGTGCCTATTGTCCGTGAGGCCATGAGCAGCAAGAGGTATCAGACCATCAAAAAATACTTTCACTTGGCTGACAATGCTGAACTCAAAGCAGGCGACAAGATGGCTAAGGTTGCTCCACTTATTATTGCCGTCAACGCAAATTTGGTGCAGTCTGGTTTTTTCACCATGAAATGAGTATTGACAAGTCTATGACTCTGTACTTTGGCCGCCACAGCATGAAAATGTTTATAAGAGGAAAACCAATTAGATTTGGTTTTAAGTGGTGGTGTATGTGTGGCATCGACGGCTACCCATACAACATTAAGCTGTACACCGGACGAGAAAGTTCTACGCATTCGATGGAACCTCTGTGCTCCAGGGTCATAAACCATAAGGTTGATGTTATTGAAAAGCATTCAGATGTAATTTGTCACCACCTGTTCTTCGATAATTTTTTTACAAGTTACACCCTGATCAAGTCACTCGCAGAGAGAAATGTTGCAGCTACAGGAACCATTCGGGAACTGAGAACTGGCGGAGCACACAAAGAACTTCGAAGTACAAAGGACATGAAGAAGAGTGGCCAACGAGGAAACTATGATTACCGATGTGATGGGTCAGTCTATGTAGCAAAGTGGCATGACAATTCTGTTGTCTGCATTGCCAGCAACAATCTCACACATGGCCCACTTCAAACCGCACATCGCCGAGTCAAGGGTACATCAAATGTTGCTGTGTCTCAACCCTTTGTGGTGAAGCGCTATAATGAAGGAATGGGTGGAGTGGATCTCATGGACAGGCTCTTAGCAAGCTACAGGCCATCTGTGCGTGGAAAGAAATGGTGGTGGCCACTATTCATAAACATCCTCAATGTATCTGTCGTGGCTGCTTGGAAAATACACTGTCACCTTCATGGAAGTGACATGGATCATCTGACATTCAAATGTGACATCACCTTGTGTTTCTTGAAGGGCACTGCCATTCAGAAACATTCAATCAGATCAAATCACGTAGCCAACTTGCCAAAGGATGTCCAGCAGGCACAGTAGTTACTTCATGAACACATCAGCTGCACGCAGGGACGCTGTCGCATGTGTTCGAAGAACACTACGGTCATGTGCAGGGTCTGCAAGGTCCGGCTTCACTCCGATAAGGGCAAAACTTGCTTTGTGGACTACCACAAGTGACAGACATGCATACTGTAGCATTAGTCACTAGTATCTGCTTGATTTATCTGTTATTTTTGCGTTCTAGTAGGATGTTCTCTTGCATGGGCTGAACGTACAATTTCCTGGCAATGTTCCTATATAGGAACATAGATAAAAAACTACAAAGACAAACTCTGAATCTACTGACACTATACTTACATCTTGCAGTCATTACAAGTAGTAAGAAAAAGAACACTGTTAAGAAATTAATAGCGTTTTTTGGTAGTGCCAGGAAGATTAACGTCCTTAGGGCACCTTAACCTAAGGTGCCGCGCCTTAAAGCCCTTAGGGCACCTTTCAGCCTTAACGTGCCCTATTTGTCACGCACGTTAAACAGACCATTGCTCCCTTTACACCAGAATGCCCTCTACCTGCCCCCTACCTTATATAGCTTCGGGTACCTAAAAGCTGCACTTACTGCTGGTAACATAACCACGGTTTAGTAAACATATCCCTTGCTGTAGCATGCAACAGGGAAAGATATTTGAAGAATATGCCTGTGCCATCTGCATTACCTATGCCTTCAGAGAAAAAAGTTATTTGGAAGGGACATATGAAATGTGGTAAAAGTTCTGTTTGTCCCAACTCATTACATTAGATACTTTTGTACACCCATCTACAGACACAAGTTATAGGCTTCACCATAGCTCAAATTGTAATACTGCTTGTCCAATATATGTAATCATTTGTTCCTGCAATTTATTACATGCTGGAAAGACTCTCAGATCGATATGTTTAAGGATTTTCGAGCACAAAAGTTGTTGAAAAGAAATGTGATTTCAGCTCCACTAGGGGAACATTGTGTGGCCAACAACCATTTGTTTTCAGATATATGTTTTTTATTATTAAGACAGGGCCGAAAACTTAGCATGGCAGTGACATTGATCGTTCACTGATGCGAAAACAACAACGCTTGATCTACGAATTGAGGACATTATCAACTGTGAGAATGAATCACGTAACTGAATATCAAGTCTTCCTTGGATATTATCACAATTTTTGTGTATTATATTGTTTCCTATATGTTTTATATATTTTTATATATACTTATATATATATATATATATATAAAATTTTTAGATTTTTATAAACATTATGCATTAATTAATTTTATTATTTTTATTATATATGTATCCAAATTTTGCTTGTTGCAAGTTTTTTCCCTTTCCCCCATTTCTCCCCTCCCCTTTATCTTTCCCTGCCCCATTTTCCCCTTTGGTTCCCTTTTTTCTCTTTTTTCCAATTTGCACTTGGGTCTGTAATATAATTTGGTTAAAACCACCTTTTTTCTTTTTTGCACTGGGTCTACTTAAGGATTCCTATTCATGCTGTTAGTTTTAAACACCAACTTCTGCCTTCCGACACACAGGCCAATGGCTGGTACACAACTACACATCAAACCAGAGGTTCGGTACCTTGGGATAATCTTGGACCGATACCTAACCATGCAATCATACATCAGACATACAGTCTGACTCACATACCAGATTTCTGTACGATTTTCCAAGCCCTGGTATTCCCTCATATGAACTACTCTAACATCCTCCTTCAATGTCTCCCAGATTATATAATTCACCCCTTACAGCTGGCACAGAACACTGCTGCAACAATTCTATATGGCGCCCACAAACAAGAACATATAACTCCACTATTCAAATTCCTACATTGGCTCCAATTGCATTCCATATCAAATACAAGGTCATACTCACTGCATTAAAAGCATATAACCAACTCTCTTCTGCATATTTACAATCCCTAATTCACAAGTTGTCCAGCAATAGACCAAGATGACAAAACATGCAGTCAATTCTAGCAGTCCCCTTTTCCCTTAGATCAAGCAATCAGGCAGCTTCAAGAAGAGACTTCTCGCTTTATGTTCCTAAAATATGGAATGCACTCCTGCATGACATCCGTGATAAACAGGACTTAAGCGACTTTTGCAAGAAGATAAAGACATCTATTTAGGGAATATTTCAACACCTAACCCTACCTACACAAACTGAATCAACAAGCTGAAATAACACTGTCTATGTACCCTTCCCCTCACAAAATCACCAAGCTCCCTTAATTGAATGGTAAACTCAGCAACACATCACCCATGACCATGTCAACTATTCCTATAAATACCATTCGAGTGTGTCTATATCTAATATGGCAAATCATTCATATTAAACTTTATAATTACTCCAGGCAACGTAGGTCTCAGACTGATGGACGTACCAGTTATTCAGACTTGTGTGTATATTCTGAAAATCACCCAATTCGCATCAATGACCTTAATAGATATCGTTGCTTGGAAATATCTTGAACATTTGATTAATAGAAAACTTAGAAACTGTGCTTAGCTTTTAACAACGTCCCCAACGCCACCTTCTGCGCTATCTCTGCGTTTCACCACCCTCCGGTTTCTTCAGGGGGTTATGTAGAAAGCACTGCAATTTGAACGGCAATTATGCTTACAATGTATAGCCACTCTCCATCAACTAAAAATTAAAATATGTCACATATTACCAACTAAGGAAACCATCTACCTGTTCTCATTCAAATCTCTCAAATTGAACAATTTTTTGCTGTTCTCATCGCTTGCCAAGATTTTTCAATCCATGTCCGAGCACACCGGCTTACAAAAACGCCACGCATGTGCAGTGGGTCTTATGGACATCATTGGTTCCTCCCCCCTCCCGTCATCAACCGAGGGGGTATGTTTCATCCACACGCCTCCCATTCAATGCGGGCATTTAGGCCACCCGGGGCCACGGATTGCAGTGTATATATCCATCGTTGTTCATATCGAATTAAAATTTGTTCCCTAGATTTCCCCTTCTGACCTGTCAATATCGGGGCGATGCAAAAACATCGCAATTCGTCAAATTTATTATTATAACTAAGACAGTGCTCCACTATGGGAGCTTCACGTCGTTGACATTTTATTCTGCTTTTATGTTCATACATGCGTGTTTTAAATTCCTGCATAGTTTTTCCCACATCGAGAATTATTAGTGCATCCGCAGAAGAGATCGGTAGAAGAAATGAGTACAAGATCAAATGTTAACATGATAACCCAATATTCTCCGTTTAGCTACCAGCTTAAACGCATCATTAAACGACATGCAAATGTCCTCAACAGCATTCCCTGTTTAGAAGATAAAACCGTCCGATGTGTCTGGCAATGAAATAAGAATCTAAAAGAGTTATTGAGTCCCGCGATTTTAAAGCCCGTGGGCGTATTGGAAATGGTTCAATTGGGACATAAAGGTGGTGAATGTGGCATATGTAATATCACTATGGAGATCACGGAATTTCAATATCATGGAACAGTTTATCGCTTGCGAAATTTAACTTCGTGTACATCAACACGTGATATATTGTATACAGTATCCTTGTGGTCTCTTATATGTGGGAAAAACTATGCGGGAATTTAAAACACGCATGTATGAACATAAAAGCAGAATAAAATGTCAATGACGTGAAGCTCCCATAGTGGAGCACTGTCTTAGTTATAATCATAAATTTGACGAATTGCGATGTTTTTGCATCGCCCAGATATTGACAGGTCAGAAGGGGAAATCTAGGGAACAAATTTTAATTCAGTATGAACAACGATGGATATATACACTGCAATCCGTGGCCCCGGGCGGCCTAAATGCCCGCAGTGAATGGGAGGCGTGTGGATGAAACATACCCCCTCGGTTGATGACGGGAGGGGGGAGGAACCAATGATGTCCATAAGACCCACTGCACATGCGTGGCGTTTTTGTAAGCCGGTGTGCTCGGACATGGATTGAAAAATCTTGGCAAGCGATGAGAACAGCAAGAGATTGTTCCATTTGAGAGATTTGAACGAGAACAGGTAGATGGTTTCCTTAGCTGGTGATATGTGATATATTTTAATTTTTAATTGATGGAGAGTGGCTATACATTGTAAGCATAATTGTCGTTCAAATTGCAATGCTTTCTACATAACCCCCTGAAGAAATCGGAGGGCGGTGAAACACAGAGATAGCGCAGGTGGCGGCGTTGGGGACGTTGTTAAAAGCTAAGCACAGTTTCTAAGTTTTCTATTAATCAAATGTTCAAGATATTTCCAAGCAACGATATCTATTAAGGTCATTGATGCGAATTGGGCGATTTTCAGAATATACACACAAGTCTGAATAACTGGTACGCCCATAAGTCTGAGACCTACGTTGCCTGGAGTAATTATAAAGTTTAATATGAATGATTTGCCATATTAGATATAGACACACGCGAATGGTATTGATATCAGAGTAATAATTTATTTAATTGACAAGTATACGACTCTGAAGAAGTGACCAGTGTTGGATTTGTGGAACTATTCCTATAAAGTCAACATACTGTAAATATTATCCTCACTCATTCCATTGTTAATACTTGATAAAAGTTAATAGTTTTATTATGTTAACAAGTTCATTATGATATTCTTCTAATTGTTCAATGTAAATCTCAACAACATGTTCCAACGTCAATACACTTAATTGCTCTTTCTAAGCCACCTTGGCTATAAAATAAAGGGGGATTTTAAAAAAGTCATATAAATAAAATAAACTATGCTCTGCATCCCATCTAAAATTGCTTTCTCAGCGTCTTTTTAGAGTACCGAGAGATTCTTTAAATCATTCCTTTGATAACCAGTTCGTACAAAGGTTGTGTTTACTGAAGTCAGTCTGCAGAGCTGCTGGGTGGAGCTTTGTTCTATAGGCGGGCATGTGGCCCTTAATGAGTATTTATAGCTGTCACCACATGCACAGTGTATTTTAGTATACTATCGATATACAGCAGTAAGCAACAATTTTTTACATAGTAAATAACGGCAGATAAAGACCAAGTATGGTCCATCTAGTCTGAAACATAGAAACATGATGACAGAAAAAGACCACAAGGCCTATCTAGTCTGTCCTTCCATAACAACAACTACAACAGTCCACTTTTTACCTTTAGAGATCCTCTGTGTTGGTCCCATGCTTTTTTGAATTCAGTTACTGTCCTCGTCTCTATCACCTCCACTGGGAGACTATTCCACGGATTCACTACTCTTTCTGTAAAGAAATATTTCCGCATATCACTCCTGAATCTATCTCCCTTCACCCTCATCCCATGTCCCCTCATAGCAGAACTTGCTTTCAATTGAAAGAGGCTCTCTCCCTGAAAATTTATGCCACGGAGGTATTTAAACATCTCAATCATATCACCTCTATCCCGCCTTTCCTCTAAGGTGTACATATTAAGATCCTTAAGTCTGTCCTCATATGCTTTATAATGAAGCCCATTAATCATTTTAGTAGCAACCCTCTGCACCGACTCCATCCTGTTCACATCTTTTTGAAGGTGCGGTCTCCAGAATTGCACACCATACTCCAAATGAGGCCGCACCAGTAAGATGGCAAGAGTAGGTGCACCTGCCGCTCTGTCCCTCCCCATATCTTTGTTTAAGGGTGAACCCACCGCTCCGTGTAGAACATCCCAAATTGTTGAGAAATTAGATAGTTAAATTTCTTTTGATTTTATCCTGTTGCTGTAAAGGGATCCACTGTGTCTGTCCCATGCCATCTTGAATTCTGTCACTGTATTTGCCTCCACCACTTCCATCGTGAGGGCATTCCAAGCATCCACCACCCTTTCAGTGAAAAATTATTTCCCGACGTTGCCTTTCAATTTACCCCCTTGCAGCTTCATGTTATGCCCTCCAGTTTTACACCTTCCCCATCTTTGGAAGATGTTTGTTTGTTCATTATTTCTCTTTAAGTATTTAAAGGTCTGAATCATATCTCCCCTATCCCTCCTCTCCTACAGAGTGTACATATTTAAGTCTTCAAGTCTCTTCTCATAAGGCTTATGAGGCAGGCTCCAAATCATTTTGGTCGCCTTCCTCTGAACAGTTTCCAGTCTTTTTACATCCTTTGCAAGATATGGTCTCTAAAACTGAACACAGTATTCCAAGTGAGGCCTCACCAATGACTTCTACAGTGGCATTAGTACCTCTTCCTTTCTGCTGGTAATTCCTCTTTGTATGCAGCCCAATGTCCTCCTGGCTTTTGCCACCTTGAGATCCTCAGAAATAATCACACCAAGATCTTTCTCCTGATTCGTGCACATCAACCTCTCGCCCCCTATCGCGTACATTTCCCTTGGATTTCTGCTTCCCAAGTGCATGACACTGCACTTCTTTGCATTAAATCTTAATTGTCAAGCATTAGACCATTCTTCCAGCTTTTGTAGATCTTTCCTCATGTTAACCACTCCCTCACGGGAGTCCACTCTGTTGCAAATTTTCGTGTCATCTGCAAAAAGACAGACTTTTCCATTCAGTCCTTCAGCCATATCACTCACAAATACACTGAACAGTGCCGGGCCAAGGACCGAACCCTGGGGCACCTCATTAATCACCCTCCTTTCATCCGAGTGAGCTCCATTTACTATCACCTTCTGTCGTCTGTCAGTCAACCAATTTCTGATCCAGTTCACCACCTTGGGACCCATCCCCAAACTACTGAGTTTATGGATAAGCCTCCTATGAGGAACAGTATCAAAGGCTTTGCTGAAATCCAAGAAGATGACTTTGTACACTTCCCTAGTAGTGCATGTAATTGCTGGTTTGCAGATTGGCAGGTGTGGTCACTTTTTAACAAAACTTTGTAGTGGATCTGTTAACCTGTTGTTGTTTGCCAACAATATATTAAATGAATGTGGGCAATCAGTAGCTTCAGACAGCAGTGTGGTTCTTGTTGGAAAATACTTACCGTTTTATAGACAGTGTGTCCATTTTATTATTAATGCTAAGCTTTTTTCCAAAGGTTCTAGTCATTTGCAGAATAGCAGCTGCGAAGCTCTGGCCTGTACTGCCAATTTTGCAATTAACATATGTTTGAACACCATAATACTCGGATTCTGGAAACCCCAGTGCAATTAGTCCTTTTAGAAATCCTAGTGCAATTAGTTTGTTTTGTTGCTTTTGTCTTGCAGCTAGTCTCTTAGATATGTATATGTATAATGGGGAGGGGCTATAATAACAATTTGACACTGATCACTATCAACCTCTTTAACTCGTGATTTCTGCATTTGCCATATGCCCCTTTTATAAATGAATTTATAAGAAGCTTGGAACACGTAGCTTTTTGGTCGCACAATGCTCACTTGGTGCTTCTGACAAACATATTCCATTTATTTCGCAATCTTTTTGAGTCTGAGAATGTGGAGACTACTATTTATGGACACACAATGTTTATTCGGTGCTTCTAATAAATATATATATATATATCATTCTTTTAGGGTTGCTGTCTGCTTTTTAAACTTGGTTTTTTATATGTTTTTACTTTTATGCATGGTTTTATATTTCTTTATTACAAAAATGTTATAATTTTGTTACATGATATTTTATGTTGCAAATTTGTGTTTTATTTTTATGTATATTTTTCAACTGTAGTTCGTACAAACCCCTGACACAGGCGTAATTTGCCTAAACTCTGTTGAGTCAGCTCTTTAATAAAATTCAAGAATCTTGGGAAATTCTAGCCGTGGTCTTTCTCCGCTGTTTGCGTTCTTTTCATCTATCCAAACCATTCGATAAAACTGGACCAAAGACAGAAAAAACACACATGCATAAGTACTTTATGGACAATAGTCACCAATGGAACAGATAATAAACACTAATTTCTAGAGCACAGCATGCAGGTCCCTGAAACTAATCAGAAAAGTTCATCAACAGGGATCCAATAAGAACAAGTCACATCTTCAAGATACACATGTTTAAGCCATTACAAGTTGAATCAACCATGGCCCCCTTCTTATATGGAGGGTAACTACAGGGCAAGTAAATGACAAGCGTTAATTTGCCTACCATTATTTTACTGTATTAGAAGTAGTGTGTGCGTTAGAACACTATACGCTTAAAGTTTGCACAGCATTCTTAGCACAGTGTTTAATGAGTTAGAACTGTTTGTATTTGCAGATGACATCCAACTTGTGATATATTCATCCTTTGCTCAGTCCACAGTGGGCATTAAAATTAAATAACGTTCTGGGTATGATCACATCTTGGTGGAACAAAAATATCTGAAATAAACCTAGAAAAAACAAGAGCCATGTAAAGTAAAAAAAAAAAATTAATTTGATTATTGCTCCAGTTATAGCAGGTCATTTGGTTTGCTTACTCAATCAGTTGATGAGGCTGTATCAATGCGAATGTGTCCTTAACTCTGCAACTCTGTAATGAATTTGTTTCTCTGTCATCTTAGAATACTACGCCAGTTGTGCTCTCTTTTTTTGGAATGGAGAAATCTTGTCTTGTTTGCATTCTCTTGTATTAACACGATTAGAATATTTTAGCTGTCAATATCAGTTTGTCTGCTATTAAAATACTATTAAATATTTGATTAAATAAAATATTTAAACCACTGTGGCGCCTGCAGAATGCAGATATCTGACCATGTGACCCCATCCGCACTTTTTACTCAGAGACACACCGGTTGCCAGCCAAGGCATTTTGCAATTTAAGATGCTTTGTTTGGTGCCCAAATGTTATTATGAGGGTCTCCCACAGTAGCTAATAAGGAACATTATTCCCTATCTTATATTTTCTTTCAACTGGGCCTTCTGTATCTTTGTCCACTGTCTGCTACATTGTCAACCACAATATGGCAAGTGTTTTCTTATGTTGGTCCTCAGTTGAACAAACTTCCTCTGACTGTGGGGGAGGAATCAAATGATCTCCACTACAAAGCAGCTGCTTTTTGTGCAAGTGTAATAAGATACCTGTCTATTGTTTTAAATTCTGTTTTTGTATCACTGCTTTTAAGATCCACTTTGGTGAAACTAGTTTCGCTAAAGGCAGAATATAAAGTGTAATAATGAATCAAATCAAATCATAGTAGATTTACACAGTATGCAGATGTGAAAACCGTGTAAATGCCGCTAATCGGGATATTCAGAGGCACTGACATAATAGTGCCACTGAATATAGATAGCTACTCACCTGTAACAGATGATCTCCGGGAACAGGAGAAATCAGTCTTCACATTTATTTATTTAGCTGTGCTTATATATCGCTTTTCACCTGGTCAAAGCTGTTTACAATTCAACAAAGTTATTTAAAACAAATGATAAGGTGCGGCATAACGTTTTTTTTGGGGGGGAGCCCATCACTGGGGGGGGGGGGAGTAAAACACTAGAATCAAATTGGGTTTACATATCTAACATATGTACAATCTAGTTTGTTCAGTTTTGATCAGTTTTTTTATACCCAGTTTTCATTTTCTGTGGGTCATGTTCTGCTCAGGTCCCAAATGTTCCTTGAATAAGTGGGTTTTTAGCTGCCTTCTAAATGTTGAGAGCTCCATGGTGCATCGGATTTTAGTAGGCAGAGAGTTCCATAAGGAAGGTGCATATAGGTTAAATGCTCGGTTGCAGAGTGCTGATTGAATTTGGTTCTTTAATGTGGTACAATCAGTGTGTTGTTTGCAAGCTGTTGGGTAGTTCTTCCGCAGTGCGGTTTTGTCAGAAGTGTATGTAGCTGTGATGGTTGCGGTTGAAGGAATGCTTTGTGGATCACTACCAGTGTTCTGTGTTTGATCCAAGCCTCTATTGGAAGAATGTGGAGATCTCTCAGGACTGGGGTGATGTGGTCAAATTTTCTCACTTTTTGGATGATTCTGGCTGTTGTGTTGAGGGCATTTTGGAGTGGGTTGAGAGTGGTAGTTGGGAGGCCGTGGTAAATGGAATTACAGTAGTCCAGATGTGGGAGAGTCATAGCCTGCATCACAGATCTGAAGTCCTCAGTGTCTAGGAGTGGTCTTAGCCGTTGTATCAATCTGGCTTTGAAAAATACTGTCTTGGCAGTTTTCGCAATCTGCTGTTTGAATGATAGTGCTTGGTCCAGAATGATTCCCAGATATTTTATTTGTGGTTCGACTCTAATTTGTATGGTTCCTAGAGTGAGGTGCGTAGGTGGGGTGAATTCTGTGGGGATAATTTGGTTTAGGTCTAGATTTCAGGTCAGCCTCTTGCTTTCTGCAACTGCACCCCTGTCTGCTTGAACTGTACACAGTCGAATGGCACAAGAAGAAACAGCGTTTGTGGGCTACAAGAGGGAGAATATGCAGCCTTGTATAAGACAGCCTAGGGAACCACACTTTGCACAGAAGTGTACAAAGAATATAGACCCAGGAAAATACAGGCTAATGGAAGCAAAGACCTTTAACACACATACTCTAAGCCCTGAAGATAACAGACAGTGCCAAGAGATGGAGTTTCAGGAAATGGAAAGGCATATACACAGCACAGGCAGAGAAAGGGGGGCTGTGACCAGCTGATAAGCGGACCCTGAGAAGACCTTGAAATACAGACCTTGAAATACCAACTGTTGTTTGGTGATAAACATGGGAGGGTCCTGAGGGAAGAGCACTTGCAGAAGTTCTTCTGACCTTCTGAACGTGCAGGGTTTTTTTTTGCAAGTTTTTCAAATGATGTCAGTAATTCAAGCAGAATTCACTAGAACTTTGGGCCAGAGAATCCATATAAGGAGGCAGCTACATAGCTTGGGGGTGACTTTCTCTCTCACCACTGAGGGGTAGGGAGAACGTCACCTGCACTCAGATCCCTGAGACAGACACTTGTGTATTGGCGTTTACAGCTTTTGCTTGTACCAAATAAAGGGTTTTACTGACAAGTGGCTGTGATCTGAGTTCTTTTATTTTACTGGTGTACAGCTCCCATGTGCCCAGGCAATCTTGGTGAAAATTAGAGATCTTTGAAGGTGGACCCGGCCTACAAATTGGCACCCGAACAGGGACCAGGGGCCCGAGCAATAGGCTCCTAAATTCTTTTTTATCCAAATTGCCCAGCGTTTCCTCTCACTGCACTTTTGGCTGCGTTTTGTCAGAGAGTCAGGATACCTCCTGTTAAATTAAGAAAACAGGGGATGGGCATACCGTCTAGACGAGAGAAAACAGATATCATTCTACAAGGGAACGAGAGATACCTCCTGCTGATTCAGGGGATGTGGATACCGTCCCGGACGAGAGAAAACTGCTACTGTGCTTGGATACCCTAGGGAGACTCCAGTGGTGAGTATTTTTGTTTCCTGTCTACCACCAAGGACAGAAGACTTACCTGGTTTAGCTAGTGGGTGAGTAGTGAATTCACACCTGTATACACATTTTATGTAACCTATGTTCTGTTATGTAGAAAATATTAGAGTGTTTGTGTTTTGGATCCAGTTGTAAATATTAGGGAAAGAAAGTTTTGCCCAGACATTAGGTCTTTATAATTCCAGGATTGATTGGTGTATGCGTGAGACTGTACGTACCCTCGGGTGCAAAGCGACTGTGTGTCCCTATCCACGGTTCCATACCCCCATCACTGCGAGGGGATTGGCTGGGTTTGGATGAAGCATAAAGATTGCGTGTCTGTGTGTATCCTGGATTCGTAGCTTCGCACCTCGGTAGATAAAGAGGTTTGGATTGTCACCTGTAAAAGCGAAGTTACGCGCACCTCTGTAGATAAAGAGGTTTGATTTGTTATCAGTAAAAGGCGAAGTTAATTGCCCCTGTCACCGAACAGTGAAAACACCAGGTTTACAGATCATAGAAAGAGGGACAGTTAAGAAGAATATTTAGAAAAATCCAATGAGGGGGAAATAATATAAAAGGAGCTGAGTTTGGCCTTAACCCCATAGATTGCCTCATTAACCAAAACCCCTGTTGGAGTCCTCAATAAAAAGATTGTTCTAAAAAATAAACGAGAACAATCTCCTTATCTGGGATGCTCACAGACCAGAGAGGATGACAATTGGATCCACTGAAGAAGAACTAGTCTAGTTACAAGATACACATCAATTGTAATTATGGAGTTCTGGACTTCTGAAACCATGGGGGTGTGAGAGGTATGTTCCTTGAACATTGTCAGGCACCTGGCCAGTGTCCTGGCTGTGTTTACTGGATAACTGCCCCTATATGTCGCCTGATGAAAGATAGCTAGTTGTCTGAGCAACGGCTGGTTGTTTGCAGCAAGATAAGATGGGTGCCTGTTTCAGCTAGAGAAAGAGAGAGGAGCTACCGAGGGATCTCTTCTGGGGATGGACGCATTGCCTAGGGGAAGCTCCTGATTGAGAAGTCTCTTTTGTTTGTTTAAATAAAGGATTCATTCAATCAAAGTGTGACAGGAGATGAAGTTCAGAACTTTTTCGATGAAACATTATTCCTCTGTAATTAGCTTTCTAGTTCTTATTATTCTAATAGCTTTCTAGGTATCTTTTTGACTAATTGTAGGTAGATAAATGCATTACTTTACAAATTCAAGATCAAAGCGAATGAAGGAGATGACTGTAGCTGAATTCTGCAGCCGAGAAAGAAAAAAACTGTTTAGGAAAAATATGTTACCTTGTGATGCAAGGACGTTTAGTTAAGTGCTTTAAACAAAAATGATTATTCTGTAGAGCTAGTATTAATTGTTATGACAAAGCGAAGACTTTATTACTTGTTTTAGCTGATTGTTACGGCATGTTTCTTTTCAGAACTATCCAGGGAGGAGGGTCTAGTTCAGTTTTCAGTATGAAGGGTGAAATTTCTTAAAAGAAACACCTTATTCTGATCAGATAGGCTGCTAGGCATAGAGCACTGAGGTTTTATGGTCCCTGCAACTGAACTGCTTAGAGTTCTTTACTTAAGCTGAACGAAACAAACAAAAAGATAGAAAATTTAGGAAACTGCTTGTTTTCCTTTGACCTTCAAAGTAAAGGTTAAGAGCCCTGACAGAACAATGAGGCATCCCGAGCCAGTAGTTACCAGATTGCACCTTGGAAATGATTTACATCCTGAGTGAATAAGAAGTTGATCGTGCTTGAATTTTATCTCTGGAATATTTCTATGTATATATTTGGTTCTGACTGCATTTGCTATTGAGCAAAATTAAAAGTTAAAATATATTGTGGCACGCACCTCATAGAGGACATAGTTATTGTTCATAAATTACAGAAACAAAAAAGAGTTGTAACTCAGCTGCAAGATAATTTCCAGTTGCTTTGAAAGTCAGAGAAGAGACCTATTGTTTACATTGCTCAGATAACGTCAAGGTTGGCCGAAGCTCTCAGTAATTTGCTTTAGAATAACTTGAAAGGGGAGTGTTTGCATTCCAGATATTCACCAACCTTTTCATGAAATGCCTGTTTTTTGAACTGTAAGATTTAAGGTAATTACTTTGCATTCTTAAGCTCTGTGCTGATAACTGCTGAACCGGACAGTAACACCAGAGCTGTTGAATTTTAGGATAAATTCACCTGTTTCTCTGTATTTGAATTTTATGTCTTAGTGTCCAGAGACAAAGTGTACTGAAGGTTTTTTTTTTTTTTTTAAATTTCAGTTGCTGGAAGTAGTAAACGCCATAATTAATTGTTTAGACAGTTGCTATTTAGAATGAGCACATATATCCATCATGCTTAGAATCTAAGTTTATGTTTTCTGCCTACCGTTTCTTTACAGCAATACTAAGTTTTTAACAATTGTTTGATGTTCCTAGCAACTTTGCCAAATAAGGATACATTAGTATGGTATAAAAACATGAGGAGGACCTATGTATGTATTTGGTAGAATGATGCAAGAGGAAAGCACAGTTACTTACCTGTAACAGGTGATCTCTCTGAACAGCAGGAATAAGTCTTCACATATGGGTATCGTCGGTACCGATGGAGCCTGCGCGGGAACGCTCCCCAGCATCCTGTAAGAAAGCTTTTGGGAGCATCCCACAGTGCCTGCGTGCTGCCCTCGCGCCTTTCCCAACCGCCTCTCTCCAGTTCGAGTTTTAAAGCTGAGACAAAGAGAGAGAGAGGAAAGGAAAGATAGATAGAAAGATACAACTCCTAGGGGAGGTGGGGAGGTTGTGAAGACTTATTCCTGCTGTTCCCAGAGATCACCTGTACAGGTAAGTAACTGTGCTATCTCCAGGAACAAGCAGGAATGAGTCTTCACATATGGGGACTCCCTAGATGCAGATGCCAGGGGAAGACCCAGGTTGTGTGTCCTTGAAAAGGACTCTACTTCCCCCCATGGATCTCTGGCATCCAACCAGGGTAGGTGGTAGGAGTTGATTAGGAATGGAACAGGTGTTTGAGAACAGCCTGACCAAACGAGGCATCCCGGCGGGAGTCCTTGTCCAAACAGTAATGGGCTGTGAAGGTATGAACCAAGGCCCAGGTGGCCGCTCGACAGATTTGGTCGATGGACACAGAGTTTAGATGAGCCATTGAGGCTGCCATGGCTCTCACATTGTGAGCTGTGACATGGCCCTCCAGAGAAATGTTCCTACTCTGGTAGGCGAAAGAAATACACTGAGCAATCCAGTTGACAGTGTTCTCTTAGAGACTGGAAGTCCTAAATGAGAAGGATCAAAAGCAACAAAGAGTTGAGAAGACTTTCTATGTTGCTGTGTTCTTTGTAAGTAAAAAGTGAGAGCTCTCTTACAATCCAAGGTATGAAGATTCCTCTCTGCATTTGATGCATGAGGTCCTGGAAAAAAGACAGGTAAATATACCTCTTGGTTCAGATGAAAAGGTGAGACCACTTTAGGCATAAAGTGTGGATTGGTCCTGAGGACTACCTTATCATGATGGAACCTTGTATAAGGAGGATTAGCCACCAAAGCTTGCAACTCACTGATGCGGCGTGCTGAGGTGACTGCAATGAGAAAAATAACTTTCCAAGAAAGGAATTTCAAGGAAGTGGTGGCTAAAGGTTCAAAGGGTGGCTTCATAAGTTGGCCAAGAACCAGGTTTAAGTCCCATGCCACTGGAGGTGGTCTAATGGGAGGTTTAGTTAAAAGAAGGCCTCTCATGAATCTTGCTATAAGAGGATGAGAGGAAATAGGTTGTCCATTGAGAGGCTTGAGGGACGCTGCAATAGCACTCAAATGGACTCTTACTGAATTTGTTTTCAGACTTGCATGGGATAGATGCAGGAGACACTCTAGTAGAGAATTCAGAGGTATTGCGAGAGGGTTTAGACCTTTCCCTGAACAACAAATGGTAAATCTTTTCCATTTGAAAGCATAGGAACGTCTAGTAGAAGGCTTTCTAGAGGCATGAATAACATCTCTGACTTGCTGAGAGAGATGAAAATCTTGAAGGTCTAGGCCCTCAGCAACCAAGCCCTGAGATGGAGCGACTGGGGGTTTGGGTGCCACAAAGTTCCCTCTTCCTGGGACAGAAGGTCTGGTGCAGAGCCCAAGTCCAGGGAAGGAGCTTGAGAGAGATGCAGAAGTAGAGAGTACCACACTTGGCGTGGTCAATGTGGTGCTATGAGGATCATGGTCCCTTGATCTCTCTGAAGCTTGAATAGTGTCTTGGGAATTAGGGGAATTGGTGGATTCACCAGAGGCAGGTCTTGTCAGACAAATCTGATCGATTTCTTTGACTGGGTGACCAGGGAGTTGGACCGAGGGAGAGCTCTAGATGTGGTGTATTTAGATTTCAGTAAAGCCTTTGACACTGTTCCTCACAGGCGACTTATAAACAAACTGAGCACCCTAGGGATGGACCCTAAAGTTACTGCTTGGGTTAGAAATTGGTTGGGTGGGAGGCGACAAAGAGTACAAGTAAATGGAGCTCACTCTGAGGAGAAGGATGTTACCAGTGGTGTGCCCCAGGGATCTGTCCTTGGTCCGATTCTTTTTAACATCTTTGTTAGTGATATAGCGGAAGGGCTGTCGGGTAAGGTTTGCCTCTTTGCGGATGATACCAAAATCTGTAATAGAGTAGACACCCAGGAAGGGGTAGATAACATGAGGAGGGATCTAGCTAAGCTTGAAGAATGGTCTAGAATTTGGCAGCTGGGATTTAATGTTAAAAAATGTAAGGTCATGCATTTGGGCTGCAGCAATCCAAGGGAGCAATACAGTATAGGAGGTGAAGTACTTTTGTCCACTAAAGAAGAGCGGGACCTAGGCGTGGTTGTGTCCGATGATCTTAAAGTAGCTAAACAGGTAGAAAAGGCGACGGCAAAAGCTAGAAGGATGCTTGGGTGCATACGGAGAGGAATGGCTAGCAGAAAAAAGGAGGTGATAATGCCTCTGTATAAGTCTTTGGTGCGACCTCATGTGGAGTATGGTGTGCAATTCTGGAGACCGCACCTTCAAAAGGATGTGAACAGGATGGAGTCGGTGCAGAGGGTTGCTACTAAAATGATTAATGGGCTTCATTATAAAGCATATGAGGACAGACTTAAGGATCTTAATATGTACACCTTAGAGGAAAGGCGGGATAGAGGTGATATGATTGAGATGTTTAAATACCTCCGTGGCATAAATGTTCAGGGAGAGAGCCTCTTTCAATTGAAAGCAAGTACTGTGACGAGGGGACATGGGATGAGGGTGAAGGGAGATAGATTCAGGAGTGATATGCGGAAATATTTCTTTACAGAAAGAGTAGTGGATCCGTGGAATAGTCTCCCAGTGGAGGTGGTAGAGATGAGGACAGTAACTGAATTCAAAAAAGCATGGGACCAACACAGAGGATCTCTAAAGGTAGAAAGTGGACTGTTGTAGTTGTTGTTATGGAAGGACAGACTAGATGGGCCTTGTGGTCTTTTTCTGTCATCATGTTTCTATGTTTCTATGAAAGGCATACAGGAAGTCTTGACCCCAGTGAAGGAGGAAGGCATCCTTGGCCTGAACTCCCTGACACGGAATTCTGGAACAGAACTGGGGAAGTTTGGCATTCCACGGACTTGCAAAGAGGTCTATGTCCGGGGTTCCCCAAATTCGAAAAATCCTGGCTACCTGGTCCATGTGGAGGGGCCACTCGTTTGGAAGCAGAACTCGACTGAGTCTGTCCGCCCAAGAGTTTTGAACGCCTGGAAGATATACGGCCAGAAGATGGATGTGATGCTCTCTGGCGAAGGCCCACAGTCGCAAAGCTTCGTTGCAAAGTGACAGAGAGCCAGTCCCGCCCTGGCATAGAACATGGCTACTTGGTTGTCCGTATGGATGAGGACTGTCCTGTAGCTGAGCAGGGTATGGAACACTCTGAGAGCTAAGAATATTGCTCTGAGTTCCAAGAGATTGATATGCAGAGAAGTCTCCTGTGGAGACCAGATGCCCTGGGTGGCGAGATCCTGCAGATGAGCTCCCCAACCCATTGGAGAAGCATCTGTTGTCAGAGTTGTTTGGGGTAGCGACTGCTGAAAAGGGGACCCCAGCAACAGATTTGGAGGGGACTTCCACCACTGGAGAGACCAAAATAGGTGACTGGAGTTTGCTATTTTGTCTGACAGGCAACCTGATGCCTGAGTCCATTGGGTGGAAAAAGTCCATTGAGCAGCCCTAATGTGAAGGCGAGCATATGGAACCACATGCACAGTGATGCCATGTGGCCTAGTAGTTGTAACATCTCTCGAGCAGTTAAATGGGACTTTAGCTGTATCTGGGAGGCTAACTGCACCAAGTGTAGGCAACGGGCCTGAGGAAGATAGGCCCTTGCAGTTGTGGTATCCAGCAAGGCCCCTATAAACTTCAGAGACTGAGTAGGGGTGAGATGGGATTTTGGGATGTTTATTACCAGTCCCAAATACTGAAGGACACGCATTGTGCAGGTTAGAGAAATCTGGGCCTCTGACTGGGATGGAGCTCGAATGAGCCAGTCATCCAGATATGGGAAAACGAATATTCCTAGAGTGCGTAGAAATGCAGCTACTACTGCCATGCATTTCGTGAACATCCTTGGTGCAGAGGCCAGACCGAAAGGAAGCACCCTGTATTGGTAGTGCTTTCCTTGAAAAATGAACCGAAGGAACCTTCTGTGTGTTGGATGGATGAGGACATCGGTGTACGCATCCTTGAGATCTAGAGAACAAAGCCAGTCCTGACTCTGAAGGTATGGCAGCAGCGTACCGAGAGAAATCATCTTGAATTTCTCCTTGAATAGAAACTTGTTCAATTCTCTGAGATTTATTATGGGTCTGTAGCCCCCTGTTTTCTTTGGAATACGAAAATAAGGGGAGTAGAACCCTGAGCCCTGTTGAAGAAGGGGCACTTCTTCTATTGCCCCTTAGGCAAGAAGGGTAGCAATCTCCTGACCCAGAAGGTTGAGCAGAGATGTTGGAGAATTGAACTGTTTCACCATGGTGTGGGGAGGAAGGTTTAAGAAATGAAGCTTGTACCCTTCCCTTATAATGGAGAGGGTCCATTGCTCTGCTGTGATTTGCTCCCATCTGGGAGCAAAGTAAGCCAACCTTCCTGGAATGGTGAGGGGCTCTGGTTCTTCCAGAGCTAGAAAGGCTAAGTTCTCTAGTTGCAAGTCAAAGGCCCTGAGGAGGCTGAGGCTGCTGGGCCGTGGGGGGCCTAGCAGCCTTTGACTTGGCCTGTTTAGGTGGTTGCTGACGCTTTGCAGCAAAACGACCTGCAGAAGATGCCTGCTGACCATAAGCAGGATAGTATCTTCCCTTTTTAGAAAAAGTTGTCTTTTTGAACAATCTTTTCTTAGCAGGAACAGAGGTAGACTTTGAAAGTCGATCCAAAGCAGAGTTCTCAGCATCCATCTGAGTGGCCTTTGCCTTCCAATCCCTGCCAAAAAGGTTTTCACCTGTACAAGGAAGATTTCCCAGTTCATCTTGGACCCAAAGTTCCAAATCAGAGGCTTGTAACCAAGCAATTCTGCGTGCACCTATGGCAATAGCCGAGGCTCTGCTTACACACTCAAAAGAGTCAAAGGCTGCACGGTTGGAAAATTTAGAAACATCTTGGGCATGTTTAAGCCAAGTGAGAAATTCCTGCCTTTTATCTTCTGAAATAAAAGGGGCTAAAGTCTGCAGATGATCTGTGACTTCTTTTAGAAACATCCCCATATAGAGACTATAGGAGCAAGCATATTGGCTTGGAAAACCCTTCGGCCAAAAGCATCAAGGGTCCTGCATTCACGTCCTGGAGGATTAGATGAGTGTCTATTTGCACTCTTTATTTTCCTCATGGCAGACTCTAACACAATAGAGTGGTGAGGAAGCTGAGACTTATGAAAGCCAGGACAAGGAGGGACACGGTACATGGTGTCTAATCTATGAGAATGAGGAGAGGTGGTAAGAGGAGTCTCCCACATGCTCAACATGAGATCATAGAGAATCTCATGAATAGGTAAAGTAGCTGCTTCTTTAGGAGCCTTAGGATATTGCAAAATATCTAGTTGCTTGGTTCTAGGCTATGACTCAGGGGCCACTGTAATGGAGAGGCCCCTAGCCACTTCCCTAATGAAGTCCTGAAAAGACAAGTCTTCTGGAGGAGACATTCTTCGTTTTGGAGAATCAGACTCCTGAGGAAGAAGTACCGGTGCCTCGACAGAAGCCTCCGACTCATCAGAGTCTTCGGAGGAATCGAAGTATCGCCTGTCCGGATGCTCCTGTAAAGCCCGATACGCGTACCGAGTGGGATCGACATCAGGAGTAAGCGGTACCGGTTCGGTACCGATTGGCATCATCGGACAGGGTACTGCTGCAGTCGACACCGAAGCCGATGTCGATGCAATCGGTACCGGGAACGATGCCAGTGCCGGAGTCGGTACCGACAACGGAGATTGTTGCGGTACCGGAGGTGTCGAAGCCTGCATAAATGCCGGTAGGGTGCGCTGCATGGACAGAATCTTCTGATCCATCGACGCCACCAGAGTCTGGATGTTGATACCAGTGGAGGCCACCGGTACCCCAGAACACGGCAACAGGTGATCGGTCGAGGCCGAGCCATCGATGTCAACCTGTGACCCCATAGATAATGCTTTGGAAGCCGGAACTTCCCGCCGGGGTAATTTTGCCGGTGCGGAATCCTCGAGGACAAGCCCGGAGGCATCTCGATGCTTAGAGGAAGATTTGCCCTTCGAGGACCGGCTAGATTTATGTTTGGTTACCTGAGATCCATGGGAGAAAGAAGAAGCCCTGGAAGACGTCGATGCCACCGAGGCTGCATCAGAGGGAAACAGGGTACTGAGATGGCTGCTCGGTTCTGCCGACCTCTTTTAGACATCATTGTACAGGACACACAATCCGTGATGGAATGGTCAGGACCCAAACATTTTAGACACCAGTCATGGGTGTCGGTGACAGAAATAGTACCGCCACACTTCGTGCAATTTTTGAACCCGGAAGCGGGCTTCTCCATGAGGAGAAAATATGTTCAGGCCTAAGGCCCAAACCGAAAATGCACTAGTTGAAGAAAGAAAAGTTTTTTGGGTTTTTTTGTAAGAAAAGAAAAGAAAAGACCGGCGGTACCGGTCTGACATCGAAGAAGGCAGACGCGACACAGAAAAATAAAGAAAAAAATTAAGAATTCTTCTGCGGTGACAGGAACACGACCTGCTGGCTCCACGGAAAAGAAGAACTGGAGAGAGGTGGTTGGGAAAGGCGGGAAGGCAGCGCGCAGGCGCTGTGGGATGCTCCCAAAAGCTTTCTTACTGGATGCTGGGGAGCGTTTCCGCACAGGCTCCGTCGGTACCGACGATACCCATATGTGAAGACTCATTCCTGCTTGTTCCTGGAGATAATATGTTATGAGAGATGCCATGGGATATTAAAAGGGAAGGACTCTGATGAAACCGATTTAATGATGTGAAGCACAATAGAGTATTTCCTACCAGCAAATGATCTTAGTTGATACCATACGAGATAGTTATGATCTTAAGGATATATGGATGAAATTAAGTTTGTTGCATTGCATTGTCTCATTGTGAAATCTAATTTAGAATATTTAGTCTTTTCATTTGATATTGGTTGCTGCTCTTCTGAATGAGGCCTGTAGCCATTTCACCATCAGGAGATTCCAGCAGAGGGAATTGGCCATAATCCAGATGGAACAGACTATCCCAAGAACTCCAAATTACACACCGCAGAAATATGTGAAGGCGTCACATTAGAAAAAGGGACAAACATATTCACCTATGAGAATGAGAGGTTCAAATTTTGAGAGAAACCAAACTTAACCTTCAGAGAAAGGTGAAGCACACTCCTGAAGAACTGCTGAGAAGCAGGACTAAATTATCTGAAAATAAGTAATGGACTATTAGGCTGATTGGGAACTTTTGTGAATGATTGTATTGTTATCCTTTTCTGATTGTTTTTCTTAGAAAGTAACTGAAATCTACAAGCCATTTGGGCTTCAGCAATTGCAATACCCACACCAGCTCAAGTTTTTCTGTACTATTCTCAGAGCTTTCTTTAGCACATTATTAAGCACTGCTGCTTTTTGACATACTTTCATGTTATGTGTTTTCAATATTATTGGGTTGCTGCAAGAAAATGATGTTACAAAGCGCCAATCTCTAGGGAACAATACCAGCAGCTGCCTCTTGATGATCCCTCTCTGTCTCAAATGGTTGTTGTCCATGCCCCTTAGTGGGATTACTTTTACTTCCCTCCACAAGAAAAGAAAAAGAAAAAGTGGGGATTGTAGGGATAATTTGGTTTAGGTCTAGATTTCAGGTCAGCCTCTTGCTTTCTGCAACTGCACCCCTGTCTGCTTGAACTGTACACAGTCGAATGGCACAAGAAGAAACAGTGTTTGTGGGCTACAAGAGGGAGAATATGCGGCCTTGTATAAGACAGCCTAGGGAACCACACTTTGCACAGATGTGTACAAAGAATATGGACCCAGGAAAATATACGCTAATGGAAGCAAAAACCTTTAAAACACATACTCTAAGCCCTGAAGATAACAGACAGTGCCAAGAGATGGAGTTCCAGGAAATGGAAAGGCATATACACAGCACAGGCAGAGACAGGGGGCTGTGACCAGCTGATAAGCGGACCCTGAGCAGACCTTGAAATACCAACTGTTGTTTGGTGATAAACATGGGAGGGTCCTGAGGGAAGAGCACTTGCAGAAGTTCTTCTGACCTTCTGAACTTGCAGGGTTTTTTTTGCAAGTTTTTCAAATGATGTCAGTAATTCAAGCAGAATTCACTAGAACTTTGTGCCAGAGAATCCATATAAGGAGGCAGCTACATAGCTCGGGGGTGATTTTCTCTCTCACCACTGAGGGGTAGGGAGAACGTCACCTGCACTGAGATCACTGAAACAGACACTTGTGTATTGGCGTTTACAGCTTTTGCCTGTACCAAATAAAGGGTTTTACTGACAAGTGGTTGTGATCTGAGTTCTTTTATTTTCCTGGTGTACAGCTCCCATGTGCCCAGGCAATCTTGGTGAAAATTAGAGATCTTTGTAGGTGGACCCTGCCTACAATTCCTGATCTTTTGTCACAAATAATGCTTCTGTCTTTTTGAGGTTTATTGTGAGATTGTTTTCTTGAAGCCATCTTGATACGTCATTAAAGCAAGTTATTAACTGTGGGTTGGTTGGATTTGAGGTGTTATGGGTCCATAGATCATGAAGTCGTCTGCATATATGTGGAAGTCAACATTCTGTGATCATATCATGGAGCAGAGTAGTTGTAGGTAAATGTTATATAGCATGGCTAATAGAGCGGACCCTTGTGGAACCCCTTGGGTTTGTTGATTTGGTGCGGAGGTGGTGGTGCGGGTTCGGATTTGTTGATATCTGTCTGATAGATATGACTGGAACCATTGTAGTACTATGCCTTGGATACCGATTTCCTTTCAGTCTGTGGAGGAGGATTTTGTGTGAGACGTGTGTCGAAAGCCACAGATATATCCAGGAAGATCAATGCATAACTGGTATGCTTGGTTTGGGTTCCCTTGGTAAGGGTGTTTAACAATGAGACCATGAGGGTTTTGACACCGTGCGAAGGTCGGAATCCATGTTGCTGGTCAAGCGTGTTGTTTTTGTTCAGGTGGTCTCGCAGTTGCTGTTGCACTATCTTCTCAATGACTTTTGCTGTGAACGGTAGGCTTGCTACTGGTCTAAATGAAGTATGATCTATTTTATTTATTATTACATTCTCTTATATACCGCGCTATTCTGCATCAGTGCGGTTTACATTGAACAAACTGAAATTACATTGAACAGGGCATTATAACTTGGAGATAACTATTTTACAGGGAACATTTTGATAATTGATGAAGGTCCGGTTTCTTGAGGGTTGGGCGTATGATAGATGTTTTGGGGGAGGTGTGCATCTGACCCTGTTCGAGAGATTTATTTACAATGCTGGTGAGTACTGGGCTTAACTCCTGTTTTGTCTTCTTAATCCAGTCAACCAGACAGGGGTCAAGAGGGGAGGTGGTGGTACTGAGTCCTGATATTGTGGTTTCAATCCTTTCATTGGAGATTGATTCAAAGGAGGCCCATGTGGATTTTATGTTAGCAGTATGGTTGTTTGTAGTTGTTATGGACTGTATGCTGGTCATCTTTTGGAGCTGCTTGTATTGTGCTGCGAGTTGCTGTGGTGATATGTTTGGTAGTTGATCCGCAAGGTTGTGTGTCTTGGTAAGTTGCTTAACAATGCTGAAAAGTTCCTGTGGTCTGTTAAGTGATGCATTTATAATTTTTGAGGGTTAGGCTTTACGTGTGTCATCTATTTTGGTGCGGTAGATATTGAGAGCATCCATGTAACTTGCTCTATCAGCTTCATTTTTTGTTTTTCTCCATTACCTCTCTACTCTTCTCAGTTGTGTTTTTAGGTTCCATAGGTCTGGTGTGTACCAGCATGATTTTGCTTGTCTCGCATTGTTTCATCCATTTGTTGTCATTGTTCGCGCTGCTGCGGCTAGTATGGTGTTCCATTTATTAATTGAGGATTCAAGATCTGCCTGACCGGACTGTATTTTTGGTAAGATTTGACTGAGGAAATCCTCTTTGTTGAATGTTTTGAATCTTCTTGTTGGGCATGATTCTTCCTTGGTGGGGGTGGGTTGGCAGGATGCAATGAAGGTGATAAGTGGTCAGGTACAGCTGTGATCTTTGGTTGATTTCACACATTTTTGGATTTGGAGTTGAGGAATATGAGGTCCAGGATGTTGCCTCTCTCATGTGTTGGGGTGCGGACTATTTGGGTCATCTCCATAGCTCCCATGAATGTCTCAGCATGTTTCTCTTGTGTTGAGGGTCTATATATCAGGCAAACCAGGTGGTGTTTGTTGGTAATTGTGATAGTGTCAGCCTCTTCTGAGCTTTCTGTTGCTAGGTTCTGGAGGTGCAGGTTAGATTTTGCGATTATGGTTCCTCCTCCTCCTCTGGAGTGGGTGCGGGAACAGTTAAAAATCTGGTATCCTTGGGGTGTGATCTGATTCATGAGTATGGTGTCCGATTCTGATAGCCATGTTTCTGTTATGCATATGGGTGAACATCACCAACAAAGTCCATGGGGGAACGCTCCCCAGAGTCCAATAGGAAAACCTTTGAGAGCACTCCACTGTGCCTGCCTTCCCGCGTTCCCATCTCCTCAGATGAGTTTGTAGCTGAGAGGAAGAGTAAAATAAAAGAACCCTACAACTCCTGGGGGAGGAGGGTGGGTTGTGAAGACTGATTCCTGCTGTTCCCAGAGATCACCTGTTACAGGTGAGTTAACTATGCTATCTCCAGGAACAAGTAGGAATACATTCTTCACATATGGGACTCATTAGCTCCCAGGTACCAGACTAGCAATGGGAGGAGAGCAGTGATGTCTTGAGGCCAAAAGCTTGTAGCCGAAGAGTTTGGAAAAGTTGTGGCCATTGGACTAAATTCCAGGAAGCAATACTCCCCTAATGACAGTTTGATCTCTTGCAAAAGTCCAGGACGGAGGGCAGGAGTTAAATCCCAAAGAGGTGCTGGAGTACAGTTTGGCCAAAGACAGCATCCTGACGGGAGTCTCTGTCCACTCAATAGTATGCAGCAAAAGTATGAATGGGGGACCAGGTAGCTGCCCAACAGATCTCCTCAATAGATACTGGACGGAGATTGGCTATGGAGGTTTCCACAGCCCACATATTATGAGCAGTGACATGGGTCATCCCCCAGCAGCCCCACTGAAGATGCCACTCCCAAACTCCTTGGCACAATCCCATGTCTGCAAGGCTTGCATCGATTGTCCTGACGTTACCTGAGGGCAGGCACACCTGCTTATGCTTTCTCCTCCCCATCTCTATCAACCAAGTCAGCGCTGCAGAGCCCAACAAGAATGAAGACTCAATAGAGAGAGCGCTGTGAGTTGACACAGCCGCCATCTTGCCCCTGTTCTGAGTCCACCAGTCATGTTTATCAGTGACTGATATGGTACCAGCACACTTGGTACATTTTTTAAAACCACTACTTGGCTTTTCTATACCTCAAAAAAAGTCTTTGAGATTGAAGATGAGGCTATGAAGGCCTAAAGACCTAATTCAGCAGTGAAAACTATGTTAAAAATGAAGAGAAAAATTAATAAAATAAAAAAGAAAGAAAGAATTATCGTGTCCAGTGTCGGACTTGACGACAACAGGAAGGCAGAAACACGATATTTCACAAAAAAAGTTTTTCTGTGCTGACAGGATTGTACGTCCTGCTGGCTCCGCAGAAAACAAAGAACTGGGAACCATGGGAAGGCAGACACGCAGACGCAGTGGAGTGCTCCCAAAGGTTTTCCCTATTGAATGCTGGGGAGCGTTCCCGTGCAGGCTCCGTCAATGATGTTCACCCATATGTGAAAACTGCTTTCCTTCTTGTTCCTGGAGATCCATGGGTGCCGTTGCTACACTCCCTGATGCTAACTAGTTAACATTGGGGCATTTCAGGGGCAGCACTCAGTGATAACCGGTCAGTGACGATATCCAGTTGCTAACCGATTATCCCTCAGCGACAAAAGTTAAGCGCAGAACAGGCTTTCCTAATTTTTTCTACTAAAGCTAACCAGGCAGCGGCTGAATATCACAGTTGACCAGTTAGCTTCCTGCTTTGGCAGCGAATCCAGATATTCAGTGCCAGTGGCTGGATATGGCCCTGGCACCGAATATCCAGGTTTAATGTTCAGCAGCGACAGTGGTGGCTAGCCTCTGTAATCATGCTAGCCACCACAGCTGAATATCGGGCCCTTAGCTTTCTACACAGAGGAAAGTTCTCTGGAAAGGATATTGGTATTCCGGCTACGTCTCCCTGGATCCCATCAATACTCTAGCCAAGGTTTTGGCTGTGGAGCTTTTTGGCTCTCTGCTGATGGGATGAGAAAGAGGTCCCTGTTGATAGAGCCAAAAGTGGCAAAAGTTATCTCTTCTGCTGAAAGAAGTGCTTTCTTGTCACCCTCCTTAGATACCTGCTGGCAGATGTGGAGAGTCAGTCTGAAGTGGCTGCTGACAGCAGCTGACACACTGCATACTGGTCTTTTATCTGATCCACTGCTTCTCCGACTTTCTCTCTGAAGAGATTCTCTGTCTTGGAGAACATATCTACAAGACTTTACTGCATGACACATCTTGGCTTTGAGGCTTGCAATCATTAGAGCTTGCAGGCACCTATATCCATTGCAGAAGCTTTGGAAGCCAATTTAAAAGCATCGTTGGTTGACCTGACCAGATATTTTCCACACTCCTTACTACTATTCATCAATAAAATAAGCTTATCTGATTTGGCTTTAAAGAGAGTGTGAAATAAATCTTCTATCTTGGAAAAAATGGTTTGCATGCACTGGCCCATCAACAACTAGCTAGTAAGCTGCTATATTGGAAGTAAGCACGGCATTCTCACTCAACTTTCTCTCAAAAATATGCAGGGTACAAGGAGAAGCTCAGAGTGGGCACTCATCCTCTTAGCATTCTTGAGGGAAAAATGTGATCACTACAGTTTGATGTGGTAGTTTTAGAATGCAAAAACCTTTTTTAAGATGGCAATAAGTGAAAATAAGAAAACGTTTCAAAATAGATTATCACGGGAACGCATGCACAAGTCCAGCAGGCAGTTCTGGAAAGTGCTCTAGTGTTAGAGAGCATTGTTTACTTCTCCCTGTGTGGGGGCCCTATCAGATGACATCTGTGAGGACAAAGTATCCTGGCTTGCCCATGGGAAAAGTAAGAATCCTATACACATCTAAAATGGAAGCAACAATCTAAAATGCAAACATGTTTCAAGGTGCTGCATACAAAACATATGAAAGTAACAAAAAAAACCACCCAAAAAGTAACCGCAATATGCATTAACCAATCTTTTTTTTATTTATTTTTTTTACTTTGCATGCAAGGCAAGCATAGCTTGTTTCTACAAACATAATTGAAAATACTTCTGTAAGTCCATACCTGATGTGGGTAAGCATCCCCTGATCCCATTTGTCTTTTGTTCTGGTCAAAAATAATCCAGAGCTGGCCATCAAATTCAGACTCGTACAGTAATTCACAAAGCAATGGACAACTTGGAGTCGCCTCTCCACTCCTAGGCTGCAAAACACAAGAGTCCACTTCTTCAGCTTGTTGTTTTTGAGCCAAAAGAACAGTGCAGGCAGGTTTGGACGCAAATGTTTTACAATTACCATGGACCTTCACTTGTATTATCTCTAGTACGCCAGTTCTGAAATGATCGCATTGTAGCACTACCAGATAAACTTTCCAAAATATCAGCTTACCTGATTTTTTGATGCACTGCTTCTCTTTTAATTTTATTTATTTGCAGGGTAATTTTATAAAACTTTTTCTGTATGTAAAGCTTGCTTTAAATACAGAAAAGGCTTTTGTAAAATTACCTAACCACACGTGTATAAAGTATGGACATGGAAAGTGCATGTTTATTTTTATACAATCTGCATGCAGATTTCCTGGGGATGTAGTTTGAGCTGAGCGGAGGCAGAGTTCAGTGTATATATATTATTTTATAAAATACCTGTGTACACACATAAAGGCACATCTTAGATAGTATGTGGAGAAGGGAATTTGCATGTCCATATCAAGACATTGAGAATTGTGCCAGTTATTTTACAAGGAGGAAAAATACATATGATGGTATACACATATAGGGATCAAAATGTATAATAGCTAACCATCACAGAGAACCCTATCAAGAAGAGACTTGAAGAACTAAGTATGTATACCTTAGAGGAGAGGAGGGACAGGGGAGCTATGATACAGATGCTTAAATACTTAAAGGGTATTAATGAACAAACAAATCTTTTTCAAAGAAGGGGAAGCTGTAAAACTAGAGGGCATAAAATGAAGCTGCAAGGAGGTAAACTTAAAAACATATCAGGAAATATTTTTAACTGAAAGAGTGGCGCATGCTTGGAATACCCTCCGATGGAGGTGGTGGGGGCAAATACTGTGACGGAATTCAAAATGGCATGGGATCAACAGTGGATCTCTTTATAGCAAGAGGATAAAATCAAAATAAAGAGGTATAATAAATAGTTACGTTTATTTTGATTTTATTCTCTGAGGTATAACAAGTAGAGAGGGGTGACCTGCACAGAGTGGTGGGTACAACCCTAAACAAAGGCATAAAGGGGGGTGACCTGCACGGAATGGCAGGTACACCTACTCTAGCCACTTTACTGGATAGATTAGATGGACCATACTGGTCTTTATCTACCATCATATACTATGTTACTATGTAAGGGTAAATACAAAATAAGGTGCAAACACACAAAAAAAATTGTTGGACTCTGCTCCAGCACTACTACAAAAGTAGTTCTTTAATTTCACTTTTTACTATTTATATAAACCTTTCAAAATTCCATCCACAAAATACATATTATATAGATTTAGAGTTCACATCCACTCTTTCACATACCCTGACTCAATGCTATGTTTCGGACCATGTAAAACCAAGTACACATCCTGCTTCAGAGGTTTAAAAGTACTTATGTAGTATTCAAAATCTAGTGGCTGTTAGCTGCAATCTTCTCTTTCAGAATTCCCACCTCTTTATGGCAATAAATCAGCCAAAGAGTCTCAGCATTTCCTCTTCCTTTCATGGAACTACTGTGACCTCTACTCTCCCCCCCCCCCCACCAACCAGGACTATAGAGCCCCCACCAATAGGCCACCTACACCTCACTCCCCCAGTCCCCATCCCTGGGCTTACAGGAGTCATCAGTATTCAGTGGGAGCAGAAGCAATGTCCAGTTGCTCCTGCTCAGCATGTGGCCCAATACAAAATGGAGCTGACTCCTCCTAGCAGTAATCTCATGATATTGCAATCATCTTAAGTCATTAAAAAGTGAGACAAGATCTTGAGGAGCTCGTTCTTGTAATCATATGACTTAATTAAATGTCTAGGAATAGCCTAATGGTTAGAGTAGTGGGCTAGGACCAGGGATGCCTGGGTTCAAATCCCACTGCTGCTATCACTGTGATTGTGCAGAGTACTAGGTCTGTGTAGTGTCATCTTCTCTATACGTTATGCATTTCTTTTTTTAAACTATGGTTATGCAATGTTTCACATTAGGAATCATCACTAAGGAAAAGGATCTAGGTATCATTGTGGATATATTGAAACCTTCTGCCTAGTATGCAGCGGCAGACAAGAAAGCAAATAGAAGAACATAAGATATGCCATACTGAGCAGACCAAGGATCCATCAAGCCTAGTATCCTGTTTCCAACATTGCCCAATCCAGGTCACAAGTACCTGACATATCCTAAAAGTAGCCAGCTTTATGCTACTTAACTTCAGGGATAAGCAATGGTTTTCTTTTGGATTATTTTAATAACTGTGTATGGACTTTTCCTCCAGGAATTTGTATTGATCCCTAATTTATTTCTACTTGGTGATTTGAATGTGTACATTAATAAGACCACATGCTAAGCTTTTTGTAGCATTCATGTCAGATTTAAATCATCTTCAGCATATAACATTCCCAACTCAATTAGGACACATTCTTTATTTTATTTATTTATTTGGCTGTGCTTCTATACCGTTTTTTGCCAGGTCAAAACATCAACTCAAGATAACCTCAATTAAATAGAACATCTTTATTCTTTATTCAAGCACTTGATAAACTGCCCTTTGCTACTGGGCCTCAGAGTGGTTTACAAATTCAAACATAGGTCATAAGAAAAGCCAATTCAAATAGGACAGAGGAAGAGGAGAGGAGGGTGTAGACAACAGGAGACAGAGAAGACAGAGGAGGGAGCAGACAGTGGTGAGAGAGAAAAGGGGAGTCAATTAGGGCTGGGAAAGGGGAGATCAAAAGCATGGTGAAATAGGTGGGTTTTTAGCATAGATCTGAACCGTGAGAAGGAACGTTCTGAGTGCAAGGTGACGGATAGTGAGTTCCATAAAGTGGCGCCCAAAAAGAAAAAGGAAGAGCTACGAGTTTGCTCCAGGTGCGCACGGGAAACTGAAAGGCGTGCTAAGCGATGAGTAAGAAAGGATCTAAGTAAGCGGTGCAGAGTGTGAAACTGCAGAAGGTCTGCCAGATATTGTGGTGTGCCAGTATGAATAGTTTTATGGACTAAGGAGAGGATCTTAAAGTTGATGTGATATTTAAGGGGAAGCCAGTGAAGGTGGATGAGGAAGGGTGTGATATGGTCAGAACATGAAGAGTGTGTTAGTATTCGAACGGCGGTATTTTGAAGTATCTGGAGGCGACGGAGTTGATAGGAAGGGAGACCAGCTAGTGCAGAGTTACAATAATTGAGCCTATTGATAGTCAGTCGTGCGAGCATGAGTGTCAAGGAATGGACGGATGGCGTGTATCTGTCATAAAGAAAAGAAGGAGCGCTGAACCAAAGAGGACAGATGATCGTTAAATGATAGTGAATAGTCCAAGATGACCCCAAGGTATCGAAGTGACTGTAGGGGATCATCATTAAAATGTATGTACAATAAACTTAAGTTACTGTATATACACTGAATGTGAGGATTGCTATCGTAGTATTAACATATGTATATTGATTGTGTTGAGACTTGTGCAGATATTAGAGCTTGGAGGTTATTGCTGTGATTGTGGAAGCAAGGAATTATGCAAGAGGATTGAGTTTGATTATGTTATTGGTCCAAAGTGTTCAAGAAAGAGATGAATCTTCAGTTGCTTGCAAGATGTGAGGAGTTCTGTGCTACTTCTGAGTTTGTCAAGGAGAGAGTTCCAGATGGTTGCTGCATAGAGTTCAAAAGATCTTGCACATGTGTGCTGGGTGCTTTTTGTTTTTGTATGAGGGATTATTAGGGCATTCCTGGGGGTTTGTCGGCTAGCTCTGTTGGATTGGAAGGAGTGTTTGGAGGTGGAAAGAGGAGTGTCCATTAAGGGCTTTGAAGGTCATCGGAAGTATCTTGTATTTTATGTGACTGCTCAAAGGGAGCCTGTGGAATTGCTTGAGAATGGGTTATGTGTACATGTTTGGGGGCTGCTAGTAGTATCTGTGCTGTTGTGTGAAGGGCTGTGCATAATGGTAAGGTTACGGCAGTCCATGATATATGGAGTTGCAGTAGTTGAAGTGTGGAAAGATTGTTGCTTGGAATGCTGATCTGAAGTCAGGGGGGTCAGGATTGGGCATAGGCGTTGTAGAATACGGATTTTGTAAGAGATTGCATTTACGGTATTCTTCACCTATTGCTTGAATGATAGGTTTTGGTCCAGAGTGATTCAGAGGTATTTTATTTCTAACTGTACGTGGATTTGACTGTTGTTTAGTTTCATGGAGGGGAGCAACAGGAATGTGTTGTCTTTTGTGACAAACAGTGCTTCTGTTTTCCTGTAGTTGATGGTTAGATGGTTCGTGGAGAGCCATTGTGAGATTTCAGTGAAGCAGTGTTGCAGTTTTCTATAGCTGATGTTGAAGGGGGTGTCGAGCATGATGTGTCTGCATACGAGGTGTGACAAAAAAGAAACGAGACTGTCCTATAAATGTTTTATTACAAAATCTACTACTACTACTATTTAGCACTTATAAAGCACCACGCACGCAGCGCTGCACAGCTAGCCTACAAGAGGTGGCTAACATACAAGAGACAGAGAAATTACACATTATCCCCTTCAAAGTAATCCCCCAGAGTTAATGCAATTCTGCATTCGTTTCTGACACGTATAGAAGCACTCGGTAAAATCCTCCTCTTTGAGGTCCCTCAGCTCCCTCGTCACAGTGGCCTTGATCTCTTCTACAGAGGCAAAATGAGTTCCTTTGAGCAGAGTCTTCAGCCTAGGGAAGAGCCAGAAGTCGCACGGTGCAAGATCTGGGGAATAAGGAGGGTGGTTGAGAGCTGTGATGTGTTTGTTGGCCAAGAACTGCCTCACACTGAGCACAGTGTGTGCGGGTACATTGTCATGGTGGAGCAGCCACGACTTGTCTCTCCACAGAGCCCGCCTGCTGTGCCTAACCCAGTCATGGAGGCGACTGAGGACCTCCTGGTAGAAGTGCTGGTTGACTGACCCTCAGGCACAAACTCTTGATGGACCACTCCCTTCTGGTCAAATAATGCGATCAGCATGACCTTGATCCTTGATTTGGACATGGACGCCTTCTGGGTGACAGTCGAGTCTTCCACTGCAGGCTCTGTCTCTTGCTTTCAGGGTCGTACTGGAAGACCCAAGTCTCGTCTCCTGTGATGACTCGGTCAAAGAACTCTGGATCTTCTCTAGCAAGTCTTGAAAAACATTGACCCGGTGCTCCTTCTGGTCGTCCAATAAAAGCTTGGACACCAACTTGGCGCACACCTTCCGCATCCCCAGCTCCTGCACCAAGATGGTCTGCACTGACTCCCTGTTTAGGCTGAGCTCCTCAGCTATCATCCGCACTGTCAATCTGCAATCACTCAGCACCAGCTGGTTCACTCTGTCAATATTCTCAACTGTCTTTGTCGTGGAAGGCCGCCCTGACTTGGGGTCATCCTCCACCTCCTCACAGTCAGCCTTGAAGCATTTGTGCCACTCGAAGACTCGCGGCCTTGACATTGCATCTTCTCCATAAGCCTTATAGAGAAGTTGGAGACACTCAGTTGGGCCCTTCTCCAACTTAACTAGAAATTTCAAGTTGATGCTTTGCTCCATATTTCTGCCTCCTCCAGTTGCGTGACAAAGCAATGGAGCAGTGTGCTACAAAAAAAACCTGAAAAAGAAAAACAGAGTGAGAGAGATGAAAAATATTGTAGCAGAACAGTGGCAAGATGTTGCACAACACAGTGACATAAGCTGTTAGCCAATTGGCATTGAGTCATGGGTGTGGCTGCCACAATCTTGTTTCTTTTTTATCACACCTCGTAGATGTGGTAGAAGAGGCCGTGTGACTTGAGTGTACATAGGGGTTGGAGGTAGATATTGAATAGTAACACAGAGAGTGGAGCCTTGTGGGACAACCCTGGGTTTAGGTGTAGGGTGCAATGTCACCATTTTGATTTGTTACTGATGATTGGTTAGGTAGGAGTGAAACCATTGTAGTATGGTACCTTGGATTCCAGTGTCCTAATGCACAGCAGCTCAGAGGGCTCTTTTTTTCTCAGATATCCTTGTAAATGTTTGATCAAGTATCAAACTTCTTCCTATGTTTTTTATGAGGCCTCCCAGCTGCTGGCCTTCCTTAATTCTCATGGCTTGGAAGGCCTGGCCAGGCCTCCTATTGAATCACAATGAATTATTTAGATATACTGGTTGTTTCACCTGTTTGATAATCTTCTCTCTATTTGTAAATTGGTTTATTTCCTTCCACTTGGAAGGCTGGAATGTGAATTGTATGTTTTAGCCACGATGGAAAGTCTGGCTATCGGTCTGTATAATGTTGGCTCCATTGGGTTGAGGTCGAGGATTTTTAGGGTGGGACGTATGGATGAGATCTTCAGGATGTTAAGCTTGTGACCTTGGGTTCGGGTCATTTGGGTGATTTCTGTGAGGATGGGGCTGAGTTCTTTTTTGGCTGACTTGACCCAAGTTACTGAGCATGGATCAAAGGGGGGATGTTGTGGTATTGAGGGAAGTGATGATGGTTTCAATGTTTTTGCTGCTGATGGATTTGAATGATGACCAAGATGTGGCAGCAGATGCTTGAGTGAGGGGGGAGTTGCATAATTTGGGTTAGTGTTGAAACTGCTTCTATTGATCAGCTAGTTGCTGTGGGTTGATGGAAGTGTTTGAGGTGGAGTTTGTGGGAGCTTTTGTTAGTTGTTTTGCTAGGTCAAAGAGCTCTCTAGAGTGCTTGAGGGAACGGTTGATCAGCTTGGTGTGGTAATTCTTCTTGGCATTGTCAGTGGCTCTATGGTATTCATCTATTAGGTTCAAGTAAAGGTTGCGGTTTGTGGTGTCTCTGGCTTTCCGCCATTTACATTCAAGCTTTCATAGACGGGTTTTGATTTTTCGGAGTGCGAGTGTTTACCAAGTAGATTTGGATGGCTTGTTGTTTTTGTGGAGAGTGAACATTGATGCAACTGAGCATTATTGACGGTGCTGTTCCATTTTAGCAGGTAAGTGTCAAAGTTATTTATATTTTCATCAAGGGAGGGGGGAGATGCTGTTGAGGAATTCTTCCTTGTTGAACTGCTTGAATCTTCATTTTATTTGGTGTGGTGGTGGGAGGTTTGGTTGGGTGTTGATTGGTAGACAGAAGATTATGAGGCTGTGATCAGATCAAGGGAATAGTACAGAGATGGGGGGTGGGGTAGTTTGGAATGTGTGTTGCCTTTGTCATAAATAGGGTTTTTTTATGATTTGGGTAAAGTTCATGGCTTCTAGGAAGGAGGTGGTATGATTTGCTGAAGTGAGGGTAGGTTAAAATCACCTAGTATCAGGGTTGTTTTATTTGTTTTGGCAATCTCAAGTGTGTTTTCCAATAGACATGTCAGGTCTGTAGAAGCAGCAGTTGGTGATCTGTAAGTAAGATGTATTGTAAGCAGTTTGTTTGTCATAGTAAGGGTGTCTGTTCCATTTGTACTCTCGGTGGATGGGCATGGAAGTTGTGGTGGGATTTGGTTAGTATGAGGACTCCTTCTCCTTTCTGGTGGGAGAGGTCATACCCATGGGGTGTGAGTTGGTTCATTAAAATTGAGTCCATTTTGGAGAGTCACGATTCGGTTATGCATAGAATGTTGAGGTCACTGCTTGTGATGAGGTCTCTGATCTTTTTCTTAACTGAGCGGGAGTTTATTAGTGCACATTTAGAAACATAGAAACAAGATGACAGAAAAAGACCACATGGCCTATCTAGTCTGTCCTTCCATAACAACTACAACAGTCCACTTTTTACCTTTAGAGATCCTCTGTTTTGGTCCCATGCTTTTTTGAATTCAGTTACTGTCCTCATCTCTACCACCTCCACTGGGAGACTATTCCATGGATCCACTACTCTTTCTGTAAAGAAATATTTCTGCATATCACTCCTGAATCTATCTCCCTTCACCCTCATCCCATGTCCCCTCGTAGCAGAACTTGCTTTCAATTGAAAGAGGCTCTCTCCCTGAACATTTATGCCACGGAGGTATTTAAACATCTCAATCATATCACCTCTATCCTGCCTTTCCTCTAAGGTATACATATTAAGATCCTTAAATCGGTCCTCATATGCTTTATAATGAAGCCCACTAATCATTTTAGTAGCCACCCTCTGCACCGACTCCATCCTGTTCACATCCGCTGTATGAGTGTGTATGTGGATTTGGTGGAATGAGGGTTTGTGTCTCTTGGTAGAGAGAGGCTGGGTATGTGCATTAGATGGTGGTAGTTTCTTTGTCTGGTACAGACATAAGATGGGTTGGCAGGGAGGTTGAGGGTATGGAGTACATGTGTGCTGCAGCAGTTGGTGAGTAGGTAGGAATTGGAGGTGGAGGCTAGGACCAGGAGTGCCAGTACAGTATACAGGATTGCAATGTCTTCTGGATGTAGAGGGAGGATCTTCCCGTGCTCCTTTTATGTAATGTGGAAAAAGGGTATGTTCATGGGGTTTATGAAGGGGAATCACAATCTTGCAGTTTAATTAGTGGAGGAGGAATAGTAAGAAAATCCACAGTACTACCTTTTAACTTTCGAAAGGAAGACTCTGATAAAATGAGGAAAATAGTTAAGAAAAAACTAAAAGGAGCAGTTCAAAAGGTTAAAGACTTACATCAAGCTTGGGTGTTGTTGAAAACTACTATCTTGGAAGCCCAGACCAGCTGTATTCCACGCTTTAAGAAAAGTGGAAGGAAGTCCAAATAAACTGCCAGCATGGTTTAAAGGTGAGGTCAGAGAGGCTGTTATTGCCAAAAAAGCAACTTTCAGGAAATGGAAAAAAGAGCCAAATGACAAAGCCTGGAAACAGCACAAGCACTGGTAAGTCAAATGCAAGGCATTGATAAGGCAGGCAAAGAGAGAATTTGAGAAGAAGCTTGCTGCGGAGGCAAAAACGTGAAATAAAGACTTTTTCAAGTACATTCATAGCAAAACACCTGTGAGAGAGTTAGTTGGTCCATTAGATAGAGGGGTTAAAGGGGCACTAAGAGGCGACAAGGCGATAGCGGAGAGACTGAATGAATTCTTTGCTTCGGTCTTTACTGAGGAAGATGTAGGGATGTTACCCATGACTGAAATGGTATTTAAAGGTGCGAAAGAATTGAAGGAAATATCGATACATCGGGAAGATGTATTACAATTATTAGATAAACTGAAGAGTAGCAAATCACCTGGGCCGGATGGTATACATTTAAGGGTGTTGAAAGAACTGAAATATGAGATTGCAGACCTGCTATTAGTAATCTGTGAATTTTCATTAAAAGCATCTGTCATGCCTGAAGACTGGAGGATTGCCAATGTAACACCAATTTTTAAAAAGGGTTCCAGGGGTGATCCGGGAAACTACAGACCAGTGAGCCTCACGTCAGTAGCGGCAAAAATGGTAGAAACCATCATAAAGAACAAAATTACTCAGCATGTAGATAGTCATGGCCTAATGGGAGACAACCAACATGGCTTTAGACAAGGAAGATCTTGTCTTACTAACCTGTTATGTTTTTTTGAAGGTGTGAATAAACAGGTGGACAAAGGTGAATCGGTTGACATAGTGTATCTGGACTTTCAGAAAGCCTTTGACAAGGTCCCTCATCACAGACTTTTGGCAAAACTAAAGAGTCATAGGATAGGAGGCAGTGTACTATTGTAGATCAGGAACTGGTTAAAAGATAGAAAGCAGAGGGTAGGCCTAAATGGCCAATTTTCCCAATGGAGAAAGGTGAATAGTGGTGTACCCCAGGGATCTGTTCTGGGTCTGCTGTTTTTTGACATATTCATAAATGACCTGGAAAAGGGAATAACGAGTGAGGTTATCAAATTTGCAGATGACACAAAACTATTTAAAGTTGTTAAAACCCAAGAGGATTGTGGAAAATTGCAAGAGGATCTTGATAAATTGGAAGACTGGGCATCAAAATGGCAGATGAAATTTAATGTGCACAAGTGCAAAGTTATGCACCTAGGGAAGAACAACCCAAACTGTGCTTACAAGATGCAAGGTTCAACATTAGGAACCACCACCCAGGAAAAAGATTTAGGCGCATTGTGGATAACATGTTGAAACCCTCGGCCCAGTGTGCAGCGGCGGCCAAGAGAGCAAATAGAATGCTAGGTATCATAAGTAATGGAATGGAAAATAAAACAAAAGATATTATAATGCCTCTATATCGTTCCATGGTGAGACCGCACCTTGAATATTGTGTGCAATTCTGGTCACCGTATCTTAAAAAGGATATAGCATTAGAAAAGGTTCAGAGAAGAGCCACCAAAATGGTAAAGGGGATGGAAGGATACTCCTATGAAGAAAGGCTAAAAAGGTTAGGGCTCTTTAACCTGGAAAAGAGATGGCTGAGGGGAGATATGATAGAAGTCTATAAATTAATGAACAGAGTCGAACGGGTAAACATAGATCGATTGTTTACGTTGTCAGAATATAGAAAGACTAGGGGACATGCAATGGATTGTGGAAAGAGGATTGTGGAAAATTGCAAGAGGATCTTGATAAATTGGAAGACTGGGCATCAAAATGGCAGATGAAATTTAATGTGGACAAGTGCTAGGTTATGCACCTAGGGAAGAACAACCCAAACTATGGTTACACGACGTAAGGTTCCACATTAGGAACTACCACCCAGGAAAAAGATTTAGGCGTCATTGTGGATACCAACGGCCGCGTTCAACAAGGTACACTGCCTTGCTACTATAAATCAGCAGCGCCTGCGGCTCCAGTTCTTAGCTGTGTTTTACTTATGCTGTCCCTTTGCTGGTGTCCTGTTTATTTTGTTTATTTGTGTTTCCTCAGACACTGCCCCTCCAATCCAGGCCAACAGTCTCCTGCCAGTAAGTGGGGTCCTCCCCTTCCGGTTTTCCCGCGGCCGCGTTCAACAAGGTACACTGCCTTGCTACTATAAATCAGCATCGCCTGCGGCGCTCGTCGCCGCGGTGCGCAACAGGGGCGCGCACCTAAGGAGCACGACGTGCTCCTTAGGTGCGCTCCTTGGGGCCGCTCCGGTGGCGGAGGTCTGTTTCTTCTTATGAGCTGGATGGGTTTATTTTCCGTTCTCCTTTCCACCTCTTCACCTGGTAAGTTAAGCTCCTCGCCTGCTCTATTTTTACAGCCGCCTGGGCTCGCTTCTGGCCCGTTGATTCTGGCAACGTCTTTTCCCTGCTTTTCTCCATCTCTGTCCTCATTCCTTTGCCCTATGGACCCTATTCCTGTAATCTGGGGCAGGCGGCCTAACAAACCCCCTAATCTACGTTTCCGTTGTAGTGCCAACCTTCGTTCGTGCCCTCTTTCTTCCTCCTTCCGCTCCTTCTAATTCATCCTGGGCCCCCTTTTCTATTGGTCTCCTTAACTGTTGGTCTCTTCGTAACAAAACTCTTCTTATCCAGGACTTAGTTCTAAGATCCCCTCCTGGGATTACTCTCCTTATGGAGACCTGGCTCCGTGATGGTGAGAACGCTCTCCTTGCATGCTGTCTCCCCCCTGGCTTCTCTGCAGCTTCTGTCCCTCGTCTCTGTCGGTCTGGTGGTGGCGTGGCTGTCATTCTTCATCCTTCTTTTTCTTATACTCAGATCTCTTCCTCGTCATTGCATTACTCTGAAGCTCTCCTACTCCGCCTCCACACTTCCCCTTCTGTTCATATTCTTCTTATTTACTCTCCTCCAGCTCTTCGCTCTCATCTCTGGGATGCCCTCTTGTTAACCATCACTGATATCTCCTTGGCTTTCCCTCACCTGATCATTGCAGGTCATTTTAATCTCCACATGGACGCTCCCTCTTCAACGAGAGAGCACTCTTTCCTTTCATTCCTCCAGGATCTGTCGCTAATCCAACATGTCACTATCCCAACCCATCAGGCCGGTCACACCCTCGATCTATTTCTGACCTCCACCTCTTCCTCTCTTATTCTGTCGGCTCTGTCCGCCACGTCCCTCCCTTGGACAGATCATTTTCATCTCACACTATCCTGTTCCTTTTCAGGTATTTTACCCCCTGTCTCTTCAGTGTCCCCCCCCCCCACCCCCATCATCTCCATTGCGGTTGTCTCGAGCTCTCACTCCCCTCACTCTACAAACGTTTCCCCCAGTCTCTGAGCTTTTGCCTGCTGATTTTTCACTTCTCTCCCCTAACTCCCAGGCTGCTCTTTGGTCTTCCACCCTTTCCGCTACTCTTGATCTTTTAGCTCCCTTACGTCCCCGCCCACTTCGTCGACGTCCTTCCCATCCCTGGTACCATAATGGCCTGCGGCTGCTGCGGACACATCTTCGGAGGGCCGAGCGATTATGGCACAAGGTCCCCTCTCCTGCCAATTTATCTATCTTCAAATCCCAACATTCCTTCTATCGCTCCCAACTTCATTCTGCTAAACGGGATTATTTCTCTAACAATATTTCACATGCTCCCAATCAGACCCGACATCTCTATTCTGCTCTTCGCTCTCTTATCTCTTTACATGCCCCATCACCAACTCCTGTTATCCAGTCTTCTCCTTCTCCCTCACAATTGGCTTCTTTCTTTGTCTCTAAGGTTGCCTCATTGACAGACTCACCACCTTCATGCCCTGCTCCTATTACTCCCCCCCCCCTGTTCCCTCGCCTCCGCCTGTCTCCCAACTCTCTCACTTCTGGGCTACCTTCTCTCCCATCACTGCACCCGAACTTCATCACCTTCTTTCCTCCTCTAGGAAGACCTCTTGCCCGCTTGATCCTATCCCTTCCTCTTGGCTTATCACTCCCTCTCGGGGTGTCTTCCCTTATATTCTTGCTATGTTTAACTCCAGCCTTTCCACAGGGATCTTTCCTAGTTCTTGGAAGCACGCGTTGGTTCGCCCTATCTTGAAGAATCCCTCTCTTGATCCTTCACTTCCTTCTAATTATCGTCCCGTTTCCAACCTTCCTTTTTTGTCTAAACTTCTGGAGAAATTTGTTTTTGCTCAACTTTCCCATCACCTGGATTCTACCAACTTTCTTCACCCCCGTCAATCTGGTTTCCGTCCTGGGCATAGTGTCGATACTGTTCTCTTAGCTTTCACCAATGCACTGCATGTAGCTCACGATCGCGGTGATATTTCGGTGGCGGTAGCTTGGGATCTTTCAGCTGCTTTCGACTTGGTTGATCACTTTCTTCTTCTTCACCGTCTTCGGGAAGCCGGTCTCTGTAGTACGGTCCATCACTGGTTTCACTCTTTCCTTTCTTCCCGTTCCTGTGCAGTTCTTTCTTCTTCACCTGCACTTCCTTCTTCTGATTCACAGCACCTTTCCTGCGGGGTCCCACAGGGTTAAGTTCTTGCCCCTCTTCTTTTCAACCTCTTTCTGGCCCCTCTTGCTCTTCTCATACAGCAGTCAGGTATCTCAGCTTTCTTTTATGCCGATGACATTCTCCTACTTCATCATACCTCTCCTTCCTGTCCCGATCTTGCCCCACTGAACTCTTGTCTTTCATCTGTGGCAGACTGGCTCACCACTAACTGTCTTCACTTAAATCTTACTAAGACTCTTGCCATTTGGTTCACCTATGGTGGTCCTTCCCCCTCTTTAGCCCCTTCTTTCTCTGACTCTCCGGTCCCACTAGTCTCCACCTTTTGGTACCTAGGTGTCCACTTTGATTCCGATCTTTCTTTTCACACTCATATTTCCCATATCACTAAAACTTCTTTCTTTTTTCTTAGTAAAATTCGTTCAGTTCGCCCTTTTCTCTCTCCTTCAGCCCTGACCACACTGGTATTATCTTTAGTTATGTCACGGGTAGACTTCTCCAATTCATTGTTCCTTGGTCTCCCTAAAAATCAGGTAACCAGACTTCAAAGAATACAGAATACTGCTGCACGCCTTGTCACACATTCCACTCTCCGGGATCATGTCACTCCTTTACTCTTCCGTCTTCACTGGTTGCCCGTTTCATTTCGTTCTCAATTTAAGCTCTTGACCCTGTTACATAAAGTTTACCACAATAGCACCCCATCGTATCTGATTGATCTCCTCTCCTTTCATTCTCCTAGGTATACACCCCGCTCTTTCCACCTCAACCGTCTTGCCCTTCCTTCCCCTTCCCGTGCCCACTTGCAGCTCACCCGTCTCTCTGCTTTTTATTTTGCTGGTCCTGCTCTTTGGAACTCTCTCCCCTCTTCTCTCTGTCTGGAACCACAATATGTCACAATCAAACAAAACCTCAAGACCCATCTGTTCTCCCTAGCATTTAATGTCCCTTCTCCTTTTGTATGAGTTTACCCCTTTTTTGTATATTAGATCTGCCTTTTGTATCTCGTCCTGTCTCTATTATCTTTTTCTTTTTCTGTCCTTTATAATTTTGTACATTTCCTTTCTTTTTACCGGCTTCTGGACAAATTTTTATGTATTTTATTATTGTACACCGCCTTGATTGATATAGAAAGGCGGTTTTTATCAAATGATTAAACCTTAAACCTTACCATGTTAAAACCCTCGGCTCAGTGTGCAGCAGCGGACAAGAGAGCAAATAAAATGCTAGGTATGATAAGGAAAGGAATGGAAAAGAAAACAAAAGATATTATAATGCCTCTATATCGTTCCATGGTGAGACCGCACCTTGAATATTGTATGCAATTCTGGTCGCCGTATCTTAAAAAGGATATAGCGATTTTAGAAAAGGTTCAGAGAAGAGCCACCAAAATGGTAAAGGGGATGGAAGGATACTCCTATGAAGAAAGGCTAAAAAGGTTAGGGCTCTTTAACCTGGAAAAGAGACGGCTGAGGGGAGATATGATAGAAGTCTATAAATTGATGAACGGAGTGGAACGGGTAAACGTAGATCGATTGTTTACCTTATCAGAATATAGAAAGACTAGGGGACATGAAATGAAGCTACAGGGTAAACTATTTAAGACTAATAAAAGAAAATATTTTTTCACTCAACGTGTAATCAAACTCTGGAATTTGTTACCGGAGGATGTAGTAAAGGCTGTTAGTGTAGCTGGGTTTAAAAAAGGTTTGGACAAGTTCCTGGAGGAAAGGTCCATAAACCATTATTAAGAAAGGACCCAGGATATCAATGCTTGATCCAGTACAAGCATGCATTGTGGAACCTGTGTCTTTTGGGGAAATGCTAGGTACGTATGACCTAGATTGGCCACTGTTGGAAACAGGATACTGGGCTTGGTCTGACCCAGTATGTCATATCTTATGTTCTTATGGGTGCAGTACTGAAAAACGTGCTGAGAGTGTGCTGCAATAGTGCCCTACTCTTGGTTGGTAATAGTTCTTCTGAAGGAGTGGGGCTAAGAGGTATCGAAGAATCTTGCAGAATGTTGGTAGATATTACAGTGGTAGAAGTGTGGCTTGGGGAGAACCTCTTGTGTTGTGTTGTGCTGTGTTGATGTGCATGTGGCTGGGAGGTGCCTGGATGTCTGTCGCTGGTGAGAGGTAGATCTTACCAGTGGTTGTGGGTCTTGGCAGTTGGTGATCGTAGCTGAGGAAAGGGTTCTGCTGAAAGCTGAAGATTTTACAGTGGAATTTGCTGGTGTGGTATGCAGCTTTTACATAATGTGAGTATCCTATTCAAGTCATAAATATCTCTGCACTAATTGTCCCCTGGTCAGATCACTGTAAAGTTCTTTTTGAACTGCTTATCAGACAAACTCACCCTGCTCCCAGATAAATCAGAGAATCTTCTGTTCCTTTTAAAGACATGCTTTATTCTCTATTCCTGCTGCTCAGACTCTTTTCCCTTCAGACTTTGATACTTTTTCATTATGTGAGCAGGCTGTAGCTTAGAATCATATGCTTGTTTGTACTATAGGCACCGTTGCTCCTCTTAAACCTTACATCGCTCCTTACCAGCAGCACTAGGCCTTTGTTTATTAAACCATCAATTATGCCATGCAGAGAGATGCTGCCCAAAGCATAAGACTCCCCCTGACATTATTTCACTTTAAAGACCACCACCATGTGTACCAAATTGAACTTATTTAGGTCACAAAATATTATTTTTCTACTATGATCAATAAAGCCTAGTTACTCACCTGTAACAGGTGATCTCCGGGAACAGCAGTAATTTAGTCTTCACATATGGGTATCGTCGGTACCGACGGAGCCTCTGCGGGAACGCTTCCCAGCGTCCAATACGAAAGCTTTTGCGAGCATCCCACAGCACCTGTGAGCTGTCTTCCCACCTTTCCCAACTGTCCCTCTCCAGTTGAGTTTAAAGCTGAGACAAAAGAGAGAGGGAAAGAGAGAGAGAGAGAGATAGAGAGATACAACTCCTAGCGGAGGTGGGTGGGTTGTGAAGACTAAATTCCTGCTGTTCCCAAAGATCACCTGTTACAGGTGAGTAACTATGCTATCTCCAGGAACAAGCACGAATGTAGTCTTCACATATGGGGATTCCCTAGCTGCAGATGCCAGGGAGAAGGACCCAGACGTTGTGTTCCATTGTGAAAGGGTTCCACTTCCCCTCATGGATCTGTGGCATCCTACCAGGGATGGTGGGTAGGAGTTGATTAAGTATGGAACAGGTGCTGAAGAACAGCCTGACCAAACAAGGCATCCCGGCGGGAGTCCTTGTCTAAGCAGTAATGGGCTGTGAAGGTATGAACCGAAGCCCAAGTAGCTGCTCAACAGATGTCGCCGATAGACACAGAGTGAAGATGAGCCATAGAGGCTGCCCTGGCTCTCACATTGTGTGCTGTGACATGGCCTTCAAGAGGAAGGTTTTTACTCTCATAGGCAAAAGATATACACTGTGCAATCCAGCTGGACAGTGTTCTTTTGGAGACTGGAAGTCCAAAATGACTAGGATCAAAAGCAAGAAAGAGTTGAGAGGACTTTCTATGTTGCTGTGTCCTTTGCAAGTAAAAGGCCAAAGCTCTTTTACGGTCCAAAGTATGGAGATTCCTTTCTGCATTTGAGGCGTGAGGCCTTGGAAATAATACAGGAAGGTAAACCACTTGGTTTAAATGAAAAGGTGACACCACCTTTGGCATAAAGTGTGTTTGAGTCCGAAGGACTATCTTATCATGATGGAACCTTGTATAAGGAGGGTCAGCCACCAACGCTTGCAATTCACTGATGTGACACGCTGATGTGATTGCAATAAGAAAGATGACCTTCCAGGAAAGAAATTTCAAAGAGGTAGTGGCTAATGGTTCAAAGAGCAGTTTCATGAGCTGCCCAAGAACCAGATTTAAGTCCCATGCCACCGGTGGTGGCTTAATGGGAGGCTTAGTTAAAAGAAGGCCTCTCATAAATCTCGCTATGAGAGGATGAGAGGAAATAGGTTGTCCATTTAGAGGCTTGAAAGAAGCTGCAATAGCACTCAAATGAACTCTCACTGAATTGGTCTTAAGCCCTGCATTTGATAAATGAAGGAGATACTCCAGTAATGATTCCAGAGGTATCGCAAGAGGGTTAAGACCCTTCTGCGAGCACCATATGGTAAACCTTTTCCACTTAAATGCGGAAGGCTTCCTGAAAGCATAAAGAATATCCTTTACCTGCTGGGAAAGGTTAAGACTGTGAAATTCTAGGCTTTCAGCAACCAGGCCCTGAGATGCAGAGACTGGGGATTGGGATGCCACAGCATCCCGTTGTCTTGAGAAAGGAGATCTGGAGCAGATCCTAACTCCATAGGTGGAGCTTGAGAGAGATGTAGGAGCAGAGGGTACCACATTTGCCGTGGCCAACTTGGAGCTATGAGAATCATATGACCTCTGTCTCTCTGAAGCTTGAACAGGGTTTTGGGAATTAGGGGAATGGGTGGAAAAGCATACAGGAAGTCCTGACCCCAATGAAGGAGGAAAGCATAGCTGGCCTGACAACCCTGAGCCAGAATTCTGGAACAGTACCGGGGAAGTTTGGCATTCAGCGGACTTGCAAAGAGGTCTATGTCCGGGGTTCCCCAAATTTGAAAACCTTTGGCCACCTGGTCTGCATGGCGAGACCATTCGTGTGTAAGCAGAACTCGACTGAGTCTGTCTGCCCAAGTGTTTTGAATGCCTGGAAGATAAACCGCAAGGAGGTGAATCTGATGCTCTCTGGCGAGGGCCCATAGTCGCAAAGCTTCGTTGCAGAGCGACAGAGAGCCTGTTCCGCCCTGCTTGTTCACAAAGAACATGGCTACTTGATTGTCCGTTTTAACTAGGACTGTCTTGTAACTGAGCTGGGTGTGTAATACTCGAAGAGCAAGGAAGATTGCTCTGAGCTCCAGGAGATTGATATGGATATAGGCCTCCTGTGGCATCCAGGTACCCTGGGTCAAGAGGCCTTGCAAGTGGGTTCCCCAACCCACCTGTGAAGCATCTGTTGTTAGAGTGGCTTGGGGTAGGGGTTGCTGAAAAAGAGACCCCACCAAAAGGTTTTTGGGTGTCTGCCACCATTGGAGGGACAAAATAAGGCGATCTGAGTTTGCTATTTTGTCTGACAGGCAACCTGACGCCTGAGTCCACTGAGTGGATAGGGTCCACTGGGCTGCCCTCATATGGAGGCGAGCATAAGGAACCACATGCATGGTGGATGCCATGTGGCCTAGCAACTGTAACATTTCCTGAGCAGTGAGGTGAGGTTTTAGCACTGCTTGGGAAGCTAACTGCACAATGCAAAGGCAGAGGGGCTGTGGAAGGTAGGCCCTTGTTTGTCTGGTATTCAGAAGAGCTCTTATAAACTCTAGGGATTGAGTGGGAGCAAGGTTGGACTTTGGGAAGTTTATGACAAGTTCCAAATACTGAAGGATGCGCATTGTGCGAGACAGAGCAACCCTGGCCTCTGGCTCTGAAGGGGCTTGAATGAGCCAGTCATCTAAGTAAGGGAAGACAAATATTCCCAGGGTGCGGAGAAATGCTGCTACCACAGCCATGCATTTTGTGAACACCCTTGGTGCAGAGGCCAGGCCAAAAGGAAGAACCCTGTAGTGGTAGTGCTTCCCTTGAAACAGGAATCAAAGGAACTTTGGGTGAGTTGGATGGATGAGAACATGAGTGTACGCATCTTTGAGATCTAGATAACAAAGCCAATCCCTGACTCTGAAGGTATGGCAGCAGAGTTCCTAGAGAAATCATTTTGAACTTCTCTTTGAACAGGAATTTGTTCAATTTTCTGAGGTCTAAAATGGGTCTGTGTCCTCCTGTTTTCTTTGGAATACCCTGTACCCGTTGGGGAATAGGTACCTCTTCTATTGCCCCTTCAGCAAGGAGCACAGTGACCTCTTGACCTAACCGGTCGTTGAGAGAGATCTAAGAATTGAACTGTCTTACCACTGTAGTAGGGGGCATGCTGAGGAAATGAAGCTTGTACCCCTCTCTTACAATAGACAGAGTCCAATTTTCTGCTGTTATCTGACCCCATCTGGGGGCAAAATGACATAACCTTCCAGGGATGGTGGAGGGTTCTGGGCCGTTCAGGGCCAGGAAGGCAAAGTTCTCTAGATAGGAGTCAAAGCCCCTGTGGAGGCTGAGTCTGCTGAGCTGGTTGAGGCTTAGCTGCTTTTGTCTTTCTTTGCCTAGGTTGTTGCTGCTGTCCCTTTTGGGCAGACTGACCTAAACAATGTCCCTGCTGGGTATAGGAGGGATAAAACTTTCTCTTCTTGCTGAAGAATGGTTTCTTAGAGGATCTTTTCCTCACATGATCAGCTGTACATTTAGACAATCTATCCAAAGTGATACCGTCAGCATCTATCTCATTAGCTTTTTCCTGCCAATTCTTGCCAAAGAGATTCTCTCCTGTGCAAGGTATATTCACTAGTTTGTCCTGTACCCAAATTTCCAAGTCAGATGCCTGGAGCTAGGCAATCCTACGTGCACCTATGGCAATGGCAGAGGTTCTGCTTATGCATTCAAAGCAGTCAAAGGCTGCACGATTCACAAGCTTGGAAACATCCTGAGCGCGTTTGAGAAGAGCGAGGTAATCTTGCCTTTTATCATCAGGAAGGAGAGGGCTTATAAGCTCTAAATCTCCTGTGACCTCTTTAAGGAACATTCCCATATACAAGGTATAGGAACTGATCCTAGCAGAAAGCCTGGAAGCCTGGAAGGGTCAACGTCCAAAGGCATCAAGAGTCCTACACTCACATCCTGGAGGATTAGATGCATGCCTTTTTGCACTCTTTATCCGTCTCATGGCTGATTCTACCACCATGGAATGGTATGGTAATTGAGTCTTCTGAAACCCAGGACAAGGAGGAACTCGATACATGGTGTCGAGTCTTCGAGAGTGAGGAGATGTGGTTAGAGGTGTTTCCCACATCCTTAACATAAGATCATGCAAGATCTCATGAATAGGTAAGATAGCTGCCTCCTTGGGAGCTTTAGGGTATTGTAGGATTTCTAATTCCTTTGCCCTAGGCTCTTTTTCAGGAGCGTCTGTGATGGAAAGACCTCGGGCCACATCTCGTATAAAATCCTGAAAGGTCATATACTCTGGTGGAGACATCCTACGCTGAGGAGAAGAGGAATCCTCAGGAAGAAGTACTCTGGTATCGGCAGAACTTTCAGAGTCTTCAGACTCATCAGAGGATTCGAAGTATCTCCGATCTGGGTGATCATGCAAGGCACGGTACCAATACCGATCGAAATCGGCATCGGAGTGCTCCGGTACTGACTTGTCGATGCCGGATAGAGACACATGACTCGGTCCCGGTAGAATACCTGACGATGTCGATGCAGTTGGTGCCGGTACCGGCTGAATTGTCTGAAGCGGTTTCAGAGGCATCAAGGCCGTGAGAAGAGCCGCCAGACTGCGTTCAATAGCCAAGAATCTCTAGTCTATCGACACTGCCGATGCTTGGGTATTGGTGCCGGATGAAGCAGCCAGAACCCCAGAGCATGGCACCAGTAGTTCTGCCGAGGTTGAAGCCTCGAGTACATCCTGGAGCCCCGTTAGTGCTCTGGAAGCCGAAGCCTGCCGCCAGGGCAATTTTGCCGATGAAAGTCCCTCAAGGGCAACGCCAGAGGCATCTCAATGTTTAGAAGGAGATCTACCCTTTGAGGACCGGCTAGATTTATGTTTAGTTACCTGAGATCCATGGGAGGAAGACGAAGCCCTGGAAGATGTCGATGCCATGGAGGCTGCATCGGAGGGAAAAAGGGTGCTAAGTTTAGCAGCTCAGTTTTGCCGGCCCCTTTTTGACATCATCCTACAGACAATACATTCTGAAATATAGTGGTCAGGACCTAAACATTTGAGGCACCACTCATGGGTGTCGGTGATGGAGATGGTACCGCCACACTTAGAACACTTTTTAAAACCCGAAGCGGGTTTTTCCATTCTGAAGGAAAAAGTTGGGCCTAGTGCCCAAAATGGCGCGTGGCACCTGAGGAGAAAATTTCTGGAAAAGACTCCAGAAAGAAATGTTGTTTTTTTTTTTTTATGAAAAAAAAGAAAGAAGAACCGGTGGTACTGGTGTAGCGTCGAGGGAAGGCAGACACGACCACAAAAAAGAAGAATAAGAAGGGAATTTTTTCTGCGGCTCTGCGGAAAACGAAGAACTGGAGAGGGACAGTTGGGAAAGGTGGGAAGGCAGCACGCAGGCGCTGTAGGATGCTCCCAAAAGCTTTCCTATTGGACGCTGGGGAGCGTTCCTGCGCAGGCTCCGTCGGTACCGACGATACCCATATGTGAAGACTACATTCCTGCTTGTTCCTGGAGATATCTTCTAATCGCCCTAAGCAACTGTTTGCAGTAACATAGTAACATAATATATGAAGGCAGATAAAGACCAATATGGTCGATCTAGTCTGCCCAGCAAGGCGGCAAGAATAGGTGCACTTGCCGCTCCATGCAGGTCACCTCTCTGCATGCCTTTGTTTAGGGGTGTACCCACCGCTCCTTGTAGTCACCCCTATTTGTTCAGATACAAGAGATAGTTATGTTTATTTAGATTTTATCCTGTTGCTATAAAGGGATCCACTATGTCTGTCCCATGCCATTTTGAATTCTGTCACTGTGTTTGCCCCCACCACTTCCATCGGGAGGGCATTCCAAGCATCCACCACCTTTTCAGTGAAAAAGTATTTCCTGACATTGCCTTTCCATTTACCTCCTTGCAGCTTAATGTTATGTCCTCTAGGTTTATAGCTTCCCCGTCTTAGGAAGAGGTTTGTTTGTCCATTAATACTCAAAATATTTAAAGGTCTGAATCATATCTCTCCTGTTCCTCTTCTCCTCCATAATGTGCATATTTAGGTCTTCAAGTCTCTTCTCATAAGTCTTCTGATGCAGGCTCCAAATCATTTTGGTCACCTTCCTCTGAACTGCTTCCAGGCTTTTTATATCATTTGTTGCCCTTGTCTCCAGATCTTTCTGCATACTCCTGGGCTGGTCCTTCTCCTAAGAAACTGGCATGCTATTTCATCAAGAAAATATATGATATCCAACAAAGTTTTCCAAAAACTCAAATGGATCTCTCTGGTCCACTCAGTGGCATACCAAAGGCAGGGCGGTGGGAGTGACCAATCCCGAATGCAGGCAATAATGGGTTGCATTGTCTGTAGAGCATTTAAAAACAATAATAAAACCAACTAAAAGTCAGTGTGCATTTTATCACCATGTGCTGATAACTCTAAACAATGTTGTTAAGTGCCATTAAGTCAGTGTCAACACATGGTGACCCTCTGGATAGTTGTCCTAAATTGTGCTCAGTCTTCAGTCAGGCAGCTCATTGTAGACACAGTGGTAACCCATAGCTACTGTTATTGTATCAATCCATCTCATTGCGGGCCTTCCTCGTTTGTGTTGACCTTCTACCTTGCCAAGCATGATGTCTTTCTCTAATGATCTCTCTCTTCACATGATGTGTCCAAGTATGAAAGTCAAAGTCTTGTCATTTGAACTTCTAAAGAAAGTTTAGATTTGATCTCCTCTAGTACTGACTGGTTTGTTCTTCAGGCAATCCATGGTATACACAGTATTCGCCAGCAACCTAATTCAAAGGCATCAATTTTCTTCCTGTCTATCTTTTTCACTGTCCAGCTTTTGCACCCATATGACGCTACTGAAAATACCATGGCTTGAACGAGTTGAATCTTTGTATGGAGAGATAAATCTCTGCTCTTGAGAATCTTGTCTAGGTCCTTCATAACCATTCTGCCAAGAGCAATGTGCCATCTGATTTCTTGACTCTTTATTGATAGTTGATCCAAGAAAGTTAAAGTTGTCCACTATTTCAATTTCTTCTCCATCAAGGATGAACTTACCGATTTTGCCAGTTGTCAGGATCTTTGTCTTCTTTACATTAAGGTGCAGGCCCATTTTAAGACTATGTTCCTTGAGAAACAAATGTTTCAGATTGTCTTCACTTTCATTCAGTAATGTGGTATCATCAGCATTGTGAAGACTGTTGATGAGTCTCACACCAATCTTTACACCTCTGTTGTTTTCATACAGTCCTGCTTCTCTGATGATCTGTTCTGCATATAAACTAAACAGGTACAGGGAAAGTATGCAGCCTTGTCGTACACCTTTGCTGATTTTAAACCATTCTGTTTAATGTTGATGATGATGGATTGTTCTCCAAGCTTGATCATTTGATTGCAGATGTTTCATCACCATTCGAGGGGACATCTTCAGTGCGGGGTTCCAGATGGTAATGTACTTAAATGCTTGCATTTGGACTTATATTGGGGTTAGTGGTGACTCAGCTCTTTAGTTCACAGGGATTGATTGGTTGGGGCTCCCTGAGGGTTGCTGGGGTATGATTGTTGTTAATAAGCCTTGTTGGTGATGATTCAGCTCTTTGGTCTGCAGGGATTGCTTGGTTGGTTTCACTGAGGGTTGTTGGGGTGTGGATGTTTTTCACGGGTGATGGTGGTGCCTCAGCTCTTTGGTCCATAGGGATTGGTAGATCAGGTCTGTGTCAATATCTCTGTTTATCGATTTTGTGGTGGAAACCACGCTTCCAGAAATTCTCTCTTTTTTTATTTGGGCTCATGCTATGATTTTGGTTGTTTTCCAGTTGAAATTGTGTCCTTCCGCATCTTCATAGATTGAGACCAGGAAGAGTGGGTCATGTCTTTTGCAGACTAGCTGGTGTTCATGTAGCCTGGTGGATAGTTTTCTTCCTGTTTGGCCAACTTAGTTCTCGTCACAGTCACCGCATTGAATTTTGTACACGATGTTTGTCCTTTGATCTTTCTCTGGTTGTCCTTTCGGTTTTGACAGGATTCTTCTCAGGGTCGCAGTTGGTTTATAGAGTACTGTAATGCTGTGGTCTCTTAATAGTCTTGCAGTCATTTCGGAGGTGTTCTGAATGTAAGGGAGGGTGAATCGTCAGGGTGCACTTTCAGTCTGGAGGTTCGAACTCTGCACTGATGATGTCCCCTTGAATGGTGATGAAACATCTGCAATCAAACCATCAAGTTCTGAGAACAATCCAACATCATGATCACCAACCTGAGCTACCAGTATTCACAGACATCCCCATTCTGTTTCTCCTTGTTCCATTTGAACTATTGCTTCTTGATCAATGTAAAGGTTGTGCAAGAGATCTATCAGGTGTTCTGGTATACCCATGCGTCTTAAATTGGCCCAGAGTCTCTCATGCTTTACACAGTCAAGCGCCTTGCTATAGTAAATAAAACACATATAGATATCCTTTTGGTATTCTTTAGTCTTTTCAAGGATCCATTTCTCATCCGCAATGTCATCTCTCGTTCCTTGTCCTTTCCTTGCACTTCAGTCAGTTCTCGTTCCAGGTATGGTTGTATTCTCTGCTCAATAATCTCCAGTAGAATCTTGCTGGCATGTTGGATCAGAGTGATTGTGCGATAATTTCCACAGTCAATTGGATCAACTTTCTTTAGTATTGGCATAAAAACAGATCTTTTCCAGTCAGTTGGCCACGATGTTGGCTTCCATATTTCCTGGCAGAGCCTTCTAAGTACGGTAACAGCAGTATCAGATTGCTGTAATACTTCAATGGGAATAATTTTTTTTATTTTTTTATTTACATTCTCTTATATACCGCGCTATTCTGCATCAGTGCAGTTTACATTGAACAAACTGAAATTACATTGAACAGGGCATTATAACTTGGAAATAACTATTTTTACAGGGAACATAATATCAATGCCCAGTGCTTTGTTCTTTGATAAGGCTTTCAATGCTGCTTCGACTTCTTCTTTCATCACCAATGATTCCGGATTATAAGGCACAGGCTGAAATGGCTATTAGTCCACTTGATCTTTATTATACAACAACTCTGTATATTCTTTCCACCTTTTCTTGATCTTCTCAGCATCATTCAACATGGATCCTTGAGCATCTTGTATCATTCCAGTTCGAGGCTGGAATTTTTTCAACTCCTGTAGCTTTAGGAAAGCCGATCTTGTTCTTCCTCTGATAGTTTCTGCTTCTATTTCCTTGCGTGCATCATTGCAGTACATTTCCTTGTCTTGCAACACGCTGGAAATCTTTATTGAGTTCTGTGATTGCCTCGCTTTCTCCTCTGGCTTTAGCTTCTCTGTGTTTCTAGGCAGTTTTCAGAATTTCTTCAGTCATCTATTTTGGCTGTTTTTGCGTTTTCACCTTTTGTAGAGAATTCTCACTTTCTTCCAACACAATCTTCTTGATGTCATCCTATGACTCTTCTGGAGCTCTGTAATTTGTATCTAACGCAGCAAATCAATTTTGCAGGCAGTCTTTAAATTCTGATGGTATATTCTCAAGGTTATATTTTGCTACATTCATGAGTGGCTTGCTTTTTTTCAACTTTAGCTTGAGTTTGCATATTAGTAGTTGGTGATCTGTATCGCAGTCAGCTCCAGGTTTTGTCTTTGTTGACTTCTACAGATGTAGCCAATTTCATTTTGTACAATCCCTTGGGTGAAGTTTATGTTGTCAGTCGCCGCTTGGATTGCTGGAAGAAGGTGTTTAAGATAAATAGATCGTTGGTCTTGCAGAATTTTATCAGTCTTTCTCCAGGTTCATTTCTGTTGCCAAGTCCATATTTTCCAACCACTTTGCTTTCTTCCTTGTTGCCAACTTTTGCATTCCAGTCACCCATGACTATCGGGATATCCTGTTTGCATGTTCTGTCAATTTCAGCTTGTACTTGCTCATAGAACTCATCAACTTCATCCTCTTCTGCAGCTGTTGTTGATATTTGAATTATAGTTATGTTGATGGGCATTCCTCCTAGACGAATAGAAATTAAGCATTCACTGATTGTATTGTATTGTATTTCATTACAGTTCTTGCAAGTTTCTTCTTAATTATAAATGCAACATCATTTCTTCTTTGTCTTTCATTTCCAGCATAGTAGACATGTGATCAACAAATGCAAAGTACCCGACACTAGTCCGTTACAGTTTGCTGACACCTAGCAGATCGAGTTGTACACATTCCATTTCATTCTTGACCACCTCCAATTTCCCCTGGTTCATGCTTCGTACGTTCCATGTCCCGATATGTAAGACATCTTTGCAGCTTCTGATTCTCATTTCAGATGCAGTTACATCAGCAATCAGATGTCTCAAGGGCTTTGATCCAACCACATCATGAAGGCTGGCTTTACTCTGAAAAGTATTCAGTCCCTCCCCAGTAGAGAGTCGAGTGCCTTCCGACATGGGGGTCTCATCTTCCAGCACTATAGTGCAATTTGTTTTGTTGTTATTATCCATTCGGTTTTCATGGCAAAATATGGAAATAGATTGCAAGGCCTTTCTTCCGCGCTGTTTAATTTTAGTGTTGCTGCAGTTGTCACAAAAATGTGATCCTACACTGCCAACACCGTCCCATTCTGCTGCTGCTCAGATGGGTTGTTTGTCATGGGCAATGTCAATGATAAAATATTCCTCTCTGAAAAAATCATTTGTTGGTCTAAGTTCTATAAAATTGCTGCAGTCACTGTTGACATTTAAAAATATATTTGTAAACTTCAAATTAGCACATTTTTCTACTTATACTTAAAGAAACATTGTATTCTACATGAAAAATTTGGAGAGCTCCAAGTTATACAGTTGGCCTCTGACACAAGTGGACTCATCTACAGGCCTTTGTTTCGAGACTAAGTTCATAAGAACATAAGATATGCCATAATGGATCAGACCAAGGTCCATCAAGCCCAATATCCTGTTTCCAACAGTGGTCAATCTAGGTCATAAGTACCTAGCAGTTTGCCCAAAAGACACAAGTTCCGCAATGCTTGTATTGGATCAAGCACTGATATCCCGTGTCCCTTTTAATAACGGTTTATGGACCTTTCCTCCAGGAACTTATCCAAACCTTTTTTAAACCCAGCTACACTAACAGCCTTTACTATATCCTCTGGTAACAAATTCCAATTAAGTGAAAAAATATTTTCTCTTATTAGTCTTAAATAGTTTACCATGTAGCTTCATTGTATGTCCCCTAGTCTTTCTATATTCTGATGACATAAACAATCAATCTATGTTTACCCGTTACACTCCATTCATTAATTTAGAGACCTCTATCATATCTCACCTCAGCCGTCTCTTTTCCAGGTTGAAGAGCCCTAACCTTTTTAGCCTCTCTTCATAGGGGTATCCTTCCATCCCATTTACCATTTTGGTGGCTCCTCTCTGTACCTTTTCTAATAATACTATATCCTTTTTAAGATACGGCGACCAGAATTGCACACAATATTCAAGGTGCGGTCTCACCATAGAATGATAGAGGCATTATAATATACTTTGTTCTATTTTCCATTCCTTTTCTTATGATACCTAGCATTCTATTTGCTCTCTTGGCCGCCGCTGCACACTGGGAGGAGGGTTTAACATGACATCCATGACGCCGCCTAAATATTTTTCCTGGGTGGTGGTTCCTAATGTGGAACCTTGCATCGTGTAACCATAGGTGCATAACTTTGCATAGGTGCATAACTTTGCACTTGTCCACATTAAATTTCATCTACCATTTTGATGCCCAGTCTTCCAATTTATCAAGATCCTCTTGCAATTTTCCACAATCCTCATAGGTTTTAACAACTTTAAATAATTTTGTGTCATCTGCAAATTTAATAACCTCTCTCATTATTCCCTTTTCCAGGTCATTTATGAATATGTCAAAAAGCAAGAGACCCAGCACAGGATCCCTGGGGTACTCCACTATTCACCTTTCTCCTTTGGGAAAATTGGCCATTTAGCCCTACCCTCTGCTTTCTTTTAACCAGTTCCTGATGCAAAATAGTACACTACCTCATATCCCATGACTTTTTAGTTTTGCCAAAAGTCTCTGATGAGGGATCTTGTCAAAGGCTTTGTGAAAGTCTAGATACACTATATCAATCGACTCACCTTTGTCTATCTGTTTGTTCACACATTCAAAAAAACATAACAGATTAGTAAGACAAGCTCTTCCTTGTCTAAAGTCATGTCGGCTGTCTTCCCTTAAGCCATGACTAGCTACATGTTCAGTTATTTTGTTCTTTATGATCATTTCTACCATTTTTCCCGGTACTGATGTCAGGCTCACTGGTCTGTAGTTCTCTAGATTACCCCGGGACCCTTTTTAAAAATTGGCGTTACACTGGCCATCCTCCAATCTTCAGGTATTACAGATGATTTTAATAATAGTTCAGAGCTTACTAATAGCAGGTCTGCAATCTCAAATTTCAGTTCTTTCAACAGCCTTGGATGTATACCATCTGGACCAGGTGATTTGCTACTCTTCAGTTTATCAAATAGTTGTAATACAGCTTCCCGGTGTATTGATATTTCTTTCAATTCTTCCGCAGTATCACCTTTAAATACCACTTCAGTCATGGGTATCATCCCTACATCATCCTCAGTAAAGACCAAAGCAAAGAATTCATTCAGTCTCTCCACTATGGCCTTGTCTCCTCTTAGTGCCCCTTTTTTCCACTCTATCATCTAATGGTCCAACTCACTCTCTCACATGTTTTTGCTACAAATGTACTTGAAAAAGTCTTTATTACGCATTTTGCTTCCACAGCAAGCTTCTTCTCAAATTCTCTCTTTGCTTGCCTTATCAATGCCTTGCATTTAACTTGCCAGAGCTTATGCTGTTTCCAATTTTCCTCATTTGGCTCTTTTTTCCATTTCCTGAATGATGCTTTTTTGGCAACAACAGCCTCTCTGACCTCACCTTTAAACCATGCTGGCAGTTTTTTGGACTTCCTTCCACCCTTCTTAAAACGTGGAATACAGCTGGTCTGGGCTTCCAAGATAATATTTTTAAACACCATCCAAGCTTGATGTAAGTCTTTAACCTTTGCAACTGCTCCTTTTAGTTTTTTCTTAATTATTTTCCTCATTTTATCATAGTCTCCCCTTTTGAAAGTACTGTGGATTCAGCATAGTTACTCACCTGTAATAGATGTTCTCCGAGGACAGCAGGAATCAGTCCTCACATATGGGTGATGTTGATGCCGATAGAGCGCGCGGAGCAAATCCCGAGCTTTCAAAGAAAGCTTTTGAGAGTTGCTACCACGCAGGCGTGGTCCCCTTCCCACCCAAAGGAGCCACCTTGCTCAGTCAAATGACATAGCTAAAGATGGCTAAAAAAAACAAAAAACCCACTAAAGATGGGGGGACTGCAACTCCAAGGGGAGGAGGGAGGGTTGTAAGGACTGATTCCTGCTGTCCTTGGTGAACACCTGTTACAGGTGAGCAACTATGGTTTATCTGGGAACAAACAGGATGTCAGTCCTCACATATGGGACTCCCCAGCTACAGGCTACCAACAACCTATAACCAAAAAAAGGCTCCCTCATCGAGAGCCGCAATGAAATCCTCTGCATCCAAAGGAATTAGCACTCCGGTAGCCTGAAAACAGAAGGGTCGGAGGGCAAGAGTTGCCTAGACCTCTAAAAGGTTACGGAGTACAACCTGGCCGAAGGCACAGTCACATCGGGACTGCCTATCCAGGCAGTAATGGGCTGCGAAGGTATGAACTGAAGACCAGGTGGCGGCCCGGCAGATGTCTGCCAGAGGAACGGAGTGCAGATGAGCCACTGATGCCGCCATAGCCCTGACCTTGTGAGCCGTGACATGGCCCTCCAACGGAGGTTTCGCTTCCTCATAGGCCTGGGCACTACAGTCCACCACCCATATGGACAGCATATGCTTGGTCACAGCCTTGCACAGCTTACTGGGGTCGTAGGAAACAAAAAGCTGAGAGGCTTTCCAGTGGCCTTGAGTATGTTGAATGTAGAAGGATAAGGCCCTCTTACAGTCCAGGGTATGGAGGACTGCTTCAACCCGACCGGTATGTGGTCTGGGAAATTAGGTAGGGAGGACCACCTCCTGATTGAGGCGGAACGAGGACACCACCTTCGGAAGGAACTTGGGTGTGTGCGAAGCACCACCCTATTCTTGTAGAACCTGGTATAAGGCCTCTCCACCAGGAGGGCCTGAAGCTCACTCACCCTTTGGGCGGCAGTGAGAGCAACAAGGAAAACCACCTTCCTGGAGAGATAGCGGAGATGACACGTAGCCATCGGTTCGAAAGGCGGCAGGGTAAGCCATCCCAACACTACATTGAGATCCCATTTGGTCGCTGGGGGTGGACAGGGGGCTTAGAGAGGAGTAGGCCCTTAAGGAACCGGGACACCGCTGGGTGATCTGAGAGGGGCCTCCCATCTACCTGATGGTGGTTTGCTGCTAGGGCACTGAGATGCACCCTGACGGAGTTGGACTTGAGCCCCGTGCTGGAGAGGTGGAGAAGGTATTGCAATACCATAACACCCGGCAAGAAAAGGGGTCGACCCCTCGTGCCATACACCAAAGCACAAACCTGTGCCACTTAAAGGCGTAAGCTCGTCTGGTAGACGTTCTGCGTGAGGCCAGCAGAACATCCTCCACGTCCTTCAGAAGTAGTGACACCCTCTCAGCAGCCATGCCGTCAACGAAAGAGAGCTGGGGTTGGGTGCAGGAGAGAGCCCACCTCCTGGGAAAGGAGCCGCGGAGCTGCCTCCAGGGGGATGGGGGTCTCCACCGCTAGCTACAGGAGGAGGGAACCACGGTTACGAGGCCACCATGGGGCTATCAAAATGACTGAAGCTTTGTCGCGCAGGATCTTGAACAGGGTCTTGGTGATCAGAGGCATTGGGGGAAACGCATAAAGAAGACCCACCGATCATGAAATTAGAAAAGCATCAGCGGCCACCCTGGCAGGGTGTAGTTTCCTAGAACAGAAGCAGGGTAACTGGTGATTGTCCGGGCTGGCAAACAGGTCCATCACTGTTTCCCCCCAGATATGGAAAAGCCCACAGACAACTTCTGGGTCCAGCTGCCACTCGTGCGGCTGGAGCAGCCCGCTGAGTCTGTCGGCCAGCCAGTTGTCCTGGCCTGGCACATACACTGCCCTGAGAATGCCGTAGGACTGCGAACGAGCACAAGACCAGGGCTTCCTGACAGAAGGCACGGGACCCCGTGCCCCCTTGTTTGTTCACAAAGAACATGGTGACCTGGTTGTCTGTCTGGACCAGGATAGACCTGTGGCTCAGGTACCACCCGAATGCCTTTAGAGTGAGATGGATTGCACGTAGTTCCAACAGGTTGATCTGTTGAGCACTCTCGTCTCAGCAGTGGGCTCCCCAGCCCAGCAGGGAGGCATGAGTGGTGAGGGGCCTGAAAAGGCATCCCCGCTTCCAAGTGATGGGGTGAGAGCCACCAGGTCAGGGACTGCGCCAGGTGCCTGGTCACTTTGGCTCTGTCCTGGAGATGCCCCATGGCCTGGGACCACTGGTCCCTGAGGCATCACTGCGCAATACGCATATGGAGGTGGGCATCTGGTGTGACATGGACCGTGGAGGCCATGTGCTCGAGGAGGCGCAACGGGTGCCTTGCTAGCACTGAGGGACGGCGCTGTATGTCTTTGGCCAGTGCCATGAGCCTGCCTACCCTGTCTGCAGGTAGGAAGGCCTTTGAGTGAAGGGTATTGGTCCTTGCCCCAATAAATTCCAGCTCTTGAGCCGGGTGAAGGATGGACTTGGGACAGTTGATAACGAAGCCCAAGTGATGAAGGACCTGAATAGTGCATGCCATGGCCTGCTGCGCCTCGGGGGCCGTGGTGCCCCTGATGAGCCAGTTGTCGAGATAGGGGAAGACAAAGATCCCCTGAAGCCTGAGAAAGGCGGCGACCACCGCTAAGCACTTTGTGAATACACTGGTGGATGAGACGAGGCCGAAGGGAAGCACCCTGGTATTGAAAATGATAGCCCCCCACCGCAAAGCGTAGGTATTGCCTGTGGTTTGGGTGGATTAGGATCCTTAGCATCCTTTAAGTCTAAGGAGCATAGTCAGTCTCCCTGGCGGAGGTAAGGCAGCAATGTTCCAAGGGAGAGCATCTTGAACTTCTCCTTCACCAGGAATCTGTTGAGGTTGCACAGGTCTAGGATGGGCTTTAGGCCCCCTGTCCTCTTTGGCACGAGGAACTACCTGGAGTAGAACCACCTGCCCTTGAGATGGTGGGGCACTGGTTCCACCGCTCGGTCCTCGAGAATACATGCCAACTCCTTCAAAATAAAGTCCTAGTGAAGGGGAGGCTGGAAGGGCTCTCTGGAGAAATAATGCGGAGGCACTTTGGCTAGGCGGAGGAGGTAACCCTCCTTGATCACCTGCAATGCCCATGCATCGGTAGTGATACCTCCCCACCTGTGGGCGTACAGGGATAGCTGACCTCCTGTGGGCTGCCAAGCTGCAGCTGGGAGAGGGGCCATGCTGCAGGAGTCAAAAGCTCCCTCCAGGTTGGGCAGGAGCTGGAGCCTGAGGCTTGGGAGCCTTCTGCTTACGCAGGCCATGCCTCTGTCCCTTGGCCTGCTGCCCCTGCTGGGAAGCCGGGGAGGCCTGGTAAGGGGGGTAGTTTTGGTAAGCAGTGGACTTCCTTGAGTAAAAGGGCTTTTTACCCAAGCCCTTCTTTTGGGAAGGGGCAGAGGTCTTCTTAGAGAGCCTAGTCCTCGCCATGAACTCAGTCTCCAGTTCTGTGGCCTTGTCAGTCATGGGTTTGCCAAAGAGGTTCTCCCCCCTGGCATGGGACATCGACCAACTTGTCTTGCACCCATTGTTCGAGTTTCGATGACTGTAGCCAGGCTTGGCAGCGTACACCGATGCCCGCCGTAGCTACCCTGGCCGCCAACTCGAACCCGTCATAGGCCGCCCGAGACATGAACTTAAGAGCATTCACTGACGGCATTGGATAGGCCCCTTAAGCGCTGCAAAGGCTCCTTGGAGAGACCAGCTGAGAACCTGGCGATCTCCTTCGCCAGGTCTCTCAGGTACATGCCCATGTACAGCTGGTAGGCCCGGATCCGACAATTCAGCATTGCGCCCTGTTAACATTTCCTGCTTAGGGCATCCAAAATGCGGGCCTTTCTGCAGGGTGGCGCAGAGGAGTGCGTCTTCTGACTTTTTAGTCGACGCATGGCCGACTCCACCACCATAGAGTTGTGCAGCAGTTGTGACTTCTGAAACCCAGGGCTACGGCGGACCCGATACATCGAGTCAAGCCGCTTGCTGATCACCGACGTTGATGCCAGCGTCTCCCAATGCAGAGCATAAGGTGTTCCAGAATAGGAGGAATGGGCACTGTGAGGGTCTCCCGAGGGGGAGCCTTGCATTGGAAGATCTCGAGTTTATCTGCTTGATGGTCCTCCTCTGACTCCGTAGGGAAAGCCAATGCCTTGGACATATCTCGAACGGTCGCGAAACCCCATGTCCTCCGGAAGGGACCTTCTCCGAAGCTCCGATACAGGGGAATCGGACGGGACAACTTGGTGACGGTGGGTGTTGGGTGACTCCTCGTCCTCGGACTCCCAAGCGGAGGCCTCTGAGGAAGACTGGCGGCACTCCTCAAGCCCCGAGGGACCTGGCGTGAGCCAACCCGGCGCTCGCTGGCTCGCTAGCGAAGACCTTGGTCCCGATGAACTGGGAGGCCAAGCGTTACCTCGGCCGAGGATCTATTCGAGCCCGCAGGGCTTTGAGGATCAGCTATGCCTCCGGGGTCGACTTCGACATTGAACATCCGGTGGTCAGGGCGGAGGAGACGGACGTACCAGATACCAATGCCTGCTGCTGCTTCAGGAAGGCAATGATCCTGCGCTCCAAGGACACCATCCTGGACAACAGTTCCGGAGGCTCTGCAGCCTTTGGCTAGGGCACCGACGCGCTTGTGCCCAAAGCCAGTTCCCCCGGAGGGGAGTCCTCGACTAAGATAGGATGTACTTGCCGGGGCCGATCCGTGGCCAGGTCCTTTCGGGAAACCTTGGCTGGGCGCTCCTTCTCAGTTGCCTCGGGCCGGTGTTTGGGGCTCTGCGACCAGCCCCGCGAGGGACCTGGCCGATCCGAACCATCCAGAGATGCCGCTGTCGAGGATTTCTTCCTTCTTTTCAGTTCCCTTGAGGGAGATCCCCTCTCGAAGGCCCCTCGACAATGCTCGGGGTCGGAGTGTTCCTCCTGAGGCGTGGAGGCCTCAGACGAGTTCCTGGCTCTCGGAGGCATTGGGGTAATCAGGAAAAAAATTTTCTTGCTGCTGTTGGCGGCTTCTCAAGGCCTTCGAGGACATCTTTTTGCAGAGGCACAGACCTCAGATCGTGGTTTGGGCTGAGGCACCGGAGGCAGCAGTCATGCATATCAGTGAGGGACATAATATTCCCACACAAATCGCACTTGAACACTTTGGTAGTCATGGAAGGAAAAAGGACCCCAGCAAGGTCGAAGATCCTACGTGCTGCCAGCGAGGAAATAAGGGCAGAGATGCCCAAAAATGAAAAATCAAAAAAAGAAAAAGGGGGTTGCCCCAATACCAAGATACCGGGGTTGGGCGGGAAAGGTATCGGTGCTTGACCGGAAAAACAGCCAAAAGGAAAAGAAGAAAAGGAAAGAAAAGATGGAATTAGACTTACCTGCTAATTGTTGTTCCTTGAGGAACTCCAGTCTAGTCCTGGACCTTTGGAGTTAAGCAACTCCTCCCGCAGTTTTGGAGACTGAGCATGTCACTCTTTTGGTGACTCCCGTATAAATAGGCCAGGATCCGCCTCCTCGCTCCAGTAACCTATTGACAAAGCAGACTCACAAGAATAACTAAGTAGTTAAAAACAACAGCCACTACTCTAAACAAATTAACAGTTCAGAAGTGCCTCTGAACGGCACCTCCTGAAAAAACCCTATTCTGTAATAGGTACTTACACTGTGCGCTGCTGGGGCTAGCCTCACCCCCTACTAAGGACCCCCCCCAGGTCAGACCTTAATCCCGTGAGAACGTACCACTCACCTCCCCTCTTGCACCGCAACCTGCTAAGCCGCGTTCGCTGCTTACTCATGACAGAGTCTTCTGCTTCAGGCTACCGTTGCAGATCAATACCAGGGAGGGATACAGGACTAGACTGGAGTTCCTCAAGGAACAACAATTAGCAGGTAAGTCTAATTCCATCTTCCTTATCGTCCCTCCAGTCTAATTCTGGACCTTTGGAGATGTAACAGAGCAGTAAAGCAATCACCAGGAGGGACTTGCTAAACCAGCCTGAAGCACCGCTGATCCAAAGCAAGAATCCCTTTCCGCCTGAACATCCAACCAGTAATGCTTCACAAAGGAATGCAGCGAAGACCACGTCACCCCTTACAAATCTCCACCGCCAGCACGAGGCTGAACTCCACCCAAGAAGCTGCCTGTGCCATAGTCAAATGGGCCCTCAGACTCACCAGAACTGTCTTCCCTTTTGAACATATAAGACGACGCAATAGTCTCCTTCAACCATCTTGCAATAGAAGACTTTGATGACGCCTCTCCTTGTCTCAGCCCCCCAAACAACGCAAACAATCTTTCTGACTTGCGGAAGGAAGCCGTTCTCTGCAAATAATTTCGCAACACATGTCCTACATCCAGCCTATGTAGGTGTCCTCCGGGCCCCTTCTTGTCATGGAGATCGAAAACTGGCAAGACTACCACCTGATTCAAGTGAAACCGCTGACACCACCTTAGGCAAGAAGGAAGGTACCATCCTCAAGACTACCTTCCTGCCCTGAAAGGACAAGAGAGGCTCCCTACACGACAAAGCCTGCAACTCCGAAATCCTTCTAGCCGAACAAATAGCCACCAAAAAGACCACTTTGAGGGTGAGATCATTTAATGTAGCCACATTCAAAGGCTCAAATGGCTCCCACACCAGAGCCTCCAAATTGAGATCCCACGCAGGCACCACCGCCCAGCATGGAGGTCTCAAAAGCGACACCGCCCGCAAAAAAACGCTTCACATCCGGATGAGTCCCGAGGCCCATGCCTTGAACTTTCCCCCGAAAACAGGACAGCGCTGCCAGCTGAACTCGTAGGAAGGCAGCCGCCAAACCCTTATCAAAACCATTCTGCAAGAAAGACAGAACTTGCGGCACCGAAGCCTTCAAGGCCAGCGCCCTTTCACCTTCACACCATGACTCAAACAGCAGCCATACTCTAACATACGGCATCGAGGTAGAACGACACCTGGACCTCAAAAGGGTAGAAATAACCTGTGGCGAGTACCCCTTCGCCTTCAACCTCGCCCTTTCAAGAGCCAAGCCGTAAGCGAGAATCGATCCACCTGAGGCATATTCAACGGTCCCTGCACTAACAGATCTCTTCTGTTCGGCAGCTGCCATGGCCGCCCCACTAGTAGCCGCATTAAGTTTAAGGTTTAAGGTTTAATAATTTGATAAAAACCGCCTTTCAAAACAATCAATGCGGTGTACAATAATAAAATACATAAAAAGTCATAAAATACATAAATCACATAATGCATATAGACAATACATAATACATAAAAACTGTGACCAATGGTGAAACACATAAAAAGGTCATAAAATATATAAATCACAGAATACATATAAACAATACATAATACATAAAAACTATGGCCGGAGTCAGAAAAGAAAAAAGAAATGTACATATTTTATAAAGGACAGAAGAGTGAAAGTAGGGGAGCACAGGACAGGAGACAAAAGGCAGATAGATACAGTAGAAAAGGACTCACACAAATGGGGAGGGAACATTAAAGGCTATGGAGAACAGATGGGTTTTGAGATTTTGCTTAAAGATAGAGAATTGTGGTTCCAGACGGAGGGAAGAAGGGAGGGAGTTCCAGTGTGCGGGGCCAGCGAAGTAAAATGCAGATGAGCGTGTGAATTGGAGATGGGCGTGGGAGGAGGAGGGAAGAGCAAGACGATTAAGGTGAAAAGAACGGGGTGTGTACCGAGGGGAATGGAAAGATAGAAGGTCGGACAGGTAGGATGGAGTACCAGTGTGATAAACCTTGTGAAGGAGGGTCAGTAGCTTAAACTGTGAACGAAAAGAAACAGGCAGCCAGTGAAGATTAAAAAGCAAGGGAGTAACGTGATCTCGAAGAGTGGAGTATGTGACAAGACGTGCAGCAGTGTTCTGTATCCTTTGAAGCCTCACCACCTGATTCTTAGGAAGACCGAGGAAGAGAGCATTAGAAAAATCCACCCGTGACATGACTAAGGATAACACCAGTGTCGACAGAGCGGAGGAAGAGAGAAATAAAATAAATAAATAAATAACACACCAATAAATAACACACAATAAATATCACACCAATACCTATTAAAAAGGAGGTAAAATACCTTGGAATAATTCTGAACCATTCACTCACCATGATCCCACACATAAAACATACAGTAAAAACGATATTCTATAAACTCAAGACAATACAACACCTGAGACTCAACACACATGACTTTAGATCAGTGGTCAACTCCCTCATCACCCCCCACTTTGACTACTGCAATAGCATTCTAAATGGCCTACCACTAAAAAGCATATACCTCCTCCAAAGAGCACAAAACATATGTGCCAAGATGGTCACAAAAGCTAAGCTAACAGACCACGTGACCCCAATACTACTAGATCTTCATTGGCTCCCCATAAGCAGCCGAATAAAATATAAAATCCTCCTGACTACCTTTAAACTCCTCAATAACATCTCTCCCTCCCAACTATCTACCCTATTACAAAACCCCATCAGAAACTAGAACACGAAGACAGAACGCAACCCACTCCCTCAACATAAAAACTAATTTCAGAAGGACCAGAGCAACGACAAGTGATAGAGCCTTCTCCTTTGCTGCCCCTACCCTCTGGAACGAAATCCCATTAACCCTCCGCAAAATAAAAGACCTTCACCAATTCAAAAAAGAACTAAAAACATACCTTTTCACAAAACACTTTGAGATCCCCTACCAACAAAAAACCTCTCCGATACAATCACAGAAACACATTCACAGTTCTCAAGACAGAACAAATGATTAAACATAAGAAAGACACTTACTCTACTCTGCCTTACCCTACAGACAAAGATTTACACAAACAAATGGCGATATCTCTATTGTAAATAATACCGGTATCTCAATTATGTTGTGATGACCTGTACATAGTTTGAATAGTGTTATTCTAGTTAATGTTCAAAACATGTTCAATGTAACTAAACGTGTACATAGTTAACACAAGTTCCATGTAAAATATACAGAAGTATATTGATTTTTGTTCAATGTGAACCGCCCCTGATCTCTGGAAGGGGCGGTATATAAGAAACTGTTAAATAAATAAATAAAATAAATAAATAAATAAAAGGACGAATTGACCGAATTTGTCGGAGAAAGAAAAAAGAAGTTTTGGTGATATGGGAGATATGAGAACGAAAGGAAAGATCTGAGTCAAAGTGAACACCTAGATATTTAAATGTGGAAACCAATGGGACAGGGGAATTGGAAAAAGAAGGGGCCAAAGTGTGTGTGTGGGGGGGGGGGGGTCACCATAGGTAAACCAGATGGCAAGAGTCTTAGTAAGATTAAGATGGAGACAATTAGTGGTAAGCCAGTTTGCAACAGAGGAAAGACAGGAATTCAGAGGAGTGAGGTCAGGACAGGAGGGGGAGATGTGATGGAGTAGGAGGATATCATAGGCGTAGAAAAAAGCTGAAAGACCTGACTGTTGGATAAGAAGAGCTAGAGGGGCAAGAAAGAGATTAAAGAGATTAAAGTCCACATACCACGGCCTTCGAGGCCAATCCAGAGCAATTAGGTTGACCCGACTCTTGTGCTGCTCTATCCACTGCAGCACCCGCCCTATTAACACCCAGGGTGGAAACACGTACAGCAGTTGCTCCGTCGGCCAAACCTGCATTAAGGCATCCAAGCCTTCCGACATCCTTTCTTGCCTTCTGCTGTAAAATCTTACGGCCTTTGCGGACTTGAACGTCGCCATGAGATCCATCACCGGAGTCCCCCATCGATGCACCAGCAAGTCGAACACCTCTTGATGGAGAACCCACTCTCAGGGATCTACTTTGACTGAGCTCAAGAAATCTGCCGTCATGTTGTCCACTCCTGCCACATGAGCTGCTGACAATGCTGCCAGATGTTCCTCGGCCCAGCCCAAGAGCTCCCCTGCCTCATCCTCCAGAGCTACACCGCTGGTGCCTCCTTGCCGATTGATATAGGCTACTGCTGTGGCATTGTCTGACAGCACCCTGATCGCTTTCCCCTGCAATCTGTGCTGTAAGGCCCAAAGCGCTACCTTCACCGCCCTCAATTCCAACCTGTTGATGGACCACTCCTTTTCCGTCTCCGTCCACTGGTCCTGCGCGAACTGTCCTTCGAAGTGTGCCCCCCATCCGAACAGACTGCCATCTGTTATCAGAGGTATCCAGTTTGATAACACCAAAGGCATTCCCCTTTTCATATTTCTGGGCTCGAGCCACCACAGAAGGGCCTCCCTTGTCTCTTGTGGGCAAGGCAACCTCTGCGTCAACCGATCAGACTGATGAGACCATCTCCTGAGTAAGGCCCTCTGTAACGGTCTCATGTGGGCTCTGGCCCATGGCACGACCTCGATCGTCGCTCCCATCTTCCCTAACAGTTGCAGATAGTGCCACGCCGTAGGAGTCCCCCTTTTTAGAAAGGCGTGAACGAGCTCCCTGAGCCCCTGCGCTCTGAGTAGCGGAAGAAAGACTTTCCCTGCTCTCGTGTCGAAACGGGCTCCCAAATATTCTAACTCCTGCGAAGGCTCTAGCCTGCTCTTCTCTGCACTGACTACCCAGCCTAGACTCTGCAGAAACTGAACCACCCGGTGGGTAGCTTCCTCACTTTCCCTTTTTGACTTCGCTCGGATCAACCAATCGTCCAGGTAAGGATGCACCAACACTCCCTCTTTGCGCAAAGCCACCGCCACCACCATCACCTTGGTGAAGGTTCGCAGAGCTGTTGCCAACCCAAACGGCAATGCCTGGAACTGAAAATGTCCCATAGGGACTGCGAAGCGCAGAAACCGTTGATGCTCTCTGCGAATTGGTATGTGAAGACAGGCTTCCGTCAGGACCAAAGACGTGAGAAATTCTCCGTGCCTTACCGCTACTATGACCGATCTCAGGGTCTCCATCCGAAAATGCGACACCCTGAGGCACCGATTCACCACAAAGTATATGGAGTATCGACTGGAACCGCACTGATCTTCCAGCACCGGCACTACCACCCTGAGCGCCAGAAGCTTTCTAAAGTCTCTTGTACTGCCAGTTGCTTCGACCGGACCTTGAAGGGAGAAAGAATGAAGGCGTCGACCACTGGGCGCTGAAACTCCAGGGCATAACCCTTGCGAATGACCTCCAACACCCACTGGTCTGACGTAACCCGGATCCAGGCAGGATAGAACTCCCTTAACTGACCCCCTACGGTATCAACCCCGCCTGGATCCCCCTCATTTCATTGAGGCTTCTTGAATGTCGAGGAGGAGGAAGCACCAAAACCTCTTCCTGCCCCTCTAAACCCCCAAAACCCCTGGGACCTGTAAGCCGAACATCCCCACTGAAACTGACCAAACCGTGGAGAGTGAAAATGCCAGAACTCCCTCTGCTGATTTTTCGTCGTACCCAGGGCATGTCCGGGCTTCTGTTTATCCTCCGGTAACCTTCCGCCCTTAGACTCTCCAAGATCCTTCACTAACTTATCCAAATCCTCTCCAAACAGGAGCTTGCCCCTGAAGGGCAGCTTACTCAGCCTTGCCTTAGAGGAATCATCCACAGCCCAGTTACGGAGCCACAAACACCTCCGCGCCACTATCACTGACGCCATGCTTCTGGATAGGCCTCGAATAAGATCATACTGGATATCCGCCAAATAAGCCGCCCCTGTCTCCAACCGGGCAGTCTCCTCGGCCGTGTCCTCTACCTGTATTCCACTAATCCTCTGGCACCACTGAAGACAAGCCCTAGCCACCCATGCCCCACAAATAGAAGCCTGCATAGAGAGGACATTGACATGAAACACCTTCTTCAACAAGGTGTCTAACCGCCTATCCTGGGCACCCTTAAGGGCTGCACTACCTTCTACTGGTATGTGTCAGCATACATCAGCATGACATTCCCAGACATGGGCTTGCAAGCAGCTTTGACCCCCTGGTGATGTCAGATAGGATGTCTCTAGACTTGATGGTCTTAGTTTGCCTGATGAGATTAGTCTGCAGGACAAACAGCCCCTCCTTGCTAATCAAGTGATAGCAGACCTCAAACAGACCAAATTATGACAAAGGGAGGTGCTGGAGAATTTCACTATAAATACAGAGAAACACAAAAATATCTCCTCTCTTCCTACTCATCGGACACACACACTTCTCTTTAGCCCCCCCCCCCTTATTCTCTATCTCTCTTCCTATTCATTGAACACACACTCCTTACCCCCCCCTTCTCTCTCTCTCTCTTCCTATTCATTGAACACACACTCCTTACCCCCCTTCTCTCTCTCTCTCTCTTCCTATTCTCTCACCCACACACAGACAAACACACAGATTTTTATTTATTTATTTATTTATTTACATTTCTTATATACCGCACTATTTGACATCAGCGCGGTTCACATCGAACAAAACATTTCAGTACACAAAAAATGTCTGAGTTACATTAAACAGGGTTAACAACTTGGATAACAGGGTAATTTTAAAACTCAGGTAAATAAACTTTGATTGTAATGTAAACTATTTACATCTATAAGTTAGGGTACCGTTGCGACGTAATGGTCAGTTGGGCGTTGAACTTACTAAGTGGGGAATTCAGGGTCAATGAGTGATTCAGAGTTTCTATAACTAACAGAGATGGGTCGTGATTCTGCACTCACTGGGAAGTATATAAGGAATAGGTAATGTTTGAGGGCCTTTCTGAATTGGAGTATGCTGGTGATTGCTCTAATATCAGGTGGCAACATATTCCAAAGCTTTGGGGCACGGAGACTGAAAGCCCTGTTTGCTGTTGATGAGGTGCTTTTTGTAAGTTCACGGGGAACCAATAGCGTATTTAATGCCATTGATCTTCTTGATCTATTAGGAGAAATGGGTTTGATGAGTTCAGTTAATGATGTGGATGAGAGACTGTTTACCGCTTTGAAGGTAAGTAGTAATGTCTTGAAAATGATCCTGGCCTGTACAGGAAGCCAGTGTAACTGCTTCAGAAGGGGCGACACATGCTCACTCCTAGATGCCCCATAGAGAATCCTCGCAGCGCTATTCATTGCAAGCTGTAAAGGGTTCAAGGTGGATTGAGGGAGGCCTAGCAAAATGACATTAGCATAGTCAAAGTGAGGCATGATCAGAGCCTGGTAGATGGTACGGAAATCCTCAGGTTCCAGCAGTGGGCGAAGATGTCTTAGTGACCGGATTTTGTAGTATATGGATCTTACCGTGTTAGCTATATGCGCCTTCATGTCCAGGTTCTGATCGAGTGTAACACCCAGATAACGTATTTGCTGTTTTGATTGTAGCTCAGCATCTTTCACCTTAAGGAATTGTGGAGGGCTGAAGTTCGGGTTCTTTGACATGAAAAGCACCTCTGTCTTCTTATGTTGAATCCGGAGGTTTTGTGATAAGAGCCATTCCGATATGGCGTCAAAACAGTTGCTCAGAGGGGACAGGTCCAAATTGTCAATGTTGAAAGGCATATAAAGCAGGACGTCATCCGAATATATCATGCAACCTACATTGAAAGACCGGATGATCTTGCAAATAGGTTGCATATAAATATTGAACAACAAAGCAGAGAGAGAGGAACCTTGTGGGACCCCTTGCCATTGGTGGAATGGATCAGACATCACTCCCCCAGCACGAACATGTTGCCATCTTTCAGATAAGTACGATCTGCACCACTCAAGGGCAGTTCCGCCTACTCCTTTCTCCTTCAGCCATAATAGGAGGAGGTCATGGCTCACAGAGTCAAAAGCAGCGGCTATGTCCAGGAACACAAGAGCGAAACCCTGTCGGATGTTGTTGATACCAGAAATTATGGTATTGAGGAGAGCTGTGAGGAGAGTCTCTACACCATGTGACTCTCTGAAGCCATGTTGGCAAGGGTCCAATGGAGCATTGGTATCGATGTGGTCTTGCAATTGACATTGTACCTCCTTTTCTATTAACTTCGCGAGAAAAGGAATACTTGAGATGGGTCTGTAGGAGTCTACCTTTTGAGGATCTAACTTACAGTTTTTCAGGAGAGGTCTGATGGAAGTTTGCTTGAGGGCAGATGGGAATGTACCGGAGTTGAAAGACAGGTTTACTATTTTAGTTGCATTGAAGTACACTGAAGCAGCTTTATAACAACCTTCTACCTCCGTTCTGTACCTATGCAATAAGCCTATTTCTATATAAAAACCTTTTTTCCAAGCCACACCTGTTTTTGTCGTCTTATTGTGCTACTAACCCTACTGTCTCTGTGAAATGGAAATGAACCCAGGACCAAACGGAGAGTAACCGAAAGTAGAGAGTACTCTCGAAAGATTACATTTTAAGGGGGCTCGTCTCGGATTTCGCAGCAGATCTCCAGTTGGGTAAGTAATAATTTTGTCTAAACATTAAAGTGGATTTCAGACAGGGTGCGACAGGAAAATCAAAAGCCCTTGTGACCATTTACAATTTTGGGTTACAAGCTGGATGACACATTAGTGAAAAGACTCTGAAGACAGGCAGAGTGACACTATTTAGTGAAATGTTCCAGTGATACCTTTGTTTTGTGGGTTAGACAAGGTGAGATTTTTATTGTCAAAAGCCTCTGTAATAATCCTGAATTTTAATTTTTACCTACACCTAGTGACATCACATAGGGTGGCTTGCAATTTTCTTATTTGTATGTATAGGCTTGTTACGGTTTGTTACATGTATTTGAGCTGCTAAGAAAAGACAGAGAGATAGTCCAGCTTTGTTTTGGAAGTGGTACACAGTTAAACAGTCCCTCATTGAATACAATATACATATTTCCTGGTAACACTAATTTACCTCCTGTCCCTTTGCCTTTTATTTCTCAGTCTCCTGTCAGTATGTATCTTGGTGAAGGCAGGCTTAAAGTTTGCTGCAACTGATACAGTATCTGACAATTCTGTTAATTTCCTAACAACCTTCTTACTATAATTTCACCCTAAACTTCCACCCTGTTAAAAAGGTGATAAGCACTTTTTATTCAGGAATAATTTTAAGGCGTGGTCTTTATACCAGTACTTTCTACTGAACACCCATAAAATTTATGCCATTCCAACTATAATTCTAAGTCTCACTTCTTCATAAAAGTGAGCATTTCTCCTTCCAAGGTTGCACATTGAGATAGTCGCATAAAAACCAAATAAAAACATAATAAGCGTAGGCCCCTGTACCAATTACAGTCTTTCTGCAGTCTCAAATATGGATGCCTTTGATTTTAAGGAAATGAAAGAAATTGTACTGACATACTATAAGAGAAAAGGTGGTCCCTTTGAAGGGGAATTCCCCGAGGCATCATGGTATAATATTCAAAGACAAATGTTAAAGCATTATCAAGAATTCAAAAAGAAAACACCTTTTTATCCAAGGCATGTGCAGGGGGCTCATTAGCATGAAACAGGACAAAGCACAGTTACTTACCTGTAACAGGTGATCTCTGGGAACAGCAGGAATAAGTCTTCACATATCGGTATCGTCGGTACCGACAGAGCCTGTGCGGGAACGCTCCCCAGCGTCCAATAGGAATGCTTTTGGGAGCATCCCACAGCACCTGTGTGCTGCCTTCCCGCCTTTCCCAACTGCCTCTCTCCAGTTCGAGTTTAAAGCTGAGACAAAGAGAGAGAGAGAGAGAGAGAAAGGAAAGATAGAGAGATACAACTCCTAGGGGAGGTGGGTGGGTTGTGAAGACTTATTCCTGTTGTTCCCAGAGATCACCTATTACAGGTAAGTAACTGTGCTATCTCCAGGAACAAGCAGGAATGAGTCTTCACATATGAGGACTCCCCAGCTTAGATGCCAGGGAGAAACCCCAGAAGATGTGTGTCCCTCAGAAGGGCCCCACTTCCCCCCATGGATCTCTGGCATCCAACCAGGGTAGGTGGGTAGGAGTTGATTAGGTATGGAACAGGTGTTTGAGAACAGCCTGACCAAACAAGGCATCCTGGCGGGAGTCCTTGTCCAAACAGTAATGTGCTGTGAAGGTATGAACCGAGGCCCAAGTGGCTGCTCGACAGATGTCGTTGATAGACACAGAGTTGAGATGAGCCATTGAGGCTGCCAAGGCTCTCACATTGTGAGCTGTGACATGGCCCTCCAGAGGAAGGTTCTTACTCTGATAAGTGAAAGAAATACACTGAGCAAGCCAGTTGGACAGTGTTCTCTTGGAGACTGGAAGTCCTAAATGAGAAGGATCAAAAGCAACAAAGAGTTGAGAGGACTTTCTATGTTGCTGTGTCCTTTGTAGGTAAAAAGCTAGAGCTCTTTTACAATCCAAGGTATGAAGATTCCTCTCTGCACTTGATGCATGAGGTCCTCGAAAAAAGACAGGTAGGTATATCTCTTGGTTTAAATGAAAAGGTGAGACCACTATGGGCATAAAGTGAGGATGGGTCCTAAGGACTACCTTGTCATGGTGGAACCTTGTATAAGGTGGATTAGCTACTAACGCTTGCAACTCACTAATGCGGCGTGCTGATGTGATTGCAATGAGAAAGATAACCTTCCAAGAAAGAAATTTCAAGGAGGTGGTAGCGAAGGGTTCAGAGGGTGGCTTCATAAGTTGCCCAAGAACCAGGTTTAAGTCCCATGCCACCGGGGGTGGTTTAATGGGAGGTTTAGTTAAAAGAAGGCCTCTCATGAATCTTGCTATAAGGGGATGAGAGGAAATAGGCTGTCCATTGAGAGGCTTAAGGGAAGCTGCAATAGCACTCAAATGGACTCTCACTGAATTCGTCTTAAGGCCTGCATGAGATAGATGCAGGAGATACTCTAGTAAAGAATTCAGAGGTATCGCAAGAGGGTTAAGACCCTTTTCCGAACACCAAATGGTAAATCTTTTCCACTTGAAAGCATAAGAACGTCTAGTGGAAGGCTTTCTGGAAGCATGAAGAATATCTTTCACCTGTTGAGAAAGATGGAGATCCTGAAGATCTAGGCCTTCAGCAACCAAGCCCTGAGATGCAGAGACTGGGGATTGGGGTGCCATAATGTTCTGTCCTCCTGAGATAGGAGATCTGGAGCAGACCCTAACTCCAGGGAAGGAGCTTGAGAGAGACGTAGAAGCAGAGGGTACCACACGTGGCATGGCCAATGTGGTGCTATGAGGATCATGTGACCTCTGTCTCTCTGAAGCTTGAACAGAGTTTTGGGAATTAGGGGAATGGGCGGAAAGGCATACAGGAAGTCCTGACCCCAGTAAAGGAGGAAGGCATCTCTGGCCTGAGCTCTCTGAGCCGGAATTCTGGAACAGAACCTGGGAAATTTGGCATTCCACGGACTTGCTAAGAGGTCTATGTCCGGGGTTCCCCAAATTAGAAAAATCCTGGCCACCTGGTCCGTATGGAGGGACCAGTCGTGTGGAAGCAGAATTCGACTGAGTCTGTCTTCCCAAGAGTTTTGAACACTTGGAAGATACACTGCCAGAAGATGAATCTGATGCTCTCTGGCGAGGGCCCACAGTCGCAAAGCTTCATTGCAAAGCGACAGAGAGCCTGTTCCCCCCTGCTTATTCACATAGAACATGATTGGGATGTAACTATACCAGGCTATACTTTATTCAGAAAGGACAGGGTAGGAAGAAGGGGAGGAGTGGCACTATATGTAAAAACTACTATTAAAGCTTTGAAATTACAGAGCTTAAAAGGGAGAGAGGAGGCATTGTGGGTTAAACTAGAAAGAGGGAAAGAGAAATCTATTTGCATTGGTGTGATATACAGACCTCCCTCACAAGAGGAAGAGGTGGACAGAGTTAATTGAAGACATAAGCTGCATTGCTAGGAAAGGGGAAGTGCTACTGATAGGAGATTTCAATATGCCAGATGTTGATTGGCACATTCCTGCTGCAGTATCATCTAGAAGTAAGGAGGATCCTGAATTCTCTACAGGGAGAACTATTCAGGCAATTGGTAACAGACCCCACATGTGAAGGGGCCATACTGGACTTGGTGCTTACCAATGGTGAAAGTGTTTCTGATGTTGTAGTGGGAGATCATTTTGTATCCAGTGATCACCAGATGGTGTGGTTCAGTATTAGGACTAGGGCTGTTAGAATCCATTCCAAGGTGAGGATCTTAGACTTTAGGAAGACTAACTTTGCGAAGATGGGCCAATACCTCAGGGAGTCATTAGTGGGATGGGAACAGCTGGGGGATGTAAAAAAACAGTGGGCAAAACTGAAAGGGGGTATTTTAAGGGCAACCAACCTTTTTGTTAAAATGGTAAATAAAGGCAAAAGGAAAATGAGACCGCTATGGTTTTCTAAGGAAGTAGCTGAAAAAGTGAAGAAAAAGAGGGAGGCCCTCATGAAATACAAGAGATCACAGAGAGAAGAAGACAGGTATCTGTATTTGGAAAAACTTAGAGAAGCTAGCAAAGTAGTCAAGAAGGCAAAGATTCAAAAGGAGGAGGAAATAGCCAATGCAATAAAATGGGGGGATAAGACATTTTTCAGATATATTAGTGAGAAGAGGAAGGGCAAAAGTGGTATTGTCAGACTCAAGGGTGCAGGGGAGGAATATGTAGAAGCTGATAAGGATAAAGCGGAATTGCTTAACAAATATTTTTGTTCTGTGTTTACAGATGAAGAACCAGGAGCAGGACCTCAGAAAATACCCACAAATAGGAACAGAAGCGAGGGACATCTTGAACAATTTTCAGAAGACTGTGTTCGTGAGAAACTAGCTCAACTTAAAGTAGACAAAGCGATGGGACCGGATGGGATATACCGTAGAATACTGAGGGAACTTGGGGACGTTCTAGCAACTCCACTGACTGACCTTTTCAATGCCTCATTGGAGTCAGGAGTGGTGCCAAAGGACTGGAGAGAGACTCATGTGGTGCCTTTACACAAAAGCAGAAGTAAGGATGTGGTTGAAAACTACAGGCCGGTTAGTTTAACTTCGGTGGTGAGTAAATTATTGAAAACGCTGCTGAAAGAGATAATAGTGAGGTTTCTGGAGTCCAGCGGATTACAGGATCCGAGGCAGCATGTATTCACCAGAGGCAGGTCTTGTCAGACAAATCTGATTGATTTCTTTGACTGGGTGACCAGGGAGTTGGACCGAGGGAGGGCTCTAGATGTGGTGTATTTGGATTTCAGTAAAGCCTTTGACACTGTTCCTCACAGGCGACTTATAAACAAACTGAGCACCCTAGGGATGGACCCTAAAGTTACTGCTTAGGTTAGAAATTGGTTGGGTGGGAGGCGACAAAGAGTAGAAGTAAATGGAGCTCACTCTGAGGAGAAGGATGTTACCAGTGGTGTGCCCCAGGGATCTGTCCTTGGTCCAATTCTTTTTAACATCTTTGTTAGTGATATAGCGGAAGTGCTATCGGGTAAGGTTTGCCTCTTTGCAGATGATACCAAAACTGCAATAGAGTAGACACCCAGGAAGGGGTAGATAACATGAGGAGGGATCTAGCTAAGCTTGAAGAATGGTCTAGAATTTGGCAGCTGGGATTTAATGTTAAAAAATGTAAGGTCATGCATTTGGGCTGCAGCAATCCAAGGGAGCAATACAGTATAGGAGGTGAAGTACTTTTGTCCACTAAAGAAGAGCGGGACCTAGGCATGGTTGTGTCTGATGATCTTAAAGTAGCTAAACAGGTAGAAAAGGCGATGGTAAAAGCTAGAAGGATGCTTGGTTGCATACGGAGAGGAATGGCTAGCAGAAAAAAGGAGGTGATAATGCCTCTGTATAAGTCTTTGGTGCGACCTCATTTGGAGTATAGTGTGCAATTCTGGAGACCGCACCTTCAAAAGGATGTTGACAGGATGGAGTCGGTGCAGAGGGTGGCTACTAAAATGATTAGTGGGCTTCATTATAAAGCATATGAGGACAGACTTAAGGATCTTAATATGTACACCCTAGAGGAAAGGCGGGATAGAGGTGATATGATTGAGATGTTTAAATACCTCCGTGGCATAAATGTTCAGGGAGAGAGCCTCTTTCAATTGAAAGCAAGTTCTGCTATGAGGGGACATGGGATGAGGGTGAAGGGAGATAGATTCAGGAGTGATATGTGGAAACATTTCTTTACGGAAAGAGTAGTGGATCCATGGAATAGTCTCCCAGTGGAGGTGGTAGAGATGAGGACAGTAACTGAATTCAAAAAAGCATGGGACCAACACAGAGGATCTCTAAAGGTAAAAAGGGGACTGTTGTAGTTGTTGATATGGAAGGACAGACTAGATAGGCCATGTGGTCTTTTTCTGTCATCATGTTTCTATGTTTCTATGTAATATGGCTACTTGGTTGTCCGTGTGGATGAGGACTGTCTTGTAGTTGAGCAGGGTATGGAACACTCTCAGAGCTAGGAAGATTGCTCTGAGTTCCAAGAGATTGATATGTAGACAACTCTCCTGTGGAGACCAGATGCCCTGGGTGGAGAGTTCTTGCAGATGAGCTCCCCAACCCACTGGAGAAGCATCTGTTGGAAGAGTTGCTTGGGGTAGTGACTGTTGAAAAGGGGACCCCAGCAACAGGCTTTGAGTGGACTTCCACCACTGGAGGGACAAAATGAGGCGACTTGTGTTTGCTATTTTGTCTGACAGGCACCCTGGTGCCTGGGTCCATTGGGTGGATAAAGTCCACTGTGCTGCCGTTGTGGTATCCAGCAACACCCCTATGAACTCCAGTGACTGAGTAGGGGTTAGATTGGATTTTGGGATGTTTATTACCAGCCCTAAATACTGAAGGATACGCATTGTGCAGGATAGGGAAGTCTTGACCTCTGATTGTGTTGGAGCTCGAATGAGCCAGTCGTCCAAGTAAGGGAAGACGAATATTCCCAGAGTGCGTAGAAATGCTGCCACCACAGCCATGCATTTCGTGAACACGCTTGGTGCAGAGGCCAGACCAAAAGGAAGCACCCTATATTGATAGTGCTTCTCCTGAAAAAGGAACCAAAGGAACCTTCTGTGGGTTGGATGGATGAGAATATGAGTGTATGCCATCCTTGAGATCTAGAGAACAAAGCCAATCCTGACTCTGAAGGTATGGAAGCAGAGCTCCGAGAGAAATCATTTTGAATTTCTCCTTGACTAGAAATTTGTTCAATTCTCTGAGATCTAAGATGGGTCTATAGCCCCCTGTTTTCTTTGGGATAAGAAAATAAGGGGAGTAGAACCCTGTACCCTGTTGAAGAAGAGGGTACTTCTTCTACTGCCCCTTGGGCAAGAAGGGTGGCAATCTCCTGACCCAACAGGTTGAGGAGAGATGTCGGAGAATTGAACTGCTTCACTACTGTGTGAGGGGGCAGACTTGAAAAATGAAGATTGTACCATTCTCTTATGATGGAGAGTGTCCAATGCTCTGCTGTGATTTGTCCCCATCTGGGAGCAAAGTAAGCCAACCTTCCTGGAATGGTGGAGGGCTCTGGTCCTTCCAGAGCCAGGCAGGCTAAGTTCTCTAGCTGCAAGTCAAAGGCCCTGAGGAGGCTGAGGTTGCTGGCCTGCTGGAGGCCTAGCAGCCTTTGCTGTGTTTTGTTTGGGTGGTTGCTGACGTTTGGTAGCAAACCGACCTGTAGAAGATGCCTGCTGACCATAAGCAGGATAAAACCTTCCCTTTTTAGAAAAGGGTGCCTTTTTGAACAACTTTTTCCTAACAGGAGCAGAGGTAGACTTGGATAGTCTATCCAAGGCAGAGTTTTCAGCATCCATCTGATTGGCCTTTGCCTGCCAATCCTTACCAAACAGGTTCGCACCGGTACAAGGGATATTTCCCAATTCATCTTGGACCCAGAGCTCCAAATCAGATGCTTGAAGCCAAGCAATTCTACGTGCACCTATGGCAATAGCCGAGGCTCTGCTTACACATTCAAAGGAGTTGAAGGCTGCACGGTTGGAGAATTTGGAGACATCTTGGGCATGTTTGAGCCAAGTGAGAAATTCCTGTCTTTTATCCTCAGAAATGAAAGGACTTAAAGTCAGCAGATGATCTGTGACTTCTTTTAGGAACATTCCTATGTAGAGACTATAGGAATTGATCCTGGCAGCTAGCATGGAAGCTTGAAAGACCCTTCGTCCAAAGGCATCCAGGGTTCTGCATTCACGTCCTGGAGGATTAGAGGAGTGTCTCTTTGCACTTTTAATCTTCCTCATGACAGACTCTATCACAATAGAGTGGTGAGGAAGCTGAGTTTTATGGAAGCCAGGACAAGGAGGGACACGATACATGGTGTCTAACCTGCGAGAATGAGGAGAGGTGGTGAGGGGTGTCTCCCACATCCTCAACATGAGATCATATAGAATCTTATGAACACGTAAGGTAGCTGCCTCTTTAGGAGTCTTAGGATATTGCAAAATATCTAATTCCTTGGCTCTGGGTTCTGTCTCAGGGGCCACAGTGATGGATAGGTCCTGAGCCACCTCCCTGATGAAGTCTTGAAAAGACAAGTCCTCTGGAGGAGACATCCTTTGTTTGGGAGATGAAGGCTCCTGTGGAAGAAGCATCGATGCATCGACAGAACCATCAGATTCCTCAGACTCATCAGAGGAATCGAAGTATCGCCTGTCTGGATGCTCCTGCAAAGCCCGATACCCATACTGATTAGGATCAGTATCGGGAGTAACCGGTACCGGAGGGCATCAGAGGACAGGGTACTGTTCTAGCCGACATCGATGCCAATGTTGATGCAATCGGTACCGGAATCGGTACCGACACTGGTGCTGGAACCGGTACCACTGGAGTAGTCTGTTGCGGTACCTGGGGCGTCGATGCCACAAGGAATGCCGCCAGACTGCGTTCCATGGACAGAATCCTCTGGTCTATTGACGCTACCATTGTCTGGAGGTCGGTACCGGTGGGAGCCACCGGTACCCCAGAGCATGGCAACAGGTGATCTGAGAGGCCGAGCCATCGAGATAGACCTGTAACCCCATAGATGATGCTTTGGAAGCCAGAGCTTCCCGTCGGGGTAATTTTGCCGGTGCGGAATCCTCGAGGGCAAGCCCGGAGGCATCTCAGTGCTTAGAGGGAGATCTACCCTTTGAGGACCGGCTGGACTTATGCTTGGTTACCTGAGATCCATGGGAGGAAGAAGCAGCCCTGGAAGACGTCGATGCCACTGAAGCCGCATCAGAGGGAAACAGGGTACTGAGCTTGGCTGCTCGGTTCTGCCGACCTCTTTTAGACATCATGGAACAGGACACACAATCTGTAATGGAATGGTCAGGACCCAAACATTTTAGACACCAGTCATGGGTGTCGGTGACAGATATAGTACCGCCACATTTTGTGCACTTTTTAAACCCGGAGGCGGGCTTTTCCATGTTCAGGAAAATCTTTGGGCCTAAGGCCCAAAATGGCGAGTGCACCGGAGAAAAGGTATATATATATATATTTTTTTTTTAAAGAAGAAAAGAAAGACCGGCGGTACCGGTAGGGCGTCGAAGAAGGCAGACGAGACACAAAAGAAATAAAGAAAATAAAGAAATTCTTCTGCGGTGACAGGAACACAACCTGCTGGCTCCGTGGAAAAGAAGAACTGGAGAGAGGCAGTTGGGAAAGGCGGGAAGGCAGCATGCAGGCGCTGTGGGATGCTCCCAAAAGCTTTCCTATTGGACGCTGTGAAGCGTTCCCGTGCAAGCTCCGTCGGTACCGACGATACCCATATGTGAAGACTCATTCCTGCTTGTTCCTGGAGATTACTGAACTGACTACTCAGTGTACACAATTAATCAAAGACCTAGAGGAGGCACAAATTTGCATCTCCATGCAACGTGCTCAGGTGATACAAGCCACAAATTCCTTTATAACTGTTAGTGAGCAATTAGAAGCACTTAAACTTGAATTGAGGCACGTTAAGGATGAATTGCCCTCTGAAAGACAAAAGAAATATAAGCTCTGGCCAACCACTATTTCACCCTCAGCCCCCCCTGACTATAAACCAAAGAAAACAGAAGTATGTATAGCTGGGCTTAGGAATGGGAAAAATAAAGAGGAAAACAGCACAGAGGAAGAAAATCCTAATAGTTTATCTCAGCCAGAACAGAGCAATAACCAGGACCTGTGTCAGGAGGATAATTCAGATGACTCAGACTCAGCACCCAGTACTGAACTCAGAGCACCAGTTAAAGTGATGCTGCAGGACTCATTAAAAGATAGGGACATTGAAAGGATAGTTGAGAAAACTGGCCCTATGCCTTTTAATGTAAATGAATGGTGCAAATGGGCCACTGATATTCTGATTCACTGGGGTCTAGGGAAATACAGAAGAAAACAATCAGACTTTGACAGACTTATGCATCTGGCTCTGGGGCCACACTATTATAAACTTGGCTCTCTCACTCACCCATACCAGTTGGTTAAAAGGGGTATTGAGAAACTATTTCACTGTTCCCCAATGCAAGTATTTAAAATTATTTCACCTCTACCAATAGATACACTGGAAGAGTTTGCATATAGAGCCTGGATTTTAAAAGCAATTCTTAATGAGCAAGAGTCGTGGCCCAATGCAGAAGATTATGGGGAGAGTACGCATAAGGCATTTTTATTAGACTTACTATCCCCTGAGATTACAAAACACCTTCTGTTATTTTCTGAAGACCCTAAAGCAACCCCTTTTGATACTTTAATGCTCAGAATTGGGTCTGTTTGGAAGACCCAGCCCTCGCAGGTCATAACAGTATCAGAAGCACGGAAGTGGCAAGCTGAGGGATCCTTTCAATACACAAAGGATACAGAGGACACACACCTTGGAGAGGACAAGGCAGAGGTACTTTTAGAAATTCCTCAGGTTACATTTCCTTTCAAGAGCTCAAAGCACAAAGAGATGGATTAGAAAAGGAGAAAATTAAATAGAACAGGACAAACACATACTGCAGGTAGAACTAGATAAATTAAAACAGGACTTACAAGCAGCTCAAGACAAACACAAGGCTAGTGCATAGGGGTGTCCTGACCTCCTGGGTTCAGATATCAAAATGTCTCAAGCCTTCATAGCCCAGCCTGCCTCCGTTCCCTCAGCAGAGGACTCGATTCCTGAGCCTTTGGATGATGAAACAGAGACAGGCCCAGAATACAGTTTAAGGCTTGTAACATCCTTGATACTGGACTCTTGTGGACGCCCCAATGTTATCATCAGAATAGGGGGTCAGGATAAACTAGCTTTGATTGACACAGGGGCTGGAATTAGTTTTACAAACAGAGCTTCTCCCACTGCAGATAAGAAAAATATGGAAATTTATGAAATTCAAGGAATTAACAACACAGCTTCCAAATGTGTGGCTATCCCAGTTAAATGGGGTATCCCGGTGCACAGGGAACAAAACAATGAAATGTTGGAAACCACTGCCTACATTATAGTGAACACACCAAAAGAAATAATTGGAATTGACGTTCTCAGCCAGTTAAATTTGGCGGTGGATATGGCTAATCTTAAATTGTGGCAGTATTCAGGAACTTCAAGTGCTTCTAAAACTTTAGTGTATGAAGTCATTCCCATGCAGTTAGCAACTCAGTGCACCAAGGCAGCTCAGCAGTATGATCTGTGTGTAATTCCCTCAGAGGTGGCTGATATTCCAGTCTGGGCACAAGACAAGTTAGATTGTGGGAAAATGCACACAGAAATACTGTTGGAAGGCGAGGATCCTCCACCACATAAACAATACCCAGTACCTCATCAGAATATGTAGCAGCAAAGTGCATACAATGAATAAAACCAGGAGTCAATTGCAGGTTCCAAGCCAATTTATTGTGCACAGGCTCAGACAGGAGTGCATCCAAAAAGGACTGAGCAATGGAGTACAGGAGCAGATTCCTTATATACAATTTTTACAGTTTGATACAGACAAACTTTCTATTGGTCCCAACGCCCCTTGCACCTGTCTAATCGGGTCCCTCTCTGGGCCTAGCTCCCCTGTTCCCCCTTCTCAGGCTATTCTAACAAAAGCATAGTCTTAGATTTTGATACATTTTTACTTCAAGGACATTTCTACCCCAGAGAATGCAAGACCAATTCTATCATCAGCATAAAGGAATTATACAAACTTTTCAAAAGCAGTTTAAGGCAGTTTCTCAGACTCTGGCTCTTCTCAGCACTACTCCCAGGTGGGGGTTAGGATCTAGGCCTAGTTTACAGTCCATAGCCTACCACATTCCCCCCTTTGATTATTCTCACCCCTAGCAAAAGAGGGTGAGAATGAAATCACGTAACGGTTCTTTAAACTGATGCTTCTTCACGGGGTATAGCTTGGTACTTCCACATGGCCAGTACCCTGGCTGCTGTTTTTCGCTCAACTGTACTGTCAATGACTGAAGTTACCAAACGGAAGCAAAGGGGCAGGAAACATGGAAGGAGTAAACATACAGCTAGCATGAGCAGACCTGCAAACATAATAGTCTTCAATCCCCCTAGCCTTGAAAATAGGGTTCCAAACCATCCATTCAGCTCCAGTCCATTCCAAATCTGAACTGGTACATGTGCTTGTCTACGCATATGGTCAGCTATTTCTTCAACAACCTGACCCTGATCATCAATCTGCAAACAGCAGTTGGTAAGATTAAACTTCCCACATACTCCACCTTCAGATGCTAATAAATAATCAAGTGCTAATCGGTTCTGGTAAATAGCAGTGCACATCTGAGTACTTTGTTTTGCCAAGAGGGTTAGTGCCTTACTTGTTTCATTAGTTATAATTTCTACAATAGCTTGCAAGCGTATAATACGATTCAACATATAAACAGGTATCCCCAGGTCCCATCTTGTGCCCAAGTGGCTGGTCCATAATATGTGATAATTCTCTCAGGTGGCCATTCATCACCTTCCCACTTATCCCATTGACCTATTTTCAAAGTATTCCGCTTCTGTCAACCATTGTATATGGGGAATCCTAACTGTTCCCCTTGGGAAATGGGAATAAGGAAGAAAGAGGGTCGTATCATACCCAGGACACAAGCCCCTCCCCAGTTGTTAGGGAGTTGGGCATACGCTCGGGTTCCACAAATCCAATAGAGCCCTGGAGGGGCCTCTCAGGTATTGGGTGAGGCGAGATTGGTCCATATCTTAGCAAGATTGGAGAAGTTAGTTAAAGGGTTGGAAGGTTCAGTAGCATTCACACCTGACCACCAGGATGTTTTCTTAGTCGTAGTATTGTAAAACCGTTGGCTGAGACAGACCAGCTGTCCTACCTGTATGGTGAACTGTGGTCCTGTTCGGACAAAACAGAGATGGCCAACAGTGGTGTTGGCCAATACCCATTCACTAGTGGTCTTATTTAGAGCAGTCTGGTTATATGGGATGGAGTAGTTTAATTCCCTTGCCTCCCAGGGCCATTTGTCTCCCATCTTAGTTCCCCCGCAGAAGAAACAATTAGAGATGCGAAGACTGGAAGCTACAGCTCCAGCTAGCTCAATAAATAAATTCTGCGTGGTCTGGGGAATCTCTATCTTTGTCTGCATGGCTTCATAGAAGGTATGGTGTATTTGAAAAAGTGAAGAAATGTGGGTCTTGGTGTTAAGTTGTTCCAGGGTCCACTCCACTTCCTGCTATCTGTAAGCCAAATCGAAACCTTGTTTCCACTGGCTAGGGTCGAACACAAGGAGCCTTAAGGGGTTACAAGCACCTTTCTGACACTTATGGGGTTCCAGCAATGGTAGTCTCTCTAACTTGGCTCTGCGATTATCTCTCTCTCGCCCCTGAGGCCCTTCAGACCAGGTGGCATAGTATACATACTACCATTTGGGACAGAGGTATGCGCCTGCAGAGGCTTTAGCATAAATAGATGGGGACTTTACCCCGGTGCATATTCCCCAATTGTATGCTCCTTCGGGACACATATATTTATCATCTTGGTAATAACTTTGCTCTTGGCCAACAGATCCACAGCTATAATAGCCATTTTGTGATAGGCGATGGCCTAGTATGTAGCAGAGCTAGGTCTGAAGCCCTTTTTCCTGCTTCGAAATGTTATTGCTGATTTTGGAAAATTACAGAATGCTGTTAGCTGTTAGAAAGAAATACCGCTCTATTATGGGTTGATAACATGTTCTGCTCTCCTGGAGATAAGAGAATTAATTGTTTAGGTAAGCCAGATGTCTGTTTCAGTAGAATGCTGCGCCACTGTATCTTTGCTAGATGTGCACTGACCTTGTAATTAGGATGAAAATATAGTAGAGAAGCTGAACAGTGTAAGAATATTTTGTCTAGCATTTTGATTGTTTAGTATTTTGAGCCAGGGCTAGAGATATGTGCCTGGAATATTACAGAAATCACCAGTAGCTATTAGAAACACGTCTTAGCCTTGCTTTGTTTGGCCTTGCTTTGTTTTGCTTTTGATGAGAATGCTTCTGATATGCCTTCCACTATCTTTGTGGCTAACTGACCTTGCAAGAGTAGCGAAATATACTGTATACTTTAGCAGAAGTATTATGTTTAGTGTTATGTCTACCCAGACCAGGACCAATGAGAAGTTTTGCCTGTATTAGACTGGAAAAGAAAGGTATAAAAGCTGTTGTTTTACTAGGAGCCATTGCTCAGACCATTTTGAATGCTACTGCAATCTGAGCCTGTGCACAAATAAATTGGCTTGGATCTTTGCCTGACTCCGGGTATTATTTATTGCATTCTTATCAGCTACTACATATTCCTGGTGCGTTAGGCCGGTAATGTGCGGGTGGGGGATGGTATGCAAGTGAATATGCCCCGACATCTCGCCTCACAGGTTTGGTCCGGCTGGAGCCGAGCCTGACTGACCGCAGGAGGGTCTCTGGCGCCCCTGGTCCTTTTGTATCGGAGGAGACTCCTCCTTGCCTCCGCAGGCTGCTGTTTCTGGCCGGCCAACACCTCGAACCCGATGGGAGTCCAGGATTCAACCCAAGGAGGGATTGGTTGCGCAGCGCATTAGCTACCGGATCCGGTGAGTATTCATTTTTCTGGTTCTTAGTCAGATAGCTTTGGGAAAGTCTCGAGACACTTCTGGTACAGTAAACAGGTAAAGGAAGTTTGATCAACTTCCACGGGCGATCCTAGTACCCTGCAAGTAGTGCGCGGGGCGAACCCATCAGCCCTTTCGGTTTTGGTAATTCTGGTTTGTCAGTCAGCCCGGGAATTCGGCATTTGGAAAATGCTAGCATGTTTGTCTGTGTGAAGAGTGCTTGTGAAAAGGAGGAAGCGTTGGGAGTTTGTCTTTGATTTGTTATCTGTTGAAACCATGAGTTTCCCTTCTAGTATAAGGGTAGGATTATATTACGTTGGGTAATTTGTGACACTTTACCGCATATGAAATAGTAAAAGTATAGTTAAGAAGACGCCAAACCCCTAGAGTCACTGTAAAATCAAGAAGCTGTCTCTCTCATTCAGCTGTCTTGCAGCGCAGCGTGAAACTGACAAGAGGCGTGTTTGTGCAGAGGAATGTTTTAACCCTATGAAGGCATGTTTTCAACGTTCTGCTGCTGGGCTAATGAGTGCTTATTTTAGGGAATTATACCTGTTTTTATTCAATATTTTGTAATAGTGATGTGCCTTCTGCTATGGTCATGTATTATATATCATTTAATAAGAATGTTTAGTCAGGATTGTGGATCTCGATAGTATTGGGCTTAGCCTGGAAAGGGTTACGTTCCTACTCGAATTCCTGTACTTGTGCAGATCAAGTGAGCAGAAATCATGTAGGGCTCAGGTTTCAATAGGAAAGGATTTTCCCTTTGCCCTACGAAGCCGAGGTTACGAACACTGACAGGACTCTGCAGCATTTGAGCCAGCGGTACCAGATCGCAACTTGAAAGTGCTTTGAATCCTGAGTGAATGAGGGGTTAATTGTGTATGAGTTCTAGTTCCTGATACACAGCGGCAAGCGCCTCATAGAAGACATGCTTATTGTTAATAAAATAAACTAGGAAGGAAAATGTGTATGTGTATTCTAGATGTCCACCCGCTCATGGAAAATGTATCCAGAATGAATGTCTTTTTGAATATCTGCTTCCTAAAAACTGTAAGATTTAAAGAATTTCTTTTGCAAAGCCAAGCTGATTACGGCTGACAGTTAGTTTTCATGCCGAGTAATTTTAGTCCAGTCATATGTAACAGATAGCCATGGTTCATTCTACTGGATTTGTTATTATAACATGTTGCAAAAGCGTAGTTTTCTATTGTAAGGACTCTATCTAGATTGTTCCTCTGTCTGTTGACAAGCACATGTGGGGGCTACAGTCCACCGCTGACACTGCAGGCAGGGATTCATTTTACCAGTTCAGAGTCACCCACAGTCAGCGCCCGAGAACATGAAGTGGAATCCAAATAATGCAGGCAGCCCTCATTATATGCCCCATGAAATCCAGCAGCCCTGGAGAATTTGCGCATGGTAAATGCAGTTTTTGTCAAGTCAGTCCCAGGGAGATATAAAACAGAACTTGCAGAAACGGGATGGATTTGCAGGCATGAATACAACACGATTAAGTTGTTTAGAATGTCTGTGAATTGTGGAGATAATGTGACAGAGAAAGTGAATGTACGATGGAGAAGAGAGCCGTTCTTCTTGCTGATACTATAGTTGAATGATGTGGAGGAAGTTTTCCTAATCGAAGGAGCTGGATTGATAGTGCGGACTGTTCCCCGAGAAGAAGAGTAGCGGTTCTATAGTGCATCTCCAATCAGGCCAGCCAGTTCCTGTATACCCACCAGCCCCACCTGGCAGAAGATAATCCACCTGGCCTAGCGGAAAACATAGCCCCTGTTATTGTCACCCTCAAGCCGGAGTGGAACCAGTGCATGTGCAACAGCATCCCCTTCTTCGACCAGCCTTAATGAAACTACTGAAGTATGGACTTCTCAAGGAATGCCAGTCACCCTGGAACACCTCCCTTCTCCCAATCAAGCAGCCTGGGACAGGTGACTACCGCCCAGTGCAGGATCTACGTCGAGTAAACAGTTCAGTTGAAACCCTACATCCAGTAGTACCAAATCCTTACACCCTCCTGGGACTAATTCCAGCAGAAGCCACTCATTTCACTGTTTTGGACTTAAAATATGCCTTTTTCTGTATACGCCTGGCAGAGGCCAGTCAGCTTTTGTTTGCATTTGAATGGGAAAACCCTACCACAGGAAGACGAGGACAACTCACTTGGACTCGATTACCACAAGGATTTAAGAACTCACCCACTATCTTCAGTGCAGCCCTCAGTCAAGATTTGTCAAGCTACTCTGTGATTCCGGGAAAAAGAATTTTGCTTCAATATGTAGATGATTTGCTCATAGCCACCAATAACAAATCTGATTGTATACAAGCTACAAGTGATCTCTTGCACCTTTTGAATGAAGCTGGATACAAGGTTTCCAGAGCCAAGGCACAGCTGTGCCAGACAGAAGTGAAATACCTAGGGTTCCATCTGTCCATAGGAACCCGGAAGTTAGGACTTGAGTGAAAAGAAGCAGTATGCCGCATCCCAACCCCCACTACTAGGAAGCAGGTGCGAGCTTTCTTGGGAGTTGCAGGCTACTGCCGCATATGGATACCAAATTTTGCGCTCATGGCGAAACCCTTGTACCAAGTCACACAAGGAATGGAACAATCTCCCTTGGAATGGGGCCCAGAACAAGATAAAGCATTCAAATCATTGAAAACAGCATTGATGTCATCCCCAGCTTTGGGACTACCAGATGTGCAGAAACCATTTCGTTTATATGTCCATGAATCAAGTGGAAACACATTGGGAGTCTTGACCCAGCCTCTTGGGTCCTTGCAGCGACCTGTGGCCTACCTGTTGAAACAATTGGATCCTGTTGCCAAAGGCTGGCCACCTCGCCTGAGAGCTGTAGCAGCCACAGCCCTCTTAATGAGCGAAGCAGATAAGCTCACCTTAGGACAAAACCTTCAAGTTACTGTACCACACTCTGTTTTAACCCTGCTGGAGCACAAAGGAAGCCATTGGCTCACCAACGCTCGAATGTTAAAATATCAAAGTATGCTATGTGAGAATCCTAACTTACAATTAAGTGTCAGCCAAACTCTAAACCCAGCCACCCTATTGCCTGTCGGTCCAGGCCCTCCTGACCATGATTGCTTGGAAGTAATGGACATTGCGTGCTCAAGTTGCCTAGACTCAACTGATATCCCCTTGGACCGCCCAGACAAAACTTTCTTTGTGGATGAAAGCAGTCTTGTCATCATTAATGGACATAGTTGTGTTAAATATGCAGTGGTGACTTTTGATCTGGTAGCTAAGTCCTCAGCCCTGGCCCCAGGTATTTCAGCACAGAAAGCTGAACTGATAGCTCTTACTAGAGCACTAACTATAGGAAAAGGGCTCTGTCTAAATGTATACCCAGATTCCAAGTATGCCCTTACACCCTTGCATGCATCTGGGGCCCTGTACAAATAATGAGGGTGGTTAACCTCAGGAAGCAAGTCCGTTAAGTATGGCCCCGAGATATGCATACTACCTACAGATTTCAAACTTTCGGGAACGCAGAATGTATGAATAGAACCCTGAAATCTCAAGTTGTCCAAACTGCCCAGAGGTTTACCTGAAGTGGCCCCAGGTTCTTCCTATAGCCCTTCATAGGATATACTTAGCCCCTGCTAAGTCTTTAGGAGTTTCCCCTTTTGAGATTCTGAGATTCTGTAGCCTATTGTATAGAGAGTAAAAGGAGATGTGTGACAGATAGGATCTGAAATTACTAGATAAGCACTATTGGTTTTAAGTTCTGTTTTGCAGGGTCTTCATGCGTGAGTACGAGACCAGCCCATCCAAGCCCCTGCATCCTTTCAAGCCTGGAGCCTTGGTGTGGGTGACAGAGTAGAAGAAGACACCGCTGGCGCCGTATTGGAAAGGGCCATATGTCGTCTTGTTATCAACCCCAACAGCAGTTAAAGTGGCCAAGATCGACTCCTGGATCCACCACAGTCGAGTGAAACCAGCCACAGTACCTGAGAGTCGTCCCTGGACTTCGATCGCCAATCCTGCAGCACCATTGCGACTCACGCTGCGAAGAAAAGATCCGTCATCGTAAAGACTTTGCCAACCTGCTCCTGAAAGAGACATCTTTCAGTTTTGTATCACCCTGTCAATTCTTACCTATCAACCTCAATAACTACCTCAGTAATCATCAGAGACTATAATCATGATGATTACCAATTGCTGCTATTTTCTTCTTGCGGTAGCCCTGAGACTCTTGAGAACCACTCTTGCCTTGCCCCCTTGTGCAGCCTGTATAACCACCACCCGAACTGGAATGCAAGTCACCCAGACTCTACTTTACCACTCGTACTATACTTGCACTGGCATAGTCAGCCGGTGTATTTATAATGGTACCGAACTGAATGTTTGCACTAAGGGAAAGACTCGTACTTGTTTTACACCACGACAGAATCCATCTTACTCCATCTTAGAATTGAGATGGAATGATGGAGATGGAACCCTTATCAATGCTACGAGTCAACTTTCTGATCCCAATCAACCTGCGTACCTGTATTTTGATGCTTGTGACTTGATTAACAGAAATAATTATTACAGGTGCGGATCATGGGAACAAGCCTACTAGTATGATGAGAAATATATGTGTCCTGAAGGTGCGTACAACTGGGGAGTATGCACTGGGATACATTCCCCAACAACCTACAGTAGATCAACGGAAGCAGATTACTTCTGTCCGAAATGGGATTGTGTGTACTATGCTACCTGGTCTGGTAGCCCTACAGGACAGACTGGAGACAATCGCAAAGCGCTGCTAGAAAGATTACCTTTACTGAAACCTGAACAGTGCAAGAAAAGTGCTTGCAATCCTCTACGACTTCAAATCTTCGATCCCAGCCAGTGGAAGCAAGGATTTCGATTTGGCCTGCGCATAGCAGGAGGTGGAGCTGACCCTGGAACCATCATATACATCCAGCTGAATGTAAAGACTCATGTTTCCTCACCATATCGCATACATCATACCTTCCATGAGGCCATGAAAGCAGAATTTGTTGTTCCCCACACTTCGCAGAATTTATTCATTGAACTGGCTGGAGCTGTGGCATCCAGCCTCCATGTCTCGGACTGTCTCTTCTGTGGAGGAACTCAAATGGGAGACCAGTGGCCTTGGGAAGCACAAGAACTGAACTATTCTGTGCCATATAACCAGACTGATGTGCACAATACTACCAATGAATGAGTCCTAGCCCACTCCATAGTGGGTAGATTGTGTTTTGTACGAGCAGGACCGAAATTGACTGCATTGGTAGGACAATTGATTTGCCTGAACCAGAAATATTATAATGCCACTACGGGAATGACTTCTTGGTGGTCAGGTGCCAATACTCCAGAACCTTCTACTCCTCTGATCATCTTTCCTTATTTGGCCAGGATATGGACAGATCTGGCTACACACAGCACTTGGCAAGCTCCACCTGGACTATATTGGATTTGTGGCACCCGAGCATATGCTAGACCCCCTGCTAACTGGGGAGGAGCGTGTGTTCTCGGAACAATACGGCCATCTTTCTTTCTTTTGCCCCTTTCCCATGGAGAACAATTGGGGTTCCCTGTATATAAAAGTCGACAAAGACGAGAAGCTCTGAGAATTGGCCAATGGGACAAATGGGATGCATCCTCTGAAGAATGGCCACCAGAGCGCATTGTTTCTTACTATGGACCAGCAACCTGGGCACAAGACGGTTCTTGGGGCTACCGCACCCCTATATATATGTTAGATCGTGTTATACGTTTGCAAGCTGTTGTTGAAATTATAACCAATGAAACTAGTAGAGCACTAACTTTGTTAGCCAAACAAGCCACACAGATGCGTACAGCCATTTACCAGAACCGCTTAGCTTTAGATTACCTGCTTGCAGCTGAAGAAGGAGTTTGTGGAAAATTGAATTTAACAAACTGCTGCTTACAAATAGATAATGAAGGACAGGTTGTCGAAGACATGGCCAACCACATGAGAAAGCAAACGTATGTCCCAGTCCAAACATGGCATGGCTTGCAACTAGATGGCTGGTTTGGTTCTTAGTTTTCAAGCCTGGGCGGCCTGAAAACACTCATTATACTTGTATTTTTGATTGTGGCTATTTGCATATGTATCCCCTGTTTCCTGCCCTTATGCTTGCGCATGCTGAACTCTATTATCGATAGTACTATTGACCGCAAGGCAGTGGCACATATATTAGCCTCATGGGATTATTACCCTATACCGCACAGTGATCCCTCTACTATGGTCTGAAGTATTTTTGCTATTGGTGTGATTAGATTCTCACCCTTCCTCACTTGCGGGTGTGAATAATCAAAAGGAGGGAATGTGATAGGAGATGGCCTAGTATGTAGCAGAGCTAGGTCTGAAGCCCTTTTTCCTGCTTTGAAATGTTATTGCTGATTTTGGAAAATTACAGAATGCTGTTAGCTGTTAGAAAGAAATACCGCTCTATTCTGGGTTGATAACATGTTCTGCTCTCCTGGAGATAAGAGAATTAATTGTTTAGGTAAGCCAGATGTCTGTTTCAGTAGAATGCCGCGCCACTGTATCTTTGCTAGATGTGCACTGACCTTGTAATTAGGATGAAAATATAGTAGAGAAGCTGAACAGTGTAAGAATATTTTGTCTAGCGTTTTGAATGTTTAGTATTTTGAGCCAGGGCTAGAGATATGTGCCTGGAATATTACAGAAATCACCAGTAGCTATTAGAAACACGTCTTAGCCTTGCTTTGTTTGGCCTTGCTTTGTTTTGCTTTTGATGAGAATGCTTCTGATATGCCTTCCACTATCTTTGTGGCTAACTGACCTTGCAAGAGTAGCGAAATATACTGTATACTTTAGCAGAAGTATTATGTTTAGTGTTATGTCTACCCAGACCAGGACCAATGAGAAGTTTTGCCTGTATTAGACTGGAAAAGAAAGGTATAAAAGCTGTTGTTTTACTAGGAGCCATTGCTCAGACCATTTTGAATGCTACTGCAATCTGAGCCTGTGCACAAATAAATTGGCTTGGATCTTTGCCTGACTCCGGGTATTATTTATTGCATTCTTATCAGCTACTACAGCATCACAAGCATCAAAGTAAAGAGGGGCAGGTTTCGTGGGATCTGAGAGCTGTCGGGTAGCATTTAGGAGGGCTCCATCCTCGTTGTTCCATCGTAACTCTAGGACATGATAAGAGGGGTTCTGCCGGGGATTAAATCAGGTCCTAATCTTCCCTTTTGTACAGATACTTAATTCTGTACCATTATACACACATTTGCTAACTACACCAGTACAAGTGTAGTAGGAATGATAGAGTAAAGTCTGAGTAATCCTTGTCCCGGTTCGGGCAGTAGTTATGCAAGCCGCACAGGGAGGTATGGCAAGTACCACTCTAAGGGGCCCCAGGGTTACCGCTAGAATAATGCAAAAGCAGAAGCACATCATGGTTACAGTAGTTGAATGAACTCGTTTGAATGTTGCGGCTTCTTCACTTAAATTCTCTTATTTCCACAGCTTCCACCATACGTAGACCTGCCAGCTTCCGGTTGGTGACAGGAGTAGGGTCGTAGATTCCTCAAGCTTCTGCCGTACATAGACCTGCCAGCTTCCGGTAGTGGTCTCTTACAGCAGTGGTTGTCGCCTCTTACAGCAGTGGTTGTCTCTTACAGCAGTGGTTGTCGCCGCAGCGTGAGTCGCAATGGCGATTTCAGATTGTTTGTTGAAGTCCAGTGACAAAGTTCAGTAGATGCCGCTGGCTTTACTCGACTGTGGTGAATCCAAGGTTCTAATTCTGCAACCTTAACTGCTGTAGGGGTTGATAGTATGACAACATAAGGTCCTTTCCAATGAGGTGCCAACGGTGTCTTTCTCCACGCTTTGACCCGCACCGAGGCTCCAGGCTTAAAGGGATGCAGTGGCTCAGTCAGATTAATGGGCAACTGATCTTGTACCCATACATGAAGACTCTGCAAAACAGAACCTAGAGCCAATAGTTCTTGTCTAGTGATTTCAGACCCAATCTGACTCATATCTCCTTTTTTTTTGTTTTTGAATACTTTATTTATGAATCATCAGTAACATAACATAACAACCAGTACAATTACTACAATAAGCCTCTGCGGTGTGTACTCTTATCCCCGCCAGAGGCAGACCATATAACGTTATGTAACAACAGTAAAGAACAACATATTCGGTGATAAAGTTTTATAAATTAGAATAAACAACCCCCCATCCCCCCCCTCTCCACCCCCCACCCCTCCCTCCCAGTGCCGCAGCCACAAACGCCCCCATATAAATTTAGCAGTAATCTGTTCTAAGGTTCCCCACCACCCACTCTTCATGCCCTTGCTTCTTAATATCCCACGTTTACAATTTCATTCCTGCATCGGGACCCTAAATTCTGAATGTAAGGTTCCCAAATGAGCATAAAGGTGGACCACCTCTTCACCTGGCCTCTGGGCTCTCCAGCGCTCTGCCAGCATCAGCTGATGAAAACTATTGCGCCATTCCAAAAACCTTGGCGGGTCCCGGTCTCGCCAGCGATAAAGAATAGGACCCTTCCCCACCAGACAAGCCTTACGTACTAGTAACCTCTCCCACCTCCCGACCGGGAGAGACTGAGGCAACTAATCGAGTATGACCAGAGCTCTGGTCCAAGGAAACCTCTGCTGAAGCAGCTTCATAAGGTATCTACTGATCTGTGACCAGTATGAGAAGATGCGCCTGCACTGCCACCACATATGAGTTAGAGTAGCCAAGGGTTCCGAACATCGTGGACAAGACCCATCCTGCGTGATATGACTCCGCAAAGCCCGCCGAGGAGAGAAATGCACCCGGGTCAAAGCTTTATATTGCACCTCCCTCCATCGGGCACCCCCCGTCAGCTCCCCTATTCGCCCCAGGGCTCGCTGTACAGTGCCGGGCGGTACCACTCGTCCCAGTTCCGCCGCCCAAGCCATCTCAGCCCGCCGATAATCCGGCTGGACTCCGAAACTCTCCAACCGAGCCTTCAACCCCACTATCGTTGGGGGAGTCTCACCCCCAATGTTGAAAAATGCAAGAATCTGCTCCGATCTCTCCGCATCTAACTCTGCCCTAGGCAGCGTAGCCACATAATGAGCAAGTTGCATGTATGCAAAATACTGAGAAGGAGGCAACGTGTACTCCGCGCACAGCTCCGAAAACGGTTTGCATTGACCAGTAAGCCCCACCACATGGCCCAGATACTTCAGACCCTGGGCCTGAAAAAGCTGAAAAGCCCGGGATTCAGAGCCTGGTAGGAAGTGCACATTGCCTCGTATGGGCAGCCAACTTGACACCCGCCAATTCCGATGCCAAAAACTATTCAACTGCCGCCAAGTGCGTCGCATAGAATGGAACAGACCACTGCGCGTAATACGATTGGGCAAATGAGCACTCTCCACATGTAAAACCCCCATTAAAGAGACCGGAGCCACTAATGCCACCTCCAGATCCCTAGGGGTATAGGTATCCGTCCCCCCTAACCAGTCGCCGAGATGCCGCGCTTGACACGCCAGGGCATACAGCCCTAAGTCCGGTAATCCCAGGCCGCCACTACGCCATTTACCCACCATACGAGAGATAGGAATACACGCTCTGGCCCCCCTCCACAAAAACCCCTGGAGCTCTTTTTCTACACGATGCAAGTCCCGGCGTCTCATATCTCCTTTTATCCCTTGGACTATGGGCGGAGGGCGCCCATACAGGATCTCAAAAGGGGAAACTCCTAATGACTTGGTGGGGGCTAAACGTATTCTGAGGAGGGCTATAGGAAGAACCTGTGGCCACTTCAGGTGAGCTTCCTGACAAAGTTTAGACAGCTGGGACTTTAGGGTGCAATTCATACGTTCTACCTTCCCTGAGCTTTGGGGTCTGTAAGCTGTATGTAATTTTCACTGCACTTGCAGAGCTTGGGCTAACTGCTGAGTCACCTGAGATACAAATGAGAGCCCATTATCTGACCCTATAGCTAAGGGTATTCCAAACCGGGGGATGATTTCATGGAGCAGAACTTTGGTGACTTCCCTGGCTTTCTCAGTTCTGGTGGGGAAAGCATCTACCCACCCAGAGAATGTACAAACCAAGACCAACAGGTAATGATATCCATTCGCACGTGGCATTTCTGTGAAGTCCACCTAGATATTTCCCATGGGGGTAACTCCTACTGATTGAGCTCTTGGGGACGGGTTGGGACCCTGCCGGGCATTGTTCTTTGCACAGATTACACATCTATGGGCTACTGAGGCTGATATGGGTCCTAATAATGAAATACAGAAATGGGGTCTGAGAGCTTTTTCCATTGCAGTTTTTCCATAATGTGTGGCCTGATGAAAAGCATGGACAAAAGCAGGACCCAAGGCTTCAGGAGCCTTGGACCGGGAGGTGAGCCACCGGCTGGCGGTGGTAGCACTATCCATCCGGTCTCTGATAACACTCCCCCTTCCTCTTGACAATAATAATCTAACTCTTTGGAGGTGTACCGGGGGGTCCATGCACTGAGAGGCACTGGGAATATAGCTGCCTGGACTGTACTAGGGGCAGGTACGGGCTCAGTTGTAGCCGCTTTTCGGGTAGAAACGTCTGCAAATCTATTTCCCTGTGAAACTTCCCCTTCCCCTGCCTGATGACCTCGGCAGTGCATTACTGCGACTTGTTTGGGGGCCCACACAGCTTCCAATAATGTCAATATCTCAGGGCCATACTTGATGGACTTGCCTCCTGAGGTTATCAACCTTCGTTCCTTGTACAGGAACTTATGAGCATGTAATGTTGTAAAGGCGTACTTCGAATCTGTGTACACATTCAAGCGGAGCCCCGTCCCTATTATCAGTGCCCTGGTGAGGGCTATCAGTTCAGCCTTCTGTGCTGAGGTTCCCGGGGCCAGAGCTGAAGATTCAACTACCATGTCCAGGGTCACTACTGCATAGCCAGCACGACGTTGTCCGTTGATGACAAGACTACTTCCATCCACAAAGAAGGTTCGTTCAGGGTCGTTCAATGGGACATCAGTTAGATCAGGGCGACTTGAGAATACAGTGTCCATTATTTCCAAGCAATCATGATCAGGGGGGCCTGGACCGATTGGCAACAGCGTGGCTGGGTTGACTGACGATCAACTGCAATCGTGGATTCTCGCACAACATGCTTTGGTACTTCAGCATTCGGGAATTTGTGAACCAATAATTTCCTTTGTGTTCCATAAGGGTCAGGACAGAGTGCGGTATGGTAATTTGGAGATTCTGACCCAGGGTGAGCTTGTCGGCTTCACCCACCAGGAGGGCAGTAGCTGCAACGGCTCTCAGTCAAGGTGGCCATCCTTTTGTGACGGTATCCAGTTGTTTTGATAGATAAGCTACAGGTCGCTGCCAAGATCCGAGGGATTGAGTCAATACTCCCAAAGCATTTCCACCTGACTCATGGACATAGAGGCAAAATGGTTTCTGTACATCTGGCAGGCCCAAAGCTGGTGATGACATCAAGGTTGCCTTCAACGATCGGAATGCCACATCCTCTTCTGGGCCCCATTCCAAGGGAGATTGCTCCATTCCTTTGGTGGCCTGATACAATGGCTTTGCCACCAGCGCAAAATTGGGTATCCATATTCGACAACAGCTTGCAGCTCCCAGAAAAGCCCTCACCTGCTTTCTGGTGGTTGGGGTAGGGATGCGACACACTGCTTCCTTATGCTCTGGTCCCAATCTCCGAATCCCTTTGGACAGATGGAATCCCAGATATTTAACCTCAGTTTGGCATAACTGCGCCTTGGCTCTTGAGACCTTGTATCCGGCTTCATTCAGGAGGTGCAAGAGATCACCGGTGGCATGCACGCATTCATTTTTGGAGTTGATGGCTACTAGCAGGTCATCTACATACTGAAGAAGGACTCTCTTCCCTGGAGTCACAGAATAACTTGAAAGATCCTGATTGAGGGCAGCACTGAAGAGGGTAGGCGATTTCTTGAATCCTTGGGGTAATCGAGAACAGGTGAGTTGACCTTGCCTCCCTGTGGTGGGGTCTTCCCATTCAAACACGAACAGAAGTTGACTGGTTGGTGCTAAACATATGCAGAAGAAAGCATCCTTTAAATCCAAGACGGTGAAGTGAGTAGCCTCAGCGGGGATCAGTCCCAGGAGAGTATAAGGGTTTGGTACTACTGGATGTATGGTTACAACTGCATTATTCACTCGTCTCAAGTCCTGCACTGGGCGGTAGTCACCTGTCCCAGGACTGGGAGGAGGGGGGTATTCCAGGGCGATTGGCTCTCCCTGAGAAGTCCATACTTCAATAATTTCATTAAATGACAGTGAATTCCTTCAATCGCCGGTCGCGGAAGAGGGTATTGTCTCACGTGCACTGGTTTCACTCCTGGTTTGAGGGTGACAAGAACAGGGGCTACATTCTTTGCTAGGCCTGGAGGATTATCCTCCGCCCATACCTCGGGTGGAGCTAAGATTCTGGTGGGTATACGGGGACTGGCTGCCTTGGTCGGAGATGCACTATAGAACCACCATTCTTCTTCCCGTGGGACAGTTAACACCATCAGGCTAGCAGATCTTGAGTTTAAAGTCATTTCCATTCCTCCCCCTTCAACAAAGGATATCTGCGCCTGGAGCTTAGCGAGCATATCTCGGCCCAAGAGGGGGATTGGGCATTCAGGCATATACAGGAACTGGTGTGTTACTTTCTGTCCCCCTAATTCACAGGTGCAGTTCTGCAAGAAAGGTTTAGTGGCTCTGGTTCCGGTAGCGCCGACAATAGTGATGGATTGAGAAGACAAAGGGGCCACCGGTTTTGCCACTACCGAATGTTCGGCCCCCGTATCCACCATAAAGTCCATATATTGGTCCCCAATCTTAAAACTGACCATAGGCTCCTGGGGACCTAGAAGAAACTTGGAGCCTGGTCTGGTCTAGTCTTCATCCATGTTGTAGCCCTCCTCGGCTGCCATTCCCTCTATAGCTGCTTCTTCTTGTTGGAACTGTGTGCGATGCATTCCTCCCCGATTCTGGAATCGTCCCCCTGCTCTCCGCATGCTCCCTCCTCCCCTCCAGAAGGCGGAGTCAAAGTTTGGGCATTCATTTTTCCAATGTCCTTCTTCTCTACAGTGGGCACACTGATTTTCGCTCAATGGGGGCCGACCATTTCCTCGGTCCCTTCCACGTCCTCGGGTCCTTTGGTTAGAGAAACTTCCTCCTCGTCATTCAACTAAAGCTGCAGCAAGGAAATCAGCTTTCTTCTTCATTTTACGTTCAGTTTCCTTCTGACGTTCTTGATCACGATTCACAAACACTTTCTGAGTAACTTCCATTAACTGGGCCGCATTCATGTCCGCAAATCCTTCCAACTTCTGCAGTTTCCGTTTTATGTCTCCCTGGGACTGACTCACAAAGGCTGCATTTATCATGCGCAAATTTTCCTGGGCCGCTGGATCATATGGGGTATAAAGTCTGTAAGCTTCAGATAAGCGTTCATAAAAGGCCGCTGGGCTCTCGTCTGGATGCTGGATGACTTCTGATACCTTTCCGATATTCATGGCCTTCTGGCTTCCTTTCTTCAGGCCTTGCAGTAGGGCCTGGCGGAACCGAATGAGGGCTGCCGCCCCATTCACATCGTTCGGATGCCATTCAGGATCGTCATTTGGAAAATCCGTGGCGGCTGCTTGCCGGGGATTTAGACCTCCTTCTTCTACAGGGTTTTCTTCTAACCATCTGGTGGATGCTTGCACAATCTGTGCTCGTTCTTCAGTAGTGAAGAGGGTAGACAGAAGCTGGCGGCAATCAGACCAGGTAGGCTGATGGGTCTGCATAATTCTAGACTCCGTTATCTGGGTGTTACCCTTGATTCTTCCCTCTCTTTTAAGGCGCACATCTCTTCTATCATCCAGCGTTCTTTTTTCTCTCTTAGACAGCTCCGAGCTGTCCGCCCTTTTCTTTCTTCCTCCGCTTTGGCTACTCTCCTTCTCTCCCTTGTGATGTCTCGTCTTGACTACTGTAATGTTTCCCTAGCTGGTTTACCCCACTCCCAATTGTCTCGTCTTCAGCGTGTTCAAAATACTGCTATTCGTCTTCTTACCCATGCTTCTCGTTTCGATCATGTTACCCCTCTTCTTCTTCATCACCACTGGTTACCTGTTTCTTTTCGCGTCCAGTACAAAATCCTTATTCTTACGCACAAGGCTGTCCGCACTGGCACCCCCTCATATCTTGCTGATCAGATACACTTTTGCACCCCCCACCGTCTGCTTCGTTCTATCCACACTAATCCACTCTTCCCTCCCCCTCCCAGGCCCATCTTGTTTCTACTCGTTCCTCTGCTTTCTATTTTTTGGCCCCGAGCCTCTGGAACTCACTCCCTCCCTCGCTTCGTGCAGAAGAATCCTACTGCTCCTTCAAAACTCAGCTCAAAACTCACCTTTTTAACCTAGCATTTGACCTTCCGTCCTTGTCTTCCCCCTCCCTTCTCGCCCCATGTTGTTGTACCGGTACTGTTGCTTTATACTGCATTCTTTTCCTTTTCTTTTCTTTTCTTTCCTATTATTTAATGGCGTTCTTTTTCCTTTCCCACAGCCTCATTTTTTAAATGTTTTAGAGTTTTATTGTAAACCGCTCAGGTGCCTACGGTGTTGGGCGGTATACCAAGTTTTTAATAAACATAAACATAAACATAGACATTAATTCGGTCAATTCTTGGGGCTTTTCAGTATAGGATGCATAATGCGTTTTCCAGTTCAATAAATCTGTGGTGGAGAAGGGCACATAAACGAGACTGGCTGGCCCCACCACAACCTGGTCCTGTTCATTAAGGATAGGTAGCCCTGGGACCTGGCGCAATGGCATAACGTGACCATCCTTCTGACTTGCTGTTGTACTTCTGAGAGCGTAATGTAGTCTGGCTTGTTGGAATTCGGCTCCCCTGCTTTGGTCCTTGGCAGTAAGTGACCCTGAACTAGCAAATGAATCCCTGCTTGCAGTGTCATCGGTGGACTGTGGTCCTCCCGAGGCACTCTGGACGGAGCTGGGGCTCCCGGTCAGGAGGGGGTGCGCCTCCTCCTGTTGCGGAGGTGGTCGGTGGACTAGGGGTAAATCGGCAGGAGGAGGTCCCCCTGCGCCAGGCTCTGCCCGGGGTGGTGGTGGAGCTGAGGGGACTGGCCTATAGAGGAACTGGGGCGAATGGGTCAGAATATCTGGAGATTCCGGGGCAGAATAAACGGGCAGCTTCTCTTTTCCAGACTTCCGGGCCCCCCTTGTGGTCGCTACCAATATCCTACACTGTTCCTCGTGGCAACGCTTTATCCAGGAGGGCTCCTTTTCACAAATACTTAACCAGGAATCTATATAGGGGAACTGGTCAGGGTGCTCTTTACGTACAATCTGGTGAACTATGGATATGATTCTAACATCAAAAGTACCACCAGGGGGCCACGCGGTGACCAGCACCGGCCACTCCCTGTCACAGAGTATTTCTAATCGGGACAGAGACATTTTTATTCCATCAATACCCTCTCCGTCAAATCCTTTCTTGAAATTCTTGATCATACACTTCAGCGGAGTTTGCGTGGACTCCGACCCTCCCATAATGACATACACAACAACAGACAGTAGGGGCAGGTAGTCGGGCTGCAGGTAAGGGGTCCGTACAGCCCTAGGAACAAATAGGTAGACAAACACCAAACGCTTCCTCCTTTTTGCGACCTGGGCGCGGTCGCCCAGCCAGGAACTGCGCTACTCAGGAGTCCGCACTCGCTTGGTCTGTGTTTCAAGACCTCTCATTCACACACACAACCAAACATGCTAGTAACATTTTCCCAAATTCCCAGGCCTACCTTACTAACCAACAGCAGTGGTTTCGGTCTCGTGCATACTCATGCAAGACGTACTCGGACTGCTGATTAATCAAGGGCAGTGGTTTCGGCCTCGCGCATACTCATGCAAGGCGTACTTGGACTTGCCCTGAGAGGTGATCAGGCTCTCGGTACCGTATTCCCATACCAATTTTCCAACCTATCTATCTGAGTAGCAAAGAAATTTCTACTCACCGGATCCGGTACCCGATACAGAACCAGTTCTTGGGTTGAATCCTGGACTCCCCTCGGGTTCGGAGGTCTTGGCCGGCTGGACCCAGTAGCCCGCCGAGGCAAGGCGGAACCCTCTCCGATACAAGAGGACCGGTGGCGCCTGAGGTTTCCCCTGTGGTCGGACGGACACGGTTCCAACCGGGCCAAACCTTGAGGCGGTAATACGTGGTATACTCACTTGAATACCATTCACCACTCACACATTCCCGGCCAACGCACCAAGAATATGTAGCAGCGAAGTGCATACAATGAATAAAACCAGGAGTCAATTGCAGGTTCCAAGCCAATTTATTGTGCACAGGCTCAGACAGGAGTGCATCAAAAAAGGACTGAGCAATGGAGTACAGGAGCAGATTCCTTATATACAATTTTTACAGTTTGATACAGACAAACTTTCTACTGGTCCCAATGCCCCTTGAACCTGTCCAATCGGGGACCCTCTCTGGGCCTAGCTCCCTGTTCTCCCTTCTCAGGCTATTCTAACAAAGGCATAGTCTTAGATATTGATACATTTCTACTTCAAGGACATTTCTAGCTCAGAGAATGCAAGACCAATTCTATCATCAGCATAAAGGAATTATACAAACTTTTCAAAAGCAGTTTAAAGCAGTTTAAGGCAGTTTCTCAGACTCTGGCTCTTCTCAGCACTAATCCCAGGTGGGGGTTAGGATCTAGGCCTAGTTTACAGGCCATAGCCTACCACAATCAGGCTATAGAACCAGTGACTAAAATTGTGAAGATACTGGAGGAGAGGGGTCTGATTAGACCTATTTCTTCCACATGCAATTCACCAGCCTGGCCGATAGTTAAACCGGGGGGTTCCTTCAGGCTCAATATGGACTTCCGTGCCCTGAATCAAGTTTCAAAATCTGCAGTGCCCGTAGTAGCCTCATACCCTGACTTCGTAGCACTACAGATAAAGGAAGAGTGGATGCATTGGGTTCATGGTGCAGGTCCTATGGGACACCCTAAAGCAGAAGAAATGCAGACTATCCTTAATAAGTTGGTATGGTGGCCAGAAATGAAACATGATATGCAGGATCATGTTTCCTCCTGTGTAATCTGTGCTTCATTTGGGAGGCAACCTAAAAAGAGAAGGGGACAGTTAATGAGAGCACCTCCTCGTGGCCCATTTGAGAGATTGCAAATAGATCATGTGGGCCCTCTTCCGTTACAGCTAGGAAAAACATCACTTTACTCCCAACTTTGAGGGGCCTTAAATCGGAACCTTTTGCATGTACCTCCTGCAAATAATCTGTAGCTTTTTCTGTGTTAGCTAGCACAGTGGTCTGAATTTCTTTTAGATGTTCATGCAGGGATTTCATCCACTCATTGGTAAGAATTACGGTCTGGTCCTCTGGAAGAAAAGGATGCAGCAAATTTTCCCACCGTGGCATTGGCCTTCCCATTAAGGCTTCGTAGGGTGCAAAGCCTATGGATTTGCAGACATTAGATCTGATACGCATAAGGACTAAAGGGAGCACCAAATCCCAATTTTTCCTGGTCAGATTAAGCATAGGGCTGAGGTGGGCCTTAATTGTTTGATTCATTCTTTCTACCTGCCCTGCTGCCTGTGGATGGTATGGAATGTGGAGTTGTTGTTCTATGCCTAGAAAATCAAACAATTCCTTGATCAGCTGAGAAACAAATGCAGGACCATTATCAGAATCAATAGTCTTAGGAATGCCCCAGCGTGTAAAAAATTGCATAGTTAGGATTTCTGCTGTGGTTCGAGCAGTTTGATCTGGGACAGGGAATGCTTCTACCCAATGAGAAAAGGAATCAACAACAGTGAGTAAAAATCTAATTCTGAGACCTAGACCAAACCTCCCCTTTGGAACTGCAAAGTGGGAGGGACCGTACTTAGTTACTGATACCTTAGGCCCAAGCCTATACCAGATCCTAATGCCCGACAACCAGCAGTATTGGAAACACATCACCCAGTTGAAACCATATGGGTAAGACGTGTTTTATCAGTCTTTGTTTTCAGATACCACCTGAAGACAGCACAGACAGCTGCTTTCTGAAGACAGCACGGACAGCTGCTTTCTGAACAAAAGTCGCTTGAGGATGGCAACTATTTACTTCTGCTGTATAGTTGATGTGTCCTATATACTCGACTTGTGTCTAATAGTTATGTAATTAAGTAGTAAAAATTATTTCTGTTGTTGCATAGTATAAGTGGGGAGCACTAGTTTACTCCCTAGTAGAGTGAAACGAGTTAGCTTTTATTATGTCTCGGTTTCCTGTTGTTCTTGTATCTGCTCTCGTCTACCCAAGTCTCATTACAGGAACTCCACAGGTGGGGAATGGATCTGGTCATCCTGAGTTTCTGTTCCATACTGGACAAGACAGTGTTCTACTTCATTCAAGCCTATGGACCCCAGTTTGTGTGAACAGACTACATTTCATTTCAAGTGTGAACCGCACCAATTTAAAGAGGCTGACACCTCCTCCTGGAACAATTCTCCCAGAATGCATGACATCCACCTTCCTAAGAACACTTTGCTGTACAGTTCAAACTATTTACTAAACAATACCTGGCGCAGTCATATACCACTGGTCTCCATCACCATTAACGGGACAACTTATTCCACACCGCTGGTTACCAATGACTTTATTGACATTCCAGACTTTATCTCATATGCTGTGCATCCATTACCACTTGGCATGGGAGAAGAGACATTACATAAACTGCTCAACTTTACAGAACTCCATGCCTATATTGATCACCTTAAAACAACAGCCACCAAAGTGAATCACACCATCACTTATGAGAATGGTCACATTCGACAAACTGTTGAACACTTGCTACAAGATGCTCATGTGTCTGTGTGGGAATTTTTATTTGGTTACTCACCTACTGCTGATCATGTCTTCAATGTTTTTATTCACCCTATTATTATTTTAACTGCTGTACAAATATTGCTATGCATTATCATAATTTTCCTGTGTTTTAAAATGAAACACATGTACATCTCTTTGCAGCGCATGTCCTACAAAATAACATCAACATTTTAAGGTAGTTACACTTAACTTTTCCAACATCTACCTCTACATCCAGGCTCATTTGGCCTGCTAATTTGGCATTTCCTACTACATTGAATACCAGAGTTAGCTGCAGTCTAGTATTGCTTCCTACCCTCACTCATAGCATCCTGGTACCTTTCGGCTTTAACCTCCTCAGAAATTCCTGCATCCCTTATGCACTGTTCATTCTCTCTAAGACGGGCAAGGAGGTGGCATATTGCGTTTCCCCACCCAGTAGTGGCTGCCCTACCTAAGACAAGAGGTTTGGACTCATAATGGGACGTGCTTATCTCTAGAACACTAGAGACAGTACTGTGCAGGACAGGGGACCTGCTGGACATAGCAAGGTATTTAACAAAGGAGGTATTAGACAAGCTGCCTACTGTCATGTATATAGTAATGGCAGCTGGGACAGGTACCACAGGTTTGCTTCCATCATTTCCCAAAACAAACAAAAAAAAAAGTGAAAAAAAGGTGTGGGAGATGTCAGCATACATCAGCATGACATTCCCAGACATGGGCTTGCAAGCAGCTTTGACCCCCTGGTGATGTCAAATAGGATGTCTCTAGACTTGATGGTCTTAGTTTGCCTGATGAGATTAGTCTGCAGGACAAACAGCCCCTCCTTGCTAATCAAGTGATAGTGTAGCAGCGAAGTGCATGCAACGAATAAAACCAGGATATATGTAGCAGTGAAGTGCATGCAACAAATAAAACCAGGAGTCAATTACAGGGTCCAATCCAATTTATTGTGCACAGGCTCAGACAGCAGTGCATCCAAAAGAGACTGAGCAATGGAATACAGGAGCAAATTCCTTATATACAATTTTTACAGTTTGATACAGGCAACCTTTCTATTGGTCCCAACGCCCCTCACACCTATCCAATCGGTGAACCTCTCTGGGCCCCGTTTCTCGTTCCCCCTTCTCAAACTGTTCTAAAAAAGGCATAGTCTTAGACCTGGTTACATTTCTACTTCAAGGACATTTCTATCTCTGAGAATGCAAGGACAATTCAAGCACAGAGAACATGTACAAACTGCATGGGGGGGGGGAGGGGACTTTTAAAAGCAGTTTAAAGCAGATTTTCTAAACTTTGGTTCTTCTCTGCACTGATCCCAGGTGGGGGTTGGAATCCAGGCCTAGTTTGAGGCTAGAGCCTACCACATTCCCCCCTTTGATTATTCTCACCCCTCCTAAAAAGGGGGTGAGAAGAAAATCACATATCAGGTTCTCCTCAAACTGAGGCTTCCTCCTGAGGGACGGCCTGATACTTCCACATAGCTAGTACCCTGGCCGCTGTCTTTCGTTCAACTGTACTGTCAATGACTGGGGTGACCATACGCAGGCAAAGGGGTAGGAAACATGGAAGGAGCAGACACATAGCTATCATCAGTAAAACAGCAAACACAATGGTCTTTAAACCTCCTAGCCCTGAAAACATAGCTCCGAACCACCCATTAAGTTCTAGTCCATGCCATGTCTGAACTGGTACATGGGCTAGCCTTCGCATATGGTAGGCTATTTCTTCAATGACTTTACCCTGATCATCAATCTGCAGATAGCAGTTTGCCAGATTGAACTTTCCACATACCCCTCCCTCAGAGGCTAACAAGTAATCAAGGGCCAACCAGTTCTGGTAAATAGCTGTGCGCATCTGAGTATTTTGTTTTGCTAAGAGGGTTAATGCTTTACTCGTTTCATTAGTTATTATTTCTACAACAGCTTGCAAGCGTATAATACGATTCAACATATAAACAGGAGTGCGGTATCCCCAGGACCCATCATTTGCCCATGTGGCTGGTCCATAATATGTGATACAAAGAGGTATAGCAGTGGTCATTCTAAGGGGCCCCAGGGCTACCGCAAGTACAACATATATATATATATATATATATATATATTGTCACAAGGTGGACTTATTGGAGCCTGAGAAAATGGAGATCAGCAGGGATGATCAGGGAAGAGATGACAGTGTAAACAGAAAACTGTCAGATGGTTGCTATAGACAACCAGGGCACACGTGGATAAGGGCTGGGAAGACACACCCAGATAGCAAGCAAAGGGAGTTTGCATTGCCTGATAGGGATCAGCTGGGTGGAGGTGGAGCCCAAAGACACAGACATAAAACACGCTCACAAATAGTTAGAGAGAGAGGAGGTGAGCCAACGAGGATCACAGCAAGAGAGACAGCAGCAAGGACAGCTGAAGCTGTGGAAAGAATGGAACTGGAATGAAAGAGAGAGAGAAAGAGAGAATGACTTATTGGATCAGCAGAAGAACCAATACGAAGGTCTGAGTGAGTCCCTAGACCTGTGTGAGAAGTGTGGAAATCAGCAGTCAGATACTGTGTGTATGCGTGGAGGGCACGAGAGACGTAGGAAATCTTCCATAGAAGGTAACAAAGCAGGAAATGCTAATAGAGGCTGTTTCCTACCTGAGTGGGTAAAACCCCGAAGTAACAGGAAAAGCCAACATGAAACAAGCTTAAGAGAAACAGAGAATAACTTCTTCCCTTGTGCTAGAAGCTTTAAAAGAAGAGAAGTTTTCTTACCTGAAGAAGCTTGTGATTTTGCTAGCAAGTTTAAACTCCCAACCTGTGATAAGGTTCCATTTCGAGCAGTGCAATCCAGGGCAGCTGTGTTGCAAGGGCTAGACCCGAGCAAGCTCAGAGCATTACCACAAATGCTCTAGTAGCAGAGCTAGTGAAGGTTTGAAATATCCTTTTGGTTACCAACAGGGGCAGAGCTCCTATGAGCCCCATTCAAAACCTTATGGTATTTCCCAGCAAGGCATTTGTGCAGAGGGACAGAGCAACTTCCTGTTTGACGGAGCAAACCAGCCATATCCCTGTGAAACAGCTGATCCTAGAATTAAGGGTTCAGATGAATATGAATTAATGGAATGTGAGAATTCAGATATACCAGTTGTTCCTGAACCAATGGACTGTTCATTGTCTGTGATTGACCCAGAGTTCTCTCTAAGGTGAATGGTTGAAGATAACCAGAGTTTAAAGCAACAGAAGTGAGCTGTGCTGTAGCAACAAAAGAAAAGGCTGTATTAGGAACAGTGAGGCTGTTTAATTCTTTTCTTTTGTTTGTATTTAAAAGCTGAAGTAAGCTATTTTTGTTACACCTTTAATTTATGTTATATGCCCGAAGTGGTCTGTTATTTGTTTTGCCAAGAAAGAGAAAAAACCTCGTGGACGGGGAATAAAGCCCTGATTTGGAATTGAAGTGTGTTATGTGGTTCATATAATAGAAAGGTACAACTACCACTCTCAGAGGGCCAGGCAAGGCTGCCTGCAGTACTGACAGAGCCAAGAGAAGGAATCATCAGGCAATACCTGACCCCACCGATAGGGCCCCTGGGGGTGTGACAAAATGGCGTAGTATTGAGGATTTTTTTTTCCTGTGGCATAAGCTAATTTTTCCTGAAGAGGAGGAAAAAGGACATTGCTGAGAAGCAAAGGATATCGGATACAGAGCACTGTCGGAGGAAGATTCGACTGGCAGGTCGGCCAGGGGACGAATAAAAAGACCTTTTTCTCACATGCTGAAGTCTACCAGGAGACTAAGGTACTAGTAGCCTGGGTGGACGAGTACGGGATACCCTAGTGAGAAAAAGAGGGCGCTATAACTGGGATAAAATTTCTGTAGAAAGTACCGCACTTGGTGGGTCTTTCTTTTCTTTTCCTTACAGGTGCAGATCCAAAGAAGACGATGGATCCACAGGACATGCTAGCCTGGATGAATGGACAATGGGAAAAACAAGCGAAGATGGTGCAACATCTGCAGGAGCAGTATATGACCGCCATGAGAGAACAGCAACGACCATTGCTGGAGGCAGTCAGCGCACTATTAAACAAGTCCCATGGAGAAGAAGCAGTATCTACTACCACAATACCGCAAGTAGAACTAACACTGGTTTTGCTTTGTCGTTAAGACATTTAAAACAGGAGGACAATCCTGACGATTTCATTGAGGCATTTGAGCGCATAGCTGGAAACCTTAAATGGCCTGCAGAGCAGTGGGCAATGAGTGGGCAGTGGGCAGTGGTGAAGCTCTGTCTGCTTTTAAGGCCATGCCCGCTAGCCTTGCTAATAATTATCAGGAAATTAAGAGAGCTGTAAAGGATCGGCTTGGTCTTACACCAAGACACTATAAGCGGTTATTCAGGGGGGCACAAATGTATGAAAATGAAACCCCGAGAGCATTATGCCAAAGACTTAAAAGTCTGGCGTACAAATGGTTAAACCCAGATGGTAGAACACTAGAGTCCATTCTAGATGAGATTATTCTAGAGCAATTCCTGCTAGCGATACCCCCAGAGATGAAAACGTTTTTAACTCTACAAAATTGCTCTAACACTGAGGAGGCAGCTAAACTGGCCGAAGTGTTTAGAGAAGCCAAACAAGCAGATACCTCCAAAATAAGCCTCTTAAAAGTGGCAAGTATGAAAGAGTTGGATGAATGTAAAAAGTATGAAAGAGTCAAAGCGTATAATTATGACTCTGGTAAAGATGAGATGGCTAGAAACACAAAGAAGTGTTATAAATGTGGTAAGCTTGGACACATCATGAGGGAATGTAGAGTTAGGACAGCCCTCATAACAGGGACAGAAGAAATAATACCAGAGGGATTCGTACAAATGATCCGGGTAGATGGGATACAGGTCCTAGCGCTACTGGATTCGGGGGCCGATCAGAGTATGGTTTCTCGTGACTTCTGGAAAACCATAGAAAAACATCGGTCGTCTCCCTCGAATCCAGTAGAAGGCCAGGTTCGCATAAGATGCGTACATGGGGAAGCTTCCCATTATCCGCTATACGAGGTAGGCATACAAGGTTTAGGGTCCATCCGTAGAATACTAGTTGCGGTGGTACCTAAATTGCCTTATGCAGTTGTCCTTGGACGAGACTGGATTCCTTTCTGCCAAGAGAAGGAGAAAGGTCTCCAAGAGATATTAGTCCCTGCCCCCACACAATCCCCAGCAGTAGCTGAGGACGAAAAGGTAGAAGCCATAGCAGCCGCTATCCCCAGTCCATTATTTGGGAAACCACCTAAAAAGGGACCCCAGGCTCAGGAGCCACCACCAGCTGGGAAACAAAAATTTATCCTACAGTTTTGTAAGGATACTGACCAGGCTAAAGGTCCAAAAAGAGCCTCGGCAATGGCCGCAGGATACAACCTTTTTAGTGGGGAGAATGCTGTCGTGGAAAAAGGGGGGGAAAGCGCTAATAGATACTGGCATCCAGATTAAAGTCCCAGATGGATGCTACGGGCGTATAGCGCCGAGGTCAGGTTTGGCAATAAAATATTCAATAGATGTTGGTGCCGGGGTTATCGACCCCGATTATCGAGGACCAGTAAAAGTCCTATTATTTAATTTCGGGGACAAAGACTTTAAAGTACGGACGGGTGATCGGATTGCACAGTTAATCTGTGAACGAGTAGGGTTCCCGACTGTTGAGGAATTTCCCTCATTACCATCCACTGAGAGGGGAAAGAGCGGATTTGGATCTACAGGGGCAAGAGAAGTAAAAAGTTTAACGGCCCTTGGTGAGGAAAGGACCGAAGAGGATCTGGGGCCCCAGGTAGAGGATTGGGCAAAGCAAACTTCCCCTAGGATAGGTTCTGAGCTAACCCCTCAACAACAGAAGGAGTTAATGCGCCTATTGATAAAATTTTCAGACGTGTTAACCACTTTACCAGGCGAAACTCATCTCGTGGCACACGAAATAATCACTGTACCAGGACGAGTCATACGACAACGTCCATATAGGATGCCCGAGTCTAGGAAACAGGAAGTTATTACCCAGGTAAAAGAAATGCTGGCCACAGGCATCATAGAGGAATCTCGGAGCCCGTGGTCCAGTCCCATAGTGCTAGTACCGAAACCCAACGGAACCTTAAGGTTTTGTATAGATTTTTGCCAGGTCAACGATATCTCGCAATTTGACGCGTATCCTATGCCTCGCATAGATGACCTTCTGGACCGTTTGGGACAAGCGAAATATCTAACTACGTTAGATCTAAGTAAAGGATACTGGCAGATTCCTTTAACCAAGGATTAAAAGCCCAAAACGGCTTTCTCCACGCCAATTGGGCTATACCAATTCAGGCGGATGCCGTTTGGGTTGCATGGGGCAGCGGCTACGTGCCAGCGTCTTGTAGACCAGGTTTTGAGGCCCCACCATGAGTACGCCCTCGCGTACATGGACGACATAGTGATATACAGCACAACCTGGTCACAACACCTTACAAGGGTGGAAGCAGTCCTTAGGGCACTACGGAGGGCAGGCCTCACACTTAACCCTGAAAAGTGTTTGTTTGCTACAGAGGAGGCCAAATACCTAGGCCATATGGTAGGAAGGGGCCTGGTAAAACCATTGGCTAGCAAAGTGGAAAGCGTTAGAGAATTCCCCAGGTCCATAACAAAGAAGCAAGTGCGGAGCTTCTTAGGACTACTGGGCTACTATCGATGCTTCATACCCCGCTTCGCGGAGGAAAGCATTCTCTTTACGGAGATGTTGAAAAAGAATGCACCAAACCATGTCCGATGGACTCCTGAAGCAGAGACAGCCTTTACGACCCTTAAGGAGAAATTATGCAGTGCCCCAGTATTACGAGGCATAGATTTTAATTCACCATTTATCGTACAAACCGATGCGTCGGATACGGGGTTGGGGGTGGTAATGTCCCAAGTATTCGAGGGTAAGGAGCATCCGGTAGCCTACCTAAGTAGGAAACTCTCTCCGGCAGAAAGAAATTATGCCACTATAGAGAGAGAGTGTTTAGCCATAAAGTGGGCCATTGAGGCTCTGCGTTTTTATCTCACAGGGAGAAAGTTTTTATTAATAACTGATCATGCTCCATTGAAGTGGCTTCACTTGATGAAAAATAACAACGCCCGATTAACCAGGTGGCACCTAGCGCTCCAAGCTTTTAATTTTGTGGTTCAGCACCGAGCAGGGAGAATGCATGGGAACGCGGATGCGCTCTCCCGGATTACATGCTGTCCGCCAGAAATTGCGGCAGCACGTAATATTTTAAGGGGGGGAATGTGTCACAAGGTGGACCTATTGGAGCCTGAGAAAATTGAGATCAGCAGGGATGATCAGGGAAGAGATGACAGTGTAAACAGAAAACTGTCAGATGGTTGCTATAGACAACCAGGGCACACGTGGATAAGGGCTGGGAAGACACACCCAGATAGCAAGCAAAGGGAGTTTGCATTGCCTGATAGGGATCAGCTGGGTGGAGGTGGAGCCCAAAGACACAGACATAAAACACGCTCACAAATAGTTAGAGAGAGAGAGGAGGTGAGCCAACGAGGATCACAGCAAGAGAGACAGCAGCAAGGACAGCTGAAGCTGTGGAAAGAATGGAACTGGAATGAAAGAGAGAGAGAAAGAGAGAATGACTTATTGGATCAGCAGAAGAACCAATACGAAGGTCTGAGTGAGTCCCTAGACCTGTGTGAGAAGTGTGGTAATCAGCAGTCAGATACTGTGTGTATGCGTGGAGGGCACGAGAGACGTAGGAAATCTTCCATAGAAGGTAACAAAGCAGGAAATGCTAATAGAGGCTGTTTCCTACCTGAGTGGGTAAAACCCCGAAGTAACAGGAAAAGCCAACATGAAACAAGCTTAAGAGAAACAGAGAATAACTTCTTCCCTTGTGCTAGAAGCTTTAAAAGAAGAGAAGTTTTCTTACCTGAAGAAGCTTGTGATTTTGCTAGCAAGTTTAAACTCCCAACCTGTGATAAGGTTCCGTCTCGAGCAGTGCAATCCAGGGCAGCTGTGTTGCAAGGGCTAGACCCGAGCAAGCTCAGAGCATACCACAAATGCTCTAGTAGCAGAGCTAGTGAAGGTTTGAAATATCCTTTTGGTTACCAACAGGGGCAGAGCTCCTATGAGCCCCATTCAAAACCTTATGGTATTTCCCAGCAAGGCATTTGTGCAGAGGGACAGAGCAACTTCCTGTTTGACGGAGCAAACCAGCCATATCCCTGTGAAACAGCTGATCCTAGAATTAAGGGTTCAGATGAATATGAATTAATGGAATGTGAGAATTCAGATATACCAGTTGTTCCTGAACCAATGGACTGTTCATTGTCTGTGATTGACCCAGAGTTCTCTCTAAGGTGAATGGTTGAAGATAACCAGAGTTTAAAGCAGTAGAAGTGAGCTGTGCTGTAGCAACAAAAGAAAAGGCTGTATTAGGAACAGTGAGGCTGTTTAATTCTTTTCTTTTGTTTGTATTTAAAAGCTGAAGTAAGCTATTTTTGTTACACCTTTAATTTATGTTATATGCCCGAAGTGGTCTGTTATTTGTTTTGCCAAGAAAGAGAAAAAACCTCGTGGACGGGGAATAAAGCCCTGATTTGGAATTGAAGTGTGTTATGTGGTTCATATAATAGAAAGGTACAACTACCACTCTCAGAGAGCCAGGCAAGGCTGCCTGCAGTACTGACAGAGCCAAGAGGAGGAATCATCAGGCAATACCTGACCGCACCGATAGGGCCCCTGGGGGTGTGACAATATATATATCATAATTACAGTATCTCAATGAGTTCGTATAGAGGTTGCAAATTCTTCACTTAAGTTCTCTTCTTCCACAGCTTCCACCGTACGTAGACCTGTCAGCTTCCAGTAGGTGACAGGAGTAGGGTTGTAGATTCCTCAAGCTTCTGCCATACGTGGACCTGCTAGCTTCCGGTAAGTGGCAGGAGTAGGGCTGTAGACTCTCACAGCAGTGGTTTTCGTCGTAGGGTGAGTCACAACGGTGATCCTGGGTGGTTTGTTGAAGTTCAGAGACGAGATTCGGTAGCGGCTGCTGACTTCACTCGACTGTGGTGGATCCAAGGATCAAGCTCTGCGACTTTAACTGCTGTAGGGGTTGACAGTATGACAAAGTAGGGTCCTCTCCAGTGAGGCGCTAACGGTTCCTTCTTCCACTCCTTGATCCACACCGAGGTTCCGGGCTTGGAGGGATGCAATGGCTCAGTCAGATTAATGGACAGTTGGCCTTGTACCCAAGCATGGAGACTCTGCAAGACAGAACCTAACGCCAACAGCTCTTGTCTACTGATTTCGGATCCAATCTGATTCATGTCTCCCTTTATCCCCTGGACAATGGGCGGAGGTCGCCCATACAGAATCTTGAATGGGGAAACTCCTAATGACTTGGTGGGGGCTGAACGTATCCTGAGGAGGACTATAGGAAGAACCTGGGGCCATTTTAAGCGGGCTTCTTGGCAGAGTTGGGACTTCAGGGTACGGTTCATACGCTCTACCTTCCCTGAGCTTTGGGGTCTGTAAGCTGAATGTAATTTCCATTGCACCTGTAGAGCTTGGGCCAACTGCTGAGTTACTTGAGATACAAATGAGGGACCATTGTCCGATCCCATGACTAGTGGTATACAAAACCAGGGAATAATTTCATGGAGTAAAACTTTTGTGACTTCCCTGGCTTTCTCAGTCCTGGTGGGGAAGGCTTCCACCCACCCTGAAAATGTGCAAACCAGGACCAACAGGTAACGATATCCATTTGCACGTGGCATCTCAGTGAAGTCTACCTGGATATTTCCCATAGGGGTAACTCCTACTGACTGAATTCTCAGGGGCAGGGTAGGACCCTGCCGGACATTGTTCTTTGCACAAGTTTAGCATCTACGGGCTACTGATGCTCACAGGGGTCCTAGTAATGGGATACAGAAATGAGGTCTAAGAGCTTTTTCCATCGCAGTTTTCCCATAATGTGTGGCTTGGTTGAAAGCATGGACAAAGGCTGGCCCTAATGATTCAGGGATTACAGTTGGACCTGGAGGCTGACCACCTAGCACTATCCATCCGGTCTCTTTCAACACTCCCCCTTCTTCCTGACAGAAATAGTCTAACTCTTTGGAGGTATATCGAGGAGTCCATGCACTAAGTGGTACTGGGAATAATGCTGCCTGGACTGGGGTATTGGGGGCAGGGGCTTGCCCAGATATGGCCACTTCTCGGGCAGAAGTGTCAGCGAACCTATTTCCCCGTGAAACTTCTCCTTTTCCTGCCTGATGACCTCGGCAATGCATTACTGCGACTTGTTTGGGGGCCCATACAGCATCTAGTAGTGTCAACATCTCGGGCCTATATTTGATGGACTTGCCTCTTGAGGTTATTAACCCTCGTTCCTTGTACAGGGCTCCATGGGTGTGTAATGTTGTGAAGGCGTACTTGGAGTCTGTGTACACCTTCAAGCAGAGCCCTGTCCCTATTATCAGTGCCCTAGTGAGGGCTATCAGTTCAGCCTTCTGCGCTGAGATTCCCGGGGTCAGAGCTGAAGATTCAACTACCATGTCCAGGGTCACTACTGCATAGCCAGCAGGCGTCGTCCGTTGACGACGAGACTACTTCCATCCACGAAGAAAGTCTGTTCAGGGTTATTCAGTGGAAGATCAGTTAAATCAAGGCGACTGGAGAACACAGTATCCATAATTTCCAGGCAGTCATGGTCAGGGGGGGCCTGGGCCGACCGGCAATAAAGTAGCAGGATTAAGGGCCTGACTGACAGTCAACTGTAGCCGGGGGTTTTCACACAACATGCTTTGGTATTTTAACATTCATGAGTTGGTAGGCGAAATGGTTTCTATACATCTGGTAGACCCAAAGCTGGTGAGAACATTAATGCTGTTTTCAAGGATCGGAAAGCTGCATCCTGTTCCGGTCCCCATTCCAGGGGAGATCGCTCCATTCCTTTGGTGGCCTGATACAATGGCTTTGCCACCAGCGTGAAATTGGGTATCCATATTCGACAATAGCCTGCAGCTCCCAGAAAAGCCCTCACCTGCTTTCTGGTGGTTGGGATAGGGATGCGACACACTGCTTCCTTACGCTCTGGTCCCAACCTCCGAATCCCGTTGGACAGATGGAATCCCAGATATTTAACTTCAGTTTGGCATAACTGCGTCTTGGCCCTTGAGACCTTGTATCCGGCTTCATTCAGGAGGTGTAAGAGATCACCGGTGGCATGCACGCATTCATTTTTGGAGTTGGTGGCTACTAGCAGGTCATCCACATACTGAAGAAGGACTCTCTTTCCTGGAGTCACAGAATAACTTGAAAGATCCTGATTGAGGGCAGCACTGAAGAGGGTAGGTGAGTTCTTGAATCCTTGGGGTAATCGAGTCCAGGTGAGTTGACCCCACCTTCCTGTAGTAGGGTCCTCCCACTCAAAGGCAAACAGAAGTTGGCTGGCTGGTGCTAAGCATACACAGAAGAAGGCATCTTTCAAATCCAGAACGGTGAAATAAGTAGCCTCAGCGGGGATCAGTCCCAGGAGAGTGTCGGGGTTTGGTACCACCGGATGTATGGTTTCAACTCGTGCTGCTCTCCCAGGAGGGAGATGAGCTCCTCAGCACAGGCCGCCGCAACATCGACCCAGCCTCGTGCTGCCCAATCGGGGCAGCCCACCACTGATTTAAAAGGAGCCATTACCCGGACCGAAGCCTCTTCGTGCTGCTCTCCCAGGAGGGAGAAGAGCTCCTCAGCACAGGCCGCCGCAACATCGACCCAGCCTCGTGCTGCCCAATCGGGGCAGCCCACCGCTGATTTAAAAGGAGCCATTACCCAGACCGAAGTCTCTTTGTGCTGCTCTCCCAGGAGGGAGAAGAGCTCCTCAGCACAGGCCACCGCAACATCGACCCAGCCTCGTGCTGCCCAATCGGGGCAGCCCACCGCTGATTTAAAAGGAGCGCCACAGGCCCTTAGGCAGCGGCCCCACATCAAGATAACAGAACAACCTCCAGTAGACCTGTCCACACTCTACAAATCTCCTGGCAGCTTGAGCTCCCCCTGGGTCGAGCTCGCTCTCACCGTCAACCTATCCAGCTTTTTAACCAAAGCAAGTAAAAACTGCCAAACAGACCGAACATAACACCACTACACTGTCGCTGCCACTACCAGTAGCACGCTGTAACTGATCCTATGTTTACCACTTTTACTGTTGTCAGTAACCTAACATAACTACCGCTTCTCTGACCACTCTCTACTGTTGCCAGTAACCGATATATCTGTGCCTTCTGTACTGTTGCAAATATCATGCTTTAACTGTGCCTTTTACTGTTGCCAGTAGCCTACCATATCTGTGCCATTTTACTGTTGCCAATAGCCTGCCATATCTGTGCCATTTCTACTGTTGCCAGTAGCCTGCCATATCTGTGCCATTTCTACTGTTGCCAGTAGCCTACCATATCTGTGCCATTTTTACTATTGCCAATAGCCTACCATATCTGTGCCATTTTTACTGTTGCCAATAGCCTATCATATCTGTGCCATTTTTACTGTTGCCAGTAGCCTGCTACAACTGTCTTATTTTACCACTCTCACTGTTACCAGTAGCCCATCCCAATATCTCCCTGCACACACGTCCCTATAAACGTAAGTTAGATCAAACACAGAATGGCTCACACCACAGTAACAATAATTTGTACCTACCTTCTCCTGGAGCTGATCAGTAGCTCCTTAGCCCTAACTAATACCCACAAACACATACCTATCCTGCATGGTTCCGGGAGGAGTTGGTCAAGAGACCCCACCCACAAGCCAGTAGAGGACTCGCAACCAACCTATCATCACCTACTACACATTGCAATCCAACACACCACAAGGGTAAAAAAGGATAGACTACCTCCCAAAGACTTAAAAGCCGCCCTCATAAATGTGCGCTCAGCCCGCAATAAATGGCCCATCATCACTGACCTACTAACCCTCCACAATTTAGACATACTTCTCCTCACAGAGACATGGATATCGAACGATGACATAGTCCTCATCATCCACCTTCTACCCCCCAACTTTACAATACACAGCTGACATAGAACCAACAAAAGGGGTGGTGGAGTTCTCATACTCACAAAAGCCGACCTCAAGTTCCACCTCTCCAACAGCACCAACACAACCAACCTCGACATAGTAGTCATAGCGAACGACCAATGTTCCATTAACCTAGTATACAGAGCCCCGTCATCATCCCCTGATGACCTAGCTGTGATAATTGAGCTGGCCTGTAACCCCCCAAACCTGCGCACCCCAAACTGGATACTAGGAGACTTCAATCTACCAACCCTACATGACTCCCAAGCATCAGCACTCCATGATGCACTCAAGGATCTGGGCTATTTGCAACTAATCAATGAACCAACTCACACAAAGGGAAACATGCTGGACTTGATCTTCGCCCTTCCCACTGCCCACAACACCACCCACCCCACCCCACCTACCTACACTGCAGTACCGTGGTCCGATCATAAACTAATCATATTCCATATTCCCTTCGATACTCGGCACAGGAAGCCCCCCGGAAGCATGTCAAACCCCATGAGTCTACCCCCAAGAAGGTTCCATCCTTTCAACAAGGAATCCATTTTACACAACACACAATCCCTCTTTTGCATAACAGCACCTAGACCTGATACGCTAGTCTCCAGTTGGAATGACAGCCTGAGTTCCATTGCCCTACGCACAGCCCACAGGAAAACCCCTAAGAAAAAAGCTACTGCCCCTTGGTACTCCGAAGATCTACGGACCTCTCTCCTCAAACTTAGAAAACTTGAAAGGCGATGGTGGCGCTCACGATCCACAGAAAACCAGGCAGCCTATGACCTCCAGCTGTCAATACACCGAAATGCGATAACTGAGAAAATGAGACAAGCACACACTGACACCCTAATGCGTTCACTACGAAAACCACATGACTTATTTAACCTCGTCAAGAACCTAACAAAAGGACCAGGTCCTGAGCAAACACCTAAGATTCACGCCCAAGACTACGCTGACTTCCTTCAGTCAAAATTATGCCAGACAAGACTGACCCACCCTCTTGCACCGTGGAACCATTAAAATCAACAACATTAACAATGTTCGTCACCCCATCCAATGAGCAAATCATCGACACCATCTCTGCAATCAACACCACTACCGCTCAGACCGACCCCTGTCCCGCCTTCTGGATAAAAGAACTACGGACAGAATTTAGTCCTTTCATAGCTAGACTCTTTGACACATCCTTCACGTCAGGCTACTTCCCCCTGAATCTCAAGCACACATCCATCAGACCCCTGCTAAAGAACAGCAAATTGGACCCCAAGAAAGTAGAATCATATAGACCAATTGCCAGCATTCCACTGCTAGCAAAGATAATCGAAAAATAAGTCCTATACCAGATTCAACAACACATCAACAATACCTCAACGTTAGACCACTGTCAACATGGATTCAGAGAATCCCATGATGTCGAGACGCTACTTACCACCCTCTTCAACAATATACTCCATGCGATAGATAACATCCATCATGGAGTTGCCCTCATATTTCTGGACATAGCTGCAGCGTTCGACTCAGTATGCCACGAAACCCTCCTGAGCCGGCTCAAAGAGAAGGGCATCTGTGACCTAGCACTAACCTGGTGTAAGTCATACTTATCCGATAGATGGCAGCATGTGCAGACGGAGTCCTCCACCTCCAAACCATTCCACCAGAAACAGGGTGTTCCGCAAGGATCCTCCCTCTCAGCCTTAATGTTCAACATCTATATGCAGCCAATCTGTGACCTCATATGATCATTCAACATCGAATGCATGATTTATGCCGACGACGTCCTCATGTACATGCCATTCCAGATCGACCAGACTGACCTCACTCCACTAACTGTTTTAGCGCAGTAGAAAAATGGCTTCTGAACCAGAATCTTCGAATACAACACAAAAAGACTGAGATGCTGTTCATCTCCAGAAACCCCGACTTTTCCCCTCCAGCCTGCCTAAAAATCGGAGAAATAGAACTGCAAACTAAACCTTCAATCCGCTATCTGGGTGTCACATTGGATCAAAGACTGGATATGAAGACACACATTGGCAACATGGTAAAATCAATATACCATAAGATCAGGACTCTCAAACATCTAAGCCCCCTCCTGCAACCGGACGATTTCAGAACAATCTTTCAGGCACTAACCATCCCGCATCTCGACTACGCCAACGCAATCCTTCAAGGACTCCCACAATCCACCCTGAGCCCGCTCCAACTTGCCATGAACGCTGCAGCCAGTCTTACGTAGTGCCTCAAGGAGGGACCATATAACACCCATCCTCAAAAGTCACCACTGGCTCCCAACCCACAGTCGAATCTCCTTCAAGACCATACTACTAACATTCAAGACCATCAATGGACTCTCCCCCTCCTCTTTCGCGGACCCCACGCACATTACCCCCCCAAATAGAGCCAGACGATTTACTGCAATAAACACTTTAATAATCCCCAAAGCAATGACCCATTGTACTCAGACAACCATAAACAGGGCTTTCAGTCTCTGTGCACCCAGATGCTGGAACGCTCTTCCACCCAACATACGAGCAATCCCGGAACTAACTAAATTCAGGAGAGCATTGAAACACTATCTCTTCCTCAAATGCTACCCGGAGGAAGGTACACCAACTCCCCTGCTCACAACATAACCACACGACCACATGTAACCACCCTCCATGTATTGTATATATGTGTAAATATCATTCTGTTATCCTTACATATGTAAATAGTTAATACTGTTATCCAAGTTGAGCTACCTGTTATATGTAATTACGGTGTGAACCCCCACCGTAAAATACCCCATGTTCCATGTAAACCACACTGATGCTGAAGAGCGTGGTATATAAGCAAATTAAATAAATAAATAAATAAACTGCATCATTCACTCGTCTCAAATCCTGCACTGGGCGGTAATCACCTGTCCCAGGCTTCTTGAATGGGAGAAGGGGGGGTATTCCAGGGTGATTGGCACTCCCTTAGAAGTCCGTACTTCAATAACTTCATTAGATGACGATGAATGCCTTCAATCGACGGTCGCGGAAGAGGGTATTGTCTCACATGCACTGGTTCTGCTCCTGGCTTGAGAGTGACGAATACAGGGGCTACATTTTTTGCTAGGTCCAGAGGATTATCTTCCGCCCATACTTAGGGTGGAGCCAAAATATTGATGGGTATACGGGGACGGACTGCTTTGGGCAGAAGTGTACTATAGAACCGCCATTCTTCTTCACGGGGGACCGTCAACACCATTAGGCCAGCAGATTTCGAGTTCAGAGCCATTTCCATTTTTCCCCCTTCAGCAAAGGATATCTGCGCCTGGAGCTTAGCAAGCATATCTCGGCCCAAGAGGGGGATTGGGCATTCAAGCATGTACAAGAACTGGTGTGTTATCTTCCGGCCCCCCCCCCCCCCCGTTCACAGATGCGGTTCTGCAAGAAAGGTTTGGTGGCCCGAGTACGGTGGCTCCGACAATAGTGATAGTTCGGGAAGACAGAGGGGCCACAGGTCTTGCCACCACCGAGTGTTCGGCCCCCGTATCCACCATGAAGTCCATATATTGGTCCCCAATTTTCAGACTGACCATAGGCTCCTGGGGACCCAGAGGAAACTTGGAGCCCAGTCTGGCCTAGTACTCATCTGAACTGTAGCCCCCTCTGGTTGCCACTCCCTCTATAGCTACTTCTTCTCGTTGGAACTGCGCACGGCGCATCTCTCCATGACTCTGGAATTGTCCCCCTGCTCTCCCATTGCTCCCACCTCCCCTCCGGGGGGGCGGGGTCGAGGTGCAGGCATTTGTTTCTCCAATGTCCTTCTTCCTTACAGTAGGCACACTGATTAATGCCTACCGGGGGCTGGCCATTCCCTCAGCCCCTTCCACATCCTTGGGTCTTTCTATTAGGAAAATCTCCTCCTCGTCGTTCAACTAAAGCTGCCGCAAGAAAATCAGCTTTCTTCTTCATCTTACGTTCACTTTCCCTCTGATGCTCTTGATCACGATTCACAAACACCTTCTGTGCAACTTCCATTAACTCGGCCGCATTCATGCCCGCAAATCCTTCTAACTTCTGCAGTTTCCGCTTTATGTCTCCCTGGGACTGACTCACAAAGGCTGCATTTCCCATGCGCAAATTTTCCTGGGCCACTGGATCATATGGGGTATAAAGTCTGTAAGCTTCAGATAAGCGTTCATAAAAGGCCGCTGGGCTCTCGTCTGGATGCTAGATGACTTCTGATACCTTTCTGATATTCATGGCCTTCTGGCTTCCTTTCTTCAGGCCTTGTTACTACAAGGCCTGGCGGAACCGATTGAGGGCCGCCGCCCCATTTACATCGTTTGGATACCATCCAGGATCGCCATTTGGAACATCTGCGGCGGCTGCTTGCCGAGGATCTAGGCCTGCTTCTCCTACGGAATTTTCTTCTACCCATCGGGGGAGGCTTGCACAATTCGTGCTCGCTCTTCAGTACTGAAAAGAGTGGACAGGAGCTGGCGGCAGTCAGACCAGGTAGGCTGATGGGTCTGCATAATGTTAGACATCAATTCAATCAAATCCTGGGGCTTCTCAGTATAGGAGGCATAGTGCATCTTCCAGTTCAGTAAATCAGTGGTGGAGAAGGGCACATAAACAAGGCTAGTCGGCCCTACCACGACCTGGCCCTCGGTATTAAGAGTAGGTAGGCCCTGGACCTGGCGCAATGGCATAATGTGACCATTCCTTTTGCTGGCAGTTGTACTTCTGAAAGCATACGGCAGTCAGGACTGTCGGGGTTCTACTCCATGTTCTTGGGTGCCGGCAGTGAGTGACCCTGAATTGGCAAATGAATCCCTGCTTGTAGTGTCATCGGTGGACTGCGGCCCACTCGAGGCACTCAGAACAGAGCTAGGGCTCCTGGCCGGGGAGGGGTACGCATCCTCCAGCTACGGAGGCAGTTGGGGGCCTACTTGGGGTGAAACGGCAGGGATGGATCCCGCCTGGACAGGCTCTGCCTGTGGTGCTGGTGGAGCAGAGGGGATGGGCCTATAGAGGAACTGGGGTGGATGGGGCGGAATGTCTGGAGATTCTGGGGTAGAAATGACAGGCAGCTTCTTTTCCCCAGACTTCCGGGCCCCCGGGTGGTTGCTACAAATATCCTAACACTGTTCCTCATAACAACGTTTCATCCAGGAGGGCTCTTTTTCACAAATACTTAACCAGGAATCTATATAAGTGAACTGGTCAGGGTGTTCTTTACATACAATCTGGTGAACTAGGGATATGATACTAACATCAAAGGTACCACCAGGGGGCCATGAGTTGACCAGTACTGGCCACTCCCTATCACAGAGCATTTCTAATCAGGATGGAGACATTTTTATTCCTAGGCTCCAGCGTATCCCTTGCTAAAATTCTTGATCATACATTTCAGCGGACTTTGCGTGGACTCCAACCCTCCCATAATGACGTACACAACAACAGACAGAGGGGGCCATTCCCATTCACATAAAACTTCCCATCGACCTGGGGGTCATTACAATTACATAATCACCAGGGAAACCCTTCTTAAAGTTCTTAAGGAGACACTGCAGAAGGCTCAGTATAGATACAGCCCCTCCCATGCTGTTCAAAAATGCTGTTCAAAACCTTTGTCTCTCTCTCACTCATTCAGGTTTCTCTCTCTCGAATTCCACAGAAATCACTCTCTCACTTGGTCCGTACTCGGATCTCTAAGCCGTTCAGGTTTCCCCCAGAAATCAGAAAAAGGAAAAAAAAATAAAATAATATAACAGGAACAGTTGACGTAGGAATACAGCAGGGCTGAGGTGTAACCAGCAAAATAATATAACAGGTACAGTTGAAGTAACAATACAGGCAGGGCAGAGGTATAACAAGAACAGTTGAGGAGATCCTAAGGGGTTAATGAGACATTCCTTCTCTGCAAGCTGTGTGAAAGACACACCCATTCTCCCTCTGCTTGCTAGAGATACCATCTCTCAGGCTGTGCTGTGCTTAGACTCGATTCCTTAAAGTGACTCCTGAGGTTTTTTTTCTCTTTCTCAGTACTGTTCCTTAATCGGTAAACTGTTTCACGAATTACCCAACAGAATAATCTTACATTATACCTGAAGGGAAACCAGCGGTTAGACAACAGACAGTGGGTGCGGGTGATCGGACTGCCGGTAAGGGGTCCGGGCAGCCCTAGAAACAGAGAGGGACACAAACACCAGACACTTTTTCAAGACCTCTCACTCACACACACAAACAGACATGCCGGCAACATTCCCAAATTCCCAGGCCTTACTGACTAACCAACAGCAGTGGTTTCGGTCTCGCGCATACTCATGCAAGACGTACTCGGACTGCTGACTAATCAAGGGTGTAGTTTCGGCCTCGCGCATACTCATGCAAGGCTTACTCGGACTGCCCTGAGAGGTGATCAGGCTCTCGGTACTGTATTCCCATACCAATTTTCCAACCTATCTATCTGAGTATCAAAGAAATTTCTACTCACCGGATCCGGTACCCGATACAGAACCATTCCTTGGGTTGAATCCTGGACTCCCCTCGGGTTCGGAGGTGTTGGCTGGCCGGACCCAGTAGCCCACTGAGGCAAGGCGAAACCCTCTCCGATACAAGAGGACCGGTGGCGCCTGAGGTTTCCCCTGCGGTCGGACAGACACGGTTCCAACCGGGCCAAACCTTGAGGCGGTAATACGTGGTATACTCACTTGAATACCATCCACTACTCGCACATTCCCGGCCCAATGCACCAAGAATATGTAGCAGCGAAGTGCATGCAACGAATAAAACCAGGAGTCAATTACAGGGTCCAAGCCAATTTATTGTGCACAGGCTCAGACAGGAGTGCATCCAAAAGAGACTGAGTAATGGAATACGGGAGCAAATTCCTTATATACAATTTTTACAGTTTGATACAGGCAACCTTTCTATTGGTCCCAACGCCCCTCACACCTATCCAATCGGTGACCCTCTCTGTGCCCCATTTCTCGTTCCCCCTTCTCAAACTGTTCTAACAAAAGCATAGTCTTAGACCTAGTTACATTTCTACTTCAAGGACATTTCTATCTCTGAGAATGCAAGGACAATTCAAGCACAGAGAACTTGTACAAACTGCATAGGGGAGGGGGGGGGAAGGGGAATTTTAAAAGCAGTTTAAAGCAGATTTTCTAAACTTTGGTTCTTCTCAGCACTGATCCCAGGTGGGGGTTGGAATCCAGGCCTAGTTTGAGGCTAGAGCCTACCACACTAGCAGACCTCAAACAGACCAAATTATGACAAAGGGAGGTGCTGGAGAATTTCACTATAAATACTGTGATGTAGAGACCCCTATGGAGCCCATGGAAATAGAGAGAAATGAAGATTCCACCTTTAAAACTGACAGGCAGCTAGAACACATGGATCACTGTTTACAAAGAAACGGTAAACAGAGAAAGACAGGAGCTGAACTGACACGCCCAAGCTCTGACGCAGCAGCAAGCTTGGAGCTTGATCACACCTGTTCAGGTTGAGAGCAGAGCCAAGCCCGGGGGGTGGGGGGGGGAGGAGGAGGAGGAGGAGAAGCAGGCTAGAGTACAGGCTGGAGTGGTAATTGCAGTTCGGACAGCAGTGGGAGCCGTGGCAGCAGAGAAAAAGGAGTCTTGGACAGCAAAGACAGGAGAGAGCTCCTGTAAGACGTGCTGGGAGAGGCTCAGAAACTCCAGAGTTGGATACCGGGTAAAGAAACTACCTACAGGTCTGGGAGAAAAGCCAGCAGACTAGGAGGAGGGAAGGCACGCCCTGTGACCAGGAACTGGCGGGAACGGAGAGAGCAGGGAACCTTTCAGTCAGAAGGAAGCCTTCTGAGTTCGCACAGGTGGGAGCCCAGCCCAAAAGCATTCCCTTATAGCTGCCAAGAATTAGAGGAGAGACAAAGAAGAAACTCCAGGGCAACAGGTATTTTAAACCCTTGCTGTTTTGAGTTGTGTAAAGGGAAAACACCTGAGTTTATAGAGGGAAGTTATCTTAAATCCCATAGTAACAGTTTGCAGACAAACGCTGTTAGTCCTGAGACGGAAGATATGCAAGTAGACTCTAATGTTGATGACGTAGCAGATATGCAGATGGATTGCACGCTTTGTTTGGCTGACAACATTGAGACACTGTGTTAAACCTTGAAGTAAAAGTGCTGAGAAACAGAAAAGAAAAAGGAACTATTTTTCTTTGCTACGAGAAGCTGTTTGTTTTCCATTTTGTACTTGCAACGAGCACTGCATGTTTTGGAACCAGAGAGTGAATAAGCAATTACCTTAGTTATTGTATGTAATCCTCATGCTAAACTCCTGGAGACTGTCCTATTTTTGTTCTGCACCAAAGTTCTATTTGTGAGGGGAATAAATCCTTGTCATTTTGCCTTAAACACTCGGACTACAATTGCTTCTTTATCAGAGAGTAAAAAGGGACTACATTTCCCAAGAGGCCTTGCAAGAGCCACAGCTGTAGTCTCACTTTCTGAATAGAGAATTATCATGGCAGACCAACCCTCTATGCACTAGGCGGAGGGCTGGCCACGTGGTGACAAGTGGCGTAGTTTTTAGGATTTCATGTGGAATATAAGGACATTCAACTGAAAAACATACCAGGATATACGCCAGAGGATTTTGCCATAAGAGCACCGAGAGAAAAAAAAAACCCTGCTAAGCTGTAGACTGAAGAGAAGTGGGAGATACCGCTGGCAATATCGGCCAGAAGGACCGAGGACGAGCAGAAAGATTCCTTTCTCAAAGTTTGAGTCTACACCGTGCTCAGGTAACGGGTATTTGGGCACGGGTGTGTAGGATTCGGGGGAGGAAGGAAAGCTCTTGTCCAGCATATAACCTAGACAGGTTTAAGGAAAAGTTGTGGTGCCGCACTTGGTGGGCCTTTCTTTCTTTTTTTTCCCTCTCTGCAGAAAAGTCCTGAAGATGGAGCCGCAAGACGTTCTACGCTGGATGGCCAACCAATTTGAAAAACAACGGGAGATGGCCCAGCGCACACAGGAGCAAGCTGCTGCAGCCATGCAGGCCCAGCAAAAACCCGTCGTGGACTTGATAGAAGCTTTGCTTGCCGGTCAGAAGGCGACGGAACAAGCAAAACTCTCACCTACTTGTGTGGTAGGACCACAAGACTGTGGAGCTTTAACTTGTGGACAGCTATCGGTAGATGATGATATAGATGACTTCACTGAAGCCTTTGAAAGAATTGCATTTACTGTAAAGTGGCCGCCAGAGCAATGGGCGGTAAGGCTCGCTACATCCCTAATGGGAGAAGCCTTAGCTGCCTATAAAGCCATGCCCGCTGCTCTTGCGACTAACTACGAAGAACTTAAGGCGGCAATCAGGGATAGATTGGGATTAACACCCATGGTCTATAGACGAATGTTAAGGGATACTAGGCTAAGACCTAATGAAACGCCCAAAGCCTTGTTCCACAGGATAAGGAGCTTAGCGTGGAAATGGCTCGCTCCTGAGGGAAAGACTCTCGAGACTGTGATAGACACTATTGTCTTGGAACAATTCATGGAGGCAGTTCCTCAGGAAATAAGATCCTTGTTGATCTTGCAAAGTTGCCAGACCACAACAGAGGCAGCCCTCCTTACCGAACATTATTTAGAAGCAGAGTTGGCTGGAGGAGGATTACAAAAGGAGGACTACAAAGGGACTACAAAAGGAGGCGCTCTGCGTGTATCTGGGTCGGCAAACTTTGGAAAGTCAGAGAAGGAACTAGGAACCAATGTGAAAGGTGTATCCGCTTGTTTGCCAAAGCCAGAATGGAAATGGGCAAAAGGTAAATGTTATAAATGTGGGAAAGCAGGTCATTTACAAAGAAACTGTGTAATGCGAACAGCACTGATAACGGCCAAGGAAAAACAGGCACAAGAAGGTTTTCTGTTAAATGTGGAAGTTAATGGTGTTTTGGCCAGTGCATTGCTCGACTCAGGTGCTGACCAGAGCATGGTCTCAAAGAAGCTCTGGCAGGCAATAGAAGCCCGCATCGGGTCAGTACCGAGCCGACCAGAAGGCAGAGTTAAAATCCGCTGCATATATGATGCATCCTCCTTCTATCCATTGTATAAGCTCTCAGTGAAGGGATTAGGAACACAAAAAGAGGTTCTAGTGGCTGTAGTCCCTAAGCTTCCCCATGATATAGTGCTGGGTAGGGATTGGCCCCAGTTTAGTAGAGGGATGGAGAAGGGCCTACATACCAAGACAGGCATGGTCTCTACTAGGTCCCAGGCATGAACCTCAGAAATGAGAGTTGTACCCCCTGTAGAGAGAGATGAACTCAATGAAGAGAGGGATGAACCCCCAGAGGATGAGGGTGGACAGGTAGAAGAGGCACTGGAGGAGCTTCCTATACATGAGGACCTGATTAACGCCCCTTCTAAGAAGACCAGGAAAGGGACAGAACAGTCAAATGATCCGAGGGTAGAAGCTCTGGCAACAACCGTTCCCAGTCCCTTTTTGGAAAGCCCCGAAAGACAGGTCTGAGGTCAAAGGAGCACTTAGAAGTTATACCACCAGTTAAACAAAAATTTATCCTGAAATTCTGCAAAGTATCTGCTAAGGCGCAGAGATGCTGAGGAGAAACGCTCCAAATAATTTAAAATGGACCCCGGAGGCTGAGAAGAGGTTCATATTGTTGAAAGGGAAGCTCTGTAAGGCCCCGGTGCTACGCGGAGTAGACTTCGGCCTACCCTTGGTTGTCCAAACAGACGCGGTCCTGTCACAGGAGTTTGAGGGTATTGAGCACCCCATTATGTATCTCAGCAGAAAGTTGTCCAAAACGGAGTGTAACTACTCTACAATAGAGAAAGAATGTTTGGCCATTAAATGGGCAGTAGAGGCCCTGAGGGTTTACCTCACAGGACGCAAGTTTTTATTAATCACGGACCACGCACCCCTAAAGTGGTTGAGTCACATGAAAAACCATAATGCTCGTCTGACTCGGTGGCATCTAGTGTTACAAGCCTTCAATTTTTCAGTACAACATAGGGCAGGAAGGGTACATCTTAATGCCGATGCATTATCACAGATTACGAGCTGTGCGAGGGTGGGTTCGCCAGCCCATAATATCTTAAGGGGGGAGATATGTGATGTAGAGACCCCTACGGAGCCCATTGAAATAGAGAGAAATGAAGATTCCACCTTTAAAACTGACAGGCAGCTAGAACACATGGATCACTGTTTACAAAGAAAAGATAAACAGAGAAAGACAGGAGCTGAACTGACACGCCAAAGCTCTGACGCAGCAGCAAGCTTGGAGCTTGATCAATCACACCTGTTCAGGTTGAGAGCAGAGCCAAGCCCAGGGGGGGAGGAGGAGGAGAAGCAGGCTCGAGTACAGGCTGGAGTGGTAATTGCAGTTCGGACGGTAGTGGGAGCCGTGGCAGCAGAGAAAAAGGAGTCTTGCACAGCAAAGACAGGAGAGAGGAGAGAGCTCCTGTAAGACGTCCTGGGAGAGGCTCAGAAACTCCAGAGAGTTGGATACCGGGTAAAGAAACTACCTACAGGTCTGGGAGAAAAGCCAGCAGACAAGGAGGAGGGAAGGCACGCCCTATGACCAGGAACTGGCTGGAACGGAGAGAGCAGGGAGTCTTTCAGTCAGAAGGAAGCCTTCTGAGTTTGCACAGGTGGGAGCCCAGCCCAAAAGCATTCCCTTATAGCTGCCAAGAATTAGAGGAGAGCCAAAGAAGAAACTCCAGGGCAACAGGTATTTTAAACCCTTGCTGTTTTGAGTTGTGTAAAGGGAAAACACCTGAGTTTATAGAGGGAAGTTATCTTAAATCCCATAGTAACAGTTTGCAGACAAATGCTGTTAGTCCTGAGACAGAAGATATGCAAGTAGACTCTAATGTTGATGACGTAGCAGATATGCAGATGGATTGCACGCTTTGTTTGGCTGACAACATTGAGTCACTGTGTTAAACCTTGAAGTAAAAGTGCTGAGAAACAGCAAAGAAAAAGGAACTATTTTTCTTTGCTACGATAAGCTGTTTGTTTTCCATTTTGTACTTGCAACGAGCACGGCATGTTTTGGAACCAGAGAGTGAATAAGCAATTACCTTAGTTATTGTATGTAATCCTCATGCTAAACTCCTGGAGACTGTCCTATTTTTATTCTGCACCAAAGTTCTATTTGTGAGAGGAATAAATCCTTGTCATTTTTCCTTAAACACACGGACTACAATTGCTTCTTTATCAGAGAGCTAAAAAGGAACTATAATTCCCAAGAGGCCTTGCAAGAGCCACAGCTGTAGTCTCACTTTCTGAATAGAGAATTATCATGGCAGATCAACCCTCTGCGCCCTAGGCGGAGGGCTGGCCACGTGGTGACAATACAGAGAAACAAAAAATTATCTCATCGGACACACACACTTCTCTTTACCTCTTCCTATTCATTGAACACACACTCCTTACACCCCACCCTTCTCTCTCTCTCTTCCTATTCATTGAACACACACTCCTTACCCCCCTTCTCTCTCTCTCTTCCTATTCATTGAACACACACTCCTTACCCCCCTCTCTCTTTCTCTTCCTATTCTCTCTCACCCACACACAGACAGACACACAGATGCATTGAAGTACACTGAAGCAGCTTTATAACAACCTTCTACCTCTGTTCTGTACCTATGTAATAAGTCTATTTCTATATAAAAACCTTTTTCCAAGCCACACCTGTATTGGTTGTCTTATTGTGCTACTAACCCTACTGTCCCTGTGAAATAAACCCAGGACCAAACGGAGAGTAACCGAAAGTAGAGAGTACTCTCAAAAGATTACAGTATGGTCGTCTTTTTGATGACAGCCGCCACCGCTGCATCCACCTTAGGAGACTTAAAAAGATCCTTATCCTGGTCCGCCAAAGGATAAAGATGAGCCATCACTCTCGACCCCTTCATCCCGGACTCTGGCATGTCCCATTCCTCTTGAATCATTTCCCTAAACACTCTATGCACTGTGTCACGCCCTTAGCCCCTTACAGACAGTGTGGAGGGGCATGCTTGTCATAGGAGAGATTCACCATTTTGCCTTTACCTGACTGGCTGCCTTGTAATGCCTCATGGGAAAGGTAGTTCAGTCAGGAGGTACTTGGCTTCAGGTAAAAAAAAACACAATTGTAGTTGGCTTTGAGTGGTAAGGTTTTTGACAGAAATTTATTGATGGGATAAACGCTAGGGTCCTAAATTAACACCTTTGGATTGTTTCACCAGGATTCTTTCAAAAATACAACAGGATATAACTGAACTCAAAACAAAACAGCTTATAACATTTCTTCAGCATAAAGAAAAGTCCTTTCAACAGCTAATGCTACCAGACATGGCTAGCAGTGCTGTTTTAAAACAAACAGAAACAGCTTTTCCTAGAACAGGTTTATTTTCTCTCAGTCCAGAATACTTCCCAGCTGTTTGTCTCCTTAAGCACAGGAAAACTTTCAACAAGAAGTTAAACTCTTCATAGGCAAACAATTCTCTATGCAAGGCTTTCAGGAATAGTGAAAACAAAATCCAAGCTTTTCTTACTTTCACCGTCAGCACGGCTTCAGGATGTGCACTGCACTGGCTAGCAGCTGTTTAACAAGTTGTAATTAGACAGCTGCAGTTTGCTCAGCAAAGGTATTTCTCCTTTAATACAGGACCTTCACAAGTTATCTACAGGCTCTCAGGGTTACCAGACTGTGGAGGTTTTCCTTACGGTTGACTCCCTTCCAAACCCTCTGAATTTGAAGATTGGCATAAAGAGCAATCATGTATGAGTTTTCTTCTTCTACAGCCAGGTCTTGTTCACCCAGTTGCATTGGCTCTACCTTAGTTTCTGGCTCAGAGGGCTTACCTGACTGCCTTCCCTTAGGGCAAAAGCTGTCTCTTGCAACTCTGTAGTGCTCCAAATTAGACAAGCTTCCAATGCTCCTACCTGGGTCAAGGCTTGTACCAGCTTCTCCTCGCTCATGCTCTGGCCACCAGTCACCTGAGCTTCCTCGTCCTGTCCTCCAACTTGTGTTCCTTGTTCCTGCTGTTCTTACTGTTCCAGCTCCATTCCTCTTCCAGTAAGCATTCCTACTCCTCTCTCTGTAGGCATTCCTAAGAACATAAGATATGCCATACTGGGTCAGACCAAGGTCCATCAAGCCCAGTATTCTGTACCTAGCAGTTTCCCCAAGGGACACAGGTTCCACAATGCTTGTATTGGTTCAAGCACTGATATCCTGGGTCCCTTCTTAATAATGGTTTATGGACCTTTCCTCCAGGAACTTGTCCAAACCTTTTTTAAACCCAGCTACACTAACAGCCTTTACTACATCCTCCGGTAACAAATTCCAGAGTTTGATTACACGTTGAGTGAAAAAATATTTTCTTTTATTAGTCTTAAATAGTTTACCCTGTAGCTTCATTGCATGTCCCCTAGTCTTTCTATATTCTGATAACGTAAACAATCGATCTACGTTTACCCATTCCACTCCGTTCATTAATTTATAGACTTCTATCATATCTCCCCTCAGCCGTCTCTTTTCCAGGTTAAAGATCCCTAACCTTTTTAGTCTTTCTTCATAGGAGTATCCTTCCATCCCCTTTACCATTTTGGTGGCTCTTCTCTGAACCTTTTCTAAAATCGCTATATCCTTTTTAAGATACGGCGACCAGAATTGCACACAATATTCAAGGTGCGGCCTCACCATGGAACGATATAGAGGCATTATAATCTCTTTTGTTTTATTTTCCATTCCTTTCCTTATTATACCTAGCATTCTATTTGCTCTCTTGGCCTCTGCTGCACACTGGGCCGAGGGTTTTAACATGCTATCCACAAGGACGCCTAAATCATTTTCCTGGGTGGTGGTTCCTAATGTGGAAACTTGCATTGTGTAACCATAGTTTGGGTTGTTCTTCCCTAGGTGCATAACCTTGCACTTGTCCACATTAAATTTCATCTGCCATTTTGATGCCCAGTCTTCCAATTTATCAAGATCCTCTTGCAATTTTCCACAATCCTCTTGGGTTTTAACAACTTTAAATAGTTTTGTGTCATCTGCAAATTTGATAACCTCACTCGTTATTCCACTTTCCAGGTCATTTATTAATATGTCAAAAAGCAGCGGACCCAGCACAGATCCCTGGGGTACACCACTATTCACCTTTCTCCATTGGGAAAATTGGCCATTTAGCCCTACCCTCTGCTTTCTATCTTTTAACCAGTTCCTGATCCACAATAGTACACTGCCTCCTATCCCATGACTCTTTAGTTTTGCCAAAAGTCTCTGATGAGGGACCTTGTCAAAGGCTTTCTGAAAGTCCAGATACACAATATCAACTGACTCACCTTTGTCCACCTGATTATTCACTCCTTCAAAAAAACATAACAGATTAGTAAGACAAGATCTTCCTTGTCTAAAGCCATGTTGGCTGTCTCCCATTAGGTCATGACTATCTACATGCTGAGTAATTTTATTCTTTATGATGGTTTCTACCATTTTTCCCGGTACTGATGTCAGGCTCACCGGTCTGTAGTTTTCCGGATCACCCCTGGAACCCTTTTTAAAAATTGGTGTTACATTGGCGATCCTCCAATCTTCAGGTATTAGAGATGATTTTAATGATAGTTCACAGATTACTAATAGCAGGTCTGCAATCTCATATTTCAGTTCTTTCAACACCCTTGGATGTATACCATCCGGCCCAGGTGATTTGCTACTCTTCAGTTTATCTAATAGTTGTAATACATCTTCCCGATGTATCGATATTTCCTTCAATTCTTCCGCACCTTTAAATACCACTTCAGTGGGGACGGAGCCAGCCACAGAGCAGAATGGACGTGTGAGTTTGAGCTCCCGTTGCCATACAAGAATCCTGATCTAATGCCTATAAAGATAGTTCATATATGCTTACCCCTGGGTAAATATAGAGCAATTGAAGATGTCAGCGCTAAAACCTGCGCGATTAGATTTCCAGCAAAGTACCGGTTCAGCGCCAAAGCGATCAAAGCAAGAGGCCGATCCCCACACAAAATGGCCACGGCTGAGAAGGAAGCAGCAGGGGAAGGTATTAAAGAGATTCTGGCCGAACTGAGGAGTGTAAAGGATCTGATAGTCTCCAACACTACATCTCTGGAAACTATACAGGAGGATTTGAATGAGGTAAAGAGTAAAGTACAAGACATGAATGGACGGTTAATTGTTACTGAAGGGTTAGTGCAAAAGCAGGGCACCATGTTAGAGTGCATGGGGTCTTTATCAAAGCGTGTCAAGAAGATTGAGAACCAACTCGAGGATCAAAATAATCGAGCGAGGCGCAACAAAGTTCGCTTAGTAGGGGTCCCCGAAGGAGCTGAAGGGGCAGACATGATAGAATACCTGGAGAAGATGATTCCGGAACTCCTTCAGATCTCTTTTGTGAAGGTGTTTGAATTGGAGCGGGCGCACCGCGTTCCTGTGCATAGGGCTGAGAATACCAAATACCCAAGGCCAATTGTGATGAGAGTGCTGCGTTACCCACAAGTTCTGCAGATACTACAAGCTTCGAAGAGAGCGACATCTTTGAACATACAGGGGCAGAAGATTGCCTTTTTCCCTGACTTGAGCAAGCAAACAATGGACCGCAGAAGGGAATTGCTGGCGTGTAGACCACTTTTGCAAAAGCTGCAGGCAAGATATGGTCTGTATTACCCTGGTACAATGCGGGTAACGTTAAATAATGTCACAAGGAACTTTGTGGATGCTGGATCGCTGAAAGCATTTCTGCAGGAGAGTAGTGCTATGGAGACTTGAACATGAGTGTGACGCTTAATGCTGAGAGGAGTCAGACTGATAAAATATACAAATGTTAGTTTCAGAGTAAGAGTGAAGTATATCCTGTATGGGTGGGGTGAGCATGGTATATAAATTAGAGTGCAGCAGCATAGGAAGGAGTTTTATCGATATCCCTCTCAATACAAGAACTGTAACGCTACAAAACTGTGTGTATTTTAGTGTTGCTATAGAATTGGAGTAGGGCATGGATGTGTATAGTTCAAACTGGGTATTGGGATAAGACTGCATAAGGCTATATTGGCAACGAATGATGTTGGTAGTAAAAGATTTTCTGCCAAGGAAGGGTGGTTTTCACCAGGAGATGTTTAATTGTACAGTTTAAGTGTTCTTGCTAGTCAATCCAATCCAATCATGCACTGATGTTACAGAGATCCACTAAAGACAAGGATCATAGAATTATCATGCTTAGATTTATCCAAGTTAACAAATGCTGTGAATAGACTGGTATTGCTTACCCTGAATTTGAAGGGTATCACAAACCCAGTTAAGTGCAAGAAAATTCTCACATATTGTCAACAAAAGAGCGCTGACATAGTGTACTTACAAGAGACACACCTGACCGAAAAAGAGTCATGGAAGGTAGTCTCGAAATTCTATCAAGTAATAATTGCTGCACCTGCAGTAAACAGAAAAGGAGGAGTTCTGATATTAATTCGGAAGTTCCTGGCAGCAGTAGTTAAGGGAACGAAAGTAGATCCTGAGGGGAGGTGGGCTAGAGTTACTCTGGAAATTGCACAGAGGTCTTACACGCTAATGAACATATATGCCCCGAATACAGACGATTCTTCCTTTTACAAGACAGCACAGTTACTTACCTGTAACAGGTGATCTCTGGGAACAGCAGGAATAAGTCTTCACATATGGGTATCGTCGGCACCGACGAAGCCTGCGCGGGAACGCTCCCCAGCGTCCAAAAGGAAAGCTTTTGGGAGCATCCCACAGCGCCTGCGCGCTGCCTTCCCGCCTTTCCTAACCGCCTTTCTCCTGTTCGAGTTTTAAAGCTGAGACAAAGAGAGAGAGGAAAGGAAAGATAGATAGAGAGGTACAACTCCTAGGGGAAGTGGGTGGGTTGTGAAGACTTATTCCTGCTGTTCCCAGAGATCATCTGTTACAGGTAAGTAACTGTGCTATCTCCAGGAACAAGCAGGAATGAGTCTTCACATATGGGGACTCCCCAGCTAGAGATGCCTGGGAGATCACCCAGGCTGTGAGTCCCTGGGAAGGGCTCTACCTCCACCTATGAATCTCAGGCATCCAGTCAGGGATGGAGGGTAGGAGTTGATTAGGTATGGAACAGGTGTTTGAGAACAGCCTGACCAAACAAGGCATCCCGGCGGGAGTCTTTGTCCAAACAGTAATGGGCTGTAAAGGTATGAACCGAGGCCCAGGTGGCCGCTCGACATATTTGGTCGATGGACACAGAGTTTAGATGAGCCATAGAGGCTGCCATGGCTCTCACATTGTGAGCTGTGACATGGCCCTCCAGAGAAAGGTTCTTACTCTGGTAGGCGAAAGAAATACACTGAGCAATCCAATTGGACAGTGTTCTCTTAGAGACTGGAAGTCCTAAATCAGAGGGATCAAAAGCAACAAAAAGTTGAGAGGACTTTCTATGTTGCTGTGTTCTTTGTAAGTAGAAAGCAAGTGCTCTTTTACAATCCAGGGTATGAAGATTCCTCTCTGCACTTGATGCGTGAGGTCCTGGAAAAAAGACAGGTAAATACAGCTCCTGGTTCAGATGAAAAGGTGAGACCACTTTAGGCATAAAGTGTGGATTAGTTCTGAGGATGACCTTTGTCATGATGGAACCTTGTATAAGGAGGATTAGCCACTAAGGCTTGCAACTCACTGATATGGCGAGCTGAGGTGACTGCAATGAGAAAAATAACCTTCCAGGAAAGGAATTTCAAGGAGGTAGTGGCTAAGGGTTCAAAGGGTGGCTTCATAAGCTGGCCAAGAACCAGATTCAAGTCCCATGCCACTGGAAGTGGTCTAATGGGAGGTTTAGTCAAAAGAAGGCCTCTCATGAATCTTGCTATCAGCGGATGAGAGGAAATAGGATGTCCATTGACAGGCTTAAGGGATGCTGCAATAGCACTCAAATGGACTCTTACCGAATTTGTTTTAAGGCCTGCATGGGATAAATGCAGCAAATAGTCTAGTAAAGAATTCAGAGGTATTGCAAGAGGGTTAAGACCCTTCTCTGCACACCAAATGGTAAACCTTTTCCATGTAAAAGCATAGAAACGTCTGGTGGAAAGCTTTCTGGAAGCATGAAGGATATCCTTCACTTGCTGAGAAAGGTGTAAATCCTGAAGGTCTAAGCCTTCAGCAACCAGGCCCTGAGATGAAGAGACTGGGGATTTGGGTGCCACAACGTTCCCTCCTCTTGGGAGAGGAGATCTGGAGCAGACCCCAAGTCCAGGGAGGGAGCTTGAGAGAGATGCAGAAGTAGAGGGCACCACACTTGGCATGGCCAACGTGGTGCTATGAGGATCATAGACCCCCTGTCTCTCTGAAGCTTGAACAGTGTCTTGGGAATGAGGGGAATAGGTGGAAAGGCATAGGGGAAGCCTTACCCCCAATGAAGGAGGAAGGCATCCCTGGCCTGAACTCCCTGACACGGAATCCTGGAACAGAACTGGGGAAGTTTGGCATTCCACGGACTTGCAAACAGGTCTATGTCTGGGGTTCCCCAAATTCGAAAGATCTTGGCTATCTGGTCCCCATGGAGGGACCATTTGTGTGGAAGCAGAACTCGACTGAGTCTGTCTGCCCAAGAGTTTTGAAACCCTGGAAGATATACTGCCAATGAGATGGATTTGATGCTCTGGCGAAGGCCCACAATCTCAGAGCTTCGTTGCAAAGCGACAGAGAGCCAGTCCCCCCCTGCTTGTTCACGTAGAACATGGCTACTTGGTTGTCCGTGTGGATGAGGACTGTCTTGTAGCTGAGCAGGGTGCGGAAGACTCTGAGAGCCAGGAAGATTGCTCTGAGCTCTAAGAGGATGATATGTAGAGATGTCTCCTGTGGAGACCAGATGCCTTGGGTGGAGAGATCTTGTAGATGAGCTCCCCAACCTTTTGTAGAGGCATCTTTTGTAAGGGTAGCTTGGGGTAATACCTGTTGAAAGGGGGACCCCAGCAACAGATTTTGAGTGGACGTCCACCAATGGAGCGAGGAAAAGAGGCGACTGGAGGTCGCTATTTTGTCTGACAGGCACCCTGAGCTGCTCTCATGTGAAGGAGAGCATAAGGAACCACATGCACAGTGGATGCCATGTGGCCTAACAGTTGTAACATCTCTCGAGCAGTTGAATGGGATTTCAACTGAATCTGTGAGGCTAACTGCACCAAGCGTAGGCAACGGACCTGGGGGAGATAGGCCCTTGCAGTTGTGGTATCCAGCAAGGCCCCTATGAACTCTAGAGATTGAGTAGGGGGTGAGATGGGATTTTGGAATGTTTACCACCAGTCCCAGATACTGAAGAACACGCCTTGTGCAGGCCAGGGAAGCCTGGGCCTCTGACTGGGATGGAGCTCGGATAAGCCAGTCATCCAGATATGGGAATACGAATATCCCTAGAGTGCATAGAAATGCAAGTACTATTGCCATGCATTTGGTGAACACTCTTGGTGCAGAGGCCAGACCAAAAGGAAGCACTTTGTATTGGCAGTGCTTTCCTTGGTAAAGGAACCGAAGGAACCTTCTGTGTGTTGGATGGATGAGGACATGGGTGTACGCATCCTTGAGTTCTAGAGAACAAAGCCAGTCCTGACTCTGGAGGCATGGAAGGAGAGTTCCGAGAGAAGTCATCTTGAATTTCTCCTTGCATAGAAACTTGTTCAATTCTCTGAGATCTAAAATGGGTCTGTAGCCCCCTGTTTTCTTTGAAATGAGAAAATAGGGGGAGTAGAACCCTGAGCCCTGTTGAAGAAGGGGTACTTCTTCTATTGCCCCTTGGGCAAGAAGGGTGGCAATCTCTTGACCTAGAAGGTTGAGGAGATATGTTGGAGAATTGAACTGTTTCACCATAGTGTGAGGAGGGAGGTTTAAGAAGTGAAGCTTGTACCCGTCTCTTATGATAGAGAGGGTCCATTGCTCTGCTGTGATTTGTTCCCATCTGGGAGCAAAATGAGCTAACCTTCCTGGGATGGTGAGAGGCTCTGGATGCTCTAGAGCCAGAAAGGCTAAGTTCTCTAGTGGTAAGTCAAAGGCCCTGAGGAGGCTGAGGCTGTTGGGCCGTAGCAGTCCTCGCAGCCTTAGGCTTGGCCTGTTTTGGTTGTTGTTGCCTATTTGTAGCAAAACGACCTGCAGAAGAGGCCTGACCATAAACAGAAGAATATTTCCCTTTTTTGGGGAAAAATCCTTTTTTGAACAATCTCTTTTTAAAAGGAGCAGAAGTAGACTTTGAAAGTCTATCTAAAGCAGAATTTTCAGCATCCATCTGGTTGGCCTTTGCTTGCCAATCTTTGCCAAACAGGTTTTCACCTGTACAAGGAAGGTTACCTAGTCCATCCTGAACCCAGGATTCCAAATCAGAGGCTTGTAACCAAGCAAGTCTGCGTGCACCTATGGCAATAGCCGAGGCTCTGCTGGCACCTTCAAAAGAGTCAAAGGCTGCACGGTTGGAAAACTTGGAAATATCCTGGGCATGTTTAAGCCAGGTGAGAAACTCTTCCCTTTTATTTTCTGACATAAAAGGAGATAAGGTTTGCAGATGATCTGTAACTTCCTTTAGAAACATCCCCATATAGAGACTATAGGAGTTGATTCTGGCTACAAGCATACTGGCCTGGAAAATTCTCCTGCCAAAGGCATCTAAGGTTCTGCATTCTCTTCCTGGAGGAGTAGAAGAGTGCCTCTTTGTACTCTTGATCCTTTTCATAGCAGACTCCACCACAATGGAGTGGTGAGGAAGCGGAGTCTTATGAAAATCAGGACAAGGAGGAACACGATACATGGTGTCCAACCTACGAGAATGAGGGGAGGTGGTAAGAGGAGTCTCCCATATGCCCAACATGTGACAATAGAGAATCTCATGTATTGGTAAAGTGGCTGCCTCTTTTGGAGCCTTAGGATATTGTAAAATATCTAATTTTTTGGCTCTAGGCTCTGTCTCAGACGTCACTGAGATGGAAAGGCCCCTGGACATCTCCCTGATAAAGTCTTGAAAAGACAAGTCCTCTGGAGGAGACATTCTCCTTTTTGGAGAAGAGGGTTCCTGAGGAAGGATCCCCGATGCTTCGATAGAGGCCTCTGATTCATCAGAGTCCTCAGAGGAATCGAAGTATCACCTGTCTGAATGCTCTCGCAGAGCCTGATACGCATACCGGGGGGTATCAACATCGGGAGTACTCAGTACCGGATCGGTACCGATGGGTATCACAGGATAGTGTACCGCTGCCGTCGACATCGATGTCAATGCAATCGGTACCGGCAGCGGAACCGGTATCGGGTCCGGTACCAGAATCGGTACCGACAACGGAGTTTGTTGCGGTACCGAAGGCGTCGCAGCTTGTATGAATGCCGTGATGGCACGCTGCATGGTCAGAATATTCTGATCCATCGACGCCACCAATGTCTGGATGTCGGTACCGGTGTGAACCGCCGCCGGTATCCCAGAACATTGTAACAGGTGATTGGTCGAGGCCGAGCCATCGATGTCAACCTGTGACCCCATAGATAAAGCTTTGGAAGCCGGAGCCTCCCGCCGGGGTAATTTTGCCGGTGTGGATTCCTCGAGAGCAAGCCCGGGGGCATCTCGATACTTAGAGGGAGATGTACTCTTCGAGGACCGGCCAGATTTAAGTTTGGTTACCTGAGATCCATGGGAGGAAGAAGAAGCCCTGGAAGACGTCGATGCTACAGAAGCTGCATCAGAGGGAAACAGGGTACTGAGCTTGGCTGCTCGATTCTCTAAACCTCTTTTAGACATCATGGAACAGGACTCACAGTCCGCGATGGAATGGTCAGGACCTAAACATTTAAGACACCAGTCGTGGGTATCGGAGACAGAAATAGTGCTACTGCACTTCGTGCACTTTTTGAACCCGGAGGCGGGCTTTTCCATGAGGAAAAATTTTCTGCAGGCCTAAGGCCACAGAAAGAAAAATGCCTGAAATAGAAAAGAGTAGGGTTTTTTTTTTTTTTAAAGAAAGAAAGAAAAAAACGGCGGTACCGGTCCAGAGTCGAGAAGGCAGACACGCGACAAAAGAAATAAAAGAAAAAATAAGAAATTCTTCAGCGGTGACAGGAAACATGACCTGCTGGCTCCGCGGAAAAAGAAGAACTGGAGAGAGGCGGTTAGGAAAGGCGGGAAGGCAGCGCGCAGGCGCTGTGGGATGCTCCCAAAAGCTTTCCTTTTGGATGCTGGGGAGCGTTCCTGCGCGGGCTCCGTCGGTGCCGACGATACCCATATGTGAAGACTCGTTCCTGCTTGTTCCTGGAGATAATAGCTATGGAGCTAGTGGACATGCTACACACTGAGATAATACTGGGAGGGGACTTCAACCTGATTCTAGATCCTCTGTTGGACAGGACTCCATACCGCCCAGTACACAAAGTCAAATCGTACGCAGTAATGCAGAGTATGATGAGTGAACTGCAACTAATTGATGCATGGCGTCTCCTACATCCTGCAGACAAAGAATTTACATTTTACTCCCTCCCACACGATACTCAGACGAGAATTGACTACTTTCTAGTAACGATTGGGTTAATTAAACAACTTGTTGCGTCTGAAATTAATGCGGGGACAGTTTCGGATCACTCAGAAGTCTCCTTAGTTTTAGACATAAGAAAGAATCATCAGACGCCCCCTCGGTGGACATTTGATAAGTCCTTATTAGCTGATGCCGACTTTGTGGCCTGTATGAATAAAGAGATTGAGGCGTATGGACAAATCAATGACCCATCAGAAACGTCGACATGGGCTTGGTGGGAAGGTTTTAAAGCGATGATTCGGGCGCACATAACAATTTTCTTGATTCAAAAAAAATAGAGCTAAAAAGAAAGAACAAGAAGAATTGGAGGAGCAGATAAAAGCAGGGGAGCGCCTGTTGACAAAGAGAGGTGACCCAATGATACTGTTAAGGCTTCAGAAATTGAGATGCAAATATAATAACATCCTCCATACACAGGCGCAATCTTGTGTTCGGATGCAGCAAAGCACTTACTATCATGAGAACAACCGGGCTGGATCGCTCCTTGCGAAACTATTGAAGGCAAAAAGAAATATGGCTCACATCGCAGTGCTACGCAGCGAAGAAGGAGATCTTCTGATGCAAAATGAGCAAATACTGAGACGTTGTAAAGAATTCTATGAGAAGCTGTATTGTTCTGAAGTGGTCTGCAGTAGTACGGATTTCGGAGAATTTGTATCGGATATAATGGGTCCCAAGTTATCGGCAACTCAGGCACGGATGCTGGAACAAGAAATTACCATAAAAGAGATACAAAAGGCTATCGGGTCAGCTGGCCAAGGGGAAGGCATCAGGACCGGATGGAATCCCGCTAGAGTTTTATCATAAATGTCAAGAGAAACTGGCTCCTATGTTACATACCTATTTTAGTGGATTATGCACAGAGGATCCGGAAGTTGGAGCCTTCACAGAGGCAACTATAGTTATCCACCCAAAACCGGGACGGGACCCGCAGAGAGTTGAAAACTATAGGCCTATTTCTTTGCTCAATGCGGATTACAAGATATACGCGAAGCTGTTGGCAAATCGTCTCAGTAAAGTCCTGAGTTCTTTAATACATACAGATCAATGCGGCTTTATGATCGGCAGGTCCACTACGGACAATGGAAGGTTACTTGCCCATGTCCTGCTTAAAGCGCAGAGGATTCCTGAGCCACTGATGGGGCTGTCATTGGATGCCGAAAAGGCCTTTGACAGATTGGAGTGGTCCTTCCTGTTTCAGGCCCTTAGATGGTTTGGAATTGAAGAAGTCTTCCTCAAGAGGATAGCACTCTTTTATTCTAACCCCACTGCTCGGATAGCAGCTAACTCCGGGGTGTCAGGACCTTTCAAGCTTCAAAGAGGCACTAGGCAAGGATGTCCTCTATCCCCGCTACTCTTCAACTTAGCTCTGGAGCCGCTTATGATATCAATTAGACAACAAGAAAAGATTAGGGGAGTAACGCCTGCGGATGGTCAATGCAAGTTGTATGCATATGCTGACAATCTTATATTATTCTTGCAACCTACCTCCTTGCCTATAGCCATGAACATACTTGACAAATATTCTGCAGTGTCTGGTTATAAAGTCAATCTTGCCAAAACAACAATAATTCCTCTAAATGCCTGGGTGAAGGAAGACATGTTCACAAATTACCCATTTCAGTATGCGCAGTCGTCTTTTAAGTACTTGGGAGTCACTTATGGGCATACAATGACGGAGACTGTGAATCTGAATGTAGAAATCTGCAAAGAACTAGTGAGAGCGTGCGCCTCAAAATGGTCCCCCCTAAATTTAACCTGGTGGGGTAGACAAGAGACAATCAAAATGGTGTTGGTCCCCAAGCTTAGTTACATACTGAGTATGATTCCAGTAAATTTTCCACAAGGTTTTTATAAAAAATTAAACAGTATGATTGTATCATTTCTCTGGAATAAGAAAATCCCTAGGATAGCGACGTGGAAGCTTAAATTGCCTAAATGGAAAGGGGGAGTACATTTTCCTGATGTGGAATGGCTGCACATGTCCTCATTGCTAAAACAAGGAGCACAATGGACGGTAGAAGGAGACTGTGAAGAATCTCCCAGGTGGCTGTTGGTAGAAAAAGCTATGAATGATCTTATGGAAATGAGTATGATGCTTGGAACTTCCAATTTACGGCAAAACGACGTAATCCTGGCAACTCAGCAAGCATGTCAGCTAGTGACCTCGTGTATTGATGGGGGTGATGACTTTGCTTTGGAGATGCCGTTATGGCTGAATCGAAGATTTCCAATAGGTGGTAAATTCATATTGTGGAAGAAATGGATGAATTGTGGTATCACTGTCCTAGGACATTTAGTTCATGCAAACAAATTCAAAACTTTTGAAATGATGGAAAGTGAATTTGGTTTACCCAGTTCCTGCTATTTTCAGTGGTGTCAGCTCCGATACTGTCTAAGCAAAGCAGGGGTATCTCCATTGATTCTACGGCCAGGGTGGCCCCTACTCCAGAAATTTCGTGGAATACAATCTGGAACCCGAGTGATGTCAAAATTCCTGGATCTGCTCAGGACAGGGTCCAACAAACTCTGTGATGGAGCACAATCAGCTTGGATAAGAGAAGCTGGAGATCACATACAACAGGAGCACTGGGACGCCTTCTGGTCCCTCACGCGAATCACTAGAGCAGCATCCCTTATACAGTCGTTGTACTTTCTCGCACATCGAGCATATCTGACTCCAGTGAGGATAATGAAATGGGTGCCGCACGCGGGAAATAAATGCTGGTCCTGTAACACAGAAATTGGGACGCTGGATCATGCTTTATTACTGCGAATATCTTCAGAGATACTGGGAGTGTGTAATAAAACGAATATCAAGAATTCTAGGCATGACACTTCCCATCTCATATCAAATACTAATCTATAAGTCCACGATGGAAGGCCTCATATTAAGAAAACAAGAGAGCCGATTACTGGATGTCCTGCTCAGTATAGCCATCAAGGTAATCTTAATTCACTGGAAGAACTTTGAGAAGGTACACAGTGACCACTGGTGGAATCTAGTGTGTCAACACAAGATCTATGAGGAACTGTATGTACTTAAAACTCCTAACTCTGACAAGCTGCTTAACAAATGGGAGGCTATGAACAAGTATATGTAGTTAAGCACATACTAGCTGCCTTCCCCTGAGCCAAGAAAAATGGGCCACCAACTAAGCGTCAGCTATACAATTTGAATGCGCTGATTATGCGACTTAACCAGTTAAATTAAAATAGTATTGATTACAATGAAAGGATGATACGAAAATTGGATTGGATTGACAATAGCTAGTTTAATTAAATGTTTCTGTTTCTTACTTCTTCTTTCCTGTTAATGAAGTTTTGGAACTGTTATGAAAGGATGTGATGTGAAGGATTTATGCTTTGTAAAATGTATAAAAGATATTAAATAAATAAAAAAAAGAATACTTCAGTCATGGGTAACATGCCTACATCTTCCTCAGTAAAGACTGAAGCAAAAAATTCATTCAGTCTCTCCGCTATCGCCTTGTCGCCTCTTAGTGCTCCTTTAACCCCTTTATCATCTAATTTAATTTAATTTAATTTACAGATTTTTTATATACCGCTCCTTCCATTGATCAGATGCGGTTTACATGGAACAACAATAAAACAGTGAACTGTTTTTACAGATAACAAGTTGTAACTTACATTTAACAATTTGTGAACTATGTACAGAGTAACAGAGTTAAAACTATATACAGGCTTAAATATTATTCGTTAGTCTTTGAATACATTGTTTTCGGGCTTTAGTGGTTCGACCTTTTTTGGAATAGTTGTATTGGCTGAAATATGACTATCCTTTATCTATCTGTGGGGTGGGAGGTGAGTTCGCCAAGGGTGCATAGTACATTGTGAATAAGTGTGTTTTGAGTTTTTTCCTAAACTCCATGATTTTGGGTAAGGATCTTAATTCTGATGGGATAGTGTTCCAAAGTATGGGGGCAGCATGGGAGAAGGCTTTCTTGTTTGTGGTCTTTTTGGCCTTAATAAATTCTTTTGGTGTAGTTAATTTGTTTAGCTGGTCTCTCCTTTGAAGGTTATGAGTAGGCTCAGTTTTAATGAGGTTATTTATAGACAGGGGTGCTGTTTTATTTAGAGCTTTGTAGGTGGTTAAAATAGTTTTATATTCTATTCGACTTTGAATCGGGAGCCAGTGTAGATATTCTAAAATCGGGGTTATATGTTGAAAAGGTGGGGCCTTTGTAATGGTCTTAGCTGCCGCATTTTGTGCCAATTGGAGCTTTTTCAAGGTCTGTTTTGTTACACCTAGTAGGATTTGATTTGCGAAATCGAAGTGGGGGGTTATTATCGCTTGTATAATTCGTTGAAAATCTTGTAGGTGCATTAGTGGGCGGAGTTGCTTCAATATTTTGAGTTTGAAATAAACCTTTTTTGTTATGTTTCTTACATGTGTGTCCATGCTGAGGTGTTTGTCTAGTATTACGCCTAAATAACGTACTTCAGTTTTTAGTTTGATATCGTTATTCTGCAATGTGATATGTGAGGGGGGAATGAATGTTGTGTTTTTTGTTACTATTAGGGCTTCTGTTTTTGAGTGATTGATGTATAGGTTGTTCTCATTTAGCCAGGTGTTTATTTCATTGAGGCAATCGTTAATAAGTTGTAAAGGGATATTTGGTATTTTGAAAGGGACATACATCATAATGTCGTCCGCATAAAGGTGATAGTGGACATTGAATTTTTTGAAGATTTTACAGATGTGTTTTAAGTATATGTTAAATAGTAGCGCTGACAGTGCTGAACCTTGGGGGAGGCCTAGTTCTTGATTATATGTATTTGAAGTAAGATTACCGATTTGTACCGTTTGAGTTCTGTCCGTTAGGTAGGAGGTAAACCATTCTAGTACTGTAGATTTTATTCCTATTTGCCTAAGTTTATTGATCATTGTTGAGTGGTGAACACTGTCAAAGGCTGCGGAGACATCAATGAATATAAGTAGGAATGCTTGTTTTGAGTTGTCTATTCCTCTTACAAGTGTATCAATTAGAACTGTTAGAAGAGACTCAACTCCGTGTCTGGGACGAAACCCATACTGCTGATCATCAAGGGGGGCTGAGCTGTCAATGTAGTCCTGGGTTTGGATTTGTACTGCTTTTTCAATTAATTTAGCCATAAACGGAATACTTGATATGGGTCTGTAAGATTTAGGTGATGATTTGTCAAGGGTAGTGTTTTTTAAGATTGGGCGGATCTGAGCATGTTTTAGTGTAGGGGGTAAGTATCCGTTTTTTAGGGAAAGATTTATTATTGGGAGGATGAATTGGGAGAGTATTGATAGAGAGTTCTTTATCCATGTTACAGGACAAGGGTCGAGGAGTGAGGTTGTTGTATTAATGTTTGTTATGATGTTCTTGAGTGCAACGTTAGTTAGGGGTTGGAATTCAGACCATTCGTCTGCATGATGTGTTTGAAAAGTATAAGTGTCAGTGTGATGTGTTTGAGAAGTGTATGTGGATTTAGGTAGGGGGGGGGGTGGGACATTGTTTTGTTCATATAATAATTTGCCAAGGTCTGAGGAGTAATATCTGTGATTTCATTGCTGGAGTTGTGGGTGTTATTTGTCAGTTTTTGTACTATTGAGAAAAGTTCTCTAGGTCTATTTATGGCATTATTTAGGATGGAGGCATGGTAATTTTTTTTGGCATTGTTAATTGCATCTTTATATTTGTTAAGGAGCATGAGGTATAAATCTTTTTTAATCATGTTTTTATTTTTCCTCCAATTACATTCAGCTTTCCTTAAGTTTCTTTTCATTAGTTTTAAATCATTATTGTACCAAGGGGTTTGGTCAACTTTGGAATGCTTGTTTTTCTTAATGATTAGTTTATTAGCTGCAGCATTATTAATAGTTTTGTGCCAGTTCGTTACTGCTGCATCTAGGTTTAGTGGTGAGGTAGATAGGTTTGGGATTATAAGATCTAGGAAATCTTCCTCATTGTATTTCTTAAATCTGGAGGTAGGTGCATTAGTTGTGATTCGTTTAATAGAGGTGTTATTGGTTGTGATATTAAAGTTAATAAGGTAATGGTCTGACCATGGGATGGGTGTGCATTTAAGGGAATTGGGATTATAGAGTTGGTGAAGTACATTTGGCAATAAGACCATGTCAAGTATACTACCTTTATTGTGTGTGCTGGTGTTTATTATTTGGTGAAAATCCATATCTGTTATTGATTCTAAGAAGAGGGAAGCATATGAGGCTGGTAAGGAGGGGAGGTTGAAGTCACCGAGCATTAGAATTGGGTTTTGATCAGTGGAGGAGCTTAGAAAGTCAATTAAAGGGTCCATGTTTTCTGAGTGTTGGTGTGGTGGTCTGTAAATTAGGCAAATTTTTATGTTGCCGATTTTCATAATGATCTAATGGACCAACTGACTCTCTCACAAGTTTTTTGCTACGAATGTACTTGAAAAGGTCTTTACTTCGCATTTTTGCTTCCGCAGCAAGCTTCTTCTCAAATTCTCCCTTTGCCTGCCTTATCAATGCCTTGCATTTGACTTGCCAGTGCTTGTGCTGTTTCCAGGTTTCGTCGTTTGGCTCTTTTTTCCATTTCCTGAAAGATGCTTTTTTGGCAACAACAGCATCTCTGACCTCACCTTTAAACCATGCTGGCAGTTTTTTGGACTTCCTTCCACTTTTCTTAAAGCGTGGAATACAGCTGGTTTGGGCTTCCAAGATAGTATTTTTCAACAACAGCCAAGCCTGATGTACGACTTTAACCTTTGCAACTGCTCCTTTTAGTTTTTTCTTAACTGTTTTCCTCATTTTATCATAGTCTCCCTTTCAAAAGTTAAAAGGTAGTACTGTGGATTTCCTTACTATCCCTCCTCCACTAATTAAATCAAAGGTGATCATGCTATGATCACTATTGCCAAGTGGCCCCAACAACCTTATCTCTTGCACTAGATCTGGTGTTGCACTAAGGACTAGGTCTAATATGGCTTCCCCTCTGGTCGGTTCATGAACCAGCTGCTCCAAGAAGCAGTCATTTATTTCATCTAGGAATTTTATCTCCCTAGCATGTCCTGACGTGACACTGACCCAGTCGATACCGGGGTAGTTGAAATCACCCATTATTATTACTGCGCTGTAACTTTTGTTAGCTTCCTTGATTTCTTTGAGCATTTCATCATCCATTTGGTCATTCTGGCCAGGCGCTCGATAGTACACCCCCACTGCCATTGCCTTCCCCCTTTTACATGGAATTTCAATCCATAGAGATTCTACAGCAGATTTTGTTTCCTGCAAAACTTTAATCCTTTCTGACTCAATGCCCTCTCTAACATAGAGAGCAACCCCTCCACCAATTTGATCAGCTCTATCATTTCGATATAGTTTGTACCCAGGTATCACAGTGTCCCACTGGTTGTCCTCCTTCCACCATGTCTCTGATATTCCAATCATATCTAACCTTTCATTTAGTGCTATATATTCTAACTCTCCCATCTTATTTTTTAGACTTCTAGCATTTGCATACAAGCATTTTAGAGAATGTATTTTATTCATATTAATTTGGCTATTGTTAGACATGGGTAATTTGGGATCTTTAAGCTCTGTCTGCTCCATACTTGAGGGCATTTGGGCTACTTTACTCTTTTGTGGAACATAAGAACATAAGATATGCCATACTGGGTCAGACCAAGGTCCATCAAGCCCAGTATCCTGTTTCCAACAGTGGTCAATCTAGGTCATACGTACCTAGCAGTATCCCCAAAAGACACAGGTTCCACAATGCTTGTATTGGGTCAAGCATTGATATCCTGGGTCCCTTTTTAATAATGGTTTATGGACCTTTCCTCCAGGAACTTGTCCAAACCTTTTTTAATCTCAGCTACACTAACAGCTCTTACTACATCCTCCGGTAACAAATTCCAGAGTTTGATTACACGTTGAGTGAAAAAATATTTTCTCTTATTTGTCTTAAATAGTCTACCCTGTAGCTTCATTACATGTCCCCTTCTCTTTCTATATTCTGATAGCGTAAACAATTGATCTACATTTACCCATTCCACTCCATTCATTAATTTATAGACCTCTATCATATCTCCCCTCAGCCGTCTCTTTTCCAGGTTGAAGAGCCTTAACCTTTGTAGCCTCTCTTCATAGGAGTAGCCTTCCATCCCCTGTACCATTTTGGTGGCTCTTCTCATATGTGAAGACTACATTCCTGCTTGTTCCTGGAGATATGTATTTATTTGTATGGCTTTTCTATACCGCCCTTTCCCAATCAATAGCGGTTTACATTTAACAAACATTTAACACTAAACATGAGCCTTTAGTTGTCTTCTGAACATAGAGATGTAGTTTTATAGAAAATGAGTTCCGCAACTTGGAGCTGTTATGGAAAACATGCATTCCCACCTACACTTCAAAATGAAGGTATATCCAAGCATAATATTGACTGGAGCGCAAAGCGTGAGAGAGGGTGTCAATAGACCCTCAAAACCACTGACAAACCCAATGGAGCCTCTTGATTAAGAGACTTGTGAACACATAAAAGTACTTTATAAATCATACGCCACTTAATAGGCCACTAATGCAATCCTTGCAGAACCTGCTCAAATCGTCCCGTGCAGTGGCATGCTGAACTAACTGAAAGAGATTAACAACATATGCGGGAAGGCCAAGATACACACTATTACAACCTCTCTGCTTTTGGTAGTATCCTTCAAAGATACATTCTTCCAAACCATCCGCTCTTGGGCGACGGTCGGCTTTCCCCTAATATCTAGTTTAAAAGCTGCTCTATCTCCTTTTTAAAGGTTAATGCCAGCAGTCTGGTTCCATCCCAGTTAAGGTGAAGCCCATCCCTTCGGAAGAGCCCCTCCTTTCCCCAGAATGTTCCCCAGTTCCTAACAAATCCAAAACCCTCATCTCTGCACCATTGTCTCATCCACGCAATGAGACTCCGGAGCTCTGCCTGCCTTTTGGGTCCTGCGCGTGGAACAGGAAGCATTTCGGAGAATGCTACCCTGGAAGTTCTGGATTTCAACTTCCTACCTAAAAGCCTAAATTTAGCCTCCAGAATTTCCCTACCACATTTTCCTATGTCATTGATACCGACATGTACCAAGACAGCAGACTCCTCCCCAGCACTATCTAAGACCTTATCTAGGTGGCGCGTGAGGTCCGCTACCTTCGCACCAGGCAGGCATGTTACCAGGCGATCCTCACGTCCACCAGCCACCCAGCTATCTACATGCCTAATGATCGAATCACCAACTATAACGGCTGTCCTAACCCTTCCCTCATGGGTACATGGCCCTGGAGAAACGTCTTCGGTGCGAGAGGGTTTTACATCACCTGAAGGACAGGTCCTAGTTACAGGATCACTTCCTGCCACACCAAGGTGATGCTCTCCTGTCACGTGACCTCTCTCCTCCATGGCAACAGGGATGCTGCCAGACTGGAGGTGGGACTTCAGGACTATATCCCTATAGGTCTCGTCTATGTACCTCTCTGTCTGTCTTATGCTTTCCAAGTCTGCTACTTTAGCCTCTAGAGAACGGACTCGTTCCCTGAAGATCAAAGAGCTCCTTGCACCTAGTGCACACGTAAGACCTCTCACCAACTGGGAGAAAATCATACATGTGACACTCAATGCAAAAGACTGGAAAGCCCCCATCCCGCTGCTGGACTGCTGTCTGCATCTTAGTTTTGTGTTTAGATCTAAGTTCTTTACTTACTAAGGCTTGCTATGGATATTTATACTAATAAAACTGTACCTAATATGTGTAATATACCTTGTTCACCTGAAGCTTAACTAATCTCAGGTCCTTAGTGTATGACTGATTTGGGTAATGAGCTTCACCTGAGAGCACCTCCTGTCTTCACCTGAGAGCACCTACTCCTCTCTCTCTCTGGATAATCTGACCTAGTTTTAAACCTCTCAGGCTCCAGCCCCACCCCTTCTCCTCTCAGGTGTTGGAGATCAAACTGCCTCGTGGCAGCTGAGCAATTGGGGAATTCAGTGACGTAAGGGTTCCTTACCCTGGGCCTGCATTCCCTCTCCTTTTCTCCACTAGGGGCATTCTGCAACCTGTTGCAGCTAGGAATTACCTCCTTTCTAGGTGTAAATGGAGTTTTGTGTCTCTGACCTTGTAAAATAGGTCCTTTGATAAGGGTGAATTCCTTCTCTTTATCCCTATCTCCTGGATCCTGATAAGCTTCCTTATCACAACTGGGAAAACATTTTGGGACCTGTGAACTGCCTGCAATAACAGGTCCTCTAACGTAGAATCTTCCGCCGGACCCGAAACAGGCATGTTAAGTGCTGGCAACTCTTCCCGCCGAAACACTCTCACCACTCTTGCCTGATCCTCCTGCTCTGGGAGTTCACTTTCCTCCAACTCATCTTCTATCTCTAACTCCTCCATATTTTCTGATTGCTCCTCCATCTCTACTGTCTGTTCTGCTGTGTCAGTCAGCAGTCTCGGCTTCTTAGAAGGGTCGCAGCCCGCTCCCGCATCCTGGCCGTTTTCCCCCCATTTTGCCCTCTACTGCCCCTGCCGGCACCCCCCTCCCCCCCCCCCTGAGGGCTTGCTGCAGCAGGGCTACGAATTCCTGCGAAAAGTTGCTGCCAATCCCCCCTGTATCAGAGCTGGGGAAGAGGGAATGTCTGGCGCCATGGACGGTCCTGCTACTGGCTCCAGAGGGGGTTCTGAAGAAGAAAGTGGATCAGAGAGGCCAGAAGGATGCCCCTTTTGGCTCTCCCCTCCATCTTCCGTGGTTATACCCGTTGAGGCCGCTTCCTGCATACATCCCCTGCACACTCGGGCCTCCGACAAAAACCCCTTCCTTGCCCCACATAGTAAACACAACGGCTTGGAAGGCATGCCTGTCAGCCAGACCTTGCACTCAAAATAACCCAAAATTAAACTAAACTTTTTTTTTTTTTTAAAATAAGAATACCAGGGGACCCTACAACTAAATGCTCCCCACTAGCTCCTGTGAACCACAGCTAATATCCTGAGACCGGCCCAACATTACTGCAATGGCTCCCACGCTTTTCCCCACGTGGTCGCGGCCTAAACGGGCCCAAAACTACCCCATGCTCCACTGCATGCCTGACTACCCACTTAGCTTCTGCCTGCGCGGCGCTTACCTCGTCAACCTGCCCGACTCTAAAGGAACTCCTGTCCTGCTCAATTCCACCACACTGTGCCTGACCGTGGCATCAGCGTCAGGAAGAGCACCAGCGAGAGGGAGCGAGTGAGCCTCTGTCTGAGACGGCGCTGCAGAAATCGCCAACGCGATCCCCAGCTTCGGGACTGCTAACTCTTACCGCAGTTTTCCCTTTAGCCATCTCCTCACCCACGCGGTGGGTTTGGGAGCCGGAATCCTCCTCCTTTGCTCTGCACCCACCGTAACCACCGATCTGCAGGCTGGTCTGAGGAGGGGGGGAGGGGGAGGAGGAGTGAGAAGGCAGCCCCTACAGCCGAAATCTCCCGGGCAGGCTGACACTGTACTCAAAACCTGCAGAATAGAAAGTGCAGCTCACTTCCTCTTATTTTGTCTTTTCTTTCTTTTTTTTTTTTTTTAAACACCTAATTAACTAACCAAACTAAACTAAACTAACTCCCCTTATTCATTCCTCCTGCGAGTCCTGAGCCTCCTAGGGTCAATACTCCTTCAGCTGCTTTGGAGACTGAGCTTACTGGAGCGAGGAGGCTGATCCTGGCCTATTTATACGGGAGTCACCAAAAGAGTGACGTGCTCAGTCTCCAAAGCTGCAGGAGGAGGTGCTTAACTCCAAAGGTCCAGGACTAGACTGGAGGGACGATAAGGAATTCAACTTTTTCCGGGACAGGGACAGACTACGTCTGATAGGCTCCGCGGAAAAAAGGTGACTGAGCAAGATGGCTCCTTTGGGCGGGAAGGGGACCACACATGCGTGGTAGCAACTCCCAAAAGCTTTCTTTGAAAGCTGGGGATTTGCTCCTCACGGGCTCCGTCGGCATCAACGTCACCCATATGTGAGGACTGACTTCCTGCTTGTTACCAGAGAACCTTACCATCCCTCTTCCATTAATTAAATCAAACGCGATCATGCTATGATCACTATTGCCAAGTGGCCCCAACACCCTTATCTCTTGCACCAGATTTGGTGTTCCACTAAGGACTAGGTCCAGAATGGTTTCCCCTCTGGTCGGTTCATGAACCAGCTGCTCCAAGAAGCAGTCATTTATTTCATCTAGAACCTTTATCTCCCTAGCATGGTCTGCCGTGACACTGACCCAGTCAATACCGTGGTAATTGAAATAACCCATTATTATTACTGTGCTGTAAGTTTTGTTCGCTTCCCTGATTTATTTGAGCATTTCATCATCCATTTGTTCATTCTGGCCAGGCCGTCGATAGTACACCCCCCCCCCCCCCCACTGCCATTACCTTCCCTTTTTTACATGGAATTTCAATCCATAGAGATTCTACAGCAAATTTTGTTTCCTGCAAAACTTTAATCTTTTGTGACTCAATGCCCTCTCTAACAGAGCACAACCCCTCCACCAATTTGATCAGCTCTATCATTGCAGTATAGTTTGTACCAAGATATCACAGTGTCCCACTGGTTGTCCTCCTTCCACTATGTCTCTGAGATACCAATCATATCTAACTTCTCATTTGGTGCTCTATATTCTAACTCTCCCATCTTATTTTTAGACTTATAGCATTTGCATACAAGCATTTTAGAGACTGTATTTTATTTATAGTAATCTGGCTATCGATAGGCAGGGGTAATTTGGAGATAGATAGCTAGAGTGTTTGCAACTGCTGCTCTGTGCAGGTCAGCCCCTCTCTATTTATGGGAGTATAAAAGATATTTAAGTTTGCTTTGATTTCATCCTCTTGCTATAAAGGGATCCATGATGTCTGTCCCATGCCATTTTGAATTCCATCAATGTATTTTCCCCCACCATCTGCATCGGAAGGACACTTCAAGTATCTACCACCCTTTAAGTGAAAAAGTATATCTTGATGCTGCTTTTAAGTTTATCACCTTGCAGCTTCATCATATGCCCAGCAGTAAACTTAAAAGCAACATCAGGAAATATTTTTTTCACTGAAAGGGTGGTGGATGCTTGGAATGTCCTTCCAATGGAGGTGTTAGGGGAAAATACAGTGACTGAATTCAAAATGGCATGTGACAGACACAGTGAATTCCTTTATAGCAAGAGGATGAAATCAAAGCAAACAAATATTTGTTGTTGTTATTGTTGTTAAGTGCTGTCGATACTGACTGTGGATTGGCTGCGGAGGTTGCCATAGGCTGTATATTATGAGCAGTGACATGATCCTCCAAAGAGAGTCCTGCTTGTGCATAAGCAAAAGAAATGCAATCTGCTATCCATCTGGATAAAGTAGGTTTCATCACCGGTAGACCCAGGTGACTAGGATCAAAGGAAATGAATAATTGAGTGGATCTTCTGTGATCTTTAGTTCTAGCCAAGTAGTAGGCCAGCGCTTACAGTCTAAAGTGTATAGTGCTTCTTCAACCTGAGATGTATGTGTCTAGGGAAGAAATTGGGAGGATTACAAACTGGTTTAGATGGAAAGAGGAAACCACCTTTGGGAGGAAGTGTGGATGGGTACAGAGATCCACTTTATCATGGTGGAACCGAGTATAAGGAGGAACATTAAAGCTTGCAGCTCACTGATATGGCGAGCTGAGGTGAGGACTATTTAAGGAAGATGACCTTCCAAGATAGAAACTTCAGAGATGTGGTAGCTAAAGTTCGAAAGGTGGCTTTAGAGATTGTGCCAGAACAACATTCAGATCCCAGGCCATCAAAGGCGGCTTAATGGATGGCTTGGACAGCAGGAGACCCCCACATGAAGCATGCAACTAAGGGCTTGAGGAGGCGGGCTGTCCATCTACTGGTCTGTCAGAGGCCACACACAATGGCACTAAGATGAATGCTTACTGAGTTAATCTAAAGACTTGTCAAGGATAAGTAAAGGAGCTATTGTGGAAGCAACTCTACCAGGCAAGAAAAGGGGTCAATGTCCTTTGGGGAGCACTAGAGGGTAAACCTATGCTATTTGAAGGCATATCACCACCTGGTGGAAGCCTTACGAGATGAAAGAAGGACCTCCTTCACTGCCTGTGGTAAGTCAAGGTCGGTGAGTACTAGCCCAACAGCCATGCTATCAGGTGTAGGGAGTGAAGACTGGGATGGAGGAGAGTCCCGTGTTCCTGAGAGAGGAGGATGGGTGCACATCCCAGGTTGAGTGGCTGAGTCTGCGCAAGGTGCAGAAGCAGCAGGAAACCAGGCTGACAGGGCCAGAAGGGGGCTATGAGAATCATCGAGCACCTGTCGGCCTGTAGCTTGAACAGCGTCTTGGGAATCAACAGGATGGAAGGGCAAAAGATCTATGAGTGGGGTTCCCCACGTTTGGAAGATTCGAGCAGCTATCTCCTGATGCAAGGTCCATTTGTGTGGACGAAGGATATGGCTTAAACTGTCTGCCAGCACAATGAGTTCACCCGGGAGGTACACTGCTCTGAGGTGAATGTGGCGAGAGATGGCAAAGGACCATAGGCAAATTGCTTCCTTGCAGAGGGGACGGGATCCCGTTCCACCCTGTTTGTTCATGTAGAACATGGCAACTCAGTTGTCCATCCTGACTAGAACAGGTTGCCCTGAATGTTAGGGTTGAAAAACCTGAAGAGCATTTACAGTGCCCCTAGTTCTAGGAGGTTGATCTTCAGGGCAGATTCCTGTGGTATCCACAGCCCCTGTGTGATCAGGTTGTTCAAATGTGCTAACAACCCAGATTGGAAGCATGTGTCATCAGGGTGCATCGAGGTGGAGGAATCTGAAAAGGTGACCTTACGAGCAGGTTTTCTGGGAAACACCACCACTGAAGGGACTTGATCAGTGGAGGAGTGATGTGGATCTTGTCTCTGAGACACCCCTTCGCTTGCATCCACTGAGAAGACAGAGTCCATTGCACTTGTTGCATGTGTAATCGAGTGTAGGGGACAACATGGACCATGGAGGCCATGTGTCCTAATAGTCGCAGCATCTCTCGGATTTGTTTCTGTACCACTTTTGCCAGCTCAATGAGGCAGGCACAGCGATCCTGTGGGAGGAAAGCTTGGGCTTGTTTAATGTTTAAGAACACTCTGATGAACTCCAATCTTTGGGCTGGAGTGGCAGAGGCTAGACCAAAGGGGAGAACCTGGTATTGATAGTGGTTTCCTTGAAATATGAAACACAGATACCGTGTCTGTGTAAGGGATGTATCAGTAAATGTGTGTACGCCTCTTTTAGGTCTAGAGAACATAGCCAATCATGTCTCTGGAAGCATGGTAAAAGACTGCCTAGGGAAATTATTTCAAATTTCTCTCGGACCATGAACTTGTTTAGGTCTCTGAGATACAAGATGCGCCTGAATCCTCCTGTTTTCTTTGGAATGAGAAAATATGGAGAGTAGAAGCCTATCTTTTCTTGAGGAGGAGGAACTCTTTCTTTGGCCCCCTAGGACAACAGGGTGATCACCTCTTCTTTTTTTTATTATGTATTTATCAATTTTACAAATTCACTCAAAAAGAAATGCAATCGAGTGAGGAAATTAAGAAATAAACTACCCAACAAAGAAAAACAACAAAAACATGCAGAGAGGAAAAGATTCATATCAAATTACAGGCAACAGCATCTTACAAATCCCCACCCCCAGCAAATCACAGTGTGCCACTGAGATACCAACTACCCCTTAGCACCCTCCCTAGCTACCAGAAAATCATTAAGCTGGCATGATTCATAAAACACAAATGTTTTACCCTCAAAATTAACAAAACATTACAAGGAAATTTCAATACAAAAGTAAGACAAAACCCTCAGTTGGAGCAACAGAAATTCCTGTTGCCTCTTCTGCGTAAATCTAGACAAATTAGGAAATATACGTACTTTTGAACCATAAAACAGCTTAGCAATATTACGAAAATACAAATGTAATACAGAGTTTCGGTCAAATTCAAGCGCAAAAGTGGCAATAAGTGTAGTTCTTTGAGTGACAACTTCCAAGGCGAACTCAAAAAAGGCCGTAAGATTCAGTCCCTTAGGGGTCTCACCCACTCTAGCTTGAGGACCCCCCCCTCTTACAAAGAGGTAATAGGCCCTCACCAAGGGTGGAAGCAGCTCACTTGTCATCTGCAGAACTTCAGTCAAATACTTCTTAACCATAATCCACTGGAGTCACTAAGGGGGACCTTGGGAAGTTCAAAAAACAGATATTATTTCTTCGGATTTGATTGTCGAGATATTTCAGTCTCCGATGTGTTAAGTTGCTATCCTTCACCAAAGATTCTCCCAAAGTTTGAAGTTCTTTAACCTTTGGCTCCAGCACATCACACTTATTAACCAAAATACCCAACATTTGCGAGTGTTCAACCACACTCTGAGACACAACAGACAAATCTCTCACAAAACACGAAAAAACTTGGAGAGGAGCTGAGACTCTGCATGGCCTCCCAGAGAGATTCCATAGTCACTGCTCCCACCTGATGCCGAAGATGAGAAAGTCCCGGAGCTACATCACCCCCTCCCCGTGCAATATCATTCACGGTCCGCTGCACAGTCCTCACATTGGAAGCCGCTCCTTCTTCCAAGGGGGAGGAAACTTCAGCAGGTGAACCCTCCAGCAAGGATGGCCTTTCCATCCATATTGGCATGGGGGCCCCCCTGAACATCCTGCAACCAACTGCTTCCGGGCATAGGCAGTGGGCTGTGGGCAATCGGGCTAAAAGAAGCCCTGTCACTGCTGTTCACCGGCAATGCCGCAAACTGATACAAGGGGGTAGGCTCCAAAGATCCGGCTAGGATGCGAAAGTCTTCCAATGTCGTCTGCCTTAGCAGTCGAGACTGGGAACCGCCCTGGAGTCCAGCCTTCCCCTTTACCTTGCGCTTACCCATTATGGGGCTTGCGAACAGCCGACAGCGAAGGAGGAAGTAGAGCCAGTGCTGTTAGATGGGATGCAACACCGCAGAAGCAAAAATCACGCAGAGCGAAGAACAACCAGTTCAAAGCGTGATAAAAGGAAAGACAGAGTACTTTATTGAGCCTTCAACTGCCCAACAGTTGAAGGCTCAATAGAGCCAGTGCTGTTAGTCCAGCGCCACCTTGGATCCCTCCACCTCTTCTTTTAACAAAGCACTTTGAAGGGGTTGGTTGGGGTATTTATTTATTTATTTCGCAGGGCTTGATATACCGCCAATACTGGAGCGTCAGGGTGGTGTACAATAATAATAGACATAGTGGCTACTAAGAAATCAAAAGAGGAAAAGGAATGCCATTGATTAATAGGAAAGCAGTAGTGAAAGCAGTAAGAAGAATATAGGAAAGGGACAGAGCTGGACACAGAAGCATGGCTGACTGTGAGTGGGATAGGGGATGAGAGGCAAGGAGGGGTAATGGTAATGTGTAGTGCCTAGACCATTATGTCATGGTTGCAGGAACAGGGAGATCGAAGTAGAGATGGGTTTTAAGTAGAGCTTTGAAACGGGGAAACAAAGGTTCAGTACGGAGAGAATGTGGGAGCGAGTTCCACAGGGTGGGGCTTAGGAAGAAAAACACGGAATGATGAGTGAGTTCGAGGTGGGCTTGAGACGGAGGAAGAAGGAAGAGACAATTACCATGGGCAGAGCGGAGGAGGCGAGGAGCAGACTGTAGATGGATAAGATCGGCCAAATACTGGGGGATGCCGGTGTGGAGAGCCTTGTGTGTGGTGATGAGGAACTTATAGACAAATCTGAATTTGATGGGGAGCCAGTGAATGGTGAGAAGACAGGGAGTGACTTGGTCAAAGGAGGAGAAGTGAGTAACAAGACAGGCGGCTGTATTCTGGACAAGCTGGAGACGCCGGAGCTGATAATGGGGGAGACCGGCGAAAACTTAGTTACAATAGTCCAAACGGGAAATCACAAGTGAGAGGACCAGGGTGGTGAGAAAGGAGACAGAGAGAAGCGGCCGAAGAGCCCAAATCCTACGAAGGTGAAAAAAACAGCTATGTACAAGGGTGGAAACGTGTTGATGGAAAGACAGCGAGGAATCTAGGGTAACGCCAAGGTAGCGGAGAGTAGGGACAAGTGGGATGGGGAGGGAGGACATGGTAGGAGCCAGGGTGGGAGGGGTAGCACCGAAGGAGAACCAAATGGCGGAAGACTTAGAAGGGTTGATGCAGAGGAAGTTATTGGAGAACCAGCCGGTAATGAGAGCGAGACAAGTGTCAAGGGCAGTAAGGTCAGGGGTCGAGGAGCTAGTGTGGTGGATGAGGAGAAAGAGTAAAAATATGTAGAGATACCGGTTTGTTGGATGAGCAGGGCAAGGGGAGCAAGAAAAATATTGAAAAAAGGTGGGCGAGGATAGAGCCCTGGGGGACCTCACAGTGTAAGGGGAGTGAGGGAGAGGTGTTGGAACCTGATTGAATGGCAAAGGTGTGGGAAGAAAGAAAAGACCAAAACCATTGAAGGACAGTGCCACGAATGCCAAGGTCAGACAGCCGAACAAGGAGAGTGTGGTGGTCGACAACATCGAAGGCGGCAGAGAGATCTAGAGAGACAGCAATAGATAAGTCACCACGATCGTGAGAACGATGGAGTTCGCTAAGGAGTGGCAGAAGAATAGTTTCAGTGCTGTGATCGACCCCTAAAACTGGACTGACGGGGGTGAAGGGAGAGGGCAGTGTCGAGATCTGCAGAAAGTTGTGTGAACACAAGTTTTTCAAGGACTTTAGAGAGGAAGGGGAGATTCGATACAGGATGCCAGTTTGTGGGATCGAGAGTGGGTTTCTTCAGGAGGGGACAGACCAGGACGTGTTTCCAGCAGATAGGGAAGCAGCCGGAGGTAAGACTGGACTTGATTATGGCAAGGGCATAAGGGAGGAATGTGAGTGAAGGATCTGGGAACCGGATGGAAGGAAGGGGATCAAGTGGACAGGTAGTCTTGTGAGATGAGGAGATTGCCTTGACAAGTTCAGAAGAGGTAACCGTCCGAAAGGATTGACAAATATGAGGGAAGACGCAAGATGGAGGGGGGGGCCACATAGTGGGGGAGGCAGGGAGGGGGGGAGGAGGAGGGGAGAGAGAGGGGGGCAAAGACTAAAGGAAGAGTGGAGAGATTGGATATTATCAGCAAAGAAGGAAGCAAGACTTGTTGGGCTGAGGGCAGCAGAAGGAAGTGCCAACGGAGAAGGAAGAGTGGAAGGCGAGGAGAGGGAACCGAGTACCTGGAAGAGACGACGGGAAGAATTAGAGGAAGAGGTCATGAGACTTGAATAGTAAGCCTGCTTGGCAGTGGTGCTCATAGAGCAGTATAGACGGTGTACGTAGCGAAAAGCAGTGAGGGAAACAGTAGAGGGATGTTTGCGCCAAGAACACTCAGCGCGCCAAAGGTGAGTGCGTTGGAGGTATAAGCCTGGATGATACCAGGGATGGAGAGCGATAGGGAATAGGATGGAGAGGGGCCAGAATATCAAGGGTCGAAGCAAGGGTGGAGGACCAGGTGTCGACCTGGTGATCCACAGAAAGGGAGAGAAATTCCAGAGGAAAGAGGGAATCAGCTGGCAGAAAGTGCTGAAGGGTAAGTGGGGTGAGATGTCGTTTGAGTACCTGGGAGGGGGGCCGGCGGTAAGCAACGTGGGAGCCTGTAAGGGAGGAAGGAAAAAGGAGAACAGCAGGCAGTGATGGTCAGACCAGGGAAGAGGTAGAATACCGGACGGTGCATAAGGAGAATGGGTGGAGGTGAGGATGAGGTCGAGAGTGCACCCAGAGGTGTGAGTTGGGCAGACCACATGCTGGGTAAGGGATAAATCATCAAGGAGAGACAGAAGAACCTTATTGTGGGGTCTGGTCTGGGAGTTCAGGTGGATGCTGAAGTCACCCAAGACGACAAGGTGGAAAGACAGAAGGGCTGTTTCAGAGAGTGTGAGTAGAAAGGAATCCCAGAGGTCCAAACACAATGAGGGCGGAACATAAAGGAGGAGAAAGTACACAGGGGTTGAGGACTCAGAACGCAGCAGCAGGGCTTCTGGGTAGCTGGGAGGAGGTGAGACAAGTGTAAAGGGGAGAGAGGCTCGATGTATAATTGCCACACCGCCACCTGTCCGATGGAGACGGGGGATGTGGAAGGCAGAGTAGCCAGGAGGAAGACAGCGGTGGAGGAGGCCATTTTCCCCCTCGCGGAGCCAGGATTCTGTGAGGAAGAGAGCATCGAGTGAGTGTTGGGTCAGCAGATCGTGCACCAAAGGAGCCTTGGCATGGAGAGATCTGCAATTCAAGAGGGCAAAGGAAAGGGTCAGTAGGGGAGCAACTGGCAAAAGAGGAGGTGAAGGGGGACGCTGACAAGAGTGGCAGGGGAGAAGGTTACTCATATTGCTGGCGGCAATCCCAGGTGGGGGTGGAAAGGCAGGGGAGTGGATGGTGACCCCAGAACACGGGGACAGCAGCCATAGATAGGGGCTGCAGAGGAGACGAATCAGGAGATGAAAACATAGAGGAAAGCCTATTGAAACAGTCCGAAAGGACCGGCAGGGAAGGTAATATCAGCAGGTGCATGACAAGACACAGAGAGATACACCTGTGGGAAGAAGATTGATCTGGCAGGCGGTGGAAGATGCCCCAATTGTCGCCCCAAGGAGCTCGTCCAAGGAGCAGGTTCTGCTCCTTGGACGCACTCCTTCGGCATGCACCGCCGCGGCGCAGAACGCCGCCCTTCAGTTCTTTAAATTCAGTGGGGTACCTGGAGTCTGACGTGGATGCGTCACTTCTGGGAGGTAGAGCAGACGTGGATTGGCAGGCAGATGGGCAGCAAGGCTGCACAGGACCTGGGGAGAGGGCAGTCAGCAGAGAGCATACAGGCACATATAACAGCAACAGCAAGACACAGCAGAAGTAGTCCCTTGTGAAGCTAGTTGGGGGTAAGGTTTTGAAGTAAATCTGACAGCCCCTTTGGACAATCTGGAGTGTCCGCTGCTCTGATGATGTGAGGTGCCACCTGTGGCATAGTGACAGAGTGTGCCAAAGTAGTTTCTCCAAATGGGTTAGTTTTGCGCATACTATGGCAGTCGTGAACCACACTTCTAAGCTAGGTCTGCCAGCTATGTGGAGAGGCTGGGGATGCTCCTGGGGCAGACTGGAAATGCTCTCCAGGAAGGAGAAGCTGGATTCTCTATACAATTGGTAAGGGAACCCACATGTGATGGAGCCATACTGGACTCTGTGCTTACCAATAGGGAAAGTGTTTCTGATGTTACAGTGGGAGATCATCTTGCATCCACTGATCACCAGATGGTATGGTTCAGTATTAGGACTACAGCTGATAAAATCCATTCAAAAGTGAGGGTCTTAGACTTTAGGAAAATTAACTTTGCCAAAATGGGACAATACCTCAAAGAGTTGTTACTGGGATGGGAGAGGTCATTGATGCAAATAAAGCAACATATTCCCTAAGGAGACAATATCGGGGAAGTTGCTGATAAAGTCTGAGACCCCGGTTTTCCATTATTATTATCCTTATTATTTCACTGAATTGGTTTGCAGCTATAATTGAGGTTCAGCTTACTTAACCTTTAGGTTAATTTGGAGGGATATATACCTTTTGCTTTGATAGTTCAATGGGAGACAGCCAACATGGCTTTAGCCAGGGAAGGTCTTGATTTACTAATCTGCTATATTTTTTTGAAAGTGTAAATAGACAGGTAGACAAAGGTGGGACAGTCAATGTAGTGCATCTGGATTTTCAGAAAGCTTCGAAAATTGTGTGCAATTCTTGTCACCATATCTTAAAAAAGATATAGCGGAATTAGAAAAGGTACAGAGAAGAGCCACCATAACGTTAAAGGGGATTGAAATATACCCCTATGAGGAGAAGCTAAAAGGTTTAGGGCTCTTCAACCTGGAAAAGAGACGGTTGAGGGGAGATATGATAGAAGTCCATAAATTAATGAATGGAGTGGAATGGGTAAACGTAGATCGATTGTTTATGCCATCAAAATATAGAAAGCCTAGGGGACATGCAATGAAGCTACAGTGTAATCCATATAAGACTAATAAGAGAAAATATTTTTTCACTCAACGCATAATTTATTGTAAATTAATATGATGTACTAATTTATTACAATGTCTTGTCTCTCCGTCCTCCATGCCCCAATGTATACCCTTTTGTTGTCATGTTAACCACTTTGATTGAAGGATAAGGTGGTATACAAAACTGATTAAATAAATAAATAAATAATCAAACTCTGTAATTCGTTATGGAAGATGTAGTAAAAGCTGTTAGTGTAGCTGTGTTTAAAAAAGGTTTGGACAAGTTCCTGGAGGTAAGATCCATAAACCATTATTAAAGGGGACCCAGGAAATCCACTGCTTGTTCCAAAAGAAGCATTGTGGAAAAACTGCTAGGTATTTTTTGACATAGATTGGCCACTGTTGGAAACAGGATACTGGGCTTGATGGACCTTGGTCTGACTCAATATGGCATATCTTATGTTCTTAAATTGAGCCTCCAAGGGATAGACCCTAAAGCGACTAACTGGATTAGAAATTGGTTGAGTGGGAGGCGACAAAGGGTAAAGGCAAATGGAGCTCACTCTGAGGAGGAGTTTGTTACCAGTGGATCTATCCTTGGTCCAATTCTGTTTAACATCTTTGTTAGTGATATTGCGGACAGACTGCCAGATAAGGTTTGCTTGTTTGCAGATGATACCAAAAAATGCAATACAGTAGACACTCAGGAAGGAGTAGATTAGATAAGCAGGGATCTAGCTAAGCTTGAAGAATGGTCTAGAATTTGGCAGCTGAAATTTCATGCCAAAAAATGCAGGGTTATGCATTTGGGCTGCAAAAATCCAGTGTAGGGGGTGAGGTACTTCTCTCCACAAAAGAAGAACAGGACCTGGGCTCAATGGTATTTGACGATCTTAAAGATAAACAGATAGAAAAGGCGAGGACTTCCAGTGATGTGGTGAGCTCGAGCAGACGCACGCTGCTTGAGCTCTGGGCCCCCCCCCCCGCCCCTCCGGTGACGAAAAAGGCGTTGGCGGGAGCCGGGTTCGGGGTTCTGAGCCTCCTCCTTGCTCCCCCGACTGGACCGCAATGTGAGCTGGCGCCCGCGGGCTCCCACATCTCCCTCCCACGCTGAATTGCAGCCGCGGCCTGGATCCGGGAGGCTGGCGCGGAAGACCTCGAGCCTGCAGTGAGTGCCACGCCGCGGGGAGACCCGGTAAGCAGCAGATTGCAGCTGGTCCTCGGAGCCGCGATCCGCGGCGGAGGGTGCCTCCCTGACTAAAGCCCATCACTCCCCCCACCCCCCCCAGCTATAACTAGTGCTCCAGGAGGGCGGCAGACACCAACACAACAGGGGGAGGCTGGAAACCCCTGTCGGGCCCTGGGCTGGGCCGCTGCTTGTTTCGTCTCCCCCGGGAGCTCCTAGGGGGCCGCTCAGCCTGGTATAGGCCCCCCCTCAGGCGCGGGGAGATCGGGACGCGCCAGCGGAACCAGGGACGGAGAAGGCCCTGCCCCCCCCCCGCGGAAACAGAGCAGCGCACACACGTGAGAGGCGAACCTACGCCGCCGTGGTCTGGCAGTGAGGTGGGGGGACGGGGGACGAGACCCCCGAAGACCGACGCAGCAAAGGGAGGCCGCCGCGTGGAGAAGGAGAAGACCCCTCTGCCGCCTAGGGGGGGGGAGCATTCCTCGCCGCTGAAGGGGGAGGCCAAAGCGGGGATGGTGGACGAAATCTCCGTGGCCGTGGCGGGGGCGCTGTCAGCGCAATTTGAAGACCTGCGGGGCCGAATGGATCTCCTCCAAACCTCCATGGAGGCCCTGGGGAGCAGAATGCAGGAAGCAGAGCACCGGATAGAGCGGACGGAGGAGCATGTGCTAGAGCTGCAACAGGAGCTGACCCGTGTGAAAAAGTTACTTCAGGGTCAGGAGGCCAAGCTGGACGACCTTGAGAACAGGTCTCGCCGTAACAACTTGAGATTCCTGGGGATCCCGGATGCCATAGAGGACAGGGACTTAAAATCTTATTTGGAGGTCTTGGTGAAACAAATCCTGGAGAATGACCCTGAAGGCACCCTAGTGCAAATAGAGAGAGCGCACCGGGTTGGGCCTAGGAGAGCCAGTGACGGCCGACCCAGGGTGGTTCTGGCACGGTTACTGCGATTACCGCAAAAGGAAGCGGTCTTGCGTGCAGTGCGGAAGAAAGGAGCAATCCATAAGGACAATGTTAAGCTGCGTATTGTCTAGGATTATTCGGCGGCCCTGGGACAGCGACGACGAGAGTACAGACCTTTGTGCCAGATTCTGATAGACAACAATATCAGATTCATGGTGCAATACCCTGCCCGGCTGATTTTCACCCATGGTGGGACTCGCCGGTCCTTTGACTCAGCGACAGCAGCAACGCCCTATGTGGAGGAGATAAGGCGAAGGGCGGTGACAGCGGCCGAGACCTGAGGCCAAGTGGAGAGGAGTGTGGATCCGAAGAACCCATTGGCACACGCTGCTTTGGACTGTGGAGAGGCGGCGGTGGTAACCCTGTGGGGGGAGGGGGTTGTAAGGGGACTGTTAAAACTGTTATAAGTATTAATTGTTGGCTGTTTCCTTGGGTACGGGGGGGTGCGAGAGGAGTTTTGGGCTGCTGGGGTTGGATGCTATGGGGGGGAGTGGGGAGGGGCGCGGTCTCTGTGGTGGGGGGGTGTCGGGGGGGGGAAGACTACCCCCCGCGCGGCTCGCAGAGGAGCCGGTATAAGGGAGGGGTGGGGGGCACCACACGCATCTAGGAGTCACAGAGTGGGAGAGAGGCGGATGTTAGTAGAGTTAGGGGAATGGAGAGGAGAGGGGGCGGAGGGGGAGAAGGAGGGGGGAGGGGGAAGAAGGGGGGAGGGGGGGAGAGGGGGAGGGGGGAGAGGGAGAGGGAGGAGGAGGGGGGCTGTATTTTAGGGGACCAGTTGAGGAGTGGACGGCAAGAGGGAATTATCTTGTGGGGAGGAGGGGAGGACCTCAGGCTGGGGAGGTGTCTTCCCTGAATCAGGTATGGTATGTGATGTATAATAGTGGGTCTATTTTTGTATTACATGCCGCTTAAGATAATTTCTTGGAATGTTTGTGGTCTGGGCAACCCGATCAAACGGGCCAAAATTTTGCAGGCCCTGGCAAGGCAGAAGGCAGACATCGCTATGCTCCAGGAAACCCACCAGACTGCCGAGGAGCACCGTAAACTTTGCCGGGAGTGGGTGGGACAGGTATGGGGGGCCCCTGCTCATAGGAAGAAGGGGGGTGTAGTGCTCTTGATACATAAGTGTGTGAGACTTGAGGTTGTCAGGGACCTTGTTGACCCGACAGGCAGATTTGTACTGGTGCAGGGAGTTCTTGAGGGGAGGCCTGTTATTCTAGGCAATTTGTATTGTCCCAATGTGCTAGACTTGCCCCTTTATGCTCGTCTTGCCTCCAAAATCGAGACGCTACCGGAGTCCCCCGTGATTCTGGGGGGAGATTTTAATGGTGTCATGGATGTCGATCTCGATACATCTAAAGGGGGGGAGCCGAGAGACAGAATAGCGACGGTTCGGGCATTGCGACGCTTATGCTCCAGGTTGGGGTTGGTGGATCCCTGGCGACTGTTACACCCGGCCGAGAGGGATTACACGCATCAGTCTCGGGCTCATGGCACCAGCGCATGTATAGATTACCTGTTGATTTCTACTGGTCTGTTTGCTAAAGTAGTGGATGCTCAGATAGGGCCCATGGAGATATCTGACCATGCTTTTGTTTGACTTGACGTCTATTGGAATGGGAACTTTCCTCGGACCCCAACGTGGCGATTCCCACTCGAATTATATAGGGACGCGCAGTTCCGTTCTTTTCTTCAGCAGCAGTGGCGGGAATTCGAAGCTGATCATAGGGGTCACCAGGATGACCCAGAATTGCTTTGGGAAACTGCGAAGGTGGTACTGCGGGGGGACATTATAGGGTTCCTTGCCAGGAAGAGAAGATTGAGGGCCGAACGTATTATCAGTTTAGAGAAATTGGTGACGAGGCTGTGGCGCCGATGGGCCCAAAACCCAACCGCAGGGCTAAAAAAGCTGTTGTGGGAATCTTAAACGGAATTAAATGAACTCTTGCATCAAAGGGCAAAGAAGTCTGTGTTATACTATCGTTACCAACTATACCGCTACGGGGATAAGCCCGGGAAATTACTGGCTAGATGCCTCCGTGGACCCAGGGGCTCCAAATTGGTACCGGGCCTGCGGGATGACTCGGGGACGTTACATCGGGAGAGCCCGGCGATAGTGCGAGTCTTTCGTTCCTTTTTCCAGAGCCTCTATACAGCGGAGTCGCCCTCCCTCACGCAGATGGTGGATTATGTGGGGGAATTGGACTTACCTCGCTTGTCGGCGGAGCAAAGAGCACAGTTGGACCGGCCGATAACGGCAGCTGAGCTGCAAGGGGCTATTTCTAAAGCCAGCTGTTATAAATTCCCGGGGTCTGATGGGCTTGGTGCCGAATTCTACAAAATTCTTAATGAAATGATCTCCCCAACGCTGGCCGCAGTACACAATCGGAGGGCGCAACAGGGCTACTTTCGGTGGGGGGCTAACCATGCCCATGTTGTTCTTATTCCTAAACCGGCGAAGGACCCTCTCTCTGCGGCCTCGTATCATCCTATTTCTCTACTTAATTTTGACCTTAAACTAATGGAAAAAATTTTAGCCGACCGCCTGGCGGAGTTTTTGGGACTCCTGGTTCATGAATCCCAAGTCGGTTTTGTTAAGGGGCGATATGCTGTCCGCAACCTGTGCAAAATTGTTGCGTCCTTAGAGTGGGTCCAGCATAGACAGTTGTCCTCTTTGCTTGTCAATTTTGACGCGGAAAAAGCTTTTGACAGGGTGGACTGGCAATATTTGAAGTACATTCTTCCATGCTATGGCATAGGGCCATTATTCTGTAGCATGGTCGCGGGTCTGTATGCCGACCCGACGGCAGCGATACTTTGCAATGGGGTGTTATCTGAAAATTTTTCGTTGCAAAGGGGGACTCGTCAGGGCTGCCCCCTCTCCCCTCTCCTTTTCGTCCTTTCATGCGGAGAGTGGCGGGATTGCGTTCTATAAGGGGGGTCAGCATTGGCAATCAAGAATTCAAGATATCTGCCTTTGCCAATGATCTGTTGGTACATTTGCTTTCGCCTAGAGATTCCTTGCCCCTTCTCTTACGGGAGTTCCGAACCTTTGGGCAGTTTGCGGGGCTAAGTATTAATAGGGATAAGTCCGAAGCCCTGGATGTGTCGGGATGCCTCCGGAGTGGCTGGCCAGGTGAGTTCCCTCTTAAATGGGCCGAGAACCAATTTATATATCTGGGGATTGTATTACCCTGTCATCCCGGTCGCCTATATGGGAGTAACTTGAAGCGAATGCTGACCAAGGTAAGAACCCAGTTGCAGGCTTGGCGGCCTCTCCCCTTGTCTCTAATGGGGAGAACCGCGGCGACTAAACTGGTGCTCTTGCCGCGGATACTATATTGGCTGCAGACCCTCCCTGTCTGGCTGCTCCGGCAGGATGTCCGGCGCTTTGAGGCGGAGTTTCGTGGCCTTCTCTGGGGGGGGGGGGGGACGAGAGCCCGTGTCCCCTACGGTCGGTTGGTGGGGAGGATGAGGGGCGGGGGGTGGGGGCTTTCGGATCTTGGTGCTTACGCATTGGCCGGTCAAGCATGCCACCTGGGGGACTGGCTAGGCGATACCGACCTTTACACGCCCAGGGCCTTGGAGGAGGCATATGTGGCACCCCACTCTCTACGGGCCCTTTTACACCAGGAGGTCAGCAGATGGCCTACCCATCTGGCTGAGTGTGTGTTGCTAGCTCCGGTATGTAAGACCTGGCGGCAGCTGAATGCTTACTGGGGTCGTATTTGGAAGGTGTCGAGCTGGCTACCCCTCCGGGGGAATGCCAATTTTACTCCGGGCACCGAGACCGCCGCGTTCCGTCGTTGGGGGGAGAGAGGTGTCCGTAACTTGGGTCATGTGGTGGAATTGGCGGGGAAACCTAAATCCTTTCTTGTACTATCTCGTGAGTTTGAACTGAGGCCCCACCATTCCTTTGCGTATATGCAAGTGGCCAACTATGTGGCTTCCCTGTCGGGGGCGGAGTTACAAAGCGACCGCTCGGCTCAGATTATAGCGTTCTTTGGCCTCGGCGATGCGGAACGACCGTCAATTCGGGTTTTTCACCTCAGGCTGGAGCAGTTCCGACCGCGGCCAGACTACTGTAGAGTGGAACAGGTTTGGGGGGGCCGAAATGGGGCGGGAGATCCCCCATGATACCATCCTGGCAGCCCTCCGGAGAGTGGTGAGCCTGGCGGACGGTGCCCACTGGCGGGAAATACAACTTAAATGTTTAACTAGGGTTCACTTCTCCCCACGGAGGGCCCTTCGTTGCCACTTGACCGTGGATGGCAGCTGTCCGCGGTGTGTGGAGCCCATGGCGACTTTGTTACATATGTGGTGGGGCTGCCGACGGATTCGCCCATATTGGCGGAGAATCGCTCTATATATGGCTAATCTGTTAGGACAACCTGTTCACTGGGATGCTGCCTTGGTGGTCTTGGATCTCCTGAGCCTTACCTCTCCGAAGGGGAAATGGAGTTGCTGGCTAGTGCGCAAGGATTGTCTGGTGGGTAAAGGGCCACTGTTGCGGCGGTGGAGGGACAGCCACCCTCCCTCCTTCTGGGAGTGGCGGAACTCCTTCCATCAGCTTATGCTCCTGGAGTGTAGGGCTGCCCGAGGCCATGTCAAGCGATGGTCCGCCTTCTTGCTACTTGGGATCCATATATTCAACATTTGAGTTCCCGGACCCGTAATGTGGTCCTGCAGTTGGGTTGTTGATAAACTTACCTATTTGCAGTGTTATGTGGGTGCCCTGTGGAACTTTCCGAGATGGTCCTGCGTGGCCTCGACATGGGTTGTTGGGGGTGGGGGGTGGGTGAGGGGGGGGGAGTGGGGTTGGGGGAGGGGGGCGAGGGTAATTTTTGAAAATCCATGTAACCATCATTGTGTTCTGTCCCTGGGGATAAGAGTCAACCCCAGGGAGTGGCTGTTACTTGTTATGTACTTATGGGTTTTTTTTATGGTTTCTAAATAAAACTTTGGAAAAAAAAACAGATAGAAAAGGCGAAATGCGAAAGCAAGAAGGATGCTTGGGTGTATGGGGAGAGGAATGGTCAGCAGAAAAAAGGAAGTGAAAATGCCTCTGTATAAGTCTCTGGTGCAACCTCATTTGGAGTATTGTGTGCAATTCTGGAGACTGCACCTTCAAAAGGATATAAGCAGGTTGGAGTCTGTGCAGAGGGTGGTTACTAAAATGGTTAGTGATCTTCATTATGAATCATATGAGGGCAGACATAAAGATCTTAATATGTATACTTTAGAGGAAACAGCAGTGGGGCAATATGATAGAGACATTTAAATATCTTTGTAAATGCACAGGAGGGTCTCTTTCGATTGAAGGCAAGCTCTGCTACGAGAGGACATAGGATGAGAGTTAAAGGGGATAGATTCAGGAGTAATATGCAGAAATATTTCCTTACGGAAAGAGTGGTAGATGCGTAGAATAGTCTCCCAGTGGAGGTGGTGGACACGAGGACAATATATGAATTCAAAAAAGAATGGGACAAACACAGAGGATTTCTAAAGGTAAAAAGGGGACTACTGTAGTTGATATGGAAGGGCAGACTAGATAGGCCATGTGGTCTATTTCTGCCGTCATGTTTCTACTGGATGGGCTGGCCCTGCTGACACAGCATGTAGCGAAACACAGACAGCATCAGAGAACACGTGAAAAATAGGACATTAGTTCCAAGGGAGTATCCTTTTTTTGGTGTACTTTTGTGGAAATAATTCAAATTATGGAAACCTGCACATGGAAATATTGTTCATATATTGATATCAAAGACAGGAAGGTTTCTTATTACCTTTTTATGGCCTGCAGATACTGGAGATCTGTATGGACTAATACTGGCTAACATTATTCTATGAAGTCTTTTTTCTTTCACATTAGAAGAATTATTGATTGCAAGTCACATAGTATTTATCTATTTATTTATTTATTTACATTCTCTTATATACCGCGCTATTCTGCATCAGTGCGGTTTACATTGAACAAACTGAAATTACATTGAACAGGGCATTATAACTTGGAGATAACTATTTTACAGGGAACATGGGCTATGGAGGGTTAAGTGGCTTGCCCAAGACCACAAGGAGCACCTGTGGGACTAGAAACCCCAGTCCTTCCGGCCCAAGGTTGCTGTCCTCTAGTGGGATTTGAACCCCCGACCTTCCGGCCTGAAGTACCTTGCCCCAACCACTAGGCCACTCCTCTACTCCATGTGACTGAAGATAAAGACCAGTATGTGTTTTGGAAGACAGCCCAGCAAGTGTTTTGCCCAGCAAGTGTTTTGGAAGACAGCGTTTATTACTGGATGGATATTTTCCTGAATTTTCGGATGTTTTTTGTTCAATGTAAACCGCGCTGATGTCTAATAGTGCGGTATATAAGAATTGTTAATAAATAAATAAATAAATAAAATAAATAAAAAAACACAGCCCAGGTATTAATCCAGACAACCCAAAATTTGACAGCTGCTGAGTTCCTTTTATCCCTTGCCCCTTATTCCCTTAAAGACCTTTTGTTTTCTAGGTTTTCTTCTTACCCAAATTTTTATTTGCTTTCCACCTCCCTCCCTGTGCCTGAGCTAGTGCAGGATAATTTGGTTCAGAGCTCTCTAATGTAGTTTCTCTCTCCCCTCCCAGCATTCCTGGGCAGAGGGGTGTGTGTGTTCTCAGATAGTATTTTCAGCTGAGCTCTTGGGCAACTTCTGAGATAAGGAGCTATTTTAACCACTTGCCAAGCAGAAAATTAAACAGTTCAAATGAAGTGTCAGAAGAGATAGCATTCTTCCCCTCTTTTTTTTCCTAACACTTTTACCTATATTGCAAAGGGCTCTTTGTTTCTTTCTCCCCTTTGTTTCCTTTGCTGCTTTGCCAAATAATAGCAGGATAAATAAGAATAAAACTGCTAAAACAGGGGTACCCAACACCCCAAATGAGGCACAAAGGAATACTGCCACCCCAGCCTCTAAAAAGTTGATTATATGGTACACATAAACCCTTGTTCCCACCTAATTCCATGCATCTCCCTCAACCACCAAAATCTCTACAATTACTGCTCCCTCCATGGCAAGTAAAAGACGCAGCTGGAAGTGGAATAAAAGGCTAGGCTAGAAGCGCCATGATGATGCAGACAGAATTACCCCTCCCGGTCCATTTAAACACGGCCTGCAAAATCGATTTGCTGCTTTAGATTCAAACGACAGAGCTCCAGAAGAGTTATGGGATGACATCAAGAAGGCTGTGTTGGAAGACAATGAGAAATCTCTACAAAAGGTGAAAAAGCTAAAACAGCCAAAATGGATAACCGAAGAAACTCTGAAAATTGCCAGAAACACAGAGAAGCTAAAGCCAGAGGAGAAAGAGACCATCACAGAACTCAATAGAGATTTCCAGCGTGCAGCAAGACAAGACAAGGAGAAGTACTACAATGACGCATGCAAGGAAATAGAAGCAGAAGCTATTAGAGGAAGAACAAGATCGGCTTTCCTAAAGCTATGTTAAAGAAAAAATTCCAGCCACAAAATGGAATGTTACAAGATGTTATCAACGCCAGATCAATAAGGAACAAAACACACATAATACATGACATCATCACGGACGAACAGCCAGACATCCTATGCATCACTGAAACTTGGATCACAGAGACCGACGCCGCAATAACAAACCAAATAATCGCCCCCGGATACAAAATATACAACCGCCCCCGCATTTCTAGAAGAGGAGGAGGAGTCCTGATTGCAGCCAAGTCCACCTTGTCACTCACCAGCACCACACACAGCACCAACAAAGACATTGATATACTCAAAGTAGAAAACAACTCAATAGCAACATGCCTAATATACAGACCCCCGTCCGCACCCCCAGAAACTCTAGCCACAGCACTAGAATGCGTATCAACTACAGCAATCAGAAAATATCAAATCATCCTGGGAGACATAAACCTACCATCACTACCACAATGTCAAGCCAACACATTCATGGAAGCCATGGAACAACTTGGTTATAAACAAATAATAAACGAAGCAACACACAACAAAGGTAACACCCTGGACATGGTATTCACACCCGCAGATCAACAATCAAACAAGGAAAATAATCCTGTAATAAAAATAACCCACGTTCCATGGTCCGACCACCACCAAGTTGAAATTAGGATCCACACAACGCCCAGTAACCCAAATCCTGAACTACCAACACACACCCGCAGAAGCTTCAACAAATACAACAGCGAAACTCTCATAAATTCCATCACCTCACACATAGACCTGACAAGCACCGACCTCGATAGCCTAGTAACCAATAGGAACTCAGGAATTCAAGAGATATCTGAACCAAAATGGAAAGCAACGAATAACAACCACAGACCCAAAATGGAACCATGGTACACAGAAACTCTATCCACCCTAAAGAGAGAACTACGAAGAGCAGAGAGAAAATGGCGACAAAACAAAACCAACGAACGTAAAACAGAATACCTAACCATACTCTCTAAATACAAAAACGAAACCAACACAGCAAAACGTTTACACCACACAAACGTACTAAGTAAAGCATTAAACAAACCCAGAGAATTATTCGCCTTGGTCAAATCCCTCACCAAAACAACACAAGAGGACCAACACAATGATAAAATCAAGGTCCAAGCGCTAGCTGACCACTATGCCAGCAAACTAAACCCACAAGTCGGATCCAAACACGCACCCTCACCAGATGTCTCATCCACCGAACCACAACCTACTATGACAGCCATACAAACACACGTCACCCGCTGGAACAAATTTTACAACATTGGGGACAAACATGTCAGTAATATAATTTCAAACATCAACACCACAACCTCTCCCCTAGACCCCTGCCCAGCTTCATGGATAAAAGCAACAAAAGCAGAAGAAACCACCCACCAAATTGCACACATAATAAACCAATCACTCCAACAGGGCATCATGCCAAACCAACTCAAGAGATCCATCATAAGACCGATACTAAAAAACAAGACCCTCAACAGAGAAGACCCCACATCTTATCGTCCAATATCCAGCATAGCCCTACTAGCAAAAATCATCGAAAAGGCCGTTCTACAACAACTACAAGACCACTTGGACAACAACAGCACACTTGACGAACACCAATATGGCTTCAGACCACACCATGGGGTAGAAACCCTACTTATTGCACTAATGGACAATCTACTCAAAGGGATTGAAAACAAAAAGAAAATCTTCATTCTCATATTCATAGACATCTCCGCAGCTTTCGATACTGTTCACCACCAAACACTACTAAACAGATTGAGAGATAGAGGAATAACAGGAACCCCACTAAAATGGTTCTCATCTTATATCTCCAACAGAATGCAACAGGTACAGTTCAATAACGAAAAAGCAAAGGCTTTCCCACAAACACAGGGCATACCACAAGGCTCAGCCCTATCCGCGCTTCTCTTTAATGTGTACATGAGACCAATCTGCGAAATATTCAAAAAGCATAAAATCCAATATCACATATACGCTGACGATATTATGCTCTATACTCAACTTGATGCAAGCAACCCAAACTACTCTCAGCTAGAAACATGCTTAAAAAACATGCAAGCCTGGCTCCAGCGGAACAACATGGCCATAAACCACAAAAAAACCGAAGTCATGTTCATCTCAAGAAAATCAGATTTCAACCCTCCAGCCTCAATTACCCTAGGTGACAACACTTATCACACAAAAACTGAAATAAAATACCTCGGAGTAACACTGGATAACGAATTAAAGCTGACAAAACACCTTCGCCTAGTAAACAGAGCCATCTTCCACAAACTCAGGGTTATACAACCTCTCAGGAACATCATAGAACACACCGACTTTAGGACAGTAGCCCAAGCCCTCATCATACCACATTTCGACTACTGTAATGCAATCCTGCAGGGCCTGCCAAAGAAAACACTAAACATACTCCAGATGGCACAAAATGTCGCTGCCAGAATCATCACCAAAACAGGTGTGGCAGAACATATCACCCCGGTGCTGGTTGAACTACATTGGCTCCCCATCGTAGCCCGTATAAAATACAAAATCCTAATAACGACGTTTAAAACCATCCACAATCTGGCACCAACCTTCCTCACAAACCTAATCACCTTACAACCTGCCAACAGAAACAGGAGAACCGCCACCATAAACAACCTGCAAGTACCAATAAGTATAAGATCAGTTAATGTAGCCACAAGCAACAGAGCATACTCCTTCACTGCCCCATCACTTTGGAACCAACTACCTCACGAAGTGCGCTCAATAAAGGACCTGATGGGCTTCAGAAAAGATCTGAAGACACACCTATTTCAAGAGGCCTACAATGTACCATAAATCAACAATGTACGCACCAAGAGATACAGCGTATTATAAATCAGCGCAAAATGTATATATGTAATATATGTAAAATATACACACTCCAAGGAGACTTACTGTAATCTCTTAATCTTGAAATTATGTTGTATACAATAATGAAACTCGCTCGAGTTGTTTTGAAAATCTGCTGTATACTTTAATGTAACCCGCATGATTTGTTTTTAAAACCTATCACATAACCTTGTTAATCACAATGTAGTGTTTAAATTCTGTCAATGAGGGGGGCGGAGCCTGATGTCCAGCGGGTAGGACGCTTTGCGTTGAAGCTCCCGAGAGGCCTACTTAGAATCCTGACTTAATACCTATACAAATTTACTATTTCGCTCCGAGCTGACCGGGGCACCTCGGGGGGGATGGCGGCCCATAAACCAGCGCGCTTGGACTTCGGGTCTCCTTCTTCTTCTCACGGAAACCATTCCAAAACAGAGGTGTCCTCCCCACAGAAGATGGTCCCATTTCGTGAAAACCCCGAAATGCACCTGGAGATTTTGGAGGAAATACGCGGCGTGAAGGAATTGGTGCAGTCCAATGGAGAAGCGCTTCGGGCCATGCGAGAAGACTTTGGAGTGCTCCAGGACCGACTTGAAAGTCTTTCATTACGGCAGGACAACATGGCGGGGGTCCTCGACTCGCACGAGGTGCGCTTGGGCAAACTGGACAAGGCTGAGCGCCAGATACAGAATCTTCAAAAGGAGTTAGAAGATAGCAATAATCGAGCCCGTCGCAACAATGTGAGGCTCCTCGGAATGCCGGAGGGGGTGGAAGCAGGAGATATAAGAGAATTCTTGCTCAAAACTCTTCCCTCCTTGCTGAAGATCACTTTTCACAGAGAACTGGAAATCGATCGCGCACACCGTGTTCCTGCCCACATGGCGCTCAACCGCACGACCCCCCGGCCTATTATCTTTTGCTTGCTACGATATCAACAAGTGGAACAAATTTTACATGCTGCCCGAGCGAATCATCATTTGGAATTTGAAGGTCGTAAGGTCTCCTTCTTTCCTGATTTGGCAAAGCCTACCGTTGACCGTCGGAAGAAACTCCTTGCTTTTCGCCCTCGACTTCAACAGCTACAGGCTCGCTTTGGCCTGTTGTATCCAGCGAAGCTCCGAGTGACTCTCCACAACCAAACCAGGACGTTCGAAGATCCTGATCTACTATCAACATTTTTAGACTCCAAAGAAGCAGAGCAGATGCGCTAATCCCAAATCTCGGACTCTTATCTGCCGGCTCTATCCGCCATTTTGAAGGGCCCGATGCGGCGGTCATAGCCAAGCACAGAAATAGCCTGGACTTTCTTTCTTTCTCTATATGACTTTTGTTTTTTGGTCTCCTATCCCTTCATGATGTGTGCCTCGGTCGGATTCGGAGCACGCACAGTCCTACAGGTTATGTGTTTTTTCAATTTAGGTCTTCTCTGGGGTTTCTCCCCGCAGACACATGGTCGCCAGTAATTTCGGGGTTTTGCTTCTCCTCTACCGTACTGCGGTTTTCTTTGTTAATGTGGGGCGCTTCATTGTATTATATTAGCTTATTTTTCCTATGTCATGTGTACAGCCAGATACAGTCAGTTTGAGGGATATAGTGAAATTATGTGTGCTATCATGCTCAGAATTTTAACTTTTCTGAATGGCCTTATGTAAAATCTTATCATTCACCGTCAAAGGCATTAATGGTCCACTCAAAGGAAAGAAAATCCTTAGCTATCTTAGCCATGTGCATGTTGATTTAGTGTTTCTTCAGGAAAACGCATTTAAACTCTGCTGAAACACTGAAACTCAATGCTAAGCCTCACAGGGTCGCTGCCTATTCTCCCACCGTTTCCAAATGGTACGGGATAACCATTCTGGTTAAGAAGTCTTTGCATGCTACTGTACCTGATATTAGTGCTGACAAGGAGGGTAGATGGGCCCGTGTACACCTTGAGGTTGGAGATAGTGAATTCACGTGTACTTGCATTATGCCCCGAATGTGGACAAACCTGCTTACTATGCAAGTATTGCGCAGTTGGCCTAGGCCTCTGCCAATGCTCCATTAATACTTGGTGGCGATTTTACTCAAGTGTTCCCTCAATCTTTTCTTCTCAAACAGGGTGCTCGTTGGTTGGAAGATCCAGTACCGAGTAGACCTGTGTGGCTAGATATAGAAGTGGGCCTTTGCAAACTGATTCCTCTTACCTTTTTCCCTGGTATGACTCTCCCATCAGACTCCTACTATCTACCAATGCTTTTAGACACTTTAGGTGCCTTTAATACTCTTATGCAATCTTTAGACTCCCGACTCTGGTCAGTGCAACTTCAGCATCGCCTTCGGAGCACTAGAGTACTCCTGTCATCGGCATTCCCTACATAAGGTTGATTGGAGACTTTCCGATCTCTCGGTAGTTCACTGGGTGTAGCATCCAATTTTACTAAACCTTATGTAATGCTATAACTAGAGATACCCCTATAGCGCAGAAAGTATGGGAGAGAGAATTGCATGTGACTTTGACCTCGGAGCAATGGAGCCTTATCTGGAGTAGAGGGACACGGGTTCCCGATCCGCCTCACTCACTCAGGCCCTCTTCTTTCTAGCCCACCGGTGTTTTTACACTTCTCACAGATTAGACAAATGGAACACTACTCAGGGCAATGGTTGCTGGACACGTCCTGCGGCCATTGGTTCATTGCCTCATGTTATGCATGAATATCCCGCACTATAGTATTACTGGCGTCGGGTCTGGGGTCGTATTTAGTCTATCTCGCACTCTCAGGAGCCCCTTTCTTGGAGGATAGTGGGACTTCGCCCAATTGCGGGGATCCCCTCTCTCCCAAAAATGGCTTATCTCCTTTCGAACTTTATGCTTGGCATTGCTGTTTCCCTAATTAAGTAATACTGGAAAATTAGCTCCCATCTGAGCCCCAATGAATGGTGGAATCATGCCTGTCTTTACAGTAAATATGAACAAATACCTCGTCTGTTCGCTTCCTCCGTTCAGACTCCTTCCCATTGGTCTCAATGGAAGCTGCTCAATGACTATGTACATTTTGCTAAATGCTCTCATCTGACTGTCTAACTTTGTATCTAACTTTGTATATATCTCTGTCCCATGATCATGCTGTATTGTAGATACTCTTTTGATCGTTTGATGTATAATCACTGTTAATTGGAAGCGCTCACATGCTGATATAATCGGGTAGAGAAGAAGCATCGGGGTGGGGGGTAATGGGTTTACTTTTCCTTATTGTATGCTTGTTTTGTCTCTTTTGGTGTGTTGTTTCTTTTGTTTGTTGCAAAATGAAAATAAAAGTTTAAAAAAAAAAAAAAATTCTGTCAATGATTTGAATTTCTCTGTATCCTTAATCAAACCGCTGCTGATCGCTGGAAGTAGCGGTATACAAATATGTGCTAAATAAATAAAATAAATAAAATGTTGAATGATGCTGAGAAGATCAAGAAAAGGTGGAAAGAATATACAGTCATTATATGATAAAAATCAAGTGGACCAACAGCCGTTTCAACCTGTACCTTATTGATCTGGAACCATTGGTGATGAAAGAAGAAATTGAGGCAGCATTAAAAACCTTATCACAGAACAAAGCACCAGGCATTAATGGCATTCCCACTGAAGTATTACAGCAATCTGATTCAGCTGTTGACATACTTACAAAGCTCTGCCAGGAAATTTAGAAGCTACACATCATGGCCAACTGACTGGAAAAGATCTGTGTTTATAACAATACTAAATAAAGGTGATCTGTAGAAACTGACTGTATAAATTATTGCATAATCGCTCTCATCCCACATTTATTTATTTATTTAACACGTTTTGTATACCTCCTTTTCCTTCAATCAAAGTGGTTACAATACATCACAAAGGTAAGGGCAACATGCACCACTTTATCATTACATCAAAGCAGTGGACAGTGGGCGTACATAACATAGGGAAAACAGTACATACCATTACATTACAACTAATACAGGCATACGGGCAAACAGGACCCATTCATAGAGCAGCCGTTTCTCAGGTCCCGCACGGTCCTACGCCTGAGGGCCACGCCTGAGGGCCCTCTGGTGTGGGCGCGCCTCCAGAGCAGCGGTTTTCAAGCCATTGAGCAGGGCAGTGATTGGCAGTTGGCAGAGGTGAGGAGAGGCTCCCGCACACACTCCCCGATCATGGCTCCTGCTGCTGCTGATCTCCCCGTTCTAGTGAGCACCTCCGGAGCAGCGGTTTTCAAGCCGTTGAGCAGGGCAGCTCATTGGCAGTTGGCAGAGGTGAGGAGAGGCTCCCGCCCACACTCCCCGATCATGGCACCTGCTGCTGCTGATATCCCCGTTCTAGTGAGCGCCTCCGGAGCAGCAATTTTCAAGCCGTTGAGCAGGGCAGCTGATTGGCAGTTGGCAGAGGTGAGGAGAAGCTCCCGCCCACACTCCCCGATCATTGTTCCTGCTGCTGCCAGCAAGATTCTACTCAAGATCATTCAACATAGACTACAACCATACCTGGAACGAGAACTGCCTGAAATGCAAGCAGGGTTCAGGAAAGGGCGAGGAATGAGACACATCATTGCGGATGTGAGATGGATCCTTGAAAAGACTAAAGAATACCAGGATATCTATATGTGTTTTATTGACTAAAGCAAGGTTTTTGACTGTGTAAACATGAGAAACTCTGGGCCACATTAAGAAGCATGGGTATAGCAGAACACCTGATCGTTCTCTTGCACAACATCTACATTGATTAAAAAGCAACATTTCGAATAGAAGGAGAAACAAAATGGTTTAAATTTAGCAAAGATGTACGACAAGGTTGCATACTTTCCCCTACCTCTTTAATTTATATGCAGAACAAATCATAAGAGAAACAGGATTGTATGAAGACAACCGAGGTGTGAAGACTGGTGGAAGACTCATCAACAACCATCACTATGCTGATACCACCACATTACTTGCTGAAAGTGAAGATGATCTGAAACATTTGATTCTCAAGATCAAGGAACATAGTCTTAAAATGGGCCTGCACCTTAATGTAAAGACGACAAAGATCCTGACAACTGGCAAAATCAATAAGTTCATCGTTGATGGAGAAGAAATTGAAGTACTGGACAACTTTAGCCTACTTGGATCAATAAAGAAACAACAAGCAGTCAAGAAATTAGATGATGCATTGCTCTTGGCAGAATGGCTATGAAGGACCTAGACAAGATTCTCAAGAGCAGAGACGTCTCTTTACATACAAAGAATAGACTCGTTCAAGCCATGGTATTTTCAACAGCATCATACAGATTTGAAAGTAGGACAGTGAAAAAGATAGACAGGAAGAAAATTGATGCCTTTGAATTATGGTGCTTGTGATAAATACTGTGTATACCATGGACTGCCCGAAGAACAAATCAGTCAGTACTAGAGGACATCAAACTTAAGCTTTCTTTAGAAGCTCAGATGACAAGACTTTGACTTTCATACTTTGGACACAACATGCGAAGAGAGAGATCACTAAAGAAAGACATCATGCTTGGCAAGGTAGAAGGTCAATGCAAAAGAGGAAGGCCAGCAATGAGATGGATTGATACAATAACAGCTGCTTTGGGAGCCGCCTGACTGAAGACCAGAGTTTAGGACAACTATCCAGAGGATTGTCATGAGTCAACACCGATTCGAAAGCACTTAACAATAGCATCCTCATTGCGTGTCCCCTAGTCTATATACATTTTAAAGAAGTAAACAATTGATCTACGTTTACCCGTACTATTCCATTCATTATTTTATAAATCTCTATCATATCTCCCTTCAGTCATCTTCTTTGCAAGTTGAAGAGCCGTAACCTTATAAGCCCTTCCTTGTAGTAGTATCCATTCCATCCCCTTTATCATTTTGGTCACTCTTCACTGTACTTTTTCTAATTCCACTATAGCCTTTTTAAGATATTGTGACCAAAACTGCACAGAATATTCAAGGTTCAGTCGCACCATGGAGCAATACAGAGGCATTATAATATCTTTGATTTTTTTTTCTCCATTCCTTTCTTTATGATTGTTAGCATTCTATTTGCTTCCATGGCCGCCGCTGCAGACTCGGCAGGGGGTTTCAAGGTATTATCCAGAACAACATCTAGATCCTTTTCCTAGGTGGTGATTCCCAAGGTAGAATCTTACATCAAGTAACTGTAGTTTGGGTTGTTAAAGAACATAAAAACATAAGAGATGTCATACTGGGTCAGACCAGTATCCTGTTTCCAACAGCGGCCAATACAGGTTACAAGAACTTGTCATGTTCCAAAAAGTTACATGGGTTCCTCAAGGCTTGTCCCGGGGTAAGCAGTGGATTTCCCTGGTCCTCTTTAATTATGGTTTACAGACTTTTCCTACAGGAAATTCTCCAAACCTCATTTAAACCCAGCTACACTAACAGCTTTTACATTCTCCGGTAAAATTCCAGAGTTTGATTACGCATTCAGTGAAAAAATATTTTCTCCAATTAGTTTTAAATGGGCTATATTGTAACTTCATTGAGTGTCCACTAGTCTTTCTACTTTTTGAAGCAGTAAACAACAGATCTACATTTACACATTCAACTCCATTCAATATTTTATAGACCTCTATCATATCGTCCCTCAGCCGTCTCTTTTCCAGGTTAAAGTGCCCTAACCTTTTTAGCCTCTCTTCATAGGGGTATCCTTCCATCCCCTTTACCATTTTGGTGGCTCTTCTACATACCTTTTCTAATAATGCTATATCCTTTTTTTTGTTTATAAACTCTGTTTATTGAAAACCAAAGAGTACAGATCATGCGGAACAATATAGAAATACAACAATCCTGGTGATCTCTCAATCCAGGATTCCTCAGAAAAAACAGTTATACAAATACAGCAAAAAAAAAAAAAATTCACAATATTCCCACTCTCCACCCCTTCCTCCCCCCACCATACCCCACCAACCCCCCTCCCACCCCGCAGCCTTTCCCTTCGGCAACCAACCCCCCACAGTAAACATGCACATTAATTATAGCATTAGTATCCCATTTCTCCTATCTCTTCCCTCATCCATCCTCTAGGCCTTCTTAACCAAATTGAAGCACTTCATTCCGGACACGAGGCCTCAATATCTGAATATATGGCTCCCAAATTAGCAGGAATAAGGCCCAACGTCAAGCACTTCCTCTAGCCTCTCTCCTCTCCATAAGCATCAACTGGTGAAAGTTGTTACGCCATTCCCAATAAGTGGGACCCGTCGCTTCTCTCCACCTATGAAGTATCGGGCCTTTACCCACCAGACATGCCTTCCTGACCAAGAGGCGTTCCCATTTCCCTTTCGGGTGGAGTGGTCCAAGCTGATCTAATACCACAAGCGCTGCTGTCCAACGGATTCGCTGTAATACAATCCTACTCATAAAATCAGCTATCCTCTTCCAGTATAAACGAACTATCGGACACCCCCACCACATATGCCCTAAGTCCGCCAAGGGGCAGGGACATTTCGGGCATCTGCCCAACTCAGTGAGATGGGATCGTAACGCCCGTCTTGGAGAGAAGTGTGCCCGTAGAATGCATTTAAACTGTACCTCCCGCCAACGAGCTCCCCCGACCAGTCCCGCAATCCCACTCAATGCCTGAAGTAGTGAACCAGGAGTTACCAACACATTCAACTCTTGGGCCCACAAAGCTTCCTCCACCCTGTAGTCAGGCAAACTACTATAGCCATCTAATCGTCTTTTCAGCTGTGCAATTGTGGGCGGCGACTCCTCTCCCAGTGCAAAGAACTCTAATATCTGTGCCGATCTTTCCACCCGCAACGCATCTTGTGGGAGGGAAGCCACATAGTGAGAGAGCTGCACGTAAGCGAAATAATGACGAATACTTAGTCCATATTCCATGCGCAAAGCCTCCCAAGACTTACACTGCCCCATTTGATCCACCACATGTCCAATGTTACATATGCCCCGTCTCCTCCAATATACAAACGCCGGCGTTTCTGATCCTGGTGTAAACCGATCATTCCCTTGTATGGGAAGCCAGCTTGAAACCCCTGATGGTTCACCCCAGAGCCTATTCAAATGTTGCCACACCCTCCGTACCGGGCAAACTAGTCCACTACTAATCACCCTACCAGGCAGAAGCCTACTTTCCTGGTGCAACACTGCCAACAAGTTCTGCGGAGCCACAAAGGCCTCTTTCAGCGCTCTTGGTGTATATACCTCCGTATTCCCTAGCCAGTCTCCAATATGCCGTGCCTGGCACGCCAGGGCATAAGTCCGTAGGTCTGGGATTCCTATCCCTCCAGACTTCCATCTCCTTCTCAATGTATGTAGCGGGATACGAGCGCAAACCCCTTTCCAAAGGAAATTTCTAAACTCGCGGTCCATGGCATTTAAATCTTGCTTCAATAACCACACTGGGAGAGTTTTCAGCCAGTAAAGAACCCGAGGCAGAATCACCATCCCCAATGCCGCCGCCCTGCCCAATAGGGATAGGGGCAGTGGAGACCACACCTGAAGCTGTGATCGAACTTTTACAAGGATTCGTTCCATGTTTTTCCTATATAACTCCCGCGGCTCTCTTGTCAAGAGTATCCCCAAGTACACAAATGAATAACCTGCCCACTTAAGCGGAAAATTTCCTCTCCAATGTCCCCTTATTGTCCCTGCCACATCCATGGCTTCCGACTTATCCATATTAATACAAAGCCCAGCAAAACCCCCATAACAAGAGAATTCCTTTAATAAGTTAGGCAACGACGTCCGAGGAGATAGCAAATGAACCAATATATCATCTGCAAATGCTGCCAGTTTAAACATATGATTCCCTATACCTATACCTTGTATTTCATTAGACGTCTCTATTCGTCGTACCAGTGGGTCAAGAGACAGCACAAAAAGCAATGGTGAGAGCGGGCATCCCTGTCTCATACCCCTCTCCAGGGAAAATTCATCTGACAGCACTCCGTTACATAACACCCTTGCTGTGGGCTTCGTATACAGAAGCTCTACCATATTGCAAAAAGAGGCCCTGAGCCCATACTGTGGCAAGAGAAATCTGAGGTAATCCCAATTCACTTGATCAAACGCCTTTTCCGCATCAAAGCTAATCAAAAGCGACTGTTGCTTCCTATCATTTACCCACTCCAGCGATGCCACAATTTTACATAAATTCCGCACAGCATATGAGCCCTTTTACAAAGCCTACTTGAGAGTCATGCACCAGCTCCCCTAATACCTGGGCCAAACGGTCCGCCAGCACCTTAGCCAGTATTTTCATGTCAAAATTCAGCAAGGAGATAGGCCGACAAGAGGCAGCTTGTAAAGGATCTTTCCCTGATTTATGTATAAGTATAATGTGCACCCGATTCTCCCCCCACGTGAATCTCCCCTGATCCACCCTTCTATGATAAGTCACCACCAGTGAAAGGGACAACTCATCACTCAATAACTTATAAAATTCCACCCCAAACCCATCTGGGCCAGGCGCTTTGTGACAACCTGCTCTTAGAATGACCCTTTGAACCTCCTCCTCAGTCACAGGGTTATCCAACTGTGTTTGTTGAGCCATCGTTAATCTTGGCAATCTCACTTGTTTCAAGTACTCTACCATGTCAGTCTGAGAACCTACTTTCCTTGCATAGAGTTTCTGGTAAAACGTCCGATATACTTGAGCAATCGCTCGCCTTTCTTTATGCAGTTGGCCCTGGTCGTCTCGCAGCGCCGCCACAGTACCGGTCCCTCTACTGCCTTTAAGACATCTTGCCAATAACTTTCCCGGTCTATCTCCATATCTATAGAGCTGAAAACGGTAGTATAGAAATGATTTCTTGGCCCTTTGATGCAGCAGCTCATTTAGGGATGTTTGTGTCTCCCACAATCTTCTCCTATTCGCTGCCGATGGACATGACGCTTGTCTCCTCCTCTCTCTACCTACCTGCTGTTCCAAATGAAAAATCTGTTGCATCAACATTTTCCGTTTCCTCCCTACATACCCTATAATGTCCCCCCGCAGAACTGCTTTAGCAGCTTCCCAGAAAAGCTCTGGATCTTCTTTATGCTGAGCATTGTGGGTTGAGAATTCCTGCCACTGCAGTTTAAGGAAACCATGAAACTCAGGGTCTCTGTACAGATCCATTGGGAAACGCCAGATTCTATCATGCGTGTTTGCCTCATACCATTCTATTTCCACCCAAATCAACGCATGATCAGAAATCTCTATAGGTCCCAGTTGCGCATCTTCTATTTGGGCAAACAACCGTTCTGAAACCAACACATAATCAATGCGAGCACTCGACCCATGCACTCTTGATTGATGCGTAAAATCCCTTTCCAGTGGGTGAAACAAATGCCAGGGGTCTACCATCCCTAATCTCCGTCTCAGACTCTGCAGCACTCTAGCACCCTGCACACGCGCCCTATCTCCACTTCCACTAGATGTATCTAGTTCAACGTCCATAACTCCATTAAAATCACCTGCCAAAATCATGGGAGCCTCTGGCAGCTGCTCCACTCGTGAGCCCAAACTTGCATAAAGAGCCCGATCTAACACATTTGGACTATATAGGTTTCCCAATACCACGGGACTCCCCTCCAGCATCCCATACAAGAGAATAAATTGGCCCCCCTCACCCACATGGATGCTCTCCTGAACGAACCTAACTCGCCTATGTATCAGAATGTCCACTCCACCTTTCCTTCCCACCGCCGGAACTCCCCAGACTTTCCCCACCCAGTCTCTTCGTAGTTTAATATGTTCCTCAGCAGTCTGATGGGTTTCCTGCAGCATAGCAATATCACATTTTTGTCTTGCTAACACCTGCAATATCTTGTATCTCTTAATGGGATTACCAATCCCACACACATTCCACGATATGACCTTCAGGTTAGAGGGTAAATATAAAACTCAAGCCAATCAGCAATTGCACTGCTGTGATGAAGGACCCCCCCAGCCTGGAGCCCATCCTCACCATCATGCATGCACCCCCTTCCAAACCATTTAACCCTGATTAGGCTGCCCCCTCTCCCCCCCTCTCTCCACACTCCCTCCCTCCCAACTACTATCCCCCATTTCTTTCCCTCTCCCCTCCCCATTCCCCCCCTCTCCTTTCTCTTTCACCCGACTCTCCATCTTTCCTCTTATTCTTACCTCTCTTACCCTTTAACTTCACCCAAATGCGTTCGGTGCCCCTCTACTCTTTACTTTGTACCTACTCCACATCTTTCCCCTAGAGGATCCCCCTCAACCCCCCTCCGCCCCTTTCCACTTTCCAGCCCATCCACCCCATGCATGTCCCCCTCTTCATTCCATTCAGCCCCTCAAACCTAATTTTGAAATCATTAACCTAAAAGGCATCAAAACATATAACATTAATACAATAACTTTGAACATATCGAACATCTATAACAACTTCCAAATTGATTCTCCACCCCCGCTAAGGCAGCATGAACTTCTTTTCCTTCTGCTTTAAGGTTCCAATTCTCAGTCTCTCCCATCACAGGATACGTTCTCCTTATCTCCACTTTGTGAGCTTAAAGCGACCGCTGCTTTTCTCCCAATCTCTTCCACATATGGTGTTGCTGGCTTGGCTGAATCAAATGACCTACGCACCCCCTCATGAGTGAAGATCAGACAGGCGGGGTACTGCACTAAAAATGTGATATTATTGTCTATCATTTGACACAGAGGGCCATATTCCCTTCGGCGCTGTCCTAAGGATGCCGAGTAGTCCTGCACTATCCCTAATTTGATATTGTCTTTGGAGATTAGTCCCAGTCTTCGCACTGCTCTCAATACTGCTTCCTTCTGCGCGAATCTAAGGAACTTCGCCAGCACCACTCTAGGATGGCCATCATTCGCTCTCCTAGGCCCTATACCAGCGATGGCGAACCTATGGCACGCGTGCCAGCTGTGGCACGCGAAGGCCTTGCAGCTGGCACGCGGGAAGGTCCGCCATCGAAAAAAAAACAACAACCCTGTCTGCTGCCGTTGTCGGGGCCGCCGCGGCAGAATCGAGCGTGCCGCGGGGCCCCCCTGTACCCGACACAGCCTCTCCTCCCTGTAGCAGCTCTCTCGTTGGAGCTGCAGTCAGACTCGCCGGCTTGCAGAGCGCGAAGGGAAGAGTTTCCCTTTCGCGACTCTGTTAAGCCCGCGGGGGCTGATGGGAACTTCCCATCAGCCCCCGCGGGCTTAACAGAGCAGCGAGGGAAAAACTCTTCCCTCGCGCTCTGCAAGCCGGCGCGTCTGACTTCAGCTCCAACGAGAGAGCTGCTACAGGGAGGAGAGGCTGTGCCGGGTACAGGGGGGCCCCGCGGCACGCTCGATTCTGCCGCGGCGGCCCCGACAGCGGCAGCAGACAGGTTTTCTTTTTTTTTTTAATTTTCCCTGGGCTGGGCTGGGCTGGGCTGGGGGTGGGGGGTGGGGGTTAGGAGTGGTGATGGGCTGGGCTGGGCTGGGCTGGGGGTCTTAGGAGTGGTGATGGGCTGGGCTGGGCTGGGGGGGTTTAGGAGTGGTGATTGGCTGGGCTGGGCTGGGGGGGTTAGGAGTAGTGATGGGCTGGGCTGGGCTGGGGGGTGTTAGGAGTAGTGATGGGCTGGGGTGGGGGGGTTAGGAGTGGTGATGGGCACTGGGCTGGGGGGTTAGGAGTGGTGATGGGCACTGGGCTGGCTGGGGGGGGTAGGAGTGGTGATGGGCGCTGGGCTGGGGGGGGGTAGGAGTGGTGATGGGCGCTGGGGGGGGTTAGGAGTGGTGATAGGCGCTGGGGGGGCTTAAACTAAAAATTGAGTGATGGGGGATTAGGACTGGGAGTGGGCTGATGGGGAGGTTAGGACTGGAAATGGGCTGGTGGGATTAGGACTGGGAGTGGGCTATGGGGGGCTAGGACTGGTAATGGGTTGGGGGGGTTGCTAGGACTGGAAATGGGCTGAGTGGAAGGGGGCTTGAACTGCAAATAGCTGTTGGGGATGGGGCTTGGAATGGAAATGGGCTGAGGGGAAGTGGGGGGCTTGAACTGCAAATAGCTGATGGGGACGGGGCTTGGAATGGAAATGGGCTGAGGGGAAGTGGGGGGCTTGAAGAAGGGAATGGATGCTGGGTGAGACTGGAACTAGAAGGGAGCTGATGTTGGGGGAGGATTAGAATGGGATGGGGCTGGGAGATTAAAATGGAGAGGGGAAAAATATTTTGTGTAGGAGGGATGAAAAATCTACAATTGGCCAGGTATTGGGAGAGTAATTGGGGATTGAGGATGGAGGGGTAAAATTTGTGTGGATGAAATAGGAATGAGGAAAGAGCAAAAGGAGAAAGATTAGTATGTTAAAGCAGATGTAGAGAGAGAGAGAATGGAAAAAAAACTAGAAGAGAGAAGAAAGGACAAATGGACAGCAGACGATGGAGAGTTAGCAGAAAACATGAAGAAACCAGAAGAAAATGGCTGGACCAATTGCAACTGAAAAAAAATGCACAAAAGGTAGAACGATATCTCTTTATTTTGAATTTATTAACTGGAATATGTCAGCTCTGGGAAATGTGCATCATTAACATCTGCGCTTTGTTTGGTACAAGAGGAAATTCCTATTTGACGTTGCCACTTGTTCTCTTTCCCCAGTATTCACTGAAATGTATTGGTTTAATATTTGCAGTGTTGCCTTTTGATAGGTAGGGTATGGTGCTTTGTGAGTCCTGGTAATGCTGTCAGGATACGGCGGGTTTGCTATGGGTTCTAAATGGGCAGCGTTTGTAGTAGTTCCTAATGTGCCTGGCGGTTGGCACTGGATTATAGTAATGTAGAAATCTTTTAGTCTTTCTTTATCCATACACTCATTAAGAGACATGTTTACTAAAAGTTAGTGTATGGTAACATTATGCAAATATTTATGCAAATAAGACCACTTATGCAAATGACGTGCTGGCACTTTGAGGAAATTCTTTGGTTTTGTGCGGCAGTTTGGGCACTCGGGCTCAAAAAGGTTAGCCATCACTGCCCTATACGATGGGCACTCTCAATTTGCACTGAAACGCCTTCAGTGTCCCCTTCCAATAGTTGCATCACCAGTGCCTCCAAATAGGATTTTAAGTCCTTACCCTCTATATTATTCGGGATCCCAAAAAAGCGCAAGTTATTTCTGCGAGACCTATTTTCCAAATCATCCAGCTTCTCCTCTTGACTCTGTAGCATCTTTCTCATAAAGCCAACCTCTTGTTGGAGCTCCAGCACATGTTCCTCTGCTTGTTCAATCCGAGGTTCCGCCTCATGCATTCGACTACCCAGGGCTTCCATCGAGGTCTGCAAAAGATCCATCCGGCCCTTCAGATCTTCAAATTGTACGGAAAGGGCCCCCAACCAGAATTCCACACATTATTCAAGGTGCGGTCCTATCATGGAATGATACAAAGGCATTATATCATCCTTTGTTTTATTCTCCTTTCCTTTCCTTATGATTCCTAGTATTCTATTTGCTTTCTTGGCTGCCGCTGCACACTGGGCGGAGGGTTTCAACATGTTATCCACAATGACACCTAAATATTTCTCCTGGGTGGTGGTTCCCAATGTGGAACCTTGCATCGTGTAACCATAGTTTGGGTTGTTCTTTCCTAGGTGCATAACTTTGCACTTGTCCACATTAAATATTATCTGCTATTTGGATGACCAGTCTTCCAATTTATCAAGGTCCTCTTGCAATTTTTCACAATCTTCATGGGTTTTAACAACTTTGAATAATTTTGTGTCAATTTTAAATTTGATTACCTCACTCGTTATTCCCATTCCAGGTCATTTATAAATGTGTTAAAAAGCAGTGAACCCAGCACAGATCCCTGGGGTACTCCACCTTTTTCCATTGGTAAAATTGGTCATTTAGCCCTATCCTCTGCTTTCTATCTTTTAACCAGTTCCTGATCCACAATAGTACACTGCCTCCTATCCCATGACTTTAATTTTGCCAAAAGTCTCTCATGAGGGACCTTGTCAAAGGCTTTCTAAAAATCCAGATACACTATATCAACCAATTCATTTTTGTCTACCTGTGCATTCACACCTTCAGAAAAACATCAGATTAGTAAGACAAGACCTTCCTTGGCTAAAGCCATGTTGGCTGTCTCCCATTAAGCCATGACTATCTACATGTTCAGTAATTTGTTCTTTATAATGGTTTCTACCATTTTTTCCCAGTACTGACGTCAGGCTCACCGGTCTGTAGTTTCATGGATCACCCCTGGAAACCTTTTTAAAAATTCCCGTAACACTGGCCATCCTCCAGTCATCAGGTATTACAGACGATTTTAATGATAGTTCACAGATTACCAATAGTAGATCTGCAATCTCATATTTCAGTTCTTTCACCACCATTGGATGTATACCATCATGTCCAGGTGATTTGCTACTCTTCAGTTTATCAATAGCTGTAATACATCTTCCCGGTGTACCAATATTTCTTTCAATTCTTCTGCAGCATCACCTTTAAATACCATTTCAATCATGGGTAACCTTTAATCTTTAAATCTGCTCCCTTTAGGTTTTTTCTTAACCATTTTCCTCATATCATAGTCTCTCCTTTGAAAAGTTGAATGATAGTACCGTAGATTTCCTTGCTGTCCTCCCTCTATTTGTTAAATCAAATGTTATGATCATTGTCGCCAAGTGACCCCAACACCATTCTCTCACACCAGATCCTGCATTCCACTAAGGACTAGGTCTAAAATAGCTTCCTCTCATGTTGGTTCATGAACCAGCTACTCCATGAAACAGTAATTTATTTAGTCTAGAAACCATCTCCCTAACATGTCCCGATGTGATGCTGACCCAGTCGATATCGGGGTAAATGAAATCACCCATTATTACTGTGTTGTAACTTTTGTTAGCTACACCGATTTCTTTTAGCATTTCATCAATCATCTGTTCATTCTGGCCATGTAGACAGTAGTACACCCCCACTGAAATTACTTTCCCCTTTTTTCATGGAATTTCTCTTCATTGAGATTACACAATGCATTTTGTATTCTGCAAAACTTTTATCCCATTTGGTTCAATGCCCTCTTACCATACAGCGCAAACCCTCCACAAATTTGATCTACCCTATTACTGCAATATAATTTGTACTCAGGTATAACAGTATCCCATTGATTGTTATCCTCCTACCAGGTCTCTGAGATGCCAATTATATCTCACCTTTCATTCAGTGCTATATATTCTAATTTTCCTATTCTATTTTTTAGACTTCTAGAATTTGCATATAGGCATTTCAGAGATTGTTTTTTGTTCATATTAACAGTCTGGCTATTTGATGACAGGGTTTATTTGGAATCTTTCAACTCTGTCTGCTCTTTACTTAAAAGTATCTGGGTTACTTTTACTTTTATTGGAACCTCTCTATTGGGATGCCCTAACTTCCTTGTTTGGCTAGTATTCCTTCGCCTTCCCCTGAACCGTTTCCAGTCTTTTTATATCCTTTGTGAGATATGGTCTTCAAAACTGAACACAATATTCGAAGTGAGGTCTCACCAGTGACTTGTACAGTGGTATTAATGCAGATAGAATGCTAGAAATCATAAGGAAAGGAATGGAGAATAAAACCATAATACTTCTATGTCGTTCCATGGTGTGAACGCACCTTGAATATTGTCTACAATTCTGGTCGCCTTAATCTTAGAAACATTATGGTAGAAAAAGACCACATGGCCCTTCTAGTCTGCCCTTCCATATCAACTACAATAGTCCCCTTTTTTCTTTAGAGATCCTCTGTGTTTGTCCCATGCTTTTTTTTAAATTCAGATACTGTCCTCGTCTCTACCACTTCCACTGGGAGACTATTCCATGCATCTACCACTCTTTCCGTAAAGAAATATTTCTGCATATTTCACCCCCAACCTATGTCCCCTCGACAGCCCTTCTGCAATATCACTAATAAAAATGTTAAAAAGATTCATACCAAGGACTGATCCCTGCAACACACCACTCAATATGAGCTCCATTTACCTGTACCATTTGTCGCCTCCCACTCAACCAATTTCTAACCCAATCAGTAACTTTAAGGTCTATCCCGAGGGTGCTCAGTTTGTTTATAAGTTCCCTGTGTGGAACGGTGTCAAAGGCTTTACTGAAATCTAAGTACACCACAACTAGGGCTCTCCCTCAGTCCATCTCCCTGTCACCCAGTCAAAGAAATCAATCAAATTTGTCTGACAAGACCTGTCTCTGGTGAATCCATGTCGCCTCGGATCCTGCAATCCATTTGAGTCCAGAAACCTCACTATTCTGTCTTTTAGTAGTCTTTCCAATAATTTGCTAACCACAGAGGTTAGACTAACCGGCCTGTAGTTCTCAATGTCATCTTTATGTCTGCCTTTGTGTAAAGGGAGCACATGTGCCTTTCTCCCGACCTCTGGTACCACTCCCGAATCCAAAGAGGCATTGAAAAGGTCAGACAGTGAAGCCTCTAGAATGTCCCCAAATTCCCTCAGTATTCATGGGTATATCCCATCCGGACCCATCACTTTGTCCACTTTTAGTTTAGCTAGTTCAAGTTGATGCTGAATCACTTTGAGGTTTAATCCTGCTGAGCTGCACGGTTGATGTAATTTGGCAATGTCATGTTCTTTTTGTGTACCACCACACTATATTGAGGTCATTAACCCCTGAAGTAGGTCTCCTGGCTGAAACATGTGTCTGGTTGACCTCACAGCCTAATAAGGACTCCTTTTCATGGTTGATCTTATGTCCTGTTTCTTTGTGCCTGCTTGGCCACTTTTCGAAACAGGATACTGGGCTTAATGGAGCTTGGTCTGACCTAGTAAGACATCTCATGTTCTTATGACTTCAGAAGTAGTTTTGAGGAGCCCAGCCTTGGACTCAGAGAGAAGAGCAGAGAATCTGAGGAATTATTTTGAAGACATGCTTGCAGGGGCGGCCCAAGGGGGGTGCGGGGCCATGTGCGGAGACTCAGTGCGGGGCCTCATTTGCATAGGGGGACTCATTTGCATAATGTTACCATATACTAACTTTTAGTAAACATGCCTCTTAATGAGTGTATGAATAAAGAAAGACTAAAAGATTTCTACATTACTATAATCCAGTGCCAACCGCCAGACACATGAGGAACTACTACAAACACTGCCCATTTAGAACCCATAGCAAACCCGCCGTATCCTAACAGCACTACCAGGACTCACAAAGCACCATACCCTACCTATCAAAAGGAAACATGCAAATATTAAACCAATACATTTCAGAGAATACCAATACATGACCTACTGGGGAAAGAGAACAAGTGGCAATGTCAAATAGGAATTATATAAACAGAATACCTCTGCTCAGTTACACATGAACAGAACATAAACCATCACCAAACAAGGAATCACAATTTAGAAACAGGACGACAATAATTAAACTGGGAATCCCAAAAGCCAAACTTGGAATGTACAACACTGTAGAAATAAAACAATACCTTAATTTGCTCTTGTACTAAACAAAGCGCAGACGTTAATGATGCACATTTACCAGAGCTGACATATTCCAATTAATAAATTCAAAATAAAGAGATATTTTTCTACCTTATGTGCATTTTTTTTCAGCTGCAATTGCTCCAGCCACTTTCTTCTGGTTTCTTCGTGTCTTCTGCTAACTCTCCATCGTCTGCTGTCCATTTGTCCTTTCTTCTCTTCTAGTTTTTTTTCCATTCTCTCTCTACATCTGCTTTAACATACTAATCTTTCTCCTTTTGCTCTTTCCTCATTCCTATTTCATCCACTCAAATTTTACCCCTCCATCCTCAATCCCCACTTACTCTCCCAATATCCGGGCAATTGTAGATTTTTCATCCCTCCCACACAAAATATTTTTCCCCTCTCCATTTTACTCTCCCAGCCCCATCCCATTCTAATCCTCCCCCAACATCAGCTCCCTTCTAGTTCCAGCCTCACCCAACATCCATTCCCTTCTAGTCCCTGCATCAGCCCATTCCCAGTCCTAGCCCCCCATCAGCCCATTTCAAGTCCTAGCAACCCCCCAACCCAATACCAGTCCTAGCCCCCCATCAACCCCCCCATAACCCCATTTTCAGTTTAACCCCCCCTATAACCCATTACCAGTCCTAACCCCATCAGCCCACCTCAAGTCCTAACCCCTCCCCATCAGCCCATTTCCTCTCCTAGCCCCCCCATAGCCCATTATCAGTCCTAACCCCCCATAGCCCATTACCAGACAGCCCCCATCAGCCCAAAGCCCATTAACAGTCTTAACCCCCCATAGCCCATTACCAGTCCTACCCCTCCCTCAACAGCCCACAGCCCATTACCAGTCCTAACCCCATCAGCCCACCTCAAGTCCTAACCCCTCCCCATCAGCCCATTTCCTGTCCTAGCCCCCCCATAGCCCATTATCAGTCCTAACCCCCCCATAGCCCATTACCAGCCCCCCATCAGCCCACAGCCCATTACCAGTCCTAACCCCTCCCCATCAGCCCCTTTCCTGTCCTAGCCTCCCCATAGCCCATTATCAGTCCTAACCCCCCCATAGCCCATTACCAGACAGCCCCCATCAGCCCACAGCCCATTACCAGTCCTAACCCCATCAGCCCACCTCCAGTCTTAACCCCCCCAGCCCATTTCCAGTCCTAGCCCCCCCATCAACCCACAGCCCACCTCAAGTCAAGTCCTAACCCCCTCCATAGCCCATTACCAGTCCTAACCCCCCCCCCCCATCGGTTCAAGGAACATTAAAAAAAAAAAAAAGCTGGCTGCTACCACTGCTGCTGCCGCCGCGGCAGCAGCAGAATGGAGTGTCCCGCGGGGCCCCCTCTGCCCGGCTGAGTCCCTCCCTCCCTCTGCGACGGCTGAGCCCCTCTGTGCCGGCTTTCAGATACGTGAAGGGAGAGTGTCTCCCTCGCGTCTCTGTTAAGCCCGCAGGGGCTGATGGGAAATTTCTGTGATGAGTAAATTAATGGAAATGCTGCTAAAACAGAGGATAGTGAGATTTCTGGAGTCCCATGGATTGCAGGATCCGAGGCAGCATGGGTTTACCAAAGGCAGGTCTTGTCAGACAAACCTGATTGATTTCTTTCTCTGGGTGACCACAGAGTTGGACCGAGTGAGAGCATTAGATGCGGTGTACTTAGATTTCAGTAAAGCCTTTGACACAGTTCTGCACAGGCAGCTTATAAATAAATTAATCACCTTAGGGATGGACCCTAAATTGATTGGGTTAGAAACTGGTTGAGAGGGAGGTGACAGAGGGTACAGGTCAATGCAGCTCACTCTTGAGGGTAAGGATGTTACCAGTGATGTGCCACAGGGATTTGTCCTTGGTCTGATTCTTTTTAATCTTCGTATCAGTGATATTGTAGAAGGCCTGTTGGGTAAGGTTTGTCCTTTTGCAGATGCTATCAAAATCTGTAATACAGTAGACACCCAGGAAGGAGTAGATAACATAATGAGGGAGCTCACTAAGCTTGAAGAATGGTTGAGAATTTGGCAGCTGAAATTTAATGCTAAAAAGTGCAGGGTCATGCATTTAGACTGCAAAAATCCAAGGGAGCAGTACAGTTATAAAGGGTGAAGTACTCTTGTCCATGAAAGAAGAGTGGGACCTGAGCGTGATTGTTTCTGATGATGTTAAAGTGGCTAAACAAGTAGAAAAGGCAATGGTGAAAGCCAGAAGGATGTTTGGGTGTATAGGGAGAGGAATGCCCAGCAGGAAAAAAGGATGCAATAGTTTCTCTGTATAAATCTTTGGTGAGACCTCATTTGAAGTATTGTATGCTATTCTAGAGACCATACCATGAACCAGCTACTCCAAGCAGCAGTCATTTATTTCATCTAGAAACTTTATCTCCCTAGCTTGTCCTGCTGAGACATTGACCCAGTTGATACCGCGGTAATTTTAATCACCCATTATTATTGTGTTGTAACTTTTGTTAGATTTCCTTATTTCTTTTACCCTCGAACTTCTGTAGCTCAGTTCTTCCCTTATCTGACCATCACCTTTTAAGCTTTAATCTTCATCACCCGCTGTCTCAGCTTCGTCCTGTCTCCTCCAACCTATCTAGGAATCTTCATGATATTGATCTCTTGGCTCTCTCTTCCACCATTTCTTCATCTCTTTCTTCCACTATGTCATCTAAGTCTGTTGACGAGGCAGTAACTTGCTATAATGCTGCACTCTCCTCGGATCTGGATACTCTCGCTCCGCCCACCTCACGTCCTGTGAGACGTTCTGCACCCCTGCCCTGGCTTTCATCCACTACCTCAAACTCATGCACGTCACATTCCCAGACTGATCACTCGCAATCACACCTTCCCCTCCAACCACCATGAGAAACTTATGCAGTGCCGCATAACTCATTATATTGTTGCATAAAGTAGACTGTATTTATTCATCGTGTCTCCTTGTTAAGGGACTGGTTATTTATACCCTATTTTACCTGTTATACCTGCTTAATGCATACCCAAGTTTAATTTTCCTGTTTAATGTATACCCAAGTTATTATACCTGTTTCACTATAAGCACAAATCACGAAATTGAGATGTGCAACTCTTATGTTCATTGTAAACCGCACTGATGTCGAATAGCGCGGTATAAAAGAGACTGCAAATAAATAAATAAATAAATAAATACCTGCTACCTACATTCCTGTGCCCGTTCTGCTGAGCATGCTTGGCTCAAATCCTGCTCCCCTGCAGACTTTCTACACTTCAAATTCATGCTTGTCTCTTTCTTGTCAGCCATAGCTCTTGCCAAACAAGACTACTATGTCCATCTGACTAACTCTCTTGCCTCTGTTCCTCGTTGTCTCTTTACTACTCTTTGCTCCCTCCTCAAAGTGCCTCCGCCTCTGATCCCTTCCTCCCTTTTGCCCAAACCCTGGCTGACTTTTTCCATGACAAAATCCCTCCAATTCCCCAAAAAATTAGCTACTTCCCCTCCTCCCCCTCTCCACTCCCAACTCTCACCCCCTTCCTCTGCTACCCTCTCTTCCTTTCCTGTGATCTCTGAAGAGGAAACTGCATACCTTCTTTCTTCCTCCAAACTCACCACCTGCTCCTCTGATCCTATCGCCACCCATCTCCTAAGCCCTTCTCCTCCACCGTTGTCCCTTCTATCTCTCATATTCTCAACCTATCGCTCTCCACTGCAACAGTCCCTGCAGACTTCAAGCATGCTGTGGTCACACCTCTCCTCAAGAAACCCTCACTTGTTCCCACCTGTCCCTCTAATTATCGACCCATCTCTCTCCTTTCCTTCAGTTCTAAACTACTTGAATGTGCGGTTCACCGCCGCTGCCTCGACTTACTTTCCCCTCATGCCCTCCTGGATCCCTTACAGTCTGGCTTTCGTCCTCTACACTCTACTGAAACGGCTCTTGAGAAAGTCTCCAGTGACTTGTTTCTGGCAAAATCCAAGGGCCTTTACTACGTCCTCATCCTTCTTGACCTCCCTGCTGCTTTTGACACTGTTGACCACAACCTTCTCCTCAATACCCTCTCCTCGCTTGGTTTTAGTGGCTCCGTACTATCCTGATTCTCCTCCTATCTGTCACATTGCTTGTTCAGGGTGTGTTCTGGTGGCTCCTCCTCCTCTGCTACCCCACTCCCAGTTGGTGTACCCCAAGGATGTGTCTCCTTTTCTCTCTCTATACCCAGTCCTTTGGTGCGCTTATCTCTTTCCATGGCTTTCAGTACCATCTGTATGCTGATGACTCCCAGATCTACCTCTCTACGGCTGATATCTCTCTGGCAATCCAGACCCGGATCTCTGCCTGCCTTTCTGACATTGCTGCATGGATGTTTCACCGCCGCTTGAAATTGAACATGGCCAAGACTGAACTTCTTATCTTTCCCCCTAAAACTTCCCCTCCTCTACTTCCTTTCTCAGTCTCTGTGGATAACTCTGTACTCCTTACTGTTTCCTCGGCCTGCAATCTGGGTGTCGTCTTTGACTCCTCTCGCTCTTTCTCCGTACATATCCATCTCGTAGCTAAGACCTGCCGCTCTTTCTCTTTAACATTAGAAAAATCTACCCTTTCCTTTCGGAACACACTACTAAAACGCTTATCCACTCCTTAATCACCTCCCGTCTTGACTACTGTAACCTACTCTCTGCTGTTCCAAGGGTTGCAGAGCAGAGATGGCATCCATCTGTCCACGAAAGGTCACCGCGTCTTCGGTAGTAGACTGGCAAATCTACTGAAGAGGGCTTTAAACTAGATTCGTTGGGGATGGATGAAGAAAACCCCAGGTAAGTGAAAGCCCCCAGGTAGGTGATACATTAAATACCTTTATGAAAATGGGTAACAGGGGTAACATATGGAAAGCAGTGTGTATAAATGCCCGTAGCATGGGAAATAAGATCCCTGATGTTGAAGCTTTGGTGGGAGTGGCTGACTTGGATTTAGTGGCAGTAACAGAAACATGGTTCACAGAAAACCATGATTGGGATGTAACTATACCTGGCTATACTTTATTCAGAAAGGAAAGGGTAGGAAGAAGGGGAGAAGGAGTGGCACTATATGTAAAAACAACTATTAAAGCTTTGGAATTACAGAGCTTAAAAGGGAGAGAGGAGGCATTGTGGGTTAAACTAGAAAGAGGGAAAGAGAAATCTATTTGCATTGGTGTGATATACAGACCTCCCTCACAAGAGGAAGAGGTGGACAGAGAATTAATTGAAGACATACACAGCATTGCTAGGAAAGGGGAAGTGCTACTGATAGATTTCAATATGCCAGATGTTGATTGGCACATTCCTGCTGCAGTATCATCTAGAAGTAAGGAGATCCTGGATTCTCTACAGGGAGAACTATTCAAGCAATTGGTAACAGACCCCACACGTGAAGGGGCCATACTGGACTTGGTGCTTACCAATGGTGAAAGTGTTTCTGATGTTGTAGTGGGAGATCATTTTGCATCCAGTGATCACCAGATGGTGTGGTTCAGTATTAGGACTAGGGCTGTTAGAATCCATTCAAAGGTGAGGATCTTAGACTTTAGGAAGACTAACTTTGCGAAGATGGGCCAATACCTCAGGGAGTCGTTCGTGGGATGGGAACAGCTGGGAGATGTAGAAAAACAGTGGGCAAAACTGAAAGGGGATATTTTAAGGGCAACCAATCTTTTTGTTAAAATGGTAAATAAAGGTAAAAGGAAAAGGAGACCGCTATGATTTTCGAAAGTAGTAGTTGAAAAAGTGAAGAAAAAGAGCGAGGCCTTCATGAAATACAAGAGATCACAGAGAGAGGAAGACAGGCATCTGTATTTGGAAAAACTTAGAGAAGCTAGCAAAGTAGTCAAGAAGGCAAAGCTTCAGGAGGAGGAGGAAATAGCCAATGCAATAAAATGGGGGGATAAGACATTTTTCAGATATATTAGTGAGAAGAGGAAGGGAAAAAGTGGTATTGTCAGACTCAAGGGTGCAGGGGAGGAATATGTAGAAGCTGATAAGGATAAAGCGGAATAGCTTAACAAATATTTTTGTTCTGTGTTCAGAGATGAAGAACCAGGAGCAGGACCTCGGAAAACACCCACAAATAGGAACAGAAGCGAGGGACATCTTGAACAATTTTCAGAAGACTGTGTTCGTGAGAAACTAGCTGAACTTAAAGTAGACAAAGCGATGGGACTGGATGGGATACACCCTAGAATACTGAGGGAACTTGGGGACATTCTAGCAACTCCACTGACTGACCTTTTCAGTGCCTCGTTGGAGTCGAGAGTGGTGCCAAAGGACTGGAGAGAGGCTCATGTGGTGCCTTTACACAAAAGCGGAAGTAAGGAGGTGGTTGAAAACTACAGGCCGTTTAGTTCAACTTCGGTGGTGAGTAAATTATTGTAAACGCTGCTGAAAGAGAAAATAGTGAGGTTTCTGGAGTCCAGCGGATTACAGCATCTGAGGCAGCATGGATTTACCAAAGGCAGGTCTTGTCAGACAAATCTGATTGATTTCTTTGACTGGGTGACCAGGGAGTTGGACCGAGGGAGAGCTCTAGATGTGGTGTATTTGGATTTCAGTAAAGCCTTTGACACTGTTCCTCACAGGCGACTTATAAACAAACTGAGCAGCCTAGGGATGGACCCTTAAGTTACTACTTGGGTTAGAAATTGGTTGGGTGGGAGGCGACAGAAAACAAGTAAATGGAGCTCACTCTGAGGAGAAAGATGTTACCAGTGGTGTGCCCCAGGGATCTGTCCTTGGTCCGATTCTTTTTAACATCTTTGTTAGTGATATAGCGGAAGGGCTGTTGGGTAAGGTTTGCCTCTTTGCGGATGATACCAAAATCTGCAATAGAGTAGACACCCAGGAAGGTGTAGATAACATTAGGAGGGATCTAGCTAAGCTTGAAGAATGGTCTAGAATTGGGCAGCTGGGATTTAATGTTAAAAAATTTAAGGTCATGCATTTGGGCTGCAGCAATCCAAGGGAGCAATATAGTATAGGGGGTAAATGGAAATTACACTAACCTGGTAATTGTAGTTCCTGGAGGGTCCAGTTTAGTCCTCCAACATCGGGTAGTGCCCCTCCTCCTGCAGCCGGGAGACTGGACCAATCAAATCTTCTGTAGTATATATGCAGCCGGAGCTCCCAGAAGTCCCCAGTGTACTAGTAACAAAGCATACTTAACGAAGCAACACATTAGATTAATATACAAAATGACCTAATTAAAGAACAATTTGTTCCCCCCCAAGGAATATCCAACCCCCTCCCCAAACGAGGAAGTCAGAACACTGCATTGCGCCGGCACCGACGCCTCAGGAATCAAAACACCTCTCCCCACCAGAAGTTCAGGAGCTGCCTGAACCCCCGAGACAGGGAAGAGCCTCAGCAAAAAACGCGGCTGCCACAGAGGGACCGAACGGCAAGAGGAACCGTCTTAATATCAACCGTTCGGAAAGGCGCGCCGCACCACATTAGCAGATAGTCGGGAGGGAAGGAGGACTAAACTGGACCCTCCAGGAACTACAATTACCAGGTTAGTGTAATTTCCATTTCCTGTTCGGTAATCCAGTTTAGTCCTCCAACATCGGGATGTAACAGAGCAGTTAAGACCGGGCGGGACCTTGCCATCCGGCGCGCAGAACCGCCGAACCAAAACAGGAATCCCGAGCCGCTGACACATCTAAGCGATAGTGTCTACTGAAAGCATGCAGAGACGACCAAGTGGCCGCCCTACAGATATCTGCCGGCGGAACCAGGCTATACTCCGCCCAAGAGGTCGCCTGAGCCCTCGTGGAATGAGCCCTCAGACCCTCCGGAACAGACCGCTGTTGCAACAGATACGCGGACGCGATCGCCTCTTTGAGCCATCTAGCAATGGAGGCTTTAGCTGCCGCTTCCCCTTTACGCGCACCCCCGAAGAGCACGAAAAGCCGGTCAGATTTCCGAAAAGACTCGGTAACCTTTAAATAACGATGGAGCGTACGACCCACATCGAGCCGGAGAAGACCTTTGTCCGTTGACCCGACAGATTGCGAAGAAAGCACTGGAAGAAACACTGCCTGATTCATGTGAAAGGGTGACACCACCTTTGGCAGAAAGGAAGGAACCGGACGGAGAACGATCCGATCCGCGGAAAAAGACAAGAAAGGTTCTCGACAGGACAATGCATGCAGATCTGAAATGCGCCGTGCCGAACAGATGGCTACAAGAAAAAACGCCTTCAGCGTGAGATCTTTCAGAGACGCCCTGCGCAGGGGCTCAAAAGGTTCACGAACCAGGGCCCTCAGAACTAAATTCAAGTCCCAAGGAGGAACGAAAACTCTGCGGGAGGGCCGCAAATGAAAAACAGCCGTAAGGAATCGGCGTACATCCGGATGAGCCCCGAGCAGATGACCCAAAACCTTGCCGCGGTAACACGAGATAGCCGCCAGCTGGACTTTTAGGGAACTAGCCGCAAGGCCCTTATCGAAACCATCCTGAAGAAAACTTAAAACGACGGGCACGGAAACCGTCGCCGCCCGGACTCCCCGCCGGGAGCACCGGTCTTCAAAAATCCTCCAAATCCGAACGTAAGTAAGAGAAGTGGACGTTTTCCTCGCCCGCAGAAGGGTAGAAATCACCGCGGGGGAGTAGCCCTTCCTTTTCAGCCGAGCCCTCTCAATGGCCAAACCGTAAGCGAGAATCGATCCACTTGGGGCATCCGCAAGGGACCCTGAAGAAGAAGATCCGGTAGAGCGGGCAGGAGCCAAGGAACGCCGTCGCGCAAAAGGACCAGATCGGCATACCAGGGACTCCGGGGCCAATCCGGGGCCACCAGTAACACGCGACCCCGGTGGCTCTCGATACGTTGTACGACCCGGCCGATCAGAGCCCACGGAGGAAAGACATAAAGAAGACCGGACGTGGGCCACGGCTGAATGAGAGCGTCGAGCCCCTCGGACATGCGCTCCCTTCGCCTGCTGAAGAAGCACCCTGTCTTGGCTGATTGAAAGGTCGCCATGAGATCCATGATGGGTGGACCCCACCGCCGGACGATTTGTGCGTAAACCTGTGGGTTTAGCTCCCATTCTCCAGGGTCCACCCGCACTCTGCTGAGAAAATCGGCCTGGACATTGTCTACGCCCGCAATGTGAGCCGCCGAGATCGCTGGAAGGCGAGTTTGCACCCAGTTGAACAAGGCCGCCGCTTCTGCCTCCAGGGCCACGCTGCCGGTACCCCCTTGGCGATTGATGTAAGCTACAGTGGACGCATTGTCCGACAGGACTCTCACCGGCCGTCCGAGAACCAGGGTCTCCAGGTCCACCAGGGCTAGCCGGACTGCCCGCAATTCGAGACGGTTGATCGACCAAGAGGCCTCCAGGGGAGACCATTCCCCCTGAGCAAAGCGGAACTCGCAGTGAGCCCCCCAGCCGGTTAAGCTCGCATCCGTCGTGAACGGAATCCACAGAGGAGGCTCCAAGGGAATCCCTCGCGACAGGTTCTCGGCGGAGAGCCACCACCGGAGGGATCGGCGAACCGTCTTTGGGCAAGGCAATCTCTTGTTCAACGAGTCGAACTGGTTGGACCAACGTCGCAGAAGAGCACTCTGCAGCGGACGCATGTGGAAGCGCGCCCAAGGCACCACCTCCAAGGTCGCCGCCATCGTGCCGAGGAGCAGCAGGTACCACCACGCCGACGGAGCTGGCATCCCCCGGAAGAGACGGACCAGAGCCCGCAACGCCAGCACGCGTCGCTCCGGAAGGCACACCAAGCCCCTTGCTGTGTCGAAGCGGACTCCCAGATACTCGAGATCCTGTGTCGGAGACAGACAACTCTTGCATTCGTTCACCACCCATCCGAGGGACCGAAGGAGATCCACCACCCTGCTCGTGACTTGCACACACTCCCGACTGTACTTCGCTCGAATCAACCAGTCATCGAGATATGGATGGACCAGGATGCCCTCCTTGCGCAACGCCGCCGCGACTACAACCATTACCTTTGTGAAGGTGCGGGGAGCCGTGGCGAGTCCGAACGGCATGGCCCGGAATTGAAAATGGCCCCACGGGAGCGCAAAGCAGAGAAACCGTTGATGGGAGGGCCGGATGGGAATGTGTAAATAGGCCTCTGTAAGATCGAGGGATGTCAAAAATTCCCCTTGACGCACCGCTACGATGACTGACCGCAGGGTCTCCATGCGAAAGTGCGGTACTCTGAGAGCGCGATTCACGCCTTTGAGATCCAAGATCGGACGAAGGGAACCGCCCTTTTTGGGAACCACAAAATAGATGGAGTAGCGACCTGCGCCTCTTTCCAAAGGCGGGACCGGAACCACGGCCCCCAGAGAGAGAAGCCGATCCAGGGTCACGTGGATGTCCCGCGCCTTTTGAGCTCCCTTGCTGGGAGACAGAACAAACGAATCCGGAAGTGGATGCGCAAACTCTAGGGCATAACCTTCTTCTATAATCTGCAGCACCCACCGATCTGACGTAATTTGGGCCCAAGAAGGAAGAAAGTCGCGCAAACGACCCCCGATGACCGGGTCTTCCTCTAGAGCCCGCCTCGTTTCATTGTGGCTTGCGATTAAAGGAAGAGGCCGAGGAAGAGGCGGCTCCGGAGAAGCCCCTTCCCGCTCCTCTGAAACCACGAAACCCTTGATGAAGGGTTCCAAAACGGCCGCGCTGCGAAGACCACAGCCGGGAAGAACGAAATCTGCGTGCATCCCGAAACTGGCCGCGCGCTGAGGTGGACGACCTATTAAGCTTAGGCTTATCCTCTGGAAGCCGACCACCCTTCGACTCACCGAGATGCTTCACCAACTTATCCAGAGCCTCACCAAATAACAACCTGCCCTTAAAGGGTAGTTTACTGAGGCGAGACTTGGAAGAACCGTCGGCCGCCCAATTGCGCAACCAGATGGACCGTCGTGCCGCTACCATGGAGGCCATGCTATTAGCTTGATGACGGGTTCCAAAACGGCCGCGCTGCGAAGACCACAGCCGGGAAGAACGAAATCTGCGTGCATCCCGAAACTGGCCGCGCGCTGAGGTGGACGACCTATTAAGCTTAGGCTTATCCTCTGGAAGCCGACCACCCTTCGACTCACCGAGATCCTTCAACAACTTATCCAGAGCCTCACCAAATAACAACCTGCCCTTAAAGGGTAGTTTACTGAGGCGAGACTTGGAAGAACCGTCGGCCGCCCAATTGCGCAACCAGATGGACCGTCGTGCCGCTACCATGGAGGCCATGCTATTAGCTAGGGAGCGTATTAAATCATAACACAGATCCGCCAAGTAGGCCGATCCCGACTCCACGCGGGTAACGTCCAACAGCCCCTGTTGGTCCATACCGGACCCCGAGCGCAGGTGCTGCGACCATCGCAAACAAGATCGAGCTACCCACGCCCCACATATAGAAGCTTGTAACGATAAGGCGTTGGTCTCGAAGGCTTGCTTCAACAAATTATCAACCTTTTGTCCTGAACATCCCTCAGGGCCGCGGCCCCTTCAACCGGGATGGTGGTTTTCTTAGTCACTGCCGAAACGGCAGCATCCGCCCGTGGAGACTTAAACAAGTCCCTGTCCTTGTCGGCAAGGGGGTAAAGACGATTCATGGTCCGAATCCCTTTCAAAGCGGATTCCGGTTGCTCCCATTCCGCATGGATCATCTGCTCAACTACTCGGTGCACAGGAAAAACTACCTGGGCATCCCTGACCGCCTGAATGAGAGGATCCTCGAGACCCTCCTCCTCCAGCGGCCGCACCGCAGAGAGGTTAAGTGCTTGGAGAGACTCCGTGACCAAAGGTACCAGCTCGTCCCTTCGAAACACCCGAATGATGCGAGCCTGATCTTCCGGTTCTGGAAGCTCTCCGTCTTCTAATTCCTCCGCCTCAATATCCGGATCCCCCTCAGCCTCGGAATCCGGGAGGCAAAGGGCGTCCTGATCCTGGTCCCCCAACCTGGGCCGCTTGACAGCGGGTTGGGAAGACCGCTGAACCCCCCCTGCGGAAGCTGGGGGGAGAGAGGCGGGCCAAGCCTCCGGCAAATGACCAGACCGGCTTAAGCGGAAGGCCTGATGCATGAGAAGAACAAAATCCGGGGAAAAGTCTATAGGCGACGCCACCATAGCCGCCTGCTGGAGCTCAGGGACCGACGTATTAGATGCCGGGCCCAGACCAGAAGGAAGGATGCTCGGTGAAGGGACACTGTCCCCCGAAAGAGAAGGGTCCCCGGGCACATGCTGTTCCTTAATTTCAATAGGCAGCTCCAGTTCTGAAGAAACTGCAGCACAGCTCTTACAGATTCCAGAGTTAGTCATTGTACCTCTGCGGGAGCCACAAATTACACACTGAGGTTTGGCAGCCATGCCAAGGCCACCTGCCCTCAGGGAAAAATAAGGGAACAGGAACAGGGAAGCCCACACCAAGGGGACTAACCTTATTCAATTCAGCACAGTATTAAATTTAAAACCCTTTTTTTTTTTTTACAGTAAACAAAATACTCCCCAGAATCCTAGGGGTGCCCTGAGCAAAATCGCCAGCAAAAGAAACCCCAAAAACACCAGGGGAACCCGTGTGCAAGTGTTAAAAAGTGCCCTTAAAAAGCACACTTTAGAAATCCAAAATGGCCGCCGCACTTTTTCACCCGCGGTAAAAAACGGCGCGAAAATACAAAGGTACCCAAATAATATGGAAAAGAAAGAAAACGACCCTCTAATAAAGGGCAAGCGAAAAAAGGCAGGAAAAAGTGCAATTTGGAAGCCAGGGGAGCCGACAGAGCCTCTGCCCAAGCAAAGAACAGAGAGCTGAAAGCTTAAAACAAGGAAAATTCCTACCAGCTCTGGGAACAGCAAGGAACTCAGCCCACTTCTCCAAGTGACAGGCAATGTTGCAGCCGGTATGGCTCTTCCCCGAACAGCCTTGGGGAGAGCTCAACCCAGGCTTCAGAGATTCCCAGGCAGGAAGGCAGGAGCCCAAGACAGGTCTGGCTTTCCCCAGAAAGTCCCCTGTGTCTTTTTTTTTTTTTTAAAGATACAGCTACCTAGCAAAGGAAATAGAACATAAAGGACCAGAAATAAACCCCAAAAGAACTAACTAACTAGTGTTGCTCCTTCTAGTGTCAATTAGCGTGCCCAGCAGGGGCACAGAAGTCCTCCAGCTGCAGGGAGACTGGACACACAGGGGACTTCTGGGAGCTCCGGCTGCATATATACTACAGAAGATTTGATTGGTCCAGTCTCCCGGCTGCAGGAGGAGGGGCACTACCCGATGTTGGAGGACTAAACTGGATTACCGAACAGGAAAGTACTTTTGTCCACTAAAGAAGAGCGGGACCTAGGCGTGGTTGTGTCTGATGATCTTAAAGTAGCTAAACAGGTAGAAAAGGCAACGGCAAAAGCTAGAAGGATGCTTGGGTGCATATGGAGAGGAATGGCTAGCAGAAAAAAGGAGGTGATAATGCCTCTGTATAAGTCTTTGGTGCGACCTCATTTGGAGTATAGTGTGCAATTCTGATGACCGCATCTTCAAAAGGATGTGAATAGGATGGAGTCGGTGCAGAGGGTGGCTACTAAAATGATTAGTGATCTTCATTATAAAGCATATGAGGACAGACTGAAGGATCTTATTATGTACACCTTACAAGAAAGGCGGGATAGTGGTGATATGATTGAGATGTTTAAATACCTCCATGGCATAAATGTTCAGGGAGAGAGCCTCCTTCAATTGAAAGCAAGTTCTGCTACGAGGGGACATGGGATGAGGGTGAAGGGAAATAGATTCAGGAGTGATATGCGGAAATATTTCTTTACGGAAAGAGTAGTGGATCCGTGGAATAGTCTCCCAGTGGAGGTGGTAGAGATGAGGACAGTAACTGAATTCAAAAAAGCAAGGTAAAAAGGGGACTGTTGTAGTTGTTGATATGGAAGGACAGACTAGATAGGCCATGAGGTCTTTTTCTGTCATCATGTTTCTATGTTATTCCTTGCTGGTCTCCCTTTGAATCATCTCTCGTCCCTTCAATCTGTTCAACACACTGCTGCGCGACTAATCTTCCGACAGCCTCATCATGCCCATATTACTCCTCTTCTCAAGTCACTTCATTGGCACCCTCTCTGTTTCTGCATCCAGTTCAAACTTCTCCTGTTGACCTATAAATGCATTCACTCTGCGGCTCCTCAGTATCTTTCTTCTCTTATCTCTCCTTAGAACCCCCCTTGGGAACTCTGTTCTTCTAGCAAACTACTTCTATCTGTGCCCTTCTCTTCTACTGCTAACTCCAGATTTCGCTCCTTTCACCTTGCTGCGCCTTACGCCTGGAACAAACTACCTGTATTTGTACGCCAGGCACCCTCTCTAACCCTCTTCAAATCCAAGTTGAAAACTCATCTCTTAGCTGATGTTTTTGGATCTTGACTCACCTGATCTCCCTTTCTTTCCCCTAGTTTTAGCCCTGCCTACACCTTCTGTGTTTCGTCTTGACTAGATTGTAAGCTCTGATGAGCAGGGACTGTTCTCTTACATATCTGTACAGCGCTGTGTACGACTGGTAGCACTATATAAATGCTCAGTAGTAGTAGTAGTAATCCATCTGCAAATTTTAGCAAGGCAGTCTATAGTACACCCCATTGCTGTTGCCTTCCGCTTTTTACATGGAACTTCTATCCATAGAGATTCTACTGCAAAACTTTAATCCAATGTGACTCAATGCCCTCTCTAACTTAGCGTAACCACTCCACTAATTTGATCTACTCTCTCATTGCAATATGGTTTGTACCCAAGTATCAGTGTCCCATTGGTTGTCTTCCTTCCACCAGGTTTATGAGATGCCAATCATATCTAACCTTTCATTTAGTGCTATATATTCTAGCTCTCCCATCTTATTTTTTTAGACTTCTAGCATTTGCATACAGGTATTTTAGAGGTTGTATTTTATTCATATTAATCTGATTATCAATTGATAGGTGTAATTTGGAATCTTTCGGCTCTGTACTAAAGGACAACTGTGTTACTTTTATCTTTGTTTCTGCAAGATGATAGCTGCAAAGGAAAATACAATCTCCAAACTCACTTCACTTTAAGAAATCAGGCACAATGCCTTGTGCTCTGGATAGTCATACAAAAGCCAAAATCCAAAATCTCCTTCAGCACTGCATCCACTAAACTGGTAATACAAAATTGGGGAACTTTATTCTCTCCTCCCCAAGAGAGTAAAAGTGGGGAAAATCTCAAAATTTTAAAAGCTCATCCCATTCCCTGGGATAGATGTTTGAGATCCTTAGCACTTCAGGACTGGGATGCATCTTGATGGTTCCACTCAACTCACTGAGGAAAACTGGCTGCTCTTTCAGACTATTCTGAATCCCTGAATCCATTTTTTCTCTCCAAACATCTCTGTCAGCATTAGTTATTAGTAAAAGCTTAACCAGCTTGGGGGATAGCCACACTCCCTTTACGTATGTCACATAGCCAGCCATCAGAGAGGTTACTTCCCAGACTGCACCTAATCGCCTTGTGCTCTAGCAGCTTCTCCTCTAGGCCCAAGAAGTCTAGCACCTGGTGAAAGGGCCTTTTATCCTTTCCTACAAAAACAATGTATTAGACACTCTTTGATCAGCCACAGAAATACACCTCCATCCTCCATAACCTCAAACTGCAGGTCATTAAAGAAGCAGGGATTCCTGTCTGAAATTAGAGGGCATATTTTGGTACTCCTGTTCTACACATCATAGTTTAATAGAATTGTCACCATTAAAATGAATTGTTTTTCACCTGTTAATTTTCTTTTGGAAATGTTACCCATATCTTATTTATTTAAAACTATGATTTATCTCCTCCAGTCTACATTGGCCAGGCTAGCTGCAACCACATAAAACAAAATACAACATTAAAACATCTTATACAAAAGATACTAGACAAACACACACAAAACTGAATACAATGTTTTAAGGGGGAAGAGGCAGAGGGGGAATATTCTTCCTCAAATATTAACTCTGAGGGAAAGCTTCAAAAAAATCATGCTTCATACATCTTACCAACGATGAAGAGTAGTTACTCACCTGTAACAGGTGTTCTCCAGGAGCAGCAGGAATCAGTCCTCACATATGGGTGTCATCGGCGCCGATGAAGCCCCAGCGGAGCATTTCCCCAGCTTTCTATGAAAGCCTTTGGGAATGCAGGCACGCATGCGCGGTTCCCTTCCCGCCTATAGGTGCCATCTTACCTCAGTCAAATGACATAGCTAAGAGCAGCACACAAAAATGAAAAAATAAACTATATACAACTGCAACTCCAAGGGGAGGAGGGAGGGTTGTGAGGACTGATTCCTGCTGCTCCTGGAGAACACCTGTTACAGGTGAGTAACTACTCTTTCTCCAGGACCAAGCAGGAAGTCAGTCCTCACATATGGGTGACTCCCTAGCTCTGGGCTACCGAGGAACCCAGGCTGAACAAGAGAACTCCCTCTAGTCTCAGCAGCAAAGAAAGGCTTTGCAAGGACACAACCTCCACCGGTAGCCCAACAGAGGGAAGGAGTTGCCTAAACCTCAAAAAGATTCCGGAGTACTGCTTGGCCAAAAGCACTGTCCCTACGGGACTCCCTCTACAGGCAGTAATGGGCCGCAAAGGTCTGGCTTGAAGACCAAGTTGCAGCCCTGCAGATGTCTACCAAGGGAACAGAGCGGAGATGAGCCACTGAGGCAGCCATTGCCCTGACTCAGTGGGCCGTAACCCGACCCTGCAAAGGAAGGTCAGCCGCCTTATAAGCCCAGGTGATACAGTCAGCCACCCAGATGGACAAGGTACGCTTGGACACAGCCAACCCCAACTTATTAGGGTCAAAGGATACAAAGAGCTGAGTAGCCCTCCTATGCCCCTGCGTACGGTCAAGGATAAGGCCCTCCTACAGTCCAGGGTATGCAGAACTGCTTCCGCCTGGCTTGCATGAGGCCTAGAGAAGAATGTTGGAAGAACCACCTCCTGGTTGAAGTGGAAAGAGGAGACAACCTTAGGGAGGAACTTTGGATGAGTCCTAAGGACTACCCTGTTCCTATAAATCCTGGTGTAAGGCCTATCACAGACCAGGGCCTGAAGCTCACTCACTCGCCTAGCCGAGGTAAGGGCTATCAGGAAGAGTGTCTTCCAGGAGAGGAAGCGTAGTGGACAAGTAGCCATCGGCTCAAAAGATGGGTGAGCCAGTTGCTGCAAGACCACATTCAGCTCCCACTCAGGGGCAGGAGGACGGATGGGAGGCTTGAGCAAAAGCAAGCCCCTAAGAAAGCGGGACACCAAGAGGTAACCAGACAGAGAATGTCCCTCCACCAGAGAGTGGTGAGCTGCTAGAGCTGAGAGGTGGACTCGAACAGAATTGGATTTAAGACCTTGATTGGACAAGTGCAGTAAGTACTGAAGGACTACTGGCACAGTACAGGAGAAAGGATCTTCTGTACGTAGCTGACACCACACAGAAAACCTTTTCCATTTGAGAGCATAGGTTTTCCTAGTGGACTGTTTCCTAGAGGCTAGGACAACCTCCGAAACATCCTGAGGCAGGCCCCAGGGAGCCAAAACTACCCTTGCAGCCTCCAGGCCATCAATTTGAGAGCTTTGAGATTGGGGTGCAGAAGGGAACCCTGCTCCTGTGAGAGAAGGTCGGGTTGCAACCCCAGAGGTAGTGGAGGATCCACCGCCAGTTGAAGCAGAAGAGGAAACCAAGGCTGTCTTGGCCACCTGGGAGCCACTAGTAGGACCGAGGCCTTGTCCTGAAGAATCTTGAAGAGAGTTCGGGCCACCAAGGGCGTGGGAGGAAACGCATAGAGGAGGCCCTGAGACCAGGATATCAGAAAAGCATCCGCTGCTATCCGCAGAGGATGTGGTTGCCTGGAGCAGAACTTTGGCAGCTGCTTGTTCACGGGGCTGGCAAAGAGATCTATTAAAGGGAAAGCCCATTTCAGGAAGATCTTCTGAACTACTGAAGGATGCAGCTGCCACTCGTGGGGCTGCAGTATTCTGCTTAATCTGTCTGCCAGGTAGTTGTCCTGGCCTCGAAGGTACACAGCCTTGAGGAGCATGTTGTGCTTGAGGGAAAAAGAACAAAGGTCCTGAGCCTCCCGACAAAGGATCCTGGACCCAGTTCCGCCCTGTTTGTTCACATAAAACATGGCAACTTGGTTGTCTGTCTGAATTAGGACAGACTGGTAAGCCAGGGTAGGAGTGAAAGCTTTAAGTGCTAATCGAATAGCTCTGAGTTCGAGGAGATTGATCTGCTGTGCAGCTTCCCAGGGAGACCACAGGCCCTGGGTGCACTTGCCTAGACAATGAGCTCCCCAGCCTTGCAGGGAGGCGTCTGTCATCATCACTACTGTGTACCCTGGAATCTGAAAAGGCACCCTCTTCAGTAGATTGGGTGGGTGCAGCCACCAGTTGAGGGAGTGCAGAAATGGTCTGGACACCCTTATCCTGTCTCTGAGGCGGTCTGTGGCCTGTGACCACTGAGCCCGAAGGCACCACTGTGCAGGCCTCATATGGAGCCTGGCATTGGGGGTCACATGTACTGTCGAAGCCATGTGGCCTAGAAGCCTCAGGCAGAGTCTGGCAGAGACCAGTGACCTGCTGAGAAACTGATTTGCCAAGGCTATCAACCTTTGGGCCCTGTCTTCTGGCAAGAAAGCCTTTGCCAGCAGAGAGTCCAGCCTTGCTCCTATAAACTCCAAGTTCTGGGAAGGGAGCAAAGTGGACTTTGCAAAGTTTATGACAAACCCCAGCCTTTGGAGAAGAGCAATAGTGCTGAGGGTGGCTTGTTAGGCCTCCTGGCACATCTGACCCCTGATGAGCCAGTCGTCCAGATAGGGGAAGACAAAGATGCCCTGGTTTCTCAGGTAGGCCGCCACCACTGCTAGGCACTTTGTGAAGACTCTGGAGGCGGAGGTGAGGCCGAAAGGCAGCACTCTGTACTGATAATGGTTTCCTCCCACAATGAACCTGAGGTACTTTTTGTGGTCTGGATGAATGAGGATGTGAGTGTACGCATCCTTTAGATCTAAAGAGCATAGCCAATCTCCCTGCTGGAGGTAGGGCAGAAATGTCCCAAGAGTAAGCATCTTGAACTTCTCCTTCACTAGGAACTTGTTGAGGTTCCTGAGGTCCAGAATGGGTCGAAGGCCACTGGTTCTTTTGGGCACCAGGAAATACCTGGAGTAGAAACCGTGACCTTGTAAGTGGGGAGGCACAGGCTCCACCGCCCTGTCCACCAACAGACCATGAAGCTCTTGCAGAAGAAGGTCTGTGTGCAGGGGAGGCCTTGGAGGCTCCCCTGGAAAATAAGGTGGAGGCAGTTGGTGAAAATGGAGGGCATAGCCCTTGTGGACTATCTCCAGCACCCAACTGTCCCCGGTGATAAGGGGCCACTGGTGGGCAAAGAGGGCGAGGCGACCTCCTGTGCAGGGTTGGGAGAGCAGTGGAGGAGAGGCTATGCTCAAGAAGTCAAAAACCCCCACCCTGCTGAGTGGTAGCAAGGGCCTGAGGCTTGGGGTCCTCTGCCTACGGGGCCCATTACCCTGGCCCTTGGCTTGCTGACCCTGGGGGGCAGCTGGGGCAGCCTGATATTGCGGGTACTGTTTGTAGGCAGTGCCCTTCCTCGGGTAAAAGGGGCAGAGGTCTTCCTCGACAGCCTTGTCCGTGTGATGTGCTCAGTTTTGAGCTGAGCGGCCTTCTCGGTCATGGGCTTGCCAAAAAGGTTTTCACCTCGGCAAGGGACATCGACCAACTTGTCCTGAACCCATGGCTCGAGGTCCGATGACTGCAGCCATGCCTGGCGTCGAGCCACGATGCCGGCTGCCGCAACTCGGGCCGAAGCCTCGAAGCCATCGTAGGCGGCGCGGGACATGAACTTCGAGCAGTCCCGAATCCCCGAGGACAAGGACTTAAATCTCTGCAAGGGTTCCCCGGAGAGACCAGCAGAGAACCCGGCCAACTCCTTAGCCAGATCCCACAAGTACATGCCCATGTACAGCTGGTAGGACTGGACACGCCAAGCAAGCATCGAGCCCTGGAAGCACTTTCTACGGACGCCATCGAGGTTCCGGGCCTCCCTGCCAGGAGGCACCGTGGAGTGCATCTTCTGGCTCTTCAGACGATGCATGGCCGATTCCACAACCATAGAATGGTGTGGTAGTTGTGCCTTCTGAAAACCAGGGCTCCTTCTGAGTCGATAGATCAAATTGACTCGTTTGCTGAGAACCGGCGCCGAGGCCGGTGCCTCCCACATACGGAAGAGGAGCCATTCCAGCATCGGAGGAACCGGAACAGTAAAGGCCTCCTTCGGAGGAGAGTCATACTGTAGGGCCTCGAGCTCTTCAGCTCGAGGCTCCTCCTCGGGGTAGGCCAGAATAGCCAAGGCAGCGGCCATATCCTGGACAAACTCCGAGAACAAAGTATCCTCCGGGGGGGACCTACTCCGTGGCTCAGACTGCGGTGAGTCCGACGGGACGCACCGAGTCTTGAAGGTATCAGGAGACTCCTCATCCTCCGTCTCCCAAGCTGACTCGTCCGAGGAGGAGTCAGGGTCCGACCCCGTGGGGTCCTGGAGCACCCGCCCCGATGCCGGAGGCACCGGCGTCGACGCCCTTGGTCTCGAACGGGAGGTCAAGGGAGACCGCGACCGAGGTCGACTCCGAGCCACGATGGACACGAGTATCGGCTCGGTCTCCGGGGTCTACTTCGAAGTCGATGTCCCGGTGGTCGGGGCAGATGCGCCAGACAGGCTGGCCATCAGTGCCCGCTGCTGCTCCATGAAGGCAGACAATCTGCTCTCCAAGGCTGTCATCCTGAGACTCAGCTCGGGAGACGCAGCAGCCACCGACTCGGGCCCCGGTGGCGCCGGGCCCGAAGTCGGCTCCCTCGGAGGAGAGTCCTCGAGGACTACGGGGCTTATGTGTCCAGCAGACTCCGGTTCCACGCGAGGAACTTTTGCAGGCTTCTCGTGTTCCACTTGCCCGGGGCGACGGTCGGGGGTCTTAGACCTGGCCCTCGAGGAGCCAGGGACCTCCGACGATGACGCCCTCGCGAGCCACTTCTTCCTCTTGCGTTCCCGGTCGGGGGACCCCCTGTCCGAGGAGCTTCAACGGCGCTCGGGATCGGAATCCCGAGATGTCGAGGTCTCTGACGAGGTCAGGGCCTGGCCGGAGGCTGAGTCCGAGAAAAGCCTTTCTTTTTGCTGCTGTTGACTTCTGAGTGCCTTGGAAGACATCTTTCCACATGGCCCGCACGACTTAGGGTCGTGGTCGGGGCCGAGGCACCGAAGGCAGCAGTCGTGTGTATCGGTGAGAGACATCAATTTCTTACACCGATCACACTTTGTAAAACCGCTGGAAGCCATCGTGGAAAAAAAGAGTCCCCGCGAGGTCAAAGGTCCGGCCTTCCAGGGAAAAATAGAAAAAGGGCGCGAACGCCAGCCATGAAGGGCAAAAAACGAAAAAGAAGAATCGGGCTCAATACCGGTGTACCGAACCCGGCGGGAGGGGAACCAGCGTCGAACCGGAGAAAAATAGCGAAAATCACCAAAAAAGTCTAATTTTAACCGGGAAAATAGGACACACGTCCGGTGGGCTTCACGGAAAAAAAGAGACTGAGGTAAGATGGCACCTTTAGGCGGGAAGGGAACCGCGCATGCGTGCCTGCATTCCCAAAGGCTTTCATAGAAAGCTGGGGAAATGCTCCGCTGGGGCTTCATCGGTGCCAATGACACCCATATGTGAGACTGACTTCCTGCTTGGTCCTGGAGAAAATATAGTAACTCCACTACTCTCAGTTCAAGCCAGATCTAAGTTCATAAGGGTGAGGTGACGGAAAAAGCTTTTTTTTTGTCATCTCCATCAAGTCCAATTCTATGATGCTAGAAATGCAAGGCTAAAAGTCCTTGGCTGATTGAATGGGTCACATGGGTACATAAGAATCTCAAGAAATCTTTACAGTATTTTGGAATCCTAAACTCCATAATCAGGATTTTAAATTGTGCCCTGACTGCAATTAGCAGTCCAGGGAGTTCTTCCAGTACTGGGTAGATATTTATTTAAAATATGTGTAACCTGAAAACTGAAATTTTTATGTAAGGGACAAAATAACATCAGAAATACAGCAATACAATTAAAACATCAAATACAACAGGAAGATACAAAATAAAGTAATAATTCAAATTTACTGCCTCATTCTCACCAATCCAGTTTGAGAACCACTATATATAACAACAGACATCTACTACATAACCACTTCAAGCATGATAGCTAAAACATCGGTTCCACTTATTAAGATGCAGAATGACCTAGAAAACTGCAATCATCAATACTGCTTAATAACATTAAAAGCCTCCCTAAATAAAAATACATTTCTATACTTGGGTATTTCATTCCACAGTGCCAGTATGGCTGTCGTAAATGCACGAGACTGGACATACTGGAGAAAGTGTAATTACTCACCTGTAACAGATGTTTTCTAGGAACAGCAGGAATCAGTCCTCACATATGGGTGATGTCAGCGCTGACGGAGCCCGCGCAGAGCATTTCCCCAGCTTTTAATGAAAGCCTTTGGGACATGCTACATGCATGCATTGTCCCCTTCCTGCCCAAGGGTGCCATTTTGCTCAGTCAGATAACATAGCTAGGACGGCAGTGAAAACTAAATCAAGGTAGGAGGCAACGCCCAGGGGAGGAGGGAGGGTTGTGAGGACCAATTCCTGCTGTTCCCAGAGAACACCTGTTACAGGTGAGTAACTACATTTTCTCTAGGATCAATCAGGAAGTCAGTCCTCACATATGGGACTCCCTAGCTCCAGGCTGCCGAGGACTGAACCAAGATCATACCAAGAGCGACCAATTGGGTAGCCGTGAGTTGCAGAAGGTGAGTCCCCACAGAGACTCTGCTTGACCCTAGCGTCCAGCGACACTATCACTCCGGTAGTCTGAACACAGAAGGGTCGGAAAACAGGAGTTGTCTACACCCCGAGAATATTATGGAGTACTACCTGACCAAAAGCACTCTATCTGAGGGATTTGATCTCCAGGCAGTAGAGATCTGTGAACGTATGAATTGAAGACCATGTGGAGGCCTTGCAGATCTCCAACACTGGCACTGAGCAGAGGTTGGCCACTGATGTGGCCATCGCCTTCATGCGATGCGCTGTGATCCGGTGCTCAAGGGAAAGGCCAGCTCACTGATAGGCAAGGGTAATACAGTCCGCCACCCAAGTAGACAGAGTTCGCTTAGTAATGGGGAGTCCCATTCTACGGGGTCATAAGACACGAAAAGCTGAGGAGCTTTCCAATAGGCATGAGTCCGCTGTAAGTAGGAAAGGGCCTGCTTGAAATCTAATGCATGAACTATTAGTTCCTCCCTGCCATTATGATGCTGTGGAAAGAAGGTGGGGAGGACCACCTCTTGTTTGAGGTGGAAAGGAGATACCACCTTTGGGAGAAATTTGGGATGTATGCGGAGCACCACCCTGTTCTTATAGAACCTCATATATGGTGGATCCACCTCCAGGGCCTGGACTTTGCACCAGGAAGGCCACTTTCCAAGACAGATATCTCAGGTGGCAAGTGGCTAGGGGCTCGAATGGCGGTTTAGTGAGCTGGAAGAGCACCATGTTGAGGTCCCACTCCACCGCCAGAGGGCGGGCATTGATAACAGGAGGCCCTGGAGGAACCTAGAGATCAGGAGCTGGTTTGAGAGGGCTTTTCCCTCAAAAGGGGTGCTGATGCGTGGCTATGGTGCTCAGATGCACCCTCACAGAGCTTGATTTCACCCCAGTGTGCGACAGGTGTAGTAGGTACTGAAGTACGAGTTGCACCTGGCAGGAGAAGGGATTCTCCACACACCAGATGGAGAACCTTCTCCACTTAAAGGCATATGCCACCCATCTGGTGGTGGGTTTTTGTAAGGCCAGTAGGACCTCCTCAACTTCTCCTGGGAGATTGAAAGGAGTCAATGCTACCATCTCAACAGGGAGCCCACCTCCTGGGACAGTAGATTTGGGGCTCGATCCAGTGAGACTAGGAGTACTACCGACAGGGAGAGCAACAAAGGGAGCCATGGTTGCCTGGTCCACCTGGCAGAGATCAGTATAATGGATGACCTCTTGCTCTGAACCTTGAATAGGTTCTTGGCAACCTGGGGGGGGGGGGCTGGGGGTTGGTGGGAATGCATAGAGCAGGCCCTCGGACCACGAGATCAGGAAGGCATCCACTGCTACTCTCCCCGGGTGTGGCTGGTACGATCAGAAGCGGGGCAGCTGTGCATTATCCGGGGCGGCGAAAAGCTCAATCACAGGCCTGCCCCAGTGGTGGAAGAGCCTCCTTGCCATCCTGTGGTACAAGCGCCACTCGTGTGTGCGAAGGACTCTGCTTAGTCTATCCACTAGGCAGCTGTTCTGTCCTGGTAGGTATACTGCTTGCAAGAGCATGTTGTTGTGCACTGCGAAGGAGAGGAGGGCCACCGCCTCCTGGCAGAGGCCGTAAGAGCCCGTGCCTCCCTATTTGTTGATATAAAACATGGCAACCTGATTGTCCGTCTGGATCAGGACCAGTCGGTGACGCAGGTGGTGGCAGAACGCTTGCAGAGCCTGGAAGATTGCCCTGAGTTCCAGGACATTGATCTGCAAAAGCGACTCTTCTTGGGACCAGCTGCCTTGTGTGTGGTGGTCCCCAAACCAGGAGGGAGGCGTCTGTTGTCAGGGTCCTCTGTGGAGCAGGTGCCTGGAATGGCATTCTGACTTGGAAGTGGCACACGTTTGCCACCAGGTGAGGGACTCCGCCAGCTGACGGGTGACTCTGACCCTGTCCCGTAGCCTGCCCGTGGTTGAGTCCACTGTGAGCGGAGGCACCATTGGGCTGTCCGCATGTGTAGGCAAGCTAATGGTGTGACATGGACTGTTGAGGCCATGTGGCCTAGCAGCCAGAGGAAGCAGCGAGCCGGTATGGACCGCAGGCATTGTACCTCTCCTGCCAGTTGGATAAGATGGTCTGCTCTTTCTCTTGGGAGAACGGCCTTGAATTGCAACATGTCCAACTGAGTCCTTATAAACTCCAGGCTTTGGGCTGGAGGGAGATGGGATTTGGGGTAGTTGATGACGAACCCCAGGTGCTGCAGTAGGCGTGTTGCCAGCTGCTTTGCGGCCTGACTGACCTCTGAGGTCATGCCAGTTGCCCAGGTAGAGGAAGACGAAAGCCCCTTGTAGGCACAGGTAGGCGGCTACCACTGCCAAGCACTTGGTAAAGACCCTTGGCGAGGAGGCAAGGCCAAAGGGCAGCATTCTGTATTGGTAGTGCCCTCCTCCCACTACAAACTGTAGGTACTGCCTGTGGGAGGGATTTGAGTGTATGCACCTTTAGGTACAAGGAGCACAGCCAATCTCCCTGGTGGAGGTAAGGCAGCAGTGTTCCAAGGGAGAGCATCTTGAACTTCTCCCTCACCAGAAACTTGTTCAGGTTTCGCAGGTCTAGTATGGGCCTGAGGCCCCCCTGCTCTTTTGGGGACAAGGAAGTACCTTGAGAAGAAGCCCTTTCCCCACAGATGCTTGGGTACCGGCTCCACTGCCCTCTCCCTAAGCAGTCCTGCAAGCTCTGAGAGCAGGAGGGTCTGGTGAAGATGAGGTCGCACTGGCTCTCCTGGAAAGAACCTGGGTGGTACTTGTTGTAAGTGGCGAAGGTATCCCTCCTTTACCAACTGTAGTACCCACTGGTCTGAGGTAACCTTGGGCCACTCGTGGGCAAAGAGTGACAGGCAGCCCCCTGTGGGCTGGTGAAAGTCTCTAGGGGGAGGGGAGACCCTACCCTGGGAGTCAAAAGCTCCCCCCTGGTTGGGCTGGAGCCCGGGGCCTAGGGCTTTTGAGCTCCTTGGCCCTGCCTCTTAGGATGACAACCCTGTTGCTGGCCCGAGGAGGACTGGTACCGGTGACTCTGTTGAAAGTGACCCTTTTTAAATTTAAACCAAAAGCTTCAACAAAAAGTTCTCTGCTGGGCTTTGAATTTAACTAAAAACTCTCTGCTGATAGTAGGACCTGACTGAGTTAACAAATACACTGGATTCGAAAATACACCGATTTATCACCAATAATAAAGAACACTAAGCTTGACCCAAAAGACCCAAACTCATACAGACCCATAGCCAGCATCCCTTTCATAGCTAAAATAATAGAAAAAACAATTCAAATACAGTTACAAGAACACATTGATGAACATAAACAACTAGATTCACACCAATTTGGATTCCGCCCCTTCCATGGAGTAGAAACTCTATTAATCACCCTAATGGATTTCCTCATCAGAGGCACAGATAACAACAACCAAGGCTTCCTTCTTCTTTTCATAGATATTTCTGCCGCCTTCGACAACATTAACCACCCCACACTGATTAACAGACTTCAAAGCCTAGGAATAGGTGGGACGGTCCTTGAATGGTTCAAGTCCTACATCTCAAACAGACTAATACGCGTCCAAATTGACCAAGAGACGTCAGAATCATTCCCCCAAGGCCAAGGAATACCCCAAGGATCAGCCCTCTCTCCGCCCTCCTGTTTAACTTATACCTACAACCCATAACTAACATATTTAAAAAACACAAGATCAACCACTTCATATATGCTGACGACATCATGCTCGCTATCCCCATAACCACTAAAAACCCCTCATACGACACACTATCACAATGCATGACTGAGACCTCCTCCTGGTTAGAATCTAACTACCTCAGCATCAACCTCAAAAAAACAGAAGCAATGTTTGTAACAAGGTCATCAATCACTGAGAACACCTTCCCAGAAGCAATCACAATCAACAAAACATCCATACCTGTTAGAAAAGAGGTAAAATATTTAGGTGTAATAATAGATCACACACTTACCATGCTGCCACACATAAAACAAACCGTAAAAACCATCTACTATAAACTTAAAACTATTCAGCACCTAAGGCCACTCCTCGAAACACAAGATTTTAGATCTGTAGTAAATACACTAATCACCCCCCACTTCGACTATTGCAATAGTCTATTAATAGGCCTCCCTCAAAAAAACACATACCTCCTTCAAAGAGCTCAAAACATCTGCGCTAAAGTAATAGCTAAAGCTCGGCTAACGGACCATGTAACCCCAATACTGCTAGATCTACACTGGCTCCCAATAAACAGCCGAATAAAATACAAAATTATCCTAACAACCTTCAAACTCATAAGAGACATAGCCCCCTCACACTTATCCACACTACTGCATTCACCAACCGAAACTAGATCACATAGACAAAACGCGGCCCACTCCCTTACCACATCAAAAGCTTTCAGAAAAACAAAGAAAACCACTAGCTCCAGAGCATTCACATTTACTGCCCCTACGCTCTGGAACGACCTCCCTATAGACCTCCGCATCATAAAAGACCTCTCCCAGTTCAGGAAAGAACTAAAAACTTACCTATTTACTGAACACTTTGAAATCCCATATTCCCCTAAAAGACCTCCATAACAACCATACCCCTACACTCACTAAAACCCCCATACTCAAAACTAAATAACTCTCCCTCCCCTCCTCCCTGCCCCCACAAACACCCCGACTTATGACATAAAAGGAAATAAATTCCAACACCTAACGACACATGCCCTACAACACAACACATGCCCTACACATGCCCTACACACAACACTCAACCACTGTAAATTTCCAATGTAAATAATTAATAGTTGTTTGTATTATCAACACCTCATAAAGTTGAAGTTTATTGTTCAATGTAAATAGTTGTACCTAACCGTTCAATGTAAATAGTTGACTCCGATTGTTTAATGTAAATGTATACAACTGCGTACAATTGTTAAGTTTCATGTAAACCGCCCTTGATCGCTGGAAGGGGCGGTATAGAAGAAAATAAATAAATAAATAAATAAATAAATAAATATCACCTTTAACCCAAAGAATTCCCTTGTCCCTAAGATTCAGAGAATTTCTCATAAGTAAATACTTAATAGGGCAGATTTCTTTCCAGCACTAGGTGTCATCTCATCAACAGCCTCTCCAGTACCAGGCAGATTGTGAACACAAATGCTACAGAAATCACCGAAGACCTATAAAACAAATCTACCATACCATAACGACACCACCTTCTAAAATTAACACAATAACAAGCCTACCCCTAAAAAAGCAACACCATAAATATTGCAGTGGGCCTTAGAACATCCTTACACCTATTCAGAAAACTGAAGAAGCCAGATTACTACAGATCCAAGATAGAAACGTCATGCTAACAGAACACGTGGTCTCAATGACATAGTTAGACCACTCACCAAGTATAGAATAAATTATAGCAAACTCAAAGTAGAAATATGCAGAAAAAATTACATTTTAATGCCAACAAGCCAGGCTCTGCATGCAGTGCAACATGAGAAAAAGAAAGTGATGTATTTCGCCCTGTGCTGTGCGAAATATAAAGATGGCATATACAAAATCCAAAAACTGACATATTTCAGTCATTAAACGGAAAACAAATTCTTTACCTTTATCGTCTAGCCATCTTATGTTTCTAATTGCCTTGGTTCCAGTATCTGGATTTTCCGTCCTGTCTTCTCATACCTCTCTTTTCCAGTCTTTAATCCAGCTGCCACTTCACTCCTGTCTTCACTTGCTCCCCTACAACCAGACATTGATCTTTTCCTTTTTCTTTCGGTTGTCTTCCATTTATTTTTTTCTCTTTATCAACTCAGATTTCATTTCTCCCTTTTATATACAATTCTGAATCTCCCTCTTTTAACTGCATCAACATATCACTTTTCAACCTCCATCTCTCTATCCTTCCACAGCCACTTATTCCCCAGTCTTTAATTAACTCTTTCTCTCTTTCACCCTCCCTGTATTCAGCACCTATCATGCCCTGTCTTGCTTCCCCCCTTTCTCCCCAATCTTGGGCCTCTCCCCTTTTTCTCATCCTATCGCCCTCATTGTCCAGCATTCCCCCTCTCTCCCTTACCCTTTTCCAGCATCTCTCCATCTCACTTCAACCAATGTCCAGCATCTGCCCTACACTCCCTCACTTCATGTCCAGCATCTGCCCTCCATGACTACTGTGTCCAATGTCTGTCCTATATCCCCCCACCCCATGTCCAGCATCTCCCATTTATCACCCAAGACCTCTACTCTGTATTCAGAAGTATCTACCCTCCAACCTTTTATGATCCCCTACCTTATGTCCAGGCTCTGCTGTCCACCCCATGTACAGCATCTGCCACAGCCCCCTACCCACGTACTGCACCTGCCTTCCACCTTCACATTGTGTCTCCAGTATCTTCTAGTACATTACCAAGTTTAAGTTATAATGTAAACGCTTTGACTGAAATGATAAAGTGGTATTAAAAAAAACCCTGTTAAACAAATAAATATAATCTTCTCTTCACCTCCCTTTGTGCCCAGCATCTGCCCTGTGCTATCCTCCCCCTATTCAGCATCTACCCTCCCCATCATGGCCAACATTTGCCCAGCATTTCCCTTCCAGACATTGACTACCTGCTCCTCTGATCCCATTCCCACTCATCTACTCAGCTCTCTCTCTTCCAACATCATCCTTGCCATCTGTCATATCCTTAACCTATGCTTTCCATTTGAACTGTTCCTGTGGCCTTCAAGTATGGATCACATCTCACCTCAAAAAATCCTCATTAGACCCTGCCTGTCCTTCCAGCTATTGGCCTATCTCTCTCCTCCTCTTTGCTTCAAAACTATTTGAACGAGCGATTCACTGCCGTTGTCTTGATATTCTTTCCTTTCAAGACCTTCTGGACCCACTGCAAGTCTGGCTTTCATTCTCTACTTTCCACAGAAACAGCTCTTGCAAAAGTCTCAAGTGACTTGTTCCTTGCCAAATCCAAGGTCCTTTACTCGATCCTCATCCTTCTTGACCTTTCTGTTGCCTTTGACACTGTTGATCAGCACCTTCTCCTCGATACCCTGTCCCTGCTTGGATTTAGGGGCTCTGTTCTGTCCTGATTTTCTTCTTGTATCTCCCAGCGCACTTTTAGTGTACAGTATGTTCTGGTGGATCCTTCTATACCATCATTCTGCTTTCAGTTGGTGTACCTCAGGGCTTTGTCTTGGGACTCTATTTTTCTCTCTCTACACTCAGTCCCATGGTTTTAAGTACCATCTTTATGCTGATGACTCTCAGATCTACCTCTCTGTGCCCTAAATCTCTCCAGGAATCCAATCCCGGATCTCTATCTGCTTACCCGACATTGCTGCCTAGATGTCTCACCACTATCTGAAATTGAAAATGGCCAAAAGTGAGCTCCTTAGCTTTCCCCCTAAACCCTACTCCTCCCTTCTCTATTTCTGTGAATGACATTACACTCCTCCTCATTTCCTCAGCTCGCAACCTTGGGGTCATCTTTGACTCTACTCTCTCTTTCTCTGGGCACATCCAACAAATGGCTAAAACCTTCCACAAAATCTGTCCCTTCCTGTCTACTTAAACTACACTAGGACCCTTATCCACTCACTAGTCTGTGTGCAACCATTTTTGGACCCGGCAGCACAAGAATCAGTTCTATTGCAAACAGTTATGGCTAAAGTGGATCACTATAATGTAATCTATCTAGGACTTCCACAATATCAGATAAAACATCTGCAATCAGTGCAGAATTCAGCCATACGTACACTGGTTCGCGAAAGGAGATTTGACCATGTCATGCCTCTTCTCATACATCATCATTGGCCTCCTGTAGCGAACAGAATTCTTTTCAAGGTTGCAACGTTTCCATTTAAAGCAATTCATGATTTAGCACCGGAAGTATCCTTGGTTACTCTTTATGCCTCAACTAGGGCTCTGCGATCACTCCATGGTTTTCGGCTCTATATTCCATCACTGCTTAAGTATGAGGCCACTAGAAAATCACCTTTCTTTGCCATGGCTCCTGCTATATGGAACTCGCTTCCAGCAGACATATGCATTGAATTAAGCTTTCAACAGTTTAAAAAGACAATAAAGACGAACTTTTATGAAACAGCATTTGGAGTTGCTACATCCACTGGGTAGACAGTGTAGTTGGTACTCAAGAATTGACAGTCCTGATATGTAGCCCCCCCCCCCCCTCTTAATTCTGGTCCTATCTCCCTTCCCTTATATGTCTTTAGTGTGATATTAGAATATTTTTATTAATTTATTTTCTATCAATATGATGGCGTTCCTCCATTTGTTTTTTTATTTGCATTGTGTTTTTATGAGGTTTTTTTTAAACATTGATTTTATTGAATGTGTTTTTTATTTTTGTTTTACTCTATTGTAAACTGCTGAGTTTGTTCACAGATCTGCAGTACATCAAATAAAATAGAACCATAACTAGTCACCTCCCGCCTTGACTATTATAACCTGTTCCTCACTGGTCTAACTCAATCATCTCTCTCCCCTTCAATCTGTTCAAAACTCAGCTGCACAGCTTATCTTCCCCCAGTGTTGCTTCTTCTCAAGTCACTTCACTGGCTCCCTACCAGTTTCTGTATCCAGTTCAAACTTCTCCTACTGACCTACAAAGAATATTCATCTTGCGACTCCTCACTATCTTTCCTGTTATCTCACTCTAACCCCCTCCTTGGGAGCTCCGCTCCTCTGGCAGATCCATAGTAACATAGTAAGTGACGGCAGATAAAGACCAGCATGGTCCATCTAGTCTGCCCAGCAAGATGGCAAGAGTAGGTGCACCTGTCACTCTGTACAGGCCACCCCTCTCCATGTTTTTGTTTAGGGGTGAATCCACCACTCCATGTAGGACACCCCTATTTCTTGAGACGCTAGATAGTTCAGAAGTTAGATGGTACTGTTTATTTTGCTTTTGTCCTGTTGCTGTAGAGGGATCCACTGTGTTTGTCCCATGCCATTTTGAATTCCATCACCGTGTTTGCCCCCACCACTTCCATCGGGAGGGCATTCCAAGCATCCACCACCCTTTCAGTGAAGAAATATTTCCTGACATTGCCTTTCGATTTCCCACCTTGCAGCTTCATGTTATGCCCTCTAGTTTTACAGCTTCCCCGTCTTTGGAAGAGGTTTGTTTGTTCATCATTTCTCTTTAAGTATTTAAAGGTCTGAATCATATCTCCCCTGTCCCTCCTCTCCTCCAAAGTGTACATATTTAGGTCTTCAAGTCTCTTCTCATAAGGTTCCTGACGCAGGCTCCAAATCATTTTGGTCGCCTTTCTCTGAACAGTTTCCAGTCTTTTTACATCTTTTGCAAGATACGGTCTCCAAAACTGAACACAGTATTCCAAGTGAGGCCTCACCAGTGACTTGTACAGTGGCATAAGTACCTCTTCCTTTCTGCTGGTAATCCCTCTTTGTATGCAGCCCAACATCCTCCTGGCTTTTGCCACCACCGCCTTGTCGCACTGTTTTGCCACCTTGAGATCATCAGAGATAATCACACCAAGGTCTTTCTCCTGAACCGTGCTTACCAACTTCTCACCCTCTATCGTGTACTTTTCCCTTGGATTTCTGCTACCCAAGTGCATGACACTGCATTTTTTCACATTAAATCGTAGTTGCCAAGCATTAGACCAGTCTTCCAGCTTTTGTAGATCTTTCCTCATGTTAACCACTCCCTCAGGGGAGTCCACTCTGTTGCAAATTTTTGTGTCATCTGCAAAAAGACAGACACTTTCATTCAGTCCTTCAGCAATATCACTCACAAATATATTGAACAGTGCCGGGCCCAGGACCAAACCCTGAGGCACCTCGCTAATCATCTTCCTCTCATCCGAGTGAGCTCCATGTACCATCACCTTCTGTTGTCTGTCAGTCAACCAATTTCTAATCCAGTTTACTATCTTGGGACCCATACCCAAGCTACTGAGTTTATTGACAAGCCTCCTATGAGGAACAGTATCAAAGGCTTTGCTGAAATCCAGATAGATGACATCCATTGCATGCCCCAGATCTAGTTCCTTGGTCACCCAATCAAAGAACTCAATCAGATTTGTTTGGCAAGACCGTCCTTCGGTAAAACCATGTTGCCTTGGATCATGCAACCTGTTGGTTTTGAGAAAGTTCACTATTCGCTCTTTCAGGAGCGCCTCCATTACTTTTCCCGCCACCAAGGTAAGGCTCACGGGCCTGTAGTTTGACACTTCTTCCCTGTCACCACTTTTGTGTAAAGGTACAACATTAGCCATTCTCCAGTCCTCAGGAACCACTCCTGTTTCCAAGGATCTGTTGAAGACATCCTTTAACGGTCCTGCAAGAACCTCTCTGAGCTCTTTCAGTATCCTGGGATGTATCCCATCCGGTCCCATGGCTTTGTCCACTTTCAGTTTAGCAAGTTGTTCTAACACCTCATCTTCTGTGAATGGTGTGGTATCTACTTCATTGCTATTTTTATATTTGGGAGTCACAGCTGGTCCATCTCCAGGATCTTCTTTAGTAAAAACAGAGCAGAAGTATTTGTTTAGCAATTTTGCTTTTTCAGTGTCACTTTCCACGAGTCCTTTCCCAGCACTTCTGAGTCCTGCAATTCCAACTCTGATCTTCTTCCTTTCCCGAATATACCTGAAGAAAGTTTTGTCACCACCTTTAACATCTTTACCCTTTTATCTGTGCCCTTCTCTACCACTGCCAGCTCCATTCATTCAATCTTGCTCCTCAATATGCCTGGAACAAGCTACCTGAGTCTGTGTGTCAGGTCCCTTCTCTAGCCCTATTCAAATCCAGACTAAAAACCCACCTCTTTGAAGCCGTTCTGGATCCTGATGCTACTTACTCTCTTGTCCATTACTTATGCATATCATAACATACTCTAGTCCTCAGTTTCACTGTGTGTTTTGTCTTGATTAGATTGTAAGCACTGATGAGCAAAGACTGTGTTTTACATCTATAAGTATAGCGCTGCATACGTCTTGCAGACATTCCAACCCCCCCCCCCCCCTTCATGTCCATCTGCCCAGCATTTCTCTTCTGGCTATTCCACCCGCCCCCTTCATGTCCATTTATCCAGCATTCCCCTACTGGCCATTCCACCCTCCACTTCACATCCATTTGTCCAGCATTTCCGTTCTGGCTGTTCCACCCACTCCCCCCACCTTTGTGTCGATTTGTCCAGCATTTCCCTTCTGGCCATTCTATATCCTCCCCTTCATGTCCATCACCCCAGCATTTTCCTTCCAGCCATTCCACCCCCCTCCCCCACTGCTGCTTTTTCTGCATCTGCAGCAGCAGCAGCGATCTCAGATTTTAAAAATAAAGCACGGTTATACGTACTTCCATGCTAGTTAGGCTGATCTAGCCCCACATAATCTGACGTGAAACATGTGCCAGAGAGGGGCGGGACCAGACAGCGTTCTCAGCTTGGGAGAGCCTACTTTTTTTTTTTTTTTAAATCAGAGACCGTCACTGCCAACACAGAAAAAGCAGTAGCAGCACCATGGATGGGGGGGGGGGGGGACCAGACTGCAGCTGTATCGTCGGCATGAGAGCTAGCTTGCTTGGGCGGTAATGCCCCCCCCAACTACATCCATGCCAGAGCTTAACTACATGAAAAATGAAAAATATTTTCTCCAATTTGTTGAAACTTCATGGTGCTTCTCCTAGTCTTGCAATGGAGGAACTGGCTTAGTTCATGCCTTTCTCAGGAGTTCAGTGGACATTACAATCAATTAGATACAGTTAGTATTTTCCTGTCCCCAAGAGACTTAAAATTTAAGTTTGTACCTGAGGCAATGGAGAGTTAAATGACTTGCTCAAGATCGCAAGGAGTAGCAATGGAATTTGAACCTGGTTTCCTTGGTTCTCAGTCCACTGTGCTAATCATTAAGCTTCTTCTCTCCTTTATTGAAAGAGTAAACAATCAATTTTTATATATCCATTCCACTCCATGCGAAAATGTGGCACCCTCAAGGCCCGATTGGCATACTTCAAAATCAAAATGGGCTGAAAGGACCGTTTCTTCTTGGGAACCATGAAATAAATTGGATACCAACTAAGCAGGCACTCTTCTGTGGGGGGGGGGGGGGGCACTTCAACCACTGCCTTGATTTGAAGCAGCCACTCGAGCGTGTCTGCCACTTCTTTTGCCTTGGCTGAAGCCTTGCAGGGCAACCTCATATAGGCATCTGAGAGGGGTCACACCAACTCGAGCATGTAACCCTCACAAATAACCTTTAGAACACACTGGTCAGATGTAATTTGGACCTAGGTGGAGTAAAGGGTCTGCAGACTACCTCCTACTGGAATCACCACCACCTCAGTCTGAAATTCCTTTTTGGGACTTCTTGGAGCCTCCTAGAGCCTCAGCAGAATAGTCCATAAGAACATAAGACATGCCATACTGGGTCAGACCAAGGTCCATCATGCCCAGTATTCTGTTTCCAACAGTGGCCAATCTAGGTCATATGTACCTAGCAGTTTCCCCAAGAGACACAAGTTCCACAATGCTTGTACTGGGTCAAGCATTGATATCTTCGGTCACTTCTTAATAATGGTTTATGGACCTTTCCTCCAGGAACTTGTCCAAACCTTTTTTAAACCCAGCTACACTAACAGCCTTTACTACATCCTCCGGTAACAAATTCCAGAGTTTGATTACACGTTGAGTGAAAAAATATTTTCTTTTATTAGTCTTAAATAGTTTACCCTGTAGCTTCACTGCATGTCCCCTAGTCTTTCTATATTCTGATAAGGTAAACAATCGATCTACGTTTACCCGTTCCACTCCGTTCATTAATTTATAGACTTCTATCATATCTCCCCTCAGCCGTCTCTTTTCCAGGTTAAAGAGCCCTAACCTTTTTAGCCTTTCTTCATAGGAGTATCCTTCCATCCCCTTTACCATTTTGGTGGCTCTTCTCTGTACCTTTTCTAAAATCGCTATATCTTTTTTAAGATACGGCGACCAGAATTGCACAGAGTATTCAAGGTGCGGTCTCACCATGGAACGATATAGAGGCATTATAATATCTTTTGTTTTATTTTCCATTCCTTTCCTTATCATACCTAGCATTCTATTTGCTCTCTTAGCCGCCGCTGCACACTGGGCCGAGGGTTTTAACATGGTATCCACAATGACGCCTAAATCTTTTTCCTGGGTGGTGGTTCCTAATGTGGAACCTTGCATCGTGTAACCATAGTTTGGGTTGTTCTTCCCTAGGTGCATAACCTTGCACTTGTCCACATTAAATTTCATCTGCCATTTTGATGCCCAGTCTTCCAATTTATCAAGATCCTCTTGCAATTTTTCACAATTCTCTTGGGTTTTAACAACTTTAAATAGTTGTGTGTCATCTGCAAATTTGATAACCTCACTCGTTATTCCACTTTCCAGGTCATTTATGAATATGTCAAAAAGCAGCGCACCCAGCACAGATCCCTGAGGTACACCACTATTCACCTTTCTCCATTGGGAAAATTGGCCATTTAGCCCTACCCTCTGCTTTCTATCTTTTAACCAGTTCCTGATCCACAATAGTACACTGCCTCCTAATCCCATGACTCTTTAGTTTTGCCAAAAGTCTCTGATTAGGGACCTTGTCAAAGGCTTTCTGAAAGTCCAGATACACAATATCAACCGACTCACCTTTGTCCACCTGTTTATTCACTCCTTCAAAAAAACATAACAGATTAGTAAGACAAGATCTTCCTTGTCTAAAGCCATGTTGGCTGTCTCCCATTAGGTTGTGACTATCTACATGCTGAGTAATTTTATTCTTTATGATGGTTTCTACCATTTTTCCCGGTACTGACATCAGGCTCACCGGTCTGTAGTTTCCCGGATCACCCCTGGAACCCTTTTTAAAAATTGGTGTTACATTGGCGATCCTCCAATCTTCAGGTATTAGAGATGATTTTAATGATAGTTCACAGATTACTGATAGCAGGTCTGCAATCTCATATTTCAGTTCTTTCAATACCCTTGGATGTATACCATCCGGCCCAGGTGATTTGCTACTCTTCAGTTTATCTAATAGTTGTAAGACATCTTCCCGATGTATCGATATTTCCTTCAATTCTTCCGCACCTTTAAATACCACTTCAGTCATGGGTAACATCCCTACATCTTCCTCAGTAAAGACCGAAGCAAAGAATTCATTCAGTCTCTCCGCTATCGCCTTGTCGCCTCTTAGTGCTCCTTTAACCCCTTTATCATCTAATGGACCAACTGACTCTCTCACAGGTTTTTTGCTACGAATGTACTTGAAAAGGTCTTTATTTTGCATTTTTGCTTCCGCAGCAAGCTTCTTCTCAAATTCTCTCTTTGCCTGCCTTATCAATGCCTTGCATTTGACTTGCCAGTGCTTGTGCTGTTTCCAGGTTTCGTCGTTTGGCTCTTTTTTCCATTTCCTGAAAGATGCTTTTTTGGCAACAACAGCCTCTCTGACCTCACCTTTAAACCATGCTGGCAGTTTTTTGGACTTCCTTCCACTTTTCTTAAAGCGTGGAATACAGCTGGTCTGGGCTTCCAAGATAGTATTTTTCAACAACAGCCAAGCTTGATGTACGTCTTTAAGCTTCGCAACTGCTCCTTTTAGTTTTTTCTTAACTGTTTTCCTCATTTTATCATAGTTTCCCTTTCGAAAGTTAAAAGGTAGTACTGTGGATTTCCTTACTATCCCTCCTCCACTAATTAAATCAAAGGCGATCATGCTATGATCACTATTGCCAAGTGGCCCCAACACCCTTATCTCTTGCACTAGATCTGGTGTTCCACTAAGGACTAGAATAGTCCCTTCTTCCTCTACAACCCCCTTCAAAAGGGATGGCCCCTCAGAGGATAGAGGGATTGCTGTAAGGTTCCAAAGTACAACCCTCAAGATCTGCAAACATCCTTAAAATGCCCCCTAGAAGGGACCGTAGACTTTTCACCATGAGGTTTGTCCTCTGGCAACCTTGGGACTTGTGACTCTCCAAGATCCTTCACCAGTTTTTCCAGCACCTCTCAAAAAAGCAGGTTCCCCTTGAAGGAAGGCTTACTGAGACAAATCTTAAAAGCTATATCCACTGCCCTATTCCGCAACCACAAGAGATGTCTTGCCATCACCACAGAGGCCATGTTCTTAGCCAAGGCCCTTACTAGATCATACAGTGTATCAGCCAGATAAGCTGATCTAGACAATAGCTTAGCCGCCGCCGAAAGATCTTCTGGATGACCTGGGGCTGAGTCAAGCAAACTCTGAGCCCAGAGCAAGTGCACCCATGCCACATAGGAACAACAAACTGAAGCTGCAAAGACAAGGCAGAAACCTCAAAGGATTGCTTCAACACTGTTTCCAACTTCCTGTCTTGGGCATATTTTAAGGCTGCTCCACCCTTCACTGGAATAGTTTTCTTTGTAACTGCTGAAACCAAAGCATCCACTTTTGGAAGCCTCAAACGATCCTTCTCCTCCAGTGGGATAGGATAAAGGTGCGCCATGGAACAGCTGACACATAGTCTGGTGTCCAGGATTTCCCATGCTACTGAGATCAAGTCTTTAATGGCACTGCCAACCCAGGAAGTGACGCGGCCACAGTCACGTGGCCGCGCTCAACAAGGCTGCTCTTTAGCCACTACTGTACTGCCTCTACCCACCCAGGAAATTATGCGCCCGCGGCCACGTGGCCGTGCTCAATAAGGTACCCATTGCACCTTTAAAAGACAAGCACCGGCGGCGCCACAGTTACTGTTGTCTATGCCTCCTTGCTGTACCTTACCGTTGCTGCTACTATTGTTACTGTCATTCCCCTTGCGTCTTTACAGGCTGCTCTTAGCCACTACTGTACTGCCTCTGCCCGCCCAAGAAGTGACGTGGCTGTGCTCAACAAGGTACCCACTACACCTTTAAAAGATGAGCGCCAGCGGCGCGTGACAAGGGTGCACACCAAGGGAGTGCACCTAAGGAGCTTAGGTGTGCTCCTTGGGGTGCCTCCACTGGGGCCAGTATCATCATTAACCTCAGAACACTTCTTTCCACGTGTAGACCTCTCCTGTGGCTCATCCCTCTTCTCTCCTGCGACCAGACCCAACTCTCGCCTCTCCGGGTAGGTTCTCTGCATAACCTACCCATAGCACCAACAATGCTAGCTTCTGCCTCTAATAGTCCGTCTCTGCATCCTATCCCAGTATTATGGGGCAACCGTTCACTCATCACAACAGCTCGCTCGTGCCCTTGTGGATCTCTTTACCGCTGCTCAGCAAATCTTCTCCCGTGACTATCTTCCATGCCTCTTCATTCCTCTCAATCCCAGACTACAGCTCGCTCCCCTTCTCTTAAGCTAGGCCTTCTGAATTGTCATTCTCTATGGTCCAAAACTCTTCTGATCACTGACCTTGTTGTCCGTGAATCTCTTGATCTCCTCCTTCTTAGGGAAACCTGGCTAAAGGATGGAGAAGACTTTCTTTTAGCATGATGTCTACCCCCTGGTTTCACTGCCACCTCTGTCCCCCGCATGGGTCGTGTGGGTGGTGGAGTGGCTGCTATTCTTCATTCCTCCATTTCTTTCACACAAGTCTCATCCCCTGCTCTACATTACCCCTGATGAATCTCTTCTATTTCACCTTCATACTAGTTCTCCTTTGCATGATGTTCTTGTATACTCCCCCCCTGCACTATGTTCTGATCTCTGGGACTCCCTCCTATGATCTATTTCAGACCTATCATTGCTTTTTCCCCAACTACTTATTGCAGGGGACTTTAATCTACACCTGGACTCTCCCTCTTCTTCTAGGGACCACCCTTGTGTCGCTTCTCCAGGATCTGTCTTTTCTTCAGCATGTCTCTTTCCCTACCCATTCAGCAGGCCATACTCTCGACCTTCTTCTTTCCCCAGTCTCCCTCCCTTTTCATATTCATTCTCTCCGTGCCACCCCTCTCCCTTGGACTGATCATTATTGTCTGACCTTTCACTGTCTACCCTCTTCACTCCACTCTATGCCTCTTCCTCAGGTTCCCCATTCACCTTCTCCCACTGCACAACGTTCTTCCCACCGCATCACCGCCCTTACTCTTCAAAATTTCCCATCTGCAGAAGATCTCTTGCCTTCAGACTTCTCCTCTCTTTCCCCAAACTCGCAAGCTTCCTCTTGGTTTTCCTGTCTTTTCACTGCCCTTGATCGCGTGGCTCCCCTCCAACCACGTCCCACAAGCCATCGCCCTTCACACCCTTGGTTCCACAATGGTCTTCGTCTTCTCCGCACTCAGCTTTGACATGCAGAACGCCTGTGGCGAAAATCACCTTCCCCTATCACTCTGTCCACCTTCAAAGCTAATCATGCACACTATCGATCACAAGTTCACAGGGCCAAACAGACCTACTTTTCCACAGCCATCTCTTCTGCGCCCAACCAGACTCGCCACTTATACACAGTCCATAGATCTATTACATCCCTCCGATTAGACTCTGATCCTGCTCCACCCTCATCATTTCCTCCTCCTTCTCAACTTGCGGCTTTCTTTAATAACAAGATTCTGGATCTTAAAATGTCCCTCCCTCACTGTCCTTCACCTATCTCCTTTCCTCCTCCTGTCTCTCCCCCCCTGCTTCTCAACTTTCGCACGTTTGGCCTTCCTTCCACTCCATCACTACCTCAAAACTCATGGGACTGACACCTTCCTTCAATAAGACCTTCTGTAAACTTGACCCTATCCCCTCCTCTTGGCTGCTCACTCCCTCTCTTGCTCTCATCCCCTCCATTCTTGTTATGGTTAATACCAGTCTTTCCACGGAAGCATGCTCTTATCCACCCCATCCTCAAGAAACCCTCACTTGATCCTCTGATTCCTGCCCACTATCGCCCTGTCTGCTGTCTTGGTACATGTCGGTACCAATGACATAGGAAAATGTGGTAGGGAGATTCTGGAGACTAAATTTAAACTTTTAGGTAGGAAGTTGAAATCCAGAACTTCCAGGGTAGCGTTCTCCGAAATGCTTCCCATTCCATGTGCAGGACCCAAAAGGCAGGCAGAGCTCGAGTCTCAATGTGCGGATGAGACGATGGTGCAAGGATAAAGGTTTGGGATTTGTTAGGAACTGGGGAACATTCTGGGGAAAGGAGGGGCTCTTCCGAAGGGATGGGCTTCACCTTAACCAGGATGGGACCAGACTGCTGGCATTAACCGTTAAAAAGGAGATAGAGAAGCTTTTAAACTAGCGCAAACAGGGGAAAGCCGACAGTCGCCCAAGAGCGCATGGTTCGGAAGAAGGTATCCTTGAAGGATACTACCAAAAGCAGTGAGGTTCCAAAAAAGAATAAAGTAGCCCAAATGCCCTTGAGTATGTGCAGACAGAGCGTAAAGATTCCAAATTACCCATGCCTACCAATAGCCAGATTAATATTAATAAAATACAGTCTCTAAAATGCTTGTATACAAATGCTAGAAGTCTAAACAATAAGATGGGAGAGTTGGAATATACAGCACTAAATGAGAGGTCAGATATGATTGCAATCTCAGAGACAAGGTGGAAGGAGGATAACCAGTGGGACACTGTGATACCTGGATACAAACTATATCGTAATGATAGAACTGATAAAATTGGTGGAGGGGTTGCGCTCTATGTTAGAGAGGGCATTGAGTCAGAAAGAATTAAAGTTTTGCAGGAAACAAAATTTGCTGTAGAATCTCTATGGATTGAAATTCCATGTATGAAGGGGAAGGTGATGGCAGTGGGGGTGTACTATCGACCGCCTGGCCAGAATGAACAAATGGATGATGAAATGCTCAAAGAAATCAAGGAAGCTAACAAAAGTCTCAGCAGAGTAATAATAATGGGTGATTTCAATTACCCCGGTATCGACTGGGTCAGTGTCATGGCAGGACATGCTAGTGAGATTCTAGATGAAATAAATGACTGCTTCTTGGAGCAGCTGGTTCATGAACCGACCAGAGGGGAAGCCATACTGTACCTAGTCCTTAGTGGAACACCAGATCTGGTGCAAGAAATAAGGGTGTTGGGACCACTTGGCAATAGTGATCATAGCATGATCGTGTTTGATTTAATTAGTGGAGGAGGGATAGTAAAGAAATCCACAGTACTACCTTTTAACTTTCGAAAGGGAGACTATGATAAAATGAGGAATATAGTTAATAAAAACTAAAAGGAGCGGTTGCAAAGGTTAAAGACTTACATCAAGCTTGGGTGTTGTTTAAAAATACTATCCCGGAAGCCCAGACCAGCTGTATTCCACGCATTAAGAAAAGTGGAAGAAAGTCCAAAAAAATGCCAGCATGGTTTAAAGGTGAGGTCAGAGAGGCTGTTACTGCCAAAAAAAGCATCTTTCAGGAAATGGAAAAAAGAGCCAAACAACGAAAACTGGAAACAGCACAAGCACTGGCAAGTTAAATGCAAAGCATTGATAAGGCAGGCAAAGCGAGAATTTGAGAAGGAACTTCCTACGGAAACAAAAGCACAAAATAAAGACTTTTTCAAGTACATTCGTAGCAAAAGGCCTGTGAGAGAGTCAATTGGACCATTAGATGAAAGAGGGGTAAAAGAGGCAGTAAGAGGAGACAAGGCTATAGCGGAGAGACTGAATGAATTCTTTGCTTCGGTCTTTACTGAGGAAGATGTAGGGATATTACCCATGACTGAAGTGGTATTTAAAGGTGATACTGCAGAGGAATTGAGAGAAATATCGCTACACCGTGAAGATGTATTACAACTATTTGATAAACTGAATAGTAGCAAATCACCTGGACCGGATGGTATACATCCAAAAGTGTTGAAAGAACTGAAATATGAGATTGCAGACCTGCTATTAGTAATCTGTGAACTTTCATTAAAATCATCTGTAATACCTGAGGATTGGAGGATCGCCAATGTAACGCCAATTTTTAAAAAGGGTTCCAGGGGTGATCCGGGAAATTACAGACCGGTGAGCCTGACGTCAGTACTGGGGAAAATGGTAGAAACCATCATAAAGAACAAAATTACACAGCATGTAGATAGTCATGGCCTAATGGGAGAGAGCCAACATGGCTTTAGACAAGGAAGATCTTGTCTTACTAATTATTTTATTTATTTATACAGTTTTGTATACCACCTTATCCTTCAATCAAAGTGGTCACAACACAATTGGGAGATATATTTAACACAAGGGGATATGAGACACTTACACTAATACTTACAGGGAACATGGGCAATGGAGGGTTAAGTGGTTTGCCCAAGATCACAAGGAGCACCTGTGGGACTAGAAACCCCAGTCCTTCCATTACTAATCTGATATGTTTTTTTTAAAGGTGTGAATAAACAGGTAGACAAAGGTGAGTCGGTTGATATAGTGTATCTGGACTTTCAGAAGGCTTTTGACAAGGTCCCTCATCAAAGACTTTTGGCAAAACTAAAAAGTCATGGGATAGGAGGCAGTGTACTATTGTGGATCGTGAACTGGTTAAAAGATAGAAAGCAGAGGGTAGGGCTAAATGGCCAATTTTCCCAATGGAAAAAGGGGAATAGTAGAGTACCCCAGGGATCTGTACTGGGTCCGCTACTTTTTGACATATTCATAAATGACCTGGAAAAGGGGAATAACTAGCGAGGTTATGAAATTTGCAGACAACACAAAACTGTTTAAAGTTGTTAAAACCCAAGAGGACTGTAGAAAACTGCAGGAAGATCTGGATAAATGCTAGGTATCATAAGGAAAGGAATGGAAAATAAAACAAAGGATATTATAATGCCTCTGTATCGTTCCATGGTACGACCGCACCTTGAATATTGTGTGCAATTCTGGTCGCCGTATCTTGAAAAGGATATAGCGTTATTAGAAAAGGTACAGAGAAGAGCCACCAAAATGGTAAAGGGGATGGAAGGCTAATCCTATGAAGAGAGGCTATAAAGGTTAGGGCTCTTCAACCTGGAAAAGAGACGGCTGAGGGGAGATATGATAGAGGTCTATAAATTAATGAATGGAGTGGAACGGGTAAACGTAGATTGATTGTTTACGCTATCAGAATATAGAAAGACGAGGGATCCAAGATGGCGGAGGAGGAAGACGCCGAATTTGGGTGTCTGACCTGCTCCTGCATTTAGCCTTCCGATGGGCAAGAAAAGGAAACAACGTTCCCAAAAACCCCCTGAGGCTTCGACCCCGTCGGATAGACTGGTGCAGTCTTCAATTGCGGCGTTTTGCACTCTTTCGGCGAGCATGGCTTCGGTGGACCCTCTGAATGTTTCAGAGGATCTGAGCACAGAGGCGGTGGAATTAAGCCCCGTACAAGTGCCGCCGGTTCAGCCTCAAAGCCGCCTACAGGAGAGGCAGCTTGGTGACTTACCTCTATTCCAGGAGGTAATCTCAGCTACCCGGGGTTCCCCTGTGAGGAGTGAAGCGACAGTGTCAGCTATTGGAACGGTGTCGGGGGGGGGGTCGGGTAGACTCTCCTTCCTCCAGTGGCAAGAGTGAAAAGAAACAACTTTCTCCTGATGTGTCCGGCTTATCGGCTCTATGGCTGCCAGGTAGAGTGGAGAAACCGGCGCGGGAAATGTTGGACAGCTTGTGGGAAGCTATCTCCGACCTGCAGCAATGCCTACTAGCATTTGTTAGTTCTTTTTCACAGGAGCTTCTCGCTCTTAAAACTCAGTGTTCTTCTACAGACTCGGAGGTAATTGCTCATTCAGTAAGACTTTTGTCTTTGGAGGCTAAGGTGGAGGGCCAGGAGATCCTTCATGCTGTTAATGAACAGGATCGATTAATTCAAGCCAGGAAGATTGAATATTTGGACAACCAATTATGCAGGCTCTTGAACTTTCCTCACTCTCCTTTGATAGCACTTATGGACCTGGTTCGCAAGTTCTTTGTTGAAATTCTTCAACTCCCAGCTGATTCATTGCCACCAGTGGTGTGGGTTCAATATGTTTCGATTTCTTCATTAGAGTCTGGGACCCAGCAGATGCCGGTGGCGGACTCTGGATCACAGCAGAGGGATCTATCAGAATTTCTGGATAGCTCACTAGAGGTGGTGACCAGGAAGGTGACATTATTGGTTAACCTTGCTTTTGAGTCTGATAGGAATACTGTACTTCGTTAATTTTTTCGTAGGATTTCTGCTTCTCAGTTTATGGGTTCAAAAATATTAATTTTTCCTGATCTGGCTAGAGACACGCAGAAAAGGCAGAAGGCTTTTCTGGCTTTACATCAGAGAACGGAAGCCTTGGGAGCGCAGTTTAAGTTAAGATATCCCTGTAAGTGTACGGTGAATTTTCAGTCTAAACAGTATATTTTCTTTGAATCCAAACAACTGTTGCAATTTCTTATTAGTAGGGAAGAGGGTGGGGGTGGGGTAACTCCCATACCGGCCGCCATGTAAAGATATTCATTGCTCCTATGATTTCTGTATTTGTGGTTATTGGTTATTCCAATTTCTTTGTTATTTCTTGTTTCTTGGATCCATATTGGGGGGCAACGTATTGTGGTCTATTCCAGTTACGATTTATTTTTCCTTTTATAGGTTTGCTGTTTGTTTCTTGTTTGTATTTCTGATTCCCATTCAGATGTGTATGCTCTGGATTGTACTGAAAAAGTTGAAAATAATAAATTAAAAAAAAAGAATATAGAAAGACTAGGGGACATGTAATGAAGTTACAGGGTAAACTATTTAAGACAAATAAGAGAAAATATTTTTTCACTCAACGTGTAATCAAACTCTGGAATTTGTTACCGGAGGATGTAGTAAGAGCTGTTAGTGTAGCTGGGTTTAAAAAAGGTTTGGACAAGTTCCTGGAGGAAAGGTCCATAAACCATTATTAAAAAGGGACCCAGGATATCAATGCTTGATCCAATACAAGCATTGTGGAACCTGTGTCTCTTGGGGATACTGCTAGGTACGTATGACCTAGATTGGCCATGGTTGGAAACAGGATACTGGGCTTGATGGACATTGGTCTGACCCAGTATGGCATATCTTATGTTCTTATGCCCTGTCTCCAATCTCTCCTTTCTTTCCAAAATACTTGAGAAAACGGTCTTTGCACAATTATCACATCACCTTGACTCCACTTATTTTCTTCACCCTCGCCAATCAGGTTTTCAGCAGGGCCACAGCGTAGAGACTGTTCTTTTGGGATTTCTTAACGAACTTCACGTGGCCCATGACCGTGGTGATTTCTCGGTGGCGGTATCTTTAGATCTTTTGGCTGCATTTGACCTAGTTGACCACTCTCTTCTTCTTTCTCATCTATGTGAGGCTGGCCTCTGTAGCACGGTTCATCACTAGTTTCATTCATTTCTTTCCTCTCACTCCTGCACAGTAGTCTCCTCAGCTGCTCCGCTAGTCTCTTCCGACCCCTTTCTACTGCCCTGTGGTGTCCCTCAGGGGTCTGTCTTAGCACCTCTTCTCATCAACATTTTCCTGGCACCACTGGCACTCTTAATTCAACAATTTGGTATTTCTGCTTTCTATTACACTGATGATCTGATTCTTCTTTTCCACACCTCCCCCCTCAACTCTGATCTCACCCCCCTCAACTCTTGCCTTTCTGCTGTTGTTAATTGGCTTGCAACAAATTGTTTGTACTTAAACTTAACAAAAACACTTGCTATTTGGTTTACTCACAGTAGTCCTCCCCCTCTGGTCACTCCCTCCTTCTCTGGCACACCTATTCCCTTGGTTTCTACCTTCCGTTATTTAGGTGTCCTTTTCGACTCAGATCTTTCCTTTCAGGCTCACATTTCTCACGTTACCAAGACTTCTTTCTTCGCCAGATCCGAGCAATCTGCCCATTTCTCACCTCACAGGCTCTTACTACCCTTCTTCTTTCCCTGGTGTGACATAGTGGGTCCTTCCAGCGCGTTAGAAGAAGCTAAAAAGCCAGGAACAGGAGTAGGGCTGAGTTGTAAACAAAAGCACATGGCTCCTGGTTACCTTAGAAACCAAGCACAGAGGCAAGAGAAAGGCCCGTGCTACCATTTAGGGAATGAGTCACGAGCTAATGCAGGACACCTGCTAGGGGGTGGAGTTGAGCACTGCCCTAGAATTCACCCTAATAAAGAGAGTTCAGTTGAGCTTATGGAGTTAGAAGAAAGAAAAGAAGGAGGAGGAGGCGTAGAGGCAGGTGTGCTGGATAACGAAGCTAATGAGAGCTACAGTGAAGACAGCAGTGTCAAGAAAAAGCCCGAGTCTCTGTGGAAGGGTGAGACAGAGTCTTTCTTCAGGAAAAGAAAAGAAACCCCAAGGGAAGGATATAATAAGGGCAGAGTGGATTACCTGCAATATCCAGGGGAACACAGAAGAGAAAGAAAGCCAGGAAGGCAAGTGAAATCTTCTGTGCACAGCTTAGGTTGGGAACTTACAGCCAGTCCAAAGCCACAAAGAAAACCTCCACCAGCTAGGCTAAAAGGTAAGCCAAAAGGCTGGTATAAAAGTAGTTACAGTGACTGTATTTACCCAGAGGGTTGGAGCTGGGAAGAGAATACCTGTGCTGATAATGTTTATGAAAGCCAGTATTTAACTCAGGAATATCAAGTGAAACCTGAAGCAGTTAGAAAAGGCGTGGCACCAGGGTTGCCGTTAGAAACATTTCCTTCTAGCCAGGAAGAGTTAATGGACTTTGAACCTGAGTGTGTGAATATTGATGAAGATATCATGGACTGTACGATATCGCTTGCTAATGAAATAATCTCATTACGCTGAAGGCATGCTTTGAAAAGAAAGTACAGCACTACTAGCATTTGGAAGCAGAGAGCTGTGAAGAAACAGCATTGTTACGTTGGAATGCTAGATATCAACCTGTTTATTGCTGAAGTAAGCCTTTTCTGTTAAAGAACCTTTGATTTGTACTTATGCCAGTAAATACCTGGTTTGTGTTACTTTGTTCATGGTGAAATCCACCCCGGGAGGGGAAATAAAATCCTTTGGTTGCTTAAACCACTTTTCCACAACTGCTCCTCATTGATCAGGTGAAGGGACTACATTTCCCAAGAAGCCCAGCTTCAGGATTTGTAAAGTAGCTGCTTCAGTGGGGAAAAACCACTCACTTAACCTCTACCCACTTATACACGGGGGTTTAAGGAGAGCTGGTGACACTGGTCATGTTACTTGTCGACTTCTGCAATTCGGTTCTGGTTGGGCTTCCCCATTCACAGCTCCACCATCTACAACGCATTCAAAACACTGCTGCATGCCTTATCTTTCACGCCTCACTTCGGGATCATGTCACCCCTCTCTTTCTCCATCTTTACTGGCTTCCTCTTGAGTTTTGCATACGCTATAAGATCCTCACACTGGTGCATCAAGTCCTATACAGCCACATCCCTCAGTATCTAGCAGACTTAATACAGTTTCATACTCCCACCCGCTCACTTCGGTCCCTGCACATCAATCGCCTTCACCTCCCTTCTCCATCACATGCTCATTTACAATCCACACGCTCCTCTGCTTTCTTTTTCATCGGTCCTGCACTCTGGAACTCCCTACCCACTTCACTTCGACTCGAACAGCAATATTCAATCTTTAAGAGAGACTTGAAAACTCACCTCTTCTCTTCCGCTTTCAACCTTCCTTCCCCTTCTGTGTGAAACTACCCTTGTCCTACTTTCTCTTACTCCTTTCTCCTTTTCGTTATATATATATATAACTGTCTTGGGTGCTTTCCTGTCATAAAATGTAACTTTTTTTCCTTTTTCCGGCCCTTTGGCCTATCTTGTATATTTTTACCTTTGTAAACCGCTATGCTGTTACTCGAATGGTATATCAAACCAAATAAACAAACATATGCAGCAGAAAAAATTTAGAGGACTTTTGAATACCTTGCAACAAGGGATACCCCAAATTCCCCTCTTCCGCAGCGGATTTTTTCATAATGTTCAGAGTCAACAACAATTAGGAGATGACAGCCACTAATTCCTCAAGCCAAAAGATTCTGATTACCGACTGATCCTCACCGAGAGGAAACTTGTGTTCCTCCAACTCATTCCCTGTGGGATCCCAGAATCCAGAAGGCCCTTCCAGAGGATCCTTCCAGGTCTCCAGTCTCCAGTGCTTTGCTGCAAGCTCTCCCAGCTCCTTTACTCCAGGCCTCGGGTCCTCCACTCTGCCAGGTACACCACAAGGAGAACTTTGCACCAGGCCCTGCTTTATGCAGGCGGCCTGATGCAAAAGCAACACAAATTCTGTGGAAAAGGGAACCCCCTGCATCCTAGCCAATTTCCCTGTCTCTGACCTAGTTGCTTGCATCATGGCCACATTTACCGCCAGATTCCCGGGCTCCCATGGCTGAGGAGAAACGAGCCACCACTCAAATTTGCTGCCTGAGATTGCAGATAATTACAATTCCCCTCTGGTGCTTTCCCCAGAGGAAATCCTCCACAGCACAGCCCTCTGTCTCACAGCCATGGCAAAATCTGGCAGATAACTGCCTGCGGCAGCTTTCACAGGCCACATAGAATGCGTGGCCAACAGCATTCACAGTCCACGGCCACACGCTTGCTCCATCCAGTCGTGCAACCCTTCTCATCTCAATCAGTCAATCACATCGTCCGATCCTCTATTGATGTTCCCTCATCACCGCAGACAAGAGAGAGAAACCTGACCATCTCTCCTTTTTTTTTTTATACAAATTTTTAAGAGACCAGGCTCTGCCATGGATTTGTACCCATAGTCTTCTCCCAAAGGTTGGAGAGAAGTATTGGAGTATCCCCCAAAGGACTAAAATTGCCCCAGGTGTGTAAGGGGGAGTGACCAGAACCACAGAGTTCTGCATCCCTAAGCACACAAGTGCTGTAATCTCGCACTGGACCCTCTGCGGATCAATATCAAAACACTTCAAGGCTTTCTTTTTTTTTTTTTTAAACTATAAAGTCCTACAGGGGAGTCCAGTCTGCACAGGAACTCATCACCATCCACTGGAGACTGAGAAATACTAGCATGAGCAGACCTGCACAGAACCCTCATAGGATGACATCATCAAGATCAGTGAGTCTTCATCTGCTGGTGATGGGACACAACTCATGCATCTGGACTGGACTGAAGAAACAATGAAGAATATGTAAATGTTTTCAGGCATTTTTTGAAAGACGCAGTATATGTCTTTATTCTAAGCTCCAAGGGCAACATTTCCTTATCTCATGAGAGAACGCTAGAGCTAGTTTCTCTGGAGAGAGAAAGGCAGATATATCATGGAGACTATGCATATATATTCTTTAAGAGCACATCCATGAAGAGCTGCCACGTGGGAAGTGAGCATGGAGTTCTGGAAGAATTTTCTTCCAAAAGAAGCCAAAGTCCAAGAAACGACCACAGACTGGTGATGTCAGTTCTATTACTTTCCTTCTGTGAAAAAAGCTCCTTCGGTTTCATTGAATGCAGAATTGCTCGAGAGTTCTGGAACTGAGCTTGTGACTCCTGCTACTTTGTTGGTTTCCTTTGCTCTATCCTCAGATAGGGAATGGTTTCTTAAGATGTAATTCAAGAAAAGGAGTGCTGCTTTACTGGATTTAACAATTTGTATATTGCCAGATTTATAAAAAAAAAAAAAATCACAGAAGAAAAGGTAGGAATGTCTTCTGTTAAGGCCTGGTGTTGGGCAAATAGGCACTCTTTTGTTCCTCAAATTTCTTTACAAATGCTTGGATAAACTAAATATGTGCATTGTTTTTATTTTTTTATCCAGCCCAAATATTTTCTTCTATTAATTCTAGGATAACTGTGACATCTCCATAAGAAAATAAGATATGCCATACTGGGTCAGATCAAGGACCATCAAGCCCAGTATCCTGTTTCCAACAGTGGCCAATCTAGGTCATAAATACCTAGCAGTTTCCCCAAAAGACACTATTTCCTCAATGCTTGTATTGGGTCCCTTTTAATAATGGTTTATGGACCTTTCCTCCAGGAACCTGTCCAAACCTTTTTTAAACACAGCTACACTAACAGCTTTTACTACATCCTCCGGTAAGAAATTTCAGAGTTTGATTACACATTGAGTGAAAAAATAATTTCTCTTATTAGTCCTAAATAGGTTACCCTGTAGCATCACTGCATGTCCCCTAGTCTTTTTATATTTTGATGATGTAAACAATCGATCTACGTTTACCCGTTCCACTACATTCATTACTTATATCTCCCCATCAGCCATCTCTTTTCCAGGTTGAAGAGCCCTAACCTTTTTAGCCTCTCTACACAAGAGTATCCTTCCATCCCCTTTACCATTTTGGTTGCTCTTCTCTGTACCTTTTAATGCTATATCCTTTTTAAGAAACGGCGACCAGAATTGCATACACTATTCAAGGTGCGGTCGCACTATGGAACGATACAGAGGCATTATAATATGCTTTGTTTTATTTTCCATTCCTTTCCCTATGATACCTAGCATTCTATTTGCTCTCTTGGCTGCTGCTGCACACTAGGTGGAGGGTCTTAACATGTTATCCATGAAGACGCCTGAATCTTTTTCCTGGGTGGTGGTTCCCAATGTGGAACCTTACATCGTGTAACCATAGTTTGGGTTGTTCTTTCCTAGGTACATAACTTTGCACTTGTCCACATTAAATTTCATCGCACATTTGAATGCCCAGTTTTCCAATTTATCAAGATCCTCTTGCAATTTTCCACAATCCTCATGGGTTTTAACAACTTTAAATAGTTTTGTGTCATCTGCAAATTTGATAACCTCACTCCATAATCCCTTTTCCAGGTCATTTATGAATATGTCAAAAAGCAGCGGACCCAGCACAGATCCCTGAGGTATTCCGGTATTCATATTTCTCCATTGGGAATATTGGCCATTAAGCCCTACCCTCTGCTTTCTATCTTTTATCCGGTTCCTGATCCACAATAGTACACTGCCTCCTATACCATGACTCTTTAGTTTTGCCAAAAGTCTCGGATGAGGGACCTTGTCAAAGGCTTTCTGAAAGCCCAGATACACTATAATCAACGGACTCACCTTTGCCTACCTGTTTATTCACACCTTCAAAAAAATATAACAGATTAGTAAGACAAGATCTTCCTTGTCTAAAGCCATGCTGGCTGTCTCCCATTAAGCCATGACTATCTATATGTTTAATAATTTTGTTCTTTATGATGGTTTCTACCATTTTTCCCGGCACTGACGTCAGGCACACCGGTCTGTAGTTTTCCGGATCACTCCTGGAACCCTTTTTCAAAATTGGCGTTACATTGGCCATCCTCCAATCTTCAGGTATTACAGATGAATTTAATGATAGTTCACAGATTACTAATAGCAGGTCTGCAATCTTGTATTTCGGTTCTTTCAACACCCATGGATGTATACCATCTGGTCCAGGTGATTTGCTACTCTTCAGTTTATCAAATAGTTGTAATACATCTTCCCGGTGTATCGATATTTCTTTCAATTCTTTTGCAATATCTCCTTTAAATACATCTTCAGTCATGGGTAACATCCCTACATCTTCCTCAGTAACGACCGAAGCAAAGAATTCATTCAGTCTCTCCACTATGACCTTGTCCCCTCTTAGTGCCCCTTTAACCCCTCTATTATCTAATAGAACAACTGACACTCTCACATGTTTATTTCTATGAATGTACATGAAAAAGTCTTTATTACGCGTTTTTGCTTCCACAGCAAGCTTCTTCTCAAATTCTCTCTTTGCCTGCCTTATGAATGCCTTGCATTTAACTTGCCAGTGCTTGTGCTGTTTCCAGTTTTCATCATTTGGCTCTTTTTTCCATTTCCTGAAAGATGCTTTTTTGGCAAAAGCAGCCTCTCTGACCTCACCTTTAAACCATGCTGGAGGTTTTTTGGACTTCCTTTCACTTTTCTTAAAGCATGGAATACAGCTAGTCTGGGCTTCCAAGATAGTATTTTTAAACACCATCCAAGCTTGATGTAAGTCTTTAGCCTTTACAACTGCTCCTTTTAGTTTTTTCTTAACTATTTTGCTTATTTTATCATAGTCTCCCTTTCGAAAGTTAAAAGGTAGTACTGTGGATTTCCTTACCATCCCTTTTCCATTAATTAAATCAAATGTGATCATGCTATGATCACTATTGCCAAGTGGCCCCAACACCCTTATCTCTTGGCACCAGATCTAGGGTTCCACTAAGGACTAGGTACAAAATGGCTTCCCCTCTGGATGGTTCATGAACCAGCTGCTCCAAGAAGCAGTCATTTATTTAATTTAGAAACTATCTCCCTAGCATGTCTTGCCGTGACGCTGACCCAGTCAATACCGGGGTAATTGAAATCACCCATTATTTATTTATTTAATTTAACATTTCTTATATACCGCCTTTCATAATATAAAGGCAGTTTACATTAAACAAACTGAAATTACATTGAACAGGGCATTATTACTTGGAGATAACTATTTACAGGGAACATGGGCAATAGAGGGTTAAGTGGCTTGCCCAAGACTACCTGTGGGACTAGAAACCCCAGTACATTCTGCCCAAGGTTGCTGTCCTCAAGTGTGGATTTGAACCCCTGACCATTAGTATTACTGTGCTGTAACTTTTGTTAGTTTCCCTGATTTCTTTGAGCATTTCATCATCCATTTGTTCATTCTGGCCAGGCGGTCGATAGTACACCCCCACTGCCATCGCCTTCCCCTTTTTACATGGAATTTCAATCCATAGAGATTCTACAGTGTATTTTGTTTCCTGCAAAATTTTAATCCTTTGTGACTCAATGCCCACTCTAACATAGAGTGCAACCCCTCCACCAATTTGATCAGCTCTATCATTATGATAAAGATTGTACCCAGGTATCACAGTGTCCCACTGGTTCTCCTCCTTCCACCATGTCTCTGAGATACCAATCATATCTAACTTCTTATTTAGTGCTATATATTCTAACTCTCCCATCTTATTTTTAAACTTCTAGCATTCGCATACAAGCATTTTAGAGATTGTATTTTATTCATATTAATCTGGCTTTCGGTAGACAGGAGTAATTTGGAATCCTTAAGCTCTCTCTGCTCCATACTCAAGGGCATTTGGGCTACTTTTGTCTTTATTGGAACCTCTGCTGATATGCCCTAACTTCTTTCTTTTGTTAGTATCCTTCAAGGATACATTCTTCCGAACCATGCGCTCTTGGGCGACTGTCGGCTCTCCCCTATTATCTAGTTTGAAAGCTGCTCTATCTCCTTTTTAAAGGTTAATGCCAGCAGCCTGGTTCCATCCCAGTTAAGGTGAAACCCATCCCTTCGGAAGAGTCCCTCCTTTCCCCAGAATGTTCCTAACAAATACAAAACCCTTATCTTTGCACCATCGTCTTATCCACGCATTGAGACTCCGGAGCTCTGCCTGACTTTTGGGTCCTGCGTGTGGAACGGGAAACATTTCGGAGAATGAAACCCTAGAAGTTCTGGATTTCATCTTCCTACCTAAAAGCCTAAATTTAGCCTCCAGAACCTCTCTATCATATTTTCCTAAGTCACTGGACATGTACCAAGACAGAAGACTCCTCCCAAGCACTATCTAAAACCTTGTCTAGGTGGTGCGTGAGGTCCGCTACCTTCGCACCAGGCAGACATGTTACCAGGCAATCCTCACGTCCACCAGCCACCCAGCTATCTACATGCCTTATGATCGAATTACCAACTATAACGGCTGTCCTAACCCTTCCCTCATGGAAACATGGCCCTGGAGAAACTTCCTCAGTGCGAGAGGGTTTTACATTAACTGCAGGACAGGTCCTAGCTTCAGGATTACTTTCTGCCACACCAGAGTGATACTCTCCTGTCACGTGACCTCTCTCCTCCATGGCAACAGGGATGCTGCCAGGCTGGAGGTGGGACTTCAGGACTATATCCCTGTAGGTCTCGTCTATGTACCTCTCTGTCTTCCTTATGTCTTCCAAGTCTGCTACTCTAGCCTCCAGAGATTGGACTCGTTCCATGAGAGCAAAGAACTCCTTGCACCTTGTGCACATGTAAGACCCCTTACCAATTGGGAGAAAATCATACATGTGATACTCAGTGCAAAAGACTGGAAAGCCCCCATCTTGCTGCTGGACTGCTCTCTGCATCTTAGTTTTAAGGTTGTGTTTAGATATTTAAGTTCTTTACTTAGTAAGGGTTGCTGGCGATACTTATACTAATAAAATTATACCTAATACGTTTAATGTTCTTTGTTCACCTGAATTTTAATTAATCTCAGGTCCTTAATGTATGCTGATGAGAAGAAACTGCTGCACCCGAGAGTGAATATGGCACCTCCTTTCCTTTAAGAGGTTTAAGCACCTATAAAGCTATGATTATCCCAGGGGTGGGTGGGTATCAGGGAGGGAGGGAGGGAGGGAGGGAGGGAAAGAAGACTTATTAAAAGCTGGCTGCTAAACAGTACCCTGTCCTGTGCTTCTAAGGTAATCTGTGATCAATCTCCAGGGGGAGTCACACAGCCCTAGCTTGGATAGAGGGAGTCTTAGGTTCTAAATTTAATCAGAAAGCTCTCTGCTGTGTTTTAAATTTAAACTAAAAACTCTTTGCTGCTACTAGGCCCAGACTGATTTAACAAATACACTAGGTTCACAGATTAATCTGCTTTAATTTAAAGAATTCCTTTTCCGCAAGATTTAGAAAAATTCCCAGAAGTTGTCACCCTCTCGGTGGCCAGCCCAGCGCCTAGGGTGCTGAGGGTTGGTCTGCCTTTGTATTCCTGACTCAGAGAGTGTGACCCTGCATTGGTCCTGCAAGGCCCTCTGGGAATAGTAGTCCCTTTTACCCTTTGAGAACAGAAGAGTTGTAGTCGAGTGTTTCAGGCAAATAACAAGAATTTATTTTTCCCCTTCCCAACGGATTTCTGTGCAGGTAAATAACTTAGGACAAACTGCCATACAATTGGCTTGAGGGATATGTACAAGAACACAGGTAAATTAGCCTTATCAGCTTCAGGCTCACAACGTGCAGTGTTCGGTACCAACAAAACAATAACAGCTTCCTTCAGCAAAAGAAAAGGTTCCCCATTCTTTCTGCTACTTCACCAGCTTTCTCAAACCAGTGTTCAGCACAGAGACTCAACGTGGTCAGCAAAACATAACGTGCAGTCCATCTGGTTATCCACTATTTCACGGCTATCAGAATCAATCTGCATTTCTTCAGCGTCAGCAATAGCAGGGTGTGCAGTGAGCTACTATCCTGAACTTTAAAACAGACGTCTTCACTATCCCCACGTGGCTTCTCTCGGTAGCACTCTAAAGGACAGGACTGTGAATTACCATATATACTGAAGTTTCTTTTTAGAGAGTCTGCTATTTTCTGGCAACTGCAGGGAAATACTTTATAACTAGGTTCAAATCTATGTAAGTTGTGAAGCCTACTTTTCGGCTTTGGAGGGAAAGGAATTCTCAGCTCTGCAAGGTCAGACTGATTCCCAAACATGGCTTGTGTTTGTTTGTCTCTCAGCCTCGTAGCTTCAGACTTAGAGGTACAAGTATTTTCATGCCAGCAGGTTTCTCTCTCTGGAGCATGTGAGTTTTCCCAAGCCTGCCTTTCAGGAAATATCTTGTCCTTCTTGCCTTTACCAGACGGCACCTAAGAACATAAGAACATAAGATATGCCATACTGGGTCAGACCAAGGTCCATCAAGCCCAGTATTCTGTTTCCAACAGTGGCCAATCTAGGTCATATGTACCTAGCAGTTTCCCCAAGAGACACAAGTTCCACAATGCTAGTACTGGGTCAAGCATTGATATCTTCGGTCACTTCTTAATAATGGTTTATGGACCTTTCCTCCAGGAACTTGTCCAAACCTTTTTTAAACCCAGCTACACTAACAGCCTTTATTACATCCTCCGGTAACAAATTCCAGAGTTTGATTACACGTTGAGTGAAAAAATATTTTCTTTTATTAGTCTTAAATAGTTTACCCTGTAGCTTCATTGCATGTCCCCTAGTCTTTCTATATTCTGATAACGTAAACAATCGATCTACGTTTACCCGTTCCACTCCGTTCATTAATTTATAGACTTCTATCATATCTCCCCTCAGACGTCTCTTTTCCAGGTTAAAGAGCCCTAACCTTTTTAGCCTTTCTTCATAGGAGTATCCTTCCATCCCCTTTACCATTTTGGTGGCTCTTCTCTGAACCTTTTCTAAAATCGCTATATCCTTTTTAAGGTACGGCGACCAGAATTGCACACAATATTCAAGGTGCGGTCTCACCATGGAACGATATAGAGGCATTATAATATCTTTTGTTTTATTTTCCATTCCTTTCCTTATCATACCTAGCATTCTATTTGCTCTCTTGGCCGCCGATGCACACTGGGCCGAGGGTTTTAACATGGTATCCACAATGACGCCTAAATCTTTTTCCTGGGTGGTGGTTCCTAATGTGGAACCTTGCATTGTGTAACCATAGTTTGGGTTGTTCTTCCCTAGGTGCATAACCTTGCACTTGTCCACATTAAATTTCATCTGCCATTTTGATGCCCAGTCTTCCAATTTATCAAGATCCTCTTGCAATTTTTCACAATCCTCTTGGGTTTTAACAACTTTAAATAGTTTTGTGTCATCTGCAAATTTGATAACCTCACTCGTTATTCCACTTTCCAGGTCATTTATGAATATATCAAAAAGCAGTGTACCCAGCACAGATCCCTGGGGTACACCACTATTCACCTTTCTCCATTGGGAAAATTGGCCATTTAGCCCTACCCTCTGCTTTCTATCTTTTAACCAGTTCTTGATCCACAATAGTACACTGCCTCCTATCCCATGACTCTTTAGTTTTGCCAAAAGTCTCTGATGAGGGACCTTGTCAAAGGCTTTCTGAAAGTCCAGATACACAATATCAACCGACTCACCTTTGTCAACCTGTTTATTCACTCCTTCAAAAAAACATAACAGATTAGTAAGACAAGATCTTCCTTGTCTAAAGCCATGTTGGCTGTCTCCCATTAGGTTGTGACTATCTACCTGCTGAGTAATTTTATTCTTTATGATGGTTTCTACCATTTTTCCTGGTACTGACGTCAGGCTCACCGGTCTGTAGTTTCCCGGATCACCCCTGGAACCCTTTAAAAAAAATTGGTGTTACATTGGCGATCCTCCAATCTTCAGGTATTACAGATGATTTTAATGATAGTTCACAGATTACTGATAGCAGGTCTGCAATCTCATATTTCAGTTCTTTCAACACCCTTGGATGTATACCATCCGGCCCAGGTGATTTGCTACTCTTCAGTTTATCTAATAGTTGTAAGACATCATCCCGATGTATCGATATTTCCTTCAATTCTTCCGCACTTTTAAATACCACTTCAGTCATGGGTAACATCCCTACATCTTCCTCAGTAAAGACCAAAGCAAAGAATTCATTCAGTCTCTCCGCTATCGCCTTGTTGCCTCTTAGTGCTCCTTTAACCCCTTTATCATCTAATGGACCAACTGACTCTCTCACAGGTTTTTTGCTACGAATGTACTTGAAAAGGTCTTTATTTCGCATTTTTGCTTCCGCAGCAAGCTTCTTCTCAAATTGCATTTGACTTGCCAGTGCTTGTGCTGTTTCCAGGTTTCGTCGTTTGGCTCTTTTTTCCATTTCCTGAAAGATGCTTTTTTGGCAACAACAGCCTCTCTGACCTCACCTTTAAACCATGCTGGCAGTTTTTTGGACTTCCTTCCACTTTTCTTAAAGCGTGGAATACAGCTGGTCTGGGCTTCCAAGATAGTGTTTTTCAACAACACCCAAGCTTGATTTACATCTTTAACCTTTGCAACTGCTCCTTTTAGTTTTTTCTTAACTGTTTTCCTCATTTTATCATAGTCTCCCTTTTTTTTTTTTTTTATAAATCTTTATTTAACTTTTTGCAAAACAACCACAACACAAGAAAAATATACGGTACAAACGCAAAATACCCTATACAAAAGGAATACACCAACGAAACCCCCCCCCCCACCCACCCCAATAACCCCACCCCGCTCTCGGCTTGACTCACTGAGAACAACTCATCCAAAACCTAAATATAGGAGGCTCCCGCAGAGTCAGTTAACTGACCTGGGAACGAGCCACATAAGTATCCAAAAGTGCCCACCGATGAACATTGAGGTCGGCCCTGTTGGGATGGTGAAGCTTACTATAAATTTTCTCCAACTTGGAGTAATGACAAACCAAGTTCCACCATCCGTCCAGACTAAGACTGCTGAAGTTTTTCCATTTCCATAAAATCATTTTTAAGGCGATGGCCATCATAAAATTAAGCAGAAAAGAGTGGTCCTGAGATTCGGTAGAGAAAAGATCAGAGGATCGCAAGAGGATTCTACTCCAGTCTAGCTCCGCAGCGAATCCCAGAATGGACGCCATCCTAGCCCATACCTGTCTCCAAAAGGTCAGGACCAGGGGACATTCGAAGAACATATGTACATAAGTTCCTTTGGCTGCAGAACAAGACCAGCACAATCCCAAATTGCCAGCATCCCACCTGGCCAACTTCGACGGAGTAATAAAGGCCCTATGCATGAAGAAAAATAGAGATTGAGTGAGCGCAGTAGACCTAGAAACACGAGAGACGGGCCCCCATAATATTTTCCATTCAAACGGAGTGATAGCTTGAGATATATCAGATTCCCACACTCGAGCCAGCCCTACGGGCAGCTTAGAGACGCTCTCTCTCCAAAAAGCGTAAATTTTAGAGGTAGCCCCCTTCTGAGAGATCGTGGCCCCTAACCAGCTAAGCAGTGTATCCCCCTTAACTGACTCAGAAGTACTCCAGGAGTACCCAGAAGCAGTAATACAATGTTTCAATTGAAGCCACCTAAATAAAAAAGAGTCTGGCAGGGAGAACGTCCTCTGTACCACAGTAAAATCCCTCCACCCACTGGTGTCTAGTAAATGACCCAAAGACCAGATTCCCGATCTTGCCACGCTTTCCAGGCAAATCGAGATCCACGGATCCGAAAACGAGGATTCCACCACAAAGGGGTCTGCTCCGGGGAAGCGTTGACCTGATCTGTAAGCCTCGCCAACTCAAGATAGGCAACCTGCGTGGATCTAATAACTCTCCCAACAGGGGACCACTCGGGATGCAACGCCCCCAATACATATCGAAGGGGACAGGGGGCGACCAAGCTAATCTCTACCTCTAACCAAGACGGCCTTTGATCACTATTATCTGCGACTAACCATAATGAACCCTGTTTGATCAAAAGGGCTTGATGGTAGTGCTGGAAATCGGGGAAATGCACCCCGCCCCTGTCCTTGGCAGCTTTCAATTTTTTGGTGGCAATACACGGTTGTTTCCCATTCCATAAAAAAGAAATAAGGATACGCTCAATCTTCTGGTACCATACAGACGGGATGGAAAAAGGGAGCATACCAAGGATGTAACTGATCTTAGGGGTAAGAGTCATTTTAATAGTCTCCAGGCGACCCCACCAAGAGAGATGAAGAGGAGACCACATAGCCACTTTAGAGCGAAGAAACAGAAGGAGATCCTCCATGTTTTTCGCGATTAAGCCATCCACCGACGCACTATACCATGCCCCTAAGTATTTGAAATTGTCTGCCTCCCATTTAAAGGGGAATCCTGCCATTGCTGCTGAATTAGCGATACGATTAAGGGGAAACACCACAGATTTAGAACAATTAATCTTATAGCCCGAGACGTTAGAATAGTTGTCAAACAAGGTCAAAATAGGCCGCACTTCCTCCGGCTGCGTGAAAAGAAGCAAATCATCCGCATAAGCGGAGAGCTTCACTTGCGCTGTTCCAATCTGAACCCCTTTAAAATCCACCTGTCCACGAAGGGCTATGGCCAAAGGCTCCAGGGCTAAGTTAAATAAGAGGGGAGAGAGGGGACACCCTTGCCTTGTCCCACGATAAAGGGAAAAAGGGCGAGAGAGAGTGCCATTCGCCAAGATACTAGCAGAGGCGTTAGCATAAAGTGCCCTGACCTTGTGTATGAAATCTTCCCCGAGACCAAACCATTGCAAGGCGAAAAACATGAACGGCCACTCCAGCCTGTCAAACGCTTTTTCAGCGTCTAGAGCGAGGGCGATATACGGACGGGTAGATAGAGAGGCCTTTTCAATAAGATTACAAAGAAGCCGAGCATTATCAAAAGTTGATCTCCCTGGGACGAACCCACATTGGTCCGGATGGACCAAATCACCAACCACCGAGGCGAGCCTGCGAGCTAAGATGCTCGCGTAAATTTTATAATCAGCATTTAGAAGAGAGATTGGGCGATAATTCGCGACCAAGGTGGGGTCTCTCCCCGGCTTCTCCAACACCACAATGGTGGCTTCCGAAAATCTACCAGTGGGGCCCCCTACCCTTGCAAGTCCGTCGTAGTACTCTAACAGAAACGGAGCCAACTCAGTGCGAAAAACTTTGTAAAACTCGGCGGGAAGGCCATCAGGCCCGACCGCCTTGCCTGAAGGCATAGCCTGAATTGCTGAGAGCAGTTCATCACAAAAGAAGGGCTTACCGAGGCCAGAAGCCTGCTCTGCCTCTAGAACAGGATGATCAAGGTCCTTGACAAAGTCAGCGAAAGAGCTGACGTCAGCAGAGGTCTCAGAGGTATAGAGTGAGCTATAGAACTTGGAGAATTCGTCCACTATCTGTGCATCCTGAGTTAGGCACTCCTGCTGGTTGGATACAATAGAGGCTATCCTAGGTTTACTCTGCTGTCCCGTATAGTGTGAGCTAGTAGCCTGCCGGCTCTATTTCTTTCTACGTGAAATCGGGCAGACTGCTTTAGCATAATCTGCTCCACTTCGGAACTCAATATGTCGTTATATTGGAACCGGAGTCTCTGCAGTCGGAGAAGCAATTCCGGCTTAGGATGGACTATCCAAAGACGCTCTCCAGCTTGAATTTGTGCCTCCAAAGCGTTTAACTTTAAACCGCTGCCGTTTAGCCGCATCTATTTTAAAACTGGTGATCACGGCTCGGATAGAGGCCTTAAAGGCCTCCCACCAGGCCCAATCTGCTGTGTCTCCCCTTTTGTTACAGGTAAAGTAAGAGGTTATAGCACACCGGATAACCTCCTGAAAGGGAGGATCCGCCAGCCATGCCCGATTAAAGGACCATGTCTGGTCAAGGCAGACGATGTCCTCTATGGCCAGGTCAAGTGTTATAGCTGCATGATCCGAAATCGATCTACCCAGGATAGCTGAATCACTGTAGCCAGAGACCAAAGACTTAGATATCAAAAAATAATCTATTCGTGATAAAGAACTGTGAGCAGGGGAGAAAAAAGAGAAATCCTTATCCTTGGGATGAAACAAACGCCATACATCAACCAGCTCACAGGAAGCAAGCAAAGAAGAAAGCGCAACTCGCGCACACGAGGGGCGTTCAACCCTGCCAGGGTTTCTATCCAATAGAGGATCAATAACTAAGTTAAAGTCCCCACCTAATATCATCCTAACCCCGGGGTCTTCCTGTAGAATCCCATTGAGATTAGAAAAGAAAACAGGATCATCAATATTGGGACCATAGATGTTTACCAAAGTGAGAATCTCCCCCCCATTTTTATAGTAGATTTAGCCCATCGCCCTGCTTCATCGTGGTCTGAGCTAATCAGAGAGGGACCAAGAGCGCTCTTTAATAAAGTAACCACTCCATTTTTCTTATGCACAGCGGGAGAGCAGCCGGCCACCCCATAGAATTTATCTGCCAGCTTATTCGCCTCCGACACTAATAGGTGCGTTTCTTGAAGCAGAATAATGTCAGCAGATTGGCGTCTACAATATAACAAAACTTTCTTCCTCTTAATCGGGGATCGCAGTCCCTTCACATTAAGGGATAAAATTCTCAGATTATTAGCCATCTTCTGCTACTTTAACTAAGCATGACTCTGTGAGAGCAACCCTACTAAGCACAATTTGTAGATTCTCAGTGAGCCGAGAGCCCCCCCCAAATAAACAAGTGAATAACAACTGGGTAAGACAGCAGAAACACATTAACCACATGAAGTAGCCCCTTATTTAATTACAGACTATATTAGAACCAGACCACCCGCCAGGATTATAATGTAAATGGAGATATTCTGACAGACCCCGGCAGGAAAGATACATTATACGGGAAAGGTCAGTCCAGGGCATAGACCGCCCAATGCCAGCCTCTATCCAAGGGAGCAGGTTACCAGGCAAGTCAAGAAATCAACGCTGTTGCATCTGAAGCTCTTCATGTTCTTCGATATATTGACGCAATAAAGCCGGGTCTTCAAATGACCTAGTTTGGTTGTCCAAAGTTACCTTAAAGCGCGCTGGGCTGAATAAGCCAAAACGGGCCTGCAGGCCACGAAGCCTGGGCCTGAGTTCCAGAAACTGTCTCCGTTTTTCGACAGTTCGCTTGCAGTAATCCGGGTAGAAAAAGATTTTCCGTCCCTCATGTTGGATCGGCTGACCAGTTTTGGCCGCAGCAAATATCTGCATGACCTGCTGGTGCCTTAAAAGGCACATAATGAAGGGTCGAGGCAGCGTGCTCTGAGAACGGGAGCCCGAGGAGGAATCTGGGATCCTATGAGCCCGCTCGATTTCCAGCGGGGGGTTGAAAGCAATTTTCAAGACCTTAGGCAGGAAGGACGCCATAAATTGGATAGGATCCGTCCCCTCCGCTCCTTCACCCAAGCCGATGATTCGGATGTTGTTGCGACGGGCCCGATTGCTCATGTCGTCCATGCTTTGCTCGAGCCGATCAATTTTCCGTGCCAGTGAGGTGACCTTCTGGATCTTGTTTTCATGCTCCGCAATCATTTCCTCCGCTTTTCTCTACCCGAGCAGAAAGTGACTGGAATTGAGAGCCCAGATCTTTTATGTCATCTTGAAGGGCTGATAATGTTTCTCCATTAGAGTCGACGCGGCTCCGTATTGCCCGGACTTCTTGCAGGAGTTGTCGTAGATCCTCCGCAGATTCATGCGGAGGCCCTGCTTTGTGCGGGGACAGCGGGTCAGTTTTCGATCGTTTAGACCCAGAGGCTGTCGGTGCTGTGGGGAAATCAAGGCACGTTTGCTTGCTCCCCGACATCTCTAACCGCTGCCCTTGCAAGTCAGCCGCCGGGGTGAGATTCTTATCGGGTGAGTCACAGATTTCGAGATTAAGGCCTAGGAGAAGAGGACTTACACCTCCATGCCGGTTTCGTGCTGGCTCCGCCCCCTCATAGTCTCCCTTTTGAAAGTTAAAAGGTAGTACTGTGGATTTCCTTACTATCCCTCCTCCACTAATTAAATCAAAGGCGATCATGCTATGATCACTATTGCCAAGTGGCCCCAACACCCTTATCTCTTGCACTAGATCTGGTGTTCCACTAAGGACTAGGTCTAATATGGCTTCCCCTCTGGTTGGTTCATGAACCAGCTGCTCCAAGAAGCAGTCATTTATTTCATCTAGGAACTTTATCTCCCTAGCATGTCCTGACGTGACACTGACCCAGTCGATACCGGGGTAATTGAAATCACCCATTATTATTACTGCGCTGTAACTTTTGTTAGCTTCCTCGATTTCTTTGAGCATTTCATCATCCATTTGGTCATTCTGGCCAGGTGCTCGATAGTACACCCCCACTGCCATTGCCTTCCCCCTTTTATATGGAATTTCAATCCATATAGATTCCGCAGGTAAGGGGGCTCAATTTGGCCTATGAATACGGCACCTATTATAGTACTGAACTTGACCAATTATGATGAACAATGCTAAACGTAGAAAAACCGCACTTTCAGGACGAAGGTGTAGTCCTGAAAGTGCGGTTTTTCTACGTTTAGCGTTGTTCATCATAATTGGTCAAGTTCAGTACTATAATAGGTGCCGTATTCATAGGCCAAATTGAGCCCCCTTACCTGCAGTGCCTTTGTATCCCCCTGAGGAAGGCTTCGGCCGTAACGCGTAGGGGACCACCAATAAAGGCACCTGTGTTCATCCAATCTCTTGCCTCACTGTCTCCTGTTGGAATAGCAAGAGCATTCTGCTCTCCTTGTGCCTAATCCATATAGATTCTACAGCAGATTTTGTTTCCTGCAAAACTTTAATCCTTTCTGAGTCGATGCCCTCTCTAACATAGAGCGCAACCCCTCCACCAATTTGATCAGCTCTATCATTACGATATAGTTTGTACCCAGGTATCACAGTGTCTCACTGGTTGTCCTCCTTCCACCATGTCTCTGATATTCCAATCATATCTAACCTTTCAATTAGTGCTATATATTCTAACTCTCCCATCTTATTCTTTAGACTTCTAGCATTTGCATACAAGCATTTTAGAGAATGTATTTTATTCATGTTAATTTGGCTATTGTTAGACATGGGTAATTGGGATCTTTAAGCTCTGTCTGCTCCATACTTGAGGGCATTTGGGCTACTTTACTCTTTTGTGGAACCTCTCTGCTTTTGGTAGTATCCTTCAAGGATACATTCTTCCGAACCATCCGCTCTTGGGCGACTGTCGGCTTTCCCCTAATATCTAGTTTAAAAGCTGCTCTATCTCCTTTTTTAAAGGTTAATGCCAGCAGCCTGGTTCCATCCCGGTTAAGGTGAAGCCCATCCCTTCGGAAGAGCCCCTCCTTTCCCCCGAATGTTCCCCAGTTCCTAACAAATCCAAAACCCTCATCTTTGCACCATTGTCTCATCCACGCATTGAGACTCCGTAGCTCTGCCTGCCTTTTGGGTCCTGCGCGTGGAACAGGAAGCATTTCGGAGAATGCTACCATGGAAGTTCTGGATTTCAACTTCCTACCTAAAAGCCTAAATTTTGCCTCCAGAACCTCCCTACCACATTTTCCTATGTCATTGGTACCGACATGTACAAAGACAGCAGACTCCTCCCCAGCACTATCTAAGACCTTATCTAGGTGGCGCGTGAGGTCCGCTACCTTCGCACCAGGCAGGCATGTTACCAGGCGATCCTCACGTCCACCAGCCACCCAGCTATCTACATGCCTAATGATCGAATCACCAACTATAACGGCTGTCCTAACCCTTCCTTCATGGGCACATGGCCCTGGAGAAACTTCCTCGGTGCGAGAGGGTTTTACATCACCTGGAGGACAGGTCCTAGTTACAGGATCACTTCCTGCCACACCAGGGTGATGCTCTCCTGTCACGTGACCTCTCTCCTCCATGGCAACAGGGGTGCTGCCAGACTGGAGGTGGGACCTCAGGACTATATCCCTGTAGGTCTCGTCTATGTACCTCTCTGTCTGTCTTATGTTTTCCAAGTCTGCTACTTTAGCCTCTAGAGAACGGACTTGTTCCCTGAGAGCAAAGAACTCCTTGCACCTAGTGCACACGTAAGTCCTGTCCTGGGCTGCTTCTTTCTGGCGTTAGGACTATGGCTCCCTTGGTTCTCACTTCTTTCAAACTCTTTTGGGAAAGCATGCTCCTAGGCTTGTTTCCTTGCCAGACCCTTCTCTCTTGTTCTGGCGTCTCTCCCTTGGAGGTCTCTTTCTTTCTCTCTTTAGAGATCTCCCTGTTTCTCTCCGAGCTTGAGCTACTGCTTCCCGTTCTTCTTCCTTCTCTCTGCTCCCCTTTAGTCCAAGCTAATGACCACTTTTTATCATCCTGTTTCTCAGGGCTAAACTGTGCCCCTCCCTTAAACAGGTATATCTCATTATCTCCTGAACTAGGGAATACGTCACAGCGTGGGAGTGTCTTTCCAGCTCGTGACTCTCTTTGTTTACATTTTCTCTGAAAACACTGAGCCATGTGCTCAGACTGCCTGTCAGTTTCTGCAACGGAATCCCCTTCTCTCACCAACTCCATAGGCTCAGAAGGGTCTTCTTCATGACAAAGTAAATACTTAAAATTGCAGATCTCTCTCCTGAAGTAGCAGTCCGCCTTTTGTAGTTCTTCTAGCTATGACCTTGACCTAATAATCCGCAATATAAAACTTGGCTTGCTGTGGTGTTTGCTTTGCTTTTGTGAGTGTGAGAGATCAATTGTATTTTTCCTAAGATCCCTCCATTTTTGGTGAGCTAGATGGAAATGTACAAACTAATATTTTCTTCAAAAGTTGTTTTTCATCTTGTATTTTCCAATTGCTATTTTGTTTTTTGTACAAGTGTGATGTAATTGAAAAATTATATTAAAAAAACAAAACAAAACAGTGGTGCAGTAGCTAAAGCTTTTCAAATCTGGATGCCTTCTGAACTCTATACAGAGTCCACTTCTTATTGACAAGAAGTATAGAGAGGGGATCTCTGACATTTTCATCTGTAACCTCTGAAGGATGCGGTATTCAAGCATTGTAGCTGCTGCCTTAGGGGCAATGGAATACTGAAGGACATCCAACTCCTTTGCCCTGGGCTCCTCCTCTGTTTCAATGAAATGATGTAGCCTTAACATATCCCTTACAAAATCATGGAAGGAATATGCCTCAGGAAGAGACTTCTCTCTCATGAGGTACAGAGGAATCAGAGGGCAACTCTGGAGATCTGTCCTCCATAAGATATTCTGAGGCATACTTTAAATACCAGCGGTCTGATTCTGAGTCAGAGTGGTACTCATGATGACTGAGTTTCCGGCTGGATGCTCTCCATCCCTTAATAGAATCAGAACCTCTCTGGAAACACCAATGCACAATGACTTTCGATGCTTCAAGGAGTGTTCACGTCCCAGCGCACTGGAGAGTGATATCGGCCGGTCAGGTATGATTGCAGAGGACCTTGAAGCCCTCTTTCATCTGTGAACAAAAAATGGAAGTAGACACTGCAGGCACGTTTATGGGTGTCCATATGGGACATGGTCCTGGAGCATCTGGCACACCTTTTAAACCTGCTGCCAAGCTTTTGGGGCATGTCATAAAAAAAAATAGCCACTGAAAAATCAAATCACTTGATGGTGAAAAAATAGAGAATGCAGCCGAATTACATTACAATGACAGTGTGATGCAAAAAAGAACGGAAACCTAAAAACAGGCGAAAAACCTGACTAAGGAACTAAGAATGAAAAGAGTAAGTCACATGTTGGAGGGTGCCAGAAATTTGAGAAAAATTCACAAAATTTGTGTAATAATGAGATGAGGTAGATGCGAACTGTTTAGAAAATCGGTGGGTTCCATGGCTAAAAGAGACCGAGACAAAAACAGCACAGTGACGGCAGATGAAAAGACGTTCATAAGCACAATAAAACCTTTCCAAACACTTCTAGAAGGAGCTGGAGAGGGCTCCCACATGACAGCGTAGTCAGTGATATCACCCATATGAGGTTACTACTACTTATTTGTATAGTGCTACAAGGCATATGCAGTGCTGTACAGAGATGTAAGACACAGTCCCTACTCATAAGAGCTTACAATCTAGTCAGTTATCCTGCTGGACCATGGACAATACATATTAGCCAGTCCACAATAAAAAATAAAGAATCAAGGGAAACCCTGGGAATAGATAACAAAAGAAAAAAGGAAGAAAAATAAACCCCTGGGAAGTTACACGCTGCTACAACATATACCTGTACCAAGTCAACACACTGATGAACCTCAACCTAACCTCAAAATTTAGTTACTTCCAGCTTCTTAGAATCGAAGTGGAATCTTAACTGTGTAGGGTCACAAAAAATCTTTAGTACCAGATAATTCAAGCAAAAATTTATATGGAAACCACAGAAGAAATGGACACCCAAATCCAGTTTCTATTGCTTCACAGAAATATATTTCTTCTGCCTGTCCTATGTAGGCCCAATTAGGTCAGGAAAAATCCGTATCTTCAGCCCTATGAAAAAAAAACCATTTAATTTGCAAAAGCATACATACAGGATATGCTCTTTTTCTTGCAGACAAAGAAAATATATTGAATGAATGGCCCTATACATATCTCCCACACTTAATCATTCAAAGAAAACCAAGAGGTGTAAAATTTTGCATATCTCCATTCTGCTCCCCCTCAGTAAGCCTAATCTTACTTAGAAACATGATGGCAGAAAAAGACCTCATGGCCTATCTAGTCTGCCCTTCCATATCAACCACTACAATAGTCCCCTTTTTCCCCTCTGTGTTTGTCACTGTTCTCATCTCTACCACCTCCACTGGGAGACTATTCCACGCATCTACCACTCTTTCCATAAAGAAATATTTCTGCATATTACTCCTGAGTCTATCCCCCTTTCACCTTCATCCTATGACCCCTTGTAGCAGAGCTTGTTTTCAATCAAAAGAGGCTCTCCTCCTGTGCATTTATGCCATGGAGGTATTTAAACATCACAATCACATCACTTCTATCCCGCCTTTCCTCTAAAGTATACATATTAAGCTCCGTAGGTCTGTCCTCAAATGCTTTAAAATGAAGACCACTAACCATTTTATGTTTAAAGTTTGTTTATTGAACATAACGCACAAACAACAGCAATACAGAGCAACATTGTGAAACTAGCAACAATCACGGTCGTGTTCATATATAATACATTGGTACACCCTAACCCTCCCTCCCCCACCCCCTGAGTTTCCCTACCACCCCCCCCCCCCTTGAAGAAGAAAGAAACAAACAAACAAAAAAAAGAAAAAAAAATATTCAGTACAGGCAACCCACCTGTGCTCGTTACCACCCGCATACCCACATCCAATACCAAATGAAGACCTAACTTTCCCCTACCCCCCCCTTCCCCCCTAAACCACTACTCAAACCAGGACCATTCCCACATTTAATCAAGTACATTAAGGATTCGGCTCCACTCTCTGGGAGACAAGGTGTGCAAATAGGGACCCCATTCCTCAATAAATCTAGCAGTGGCTACCTTCCCATGTTTAGCTCCTTGATGTTCTAACAGGAGGAGCCGGTATACCTCCCGCCGCCACTGACCCAAAGTAGGGCCCTGGGGCAGTAGCCAAGTTAGCAGAATCACACGCCGCGCTACGAGAAGAACCTTACCCAGCCAAAGTCTCTGACCCCCTTCCAATCCCTGCATCCCCCTGAGCATCCCAAGCACCAAAAGCTGAGGGACCCGACGTAGTGGGTGCCCCAAGATACCCGTAAGAGACCCCACGATCGCTTTCCAGAAGCGAACTACCACAAGACATTGCCACCACATATGTCCCAGGTCAGCTCGGGCTACCCCACAGCGGGGGCAATTCGCAGTGGCGCTACTGCCCGCCCGAAATGCCCGACAAGGAGAAAAGTGGCAGCGACGCACAATGCGGTATTGCAAATCCCGAAAATCTGCCGACTTAAGCCACCGAGGGATATCCGCAAACAATTGTATAAAATCCCCCCCATGGAGCTCTGCCCCCAGATCATGAGCCCAGGCCGCAGCCAAAGCCAATTCAGCAGGGAACCCAAGGAGGCGGATATACTCCTTATGTAATGACGCCACTTTCGCCCGCTGAGCACTCCCCGTGTATAACAGTTCTTCAAATTTAGAACAAATATCAGTTTGCAGACTCAGCCAGTCCAAACTTCGTAGGTAACTACATAGTTGCAAATATGCAAACCAATCCCTACTCTCCAGACCATAACTAGATCGAAGAGTGACAAATTCTAGCGCCTGCCCCCGATCATCCGTTACCTGCTCCAAGGCTACAATTCCGCAAACAGCCCACCTCCGAAAGGTCCCCCCCATCCATCCCGGGGCCGAACGCCCCATTGCCACAAAGAGGCAAAAAGGGAGTAGTCCCCGGATCCCAGGAGAGTGTCTTGCACAGCAAACGCCAGACCCTGCGCATGACCTGAAAAACAGGGTGTCGCCCAACTAACGGCGGGAGAGCCGCCGCCACCGCATGTAAAAGAAACCGCAAGGCCAGGGGTTCCGCTATTTCCTGCTCATATACCAGGGGCGTGTAATCCGCTGTAGTCCCCAACCAATCCCTCAAATTCCGCAACAGACAGGCTACATTATAACTGCGCAGATCAGGGGCTCCCATACCACCACCCCCCCAGGGCCGTTGCAGTGTCCGAAGACTCAATCTGGGCCTCTTCCCTCGCCAATAAAAGGAGTTTAGACATTTAGCCAGTTTAGTGAGCTCTCGCTTGGTCAACAAAATAGGCAAACTCTGCAAGGTATATAACCATTTAGGAAATACAGTCATCTTGAAGAGGGCTATCCGAGCTCCCAGGGATAGCGGAAGATCCCGCCAACCGTGTAGGCGTTCTACGGTCTGTGATAACAAAACCGCAAAATTGACCTGCTGTATTCGACCGACATCCACGGTCAAGTAGACCCCTAAATAGTGAAGGTTCTCCCCCGCCCACTTCAACGGAAAGGCATCCCAATCCCGCTGTAATGTAGGCTGCAAGGCTAAGGCCTCGGATTTATCTAAATTTAGTTTCAACCCCGAAAACTCCCCAAAGTCTGCCACCAATCTCAACAAAGTTGGTAAAGTATCCTTGGGAACCCCCAAATAAACAAGAAGATCGTCCGCAAAGGCGGATATTCGAAATTCCTCCTTCCCAACCCTAGCCCCGACCAAGCCTTTATGAGTTCGGATACGTTCTAGGAGAGGTTCGAGAGTGAGCACGAATAAAAGCGGGGAGAAAGGGCAACCCTGTCGAGTCCCCCTCCGGATAGGGAAATCCTGAGAGACCGAACCATTCACCAAAATCTGCCCTCGAGGATCCGAATACAGCAGCTTAACAGTGTCTAAGAAAAAGCCCCCGATCCCCATGGTGGGCAGTAGCTGATACATGTATTGCCAGTCCACCCGATCAAACGCTTTCTCAGCGTCAAAACTGATGAGCAGAGCCGGCTCCCCCGCCGCCTCGGTCATATATAGAGACGAGATTATTTTACGAATATTCTTTATGATATGCCGTCCCCGGACAAAGCCCACCTGGTCGTCCTTAACTAATTGTGAGAGGAATTCCGCCAGCCGATTAGCCATAATTTTCGCCAGAAGTTTAATATCTACATTTAAAAGCGAAATCGGTCTATACGACTCGGGCAATAACCCATCCCGCCCTGGTTTAGGAATCAAAGTGAGGACCGCCCTATTCGGTTCGTACGGAAAAGCCTGACGCTCGATCAAGGCGGAGTAGAATAACCGTAAAGGAGCCACCACCTTATCTACCAATAATTGATAAAATTCACCCCGATACCCATCAGGTCCTGGTGCACGACACGTATGTAATTGCTTTATTGCACCTCGAATTTCCGACTCAGCGATTGGGGCATTAAGAGTGGCACTCTCCTCCACCGATAGACTAGGCAAGTCCACCTTCCCAAGAAAGGCCTCGACTTGCACCAGATCTCCAGGGTCTGCTTCATAAAGAGTCCGATAATACTCCCGAAACCGCTCCCCAATATAGGCCTGTCCAGTCCGGATCTCCCCCCGAAGGTCCCGGAGGGCCCCAATATGGGACTTCCCCCGACTAGTTTTAACCAGTCTAGCCAACAATCCCCCCGCCCTACTCCCATACTTGTAAAGTTTATAACGATAATATAGTAAGGATTGGGTCGCCCACTCTTGCAGCATAGCATTCACCTCCTGCTGTAGCCGAGTATATTCTAGTTTCCTTCCCCGAGACGGATGCTGGGTAAACGTTCTTCTCGCGTGACACAACTGTTTTTCCAGTAGGATTAAGCGGGCGGTATAGATTTTCCGCTGTCGGGCCCCAAAATCAATAATATTCCCTCTCAGAACTGCCTTTGCGGCCTCCCAAAAAAGAATGGGATTACTACGATGTTCCCCATTAAATTCAACAAACTCAGCCCACTTTGAATTTAAGAAGGCCGCAAAGTGGCTACTCTTGGTATAACCCAGCGGGTAACGCCAGAAGGACCCCCCTTTCCTCTCCCCCCACCCCAGGTCCATCCGGACATAGGCATGGTCGGAGATTACCACTGGACCAATCTCTACTCGGAGGACTTTGGTAAATAATACTTGAGACCCCAAAAATAGTCCAGTCGTGACCCTGTATTATGGGCTCTAGAAACATGTGTATAATCTCTATCTAAGGGGTGTAGCACTCTCCAATAATCAAGCAAATTAAATCCCTCACACACTCCTTGCAGCCATTGAGATTTCCGATCGGGCGTGAGGCCCCTATTGCCAGATCTATCTATTGTTTCATCTAGGACACAGTTAAAATCTCCGCCCATGATGAAAGGGAGGGAGCCCAGATCGGTCAAGCATTTATTCACTTGAGTGGTAAATTGAGCGTCATAAAAATTCGGGGCATAAATATTTACCAAGCCCACCTTGACCCCCTTAAGGGTGCCCACCAAAATAACATAACGCCCACCCGGGTCACTAATACATCGTTCCACCTCCCAAGCCACCCCTGCTCTAATCAAAATCGCTACGCCCGCCCTCTTCCCACCCGAGGAGGCCCCATATACCTTCCCAACCCACCCCCTGGCTAACTTATTATGCTCCAGGGCACTCTGATGTGTCTCCTGCAAAAATACCACATCAGCGCGCTGATATCGAAGTTCCCGCAAAATCTTATACCGCTTAACTGGAGTCCCTATACCACACACATTCCAAGTTATCAGTCGTAAGCCCTCAGCCATAGTCATCCTTCAGAAGACTGTGTTCGTGAGAAACTAGCTCAACTTAAAGTAGACAAAGTGATGGGACCGGATGGGATACACCCTAGAATACTGAGGGAACTTGGGGATGTTCTAGCAACTCCACTGACTGACCTTTTCAATGCCTCATTGGAGTCGGGAGTGGTGCCAAAGGACTGGAGAGAGGCTCATGTGGTGCCTTTACACAAAAGCGGAAGTAAAGATGTGGTTGAAAACTACAGGCCAGTTAGTTTAACTTCGGTGCTGAGTAAATTATTGGAAATGCTGCTGAAAGAGAAAATAGTGAGGTTTCTGGAGTACAGCGGATTACAGGATCCGAGGCAGCATGGATTCACCAGAGGCAGGTCTTGTCAGACAAATCTGATGGATTTCTTTGACTGGGTGACCAGGGAGTTGGACCGAGGGAGGGCTCTAGATGTGGTGTATTTAGATTTCAGTAAAGCCTTTGACACTGTTCATCACAGGTGACTTATAAACAAACTGAGCACCCTAGGGATGGACCCTAAAGTTACTGCTTGAGTTAGAAATTGGTTGGGTGGGAGGCGACAAAGAGTACAAGTAAATGGAGCTCACTCTGAGGAGAAGGATGTTACCAGTGGTGTGCCCCAGGGATCTGTCCTTGGTCCGATTCTTTTTAACATCTTTGTTAGTGATATAGCGGAAGGGCTGTCGGGTAAGCTTTGCCTCTTTGCAGATGATACCAAAATCTGCAATAGAGTAGACACCCAGGAAGGTGTAGATAACATGAGGAGGGATCTAGCTAAGCTTGAAGAATGGTCTAGAATTTGGCAGCTGGGATTTAATGTTAAAAAATGTAAGGTCATGCATTTGGGCTGCAGCAATCCAAGGGAGCAATACAGTATAGGAGGTGAAGTACTTTTTTCCACTCAAGAAGAGCGGGACCTAGGCGTGGTTGTGTCTGATGATCTTAAAGTAGCTAAACAGGTAGAAAAGGCGACGGGAAAAGCTAGAAGGATGCTTGGGTGCATACGGAGAGGAATGGCTAGCAGAAAAAAGGAGGTGATAATGCCTCTGTATAAGTCTTTGGTGCGACCTCATTTGTAGTGTGCAATTCTGGAGACCGCACCTTCAAAAGGATGTGAACAGGATGGAGTCGGTGCAGAGGGTGGCTACTAAAATGATTAGTGGGCTTCATTATAAAGCATATGAGGACAGACTTAAGGACCTTAATATGTACACCTTAGAGGAAAGGCAGGATAGAGGTGATATGATTGAGATGTTTAAATACCTCCGTGGCATAAATGTTCAGGGAGAGAGCCTCTTTCAATTGAAAGCAAGTTCTGCTACGAGGGGACATGGGATGAAGGTGAAGGGAGATAGATTCAGGAGTGATAATGCGGAAATATTTCTTTACGGAAAGAGTAGTGGATCCATGGAATAGTCTCCCAGTGGAGGTGGTAGAGATGAGGACAGTAACTGAATTCAAAAAAGCATGGGACCAACACAGAGGATCTCTAAAGGTAAAAAGTGGACTGTTGTAATTGTTGATATGGAAGGACAGACTAGATAGGCCATGTGGTCTTTTTCTGTCATCATGTTTCTATGTCTAATGAGGTCGCACCAAAGACCTATAGAAATACCTCCTTTCTTCTGTTGGCCATTCCTCTCCCTATGCACCCAAGCATCTTTCTAGCTTTCGCCGTCGCCTTTTCTACCTGTTTAGCTACTTTAAGATTGTCAGACACAATCATGCTTAGGTCTCGTTCTTCTTTTGTGAACATAAGTACTTCTCCATCTATACTATATCGCTCATTGGATTGCTGCAGCCCAAATGCATGACCTTGCATTTTTTAAAATTAAATCTCAGCTGCCAAATTCTAGACCATTCATCAAGCTTAGCTAGATCCCTCCTCATGTTATCTACACCTTCCTGGGTGTCTACTCTATTGCAGATTTTGGTATCATCCGCAGAGGCAAACCTTATCAGACAGTCCTTCTGCTATATCACTAATAAAGATGTTAAAAAGAATCGGACCAAGGACAGATCCCTGCAGCACACCAAAGGTAACCTCCTTCTTCTCAAAGTTAGCAACTTTTACATATACCCTTTGTCGCCTCCTACTCAACCAATTTCCAACCCAAACAATAACTTTAGGGTCCATCCCTAGGGTGCTCAGTTTGTTTATAAGTCACCTGTGCAGAACGGTGTCAAAGGCTTTACTAAAATCTAAATACACCACATCTAGGGCTCTCCTTTGGTCTAACTCCCTGGTCACCCAGACAAAGAAATCAATGAGATTTATTTGACAAGACCTGACTCTGGTGAATCCATGCTGCCTCGGATCCACTAATCCACTGGACTCCAGAAAATTCACTATTGTCTCTTTCAGCAGAGCTTCCAATAATTTACTCACCACCGAGGTTAAACTAACCGGCCTGTAGTTTTCAACTACATGCTTACTTCTGCTTTTGTGTAAAGGGACATCATGTGCCTCTCTCCAGTCCTCTGGCACCACTCCAGACTCCAACGAGGCATTCAAAAGGTCAGTCAGTGGAGCTGCTAGAACGTCCCCAAGTTCTCTCAGTATTCTCGGATGTATCCCATCTGGTCCCATCGCTTTCTCTACTTTAAGTTTAGCTAGCTTCTCACAAGCACAGTCTTCTGAAAATTGTCCAAGATGCCCCTCGCTTCTGTTCCTGTTTGTGGGTGTTTTCTGAGGTCCTGCTCCTTCTTCATCTATGAACACCAAACAAATATTTGTTAAGCAATTCCGCTTTATCCTCATCAGCTTCTACATATTCCTCCCCTTCACACTTGAGTCTGACAATACCACTTTTGCCCTTCCTCTTCTCACTAACATATCTGAAAAAATGTCTTATCCCCTCATTCTATTGCACTGGCTATTTCCACATCTTTTTGAATCTTTGCTTTCCTGATTACTTTGCTAGCTTCTCTAAGTTTTTCTAAATATAGATGCCTATCTTCCTCTCTTTGTGATCTCTTGTATTTCATGAAGGCCTGCCTCTTTTTCTTCACCTTTTCAGTGATTCCTTTTGAAATCCATAGCAGTTTCCTTTTCCTTTTACCTTTATTTATCATTTTAACAAAAAGATTGGTTGCCCTTAAAAAAGCCCCTTTCAGTTTTGCCCACTGTTTTTCTACATCCCCCAGCTGTTCCCATCCCGCTTACGACTCCGTAAGGAATTGGCCCATCTTGGCAAAATTAGTTTTCCTAAAATCTAAGACCTCACTTTTGAATGGATTTTATCAGCCCTAGTCCTAATACTGAACCACACCATCTGGTGATCACTGGATGCAAAATGATCTCCCACATTAACATCAGAAAAACTTTCACCATTGGTAAGCACCAAGTCCGGTATGGCCCCTTTACGTGTGAGTTCTGTTACCAGTTGCCTGAATAGTTCTCCCTGTAGAGAATCCAGGATCTCCTTACTTCTAGATCATACTGCAGTAGGGAAGTGCCAATCAGCATCTGACATATTGAAATCCTCTCTAAGTAGCACCTCCCCTTTCCTGGCAATGCTGCGTATGTCTTCAATATCCGTCCACCTCTTCAACCTAGGAGTGAGGTCTGTATAATCACACCAATGCAAATAGATTTCTCTTTCCTCTTTCTAGTTTAACCCACAGTGCCTCCTCTCTCCCTTTTATGCCCTGTATTTCCACAGCTTTAATATTATTTTTTACATATAGTTCCACTCCTCCTCCCATTATAGAAAAGAACCTGTGAGCATTGAACTGGTGCTCCGGTGTGGCCAAACACAGTGCTCTAACCACAATGCTAAACCTGCACATAAACTTTCCCTAAGCAGGGCATCCCCTCCTCAGAAGATGCCCATTTCTTCTCATAAATATTATTTAAACAAACTTATTCAAAAGAATTTGGCTGTCTCACGGCATTTTCCAAATTTTCTGTCTTGAGGTAAACAATATTCTTATCCTGAATGAGCCCACACTGAACTTGTTATACCTGGGATATGCTCTGCTCAAGCTTGGCCACACATGAAGTCTGAGCTCAGTTCCTGTCCCTATGTACAAAAATCTACATCTAAGACAACAGTTATCAATGTTCAAACTCATCCAAGGCAGACAAAGCACCCAAACATTGTCCAAAGAAACAGGTTAGCCGATAGAGGACTTAATGGAAAAACTACTCACAGCCTCTGATACTTTCAAGCTTATTCCCCTAATCCCCAATCTTCTTTTTCTATCCCTCTGTGCACCAAGTGGTTCCAGTTCCAATAAGAGACCCAGAAGCTTCTACAATGACTGGCAACCTCCTCCTCAACTGCTGCTTTACACCTATGGAGTCCTGCGGCTGTAAGAAACCCAGAAGAGCAAAACACAAAATGTTAGGGGCATTGTGTTCCCCATAACACAACGTAAAGCATAATTACTCACCCTGAACAGTAGGAATCAGTCTTTACATACAGGTGACATCCACCGATGGAGTCTGCATGGGAAGACTCCCCAGTATACAATAGGAAGTGATTGTGAGCATCCCTCTGCACATTTGTGCCTGCCTTCCTGCCTTCCCAGTGATTCTCCTCAGTGAGGTTCATAGCTGAGAAAAAGGAAAAACTACAACACCTTGGGGAGGAGGGTGGTTTGTGAAGACCGATTCCTGATGCTCCTGGAGATCACCTGTTACAGGTGAGTAACTATGCTATCTCCAGAAACAAGCAGGAATGCAGTCTTCACATATGGGACTCCCAGCTCCAGAATACCAGAAAATGGTGAGGAGCAGGGCCCATTAGAATGGGAAAAACTGTTGAAGAACAACATGGGGAGTCCAGGGGATCTAGTAGGCTCAGCATCCCCAGCACACTTCCATGGCAGTGGCGGTGACCTGAATGGACAGAAGGCCAGAAGAAAGGATATGTAGTTAAGTCCCAAAGAGGTGCTAGAGTATGGCTTGGCCAAAGCCACTGTCCTTAAGAAAGTCCTTATCCAGACAGTAATAGGCTGCAAAGGTGTGAAATGAAGACCATGTGGCAGCCTGGCAAATCTCCGCTATGGAGTCAGAGCTGTGTGGGCTATGGATGTGGCCATGGCCCGGACTTTGTGAGCGTTAACATGACCCTCCAATGTGAGATTCGCTTGACCATATGCAAAGGAAATGCAGTCTGCTATCCAAAGAGAAAGAGTGCATTTTGTCATAGGGAGACCAACATGACTAGGTTTAAAAGAAACAAATAATTGTGAGGATTTTCGGTGTACCCTGGTTCTGTCAAGGTAATATGCCAGCGCACACTTGCAATCTAGGAGAATGCATATGGCTTGGGGAAAAAGGTCAGAAGACTTGTTGAGATGGAAGGGAGATACAGCCTTTGGAAGGAAATGCGGATGCATTCGCAGGACCACCCTGTCATGATGAAAACAAGTATAGGGTTCATGTGCAACCAAAGCCTGTAGTTTGTTGACCTGGCAAGCACAGCTAGGAAGGAAACCTTCCAATTGAGGGAGCTAGTGCCTAGAGGCTCAAATGGAAGCTTGAGCAATTAAGCAAGAACCAGGTTGAGATCCCAGGTGACAGAAGGGGGCTAAAAATGGATGTGTAGAAATGTTTTTTCCATCAATTCTCCAATGAGAAGCTGAAATGGCATTGAGATGGACACGAATGGAATTAGTTTTAAGACGCAAAGAAGAGAGGTGGAGGAAATTCAGCAGGAGAGACTCCACTGGACAACTAAAGGGGTTGAGGGTGTGCCGAGTGCACCAAACTGCAAACCAGCGCCATTTAAAGGCATACAAGCGTTACATGGAGTCCTTTCAGAATGCCAAAAGGATGATCGTTACAGCATCCAGTAAATTGAGATCTGAAAGGACTACCCTCTCAGCATCCAAGCTGTCAGGAGAAGCGCATGAATATTGAGATGAAGCAATGCCTCCTGATCATGTGAGATCAGGTCTGGTGCGTATCCCAGATGGAGAGGCTGACGTTGAGCTAGATGAAGAAGTAGGGGAAACCATGGTTGTCGAGGTCAGAACAGGGCTATCAGGATCATGATGCCTCTGTCGGCCTGCAACTTGAACAGCGTCTTGGCTATAAGCAGAATGGGTGGGTAAACATATAACAGATCCGTTCCCCAGAAAAGGAGGAAAGCATCCAGGGCTTGACGTTGTGGAGATGGCACCTGAAGCAAAAATGAGAGACCTGCGCATTCAGTGGAGTGGCAAACAGGTCAATCTGCAAGACTCAAGATTTGGAAGAAGTGAGCTACTACTCTTCGATGAAGAGAACACTCATGAGGCTGTCTGCGAGAACATTCTGCTCTCCCAGCAGGTAAACAGCTCAGAGAATCATTTCATGAGCCAGGGCAAAGGTCCACATGTGGATCGCTTCCTCGCAGAGGAGGTGGGAGCCTGTGCCTCCCTGTTTGTTGATGTAAAACATAGCAACCCGGTTATCCGCCTGAACCAGGATTGATTGATGTGATAACTGATGGCGAAACACTGGAAAGGCATTGGCTATTGCTCTCAACTCCAGGAAGTTGATCTGATGGGAGGCTTCCTTCTGAGACCAGAGGCCCTGCATGCCAAGGCCATCCAGATGAGCACCCCAGCCCTGTTTGGACAACATGGACCATGAAGGCCATCTGATTTACTACTACTAATACTACTGAGCATTTGTATAGCGCCACGAGTCATACGCAGCGCTGCACAGACTAGTAAGAGACAGTCCCTGCTCATCAGAGCTTACAATCTAGTCAAGACAAACACAGAAGGTGTAGGCAGCGATAAAGCAAGGGAAGGAAAAAGAGATCAGGAGAGTCAAGATCCAAAAGCAGCAACAAAGAGGTGAGTTTTCAGACTGGATTTGAAGAGGGTTAGGGAATGTGCCTGGCGTACAGACACCGGTAGTTTGTTCCAGGTGTATGGTGCAGCAAGGTGAAAGGAGCAAAGTCTGGAGTTAGCAGTAGAAGAGAAGGGCACAGATAGGAGCAGTTTGCTGGAAGAGCGGAGTTCCCGAGGGGGATTGTAAGGAGAGATAAGAGAAAAAAAGGTAGTGAGACGCCGCAGAGTGAATGCATTTATAGGTCAGCAGGAGAAGACTGAACTGACTATGGAAACGGATAGGGAGCCAATGAAGTGACCTGAGAAGAGGAGTAATATGGGCATGACGAGGCTGGCGGAAGATTAGCCGCGTAGCAGAGTGTTGAACAGATTGAAGAGGAAAGAGATGATTCAAAGGGAGACCAGCAAGAAGCAGGTTACAGTAGTCAAGACGGGAGGTGATTAAGGAGTGGATAAGCATTTTAGTAGTGTGTTCAGACAGGAAGGGGCAAATTTTGCTGATGTTATAGAGAAAGATGTGGCATATGGATGTGTGTGGAGAAAGAGAGAGAGGAGTCAAAGACAACCCCCAGATTGCGGGCTGAGGAAACAGGAAGGAGTACAGAGTTATCCACAAAGAACGAGAAAGGAGGAAGAGGAGGGGAGGTTTTAGTGGGAAGGATGAGAAGTTCAATCTTGGCCATGTTCAATTTCAAGTGGCGGTGAGACATCCAGGCAGCAATGTCAGAAAGGCAGGCTGAGATCCGGGTCTGGATTGCCGGAGAGATTTCAGGTGTAGAGAGGTAGATCTGGGAGTCATCAGCATAAAGATGGTACTGAAAGCCATGTGAAGAGATAAGTGCACCAAGGGACTGGGTATAGAGAGAGAAAAGGAGCGCACCCAGGACAGATCCTTGGGGCACACCAACTGGGAGTGGGGTAACAGAGGAGGAGCAGCCACCAGAACACACACAGAAAGAGCAAAGGGAGAGATAGGAGGAGAACCAGGATAGTACAGAGCCCCTAAAACAGAGCGAGGACAGGGTATCGAGGAGAAGGTTGTGGTCAACAGTGTCAAAAGCAGCAGAGATGTCAAGAAAGATGAGGACAGAGTAAAGGCCCTTGGATTTTGCCAGGAACAAGTCACTGGAGACTTTGGCAAGAGCCGTTTCAGTAGAGTGTAAAGGACGAAAGCCAGACTGTAAGGGATTCAGGAGGGCATGAGAGGAGAGGAAGTCGAGGCAGAGGCAGTGAACCGCATGTTCAAGTAGTTTAGAAATAAAGGAAAGGAGAGAGATGGGTCGATAATTAGAAGGACAGGTGGGATCAAGTGAGGGTTTCTTAAGGAGAAGTGTGACCACAGCATGCTTGAAGTCTGCAGGGACTGTTGCAGTGGAGAGCGATAGGTTGAGAATATGAGAGATGGAAGGGATAACGGTGGAGGAGATGGGGCTTAGGAGACGGGTGGGGATAGGATCAGAGGAGCAAGTGGTGAGTTTGGAGGAAGAAAGAAGGTGTGCAGTTTCCTCTTCAGAGATCACAGGAAAGGAAGAGAGGGTAGCAGAGATCACAGGAAGGGAAGAGAGGGTAGCAGAGGTAGGGGGAGGGTTGGGAGTGAAGAGGGGGAGGAGTGGAAGTAGCTGACTTTGTGGGGAATTGGAGGGTGATCTTGTGGATTTTGTCATTGAAGTAGTCAGCCAGGGTTTGGGCAGAAAGGGAGGGAGGGATCAGAGGCGGAGAAACCTTGAGGAGAGAGTTGAGAGTAGTAAAGAGATGGCGATGATCAGAGGCAAGAGTTAGTCAGATGGAGATAGTAGTCTTGTTTGGCAAGAGCTATGGCTGACTGGAAAGAGACAAGCAAGAATTTGAAGTGTAGAAAGTCTGCAGGGGAGCGGGATTTGAGCCAAGCACGCTCAGCAGAACGGGCACAGGAATGTAGATAGCGGATAGTGGATGAAAGCCAGGGCTGGGATGCAGAACGTCTCACAGGACGTGGCATGGGCAGAGCGAGAGCATCCAGAGCCAAGGAGAGTGCAGCATTATAGGAAGTTACTGCCTCGTCAACAGACTTGGATGACAGAGTGGCAGAAAGGGATGAAGAAATAGTGGAAGAGAGAGCCAAGGTATCAATAGAAAGAAGATTTCTAAATAGGTCGGAGGAGAAAGGACGAGGCTGAGGCAGCGGGTGATGAAGATTAAAGCTTAAAAGGTGATGGTCAGATAAGGGAAGAACTGATCGAGGAGGCGAAGCATACGGTGCGCCGTGACTTGACGACTGCACTGAACGATGTATGCCATCTCTGTGAGGCATCTGAGACGGTCCTCGGGCAGGAAAGCTCAAGCCTGAATCCTGTTGAGAAGGGCACCTATGAATTCAAGTTTCTGAGTGGGAGAAAGTTGTGGTTTTGGAAAGTTTATGACAAAGCTGAGATGTTCGAGCACCTAACACTGCATTGAATGGACAGATGCACCATTTGTGGTGACTCGCCGGACAAGCCAATCATCTAAGTAGAGGAAGACAAAGATGTCTAGGGTGCGAAGATAGGACGTGACTACCGCTAGACATTTCATGAAGACCCTTGAGGCAGATGCCAAGTCGAAGGGCAGGACTCGGTATTGGTAAAGTCCGTCGTCAAACATGAAATGAAAGTACTGCCTGTGAGACAGGTGGATGAGGATGTGCATGTACGCATTCTTCAGATTTAGAGAACAAAGCCAATAATTCCTCTGAAGGTAGGGCAGAAAGGTTCCTGGAGAAACCATTTTGAACTTCTCTCGTACTAGGAATTTGTTGAGGTTCTGGAGATCTAGGATGGGACAGAACCCTCCTAACTTTTTGGGAATAAGGAAATACCAGGAGTAAAACCCTAACCTTTTGTGTGCGCAGGGAACAAGTTCTATCGCACCCTCTCTTAGAAGGGTGGTGACTTCCTGCTGGCAATAGAGCCCAATGGAGAGGTTCTAGAGGATACGCCTCTGGAAAGAAGGGAGGAGGTAACTGGGCGAAGTGGAGCAGGTATCCCTTGAGGACAACCTGTACAGCCTAGGGTTCTGATGTTATGAGAGGCCATGGGAAAAATAGACCAGCCTGCTCGCATGTGAAAAGGCTGGGGGTCCCTCAGGGGAAGAGTGGCAATGTTCTCTAGGAAGCAGTCAAAAGCTAGTCCCAGGCTGGGGCTGTAGAGGCTTAGGCTTCTTGGATTGGCAAGAAGCCTGAGGCTTCTGCTGACCTTAAGCATGGTAGAGTGTGTAAGCCAGACAAGAAGGGTAATACTACTTCTTAAGATAGAAGGGTTTCTTTACAGAGACCTTCTTCCTAGAAGAATCTGCTGTTTTACAAGAAACACGCTTCATAGTAAGGTCATCGGTCTCGATCTCACCAGCTTGCTTTCTCCAGCCGTTACCAAAGAGGTTTTCACCTCTACAAGGAATGTCTGCCAGCTTATCTTGGATTTATTTATTTATCTATTTCTTCTATACCGCCCCTTCCAGAGATCAGGGGCGGTTTACATGGAACAATTGTATACATTCGTATAACATTACATAGAACAAGAACTTTTTAACTTTTTACATATAACTTTTTAACTTTTTACATAAAACAGAACAGTAAGTTGTTAAAACTATTTACAGGGTGTATGCTTTTGTATACTACTGGATTTACAGGGGAATGTCAGCGAGCTGACATTGTTATTTATAGATGTTATTTACAAAAATGTTAGGATATATGATTTATTATTCAAGTTTGTGTGTGTGAGTGTGGGTGTATGTGTGTGTGGGTGTGGGTGTGGGTGTGTGTGTGTGTGTGTGTGTGGGTGTGTGTGTGTGTGGGTGTGTGTGTGTGTGATGGAATTTATTTCCATTTTTTCGTGGGTTGTTTGGGGTGTCTTTGGGGCTGTTTGAAGAAGGGGTTGTGTGTGTTAATTGTGTGTCTGCAGGTTTTTTTGTTTGTACTGTTCCAGGATGTACTGTTCCAGGTCAGAAGACTGCAACCAAGCCAGCCTTCTGGCTCCAATGCCCACTGCTGCAGCTCTGCTGGTATCTTTATCTTTATTACAATTTTTGATAGACCGCCCATCGGAAGCCATCTGGGCTGTTTACAATATAAAAACAAATAAAGCCAGAGTCAGAAAGGAACTAAAATGTCAGATAGGAAAGAACACAGTCATATCAGACTAAAGAAGAGAAAAGCTTAAGTGGATGGGGGAGGAAAGAGAGGAGTTGGTAAAGGGAAGGTCATAGGCAGTACAGAAGAGGTGGGTTTTTAAGAGGGATTTGAATTTGGGACATGAGTGTTCTTGACAGATTAGGGGAGGAAGGGAATTCCAGAGTGATGGGGCTAGAAAAAAGAAAGCAGAATGCCGAGTTTGCTGCAGGTGGGCACGTGCTAGGGAAGGGAGGTCAAGGCGGTTGGTGTGCAGTGACCAGAGGCTGCGGGGTATAGAGCAAAAGTGCAATGAGTCTGCAAGGTATTGGGGGGTGTGCTGATGTAGGGCCCTGTGGGTCAGGATTAGGAGTTTGAAGGTGACACGATAGGAAAAGGGAAGCCAGTGTAGGTGGATCAAAGAGAGCGTGATGTGTCTGAAATGGGGAGTATGGGTGAGGAGGCGAGCAGCAGCATTCTGAACTGTAGGCGGTGAAGCTGATAGTGGGGGATACTGGCAAAAGCAACATTTTAGTAATCCAGGTGCGAAATTACAAGAGTGAGAAGAAGAGCTGTGAGGGATGATGGAGAGAGCACTGGTAGACACAAAGGAGCCAAAAGCTGCTCTAGTGATGAATTTAGAACAGTCCTGTCCATTCTTGCCTAAGGCCCAGTAGGCCTCTTGCTTCTCTGAAAGGATGACAGCAAAGAATTCTCTGAGGAACGTGTCCTTAAAATGTATATAGGAATTAATATAGGAAGCCAACATTGATATCTGGAAGCATCGACGGCCAAAGGCATCGAGAGTACGCAATTCTTTCCCAGGAGGAACCAAAACGTGATTCTTAGTACTCTTGAGCTGGCACATGGCCAACTTGACCACCATAGAATAGTGAGGGAGTTGAGGTTTCTGGAAGCCTGGGGAATCAGGAACCCTGTACACGGTGTCCAGTCTCTTACTGACTGAGGGAACTAAGAGAGGGTTTTACCACATCAGAAATATGAGGTCCTGTAAAATACGATGGATTGGAAGAGTCTTAGCCTCCTTAGGTGTCAAGGGATACAGGAATATCTCATGTTTCTCGGCTCTTGATTCTTTCTCGGTACCCACAGAGACCGAGAGAGCCTTGGCCATGTCCTGGATAAAATCCTGGAAAGATATGTCCTCCGGCGGGGAAGGATGGTGCTCGTGAGGTGAGGAAGGGTTCAACAGCACATCACAGTGCCTCTGTGAGACAGGGGACTTGGCCTCAGATTCCCAGGCATCAGAATTGGAAAGGAAGTCAAAATAGCGACTGTCACCATCGCGTCTCCGCTACCATTCAGAAGTCTATGGACAATATCGAAACCGATGTCTGGAGGCATCGGGACCGTACAAGCTCGATGCCTGCTCTTCCTGCAGCCGAAGGGATTCGGCTGATTCCAGGCTCAGCATGGATCCAAAGGGTCCCAATGGCTGCAGTACCAGGCTCAGCATAGAGACCTGGGTCACCGAGGGCTTTGAAATGCCCGATTCCAGTCTCAGCACACTCTTCTTTGACATTGACACCTTCTTGGGGCTCCAAGAGAGCATGGGAACCGTAGGAAGAACAGGAGCCCCAAGAAGGTGTCAACGTCAAAGAGTGTGCTGAGGCTGCCAAGTCAGATCTAAAAAGAATCTTGCATTGCTTTTTCCTGTTTTTTTTTTCTCTCTTTCCTTGTCATTTCCTGACACAAATTACAAGAGGCTGGGTTATGGTCAGGGCCCAAGCACTGTAAGCACCAATTGTGCTTGTTGATGGCCAAGACAGTGCAGTTGCAGCTAGTATACTCTTTAAAAACACTGACTGGCTTCTCATGTCAGGAAACACAGCCTTTGCCAAGTCAAAAGACTCAATAGCGGCCTGGACCGATGAAGAAACCTGCGGGAACCACAAGGTAAAGAGGAGAAAAAATAAAAGGGAAGTGCCAAAAGGCAATGGCTTTGACGAGCAACGGTATCGAAGTAGACGGGAAGACAAAAAAGAAAAAAATTAAGCACTCTGAATGGCATGAAGAAAAGTTTTAACTGCGGTGACAGGACAAGTGTCCATAGGACTCCGTGGAAAAACTAAGGCTGAGGAGAATCACTGGGAAGGAAGGCACAGAGGAATGCTCCCGAACGTGTCCTACTGGATGCTGGGGAGTGTTCCCATGCGGGCTCAGTTGTTGGACATCACCCATATGTGAAGACTGCATTCCTGCTTGCTCCTGGAGATTTGCAAGTTCCAGGGGCTCAATGCCCCCCTCCCAAAAAGCTCAGTGTGAATATTGGAAATCCAAGTGTAGATGCATAGGACATTGTCTCCACACATTCCCATTTTTAAACATCAACAACTGAAAGGATTGATTAAGGTATTTGTGATCTTGATTTGTTACTGTTGGAAGCAGAATACTGGGAGTGAAGGACAACTGCTCTGACCCAGTATGGCAGTTCTTATGTTACATAAGAACATAATAGATGCCATACTGGGTCAGACCAAAGGTTGAAGCCCAGTATCCCATATGTAACAGTGGCCAATCCTGGTCACCCGTCATGTTCCCAAAAGGTAGAGAGATTCCATGCTGCTTATCCCAGGGGAAGAAGTGGATTTCTCCAGTCTACTTTAATAATGGTTTATGAACTTTTCCTCTAGGAACTTGTCCAAACCTCTTTTAAACCGAGCTACACTAACAACGTTTAGCTACACCATAGGTGTGCAGTGCTGGAAGCTGGTCCAGACAAGTAAACATAAGGATTTCATTTTGAAATCAATACACGCAGTTTGGGCACATACTTTGCAATTCTACCATACTGTGGGTACCAACTCGGCTCTTTGAAGAGAAACGCCACAGGAAGTTTCCCTTTGAAAATTAGCTTGCAGGCTTGAACGCTGCACGTATGGTTTAGTTATTGCCTTCCATATAACTAATTTCCTCCACACTACAAGCTAAATATTGACTACTGTGCTTCTTATTTCCCTTTAATTTCTTGCAACTCCAGCTGGAGAAAAATATATTAATAAGACAGCCAGAATAAAGGCCACTGCCTGAAAGGGTGAAAACAATTTCTACAGCACAATAAGTACTATAAATATTAAAAAGATTACTTTTTCAAAGTTGCATCTTGACCTCTTTCACACATGTGGTGCTGTAATAGTTAAGTACATATCAGTAAGGCAATGCATAAGTATGCTCACTTACATTAAGGAGACACAAATTAAAAAGAAAAGAATCACCCAGTTTTTCAAAAATCATTAAAATTCACTTCTCTACTTCACTGCATGAGACAATTTATTACAAATGTACCACAAATTGTTTATAAATTTACCTTACTAATTTCAATTAACACTTACCTGATGAAAGTTGTATGTTAAAATGATCTCATATATCTGTCGATTATTTGGCAAAACATCACGGGATCCCAAAGGTTTTGTTTTAGCACTAATGGGTCTGTAATTAAATAACAGAAAAATATTTAATACAGTATCTTGATAGGTTTATGAATATATATAACAGTATAGCATTAAAGATAAGAAATGCATAGCACTTTAACATAGTACTTACCAATAAATATTTAAAAAACAGCAGTCAATGAACTTTTTAAAAATCCCCAACTCTCCAAATCTCTCTCAAACTTGTTTACGCCACTAACTAAGTTACAAAGCTTTCATAAGTAGCATACTAGTCATATGTTCACCCAGTAGCGCTCAGAGTTCATGGTACCTTGTTTACTTGACTAGGCAGTCTACAAATGTGTATTTTCTAAGAATGTTAACTAAGCCTGCATAATTGAGTTATCATGAATGGTTCACTGTCCCTTTGCAGTTTCAATCCTAGAAGAAGCACCAACGTGAGCAAAACTCAACCTCCTTGATGCACTTTTGGCTAAGCACGCTTTTTCAGATGAATAAAGATTGTTTTTTAATTATATTAACTAGGGCCAAAAATGCAAAGCAAAAATGATTGAAGTTCTAATAATCTCATTAAGGCACTGCATAACCTGGTACCAAAAACTGGAGATAACAAAGCAGATCCAGACACAAATAGGCCAATACTGAGAAGCCTTATACAGTTCATAGCGGTGCCAACAAGCTTTAAAAAATATGGCATTTAGAAGGACAATGGTTGTCACTTAAATCATAAGAGGATAAATTTATAGGGCTTTTATAAAATTTCTCAACCACGCAAAAAGCATACACACTGAAAGCGTAGTTGCTCACCTGTAGCAGGTGTTCTACAGGAACAAGCAGGAAACAGTCCTCCCTTATGGGTGAAGTCACCAACGGAGCCCGCATGGTAACTTTCCCCAGCTTTCAAAGAAAGACTTTTGGAGATGAACCATGCATGCGTGGTTGCCTTTCTGCCCAAGGGAGACATCTTACTTCAGGAGGATGACAAAGCTTAAACAAGCACAAAAATAAAAACAACTCCACGGGGAGGAGGGAGGGAGGGTAGTGAGGACTGCTTCCTGCTGTTCGTGGAGAACACCTACTACAGGTGAGTAACTATGCTTTCTCCAGGACCAAGCAGGAAACAGACTTCGCTTAGGAAACTCCCAAACTACAGGCTACCAAAAAAACCCAGTAAAAAGCCCAACAGGGTAACCAGAACCATGAATGACAGCCAAGTAGCACTGAGTGGTTCCGAGGGTCAGCATGCAGCTTAAGCATCAAAGAAGAATAATTTGGACAGACAGAAGGGCTGGAGGGAAGGAGCTGCACTAACCTCCAAAGAGGTAAGGCAGAATGGCCTTGCCAAAGGCACTATCATGCCGGGAGTCCTCCTCCAGGCAGTAGCGGGCTGCAAAGGTATGGACAGAAGACCACACTGAAGACCTACAGATCTTCAACAAGGAGACCAAGTGCAAGTTTTCAACAGAGGCTGCCATCACCTGGATGTTGTGAGCTGTAACGTGATGCTCCAGGGAGAGTCCAGCCTGGGCATAGGTGAAGGAAAAGCAGTCAGCCACCCATATGGAAAGGGTGTGCTTTGAAACAGCAATTCCCAGCTGATTCGGGTAATAAGAAACAAACAGCTAGGGCAAGTGACGATGTGGCCTGGTTCGCTGAAAGTAGAAAGCCAGAGCTCCTTTACAATCCAATGTATATAGAGTGGCCTCAACCCTATTAGTGTGAGGCCGGGGGAAGAAATGGGAAGGACTACCGACTGGTTGAGATGAAATAGCATGACCACCTTAGGGTGAGTGCAGAGCACCAACCTATTCTTGTGAAACCTGGTGTATGGAGTATGTGCAACCAGCGCTTGTAGCTCACTGACTCTGTGAGCAGAGGCGAGTGCCACCAGGGACAGGACTTTCCAGGAAAGGAACTTGAGAGGGCAGGTGGCAAGCGGTTACAAAGGGAGAGCAAACAGCTTCTCATGGATGACACTGAGGACCAACGCTGTCGTGGGCAGGCGAATTGGGGGCTGGGAGCAATGTTCCCTCTAATTTTCTGTAGGCTGTGTGCGCATAAAATATCAGCTGTGCAGCTTTTGAAGGAAGGTTAAATTTTTGTGCGCCACATAATGACACTCGGAGTTATATACTTTAAAATTTGACTACACGTCAGAATACAGTATGTACACCACACTGATTTTATCAAATTAAATGAAAATAGACAATTACTAAATGAAGCGGAAAATTTCTAGTAATTACAATCACAACTCTTAAATTTTAAGACGTCTGTGTTGTTTTCTATCAGAATAAGAACCATAATTTTTGTGCGCTCTGTTGTAAAGTATGTGCGCTCGCTCAGCGAGGTGTGTGCACGTGCACACGCGCACAGCTTAGAGGGAACAGTGGCTGGGAGAGAAGGAGGCCCCTCATGAAGCAGCCTATGAGAGGATGAACGGACAGTGACCGTCCATCTACTTGATGATGATACGTCACCAGAGCGATAAGGTGCACCTGGATGGAGTGACTTCACTCATTGTGGCCTTGGGCAAATCATTTAACCCTCCACTGCCTCAGAAAAATCCAAGTTATTAATGTCTCTTAGCAAGTTTACGTTTCAATGTAAACCGCTTTGACTGAAATGATAAAGCGGTATATAAAACCTGTTAATTAAATAAATAAATAAATCCACATGGAAAAGGTGAAGCAGGTAGGTCAAGACAGTGTGCACTGAGCAGAAGAATGGGTTAAACCTTCTATTGGCACACCAGACGGAGAATCTGTGACACTTGAAGGCGCATGCACGTCTGGTGGAATCCTTTTGGGAGGCAAGTAGAACATCCTCGACACCTCCCTGGGAAGGTGGAATTGAACAAGAGCTACCCTGTCAGCATTCATGCAGTGAGGGCTAGAGATTGGTGGTTGGGATGTATGAGGGATCCCCTATCCTACGAGAACAGATCTGGAGCACAGTAGAGTGGAATCGGGGCTGCCCTCAAGAGACGAAGCAGCAAAGGAAACCAGGGTAGCCTGGGCCAGCGTGGGGCAATGAGGGTTAGCGATGCTATGTCAGCTTGGACATTTAAGAGGGTCTTGGCCACCAAGGGAGTTGGAGGATAAACGTAAAGCAAGTCCCTGCACCGGTCCAGGGGGAAAGCATTGGCTGCCAGCTGAGTATGGAACAGAACAGCAGCAGTTGGGCAATGGAGAGGCTGGCGAAAAGGTCCATCTTCGGAGTCCCTCCTGTCTGGAAGATGCTGTGAGCCATTTATGGGTTCAGAGCACAATCGTGAGGCTGTAGCACTCTGCTGAACTTGTCTGTCGGGACGTTGTCCTGACTCAGGAGATATATCGCCCAGAGAAGGATGCGTCGCTCGCTGGAAAACCTCCAGAGCCAGACTGCTTCCTAAAAGAGGTATGAGCCTGTGCCACCCTGCTTGTTGATTACAGAACATTTTGACTTGGTTGTTGATCGGAATGAGAATGACTCAGTTGGACAAGCGATGCTAAAACACTCGGAGGGCATGTGCCACCACTCTGAACTCAAGGAAGTTGATCTGATGGAGGCTCTCCTCCCTTGACCACAGACCCTGGGTCTGGAGGTCATCGAGGTGGATGCTTCAGCCAAGCTTGGAGGTATCCGTGGTAAGGACCAGCTGATGCGTGGGGGCCTGAAAGGGAAGGCCCTCCAGGAGATTGTCTGGACTCTGTCACCAGGCAAGGGATGCCACCAAAGTCGAGGTCACCCAGACCCTGTCTGTCAGGTGCCCTGTTGACTGCTTCCACCGAGTACAAAAAGTCAGCTGGACCTGTAGTATGTTTAGATGGGCAAAAGGTGTAACGTGCACCGTCGAGGCCATGTGTCCCAGGAGGCAAAGCATTTGGTGCACTGAGATCATGGAGCAATCCTGGACATCCCATGCCACAGCCACTAGTTGTTGCTCCTAGACCAATAGAAGGAAGGCCCTTGCTATGTATAGGAGGGTCATGATGAACTCGAGCTACTGAGAGGGCTGAAGATGGGACTTCAGAAAGTTTAGGACGAAGCCCAGTTGCTGTAGTACCTGGATGGTGTGCTGCACAGCCTGACGAACCTCAATGGACTATGCACCTCTGATTAGCCATCCGTCCAGGTAGGGGAAGATGAAGACCTCCTGGAGCCTCAGGAATGTGACGACGTCCACCAGGCATTTTGTGAAAACCCTGGGGGCAGATGCCAGGCTGAAGGTGAGCACTCTGTATTGGTAGCAACACCCTCTGAGGACGAACTGGAGGTACTGCCAGTGCCGGGGGTGGATCAGGATTTGGGTGTAGGCATCTTTCAGATCCAAGGAGCACAGCCAGTCTTCCTGCTAGAGGTAGGGCAGAAGCTTTCCAAAAGATACCATCTTGAACTTCTCCCGCACTAGAAAGCAGTTGAGATCCAACAAATCTAACATGGGGCAGAAGCCACTCGTCTTTTTATGGAACCAGAAAGTAGCAGGAGTAGAACCCCTTGCCCACCCGAGGGACCAACTCCAGAGCCCTTTCTTCCAGGACAGTTCAGAGCTCCCCCTGAATAACTTCGCAATGGTGGAGGGGTCTAGAGCAGGGGTCTCAAACTCAAATTGCTTTGAGGGCCAAATGAGGACTTGTAAAATAACCCGGGGGCCGCATGAGACGTGGGACCTCATTTGCATAAGGGACCTCATTTGCATAACTATTTGCATAATGTTACCATACCCTAACTTTTAGTAAACATGCCTCTTAATGAGTGCATGAATAAAGAAAGACTAAAAGATTTCTACATTACTATAATCCAGTGCCAACCGCCAGGCACATTAGGAACTACTACAAACAAACACTGTCCATTTAGAACCCATAGCCACAAGTATCGCTTTTCTGTGGTACTCTTACTTTCAACCATGATCGATCATGCACGCATCACTGGCTTCACATATTTTCAGCAGAGTGGCATTTATAAATATTGCAAGTAGCCAACCATTTTATTTCATCTTCTGATCTACAAAACTTAACTGTAGCTTACAAAGATCCATAACTCTTGGCATGTACAGTTTCTCAGACTGAATCATAAAGCGAATGAATTCGCACTTCTGTACATGCAGCAGCAGCACCGTTGATTACATTGACTACCTCCTCCTTTAGCTTTCATGACCTCAAAACCAAAGAGCTCCTGCGCCATATTTCCAGTCACAGACAAGAGATGACTGGCTGAAAGTTGCCACTATTCTCAGCCAGCTCGTGCTGTCTGCCTATTGACTCTGTCAGATGTGCAACAGCTGGGCTGCAGCCTCCCTGCTCCCTGCTGTACTAGAGCGCGGAAAGTCCCCCTCCCGCGGCAGCGGCCGGGGCCCTTCCTCCTATACTCACGCTCCTCCACATCGTGCAGCTTGGCCCTCTCCTCCTCCAGCTTGCCCTTCAGGCTCTCCGCCTCATTCTTCAGCGATGCCAAGGTCTCGTTCTCATGTAGCCCCTCAGTTGCCATCTTTGCAAGGAAAGAGAAAGAGAGCTAGTGAGGAGTCAGGCTCCAGAGGAGAAAGATGCTGCTGCCGCTACCAGAGCATCCGCAACCTCATCCGCCGCCACCTGCTTCGGGGCTCGACCAGCTCCACCCCTTCCCGCTCAACGTCACCGGCTTGCGTCACAGAGAATGCTCGCCAGGACCCTGCACGCGCCCGGCCAGTAGAATGAGTACACGTCATATAGTGGCCCGAATGCGGCATATGGGCGGTACTTTGTAGGTCGCGCTCGCACGGGAGGCAGATTGAAGCCGCTGCTGGATGGCTCTTAGCACCTGCATAGAGCTGCTTCCTCCAAGTAGACCAGGAAACTACCTTCACAGAAGCAAGCAAAGGCCAAAAGATAGGTGCCCAGAAAGAATTAAATTTGAAAAGCCTTGATCTGCAATGGTACTACTGCAAGAGGTCAACCTGCCAACTTAGTACTTAGGACTCTGCCAGGCAGAGGAGCCCGCGGGACGCTTAATGCGGCGACGGCAAGTTTGGATTTTTTTTTTTTTTTACATGCCGGTAAGTGCTTCGCTCTCGGCATAAGATGCCCTCGTGGGCCGCATGCGGCCCGCGGGCCGCGTGTTTGAGACCCCTGGTCTAGAGGATGTTCCCCCAGAAAGAATGGGGGTGGCATCTGCAAAAGGTGGAGGAGGTAGCCCTCCCTCACCATTTGCAAAGCCCAGGCATCGCTGGTGATGCTAGGCCAATGATGGGTGAAAGACGTGAGCTGCCCACAGATGTGCTGCAAAGTGGGACTCTCCAGAGGCTATGGTCCTGGAATCAAAATCTCCACCCCAGGCTGTGGCTGCGGCGCTGGTTGGGACTTGGGGGCCTTGGATCTATGAGGACCTTGTCCTGCTGTCACTGTGGGGGAGCTGGGTAGGCATGATACTGGGAGTATCTTCCAAAAACCTTCTTCTTCTTCGGGTAGAAGGACTTTTTCCCCTAAGACTTCTGCCAGGAAGGGTCAGTGGTCTTCCTAGAGAGCCTGCTTCAGGTGAGCAACTCAGCCTCCAGCTTGATGGCCTTTTCTGTCATGGGCTTGCCAAAGAGGTTGTCCCCTTGGCACACGATATCGACCAACTCATCATGAACTCCTTGCTCCAAATCCAAGGTCTGTAGATCACACCAGGTGGCGGGCACTAATGCCCACAGCAGCCACCTGAGCCACGGACTCAAAGTAGTCATAGGCTGCATAACTAACTTAGTTGGAACACTCCTTCACCAAGGAAACCAGGTTTTTGAAGCAATGGAGATGGTCATCAGAAAGCCCAGCTGAGAACCCTTGCTCCTCTGCACGGTCTCTGAGGTATATGCGTTTACGTTTACGTTTATTCAGTCTTTATATACCGCCCAACACTTAATCGTACCTGGGCGGTTTACAATACAAGTTAAAACAACTTAAAACAGTAATCTAAAACCGTTTAAAATGGCTGAGAAAGGGAAGAGGAACGCCAGTAAAACAAATAGGAAAGAGGAGGAAAGGAAAGGCAAGAAAAGGAGCAAACCGCATTATAATAAATTAACAGCAGGCAAATGAGACATCAGGAGGACAGGAGGGAGGGGGTAACAAAGGGAAGGGGGGGGAACTGGGAATGGCAGATCGAATGCTAAACTACAAAGGTAGGTTTTGAGTTGTGATTTGAATATTTGATAGGACTCCTCTGCACGAAGTGAGGGGGGGAGTGAATTCCAGAGACTGGGGGCTAGAAAATAGAAAGCAGAAGTACGAGTGGAGACAAGGTGAGCCTGGAAAGGTGAGGGAAGGGCAAGTCGGTTAGAATGTATGGCCCGGAGTAGACGGGGGGGAGGGCGAAAGTGTATCTGGTCAGCGAGATAGAGGGGAGTGCCAGTGTGAGCAGCCCTGTGCGTGAGAATGAGAATTTTATATTGGGCACGGAAAGAGAAGGCAGCCAGTGATAACGAAAAAGAAGCGGGCCATGAGAATCAAGCCCTAATAACACTTCCTACCAAAGCCATCCATGGTGCAGTCCTCTCGGCTAGGAGGCATCAAGGAGTGTGCCTTCTGGCTCTTAATATAACACATGATCGATTCCACCACCATGAAATTGTGTGGCAGTTTTGTCTTTTCGAAGCTCAGACTAAAGACATCCGCTCATGATGGGCACTGTAACCAGGGTCTCCCACATCCTGAACAAGAGGCATTTAAGAATCAGTAGCAACAGGACTGTAATAGCCTCCATGGCCGGGGAAGGATATTGGAGGCTCTCAAGGTCCTCCACTTCAATGGTGAAGGACAGTGCCTTCCCCATCTGTCAAAGTCCAAGAAAGAGAGGTCCTCAGGAGGGGACCGATGGTGGACCAGAGGTGGCGAGGGGTCCAAGGGGCATCCCTGTACCGTGCTGTGTCCAGTGATTCCACCCATTCCAAGTCGGAATTGGAGAGGAAGTCAAAGGACCAGCGGGAACTGCACCGATGCCCTGGTGGTGGTGATGACGGGGCCTAGTACTCCGAGCCCCGACAGGGACAGAGAGCAGTCCCGGGAATTGACCCAGAAGGAATGCTGCTCCAATACCAGCTGGACTTCCATGGGCAAGGCACCCGCAGTGGAGGAGCCTGTCGATGGCCCTGTGGAACTGGAGGTTACCAGTACCAGGGCCCGCTGCTGTGTGAGAAAAACAGCCAGGCTGGGCTCCAGGTTCTCCAACCTCTCCCCCAAGAGAGAGGCCGACACAGCCACCGGTGTCAGCACTGAGGGAACTGGGCCTGACACCGGTTCCACTGGTGGAGACTTAGGGATGATGGTCAAATCAGGAACTCAATTCTGGTCCTCAGAGGATGTGGTAGTCTCCTCCCAATGGGGCAGCTTAGAAGGCCAATCTTGGCCCTCACCCTCAGCATTGTGTTGAGGGCTGTGATGCAGATGACCCGCAGAACCAGCATTGCCTCCCAGTGATGGCTGGGACAAAGTATAGTCTTTCTGGGGAAGGTCCTCGGTGGAGAGTTGCCGATCCGATGCTCTGCGACCTCGAGGCTCCGAGACAGTCTGGTCACTACGTGACATTGACGCCTCTGTGGCAGCCTCTGAAGGTGCAGACTCCGAAACCGATGCCAGAGCAGATTCCAAGGACTTGTGGCCATACAGCGCCTCCTGCTGTCTTTCACCGTTCTTATGCCCCTTGCTCATCATCTAGAGGCAGAGCGGGCAAGTAGAGGCATCGTGGTCAGCCCCGAGGCACTGAAGGCAGCAGTTATGCCGTGATGGACATGGTCTGGCCACAACTGCTGCATTTCTTAAAACTGCTGATCGAGGACATAGCTGGGAAAATAACACCACCGAGGGCACGAGGAAAAACCTGCACACAAGTGGAAAGGAAAAGAGAAAAAAGCAGGACCCAGCAAAAGATGTGGTGTCGAGACACAGATGGTTCTGGGATCGCAGGAAGGCAAGGGTATATGTACCAAAAAAATAATAGAATGAGAATGGCAAAATAATACAGATTTCACAAAAAAAACTTTCCGGGGTGCAGACGGAACTTTGAAGGGCTCCTTGGAAAAATGGAGACTGAGGCAAATTGACTCCCTTGGGCAGGAAGGCAACCACATATGTGTTGTTTATCTCCCAAAGGCTTTCTTTGAAAGCTGGGGAGAGTTACCGTGTGGGCTGCATCGGTGACATCACCTAGAAGTGAGTACTCTTTCTTGCTTGGTCCCGGAGAAAGTGTGTGCCTATTTTTATGTGATCTGCATGCAGGTGTTCCCATGGGAGTAGTTTGGCCGGAGCAGAGGTGGAGTTGCAATATAAATATTTATTTTATAAAATGTATGCACACCTTTATATCTTCTTTAGAGCAGGTATAAATGTTTGTTTCAGCACTTATGGGCTATTGGTGTTGGATCTGAAAGCCTATTTATAAAGGCACAAATGTGTCTATGTTGCCCTTATAAAATAGACACCTTTTGGACTTCTCACACAAATATAAAATCAAGCCACAAATGGCAAGATTTATCCATTTATAATCAGAGTAGCAGTCTCCTGTAACACCCCCTCCCACTCACTTGGCCGCAGTACTTTCTTGTATTAGGAAAAAGCAGGTACACTGTACAATTTCATCTTATCACTCTACGTCATGCTTCTTGCTTTGCGTTTTTGTTTATCTATGTATTACAGGTCAAGCTAAACACTACATGTTTCAGGTCAAGTTGGATACAGACATAATACAGACTCATTGCAGCTTGGAACCGTGTTGTCACCAACGATCACCTTGTCAGACTGGTTCATTCAATGCTGACAAGGTGCAGTCAGGTGATCAAGAACAAAGGGTGGCCCACCAAATACTGAGCCATCACAGACACATAAAAACAGCCTTTTTCAAGGCCACATACATTAATTTGAAGGAAACCTGGTGTACGTCCATAATATTTTAAAGCATACTTACAATAATATATTGTTGGCCAACGATGTACATTACGCGATTTTCACAGAAAATCTATCAACAGGACAACTATGGGGAACAAACTCAGAAAATAAGGGCCAAACCAATACTAAACGTTGGCCCTAATAGCCAAATCTATCACTTATCATGAGATACACAGAAAAAGCCACTGGGAGGAAAAATAAATTAAGATATAAGGTCACGAAGTTGAAAAAAGGTCAAATTTACAAGTGATAACAGAAACAAAAACAGGAAGCGGCAGATTCAACACCCAATAAATTTATTATAACCAAATAAGTGGCCTAAGCCCAACACAGGCCGTGTTTCGTATACAAACTTCCTCAGGGGCTATCAGGACACACTAAAAAATAAATTGTAAAACCATATTAGTATGAACAAAAAAAGAAGGGTTAAAAAATATATGAAAAATAGAAAATTATAGCACGAATATACAATATTCATAAAATAAAGGCGAAATGGACTACATCAAATGACTTGCTAAAAAAACTCATCAATAATAATCAATTAAAATCATAGAAAACCATATACAGTCACTGAAAACAAATCCTAATCTATTCAATAAACTGTACTATGGATCTAATAATGTATAAGTCTATACAATGAACTGTTCTATAGATCTGATGACATATAAATATGTATACATACATATGTAAAAATACATAAATAGAATAAAATAAATAATTAAAAATGCTAAATGGAATCCAATGAAAAATTGAAAAATTGAAAAATTAAAAAATATCAGGCAATTTGTAATCATACCAACATATACAACAGAAAATATAAAAAAATGCCATATACAAACATTAAAAATTGAATCCTCACATATTAAATAAATTATACTATAAGTCAGTTAACATATGAATACGTATACATACATATACCTTAAGTATATAAATAAAAAATAACTAAAAAAATGAAAGGAATACAAAAAATGAAATCAAACATTTATAATTGTACATGAATATACCAAAAATGTGAAAAAGTAAAAAACAACTATGTACAATCAAAGATGAGCAGGGATGAGGAGACTAGAGGAGTAGGTCTAATTAAATAACAATTATGTTATACTAAAAAACTATATGTAAAATTGATCATTACCTGTGGGTGTGATGTGCAAAGACTACACCAAGCTTTTCTGTTAGTGGTGACCTCCATTGTCTCTTTCGAGCTTGGTTTTTTAATTTTTCACATTTTTGGATTTCAGCCCTGCCTTTAAGAGGTGGAGGAGGTATTGGAGGATCCACCGGGTAGAGGAGGAGAATGGATCGATCTGAAGTTCGGAGCACCAGGCCGAGAAACGTCGCCACTTAAAGGCATACGCCCGTCTCATTGAGGCCTTCCTCGACGTGAGGAGGATCTCCTTGACGTCCTCCGGGAGACGCAGCGAACCTAAGGCGGCCCATTCAGCCGCTAGGCTGCAAGGAACAGCGAGGCTAGATTCGGGTGGAACACCCGACCCTCTTCCTGCATCAACAGGTCCGGTGCGCAGTCCAGGGGACTGAAGGCTTGGACGAGAGTCAGAGGAGAAACGGGAAGCAAGGCTGCCGAGGTCATGAGGATCATCGAAGCTCGGTCCCGCTGAACCTTGTGGAGGGTCCTCGCAATGAAAGGAGTGGGGGAGAATGCGTAAAGAAGACCGGAGGTCCAGTTCAAGAGGAACGCATCTGGGGGCCACCCTGCTTCGTGCAGAACCGGGCCGCAGAAGCGGGGAAGCTGAGCGTTCACCGGACTGGTAAACAGGTCCATGGATGGGGTCTCCCACCGATGGAATAGGACGCCAGCGACCTCCGGATCCAAATGCCACTCGTGTGGGCTTAGGATCCTGCTGAGTTTGTCCGCGAGGACATTCTCCTGGCCTGGGAGGTTGACCACTCACAGGGTCATCCCCCGGCGAGACGCAAAGGAGGACCGCCCCTCGGCAGAGGAGGCGCGAACCTGTTCCTCCCTCTTTGATGATGTAAAACATGGCTACCCTGTTGTCGGTCTGCACGAGCACTGACTTCCCCTTCAAGTAGCCCTTGAAAACCCTGAGGCCCCATCAGACCACCCAAAGTTCGAGTAGGTTGATCAACTGGCGAGACTCCTCGGGCGACCACTGTCCCTGGCTGCACAATGCGCCGCAGTGGGCTCCCCACCCCAACAGGGAAGCATCCATTGTTAGGACGAGCTCCTGCTGCAGGATCTGGAAGTGCATTCCCCAAAGGAGACTTCGGGGTTCCCGCCACTAACTCACGGAGTCGTGGAGACTTCGGGAGACTCGGATAGGGTCTCTAAGGTGGTGGAAGGCCTGGCTCCATTGTGCCCTGAGGCACCACTGGGCTATCCGCATGTGAATGCGGGCGTGGGGGACCACATGGACAGTGGAGGCCATGCGCCCGAGGAGGCGCAGCATCACTCACGCCGTAACCCGAGCATTGTTTTGGACCTGGGATGCCACAGCCCAATGGCGGTCTGCTTGGTCCAAGTGAAGGAATGCGGTCACTCGCACCGTGTGCCGATGAACTCCAGGGTCTGCACCGGCTCGAGGTGGGACTTGGAGTAGTTGACCAGGAAACCGAGGTGCTCGAGGAGGAGGATCGTGCGTGATGCCACCAGACGGGCTTTGCCGATCGAGGGCCCCATGATGAGCCAGCCGTCGAGGAAGGGGAAGATGGGTATATCCTGCTGCCTGGGGGAGGCGGCGGCCGCAGAGAGGCACTTTGTGAAGACCCGCGGTGCGGACACGAGCCCGAATGGGAGCACTCTGTACTGGTAGTGTTCCCCCTTCACCCTGAAGCGCAGGTATTTCTTGTGCTGGGGGTGGACAAGGATGTGCGCATAAGCATCCTTGAGGTCCAAGGAGCATAGCTAATTGCCCTACTGAAGGAAGGGCAGCAGGACATCAAGCGATAACATTTTGAATTTCTCCCGCACCAGGAACTTGTTGAGGTTTCTGAGGTCGAGGATGGGGTGAAGGCTCCTCCATCTTTTTCGAGATGAGAAAGTAGCAGGAGTAGAACCCCTGACCTCGAAGGTGCCACAGTACCTTTGCCTGTTGGGCGAAGAGGTTGGACAGTTCTCGCTGCAAGAAGGTCTGGTGCGCGAGGAGCCAAGCAGGCTCCGCTGGGGAGAAGGTTGGAGGGCGCCTGTCGAGGCGGAGACAATATCCGTCCCATATCACCCAGAGGACCCAGGTGTCCGACATGATCGACGTCCACTCCGGGGTGAGCAGGGACAGGCTTTGCCCCACCAGCGGAAGAGCTGCCAGGGGGCGAGAGGCTATGCCAACGGCATCAAAACCCCTGCATAGGTGGGGTGGTGCCAGTGGTTGGGTTTTAGGCACTTTATGTTTACGGTGGCCATGTGTACCTTCCTTTCTCTGCATGCTGGGAGCTGGTGCAGAGGTGGGCGGGAAAGGTGGGTAACCCCGGTACGGGAGCCCCTTCCTTTGGAAGAACAGTTTCTTAGGCTGCTGCTTCTTCCTAGGGACAGAGGAGGTCTTGCGTGAGAGATGAGTTTGAGTCACAAATTCTGTTTCTATCTCAGCAGCCTTATCCTCCATAGGTTTACCGAACAGTTGTTCGCCAAGGCAAGGGATGTCCAGGATCTTTTCTTGGACCCACTGCTCCAGGTCGGAAGACTGGAGAAAATGCCTGGTGCCAGGCCCCGATGCTTGCCGCTGCCACCTGGGTGGAGGACTCAAACCTGTCATATGCGGCACGGGAGAGGTACTTCGAACACTCCGTGACGGATTTCAGGAAGGTTTGGAACCTTAGGAGGGGTTCAGCCCGAGGTCTGCGGCGAAACCGCTGAGCTCCTTGGCAAGGTCATGCAGGAACATGCCTATATAGAGTTGGTATGCCTGGATACAGCAAGCGAGCATGGAACCCTGACAGGCCTTATGCTCCAGGATGTCGAGGGCTCTCAATTCCCCACCTGGGGGGACCGAAGAGTGAGTCTTCGGGTTTTTTTGCTTCTGCATCGCGGACTCCACAACCATGGAAGTGTGCAGGAGCTGTGTCTTCCGAAACCCCGGGCCACGGTGAACTCTATACATGGCATCGAAGCGCTTGCTCACAATGGGGACCGAAGCAAGTGTCTCCCACATGCATAGGAGCAGCCTTGACAATATGGAGGGAACCTGGACAGTAAGAGATTCCTGCGGCGGGGACTCATACTTTAGAATATTGAGCTCCTCAGCTCCTCTTCAATCTGCGTAGCCAGGCTGAGAGCCCGTGCTATGTCCCGCACGAATGCCAGGAACGATGTGTCCTCGGGCGGTGAACACCTCTGATAGGCAGATGGGGACGGGTACAAAGGGAGGTCCCTGTGGGCACGGGTCTCCAGGGAAGTATCCCTGTTTGACTCCCAGCCCGAGAAGTCTGAGGAGGAGTCGACTCGGGCAGGTCGCCATGTCGAGGCTGAGGTCCGCTTGGAGCTAGAGGCCTTGGAGGATCAGGCTCCCGAGGATCGGGAAGGCGAGCGAGACCAACACCGAGGACCCTCACAAGGTCCGTGGCTCTCGAGGGTTTCCAGGGCGGATTTTGGCGTCCCTCTCGAGGGAGCCTCGGTCTCGATGCGTGGGCCAGCCATGCTGGGCACGAGAGCCTGCTGGGCAGCTAAGAAGGCAGAAATGCTGCGCTCTAGTGCCAGCATTCGGGGCTCCCACGCAGGCATGGGACCCGGGGTTACCGGGTCGGGTTTGGAGGAGGAGAGGGGGTCCTTACCGGGATGACTTTCAGGAGACCAGGCGCCATTGTCCGAGGCCTCTGTATCTGTACAAGGTACCTTTTGAGGCCGCTCCTTGTCCAACTCTCTGGAACATCGTGGGGGACTTAGCGACCGAGCGTGGGAATGCCCGCGCTTATCCGGAGTCCCTGACAGTGACTTCGAGGTCTTCTTCTTATGTCTCTCCACTTCAAGGGACCCCTGGTCAAAATGCTGCCAAGAACACGGAACCGAAGTGGGGGATCCCTCCAGCGGAGGGATGACTGAGGGTGCCACCAATGACTCCGGGGCCACCTTCCGGAAAATGTCATCGGACTTCTACTTATGGCTGAGCAGGGCCTTGGAGGACATTTTCTTGCAAAGAGAGCAGAGCTCCAGGTCAGGGTCGGCCCCAAGACACAGAAGACAACAGTCATGGGTGTCCGTGAGCGACATGTTCTTGGAGCATCTGCCGAAAGTTTTAAAACCGGTGGCCATAGGGGCAAAAAGGACCCCCGCTAGGTCAAAGACCTTTGCGGCCAGCGGATGGGAGATAAAAGGGCACAAAAGCCCTTAACAGGGAAAAAATGTTTAATGAAAGATATCCCCTCGCTTGAGGAAAAAAGGAGAGCAGGGGAGGACGGTGCAACCGGAAAAACCACGGCCCAGGGGCCGAAAACGAAACACTTTTTCCGAGGGACAAGGATGTGCGTCCAAAAGGCTCTGCAGAAAAAGGGAGACTGAGCAAGATGGCACCTTTGGGCGGGAAGAGCACCATGCATCAATGTTCCCTCTAATTTTCTGTAGGCTGTGTGCGCATAAAATATCAGCTGTGCAGCTTTTGAAGGAAGGTTAAATTTTTGTGCGCCACATAACGACATTCGGAGTTATATACTTTAAAATTTGACTACACGTCAGAATACAGTATGTACACCACATTGATTTTAATTAAATTAAATTAAATGAAAATAGACAATTACGAAATGAAGCGGAAAATTTCTAGTAATTACAATCACAACTTTTAAATTTTAAGACGGCTGTGTTGTTTTCTATCAGAATCAGAGCCGTAATTTTTGTGCGCTCTGTTGTAAAGTATGTGCGCTCACTTGGCGAGGTGTGTGCGCGCGCACACGCGCACAGCTTAGAGGGAACAGTGCCATGCATGCGTGGCAGCAATCCCAAAGGCTTTCTTTGAAAGCAGGAGAATTGCTCCGCACGGGCTCTGTCGATGCCGACGTCACCCCATAAGTGAGGACTGACTTCCTGCTTGTTTCTGGAGAATAGCCCCTACTCCTCAGCTTTGCCCTCTCAAGAGCCAAGCCATAAGCGAGAACCGATCCACCTGTGTCATCAGCACTGGACCCTGGGAAAGCAGATTCACCCAGTCCGAAAGACTCCAGGGGCTGTCGACCAGCAGCCGGTTCAGATCCTCATACCACAGTCTCTGAAGCCAGTCCAGCATAATGAGAATCACCAACACTGAATGGGCTTCTATGCAATGGAGCAGACACCACGATGAGCGCCCAGAGCAGAAAGACCTACAAGACCTCTCCCATCGGCTACGCTTGGGACAGAGCATAGAGCACCTCGGACATGTGCTCTCTGAGTCTGCTGAAAAACCACACTGCCCTGACGTTGTCCAGCATGGCCAGGAGATCCATCACCAGTGTCCCTCATTGCTCTGTGATTTCATGAAATACCGCCACAGTTCCCACTCGCCGGAATCGAGTCAGTGTAAACTGAGGAAGTTCGCCTAAATGTTGTTTTTTCTGGCCACATGTGTCGCGGAGAGGAACACTAAATACTCTTATGTCCACTGCAATAAGGACTGACTCTCGGCCATCAGGGTTGCACTGCCCGTACCCCTCTGGTGATTGATGTACGTCACCGTGGGCATCTTGTCTGAACACACCCATACCGCCTTCCGCGTGATCAAGGGACGGAAAACCTGCAAGGATAGAAACACTGCTCTTATTTCCAGCCTGTTGATGGACCAGGAGGCTTCCTCTGGTCTCCACTGACCCTGAGTCACCTTAGATGGGCAATGCACTCCCTACTCCTTGAGGCTGGCATCTGTTGTGCCCAGAATCCACTGCAGCTGTTCTAGCAGCAGCTCTACCAATCCAGCGCTGCTCCAGACAAGGCAATTTCTGAGACAGAGGCTGATGTTGCGGAGACCAATAGGACAGCAGTGCCTGCTCTAACAGCCGCATATGGGCCTGAGTCCAGGGTACCAGGTCCAGCATTGCAGTCATCGAACCCAGAAGCTGGAGATAATACCACGTCTCTGGTGCTCGCCTCTGCAGAAAATGATGAAACTGTGACTGAATATTGAGGACCCTGTCTTCCAGCAGAGATACCAAGCCTGCTTGGGCATCGAACTGGTCACCCAGTTAAATCAATCTTTGCACTGGCTGGAGCTGGCTCTTGGCCAGGTTGACCACCCAGCCCAAACTCTTCAGAAACTCCACCACCTGACTCATGGCAGAAAGATCCTCAGTCTCTGATTTCACCCAGATGAGCCAATCATCCAAAAGGGGTGCACCAGATTCCTTTCTTTTGCAAGGCTACTGCAGCCACCGCCACCTCCACCCCCATGATCTTGGTGAAAGTGCAGGGGTCAGTAGCTAGGCCAAAGGGCATTGCTCTGAACTGAAAATGCCTCTCCAGAACTGCAGGTACCGCTGCTGTTCTGGCCAGATCAGAATATACAAATAGGCTTCAGAGAGGTCCAGAGTAAACAGGAACTCGCCCTTTCTCACCACTAAAATGACCGAGCATAGAGTCTCTATGCAAAAGTGTGGAATGTGCAGAGCGAAGTTGGCATGCTTGAGAGGATGGGCTGGAAAGAATCCTCCTTTTTGGGTACCACAAAATAGATGGAGTACTGACCAGAGCCACAATGGCTTTGAGAAATCGGCACCACTGCAGCAATCGCTGAAGAGTGTCATGCACTGTCTTTGCCTTTCTCAGCGCTTTGCAAGGCAAGAAAACAATGGGTTCTAAGAGAAACTGTCCAAACTCCAGTGCATAGCCTTCTCGAATAATCTCTAGGACCCACTGGTCGGTCGTTATACTGGCCCAGACAGAAAATAACTGTTGTAACCGACTGCCAATCGCCACTTCCACCTGCCATCTTTGGGACTTCTTCATTGCAGCTGGCGAGGCAGAGAAAATACCTCAACCAGATACCCCTGCACAGGGCCGGCCCGTCCATTGAGCAAGAATGTTCTTTGCACAGGGCTCCGCGTTTCAGGGGGCCCCGCGCAAAGAACATTCTGCTTTTTTTTTTTTAAATTATATTTTAAAAAAAAAAGCTGGCTCTGGCTGCTGCCGCGGCCTCCGTGGCAAAATGGAGTGTCCCGCGGGGCACCCTCTCCTCGCTGAGCCTCTCTGCAAGGGCTTTCAGATTCACGAAGGGAGAGTGTCTCCCTCGCGTCTCTGTTAAGCCCGCAGGGGCTAATGGGAAATTTCCCATCTGCCCCTTTAGACGCGAAGGGCTGATGGGAAATTTCCCATTAGCCCCTGCGGGCTTAACAGAGACGCGAGGGAGACACTCTCCCTTCGCGAATCTGAAAGCTCTTGCAGAGAGGCTCAGCGAGGAGAGGGGGCCCCGCGGGACACTCAATTCTGCTTCTGCCGCGGCGGCAGCGGCAGCAGCCAGAGCCAGGTTTTTTTTAAATTTTAAATTTGCCATAAGCCGATATGGGGGGGGGGGGGGTGTTAAGACTGAGACTGAGACTGGGGCTGGGCTGTTAAGACTGGGGCGGGGCTGGGGGTGTTAAGACTGGTGCTGGGCTGGGCTGGGCTGGGGGGGTGTTAAGACTGGTGCTGGGCTGGGCTGGGGGGGGTGTTAAGACTGGTGCTGGGCTGGGGGGGGGTGTTAAGACTGGTGCTTGGCTGGGCTGGGCTGGGGGGGCTGTTAAGACTGGTGCTGGGCTGGGGGGGGTGTTAAGACTGGTGCTGGGCTGGACTCGGCTGGGGGGGTGTTAAGACTGGGGCTGGGCTGGGCGGGGCTGGGGGGTGTTAAGACTGGTAATGGGCTGGGCTGGGCTGGGGGGGGTGTTGAGACTGGTAATGGGCTGGGCTGCGGGGGGGTGTTAAGAGGGGGAATGGGCTGCGGTGGGGGGGTTAGGACTGGTAATGGGCTGTGGGCTGATGGGGGCTGTCTGGAAATGGGGTGATGGGGGGTTAGGACTGGTAATGGGCTTGGGGGGTTAAGACTGGTAATGGGCTGTGGGCTGATGGGGGCTGTCTGGAAATGGGGTAATGGGGGATTAGGACTGATAATGGGCTATGGGGGGGGCTAGGACAGGACATGGGCTGATGGGGGGGGTTAGGACTGGCAGTGGGCTATGGGGGGCTGACTGGAAATGGGCGGATGGGGTTAAGACTGGAAGTGGGCTGATGGGGGGTTAGGACTGGTAATGGGTTATAGGGGGGGCTTAAACTGAAAATGGGGTGATGGGGGGTTAGGACTGGAAGTGGGTTGATGGGGGGCTAGGACTGGTACTGGAAATGGGCTGTTGGAGGGAGCTAAGATTGGAAATGGGCTGTGGTGGGGGCTTGAATTGAAATGGACTCATGGAGGGGCTAGAACTGGAAGTAGGCTCATGGGGGGGCTTGGACTGGAATTGGGCTGAGTGGAGGGGAGCTAGGATTTGACATGGGCTGATGGTGGGGCTAGGAAATGACTAGAAATGGGCTGATGGGGGGCTAGGATTGGAAATGAGCTGATGAAGGGACCCAGACTGAAAATGGATGGGGGAGCTAGGACCGGAAATGGGTTGATGGGGGGTAGGACTGGAAATGGGCTGATGCAGGGACTAGAAGGGAATGGATGCTGGGTGAGGCTGGAACTAGAAGGGAGCTGATGTTGGAGGAGGATTAGAATGGGATGGGGCTGGGAGAGTAAAATGGAGAGGGGAAAAATATTTTGTGTGGGAGGGATGAAAAATCTACAATTGGCCGGTTATTGGGAGAGTAAGTGGGGATTGAGGATGGAGGGGTAAAATTTGTGTGGATGAAATAGGAATGAGGAAAGAGCAAAAGGAGAAAGATTAGTATGTTAAAGCAGATGTAGAGAGAGAGAGAGAATGGAAAAAAAAAACCTCGAAGAGAGAAGAAAGAACAAATGGACAGCAGACGATGGAGAGTTAGCAGAAAACATGAAGAAACCAGAAGAAAGTGGCTGGAGCAATTGCAACTGAAAAAAAAATGCACAAAAGGTAGAAAGATATCTCTTTATTTTGAATTTATTAACTGGAATATGAAAGCTCTGGGAAATGTGCATCATTAACGTCTGCGCTTTGTTTGGTACAAGAGGAAATTAATTTATAGTTTTATTTCTACAGTGTTGTACATTCCAAGTTTGGCTTTTGGGGTTCCCAGTTTAATTATTGCCTTCCTGTTTCTAAATTGTGATTCCTTGTTTGATGATGGTCTATGTTCTGCATGTGTAACTGAGCTGAGGTATTCTGTTTATGTAATTCCTATTTGACATTGCCACTTGTTCTCTTTCCCCAGTATTCTCTGAAATGTATTGGTTTAATATTTGCAGTGTTGCCTTTTGATAGGTAGGGTATGGTGCTTTGTGAGTCCTGGTAATGCTGTCAGGATATGGCGCGTTTGCTATGGGTTCTAAATGGGCAGCGTTTGTAGTAGTTCCTAATGTGCCTGGCGGTTGGCACTGGATTATAGTAATGTAGAAATCTTTTAGTCTTTCTTTATCCATACCCTCATTAAGAGACATGTTTACTAAAAGTTAGTGTATGGTAACATTATGCAAATATTTATGCAAATAAGGCCACTTATGCAAATGAGGCCCCGCACTGAGTCTCCGCACATGGCCCCGCCCCCCCTTGGGCCGCCCCTGCAGCCACTAAAGGACTGCCCCCTTGGTCCATATTGACCCCGCTGATATGGTGTGAACCGTGTGGCGCAGAACCACCTGAAATCTCTGGGCTGACCCCATTGAGGAGTCCCCCGTTTGGGTCCTTTCGACCTATTTTCTGGTAAGCGACCCCCCTCAGAGTACCCCAGGTCCTTGACCAACTTCTCCAGAGCCTCCCCAAACAGCAACTTACCCTTAAAGGGAAACTTACTGAGCCTAGTCTTGGATGCTGCATCCGCCGACCAGTTGCGAAGCCACAGAAATCTCCATGCCACTATGATGTAAGCGATGGTCTTAGAGAAAGAGCGGACCAAATCATAGAAGGCGCTTACCATGTATGCTGCTGTCGACTCCAGCTTGGTTCATATACTGCTGCCTCAGACTCCTCCAAGCCAGGTGGAGAAAGGCCCTGGAGCCAGAGAATGGAAGCTCCGGAGACATAAGCCCCACAGATAGAGGCCTGGAAAGACATGGCGCTGGTATGAAAGGCAAGTTTGAGGAGGGACTCAAGTTTACAATCCTGCAGGTCCTTCAGGAAAGTTCCATCTTCCACCGGGATGATGGTCTTCATAGTAACAGCAGAGACCAGACCATCCACCTTAGCATTCTGACGACTTCCCACTCATTCTGTGGAATGGGGTATAGGCGTCCCATCACTCTGCTCCCTCTCAGCATAGCCTCCAGAAATTCCCATTTGGACTCAACCATCATCTTAATCACCCAATGAACTGGAAAACACACATGCGCCCCCTTGAGTACCTGCAGTAAGGGATCTTCCAGGGGCTCTTCTGTAACTGCAGATGGAGGCGGAATGTTCAAGGCCACCAAGGAATAATGAATGAGTGCTGTTAACTCCTATCTATGAAATACATGGACGACGTCTGGGTCTTCCGCCAAGAGGGTCTCGCCATCCTCTAGATCCCGGGCCCCCGGCTTGGCCCAGAAGTCTGAGGACCCCTCCCCCAAGTCCTCTGAGGCCTACAATTGTGGGAAGTTCTGGACCAGCCAGGCCTCAGGTTCCCACTTATGCCTTTTTACTGGAGGGGTCCCCTCTTAAAGACCACCCCCTCCTGCAGGACCTCAGGGGCTGGCAACTCCTCCTTTACCGTGAAAGGCTCAGTTTGACAAGGAGCAGCTTACTTCCTTTTCAGACAATAAGTGCTATGTATAGCCAAAATAAAGTCCGCAGAAAAGACCTGTTCAAGTGACTCACCACAACCTACAGATTCTGTCTGAATCATTGAGGAGGAACCTCCCACAGATTTTGCCTTGTTCTTCCCGTGTTTCAGATGCTTCTGAAACGACTGAGCTGTCTGTGACAAAATGACTATGGTTCCCGCCAAAACCATAGGAACCGCCAGCTCCATAGATTCTCCTGCTGCTGCCTCTGCTGGATCGCCCATAGCCCCAGCACTTGAGCTCTCCAGCTACCATCCCTGCTGGATACAAAAGCGGCACAAACTCATTGGCAACAGACTGTGGTTCCCTGCACAAGAGAAGACAACTAGACCGACCCAGCAGCATACAAAAATGCACGAACAGGAAAATGCACCAGGGACAGCCAGGAGAGGCCAGAGAAGTGCCAACGCAAACACTGCAGCCAAAGGCCTAAGCTTATGGGGAGCAGGACAGACTACCCGCTGAAGGAGAGGAGTCTGGCAGCTAGCCATCCACCTCTGACCTTCCTCCTTGAATCTTCTGGGGGTTTTTTTTGGGGGGGGGGGGGTTCCCCAACAACAGAACCAAAATACAGCACAACCCCGAGGGGGGAGGGGCTCGGGAACCTGCAGCTCACAGGCACAGATATACCTGGCTGGGGGGAGGGGACATGGGGCACCCAGGTAGCTTAACTCCTGAAAGCCAAAGGCTGGCAGGCCCTGCCATCCCATACTCACCAAAAAGTCCCTATTAGGCGAAAACACACAAACGTCCCAGCCACTAAGGATTGTTAGCTTCTGAGTTGCCTGGAAGAAAAACACTTTCCAAACCAAAATGCCTCTGAAGTCAGAGTTAAGAAGCTGAAGTAATCATGCCCTCAGGGGAGTCCATTACCCAAGAGTTCTTCACTCAGCTGCTGAGGAATGAGAGACTGTATCCTGGAGCTGAAGGGGGAGCTCTTGTACTGTGATATCAGGTTTCTGTCATGATCAGTCCTCAACTGCTGGTGGGCGGTGCAACCTATGCGTAAGTGGACTGGCCTGGAGGTATGATTAGGAAGTGCCTTTTTAAAATAGGCTCCCAGAACCAATAGTGTGCATATGCGCATACAGATATTTACACCTACTTCAAAGAAAGAATAAATGTACACTTATAATCTATATGTGTATCTGCATATTTTACAAAATATCCACACATATCACAAATACATCTCCAATCTGTTCAAACTATTACTCTCCCATATCCCTACCTGTCACATGTATATGTGGCCACACAATTTTATAAAAGCTCTTTTCTGCATGTAAAACAGGCTTTACATGTGGATACAGTTTTATAAAATTATCTTCTGAAAGTTAATGGATTTTCAGTGATCCTATTTATAAATTATTACTACTGCTACTAATCACCATGTGTATAGCACTACAAAGCAAATACAATGTTGAACAGAAACAGGAGAATCCATGGAAATCTGCCTAACTTATCTGCATAAATGACCTGTCCATATCTTAATCTTCTAAAATTTGAATCAGGCAACGGGCTTGTAATCTGCTAGCTGGAGTTTGTGCTAATGAGTGTTCAGATGGGGCAGCTTAGTTATCCATATATGTTTAGAAAAGGTTTGAGCTGTTTTATTGAACTCTTAGATAAAATCAAACTTAAAGAATTGCTTGTTAAAAGTATGATACAGAACTTTCTTACTGAATTTAGTCTTCACATATGGGTGATGCCGGCACCGATGGAGCCCGTGCGAGAACACTCCCCAGCGTTCTATAGGAAAGCCTTTGGGAGTACTCCACTGCACTTGCATGACTGCCTTCCCACTCTTCTCACGCCCTCTCCTCAGTTGGGTTTGTAGTTGGGAAGGAAGAGTAAAAATAAACCTATGGGGAGGAGGGTGGGTTGTGAAGATTAAATTCTTGCTGTTCCCGGAGATCACCTGTTACCTGTTACACTATCTCCAGGAACAAGCAGGAATGTAATCTTCACATATGGGACTCCCTAGCTCCCAGATCTACAAGAGAGTTGGAAACCAGGTCAGAGATGTCGGACTGAGTTCAACTGGACATAGACATCCCCGCCATGGAGATCTGCAGAAGTGTGGGCGGGGGTGGAGTTGCAGCTATGTTCCAAAGAGATGCTAGAAGACTGCCTGGCCAAAGGCCATTTCCCGGTGGGAGTTCTAGTCCAAGCAGTAGTGGGTGGCAAAGGTGTGGCTAGAGGATCAGGATGCTGCCCGGCATATTTCGTCAAAGGCTGCTAAGCATAGGTTAGCTACAGATGTTGCCATTGCTCAGACGTTGTGAGCTGTGTCATGTCCTGTGAGGGAGAATCTTGCCTTATCATAAGCGAAAGCAATGCAGTCTGCTGTCCATCTGGAAAGCGGATACGAAGAGTTGTGAGGACTTGCGGAGATCCTGAGTTCTCTGGAAGTTGAAGACCATGGCCCGTTTACAATCGAGCATGTGCAGGGTGGCTTCTGCATGAGAGGAATGAGGTCTTGGGAAGAAGACCAGAAGTATGATGGATTGATTTATGTGGAATGGCGATACCACCTTAGGTAGGAAGTGTGGATGTATCCTGAGACAACCTTGTCATGATGGAATCTGGTATATGGTTGGTGAGCCACCAACATCTGTAATTCAGTAACGTGCCTGGCTGAGGACACAAGAAATATGACCTTCCAAGTCAAGTAGCGCAGATGGGTTGTTCTCAGGAGTTCAAAAATGGGTCTGAGAAGCTAGATCAAGACAAGGCTGAGATCCCATGCCACTGGAGGTGGTCAAATGGGTGGTTGAGAGAGGAGGAGGCTTCTCATGAAGCATGCCACTAAAGGGTGCACTGAGATGGGTTGGCCATCGATTGGTTTATGAAAAGCTGCAATGGCACTTAGGTGAACTCGAACCAAATTGGTTTTGAGTCCTAAAGAGGACACGTGCATTAGATATTGCAGGATTGCAGATACTGGTGCGTCAAATGGATTGAGACTGTCTTTGAGCACCATGATTCATATCTGCACCATTTGCAGGAGTATGTTCTTCTGGTGAAGGGTTTCCTAGAAGCCAGGAGGATGTTTTTCCTTCAATAGACAGGCTGAGATGCTGAAAGGCTATGCTTTCAGCAGCCACGCACTCTGACGGAGTGATCTCAGATTGGGATGGAGAACTGTTCCATCTTCCTGGGATAGAAAGTTCGGACTGAAGGCTACACGGACTAGATTCGTCAGTTGTAGTTGAAGAAGAAGGGGAAACCACAGTTGTCGAGCTCAGAAGGGGGCTAATAAGTATCATAGTGCCGCTATCCAGCTGGAGCTTGAAGAGGGTTTCCAGTATTAGAGGTGTGGGGGGGGGAATGCATAAAGCAGTCCTCGACCCCAATGTAGATGAAAGGCCTCATTTGCTTGGCTGAGTTTGGATGGAACTGGAGCAGAAGTGCGGAAGTCTGGTGTTCTGTGGAGTAGCAAAAAGAGGTCGATGACTAGTGTTCCCCAGAGTTTGAATATCTGGGCTATCTTGTTCGGATGTAGATTCCACTCGTCTGGGTGAAGAATCCGACTGAGTCTGTCTGCAAGTTGTTTCTGCTCGCCTGGCATATATACTGCACAAAGGTGTATATGGTCAGAAATGGCAAAGTCCCACAGGCGACAGGCCTCCTCGCAAAGAGGAAGCAAACCATTTTGCCTTGCTTGCTCAGATAGAACATTGCCACTTGGTTGTCTGTCCTTACCAGGACATGTTTGTTGGTGAGGTAATGGTGAAAAATCTGTAGGGCTTTCAAGATTGTCCGAAGCTCCAATAAGTTGATCTGACCACTTTTGTGTAACATCTCTACTGGAATTCAACAACTCTCACCCTTCCACCGCCTCAGGTTCTCTACCTGTCCCTCCGTTCTCCGCTCCTCTGCATCGTCGCATTACTCCCCTTACTCTCCAGCTTTTTCCTCCAGCCTCCCAGCTTCTCCCTGCTGACTTTCCTGTTCTTTCCCCTAACTCTCAGGTCTCCACCTTTAATTCTGCGCACTCTTCAATCCTTGAATGCCTTGCTCCCCCTCAGCCAATCCATCCGAGACGCTCATCTACTCAACACCCATGGTTCCATGCGGGTCTTCGCCTCCTACGTACCCATCTTCGCCGGTCGGAACATATCTGGCGAAAGCACCGCACACCACTCGCCCTTGCTCAATTCTGTGAGCACCACCGGCACTATCGTTCCTCTGTCCACCAAGCCAAACTTTCTTATTTCTCCGATTCTATTACTACTGCTACAAACCCATCTCGGCAGCTTTTCTCTGTTCTCCAGTCGCTCACCTCCCTTCATTCAGGTCCTTCCCCTGCACCCCCCCCCCCATGCCCTCCCCTACCCAATTAGCCCTACACTTCACTACCAAGATCCAGGACCTTCGTGCAAGTCTCCCCTCCTGCCCCCCACCCCTGTCTTCCCCCCTCCTCTTTCCCCTTCCCCTTCCCCCCCCTCTTTCCCACACATGGTCTGCTTTCTGTCCCTATCACTACCGCTGAGCTTGTCTCCTCTCTCTCCTCAGCACACAAGACTACATGTCCCCTAGACCCCATCCCTACTAAATGGTTTTTGGAACCATCGCTAGTCTTAGTTCCCCACATCTGCACCTCAATCAACTCCAGTCTCTCAAGTGGCATTTTCCATTCCCCCTAGAAACACGCTCTCGTACGCCCCATCCTTAAAAAAACCCTTCTTGATTCCTTGGTCCCTGCTCACTACCATCTAATTTCCAACCTCCCCTTTCTCTCAAAAATCCTGGAGAAGTTTGTCTTTGACCAGCTCTCACAACACCTGTCAACTATCTTCATCCCCCGACAATCCGGCTTCCGTCAGGGGCACAGTATAGAAACAACCATAACCGCTCTTCTCAATGAACTACATACTTCACACGATCAGGGTGACATCACGGTGGTGGCCTCCCTAGACCTTTCCTCCGCTTTTGACCTTGTGGATCACTCCCTTCTCCTCTCTCGACTACATGATGCAGGCCTACGAGGTGCTGTTCACCACTGGTTCCACTCTTTCCTTTTCTCTCGTCTTTTCTCCATAGCTTCTCCCACAGACCCACACTCTTTCTCTAACGCTTCCCCCCTTCCCTGTGGTGTCCCTCAAGGTTCTTTTCTGGCCCCCTTATTGTTCAATCTTTTCCTTGCACCATTGGCCCTTTGCATTCAGCAAATCGGTATGTCTGCCTTTTTCTAAGCGGACGACATTATCATCATTCATCATACCAGTCCGCAACATCCTGACCTCACACCCTTGAACTCATGTCTCACTCTTGTTTCCGGCTGGCTATCCACAAACTGTCTCCATCTCAACTCCGCCAAAACTTCAGCTACATGGTTCACATTCGGAAGTCCTTGCCCCTCCTTTGCTCCCTCTCTTGGCTGTTCTGCGATCCCCATTGTTTCTTCCTTCAAATATCTTGACGGTCTCCTTGATTCCAATCTCACTTTCAAAGATCACATATCACACCTAGCTAAGACATCTTATTTCTTCCTTCGACAAATTCGTTCCATTCGCCCTTTTCTGTCCCCCTCGGCTCTAACCACCCTCACGCTATCCACAGTCTTAACACGGTTAGACTATTGTAACTCCATTTTTTCTGGCATCACTAAAGTTCAACTTCGTCAGTTACAACTTATTCAAAATACTGCAGCCAAGATTATCTCCCACTCCTCCCGCAGAGACCATATTACCCCCTTACTATTTCTCCTGCACTGGCTCCCAGTAGATTATCGCATTAAATTCAAGATATTAACCATGGTTCACCGAGTCCTCTACACGCACACGCCACTTTACCTCGCTGATCTTCTTCACTTTCACACCCCCACACGTAGTCTTCGCTCCCTCCATATCAATCGACTTCACATCCCCACACCGTCTCGTGCGCATTTACAAACCACCCGTCACTCTGCCTTCTTTCATGGTCCAGCCCTTTGGAACTCTTTGCCCACTTCACTCCATCTAGAAGAAAACTACACTACCTTTAGGTCACTACTCAAAACTCACTTCTTTACTTCTGCTTACAACCTTCCGGCCACACCCAGCTGACCTGGTTTATCCATGTTTACCTATGTCCTGTCTCCCTCTCACCTTACATCTTGTCCTATGTCTTATTATTCTCCTCTTTCCTGTCTTAATTTTTGTATTTCTTTTCCTGCTACGGGGCCTTGTGCCCATCCCAGTTTGACTTTGTACATGTAAACCACCCTGATGTAATATAGGGCGGTATATCAAATTCAAATAAACAAACAAACCTAGGGATGACTCCTGGGTTGTCCAGAGGCCCTGAGTGGAGAGTGACTCCGAGTGGGCTCCCCAAACGACCTTGTACGCATCCGTCGTAAGTGTGTGTTGAGGTTGAGGCATCCGAAAAGGTGACCCTTTGAGCAGGTTTTCTGGTGTACACCACCACAGTAGGGAGTGGACTAATGGGCGGGTGATCCGAATGATCTCATTCAATTGTCCCATGGATAGTGTCCATTGGGATGATAGGGTCCATTGTGCTAGGTGCATATGTAGTCGTGCATGTCACTGCATGCACTATGGACACCATATGGCCCAGGAGACGCAGGTAGTCCTGAGCCATTGATGTTTGTTGCTCATGTGGGTGACAAGGTTGACTAGTCGGTCTATACGGCCCAGTGGTAGAAAGGCCCCGGATAGCTGAGTGTCAAGCACTGCTCCTATGAACAACCTTTGAGTTGGGGTTAGTTGGGAGTTGGGACTTTGGGAAGTTTATTACGAATCCCAGGTGTAGCAATGCTATGATGGTCTGGCGTGAAGAACAGAGTTCTTCTGGAGAGTCTGCCTTTAGCAACCAGTCGCCCAAGTAGGGGAAGACAAAAATACCCTTGCTTCGCAGGTGGGCTGCTACCACTGACATGCATTTTGTGAAAACTCTGGGAGCCGATGCCAGGCCGAAGGGGAGAAGTCTGTACTGATAATGGGCTCCCTGAAAGGTGAAGCGGAGATATCTCCTGTGTCCTGGATGTATTAGGATATGAGCATATGCGTCTTTTAGATCTAGGGAACATAAATTTTCCTAAATCATCTTTGCTCTCTCCTCAGATTTTGTTAGAAAAATACTTCAGTGAAGTTTTGTTGTTTTCTGATAAGATTGCTATTCAGTCTTCTTATTACCTCCCTGGAGGGAAGTGCCAGCTGGATAAGGCAGCTGATGGGGTAGATGTATTATCTATAGATGTGGCTAAAGATTTAACTAATTTCCTGGAGGATTCAACGGATTTGATTGCTAAAAGGGCCACGTTGGTGGTTTCCTTCTTCTCTAATTTAGATAAAATACAGGTCCTGAAGGCTTATTTTAAAAACAAAGATAAGCCTTTTTGTGGTGATAAAATATATGTGTTTCCAGATGTTTCCAAGCCTACTCAGGCCCATAGGAAAGGATTTTTGGCCTTAAAACCTAGGGTGCTAGAGTTGGGCGCTACTTTTTTTCTTAGATTCCCATGTAAACGTATCATTACCTTTCTGAGATGTACATATGTTTTATCTGATGTTACTCAATTGGAAACTTTTCTAATAGATAGGAAAAATAAATAGGTTTCTGTGTTTTTGCTCCTATTTTGATGTATCCTGCAGTGTTGTGGAGGTAATTTTTTTACTTCTTGATTTCCTTTGTTATTACTTGATATTGTAATATGTGGGTCTCTTACTCATCATGATGTGGACTATTACAGTTCTTTTTTTTATATGTTAGTTTATTTACTTCATTTGTTACAATTTCTTGGTATTTCCTGTTTTGTTTTATGATTGTATTAATTTAAATCTCTCAATAAATATATTGAATGATAGATCTAGGGAACATAGCCAGTCTTGTTCCTGCAGATAGAGTAGGCGAGTTCCCAGGGAGATCATCTTGAACTTCTCCTTTACCAAGAATTTGTTGAGATTTCGGAGGTCGAGGATAGGCCTGTATCCTCCAAACTTCTTTGGGATGAGGAAGGAGAGTAGAAGCCCTTGTGTAATTCTTGTTGTGGAACCTCTTCTATGGCTTCTTGGGTGAGCAGTTTGGAGATTTTCTTCTTGAGTAGGGCCCTGAGACCGGGTAGGAGGGGATATTCGTCTTTGAAGTGAGGTGGAGGAAGCTGTCTGAAGTTTAACTGATACCCCTCCCCGATGATGTTTAGGGTCCACTGCTCTGAGGTGATAGCTTGCCAATGATTGGCAAAGGAGGAAAGTCAACCTGCTATTTTTATGTTACTGGGGCACTGCAGGGGCAGGGTTACTATGTTCTCCAGGACAGAGTCAAAAACTGGGCGTAACTTGTGTTTGAGCTGGTGGCTGCTGTTTAGTAGTTCTGGGCTTCTTAGCCTGTTTAGTCCCCTGCTTCTTGCCCTGCTGCTGGTAAGGGGGCTGTGAGTAAAAAGGGTAGAAACTCCTGTTTTTGGGGTAGAAAGGCTTTTTTGTTGCTGGCCTCTTCTTGGAGGGGCTGGCAGTTTTCTTGGAGAGCCTTTTTAGGGTAGTGTCATCAGTTTTAAGCTCTCCAGCCTTTTCTCTCAATTCTTACCAAACAGGTTCTCCCCAGTGCAGGGGATGTTGCCCGACTTGTCCTGGACCCACTGTTCAAGGTCCGAGGCCTGTGACCATGCCAGTCTTCTGGCACCGATGGCAACAGCAGATGCTCTGCTGGTAGATTAAAAAGCATCAAATGCTGCCCTGTTAAGAAATTTGGAGACATTTTGGCTGTTTTTGAGGAAAGTTTCAAAAGCTGGCTTTTTGTCATCTGGAATGAATGGTAGGAAGGCTTTCCAATTTTTAATAATCTTCTTTAGGAACATTCCCATATATAAAGTATAGGAGTTGATCCTATTTGCCAGTATGGAGGCCCAGAAAGATCGTTGGGCAAAAGCATTGAGGTTCCTCGATTCTCTTCCGGGAGGTATCGATGCATGTGTCTTGCCACTTGATGCTCTGCATCATTGATTCGACTACCATTGAGTGATGTGGTAGTTGCGGTTTTTGAAAACCGGGGTCCTCTGGTACTCAATACATTGTATTGAGACATCTGCTAATAGGTGCTATTGTGAGCGGGGTCTACCACATGCAAAGCATTAGGTTGTGAAGGATCTTATGTACTGGTAAGATCGTTGCTTCCTTTGGTGCTGTGGGGTACTGGAGAATTTCCAGTTCCTCCACTCGAGGCTCTGGTTCCGCCGCTGCTGGTATCGAGAGCCCTGCTGCCATGTCGAATGAATTCTTGGAAGGACATGTCCTCCGGTGCAGATTTGCGGCAGGAGGTGGTGGCCATCGGTGATGGTTCCAATACCGATGTGAAATCCAGGAGGTCCTTTGCATCAACGGATCAATGGTCTGAGTCAGATGCATTGGACTCTGAGCTCTGAGAATGTTGCGGGTGCCAGTCATATTCGATGTCCTCACCATGCTGAGTAATCAGCAGCATTGGCTGTGGCCCTGCTGATGGAGCACCGGGTGTTGATGCTGGTAGAGGAGCAGCATAGCTTTGAAGTGGTAGTACCGGTAACGATACTAGTAGTGCCAGAGTCATCGGTGGTCGGGGAACCGATGCTGCCAGAGTGCCACTAATGTATTCTCAATGGACAGCATGCACTGATCCAATGAGATTGCCGGTGTCTGGTCTGAGGAAGGAACAAGGCTCGCAGACACCGTACCAGAATATGGCACCGGGGGATCTGTCAAGGTTCATGCCTCGGAGGCCTCCTGGTCCCCCACCGAGGCTTTGGAGGATGTCCTCCTGCCAGGGGCATATGGTCTGAAGTCCAGCTTCAGAGGATGTCTTCGAGGAGTCTCTGTGTTTAGAACGAGACCTGTCCATCGATCCTCTCTGGATTCCTTTGATGAAGCTCGAGACTCTTGATGATCCCGCAGTGCTTTTGGGCAGGGATCTCAAAGTTTTCTTCTTCTTGGAGTCTGAGCTGTGCTTTGAGGTTTTGGATAGCTTAGAAGCTGATGATCAAGAGGATGTCGATACCAGTGAAACGGAGTCTGATGGAAAAAGTTTTGACAGTTTTCTGGCCCATTTTCCTAAACCTCTCTTAGTCATTTGTTTACAGAAAGCACAAGAATATGGGTCGTGGTCACAGGGGTGGCTCTATAATAAGGCGGAGTGAGGTGATGGCTTCAGGCAGCAACTTTTGGAGATGGCAAAAATGCCTCCAAAACAGCCACCTCATTCAAAAAAAAAAAAAAAAAGAAGAAAAAAATGTGGACAAGCTGCTGCGGCTGCGATAGCGGTAATTTAAAATGAAAAGAAATCGGTGCAGAGCCTCCCAGTCCTATGGAACCCTTGCTGCCACATCCCGCTCTAACATCACTTCCTTTTGGGGACAAGACTCAGCTGCACGGGTTCCATAGGGCCAGGAGGCTCTGCACCGGTTTCCTTTCATTTTAAATTACCGCTATCGCAGCCACAGAGGAAGGGGAAGGAGCAGAATGGAGACACGGGCAGCAGGAGAGGGAGCAGAATGAGCTACACGTTGGGGGGGGGGGAAGGAGAGGGAGCTGAATGAGCTACATGGGGAAGGAGGGGGCATAATGAGCTACATGGGGGAAGGAGAGGGAACGGATCTGACACAAGATTGCAGGAGGGGGAGCAAAACGCAGCTACATGGGGGGAGGAAGGAGAGGGAGATGAATGAGCTACGCAGGGGAAGGAGAGGGAGCAGAATGAGCGACATGGAGGAAGGAGAGAGGGGGGAATGAGCTACACAGGGGAAGGAGAGGGAACGGAGCTGACACAAGATTGCAGGAGGGGGAGCAGAACACAGCTACACGGGGGGGGGGGGGAAGGAGAGGGAGCTGAATGAGCTACATAGGGGAAAGAGAGGGAGTGCAATGGGGATGACATGGGGGAGCTGAACGGAACTACACAGGGGGGAAGGAGAGGGAGAGGAACGAGTTACATGGGGAAAGAGAGGAAGCCGAACGGAGCTGACAGAGGGGGAAAGCGAGGGCTGGAAAGGAGGGGGGAAGAGAGGGCTGGAAGGGAGCTGACAGAGGGGGCAAAGGAGGGCTGGAAGGGTGCTGACAAAGGGGGAAAGAGAGGGCTGGAAGGGAGCTGAGAGGGGGAAAGAGAGGGATGGAAGGGAGCTGAGAGGGGGAAAGAGAGGACTGGAAGGGAGCTGAGAGGGGGAAAGAGAGGACTGGAAGGGAGCTGAGAGGGGGAAAGAGAGGGCTGGAAGGGAGCTGAGAGGGGGAAAGAGAGGGCTGGAAGGAAGCTGAGAGGGGGAAAGAGAGGGAGTGGAACGGAGCTGACAGAGGGGAAAGAGACGGCTGGAAGGGAACTGAATTGGGGGGGGGAAGGTGGGGGCTGGAAGGGAACTAACATGGGGGGAAGGAGAGGGAGCAGAACGGTAAGAGAGCGCTGGAAGGGAACTGAGAGAGGGGAACGAGATGGCTTGAAGGGAACTGACATGGGGGGGGAAGGTGGGTGATAGAAGAGAATTGACATGGGGGGAAAGAGGGGGACGGAAGGGAACTGACACCTGGAGGTTGGTCTGGAGGAAGTTGACACTTGGGGATGGGGCTGGCATGTGGCTGGGTAATGAGAGGAGGCTAGCAGAGAGGAAGCACTGGGACTAGAAGCAGGCTGGCACGTGGGGAGGGTTACTAGGATTGGAAATAGGCTGATGGAAGGAAGTGAATGAAACAAAAGAAGAGACAAGAAATGGCAGATAGAGTGCTAAAAGACAGGAAAGCAGAAGCCTCAGATCACGACTGACATGACCAGAGAATAAAATGGTCAGACAATAAAGGTAGAATAAATAATTTTATTTTCAATTTAGTGATTGGACTTTGCGCCATCTTTATAGTTTACACAGTATAGGGAACTGCATCTCTTATCTGGTGTTGCACTGCATGCAGAGTCAGGCTTCTTGGGGTTTCAGTTTAATTTTTGTCTAAATATTTTATTTTTACTTTAGGATGTGATTACTTATTCTGTACTTGGTGAGTTTGTGTTCTGAGTGTGTGACCAAGGACGTGTGTTCTGTTAACATGAAATTTGTATGCAGGGTTCTGTACTGTAGTAATTTGCCTGGTTCAGCTTTTCAAATAGGTGTTAGATGTTCTAGGGCCCGCTGCAGTATTTATAGTGCTGCTTTTTTCTGGGTAGACACCTTGTATGAGTTTTGGAAATTTATGGTAATGGTATGGTAGATTTGTCCTAGGTGACTTTTGTAGGGTTTTATATTAGTTCCCAATATGGCTGGCACTGGAGAATATTTGTTAGTGAGATGGCCAGAATCAGATTTTTTTTCTTTCAGATATTGAGTTCTGTGGGTGAATGTTCTAGTTCTGCTCTGCACCCACTATTGAGGGAGGGGGTTCTGTGGATGCAAAATATATCTCCAAAAAGAAAAAGCAAGAACCTATAATGCAGTTAAGAACAAAATAAAAATGAGCTATAATTTAGTTTTATAAAGTATGCTGTAGTTCTCACTCATTCTTTTAGTTCCTTGTGTGGCAGGTGCAGGCCTGTGACCCACGGTGTCTGAACATAAGCAGGCCAGCATGGCTAGCTTGACCTGTAAATGAGGCCTGTGGAGAGGCATATAGGATTGCACATCCCCCAATATGCTGCTATTGTAAGATAGAACTCAGTAGAAGTATTGAATTAGCTTAGGTAGGCAGAACTGTAGAACTGAAAGATGGAAAAATACAGAAAAGACATGTTTAAAAGTTACTGATAAGAAAAAGTACATCTGCAGAGAAATAATTGGGAGTGCTGACAGATGAGTTGCAGAACCCTGCTCCTCTGCACGCACAAATTGGTTCTATGGCCTTGAGAGTGTGAAAGTAACAAGTTGATGAACTGGCCATTGTAATTGGGACTAGAAGGGGGGCATGCAGGTGTCATGCCCACAGAAGGGACATAATTGGATAAACTTATCAGTACCGGGACCAATGGAAGGGGTACGGGAGGTACGGGAGGTTACCGGGACCAATGAAATGTTTTTCTATACCTAGAATGGAACAAAAGTCTATAAAAGTTGTTGTAATGCTTGAAAACTTTGCTCAGCCATTTTGAAATTGACTGGTTCGAGACTTGTGCACAAATAAATGATTTGGACCTTCTGAACAGACTCCTGGTATCATTGGTTTGCCTGCGCTTTGCTGCTACACTTGGTGTGCAAACATCTTGCATTTCCTTCATATTATCTAATCGGCTTTTTGGTTTGGTTCAGTCCCTGACTGGAGTTTTGAGAAAGCGCCCCCTCCCACACTATGGGGGGAGGGGTGGGGCGGTGCCATCTCATCCCTCGCCTCAGGCAGCAGATTGCCTTAAGCCGCCTCTGCGTGGTCAGGACCAAGGCACTTCAGGCACCAGTCATGTGTGTCCGTGACAGAAATGGTGCGGAGAACACCTAGTGTATTTTTTAAAACTGGAGGGGTATTTCTCCATGATGGAGGGAATAGGCCTGAGGTCTATGAGGGGCACTAGGCCCTCAATGAAACAACTAAAAAATAAAATTAAAATACAAAAAAAGAATGAAAAATTAAGAAAAAATATGGTACCAGAATCAGGGGTGATGCCGGTGAGGAGACAGGAAAGCAGAAGCGCGATTCCAAAGAAAAAGATTTCTGCGGTGACAGGAAAAGTGGGATACTAATCCTGCTGGCTCCACGGAAAAAGACAAATTGAGGAAAGGGAGCCAGAAGAATGGGAAGGCAGTCACAGGGGTGCAGTGGAGCACTCCCAAAAGCTTTCCTATAGGACATTGGGGAGCATTCCCGCAAGGGCTCCGTCGGTGCCGACGTCACCCATATGTGAAGACTACATTCCTGCTTGTTCTTGGAGATACAGGTGTCTGATCTCTGCTTTTAAAGCCTTAACTGGGTTAATGTAATTTCTCTGTCGTGCTTTTAACAGCAGTTCTTTAAGTTTGATTTTATCTGAGAGTTTAATAGAGCAGCTCAAACCTTTCCTAAGCATATATGGATAACTAAGCTGCCCCATCAGAGTACTAATTAACAAACTCCAGCTAGCAGATTACAAGCCGGTTGCTTGATTCAAACTTTATAAGATTAAGATATGGACAGGTCATTTACCCGAGACTCAAATAACAATGTGTCCAGCTCAGAACTAACTAAACGGGCTAAATGTTAGGGACCTAACCTGGGAAGGAGCATGGGTGGAGAGGCTAGGCCCAGGCCAAGGGGAGAGCAGTACAGGAACCAGGCAGGATAAAGAATCAGAAGTGACAACAGAAAAACTGGAGCAGGAACTAGCAATAGAATGAAGGTGGCAGGACTGGAGCGGGAACTGGATATGGAGTAGGAGATCAAGGAATTGCTGCAAGTAAGATAAGAGAGAATACTAAATAATGAAGAGAAGGCTGGGTGACAGTAAATGCAAGTCAGGCCCACTGAGAACTGTTGAACTAGCAAGGGTGTTAATGGTTAGGCTTCCTTATATACTGTTGCTCATAGGACATACCTTTTGTTGGTCCAAAAAGCTTTTCTGGTTGGGGGGGGGGGGGGGAAGAAGGGGCCACCTTCCCCTTCTATTGCTCACAGTCTTACTACTAGTGAAAGAAATCTCTACCCATGGCCTACTTCTGACTGGGCTACCAAATAAATGACCACAGTACTTTGACTTAAATTCTCTAAATTCAAATGCAAATAAGGAAGCACACATACCCAGGGAGTTATATAAAACAGTACAACTTATCTTTATCTTTATTACTCAATTTGATTGACCGCTCAGGCAATAGCATCAAAGCGGTTTGCAAAATTACAGTACTGCAATGCAGAAAAGGAAAAGGAAAGGAACGCCATTAAATGATAGGACAGTAAAAGAAAAGAAAGAGGGGGCAGGCAAGAAATCAGGAGGGAACAAAAGACAGGAGCAGGGAATGATAACAGGAGGGGGAAGGGTCAGGCATGCCTAGGAGGGTGTGGAGCTGGGGTCATCTGAAAGAGGCGGGTTTTTAAAACAGCTTTTAAACTGGTGAAGGATAATTCAACACGGAGAGAGACAGGGAGAGAATTCCATAGTGCGGGGCCCAAGCAGAAAAATGCTGATGTCCGGGTGCACTCCAGACAAGCAAAGGAAACAACTGATGATTGTGAATAGGGCGTAAAAGACAATGAAACGTATGGAAGTGAAGCAAATTGGCAAGATACTGGGGGATGCCTGTATGGACAAAAATTAGGATTTTGCACTGTATTTTAAAACAGACAGGGAGCAGGCTGAGTTGGATCTATATTGGGGTGATGTGGTCAATATTAGAGGAGGGTGTGAGGAGATGTGCAGCAGTGTTTTAAGATTGAGAGACTCACTGCTCTGCAAACTTGAGCAGTTCCCTGTAAATCTCTAGCTGAGCTAGGACATTCTACTTTCCTTTATTAAAAGAAACTGATACATGGTACAAATTCAGCTCTACATCAGACTTTACATGTTAGAGGTCAAAGCACAGACATTACATGTTACAGGTCAAAGTTATCCCAAACATATTTCCCAGCTTAATCATAACAAAAGCTCCCTGTCTTGCAAGATGTAACCTTGAGTGCCTCTCTCTTATTCATAACACTTCCTTATAATGCTGACAGAAATATTAAGAACTATTTTTCACACTGTATATTAACTCTTTCAGAGGGCCTTGGTACCCCACTTGAAGTTACTATCAACAATCCCCCCTCTGATTCTGTAAAATAACTATAAAACATGTCCATGTCCAAAATAGGAACACAGAAACATGACAGCAGAAAAGACCACATGGCCTATCCAGTCTGCCCTTCCATATTAACTACAATAGTCCCCTTTTTACCTTTAGAGATCTTCTGTATTTGTCCCATGCTTTTTTAAATTCAGATACTGTCCTCGTCTCTAACAACTCCACTGGGAGACTATTCCATCTACCACTCTTTTCGTAAAGAAATATTTCTGCAAAGGAATATTTCTGCATATTACTTCTGAGTCTATCCCTTTTCACCCTCATCCTAAAGCAGAGATTGCTTTCAATTGAAAGAGACTCTCCTTCTGTGCATTTATGCCACGGGGATATTTAAACATCTCTATCATATCTTCTCTATCACGCCTGTCCTCTAAAGTATATATATTAAGATCTTTAAGTCTGTCCTTATATGCTTTATAACAAAGACCACTAACCATTTTAGTAGCCACCCTCTGCACTGACTCCAACCTGTTTATATCCTTTTGAAGATGTGGTCTCCAGAATTGCACACAATACTTCAAATGAGGTCGTACCAGAAATATGTACAGAGGAACTATCACCTCTGATTTTCTGCTGGCCATTCCTCTGGTCATGCACGCAAGTATCCTTCTGGCTTTCGCAGCTACCTTTTCTACCTGTTCAACTACTTTAAGACCATCTGAAACAATCATGCCCAGGTCCCGCTCTTCTTTTGTGAACAGAAGTACATCACCCCCTACACTATACCGCTCTTTTGGATTTTTGCAGCCCAAATGCATGACCCTGCCTTTTTTAGCATTAAATCTCAGCTGCCAAATTCTAGACCATTCTTCAAGCTTAGCTAGATCCTTCCTCATGTTATCTACACCTTCCTGGGTGTCTACTCTATTGCAGGTTTTGGTTACATCCGCAAAGAGGCAAACCTTACCCAACAGCCCTTCCACAATATCACTAACAAAGATGTTAAAAAGAACCAGACCAAGGACAGATCCCTGTGGCACACCACTGGTAAGCACCTCCTCCTTAGAGTGAGCCCCATTTACCTGTACCCTTTGCCACCTCCCACTCAACCAGTTTCTAACCCAAACAATAGCGGGTGCTCAGTTTGTTTATAAGTCACCTGTGCAGAACAGTGTCAAAGGCTTTACTTAAATCTAAGTACACCACATCTAGAGCTCTCCTTGGTCCAACTCTCTGGTCACCCAGTCAAAGAAATAAATCAGATCAGATTTAGTTAATCATTCTTGGTGTGTCCTTTACTTATTCCACTTGCGATGGGACATTTGCTTTATACTTCCATAATAACATCAGATTCTTGCAGGTGGATTAAAATAGACTGGGACATTACCACTCTAATCTCTTACATTTTAATGGAAGTGATATGTATCAGGATTTACAGTTAATCTATTAACATAAAAATAACACATTATAACACACATTTACCACCATGGTTTAATTACTTAACTCATTTGTTAGAATGAAGTTGTATCACTCATTATTTGTTAATAAATACCTAATTTAAAGATTTTTCTTTATTACAAGATCACTACACTTCTTGCACAATAAGAAACAAAAAAAAAACAATGAATTTCAATATCACTAATCAGAAATCATGACTTGAAAACAAACTGTCAAATCTTCATGACAAACGTTGTCACAGAAATGCACTTGATAATCTGCACCCCTAGACTGCATTCACTGTATACCTTTCTTTTTTAATTTTCTTTTCTTTTTCTTTTAATCAAAAAAACTTGTTTTGACCTTGACTGCAATTCAGTTTTCACTTGTATCTGCATTTCCTTTAAACACCTACATAACTTTTCTTAGTCTTTGTTATATCATGTAAATTCATGCAACTTATAAGTTATCTAAATAGATCAAAATGCTATCACACATTGAAAATCTTCCCATTCATTCACATCAATTAACAATACTAATTAAAATATGTGCTACAGAGGTTCTTATTCTGCAGATATAATTAACTCTAGAAGTCTTCTGCATTTGCATTTAACACACACATAGAACGAAATCAACATACACATTCTCTTTTAACCAGGATACACTTACACATCGCAGAGTAAAGCATAGTTACTCACCTGTAACACCCTGGGAAAGGTTAACGTCCTGGAAGGCTAAGCCCTCCGCAGCCATGTGGTGAGATGGTGGGACTGCGGATTGGGAAGGAGCATCGTCCCTTCCTCCTGAGATAGCAGATCTGCAGCAGACCCCAGATCTATGGGTTGAGCCCGAGACAGACGTAGAAGGAGAGGATACCACAGTTGTCATGGCCAGTGTGGGGCTATGAGTATCATGTAGCCCCTGTCTCTCTGGAGTTTGGAAAGAGTCTTGGGAATGAGGTGAATGGGAGGAAAGGCATATAGGAAGCCTTGACCCCAGTGGAGGTGAAAAGCATCCACCTTCTTACTGTCTGGTGCAGGAGTCCTGCAGCAGAATCAAGGATGCTTGGCATTCTGAGGACTTGCGAACAGGTCTATCTCTGGGGTTCCCCAGATCTGAAAAATGTGAGCGACTTTGTCTGCATGGAGAGACCACTCATGTGGTAGAAGGACTCAACTCAGTTTATCCGCCAAGACATTGTGTTTGCCTGGAAGATACATGGCATGCAGGTGAATATGATGCTGTATGGCAAAAGACCAGAGATGCAGGGCCTTGCTGCAGAGGGTCCAAGAGCCTGTTCCACCCTGCTTGTTCAAGTAGAACATGGCAACTTGATTGTCCGTCTGACTAGAACTGTGAGGAATCGAAGATGGTCCTGGAACACTTTGAGAGCATTGTGAATAGCTCTGAGCGCTCCAGCAGATTTATGTGGAGTTGTGACTCCTGATGAGACCAGAGCCCCTGAGTGGAGAGATTGTCCAGATGAGCTCCCCAGCCCAACCTGGATGCATCCATCATCAGTGTATATTGATGTGCTGGCATCTGAAAAGGTGACCCTACCAGGAGGTTTCCTGGGGATTGCCACCACTGGAGAAACAAGATTAGGCGAGTAGAGACCATTATTTTGTCTCCCAGATGACCGGATGCCAGAGACCACTGGGAAGTCAGAGTCTATTGAGCTGCGCACATATGTAGACAAGCATATGGAACAACATGTACTGTTGATGCCATATGGCCCAGAAGTTGTAGCATTTCTCGAGCAGTGAGAGAGTTCTTGAGGCATGCCTGAGATGCTAACCGACTGAGTCGAGCTCAGCGGAGCTGGGGCAGAAATGCCTTTGATTGCTGAGTGTCTAGGAGAGCCCCTATAAACTAGAGTTTGAGAGGGGACGAGTTGGGACTTTGGAAGAATTATTACAAATCCCAAGTGTTGCAGCACTTACATGGTATGCGAGAGGGAAAGGCTGGCCTCTAGAAAGGTTTTTGCTCAAATGAGCCAGTCGTCTAAGAACATAAGAACAAAAGATATGCCATACTGGGTCAGACCAAGGTCCTTCAAGCCCAGTATCCTGTTTCCAACAGTGGCCAATCCAGGTACCTAGCAGTTTCCCCAAAAGACACAGGTTCCTCAATGCTTGTATTGGGTCAAGCAGTGATATCCCGGGTCCCTTTTAATAATAGTTTATGGATCTTTCTTCCAGGAATTTGATTAAAACCTTTTCTAAACCCAGCTACACTAACAGCTCTTACTACATCCTCCGGTAACAAATTCCAGAGTTTGATTACATGTTCAGTGAAAAAAATATTTTCTCTTATTAGTCTTAAATAGGTTACTCTGCAGCTTCATTGCATGTCCCCTAGTCTTTTTATATTCTGATGATGTAAACAATTGATCTACGTTTACCCGTTCCACTCCATTCATTAATTTATAGACCTCTATCATATCTCTCTTCAGCCGTCTCTTTTCCAGGTTAAAGAGCCCTAACCTTTTTAGCCTCTCTTCATAGGAGTAGCCTTCCATCCCCTTTACCATTTTGGTGGCTCTTCTTTGTACCTTTTCTAATAACTCTATGTCCTTTTTAAGATACGGCGACCAGAACTGCACACAATATTCAAGGTGCGGTCGTACCATGGAACGATACAGAGGCATTATAATATCCTTTGTTTTATTTTCCATTCCTTTCCTTATGATACCCAGCATTCTATTTGCTCTCTTGGCCGCAGCTGCACACTGGGAGGAGGGTTTTAACATGTTATCCACCATGACCAATGTTCCCTCTAATTTTCTGTAGGCTGTGTGCGCATAAAATATCAGCTGTGCAGCTTTTGAAGGAAGGTTAAATTTTTGTGCGCCACTTAACGACACTCGGAGTTATATACTTTAAAATTTGACTACACGTCAGAATACAGTATGTACACCACATTGATTTTAATCAAATTAAATGAAAATAGACGATTACTAAATGAAGCGGGAAATTTCTAGTAATTACAATCATAACTTTTAAATTTTAAGACGTCTGTGTTGTTTTCTATCAGAATCAGAGCCATAATTTTTGTGCGTTCTTTTGTAAAGTATGTGCGCTCGCTTGGTGAGGTGTGTGCGCGCGCACAAGCGCACAGCTTAGAGGGAACAGTGACCATGACGCCTAAATCATTTTCCTGGGTGGTGGTTCCCAATGTGGAACTTTGCATCGTCTAACCATAGTTTGGGTTGTTCTTTCCTAGGTGCATAACTTTGCACTTGTCCACATTAAATTTCATCTGCCATTTGGATGCCCAGTCTTCCAATTTATCAAGATCCTCTTGCAATTTTCCACAATCCTCATGGGTTTTAACAACTTTAAATAGTTTTGTGTCATCTGCAAATTTGATAACCTCACTCGTTATTCCCTTTTCCAGGTCATTTATGAATATCTCAAAAAGCAGCAGACCCAGCACAGATCCCTGGGGTACACCACTATTCACCTTTTTCCATTGGGAAAATTGTCCATTTAGCCCTACCCTCTGCTTTCTATATTTTAACCAGTTCCTGATCCACAATTGTACATTACCTCCTATCCCATGACTTTATAGTTTTGCCAAAAGTCTCTGATGAGGGACCTTGTCAAAGGCTTTCTGAAAGTCCAGATACAGTATATTACCCGACTCACTTTTATCTACCTGTTTATTCACACCTTCAAAAAAACATTACAGATTAGTAAGACAAGATCTTCCTTGTCTAAAGCCATGTTGGCTGTCTCCCATTAAGCCATGACTATCTATATGTTTAGTAATTTTGTTCTTCATGATGGTTTCTACCATTTTTCCCAGTACTGACGTCAGGTTCACTGGTCTGTAGCTTCCCGGATCACCCCTGGAACCTTTTTTAAAAATTGGGGTTACATTGGCCATCCTCCAATCTTCAGGTATTACAGATGATTTTAATGATAGTTCACAGATTACTACTAGCAGGTCTGCAATCTCATATTTCAGTTCTTTCAACACCCTTGGATGTATACCATCCAGTCCAGGTGATTTGCTACTCTTCAGTTTATCAAATAGTTGTAACACATCTTCCTGGTGTAGCGATATGTCTTTCAATTCTTCTGCAGCATCACCTTCAAATACCACTTCAGTCATGGGTAACATCCCTACATCTTCCTCAGTAAAGACTGAAGCAAAGAATTCAGTCAGTCTCTCCACTATAGCCTTGTCCCCTCTTGTTGCCCCTTTTACCCCTCTATCATCTAATGGTCCAACTGACTCTCTCACAGGTTTTTTTGCTACAAATGTACTTGAAAAAGTCTTTATTATGCATTTTTGCTTCCACAGAAAGTTTTATTTCAAATTCTCTCTCTGCCTGCCTTATCAATACCTTGCATTTAACTTGCCAGCGCTTGTGCTGTTTCCAGTTTTCATCATTTGCCTTTTTTTTCATTTCCTGAAAGATGCTTTTTTGGCAACAACAGCCTCTCTGACCTCACTTTTAAGCCATGCTGGCAGTTTTTTGGACTTCCTTCCACTTTTCTTAAAGCGTGGAATATAGCTGGTCTGGGCTTTCAAGACAGTATTTTTCAACAACACCCAAGCTTGATGAAAGTCTTTAACCTTAGCAACTGCTCCTTTTAGTTTTTTCTTAACTATTATTTTCATTTTATCATAGACTCCCTTTCGAAAGTTAAAAGGTATTACTGTGGATTTCCTTACCATCCCTCCTCCATTAATTAAATCAAATGCGATCATGATATGATCACTATTGCCAAATGGCCCCAACACCCTTGTCTCTTGCACCAGATCTGGTGTTCCACTAAGGACTAAGTACAAAATGGCTTCCCCTCTGGTTGGTTCATGAACCAGCTGCACCAAGCAGCAGTCGTTTATTTCATTTAGAAACTATCTCCCTAGCATGTCCTGCCGTGACACTGACCCAGTCAATACCGGGTTAATTGAAATCACCCATTATTATTACCATTCTGTAACTTTTGTTAGCTTCCCTGATTTCTTTGAGCATTTCATCATCCATTTGTTCATTCTGGCCAGGTGGTCGATAGTACACCCCCACTGCCATTGCCTTCCCCTTTTTACATGGAATTTCAATCCATAGAGATTCTTCAGAGAATTTTTTTTCCTGTAGAACACCAACATCCCAAGAGTCCTTAGGAATGTGGCTACTACCACTATGCATTTTGTGAAGACTCTTGGGGCAGAGGCGAGGCTGAAATTGTATTGATAATGTCTCCCTTGAAACATGAAGCACAGGAACTTTCTGTGCTGTAAATGAATAAGTATGTGAGTATATGCCTGCTTTAGATCTAGAGAACAGAGCCAATTCTGACTCTGGAGATAGGGGAGAAGGGCCCCTAGGGAGATCATTATGAACCTTTCCTGTAGTAGGTACCTGTTCAGTTCTCTGAGGTCCAGAATAGGCCTGCACCCTCCTGTTTTCTTTGGAATGAGGCAGTATGGAGAATAAAAGCCCATTCCCTGCTGGGATGGTGGAACCTCCTCTATTGCGCCCTGTGAGAGAAGGGAGGTGACCTCTTGCAACAATAAAGCAGTGAGAGTGGGCTGAGAGCGGAATTCTCTTGGAGGAGTTGGGGGGGGGGTAGACTTTGTAGATGAAGCTTGTACCCCCCCTCCCGTACAATGAACAGTGTCCACTGTTCTGATGTGATAAGATGCCACCTTCAGGCAAAGTGACAGAGTCTGAAGGGGATGCGGACATGATCTGGACTCTCCAGAGGCAGAATGGCTATGTTCTCCAGAAAGGAGTCAAAGACCCTGAGGAGGCTGGGTCTGCTGAGGTGGTTGTGACTTAAGAGTCTGAGCTTTCTTTTGCTGCTTTAATGGCTGCTGCCCCTTCTGAGAAGCATGGTGTTGGCACTGTACAGCAGGTATTTAAGAAGGATAGTACTACTTCTTATTGAAAAATACTTTCTTTGCTGCTTTTTTCCTAGTTGGATTGGCAGTAGTTCTAGATAATCTATTAAGAGTGGTGTTCTCAGATTCTAACTGAGAGGCCTTGTCCTGCCAATTCTTGCCAAAAAGGTTTTCACTGGTGTAAGGGATATTACCCAGCTTATCTTGAACCCACTGTTCAAGATCCGATGCTTGGAGCTAAGCAATACTACGTGCACCGATGCAGATGGATGAAGTTCTGCTGATGCAATCAAAACAGTCAAAAGTTGCCCTGTTAAACTTTGAAACATTCTGAGTATGCTTTACAAGCATAAGATAATCTGTTCTCTTGTCATCAGGGAGAAGAGGAGCCATTAACTCCAAATCCTTAGCCAAATCTCTAAGGAACTTACCCATATAGAGTATGTAGGAACTGATCCTGGACGATAACATGGAGGCCTGTAAACAACATCGACCAAAGGCATCTAGGGTTCTCGATTCCCTACCTGGAGGGTTCGAGGAATGTGTCTTAGCACTCTTTATTCTAAGCATTGACGATTCCACCACCATGGAATGATGCGGCAATTGTGTCTTTTGAAAACCGGGACACTCTGGTTCCCGGTATATGGTACTGAGTAGTCGGGTATGTGGAGAGATAGTAAGGGGTTCTCCCACATACGAAGCATATGGTCATGAAATATGCGATGGACAGGGAGCGTAGCAGCCTCCTTTGGGGCTGTAAGGTACTGAAGAATTTCTTCGGCCTTAGGCTTTTTCTCTGATGTCACTGTTATGGACAGACCCCTAGCAATATCGCGAATAAAGTCTTGAAAAGACGAAGAAGAAATCAAGAAACACATACTTCCAATACTCAATCAACCTGCTACCAACATCAATGACATGGTCACCACATGGAATGAAACCATCAACCAATACGCCATACTACCACCAGCCCGTAAAAACCCAACAACAAAGAACAATGTAGTGAAAAGACCATCTGCACCATGGTTCTCCCAAGAACTAAGGAAGTCTCTTACTATCTTGAGGAAGCTCGAAAGAAAGTGGCGTAAATCTCATAACTCAACAATTCAACATACATACTTGACCCACCTGCGAGCCCATCGTGAAGCAATATGGAACACGAGAAAAACCTACCACTCTGAACTCCTCAACCGCTCCCTAAACAAACCTCGGGAACTCTTCAATCTAGTAAAGTCACTAACTACAGAACCATCACCACCTCAACAGGAACCCATACACCCGCAGAAGTATGCCAACTTTATACAATCTAAAGCTATCAGAACAACAACATCTTCATCTCCAAGTCCCCCCCAACAACACGTACGAGTTTTCCCACTACTTAAGCTCTCATCGCCCTCAGCTAAATACGTTGAAGACATTATAGTCAAAATGAATACCACCACAGCACCTAACGACCCTTGCCCAGCACACTGGATAAGAGCTATGCGATCCGACTTTAGCCCAGTAATAGCAGATATAATAAAGATGTCCTTCTCAACAGGCATCTTCCCATCTGCACTAAAACAGACTTCCATAAGACCGCTGCTAAAGATCAACTAGACCCAACAAAGGAAGAATCATACCGCCCGATATCTAGTATACCGCTGCTATCCAAAATAATTGAGAAAGTAACCAACAATCAGATACAACAACACATAGACACCTCCTCCCCCCTCGACCCCAGTCAGCACGGATTCAGGGAAGCCCACGGAGTAGAGACACTGCTGACAACATTAACCAACACACTCATCAGTGGATTAGACGACATCAAAAAAGGCTTTGCCCTAATATTCCTCGACATATCTGCAGCATTTGACTCTGTGGACCATGAAATACTACTAACCCGTCTATACGACAAGGGAATCCACGGGCTGGCATGGGAATGGTGCAAATCATACCTGGAAGATCGCTTGGAAAACGTCAGGACTGTTACAGGTACCTCACAACCTTTCCAGTTAAAACAAGGAGTACCTCAGGGCTCATCCCTATCCGCGCTGCTATTTAATATTTATATGCAGCCTATATGTGACATCACTCGCTCCTTTGGCATATCCTCATTGATCTATGCAGACGATGTGCTAATATTCACACCAATCAACGTCAAGCTCCCAGATTACACAACACTAGTAGATTGCTTTAACGCAATAGCAGACTGGCTCCTCACCCAGAATATGCGAATAAACTACAAAAAAACCGAAGTACTGATAGTCACGAAAAACAGAGCATTCTCACCCCTGAGACCCTAAAAGTACGAGACGCAGACCTCCCAATCAAACCCTCCATAAAATACCTTGGAGTAACACTGGACCAGCGACTGGATTTTAAAGAACATATCAACCGCACGGTGAAAACCATTTATTTCAAGATAAGGACCCTGCGCCATCTCAAAAATATGCTTGAACCAGACAGCTTCAGAACTATATTCCAAACCATAGTCACACCCCACTTCGACTATGCGAACATAATACTCCATGGTCTCCCAAAAAACACCCTAAATACATTACAACTAGCCATGAATGCCGCAGCCCGGGTACTATACGGTGCTTCAAAGAGCGAACATATAACACCCATCCTAATGGAGCTTCACTGGCTCCCTATATACTGCAGAATAGCATATAAAGCTCTGCTCATGACCTTTAAAGCGACAAATACTATAGCTCCTTCATCAATTTCAAAACTCCTCCATCCCACTCCCAACATCATATCCAGGAGGTCAGCAGCGGCAAATACCCTAGTTACACCACCTGAGGCCACAAAATGCAAACGTTCAACAACAGACAGGGCCTTTGCATACTATGCACCCAGATGTTGGAACAACCTTACCCCCCAACATAAGAGCTATTACTGACCTCAAGCATTTCAGAAAAGCCATAAAGCACCACCTCTTCATTCTGCATTTCCAAAGCACATCATCATCCCTCTAACAGGCACAGTATAAATTGTAAATACCTTATTTACTCAAGATGTTACTAAGAAATTCTATCCATTGTATATAGGTTCTTTCAAATATGTATAAAGTTTCTCAAAGTATATAGGTTCTTTACAAATATGTACTAAGTTTTTACAAAGTTTTTACAAATATGTACAAAGTTTCCCAAAGTTAAAATCCCAGTTGAATTCTCCTGTTATATGTAAACTCATCACAGTCTGTTGCTTGCAATGAGTATTCCTGTTTAATGTAAACTGCGCTGATAAAAATGAGTGCGGTATAAAAGAACTATAAATAAATAAATAAATGTCCTCTGGAGGGGACATGCGATGTTGTGGAGACAGAGATGGGTCTTCCGGGATAGTTCTCAGGTCCCGGGTATCGGCCGATTCATCATCCAACGAATCAGAATCCGAAGACTCAAAGTATCGATGGGGAGGGTGTTCTTGCTCTGCACGTACTCGGTACCGATCAAAACTGGTAGCTGAGGTTTGCGGTGCCGGCACCTCGGTACCGGAAACGGATTTGAAGGCCGGCATGGGTGGTAGCATGGTAAGCAGCAAAAACATCGATGCAGGTTGTGTCGGTACCAGAGCCGGTATGGATGCCTGCGGAATTGACTGTAAAGGTTTTACTGGTACCGAGTCCGCCTGTAAGGCCTCTAAGCTCCGCTCGATGGCCAGGATAGCACAGTTACTTACCTGTAACAGGTGATCTCTGGAAACAGCAGGAATAAGTCTTCACATATGGGTTTTGTCGGTACCGACGGAGCCTGCGCGGGAACGCTCCCCAGCGTCTAAAAGGAAAGCTTTTGGGAGCATCCCACAGCGCCTGCGCGCTGCCTTCCCGCCTTTCCTAACCGCCTCTCTCCAGTTCGAATTTTAAAGCTGAAACAAAGAGAGAGTGAGGAAAGGAAAGAAAGATAGAGAGATACAACTCCTAGAGGAGGTGGGTGGGTTGTGAAGACTTATTCCTGCTGTTCCCAGAGATCACCTGTTACAGGTAAGTAACTGTGCTATCTCCAGGAACAAGCAGGAATGAGTCTTCACATATGGGGACTCCCCAGCTAGAGATGCCTGGGAGATTACCCAGGTTGAGAGTCCCTGGGAAGGGCTCTACCTCCACCCATGAATCTCAGGCATCCAGCCAGGGATGGAGGGAAGGAGTTAAAAGCATAGGAACGTCTGGTGGAAGGCTTTCTGGAAGCATGAAGGATATCCTTCACTTGCTGAGAAAGATGCAAATCCTGAAGGTCTAGGCCTTCAGCAACCAGGCCCTGAGGTGAAGAGACTGGGGATTTGGGTGCCACAACGTTCCCTGCTCCTGGGAAAGGAGGTCTGGAGCAGATCCCAAGTCCAGGGAGGGAGCTTGAGAGAGATGTAGAAGTAGAGGGTACCACACTTGGCGTGGTCAACGTGGTGCTATGAGGATCATAGATCCTCTGTCTCTCTGAAGCTTGAACAGTGTCTTGGGAATTAGGGGAATGGGTGGGAAGGCATAGAGGAAGTCTTGCCCCCAATGAAGGAAGAAGGCATCCCTGGCCTGAACTCCTTGACATGGAATCCTGGAACAGAACCGGGGAAGTTTGGCATTCCACGGACTTGCAAACAGGTCTATGTCTGGGGTACCCCAAATTTGAAAGATCCTGGCTATCTGGTCCCCATGGAGAGACCATTCGTGTGGAAGAAGAACTCGACTGAGTCTGTCTGCCCAAGAGTTTTGAACCCCTGGAAGATACACTGCCATGAGATGAATGTGATGCTCTCTGGCGAAGGCCCACAATCTCAGAGCTTCGTTGCAAAGCGACAGAGAGCCAGTTTCCCTCTGCTTGTTCACGTAGAACATGGCTACTTGGTTGTCCGTGTGGATGAGGACTGTCTTGTAGCTGAGCAGGGTGTGGAAGACTCTGAGAGCTAGAAAGATTGCTCTGAGCTCTAAGAGGTTGATATGTAGAGATGTATCCTGTGGAGACCAGATGCCTTGGGTGGAGAGATCTTGTAGATGAGCCCCCCAATCCTTTGGGGAGGCATCTGTTGTAAGGGTTGCTTGGGGTAACACCTGTTGAAAGGGGGACCCCAGCAACAGATTTTGGGTGGACCTCCACTACTGGAGAGAGCAAAAAAGGCGACTGGAGGTTGCTATTTTGTCTGACAGGCACCCTGATGCCTGAGTAAATTGGGTGGACAAAGTCCATTGAGCTGCCCTCATGTGAAGGCGAGCATAAGGGACCACATGCATGGTTGATGCCATGTGGCCTAACAGTTGTAACATCTCTCGAGCAGTTAAATGGGACTTTAACTGAATCTGGGAGGCTAACTGCACCAAGCGTAGGCTACGGGCCTGGGGAAGATAAGCCCTTGCAGTGGTGGTATCCAGTAAGGCCCCTATGAACTCTAGAGATTGAGTAGGGGTGAGATGGGATTTTGGAATGTTTATTACAAGTCCCAGATACTGAAGAATATGCCTTGTGCAGGCCAGGGAAGTCTGGGCCTCTGACTGGGATGGAGCTCGTATGAGCCAATCGTCCAGATATGGGAATACAAATATTCCTAGAGTGCGTAGAAATGCAGCTACTATTGCCCTGCATTTTGTGAATACCCTTGGAGCAGAGGCCAGACCGAAAGGAAGCACTCTGTATTGATAGTGCTTTCCTTGGAAAAGGAACCGAAGGAACCTTCTGTGTGTTGGATGGATGAGAACATGGGTGTACGCATCCTTGAGATCTAGAGAACAAAGCCAGTCCTGACTCTGGAGGTATGGAAGGAGAGTACCGAGAGAAGTCATCTTGAATTTCTCCTTGTATAGAAACTTGTTCAATTCTCTGAGATCTAATATGGGTCTGTAGCCCCCTGTTTTCTTTGGGATGAGAAAATAGGGGGAGTAAAACCCTGAACCCTGTTGAAGAAGGGGTACTTCTTCTATTGCCCCTTGGGCAAGAAGGGTATCAATCTCCTGACCCAGAAGGTCGAGGAGAGATGTTGGAGAATTGAACTGTCTCACCATGGTGTGAGGGGAAGGTTTAAGAAATGAAGCTTGTACCCGTCCCTTATGATGGAGAGGGTCCATTGCTCTGCTGTGATTTGCTCCCATCTGGGAGCAAAGTGAGCCAACCTTCCTGGAATGGTGAGAGGCTCTGGATGTTCTAGAGCCAGAAAGGCTAAGTTCTGTAGTTGTAAGTCAAAGGCCCTGAGGAGGCTGAGGCTGTTGGGCCGTAGCAGTTCTAGCAGTCTTAGGCTTGGCCTGTTTTGGTTGTTGCTGTCTCTTTGTAGCAAAACGACCTGCAGAAGATGACTGCTGACCATAAGAAGAATATTTCCCTTTTTTGGGGAAAAAAACCTTTTTGAACAATCTTTTCTTAAAAGGAGCAGTAGACGACTTTGAAAGTCTATCTAAAGCAGAATTTTCAGCATCCATCTGGGTGGCCTTTGCTTGCCAATCCTTGCCAAAAAGGTTTTCACCTGTACAAGGAAGGTTTCCTAGACCATCTTGAACCCAGGGTTCCAAATCAGAAGCTTGTAACCAAGCAACTCTGCGTGCACCTATGGCAATAGCCGAGGCTCTGCTGGCACCTTCAAAAGAGTCAAAGGCTGCACGGTTGGAAAACTTGGAAATATCCTGGGCATGTTTGAGCCAGGTGAGGAACTCTTCCCTTTTATCTTCTGAAATAAAAGGAGATAAAGTTTGCAGATGATCTAACTTCTTTTAGAAACATCCCCATATAGAGACTATAGGAGTTGATTCTGGCAACAAGCATACTGGCCTGGAAAATTCTCCTGCCAAAGGCATCTAAAGTTCTGCATTCTCTTCCTGGAGGAGCAGAAGAGTGCCTTTTTGTACTCTATCTTCTTCATAGCAGACTCCACCACAATGGAGTGGTGGAGAAGCTGAGTCTTATGGAAGCCAGGGCAAGGAGGAACACGATACATGGTGTCCAACCTGCGAGAATGAGGAGAAGTGGTGAGAGGAGTCTCCCATATGCCCAACATGTGATCATAAAGAATCTCATGTATTGGTAAAGTGGCTGCCTCTTTAGGGGTCTTAGGATATTGTAAAATATCTAATTTTTTGGCTCTAGGCTCTGGTTCAGGGGCCACCGAGATGGAAAGGCCCCTGGCCACTTCCCTAATGAAGTCTTGAAAAGACAAGTCCTCTGGAGGAGACATTCTCCTTTTTGGAGAAGAGGGCTCCTGAGGATGGATCACCGATGCTTCGACAGAGACCTCTGATTCATCAGAGTCTTCAGAGGAATCGAAGTATCGTCTGTCTGGATGCTCCTGCAGAGCCCGATATGCGTACCGGGAGTGGTATCGACATCGGAAGTGATGCCCATCGGTACCGATTCGGTACCGATGGGCATCACAGAACAGTGTCCCGCTGCAGTCGACAGCGAAGCGGATGTCGATGCAATCGGTACTGGCACCGGAACCGATATCGGTACCGGTGCCGAAGTCGGCACCGGCAACGGAGTTTGTTGCGGTACCGAAGGCGTCGCTTGTATGAATGCCGTAATGGCACGCTGCATGGTCAGAATATTCTGATCCATTGACGCAACCAATGTCTGGATGTCGGTACCAGTGGAAACCACCGGTACCCCAGAACATGGCAACAGGTGATCGGTCGAGGCCGTGCCATCGATGTCAACCTGTGACCCCCATAGATAAAGCTTTGGAAGCCGGAGCCTCCCACCGGGGTAATTTTGCCGGTGTGGATTCCTCGAGGGCAAGCCCGGAGGCATCTCGATACTTCGAGGGAGATTTACCCTTCGAGGACCGGCTGGACTTAAGTTTGGTTACCTGAGATCCATGTGAGGAAGTAGAAGCCCTGGAAGACGTCAATGCAACCGAAGCTGCATCAGAGGGAAACAGGGTACTGAGCTTGGCTGCTCGATTCTGTAGACCTCTTTTAGACATCATAGAACAGGACTCACAATCTATAACGGAGTGGTCAGGACCTAAACATTTTAGACACCATTCATGGGTGTCGGTGACAGAAATAGTGCCGCTGCACCGTGCATTTTTTAAACCCAGAGGCGGGCTTTTCCATGAGGAAAAATTTCTTAGGCCTAAGACCAAAGAAGAAAATGCACTGAAATGAGAAAAATAGAAGGGTTTTTTTTTTAATAAAGAAATTAAAGACCAGCGGTACCGGTCTAGCATCGAGAAGGCAGACGCGTGACTAAAGAAATAAAATAAAATAAAGAAATTCTTCAGCGGTGACAGGAACACGACCTGCTGGCTCCGCGGAAAAGAAGAACTGGAGAGAGGCGGTTAGGAAAGGCGGGAAGGCAGCGCGCAGGCACTGTGGAATGCTCCCAAAAGCTTTCCTTTTGGACGCTGGGGAGCGTTCCCGCGCATGCTCCGTCGGTACCGACGAAACCCATATGTGAAGACTCATTCCTGCTTGTTCCTGGAGATACATTGATCCATGGAGCTTGCCGATGCTTGGGTATCGGTACCGGAATTGCGGATCACGATCTCGGAGCATGGCACCAGGAGCTCTGCAGAGGTGGAGGCCTCGGGAGCATCCTGGGACACCACTTTGGAGGAAAGGTCCTCCTGCTGGGGTTGTTTGGCTGGTGTGTCCCCCTCCAGGGCAACGCCTGAGGCATCTCGATGCTTAGAAGAAGATCTACCCTAGGAAGGTCGGCCAGTCTTCGATGAAGACCTAGGTTTCGATACCTGAGATCCTTGGGAGGAAGATGAAGCTCTCAATGACGTCGATGCTAAAGATACTGCATCGGAGGCAAAGAGGGTGCCTAGCTTTGCAGCTCGATTCTGTAGGTCTCTCTGTCATCTTCCTACAAAGAGAACATTCTGACTGTTGATGATCTGGTCCTAAGCATTTTAGACACCAGTCATGGGTGTTTGTGTCCAAAATGGTACTGCCACATTTGGAACACTTCTTAAAACCACTGGATGTTTTTTCCATTTTGTCTGTGACAAAAGGGGAGGCCTAAGATGGTGTTGATGTGCCTGAAGGAAAGTGATAATTCTTTTCCCCACAGAAGATTTTTTTTTTTTTTTTTAAGAAAGAAAGAAAGCAAGCATTGACGGGGGTCGGTACCAGCATCGATGGGAAGGAAGACGTGACACAAAAAATAAGAAAGGACGAATTTTCTGTGGTGACAGGAATTGCTTCGTCGGCTCCGCGGAAAATGAAGAACTGAGGAGGGACAGCTGGAAAGGCAGCTACACAGACGCAGTGGGATGGCTCCCAAAAGCTTTTCTATTGGATGCTGGAGAGCGTTCCCACACGGGCTCCGTCGGTACCAGCGTCATCCATATGTGAAGACTACATTCCTGTTTGCTCCTAGAGATAATAATTCACTGTACAAATGCAAACAAAAAATAGTTGTCAAATATAGGATCCCTGTAAAATAATCTTAAACATTAATTAAATAAAATCACAATCATGCACATTTATTTCTCGATAATACTGTTGCTAATTGGAATCAAAAGTTGTTCCTATTACATATTTACGCAGAAAAGAGAGAGAATTAGCAACATTCATGCTGTACTTTAACTGTAACTATATTTTTTTTTAAAGAGTTTTACTTACAAAACTTATCAAGAAGGCTTCATGCTCTTGAGAAACTGTGCTCTACCAGAGCTAATGTAAACATATAGCCCTGCCAAGCGGTTGTTATCTGTACCGTGTTCCTCTAAAGTTCTTTTTTCAGTGTACACTGTATTCCTCTTACCCCCAAATCTGCCTGCTTTCACTTGCTTGCATTTGGCGCTGCCCCTCCCCTCTCCCTGCCGGGGTTTTGTTCAGAAGCTTTTCTCTATGAGCACATTGGCTGCTGATCCATTTGCTAGTGGTTCCTGCTGGGGTGAACACTCTCATTGCAAGCTTCAGCTAACTTTGTATGCCCTGTTCAGGTATTTTCTCCTAGGACAAGTAGGATGAGTTAGCCATACCTGGCGATGTCATCCAACGGTGCCATGGATACGGAAGTGCTCTTCTAGAGCTCAGAAAGGTGAGCCTTTCTGAGCACGTGCTGACTGCCTCCACCCCTGGGCCCGCCCCTACCTGACTCAGTTCTTGTTCTTCCACCCTGCCACTCGGACAGAAACTCCAGCTCTCCAACTTCCACTACCATGGATAAAGAAAAAACTTCCAAGAGAATCAAGGATAAACTAGAGAAAACCAGCAAACCCGGCTTCAAGAAATGCCCACGCTGCTCTAACAAGATGAACTCTACAGATGCCCATGATCGCTGCTTGCGCTGTCTGGGTAAAGACCACCGCATGGAAGACTGTCCCCACTGTGCTCGCACGTCTCCCAGGGCCCGCAAATTCCGCAGCCATGCTCTGCAAGACTACCTCTCTGAAAAGGACTCACCCTCCAAAGCTCAATCTGCAGATCCTCCTGTTTCTGAAGCTCCCAGCTCCAGCGGGAAGAAAAGCAAACAGCCAGTAGGGATAGTGAAGAATGACCTCATAGCTATTTCAAAGATGGCCGCCGTCCAGAGCTCTTCCTCCTCAGACGCGACCCAGGATGTGCCTCTTGGGGCCTCCACCTTCAGTCCGACGCCTGCATCTCCTTCTGGTGTGCCTGATGCCCCTCCAGATCAAAACTCTGCAGCTCCTGCTCAAATCTCTGCAGCCGCAGGCAGTAAGAACGAGTCCTTCCGTACTGGCGCCGTCTCCTGCACTGCGAAGAAAGACCCGCCCACGGACCATGTGATTGGCCAGCATCACGGTGACATTAGGAGTGATGTCGGCCACCCATGCGCCGGCCCCAAAATCAGCCACATTGGCTCTCTCCGAGCCAGGCTCTCATCTCCTCAGCGCCGACACCAGCACCACTCGGGCAGCCGTGCCAATGCAAGTCCTTGCAGGGGCATCGATAGGCATTCTTCTTCCCCCCGACGCCAACACCAGCGCCACTCGGGCAGCTGCACCAGCACAAATTCATGCAGAAGCAGCAGCAGGGAGACAGACAGGAGGCGCAAACATCGCAAGAGAAGCTCCTGCAGTAGTTCTCTGTCTCCTACCTCCTACTCACCTCCACGGAAAAGTCAGAGGCAAGATTCTAGAGGGTACAAGTGACGCTCTCATCACTACCTCCCGACTCCAGCCTCCTTTGATCCTGAGCGCCCCCCTGCAGCCATGATGAACTTGTGGAAGATTTTCTTGGCTCACAACTTTCCCTCACAAGACATGCTGATAGTATAGCCTCACTCATCAATATCAAGTATTAGGACACCGACTCTGCGAAGATCACCCTCGCCCATCAGATTCTCCCCGGAGCCCCTCTCCTCGGGGACTGAAGCAGAGGAGGTGGACTAGCATATCTCTTCATGCAGCCCCTCACCAGCAGCCAGCAGCAGAGAATTACCCTCGGAACCTTCTACAGCACTGCCTCTCCCGCTGACACCTCCGGAGGACTTAACGTACCCCAGGTTCCTCCAGAAACTGTCCTCACGCCTTGTTCTCAACCCTGCGGACACTCCAGATCCTAGGAGTGAGGTGCTGGGGCTTCTGAAGTACCTGGACGCGCCTAGATCAGTGGTTTCCATACCGATCCACCTCCTCCTACTGGACACCTCAACCGCAACTGGCAGACACCCGCGTCCATTCCAGCCACATTGCACCAGCTAGATGCAAAATATTAAGTACAGTCATCACCAGGGTTCGACAAGTCCCAGTTATCACACCAGTCGATTGTCATGGAGTCCGCCCTGAAGCAGGCAAAGAGCTCCCACATGCATGCAAATGCACCACCAGGCAAGGACCAAAAGATACTGGACGACCATGGGAAGGTGGTCTTCCAAGCTACCATACTGAGCGCAAAGATTGCAGCACACCAATTCCAGCAGGTCCTTTACCTTGATACCATTCTAGACAGCCTTAAGAAAGCCTCAGATGAGCTGTACAACGAATGTAAGGCTACCTTCTCGCCTCTTCTGGGGGACATGAGCGAGTGCGGCAAGCACCTCATCTGCTCCACCTTTGATGCTGCCTCCAGGGGAGCCGCAACAGCCATTGCAGCAAGACGCATGGCTTGGATCCAGGCATGAGGCCTAAGAGAAGACACGCATGAAAGTCTGGTGGATGCCCCTTGCACCGGAGACAACCTGTTCAGAGCCAAGGTGAAGGAGACAGCAATATGAAGGAGCACTTTGACACACTCCAGACTCTATCTTCTGACAGCATGGACAAAAGCTCCCATTCCAGGAAGTCGCAGGGCTCCTACTACCGGAAGCCCAGCCACCCAGAAGGTATCAGTCCCACCAAAGGTGGCAGGCGAAGGGCTCCAACTACCATTCCTACCAGCCCTACAACCAGAAGCCACACACCAAGGAGCACAGACAACAGAAACAAACCACATCCTCCTCTGGAAAAAGCACACCGTCATTTTGATGAGAACATAAGAACATATGATATGCCATACTGGGTCAGACCAAGGTCCATCAAGCCCAGTATCCTGTTTCCAACAGTGGCCAATCTAGGTCATATGTACCTAGCAGTTTCCCCAAAAGACACAGGTTCCGCAATGCTTGTACTGGATCAAGCATTGATATCCTGAGACATCTCCCACATGCCTGCCGGTGGGAGGACACGTGTCCTTCTTCAAGGAGGCATGGTGGAGAATCACCACAGAGAAGTGGGTCCTACGGATCATAGATCAAGGCTACCACATCCGCTTCACAACGGCCGCTCTGCAAAGGTCCGACCCCCCACACCCACATGCTTATCCATCTTGCCAATACTATATCCCAGGAAATCAAGGCCCTCCTGGATGCCCGGGCGATAGAGCAGGTGCCTCAAGACGAGACAGGGATTTTACTCCAGGTACTTCATGATTCCCAAGAAGTTAGGCGGAGTGCGCCCGATCCTCGATCTACACCGCCTCAACAAATTTATTTGCACGGAACGCTTCGGGATGTACTCCTTAGGGTCAATCCTACCACTAATACAACAGGACGACTGGCTAGCCTCGCTGGACCTACACCACACCTACGCCCACATCCCTATCCATCCAACCCACAGGAAATTTCTATGCTTCTGCATCAGGAACATCCAATAAAAAATACAAGGTACTTCCACCTGGCCTCTCCCCATCACCGAGTGTGTTCACCAAATGTGTAGCAGTGGCAGCTGCTCACCTCCGGAAGTCCGGCATCTGTGTCTTTCCCTATCTGGACGATTGGCTGATCGCTGCCCCCTCCAGATCAGAAGCGAGGGAGGCTATACACAGAACCACCACACTCCTATCCACCCTTGGCTTCCTGATGAACTTCAAAAAAATCACAATTACAGCCCACACACAAGCAATGGATTCCATTGCTGCAACTCTGCACCCGCCAACTCTGCAACTCTGCACCCGCCAAGCAAAAACCTTCCTCCCGTCAGCCCGGGTGGACAACATCACATGCCTAGGCTGGCAGATTTCAGCTGCCAAGGATGCAACTGCCAGAACACTCTTGCGCCTCTTGGGTCACATAGCAGCAACTACGCATGTAATCCAGCTCACCAGACACTACATAAGATGCCTGCAATGGAATCTCCGTCGCCGCTGGAACCAGCGATCACAGTCCATGTTGCAATGGATAAACACAGACCAGGAGATACAGGCCTCCCTGGCCTGGTGGACATGCAGGACGCATCTCTCCGTCTGCAGACCATTCAAGGATCCCCCGCCCGACCTCATCATCACCACAGATGCCTCCAATCGGGGGTGGGGCGCCTACCTCCTGCACCTATGCACCCAAGGAATGTGGACAGTACAGGAGGCGCGACTCCACATCAACCTGCTAGAGATGAGAGCCATCAAGTATGCACACCAAGCATTCCAATCATGGCGGAGCAACAAGGTGGTGCTAATTCAGACGGACAATCAAGTCGCCATGTTCTACGTCAACAAACAGGATGGCATGGGCTCAATATCCCTCTGCAGGCAGGCCCATGCACTTTACTCAATCCAGGGATTGCCACCTCCTGGCCACCTACCTTCCTGGTGAACTGAACCTGGCAGACAAGCTCAGCTGCCAGCTGCAACCCCACGAATGGTCCCTCCACCCCAAGATTGCAGCCTTCTTCTTTTGGAACCACAATTGGACCTATTCGCACCCCCAAACAACACAAAGTGTGCAGAATTCTATTCCAGACACCCAGCAGACCAGAGGGTTGCCACGGACGCGTTCCACCTACACTGGGGGAGTCGCAAGCTGTTGTACGCCTACCCCCCAATGCCACTCATCTCCAAGACCCTGCAGAAGATCATCATGGACAAGGCCTCGGTAATCCTCAGGATAAGTCTGAAGAGGCTTATGTGTGGGGAAGTTGGGATGGGAGAAGGGGTGGGGGGATTAATCGCTGAATTTGGCAGAGAAGGGTTGGAAATATCTAAGTTATAATATTTTGTGAGATGGGGAGCTTGCAAGTAGGCACTTTTTTTTTGTAATTTAGTATTTATTAAATTTTCAAGTTTTTCCAAAATTTACACTTCTACAGAAAAGGAAATTCAAAAGCAACAAATTATACAAGAAAAATTCACAGAAAGCCATCAATGAAATCCCTATAGTACACAAAAATGGGGGGAAAGGAAGAGAAAACAAAAACAGTGGGATAGGAGATATTCCCACTGAAACCAAAGAAACATCTCAAATAGAAATAGATGAACCAAACTAAAGGCGCCCGCGCTATATTAACATACTATACTGTCAAACCCCACTCTCTCGGCCAGTGGAAGCTGGTAAACTAGACATCCTGCTATAAAAAAATGGTTAATAAGTTGGTAGGTTGACAGAAGATATATCTTTGCTTTTTATACATTACTAAACATTTGCAGGGGAAACGTAACTGAAATAAGGCTCCAAGCTGCAATACACCTGATCTTAAAAACAAAAACTGCCTGCGCCTTTTTTGCATTTCCCTAGCCACATCAGGAAACAAAGACACTCTAACACCATGGAACAGCAACAAATGTTTCTTATAATAAAATTTCAATAGCCAGTCTCTATCGGAGGAAAGAGCACAAGTCACCAACAAGGTAGATATCTGAACTGAATCTGGAAAAGAGGATTCCAACAGATCAGAGACATTCAAAACATTCACTTTAGAACCATTCTCCATTACTCCAGGCTCCTTTTTACCATGAGGCAAATAAAATGCCTTTGAAATTGGGGGAATGAAATCATGAGGAACAGAAAAAATTTCTATTATATAACTCTTAAACATATCCACTGCCGAAATGCCAGCAATTTTAGAAAAATTCAGAACCCTAAGGTTTGATGCACAAGCTGAATTTTCCAGCATTTCTACCTTTGCTCTAAGAGCTTCGTTATCTTTCAACAGAGCCACAATCAAATCAGAAACTGAACCCAGCTTTTGAGAATTGTCCAGCACTTTAATGTCCAAAGCAGCTATCGAACTCACACATGATTCCAGATTCAAATTCTTCTGCTCCACCTTCAAAGAGAGCGCTACCATCTACTGGATAATTTTTGCTGAAAAAGTTATTATTGCCTCCCAAATACAGTCCAAAGTGACCTTCTTGGGGCGAGTGAACTGCAAAACCTTCAGCATCGAGGCAGCATCAGGAATCCCGAATCCATTATCCGCACCGGAGCCACTGGTCTGGGATAACTCCTCTGCCACTGCTACTCCAAGAGGACTTCCAGATCCCACAGAAGAACAAGCCCGACTCTACCCTGGTGCTTCACATTGATCCAACACCCCAAAGGATCTGACTTCTGGTTCTTCAGCAGTTTGATCAAGTGGGAGGGGGAGGGTGACACACACTGTACAATCACAGGAGACAGTGTGGTATCATAGAAACATGATGACAGAAAAAGACTACATGGCCTATCTAATCTGTCCTTCCATATCAACCACTAGAACAGTCCCTCCAAAGCCCTTTGCGCCCAGACACCGGAGGCAACAATTGTGTGCGTCAGTAAGGGACATGCTTTTGCAGCACCGATCATACTTCTTGAAACTGGTGGCCATTGGGACAAAAGGGCCTCAACAAGGTTAAAGACCCTCGATACGGCCAGCGGTTGAAAAAGGCGCAAAAGCACTGGGAAGCAAAGGAACCTAAAAACAAGGTCTCGAGGCCTGATGCCAGGGCAGCGGGGGTGAGAAAGCGAGAAAGGGACCAACGCTAGCCGGAAAAATGCACAAAAATGCACGAGAAGATCAACCTTTTTCTGAGGGAACAAGACAAAAGTCTGAAGGGCTCTGTGGAAAAAGGGAGACTGAATAAGATGGCATCCTTTGGCAGGAAAGGGAACACAAACGCATGACTGCATCTCTCAAAGGCTTTCTTTGAAAGCTCGGGAAATACTTCTGCGAGGGCTCCATCGGCATCACCCATATGTGAGGACTGACTTTCTGCTCATTCCCAGAGAAGACACAGGTTCCACAATGCTCGTATTGGGGCAAGCAGTCGATTTCCTGGGTCCCCTTTAAAAATGGTTTATGGACCTTTGCTCCAGGAACTTGTCCAAACCTTTTTTAAACCCAGCTACACTAACATCTTATACTAAATCCTCCAGTAACGAATTCCAGATTTTGATTATGTGTCGAGTGAAAAGCATAGTTACTCACCTGTAACAGGTGTTCTCCAGGAACAGCAGGAATCAGTCCTCACATATGGGTGACATTGGCACTGATGGAGCCCGCGCGGAATATTTCCCCAGCTTTCAAAGAAGCCTTTGGGAATGCCACCTCGCATGTGTGGTCCCCTTCCCGCCCAAGGGTGCCGCCTTGATCAGTCAGATAAACATAGCTCAGGCAAAGACAAAACAATACCAAGGACAGTGGGCAACTCCTAGGGGAGGTGGGTGGGTTGTGAGGACTGATTCCTGCTGTCCTTGGAGAACACCTGTTACAGGTGAATAACCACACTTTTTCCAGGAACAAGCAGGAAGAGCAATCGGTATATCGAGCAGTTTCTCCTAGACCCATTGTTCGAGATCCGAGGACTGGAGCCAGGCCTGCCGCCTGGCCCCGATACCAGCAGCTGCTATGCAAGCGGAGGATTCAAAGCTGTCGCATGCAGTGTGAGAAAGGTACTATGAACAGCCCTCCACTGATTTTAGGAGGGACTGTAAATGGCAGATGTAATCACCATCGAGGCCCGCCTGGAAGCCTCCGAGCACCTTCGTGAGGTCATGAAGAAACATACCTATGTATATCTGGTAAGCCTGGATGCAGCAAACCAGCATGAAGCCTTGGTAGGCCTTATGCCCAAGGGAGCAAGAATCCCTACCCAGCGGGAAGAGGACTGGAAAACCGGAATTAGAGGAATTTTGGAGACTTTTTCCAAAGTACAGGATGTCAGTCTGAAGGACTCTGCAGAAAAAGGGAGACTGATCAAGATGGTACCCTTGGGTGGGAAGGGGATCACGCATGCGTGGTGACATGGAGAAATGCTTCGTGCTGGCTCAGCCGGTGCAGACTTCACCCATATGTGAGGACTGACTTTCTGCCTGTGACTGGAGAAAAATATTTTCTCTTATTTGTCTTAAATAGGTTACACTGTAGCTTCATTGCGTGTCCCCTAGTCTTTCTACATTTTGATGGCGTAAACCATCGATCCACCTTTACCCATTCCACACCATTCATTAATTTATAGACCTCTGTCATATCTCCCCTCAGTCATCTCTTTTCCAGGTTGAAGAGCCCTAACCTTTTTAGTCTCTCTTCAAAGGGGTATCCTTCTATCCCCTTTACCATTTTGATGGTTCTTCTCTGTACCTTTTCTAATAACGCTATATCCTTTTTAAGATATGGTGACCAGAATTGCACAAAGCATTCAAGGTGCGGTCACACCATGACACGATACAGAGGCATTATAATATCCTTTGTTTTATTCTCCATTTATTTCCTTATGAAGGTTTCAACATGTTATCCACGATGACGCTAAATCTTTTTCCTGTATGGCGGTTCCTAATGTGGAACCTTGCATTGTGGAACCATAGTTTAGGTTGTTCTTTCCTAGGTGCATAACTTTTTACTTGTCCACATTAAATTTCATCTGCAATTTGAACATCCAATCTTCCAATTTATCAAGGTCCTCTTGCAAATTTTCACAATCCTCTTGGGTTTTAACAACTTTGAATAATTTTGTGTCATCTGCAAATTTGATTACCTCACTCGTTATTCCCATTTCCAGGTCATTTACGAATATGTTAAAAAGCAGCGGACGCAGCACAGATCCCTGGGGTACTCCACTATTCACCATTCTCCATTGGGAAAACTGGCCATTTAGCCCTACCCTCTGCTTTCTATCTTTTAACCAATTCCTGATCCACAATAGTACACTGGCTCCTATACCATGACTTTTTCATTTCACCAAGAGTCTCTCATGAGGGACCTTGTCAAAGGCTTTCTGAAAGTCCAGATACACTATATCAACCGACTCACCTTTGTCTACCTGTTTATTCACACTTAAAAAAAAAAAAACATAACGGATTAGTAAGACAAGACCTTCCTAGGCTAAAGCCATGTTGGCTGTCTCCCATTAAGCCATGACTATCTACATGTTCAGTACTTTTGTTCTTTATAATGGTTTCTACCATTTTTCCTAGTACTGACGTCAGGCTCAACAGTCTATAGTTTCCCTGGATCACCCCTGGAACCATTTTTAAAAATTGCTGTTACATTAGCCATCCTTCAATCTTTAGGTATTACAGATGGTTTTAATGATAGTTCACAGATTACTAACAGTAGGTCTGCAATGTCATATTTCAGTTCTTTCAACACCCTTGGATGCATAACATCTGGTCCAGGTGATTTGCTACTCTTTAGTTTATCAAATAGTTGTGATATATCTTCCCGGTGTATCGATATTTCTTTTGATTCTTCTGCGGCATCACCTTTAAATACCATTTCAGACATAGGTAACATCCCTACATCTTCCTTAGTAAAGATTTTTATGGACTTGTCCCCTCTTAGTGCCCCTGGTTTTGGCTAGTGAGCAGGCTGGATCTTCTCAGACTTCTCCTGTTTAGAAAAAAAGGAGTCTGCTTGGATTGGAAGCAGCTGGAGCCAGGCCTTTGAAAGTAATAGGTTTTCCTCTGGTGACTCTGATATCTCCTGAGGTAGGAGGCCAGCTTGGACGTGCACCTGGAGAGATTCCTAAGCGTAAAGTTTGCTTTCTCTTCATCCTTATCTCCCAAGAGATTATCTCCATGGCACGGTATGCTAGCAAGCTTATCCTGCACTGACGTTTGACGGTCTGAAATACAGAATATAAGAACATAAGATATGCCATACTGGGTCAGACCAAGGTCCATCAAGCCCAGTATCCTGATTCCAACATTGGACAATCTAGGTCATATGTACCTAGCAGTTTCCCCAAAAGACCCAGGTTCCACAATGCTTTTACTGGGTCAAGCATTGATATCCTGGGTTCCTTCTTAATAATGGTTTATGGACCTTTCCTCCAGGAACTTGTCCAAACCTTTTTTAAACCCAGCAACACTAACAGCCTTTACCACATCCTCCGGTAACAAATTCCAGAGTTTGATTACACGTTGAGTGAAAAAATATTTTCTTTTATTAGTCTTAAATAGTTTACCCTGTAGCTTCATTGCATGTCCCCTAGTCTTTCTATATTCTGATAACGTAAACAATCGATCTACGTTTACCCGTTCCACTACGTTCATTAATTTATAGACTTCTATCATATCTCCCCTCAGCCGTCTCTTTTCCAGGTTAAAGAGCCCTAACCTTTTTAGCCTTTCTTCATAGGAGTATCCTTCCATCCTCCTTACCATTTTGGTGGCTCTTCTCTGAACCTTTTCCAATAACGCTATATCCTTTTTAAGATACGGCGACCAGAATTGCACACAATATTCAAGGTGTGGTCTCACCATGGAACGATATAGAGGCATTATAATATCTTTTGTTTTATTTTCCATTCCTTTCCTTATGATACCTAGCATTCTATTTGCTCTCTTGGCCGCCGCTGCACACTGGGCCGAGGGTTTTAACATGTTATCCACAATGACGCCTAAATCTTTTTCCTGGGTGGTGGTTCCTAATGCAGAACCTTGCATCGTGTAACCATAGTTCGAGTTGTTCTTCCCTAGGTGCATAACTTTGCACTTGTCCACATTAAATTTCATCTGCCATTTTGATGCCCAGTCTTCCAATTTATCAAGATCCTCTTGCAATTTTCCACAATCCTCTTGGGTTTTAACAACTTTAAATAGTTTTGTCTCATTTGCAAATTTGATAACCTCACTCGTTATTCCACTTTCCAGGTCATTTATGAATATGTCAAAAAGCAGCAGACCCAGCACAGATGCCTGGGGTACACCACTATTCACATTTCTCCATAGGGAAAACTGGCCATTTAGCCCTACCCTCTGCTTTCTATCTTTTAACCAGTTCCTGATCCACAGTAGTACACTGCCTCCTATCCCATGACTCTTTAGTTTTGCCAAAAGTCTCTGATTGGGGACCTTGTCAAAGGCTTTCTGAAGTCCACTATATCAACCGACTCACCTTTGTCCACCTGTTTATTCACACCTTAAAAAAAACATAACAGATTAGTAAGACAAGATCTTCCTTATCTAAAGCTATGTTGGCTGTCTCCCATTAGGCCATGACTATCTACATGCTGAGTAATTTTATTCTTTATGATGGTTTATACCATTTTTCCCGGTACTAACGTCAGGCTCACTGGTTTGTAGTTTCCCGGATCAAACCTGGAACCCTTTTTAAAAATTGGTGTTACATTGGCAATCCTCCAATCTTCAGGTATTAGAGATGATTTTAATGATAGTTCACAGATTACTAATAGCAGGTCTACAATCTCATATTTCAGTTCTCTCAACACCCTTGGATGTATACCATCCAGCCCAGGTAATATGCTACTCTTCAGTTTATCTAATAGTTGTAATACATCTTCCCGATGTATCGATATTTCCTTCAATTCTTCCGCACCTTTACATACCACTTCAGTCATGGGTAACATCCCTACATCTTCCTCAGTAAAGACCGAAGCAAAGAATTCATTCAGTCTCTCCGCTATCGCCTTGTCGCCTCTTAGTGCCCCTTTAACCCCTCTATCATCTAATGGACCAACTGACTCTTTCACAGGTTGTCTGCTACGAATGTACTTGAAAAAGTATTTATTTCGCGTTTTTGCTTCCGCAGCAAGTTTCTTCTGAAATTCTCCCTTTGCCTGCCTTATCAATGCCTTGCATTTGACTTGCCAGTGCTTGTGCTGGTTTCCAGGTTTCGTCGTTTGGCTCTTTTTTCCATTTCCTGAAAGATGCTTTTTTGGCAACAACAGCCTCTCTGACCTCACCTTTAAACCATGCTGGCAGTTTTTTGGACTTCCTTCCACTTTTCTTAAAGCGTTGAATATAGCTGGTCTTGGCTTCCTAGATAGTATTTTTCAACAACACCCAAGCTTGATGTAAAGTCTTCAACCTTTGCAACTGCTCCTTTTAGTTTTTTCTTTACTATTTTCCTCATTTTATCATAGTCTCCCTTTCGAAAGTTAAAAGGTAGTATTGTGGATTTCCTTACTATCCCTCCTCCACTAATTAAATCAAAGGCGATCATGCTATGATCACTATTACCAAGTGGCCCCAACACCCTCATCTCTTGCACTAGATCTGGTGTTCCACTAAGGACTACGTCTAACATGGCTTCCCCTCTTGTCAGTTCATGAACCAGCTGCTCCAAGAAGCAGTCATTTATTTGATCTAGGAACTTTATCTCCCTAGCATGTCCTGCCGTGACACTGACCCAGTCAATACCGGGGTAATTGAAATCACCCATTATTATTACTGCGCTGTAACGTTTGTTAGCTTCCTTGATTTCTTTGAGCATTTCATCATCCATTTGCTCATTCTGGCCAGGTGGTCGATAGTACACCCACACTGCCATCGCCTTCCCCTTTTTACATGGAATTTCAATCCATAGAGATTCTACAGCAAATTTTGTTTCCTGCAAAACTTTAATCCTTTCTGACTCAATGCCCTCTCTAACATAGAGCACAACCCCTCCACAAATTTGATCAGCTCTATCATTACGATATAGTTTGTACCCAGGTATCATAGTGTCCCACTGGTTGTCCTCCTTCTACCATGTCTCTGATATTCCAATGATATCTAACCTCTCATTTAGTGCTATATATTCTAACTCTCCCATCTTATTTTTTTAAGATGCCAGGCAAGTCTCCAGCACCAAATACCAATTGCAGAAGCTCTAGATACTATATCGAAAATATCATAGTTACTCGGACCATGTATTTTGAGCAGTCTTTGGCATGACTCATTAGAGAACAATAATGCTGTAGTTTCTCTGGAGGAAGGAACATGGACATATCATTTAGGCTGGGTATGTCGTCTTTTAAAAACATGCCCATATAGAGTTGGTAAGAGGCCACATGGTAAGCAGGCATGGCAGTCTGAAAAAATGTTCTCCCAAAAGAGTCCATTGTCTGAACCTCCCTCCCTCCATAGGAACACCAAAAACTGCATCTTTGAACTCTTGGACTTTTTAAGAGCAGATTCAATGTCAACTGAATGGTTTTATGGTTTTAGGCACTTGATACACTGCCCTTTACTGTGTGTATCAGAGCAGTTTACAGATATATTCTAACAGGCACTTTGGAGTGGAAAGCTGAGGTTTCTCAAATTCAGGAGCCTTCTGAATTCTGTACATTGTCCATCTTTCTACTAATTGGAGTTACAGTGAGGAGGGTCTCCCACAATCTCATCTGTAATCTCTGAAGGATGAGATGCACAGGCACTGTCACTGCCTCTGTTGGGGGCTGAGAAATACTGAACGATTTCAATTGTTCTCCCCTAGGTTGCACCTTTTTCTCCAAAGAAAATGGTATGGTCTTGGGCATATCCCTTACAAAATCTTGGAATGTGATATACTCAGGATGAGATTTACATCGCCACAAGGAGAAGAAAGATCAGAGGGGAGCTCTGGTGATCAATCCTCTAAGAGGTGATCAGACTCCTTATCAGTGACCCAGCTTTCTGAATCAGAGGAGATCAAAGGACTTTTGAGTCTCCGCCTTCTAGGCTTTTTCTCCTTGGGCATCGGCAGCTCCATCAGCAGCATCAACGCACTAATGGCATCCTAGGCAATGGAGGCCTACTGATCCCCAATGCGATGGAGAGTGATATTGGCCAGTCAAGTATTGGTGTCTGGGACCTTCGATGCCCCAATGTCAGTGCCTCTCCTAAAGGCAAGCTGTGCTTTTCGAGGGTGGGCATGATGCCGAGGCGGCATGGCAATATTCATCAAGGTTCTGACATATTGCATGTTGTAGAGCATCATGATTCTCTCCTGAACAGCCTTCAGAAGGCAATTTTCCAAAGCTACCATCTTCAAAGGCCCAGGGGGTACAGCAGAATTGGCTGATGTTCTGGAATCAGAAGGGGGTTATTGGCAGGCTGGTATCAGCTAAGGGAAGGCTGTCACTGCCCTTCTGTAAACAGAGGTTGAGCCTTCCTCCCTTTGGGGCAGCTCTTGTGAGCTCTAAATGCTCTCAGTACCATGCCTCAGAGGCCTCTACCCGATATTCCAAGTCTTTGTCCTTCAATGCCAAAGATGATGAAGCAGAACCATTCCTCATCTTCGGGGAAACTTTGATGGATGACCGATGTTCAGGAGGTCTATGGGTACTCAGCTCCGAGTGGGCTCAAGAGTTCCTTGATGCCAATGCACTGCCAGCATCTGGTGCAGCCTTGGAATCCACTGAGACCGATACTGCCAACACCAATGTTGATAGATCGGGCCTAGAAGCACCAAAAATCTTGATGCATTGTTTCTTTCTACCTTTGAGCCCTCGTTTTTGCATCTGCACACACATATTACAAAAAGAGGGCATGTGATCAGGTCTCAAGGACTGAAGGCACCATTTATGTGTGCCCATTATAGATATGGTCCTCAAGCACTTGGTACATGCTTCTTTAACCCGCTGGCAAGTTTTTGGGACATGTCATCCAGAAAAATAGCCCATAAGATTGTAAAGAAAGCCAGACCATGGGAGGGGATTGCATGTATGAGAGGACTGTAAGAATGGAAGGGAATGTATGTGGATATCTAACAGAGTGAATGGATGAATGATGATGAGCCAAGGGGAGATGGGAGTGGGGTAGAGGGTGATCCAACATGAGAAGGGAGGAATCAAGATGTGGGAGAAGAGAGAGATACATTGCAGGGGAAGAAGTGAAGGAAGGAGGAGGGGGGAAGCAGGGGGACGAGGAGGGGGGGATGAGGAGGGGGGAAGCGGGGGGAGGGATCAAGATGTGGGAGAAGAGAGGGATACACTGCAGGGGAAGAGGAGGGGGGAAGCAGGGGAACAGGTCAGGGGGAAGGGACCGCTCCGAAGCTCAGAAAACAGCTGGGAGGCGCATGGGGCCTGGGACCAGGTCAATGAAGCTGGAAGGCAGAAGCAGGACACGCAAATAGGAATTGGCTAATCACAAGCTAAAAATAATGACCCTTAATGTAGCAGGCATACACTCACCAGTTAAGCGAACTAAACTGTTAAATTACTTCCATAGAGAACAAGCGGATATAATATTTCTGCAAGAAACACATTTGACTGAGAGGGAGCACCGCAAGCTCCAAAGAGGATGGTTAGGAGAAATGAGGACAGCGTCATATAACAGGCGACAACGCGAAGTATCCATTTTAATACACAAGCGGATAGCCTTTGTGGCAGACCCAGAGGGAAGATATCATATCATTGGGGGGGGGAGCAAAGTTTAGTCCAACATATACTAGCATGGGATTTTCTCCTCACTACTGGCAAAAATTGTGGGCTTTGAGAGATACCGACCTATTATAGGAGGAGGTTTTAACTTGCCTAGGGACCCGGGAAGAGACTGCAACCCCCCCCTGGCAAAACATAAAGAATGTGGAACAGAAGGGGGCAAACTTTCTTATGACAGAGCTGGGGTTGTTGGATGCTTGGCCCACTTTGCACCCAGAGGAATAAGACTTTACACATTATCCACACCTCACCATAGCTATGCCAGAACAGACTATCCACTCATAGGGGATAAGCTGTTCTGGGGGCTAGAAAGAGCGGAAATAGGGGACCCAGGATTGTTGGACCACGCTCCAGTGTGGATGGTGCTCAGGCTTAAACAAAGATGGGGGAGAGGGGAAGCAGATCATGGAAGATGAACCCCACAATGTACCGACACCAGGGCTTCAATAAGATCTTAAAAACAACCTGGCAACAATAATGGGAGGAGAATGAGAGGGAAGACATTTATTTATTTATTTATTTTATTTATTTTATTAGACAGTTTTGTATACCGCCTTATCCTTCAATCAAAGCGGTCACAACACAATTGGGGGATACATTTAACACGTGGGGATATGAGACACATACACTAATACTTACAGGGAACATGGGCAAAGGAGGGTTAAGTGGCTTGCCCAAGACCACAAGGAGCATCTGTGGGACTAGAAACCCCAGTCCTTCCGGCCCAAAGTTGCTGTCCTCTAGTGGGATTTGAATCACCGACCTTCCAGCCTGAAATACCTTGCCCCAACCACTAGGCTACTCCTTATGGGAAACAGCCAAAGCCACAATGAGGGGAGAAATTATAGCCTATATGGTCAGAAAGAGGAGGCAGAGAGATTCAAACTGTTAGACCTCTCCAAACAGCTACAGATATTTAGGAAACAAAATATAAGGAGCCTTAGGGAGCCGAATGGGAAAAAATATCTGGAGATTCATAGATCCTTAAATGAGTTGTTGAACGAAAGGGCAGAAGGGGGACATATGATTGTACAAATACAGCTCCAGAAGTGGGGCAATAAGTGCGGGAAACTACTGGCCAACTTGGTGAGCCCAGCAAAAAAGAAGTGCTTGATTACAGGGATCAGGGACTCCACAGGGGTGCTACACGGGATAGAAAAGGCTAGGCATTTTTCAGATCCAAGGAACATAGCCAATCCTCCTGATGGAGGGAAGGTAAGAGAGTACCAAATGATACCATTTTGAATTTTCTCTCAAGGGATACTGGTTGAGGTTCTGGAGGTCCGGAATGGGACGAAAACCTCCTGTCTTTTAGGGGACCAGGAAGTAGAACCCTTGCTGCATTTGAGACAATGGGACCAACTCTACCACCTGGTCCGACAAAAGGTTTTAGATCTCGAACTGTAGGAGAGAGCAGTGGTGAGAGTCAAGGGGGTACTACCCCGGGCAGAAAGTGGGAGGAAACTGATCAAAGAGGAGGAAATAGACCTCTTGGACTATCCTAAGAGCCCAGAAATCAAATGTGATGATGGGTCATCGGTGGGCAAAGTGGACCAGCTGGCCTCCCACTTGCGGAGGAATGGCATCCGGAAGAGGAACACGGGCCAAGTCCTTTAAGAAAAAGTCAAAATCCCCAACCAGACTTCAGTTGTGGGGCTGGTTGGGATTTCCTTTGCTTGGGGTGGCACTGTTGACGCTAGCCATGACCCTTTTGTTGTGGAGCCTGATAAGGGGACTGATACAAATGGTACAGGGTATATGTACCATAGAATTTCTTCTTCTTTTGGAAAAAAGGCTTCTTCCCAGCAGATTTCCTTTTAGAGGGAAGAGATGTCTTCCAAGAGAGGCAATTCATGATAAGCTGGCCTTGTTCCAGTACACCCACTATCTCCCTCATAGATGCTCCAAAAAAGGTTTTCACCCTTGCAAGGAATGTCTGCCAACTTATCTTGGACCCATTGTTCCAGGTTTGACGCCTGAAGCCATGTCAGTCGGCGTGCCCCGATGCCCACCACAGAGACTCTAGCTATAGACACAAAGTCATCATAGGCAGTTCTGGTGACATGCTTCAAGCAGGTCCACAAATGACATGACCATGGTAACATCACTCTTGCAGTTTCCTTGGATCTCTCCTCGGCTTTTGATTTGGTGGATCACTCCTTGCTGCTCTTTCATCTCTCTGACTGTGGCACTCAGGGCACTGTACTTCATTGGTTTCGGCCTTTCCTCTCCTTTCATTCCTTTTCTGTCCTATGTGGCCAATCCTCTTCTACCTCACTGCCCCTGACTTGTGGTATTACCCAGGATTCGGTTCTGGCACCCCTTTTATTCAATCTTTTATTTTATCTTTTTGGCTCCCCTTGCTCTGCTATTCCTCTAACGTATTCATATTAAGATCCTTAAGTCTGTCCTCATATGCTTTATAATGAAGACCACTAACCATTTTAGTAGCCACCTTCTGCACCGACTCCAATCTGTTTATATCCTTTTGAAGGTGCAGTCTCCAGAATTGCACACAATACTCCAAATGAGATCGCATCAAAGACTTATACAGAGGTACTATCACCTCCTCTCCTCTGCTGGCCATTCCTCTCAATATGCACCCAAGCATCCTTCTAGCTTTTGCCATTGCCTTTTCTACCTGATTAGCTACTTTAAGATCATCAGACACAATCCTGTAGTTCTTTTGTGGACAGAAGTACTTCACCCCCTATACTATGTTGCTCCCTTGGATTGCTGCAGCCCAAATGTAAAGCTCACCTGCCAAATTCTAGACCATTCTTCAAGCTTAGCTAGATCCCTCCTCATGTTATCTACACCTTCCTGGGTGTCTACTCTATTGCAGATTTTGGTATCAGCAGCAAAGAGGCAAACCTTACTTGACAGCCCTTCCGCTATATCACTAACAAAGATGTTAAAAAGAATCAGACCAAGGACAGATCCCTGGGGCACACCACTGGTAACATCCTTCTCCTCAGAGTGAGCTCCATTTAGCTGTACTCTTTGTCGCCTCCCACCCAACCAATTTCTAACCCAAGCAGTAACTTTAGGGTCCATCCCTAGGGTGCTCAGTTTGTTTATAAGTCGCCTGTGAGGAACAGTGTCAAAGGCTTTACTGAAATCTAAATACACCACATCTAGAGCTCTCCCTCGGTCCAGCTCCCTGGTCACCCAGTCAAAGAAATCAATCAGATTTGTCTGATAAGACCTGCCTCTGGTGAATCCATGCTGCCTCGGATCCTGTAATCCGCTGGACTCCAGAAACCTCACTATTTTCTCTTTCAGCAGCGTTTCCAATAATTTACTCACCACCGAAGTTAAACTAACCGACCTGTAGTTTTCAACCACATCCTTAGTTCCGCTTTTGTGTAAAGGCACCACATGAGCCTCTCTCCAGTCCTTTGGCACCACTCCTGATTCCAATGAGGCATTGAAAAGGTCAGTCAGTGGAGTTGCTAGAACGTCCCCAAGTTCCCTCAGTATTCTAGGGTGTATCCCATCCGGTCCCATCGCTTTGTCTACTTTAAGTTGAGCTAGTTTCTCACGAACACAGTCTTCTGAAAATTGTTCAAGATGTCCCTCGCTTCTGTTCTTATTTATTTATTTATTTAACAGTTGCTTATATACCGCTACCTTCCACAGATCAGGTGCGGTTTACAATGAACAAGAATGAACAGATTTACAAGTCTGTTTTACATGGAACATTTGTTAACTAGGTACAATGTAGCTGTTTTACATGGAACATTTGTTAACTTGGTACAATTTTGCAATATACATTAATCATGAATGACTAAATATGGTAAAACTTGTTAAATAACAAACGAACTTATTTACATATTTTGATTTATTACATATATTTATATACAGGATTTACAAGTAGTTATTTATTCGATTTTAATTGTAATTGTAGTTTGCTAGGAGAATTAGAGTTGGTGTACCCTGGGTTGTTATTAACCATTACCTGTCTGAGGTAAGGTATTTTCAAGTGTGCCAAAATGAGAGGTGAATAGATAAGTTTTTAATTTCTTGCGGAGTTCCTTTGCATCATTTAATGCTCTTATTTCTTCAGGGAGGGAGTTCCATAGGGTGGGAGCTGCATGTGAGAACGCTTTCCTATTAGTAGTCTTTTTAGCAGTTGTGAATTCTTTCGGGATCCTAATTCTGTTCGTGTGGCCTCTCCGAAGCGAAGTTTGGGATATGTCTTTGGTGATAAGTTTTGTCAAGGGGACTGGGGCCATTGTGTTTAAAGTCTTAAATGTGGTGATAATCAATTTGTGATTTATTCTGGATTGAATTGGGAGCCAGTGAAGGTTTGCTAGTATAGGGGTAATGTGTTCAAATGGTGGAACCTTCATTACAATTCTTGCTGCTGCATTTTGGGCAAGTTGGAGTCTTTTAATGTTTTGTTTTGTTGTTCCTAGTAGGGTGAGATTTGCAAAATCAAAGTGTGGTGTGATGATGGCCTGTACAATGCTCAGAAAATCATGTAGAAGTACAAGAGGACGTAATTGTTTTAAAATTTTGAGTTTAAAGTAGATCTTCTTAGTGATGTTTCTAATATGTGTGTCCATACTAAGGTGTGAGTCAAGAGTGACACCCAGGTATTTTACTTCATTTTTTATAGTAATGTTGTGATTTTGGAGAGTGATGTGTGTTGGAGGTATGTAGGATTGATTTTAGTTACTATTAATATATCCGTTTTAGAATGATTGATATGGAGATTGTGTTCTTTTAGCCAGATTGTTAATTCAGAGAAGCATTCTGTTAACAGTTGTAGTGGGAGTGTTGGGATTGTGAATGGAATGTACATCATCATGTCGTCTGCGTATATGTGGTAGTGGACTTTAAATTTCTTGAAGATGTCACAGACCGGTTGGATATATATATTAAATAGTAGGGCAGAGAGGGCGGAGCCTTGTGGGAGACCAATTTCCTGTTTGTATGTTTTAGAAGTTTCAGTGTTAGTTCGGACTGTTTGTGTTCGATCAGTTAGATATGAGGTGAACCAATTTTGTACAGTTGAGTGGGTTCCTATTTGTTCTAGTCTGTTAAGCATTAGAGCATGGTGTACACTGTCAAACGCTGCAGAGATGTCTAGAAAGAGGAGAATGAAAGCTTGTTTATGGTTATCAATGCCTCTTATTAATGTATCGAGGAGTACTGTTAATAGGGTGTCTACACCATGGTAAGGGCGAAAGCCATATTGTTGATCATCAAGTGGGGCTGAGGTTTCTATATGATCTTGTGTTTGAGTTTGGACGATCTTTTCAATCAGTTTAGCCATAAATGGGATACTAGAGATAGGTCTGTAGGAGTTGGGTGATGTTTTGTCAAGGGTGTTATTTTTAATTATTGGACGGATTTGTGCATGTTTGAGGGAAGGTGGTAAGTATCCTTGGCGCAGCGACAGGTTGACTATGGGAAGGATAAAGGGGGATAGTGTAGTAAGGGTATGCTTGATCCAGTTTACCGGACATGGATCAAGTTGAGAGGTCGTAGTGTTAAGGTTTGAAATAGTAGTCTTGATAGTGTCTTTGGTTATAGGGTGAAAGTTGGACCATTTTCAGATTGGTGTTGGTGGGAAAGGGATAGAGGATTTGGTGTGAAAGCAAATGATTTTGCTTTATTCATATAGTGGTTTGCTAGAGTCTGGGCAGAGATATCAATATTATCGTTGCTGGTCCCATATGTGTTATTGGTTAAGTTTTGGACGATACTAAAAAGTTCTCTTGGTCTATTAATGGATTTGTTTAGTATGTTTGAGTGGTAATTTTTCTTTGCGCTATCTGAAGCTTCTTTGTACATTTTAAGGTGGCTGTGGTACGCATTGTAATAAGGGATGGATTTGGTTTTGCGCCATTTAGATTCAATATTTCTCAATTCTCTCTTCATATGTCTTAAGGTGCTGTTGAACCAGGGGGCATCTCCTATTCTAGAGTAGTTTTTCTTTTTGATTGATTGTTTATAAGCAGCTGCATTGTTAATTGTTTTGTGCCAAGTTGTGACAGCTTCATCTAGGTCAGTTGGTACAAGGGTGAGATGGGGTATAGTTAGATTGATAAATTCATCAGCGTTAAATTTTGTAAATCTAGGTGGAGGGGTAATTTGTGAATTATTTTTATTGTTTCTTACAGTGTAGGCTAAGGTGAATTTGATCAGGTGGTGGTCTGACCAAGGAACAGGTGTACACTCAAGCGATGACTGGTTGAAATGTTTTTGGAAAGCATCTGGTAAAAAGACTAGATCAAGGGTTCCTCCTTTCTTATGAGTCTTTGTATTGATTATTTGGAGGAAACCCATATCTGCAATTGATTCCAAGAAAAGGGCTGAGTGTGAAGGTGGCAAGGATGGGAGGTTAAAGTCTCCTAGTGATATAATAGGGTTGGAGGATGTGGATGAGCTGAGGAGTTCTATTAGGGCATCTAAGTTTTCAGATTTTTGGTCCGGTGGCCTGTATAATAAGCAAATTTTGAAGTGATCTATTTTTAAAATGATGGTGTCAATGTTATTTGGGAGATCAGATGGATGTGGTTTAGCCTTTAGTTCTTTTTTTGTCATTATAAGAACACCACCTCCTTTTTTAGAGTTTCTGTGTGTGTGAGATATGTCATAGATGTTGGTGTTAAGTTGGTTTAGGTAAACAACATCAGAGTCGGTTAGCCAAGTTTCGGTAACACATAGGATGTCTGGCTTTTGATCATTTAGTAAGTCAGTGAAGATGGGTAATTTATTTTTCATAGATCTTGCATTTATTAATATACAAGACAATGTTTGGGTGGTTGTTGGTTGGGTGTGAAGATGGGTGAATGTGGTAGGTTTTATATGTATTAGTCTGTGATGATTTATTTTTATGTTGATGTCGATATGCATTTGAGATGAAGGGGGATCCGGGCGGGCGCTTCTCTGAATTATTGGGATTAGTTTGTAATTATTGTTATTTTGACTATTTGTCAGTGTGATAAGTGTCAGGATTATTAAACTGCTGCTTATAAGTTTTAGCCAGAAGGTGTTAGAGCAATACATTTTGGAAATGGTATATCAACAGTATATCTTTTTCTACTGGCAACAGTATATTTTTCAAGTGGTAGTAGTATATCCTTTTCAACTAGCAACAGTATATCCTTTTCTACTGGCAACAGTATATCCTTTTCAACTAGCAACAGTATTTCCTTTTCTACTGGCAACAAAGTATCTATCTCTATTGGCAGCAGTAATTGTTATGAAATTACAGTTTTCAAGTTAGCTTTTTCCACTGGCAACAGTATATTCTTTTCTATTGGCAGTCGTGTACCCTTTTCTACTAGCAACAGTTAAATTAGGTAGACTATTGGCAATAGTACCAGAGGAACAATGGTGGGAAATTTAAAGCTACTAGCAATAGTATATGTATATGCTTAGCTGTTAGAGTCTGTAGTTAAAGGGTGGGTGGGATTAATGATTAATGATTAATGTTACTATAAATGTTGGGTACATTCAACAATACGAGTAGGTATGTTGGTACGTCAAAACAAGGTTAAACAAATAGATGAGATATACTTGCTGTATCAGCTGAGTGTCCGGATGAGGCTGGATAGGAGCGAGTTCAGTTTTGCAGGAGCTCTAGCTTAATGCCTGAGCTGATTTTCTTTAGTTGTTGGAGAGCGTCTCTAGTCTTTTATTGGACCACGCCAAAGGGTCCTCCAGCGCGTGGCCTGGCCGGCGCGTGTAAGCCTGCCGGTGTAATCTTTACAGTTGCAGGTCACGTGCCCCGATGGGCAGAGGAGGCTCCGTGGATATTCCCGCTGTTGGAAGGTCGATCCCCCGACTGGGGAGAGTTGGGGTGGCCTGGAGCTCCGACCCTTTCGATCACGCTGTTGGAGTGGAGTTGGTTTTTGCTTGTCGTGCCACCGCCTAAGGGCCACGCCAAAGGGCCCTCTTGCGAGGCCCTCAGGCGCGGGCCCGCAAGGCGCGGGCGCGCTTGCCTGCGGCTGCCTTTAAGGAAGGCAGCTGGGTCCTCCCACGGCCCGGATTGGGCCGGAGTTGCTGGAGCGGGAAACGCTCACCTCCGTCGCTCTACCCCGACCGGGGAGCACCTGAAGCCAGTTGCTGGGGCTGAAAGGGCCGATTCCTGCCTGTGGGTGTTTTCTGAGGTCCTGCTCCTGGTTCTTCATCTGTGAACACAGAACAAAAATATTTGTTAAGCAACTCCGCTTTATCCTTATCAGCTTCTAAATATTCCCCCCCTGCACCCTTGAGTCTGACAATACCACTTTTGCCCTTCCTCTTCTCACTAATATATCTGAAAAATGTCTTATCCCCCCATTTTATTGCATTGGCTATTTCCTCCTCCTTTTGAATCTTTGCCTTCTTGACTACTTTGCTAGCTTCTCTAAGTTTTTCCAAATACAGATGCCTGTCTTCCTCTCTCTGTGATCTCTTGTATTTCATGAAGGCCTCCCTCTTTTTCTTCACTTTTTCAGCTACTTCCTTCGAAAACCATAGCGGTCTCCTGTTCCTTTTGCCTTTATTTACCATTTTAACAAAAAGGTTGGTTGCCTTTAAAATACCCCCTTTCAGTTTTGCCCACTGTTTTTCTACATCCCCCAGCTGTTCCCATCCCACTAACGACTCCCTGAGGTATTGGCCCATCTTCGCAAAGTTAGTCTTCCTAAAATCTAAGATCCTCACCTTGGAATGGATTCTAACAGCCCTAGTCCTAATACTGAACCACACCATCTGGTGATCACTGATAAGACTATTTATACCGCTGTAAGGGGGTTTGAGATGGGTCTTCCTGGGCATATTAATAAATATGCACAGTGGGTAATGCATACTGGTGCTCCACCATGAATGTGCTTACCCTTGCACTTCTTTTCCTCCTATGCCTCCTGCAACCAGTCTTGCCAATGCAGTCACAAGTAACGTGGCCCAATTTTTCAGATCCACAATCTACAGAGAGATCACTTTGATCAAAGAAGGTCACTAAAGCTGAACTCCATCATGCATTCATACCCTACACTTCTGTATGTAGAAAGGCTTTCCTTGTTAACATATGTGGTTCTTGTGTACCCTGGCCATACTTTAAATGAGTAAGATGACCATGTTAAACAGCAGGATGTTTTGGGAACATCCTGCTGTTTATTCATTACAACCATTTCCCTGCAATTAGTTCCCTGCAGAGCACTGCTACTTGTCCATTTGCTTCTTCTAAACTAAGAGATCTTGTGTCAGATATGGCTAAAATACCATTAAAGTGAAAAAAGCAGTGTGTGCCCAACTGCCATCTGACTGCCTATGCAGAAAGCAAGCTTTCAATGGGTCCTTATTAGATCTATATACTAGCATTTTGGAGGAGTAGCCTAGTGGTTAGAACACTGGCTTGGTAACCAAGCAACCAGGGTTCGATTCCTACTAGCACTCCTTGTGGCTTTGGGCAAGTCACTTAACCCTCCATTGCCTCGGAAGAAAGGCCTGGCAATCTACTTCCAGTGACACTGCCAAGAAAACCCAGGAGCTTCTGGGTCACCAGGAGTCAGGACTGACTCGAAGGCACACATTGCATTTACTAGCATTTAGCAGCACATAGAGTTTTCCTTACAGTTATCTTTTATGTCCCCCAACTTATATGACAAGGTGCCTACAGCCACCCCATTCAATGGTTCTTACCTCTTTCCAGAAAGAAGCCAGGTGGCACTTTTGGAGCTAGACCCATGTACAGCTTATCACCTCCTGATTGCTCTGCTGCTCGGGCTGGGGGAAAGGTCTCTCTTGTCAGTCCACCATCAGTTGGCTGACATTAGGCTTGTGAGCCCGAGGTTCCATGTAGAGAGTGTCCTAGTCCTCACCTCAAAATGTGCATGCATATGTTCTTTTTGCCAGGAGGCACTTTCATCAGGGGGTTGAAGAAAAACATATTTTATAAACTGAATGTCTCCAAATAAACAATTTTCCCAGCACTCATATCCAAATAACTTATTAACCTATTTATGTGTAATAGCAAATCTATTTATTTTTGAAGTCTACAAATGTAAGCCAGGCTCCGTTTGCATTTTCTGTTCTTGAATAAAGATTGTGTGTTCGGAACCTGAAGGCAGCCTGCTTGCTGTCACAAGGTGCTTCTTCGCAGATCTGCTTGCTCATGCGGTGGCAGCAGTAGGATGCTTGTCATCTTCAACATCTATTAAGAATTCATGCTACAGTCTTAAGGTGTTCTGGACCCCAGCTGCAGGCATGGCACTTGGCTATTCAGACAAAAGGGCTTAGCTCTGCCCACCTGGAGAGGGGTCTTGGGAAATTGGCCTATAGGTACAATATGGATTGCTTCTTGGTAAAATCTGAATGGCTGGCCTGCCAGCACAGTTACTTACCTGTAACAGGTGATCTCCGGAACAGCAGGAATTAGTCTTCACATGTGGGTACGTCGGCGCCGACGGAGCCCGCACGGGAATGCTCCTCAGCATCCAATCAGAAGGCTTTTGGGAGCATCCCTCGCGCCTGCGCGGTGGCATCCCGCCCTTCCTACTGCCTCTCCCCAGTTGAGTTTCATAGCTGAGACAGAAGGAGAGGAAGAGGAAGGAGAGAGAGAGAGAGATACAACTCCTAGGGGAGGTGGGTGGGTTGTGAAGACTAATTCCTGCTGTTCCGGAGATCACCTGTTACAGGTAAGTAACTGTGCTATCTCCAGGAACAAGCAGGAATAAGTCTTCACATGTGGGGACTCCCTAGCTGAGGGTGCCAGGGGAGATCCCAGAATGTGTGGCCCTGGACAGGGCAGCATCGCCCAACCTGGATCCCCGGCATCCCCCGAGGGATGGAGGGTAGGAGTTGAGAAGAGTTGCCGAGACACAGCAACCTAAAGACTACGGAGGAGAGAGTCTTTAAAGCACGTCAAGCATCATTAAGTAGTTAATGAACCATCACAATCTAGAGCTTACCTACTGGATTGTAGGAAGGAGAGCTGTGACAGGTACTGTAGATGCAGTAGTGAAGTCTTCAAGGAAACTTCGCCGCAGTGAGGAAGAAGTTCCAAGTCCGGGAAGGGCTGGAGACTCAGGTGTCAACTGGAGCCGGAGAGAACGGCAGGTCTTCAATGGAAGCTTCATGAGAAAGCTGAGAACTCCTTTAGGAGCAGAGCCCTTAACCCGGAGGGCTAGCAGAAGACTGTCCGATCTGGAAGAACCCAGCCCGGAGAGGAACAGGAGTGTACTCCGGAATACCGAAAAGTACACCGTCTTCCCTAGCTGATAATGGATAGGAAGACATTGGGTTTGAAAACCTCCCGGTAAGGAGGCGTAAAACAAAAATCGAAGCTGCTGACCACACAGCAGCAAGCATAAACATAACCGGTCCCGGACACCGAGCCGTACGAACACAGGCAAGCGGACTGGCCGGACCCCTTAAGAAATAAAACGTAAGTACCGACCATTGGGGAGACAGTCGGTAAGACCTAGGGCGCTATGACATTTCCCAAAAAGCGCCCACCAATACAGATATATATCCAATAACATAGATAAATGTATATCGAGACATAGGTGGGCCTGGGAGCGCCCACCCCGGTACTAAAACATGCATGCACACGTGAGTATAATACTGCTAATGCGGACCTGCATCAGATCCAAGGTGTGTGGTGCAGGGGCAGATCAGCGAGAGTAGCAGTATGGCTGCGTGAAGGAGAATAAGCCTGGGAAGAGCACATCAGGAGTACTTTAGGCCTCTGGTGTGTCCCCCTGACAGTCACGCAGAAAAAAACTTGTCCACCGTACCATAAGGGAGACAAGAGGGTATAATTATCCATATAGCCATGGAGTGACTATATAAGTCTTTTCCATCATATGGAAAAACCTGCAGAGACACGGGCCAATGCCCTCTGCTGCTCTGAAGATTGCAGGAGGCGGAGTGCAGGAGGAGGATGAAGGAGACTGACAGGAGTCAGACCTGTCGCCGCATCCCAGGGAAGCTAGAAAGAGAGCCTGCGGGGTGGGGGCGTAAGAACGCCAGATAGCCGAAGCGGCAGGCCGAGGCATTAATGACACACTGGGACTCCTGCCCGCACAGCAACTGAACAGACCCAGGTGGTTCTCCTGCAGGAACAGAGAGACCAGGCAAGAGGGCGGGGATGGTCCGGCCCTGTCGAGGAATTGCTCAGACCATGCTTGGAGGGCAGCAGCAAGGTCTACACTGGAAGAAAAAGAAGATTCGGTGGGGGATCCCCTCAAGCAGGGGAACCCAGGGATAGAGGGGTTCGAAGGACGTACTCTAAGGAAGTCAGATGAAGGATAGAATGACCATGAGGAGCCAGAAACTATCCTGGAATAGAGGTGATCCCCCTCTACCAAAGAGGAAGGTGGGGAGATCCCTTAACCCCTGAGCAAGCATCCGAACCACTTGCCATACTGAAAAGAACCCCAGTGTAGCTGGAAAAATTAAACTTCCGGGAAGAGAAGTCAAATGCAGACTGCCGCATACAGGAACCTGCAGCTGTTTGGCCTGAGTATCCTGGCGCGGGCCCTGGAACTTCCGACCAGAGTGAAACGTCCCTTGCCTGGGCGCACCTGGCAGGTGGGCGGACGGACGAAAGTTTCTCTTCCTCGGGAAGGAAGATCGGGAAGGACATTTCCTACCCCCGGGGGAAGGAGAGGGCTTCGGAGGGCCAGCGCTAAAAAGGTCAGGGGAGCACTGAGCCACCTGACGTAAGGCCTCGCCATTGAAGAGGTGTTCCCCAGTACACGGGGAATTACCCAGATTATGTTGTGCCCAGCTGCACAAGTCAGAAGCCTGCAGCCAGGCTGTACGACGCACCCCGATGGCAATGGCAGAGAACCTGCCAACAGACTCAAAAGAGTCTAGAGAGGCCCGAGAAAGGAACCAAGAGATATTCCTGCAATGATAAAGAAGCAAGGAATATTCAGGGGCCCTAGTGGCCGACACAAAAGGAGACATAAGAGATAATCTCTCTGTGATCTCCCGAAGTGCCAGGCTCATATAGAAAATATATGAAATAATTCTGGAAGCCAGCATGGACGTTTGGAAGGTTCGCCGCCCAAAGTTATCCAGCGCTTTAGACGCACGATTCGGAGGGCAAGAAGAATGCTTCTTCTTGCTTCCGACCTTCCGCAGCGCCGATTCCACCACAATGGAATGATGGGGAAGCTGGTGCGTGCGAAACCCCAGAGAGGGGGGCACCCGATACCGGGCATGCATGGCTGTAGGCGGCGCAGAAACCTGCAAAGGCAAGCGCCAAAGCTCGAGCAGAAGATCCCGCAGGGAGGGAGGTAGAGGAAGCATTATGGCTGCCTGTTCCGCAGGGCCTGGACTTAGCGAAGGGCCCGGGATAGGAATGGCAAGCAAGTCCGACATGTCAAGGAGAAAATCCTGAAAAGACGGCTCTCCCAGAGGAGCTATTCCAGGGGAGGCCGAGGTTGAGGGGGCCGCCTGAACCATCAGGAGACCCTCTGGGCTGGTGCCCAGGAGGGATCCCTCTAAAGAGAGGAGGGTACTGGCAGTCCCGACTCGAGGCAGTTGGCACTGCATCGTCAGAGCCCGGGATTGATGCCAAGCTGGGCATCGAAGGGAGCGATGTAACCGATAGACCCGCGGGACGGGGCTGCCCCCGAAGCAGCCAGCGAAGGCGGCTGGAATGGTTCCGAGGCAGCCGGAGAGCAGGCAAGCTCTGCGCTGTGTCGTCGGAAGAGGCCGGGGTCGGTTCCGAAACGCGTCGGGACCACGCCCTCGAGGCTGGAGATCGATTCGAGGCTGGGCATCGAACCGAGCAAAGTCAGCGACGCCCTCCCAGAGGGCCCCGGCGGCGGCGATGCCCATCCCTGAAAGCGAATCGGGGCCGCATCGGTCGGCGCTGCGGGCATCGAGAGCTTCCGAGGCCGAAACTCGGCGAAGAGGGGAACACCCGAGACCAGCGCCGACGTCGGGATATAGACCACGCCAGACGCCGGGGTTCTTCCCACGCCTGTGTTACCGAGCGGGAAACCCTTATGGGGCGCACTAGCCGGCCTCGAGGGTACCCAGGTAACCCGCCGATGAGCCCCGGTGGGGAGTGAAACGCACAGCCCCGGCGCCGACGTCGGGGCAGCGGCGCTTCTTTGGGTCGAATCGATCGAAGGTCCCGAGGCCTCCCATGGGCGGACTCTGGTGACGCGTGGAGCACTCGACGCCCGCGTCGATGCCGGGAGGCCGGCAATGTCCGGGGCTGGCCCCGGCCCCGCGCAAGGTTGGGGTGCCAGACCGCCCGTCCGTGACAGATCGATCGGCTCCGAAGGCGGAGCCAGGTGACGGTCCCCGGTGGAGAGTGGGGTACTCGACACCGAAGCCGATGCCAGGGAGGCGGAGCCGCTCAAAGCTGGTACCGCCCCCGCGCAGTCCTGGGATGCAGGAAGGCCAGTCTGGGTCGAGTCGATCGGCCCTGAAGGAGCCGAGGGCACCAGATGACGATCCCCGGCGAAGAGTGGAACACTCGACGCCGATGCCGAGGAATCGGCACCGCTCAAAGCGGTTACCACCTCCGCGCATGGTAGGGATGTAGGCACGCCAGACCGGGTCGAATCGATCGGCCCCGAAGGTACCGAGGACACCAGCCGACGATCCCCCGTGAAGAGTGGAACACTCAACACCGACGCCGATGCCGAGGAATCGGCCCCGCCCGAAGCGGGTACCACCCCCGCGCATGGCTGGGATGCAGGAAAGCTGGACTGGGTTGAATCGATCGGCCCCGAAGGCACCGAGGACACCAGCTGACAATCCTTGGCGAAGAGTGGGACACTCGACGCCGGCGCCGATGCAGAGGAGTCAGCACCGCTCGAAGCAGGTACCACCCTCGAGCATGGCTCGGGAATGTTCTGTGAGGAGCGAACCCCAGGAACAGCCCGAAACCCCATGGAGGCTTTGGAGCCCGAAGGCTCCCGCCGGGGTTTATGTGCCAAGGGGGACTTGAGGGGAAGGCCGGAGCCGTCGTCATGCCGCGCATGAGACTCGCCCCTCAAGGCTTGGCTAGTCTTAACAGACTGTTGTGGGGTTACCTGATCCTGGAGAGGAGAGAAAACCGATGGCCGCACCTTAGGTGGGAAGACGTCATCGAGGGACACTCGAAAAAGGGAAGGTCTTCTCCCGACGCTGAAGCCCGGAGAGCCGGAGGAAAAGGGATCAGGGCCCCAACAAGAGAGACACCAGGCATTGGAGGCTAAGTAGGAAAAGTCTCCACAGTGAGGGCACTTCTTAGGGGAAGAAGGCTCCATGCTGGAAAGCCCGGTAGGCCTCAGAAGTGACTCGAGGAAAATATTTCCCTCGAAGGGATTTAAGAAAAAATTTTGAAAAATAAGGCACCCGTGGTGCCAGTGTCGGCGGGAAAAGGCCGCGACCACAAGAAACAAGGAAAAGGAAAAATTAAAGAAAAAGTTTCTGCGGTGGCAGGAGGTACGTCCTGCCAGCTCCGCGGAAAAACGAAAACTGGGGAGAGGCAGTAGGAAGGGCGGGAAGCCACCGCGCAGGCGCGAGGGATGCTCCCAAAAGCCTTCTGATTGGATGCTGGGGAGCATTCCCGTGTGGGTTCCGTCGGCGCCGACGTACCCACATGTGAAGACTCATTCCTGCTTGTTCCTGGAGATTTGCCGGATAGCCAGAGGAGATATGAATCACTTATTTGAGTAACCTGCAAACAGACAATAACCAAGCCATGTTTTGGACTGAAAATCTGGATAGGAGAGCTTCTTATGTGGAAGATAACAGTTGCCATCCTTTAACATGCTAGTAACCTGCACAAGGAAAAGTGTATGTGTACTATTTATAAATGCACTCAGTCATATCAGCAGCCTTGGTTTGTGCAGGAGCATCTCTGAAGTATCTATCATACATTTTTCTCATTTCCTGTTCAGATGTTTATCTTTCAAGCAAGTTTTTGTTTGTAATTGAACTGGCAAGATGCTGTTTACATTATTACTCAGCAAGTAAGCATTTAAGTGCAGTAATTAGTTTCATCATATACAATATTTGTTACTCATTCTCAGAAGTTCAGCTTACATTAAAATACATTCAAAGACATAATATACCTTAATGTTTGAACCCAACTCTTCAGGTTTATGCAAGGAGCAAGATCTTCATACTTTAAAGTGGACTGCACATCTAAACGTGTGATACCTTCAGAAGCATGCTAAAAACAAAAATTACAAACATTAAAACTATAAGACTAACATTTAACAAGCATTCCATGAAGACAGCAGTTCAGATATCCATATCATCCTTATCGGACAGCCCAGAATAGGTTTTCACAACATTTTAGAATAGCGAGAACCTTTCTACGCATGTGCAGCAGTTCCCAAAGCCCCATGCTTGTGCAACATGTTTCAGTTCCATTTAAGTTAATGAACTAAACTTCAAGGGGAGAAGGTAGGGTTTATGTGACTGATTGTCAGACAACACCTAATACAGGATAGCAAGTGAGCTTTCTCTTAAAACAAGCAGTTCAATGTATTCACACAACATTATAACAAAAGTATCTTCAAACAATCAAAGTCCCACCAAAAGGACAGAACAACTTTTTCTAGCAGTTTAAACTCACCCCCTTTTTTTTTTACACAAGACAATGATATCAACTGAAAAATGTGACCTGGGGGCAGGAGTTAGGCTCCAACTTTAGTTGAAGAATAATATATCTGAATTTGCTTTTGCTATAGGAGTCACTACCTAATTAATAATCTCTCTGTAAAGATAGTTACTCACCTGTAACAGTGTTTCTGGGGACAGCAGGAATCAGTCCTCACATATGGGTGACATTGGCACCAACACAGCCTGCATGGTAATCACTCCCCAGCTGTCAAAGAAAGCCTTTGGGAGTTACACCACATATGCGTGTTCATCTTCCCACCCAAGGATGTCATCTTACCTCAGTATGATGACATAGCTTAATCAAGCATAAAAAGAAAACCACTAAACGAGGAGAGAGAGTTGTGGGCACTGATTCCTGCTGTCCTCAGAGAACACCTGTTACAGGTCAGTAACTACACTTTCTCTGGGAACAAGCAGGAAGTCAGTCCTCACATATAGGACTCCCCAGCTACAAGCTACCCAAAAAAGCTTGTAAAAAGCCACAGGTGACCGAAAAACAGCAAGCCGTGAATAGCAGCAGGGAGATATGAATGACCTCAAGCCCTGAGATACAACCCCAGTGTCAAGGATGGAATCACTGCTCTGATAGTCTGGATGTAAGTGTTGGAGGGAAGAAGTTGCACTAATCTCCAAAGAGATGGCGGAGTACTGCTCAGCTGAAGGTGCTCTCCCTCCAGCAGTAATGAGCTGCAAAGGTATGACTAAAGACCAGGTGGTGGCCTGACATATGTCTTACAGAGGAACAGAGCGCAGATGTGTCACCAAGGCCGCCATGCAACGCACATTGTGGGCAGTGACGAGACACTCCAAGGAGAGTTCAGCAAGCTGGTAGGCAAAGGAGATACAGTCCGCCACCCAGATAGACAGGGTGCACTTGGAGACGGCAACATCGAGCCTGTTTGGGTCACAGGAGACGAACAACTGCGATTGGCCTTCATCCACTCGAGGTTGAACGCAAGTGCCCTCTTATGGTTGAGGGTATGGAGGGAGGACTCCGCACGAGACGCATGAAGTCTAGGGAAGAAATGGGGAGAACCACCACCTGGTTGTGATGAAACATAGATACCACTTTTGGAAGAAACTTAGGATGAGTGCAAAGTACCACCCTACTTCTGTGAAATATGGTATACGGGGCATGAACCACCAATGCTTGCAGCTCACTGATCTGCCAAGCAGAAGTGAGCGCGATAAGAAAGACAACTTTCCAGGAAAGGAACTGGAGGTGAGCAGAAGCAGGCGGTTCAAAGGGAGGAGCCATGGTTTTTCCAAGACCAGGACCAGGGGCTGAGAAAGGAGGAGACCTCTCATGAAGCAGCTCACGAGAGGGTGGACAGAGATGGATTGCCCATCCACTGGATGGTGATGCACAGCCAGGGCACTGAGGTGCACCCTAATGGAGTTGGACTTTAAGCCAGCATGAGAAAGGTACAACAGGTACTGGAGTATGGATTACACTGGGCAAGAGAATGGGCTAAGGCTTTTGTCGGTGCATAACAGTGAGAACCTGTGCCACTTGAAGGCATGCACCCACCTGGTGGAATCCTTGCAGGAGGCCAACAGAACATACTCAACCCATGGAAGGGTGCCAGAGCTACCCTTTCAGCAGCCAGGTCATCAGTGCCAGAAAGCAGAGGTTGATATCAAGTCTGGAGCACAACCCAGGGGAAACGGGGCTGCTCGAGACAGTTGTAGCAGTAGTGGGAACCACAGTTGCCGGGGCCAACGGGGAGCAATGAGGATCATCGTAGCCTGGTTCGACTGGATCTTTAGCAGGGTTCGTGGAACCAGTGGAGTAGAAGGATATACATACAGCAGACTCCCCATCCATGGGAAGAGAAAGGCATCAGCCTCTGCTCAGTCCCGGGACGGTATCCGGGAGAAAAAGTGAGGCAACTGAGTATTGCTGGGGCTGTAGAAGAGGTCCATCATCGGAGTCCCCCAGTGTCGGAAAACAGAGCAGACCACATTCGGATTCAGATGCCACTCGTGCGTGGCTGAAATGCCCTACTGAGCCTGTCCGTCAGAACATTCTTGTGTCCCAGGAGGTAGGCTCCCAAAGGAGCATGCCCCTCACCATAGCAAAGGTCCAGATGCGGACCGCCTCCCAGTATAGGAGGTATGGTTGTCCGTTTGGATGAGGACCACCTAGTTCGACAGCTGGTTCTGGAACACTTGAAGTGCGTTCGCCACCGCCCAGAGCTTGAGGAAGTTGATCTTATGCAGGCTTTCCTCCTGTGTCCAGATGCCCTGGGATTGGAGACCGTTGCAGTGAGCTCCCCACCAGAGCTTGAAGGTGTCCGTGATGAGGATACTCTGGACTGGTGAGATTTGGAAAGGCAGACCTGCCAAGAGGTTTGACAGATGCTGCCACCAAGCGAGGGAGCTCAAGAGGGGCCTGGTGACCCATATGCGATCGTCGAAGCGACCCATGGCCTGAGACAATTGAGCGCTGAGACCACTTTGCCTGCCACATTCGCAGGTGGGCGTCTGGGGTCACATGAACTGTCGAGGCCATGTGGCCCAAGAGGCACAGCATGAGGCATGCTGATGCCATCACACGATTCTGCATTTTGGTTGCCAGGGATGCAGGCCGTTGAGCCCTGTTTAGAGGAAGGAAAACCCTGGCCTGAGTAGTGTCGAGGAAGGCTCCTATGAACTCCACACGTTGCGTGGGTTGCAGGTGGGATTTGGGGTAGTTGATGACAAACCCCAGACCCTGCAGCAGCAAGATGATGCAGCGGCCCACTTGATGGACCTCCTCTGGTGAGCCCGCCCTTAAGAGCCCATTGCCCCAATAGGAGAACACAAAGACACCTTGTAGCTGGAGATAGGCGGCAACCACAGCCAGGACTTGGTGAACACCCTTGGAGTGGCCAAGAGGCAGAACCCTGTACTGATAGTGGCACTTGCCTACGACGAAGTGGAGGAATCAACAGTGTCTGGAATGAATCAGGATGTGAGTACAGGCATTTTTAGATCCAAGGAGTATAGCCAATCTCCCTGCTGGAGGTAGGGCAGCAACGTTCCAAGGGACACCATTTTGAACTTCTCTCTGACCAGAAAGTGGTTGAGGTCCCGCAGATCTAGTATGGGACGGCACACACCTGTCTTTTTGGGGACAAGAAGTATCGGGAGTAGAACCCCTTGCCCCAGAGATGTTGAGGGACGGGCTCTACAGCCTGGTCCACGAGGAAGCACCAGAGCTCTTTCTGCAGGAGGTCTCAGTGAAGAGAAGTCATGGGGTGTTCCCCTTGAAAGGGGGCATCTGCCCGAAGTGGAGGAGGTAACCCTCCTGCACTACCTGTAGAACCCAGGCATCAGTGGTGATTTATTTATCTATTTATTTAACACATTTTTTTATACTGCCTTATCATAAAATCAAAGCGGTTTACAATATAACTCAACAAACTTTACAGAGAACTTGTGGAATAGGTAGGGGTATCATGCGGGACATACTAGAAAGTATAACTTATTTATATTGTGACATATCTATATTGAATAGTCAGTGAGTTCAGGATCTGTGTTTAGGCTAATAGGGTGGACCGGGATATGGATTGCTGTGTGAGTCCACTGAAGTGTTCCATGAAGAGGAATGTTTTCAGTTTCTTCCTGAAGTCTTTTAAGTCCGTGGTAGTCCTCAGTGGTTCCGGAAGGGAGTTCCAGATGGCAGCTGCTGCTGGCGAGAGAGCTCTATTGGTTGTAGAGTTGTTGGCTTTGGTGAATGAACTGGGTGTTCGAATGCTATCGTTCATTGTCTTCATGGCCTTTTGCTCGGTTGTGCGCAGATTAGGTCCTGGTGAATATCGGCTGACAGGCTTTGTCGGAGCCATTTTGCATTTGACATGTGAAGTAATTGGGAGCCAGTGTAGCTGATGTAAGATAGGCATTATGTCAGACTTTGCAGAGCCAGAAATGATTCGTGCAGCTGTATTTTGGGCCAATTGTAGAGGTCTGGTGGTTTGTTTCGATAGTCCATTGAAAATGGAATTGAGGTAGTCAAGTCTAGGTATAATGATCGCTTGACAGACTGTGTGGAAGTGGCCTTGGCTGAGGAGAGGTTTGAGCCTGCAGATAATGGCCACTTTGTAGTATGCATTTCTTGTGATTTTGTTAATGTGTGCTTTTAAGATTCAGGTTGCGGTCCAGGGTGACTCCCAGGTATCTCACTTCTTCTTTTACTGGTATGGATGTATTTGTAAAGTGATTGAGTTTGGGGGGTAAAGGAGAAGTTTCTTGTGATAATTAGAGCCTCAGTCTTTCTGAAGTTGATGCTTAGATTGTTGTTTGAAAGCCAGTCATTCATCTCTTGTATACATTCTGCCATATTTGTGTAGTCTGGTAGATCTAGGTGGATAGGAGTATACACCATTTTGTCATCCATGTATATGGCATAGTGGATTTTGTGTTTATTGAAGATTCTGCAGATTGGTTGTACATAGAGGTTGAAGAGTAGAGCAGACAGGCCAGATCCTTAAGGTACTCCTTGCTCTGCGACGAACGGGGTTGAGGTGTTTGCTCCTACTTTGACTTGCTGACAGCAATCACTGAGGTAAGACTGAAACCATTTGAGGGGTGTACTGTGGAGCCCGATGTCTTTGAGCCTGTTTAGTAGGATGCTGTGTGCTATGTGTCAAATGCTGCGGAGATATCAATGTAGATGAGTAGAATGCCTTTTTTTATATTGTCAATCCCTCTGATCAAGTTGTCAAATAGCTGCGTGAGAAGGGTTTCAACCCTGTGGTTGAGTCAAAATCCATGTTGGTGGGGATCCAGAGGGACGTGTGAGTCAATGTGATCTTGTAATTGCCACTGTACTACAGTATCTTTTCAATGATTTTTGATAGGAATGGAAGGCTGGATATCGGGCACTATGATTCAGGGTCTGCTTTATCTGCTGCTTTGTTTTTGGGGATTGGTCAGATTGTTGCCAGTTTGAGGACGGTGGGCATGTATCCTTGAGTTAACGAGGAACTTATTATGTTATGGATATATGAGTCGAGTTCATCTTTGGCTGACTTGATCCATCTTACCGGACATGGATCAGAGGGTGCCATGCAGAGGTTTAGTTCAACGATAGTGCGTGCAACTTGATCAGTTGTGGGTATGTAAAACTCGCCCCATTTGTGTTTGGAGGAGGATACTGTGCTGTCTGGGTGGATCCAGTTGTGGTATGTCTCTCGTAGGGGGCTTGAGCTTTGCGAGGAGGAAGTTTGCAAATGATTAAGGGTGTATAATTTCTTCTTCAGTATGGGATGGTTCTTTTGTCAACATATGGACAATCTCAAAGAGTTCTCTGGGCTTGTTACTGGATCTGAGAATGAGGTTGGTATGATATTCTTGTTTGGGTCGGTTTATTATGTTGTTGTATTCAAGTTGTTTTATTTGATAATGTTTTAAAGTAGTTTCCATCTTGTCTTGCCATCAGCGCCATTCCAGCCTGCATAGTGTTTTCTTCGCTTCCCTTATTTCGGCAGAGTACCAGGGAGCTGATGTGGTTCTTGTTGCTATACAACTGGGGTTTACTCGCTCTGAGGCTCTAGCCGCTGCAGCAATCGTGGTGTTCCAATTTTTGATTGCTTCGTCCAAATTAGTGAAGTCTTGTGGGAGATTATGGAGGGTTTCTTTGAGGAATTAGTCTTTATCAAATCCTTTAAATCTTCTTTCTGCTCGAGGTATTTTCTGTGTTGTTCTTTGTTGTAGGGTGTGCAACTTGAAGTGAATAGCATGTGTCCTGGGGAGTCGTATGTTGTTTTGTTCCAGGAGGCTTAGTAGTGTAAATATGCGGTCTAAGGTGGTGCCTAGGCAGTAGGAAGGATCCGTGTGCAGTAGGGTGAACTGCAAGGACTCCATTGCTCTGAGGAAGACTGTGGATTCTTTGCTGGGTGCAGAGTTGAGGTTGAGATCTCCCATTAGTATGAGTGGTTTGTAGGAGGAGTTGACTGCACAAACCATTTTGAGTATGGTGGATAATTCATCATCATTGGCATTAGGGGCCCTGTAGGTGAGGCAGATGGCTAGGTGTCTATTCTCTATAGTGATTATGTTGCAGTGGTCTGTGCTTGTTGAATTCGAGGTTTTGAATCAGAGGTCAGATCTGGCCAAGATTAGTACCCTCCTCCTCTTTTGTTGATTCGGGGACAGTTGAATGCAGTATGGGTACCAGGTGTTACTTGGTTTAAGACTTATGAACCTATCATTCACAACCGGATCTTTCCCCACAGCACTCAAACATACATCCATTAGACCTCTCTTAAAAAACTCCAAACTAGACCCCCAGAGGGTCGACTCATACAGACCCATAGCTAGTATACCTCTCCTAGCTAAGATAATTGAGAAAGAGGTACAAAGGCAAATCCAAGATCACATAGACTCCGCGGCCCCTCTAGACCAGTGCCAACATGGGTTCAGAGAGTCTCATGGCGTGGAAACCCTCCTTACCACCCTCTTCAATAATAATCTCAGGCATCGACAACATCCGTCAAGGTTTTGTGCTTATTTTCTTAGACATCGCTGCAGCATTCGACTCAGTAAGTCATGATCTTCTCCTGGGGCGACTGAAAGAGAAGGGCATCTGCGGCACTGCACTCGAATGGTGTAAATCATATCTGGCTGGAAGATTGCAACATGTAAAATCCGGAGCTGTAGAATCAAAACCTTTCCATCAAAGGCAAGGTGTACCGCAAGGTTCCTCTCTATCATCACTCATGTTCAACATATACATGCAGCCCATCTGCAATATCATCAGATCTTTCAATGTGAACTGTTTGATATATGCAGATGATATACTGCTCTACATGCCGTTCTCTACGGATCAAATGGACCTTTCCCCCCTGATAGAATGCTTCGACGCAGTTTCAGAATGGCTCCAATCTCAAAATCTCCGTATTCAATACAAGAAAACTGAGGTGCTCTTCATCACGAGGGACCGCAATTTCACTCCACCACCCCAAGTAAGAGTTAAGGATGCAGATCTGCAAACAAAAGCCACAATAAGATATCTTGGGGTCACGTTGGACCAATGTCTTGATATGAAGGTACACATAGGTAACATAGTAAGAGCAATATACTTCAAGATCCGAACACTCAGGCACCTGCGTTCCTTATTAGATCCAGACGACTTCCGGACTATATACCAAGCACTAATCTTACCTCACTTTGACTATGCTAACGCCATTTTACAAGGCCTCCCACAATCTACTCTGAACCCGCTACAACTTGCCATGAATGCCGCAGCAAGGGTCCTCCATGGGGCCTCTAGGAGCCACCATGTGACTCCTATCCTGAAGCAGCTTCACTGGCTCCCCATACATGGAAGGCTTGTTTTCAAGACCCTACTACTGACCTTCAAGGCCGTCAATGGTCTTTCATCCTCTTCACTTACAGAGCTCATTCACACCGTTCCACCGAACAGATCCAGAAGACTAACATCAATAAACTCTCTAACAATTCCGAAGGCCTTGACAAAATGCACCCTGACAACGGCAAACAGAGCTTTCAAATTTTGCGCCCCAAGATGCTGGAATGCTCTACCATCGAACATTCGTGCTATCATTGACTTAGCCCAGTTCAGGAAGGCACTCAAATACCACCTGTTCCTCAAGTACTACCCAGTCAGCAATGACGCCTAGCTAACCCCACCAAAGAAAGTAACTACATGATACTTCTAGAGCTTTGTCATAATGCCTACTTGTAGATATTTCATGAAAATAGTTCACCCATGTTATCCAAGTTTGTACACCTTGTTCTCTGTAAAACCGAACAGCCTGTTGTTCTGGTCTTTTGTTTTAATGTAAACCGCGCTGATGGTGAATAGTGCGGTATATAAGAAATTGTAATAAATAAATAAATAAAATAAGACAAATTGGTTGGTGCATTTCAGCCAGGATTCGGTGATGCAGAGAATATCCATTTGATGTGATTGAAGGTGGTCTATAATAGTGTTGGTTTTATGTATAAATCTGGCATTGATGAGCACTATATTAATTTGAGGGTTCTGTATGGGCTTGTTTGTGGTGGACAGTTGTAAGTAGCTCTGGTTGGATTTTTATAAGTCTAGTGAGTCTCTTGTTTGTGTGTCGGAATGTGTTTTGCCATGCAGGGTGGTTGTTGTAGCACGTATAGTGATCGGTTTAGTAGGGCTGTTGATGCAGTGGCAATATAGGGGAAAGCCCTTGCGAGATGGAGGAGGAGGATAATGATCAGCATGATGGCATGAATATTTTGGAAGGCTAGTTTGTTGTGTTTCTGGGCCATAATTATGACTTGTGACGTTGGACAGTGATATAGGAGGGTAAAGGTGTATCTCCTTCTCCTAGATACCCCATTCCTGTGGTTTGCTACTTACAGTTTCTGTGCTCCTATGCAATCCAGAAGAGGAACTTTCCTGCTCAGGAGCATCTGTGATGGCTCTGTATGCCTGGCCAGAGGTGGGCAAAGTGAACTAGACGCCCCCTTGTGTTGTGACCCTTGGGAAGGAGAGGGGTTATGCCCAGGGAGTGAAAAGCCCCTCCCAGGTTGAGGTGGGGGTAATGTCTGGAGATTGGAGGCCTTAGACGTAATGTCCATCACCTGGCACTTCCCTTAATATCTCGGGCACGCTTAGAACAAACACAGCATTCTGTCTTCTTTTTTCTTGGCCCTGCTCTATGGAACTCTCTGTCATTTTCCAGATTCAAATCCATGCTAAAGAGCCACCTATTCCAAATTGCCTTTGACCTCCCCCCCCTCCAGCTCTAGCTGACTGCCCTGTATTCTGTTTTGCCTACGTTCCTCTGCTTCTCTCCTCATTCTGTCCTTTCTGACTGGTGGCAGCAGGTACGATCCTATGATACTTCATCAGATCTGTTCCATCAAAAGCAGGGTGTACCACAAGGCTCCTCCCTCTCCCTCTTATGTTCAATATATACATGCAGCCTATCTGCAACCTGATACGATCGTTCAGTATCAACTGCATGATATACGCGGATGATGTGCTGTTATACATGCCTTTTACAACAGAAAACCCCGACCTCACTCCATTAACAGACTGCATAGATGAAGTATCCAACTGGCTGCAATCTCAAAACCTCAGGATCCAACACAAGAAAACGGAGGTGTTGTTCATCACAAAGGACCGAAACTTCACCGCTCCGTCCTTCTTGAAAGTGAAGAAAGCAGACCTCCAGACCAAGCCCTCTATCAGATACCTCGGCGTCACTTTAGAGCAGCACTTGGATATGAAGGTGCACATAGGAAACATTGTAAGAGCGGTATACCATAAAATCCATTCCCTCAGACACCTACGATCCCTGCTAGAGCCGGATGATTTCAGAACCATCTATCAAGCCCTAATCATACCACATTTTGATTATGCGAACTCAATCTTACAAGGGCTCCCTAAAGCCTCCTTGCACCCACTGCAACTGGCAATGAATGCCGCAGCAAGAGTCCTACATGGAGCATCCAGGAAAGACCATGTCTCACCCATACTAAAACAACTCCATTGGCTTCCGATAAGAAGTAGACTCACTTACAAGCTATTACTACTTACATTCAAGGCCATTAATGGGCTCTCATCTACATCACTAACGGATCTGATCCAGATGACACCCCAAAACAGGGACAGACGATCAGTAACACTCAACACACTAGTAGTCCCAAAAACTATAACACAGTGCACCAAAGCAACAGCAGACAGGGCCTTCACGCTCTGTGCACCAAGGTGTTGGAACAGCCTCCCTCAAAGCATCCGAGCAATCCCAGATCTATTGCAGTTTAGAAAAGCCTTGAAATACCACCTTTTCTTCCTGTATTACCCCGAAACCAATGCAGACACCTCATCCACCTCACAGACCTACCAAAACCCCTAAGACTGAAACCAATAAGAATTCATGATTGTTATAATCTGTAAATAGTTACCCCTGTTACCCAAGTTGTTTTTGCCTGTTCAAATGTAAACACAAAGTACCATTGGAAATGTGTAAATTTTGGTTCATTGTAAACCGCGCTGATGCTGAATAGTGCGGTATAGAAGAGACTGTAAATAAATAAATAAATAAATAAATATGGCGTTCTTTTCTATTTTCTATATAGCCATTTTTGTAAATTGTAAACTGCTCTGAAAACCTTAAAGTCTAGGGTGGTATATCAAGTGTTAATAAAGATAAAGGGCTGTGACCCTGGCCCTTGGCCTGCTGACTCTGTTGGTGAGCTTGGTAGGCTGGAAACAGTGGGCAATTTCCATAAGTGTCTTTCTTCTTCGGGTAGAAGGACCTTTTCCCCGAAGTCTTCTGAGAGAGCCTGGTCCTGGTCATATATTCAGACTCCAAATCTGCGGCCTTGTCAGTCATGGCCTTGCCAAAGAGGTTGTCCTGTCGGCATGGGAGATAGACCAACTTGTCCTGAACCCATTACTCTAGGTCTGAAGACTGTAGCTAGGTCAGGTGACAGGCACCAATGCCCACCGCAGCTACCCGAGCCATGCACTCAAAGCCATCATAGGCTGCCTGAATAACAAACTTGGAGCAGTCCTTGACAAAGGAGACCAGGGTCCGGAACCACACTAGAAGTTATTCAGTCAGACCAGCAGAGAACCTGACAAGCTCATTTACCAGGTCTCTCAGGTACCTGCCCATGTACAACTGGTAAGTCTGGATATGGGCCATGAGCATCGAGCCCAGGTAGCACTTCTTACCAAACCCATCCATGGTGCGGGCTTCCTTGCCTGGGGGCACCGAGAAGTGTCTCTTCTGGCTGTTGATCCAATGTATAGCCAACTCCACTACCATGGAGTTGTGTGGTAGCTGTAGCTTTTTTAACCTTGGGCCCTTGTGGAATTTATACTGGGAATAAAGTAGCTTGCTCACAATAGGCACCATCATCAGGCGCTCTAGAATGGGCAGGACCAGGCAACGTCAGTGCCACCCTCGTAGGGGAATAGTACTGGAAAATTTTCAAGGCCAGCAGCTCATCTTCCGGCTCAGCCACAAAGGACAGGGCCTTTGAAATCTCCTGTACACAGTCGAGGAACACAAGGTCCTCGGGCAGGGATCGCCTCTATTCTTGCGGTGGTGAAGGACATCATTCACCAGCTCGGGCACTGATGGAATCAGGCCCAGAACCGGCTCCTCTGATGGGGAATCACCGATGGTGATGGGTTTGTCCTCCCGCTGGGGCAGCATTGGGGTCCACTCCCAGCCATTGCCCTCGATCTTGCATCGAGGGCTCCGGGACAGTGACGGGAGGTCTTACCCCCAGGCTCCGGCATCGGGCCTTGGCGCCGACTTGGGCAAAGACCTTACCTTACGAGGAAGGTCCTTGGAAGATGATCCCTGATCCAAGGCTCTGCGACCCTGGGGCTCAGAATGAGATCAGACAGGCAATGATAAATCATCAGACGTGGCCCCCAAGAGCAGCGATTACACACTTGATGCTGGGGCATAAGAACATAAGATATGCCATACTGGGTCAGACCAAGGTCCATCAAGCCCAGTATCCTGTTTCCAACAGTGGCCAATCTAGGTCATACGTACCTAGCAGTTTCCCCAAAAGACACAGGTTCCGCAATGCTTGTACTGGGTCAAGCATTGATATCCTGGGTCCCTTCTTAATAATGGTTTATGGACCTTTCCTCCAGGAACTTGTCCAAACCTTTTTTAAACCCAGCTACACTAATAGCCTTTAATACATCCTCCGGTAACAAATTCCAGAGTTTGATTACACGTTGAGTGAAAAAATATTTTCTTTTATTAGTCTTAAATAGTTTACCATGTAGCTTCATTGCATGTCCCCTAGTCTTTCTACGTTCATTAATTTATAGACTTCTATCATATCTCCCCTCAGCCGTCTCTTTTCCAGGTTAAAGAGCCCTAACCTTTTTAGCCTTTATTCATAGGAGTATCCTTCCATCCCCTTTACCATTTTGGTGGCTCTTCTCTGAACCTTTTCTAATAACTCTATATCCTTTTTAAGATACGGCGACCAGAATTGCACACAATATTCAAGGTGCGGTCTCACCATGGAACGATATAGAGGCATTATAATATCTTTTGTTTTATTTTCCATTCCTTTCCTTATGATACCTAGCATTTTATTTGCTCTCTTGGCCGCCGCTGCACACTGGGCCGAGGTTTTTAACATGTTATCCACAATGACGCCTAAATCATTTTCCTGGGTGGTGGTTCCTAATGTGGAACCTTGCATTGTGTAACCATAGTTTGGGTTGTTCTTCCCTAGGTGCATAACTTTGCATTTGTCCACATTAAATTTCATCTGCCATACTGATGCCCAGTCTTCTAATTTATCAAGATCCTCTTGCAATTTTCCACAATCCTCTTGGGTTTTAACAACTTTAAATAGTTTTGTGTCATCTGCAAATTTGATAACCTCACTCGTTATTCCACTTTCCAGGTCATTTATGAATATGTAAAAAAGCAGTGGACCCAGCACAGATCCCTTTGGTACACCACTATTCACCATTCTCCATTGGGAAAATTGGCCATTTAGCCCAACCCTCTGCTTTCTATCTCTTAACCAGTTCTTGATCCACAGTAGTACACTGCCTCCTATCCCATGACTCTTTAGTTTTGCCAAAAGTCTCTGATGAGGGACCTTGTCAAAGGCTTTCTGAAAGTCCAGATACACTATATCAACTGACTCACCTTTGTCCACCTGTTTATTCACACTTTCAAAAAAACATAACAGATTAGTAAGACAAGATCTTCCTTGTCTAAAGCCATGTTGGCTATCTCCCATTAGGCCATGACTATCTACATGCTGAGTAATTTTATTCTTTATGATGGTTTCTACCATTTTTCCCGGTACTGACGTGAGGCTCACCGGTCTGTAGTTTCCCGGATCACCACTGGAACCCTTTTTAAAAATTGGTGTTACATTGGCGATCCTCCAATCTTCAGGTATTAGAGATGATTTTAATGATAGTTCACAGATTACTAACAGCAGGTCTGCAATCACATATTTCAGTTCTTTCAACACCCTTGGATGTATACCATCTGGCCCAGGTGATTTGCTACTCTTCAGTTTATCTAATAGTTGTAATACATCTTCCCGATGTATCGATATTTCCTTCAATTCTTCCGCACCTTTACATACCACTTCAGTCATGGGTAACATCCCTACATCTTCCTCAGTAAAGACCGAAGCAAAGAATTCATTCAGTCTCTCCGCTATCGCCTTGTCGCCTCTTAGTGCCCCTTTTTTATTTATTTTATTTTTATTTATTTAACTATTTCTTTTATACCGCCCCTTCCAGAGATCAAGGGCGGTTTACATATAACAGGTTAACAGTCTTGTACACAGTTTGTATACATTTTACATAGAACAATAGAAATCAATTATTTACATTGAACATTGTACACAGTTTGTATACATTTTACATAGAACAATAGAAATCAACTATTTACATTGAACAGTAAATATAAACTTTGTAAGTATTAAAGAAAAACAATAAGCAGAGACATCTTTTAAGTATTAAAGCAAGAACTTTGTAGGTATTAAAGCAAACCCATCAAACTTTTTACAAATGTATATTTACAGAGTGTGGTGTGTGTGTTGTGTGGGGCAGATATTGGTGTAGGTGTTGGAATTTAGTTCCTTTTTTTTTTTTGTCGTCTTTGGGGCGTGTGAGTGGGGGGGGGCATGCTTGTGTTTACATTGTTTGGGTTAAGGGAGTTTGTGCATGTGTGAACAGGTTTGTTGTGGAGCTAGCTTTGGGGTAGTAGGGGACTTCGAAGTGTTCTGTGAACAGGTAGGTCTTTAATTCTTTTCTGAATTGGAAGAGGTCTCTTATGGTGCGAAGTTCAATAGGGAGGTCGTTCCAGAGTGTAGGAGCAGTGAATGAGAATGCTCTGGAGCTAGTGGTGTTCTTAGTTTTGCGGATGGTTTTTGGTATGATGAGCGAGTGGGCTGCGTTTTGTCTGAGGGTCCTTGTCGAAGTTGGAGATTGCAGTAATGTGGATAAGTGTGAGGGGGTTATGTCGTTTATGAGTTTATAGGTTGTTAGGATTATTTTATATTTAATTCGACTGTTTATAGGGAGCCAGTGGAGGTCTAGCAGTATAGGGGTTACGTGGTCTGTTAGGCGAGCTTTAGCAATCACTTTTGCACAGATGTTTTGTGCTCTTTGAAGAAGGTATGTGCTTTTTTGCGGGAGGCCTATTAGGAGACTATTGCAATAGTCAAAGTGAGGGGTGATCAGTGTACCTACTACGGATCTAAAGTCTGGTGTTTCTAGGAGTGGCCTTAGGTGTTGAATTGTTTTGAGTTTATAGAAAATGGTTTTTACTGTTTGTTTTATGTGTGGTAACATGGTGAGAGTGTGGTCTATTATTACTCCTAAGTATTTTACCTGTTTTCTGACAGGTATGGAGGTTTTGTTGATAGTGATTATTTCCGGGTAGGTGTTCTCAGTCATAGATGATCTTGTCACAAACATTGCCTCAGTTTTTTTGAAGTTTATGCTGAGGTGGTTAGTTTCCATCCAGGAGGTGGTTTCAGCCATGCATTTGGATAGCGAGTCATATGTAGGGTTTTTAATGGTTATGGGGGTAGCTAGCATGATGTCATCGGCATATATAAAGTGGTTAATCTTGTGTTTTTTAAATATGTTTGTTATCGGTTGCAGGTACAGGTTAAATAGGAGGGCTGATAGGGCTGATCCTTGGGGTATTCCCTGTCCTTGGGGGAATGTTTCTGATGCTTGTTGGTCAATTTGGACGCGTATTAAACGGTGTGAAATGTAGGATTTGAACCAGTTAAGGACAGTTCCGCCTATTCCTAGATTTTCTAGTCTGTTGATCAGTGTCAGATGATTAATGTTATCAAATGCGGCTGAGATATCTATAAATAGGAGTAAGTATCCTTGTTGTTTGTCATCTGTGCCCTTTATGAGGAAGTCCATAAGGGTGATTAGGAGGGTTTCTACTCCATGGGATGGGCGGAAACCAAATTGGTGTGAGTCAAGGGGTTTGTATTCATCAATGTGTTCCTGTAACTGAATTTGGATTGTTTTCTCTATAATTTTGGCTATGAACGGAATGCTGGCTATAGGTCTGTATGAGTTTGGATCTTTTGAATCTAGCTTATTATTCTTTATTATTGGTCGGAGTGTTGTGAGTTTTAGGGCATCAGGCATGATGCCCTGTGAAAGAGATTGGATAACTATGTGTTGTAGGTTTACCGCCAGTTCCTCTTTCACACACTTAATCCATGAAACGGGGCATGGGTCGAGTGGGGAGGTGGTGGTGTTTATCATTGTTATGATTTTGAGAAGTTGTTTTTGTTCTATCAACTGGAAACTTGTCCATTCATGCGTGGTTTTCGTGTTTGATAATAAAGAAGTTGGGGTAGTGGGCTTGTTTTTTAGTTTTTCTGCAAAGTGATTTGCTAGTGTTTGTATATTAATTGCTTGTTTAGGTTCGCTGTTATTAGCTTTGGTTAATGTTTTTACTATCGCGAATAACTCCCTTGGGCGGTTGATTGATGAGTTTATTACTTTAGAGTGGTAGTCTCTTTTTGATTTGTTAATTGCGTTTTTGTATTCTATAAGTAGGACCATGTATTGGGATTTGTTTTCATCAGATTTTAGTTTTCTCCATCTCTTTTCTTGTCTCCTCAGTTGTTTTTTTAGTTTTCTCAGCTCTTTCGTGAACCATTTTTCTGTCTTTTTTGTTTGTTTGTGTAAGACTTCTGTGTGGACAGCTGCTTTTTGAATAGTTAGGTTCCAATTTGATATGGTTGTGTTGATGCCTGGTGTGGTTGTGTCTAGTTTGGGTAGTACTTTGTCGAGGAATGTGTCTTTGTCAAAGTGTTTGAAGCGTGATATATGCAGGGTTGTGTTCCCATTAATTTTTGGGACTTGTGCTGATAGCTGGAATGTGATTAGATGGTGGTCTGACCAGGGTACTTCGGTTATACTCGGGGTGGTATGTAGTAGGTGACTGTAGAGTGAGGCTGGGAGGAAAATTACGTCAAGTATGTTGCCTCTTTTGTGTGTAGGAGCGTGTATTATCTGTGTGAACCCCATTTGTGACATGGCATCTATGAAGTTATCTGATTGAGAATGGTTCAGTGATGGAAGGTTCAAGTCACCAAGGAGAATAAATGGTTTGCTTTGTGACGCTGTGCATGCAAGTTCTAGGATAGGGGTGAGATTTTTTTGATCAGATGAGGGGGGTCTGTAGATGAGGGTGAGAGCCATGGTTTTATTTTCTATGTTAACAATGTCCATACCATCTATATTATTTAGGTTTGTAAGGGTGAATTTTAGGTCATTTTTGGTGAGGATCAGTACTCCCCCTCCTCTTTTTATGTTCCGTTGGCAATTGAATATGTCATATTGATATGTGGTTAGTTGGTTCAGTAGTATAGTGTCTGTAGGTGAGAGCCATGTTTCAGTAATACAGATAATGTCAGGGGAGGTATCGTTAATTATGTCATTAATTATTGGTAATTTATTTCTTATTGATCGGATGTTTATTAGGATGAGTTGTAATTTGGTATTTGTATTGTCAATTTGGTCGATTTTATCGCTTAAAGGTTGTTGCTTTATTTGGATGAGTCGGTGATGACGTTTGTGTGAGGTGTGGCGCGAATGGTGATTGCGAGAGTTTGTGTATGTAGAACTATATGTTGGATTCTGGTATAGATTGTAGGTGATTGGGAAATTATTGTAAGGGTTCCGGTTATGATTGTGGATGATTGGAATGTTTTTGTATGGACCTTGGTTGGTTTTGTAAGTGTATATATGTTGAGTTAGGAGGATTATTAAGAAGAGAGTGAAAAGGAGATTTATAATCCTAGTAGGAGACATTGTGTTCATTTTATGAGGTAAAGGGAAGAGTGTTAGGGAAGAAGTTGAAGGGAGGGAGATTATTACTGGTAACAGTATCTCAGGCTGACAGTGCAGGGAGGGTACTTACTACTGGCAACTGTGTCTCACAATAACAGTTCAAGAAAAAGTAATTACCATTGGCAGTAGCATCTCACAATAATTATTACTGGCAATGATTACTACTGGCAACAGTAACTTACGATGATGATTACTACTGGCAACAGTAACTTACGATGATTACTACTGGCAATGATTACTACTGGCAACAGTATCTCACAATGATTACTACTGGCAATGATTACTACTACCCTTTTACTCCTCTATCATCTAATGGACCAACTGACTCTCTCACAGGATTTTTGCTGCGAATGTACTTGAAAAAATCTTTATTTCGCGTTTTTGCTTCCACAGCAAGCTTCTTCTCAAATTTTCTCTTTGCTTGCTTTATCAATGCCTTGCATTTGATTTGCCAGTGCTTGTGTTGTTTCCAGGTTTCGTCATTTGGCTCTTTTTTCCATTTCCTGAAAGATGCTTTTTTGGCAACAACAGCCTCTCTGACCTCACCTTTAAACCATGCTGGCAGTTTTTTGGACTTCCTTCCACTTTTCTTAAAGCGTGGAATACAGCTGGTCTGGGCTGCCAAGATAGTATTTTTCAACAACACCCAAGCTTGATGTAAGTCTTTAATCTTTGCAACTGCTCCTTTTAGTTTTTTCTTAACTATTTTCCTCATTTTATCATAGTCTCCCTTTCGAAAGTTAAAAAGTAGTACTGTGGATTTCCGTACTATCCCTCCTCCACTAATTAAATCAAAGGTGATCATGCTATGATCACTATTGCCAAGTGGCCCCAACACCCTTATCTCTTGCACTAGATCTGGTATTCCACTAAGGACTAGGTCTAATATGGTGTCCCCTCTGGTCGGTTCATGAACCAGCTGCTCCAAGAAGCAGTCATTTATGTCATCTAGGAACTTTATCTCCCTAGCATGTCCTGTCGTGACACTGACCCAGTCGATACCGGGGTAATTGAAATCACCCATTATTATTACTGCGCTGTAACGTTTGTTAGCTTCCTTGATTTCTTTGAGCATTTCATCATCCATTTGCTCATTCTGGCCTGGTGGTCGATAGTACACCCCCACTGCCATCGCCTTCCCCTTTTTACATGGAATTTCAATCCATAGAGATTCTACAGCAAATTTTGTTTCCTGCAAAACTTTAATCCTTTCTGACTCAATGCCCTCTCTAACATAGAGCGCAACCCCTCCACCAATTTGATCAGCTCTATCATTACGATATAGTTTGTACCCAGGTATCACAGTGTCCCACTGGTTGTCCTCCTTCCACCATGTCTCTGATATTCCAATCATATCTAACCTCTCATTTAGTGCTATATATGCTAACTCTCCCATCTTATTTTTTAGACTTCTAGCATTTGCATACAAGCATTTTAGAGACTGTATTTTATTCATATTAATTTGGCTATTGGTAGACATGGGTAATTTGGAATCTTTAAGCTCTGTCTGCTCCATACTCGAGGGCATTTGGGCTACTTTACTCTTTTTTGGAACCTCTCTGCTTTTGGTAGTATCCTTCAAGGATACATTCTTCCGAACCATCTGCTCTTGGGCGACTGTCGGCTTTCCCCTATTATCTAGTTTAAAAGCTGCTCTATCTCCTTTTTAAAGGTTAATGCCAGCAGCCTGGTTCCATTCCGGTTAAGGTGAAGCCCATCCCTTCGGAAGAGCCCCTCCTTTCCCCAGAATGTTCCCCAGTTCCTAACAAATCCAAAACCCTCATCTCTGCACCATTGTCTCATCCACGCATTGAGACTCCGGAGCTCTGCCTGCTTTTGGGTCCTGCACGTGGAACGGGAAGCATTTCGGAGAACGCTACACTGGAAGTTCTGGATTTCAACTTCCTACCTAAAAGCCTAAATTTAGCCTGCAGAACCTCCCTACCACATTTTCCTATGTCATTGGTACCGACATGTACCAAGACAGCAGACTCCTCCCCAGCACTATCTAAGACCTTATCTAGGTGGCGCATGAGGTCCGTTACCTTTGCACCAGGCAGGCATGTTACCAGGCGATCCTCACGCCCACCAGCCACCCAGCTATCTACATGCCTAATGATCAAATCACCAACTATAACGGCTGTCCTAATCCTTCCCTCATGGGCACATGGCCCTGGAGAAACTTCCTCGGTGCAAGAGGGTTTTACATCACCTGGAGGACAGGTCCTAGTTACAGGATCACTTCCTGCCACACCAGGGTGATGCTCTCCTGTCACATGACCTCTCTCCTCCATGGCAATAGGGATGCAGCCAGACTGGAGGTGGGACTTCAGGACTATATCCCTATAGGTCTCGTCTATGTACCTCTCTGTCTGTCTTATGTTTTCCAAGTCTGCTACTCTAGCCTCTAGAGAACGGACTCGTTCCCTGAGAACAAAGAGCTCCTTGCACCTAGTGCACACGTAAGACCTCTCACCAACTGGGAGAAAATCATACATCTGACACTCAATGCAAAAGACTGGAAAGCCCCCATCTCGCTGCTGGACTGCTGTCTGCATCTTAGTTTTAAGTTTTTGTTTAGATCTTTAAGTTCTTTACTTACTTACTAAGGGTTGCCAATAAAACTGTACCTAATACGTTTAATATACCTTGTTCACCTGAAGCTTAATTAATTTCAGGTCCTTAGTGTATGACTGATTTGGGTAATGAGCTTCACCTGAGAGCACCTCCTGTCTTTTAAAATGTGTAAGTACCTATAAAGCTACGATTATCCCAGGGGTGGGTGGGTGTGGGGAGGGAGGGAGAGAAATAACACTTATTAAAAGAGGGCTGCTACACAGTACCCTGTCCTGTGCTGCTGAAGTAAGCTATATTCTTATTTGATTTAAATTATAGCTCTTTGCTGCTGCTAGGCTCTAACTTCTTATGAAATTTAAACTACAAGCTCTCTGCTGGGTTCTAAATTTAACCAGAAAGCTCTCTTCTGTGTTTTAAATTTAAACTTAAAGTACTTTGCTGATGCTAGGCCCTGAGTGACTATTAAATTTAAACTATAAGCTCTCTGCTGGGTTCTAAATTTAACCAGAAAGCTCTCTTCTGTGTTTTAAATTTAAACTTAAAGTACTTTGCTGATGCTAGGCCCTGAGTGACTATTAAATTTAAACTATAAGCTCTCTGCTGGGTTCTAAATTTGGGGCTCAGAATGAGATCGGCCAGGCAATGATGAACCATCAGACGCGGCCCCCGAGAGCAGCGATTACACACTTGATGCTGGGGCAGAGATAGAGGACTTCTGACCGAAAATCAATTCACGACTCTTCTGACTCTTGCACGTCATCTGCAAGCAGAGTAGGCAGGTGGAGCCGTCATGATCCACACCAAGGCAGCAGCTATGGCTCTTCATAATGGACATGGACGTGCTCCTTGTGGTCTTGGGCAAGCCACTTAACCCTCCATAGCCCATGTTCCCTGTAAAATAGTTATCTCCTAGTTATAATGCCCTGTTCAATGTAATTTCAGTTTGTTCAATGTAAACCGCACTGATGCAGAAAAGCGCAGTATATAAGAGAATGTAAATAAATAAATAAATAAATAATGGTATGGGAGCACTTGCCACACTGCTTGAAGCCACTGACCGATGACATAGCAGGAAAGATGATCCCCGTGACATCAAACTCAAATGTCCCAGTCAGTGTGGGCGCAAGAAAAAACTGAGCACACTGAGAAAAAGGAAAAGAAAAAAAAAGGGACCCGAGAAAAAATGTAACTCCGAGGCGGAGACGATCCTGGGTGATTTTTTTTTAAAGGGGGGGTTTCTTTATTATAACTTTATGTTGCTGGATTAGATGTCAGGTTATTTATGTTGCTTGAGTGTGTTTTTTTGTTTTTTTAATTTTAATTTTTACTTGGGTTGAAAGGGGAGGAAGGCTAATAATACCTGTAAATCACAGCCTGTAAATCACAGTTATCTGGACTACATGGGAGTTAGGATTTTGAGAGTTTTATAACAGCCTAGGGACCTCAGAAACCTTAGTCATCCCCTTTCATCCCCCGCGTGCTCTTCCAGGAGGGATTGAGCCATCTCTGCAGCAGCGGGACGCCTCCAGCATCATCAGCTGCCCAATTGGGGCAGCCCGGACCAGATTTAAAGAGGTCGCCATCGGAGGAGCAGCCCTTTCGTCCCCCGCGTGCTCTCCCAGGAGGGATTGAGCCATCTCTGCAGCAGCAGGACGCCTCCAGCATCATCGGCTGCCCAATCGGGGCAGCCCGGACCAGATTTAAAGAGGGCGCCATCTGGCGCACCCGCACCGGCAGACCCATGCCTGAGAGCCTCGCCAGTGGGACTCTGCAGCCTTCAGTCCAACCTTGCCCAAGAGCTGCATGGCAGGACCATAGAAAAGAATAATCAACCTCACAACTATGTTCCCTCAAGCACCGCAACAGAGTAAGGTATCGCGATCTTCGAATTGAGACATTAACCGTGCTAAGCTGTCTGTAAATCATAGAGTCGACCCTATAATCACCTAGCCGTTTCCAGCTTTGTTTTGCATTTTAGCTGCTCTAACAAAGCAGCAAGCTGACTGCAGATTGAAAGAGATCTGTCGCGTTCTAATGTGGTCTAATTAACCTTCTCCTTCTCTGCACCTGTCTGCTGAAACAAAGTAGCTTTACTGTATCTTTGATGGTTGAACAAAGTAACTTTCCTGTAAATGTTCTTTTTGAGACAAAGTAGCTCCACTGTATCTTTGACGGTTGAACAAAGCAACTCTCCCTTAAATGTTCTTTTGAGGCAAAGTAGCTTCCACTGCAACCGTGAAACAAAGAGAGCTCCTGACTTAGATGCCGAATTGTAAGCCTGGCCCTCCCTCTTCTACCCTACCCCAACATACACTACTACTTTCTATGGGCAAACCCATATTCTCCGTCCCTCATCAATAATCTTGAAGGTGCTACCCCAAACTCCTAAGTAGTCTTGAAGAAGCCACAGCCAGTCACCTAACGCTTACCCACCACATATCTAATCATGACCACCTCTATACTAGCCCTCATATGCATCTACATACTTACCAGTTCCATCTATAACTCTAATGCGGCTCCCACATGATCACAACCCTATCCCCCTACTTCATGGCACGAGTAAGAAACACTACCGCAGTCAATATCAACCACCTCCAAACTCCTATTACAAGAGACAGCCACACTTGCTCTATGTAACCCTAGAACTCAAATCTAACTCTAAAGTCAATAAACCATATGTGCAACAAGACACCAGGTGTGCCCTCATTAATGCACACTCGGCCCGCAATAAATGGCCAGTCATTACAGACCTGATAACCAACCTAAACCTAGACATACTAATGGTCACAGAAACATGGCTCTCGGACACTGACACTGTCCTATTAAACCAACTCACCACCCCTAACTTCTCAATCTACACATGCAATAAGCTAACAGAAGAGGTGGTGGTGTCTTCATACTAGCAAAAACTGCACTACAATACCGGATGTGCCTAGCCAGGAGCACACAGCACCTAGACACAATCACCATTGCTAACAAATACAACACCATCAAGTTCATTTACAGGGCACCAAGTGCTTCATCAGACGAGCTCTCTGATGTAATTGATTTAGCCTGTAATCCTGAAAACCCGACCAAACCAAACTGGCTGATGGGTGACTTTAATCTCGCCTCCACCCAACCCTCCTTATCTAGCACCTTCCTCGAGGCAATGGCCAACCTCAACTACATGCAAATCGTAAATGATCCCACCCACCAACGAGGGAACTCACTTGATCTTGTCTTTGCCCCACCCACAGCCACGAACATGAAGTGTCAATTTGATCTCTCCATCACCCCTGTCCCCTGGTCAGACCACAGCCTGATAACTTTCCAGATACCATCCCAACGAGACACACTCAGCCGACCAAATATTCTCCCATCAGCAAACCCTGTACGTTTCAAACCACTGGACAAAGATGTGTTCACCAAACATGCACTCCCAAAGCTTACTCAACCAACAACAATGACATGGTAACTAATTGGAACGACACTCTTATCTTGAACGCTCAACGGCCTCCCTCTAACAAGCAATCAACAACTATTAACTGTGCTGATAAAAGGCAGACAGCCCCATGGTTCTCTCCTGAACTACGGACGTCCCTACTTCTCCTGAGAAAACTAGAGAGAAAATGGAGGCGCACCCATAACACCTCGAACCAAGACACGTACTTAGCCTACCTGAAAAATCATCGTGAATCAATCTGGGCTAAGAGGAAGGAATTCCACTCCAAGCTCCTCAGCCGATCCCTAAGCAAGCCACGTAATCTCTTCAATTTAGTAAAATCCTTAACCAAGGAACCATCACCACCACAACAAGAATTTATACAGTCACAATTATACGCCAACTATATTCAATCCAAAGCCGTCAAAACAATCACAACCACACTACAAGAACCATCTCAGCCTCCCCAACATCAGAATCCTCTCATCAAATCTCACCCCCATCGGCAAAAAACACTGAAGACATTATTGCCACCATCAACACCACCACTGCACCAAATGACCCATGCCCAGCACACTGGATCAGAACAATGCGCTCGGAACTCAGCCCAATCATAGCGGAGATTGTAAATCAGACATTCTCAACAGGAATATTCCCATCGGCTCTTAATCAGACATCCATCCGACTGTTACTAAAGAACAACCAGCTGGACCCAAAGAAGGAGGAATCTTACCGGCCGATTTCCAGCATCCCACTACTAGCTAAAATCCTCGAGAAGGTGACCCAGAGACATATCCAGCAACATATAGATATCTCATCGCCCCTAGACCCCTGCCAACGTGGATTTAGGGAATCTCATGGAGTGGAAACGCTCCTGACCTCCCTAACACACTCATCAGTGGGATAGACAGCATCAAGACATGCTTCGCGTTAATCTTCCTCGACATAGCGGCGGCGTTTGACTCAGTCGACCACAACCAGCTCCTAGCTCGACTCCATGAGAAGGGAATCCAGGGTCTTGCATGGAATTGGTGTAAATCCTACCTAGAAGATCGATGGCAACAAGTCCGGATTGGCGACAATACATCCGAACCTTTCCAACAAAAGCAAGGAGTTCCCCAAGGTTCCTCCCTATCTGTGCTGCTCTTTAACATATACATGCAGCCAATTTGCGAAATCACCCGTGCCTTGGGCATATCTTGCCTCATCTATGCAGACGACGTACTGATGTTCACACCTATTAGCGTCACCTGTCCTGATTATACAGCCTTAATCGATTGCTTCAATGCAATAACAGACTGGCTCCTCAATCAGAACCTGCAAATAAATTTCAAAAAAACCGAGGTCCTAATCGTCACAAAAAATAAAGGCTTCTCACCCCCTTCGACCCTAAAAGTAAGAGATGCAGAACTTCCAATCAAGTCCACTATACGCTACCTGGGTGTGACTCTGGATCAACATCTAGACTTCAAAGAACACAGAAAATGCACTGTAAAAGCCATCTACTACAAGATCAAGACCCTTCGACATCTGAGACCCATGTTAGAACCAGAGGACTTCCGCACAATATTCCAAGCGTTAGTCACACCCCATTTTGACTACGCGAATATTATACAACACGGCCTCCCCAAGAATACCCTAAACCCGCTACAATTAGCGATGAATGCAGCGGCTCGAGTCTTGTGTGGAGCATCAAGGCGAGACCACATAACCCCCATCCTAAGGGATCTACACTGGCTCCCGATAAGTTGCAGGATCTCATATAAAGCCCTCCTTATTACTTTCAAGGCCATTAATAAAATTTCGCCCTCCTCAATCCCAGCCCTTCTCAACCACTCCCCCAAAAGATCTAGGAGGTCATTAGCTGCCAATACACTAGTTATCCCAAGGGAAACCACAAAATGTGCACAAACAACTAACAATAGAGCATTTTTGTCCTATGCTCCTAGATACTGGAACAGCCTCCCTCCCAGCATCAGATCGATCAGCAACCTCATGCAATTCAGAAAAGCCCTCAAGCACCACCTGTTCCTTATGTACTTCTCACAACCTAACAACACCTCCCCTCCTCCCCCACGACAACAAAATCCCTCAATATGATTTCTAAATATGTACTTACGGAGCATGAATCACAGACCAGACAGTACTTGTATTCAAACGGTACTGCCTCAAGATGTACTTTACTGTAAATAGACTGGCCAATATGTAAATAGACTACCAATATGGTAACTGTAAAATGTACATAGTTTCCCCCAGTTCAAATCCATGTTACGTTCCCTGTTATATGTAAACTTAGGACAGATCTGCCACTGTCTGAGAGTCATATTGTTGAATGTAAACTGCACTGATAACAAAGAGCGCGGTATAGAAGAGCTGTTAAATAAATAAATAAAAAATAAATAAATAAGAACTCGCTGCAAACTGAGCTAATTTTTCTGTTTTTTGTTTTTTTTACATCAGCTGTTGAGCTATTTTTCTCGCTTTAGTAGAAGGGCTATTTTTAAGGAGCTTATTTTTTTTGCTTGCTCTAGGGCTTTTTTAAAATTACCTCTAGTTAAAAGGGGAAGAAGGCTAATATTCATTGGAGTCAAAACACTTCTGAGCTATTACTTCCCCCTTTGCTCACCCATGCTCACCCGTACTACTTGTGAAGTTCCACGCCAGGCTGGCTCATTTATCTTTATTTTTATTTCGTTTCTGGATATACCAAATGGGCTGGAGCATTCAAGCGATGTACAATACGAGGACCTTACTCAGATGGAAAATCACTTCTATCTGTGCCCTTCTCTTCTATTGCTAACTCCAGACTTCGCCCCTTTCACTTTGCAGCTCCTTGTGTCTGGAACAAACTACCTGAGTCTGTCCGTCAGGCGCTTTCTCTGACCCTTTTCAAATCCAGGCTGAAAACTCACCTCTTTGCTGCCACTTTCAGATCTTTACTCATCTGATCTCCCTTGTGTTTCCTTACCATTCCCTCTAGATGTATCCCGTGTCTACAGCTACCATGTTGTCCGTCTTGATAAGATTGTAAGTTTTGATCAACAGGGACCGTCTTTCACATATCTCTGTGCAATGCTGCATCCTGTTCCTAGTAACATGTTCCTATTCAGTAGTACTACATCTGTAAATAGATTGTAAATAGTTTCCCTTGTTATCCAAGTTCCTTCCCTTGTTATCTGTAAACTCATGCAAGTTAACTGTACTGAGATTTTTGTTCTATGTGAACCGCGCTGATGCTGAATAGTGCGGTATATAAGAGAATATAAATAAATAAATAAATATGTCTTACAAACATAGAAACATGACGACAGAAAAAGACCACATGGCCTATCTAGTCTGTCCTTCCATAACAACAACTACAACAGTCGACTTTTTACCTTTAGAGATCCTCTGTGTTGGTCCCATGCTTTTTTGAATTCAGTCTTGTAGCGCTATACAAATGTTCAGTAGTAGTAGTAGTAGGGAGCCAGCAGGTGCCAGTAGGTTTTACTCTACTGACTGGCTCCCTACTTCACTTTAGATACTGAATTGCCTTGTTGGACACTCCTAAATCCTGCTAAAGTTCTGGAGCTGTGCCTTAGCTTTTTTCCTACCTTGATTTACCTCGGCGAATGTCCTGTGCACATGCTTCCAGTTTCCTTGGAGTTGTTCTTGTTCCTCTCACCTTGGATTCTGGCAAAGAACTGGAGGCCACCAGCACTAGAGGGGCCAAAGGGAACATGGCTGCTTAAGGTGGAAAACCCCATACTAGCTACCCCTGGACCAAGGATGCCCCGAACTTTGGAGAAATTGCCCATAGACAAACCTTCTCACCATCCTTGGATTTTTCCTACTGATGACAACAGTCACACTACCCTTCCTCCATCTTCCAAATCTTGCTATATAGACCCACTCACAAATTGAATTAGACAGAAGTGTTTGGCACTGGTTGGAAGGGAAAATCAAAAAAGGGCATAGGTCAAATTTTGATTAACTGCTAAACGAGTACAATTAATAATATCTCAGGGAGCTTTCACCGGTCTACAGTTTTCTAAAAGTTGTCTGCTTCAGAGACAAAATCTGCCAATTCTTATGGATTGTGATGCGCTGAATTCAAAAATGACAATTAAAACTGCAAATTTGCTACTGTTTCCAAAATATCTAAGCTTTTCCATTTTATGATATACAAAAAGCATGCTAGTAGCAGAGTTTTCATCACAAAATATTATAAATCTAGGTCTTTTCATGTTTATGATTGCCATATATATGAACTTGATAATATTTCACCTGTTATCTTTGTTTACAAGTTTAAAAATCAGCCAAAGGGTTATTTAAATATAATTTATTTAAAATGTCAGTATGAAATAGAAAGCAAGAAATGACTATGTATGCATTAGTATTCATTTCAGACCTTATTCAGTGTCTACTCAGTGTTTCTTGGCTTGTCTCTTGTATTCTGTAAATGGAGTATCTCTTGTCACTGTCCAGCAATAGTCTGCAAGCATTGATGTAATCTATTTGCAATTTGCATTGATATCTTTTCTCCATTGCTGCAGGCCTGATGAAATCGCTAACCATGCTCATCACTCACTGCTCCGCAGTTCAGAAGAAAAAATCAAGATCAGAGTGCAAAAAATGTATTTTTAGTGACATGTTGCAGCCAAGACGTTTGTATGCATTGAGGAGTTTTTCCAACTCCCTGTAGTTATTTCTGAGACAGCCTGTTGCCACTAAGTAGAAGGCTTTCCATGCTGTCCTTTCTTTGCCACGTAGTGCACAGTTAAATGCATCATCTCAAAGTAGTTCACAAATCTGAGGACCAACAAAGACACCTTCCTTTATCTTAGCTTCACTTAGGTCTTGGAAATTTCCTGCTGAGGTACTTGAAACCGGTTTTGTTTGTCCATGGCCGTGACAAAATTTTTCATTAGACCAAGCTTAATTGTGTAAGGGTGGTACCAAAATCTTACTTGATTCAACAAGTGGTGGAGCCTGCACACTTTTCTTTCTAGGCTCCAATAACTCGGAGTGGCCAATCTCTCTTGATGTAGTGGGAATCTTTCACATGACTATCCCATAAATAGAGAAAACAGCAGTACACTCTGTATCCAGTCTGCAGACCAAGCAACAAGAGCAACGGACTTTCAAATCACCACAAAGCTGCCACTGATCTTGGTGCATCTCAACAGCTGTTTTATATTGTCATAGGTTTCCTTCATATGGGCTGCGTGACCAACTGGAATCGATGCAAAACATTGCCACTGTGCGGCAAAACAGCTTTAAGACTCATCTTTGATGACTCGATTAACAGTCTCCACTCATCTGGATGATGAATAAAGTTGAGGACTGACCTCAGATCATCAATGTTGTTGCAGGCTACAAGATCACCTTCCATGAAGAAGAATGTAGCAAGATCCTTTTGACGTTCACGGAACATGGAAACCCTAACATCACCTGACAGGAGATTCCACTGCTGCAGTCTGGAGCCCAACAGCTCTGCCTTACTCTTAGGTAGTTCCAAATTCCTGACAAGGACATTCAGTTCATCTTGTGTTATGAGGTGTGGATCAGAGGAGAAGGATGGGAGTAAATCTGGTCATGTGACATTGATGGTTCGGGACCAAACGTTTCATCCCCTTCCTCTTCCTCATCTGACAAGTGAGAATGATTCTGGAGCATCAGGAACCGGCAGTCCTTCTCCATGGGGTACTGAGCATATAGCTGATGGAATGTTTGGATACCACTTAGTCCACTTTTTCTTCTTCGACAAACCTTAACCAATAGGAGGCACCATGCAGAAGTAGCAATTGCTGATATGATCTGTTGGCTACCTCCAAATCATTGGCACTGCAAAAGGTATGGATTTCTTTTTTCTATTCAACCACTGGCAATGATTTGTTGCACAAATTTTGCAGCATATTTATGGGCCCACCTCCTATCCTGATCTCCAATTTTGCAGCCAAAGTAAAGGTGGTAGGCTTTCTTAATCAAAGCGGTTATACTGTGTTTTTGTGATGCGTCACTTCAACACAAACGTGACAGAAGTGATCCACAAAAGTGGTACCTCTCCACAAAAGTGGTAATAGGAAAGAAGTGACAAACTACAGGCCAGTAAGCCTTACTTCTGTGGCGGGAAACGTAATGGAGGTGCTCCTGAAAGAGCGAATAGTTGCATGATCCAAGGCAACATGGATTTACCAAAGGACAATCTTGCCAAACAAATCTGATTGAGTTCTTTGACTGGGTGACCAGAGAACTAGATCAAGGGCATGCAGCCAGGTAGGGTTTTTTGACAACTGGCTTCGGACCATGGCCCGTATTCCCCTCCCAGTCTCTGTTCTGCCACAGGTGGGAGGACAGCTGATACACCTTGCCCACATGTGGCCCAGCATAACAACCGATGCCTGGGCACTGCAGATTGTCTGTGAGGGCTACCTGCTGTGCTTCGAGCAGATTCCCTCCACCTTCTTTCCAGAGGAGTACCCTCTCCACCATCACCAATGCAAACTACTGTGTGGAACCTGTGTGTCTTTTTGGGAAACTGTTAGGTTACTTGTGACCTGGATTGGCCACTGTTGGAAACAGGATACTGGGCTTGATGGACCTTGGTCTGACCCAGTATGGCATTTCTTATGTTCTTACTCCGGCTGGAAGTCCAGGCCCTCCTGGCAGAATGGGCAGTGGAACCTATTCCACCATCCCAAACAGGATAGAGTTTCTACTCCCGCTACTTCTTGATCCCCAAAAAAACAGGCGGGTTCCGACTCATCCTGGATCTCCGCAATCTCAATCACTTCCTAGTGAAGGAGAAATTCAAGATGGTATCCTTTGGAACGTTGCTGCCCTACCTTCAATTGGAAGATTGGCTATGCTCCTTGGGTCTCGAAGACACCTAGGCACACATTCTCATCCAGCCCCTGCACCGTCAGTACCTTTGCTTTATGCTCAGCAGACAGCACTATCAGTACAGCATTCTGCCCTTCGGCCTTGCCTCTGCCCCAAGGGTCTTCATCAAATGTCTGGTTCTGAACAGCTAGGCTTTGTCATCAACTACCCAAAGTCCCAAATGCAACCCTCTCAATGCCTTGAGTTCATTGGAGCTCTCCTCGACACCACACTGGCTCAAGCTTTACTTCCAGCAGACAGGGCCCGGTGTCTAGTCACCTTGGCGAGGGACATCCAGAGTTGCCTGGTTGTCATGGCTTGTCAGATGCTGCACCTCCAGGGCCACACGGCCTCTACGGTCCATGTTACCCCCTCAGCCTGACTTCAGATGCATCAGACGCAGTGGACTCTCTACACACAATGGTGTTAGGCGACAAGACGTCTTTCAGATAGGGTTACAGTGACTCTGCCCCTCCAAAGGTCCCTGTCCTAGTGGCAGCAGCCCACTCACCTGCTTGCGGAGCTGCCCTTCCAGGCCCCGCTGCACCAGCAAGTCCTAACAACCGCTGCCTCCAAACACAACAGGTGAGTAGGTGAACAGCACTGCACATAGGGATTACAGTAAAAGAGGTGACAGATGTCACATGAAAGGCCAGCTGTTTTTTTGACTTACAGGACAGCTGAGGGAAAGGTAGGGATCTTGGTACGTCCGTTTCTCATTTCTTTCCACAGGTATCAAAGCTCTTAAGCCCACAGTGTGCCTGGGAAACATATCACCAAAACATTTTCCCCATTATAACTTCTGCCTCTGTACAGAAGATGATGGATTGGTTTTGCGTATAAAATACTGTATATGCAGGCTGAAACAAGTAGAGGAACAGAGAGGAGGTAGCAAGACTGAAGTATCCACGACAGCAAGAACTACATTGATTAAATATTTCTTGAGGTGTCAAACATCTCCAGCAGATAGAAAGATGAAATTGTACTCAAAGGGGACATCTGGACATAGAAAACTAGAGCATACAGAATCAACACCCAGACTCCAATCTTCCCTTAAAATGAAGTACTGGTATGCTGCCCTAGAAGTGGAAGTGGTGAAAACATCCCAAGAACAGGAGGAATAGAAGCTCAAAAACTCTAAAGCTACCAAATCAATGACCACTAAGAAGCAAAGAGAAGTGGTGGTTAGTGACTCCATTCTGAGGGGCAAAGTAGTGTTCATTTATCCACCAGATGAGAATGAATCCTTCTTCTTCTTTGGGGTGCAATCAGAGGATCGATCCCAGAAAGCCCAGCTGATGTCAAAGCTCTGCCATCACACAAACTCGGGGCCCAACCATGGGAGCCGTGGACCCTTGGATTCTTCCTCTGGGAAATATTTTCTTTAGTGGGGTAGGTGTAAAACTCTGCTTTAGTATCTTTCTCAGCCCTTTGAAGCTACTAACACCTCATCAGGAGTTAGTGGGCCTCATTAGCCTGTGAAAGAACTGAGAGCAGCTGAGGCCTGCATAAAAGACTTCAGAGCCCTGCTCTGTTGAGGCATTCCTAACAGGGGTTACGGATGCGTCCATGGCCCGGACATCGTGAGTGATAATAGATAACAAGATTTTCAGTGTTAGCCCTGCTTGAGTGTATGCAAAGGATATGCAGTTTGCTATCCAAAAAGAGAGAGTGCGTTTGGTCACAGGCAGACCAAGATGATTAGGATCAAAAGAAATGACTAATTGCGAGGATTTCTAGTGTACCTTGGTTCTGTCAAGGTAATATGCTAAAGTTCGTTTGCAATCTAGGGTAGGAAGTGCAGCCTCAGCCCAATATGCATGTGGTTTGGAAAAAAAATGTCGGCATAATGACAGATTGGTTGAAATGGAAAGGAGAGACAACTTCTGGAAGGAGACGCAGATGCGTTCTCAGGACCACACTGTATAAGAAGCATATGCAGCTAAGCCCTGTAGTTCTCTGACCCTGCAAGCTGAGGTAATCGCTACTAGGAAGGTGACCTTTCAAGTAAGAAACATGAGGGAGGTAGCACATATAGGCTCAAAAGGAGCTTGAAAAGTTGAGCAAAAACCATATTAAGGTCCGAGATGACATGCGGGGGGGGGGGGGGGGGGAACAGTGGCTTAGTTCCAAGGAGAACCTGCATGAAGTGGACTACCAATGGTTATGTGGAAACATGTTTTCCATCTGTCCGCAGATGAGAAGCCGAAATGGCACTGAGGTGGACAAGAATGGAACTAGTTTTGAGACTCGCAGAAGAGAGGTGGAGAAGGTAAGCAGGAGAGACTCAACCGGACAGTTGAAGAGGTTGAGGGTGCGCTGAGCGCACCAAATCACAAACCAGCGCCACTTAAAGGCATAGGTGCGGCATGTGGATTCCTTCCGGGATACCAGGAGGATAACTTTAACAGTGTCTGGTAAACAGAGATCGGAAAGGACTACCCTCTCAGCATCCAAGCTATCAGATGCAGTAGCATCCCCTGATTCTGCAAAATCAGATCTGGTGCGTATCCCAAACAAAGAGGTTGTTGCTCAGCTAGATGAAAAAGCAGAGGAAACCACGGTTGTTGGGGCCAGAACTGGGCTGCCAGGATCATGGTGCCCCTGTTGGCCTGCAGTTTGAACAATGTGTTAGCTATCAGTGGAATGGGCAGAAAGCGTATAGCAGACCTGTTCCCCAATGCAGGAAGAAAGCATCCGGGGATTGATGGTGCAGAGTCTGCACCCTGGAGCAAAGGCAAAGGACCTGAGCATTGAGCAGAGTGGCAAAAAGGTCGATCTCAGGTATTCCCCACAGCCTGAAGATACAATTGAATGTTCTCTGAAGAAGAGTCCATTCGTGAGGTCGAAGGACCTGACAGACTGTCCACGAGAACATTATGGACCATTCCATGAACCAGGGCAAAGGTCCACAAGCGGATTGCTTCAAAACAGAGGAGGTGAGAGACTCCCTGCTTGTTGACATAAAACATAGCGACCTGGTTGTCCGTATGAACTAGGATAGAGTGATGTGATAACTGATGGCGAAACACCCGAAGTCAATGGCTATTGTTCTCAACTCTAGGAAGTTGATCTGATGTGAGGCTTCCTGTTGAGACCATAGGCCCTGTCTGCGCAGACCAACCAGATGAGATCCCCAGCCCTGTTTGAACACATAGGTTGTTAGCGCCCACTGAGGTAACCCTGAAAAGGTAACCCTACAAGAAGGTTTTGAAAAGAGAGCAACCACTGAAGGGAGTCCACTAGAAGAGGGGTGATTACCACTGTCTCAAAGACAGTCCTTCACTTGCTTCCATTGTGAGAAGAGGGTCCATGGTCTTTGGCACATCTGGAGATGAGCCAAAGACCCAATAGACGAAGTATGCCTCTTATCATGGTGTGACGACTGCGCTACATGATGCCTACGAGTTCTATGAGGTGTTTGAGACAGTCCTCGGGTAGGAATGTTCGAGCCTGAGTGGTGTTTGAGTAGAGCACCTATGCATTTTCACTTCTGAGTGGGACAAAGGTGCGACGTTTGAAAGTTTATGACAAATTCTACTTGTTTGAGCACCCAGATGGTGCATTGAACAGACAGCCGCACCATATGTGGTGTTTTGCCCTTGATGAGCCAATCGTCTAAGTAAAGGGAGACAAAGACTCCCAGAGTGCGGAGATAGGCCCCAACTACTGCCAGGCATTTTGTGAAGACTCGTGGGGTGGATGCCAGGCCAAAGGGCAGGACTCGATATTAGTAGTATCTGCCGTTGAACATCAAGCAGGAGTATTGCCTGTGAGACGGGTGAATGAGGATGTGAGTGTATGCATCCTTTAGATCCAGAGAACAGAGCCAATCGTTCCTCTGAAGGTAAGGTAGTAAGGTTCCTAGAAAAACCATCTTAAACATCTCTGGTACTAGGAACCTGTTGAGGTTTTGGAGGTCTAGAATGGAGCAGAACCCCCCTGATATTTTGGAGATAAGGAAATATCGGGAGTAAAACTCCAATCTTTCCTCTGCGCAGGGAATAAGTTCTATCGCAACATAGAAATATGATGAGAGAAAAAGACCACATGGCCTATCTAGTCTGTCCTTCCACATCAACAACTACAACAGTCCCCCTTTTACCCTCAGAGATCCTCTGTTTGTCCCATGCTTTTTTGAATTCAGTTACTGTCCTCATCTCTACCACCTCCACTGGGGGACTATTCCATGGATCCACTACTCTTTCCATAAAGAAATATTTCCACATATCACTCCTGAATCTATCTCCCTTCACCTTCATCCCATGTCCCCTAGAGCAGAACTTGCTTTCAATTGAAAGAGGCTCTCTCCCTGAACATTTATGCCACGGAGGTATTTAAACATCTCAATCATATCACCTCTATCCCACCTTTCCTCTAAGGTGTACATATTAAGATCCTTAAGTCTGTCCTCATATACTTTATAATGAAGACCACTAATCATTTGCACTGACTCCATCCTGTTCACATCCTTTTGAAGGTGCGGTCTCCAGAATTTCACACTATACTCCAAATGAGGTTGCACCATCCCTTAGTAGGTAGGTGATTTCCTGCTATAAGAGAGACTGATGGAGAAGCTCAAGAGGATACTTCCCTAGAAAGAAGGGAGGAGGTAACTAAGTGAAATGTAGCAGGTAGTCCTTGAGAACGACCTGTAGAGAGCAGGGCTCTGATGTTATGGGGGGCCATCTGCGGGCAAAACGGACCAACCTACCCACTATGAGAGTAGGTTGCGACTCTTTCAGGGGAAAAATGGCAATGTTCTCCAAAAAGTAGTCAAAATCTAGCCCTAGGTTGGAGTTGTGGGGCTGGTTCAGGCATAAGAGGCTTGGCCCTCTTGGGCTGGCGAGGAGCCTGAGGTTTCTGCTGACCTTGGAGAGCATGATGGTGCATGTAAGCTGGATAAGAGGGGTAATACTTCTTCTTCATAAGGTAGAAGGGTTTCTTAACAGAGGCCTTCTTTCTAGAAGGATCAGCTCTTTTACAAGAGAGACACTTCACAGTAAGGTCACCAGTCTCAATTTCACCAGGTTTCTCCCTTCAGTCCTTACCAAAGGAGGTCTCACTTCGACAGGGAATGTCTGTTAGCTTGTCTTGGACCCACTGTTTGAGGTTCGAAGATTGTAACCAAGCCAGCCTTCTGGCCCCAATGCCCATCGCTGCAGCTCTGCTGGTAGACTCAAAAGCTGCTCTGGTGATGAACTTGGAACAGTCTTTACCATGCTTGACTAGTGACTTGTAGGCATCCAGCTTCTCTAAAGGAATTATAGCAGAGAACTCATCAAGATCCTTCACAATGTCCCCAAGGAACATACCTATATAAAACATATAAGAATTAATGCAGCAAGCCAACATCGATGCCTGAAAGCATCTGTGGCCAAGGGCATCAAGGATATGCAATTCCCTTCTGGGAGGAACCAAAGAGTGGTTCTTAATATTACTGAGCTGGCGTGTGGCCGACTCGCCCACCACAGAATGGTGAGGGAGTTAAGGTTTTTGGAATTACGGGGAATCGGGAATCCTGTACATGGTGTCTAGCCCTTTACTGACCCAGGTAACTGAGAAAGGGGTCTCCAACATCCTAAAGATGAGTTCCTGCAGAATACGATGGAATGGAAGAGTGGCAGCCTCCTTAGGCGTCGAGGGATACTGCAGTATCTCAAGTTACTTAGCTCTCATTTCCATCTCGGTGCCTACCGAGACCGAGAGCGCCTTGGCCATGTCCTCAGGCGGGAGCAGTGAAAGGTCCAATGGCACATCACAGTGCCTCTGTGAAAAAGGAGAATTGGCCTCCAATTCCCAGACATAGTTATCGGAGAGGAAGTCAAAATAGCTACGGGTCACCGTCGCATCTCCGCTGCCAATCCGATACCAACAAATTATCACAATGCTGATGCCTGGAGGAATCAGAACCATAGAAGCTTGAGGATGGTTTCTCCTACAGTCAAATGGATGACCGGTTTCAGGCTTGGCACTAACTCCAAGGGACCCGAAGGCAGCGGCTCCAGGATCAGCATCGAGACCTGGGCTTCCGAGCGCTTTGCAGTGCCCCTTCTATTACCTTTTTCCTAACCTCAAAAAACACTTGAAGGGAAGAAAGTTTTCAAGGATTGAGGAGGCCGCATCAGCTGCTGAAAAGTGGTTTGCAAACCCATAACTTTTTGTTTTCTTTCCAAAGCCATAGACTTATCAGCACACCCTAGTAATGCCATACAAATGATAAGTAGTAATAATAGCTGGTATTATTATCATGAGGTTTTAGCTACTGGCACTACTTTTTGTATGCATTTCCCTTGTAAATGTTTGCTTGAATATGAAAATGTACAATATATATTCTACGAGCTGTGTGTTAAAAGTCTTACTAAAGCTAAGAAATTAGATGCTTAGAGTTGGTTTAATATTTGGGGGTATTAAATTAAACTAGTCTTGCTTTATGTGATTTAGGGGGAACTGCCTGCCTGTTGTGAGCTATTTTGATTGAGTTTTCTTTCTTTTATATAATGTTGAAGGCTCTTTTTGTTTGTTGAAACCTTCGAATGTTGTAGACTACTGACAATACTTTTACTTATCATATGGGAGATTGCGGTTAAGAGTAGTTACTCACCTGTAACAGGTGTTTTCCAGGAGCAGCAGGAATCAGTCCTCACATATGGGTGACGTCGGCGCCGACAGAGCCCTCGTGCGGAGCATTTCCCCAGTTATCAGGGAAAGCCTTTGGGAATGCAGCGCGCATGCGTGGTCCCCTTCCCGCCCAAGGGTGCCATCTTGCTCAGTCTGATGACATAGCTAAAAGACAGCAAAAAAATCAAAATGAATGATATGACTGCAATTCCATGGGAATAGGGAGGGTTGTGAGAATGGATTCCTGCTGCTCCTGGAGAACACCTGTTACAGGTGAGTAAGGTTAAATTAGACTTACCTGCTAATTATAGTTCCTGGAGTAGCTCCAGTCTAGTCCCGAACCATTAGAGTTGTGTACGTCCTCCCGCAGCTAGGAGACTGAGCATGTCACTCTTTCAGTGACCCTAGTATAAGTAGTTCAGGGACCGCCCCCTTGAACCAGTTTGCCATTGTCAAAGCCGACTCACCAGAGCAAAAAACAAGTTAGTCCCAACACAGATCGTATGAAAAACTAAAACTTCTAGCCAGCCAAACCTTAACTACCTCAATTTAACTATCAGTAAACAATTGCTGGATAAAAAAGCCGCCCCTTCTCCCAAGCCCCCCTAGAGAGGCTCTTCATCCTTCAGAGAAGGTACCGACTCAGTACCTCTGGTACTTTGATTCGCTATTTAATGCCCGCGTTAAAAACTGTCTCCTTCCCCACCCCTGTGCTCAGGCTATCTCTTGGCAGAATTCCTCCGGGGGGAAGCGGGACTAGACTGGAGCTACTCGAGGAACTACAATAAGCAGGCAAGTCTAATTTAACCTTCCTTATCGTATCTCCAGTCTAGTCCCAAACCATTAGAGATGTAGCAGAGCAGTGAACATTCTCAACGGGAGGGAACTGCCAGACCAGCCTGAAGCACTGCCGATCCAAATTTCGCATCCCCCTCCGCCTGCACATCAATTCTATAATGCTTGACAAAGGAGTGCAACGACGACCAAGTCGCTGCCCTAAAAATTTCCGCCGCAGGGACTAAGCTACACTCCACCCAGGATGCTGCCTGAGATCTCGTAGAATGCGCTTTCAAACCCTGCGGCACCACTCTGCCCTTCAGCAAATACGCTGATGCAATCGCTTCTTTAATCCACCTAGCAATAGAAGCTTTAGACGCCGGTTCTCCCTGTCGCGAATTCCCAAACAGGACAAACAGCCTATCGGACTTGCGCAGCGCTTCCGTCCGCTGCAAATACACCTTTAGGACTCTCCCATTGTCCAACCTATGCAACCTGCCTTTAGTCACCCCTCTACCGCTGACCTGGCAAAAACTGGAAAGGCCACCACCTGATTGACATGGAAGGCAGAGACCACCTTAGGCAAAAAGGACGGCACCGTCCGAAGCACTACGTTTTCCTTTGAAAAAGACAAGAATGGCTCTCTACACGACAGGGCCTGCAACTCCGAGATCCTCCTCGCCGAGGTAATAGCCACCAAAAACACTACCTTAAGCGTGAGATCCTTCAAGGTCGCCTGAGACAACGGCTCAAAGGGCTCCTGCACCAGCGCCTCTAAGACCACGTTGAGATCCCATCGCGGGACTACCCTTCTGCAAGGAGGTCTCAGCAACGAGGCCGCTCTCAAAAATCTCTTCCCATCTCGATGAGCTCCCAGCGTCTTCCCCTGTATATTTCCTTGGTAACAAGCTAGAGCCACTAGCTGTACCCGGAGGGAAGACGCTGCTAAGCCTATATCCAATCCATCCTGCAAAAAAGACAACATCTGCGCTACCGTGGATTTCAACGCTCGCAACTGTCTCTCCTCACACCAAGCCTCAAACAGCCACCACACTCTCACATACGCCATTGACGTGGTCTGTCACCTAGACCTCAATAGCGTAGCAATCACCACCGACGAGTAGCCTTTACCCATTAGCCTTGCCCTTTCAAGAGCCAAGCCGTAAGCGAAAATCGATGTACCTGAGGCATGCTTAACGGCCCCTGCACCAACAGATCCACCCTGTCCGGCAGTTTCCACGGTGGTTCCACCAGCAGACGCATCAAGTCGGCATACTATGGCCTTCTTGGCCAGTCCGGCGCTACCAGCAGAACTAATCCCCTGTGCCTCTCTATGCGCTGGAGAACTCTGCCGATGAGCACCCACGGCGGAAAGACGTACAGAAGACTGTCTTCTGGCCACCTTTGTATCAGAGCATCCAGACCCTCCGACATCCTTTCTCTCCTTCTGCTGTAAAACCTGTCAACCTTTGCCGACTCAATCGTTGCCATAAGGTCCATCACTGGCCGACCCCCAACGCCACACCAGTGCATCGAAAACCTCCTGATGCAGGTTCCATTCTCCCGGATCCACTCGTACGCGACTCATAAAGTCCGCCGTCACACTGTCCACTCCTGCTACATGTGCCGCCGACAATGCTTCCAGATGCCGCTCGGCCCAATCCAGCAAGCCGTCCGCTTCCGTCTCCAGCTGCACGCTGCTGGTACCGCCTTGCCGATTTATGTATGCCACCGCTGTGGCATTGTCCGAGAGCACTCTAACCGCCTTTCCCTGCAGTAACCCCTGCAAAGCCTGGAGCGCTAAAAACACCGCTCTCAACTCCAACCTGTTGATGGACCACTCCTTCTCCTGGTCAGACCACTGCCCCCGGGCAAACTGCCTCTCAAAGTGTGCCCCCCATCCGAAAAGACTCGCATCCGTTGTCAAGGGCCTCCAGTCCGGCGCCTCCAGCGGCATGCCCTTCTCCAGACCCCCCAGCTGCAGCCACCACCGCAGCGACCTTCGGGCCTCCTGCAGACACACCAACTCCCTGGACAACGGATCCGACTGAGGTCTCATATGAGCTCTGGCCCACGGCACTACCTCTATCGGAACTCTCGAATTAACCGTCTCAATTTCTGCACCCGCTCTAGCGGAAGGAAAACCCTTTCCCTGCGCGTGTCGAAACGAGCTCCCAAATACTCCAACTCCTGAGAAGGTGTCAACTTGCACTTCGCCACGTTGACTACCCATCCCAAGCTTTGTAAGAAGGACACTACCCGACTGGTCGCCTGCTGACTCTCCCCCAGCGACTTTGCGCGAATTAACCAGTCGTCCAAATACGGGTGCACCAACACTCCCTCTCTTCTCAACGCCGCCGCCACCACCATAATCTTGGTGAATGTTCTCAGCGCCATTGCAAGCCCAAAAGGCATTGCCTGGAATTGAAAATGCCCCATAGGCACTGCAAACCGAAGAAACCGTTGGTGCTCCCCTCTGATCGGAATGTGCAGGTAAGCCTCTGACAGATCTAACGAGGTTAGATACTCTCCCTGCCGCACCGCTACCATGACCGACCTCAACATCTCCATTCGAAAGTGTGACACCCGGAGACACCTGTTCACTCCTTTTAGATCTAGAATAGGCCACATGGTACCCTCCTTTTTTGGTACCACAAAATAAATCGAGTACCGACCGCTGCCTTGTTCTTCCGGCGGTACCGGCACCACCGCTCCGAGCGCTATTAACCTTTCCAACGTCTGCCTTACCGCCTCTCTCTTGGACCTCGTCCTGCATGGAGACCGCACAAACGCATCCCTCACTGGGCGTTGGAACTCGAGAGCGTAACCCCTCTGCACGATCTCCAACACTCACTGATCCGAAGTAATGTGGGCCCAGGCAGGAATGAAATCTCTTAACCGACCTCCTACCGGTACTGTCCCTGCCTGGAACCCCCTCACTTCATTGCGGCTTTTTGGCGCCAGGGGACGCCAAGGCTGAAAAACCTCTGCCTGCCCCTCGGAATCCCCGAAATCCTTGAGATCTATGGGGAAATCTCCCTCTCTGTACCGGGTCAAACCTGGAGGGTCGAAAACGCCTGAACTCTCTCAGCTGACTCCTAGATGGCCCTCCCGTCCGATTCTGCTTTTGCTTGTCTTCCGGTAACCGGTCCCCTTTCGACTCCCCTAGATCCTTAACCAACTTCTCTAACTCCTCTCCAAAGAGGAGCTTACCTTTGAAAGGGAGCTTAGCCAACCTTGCTTTGGAGGCCCCATCTGCCATCCAATTTCGCAGCCAAAGATATCGCGTCACCGCCACTACCGATGCCATACTCTTAGCTAGGCCTCTAATCAAATCATACTGGCTATCTGCTAGATATGCCGCCCCCGACTCAATGCGGGCTGCCTCTTCTGCCACTTCGTCCGCCTGAGTCCCCTTCCACCTCTGGGACCACCGCAGAAACGCCCTTGCCACCCAGGCCCCACAAATCGAGGCCTGTAAGGAGAGGGCATTCACCTCAAACACCTGTCTCAACAAAGAATCCAATCGCCTGTCCTGCATATCCTTAAGTGCGGCACTCCCTTCAACAGGAATAGTGGTCTTCTTAGTAACCGCGGAAACCGCTGCGTCCACCTTCGGCGGCTTAAACATATCCTTATCCGGTTCCACCAGAGGATAAAGCCGCAACATTATCCTAGCCCCTCTGAGGCTAGCTTCCGGGGTATCCCATTCCTCTTGAATCATATCCTTGAAAATCCTATGAATGGGAAACGATCTCTGTGACTTTCTCACCGCCTGCAATAGCGGATCCTCCAGAGCTGTGTCCTCTGAAGAACCCGAGACTGGCACATTTAAGGCCTTTAATGTTTCCGCAATCAGGGCCGAAAGCTCCTCTCTCCGGAACACTCTTACTATTCTCGCTAGGTCCTCCGGTTCTGTAATCTCACCTTCCTCCAAATCCTGTTCTGCATCTGATTCCTCTAGCAGAACTGACTGCCCCAAGACTTGCTCCTCTTCATCTAAGCGCAGCTTGGGTCTCTTGCCTGCACCATTCCCGGCTACCTCCTCTAGCCTAGCCCCCGGTCTCTTAGACCCTCGGATCTCAGCCCCCGAGGGCCCAGCCACCCCTGTATTAGGCCCCCCCAAGAGCCTGCTGCAGCAGTGACAAAAATTGTGGCAAAAAAATTGCCCCCAGACCCCCCTGCACAGGGACCTGGGGTAAAGGCCCATCCGGTGCTGAGGAGGGCCCCGGCATGGGTTCTTGACTCGCCTCCGGTGACATCGAGGAGTCCTTCAACACTGCCTCTCCTGCAGTCTCAGGCCCCTCTAGCTCCCTGTCTGCCATGGAAGCTTCAAAACTACAGCCCCTGCACACTCCTGACTCAGAGACTGTGCCTTTACGTGCCCCACACAAGAGGCATCTAGGCTTGCTAGACATGAAGCACGCTCCCCAGTACTGTGCCTAACAGGAACCTAGGGCCAACTTCTGACATCACACTGCTTCAAAAACCCCTCTTTCCTTTTATTCCGTTCTTCTTTTTCTTTTTTTTTTTTTAACAAAAACTCTTGCTGTGCACCGCAGCCAAGCCCTCTCCTTAATAAGGGGATAAGCTAGGCCCCCCCGGGAAGCTTACCGCCTGATCCCTGTTTCCCGCGCTTTTCCACGCGGCCCAGGCCTGCTCCTTCAGTGCCTCACGCGGCCCTGACCAAAATCGCCGCGTCCACCTGCTACCGGTGCTGACCTGACTGCCTCCAAGAGAAGCGCCGCACTCACACTCTTACCCGGTGCCGATCTGATCTCTGCACCGACGCGCTTCCGTTGCCGCCGGTACCGCTGCCCCTCGAGACTGCCAGAGGCGCACAACCGCAGAACCGCCCTCAACGGCTTCTTTCCCGCCTCGGGGGAAAAGAAGCCAGAGGCCTCTGCTCAACCCCCACACACTCTTCTGTCGGTTCACCAGCCAGAGAGAGGGGGAAGAAGGGGGGTAGCTCACCAGCGTTGCTGTACTAATTTGGCAGACAATAATGAAAACGCCAATTTAAAGGGGCAGAGACCCCTTTCTTCTGAGCTTTCTTTTTTTTTTTTTTAAACCAGCTAAGACTACAACTAAATTTTTTATTTAACAGTCTTTTCTATACCGCCCCTTCCAGAGATCAGGGGCGGTTTACATTGAACATTAAACAGAACAATTGTATACTTCTGTATACATTTACAGGGAACATTATGCTTTAACTATGTACAGGTGTACTTACAGGGAACATATTTTGAACAGATTTTGAACAACATTTTGAACAACATTTTGAACATTAACTATAACAGAGCTTTTCAAACTATTTACAAGTTATATACATGGAGCGCATCTTAGTTAGATACAGTTACAGTGGTGAAAATAATCAACTGTTTGAGTGGTTCATTAGCGGGTTGTGTGGGGTTAGTGGGGTTAGTGAATTTTCCTGTGTTAGTCATTTGTTCTGTCTTGGGTACAGTGTATGTGTTTCTGTGATTGTATTGGCGAAGTTCTTTGTTGGTAGGGGATTTCAAAGTGTTTTGTAAAGAGGTAGGTTTTTAATTCTTTTTTGAATTGGTGAAGGTCTTTTATCATGCGGAGTGTTAATGGTGTTTCATTCCAGAGGGTGGGGGCAGCGAAGGAGAATGCCCTGTCACTTGTTGTCGCTTTAGTTTTTCTAAAATTTGTTTTTATGTTGAGGGAGTGGGTTGCATTCTGTCTGCGTGATCTAGTATCTGATGGAGGGTGTATTAGGGTGGATAGTTGTGTTGGGGAGATGTTGTTGACGATTTTGAAAGTAGTTAGGAGGATTTTATATTTTATTCGGCTGTTTATAGGGAGCCAGTGTAAGTCTAGGAGAATTGGGGTCACGTGGTCTGTTAGATTAGCTTTAGTGACCATCTTGGCGCATATGTTTTGGGCTCTTTGGAGATAGTATATGCTTTTTTGGAGATAGTATATGCCTTATTCGTTGCTCTAGTGAGTCCCGGACCACTAGACTCACAACCTCAAAACTGAGCAAAACTGGTCCCTGGACTACTTATACTAGGGTCACTGAAAGAGTGACATGCTCAGTCTCCTAGCTGCGGGAGGACGTACACAACTCTAAAGGATCGGGACTAGACTGGAGATACAATAAGGAACTACTCTTTCTCCAGGACCAAGCAGGAGGTCAGTCCTCACATATGGGACTCCACAGCTCTAGGCTACCGGGAACCCTAAGCTGAAAAAATGGCTCCCTCTCAAGAGCCTCAGCATTCGTGATAAGAATATCCTCTGAGAACACCCCCGTACGGTAGCCCAACACAAGGGCCGGAGGGTAGGAGTTACCAAAACCTCAAAGAGATTGCAGAGTACCACCTGTCCGAAAGCACTGTCCCTTCGGGACTCTCTCTCCAAGCAGTAATGGGCTGCAAACGTCTGGCTTGAAGACCAAGTTGCGGCCTGGCAGATGTCTGCCAACGGAACAGAGCAGAGATGAGCTACTGATGCGGCTTTCGCCCTGACACGGTGGGCCGTGACTCAACCCTGCAAGGGGAGGTCTGCTGCCTTATACGCCCAGGCGATATAATCTGCTACCCAAGTGGACAATGTACGCTTGGAGATAGGTAACCCCATCTTATTAGGGTCAAAGGAGACGAAGAGCTGAGTAGCCCTTCGATACCCCCATGTACGTTCTACGCAAAAATACAACGCCCTCTTACAGTCCAGGGTATGCGGCCTGGGAAAGAAGATCGGAAGAACCATCTCCTGGTTGAGGTGGAAAGAGGAGACCACTTTTGGAAGGAACTTGGGATGGGTCCGTAGGACCACCCTGTTCGGTGTAAGGTCTATCAGAAACCAGAGCTTGTAGTTCACTCATACATCTGGCCATGGTAAGAGCCACCAGGAAGCGCGCTTTCCAAGAGAGGAAGAGCAAATGGCAAGTAGCCATTGGCTCAAACGGTGGGCGAGTAAGTTGCTGCAAGACCACGTTCAAATCCCACTCAGTCGCCGGTGGACGAACCGGAGGCTTGAGAAGAAGCAGACCTCTGAGGACTCGGGACACCAAGGGGTGAACCGACAGACTGTCCTTCCATCGGTGAGTGGTGCGCTGACAGAGCACTGAGGTGGACCCGAACAGAGTTAGACTTGAGGTCTAGGTCTGATAGGTGAAGTAGATACTGCAGTATTACTGGCACAAGGCAAGAGAAAGGATCTTCAATGCGCTGAGCACACCATACCGTAAACCTACGCCACTTGAGGGCATAGGGCTTTCTGGTGGACTGCCTCCTAGAGGCCAAGACCACCTCCTCAACCTCCTTAGGTAGAAGTAAGGGAGCTAGCACTATCCTTTCAGCAGCCAGGCCATCAACTTGAGGGCCCTGAGATTGGGGTGCAGAAGGGAACCCTGCTCTTGAGACAGGAGATCGTGTTGCAGCCCCAGAGGGAACGGAGTTTCCACTGCCAACTGCAGCATAAGTGGAAACCAGGGCTGCCTCGGCCATCTGGGGGCTACCAGAATCACCGAGGCCTTGTCCCGGAGAATCTTGAACAGAGTTCGGGCCACCAGAGGTGTGGGAGAAAACACATACAGGAGGCCCGTAGACCAAGAGATCAGAAAAGCATCTGCTGCCATCCTCAGGGGATGCGGCTGTCTGGAGCAAAACCTGGGCAGCTGACGGTTTTGTGGAATGGCAAAGAGATCGGTGGATGGAAGTCCCCAGCGGAGGAAGATCTGCTGGACCACCAATGGATTCAACTGCCATTCGTGAGGCTGGAGAATCCTGCTTAGCTTGTTTGCTAGGAAATTCTCCTGAGCAGGTAGATAAACTGCTTTGAGAAACATGCCTTGTTTGACTGCAAAGGAGCAAAGGGACAGTGTCTCCTGACATAGGAGCCTGTACCCCGTGCCCCCTTGTTTGTTCACATAGAACATTGCTTCCTGATTGTCCATCTGGACTAGGACAGACTGGTGAGAGAGGGCATGAGAAAATGTCTGCAGAGCTAAGCGGATTTCTCGCAGCTCCAAAAGATTGATTTGCTGTGTGGTCTCTCGAGGAGACCAGAGACCTTGAGTGCACGAGCCCTGGCAATATGTACCCCAGCCCTTTAAGGAAGCATCGGTTGTCAGCACCCTTGTGTGTGCTGGAGCCTGAAAAGGTTCCCCCCTGAGAAGGTTTGGGAGATGTAGCCACCACTGTAAGGAGTCCAAAAGTGGTTTGGACACCTTTACTCTGTCTCGGAGGTCGCCTGTAGCCTGCGTCCACTGATCTCTGAAGCACTATTGGACAGCCCGCATGTGCAGACGGGCATTCGGAGTCACATGTATCGTGGATGCCATGTGGCCCAGGAGCCGCAGGTAGTGCCTGACGGATACATGAGACTTGCTTTGGAACTGGTTGGCCAAGTCCATCAGTCTGTGGGCCCTGCCTTCGGGCAAATAAGCTCTTGCCTGAAGAGTGTCTAAGCTTGCCCCTATAAACTCTAGGTTCTGAGAGGGGAGCAAAGTGGACTTTGCGTAGTTTATGATAAAGCCCAGATGTTGAAGAAGAGAGACAGTGCGAAGAGTGGCTTGTCGGGCCTCCTGGAGAGTCTGGCCCCTGATGACCCAGTCGTCCAGGTATGGGAAGACAAAAATTCCCTGATTCCTGAGATAAGCCGCCACCACCGCCAGGCATTTGGTGAAAACTCTGGGGGCAGAGGTTAGGCCAAAGGGAAGTACCCTGTACTGAAAATGGTTTCCTCACACCACAAATCTGAGATATTGTCTGTGGTCTGGATGAATGAGGATGTGAGTATAAGCATCCTTTAGGTCTAAGGAGCATAGCCAGTCTCCCTGCTGGAGGTAGGGCAGCAGTATCCCAAGGGTAAGCATCTTGAACTTTTCCCTCTCCAGAAACTTGTTTAGATTTCGCAAGTCTAAGATAGGCCGGAGGTCTCCTGTCCGTTTTGGTACCAGGAAGTACCTGGAGTAGAAGCCTTGACCTTTCAGGTGGTGAGGCACCAGTTCCACCACCTGTTCCTTTAGAAGACTTGCCAACTCCAGAAGGAGGAGGTCCCTGTGTAGAGGGAGTCTTGGAGGCTCCCCTGGATGGTAGGAGGAGGGTAGCTGGTGGAAGTGGAGCATGTAGCCCTTTTGGACTATGCTCAGTACCCAGGTATCCCCTGTGATGGCTGGCCACCTGTAGGCATACAGGGTCAGCCGACCCCCTGTGCTGAGTGGAGCCACTGGCGGAGGAGAGGCTATGCTGTGGAAGTCAAAGCTCCGCTCCCTGCTGTGCAGGAGCCGGAGCTGGCGGCTTGGGGGTCTTCTGCCTATGGGGCCCATGCCCCTGCCCCTTGGCCTGCTGGCCCTGTTGGGGAGCTGGAGAGGCCTGATACTGAGGGTAGGATTTGTAGGCAGCACCCTTCCTCGGGAAAAAGGGCTTCTTTACCAAGCCCTTCTTTTTTTGAGAAGGGGCAGAAGTCTTTCTGGACAGCCTTGTCCTGGTGAGAGTCTCGGTCTCGATTTCTGCAGTCTTTTCAGTCATGGGCTTACCGAATAGGTTGTCACCTTGGCACGGGACATCGACCAACTTGTCCTGCACCCATGACTCCAGGTCTGATGACTGTAGCCAGGCCTGATGGCGTGCACTGATGCCGGCCGCGGCTACCTGGGCCAAGGCCTCGAAGCCATCATAGGCTGCTCGAGAGATAAACTTCTAGCACTCTCGGATCCCTGTCGACAAGGCTTTGAACCTCTGCAAGGGTTCCTCGGAGAGGCCAGCTGAGAACCCGGCAATCTCCTTTGCCAAGTCCCTTAAGTACATGCCCATGTACAGCTGGTAAGTCTGGACACGGCAAGATAACATAGAGCCCTGGAAGCACTTTCTACCGAGGGCATCCAGGTTCCGGGCCTCCTCGTCATGGGGCACCGAAGAGTGCATCTTCTGACTCTTCAGACGGTGCATGGCCGATTTCACAACCATGGAATTTTGCGGTAGCTGCGCCTTTTGGAACCCAGGGCTCTTACGGACTCGATAAATGGAATCGACCTGTTTGCTAAGAACCGGCGCTGAGGCCGGTGCCTCCCACATACGGAAGAGCAGCCATTCCAGCATAGGAGGAACCGGTACAGTAAAGGCTTCCTTCGGAGGAAAATCATACTGGAGGGCATCGAGCTCCTCAGCTCGGGGCTCCTCCTCAGCGTTCACAGGGAATGCCAAAGCCTTGGCCATGTCCCTCACGAAGTCCGAGAACTGGGTATCCCCCAGGGGGGACCTTCTCCGAGGCTCGGACTCTGGGGAGTCCGAAGGGACGCACCGGCTCCGGAAGGTCTCAGAAGACTCCTCGTCCTCCGTCTCCCACGCCGACTCCGGCCGTGTGGGCCTCAGTGCCACCCACCCCGACGCCGAGGGCACCGGCGTTGACGACCTCGGCCCCGCACGGGAGGTCGAGGGGGACCTTGACCGAGGATCGACTCGAGACTTGATGGATTCGAGGATCGGCTCGGCCTCCGGGGTCGACTTAGATGTCAAGGACCCAGTGGTCGGGTCAGATGCACCTGTCAGACCGGTGATCAGCACCCACTGCTGTTCCATGAAGGCAGCCAAGCTGCTCTCCAAGGCCATCAGCCTGAGTCCAAGCTCAGGAGACTCAGCAGCCCCCGGACTCGGGCCGCGACGGCGTTGGGCCCGACGTCGGTTCTCCCGGAGGAGAGTCCACGAGGACAACAGAACTTGCGTGACTCGGGGACTCCGGCTCCATGCAAGGTAATTTGGACGACCTCTCTGACTCCGAGACCCCGGGGCGGCGGTCAGGGCTGCGCGACCTGGCCCTTGAGGACCCAGGGCCTCCACCAACGCCGCCCTCACTAGCTTCTTCTTCCTTTTGTGCTCCCAGTTGGGAGACCCCTCTCAGAGGAACCACGACAGCGCTCGGGGTCGGACTCCCGAGATGTCGAGGCCTCTGACGAAGTCCAGGCCCGGCCGGACGCGGACTCTGAGAAAATTATTTCACGTTGATGCCGATGGCTCCGAAGTACCTTCTACGACATTTTGCCGCATGGGCCACAGACCAGCGGGTCATGGTCTGGCCCGAGGCATCAGAGGCAGCAGTCATGTGTGTTGGTGAGAGACATAAGTTTCTTGCACCGATCACATTTTTTGAACCCACTGGCAGCCATCGGGAAAAAGGGCCCCTGCAAAGTCAAAAGACTGGGCTGCCAGTGAAAATAACAAAAAAGGCGCGAACACTAGTCACGAAGGACAAAAACAGAAAATAGAAATTCCGGACTGTACCGAGCCCAGGCGGGAAGGGGAACCGGCGTCGAACCGGATAAGAAAAACAGCGAAAATCACAGAAAAAAAAAATCTACTTTTCCCGGGTGACTCGAACTCACGTCCGTTGGGCTCCGCAGAAAAAGAAAAACTGAGCAAGATGGCACCCTTGGGCGGGAAGGGGACCACGCATGCGTGCAGCATTCCCAAAGGCTTCCCTTGAAAGCTGGGGAAATGCTCCGCACGAGGCCTCCGTCGGCACCGACATCACCCATATGTGAGGACTGACTTCCTGCTTGGTCCTGGAGAACCCTATTTCTCTGCAATACTTATATTTAAATTAATCAGTTAAGATAAAGTTCAAATAAAATCCATAAAGATGTTTGAAGAGTTACACAAAAGCATTTGTGAGTACTTTTGGCCACCCTTCATAGTTTCCTTTAGGAAAAAGGAGGACCATTAAGAGAAAACATATCTTCAAAATTAGGCAATGCAATATATATGAAAACCAAGATGACAAACTTACAATATCTAATTGAGGAGTGGAGCAGACTATGCCATGGAAAGAAACGGTATAGTTTATGCTGACATCACTGAGACTTGCCCACCAACGAGCAATACAAAATTCAATTGTTTTTCCACCCTGTAAACAGATTTAAGAAACATCAATTATTTCAAAGATTATAGCTCATTCCTCTTCTGCCCATATAAGTGTAGCATTCAAAAAGCTTTAAGAAAAAATAGGCATGCTTCATTTTATACCAGCACAGGTCCCAGATCTCAAGTCATGGCATCAGCTGCTCTCCCACCCACTAAGGTGACACCACATGCACACATTTTTTAAACTTGATTATCCACTGCGATGCATGCAATAGACATGTGCCTAAGGGGCATACATAAGGAGCAGGATGCACTCTTCATGTGCGCCTCCATACGCTTCTCGAGGGTGCCAACAATTTATATGACCACTTTCTTTTTTTCTCCCAACTTTTTATCTCAATTAAATATGTGCTGTGCTCTATAGGACCTGAGTAACCTTTGTAGGATTTTATATTGGTTCACATCACAAAATGTCTGGTACTAGAGAGGGTTTATGTTGTTGTTACTGAGATGACAACAGAATCTGATTTTTTTAGTATATTGAGTTATGTGAAGAAATGCCCTCTGCAACCATTGTTGGAGAGAAGTTTTGTGGATACAGGATATATATTCAGAAATAAGAACCATAATGCACGGCAGCAATGTGGGTAGGGAGAGCGCAAAAGGATGGAGGGGTTGATTAGGACATCTCCTGTCCTTGCACCAGCCCTGACTGAATCCTCTACTGCAAATGTCACCGCACATCACTGGTTAGCACTCAGGGCAAGCAGATATATTAATACTTCCTGCCCCACTCCTCTCTCTCCATCCTCTCTACTCCAATTCCCCATTCTCTCCCTCTTCTCTCCCTGCCCCCCTCCCCTTCCCTCGATGGTAGGTGAAGGGGTACATTATTCCGGGTTTTTCATGAACTCCTTCCTCAAGTTTGCTTTCAGTCACTGTTTCTCTCCAATGCAAAGGCGCCCAGTGATTCAGTTGTTTGGGGGGGCTGAAGCACAGGGGAAGGGCATATAAGACACAGCCCCCTTCATAGATGTGAGTGGGGTGGAATTTTCAAAGGGACAAAAATCCTTGTCATATGCACATGTTTTTACCATGCCCTACCTATGAATATTTCAAAAAAGTTTAATAGGGAAAAACACAATTTGTAGCAATATGGCATTCCGCTTTACCACAAAACTGATTTTTTAAACTTTATTTTTATTGAACTATAAAACATGTACAAAGGCAAAAATACACAATTGTACTTTCATAGATTAAGTACAATGTGCATGATATACAAATTCTGGAGTCATCTCAGTAACAGCAACTCAAACTGTCCACTAGCAAATACTTTGGATAAGAGACAGTTCTATAAAATAATGGAGTGGAATGGGTAAATGTGAATTAGTTGCTTACTTCATTAAAAAGTACAAAGACTTAAGGACATGCAATGAAGTAACAAAGTAGTAAAGTTAAGACTACTCAAAGAAACTATTTTTTTACTCAACGTGTAATCAAAATATGGAGTTTGTTGCCAGAGGGTGTAGTAAAAGCTGTCAGTGTAGTTGGGTTTAAAAAAGGTTTGGACAATTCATGGTGGAAAGGTCCATAAACCATTATTAATAGGACCCGGGAAATTCACTGCATTGTGAAAACCTGTGTGCCTTTTTGGGATCCTGCCATGTACTTGCGACTGGATTGGCCAGTGTGAAAATAGAATACTGGGCTTGATGGACCTTGGTCTGATCCAGTATGGCATTTCTTATGTTCTTATGTAGTAATCTGGGGCTGCAATGTCTCCCCCTCCTGGCTATTTTCATAAAGATATACAGCTTTATTCTAACTTCCACTTGTCCATTCCAAATCATTACAGGTTCAGCACAGTTACTTACCTGTAACAGGTGATCTCTGGGAACAGCAGGAATAAGTCTTCATGCATCAAGTGCAGAGAGGAATCTTCATACCTTGGATTGTAACAGGTGATCTCTGGGAACAGCAGGAATAAGTCTTCACAACCCACCCACCTCCCCTAGGAGTTGTATCTCTCTATCTATCTTTCCTTTCCTCTCTCTCTCTCTTTGTCTCAGCTTTAAAACTCGAACTGGAGAGAGGCGGTTGGGAAAGGCGGGAAGGCAGCGCGCAAGCGCTGTGGGATGCTCCCAAAAGCTTTCTTACTGGACGCTGGGGAGCGTTCCCGCGCAGGCTCCATCGGTACCGACGATACCCATATGTGAAGACTCATTCCTGCTTGTTCCTGGAGATCTTCTGCAATTCAGCCTTCTCTATTTCCTCCTTTAAATTGGCCTAAATTAATATTTGTTCTATTAGAAACAAAAGCCATCTGCTTTATGATCTAGTATTACAATACAAACTGCATTTTCTCCGCTTTGAGAAGACTTGGCTCACAAATATTGAACTGCTTTTCTTACTCAAGCCTGCATCCTAATTATAAGAACATGGCAAACTAAGGAAAACTATGCGCAGTCAGAGTAATGTCCATCCAGGGCGCATCCTGTCTCTGACAGTGGCCAAGATAGGTTACAAGTAGCCAGAAGATCACAAAAGTAGATGTCTGAGAAGGTACAAATTCAATAAATTAAATTAAATAGCTCATTTCCAATGATGAGCAATGGCTCTCCAATTCTGTCTAGCTAATAATGTTTTTATGGACCTTTCTTCCAGCAACTTGTCCAAACCTATTTTGAATCTGACAATGTTAAGTCACCTAGCAACAAATACTCTGGTAACAGATTATGTAGCTTAATTATGTGCTACAAAAAAATAATCTAAGATTTCTTTTTCATCGGATGGTCATTAGTTTCAAGGAGTGTCCTCTTATTTGTGTGTTGTTCCACCCACTCATGATTTTATAAACTTCTATCATATTTTCTCTCACTTTGCAATTTTTTCTCCATGTTAAAAGAGCTCTAACTCATTTAGCCTTTCCTCCCAAGGGAAGTGTTCTCTCTCCTTTATCATCTCTCTAAATATTTTCTCGTTCTGCTAAATCATTTCAGAGATGGGGTGAACAGAACCACTTATTATACTCAACATGTGATCGTACAAGGGATCTTTAAAGATGCATAATGATATTCTGTTTTGTTCTATATCCTTTTTAATAATCTCTAACACTGTACTTTCCATTTTAGCAACCGTGGCATACTGGGCTGAAAATTTCAATATACTGTCCATGACGACGCCAAGATCTTTTTCTTGGGTGGTGATTCCTAATTCAGAACCCAGCCTTTTGTAGTATAGTTAGGATTATTTTTCCCTATATGCATCACTTTTCACATGTCCATATTAAGAAAGAATTTTATAAAGCCAAGCCTAGTTAATGCATTTTTGCACATGTATACCATGCCTATTTAATATAAAAAGTGAAGTATTGAGTACTTTACCCCATAAAATACAGTTGTAGTCAACATTATTGACACCCTTGAAGTTCAACCCCTTAATATCCAATATCTCCATAAAAAAGTGGCCAATGAAATGGCTTTAGACTATATGTACACGCATATTTAACGCATAAAATAATCAAATATAAGGCCAACTAAAAAAGGAAATAGTATAAAAACTGGGACATTGCAAGGACATGATTATTGGCACCATTATAAAGAATTCAAATCAGTTTGAACAGAAGAACCACATTCCCATAGCAGTAATGAATAGTGGTTCTAATGTTTAAAATGGCCATATTTGGCTTCCGGTGATGTCAGCGGACCTTATGGCAGCGAAGTAAATGGGCTCCGCCGTCAAAGTCTGAGAAACGGTGGTAAAACCCCCTAAAACAATGAGAGGTAGAGCTCTATGGCTGAGGCACTAACCTCTGAGCATACTATTAATAGAAGGAAGGAAGAGCAAATGGAACTCGGCCCTTAAAATAAGCCAATTGGCGGCGAGCTATGTTGGTGTGGAGAACCGCGTGGCTGAGCAGCGTGGAGGACCGAGAGGCCCTGGAGACAAAACGCTCTGCAGGAAGACCGGAGCGTACAGCAGTAAGCTCAAAGCCAAGGAGCGAGGTAACTTATGGGGGCAGAAGTGAAGAACTCCCCTGAACAGGAGAAGCGACAGCAAATCCGGCGGGCAGAGAGTGCACTCACGCGATTGCACGGAAGAGCAAATGGTGCAGGGAAGCGACGGCCCGAAAGCAGCGGGGAGTGCGTGGTAGGAACAGCAGCCGGAGAAGTGACATAGCAGAGGGGAGGAGCACAGCCCGATCGGAAGGAGAAGAGAATTACGAGGCAGCAACCCCTAATGATCGGACACAGGAGGAGGATATACAGAATTAAAACTACATAAAAACATCTTTATTGAGAGCAGCCTACAAAACAACAGAGTCCAGCCATATCCAAGGCAATAAAAACGGATGCTCCCACTGTGAATCAATAAAGGGAGAACGATTTACCATACAGCAGGACGAGGAAGCAGAGGCCTGGGCTCTGGGAGATTATAAGTTTCAGACAGCCCGAAGGGACCACGAGCGGGGACGCAGAGTAAGATGGACAAGTCTAAAGAAGGTCTTAACTACAAAGAAGAAATTGGCGGAGTTCAGATCCCCCTATGCCACTCCGAGAGGAGATAAGGAAGGGGAAGAGGAGGGTAAAATGCTGGCAGAGCAGGAGTCTGAGCCCGCGGAGGGGCTGGAGAGCTCGTGGGGACCAGGAGTGGCCGATATGATCAAGATGTGGCTGAATGAACTGAAAGAAGAAATAAAAGTGGAAATAAGCGGAGTTAAAAACGAATTAAAAGAGACATTACAATCTCTCAGACAAGACATAGCAGACCTGGGATCCTGGGTAGAGGAAACAGAAACTCAGCTGGAACAACACGGAGAGTCAATGGAAGATCTTCAAAAGGGATGGGAGGAGTTAAAGCAAGCCCAGGAGGAATTAAAAGAGAAGACGGAGGATCTGGAAGACCGGTCAAGGAGAAGTAATATAAGAGTGAGAGGAGTACCAGAGGACCCCAAGTATAAAAATTGTGAAGAGGTGACTACAAAAGTGTTCAAAGCACTGCTACAAGCGGCAGCTCTTGATGAGAGTGGGGAAGGCGAACACTTGCAAATAGAGCGGGCACACAGAGGACTAGGGCCAATTAGAGACCACTGACCAAGGGATATCGTGGTCTGTCTGAGATCCTTTAAAACTAAAGAAAATCTACTGAAAGCGGCAAGGAAGCTGGGACAGTTCAAATGGAAAGGGCATGGGGTGGAGCTGTTTCAGGATCTCTCCTCAGGCACGCTGCAGCGTCAGAGGGAGATGAAGGAAGTTACGGCTTATTTGAGGAGGGAGGAGGTCCATTTGGCCTCTTAATTACTGCAAATGGTATCTCGCGGAAGGTGAAGACATGCGAGGAAGCCTGGGGAGTGATCGGTGACATGGGACTAACTAATCTACCGAGTGGCAATGCAAACCAAGCAAGAACCAAGAATGCCACGACATTCGGGAGCAAGGCAAATAATCAGAGATGGCATAGAGCACCATCTAATGGACAGAAAGTAGCGAGACTGACCAAAAGTAGCCAAGGGGCACAAGAGAAGGCGAAGGATATCGGCTGAAAGGGAGGATCCGGGAATGTCCGGCACCAGATGAATCATCATATGAACTGTTATGTAGGACAATGTAAGGAAGATTGAAAGCGATGATGGGGGTGGGGGAATGGAAAGTGGATGGGCGGAGAGGTGAGGGGTAAGGAGGGTAACCTGGAGAGGGGGGTTGAGGGCTTGGGATTAATGGCTACGCCTTAGTCGGAAATTTATACAACAGGAGGGAAGCTGGGAGTGAAGTTTAGTTAAGGGAGGTTAAGAGGGGATAGAGAAGGTGAGGCTGGAAGAGAGGGGTGAATTAGATCGGGGGAGGAGCTGGGGGAGGGGGGCTGAGATATGCGAGATAGGGATAGTGCAAGAGAGGGGGGAGGAGGGATAGGAAGGTAGGGCAGGCTGAGGTTTGATTGATAGTCACAAGATATGGAAGTCGAGTCTCCAAGGTGGGGACGAGGGCGGTGAAGGGGGGTGGGGGGAGGGGGGGGAGGGGGAAGTGAGGGAGGAGGGGGGCACAAGGGGAAAGGTAGTAAATATCCAAGGTGAGTTAAAAATAGTAATATTAAATGTAAAAGGGCTTAATTCGCCATTTAAAAGACAGAAACTGTATAAAGAACTAACACGTCAAAAGGCAGAGGTGGTATTCATACAGGAAACACACCTCACTGGGGCAACCAAATATTTGGTAAAGCCTAAAGGATGTGGAATCTGCATCTTTGCATCAAACACAGTAGAAAAAAAGAAGGGAGGTACCGTAATCTTCATAGATTCCAAAATTAAGATGGACGTACAGAAAGTAGTCAGAGACAAAGCGGGTAGATATGTGTTAATGCGGTTGAAAACTGGGAAGGAGTGGTATTGCCTAGCGAATGTATATGCACCTACAGGGCCACAAGGCGAATTCTGGACAAAGCTTAATGAAGAGGTGGGGACGTTAGGAGAAGGTATTTTGATATGTGGTGGGGACTTCAATTTAACCTGGAACCCGGCTAGAGACACAACGGGGAAAAGAGAGGGTAAGGAGAGCAGATAGAAGCAAATATTGCCATTTTGTAACAAAATTGCTTAATAGATGCTTGGAGATTTCAACACCCCTGGAAACGACAATTCTCATACTTTTCCCCAGTACACAGTTCTTATTCCCGAATAGATGCCATATGGATAACCAAGGAGGTGGTGGGAAGAATTAAAAGGGCGGAGATGGATTCTATAACGTGGTCTGACCACGCTTTAGTGGAAATCAGATTGGAAGTGGAGGGGAAGAAGGGCGGCACACAATTCTGGAGATTGAATGAATCTTTATTAGAAGATGTAAAAGTAAGAGAAGAAATAGAGCGGGAAACAAGAGAATACGTTAAGTGGAATGACAATGGTGAGGTGGCGTGGGGGGGGGGTGTTTGGGATGGATATAAAGCAGTAGTGAGAGGGGTTTTGCTTAAATGGGGGGCCCGTAAAAAGAAGGACAGGGAGACAAAGGATAAGGAATTGAGAGAAAGGTTAATGAAATTGGAAGAACTAGATGCGCTAGAAAGAAAGGGAACGTATAGGGGACAAGTATTGGCCGCCCGAGCGCAACTCAATGCTATGCAGGCCGATATAATACAGTACCGCATGCAGCTTTTGAGACAGGAATTTTTTGAAGGGGGCAATAAAGCTGGGAGATACATGGCGCTGAAACTGAAACAGCGGAAGTTAAGATCGCACATCTTGACAATTAGAGATGCAGGAAGGAAAACAGTATCCAAAGATGGGGATATTAGGGAGGCTTTTAAGAGTTATTATCAATCGTTATATGAGGCAAGAACCCCCCCCAGCGGCAGATAGGGTACAAAGCTACCTAGACTCCATACAGTTAACAAAACTGAATGAGGAGGAGCAAAAAGAATTAAATAGAGCTATAAAAGAAGAGGTAATCTCGAAAGCAATAAAGCAGCTGAAAGTAGATAAGGCTCCGGGATTAGATGGGCTTACGGCGAGGTTTTATAGAAGGTTTGGAGAGCTTCTAACCAAGACCCTTGTGAGGTTGTTCAACTTACCAAGGGAGGGAGGTTTGTTGGCTAATACCATGGGGTGGGCAGGCATAACTGTAATAAAGCAGGAAAGGATCCGCAAGAATGCTCATCGTACAGGCCTATCTCATTACTAAACCTAGATGCTAAACTATTGGCCAAAATATTGGCTATGCGTTTAAATAGGGTAATAGGGAAACTGATACATCAAGATCAAGCGGGATTTATACCAGGTAGACAGGTAGCTGATAACATTCGGAAGATATTAAATACAATTTGGTTGATTGAAAAAAGCAAGGAAGAGGCTTTATTGTTATCCTTGGATGCGGAAAAGGCCTTTGATCAAGTCTCTTGGCCTTTCCTATTTCAGGTACTGGAAAGAATGGGGCTGGGAGGAGAATTCATAAGCTGGATACAAGCATTATATCATAACGAAAAAGCGTTCGTTAGGGTCAATGGAGCCTATTCAACAGTTTTTGAGCAAGGTAGGGGTACGAGACAGGGATGCCCTTTGTTGCCTCTGCTATTTGCGCTTTCCGTGGAGCCGTTCGCGGAACGGGTAAGAGAACGGAAAGATTTGAAGGGAGTAGTGGTGGGAAAGACGGAATACAGAATATCAATGTTCGCGGATGATATCATTATGAGTGTGACTAGACCGAGGTCCACTTTACCAATATTAATGTGGGAATTAGAAGAATACGGTATTGGGATTTACTATTAACTGGGCAAAATCCGAAATATTAAACCTGTCAATAACGAAGGATGAACAGGAAGTCATACAAAAAATCCATTTAGGTGGGCACGGGGGTCGATTCGGTATTTAGGGATTCACATAAGCAATAGCCTGGAATCATTATATGATTTAAATTATTTAAAGCTATTTGGGCAAGTGGAGAGTTGGTTGAATGGGTGAGGACAAGGTTCTATGTCCTGGTTTGGACGTATAGCAGTTATAAAAATCATGTTATTGCCTAGATTTCTATTCCTGTTTCGGACACTACCGATACAAGTACCACAGAGAAAGTTAAAGCTAACGCAGAGAACTATTAATCGATTTATCTGGCAAAACAGGAGCCCCAGGGTAGCATTTTCAGTTATACAGAGAGCAAAAGGGGAGGGGGGATTGGGGGTTCCCAATTTTAGAAAATATTATGCGGCAGCATAGTTGAAAACGATTTATGATTGGCAACGAGAGAAACAGAAGCAATGGGTCCAAATGGAAGAAGACTCGGTAAGGGGAGTGGGATTGGAGAGGATAAAATGGAAAGGAAGTAAAGTCCCAGAAGCGATCACGTTAAACCCCCTAATAACACATAGCGTGAAGATGTGGAAGCAGAATAGGAAAATATTAATACAAGATAAGGAATACTCACAAGGGATGACGTTAATGGCGTGCTTTGAGAGGGGGCAGGGGCCAGGAATGAGTGTACTGAAAAGATGGGCAAACTTGGGGCTCACCCATATTTCCGAAATAGTGGATAGAGAAGGGATCAGAGTGTTTGAGGGGATTAAGGATTTGTATGGGCTAACTAGCAATGATTATTATAGCTATATCCATATTAGTCACTTTTTGCGACAGCCAAAGGTCTGGAAGGATTTATGGGGGAACAGGGGGTGGTTTGAGGCCCTGGTATCAGGCCAGCTAGGTCAAAAGGGAGCACTCTCTAAGATATATAAAGGATTAATGGAGGGAGGAGGGAGTAAATTAAAGTTCATGGAGAAATGGGAGGAGGATATAGGGAGACGATGGAGTGAAGAGGAGTGGGATAAGGTGATACAGATGGTGGCGGGTACATCAATTGCTACCCAGATAAAAGAAAACACACATAAAGTGTTATATAGGTGGTATTTTGGACGCCGATTAGTAAAAAGAGGGCTGGACAGGGACAATCTGATTTGGGTTGGAGGGGATATCAAGAGAGAAGAGATATGTTACATATGTGGTGGTCATGTGGGAAGCTCCAAAAATACTGGGACAGGGTGATAGATATAATATTTATTTATTTTTATTTATTTACATTCTCTTATATACCGCGCTATTCGGCATCAGTGCGGTTTACATTGAACAAACTGAAATTACATTGAACAGGGCATTATAACTTGGAGATAACTATTTTATAGGGAACATGGGCTATGGAGGGTTAAGTGGCTTGCCCAAGACCACAAGGAGCACCTGTGGGACTAGAAACCCCAGTCCTTCCGGCCCAAGGTTGCTGTCCTCTAGTGGGATTTGAACCCCCGACCTTCCGGCCTGAAGTACCTTGCCCCAACCACTAGGCCACTCCAATATATGAGATGACAGGACATAGATTGCAGAGGAAACCAGAAATCTGTTTATTGCACCAGTTGGAGAAAACTATCTCGGAGAGGGTTAAGAGGGTATTACAACACTGCATCGTAGCAACACGATGTGAGATAGCAAAATGTTGGATAGGGGTGTCTTTACCACAGAGTGAAGGCTTCATTAGAAGAATGACAGAACTGTGTTTGATGCATCGACTAACGAAGCTGAAGCAAGGGAAAGAAGAGAGGAGTGTGGAACATTGGACGAAGATATGGATTTGGCTTCAGGATTGGGGCGGGGAAGTAAGGAGAGGGGGGTATAAAGGTGGGATGGTTTCAGGCAAAGAATGATATTAATATGATGTTCTGTTTCTGTAATCACTAGAACGTTTACATATATTAGAGATAACTATGTAAAACCTAATAAGATTGCATAATAATATGCAGTTGATGGGGAGTATAGAGAGGGGAGGGAAGGGGGAGGGTGTTGGGGGGGGAAGCTGAGGAAGAGGTAACGTGGTAGCTATTAAAGCAAGAGCTGAAGATCGTATGTAGAGAGGAGTTCATGTTACAAAAAAATTGTTAAAAGTGATAGCTGATAATGTCTGTTATATAAGTTTGGAAAATACCAATAAAAAATTAAATGGGGAAAAAAAAAGAAATAGAAGAAATATAAGATTAGTAAGTCAAGTAAAATAAGATTGTGGAATAAAACATAGTTACTCACCACTAACAGGTGATCTCAGGGAACAGCAGGAATTTAGTCTTCACATATGGGTATCGTCAGTACTGACGGAGCCTGCGCAGGAACGCTCCCCAGCGTCCACTAGGAAAGCTTTTGGGAGCATCCCACAGCGCCTGCGTGCTGCCTTCCTGCCTTTCCCAACTGTCCCTCTCCAGTTGAGTTTAAAGCTGAGACAAAGAGAGAGAGAAAGAAAGAGAGAGAGATACAATTCCTAGGGGAGGTGGGTGAGTTGTGAAGACTAAATTCCTGCTTTACCCAGAGATCACCTGTTACAGGTGAGTAACTATGCTATCTCCAGGAAAAAGCAGGAATGTAGTCTTCACATATCAGGACTCCCTAGCTTCAGATGCCAGGGAGAAGGCCCCAGAAGTTGTGTGCCCCTGTGAAAGGGCTCCACTTCCCCCCATAGATCCTACCAGGGATGGTGGGTAGGAGTTGATTAAGTGTGGAACAGGTGTTGAACAGCCTGACCAAACGAGGCATCCCGGCGGGAGTCCTTGTCTAAGCAGTAATGGACTGTGAAGGTATGAACTGAAGCGCAAGTAGCTGCTCGACAGATGTTGTCGATAGATACAGAGTGAAGATGAGCCATAGAGGCTGCCATGGCTCTCACATTGTGAGCTGTGACATGGCCTTCAAGAAGAAGGTTCTTACTTTCATAGGCAAAAGATATACACTGTGCAATCCAGCTGGACAGTGTTCTTTTGGAGACAGGAAGTCCCAAATGATTAGGATCAAAAGCAACAAAGAATTGAGAGGACTTTCTATGTTGCTGTGTCCTTTGCAAGTAAAAGGCCAAAGCCCTTTTACAGTCCAAAGTATGAAGATTCCTTTCTGTATTTGAGGCGTGAGGCCTTGGGAAGAATACAGGAAGGTAAACCGCTTGGTTTAAATGAAAAGGTGATACCACCTTTGGCATAAAGTGTGGATGAGTCCAAAGGACTACCTTATCATGATGGAACCTTGTATAAGGAGGATCAGCCACCAACGCTTGCAATTCACTGATGCGACGTGCTGATCTGATTGCAATAAGAAAGATGACCTTCCAGGAAAGGAATTTCAAAGAGGTGGTAGCTAATGGTTCAAAAGGCGGCTTCATGAGCTGCCCAAGAACCAGATTTAAATCCCATGCCACCGGTGGTGGCTTAATGGGAGGCTTAGTTAAAAGAAGGCCTCTCATAAATCTCGCTACGAGAGGATGAGAGGAAATAGGTTGTCCATTTAGAGGCTTGAAAGAAGCTGCAATAGCACTCAAATGAAAACTCACTGAATTGGTCTTAAGCCCTGCATTTGATAAATGAAGGAGATACTTCAGTAATGATTCCAGAGGTAACGCAAGAGGGTTAAGACCCTTCTGCGAGCACCATATGGTAAACCTTTTCCACTTAAATGCATAAGAGCGTCTTGTGGAAGGCTTCCTGGAAGCATAAAGGATAACTTTTACCTGCTGAGAAAGGTTAAGACTGTGAAGTTCTAGGCTTTCAGCAACCAGGCCCTGAGATGCAGAGACTGGAGATTTGGGATGCCACAGCATCCCGTCCTCTTGAGAAAGGAGATTTGGAGCAGATCCTAGCTCCAGAGGCGGAGCTTGAGAGAGATGTAGAAGCAGAGGGTACCACATTTGCGGAAAGACATACAGGAAGTCCTGACACCTATGGAGGAGGAAAGCATCCCTGGTCTGACAACCCTGAGCCGGAATACTGGAACAGAAACGGGGGAGGTTTGGCATTCAGTGGACTTGCAAAGAGGTCTATGTCCGGGGTTTCCCAAATTTGAAAAACTTTGGCCACCTGGTCTGCATGGAGAGACCATTCATGTGGAAGCAGAACTCAACTGAGTCTGTCTGCCCAAGAGTTTTGATTGCCTGGAAGATACACCGCAAGGAAATGAATCTGATGCTCTCTGGCAAGGGCCCATAGTCGCAAAGCTTCGTTGCAGAGCGACAGAGAGCCTCTTCCGCCCTGCTTGTTCATATAGAACATGGCTACTTGATTGTCCGTTTGAACTAGGACGGTCTTGTAGCTGAGCTGCGTGTGGAATACTCGAACAGGCAACCTGAAGCCTGAGTCCACTGAATGGATAAAGTCCACTGGGCTGCTCTCATATGGAGGCGAGCATAAGGAACCACATGCATGGTGGATGCCATGTGGCCTAGCAACTGTAAGATTTCCCAAGCAGTGAGGTGAGGTTTTAGCACTGCTTGGGAAGCTAACTGCACAATGCGAAGGCAGCAGGGCTGTAGAAGGAAGGCCCTTGTCTGTCTGGTATCCAGCAGAGCTCCTATAAACTCCAGGGACAGAGTGGGAGCAAGGTTGGACTTTGGGAAGTTTATGACAAATCCCAAATACTGAAGGATGCGCATTGTGCGAGAGAGAGCAACCCTGGCCTCTGGCTCTGAAGGGGCTCGAATGAGCCAGTTGTCTAAGTAAAGGAAGATAAATATTCCCAGGGTGCGGAGAAATGCTGCCACCACAGCCATGGATTTTGTGAACACTCTTGGTGCAGAGGCCAGGCCAAAGGGAAGAACCCTGTATTGGTAGTGCTTCCTTTGAAACAGAAAGCGAAGGAACTTTCGGTGAGTTGGATGGATGAGAACATGAGTGTACATATCCTTGAGATCTAGAGAACAAAGCCAATCCCGACTCTGAAGGTATGGCAGCAGAGTTCCTAGAGAAATCATTTTGAAGGTCTGTTTAAACAGGAATTTGTTCAATTCTCTGAGGTCTAAAATGGGTCTGTGTCCTCCTGTTTTCTTTAAATAAGGAAATAGGGGGAGTAAAACCCTGTACCCCGTTGGGGAATGGGTACCTCTTCTATTGCCCCTTGAGCAAGGAGCACAGTGACCTCTTGACCTAACTGGTCATTGAGAGAGGTCTGAGAATTGAACTGACTTACCATTGTAGGAGGGGGCATGCTGAGGAAATGAAGCTTGTACCCCTCTCTTACAATTGACAGAGTCCAATTTTCTGCTGTTATCTGACCCCATTTGGGGGCAAAATGACATAACCTTTCTGGAATGGTGGAGGGTTCTGGGCCGTTCAGGGCCAGGAAGGCAAAGTTCTCTAGAGAGGAGTCAAAGCTCTTGTGGAGGCTGAATCTGCTGAGCCGGTTGAGGCTTAGCTGCTTTTGTCTTTCTTTGCCTAGGTTGTTGCTGCTGTCCCTTTTGGGCAGACTGACCTAAGCGATGTCCCTGTTGGGTATAGGAGGGATAAAACTTCTTAATCATACTTAAGAATGGTTTCTTGGAGGATTTTTTCCTCGCAGAATCAGCTGTAGATTTAGACAATCTATCCAACGTGATATTGTCAGCATCTATCTCATTAGCTTTTTCCTGCCAATTCTTGCCAACGAGATTCTCTCCTGTACAAGGAATATTCCCTAGTTTATCCTGTACCCAAATTTCCAAGTCAGATGCCTGGAGCCAGGCAATCCTACGTGCACCTATGGCAATAGCAGAGGTTTTGCTTATGCACTCAAAGCAGTCAAAGGTTGCACGATTCACAAACTTGGAAACATCCTGAGCACGTTTGACAAGGACGAGGTAATCTTGCCTCTTATCATCAGGAAGGAGAGGGCTCATAAGCTCTAAATCTCCTGTGACCTCCTTAAGGAAAATTCCCATATATAAGATATAGAAACTGATCCTAGCAAAAAGCATGGAAGCCTGGAAGATTCGACGTCCAAAGGCGTCAAAAGTCCTACACTCACGTCCTGGAGAATTAGATGCATGTCTTTTTGCACTCTTTATCCTTCTCATAGCTGATTCCACCACCATGGAATGGTGTGGTTACTGAGTCTTCTGAAACCCAGGACAAGGAGGAACTCAATACATGGTGTCGAGTCTTCGACAGTGAGGAGATGTGGTTAGAGGTGTTTCCCACATCCTTAACATGAGATCATGCAAGATCTCATGAATAGGTAAGGTAGCTGTCTCCTTGGGAGCTTTAGGGTATTGCAGGATTTCTAATTCCTTTGCCCTAGGCTCTTTTTCAGGAGCCACTGAAGAGAAGAAGAATCCTCAGGAAGAAGTACTCTGGTATCGGCAGAGCTTTCAGAGTCTTCAGACTCATCCGAGGATTCGGAGTATCTCCGATCCGGGTGATCGTGCAAGGCACAGTACCGGTACTGATCGAAGTCGGCATAGGAGTGGTCCAGTACTGACCTGTCGATATCAGATGGATATGCATGACTTGGTCCCGGTAGAATACCTGCTGATATCGATGCAGTCGGTGCCAGCACTGGAGGTTGTGCCGGCACCCGTTGAATTGTCTGAAGCGGTTTCAAGGGCATCAAGGCCATGAGAAGAGCTGCCAGACTGCATTCAATAGACAAGGATCTCTGGTCTACTGACGCTGCCGATGCTTGGGTATCAGTACCGGATGAAGTGGCCGGTACCCCAGAGCATGGCACCAGTGGTTCTGCCGAATTTGAAGCCTCGAGAACATCCTGGAGCCCTGTTAATGCTTTGGAAGCCGAAGCCTCCCACCGGGGCAATTTTGCCGGTGAAGGTCCCTCAAGGGCAAAGCCAGAGGCATCTCGCTGTCTAGAAGGAGATCTACCCTTTGAGGACCGGCTAGATTTATGTTTAGTTACCTGAGATCCATGGGAGGAAAACGAAGCCCTGGAAGAAGTCAATGCCACGGAGGCTGCATCGGAGGGAAAAAGGGTGCTAAGTTTAGCAGTTCGGTTCTGCCGGCCCCTTTTCGATATCATCCCACAGGCAACACACTCAGAAATAGAGTGGTCAGGACATAAACATTTGAGGCACCACTCATGGGTGTCGGTGACAGAGATGGTACCACCACACTTAGAACACTTTTTAAAATCCGAGGCCGGTTTTTCCATTCTGAAGGAAAAGTTGGGCCTAGTGCCCAAAATGGCGCGTGGCAGCTGAAGAGAAAATTACTGGAAAGACTCCCGGCAGTACCGGTATAGCATCGAGGGAAGGCAGACACGACCACAAAAAAGAAGAATGGAAGGGATTTTTTTCTCCGGTGACAGGATGTGTGACCTGTCGGCTCCGCGGAAAACGAAGAACTGGAGAGGGACAGTTGGGAAAGGCAGGAAGGCAGCACGCAGGCGCTATGGGATGCTCCCAAAAGCTTTTCTATTGGACGCACACAGTTGAAAATGGATAATATCTTTATTGAAATAATATATTGATATCAAATGTTGTGATCAATTTTAAAGAATACTAATTAGATAAGAGGCATGGTGTATCTCTGAGTTCCGTAATCACCATATAAGTTGGCACCATTTGTACTATGTACAGTCAAACCTCGGTTTTAATGATTAATCCGTTCTAAGAAGTCTGACTAAAACCGAAACGTACGAAAACCGAAGCAGTATTTCCCATAGGAAATAATGTAAATTCAATTAATCCGTTCCAGACACCCAGCTCCTGTCACTTCTCTCACCTGCCCGATCGTCCACAGGACAGCAAACACACAGATATTGTACTGTACGGCACTGTAATCTGATCGCTGACTCCGTCTCAACAGCAATTTGCAAGCGTACCCTGCAAGAGAAAGAACTGCCTCCCACATTCATGCAACATCTCCTGCTTACATTGACAGCTACCCTGCTACCTCCGAGCCTGAGGGGGCACTCCAGAGAACAGGCAGGCGGTGCAGAGATCGGGGCCTTCCTCTCTGTGCAATCCTTGCATCTCTGGCTCGAGGATGTTGCTCAGCTGACTTTGGCTTCTCAACACGCGATCGGTGAGTCCGGGGGGGGGGGGGTAGTGCTGCCGGGACTGGGCGGGCAGACCAGCACGAGGGTGTATGTATTGCAGTACAGTATACAGTATAGGTTTTCAGATCTGGCAGCACTGGCTCACCATTCTTGACGAAAACCGAGGCGATATACGATAACCGAGACAAGATCTCAGTCAGAAAAGACGTCGAAAACCGAAACGAACGAAAACCGGGGCACACGAAAACCGAGGTTTGACTGTATATATATTTACATGCACAATATATGCAAATGTTTGTATTTTGAAAATTTTGGTTCAATAAAAAACTTTAAATACACTCTCTCTTCCATATTCACAATGGTGAAGACAAGAGAGCTGCCTGAGACCGTCAGAAAAACCATCACCACTAAACATCAAACTTCAAAGAGGTACAAGGCCAACTTCAAAGGGGTACAAGGCCATCTCAAAAGACCTTGGAAACCTGTGTTTACAGTTTGCAATGTTATTAAGAAGTTTTCTGTTCATGGAACTGTCTACAACCCTACCAGGACATGGAAGGAAGAAGAAAATTAATCCAAGAAGTCTTCAAAGGTTAGTATAGCATAGTTACCCACCTGTAACAGGTGATCTCCGGGAACAGCAGGAATTTAGTCTTCACATATGGGTATCGTCGGTACCGACGGAGCCTGCGCGGGAACGCTCCCCAGCGCCCAATTAGGAAGCTTTTGGGAGCATCCCACAGCGCCTGCATGCTGCCTTCCCGTCTTTCCCAAATGCCTCTCTCCAGTTGAGTTTAAAGCTGAGACAAAGAGAGAGAGAGGGAAAGGGAAAGAGATAGATAGAGAGATACAACTCCTAGGGGAGGTGGGTGGGTTGTGAAGACTAAATTCCTGCTGTTCCCGGAGATCACCTGTTACAGGTGAGTAACCATGCTATCTCCAGGAACAAGCAGGAATGTAGTCTTCACATATGGGGACTCCCTAGCTTTAGATGCCAGGGAGAGACGCCAGAAGTTGTGTGTCCCTGAGACAGGGCTCCACTTCCCCCCATGGATCTCTGGCATCCAACCAGGGATGGTGGGTAGGAGTTGATTAGGTATGGAACAGGTGTTGGAGAACAGCCTGACCAAACAAGGCATCCCGGTGGGAGTCCTTGTCCAAGCAGTAATGGGCTGTGAAGGTATGAACCGAGGCCCAGGTGGCTGCTCGACAGATGTCGTCGATAGACACAGAGTGCAGATGAGCCATTGAAGCTGCCATGGCTCTCACATTGTGAGCTGTGACATGGCCCTCCAGAGGAAGATTCTTACTCTGATAGGCAAAGGAAATACACTGAGCAATCCAGTTAGACAGTGTCCTCTTGGAGACTGGAAGTCCCAAATGAGAAGGATCAAAAGCAACAAAGAGCTGAGAGGACTTTCTATGTTGCTGTGTTCTTTGCAAGTAAAAGGATAAAGCTCTTTTACAGTCCAAAGTATGAAGATTCCTTTCTGCATTTGATGCATGAGGCCTTGGAAAGAACAAAGGCAGGTAGACTGCATGGTTAAGATGAAAAGGCGAGACCACTTTTGGCATAAAGTGTGGATGAGTCCTAAGGACTACCTTGTCATGATGGAACCTTGTATAAGGTGGATCAGCCACTAGTGCTTGCAACTCTCTGATGCAACGTGCTGATGTGATTACAATGAGAAAGATAACTTTCCAAGAAAGGAATTTCAATGAGGTAGTAGCTAGGGGTTCGAAAGGTGGCTTGATGAGCTGACCAAGAACCAGGTTTAAGTCCCATGCCACCGGTAGTGGCCTAATGGGAGGCTTAGTAAGAAGAAGGCCTCTCATAAATCTTGCAACAAGAGGATGGGAGGAAATAGGTTGTCCATTTAGAGGCTTGAAAGAAGCTGCAATAGCACTCAAATGGATTCTTACTGAATTAGTCTTAAGTCCTGCATTGGATAAATGAAGGAGATACTCCAGTAAAGATTCCAGAGGTATCGCAAGGGGGTTAAGACCCTTCTGCGAGCACCATATGGTAAACCTCTTCCACTAAAAAGCATAAGAGCGTCTTGTGGAAGGTTTCCTGGAAGCATAAAGGACATCCTTTACTTGCTGAGGGAGGTTAAGATCATGAAAATCTAGGCCTTCAGCAACCAAGCTCTGAGATGCAGAGACTGGGGATTGGGATGACATAACATTCTGTCTTCCTGTGGCAGGAGAACTGGAGAAGATCCTAACTCCAGGGAGGGAGCTTGAGAGAGATGTAGAAGCAAAGGGTACCACACTTGCCGTGGCCAATGTGGAGCTATGAGAATCATATGCCCTCTGTCTCTCTGAAGCTTGAACAGGGTTTTGGGAATTAGGGGAATGGGTGGAAAGGCATAAAGGAAGTCGCCCCCAATGAAGGAGGAAAGCATCCCTGGCCTGAGAGCCCTGAGCCGGAATTCTGGAACAGAACCGGAGAAGTTTGGAATTCAACGGACTTGCAAAGAGGTCTATGTCCGGGGTTCCCCAAATTTGAAAGATCTTGGCCACCTGGTCTGCATGCAGAGACCATTCCTGTGGAAGCAGAACTCGACTGAGTCTGTCTGCCCAAGAATTCTTTATGCCTGGAAGATACAGTGCCAGGAGATGAATCTGATACTCTCTGGTGAGGGCACATAGTCGCAAAGCTTCGTTGCAGAACGACAGAGAGCCTGTTCCCCCCTGCTTGTTCATGTAGAACATGGCTACTTGACTGTCCATATGAATGAGGACTGTCTTGTAGCTGAGCAGGGTGTGGAACACTCGAAGAGCAAGGAAGATTGCTCTGAGCTCCAAGAGATTGATATGCAGATGAGTCTCCTGTGCAGCCCAGGTGCCTTGGGTGGAGAGATCTTGCAGATGAGCTCCCCAACCCATCGGAGGAACATCTGTTATGAGAGTTGCCTGGGGTAAGGGTTGTTGAAATGGGGACCCCAGCAACAGGTTCTGAGTGGACTGCCAACATTGGAGGGACAAAATAAGGCAATTTGTGTTTGCTATTTTGTCTGACAGGCACCCTGATGGCTGGGTCCACTGAGTGGATAAAGTCTACTGGGCCGCTCTCATATGGAGGCGAGCATAAGGAACCACATGCACGGTAGATGCCATGTGGCCTAGTAGTTGTAGCATTTCTCGAGCAGTGAGATGAGGCTTTAGCACTGCTTGAGAAGCTAACTGCACCATGCGAAGGCAACGGGCCTCGGGAAGATAGGCCCTTGCTTTTCTGGAATCCATCAAAGCTCCTATGAACTCTAGAGACTGAGTGGGAGTTAGACAGGATTTTGGGATGTTTATGACCAGACCCAAATACTGAAGGATGCGCACTGTGCAAGATAGAGAAGTCCTGGCCTCTGACTCTGATGGGGCTCGAATGAGCCGGTCATCTAAGTAGGGGAAGACGAATATCCCTAGAGTGCAGAGAAATGCTGCTACTACAGCCATACATTTCGCGAACACCCTTGATGCTGAGGCCAGGCCAAAAGGAAGCACCCTGTATTGGTAGTGCTTTCCTTGAAAAAGGAACCAAAGGAACTTTCTGTGAGTTGGATGGATGAGAACATGGGTGTACGCATCCTTTAGATCTAGAGAACAAAGCCAATCCTGACCCTGAAGATATGGCAGCAGAGTTCCTAGAGAAATCATCTTGAATTTCTCTTTGAACAGGAATTTTTTCAATTCTCTGAGGTCTAAGATAGGTCTGTATCCCCCCTATTTTCTTTGGGATAAGGAAATAGGGGGAGTAAAACCCTGTACCCTGTTGGTGGATGGGTACTTCTACTGCCCCTTGGGCAAGAAGCATAGTGACCTCTTGATCTAACAGGTTGATGAGAGAGGACTGAGAATTGAACTGTCTTACCATTGTGGGAGGGAGCATGCACAGAAAGTGCAGCTTGTACCCCTCTCTTATAATAGAGAGTGTCCAATGCTCTGCTGTTATCTGCTCCCACCTGGGGGCAAAGTGACATAACCTTCCTGGAATGGTGGAAGGCTCTGGTCCATTGAGGGCCAGGAAGGCTAACTTCTCTAGATGAAAGTCAAAGGCCTTGTGGAGGCTGAGACTGCTGAGACGGTTGAGGCTTAGCAGTCTTTGCTTTCCTTTGTTTAGGTGATTGCTGACTTTTCCGGGCAGGCTGACCTGCAGAACGTCCCTGCTGGGAATAAGAGGGATAAAACCTCTTCTTTTTTGAGAAGATAGAAATCTTTCAAGAAGTCTTTCTCGCAGGATCAGCTGTGCCTTTGGATAGCCTATCCAAAGTGGAGTTGTCAGCATCTAATTCACTGGCTTTTTCTTTCCAATTTTTGCCAAATAGATTTTCACCTGTGCAAGGGATATTGCCCAGTTTGTCCTGCACCCAGAGCTCCAAATCGGATGCCTGGAGCCAGGCAATTCTACGTGCACCTATGGCAATGGTAGGAGTGGCCTAGTGGAGGAGTGGCCTAGTGGAGGAGTGGCCTAGTGGTTGGGGCAAGGTACTTCAGGCTGGAAGGTCGGGGGTTCAAATCCCACTAGAGGACAGCAACCTTGGGCCGGAAGGACTGGGGTTTCTAGTCCCACAGGTGCTCCTTGTGGTCTTGGGCAAGCCACTTAACCCTCCATAGCCCATGTTCCCTGTAAAATAGTTATCTCCAAGTTATAATGCCCTGTTCATTGTAATTTCAGTTTGTTCAATGTAAACCGCCTTGATATCATGAAAGGCGGTATATAAGAAATGTTAAATAAAATAAATAAAATAAATAAATAAATTATGCACTCAAAACAGTCAAAAGCTGCACGGTTGACAAACTTAGACACATCCTGGGCATGCCTGACCAGTGTGAGAAAATCCTGCCTTCTAGAAAATCCTGCCTTCTAGAAAAGACCATACAACTCCAACTACAAGACTACATTGATGAACAAAAACTCCTTGATGAGCATCAATTTGGCTTCCGACCCTTCCATGGAGTTGAAACTCTCCTAATCGCCCTAACTGATCTACTCATCAGAGGCACCAATGACAACAACAAAGGCTTCCTTCTCCTCTTCATAGACCTATCTGCTGCATTCGATAGCATCAATCATAATACCCTCATTAACAGACTAGAATACCTAAAAATAGGAGGGACAGTCCTTGAATGGTTCAAATCATACATCTCAAACAGGTTAATACGGATACAATTAGGTAACGACACATCCGAAACTTTCCCACAAGGTCAAGGCATCCCCCAAGGATCAGCCCTCTCAGCCCTCCTCTTCAATTTATACCTCCAGCCCATTACAAACATATTTAAGAAGCACAAAATTAACCATTTCATATATGCAGATGATATCATGCTTGCCACCCCCATAAACCCTAACAATCCCGAATATGATAGCCTACTCCAATGTATGAACGAGACTACTAAATGGCTTGAAGACAACCACCTAAGCATTAACCTCAAAAAAACAGAGGCAATGTTCATAACGAGGAAATCAGACACTGAATACATATACCCCAATACAATCACAATAAACAATACACCTATACCTGTTAAAAAGGAGGTAAAATACCTTGGAATAATCTTAGACCACTCACTCTCCATGATTCCACACATAAAACACACAGTAAAAACCATATTTTATAAACTCAAGACAACACAACATCTGAGACCCCTACTCAACACCGATGACTTTAGATCTGTAGTTAATACACTCATAACCCCCCACTTCGACTATTGTAATAGTCTCCTAAATGGACTTCCATTAAAAAGCATATACTATCTCCAAAGAGCCCAAAACATATGCGCCAAGATGGTCACTAAAGCTAATCTAACAGACCACGTGACCCCAATTCTCCTAGACTTACACTGGCTCCCTATAAACAGCCGAATAAAATATAAAATCCTCCTAACTACTTTCAAAATCGTCAACAACATCTCCCCAACACAACTATCCACCCTAATACACCCTCCATCAGATACTAGATCACGCAGACAGAATGCAACCCACTCCCTCAACATAAAAACAAATTTTAGAAAAACTAAAGCGACAACAAGTGACAGGGCATTCTCCTTCGCTGCCCCCACCCTCTGGAATGAAACACCATTAACACTCCGCATGATAAAAGACCTTCACCAATTCAAAAAAGAATTAAAAACCTACCTCTTTACAAAACACTTTGAAATCCCCTACCAACAAAGAACTTCGCCAATACAATCACAGAAACACATACACTGTACCCAAGACAGAACAAATGACTAACACAGGAAAATTCACTAACCCCACTAACCCCACACAACCCGCTAATGAACCACTCAAACAGTTGATTATTTTCACCACTGTAACTGTATCTAACTAAGATGCGCTCCATGTATATAACTTGTAAATAGTTTGAAAAGCTCTGTTATAGTTAATGTTCAAAATGTTGTTCAAAATGTTGTTCAAAATCTGTTCAAAATATGTTCCCTGTAAGTACACCTGTACATAGTTAAAGCATAATGTTCCCTGTAAATGTATACAGAAGTATACAATTGTTCTGTTTAATGTTCAATGTAAACCGCCCCTGATCTCTGGAAGGGGCGGTATAGAAAAGACTGTTAAATAAAAATAAAAATAAAAATCCTCAGGAAGAAGAGGGCTCAAAACCTCTAAATTACCTGTGACTTCAAGGAACATTCCCATATATAAAATATAGGAACTGATTCTGGCAGAAAGCATGGAAGCCTGGAAAGTACGACGTCCAAAGGCATCCAAAGTTCTACACTCACGTCCTGGAGGATTAGAGGCATGCCTCTTTGCACTCCTGATCCTTCTCATAGCTGATTCCACTACAATAGAGTGGTGAGGAAGCTGAGTTTTCTGGAATCCAGGACAAGGAGGGACTCAATACATGGTATCCAGTCTGCGAGAGTGACGAGAGGTGGTGAGAGGTGTCTCCCACATTCTCAACATTTGATCATGTAAAATCTCATGGATAGGCAAGGTAGCTGCCTCCTTAGGAGCTTTGGGATATTGTAAAATCTCCAACTCCTTAGCTCTGGGCTCTGTCTCCAGAGTCATAGTAATGGACAACCCACGAGCCACCTCCCTGATGAAATCTTGGAAGGAGGTATCTTCTGGAAGAGACATCCTACGTTTAGGAGAGGAAGGCTCCTCCAGGAGAAGTATCCCGGTACTGGCAGAGCTATCAGAATCCTCGGAGTCCTCCGAGGATTCAAAGTATTGTCTGCCCGAATGCTCTTGAAGAGCCCGATACCTGAACCGACCAAAGGCGGTACCGGGGGTAATCGGTACCGGTGTATCAGCACCAGAAGGCATCACATGACTGGGTGTCGGCAAAGCCGATACCGATGTCGATGCTATCGGTACCGGTACCGACACTGGTACCGGCACTGGTGCCGGTACTGGTTGAATCGCCTGACGCAGTTCCGAGGGCGTCAATGCCGAAAGGAGAGCTGCCAGACTGCGTTCAATAGCCAGCAACCTCTGGTCTATTGACACTGCCGATGCCTGGGTGTCGGTACCGGAGACAGTCAGTACCCCAGAGCATGGCACCAGTAGTTCTGCCGAGGTCGAGACATCGAGAACATCCTGGATCCCTGATAATGCTTTGGAAGCCGAAGCCTCCCGCCGGGGTAACTTTGCCGGTATGGAACCCTCAAGGGCAACTCCAGAGGCATCTCGATACTTGGAAGGAGATGTACCCTTTGAGGACCGGCTGGATTTATGTTTAGTTACTTGAGATCCATGGGAGGAAGATGAAGTCCTGTAAGACGTCGATGCCACCAAAGCAGCATCGGAGGGAAAAAGGGCACTGAGCTTGGCAGCTCGGTTCTGTCGACCCCTTTTGGACATCATGGCACAAGCCATGCACTCGGAGATGGAGTGGTCAGGACCTAAACATTTAAGACACCACTCGTGGGTGTCAGTGACGGAGATGGTACTGCCACACTTGGTGCATTTTTTAAAACCCAAGGCGGGTTTCTCAATGGAGGAGGAAATTTTGGGCCTAAGGCCCAAAATGGCACGTGCACCTGAAAAGAAAAGTTTTGAAAAAATAAAATACTATATATATTTTTTTTTTGAAAAAGAAAGAAAGAACAACCAGTGGTACCAGTGTAGCATCGAGGAAGGCAGACGCGACCACAAAAAAGAAGAATAAGAAAGAGTAGTTACTCACCTGTAACAGGTGTTCTCCAGGAGCAGCAGGAATCAGTCCTCACATATAGGTGACATCGACGTCAATGAAGCCCTTGCGGAGCATTTCCCCAGCTTTCCAAGAAAGCCTTTGGGAATGCAGGCACGCATGTGCGGCTCCCTTCCCGCCCAAAGGTGCCATCTTGCTCAGTCAAATGACATAGCTAAAAACAGCACACAAAAATGTAAAAATAAACTATGTACAACTGCAACTCCCAGGGGAGGAGGGAGGGTTGTGAGGACTGATTCCTGCTGCTCCTGGAGAACACCTGTTACAGGTGAGTAACTACTCTTTCTCCAGGACCAAGCAGGAAGTCAGTCCTCACATATGGGTGACTCCCTAGCTCTGGGCTACCAGGAACCCAGGCTGAACAAGAGAACTCCCTCTAGTTCCAGCATCAAAGAAAGGTTTCCACTGACAGAACCTCCACCGGTAGCCCAACAGAGGGCAGGAGTTGCCTAAACCTCAAAGAGATTCTGGAGTACTGCCTGGCCAAAAGCACTGTACCTACGGGACTCCCTTTCCAGACATTAATGGGCCACAAAAGTCTGGCTTGAAGACCAAGTTGCAGCCCTGCAGATGTCTACCAAAGGTACAGAGCGGAGATGAGCCACTGAGGCAGCCATTGCCCTGCCACGATGGGCCGTGACCCGACCCTGCAAAGGAAGGTCAGCCGCCCTGTAAGCCCAGGTGATACAGTCAGCAACCCAGATGGACAAGGTACACTTGGACACAGCTAACCCCAAATTATTAGGGTGAAAAGATATGAAGAGCTGAGTAACCCTTCTGTGCACCTGCGTACGGTCAAGGTAGAAGGATAAGGCCCTCCTACAGTCCAGGGTATGCAGAACTGCTTCAGCCTGGCTTGCATGAGGCCTAGGGAAGAATGTGGGAAGAACCACCTCCTGGTTGAGGTGGAAAGAGGAGACAACCTTTGGGAGGAACTTTGGATGAGTCTTGAGGACTACCCTGTTCCTATAGAATCTGGTGTAAGGTCTATCACAGACCAGGGCCTGAAGCTCACTCACTCACCTAGCCAAGGTTAAGGCTACCAAGAAGAGGGTCTTCCAGGACAGGAAGCGGAGAGGACAAGTAGCCATCGGCTCAAAAGGTGGGCGAGTCAGTTGCTGCAAGACCACATTCAACTCCCACTCAGGAGCAGGAGGACGGATTGAGCAAGAGCAAGCCCCTGAGAAAGCAGGACACCAAGGGGTGAACCGACAGAGAATGTCCTTCCACCAGTGAGTGGTGAGCTGCTAGAGCTGAGAGGTGGACCCGAACAGAATTGGACTTAAGTCCTTGATTTGACAAGTGCAGTAAGTACTGAAGCACTACTGGTACAGTACAGGAGAAAGGATCCTCTGTACGTAGGTGACACCACACAGAAATCCTTTTCCATTTGAGAGCAGAGGTTTTCCTAGTGGACTGTTTCCTAGAGGCTAGGACAACCTCCTCAACTTCCTGAGGTAGGCCCCAGGGAGTCAAAACTACCCTTGCAGCCTCCAGGCCATCAAATTGAGAGCTTTGAGATTGGGGTGCAGAAGGGAACCCTGATCCTGAGAGAGAAGGTTGGGTTGCAACCCCAGAGGTAGAGGGGGATCCACTGCCAGCTGAAGCAGAAGTGGAAACCAAGGCTGTCTCGGCCACCTGGGAGCCACCAGCAGGACCGAGGCTTTGTCCCGAAGAATCTTGAACAGAGTTCGGGCCACCAAGGGCGTGGGAGGAAACTCATACAGGAGGCCCTGAGACCAGGGAATCAGAAAAGCATCTGCTGCTATCCGCTGAGGATGCGGTTGCCTGGAGCAGAACTTTAGCAGCTGTTTGTTCAGAGAACTGGCAAACAGATCTATGGATGGAAGTCCCCATTTCAGAAAAATCTTCTGAACCACGAAAGGATGGAGCTGCCACTCGTGAGGCTGCAGAATCCTGCTCAACCTGTCTGCCAGGTAGTTCTCCTGGCAAGGTAGATACACTGCCTTGAGGAGCATGTGGTGTCTGAGAGCAAACAAGCAAAGGTCCTGTGCCTCCTGACAAAGGAGTCGGGACCCAGTTCCGCCCTGCTTGTGCACATAAAACATGGCTACCTGATTGTCTCTTTGAACTAGGACAGACTGATGAGCCAGGGTTGAAGAGAAAGCCTTGAGGGCCAGCCGAATAGCCCGGAGTTCGAGGAGATTGATTTGCTGTGCGGCTTCCCAAGGAGACCACAAGCCCTGGGTGCACTTGCCTAGACAATGAGCTCCCCAGCCCCGCAGGGAGGCATCCGTGGTCAGCACCACTGTGAACCCAGGAATCTGAAAAGGCATCCCTCGCAGTAGATGGGGTGGGTGCAGCCACCAGCGGAGGGAGTTCAGAAATTGTCTGGACACCCTTATCTTGTCTCTGAGGTTGCCTGTGGCCTGTGACCACTGAGTCCGAAGGCACCATTGTGCAGGCCTCATATGGAGTCTGGCATTGGGGGTCACATGGACTGTCGAAGCCATGTGGCCAAGAAGCCTCAGGCAGAGTCTGGCGGAGACCAGAAACCTGCTGAGAAACTGGTTTGCCAAGTGTATCAGTCTTTGGGCTCTGTCTTCTGGAAAGAATGCCTTTGCCAGGAGAGAGTCCAACCTTGCCCCTATGAACTCCAAGTTCTGTGAGGGGAGCAAAGTGGACTTTGCGAAATTTACTACAAACCCCAAGCTTTGAAGAAGAGCAATAGTTCTGAGGGTGGCCTGTCGGGCCTCCTGGCATGTCTGACCCCTTATGAGCCAGTCGTCCAGATAGGGGAAGACAAAGATTCCCTGATTTCTCAGGTAGGCCGCCACCACTGCCAGGCATTTGGTAAAGACCCTGGGAGCGGAGGTGAGGACAAAAGGCAGTACCCTGTACTGATAATGGTTTCCTCCCACAATGAACCTGAGGTACTTTCTGTGGTCTGGATGAATGAGGATGTGAGTGTACGCATCCTTTAGATCTAAGGAGCATAGCCAATCTCCCTGCTGGAGGTAGGGCAGAAGTGTTCCAAGAGTAAGCATCTTGAATTTCTCCTTCTCCAGAAATTTGTTGAGATTTCTGAGATCTAGTATAGGTCGAAGGCCACCGGTTCTTTTGGGTACCAAGAAATACCTGGAGTAGAACCCCTGACCTTTTAAGTGGAGAGGCACAGGCTCCACCGCCCTGTCCACCAACAGACCATGGAGTTCTCGAAGGAGAAGATCTGTGTGCAGGGGAGGCCTTGGGGGCTCCCCTGGAAAATATGGAGGAGGCAGTTGTTGGAAGTGTAGCAGATAGCCCTTGTGGACTATGCTTAACACCCAACTGTCTCCAGTGATGAGTGGCCACTGGTGGGAAAACAGGGCGAGGCGACCTCCTGTGCAGGGCTGGGAGAGCAGGGACGGAGAGGCTATGCCTAAGGAGTCAAAAAACCCCACCCTGCTGAGTGGGAGCAGGGGCCGGAGGCTTGGGAGTCCTCTGCCTACGGGGCCCATTACCCTGCCCCTTGGCTTGCTGACCCTGAGGGGCAGCTTGGGCGGCCTGGTACTGTGGGTACTGTTTGTAGGCAGTGCCCTTCCTCGGGTAAAAGGGCTTTTTACCCGAGCCCTTCCTTTTTGTGAGAAGGGGCATTAGTCTTCCTAGACAGCCTTGTCGTCGTGAGGTGCTCGGTTTCGAGCTGTGCGGCCTTCTCAGTCATGGGCTTGCCAAAAAGGTTCTCACCTCGGCAAGGGACATCGACCAACTTGTCCTTAACCCACAGCTCGAGGTCCGATGACTGCAGCCATGCCTGGCGTCGAGCCACGATGTCGGCTGCCGCAACTCGGGCCGAAGCCTCAAAGCCATCGTAGGCAGCAAGGGACAAACTTTGAGCAGTCCCGGATCCCCAAGGACAAGGACTTGAACCTCTGCAAGGGTTCCCCGGAGAGACCAGCAGAGAACCCGGCCAACTCCTTGGCCAGGTCCCGCAAGTACATGACCATGTACAGCTGGTAAGACTGGACACGGCAAGCAAGCATCGAGCCCTGGAAGTACTTTCTACCAAAACCATCGAGGTTCCGGGCCTCCCTGCCAGGGGGCACCGCGGAGTGCATCTTCTGACTTTTTCAGGCGATGCATGGTCGATTTCACCACCATGGAATGGTATGGTAGCTGCGCCTTCTGAAAGCCAGGGCTCTTCCGGAGTCGATATATAGAATCGACCCGCTTGCTTAGAACCGGCGCCGAGGCCGGTGACTCCCACATCCGGAAGAGGAGCTGCTCCAGCATCGGAGGAACCGGAACAGTAAAGGCCTCCTTCGGAGGAGAGTCATACTGTAGGGCCTCGAGCTCCTCGGCTCGAGGCTCCTCCTTGGGGTCCGCAGGAATAGCCAACGTGGTGGCCATATCCTGGACGAACTCCGAGAACCGGGTATCCTCTGGGGGGGATCTACTCCAGGGCTCGGACTGCGGTGAGTCCGACGGGACGCACCGAGTCCGGAAGGTATCGGGGGACTCCTCGTCCTCCGTCTCCCAGGCGGACTCGTCCGATGAGGAATCGGTGTCCAACCTCGCGGGGCATGTGAGCACCCGCCCCGACGCCAAAGGCACAGGCATCGATGCCCTCAGTCCCGAGCGGGAGGTCGAGGGAGACCGTGACCGAGGTCGACCTCGAGCCTTCATGGTCTCGAGTATTGGCTCGGTCTCCGGGGTCAACTTCGATGTCCCGGTGGTCGGGGCAGATGCGCCAGACAGGCTGGCCATCAGTGCCCGCTGCTGTTCCATGAAGGCAGACAGTCTGCTCTCCAAGGCTGTCAGCCTGAGACCCAGCTCAGGAGACTCAGCAGCTCCCAACTCGGGCCCCGGCGGCGCCAGGCCCGACTTCAGCTCTCTGGGAGGAGAGTCCTCGAGGACTACAGGACTTACGTATCCAGCAGACTCCGGCTCCACTCGATGCACTTTGGGAGGCTTCTCCTGTTCCACGGGCCCGGGGCGACGGTCGGGGGTCTGAGACCTAGCCCTCGAGGAGCCAGGGACCTCTTCCGACAATGCCCTCGCGAGCCGCTTCCTCCTCTTTCGTTCCCGGTCGGGGGACCCCCTGTCTGAGGAGCCCCGATGGCGCTCGGGATCCGATTCCCGAGATGTCGAGGCCTCAGACAAGGTCCGGGCCCAGCCGGAGGCCGAGTCGGAGAAAAGCCTTTCCTTTTGGTGCTGACGACTTCGAAGCGCCTTGGAAGACATCTTTCCACATGATCCACACGTCTTAAGATCGTGGTCAGGACCGAGGCACCAAAGGCAGCAGTCGTGTGTGTCAATGAGAGACATTAGTTTCTTACACCGATCACACTTTTTGAACCCACTGGAAGCCATTGGGGAAAAAATAGTCCCCGCGAGGTCAAAGGACCGGCCTTCCAGTGAAAAAGAAAAAAGGGCGCGAACGCCAGCCACGAAGGGCAAAATCCGAAAAAAGAAGATCGGGCTCGATACCAGTGTACCGAACCCGGCGGGAGGGGAACCGGCGTCGAACCGGAGAAAAAAATAGCAAAAAAAATCGCAAAAAATCTAACTATTTTCCGGGAGGACTAGGACACACGTCCAGTGGGCTTCACGGAAAAAGAGAGACTGAGAAAGATGGCACCTTTGGGCGGGAAGGGAGCGCGCATGCGTGCCTGCATTCCCAAAGGCTTTCTTGGAAAGCTGGGGAAATGCTCCGCAAGGGCTTCATCGACGTCGATGTCACCCATATGTGAGGACTGACTTCCTGCTTGGTCCTGGAGAAAAATAATTTTCTGCGGTGACAGGAACACGACCTGCTGGCTCCGCGGAAAACAAAGAACTAGAGAGAGGCAGTTGGGAAAGGTGGGAAGGCAGCACGCAGGCGCTGTGGGATGCTCTCAAAAGCTTCCTAATTGGACGCTGGGGAGCGTTCCCGCGCAGGCTCCGTCGGTACCGACGATACCCATATGTGATGACTACATTCCCTGTGTCACCACTCACCCTCCCAGAGGCATATAGCATGAGCAAGGCGAGTGGGCAGTTGTGCTTCTTGTGCTGAAAACTACTTAATGGAGGTTTTGGAAGGGCCTCCTGGGTAACGTAGTTCCACAGCACTGAAATGATTCCAAGTTGTACACGAGTGGTTCAGGTTAAATAAGGATTTATTTCCCCTCCCGGGGTTGGATATTGTTGACCATGAACAGAAGGTTATATTAACAAAGAAACCATGCTTCTGGTGTGAACAAAAATATGTAACTCAAATAAATGCTTATCCTCAGCTTTCAAGGCACAAAAGAATAAAACAGTGTTTCTCTCCAAAATGCTCCTTTTGGCTGTTTTCTTCTTTAGCAACATTCAGCAATATTAACAAAGGGATTGCACATTGTCTGCTATCATATACGAGCAGTCTTCAGACACTGGGGGTTGATAAGAATCCCACTGCATAGGATCACCTTCTCCTTCAATGTCTCTTAGAGAGGGTTCTTCTGTCTGCCGTGCAAACCTCTCTGCTTCAATCAAAGGGTTCCCTTCCCCCAACCTGCTAGAGGAGTCTGGGTGTTTGGATTCTTGTGCACACAGCTCCCGGTAACTGAAAGGATACACGCTTCCCTCTTCTGCTTGGCTATGGGAAGTTCTATGTCTGCCTTTTAAACTGCTTTCCCCCAGGAATCTCCCTTGGCTACAAAAGGGAACGTAAAACTTTTCTCTCCTTTCTGATAAAAGCTTTGTATCAGGGAAATAAGCTTTACCTTCAGGATGACTGTAATGAGCACAGTATGGCTGTCTTCTCTGGTTCCCAGAATAAACGTCTTTGCTTTTAGAGTGGTAAAAATCCCCAGTGCTTTTGGTAGTTGAGCACTGCTCTCTGTGAGCTGGAATTGTATGTCTTTCACAGCTCTCTTCCTCTGAGAAGTTTCTCCGAGTGAGGTTGGGATTCCCTTCCCTTTCCTCTTCTCCCAGCCACAAACCTTGGCTGCCCTCGGGATATCTATCCTTCTCTGCTCTCCTCGTTCCTTCAGTTTTCTCCACTCCTCCTGTGCTCTCTCTATCCTTAACTAGAGTTTTTATCTGTGTTTCTTTTTCCGTTGGGCCTGGCTACACCTCCCACCAGCTGTTCCCTCTTCCCTGATGAAGCAGGAGCTAGCTCAGGGGATGGGTGTTCCCTAGCACACTGTGACGTCCTTTGTTTGGGGTTTCCATGCCAACCCTCCATGCTTGCTTCAGATCTGTTAATTCTGGTTTCACTTTGCAGTGAATCCTCTGTTTCCATCGGCTCTGAACCTTGTACTTCACGACACCTGCTTGTTCCTGGAGATAAACTGTTGGAAAAACAGCACATAGAACATCCAAAGAGCTTAAGGCTGACCTGGAGCAATCTAGAGTAGTGGTTTCAATCCGCACCATATGCCGCACACTAAGCAAAGGAGGACTATCATATCATGGGCAAAGGCCAAGGAGGAACCCACTGCTCAAAGACAGACATAAAAAAGCACATCTGATCTTTGCCCACACCCACCTTGAGAAACCACAGTTCTTCTGGAAAAATGTTCTGTGGACAGATGACACCAAACTTGAGCTCTTTGGCAATGCAGACCAGCGATACATTTACAGGAAATGAAGCTTATAAGGAAAAAACACCCTTCCTACAGTTAAATATGATGGCGGTTCTTTAATGTTGTGGAGCTGTTTTGTTGCCTCAGGAACTGGAGGCCTGGAATGTATTAAAGGACTACCAAGGTATTTTGGAGTGAAGTGTGCTACCTAGTGTTAGAAAACTAGGTCTGGGTCGAAGGTCATGGGCCATCCAGCAGAACGACGACCCAAAACATGCATCCAAAAGTACAAAATGGTTAAAAATGAACTGTTCTGCACCGGCCAGCAATGAGTCCTGATCTCAATCCAATCGAGAATCTTTGGAAAGAGCTGTAATCTGCCATACATAAAAGGAATCCTAGAAACATTCATGAACTGAAAAAATTGCAGTTGAAGAGTGGGAGAAACTATCAGCAGATAGGTGTGCGAAACATATAGATGGCTACAAGAGTTAGGGTTAGGACAGCTGTTATAGTTGGTGATTCAATCATTAGGCATGTCGATAGCTGGGTGGCTCGTGGACGTGAGGATCACCTGGTAACATGCCTGCCTGGTGCGAAGGTAGCGGACCTCACGCACCGCCTAGATTAGATCTTAGATAGTGCTGGGGAGGAGTCTGCTGTCTTGGTACCTGTCGATACCAATGACATAGGAAAATGTGTTAGGGAGGTTCTGGAGGCTAAATTTAAGCTTTTATGTAGGAAGTTGAAATCCAAAACTTCCAGGGTAGCGTTCTCCGAAATGCTTCCCGTTCCACGTGCAGGACCCAAAAAGCAGGCAGAGCTCCGGAGTCTCAATGCGTGGATGAGACGATGGTGCAAGGATGAGGGTTTTGGATTTGTTAGGAACTGGGGAACATTCTGGGGAAGGGAGGGGCTCTTCCGAAGGGATGGGCTTCACCTTAACCAGGATGGAACCAGACTGCTGGCATTAACCTTTAAAAAGAAGATAGAGAAACTTTTAAGCTAGAAAATAGGGGAAAGCCGACAGTCGCCCAAGAGTGCATGGTTCGGAAGAAGGTATCCTTGAAGGATACTACTAAAAGCAGTGAGGTTCCAAAAAAGAGTAAAGCAGCCCAAATGCCCTTGAGTATGGTGCAGACAGAGCGTAAAGATTCCAAATTACCCATGCCTACCAACAGCCAGATTAATATTAATAAAATACAGTCTCTAAAATGTTTGTATGCAAATGCTAGAAGTCTAAACAATAAGATGGAAGAGTTAGAATATATAGCACTAAATGAGAGGTTAGATATGATTGCAATCTCAGAGACATGGTGGAAGGAGGATAACCAGTGGGACACTGTGATACCTGGATACAAACTATATTGTAATGATAGAACTGATCAAATTGGTGGAGGGGTTGCACTCTATGTTAGAGAGGGCATTGAGTCAGAAAGTATTAAAGTTTTGCAGGAAACAAAATTTGCTGTAGAATCTCTATGGATTGAAATTCCATGTATGAAGGGGAAGGTAATGGCAGTGGGGATGTACTATCGACCACATGGCCAGAATGAACAAATGGATGATAGAATGAAAAAAAGACATCAAGGAAGCTAACAAAAGTCACAGTACAGTAATACTAATGGGTGATTTCAATTATCCCGGTATCGACTGGGTCAGTGTCACGGCAGGACATGCTAGGGAGATAAAGTTTCTAGATGAAATAAATGACTGCTTCTTGGAGCAGCTGGTTCATGAACCGACCAGAGGGGAAGCCATACTGGACCTAGTCATCAGTGGAACACCAGATCTGGTGCAAGAAATAAGGGTGTTGGGGCCACTTGGCAATAGTGATCATAGCATGATCGTGTTTGATCTAATTAGTGGAGAAGGGATAGTAAAGAAATCCACAGTACAACCTTTTAACTTTCGAAAGGGAGACTATGATAAAATGAGGAATACAGTTAAGAAAAAACTAAAAGGAGCAGTTGCAAAGGTTAAAGGCTTACATCAAGCTTGGGTGTTGTTTAAAAATACTATCCTGGACGTCCAGACCAGCTGTATTCCATACATTAAGAAAAGTGGAAGAAGGTCCAAAAAACTGCCAGCATGGTTTAAAGGTGAGGTCAGAGAGGCTGTTGCTGCAAAAAAGCATCTTTCAGGAAATGGAAAAAAGAGCCAAACGACGAAAACTGGAAACAGCACAAGCACTGGCAAGTTAAATGCAAAGCATTGATAAGGCAGGCAAAGTGAGAATTTGAGAAGGAACTTGCTACAGAAGCAAAAACATGAAATAAAGACTTTTTCAAGTACATTCATAGCAAAAGGCCTGTGAGAGAGTTTATTGGACTGTTAGATGATAGAGGGGTAAAAGAGGCAGTAAGAGGAGACAAGGCTATAGCGGAGAGACTGAATGAATTCTTTGCTTCGGTCTTTACTGAGGAAGATGCAGGGATGTTACCAAAGACTAAAGTGGTATTTAAAGGTGATACTGCAGAAGAATTGAGAGAAATATCGCTACACCGGGAAGATGTATTACAACTATTTCATAAACTGAATAGTAGCAAATCACCTGGACCGGATGGTATACATCCAAGAGTGTTGAAAGAATTGAAATATGAGATTGTAGACCTGCTATTAGTAATCTGTGAACTTTCATTAAAATCATCTGTAATACCTGAAGATTGGAGGATCGCCAATGTAATGCCGATTTTTAAAAAGGGTTCCAGGGGTGATCCGGGAAACTACAGACCGATGAGCCTGACGTCAGTACTGGGGAAAATAGTAAAAGAAATCATAAAGAATAAAGTTACACAAAATGTAGATACTTATGGCCTAATGGGAGACAGCCAACATGGCTTTAGACAAGGAAGATCTTGTCTTACTAATCTGATATGTTTTTTTGAAGGTGTGAATAAACAGGTAGACAAAGGTGAGTCAGTTGATATAGTGTATCTGGACTTTCAGAAAGCCATTGACAAGGTCCCTCATCAGAGACTTTTGGAAAAACTAAAGAGTCATGGGATAGGAGGCAGTGTACTATTGTGGATCGGGAACTGGTTAAAAGATAGAAAGCAGAGGGTAGGGCTAAATGGCCAATTTTCCCAATGGAAAAAGGTGAATAGTGGAGTACCCCAGGGATCTGTACTGGGTCCGCTACTTTTTGACATATTCATAAATGACCTGGAAAAAGGAATAACTAGTGAGGTTATCCAATTTGCAAACGACACAAAACTGCTTAAAGTTGTTAAAACCCAAGAGGATTGTGGAAAACTGCAGGAGGATCTGGATAAATTGGAAGACTAGGCATCCAAATGGCAGATGAAATTTAATGTGGACAAGTGCAAAGTTATGCACCTTGGAAAGAACAACCCACACTATGGTTACACTATGCAAGGTTCCACATTGGGAACCACCACCCAGGAAAAAGATTTAGGAGTCATTGTGGATAACATGTTAAAACCCTTCGCCCAGTGTGCAGCGGCAGCCAAGAAAGCAAATAGAATGCTAGGTATCATAAGGAAAGGAATGGAAAATAAAACAAAGGATATTATAATGCCTCTATCGTTCCATGGTACGACTGCACCTTGAATAGTGTGGGCAATTCTGGTCGCCGTATCCTAAAAAGGATATAGCGTTATTAGAAAAGGTACAGAGAAGAGCCACCAAAATGGTAAAGAGGATGGAAGGCTACTCCTATGAAGAGAGGCTACAAAGGTTAGGGCTCTTCAACCTGGAAAAGAGACGGCTGAGGGGAGATATGATAGAGGTCTATAAATTAATGAATGGAGTGGAACGGGTAAACGTAGATCGATTGTTTACGCTATCAGAATATAGAAAGACTAGGGGACATGCAATGAAGCTACAGGGTAAACTATTTAAGACAAATAAGAGAAAATATTTTTTCACTCAACGTGTAATCAAACTCTGGAATTTGTTACCGGAGGATGTAGTAAGGGCTGTTAGTGTAGCTGGGTTTAAAAAAGGTCTGGACAAGTTCCTAGAGGAAAGGTCCATAAACCATTATTAAAAAGGGACCCAGGATATCAATGCTTGACCCAATACAAGCATTGTGGAACCTGTGTCTTTTGGGGAAACTGCTAGGTACGTATGACCTAGATTGGCCACTGTTGGAAACAGGATACTGGGCTTGATGGACCTTGGTCTGACCCAGTATGGCATATCTTATGTTCTTATATGTTCTTAAATGTTTGGAAGCTGTCATCACTGTCAAGGGTTCAGCAGCTAAATATTAGTGAAGGGCGCTATTAATCCTGTCCAAGTCATATATTTTTTTCTTCACAGAAATTACTATGTCTAAGTTGCACAGACATCTTTTTTTTAACATACCATTAAAATATTATGTTGACATACAGTTGGAATATTTCCAATTATTTCTCAAGATATTGTAAACAACATACCTCAAAATGCAAGTGTGCCAATAATTTTGACCACAACTGTAAGAGTGTAAAGTGGGGGGAAATGCATGGCAAATTTAGGTACAATCAGTCACACCAACCCTAGAACTGATTTAAATGCCTGCGCCTAGAATTTTGTGGAAGATGTGTTAGTTTTAGTATTTTATAACCTGTGAACATAGATTTGTGATATCCAGAAAAGAGCATTGCCTCGTATCTCATGACTCTTAAATTGCCTAAGGAGTCTCTCATGAGTGACTGTCAATTATCTTCTAAAAATCCAAATATACTATACCAACAGGCTCACTATTGTTTGCTTGTTTGTTTACACCTTCAAAGAATCAAATAAATTGGTTAATCGAGATTTGCCTTTGCTGATCCCATACTGACTCTTTTCCACTAAGCTTTGTCTAACTATATAATTTGAAATTTAGGGCCTGATATTCAGCCCTGGCAGCTAACATTCCTACAGCAACTAGTCGCCATCACTGAACTTTAAACCTGGATAATCAATGCTGGGGCCACATCTGGACTCCAGCATTGAATATCTGGGTTTTCTCAGGACTACAAAAGGGGACTGCTACTTCTGGAGAGAGATCTGCAATAGTGAGTATTGTCACCGCCTCCCTTGCCCAGGCGGTTGCCTAAGGCTTGGGAACGGGCAGTCAATATATTTATTTGTTCTAAGTGCCTATTTTCTTGTAGTTGTGTAATAATCCAGCCGAGATGGTAATTATAGGCACACAGGATTTTTATTATTTTCAGCCAAAGGAACTTTAAAGTTTCCAAATATCAGGATAAAATAAGGATATTTTCCAACACCATCAAACAAAGGCAAACTTGCTTCTCTTCAGCTTTGGCACTTAAATGAAAACACAGTATTTCCTCATACTATAACCAAGCACAGCACTGAAACTCCAGTGCAAAAAGAATCAGAAAAAAACCCGTCTTCTTTCATGGCTTTAAAACAAACAGAAGTTGTTACATTTCCAAGCAGGCAAACTTCTGTCACACATTGTTTTTTCTTTCCTTTCACCAAGTAATTCCTTCAGCTTGCTGTATCCCAGGCTTTCCACTTTCTAGCATACAAATGCTCACACACTCTGCTACGGCTTAAAACTTCAGGAACCTTATTTGCATATTTCCCAGCCGTGCTCTCTTGAAGAAACAGCTACCAGGTTTAAAGCTTCTGCAAATGTTCTAGCCTTTCTCAAAGCCTAGAGGCTACCGAACATTCCATTTCTACATCAGAATTCTCCTCTATTAAACAAGGCATCTCTATTTCCATACTCTCCAGGTCAGAGTCTGCTTGAGAGGCACAGGATTCAGACTCAAAACTATCTGGCTTTAATCCCTTCAGGATTTCTAAGACTTTAGTCCAGGCAGTGTCCTTTCTTCTCTGAGGAATAGTATAGCAGTTAGAAAGTCTCTTAGCTTTTAAGGAGTTAACAGAAGGCTTTAGGCTGCTCACCTTATCTTTTGGAATTGAGCACTTAACAGGCTTTACTGCTGAAGGCTCATGCTCCATGCATATTTCGGGGGAAGGGTTTCTGCTGCCAACATGGCTGACCAACTCCCCTGGGTGAGCTTTCCTTCTAGAAGTATATCTCCTGTCTCCCTTACAGGGCCCTGGGTTAGCTCCAAATCCTCTGGCTGGCTCTGCCCTTCTCCCAGAGGTTTCCAATTAAGCTCCCTTGACTCCCCGGGTACCTTCTTTGCGTGGTTCTCCAGAGCTTCTAGGACCTCCTCCCCTCCTGGGACGTTCTGACCTGTTCCAAGCTGCACTGGAACCAGAACTAGGCATCCTCGTCAAGCGTTTCCCTTCACGGTTCTCAGACCTCTCTCTGAGTTCAGACTCCTCTCTGTCCTCCTCTGCTGCTGCTTCTCCCTCTTCTGTCTTGTGTTCACTCTCTGGCAGTTTATATGAGTGCTTTCCCCTTCGGCTTCCTGGCCCCACCCCCAGCTGTCCCTCGTGAGCAGGGTTGGTAACCATGGAGCTGGGGTGTGTCTCCTTGCTACCTGCTTTCTGTGGAGAGTTTTTTCCTAGTTCAGAAGTTTTAACCCTTAAACTTCTGGTTCTTTTCCTACTGTCTGGGGAAAATGCCTGTTTTTTCCCTCTTTCTCTATTCTCTCTGCTTTCTGCGCCATCACAGTATATACTTCTGGGAATTTTTCTGAAGGGAATTCTTTGGATTAAAGCTGATTAATCTGTGAACCCAGTGTATTTGTTAAATCAGTCAGGGCCTAGAAGCAGCAATTTAAGTTTAAATTTAAAACACAAAAGAGAGCTTTCTGGTTAAATTGAGAACCCAGCAGAGAGCCTGTAGTTTAAATGTAATACTCACTCAAGGCCTAGTAGCAGCAAACTGCTTATAGTTTAAAATTAAAACACAGAAGAGAGCTTTCTGGTTAAATTGAGAACCCAGCAGAGAGCCTGTAGTTTAAATGTAATACTCACTCAAGGCCTAGTAGCAGCAAACTGCTTTTAGTTTAAATTTAAAACACAGAAGAGAGCTTTCTGGTTAAATTTAGAACAAAGCAGAGAGCTTCTAGTTTAAATTTCATACTAAGAGCCTAGCAGCAGCAAAGAGCTTTACTTTAAATCAAATCAGAATATAACTTGAAATAAAAGGCAAAACAGGGTCAGTATTCTTTGAGCAATAAATAAAATCTTCTAGAGACCTTTACAAAGACACCTTCTACCTAGAGGGCAAGAGATCTGTGAAACTTTTAAATAGGTGTTAAAGCAAGGTGGCAGGTCAAAAGGCCATTCTGAAAGACTCCTTCAATCCAAGCAAGGACTGTTAATCACCCAGGAGGTTGGTCACAGCTTACCTTAGAAGCACAGGACAGGGTACTGTGTAGCAGCCTTCTTTTAATAAGTCTTATTTCCCTCCCTCCCTCCCCTGTGATAATTGTAGCTTTATAGGTACTTACACATCTTAAAGGAAAGGAGCTGCTCTCAGGTGCAGCTCTTTATCCAAATCAGTCCTGATACCTGAGAACCTGAGATTAATTAAGCTTCAGGTGAACAAGGTATATTAACTGTATTAGGTACACTTTTATTAGTATAAGTATCCACAGCAACCCTTAGTAAGTGAAGAACTTAAATATCTAAACACAAGCTTAAAACTAAGATGCAGTCCAGCAGTGAGATGGGGGCTTTCAAGTCTTTTGCAATGAGTGTCACATGTATGATTTTCTCCCAGTTGGTGAGAGGTCTTATGTAGGCACTAGGTGCAAGGAGCTCTTTGCTCTCAGGGAACGAGTCCGTTTTCTAAAGGCTACAGTAGCAGACTTGGAAGACATAAGAAAGACATAGAGGTACATAGACGAGACCTACAGGGATATAGTACTGAAGTCCCACCTTCAGTCTGGCAGCATCCCTGTTGCCAAGGAGGAGAGAAGTCACATGACAGGAGAGCATCACTCTGGTGAGGCAGGAAGTGATCCTGTAACTAGGACCTGTCCTCCAGGTTATGCAAAACCCTCTCGCACTGAGGAAGTTTCTCCAGGGCCATGTGCCCATGAGGGAAGGGTTAGGACAGCCATTATAGTTGGTCGTTCCATCATTAGGCATGTAGATAGATGGGTGGCTGGTGGACGTCAGAATCGCCTGGTAACATGCCTGCCTAGTGCGAAGGTAGCGGACCTCACACACCACCTAGATATGGTCTTAGATAGTGCTGGGGAGGAGTCTGCTGTCTTTGTACATGTCGGTACCAATGACATAAGAAAATGTGGTAGGGAGGTTCTGGAGGCTAAATTTAGGCTTTTAGGTAGGAAGTTAAAATCCAGAACTTCCAGGGTAGCATTCTCCGAAATGCTTCCCGTTCCACGCAAAGAACCCAAAAGCAGGCAGAGCTCAGTAGTCTCAATGAGTGGATGAGACAATGGTGCAAAGATGAGGGGTTTGGATTTATTAGGAACAGGGGAACATTCTGGGGAAAGGAGGGGCTCTTCCAAAGGGATGGGCTTCACCTTACCCGGGATGGAACCAGGCTGCTGGCATTAACCTTTAAAAAGGAAATAGAGCAGCTTTTAAACTAGATAACAGGGGAAAGCTGACAGTCGCCCAAGAGTGCATGGTTCGGAAGAATGTATCCTTGAAGGATACTACTAAAAGCAGAGAAGTTCCAAAAAAGAGTAAAGTAGCCCAAATGCCCTTGAGTATGGAGCAGACAGAGCATAAAGATAACAATAGTCAGATTAATATGAATAAAATGCAGTCTCTAAAATGCTTGTATGCAAATGCTATAAGTCTAAAAAATAAGATGGGAGAGTTAGAATATATAGCACTAAATGAGAGGTTAGATATGATTGGAATCTCAGAGACATGGTGGAAGGAGGACAACCAATGGGTTAGATATGATTGGAATCTCAGAGACATGGTGGAAGGAGAACAACCAGTGGGACATTGTGATACCTGGGTACAAACTATATCGTAATGACAGAGCTGATCAAATTGGTGGAGGGGCTGCATTTTATGTTAAAGAAGGCATTGAGTCAGAAAGGATGAGTTTTGCAGAAAACAAAATTTGCTGAAGAATCTCCATGGATTGAACTTCCATGTAAAAAGGGAAAGGCGATGGTAGTGGGGGTGTACTACCGACCGCCTGGCCAGAATGAACAAATGGATGATGAAATGCTTAAAGAAATCAAGGAAGCTAACAAAAGTTACAGCACAGTAATAAGAATGGGTGATTATTTGTGTAGCCAGACTACACAAAGAGACACAGGTTAACTAACAAATACAACCATTATATAACTACGTGCCTTGAAGATTAAATTAATGTTTACACCTACAAGCGATATATGACAATTGTAAATATCTACTATGTACATATGTTCTAATAGTTTAACGTTCTAATAATTTACTGTTTAAATACTATCCTGTTACCTGTACCTAGTTCACCTGTTCTATGTAAAATGACTTGGTATGATACTTTCCATACCATATAACATAATGTTCATTGTAAACCACACTTGATACTTGTGAAAGAGCGGTATAGAAATAATTGTTAAATAAATAAATAAATAAATTACCCCGGTATCGACTGGGTCAGTGTCACAGCAGGAGATACTAGGGAGATAAAGTTCCTAGATGAAATAAATGACTGCTTCTTGGAGCAGCTGGTTCATGAACTGACCAGAGGGGAAGCCATATTGGACCTAGTCCTTAGAGCAGGGGTTCTCAACCCTGTCCTCGGGACCCACCTAGCCAGTCGGGTTTTCAGGATAACCACAATGAATATGTATGAGAGAGATTTGCATACACTGCCTCCATTATATGCAAATCTCTCCCATGCATATTCATTGTGGTTATCCTGAAAACCCGACTGACTAGGTGGGTGCCGAGGACTCGGTTGAGAACCCCTGCCTTAGAGGAAAACCAGATCTGGTGCAAGAGGGTGTTGGGGCAACTTCACAATAGCGATTACAGCCTGATCGCGTTTGATTTAATTAGTGAAGGAGGGATAGTAAGGAAATCCACAGTACAGCACAGTTACTCACCTGTAACAGGTGATCTCTGGGAACAGCAGGAATTTAGTCTTCACATATGGGTATCGTCGGTACCGACGGAGCTTGCGCGGGAACGCTCCCCAGCGTCCAATAGGAAAGCTTTTGCGAGCATCCCACAGCACCTGTGAGCTGTCTTCCTGCCTTTCCCAACTGTCCCTCTCCAGTTGAGTTTAAAGCTGAGACAAAAGAGAGAGGGAAAGAGAGAGAGAGAGATAGAGATACAACGCCTAGGGGACTTGGGTGGGTTGTGAAGACTAAATTCCTGCTGTTCCCAAAGATCACCTGTTAACAGGTGAGTAACTATGCTATCTCCAGGAACAAGCAGGAATGTAGTCTTTAAATATGGGAACTCCCTAGCTGCAGATGCCAGGGAGAAGGACCCATAAGTTGTGTGCCCTTGTGAAAGGGCTCCACTTCCCCCCATGGATCTCTGGCATCTTACCAGGGATGGTGGGTAGGAGTTGATTAAGTATGGAACAGGTGTTGAAGAACAGCCTGACCAAACAAGGCATCTCGGTGGGAGTCCTTGTCTAAGCAGTAATGGGCTGTGAAGGTATGAACCGAAGCCCAAGTAGCTGCTCGACAGATGTCGTCGATAGACAAAGATTGAAGATGAGCCATAGAGGCTGCCATGGCTCTCACATTGTGAGCTGTGACATAGCCTTCAAGAGGAAGGTTTTTACTCTCATAGGCAAAATATATACACTGTGCAATCCAGCTGGACAGTGTTCTTTTGGAGACTGGAAGTCCCAAATGACTAGGATCAAAAGCAACAAAGAGTTGAGAGGACTTTCTATGTTGCTGTGCCCTTTGTAAGTAAAAGGCAAAAGCTCTTTTACAGTCCAAAGTATGAAGATTCCTTTCTGCATTTGAGGCGTGAGGCCTTGGAAAAAATACAGGAAGGTAAACCGCTTGGTTTAAATGAAAAGGTGACACCACCTTTGGCATAAAGTGTGGATGAGTCCTAAGGACTACCTTATCATGATGGAACCTTGTATAAGGAGGGTCAGCCACCAACGCTTGCAATTCACTGATGCGACGTGCTGATGTGATTGCAATAAGAAAGATGACCTTCCAGGAAAGGAATTTCAAAGAGGCAGTGGCTAATGGTTCAAAGGGTGGTTTCATGAGTTGCCCAAGAACCAGATTTAAGTCCCATGCCACAGGTGGTGGCTTAATGGGAGGCTTAGTTAAAAGAAGGCCTCTCATAAATCTCACTATGAGAGGATGAGAGGAAATAGGTTGTCCATTTAGAGGCTTGAAAAAGCTGCAATAGCACTCAAATGAACTCTCACTGAATTGGTCTTAAGCCCTGCATTTGATAAATGAAGGAGATACTCCAGTAGTGATTCCAGAGGTATTGCAAGAGGGTTAAGACCACCATATGGTAAACCTTTTCCACTTAAATGCATAAGAGCGTCTTGTGGAAGGCTTCCTGGAAGCATAAGAATATCCTTTACCTGCTGGGAAAGGTTAAAACCTTTAATTTCTAGGCTTTCAGCAACCAGGCTCTGAGATGCAGAGACTGGGGACTGGGATGCCACAGCATCCCGACCTCTTGAGAAAGGAGATCTGGAGCAGATCCTAACTCCAGGGGCGGAGCTTGAGAGAGATGTAGGAGCAGAGGGTATCACATTTGCCGTGGCCAACGTGGAGCTATGAGAATCATATGACCTCTGTCTCTCTGAAGCTTGAACAAGGTTTTGGGAATTAGGGGAATGGGTGGAAAGGCATACAGGAAGTCCTGCCCCCATTGGAGGAGGAAAGCATCCCAAGCCTGACAACCCTGAGCCGGAATTCTGGAACAGAACCGGGGAAGTCTGGCATTCAGCGGACTTGCAAAGAGGTCTATGTCCGGGGTTCCCCAAATTTGAATAACTTTGGCCACCTGGTCTGCATGGAGAGACCATTCGTGTGGAAGCAGAACTTGACTGAGTCTGTCTGCCCAAGAGTTTTGAATGCCTGGAAGATACACCGCAAGGAGATGAATCTGATGCTCTCTGGCGAGGGCCCATAGTCACAAAGCTTCATTGCAGAGCAACAGACAGCCTGTTCCGCCATGCTTTTTCACATAAAACATGGCTACTAGAATGTCCGTTTGAACTAGGAATGTCTTTTAGCTGAGCTGGGTGTGGAATACTCGAAGAGCAACTCCACCTCCCTCCACAGAGCCTGCCCACTCCATCGGCTTTTAAACCGCCATTCCACCGGCGCGTTCTGTGAGGGGAGAGCAGCAGCCAGCATCGGAGGTGAGAGCGGGAGCTCCACCTTCCTCCACAGAGCCTGCCCACTCCATCGGCTTTTAAACCGCCATTCCACCGGCACGTTCTGTGAGGGGAGAGCAGCAGCAAACATCGGAGGTGAGAGCGGGAGCTCCACCTCCCTCCACAGAGCCTGCCCACTCCATCGGCTTTTAAACCGCCGTTCCACCAGCGTGCCCGCGCCTGAGGGCCTCGCCAGAGGGCCCTTTGGCGTGGCCCTTAGGCGTTGGACCGTGTGGGACCGGGTAATCTGCTATATGTGGTTTGATTGCCGTGGCGATCGGGTCGGTGGAGGGATGATGATGTCGGCGTCGCAGGCTGTGAGTGAGAGCTGTGCCAAATATATTCCTGCCTGGCTTGAATTGTGATGAGATAAGATTAGGGTCAAGTCTGTTTGGAAGGACTGAGCTGTGATGGTATGATATTCTGTCTCTCTGGATGTTATAATGAGCCTTTCCTCTTGTCTCTTCTATTTCTTTGACTATCACTGTATCTCTTCCTCTGTCCTATTTTATCAATGGCGTTCTTTTCATATTTTCAGAATTTTTTATGTAATATTGTAAACCGCTCTGATGCTTTGGCCTGAGCGGTATATCAAATGTAATAAACATAAACATAAGATTGCTCTGAGTTCCAGGAGACTGATGTGGAGATAGGCTTCCTGTGGAGTCCAGGTACCCTGGGTAGAGAGGCCTTGCAGGAGGGCTGCCCAACCCACCTGTGACGTATCTGCTGTTAGAGTGGCTTGGGGTGGGGGTTGCTGAAAAGGAGACCCCACCAAAAGGTTTTGGGGTGACTGCCACCATTGGAAGGACAAAAAAAGGCGATCTGAGTTTGCTATTTTGTCTGACAGGCAACCTGGCGCCCGAGTCCACTGAGTGGATAAAGTCCACTGGGTTGCCCTCATATGGAGGTGAGCATAAGGAACCACATGCAAGGTGGATGCCATTTGGCCTAGCAACTAACATTTCCGGAGCAGTGAGGTGAGGTTTTAGCACTGCTTGGGAAGCTAACTGCACAATGCGAAGGCAGCGGGGCTGTGGAAGGAAAACCCTTGTCTGTCTGGTATCCAGCAGAGCTCCTATAAACTCTAGGGATTGAGTGGGAGAGCAAGGTGGGACTTTGGAAAGTTTATGACAAGTCCCAAATACTGAAGGATGCGCATTGTGCGAGAGAGAGCAACCCTGGCCTCTGGCTCTGAAGGGGCTCAAATGAGCCAGTTGTCTAAGTAAGGGAAGGCGAAAATTCCCAGGGTGCGGAGAAATGCTGTCACCACAGCCATGCATTTTGTGAACACCCTTGGTGCAGAGGCAGGCCAAAGGGAAGAACCCTGTATTGGTAGTGCTTCCTTTGAAACAGAAAGAGTAGTTACTCACCTGTAACAGGTGTTCTCCAGGAGCAGCAGGAATCAGTCCTCACATATGGGTGACGTCGGCGCCGACGGAGCCCTCATGCGGAGCATTTCCCCAGCTTTCGGAGAAAGCCTTTGGGAATTGCAGCGCACATGCGCGGTCCCCTTCCCGCCCAAAGGTGCCATCTTGCTCAGTCTGATGACATAGCTAAAAGACAGCAAAAAATTAGCAAAATAAATCATATGACTGCAACTCCAAGGGGAGGAGGGAGGGTTGTGAGGACTGATTCCTGCTGCTCCTGGAGAACACCTGTTACAGGTGAGTAATTACTCTTTCTCCAGGACCAAGCAGGAAGTCAGTCCTCACATTAGGGACTCCCCAGCTTAAGGCTACCGGAGACCTCAAGCCGAAAAAATGAGCTCCCTTTAGCTCGGCAGCACGTAAGGAAGGAATCTTTTCTGAGAACGCCCCCAACCGGTAGCCCAACACCAGGGCCGGAGGGTAGGAGTTGCCTAAACCCCAAAGAGATTATGGAGTACTGCCTGTCCGAAAGCACTGTCCCTGCGGGACTCCCTCTCAAGTCAGTAATGGGCCGCAAAAGTCTGGCTTGAAGACCAAGTAGCGGCCCGGCAGATGTCTGCCAATGGAACAGAGCGGAGATGAGCCACTGATGCGGCCTTCGCCCTGACACGATGAGCCGTGACTCGACCCTCCAATGAGAGGCCGGCTGCCCCATAAGCCCAGGCGATACAGTCAGTGACCCATATGGACAAAGTACGCTTGGAGACAGGTAACCCCAACTTATTGGGGTCAAAAGAAACGAAGAGCTGCACAGCCCTCCGGTGCTCCCGCGTACGGTCAAGGTAGAAGGATAACGCCCTCCTACAGTCCAGGGTATGCAGGACCATCTCAGCCCGGATGGCATGCGGCCTGGGAAAGAAAGTCGGAAGAACCACCTCCTGATTGAGGTGGAAAGAGGAGACAACCTTAGGTAGAAATTTAGGGTGAGTCCGTAAGACTACCCTATTCCTGTAGAACCTAGTGTAAGGAGGATCAGACACTAGCACCTGAAGTTCACTTACTCGCCTAGCAGAGGTAAGAGCTACCAGAAACAAAGTTTTCCAGGAGAGAAAACGGAGAGGACAGGTAGCCATAGGTTCAAATGGCGGACAAGTAATCCGCTGTAAGACCACATTTAAATCCCACTCAGGGGCCGGTGGACGCAGAGGAGGCTTAAGCAGGAGGAGGCCTCTGAGGAAACGAGCCACCAAAGGGTGGTGGGAAAGAGGCCTCCCGTCCACCGGCGAGTGGTGCGCTGAGAGAGCACTGAGGTGAACTCTGACAGAATTGGACTTAAGGCCTAGATTGGAGAGGTAAAGCAAATATTGCAATACTACCGCCACCAAGCACGAGAAGAGATTCTCGCTGTGCTGAGCACACCAAGCGGAGAATCTACGCCACTTAAGAGCGTAAGATTTCCGGGTGGATTGCCTTCTAGAGGCTAAGACTACGTCTTCCACCTCTCTAGGCAGTAGTAGGGGAGCCAGAACTACCCTTTCAGCAGCCAGGCCATCATATGAAGGGACTGGAGGTTGGGGTGCAAGAGAGTCCCCTGTTCCTGAGACAGGAGATCGTGCTGAAACCCCAGAGGAAGAGGAGTGTCCACCGCCAGTTGCAGCAGAAGCGGGAACCACGGTTGCCTCGGCCACCTGGGGGCTATCAGGATCATTGAGGCCCCGTCCTTGAGGACTTTGAACAGTGTTCTGGACACTAGTGGCGTGGGAGGAAACGCATACAGTAGGCCTGTGGACCACGAGATTAGAAACGCATCCGCTGCTACTCTGAGATGAGGAGGTTGTCTGGAGCAGAATCTCGGGAGTTGCCGGTTCAGAGGACTGGCAAAAAGATCCATGGTGGGGAGGCCCCACCTGAGAAAGATCCGCTGAACCACCAATGGGCTCAATCTCCATTCGTGTGGTTGCAGGATCCTGCTCAGTCTGTCCGCCAGGTAATTTTCTTGACCTGGGAGGTAGACAGCCTTGAGGAGGATTCCGTGAGTGACGGCCTAAGAGCACAGCAGTTGTGCCTCCTGACATAGAAGTAAGGAGCCTGTGCCTCCTTGTTTGTTCACGTAGAACATGACAACTTGATTGTCCGTCTGGACTAGTACAGACTGGTGAGAGGTGAGGTGTGTGACACCGCTCACCACTCAGCCCCAGTATTAAGGCTGTTAGAAAGTGGGACACAGTTAAAGTTACTTTGTTTGTGCTGTTTGCCTGGTATTCTTATGTAGTTGTAGCCCAGTGATGACAGCCAAAGTTAGGTTAAGGGTGAACAATATATTTATTGTCGCACAGGGTTTCTTCCCCCAAAACAGAGCAAAAGAGAAGATACGTGTTTGTAACAAATAAAGTCCAAAATTAAACAGTCCTCCTGATACTTCTCAGGGTACAGATGCAACTCAAAAATCAGCTTCTTATATTTCCTCCAACTTTCCAGGATAACAGCATTGCTTCCAAACACCAGCAAGGCTTTCCTAATAAAACTTATAAAAAGAAACTTCTCCGTGTTGTGGTTTTTATTCCACGTGTGCTTAACAACGATCAGGCTTCCACAGCACCCTTATATACATAGGATACAATTAAACTGCACCTTAGAACTCTTTCTTACAGATGCCACAATCCATCTCCGAGTCACTGCTAGAGGATAAGGGATTGTCTGTCTGCATCGGCTCACTCTCAAGATCTGGGGTTTCTTGAACACAAGGATAAAAAGAATCCACAGACTTCAAGTGTTTAAGGAGAGTCTGTATCTGCTTCCATCTACTATCCTTACGTCTCCTAGGCACTTGCAGGGTTTCAGGCTTATTGGCCCTCTTAAACAGTTCATAGAAAGGATTTCTCTCTTCCCTGTCTCGCCCGGATATCACTCTCTGGTTGGGTGGAACATATCTCTTCTGACACTGCTTTACAAGTTCCTTTAATACAGCCTGGTCCTCAAAATCTGACTCTAGCTCCGTGTCCCGTTGCTGGCAATTAGTAGCTTGCTGACGTGCAGCTGGGCTACACTCTGAACTGCAGCTTCTGACACGTTCTCTATTATAAGGAAACACTTGTACTTTATGAGCTGGGGTTTCCCTTCTACCCAGCTTTTCTCTAATCAATCTGGTTCTAAGAAAAGTCTCTGAGGAGTTACTTCTATCTCTCTTAGGTAAGAACTCTAATCTTTGCTTCAAAGGTTTATAGGAGTTTCTGACCTGATTCTCCTTTGGCTGAGGGCTGTTCCTTCCAGGAAGCACTTTCAACTGCCTCCCCCGAGACGTGGCTGTTCCTGGGCAAAGTGGCTGGCAATCTTCCGAGTACTTGGTTCCCACCTGGCTCTCTTTGCTTCCAGCTCTGCCTCTTTGGGACTTCAAGTCTCTGCCTGGACCTGACTTTCCTAGCCCTCTGGAAAAAGGCTCTGACTCCAAGGCTGCATCCAATTCCCTTGAGTCAGTTTCTCCCCACTGTGTCCACTGTGGGGCTCCTTCCTCCTTCCTTCTCCTTTCCCGTTCTCCTCCTCTTTCTGCTTCCTCCTCGTCTTTCTGCTTTCCCTCCTCTCCTTTTCTTGAATCTACTACTTCCTGGTTATGAGGACTGAGTTGTCCAATCGGGCGTGAGTCCACCCCTTTCCCTGATAGGATAGCTCTCCTGGTTAGCCTGGGGCTAGGGTGGGGCTCCCTTTCTACTCTCTCATGTAGTGAAGCTTTGTGTGCTGAGGTTTTAACCCCTTCCTGCCCTGTATTTCTGGCAGGTTCAGAGGACAAAGAGTATTTAAAACCCTTTTTCTTACTCTCTAAAGCCTCTGCCTTGTCACAGGTGGGAGAAGGCTCTCAGAGCTAGGCGTATCGCCCGTAGCTCCAGGAAGTTTATCTGTTGAGCAGCTTCCCAAGGGGTCCAGAGACCCTGAGTACACGTCCCTTGGCAATGTGCTCCCCAACCTAGAAGAGAAGCATCTGTCGTCAGCACTTGAGAATGCGGAGGGGATTGAAAAACCACTCCGAGTACCAGATTCAGAAGATGAAGCCACCATTGCAGAGAGGAGACGAGCAGGTCTGATATTCTTACTGAGTCCGCTAGGCTCCCTGTGGCTTGATGCCACTGAGTTCGAAGGCTCCACTGAGCAGGCCGCATGTGCAGGCGGGCATTGGGGGTTACATGAACCGTGGAAGCCATATGGCCGAGAAATCTCAGGATTTGCCTGGCAGAGACCAGGGAATTGCTGTGAAACTTCCTGGCTAGATCCATCAGCCTGTGGGCTCTGTCCATTGGCAGAAAAGCCTTCGCCTGAAGAGTGTCCAGCCTTGCTCCTATGAATTCTAAGTTCTGGGACGGGAACAAAGTGGACTTTGCGAAGTTTATGACAAACCCCAAGTGCTGAAGCAGAGCCACAGTGCGAAGGGTGGCTTGACTGGCCTCCTGGGAAGACTGGCCCCTTATGAGCCATTCGTCCAGGTATGGAAACACAAAAAGACCTTGAAGCCTTAGGTAGGCCGCCACCACTTCCAGGCACTTGGTGAACACCCTGGGAGCGGAGGTCAGGCCAAAGGGTAGTACTCTGTACTGATAGTGGTTTCCTCCCACAACAAATCTGAGATATTGTCTGTGGTCTGGATGAATAAGGATGTGAGTATAAGCATCCTTTAGATCTAAGGAGCATAGTCAATCTCCCTGCTGGAGATAGGGCAGCAGGATTCCAAGGGTAAGCATCTTGAACCTTTCCGTCTCCAGGAACTTGTTGAGGTTGCGCAAGTCTAGGATGGGTCCGAGGCCTCCTGTCCTTTTTGGTACCAGAAAGTACCTGGAATAAAAGCCGTGACCTCTCAGGTGGTGGGGCACTGGTTCCACAGCCTGTTCCTTTAGTAGATGTGCTAACTCCTGAAGGAGTAGGTCCCTGTGCAGAGGGAGTCTTGGAGGCTCCCCTGGAAGGTACCTCGTGAAAATGGAGAAGATAGCCCTTTTGGACTATATGAAGCACCCAGGTATCTGATGTGACGACTGACCACCTGTGGGCAAAGTGGGCCAGCCGGCCTCCTGTGCTGATGTGAGCCAGCTGAGGAGAAGAGGCTATGCTTTCTGAGTCAAAAACCCCCACCCTGCTGAGCAGGGGCCGGTGTTGGTGGCTTGGGGGCCTTCTGCCTATGGGGCCCATGACCCTGCCCCTTGGCCTGCTGAACCTGCTGGGGAGCTGCAGAGGCCTGATAATGAGGGTATTGTTTATAGGCAGATGACTTCCTCGGGTAAAAGGTGTTTTTTCCCGAGCCCTTCTTTTTCTGAGAAGGGGCAGAGGTTTTCCTGGACAGCCTCGTCCTGGTCAGAGTCTCGGTCTCGAGTTCTGCAGCCTTTTCAGCCATGGGCTTGCCAAAGAGGTTTTCACCTCGGCAGGGGACATCGACCAACTTGTCCTGTACCCATGGCTCGAAGTCGGATGACTGTAGCCAAGCCTGTCGGCGGGCACCGATGCCGGCCCCGGCTACTCGGGCCGAAGCCTCGAAGCCATCGTAGGCTGCTCGAGAGATAAATTTGAGCACTCTCGAATACCGGTGGACAAGGCCTGGAACCTCTGCAAAGGTTCCTCGGAGAGACCAGCAGAGAACCCGGCAATCTCCTTTGCCAGGTCTCAGAGATACATGCCCATGTAGAGCTGGTATGTCTGGACACGGCAAGCAAGCATAGAGCCCTGGAAGCACTTCTTACCGAGGGCATCCAGGTTCCGGGCCTCCCGGCCGGAAGGCACCGAGGAGTGCATCTTCTGACTTTTCAGTCGATGCATGGCCGATTCCACAACCATGGAGTGGTGCAGTAATTGTGCCTTTTGGAACCCGGGGCTCTTGCGGACTCGATAGATGGAATCAACCCACTTGCTTAACACCGGCGTCGAGGCCGGGGTCTCCCACATGCGGAAGAGCAGCCGCTACAGCATCGGAGGAACCGGTACAGTAAAGGCCTCCTTTGGGGGAAAATCATACTGGAGGGCCTCGAGCTCCTCAGCTTGAGGCTCCCCCTCGGGATCCGCGGGGAATGCCAAGGCCTTGGCCATATCCCGCACGAAGTCCGAGAACCGGGTATCCTCCGGTGGGGATCGTCTCCGAGGTTCGGACTCCGGCGAGTCCGATGGGACACACCGAGTCCGATAGGTGTCGGGTGACTCTTCGTCCTCTGTTCCCCAGCCCGACTCCTCGGAGGAGATGTCGAGTGGCTCCGGTCGGGCGGGCACCGATGCCTTCCGCCCCGACGCCGAGGGTACCGGCGTCGACGACCTCGGCCCCGAACGGGAGGTCGAGGGAGACCATGGCCGAGGATCGACTCGAGCCCGCATGGACTCGAGGATCGGCTCGGCCTCCGGGGTCAACTTGGACGTCGATGTCCCAGTGGTCGGGGCAGATGCACCGGTGAGACCGGCGATCAATGCCCACTGCTGTTCCATGAAGGCAGCGAGGCTGCTCTCCAAGGCTGTCAACCTGAGTCCGAGCTCAGGAGACCCAGCAACCCCCGACTCAGGCCCCGACGGCGTCGGGCCCGACGTCGGCTCCCTTGGAGGAGAGTCCACGAGGACTACAGCACTCACGTTTCCAGGAGACTCAATCTTGAGACGAGGTTGCTTGGCAGGCCTCTCCCACTTCGAAGACCCGGGATGGCTATGCAACCTGGCTCTCGAGGAACCAGGAGCGTCCACCGACGCCGCCCTCACGGGTTTCTTCTTCCTGCGCTGTTCCCGCGAAGGAGACCCCCGCTCAGAGGAACCTCGACGCTGCTCGGGGCCAGAGTCCCGAGACGTCGAGGCCTCTGACGAGGTCCGGGCCCGTCCAGACGCGGAGTCAGAGAAGATCCTATCCTTCTGGTGCTGCCGACTCCTCAATGCCTTCGAGGACATTTTGCCACACGGACCACATATCATCGAGTCATGATCGGGTCCAAGGCAGCGGAGGCAGCAGTCATGTGTGTCGGTAAGAGACATAGGTTTCTTACACCGATCACACTTTTTAAACCCGCTGGCAGCCATCGGGGGAAAAAGGGCCCCTGCGAGGTCAAAAGACAGGGCTGCCAGTGAAAAAAGAAAAAAATGGCGCGAACGCTAGTCATTAAGGACAAAAACCGAAAAAGGGAGAGTGGACTCGATACCGGCGTATCGGGCCCAGGCGGGAAAAGGATCCAGCGTCGAACCGAAGGAGAAGTACAAAAAATAGGGAATTCAACTTTTTCCTCAGGGAAAAACGAACTACGTCCGTCGGGCTCCGCGGAAAAAAGAAGACTGAGCAAGATGGCACCCTTGGGCGGGAAGGGGACCGCGCATGCGCGCTGCAATTCCCAAAGGCTTTCTCTGAAAGCTGGGGAAATGCTCCGCACGAGGGCTCCGTCGGCGCCGACGTCACCCATATGTGAGGACTGACTTCCTGCTTGGTCCTGGAGAAAGCAAAGGAACTTTCGGTGAGTTGGATGGATGAGAACATGAGTGTATGCATCCTTGAGATCTAGAGAACAAAGTCAATCCCGACTCTGAAGGTATGGCAGCCGAGTTCCTACAGAAATCATTTTGAACTTCTCATTGAACAGGAATTTGTTCAATTCTCTGAGGTCTAAAATGGGTCTGTGTCCTCCTGTTTTCTTTGGGGAATAAGGAAATAGGGGGAGTAAAACCCTGTACCCCATTGGGGAATGGGTAACTCTTCTATTGCCCCTTGAGCAAGGAGCACAGTAACCTCTTGACCTAACTGGTCGTTGAGAGAGGTCTGAGAATTATACTGTCTTACAATTGTAGGAGGGGGCATGCTGAGGAAATGAAGCTTGTACCCCTCTCTTACAATAGAGAGAGTACAATTTTCTGCTGTTATCTGACCCCATCTGGGGGCAAATTGACATAACCTTCCAGGGATGGTGGAGGGTTAAGGGTCAGGAAAGGAAAGTTCTCTAGATAGGAGTCAAAGCCCCTGTGGAGGCTGAGTCTTCTGAGCCGATTGAGGCTTAGCTGCTTTTGTCTTTCTTTGCCTAGGATGTTGCTGCTGTCCCTTTTGGGCAGACTGACCTAAATGATGTCCCTGCTGGGTATAGGAGGGATAAAACTTTTTCTTCTTGCTGAAGAATGGTTTCTTAGAGGATCTTTTCCTCGCAGGATCAGCTGTAGATTTAGACAATCTATCCAAAGTGATATTGTCAGCATCTATCTCATTAGCTTTTTCCTGCTAATTCTTGCCAAAAAGATTCTCTCCTGTATAAGGTATATTCCCTAGTTTGTCCTGTACCCAAATTTCCAAGTCAGATGCCTGGAGCCAGGCAATCCTACGTGCACCTGTGGCAATGGCAGAGGTTCTGCTTATGCATTCAATGCAGTCAAAGGCTGCACGATTCACAAACTTGGAAACATCCTGAGCATGTTTGAGAAGAGTGAGGTAATCTTGCCTTTTATCATCAGGAAGGAGAGGGCTCATAAGCTCTAAATCTCCTGTGACCTCTTTAAGGAACATTCCCATATACAAGGAATAGGAACTGATCCTAGCAGAAAGCATGGAAGGCTGGAAGGATCGACGTCCAAAGGTGTCAAGAGTCCTACACTCACGTCCTGGAGGATTAGATGCATGTCTTTTTGCACTCTTTATCCGTCTCATGGTTGATTCCACCACCATGGAATGGTATGGTAATTGAGTCTTCTGAAACCCAGGACAAGGAGGAACTCGATAAATGGTGTTGAGTCTTCGAGAGTGAGGAGATGTGGTCAGAGGTGTTTCCAACATCCTAAACATAAGATCATGCAAGATCTCATGAATAGGTAAGGTAGCTGCTTCCTTGGGAGCTTTAGGGTATTGTAGTATTTCTAATTCCTTTGCCCTAGGCTCTTTTTCAGGAGCCACTGTGATGGAAAGACCTCGGGCCACATCTCGGATAAAATCCTGAAAGGACATATCCTCTGGTGGAGACATCCTACGCTGAGGAGAAGAGGAATCCTCAGGAAGAAGTACTCTGGTATCGGCAGAGCTTTCAGAGTCTTCAGACTCATCCGAGGATTCGAAGTATCTCTGCTCCGGGTGATCATGCAAGGCACGGTACAGGTACCGATCGAAGTCGGCATCGGAGTGGTCCGGTACCGACTTGTCGATGCCGGATAGAGATGCATGACTCGGTCCCGGTAGAATACCTGCCGATATCGATGCAGTCGGTGCCGGTACCGGTTGAATTGTCTGAAGTGGTTTCAGGGGCATCGAGGCTGTGAGAAGAGCCGCCAGACTGCCTTCAATAGCTAAGAATCTCTGGTCTATCGATACTGCCGATGCTTGGGTATCTGTGCCGGATGAAGCAGCCGGAACCCCAGAGCATGGCACCAGTAGTTCTGCCGAGGTTGAAGCCTCGAGAACATACTGGAGCCCCGTTAGTGCTTTGGAAGCCGAAGCCTCCCTCCTGGGCAATTTTGCCGGTGAAAGTCCCTCAAGGGCAACGCCAGAGTCATCTCGATGTTTAAAAGGAGATCTACCCTTTGAAGACCAGCTAGATTTATGTTTAGTTACCTGAGATCCATGGGAGGAAGACGAAGCCCTGGAAGACGTCGATGCCACGGAGGCTGCATCGGAGGGAAAAAGGGTGCTTAGTTTAGCAGCTTGGTTTTGCCGGCCCCTTTTCAACATCATCCCACAGGCAACACACTCTGAAATAAAGTGGTCAGGACCTAAACATTTGAGGCACCACTCATGGGTGTTGGTGACGGAGATGGTACCGCCACACTTAGAACACTTTTTAAAACCCGAAGCGGGTTTTTCCATTCTGAAGGAAAAAGTCGGGCCTAGTGCCGAAAATGGCGCGTGGCACCTGAGGAGAAAATTACTGGAAAAGACTCCATAAAGAAGAACCGGAGGTGCCGGTAGCATCGAGGGAAAGCAGACGCGACCACAAAAAAGAAGAATAACAAGGGAATTTTTTCTGTGGTGACAGGATGTGCGACCTGTTGGCTCCGCGGAAAACGAAGAACTGGAGAGGGACAGTTGGGAAAGGCGGGTAGGCAGCACGCAGGCGCTGTAGGATGCTCCCAAAAGCTTTCCGATTGGACGCTGGGGAGCGTTCCTGCGCAGGCTCCATCGGTACCGATACCCATATGTGAAGACTACATTCCTGCTTGTTCCTGGAGATAGCACAGTTACTTATCTGTAACAGGTGATCTCTGGGAACAGCAGGAATAAGTCTTCACATATGGGTACGTCGGTACCAACGGAGTCTGCGCGGGAACGCTTCCCAGCGTCCAATCAGAAAGCTTTTGGAAGCATCCCAACACGCCTGCGTGCTGCCTTCCCAACTGCCTCTCCTCAGTTAAGTTTTAAAACTGAGACAAAGAGAGAGAGCAAGGAAGGGAAAGATAGAGATAGAGAAATGCAACTCCTAGGGGAGGTGGGTAGGTTGTGAAGACTTATTCCTGCTGTTCCCAGAGATCACCTGTTACAGGTAAGTAACTGTGCTATCTCCAGGAACAAGCAGGAATGATTCTTCACATATGGGGACTCCCAAGCTCAGATGCCCGGAGGGAGTCCTAGCATGTTGCAAGTCTAGAACGAGCCATGCTATTCCTCAGGACCTCAGGCATCCTGGGGATGGAGGGTAGGAGTTGAATACAGAAAAGGAGCTGTGGAACAGCTGGCTAGAACAGGGCTTCAAAAGGGGAAGACCCTGTATCGAGGGCATTTAGTAGTAAAATATTGTGATCAGGGCCTCCCTTGTTGGCATTGCACAGGTGCACTGAGCTACATATGGATCTGATAGAAGAGCCAGTGAATGTGCTCAAGGGGTACCTCACTGAGAAGTAGAGGTAATAAAGTAGAACAAAAACAAGTGGAGGTCAGAAGCCTTCAGGGTGAGAAATAGCCCCAGGGGAAAACTGGGGTAGTATAAGAGGTAGAGCTTCAGCGGAGACACAGAAGGTACTATTAAAGAAAGCTTAAGCTATTTTGGTCCAAGAACAGTACAAATATAGGACCAAGAGAAAACTTGAGTCTGACCCAACTGGACTGGGGTTGGAATCAGTCCTTGTAGGGGAGAAAGGGTATGGAGACCCTTGTATCTGATTAGAAAGTAAGGAAGACTCAGGAGCGCTAAGCTTTAGAGCAACGGAAGCTCCGTAATGTCTTTCCTAAATGGGGTCAATTAGGAAAGAAAGGTACATGGAGAGCTTCAGGAATACCTAACCTGAAAAGGTTATGGTAAGGGAAAAAGGTGTTAATTACCACAGGAGTGGTTACAGGTGTAGTCCCCTAGGTATGCTGGTACAGCATTGATAGGGTTAGTGCCCATTTGTCAGGATCATATAGGAATGTCAGGATATCTGAACCTAACAGACAGATAGATAAGTAGATGGATACAGATCTATCTAAAAAAATATCTCATTATATCTATTAATATATATGTATATATATATATATATATATATATATATATATGTGTATATATGTATATATATGTATGTATATGTATATATATATATATGTATATATATATATATATATGTATATATATATATATATATATGTATATGTATATATATATTAAAATATACACACATATAGGGTATATATGCATATATCTATAAAGAGATATGTATGGGCAGAAAACACACAGATAGATATAAATAAGTATCTATCTATCTATCTATATACCTAGATGAATAGGCAGGCATATAGAGACATGTCTCCAGGTATATGGATGGAGAGATGTCCAGAGAACCCCATCCCCCCTTATAGGGAGAGAGGAAGATTCATCTGACAGCAAGAAGGTTGATACCTGCTTGAATAGATAAATAGAAAAAAACCTCTTCTCCTGGTTATGACTGGCATAGTCAGAGGAAGGGTGTCCCTGACAAGAAGGCGGCTTAATTCTTTGCAGAATTTGAGCTCTTGAATAACCAGGATGGCCTACATGAAAATGGCAGAGGATAACGTCAGTCTGCAGACAGGAAGTCCAGATATCTCCAGAATTGTAGTATGGAGATTGGATAGAGGAGGCCTCTGGAGGAAGATACCCTAGTGATCCGCCTATGAGAGCAAGATGAGTATTAGGTGTCCTCTAGCTGCCAGTGAAGAATTTATCTCTGACAGGAAGACCCAAGGAGATATGGGCCAAGCCAGGGAATTGGCCCTTCTTTTAGGCTTTCGTGTAATGAAAGGCCTGAGGGCTTATGCCTCAAAAGAAATTTAAGATAAGATAGAAAGGGTAGAGAATATCTGCCAGGCATGAAACATGACTGGGGGAACCCCTTTTAACCATCTGGGGTTATCTGCTAGGCAAGATACTAATGCTCTCTAGCAAGGGCCCATAGTGCAAAGCTACTCTGTAGAGTTGCAGAGAGCATGCTGCAGGTTGGTTAGAAGAAAAAACTGGCTGTGGACGATCCTTGGTGAGGAATGTGGAAAGCCAGCAGGTAAGCAACTATTCTGCCAAGGACAAGGGGGCAAAGAATAGAAGTTAACCAACCAAACTGTGATAATAGGGTTTCCCAAACGAGGTTGATAACCTGTTTGGGACTTAGCACTGAGGCTAGGAGAATTGCTAGTGGAGGGGAAGCCCTGGTTGTGTAGTGAACAAAACCAGTGGCTTAACCACTAGGAATTTCTGCATCTGCAGCAACTATCAGGGCAGCATGGAGAATTTCTTTTCCCTTCTCTATTTTTAGATTGGGAAAAAGAAACAACAGACATGGTAGGACTTCCTAATGTCTGAGGAGCTGCCCTAAGGTAACAAGGGTGAAGACAACGCCAGAAGGGAGAATCCCCCGGTAGAACAGGTAGAGGACCATAGGGGCTTACCCGTGTAAAAGTCACTCTTACAGACCAAATGTTGTAGTAAGAGGGAGGTAAGACAGAGTTGCAAGAGACCAACTATGGAGGAAGTCTCTGACGGTGAGATGACACATGCCAGTACAGGGAAACAACTGTCTATTGATAGTTGTTACCTCTCTTTCCTCCAAGAGGAAGAGAAAAATCTGTTAAGTATGGGCATGATCATCATAAAGACTCTTAGAGAAAAGATGTCTCATGAAGAGATATCTAGGTAGGTTAGGATAAATTTAGTGCAGATACTGCAAGTGAAAAGAAGCAGACTGCCACCCTAACCACCAACCAAGAGGGACAATGATCTACTTGAAACCCTGCGACTGCTGGATTTGGTGACCCTGTTGAGTTTGTGGATTCTTCAGACCAGGGCGATGTTTCCCCTGTTTGGGAACATCTGTATGATGGGCAGATGATGGACAAAACCTTCTCCCCCTAGGGGAAGAAAGTTTGGTAGGACATTTCCTATCTACTGGGAAAGAAGGCGGCGTAGAACAGCCTCTGGAAACAGGAAAGTCAGTGGATAATTGAGTAACCTGGAATAAAGACTCCTTGTTGAAGAGATTTTCTCCAGTGCAAGGAGTATTTCCCAGTCTTTCTTGTGCCCATTTGTCCAAGTCTGAAGCTTGGAGCCAGGCTCTACGTCGTGCCCCTATAGCTATAGCAGAAGTCCTGCTAACAGACTCAAAGGAGTCTAGGGAAGCACGAGTAAGAAACCTAGAGATATTATGAGCATGACTAACCAGTAAGGAATAGTCTGCTTGTTTGGGCTCTTGAAGAAAAGGAGTCAAAAGATGTAATTTCCTTGTGACCTCCTCAAGAGATAGACCCATATAAAAAATATATGAGAGAATTCTTGCTGAAAGCATGGATGTCTGGAAAGCTTGACGTCCAAAGGCATCTAGTGTCTTAGACTCACGACCTGGCGGACAAGAAGAGTGCTTTTTATTACTCTTCACTAGCCTCATTGCTGATTCTACCACAATGGAATGATGAGAAAGTTGAGTCCTTTGAAACCCTGGAGAGGGGGGGCACCTGATATAGGAGATCAGTTGCTCTGGAAGGTGGGGGTACCCTTAAAGGAGCTTCCCACATTCGTAGAAGGAGATCCTGCAAAGAAAGATGCAAAGGAAGCATTATATTCTCCTTTGCTTTGCTAGGAACAGAAAGGTATTCTGTATTCCCTTGTGTAGGATCTTGTCCAGGAATAGGAATGGCAAGTGATTTTGCCATATCCAGGAGGAAAATCTGGAAAGAAGGATCCCCAGAGGGAACTTCCCTTGAATAGGCTAGATCTGATGAAGAACTAGCGTTAGCACCGAGGGATCTATTCAAGTATATAGGAATAGAAGATCCTGAATGGTGCAGTATGGGATCCTTAGATGGTGGTCGCTGGTACTGCAGGTCAGAACCAGCGACAGTCGGTAAAAGATCGTTCATGCTAGGGATCGATTCCAGAGTCGGCATCGAGGGAAGCGAGCCTGACGAGAGAAGCATGGAAGGTACCGACAGCAATGGTACTGTGGATATCGGTACTGATCTCGGTACCGTATCTGATACCGGTGGAAGAAGACCAGCCGGTGGCAATTCTAACGGTATCGGAGGAACCAAGAGTTGCGGATCCGAATTATCGGAACCGAGCCTTCGGTACCGACAGGAGTCGGTACCAAGGCGAGTCGGTACCCAGTCCTCCAGACTGGAGATCGATCCGAGACTCGGCATCGAAGGAAGCGAGTCTATCGATGCACGTCTGGAGGGTACCGACGTCGGTACTAGTATCTGTGTCGATACCGATACTTGTGACCCAGTAGCTCCCCAGGAACCGATGGACACAGATAAGCATCCGGTGGTAGAAGCCGGTACTGCAGTAGAAAGCAGGGATTTCTCTGCAGAAAGAAAAAAAATCAGAACTAATCAAGCAGAACAACTCACCTTGGGGGAAGGGAGTAGTAAAGCTCTTGATTGGGCACGCCCCAAGAGGAGGCGGGCAGTGCAAGCTAGAAGCACCTGGTTAAATAGTCTGAAACCAGGAAGTGAAAGAGAGCAAAAGAAACTAGGAGAGCCACGGAGGCTAAGAGAGAAGCCAAGAGAACAACAGGGACGGAGAGAATTTCCAGAAGGAGAAACAAGAGTTTCAGAGGGAAAGTCTGGAAGGAAATATCTTTGCTGCTGTGATTCCTCCAATAGTCTGCAACTAGCAGGTAGCGTGGTGGAAGACTCAGAAGAGGAAAGGAACTGCTGGAGGCAGAATACTTTCAGAACGCTGAGAGATCCAAGGCTACAGGACCAGGCAGAGCTATGGAATAAAAGGCAGAAGGACAAAGAATTCTCCAAGGGAAAACTTCTATACAAGGTACCCAGTGGGGGAGAAGTAGTGGATAAGTGTTATGCTCCAAAGCCAGAGAGAGTGTGCCCTAGTTTTAAAAGCCAAGTCAGACAAAATGGTGGCAGCTGTTTTCAGCAAGGAGAAGCTTTGAATAAAAGTGAATATTCTTACAAGCTAGCTGAAGAACCTAGCCAGGAAAGGGCTGACGTCAGTGCTTTTAAATATCTCTTTAAAGACTCTCCCATTACTGCTAAGTATCCAAGCACAGCACCCACGTGTAGAGAAAGGTGGGGAGATAACGTTAGCAGCACATTGAAGGTTTGTTTTCCTGACACAAACAAATATGCTAATCAACCTGAGATAGAGAGGCTCAGCAAACAATTGCTCACGGGAGAAAAGGAATGCCAGCTAAGTGAAGGGAAGTCACCAGCTGAATCACTTCTCCACGAGTTCAGAGAGTTTTTAGAACATAAGGCAAGTTTTAACTACAGTGCTCCAGAACCAGTTATTGGCTGTAAAGAAGGCATGCCTATTTCTAATTCTCTGCCTTCCTCAGAAGAGGATATGTTAATGGACTGTTCTACATGCTTAATTGAGAAAGACAATTAAGGGGAAAAGTTTACCTGTTATATGAAGCAATATAGCAGAGGCACTTAACTCGTCCTATACAAGAAGCTGGTAGAAAGTGAATGAGTCAATGTACCAGTGATTGCTATAACAGGAGCACTACTGTTGTAGGAACTTTTCTGTCTCACCCTTTTTTGATTGGATCACATGAAGTGAATGTGAATTCCTGAATATAGCACAGCATTGCAAGTCTGTTTAGCAAGTTTCTTTACTCTTGTTTTGGATTTATACTTCTGCACCGTCTGTACCATTTGAACTGCACAACTGGCAAATAAACCTCATGAAAAATAAATTTCTCTTTGCCATGCCTTACTGCTTGAAGCACTAAACACAACTACAACTAATTGCCTCCAGGGCATCACAAGGCAACCCCTCCTTAAACCCCAAGGTTAGGGAGCGGGCGGCGTGATATACTGGAAGGTCGATCTGAAGCGTATCCACCGGCCCCACAGGTACCGAGGACGCCAGACGCCTATCCTTGGTGAGGAATGTTTTATCCAACACCAGCGCCGATGCCGGGGTATCAGTACCGCTCAAAGCGGATGCCACCACCGGGCATGGCTCAGGTATGTTCTGTGAGGGGTGAACCTCAGGAACAACCTGAAACCCCACACAGGCTTTGGAGGCCGAAGACACCCACCAGGGTTTTGAAACCAGTGGAGTCTCGAGGACAAGGCCATAGGCATCTTTATGCTGTGCATGAGAAGTGCCGCTCGAGGACTGGCTAGTCTTAACAGACTGTTTTTGGGTTACCTGATCCTGTGTAGAAGAAGATATGGTCGGTGCCCTGAAGTTGGAAGGGGACCGCGTGTCGAGGGTAACTCGATGTTGAAAATTCTTCTCACAATACTGGTGCCCGAGGGCTCCGGAGGAAAATGGTCAGGACCCAAGCAGGTTAGACACCAATTGTGAGTGTCTAAAAATAAAGTTGTACAACCACAGTTTGTACATTTCTTGGGTAAAGTGGCTGGCGGTTCCATGAGGAAAAATTGAGAGGCCTAGAAGGCCTGAGAACCATGAGACACTAAGAAAGAAAAATATATTCCTTAAGGAAAAATTTTACAAGAAAAGAAAGAAAGAAACACTGGCGGTACCGGTGGCGTTGGGGAAGGCAGCCGCAACCACAAGAAAAATAAAAAATAAAAGAAGAATTTTCTGCGGTGACAGGAGGACATCCTGCCGGCTCCGCGGAAAAACGAAAACTGAGGAGAGGCAGTTGGGAAGGCGGGAAGGCAGCACGCAGGCGTGTTGGGATGCTTCCAAAAGCTTTCTGATTGGATGCTGGGAAGCGTTCCCGCGCGGACTCCGTCGGTACCGACGTACCCATATGTGAAGACTCATTCCTGCTTGTTCCTGGAGATTACCTTTTAACTTTCGAAAGGGAGATTATGATAAAATGAGGAAAATAGTTAAGAAAAAAGCTAAAAGGAGCAGTTGCAAAGATTAAAAGACTTACATCAAGCTTGGGTGTTGTTGAAAAATACTATCCTGGAAGCCCAGACCAGCTGTATTCCATACATTAAGAAAAGTGGAAGAAGGTCCAAAAAACTGCCAGCATGGTTTAAAGGTGAGGTCAGAGAGGCTCTTTCAGCATCTTTCAGGAAATGGAAAAAAGAGCCAAATGACGAAAACTGGAAACAACACAAGCACTGGCAAGTTAAATGCAAAGCATTGATAAGGCAGGCAAAGGGATAATTTGAAAAGAAGCCTGCTGCGGAAGCAAAAACGCGTAATAAAGACTTTTTCAAGTACAATCGTAGCAAAAAAACTGAGAGAGTAATTTGGTCCATTAGATAATAGAGGGGTTAAAGAGGCACTAAGAAGAGACAAGGCGATAGCGGAGGGACTGAATGAATTCTTTGCTTCGGTCTTTACTGAGGAAGATGTAGGGATGTTACCCATGACTGAAGTGGTATTTAAAGGTGAGGAAGAATTGAAGGAAATATCGATACATCGGGAAGATGTATTACAACTATTTGATGAATTGAAGAGTAGTAAATCACCTGGACCAGATGGTATACATCCAAGGGTGTTTAAACAACTGAAATATGAGATTGCAGACCTGCTATTAGTAATCTGTGAACTATCATAAAAATCATCTGTAATAACTGAAGATTGGAGGATGGCCAATGTAACGCCAATTTTTAAAAAGGGTTCTGGGGTGATCCGGGAAAACACAGAACGGTGAGCCTGACGTCAGTACCAACAAAAAATGGTAGAAAGCATCATAAAGAACAAAATTGCTGAACATGTAGATAGTCACGACTTAATGGGAGACAGCCAACATGGCTTTAGACAAGGAAGATCTTGTCTTACTAATCTATTATGTTTTTTTTGAAGGTGTGAATAAACAGGTAGACAAAGGCGAGTCAGTTGATATAGTGTATCTGGACTTTCAGAAAGCCTTTTACAAGGTCCCTCATCAGAGACTTTTGGCAGAACGAGAGAGTCATGGGATAGGAGGCAGTGTACTATTGTGGATCAAGAACTGGTTAAAAGATAGAAAGCAGAGGGTAGAGCTAAAAGGCCAATTTTCCCAATGGAGAAAGGTGAATAGTGGTGTACCCCAGGGATCTGTGCTGGGTCCGCTGCCTTTTGACATATTAATAAATGACCTGGAAAGTGGAATAACGAGTGAGGTTATTAAATTTGAAGATGACAGAAAACTATTTAAAGTTGTTAAAACATATGAGGATTTTGGAAAATTGAAAGAGGATCTTGATAAATTGGAAGACTGGGCATCAAAATGGCAGATGAAATTTAATGTGGACAAGTGCATAGTTATGCACCTAGGGAAGAACCCCCCAAACTATGGTTACACAATGCAAGGTTCCACATTAGGAACCACCACACTCCAGGAAAAGGATTTAGGCATTATTGTGGACAACATGTTAAAACCCTCCGCCCAGTGTGCAGCAGCAGCCAAGAGAGTAAATAGAATGCTAGGTATCATAAGGAAAGGTATGGAAAATAACATAAAGGATATTATAATTCATCTGTATCGTTGCATGGTGTGCAATTCTGGTCACCGTATCTTATTTATTTATTTATTATTATTTATTACAGTTTCTTATATACCGCGCTATTTAGAATCAGCGCGGTTTACATCATAACAAAACGACCATTACGACAAACTGTCAGGTTTTACATTGAACAGGAGTACAAACTTGGATAACTGGGTTAACTATATACATAATCTATCTACACTGCAGTGTGCGGGCATTTCTAGATTGGGTTATTTCTTGGAGGGGATACAGAGTTATTAGAAAAGGTACAGAGAAGAGCCACCAAAATGGTAAAGGGTATGGAAGGCTACTCCTATGAAGAGAGGCTAAAAAGGTTAGGGCTCTTTAAAATGGAAAAGAGACGGCTGAGGGGAGATATGATAGAGGTCTATAAATTAATGAACGGAGTGTAACGGGTAAACGTAGATCGATTGTTTATGTTATCTGAATATAGAAAGACTAGGGGACATGCAATGAAGCTAGCGGGTCAACTATTTAAGACAAATAAGAGAAAATATTTTTTCACACAACTTGTAATCAAACTATGAAATTTGTTACCGGAGAATGTAGTAAAGGCTTTTAGTGTAGCTGGGTTTAAAAAAGGTTTGGACAAGTTCCTGGAGGAAAGGTCCATAAAGAGTAGTTACTCACCTGTAACAGGTGTTCTCCAGGAGCAGCAGGAATCAGTCCTCACATATGGGTGTCATCGGCGCTGATGAAGCCCCAGCGGAGTATTTCCCCAGCTTTCTATGAAAGCCTTTGGGAATGCAGGCACGCATGCGCGGTTCCCTTCCCGCCTAAAGGTGCCATCTTACCTCAGTCAAATGACATAGCTAAGAACAGCACACAAAAATGAAAAATAAACTATGTACAACTGCAACTCCAAGGTGAGGAGGGAGGGTTGTGAGGACTGATTCCTGCTGCTCCTGGAGAACACCTGTTACAGGTGAGTAACTACTCTTTCTCCAGGACCAAGCAGGAAGGCGGTCCTCACATATGGGTGACTCCCTAGCTCTGGGCTACCGAGGAACCCAGGCTGAACAAGAGAACTCCCTCTAGTCCCAGCTGCAAAGAAAGGCTTTTCAAGGACACAACCTCCACCGGTAGCCCAACAGAGGGCAGGAGTTGCGTAAACCTCAAAGAAATTCTGGAGTACTGCCTGGCCAAAAGCACTGTCCCTATGGGACTCCCTCTCCAGGCAGTAATGGGCCGCAAATGTCTGGCTTGAAGACCAAGTTGCAGCCTTGCAGATGTCTACCAAGGGCACAGAGCGGAGATGAGCTACTGAGGCAGCCATTGCCCTGACACGATGGCCCGTGACCCTACCCTGCAAAGGAAGGTCAGCCGCCATGTAAGCCCAGGTAATACAGTCAGCCAGCCAGATGGACAAGGTACGCTTGGACACAGCCAACCCCCACTTATTGGGGTCAAAGGATACGAAGAGCTGAGTAGCCCTTCTATGCCCCTGCGTACGGAAAAGGTAGAAGGATAAGGCCCTCCTACAGTCCAGGGTATGCAGAACTGCTTCAGCCTGGCTTGCATGAGGCCTAGGGAAGAATATTGGAAGGACCACCTCCTGATTGAGGTGGAAAGAGGAGACAACTTTTGGGAGGAACTTTGGGTGAGTCCTGAGGACTACCCTGTTCCTATAAATCCTGGTGTAAGGCCTGTCACAGATCAGGGCCTGAAGCTCACTTACTCGCCTAGCTGAGGTAAGGGCTATCAGGAAGAGTGTCTTCCAAGAGAGGAAGCGTAGTGGACAAGTAGCCATCGGCTGAAAAGGAGGGCGAGTCAGTTGCTGCAAGACCACATTCAGCTCCCACTCAGGGGCAGGAGGACGGATGGGAGGCTTGAGCAAAAGCAAGCCCCTGAGAAAGCGGGACACCAAGGGGTGACCAGATAGAGACTGCCCCTCTACCAATGAGTGGTGAGCTGCTAGAGCTGAGAGGTGGACCCGAACAGAATTGGACTTAAGTCCCTGATTGGATAAGTGCAGTAAGTACTGAAGAACTACTGGCACAGTACAGGAGAAAGGATCCTCTGTACGTAGGTGACACCACACAGAAAACCTCTTCCATTTGAGAGCACAGGTTTTCCTAGTGGACTGTTTCCTAGAGGCTAGGACAACCTCCTCAACTTCCTGAGGTAGGACACAGGGAGCCAAAACTACCCTTGCAGCCTCCAGGCCATCAAATTGAGAGACTTGAGATTGGGGTGCAGAAGGGAACCCTGGTCCTGTGTGAAAAGGTCGGGTTGCAACCCCAGAGGTAGTGGAGGATCCACCGCCAGTTGAAGCAGAAGAGGAAACCAAGGCTGTCTCGGCCACCTGGGAGCTACCAGCAGGACCGAGGCCTTGTCCTGGAGAATCTTGAATAGGGTTCGGGCCACCAAGGGCGTGGGAGGAAACGCATAGAGGAGGCCCTGAGACCAAGATATCAAAAAAACATCCGCTGCTGTCCGCAGAGGATATGGTTGCCTGGAGCAGAACTTTGGCAGTTGCTTGTTGATGGGGCTAGCAAAGAGATCTATCAAAGGGAGACCCCATCTCAGGAAGATCTTCTGAACTACTGAGGATGCAGCTGCCACTCATGGGGCTGCAGTATCCTGCTCAATCTGTCTGCCAGGTAGTTGGCCTGGCCAGGAAAGTACACAGCCCTGAGGAGCATGTTGTGCTTGAGGGCAAAAGAACAAAGGTCCTGAGCTTCCCGACAAAGGATCCTGGACCCAGTTCCGCCCTGTTTGTTCACATAAAACATGGCAACTTTTTGGTTGTCTGTCTGAATCAGGACAGACTGTTGAGCCAGGGTAGGAGTGAAAGCTTTGAGTGCTAATCGAATAGCTCTGAGTTCGAGGAGATTGATCTGCTGTGCAGCTTCCCAGGAAGACCAGAGACCCTGGGTGCACTTGCCCAGACAATGCGCTCCCCAGCCTTGCAGGGAGGCATCTGTTGTTAGCATCACTGTGTAACCTGGAATCTGAAAGGGCACCCCTTTCATAAGATTGGGTGGGTGTAGCCACCAGTTGAGGGAGTGCAGAAATGGTCTGGACACCCTTATCCTGTCTCTGAGGCTGCCTGTGGCCTGTGACCACTGAGACCGAAGGCACCACTGTGCAGGCCTCATATGGAGCCTGGCATTGGGGGTCACATGTACTGTCGAAGCCATGTGGCCTAGAAGCCGCAGACAGAGTCTGGCGGAGACCAGGGACCTGCTGAGAAACTGACTTGCCAAGGCCATTAACCTTCGGGCTCTGTTTTCTGGCAAGAATGCCTTTGCCAGGATAGAGTCCAATCTTGCCCCTATGAATTCCAAGTTCTGGGAAGGGAGCAAAGTGGACTTTGCAAAGTTTATGACAAACCCCAGGCATTGTAGATGAGCAATGGTCCTGAGGGTGGCTTGATTGGCCTCCTGACCTGTCTGACCTCTGATGAGCCAGTCGTCCAGATAGGGGAAGACAAAGATGCCCTGATTTCTCAGGTAGGCCGCCACCACTGCTAAGCACTTTGTAAAGACTCTGGGGGCGGAGGTGAGGCCGAAAGGCAGCACTCTACTGATAATGGTTTCCTCCCACAATGAACCTGAGGTACTTTCTGTGGTCTGGATGAATGAGGATGTGAGTGTACGCATCCTTTAGATCTAAGGAGCATAGCCAATCTCCCTGCTGGAGGTAGGGCAGAAGGGTTCCAAGAGTAAGCATCTTGAACTTTTCTTTCACTAGGAACTTGTTGAGGTTCTTGAGGTCCAGAATGGGACGAAGACCACCGGTCCTTTTGGGCACCAGGAAATACCTGGAGTAGAATCCGTGACCTTGCAAGTGGGGAGGCACAGGCTCCACCGCCCTGTCCACCAACAGACCCTGAAGCTCCTGATGGAGGTCTGTGTGCAGAGGAAGCCTTGGAGGCTCCCCTGGAAAATATGGGGGTGGCAGTTGGTGGAAATGGAGGGCATATCCCTTGTGGGTTATCTCCAGCACCCAACTGTCCCCGGTGATAAGGGGCCACTGGTGGGCAAAGAGGGCGAGACGACCTCCTGTGCAGGGTTGGGAGAGCAGTGGAGGAGAGGCTATGCTCAAGGAGTCAAAAGCCCCCACCCTGCTGAGTGGTAGCAGGGGCCTGAGGCTTGGAGGTCCTCTGCCTACGGGGCCCATTACCCTGGCCCTTGGCTTGCTGACCCTGGGGGGCAGCTTGGGCAGCCTGATATTGTGGGTACTGTTTGTAGGCAGTGCCCTTCCTCGGGTAAAAGGGCTTTTTACCCGAGCCCTTCTTTTTATGAGAAGGGGCAGAGTTCTTCCTCGACAGCCTTGTCCGGGTGAGGTGCTCAGTCTCGAGCTGAGCGGCCTTCTCGGTCATGGGCTTGCCAAAAAGGTTTTCACCTCGGCAAGGGACATCGATCAACTTGTCCTGAACCCATGGCTCGAGGTCCGATGACTGCAGCCATGCCTGGCGTCGAGCCGCGATGCCGGCTGCCGCAACTCGGTCCGAAGCCTCGAAGCCATCGTAGGCGGCGCGGGACATGAACTTCGAGCAGTCCCGAATCCCCAAAGACAAGGACTTAAATCTCTGCAAGGGTTCCCCGGAGAGACCAGCAGAGAATCCGGCCAACTCCTTGGCCAGATCGCGCAAGCACATGCCCATGTACAGCTGGTAAGACTGGACACGGCAAGCAAGCATCGAGCCCTGAAAACACTTTCTACTGACGCCATCTAGGTTTCGGGCCTCCCTGCCAGGAGGCGCCGTGGAGTGCATCTTCTGACTCTTCAGACGATGCATGGCCGATTCCACAACCATGGCATGGTGTGGTAGCTGTGCCTTCTGAAAACCAGGGCTCTTACGGAGCTGATAGATTGAATCGACTCGCTTGCTAAGAACCGGCGCTGAGGCCGGTGCCTCCCACATACGGAAGAGGAGCCGTTCCAGCATCGGAGGAACCGGGACAGTAAAGGCCTCCTTCGGAGGAGAGTCATACTGCAGCGCCTCGAGCTCTTCAGCTCGAGGCTTTTCCACGGGATCCGCCGGAATAGCCAAGGCGTGGCCATATCCCGGACGAACTCCGAGAACCGGGTGTCCCCCGGGGGGGACCTACTCCGGGGCTCAGACTGCGGTGAGTCTTAAGGGACGCACCGAGTCTTAAAAGTGTCAGGAGACTCCTCGTCCTCCGTCTCCCAAGCCGACTCATCCGAGGAAGAGTCGGGGTCCGACCCCGCGGGGCCCTGGAGCACCCGCCCCGACGCCGGAAGCACCGGCGTCAATGCCCTCAGTCCCGAACGGGAGGTCGAGGGGGACCACGACCGAGGTCAACTCCGAGCCACGATGGACACGAGTATCGGCTCGGCCTCCAGGGTCGACTTGGACGTCGATGTCCCAGTGGTCGGGGCAGATGCGCCAGACAGGCTGGCCATCAGTGCCCGCTGCTGCTCCATGAAGGCAGACATTCTGCTCTCCAAGGCTGTCATCCTGAGACTCAGCTCGGGAGACGCAGCAGCCACCGACTCGGGCCCCGGCGGCGGCGCCGGGCCCGACGTCGGCTCCCTGGGAGGAGAGTCCACGAGGACTACGGGACTTACGTGTCCAGCAGACTCCGGCTCCACACGAGGAACTTTGGCAGGCTTCTCCGGTTCCACAGGCCCGAGGCGACGGTCGGGGGTCTTAGACCTGGCCCTCGAGGAGCCAGGGACCTCTTCCGACGATGCCCTCGCGAGCCGTTTTTTCCTCTTGCGTTCCTGGTCAGGGGACCCCCTGTCCGAGGAGCTTCGACGGTGCTCGGGATCGGAATCCCGAGATGTCGAGGCCTCAGACGAGGTCCTGGCCCGGCCGGAGGCTGAGTCCGAGAAAAGCCTTTCGTTTTGCTGTTGGCGACTTCGTAGTGCCTTGGAAGACATTTTTCCACAGGCCCCGCATGACTTAGGATCATGGTCGGGGCCCAGGCACCGAAGGCTGCAGTCGTGTGTGTCGGTGAGAGACATTAGTTTCTTACACCGATCACACTTCTTAAAACCACTGGAAGCCATCGGGGAAAAAAAGAGTCCCCGCGAGGTCAAAAGACCGGCCTTCCAGGGAAAAAGAGAAAAAAGGGTGCGAACACCAGCCACGAAGGGCAAAAGCCGAAAAGAGGAATCGGGCTCGATACCGGTGTACCGAACCTGGCGGGTGGGGAACCGGCATCAAACCGGTAGAAAGAGAGCAAGAATCGCTGAAAAATCTAATTTTAACCGGGAAAACTGGACACACGTCCGGTGGGCTTCATGGAAAAAAAGAGACTGAGGTAAGATGGCAACTTTAGGCGGGAAGGGAACCGCGCATGCGTGCCTGCATTCCCAAAGGCTTTCATAGAAAGCTGGGGAAATGCTCCGCTGGGGCTTCATCGGTGCCGATGACACCCATATGTGAGGACTGCCTTCCTGCTTGGTCCTAGAGAAACCATTATTAAATAGGGACCCAAGATATCAATGCTTGACCCAATACAAGCATTGTGGAACCTGTGTCTTTTGGGGAAACTGCTAGGTACGTATGACCTAGAATGGCCACTGTTGGAAACAGGATACTGGGCTTGATGGATCTTGGTCTGACCCAGTATGGCATTTCTTATATTCTTATGTTCCCAGCTTGCCCCAAAGCTAACCAGGCATTGGTGATATTGAGCCACTGCCCGGTTGACTTCTGCAGCAAAAGTTAGGTCAGTGTTTGCTGCGCCTGACTTTCAATGTGTGTCACTAACTGGGCAGAGGCTCAATATCATTGCTGCCCAGTTAGGAATGGGTGCTGCCCCAGAACGCTCCTGGCACACTACAATGCTAACCGGTTAGCATTGGGGAATGCAGAGACAACATCTGTGGATATTCAGCAGCACTGTTTGTGCCGCTGAATATCCCGCTGAGTGGCATATACATTGTTTGAAGGTCTGCAAACCATGTAAATGCCTTTGAATATCCCTCCCTTAGAATTCAGTGTAGCTTCAGTTTGCCATGTACTGATATTAGGCTAATTGATCTATAGATTCCCAAATCACCTAAAACCCTTTTTAAAAATTGATGCTACACTGGCTATCCTCCAATTCTCAGGTATCATGTTACAGATTACTAGTAACAAATTAGTAATGTCATATTCAAACTCTTTCAGGACTCTAGGGTGAATAACATCCAGTCCTAGTGATTTACTGCTCATGGGTTTGTAAAGTCAATCTATTATTTATTCTAGACTTACAGCAATATGTTTTAGCTGCTTTGAATCATTACCAGCAAGTAAAGTTTCCAGTGTGGGAATGATCTCAACACCTTTCTCAATAAAGACCAAAAGAAGAATTTATATAGTATTAATGATATTATTTTACCTTTAGAGAGCACTCATTTGACCCCTTGGTTGTATAGCAGTCCAACCAACTTGTTCCGGGAAACTACACAGGTGAGCCTAACATCAGTATCGGGAAAAATGGTAGACACCATTATAAAAACCACAATTAATGAACATGTAGTTAGTCATGGCTTAATGGGAGATAGCCAGCATGGCTTTAGCCCAGGAAGGGCTTCTCTTACTAATCTTTTATGTTTTTTTTGAAGGTGTGAATAAACAGGTAGACAAAGGTGAGTCGGATGATATAGTATCTGGATTTTCAGAAAGCCTTTGATAAGGTCCCTCATGAGAGACTACTGGTGAAATTAAAAAGTCATGGGATAGGAGGCAGTGTACTGTTGTGGATCAGGAACTGGTTAAAAGATAGAAAGCAGAGGGTAGGGCTATATGGCCAATTTTCTCAATGGAGAAAGGTGAATAGTGGAATACCCCAGGGATCTGTGCTGGGTCCGCTGCCTGTGAACATATTCGCAAATGACCTGGAATGGGAATAACGAGTGAGATAATCAACGATGCAGATGACACAAAATTATTCAAAGTTGTTCAAACCCATGAGGATTGTGGAAAATTGCAAGAGAATATTGATAAATTGGAAAACTAGGCATCCAAATTGCAAATGAAATTTAATGTGGACAAGTGCAAAGTTATGCACCTAGGAAAGAGCAACCCAAACTATGGTCATACGATGCAAGGTTCCACATTAGGAGCCACCACCCAGGAAAATGATTTAGGTGTCATCATGGATAACATGTCGAAACCCTCTGCCCAGTGTGCAGAAGTGGCAAGAGAGCAAGTAGAATGCTAGGTATCATAAGGAAAGGAATGTAGAATAAAACAAAGGATATTATAATGCCTCTGTATCATTCCTAAGGTACGACCGCACCTTGAATTTTGTGTGCAATTCTGATCGCCGTATCTTAAAAAGGATAGAGTGTTATTAGAAAGGGTACAGAGAAGAGCCAACAAAATGGTAAAGGGGATAAAAAGATACCCCGATGAAGAGAGGCTAAACAGTTAGGGCTCTTCAACCTGGAAAAGAGACGGCTGAAGAGAAATATGATAGAGGTCTATAAATTAATGAATGGAGTGGAAAGGGTAAACAAACATAGATTGACTGTTTACACCATCAAAATATGGAAAGATTAGGGAACATGCAATGAAGCTACAGCTATTTAAGACTAATAAGAGAAAATATTTTTTCACTCAATGTATACATTTCAAGCAAAGGTAAGCGTTTGCGGCTTTTTAAATTACTAGCTCTCTGCCTCAGAGCTCTTAGAAGGGTTTTGGTACATTTCTTTTAAAAATTTACATTCTTTTTGATGCTTTAGTTTAAAAGGAGAAATATTTTCTTTAGTGAGGTACGTTTAAAACTCTGCTTTAGTATCTTTCTCAGCTCTTTGAAGCTACTGACACCTTATCAGGAGTTAGTGTGCCTGATTAGCCTGTGAAAAAACGGAGAGCAGCTGAGGCCTGCATAAAAAGCTTCAAGCCTTGCACTGTTGAGGCATCCTTAACAGGGGCTATACATTTCAAGCGAAGGTAAGAGTGTCTGGCTTTTTAAATTACTAGCTCTCTGCTTGGGAGCTCTTAAAAGGGTTTTGGTACATTTTTAAAATAAAGTTAGATTCTTTTTGGTGCTTTAGTTTAGTTTAAAAGGGGAAATATTTTCTTTAGTGGGGTAGGTTTAAAATTCTGCTTTAGTATCTTTCTCAGCTCTTTGAAGCTACTGAAACCTCATCAGGTGTCAGTTCCCTCCCTCCCCCCTCCCCCCCAACTTCCACCCACCCCTAGTGAGCAGTCTTGCTTTATAGGGCACCTCCCCATTTAACGACACACAGGGACTTAGAACAACACATTTTGAAAAACACATTTGAAAAAAGCATGGGACCAACACAGAGGATCTCTAAAGGTAAAAAGTGGACTGTTGTAGTTGTTGATATGGAAGGACAGACTAGATAGGCCATGTGGTCTTTTTCTGTCATCATGTTTCAATGTTTCTATGAACACACTTAAAAGAGATGTAACTGCTTTTTCTCTGAAAGGACAGCTGGGAAACGGGCTGGTACTTTGGTAGGTCTCTCTCTCTTTTGTTTCAACAGATACCTAAGCTCCACCAACTGAACAATGGCTGGGAAAAATCATATCGCCAAAACCGCTGCTCCCGTTACAGCTTCTGCCTCTGTCCAGACAGAGGTCCCAATGCCAGTTGAAGGACTGTTTCCATGTGCAGGATGCCTGCATGCTGAATCTCTCAGGAAACAGGTGGAGGAACTCAGAGAGGAGGTGGCGAGGCTCAGGAGCATTCAAGACAGCGAAAAGTACATTGATAAGATGCTTCTTGCAACATCCAAACTCTCCAGCAGAGAAGATGTGAGCCTACAGAATGACGAAGGTTGGACGCAAGTTACCACGGCCTGCAGAATCACCAATCCAACTTCACCAGCCCTTGAATTGAAGAACAATTATGCAGCCCTGAATGTGGAGGTGGTGAAAGCATCCCTGGAAAGGTAAGAACCAGAACTCAAGCACCCCAAAGTAGCAGAATCAGTGACCACAAGAAAGCAAAGGATAGAAGTGGTTGGTGACTCTTTTCTGACGGGTACTGAGACGGCCATCTGCCAACCAGACTTGATGTCAGGAGAAGAATGTTGTCTGCCAGGAGCCAAAATCCGAGATGTTATGGAGAGTTTGCAGAAACTCACCAAGCACACCGACTATTACCCAATGTTGCTAATCCATGTCGGCACAAATGATATTGCCAGGTATCCTTCTGAGCGTATCAAAAGTGACTTCATGGCTTTGGGACAGAGGGTGAAACACATAGGGGTGCAGGTGGTGTTCTCTTCAATCCTCCCTGTTGAGGGTAAAAACCAAGGCAGAGAAGCTCGCATCCTGCAGATGAATGCATGGCTGCATGGATGGTGTTATCGAGAGTGTTTTGGTTTCCTGGACCATGGGATGCTGTACCAAGGGTTGTAGAGCAGACATGGCGTCCATCTGTCCAAGAAAGGTCAATGTGTCTTCAGTAGCAATTGGCTAAACTACTGAAGAGGGCTTTAAACTAGATTTGTTGGGGATGGGTGAAGAAAGCCCCCAGGTAAGTGAAACATTAAATAGCTTTATGGAAATGAGTAAAAGGGGCAACATATGGAAAGTGGTGTGTATAAATTCCCGTAGCATGTGAAACACAATCCCAGATGGTTTAAATGGGAGAGACTGACTTGCATTTAGTGGCAGTTACAGAAACATGGTTCACAGAAAACCATGACTGGGATGCAACTATACAGGCTATACTTTATTCAGAAAGGATAGAGTAGGAAGAAAAGGAGGAGTAGCAGCACTATATGTAAAAAATAATATTAAAGCTTTGGAACTAAAGAGCTTAAAAGGGAGAGAGGAGGCACCGTGGGTTAAACTAGAAAGAGGGAAAGAGAAATCTATTTGCATTGGCATGATATCAAGACCTCCCTCACAGAAGGAAGAGGTGGACAGAGTTAATTGAAGACATACACAGCATTTCCAGGAAAGCGGAATTGCTACTGATAGGGGATTTCAATATGCCAGATGTTGATTGGCACATTCCTGCTGCAGCATCATCTAGAAGTAAGGAGATCCTGGATTCTCTACAGGAAGAACTATTCAGGCAACAGGTAACAGAACCCACATGTGAAGGAGCCATACTGGACTTGGTGCTTACCAATGGCGAAAGTGTTTCTGATGTCATAGTGGGAGATCATTTTGCATCCAGTGATCACCAGCTGGTATGGTTCAGTATTAGGACTAGGGCTGTTAAAATCCATTCAAAAGCGAGGGTCTTAGACTTTAGGAAAACTAACTTTGCCAAGATGGGCCAATACCTCAGGGAGTAGTTAGCGGGATGGGAACAGCTGGGGGATGTAGAAAAATGTTGGGCAAAACTGAAAGGGGATATTTTAAGGGAAACCAACCTTTGTTAAAATGATAAATAAAGGTAAAAGGAAAAGAAGAGCGCTCTGGTTTTTGAAAGAAGTAGCTGAAAAGGTGAAGAAAAAGAGGGAGATCTTCATGAAATACAAGAGATCACAGAGAGAGTAAGACAGGCATCTATATTTGGAAAAACTCAGAGAAGCTAGCAAAGTAGTCAGGAAAGCAAAGATTCAAAGAAAGGAAGAAATAGCCAATACAATAAAATTGGGGGGATAAGACATTTTTCAGATATGTTAGTAAGTAAAGGAAGGGCAAAAGTGGTACTGTCAGACACAAGAGTGAAGGGGAGGAATATGTAGAAGCTGATGAGGATAAAGCAGAATTGCTTAACAAATATTTCTGTTCCGTGTCCACAGATGAAGAACCAGGAGCAGGACCTCAGAAAACACTCACAAACAGGAACAGAAGTGAGGGACATCTTGAACAATTTTCAGAAGACTGTGTTTGTGAGAAACTAGCTAAACTTAAAGTAGACAAAGCAATGGGACTGGATGGGATACACCCTAGAATACAGAGGGAACTTGGGGACATTCTAGCAGCTCCACTGAGGCTTTTTCAATGCCTCGTTGGAGTCGGGAGTGGTGCCAAAGGACCGGAGAGAGACACATGTGGTCCCTTTACACAAAAGCGGAAGTAAGGATGTGGTTGAAAACTACAGGCCAGTTAGTTAATTATTGGAAGAGCTGTTGAAAGAGAAAATAGTGAGGTTTCTGGTGTCCAGCGGATTACAGGATCCGGGGCAGCATGGATTCACCAGAGGCAGGTCTTGTCAGACAAATCTGATTGATTTCTTTGACTGGGAGACCAGGGAGTTGGACCGAGGGAGAGCCCTAGATGTGGTGTATTTAGATTTCAGTAAAGCCTTTGACACCATTCCTCACAGGTGACTTATAAACAAACTGAGCAACTTAAAGTTACTGCTTGGGTTAGAAGTTGGTTGAGGGGGAGGCGACAAAGGGTACAGGTAAATGGAACTCACTCTGAGGAAAAGGAAGTTACCAGTGGTGTGCTCCAGGAATCTGTCCTTGGTCCGATTCTTTTTAACATCTTTGTTAGTGACTTAGCGTAAGGGCTGTCAGGTAAGGCAGACAACCAGGAAAGTGTAGATAACATGAGGAGGTATCTAGATAAGCTTGAAGAATGGTCTAGAATTTGGCAGCTGAGATTTAATGTTAAAAAATGCATGGTCATGCATTTGGGCTGCAGCAATTCAAGGGAGCAATATAGTATAGGGGGTGAAGTACTTTTGTCCACTAAAAAAGAGCAGGACCTAGGCTTGATTGTGTCTGATGATCTTAAAGTAGCTAAACAGATAGAAAAGGCGATAGCAAAATCTAGAAGGGGAGAGATTCAGGAGTGATATGTGGAAATATTTCTTTACGGAAAGAATGGTGGATCCGTGGAATTGTCTCCCAGTGGAGGTGGCATAGATGAGGACAGTATCTGACTTCAAAGAAGCATGGGACAAACACAGAGGATCTCTAAAGGAAAAAAAAGAGACTGTTGTAGTGGTTGATATGGAAGGGCAGACTAGATAGGACATGTGGTCTTTTTCTGTCTTCATGTTTCTATGTAACGTGTAATCAAACTCTCGAGTTCATTATCTGAGGATGTAGTAAAGCTGTTTTTGTGGCTGGGTTTAAAAAAGGTTTAGAGAAGTTCAATAAAGCATTGTGGAACCTGGGTCATTTGGGGAAACTGCTAGGTACTTGTGACCTAGATTGGACACTGTTGGAAACAGGATACTCGGCTTGATGGACCTTGGAGTCTGATCCAGTATTGCATATCTTATGTTCTTCATGGGCTTTTTGCTTCAGATTTTTAAAAAAATCTACAGTATTCGTCATAAGTTATTACCTTTATAGCAAGCTTTTTCTTCAAAGTCTCTTTTTACCAGCCTTATTGCATCTAACTTGCTGGTGGCTTGTGCTCATCTCTATTTTTCTCTTTCCATTTTCTGAAAGATATGCTTTCCCACCTCACCATTAAATCACATTGGCCACTGTTTGATTTTCTTTCAACCTTTTGTAATACATGGAAAACAAAATATTTTATCTGAGCTTCCAAAATGATCTTAAGTAAAGACAAGTTCCATGAAAACATCTGACTCGAGATGCCAACTCAAAACCAAAAAGACGGTATGGGGTACTGATAGTGCTGCACCCCTACTACAAATCTGAGATACTTCCTGTAAGACAGACACAGTGGATCCCTTTATAGCAACAAGATAAAATTAACTTAACTATCTCTTATATCTCAACTATATGTTACTATGTTTCTGTGAGTGGGTTGTATCTGGATGCGAATATACACATCCTTGAGATCTAGAGAGCATAGACAGTCCCCTTTCTGAAGAAAAAGAAGTAGGGTGCCTAGAGAAATCATTCTGAACTTTTCTCTGTCCAAAATATTTGTTCAGAATTCTTAGGTCTAGGATAGGACAAAATCTCCCTCATTTTCTTGGAGACCAGGAAATACCTGAAGTAAAAATACCCCTAGTGGAATGGGCTTGATCGCATTTGTAGATAGAAGGGCAGAAATTTCCTTATGAAGTATGTCCTTGTGCTGAGAATGAGAAGAGTGAGCCCTCAGGGGCAAACTAGAGGAAGTTTGAACAATTTGCAAAACCTAAAAGTCTAAGGTTATAAGGGGCCACATATGGCAAAGAGAGTGAGCCTTCCTCTGACTGGTGGATCCTCCATCAAGGCTACAGGTAGAAAGGCTATGCTCTATAAAAACCAGTCAAAACCTGGCCTTAGTTTTTAAATGGAGCGTACGTTAGGCCTTTTGAGACTTCTCTGGCTTAGGGCGAGCACAAGATGTCTGCTGGGACTGGGTATAATGGGAGAAGGGGAAATACCTATGCCTGTAAGAGAAATAGGATTTCCTCTGACTGCCAATTTGGAACCTCCTGTGATAGAAGACCAGGTCAGATGTGCACCTGGAGAATGTTTGTAGTGTGTTAAGAGTGCTTCTCAATGAGAGAAACCTCTTTTTGAATGTTATCTCCCAAGAGATTGTTCCCATGGCACTATAAGTCAATGAGCTGATCCTGTACAGACTGTTCTAAGTCTGAAGCTCGGAGCTCTTTCTCCGAATGCAAATACTCATGACAGAAGCTCTAGACACAGTATCAAAGATGTCATATGTCGCTTGGACAATATACTTCGAGTGGTCCTTCTCATGAATCAATAGGAACAATAATGCTTGAGTTTCTCTGGAAGGAGAAACATGGACATGTCATCCAGGCTGTGCATGATGTTCCATAAGAATATGCTCAAGTACAGCTGACAAGAAGCCATGTGGGAAGCAAAATGGCATTCTGAAAGATTTTCCTCAAAAAAAAAAAAAGTTAAAAATCTAAGCCTTCCTTCCCGGGGGTGCCGAGGAACTGAGTTGGAGCTCTTGTTTTTTTTTGAGAGCAGATTCTAAAACCATAGAGTGATGCAGAATCTGGAGTTTCTCGAATCTGGAAGCCTTTTGAACTCTGTACATGCATTCTACCTTTCTACTGACTAGAAGTACAGGAAGGGGTGTCTCCCACATTCTCATCTGTAACCTCTGAAGGTTACAAGGCATGGGCATTTTCACTGCCTCCTTTGGGACTGTAGAATATTGGAAGATTTCCAATTCTTCTTCCTTAGGTTCCTCCTCTGTCTTTAAAGAAAATAGTATAACCTTAGCCATTAAAATCATGGAACGTTTACTCCTTGGGAGGTGACTTTTGTCTCTCATGAGGTGGAGAAGGATCATAAGGGAGCTCTAGGGACTTATGCTCCAAACGGAAATCAGGCTCTTCATCTGTGATCCAGATTTCTGAGCCTAACTCAAAGAGGAAATTAAAAGACTGCCGAGTCTCTGCCTGGATGACTCTCCTTCCCTTTGGGGATCTGGTGCACTTTTGGGAATGCCAATGCACTGATGACTTTGCAGGCTTCGAGGATGCATCCCCTACGTGTTGAAGAGAGATATTGGCTAGTCAGGCACTGGTATCAATGCTCTTTAATGCATTGATATTGATACCTCTACTGCAGGCAGTATATGGTTCTTGAGAACAAGCTTGATGTCTCAGTGTCACACGCTAGGTACCACAGAGGGATTGAGTGCTGCATGGCAGAGAGCATCATTAAGCGTTCCTCGATGTACCTCAACACAATCTTCATGAACACAATCTTCAAAAGCAGAGAGGCATCAGCAAATTCTGCTGATGTTCCTGAAACCTGTCAGGAAGTATCAGCTGACTGATCCATGTAGGTCGTCATCAGGGTTGACTCAAACATAAGGCAAACTAGGCTGTTGCCTAAGGAGGCAAAATTGATTTTTAGCTTTGAATGTGCTGCTCTTTGCCACCCCCAGAAGCTGACAGCCAGGGGCGTATAAGGCTTAAGGTTTGCCTAGGGTACCAACACCTTGAAGCAATTCTAGGACAAGCCCTGGCTGTTGCTGTCCCTCAGAATGTACCAAGGATGAGCCCTTCCTCTCTTTGAGGCAACTTAGATGGGGCCCTCTGTGAACCTACAATGCTCTCAATATCTCGCCCCAGAGGGCTCTGACTTCTATGCATTTCAGCCTCTACCCAATGTCTTTGCTCCTCGATATCCATAAGGACTTGGAACAGTCTTTCCATGTCTTCCAGGAAATATTGGAGAATGACTGATGCTCAGATGCTTGACTCAGAATGAGCTGGGGGACTCCTCCATGTCGATATACTGCCAGTGTCTGGTGCAGCCCTGAAAGGCAACGAGATAGATTTTGCAGATGTCGATGGACTGGACCTTAGAAGGGCCAAAAATCCTTCTGTGCTGCTTTTCTCAGCCCTTAAGTCCTCATTTTGTCATCTATAAACAAGACGAGGACTTATAGTCTGGTTCCAAATTTTGAAGGTAGCAGCCATGGATATCCAATAACAGATATGGTCCTTGAGAATCGGAAACACTTTTTAAATCCCTAATAAATGCATGTGGCCCAGAAAAATAGCTGCACCAAAATCAAATGGCTTGATTTTGAAAATATAACTTGGCTGGAACAAAAGAGGGCGATATTCAGTGGCAGAGGCTAGCGCTTGTAGAGCGGCTAACCATTGCCACTTAAGTCTAATCCCAGCTATTCAATGTCATGGCCATATCCAGCCACCGACATTAAGTATCCAGGTTCACCGCAGAACCCAGAAGCTAACCAGGCAGCAGAGATATTCAGCCTCTACTGGGTTAGCTTCTGTGGGTAAAGAAAGGCCAGCATTTGCCACACCTTACTTTACCCACATATTGCTAATCGGACATTGGTTCAATATCGCTGCTGCCCAGTTAGCCATAGGTGCGATCTCCACTCCGCCCCGGAATGCCCCGATGCTAACTGCTTAGCATCGGGGCATGTAGCAACGGCATCCATGAATATTCAGCAGCACTAACACGGCTAGTGCCACCGATTATCCAGCTCAGCAGCATTTATAGGGTTTTCAGGTCTGCAAACCAAGTAAATGCCTTTGAATATCCCCCATAAAGAGCCTAAAGGGGGCTGAGCATCATGAAAAAGAAAGCAAACTCTATAAAAATGGCCAGTGTGTGCTGAAAACCTTGACTGGTGCTGAGAAAGTGCCTGCTGTTTCTGGCTTCCACCCTGTTGAAAGCATATTTTCACTTTACCTTGAAAGGCACACGGCGCTTTATCTTGAGGAACCGAGTCCACACGATTAACTACAGCTCCCAGAGTGCTTTGGATGCACATTGATGATGCTGGGGCGGAAGTCTTTACAAAGACGTCACAACTCAGACATCATGCCTCAGACATTGCTCTAAAGGGGCATGCCTATGGGGCAAGTCCCACCCCTTAGTGTGCAAATTTGTGCTATTTCTTTAGCTTATTGTTAATTTTTTATACTTTGTGTGTATCATTGCCATGTGTTATTCCTCCATTCTAGTGATAGTGCAGAATGGGCATTCTTATTTTTCAACTTCACAGTCTGACTGTGAAAGGAATTTAAGTAATCGTGCTAGACTCCAAACTAATTGTGATTATGACATGTTAATGAATTCTTGTCTGAAATTAGGTTTAGTGAATGCTTGCTCAGTGAAGAATAAGTTTGAGATAATGTGTGACCTTATTGTTGATGAAAATTTAGACATTTGCTATACAGTATTACCAAAACTTGACTTTTGGAAAGTGATGCCTTGGTTCTCACAACGCCCTTTGTCCTCCTGGCTTTAGGTTTGTGACTTGTTACAGATCTACTGGTAGGTGGAGTGATGTCTTGTTACTTTGTGAGACTATCAAGTTTCATTGACCCTGAGGTAGGATTGGAATATGTGGCAGTCTCTTCTGGGAACTGGAGGATTTGTTTACTCTACCAAAATCCTGCCTTGGTTTTTGACCATGACCAAATTTAGCAAATTATCTGATCTTAATATACCCATTGACTGGTCATGCTTATCAGAATAGCAGTCCTACTTGTTAGAAATTACCTCCTTTGGTCATATTCAATGTCTGAAAGTTCTCACTCATGAAAAAGACCACTCACTTGATCTAATTCTCATCCCTAATCATTTGTTGACACTTTCTTCTTTTGGATCTGCAGGTAAAGCCTGTTCCTTGATCTGATCATCGTGCCCTCATTTTTTTCATTAAGCCTTTTGGTGTGTCACGTTCTTCTTCTGCTGCTGCTCCAGTTCAGAAACAATAGCATTCTGACGTTGACCTTTTCCATTTTGCCTCTAGGTGGACTCAAATAACGGAGGGCCTGTTTCTCTTGTAGGTCCCTCTTCTTGTTCAAAAACTAGAACAGGTATTGGAGGACTCTGCTCCTCTGCAAACCAAGATTGTCCCACAATTGAAAAGAGCACCATCGTATTGCAAAGAAGTAAGGCAGGCTAAAGTTTTATTATGGAAAAATTAAAAGAAATGGCATAAATCAGGCTCTGCAGAAGATAAAGCCTATTGATAGAGGACTATTGCCAGCTTCTTATAAAGGTTAGGCATAGGTTTTGCTCCTATCATTTGCTTTCTGTATCATTTTGCCCTAGGGAATTGTTCAGAGTGGTACATCACTTATGCATTCCAACAGACATTCATCTGATGTGCTTTCTAAAAATTTCCCTTATTTTTACAGTCTAAACTTGAGCACCATGATAGTGTCAAAAGTCTTGCTGGCAGCTTAGCCATTGCAGCCCCTGATTGTGTCGTACAGTATATAAATGAGAAGAATCTGAACCTCGAATCAGAAGCTAAGGTTGAAACGTTTTTTGATTGTGTATCTGTAGCTCCATCCAGGCTGGAGCGTGTTCTTCCTTGTTTAATTAAATCTTGTAGAGGTGTGTTGCTCCTCTTATTACAGAATTGATTAATAGCTTGTTTCGTGCTTCTTTATTACCATCCAAATTAAAGAGATCAGCAGTTCACCCTATTTTGAAAAAGGGCACATTTGAATAAAACTCTAATGAAGGACTTTAGACCAAATTCGAGCCTGACATATCTGACAAAGCTTACTGAATATATGGTAATGCTTCAACTGCAACAGCATGTCAAGAAATATTCACTTTTGGATAGATATCAGTTCAATATTTGTAATAGTCAAAGTACTGAAACTCTATTGGTTTCAACACTTGATAACTGGTTAAGTCACTTAGGTAAGGGGAAGGGGGCTTTGGTTGCTTTCTTAGATATTATAGCCGCTTTCAATTCAATTCCGCATGCCGCTCTCTTTGATAGGTTGCAAATATGTGACCTGGTCAAGCCTGTCCTGAAATGTTTTCAGTCTTATCTTTCTGATAGGGAACAAAAAGTGTTTATTGGAAGTAAGTCTTCTGACTGGGTCCCAGCGAGGCAAAACCTTTCTCAAGGCTCATCCCTATCAACACCATTATTTAATATTTATATTATTCCTTTATGTCATCTTCAGCAGTCCCTACAACTGGAGTATCGGTTATATGCTGATGACATTATGCTGATTTTTTTCTTTTTTCTAAAGAAATTCTTACTGTGTTAGGAACCCTTTCTAACTTTGAATGTTGAATATCAGACTGGTTATGAGTTTATGGGCTTGATTTAAATATTGCTAAGACTGAACTTTTAGTAATTCATCACTATTGTGAATTACAGTTGCCAACTATGGTTTCTATTTGCTCTTATCAAATTGCATTTTCCCATCAAGTACGTTATTACGTATTCTTCTTGATTTCCAACTTTCCTTTCAACCTCATATTAAGGAGGTGGGTGACGCGTTCATTTTTTAAGCTGCATCTTGTTAGGTGGTTGAAGTACATTCTCCCTTTGGAGGACATCCTTAGTGTAGTGCAATCCTTGGATCTGACCCCATTAGACTATTGTAGTACTCTTTTGTTTGCTCATCAAAGTCATACCTCAAGCATCTTCAGAGAATTCAAAATGCTACAACTTGTCTTCTAACAGGTGCACAATTTTCTGATCATATTTCCCCCATTCTGAAAAGGCTTCACTTTTTGCCTTTAGAGTTCCTCATTTTATTTAGGTTAGTGATGCCGATATTTAAGGTATTGAATCTGAATGTTGAGATTCCTCTTCAGATCCCTTGGGGAGTTTTAGTTTCTGTCTGGGCTTTGAGCTCAAGGAACTGGTCAGTTAAAGTACCTGGCATACCCCCTGTTGGTTACGAGGCATGTATTCTGAACTGCTGAGTGTCCATTTTAGGTCCTTTACTCTGGAATGGGATTTCATCCGATCTTCGGGTTTCCCAAGTCATATTTGTCATTTAGAAAGAAGGTTAAATCCTTCTAGTTCACTAAAGCTTTTAGTTAACCTGGTTTGATTTTATTTGCTTTGTTATGTATTTTATTTTTATTTTAATTTAATAATTTAGATATGTTATTTTATTTGATGTCATCTTGATTTTAGTTTTTGTATTGTGAACCATGGAGATTGTGGTAAGGAGGGTGCAGCACAGCCCTGGGAAACAAAGAAAAAAGAAACTTTTTCTTCCATAAGGGGGATGGGCTCACCTAAGCACATGTTTCAAAATGAAAGCAGTGGAAAAATCCACACTTGCAAAGCTAGGCTGAGGCCACACCCAGACTCCAGGGCAACTATAGGAAGTGATAGGAGACACCTGTGGGTGGGGCCAGGAGAGAGAGCACGCTTGCAAACATTTAAGCACAGGCAAACAGAGAGAGCAGGAAGCGTCAGCAAGACTGGCAGGAGAGAAGCAAGACACGGGAACAGCTTGAAAGATGGCAGTCGGGAAAGAGCCAGAATCCAGGCTAATTGCACTCCTTCCAGGAGAGAGGAAGCGAGAAGGCTAGCTGTGAGGAAGCTGGAGCAGGAGGTCTCAGATCCATCTAAAGAGGAACCAGTCTTCAGGCTTGGAGAGCCTAGAAGGGCTAGAGACAAACACTGCAGTGATCCCCCAGGCAGCTCTGATTCAGAGGACGCTACTCCTAGGAGATGCCCTTGCTGTAAAAGGTCTACAGTCAAGCTCGGAGGTAGGAGGGGAAAGTTTGAGGGAGTTAATGTGTGTGACTCTGACTCAGAAAGCACAGTTACTTACCTGTAACAGGTGATCTCTGGGAACAGCAGGAATTAGTCCTCACATATGGGTACGTCGGAACCGACGGAGCCTGCGCGGGAAAGCTCCCCAGCTTCCCAGAAAGGAAGCTTTTGGGGCCTCCCACTGCACATGCGCGCTGCCTTCCCGCCTTCCTGACCAGCTCTCCTCAGTTCGAGTTTATAGCTGAGACAATAGAGAGAGGAAAGGAAGATAGATAGAAGATACAACTCCTAGGGGAGGGGGGTGGGTTGTGAGGACTAATTCCTGCTGTTCCCAGAGATCACCTGTTACAGGTAAGTAACTGTGCTATCTCCAGGAACAAGCAGGAATAAGTCCTCACATATGGGGACTCCCTAGCTAAGATGCCTGGGAGATCCCCTTCCAAGGGTTCGCCATCTTCGTATGGATCTCAGGCATCCATTCTGGGAAGGTGGGCAGGAGTTGTTCAAGTATGGAACAGGTGTTTGAGGACAGCCTGACCAAACAAGGCATCCCGGCGGGAGTCCTTGTCCAAACAATAATGGGCTGTGAATGTATGAACCGAAGCCCAGGTGGCGGCTCGACAGATCTGATCTATGGATACAGAGTGAAGATGAGCCAAAGAAGTGGCCATGGCTCTCACATTGTGAGCTGTGACATGGCCTTCCAGAGAAATGTTTTTACTCTGGTAAGCAAAGGAAATACACTGAGCAATCCAATTGGAAAGTGTACGTTTGGAGACTGGAAGTCCCAAATGAGAAGGATCAAAAGCCACAAAAAGTTGGGAAGACTTTCGATGTGGCTGAGTCCTGTTGAGGTAAAAGGCAAGAACTCTTTTACAATCTAGAGTATGAAGGTTCCTCTCTGCACTGGATGCATGAGGAGCCGGAAAAAAGACAGGTAGATATACCTCTTGATTAAGATGAAAAGGCGAGACCACTTTGGGCATAAAGTGGGGATTCGTCCTGAGGACCACCTTATCATGATGAAACCTAGTATAAGGTGGATGAGCCACTAAGGCCTGTAGTTCACTGATGCGGCGAGCCGAAGTGACTGCAATAAGGAAAAGGACCTTCCAGGAAAGAAATTTCAAGGAGGTAGAAACCAACGGTTCAAAAGGTGGCTTCATAAGCTGACCTAAAATTAGGTTCAAATCCCATGCTACCGGAGGAGGTCGGATGGCTTAGTTAGAGTCAGGCCTCTCATGAACCTTGCAATAAGAGGATGAGAGGAGACAGGTTGTCCATTTATAGGTTTTAAGGATGCTGCAATAGCACTTAAATGGACTCTGACTGAATTCGTCTTAAGGCCTGCATTAGAAAGATGCAGGAGATAGTCTAGTAGAGAATTCAAGGGAAGTGCTAGCGGGTCAAGACCCTGTTGAGCACACCAAATGGAAAAGCGTTTCCATTTGAAAGCATAGGAACGCCTCGTGGAGGGTTTCCTAGAGGCATGAAGGATATCTTGCACTGGTTGAGAAAGATTGAAGTCATGAAGGCTTAGGCCTTCAGTAACCAAGCTCTGAGGTGTAGGGACTTGGGGTTTGGGTGCCACAAAGTCCCCTCCTCCTGAGACAGAAGGTCTGGCGCAGCTCCCAGGTCCAGGGAGGGTCCCTTGGAAAGATGCAGAAGTAGAGGGAACCACACTTGGCGTGGCCAGCGTGGAGCTATGAGGATCATCGATCCGTGATCCCTCTGGAGTTTGAACAGAGTCTTGGGAATCAAAGGAATGGGTGGAAAGGCATATAGGAAGTCCTGACCCCAATGCAGGAGAAATGCGTCGTAGGCCTGAGCTCCCTGACACGGAGTCCTGGAACAGAACCGGGGAAGTTTGGCATTGCACAGACTTGCAAAGAGGTCTATGTCCGGGGATCCCCATTCCTGAAAGATTCTGCGTATCTGGTCCATATGTAGGGACCATTCGTGTGGAAGCAGAACTCGACTGAGTCTGTCTGCCCGAGAGTTTTGAACCCCTGGAAGATACACTGCCAGAAGATGAATTTGATGCTCTCTGGTGAAGGCCCATAATCTGAGAGCTTCGTTGCAAAGCGACAGAGAGCCTGTCCCTCCTTGTTTGTTTACGTAGAACATGGCCACCTGATTGTCTGTTTGAACTAGGACGGTCAGGTTGACAAGGAGGGTATGGAAGACTTTGAGGGCAAAGAAGATTGCTCGCAGTTCCAGGAGGTTGATGTGAAGGGTGGTCTCCTGTGGAGAACAAGTACCCTGAGTGGAGAGGTGTTGTAGATGGGCTCCCCACCCTGTTTGGGAGGCATCTGTTGTGAGGGTTGCTTGGGGCAACAAAGGTTGGAAGGGGGCCCCCAACAACAGATTCTTGGTGGATATCCACCATTGGAGGGACCAAAACAGATGCTTTGAGGTGAGTATTTGGTCGGAGAGCGCTCCTGATGCTTGAGTCCACTGGGTGGCCAAGGTCCATTGAGCTGCTCTCATATGAAGACGAGCATAGGGCACCACGTGTACCGTGGAGGCCATGTGGCCCAGAAGTCACAGCATTTCTCTGGCTGTCAAGTGACTGCTGGACAGAACTTGGGAGGCCAAGCACACCAGACGTTGGCCCCGGACTTGAGGTAGGTAGGCCCTTGCAGTGGTGGTGTCCAACTGGGCCCCTATGAATTCTAGAGACTGAGTAGGGATGAGTTGAGACTTGGGAAGGTTTACCACCAGTCCCAGATACTGCAGAATATGTCTTGTGCGGTCCAGGGAAATCTGGGCCTCTGACTGAGATGGAGCTCGGATGAGCCAGTCGTCCAGATATGGGAATACAAAAATTCCCAGACCTCTTAGAAATGTGGCTACAACTGTCATGCATTTGGTGAATACTCTTGGAGCAGAGGCTAGACCGAAGGGAAGTACTCTGTACTGGAAATGTTTTCCCTGGAACAGAAATCGTAGATATTTTCTGTGGGATGGGTGGATGAGTATATGTGTGTACGCATCCTTGAGATCTAGAGAACAAAGCCAATCCTGAAGGTATGGAAGGAGAATGCCCAGAGAAAGCATTTTGAATTTCTCCTTGTATAGAAATTTGTTCAATTCTCTCAGATCTAGGATAGGTCTGAATCCCCCTGTCTTCTTTGGTATGAGAAAATAAGGGGAGTAGAAACCTGTCCCTTGTTGGAGAAGAGGAACCTCTTCTATTGCCCCTTGGGCAAGGAGGGAAGAGACTTCCTGACCCAACAGGGCCAGGAGAGATGGGGGAGAATTGAAGTGCCTCACCATGGTATGTGGAGGAAGGTTGGAAAAATGAAGTTTGTAGCCCTCTCTGATGATAGAGAGGGTCCAGTGCTCTGATGTAATTTGCCCCCATCTGGGAGCAAAGTGAGCTAACCTTCCGGGAATGGTGAGGGGCTCTGGTTGTTCTAGAGCCAGAAATGTTAAGTTCTCTAGGGGCAAGTCAAAACCCCTGAGGGGGTTGAGCCTGCTGAGGAGTGGCAGACGCTGCAGGCTTTGACCTTGCCTGTTTAGGTTGCTGACGTTTAGCAGCAAAGCGAGGCTGAGAAGATTGTTGGCCAGTATTTGAGGAAAATCTGGCCTTCTTGTAGTAAGGCCTCTTGAAAGACTTTTTCTTGGCAGGAGTAGAGGTAGACTTAGAAAGTCTATCTAATGTAGCATTTTCTGCGTCCATTTGAGTGGCTTTAATTTGCCAGTCTTTACCAAATAAGTTCTCACCTGTACAGGGCAGATTCCGTAAGCCATCCAGGACCCAGGGTTCTAGGTCAGAGGCCTGGAGCCAAGCAAGTCGTCGGGCTGCAATGGCAATGCCCGAAGCTCTACCGGCGCCTTCAAAGGAATCAAAGGCTGCTCTGTTGGAGAACTTAGAAACATCTAGAAGCTGTTTCACCAGAGAAACGAACTCCTCCTTTCTATCCTCAGGGATAAATGAGGCAAAATGCCGTACCTTTAGGGCAAGTTCCCTTAGAAACATGCCCATATACAGACTGTATGAATTAATCCTGGCTATAAGCATACTAGCCTGGAAGATTTTCCTACCAAAAGAGTCTAGGGTCTTACATTCTCGCCCTGGAGGGGTAGAAGAGTGCCTTTTGGTACTCTTAATCTTTTTCAGCACAGACTTCACCACAATGGAATGGTGAGGCAGCTGAGTTTTCTGAAAACCAGGAGAAGGAGGGACCCGGTACATGGTGTCCAACCTACGAGAATGAGGAGACAACGTTAGAGGAGCCTCCCATAAGTCCATCAAGTGTTCTTGAAGGATTTCATGGATAGGCAGGGTGACTGCCTCTTTAGGAACCTTAGGGTATCCTAAAATATCCAATTTCTTTGATCTAGGTTCTTTTTCAGAGGATATAGTAATAGAAAGTCCTTTAGCTACTTCTATAATGAAGTCTTGAAAGGACAAATCCTCTGGTGGAGACATTCTCCTCTTTGGGGAAGAAGGCTCTTCAGGAAGAACTAGAGACAGCTCATCAGAGTCATCAGAGGAGTCAAAATCCTCAGAAGAATCAGAGAATCCTCTATTTGCTTCCAACGCACGATACGCATACCGATCGGTATCGACATCGGGCGTACCGGGTATGGGATCGGTATCGGGTGAAAACCCGGATCCGGCATGCGGAACCGATCTGCGTTTGGAAGATGATGGTCTCGGTTCCGGTATGGAAGACAGTACCGGAACCGGACCCGGAACCGCTAGATGAGGTACCGAGGGCGTCGCAGCTTTAATGAAAGCCAGAACGGCCTGCTGCATGGTCTGGACAGTATTGCCCATAGACGCCACTGCTGCCTGGAAGTCGGTACCGGCATGGGCCGGTACCCCAGAGCAGTCTAACAGGTGATCAGTCGAGGCCGTGCCATCGATGTCAACCTGTAACCCCATAGATGGTGCTTTGGAAGCCAGAGCTTCCCGCCGGGGTTGTTTGGCTGGGGCAGGTTCCTCTGACTCAAGATTGAGGGCCTCTCGATACTTTGAAGGAGATTTGCCTTTTGAGGACCTGCCCGAAGAAGGTTTGGTTACCTGAGATCCATCCGGAGAGGAAGACCTGGATGACTGTGATGCTGGATTATCTGAAGCAAACAGCACATGGAATTTGTTGGCCCAGTTCTGCAAACCACGTTTAGACATCTGGAAGCAGGATGGGCAGTCCGGAATGGAGTGGTCAGGCCCCAAACATTTAAGACACCAGTCATGGGTGTCTGTAACAGAAATAACAGCACTACACTTGGTACACTTCTTGAAACCAGGGGCTGGTTTCTCCATGAGGAGAATTTGTGTAGGCCTGAGGCCTAACCGAAGTCACCAAGTTGTGCTAAATAAAAGTTTTTTTGGGTTTTTTTTAAAGAAAAGAAAAGAGAGACCGGCGGTACCGGTTTCGGTATGGGGAAGGCAGGTACGCGGTCTAAAGAAACAAACTAAAATAAGAATTTCTTCAGCGGTGACAGGAACACGACCTGCTGGCTCCGCGGAAAAAGAGAAACTGAGGAGAGCTGGTCAGGAAGGCGGGAAGGCAGCGCGCATGTGCAGTGGGAGGCCCCAAAAGCTTCCTTTCTGGGAAGCTGGGGAGCTTTCCCGCGCAGGCTCCGTCGGTTCCGACGTACCCATATGTGAGGACTTATTCCTGCTTGTTCCTGGAGATATAAGTATACCCGATTCTGAGGAAGAAGCTGTACCTTATGGGACGCATGCCAGGAAGAATGCTTTTACAGATAAGGTAAAGCAAACAAAGCCTTTAAATGTTTTACTAAAGGGAAAGAAGTCTGAGAACACTAATATAATCCCGGGGAGAAGAAGGGAAGTTCAGTGGGAAAGACTGTTCAAGCTTCTAAAGGAAGTAAAACCTGAAATCCCTGAACCTGTCCAAGCCCCACAGTCATGTAATGCAGAGGAAGACATGGAGGTGGAATTCTGTGGAGAGGAACCTGACTCCACAGGCTCCCAAATGGAATGTTCTTTGTGCATAATCTCTGACTGAGAAAAGCTAAGGGTTTAATAGGAAGGAAACCCAGGAAACAGTTATCCTGATTATTGTAGCTAAGAAGCTTTAGAGAGAGAAGGAAATCTCATGGTTAAAGCTTGTGACCCAGTAGCTCCTCAGGAACCTATGGACACAAGTGAGCATCCGGTGGTGGAAGCCGGTAATGCTAGAGAGAGCACAGATTTCTTTAGAGAAAGAAAAAAACACACTTCCAATCAAGCTAAACAGCACTCCTCGGGGGAAGGGAGTGAGGAAGCCTGTGATTGGGCACGCCCCAAAGGAAGGCGGGCAGTGCAGGCTAGAGCCAGCTGCTTAAATATACAGAAACCAGGAAGTCAGAGGGAACTAGTGAAGGACTCGAGAAAAGTTCTAAAGGAAGGACTAGAAAGGAGAATAACAGGACAACTGGTTCCAGACAAGCTGAGAACACGAGAGAAGCTATCTGAGTTCCCAGAGGGAGATACAAGGATTGCAGAAGGCAAGTCTATATGGGATTATCCTTGCTATAGAGATTCCTGTGACAAGCTGCACCTGGAAGGTACCGTGGGAGAGGATTCAGTAGAGAGAGAGAACTGCTGCAGGCAGAGGTCTTTTAACTACGCTGAAAACCCAGGGCTACAGAACCAGGCAGAGCTGTGGAAGAAGGACAGAAGGATAAGGTATTCCCCAGATGAAAAGCTTCTGTATCAGGTACCCAAGAAAAGAAGTGTTTATGCTTTTAAACCAGGCAGTCTCTGTTCCACTTTTAAAAGCACAGCTAAACAAGATGGTGGCGTCTGTTATCAGCCAAGGGAAGCTTTAAGTAATCCTGAATATTCTTTTAACCTAGCTGATATACCTAACCTGGAGAAGGCTGAATGTAATGCTTTTGATTATTCTCCTGACATTGCAAAGTTTGAATACCAAGCACCCACGGCTAGAGAACGTTTAGGAGATAAACGTAGCCCAGCACATGTGTTTGTTCCCAGTACAAACAAATTTAAGTGGCAGCCTGAGATTGATAAGCTCAGTAAACAGTTACTCATTGAAGGGACGGGAGATCAGACATACTTGGGGAAGTTACCGGCTGAGTCACTTCTAAAGGACTTCCAAGACTTCTTAAAGCAGAAGAGAAGTTTTAATCCGGTTGTGCCAGACATTGAATGTATGGAAGAAACTTCTACCCCTGATTCTTTATTGCCCCCTGATAATGATGACATGTTAATGGATTGCTCAATCTGTTTAATTGACAGAGACAATTAAACAGCCAAGTTTTTGTACTGTTCTATGAGGTAATAGGACATTGACAATTAACCTCATTTATACAAGAAAGCTTGAGTGAAGAGACTTTTTCTGTTTCCTTCCTGTATGATAAAGCACATGAGAAGAATGTGTAATAATACAGCGCAACAAGCAACTAGATAAGATTCAGTTATTCCTGTATACTTTTGGATTTAATTTCTTCTGCACCGTCTGTAATTTGCATATTGAACTGCGCACTGGCAAACTAAGCCACGAGCAAATAAACCAGTTAAAATAAATAATCCTTTGCCAAGCCTTATCACTCGTCGCACCACAACACAACTACAACAATTGCCCACGGGCGTCGCAAGTCAACCCCTCTTTAGCCCTCAAGGTAAGGAGCGGGGTGGGGCTGGCTGACAAGCTACAAGAACACTTGTGCTGAGTGAAAGTTTAAACACAGCAGTTTTAGTTTCTGTGCAGACAAGCAGAGAAGTGTCTTAAAGTTAAAACCTGAAGCAGCTAAGGGAAGCTAAAAGGTTTGCTTTTCCTATGTTGGCCAAAAATACCACTTGGACTGCTTTTTGCACGCAACTACACATTCAGAGGTCTTAGCCCTGAAGCTTAAGCAACATACCATACAAGATACAAGATGGCCCGCCGCTTTCACTAGGCAACCGCCTAGTGGGGGCACCGTCGCCACAAGATCTTATAGGATCCGCGGTATAGACGTTTAAATAAATAGCCTGGGTAGTGTGGCATGGAGTGGGAAGGTTTTTTTTTTTTAAACACAGGCCAGACAGCAGTTCAGGGAAAACAAAAGCAGCTTTATTTCTGTCCCACCTTGTTAAACCTCCACAAGCTGGTTCTCCCAGCTCTTCCTCTAGCCCCAGTTAAAGTTCCTACCTCAGAACTCCTTTGGCAGCTTGCCTTAGAAGAACTTTTGGCTCCACGGGCCTCTCTCTCTCCTGTGGCCTGCTGGGTTCTTAACCTCTCCCTCTGAGCCACACTCTCCCAGCCCTAAACTCTGGGCTGCAGACTCTCTTAAAGGGGACTGTTACTACTACTATTATTGAACATTTATATAATGCTACAAGGTGTATGCAGCGCTGTACAGATACATATAAAAAGATGGTCCCTGCTCATCAGTACTTACAATCTAGTCAAGACAGACAATACAAAAGCTGAGGACAAGGATAGAATGAGGGAAGGGTAAGGAGACACATAGGAGACTAAGAGGATCAGGATCTAAAAGCAGCCTCAAAGAGATGAGTTTTTAGCATGGATTTGAAAAGGGGCAGATATGAAGCCTGATGTATAGACTCAAGTAGTTTGTTCCAGGCATAAGGGGCAGTAAGGTGAAAGGATCGAAGTCTGGAGTTGGCAGTGGAAGAAAAGGGGATAGAGAGAAGCAATCCACCAGAAGAGAGAAGTTCACAAGTAGAAGTATAGGGAGAGATGAGAGAGGAAAGGTTGTGAGGAGCAACAGAATGAATTTATTTATAGGTCAGAAGAAGTTTGAACTGGATACGGAAATGGAAGGGAAGCCAATGAGGTGACTTGAGAAAAGGGGTTATATGAGTATATTGTAATTTGTAATTAGTTTTTTGTAATTAGTTCTTCTCGTTACCATATTTATTCATCGCTATCTTGTTCCATGTAAACAGTTGAAACATACTGCTAAATATGTTCTATGTAAACCGTCTTGACTTGTAGAAAGACGGTATATAAAATGTGTTAAATAAATAAATAAATAAATATTGGGGCTGGTGGAAGATTAGCCATGCAACTGAATCTTGAACAGATTGAAGGAGAGAAAGATGAATCAGGGGGCGAGGAGGAGGTTGCAATAGTCAAGATTTATTTTATTTTATTTATTTATTTTCATTTCTTATATACCGCACTATTTGCGATCAGCGCGGTTTAGATAAAACAAACAGTATCCGACAATAAACAAAAGTCAGGTCATTACATTGAACGGGAACAAGTAACTTAGTAACAAGTAAGATGGGAGGTGATGAGTGGATAAGTGTCTTAGTGTGTTCAGAAAGGAATGGGCAAATTTTGCTGATGTTGTAGAGAAAGAAACAACAGGTTTTAGCTATCAATTGGATGTGTATGGAGGAGGAGAGGGAGGAGTCCAAGATGACCCCAAGGCTGTGGGCTGAGGAAACAGACAGTAGAAGAGCGGTATCTACAGAGATTGAGCAAACAGGTAGGGAGGTGGTGGATTTAGGGGGAAAATAAGAAACTCAGTTTTAGCCATGTTGAATTTCAAATGACAGTGAGACATCCAGGCAGTGATATTAGATAGGGAGGCAGAGATCGGGGGGCCGAACTGCTAGAAAGATATCAGGTGACCTACACGGAGCGGTGGATATACCCCTAAACAAAGGCATGGGGAGAGGTGACCTGCAACGAAGCGGCAAGTGCACCTACACTTGCCACCTTGCTGGGAAAACTGGATGGACCATGCTGGTCTTTATCTGCCGTCATATACTATGTTACTATGTAGGTGTAGAGAGATAGATCTGAGAGTCATCAGCATAAAAGTGGCACTTAAAGTCATGGGAGGGAGATGAGAGAAAAGGAGTTGGCAAAGAAAGACTCTTAGGGTACACCAACAGAATGGGATAGCAGTAGAGGAGAATGCAGCAGAGCAAACACTAAAAGAGTGATGGGAGATATAACAGGAGAAAGCACAGTTACTTACCTGCAACAGGTGATCTCTGGGAACAGCAGGAATGAGTCTTCACATATGGGTATCGTCGTTACCGACGAAGCCTGCGCGGGAATGATCCCCAGCGTCCAGTAAGAAAGCTTATGGGAGCATCCCACAGCGCCTGCGCGCTGCCTTCCCGCCTTTCCCAACCGCCTCTCTCCAGTTCAAGTTTTAAAGCTGAGACAAAGAGAGAGAGAGGAAAGGAAAGATAGATAGAGAGATACAACTCCTAGGGGAGGTGGGTGGGTTGTGAAGATTTCTTCCTGCTATTCCCAGAGATCACCTGTTACAGGTAAGTAACTGTGCTATCTCCAGGAACAAGCAGGAATGAGTCTTCACATATGGGGACTCCCTAGCTGCAGATGCCAGGGAGAAACCCCAGGTTGTGTGTCCTTGAAAAGGACTCTACCTCCCCCCATAGATCTCTGGCATCTGACCAGGGTAGGTGGGTAGGAGTTGATTAGGAATGGAACAGGTGTTTGAAAACAGCCTGACCAAACGAGGCATCCCGGCGGGAGTCCTTGTCCAAACAGTAATGGGCTGTGAAGGTATGAACCGAGGACCAGGTGGCCGCTCAACAGATTTGGTCGATGGACACAGAGTTTAGATGAGCCATTGAGGCTGCCATGGCTCTCACATTGTGAGCTGTGACATGGCCCTCCAGAGAAATGTTCCTACTCTGGTAGGCGAAAGAAATACACTGAGCAATCCAGTTGGACAGTGTTCTCTTAGAGACTGGAAGTCCTAAATGAGAAGGATCAAAAGCAACAAAGAGTTGAGAAGACTTTCTATGTTGCTGTGTTCTTTGTAAGTAAAAAGCGAGAGCTCTCTTACAATCCAAGGTATGAAGATTCCTCTCTGCACTTGATGCATGAGGTCCTGGAAAAAAGACAGGTAAATATACCTCTTGGTTCAGATTAAAAGGCGAGACCACTTTAGGCATAAAGTGTGGACTGGTCCTGAGGACTACCTTATCATGATGGAACCTTGTATAAGGTGGATTAGCCACCAAAGCTTGCAACTCACTGATGCGGCGTGCTGAGGTGACTGCAATGAGAAAAATAACTTTCCAAGAAAGAAATTTCAAGGAGGTGGTGGCTAAAGGTTCAAAGGGTGGCTTCATAAGCTGGCCAAGAACCAGGTTTAAGTCCCATGCCACTGGAGGTGGTCTAATGGGAGGTTTAGTTAAAAGAAGGCCTCTCATGAATCTTGCTATAAGAGGATGAGAGGAAATAGGTTGTCCATTGAGAGGCTTGAGGGACGCTGCAATAGCACTCAAATGGACTCTTACTGAATTCGTTTTCAGACCTGCATGGGTTAGATGCAGGAAATACTCTAGTAAAGAATTCAAAGGTATTGCAAGAGGGTTAAGACCCTTCCCTGAACACCAGATGGTAAATCTTTTCCATTTGAAAGCATAGGAACGTCTAGTAGAAGGCTTTCTAGAGGCATGAATAACATCTCTGACTTGCTGAGAGAGATGAAAATCTTGAAGGTCTAGGCCCTCAGCAACCAAGCCCTGAGATGGAGAGACTGGGGGTTTGGGTGCCACAACGTTCTTTCTTCCTGGGATAGAAGGTCTGGTGCAGAGCCCAAGTCCAGGGAAGGAGCTTGAGAGAGATGCAGAAGTTGAGGGTACCACACTTGGCATGGCCAATGTGGTGCTATGAGGATCATGGTCCCTCGATCTCTCTGAAGCTTGAATAGTGTTTTGGGAATTAGGTGAATGGATGGAAAGGCATAAAGGAAGTCTTGACCCCAGTGAAGGAGGAAGGCATCCTTGGCCTGAACTCCCTGACACGGAATTCTGGAACAGAACCGGGGAAGTTTGACATGCCACGGACTTGCAAAGAGGTCTATGTCCGGGGTTCCCCAAATTTGAAAAAGCCTGGCTACCTGGTCCATGTGGAGGGACCACTCGTGTGGAAGCAGAACTCGACTGAGTCTGTCCGCCCAAGAGTTTTGAACGCCTGGAAGATATACTGCCAGAAGATGGATGTGATGCTCTCTGGCGAAGGCCCACAGTCGCAAAGCTTCATTGCAAAGCGACAGAGAGCCAGTCCCGCCCTGCTTGTTTACATAGCACATGGCTACTTGGTTGTCCTTATGGATGAGGACTGTCCTGTAGCTGAGCAGGGAATGGAATACTCTGAGAGCTAAGAATATTGCTCTGAGTTCCAATAGATTGATATGCAGAGAAGTCTCCTGTGGAGACCAGATGCCCTGGGTGGAGAGATCCTGCAGATGAGATCCCTAACCCATTGGAGAAGCATCTGTTGTCAGAGTTGCTTGGGGTAGCGACTGCTGAAAAGGGGACCCCAGCAACAGATTTGGAGAGGACTTCCACCACTGGAGAGACCAAAAAAGGCGACTGGAGTTTGCTATTTTGTCTGACAGGCAACCTGATGCCTGAGTCCATTGGGTGGACAAAGTCCATTGAGCTGCCCTCATGTGAAGGCGAGCATATGGAACCACATGCACGGTGGATGCCATGTGGCCTAATAGTTGTAACATCTCGCGAGCAGTTAAATGGGACTTTAACTGTATCTGGGAGGCTAACTGCACCAAGCGTAGGCAACGGGCCTGAGGAAGATAGGCCCTTGCAGTTGTGGTATCCAGCAAGGCCCCTATAAACTCCAGAGACTGAGTAGGGGTGAGACTGGATTTTCGGATGTTTATTACCAGTCCCAAATACTGAAGGACACGCATTGTGCAGGTTAGACAAGTCTGGGCCTCTGACTGGGATGGAGCTCGAATGAGCCAGTCGTCCAGATATGGGAATACGAATATTCCTAGAGTGCGCAGAAATGCAGCTACTACTGCCATGCATTTCGTGAACACCCTTGGTGCAGAAGCCAGACCGAAAGGAAGCACCCTGTATTGGTAGTGCTTTCCTTGAAAAAGGAACCAAAGGAACCTTCTGTGTGTTGGATGGATGAGGACATCGGTGTACGCATCCTTGAGATCTAGAGAACAAAGCCAGTCCTGACTCTGAAGGTATGGAAGCAGAGCACCTAGAGAAATCATCTTGAATTTCTCCTTGAATAGAAACTTGTTCAATTCTCTGAGATCTGATATGGGTCTGTAGCCCCCTGTTTTCTTTGGAATAAGAAAATAAGGGGAGTAGAACCCTGAGCCCTGTTGAAGAAGAGGTACTTCTTATATTGCCCCTTGGGCAAGAAGGGTAGCAATCTCCTGACCCAAAAGGTTGAGGAGAGATGTTGGAGAATCAAACTGTTTCACCATGGTGTGAGGAGGAAGGCTTAAGAAATGAAGCTTGTACCCTTCCCTTATGATGGAGAGGGTCCATTGCTCTGCTGTGATTTGCTCCCATCTGGGAGCAAAGTAAGTCAACCTTCCTGGAATGGTGAGGGGCTCTGGTTCTTCCAGAGCTATAAAGGCTAAGTTCTCTAGTTGTAAGTCAAAGGCCCTGAGGAGGCTGAGGCTGATGGGCCGTGGCAGGCCTGACAGCCTTTGACTTGGCCTGTTTAGGTGGCTGCTGACGCTTTGCAGCAAAACGACCTGCAGAAGATGCCTGCTGACCATAAGGCCCTTAAACATTTCCTCTTCACCAAATATCTCACTGACATCTCCGATCCTCAGTCCCACTCGAATAACGAGCACCTCAACAATAATAGTAGTCAACTAGGCAAGCCCTCGCAACAGGCGTCCCCTACAATGTAAACACCAAATATTATCCTTTCTCAGTACACCTCATATGTATATAGTGTACCCTTTTTTCCAAGTTGCATTTCCTGTTTAATGTAATGACCAGACATATTTAAGTTGTCGGATGTTTCTGTTCCATGTGAACCGCGCTGATTGCAAATAGTGCGGTATATAAGAAATTTAAATAAATAAATAAATAAATAAGCAGGATAATATCTTCCCTTTTTAGAAAAAGATGTCTTCTTGAACAATCTTTTCTTAACAGGAGCAGAGGTAGACTTTGAAAGTCGATCCAAAGCAGAGTTCTCAGCATCCATCTGAGTGGCCTTTGCTTGCCAATCCTTGCCAAAAAGGTTTTCACCTGTACAAGGAAGATTTCCCAATTCATCTTGGACCCAGAGTTCCAAATCAGAGGCCTGTAACCAAGCAATTCTGCGTGCACCTATGACAATAGCCGAGGCTCTGCTTACACACTCAAAAGAGTCAAAGGCTGCACGGTTGGAAAATTTGGAAACATCCTGGGCATGTTTGAACCAAGTGAGAAATTCCTGCCTTTTATCTTCTGAAATAAAAGGAGTTAAAGTCTGCAGATGATGTGTGACTTCTTTTAGAAACATCCCCATATAGAGACTATAGGAGTTGATTCTGGCAGCAAGCATATTAGCTTGGAAAACCCTTCGATCAAAAGCATCTAGGGTCCTGCATTCACGTCCTGGAGGATTAGATGAGTGTTTCTTTGCACTCTTTATTTTCCTCATGGCAGACTCTACCACAATAGAATGGTGAGGAAGCTGAGTCTTATGAAAGCCATGACAAGGAGGGACACGGTACATGGTGTCTAACCTACGAGAATGAGGAGAGGTGGTGAGAGGAATCTCCCACATGCCCAACATGAGATCATAGAGAATCTCATGAATAGGTAGGGTAGCTGCTTCTTTAGGAGCCTTAGGATATTGCAAAATATCTAATTGCTTGGCTCTAGGCTCTGACTCAGGGGCCACTGTAATGGAGAGGCCCCTAGCCACTTACCTAATGAAGTCTTGAAAAGACAAGTCTTCTGGAGGAGACATTCTTCGTTTTGGAGAAGCAGACTCCTGAGGAAGAAATACCGGTGCCTCGACAGAAGCCTCCGACTCATCAGAGTCTTCGGAGGAATCGAAGTATCGCCTGTCTGGATGCTCCTGTAAAGCCCGATATGCGTACCGAGTGGGATCGACATCGGGAGTAAGCGGTACCGGTTCGGTCATAGGACAGGGTACCGTTGCAGTCGACACCGAAGCCGATGTCGATACAATCGGTACCAGCACCGGGAACGATGCCGGTGCCGGAGTCGGTACCGGCAACGGAGATTGTTGCGGTACCAGAGGCGTCGAAGCCTGCATAAACGCCGTTAGGGTGCGCTGCATGGACAGAATCTTCTGATCCATCGACGCCACCAGAGTCTGGATGTCGGTACCAACGGAGGCCACCGGTACCCCAGAACACGGCAACAGGTGATCAGTCGAGGCCGAGCCATCGATGTCAACCTGTGACCCCATAGACAATGCTTTGGAAGACGGAACTTCCCGCCGGGGTAATTTTGCCGGTGTGGAATCCTCGAGGACAAGCCCGGAGGCATCTCGATGCTTAGAGGGAGATTTGCCCTTCGAGGACCGGCTAGATTTATGTTTGGTTACCTGAGATCCATGGGAGGAAGAAGTAGTCCTGGAAGACGTTGATGCCACCGAGGCTGCATCAGAGGGAAACAGGGTACTGAGCTTGGCTGCTCGGTTCTGCCAACCTCTTTTAGACATCATGGTACAGGACACACAATCCGTGATTGGAATGGTCAGGCCCCAAACATTTTAGACACCAATTATGGGTGTCGGTGACAGAAATAGTACCGCCACATTTTGTGCACTTTTTGAACCGGAAGCGGGCTTCTCCATGAGGAGAAAAATATTCAGGCCTAAGGCCCAAACTGAAAATGCCCAGTTGAACTGGAGAGAGGCGGTTGGGAAAGGCGGGAAGGCAGCGCGCAGGCGCTGTGGGATGCTCCCAAAAGCTTTCTTACTGGACGCTGGGGAGCGTTCCCGCGCAGGCTCCGTCGGTACCGACGATACCCATATTGGAAGACTCATTCCTGCTTGTTCCTGGAGATTAAGGATAGTATACAGCCCTTAAAACCAAGTGAAGACAAGGTGTCGATGAGAAGGTGGTGGTCAACAGTGTCAAAAGCAGCAGAAAGATCAAGAAGGATGAGGATAAAGTGAAGTACCTTGGATTTTGCCAGGAACAGGGTCTCTGGAGACTTTGCAAAAGCCGTTTCAGTAGAATGTAAAGAATGAAAGCCAGATTGCCGTGGATCCAGAAGGGCTTGAGAGGAGAGAAACTCAAGGCAACAGCAGTGAACTGCATGTTCAAGTAGTTTGAAATGAATTGGACGAGAGAGATGGGTTGATAATTAGAGGAACAGGTAGAATCTAATGAAAGTTTCTTGAGGAGAGGTGTGACCACGGTGTGCTTGAAGGCTGTTGGGACAGTAGCAAAGGAGAGTTATAGGTTGAGAATATGAGAGATGGAAGGGATGACAGTGGAGGAGATGGAGTTAAGACGACAGGTGAGAATAGGATTAGAGTAGCAGGTAGTGAGTTTAGAAGAGGAGAGAAGACAAGAGGTTTCCTCATCAGAGATATTAGAGAAGGAAGAGAGGGTAGCAGAGGTTCAAGGAAAGAGTTGGGAGTGAAGAAGGGGAAGAGGGGATGGAGCTGATATAATGGAAAACTGGAGTATAATCTTGTGGATTTTGTCATGGAAGAAGTAGTTGGCAAGGGTTGGGCAGAAAGGGAAGGAGGGATTGGAAGCAGAGGCACCCTGAAGAGAGAGTTTTGAGTTGTAAAGAGACAATGAGGATCAGAAGCAAAAGAGTTAGTCAGATGGATACAGTAGTTTTGCTTGGTGAGTGCTAAGGCTGACTGGAAAGAGACAAGTATGAATTTGAAATGAAGAAAGTCAGAAAGGGCATAGGATTTGAGCCAAATGCGCTCAGCTGAGCAGATACAGGAACAAAGTTAACGGGTAGTCAAAGATAGCCAGGGCTGAGGTAAAGTGTGCCTCACAGGACATTGCATGGGCGGAGCAAGAGCATCTAGAGCAGAGGAGTGTGCATAATTATACGAAATTACAGCGTCATCAATAAACTTAGATGACATAACGGAGGAAAGAGGAGATGAGAGAATAGTGGAGAGAGCCAATGGGTTGATAGCATGAAGATTTCTAAAGAGGTTGGAGGAAACTGGGAGAGATTGTGGCAGGGAGTGATGAAGAGTGAAGCTTAGCAGGTGATGGTCCAATAAGGGAAGCACTGAGGTACAGAAATCAGAATGTAAACAATTAGAGAAGAAAACAAGGTCAAGGAAGTGACCTTGCTGGTGAGTGGGTGCAGTAGTGCAAAGTTGGAGGTTATGGTTTATGGTTATGGTTTATTACATTTGATATACCACTCAGGCCGAAGCATTAGAGAGGTTTACAATACTATATCATTTAAGAAAATATGAAAAGAATGCCATTTATGAGATAGGACAGAATAGAGGACAGAAATAGTTAAAAAGATAAGGGAAGGAGAAGGAAAGGGAACAGCAGGTTACCACGATATACAAGCATGACAATCCAGTCCACATCTTTAATGTAAACTTTGGATCAGATGCCACAGACTCACGCCTAAGGGCCATGCCAAAGGGCCCTCTGGCGCGGGCCCACAAGGCACGGGCGCGCCTCTGAAGCAGTGGTTTTCAGCCGTTATGCCTGGATGCTGATTGGCAGGCTGAAGTGGGAACGAGGGGCTCCTGCTCACACCTCCGGTGTCGCTGCTGTTCTCCTGTGTGCCTATGCTTGGGTTAGAAATTGGTTGAGTGGGAGGCGACAAAGGGTACAGGTAAATAGCTCGCTCTGAGGAGAAGGATGTTACCAGTGGTGTGCCCAAGGGATCTGTCCCTGGTCTGATTCTTTTTAACATCTTTGTTAGTGATATTGCAAAAAGGCTATCGGGTAAGGTTTGCCTCTTTGCAGATGATTACAAAATCTGCAATAGAGTAGACACCCAGGAAGGTGTAGATAACATGAGGAGGGATCCAGCTAAGCTTGAAGAATGGTCTAGAATTTGGCATCTGGGATTTAATGTTAAAAAATGCAAGGTCATGCATCTGGGCTGCAGCAATCCAAGGGAGCAATATAGTATAGGGGGTGAAGTACTTTTGTTCACTAAAGATGAGGGGAACCTCGGTGTGGTTGTGTCTAATGGTCTTAAAGTAGCTAAACAGATAGAAAAGGTGACAGCAAAAGCTAGAAGGATGCTTGGGTGCATAGGGAGAGGAATGGCTAGCAGAAAATAGGAAGTGATAGTGCCTCTGTATAAGTCTTTGGTGCGACCTCCTTTGGAGTATTGTGTGCAATTCTGGAGACTGCACCTTCAAAAGGATATGTTGTTGTTGTTAAGTGCCGTCGAGTCGGAGTCGACTCATGGCGACCCTCTGGATAGCTATCCTAAATTGTGTTCGATCTTCAGTCAGGCGGCTCATTGTTGACAGACTGGTACCCGTAGCTGCTGTTACTGTATCGATCCATCTCATTGCTGGCCTTCCTCTTTTGCGTTGACCTTCTATCTTGCCAAGCATGATGTCTTTCTCTAATGATCTCTCTCTCCGCATGATGTGTCCAAAGTATGAAAGTCGAAGTCTTGTCATCTGAGCTTCTAAAGAAAGCTTAGGTTTGATCTCCTCTAGTACACACTGGTTTGTTCTTCGGGCAGTCCATGGTATACACCAGGGGTCTCAAACACGCGGCCCGCGATACACAGGGGAAAAAAAAAAACCCCGGCTTCTGCTGCCGCTGCCGTGGCAGCGCCAGAATCAACTGTCCCGCGGCCCCTTCCCATCTGCCCGGCAATAGCAGCAATACCGCATGTCCCGCGGCCCCCCCCCCCTCCCTTCCTGCTTGCCTGTCAGTTCTTCTCTGCTTCGGCTTTCAGAGCCGCGAAGGGAGAGCTTCTCCCTCGCGACTCTGTTAAGCTCGCCGGGGCAGATGGGAAATTTCCCATAAGCCCCAGCGGGCTTAACAGAGTCACGAGGGAGAAGCTCTCCCTTCGCGGCTCTGAAAGCCGAAGCAGAGAAGAACTGACAGGCAAGGGGGAGGGGGGGGGGGGCGCGGGACATGCGGTATTGCTGCTACCGCCGCGGCAGCGGCAGGAGCAGCAGCCAGCTGTTTTCTAAAGTTTAAGTTTCCCGGGGGGGGAGCAGGATTGATGTGGGCTGCTGGGGGGGGGAGCAGGATTGATGTGGGCTGGGGGGGGGAGCAGGATTGGTGTGGGCTGCTGGGGGGGGAGCAGGATTGATGTGGGCTGCTGGGGGGGGAGCAGGATTGATGTGGGCTGCTGGGGGGGGAGCAGGATTGATGTGGGCTGCTGGGGGGGAGCAGGATTGATGTGGGCTGCTGGGGGGGGAGCAGGATTGATGTGGGCTGCTGGGGGGGGAGCAGGACTTGATGTGGGCTGCTGGGGGGGGGAGCAGGATTGAGGTGGGCTGCTGGGGGGGAGCAGGACTTGATGTGGGCTGCTGCGGGGGTAGGACTGGAAATGGGGTGATGGGGGGATAGTACTGGTAATGGACAGATGGGGGTTAGGACTGGAGGTGGTCTGATTGGGGGGCTAAGAATGAAGATGGGGCGATGGAAGGGTTAGGCCTGGAAGTGGGCTGTTGGAGGGCTTAGGACCGATAATGGGCTATGGGGGGGTGGGGCTAGAACTGGTAATGGACTGGGGGGGGGTGCTATGACTGGAAATGGGCCGAGTAGAAGGGGGAGCTTGAACTGCAAATAGCTGATGGGGACAGGGTCTTGGAATGGTAATGGGCTGAGTGGAAGGGGGCTTGGAATGGAAATGGGCTGATGGGGAGGGGGGCTTGGAAAGGAAATGGGCTGTGAGGGGAGGGAGCTAGGACTGGAAATGGGCTGATGATGCGGGGACTAGAAGGGAGCGGATGCTGGGTGGGGCAGGAGCTAGAAGGGAGTTGATGTTGGGGGACGATTAGAATGGGATGGGGCTGGGAGAGTGAAATGGAGAGGGGAAATATATTTTGTGTGGGAGGGAAGAAAAATCTACAATTGGCCGGGTATTGGGAGAGTAAGTGGGGATTGAGGATGGAGGGGTAAAATTTGAGTGGATGAAATAGGAATGAGGAAAGAGCAAAAGGAGAATGATTAGTATGTTAAAGCAGATGTAGAGAGAATGGAAAAAAAACTGGGAAAGAAGAAAGGACAAATGGACAGCAGACGATGGAGAGTTAGCAGAAGACACAAAGAAACCAGAAGAAAGTGGCTGGAACAATTGCAACTGAAAAAAAAATGCACAAAAGGTAGAAAAATATCTCTTTATTTTGAATTTATTAACTGAAATATGTCAGCTCTTGGAAATGTGCATCTTTAACGTCTGCACTTTATTTAATACAAGAGGAAATCAATGTATAGTTTTATTTCTACAGTGTTGTACATTCTAAGTTTGGCTTTTGGGGTTCCCAGTTTAATTGTCTTCCTGTTTCTAAATTGTGATTCCTTGTTTGGTGATGGTGTATGTTCTGCATGTGTAACTGAGCTGAGGTATTCTGTTTATGTAATTCCTATTTGACATTGCCACTTGTTCTCTTTCCCGAGTAGGTCATGTATTGTTATTCTCTGAAATGTGTTGATTTAATATTTGCAGTGTTGCCTTTTGATAGTTAGGGTATGGTGCTTTGTGAGTCCTGGTAGTGCTGTTAGGACATGGCAGGTTTGCTATGGGTTCTAAATGAGCAGTGTTTCTAGTAGTTCCTAATGTGCCTGGCGGTTGGCACTGGTTTATAGTAATGTAGAAATCTTTTAGTCTTTCTTTATCCATACACTCATTAAGAGGCATGTTTACTCAAAGTTAGTGTATGGTAACATTATGCAAATATTTATGCAAATGATGCCCTTATGCAAATGATGCCCTTATGCAAATGAGGCCTGCGTCTTGTGCGGCCCCCGGGTTACTCTACAAGTCCTCATTTGGCCCTCAAAGCAATTTGAGTTTGAGACCCCTGGTATACACAGTATTCGCCGCCAGCACCATAATTCAAAGGCATCAATTTTCTTCCTGTCTATCTTTTTCACTGTCCAGCTTTCACATCCATATGATGTTATTGAAAATACCATGGCTTGAACAAGTCAAATCTTTGTATGGAGAGACATCTCTGCTCTTGAGAATCTTATCTAGGTCTTTCATAGCCATTCTGCCAAGAGCAATGCGTCATCTGATTTCTTGACTGCTTGTTGCTTCTTTATTGATAGTTGATCCAAGTAGGTTAAAGTTATTCAGAATTTCAATTTCTTCTCCTTCGACGATGAACCTGTTGATTATGCCAGTTGTCATGATCTTTGTCTTCTTTACATTAAGGTGCAGGCCCATTTTGAGACTATGTTCTTTGATTGTGAGAAGCAAATGTTTCAGATCATCTTCACTTTCCACCAGTAATGTGGTATCATCAGCATAGCAAAGGTTGTTGATGAGTCTTCCACCAATCTTCACACCTCTGTTGTCTTCATACAATCCTGCTTCTCTGATGATTTGTTCTGCATATAAATTAAACAGGTAGGGGGAAAGTATGCAGCCTTGTCTTACACCTTTGTTTATTTTAAACCATTCTGTTTCTCCTTGTTCCGTTCGAACTGTTGCTTCTTGATCAATGTACAGATTGTGCAAGAGAACGATCAGGTGTTCTGGTATACCCATGCTTCTTAATGTGGCCCAGAGTTTCTCATGGTTTACACAGTCAAAAGCTTTGCTATAGTCGATAAAGCACAAATAGATATCCTTTTGGTATTCTTTAGTCTTTTCAAGGATCCATCTCACATCCACAATGATGTCTCTCGTTCCTCGCCCTTTTCTGAACCCTGCTTGCACTTCAGGTAGTTCTTGTTCCAGGTATGATTGTAGTCTCTTTTGAATAATCTTCAGTAGAATTTTGCTGGCATGTGGGATCAGAGCGATTGTGCGATAATTTCCACAGTCAGTTGGATCACCTTTCTTTAGTACTGGTATAAACACAGATCTTTTCCAGTCAGTTGGCCATGATGCTGTCTTCCATATTTCTTGGCAGAGCCTTGTAAGTACGGTAACAGCTGCATCAGATTGCTGTAATACTTCTATGGGAATGCAATCAATGCCTGGTGCTTTGTTCTTTGATAAGGCTTTCAATGCTGCTTCAACTTCTTCTTTCATCACCAATGGTTCCAGATCACAAGGTACAGGTTGAAACGGCTGTTGGTCCACTTGATCTTTATCATATAAAAACTCTGTATATTCCTTCCATCTTTTCTTGATCTTCTCAGCATCATTCAACATAGAACCTTGAGCATCTTGTAACATTCCAATTCGAGGCTGGAACTTTTTCTTTAACTCTCGTAGCTTTAGGAAAGCTGATCTTGTTCTTCCTCTAATAGTTTCTGCTTCTATTTCCTTGCATGCGTTATTGTAGTACTTTTCCTTGCCCTGTCTTGCTGCACGTTGGAAATCTCTGTTGAGTTCTGTGATTGTCTTTCTTTCTCCTCTGGCTTTAGCTTCTCTGCGTTTCTGGGCAATTTTCAGAGTTTCTTCCGTCATCCATTTTGGCCGTTTTTTTTCTTTTTACCTTTTGTAGAGACTTCTCGCTTTCTTCCAACACAACCTTCTTGATGTCATTCCATAACTCTTCTGGAACTCTATCATTTGCATCTAAAGCAGCAAATCGATTTTGCAGGCAGTCTTTAAATTCCAATGGTATATTCTCAAGGTCATATTTTGCTGCATTCATGAGTGGTTTGCTCTTTTTCAGCTTTAGCTTGAGTTTGCATACTAGTAGTTGATGATCTGTACCACAGTCAGCTCCAGGTTTTGTCTTATATCAAAAGGATATAAACAAGATGAAGTCAGTACAGAGGGTGGCTACTAAAATGGTTAGTGGTCTTCGTTCTAAAGCATATGAGGACAGACTTAAGGATCTTAACATGTACACCTTAGAGGAAAGGCGGAATAGAGATGATATGATTGAGACGTTTAAATTCCTCCATGGCATATATGCACAGGGGGAGAGCCTCTTTCGATTGAAAGCAAGTTCTGCTATGAGGGGATATGGGATGGGGGTGAAAGGGGATAGATTCAGGAGTGATATGCGGAAATATTTCTTTATGGAAAGAGTGGTGGATCCGTGGAATGGTCTCCCAGTGGAGGTGGTAGAGATGAGGATGGTATCTGAATTCAAAGGATCTCTAAAGAAAAAAAAGGGGACTGTTGGAGTTGTTGATATGGAAGGACAGACTAGATAAGCCAGTGATGGCTAACCTTTTTGAGCCCGAGTGCCCAAACTGCCGCACAAAACCAAAGAATTTCCTCAAAGTGCCAGCACGTCATTTGCATAAGTGGTCTTATTTGCATAAATATTTGCATAATGTTACCATACACTAACTTTTAGTAAACATGTCTCTTAATGAGTGTATGGATAAAGAAAGACTAAAAGATTTCTACATTACTATAATCCAGTGCCAACCGCCAGGCACATTAGGAACTACTACAAACGCTGCCCATTTAGAACCCATAGCAAACCCGCCGTATCCTGACAGCATTACCAGGACTCACAAAGCACCATACCCTACCTATCAAAAGGCAACACTGCAAATATTAAACCAATACATTTCAGTGAATACTGGGGAAAGAGAACAAGTGGCAACGTCAAATAGGAATTTCCTCTTGTACCAAACAAAGCGCAGATGTTAATGATGCACATTTCCCAGAGCTGACATATTCCAGTTAATAAATTCAAAATAAAGAGATATCGTTCTACCTTTTGTGCATTTTTTTTCAGTTGCAATTGGTCCAGCCATTTTCTTCTGGTTTCTTCATGTTTTCTGCTAACTCTCCATCGTCTGCTGTCCATTTGTCCTTTCTTCTCTCTTCTAGTTTTTTTTCCATTCTCTCTCTCTCTACATCTGCTTTAACATACTAATCTTTCTCCTTTTGCTCTTTCCTCATTCCTATTTCATCCACACAAATTTTACCCCTCCATCCTCAATCCCCAATTACTCTCCCAATACCTGGCCAATTGTAGATTTTTCATCCCTCCTACACAAAATATTTTTCCCCTCTCCATTTTACTCTCCCAGCCCCATCCCATTCTAATCCTCCCCCAACATCAGCTCCCTTCTAGTTCCAGTCTCACCCAGCATCCATTCCCTTCTTCAAGCCCCCCACTTCCCCTCAGCCCATTTCCATTCCAAGCCCCGTCCCCCTCAGCTATTTGCAGTTCAAGCCCCCCACTTCCCCTCAGCCCATTTCCATTCCAAGCCCCATCCCCAACAGCTATTTGCAGTTCAAGCCCCCTTCCACTCAGCCCCTTGCCAGTCCTAGCAACCCCCCACCCCATCACCAGTCCTAGCCCCCCATAGCTCACTCCCAGTCCTAATCCCACCAGCCCATTTCCAGTCCTAACCTCCCCATCAGCCCACTCCCAGTCCTAATCCCCCATCACTCAATTTTTAGTTTAAGCCCCCCCAGCGCCTATCACCACTCCTAACCCCCCCCAGTGCCCATCACCACTCCTACCCCCCCAGCCCAGCGCCCATCACCACTCCTAACCCCCCCAGCCAGCCCAGTGCCCATCACCACCCCTAACCCCCCCCAGCCAGCCCAGTGTCCATCACCACTCCTAACCCCCCAGCCCAGTGCCCATCACCACTCCTAACCCCCCCACCCCAGCCCATCACTACTCCTAACACCCCCCAGCCCAGCCCATCACTACTCCTAACCCCCCCCAGCCCAGCCCAGCCCATCACCACTCCTAACCCCCCCCCCCAGCCCAGCCCAGCCCAGCCCATCACCACTCCTAACCCCCCCCCCCCAGCCCAGCCCAGCCCAGCCCATCACCACTCCTAACCCCCCCCCCAACCCAGCCCAGCCCAGCCCATCACCACTCCTAACCCCCCCCCAGCCCAGCCCAGCCCATCACCACTCCTAAGCCCCCCAGCCCAGCCCAGCACCACTCCTAACCCCCACCCCCACCCCAGCCCAGCCCAGCCCAGCCCAGCCCAGGGAAAATTAAAAAAAAAAAAAAGAAAACCTGTTTGCTGCCGCTGTCGGGGCCGCCGCGGCAGAATCGAGCGTGCCGCGGGGCCCCCCTGTACCCACCGGCAGAGCCTGTCCTCCCCGTAGCAGCTCTCTCGTTGGAGCTGCAGTCAGACGCGCCGGCTTGCAGAGCGCGAGGGAAGAGTTCCCTCGCTGCTCTGTTAAGCCCGCGGGGGCTGATGGGAAGTTCCCATCAGCCCCCGCGGGCTTAACAGAGTCGCGAAAGGGAAACTCTTCCCTTCGCGCTCTGCAAGCCGGCGAGTCTGACTGCAGCTCGAAGAGAGAGCTGCTACAGGGAGGACAGGCTCTGCCGGTGGGTACAGGGGGGCCCCGCGGCACGCTCGATTCTGCCGCGGCGGCCCCGACAACGGCAGCAGACAGGGTTGTTGTTTTTTTTTCGATGGCGGACCTTCCCGCGTGCCAGCTGCAAGGCCTTCGCGTGCCACAGCTGGCACGCGTGCCATAGGTTCGCCATCGCTGAGATAAGCCATGTGGTCTTTTCTGTCATCATTTTTCTATGTTTCTATATTGAATGAGGAGGTATGGGAAAGGAGCTTTAAAGAATAAGGGTCAAAAGGGTTATCAACATGAATGTTAAAATTACTGAGAATAAGGAAGGGGGCAGATTAATCCAGAAAGAAAGAAAGCCACGAGTCAAAGTTAGTGAGAAACGTAGAGGTGGACTTGTCAGGGGGTCAATAAACAGCAGCTATCCATTGATAATCCCTTTGGAGAGGGACAGGAAACACTCTATATACCCCATTACACACCCTTCCCTTCAGCTCACCCATGCCCTGTTGAACACAGGCCTCACCCGGAATTCCAACCTGAGAAAGGAAGTCTGCATTCAGGTGACTCTGACCAGCCCTATGGATGACCTGGAAATGGTAGGGTTGTAGATTCAAAACCCACTGCATAATACAGTCATTGGCTCTATGTCAAGCCAGTCACTTGAGGGGTTGGTGGTCCATTATTAGCATAAATGGACAGCCAAGCAGGTAGTATTTGAAAGTTTCAAATGCCCACTTGACAGCGAGGGCCTCCTTCTCGATCACCGAATGCTGTTTCTCCCGAGGAGACAGCTTCCTGCTGATGAATGCTATGGGATGTTCTTTACCCCTGACCTTCCTGGGCCAGAATAGCTCCTGGGTCCACCTCTGCCAAATTAGATATGAAATGGTGGTAATAGCCAATCAATCCAAGGAAAGCAGGAATCTATTTCTTCGATTTCAGGGTGGGGACTTCGGCAATGGCATCCACCTTCCGTAGTTTAAGTTGTATTTGCCCATTCCTAATTAAATACTCGAGATTTTGAACGTCCTGACCTCCCAGAAAACATTTCTTGGGGCTGGCCAACAACCCGGGCTTCCACAGGCTGGTCAACATAGCTTGTACTTGGTTTAGATGGGTGGTTCAGTCTCTACTGTAGATCACAATGTCGTCAAGGTAGGAATCTGCATACTCCTTATGCGGTCTCAGTAGACAGTCTACTAGGTGTTGAAATGTGGCAGGAGCCCCATATAATCCAAAGGGAAGCACTGCAAACTGGAATAGACCTTGTGGGGTTAAAAAAGTGATCCTAGGACTTCCGGTGATGCGGTGAGCCCGGGCGGACGCACACCGCTCGAGCTCTGGGCCCCCTTGCTCCCCCGGCGCCGAATAATGCCCGATCGGGGCTAGAATCGGGGTTCCCCTGCACCCCCCGAGCTGCCTTACCCAGGTTGGAGCCCGGAAGGAGAATCCGGCGATCCCCTCTCCCCTGCGCCTGAGGATCGGCGGCGGCGGCCTGGAACCACGCGGCTCGCGCTGCAGGCACCGCGCTGGGGTGAGTGCCACGTGGAGCGGAGACTGGGCCGGTCGGTGAGCCTGAATCGGGACGGCAGGGGGCCCCGTGCGGCGGCTGCGGCTCCATAGTCGGGCTTCGTTCCCCCTCTCTGCTCCTGCCTCCAACTTGTCTGGCTGAGTTCGCTCTTCCCAAGCTTGGGTGTTTGACTGGTGAGGGACCGGGGGAGGCTGTGCTCCCAATCTGGGCCCGGCTGTGGGCTGTCCTCGGCTCTGCCTGCTTCCACCCACCCTCCAGGGTACCCACGCAGGGCTGAATGGTTCTGTCTCCAGCCCTCCTTCTACTTTCATGGGAAACAGAGACTAATGCCTTCTTCTGCCCGACGGGGGCCTTCCGGCGTTGGGGCATGCAGGATTAGCCCTTGATCTCCCTGTCTTCTGCATCTTGGAACCTCTGACCGGTGCCCTGCCCGCAGTGAAACCGAGCCTGTGACCTGGGACTGATGTTCTTTCTTCACTGAACCGCCCCACCCTTGGCATCTCGGGACCCCAAGTCCGTGCGTGACCCCAGTGCACCAGAGCTTGTGACTCCGGCCCTCCCTCTAGCGCTCGGCTGACCGGGACCCTTGCCTTTCATCTAGCTCCTCTGAGGCCCGAGTCCGCATTTTCTTTCCTGTGTACAGAGGCCTGCGCTGCCCAGGCGACGCCTGAGGCTCGGATCTGGGGACTGTGCTGTGATCCAGGGAAGTCGACGCCTGAGACCCTCGTCGCCCGGCGTGTGGAGCAGGGACGGGAGAGCGACCTCCCCTCTCTTCGAGGGGACTACAGCAGCGGCCCTGGCGATGGCGGCGAAGGGAGGCCGCCGGGTGGAGAAGGAGAAGACCCCCTCCCGCCTAAGGGTGGGGAACCATCCTCACCGCTGAAGGGGGAGGCCAAGACCTCAGCAGGGATGGTGGATGAAATCTCCAAAGCCGTAGCGGGGGCGCTGTCGGCTCAGTTTGAGGACCTGCGGGGCCGTATGGACCTGGTCCAGACCTCCGTGGAGACCTTGGGCGGCCGCCTCCAGGAGGTGGAACACCGGATCGAGAAGTCAGAGGAGCACGTGCTGGAGCTACAGCGGGAGATGGTCCGGGTAAAAAAAACTACTCCAGGGGCAGGAAGCCAAACTAGAGGACCTCGAAAACAGATCCCGCCGCAATAACTTGAGGTTCCTTGGGATTCCAGACACCGTTGAGGATCGGGCCTTACAATCCTACTTGGAGGATCTGGTGAAACTACTCCTGGCAAACGACCCGGAGGGGGCCTCGGTGCAGCTGGAGAGGGCACACCGGGTTGGACCTAGGAGGACCAATGATACCCGACCCAGGGTGACAATTGCACGATTCCTGAGATTCCCACAGAAAGAAGCGGTTTTGCGTGCAGCGCGAAAACAAGGGACCATCCAGAAGGACAACGCTCGGATACGTATCGTTCAGGACTACTCAGCAGCCCTAGGGCAGCGGCGGCGAGATTATGGACCATTGTGCCAGACCTTGATAGACAATCACATTAAATTTATGGTGCACTATCCCGCCCGTCTGGTCTTCACCCATGACGGGATTCGTCGGACTTTTGACTCCGCGGCAGCAGCAACGCCATACGTGGAGGAGATACGCCGGAGGGCCGCAGTGGCAGCCGAGACCTGAGGCTCGGAGGAGAGGACCGCAGCCTTGGTGAACAAGTTTGGAGCATTTTGTGTTGGACTGTAACATGAGGGTGATGGTGATTGGGGGGGGGGGGTGGAGGGCTGCCGGGCTTGTTTTGATTGTCTTTGAGCAGAGATGTTGTGGGCTTCTCTGGGTGTGGGGGATGGGTGGGGGGAGGCCCGGGAGGTGACTGTGTTTTGGGGGGGCCGGGGGGTGAGCCGCCCTATCGTGGAGACGGGGAGCTGGGGGAGTGGGGGGGTGCCACACGCATCTAGGAATTCACGGAAGAGGAGAGGAGGATGGTAGTAGAAATTAAGGATCAGAGGGGGACGGGGGGAGGGAGGGGGAGGGGAAGAGAGGGAGAGGGAGTATTTCAGGGGGGGGAGAGGGGAAGAGGGGGGATAGGGGTTGGGGGGGGAGATAAAATGCTGTCTTCTCAGGGACCAGTTGAAGAAGGGACGGATCCAGGACCGTCTTTGAAGGGTGGTGGGGGAGGGCCCCAGGCTGGGGGGGTGTCTTCCCTATATTTTGTATGGTATATAACAGACATCTCTGTGCCTAATTCACTGTTGCATGCCACTTAAGATAATTTCCTGGAATGTTTGTGGTCTCGGTAGTCCAATTAAGCGGGCAAAAATTTTGCAGGCCCTGGCTAGGCAGGGAGCAGACATCGCTATGCTTCAGGAAACCCACCAGACTGCGGACGAACACCGTAAACTCTGCCGGGAGTGGGTGGGGCAGGTCTGGGGGGCCCCAGCTCTTGGTAAGAAGGGCGGGGTGGTGCTTTTGATACACAAACGTGTAAGGATGGAGGTGGTGAAAGACCTCGTTGATCCGACGGGCAGATATGTACTGGTGCGGGGAGTCCTTGAAGGGAGGCCGGTAGTTCTTGGCAGCGTGTACTGTCCCAACGCACTGGACCTGTCCCTGTATGCGCGCATTGCCTCCACACTGGAGACGTGGCCGGACCATCCCGTTATTCTGGGGGGGGACTTTCCCGGGGTCATGGATGTTGACCTCGATACCTCTACCGCGGGGGAACACAGAGACAGACTGGCGACGGTTCGGGCAATGCGACGTTTCTGTTCTAGGCTGGGGCTAGTGGATCCCTGGCGACTATTGCATCCGGTTGAGCGGGACTATACACACCAATCTCGGGCCCATGGCACAAGTGCACGTATAGACTACTTGTTGTTATCCGCTGGGCTGTTTGCCAAGGTGGGGGACGCCCAGATAGGCCCTCTGGAGATATCTGACCATGCATTTGTGTGGATGGAGGTCTTCTGGACTGGGAGTACTTCACGGACCTTTCAGTGGCGTTTCCCCTTGGAATTATACAGAGACGCTCAATTTCGCTCGTTCCTTCAGCGGCGGTGGCAGGAATTTGAAGCTGATCATAGGGGTCACCAGGATGACCCAGAATTGCTTTGGGAAACCGCGAAGGTTGTACTGAGGGGGGATATAATTGGCTTCCTTGCCAGAAAACGACGCGTACGGGCCGAACGTATTATGGTTTTGGAGAGGTTGGTGACGAAGTTGCGACGCCGTTGGGCTCACACTCCCACCGCAGGCTTGAAAAAGCAGCTGTGGGATTCTCAAGTGGAATTAAACGAACTCTTGCATCAGAGAGCAAAGAAGTCGGTCTTGTATTATCGCTATCAACTGTACCGATATGGGGACAAGCCGGGGAAGTTATTGGCCCGGTGCCTTCGTGGACCCCGGGGCTCTAAGTTGGTGCCTGCCTTGCGAGATGATCTTGGGACCCTGCACAGGGACAGCCCGGCGATAGCGCGTGTTTTTCGCACCTTCTTTCAGACCCTCTACGCCGCGGAGGCGACTTCCCCCACGCGGATGGCGGACTATGTGAAGGGACTGGACTTGCCCCGTCTCTCCATAGAGCAAAGGGCCCAGTTAGATCGGCCAATTACGGTGGCCGAGTTGCAAGGGGCTATTTCTAAGGCCAGTTGCTACAAATCCCCAGGCTCCGATGGTTTAGGTGCCGAATTTTATAAGATACTGAATGAACAGATTTCCCCGACACTGGCTGCTGTACATAATCGGAGAGCGCAGCAGGGCTCATTTCGGTGGGGGGCTAACCATGCTCATATTGTTCTTATCCCCAAACCAGCAAAGGACCCGCTTGCAGCGGCCTCGTATCGTCCGATTTCCTTGCTTAATTTCGACCTTAAATTAATGGCCAAGATCTTGGCGGACCGTTTGGCGGAATTTTTGGGACAGCTGGTCCATGAGTCTCAGGTCGGTTTTGTTAAGGGGCGTTACGCGGTCCGTAACTTACGCAAGATTATTGCGTCCTTAGAGTGGGTTCAGCATAGACATCTGCCCTCCCTCTTGATTAGCTTTGATGCGGAAAAGGCCTTTGATAGAGTGGACTGGCAATACCTGAGATTCATCCTCCCTCAGTATGGTTTGGGGCCGTCGTTCTGTAGTATGGTTGACAGCCTGTATGCCAACCCCACCGCAGCGATACTCTGTAATGGGGTCCTCTCGGAGCCTTTTTCATTGCAGAGGGGGACCCGCCAGGGTTGCCCCCTCTCCCCTCTCCTCTTTGTCCTTTCTCTGGACCCTCTTCTACGCCGTGTGGCGGACTTGCGGGCAATCAGGGGGGTAAGTGTTGGGTCCCAGGTATTTAAGGTCTCGGCCTTTGCAGATGACTTGTTAGTGCACTTGCTTTCTCCCGAGGATTCCCTGCCCCTTCTATTGAGAGAGTTCCGCGCCTTTGGGCAGTTTGCGGGGTTCAGTATTAATAGGGATAAGTCTGAAGCCCTTGATGTTTCTGGACGACTTAGGGGCAGTTGGTTGGGTGACTTTCCTCTTCGATGGGCGGAGCACCAATTCCTCTACCTGGGGATTGTACTGGCCTGTCATTCCGGTCAGTTATATAGGGCCAATTTGCAACGGATGTTGACCAAGGTGAGAAATCAGCTGCAGGCGTGGCTACCCCTCCCTCTGTCCCTTATGGGGAGAATTGCGGCGATCAAACTGGTCCTCCTGCCGCGGATCCTATATTGGTTACAGACCCTCCCGGTTTGGCTTCTTCGTCGGGATGTCGGGCGCTTTGAGGCGGAATTTCGGGGCTTTCTCTGGCGGGGGTCGAGAGCTCGTATCTCCTATCGTAGACTAATGGGGAGGATTCGTGGGGGGGGATGGGGGCTCCCAGATCTTGGTGCTTATGCTTTGGCCTGTCAGGCCCGCCATCTGGGGGACTGGCTTGGAGATACCGATCTTTATACCCCCCGAGCACTTGAGGAGGCCTACGTGGCGCCCCACTCTTTACGAGCCCTCCTACACCTGGAGGCAAGCAGGTGGCCTACGCATCTAGTGGACAGCGTGTTGCTGGCCCCGGTTTATAAAACCTGGCGGAAATTGAATGCCCACTGGGGCCGCCGGTGGCAGGTGTCTAGCTGGTTGCCTATTCGGGGCAATGCCAGTTTTACCCCGGGCACTGAAACCGCGGCGCTTCGGCTGTGGGGGGAGAGAGGAGTGTTGACTCTGGGCCATGTGGTGGACCTGGAGGGCAAACCTAAGCCCTTTCAAATGCTGGCCCGCGAATATGAATTGGGGCCCCTACATTTCTTTGCCTATATGCAAGTGGCCCATTATGTGGCTTCCCTTCCTAGGTCGGAACTCTGTGGCGACCGCTCGGCCCAGATAATAGCGTTCTTCGGGTTTGGCGAACTTGAACGGCCGTCTATTCGGACCTTTCATTCTCGGTTGGAACAATTTCGACCACAACCAGACTATAGTGGTGTGGAACGAGCCTGGGGGGTGGAACTGGGTCGGGAGATTCCTCGGGGCACTGTCTTGGCGGCCCTCCGGAGAGTGGCAAGCTTGGCAGATGGTGTTCGCTGGCGAGAAATTCAAATCAAGTGTTTAACTAGGGTTCACTTCTCCCCGCGGCGAGCCCTTCGTTGTCATTTGACAGCGGATGGCAGCTGTCCACGCTGTGCGGAGCCCCTGGCGACTTTGTATCATATGTGGTGGGGCTGCCGACGCATCCGCCCCTACTGGCATAGAATTGCCCTATTTATGGCCGACATTCTTGGACAACCTGTTTACTGGGATGCGGCCTTGATCGGTTTGGATCTCCTGGGTCCCACCTCTCCAAAGGGGAAATGGAGTCGCTGGTTGGTGCGGAAGGCATGTCTGGTGGGTAAGGGCCCGATCCTCCGGGGGTGGAGGGACAGCCACCCTCCCTCTTTTTGGGAGTGGCGGAACTCCTTCCATCAATTTATGCTCCTGGAGTGTCGGGCCGCGCGAGGTCATGTGAAGCGATGGTCTGCTTTCTGGTTACTATGGGAGCCCTATATTCAAAAGTTGAGCCCTCGGGCACGTAATGTAACCCTGCAATTGGGCTGTTGATAGCCCTCTTTGTATGTGGAGACCTATGGAGGCTCGGGAATGTTATATATCCTGGTCCAGGTGGGTATAGCCTTTAGGTGGGAAGGGGGGGGGGGTAGGGTTTCTTGGGGGGGAGGTGGGGTGGGGGGGGATCTGGGGGTACTATACTTAAAAAATTATGTAACCATCTATGTATCGCGCACCTCGGGGATAAGAGTCTACCCCAGGGAGCGATTGTCTTATGTTCTGTATTTGCTGTTTTGTTTGATGGTTCAAAATAAAATATTGAAAAAAAAAAAAAAAAAGTGATCCTCTCTTTGGCAGATGGAGTCAAGGGCACCTGCCAGTATTCCTTGGTCAAATCCAAGGTTGATAGAAAGCGTGCTCCACCGAGTGGCTCGATTAGCTCATCTACTCTGGGCATGGGATACGCTTCCAGTTTAGAAGTTGCATTGACCCTCCAGAAATCAATGCATTCTCTGATGCTTCTATTGGGTTTAGGAAACAAGATGATGCGACACGACTAGTCACTAATAGACGCTTCTGTAACTCCCAGGTTATGCATCTTTTCCAGCTCCATGGCGACGGCCTGTTGCTCGGCCTCCGGAATCCAATAGGGCCACTGCCACATAACCACCCCAGGGTCAGTAATGATATCATAGAAATGCTAAACACCAAGCGGCCGTGTTTTGTGAATGATAAAAGTTACCAACTTCAACAGAAATTCATTCAACAGTTCACTTAAGTATCACTATTCAGCAAATTTACTTGTGTCACTCCTTAAGCCTCAGAAAATTGCCCACATAGCACTGTATCATGAAGAAACTTTGTATACGTTTCTTAAATGTGCAAGGGCATCACATCAACGGCTTGTAGGAGTATTAAAGAACCCTTAAAACTGTGGCCAGTGGTTCAATAAGAAAAAATGAAAACTTAGCTCAATGAATGAAGTCTGTCTCAGGCTTCACAGTTCTCCGGGTCTTTTTCTTCTTTTACTCTTTTATTCAAAAATTGATTTTTACAACTTGCCAAAACCTTATATATCAAAGGAAAGGCAACGTCCCAAAGCCAATGTTGAAGGCACCCATGCGTTTCTCCACTCAGGGTTTATCAAGGGACCAGGTTAGAAAAGAATCTAATAACAAAATAAAAAGATATGACATCATTGAACAACCGAGTAATACTTTTACAAAGCTACTACTGGAATATCTAGAATATAAACAGCATATATGAAAAAATGCAGAAACCTGATGGTATCGCTGCTCACAAACTTAAACCTTCAGATCACCCGTGTCTTCTTCGGGCAGGCTAAGAACGCTGCGCATGCGTTCTAAATGAACAAGCCACCATTTTTAAAGACCAGCTCAGGTGCTGAATGATGACTACATTAAACACACACTGACCAATCAATGTTAAAATTGAGACCTTGGGGTTGAACTGTGTCCAGAGTGTAAATCCACCACTGTTCCCGATACAGGAATAACTGATCGCGTGATTTACCTTTTCCATCATGTAGAATTTGTTCAATAATCCAACAGCGAAGTTGTGAAAAAATATGTTGCTCTGCCGAACAGTGTTCTACCAAGGGAGCTTCTCTCCGAACACAGCGCAAACGACTTTCATGTTCCTTCATCCTAACTTTAAAGGAACGAATCGTTTTGCCTATATATAATAGGCCACATGGACATTCCACCGCATAAACAACATAAGTGGAATCGCAAGTGGTAGCTTGCCGAAGTTTGTAAACTTTGCCATGATAAGAGAAAGTTGTTCGTTCTTCAGTTATGCCACAAATACTACAACTACCACATTTTTTGTGTCCCTTGTTGGTAATACTAATGCCCTCTGACTCAATCGAACGTAATCTGGTAGGACTCACATGCTCCTGTAGATTGCGGCTGCGTGTCCAAACGCAGCGGATGGACTTTTCTTGCAAGCCAGGAATGGTATGTAATACCGAACTGTGTTTCTTAAGAATTTTTTGTATTTGAAAACTGACAGGAGAAAAATTTGTGATAAAATTGATAGAGCGACCCTTTTCTGAAGATTCTATAGGCTGTTTGGGGGATAATAACAAATCCCGATTATTATAGAGAGCCCGGCGATAGGCCCGCTGTATAACTGGAGTGGGGTAACCTCTACTCAAAAAATTCTTCTTTAGTTGCTTAGACTGAAATTTGAATTTCTGTACATCCGAGCAACTCCTGCGATAACGCAAAAATTGAGATAAAGGTAAACTGTCTTTGAGATGAAGTGGGTGGGCACTATCATGGTGAAGAAAGGTATTCCTTGCCATTGGTTTTCGATAAATCGAAGTTCCCCAGCCTTTGTCTTCCCTCGTAATGAGGACATCCAGAAAAGTGATTTGATGTTGATGAAACTCACTAGTAAATTTAATGTTAATACAGTCAAACCTCGGTTTTCATGATTAATCCGTTCAAAAAAGTCTGACTAAAACCGAAACGGACTAAAACCGAAGCAAGATTTCCCATAAGAAATAATGTAAATTCAATTAATCCGTTCCAGACACCCAAAAATATTGACAAAAAATACATTTTATAGAGAATAACTATATTTTTACATACAGAAAACAATGAGAAATACATATAAATGACTAATGAAATGGATAAATGAACATTTAACATCACATTTAACTTTATTGAAGACTCTTGTTGAGGGGAGAGGGAGGAGGAGAGGTTATTGTTTGGAAGGGACACTAATCTGATCGCTGACTCCGTCTCAACAGTGTACCCCGCAAGAGAAAGAACTGCCTGCCACATTCATTCAACATCTCCTGCTTACCCATTCAACATCTCCTGCTACCCTGCTACCTCCGAGCCTGAGGGGGCGCTCCAGAGAACAGGCAGGCGGTGGAGAGATCGGGGCCTTCCTCTCTGCAATCCTTGCATCTCTGGCTCGAGGATGTTGCTCACCTGACTTTCGCATCTAAAGACGCGATCGGTGAGTCCGGGGGGGTAGTGCTGCCGGGACTGGGCAGGCAGTGTATGCAGATCAGCGCGAAGGTGTATGTACACTATTGCAGTACTGTTGGTTTTCAGATCTGGCACACGCGATCGGTGAGTCCGGGGGGGGGGGGTAGTGCTGCCGGGACTGGGCAGGCAGTGTATGCAGACCAGCGTGTATTGCAGTACGAAAACCGAGGCGATAGACGAAAACCGAGACAAGATCTCAGTCTGAAAAGACGTCGAAAACCGAAACCGACGAAAACCGGGGCAACCGAAAACCGAGGTTTGACTGTATCTCGGGAGTTCAGCCATTGCATAAAGTTTTCAAATAAAGACTCCGTCCCCTGCCAAAGCAGAAAGACGTCATCAATATATCGATGCCACGCTTTGATGTTGGTACAATAAGGTGAAGTAGGAAAAAATTGTTCTTCAAAGGACCCCATATAGAGGTTAGCTATAGATGGGGCGCAAGTGGCCCCCATGGCCACCCCCGAGACCATGGGATCCTAGTGTAGAGCTTCAAGCCACTATTCGAAGTCTAACACAAACAGCATTAGACAATAAAATCATATCTAAAAAGGAACACAGATTTCTGAACATGGCAGCCCCGCGAGTAGCTCAGTTTTACACGGTTCCTAAGATTCATAAGCATTCCACTCAACCTCCGGGTCGTCCCATTGTGTCGACGAAGGGGACGTTATTGGAACCTGTGTCTACTTATTTGGACTCTTTTTTACGTCCTTTATTAATTAACATCCCTTCGTATCTTCGAGACACTACTCATTTTTTATCAATTTTGACAAACCTCTCACGTTGGGTTACTGAGGATCAGATATATTTAGTAACCTTGGATGTTCAGTCCTTGTACACGAGCATTCCACAGATGGCAGCTAGCGAAATTGTACAACAGACTTTGATGGCTCGTGGGGATCTGTCTCAGTTGCAGTTACAGTTTTTGTCTGAACTTACCTCTTTAGCACTTTTCAATAATTTTTTTGAGTTTCAGGGCATACTTTACCATCAAATCTCGGGGGTGGCCATGGGGGCCACTTGCGCCCCATCTATAGCTAACCTCTATATGGGGTCCTTTGAAGAATAATTTTTTCCTACTTCACCTTATTGTACCAACATCAAAGCGTGGCATCGATATATTGATGACGTCTTTCTGCTTTGGCAGGGGACGGAATCTTTATTTGAAAGCTTTATGCAATGGCTGAACTCCCGAGATATTAACATTAAATTTACTAGTGAGTTTCATCAACATCAAATCACTTTTCTGGATGTCCTCATTACGAGGGAAGACAAAGGCTGGGGAACTTCGATTTATCGAAAACCAATGGCAAGGAATACCTTTCTTCACCATGATAGTGCCCACCCACTTCATCTCAAAGACAGTTTACCTTTATCTCAATTTTTGCGTTATCGCACGAATTGCTCGGATGTACAGAAATTCAAATTTCAGTCTAAGCAACTAAAAAAGAATTTTTTGAGTAGAGGTTACCCCACTCCAGTTATACAGCGGGCCTATCGCCGGGCTCTCTATAATAATCGGGATTTGTTATTATCCCCCAAACAGCCTATAGAATCTTCAGAAAAGGATCGCTCTATCAATTTTATCACAAATTTTTCTCCTGTCAGTTTTCAAATACAAAAAATTCTTAAGAAACACAGTTCGGTATTACATACCATTCCTGGCTTGCAAGAAAAGTCCATCCGCTGCGTTTGGACACGCAGCCGCAATCTACAGGAGCATGTGAGTCCTACCAGATTACGTTCGATTGAGTCAGAGGGCATTAGTATTACCAACAAGGGACACAAAAAATGTGGTAGTTGTAGTATTTGTGGCATAACTGAAGAACGAACAACTTTCTCTTATCATGGCAAAGTTTACAAACTTCGGCAAGCTACCACTTGCGATTCCACTTATGTTGTTTATGCGGTGGAATGTCCGTGTGGCCTATTATATATAGGCAAAACGATTCGTTCCTTTAAAGTTAGGATGAAGGAACATGAAAGTCGTTTGCGCTGTGTTCGGAGAGAAGCTCCCTTGGTAGAACACTGTTCGGCAGAGCAACATATTTTTTCACAACTTCGCTGTTGGATTATTGAACAAATTCTACATGATGGAAAAGGTAAATCACGCGATCAGTTATTACTGTATCGGGAACAGTGGTGGATTTACACTCTGGACACAGTTCAACCCCAAGGTCTCAATTTTAACATTGATTGGTCAGTGTGTGTTTAATGTAGTCATCATTCAGCACCTGAGCTGGTCTTTAAAAATGGTGGCTTATTCATTTAGAACGCATGCGCGGCGTTCTTAGCCTGCCCGAAGAAGACACGGGTGATCTGAAGGTTTAAGTTTGTGAGCTGCGATACCATCAGGTTTCTGCATTTTTTCATATATGCTGTTTATATTCTAGATATTCCAGTAGTAGCTTTGTAAAAGTATTACTCGGTTGTTCAATGATGTCATATCTTTTTATTTTGTTATTAGATTCTTTTCTAACCTGATCCCTTGATAAACCCTGAGTGGAGAAACGCATGGGTGCCTTCAACATTGGCGTTGGGACGTTGCCTTTCCTTTGATATATAAGGTTTTGGCAAGTTGTAAAAATCAATTTTTGAATAAAAGAGAAAAAGAAGAAAAAGACCCGGAGAACTGTGAAGCCTGAGACAGACTTCATTCATTGAGCTAAGTTTTCATTTTTTCTTATTGAACCACTGGCCACAGTTTTAAGGGTTCTTTAATACTCCTACAAGCCGTTGATGTGATGCCCTTGCACATTTAAGAAACGTATACAAAGTTTCTTCATGATACAGTGCTATGTGGGCAATTTTCTGAGGCTTAAGGAGTGACACAAGTAAATTTGCTGAATAGTGATACTTAAGTAATGATATCATGACAAATGAGGTGGGTTTGTCCCGGGCTGGTGGAGAACACCTTTCAGTTCCGGTGGATCAATCCTTCTACAGTAGATCTCTTCTCTGGGCAGCAGAAAGCTGGTCTCCAATCTGGACTTGAGCTGGATCCGATGGAGTTGAAATTGCCACATCAAAATCATCTCCCTGTACCATCATAGCAGTCACTGGAGTCCACTTTTTCAATAGGCTAATACAATAAATTTTGGCTTCTTTCCATTTAGAGCTTCTGCCATTAACAAGAGTAACTTGCTCTCAGATGAGGGCAGCAAGAATAAAACTCTGTCTCCCAGTTGGAAGGAGCAGTGCACGGCTGTCCGACTGTAGCTCCTGGCATGCTCAACTTGGGCTTTTTTCAGACTAAGCTGGCCACCTCTACAGCTTTACTCAGCTGATCTTGAATTTGTATAACATACTCCACCAAATTATGCCTGGCATGGGATTCTTTTTCTCAGATTTCTCTTACCACATCTAATATGCCTCTTGGACGTCTTCCGATAGGCAACTAGAAAGGCGAAAACCCTGTGGCACTCTGAAGTACCTCACAGATGGTAAACATCAAATAGGGTAGTAGAATGTCACAATTCTTCCCATCCTCCTGCATGAAATTTTTTAACATCTGTTTCAGAGTTTTATTGAATCGCTCAAAAATGCCATCCGTCTGGGGATACTGATGTTCACAGCTTCTTGACCTTCACCAAGGCACACACTTGCTTCATCATCTTGAATACAAAGGGTATTCCTTGATCTGTGAAGATCTCATTGGGCATTCCCACCCACAAGAATACTTCCCAGAGAGCATTCGCGATCATAGTAGTCTTCATGCTTAGAGTACTGGCCTCTGATTATCGGGTAAAGTAGTATAGTATGACTAAAATATAGTTGTTGCCTCAGGTGGTTATTTATTTATTTAGTATACATTTGTATACCGCTACTTCCAGCGATCAGCAGCGGGTTTGATTACAGATTGGAAATTGTCAAATCATGACAGGAAATTTTTGAGGTATAAACACATTGATTAGACAGGAAAGCACAGCACACAGAGAACTATTTTACAGGGAACATGGGCTATGGAGGGTTAAGTGGCTTGCCCAAGACCACAAGGAGCACCTGTGTTATCTCCAGAAGACCTAACAGGTCCATGGTCATTCCTTCAAATGGGGTTTCAATGATAGGCATAAGCACTAGAGGGGCAGGGTGGACTTTAGCAGGGTTATGAAGCAGGCAGGCAGGAAATGACTGGCAATATAACTACACCCGTTTATGGACCCCGTGCCAGAAAAACTGAGCTAAAACACGCTCTAGTGTTTTCTCCACCCCCAGGTGCCCTCCTAATAAATGGCTATGGGCCAATGATAATACCTGCTGATGACAGTTCCTTCACCTTATTAGTTGTTTTATCTTTTCCACCTCTAGGGCCCCCTTGGCCACTAGAACCCAGGACACCCTCCAACGATACAAAAGCAAACAAAAACAAATACAACAACCTGATCAACAAATGTAAAAGAGAATGCCATACAAACCTCATTACGAAATCAGTCAACAAATCCCAAGAACCTTTTGATAATGCATGAACATAAACAAAAGAACCCCCACAACAAACGGAGGCAACATACATCCACAGCATAAGGCCAACTTCCTGGAGACAAAACACAAATACATACCCCCTGATACTCTATTGCAGACACCAGAATATGCAATACACCTCAAGTCCAGCAGAGTCCAGCAGAAGATGGGACAATTTCCACATACCGAACATAGAACAAATTGAACATATTTCCAACCTGAACACCACCACATCCCTGATAGATCCAAGCCTGGTGACATGGATCAAACTAACTAGAAAGCGTAGTTAGTCACCTGTAACAGGTGATCTCCGGGAACAGGAGGAATTTAGTCTTCACATATGGGTATCGTCGGCACCGATAGAGCCCGCGCGGGAATGCTCCCCAGCGTCCAATTGGAACGCTTTTGGGAGCATCCCTCAGCACATGTGCGCTGCCTTCCCAACTGTCCCTCTTCAGTTAAGTTTGTAGCTGAGTGAAAGGATAGAGGGAGAGAGGAAAGAGACAAAGAGATAGAGAGACAACTCCTAGGTGGGTGGGTTGTGAAGACTAAATTCCTGCTGTTCCTGGAGATCACCTGTTACAGGTGAGTAACTACGCTATCTCCAGGAACAAGCAGGAATGTAGTCTTCACATATGGGGACTCCCTAGCTGAAAATGCCAGGGAGATAGCCCCAGGAAGGTGACACCCTAGAAAGGTGGGAATCCTTCCTCCCATGGATCTCTGGTATTCCATCAGGGTTGCTGGGTAGAAGTTGAATTATGTCTGAAAGAGATTTTGAAGAACAGCTTGGCCAAAGAAGGCATCCCAACGGGAGGCTTTATCCAGGCAGTAGTGGGCTGTGAAGGTGTGTACCGAGGCCCAGGTGGCTGCTCGACAAATGTCATCGATAGACACAGAGTGGAGATTAGCCATGGAAGTTGCCATGGCTCTTACGTTATGAGCTGTGACATGGTCCTGAAGAGCAAGACCCTTACTCTCATAAGCAAAGGATATGCATTGGGCAATCCATTTAGATAAAGTTCTTTTGGAGATTGGAAGTCGCAAATGACTAGGGTCAAAAGCTATAAAAAGTTGCGAGGACTTTCTATGTTGCTGTGTTCTCTGTAGGTAAAAGGCTAAGGCTCTTTTACAATCCAAAGTATGAAGGTTTCTTTCTGCATTAGAGGAGTGAGGCCTCGGAAAAAATACAGGAAGATAAATTGCTTGATTTAAATGAAAAGGCGAAACCACCTTTGGCATAAAGTGTGGATGAGTTCTAAGAACAACCTTATCATGATGAAACCTAGTATAAGGAGGATCAGCCACTAAAGCTTGCAGTTCACTAATGCGATGTGCAGAGGTGATTGCAATTAGGAAGATGACCTTCCAGGTCAAAAACCTAAGGGTTGTAGTGGCTAAAGGCTCAAAAGGCGGCTTCATGAACTGCCCGAGAAATAGATTTAGATTCCATGCCACCGGTGGTGGCTTAATGGGAGGTTTGGTTAATAGAAGACCTCTCATAAATCTGGATATGAGTGGATGAGAGGAAATTGGTTGTCCATTCAGAGGCTTATAAGAAGCTGCAATTGCACTAAGATGGACTCTTACCGAATTGGTCTTTAGACCAGAATTCGATAAGTGAAGGAGATACCCTAGTATCGATTCTAAAGGTATGACAAGGGGGTTTAATCCCTTCTTGGAGCACCATATATTATTTATTTATTTTATTTTATTTATTTATTTATTTAACAATTCTTACATACCGCACTATTTGTTATCAGTGCGGTTTACATTTAACAAAGAATATTCAGATCAGAGAAGACTGATTGAGTTTACATTATAACAGGGAATAGAACTTGGAGAACATGGGTAACTATTTACATATTGACATATTTCAGGATAGATGCAGAATACATGAAACTATATACATAAAGATATGGCATAATAAATGATAATTGATTTGAAAGTATGTAAGATGCTTCCAGGCTGGCGAGAGAATGCTTGGGGCTTGAGCGTTATGATGTGTAGGGGGCTCTAGTAGGGGATGGGGGATGGTTTCTTGGAGTCGGGGTAGCAGCTTGAGACAAATGGAGCAGAAAGAGGTGGTGTTTTATTGCTTTCTGGAATTGTAGAAGGTCTCGGATCGCTCTGATTTCTGGAGGGAGGTCGTTCCAACATTTTGGTGCGTAGTGGGCAAAGATTCTTCTCCTGGTTGTTTGTGAGCACTTTATGGAGTCTTTAGGGATATTCAGAGTGTTGTCTGTTGCTGTCCTTCTGGTTCTGGTTTTTGGAGTAGGTGTTATAAGTTCCTTGAGAGAATTGGGAGCGATGTTGTTGATAATCTTGAATGTTATTAGCAGAATCTTATATGTTAGCCTGGAGTATATCAGTAACCAATGGAGATCCTTAAGTATTGGTGTGATATGGTCTGATCTGGCTAGACCGCAGAGGACACGGGCGGCGGCGTTCATAGCTTGTTGGAGAGGATTGAGAGTGTTCTTTGGTAGGCCATAAAAGATTAAGTTTGCGTAATCTAAATGTGGTAGTATGAGGGTCTGGAAGATGGTTCGGAAGTCATCAGCAGGTAGCATAGGTTTGAGATGTCTCAGTGTTCTAATTTTGTTGTAGATGGACCTGGTGATGTTTTTTTGTGTTCCTTGAAATTGAGATGCTGGTCCAGAGTAATGCCAAGATAGCATATGGCATTACGGCTTGGAAGCTCCGCATCTCTTACTCTTAGGATGGAGGGAGGAGAGAAGCTTTTGTTCCTTGATATGAAGAGTATCTCTGTTTTCTTGAAATTAATGTGGAGGTTTTGGGTAGTTAGCCAGTCTGTGATTGCGTTGAAACAGTTGACAAGGTTGGTGAATTCCGGGTGTTTGACTTTGAACAGGGTAAATAGCAAAACATCATCGGCGTAGATTAGGGTAGAAATATTGAAAGATCGGATGATGTTGCATATCGGCTGCATGTAGATATTGAACAGCAGAGCCGATAGGGAGGAACCTTGTGGGACACCTTGTTGTTGGTGGAATGGTGCCGAAGTTTTAGAACCAACCCGGACTTGTTGCCAGCGATCAGATAGGTAAGATTTACACCACTCCCAGGCAAGGCCGTGAATGCCCTTTTCCAGGAGGCGGGTAAGTAGCTGGTTGTGATTGACGGAATCGAAGGCAGCTGAGATATCCAGGAAGATGAGGGCAAAACCATTTTCTGCGTTGTCAATTCCTCTATTCAGGGTGTTGTTGAGGGTGGTGAGCAGTGTTTCTATTCCATGCGATTCTCTAAAACCGGGCTGGCAGGGGTCGAGGGGGGCTGCTATGTCTATATGTTGTTGGATTTGTCTGTAGACGACTTTCTCGATTATTTTAGCGAGTAGAGGAATGCTCGAGATGGGTCGGTAAGATTCTGTCTTTGCTGGGTCAAGTCTGCAGTTCTTTAGGAGGGGTCTTATTGAAGTTTGTTTGAGTAAAGAGGAGAATGAGCCGGTTACAAAAGATAGACGGATGATGTTTAGTAGAATTGGGCTGAGTTCAACTCGAAGGGTCCTGATCCAGTGTGCTGGGCAGGGGTCGTTTGGGGCTGTTGAGGTGTTGATGCTGGCAATGAGGTCTTGGATATTCTTCTCAGCAGGAGGGGTAAAATGTGTGAGTGATGTTTGTGAGGTGGGAGTTTGGTAGGGAGGGGACACTGTTGGTGCTGGCTGATTACTTGCTGTGAGGGATTTGGATTGTAGGAAGTCGGCATATGACTGGGGGGGAATTGGGACAAGTTGGGTGGGGGAGGGTTCCTTGATTAGGGATTTCGCTAGGTTGAATAGGTCTCTAGGTTTATTGATTGAGCGTTTAAGGAGCTGGGCGTGGTATTCACTCATTCTGAGGTATATCCTCTCACGGTGAGATTTCAGGAGTTCAAGGTAGGCTAATTTGTGGGTCTGGGATCAGGAGTGTCTCCACTTCCTCTCGTGCTTCCTGAGTTTGATGAGGGAGGCGCGGAGTTCTGCTGAGAACCATGGAGCATGTTGTCTTCTACTTTTACATCTGTTGTGGGTTTCTGAGTTATTGGAGGATGTTGGGTGGGTGAATTCTTTCAATGTGTTGTTCCAGTTGGTGATTGCTTCTTCAAGGTTGGCAGACTTCTGATGTAGGGTCGGAAGAACCTTTTTGGAGAACTCTTCTATGGCAAAACGTTTCCACTTGAAGGCATAAGATCTTCTTGTGGAAAGTTTCCTAGAAGCCTGAAGGATATTCTTTACCTTTTGGGACAGGTTGAAATCCTGGAGGTCTAAGCCTTCAGCAACCAGGCTGTGAGATGCAGGGACTGGGGATTCGGGTGCCATAGCGTCCCGTCCTCTTGGGAAAGGAGATCTGGAACATGCCCTAACTCCAGAGGTGCAGCTTGAGAGAGATGTAAAAGCAGGGGATACCACGCTTGGCGTGGCCATCGTGGTGCTATAAGAATCATGCGACCCCTGTCTCTCTGAAGCTTCAAGAGTGTTTTAGGGATGAGGGGTATGGGTGGGAAGGCATAAAGGAAGTCCTGACCCCAGTGAAGGAGGAAGGCATCCCTTGCCTGACAATTGTGATCCGTAATCCTGGAACAGAACCGGGAAAGTTTGGCATTCAGTGGACTTGCAAAGAGGTCTATGTCTGGAGTGCCCCAGAGATGAAATTTCTTTGCCACCTGGTCTAGGTGGTGGGACCACTTGTGAGGCAGCAGTACTCAACTGCGTTTGTCTGCCCAAAGGTTTTGAATGCCTGGAAGATGTACCACTAGAAGGTGAATTTGATACTCTCTGGTGAGGGCCCACAATCATAAAGCTTCGTTGCATTATGACAGAGAGCATGTCCCGCCCTGCTTGTTCACATAGAACATGGCTACTTGATTGTCTGTCTGGACTAGGACTGTCTTGTAGCTGAGCTGGGCGTGGAATACTCAAAGATCTAAATAGATTGCTCTTAATTCCAGGAGGTTTATGTGTAGACCAGCCTCTTGTGGAGTCCAGGTTCCCTGGGTAGAGAGATGATTCAGGTGTGCTCCCCAACCCACCTGTGATGCATCTGTTGTTAGGGTGGCCTGGAAAAGGGGTTGATGAAAAGGAGATCCCACTGTCAGATTTTCTAGTGAATGACACCATCGGAGGGACAAAATTAGTCGTTGAGAGTTTATTATTTTGTCTGATAAATGACCTGTGGCCTGTGTCCACTGTGTGGATAGGGTCCACTGAGCTGCTTGCATGTGGATGCAAGCATATGGGACTACATGCCATATGTCCCAGCAACTGTAGTAGCTCTCGAGCAGTTAGGGAGGATTTCCTTGCTGCTTGAGAAGCTAGTTGCATTATGCGAAGACAACGGGCTGGTGGAAGGAAAGCCTTTGCCTGTCAGGTATCTAGACAGGCCCCTATGAATTCCAAGCATTGGGAAGGAACAAGTTGGGATTTTGGGAAGTTTATTATCAACCCCAAGTATTGGAGGATTCACATTGTGCGAGACAGTGCAGTGCTGGCCTCTGCAACTGTAGGAGATGAAATGAGCCAGTCTAAGTAAGGGAAGACGAATATCCCCAGGGTTCACAGAAATGCAGCTACTACTGCCATGCATTTCATGAATACCCTTGGTTCTGAAGCCAGACCAAAGGCAAGAACCCTGTACTGGAAATGTTTTCCCCTGAAAAGGAATCGTAAGAATTTCCTATGATCTGGATGGATCAGAATGTGAGTGTATGCATCCTTTAAGTCTAGAGAGCAAAGACAATCCTGGCTTTGAAGGTATGGCAGAAGAGTTCCTAGATAAATAATTTTGAACTTTTCTCGAAACAGGTATTTGTTCAATTCTCTGAGGTCTAAAATGGGTCTGTGTCCTCCTGTTTTCTTTGGAATAAGAAAATAGGGGGCGTAGAACCCTGCACCCTGTTGAAGAATGGGTACCTCCTCTATTGCCCCTTGGGCAACAAGTGTTGAGACTTCGTGATCTAGCAGATTGTCTGCAGAGGTTTGAGAACTGAATTGCCTTAGAATTGTAGGAGGGGGCATGCTGTGAAAATGAAGCTTGTACCCTTCTCCTACAATGGACAAAGTCAAATCTTCTGCTGTTATCTGTTGCCATCTGTTGGCAAAGTGGCATAACCTGCCTGGGATATTGGGGGGTTGGGGACCCCTCAGAGGCAGGAAGGCTAAGTTCTCTAGGAAGGAGTCAAAGCCCTTGATGGGGGTGAACCTGCAGAGCTGGTTGGGCTCTCGGGCCTTCTGGCTTCTTTTGCTGTCTAGTTTGTCCCTTTTGGGCAACCTGACCCTGAGTTTGACTCTGCTGGGTATAGGAAGGATAAAATTTCCTCTTTTTGCTGAAAGAGGGTTTTTTAGAAGGCTTCTTTTTGGCTGGAGTGGCTGTAGATTTCGACAATCTATCTAGAATAGCATTGTCAGCATCTAACTCGTTAGCCTTTTCCTACCAGTTCTTGCCGAAGAGATTCTCTCCCATGCAAGGAATGTTGCCTAACTTGTCCTGTACCCAAGTCTCCAAGTCTGATGCCTGAAGCCAGGCAATCCGTCGTGCGCCAATGGCAATAGCAGACGTTCTGATGATGCATTCAAAACAGTCAAAGGCTGCACGATTTACAAACTTGGAGACATCTTGAACATGCTTCACTAGAGCAAGAAAGTCTTGTCTCTTGTCATCTGGGAGAAATGGGCTCATAAGCTCCAAGTCTCCTGTAACTTCCTTGAGGAACATTCCCATATATAGTATATATGAACTGATCCTAGCTGAAAGCATGGAAGCCTGAAAAGTTTGGCACCCAAAAGCATCCAGAGTCCTGCATTCACGACCTGGAGGATTGGATGCATGCCTCTTTGCACTTTTCATCCTACGTATGGCTGACTCCACCACCACTGAATGGTGTGGCAGCTGAGTCTTTTGAAATCCAGGGCATGGCGGAACTCGATACATAGTATCAAGTCTCCTAGAATGAGGAGATGTAGTCAGAGGTATCTCCCAAATTCTGAGCATCAAGTTATGCAGAATTTCATGGATGGGCAGAGTGGCTGCCTCCTTTGAAGCTTTAGGATATTGGAGAATTTTGAATTCCTTTGCTCTGGGTTCCTCTTCAGGAGCCACCGTGATTGAAAGGCCCTTGGCCATATCACGAATAAATTCCTGAAAAGACATGTCCTCTGGAGGTGACATTCTGCATTGGAGAGAAGAGGGATCTTCTGGGAGAAACCCTCTAGTACCAGCAGAATTGTCAAGAGTCTTCAGAATCGGAGGATTTGAAGTATTCCTGACCACGATGCTCATGCAAAGCACGGTCCCGGTATCGATCGAAGTTGGTACCGAGTTGATCCGGTACCGATCTGTCGATTCCAGCCAAAGATGGCGTGGGAAGAATTCCCACCGGGGCCGGTATCATCGATACCGTTACCAGTGTCTGTACCGGTGCCCGTTGGACTAACGGTACCGCAGCTGAGAGAAGAGCTGCGATGCTGCATTCAATAGCGAGGAACCTCTGGTCTATCGACGCTGCCGATGCCTGGGTGTCAGTACCGGTGAAAACGGTCGGGACCCCTGAGCATGGCACAGGTAGTTCTTGCGAGGTTGATGCCTCGAGAACATCCTGGAGCCCCATTGATGCTTTGGAAGCTGAAGCCTCCCGCCGGGGCTGCTTTGCCGGTATGGTTCCCTCAAGGGCAATGCCAATGGCCTCTCGATGCTTAGCAGGAGAGCTAACCTTTGAGGACTGGCTTTTATGTTTAGTTACCTGAGATCCATGGGAGGAAGAGAAGGCCCTTGAAGACGTTGATGCAATGGATCTGGCATCCGAAGAAAAGAGGGTACCGAGCTTTGCAGCCCGGTTTTGTCTTCCTCTTTTAGTCATCCCCATATAGGGGAGACATTCAGATGGAGAATGTTCAGGCCCTAAACATTTAAGACACCAATCATGGGTGTCAGTGATGGAAATAGTACCGCCACACTTAGTACATTTTTTAAAACCACTAGTTGGTTTTTCCATGTTTTAGGAATATGGGGCCTAATTCCCAAAATGGCGCCTAGCACCAAAAAAGAAAAGTTTATGAAGAGAAACTGTTCAAGTATAAGGTTTGTTTTTTTTGAAAAAGAAAAGAAAAGGCGGTTCCGGTAAGCGTCGTGCGGCAGGAAAACGCGACCACAAGAAAACAATTTTAAAGACGGAATTTCCTGCGGTGACAGAGTATGGATCCTGTTGGCTCCGTGGAAAATGAAAAACTGAAGAGGGACATTTGGAAAGGCGGGAAGGCAGCGCGCATGTGCTGAGGTATGTTCCCAAAAGCTTTCCTATTGGACGCTGGGGAGCGTTCCCGCGCGGGCTCCGTCAGTGCCGACGATACCCATATGTGAAGACTACATTCCTGCTTGTTCCTGGAGATAGGAATTAAGTTCAATAGTCCATCACTTACACAAGGCTACAAGCCTCCATCAGACTGTTACTCAAGAATGCCTCACTTGAACATAAGAATCCTGGCGCATACCGACCAATCTCCAGCCTACCATTCATAGCCAAAATCATAGGGAAAACTGTACACCAACTGCTACAAGACCATGTCAACCAGCATGCAGCACTGGACCCTCACCAACATGGATTCAAACACAACCAAAGCATAGAAACCCTAACATCCCTTCTCGACAGACTCATAAAAGGCATAGATAACAAGAAAGATGGCTTCATCCTTGACGTATCAGCAGCCTTCGATTCCATTATCCACCAGATACTATTGCAAAGACTAAGAAAAACAAGCCTCAACAATGCCATCATTAAATGGTTCCATTCATACCTTAACTGCCGACAGCAACAAGTCAGAGACGGCCCAAACAAATCAAGGCCATTTAGACACCAGGGCATAACACAAGGTTCATCCCTCTCCTCATTACTATTCAACGTTTATATACAGCCCATCTGCAACATCATAACAAACCACAACATGCTGCACCACCTATATGCAGATAATATCATGGTATATATACATCATTCAACAAGCGTAGTTACTCACCTGTAACAGAGGATATCCGGGAACAGCAGGAATTGAGTCTTCACATATGGGTGATTCGGCACTGACGGAGCCAGCGCGGGAAGACTCCCCAGCGTCCTATAGGAAAGCTTTTGGGAGCATCCCACTGTGCCTATGCCGCTGGCTTTCTGCCTTTCCAACTCTCCCTCCTCAGTTGGGTTTGTAGCTGAGAGAGAAGGAGAGAGAGAAAAAGAGATACAACTCCTAGGGGAGAAGGGTGGGTTGTGAAGACTCAATTCCTGCTGTTCCCTGAGATCACCTGTTACAGGTGAGTAACTACACTATCTCCAGGAACAAGCAGGAATGTAGTCTTCACATATGGGATTCCCTAGCTTGGAGATGCCAGGGAAATGACCCCAGAGAGAGCAGTGAAACACAGGCTGAGTGGGTCATGTTTCCTCCCAAGGACCTCTGGTATCGAAACCCTGGATGGGGGGTGGGAGTTGTTCTAAGTCTGAAAGAGATGCTGGAGAACAGCCTTGCCAAACGAGGCATCCCGACGGGAGTCCTTGTCCAAGCAATAATGGGTCGCAAGCAGATTTCATCAATCGCCACTGAGCGTAGATTTGCCATAGAGGCAGCCATTGCTCGCACATTGTGTGCTGTGACTACTTTCGAGAGAAAGTCCTTTACTCTCATAGGTAAAAGAGATACAGTCTGCAATCCACTTGGAGAGTGTTCTCTTAGAAATTGGTAGAAGAGGTGACCAGAATCAAAGGCAACAAAAAGCTGTGAAGCCTTTCTGTGCTGCCTAGTTCTCTGAAGATAAAAGGCCAAAGCACGTAGATTCCTTTCTGCATTAGAGGCATGAGGCCTAGGGAAGAAAACAGGCAGGTAAACCGACTGGTTCAAATGAAAAGGCGAAACCACCTTCTGCATAAAGTGGGGATGAGTCCTAAGGACTACCTTATCATGGTGGAACCATGTATAAGGCGGGTCAGCCACTAAAGCTTGGAGCTCACTGATGCATCTTGCAGAAGTGAGAGAACTAGGAAGATGACTTTCCAAGAAAGACACTTCAGGGATATAGTGGCTAGGGGTTGGAAGGGTGGCTTCAGGACATGATTGAGATCCCATGCCACAGGTGGTGGCTTAATGGGAGGCTTAATTAAGAGTAGACCTCTCATAAAACGTGCTACAAGTGGTTCAGAGGAGATAGGTTGTCGATCAAAGGGCATGTGAAAAGCCACGATGGCACGGAGGTGAACTCTTACTGAATTAGTTTTAAGTCCAGAGGATGAAAGGTGGAGGAGATACTAAAGTAACGCCTCTACTGGAACAAAAAAAGGATTAAGATCCTTTTTTTGAACACTAAATTGAGAACCTTCTCCATTTAAAAGCGTAAGCACACCTTGTAAAAGGTTTCCTAGAGGCCAGAAGGATATCTTTAACCTGTTGAGACAGGTTGACATCCTGGTTGCCATCAGGTGCAAAGACTGAGGATTCAGGTGCAGTAGTGTCCCATTCTCCTGGGATAGAAGATCTGGAGCACATCCCAACTCCAGAGGTTTGGCTTGAGAGAGACGTAGAAGCAGTGGATACCACGTCTGACGTGGCCAGCATGGGGCTTTGAGGATCATATGGCCCCTGTCTCTCTGAAGCTTGAACAGAGTCTTGGGAATGAAGGGAATGGGCGGGTAGGCATATAAGAAGTCCTGACCCCAGTGGAGGTGGAACACATCCATTGCCTGTCTGTTCTGAGCAGGAATTCTGTAACAGAAGCAGGAAAGTTTGGCATTCTGAGGACTTGCAAACAGATCTATATCTGGGGTTCCCCAGATTTGAAAGATTTGAGCAATCTGCTCTGAATGGAAAGACCATTCATGTGGCAGCAGTATTTTACTGAGTTTGTCTGCTAGAAGATTCTGCTTGCCAGGGAGATACAACGCTAGTAAGTGTATCTGAAGGCATATGGCAAAGGACCATAGGTGAAGGACTTCGTTGCACAACGCCTGAGAACCTGTTTGTTTACATAGAACATGGCTACCTGATTGTCCGTCTGGACTAGAACTGTTTTGGAGCGAAGATAGTCCTAGAACACTCGGAGAGCATTGAAGATGGCTTCGAATTCTAGCAGGTTTATGTGAAGCTGAGCCTCCTGCTGCGTCCACAGACCCTGAGTGGAGAGATTGTCCAGATGAGCTCCCCAACCCAATTTGGATGCATCTGTCGCCAGGGTGGACTGGTGTGGTGGCTTCTGAAAAGGTAACCCTATGATTAGGTTTTCTGGTGATTGCCGCCATTGGAAGGACAAAATGAGACATGCAGAGTTCTTGATTTTGTCCCCCAGACGACCTGATGCAAAGCTAGGGTCCACTGGCCTGCCCGCATGTGTAGACGAGCATAAGGAACCACATGTACAGTGGAAGCCATATGACCGAGCAACTGAAGCATTTCTCGAGCAGTTAGGGAGTTTTCCATAACTGCTTGAGAAGCTAGTTGAACTATTCGAGCACAGCGTACCTGTGGCAAGAAAGCCCTTGACTGCTGCATGTCTAGAAGAGCCCCTATGAACTCTAAGGTTTGAGAAGGGGTGAGATGGGATATTGGAAAATTTATTACAAATGTTGAAGAACGCGCATTGTGCGGGAGAGGGCAGAGCTGGCCTCTGGAGCAGACGATGCTCGGATGAGCCAGTTGTCTAAGTAAGGGAAGACAAATATCCCTAGAGTTCTTAGAAATGCTGCTACTACTGCCATACATTTTGTGAAGACTCTTGGGGCAGAAGCCAGACCAAAGGGAAGAACCCTGTACTGGTGATGTCTTCCCTGAAAGAGGAACCAAAGGAACCTCCTGAGATCTTTGTGGATAAGGATGTGTGTATATGCATCCTTTAGGTCTAGAGAACATAGCCAATCCTGATTCTGGATGTACGGGAGAAGTGTTCCAAGAAAGACCATTTTGAATTTCTCTCAGAACAGATACTTGTTTATTTCCCGGAGGTCCAGAATGGACCTGTATCCTCCTGTCTTCTTTAGTATAAGGAAGTAGGGGGAGTAGAAGCCCAGACCTTGTTGGCACCTCCTCTATCGCACCTTGGGCGAGAAGGGTGGTGATCTCCTGGCACAAGTGTGGTAAGAGGGGGCCGGGAGCTGAACTCTCTTGGAGTGGAGGGAGGAAGTATACTTCAAAGTGAAGTTTGCATCTCTCTGTCACAATGGAGAGAGTCCAATGTTCTGATGTTATCTGGTGCCATCTGTTGGCAAAGTAACACAGTCTGCCTGGGATGTAGACTGGCTCTGGGATTTCCAGGGGTAGGATAGCTACGATCTCTAGCAGGAAGTCAAAGACCTTGTGGAGGCTGGGTCTGCTGAGCTGGTGGAGCTCTGGGGGCCTGAGCCTTCCTTTGTTGCTTCGGTTGTTGCTGTCCCTTCTGGGAAGCACGGACTGGGCAGTGGACTGCATGGACATAAGAAGGATAAGACTTCTTTTTGTTGAAAAAGGGCTTTATAACAGTCTTTTTCTTAGCTGGGTTGGCAGTGGTCCTAGAGAGTCTGTTTAGGGTGGTATTCTCGGGCTCAAGCTGAGAAACTTTGTCTTGCCAATCCTTGCCAAAGAGGTTTTCTCCCGTGTAAGGAATATTTCCCAGTTTATCTTGCACCCACTGTTCTAAATCAGATGCTTGTAACCAAGCAATCCGACATGCACCGATGGAAATGGCAGAGGCCCTGCAACTACACTCAAAAACAATCAAAAGTTGCTCTATTCATGAACTTTGAAACATTCTGGGCATGTTTGACAAGTGTCAGGAAATCAGCCCTCTTGTCGTCTGAGAGAAGAGGAGCCATTAGTTCAAAATCTTTGATTACCTCCCGAAGAAACATACCCATGTAGAGTATGTATGAACTTATTCTGGCAGACAACATGGAGGCCTGAAAGCATCGACAGCCAAAGGCACTTTTGATTTGACGCACTGCCGATTCCACAACCATGGAATGGTGTGATAACTGCACCTTCTGGAAACCAGGACACTGCGGTACCCGGTACATGGTATCGAGTCTTCGAGAATGTGGAGACACCGTTAAAGGTGTTTCCCACATCCTAAGTATGAGGTCATGCAAAATCCAATGAATGGGTAAGGTAGCAGCCTCCTTAGGGGCTGCCGGATATTGAAGAATTTCAAGTTCTTCAGCTCTCAGTTCCTTCTCGGAGGTCACCGTAATCGAGAGGCCTTGAGCCAAATCCCGTATCAAGTCTTAAAAAGATATGCCTTCCGGTGGAGACATCCGACATTGTGGGGAAGGAGAAAGATCTTCCCGAAGAGCATCTCCAGTACCGATGGATTCGTCGGAAGAATCGGATGACAAAGTATCGACGGGCAGGGTGCTCCCGCCCGGCCTGATGACAGTACCGATCAAAATCAGCATCGGTATGCCTCGGTGCCGGACACTGATTCCAGGGCCGGCATGGGAGGTAGCGTGGAGAGTGGCGCAATGGTCGATGCCGATACCTCCAGTATCAGTACCAATGCTGCGGAGTCGATTGTAAAAGATTTAGCGTTACCGAGGCCGCCAGCAATGCCGCAAGTCTCCGCTAAATGGCTAGGATACGTTGATCCATGGAGCCAGCTGATACCTGGGTATCAGTACCCAAAGAGCGGGCCACGACTCCAGAGCATGGCACCAAGAGCTCTCCAGAGGTGGACACCTTGGGAAGATTTTGGGACCCCGATAATGCTTTGGAGGCAAGGACCTCCTGCCAGGGTTGTTTGGCTGGTGTATTGTCCTTTAGGGCAACGCTTAAACCATCTTGATGCTTAGAAGGAGATCTACCCTTTGAGGACCAACCAGTCTTCAAAGACGACTTGGGTTTCGTTACCTGAGATCCATGGGAAGAAGATGAAGCCCTGGATGACGTCAATGCCACGGACACTGCATCAGAGGCAAAGAGGGTGCCGAGTTTCACAGCTCTATTCTGCAGGCCCCTCTTTCTGCAGAGGAGACATTCCGATGGTGAATGGTCTGGTCCCAAGCATTTAAGACACCATAGCATAAATGATACTGCTATACTTGGAACACGTTTTGAAATCACTAGTTGGTTTCTCCATTTTGAGGAAGTAAGGGGCCTAAGGCCCAAAATGGTGCCTGAGTACCTAGAGGGAAAGAACCCCCCCAGAAAAAAACCTTTTTTTTGCAAGAAAAAAGAAGAAGAAAAGAACACCGATGATACTGGTTCCGGTGTCGACGGGAAGGCAGAAGTACCACAAAAAGAAACGATTTTCAACGGTGACAGGAATTGCTCCCTGTAGGCTCCGCGGAAAACGAAAAACTGAGGAGGGAGAGTTGGAAAGGTGGGAAGGCAGCGGCGCAGGCGCAGTGGGATGCTCCCAAAAGCTTTCCTATAGGATGCTGGGGAGCGTTCCAACGCAGGCTCAGTCGGTGCAGATGTCACCCATATGTGAAGACTACATTCCTGCTTGTTCCTGGAGATCAAACAAATCCAAATACTAAACAATAACTAAATGTTTGGAGACAATGATAAAGTGGCACATACACAACCTTAACATAAACTACAAAAAAACAGAGGTCCTCCACATTACTAGAAACCTAAAATTTGTCACTCCATCAACCATAAAACTACTAAATGGCAACGTAACAGTAAAGAACAAAGTGAGATACCTTGGAGTCACACTTGATCTAAATCTCAGCCTACAATCACACATAAACAAAAGCACAAAGAATTCATACTACAAGATAAAAATCATCCAAAAACTGCTCAACCAAAACCTCTGGACCATCTGACAAGCGACAATAACATCACTTCTGGACTACTGTAATCTAATATATCAAGGACGACCAAAGCATACCATTCTTCTTCTTCTTTAATCCTTAGCTGGCTTTTGGGGAAAAGGTCATCCTCTCAAACAATATGCTGCTGTAGGTGCCGCTGGATTCCGTGTGTTGTTCACAATATGCTTCCAACCTTGTCGATTGGTGGCAATATTTCAGTCACTCGTTCCTTAGGTCTTCCTCAATGTGTTTGAACCACGTTTTCTTCGGTGCTGCTCATGGAACCCTCCATTGGGCAGGTCGCTCTCGCCAGAGGAGTTTGTATGGCAGCTGACTGGTGTTCATTGTGAAAATGTGGCCAAACACTGCAGTTTGCATTTTTGGATTTTTTCTTCGATGAAGACCGATGGCCGCACCTTGTCCAACTGTCTCATTTCAATGGTGATCACGACGAAAGACACCCAAAATCTATCTCAGGCAATGCATTTGAAAGACCCCGAGCTTATTCATGTGAGGTGTGATTAGAGTCCATGTTTCCGATCCATATAGGAGAATTGGCAGGATCAGTGTTCAGAAGAGGCAAATTTTGGTCTTAGTGGAGATATTGGCTTTCTTCCAGAGGCACCATTTGAGTGAGGCAAACACTACTGTTGCCTGGCCAATCCTGCTGTGGACATCGGTGGTGATGCCACCTTCTTCTCCTGCACCAGCGATGCCAGGTATTTGAATTCTGTGATCTGTTCGATTTGGATTCCATCGAGGTGAACATTGGCCTGTGATCAATCTGTAGTCATAACTTTGGTCTTATCCACATTGATTCTTAGAACATAAGATTGGGCGATGCAGGCAATGTAGTAAAGGATGTTGGTGGCCTCTGCATCCATGTCAGCAAATATGGTACTGTCGTCTGCGAACATCAGGTCAGTCAGGAAGTTGTTCACGTCGTACTGCACCCCACATCTGTCCTCAAATGTTTTCCTCTTAATGGAGTCGATCATGTTATTGAAAAGCAGGGGTAAGGCAACATCTCCCTGGCAGACTCCTGCTTGGATAGGAAATTCCTTGGATAGCTCATTTCGGATCCGCACATTGCTGGTTAAGCCACTGTATGATATTTAGAGAAGTTGGATGATCTTCGGCAGCACATGCTAGTTCTCCAATGTCCTCCACAGGGTGGGCCAGTGAAGACAGTCAAATGCAGATTTGAAGTCAATGAAGATGTTGATGGTTCGCTTTCCACACCTGATCCTTTCCTCTGCCAGAAGACAAATGGTGAATATTTGATTGGTGCAGCCCCGATGTGGCCTAAATCCTGCTTGCTCTTCTTGGCTGGTCTGTTCACAATGCTTCTTCGGCCTGGATTGTATGATCTTCATGAACACCTTGCCAACGATTGAAAGGAGGCTGATGCCAAGGTAGTTCTTGCATTCACAGCTATTGCCTTTCTTCAGGATTGGCATGATGATGGCTTTCATCCATATGCCAGATGAGTGTTAGGACGACGTGAAGTCATTGCGGCAGGATGTCTCCCCCAGCTTTGATCATTTTGGCAGTGACTTGGTCACCTCCAGGCGCCTTTCCGTTCTTTGATGATCTTATCGCACTCTTCACTTTATCGGCTCACTGTTGAGGAATGGATTCTCCATCAGGACAATGTGTAGTGGCTCTGGTGGTGGTCCCTGGGGCGGATCGTGGTTGTATAGCTGTTGGAAGAATTCATTCCACCATTGCAGGAGTTCACGAGGGGAACTCATGAAGGTGCCATCCACTTTCTTGATGTTGTCATTGGTAGACTTGGTTTTGCCACTCAATCTCCTGAGGGTCTGATATAAAGTCCGGTACTCATGCCAGGATGCTGCTTCTTCCAGGTTGGCTGCAATACCATTCCAGCAAGCTTCTCATTCCACCTTCATCTTCTGTCTGACCTCTTTGTTCATTCGCCGGTACTGCTCAAAGTCAATATGTTTGATTCATTTCCGTTTACTGGCCAGATGCAGGCATTTGTCTGAAATCCATGGCTATGTCAGACGTCGGATGGGTGGTGTGACACCGCTCACCACTCAGCCCCAGTATTAAGGCTGTTAGAAAGAGGGACACAGTTAAAGTTACTTTGTTTGTGCTGTTTGCCTGGTATTCTTATGTAGTTGTAGCCCAGTGATGACAGCCAAAGTAAGGTTAAGGGTGAACAATATATTTATTGTCGCACAGGGTTTCTTCCCCCCAAAACAGAGCAAAAGAGAAGATACGTGTTTGTAACAAATAAAGTCCAAAATGAAACAGTCCTCCTGATACTTCTCAGGGTACAGATGCAACTCAAAAATCAGCTTCTTATATTTCCTCCAACTTTCCAGGATAAGAGCATTGCTTCCAAACACCAGCAAGGCTTTCCTAATAAAACTTCTAAAAAGAAACTTCTCCGTGTTGTGGTTTTTATTCCACGTGTGCTTAACAACGATCAGGCTTCCACAGCACCCTTATATAACATAGGATACAATTAAACTGCACCTTAGAACTCTTTCTTACAGATGCCACAATCCATCTCCGAGTCACTGCTAGAGGATAAGGGATTGTCTGTCTACATCGGCTCACTCTCAAGATCTGGGGTTTCTTGAACACAAGGATAAAAAGAATCCACAGACTTCAAGTGTTTAAGGAGAGTCTGTATCTGCTTCCATCTACTATCCTTACGTCTCCTAGGCACTTGCAGGGTTTCAGGCTTATTGGCCCTCTTAAACAGTTCATAGAAAGGATTTCTCTCTTCCCTGTCTCGCCCGGATATCACTCTCTGGTTGGGTGGAACATATCTCTTCTGACACTGCTTTAGAAGTTCCTTTAATACAGCCTGGTCCTCAAAATCTGACTCTAGCTCCGTGTCCCGTTGCTGGCAATTAGTAGCTTGCTGACGTGCAGCTGGGCTACACTCTGAACTGCAGCTTCTGACACGTTCTCTATTATAAGGAAACACTTGTACTTTATGAGCTGGGGTTTCCCTTCTACCCAGCTTTTCTCTTATAAATCTGGTTCTAAGAAAAGTCTCTGAGGAGTTACTTCTATCTCTCTTAGGTAAGAACTCTAATCTTTGCTTCAAAGGTTTATAGGAGTTTCTGACCTGATTCTCCTTTGGCTGAGGGCTGTTCCTTCCAGGAAGCACTTTCAACTGCCTCCCCCGAGACGTGGCTGTTCCTGGGCAAAGTGGCTGGCAATCTTCCGAGTACTTGGTTCCCACCTGGCTCTCTTTGCTTCCAGCTCTGCCTCTTTGGGACTTCAAGTCTCTGCCTGGACCTGACTTTCCTAGCCCTCTGGAAAAAGGCTCTGACTCCAAGGCTGCATCCAATTCCCTTGAGTCAGTTTCTCCCCACTGTGTCCACTGTGGGGCTCCTTCCTCCTTCCTTCTCCTTTCCCGTTCTCCTCCTCTTTCTGCTTCCTCCTCGTCTTTCTGCTTTCCCTCCTCTCCTTTCCTTGAATCTACTACTTCCTGGTTATGAGGACTGAGTTGTCCAATCGGGCGTGAGTCCACCCCTTTCCCTGATAGGATAGCTCTCCTGGTTAGCCTGGGGCTAGGGTGGGGCTCCCTTTCTACTCTCTCGTGTAGTGAAGCTTTGTGTGCTGAGGTTTTAACCCCTTCCTGCCCTGTATTTCTGGCAGGTTCAGAGGACAAAGAGTATTTAAAACCCTTTTTCTTACTCTCTAAAGCCTCTGCCTTGTCGCAGTGGACACAGAAGAGTGGTGCATTCCAGAATGGACTCTGATATCTGCTTTTCTTCTGCATTGACATCATCCAATCGTTTGAGTGCTACAAATTTGTTGGATAGGGCGATTTGGAGTTCTTGTCTGAGTGGCGGATCTCTCAGACATACCCAGTTCAGTTTGGCTGGTGGAGGTGCTTTGCGTTTTGCCCATTGTAATCACAGCTGTACCTTGGCACAAATGGTCGGATCCACAATCGGGCCCCCTCATTGCATGGACATCTTTGAGTGATGATCAGAATCAGAAGCTGATCAGGATTTAGTCCAGGATGGCCAAATCTTTGCCAGATGGGTTGCACCATGTAAGCTGGTGTTTGTGAGGGTGCTGAAAGTGACTCTTTCCCACTACCACATTGTTCAACACAGTGAAGGATAGCAGGTGCAGTCCGTTGTCATTGATTTCACCATGGCCAAAACTGCCCATCTTTTCTTCCCATCTAGTCTTGTTCGCACCGATGTGAGCACTGAAATCTCCCACCAGGATCTACTCTGTCTGCAGGATCGAATACAGCATGTGTCGGAGCTGGTTGTAGACATCGTCCTTGGCTGCATCTGGGCTGGTCTCAGTTGGAGCATAGATGGACAGAATATGGTTCTTGACAATGCCATCACTGATAAGAACTGCCAGACAATCTGATATTGGTTGGAAAGCAATTACATTTCTGGCAGTCCATCTGTCCATCATAAAGCTGATGTCAGCTTCTCGTTTTTTTGCCACTAAAGTAGTGTCATTGTTTCATCAATCGTTGGCGGTTGGATGGTCAGTGTTCCAGATCTAGTGAGATGTAGTGCGGATACTGTGACAATCAAGATTTTGCAGTTCAAGAATTCCTGATTTCCTTTTGTCTGACATGGTGTCCAGTTCGCATATTCTATACGGCGATGCGAATTTCCAGTTTTGATGTCATAAATTTGATTCTTTGACCACTTGCCCACTTCTCATCAGCACCCTGTGTTCCCAATGCTGACACATCGGTTGCCCCGGATGCGGTAGTATAAGTGAATGAGTTTGTTTGAATTTCCATGCGGTTTCTTGCCTAATTTCCATGGTTTCCCAGTTCTGATCACTGCGGCAGAGTGACCACCCTCCTCCTTTTGCAGCAGGCTTGGGACCGTCCTTGACGGAGTATACCATTCACCCTCTGCAAATGGTCCAAACCAGGGCAGCACACATCATAACAGGGTCAACAAAATACAATCACATAATACCGTTCCTGAACCAACTGCACTTGCTCCCAATACATTCATACATCAAATTCATGACAATACTCACTACATTCAAAATATTACACCACACATCAGCTGATATCCTACAAACATTGAACTCAAGAGACCCTGAAACAAGACCTAGAAGGATCAATAACAAGAACCTGCACACCTAACACCCATCCAAAAATAAATCTACTTTTAAAAGGGCCTTCTTCCTATCAGCACCGACACTATGGAACTCTCTTCCAGAAGTCATTAGGTCCACAAAAGACATCAATAACTTCAGAAAGAAGCTAAAAACTTTCCTGTACACAGAATATTTTGGATCACGTACAGTTGTGGTCAACATTATTGGCACCCTTGCAGTTCAACCCCTTAATGGCCAATATCTCTTTAAAAAAAGTGGCCAGTGAAATGGCTTTGAACTATATATGCACATATATTTGACAAATAAAATAATCAAATTATACAAGACCAATTTAAAAAGGATATAGTAGGAAATAGTATAAAAACTGGGACATTGCCAGGATATGATTATTAGCACCATAAAGAATTCAGTTTGAACAGAAGAACCACATTCCCACTTAGTAAATTAGACGCACCTGTGATCAATTGTCAGTACTCACATGACTTGAATCAACCATGAATGATGATTCTAATGTTTAAAATGGCCACATTCATTCCCTATTCCATTTTCACAATGGTGAAGACAAGAGAGCTGCCTGAGACAGTCAGAAAAGCCATTATCACCAAACATCAAAGGAATATAAAAGCCATCTCCAAAGACTTTGGGATTCCTATGTCTACAGTTTGCAGTGTTGAGAAATTTTCTGCTCATGGCAACTGTCAAGAACCTCTCAGGACGTAGTGGGAAGAGGAAAATTAATCTAATAAGTTTTCAAAGGTTAGTGCAAACTGTTGAAAAAACACCACATACAACATCCAAAGTGCTTAAGGCTGATCTGGAGCAATCTGGAGAGTTTGTTTCATCCTGCACCATATACTGTGCACTAAACAAAGGGACTTCATGGGCAAAGGCCAAGGAGGACCCCAGTGCTCAAAGAAAGACATAAAAAGGCACGTCTGATCTTTGTCAAAACCCACCCTGAGAAACCACAGTCTTTCTGGGAATATGTTCTGTGGACAAATGGAACCAAACTTGAGCTCTTTGAAAATAAAGACCAGCAATACATTTACAAGTGAAGAAATGAAGCTTACAAGGAGAAAAAAACACCCTTCCTATAGTTAAATATGGTGAAGGTTCCATAATGTTGTGGAGCAGTTTTGCTGCCTCAGAAACTGGAGGTCTGGAACGTATTAAAGGAATCATGAAGTTGAACGACTACCAAAGTATTTTGGAGCAAAATGTGCTATCTAGTGTCAGAAAGCTAGGTCTGGGTCAAAGTTCATGGGTCCTCCAGCAGGACAATAACCCAAAACATACATCCAAAAGTACAAAAGAATAGTTAAATAGGAACAAATGGACTGTTTTAAAATGGCCAGCATTGAGTCCTGATCTCAATCCAACGAGAACCTTTGGTAAGAGATGAAATCTGCCATTGGTAAAAGGAATCCTGAAAACATTCATAAGCTGGAACAAGTCGCAGTTGAAGAGTGGGAGAAACTACCAGTAGACTAATGTATACAACGTATAGATGGCTACAAGAAACATTTGGAGGATATCATCACTGCCCAGGGTTGTGCAACCAAATATTAGTGAAGGGTGCCATTAATCCTGACCAGGTCATATTTTGTTTTTTTTCTCAGAAATTACTATGTCTAAGTTGCACAGATATCTTTTTCTGATGTTGTATACCTTTGAACATACACCCTTGTGCAAATTAATTGAAACAAACCAGATTTTTTAATCTTTTCAGCCTACGAATTGTATATGCATTTAATTTTGATATTTTTTTAATCAATTGGGTTAAATCATCACATATGAGATGTTTCATCATTATTCGTGAGTTTATGGGTTAAATGATGTAACAGATGACATAGGAATGACTTTTTTGTGTATGTGACTATAATATCAGCCAACATTGCATCAGATTTTCTTTCGAGTGTATTCTTAGTTATTAATCCAACTGTTGTGCATGATGGACACGACACCCAGAAAATGCACAAAGATCGTCACCCTGCACGAACACACAGTGAAGACCTACAGGGATATAGCAAGTATAGTTGGTGTCAGTCTCGCAATTGTCAGTCATGTGATCAAATCTAAAAAGGAGACAGGATTCATCTCACCTAAATGAAAGGGAAATTGTGGTCGTAAGAGGAAAACCACACCCAGAGATGACAACTATGTTCTCAGGAAAAGCAGAAAAGACCCTCAGAAGACAAGTGACACATTAAAAAGAGATTTAGAAGAGAAAGGTATAATAGTCAGTTCTTCCACAATTCGCAGGCGACTTTTGGAAGTTGGGCAAAAAGCTCGACCTCTGAAAAAACAACTTCTGACAAAGGTTATGAAAGACAAGCACTATAAATGGGGACTGAAACATAAAGAGTGGACTAAAGAAGACTGGAGAAAAGTAATATTCAGTGATGAAAGTCATTTCTTTGTCCAGGGCCAAAGAAGCCAAAATGTTCAGTGTTCACCTGGAGAAAAGATTTGTGATTCCCACATCAATCAGAACGTAAAACACCCCCAAAAGATGATGTTCTGGGGTGTTTCAGTTATTATGGAGTCGGCAGCTTGCTTTCAGTTTAGGGAATGATGCGTTCACAACAATACGTCGATGCTCTCCAAAGACGACTTGTTTAGCAGGATCTTGCCCCATGCCACACATCGAAATTAATGAGAAGCTTTTTTTCAAAAGAAGCAAATAAAGGTACTAGACTGGCCAAGAAACTCTCTGGATTTAAACCCAATAGAGAATCTGTGGTCCAATTGCAAACTTCGCCTTCGTGGAATGAACTGTACAACAAAGGAGAAGCCTATTCAAGCTCTGATTCAAGTCTGGTACAGGATCCCAAAAATCATTGCAGACTGCTCAAAATTAGTGGACTCCATGCCAAATCGTGTCCAGATGCTGGTAAAAACAGAGGAGGTCATATTAATGTACTAATATGTGGCTATTAATAAGATTTTTAATGAAAATTCCAGTTTTCACTTATTTTTCAGTTTGTTTCAATTAATATGCACAAGAGTGTACCATTATTTATTTATTTATTTAAAGGCTTTTCTATACCGCGCTCTTTATTATCAGTGCGGTTTACAGTTAACAGTTTGACACAAGGGCAGCATAATTGTCCAGTGTTTACATATAACAGGGAGGTAACATGGAAAAGAACTGGGGGAACTATGTACAATTTAAGTGGTGATAGAAGAACATGAGTGGGCTATTTACATTAAAGCACATTGGTATGTCATTATAGTTAAATTAAAGATTAGTACAATACATATTATGACAACATACGGTTGGAATATTTCCAATTATTTCTCAACATATCTAAAATGCAAATGTGCCAAAAATGTTGACCACAACTGTAGCCCAGCCAGAACAGACCATAAAACAGCACACTGTTACCCTTCTCAATGCTCAACCCACCCTACCCTCCCAATATTAACTCAAGCCACACAACTACGCAGGCTTGAGAAAAAATGGCGCCGTTCACTCTCCACGGAAGATCTGACCGCCTACCAATTCCACCTATCAAAGCACAGAGAATTAATCACAATGAAATTGAAACACCACCACACCGACACCCTGAAGAGATCCCTGAACAAAACAAGAGATCTTTTCAACTTGATTCAAGCCCTTTCTAAGGAACCATCTCCCGAACAACACGTGGATATTCACCCACAAAAATACGCTGATTACCTACAATCAAAGATCATACAGACCGACAGAATCTCAACAGCATCATGTCAGGAACCTACCGGCTTAACCCCCCTACTCATGTTCTCCACACCATCTAGAAAAAGCATTGAAGATACAATAGCTTCTATCAATACCTCCACAGCACAAACTGACCCTTGCCCAGCCTTTTGGGTAAAAGAACTACGCAGGGAGTTCAGTCCATTCATCAAAAAACTGATAAACCTTTCCTTCACTACTGTTTTCTTCCCCACAGCACTCAAACAAACCTCTATTAGGCCCTTATTGAAGAACCCCAAACTTGACCCCCAAAGGGTAGATTCTTACAGACCAATAGCCAGTATTCCGCTTCTAGCAAAAATAATTGAGAAAGAGGTTCAAAGGCAAATTCAGGATCATATAGACTCCACAGCTCCCCTAGACCACTGCCAACACGGGTTCAGAGAGTACCATGGAGTCGAAACCCTTCTCACCTTCCTTTTCAACAATATAATTACAGGCACCGATAACATCCGACAAGGTTTTGTGCTCATCTTTTTAGATATTGCTGCGGCCTTTGACTCGGTACATCATGAGCTCCTCCTCGGTCGACTGAAAGAGAAGGGAATCCGTAATACTGTGCTAGAATGGTGCAAGTCCTACCTAGATGGTCGATGGCAATATGTAAAATCTGGATCGGGCGAATCAAAACAATTCCATCAAACACAAGGCGTACCTCAAGGTTCCTCCCTGTCATCTTTACTGTTCAATATATACATGCAACCGATCTGCAATATCATTAGATCATTTAACGTAAGCTGTCTGTTATATGCCGATGACATTCTCTTATACATGCCTTTCTCGACAGTTCAAATGGACCTCACACCACTTGTGGAGTGCTTCAATGCGATATCCGATTGGCTACAATCTCAAAACCTCCGCATCCAGCACAAAAAAACGGAGGTACTGTTCATCTCAAGAGACCCTGACTTTATTCCACCATCTCATGTAAGAGTCAAGGAAGCGGAATTACAAACCAAAGAAACAATAAAATACCTTGGGGTCACCCTAGACCAACATCTTGACATGAAATCTCACATAAGCAACATAGTCAAAGCTGTTTATTTCAAAATCCGTTCACTCAGACATCTGCGCTCCCTACTGGACCCAGATGATTTCCGGACAATATTCCAAGCACTGATCCTGCCTCATTTTGATTTTGCCAATTCCATTCTACAATGTCTCCCTCAATCTACACTGAACCCGTTGCAACTGGCCATGAATGCCGCAGCAAGGGTCCTCCATGGAGCCTCCAGAAGTGACCATGTGACCCCCATTCTAAAGCAGCTTCATTGGCTACCTATACACGGAAGGATCATATTCAAGACCTTACTTCTCTCATTCAAGGCCATCAATTCCCTCTCCTCTATTGCGCTTACTGAGCTTATCCACACAGTGCCCCCCAACAGATCCAGAAGATCAACAACCCTAAATCTACTGATAACCCCGAAGTCCCTAACTAAATGTAACAACACAACGGCAAATAGGGCTTTCAGTCTGTACGCCCCCAAATGCTGGAATGCACTACCACCAAACATCCGAGCTATTGTAGACCTATCTCAATTCAGGAAGGCAATCAAATTTCACCTCTTCCTCCAATACTACCCAGACAGCAACCGAGTCTAAGTAATATTCCCAGCCTCCTTCCTGCAGATCAGGCGCATACAGTCTTAAAATGATTACTGGACTTCATTTAGATTCAGGTAATTATCATTTCATGTATTCACCTCAACCCTGTTGTTGCAATTTATTATCTCATGTATATAGTTCAACCCTGTTGTTGTATTTATTATCTCTGTATATAGTTCAACCCTGTTTGCCAAGTTGTTACTCCTGTTCCTTGTAAAACCAAACAGAATGTTGTATTGGTCGTTTTTTTATATTGTAAACCGCGCTGATACCGAATAGTGCGGTATATAAGCAAATGTAATAAATAATAAATAAATAAAAATTGTTAAGTCAAAATCATGCTCTCTGTTCATTGTAATAATCTATACTATGTTATAATGTGAACTACTTTGACTGGAGTATAAAGTGGCATAGAAAACCTGTTAAATAAATAAAGCTCCTTTAGCACAAAATAGGGAAACTCTCCATTACTTACTGGAACCCCATCCACCTCTAAAACCTGTTTTCGGGCATGTTTAATGGACTCATCCTCTTGCTGGGCCCTCCTGAAGCTCCCCGTGTCTTCCCCCAGCTCCCACTCTTGGAAGGGGACTATTGTATTTGGTTCACTACCACTGAGCCCTGAGCTATCCAAGGGTTTCTTCCCTAGGCTCCCCATCCCCGGATCCCTACCTATAGCTGCCCCCAGATTCTGTTGGTAGCATAGCTTTTCCTGGCGACACTGAATCTGGGACTTAGCAGGCCTGGGAATCTTGACATATAGATCCAGGTCTTCTAGTTGGAAACATCTCTGGGAAATTTTCCTGGTTCGATTTAGTGGAGCCGTCAGTTAGCCTGGCCCATATCGCTCCAAAGTTTGGGTATTCTCGCCAATCACCACTGGATACGGGAGTCAGGGCAGCACCACAACCTTGATTGTGGCTTGCTTTGCTGGAGTCTTAAGTGAAACCTGTGCCGTTGGATACTGCCTCTGGTCTCTGTGCACACAGGCCAGTGTTACTGTATTTGCATAGTCAATTTGAAATCGGGTTATGGTTTCCCAGCGGATGAGGGTCCACACATTCCCAGAGTCTATCAAGGCCTGGAGATGGGTCACCTCAAGCTTCATTGGAATCACAAAGTTCTGGGCCTCTGGATGGGGAGTGTCCATATAAGTGCAGGTGTGAGGGGTGATTAGGCTGACATCCATGGGTTCTTCTGTACCCAGGGGACATTCCCACGCAATTTTAGGTATGGAGTCAGGGGACATTCCCTGGGCTCCATACCTAAAACAGGTGAAGGAGTCATGGCTGGGGCCATGCCCTCATCTAGGAGGTGACTTTGGGTGTTGGAACAGAGGAGCTAACATTCATTCTGGCTTCCCCTTCTGTCCTCTTGGGCTAACGGGTGACTTCTTCCCCTTCTCACTGTCCGCGTCAATCACTGGCTGGGCTTCATGATACCTCTTGGCTATTTCCATTGTGCACTCCAGTGTAAGCTTGGGGTGCTGATGTACCCATTGCTTCAATAGGGTGGTCAAGCCCTCCAAAAACTGCTCCAATACCAAATCTTGGCTATCTCAGGCCCACTCTTTCCCTCCGGTTGCAGCCATTTCCATGTGAGATCCCTCAACCAATAGAGGAACCTCCACGGGCTCTCTTATCTGGAGTCCCCCCTTTCTGAACTGCTGGCAGTACGCCTCTGGGGTACAGCATCCTGGAATGCAGCCTGACTGCTACTCATCAGCAGATTCCCCAAATAAGTAGTCCAAGTCTCCTCCAGCCATCCGGCCATGCGGGCAGTTCATTCAAAGTTCACGATAAAGTGGTCCAGTTCATCTTCTGCCGTCATTTTAAGATGCACTTGCATTGGAGGGCGGAGTTGCAGTCTCTGTAGGGCCTGAATCAACTACTGATGCTGTTGTTGCTGCCCTTCCAGCAGGGCGTATTGAAACTGTTGTTATTGCTCCTGATACTGTCGTCATTGCTGCAGCTTTTCAGCCAGAATCTGGAGGAGCTGCTCCATCCTGGCTTGCCACTGTTCTCTTGCAACACTACCACAGTTTCCTCTTCTTCAGTTGAGTTAACCCTGAAGTATTCCAGCTCCAACAACTTTTAGCTGCCTGTAGATATCAAAAGAAAGCCGGCCTGACCAGCGTGGACTAAACCTTCTTCAAGCTCCCTAACTAGGAAGGAGGCTAACCCTCTTAGCCCACACAAACAAATAAAAAAATCCTGGCCTACTATAGAAGCTCAGCCCTGGAAGTACGTGTATTTGCCCTTTGTCACATGGTTAGAGGAAATCCCCAAGCTGCCATATGTGGTAGTGTGGCGTGCAGTGGGAAGGGGTTTTCTTTACAACACAGACCAGACAGCAGCTAAAGGAAAACAAAAACCTTTTTTAATTCTGTCTCAGCTTGTTAATATCTCCACAAAGCAAAACCCAGAAAAAACAGCAGTTCAGGGGAAACTAAAGAAGCTTTACTTCTGTCCCTCCTTGTTAAGCCTCCACAAGCTGGTTCTCCCAGCCCCTCCTCCAGCCCCAGTTAAAGATCATACCTCAGAACTACTTTGCACAGCTTGCCTTGAAAGAACTTCTGGCTCCAAGGGCCTCTCTCCCTCCTGCAGCCTGCTGGGTTCTTAACCTCTCCCTTGAGTCATGCCCTCCCAGCCCTGAACTCTGCGCTGCAGACTCTCTTAAAGGAAACTGTTAATAATCCCTTTGGAGAGGGACAAGTAACATTCTATATACCACATTACATAGCCTAACTAAGGTAGCAGAAGAGAACACAACAGCAGGCAGGAAAATAATCTCATGAAAAAAGCGAAATTAGAAATAACTCACACATGACACACAGAGAATATGGCTGTGCATCTGTGAAGCTCCACAGAAAAAAACAGACTGAGGCAAAGAAGGTGCCCCTGTGGCAGGCGGGAAGATGCATGCTTGTGCGGTGAAGCTTTCCAAACGTTTCTAGATGGAGCTGGGTATATTCCCGCGCAGGGCTCCACCAGCTGACATTACCCATATGTGGCTTGTCCAAGGAGAAATTAACATTCCTTCAATTGAAGATGATCCTTTCCCATAGATCATTGATAACTTTGGTAGAGTTGTGGAGTGGTTGAAAAACAAATTAACTAAATCTAGAGAATATTGTTAGTGATATTGCATAAGGGCTGTCAGGTAAGGTCTGCATGCTTGCAGATAATATCAAAATCTGCAATAGGGAGGAGTGGCCTAGTGGATGGAGCAAGTTACCTCAGGCCGGAAGGTCGGGGGTTCAAATCCCACTAGAGGACAGCAACCTTGGGCCGGAAGGACTGGGGTTTCTAGTCCCACAGGTGCTCCTTGTGGTCTTGGGAAAGCCACTTAACCCTCCATTGCCCATGTTCCCTGTAAATAGCTATCTCCAAGTTATAATTCCCTGTTCAATGTAATTTCAGTTTGTTCAATGTAAACCGCCTTGATATCATGAAAGGCTGTATATAAGAAATGTTAAATAAATAGAGTAGACACCCAGAAAGGAGTAGATAACAATGAGGAGGGGATCTAGCTATGCTTGAAGAATGGTGTAGAATTTGGCAGCTGAGATTTAATGCATTTGGGCTACAAAAATCCAAAGAAGAGGTACAGTGTGTAAGGGGTGAGGTACTTCTGTCCATGAAAGAAGAGCGGGATCTGGGCGTAATTGTGTCTGATGATTTTAAAGTAGCTCAACAGGTAGAAAAGGTGACTTCGAGAGCCAGAAGAATGCTTGGGTGTACAGCAGTGATTCCCATCCTGGGGTATGCATACCCTCAGGGGTACGAACCAGGACATTTAGGGGTATGCAAAAAAACTGAATGGTGGAAAAAGGCACATACATCAACAGTGTAAGACAGGATACAAGTCAACAGTTGTGAAATTGAACTTTATGATAAGTGGTGGAGTGGGTTTTCTTCGTTATTTAACCTCAAGAAAAGCCCCATTACCTCGCTTTGTTATTTTGGCAAATGGTGGGGAGTCCCTTCCTAAACAATGTGTCGCGAAAATGTCGCTATAGTGCGCATGCTCGGCGGCGCTCCCCTCACAGTCTCAGCTTTCACTCTCCTCTGCTTCACGAGCATTCAAGTGCTGTTGCAGCAGTACCGGTGTATATATAAATGGGCACCTCAGTCAGTCCTGTGAGAAGTGCTCAATGAGTGAGTTCTTCTGGGTCTTCTCTGCGTCTATTCTCTGTGTCATCATTTTAAGTTTTAATTAATTTTTCAATTCGTGTATTATCAGATATGGATCAGTGGTTGAAAACCGGCACAGTAAAAAAGCTGAAACATAATGTGGATATTGACCAATCACAAAGAATTTCTCAAGACATGTCTAACACTTTAGTGTAAAACAGTGAGAAGGCACAGTCTTCAGTTCTTCAAACAGATAAAAAGAGAAAATACTATGATGAATACATGAAGTATAGATTTTCGTTAGATAGGAGATGAGGACTGTCCTAAACCCCAGTGTGTAGTGTGTGGGTAAGTATTATCCAATGGTAGCATGAAACCACCTTTATTCTTGCGGCATTTACAAACAAAACATGCCAGCTATGCAAACAGAGAAAGCACAGTTACTTACCTGTAACAGGTGATCTCTGGGAACAGCAGGAATAAGTCTTCACATATGGGTACGTCGGTACCGACGGAGTCTGCGCGGGAACGCTCCCCAGCGTCCAATTAGAACGCTTTTGGGAGCATCCCACCACGCCTGCGTGCTGCCTTCCCGCCTTTCCCAACTGCCTCTCCTCAGTTAAGTTTGAAAGCTGAGACAAAGAGAGAGAAAGAGGGGAAAGATAGAGATAGAGAGATACAACTCCTAGGGGAGGTGGGTAGGTTGTGAAGACTTATCCCTGCTGTTCCCAGAGATCACCTGTTACAGGTAAGTAACTGTGCTATCTCCAGTTACAAGCAGGAATGAGTCTTCACATATGGGGACTCCCAAGCTGAGATGCCTGGAGGAGTCCCAGCATGTTGCGAATCTGAGAAAGCCATGCTATGTGATAGGACCTCATGCATCCAAGGGATGGAGGGTAGGAGTTGAAGCAAAAGATGTGCTGTGGAACAGCTGGACCAAAGAGGACGCCTAGATAGGGGTCCCTGTGCAGGTGATATGTAGTAGTAATATTGAACTGCAATAGGCCAGAATGGACCTCACCTGGTGGTATTGTAAAAGGTTCACGGAGGTTCAGATGGATATGCTAATATGAACCAGCAGAATATACCCAAGGAGTACCTCAACGTAAGTGGAGGTAAGTAAACTGTACAAAAGCCAGTTTGAGGTCAGAACCTTTAGGGTGAAAAGAAAACCCCCCAGTAGAAATGGGGTAGTTCAATAAGGTAGGACTTTTGCGGAAAACGCAGAAGTCCCCATTAGATAAGACTGAAACTCTTTTGACTTTAAAGAGACATAGTTCTTATAGAAGAAGAGGAGCTTTGAAGATTCCTAAATTCAAGAACAAAGAAGGACAGGAGTATGAGGCATAGTAGCCTCCTATTTTCTGAAGATTCAGAATGTCCTTCCTGACTGAAGTTACATAGGAAAAAGAGAGTATAGAGGGCTTCAGATGTACCTAGATTGAAGGTCATGGTGTAAAGACCCCAGTAGCTACCACAGGGAGTGGTTGTTTATGGAAAACCCAAGGCATGCTAGAACAGCATTGAAAAGGGTTAGAGAGTATCTGTCAGGGCCGTAAGGAAATATATATATATATATACAACCTAGGCAGACAGACAGAAAACAATATATAGATATATATTTACCTACTATGATATACAGTAATATATATATGTAGATATACATATATATAGATAGGTAAATACAGATATATCCATTATATATGAATATATAGATAAATGGGTACAGACATGCATATGTCTATATACCTGTATATATATCTATATCTATAAATAACCCAGTCTCCACATAGGGTATGTGGAGAGAGAAAGATTCATCTAATATCAAGAAGGGAGATATCTGCTTGAGAAGATGTTTAGAGAATCCCATTTCCCTGGTATGAGTAAGAGAACTAAGGGAGTGCTCTCATTGGCAAGGAGAAGTCTAGAGTCCTCTAAGAACTCTAGCCCTTGAAAAAAAACAGGAATGGAGACCTACATGAAAAATGCAGAGGATGTCTTTAATCTGCAGATAGTAAGTCTGAATCCTTCCATAACTCCAGCGGGCTGCTGGAGAAAAAGATGCAATGAAATAAAAAAATATACCCTTCTAAGAGGCAAAATAAGTATGGTGCATTCTTGTGCTCAAAATGAATTAAGCCATGAAGACTTGAGGATGGAAGGAAATACAAGACAAGGACTGGCTGTTACTGAAAGAGAACCAGACCTGGTGAATTGGATAATTCTTTAGGTCTTTACTTAATTAAAGGCCTGTGTCCTTTATTTAAGAAGACTTTAATGGAAATCGTAAGGGCAGGGGAACCCAGCAGTCATGACTAGGTAAAGCCCTTCCTACCCATCTGGAACTATTGCTCTCTGACAAGGCCCCATAGTGTAGAGCTGCTCTGTAGATGCAGAGAGCATGTTGCAGGCTGATTAGGAGAAAAAACTGGCTGTTTAAGAGCCAGTATGTAACCTGAACTACTCCGCCAAGCCCAAGGATTGGGGAAGGCTAAGGATAGAAGGTTAGGTGATGTGTCTGCAACAATAGCCAGAAAAGGTTTTGGTTTGTCTGGGACTTAGTAGTAAGGCAAGAAAAATTGATATTGGAGATCAAGCTCTGGTTGCTTGGTCTACCAGTTAGTGGTCTAACCACTAAGGGCCCCTGCAGTTGTAACTATTGTTAGGGCAGCAGAAGAAATCTTAGATTCCAAGATTGGAAAAGACATACAGACATAAACAGGAATGGTAGAACTCCGTCATTGTCTGAAAAGCTGCCAGCAAAACAAGAATGCAAGGGGAAGACAACTCTGAAAGAAAACTTAGGGGCTTAAGGATAAGCCTTCAGTTAAGTGGTGTCACTCTTACAGACCAAATGTCTTAGTAAGAGGGACAGAGTTGAAAAAAAGACTTACGATGGAGTAAATCTTTGAAAAAGCAATATGAGACATGCTGATACAGGAGAAAAGTCAAAGGTAAAGCATAGCAACCGTATTGACAGCTGTTACTCCTCTGTGTACTTCAGAGGAAGAGGAATAACCTACTACCTGTAAAGCATAATCATCTTAAGAAGCTCTATGAGCTAAAAGTCAGAATGTCTCTTGAAACGAGACATGTATAAATTTAGGATGGAACCGATGTAGATGCTTGTAAAGGGAAGAAGCAACTACAGGTTCTAACCCCCAAACAGGAAGAGGATTCAGAGAAGAGTCTATCAGCAACCTTGCGGCTATTGGGTTTGCTGAACCTGTGGAGGTTGTGGTTTCCTTAGCTTGGTTGGATGTTTCCCCTGCTTGGGAACATCTGTATGATGGGTAGAAGATGCATAAAACTTTCCCCTCTTAAGGGAATAAAGTTTGTTAGTAGAATTTCCACAAACTGGGATAGAGGAAGGTGTAGACAAGCCTCTGAAAGCAACAATGTCAGTAGTTAACTGAACAGCTTGGAGTAAAGCCTCCTTGTTAAAGAGATTCTCTCCAGTGCAAGGAGTATTTCCCAGTGTACCCGCTTGTCCAAGCCTGAAGCTTGGAGCCAGGCTGTACGACGTGCTCCTATGGCTTTAGCAGAGGTTCTGCTAACAGACTCAAAAGAGTCCAGGGAAGCACGAGTAAGGAACCTAGAGATATTTTGAGCGTGATTGACTAGTATAGAAAAATCTGCTCTTTAAGGCTCTTGGAGAAAAGGGGTCAAAAGTAGAAAATCCTTTGTGACCTCCTCAAGAGATAACCCCATATAGAAAATATATGAGAGAACTGTTGCTGACAACATAGATGTCTGGAAGGTTTGGCATCCAAAGGCATCTAAAGTCTTAGCCTCACGACCTGGCGGATAAGAAGAGTGCTTTTTAGTACTCCTAACAAGCCTCATTGCTGATTCTACAACAATAGAATGATGAGGGAGCTGAGGCTTTTGAAAACCTGGAGAAGGGGGCACCCTGTATAGAAGATCAGTTGCCCTAGAAGGTGGGGATACCGTTAAAGGAGCTTCCCACGTTCTAAGTAGGAGATCCTGCAAGGTATGATGCAAAGGAAACATAATGACTTCCTTTGGAGTGCAGGGGATCTGCAGAGGTTCTGGATCCCCTGATGCAGGATATTGACCAAGTATAGAAATAGCAAGTAACTTTGCCATATCAAGCAAAAATGCTTGAAAAGAAATCTCCCCAGAGGGGAGTCCTCTAGGAAGAGGAGGAAGAACTAGATCTGTTGAAGAACTAGCTCTAGCACCCACAGATTCATTCAGATTCTCTAGAATAGAAGATCTGAAAGGGTGGAACATCGGATTGTCCTTGAAGGATAGTTGTCGGTACTGCTGGAAATCGGTACTGCAACCCGTCGGTAACAAATCGTCCATGCTAGGGATCGATTCCAAACTCAGTATGGAAGGAAGCGAGCCGGTTGAAACAAGCATGGGAGGTACCGACACCGAAGTTGATGTCGATACCGGTACCGTTGTTGATACCGATACATGAAGATCAGTCTGTGGAAGCACTATTGGAACCAAGGTAACCGAATGTGGCAGACCTTGATCATTGGTAGAATGTCTTCGGTACCGTCTGAAATCAGTACCGAGATGAGTCGGTACCCAGTCATCTAGACTAGAGAACGATTCTAGACTCGGCATCGAAGGAAGCGAGTCTATCGATGCATATCTGGAGGGTACCGACGTGGATACCAGCATCGGTACCGGCATCGATACCGATGCTGGAAGATCGGTCTGTAGCGGCTCTAACGGCACTGAAGATACCGAGAGCGCTAGACTGCGATCCTCGGTGTGGAATGTTTCATCCAGCACCATTGCCGATGTTGGGGAACCGGCACCGCTCAAAGCAGATACCACCACCGAGCATGGCTCAGGTACGTTCACTGAGGTAAAAACCCCAGGAACAACCTTAAACCCCATTAATGATTTGGAGGTCGAAGACTCCCACCGGGGTTTTAAAGCCAATATGTCCTCGGGAGCAAGGCCGGAGGCATCTCGATGATGTACATGAGATCTACCACCCGAGGACTGGTTAGTCTTTACAGACTTTTGTTTGGTTACCTGATCCTGTGAAAAAGAATTTGGTACCCTTGGGAACCGCGTATCGAGTTGAGCTCGATGCTGAAGACTTCTTTTAGAAATACTACTGCAGGAGGGACACTCCAGCGGACGGTGTTCAGGACCCAAACATGGAGGGCACCAGTTATGGGTGTCTAAAATTAATCTAGTACCGCCACAGTTGACACACGTTGTAGTGGCTGGCGTTTCCATGAAGGAAAGTCGGGAGGCCTGGCAGGCCGAAACACGTCAGGCACTAACAGGAAAAAAAAAATTCCCTACAAAAAGAAAAACTTTTGTAGAAGAAAGAAGAAGAAAACACCGGCGGTACCGGTGCGTCGAGGGAAGGCAGACGCGACCACAAGAAAAAACAAAAATAAAGGAAGAATTTTCTGCGGTGACAGGAGTACGTCCTGCCGGCTCTGCGGAAAAACAAAAACTGAGGAGAGGCAGTTGGGAAAGGCGGGAAGGCAGCACGCAGGCGTGGTGGGATGCTCCCAAAAGCGTTCTAATTGGATGCTGGGGAGCGTTCCCACGCAGACTCCATCGGTACCGACGTACCCATATGTGAAGACTCATTCCTGCTTGTTCCTGAAGATTGCAGTTTTTTTTCACTGCGAAGCAAAACATCAGAATATGACATTGTTCTTGTTGTCAGCTAACGATGCTAATGAAAATGTGCTTGAAGCCTCCTATCGTATTAGTTAGCATATTGCTAGATGTGGTAAGAATCATACTATAGCTGAGAATTTAATTTTTCCTGATGTAAAAGATGCCGCTCTGTGTATGCTTGGAGAAGGACATGTGAGAAAAATGAACACTATCCTTCTTTCGAAGAATACAATATCTCCAATAAGTCAGGATATGTCTGATGATGTTGAGGCGACAGTAATAGGTAGAATTAAAAATAGCAAATTCCTTGCTATTCAAGTTGACAAAAGCATAGATGTTGCTTATTTCGCTGTAATGCTTGTTATTGTGAGGTATTTGAAAGGCAATGAAGTTGAAGAAAACCTTTTGCTTTGTCATCCTCAGAGCGCACAAGAGGTCATATTTAATGCTATTGATTGTTATTTCAAAGAAAAGGACATTAACTGCTCTAATTGATGAACTGATGGGGGCAAGTCTATGTCAGTTTTTTATTCTGGTCTTTGTGGTCCTGTCATGAAGGTAGCCCCCAATATAACCTGGAGTCACTACTGCATCCATAGGTGAAGTCTAACATCCAAGCACCTCTCTGGTGAATTACAAGTCGTTCTTAATGATGTTATTAAACTGGTTAATTTTATAAAGTCAAAATCCACAAACTTGAGGAATTTCAAAGCACTGTGTAAAGCGATGAGGATTCTTCATTCTTCCCTGCTCCTTCATACAGAAGAAAGGTGGCTCTCTCGTGGTAAAGTCCTTACCCAGCTGTTTGAACTCAGACATGAGATCCAGGGTTTGTTTTTTTTTTGAAGATCATCCTTTCCAACTTGCTTCCAAGTTACACAACTGTGATTGGCTTGAGGCTCTTGCATACTTATCAGATATTTTTCAACAAACAATCTAAATTTGGCACTTCAGAATAGTTCAATAACTATTATCAAAGATTCAGAGAAAATTTAATCTATGATTAAAAAATTCGATTTTTGGATGTCATGTACTGAAAAAGGCCAACCTGAGGTATTTGAAACTTTACACAATTTCCTACCTGAGAACAAACAACAATTCTCCCAGGAAATGAACGAGAAGGCATAGTTACTCACCTATAACGGGTGATCTCTGAGAAAAGCAGGAATCAATCTTCACATATGGATGATGGCACCGATGGAGCTCAGTGTGGGAACACTCCCCAGCATCCAATAGGAATGCTTTTGGGAGCGTTCTTCCATGCAGCGTGGCTGCCTTCCAGCCTTCCCTCCTGGTATCCTCAGTCAGGTGTATAGCAGAGAATAAAAAAATATAGATACTAGGAAAAGGAAAAATAGGGACAACTTGATGGGGATGTGGGCGGGTTGTGAAGACTGATTCCTGCTGTTCCCAGAGATCACCTGTTCCAGGTGAGTAACTATGCTATCTCCAGAAACAAGCAGGAAGTCAGTCTTCACATATGGGACTCCCTAGCCCCAGACAACCGAGTGAGGGAAGATACCCAGGAAGCCGGAGGTTGCAGCCGGGATCCAAAAGACTCAGCTCGTTCAGAGCACTCCTCGCGGGGTAGTCTTATGGCCAATGGACAAGTTGTCTAAATTTGAAAGAGATTACGCAAAACTGCTTGTCTGAATTGAGCATCAGCTCTGGAGTCTCCAGAGCCTCCTGCTCGGTCTCTGCCTCAGGCCCTGCCTCTTGGAACAGATGCGACTGCGTGGAATGCGGTCATGTCTCAAGCAAGTGCCTCCTGCCCGGTATCTGCCTTAGGCCCCGCCTCCCTGAACTGAAGCAACTGCGCACAACGCAGTTGCGTCTCAAGCAAGGTACCAGCTATAAGTTAAAGTGACTGTGGCGTTTCATGCCACGAGTGCACGCCCAAGGAGTAGGTACTGGAGTAAGTCCAGGATGGGACATCTGAAAGGATCCAGAGTTTTAAGAGAACACCAGATGGAGAACCATTTGAAGGCATAAGAGCATCTGGTTGGATCTTTTCTTGAAGATAAAAGGATATGCAAAACGCGCCTACGTTGAGATTTAAATGTGAGCGGACAAGGCCTTCAGCTTCGAGGCCATCAACCAGAGTGGTTTGAGGCTGGGATGCAACAGGGTGCCCTGCTCCTGGGAAAGAAGCATCGGTGAGAAACTGAGCAGAGGAGAGATGCTTGAGAAAACTGAAGAAGAAGAGGAAACCACGGTTGTATGGGCCAGTATGGGGCAATTAGGATCATCCGTTCCCGTTCAGCCTGGAGTTTGAAGAGTGCCTTCGCTATGAGTGGAAGTGGAGAGAAAGCATAAAGAAGCCTTCAACCCCAGTGAATGAGAAAAGGTATCTGACGATTTCCTGTGGGGAGAGGGAATCCTCGAACAGAACAGAGATAGCTGGGTATTGAGGGGAGATACAAAGAGGTATATTAGCAGAATCTCCCAGAGTTGAAACAAGCATTGGGCTACCCGAGGATCCAACCTCCACTCGTGTGGGACTAGAATCCAGCTTAGTTTGTCATCCAAATGATTCTGTTCTTCCGGGAGGTAGACTACATAGAGGTGAATACCCTGAGAAATTGCCCAGTTCCACAGGAGAGAGGCCTCTTTGCATAGGGCTTGAGAGCCTGTCCCTCCTTGTTTGTTTATATAAAACATACCAACCTGGATGTCTGTTTGCAAAAGAAGAGAATGCTGCTTGAGTAGGGGAGAGAAGACTCTGATGGCATTGGATATCGCTCTGAGTTCCAGAAGATTGATCCGGAGGGCTCTCTCTTGAGCAGGCTAAAGGCCATGCATTGTGAGCCCATTGAGATGGGCTCCCCAGCCTAGTTTTGATACATCAGTGGTTAGGATAAACTGCGGGCAGATCTCTGAAAAGGTGACCCTTCTATTAGATTCTGTGGCATGATCCACCACTCTAGGTCTGCCTTCATCTGTAAAGTGATGTTGACCAGGTCTGAGAGATGACCCGAGGACTGCTTCCATTGGCTTGAGAGAGACCAGTGTGAAATTCTCATGAGGCGGCGAGCATAGGGTACGACATGGACTGTGGAAGACACGTGTCCTAAAAGGTGTAGAAATGTTCTGGCAGGAACTGAAGGTTGTTGCTGCACCTGTGTGACTAAGGTAATCAGACGGAGACGTTTGTCTTCTGGGAGGAAGGCTTTGATCCTTGTTGTGTCCAGACAAGCACCTATGAACTGGAGGTTCTCAGTTGGGCAGAGATGTGATTTTGGATAGTTTATCACAAATCCCAAACTCTTAAAGGACATAAATGTTTTGATTTAAGGTGGAAGCAACTGCTAAAGCGGAGCCTGCCCTTAGCAACCAGTCATCTAATTAGGGGAACAGAAAGATCCTCAAGGTTTGTAGGTAGGCCACCACAACAGCTAAGCACTTTGTGAATGCTCTGGGCGCCAAGGCAAGTTTGAAAGGGAGAGCTCGGGACTGATAGTGGTTTCCCTGAAAAACAAACCTTAGGAATCTTCTGTAGTCTGGGTGAATGAGGATGTATGTATATGCACCCTTTAAATCCAGAGAGAATAGCCAATCATTTTGTTTGAAGTATGGCAGAAGAGTGCCTAGAGAAATCATTTTGAATTTCTCCTTGATGAGAAATTTGTTGAGATCTCAGAAATCTAGTATAGGCATGTAACCTCCTGTCTTTTTTGGAATCAGGAAATATATGGAGTAGAATCCTCGGCCCTGCAGGGTGGAGGGGACCTCCTCAATAGCTCCTTGTTCTAGCAGAGAGAGGATCTCCTGATGGAGCAAGAAGGAGTGAAGGGGATCCAGGACTGGTTGTCCCACAAAATGACTGGGAGGATAGGTTTAGAATTTAGTCATAGGCCCAGAGAGACTAAACGTAGGGTCCAGGGGTCGGAGGTGATACATACCCAATGGTGTGCAAAATGCACCAGCCTCCCTGGAATCCTGGGAGGAGGAGTTAGAATGATGGGAAAATTGGCTATACTCCTTTTGAAAGAGTCCAAAACTTTGAGGCTGCTGAGTAGATGGGGAAGATTGAAGTTTGGAAAGCTTAGGTTTCCTGATCTGCTTTTGATCTGTTTGTCTATGCTGCTGCTGCTGCTGCTTCTGAGGACCAGCGTAGGTAGCATAGGTCTGATATGGAGGGGGAAAATTTCTTTTTTAGGGAAGAATGGCTTTTTGCTGGTAGCTGTCTTTTTGGAAGGGTCCGCAGTTCTCCTTGACAGCCATACCATAGTGAGGTCGTCTGTTTCAATCTCTCCGGCCTTTTCCCTCCACCTCTGACCAAAGAGGTTTTCACCATTACAGAGTATGTTTATCAATTTATCCTGAACCCACTATTCCAGGTCAGATGCTTGGAACCATGCTGTTCCTCTGGCACCTATGCAAACTGCAGAAAATCTGCTATTACCTCAAAAACAGCCTTTGTTAAGAATTTTGATGTGTTTTGGGCATGGGTAACCAAGACTTGGTGATCTACCTGTCTGTCAGGGGGTAATGAGGTGGTGAATTCTGAGAAATCCCTGGATACATCCTTGGAAACACAGCCATGTAAGAACATAAGAACATAAGATATGCCATACCGGGTCAGACCAAGGTCCATCAAGCCCAGTATCCTGTTTCCAACAGTGGCCAATCTAGGTCATACGTACCTAGCAGTTTCCCCAAAAGACACAGGTTCCACAATGCTTGTACTGGGTCAAGCATTGATATCCTGGGTCCCTTCTTAATAATGGTTTATGGACCTTTCCTCCAGGAACTTGTCCAAACCTTTTTTAAACCCAGTTACACTAACAGCCTTTACTACATCCTCTGGTAACAAATTCCAGAGTTTGATTACACGTTGAGTGAAAAAATATTTTCTTTTATTAGTCTTAAATAGTTTACCCTGTAGCTTCACTGCATGTCCCCTAGTCTTTCTATATTCTGATAACATAAACAATCGATCTACGTTTACCCGTTCCACTCCGTTCATTAATTTATAGACTTCTATCATATCTCCCCTCAGACGTTTCTTTTCCAGGTTAAAGAGCCCTAACCTTTTTAGCCTTTCTTCATAGGAGTATCCTTCCATCCCCTTTACCATTTTGGTGCCTCTTCTCTGAACCTTTTCTAATAACGCTATATCCTTTTTAAGATATGGCAACCAGAATTGCACATAATATTCAAGGTACGATCTCACCATGGAACAATATAGAGGCATTATAATATCTTTTGTTTAATTTTCCATTCCTTTCCTTATGATACCTAGCATTCTATTTGCTCTCTTGGCTGCCGCTGCACACTGGGCCGAGGGTTTTAACATGCTATCCACAATGACACCTAAATCTTTTTCCTGGGTGGTGGTTCCTAATGTGGAATTTTGCATTGTGTAACCAGAGTTTGGGTTGTTCTTCCCTAGGTGCATAACTTTACACTTGTCCACATTAAATTTCATCTGCCATTTTGATGCCCAGTCTTCCAATTTATCAAGATCGTCTTGCAATTTTCCACAATCCTCATGGGTTTTAACAACTTTAAATAGTTTTGTCTCATTTGCAAATTTGATAACCTCTCTTGTTATTCCAGTTTCCAGGTCATTTATGAATATGTCAAAAAGCAGAGGACCCAGCACAGATCCCTGGGGTACACCACTATTCACCTTTCTCCATTGGGAAAATTGGCCATTTAGCCCTACCCTCTGGCTTTCTATCTTTTAACCAGTTCTTGATCCACAGTAGTACACTGCCTCCTATCCCATGACTCTTTAGTTTTGCCAAACGTCTCTGATGAGGGACCTTGTCAAAGGCTTTCTGAAAGCCCAGATACACTATATCAACCGACTCACCTTTTTCCACCTGTTTATTCACACTTTCAAAAAAACATAACAGATTAGTAAGACAAGATCTTCCTTGTCTAAAGCCATGTTGGCTGTCTCCCATTAAGCCATGACTATCTACATGCTGAGTAATTTTATTCTTTATGATGGTTTCTACCATTTTTCCCGGTACTGACGTGAGGCTCACCGGTCTGTAGTTTCCCGGATCACCCCTGGAACCCTTTTTAAAAATTGGTGTTACATTGGCGATCCTCCAATCTTCAGGTATTAGAGATGATTTTAATGATAGTTCACAGATTACTAATAGCAGATCTGCAATCTCATATTTCAGTTCTTTCAACACCCTTGGATGTATACCATCCGGCCCAGGTGATTTGCTACTCTTCAATTTATATAATAGTTGTAATACATCTTCCTGATGTATCAATATTTCCTTCAATTCTTCTGCACATTTAAATACCACTTCAGTCATGGGTAACATCCCTACATCTTCTTCAGTAAAGACCGAAGCAAAGAATTCATTCAGTCTCTCCGCTATCGCCTTGTCACCTCTAAGTGCCCCTTTAACTCCTCTATCATCTAATGGACCAACTGACTCTCTCAAAGGTTTTTTGCTACGAATGTACTTGAAAAAATATTTATTTTGTGTTTTTGCTTCCGCAGCAAGCTTCTTCTCAAATTCTCCCTTTGCCTGCTTTATCAATGCCTTGCATTTGACTTGCCAGTGCTTGTGCTGTTTCCAGGTTTCGTTGTTTGGCTCTTTTTTCCATTTCCTGAAAGATGCTTTTTTGGCAACAGCCTCTCTGACCTCACCTTTAAACCATGCTGGCAGTTTTTTGCACTTCCTTCCACTTTTCTTAAAGCGTGGAATACAGCTGGTCTAGTGTCCTGACCTCTCTGCCAGGAGGCACTGAGGAGTGATTTTTTTTTTACTTTTCTTCCTCCTCATGATGGACTCCGCCCATCATAGAATGGTGGGAAAGTTGTGGCTTTTGAAAATCTGGAGAGGGAGGAACCCTGTACAGGGTATCAAACCTCTTACTTACTGCAGGGGTCGACATGGGGACCTTACACATATGAATCATCATGTTCTTTAATATGATGTGTACCGGGAGGGTGGCAGCTTCCTTCGGTGCAGAAGGATACTATAGTATGTCAACCTCCTCAGCTCTCGGATCAGTTTCAGTCGCCACTGAAACATCTAGAACTGTCTCCAAATCCTTAATGAAGTCCTGGAAGGACATGTTTTTGGGCAGGGAACGTCTCTGTCATAAGGAGGTGAAGGATCCGACGGAACATCCCTGGGTGCATCGGAATCGACCGATTCCACCTCAGATGCGTCCTCGAAATTGGAATCCGGAAGGAAAAGCGTAGTTACTCACCTGTAACAGGTGATCTCCGGCAACAGCAGGAATTAAGTCTTCACATATGGGTGACGTCAGTACCGATGGAGCCCGCAAGGGAATGCTCCCCAGCGTCCAATAGGAAAGCTTTTGGGATAATCCCACTGCGCCTGCGTAGCTGCCTTCCCGCCTTTCCAGCTCTCCCTCTTCAGTTGAGTTTGTAGCTGAGAGAGAAGGAGAGAAGAAGGTGGTACAATTCCTAGGGGAGGAGGGTGGGTTGTGAAGACTTAATACCTGCTGTTCCCGAAGATCACCTGTTACATCTGAGTAACTACGCTATCTCCAGGAACAAGCAGGAATGTAGTCTTCATATATGGGACTCTCTAGCTTGGAGATGCCAGGGAGATGACCACAGATAGAGCAGTGAAACAGAGACATAAGCAGGTCATGTATCCTCCCAAGGATATCTGGTATCGAACCCAGGGACGGGGGGGGGGGGGGTAGGAGTTGATCTAAGCATGAAAAAGATGCTGGGGAATAGCCTGGCCAAATGAGGCATCCCGATGGGAGTCCTTGTCCAAGCAGTAATGGGCCGCAAAGGTGTGGACAGAGGACTGGGTTGCTGCTTTGCATATGTCATCAATCTCCACTGAACATAGGTTTGCCATGGAGGCAGCCATTGCTCACACATTGTGTGCTATGACATGACCTTCAAGAGAAAGTCCCTTACTCTCATAGGCAAAATATATGCAGTCTGCAATCCACCTGGAGAGTGTTCTCTTGGTAATTGGTCGACCCAGGTGACTGGAGTCAAAAGCAAAAAAAGGTTGTGAAGCCTTTCTGTGCTGTCTAGTTATCTGAAGATAAAAGGCCAAAGCGCGATTGCAATCCAGAGTATGTAGACTTCTTTCTGCACTAGAGGCATGAGGTCTAGAGAAGACGACAGGAAGGTAAACAGATTGGTTTAAATGAAAAGGCGAGACCACCTTTGGCATAAAGTGAGGATGAGTCCTAAGAACTACCTTATCATGATGGAACTGTGTGTAAGGGGGGTCAGCCACTAAAGCCTGTAACTCACTAATGCGTCTCGCAGAAGTGAGAGCAATCAGGAAGATGACTCTCCAAAAAAGATACTTTAGAGATGTGGTGGCTAGAGGTTCAAAGGGCAGATTCATGAGCTGGCCAAGTACCAGGTTAAGATCCCAAGCCACGGGTGATGGCCTAATGAGAGGTTTGGTTAAGAGCAGACCTCTCATGAAGCAGACTACTAGCGGGTGAGAAGAGACAGGTTGCCCTTCGAAGGGCGTATGGAAAGCCGCAATGGCACTGAGGTGAACCCTACTGAATTAGTCTTTTGTCATCTGGGAGGAGAGAAGCTATTAGCTCCAAATCCCTTGCTACCTCCCGAAGGAACATACTCATATAAAGTATGTAGGAACTTATTCTGGCTGATAACATCGAGGCCTGGAAACATCTACGACCAAAGGCATAAAGTGTTCTGGCCTCACAGCCAGGAGGATTAGACGAATGGGTCTTGGCACTTTTGATTTGACGCATTGCTGATTCCACTACCATTGAATGGTGTGGCAACTGTGTCTTTTGGAAACCGGGACATTGCAGGACCCGATCCATGATATCGAGTCTCCGAGAATGTGGAGACACTGTTAAAGGTGCTTCCCATATCCTAAGCATGAGGTCATGCAATATCCGGTGAAGTGGTAAGGTAGCAGACTCCTTAGGAGCTGCCCGATACTGAAGAATTTCAAACTCTTCAGCTCTGGGTTCTTTTTCAGGGGGCCCTGAGCCACATCCCGTATGAAGTCTTGAAAAGACATGTCTTCCAGAGGAGACATACGTGTTGTGGAGAAGGAGAAGGATCCTTGGGAAGGACATCCCTAGTACTGATGGATTCATCAGAGGAATCGGAAGACTCGAAGTAATGACGAGCCAGGTGCTCCCGCTCGGCCTGTCGACGTTACCGCTCGAAATCAGCATCAGGATGCTTTGGTACCAGATCCTCAATGCCGGACACTGACTCCAAGGCCGGTATGGGCAATAGCGTGGCGAGCGGTGCAATGGTCGGTACCGGTGTCGGTATCGATGACTGTGGAACCGATTGCAGAGGTTTTAGCGATACTGAGGCTGCAAGCAGGGCCGCTAACCTCCTCTTAAATGGCCAGGATACGCTGATCCATGGAACCAGACGATGCTTGGGTGGCGGTACCGGAGGCATGGGCGACGACCCCAGAGCATTCACGAAGAGTTCTCCCGAGGTGAAAGCCTCAAGAACATCTTGGGACCCCGTTAATGCTTTGGAGGCAAGGACCTCCCGCCGGGGCTGTTTGCCCAGTGTATTGTCCTCTAGGGCAATGCTTAAAGCATCTTGTTACGTAGAAGGAGATCTTACCCTTTCAGGACCGACCAGTCTTCAAAGACTTAGGTTTCATTACCTGAGATCCGTGGGATGAAGATGAAGCCCTGGAGGACATCGATGCCACAGACATGGAATCCGTGGCAAAAAGGGTGCCGAGTTTCGCAGCTCTATTCTGCAGGCCCCTCTTTGTCATCTTCCTACAGAGGAGACATTCTGCTGGTGAATGGTCTGGTCCCAAACATTTAAGACACCAGTCATGGGTGTCGGTAGCAGAAATGGTACTGACACATTTGGAACACTTTTTAAACTGACTGGATGGTTTTTCCATTTTGAGAGGGAAAAAAAAAGCCTGAGGCACAAAATGGCGTCTAAACCCCTGAAGGGTAAAGACCCTGAAGAAAAACAGTGTTTTCCTCCTTTTTTTTTTTAAAGAAAGAAAGATACAGCGACGATGCTGGTGCTAGCATCGACGGTAAGGCAGACGCAACCACAAAAATATTTTTTTTTCTGTGGTGACAGGAATGGTGTCTGTTGGCTCCGCAGAAAACGAAAGACTGAAGAGGGAGAGCTGGAATGGTGGGAAGGCAGCTACGCAGGCGCAGTGGGATGCTCCCAAAAGCTTTCCTATTGGACGCTGTGGAGCGTTCCTGCAAGGGCTCTGTCAGTACCGACGTCACCTATATCTGAAAACTATGGAGATTCAAAGTAATCTCTACTGTATGAGATGTACGATACCTCCGATGTTTGCTGTTTTGATGTTGAGGGTATCGGACCCAATGGTTCCGAGGGCCTCTGTATCAGCTGCTCCGAGCCCGGTGAAACCAGGGATTCCTGTAGCAAAGTACTGATGGCTGTGGGAACCGGTACTGGTGCTGGCTATAGAGCCTCCGACGTCATCGGCATAACAATTGCTAAGAGTTTAGCAATGCTACACTCAATAGCAATGACACAGTCATCCAGTGATGGTACCGGGGGAGGAGAGGCTCCAGACACAGATGTGTGGGCCACAATTCCCGATGCCGGTATTGGGGGCTCCACCGAGGATTGGATGTCGGGGGCATCCCCGAACCCCTGTAATGCTTTGGAGGGTGATACCTCCAGCCAGGGTTGTTTGGATGGACAGTCCACATTGGAATGGGAAGAATGACAATGCCAATGTTGACACACTGTGTCAGAAGCTGATGCCAACCAGGAAGTCGATGACCTCGATGCCGAAGCCGATGTCTTCTTCTTAAGTGCTGGTGACTCTGAGTGATGCTTTTTCTTTACTGGTGAGGTAAAGAGGCATGTGAAGATTTTGACGGAGTCGACGCCCCTGAGGAGTGCATTGAAGGAGCTGAGTCTGATGAAAATAGCTTAGCCTTCTGTTTGTCTCGGTTCTCCCGACCTCTGGAGGTCATGTAGTGACAGGAGAAGCAGGAATTGATGTCATGGTTAGGGCCTAGACACTTGAGGCACTAAGAATGCTCATCAGTAATTGAAATTGTACTGAAACATTTAGAGCACTTCTTGAACTCATTTCGGGTTTCTCCATTTCTGAAAATAAAATGGAAGCAAAATCAAATTGGGCAATGGTAGGCCTCAAATGACAAACTCACGAAAAAAAGGATTAAAGAAAAGCACAGTTACTTACCTGTAACAGGTGATCTCTGGGAACAGCAGGAATAAGTCTTCACATATGGGTACGTCGGTACCGACGGAGTCTGCGCGGGAACGCTTCCCAGCGTCCAATCAAAGAGCTTTTGGAATCATCCCACCACGCCTGCGTGCTGCCTTCCCGCCTTTCCCAACTGCCTCTCCTCAGTTAAGTTTTAAAGATGAGACAAAGAGAGAGAGAGAGAGGAAAGGAAAGATAGATAGAGATACAATTCCTGGGGAGGTGGATGGGTTGTGAAGACTGTCAGACGGCTGCCTGGGTGAGAATGTTCACAGTCTTGGCAAGTGCATATATCAATATGATTTGCAAGGGATTGTGGGCAATGCAGTTCATTCACACCAGACACAGCTGCTCACAATAATTAGTTGTGCTTGATGGTAAAGCCAATAAGATATTTATTTATGGGGTTATTTCTCCCAACACAGATATGCTTGGTAGCACATAAATCAGGTTACTTGCTTTCAGTGTTAAACTTGGAAAAACAAAATCAGGAAAACATTTGAACTTGTCAGGCAATCAAAGCAAAAGAATAAAGACCTGGTTGGCAACAAACTGGTCTTTTCTGTAGGCTTTAGCTAATATTTTCTTAGCAGTGTATCAAACAACAAACAAAAGCCACAAAGAAAGGAAAAACTGTTCTTTTCAGGTTAACTTCTTATATCTTCCCACATAGATTCAGAAGTGATTCCCTCAGAGCTCACAAGCAATTAGGTAAGGCTCAATTGCTAGCAGTTATCCAGCTGAAACCCCTTAGCTGGCTTGCTTTCTACTGCGTGGCTAAAACTCCTACTCAGGAGCTTTTCTGAGTAGATTAAAGAACAAGTTTGTATTTCTTTGTGATGGTTGTATTTTATAACAGAAAATCACCAAAGGAGTTTAGACAGAGAGCAGTCCATGTAAACACAGCCTTCATCTGCAATCCCTCCCCCTTCTTCAACAATCATGGGTTCAATATCATGGATTGGCACAGATGAATTTCTCACTGGAGCACTTTCAGGAGAATACTTGTTTCCCTGCTGTCTTTCAAGGTTATAGCTAGGGCATAGATCAGTGTTCATATCTGAGCTTCCATTGCTGTTAGAGTTCCTCTCTATATAGCCTGGCCAGTATGTAGTCCAGTTCTTATGTCCAGCCTTCCAATCCAGATCCCTGGACACTGGATCTCTTTTCACATACCTTCTGGCACGGGTCTTAGGGTCCCTTCCACGTGCAGCCGTCTCCCTCACAGGTACCGTCTGGAGATTCCTAGCTCTGCAGCACTATTCCTCTGGCTTTCCCCAGTCTAATGGTGTATGCTGGCCCTTGGAATGCCTCCCAGTATACGTACTGCTCCAGACTCCCCTAGACCTCCCAAAGGCTTTTCTCTTCTTTCTTCCAAAGGGTTTCTTGCCCTCTCTGTCCGTCCGGTTTGGCTTCTGCTTCTGATAATCCTCCAGATGAAACTGAGGATATCCAAGCTGATCATGAAGATGATGAGGATAAGGATCCTGAGGATGATTCTCTGTAGAATAAACTCTACCTTTATTCTGCTTAGATGAGTGCTCCACCTTAACACAGTGCAGCTGTACTGAATCAGGCCCTGCCCTTTGAGATGAGTGCTTAGGGATTACCTCATAGCCCTCCTGATTGAACACACGTTTCCCCACTTCAGCTCCTCTAATGGCTGTTGGAAACCTGGTGCATTCTGGGACTGGTAGTCTTTTATGGGAAAATTCTGTTTTCTTATTTCTACCAGAACTGACAGGTTGCTTGTTCAGAGTCACTTCACCTTTTTTATAGCTCCTTCCTGAGCTATGATAAGCTTCCTTATCACAAGACTTATTCCTGCTGTTCCCAGAGATCACCTGTTACAGGTAAGTAACTGTGCTATCTCCAGGAACAAGCAGGAATGAGTCTTCACATATGGGGACTCCCAAGCTAAGATGCCTGGAGTCCCAGCATGTCATAGGTTGGAACATGCTATCCCCCACAACACCAGGCATCCTGAGGATGGAGGGTAGGAGTTGAAGAAAGAAAGGTGCTGTGGAACAGCTAACCTAGCATAGGACTGCAGACAAGGAGTTCATGTGTGGATGATAATTATCATCAATGATATTGAAAGAAATATTGCAATATGGACCTCCCCTAACAGGATTACACAGCAGTAAGGAGGTTCATGGGATCTATTGGGGAACCCAGTAAAGGAACCTCAAGGAGGACCTCACTGTGAAGTGGAGGTAATAAACCTGTAGGAAAAAACAGTGGAGATCAGATTCCTGAAAGGTAAGAGGGGACCCCGGTAATAACTGGGGTAGTACCAAAAACGGTGGGCCTTCAGCGGAAGGCTTTATGATAAAAGCCAAACTCTTTTGGCAACAGAGTGGCTCACCCCTGGGAGCAAAAAGAGAAGGCCGACCGAATTGGACAAACAGGCACAGTCCTTGTGGGAGGAAAAGGTATGGAAACCCCTTGTATCCCAAAAGAAAGGACAAACGCCTGAGGCGTTAGAGCCTGTGATTAGCCGAAGATCCGTAATGTCTCTCCTAACTAGTGTCAGCTAGGAGAGATACTGGAACATGGAGAGCTTCAGAGGTACCTAATCCTTAAGGTTATGGTGGAAGTTGTTAACTACCACAGAAGTGGTTGTGAGTGTAGAACCCCAAACATGCTGGATAGCATAGGTATGGGTAAAGCCCATCTGTCAGAATCATATAGCTATATGAGCCTTGACAGTCAGGTAGATTAATGCAGAATACATATCTACCGATAATAAATATCTCGACATATATATATATATATATATATATAACACATATAGATAGATAGATAAGAATATATCTATAGTGAGATATGAAGGGCATAAAATACACACAAATGATAGACATAGACATCTGTAAGATGTATGCTATAGATATGAATATATAGGCCTCTATATGGGTGTCTGCAATGAAGCAGACAGAGATATGCCTACAGAACGGTATTCACATAGGAAATGTGGAGAGGAAAGATTCATCTAATAACAAGAAGGTGGAACCTACTTGAGAAGATATATAGATAATCTATTCCCACTGGTTATGAGCTACAGGGATGCTAGCTAGTGAAATAACCAGGACGGTTACGTGAAAAGCAGAGGATGATATCAGTCTTCAGCCAGCAAGTCCCGAGTATTCTAGAACTCTAGCATGGTAAGTGAACAGAAGACGCATAAAAATGAGATACCATAATGACCTGCTTAAGGGCAAAAAAGGTATCATGCGTTCTTACCATGAGGACGAGCTGCAAGGAGAAAAGCATATTCCCGATTGGAAATACTATGGACCAAAGCAGGGAATTGGCAAGTCCTTAAGCTTTCACGTAAGAGAAGGCCCATGTCCTTTATATTAAAAAGGAGATAGTGAACAAAGGGAGAACCTTTCTAGTCATGGGAGACATGACTGAAAAAGCCTTTTCCAACCATCTAGGATAGCTGTTGGAGAAAAAAAACCCATGCTCTCTAGCAAGGGCCCATAGTGGAGAGCTTCTCTGTAGAACTGCAGAGAGCATGATGCAGGAGAATGAGGAGATAGGTACTGGCTCTCCACCAGCCAGTTCTATGTCAACTATGCTGCCAAACCCAGGGGAATGGAGATGGCAGAAAGAGAAGACAATCCAACAAGCCTGTAGTGAAATAATTTCCAAGACAGATGACAGCACTGACTTGGAATCACTACTAAAACTAGACAGAAAGTTAGTGGAGGACAAATCTGGTTGCTGGTGGACAAGAACCAGTGGTCCAAACATTAAGGCTCCTGCATAGGCAGCTGCTTGCTAGACAGCAGAAAGAATCTTACTGTTTAAAAACAGAAAGAACAGACAGAACAGGAGTAGAAAACTCTGGACATGTCTGATGAACTGCCTCAAAGCAAGATTGAAAAAGAGGAGTCAACTCAAAGAGGAAAACTCTGCACTGGAAAAGTAACAAAACTAGAGAGGCTGAAGAAAAAGCCCTCCAGTGAAGCAATACCGCTCTTACAGAGGAAAAGCTTGGTAAAAAGGTAAAGAGAATGGAGCTGAAGAAGACTTACAAAGTAGTGAGTCTATAGAAAGGAAAAAAGACATGCTGGCACAGGAAACTATTGTTTGATAGTGGTTAGACCTCTTTCCCTAGCAGGAAGAGGAGGAGAACCCTGTGCCCTATAGGCATGAACATCCTGACAGCTCATAGAACATAGAAAAAATGGATGTCTTTTGGGAAGAGATCCATGTCTAGGGTTTAGAATGAAAGCAGTGGATTGCCTCAATTGAGAAGAAGCAACTGCAGATTCTAACCCCCAGAGTCACAAGCATCTGATGAAAAATGATCAGAAACCCTGCGGTTGCTGGGTTTGCTGAGCCTGGTGAGAGGTTGAATTCTGCAGACCAAGACGATGCTTCCCTTATTTGGGAACATCTGCATGATGGGCAGTGTGATAAGGAAGCTTATCATAGTTCAGGAAGGAGCTATAATAGAGGTGAATTGACTCTGAACAAGCAACCTGTCTTTGCTGGTAGAAATAATAAAACAGAATGTTTTCATAAAAGACTACCAGTCCCAGAATGCACCAGGTTTCAAACAGCCACTAGAAGAGCTGAAGTGGGGAAACGTGTGTTCAATCAGGAGAGCTATGAGGTAATCCCCAATCACTCATCTCCAAGGGCAGGGCTTGATTCAGCACAGCTGATCTGTGCTAGGGTGGAGTATCCCTCTAAGCAAGTTAAAAGTAAAACCTATTCTACACAGAATCAGAGGCAGATAGAGTTGGAGTTGATGAGGAACCCAGAGCTCAAGGACAGAGAGAGCAAGAAGCAGCGTGGAAGAAAGAAGAGGAAAACATCTTGGAGATCTAAAGAAGGAGCCCATAGCAGTACATGTGTGGGGAGTCATTCCAGAGGCAAGCATACTCCATTGGACTTGAGGAAGCCAGAGGAGTGAGGTTACAGAGCCAGGAATCCCCGGACGGCACCTGTGAGGGAGACGGCTGCATTTGGAAGGGGCCCTAAGACCAGTGCAAGAAGGTATGTGAAGAGAGACCCATGTGTCCAGGGATCTTGATTGGAAGGCTGGACATAAAATCTGGACTACTTATTGGCCAGGATATCTGGAGAGGAAACCTAACAGTAAAGGAAGCTCAGGTATGAACACTGATCTATGCCCTAGCTCTTCACTTGGAAGACAGCAGGGAAACAAGTATTGTCCTGAGAGTGCTCCATTAAGGAATTCCTCTGAGCCAGACCATGATATTGATTCTATGATAGTTGAAGAAGGAGATATTTTAAATGATCAGAGTGATTACATGGATTGCTCTCTGTCTAGGCTGCTGTGGTAAAATACTTTCACAAATACAACAACCATCAAAAAGAAATATAACTTGTTCTTTTTATCTACCCAGAAAAGTTTACAAGAAAGCTTTAGGGTAGGATTTGAGCCACATAGAAAGTAAACCAGCCAAGAGGTTTGCAGCTGGTTAATTGTTGGCAATTAAGCATTGCATAATTGCACGTGAGCTCTGAAAGGAAACTTCTGTGTGTGTGTGAAAATACAAGAAAGTTATCCTTGAAAAAGAACAGTTTTTGATTACTTTTTGGGTTTTGTTTTTTTTGCTTTTGGAGCACTGCTAAAAGGTATTAGCAGGAGCCCTCTGAAAGACCTTTATGTTCCCATCAAGGTCTTTATTGTTTGATTGATTGCTTAAGAAGTTCAGTTGTTGATCAGGATTTGTTTTTCCTAAGTATAATACTGAAAGCAAGTATCCTTTTGTGCTACCAAGTAAATCTGTGTGGGAGAAATAACCCCATAAATAAAATATATTTTCTTTGCTTACATTCGAGCAACACAACTCATTTATTTTGTGAACGGCTGATTCTGGTATGAATGGACTACATTCCCCACAATCCTTTGCAAGTCATAATAGTATTTGCCTTTGCAAGACTGTGGACATTCTCACCCAGCGCCCCCATTTACAGCAGATGATGCATAAAACCTTCTTCTCCTATGGGAAGGTGGTTTGGCAGGACATTTCCTACCTACTGGGACAGAAGAAGGTGCAGAACAGCCCCTAGGAACAGGTAAGTCAGTGGACAACTGAGTAACCTGACGTAAAGACTCCTTGTTGAAAAGATTGTCTCCAGTACAAGGATTATGTCCCAGTCTTTGCTGTGCCCATTTGTCTAAGTCTGAAGCTTGGAGCCAGGCTCTACGTCGTGCCCCTATAGATATAGCAGAAGTCCTGCTAGTAGACTCAAAAGAGTCTAGGGAAGCACGAGTAAGAAAGCAAGAGATATTCTGAAGATGCTTAAGCAGTGAAGAATAGCCTGCACTCTTGGACTCTGGAAGGGAAGGAGTCAAAAGATGTAATTGCTTTGTGACCTCCTCAAGAGATAGACTCATATAAAAAATATATGAGAGAATTCTTGCAGAAAGCATAGATGTCTGGAAGGTTTGACGTCCAAAGGCATCTAGTGTCTTAGACTCACGACCTGGCGGATAAGAAGAGTGTTTTTTCTTACTCTTTACCCTCCTCATTGCTGATTCCACTACTATGGAATGATGAGGAAGCTGAGTCTTTTGAAACCCTGGAGAGGGGGGCACCTGATATAGAAGATCAGTTGCTCTGGAAGGTGGGGGTACCTTTAAAGGTGCTTCCCACATTCTGCACGGTGCAGTGTGGAATGCTTAAGGGATGGTCGCCGGTACTGGCTGTCAGGAGCAGCGACCGTCATTACCACATTGTCCATGCCAGATATCGACTCCAAGCTTGGTATAGAAGGGAGCGATCCTGTTTGGAAGAAGCATGGCAGGAGTTGGCCACGATGCTACTGTGGATACTGGTACCGATGCTAACACCGGTACCGATGTCAGAGCCGAGCCCGACACAGACATCGGAGCAGCCATTGGCAGTTTAATCGGTACCGAGGTAACAGAAAGCCTCCGGTCGCTATCCTTGGTACCGAGCCGGTATCGATCGGTGTCGGTACCAACGCGTGTTGGTACCCAGTCTTCCAGAGTAGAGATCGATTCCAAACTCGGCATCGAGGGCAAAGAGCCTGATGAGCGAAGCATGGAAGGCACCGACTGCAAGGGTAATGTGGACATCGGTACCGACTTCGGTACCGTGTCTGATACCGGTGGATGAAGGCCAACCGGTGGCAACTCAAACGGCCTCGGGGGAACCGAGAATTGCGAATCCGAATTATCGGAACCGAGCCTTGGGTACTGCTGGGAGCCAGTACCCAGGCAAGTCGGTACCCAGTCCTCCAGACTGGAGATCGATTCGAGACTCGGCATCAAGGGAAGCAAGGCTATCGATGCACGTCTGGAGGGTACCGATGTCGGTGGTAGAATCGGTACTGGTACCGATAATGGAAAGTCAGTCTGGAGGGTATCCACCGGTCCCGAAGGTACCGAGGACGCCAGATGACCATCCCTGGTGAGGAGTGTATCATCCAACACCAGTGCCAATGCCGGGGTATCGGTACCGCTCGAAGCGGATGCCACCACCAGACACGGCTCAGGTATGTTCTGTGAGGGGTGAACCCCAGGAACAACCCAAAACCCTTCAAAGGCTTTGGAGACCAAAGACTCCCGCCGGGGTTTTGAAGCCAGTGGGCCCTCGAAGGCAAGGCCAGAGCCATCTACATGCTGTGCATGAGACCTACCACTCGAGGGCTGGCTAGTCTTAACAGACTGTTTGTGGGTTACCTGATCCTGTGTAGAAGAAGAAAGGAACGGTGCCCTGACGTCAGAGGGAAACCGTGTATCGAGGGAACCTCGATGTTGAAAACCTCTTCTCACCAAACTGTTGCCTAACGGCTCCGGAGGAAAAAGGTCAGGACCCAAGCAGGTTAGACACCGATATTGAGGGTCTAAAAATAAAGTTGTATCACCACAGTCTGAACATTTCTTGGAGAAAGTGGCTGGCGGTTCCATGAAGGAAAAGAAGGAGGCCTGAAAGGCCTGAGAAACCGTGAGACACTATGAAGAAAAAATATCCCTTGAAAAAGGAAATTTCACAGGAAAAGAAAAGAAAAGAAAACACCGGCGGTACCGGTGACATCGGGGAGACAGCCGCGACCACAAGAAAACTAAAGAAATAAAACAAGAATTTTCTGCGGTGACAGGAGGACGTCCTGCCGGCTCCGCGGAAAACAAAAACCGAGGAGAGGCAGTTGGGAAAGGCGGGAAGGCAGCACGCAGGTGTTGTGGGATGCTTCCAAAAGCTCTTTGATTGGACGCTGGGAAGCGTTCCCGCGCAGACTCCGTCGGTACCGACGTACCCATATGTGAAGACTCATTCCTGCTTGTTCCTGGAGATAACTAAAGTCAAAATAAGAAAACTGAGGGGTACCAGAACCGGCAGGAAGGCAAACAGGAGTACTTTTGATGGGACTTCGAAGAAAAAATGAAGTCTTTAAACGCGGCTGAGAGGATGGGGTCCTGAAGGCTCTGTGGAAAAAAGACGACTGAGGAGACCAGGAGGGAAGCTGGGAAGGCAGCCGCACACGCTAAGAGGAACCCTCCCAAAAGCATTCCTAGTGGATGCTGGGGAGTGTTCCCACGCCGGGCTCCGACATCACCCATATGTGAAGACGGCCTTCCTGCTTGTTACTGGAGATAATAACTGAACACTTGAAAGGGCTAAAATCATCTTTTGAGAAGTACATCTCAAAATCTAGAGAAGAGAACAATTGGATTGCAAATCCCTTTGAAGAAGAATACTTACAAGCTGCCAGATTATCAATCAAGGAAAAAGAGAAATTGATCGAACTTTCAACTGATACTATTTTAAAAACTGAATTCAAAGAAAAATCTCTTATTAACTTTTGGGCAGACATCAGCAGAGAATATGAACAGCTTTCTCACAAGGCGCTTGTTTCTGTTGCCATTTACAAATACGGAGCTGGTGGAAAGGGCTTTTTCTTCTCATACTTTTATAAAAAAATAAATACAGCTGAATGCAATTCCAGATTTAAGACTGTATCATCTTACATCAGTTGAGCCTGGTTTCAAAAAAATATGTGCCTCAAAACAAGCTCAAGGATCCCATTGAACATTTGTTGTGTATAAAAGAATTAATTAGACTTACCTGCTAATTATTGTTCCTTAAGGAACTCTAGTCCAGTCCCGGAACCATAGAGTTTAGAATCTCCTCCAGCAGCCTTGGAGACTGAATGACATCACAGCTCTTCTCTCTCTGGTATAAATAGGCAAGGACCGCCCCCTTCCACCAGTACCTATTGACAAGGCAACTCAGCAGAGCAACAAATAAGTAGATAAAGAACAACAAGATAAACTAAATAAACTTTGGCTAGAATCTAAAAACCTGTGCATATTCTAACCTTCTCTTCGACGAAGGACCTTGTAGAAATGCCAAAAACGTAGAAACAAAACCGTGCTTCTGCGGGGTTTCCATTGTGGCTTCACTCCGCGTCCTCCGGAACCCCACTCCTCTTCCGGAGAGATCCTCTCCAATTTGACCCCTTTTACTAAGATACAACGGACAACAGCTTCAGGTTGCATACCCTGGGAGGGGTCCGGGACTGGACTAGAGTTCCTTAAGGAACAACAATTAGCAGGTAAGTCTAATTAATTCTTCCTTTTCGTCCCTCTAGTCCAGTCCCGGAATCATAGAGGATGTAATAGAGCAGTGCACATCAACGGGAGGGACCAGAAAACCCAGCCTGAAGCACCGCTGAGCTAAAACAAACATCCTCCGCCGCCTGTACATCTAACCGATAGTGCTTCGAGAATGAATGCAACGATGATGAAGTCGCCGCTCTACAAATGTCCGCGACCGAAACAGAACTGTACTCCGCCCACGATGCCGCTTATGCCGTGGTCGAGTGCGCTGTGAGACCTTCTGGAACTACCCTACCTTTCAAAAGGTAAGCCGACGCAATAGCCGCGTTTAACCATCTAGAAATGGATGCTTTCGCTGCCGCTTCACCCTTCCGCAGCCCCTCGAAAGCCACAATCAATCTGTCAGTCTTCCAAAACGGCTGCGTCCGCCGAAGATACTTCCGAAGAACCCGACGAACATCTAGGGGATGTAACCTGCCTTCCGATTTCTCCTTTTGCTGCTTAGAGAATACTGGAAGCGACACCATGTGATTGACATGAAAGGCCGAGACCACTTTCGGCTGAAAGTCCGGCACTGAGCGTAGCACGACCTTATAATGGAAGAAAGACAAATAAGGTGCCCTATAGGATAAAGCCTGTAACTCCGAAATCCTCCTTGCGGAACAAATAGCTACCAGAAATATCTTCTTTAACGCAAGATCCTTCAGGGTGGCGATGCTTAGCGGCTAAAACGGTAGCTCAAGCAAAGCCTCCAATACCAGATTCAGCTTCCATGTCGGCACCGAACAGCGTACTAACGGACGAAGAAGCAAGACAGCTCTCAGAAAAAGCCCAATGTCACTGTGAGATCCTACCAGCTGACCGAGCACTTTCCCCCTATAACAGGAAATCGCCGCCCACTGCACTCGCACGGAACTGGCCGCCAATCCCTTCTGCACTCCATCCTGCAAAAAGGAAAGGACCTGCGAAATCGAAGCCCACAATGGCTGAATATTACGCTTCACACACCAAGCTGCAAAGATCCTCCAGACCCGGACATCCGCCAGCGAGGAGGAACGCCTGCTTGCCTTTAGCAAGATAGAAATGACCGCCGCCGAATAACCCTTAGCTGTCATCCTAGCTCGTGCAAGAGCCAAGCCGTAAGCGAGAACCGACTCACCTAGGCCATGCGCAACGGACCCTGCCATAGGAGCTCCTCCCGCTGCGGTAACTACCACGGATCATCAACTAACAGCCATACCAAATCTGCATACCACGGCCTTCAGGGCCAATCGGGCGCGATCAGAATCACCCGACCGCAATGTCTCCCAACATTGTTTTTTCCACCTTGGAAAGCGCGCACCACCCTGCCCATGAGGGCCCAAGGTGGAAAAAACAAAGGAGAACTCCCTCTGGCCACCTTTTCGCTAATGCATCTAGCCCCTCTGACATCCATTCCCAGCGCCTGCTGAAAAACCTTGCTACCTGCGCTGACTCGAAGCTCGCCATGAGAGCCATTACCAGAACTCCCCAGCGCCTCACCAGAAGAGCAAACACCCCCGGATGTAGCACCCACTCCTCGGGGTCTACTCTGCGACGACTGAGGAAATCCGCTTCGAGATTGTCTACGCTGGCCACATGACATGGCTCCAATCACACTAAGTAAACTAATTAGCAAAGAATCACAAAAAGCTACTCACAGAAAAGGATAATCAAATAAATTAAGGACTCCTAATGATTTCATAAAAGCAAATAAATTAACTAATAACAGAGCCTTTTCACACGCAGCCCCAACCATTTGGAATTCCCTCCCAGAGGACTTACGAACTTTAACCGAGATTATGGAATTCCGTAAAAAACTGAAAACCTATCTATTTTCCATGCACTACAGCAACATAGATAATCCCCCGATCAACTCAGATAAAGGCTAAAAAGATACCTGACTGAGTCAAATTAATTCCAACAACTTAAACAGATAATATACCGAGCTGAAAATGTACCGTGATTCAATTCTAAAGTGCCCACTAACTTGTAATTGTATATAGTTGATAATGTTTTTTGCTTTGTTTTGTTTTGTATTAACATATGCTGTTAGCTGATATATTGTTTATTGTTACAAAATGTTCCATGTAAAACCAAGCTCCTGCTTTGTTGATTGTTGTTTATTGGAAACCGCAACTGATCTCTGGAAGATGCGGTATATAAATGATTGTTAAATAAAAAAAATATAAATAAATAAATAAATGTTGAGCCGCGAGAGCCTGGAGATTGTGTTCGGCCCACACCCACAGCTGACCCGCTTCGGCTTCCAGTGTAGCACTTCCTGTGCCCGCCTGCCGCTTGATGTAGGCCACCGTTGTCGCATTGTCTGACAAGACTCGGACCGCCTCCCGACCGAGAGTGTCCTGAAACTCCGGTAGCGCCAGAAACACCGCTCTCATCTCCAACCTGTTGATGGACCGAAACGTCTCCTCCTGAGACCAACGACCCTGGGCAAACCTGCCATCGCAATGAGCCCCCCCAACCCAGGAGGCTCGCGTCTGCCGTGAGCAGTCCCCAGGACGGCGGTACAGTGGCATGCCGGCTTCCATATTCTCCGTTCTCAACCACCATCGCAGCTCGTGATGCACATTCTGAGGGCAAACTAACCTCTGCGATAGGACATCCGACTGATGCGACCAATGACGGAGAAGCGCCGCCTGTAACGGCCGCACATGCACTCGGGCCCACGGAATCACTTCTATCGTGGCTGCCATTGTTCCCAACAACTGCAGGTGCTGCCATGCTGTTGGAGCCGGACTCAAAAAGAAACGCCTGACGAGTTGTCGCAGACCCAGAGCCCGGGCCCTGGGCAGGAACACCTTCCCCTGCTCTGTTTCGAAGCGCGCCGCAAGGTACTGCAGGGATTGTGATGGTACCAACCTGCTCTTTGCAAAGTTGACTACCCAGCCCAGGCCTTCGAACATCTGGACCACCCGGGCCGTCGCTGCCGAGCTGCCCTCTCTCGACTTCGCTCAGATCAACCAATCGTCCAAATATGGGTGCACCAGTACTCCCTCTTTGCGGAGCGCCGCCGCCGCCACCACCACCATGACCTTGGGAAACGTTCGTGGCGCCGTTGCCAGCCCAAAGGGCAGCGCTTGAAATTGGAAATGTCCTATAGGTACCGCAAATCTCAGCCACTTCTGATGCTCTTGCCAAATCGGGATGTGCAGGTAAGCATCCGTGAGATCTAACAACATCAGGAACTCCCCAGTCCGGACCGCTGCCAGCACGGAACGCAAGGTCTCCATCCGAAAATGGGTAATCCGGAGACAACGGGTCACCCTTGTCAGAGCCAGGATCAGGAGAAATGTGCCCTCCTTCTTTGGCACTACGAAATAGATGGGGTAGTGACCGGAACCGCACTGCTCCGCGGGCACCGGCAGCACCGCCTCAAGCTGCAGCAGCCGCTGTAGCGTGTCCTGGACTGCCTGCCTGTGCTTAGGGCTGAGCAGGGAGAACACACAATGACCCCATCTCACATATAGACAGTTACCAATTTCAGTATCCCATTTGTGTACATAGTTTACCAATTTCAGTATTCCATTTATGTACATAGTTTCCCCCGTTATCCAAGTTGATTGCTCCTGTTCATTGTAATGACCTGACTCTTGTTCATTGTCGGATTCTGTTTTGTTTTATGTAAACCGCGCTGATCGTAAATAGTGCGGTATATAAGAAATGTAAAATAAATAAATAAATAAATAAAAAGAATCTACGAAGGGTCGATAGGGTTCGAAGACGTACCCCTCTTGCATGACCTCCAGGACCTACTAATCTGACTTAAGTCAGACCCAGGCAGGGTAAAACTCCCGCAACCGACCTCCCCTGGGAACTACCCTCTCCTGAGCCCGTCTTATCTCATTGTGTCTGTTTTGTGGCCGAGGACTGGAAAGGAGCGAACCCCCGGCCTGCTCCCCTGAATCCTCAAAACCCCTGACCCCTAAGCGGGAACTTCCCCCGCTGGGACTGTCCATAACGGGGAGAACGAAAACTACAAAAGTCTCTCGGGACCTCCCTGAATCCCGCAGAACTGTGGCCCTGCTTCGGCTTGTCCTCTGGGAGACGTCCTCCCTGGGACTCCCCGAGGTCCTGGACCAACTTATCTAAATCCTCCCCAAATAAAAACGTACCCCCAAAGGGTAACTTGCTAAGCCGAGCCTTAGACGAACTGTCCGCCGACCAGGTTCTCAACCAGAGATATCTCCGAGCTGCTACTACGGAGACCATCCCCTTAGCCAAGCCGCGGAGATCAGAATGAAAATCCGCCAAGAACGCGGTTCCTGACTCCAGTCGCGTGGCATCTTCAAGCTGCCCTTCCAGATGGTCTCCTGTAACCTCTGGGACCACTTCAAACAGCCACGTGCCACCGAAGCCGGTCTGCATGGACAGCGCGCAAACATCGAACACCTGCTTCAACAGAGTGTCTAACCTCCTGTCCTGAACATCCTTCAGCGCTGCGGTCCCCCTCCACGGAAATTGTGGTTTTCTGAATGACCGCCGATACCGCCGCAACTACCTTTGGAGAACAGAACAGCTCCCTATCGCGGTTCGCGAGCGGATAAAAGGCGAGCCAACGCTCTAGCCCCCTTCAGGGCCGCCTCTGGCAAATCCCATTCTTCCTGTATCATATTCCGAAATACCCTATGGAGGGGAAACACTCTCTGGGATGTCCGCACCGCCTGCAAAAGCGGATCTTCTAATGTCTCTTCCGCTGCTTCCTCACTGGAAAGCAGGTTTAGTGTCTATAGCGTCTCCGAAACCAGGGCTGGAAAGCCCTTCACACTGAAAGACTCTGACTACCCAGCACTGCTGCTCCGAGTCAGGCAACTCTCCGTCTTCCAGCTCATCTTCCAAGAACTCTTCCCTCTTTGGCGTTCCCCTCGCTCAGGTCATCAGCGAGGTAAGGCGCGGGACCCTCCGAAGTGGCCCTACACCTTTTAGCCACCGGAGCACCGTTCCCCGAACCGACCAGAGAGGCCAAGCGCTTCTGACTCAGGGGTCCGGGAGGAAGAGCTGACATCGCGGGCTGAAGGAAGGCAAAAGCCTGCTGCCTCAAGGCAACGAAGTTCGGCGGAATCCTGGTTGCCTCCCCCGCCTGTCCCTGCTCCTGTGACCCCGCGGAGCCGCCGCCCGAGGAGGGCTCCGGCACTGGCTCCTCAGGATCTAGAGACGGAGATAACAGTGCCTCAGCGCCTGTACGAATAGCCTTCTGGCCTGCTAGGGGCTGTCCCGGCTCTCCGTCCATATGCTGCACCTCTAGGGAGCAAGGGACACAGACTCCTGATTCCAGCACTGAACTTTTCCTCCTGCCGCACACTAGACAGCGTGGAATTGCAGGCATAGCAGCCGCCTCAAAGAACTGCTCTAAACCACCCCGGGAACTCCCCCTTCCTCCCACTGGCCCTGACCGCCAGCCCCGGAAGGAAGGGCTCTCTTCGGGTTGGAGCCCTGCAAAAAACAGCCTAGATACACCTGCTCAATATTTCAATAAGGGAAAAGTACAGCATAGCTCGTTTCCCTTTGAACTTCTCTCTTTTTTTTTTTTTTTGTTCCAACAGGTCAACGCTCTGTAAGCGCCTGATGAGCCTATAGCAGGTCTGCAGCAAACGAGGCTTAAAACGGTTCCAAAATGCCACTATAAAAAACCCGCCGTTTTCAAAATGGCCGCTGGGACTTTTCCCGCGCAGCTAAAAAGTGTCCGGAGGGCAAAGAACTCCTTTATGAGATCCCCCGCTGAGGCAGGGACTTCCCTCTCAACTCCCCTCCAAGAAACAAGTAAAAGAAAATTCAAAAAGAAAGAAAAACCGCCGAGTTGGCGAAACCTACTTACAGTTCCCTGCTTCAACCTGAGGTGCTGCAATGAGGCAGACACGCGCCGGAGCTCAGCCTGCTCGTGGCTTTGGCTCCGACGGTGCTCCCACCACCAATCTCACTGTCCCTTAGAGATGGCTGGGGCTAAGCCTTCCACCTGCTCCTCACCCTTGCTTGCGGGTTCGGGAGCAGGGAGGCTACTTCTTCTGCTCTGTAAAGCTGCTCCTTTTCACCACGGGGCAGCCCCCCCCCCCCCCCCACGAGAGGGAAAATTGAGGGAGAAAGGAGCAAGCAGGACTGGAGCCAGAGGGAAGAAAAAAGTGGCTATTTATTTTAGAAAGGCAACCAAACAAAAAACATCAAGAATTAGAAAAGGAAAACAAAGAAAAAATTCCTAGCTCTGCCTATTTGTGCTGGGCCTATCCCTAGGCCCAGAATCTCCTCAGCTGCTTGGAGACTGAAGTACTGGTGAAAGGGGGCGGTCCTTGCCTACTTATACCAGAGAGAGAAGAGCTGTGATGTCATTCAGTCTCCAAGGCTGCTGGAGGAGATTCTAAACTCTATGGTTCCGGGACTGGACTAGAGGGACGAAAAGGAATATTTGTTTTGTTTTATAAATAATATTTTAAAACATTTTGCTAATATGAGGGGTACAATTTATGGAAATGGATTACCAAGGAGTATGCAAGTGAAAAAAGATTGGGAACCACTGGTGTATAGGGAGAGCAGAATAAAAGAATAAAAATGTAATAATGCCTCTGTATGTCTCTGGTGCGACATCATTTGGGAGTATTGTGTGCAATTCTGGAGACCGCACCTTCAAAAGGATATAAGGTGATTGGAGTCGATGCAGAGAGTGGCTATTAAATGCTTAGTGGTCTTCGCTATGAAGCCTATCAGGACAGACTTAAAAATCTTAATATGTATACTTCAGAAGAAAGGCAGGATAGGAGAATTATGACGGAGATGTTTAAATACCTCCATGGCATAAATACAGAGGAGGAGAGTCACTTCCGATTGAAAGCAAGCTCTGTTACAAGCAGACATAGGATGAGGGTGAAAGGGGACAGACTAAGGAGCAATATGCAAAAATATTTATTTACAGAAAGAGTGATAGATGAGTGGAATAGTCTCCCAGTGGAGGTGGAAGAGACGAGGACAATATCGGAATTCAAAAAAGCATGGGACAAATACAGAGGATCTCTAAAGGAAAAAAAGGCACTATTGTAGTTGATGGAAAGGCAGACTAGACAGACCAAGTGGTCTTTTTCTGTCATGTTAGCATAGTTACTCACCTGTAACAGGTGTTCTCCAGGGACAGAAGGAATCAGTCCTCATATATGGGCTATGGTGGCACCGATGGAGCCCGCACGGACCATTTCCCCTGCTTTCAAAGAAAGCCTTTAGGATATCCTACCATGCATGTGAGGTCCCCTTCCCGCCCAAAGGTGTCAACTTGCTCAGTCAGATGACATAGCTAGGATACCAGTAAAAACTAAAACAAGGTAGGGAGGCAACTCCCAGGGGAGGTGGGAGTGTTGTGAGGACTGATTTCTGCTGACCCTGGAGAACACCTGTTACAGGTGAGTAATTACGCTTTCTCCAGAAACAAGCAGGAAGTCAGTCCTCACATATGGGACTCCCTAGCTCCAGGCTGCTGAGGACTGAACCAGACGAGCACCATGGCAACCAACTGGGTGGCCGTGAGTAGCAGAAGGTAAGTCTCCACTGAAAGACTCTGCAAGACCCTAGCATCCAACGACACTATCACTCTGGTAGCCTAAACATAGAAGGGTAGGAGGGCAAGAGTTGCCTATACCCCAAGAATATTACGGAGTACTGCCTGGCCAAAGGCATTGTCCCTGCGGAACTCGCTCTACAGGCAGTAGTGAGCTGTGAACGTGTGAATTGAAGATTATGTGGAGGCCTTCTAGATCTCAATCACCGGCACTGTGATGGTTGGCCACTGACATGGTCATCGCTCTAACGCAATGCACTGTGATCCAGTGCGCGAGGGAGAGGCCAGATCGTTCATAGTCGAGGGCAATGCAGTCCGCCACCCAAGTGGACAGAGTTCGCTTAGTCACGGGGAGCCCCAGTCTGCTGGGTTCATAAGACACAAAAGCTGAGGAGCTTTGCGATGGGCCCGAGTCCACTGTAAGTAGAAAGACAGGGCACGTTTGCAATCCAGCATATGGAGCATTAGTTCCTCCTTGGTGGCATAAGGCCCCAGGAAGAAGGTGGGGAGGACAACCTCTTGGCTGAGGTGGAAAGGAGATACCACCTTCGGGAGGAATTTGGGGTGTGTGTGGAGCACTACCCTGTTCTTATAGAACCTTGTATATGGTGGATCTGCCACCAGGGCCTGGAGTTAGCTCACTCTTCAAGCGGACGTAAGGGCCACTAGAAAAAGCCACTTTCCAAGACAGGTACCGCAGGTGGCATGTGGCTAGGGGCTCGAATGGCAGTTTAGTGAGCTGGGAGAACACCACATTGAGGTCCCACTCTGTCGCCAGAGGGCGGAGAGGGGGTTTGGATTACAGGAGGCCCCGGAGGAACCTGGAGACCAGGGGCTGGCTTGAGAGGGGTTTCCCCTTGATAGGGTGGTGGTGAGAAGCTATGGCATTCAGATGCACCCTCACCGAGTTAAAATTCAGCCTGGTGTGCGATAGGTGCAGCAGATACTGAAGTACTAGTTGAACATGGCAGGAGTAGGGATTCTTCTCCTTTTTCGCACACCAGGCAGAGAACCTTCTCCATTTAAAGGCATAAGCCCGTCTGGTGGAGGATTTTTGGGAGGCCAGTAGGATCTCCTCAACTTCTCCTGGAAGACTGAAAGGAGTCAACGCTACCCTTTCAGCAGCCATGCTATTAGCATTAGTTACCCCAGATTGGGATGCAGGAGGGAGCACTCTTCCTGGGGCAGGAGGTCTGGGGCACGACCCAGGGGAACTGGGAGTGCCACCGACAAGAAAAGCAACAGAGGGAACAAAGATTGTCTGGGACACCTGGAGACGAACAGTATGACTGACGTCTTCTTGCTCTGGACTTTGAAGAGGGTCCTGGCGACCAGGGGTAGGGTTGGTGGAAACGCATAGAATAGGCCCTCGAACCACGAGATCAGGAAGGCATCTGCTGCCACTTTCCACGGGTGCGGCTGACGCAAGCAGAAGCGAGGCAGCTGTGCGTTGTCCGGGGAGGCTGTTGAGGTAGAAGTGCTGCTTCGTTACCCTGGGCTTTAAGCATCACTCATGTGGGCAAAGAACTCTGCTCAGCCTGTCTGCTACGCAGTTGTCCTGGCCCGGGAGGTACACTGCTCACAGAAGCATGCTGTTGCGTGCTGTGAATGAGAAGAGGGCCACCCCCTCCTGGCAGAGGGAGTATGAGACCGTGCCCCCCTGCTTGTTGATATAAAACAAGGTAACCTGGTTATCCATCCGGATCAGCACAGGTCCGTGTTGCAAGTGGTGGCAAAACACTCATAGGACCAAGAAGATTGCCCTGAGCTCTAGGACATTGATTTGTAAGAGTGACTCCTCCTGAGACCCGTTGTCTGTGTGTGGCGGTCCCCACAATGTGTCCCCCACCCAGGAGGGAGGCGTTTATGATCAGGGTCCTCTTCGGTGCAGGTGCCTGGAAGGGCATTCCTGCCTGGAGGTGGCGCAAATTTTTCCTCGAGAAACACACACCAGTTGAGGGACTCTGCCAGTTGGCAGGGTAACCCTGACCTTGTCCTGTAGCCTGCCCATGGCATGAGTCCACTGCGAGCGCGGAGGCACCATTGGACTATCCACATATGTAAGCAGGATAAGGGCGTGATGTGAACTGTCGAGACCATATGGCCCAGCAGGTGGAGGAGGCAGCGAGTGTTGTTTGAGGCATTCTGCCCTTTCTCTTGGGAGGAGGGTCATGACCTGTAATTTGTCCAAATGAGCACCTATGAACTCCAGACTTTGGGCTGGAGAGAGATGGGATTTGGGAAAGCTGATGATCTTTATCTTTATTTGGAAATTTGATATACCGCTTAGCCGAAGCAACAAGTGGTGTACAATAAAAAAAATAAGGCAACTCGGAAACAGAAAGGAACGCCAATAAATGATAGGAAAGAGGAGGACAGCAGGACTGGAAGAAGAGAAAGGTAGAATAAGAGTCGAAGGAAAGAGTCAGAGGGCAATAGCAGGAGGGTCAAAGGCCAGGTAGAAAAGGTGAGCCTTTAAAGCTGTTTTGAACCTAGCATAGGAAGGCTCAGCATGGAGGGAAAGAGGTAGGGAATTCCACAGGGAGGGACCAAGGAAGAAGAAAGCAGAGGAACGAGTATGTTCTAGACGGGCTTGGGTGGGGGAGGGAAGGACCAGGCAGAAATTGTGAATAAAATGGAGGAGGGCAGTGGGGGTTGTGATAATGGAGGAGATTGGCAAGATACTGAGCTGTGGCTGAATGAATTTCACGGTAAACAAATATGAGTATTTTGAACTGATTCCGAAAGTGTACAGGTAACCAATGGAGGCCAGTCAGGGGAGGAGAAACATGGTCATAACGGGATGAAAAGATGAGGAGACGAGCGGCGGTATTCTGAAGGAGCTGAAGCCTTTGAAGTTGGTGCTGCGGGAGCCTGGCCAAGGAAATAGTGCAATAGTCCAGTCTGGAAATAACGAAAGAGAGAAGAAGGGTAGTCAGTGAGGTGGGGGACAGAAAGGGGCGGACCGCGAACCTGCCGAAGATGATAAAATACCTGATGGGAAACTGAGGAGATGTGGTTGGAGAATGAAAGGCCAGAGTCAAGTGTAACTCAGAGGTTTTTGAAGGAGGACACCCATGGGAATAGGGGTGGAGGCACAAGAAGGGGTCAAAGGAGGGGGAGGTGCCCCAAAAGTGATCCAGGTGGCAGAGGACTTAGAGGGGTTCAAGGGCAGGAAATTAGAGGACATTCAGTCATGAATGAGTGTCAGGCAGGCATCGAGTGGGGCAATGTCAGAGAAGGACGAACTGGTACGGTACACAAGGATAATGTCGTCCGCGTAATAGTACGTGAAAATATTGGGCTGTTGAACTAGGAGTGCAAGTGGGGCCAGGAAAACGTTGAAGAGAAGGGGGGGGGGACAAAACAGAGCCCTGAGAAACACCACAGGACAGAGGTAAAGGAGAAGAAGTGGAGGCCGAGGACAGGACAGAGAAAATGCAACCAGTAAGAAAGGAGCGAAGCCATCTCCGAGGGGTACCCAAGACGCTGAGGTCAGAAAGATGTTGAAGAAAGATGCAGTGGTCGATCAGGTCAAAAGCAGCAGAAAGATCCAAAGAAATGAGAAGTGTGACATCACCTAGGTCGTGAGTAACATGCAGCTTGTTCAGCAGTGAAAGGAGGATGGATTCGGTGCTGTGGCCTGAATGAAAGCCAGATTGATGGGGGTGGAGAGCATTGGTAGAATCAAGATGAGAGGAAAGCTGAGAAAACACAAAACGCTCAAGGAGATTAGAAAGAAAAGGAAGATTTGAAACAGGGCGCCAGTTAGCTAGGACGGCAGGGTTCAGGGATGGCTTTTTGAGAAGTGGGCAGACCAGGGCGTGCTTCCAGGGAGAAGGAAAATGACCAGTGGAAAGACTAGAATTAAGCATAGTGAGTAATGGCAGAAGGGCAAGGGAGGGTTCAGGGAGCCATTTGGAGGGGATGGGATCCAGTGGACAATTGGTCTTCCGAGCGGCTGAGATGGCTAGTGCCAGCTCGGTAGCAGTGACTGGCTGGAAACACATCCAGGTGTGAGCAAAGGGAGGTAGGCGGGACAAAGTGGAGGCAGGGGAGAGAAAGGTGCAAGATAGGATGGAAAACTAGAGCGAAGGGAGAGGACCTTGTTAGAAAAGAAGCTAGCCAGACTGGTGGGTGAAGGACACAGGGTAGGGGAAGGAGAAGAGGCAGTGGAGGAAGCAGTCAGAGACCGAAGGACAGAATATAGTTGTCTGGAGAAATTAGAGGATCGGAGAATCAGGTTGGAAAAGTAGTCCCACTTTGTGGAGTGCAACAGCGAGCGGTATTCTAGGTGGCGTTGGCGACAGATGTGCAGATTCAGAGGAGAGGGGTGAGAGTGACAACGATGCGCTGGATGACAGAGATGCGAGTAATGTATATGCAGTTCTAGCAAAAACCAGGGGTGATGAGAGGGGTGGCGTGATACTGAGGCGTGGAGGGGCCACACAGTCCAAAGCTGCAGACAATGTGCTATTCCAGGTGTGCACCTGGGAATAAGGGGAGAGGAGGGAAAGGTTAGCTGGAAGGATTTGGTTGGCCAAGGGAAAATTCTGGAGGGAGAGCAGTGAGAAGCGACGGTAGGACTGAAAGGGGCAGGGACAGCTGGGGAGGGACGGGTAGGGGAAGGGAGCTGAAGGTTAAAGAAAACACATAAGTGGTCGTTCCAGGGTAGACTGAGAGAGGAGGGGGATAAAGGAAGAATAGGGGAAGAAGCAGGAGTAATAAGAAGTTTGAGAGCATATCCGTCAGTGCGTAGGGAAGGGAATATGCTGCAGGAGGGACAACTCCGAGTGAGGAGAAAGCCCTATCTTTAGGCCGAAGGGGGGGGGGTCAAAGTGAAGGTTAAAGTCCCCTAAAAGCCAGACATTGGGGAAAGACAAGGAAACCTCCGAGATAGTTAGAAGGAGGTTGTCCCAGTCTGGGGTCGAAATAGAAGGAGGGGCATAAATTAACAGACAGTGAAGGGGGAGTCCAGGAAGGAGGAGAGATTCATGGTAGTGGACAGCAGGGGACTGAAGAACCCGATAATGGATTATAGAGTGGTGAAGAATAGCCACGCCACATCCGGAGCACCCGAGACGGGGTACAGAAAAGACTGAATAGCCAGGCGGCAAACACCGGGTGAGAAGAGACTCTTCTCCCTCTAGGAGCCAAGTTTCTGTTAAGAATAAGGCATTCAGCAAGTGTTCCTGCACCAAGTCATGTTCCAGGAGAGACTTTTGAGAAGAGCCAAACTAAGACGACGGCGGGAAGGGAATAGGGACAGCGAGGGGCTAACATGACACGTAGACCAACAGGGTACAAGGTTAGAGGTAACCCGAGACAGAGGGGGGGGGGACGGGAGAAGAAAGGGGGCCGGGGCGCCAGCCCCAATGGAATGAAATAGCAGTCATGGGTATGCTCCCGGGCAGAGAAGGAGACAGCAATCCCAACAAAGTGAGCAGAAACAGAGAGGAATACACTATATAAGCGGCGAGCCCATGCAGGCTAGAGACAGGACACACAGCCAAACAATAACAGAAAGACCATGGAAAGGAATTTATTTGCCCAAAGGCGTTGCCCCACGGAGCTTGCCCAAGGAACACGACCTGCTCCTTGGGCGCGCGCCCATGGCGCAGGATGCCGTAGAATGCAGCTTTAAATAATCGGGGGACCCTGGAGAGATGGCAATCATGTCACTTCCGGGTAGGCGAGAGAATGCAGTCTGAAGCACCAATGAGGTTACCTGAGGGAAGGCAGAGGAAGGCAATCAGGTGGGAGACAGCAGCACATCAAAGACAGCCCCAGATGCTACAGAAGGAGTGTTGCAGCAGTGTTACAAGGGAGAGCATCTTGAACTTCTCCCTCACCATAAACTGGTTTAAGTTTCTCAGGTCTAGTATGGGCCTGAGGCCCCCAGTTCTCTTTGAAATAAGGAAATACCCGAAAGAAGCAGCCTTTTCCCCATAGGTGTTTCGATACAGGCTCTACTACGTTGTCCCTGAGCAGACCTTTGAGCTCTGAGAGCAGAACGGTCTGGTGAAGGAGAGGATGCACCAGCTCTTCTGGGAAGAACTTGGATGGTACCTGCTGTAGGTGGAGGAGGTAGCCCTCCCTTATTACATGCAATACCCACTGGTCCGAGGTGACCTTGGCCCACCCATGGGTGAAGAGCGCCAGGTGGCCCCCTGTGGGCTGTTGAAGGTCTCCCATGGGAGGGGAGGCCCTGCCCTGGGAGTCAAAAGCTCCCCCCAGGTTGGGCTGGGGCAGGGGGCCTTGGGCTTTTGAGCTCCACGGCCTTGTCTCTTAGGGTGAGAACCCTGTTGCTGGCCCGAGAAGGGTTGGTAGTGGTGACTTCATTGGAAATGCCCCATTTTCCTAGGGAACAGGGGTCTTTTCCCTGAGGGTTTCTTATGAGGAAAGGAAGAGGTCTTTTTTGAGAGCCTCTAGCGTGTCACCACATCGGCCTCTTATCTCGACCGCCTTGTTGGCCATAGGTTTGCCGAACAAGTTCTCCCCAGTGCAGGGGACGTCGAGTAGCTTGTCTTGGACCCATTGCTCGAAGTCCGAAGACTGTAGACAAGCTTGGTGTCAGGCACTCGAGCTGCTGACTCAAAGTTGTCATAGGCTGCCTGGGAGAGGAACTTAGAGCAGTCCTTGATCCTGGAGGTCAGAGCTTGGAACCGTTGGAGGGGTCCCCGGCAAGTCTCGCTGAAAACCCAGATGACTCCTGGGTTAGGGCCTTCAGATACATGCCTATGGATAGCTAATAGGCCTGGATTCGACACCCCAGCATCGAGCCCTGGTAGCACTTACGCCCAAAGGCGTCGAGGGCCCTAGCATCCCTTCCAGGGGGGACAGAAGAGTAGGTTTTCTGGCTCTTAATTTTTGCATGTTTGACTCGACAACCATGGTGTTATGTGGGAGCTGGGGCTTGTGAAAACCCAGCCCTTTCCTGATGCAGTACATGGCGTTCAGACGCTGGCTGAACACTGGTAATGACGCTGGGGTCTTCCACATTCTCAACAGCAATCGCTCGAGGATCTGCTGCATCGGCATTGTGAGAGTTTCCTTGGGTGGAGACTTGTACTGAAGAATCTCCAGTTCTTGGGTGCATGGATCCTCCTCCATCTCAGTTTGCACCAAGTGGGCTCTGGTCATATCCTTGACAAAGTCATGGAAGGCTACATCCTCCCGAGAAGAATGGTGCTGGGGCGCCAGGGGAGATAGGTCCGAGGGAGTGTCTCAGCTCCGTCTGGTTTCTGGGGATGCCTTGTCATCAGTCTCCCACTTGGAGTCGAGGGATGATGATGAATCCGAGGCAGTGCAACTCCTTGCCTCAAGGCCAGTGCCAAGAGGCCAGGAGCCTCCTGAGGACTTAGGGTCCGAGTCGCGGAAACTGGCTGGGGAGGATCAGATGCCCAAGGAATGGGACCGGGACCATGACAGGTGCCGAGGACTTACCCAAGGCCGGTGGCGCTCAGAGCTTGGCTTGATGACAGGGACTCCCCCCACAGTCGGGGGCCCAGTCATTGGGGCAGATGATGCAGATGAACTAGCTATCATTGCCTGCTGCAGGGCCAGGATAGCAGCGATGTTCTGCTCTAGGGCAGCCATTCTGGTTTCCAAGCTAGAAGGTGCCACAGCTTTCGGCACGAGTACTGAGGATCTCGGGCAGTGTCGACACTCTCGCAAGTGCATCCCTGAGGAGGACTATAGTCTCGAGAATTTTATTTATTTTTTATTTATTTATTTAACATTTCTTATATACCGCCTTTCATGATATCAAGGCAGTTTACATTGAACAAACTGAAATTACATTGAACAGGGCATTATAACTTGGAGATAACTATTTTACAGGGAACATGGGCTATGGAGGGTTAAGTGGCTTGCCCAAGACCACAAGGAGCACCTGTGAGACTAGAAACCCCAGTCCTTCCGGCCCAAGGTTGCTGTCCTCTAGTGGGATTTGAACCCCCGACCTTCCGGCCTGAAGTACCTTGCCCCAACCACTAGGCCACTCCTCCACTCTACCTTGCATGGTCTCCGCTGGCCGAGGAATCCTTTTTGAGGACCTTGGTAGGGCGCTTCTTGGAGCCTCCCGAGTCCCTCAGAGCAGTTTTACCGGGTTACGCCTGTGGAACCTCGACAGACTTTGAGGATTTTTTTCTTCTTTCTCTCAGGGTCCGAGTTCTTCTTGGAGGAGCCACTGGAGCGGGACTCCAAGGACACTTAGGCCTCACGGGAAGTGCTGGGCTTGGATCTCTACGTCGGGGAGGCTGTTGCTGAGTCGGACCTTGGGAACAATTTCTCCTGCAACACCGACCTCTTTTTATTGGTCTTAGGCATCATGACCTGGCACAGGTCATGGGAGGTGTTGTCATGGTCCGGTCTCAGACAGCATAAGCAGCAGTCATAGGTGTCGTGACTGGCATGGTTTGACTGCATCTGTCCCATTTTTTGAACCCACTAGGGGATATGGTGGGCAACACTCGGCTGGGATCGATGACCCCCGGGCGAAAAAAAGGAGTGAACGCCAGCCGAGGCAAGCCTTGATCAAAAAGAAAAGGGGGGGGGGGGGAAGAGCAGAAAACAGCGCTGGCGCTGGCTCTGGCTCGAGGCAGAAAGAGGAACTGGTACACAAACCGGGAAAAGCTAACTTTTAAGGATATAGCGAGGATTTTTTCTGGGAAAATGGGACAGACATCCGTTGGTCTCCGCGGAAAAAAGGATGGCACCCTTGGGCGGTAAGGGGACCATACATGCGTGGTAGCATGCCCCAAAGGATTTCTTTGAAAGCTGGGGAAATGCTCTGCGCGTACTCTGTTGGTGCTGACGTCACCCATATGTGAGGACTGCCTTCCTGCTTGTTCCTGGATCATATAAACAAGTGTGATATGTTATTTTTACAATGTAATACAATTCTTGTATTCCATTCATTCACCATTCTGTAATATAATTTTGTATGACTTTCTGACTCCCTTTGTTGCATGCCTGCATCCTGGAAGGAGAGACTACGTGGCTAGTAATACGTGGCCTGTCACAGGTGCAGAAGTACAAAGAAGTGGAGTGAGACAGAATTAACCAATGAGTTATGGGCATGCTGGAGGAGGGTGAGGACATAGTGTAGTATGTAATGGTTTTCTGACTTCCTTTACTATATGTCTGCATTCTGGGAAGAGAGACTACGTGGCTAATAACACGTAGCCTGATACAGGTGTATAAGTATTAACCAATGAATTATGGACATGCTGGAAGAAGGCGAGGACATAGTGTACTATAAAAGAACCGTGAAACAGGGGATGAGTGTGAATGCTCAATTAAGCATTCACCCGTCTTGCAAGAATGTAATGTGATTAAAGTAACACTCTGCTTCACTGAGGTGTCTGTTATTGTGTAAAAAGTTATGTTTATTACACTGGAAAATCTATGTTTCTTAATTATATTTGGCAATGTATTTCTTGCCACATTCCTGTCGCTATAGTGATGCAAGCCCATAATATCCCAATGGTATCTACTGTTGTCTAAGATAACTTCAAGAGTCTCTTATTCGACCAACAAATCGCTGCCACAATTAGCAAACATTTTTTTGGCTCAAACTAATCTGTTCCATTTGATCACTACTAGTTATCAAGGCCATCTGTACTCTGATAATATCCTTTGTTATTAGCTGTCTTGGCCACAGTAATGCCCTCCATCAAGATATAAAAAGCCCACCCTTAAACAAGTACAACTACAGAACACTGCTATCAAACACTCAAAGCCAAAAAGTATGATCATGTTATACCACTGAAGACTATCACCGATTCCTTATTTCTTTCACCAAATCCCCAGCTACACCTTCTTTTCTTGCTGTTATTAATTTAACCTTTTTTGATTAATATTTATTTTAATATTTTAGTCTAACATACATGTCTCTTTTTCTCTGATTATTTTACTTTGTTATGTTTAAAATTTGTTCTATTTTTTTTTATCATTTGGCATTGTAAAACTTTTAGGTAATACTGGATAGGTGGTACAGTATATCAAATAAAATGAAACCTTGAAACCTTGACATAAATACCTATAGACATAACATTACAACAAATAAGTTGGACTTTTTAGAAAGACCATTTATGTAGGGGGAGGGATGTTGAAAGTGAAAACGATTGCAAATCTATGTCAGCTTTAGAAGAGAGGGTGTGCACGTGAGGCTGACGTAAACTTGATATATCTCCACCCCTCAAACTGGTCATGCCTACTAAAATCCGCATAGGCAGAAGGATGTTCAGGAACACACAGGGATTGTGATCCACATTCGGGAAGGAGGAGGAATTTTACAAATATACACATGGTAAAAAAAAATCGACAGAGAAGCAGCTTAATAGTTTGAGCAGTGGGCTAGAACCAGAGAAGTCTGGGTTTAAATCCCACTCTGCTCCATGTGATCTTGGGCAAGTCACTCCATTGCCTCAGGTTTAAAATCAAATTATAAGCCCTCAGAATAAGAAAAATACTTTCTGAACCTGAATGTAACTTGTCTTGAACTTCTGATAAAAGGCATTAGCTAAATTCAATTCCCTCTCCCCTTTCTATCGTAAAACATGCACATGTAACTGCCAGCACTTACACATATATCTGAGCCATTTTGCAGGCATATAGCCATTCATCACCACCTAGAGGGGCCTTTATTTTTACTGTATTTCATTTTGCAGGGACAAATAAACACTGGGAGATGAAGAGGGATACCCCCTTATTCCCTCCTGTAAAGGGATGGCCAAAACGAGCACTTTTAAATCTTTATTTGTGTCAGGGAATAGGTATAAATCTGGATGTAGTCAATTTTTGGCTTATATGTACCTTCCCTATATGAAACGGGGAATGCACATATAGATTTTTGAATCGCTTGAGCAATGCCAACATTCAACTTAGATGTGATATGGAAATCCACGTGTAACTGGATCCTTTCTAACATCGTCTTTACGTCATTAATAGAGCTTCTAAAGTAACCCCCATAGTGTGACACAATGGTACTTTGCCTTTCCCCTGCTGGCAGACTTAGGCTCATCTATGTGGGGAAGGGTGTGGTGAAGTGCTTTAGTGGAGCAACAAGACGTATGCGGTAGGTTGTGTATGTATGTTTAGGGACGGTGTAGGTGTCTGTATGTGTGGGGGAGGTATATGTATGTGATTTGAGAGGTATGGGCTTTATGTTGAGGTGAAGGGCTGTATTTGTGTATGGGTTGTTTGTAGGTGAAGCTACTTCTTTCTGAAGAGTGTGAGTGTGTGTGTGTGAGTGTGAGTGTGAGTGTGAGTGTGAGTGTGAGTGTGTGTGTGTGTGTGTGTGTGTGTGTGTGTGTGAGTGTGAGTGTGTGTGTGTGTGTGTGTGTGAGTGTGAGTGTGTGTGTGTGTGTGTGTGTGTGTGTGTGTGTGTGTGAGTGTGAGTGTGTGTGTGTGTGAGTGTGTGTGTGTGTGTGTGTGAGAGTGTGTGTGTGTGAGAGTGTGTGTGTGAGTGTGAGTGTGAGTGTGTGTGTGTGTGAGTGTGTGTGTGTGTGAGTGTGAGTGTGTGTGAGTGTGAGTGTGTGTGAGTGTGAGTGTGAGTGTGAGTGTGTGTGTGTGTGTGTGTGTGTGTGTGTGTGTGTGTGTGTGTGTTGTAGGTGATTTCACACAGAGTGTAGGTATGGGGTGCAAATACATTTCATCTCCTTTCTTCATCCCTCATGATCTCCCCTTCCCCTCCCCTTCTCAACAAATTAACTGCAGGTTTCAATATTCAATGACCCAGCCAGCATTACCACCATAGAACCTCCCAGTGTGGCAGGGGGTGGGGGAGGAGACTCTAGTCATTCCTGCAGGTGCCAGAGGAAGGATAAACGACTCTTTAGCCATAGTCACTGTTCCTCTTCCTCCTAATCTTTGGTGGCAGGACTCACTTGCTCCACTACTCTATGGATTCTTAGTCTCCCCTAATGGCTTCTTTCTCCACTCCATGGATGGCAGGGCCTGCCTGGACGCCTTACCAACAGTTTTTACTAACTCCCTCACTGCTTCTTTGGCTTTCCTTATATACATAAGTTTATTTTTGCAAGTGTAAATAAACCTATGCACATAGATGAATGGATAAAGAACCTGACTGACTGTCCATAGTAAGTGCAATTGGCCATTATGTAATGAGACTAAGCAAGATTATCATATTGTGAGCTAACCTATTAACCCTTAGATAAGTCAAATTGGAACAAGTCAGATGACAAACCCATAATGTAATTGGAACATAACACTATATTATGCAACCTACTAAGACAGGAAATGCTTCAGTCACCGATCCTTTTTCTGGTATTGAAGAGAATTTGTAGAATTCGTGGCTTCGATATGCTTTTTGTTTTATGAGCTGAACTGAATGTAAGACAAACTTGGAGGACACTTCAGATGAGCATGATGATACTTTAACCTCTAGAGTATAAAAAAAGATAAATTAAATACATTGTGTTAGAATGCTGGGTTCTGAAAGATCTAATACGTTAAAGGGAAGAGAAACACAATTTTTATTTTTAGTCAAAACTAGGATGTAAATATAATTTACAATGTTAGCAACTAAAATTTACATGGTTATTTTCAGTGTCTTTCCATCAAGACAATTTAAAAAGCTGATGTCTGCATATAATGAAACTGACTTGTTTATCTCTAGGAGTAAAATAAAGAGACCAAAAAGGAAAAATGATACCCTTACTAGCAGTATCTTTCCTGACCCGAAGGTGGTTTTAACCTTCGAAAGCTAGTCCAAACATGTATTAAGTTAGTGCAGTGTAAAAGAAGTTAGTGCAGTGTAAAAGAGTTTCATCTTATTTTCCTTTTTTGTTTCTCTTTTTAAGTAAGTACCATCAAAATGGACTAACATGGCTATCACACTACTTTATCTAAAGAATACAGAATCTGATGGTGCCAAAATGGATAAGATCTCAGAGTTCAGAAAAGCCCAAGCAGCTTTTCTCTATGCATATATACATGCTCTCACAAGGCTGTTGCAGCATGAGCTCCCCCTCAGTCTTATATCCAGTTCCAAATTCCCTTATATCTTTGCTTAATCAACTCGAGAATGAGAAGTGGGTGACAGGTCTATGTGCAGGGGCGGCCCAAGGGGGGTGCGGGGCCATGTGCGGAGACTCGGTGCGGGGCTTCATTTGCATAAGGTGCCTCATTTGCATAAATATTTGCATAATGTTACCATACACTAACTTTTAGTAAACATGCCTCTTAATGAGTATATGGATAAAGAAAGACTAAAAGGTTTCTACATTACTATAATCCAGTACCAACCGCCAGGCACATTAGGAACTACTACAAACACTGCCCATTTAGAACCCATAGCAAACCCGCCGTATCCTAACAGCACTACCAGGACTCACAAAGCACCATACCCTAACTATCAAAAGGCAACACTGCAAATATTAAACCAATACATTTCAGAGAACAACAATACATGACCTACTGGGGAAAGAACAAGTGGCAATGTCAAATAGGAATTATATAAACAGAATACCTCAGCTCAGTTACACATGCACAACATAGACCATCACCAAACAAGGAATCACAATTTAGAAACAGGAAGACAATAATTAAACTGGGAACCCCAAAAGCCAAACTTGGAATATACAACAACACTGTAGAAATAAAACTATAAATTAATTTCCTCTTGTACTAAACAAAGCGCAAAAATTAATGATGCACATTTCCCAGAGCTGACATATTCCAGTTAATAAATTCAAAATAAAGAGATATTTTTCTACCTTTTGTGCATTTTTTTTCAGTTGCAATTGTTCCAGCCACTTTCTTCTGGTTTCTTCGTGTCTTCTGCTAACTCTCCATCTGCTGTCCATTTGTCCTTTCTTCTGTCTTCTTGTTTTTTTTTTCCATTCTCCCTCTACATCTGCTTTAACATACTAATCTTCCTCCTTTTGCTCTTTCCTCATTCCTATTTCATCTACTCAAAATTTACCCCTCCATCCTCAATCCCCACTTACTCTCCCAATACCCGGCCAATTGTAGATTTTTTATCCCTCCCACACAAAATATTTTTCCCCTCTCCATTTTACTCTCCCAGCCCCACCCCATTCTAATCCTCCCCCAACACCAGCTCCCTTCTAGTTCCAGCCTCACCCAGCATCCATTCCCTTCTAGTCCCTGCATCAGCCCATTTCCAGTCCTAGCCCCCCATCAGCCCATTTCCAGTCCTAGCAACCCCCCAACCCAATACCAGTCCTAGCCCCCCCCATCAACCCACTTCCAGTCCTAACCCCCCATCACCCCATTTTCAGTTTAAGCCCCCCCTATAACCCATTACCAGTCCTAACCCCCCATCAGCCCACTTCCAGTCCTACCCCCCATCAACCCATTTCCAGTCAGCCCCCCATAGCCCATTGCCAGTCCTAACCCCCCCATCAGCCCACAGTCCAATACCAGTCCTAACCCCATCAGCCCACCTCAAGTACTAACCCCGCCCCATCAGCCCATTTCCTGTCCAAGCCCCCCCCCATAGTCCATTATCAGTCCTAACCCCCCATAGCCCATTACCAGACTGCCCCCATCAGCCAACAGCCCATTAACATTCTTAAACCCCCCATAGCCCATTGCCAGTCCTAACCCCCCCATCAGCCCACAGCCCATTACCAGTCCTAACCCCCCCCAGCCCATCACCAGTCCTAACCCCCCAACAGCCCACAGCCATTACCACTCCTAACCCCCCCAGCCCATCACCAGTCCTAACCCCCCAACAGCCCACAGCCATTACCACTCCTAACCCCCCCCAGCCCATCACCAGTCCTAACCCCCCCAACAGCCCACAGCCATTACCACTCCTAACCCCCCCAGCCCAGCACCAGTCCTAACCCCCCAACATCCCACAGCCATTTACACTCCTATCCCCCCCATCCCATCAACAGTACTAACCCCCCCAACAGCCCACAGCCATTACAACTCCTACCCCCCCCCCGCCGCGAATTTTTTTTTACAAAAAAGCCGTCGCTGCCTCTGCCGGGGCCGGGGCCGCCGCGGCAGAATCGAGTGTGCCGCGGGGCCCCCCCTGCCCAGCAGAGCCTGCCCTCCCCGGTATCACCTCTCTCAGCTGCCTCCAGTCACACGCGCCAGCTTTCAGAGCGCGAGGGAATAGTTTCTCCCTCGCTGCTCTGTTAAGCCCGCGGGGGCTGATGGGACTTCCCATCAGCCCCCGCGGGCTTAACAGAGCAGCGAGGGAGAAACTCCCCTCGCGCTCTGAAAGCCGGCGCATGTGACTGGAGGCAGCTGAGTGAGAGAGGTGATACCGGGGAGGGCAGGCTCTGCTGGGCAGGGGGGGCCCCGCGGCACACTCGATTCTGCCGCGGCGGCCCCGGCCCCGGCAGTGGCAACTTTTTTTTTTTTTTTTTTAATTTTAATGTTGGATCAGAATGTTTTTTGCGCGGGGCCCCCTGAAACGCGGGGCCCTGTGCAAAAAACATGCTCGCTCAATGGACGGGCCGGCCCTGTCTATGTGAGTCATTATCTTGTTGCTAAAGAACACCCATTATAGGTTAACTAACTTAGTTTCTCAGTTTTCTCGTTTGACGAGTAGGATGAATAAGTCACACAAATAGAACACCTTAGTTAAAGGTTGCTTTCCAACAAAACAGGGAAAGTGCAACACAAGTGTAGCAGCAGCCTGTGAACCAGGGAAGCAAAGATTCAGATCCTTCTGACATTCCTTGGCACTCAACCCTCTCACTGTCACAGATACAGACTTAACTATAAGCCCTCCAGAAACAAGAAGCTGAAGGACTTGTACTTTCGGTTTCAATGAAAAGGTAAAATGTAAGTTCTTAAATTAAAATGGGGTCTAGGGTGGATAAAAAGTAGTTACTCACCTATAGCAGATGTTCTCCGTGGACAGCAGAAAAAAATCCTCATGTAAGGGTGATGTCATCTGACAAGAGTTCATGCAGGAGTATTCCCCAGCAACTAGGGAGGAGTAGCCTAGTGGTTGGGGCAAGGTACTTCAGACTGGAAGGTCAGAGGTTCAAATCCCACCAGAGGACAGCAACCTTGGGCCGGAAGGACTGGGGTTTCTAGTCCCACAGATGCTCCTTGTGGTCTTGGGCAAGCCACTTAACCCTCCATAGTCCATGTTCCCTGTAAGTATTAATGTATGTGTCTCATATCCCCGTGTGTTAAATGTATCCCCCAAATGTGTTGTGACCGCTTTGATTGAAGGATAAGGCGGTATACAAAACTGTCTAAATAAATAAATAAACTACTCAAAGCTTTTGGGAGCTTCCTCTGAGCATGCGTATCATCCTCCCACCTGCTGCTGTGGCGTTATTTTAGTTCCATCTGATACTATAGCTATAGTAGAATACAACTTCTAGAGGAGGTGGGAAGGTTGCGAGGACTTTTTCCTGCTGTCCACGGAGAATACCTGCTACAGGTGAATACCTTTTCTCTGTGGACAAGCACTAAATAAAGTCCTCATGTATAGGACTCCCTAGCTACAGGCTACCTTAACAAGACAAGGAAATTGTTGCCGAACAGGGGCAAAATACTTGTTTTTGTTGGCAACAGGCTGTTTGTATTTTCTTTTCTTTTTTTTTTTTAAGGTAGCCAAACAGAAAATAATGGGCTTGGAGGGATGGAGTTGGATTCTATTCCCCAGATATATTCCATAGTACTGATTGGCTAAAGTTGCTGTTACGTTGAGAACACAATAGTGAACCATGAATGTGTGGACTGATCTCCATGCCACAACTTTGCAAATATCTTCCATGTAGACCGAGCGCAAGTCATGGTTCTGATATGACACTATGAGTCATATGACCCTTATGGCTTAGGCCTGCCTAGGCATAAGCGAAAAAGATGCAGTCTGCTAGCCAAACTGAAAGTGAGCATTTGGAGACAGCAACCTCTAGTTTATTGGGGTCAAAACAAACAAAAAGCTGCATGGACTTTTGTCCGCTTCAAGCAGAACGGATAAGGCTCGTTTGTAGTCCAACATGTGCAGCACAGTTTCCCCTTTATGAGCATGTGTTTTTGGGAAAAATGTTGGTAGAACAACTAATTGATTAAGATGGAAATCCAATACCACTTTTGGAAGGAATTTGGGATGAATAAGAAGACCGCTCTATTATGATGGAATTTAGTGCAAGGGGGATAAACCATGAGATCCTCAAGCTCGCTCATCCTCTGAGCTGAAGAGACTGCCACCAAAAACAAAACACTCCAAAAACTTCAGAGGGCAGAAATTGAGTGGCTCAAAAGGAGCTTTCATTAGTTGTGCAAGAACCACACTGAGGTTCCAAGACACTGCAGGTGGCTTGAAGGGAGGCTTCAAGAAAAGCAAACCCCACAAAAAGCAAACTACTAAAGGCTGTACAGGGATGGGTCTTCCCTCAACACCTCAATAGTAAGTTCCAATTGTTTTGAAGTGAACCCTAAGTGAGTTTGGCTTTAGATCTAGGGAATAATCCTCTCACCAGACAGCAAACCTCTTCCATTTGCATGAATAGAATCTTCTCATTGAGGCCCTCCTGGAGGCCAAAAAGACATTGGTTAAACCGGCCGGCAGACTGAGCTCAGATAACATTAGACTCTCAATATCCAAGCTGTGAGGGCCAAGGACTTGATGTTAGAATGCATGGCCTAACCAAAGTAGTTCCCAATTAGAAGACTGTAACAGGAGAGGAAACCAAGGTTGTCTGAGCCAGTAGGGAGCGATAAGGTTCATCAAGCCTTCGTCCATTTGGAGCTTCAGGAGGGGCTTGGCAATGAGAGGAATTAGAGGATACACATACAAAAGACCCTCCCCCTAATCTAGGATGAAAGAATCCAAGACTAGTCTGCTGTGCAACCTTACTCTGGAGCAGAACTGATCCACCTGGGCATTCTGAGGAGTCGTGAAATGATCTATAGAGGGGGGGCCCCACTCCTGAAAGATGTGAGTTGCAACATCCCTGTCCAGTATCCATTCATGCAGTTGGAGGACTCGACTTAGTCTGTCTACCAGAGTGTTTTGCTTGCCTGGTAGGTATGTGGCAAGTCCATCCCATGGGCAATAACAAATTTCCACAACCTTACTGTTTCTCAACACAGGAGGCATGAGCCCATTCCTCCCTGCTTGTTGATGTTGCTACTTGACTTTCAGTTTGAACCAGGACAATTTGGTTGGCCAATCGATCTTTGAAAGCCTTTAGAGTGTTTGCTATGGATCTTAATTATAAGAAACTGATCTCATGTAGACTTTCTTGGAAGGAACAATCTCTCTGAGTGTGAAACCCATCAAGATGAACACCCAAACCCAGTTTGGATGCATTTGTCATCAATATTTTTTGTGGAGGAGTAATTTGGAAGGAGAGACCTTTGAACAAATTCTGATGAATTGTCCACCATTGCAATAACTGAATGAGTGGATTGGTGACATACAGATGATCTCTGAGATGTCCTGTGGCCTTGGTCAATTGAGTTATCAAAGTTCACTGAGCCTGTTTCATTTGGAGATGTGCCAAAGGTGTTACATGCACTATAGAAACCATGTGTCCTAGTATACTGAACATCTTGAGTAGAACTGTTGCTATCAATTTGTGAAGACTATTGTGTGGGAAGAAGGATCTTGCCTAAGTCATGTCAAGCAGGGCCCCTATGAATTCCAATTGTTGAGACGGCTGAAGATGGGATTTCGGGTAATTTATGACGAACCAACACCTAGAATGGTCAACAGTGTTGCTTCTCGAACTCCTTCCTGAGTGGTACTCTTTATCACCCAATCGTCCAAATAGGGGAAAAAAAATACTCCCAGGGACCAAAGGCAAGCTGCTACTAATGCAAGAGATCAGGAAATACCTGGAATAAAGGGTGATGTGCTTCTTATCAGTGAAGCCAATTTTCTCTTCGACTTGTTCGCTGATGAGATTCTCTCCAAGGAATGGTACCATCAGCAAGCTTACATAATAACATAGTAAATGATGGCAGATAAAGACCAATATGGTCCATCTAGTCTGGCCAGTAAGATGGCAAGAGTAGGTGCACCTGCCGCTCCATGCAGACAATCCCTCCCTCCCTATGTCTTTGTTTAGGGGTGAACCCACCACTTCGTGTAGGATACCCTTGTTTGTTGAGAAATTAGATAGTTAAGTTTATTTTGATTTTATCCTGTTGCTGTAAAGGGATCCACTGTGTCTGCCCCATGCCATTTTGAATTCTGTCACTGTATTTGCCCCCACCACTTCCATCGGGAGGGCATTCCAAGCATCCACTGTGTTTGCCCCCACCACTTCCATCGGGAGGGCATTCCAAGCATCCACCACCCTTTCAGTGAAAAAGTATTTCCTGACATTGCCTTTCAATTTACCCCCTTGCAGCTTCATGTTATGCCCTCTAGTTTTACAGCTTCCCCGTCTTTGGAAGAGGTTTTTTGTTCATTATTTCTCTATTTAAAGGTCTGAATCATATCTCCCCTATTTCTCCTCTCCTCCAGAGTGTACATATTTAGGTCTTCAAGTCTCTTCTCATAAGGCTTCTGACTCAGGCTCCAAATCATTTTGGTCACCTTCCTCTGAACAGTTTCCAGTCTTTTTACATCCTTTGCAAGATATGGTCTCCAAAACTGAACACAGTATTCCAAGTGAGGCCTCACCAGTGACTTATACAGTGGCATTAGTACCTCTTCCTTTCTGCTGGTAATTCCTCTTTGAATGCAACCCAACATCCTCCTGGCTTTTGCCATGGCCTTGTCGCACTGTTTTGCCATCTTCAGATCCTCAGAAATAATCACACCAAGGTCCTTCTCCTGGTCCGTGCACACCAACCTCTCGCCCCCTATCGCGTACATTTCCCTTGGATTTCTGCTTCCCAAGTGCATGACACTGTACTTCTTCGCATTGAATCTTAACTGCCAAGCATTAAACCATTCTTCCAGCTTTTGAAGATTGTTCCTCATGTTATCCACTCCCTCAGGGGAGTCCACTCTGTTGCAAATTTTCGTGTCATCTGCAAAAAGACGGACTTTTCCATTCAGTCCTTCAGCAATATCACTCACAAATACATTCAACAGTGCTGAGCCCAGGACTGAACCCTGGAGTACCCCACTAATCACCCTCCTTTCATCTGAGTGAGCTCCATTTACCATCACTTTCTGTCGTCTGTCAGTCAACCAATTTATTTATTTATTTAGCAAACATTTATATACCGCTACTTCCAGCAATCAGCAGCGGGTTTGATTACATTTCTGATCCAGTTCACCACCTTGGGACCCATCCCAAAACTATGGAGTTTATTGATAACCATCCTATGAGGAACAGTATCAAAGGCTTTGCTGAAATCCATCCAGGTAGATGACATCCATCGCATGCCCCTGATCTAGTTCTCGGGCCACCCAGTCAAAGAACTCAATCAGATTTGTTTGGCAAGATCGTCCTTTGGTAAAACCATGTTGCCTCGGATCATGCAAACTGTTGGTTTTGAGAAAGTCCACTATTCGCTCTTTCAGGAGCACCTCCATTACTTTTCCCGCCACAGAGGTAAGGCTCATGGGCCTGTAGTTAGTCACTTCTTCCCTGTCACCACTTTTGTGAAGAGGTACCACATCAGTCCTTCTCCAGTTCTGAGGAACTTCTCCTGTTTCCAAGGATATGTTGAAAACATCCTTTGACGGTCCTGCAAGAATCTCTCTGAGCTCTTTCAGTATCCTGGGATGTATCCCATCCGGTCCCATGGCCTTGTCCACTTTCAGTTTTGCAAGTTGTTCTAACACATTATCTTCTGTGAATGGTGTGGTATCGACTTCATTCCCATTTTTATATTTGGGAGTCACAGGTGGTCCTTCTCCAGGATTTTCTGTAGTAAAAACAGAGCAGAAGTATTTGTTTAGCAATTTCGCTTTTTCAATATCACTTTCCACGAGTCCGTTCCCAGCACTTGAGTCCTGAAATTCCATCTCTGATTTTCCTCCTCTCCTGAATATACCTGAAGAAAGTTTTGTCGCCACTCTTCACATCTTTAGCCATCTTTTCCTCTGCCTTTGATTTTGCTTTCCTTATTTCTCTTTTAGTTTGATCCTGTATTCCTTTCTGTGTTCCTCTGTTTGCAAGCTTTTGAATTTTGTGAAAGCTGTGTTTTTTGCCTTTAACTGAGCAGCCACTTCTTTGGAGAACCAAATAGGTTTCCTTCTCCTCTTGTTTTTATTTACTTTCCTTACATATTTATCTGTTGCCCCTTTTATTGCCACCTTTAGTTTAGCCCACTGCAATTCCACTTCCCTTATCCCCTCCCACCCTGCCAACTCCTCCTTCAGGTACTTGGCCATTTTACAGAAGACAGTGTTTTTGAAGTTTAGGACTTTGATTTTGCTACTATTGGACTACACCTTGGTTTTTATCTCAAACCACAATGTGTGATGATCACTGCTGCTCACAGGGGTACCTACCCGGACATCCGACAAGCTATCACAGATGGTGAGCACTAAATCCAGTATTGAGCTTTCCCTGGTTGGTTCCATCACCATTTGTCTAAGTAACGCATCTTGGAAAGCATCCACAATTTTTTTGCTTCTCTCCAGATTATCCTTATCCTGCACGAATTGTTCTAGGTCTGAGGACAGAAGCCAGGTGAATCTCTGGGTACCAATACCTATGGTAGAAGCTCTCTATATGGTTTTGAAGATATCATAGGTTGCTCGGACCATGAACTTCAAGCAGTCCTTAGTGTGACTCACAAGGGAATGATACTGTTCCAATTTCTCTGGAGAGAGATACTGGGACAGAATGATATCTTTCAGAAATATGATGTGTTTCAGAAACATGCCTATTTAGAGCTGGTAAAAGGCAATGTGGGCCGTAAGCATGGAACTCTGGAAAAACTTCTCCCGAAAGAGTCTAGTGTATGAGCCTCCCATCCCGGGAGTGCTGAGGGGATCTGACCACCAGGGAATGAGGAGGAAGCTGGGGCTTCTCGAACCCAGGAGCCCTTAGAACTCTATACATGGATTCAAGTTTTCTACTAACTGGAGGTACAGTGAGGGGGTTCTCCTGCATTCTCTGTACTCTCTAAAGCAGGGGTTCTCAACCCTGTCCTCGGGACCCACCTAGCCAGTCGGGTTTTCAGGATAACCACAATGAATATGTATGAGAGAGATTTGCATACACTGCCTCCATTATATACAAATCTCTCCATGCATATTCACTGTGGTTATCCTGAAAACCCGACTGGCTAGGTGGGTCCCGAGGACAGGGTTGAGAACCCCTGCTCTAAAGGATGCAGTGCACAGGCACTGTCACCGCTTCCTTAGGAGCCTAGGAGTACTAAAGCATCTCCGATTCTTCTGCCCTGGGCTCATCCTCAGTTTTCAAAAAAAATGGTATGGCCTTGGCCATATCTCTAACAAAATTTTGGAAGGTCATATCCTCAGGAGGTGACTTTCATTTCTCATGAGAAGGGTCTAATGGAAATCCTGGGGATCTGTCTTCCGACTCTACAATGGTGACGCAGCCTTTTGATTCAGAGAGAAAATCGAAATACTTCCGAGTCTTTGCCTTGATTGTTCTCCTGTATTTTGGGGATTGGGAGCTCCTTCAGAAACAATGACGCAACAATTATCTAATAGGCCTCGAGGAAGCATCAGACCTTGAAACACTAGAGTGAGAGATTGGCCTGGCTGGCTCCAATGTCAGGACCCTTCGATGCCCCGATGTCAATGCCTCTCCCGCAGGCAAGCTATGTTTCTCAAGGAATGGTTGGAAAGATGACATGCATGCACAGAGGAAGCTCCCAAAAGCTTTGAGTAGTAGCTGAGGAGTATTCCTGTGGGCTCCATCGGATGACATCACCCCATAAATGAGGACTTATTTCCTGCTTGTCCACAGAGAAAGTTGGATTCTCTCAAAGATAGTTCAGAAGATAGACTGGTTGAACCTACTGTCACTTCAGAAGGCCAGTGTCCTAAAGAGAAGCAGAAGAGTGGACTACTGCCTAGTGGATAAAGCAGCAGGCCAAGGACCAGGGAAGCTAGGGCTTAAATCCTGCTTCACCCACAGACACTCCTTGTGTACTTTAACAAATCACCTAACCCTCCATTGTCTCAGGTCAGGGCTGGCCTATCCACTAGATGGCCACCTAGGGCAGAAGACCTTGGTAAGTGGCACACCATGATTTTTTTAAAGCCTCCGCTTTGTACTGCTGCTTTGGTACCCATGGCAGGTCATGTGTTTGGGAACTCGTGACATGAAAACTATGGCCTGCTGCTTTCCTCCTCCCCTCCAATGCAACTTCCTATCAGAGAGGGGAAGGAGCGGCAGACCATGAGTGTGTGCGAAGGCGCTGAAGCACATGGTTTAGCAGTACATTGAAGTGGCAGCAGAAAGACACCGCTTTCAAAACGAAGAATCGTACCACTACCGCCGCTCTCCTCCCCAGAGATTATGAATTCGGTGGTCTGCAGCATGGCGTGGCAGAGGAGAGGTGATGGCGAGGATGGGGATGGCTAGGTGGGGGCTTCTGCCAGGGGCGGAAGAAACCCCTGGGCTGGCCACGTCTCAGGTATAACTTAGACTGGAAGCTCTCCTGGGCAGATGCTTAGCTAACTAAACCTCATCTTGAGCTCATATTTAGAAACAGTGAGTAATTAAATCTAAAATCCAAATCCTAGGTAGCAACCAACACTGCCATGGCTCTGTTACAACAAACTTGGAGATGCCTATCCAACATTGTGCCAAAGGACTGGAGAGAGGCTCATGTGGTGCCTTTACACAAAAGCGGAAGTAAGGATGTGGTTGAAAACTACAGGCCGGTTAGTTTAACTTCGGTGGAAAGTAAATTATTGGAAAAGCTACTGAAAGAGAAAATAGTGAGGTTTCTGGAGTCCAGCGGATTACAGGATCGGAGTCCAGCGGATTACAGGATCCGAGGCAGCATGGATTCACCAGAGGCAGGTCTTGTCAGACAAATCTGATTGATTTCTTTGACTGGGTGACCAGGGAGTTGGACTGAGGGAGAGTCCTAGATGTGGTGTATTTAGATTTCAGTAAAGCCTTTGACACTGTTCCTCACAGGCAACTTATAAACAAACTGAGCACCCTAGGGATGGACCCTAAAGTTACTGCTTGGGTTAGAAATTGGTTGGGTGGGAGGCGACAAAGAGTACAGGTAAATGGAGCTAACTCTGAGGAGAAGGATGTTACCAGTGGTGTGCCCTAGGGATATGTCCTTGGTCCGATTCTTTTTAACATCTTTGTTAGTGATATAGCGAAAGGGCTGTCGGGTAAGGTTTGCCTCTTTGCGGATGATACCAAAATCTGCAATAGAGTAGACACCCAGGAAGGTGTAGATAACATGAGGAGGGATCTAGCTAAGCTTGAAGAATGGTCTAGAATTTGGCAGCTGGGATTTAATGTTAAAAAATGTAAGATCATGCATTTGGGCTGCAGCAATCCAAGGGAGCAATATAGTATAGGGGGTGAAGTACTTTTGTCCACTAAAGAAGAGCGGGACCTAGGCGTAGTTGTGTCTGATGATCTTAAAGTAGCTAAACAGGTAGAAAAGGCAACGGCAAAAGCTAGAAGGATGCTTGGGTGCATATGGAGAGGAATGGCTAGCAGAAAAAAGGAGGTGATAATGCCTCTGTATAAGTCTTTGGTGCGACCTCATTTGGAGTATAGTGTGCAATTCTGGAGACCGCACCTTCAAAAGGATGTGAACAGGATGGAGTCGGTGCAGAGGGTGGCTACTAAAATGATTAGTGGTCTTCATTATAAAGAATAAGAGGACAGACTTAAGGATCTTAATATGTACACCTTAGAGGAAAGGCGGGATAGAGGCGATATGATTGAGATGTTTAAATACCTCCATGGCATAAATGTTCAGGGAGAGAGCCTCTTTCAATTGAAAGCAAGTTCTGCTACGAGGGGACATGGGATGAGGGTGAAGGGAGATAGAGTCAGGAGTGATATGCGGAAATATTTATTTAGGGAAAGAGTAGTGGATCCGTGGAATAGTCTCCCAGTGGAGGTGGTAGAGATGAGGATAGTAACTCAATTCAAAAAAGCATGGGACAAACACAAAGTATCTCTAAAGGTAAAAAGGGGACTGTTGCAGTTGTTGATATGGAAGGACAGACTAGATAGGCCATGTGGTCTTTTTCTGTCGTCATATTTCTATATTTCTATGTTTCTATTAGATCTGCTTGGGTATAACAGGAATAGATGCAATATAGTAAGCTAATAGGAACAGCTCTTTTAGCTACATTAAGTATAGGGTTCTTTGGGTGATAAAACCCCAAAAGCTGAATAGACTTTATATTGTCCTTAGTACTCTCCAGATATAAGTCAAGGACTCTTTTGCAATCCAAACTATGTAATGCTTATTCACTTCTGAGCATGCTGAAAAAATGATTTTGGCAGAACAACTGACTGGTTAAAGTTAAAATCTAATACTACCTTAAATATGAACTTAAGTTTTTAGCTATACCCTTTTATGAGAGAATACTGTATAGTATGAGAAGTGAAAGTAACTAGGGCCTGCAGTTTTCATCAGCTGAGTAAAATGCACATTAAGATCCCAAGACTTTGCAGGAGGATTGCTTCAACTGAAGCAAGCCTTACATAAACAAGAAAATTATGAGCAGAACAAAGGTAAATTCCAGATGCATTCAGTTGAATCCTTACTAAATTGATCTTCAGACCAGACTGACAGATGTAGAAGATGGATGCAGTTTCTGTGCGAAGCAAGAGGATGGATCTATGGCCTTGCATTGCTAGATGGAAAGTCTTTTCCATTTCAACCCACATGACTTCCTAGTGAATTCCTTTCCAAAGCCATGGAAGAACTTGACTGAAGATACCAAGAGAGAGAACTACCCCATATTCAACAACCAAGCCAAGAGAGCCAGGGACTGGAAGTTAGGATACAGAAACATCCATCAGTTCTGTGACGCATCAAGGTTGGACACCATTCCAACTGAATCAGGCTGCTGACAGCTCCCAGAGGAGAGGGTACAATATTTTCCTTGGCCAAAAGGGAACTATGAGGATCCATAGTTCAGTCTTTTCTGAGTTTTTCCAACATTTTTGCTTATAGCTTTGTTAGAAGACACACATATAGAAGACCTTTCACCAAGTGAAAAGGCATTTTAATCTAGTCTATCTTATGACCCTCTCTTTGTGCCAAAACTACACACTTTCCTGTTTAGATGATGGCAAAAAGATATATTTCAGGTGTTCCCTACTAGAGGAAATTCTAGTCTACCATCATGCCCCTGGAAAAACTTAGTACAGGGTGGATTCACTACTAGACTAAACTAAACTAAAGGTGGTAATAAAAGGGGCAACAGAAAAATATGCAAAAAAAATAAATAAAAACAAGAGGAGAAGGAAAATTATTTGGTTTTCCAAAGGCAAAAAACACAGCTTTCGCAAAATTCAAAAGCTTGCAAACAGAAGAACACAGAAATGAATACAGGATCAAACTCAAACAATAAAAAGAGAAATAAGGATAGCAAAATCAAAGGCTGAGGGAAAGATGGCTAAAGATGTTAAGGGTGGCGACAAAACATTCTTCAGGTATATTCGGGAAAGGAAAAAGATCAGAGTTGGAATTGCAGGACTCAGAAGTTCTGGGAAAGGACTCGTGGAAAGTGACATAGAAAAAGCGAAATTGCTAAACAAATACTTCTGCTCTGTTTTTACTAAAGAAAATCCTGGAGATGGACCAGTTGTGACACCCAAATATAAAAATGGGAATGAAGTAGATACTACACCATTAACAGAAGATGAGGTGTTGGAACAACTTGCTACACTGAAAGTGTACAAAGCCATGGGACCGGATGGGATACATCCCAGGATACTGAAAGAGTTCAGAGAGGTTCTTGCAGGGCCGTTAAAGGATGTATTCAACAGATCCTTGGAAACAGGAGAGGTTCTTCAGGACTGGAGAATGGCTGATGTCGTATCTCTACATAAAAGTGGTGACAGGGAAGAAGTGTCAAACTACAGACCCGTGAGCCTTACCTCGGTGGCAGGAAAAGTAATGGAGGCGCTCCTGAAAGAGCGAATAGTGAACTTTCTCAAAACCAACAGGTTGCAAGATCCGAGGCAACATGGTTTTACTGAAGGACGGTCTTGCCAAACAAATCAGATTGAGTTCTTTGACTGGGTGACCAAGGAACTAGATCAGGGGCATGTGATGGATGTCATCTACCTGGATTTCAGCAAAGCCTTTGATACTGTTCCTCATAGGAGGTTGTCAACAAACCCAGTAGCTTGGGGATGGGTCCCAAGATGGTGAACTGGATTAGAAATTGTTTGACTGACAGACGACAGAAGGTGATGGTACATGGAGCTCACTCGGATGAAAGGAAGGTGATTAGCAGGGTGCCCCAGGGTTCGGTCCTGGGCCCGGCACTGTTAAATGTATTTGTGAGGGATATTGCTGAAGGACTGAATGGAAAAGTCTGTCTTTTTGCAGATGACACAAAAATTTGCAACAGAGTGGACTCCCCTGAGGGAGTGGATAACATGAGGAAAGATCTACAAAAGCTGGAAGAATGGTCTAATGCTTGGCAATTATGATTTATGCGAAAAGGTGCAGTGTCATGCACTTAGGTAGCAGAAATCCAAGGGAAATGTACGCAATAGGGGGAGAGAGGTTGGCGTGCATGGTTCAGGAGAAAGACCTTGGTGTGATTATCTCTGATGATCTCAAGTTGGCAAAACAGTGCGACAAGGCGGCGGCAAAAGCCAGGAGGATGTTGGGCTGCATACAAAGAGGGATTAACAGCAGAAAGGAAGAGGTAGTTGTGCCACTGTACAGGTCGCTGGTGAGGCCTCACTTGGAATACTGTGTTCAGTTTTGGAGACCATATCTTGCAAAAGATGTAAAAAGACTGGAAACTGTTCAGAGGAAAGCGACCAAAATGATTTGGAGCTTGCATAAGAAACCCTATGAGAAGAGACTTGAAGACCTAAATATGTACACTTTGGAGGAGAGGAGGGATAGGGGAGATATGATTCAGACCTTTAAATACTTAAAGAGGAACGATGAACAAACAACCCTCTTCCAAAGATGGGGAAGCTGCAAAACTAGAGGGCATAACATGAAGTTGCAAGGTGGAAAATTGAAAGGCAATGTCAGGAAATATTTTTTCACTGAAAGGGTGGTGGATGCTTGGAATGCTCTCCCGATGGAAGTGGTGGGGGCAAACACGGTGACGGAATTCAAAACAGCATGGGATAAGCACTGCGGATCTCTTTATAGCAACAGGATAAAAACAAAATAAACGGAACCATCTAACTTCTCAACAAATAGGGGTGTCTTACATGGAGTGGTGGATCCACCCCTAAACAAAGACATGGGGAGGGGTGGCCTGCATGGAGCGACGGGTGCACCTACTCTTGCCGTATATTTTCTGGGCAGACTGGATGGACCATGCTGGTCTTTATCTGCCGTCATTTACTATGTTAGAGTTAGGAACTTCAGTTCACAAGTATTCAGTGATTCAAAGAGCTATCTGCTGCATTAGTACCACACTGAGATCCCATCACACAAATGGAAGCTTTAGGGGGGTTAGGGGGCTTCAAGAGAAGCGAGCCTGACATGAAGCAAACTAAAGGCGGTAATGAGATGAGTTTACCCTCTACGTGGTGATGGTAAGCTCCGATTGCACTGAGGTCAACCCTTACTGAATTGGTCTTCAAACCAGATTGGGAGAGGTTTAGAAGGTATTCACATAGTTTTTGGGTGGAGCAGGAGAACAGATTTAAGGCCTCTTTTTTATTTTATTTATTTACATTCTCTTATATACCGCGCTATTCTGCATCAGTGCGGTTTACATTGAACAAACTGAAATTACATTGAACAAGGCATTATAACTTGGAGATAACTATTTTACAGGGAACATGGGCTATGGAGGGTTAAGTGGCTTGCCCAAGACCACAAGGAGCACCTGTGGGACTAGAAACCCCAGTCCTTCCGGCCCAAATTTGCTGTCCTCTAGTGGGATTTGAACCCCCGACCTTCCAGCCTGAAGTACCTTGCCCCAACCACTAGGCCACTCCTCCACTCCATTTTCACACAAGACGGCAAACCTCTGTCATTTGAAAGGAGATGCTCTTCTAGTAGAAACTCTTCTGGAAGCCAAGATGGCATCGGCTACAATAACCGGCAAGTTCAGGGAATCAAATTCAAGACTCAACATCCAAGCTGTGAGAGCTAGGGACTTGATTATTAGGATACAGAAGTCTGCTCTGATCCTGCAAAAAAGGTTGGAGAGGTGTCCAGGCACATGGGGCTCAGAATGGATACATCCTGTAACAAAGGAAAACACAGTTAAAAAGGGGCAATGAGTATCATTGCGCCTCTGTCTTGTTGGAGTTACAAAAGAGTTTTCGATATCAGAGGAATTGGTGGTTACCCACACAGTAGTCCCTTTTCCCAATGCAAGAGAAATTTGCTAATTTGCTGCATGTCCATGTTCTGGTGCAAAACAGAGGAACCTGCTTGCTCTGGGGAGTTGCCAGTTGGTCTGTTGAGGGAGTACCCCACTCCCAAAGACAGTCCATGCCACCTCCCTGTTCAGAGTTCATTTGTGCGGATGAAAAACTTTGCTCAGTCTAACTGCCAGAACACTGTCATCTCCTGTCAGATAAGAGGCACGTAGTGACATTCCATGAGAAGTCACAAAGTTACAGAATCTGACCGTCTCCCAGCACAAGAGGTACAAGTGCGTTCCTCCTTGCTTTTTGATGCAGAACATCGCCACTTGGTTGTCTGTTTGAATCATGACAATTTGTTTGGGCAATGATCTCTGAAAGACTTTAGTGTTCACAATTCTTTCAGATGGGATCACAAGCCTTGAATGTGAAACTCATCGAGCTGAACTCCCCAACACAACTTGGGCACATCCACTGTCAGAAGCTTTTGAAATGGAGAGCCTTTTGCAGAATTTTCAGGGATCATACACCAGGAGAGAGACTTCTAGAGAAGCCTTATGATGGTAACGGTGTCTCTAAGGCAATGAACAGACTGATTCCATTGAGTGCCCCTTGAATGTAAGCATGAAGAAATATCCGTATCTCCTTTTTATCCTGCTCTGGCAAGGTTCCCCAGAGCTCAATACACTCTTTCAATCTCCATCTGCAGCACCTGCCCCACATGATTCATGTCTTTCAACAGCTCAGCACATGAACTATCACCTCCAAAGTTTATTCTCCCATTGCCTCTAGGACACCCCAGAATGTCATATTGCTTCACTGGCTCTGATGTTCTATGTTGTCCGTGACAATGAGCCATGGGAGTGAAACTGTTGAAGCCATGTGGCCTAACATTTTCAATATGGTTCTCACTGAAATCTGCTGACTGCTTTGCCTGCTGCATTAAGCAGATGAGCTAGTCCAAAGGGAGAAAGGCTCTTTCCTAAGTTATGATTAGCATAGCTCCAATGAATTTCAATTGATGGAAAGGATCCAGCTGAGACTTTGGGTAGTTTGTGATGAACCCTAGTAGTTTCAACACTTGGATGATGATGCTTACAGATTCTTGATCTCCATTCTGTGTGGCACTCTTGAGCAGCCCATAGTCCAAGTATGGAAATGTGCATGCCCAATTTGTGTAAAAATGCTATGACAACAAGGTGAATACGCGAGGGGCAAAAGTGAGGCCAAAGGTCAGAACGTGATACTGGAACTGGTGTTTCTCTACAAGAAATCTGAGATACTTACCGTGACTGAAATGCATCCGGATGTGTGTGTAGGCATCCTATAAGCCCAGAGAACACAGCAATCAACTTTTTGGAGATTAAGGAGTAAGAGGCTGAGAGATAAACATCCTCAACCTTTCTCTTACGAGGATGTTCAGGTCTCTCAGATCTAGAATGGAGTGGAAACCTCTTGTTTCCTTTGACACCAAGAAATATCTAGAGTAAAATCCCTGCCCTTTTTCTCCAGGTGGCATGGGTTCAATAGCATTGGCCATGACAAGGGCAGAAATTTCCTTTATAAGTACCGCCTGCTTATATGACACCAGGAAATTTGGTCTAGGAAGGAAACAGAAAGAGTATGCTTCCCTATAATAGTCCCTGATCTACTGCGGTTAAAAGAAACAAAAACCTGGGTGGTCTTTTCTTTATTTTCTCCCACAGGTTTTGCTTACTTCGCACAATGAAAAGAAAAAATGTAATTATCCATGGCATCAAAGGCAGGTAGCCAAAGGCATAGGGGTCAAAGGGGTGTGCAACAGTTGTTAATGTGCGCCTCTTAGGGGGAGAGAATAAAGTTCCCTCCTCAAGTCTTGCTGAATACCATGACAACAGCAGAGATCAAGGCATTTCTGCGCAAGCCCATGGTAATTCCAGAATGGCTATCACACACCAATCCATAGAAAGGTGTGTAAAAATGATAACTGAGGTTGCCGGTCATGTGTACAATCAGGAGAGGAGGGAACATTATATTAGGAATCAGATGGTCGGCAGGGAGCTCATGAGCTGAAACAGAAGCAAACAAGAAATGGCTTCTTTGCTGGATTTTGTTAAATAACATTAAATTAACTGCATAAATGACATTTTAAAGACAATTATGTAGCTACAGGTGTTGTTCAGACTATTTGTACATTCAAATAAATATGACTTAATTTCCACATATTTCAATTGTGATTTGATGTAGGTAAGACTCACCTTATGCAGTATCTGAAGATAGCTTTAGATTCAGCATGCAAAACTGCATAATTTGATCACTAATAGTTTGCAAAGTTTGGAAAAATAAAAATCTACCCCTAAAATTGACACTCCCTACCTCCCAGTCTCCCTTATCCCTCTTTCCCTTTCCTCCCCATTCCGCATTATCAATTACATGTTTCATTCACTCTCTCTGACACATACCACTCCACAAAGGGTGTCCATACTTGATCAAAACGCTGCAGTTAAAATTTTTACCTCATAATCATTCTTTCCACATTGTACAGTTCCCACATAAAAGCCATGTGGACATTGCTGGAGGGGCCACTTGCTTCCAGAAAGAAGCCAATATCATTTTCACCATATTCATACCATGCCTTGCCAGCTCAAGTTGTGAAGCCCTTGCCTCAAATACTGACATGATAAACACACAGATTCCTTGATCCCAAGGCACCTCATACCCCAGTATCCTGTGCACCCTGTTCTGCATTCCCTTACAGAAACCTTTTAAGTACGGGCAGCTCCACCACACATGTGCAAGCATTCCTTTAATTCCACACCATCTCCAGCACGCATATGAAGTGCCTGGAAAGGCCCATGCTACAGGTTCTGGGGTTATGTACCAACCATATAACTTACAATTATTTTCTTGAACATTAACTGCCACAGAACATCTCAGCCTTTTTTTTCTACTCTCTCCCACTGCATCTCTGTACAGTCAAACCTCGGTTTTCATGATTAATCCGTTCGAAAAAGTCTGACTAAAACCGAAACGTATGAAAACTGAAGCAATATTTACCATAAGAAATAATGTAAATCCAATTAATCCGTTCCAGACACCCAAAAATATTCACAAAAAATACATTTTATAGAGAATAACTATATTTTTACATACAGAAAACAATGAGAAATAAATATAAATAACTAATGAAATGGATAAATGAACATTTAACATCACTGAAAGCAAGCTAAGTACAGTACTGTACAGTACAGTATGTTAGCATCTGGCCTTAGCCACCCCTGACAAGCTGCTGTGCCCAGCTCTCTTCGGAATCACATTGGATTCAGCCCATTAAAATACCTTTACATTATCTGCTCAATGCTTCAGAATGGCAGAAAATCTTAATGATATAGCTTCAGACGTACCCTGCAAGAGAAAGAACTGCCTCCCACATTCATGCAACATCTCCTGCTTACGTTGACAGCTTTTCTTCCCTGCTACCTCCGAGCCTGAGGGGGCGCTCCAGAGAACGGGCAGGTGGTGGACGAGATCGGGGCCTTCCTCTCCGCGCAATCCTTGCCTCTCTAACTCTGACCAGGCTCGAGGATGTGTTTCATTTACGTGCTCAGCTGGCTTTCGCTTCTCATCACGCTGGCTATCGGTGAGTCCGGGGGGCAGTGCTGCCGGGACCGGGCGGGCGTTCTGGCAGTGTATACAGACCGGTGTGCAGCGCGAGGGTGTATTTATTTACAGTACTGTACTTTACGAAAACCGAGGCGATGTACGAGAACCGGGACAAAATCTCAGTCAAAAAAGACGTTGAAAACCGAAGCGATGTATGAGAACCGGGACAAAATCTCAGTCAAAAAAGACGTTGAAAACCGAAGCGTATGAAAACCGGGGCAAATGAAAACCGAGGTTTGACTATATGTAAGTTGCAATTCCTGAGCCCAGTAGGCCCTGCCCTGCCCACTTAAGAACATAAGAGCATAAGAAATGCCATACTGGGTCACACCAAGGTCCATCAAGCCCAATATCCTGTTTCCAACAGTGGCCAATCCAGGTCACAAGTACCTGGCAGATTCCCAAAAAGACACACAGATTCTACAATGCTTGTATTGGGGGAAGCAGTATATTTCCTGGGTCCTGTTTAATAATGGTTTATGGACCTTTCTTCCAGAAACTTGTCAAAACCTTTTTTAAACCCAGCTACACTAACAGCTTTTACTACATCTTCCGGTAATGAATTCCAGAGTTTGATTACGTGTTGAGTGAAAAAATATTTTCTCTTACTAGTCTTTTTTTTTTTTTATTATATTTTTATTCGAATTATCAAGGTAAAAATAACAATATTTAAAATAAGAATATTACAGCAATCAGCCTAGTCCACATTAAGGGGGAGTACAAGTGAATCAATAAAGAAAACACATAGGAAAATACACAGCTTAGAAGGAAAAAAAAGGAAGCACAGCCCTGAAAACTCAATAAGCTCTAATTACTTTGCATTACAGAAAAACTCATAAAAAAAAAAAAAGAAAAACATTTACAGCTTCAAAGGAGCCTGATGTATAATAAATGCCTCTAAAGACGACGTTTCAGAAAAAACATATTTGGTTCCCTCTAAAACCACCACACATTTGCAGGGAAATTTAAGAAAAAATGATGCACCCAGAGCAAGGACCCGGGGCTTTAAAGTCAAAAAAGCCCTGCGTCTCAACTGTGTTTGTCTGGAAACATCAGGGAAAATAGATATTTTTGCCCCACAGAAAAAAGCATTCTTATGCCACTGTATAGGTCACTGGTGAGGCCTCACTTGGAATACTGCGTTCAGTTTTGGAGACCATATCTTGCAAAGGATGTAAAAAGACTGGAGACTGTTCAGAGGAAGGCGACCAAAATGATTTGGAGCCTGCGTCAGAAGCCTTATGAGAAGAGACTTGAAGACCTAAATATGTATACCTTGGAGGAAAGGAGGCACAGGGGAGATATGATTCAGACCTTTAAATACTTAAAGAGAAATGATGAACAAACAAACCTCTTCCAAAGACGGGGAACCTGTAAAACTAGAGGGCATAACATGAAACTGCAAGGGGGTAAATTGAAAGGCAATGTCAGGAAATATTTTTTCACTGAAAGGGTGGTGGATGCTTGGAATGCCCTCCCGATGGAAGTGGTAGGGGCGAACACGGTGACGGAATTCAAAAAGGCATGGGACAAACACAGAGGATCCCTTTACAGAAATAGGAAAAAAAACAAAATAAACGGTACCATCTAACTTCCGAACCATATAACGTCTCAACAAATAGGGGTGTCCTATATGGAGTGGTGGGTTTACCCCTGAACAAGGATATGGAGAGGGGTGGCCTGCGCGGAGCGACAGGTGCACCTACTCTTGCCATCTCGCTGGGCAGACTGGATGGACCATGCTGGTCTTTATCTGCCGTCAACTACTATGTTACTATGTTACTATATTAGCAAAAAATAATCTCATCACAGAATTCTTATCTGCTTCTGAAGTAAAAGATACAAGAAGTGTGGCACGAGAAGAAATCAAATCCTGGGAAGACTCTATGAATTCAGATAAATCCATAGAGTCAGCCTGAACTTTAGAAACCACAACAAGAGGATCAGCAACAGGAGGAGCTCCAGCCCCAGGCAGATAATAAAGCTTATTAATAGGTGGCTTCAAATTGTTATCATATCCCAAAACTTCAGTTAAATATTTCTCAAATAAAATCTGAGGGGATATCAACCTGGTACAGGGAAAATTTAAACAACGAATATTTGTAGCACGGAGCGAGTTCTCCAACAATTCCTGTTGCATATGCAGAGTAATACTATCTTTCATAAAAGATAAGGATGATTTCTGTAAGGAATCATACTGCTTTTCCAATTTACAATATTTAGCATCAAGGACAGCAATCTGTGAATCATGTTGAGCCATTTTCATAACTGAACCTTTGGAAAACTCTGAAAATTGAGAGGCAACAGTGGCTAAAGAAGAAATAGAGGACTCAATACACGATAAAACAGATAGAACATCAACCAAGGAAACATTTTGAGAGTCCATTTTAACATAAGCTGCTTCGGAGCGCATATTGACACAGTCCCCCGGTAACGGAATGGCCTGTGGCAGAGGAACTACCAGAGGCACATACCTTCCAAAGAAGCTAAAGGGGATACAACATCCCTATTTAGCCCAAGTTCTTCCTTCATTGGAGAGGAGGTGACTGGGTCCATAATATCCAGTTCTGTAAGCAGGGCAGAGCTTGATAAACCCCGAAAGGCGTCGTCTGGAGGAGAGATACACTCGAGAACAGACCCGGAGGCAGCCTCCTCATCCTTCAGTGGCACTACGTGTTTATCCATTGGACCAACAGTTTTTACTATCTTAGAAGGATTAACAGTACTCACGTTGAGGGAGCGCTTCCTAAGCCTGCCCATACCAAGCGAACCACCTCCAGAACGCCAAGAGCGCCAAAGGAGCGCATAAGGAGCAGGATATGCCCCTTTAAACGCGCCCCTTCAAAGCGCGACCGCTACCGCGTGACCGCAGAGCGGAAAAGATCTTATGCCCCGTAGATGACGTCGGGGCAGGCACCGCGTGAGCGTCGGCCCTACAGGAACCCGGAGAGTCCACACCACAGCAGAGCACAGTCAGGCTGACCTCCTTCCACTCACTCCCGACAAGAACAGGAACCGCTTCCTCTCTTATGCCCCGTAGATGACGTCGGGGCAGGCACCGCGTGAGCGCCGGCCCTACAGGAACCCGGAGAGTCCACACCACAGCAGTGCACAGTCGGGCTGACCTCCTTCCACTCACTCCCCTTCTCTTACTAGTCTTAAACAGGTTACATTGTAGGTCAAGTCCTGCAGACACCTATAGAGGGCAGAGATCAACCCAGTAGTCAAGGTCCTGTTTTCACACACACTCCAAATCTGTATTCTCCTTTGTCACTTGTTTTGTTACCTCTTCCCCACTAATCAGTGGGCCAACTACATACAATAATACGCATGTGAATGGAGAAGATCATATTCCTCTTGGAGTGCCTTAAATGGCACCAACTTGCCATCCTCAAAAAGCTGTCTCAGTCATCGCAAGCCCTGCTTCTCCCTTTGCTTAAAGTTCCCCATGCTATCCCTTGCCAAAAAGCACCATTACTGACATTAGGAACCAACGTCAATAGCATTTCCCCCTTGGGCTTAAAGTATCTATCTCAGCACCAAAGCATATGATCAATATAGGGATTGCCCCCAACTTTATACACCCTACTTTTTGCTTGCAGCCGCAGCTGTCCTCCCAAATCGTCCGCCAAAGCTCTCTCCATCAATACTCAGGATTTAGTGGATGACACGTTCATCCATTCAACTGCCACCCTTTATCGGACTGATGCGTAGTACCAACGAATATTTGGCATGCCTATCCCTCCCTTATTCGTGTGGACTTACAGCATATGATGTGCTATTCTGGGTTTTCCATACTTCCACACAAGTTTCATAATCTGCCTCTGCAGACCCTCCATTATCTTATAAGGGATTCCAATTGCAGGACTTGCAATACGTATAACGGTCTCGGAAGGATCACCACCTTAACTGAGGCTATCCTGCCAAATAAGGATAAAATTAACTCCAACCACACCTCCAGGTCCCTAGAAATCTGCCTAAGCAAGAATGGGTGATTTGCCACATACAAGCCCACAGAGTTAGCTGTCAAATTTACCCCCAAATAATATAAAGGACACTTCACCCATTTAAAAGAGTGTGAGTTGAGCTCTGCCTTGATCAATATTTCCAAGATTTCTGATTTAACATAATTGGTCTTAAAGCCTGATATTACGGAATATGAAGAAAATAATCCCATTAGGTTGGGCAGAGTCATCAAAGGAGATGTTGAGGATGATAAAATGTCATCTACAAACAATGCTATTTTAAACTTCTCCCCTCCCCAACTGCACACCCTTGATGTCACTACTCTCCCTTATGACCTGCGCCAAAAGCTCTATGACAAGAGCAAATAAAAGTAGAGAGATAGGGCACCCCTGATGTATCCCTCGATCCAATGCAAACATTTCTGAACAACCCCCATTAATCCAGATACAAGCTCTGGGGTCCTGATATAAACTCCTCACTCATCTCCGGAAGTTGGGGCCAAACCCCATCTTAGCCAGTACTCCATGCAGAAAGTTCCATTTAACACGAACAAAGGCTTTTTCTGAATCAATGGCCAATATGAGAGCCTGCTGTCCACTCTCCCAAGTCACATCTCTTGTCTTCCCGACACAAAGCCTATTTGGTCATCCTGCACCAGTCTATGAAGGACTCTTCAAACAGTGCACCAAAACCTTGACAAATAGCTTATCATCAATATATTTTTTTTTATTTACACTTTATATACTTATACACAACATTTGCGATCAATACAATTGTAACATTTCAAACGCCACCCTTTGACTCATCCGTACCATTACACAAATAATTTCCAACTTTAATTATTCTCCTAAAACATTTTCTATATATATTTTACACTCTGTTTAGCCCATTTAAAGGGGAATTTTCTCTGCAGGTAGTGTTTCAGGTCTGCCTCTATGGACAGATTAAGGATCTCAGATTTTGTAGCATTTATTCGAAATCCCGAGCTTATCATCAATATTAACAAGTGTGATGGACCTACAAGATCCCACTTCTGCTTTATCCTTCCCAGGATTTGGTATAACAGAAATAACCGCTTCCATCTGCAATAGGGGGAGGCTTTCACCCTACAACAAGTTATTAAAGCTCTGCCAACACAGGGGCCAAGTTCATCCCAAATTTCTTTTAATATTCTGGTGTAAAACCATCAGTATAAGGCATGTTCCTTCCCAGTAGTGCCTAGCTAGCCTGTAGCACTTCCTGAGCCATAATCTCCCTCTCCATCTCCCATTCTTGTTGGACAAGGTCTGCGATGAGACTCATTAAAACCTTGTCAATGCACTCAGGTGCCACATAATTTGCCCTGTATAACTGCTTTAGACAGTCCACAAAGGCCCCTCTAATCTTCTTTTCCTGATAAACCTGCCAACAATCAGCTCTTCTAAGCTCTGTCATAGGTATAACACACAGAGTCATCCATAAACCAATTAAACAAAATACAATAGTTGGTGCCACTGAAAATTCCAGTCACCACGATTAATGTGGTTAGCGGGTCTGCTAACCATGTTAATCTCTTTGAATATCATCTCCCTAGTTCTAGCATTTAAAGCCCTGCACTCAATCAACCAGCACAACTTTTAAATGCCCTAATTCTGTACTCACCATCTCCATGCATTGTGCTCAGAAAGCAATAATCTTAACAATTACTCATCCTTCACAGTATGGAATGAATAGCGTAGTTACTCATCTGTAGCAGGTATTCTCAAGGAACAGCAAGAATCAGTTCTCACATATGGGAGATGTCGGCACTGATGGAGCCAGCATGGTAACCTCTCCCCAGTTTTCAAAGAAAGTCTTTGGGAAATCAACCATGCATGCATGATCATCTTCCTGCCCATGGGAGCCATTTTCCCTCAGTAAAAAGACATAGCTCAATCATGCAGAAAAGAAACACAACTTCACGGGGAGGAGAGAGGGTAGTGAGGACTGATTCCTGCTGTTCCCGGAGAACACCTGCTACAGGTGAGTAACCATGCTTTCTCCAGGAACAAGCAGGAAATCAACTCCTCACATATGGGACGCCCCACTGCAGGTTATTGAAGAAACCTGTAAAAAGCTACGGGTGACCCAAAAATCAAACCATGAATGGCAGCTGAAAAGCCTCTAACATTGGGATGCAATTCAAGCATCTCCGAGGGAATCAACTCTCCGGCAACCTGGATATACAGAAAGGTTAGAGGGAAGGAGTTGCACTAGTCCCCAAAGAGGTGTCTTAGAACAGCCTAGTCAAAGGCGCTGTCATGCCAGGAAGCCTCATCGAGGCAGCAGTGAGTTGTGAAGGTATGGACAGAGGACCAGGTGGCTGCTTAACAAATCTCTGGTAGGGAGACAGAGCGTAGGTTAGCCACGGAGGCTTCCATAGCCAGAACATTATGGGCCGTCACATGATGCTCCAGAGAAAGACCAGCCTGTCCACAGACAAAGGAAATTCAGCCAGCCACCCAGTTGGAAAGGATGCGCTTAGAGACCACCATGCCAAGTCTGTTGGGGTCACAAGAAACAAAGAGTTGAGAAGAGTGGCAATGAGCCTTCGTCCAATCAAGGTAGAAAGCCAAAACACATTTACAATCCAAGGTATGAAAAGAGGCTTCCACCCTGTTTGCCCGCGGCCTGGGAAAGAAAGTGGGAAGAACCTCCTCCTGATTGAGATGCAAGGAAAGGAACTTAGGGTGTGTGCGGAGAACCATCCTATTTCTATGAAATCTGGTGTAAGGAGCATGAGCCATCAGTGACTGCAGCTTGCTAACCCTGCGCACTGAAGTGAGAGCCACTAGGAAGACAACCTTCCATGAAAGGTACTTCAGATGGCAGGAGGCTAGTGGTTTGAAAGGAGGGTCAATGAGTTTTCTCAGAACCATGTTCAAGTCCCACGCCACTGCTGGTGGGCAAATGGGAGACTGCAAGAGCAAGAGGACCCACAAGAAGCGGCCAATGAGAGGATGAACTGACAAGGAACGCCTGTCATTCACATGATGGTTCACTGCTAGGGCACTCAGATGCACCCTGATGGAATTGGACTTTAACCCAGCCTGGGAGAGGTGAAGAAAGCACTTCAGGACCACCTGCACTGGACAGGAGAATGGGTTGAAACCACTATACGCACAACAATCAAAAACCTGCGCCATTTGAAGGTGTACACTCACCTGATGGAATCCTTATGGAACACAAGGAGGACATCCTCAATGTCCCTAAACAAGTGATAGTGAGCGAGGGCTATGCTCTCGGCATCCACGTCATCAGAGTTAGTGACTTGAGATAGGATTCCGTCGTTCTGATCTGGGGCAAAACCCATGGGAATTGGGCAGTGTCTGAGAAAGTCAGAGCAGCAGAGTACCATGGCTACTGAGGCCAGCACGGGGCGATAAGGATCACTTTGGCCCTGTCTGTCTGGACCTTGAAGAGAGTCTTGGCTATAAAGGGAATGGGCATATAAGCATGCAGCAAGCCCCTGCCCCAGTGGAGAAGAAACTCATTGACCTTGAGGCGGTTCTGGCAAGGTATCCTGGAGCAGAACAGCAGCAGCTGAGTGTTGTGAGGGCTGGTGAAGAAGTCCACTGTCAGCATACCCCCACTTCTGGAAGATGTTCCGTGTTACTGGTGGGTTGAGGGTCCACTCGTGAGGTAGCAGCACTCTGCTGAGCCAGTCCGCTAGGACATTTTCCTGCCCAGGGAGGTAGATGGCTCGAAGGAGCATACCCTGCTGGTTTCCAAAATGCCAGAGTCTGATCACTTCCCAGCAGAGAAGGTATGAGCTCGTTCCTCCTTATTTGTTGATGTAGAACATTGCCACTTAATTGTTCGTTCGATCAAGGACAACCTGATTTGCCAGATAGTGCTGGAAAACCCTAAGGGCATTCGCAACTGCTCTGAATTTGAGGAAACTGAATTGGTGCTGGCTCTCCTCTTGCAAGCAGAAACCCTGGAACTGAAGGCCATTCCAATGGGCTCCCCAACCGAGCTTGGAGGCATCTGTAGTGAGGACCTGTTTATGTGGGGGATCCTGAAAAGGTAGCCCCACCAGAAGATTGCTCAACTGCTGCCACCAGGCAACGGAATGGGAGGGGCTGGGGTGACCTGTACCCTTGTCCGACAGATGCCCTGTAGCCTGCTTCCATTGAATGCAGTGTATCTACTGGGTCTGACACATGTGGAGACGGGCTGAGGGTGTGACACGAACCGTCGAGGCTATGTGTCCTAGGAGGCTGTGCATCCAACGAGCCGAGACTGTTGGACAGGTTTGAACTTTCCCCAAGGCAGAGGGGCACTGAGCCCTTTCAGATGGAAGGAACACCTGGGGATCAAGAAAGGCTCCTATGAACTCCAGGCGCTGGACAGGCTATACGTGAAACCTGGGATAGTTGACTACGAATCCAGAGGTCTCCAGTAGCTGGATAGTGACACATAGGGCCTAACGGACCTCGTCCGGGAACCCTCCCCTTATCAGCCAATCGTCCAGATAAGGGAAGACAAACACACTCTGCAGTCACAGGAAGGCAGCGACCACTGCTAGGCACTTTGTGAACACCCTGGGAGCGGACGCCTGTCCGAACGGAAGGACCCAGTACTGGCAGCGACACCCACAGATGATGAAGCAGAGGTACTGCCTGTGCAAGGGGTGGATCAGGATGTGGGTACAGGCATCTTTGAGATCCAAGGAGCATAGCCAGCCTCCCCGATGGGGAGTTCCAATGAATACCATCTTGAATTTCTCCTTCACTAAGAAGCAATTGAGATCCTTCAGGTCTAGAATGGGGCAAAACCTGTCCGTTTTCTTGGGAACCAGAAAGTAGCAGAAGTAGAACCCCGTACCTCTCTGAGGCATCGGGAGAAGCTCCACCACCTTGTCGGAAAGAAGAGCCATGAGCTCTCTTTGAAGGAAGTCTTGATGGGGGGGATCCAGAGAAGTTCCCATGGAAAGCATAATAGGAGCATCTGGTGGAAGTGAAGGAGGTAACCCTCCTTTACTACCTGAAGGGCCAAGGCATCGATGGTTATGTTGGGCCACCGGTGGGCAAAAACGTGAGATGCCCCCCTATGTGCTGCGGCTCCTGAACTCCCATAGGAAGAGAGGCTAAGCCCTGGGAGTCAGCCCCCCCCCCCCCCAGGCTGCAGCAGAGGTGCTATTTTGGGGGCTTTAGGCCTATGCGGACCCTGCCTCTGGCCCTTGGCCGGCTGCCCCTGCGGGGGACCTTAATAGGATTGATAGGCCTGATGTTGGGGATATGTTCCATAGGCTGCCTTTTCCTTTGGGTAGAAGGACTTCTTCCCTGAAGCCTTCCATCTGAAAGGATCAGCGGACTTCCAAGAGAGCCTGGCTCTGGTCGTCTGCTGTCTCTCCAACTCGGCAGCCTTGTCTATCATGGGCTTGTCGAAGAGATTCTCCCTTGGCATGAGACAATTGACCAATTTGTCCTGAACCCATTGCTCCAGGTCAGAGGACTACAGCCATGCCAGGCACCAGGCACCAATACCCACAACAGCGACACTAGACACAGACTCAAAGCCATCGAAGGCTGCTCGAGTTACATACTTACACTCCTTGACCGTAGACACCAGGCTCCTGAAACAGTGGAGATGTTCATCCAACAGCCCAGCTGAGAACCTGCTGAGCTCCTTCACCAGGTCTCTCAGGTACATACCCATGTACAGCTGGTAAGTTTGGAAATGGGCCACAAGCATCGAGCCCTGGAAACACTTCCTACCAAACCCATCAATGGTGTGGGCCCTCCTGACCCGGGGACACCGAGGAGTGTGTCTTCTGGCTTTTGACCCAGCACATGGCTGACTCCACCACCACAGAGTTATGTGGCAGTTGAGGTTTTTCGAAGCCTGAGCTCTTGTGGATCCAATACATGGAATCAAGCCACTTGCTAAAAACGGGAACCATAAGCAGGGTTTCCCACATCCTAAAAAGCACTATTAGGGCCTCCTTGGGAGGAGAATCATACTAGAGTATGTCCAGGTCTTCCACCTCGATGGTGAAGGTGAGGACCTAGCCCATTTTTCAAAGTCCAGGAAGGAGAGGTCCTTGGGTGGGGACCTCAGATGCTCCTGAGGAGAGGAGTCCAACAGAACATCCCAATGCTGAATGGCACCAGGAGACTCGTCATCCATTCCAATTTGGAATGGAGCTCGAAGATCCGGCGGGAATCACGCCAGTACACAGTCGGAGAGGTGGGGGGGGGGGGAGAGGACAGCAGCTGAGATTCCTGGCACTCCAAGCCTGAAGCACTTAGGGGAAAGGCCTAAGGCTCTGACTGAGACTGGGATCAGTCATCGGAATTGGCCCACAGGGCATGCAGCTCCAGAACAGGTTGGATCTCACCCAGCAAGGTCCTTGTGGTGGAGAGGCCCATTGCTAGTCCTGAGGAACCGGAGTAACCAGAACTGGGGTCTGCTGGTGCACCAGAAAGGCAGTGAAGCTGCACTCCAAGGCTGCCACCCTGGCCTCACATGCCGAAGGCCCCATAGCCTTGGCATGGGGACTAAGCCCAACGCTGGTTCCTTTGGTGGAGACTCACCGATGGTGACTGCATCAACAGTCTGGTGGCGATCCTCTGAGAGAGGTGGGAGCTGCCTACCGCCAGGGCAGCTTTGGGGGCCACACTTGGCCCCAGAGTCCTGTCAAGGGCTGTGGTGCCATTGCCCATGGGTTTTTTGTTGGTCCATTCCTTCTGGGGAAGGTCCTCCACAGACTGTTGCAGGTCCGATGCTCCGCAACCTTGTGGCTCTGAATGAGCTTGGCAGCTGCCCAGGCCCGATTCTTCCGCAGCAGCCCCCAAAGCCAATGATGGAGCCAAAGATGAGGACTTGAGGCCAAACTGCCTCCTTCTGCCTTTCACGATTCTTACGCCCCTTGCTCGTCATTTGAAGACAGAGTGGGCAAGTGGAGGCATTGTGATCGACCCTGAGGCAGTGAAGGCAGGAATTGTGGGGGTCCGTGATGGGCATGATCCTAACCTATTAGTGCCCTTCTTAAAACTACTAATCACGCGGTGGAGATTGAGATTGAGAAGGTCCTTTTTGAGTATTTCCGTCAGCTCTATGCTGGGGATGGGGATAGAGCGATAGAGAGCCAGGACTTTCTAGCGGGCTGCGTTTTACCACATCTGAGTACAGAACAAGTGCAGACTTTGAATGCACCCATATCCGGACGAGAGGTGCAAGCTGGCATTCGGAATTTGAAAAACGGACGTGCCCCTGGTCTCGACGGGTTGAGGGGTGAATTCTATAAGGTGATGGGGGACGTTCTGGTAGCCCCGCTTGTTGGATACTTTGAAGATTTGATACAACGTGGTCATTTCCCGTATGAGGCGAATAAAGCTTTGGTCACTATCTTGCCGAAACCGGGGAGAGACCCGCTTCTCGCGGGATCGTATAGGCCCATTTCTCTTCTTAATGTGGATATTAAAATCTTAGCAAAGATCATGGCAGATCGGTTGGCGGTGTTTTTGCCGACTCTGATTCATAAAGATCAAGTGGGCTTTGTGCGGGGTCGACACGCGGCTTATAGTTTGCAAAGGCTATTGATTTCCCTCTGTGTGGGACATACGGCTAGATTGGAGTCTATGCTTATCAGTTTTGATGCTGAAAAAGCATTTGATCGGGTAAATTGGGGGTTTATGTACCGGGTCTTGGCTGCCATGGGGTTTACAGGTTTCTTCGTGGAGGTGGTACGGCTTCTTTACGCGAACCCGATAGGGGCTATCATGGTGAATGGGAACATGTCATCAGAATTCTCTATACAGAAAGGGACGCGCCAGGGCTGTCCTTTGTCACCGCTCCTATTTGTGCTTACCTTGGAACCCCTGTTGATACGGATTCGGGCCCACTCTCACTTTCGGGGTATCACTGTGGGAAGGACGGAATTTCGGATCACGGCCTTTGCTGACGACCTCCTTGTGCATATTGAGGACCCTCAGAGGGGGCTCCCACATCTGTTAAATCTTCTATATGACTATGGGGTGCCCTCAGGGTTCCGATTAAACTTGGATAAGTCTGAGGCGATGCTATTGGGGCCTGATGCGCACCGGGAGTGGCAGGGTGACTTTCCTTTGAAATGGGCGCGGGGACATTTTAAATATCTAGGTATTTACGTGCCGGGACAGTTGGGAGAACTCTACCAGCTGAATGTCACTAAGCTTTTGGCAGCCATGACGGTTCGTATGGATAAGTGGCAAGATCTGCCATTATCTCTAGGGGGTCGCATTGCATTGTTCAAGATGGTGGTATTTCCCCAAATTTTGTATGTGCTGCAGACACTCCCACTGCTGTTGAGGCGTTCGGACATGCGGAAGATGGATAGGCTGATTAATCGTTTTCTTTGGCGGGGGAGGCGACCCAGGGTGCGTCTGGCTGTGTTACGACAACCGTGGTCCTTGGGTGGCCTGGGACTTCCCGATATCAGTAAATATAATATAGCTTGTTTATTACGGTATGCTCGGGATTGGCTTTGGGACATCGGAGAATACACTCCCCTGGCGATGTTGCAAGGGGCGGTGAAGCCCTTCCATTTGCGTTACCTTTTGCATGCGCCGAGGGTGCAGATACCGGACAGAGCTTTAAGAGCGATCATTCTGGACCCCGTTCGCAAAGCGTGGAAGTATTTTTGTGCTAGCCGCCGGATTGTTGCTTCTTCTTCCCCGTATCTCCCCATTCGGGGAAATGGTGCATTTCTACCGGGCCTTGGGGGTAGTTTATTCATGCGTTGGACTCAGCTGGGTATTGTGAATTTGGAGCATGTGGTAGCACCAGAGGGAGTGGTGGCAGAATTCTCTTCCTTGTGTCAGCAGTATCCTTTACGGGGCAGGGACGTTTTTCTCTACGCCCAGGTGCGCAGTTATATTCGTACGGTGCCCCAGGAGACGTTGCGTGGCAATGTCAGCTCTGCAATTGAGGTGGCTTTGTTAGGGGGGGAGCAGGGGGTGCGTGTAGCTTGGCTACACACAGTGTTATGGGACTTGGTGCCGCCGCTGGAATTGGATGATCTGGCCGCGGCCTGGACGCGAGACTTAGGTTTGGCGGTGACAGGAGCGGAGCTATTGGAGGGTCTGTCCAATATCCCTCAACTTAGCGTGTGGTGGTGACTCTACGGGATATGCAGTATAAATTGTTGCGTCGTCTATACTATGCTCCTCGTAGGGCGTGGAAGGCCGGGATTACCAGTTCTCATTGTTGCCCTCGCTGTGGGGGGGAACATGCCACATTGGGTCATATGTTCTGGGGGTGTGCACGGGTTCAAGTTTTCTGGGGCAAGGTATTTGCATACCTTGGGGGGGGTGTGCTCCACCTGTTACCTTTTACTGCAGTGAATGTGGTTTTGGATGTGTGGGAGGACGGCTGGACTGAACGGGTGGGACAGGGGGTACTGCCTTGGATGCGTTTGGTGTTGGCGGCTGCGAGAATGACTATTTTGCATGGCTGGTTGGATGCCAGAGGTCCCCTATACGGGATGTGGAGGGGGCGCCTGCATGAGCTGCTTTTGATGGAAGGGCTTCGTGCTAGTGGGCATCCCGGGCGGTGGCAGCGTTTCTTGCGGGGCTGGGGACCACACTTGGAGTCTCTACCTCGACATACTCGCAGTCGGATTCTGGCGGGCTTTGAGGATCTTTACTTTTGCTTACGGGCCTCTCCCGAGTGCACACACAATGTGGATTGGATTGCACCCATTGGGGGAAATGGGGGGGGAGGGGTGAGGGGGGTTTAGAGAGGGGGGGATTAGGGGAGGGGTTAATCAGTTTACCTGCTTCCCTACTGGATGTGATGGTGGGCACAGGAGAAGAGTACACCCTGGGCTCACCTGTCCGGGGGTTTGTCATAGTTGGACTACGGGGGGTGGGGCCATTATGTTGTTCTATCCTCTGACATAGTTTGAGATTATTGGGGGCCCTGGGGTCCCAGTGTCCTTTGGGGTTCCAGGCGTAGTTTAGAATCTGCGGCATGTTTTTACCTATTCTGGGGTACTGGGGGGGGGGGGGTTTCCCCACTTTCTTCTTTCTTGCTGAGGAGAATTTCTCTGTCTCTCTGTCCTATAATGTTTCTCACGTGTGTTCTTCTTTCTTGCTGAGGAGAATTTCTCTGTTTCTCTGTACTATAATGTCTCTCACGTGTGTTGTACTTGATTACGTCCATCTGCTTTGCATTATCTTGTTATGCTTGTGGGAAATTTGAATAACTACAGTTGAACGGACAACAGTTTCACATCTCAGGGGGGGGGGGCTGGGGGGAATAAATATGAAAATGAAGAGATGATGATATACTGGGTAACTGTTGACGTTGATGGATCTCTCTTTTGTTTGATATTATCGAACCCATACCGTTTGCTATGTATGCATTTTCAAGATGTTAAGAATTGTGTACCATTTATCTTTTGTCTCAATAAAGAAAGATTTAAAAAAAAAAAAAATACTAATCATAGACATAGCAGGAAAGACAACCCTAATGTCCTGATTAGTAGGGCGCGAGAAAAAAATCCCATGCACTGAGAGAAGGAAAAAAAGATACCCCAAAAAAAACACGCTGCCGAGGTAGCAATGGTTCCGGGACCACGAGAAGGTGACGGTAAGCGATCGAGAAAAAAAGAAGTGAGAAAACAAGAAAGTATTTACTGAAATGAATGGCAACTTTTTCGGGGGTGAAGACAGAATGTCTGGTGGGCTCCACAAAAAAACAAAGACTGAGAGAAAATAGTTCCCTTGGGAGGGAAGTTGACCATGCATGCGTGGTTGATCTCTCAAAGATTTTCTTTGAAAGCTTGGGAGAGGTTACCACGCGGGCTCCGTCGGTGCCGACATCACCCATATGTGAGGGATGACTTTTTGCTTGCTCCCAGACAACCGCGCATAATTCAGCCTTTTAAGTCCTGGCACTGTTGTTATGAAATGAAATTTCTACTTACTTGTAATTAAAATCATCATTTAAAAGATTTAAATTATATTTGAAATTCTTTATATACAGGCTTTGGAGGACGGTGGACTTCGTACTGTGTTGCAAGTGGTAGGTTCAACAGTATAACATTTTAATTCATCTTTCTAATTCTCCTTTTCTTTTTTATTCTTTTTTTTTTCTTTAATATGGATTTTAAAACCCTGTGATGTGGTCACGAATGGCCAAAAATTTACTATCAATCATTTGTATAGTGCTACAAGGCGTACGCAGTGTTGTACAAAGAGATGTGAGACAAAATCCCTGCCCCTCAGAGCAGTTGTATTTGTAAGTGTGTTTAATTTTAGTTTAAAAGCCAAATTCTAACCTGATGCAGACAAAGCATTATAAAGCGTAGGTACTCACCTGTAGCAGGTGTTCTTCCTGAACAGCAGGAAAAAGTCCTCACATATGGGTGATGTTACAGGCAGAGCCCCGCACGGAACGCTCCCCAGCTTCCAAAGGAAGCTTTTGGGAGGTACAATGCCTGCCTTGGCGCCATACTCGCTAGTACGATAACATAGCAGGAGCCAAAAGGCAACTCCCTGGGATGGAGGACTTATTCCTGCTGTTCATGGAGAAAACCTTCTATAGAAAAGTAAATACACTTTCTCCATGAACACACAGGGAAGCATAATTACTCACCTGTAACAGGTGTTCTCCACGGACAGCAGGAATCAGTCCTCACATATGGGTGACATTGGCACTGATAGAGCCCGTGCGGATCATTTCCCCAGCTTTTAAAGAAAGCCTTTGGGACATGATACCATGCATGCGAGGTCCCCTTTCCGCCCAAGAGTGCCATCTTGCTCAGTCTAATGACATAGCTAGGACAGCAGTAAAAATTAAAACAAGGTAGGGAGGCAATTCCCAGGGGAGGAGGGAGTGTTGTGAGGACTGATTCCTGCTGTCCCTGGAGAACACCTGTTACAGGTGAGTAACTACGGTTTCTCCAGGAACAAGCAGGAAGTCAGTCCTCACATATGGGACCCCCTAGCTACAGGCTGCCGAGAACTCAATCAGGACAGCACCACGGAAACCAACGCTACCCTTTCAGCAGCCACGCTGTTAGCATTAGCAACCCCAGATTGGGATTTTATTTATTTATTTATCCATGCATCCAGTTTAACATACCACCTTATCCTTCAATCAAAGTGGTTTACAGAGTGAAATTAGGTACATTTTAAGAAGGAAGGGGGGGGGGGTAAGGGGGAGGTACGGATAAGTATAAGAGGCATTGGTTGACTGTAGCTGTTTATGAGCTTTGAGAGAGTCCATACTGTTTGCTGAACAAAAGTGTCTTCAACATCTTTCAGAAGTCCTTAATGTCTTCTGTGGTTCTCATTAGTTCAGGCAGTGAGTTCCATAGTGCAGGTGCTGCGAGCGACGGATTTCTTTTGGTTGTAGACTATTTGGATCGTTGATATTCAGCAGGTGTGATGAGCTTGTTGATGATGCTACTGTGCCTGGATCTCGTGCTGGGGTCCTTGGTTACTAGGCTCTAAAGGGCAGTAGCCGAGAGATTGTGGAAGATTTTGAAGATGTTTAGGGTTGTTTTGTATCTTACACATGAGAGGATGGGCACCGAGTGTAGCTGTTGAAGGACTGGGGTGATATGTTCATTTCTTGTCGTATTTGCAATAATCTGGGCCGCCGTGTTTTGAACCAGTTGGAGAGGGTGAAGGGACTGTTTAGGTAGCCCTTGGTAGAACGAGTTCACATAATCCAGTATTGGCGTGATTATTGCTCGGCAGACCGAGCAGAAGTGATCATTGCTTAGGATGGGTTCTGGTGCTTAGGATGGGTTCATTGCCTTCTGATGAGCTTCAATCTGTGGTGCGCTTTGGTGGCAGTTTTGTTAATGTGGGTCTGAAGAGCCAGGTTTTTGTCCAATGTGATGCCCGGGTACTTTACTTCTTTTTTCACTGATATGGATTTGTCATGGACATTGATTGTTGGAGGGGGAGTAAATGTGGTGCTTCTGGTGATGAACATCGCTTCTGTCTTGTCACAGTTCACCGAGAGGGAGTTGTTGGTGAGCCACATAATCGTATCTTCTAGGCACTTGGTTACTTGGTTACAGCAGAGAGGTCTGATTCATGTATGTTGATGGGAGTGGAGACCATGATGCAGAAGGGAGCCCTCTTCTTGGGACCGGAGGTCTGGGGCCCGACCCAGTGGGACTGAGTACCACCGACAGGGAAAGCAACAGAGGGAGCCAAGGTTGCCTGGGCCACCTGGGGGCAATCAGTATAACTGATGCCTTCTCGCTCTGGACCTTGAAGAGGGTCCTGGCGACCAGGGGGAGAGTCGGTGGGAATGCATACAGTAGGCCCTCGGACCACAAGATCAGGAAGGCATCTGCAGTCACTCTCCCTTGGTGCGGATTCCCATTGTCCGGGAAGGTGAATAAGTCCATCACAGGCCTGTCCCAGAGGTAGAAGAGCTGCTTCGTTACCCTGGGGTTTAAGCGCCACTCATGTGGACAAAGGATTCTGCTCAGCCTGTCCGCTAGGCAGCTGTCCTGGCCCAGGAGGTACACCACTTGCAGAAGCATGCTATTGCGTGCCGTGAAGGAGAGGAGGGCCACCGTCTCCTGGCAGTGGGAGTACGAGCCCATGCCCTCTGCTTGTTGATATAGAAAGTGGCAACCTGTTGTCCGTCTGAATCAGCTCAGGTCAGCGTCGCAGGCATTGGCAAAACGCTCGTAGGGCCAAGAAGATTACCCTGAGCTCTAGGAAAATGATATGTAAAAGTGACTTCTCCTGAGACCAGCTGCCTTCTGTGTGGCAGTCCCCACAATGCGAAGGCGTCTGTGGTCAGGTTCCTCTGCGGTGCGGGTGCCTGAAACGGCATTCCTCCCTGGAGGTGGCACAAGTTTTACCACCAGTTAAGGGACTCTGCCAGTTGGCGGGTAATCCTGACCCGGTCCTGTAGCCTGCCCGTGGCTTGAGTCCACTGTGGGTAGAGACACCATTGGGCTGACCGCATGTGTAAGTGGGCTAATGCCATGAAGTGGACCGTTGAGGCGGTGAGTCAGTACTGACCAGCGGCATTGTACCTTTCCTGCCAGTTGTTTGAGGCATTCTGCCCTCTCTCTTGGAAGGACAGCCTTGACCTGTAACATGTCCATCTGAGCACCTATGGGCTGGAGAGAGATGGAATTTGTGGTAGTTGATGACGAACCTCAGGTGCTGCAGGAGGGGGATTTCCCACTCTGTGGCCTGGCTGACCTCTGAGGCTGTACCACCCCTGATTAGCCAGTTGTCTAGGTAGGAGAAGATGAAAGACCCTTGTAGGCGCATGTCGGCAGCTACCACTGCCAGGCATTTAGTAAAGATCCTTAGCGAGGAGGTCAGGCCGAAGGGTAGCCACCCTGAACTAGTAGTGCCCTCCTCCCACCACAAACCATGATCATTATCCACCCCTGATCAGGATTGGCTGTGCATCCTTTAGGTCCAAGGAGCACAGCCAATCTCTCTGGTGGAGGTAAGGCAGCAGTGTTCTATCTTAACTTTTCCCTCACCAGAAATTTGTTTAAGTTTCTCAGGTCTAATATGGACCTGAGGCCCCTAGTTCTCTTTGAGACAAGGAAATACCTGGAGTAGAAACCTTTTCCCCACTGGGTACAGACTCTACTGCTTTGCCCTGAGCAGACCTGCGAACTCTAACAGCAGAAGGGTCTGGTGAAGGAGAGGTCGCACTGGCTCTCCTGGGAAGAACTTGGGTGGTACCGGCTGTAAGTGGAGAAGGATCCCTCCCTTACCACCTGCAGTACCCACTAGTCTGAGGTGACCTTGACCCACCTGTGGGTGAAGAGCGCCAGATGGCCCCCTGTGGGCTGGTGAAGGTCTCCTGGGGGGGAGGCCCTGCCCTGGGAGTCAAAAGCTCTCCCCAGGTTGGGCTGGAGCCGGGGCCTTGGGCTTTTGAGCTCCATGGCCTTATCTCTTAGAGCAAGAACCCTGTTGCTGGCCCGAGAAGGGCTGGTAGTGGTGACTCCGTTGGAAGTGCCCCTTTTTCCTCAGGAAAAGGGGGCTTCTCCCCAAGAGTTTCTTACAGGGAAAGGAAAAGGTCTTTTTTGAGAGCCTCTGGTGGGTCACCACATCAGCCTCTATTGTCACCGCTTTGTCAGCCATAGGTTTGCCGAACAAGTTCTCTCCGATGCAGGGGACGATGAGCAGCTTGTCCTGGACCCACTGCTCAAGGTCCAAAGACCGTAGCCAGGCTTGGCGTCAGGCATCGATGCCAGCTGCTGCTACTCGAGCTGCTGACTCGAAGCCATTATAGTCCGCCCAGGAGAGGAACTTAGAGCAGTCCTTGATCCTGGAGGTCAGAGCTTGGAACCAATGGAGGGGTTCCCCAGCAAGTCCCGCTGAAAACCCAGACAATTCCTGGTTTAAGGACTTAAGATACATGCCTATGTATAGCTCATAGGCCTGGATTTGACACCCCAGCATCGAGCCCTGGTAGCACTTTCCCCCAAGCGCTTCAAGGGCACTAGCATCCCCTTCCAGGGGGACAGAAGAGTGGGTCTTCTGGCTCTTAACTTTCTGCATGGTTGACTCGACAACCATGGAGTTATGTGGGAGTTGGGGCTTGTGAAACCCCAGCCCTTTCCCGATGTGGGACATGGCATCAAGGCACCGGCTGACCACCGATACCGACGCTGGGGTCTCCCACATTCTCAACAGTAGCCGCTCGAGGATTGGCTGCACCGGCACCGTGAGAGTTTCATTGGGTGGAGACTCGTACTGGAGAATCTCCAATTCTTTGGTGTGCAGATCCTCCTCCGCCTCGGTTTGCACTGAGGGGGCTCTGGCCATATCCTTGGACAAAGTCACGGAAGGTTACGTCCTCCAGAGGAGAATGGCACCGGGGCACTAGGGGAGACGGGTCCGAGGAAATGTCTCATGCCGTCTGGTTTCCGGGGATGCATCGGTGGTCTCCCACTCGGAGTCAAGGGGTGATGACAAATCCAAGGCCCTGCGACTCCTTGCCTTGAGGCCAGTACTGAGGGACCGGGGGCCTCCCAAGGACCTGGGGTCCGAGTCGCGGAAAGTGGCCAGGGAGGATTGGATGCCAAAGGAATGGGAACAGGACCGGGACCTCGACTGGCGCTGAGGGCTTACCAGAGGCTGGTGGTGCTCAGAATTCAGCTCAATGACCAGAGACTCCCCCGCAGTCAGGGGCCCAATCGTCGGGGCAGATGATTTGGATGAACCAGCCATCATCGCCTGCTGCAGGGCCAGGATAGCAGTGATGTTCTGTTGTAGAGCCGCCATTCTGGTTTCCAAGCCAGAAGGCTCTGCAGCTTTTGGCGCGGGCACCGAGGATCTTGGACACAGCACCAGCACTCTCGCCAGTGCATCCTCGACAAGGACTATGGTCTCAAGGAACCTTGCATGATATCCGCCTGCCGAGGAATCCTTTTTGAGGACCTTGGTAGGGTGCTTCTCGGAGCTGCCTGAGTTCCTCCGAGTGGTTTTACTTGGTTTCTCTGGTGGAACCTCAACTGACTTTGAGGATTTTTTCTTCTTTCTCTTGGGGTCTTCTCAGAGGAGCTGCCACCGCGGGTCTCTGAGGACGCTCAAGCATCATGGGAAGTGCTGGGCTTGGAGCTCGGTGTCAGGGAAGCTGGTGCTGAGTCAGACCTTGGGAACAGTTTCTCCTGCAACTCCAATCTCTTTTTATTGGTCTCAGGCATCATGGACTGCCACGGGCCAAAGGAGATGCAGTCATGGTCCTGTCCCAGGCAGCATAAGCAGCAATCATGGGTGTTGGTGACTGACATGGTTTGACTGCAGTGGTCACATTTTTTTAACCCACCGGGGGACATGGTGGGCAACACCCAGCTTGAGTTGATGATCCCCAGGCAAAATAAAAAGGTGCGAATGCCAGTCGAGGCAAGCCTCGATCAAAAAAAAAAAAATGGAGTTGCAAGGGGGGGGGGGGGGGAGAGCAGAGAACAGTACCGGCTCGAGGCGGAAAGAAAAACCGGTACGCAAACTAGGACAATCTAACTTTTAAGGATATAGCAAGGATTTTTCAGGTGAAATGGGAAAAACATCTGTTGGGCTCCGAAGAAAAAAAGATGGCACCCTTGGGCAGGAAGGGGACCACACATGCATTGCAACATGTCCCAAAGGCTTTCTTTGAAAGCTGGGGAAATGCTCTGCGTGGGCTCCATTGGCACAGTCACCCATATGCAAGAACTGACTTTCTGCTTGTTCCTGGAGAAATAAGTTTTCATGTATGGGACTTCCAAGCTACAGGCTACTGGAACCCAAGGAGAGAGCAGCCCAATGAGCAATGAGAACTGGGAAGTCAGGAAGACCAGAGAAGTAGTCCCACCGAGGGACTCATCTGATTCAGTATCCTCAGCAGACATCAACCTGAGGGGATTATGAGCAGGTAGCTTTGACGGACAGAAGGACTGGTGGGGTAGGAGTTGACTTAAGAACCAAAGAGATGTCCGAGTACGGCCTGGCCAAAATTGCTGTCCCGTTGGGAATCCTCATCCAGACAGTAGTGTGCTGTGAAGGTATGAATAGAGACTCCATCGCAGTCCTGCGGATTTTCTCTGCAGACACAGAATGGAGGTTGGCCACCGAAGTAGCCATTGCATGGATATTATGAGCTGTGACATGACCCTCAAAGCTCAACCCAGCCAGAGAAAGCGCATGAGCAAGCAGTCCATTAGCCAGAGGGATAGCATATGCTTCAAGACAGCGACGCCAAGCCTTGTGGGACACTAGCATCCATGCCGTGAGCGCCAGGGAGCAGATGTTGGGGTGCAGCAGGGAGCAGTTCTCCTGCGAGATGAGGCCTGAGTCGGAGCCAAGGCAAAGAGGCTCCCTCAACGCGAGCCACAGCAGCAGCACAGGGAACCATGGCTGCCCAGGCCAGTATGGGGCAACAAAAATCACGGATCCCCTCACGGCCTAGAGCTTCAGAAGAGCTTTTGTGGGATTGGGGGGTAGGTATATAGCAGGCCCGATCCACAGTGGAGAAGGAAGGCATCCAAGGCTAGGTGACCGCTGACTGGCCTCTGGGAGCAGAACCAGGCTACCTGGGCATTTTGCTCCTTGGTGAAGAGATCCACCACCGGGGTGTCCCACTCCTGGAAGATTCAGTCCATCACATCCCTCTTGAGGATCCACTCGTGAGGTTCAAGCACCTGGCTGAGGCGATCCACCACGCTGTTGTGCTCGACGGGCAGATTAGTCGCCTATGGAGCAGGGTGAACTTCCAAAAGCAAACAGCCTCGCAGCACAGGAGGTATGATCCCATGCCCCAATGCCTGTTCACACAGAACATCACCACCTGGCTATCTGTTTGAATCAGAACCACTTGATTGGTCAGGTGCATACGGAAGGCATGGAGGGCATTCGCTATGGTCTGAAGCTCGAGGAAGTTGATTTGATGGAGACTCTCTGCTCGGACCACAACCCCTGGGTGCCCAGAACATCCATGTGTGCACCCCAGCCAAGCTTGGACACATCCATCGTGAGAGTCTTGCAGAGGGTCGCCAGTTGGAACAATAGGCCCCAAAGCAGATTGTCCAGCTTGAGCCACCATGCCAAGGACTACACCAGTGGTATGGTGACCACTATCCTATCTCACAGCCGGCCCAGATGCCTGTCTCCACTGCGTGCACAAGGTTCACTGGGCCTGTCGCATGGAGAGATGGGCCTGAGGAGTGACATGTACCATGGCAGCCATGTGTCTGAGGGCTCTCAAAGCCTGCAGGCCGTGGTGTGGCACTGGTGCTGCAACACACCCATTACCTCAAGAAGGCAATGGAGGTGGTCTGCAGGCAGAAAGGCCCACGCCCAAGTGGTATCGAGGAGGGCCCCAATGAACTCCAGCTACTGAGTCAGATGGAGGTGAGACTTTGGGTAGCCAAGGTCCTCGAGCATCTGAACTGTGAGAACGGCAGACTGCCGAACTGAGCCAGTCATCCAGGTACAGGAAGACAAAGATCACCCCAGGTCCGGAGGAGAGCAGACACTTCGTGAAGACCCAGGGGGCTACGACCAGCCCGAAGGGAAGCACAGGGTACAGATAGTGCTGGCCACCCAGCATGAATCAAAAATACTGCCTGTGATGTAGGTGGATTAGAATATGCGTATACGCATCTTTCAGATCCAAAGAGTATCACTAGTCATCCTGTATGAGGTACGGGAGCAATGTCCCTAACGAGACCATTTTGAACTTTTCACGCATCAGGAACTGGTTGAGGATTCACAAGTCCAGAACTGGACGCAACCTGCCGGTCTTTTTGGGGACCAGGAACTAACTGAAATAGAAGTTCAGTCTGATCTGGACTGGGGGGGGGGGGGGCAGGCTCGAGGGCGAGGTCGGAGGCTCGACCTCAGTCTGCAGCAAGTTCAGGTTCAGCTGGGTGAAGTGCAGCTGATAACTCCTTTGGACAATCTGCAGCACCCAGGTGCCGAGTTGATGAGGGACCACTGTTGGGCAAAGTAGACAAGCCACTCCACAACCTGCAGGGGTGCCTCGACGGGCAGCAGTTAGCTGGCTATGCTGAGAACCCTGTCAAAACCCCGCATCCGGCTTAGGCTAGTGGACAGGTTGTGCCTTAAGGGGTCTTTTCTTGCCACTGCAGCCAGGGCGTCAGGCTGTGATTGGGGCTGGGTCATAGAATACCGGCTCGGGCGCAGACAGAGGGACTTTTGAGCATGATATCTTTAGCACACTGAGTTCGCAGACTTTCTGGAGAGCATGGTGAGAATCATCTGCTCCTTGTCCAGCTCCTCAGCTTTCTCCTCCACAGGTCTGCAGAAGAGAAACATAGAAATATAGAATAATGATGGCAGAAAAAGACCACATGGTCTATTCCAGTCTGCCCTTCCATATCAACTACAATAGTCCCCTTTTTTCCTTTAAAGATCTTGTGTGCTGGTCCCATGCTTTTTTGAATTCAGATACTGTCCTCATCCACTGGGAGACAATTCCACACATCTAAACACTCTTTACATAAAGAAATATTAGTCCTGAGTATAACCTCAATCCCCTCATCCCATGTCCCCTCATCCCAGAGCATGCTTTCAATCAAAAGAGGCTCCCCTCTTGTGCATTTATGCCATGGAGGTATTTGGTTAACTAACAATTCCCTAAAAATAAATTACAAGAAGACTGAAATGCTATTCATAACAAAAGATAACAGTTTCCAACTTCTAAACCTTAATTCCCTAAATGACATAAATGTGAATGTACAACCAAAGGTCAGGTACCAGGGCATTACCTTGACCAACATCTTACTTTCAAACCTCACATAAGCAACTTAACAAAACAAATATACCACAAAATTAGAACTCTCTGTCATCTCTGCCCTCTATTGGATCCATGCAACTATGGCTCAGCTTTCCAGGCAATCATAACACCCCACTTTGATTATGTAATTCAATCTATCAAGTACTGCCGAAAGCCACTCTGCTTCCATTAATCACTGCCTTGCATACTGTAGCTTGCAGAAATCAAGGAGTGTCAAAGTATGACCATATAACCCCTATTCTCAAACAGCTCCATTGGTTACCTCTACTCAGCCACATAAGCTACAAGACTCATGACTTTCAAAATCATCCACAATCAATCCGTTCATTATCTACAACCACTCCTGAATGCCCTACCCTGCAAAACAAAACACCATAAACATGTTAAGAAAACCACAAGAAAAACTAAAAGCACCCAGTACGCCTGCAATAGAGCATTCAAGCTATATGCACAATCCTTCTGGAACTCTTTCCCTGGAATCCTCCGAGCGACAAATGATTTTTCCACCTTTACAAAACAACTCCTCAAAACACAACTATTCAATGAACACTTTGGCCCTAACACATAACACCTCCCCCCTCTCTGCACCTGTAGGCAGGGTCAGACCTACAAAAGGATCCCTAATTTTTCACCAAGATTGCCTGGGTACATGGGAGCCGTACACCAGAAAAATAAAGGAAAAACTCAGATCACAGTCACTTGTCAGCAAAATTCCTTTATTCAGTACAAGCAAAAACTGCAAGCACAGATACACAAGTGTCTGTCTGAGGGACCCAGGTGTGGACAACGTTCTTAACCCTACGGTACAGTGGGGAAAAGAAGGCTGCCCACTGAAGCTCTATAGGCACTCTCTTATATACGTTCTCTGTCCCAAAGTTCCAGTGAATTCTGCTTGAATTACTGACGTCATTTGCAGAACTTGCAAAAACCTGCAAAACCTGCAAAGTCAGAGAACTTCTGCCAGTGCAACCCTCAAACCCCTCCTATGTTTATCACCAAGCAACAGATTACTAAACAACAGTTGGTATTTACTGGACACAGCCCCTCTTATCTCTGCCTGCCTGAGTCCTGTATGATCTGACACTGTGCTCTTCAGGGTTCAGAGTATGGCTCAACTGACAGTTTTTTTCTCTCTCAATTTGTCAGCTTCTGGGCCTGTATTCCTGTTTTCCTAGGTTCACATTCTCTTGCACACTTCTGCACAAAAGTATTGTTCACCAGGTTCTCCCATACAAGGCCACAAAATACTCTGTTTCATAACCCACATGCGTGTCTTCTTGTGTCAATCGTATGTTGCTGTGTATATTTTTCAGGCAGGTAAGGGCAGGCAGGCAAGGGTGCAATCATACAAAGCAAACCTATAGAGCAGGCCTGAAATCCAGACTTGGACTGATTATTCCTTCACACCCACCCACAGTTACAAAGCAATAACAGTTGACTATGTATGTAACCGAAATGCCCACCCCCCACCCCAATCCAGGTATCCTCATGTATATAAGTTATACTGTTTGATGTAACATTTCTGACATATACTAATTGTATTGTAAATAAGTTCCACTGTTCTATATATCTCAGTTTGTAGTAATGTACACTGCTTTGCCCCAGTGAAAAGTGATGTAAAAAAACCCCAGTCAAAATAAATAAAATAAACGTTTCTATCATGGAGGCGGAGCCAGCTAAGGACCTGCATGGACGCCTAGAAGAGAGCTCCCGCTCGACCCAACTGAAAATCCTGTCCCTCCCTGGATTTGCAGGGTTGCTCGGCTGCTGAAACTCCATAATCAGCTGTGAGATATGGCCTGCGGCAAGCAAACTAAGTTAGAGTTCTCCAATGTACAAAACTCTGGTGCTAAACGGTCAAAAGCGGATCCGCTTTCCCCGCTTAAGATGGCGCCGCAGCGGGAGCATGAAGAGGGGCTCCAAGAAATCCTCAGTGAAATTAGGGCTGTGCACATTCGAGTAGATACCAATGGTGACTGTTTGTGCGAGCTGCAAGTGGATACCAAAGAATTAAAGGAGCAACTGCTATCGCTGTTGGCAAAAGTGGAAAAGGTGGAAGCTAAAGCCGCGGCGCACGATGAAAAGCTGGCGCAGTTAGAGAAAGGAGTAAGGAAGGTGGACTTCTTAGAGCGCTCCTTGGAGGACATGAATAATAGGGCGCGAAGGAACAACATTTGCATTATAGGAATCCCAGAAGGTGCAGAGGGCAAGGACCCTATTGCGTTCTTGGAGGACTTGATACCAAAGTTGCTGAAATTGAGCATGGCTCGCCCATTTGAAATTGAAAGGGCACATCGTGTTCCTACGATGCTGAATGCACAGTCTAGAACACCGAGGCCTCTAATCTTTTGTGTTTTGCATCACCAGCAAGTTGTGCAGGTTATGAATGCCGCGAGGGCATGTCCGGCTCTCCAGTTTAAGGGCCGCAGAATCTCTTTTTTTCCTGATTTCAGTAAGCCCACAGTGGTGAAGAGGAAACAATTCCTGGCTCTTAGAGAAAGACTGCAGCGTCTCCAAGCACGCTATGGATTATTTTACCCTGCTCGTTTCCGAGTCACGCTCAACAACGTCACTAAGAACTTTGAAGACCCTGCGGTTCTTGAAAGATTCATTGCAGATCAAGAGGCTCTTCAGATGCAATGACTTTTTGTCTTGATGGTATTTCAGGCGGAGACATGACAGGGTATAGCTGGAGGGGCCATGTAATGCGAAGGGCTAACCCTGCTAGAGAACTGTGCTGGGAGTGACTCTCTGGCCCAAGAGGGCTTACTGTATGTGGCTCGGGGGCCAGGTGGGGCTGTCTCTAAGGGAGAGGGCCTAAACCTTTTCTCTTTTTTTTTGTGTGCAGTGGGGGTTCGACGGGCAGTCTGCTAGTCCAATGCTGGTTTACCCAATTTGGGTTGCGTGGGGGTTGTTTTAATTTTGTTGGGGATATAATTGGCTCTCCGAGGAGTGTAGGACTGTGAATGTTGGTAATGGGCTGCCCGTAGCGTATACTGGAATGTACTTATTGTATGTTTGTGTGAGTGATCATGGCTAGGGATGTGCATTTACTTTCTCTGAACGTGAAAGGTATTAAGAGCCAAATTAAAAGGAAGAAGATAATTGCATATTGTAAACACCAGCAGGCGGACCTGGTTTTACTGCAAGAAACTCACTTAAATTTAGAAGAGTCTAAAAAATTAGAGAACAGGCAGTATGTGTTACTGGGGGCCTCGCCAGCTTTACAAAAGAATAATGGGGTGGTGATACTGGGGAGGAAGACCTTGGGCTGCAGAGTTAAGGCTACACATTGTGATGCGGAGGGGCGCTGGGTGGTGGTTTCCACTGAGATTGGGGGGGAGACTTTTATCATTGTAAATGTCTACGGGCCAAATTCGGATGACCCCAAATTTTATTTAGAGCTAACTAGAGAGTTGCAGGAACACTCCACCTCTCCTATGATTGTGGGTGGAGATTACAATGTCATACTTGATCCCTTGGTAGATAAAAATCCTGGGAGGGTGGAGGGTGCTGCTAGAGCACGAGTGGCTCTTAAGGGTCTTGTCACTTCCCTAGGGTTGATTGATATTTGGAGACTTATGTACCCTACTGAGAGGGATTTTACTTTCTTCTCCCCCCCCCCCCCGCATCAATCCTGGTCGAGGCTGGATTTCTTTCTGATCTCTAAAAGGTTGGTCCCAGGGGTGAGGAGCGTCGATATTCTAGGTATGCATATCTCAGACCATGCTGCCATTTCCCTGCGAGTGGAGTGGGAGGACGGGAACGGTCAGTCGAAGGCCTGGTCTTTTAATAGATCTATGTTAGCTGACCCTCAGTTTCAGGAGGAAATTAGAGCAGCCATACAGGGATACTTTAGTACAAACAAACTGTTGGACACTTCGCTTTGGGCGTGGTGGGAGGCCTTTAAGGCCTATCTACGGGCAACGATTACTAGTTTCTCCATCAAAGAGCATAAACGAATAAAAGCCAAATTGAATATTTTGGAGGAACAAATCAGGGCAGGAGAGAGGCTGTGGTTCAAGCAAGCGGATAAAGGCATTATGCTCCGGTTGCAAAGGCTTCGTTATCAGTATAACGAGATCTTGAGCTCAGAGGTAGAGCATGTATTGTTGAAGCAACGATCTCGGTATTATGGTGAGAATAATAAAGGGAGCAAATTGTTGGCCAACTCCTTAAAGAGGAGGCAGGAAAAAGCTCGTGTTAAGGTCATTGTCGATCAAACTCGCGGGAATTTGACTAACACCGAGCAGATACTAGAGGCATTCTCAGGCTTCTATCAGCAGCTGTACTCTTCTGAGAGCAATCCTGAGGTTGAGGCCCTAGAGCAATTCTTGCAGCAGTTGGATCACCCTGAGTTGCCCATGCATTTGGGGAGTGAGATGGACAAGTCTTTCTCAGGGGAGGAAATCAGTAAGGCTATCGCTAGCATGGCATCGGGGAAAGCAGTAGGCCCCGACGGTATTCCATCAGAATTCTACAAAGTTTTCCGCAACGATCTTCTCCCATACCTGCTGATATATTATGAGGCTTTAGGTAAATCCCCATTGGAGGTTGGCAATTTCGGGGAGGCAACGGTAGTTGTTTTAGAGAAGCCCGGAAGAGACCCCACTCAAGTAGCGAACTACAGACCCATTTCCTTGTTAAATGCGGACTACAAAAAATATGCCACTGTTTTAGCGAGCAGACTCTCTAAAGGTATGAGCGGATTGGTACACCCTGATCAGTGTGGTTTCATACCGGGAAGGGCGACATCTGACAATGCTAGGCTCTTATGCAACCTTTTGGAAAGAGCGCCTCTTTTAGGAGATGCCTATGTTGGCATCTCGTTGGATGCTGAGAAGGCCTTTGACAGGCTAGAATGGCCATTTTTGTTTAAAACTTTAGAATGGTTCGGTTTAGGTCAAAAGTTTATCAATATGATACGGGCCCTTTACGGTAACCCTAAAGCCCGAATTTGTGCGAATGGGGCTCTTTCGCGCTCTTTTTCGTTGCATCGGGGTACTCGTCAGGGTTGTCCTCTCTCGCCCTTGCTTTTTAATTTGGCCTTAGAGCCGTTAGCCATCGCAATACGACAAAATAAAGACATCAGGGGTTTTGTAATCGGGGACTGGCAAGTTAAAATCTTGGCCTACGCTGACGATCTTTTGCTTTTCACGCAACCTTCCGCAATCCCTAAGGTTCTAAATTTGATTGAACACTACTCCGGGTTATCGGGGTACAAAATAAACTGGAGCAAGTCCGTTGCTTTTCCAATGAATGACAAGGCCACAGCAGATCACTTAGCTCCTTTTCCTTTTCGTTGGGAAACAGGAAATATAAAATATCTGGGAGTTAAGTATGGCTACCCCCTGGAGCAAGCTGTGCAGGAAAACATGAGCGATCTTTTACAAGCTATAAAACTTTCAGTGCTAACCTGGTCACCTCTACATCTCTCCTGGTGGGGAAGGTTAGAGACTATAAAAATGACTTTAATGCCAAAGATTAATTATATGTTAGGCATGCTCCCGTGCCCGCTTGCCCCGGGGTTTTATGCTGACGTGGAAAGATGTTTGTCTAGATTTTTATGGGCAGGCCAGCAGCCTAGGATTGCTCTCAGAAAGTTAAAAGCTGCTAAAGATAAGGGGGGAGTCCATTTTCCGGATTTTCGGTCTTATCATCAAGCGTTCCTCTTAAAACAGGGTGCGCTATGGGCATGTGAGGAGGACCTGGACTTCAAACCAGTGTGGCTAGAAATAGAGAAGCGGATTGTTTGCCCCTGCCCATTACGGCTGCTCTTAGGTATGAAACACCCCAAGAAGTCATTAACAGGTAAAGTGGTATCCAGTACTCAGGAGGCTTATTTGTCCCTTGTGAGCCGATTGGGCTCTGAAGCCCCTCCCACTAGGGGCTCACCTTTATGGTGGAACCCAAAGTTTAAAATTAATGGTAAGTTGTTTGCATGGAAGAATTGGCAAGCTTGTGGTATCTGGTCCTTAGATCATTTGCTTGGCCGTTCGGAATGGAAGGATTTCCGTACCATGCAGCGAGATTATGGCCTCCCAAATTCGGCTCGGTTTCAGTGGCTGCAACTTCAACATAGCCTTAAAGCAGGTAATATATCTGCTATGGCGCTGTCATCAGATGATTGTTTAATTCGATGGTTGAGGGCACTAGCAGATGGTGCTGGTGCCGCATCCAAAATCTACGTGTTTCTGAGAGATAACAGCCCCTTTCACTCACAGGGGCTTGAAAGGGGATGGGAAGTGGAGGTGTTGAGCCCTGTTCCTCGGAGTGTGTGGAGACCCATATGGGGCCCTGTCACGAGGGTGTCCAGGTCAGCTGCGGTTACCCAGACTCTGTTTTTCTTCCTGCACCGGGCTTATATTACTCCTGTTAAATTAGCTAAGTGGGATAAAACAGCATCGGGTAAGTGCTGGTCCTGCCTAGTAGAATTTGGTACTTTCATGCATATGGTCTTCGAATGCCCTCACGTTCAGAGATTTTGGAAGCCTGTCTGGAACAGGATGCAGTCTGTGCTACAATTTTCTGATGCACTGTCCTGGAGTATAATCTGCTTAAGATCAGCAGCACAAGTCTCGGGCCTAACTAAAGAAAATTCATTCCTGTTTAATTTTATGATTGCCATTGCTTTAAAAGTTATTTTCGCAAACTGGAAAGACTCGAGAAGGCTTTGTATGGATATGTGGTGGAACCTTGTGTGTAAATATGCTAAGTACGAGAAGTTGTACAGCAAGCTCCAGTACCCGGATAAAGAGGGCATAACTGTGAACAAATGGAGGTTGCTAGACAATTTTGCCACACGGGCTCATATAAGCAGTGTCTCCCCTTAAGTAGTAAAGTATTGCTGTTCTTAGTGGCAGGATAAGGGGCTCCTTCTTCCTTGGAGGCGTGGGCTTGTTATCGCTAGTAGCGTTTACATGGGAGCCTCGTAGAGCCCGGGGGGGGGGGGATGTTGGGGGGATTGTAGTACTAGGATGTTATATTCTGTTGGTGTGTGTTTTGATGTGCTGTGAAACTGATAAACGTTTAAAAAAAAATGTTTCTATCATATCTCCTCTAGTCCGCCTTTCCTCTAAAGTATACATATTAAGATCTTTAAATCTGTCCTCATATCCTGTATAACGAAGACCACTAACCATTTTAGTAGCCACCCTATGCACCAATTCCATCCTGTTTATATCCTTTTGAAGGTGCGGTCTCCAGAACTGCACAAAATAGTCCAAATGAGGTTGCACCAGAGACCTATACAAAGGTACTATCATCTCCTTTTTTCTGCTGGCCATTCCTCTCCCTATGCATTCCTTCTGGCTTTCGCCGTTGCCTTTTATACCTGTTTAGTCACTTTAACATCATCAGAAACAATCACGCCCAGGTCCTGCTCTTCTTTAGTGGATAGAAATACTTCACCCCTACACTGTACCACTCTCTAGGATTTTTGCATTTTAGCATTAAATCTCAGCTGCCAAATTCTTGAAAATTCCTCAAGCTTAGCTAGATCCCTCATGTTATCTACACCTTCCTGGATGTCTACTCTATTGCAGATTTTGGTATCATCTGCAAAGAGGCAAAACTTACCCAACAGCCATTCTGCAATATCACTAACAAAGATGCTAAAAAGAATCAGAACAAGGACAGATCCCTGCAGCGCACCACTGGCAACTCCCTTCTTCTCAGAGTGAGCTCCATTTACCTGTACCCTTTGTTGCCTCCCACTCAACCAATTTCCAACCCAGTCAGTTACTTTAGGGTCCATCCTTAGGGTGCTCAGTTTGCTTATAAGTCGCCTGTGTGGAACGGTGTCAAAGGCTTCATTGAAATCTAAGAAAACCACATCTAGGGCTCTCCCTTGGTCTAACTCGCTGGTCACCCAGTCAAAGAAACCAATCAGATTTGTCTGACAAGACCTGCCTCTAGTAAAACCATGCTGCCTCAGATCTTGCAATCCATTGGACTCTATAAACCTCACTATCTTCTGTTTTAGCAGCATTTCCACTAATTTACTGACCATAGAGGTCAGACTAACCAGCCCGTAGTTCTCAACCTCATCCTTACTTCCGCTTTTGTGTAAAAGGGACCACATGTGCCTCTCCAGTCCTCTGGCACCACTTCTGACCCCAAAGAGGCATTGAAAACATCAGACAGTGTAGCCGCTACAACGTCCCCAAGTTCCCCCAGTATTCTTGAATGTATCCCATTTGGACCCATGGCTTTGTCTACTTTCAGTTTAGCTAGTTCCTCGCAAACACAGTCTTCTGAAAATCATTCAAGATTCCTGTCACTTCTGTTCCTTTTTGTGAGTGTTTTCTGAAGTCCTGCTCCTGGCCCTTCATCTGTGAACACAGAACAGAAATATTTATTAAGTAATTCCACTTTGTCTTCATCAGCTTCTACATCTTCCTCTCCTTCAGCCTTGAGTCTGACAATACCACTTTTGCCCTTCCTCCTCTAACATATCTGAAAAATGTCTTATCTTCCTATTTTATTGTTATTCTTCTTTTTGTATATTTGCTTTCCTGACTACTTTGCTAGCTTCCTTTAAATTTTGTATTTTATGAAGGCCTTCCTCTTTTTCTTGATCTTTCAGCTACTTCTTTTGAGAACCATAGTAGCCTCCTTTTCCTTTTACATTTATTTACCTTTCTAACAGGAAGGTTTGTTGACCTTAAAATATCCCCTTTCAGTTTTGCCCAGTGCTTTTCTACATCCCCCAGCTGTTCCCATCCCACTAATGACTCCTTGAATTATTGTCCCATCTTGGCAAAGTTAGTTTTCCTGAAGTCCCTAATTTTGAATGGATTTTATCTGCCCTAGTCCTAACAGAACCAAAACTTCTAGTGATCACTGGATGCAGGATGATCTTCCACTATAACATTAGAAACACTTTCTCCATTGGTACACACCAAGTCAGGTATAGCCCCTTCAAGTGTGGGTTCTGTTACCAGCTGCCAGAATAACTCTCCCTGTAAAGAAACTATGATCTCCTTACTTCTATAAGACACTGCAGCAGGGATATGCCAATAAACATACTGTATGTTGAAGTCACCTATCAATAGCACTTCTCCTTTTATGACAACACTGCGTATGTCTTCTATTAAATCTGTCTACTTGGAGACCAGGTGATGCGGTGAGCCAAGGCGGCTGTGTTCTTCTCAGCTCCGGGATTGCCTGCCATAAAACTGCTTAAATTTCACTCAACGATACCGGGAACTCACTCTGGAAGCCTCTTTGAGTGTGCTGATGTGACTGGCTGAACAACTGAGTACAATAGACTTTTGGGCAGTCATAGAGAGCCACTTCATGACCACGAAAGGACCGCAGCAGGAAAAACCTCGGCCTGGTAGCTCAAATGGAGGATGGCGGCCCCCCTACTCCACCTGTGCTGCAAAATGAGCAGACCATCGAGATAGTAGAGGAGGTTACGGCAGCAGTGATCAAAGCTCTAGATGAGCGCTTTCTCGCCCTCACAGCACAGATATCGCAGGTGGCCCAAGGTGTGGCAAAGTTTGGTATACGGATAGACAACGCGGAACACCGGATTTCAAAAGCGGAGAATGCAATTACTACAATGACCGCAAAGATGGAGTGCATGCAGGGGCCTCCTTCAGCAGCAGAGCGAGAAACTTGACATTCTGGAAAATAGAGGCAGGAGAGAAAACCTGTGAATAGTGGGAATTGCAGAGTCTGTCACAGACAAAGAGCTGCGGGGCTTTTCGGAAGCATGGTTTGTGGCAAACCTCCTGCTGGACAAGCACATTGGCAAAATAGCTTTGAAAAGAGTGCATAGGTTAGGCCTGCGGTGAGAAGGTGTAAATTGGGCCCGAGTGGTAATAGCCCAATTTTTTGAGCTATGCCCAGAAGGAAACGGTTCTACAAGCAGCCAGAGCCCATCACAGGGAGAACCCGAGAGTGAGGATTATTTATTTTTTCAGGATTACTCAGCGGCTTTAAGCAAGAAGCAGCAGAAATATGTGACGGTGTGTAAGAGCCTTGTAAAATAAAAGGCAGTGTTTCGCTCTTTTATATCCCGCCAGGCTTCGTGTAGACCAGGCATGTTCAACTTCAAACAGGTCATGATCTACTTTTTCCAGCCAAAAGTGCCGGTGATCTACCGCCATGAAAATTAAGTTTCAAATTAGTTTCAAATTAAATTTTAACCCAATAAAGTGGGAGGATCCCCCCCCCCCCCCATTTTTAATGAACCTTCTGTCATTTACTTGGATGTGGTCAGCTGTTAATCAAATTAAGCAAAAAAACAAAACAGAGAGACGAAGATCCAGTAAGAACTGCGAGGGGAAATGGAAAGTACATTTTTTCTTAAAGTTTTTTTTGAGTAATAACTTTCTTTAACTTTTATTGAGTAATTTGTGTTAAATTTAGGTTGAGTATTGATCCAGGCTGATCTTGCACAATCTTTAATATTTCGCTCTTGCTCATTAGTGAGACGTCTGAGCCTGCATTTCATCCACCAGCTTTTTGAAGTTGGGTGACTATTGCATGAGGGCCAGTCTCAGGGAATCCTGGAGATGTTCATCTGTCATGTTGTAACGTTGTGTACGCTGTCATTTTCAGATGGAAAACGCAGATTCACACAAATAAGTTGAACCGAAACAGGAGTGTACAGCTTCACTGCATCTTTTCAAGTTGGGAAATTTGTCTCTAGGCACTAGCTTCCAAAACGATTCTTGCTCAGCATGGGTCTTGAGAAAAATGTCATTTTTAAGGGTTAATATTTTGTTTTCAACAGTTGGCTTGTTTAATGAGTAATTTTTACTGATAGCAGCTGCAGTTTCTTTAATGTCCACATCTACTTTGAATGGGTATGACAAGTACTCCACAACTGTTCCAATTTTTTGGAAGTCACAGAATCTATTTTCGAATTCCTGGATAACAGAACAGATTTCTGTCACATACTTCTTGTTCTGAAAAACAAAATTTGGATATTGTCCCAGATGGTCCTGCGTATTAGGAAAATGATCAAAAGTGTTGTTTGCAAGGTCAGTCATCATTAGCTCAAATTTGCTGTTGTAGGATGAAACTGTACTCATCATCTAGCCAATGCATTTGTTTTTACCTTGTATTTCAAGGTTCATATCACTTAGTTTGCCTGTAAAGTCAGCGAGAAATGCCAAATCACATAACCACTCATCTTCCAACTCTGCTTGGTCATCTCCCCTCTCCTTCAAAAAACTTTTTATGTCATTCAGCAAATCACAACATCTTTGCAGAAATTTGTGCCTACTTAGCCACCTTACATCTGTGTGCAAAATGATTTCCGCTGCCCCTTCATCAAGAGTAAGATTGAAAAGCCATCTTTGAAGTGATCTTCCACAAACTTCCCGATACGAAATAGATTCACTTTCAAAACTTTACTAATTACATTCAAAGCCATCAAAGAGCTCTCATCTGCATCATTATCAGATATGATCCAAACAACACCCCTCAATAGGGATAGAAGGTCAGTATCACTCAATTCTCTGTTAGTCCCTAAATCAATAACACAATACACCAAAACTACTACTGACAGGGCTTTCTTTTTCTGTGCACCAAGGTGTTGGAACAGCCTTCCTCAAAACATCCGATCAATACCAGACCTTTTGCAGTTTCGAAAAGCTTTGAAACACTACCTCTTCCTCTTGTCTTATCCATTAAACAATCCAGATAACACAACCTACCCACAGACCTTCCAAACATACAAATTCAATACAGACACCCCACAGACCTCCCATACACAATACTGAAGCCAGGATGAGATCATGTCTGTTATATTAATTAATTACCCTGTTATCCGAGTTGTATTTCCTGTTTTTTCTGTAAACACAAAGTACCGTTGAATTGTGTAACTCCTTGTTTATTGTAAACCGCGCTGATGCTGAATAGTGCGGTATATAAGAGACTATAAATAAAATAAAATAAATAAACTGAATTTACAATTTTGAAAGTGATGTCCATGACAGTCTTTGTATTGAGTCTCTTGCTTGCCAAAACTTGCTGGTGAATGATACAGTGGTAAGAAAGGAAATTTGGGAAGTTGTCATGCTGTCTACAGAGGGCTATGAAACCATTAACCTCACCTGTCATTGCTCTTGCTCCATCAGTAGTGATGAAAACAAGTCTATGCAATGGAAGATTACACTTTGTCACAAAAGAATGGAAAGAACTGAATATTTCCTGACCGGTAGTTCTCCCTTTTAAATAAATCATTCCAAGTAGTTCTTCTTTAACACTGAAGTCTTCAAAAACCATCCGAATAAAGACTAGTAACTGGGCTATGTCTCTTATGTCTATGGATTCATCCAGTTGGAGTGAGAAAGCAACACAATTTGAAACATCCTCCAACAATTGTTCAGTTGTGTCTCCACACATCTTTTCTATTCGCCGCACAACGGTGTTTCTTGACAATTGTACATCTTCAATAGCAGCTATGATCTCTTTCTTATTTTTAAAACCTTCAAAAAGATTGTCAGCTGCTTCAAGAAAACAATCTTTTACAAATTCCCCTTCAGTGAAAGGTTTGCATTTCTTTGCGATCAGGTTGCTGACCTTGAAGGATGCTATGGTTGCATTGACCGAATGTGACCTTGGCTTCGCCATTAACTGTTGCTGAGTAGCCAATTTTGATTTAAGTTCTTTGAGCTTCAGTTTACGAATTTCACTTTTGGGTGGAAAATCAGCATCAAACTTATTGCTATGCAGAGCCTTATGACGACGTTCCAGATTACCCTTTTTGGGCAAGTCCATTTCCCATTCATCATGAAAGTGGTAGGTTTTGCTCTTCTTTGGAACACTCATCTTCGTTATACTGGGGTGGCTGGATGTAAGAAGGCCAAATCTGCTAAGTTAGTATAAACACTGGCTGAATCTGGTCCAAAACTGTCACTGTCCCAAAGTATTAAAGATCAACAGGAACTGAAGACCTCTGGATGATGTGCAATACAAGGACTGGAGATGCCAAAACCACAAATGCAGTACTAAAAGTAAAAATAAGAATTCATCATACTGGCACCAATAATCAAATACCACCAAACAATCATCAAAAAAACTCAAACACCTGTCCAACAAACCAGATAAAATCAAATACCGCCAAACAAGTTCAAATACTACCACATGTGATTTAATAAATTCTGCATACAGTGTAGAATCAACGCAAAGGCAAGGTGAAATAAAATTGCAGTGTAGAATCAACGCAAAGGCTAGGCAAAATAAAATTGCAGAGACAAGCAAAAGTCACAGTGGTTTGAACCAATTTGAAGGCAAGGCATAGGCAAGTTAGAACAAAATTGGAAAAGCCCGCCAAAATCACCAAATTCTTGAAACTTTTTATGTCTGCCCGAAAACATTTAATGAAAGCGAACTATAAAGCGACCAATGACCAGCACTTGACACAGCTAATATGGTAAGTGTATTCAGGTAAAGCCCGGGTGAATGGATATCGCCCGGTATATAACACATTTCTAAGGGGTATTGGGGCGGAGGCAGGAATGGGTGATTCTGAGAGGCAGAAGACCAGGTATGACACCGGGCCTGTGGCGTCTCGTCGCGGGGTGCGGGCAGCAGCCCCCTGGGGTACCCACAAACTATTGGCAGGAAAACAACATGCGCCCCCAAAACACCCACAGGCAAGATTCCCGCAGGCAGGGAAAAAAGACAGGCAAAGGATCAGCAGCGGCAGCAAGCCCTCGGCAGACGACCTGCCGGCACGAGCTCTCTCCTAGCGATGGGGCAAGCTGCTGGAGAGATGGAGCCAAGTGGGGCTGGTGATCTACCTCTGATCCCTCCGCGATCTACAGGTAGATTGCGATCTACCTGTTGACATGCCTGGTGTAGACTATCAAGGTTCCCCAAGATTTTTCTCCACCCCGGAAGAGGCAGTCAGATTCTGGACACCTTGGCGAAGTAGGGTGAGGACGAGTGGAGTTTAGAAAGCTTAAAATGTTTGAAAATGTGAAATTGTTTAAAAATGTTTAACAACGTATAAGAATGGTCACCAGACTGCTGCTGAGATGCGGAACGAGCAGTGGGAGCCTCTACATTAGAGACGCCACAGTAAAAAGCCAGTGGACAGTTAGAACGCAGACCAACATACTTTGGTGAGGCGGACAGGGTACTGGCTAGCTGTGTTTGAGCGGAGAGGCTGCATCTATGGCGGTGCAGTGCGGCGGCATTAGAGCTTGTGGGACTCCTGGCGCCATTTTGTGGAGCGCGAGGCAGCAACTGGGGTAATTGGACTTATTCATTTATGCCAACACAACATGATTAGTCTAACTACTGTCTAGTTTTATTTTACAGTTGTAGAGTTTTATAATGGTGGAGTTTTATAGCTGCTAAAGATGGCTGCATTATTTACCAAAGTAGGGGGTGGGTTAGGTGGGGGAGCTTGGAATGGGGCAGCGCTGATCTCATGCTTGGTCTCCTCTTTTGATTCAATTTTATAACATTTTGATTTTATTACTTTTTTTATTTTATTAAATCTTGTCTGGACCTAAAGCTTTCCTCACTTCCTTTTTCTCCTTTTCTTTTCCATTCATCTCCCTCCTCTTTTTCATTTTCTCTTTTTAATATCTGGGTTTACTGAGGAGATTTACTCACTGAATTTTGGAGTGTGGGGTGTGAACGGGGAGGATCAGCGGGGCAGAATATGAGGCTTGACCCTCTGCGTTGGGGTATCCCTGTTATGGGACACTTGGAGTCGACTGTGCATGGGGTGGATTATATCTGGAGGTTGGAGCATGGGGACATTAGTACTAATTTTATTTGGGATAAATTATGGATTTCTGGAAATTACTAGACTGTGTGACAGCAAGCTGGGTCATGCAACATGCCCATAACATTGGAAGGATAAGGGTGCCTGTCTAAACTATGTATATATGTCCTAATGGAGGAAAAGAGGAGAAGGAAGAAGGAGAACTGGATATAGCCGTAGGGAATATCGGGGAGGTGGCGAGATTTGGGTTTGGGAACCAGGGGGGAAGAGAGACTTGCGAAGAGGATAAAGGGGGGGTGGATGCTTTTGCGAAGGATCTTGGAGACTCCGAATGGGGGATCACACCCCCGTGGCCCTGGGCATTATTCTGCCTCATGTACAGACATTTGAGGGGTAAAATGATTATTGCATTGGGTAAAGGATGGATGGATCTACGATCCTTCCTGTTCCCTCGGCCCGCAATCTGCGGGTTATCTTTGACACCTCTCTCTCCTTCTCCACACATATCCAGCTTGTAGCTAAGACCTGCCGCTTCTTTCTCTAAAACATTAGCAAAATCCGCCCCTTCCTTTCTGAACACACTACCAAAACGCTTATCCACTCCTTAATCTCCTCTCGCCTCGACTACTGCAATCTACTCCTTGTTGGTCTCCCCGTGAACCATCTCTTTCCCCTTCAATCTATACAAAATTATGCTGCTCGACTAATCTTCCGCCAGTCTCACCACGCCCACATTACCCCTCTTCTCAAGTTGCTTCACTGGCTCCCTATACAATTCCGCATCCAATTCAAACTTCTCCTACTGACCTATAAATGCATTCACTCGACGGCCCCTCAATACGTCTCATCTCTTATCTCTCCTGACATCCCTTCCCGGGAACTTTGCTCATCTAACAAATCACTTCTATCTAGGCCTTTCACTCGCACCACTAACTCCCGACTTCGCTCCTTTCACCTTGCTGCACCTTACGCCTGGAACAGCCTACCTGTATCTATACGCCAAGCACCCTCCCTGGCCCTCTTCAAATCCACCCACCCACCCTCTTCAAATCCACCCACCTCTTCACTGTCGCTTTCAGATCCTGACTTCTATCCTTTATCTTAACTTGACGCCCATCAATTTTCATGACCAAATTGTAAAGACCATATTGTGTTTTGCACCAAATTGACTAATGCTCTGTATATTGTGCTTTGCACCGAACTAATGCTCTGTATTGTCTCAACTAGATTGTAAGCTCAGATGAGCAGGACTCTGACTAGCAGGGACTGTCACTTGTATGTATGTCTGTACAGCACTGAGTACATGGCGCTATATAAGTGCTGAATAGTAGTAGTAGTAGTAGTAGTAGTAGTAGTAAAGGGAGGCGGCAGGTAGGAGTAGGTAGATCTGGGAGGCGGCAGGCTCCTAACGTATCAGGGTCTCTGAAGGTGGGGTCCAGGCTGGGGCATTGGTTCGTTCAGGATGGGAGGTGTGGAGAGGAGAGGGCGGGTGAAGGGGGTTGGGCTTAAGTAGCAAGGAGAAGACCACTGATAGGGCAATCTGGGTGGGAAGGGGGGGAGGGAGAAGGGAGGGTGCCTGTGTGGAGCTGCTTGGGAGGATACTAGGGAATAGACCATTGATCAGTAGGAAAAACGACGGGATAGAGTGAAATGGCTGCTGATGGTGGAGCTGGCCCCAGGCTGAGGGGGCTTGCTCCTCAAATACAAGCTAACAGATAAGAAGTGGGAAGAGCCGAGTCTTAATCTGGGTGATAGATAAAGATTTACATATAGCCTCGTGGAATTTGAGGGGTGTGGATTTGCCCATAAAATGGTATAAACTGCAACAACAACTGCATGCTCGCTGGATAGACATTGCAGGCCTCCAGAAAACTCATCAATCTGAGGCAGAGCATGATAAATGGAGAAGGGGTAGGGTTGGGCAGGTGTATGGTGCTGCAGCAGCCGGTAAGAAAGCTGGACTTGTTATTTTGATAGCCAAAAGCATAGATTTTGATCTGATCAAAGTACAGGCGGACCCTAAAGGCCAGTATGTTTTTGTGGAGAGTAAGCTCATGGGCATGTGGGTTGTTCTGGGATCTGTGTATGCTCCGAACACACATGAAATGTCATTTTATCAGGAACTAGAGAGGCGGTTGAGTGGCTTTGGGGAGAAACCGGTAATACTGACTGGTGACTTTAATTGTGCCTTGGAGTCGGGAATGGACCGGTCACGGGCTACTGCAGCTCAGGACCAGAGACAGGCCCACAGAACCCAAAGCATTTGTGATGGATTTGAGTTACTTAACTCTGGCGAATATTTCACTCGAGTAAAAAGGATTTTACTCACCTATCGTGAGCACATGGCACGTGGTCCTGTATAGACTACTTTTTTATCTCAGTGAGCTTATTTAGGAAGGTGGCGCGCAGAAATTGGCCTGATTATTGTATCAGATCATGCTATTATAATGGAGGAACTGGCTTGGGGCGACTGGAAGGGTGCACAGCCAGGGCGACTGGAAGGGTGCACAGCCGTGGTGGCTTCCTCTGGAACTTATGGGGGACCCCCATTTTGGAACCTTTCTTAGGGCAAAATGGGAAGATTATGCTTTAAATGATGCTTTACCTGTAGGAGAGGTGTCCCTATTCTGGGAAGCTGGGAAAGCAGTCATGCAGGATGAGATCATTGGGTATGTGGCTGCCAGGCAGAAAAGAATGAACAACCAGATCATGCAGTTGGAGAGAGCATTGCAGGTGGCGAGGCGAGGCGGAGGCTATCAAAATGAGGTACATGAAATACAGGAAGAGTTCAATACGCTCATACATAAAAGAGCAAAGTCGTCTGTTTTATTATCGATATCGGCTGTATCTGTTTGGGAATCGTATGAGCAAGCTCTTCTCATCGTTGATAAAGGGCAGGAAGGGTCACGCTTTGTCGGGGTCATGAGAGATACAAAAGGAGATATTCAACAGACAACGAAGGGGGTAGAGAAGGTATTCAATGATTTCAATCACTTGTGATATCAAGGAGAGGGAGATCCGGGGTCTGAGGGAGTGTTGTTTGTGGATGATAGTGGACACCCGAGGAATAAGGTAACTCAGGTAGCTCAGTTGAATGCTCCAATTGCGCCCTTAGAAGTTCAGCAAACTATAAAGAGCTTGAAAAAATGTAGAGCACCTGGTCCTGATGGCCTCCTAAGTGAATTTTATGCCATTATGTTAGAGAAAATCATAAAACCGTTGATGGACTATTACTCTGATATGATAGGTCATGGAAGATTTCCCTTTGATACCAATAGGACACTGATCACAGAATTATCATGCGCCACCTAGATAAGGTCTTAGATAGTGCTGGGGAGGAGTCTGCTGTCTTGGTACATGTTGGTACCAATGACATAGCAAAATGTGGTAGGGAGGTTCTTGAGGCTAAATTTAGGCTTTTAGGTAAGAAGTTGAAATCCAGAACTTCCAGGGTAGCGTTCTCTGAAATGCTTCCCGTTCCACGCGCAGGACCCAAAAGGCAGGCAGAGCTCCAGAGTCTCAATGCGTGGATAAGACGATGGTGCAAGGATGAGGATTTTGGATTTGTTAGGAACTGGGGAACATTCTGGGGAAAAGAGGGGCTCTTCCGAAGGGATGGGTTTCACCTTAACCGGGATGGAACAAGGCTGTTGGCATTAACCTTTAAAAAGGAGAAAGAGCAGCTTTTAAACTAGATAATAGGGGAGAGCCGACAGTCACACAAGAGTGCATGGTTCGGAAAAATGTATCCTTGAAGAATACTACCAAAAGCAGAGAGGTTCCAAAAAAGAGTAAATTAGCCCAAATGCCGTTGAGTATGGAGCAGACAGAGATTAAAGATCCCAAATTACCCATCCCTACCAATAGCCAGATTAATATGAATAAAATACAGTTTCTAAAATGCTTGTATGAAAATGCTAGAAGTCTAAAAAATAAGATGGGAGAGTTAGAATATATAGCACTAAACAAGAGGTTAGATATGATTGGAATCTCCGAGACATGGTGGAAGGAGGACAACCAGTGGGACACTGTGATACCTGGGTACAAACTATATCGTAATGATAGAGTTGATCAAATTGGTGGAGGGGTTGCGCTCTATGTTAGAGAAGGCACTGAGTCAGAAAGGATTAAAGTTTTGCAGGAAACAAAATTTGCTGTAGAATCTCTATGGATTGAAATTCCATTTAAAAAGGGGAAGGTGGGAGGAAGTGACGTCATCGGTGCGGATGGCAGCCTAAGTTAGGAGCTCCGGCGTGGCACCCCGCTAAAGGTGAAAAAAGCAACCCCCAAAGATCGGTACAGTACCGCAGACCGTGGATAGTGGTGGCGGAAAGAGTGGTGGTGGTACGGGGTGAGATGACGATGCGCAAGAAGGCAGCAGACCTGAAAGAATTTGCCTATAGTGGCGCGCAGGTCGGAGGACGGGAGGCTAAGATGGCGGCGGGGGAGAGACAGCCCCGGGAAACTGTTGAGAGCCTGATACCGCGTGCGGTGGAGACAGAAAAGGGAGCGATGGTGGTGAATGGAGTCTCCCGAGCTGAACTGAAAGCATGGTTTGGGGAGCTGAAGACGGAGTTGGCGGCTGTGAAAGCAGAAGTAGGTGAAGTTTGCAATGAACTACGGGAGGAAGTGAGTGAGCTGAGCAGGCGAACGGAGGTACAGGAACAGCAATTAGAGACTGTACAAAAGCAACAGGGGGAATTGGCACACTCGATGAAAGCATGGGAGGAGTGGAAAGCGCAACTACAGTATAAGATGGAGGATCTTGAAAATCGCACGCGACGAAATAATTTGCGCATTCGAGGTGTGCCTGAGGACCCTGAATTTATGGACAGTCGGAGGGTAGCTGAAGCCATCTTTCAGGCTATCTTGATGGAGGGAGAGGAGGATATGGTGGGGACAAAGGTGGCCCTGGATAGAGCACATCGCGCATTGGGTCCCAGTCGGCCTAATCGGCCACGTGACATTGTAGTCTGCTTGCATGATTTTGCCATAAAGGACAAGATAGCCACGAAGATGCGGAGCAAGAGAGAGTTTGTGTGGCAGGGGTATAAGGTGGCCATCTATGCAGACCTGGCGGCAGGGACCCTGCAGAGAAGGCGGGAAATGCAACCTATTATGACGCTGTTGCGGCAGGAGAATGTACGGTATAGATGGCTCTACCCTTTTGGACTTTGTTTTACGGTGGGTACCCAAACTTGGCGGGTGCAAAACTGTACGGAGGCGCAGAAGGCCCTGCGTGAAGCTGGACTGGGCGAACAGCAGCGACGACCAGGAGAGATCTTGGAACAGCGGCCTGATCGGGACTCATTGCTGGCGGGAAAGGAGAGCCTTCCCAGTCCAAAGCAGAATCAGCGGGAGGAGGCAGCCCAGTCGGGGCTGACATGAAGGACTGAGTGGACTCCACTGGATTTTCTTGTTTTGCAAGTTGTTGGACTTCTTTGCCCAGTATTTTGGGTTTGTTGCCTTGAGGGCTTTGGTAGTGTTGAGAGGGAGGGGGGTGGTTGGGCGGTGGGGAGGAGGGATGGATGGGCACTGTTGGGTTGAGGTTGGGCTTAATTGGATGGTTGGGTGAGGAGGTGGGGGAGTGGGAGCTGCAGGGGGGGGGTGGAGACATTGGGGAGTATTGAAATGGTTGGGGAGGGAGTTCGCGGAGGTGGGGGAGGGGGCTTTAGGGAGGTGAAATGGCTGGAGGGGGAGGGATGGATTGGTTGGGGGGGGTTTCTTGGGGGTTGATATATCGTTGTGTGAGCATTGTAGGGGGGGTAGGAGGCTGGGGGGTTAAGAGTGTGGAGGGGTGGGGATGGGGTTGAGCGGGGCTAGTACTGAGCAAGAGGGGGGTGGAGAGCAGCGGAGGAGGGGGTATGTGGGGTGGCCGGGAGGGGGGTATGTGGGGTGGCCGGGGGGGGGGACTGGGTTGATCTGCACTGATGGGCACTACTCTGCGGGAGGCCTCCAGAGGAGGGAGGACGGGGTTAAGGGGGGAAGGGGAGGGGGGTGTAGGGGGGGAGGGAGAGGGGGAGGGGGGAGGGGGGAGGGGGGAGGGGTGCGGGGGGGGGGTAAGGAGGGGGGATCGGAGACTACAGGGGAGACAGGGGCAGGGGGTAGTGGGGGAGCAAAAAAATGCGGGTGGTTACCATTAATGCTAAGGGCCTGCGTACTTGGAGGAAGCGTAGATTGGTTGAGAAGGAGGGAGCACGGACTAGGGCGGATTTTGTTTGTGTTCAGGAAACACATCTGAGGGTGGGGCAGGAACGGATGTTAGAGACACGGAGGTACCCTAAGGTGGTGTTGGCGGGGCAGAGGGCCGAATCGCGAAAGGGGGGAGTGGCCATAATGGTGGGAGCTGGGATGCGGGATAAGGTGGTGGGGGAGTACCGGGACAAGAAGGGGCGGTATGTGGGGGTTAAGGTGCAGCTGGAAGGGGAGATGGTGTGGATTTTTAGCGTTTATGGACCGAACGAGGGGCAGGGAGAGTTTTATACCGCTATGCGGGCAGATTTGGAGAAGCTGGGGGATTTGCCGATAATTGTTGGGGGGGATTTTAATCTAACGGTGAATCCCCGACTAGACAATGGACAGGGAGCGGGAGGGGGGAAGCGCCGAGAGCGGTCACTCATGTTGGCGATGAAAGCCGGCCTCGGGTTGGTAGATGCCTGGCGTTGCCGGAATCCGGGACGGAAACAGTATACCTACTACTCCATGCCACATGGGTGCTATAGTCGAATAGATATGATATGGATAGATAGTGGGTGGATGAGTAAGGTGGCAGAGGTAGAGCAGGGATCGATCACGTGGTCGGATCACGCTCCAGTGAGCATTGAGTTCAACTTGGGGTATAAGGACACGGGCGTGAAGTTCTGGAGGTTGAATGATTCGTTGCTGGACGATCCTGCTGTAGTAGAACGAACGGTAGGGGTTATTAAGGAGTATAAGGGTTTCAATTTGAATGGGGAGGTGGGGCTTGGAATGGTATGGGATGGTATGAAGGCCGTGGTGCGGGGACATTTACTGGGTGAGGCGTCGAGGCAGAGGAAGCTGCAAGGGGAGGAGGAGGAGCGCTTACTAGGGGCTATTAGGACGTTGGAGGGCAGTCATCAATGTGACCTGAATGAGGGGGTCCTCGGCGAGTTGCAGCGATTGCGTGGACGGTTAGGTCAGTTGCGAGCCAGTAAGATGGCCTATGAACTGAATGTACTTAAGCAAGCCATGTTTGAGGGGGGAAATAAGGCAGGGACCCGTTTGGCAAGGAGGTTAAGGGCTAGGGTGGCCCAGTCGACGATAGGCAGTATACGGAATGGGAGAGGACAGCTAGTGTCGGGGAACAATGAGATACGCGCGACATTCCGCGAATATTATCAACAGTTGTACAGCAGTGAAGTGAGAGGTGGAGTAGAGCACAGCAGGCAATATCTGGAAGGGTGTGACTTGCCCAAGTTAGACCCGGGGGTGGGGGAGGAGTTGGATCGGCTCATTACGGTGGAGGAGGTGGCAGAGGCAATCAAAACCTTGAAGTTGGGAAAGGCACCAGGCTTAGATGGCCTGACCGGGAAATTTTACAAAGTTTTTCAGGGGGTGCAGGAACCGCTGTTGGTGGATGTTTTTAATGGGGTTCTTCAGATGGGAGCAGTCCCAGACACGATGAAGGAGGCGGGGATCACTATTCTCTTGAAGCCTGGTAAGGACCCCATGGTTTGTGGCTCTTATAGACCGATCTCTCTTCTGAATGTGGATGCAAAGCTATTGGCGAAAATATTGGCTATGAGGTTGCAGCGGGTATTACCTTCTCTGGTGCACGTGGACCAGACAGGTTTTGTGGCAGGGAGACAAGGGGGGGATAACATCAGACGCTTGTGCAACCTCACCTGGGAGGTGGAAAGAACGGGACAGAAGGCGGTGTTTATTTCTGTCGACGCAGAGAAGGCCTTTGATAGGGTGGAGTGGGACTTTTTATTGATGGTCTTGGAAACGGTGGGGTTGGGGGAGAATTTTATTAAATGGATTCGTGCTTTTTATACAGGGCCTATAGCTCGCGTACGGGTCAATGGGAGCTATTCTGAAGGGTTTGGGCTAGGGAGGGGGACTCGACAGGGATGTCCGTTGTCGCCCTTGCTCTTTGCGTTAGCTATTGAACCTCTGGCTGACCGGGTCAGGAGAGCGGTGGATGTCAAAGGGGTGCTTATGAATGCTTGGGAGTCTAAGATAGCTTTGTTTGCGGATGACATTATTTATACTCTGCGAGAGCCTTTAATATCTTTGCCGGTGTTAATGAAGGAAATAGAACAATATAGTAAAGTGTCAGGGTACAAAATCAATGGAAGTAAAACCGAGATTCTGGGGTTTAATTTAGGGGAGCGGTTAGAGTCGAGTCTTAGAAGTAGTTTTCCGTTTCGGTGGGTGAAGGGCGATTATAGGTACTTGGGGATACAGATGGGGGTGGACTGGCGGAGGATTTGGGAGCAGAATTTTGGTGCGCTCATGAAAGCGGTAAGGAGCGACCTGACCCGGTGGCAGAATTTATATTTGACCTGGATTGGGCGCATAGCGGTTATAAAAATGAATGTGCTGCCTCGTTTTCTTTTTCTGTTTGGATCAATCCCGGGTAAGATCCCACGCAGCTACTTGCGCAGAGCACAACGTCTGCTCCTGGATTTTATCTGGGCGGGGGGACGAGCTAGGGTGTCGCAAGCTACTTTATATCGGGATCAGCGGGAGGGAGGAATGGGAGTCCCTTGGCTGGAGAAGTATTACATCGCGGCGCAAGTGAAGGCAGTGGCAAGTTGGCAGGGGGGAGGGGGGGAGACCCCTATCTGGGTGGAATTGGAACAGCTGAGAGGAGAGGGAGTGAGCCTGCAAATGTGGATGTGGGACCCGGGGGGGAGAAGGGGGAGAGGGGGTGGGGGGAACCCCTTTAGGGAATACACGCAGCAGCTGTGGGGGAGTGTGAAGGGGACACTATTGAGGGGAAAGCGCTATACTAGAGATACTTTTATCAGGGGGATGGCTGATTTCTATCCTGGGAGGGAGGGGGGGTGTTTACGGAATGGGGGGCTTTGGGTTTAAAGACCCTGGGACAGCTAATAGATGGCGAAGGGGGGGTTAGGTCGTTTACTGAATTGCAGGAATTATATGGGGTGATGAACAGACACTATTTTGCTTATGTACAACTGGTGTACTACATTCGGAGGAGGGGGGTAGGGACTGATTTGCGAAAAGGGGCTACTCCATTTGAAATGGCAATGAGGAGGGGGGGTGGGAGGAGGGGGTTAATCACGCTATTGTATGCGGAGTTGTGTGATCCGGGGGGGGGAACGAACGAGGGGGAAGAGCAAAGGGGAGTTGGCGTGGGAACAACAACTGGGGGGGGAATGGGGGGAGGAGAGGTGGGATCTGATTTATAAATGGACCAGGCGTCTGGCCCCAGGTCCTTCTCATCTGGAAAATAGTCTCAAAATGAGGCATCAAATGTATTGGACCCCCTGGAAGATGAAGAGGTTTAGACCTCAGGAATCAGGAGAGTGCTGGCGGGGATGTGGGAGGCGGGGGGACTTGTTCCATATAGTGTGGGGTTGTGTAAAGGTTCAATTGATGTGGGGTGCTTTGCAGAGTTGGCTCCAGGATCTGGTAGGGGGGGGAAGTGATCCTTACGGCGTCTATGATTTTATTAAACGAAATGCCTGAGGGGGAGACCGGGAGCTGATACGGTTTGTGGGGTGTTGTGTAGGGGCGGGGCGGGGGGCGATTATGGCCAGGTGGAGATGCGAGGGGGCCCCGACCCTGGGGATGGTACTGCAACGCATTGATCACCTCTGGATTATGAGTGCTATCACTGCTCACCAGAGACATGCAGTGAAGGCCTTTAAGGCAGTTTGGGATAGATATGAGGCCTGGCGAGAGGGTTGAGGGGAGGGGGTTGGGGGGGATTAGGTGGGGGGGGTAGGTTCTATGAGTGGAAACTTGTTGATGTATTATTGGGAGACTATGGGGTTTTGATGTATAATGTTGGTTGAAGTGTGTTTAATTTGTTATTCAATAAAAATTCAAGTTACAAAAAAAAAAAAAAGGGGAAGGTGATGGCAGTGGGGGTGTACTATCGACTGCCTGGCCAGAATGAACAAATGGATGATGAAGTGCTCAAAGAAATCAAGGAAACTAACAAATGTTACAGCACAGTAATAATAATGAGTGATTTCAATTACCCCAGTATCGACTGGGTCAGTGTCACGGCAGGACATGCTAGGGAGATAAAGTTCCTAGATGAAATAAATGACTGCTTCTTGGAGCAACTGGTTCATGAACCAACCAGAGGGGAAGTCATATTGGACCTAGTCCTTAGTGGAACACCAGATCTGGTGCAAGAGATAAAGGTGTTGGGGCCACTTGGCAATAGTGTTCACAGCATGATCGCGTTTGATTTAATTAGTGGAGGAGGGATAGTAAGGAAATCAACAGTACTACCTTTTAACTTTCGAAAGGGAGACTATGATAAAATGAGGAAAATAGTTAAGAAAAAACTAAAAGGAGCAGTTGCAAAGGTTAAAGACTTACATCAAGCTTGGGTGTTGCTGAAAACTGCTATCTTGGAAGCCCAGACCAGCTGTATTCCACACTTTAAGAAAAGTGGAAGGAACTCCAAAAAACTGCCAGCATGGTTTAAAGGTGAGGTCAGAGAGGCTGTTGTTGCCAAAAAGGCATCTTTCAGGAAATGGAAAAAAGAGCGAAATGACAAAAACTGGAAACAGCACAAGCACTGGCAAGTTAAATGCAAGGCATTGATAAGGCAGGCAAAGGGAGAATTTGAGAAGAAGCTTGCTGCAGAAGCAAAAACACATAATAAAGATTTTTTCAAGTACATTCGTAGCAAAAATCATGTGAGAGAGTCAGGTGTCCATTAGATGATAGAGGGGTTAAAGGGGCACTAAGAGGCGACAAGGCGATAGCGGAGAGACTGAATACATTCTTTGCTTTGGTCTTTACTGAGGAAGATGTAGGGATGTTACCCATGACTGAAGTGGTATTTAAAGGTGCGGAAGAACTGAAGGAAATATCGATACATCTGTTAGATGTATTACAACTATTAGATAAACTGAAGAGTAGCAAATCACCTGGGCCAGATGATATACATCCAAGGGTGTTTAAAGAACTGAAATATGAGATTGCAGACCTGCTATTTGTAATCTGTGAACTATCATTAAAATCATTTGTATTACCTGAAGATTGGAGGATGGTCAACGTAAAGCCAATTTTTAAAAAGGGTTCCAGCGGTGATCAGGGAAACTACAGACCGGTGAGCCTGACGTCAGTACCGGGAAAAATGGTAGAAACCATCATAAAGAACAAAACTGCTGAACATGTAAATAGTCATGGCTTAATGGGAGACAGCCAACATGTCTTTAGACAAGGAAGATCTTGTCTTACTAGTCTGTTATATTTTTTTGAAGGTGTGAATAAACAGCTAGACAAAGGTGAGTCGGTTGATATAGTGTATTTGGACTTTCAGAAAGCCTTTGACAAGGTCCCTCATCAGAGACTTTTGGCAAAACTAAAGTGTTATGGGATAGGAGGCAGTGTACTATTGCGGATCAGAAACTGGTTAAAAGATAGAAAGCAGAGGGTAGGGCTAAATGGCCAATTTTCCCAATGGAGAAAGGTGAATAGTGGTGTGCCCCAGGATCTGTGCTGGGACCGCTGCTTTTTGACATATTCATAAATGACCTGGAAAAGGGAATGAGTGAGGTTATCAAATTTGCAGATAACACAAAACTATTTAAAGTTGTTAAAACCCAAGAGGATTGTGGAAAATTGCAAGAGAATCTTGATAAACTGGAACACTGGGCATCAAAATGGCAGATGAAATTTAATGTGGACAAGTGCAAAGTTATGCACCTAGGGAAGAACAACCCAAACTATGGTTACACGAAGCAAGGTTCCACATTAGGAACCACCACCCAGGAAAAAGAATTAGGTGTCATTGTGGATAACATGTTAAAACCCTCGGCCCAGTGTGCAGCGGCAGCCAAGAGAGCAAATAGAATGCTAGGTATCATAAGGAAAGGAATGAAAAATAAAAAAAAGGGTATTATAATGTCTCTGCATCATTCCATGGTGCGACCGCACCTTGAATATTGTGTGCAATTCTGGTCGCCGTATCTTAAAAAGGATATAGCGTTATTAGAAAAGCTTCAGAGAAGAGCCACCAAAATGGTAAAGGGGATGGAAGGATACCCTTATAAAGAAAGGCTAAAAGGGTTAGGACTCTTTAACCTGGAAAAGAGGCGGCTGAGGGGAGATATGATAGAAGTCTATAAATTAATGAACGGAATGGAATGGGTAAATGTAGATCGATTGTTTACGTTATCAGAATATAGAAAGACTAGGGGACATGCAATGAAGCTACAGGGTACACTATTTAAGACTAATAAAAGAAAATATATTTTCACTCAACGTGTAATAAAACTAGAATTTGTTACCGGAGGATGTAGTAAGAGCTGTTAGTGTAGCTGGGTTTAAAAAAGGTTCCTGGAGGAAAGGTCCATAAACTATTATTAAGAAGGGACCCAGGATTTCAATGCTTGACCAGATACAAGCATTGTGGAACCTGTGTCTTTTGGGGAAACTGCTAGGTATGTATGACCTAGATTGGCCACTGTTGGAAACAGGACATTGGGCTTGATGGACCTTGGTCTGACCCAGTATGGCATATCTAATGTTCTTATGTCACGTTCTTATCCAAGCCAGGCCAGGATCCGTTACTATCGGGCTCATATAGAGTAGTTACTCACCTGTAACAGGTGTTCTCCAGGAGCAGCAGGAATCAGTCCTCACATATGGGTGTCATCGGCGCCGATGAAACCCCAGCGGAGCATTTCCCCAGCTTTCTATGAAAGCCTTTGGGAATAAAGGCACGCATGCGCCGTTCCCTTCCCGCCTAAAGGTGCCATCTTACCTCAGTCAAATGACATAACTAAGAAGAGCACACAAAAATGAAAAATAAACTATGTACAACTGCAACTCCAAGGGGAGGAGGGAGGGTTGTGAGGACTGATTCCTGCTGCTCCTGGAGAACACCTGTTACAGGTGAGTAACTACTCTTTCTCCAGGACCAAGCAGGAAGTCAGTCCTCACATATGGGTGACTCCCAAGCTCTGGGCTACCGAGGAACCCAGGCTGAACAAGAGTACTCCCTCTAGTCTCAGCAGCAAAGAAAGGCTTTTCAAGGACACAACCTCCACCGGTAGCCCAACAGAAGGCAGGAGGGCAGGAGTTGCCTAAACCTCAAAGAGATTCCGGAGTACTGCTTGGCCAAAAGCACTGTCCCTATGGGACTCCCTCTCCAGACAGTAATGGGCCGCAAAAGTCTGGCTTGAAGACCAAGTTGCAGCTCTGCAGATGTCTACCAAGGGCACAGAGTGGAGATGAGCCACTGAGGCAGCCATTGCCCTGACACTGTGGGCCGTAACCCGACCCTGCAAAGGAAGGTCAGCCGCCTTGTAAGCCCAGGTGATACAGTCAGCCACCCAGATGGACAAGGTACGCTTGGACACAGCCAACCCCAACTTATTAGGGTCAAAGGATACGAAGAGCTGAGTAGCCCTTCTATGCCCCTGCGTACGGTCAAGGTAGAAGGATAAGGCCCTCCTACAGTCCAGGGTATGCAGAACTGCTTCAGCCTGGCTTGCATGAGGCCTAGGGAAGAATGTTGGAAGAACCACCTCTTGGTTGAGGTGGAAAGAGGAGACAAACTTTGGGAGGAACTTTGGATGAGTCCTGAGGACTACCCTGTTCCTATAAATCCTAGTGTAAGGCCTAACACAGACCAGGGCCTGAAGCTCACTCACTCGCCTAGCCGAAGTAAGAGCTATCAGGAAGAGTGTCTTCCAGGAGAGGAAGCGTAGTGGTTAAGTAGCCATCGGCTCAAAAAGTGGGCGAGTCAGTTGCTGCAAGACCACATTCAACTCCCACTCAGGGGCAGGAGGACGGCTGGGAGGCTTGAGCAAAAGCAAGCCTCTGAGGAAGCGGGACACCAAGGGGTGAACCGACAGAGAATGTCCTTCCACCAGTGAGTGGTGAGCTGCTAGAGCTGAGAGGTGGACCCGAACAGAATTGGACTTAAGTCCCTGATTGGACAAGTGCAGTAAGTACTGAAGCACCACTGGTACAGTACAGGAGAAAGGATCCTCTGTACGTAGCTGACACCACACAGAAAACCTTCTCCATTTGAGAGCATAGGTTTTTCTAGTGGACTGTTTCCTAGAGGCTAGGGCAACCTCCTCAACTTCCTGAGGTAGGCCCCAGGGAGCCAAAACTACCCTTGTAGCATCCAGGCCATCAAATTGAGAGCTTTGAGATTGGGATGCAGAAGGGAACCCTGATCCTGAGAGAGAAGGTCGTGTTGCAACCCCAGGGGCAGTGGAGGATCCACTGCAAGCTGAAGCAGAAGTGGAAACCAAGGCCGTCTCGGCCACCTGGGAGCAACCAGCAGGACCGAGGCCTTGTCCTGAAGAATCTTGAAAAGAGTTCGGGCCACCAAGGGCGTGGGAGGAAACGCATACAGGAGGCCCTGAGACCAGGGAATCAGAAAAGCATCAGCGGCTATCCTCAAAGGATGCGGTTGCCTGGAACAGAACTTTGGCAGTTGAGCGTTCAGTGGACTGGCAAACAGATCTATCCAAGGGAGACCCCATTTCAGGAAGATTCTCTGAACTACCAGGGGATGCAGTTGCCACTCGTGGGGCTGCAGAATCCTGCTCAACTTGTCGGCCAGGTAGTTCTCCTGGCCTGGAAGGTACACAGCTCTGAGGAGCATGCTGTGCTTTAGGGCAAATGACCAAAGGTCTTGAGCTTCCTGACAAAGGAACCTGGACCCAGACCCGCCCTGTTTGTTCACATAAAACATGGCCACCTGGTTGTCTGTCTGAACGAGGACAGACTGATGGGCCAGGACAGGAGAGAAAGCTTTGAGAGCTAGGCGAATAGCTCTGAGTTCCAAGAGATTGATCTGCTGTGCTGCCTCCCAAGGACACCACAGGCCCTGGGTGCACTTGTCTAGACAATGAGCTCCCCAGCCCTGCAGGGAGGCGTCTGTGGTCAGTACCACCTTGAACCCAGGAATCTGAAAGGGCACTCCTTTTAGGAGATTGGGTGGGTGCAGCCACCAGTTGAGGGAGTTCAGAAAGTGTCTGGACACCCTTATCCTGTCCCTGAGGCTGCCTGTGGCCTGTGACCACTGAGAAAGAAGGCACCACTGTGCAGGCCTCATATGGAGACTGGCATTGGGGGTCACATGGACTGTCGAAGCCATGTGGCCTAGAAGCCTCAGGCAGAGTCTGGCGGAGACCAGCGACCTGTTGAGAAACTGGTTTTCCAAGGCAATCAATCGTTGTGCTCTGTCTTCTGGCAAGAAAGCCCTTGCCAGGAGAGAGTCCAGCCTTGCTCCTATGAACTCCAGATTTTGGGAGGGGAGCAAAGTGGACTTTGCGAAGTTTATGACAAACCCTAGGCTTTGAAGAAGAGCAATAGTTCTGAGGGTGGCTTGGCTGGCCTCCTGGCACGTCCGAACCCTGATGAGCCAGCCGTCCAGATAGGGGAAGACAAAGATTCCCTGATCCCTCAGGTAGGCTGCCACCACTGCCAGGCATTTGGTAAAGACCCTGGGAGCAGAGGTCAGGCCAAAAGGCAGTACTCTGTACTGATAATGGTTTCCTCCCACAATGAACCTGAGGTACTTTCTGTGGTCTGGATGAATGAGGATATGAGTGTACGCATCTTTTAGATCTAAGGAGCATAGCCAATCTCCCTGCTGGAGGTAGGGCAGAAGTGTTCCAAGAGTAAGCATCTTGAACTTTTCTTTCTCCAGGAATTTGTTTAGGTTCCTGAGATCCAGAATAGGTCGAAGGCCACCGGTTCTTTTGGGTACCAGGAAATACCTGGAATGCAAGTGGGGAGGCACAGCAATACCTGGAATGCAAGTGGGGAGGCAAGCAATACCTGGAATGCAAGTGGGGAGGCACAGCAATACCTGGAATGCAAGTGGGGAGGCACAGCTTCCACCGCCCTGTCTACCAACAGACCCTGAAGTTCCTGAAGGAGAAGGTCTGTGTGCAGTGAAGGCCTTTGGAGGCTCCCCTGGAAAGAATGGGGGAGGCAGTTGGTGAAAATGTAGTGCATAGCCCTTGTGGACTATGTCCAACACCCAACTGTTCCCGGTGATGAGGGGCCACTGGTGGGCAAAGAGGGCGAGGCGACCTCCTGTGCAGGGTTGGGATAGCAGGGACGGAAAGGCTACGCTCAAGGAGTCAAAAACCCCCACTCTGCTGAGTGGGAGCAGGGGCCGGAGGCTTGGGGGTCCTCTGCCTACGGGGCCCATTACCCTGCCCCTTGGCTTGCTGACCCTGGGGTGCAGCTTGGGCAGCCTGATACTTAGGGTACTGTTTGTAGGCAGTGCCCTTCCTCGGGTAAAAGGGCTTTTTACCCGAGCCCTTCTTCTTATGAGAAGGGGCAGAGGTCTTCCTAGACAGCCTTGTCCGAGGAAGGTGCTCTGTTTCGAGCTGGGCGGCCTTCTCAGTCATGGGCTTGCCAAAAAGGTTTTCAACTTGGCAAGGGACATCGACCAACTTGTCCTGAACCCATGGCTCGAGGTCCGATGACTGCAGCCATGCCTGGCGTCGAGCCGCGATGCCGGCTGCCGCAAATCGGGCCGAAGCCTCGAAGCCATCGTAGGCGGCGCGGGACATGAACTTCGAGCAGTCCCGAATCCCCGAGGACAAGGACTTGAATCTCTGCAAGGGGTCCCAGGAGAGTCCAGCAGAGAACCCGGCCAACTCCTTGGCCAGGTCCCGCAAGTACATGCCCATGTACAACTGGTAAGACTGGACACGGCAGGCAGGCAAGCAAGCATCGAGCCCTGAAAACACTTTCTACCGATGCCATCGAGGTTCCAGGTGCATCTTCTGACTCTTCAGACGATCCATGGCCGATTACACAACCATGGAATGGTGTGGTAGCTGTGCTTTCTGAAAGCCAGGGCTCTTCCGGAGTCGATAGATCGAGTCGACTCGCTTGCTTAGAACCGGCGCCGAGGCCGGTGCCTCCCACATCCGGAAGAGGAGCCGTTCCAGCATCGGAGGAACCGGGACAGTAAAGGTTTCCTTCGGAGGAGAGTCATACTGTAGGGCCTTGAGCTCTTCAGCTCGAGGCTCTTCCTCGGGATCCGCCGGAATAGCCAAGGCAGTGACCATATCCCGGACAAACTCCGAGAACCGAGTATCCTCCGGAGGGGATCTACTCCGGGGCTCAGACTGCGGTGAGTCCGACAGGACGCACCGAGTCTTGAACGTATCGGGGGACTCCTCATCCTCCGTCTCCCAGGCGGACTCGTCCGACGAGGAGTCAGGATCCGACCCTGCAGGGTCCTGGAGCACCCGCCCCGACGCCGGAAGCACCGGCGTCGATGCCCTCGGTCCCGAATGGGAGGTCGAGGGAGAACGCGACCGAGGTCGACTTCGAGCTATGATAGACTCGAGTATCGGCTCGGTCTCCGGGGTGAACTTCGAAGTCGATGTCCCGGTGGTCAGGGCAGATGTGCCAGACAGGCTGGCCATCAGTGCCCGCTGCTGCTCCATGAAAGCAGACAATCTGCTCTCCAAGGCTGTCATCCTGAGACTCAGCTCGGGAAATGCAGCAGCCACCGACTCGGGCCCCGGAGGCGCCGGGCCCGACGTCGTCTCCCTGGGAGGAGAGTCCTCGAGGACTACAGAGCTTACGTGTTCAGCAGACTCCAGCTCCACGCGAGGAACTTTGGCAGGCTTCTCTTGTTCCACGGGCGCGGGGCGATGGTCGGGGGTCTTAGACCTGGCCCTCGAGGAGCCAGGGACCTCTTCCGATGATGCCCTCGCGAGCCGCTTTTTCCTCTTGCGTTCCCGGTCGGGGGACCCCCTGTCCGAGCAGCCCTGACGGCGCTCGGGATCCGAATCCCGAGATGTCGAGGCCTCAGACATGGTCTGGGCCCGGCCGTAGGCTGAGTCCGAGAAAAGCCTTTCTTTCTGCTGCTGGCGACTTCGGAGTGCCTTGGAAGACATCTTCCCACATGGTCCACACGACTTAGGGTCGTGATCAGGACCGAGGCACCGAAGGCATCAGTCGTGTGTGTCGGTGAGAGACATTAATTTCTTACACCGATCACACTTCTTGAAACCGCTGGAAGACATCGGGGAAAAAAAGAGTCCCCGCGAGGTCAAAGGACCGGCCTTCCAGGGAAAAAAGCAAAAAAAAGGGCGCGAACAACAGCCACGAAGGGAAAAAACCGAAAAAGAAGAATTGGGCTCGATACCGGTGTACCGAACCCGGTGGAAGGGGAACCGGCGTCGAACCGGGAGAAATAAAATAGCGAATAACGCCGAAAAAAAATCAACTTTTATCCGGGAAGACAGGACACACGTCCGGTGGGCTTCTCGGAAAAAAAAGAGACTGAGGTAAGATGGCACCTTTAGGCGGGAAGGGAACCGCGCATGCGTGCCTGCATTCCCAAAGGCTTTCATAGAAAGCTGGGGAAATGCTCCGCTGGGGCTTCATTGGCACCGATGATACCCATATGTGAGGACTGACTTCCTGCTTGGTCCTGGAGAAAGACCGATCTCTCTACTAAAAATAGATATAAAAATAATGGCTAAAATATTTGCAGATAGGCTGGTGGAGTGCTTGTTTAGGATTATCCATGAAAACCAAGTGGGGTTTGTCCAGAGGAGAAGTGTTACGGCAGGAAACATAGAAATATGATGACAGAAAAAGACCACATGGCCTATCTAGTCTGTCCTTCCATATCAACAACTACAATAGTCCCCTTTTAACCTTTAGAGATCCTCTGTGTTTGTCCCATGCTTTTTTGAATTCAGTTACTGTCCTCATCTCTACCACCTCCACTGGGAGACTATTCCACGGATCCACTACTCTTTCCGTAAAGAAATATTTCCGCATATCACTCCTGAATCTATCTCCCTTCACCCTCATCCCATGTCTCCTCATACCAGAACTTGCTTTCAATTGAAAAAGGCTCTCTCCCTGAACATTTATGCCACGGAGGTATTTAAACATCTCAATCATATCACCTCTATTCCGCCTTTCCTCTAAGGTGTACATATTAAGATCCTTCAGTATGTCCTGATATGCTTTATAATAAAGACCACTAATCATTTTAGTAGTCACCCTCTGCATCGACTCCATCCTGTTCACATCCTTTTGAAGGTGCGGTCTCCAGAATTGCACACTATACTCCAAATGCGGTCGCATCAAAGACTTATACAGAGGAATTATCACATCCTTTTTTCTGCTAGCCATTCCTCTCCGTATGCACCCAAGCATCCTTCTAGCTTTTGCTGTCGCCTTTTCTACCTGTTTATCTACTTTAAAATCATCAGACACAACCACGCCTAGGTCCTGCTCTTCTTTAGTGGACAAAAGTACTTCACCCCCTATACTATATTGCTCCCTTGGATTGCTGCAGCCCAAATGCATGACCTTACATTTTTTAACATTAAATCCCAGCTGCAAAATTCTAGACCATTCTTCAAGCTTAGCTAGATCCCTCCTCATGTTATCTACACCTTCCTGGGTGTCTACTCTATTGCAGATTTTGGTATCATCCGCAAAGAGGCAAACCTTACCAGACAGCCCTTCCGCTATATCACTAACAAAGATGTTAAAAAGAATCGGACCAAGGACAGATCCCTGGGGTACACCTCTGGTAACATCCTTCTCCTCAGAGTGAGCTCCATTTACTTGTACTCTTTGTCACCTCCCACCCAACCAATTTCTAACCCAGGCAGTAACTTTAGGGTTCATCCCTTGGGTGCTCAGTTTGTTTATAAGTCGCCTGTTAGGAACAGTGTCAAAGGTTTTACTGAAATCTAAATACACCACATCTAGGGCTCTCCCTCGGTCCAACTCCCTGGTCACCCAGTCAAAGAAATCAATCAGATTTGTCTGACAAGACCTGCCTCTGGTGAATCCATGCTGTCTCGGATCCTGTAATCCACTGGACTCCAGAAACCTCACTATTTTCTCTTTCAGCAGCGTTTCCAATAATTTACTCACCACCGAAGTTAAACTAACCGGCCTGTAGTTTTAAACCACATCCTTACTTCCGCTTTTGTGTAAAGGTACCACATGAGCCTCTCTCCAGTCCTTTGGTACCACTCCCAACTCCAACGAGGCTTTGAAAAGGTCAGTCAGTAGAGCTGCTAGAATGTCCCCAAGTTCCCTCAGTATTCTAGGGTGTATCCCATCCGGTCCATCGCTTTGTCTACTTTAAGTTGAGCTAGTTTCTCACAAATACAGTCTTCTGAAAATTGTTCAAGATGTCCCTCGCTTCTGTTCCTATTTGTGGGTGTTTTCTGAGGTCCTGCTCCTGGTTCTTCATCTGTGAACACAGAACAAGAATATTTGTTAAGCAATTCCGCTTTATCCTTATCAGCTTCTACATATTCCTCACCTGCACCCTTGAGTCTGACAATACCTCTTTTGCCCTTCCTCTTCTCACTAATATATTTGAAAAATGTCTTATCCCCCCATATTATTGAACTGGCTATTAACTCCTCCTTTTGAATCTTTGCCTTCTTGACTACTTTGCTAGCTTCTCTAAGTTTTTCCAAATACAGATGCCTGTCTTCCTCTCTCTGTGATCTCTTGTATTTCATGAAGGCCTCCCTCTTTTTCTTCACTTTTTCAGCTACTTCTTTCGAAAACCATAGCTGTCTCCATTTCCTTTTACCTTTATTTACCATTTTAACAAAAAGGTTGGTTGCCCTTAAAATATCCCCTTTCAGTTTTCCCCACTGTTTTTCAGCATCCCCCAGCTGTTCCCATCCCACTAACGACTCCCTGAGGTATTGGCCCATCTTCGCAAAGTTAGTCTTCCTAAAGTCTAAGATCCTCACCTTTGAATGGATTCTAACAGCCCTAGTCCTAATACTGAACCACACCATCTGGTGATCACTGGATGCAAAATGATCTCCCACTACAACATCAGAAACACTTTCACCATTGGTAAGCACCAAGTCCAGTATGACCCCTTCACGTGTGGGCAGGGCCGGATTTACCTTGAGTGAGGCCCTACGCCAACAAAAATTGTGGGCCCCCAGCAGGGGCGGCCCAAGGGGGGTGCGGGGCCTCATTTGCATAAGGGGCCTCATTTGCATAAATATTTGCATAATGTTACCATATACTAACTTTTAGTAAACGTGCCTCTTAATGAGTGTATGGATAAAGAAAGACTAAAAGATTTCTACATTACTATAATCCAGTGCCAACTGCCAGACACATTAGGAACTACTACAAACACTGCCCATTTAGAACCCATAGCAAACCCGCCGTATCCTAACAGCACTACCAGGACTCACAAAGCACCATACTCTACCAATCAAAAGGCAACACTGCAAATATTAAACCAGTACATTTCAGAGAACAACAATACATGACCTACTGGGGAAAGAGAACAAGTGGCAATGTCAAATAGGAATTATATAAACAGAACACCTCAGCTCAGTTACACATGCAGAACATAGACCATCACCAAACAAGTAATCACAATTTAGAAACAGGAAGACAATAATTAAACTGGGAATCCCAAAAGCCAAACTTGGAATGTACAACAACACTGTAGAAATAAAACTATACATTAATTTGCTCTTGTACTAAACAAAGCGCAGACGTTAATGATGCACATTTACCAAAGCTGACATATTCCAATTAATAAATTCAAAATAAAGAGATATTTTTCTACCTTTTGTGCATTTTTTTCAGCTGCAATTGCTCCAGCCACTTTCTTCTGGTTTCTTCGTGTCTTCTGCTAACTCTCCATCGTCTGCTGTCCATTTGTCCTTTCTTCTCTCTTCTAGATTTTTTTCCATTCTCTCTCTACATCTGCTTTAACATACTAATCTTTCTCCTTTTGCTCTTTCCTCATTCCTATTTCATCCACTCAAATTTTACCCCTCCATCCTCAATCCCCACTTACTCTCCCAATACCCGGCCAATTGTAGATTTTTTATCCCTCCCACACAAAATATTTTTCCCTTCTCCATTTTACTCTTCCAGCCCCATCCCATTCTAATCCTCCCCCAACATCAGCTCCCTTCTAGTTCCAGCCTCACCCAGCATCCATTCCCTTCTAGTCCCTGCATCAGCCCATTTCCAGTCCTAGCCATCCATCAGCCCATTTCCAGTCCTAGCAACCCCCCAACCCAATACCAGTCCTAGCCCCCCATCAACCCACTTACAGTCCTTAACCCATCACCCCATTTTCAGTTTAAGCCCCCCCTATAACCCATTACCAGTCCTAACCCCCCATCAGCCCACTTCCAGTCCTAACCCCATCAACCCATTTCCAGTCAGCCCCCCATAGCCCATTGCCAGTCCTACCCCCCCCCATCAGCCCACAGCCCATTACCAGTCCTAACCCCATCATCCCACCTCCAGTTTTAACCCCCCAGCCCATTTCCAGTCCTAGCCCGCCCATTACCAGACAGCCCCCATCAGCCCACAGCCCATTACCAGTCTTAACCCCCCCAAAGCCCATTACCAGTTCTAACCCCCCCAACAGCCCATTACCAGTCCTCACCCCCTCAGCCCACCTCCAGTATTAACCCCCCAGCCCATTTCCAGTCCTAGCCCCCCCATAGCCCATTACCAGACAGCCCCCATCAGCCCACAGCCCATTACCAGTCTTACCCCCCCCCAAAGCCCATTGCCAGTTCTAAGCCCCCCCAACAGCCCACAGTCCATTACCAGTCCTAACCCCATCAGCCCACCTCTAGCCTTAACCCCCCCAGCCCATTTCCAGCCCCAGCCCCCCCAATAGCCCATTACCAGTCCTACCCCCCCATAGCCCATTTCCAGCCCTACCCCCCCAGCCCATTTCCAGCCCCAGCCCCAAGAGCCCATTACCAGTCCTAACCCCCCCATAGCCCATTACCAGCCCTACCCCCCCAGCCCATTTCCAGCCCCAGCCCCCCCAACAGCCCCTTACCAGTCCTACCCCCCCCATAGCCCATTACCAGCCCTACCCCCCCGCCCATTTCCAGCCCCCGCCCCCCCAATAGCCCATTACCCGTCCTACCCCCCCCCCCATAGCCCATTACCAGTCCTACCCCCCCCCCCCGTCGGCCTAAAGTAAAATTTAATTTTAAAAAAAAACCTGGTGGCTGCCGCCGCGGGGCCCCCTCTGCTGCCGCGGCAGCACCGATTGACCCGCGGGGGCCCCGTCTACAAGCTGAAGCCGTCGGGTCGGGTCGTTCCTCCCTCCCTCCGTCCGTGCGGGCTTAACAGAGACGCGAGGAGACGCTCTCTCTTCGCGTCTCTCACAGCCTGCAGCCTGCACGGAGGGAGGGAGGGAGGGAGGAACGACCCGATCCGACCCGACGGCTTCAGCTTGTAGATGGGGCCCCCGCGGGTCAATCGGTGCTGCCGCGGCAGCAGAGGGGGCCCCGCGGCGGCAGCCACCAGGGTTTTTTTTTAAATTGTATTTAAAAAAAATTTACTTGTTCTTTTTTTGTGGGCCCCTGCCGGCTGTGGGCCCTACGCCATGGCGTACATGGCGTATAGGTAAATCCGGCCCTGCGTGTGGGGTCTATTACCAATTGCCTGAATAGTTCTCCCTGTAGAGAATCCAAGATCTCCTTACTTCTAGATGATACTGTAGCATGAATGTGCCAATCAACATCTGGCATATTGAAATCTCCTATCAGTAGCACTTCCCCTTTCCTAGCAATGCTGTGTATGTCTTCAATTAACTCTCTGTCCACCTCTTCCTCTTGTGAGGGAGGTCTGTATATCACACCAATACAAATAGATTTCTCTTTCCCTCTTTCTAGTTTAATCCACAATGCCTCCTCTCTCCCTTTTAAGCTCTGTAATTCCAACGCTTTAATAGTAGTTTTTACATATAGTGCCACTCCTCCTCCCCTTCTTCCTACCCTGTCCTTTCTGAATAAAGTATAGCCAGGTATAATTACATCCCAATCATGGTTTTCTGTGAACCATGTTTCTGTAATTGCCACTAAATCCAAGTCAGCCACTCCCACCAAAGCTTCAACATCAGGGATCTTATTTCCCATGCTACGGGCATTTATACACACTGCTCTCCATATGTTACCCCTGTTACCCATTTCCATAAAGGTATTTAATATATCACCTACCTGGGGGCTTTGACCTACCTGGGGGCTTTCTTCACCCATCCCCAACGAATCTAGTTTAAAGCCCTCTTCACTAGATTAGCCAGTCTACTACCGAAGATGCGTTGACCTTTCTTGGAGTTAGTAGCATGCTCAGCTCGATGTTCTTGGGCCTCCAGGAATCCCGGTCTTCTCTACTGATTAACTTTGATGCCGAGAAGGCTTTCAATAGGGTGAACCGGGGGTTCATGTATCAAGTCCTGGAATATATTGGCATTACGGGGTTCTTTGCTGCTGCTGTGCGGCTGTTATATTCTAATCCTCGAGAGAAGATATTAGTTAATGGCCAGCTGACAGAGGATTTCCCTCTAAGACGGGGTAGGCGGCAGGGCTGCCCCCTCTCACTGCTACTCTTTGTTCTAACGTTGGAGCCCTTACTTTGCCATATCCGCAGAGCTGCGGACTTAAAAGGGATCCGGAGGGGGGCGGAGGAGTTTAGGGTTGCAGCTTTGCAGATGACCCCCTGGTTCACCTGGGCAGTCCTGAACAAGACTTGCTGGTGTTGCTAAGGCTGGTAAAATATCGGGATTCAAGTTCAACCTGGATAAATCAGAGGCTCTGCCGTTGAACCCATCTCTCCCCCAGGCTGGAAGGGGGATTTTCCGCTTAAGTGGGCAGCGGAGAAATTTAAATTCTTGGGGATCTATCTTCCAGCCAGGCTTGCTGATCTCTATGGTGTAAATGTTTCCAGCCTCTTGGAAGATGCTAAAAGATGAGTTCAGAGGTGAAAAGATCTCCCTTTGACATTAGGTGGTCAGATAGAATTATTTAAAATGGTCATTTTTCCAAAGTGGCTGTATGTACTTCAGGTACCTCCTCTGGTGCTGAAGAAGGATGTGTAGCTATTGGAAAAGCAAGTTAACACTCTGCTTTGGCGGGGCAATAGGCCTAGAGTGAAACGGACTATTCTACAAAAATCTTGGGCGCAGAGAGGGATGGGGTTCCCAGATATTCAAAGGTATAATATGGCATGCACACTGAGATATGCGAGAGACTGGCTCTGGGACTTAACAGATTATACTCCTTTAGAGTGGGATCGAGCCATCGCAGCTCCATACCATCTGCGATACCTCTTACATTTGGACCGCCAAACGAAACTGCCCCAAACACAACAGAATATAATGGTAATACTCGCCCTTACTTCTTGGCAATATCTTTGCACCCTATTTCAGTGTGATCCCCATAGATCCACATATCTGCCCTTGTGTGGGAATGGGGCCTTTGCTCCTGGGATGGGAAGCTATATTTTCAGGAGATGGGACAGGCAGAGTATTACCAGTATTGAGCACATGGTGGAGGAATCCAGGGTGCCACTCCCCTTTTCCATAATAACATTTTGGGTTATCTGATAGGCATCTCTTTTCTTACTGGCAGGTCTGCAGTTAAATCCGCACACTACCTTGGAAAACCCTGGAAGCTAGAGTGTGCTCCCAGATAGAAGCGACACTTATGGGAGGCAATTGAAAGATCCGTATTACACATTTGCACCGGGCATTGGTGGGTCTGACACCAAAATTGGAAGAGGGTGGTCTAGCAGCAGTGTGGGAAAGGATTTAGGAAAGCGGATCCTAAGTGAGGATCTTTCTCAGGTCTTGGGGGAGATCCCAGAACTGACTGCACAAATGACACTACACAACCTGCAATTCAAGATAATGCGGAGACTATATTATGCCCCTTGTTGAGCGTGGAGGGCAGAGTTGGCGCCTACGGATGCATGCCCGAGGTGTGATGTGCCAGCGGCAACTTTGGGACATATGCTATGGCATTGCACGGTGATTCAGGATTTTTGAAGGGCAGTACAGGGAGCCATCCATAGAACTCTGGGGCTGCACTGTGAAATAGGATCCACCTCGGCTATGTTAGATATTTGGAGTTCAGTGGAGGACCTCAACGAGGGTGCCCATGTCTGGATGAGGCTGGTATACTTAGTGGTCCGTAAAGTGATAATGCTAACTTGGCTAATGAAGGAGGGTCTGTCCTACCAGCATTGGTGGAATAGTGTTTATGACTTAATGACAATGGAAAGGGAGAGTGCATGGGGACACATTAAGTGGATGGGGAAATTCTTGGTAATATGGGACACATACATTCAGTCCCTGAGACCCCGGGCATGAAGCAGAGTATTAAGCCAATGTGAATAAATTAAGGATGAAGGGGAGCAACAGATCCTTGCGAGCTCCACGCGGGTACCTGAATGTGGGTGGGAGGGGGGGAGGTGTATGGGGAACTGGGGTATGGGGTGAGTTGGTTTAGACACCTTTATTAAGACATCCCCAGGCAAAATTAATCAAAATTAATTAAAATTAAAATTAATTAATACCTATAGGAGGGAGGAGTGTGGAAGGGAAGAGGGAAGGAGGGGACATAAATAAGAAAATCAAAGTCGAAGTAGATGAAGTTGGGTGTGAAATTGGAAATGACATACTAGGTATAGCGTAGTTACTCATCTGTAACAGGTGTTCTCCAGGGACAGCAGTAATCAGTCCTCACATATGGGTGACGTCGGCGCCGACGGAGCCCTTGTGCAGAGCAATCCCCCAGCTTTCAAAGAAAGCCTTTGGGATTGCATCACAAATGCGTTGTCCCCTTCCCGCCCAAGGTTGCCATCTTGCTCAATCAGATGACATAGCTAAAAAGACGTCAAAAATGAGAAAAAAAATTAATCAAAGGACTGCAACTAAAGGGGAGGAGGGAGGGTCGTGAGGACTGATTCCTGCTGTCCCTGGAGAACACCTGTTACAGGTGAGTAACTACGCTTTCTCCAGGAACAAGCAGGAAGTCAGTCCTCACATATGGGACTCACTAGATATAAGGCTACCGAGAACCCATAGTTGAAAATGGTTCCCTCTAGAAGAACTGCAGCAGCAGTGATAGGATGTTTCTCTGAGAACGCAACCCACCCGGTAGGGTCGGAGGGTAGGAGTTGCCTAAACCTCGAATAGGTTACGGAGTACCGCCTGACTGAAAACACTGTCCCGCCGGGACTCTCTCTCCAGACAGTATTGGGCTGCAAAGGTCTGGCTTGAAGACCAAGTTGCGGCCCGGCAGACGTCTGCCAACGGAACAGAGCGGTGGTTAGCCACTGATGTGGCCTTAGCCCTGACAGAGTGGGCCGTGATTTGGCCCTGCAGCTGGAGAACAGCTGTCCTGTATGCCCAGGCGATGCAGTCTGCCACCCAGGTGGATAACATACGCTTGGAGACAGGTAGACCCAGTTTACTAGGACCATAAGAAATGAAGAGCTGAGAAGCCCTCGGATGTCCCCGCGTATGTTCCAGGTAGAAGGTGAACGTCCTCTTACAGTCCAGGGTATGCAGAACCGCTTTTGCCCTGCTGGTATGTGGCCTGGGGAAGAAGGTTAGAAGAACCACCTCTTGGTTGAGGTGAAACGAGGAAACCACTTTTGGGAGGAACTTGGGGTGAGTACGTAGGACCACCCTGTTTTTGTAAAACTGTGTATACGGTCTATCTGATACTAAAGCCTGCAGCTCGCTCACACGTCAAGCAGACTTGAGTGCCACCAAAAACAGTGCTTTCCAGGAAAGGAAGTGGAGATGACAGATGAACATTGATTCAAAAGGTGGGCAAGTAAGCTGCTGCAAGACCACATTTAAGTCCCACTCTGTAGCTGGTGGGCGAACTGGAGGCTTCAAGAGTAGGCCGCCTCTGAGAAATTGGGATACCAAAGGGTGAGCTGAAAGAGGCTGCCCGGCACTGGAGAGTGGTTACCTGATAGAGCACTCAGGTGGGCCCTGACAGACTTAGATTTGAGGCCTAAGTCTGAGAGGTGGAGCAAGTACTGCAATACCTGAGGTACTTTATTTATTTATTGTTTTTTTATATACCGCGCTCTTTAAAATCAGTGCGGTTCACAGGTAACATTTGAGCATCTCAATAAAAACTGATATGCTTTTACGTTGAACAGGGGGTACAACTTGGATTTCAACTAGGGTAACTATTTACAACATTTACAATTCTGTACATTGTGACCATAAGTTGGCACCTGGCTTATTGCTTAGCTGGATGTGATGTGGCTGGTATTAGGTTGTGAGTAGTGTAATAGGAAGAGATGATGTTTTAGGACTTTTCTGAATTGGTTAATGTCGGTGATTGCTCATATGGAAGATGGAAGCGCATTCCAGCATGTGGGGGCATAGAATTTGAAAGCTCTTCTCTTTGTTGCCTGGTTGGATTTAGTTATTTCGCGGGGAATTTGGAGGGTATTGATGGCAAAAGATCTCCTCGCTCTGTTTGCTGGGGTAGGGTGAAGCAGCTCTGTTAGGGAGGAAGAGGACATGTTGTTGATGGCTTTAAATGTCATCAAGACTATCTTATATGTGGTACGACAGTAGATAGGCAGCCAGTGCAAGTCCTTTAGAATCAGGGTAATATGGTCTCCTCTGGATGCTCCATGCAGGAAGCGTGCGGCGGTATTTATTGCTAGTTGTAACGGGCTTATAGTGCTCTTGGGTAGGCCATGAAGAATCGCATTAGCGAAGTCAAAATGGGGGGTCACAAGGGTCTGAAAGACTGTTCTGAAGTCGCTTGGTTGTAATAGTGGTCGGAGATGTCTCAGAGTTCTAATTTTGTGGTGGATCTGTTTAATGATGCTATTGATGTGCGTTTTGAACTCCAGCTGCTGGTCCAGTGTGACACCGAGGTATCGGATGGTGGGTCTGCTTATGAGCTCGGCGTCTCTCGTCTTTAGAGCCGGTGGGGGGGGGGGAGAAAGACTGATTTCTTGTAGTGAAGAGTACATCTGTTTTGCTGAAGTTTATTTTGAGTTCTCCTTATTTTGGGCACAACACCCTTTGAATCTACGCCACTTGAAAGCATAGGATTTTCTAGTGGATTGCCTCCTAGAGGCCAGCAGCATCTCTTCAACCTCCTTGGGAAGGAATAGAGGAGCAAGTACTACCCTCTCAGCAGCCAGGCCATTAAGTTGAGGGACCTGAGATTGGAGTGTAGCAAGGAACCCTGTTCCTGGGTCAAGAGGATGGGCTGCACCCCCAGTGGAAGTGGAGTCTTGACCGCCAGTTGAAGGAGAAAAGGGAACCAAGGCTGTCAGGGACACCTGGGGGCTACCAGGATGACAGAGGCCTTGTCCCGAAGAATCTTGAACAGGGGCATGGGCAGGAACACATAGAGAAGGCCCTGTGCCCACGAAATCAGGAAAGCATCTGCCGCCACGCTCAGCGGATGCAGCTACCTCGAGCAGAACTGGGGCAACTGATGGATTTTTGGACTAGCAAAGAGATCCATGGATGGGAGACCCCAGCGGTTGAAGATCTGCTGGGCTATATCCCGGTTCAGTTGCCATTCGTGAGGCTGAAGAATCCTGCTCAACTTGTCGGCCAGGAGGTTCTCCTGACCTGGCAGATAAACTGCCTTTAGGGACATGTGATGCGCCACTGCAAAAGAGCAGAGATCCAGAGTTTCCTGGCAGACGACGTGAGATCCTGTGCCCCCCTGTTTGTTGATGTAGAACATTGCTACCTGATTGTCTGTCTGTATCAGTACCGACTGATGTGAGAGAAGATGACAGAAGGCTTGAAGAGCTAGGCGGATGGCTCGAAGCTCTAGCAGATTGATTTGAAGTGCGGCCTCTCGCGAGGACCACAGACCCTGAGTGCATGAACCCTGACAATGGGCTCCCCAGCCCAGCAAGGAGATATCTGTCGTCAGTACTCTGGTGTGAGAGGGAGGTTGGAATGGTACTCCTTGAAGCAAGTTGGGGGTTGAAGCCACCATTGCAAGGCTGTCACCAGCAGCTTGGAAATCACTACCCTGTCTCTGAGGCGGCCAGTGGCTTGCGTCCACTGGTCTCTGAGACTCCATTGAGCTGTGCGCATGTGGAATCAAGCATACGGAGTCACATGCACCATGGAGGCCATGTGGCCTAGGAGGCGTAGGAAGAGCCTTACAGAGACTTGAAGTCTGTGCTGGACCTGTTGGACTAAGTCCAGCAAGTACCCTGCCCTCTCCAGCGGTAGGTAGGCCCTTGCCTGAATCGGGTCCGATCTTGCCCCTATGAACTCCAAGTTCTGAGTGGGGAGTAAAGTGGACGTTTCGTGATTTATCACAAACCCTAGGTGCTGGAGCAGGGTGACTATGTGAGCAGTGGCCTGCTGTGCCTTCTGCGCCGATTGGCCACTGATGAGCCAGTCATCCAGGTATGGAAAGACGAAGACACCCTGGCTTCTGAGGAAGGCTGCCACCACTGCTAAGCACTTGGTAAATACTATGGGAGCAGAAGCTAGGCCAAAGGGAAGCACCTTGTACTGGAAGTGGTTTCCTCCGACCACAAACCTGAGATATTGTCTGTGGTCTGGGTGTATGAGGATGTGAGTATAAGCATCCTTTAAGTCTAAGGAGCATAGCCAGTCTCCCTGGTGGAGGTAAGGCAGTAGGGTCCCAAGGGAAAGCATCTTCCCTCACCAGGATCTTCTTCAGATATCGCAAGTCTAGGATGGGGCGAAGGCCTCCTTTTCTTTTTGGTATGAGGAAATACCTGGAGTAGAAGCCTTGCCCTTGCAGGTGGCAGGGCACTGGTTCCACCACCTGATCCTTTAGCAGACCTGTCAACTCCTGCAGGAGGAGGACACAGCCAACCCCAACTTATTGGGGTCAAAGGAAACGAAGAGCTGAGTAGCCCTTCTATGTCCTTGCGTACGGTCAAGGTAGAAGGATAAGGCCCTCCTACAGTATGCAGGACTGCTTCAGCCTGGCTAGCATGAGGCCTAGGGAAGAATGTTGGAAGAACCACCTCCTGATTGAGGTGGAAAGAGGAGACAACCTTAGGGAGGAACTTTGGATGAGTCTGGAGGACTACCCTGTTCCTGTAAATCCTGGTGTAAGGCCTGTCACAGACCAGGGCTTGCAGCTCACTTACTCGACTAGCCGAGGTAAGGGCTATAAGGAAGAGTGTCTTCCAGGAGAGGAAGCGAAATGGACAAGTAGCCATCGGCTCAAAAGGTGGGTGAGTCAGCTGCTGCAAGACCACAATCAGCTCCCACTCAGGGGCAGGAGGATGGATGGGAGGCTTGAGCAAAAGCAAGTCCCTGAGAAAGCGGGACACCAAGGGGTGACCAGATAGAGACTGCCCCTCTACCAATGAGTGGTGAGCTGCTAGAGCTGAGAGGTGGACCCAAACAGAATTGGACTTAAGTCCCTGATTGGATAAGTGCAGCAAATACTGAAGCACCACTGGCACAGTACAGGAGAAAGGATCCTCTGTACGTAGGTGACACCACACAGAAAACCCCATCCACTTGAGAGCATAGGTTTTCCTCGTGGACTGTTTTCTAGAGGCTAGGACAACCTCCTCAACTTCCTGAGGTAGGCCCCAGGGAGCCAAAACTACCCTTGCAGCCTCCAAGCCATCAAATTGAGAGACCGGAGAATGGGGTGCAGAAGGGAACCCTTGTCCTGTGTGAGAAGGTCGGGTTGCAACCCCAGAGGCAGTGGAGGATCCACCGCCAGTTGAAGCAGAAGAGGAAACCAAGGCTGTCTCAGCCACCTGGGAGCTACCAGCAGGACCGAGGCCTTGTCCTGGAGAATCTTGAATAGGGTTCAGGCCACCAAGGGCATGGGAGGAAACGCATAGAGGAGGCCCTGAGACCAAGATATCAGAAAAGCATCCGCTGCTATCCGCAGAGGATGTGGTTGCCTGAAGCAGAACTTTGGCAGCTGCTTGTTCATGGGGCAGGCAAAGAGATCTATCAAAGGGAAAGCCCATTTCAGGAAGATCTTCTGAACTACTGAAGGATGCAGCTGCCACTCGTGGGGCTGCAGTATTCTGCTTAACCTGTCTGCCAGGTAGTTGTCCTGGCCTGGAAGGTACACAGCCCTGAGGAGCATGTTGTGCTTGAGGGCAAAAGAACAAAGGTCCTGAGCTTCCTGACAAAGGATCCTGGACCCAGTTCCGCCCTGTTTGTTCACATAAAACATGGCAACTTGGTTGTCTGTCTGAATCAGGACAGACTGTTGAGCCAGGGTAGGAGTGAAAGCTTTGAGTGCTAATTGAATAGCTCTGAGTTTGAGGAGATTGATCTGCTGTGCAGCTTCCCAGGGAGACCAGAGGCCCTGGGTGCACTTGCCCAGACAATGAGCTCCCCAGCCTTGCAGGGAGGCATCTGTTGTCACCAATACTGTGTACCCTGGATTCTGAAAAGGCACCCCCTTCAGTAGGTTGAGTGGGTGCAGCCACCAGTTGAGGGAGTGCATAAATGGTCTGGACACTCTTATCCTGTCTCTGAGGCTGCCTGTGGCCTGTGACAACTGAGTCCGAAGGCACCACTGTGCAGGCCTCATATGGAGCCTGGCATTGGGGGTGACATGTACTGTCGAAGCCATGTGGCCAAGCAGCCTCAGGCAGAGTCTGGCGGAGACCAGGGAGCTGCTGAGAAACTGACTTGCTAAGGCCATCAACCTGTGGGCTCTGTTTTCTGGCAAGAATGCCTTTGCCAGGAGAGAGTCCAACCTTGCCCCTATTAACTCCAAGTTCTGGGAAGGGAGCAAAGTGGACTTTGCAAAGTTTATGACAAACCCCAGGCGTTGTAGAAGAGCAATGGTCCTGAGGATGGCTTGATTGGCCTCCTGACCTGTCTGACCCCTGATGAGCCAGTCGTCCAGATAGGGGAAGACAAAGATGCCCTGATTTCTCAGGTAGGCCACCACCACTGCTAGGCACTTTGTGAAGACTCTGGGGGCGGAGGTGAGGCCAAAAGGCAGCACTCTGTACTGATAATGGTTTCCTCCCACGATGAACCTCAGGTACTTCCTGTGGTCTGGATGAATGAGGATGTGAGTGTACGCATCCTCTAAATCTAAGGAGCATAGCCAATCTCCCTGCTGGAGGTAGGGCAGAAGGGTTCCAAGAGTAAGCATCTTGAACTTTTCTTTCACTAGGAACGTGTTGAGGTTCCTGAGGTCTAGAATGGGATGAAGGCCACCGGTCCTTTTGGGCACCAGGAAATACCTGGAGTAGAATCCGTGACCTTGCAAGTGGGGAGGCACAGGCTCCACCGCCCTGTCCACCAACAGACCCTGAAGCTCCTGACGGAGAAGGTCTGTGTGCAGAGGAGGCCTTGGAGGCTCCCCTGGAAAGTATGGGGGTGGCAGTTGGTGGAAATGGAGGGCATATCCTTTGTGGATTATCTCCAGCACCCAACTGTCCCCGGTGATAAGGGGCCACTGGTGGGCAAAGAGGGCTACGCGACCTCCTGTGCAGGGTTGGGAGAGCAGTGGAGGAGAGGCTATGCTCAAGGAGTCAAAAACCCCCACCCTGCTAAGTGGTAGCAGGGGCCTGAGGCTTGGGGGTCCTCTGCCTACGGGGCCCATTACCCTGGCCCTTGGCTTGCTGACCCTGGGGGGCAGCTTGGGCAGCCTGATATTGCGGGTACTGTTTGTAGGCAGTGCCCTTCCTCGGGTAAAAGGGCTTTTAACCCGAGCCCTTCTTTTTATAAGAAGGGGGAGAGGTCTTCCTCGACAGCCTTGTCCGGGTGAGGTGCTCGGTCTCGAGCTGAGCGGCCTTCTCGGTCATGGGCTTGCCAAAAAGGTTTTCACCCCGGCAAGGGACATCGACCAACTTGTCCTGAACCCATGGCTCGAGGTCCGATGACTGCAGCCATGCCTGGCATCGAGCCGCGATGCCGGCTGCCGCAACTCGGGCCGAAGCCTCGAAGCCATCGTAGGCGGCGCGGGACTTGAACTTCAAGCAGTCCCGAATCCCCGAGGACAAGGACTTAAATCTCTGCAAGGGTTCCCCGGAGAGACCAGCAGAGAATCCGGCCAACTCCTTGGCCAGATCCCGCAAGTACATGCCCATGTACAGCTGGTAAGACTGGACACGGCAAGAAAGCATCGAGCCCTGAAAACACTTTCTACTGACGCCATCTAGGTTTCGGGCCTCCCTGCCAGGAGGCACCGCGGAGTGCATCTTCTGACTCTTCAGACGATGCATGGCTGATTCCACAACCATGGAATGGTGTGGTAGCTGTGCCTTCTGAAAACCAGGGCTCTTACGGAGCCGATAGATCGAATCGACTCGCTTGCTAAGAACCGGCGCCGAGGCCGGTGCCTCCCACATACGGAAGAGGAGCCGTTCCAGCATCGGAGGAACCGGGACAGTAAAGGCCTCCTTCGGAGGAGAGTCATACTGCAGTGCCTCGAGCTCTTCAGCTCGAGGCTCTTCCTCGGGATCCGCCGGAATAGCCAAGGCAGTGGCCATATCCCGGACGAACTCCGAGAACCGGGTGTCCTCCGGGGGGGGACCTACTCCGGGGCTCAAACTGCGTTGAGACCGAAGGGACGCACCGAGTCTTAAAGGTGTCAGGAGACTCCTCGTCCTCCGTCTCCCAAGCCGACTCGTCCGAGGAAGAGTCGGGGTCCGACCCCGCGGGGCCCTGGAGCACCCGCCCCGATGCCGGAAGCACTGGCGTCGATGCCCTCGGTCCCGAACGGGAGGTCGAATGGGACCGCGACCGAGGTCGACTCCGAGCCACAATGGACTCGAGTATCGGCTATCAGTGCCCGCTGCTGCTCCATGAAGGCAGACATTCTGCTCTCCAAGGCTGTCATCCTGAGACTCAGCTCGGGAGACGCAGCAGCCACCGACTCGGGCCCCGGCGGCGCCCGGCCCGAAGTCGGCTCCCTGGGAGGAGAGTTCACGAGGACTACGGGGCTTACGTGTCCAGCAGACTCCGGCTCCACACGAGGAACTTTGGCAGGCTTCTCCGGTTCCACAGGCCCGGGGAGACGGTCGTGGGTCTTAGACCTGGCCCTCGAGGAGCCAGGGACCTCTTCCGACGATGCCCTCGTGAGCCGTTTCTTCCTTTTGCATTCCCGGTTGGGAGACCCTCTGTCCGAGGAGCTTCGACGGCGCTCGGGATCGGAATCCCGATATGTCGAGGCCTCAGACGAGGTCCGGGCCTGGCCGGAGGCTGAGTCCGAGAAAAGCCTTTCCTTTTGCTGCTGGCGACTTCATAGTGCCTTGGAAGACATTTTTTCACAGGCCCCGCATGACTTAAGATCGTGGTCGGGGCCCAGGCACCGAAGGCAGCAGTCGTGTGTGTCGGTGAGAGACATTAGTTTCTTACACCGATCACACTTCTTAAAACCATTGGAAGCCATCAGGGAAAAAAGAATCCCCGCGAGGTTAAAAGACCGGCCTTCCAGGGAAAAAGAGAATAAAGGGCGCGAACGCCAGTCACGAAGGGCAAAAACCGAAAAAGTGGAATCGGGCTCGATACCATTGTACCGAACCCGGCGGGAGGGGAACCGGCGTCGAACCGGTAGAAAAAGAGCAAAAAAAATCGCTGAAAAATCTAATTTTAACCGGGCACACGTCCGGTGGGCTTCACGGAAAAAAAGAGACTGAGGTAAGATGGCACCTTTAGGCGGGAAGGGAACCGCGCATGCGTGCCTGCATTTCCAAAGGCTTTCATAGAAAGCTGGGGAAATGCTCCGCTGGGGCTTCATCTGCGCCGATGACACCCATATGTGAGGACTGGCTTCCTGCTTGGTCCTGGAGAATTAATCTTTCACTTGCCTGGGGGCTTTCACTTACCTGAGGTCTTTCTTTATCCATTCCCAATTAGTCTAGTTTAAAGCCCTCTTCAGTAGATTAGCCAGTCTGCTGCTGAAGACACTTCGACCCCTCTTGAATAGATGGACAGGTTCTCGCCCCAGCAGGGGATGTTGGCAATCCTGTCCTGGACCTACTGCTCCAGATGCGAAGACTGTAGTGGATTCAAAGGCGTTGAAGTTGCCTTGCACCATGAACTTCGAGCAATCCTTGCCGTATGTCACAAGACCCCAAAAGGACTCACAACTGTCCTTGGGAATTAGGGCAGCAAAGTCCTCCAGGTCTAACATGATATCTTTGAGGAATATGCTTATCTAAGTCTGGTAAACCAGGATCCTGGTTATCAGCATGGAACCCTGAAAGCAGTTCTTCCCAAAGAAGTCTACCGTCCGAACTTCTTGATTCGGTGAGACAGAGAACTGCATTTTAGCATTCTGGGGTCTTCTACCGGAAGCACGACTGGCACCTCCCACAGGCACAGGAGGACATGGTGGACAGGAACCGTCACCGCCTTCCACGGGGCCGAAGGATTCTGGATGAGTTCCAGTTCCTCCGCTCTCTATTTCTCCTCCAATTCCAGTGAAAGGGACATGGCTAAGGCCAACAAAGTCCTGGAAAGACATGTCCTCCGGGCATGACTTGCGCTGCTGGGTGGAGACAATGGATTGGACGGGAGGTTCAGGGACCGAAGGTCCGATGCCATCGATTCCACCTGGGTCTCCCATTCCAATTCCAAAAGGAAGTCGTAATAGTGTCTACTCTCCTCCTCCCACTGGCTCCGCGGTTTGGGGGAGGAAGGACACCAATGACCCTCGTGCCACCCGACATGCCCATGGCAGTGCTCCTGGGACTCAGACTCCAACAAAACTGGACAGAGAGATGGCACCAGCAACCAGGGTCGATACAGATCTCCCATCCTATGTCCCAACCTCAGCAGGCAGGGCGAGGGTCTCCAGAATAGGCTGGAAGGATTGCGGTGATGACGCATTCCGCATCGCAAAGTCTGCATTTTGCAAGGCTTCTACCGCTGCCAAGTGAGCTTCTAAGTCTTGAAGGAATTTCTCCAGAACCACCACCTGCGAGGGGGCTGATGCCATAGTCGCGGACATCAGCGATGCCACCACGGGTGATGACTTCAAAATGATAGGTGTACTGGGAGACACCTGGCTGCCTTTCTGGGTACTGGGAGTGGACTCCACCATTCTGGTCTAGTCCTCCCGGCAGGGAAGCTTGGCCGGCCGCTCCAGGCCATCGCTCTGCACATCTCGAGTAGAGCTGAAAGGATGCTGCATCCAGAACTTCTCCCGGTGCTCACACTTTGACATCGGCTGGGTCTCTGCAAAGAGCCTCCCTTCGCCACCTGGGCCCTTCAGCTCCAACTGAGCATGCTGTTCTTTTCCTTTGGCCGCCTCTGGACCTTTTGCAGGCATAGACAAGGGGGTCAAGGCTGAGGATGCTGAATAAGACGAGTTGAAGAGGGACGACTCCTGCTTATCCCTACTTTCAACCCTCAGCGCGTCATCTGCAAGCAGAGCTCGCAAGACACTGACTTATGGTCAGGCCCAAGGCATTACAAGCACCAATTATGATGGTCTGTGGCAGAAATGGTCTTGCCACACTTGGTGCATTTCTTAAAGCTACTAGCTGGCTTTGACATGCCAAAAAACTCTGCCTCAGCAAAATCAAACTGAAAAACTGCCGAGGGCAAGAGACCACCCCTTAGGGAGAAAAAACCACGCAAAAGCATTGAAGAAAAACTCCTAAAAAGGGGGGGTGGGGCGGCTAACCATCGAAAGGCAGAAAGAATAAGAGCAAAAATTCTGGCCACAAGGGCCAGAGAGAAAACCTATTTTTCAGATTGCAGAAACACATCCTAGGGGCTCCACTGAAAAAAGAAGACAAAAGTATGGCGCCACGGCAGCCGGAAAGTAGGCACGCATGCAAGGTGTACCTCCCAAAATCTTCCTTTGGAAGCTGGGAGTGTTCCGTGCAGGGCTTCGTTGGTGATATCACCCATATGAGAGGACTTATTACCTGCTTGTTCATGGAGAAAGCACCTCAAGGCCAATCAGGGCCCAATGCGGGAGTTTTAAAACAAAGCGCCTCCAACACCGACTGCCCTCCGATCACTGCAGCCCCGATCGGCATCAGGACAGAGAGCAGGAAGAAAGAAACCCTTCCTGCTCTCCACCTCAAGGCCAATCAGGGCCCAACGCGGGAGCTCTAAAACGAAGTGCCTCCTGGCGGGACGGCGCCTGAGGGCCTCACCAGAAGGCCCTTTGGTGTGGCCCTTAGGCGTGACACGCAGGCGGGAGCAATCACCCACCCTACCTTTTGGCTACATCTCCATCTGCCTGGACTCAACCACCATTGCACTAAGGTAAAAGTGCCTTCATTTGTCTGTATCAAACAACAGATTTGCTTAAGCCACACTGTTCAAACACAGTTCTCCCACAACTAGTTTTATTTATTTATTTATTTATTTATTTACAGGCTCTTCTATACCGCGCTTTTCAGTATCAGTGCGGTTTACAAATAACAAAAATTTTGCATCAGACTCACGGCCTTATGCTTACATTGTAACAGGATAGGTAACTTGGGACTGAAACTGGGATAACTAAATACATGTACAACAACAGCAGTGGGTGTGAAATTATTTACAATTTATAATAAAATTTAAATACAAGTTGTTATTCTTGATGCATTAATCCTTATAGTCTATGAGCGTCGTAAATGTACCTAATGGAAGGATCTGTTGTATGCCTTGTCATAAGTCAGGTTATGAGTGTGTTAGGGGCTGCATGAGTGAGTTGAGGTGTGGGGAGTGGTTGTGTTGGGTTAGGGTGGGCAAAGTGTAGGAGGAACAGATGATGCTTAAGGGCTTTCCTGAACTGAGAATTTTATTTATTTATTTATAGCTTTTCTATACCGTGCTATTTGTTATCAGTGCGGTTTACATACAACAACTTGACTACAGGGCAGGGGTAATTCTGCCCTGTATTTACATAAAACAGGGATAGTAACATGAAAATGTAACTGGGAGAACTATATACAATTAATTACAGACAGGTGAAGTTACAGTGAGGTTATTTACAATGAGGCGATTATAACTGCTTAAATTTTGTAAGATGACTTTCATGATTTAGTAAATAAATCTTTACAAGTTTACTAGATCTGTCCGGTTTGGTTTTGTCTGTGGTGTGGGAGTCAATGCTGGGTTGGGCTGGATGGTGCTGTAGTGTGGGGAAAAGTGCAGTAGGAATAAGTGATGCTTGATGGCCTTCCTAAATTGATTGAGGTCTCTGATTGCTCTGATGTTGGGAGGGAGGTTATTCCAACATCTAGGGGCGTAAAGAGCGAAGGCTCTATTACTAGTTGTTCATGAACATTTTGTAGTTTCAGATGGGATAATCAGTGTGTTGGCGGCTAGAGTCCTCCGTACTCTGTTGTTTGGTGTGAGTGTGAGCAGGGCAGAAATTGAAGGTGGGGAGATTTTGTTAATGGATTTGAATGTGATGAGGAGGGCCTTGTATGAGATCCTACAGTTTATAGGTAGCCAGTGTAGGTCTCTTAAGATAGGGGTTATGTGGTCTTTTCTGGACACTCCGCAGAGGACTCTGGCGGCGGCATTCATCGCTAACTGAAGAGGATTTAGGATGCTCTTGGGGAGACCGTGGAGAATAATGTTTGCGTAGTCAAAGTGGGGGGTTACAATCGCTTGGAATATTGTACGGAAGTCCTCTGGGGTGAGCATGGGTCTCAGATGTCATAATGTCTTGATCTTGTAGTATATTGCTTTGACGGTATTGCTTATGTGAGCTGAGAAATCCAGTTGTTGATCAAGCGTTACGCCGAGATAGCGTATGGCGGTCTTGGTGGGAAGTTCTGCGTCTCTAACCTTTAGAGTTGTAGGAGGTGTAAAGCTCTTGTTCTTCATGATGAACAAAACCTCAGTTTTTTTGAAGTTTATTCTAAGGTTCTGATTGAGGAGCCAGTCTGTGATTGCATTGAAACAGTTCACTAATACTGTATAGTCGGGCAATGTGACATTGATTGGTGTGAACAATAGGACGTCATCTGCATAGATGAGGCATGAGATTCCATAAGAACGGATGATGTCGCAAATCGGCTGCATGTAAATATTAAAGAGCAGTGTGGATAGGGAGGAGCCTTGAGGTACCCCTTGGCTTTGCTGAAATGGTTCAGATGTGTTGGAGCCCATCCGAATTTGCTGCCATCGATCTTCTAAGTAGGATTTGCACCAATCCCAAGCACGGCCGTGGATTCCCTTCTCATGGAGTCGAGTTAGAAGCTGGTCATGATCAACTGAGTCGAATGCAGCGGCGATATCGAGGAATATAAGCGCAAACCCCTTTTTGATGTTGTCTATCCCGCTGATCAAGGTGTTGGTTAGGGAAGTCAGTAGTGTCTCGACACCATGAGCTTCCCTAAATCCATGTTGACAGGGGTCTAGGGGGGCTTCAGTATCAATATGTTGCAGGATCTGTCTTTGTGCCACCTTCTCGAGTATTTTGGCTAGAAGAGGAATACTTGAGATCGGACGGTATGACTCTACTTTCTGCGGATCAAGGTGATTGCTCTTTAGAAGTGGTCATACGGATGTCTGTTTAAGATCCATTGGGAATGTTCCTGTTGCGAATGAGAGACTTATGATTTCAGCTATGAATGGGCTGAGTTCTGAGTGCATTGATCTAATCCAATAAGCTGGGCATGGGTCGTTTGGTGCAGTGGTGATGTTGATAGTTGCGATAATGTCTTCGATGCAACCCGCAGATGGAGGTGTGAGATTCATGAGTGGGTTCTGATGGAGAGGAATATATAGAGGTTTGGGGCTCATGGCTATGATTGTTTTGACAGCTTTGGATTGGAGGTAGTTGGCATATAGCTGGAGTTGTATTTCTTCTTGCTGAGGAGATGATGGTTCCTTAGTAAAGGATTTTACTAAGTCGAAGAGGTCCCGTGGCTTGTTTAATGAGCGGCGGAGTCACTCAGAGTGGAATTCCTTCCTTTTGTCCCATACTGATTCTCCATGAGCTTTCAAGTGAACTAAGTATGTGTCCTGGTCAGAAGTGTTATGGGTGCGTCGCCATTTTCTCTCTAATTTCCTCAGGAGAAGTAAGGATGTCCGCAGCTCGGCAGAGAACCAGGGCGCTGTCTTCCTTTTACCATCGCAAGTGTTGGAGGTTGGATGCTTGTGGCCGGGAGGCTGTTGTGAGAACATTTTCATGGTGTCGTTCCAATTAGTGATCATGCCGTTGAGATTGGGTGATGGCAGTATCAATTTTGGGATGGCATGTTTGATAAACTCTTCTTTATCAAGTGGTTTGAAGCGTGGTGGGTTTGACAGAGTTGCTGCATTTGGTCGGCTAAGAGGATCGTGCTCATGCTGTGATGGAATCTGGAAGGTTATTAAGCAGTGATCTGACCATGGGACCGGGGTGATGGCTAGGTCAAAGTGATGCTTCTGGCTTGTGGCTGCGGATGGGGCGAAGACAAGATCAAGAGTGTTCCCTCCTTGGTGGGTGGGGACATTTACAATCTATTTGTAGCTGAGGTCAGACATTGCTTCAAGGAAGGTGTTAGCAAGGGTGGCTTGTAAGGATGCAAGATTAAAGTCACCCAATAGCCAGTTTGGTTTGCTTGGCTTTTCAGGATTACAGGCCAGGTCAATTATGAGGGCGAGCTCATCCGAAGGAGAGCTTGGAGCTCTGTAGATGAGATTGACAGTGTTGTGTTTATTAGCTATAGTAATTATGTCTAGGTGCTGAGTGCTTCTAGAGGGGATTGTCTGGTACTGGAGCTCCGTTTTTGCTAGGATGAACACGCCTCCGCCTCTTCTACCGGTCCTGTTACAGGTGTATATTGAAAAGTTAGGTGGGATAAGTTGATTTAGGAGGACTGTGTCTGTGTCTGAGAGCCAGGTTTCTGTGACCATTAGTATATCAAGGTTGAGGTTAGTTAATAGGTCAGTAATGACTGGTCACTTTTTTGCGGGCTGAGCGAGCGTTTATAAGAGCACATCTCAGGTCTTGGTGCCCATGTGGTTTGTCTGGATTTGTGTTGGTGGACTGCTCTAGCGTTACGTAGAGCAGGTGTGAGTGTCTGTTGTGGTAAGGGTTTGGTGGCGAGTGGTAGTGGTTGTGATGGTTTTTCTTATGTGAACCATGAAGTATGGGTATGGGGTTGTGCATCTGCGAAAATGCATCAGTGTTATATATAGTGTTGGTAAGGAAGTAGATGGTAGTAAGAAGTAGTATGGAGGTGGCCATGTTTGTTTGCTGTGTGCCAAAATAGCCTACGGTGTATGGAGGTTATTTGCCTCAAGGGCGCCTGAGTTGTGAGGAAGGTTCTATGTTCAGGGGGGCAGTGTATAGGCAGTGGTGTATGGTTAGAGACAAAGGCAAGCAGATGAACATTAGATAGTATACACAGGCAAGTATTTATATCTAAGCCTAGCTGGGTAAGGTGGGATATTAGGTGATTTGCAGCTAGGAAATTACAACAGAGGCTACAATGTATCACATCTAACGGTTTAGCAGATCTTAAACAGCTAGTTAACTTGGAGAATCTGCTACACTGCTATAGTAAAACGTTACAGTGTATCACACCTAGCAATTAATGAAGGTTACAGAATAATGGCAATAGACTTGATTGTATTATTTAACAACAAGATATCTTACAGATATTGCTACACTGAGAGCATCAGTGGAGAACGATTCTTGAACCTGATTTGTTGCGTCCGGGTCTCAGGCAGGGGTGGGTGGAAGAAGTCAGCAATCGATAAAGCAAATTCTCCTCCGGTGATTTCGAGACTAGGGTTTTAATCTGAGTGCGGCCTGAGTTCTGGTAGTGGCTGCTAGGTTTGGACTTTCGGTCCATGCCAAAGGGCCCTCAGGCGCGGTTGCGCCCGATCGGCGCTCCTTTAAACGTGTCCCGTGCTACCCCAATTGGGCAGGTCCTGCAGCTGGGGGAGGTGCGTTGCTCCGGCGTGCTCTATCCCTCAGCAGGAGAGCAGATGGTACGCCGGAGTGAAGCTGGAGTGAAGAGGACTTCGTGCCCGATCGGCGCTCCTTTATGTTTAAATCTGTTTTATTAAACGACAATACCAACAGTACATACAATACATACAATGAGTCTAGTAGCCGAACAGTAACAGTACAAGTGCAACACCCTCAACCAGTCCAACAGTCCCACAGTGTCGTACAGTAGAACAAGGTGAGCAAAGAAGAATCATAAAAAGACAACAAAGTAGTCACCAGGGTCAACAAACAGCACCAACAAACAGCACCAATAAGCAGCAGAACCTGCAAGCGTGCACATGCCAAATAGTGGACTCAAGGCTGAAGAAGTCCCCATCCATCAACTCCCAACTCTCTACACCCCCCCCAAACAAAAATACTACCCAGCCAGCCCATCAGCAGGAAAAGAGGAAAATATGATCGACAAACCCGGGGTGGACTCTGCTCCCGGGCTCGTCACAGTACAGGGGCCGGTTACAGCTAGCCCCCTGACCTATCCTCCCTGAACCCCCCCCAACCCAGCCCCAAACTCCTCTGCCCCCCTCCCCCCCTGCTAACACCCCACCGAGACCATCAAATGGGATTACAAGCCCCTATGGGTTGGTTCAACCGTCAAAGCAGGAAGAGGAAATACATCTAAAGAGATGTAGATAAAAATTGAGAAAACAGGATATAACCAGCACTATAATAGAATACAATGAGCAGTAGAGCGCAAAAAGGAAAAGAAGGAAGAAGAAAGGAAAAGAAGGAAGAAGAAAGGAAAAGAAGGAAGAAGAAAGGAAAAAAGTTAGAAAGAAACAAAGCGGGTTCCTCATCGTAAACTTAAGACCCGACTACGTTCTTTCCAAGGTAAGGATTGTAAATGAGGTCCCCAACTATCCCAGAAACGCTGCCAGCATCTGTCATTCCCATTAGCACGCAGCATTTCCATAAGCAGGACCCTATGCAACTGTATTCTCCATAACCCGAAGGTGGGCCCCTTAACAGCCATCCACTGTTGCATCACAGTCATACGAGCCGTCACCAACACCAGGCGTACCCACCGCAAAACCACTGGCCCTAGATCTGCCTCCCAGGTATCTTCCCAAACATCCAGCACAAGATGCCCGGCCGTCAAAGAGATAGGGCGCTGAAGGCAATTTGTCAAATAACCCAATACTTTCCCCCAGAAAACTTGGATCCGCGGACAGCCCCAAAACATATGCCCCAATGAAGCTCGAGACTCCGCACATCGACGACAACAGTGCGTTGTCCCTGCTCCCGCACGCCAGGCCCGCAGAGGGGCAAAATACAGACGCCGTATTATTATGTATTGGGTGTCCCTGTGTAGTACCTGCACACTCAGAGAGGGAATACCGGCCAAGCCACGAAGGAGCCCATCAGCCCTCACATCTTCACCAAGATCCACAGTCCAACCAACGGCTAACGTCCCCGTCTCTCCCCCCAGAAGCACCAATTCGAGGTCTGAACAAATCTCCATCCTCAGTGTTGCTACAGGGACCGTGCGGAGATAACTACGAAGTTGGGCATAGTGAAAAGCATCACGTCCGGCTAAGGGATACTGTCGACATAACGTGGAGAAGTCCTCCACACCCCCAGATGGGGTTAACACATGCTCTAGGTTCACTAACCCCGACCATTCCCAGTGGGCAAAACGCGACCCTCCCATACCCGGTGCAAAATCGGCATTGCCCCGAAGAGGAAGATAAGGGGAAGAAAACGCCGAGATGCCCCGACTCGAGCAAAAGTATCTCCAAGCTTTCCGCACCGGATCAAGCACCACCCCCCAAGACACCCCCCCCCCACCCTCTCACCGACTTAGCATGCAGAAGATAGCGCAAGTGGTGAGGTTGAGCCATGGCCCTAAGCATCGCCAGGGGGGAGTAGTCCTCCAAATCCCACAGCCAATCACGCACAAACCGCAACAAGCAGGCAATATTATATTTCTGAATGTCCGGGAAGCCCATCCCACCTAACTGCCAAGGCTGCCAAAGAACTTCCAACCGTACCCGAGGTCTACGACCCTGCCATAAGAATCTGTTTAAAAGACGCTCCAGTCGTCGAAGATCCTGGCGCTTTAGGAACAACAGGAGAGTCTGGAGCATGTAAAGTATCTTAGGAAATATGACCATCTTACACAAAGCTATCCGTCCCCCCAGAGATAACGGCAAGTCGCGCCATTTGTCCACACAGGACGTCACCGCAAGAAGAACCTTGGACACATTCAAATGATAAAGGTCTCCCACATTTGCCGGCAAGTAAATGCCGAAATATTTGAAGTACCCTGCTGCCCACTTCAAGGGGAAAGTACCCGGCCACTCCCTCCGCTCAGCATCGCCTATCCACAAGGCTTCGGATTTATCAAGGTTGAGCCATAGCCCTGAGGGCCTACCATATTCCTGAATGAGCTGCAGTAGATAAGGCAAGCCGGAGCACGGATCCCCCAGATGGACCAATAGGTCATCAGCGAAAGCAGCGACTTGAAACTCCTCCCGCCCCACCGAAACTCCCCGAAAACGCACATCAGAGCGAATCCGAGTCAGGAGGGGCTCCAGCGTCAGGACAAATAATAAAGGGGATAGCGGGCATCCCTGTCGAGTCCCCTTCTGAATCGCAAACTCAGCGGTCATTGCCCCATTAATCAGAAGGGCCCCTATCGGAGCAGCATACAAGAGCCTTACCACCTCTACAAAAAATCCCTCAATCCCCATCGCGTCGAGGACTTGGTACATGAAGCTCCAATTAACCCTATCAAATGCTTTTTCAGCATCAAAGCTGATAAGCAAAGAGCTTCGCCCAGCCAATCGCTCCGCACTAAGGGAGAGTAGGATGCGTTGAAGACTATAGGCAGTGTGGCGGCCGCGCACAAAGCCCACCTGATCCCGATGTACCAGAGACGGTAAGTAATTGGCTAACCGATCAGCCATTATTTTAGCTAAAAGCTTGATGTCTACATTAAGGAGCGAAATAGGGCGGTACGAGCCCGGGAGAAGAGGATCCCGGCCCGGTTTAGGCAAAACAGTAACCAAGGCCTTGTTAGCCTCGAAAGGGAACTCCCCCTTCTGCACCAGGTCCTCGAAATACCCCACCAGAGGTGCCACTACAGCGTCTCCTAGAATCTTGTAAAACTCGCCGCGGTACCCATCAACTCCAGGAGCCCTGCCGTTCTTCAAATTTCTGATGCCCTGCTGCACCTCTTGCCCTGAAATGGGCTGATTGAGAGCCTGCAAGTGGTCAGTTTGTAGCCGCGGCAGAGCACAACCAGCCAAAAAATCACGTCCTTCCCGCTCCCCATCTCCATCATTCGCGTACAAATGCCGGAAAAAGTCAATAAAGACATTCTCTATCTCCCCCGCGTCTCTCCGTAGGGTCTCATCCGCATGCCGGATGGCTCCAATATGCCTAGGCCCCCCTGAAGGCCTCACACCAAAGAGGACATCAACTTTCCGGCCTTATTACCATGTTGATAGAGCTTATGCCGGTAGTACAACATCGATTTTTGCACCCGCCGATGGAGAAGCATCTCCAACTCGGTCTGCAGCTCCCGCAGCCGACGTTGATGCGCTGCTGTCTTGTGCCCAGCTACCGCTCTCCGCGCCTTGCCCAAATCCCTCTCTAACTGAAGAATCCGCTGATGCAACCATTTGCGGCGCTGACTATAAAAACTAATAATTTCGCCGCGGAGGACCGCCTTGCCCACTTCCCATAAAAGAACGGGAGAGATCCCCGGCTGATCATTGAGAGCCACGTAATCCGCCCAACAAGTACGTATATGAGCCTCAAACTGCGCGTCGCCACTAAGATCCAACGGGAATCTCCAAAGTCGAGTTCGACGAGCACCGCTGTTACGAAACTCCAAAATTACCACTGCATGATCAGAAAGAATGGGAGGCCCAATTTCTGCCCGCGAGACCCCGCTGAATAACGATTCCAAAATCAAAAAATAATCTATGCGAGACCACGTTCCATGGGCTCGGGACATGTGCGTGTAATCGCGCTCTCCCGGATGTAAAACCCTCCAAATGTCCAAAAGCTTATGCACCTCACATAGCCCCTGAAGCCGCCGCCGAGCTCTCGGGCTACCACTCTCCGCCGAGCCCGAACGATCCATACCAACGTCTAAGACTTCATTAAAATCTCCACCCAGTATGACCTGGTATCCACTAGTATCTCCCAGAAAACGAGCGAGAGCCTGATAGAATCCGGCTTCATATACATTAGGCCCATAGGCCGAGCACATCGCCACTTTACGGCTGTTTAGCAGCCCCCATACACAAACATATCGCCCAGCCGGGTCGACAACAACACGCTCTTCGACACACGTCGCGGACTTAGCGATCAGTACGACTACCCCCCATTTCTTCCCTACCGCTGGAGCCCCATACACCTGAGAGATAGGGCCCCTACACAGCTTTTCATGTTCTGCCGCCGACTGGTGCATCTCCTGCAGCATTATAACATGTAACCGCTGACGCTTCAAGTGTTGGAGGACTTTATAGCGTTTCATCGGGGAACCCAGACCACAGACATTACACACTGCTACTCTCGTATTATCACCCAGGATCTAGACACCAATAGATGCGCCTAAGAGCAATAAGCCACCGATCGATCAGGCGGAGACCCCCCCAGCCTAGGGTCCCCACCGCCAACACCATCCATCCAGCTCCCGACTGCCAGATCCACACAACAACAAACACACATCCAACCAGAACCACAAGCAACCCCAACCCATATAACTTAAACCCAACCCACCCAGAAACCCTAACCCCTTCCAGTGACCCCCCTATCCCAAGCCTCCCCTTCCACCCACCCTAAACCATCCCCCCCTCACCCCTAGCACCCCTATCAACCACCAACTGCCGAGCTAGCAGCTCTGGCCCCACCTCGACTTCGTCAGCATGTGGAGCCCCCCCTCCATCCCCTCTTGTCACACCCCCCACCTGAGTCTAAATATCATCACCCGATCCTCTTCCAATTCCTAAAGACAATCCCAGACCCCTATTCTACCCCACCCCCACACTTTCCTCCCCCAACACCTCACACCAGAGAAGGAGGGCTTCAGGTCCACCATACTTCCAGAGTACCAGAGCATTCCCCCCCCCCCCCGCCAACATACCCCAGATTAACATCAGGTACCCTGTGGTAGGAGGGTGAAAAGAGCCTTAAAGAGTCCCCCTCCCAAGCCCTACTCCAGGAACCCTTCTCATTTCCCCCATCCAAGGCAGGACAGCATATCAGAACGCCAACACAGCGCCCCTGGTGCCCCCCCACCCCTCAGATAAAAGAAGAGCGAGTCAGCAGCCCAACCAAGAGGCCAAGCACCAGGGCCCAACTAAACAGGCGGGCCCAGTTTACTATCGCTGCTCCGCACATAGAGACGTGCCGGTAGGAGGAGGGGTTGCCCCGCTCCGTCCCCTCCCAACCAGGCCCACCTCGGACCATCATTCCGGGGCAGGTAGCTCAGGCAAAAAATAGGGCCCGACCCCCGTAGGTGGGTAGGGGAGAGAAGACCAGCCCAATAGGAGAAAATTTAAATGAAAGAGAAAAAAAAATGAAGTTGAGCCAAGAGGGGCCAAAAAAAGACGGCGGGAGAAACTAAAAAAAAAAGGACACTGTGGCGTTAGAGTGTTGAGATAGGGAGGGGAGTGGGCTGCGAACAGAACAGGCCCCACATCCGAGAGGCAGATCCCTAAGCCCCCCGCTCCCTAGAAAGAAAAACGAGAAGAAAAAAGAAGAAAAGACGAGAAAGAAGAATAGAAAGACACCCCCCCCCCCATCGCCTCGTGTCCCAGCCTCCACTCCACACCAATAAGAACCAGAAGGCCCAAGGGAGAGACGCATGCTGTTACCCCCCACCAAGGAGCAAAAATAGGTACCCCCAAATCCAGAGCTGTGCCCCAAACTGAAGGTAAACATGGCACTAATAGAATCAATACTATAAGATAAACAATACAATGCAATCAAATAACGAACAATCGCATAAAACAAGAAAACACACAATGCAACAAAAGAATCAGTGCAATAAAGTAAACAGTGCAATTAACTAATGCAATATTATAGAATAAAAGAAAGTAAAATAAAATAAAACAAAATAATGCAAGGTACAATAAAACAAAACAAAACAGAGCTGAGCCGAGGACGTCCATGCTCTCAGTTTTCCAGGCCTCCGCCGGGGACTAATAGGCCTAATCGGAGAACGGCCCAAACTCCTGACAGGAGAGGAAAGGAGCCCCAGCCAGGCCATCAGAACGGCTATAACACTGTCCCATTTCTGAGGCAGGCAAGGCAAAAAACTATGCTTGTTGTCGGCGGTCCCAGCACTCTTATGGGGATGCAGTCTCCAAGGATTGGGATGCACAAGTCCCAAATCTTGCGGGCTGCGATGCCCAAAGAGTCTCACCACCCGTTGCCGCCACAGCCAGAAACAGTTAGCCGAGGCTATTGCAATAAGCCAGCGCTTCCTCCAGTGTAGAGAACACCCGACGACTTCCTGCACAATCTACTCTCAGGGTCGCAGGGTAAGCCAAAGTGAACCAGAGACCCCTCTCCACGAACCGGCGGCAGGCCTCGTGAAAAGCCTTCCGACGCAGCGAGACCCCTGCGGAATAGTCCTGGAATATCAGGACCCTGTTAGCATTAGCACCTGAGCGTCTCGCCTGCCTCGAGGCACGCAGAACTTCTTCCTTTTGTGCCGCATTCAGGAAGCGGGCGATGACGGCCCGAGGCCTGTTGTCTCCAGCTCTGTAAGGCCCCAGCCTGTGCGCTCTTTCCAGGACAATCCCTCCGATATTACCCTCCAAGGGCAAATGAGCAGACATCCATTTTTCCAAATAAGACCGAAGATCTTTATCGTGCACAGACTCTTCGACTCCAATAAACCGTAAGTTATTCCGCCTGCTCCGGTTTTCCAAATCTTCCAATTTATCCTGTTGTCTCGCCAGGGCCTCCTCCAACTTTGTAATTCGGGCCTCATCCTGCACCCTCGTATCCTCAAGGGAGCCAATGCGCCGCTCCGCGCTCTCCACTCGGCTAGTAAAATCCGACACCGCTTGCGCCACGGCAGTGATCTGGGTCGCCAGGCCTCCAAAACGATCCTCGAGGGCTTCCACCACCGCTTTTGATACCTCTGCCACCATCGTGGCTGTAACTGCCGGCATCAGACCATCGGATCCCCCCTCCGCCATCTTGGCCTCCCCGCCACGTGGCTTCTCCCGTCTAAGGGTCTTCGTCGCCATGCGAAGTGCACCCCGGCTCTCCCTCGACTCTCGAGGTGTCCCCCGTAGTGTGGGGAATGTCTCCCCCGCCTGCCAACCGTCAATGGGGAATCGAGGTAGATAATATGATGGGGGGAGAGGAGCGGGCTCCGGAGCTAAGAGGGATACGTCCCGCTCAGCTCACCATGCCACCGGACGTTCTCGGCGCTCCTTTAAACGTGTCCCGTGCTGCCTCGATTGGGCAGGTCCTGCAGCTGGGGGAAGTGCGTTGCTCCGGCGTGCTCTATCCCTCAGCAGGAGAGCAGATGGTAAGCTGGAGTGAAGCTGGAGTGAAGAGGACTTTGCACCCGATTAGCGCTCCTTTAAACGTGTCCCGTGCTGCCCCGATTGGGCAGGTCCTGCAGCTGGGGGAGGTGCATTGCTCCAGCGTGCTCTATCCCTCAGCGGGAGAGCAGATGGTACGCCGGAGTGAAGCTCGAAGGAAAAGCTGCGGTGTCAATTGATCTGATATGTGGTGGGAGGTTATTCCAGCACCCCGGGGCATAGAAAGCAAAGGATCTATTCCTGGTTGTTTGTGCACATTTTGTAGCTTCTAATGGTATAATTAGTGTATTGGCAGCTACTAACCTTCTCAGCCTGTTGTTGGGGGTGGCAGTGAGGAGTGCAGAGAGGGATGAGTTGGATAGTTCTAGCTCTGGGGACTGCATCTGACTCTAAACCAGACTGTCAGCATAAATCACTATATTGTTCAGATCTTGAAAATTGTAACCTACCCATAGTTTATCACACTGCTATATTCTGCCTGATAACTGCTACTACTTAACCAAACAAAACAGAATACCACTATTGCTTCATACCACTCTTTTATTACAAATTCTCAACGTGAATTGTTAAACTGTTTTTACTCCATACTACACTGTACTTACTCCAAACTACTCTGCTATGCCTTGTTTATAACTTATGCTGTAATTACTCTGACCTCATATCCTAAGCAAATCCCGACCCAACCTCTAGCCTTCTTACAATCCCTACCAGTATCCCCCTGCCCTAAGCAACCTTGAGTTGTCTGCTTCCTTTCCGCTTAACCCTTTAGCCAATCCTCCTCGAACGCCTCATTCAGGTCTCAACACTCTCTCACAGCACCTTCTCCTTCTCCCTCCCCCTCCCCTTAACCCCTCCCCTAACCCTCCACCGACCCTCCCCCCCATTAACCAAATAAACATTTATTCTCACTTATTCCCTTCCTTAGCAACAACAAAATGAATATCACTTACGAAGCATTAATTGCCCTCTACTTTATAACAGCTCTCCTAGCCCCATTGAGCACACTACAAGCACACCAGGCTTTCACACTCACCCCTTCATCCATCATATCCAGCCTCACATTGTTTACAACCAATGTTCAGTATTCAACAGACATGGAATCAAATTTGACTCCCATACACACAGAAGCAAACACCACCGCAGACTGATTCACATTACCACCACCTGCACCATTCACCATCAAACACAATCTGATTCAATCTCCACCATAAGCGGTCAACTATTGAATGCACGCTCCATAAGAAATAAGATTCCCTTAATCAGAGATATTGTTATGGACGAATCTCCAGACTTTCTCTGTATCACAAAGACCTGGCTGACTGACCATGACTCCATCCTTTTAAACCAACTAAACACAGCTGACTACTGTTTGTTCAGCTGCCCCAGAGACTCCAGGTGGGGAGGTGGGGTTCTCATACTCACAAAACCATACCACAAGTTCTTCACCAGTCTTTGCACAAACTGTGACGGCATAGATGTGATAAAAATTGAGAATAAAAACTTAGCAATATGCCTTCTATACAGACCTCCTACCAATAACCACTTCAATCTCACTATCATTTTGGAATCTGCATGTACATGCCCTACGAAGAAACCTCACATTATTTTAGAGGATTTCAACTTATCTTCCCTCGTTAATCAACAAACTACTGACTTCCTTGACTTTATGGGCTTTCACCAAATAGTAAAGCAGCCTACCCATACAAAAGGTAACACTCTAGATCTAATTTTTGTTCCTAGATCTTTAATCTTTCACCCATACTTCATTTATCCAACTGCTATACCTGTCCCATGGTCAGACCACTATATCTTAAGAATGAACCTCCCAAAATGCATCTCTCCCCAAAAGAAACCGTCCACTTAGCCTATCATACACCACACTTTAAAAAGTTTAACAAAGACGCCTTCATAGCAGATGCCATCCCAAAACTCACCACCACTAGACTGGACCTTGATGATTCTATAAAAAACTGGGTTAACATAATTAACCAAGCAGCAATTTCAAAATATTCCAGCAAAAAAGCCTCCAAAAAACCAACCGACCAATGGTACACCCAAGACTTACATAACCTTAAAAGAACACTTCATAAGCTTGAGAAGAAATGGAGGTCCTCCAAAACACAAGAATACAAGGATCTTTATAATGCAACATTTAATAACTATAAGAAGGCAACTCAAAACGTAAAAAGAGAACACCACTCCTCCATTTTAAATAAGGCTATCAATAGACCAAGGGAACCTTTTGAAATTGTAAAGTCTATAGCTAAGTCTCACACTAACCCGCCAAATAACACCCCCATCAAGCCTCAGGCCATAGCAGACTACCTCGCATCTAAGTTAAAAAGAAAAAGCAGTCTTTCTTTGCTCATCCATAATAACTCCCAAACCCACTCAATTAAATGGTCAGTATTTCATCCCATAAAGGAAAAACAAGTACTAGAAACCATAACTAAGATCAACACTACAACATTACACCTCGATCCATGTCCAGTCTCCTGGATAAAAACTACGAAAGCTGAACTAGTATCCATACTACCCAACATCGTTAATGACTCACTTTCCCAAGGAACTATGCCAAACTCACTGAAACTATCCATCATTCGTCCCTTACTTAAAAACACGGCACTCAACAAGGATGACCCTGCTTCATACCGTCCAATAGCGAGCATTCCATTTTTTAGCAAAAATAATTGAAAAATTAGTCCAGTTTCAATTACAAGACTTCATTGCTCTCAACGCACCTCTTGATCCCAACCAATATATGGTTTCCGCCCTTATCATGCCGTCGAAACACTCCTCAGTCTTATTTGATACACTAATCTGTGGTCTTGATGATCCGAATCATGCATTCATCATGATCTTCCTAGAAATCTCCTCCACTTTCGACAGTGTTGACCATACCATTCTCCTAGACAGACTAGCAAGCTCAGGTATTGCTGGAACAACCCTAAGTTGGTTTAAATCCTACATATCTATCCGCCACCAATTTGTAAAAATCAACCAAGAGGTTTCAGCAACTTTCCCGCAAGAACAGGGTATACCCCAAGGCTCGGCGCTCTCAGCATTACTATTTAATCTACAGATACCCAGTCCAACCGTGGTAAACCAGGAAGAATAACTTTAATAAATAATAACCAGGGTAACAATATATACCCCAGAGGGGTAAGTAGGCCAAGCTAACACAACACAGGCCGTGTTTCAGTAATGCCTTCTTTAGGGGTTTTCTTGGCAAACTAAAACAATAAATAATATAATATCTAAATAAGGATAAAAACAAATAAAATACATAGACATACTATAAAACATTAATATCAATATAAATCCAATCCAACAGCCATAACAAAATGAAAACGGAAATTATCAAACATCAAAAGATAAAATATCTAAATATAAATACATAAAACTATAAATAATTGTACTCATTAAATCATTAAACATAACAAAAGATACATATAAAAAAGAGATGATAATATAAATGTGCAATTAAAAGAACAAAAAAAGAAGAACAGGAAAAAGATCAGATAGAAAACAAGGGATATGACATACAACCATTAAGGAACCGTTAATACAGACCATAAATCAACTAAATCCAAATTTAAACACCCTTCTGTGGCACTTTATGAGCTATAGGGAGATAAAGAAAAACACTATGAACAATGTGTACTTATTAGCAATCCACGAAAACATGAATCATATAATCGCAAAACAGGAATGAAATATAAGCCAATGAAATAACATAATAAAAAAGAATAAAAGCTATGTGAATTGAACATACCATGCTGATTAAGAGTAGTTACTCACCTGTAACAGGTGTTCTCCAGGAGCAGCAGGAATCAGTCCTCACTTATGGGTGACGTCGGCGCCGATGGAGCCCTCATGGAGCAATTTTCCCCAGCTTTCGAAGAAAGCTTTTGGGAATTGCAGCGCGCATGCGCGGTCCCCTTCCCGCCCAAGGGTGCCATTCTTGCTCAGTCTGATGACATAGCGAAAAGACAGCAAAAAAGTTAGCAAAAACAGATAAAACGAATGACTGCAACTCCAAGGGGAGGAGGGAGGGTAGTGAGGACTGATTCCTGCTGCTCCTGGAGAACACCTGTTACAGGTGAGTAACTACTCTTTCTCCAGGACCAAGCAGGAAGTCAGTCCTCACTTATGGGACTCCCAAGCTTAAGGCTACCGGAGGCCTCAAGCCGAAGACTGAGCTCCCTCTAGCTCAACAGTACAGAAGGAAGGAATCTTCTCTGAATACAGATCCGGCCGGTAGCCCAACACCAGGGCCGGAGGGTAGGAGTTGCCTAAACCTCGAAGAGATTGTGGAGGACTGCCTGTCCGAAAGCACTGTCCCTGCGCGATTCCCTCTCCAGGCAGTAATGAGCCGCAAAAGTCTGGCTAGAAGACCAAGTAGCGGCTCGGCAGATGTCTGCCAATGGAACAGAGCGGAGATGAGCCACTGACGCAGCCTTCGCCCTGACACGGTGAGCCTTGACACGACTCTCTAACGAGAGGCCGGCTGCCCCATAAGCCCAGGCGATACAGTCAGCTACCCAGATGGACAGAGTACGCTTGGAGACAGGTACTCCCAACCGATTGGGGTCAAAAGATATGAAAAGCTGGACAGCTTTTCTATGCTCTCGCGTGCAGTCAAGGTAGAAGGATAAGGCTCTTCTACAGTCCAGGGTATGCAGAACAGTTTCAGCTCGGCTGGTATGCGGCCTGGGAAAGAAGGTCGGAAGAACCACCTCTTGATTGATGTGAAAGGGGGAGACCACCTTTGGAAGAAACTTAGGGTGAGTCCGTAACACTACCCTATTCTTGTAGAACCTAGTGTATGGTGGCTCCGACACTAGGGCCTGCAGTTCACTAACGCGCCTAGCGGAGGTAAGGACTACCAGGAAGAGAGTTTTCCAGGAGAGGAAACGAAGAGGGCAGGTAGCCATGGGTTCAAAAGGCGGACAGGTAAGCCTTTGCAAGACCACATTGAGATCCCAGTCAGGAACTGGAGGGCGCAATGGAGGTTTAAGCAGAAGGTGGCCTCTGAGAAAACGCGCCACCAAGGGGTGCGAGGAAAGAGGCTGGCCCTCCACCGGCGAATGATGTGCAGAGAGAGCACTGAGGTGGACTCTGACGGAGTTGGATTTGAGGCCTAGATCGGAGAGGTGCAGCAAGTATTGCAGCACCACCGATACTAAGCAGGCGAAGGGGTCCTCAGAACACTGAGAACACCAGATCGAGAAGCGGTGCCATTTAAGGGCGTAAGATTTCTGGGTGGAAGGTCGCCGAGACGCCAGGACGACAGCTTCCACCTCCGGAGGAAGCAGGAGCGGAGCTAGGACTACCCTTTCAGCAGCTAGGCCATCAGATGAAGAGCCCGGAGGTTGGGGTGCAGGGGAGTACCCTGATCCTGGGTCAGGAGATCGGGCTGAAACCCCAGAGGAAGAGGGGTGTCCACTGCCAGCTGTAGGAGTAGAGGGAACCAGGGCTGTCTCGGCCACTTGGGCGCTACCAGGATCACAGAGGCCCTGTCCTGGACAACTTTGAATAGCGTCCGGGACACAAGTGGTGTGGGAGGAAAGGCATACAGTAGGCCCGTGGACCACGAGATGAGGAAAGCATCCAGCGCTACTCTGAGAGGATGCGGGTGCCAGGAGCAGAACCTGGGAAGATGCCGGTTTAGAGGACTGGCAAAGAGATCCACGGCGGGGAGGCCCCACCGGTGGAAGATCCGCTGGGCAACTGCGGGGTTTAACCTCCATTCGTGTGGCTGCAGGATCCGGCTCAGTTTGTCGGCCAGGCAATTTTCCTGCCCGGGCAGGTAAACAGCCTTGAGGAGGATGTCGCGGTCGACTGCCCAAGAGCACAGTTTCCGAGCCTCCTGGCACAGAAGGAGGGAGCCCGTGCCCCCCTGTTTGTTCACGTAGAACATGGCAACCTGATTGTCCGTCTGTACCAGTACAGACTGACGAGAAATGAGGTGAGAGAAGGTCCGCAGAGCTAGGCGGATTGCTCGCAGCTCCAGGAAGTTTATCTGCTGAGCAGCCTCCCAAGGAGTCCAAAGGCCTTGAGTGCATGCTCCCTGGCAATGCGCTCCCCATCCCAGGAGAGAGGCATCTGTCGTTAGCACCTGGGAAGGTGGGGGAGACTGAAAGGTCATGCCGAGTACCAGATTGGGCAGGTGAAGCCACCATTGCAGAGAGGAGACCAGGTGGTCGGAGATCTGTATTAAGTCCGTCAGGCTCCCCGTGGCCTGATGCCATTGAGTGCGAAGGCTCCACTGAGCAGGTCGCATATGCAGATGGGCATTCGGAGTGACATGGACTGTGGAGGCCATATCACCGAGCAGTCGCAGGAATTGTCTAGCAGAGACCGGTGACTCGCTGCGGAACCTGCCGGCCAGAGCCATGAGCCTGTTGGCCCGTTCCTGAGGCAAGAAGGCACGAGCCTGCAGAGTGTCCAGCCGTGCTCCTATGAATCTGAGGTCCTGAGAGGGGAGCAAAGTGGACTTTTCGAAGTTTATGACGAAGTCCAAGTGCTGAAGCAGAGCCACTGTGCGTTGAGTGGCCTGAGTGACCTCTAGGGAAGACTGCGCCCGGATGAGCCAGTCGTCCAGGTAGGGGAAGACGAAGAGGCCTTGAAGCCTCAGGAAGGCTGCCACCACTGCCAAGCATTTCGTGAACACCCTGGGAGCAAAGGATAGGCCAAAGGGCAGTACGCGGTACTGATAACACAGGTACACTACCAAAAAACTGCCTCCAGTTTTGCAACTGATTCCTATAGATTTTGGGGTGCTGAATCCAGGAAAAATAGCCAAAATGTTCCATCACGTCACGTTTTCTTGCAAAATTAGATTTATTACCCATATAAGGAATGTTCACATAATTTCTTTTTAGCCGACTGCAGTTTATTTTCTTGGCCCAAAATAGAGGTTGTAATGGTTAACTAACTAGAAACACTCCCTCATGATATTTTAGAGTGTTTTGTATTCATTTTATACATTAACAGGACAATTGGGAGGCAGGGGGCTAAATCCAGTACTCGCGCTGGTGCATGTTCTTTCCTGTTCGCCTCGCCTCGTTCGCTCACTCGCTCAAACACGGTGGTTGCGACATGAACGTTCCTGTCAAATTTCAGTTTCTTGCAAGTTCATTATTACCTTTTGTTTGCTCAGTCGTAATCCAGCTTTATTCCGAAGTGGTTCACTACAGTTGTAGTTTGCAGTGCTGTGTATTTGTGATGGCTCACAGAGCCAGAGGTTGCGTCAACTCTCCGGACAGTTTTTGTTTTATTTGTGGGGAATATACCGTGAAAAAGCGGCAGAGGAACATTTCTGCATTTATTAAAAAAGTATATTTCGCCTATTTCGGTTTGAAGTTAGGCGATCAAGACAAACCGTGGGCTCCTCACAAAGTGTGCAAGACATGTGAGGAAGATCTACGCTTATGGATGAAAGGTAAAAACAAGCATTTCGTTTCGGAATACCTATGATGTGGCGTGAACAAAGAGACCACAGCAGTGACTGCTATTTTTGCTCTTGCATTGTGAAGGGATACAACTTAAAAAATAAGAACGTAGTAAGTTACCCCAACCTTCCCTCAGCAATTAGGCCTATGCCTCATAGCAACGAAGTACCTGTGCCTGAACCACCAAAATCTTTGGATCATATTTGTGTGGACGGTTCTGATCATGATGAGACTCATCAGATGGCTTTTCCCGATGAGTCCAGTACTTCCGAGTTTGAAACTGAACCAGATCCGAAACCTGAACTTTTCTCTCAAGCTGAATTGAATGATTTAGTCCGGGATTTAGGACTCCCAAAAGATGCTGCCCAACTGCTAGGTTCTCGGCTTAAACAGAAAAATCTATTGTCACCAGGAACAACTTTTTATTGGTACCGCAACCGCGAGACACAATTTTTGAAGTATTTCAGCAAAGAGGAAGATTTGGTATTTTGCAACGATATATACGGAGTGATGGAAAAGTTTAAACTCAAGTATGATCCTGCTGAATGGCGGCTGTTCATTGATTCGTCAAAAGACAGCATAAAAGGTGTTCTTCTTCATAATGGCAACACATTCGCTTCAGTTCCTATTGCTCACTCTGTTATTCTCCAAGAAAAATACGAGAATTTGGCCCTGATTCTTCAGAAGATTCGTTATGATGAGCATAAGTGGATGATTTGTGGAGACTTTAAAATTCTATCCATGCTATTAGGGCAGCAATCCGGTTTCACCAAATATCCCTGCTTCCTTTGCTTGTGGGATAGCCGGGCCCGCGACCTACACTGGGGGAAAAAAGACTGGCCAATTCGGGAGTATTTGAGACCCGGTGAGAAAAATGTTCTTCATGAGAGCTTGGTACCTCGTGATAAAATTCTATTACCACCTCTCCACATTAAGTTGGGTCTCATTAAGCAATTCATCAAGTCCCTTCCAAAAGATGGTGAGTGCTTTCGGTACCTTTGCTCAAAGTTCCCCCGACTTTCTGAAGCAAAGCTAAAGGCTTTGTTGGCCCTGATATAAGGAAACTCATTTCAGATGGAGCATTCGCTGAAACGATGTCTGAGAAGGAAAAAGAAGCCTGGGATTCCTTCAAGGATGTTGTTCTCAAATTCTTGGGGAACAGGCGGGATGAGAACTATAAGGATATTGTTGCCAGGATGCTCAATGCCTTCAAAGAACAAGGCTGTAACATGAGCCTGAAAGTCCATTTCTTGCACTCCCATGTGAACTACTTTCCCGAAAACTTGGGGGCGTACAGTGAAGAACAAGGTGAAAGGTTTCACCAGGACATCAAGGACGCAGAGAGAAGGTACCAAGGAAGATGGAACACCACTATGATGGCTGATTTCTGCTGGTTGCTGCTGCGGGAAACCCCAGATGAAAAATACGCCAAGCAGCGCACCAAGAGAAGCATTCGGGGGAAGAAGAAACGGGCCCACCAGAAGATTGATTGACCCAAGAATGACTTTAAAATCTAAACTGTGTTGACAAATATCGTGTTTTTACTAAACTTTGAAATAAAAATTTGCTAGTTATTACCACAGTGTCGGATCTCATTTATTAGAATTTTATTTTCACACCATCGGGTGTTTGTCTTCATGTATTGCAATGGTGCGGTTTGCGTTTTCTATTCTTACATACATACCTGTACAACATTTTTTGCACATTTCTTTGCTTTGCTTTGTGTCTAACCTCGCTTTTATATGCTCAATGTTTGTGCACATGTATGTGGCTGTTTTAAGTGCAGACAATTTTGCTACCATCACAGTGTGTTTTTGTTGACATTACTCTATTCTTATGTGCTGCCTTGTTACAATTTTCTTTATTCTTATTTGAATAACTACTAAACAATTAGTATAAAGAATTCATCCAAGAAACTTTTATATCTATCGCACTCAATCTGAAACGTTCACCTCAAACTGCTAACCCAATGTAGCAAAAAATCTGTACGTGATGGAGCAAATTGGTTACCAGATTTGGATTCAGCGCACCAAAAAACGTAAAAATCAATCGAAACATTAGAGGCAGTTTAAAAAAATTTTTTTTTAGTGTACCTGTGTAATGATTCCCTGCCACCACAAATCTTAGATATTGCCGGTGGTCCGGATGAATGAGGATGTGAGTATAAGCATCCTTTAGATCCAAGGAGCATAGCCAATCTCCCTGCTGGAGGTAGGGCAGTAGGATTCCAAGGGTAAGCATTTTGAACTTTTCCCGCTGCAGGAACTTGTTGAGGTTGCGTAGGTCCAGGATGGGTCTGAGGCCTCCTGTCCTTTTTGGTATCAGGAAGTACCTCGAATAAAACCTGTGACCCCACAGGCGGTGGGGCACGAGCTCCACAGCCTGTTCCTGAAGCAGACATTGCAGCTCCTGAAGGAGTAAGTCCCTGTGCAGAGGGGGTCTTGGAGGCTCCCCCGGAAAGTAGGAGGGAGGCACCTGGTGAAAATGTAGGAGGTAGCCCTTTTGAACCACCTGCAGCACCCAGGAATCGGATGTTATGGCTGACCACCTGTGGGCAAAGTGGGTCAGCCGGCCCCCCGTGCTGAGCGAAAGCTGCGGAGGGGGAGAGGCTATGCTGGCGTAGTCAAAAACCCCCACCCTGCTGAGCAGGGGCCTGTGTAGTGGGCTTGGGGGCCTTCTGCCTACGGGACCCATTACCCTGTCCCTTAGCCTGCTGGCCCTGATGGGAAGCTGCTGAGGTTTGATACTGAGGGTGGTGTTGTTTATAGGCAGACACCTTCCTCGGGTAAAAGGGCTTTTTCTCCGAGCCCTTCCTCTTCTGTGAAGGGGCAGAGGTTTTTCTGGAAAGGCGAGTTCTGGTGAGAGTCTCGGACTCGAGCTCCGCAGCCTTTTAAGCCATGGGCTTGCCAAAGAGGTTGTCACCTCTGCAGGGGACATCGACCAACTTGTCCTGCACCCATGGCTCGAGGTCGGACGACTGAAGCCAAGCCTGACAGCGAGCACCGATGCCGGCTCCGGTTCTCGAGCCGATGCTTCGAAGCCATCGTAGGCTGCTCAAGAAATAAACTTCGAGCACTCTCGAATACCCGTGGACAAGGCCTGGAACCTCTGCAAAGGTTCCTCGGAGAGACCAGCAGAGAACCCGGCAATTTCTTTTGCCAGGTCTCGGAGATACATGCCCATATATAGCTGGTATGTCTGGACCCGGCAAGCAAGCATAGAGCCCTGGAAGCACTTCCTACCGAGGGCATCTAGGTTCCGGGCCTCCTTACCCGGAGGCACCGAGGAGTGCATCTTTTGACTCTTAAGTCGATGCATGGCCGATTCCACCACCATAGAGTGGTGCGGTAGTTGCGCCTTCTGGAACCCGGGGCTCTTGCGGACTCGATACAAGGAATCGACCCGCTTGCTTAACACTGGCGTCGAGGCCGGGCTCTCCCACATGCGGAGGAGCAGCCGCTCCAGCATCGGAGGAACCGGTACGGTAAAGGCCTCCTTCGGGGGAGAGTCATACTGGAGGGCTTCGAGCTCTTCGGCTCGAGGCTCCTCCTCCGGATCCGCGGGGAAGGCCAAAGCCTTGGCCACGTCCCTCACGAAATCGGAGAACCCGGTATCCTCCGGGGGAGATCATCTCCGAGGCTCCGACTCGGGCGAGTCGGAGGGGATGCACCGAGTCTGAAAAGAAGCGGGCGACTCGTCCTCCTCCGTGTCCCAGCCCGACTCCTCCGTGGAGGAATCGAGTGGCTCCGTGTGGGCGGGTGCCGAGGACCTCCGCCCTGACGCCGAGGCCGGTGTCAACGACCTCGTCCTGAACGGGAGGCCGAGGGAGACCTTGGCCGAGGATCGACTCGAGCTCGTATCGACTCGAGGATCAGCTCGGCCTCCGGGGTCGACTTGGACGTCGACGTCCCGGTGGTCGGGGCAGATGCACAGGCGAGGCCAGACATCAATGCCCGCTGCTGGTCCATGAAGGCAGCGATACTGCTCTCCAAGGCCGTCAATCTGAGACCAAACTCAGAAGACCCAGCAGCCGCCGACTCGTGCCCCGACGGCGTCGGGTCCGACGTCGGCACCATCGGAGGTGAATCCACGAGGACTACAGTACTCACGTGTCCAGGAAACTCCACTTTGAGACGAGGATGCTTCGAAGGCCTTTCCGCCTCCGAGGACCCGGGGCGGCTGACGGGGCTAGGCGACACGGCCCTCGAGGGATCAGGAGCGTCCTCCGACGAAGCTCTCGCGGGTTTCTTCTTCCGACGATGTTCCCGGCCGGGAGACCCCCGCTCAGAGGAACTCCGACGGTGCTCGGGGCCGGAGTCCCGGGATGTCAAAGCCTCTGACGAAGTCCGTGCCCGACCGGACGCGGAGTCAGAGAAGATTAGCTCCTTTTGCGACTGCCGACTCCTCAACACCTTCGAGGACATTTTGTTGCACGGACCACAACTCATCGAATCATGGTTGGGTCTGAGGCAACGGAGGCAGCAGTCATGTGTGTCGGTAAGAGACATGAGTCTGGTACAATGATCACACTTTTTAAACCCACTGGCAGCCATCGAGGGAAAAAGGGCCCCTGCGAGGTCAAAAGACCGTGCTGCCAGTGAAAGAGAAAAAAGTGGCGGGAACGCCAGTTACGAAGGAAAAAAACCGAAAAATGTGAAAGGACTCGATATTGGAGTTATCGAGGCTGGGCGGGAAAAGGACACGGCGTCGAACCGAGAAAAATAAAACTAAAAATCAACTTTTTCAGCGGCGATCACAAACTACGTCTGTAGGGCTCCGCGGAAAAATGAAGACTGAGCAAGATGGCACCCTTGGGCGGGAAGGGGACCGCGCATGCGCGCTGCAATTCCCAAAAGCTTTCTTCGAAAGCTGGGGAAAATTGCTCCGCGAGGGCTCCATCGGCGCCGACGTCACCCATAAGTGAGGACTGACTTCCTGCTTGGTCCTGGAGAATAACCTCTCTTTACCAGCATAACATGAATTTGTATCTGTGCATTAAAGCATATCTTAACACAAAGCTCTTACTTAAAAAGCAAACCTTAAAACGCAAGTTGCAACCCCAGTGGTGGTCTGATTGAAAAAACTCTATACACTGTTCCACATTCAGTTCTTTATGCCAAGGGGCTTTTAAAAATTGTTTGAACAAAGCATAACTATTTTTAATGACATTTCCGAGATGAAAAATCACAAAGTTCAATCGCAAAGCAGGAGTGAAATAAAAACGATGTATTGTAAAAAGAAAAAAAAAAGAATAGCTATGCTGATTTTAACCTCTCTTTACAAGCATAACATGAATTTATATCTGTGCATTAAAGCACATCTTAATACAAAGCTCTTACTTAAAAAGCAAACCTTAAAACGCCAAGTTGCAATCCCCAGTGGAGGTCTGATAATTGGAAAAACTCTATGCACTGTTCCAAATTTTAGTGCAGAAAGAAGTCTACATACTCTGGTTTGCAAGCACGCTTTGGCCTCTTATCGCCAGAGAACTAGACAGCACAAAAAGGCTTTGCAACTTTTTGATGCTTTTGACTCCAGTCACCTGGGTCGACCAGTTACCAAGAGAACTCTCTCCAGGTGGATTGCAGACTGCATATTTTTTGCCTATGAGAGTAAGGGACTTTCTCTTGAAGGTCATGTCACAGCAAACAACGTGCGAGCAATGGCTGCCTTCATGGCAAACCTAAGCTCAGTGGCGATTGATGACATATGCAAAGCAGCAACCTGGTCCTCTGTCCACACCTTTGCGGCCCATTACTGCTTGGACAAGGACTCCCATCGGGATGCCTCGTTTGACCAGGCTGTTCTCCAGCATCTTTTTCATACTTAGATCAACTCCTACCCCCCCCCCCCCCTTCCCGGGTTTCGATACCAGATATCCTTGGGAGGATACATGACCCATTTAGGTCTCTGTTTCACTGCCCTATCTGTGGTCATCTCCCTGGCATCTCCAAGCTAGAGAGTCCCATAGGTGGAGACTACATTCCTGCTTGTTCCTGGAGATAGCGTAGTTACTCACCTGTAACAGGTGATCTCCGGGAACAGCAGAAATTAAGTCTTCACAACCCACCCTCCTCCCCTAGGAGTTGTACCTTCTTCTTCCACTTCTTCTTCTCTCCTTCTATCTCAGCTACAAACTCAACTGAAGAGGGAGAGTTGCAAAGGCAGGAAAGCAGCTATGCAGGCGCAGTGGGATGCTCCCAAAAGCTTTCCTATTGGGCGCTGGGGAGCGTTCTCACGCGGGCTCTGTCGGTACTGACGTCACCAATATGTGAAGACGTAATTCCTGCTGTTCCCGGAGATCACTTGTTACAGGTAACTACGCTTTCCCTGTGGTTCCATAAAGAATGTTTAAACAAATAGGATGAAGACAACTACATAAGAATTACACTTACCTGATAATTGTGGTTCCTTGAGTGACTCCAGTTTAGTCCTCAACCTCTGGGTAGTGAACCTCCTCCTGCAGCTTGGAGACTGGGCATGTCAAAAACTCATGACATCACTGGATATAGCCTGCTGGTCTCTCCCATCAGCCCCCAGTGAACTATTGACAAAGCAGACTCAAAGGAGCAAAAAATCAGTAACTTTTTTTTTTTTTTAAACTTAACATTATATTCAAGGGCACGCAGAACATATTACCTATCTACCTACTACTCCCCTTCCAGAAGGAAAGGGACTGCTTCCTGCATGCTTTCCTTTCCGTCGAATGCCTAGCCCTAAACAATCCAGAGCAATATAGCAATATAGCAATATATATAACAATATATAACAATATCATAATATAATAATATAACAATATAGAGAAGCATCAAAACGACTGAACACCAGTGAAGGCCTATATCCACTTTTCACTTTGCACTTCCCCCACTGCTAAGACCCCCATCCCCGGGCGGGAATGAGGACTAAACTGGAGTCACTCAAGGAACCACAATTACCAGGTAAGTGTAATTCCTATGTCCTTATCATTTCTCCAGTTTAGTCCTCAACCTCTGGGATGTATCAGAGCAGTAATCATTGGGAGGGACCTTTCCAGCCGGATCTCAACACCGCCTCCCTGAAAACGGCATCCTAAGCTGCCAGAATATCTAGGCGGTAGTGCTTACTGAAAGTATGGAGAGACAACCAAGAGGCCTCCCTACAGATGTCCACTGGCGGAACCAAACAGTGCTCCATCCAAGAAGACGCTTGCACTCTGGTAGAGTGAGTTTGTAAGCTCCCTGGGACTATACGGTCCCGTAGAAGATAAGACGACACACTCGTCGCTCCAATCCATCCAGACATGAACTCCTTTACCACCGCTTCCCTTTGCGGGGCCCTCCGAACACCCCGAAGAGAGACGATCCGCCTTGAGAAAGTTTCTGAAACCTTTAAACACTGCCGCAGCGCTCTCTTGACGTTCAAACAGCGCAAGCTATGGTTCAATACGCTCCCCTCTGCTGCACCTAGCGCTGGAAGAGAGACCATTTTAGTTAGGTGAATGTAGAAACCACCTTTGGCAATAACGATGGAACCAGCTGCCAGGCCACCTTCTGTCTGGAGACAGACAAAAAACGATTCATGACAGGTCAACGCCTGCAACTTCGAAAATCGCCTCGCCGAATAGATGACCATCAAACATACCGTCTTCAAGGCAAAACCCTTAACCTATGCCTGTTGCAAGGGCCCCAATGGCGCGCTAGCTAATGCTCCTAACACCAACTTGAGTTTCACCGGTGGAATTAATATCCTACGACAGGACTACAGTCTGGTAACCGCCTGAGAAAGCGTATCACATCGACCTGTGCATGAGAGCCACTCCCTGTCCTTTGCCCCTATAGCAAGACAGAGCTGCTAACTGAACTCTCCAGGACCTGCCTTTACCAAACCCGTCCTGCAGAAAACGTAATACCAAGGGAAATGACACTGTTGTCGCGCGAGCGTGCCTCCGCGAGCACCCGTCCTCAAAGATGCGCCATATATGCGCAAGGGACATAGACTTTTTTTTTTGCGGCAAGGTGGCAAAGACTGCTGTCGAGCAACTCTTTTTCCTTAAGCTTGCCCTTTCAATGGCCACCCCATAAGCAAAAAACGATGCACCTGAGGCATTCGAAGGGAACTCTGTAGCAACAGAATCTCCAGTGTCGGAAACCTCCATGGATTCCCGTCGAGCAACCGTATGAGGCAGTCATACCACGGGTACCTCGGCCAGCCCGAGGCTCCCAACCACACGTTTCCCCGAAGCGCTTCGATACACAGAACCACTTGACCTATGAGTGCCCCTGGTGGAAAGACATAGAGAAAACCTGACGACGGCCGCCGTTGAAACAGTGTGCCGATGCCTTCCGACCTCCTTTCGTGTCGTCTGCTGAAGAAGCGACCCATTTACGCAGAGTAAAACGCCGCCATGAGGTCCATTACTGGCTGTCCCCATATGCGACCGATCTGTGTGAACACCTCCGGATGCCACTCCCATTCTCTGGCATCTACTCGGACCCAGCTGAGGAAATCCGCCGTCACAAAGTCATTGGTAAAAGGAATTCTGGAAACAGTCATGAGCTGGAAGAAATCGCAGTTAAAGAGTGAGGAAACTACCAGCAGACAGATGTATGAAACTTTAGATGATTACAAGAAACGTTTGGAGGCTGTCATCACTGTCAAGGGTTGTGCAAACAAATATTAGTGGAGAATGCCATTAACCCTGTCCAGATCATATTTTGTTTTTTCTCAGAAATTACTAGAAATGTGAGGGTTTTTTTTGTTTGTTTGTTTTTTAACTACCGTCTTGTCAGGGTCTCGTAGTTATATCAGGATATCAATGCTTGACCCAGTACAAGCACTGCGGAACCTGTGTCTTTTGGGGAAACTGCTAGGTACATATGACCTAGATTGGCCACTGTTGGAAATAGGATACTGGGCTTGATGGACCTTGGTCTGATCCAGTATGGCATATCTTACGTTCTTATGTTCTTAATGTCCTTACCCGCAACATGCGCCACCGAAAACGCTGGCAGCCAAAGCTCTATCCACACACACAGACCCTCTGCCGTGGCCTCTATGGCAACACTTCCAGTTCTGCCCTGCCGATTGATGTAGGCCACTGCCGCGGAGTTGTTGGACAGTACTCGCACCGCTCGACCTGTCACCGTAGCTTCGAACACCTGCAACGCTCGGCGTATAGCTCACATTTCCAGTCGGTTGATTGACCACTGGGTCTCCTTTGTACTCCAAGAGTCTTGCGCAAAACGATCTCCGAACGTAGCTGAGTTTAACAAAGCTCTTGGCCAAGCTCCCGGAGGAAAGGTCCATAACCTTTTATTAGAGAGAAGCTGGAAAATTATATTTTTTTTATACCAACTTTCACCAATTCAAGATGTTCTACAAGGGACACAACCCAACAGCGTCTCACATCTGTTGCACATGCAACGGAACCCTTAAAATATGAGCATACATGAATCCACTGCTTCCCCCGATACAAGCATAAAGACCAGGATTGGATACCCTAGGAAACAGGATACTGGACCTGAAAGAGCTTGGTCTGACCCAGTATGACATTTCTCGTATCCTTATGAACGGAACCTCCCGAAGGTCTCTGCCTTGGAAGTAACAGGCTGTGCCTGGCCCTATGGCCCTGTGGCTAGCTCACACGGAGCAGTGCGGCCTAGTGGTTGAGGCAAGTTGCCAGAGGACCAAGGGTTTGAATTCCAATCGAGACCACCAACCTTGGGCCATAAAAACTGGGCTTTTCTGGTCCCACAGGTGGTCCTTCTGGCCTTCGTTAAGTGACTTAACCCTCTGCCTCAGGTACCAAAACATAAATTGTGAGCCCTTCAGGGACAAGGGAAATAGAAATACTGTAATCGACTGTATGCCACCCTGACCTGTAGGCAATCAGTATACTCAAATAAATAACTGACTGGGAATATGTGACCGTAGCAAACAATGGCAATGGAGAGACAGAGCTGGTGCTGGTTCCTGGTCTTCCTTTCTCGCTCTCCCAGTCCTTCTGCCAGCATTGAGAAAAGGCTGAGAATAGACTGTTCAGTGGGCCGGGGACCTTGCATCCTGGACATCAGAGAGAAAGAGGGGCTAGGATCTGGGAGCAAAGTCCAAAGAGAAAGGGAAACTGGTGACTGTGACACTGTAGCTCCTCCGGACGGCTCACTCCACAGCAGATCCCACGACTGCATCTCCAACCCCATGTAACACCATGAGGACCTCACACACTTTATTACAATCAACATCCCCCCATTACTGGAGAAATTAACTTAGTCTGATAATACAGTCTGAGCAAAGAAATGCAGTCTCACTCTGCAAAGAGTGCACCCAAAAATCATGCCTAAGCAATTGTGAGCACATACAAAATGCACATCTACATATATGGGTGACCCAGCACCTGTCACTCAAACACAGTGCAGTGAGCATGCTTGAACATAGGCTGAATGCATGGAGCATACACAGAGTATTGACTTCCTCTATGAAACCTTCCAGTGCCCTGGAGCGCTAAGCCCCAGACTGTGTTACCTAGATGTCCTTCTCTTCACCCTCAGCACGGGCCCTTTAACAAGATGGCACAAACGGGTCAGTGCCCCTGCTAAATGCTTAAAGCCCTGTTCTGACAGCACAGGCTCTAGAAATAGATGAGAATTTCCTGGGAAGGGCATGCTAAGTGGATCTATGAAACACACACCCCCCCCCCCCCGGCCTTCCTGCAGTCAGAGAAATAGCAGTGGGATACACCAACAATCTTGCAAGTGGAAGTCTTAGAGGTTGCTGCCTGTGTGAACCTGATGAGGAATACGATTTTGTATTTTACCACCCTCCCCCCCAGGGATGGGGGCACTGAAAACTATATGTGATTCATGAGCAGTGCTGCCATCCGGTGGCCTTTAGGGCACCAGAGCCCGACAAACGATACAGAAGTTAAGCGCTTTAAATCTTGGTCATGTAATCTTGATTTGAAGAACATTACAGTTGCTTGTTTAGTCACTAACCCCTGAGTGCCCATGAAGTGGCCTTGTGGCTATTTCTTCCCTGACTTGCAGAGATCAATCTGACTGATGATGGCTGCATACACACGGTCACAGAAAGGCACTATTGAGTGTACCAGCTGCCCTCTGGTGGCCATAGACCGTAGCACAGGCACGTCTTATGATTATATTATATATTTTTTTATATCCTAAGGTTTCCTAAACCTGTCTCTGTGAAACCACAGGCGTTTGGGCAACTTTCACTATAAAATACACAAAAGCACACTTCCAGCCTGTCCCTCCTTCCACCTAGAAGTTAGGGCTCTGCTCCTGAAGAACCTAAAAGCTGGCAATTTGCCTAATATCCCGGGACTTAACAGATGCTCCTCAGAGACATGATTAGGAGGGAAAGAACAAGTGGCATCAGAGATCAAAGCCAAAACTGCTGTCCTATAAAACTAAGAATAAACTTAAAAATAAAGAGGACTGACAACAGCCCCCTTAAGGCTGAGGAACCCCCGAACCTCAAAAAACCTACGAACAGAAAAAAAGAAACACTAGACATAAAAATCTAGCTATTCTGCCTGTCGTCTTCCTCACACAGGCAGCTCACTGCAACTCTCGCTATGCGGTCCAAATACCTAGAGAGAAAATGGCCGCCCCTTTGCCAATGAATTTTGGCGCCAAGAACAACAGCTGCTGCAAAAAAGAGGCCTCAGCAGAACGACAGAGCCCGAAGGCATTACCTGCAGGGCCGAAGGCCACGCAGCCTGCTCCTACCGCCTTGAATTCATCCGATCCTCAAGCCGCGCTGCTGCGCCTGGCAACCGCAGCGAGGACCGCTCAGCCGGTTCCATAGAGTAAAATTAAAATCCCGCAGCAACGGATAGGTTCCATCTCACACAGCTTCAGTGTGGCTGTACGGATCCCGGAGCTCTCTCCCGTACTGTCCAGGGAGAGAGATCCGCACTGGCGAATGCCTGCAGCAAGTGAAAATAACTGACAAGGAGGGAAGGCGAGAGCTGCTACTAATTTAAAGAACCAGGCTCAAATTTAAAATTAATGTAAATATAAGGAAATTTGCTCCTAACAACTAAAGGGGACTAATCCCTGATTGCCAATTAACCAAAGGTAACTGAATTAAAAGTAAAATTAAAGGTAAAAATCAAAAGTAAAATCAGAATAGAATTTGTCACACTAAATGCTCCTTATCTGTTCCCCCAAGTGAGCCCAGAAGCTAGGCTCGCTACGTCCTCCTGCTGCATGGAGACTGGACACACTGGGGGCTGATGGGAGAGACCAGCAGGCTATATCCAGTGATGTCATTAGTTTTTGACATGCCCAGTCTCCAAGTTGCAGGAGGAGGTTCACTACCCAGAAGTTGAGGACTAAACTGGAGGAACAATAAGGAACTAAATGTTTTCCCCCAACCCTTGAATCCACCAAACAATTATGGCTGCTAGTGAGGAAAAAAGGGTGCGAAGACACCCAATAAAGCGTAGTTACTCACCTGTAACAGGTGATCTCCGGGAACAGCAGGAATTAAGTCCTCAAATATGGGTATCGTCGGTACCGACGGAGCCTGTGCGGGAACGCTCCCCAGCGTCCAATAGGAACGCTTTTGGGAGCATCCCTCAGACCAAGCACGCTGCCTTCCTGCCTTTTCAACTGTCCCTCTTCAGTTAAGTTTGTAGCTGAGTGAAAGGATAGAGGGAGAGAGGAAAGAGACAAAGAGAGAGAGAGAGAGACAACTCCTAAGGGAGGTGGGTGGGTTGTGAGGACTAAATTCCTGCTGTTCCCGGAGATCACCTGTTACAGGTGAGTAACTATGCTATCTCCAGGAACAAGCAGGAATGTAGTCCTCACATATGGGGACTCCCTAGCTGAAGATGCCAGGGAGATAGCCCCAGGAAGGTGCCACCATCAAAGGTGAGAATCCTTCCTCCCCTGGATCTCTGGCATCCCACCAGGGATGGTGGGTAGGAGTTGGTTTAGGTTTGAAAGAGATTTTGAAGAACAGCTTGGCCAAAGAAGGCATCCCGATGGGAGGCATTATCTAGGCAGTAGTGGTGTGTACTGAAGCCCAGGTGGCTGCTCGACAAATGTCAGCGATAGACACAGAGGGGAGATTAGCCATAGAAGCTGCCATGGCTCTCACATTGTGAGCTCTGACATGGTCCTGAAGAGGAAGACCCTTACTCTCATAAGTAAAGGATATGCATTGGGCAATCCATTTAGATAAACCTCTTTTAGAGACTGGTAGTCCCAAATGACTAGGGTCAAAAGCTACAAAAAGTTGCGAGGACTTTCTATGTTGCTGTGTTCTTTGAATGTAAAAGGCTAAGGCCCTTTTACAATCCAAAGTATGAAGGTTTCTTTCTGCATTAGAGGCGTGAGCCCTCGGAAAAAATACAGGAAGATAAATTGATTGGTTTAAATGCAAAGGCGAAACCACCTTTGGCATAAAGTGTGGGTGAGTTCGAAGAACAACCTCATCATGATGAAATCTAGTATAAGGAGGATTAGCCACTAAAGCTTGCAATTCACTAATGCGTTGGGCAGAGGTGATTGCAATCAGGAAGATGACTTTCCAAGTCAAAAACCTAAGGGCTGTAGTGGCTAAAGGTTCAAAAGGTGGCTTCATCAGCTGCCCCAGAACTAGATTTAGATCCCATGCTACCGGTGGTGGCTTGATGGGAGGTTTAGTTAATAAAAGGCCTCTCATAAATCTTGATAGGAGTGGATGAGAGGAAATTGGTTGTCCATTTAGAGGCTTATAAGAATTCGATAAGTGAAGGAGATACTCTAGTATCGATTCTAAGGGTATGACCAGGGGGTTTAATCCCTTCTTGGAGCACTATATAGTAAAACGTTTCCACTTGAAGGCATAAGATCTTCTTGTGGAAAGTTTCCTAGAAGCCTGAAGGATATCTTTTACCTGCTGGGACAGGTTGAAATCCTGGAGGTCTAAGCCTTCAACAAACAGGCTGTGAGGTGCAGGGACTGGGGATTCAGGTGCCATAGTGTCCCGTTCTCCTGGGAAAGGAGATCTGGTGCATGCCCTAACTCCAGAGGTGCCGCTTGAGAGAGATGCAGAAGCAGGGAATACCACGTTTGGCGTGGCCATTGTGGTGCTATGAGAATCATGCGACCCCTGTCTCTCTGAAGCTTGAAGAGTGTCTTGGGGATGAGGGGAATGGGTGGGAAGGCATAAAGGAAGTCCTGACCCCAGTGAAGGAGGAAGGCATCCCTTGCCTGACAGTTGTGCGCTGGAATCCTGGAACAGAACCAGGGAAGTTTGGCATTTAGTGGACTTGCAAAGAGGTCTATGTCTGGAGTGCCCCAGAGATAAAATATCTTTGTCACCTGGTCTAGGTGGAGTGACCACTCGTGAGGTTGCAGTACTCGACTGAGCTTGTCTGCCTAAAGGTTTTGAATGCCTGGAAGATATACCACTAGAAGGTGAATTTGATGCTCTCTGACGAGGGCCCATAGTCGTAAAGCTTTGTTGCATAACGACAGAGAGCCTGTCCCGCCCTGCTTGTTCACATAGAACATGGCTACCTGATTGTCTGTCTGGATTAGGACTGTCTTGTAGTTGAGCTGGGCGTGGAACACTCGAAGAGCTAAATAAATTGCTCTTAACTCCAGGTGGTTTATGTGTAAACCAACCTCCTGTGGAATCCAGGTGCCCTGGGTAAAGAGATGATTCAGGTGTGCTCCCCAACCCACCTGTGATGCATCTGTTGTTAGGGTGGCCTGAAAGAGGGGTTGATGGAAAGGAGACCCTACTGTCAGATTTTCTAATGATTGCCACCATTGGAGGGACAAAATTAGTCATTGAGAGATTGTTATTTTGTCCGACAAATGACCCATGGCCTGTGTCCACTGTGTGGAGAGGGTCCACTGAGCTGCTCGCATGTGGAGGCGAGCATATGGGACTACATGAACTGTGGATGCCATGTGTCCCAGTAACTGCAGTAGCTCTCGAGCAGTGAGGGAGGATTTGCCTGCTGCTTGGGAAGCTAGCTGCATTATGCGAAGACACCGGGCTTGTGGAAGGAAAGCCCTTGCCTGTCTGGTATCCAGACAGGATCCTATGAATTCTAGGCATTGGGAAAGAACTAGTTGAGATTTCGGGAAGTTTATTACCAATCCCAAGTATTGGAGGATTCACATTGTACGAGACAGTGCAGTGCTGGCCTCTGTCACTGTGGAGGCTCGGATGAGCCAGTCGTCTAAGTAAGGGAAGACAAAAATCCCCAGGGTTTGTAGAAATGCAGCTACTACTGCCATGCATTTCGTGAATACCCTTGGTGCTGAAGCCAGACCAAAAGGAAGAACCCTGTACTGGAAATGTCTTCCCCTGAAAAGGAAACGTAAAAATTTCTTGTGGTCTGGATGGATCAGAATGTGAGTGTATGCATCCTTTAAGTCTAGAGAGCAAAGCCAGTCCTGGCTTTGAAGGTATGGCAGAAGAGTTCCCAGAGAAATCATTTAGAATTTCTCTGAAAATAGATATCTGTTCAATGCTCTGAGGACTAGAATGGGTCTGTGTCCTCCTGTTTTCTTTGGAATAAGAAAACAGGGGGAGTAGAACTCTGCACCCTGTTAAAGAATGGGTACTTCCTCTATTGCCCATTGGGCAAGAAGTGTGGAGACCTCATGATCTAGCAGATTGTCTGCAGAGGTTTGTGAACTGAACTGCTTTAGAATTGTAGGAGGGGGTAAGCTGTGAAAATGAAGTTTGTACCCCTCCCCTACAATGGACAAAGCCCAATCTTCTGCTGTTATCTGATGCCATCTGTTGACAAAGTGGCATAACCTGCCCGGAATATTGGGGGGTTGAGGACCCCTCAGAGGCAGGAAGGCAAAGCTCTCTAGGAAGGAGTCAAAGCCCTTGAGGGGGCTGAACCTGGAGAGCTGGTTGGGCTCCCAGGCCTTTTGGTTTCTTTTGTTGTCTAGTTTGTCCCTTTTGGGCAACCTGACCTGGAGTCTGAGTCTGCTGGGTATAGGAAGGATAAAACTTCCTCTTTTTGCTAAAAGTGGGTTTTTTTATAAGGCTTCCTTTTGGCTGGAGTGGCTGTAGACTTTGACAATCTATCTAAGGTAGAAGTGTCAGCATCTAACTCATTAGCCTTCTCCTGCCAGTTCTTGCCGAAGAGATTCTCTCCCATGCAAGGAATGTTGCCTAACTTGTCCTGTACCCAAGTCTCCAAGTCTGATGCCTGTAGCCAGGTAATCTGTCGTGCGCCAAAGGCAATAGCAGAAGTTCTGCTGATGCATTCGAAGCAGTCAAAGGCTGCATGATTGACAAACTTGGAGACATCCTGAGCATGCTTAACCAGAGTAAGAAAGTCTTGTCTCTTATCATCTGGGAGAAATGGGCTCATAAGTTCCAAGTCTCCTGTGATTTCTTTGAGGAACATTCCCATATATAGGATATATGAGCTGATCCTAGCTAAAAGCATGGAAGCTTGAAAAGTTCTGCGTCCAAAAGCATCCAGAGTCCTGCATTCACGACCTGGAGGATTGGATGCATGTCTTTTTGCACTTTTCATCCTATGCATGGCTGACTCCATTACCATTGAATGGTGTGGCAGCTGAGTTTTCTGAAATCCAGGACATGGTGGGAGTCAATACATAGTATCAGGTTCCTAGAGTGAGGAGAAATAGTCAGAGGTGTCTCCCACATTCTGAGCATCAAGATATGCAGAATTTCATGGATAGGCAGAGTAGCTGCCTCCTTAGCAGCTTTAGGATATTGGAGGATTTCCAATTCCTTTGCTCTTGGTTCCTCTTCAGGAGCTACTGTGATTGAAAGACCTTTAGCCATATCACGGATGAAATCCTGAAATGACATGTCCTCTGAAGGTGACATTCTGCATTGTGGAGAAGAGGGATCTTCTAAGAGAAACCCTCTAGTGCAGTGGTTCTCAACCTTTTTTGTACCGTGACCCCTTTTACCGTTGGTCAACTTGTGATGACCCCCAATGATAAAATCAAATGCGTCTCTCTTCCTTTACTGTTAACGCATTGTCGCTGTAATCATTTGTTGAATTATTAATATATTATAGGCCTTTGCAATATGTTTTTATTTATAAAACACTTATTTAAACCACAATAATTAATCACAAGTAACAATATTTGATTTCAAAATTATGATGATTTTGTAGTCAAATCACTAATATGAAATAAAATTATTTTTTCTACCTTTGTTGTCTGACCAATTTATTCTCTGATCATGCTGGTCCCGATCTGAGGCTTCTGCTTTCCTGTCTTCTCTTAGCTCTCTTTCTGTGGTCTATGGTCCATCTGCCATTTCTTATCTCTTCTTTCGTTTTCTTCACTTCTTTCCATCAGCCTATTTCCAGTCCCAGTAACCCTCCCCAGTATCAGCCCCTTTCCAGTCCTCACTCCCAGTACCTTCCAATGTCAACTTGCATTCCCATGACTGCCACTGGTGTCCATTCCCTTCCAGTCCCCCTCCTTCCCCACTGACCAGTCCCTTCTAGTACAAATACCATGGCAGCCCCTCTCAGATCCACTCCCTTCCAGTTCCATTCTCCCATCCCCTTGTATCAGCCCACTTGTAGCCTTAGCCCCCAGTTTTCTTCCAGGGCCAGCAGCTCTATCCTCCCCTCCCCACAATCAGCCCATTCCCAGTCAAAGCCCCCCAATCAGCTCACTTCTAGTGCTAATCCCCCCTCAACCCCATTACCAGTGCTAGCCTCCCCTAATCAGCCCAATACCAATCCTACCCCCCCATCAGCTCATTACCAGTCCTAGCCTCCCCTAATCAGCTCATTTCCAGTGCTGGTCCCCCCTCAACCCCATTACCAGTGCCAGGCTCCCATAATCAGCCCATTTCCAGTCCTAACCTCACCGATCAGTTCATTTCCAATGCTAGACCCCCATCAGTCCATTACCAGTCCTACCCCCCCCCTTGATAAGTCCATTCCCAGTCCTAGCCTTCCCTAATCAACCCATTACCAGTCCTAGCCCCCCCCCATCTGCCCATTACCAGTGCTAGCTCCCTCATCAGCCCATTATAATCCTAACCTGCACTGTCTCTCGCCTCTGTCCAGCATTTATCCCGTCTGTCCAGTATGTCCCCCTGTCTCTCCCCTTTGTCCATTCCAGCCCCCTCCCTCCATGTCAGCCCCATCCTTCCATCTGTCCATGTCAGCCCCCCTCCCTCCATCCATGTCAGCCCCCATCCTTCCATCTGTCCATGTCAGCCCTCCTCCCTCCATCCATCCATCCATATCAGCCCCCTTCCTCCCTCCCTCCCTCCATCCATATCAGCCCCCTTCCTCCCTCCCTCCATCCATGTCAGCCCCCATCCTTCCATCTGTCCATGTCAGCCCTCCTCCCTCCATCCATCCATCCATATCAGCCTCCTTCCACCCTCCCTCCATCCATGTCAGCCCCCATCCTTCCATCTGTCCATGTCAGCCCTCCTCCATCCTTCCATCCCTGTCAGCCCCCCTCCATCCCTCCATGTCAGCCCCCATCCTTCCATCTGTCCATGTCAGCCCCCTTCCATTCCTGCCCCCATCCTTCCATCTGTCCATGTCAGCCCCCTCCCTCCATCCATATCAGCCCCCTTCCTCCCTCCCTCCATCCATGTCAGCCCCCATCCTTCCATCTGTCCATGTCAGCCCTCCTCCCTCCATGTCAGCCCCCATCTTTCCATGTCCATGTCAGCCCCCCCCATCCCTCCATGTCAGCCCCCATCTTTCCATGTCCATGTCAGCCCCCCCCATCCCTCCATGTCAGCCCCCCTCTGCCGATGTCAGCCGTTTTGCAGGTTCCCTGCCCCCTCATCCCCTCTCCTCATGTCTGCCTCTCTTTTAATGCAGCCGCGGCTCCCTGCCTCTTAGGGAACCGCGGCTGTACCTGTAAAATCGTTGCGGAGCCCTTCCTGTCTCGACGGGCTCCGTGCAGCATTGTCCCGCCTCCAAAGGAAGTTGTTTGCCACATCCTTTGGAGGCGGGACAATGCTGCACGGAGCCCGTCGAGACAGGAAGGGCTCCGCAACGATTTTACAGGTACAGCCGCGGTTCCCTATGAGGCAGGGAGCCGCGGCTGCAGAAGAAGGCAGTGAGTTTAAAGGAGTTTGCCGCTGCCGAGAAGCGGACTCGGCAGCGGCAGCAACTTGTGCGCGTTTTTTTAAAACTTGGTGGAGGCTAAGCGACCCCCGCCAAATCCTGTGGCGACCCCCGTGGGGGTCGCGACCCACAGGTTGAGAACCGCTGCTCTAGTGCCAGCAGAATTGTCAGAGTCTTCGGAATCGGAGGAATCGAAGTATTCCTGACCCCGATGCTCCTGCAAAGCACAATCCCGGTACCGATCGAAGTCGGTACCGAGGTGGCCCGGTACCACTTTATCCACTCCAGAAGGAGGTGGAACGGGAAGAGTTACCATCGGGGCTGGTACCGTTGGTACCGGCATCGGTGTCAGCACCGGCATCGGTGTTGATGTCGGCACCGGTGCCTTGGGACCACTGGTACCGCAGCTGAGAGAAGAGCTGCAATACTGCGTTCGATAGCAAGAAACCTCTGGTCTATCGACGCTGATGATGCCTGGGTGTCGGTACCAGTAAGAACGGCCAGAACCCCTGAGCACGGCACAGGTAGTTCTTGCGAGGCTGAGGCCTCGAGAACATCCTGAAGCCCCATCGATGCTTTGGAAGCCGAAGCCTCCCGCCGGGGCTCTTTTGCCGGTGTGGTTTCCTCAAGGGCAATGCCAATGGCCTCTCGATGCTTAGCAGGAGAGCTACCCTTTGAGGACCGGCTTTTGTGTTTAGTTACCTGAGATCCATGGGAGGAAGAAGAGGCCCTTGACGATGTCGATGCAATGGATCTGGCATCTGAAGAAAAGAGGTACCGAACTTTGCGGCCCGGTTCTGTCTTCCTCTTTTGGTCATCCCCATGCAGGAGAGAAATTCAGTTGGAGAATGATCAAGTCCTAAACATTTTTGACACCAATCATGGGTGTCAGTGACGGAAATGGTACCGCCACACTTAGTGCATTTTTTAAAACCACTAGTTGGCTTTTCCATGATTTTGGAAAAAATGGGGCCTAATGCCCAAAATGGCGCCTAGCACCAAAACAGGAAAGTTTCTGAAAAGAAATAGTCTAAGTTTTTTGTTTTTTTTTTTAGGAAAAGAAAAGGCGGTACCGGTAGGCGTCGTGCGGTAGACAAACGTGACCACAAGAAAGAATTTTAAAGACGGAATTTTCTGCGGTGACAGGGAATAGGTCCTGTTGGCTCTGCGGAAAACGAAGAACTGAACAGGGACAGTTGGAAAGGCGGGAAGGCAGCGCGATGTGCTGAGGGATGCTCCCAAAAGCGTTCCTATTGGACGGTGGGGAGCATTCCCGCGCAGGCTCCGTCGGTACCGACGATACCCATATGTGAGGACTACATTTCTGCTTGTTCCTGGAGATCAGCACATATTTCCCATGCTGACCAATGACAATCAAAACCTCCCTACAGTGGGCACATACAGTATATGGAAGCTGCAGACCCAGTCAGGTGGAACATCTGAAGAGTCACAACAGAATTCACTCCTTCAGACACAGCACAATAGCTAATATTAATGAACTAACCAGAAAGTCTACTTTTAGATAACCACTTAATATTTTACACCCCTAGCCAAGAGCACCCTCCAAACAAAGTTGTCAGAACTGCCCCAGGGAGGAAGTCAATATTGTGTGTTAATCACATAAGCCCTTTGTATTAAAAATTTAGAAAACGTTGTCCAATCAAAAGTTTTAAATGCATTTAGGAGGAAGTAGAATCAGAAGTGCTCTGTGGTAGGGCCAATAATTATGCAACCATTATCTGGAAAGCTATCTGTTTAGTAGGATTGCACAAATAGCAATCCTAACTTAATGGATAAGTTATCTGTTTTAAGTTTAGAATTGTATATTCAGCAGTTTTAACTAAAAAGGATAGGGCCAAATATTAGGCAAAAGGCTACGCAGATAAATTATCCATGTCATTTTTATGTGGAGGCCATGTAGCCAAATTGTCTACATATAAAAAAAAATAGTAGTAGCTATCCTCTTTTTGCGAAAGGAAGCCACTCCATATTTCCAACCATTTGTACAGTATTGCTAGGGGAGGTCTTCATCATCATAAAACCATTCCGAAGTCACAATTCAATTTCTATACTTGTAACAGTAATCAAACTGTAATCAAGTACTCTTCATCTGTTACAATTCTATCTGTAAATACTGCAATTATGCAATTATGAAAACTAGACTTGTTAATGAGGAAATGAAAAATGGAAAACTATAAATTTTGCTTACCAGTCCAAGTGGCTCCCTGAGGAACGTCAATAAAATGTCTTTGAATCTGACCAGGTTTAAAATGTACTTCACCATATGTAAGGTCACAGCCAGAAAGTTCAGTTAACCTGTGAAGGGTATTTTTTTTAGTAAGTATACTACAGTATAGTTATTCTTCGTTGCAGCAGTGAGCATTAAAAAAAATATTAAAATTCCAAAATGCTTGATACAACAAATAGCTAAATGGCACAAACTTTCTATACAGTCAAAACTAGCATCAAGGTCTTCTACTACTTATGAATCAGCACTGCTGTTTCTGAGTTAGTTTATAGTTCACTTAAAGTTAAGTAAACAGCATGAGTCTCCACATTTCAAGCATTTTCTATTTTTTTTTTATCATACAATGGAAATATTACTTTGCAAAAGTAATATAACACAGCAATAAGACAAAAGCAAAAAAGAACAATAAGAAATGCAGGATCAAAACCAAAAAATGACCATTTGATCTATATAACCTATTTACTAAAATATCCACCTCCCCACCCCGGAGAGAGAATTTTTATTTTATTTTTATTTTTATTTTTTTTGTCGGATCACTCTCTATAGAATCTAGCACAGCCACAGCCTGTTCAATCTTAGGTCCATTTTACTTTATATCACTTAAAAATACCAACTTCAATTTTAATTTTCAAAAGCCTGAGAGCATACTACATTTGCGAAGAAGGTAGTAATACTTGATTAAACACTCTGTGTCAAGCAACACTGTCATGTTTAGAACAGAATCTCCCACTTGTCAGTTCTGTTTCAGGAAAAACACCCAATATCAATTAAACGAATTTCACAATTCTTTTCAGTACTCATCTTTGTGCAGCAATATTTTCCAGATCTGTATCCACAGCAGTATCCAAAATTTCTTTCTGGATACCTCAAAACATGGCCGAGGCATCTTTTCGAACTAAATGCTGCTGGTGTAAACTTTGTCTTAAAGAGGCAACCAATACTGAAGAACCATAATCACTGATGTAATCAGATGAAGCTATACCAGTCAACCTCTTTATTCAGGCTAAATGGAGTCACTGTATTCAAGTGATAGATCCAGAATTGCTCTTAAAAATTCAGTCATGAAATGTAGTCCCCCCTCCTCCAATCAAGATGTACATAATCAATTACCCTCCAATGAAGTTGATGACCCAACTGCATACAATGGTCAACCACAAAAAGTGCTGAAAATTGGCCAGAATTAAGACGATCTATGCTCTTGTAATTGTATCCTTCTAGGTATTTTTGTACGTCCCACACACACCTTCAAAACGGGACATAATATTGCATAGACATTAGCAGTATGAAAGAACAATAATTCTCTGCTGATAATCTCTCGTCCAGTAGGTGGACATCTCCATATACCTCCTTCAATCATCAAAAGATAAAAATCATATTGCCCACCCAAATAATGGTCCCATCATTCTTCAGTCAATGGAGGTGGGGTTTTACTCATAATGCTAATTTTGATACCAGTTCACCAAAATATTTCTGCCCATTTCAAAAGCTATAATAGGATGTCTTGAAAGCAAACATAGAATCCCAAATTATCCCAAATGCTGATGTACAATCATAGCCATTAGACAGGCTCATATGGAAAAAGCATAGTTACTCACCTGTAACAGGTGATCTCCAGGAACAGCAGGAATTTAGTCTTCACATATGGGTATCGTCGGTACCGACGAAGCTGCGCAGCAATGCTCCCCAGCATCCAATTAGAAAACTTTTGGGAGCATCCCACAGCGCCTGCGTGCTGCCTTCACGCCTTTCCCAACTGCCTCTCTCCAGTTGAGTTTTAAAGCTGAGACAAGGAGAGAGAGAGGGAAAGGAAAGAAAAGAGATACAACTCCTAGGGGAGATGGGTGGGTTGTGAAGACTAAATTCCTGCTGTTCCCGGAGATCACCTGTTACAGGTGAGTAACTATGCTATCTCCAGGAACAAGCAGGAATGTAGCCTTCACATATGGGGACTCCCTAGCTATTGATGCCAGGGAGAGACCCCAGAAGTTGTGTGCCCTTGTGAAAGGGCTCCATTTCCCCCCATGGATCTCTGGCATCCTATCGGGAATGGTGGGTAGGATTTGATTAAGTATGGAACAGGTGTTGTAGAACAGCCTGACCAAACAAGGCATCCCGGCGGGAGTCCTTGTCCAAGCAGTAATGAGCTGTGAAGGTATGAACCGAGGCCCAAGTACCTGCTCGACAGATGTCGTCAATAGACACAGAGTGTAGATGAGCCATTGAAGCTGCCATGGCCCTCACATTGTGAGCTGTGACATGGCCTTCCAGAGTAAGGTTCTTGCTCTGATAGGTAAAGGAAATAGATTGTGCAATCTAATTGGACAATGTTCTCTTGGAGACTGGAAGTCCCAAATGAGAAGGATCAAAAGCAACAAAGAGTTGAGAGGACTTTCTATGTTGCTGTGTTCTTTGTAAGTAAAAGGCAAATGCTCTTTTGCAGTCCAAAGTATGAAGATTCCTTTCCGCATTTGAAGCATGAGGCCTTGAAAAAAATACAGGCAGGTAAACTGCTTGGTTTAAATGAAAAGGTGAGACCACCTTTGTCATAAAGTGTGGATGAGTCCTAAGGACTACCTTATCATGATGGAACCTCGTATAAGGAGGATCAGCAACCAATGCTTGCAATTCACTGATGTGAAGTGCCGATGTGATTGCAATGAGAAAGATAACTTTCCAGGAAAGGAATTTCAAGGAGGTAGTAGCTAAAGGTTCAAAGGGCGGCTTCATGAGCTGGCCAAGAACCAGATTCAGGTCCCATGCCACTGGTGGTGGCCTAATGGGAGGCTCAGTTAGCAGAAGGCCCCTCATAAATCTCGCTATGAGAGGATGAGAGGAAATAGGCTGCCCATTTAAAGGCTTTAAAGAAGCTGAAATAGCACTTAAATGGACTCTTACTGAGTTAGTCTAAGTCCTGCATTAGATAAATGAAGGAGATACTCCAGTAATGATTCCAGAGGTATGGCAAGGGGGTCAAGACCTTCTGCGAACACCATATGGAAAACCTTTTCCACTTGAAAGCATAAGAGCGTTTTGTGGAAGGTTTCCTGGAAGCATAAAGGACATCCCTTACTTGTTGAGAAAGGTTAAGACCATGTAGGTCTAGGCTCTCAGCAACCAGGCCCTGAGATGCAGAGCGTGGGGATTTGGATGCCACAACATCCTGTCCTCCTGAGACAGGAGATCTGGAGCAGATTCGAGATCCAGAGATGGAGCTTGAGACAGACGTAGGAGCAGAGGGTACCACATTTGCCATGGCCAATGTGGAGCTATGAGAATCATATGGCCTCTATCTCTCTGAAGCTTGAATAGGGTTTTGGGAATTAGGGGAATGGGTGGAAAGGCATATAGGAAGTCCTGACCCCAATGGAGGAGGAAAGCATCCCTGGCCTGAGAACCCTGAGCTGGAATTCTGGAACAGAACCGGGGAAGTTTGGCATTCAGTGGACTTGCAAAGAGGTCTATGTCCAGAGTTCCCCAAATTTGAAAAGTTTTTGCTACCTGGTCTGCATGGAGAGACCATTCGTGTGGGAGCAGAACTCGACTGAGTCTGTCTGCCCAAGAGTTTTGAATGCCTGGTAGATACACCGCAAGGAGATGAATCTGATGCTCTCTGGAGAGGGCCCAGAGTCGCAAAGCTTCGTTGCAAAGCGACAGAGAGACTGTTCCTCCCTGCTTGTTCAGATAGAACATAGCTACTTGATTGTCCGTCTGGATTAGGACTGTCTTGTAGCTTAGCTGGGTATGGAACACTCGAAGAGCAAAGAAGATTGCTCTGAGTTCTAGGAGATTGATATGTAAGTGGGTCTCCTGTGGAGTACAGGTGCCTTGGGTAGAGATATCTTGCAGGTGAGCTCCCCAACCCAACTGTGAGGCATCTGTTGTTAGAGTGACCTGGGGTAGGGGCTGCTGGAAAGGGCACCATAACAACAGGTTTTGGGTTGATTGCCACCATTGGAGAGACAAAATAAGGTGACTTGTGTTTGCTATTTTGTCTGAAGGGCAGCCTGATGCCTGAGTCCATTGAGTGGATAGAGTCCATTGGGCTGCTCTCATATGGAGGCGAGCATAGGGGACCACATGCACGGTAGATGCCATGTGGCCTAGTAATAGTAACACTTACCGAGCAGTGAGATGAGTTTTCAACACTGCCTGGGAGGCTAACTGCACAATGCGAAGGCAGCGGGTCTGTGGAAGATAGGTCCTTGCTTTTCTGGTATCCAGCAAAGCTCCTATGAACTCTAGAAACTGAGTGGAAGTTAGGCTGGATTTTGGGATGTTTATGACCAGACCCAAATACTGAAGGATACGCATTGTGCAAGATAGAGAAATCCTGGCCTCTGACTCTGATGGGGCTCGAATGAGCCAGTCGTCTAAGTAGAGGAAGATGAATATTCCCAGAGTGCGAAGAAATGCTGCTACTACCGCCATGCATTTCGTAAACACCCTTGGTGCTGAGGCCAAGCCAAAAGGAAGCACCCTGTATCGGTAGTGCTTTCCCTGAAAAAGGAACCAAAGGAATCTTATGTGAGTTGGATGGATGAGAACATGAGTGTACGCATCCTTGAGATCTAGAGAACAAAGCCAATCATGACTCTGAAGGTATGGCAGCAGAGTTCCCAGAGAAATCATCTTGAATTTCTCTTTGAACAGGAATTTGTTCAATTCTCTGAGGTCTAAAATAGGTCTGTGTCCCCCTGTTTTCTTTGGGATAAGGAAATAGGGGGAGTAAAACCCTGTACCCTCTTGAGGAATGGGTAACTCTTCTATTGCCCCTTGGGCAAGAAGCATAGTGACCTCTTGATCTAACAGGTTGTTGAGAGAGGTCTGAGAATTGAACTGTCTTACCATTGTGGGAGGGGCATGCAAAGAAAGTGAAGCATGTACCCCTCTTTTATAATGGAGAGAATCCAATCTTCTGCTGTTATCTGCCCCCATTTATTTTTATTTATTTATTTTATTTACATTCTCTTATATACCGCGCTATTCTGCATCAGTGCGGTTTACATTGAACAAACTGAAATTACATTGAATAGGGCATTATAACTTGGAGATAACTATTTTACAGGGAACATGGGCTATGGAGGGTTAAGTGGCTTGCCCAAGACCACAAGGAGCACCTGTGGGACTAGAAACCCCAGTCCTTCCGGCCCAAGGTTGCTGTCCTCTAGTGGGATTTGAACCCCCGACCTTCCGGCCTGAAGTACCTTGCCCCAACCACTAGGCCACTCCTCCACTCATCTGGGGGCAAAGTAAAACAACCTTCCTGGAATGGTGGAAGGCTCTGGTCCGCTGAGGGCCAGGAAGGCTACGTTCTCTAGATGGAAGTCAAAGGCCTTGTGGAGGCTGAGACTGCTGAGACGGTTGAGGCTTAGCAGTCTTTGCTTTCCTTTGTTTAGGTGGTTGCTGACCCTTTCGGGCAGGCTGACCTGCAGAACGTCCCTGCTGGGTATAAGAGGGATAAAACCTCTTCTTTTTGAAGAAGAATGGTTTCTTGAAAGATTTCTTCCTTGCAGGATCATCTGTGGCTTTGGATAATCTATCCAAAGTGGAGTTGTCAGCATCCAGCTCATTGGCTTTCTCTTGCCAATTTTTGCCGAATAGATTCTCACCTGTACAAGGGATATTGCCCAGCTTGTCCTGCTCCCAGTGCTCCAAATCAGATGCTTGGAGCCAGGCAATCCTACGTGCACCTATGGCAATGGCAGAAGTTCTGCTTATGCACTCAAAACAGTTAAAAGCTGCACGATTGACAAACTTAGAAACATCCTGGGCATGTTTAAATAGTGTGAGAAAATCCTGCCTCTTATCATCAGGAAGGAGAGGGCTCAAAATCTTCAAATCTCCTGTGACTTCCTTAAGGAACATTCCCATATATAAAATATAGGAACTGATCCTGGCAGAAAGCATGGGAGCCTGGAAAGTACGACGTTCAAAAGCATCCAAAGTTCGACACTCACCTCCTGGAGGATTAGAGGCATGCCTCTTTGCACTTCTGATCCTTCTCATAGCTGATTCCACTACAATGGAGTGGTGAGGAAGCTGAGTCTTCTGGAAGTCAGGACACGGAGGCACTCGATACATGGTATCCAGTCTACGAGAGTGAGGAGAGGTGGTAAGAGGTGTTTCCCACATTCTTAACATGAGATCATGTAAGATATCATGGATAGGCAAAGTAGCTGCCTCTTTAGGAGCCTTGGGATACTGTAGAATCTCCATCTCCTTTGCCCTGGGCTCTGTTTCAGGAGCCACAGTAATGGAAAGACCTTGAGTCACCTCCCTGATAAAATGCTGAAAGGAGATATCCTCTGGAGGAGACACCCTACATTTAGGAGAGGAAGGCTCCTCCGGGAGAAGTACTATCCGGATGCTCTTGTAGAGCACAATACCCGTACCTACTGAAGTCGATGTCGGGGGGAATCGGTACCGGTGTGTCGGTACCGGAAGGCATAGCATGACTGGGTGCAGGCAATGCAGACACCGATGTCGATGCTGTCGGTACCGGTACCGGTTGAACTGTCTGACGCGGTTCCGAGGGTGCCGATGCCGCAAGGAGAGCCGCCAGACTGCGTTCAATAGCCAGGAACCTCTGGTCTATCGACGCTGCTGATGCCTGGGTATCAGTACCGGGGAAAGCAGCCGGTACCCCAGAGCATGACACCAGTAGTTCTGCCGAGGTTGAGGCCTCGAGAACATCCTGGAGCCCCGATAATGCTTTGGAAGCCGAAGCCTCCCGCTTGGGCAATTTTGCTGGTGCAAGACCCTCAAGGGCAACGCCAGAGGCATCTCGATGCATGGAAGGAGATCTACCCTTTGAGGACCGGCCAGACTTATGTTTAGTTACCTGAGATCCATGGGAGGAAGACGAAGCCCTGGAAGACGTCGATGCCACAGAAGCTGCATCAGAGGGAAAAAGGGTGCTGAGCTTAGCAGCTCGGTTTTGTCGACCCCTCTTCGACATCATCTCACAGGCCATACACTCTGAGATGGAGTAGTCAGGACCTAAACATTTAAGGCACCACTCGTGGGTGTCGGTGACGGAGATGGTACCGCCACAATTGGTACACTTCTTGAAACCCGAAGCGGGTTTTTCCATAGTAAAGGAAATTTTGGGCCTAGTGCCCAAAATGGCATGTGTACCTGAAGAAAAAGTTTTGGAAAAACATATTATTAGATTTTTTTTTTTTTTTAAAGAAAGAAAGGAAGAACTGGCGGTACTGGTATAGCGTCGAGGGAAGGCAGACGCGACCACAAAAAAGAAAGAGAATAGGATAATTTTCTGCGGTGATAGGAACAACAACCTGCTAGCTCCGCGGAAAATGAAGAACTGGAGAGAGGCAGTTGGGAAAGGCGGGAAGGCAGCACACAGGCACTGTGGGATGCTCCCAAAAGCTTTCTAATTGGATGCTGGGGAGTGTTCCTGCGCAGGCTCCGTCGTTACCGATACCACCCATATGTGAAGACTACATTCTTGCTTGTTCCCGGAGATTGTAAAATACACACAATCTGATCCTTTTCTCAAGATGCTCAATAAGAAAGCAGCAGTTCATGTTGTGCATAAATGGCTCGCAAATATGCATTTATATTCAATGATTTTGGATACCCTCGCTTTAAATACTTCACGCTCAATTTCTGTGCATGTAATTTTAAGTCTTCCATATCAGTGCAAATCCTACGATATCATAAAAATTGATTAATCGGCAAATCCGCCTCCAGATGGTGAGGACAGTGACTTGAAAATCATAGAAGATTATTCTTATCCACAGATTTCTCATATACGAGTATAGAGGTCATTAGAGGACCCAGAGATGACAGAGCTCACATCCAAAAAGAGAATCATTTACCTACAAGAGTTGCATTGAAATTTCAAAATACTCTTGCAAGAATTAATCCATTGTGTAAATTTGTCCAACTGAGCCTTAATAACAGTCCATAAGCAAAAAATGTCGTCTAAATACTGACTCCATAGAGAGATGTAAGACATCCAAGGCAATCCATATTGCCATTCAAGGTCCACAATATAGAGGGTAGCAATAGATGGAGAAAAAGTCACCCCCATGTTTGAAGATATATTTTTTCAATCGTCATTACATGTTGTCAATTGTCATTTATACTATTAGGTGTTTTTTGCATGAATATTATAATTATACAAATTATAAAACATTTTCCATAATGCCGTCACTTCCCCCATTCTTACATACAATGTCCGTTGGTTCTTTTTACCTTCTCCGGTTTGACTTATCTTATGTAGTACGTTCTTAACATGCTTAAAAATCTTTCCATAGCACTTACCTCAGACTCATAGTAGGGTTTCATTTTAAAGCCAAACCCTTAGCACCATCTATTGACTGTACACTCATATAGCTCTCCTTGTGTAATATCAAACACATTTTAAAACTATTTCCACTACTGTAAAGGCAATACATTTAATTTCCATAGTTTCAAAATAATTTAAATTGTATATTAGGTTTTTTAATACAATGTTCTACACAGTCATTGTTACATGATTTATATTACAACACCTGTTCCATACTTAATCAAATCCTACCCACCATTCCCGATAGGATGCCAGAGATCCATGGGGGGAAGTGGAGCCCTTTCACAAGGGCACACAACTTCTGGGGTCTCTCCCTGGCATCAGTAGCTAGGGAGTCCCCATATGTGAAGGCTACATTCCTGCTTGTTCCTGGAGATAGCATAGTTACTCACCTGTAACAGGTGATCTCCGGGAACAGCAGGAATTTAGTCTTCACATATGGGGTATCGTCGGTACCAACAGAGCCCGCGTGGAAACGCTCCCCAGTGTCCAATAGGAAAGCCTCTGGGAGCATCCCACAGCGCATGTGTGCTGCCTTCCCGCCTCTGTACCTCTCTCACTTCAGTTGAGTTTATAGCTGAGACCAAAGGAGAGAAGTAGAGAAAGAGAGATAGATAGAGACAACTCCTAGGGGAGGTGGGTGGGTTGTGAAGACTAAATTCCTGCTGTTCCCGGAGATCACCTGTTACAGGTGAGTAACTACGCTATCTCCAGGAACAAGCAGGAATGTATTCTTCACATATGGGGACTCCCCAGCTGAAAGATGCCAGGGGAATGACCCCAACAAACTGCGAACCCAGGTGAGATGGGCCATGCTTCCTCCCATGGGCCTCTGGCATCTAACCCGTGGATGGTGGGTAGGAGCTGTATTAAGTATGGAAGAGATGCTGGAGAACAGCCTGGCCAAACTAGGCATCCCGACGGGAGTCCTTGTCTAAGCAGTAGTGGGCTGTGAAGGTGTGTACCGAATCCCAAGTGGCTGCTCTGCAGATGTCATCAATAGACACAGAACGAAGATTAGCCATTGAGGCTGCCATTGCTCTCACATTGTGAGCTGTGACATGGCCCTCGAGAGAAAGCCCTTTACTATCATATGTAAAGGATATACAATCTGCAATCCATTTTGATAGAGTTCTTTTGGAAACTGGAAGTCCCAAATGACTAGAGTCAAAAGCCACAAAAAGCTGAGAAGATTTTCTATGTGGTTTAGTTCTTTGAAGATAAAAGGCTAAGGCTCTTTTGTAATCCAAAGTATGAAGATTCCTTTCAGCACTGGAGGCATGAGGCTTAGGGAAGAATATAGGAAGATAAACTGACTGGTTTAAATGAAAATGCGAAACCACCTTTGGCATAAAGCGAGAACAAGTCCTGAGGGCTACTTTATCATGGTGGAACCTTGTATAGGGAGGGTCAGCCACTAAAGCCTGTAGTTCGCTAATGCGTCTTGCAGAAGTGATAGCAATTAGGAAAATGACTTTCCATGAAAGAAACTTTAGATCTGAAGTGACTAAAGGTTCAAAGGGCGATTTCATGAGCTGACCGAGAACAAGATTCAGATCCCATGCCACCGGCGGTGGTTTAATGGGAGGTTTTGTTAAGAGTAGGCCTCTCAAGAATCTTGATACAAGTGGATGAGAGGAAATAAGTTGTCCATCGAAAGATTTGTGAAAAGCAGCAATAGCACTAAGATGGACTCTCACAGAATTTGTTTTAAGACCAGAAGTTGATAATTGGAGGAGGTACTCTAGTAGCGACTCTACAGGTACCAAAAGGGGGTTAAGTCCCTTTTGCGAACACCAGACAGAGAACCTCTTCCACTTAAAAGCGTAGGAATGCCTTAAGGAAGGTTTTCTAAAAGCCAAAAGGATATCTTTTACCTGTTGAGAAAGGTGGGTATCCTCAAACTCTAGGCTTTCAGTAACCAGGCCCTGAGATGCAGGGACTGGGGATTTGGGTGCAGTAAAGATCCGTTCTCCTGGGACAGAAGATCTGGAGCATTCCCCAACTCCAAAGGAGTGGTTTGAGAGAGACGCAGAAGAAGAGGATACCACGTTTGTTGTGGCCAATGTGCAGCTATGAGTATCATACGACCTCTGTCTCTCTGAAGCTTGAAACTTTATTGGGAATGAGGGGAATGGGTGGGAAGGCATAGAGGAAGTCCTGACCCCAGTGGAGTAGGAAAGCATCTCTTGCCTGGCAGTTGCGAGCCAGGATTCTGGAACAGAATCTGGGATATTTCGCATTCTGTGGACTTGAAACGAGGTCTAAATCTGGTGTTCCCCAGATTTGAAACACTCGAGCGAGGTGGTGTGAGTGAAGAGACCACTCATGTGGCAGCAGTATTCGACTGAGTGTCTACCCATAAGTTTTGAATGCCTGGAAGGTATACCGCAAACAGGTGAATTTGAAGCTCACAGGCGAGTGCCCATAGTTGCAAAACTTCGTTGCATAGCGAAAATGAGCCTGTTCCGCCTTGCTTGTTGACATAGAACATGGCTACCTGATTGTCGGTTTGAACCAGAACTGTCTTGTTGCTGAGATGGGCCTGAAATACTTGAATAGCAAGTCTCAATGCGTGGATGAGACAATGGTGCAGAGATGAGGGTTTTGGATTTGTTAGGAACTGGGGAACATTCTGGGGAAAGGAGGGGCTCTTCCGAAGGGATGGGCTTCACCTTAACCGGGATGGAACCAGGCTGCTGGCATTAACCTTTAAAAAGGAGATAGAGCAGCTTTTAAACTAGATAAAAGGGAAAAGCCGACAGTCGCCCAAGAGCGGATGGTTCGGAAGAAAGTATCCTTGAAAGATACTACCAAAAGCAGAGAGGTTCCAAAAAAGAGTAAAGTAGCCCAAATGCCCTCGAGTATGGAGCAGACAGAGCTTAAAGATCCCAAATTACCCATGTCTACAAATAGCCAAATTAATATGAATAAAATACAGTCTCTAAAATGCTTGTATGCAAATGCTAGAAGTCTAAAAAATAAGATGGGAGAGTTAGAATATATAGTACTAAATGAGAGATTAGATATGATTGGAATATCAGAGACATGGTGGAAGGAGGACAGCCAGTGGGACACTGATACCTGGGTACAAACTATATCATAATGATAGAGCTGATCAAATTGGTGGAGGGGTTGCGCTCTATGTTAGAGAGGGCATTGAGTCAGAAAGGATTAAAGTTTTGCAGGAAACAAATTTGCTATAAAATCTCTATGGATTGAAATTCCATGTAAAAGGGGGAAGGCGATGGCAGTGGGGGTGTGCTATCAACCCCCTGGCCAGAATGAGCAAATGGATGATGAAATGCTCAAAGAAATCAAGGAAGCTAACAAAAGTTACAGCGCAGTAATAATAATGGGTGATTTCAATTACTCCGGTATCGACTGGGTCAGTGTCACGGCAGGACATGCTAGGGAGATAAAGTTTCTAGATGAAATAAATGACTGCTTCTTGGAACAGCTGGTTCATGAACCGACCAGAGGGGAAGCAATATTAGACCTAGTCCTTAGAGGAACACCAGATCTAGTGCAAGAGATAAGGGTGTTGGGGCCACTTGGCAATAGTGATCATAGCATGATCGCCTTTGATTTAATTAGTGGAGGAGGGATAGTAAAGAAATCCACAGTACTACTTTTTAACTTTCGAAAGGGAGACTATGATAAAATGAGGAAAATAGTTAAGAAAAAAACTAAAAGGAGCAGTTGCAAAGGTTAAAGACTTACATCAAGCTTGGGTGTTGTTGAAAAATACTATCTTGGAAGCCCAAACCAGCTTTATTCCATGCTTTAAGAAAAGTGGAATTAAGTCAAAAAAACTGTCAGCAAGCTTTAAAGGTGAGGTCAGAGAGGCTGTTGTTGCCAAAAAAGCAACTTTCAGGAAATGGAAAAAAGAGCCAAACGACAAAACATGGAAACAGCACAAGCACTGGCAAGTCAAATGCAAGGCATTGATAAAGCAGACAAAGGGAGAATTTGAGAAGAAGCTTGCTACGGAAGAAAAAAATTGAAATAAAGATTTTTTTCAAGTACATTCGAGAAAATAACCTATGACAGAGTCAGTTGGTCCATTAGATGATAGAGGAGTTAAAGGGGCACTAAGAGGCGACAAGGCGATAGTGGAGAGACTGAACAAATTCTTTGCTTCGGTCTTTACTGAGGAAGATGTAGGGATGTTACCCATGACTGATGTGGTATTTAAAGGTGTGGAAGAATTGAAGGAAATATCGATACATCGGGATGATGTATTACAACTATTAGATAAATAAACTAAAGAGTAGCAAATCACCTGGGCCGGATGGTATACATCCAAGGGTGCTGAAAGAACTGAAATATGAGATTGCAGACCTGCTATTAGTAATCTGTGAACTATCATTAAAATCATCTCTAATATCTGAAGATTGGAGGATCGTCAATGTAACACCAGTTTTTAAAAAGGGTTCCAGGGGTGATCCGGGAAACTACAGACTGGTGAGCCTCACGTCAGTACCGAGAAAAATGGTAGAAACCATCATAAAGAATAAAATTACTCAGCATGTAGATAGTCATGGCCTAATGGGAGACTGCCAACATGGCTTTAGACAAGGAAGATCTTGTCTTCCTAATCTGTTATGTTTTTTTTGAAGGTGTGAATAAACAGGTGGACAAAGGTGAGTCGGTTGATATAGTGTATCTGGACTTTCAGAAAGCCTTTGACAAGGTACCTCATCAGAGACGTTTGGCAAAAGTAAAGAGTCATGGGATAGGAGGCAGTATACTACTGTGGATCAGGAACTGTTTAAAAGATAGAAAGCAGAGGGTTGGGCTAAATGGCCAATTTTCCCAATGGAGAAAGGTGAATAGTGGTGTACCCCAGGGATCTGTGCTGGGTCCGCTGCTTTTTGACATATTCATAAATGATCTGGAAAGTGGAATAACGAGTGAGGTTATCACATTTGCAGCTGACACAAAACTATTTACAGTTGTTAAAACCCAAGAGGATTGTGGAAACTTGCAAGAGGATCTTGATAAATTGGAAGACTGGGCATCAAAATGGCAGATGAAATTTAATGTGGACAAGTGCAAAGTTATGCACCTAGGGAAGAACAACCCAAACTATGGTTACACGATGCAAGATTCCACATTAGGAACCACCACCCAGGAAAAAGATTTAGGCGTCATTGTGGATAACATGTTAAAACCCTTGGCCCAGTGTGCAGCGGTGGCCAAGAGAGCAAATAGAATGCTAGGTATCATAAGGAAAGAAATGGAAAATAAAACGAAAGATATTATAATGCCTCTATATTGTTCCATGGTGAGAACGCACCTTGAATATTGTGTGCAATTCTGGTCACCGTATCTTAAAAAGGACATAGCATTATTAGAAAAGGTTCAGAGAAGAGCCACCAAAATGGTAAAGGGGATGGAAGGATACTCCTATGAAGAAAGGCTAAAAAGGCTAGGGCTCTTTAACCTGGAAAAGAGACGGCTGAGGGGAGATATGATAGAAGTCTATAAATTAATGAACGGAGTGGAATGGGTAAATGTAGATCGATTGTTTACGTTATCAGAATATAGAAAGACTAGGGGACATGCAATGAAGCTACAGGGTTAACTATTTAAGACTAATAAAAGAAAATATTTTTTCACTCAACGTGTAATCAAATTCTGGAATTTGTTACCGGAGGATGTAGTAAAGGCTGTTAGTGTAGCTGGGTTTAAAAAAGGTTTGGACAAGTTCCTGGAGGAAAGGTCCATAAACCATTATTAAGAAGGGACCCAGGATATCAATGCTGGACCCAGTACAAACATTGTGGAACCTGTGTCTTTTGGGGAAACTGTTAGGTACGTATGACCTAGATTGGCCACTGTTGGAAACAGGATACTGAGCTTGATGGACCTTGGTCTGACCCAGTATGGCATATCTTATGTTCTTACTGAAAATGGCTAGGAAGTTTATGTGAAGAGAAATCTCCTGTGGGGTCCAGAGACCCTGAGTCGAGAGATCATGCAAGTGGGCCCCCACACATCTGTCGTTAGGGAGCCTTGATATAGAGGCTGCTGGAAAAGAGCACCTACGAGGTTTTCCAGAGACTGCCACCATTGTAGGGACGAAATCAGACGTGTGGTATTTCTGATTTTGTCTGATAGGTGACCCGAGGCTTGTGACCACTGCGAGGATACTGTCCATTGGGCTGCTCGCATGTGAAGGCGAGCACAGGGAACCACATGGACAGTGGATGCCATATGCCCCAGAAGTTGAAGCATCTCCCGAGCTGTGAGGAAAACCCTCATAGCTGCTTGGGATGCAAGTTGCATTATTCGTAGACAGCGTGGCTGTGGCAGGAAAGCCTTTGACTGCCGTGTGTCTAGAAGAGCTCCTATGAACTCGAGAGACTGAGAAGGGGGGTGAGATGAGATTTTGGGAGGTTTATGACCAGTCCCAAGTATTGAAGAATTTTTATTGCTCGAGACAGAGCGAAGCTGGCTTCTGGAGCTGTTGGTGCTCGAATGAGCCAATTGTCTAAGTAAGGGAAGACGAATATTCCTAGAGTTCTCAAAAATGCTGCTACTACTGCCATGCATTTTGTGAAGACTCTTGGAGCAGAAGCTAATCCGTAAGGAAGAATTCTGTATTGGAAGTGTCTTCTCTGGACCAGGAATCGAAGGGATTTCCTGTGATCTGCATGAATGAGAATATGCGTGTTGTGATAAGGAAGCTTATCATAGCTCAGGAAGGAGCTATAGAAAAGGTGAAGTGTCTCTGAACAAGCAACCTGTCAGTTCTGGTAGAAATAAGAAAACAGAATTTTCCCATAAAAGACTACCAGTCCCAGAATGCACCAGGTTTCCTACAATCATTAGAGGAGCTGAAGTGGGAAAACGTGTGTTCAATCAAGAGGGCTATGAGGTAATCCCCAAGCACTCATCTCAAAAGGCAGGGCCTGATTCAGCACAGCTGCGCTGTGCTAGGGTGGAGCACTCATCTAAGCAGAATAAAGGTAGAGTTTATTCTACAGAGAATGGTCCTCATCCTCAGGATCAGCTTGGAGATCCTCATCTTGGACAGCTTCATCATCTGGAGGATCATCAGAAGCAGAAGCCAGAGCGGACAGACAGAGGGGGCAAGAGACCCTTTGGAAGAAAGAAGAGAAAAGCATTTTTGGGAGGTCTAAAGGAGTCCAGAGCAGTACGTATACTGGGAGACATTCAAAAGGCAAGCTTACACCATTGGACTGGGGAAAGCCAGAGGAATGGTGCTGCAGGGCTAGGAATCTCCAGACGGTACCTGTGAGGGAGATGGCTGCATGTGGAAGGGACCCTAGGACCCGTGCCAGAAGGTATGTGAAGAGAGATCCAGTGTCCAGGGATCTGGATTAGAAGGCTGGACATAAGAACTGGACTACATACTGGCCAGGCTATTTAGAGAGGAACTCTAACAGCAATGGAAGCTCAGGTATGAACACTGATCTATGCCCTAGCTATAACCTTGAAAGACAGCAGGGAAACAAGTATTCTCCTGAGAGTGCTCCATTGAGAAATTCCTCTGTGCCAATCCATGATATTGAACCCATGATTGTTGAAGAAGGGGGAGCGGTCTTAGATAAAGGCTGTGAATGTATGGATTGCTCTCTGTCTAAACTCCTTTGGTAATTTACTGTTACAAAGTACAACGACCATCACAAAGAAATACAAACTTGTTCTTTAATCTACTCAGAAAAGCTCCTGCGTAGGATTTTGAGCCATGCAGTAGAAATTAAGCCAGCTAAGGGGTTTCAGCTGGATAACTGCTAGCAATTGAGCCTTATCTAATTGCTTGTGAGCTCTGAGGGAATCACTTCTGAATCTATGTGTGAAGATATAAGAAGTTAACCTGAAAAGAACAGTTTTTCCCTTCTTTGTGGGTTTTGCTTGTTGTTTGAAATACTGCTAAGAAAATATTAGCTAAAGCTTACAGAAAAGACCAGTTTGTTACCAACCAGGTCTTTATTCTTTTGCTTTGATTGCCTGACAAGTTCAACTGTTGTTTTCCTGATTTTGTTTTTCCAAGTTTAACACTGAAAGCAAGTATCCTGTTTTATGTGCTACCAAACATATCTGTGTTGGGAGAAATTAAGACTGCATTAAGAAATTAAGACTGCATCAGTAAGTGTCGCTAAGATCTTTAAACGTTCTTCAGTGCAACGGATTTCTTAATATTTTAGTTATTTACATGGCGAGTTTTTAACTATAATAGTGATATACTTGGTGACAATAAGAATGTTACCTTTCACTTTGAGACATGGAAGATAATCGTTTGGAAGTACAGACAAGGAGATATTCAGGGAAACGAAAAAGAGTAGCTTCTTATAAGGGTAGTCCAGCGCGTGTGTTCAGTGGGTACGCGCTGTTCATGACTAAAGATTAATTTTTTATGAGAAAGCAAAATGTTCTGAGGGCTCCGATGTGTTTAGGGTACTGATGGTTTTTAATAAATGGTAAACTGATACGGGACGGCGTTATTGCATCGTGTTCCTCATGAAGGTAGTTAGTTGAGGCAGTTTATAATGCCGAAAAGATGACAATCCGTGAGAATGCATTGTTTCTTGAAACAAGTAGAAGTGCCCATAGAAAAGAGAGGTTAGTTGAAATTGAGTAACTTCTATCTGAAACGTAGGTGATTAAGACATTATTATAATATATTACATTAATCATCACATGTATAGTAGTTTTAACAAATTGTTTAAAGTTTGTACATTTCTATGTTTCTTATATAGAGAAAGCGCTTAATCATCTCTCTGAGAGAATCATATTCTAAGCGGTGCATATTCAAACACACAAACGGGTATGGTGCTTTTGGTCTTATATTTTACATCTTACCTAAATTTAGTTCATTTTAGTTAAATATGGATTTATTTATAAGGTATTTTAGTCGATTTTGTTTTAGTTATCTAATGGTATACTTGGCATTTATGAGTATAATAAATAGAAGTTCTGTATGTATTATGAGATATCAATAATTAGGTTTTAGATATTTATATTTTTATGCATGTTCTCAATGTTTAATCAGTTATGTTTTAAGACTGCTGTTTTGTTTTGACTCACTCCTGGCTCCTGTTCACTAGCTGCTTTTTTTATTATCTATTTATTTTTTTATTATCTGTTTTTTACTATCTGTTTTTTTTATCATCTGTTTTGTGTCATCAATTTTTATTATTTGTTTTTATTATCTGCTTTTCTCATTATTTGCAAATATGGTGGTAACATAGCCTAATCATTCGATATGTAGGTGGTTATATATACCCTTCCAATACTTTCAAAGTGATAAGGGAAAATAACTATTGATCTTCTCAACCTTCATCATGACCAAGTGCACATACATAGTTTTATATACTCTTTTAACAATGTATTTATCTTTTTAATTCTTGTTATGTTTGAGTGCACATATATGGTTTTAGTTTATTATGGTCTTATTGGTTGTATATGTTTTTAATTATTTTTTAATTATGTTCATGATGTTTATTACTATGTTATTATAGTTTTTATGATTTTATTTTCAAGTGTATTATAGTATTTATGGTTATTTATCTGCAGCAAACCTGAATCCCCTGAGGAAGTGATAAAACGAAACACGGCCTGTGTCGGGCTCTCAGGTTTTGGACTTAATAAAAGTATCCTTTGATTTTAACCACCACGTATTAGTGACTGGGTGCAAGGAGTGGTGAGGACATTCTAACCCGCACCCACAGAGGGGACACTGTGGTAGGATGCTGCTCTATGTGTTTCCAGTGGTCTTTAGGACTTTTCATGATAAGGGGCCCAAAGCTCCTTGAATATAGCCTTCTGGCCCTTTAACATATAAGACAGCAAGTCAAAGTTCATTAACTCATAGCATAGACACACCAGTCCACAAGGCTCAGTCTCTTCTCATCTTTCCACAAGCAAGCAATAGCCAAAAACGCTGCCAAAAGCAGCCGTTCAACCAACTTCTGAATACGGTACAGGGTACTGAGAGGTAAGGCAGAGTTCCCCAGTAAACAAAGTTGGATCAGGAGAAAGAGTATGGCACACAATACCCTTTGACCAAACCCCCCTAATACAGAGTCAGTCCTAACAACGGTGATAGAAAGAACCGCTATGCCCACAACCCTTCCAACAGACATCAGTGGCAAGCAAGCCCATGGACCACAACCAGACAGGTATATAACAGGCCTGTATAAGAAATCTATACTGCGTCTGTCTGTAACCAGTGCTACATCCACACCGATACCCATGCTGATAAATGGCTTGCCACCCCACAGAAGGAGCGACCCAGATGATGATACCACTGTGCCATATGCGGGTTTGCCCCAGCATCAAAAATCTTGAGCAGAGTCTTATAAAGCCTGGAAAAGAGCCCCATCCATGGAGTTTGGCACCCAAAAGCAGCTATACCAGATGATCAGCCGACATCAAAAAGTACTAAAAAAAAAAAAAAAGACACTCAAACTCCCCTTTTACACTCCAGCTGGGCAAGATGAATACAAATATGGTCTGCAAGTAAATCCTTAAAAAGATTAATATCATTTGCCTCCCATGCCAAAAGTAGCTCCCGAAAAGCGGGAGACCTAAAGGGCTAGAAGTCCGTGATCTAGGCATCTGGAAAAATCACCCACACATCCTCCTCTCCGGATGTGCGAATATACCCTCCCCAATGGGGAAAGCAGAAACCCCCCCCCCCCAGGGACTCAAAAAGAGACTTTCGGGAAAGCCAAGCATGTTCCAATGCCATCCAGAGGATGCACATAATGGTAACGATGTGCACGAAGAACAGCTGCCTTATAAGAGCCACTTTAGGACAGTTGAGACCTCCCCTCTCAACTGGATGCACTAAACGCTCTCAACCTATATAGGCAAAGTGGAACATACTGCCGCCTGTTGGCAGCTGCTCGCCCCCCCCCCCCCCCCAGGAGGAGAGACTATGCTCAGGGAGTCAAAACCCCGACTCAGCCTGGGCAGGAGCTAGTGTTTGGGGCTTGGAGCCCTTAGGCTTATGTAGGCCTTGGCCCGGTCTTTTGCCCTGGTGACTGCTGTGGGTCTAGGGGGGTCTGGTATTGTGGGTGGCCTCGGTAAGGCTGGCCTTTTCTGTGTAAAGGGGGCCTCTTTCCTGAATGTTTCTTTTTGGGAAGGGTAGAGATCTTCCTGGAGAGCCTTGTTCTCGTGACGTACTCTGTCTCGATCTCCACCGCCTTATCCTCCATCGGAATGCTGAAGAGGTTTTCACCGAGACAGAAGACATTGAGGAGTTTCTCCTGTACCCAATGCTCAAGGTCCAATGCCAGTCATAGGTGGCTCAAGACATGTACTTCGAGCATTCCCCGACACATTTTGTGAGGGTTTGGAATCGCTGGAGGTGATCTGCACTGAGACCCACCGAGAAACCTGCGAGGTTTTTTTTGCTAGGTCTTGAAGATATATGCCGATATATAGCTGATAGGCTTGGATTTGGCATCCCAGCCCTGGTAGCGCTTGCGTCCAAAGGCGTCGAGTGCATGGGACTCCCTGCCCGGGGGCACGGAAGAGTGAGTTTTCAGACTTGGTGCATGATTGACTCTACCACCATCGAGGTGTGAGGAAGTTGCGCCTTCCAAAAGCCGGGTCCTTGCTGAACTCGGTACATGGTGTCGAGGTGTCGGCTAACTATTGGCACCAATGATGGTGTCTCCCACATCTGGAGGAGTCGCCAGAGGATGGCAGGGGATGGGGAAAGGACCGTCAGGGCTTCCTTAGGTAAAGCCTCGTACTGGAGGATTTCCAGCTTTTCCGTACGAGAGTCCTCCTCCAACTCCATGGTGAGAGACAAGGCTTTCGCCATGTCTCGGACAAACCCGAGGAATAATGTGTCCTCAGATGGGGACCAGAGCTGTGATGCCAGGAGAGAAGGGTCCAAGGGGAGATCACAGTGCTTACGCATCTCCAGGGAAGCCTCGTCCTTGCACTTCCAATCCGAGTAGTAGGTTGAGGACTAGAAGCTAGACAACTCCTGAGGCGTCAGGTTCGGTTAGGGTCTTTGGTGACCCATGGTGGTTGCTTTGCCTGAGCCACAAGTGCTTGCCAGAGAGGATCAGCTTGAGGCTCTCAAGGATCGTCTCAGCGGCCCAGGGAGTCCTCGATATCAAGGTCCCTACATTCTCAGCACGAGCACTGGCGGGGGGCGAGCATCGATGCTTGCTGCAAGGCAAGGAAGGCAGTAACATTGTATTCCAATACCATCATCCTGGCTTCCCACTCAGTTGCAGCCTTCAATGCAGACACCGGTGTGACCGGTCCGGCGTAGGTGAGGAGAGGGAGTCTTCGACAGGACAGGCCTCGGGGGTCCATGGCCTATCACCAGAGGCCTCAGCATCTATTCTGGGCACCTTCGCCACCTGCTCTTGCTCTGACTCCTCTGATACTGTGGGACCTGGCACAGGATTTGCTGTGTGTGTCCAATTCCCAGAATGACATCCTCAAGGATTTTTTCTTCTTCTTGCGCTCACATTCCGGAGAACACTTGTCCGAGTGTCCGCAGGCCCGAATGGGTGCCACAGGGGCTTTACGTGACTCTGAGGATCCGTGCAAGGCCTTAGAGTGCGAGGCTACTGGGGACACCGGGGCAGAATCTGACTTGTGGAAGATGTCGTCTTGCTTCTGCCAAAGTTTTTGGATGGCCTTTGCGAACATTTTCATGCACAGGGCGCAAACCTCTGGATCATGGTCGACACCAAGGAGACAGGAATCATGTGTATTGCTTAAAAACATGATCTTTGTGCACAGATCACACTTTTTGAACTCACTGGCCATTGGGGCAAAAAGGACCCTTGTAAGGTCAAAGACCCTTGACATGGCCAGCGGTTAAAAAAAAGTCATGAAACTGCATTGGACGAAAAACTAAAAATGGTTCTGAGACTTGAAGCCAGGACAATGGGGCTTGGAGGCAGGAAAGGGACCGGTGTTAACTGGAGAAAGAAGGGTAGTTTGATGCATCAAAAAATCAACTTTTTTCTGGAGAAAGAAGACGGAGGTCTGTTGGGCTCCGCAGAAAAAGGGAGACTGAGTAAGATGACACCCTTGGACGGGAGGAGGTCCACATATGCATGATGGTATCTCCCAAAGGCTTTCTTTGAAAGCTGCAGAGATGCTTCCGTGGGGGCTCCATTGGCGTAGACGTCACCCATATGTGAGGACTGACTTCATGCTTTTTCCTGGAGAAAGGGAAGAGCCCCCAGGCCACTCCACCAGAAGAGAAACCAAAAAAGAGAGAGCCTAGCTCTACCCAAATAGGAAAAATCCAACCAGTAAAAAAACATAACCCATCTCAAATATAATATGTCCACCAGCTGGCAGGGAGATTGTAGCAACTGCATCCAGCGCTGGGTTCAGTCATGACAAAACCAATAACTGTGCAGAGCCGCCTCACCCCCCCCCCCCCCCATTCCAGGCCCCTGATGTCCTCATGTCAAAAACTTGCACATACATTTGGCAACACAAGCACACACTCACACCCTAATCTCCCCCCTCTCAAACCCACATTACTCATGTAAGACCTCACTGCACCCAATAGCCAAGCAACCAACCCCACTGACATATGTAGGAACATGGCCTGCATCAAGACACTGTGCAGGAAAAACCTAGAGCCATGGCAGTCACGAGAGTAGCTACCAAAGGCATTGCACACAGTCCCGCATACAAAACACCAATTCCTACACTCAGAAAAGAGAGCAGTGGTCCCCATGCTGGTGCCAGAAGAGTAGAGGCAAGGAGAAAAACAAAAGAAAAAGAAAGGTGACCAAACTTACTCAACACGGTATCGCTTCTTCCAAAGCGTGTGTGCAGGCCCCCAACCTCACTGTTTTTAAACCCCAAACACCTCAAGTCTTACCCACTCCACATACCACTTTTTGTTAAAATGGTAAATAAAGGTAAAAGGAAAAGGAGACAGCTATGGTTTTCGAAAGAAGTAGCTGAAAAAGTGAAGAAAAAGAGGGAGGCCTTCATGAAATACAAGAGATCACAGAGAGAGGAAGACAGGCATCTGTATTTGGAAAAATGTAGAGAAGCTAGCAAAGTAGTCAAGAAGGCAAAGATTTAAAAGGAGGAGGAAATAGCCAATGCAATAAAATGGGGGGATAAGACATTTTTCAGATATATTAGTGAGAAGAGGAAGGGCAAAAGTGGTATTGTCAGACTCAAGGGTGCAGGGGAGGAATATGTAGAAGCTAATAAGGATAAAGCGGAATTGCTTAACAAATATTTTTGTTCTGTGTTCACAGATGAAGAACCAGGAGCAGGACCTCAGAAAACACCCACAAATACGAACAGAAGCGAGGGACATCTTGAACAATTTTCAGAAGACTGTGTTCGTGAGAAACTAGCTCAACTTAAAGTAGACAAAGCGATGGGACCGGATGGGATACACTCTAGAATACTGAGGGAACTTGGGGACGTTCTAGCAGCTCCACTGACTGACCTTTTCAATGCCTCACTGGAGTCGAGAGTGGTGCCAAAGGATTGGAGAGAGGCTCATGTGGTGCCTTTACACAAAAGCGGAAGTAAGGATATGGTTGAAAACTACAGGCTGGTTAGTTTAACTCCGGTGGTGAGTAAATTATTGGAAACGCTGCTGAAAGAGAAAATAGTGAGGTTTCTGGAGTCCAGCGGATTACAGGATCCGAGGCAGCATGGATTCACCAAAGGCAGGTCTTGTCAGACAAATCTGATTGATTTCTTTGGCTGAGAGACCAGGGAGTTGGACCGAGGGAGAGCCCTAGATGTGGTGTATTTAGATTTCAGCAAAGCCTTTGACACTGTTCCTCACAGGCGACTTATAAACAAACTGAGCACCCTAGGGATGGACCCTAAAGTTACTGCTTGGGTTAGAAATTGGTTGGGTGGGAGGCGACAAAGTGTACAGGTAAATGGAGCTCACTCTGAGGAGAGGGATGTCACCAGCGGTGTGCCTCAGGGATCTGTCCTTGGTCCGATTCTTTTTAACATCTTTGTTAGTGATAAAGCGGAAGGGCTGTCGGGTAAGGTTTGCCTCTCTGCGGATGATACCAAAATCTGCAATAGAGTAGACACCCAGGAAAGGTGTGGATAACATGAGGAGGGATCTAGCTAAGCTTGAAGAATGGTCTAGAATTTGGCAGCTGGGATTTAATGTTAAAAATGTAAGGTCATGCATTTGGGCTGCAGCAATCCAAGGGAGCAATATAGTATAGGGGGTGAAGTACTTTTGTCCACTAAAGAAGAGCAGGACCTAGGCGTGGTTGTGTCTGATGATCTTAAAGTAGCTAAACAGGTAGAAAAGGCGATGGCAAAAGCTTAAAAGATGCTTGGGTGCATATGGAGAGGAATGGCTAGCAGAAAAAAGGAGGTGATAATGCCTCTGTATAAGTCTTTGGTGCGACCTCATTTGGAGTACAGTGTGCAATTCTGGAGACCGCACCTTCAAAAGGATGTGAACAGGATGGAGTCGGTGCAGAGGGTAGCTACTAAAATGATTAGTGGTCTTCATTATAAAGCATATGAGGACAGACTGAAGGATCTTAATATGTACACCTTAGAGGAAAGGCGGGATAGAGGTGATATGATTGAGATGTTTAAATACCTCCGTGGCATAAATGTTCAGGGAGAGAGCCTCTTTCAATTGAAAGCAAGTTCTGCTACGAGGGGACATGGGATGAGGGTGAAGGGAGATAGATTCAGGAGTGATATGCAGAAATATTTCTTTACGGAAAGAGTAGTGGATTCGTGGAATACTCTCCCAGTGGCGGTAGTAGAGATGAGGACAGTAACTGAATTCAAAAAAGCATGGGACAAACACAGAGGATCTCTAAAGGCAAAAAGGGGACTGTTGTAGTTGTTGATATGGAAGGACAGACTAGATAGGCCATGTGGTCTTTTTCTGTCATCATATTTCTATGTTTCTATGTTACCATCACAGTACTCAAACACACAATCATACACATTTTCCATAGAAAGACTCCCATAGAAAATCAGAGGTTAGGGTACACACAGACCCAAGGTGGTCACGGAAAGGCAAGCTACTTTGTATAAAAGAGCAACTGTCAACAACCATGCAGGCCATAAAAGTTAGGCTTTTGAGAAACCAATTGTTAAACTATTGGCTGATCCAAAATGACATCATCAAATAAAACCGCCAATGAGCATGGTTGTTGGTGGTTTGGTTTCAATTAACGGTGGAGCAGAGTTTCAAGCGGCACTTAAAACCGGGTCGTTGGTAGACTGAGAAGCTGTTTTCGCTGCCACACCCGAGTTTACAGATAAGTGCTTTTCAAGCGTTTTTAGAACCTTATTGATTAAAATGGGCATGGCTGGGTTGTGAGGGCGAGATGTTCTCTCTCTCCTCTTACTGGCCCGTCCAACAAAAAAATTTAATTTTGAGAGCCTTGTTTGCTATTTTGGTGATTTCACCTTTTTTTTATTTGATTTTGTCACCATTGGGGGTTTATTTTTTGTTTGGGTGCAGATTTCTTAGATTTCTTGGCAAACAAGTCTAGTATGGACTTCTCAGAGCACATTCTCAGTGCTTTGGTTATCACCTGAGACCGCTCCCAATGGGAAAAAACCAACCGGGAGAGAAAAAAATAAAGTTTAATAATAAAGTGGCCCGGAGCAATCCTCAATAGAGTCCACTCACGTTTGTGCCAGAACCAGAAACCCCAAGAATTGTATGTATTTATATTAGGTTTTTATTATGTTCATTTTTGCATATGCGTATTTAGTCATATATGCTTATTCTGTTGACTTCACGCAGGCATAATAAAGTCTGTTTGTGATATTTTGATTCCCCCACTCCTTTCCCTTGTCTGTGTTTTTGTTTTTTCTGAGAGTGTCCCTTTGGTTTTTGTATTTTAGTTCTAGTGAAAACGAGACAGGAAGAAAAATCGATGTCTTCGAATTATGGTGCTGGTGAAGAATACAGTGTATATCAAAGACTTCCCGAAGAACAAACCAGTCAGTACTAGAGATCAAACCTAAGCTTTCTTTAGAAGCTCAGAAGACATGAATTTGACTTTCATACTTTGGATACATCATGCATAGAGACATCATAATTGGCAAGGCTGAAGGTCGGTGCAAAAGAGGAAGGCAAGCAATGAGATGGATCGGTACAGTCACAGTAACTATGGATGCCACTATCAACAATTAGCCATCTGACTGAAGACCGAACATAGTTTAGGACAACTATCCAGAGGGTCTCCTTGAGCTGGCACTGACTCAATGCCACTTAACAAAACCAACAAATTCTGTAACTTTTGCTACAAGTCCTCTGCCTTAAAGTTCTTTAAAAAAGTGGTTATTTTTGTTTTATAACAGTTTTTGCTGCTAAAAGCTACTGGTTTATTCTTTATAGCTGTTTGCAGAAGGGGATGTTTATTTTTTTAGAAAAGGATTTTGTTTTGCTGCTATTTTGTTTTTCTTTCCTCTAGCCTCGAATGTTCAAAGAGGAGTAACGATGGTTACATGATGCAAGGTTCCACATTAGGAACCACCACCCAGGAAAAAGATTTAGGCGTCATTGTGGATATCATGTTGAAACCCTCGGCCCAGTGTGCAGCGGCAGCCAAGAGAGCAAATAGAATACTAGGTATGATAAGGAAAGGAATGGAAAATAAAACAAAAGATATTATACAGATGCATTATACAGAGGATCTAGCTAAACTTAAAGAATGGTTGAGAATTTGGCAGCTGAGATTTAATGCTAAAAAATGCAGGGTCATGCATTTGGGCTGCAATAATCCAAGGGAGCGATACAGTGTAGGGGGTGAAGTACTTCTGTCCACAAAAGAAAACCGAGACCTGGGCGTGATTGTGTCTGACGATATTAAAGTAGCTAAAGAGGTAGAAAAGGCAACGGTGAAAGCTAGATGGATGCTTGGGTGCATAGGAAGAGGAATGGCCAGCAGAAAAAAGGAGGTGATAGTGCCTCTGTATAAATCTTTGATGTGACCTCATTTGGAGTACTGTGTGCAATTCGGGAGACCACTTTCTAAAGGACATAAACAGGTTGGAGTCGGTGCAGAGGGTGGCTACTAAAATGGTTAGTGGTCTTCATTGTAAAGTATACGAGGATAGATTTAAGGATCTTAATATATATATGTTAGAGGAAAGGCAGGATAGAGGAGATTTATTTATTTTATTTATTTGCTTTTATATACTGCGCTTTTTGAAATCAGTGTGGTTTATTTATAACATGAGCAATCAAAACATTTTACATAGAAATGGAGATAACCAGAACAAGAACAATGGAACATATATGATATGATGAGTTTGAGACGTTTAAATACCCCCAAGGTATAAATGCACAGAAGAAGAGCCTCTTTCGAATGAAAGCAAGCTCTGCTACGAGGGCACATAGGATGCAGGTGAAAGGGGATAGACTCGGGACTAATATATAGAAATATTTCTTTACGGAAAGAGTGATAGATGAGTGAAATAGTCTCCCAGTGGAGGTGGTAGAGATGAGGACAGTATCTGAATTCAAAAAAAAGATGGGACAGGGGGGCGGAGCCTGGAATGAAGCAGAGTGGCTGTGTAGAGCATTGCTCCGGAGGGGCCTAGCAGAGAATCCTGCAATTGTGCTGATTATTCGCGGAGGAAGTCAAAGACTGTTAAGCCCCGGTGACTCAGAGGGATGTCGGGACCCAAACCTGCGCGGTTGGACTTTACCGCGAGTCAGGGTGCGAGCATCAAGAGAACTAAGACGGAGCCTCCATCCCCACACAAAATGGCGCCGACGCGGGAGTATCCCGATGCTCTCCAAGAGCTGCTAGTGGAGGTGCATGCGATTAAAGAAATCGTATCGGCAAATAGCGAATCACTCGCTACTGTGCGGGAGGACATGAGCAGGCTTAAGAGCGGCATGGAGAGCCTTAGCCTTCGCCAGGAACAGACAGAGCAGCGTGTCATGGTGCAGGAGGAAAGAATGACGGCTGTAGATAAGCAAGCTAAGCAAATTAAACAGCTGCAGAGGGAGTTGGAGGATAATAACAACAGATCCCGCTGGAATAACATTAGGATTGTGGGCGTCCCTGAAGGGGCTGAAGGGAAGGATATCTTCGCCTTTCTGCACAAAATGATTCCTACTACGTTGCAGCTTGCCTTTGACATGCCTTTTGAGATGGAGAGAGCGCATCGGGTGCCCTCGCAGCCCCTGGTGGGTACTAAGCAACCTCGGCCGATAATCCTTAAAGTGTTGAGACATCAACAGGTTCTTAGAATCATGGAAGCGGCTCGTGCTAGATCTCCTGTTGAATTTGAGGGGCACAGGCTGATGTTTTTTCCTGATTTCGCGAAGAGCACTGTGGATAAGCGGAAGAGGTTCCTAGAAATGCGGCCTAGACTGCAGAGGTTGCAGGCGAGATTCGGTCTCCTTCACCCTGCCAGAATGAGAGTTACGCTACATAACAGCACAAGGACTTTTGAAGACCCTGAGACTCTATTTGCATTCCTTGATGAGAAGGAGAAGGAACTGATGCGATGAATACAACAGTGTGAGACTCTTAGTTTACTCCTTGGGCTGTTGTCTCGGGCTGGTATGAAGAGGCAGATGGTCCACAGTAGGGCCTCTGTATACTGGGTCTTTGGCTTTCACTGTTATGTGGGAAACTGTGTAGGCTGTTTTCAATATTCAGGCTGATTGCACAATTGCTTAGGAATTTTGTTGTTTTGAAGCCCCTCTGTACCTGTTCTGCTTGGTCTGGGTGTACCTGGTGGGTATTTAGGTCGCCTCTCCACCCCGGGGTCCTTTAAGAATTGTTTTATGATGGGTATTTGCTGGGAACTAGTTTTAGTTAATTGTGAGGTACAGGCAATTCTACGACTAAATTTGGTGAAGTGTTGTGGGGCACGGTCTATGATGAAGCTAGGTGTACATAAGTATAATAGCAACTTGGTTGAGAGACTTAGGGCCTTGAGCTGCCGAACGAGATATGGCGCCTATTAAATTGCTGTCCTTAAATGTAAAGGGCATAAATAGTCCTATAAAGCGAAGGAAAATTATCCTCTATGGTAAGCAAGAAAAAGGTGACATTTTGATGCTGCAGGAGACTCACCTTAGTGAGAAGGAATCACTAAAATTAAATATAAAATCTTTCAGGCTATTAGCCTTTTCTGCGGCCAGGGGCAAGCATAATGGAGTAGCCATATTGGCCCGTAAGTCTCTCAACATTACTGTACATCAAGTTAATGCGGACCAGGAAGGTAGATGGGTCAAGGCTTGTGTTACGGTGGGGGCCCTAGAGTTAGTTTTAATGAATGTTTATGCTCCTAATAGGGACTGTCCGGGTTTCTTTCGCTCGTTAGCGGAGGAGATGCAGACAGCACCCTCTTCCCTGAAAGTGTTGGGAGGCGATTGGAACCTGGTTGTGGATGCCCTTGTGGACAGGAAGCCCCCTAAGACTCTGGGACCGACTAAAGCGCAGAGGGTCCTTACGTCCATGATGGGGGAGATGGGGTTAGTGGCTGCATGGCGAATGCTGCACCCTGGGGATTTGGACTTTACCTTTTTTTCTCCCTCTCATAAATCTCTGTCGCGAATTGATTATATTCTCATATCCAAGTCTTTGGTCCCAAACTTGCTCGCGGCAGAAATTCATGCGATGCACCTCTCGGACCATGCTGCTGTCTCGGTAGTGGTGCAGGATGATGCGTTGAACTCCCCAAATAATAAGTGGTTCCTTGATAGAGCATTGATGGAGAATGAAGAGTTTTGTTTAAAGATTCGGGAGCCATTCAAGAATATTTTCTCTTTAACACTCCAAATTTGTCTACAGGATGGGCTAGATGGGAGGGTTTGAAAGCCTTCCTTAGAGCCGTCATCACCAGTTTTAGCATTGGACTGGCGAGAAGGTGTGGGGAACAGCTGAGAGCTTTGGAGATGCAAATCAGAGCCGGGGAGCGGGTATTGACTAAAAGGTCAGAGCCTTGTATTCTTTTACGACTGCAAAGGCTGCGTTTGAGATATAATCAACTTTTAACGTCTGAGGCCTCGCAGTGTGTTAAAGGCCAGGAGGGCATCTACTACAGGGAAGGGAATAGGGCTGGCAGACTTCTTGCCAATGCATTGAGAGCCCGTAAGGAAGCTAGCAGGATTGCTGCTATTAGAGAGCAGGGAAGCTCGGCGCTGGTGATTGGAGACTCTGAAATTGCTGAGTCTTTTAGAGTCTTTTATGCACAATTGTACGCCTCTGAGACGGAATGTCCACCGGATGCTTTCACACAGTTGGTAGCTGAGATTCATAGGCCAGTGGTAGAGCCGGTGTTGGCAGCTAGTCTTGATGAACCGATTTCTTCAGAGGAGATACAATGTGCAATTGACTCCCTGGCGGCTGGGAAAGCCGCCGGGCCGGACGGATTGCCCTCAGAATTTTTTAAGACTTTTGCTTAGGAATTGGTACCGTTTTTGCAGCAATATTTTCTTGCCCTGTTGGAAGAAAGCCCACAGGTGGGTTCTTTTGCAGCAGCAAATGTGGTGGTGATTGAGAAGGCAGGGAAAGATCCACAATTGGTGAGTAATTACCGGCCAATCTCTCTGCTTTATGTGGATTATAAGATATATGCGACCGTGTTGGCGCGACGTCTTGCCAAGGTACTTCCATCTCTGGTCCACCATGATCAGTGCGGGTTTGTCGAAGGTAGGTCGACAGCGGATAATGCTAAGCTCTTTTGCCATGTTTTGGCTGGGGCGGAGGTATTGGAGGACCCGCTGGTTGGATTGTCATTGGATGACGAAAAGGCGTTTGATCGGCTGGAATGGGCTTTCTTGTTTTCTGTTCTCGAGTGGTTTGGCTTTGGTGTAGGGTTTGTCAACTTTGTTAGAGTACTGTATGCCCGGCCTTTAGCGAGTATCTGTGTTAACAACACACAATCCCGTGAACTTCTCCTGGGTCGTGGGTCACGGCAGGGATGTCCACTGTCCCCAATGCTGTTTAATTTGGCTTTGGAGCCTTTAGCTTTGTTGATACGACAAAACTCTCGGATACAAGGTTTTAAGGCGCTGGGCAAAGAGATCAAATTATCGGCTTATGCTGATGATCTTCTCTTGTTTACCACCCCGGCTTCGATTCCCCATATTTTAGACCAGATTGAAAGGTACTCGGTCCTTTCAGGGTACAAGATCAATTGGTCTAAGTCGGTAGCTTTTGCTCTTAATTCTCGTGCTTTTAAGGGTATGATGTCGGAGTTTCCCTTCGCTTGGGAGGCAAAGTCGGTGAAGTATCTGGGTGTCCACTACTGTCATCCTCTGGAGGAAACAGTTCGTTTTAATTCCCATTCGGTAGTATCTATTATACAGTCAATGACTACAAAGTGGTCTCCCTTGCGATTAACGTGGTGGGGACGATTGGAGACAATTAAAATGGCGATAGTTCCTAAAATAAATTACATTCTGGAAATGTTGCCAATTTATCTTCCGGCACAGACATATAAACAGATGGAGAGGCTCTTAGTTTCTTTTCTGTGGAATGATAAGCCTCCTAGAATCGCACTTAAGAAGCTTAGAGCTAACAAAGAAAATGGGGGGGGGGGGTGAATTTTCCAGATTTTCGGCTTTACCATAGTGCTTTTTTGATGAAGCAAGGGGCCAGATGGTCGGAGCAGCTGAATGAGCAAAGTCTGGTCTGGTTAAGCCTTGAGGAGAAAAGTGCGGCCCCTTTCCGCCTACATCAACTGCAGGATATGGTATTCAGTGATACATCTTTAAGGCCCCAGATGGTTTTGGACACACAAAGGGCTTTTCAGAACTTATTACAGGCCAGTAGTTCAGAAGAGGTGTTATCGCAGAGGCTCTCCTTGTGGTGTAATCCGCTTTTTAAGGTGCAACGTAAGTCTATTGCATGGAAGCTCTGGTATAGCAGGGGCATATGGACTGTTGGGCAGTTGATTGACAAGGGTGCATGGAAAGGTTTTGGGGAGTTACAGAGGGAATTTCATCTTCCGGGGTCGGCCTATTTCCAATGGGCCCAGCTGAAGCATTGTCTCGTGGGGGTTCTTGGAGATGTCCGGCAACTGAAGATTGAGGGGAAGTTGGAATCCACAATTGAGCAAGTGCAGGGCACCACGGGGAAGGTCTCCCTCTTGTATAAAATGTTGAAGCATGTCAGTCCTGGAGTCTTAGGCAATCTGGGGGGTGCTTGGGAGAGAGATACTGGTGTCGGCTTGTCACAAATGGGTTGGGAGAAATTCTGGTCTACCCCTGGTACGAGTTACTAAGTCTGCCTCTGTCACTCAAACGCTATTTTTTTTCGCCCACAGGGCTTATATAACCCCGGTGCGCCTTAGTAGATGGGACAAGAGGGCCAGCAATAAATGTTGGGTGTGTCAAAAAGAACTTGGTACTTTTAGACATGTTGTCTTTGACTGTCTTAAGCTCCAAACTTATTGGTCGCAGGTATGGGAATCCGTGCAAAATGTTCTTGGCCTTAGTGTTCCCCTCACCTGGGAAATTGTAGTCTTTCGCTCACTCTCGGGCATCCCACTAAGGTGTGGTAAAGATGCGTTTCTTCTAGATTTTTTGTTAGGTATTGCCCTATGTCATCGGATGAGGAATTGGAAGGAAATTTCTTGCCTCCACTGGCAAACCTGGTGGGGCCTAGTTTGTACTTACACTAAATTTGAACTAATGCCCCGGAAGGGAGAGTTGCAGTCCCCTTAAAGACTGAGTAAGTGGAGAGCGCTCCTGGAATTTGGGGAGGCGGCCAAATTCTAAAGGTGCCCAAAGGGATGGGTGGTCGGTTTAGTAGACAATTGCTTGATCTGTGCTTATATCTTGTACAGCGGTGTGGTGTTAATTTGATAGGACCTTGGGGGGGGGGGGTTGGTGGATGGTTGGTGGTAGGGTGAGAGGGTGAGAGGGAGTGTGTTTGTTTTTCTTAGTTGTTTGTTGTGTGATATGATGGTTTGTTTATTGTTTGTTTTGTGATAAAAATTTAAATACAATTTATAAAAAAAAAAAAAAAAGATGGGACAAACAGAGTATCTCAAAAGAAAAAAAGGGGACTATTGTAGTAGTTGATATGGAAAGGCAGACTAGAAAGAAAAAGACCATGTCCTGTTGTCATGTTTCTATATTTCCTTTGTTTTATTCTCCATTTTTTTCCTTTTAATTCCTAGCATTCTATTTGCTTTCTTGGCTGGCGCTGTATACTGGGCAGAGGGTTTCAACGTATTTTCCACGATGATGACCAGATCCTTTTCCTAATATGGAACCTTGCCTTGTGGAACTGCCGTTTGGGTTGCTCTTACCTACGTGCATAACTTTACACTTGTCCACATTAAATTCCATTTGGCATTTGGATGTCCAGTTTTCCAGTTTATCAAGGCACTTTTGCAATTTTTCACAATCTTCTAGTGTTTTAACAACTTTGAATAATTTTGTGTCATCTGCAGATATGATCACCTTGCACGTTATTCAAACTTCTATGTCATTTGTGAATAGTACACTACCTTCTATCTCATGACTTCTTCGCATAGTTCTTCAAAACCCTTTCCTTCCCTTTCCTCATATAATATTTGTCCCACATATTTTAAACCTTGTTTGCTCACCTACCAAATGCCCCAGATCCTCTTCCTGGTGGGAAATCTCTACTGCATCTGATGATTCACAACCTTGTTCCCCAGCTATTTCCAGTATACTTGTTTCAATCTATCCCACAACCCATAAGTAAGCCCTGTAAAAGGATAGCCCTTGCTCATGTCTTCTTTCTCTGCATTCTCATATTTTCTGTACTAAAGGCTCTACTCCCCAATAAGCATTGAGTGCCTGCAGGAAAGGCATCAACATTGGGGCATAAAAGGACCTCGACACCTAAGCCTGCCCAGTTGATATCAATATCTAGTACATCAGGGTCCGATGCACACCCTAAGTCTAGAAAGTCATTGGTTTATTGATATTCCCGAAGGAGCTTACAATCAATCATCCAGGCCAAGACTCAGAAGCATTTTGATTTCCTTTCTGAGTCTGATTCAGAAGACTGGATCACAGATGAGGAATCTGACATGATGTCGGAGGGCAGGTCTCCAGAATTTCCTTCTGACCCTTCTCAAGAGAAGCGTAAATCACTTCCCGAAGATATGACATGCCAGGATTTTGTATGGGATGTGGTTTAAGAACAAAAGAACATAAGATATGCCATACTGGGTCAGACCAAGGTCCATCAAGCCCAGTATCCTGTTTCCAACAGTGGCCAATCTAGGTCATATGTACCTAGCAGTTTCCCCAAAAGACACAGGTTCCGCAATGCTTGTACTGGGACAAGCATTGATATCCTGGGTCCCTTCTTAATAATGGTTTATGGACCTTTAGTCCAGGAACTTGTCCAAACCTTTTTTAAACCCAGCTACACTAACAGCCTTTACTACATCCTCTGGTAACAAATTCCAGAGTTTGATTACAGGTTGAGTGAAAAAATATTTTCTTTTATTAGTCTGAAATAGTTTACCCTGTAGCTTCATTGCATGTCACCTAGTCATTCTATATTCTGATAACATAAACAATCGATCTACGTTTACCCGTTCCACTCCGTTCATTAATTTATAGACTTCTATCATATCTCCCCTCAGCCATCTCATTTCAAGGTTAAAGATCCCTAACCTTTTTAGCCTTTCTTCATAGGAGTATCCTTCCATCCCCTTTACCATTTTCGTGGCTCTTCTCTGAACCTTTTCTAATAACGCTATATCCTTTTTAAGATACGGCGACCAGAACTGCACACAATATTCAAGGTGCGGTCTCACCATGGAACGATATAGAGGCATTATAATATCTTTTGTTTTATTTTCCATTCCTTTCCTTATGATACCTAGCATTCTATTTGCTCTCTTGGCTGCCGCTGCACACTGGGCCGAGGGTTTTAACATGTTATCCACAATGACGCCTAAATCTTTTTCCTGGGTGGTGGTTCCTAATGTGGAACCTTGCACTGTGTAACCATAGTTTGGGTTGTTCTTCCCTAGGTGCATAACTTTGCACTTGTCCACATTAAATTTCATCTGCCATTTTGATGCCCAGTCTTCCAATTTATCAAGATCCTCTTGCAATTTTCCACAATCCTCTTGGGTTTTAACAACTTTAAATAGTTTTGTGTCATCTGCAAATTTGATAACCTCACTCGCTGTTCCACTTTCCAGGTCATTTATGAATATGTGAAAAAGCAACGGACCCAACACAGATCCCTGGGGTACACCACCATTCACGTTTCTCCATTGGGAAAATTGGCCATTTAGCCCAACCCTCTGCTTTCTATCTTTTAACCAGTTCTTGATCCACAGTAGCACACTGCCTCCTATCCCATGACTCTTTAGTTTTGCCAAAAGTCTCTGATGAGGGACCTTGTCAAAGGCTTTCTGAAAGTCCAGATACACTATATCAACTGACTCACCTTTGTCCACCTGTTTATTCACACTTTCAAAAAAACATAACAGATTAGTAAGACAAGATCTTCCTTGTCTAAAGCCATGTTAGCTGTCTCCCATTAGGCCATGACTATCTACATGCTGAGTAATTTTATTCTTTATGATGGTTTCTACCATTTTTCCTGGTACTGACGTGAGGCTCACCGGTCTGTAGTTTCCCAGATCACCCCTGGAACCCTTTTTAAAAATTGGTGTTACATTGGCGATCCTCCAATCTTCAGGTATCAGAGATGATTTTAATGATAGCTCACAGATTACTAATAGCAAGTCTGCAATCTCATATTTCAGTTCTTTCAACACCCTTGGATGTATACCATCCGGCCCAGGTGATTTGCTACTCTTCAGTTTATCTAATAGTTGTAATACATCTTCCCGATGTATCAATATCTCCTTCAATTCTTCCGCACCTTTAAATACCACTTCAGTCATGGATAACATCCCTACATCTTCCTCAGTAAAGACCGAAGCAAAGAATTCATTCAGTCTCTCTGCTATTGCCTTGTTGCCACTTAGTGCCCCTTTAACTCCTCTATCATCTAATGGACCAACTGACTTTCTCACAGGTTTTTTGCTACGAATGTACTTGAAAAAAATCTTTATTTCGCGTTTTTGCTTCCGCAGCAAGCTTCTTCTCAAATTCTCCCTTTGCCTGCTTTATCAATGCCTTGCATTTGACTTGACAGTGCTTGTGCTGTTTCCAGGTTTCGTCGTTTGGCTTTTTTTTCCATTTCCTGAAAGATGCTTTTTTGGCAACAACAGCCTCTCTGACCTCACCTTTAAACCATGATGGCAGTTTTTTGGACTTCTTTCCACTTTTCTTAAAGCGTGGAAAGCACAGTTACTTACCTGTAACAGGTGATCTCTGGGAACAGCAGGAATAAGTCTTCACATATGAGGAATGAGTCTTCACATATGGGTCCATCGGTACCGACGGAGTCTGCGCGGGAACGCTCCCCAGCGTCCAATCAGAACGCTTTTGGGAGCATCCCACCACGCCTGCGTGCTGCCTTCCCGCCTTTCCCAACTGCCTCTCCTCAGTTAAGTTTTAAAGATGAGACAAAGAGAGAGAGAGAGGGGAAAGATAGAGAGATACAACTCCTAGGGGAGGTGGGTGGGTTGTGAAGACTTATTCCTGCTGTTCCCAGAGATCACCTGTTACAGGTAAGTAACTGTGCTATCTCCAGGAACAAGCAGGAATGAGTCTTCACATATGGGGACTCCCAAGCTAAGATGCCTGGAGGAGTTCCAGCATGTTGCGAATCTGAGAAGGGCATGCTATTCAACAGAACCTCAGGCATCCTGGGGATGGAGGGTAGGAGTTGAACTAAAAAGATGTGCTGTGGAACAGCTGGACCAAACAGGACGCCTAGATAGGAGTTCCTGTGCAGGTGATATCTAGTAGTAAATATTAAACTACAATATACCAATATAGACCTCACCTGGTGGTATTGTAAAACGTTTATGGAGGTTCATATGGGTCTGTAATATGAACCAGCAGAATATCCCCAAGGAGTACCTCAATGTAGAGCAGAGGTAAAGAAACTGTGCAAAAGACAGGTTGAGGTCAGAACCTTTAGGGCGAGAAAAGTCCCAGTGGAAACTGGGGTAGTTCAATGAGGCAGGACTTTTGCGGGAAACGCGGAAGTCCCTATTAGATAAGCCTGAAGCTCTTTTGACCTTAAAGAGACATAGTTCTTATAGGAGAAGAGGGGTATTGAAGACCCCTATATTCGATGACAAAGAAGGACAGAAGTATGAGGCATTATAGCCTCCTATTTTCTGAAGATTGGGAATATCCTTCCCAATTGAAGTCATTTAGGAAAAAAGATGGTACATGGAGGACTTCAGATGTACCTAATCTGAAGGTTATGGTGAAAAAACCTTTTAACTACCACAGAGAAGTGGTTGTTTATGTAGAACCCTAAGCATGCTGGAGCAGCATTGATAGGAATTGTGACCATCTGTCGGAGCCCTATAGGAAATATATGTATCTATGAACCTAGGCAGACAGATAGAAAAAAAAATATGGGCACAGATATACTTATATCCATATACATGTATATATATTGTCACAAGGTGGACCTATTGGAGCCTGAGGAAATGGAAATCAGCAGCAGTGATCAGGGAAGAGATGACAGGATAAACAAAAAACTGTCAGATGGTTGCTACAGACAACCTAGGCACACGTGGGTAAGGGCTGAGAAGACACACCCAGATAGCAAGCAAAGGGAGTTTGCTTTGCCTGATAGGAATCAGCTGGGTAGAGGTGGAGCCCAGAAACACAGAGATATAATACGCTCCCAAATAGTTAGAGGGGGAGAGGAGGTGAACCAGCAAGTCTCACAGCAAGGGAGACAACGGTCAGCGCAGCAGAAGCTGGGAGAAGTATGGAAGTGGAATGAAAGAGTCTGAATTACTGGGACAGCATGCAAGCCCACACGAAGGTCTGAGTGAGTCTAAAACCCAGAGTGAAACATTTGGAAGGCAGAAGCCAGATATTGAATGCACGTGTGAAGAACACGAGAGACGTGGGAGAGTTGCAGTACAAGGTAACAAAGCCAGAAGTGTGGATAGTGGCTGTTTTCTACCCGAGTGGGTAAAACCCTGCAGCAATAGAAAAAGCCGCCCAGAAATAAGCTTTAGAAATAATCCCTTCCCTTGTGCTAGAAAACCCAGGAGAAGAGAATCTCACTTACTTGGAGAAGCTGGTGATTCCAGTATCAACTTTAAACTCCCAGAGTTTGAGCAACCTCCGTATAGAGCAGTGCAATCCAGGGCTAGGGTTACCAACTTTTTCACAGAGAAAAACCTGACACCTGTAGCTCGCCATGCTCCACTCATTCTCCGCCCCTAGTCCCACCCCTGCCCCGCCCCCAGCCCCACCCACAAAAATTACCGAGGATACGTGTAGGCTAACTTCCTTGGTCATATAATAATTAAACTGGGAACCCCAAAATCCAAACATGACATGTACAACACTGGAGAAATAAAACTATAAAGTAATTTCCTCTTGCACTAAACAAAAACGCAAAGATGTTATCAATACACACTTCCCAGACCAAACATATTCCAGCTAATAAATTCAAAATAAAAAGTATTTTTCTACCTTCTGTTTGGGCGTTTTATTTTCAGTTGCAATTGCTCCAGTCACTTTCTTCTGGTTTCTTCGTGTCTTCTGCGAGCTATCCATTTGTCCTTTCTTCTCTTTTAGATGTTTTCCATTCTCTCTATTTCTGCTTTAACATACTGATTGTTTCCCTTTTGCTCTTTCCCCCAATTTTTTCCTTATTCCTTTATCATCCATTTAAATTTCACCCTTCCATTCTCAAGCCCCTCACTCTCCCAATACCCAGCCCATCATAGACTTTTCTTCCACACAAAATATTTTTCCCCTCTCCATTCTCATTCCCCATCTATTCTAGTCCTCCCCCAAAATCAGTTCCCTTATAGTTCTAGACCCACCCAGCATCCACTCCCTTCTAATCCCATTCTCCCATGCCCCACATCAGCCCATTTCCAGTCCTATTCCAGCTCTTCATCAGCCCATTTCCAGTGCTAGCCCTCACATCACAGACCATTTCCAGTCCTAGCCCCCCCCCCATCACAGCCCATTTCCAGTCCAAGTCCCCCATCACAGCCTATTTCCAGTCCTAGGCCCCCCCCCATCACATCCCATTTGCAGTCCGAGTCCCCCCGCACCATCACAGCCCATTTGCAGTCCTACCCTCCCCCCACCATCACAGTCCATTTGCAGTCCTAGCCCCCCTAATCACAGCCTATTTCCAGTCCAAGTTCCCCCTCCCTCCACCATAGCCCATTTCCAGTCCAAGTTCCCCCCCCCCCCATAGCCTTTTTCCAGTCCAGGTCCCCCTCCCCATCACAACCCATTTCCAGTCCATGTCCCCCCCCCCATAGCCCTTTTACAGTCCAGGTCCCCCTCCCCATCACAGCCCATTTCTTTCCAGTCCAATGCCTCCCATAGCCCTTTTCCAGTCCAGGTCCCCCCCCCTTCACAACCCATTTCCAGTCCATGTCCCCCTAATCACAGCCTATTTCCAGTCCAAGTTCCCCCTCCCTCCACCATAGCCCATTTCCAGTCCAAGTTCCCCCCCCCCCATAGCCCTTTTCCAGTCCAGGTCCCCCTCCCCATCACAACCCATTTCCAGTCCATGTCCCCCCCCAGCCCTTTTCCAGTCCAGGTCCCCCTCCCCATCAAAACCCATTTCCAGTCCTTTTCGTCGGCCCCCCCCCCCCCCACATAGCCCTTTTACAGTCCAGGTCCCCTCCCATCACAGCCCATTTCTTGCCAGTCCAAGTCCCCCCCCCCATAGCTCTTTTCCGGTCCAGGTCCCCCCCCCCATCACTACCCATTTCCAGTCTAATTCCCCCTTCTAGCCCTGTTCCATTCCAGGCCCCCTCCCCCCATCACAGCCCAGGCAGTCCTTGGCCTCCCCCCCCCCAAAACCGCGGTTGTCTGAGGCTTTAGAGGGAGCTGGGGAAGCCCGCGCGAGGCCCCGGCTCCCTCTGAACAGCTGCCTTTAACCTTTTCCACCAATCGCGGCTTCACAGGAACAGCCACCAGCGTGAAGGAAAGGGCTCTTCACGCTGGCAGCTGTTCAGAGGGAGCGCGGGCTTCCCCGGCTCCCTCTGAAGCCCTCCGGGTTGGGAGAAAAGCCGGTTTTGCCTCTGCGCCGGCAGCCGGACTGGCCATGGAAAAACCGGCCAGGCCGGCTGAAAACCGGCCAGTTGGCAACCCTATCCAGGGCAGCTGTGAGGAAAAGGCTAGACCCGAGCACGCTCAGAGTCTACCGTAATCACTCTAACAGCAGAGCCAGGGAAGTTCCTGAATGTCCTTATGCTTACCAGCAGGGGCTGAGCTCCCATAAGCCTCATGCAAAACTATATGGTAGTTCCCAGGGAGGCTTTGAGTCAGAAGGACAGCATAACTTCCTGCTTGACGAGGAAAACCTACATTATCCTTTTGAAACAGCTGACCTTGAAAACGTGAGTGTTAATGAACCAGATTCTATGGAATATGAGAATGCAGAGTTAGCAACAGTTCCTGAGCCCATGGAATGCTCAGTCTCGGTAATTGACCCAGAGTTTTCCTTAAGGTGAAAAGGGTTGATGATAACCTGAGTAAGAGTCACAAGTTGTGGGCTGGAAAACGTGTCTCACAGAAAACCATGTGAGTGAGCTGTGCTGTATCAGCAAAAAGGAAAGCCGGTGAAAAACATTGAGAATGTTTAATTCTTTTCTTTTTGCATTTAAGCTGAAGTAAGCTATTTTTGTTTAACCTTTCTGATTTCTGTTACATGCCCGAAGTGGGTTGTTTGCTTTGTTTTTGCCAAGGAGAAAATACCTCACGGACGGGGAATAAAACCCTGAGTTTGGAACACAAGTGTCTTTTGTGGTTTATAGAGAAGGTACAACTACCACCCTCAGGGGGAGTCCTCAGGCACTACCAAGGCCTCACCGGTAGGGCACCTGGGGGTGCGACAATATATATATATATATATATATATATATATACACCCATGTCCCCACATAGGAATATGTGGAGAGAGAAAGATTCATCTAATAACAAGAAGGGAAATACCTGCTTGAGGAGATGTTTAGAGAATCCGTCCTCCCCGATTATGAGTGAGAGAGCTAAGGGAGTGCTCTCACTAACAAGGATAAGTCTAGATTTCTTTAAGAATTCTAGCCCTTGAATAACCAGGAATGGATACCTACGTGAAAAAAGTGCAGAGGATGTTTTTAATCCACAGGCAGTAAGTCTGGATCCTTCCATAACTCCAGTATGGCAGCTGGAGAAGAAGACGCAATGAAATGAGATACCATATTTTCCCTTCTATGAGGGCAAAATGAGTATCATGCATTCTTGCGCTCAATATGAATTTCCCCATGAAGAATTGAGGGTGGAAGGAAATACGAGATAAGGACTGGCTGTTACGAAAATAAACCCATCCCTGGTGAAGGGGTTCACTGGAGATGTGAACCAACCCAGGGAATTGAGTAATTCTTTAGGTCTTCACGTAATTAAAGGCCTGTGTCCTTTATTCTAGAAGGAGACTTTAATGGAAATGGTAGGGGTAGGGAAGAACTCAGTAGTCATGACTAGGTACTGCCCTTCCTAACCACCTGGAATTATTTGCTCTCTAGCAAGGGCCCATAGTGCAGAGCTGCTCTGTATAAATGCAGAGAGCAAGTTGCAGGTTGATTAGAAGAAAAAACTGGCTAAGTGCCAGTATGTAACCTGAACTATCCCGCCAAGCCCAAGGATTGGAGAAGGCTAGGGATAGAAGGTACGTTGATGTGCCTGCAACAATAAAGCCAGAAAAGGTTCTTAACCTGTCTGGGACTTAGTACTAAGGCCAGAAAGGATTGATATTGGAGATGAAACCCTGATTGCTAGGTCAGCAAATCAGTGGTCTAACCACTAGGAGGAGCCCCTGCAGTTCTAGCTATTGTTAGGGCAGCGGAATAAATTTTAGGTTCCAAGATTGGAAAAGGACCTACAGACATAAGTAGGAGTGGTAAGACTCCCTCATTGTCTGAGGAGCTGCCACAAAACAAGATTGCAAGGGGGAGACAACTCTAAAATGAAAACCCTTTACTGGAATAGGTAGAAAACTCAGGGGCTTAGGGATAAGCCCTCCAATTAAGTGGTATCACTCTTAGTAAGAGGGACAGAGTAAATCTCTGAAAAAGTAATATGAGACATGCTGATACAGGAGAAATTGTCAAGGTAAAGGCATAGGCAACCTTATTGATAGTCGGCCCAGTGTGCAGCGGCAGCCAAGAGAGCAAACAGAATGCTAGGTATGATAAGGAAAGGAATGGAAAATAAAACAAAAGATATTATAATGCCTCTATATCGTTCCATGGTGAGACCGCACCTTGAATAGTGTGTGCAATTCTGGTCGCCGTATCTTAAAAAGGATATAGCGATTTTAGAAAAGGTTCAGAGAAGAGCCACCAAAATGGTAAAGGGGATGGAAGGATACTCCTATGAAGAAAGCCTAAAAAGGTTAGGGCTCTTTAAACTGGAAAAGAGACGGCTGAGGGGAGATATGATAGAAGTCTATAAATTAATGAACGGAATGGAACGGGTAAACGTAGATCGATTGTTTACATTATCAGAATATAGAAAGACTAGGGGACATGCAATGAAGCTACAGGGTAAACTATTTAAGACCAATAAAAGAAAATATTTTTTCACTCAACGTGTAATCAAACTCTGGAATTTGTTACCGGAGGATGTAGTAAAGGCTGTTAGTGTAGCTGGGTTTAAAAAAGGTTTGGACAAGTTCCTGGAGGAAAGGTCCATAAACCATTATTAAGAAGTGACCGAAGATATCAATGCTTGACCCAGTACAAGCATTGTGGAACTTGTGTCTCTTGGGGAAACTGCTAGGTACATATGACCTAGATTGGCCACTGTTGGAAACAGAATACTGGGCTTGATGGACCTTGGTCTGACCCAGTATGGCATATCTTATGTTCTTGTTACTCCTCTGTCTAGTTATCAATGTTCCTGTTTAATGTGCTGTACCTAGTTTTTAGTTGCAATGTGAACTGCTGTGATTAGTGGGGAAAGTAGTATTAAAAAAAATAACAAAAAAAAACAAAGAAAAGTGCAAACATATATAAACCAGGTCAGTTGGGTGTGGCTGGGAGGTTATATGCTGAGGTGAACAGATGGGATTTAAGTAGGGGCCTGAAATTGGTGTAGTTATCTTCCAGATGGAGTGGAGTGGGAAGAGAGTTCCACAGAGCTGGACCAAGGAAGAAAAAAAAGCAGAATGACGGGTAAACTGTAAGTGTGCACGAGATGGTGGGGGGAAATGAAGTCGATTAATGTGAAGAGAATGAAGACTACGTAGGGATATGGAAGTGGAGAAGACCAGTGAGGTATTGGGGTGTTTGTGTGTGCAGGATGCGGTGATAATGTTTAAAGTAATGTGAGTTGAATCATCACCTAAGATAAGATAGCCTTCCTAATAATCATTGACAAACAATTGAAATGAGTTTAAATTATTTGTCATGAACTGCTAGTTATGTTTTAAATAATGTCAAGCCGTGTTGAACTTTCATTGACATTAGGGAGAAAAATAGCAAGTTTTTTCTTCAGTCTTGCAATTAACTTATTCTAGATGGGAAATTACTGATTAGGGTTACTCCTTGGTTTCTTCAGTTGGAATGACTAGAGTTGGATAAGACATTACTCCTTGGTTTTAATGTTTGCGTTCCCCTTTGGATGGAGACTCCAAAAAAGTGAATTGCTAGTCAAGTTAAGTCAAGCAAGTTTGTTTACTTAAAGGGAAAAAAAAAGTGAATGATGCAACTATATTCAAACAAGTGAATTAAGTAATTAAAATGAGAGATCTCTAAATCTGATTTATTCATTAGAGATCTCTCATTTTAATTACTTAATTCACTTGTTTGAATATAGTTGCATCATTCACTTTTTTCCCTTTAAGTAAACAAACTTGCTTGACTTAACTTGACTAGCAATTCACTTTTTGGAGTCTCCATCCAAAGGGGGGGGGACGCAAACATTAAAACCAAGGAGTAATGTCTTATCCAACTCTAGTCATTCCAACTGAAGAAAACAAGGAGTAACCCTAATCAGTAATTTCCCATCTAGAATAAGTTAATTGCAAGACTGAAGAAAAACTTGCTATTTTTCTCCCTAATGTCAATCTTTTTCCCTGTGATTCTTAGCAAATAACCAAATTCTTTCAATTGGATACAGGTTTAAAAAAAAATTAAGTTCGATTAATGCAACTTCTGCACTTTTAAATCTAATCATACTAGAAATAGAAGTCCAATTTCACTTAATTTTTCCCATCTCTTATCTAACTTTTTTTTCTTCAGACATTTACTCATACACTATTATAGTTGAACTTTCAACATTATACATATATTCACCATACTGTTTTTAATTACTTAATTCACTTGTTTGAATATAGTTGCATCATTCACTTTTTTCCCTTTAAGTAAACAAACTTGCTTGACTTAACTTGACTAGCAATTCACTTTTTGGAGTCTCCATCCAAGGGGGAACGCAAACATTAAAAACCAAGGAGTAATGTCTTATCCAACTCTAGTCATTCCAACTGTAGAGATGGACAGATAAGAGGGATACCAGAATCCCCAATATGTAATTGAAGATGGATGAAGTTCTTGATACAAAAATGTGTTTAGAAGTTTGACTTTTCACCTACTTTCCTAAATAGAATAAGATGTCATGATCATGAGTTCTCTGTGTAACTGTCTTTAAAAATAGATGGAACAGTGTTAACGCAAGCAAAAAAGAACATAGGCTATGACCTGTGCAACCATAGTTCATTGTACAGTCAGCTGGAAGTCCCTGCTGACACAACATAATTTTTACAGCTTTTGCAATTATAAATTTCATCTAATATACTGTAATCAGATCTTACTCTGTAAAAAGAACTTTGGCGACACCTTGTGTTATTTCATGGTTAAAATAAATGATTGTTACTTCCTCTTTCTCTCTAATAAAAAGAGAGCTTTTTGGAGGAGGAATTTGAATTCGGCAGGTGTGGAATTATGCCCGTCCATATACCGCTTGCCGTCTTCCCTCTGAGCTCAAAGAAAATAGCACTTTGTGTGTGTGTGTGATTGTGTTCTGTATTACTCTCTGCCTGTCTCTCACTACTGATGGACCGGAGACCTAAAGAGCCGAGGTATTGTGGTCAGCTCATGGAGTTTTCTTCAGGAGGGAGAGGAGTAACTTTACTACCTGTAAAGCATAATCATCCTAAGAAGCTCTATGAGCTAAAAGGAAGGATGTCTCTTTAAAAGAGATACATGTGTAAAAATTAGGATGGAACCGGTGTAGATGCTTGCAATGAAAAGAAGCAGACTACAGGTTCTAAACCTCAAAACAGGAAAGAAGGATTCAGTGAAGAATCTATCAGCAACCCTGCGGCTGCTGGGTTTGCTGAAGCGGTTGAGGTTGTGGTTTCTTTAGCATGGTTTGATGTTTCCCTTGTTTGGAAACAGCTGTATGATGGGTAGAGAATGAATAAAACTTTTTCCCCTTGGGGAAATAAAGTTTGGTAGGAGATTTCCTACCACCTGGGATAGAGGAAGGTGTTGACAACCCTTTGAAAGCAATAGTGTCAGTGGTTAACTGAGCAGCTTGGCGTAAAGTCTCTTTGTTAAAGAGATTCTCTCCAGTACAAGGAGTATTTCCCAGCCTTTCTTGTACCCATTTGTCCAAGTCCGAAGCTTGGAGCCAGGCCATGCTTCGTGCCCCTATGGCTATAGCAGAAGTTTTGCTAACAGACTCAAAACAGTCTAGGGTAGCACGAGTAAGGAACCTAGAGATATCTTGAACATGACTAACCAGTAAAGAGTAGTCCGCTCTTTTGAGATCTTGAAGAAAAGGAGTCAAAAACAGCAAACTGTTGGTGACCTCTGCAAGAGATAATCCCATATAGAAAATATATGAGAGAATTCTTGTTGAAAACATAGATGCCTGGAAGATTTTACGTCCAAAGGCATCTAAAGTTCTAGACTCACGACCTGGCGGATAAGAAGAGTGCCTTTTAGCACTCTTAACACGCCTCATTGCTGATTCCACAACAATAGAATGATGAGAAAGTTGAGTCTTTTGAAAACCTGGAGAAGGGGGCACCTTGTACAGAGGGTCAGTGGCCCTTGAAGGTGGGGATACCTTTAAGGGAGTTTCCCACATTCTAAGTAAGAGATCCTGTAAGGTTTGATGCAAAGGAAGCATGATGTCCTCCTTTGGATTCTCAGGGATATGCAGAAATTCTGAATCCCCTGGTGCAGGATCTTGATCAGGTATAGAAATGGCAAGTAACCTTGCCATATCAAACAGGAATGCTTGAAAAGAAATTTCCCCAGAGGGGGATCCTCTACCATGAGGAGTAAAGGTTAGATCTGTTGAAGATCTAGTCTTAGCACTAATGGATTGATCCCGATCCATTGGAGTACAAGACCCGAAAGGGTGAAACATCGGATAGTCCTGAAAGGATAGTCATCGGTACCGCTCGAGGCGGGTGCCGCAACAAATCGGTGGAATACTACCCATGCCAGGGATGGATTCCAAACTCGGTACCGAAGGAAGCGAGCTTGTGGAAGTAAGCATGGAAGGCACCGATACCGATGCAAACGTAGAAACCGGTACCGGCAGTGGTATCGCAGCCGGTACCAATACCAGAAGATCAGTCTGAGGTGACTCTAACGGTACCAAAGGTACTGAGAGTGCCAGACTTTGATCCACGGGACAATGTCTTCGGCACCGCCCGAAGTCGGTACCGAGACGAGTCGGTACCCAATCATCCAGGCTAGAGATCGATTCCAGACTCGGCATCGAAAGTAGCGAGTCTATCGAAGCACACTTGGAAGGTACCGACGTGGATACCAGAACAGGTACCGGGATCGATACCGATGCTGGAAGATCGGTCAGTAGCAACTCTAACGGCACCGAAGATACCGAGAGCTCTAGACTGCGATCATCGGTGTGGAATGTTTCATCCAAAACCCTTGCTGATGCTGGGGTACCGGCACCGCTCAAAGCGGATACCACCACCGAGCATGGCTCAGGTATGTTCGTAGAGGTAAAAACCCTGGGAACAACCTGAAACCCCGTTAATGCTTTGGATGCTGAAGACTCCCGCCAGCGTTTTAAAGCCAATTTGTCCTCGGGGGCAAGGCCAGAGGCATCTTGATGCTGAACATGAGATCTACCACCCGAGGACTGGCTAGTCTTTACAGACTTTTGTTTGGTTACCTGATCCTGTGAAAAAGAAGTTGTAGCTGGTACCCCCAGAACTGATGGGAACCGCGTATCGAGTTGAGCTCGATGCTGAAGACTTCTTCTGGAAATACTACTGCAGGAGGGACACTCCAGCGGATAGTGGTCAGGACCCAAACATGGTAGGCAACAGTTATGGGTGTCTAAAACTAATTTGGTACCGGCACAGTTAAAACATGTTTTAGGGATAGTGGCCGGCGTTTCCATGAAGGAAAGTGGAGAGGCCTAGCAGGCCGAAAAAACCGTCAGGCACTAAACAGGGAAAAGTTCCCTACAAAGGAAAAAATTTGTAGGAGAAAGAAGGAAAAAACCACCGGCGGTACCGGTGCGTCGAGGGAAGGCAGACGCGACCACAAGAAAAAACAAAAATAAAGGAAGAATTTTCTGCGGTGATAGGAGTACGTCCTGCCGGCTCCGCGGAAAAATGAAAACTGAGGAGAGGCAGTTGGGAAAGGCGGGAAGGCAGCACGCAGGTGTGGTGGGATGCTCCCAAAAGCCTTCTGATTGGACGCTGGGGAGCGTTCCCGCACAGACTCCGTCGGTACCGACGTACCCATATGTGAAGACTCATTCCTCATATGTGAAGACTTATTCCTGCTTGTTCCTGGAGATTACAGATGGTCTGGGCTTCCAAGATAGTATTTTTCAACAACATCCAAGCTTGATGTAAGTCTTTAACCTTTGCAACTGCTCCTTTTAGTTTTTTCTTAACTATTTTCCTCATTTTATCATAGTCTCCCTTTTGAAAGTTAAAAGGTAGTACTGTGGATTTCCTTACTATCCCTCCTCCACTAATTAAATCAAAGGCGATCATGCTATGATCACTATTGCCAAGTGGCCCCAACACCCTTATTCTCTTGCACTAGATCTGGTGTTCCACTAAGGACTAGGTCTAATATGGCTTCCCCTCTGGTCGATTCATGAACCAGCTGCTCCAAGAAGCAGTCATTTATGTCATCTAGGAACTTTATCTCCCTAGCATGTCCTGCCGTGACACTGACCCAGTCGATACCAGGGTAATTGAAATCAACCATTACACAGGTCTGCGACTAAAAAGCTGTTTGATTATTTTCATCTAATTTCCATGTATTTTGGTGTGCTGAAAACAAATAAAATATTGAAAAAAAACCTCCTAGACATCATGATTTGCCACAACATGCAAAATTGTCTTCAAATTTATCAATTATTTTTCAAATTACTATTAATTAATTCAAATTACTATTAATTAATTCACATAAGTGCATTTAAGATATAAAATGTCAAAAAAACCTTAAAGGGGTTGTCCGAGTTACGTTAAAAAAAAATATAGCACTGTAAATCTGATGGTCAGCAATATATACATAAGCTAAGCACGTTTTAAGTCCGTGCTTCTAATGGTAGAAGGGGTTAATCTTTCCTGAAGAATCCAGTGGGAGGGAGACACAGGGCAGATAGCAGCAGCTCCAGTCAGTGCAGGGGGGCGTGGCCAGCACTGTGACGTCTCGTGTACAGACACAGAGCTGCTCTCTCCTGCATGCCACACTTGTGCACAAATCATCATCAGGTTCTTGGTTCTAGGCTGTTCACACTTTTTCATCGCAATTCGTGTTAGCTCGTCATTCTTCAACCGTTATGTTATGGCTCCGCGAAAGTGTATTAATGCGCCAGACAGTTTCTGTTTCATCTGTGGTGAATATACAGTGTTGAAGCAACAGCAGAATATTACAGACTTTGTGAAAAAAATATACTTTGCATACTTTGGACTAAAAATTGGAGATCAAGATAGAGTCTGGGCGCCTCATAAAGTGTGCAAACGGTGTGTTGAGGACCTCAGAAACTGGTTCAAGGGTAAGAAAAAATCTTTCCGTTAAGGGATTACTATGGTATGGTGAGAGCAAAAGAACCATAGTGACGACTGTTACTTTTGTTCATGCGATGTGAAAGGGTTTAATTCCAAATGGAAGCATTCCATTTCATACCCCAATCTTCACTCGGCAATTCGTCCCATCCCCCATGCCACAGATATACCAGTACCCAAGCCCCCTGCTACCTTGGAAGAGATACCTAGCTCTGATGAAGGTGAAGTCATACCTGAACCAGATGACGAATCAAATTCTGACTTTGAAGATGATACAAGACCAAAATTGTTTTCTCAGGAGGAGATGAATGATTTGGTAAGAGACTTGAATCTTCCCAAAGATGCCGCTGAGTTACTCGGATCAAGGCTGAAAAGCAGGAATTTATTGTTGCCAGGAGTGTCATCTTCATGGTTCAGACATCGTGAAAAGGAGTTCGTTCCTTACTTCGCACAGGAAGACAAGTTGGTTTATTGCATCGATGTCGAAGGTCTGATGGGTCAATTTAAAATCCAATATGATTCAGAGCAATGGCGTCTTTTTATAGATTCTTCAAAAAGAAGTCTAAAAGCAGTTTTACTCCACAACGGTTTTTACGCTTCCATACCTGTAGGTCATTCTGTATTTTATTTATTTATTTAGTAAACATTTGTATACCGCTACTTCCTACGATCAGTAGCGGTTTACTTTACAGAATCATAATGTATTGCAATACAGTGAATTTTTAAGATATACAGTTAGATTGAGTATTGATTTACACATCACAGGAAGATCAATTGGTTTCAATATACATTAGATGAGAACTCACAAATCTAAATATACATTTAATTGTAGGGATGTGGGTGAGGGGCAGAAATATACAAATATACAAGGTTAAATACCGGCTTACTAAATGCCTTCGCGGCAGACAGAAACCATCTAGGTTCAGCGAGCATAGGGGTGTCGCAATCTAAGTCAGGTGGTAGTGAACCTGGAATAAGTGGGTTTTGAGTTTTTTCCTAAAGTCTTGCAAATCAGTCGTTGATCGTAGCTCGTGAGGGAGTTGGTTCCAGTGGATTGGTGCTGCATATGAGAATGCTCTATTGCTTGTTTCTGCTTTGACAGCTCTTATGCTGATTGGTACACAGAGAGTGTTGCGATTTATGGTTCTTCTGTTCCTGTTGTGTGGTTGGATAGTGATTAGGTTGTCAAGGTAGGATGGTGCGATATTGTGAATGAGTTTAAAAGTTGTTATGAGAAGTTTGAATATGATGCGGGCGGCAACTGGGAGCCAATGCAGCTCCATTAGTACTGGCGTGATGTGTTCAGAGACGCCTTTTTCCATGATGACTCTTGAAGGAAACCTACGAGAACTTGGAATTGGTTCTTCGTAAACTTAAATATGAAGACCATGGTTGGCAAGTGTGTGGGGACTTGAAGGTCTTGTGCATGCTGCTCGGGCAACAAGCTGGGTATACCAAATATCCTTGTTTTCTGTGTCTATGGGATAGTCGAGACCGACAAAATCACTGGACCAAGAAGAGTTGGCAGCCAAGGGTGCTAACAGTCAGTGAAAAAAATGTGCTCCGAGAAACTTTGGTACTTTCCCTTAAAGTTCTTCTACCACCTCTCCACATAAAAATGGGATTGATGAAGCAATTCGTAAAATCACTTCCAAGAGATGGAGAATGCTTCGAATACTTGGTCACCAAGTTTCCAGGTCTGTCGGAGGCAAAATTGAAGGAAGGTGTGTTCGTCGGACCAGACATTAGAATGCTTATAGTTGATCAAGAGTTTGTCAATATGTTTATGTTTTATGTTTATGTTTTATTAAAATTTGATATACCACCCACACCAGAAGGCATCTGGGTGGTTTACAATCTTAAAAATAACAGAGCTGCGAAAATAGAAAAGAACGCCATCATGTTAAAAACAGGAAAGAAGAGAAAAGGAACAGAAAACAGGCAAATAAATAATCACATCAAAACACAATAATAGGGAAGCGGGAGAAGGGAACAAGCGCTGTGGGGGGAGGTTAAATGCCAAACTGAACAGATAAGTTTTGAGTTTTGTTTTGAACAGCCGGAAACATGTTTCGGACCGGAGGGAGGAAGGGAGCGAGTTCCATAGCCGCGGGCCCAGAAAATAAAAAGTGGAAGAGCGGGTGGATTCCAAATGTGCATGTGAGGGAGGAGGAAGAAACACACGATCAAGGTGAATAGAGCGAAGAGAGCGGTGAGAAGAATGGAAGTGAACTTGATCCGCAAGACAGAGGGGGACACCTGTATGGAGAGCCCTGTGGACAAATGTAAGAATCTTATATTGGATACGAAACGGTACCGGTAACCAGTGTTGCTGTATAAGGAGAGGGGTGACGTGATCATACCGGGAAGCATGGATTAAGAGACGGACTGCAGTGTTCTGGATGCGCTGAATCCGGGTGAGTTGAGACTGGGGCAAACCTGCTAGGACAACATTACAATAGTCGAGCCGGGATATCACCAGAGTGAGCAGAAGGGTAGCCCACTTTGACTATGCGAACATAATACTCCATGGTCTCCCAAAAAACACCCTAAACACATTACAACTAGCCATGAATGCCGCAGCCCGGGTACTATACGGTGCTTCAAAGAGCGAACATATAACACCCATCCTAATGGAGCTTCACTGGCTCCCTATATACTGCAGAATAGCATATAAAGCTCTTCTCATGACCTTTAAAGCGATAAATACTATAGCTCCTTCATCAATTTCAAAACTCCTCCATCCCACTCCCAACATCAGATCCAGGAGGTCAACAGCGGCAAATACCCTAGTTACACCACATGAGACCACAAAATGCAAACATTCAACAACAGACAGGGCCTTTGCATACTATGCACCCAGATGTTGGAACAACCTACCCCCCAACATAAGAGCTATTACTGACCTCAAGCATTTCAGAAAAGCCATAAAGCACCACCTCTTCATTCTGCATTTCCAAAGCACATCATCATCCCTCTAACAGGCACAGTAAAAATTGTAAATACCTTATTTACTCAAGATGTTGCTAAGAAATTCTATCCTTTGTATATAGGTTTTTTTACAAATATTTATAAAGTCTCCAAAAGTATATAGGTTCATTTCAAATATGTACTAAGTTTTTACAAAAATTTTATGAATATGTACAAAGTTTCCCAAAGTTAAAATCCCAGTTGAATTCTCCTGTTATATGTAAACTCATCACAGTCTGTTGCTTGCAATGAGTATTCCTGTTTAATGTAAACCGCGCTGATGAAAAAGAGTGCGGTATAAAAGAACTATAAATAAAATAAATAAATAATAAATAAATAAAAGGGCGAACAACTCGCAGTTGTCTGAGAGACAGAAAAGACCGTTGAACAACCGAAGAAATGTGTTCCTTAAAGGAAAGGGAAGAGTCGAGAACTACACCAAGGTAACGAAAAGAAGAGACCAAAGGGATAGGCTGGGAGGAAAAAGTCGGAGCATACGAGGGGGAGGGACTTCCTAATGTGAACCAGGTGGCAAAAGACTTAGAGGAATTAACATGAAGAAAATTGGATGTGAACCAAGATGTAACAGCGGAAAGACAGTGATTGAGAGGGGAGATATCTGGTGTGAGAGAGTCAGTGTGATGTAAGAAAAGAATATCATCTGCATAATAATATGCAGAGATACCGAACTGCTGAACAACAAGAGCAAGAAGTGCTAGGAAAACATTAAAAAGAAGTGGGGCAAGGACAGACCCTTGGGGGACACCACAGAAAAGAGGAGTCGGGGACGAGGAAGCAGACCCAGAAACAACAGTGAAAGAACGATCAAAAAGGAAAGAGTGAAACCATCGAAGAACTGTGCCTGAAATACCGGCTTCTTGAAGACGAGTGAGGAGAGTACGATGATCCACCAAATCAAAAGCCGCAGAAAGATCAAGAGATACAGCAAGAGTAATAAGACCGTGATCATGTGCATAGTGAAGTTCATTAAGAACAGAAAGAAGGATAGACTCTGTGCTGTGACCGGGGCGAAAACCAGATTGCCGGGGGTGGAGGGTAAGGGAAGCTTCAAGGTGAGTGGAGAGTTGAAGGAAAACAAGTTTCTCAAGCAGCTTTGAGAGAAAACAGAGATTAGAAATAGGACGCCAGTTGGAGAGAGTGGTAGGATCAGAGGAGTGTGATTTCTGAATTGGACGGACAACAGCGTGCTTCCATGGTGAAGGGAAAGCACCAGAGGACAGACTAGAGTTGAGAAGTAAAAGAATAAAGGGGGACAAGTGCAATGAGGGTTCAAGCAGCCACTGTGATGGAATAGGGTCAGCAGAGCATCTTGTTTTACGGATAGACTGAAAGGTCTTGAGCAGGACGGCTGAGGAAATTGGCTCAAAGGAGGACCAAGAATGCGACAATGCTGGAGAAGGAGGAACAAGGGGAAGAGGGGAAGAGGGGGAGGGCGTTGGAGGGGGGGAAAGGGGGGGAGGACATAAGGGGAGAGATTGGCGAAGGGTATGAACCTTGGAGATAAAGAAAGAGGCAAGCGTAGAGGGATCTGGAGGGGTAAGAGAAGATAGTGGAGGAGAGGATAAGACCGAGTGGGAAGCAGTAAGAGAACGAAGAACAGATTGCAGTTGACGGGAAGAATTGGAGGAATTAGAGATTAGCTGAGAGTAGTAGTCACACTTAGCGGAATGAAGAAGGATACGATAATGTCGGTGACAAGAACGGAAAGCCTGTAGTGTAGGTAAGGATGGATGTTTTCGCCAAAGGCGTTCCGCACGGTGGAGATATTTGCGATGTAGAAGAAGACCAGGGTGGAACCAAAGGTGATGAGGACGGTGCCGAGGGGTCTGACGAAGGCATAAAGGAGCAACAGTATCCAGGGCAGAAGAAAGAGAAGAGTGCCAAAGATGTGCTTGGGCATCAAGAGAACGAGACGCAAAGTCTTCTGGAAATAGAGAAGCAGAGGAAGGGAAATGGGATAACGTGTCTGAGGTAATCTTACGGACAGATAGGAGTTGACCTGGGTTGGTAATAGAAGTATTACCAGGTAGCGTAGAGGGTGGAGGGGAGGGTATAGGGATGGAGAAGAGAAGACAGAAATGATCAGACCAGGGAAGAGGAAACGAAGAAAGAGAAGAGGGAGGAACAGGGGTGGAAGTAGAGGTAATGATGAGATCAAGAGAGTGACCAGCGATATGGGTAGGGAAGGAGACGAACTGACGAAGAGATAGATCAGATAAAAAGGTAAGGAAGGAAAGATCTCTCACTGTAGAAGGGGAGTCAACATGAACATTAAAATCACCTAAAATCAGAAGAGATGAGTACTGCAATGAGGCTTCTAAAATGGAAGCTAAAAGAGAGTCCCAAGCGGATGCAGCAATAGAGGAGCATAGATAAGAAGAAAGTGACAGGGAAGGGAGGAGGAATTTAAACGGAGAAGCAGAGATTCCGGATAAGGCAGGGAGGAGGAAGTAGAGAGCTCAAGAAGGGGGAGAGAGGAGCGATAGATAACAGCAACTCCTCCACCGGCCCTCCCCCGGCGGGAAGTAGATAGAAAGGAATACCATGACGGATCCTCAAAAAGAAGGGTGGACTGCATTTAAAGAAGTCGTAGAGAAAGTTTTAGGCAATAACAAAGAACCTCACTACAAAAAGATTGTCGGACGAATGCTGAAAGCATTTCAAGCTTTAGGTTGCCTGATGAGTTTGAAAGTGCATTTCCTCCAGTCCCACCTTTACTACTTTCCTGAAAATTTGGGAGCTGTGAGTGAGGAACAAGGTGAACGATTCCACCAAGACATTAAAGAGATGGAAAGAAGATACCAGGGAAAATGGAGCATTACAATGATGGCAGACTACTGTTAGATGCTTCAGAGAGATATTCCAGATGCTACTCACAAGCGTAAATGCACCAAGAAGAGCCTCACAAGGAAGAAGAATCGAGTTTAGTGTGTGTAGGTGAGTTCATTTCAGTTCAAAAAAGGATTTTCATGAAAATATTGTAATAAAACTTTAATTTTAAAAGTCTATTTCCATTTATTTTGAGGTATTGCCTTATTTAACATAGTTACCTAAATTGTCAGGAAACGTGATGTCCTCTGACAAAATGGAGGTCATTTTCAGATTCAGCACACCAAAAAACATAAAGATTATAAGAACATAAGATATGCCATACTGGGTCAGACCAAGGTCCATCGAGCCCAGTATTCTGTTTCCAACAGTGGCCAATCTAGGTCATATGTACCTAGCAGTTTCCCCAAGAGACACAAGTTCCACAATGCTTGTACTGGGTCAAGCATTGATATCTTCGGTCACTTCTTAATAATGGTTTATGGACCTTTCCTCCAGGAACTTGTCCAAACCTTTTTTAAACCCAGCTACACTAACAGCCTTCACTACATCCTCCGGTAACAAATTCCAGAGTTTGATTACACGTTGAGTGAAAAAATATTTTCTTTTATTAGTCTTAAATAGTTTACCCTGTAGCTTCATTGCATGTCCCTAGTCTTTCTATATTCTGATAACGTAAACAATCGATCTACGTTTACCCGTTCCACTCCGTTCATTAATTTATAGACTTCTATCATATCTCCCCTCAGCCGTCTCTTTTCCAGGTTAAAGAGCCCTAACCTTTTTAGCCTTTCCTCATAGGAGTATCCTTCCATCCCCTTTACCATTTTGGTGGCTCTTCTCTGAACCTTTTCTAAAATCGCTATATCCTTTTTAAGATACGGCGACCAGAATTGCACACAATATTCAAGGTGCGGTCTCACCATGGAACGATATAGAGGCATTATATCATCTTTTGTTTTATTTTCCATTCCTTTCCTTATCATACCTAGCATTCTGTTTGCTCTCTTGACCGCCGCTGCACACTGGGCCGAGGGTTTTAACATGGTATCCACAATGACACCTAAATCTTTTTCCTGGGTGGTGGTTCCTAATGTGGAACCTTGCATCGTGTAACCATAGTTTGGGTTGTTCTTCCCTAGGTGCATAACCTTGCACTTGTCCACATTAAATTTCATCTGCCATTTTGATGCCCAGTCTTCCAATTTATCAAGATCCTCTTGCAATTTTTCACAATCCTCTTGGGTTTTAACAACTTTAAATAGTTTTGTGTCATCTGCAAATTTGATAACCTCACTCGTTATTCCACTTTCCAGGTCATTTATGAATATGTCAAAAAGCAGCGGACCCAGCATAGATCCCTGGGGTACACCACTATTCACCTTTCTCCATTGGGAAAATTGGGCATTTAGCCCTACCCTCTGCTTTCTATCTTTTAACCAGTTCCTGATCCACAATAGTACACTGCCTCCTATCCCATGACTCTTTAGTTTTGCCAAAAGTCTCTGATGAGGGACCTTGTCAAAGGCTTTCTGAAAGTCCAGATACACAATATCAACCGACTCACCTTTGTCCACCTGTTTATTCACTCCTTCAAAAAAACATAACAGATTAGTAAGACAAGATCTTCCTTGTCTAAAGCCATGTTGGCTGTCTCCCATTAGGTCGTGACTATCTACATGCTGAGTAATTTTATTCTTTATGATGGTTTCTACCATTTTTCCCGGTACTGACGTCAGGCTCACCGGTCTGTAGTTTCCCGGATCACCCTTGGAACCCTTTTTAAAAATTGGTGTTACATTGGCGATCCTCCAATGTTCAGGTATTAGAGATGATTTTAATGATAGTTCACAGATTACTAATAGCAGGTCTGCAATCTCATATTTCAGTTCTTTCAACACCCTTGGATGTATACCATCCGGCCCAGGTGATTTGCTACTCTTCAGTTTATCTAATAGTTGTAAGACATCTTCCCGATGTATCGATATTTCCTTCAATTCTTCCGCACCTTTAAATACCACTTCAGTCATGGGTAACATCCATACATCTTCCTCAGTAAAGACCGAAGCAAAGAATTCATTCAGTCTCTCCGCTATCACCTTGTCACCTCTTAGTGCTCCTTTAACCCCTTTATCATCTAATGGACCAACTGACTCTCTCACAGGTTTTTTGCTACGAATGTACTTGAAAAGGTCTTTATTTCGTGTTTTTGCTTCCGCAGCAAGCTTCTTCGCAAATTCTCTCTTTGCCTGCCTTATCAATGCCTTGCATTTGACTTGCCAGTGCTTGTGCTGTTTCCAGGTTTCGTCATTTGGCTCTTTTTTCCATTTCCTGAAAGATGCTTTTTTGGCAACAACAGCCTCTCTGACCTCACCTTTAAACCATGCTGGCAGTTTTTGGACTTCCTTCCACTTTTCTTAAAGCGTGGAATACAGCTGGTCTGGGCTTCCAAGATAGTATTTTTCAACAACATCCAAGCTTGATGTACGTCTTTAACCTTTGCAACTGCTCCTTTTAGTTTTTTCTTAACTGTTTTCCTCATTTTATCATAGTCTCCCTTTCGAAAGTTAAAGGGTAGTAGTACTGTGGATTTCCTTACTATCCCTCCTCCACTAATTAAATCAAAGGCGATCATGCTATGATCACTATTGCCAAGTGGCCCCAACACCCTTATCTCTTGCATTAGATCTGGTGTTCCACTAAGGACTAGGTCTAATATGGCTTCCCATCTGGTCGGTTCATGAACCAGCTGCTCCAAGAAGCAGTCATTTATTTCATCTAGGAACTTTATCTCCCTAGCATGTCCTGCTGTGACACTGACCAGTCGATGCCGGGGTAATTGAAATCACCCATTATTATTACTGCACTGTAACGTTTGCTAGCTTCCTTGATTTCTTTGAGCATTTCATCATCCATTTGTTCATTCTGGCCAGGCGGACGATAGTACACCCCCACTGCCATCGCCTTCCCCTTTTTACATGGAATTTCAATCCATAGAGATTCTACAGCAAATGTTGTTTCTTGCAAAACTTTAATCCTTTCTGACTCAATGCCCTCTCTAACATAGAGCGCAACCCTTCCACCAATTTGATCAGCTCTATCATTACGATATAGTTTGTACCCAGGTATCACAGTGTCCCACTGGTTGTCCTCCTTCCACCATGTCTCTGATATTCCAATCATATCTAACCTCTCGTTTAGTGCTATATATTCTAACTCTCCCATCTTGTTTTTAGACTTCTAGCATTTGCATACAAGCATTTTAGAGACTGTATTATATTCATATTAATATGGCTATTGGTAGACATGGGTAATTTGGGATCTTTAAGCTCTGTCTGCTCCATACTCGAGGGCATTTGGGCTACTTTACTCTTTTTTGGAACCTCTCTGCTTTTTGTAGTATCCTTCAAGGATACATTCTTCTGAACCATGCGCTCTTGGGCGACTGTCGGCTTTCCCCTATTATCTAGTTTAAAAGCTGCTCTATCTCCTTTTTAAAGGTTAATGCCAGCAGCCTGGTTCCATCCCGGTTAAGGTGAAGCCCATCCCTTCGGAAGAGCCCCTCCTTTCCCCAGAATGTTCCCCTGTTCCTAACAAATCCAAACCCCTCATCTCTGCACCATTGTCTCATCCACGCACTGAGACTCCGGAGCTCTGCCTGCCTTTTGGGTCCTGCGCGTGGAACGGGAAGCATTTCGGAGAATGCTACCCTGGAAGTTCTGGATTTCAACTTCCTACCTAAAAGCCTAAATTTAGCTTCCAGAACCTCCCTACCACATTTTCCTATGTCATTGGTACCGACATGTACCAAGACAGCAGATTCCTCCCCAGCACTATCTAAGACCTTATCTAGGTGGCGCGTGAAGTCCGCTACCTTCGCACCAGGCAGGCATATTACCAGGCGATCCTCACGTCCACCAGCCACCCAGCTATCTACATGCCTAATGATCGAATCACCAACTATAACTGCTGTCCTAACCCTTCCCTCATGGGCACTTGGCCCTGGAGATACCTCCTCGGTGCGAGAGGGGTTTACATCACCTGGAGGACAGGTCCTAGTTATAGGATCACTTCCTGCCACACCAGGGTGATGCTCTCCTGTCATGTGACCTCTCTCCTCCATGGCAACAGCTCTCGAAAAAATATTTTTTGCAGACCTGTGTTATTATTACTGCGCTGTAACAAATTTTGTTTCCTGCAAAACTTTAATCCTTTCTGACTCAATGCCCTCTCTAACATAGAGTGCAACCCCTCCACCAATTTGATCAGCTCTATCATTACGATATAGTTTGTACCCAGGTATCAGTGTGTCCCACTGGTTGTCCTCCTTCCACCATGTCTCTGATATTCCAATCATATCTAACCTCTCATTTAGTGCTATATATTCTAACTCTCCCATATCATTTTCTTTGGAGACTAAAGAAGAGCCCAGGTGAAAAGAACTGGAGATTCTCCAGTATACCTCCGCTCCCAAGGAAGCAGTGACATTGCCCATGCAGCTTATCCTTCAGAGAGAACAAAAGAGAATGTGAGAGAACCCCCTCTCTGTACCTCCAATGAACAGAAAGCTTGACTCTATGTACAGAGTCCAGCGATCTCCCGGATTCAAGAAGCCTCAGCTTCCTCACCACTCGGTGGTCTAGTCTGCCCTAAAAAAATCTAAAAGCTCCAAGACTCAATCCTCTACACCCCCAGGGAGGGAGGCTCAGACATTGAACTCTTTTGCAAGGAGGGTTTTCCAGAGTTCCATGCTTGCAGCCCACATGGCCTTCTATCAGCTTTACATGAGCATGTTCTTGAAGGACATTGTATGGCATAGATGATCTCTCCCAGTATTTCCCTCCAGAGAGATCAGAATAGTATTGTTCCCTGGTCAAACACAGCAAAGACTGCTCAAAACTCATGGTCCAAGCGACACATGATACCTTTTAAAACGGTTATCAAGAGCTGCTGCAGTGGTGCCCGGAGACTTGCCTGGCTTTGAGCTTTAGACCTTGAACAATCTGTGCAGGAAAAGCTTGCTAACGTACTATGCCATGGGGAGAATTTCTTTGAAGAAAAAGTCGAAGAGACGGATGACTTCATTGAAAAGCCGCATGTCACCGTTTGAAATCTCTAAAGGCACATGTCTGAGTCAGCCTCCTGCCACAGGAGGTTTCAAGGTGGCAACCAGAAAAAGACTTACTAATCTCATAGGCGTAGGTATTTTCCAGGTTATCACTAATCTCCAGGAACAAGCAGGAATGAGTCTTCACATATGGGTACGTCGGTACCGACGGAGTCTGCACGGGAACGCTTCCCAGCATCCAATCAAGAGCTTTTGGAAGCATCCCAGCACACCTGCGTGCTGCCTTCCCGCCTTTCCCAACTGCCTCTCCTCAGTTTTCGTTTTTCCGCGGAGCCGGCAGGACGTCCTCCTGTCACCGCAGAAAATTCTTGTTTTTATTTTTTAGTTTTCTTGTGGTCGCGGCTGTCTTCCCGACGCCACCGGTACCACCGGTGTTTTTCTTTTCTTTTCTTTAAATATTTTTCCTTTTCCACGGGATATATTTTTTCCTCATAGTATCCCACGGTCTTAGGCTTTTTAGGCCTCTTCTTTTTCCTTCATGGAACCGCCAGGCACTTTCTCTAAGAAATGTTCATCCTGTGGCGGTACAACTTTGTTTTTAGACCCTCAAAGTCGGTGTCTAACCTGCTTGGGTCCTGACAACAGTTTGGTGAGAAGAGGTTTTCAACATCGAGATTCCCTCGATACACGGTTGCCTTCCAACTTCGGGGCACCATCCCCTTCTTCTTCCACACAAGATCAGGTAACCCACAAACAGTCTGTTAAGACTAGCCAGTCCTCGAGTGGAAGGTCTAATGCACAGCATGAAGATGGCTCCAGCCTTGCCCTCGAGGGCCCACTGGCTTCAAAACCCCGGCGGGAGTCTTCGGTCTCCAAAGCAAATAAGGGGTTTCAGGTTGTTCCTGGGGTTCACCCCTCACAGAACATACCTCAGCTGTGTCCGGTGGTGGCATCCGCTTCGAGCGGTACCGATACCCCGACATCGGCACTGGTGTTGGATGAAATACTCCTCACCAGGGATCGTCATCTGGCGTCCTCGGTACCTTCGGGACCGGTAGATATACCCCAGACTGACTTTCCATTATCAGTACCAGCACTGATACTACCACTGACGTTGGTACCCTCCAGACGTGCATCGATAGACTCGCTTCCTTCGATGCCGAGTCTGGAATCGATCTCCAGTCTGGAGGACTGGGTACCGACTCGCCTTGGTACCGGCTCTCGGCGGTACCGAAGGCTCGGTTCCGATAATTCCGATCCACAACTCTCGGTTCCTTTCACGCTGATTGAGTTGCCACTGGTTGACCTTCCTTCACCGGTGTCAGACACGGTACTGAAATCGGTACCGACGACCTCATTACCTTTGCGGTCGGTGCCTTCCATGCTTCGCTTATCAGGCTCTCTGCCCTCGATGCCGAGTTTGGAATCGATCTCTAGTCTAGAAGACTCGGTACCAATAGCTTTTGGTACCGACATTGATCGATACTGGTGCTTCGGTACCGAGGATACTGGCCGGATGGGTTCGGTCACCTTGGTACAAATTGAACTGTCACAGATGACTACTCTGATGTCTTTGTCGGGCTCGACTCCGACATCGGTACCGGTCTTGACATCCACAGTAGCATCGTGGCCAACTCCTACCATGCTTTTTTCAACAGGATCGCTCCTTTCTATACCAAGCTTGGAGTCGATACCTGGCATGGACAATGTGGTAAGGACGGTTGCTGCTCATGATACCCAGTACCAGCAACCATCTCTTAAGCATTCCACACTGCACTGTGCAGGATCTTCTATTCCTATATTTTTTGATACCTCTGTGGATGCTCAAGCTAGTTCTGTAAATCTAACCTGTCCAAGAGAGATTCCTGTTAGGGATCCCTTTTTTCAGAGCTTCCTCTGGGATATAGCAAGATCTCTTGCCATTCCTATCCCAGGACATGATCCTGCACAAGGCTCTCTTTCTACCAAAGCAAAGGGGAACATAATGCTTCCTTTGCATCATTCCTTGCAGGATCTCCTTCTAGGAATGTGGGAAACACCTCTCCGGGTACCCCCAACCTCCCAGGGCAACTGATCTGTTATATCAGGTGCCCCCCTCTCCAGGGTTTCAAAAGACTCAACTTCCTCATCATTCCCTAGTAGTGGAATCAGCAATGAGGCGGGTAAAGAGTAAGAAAAAGCACTCTTCCTATCCGCCAGGTCGTGAGTCTAAAACACTAGATGACTTTGGACGTCAAACCTTCCAGACATCTATGCTTTCTGCAAGAATGCTATCATAAATATTTTATATCAGTATTTCTCTTGAGGAGGTCACAAAGCAATTACATCTTTTGTTGCCTTTTCTTTCAGATTCCAGGAGTACAGACTATTCCTCACTGCTTAAGCATATCCTGAATATCTCTTGGTTTCTTTCTCGTGCTTCCCTAGACTCTTGAGTCTGTTAGCAGGACTTCTGCTATAGCTATAGGGGCACGACGTAGAGCCTGGCTCCAAGCTTCAGACTTGGACAAATGGGCACAACAAAGGCAGGGACATACTCCTTGCACTGGAGAAAATCTTTTCAACAAGGAGTCTTTACGTCAGGTTACTCAGTTGTCCACTGATTTACCTGTTCCTAGGGGTTTTTTACCCCTTCCTCTGTCCCAGTACGTAGGAAATGTCCTACCAAACTTTCTTCCCACAGGAGAAGGTTTTATTCATCACTTGCCCATCATACAGATGTTCCCCAACAGGGAAAGCATCGTCCTGGTCTAAAGAATCCAACCTCTCACCAGGCTCAGCAAACCCAGCACCTGCAGGGTTTCTGATCATTCATCATCAGATGCTTGTGACCCTTGGGGTTAGAATCTACAGTTGCTTCTTCTCAATAGAGGCAATCCACCACTTTATTCTAACCCTACACAGGGATCTCTTTCCAAAAGATATCCATTTTTTCTATATTTCTATGAGCTGTCAGGTTGTTCATGCCTATAAGTCACAGGTTTCTCCTCTTTTCCCTGCTAGGGAAAGAGGTCTAACCACTATCAAATGATAGTTCCTGTGCCAGCATGTATTTTTCCTTTCTATAGACTTACTACTTCGTAAGTCTTCTTCAGCTCCATTCTCTTCACCCTCTTACCAAGTTTTTCCTCTGTAAGAGCGGAATTACTTACTGGGAGGCTTTCTCTTCAGCCTCGCTAGTTTTCTCACTTTCCAGTGCGGAGTTTTCCTCTCTGAGTCACCTCCCCTGTTTTAATCTTCCTTGGGGCAGCTTATCAGACATGTCCAGAGTTCCTACTCCTGTTCTGTCTGTTCTTTCTGCTTTGGAACAGTAAGATTCTTCTGCTGTCTTGCCAACAGCTGCCCATCCAGGAGCTTTAATGTTTGGACCACTGGTTCTTATCCACAAACTACCAGATTGTCCTCCACTAACATTCTGTCTAGTCTTTGTAGTGGCTCCAAGTCAGTACTCCATCTCTCTTAGAGGTCCTCTCACTACAAGCTTCTAGATTGTTTTTCTATTCTGCCATCTTCATTTCCTGAGTTGGCAGCATAGTCAACTGAGATACTGGCTCTCTACCAGCCAGTTCCATGCTCTCTGCAATCTACAGAGAAGCTTTCCACTATGGGCCCTTGCTAGAGAGCATGGTTTTTTTTTTCTCCAACAGCTATCCTAGCTGGTTAGAAAAGGCTTTTCAGTCATGTCTCCCATGACTAGAAGGGTCCCCCTTCTTTTCTATCTCCTTTTTTGATATAAAGGACATAGGCCTTCTCTTACGTGAAGACTCAAGGAGTTGCCAGTTCCCTGCTTTGGTCCATAGTATTCCCAATCGGGGATATGCTCGTCCTCATGGTAAGAACGCATGATACCTTTGCCCTTAAGCAGGTCAACATGGTATCTCATCTTTAGGCGTCTTCTGTCTACTTACCATGCCAGAGTCCTGGAAGACTCAGGACTTCCTGGCTGCACACTGACATTGTCCTTGGTCTTTCATGTAACAATCCTGGTTCTTTTGCACTAACTAGCATTCTTGCAGATTATAACCAGGAGGAATATATTCTCTATATGTCTTCTCAAGTAGGTTCCACCTCCTTGTTATTAGATGAATCTTTCCTCTCCACATAGCCTATGTGATCACTGTACTGTAGGCATATCTCTGTCTGTTTACCTGCAGACCCCTATATGTAAGCCTACACGTTCCCTGTAAAATAGTTATCTCCAAGTTATAATACCCTGTTCAATGTAATTTCAGTTTGTTCAATGTAAACCGCACTGATGCAGAATAGCGCGGTATATAAGAGAATGTAAATAAAAATAAATAAATAAATAAAATAAAAACATATACATATTATTTTTTGTGTGTATTTTATGCCCTGTCATATCTCATTATATATATATTCTTATATGTCTATCTATCTATATATATATATATATATATATATTATATATATATATATATAATATATATATATATATATCTGTTGAGATATTTTCTTATAGATAAATATGTATCCACATACTTATCTATCTCCCTGTCTATTCTCATATACCTATATGATTCTGACAGAGGGTTTTTACCCATACCTATGCTATCTAGCAGGTTTGGGGTTTTTACACACACACCCACTCCTATGGTAGTCAACAATTTTCATACCATAGCCTAATGGTTTATGTACCTCTGAAGCTCTCCATACTCAATATCTCTCCTAGCTTATCCCAGTTAGGAGAGACATTGTGGATCTTCAGTTAATCACAGGCTTTAACGCCTCCGGCATTTGTCCTCTCTTCTTGGGATACAAGGGGTCCCCATACCCTTTCTCCCCACAAGGACTATGCCTGTTTGTCCAAATCAGTTAGCCTTTCTCTTTTTGCTCCTAAGAGTGAGCCACGCTCCCGCCAAAAGAGTTAGGTTTTTGTCATAAACCCTTCCTCTGAAGGCCCACAGTTTTTTGTACTATCCCAGTTTTTCCTACTGGGGTTACCTATTCCTTTCAGAATTCTGACCTCCACATTTTTTCCTACAGGTTTATTACCTCCACTTATAGTGAGGTCCTCTCCAAGGTTCCTCTACTGGGTTCCCAGTAGATCCATGAACCTCCTTCTCTGAAATCCTGTTAGGGGAGGTCTCTATTGCAATCTTCTGCAACATCATTGATGACAATCATCATCCACACATGGATTCCTTCCCTGCAGTCCTATGCTAGGTTAGCTGTTCCACAGCATTTTTTTCTTTCTTCAACTCCTACCCTCCATCCTCAGGATGCCTGGTGTTCTGGGAGATAGCATGTTCCAACCTATGACATGCTGAGACTCCAGGCATCTCAGCTTGGGAGTCCCCATATGTGAAGACTCATTCCTGCTTGTTCCTGGAGATAGCACAGTTACTTACCTGTAACAGGTGATCTCTGGGAACAGCAGGAATAAGTCTTCACAACCCACCCACCTCCCCAGGAGTTGTATCTCTATCTATCTTTCCTTTCCTTTCTCTCTCTCTCTTTGTCTCAGCTTAAAACTTAACTGAGGAGAGGCAGTTGGGAAAGGCGGGTAGGCAGCGCCAGGCGTGCTGGGATGCTTCCAAAAGCTCTTGATTGGACGCTGGGAAGCGTTCCCGCGCAAACTCCGTCGGTACCGACGTACCCATATGTGAAGACTTATTCCTGCTGTTCCCAGAGATCACCTGTTACAGGTTAGTAACTGTGCTTTACCAAATCAAGCAAAGCAGACTCCTCGAGCTCAAATAAAGCAAGAAAAGTCTCAGAAGGCCTAGCTGGCTTCTCAGCCATAGCCAGGAGCAAGGTTTTGACTGATTCCTGAAGAGCTTGGCCATTCTTCTAATAACTACAACAGAAGACTCTCATGTCTGAGGGAGGCTCACTCTCTTTGCCCAGAGGTAGCCCTTATAACCTCAGGACACCTGGGTCTTAGAAATTATCCAAAGCAATTACAAATTGCATCTATTCAATTTTCCTCTAAATTGCACTCCTCACATATGGGTGATGTCAGTGCCCTCACGGAATCATCTCCCCAGCTTTCAAAGAAAGCCTTTGGGAGATGACACCATGCATGCCTGGTCCCCTTCCTGCCCAAGGGTGCCATCCTGCCTCAGTCGCCTTTTTTTCACCTGGAAAAAGTATCAGGGTTTTTTTTCGGTTTTTCCTCTTCTCTGGTCTTCCATCAGTACTCTTCCCACCCTGAGTACGCTGCCTCAGCATCGCGTCTTGGGTCCGTTTAAATTTTCTCTTTTTTTCTTTAGTGTGTTTGTGCCTTTTTTTGCCACTGGCAGAGCCTGGGGTGTTCAGTCTAGCTGGGACCCCTTTCCCCACCATGGCCTCCAGTGTCTTCAAGAAGTGTGATTGGTGCACAAGGGTCATGTCCCTCACAGGCACGCACAACTGCTGCCTCCGTTGCCTTGGGCCAGACCACAAGAAGAAAAATAAATCCTTGAGGGCCAAGTCTGTGGACAGATCCAGGAAGGCGGAGCATCCACCTTGGGAGAGTGACAAAGCTTCTTATCCCTATCCGGTAGTGGACAGAGCCGGGCAATAGCTCACGTACCCTCTTAAGGGCCACCTCTAAGACATCCCATTTGTCCTGAATCATCTGATTCCGATGCAGCAGAAAAAATGTCTTTGACTTTCTGACTGCTTGAAACAAAGGGTCCTCCAGTGGCTCTTCCTCTACTGGGGCATCAGCCGCCATATTAAGAGCTTTAGCGGAATGCGTGATCAATGCTGCTAACTCCTCTCTACAGAAAATCCGAACAATGTGAGACTCTTTCCCCTGTGGGTTCTCGCCTTCCTCATACTCCAAAAACTCTGCATCCATGTCCACCTCCACCCCCGGATCCTTGGCCTCATTTGAATGAACTGAGCCCAGGTCCTTCCAAGGGTCAGTTTCCAGATGCTTTCTACTAGGGCTGGGCTTCCCATCGGCCTTCATCCCCAAGAGGGCCTCGGACGAGGTTTGCTTCCTAGCTCACCCCTGGGAACCCACTGGCTTCACCATGCTGCCTCATGCAAAAGGCCCTGTGCATGAGCAGAACAAACTCAGGTAAAAGCTCCCTGGGAGTAAATCCGCAGACAAATCCTTAGAGGTGGATGGTCATGGTGATCTAAGCCCCCTACTTCTAGGCTCGGTGGAGTAGGATTAACTCCCATCCTCTGGTATCCCAGTGGCCACTCCGCCAGGGGCTGGAGAAGACAGATCCTCTAGCGGAGAAGGTTCTTCCGCTCCTCGAGAAGCTCGGTCCATTCTCTCTTCCAAGAAACCTTCCTCAGCTGACCTGGCTTCTACATGACAATTGCGGCAGAAGCCCATGGCCAAAACTGATCCCCGATAAGAGCTACACACTAGGCAAATGTGTCGAGGGCATAATCTTGATCACAAAGAGAATCTACTGTGTCCCGAGCCAACCTACAGGCCAAAATGCCCCTTGACCTGGGTTTAGCTCTCCCAAACGCAGCAAAGAAAAAAATAGTCCCTCAGTGGCTGTTCCAGAGCCAGAGGGAGGGCATAGACTGCGAGGGCAGACCTCCCCCCCCCCCCAGGCCACCCTTCCATGTGGTCGAGGGCCCTGAACAATGGCAGTGTTTCCAACCCAAACCAGAGCTTCTCTCACAGTCCCCGATGTTCCCTGCAATCCTCCACTAACACCCCTGAGGTAATGCGCAGTCTCCTCTATGCCCGGCAAGCAGGAAAAAAACTCTCTGCTGTAGCCATAGCCGTCCGCGATGTTCCCCCGGCAGCCGCTCAGCTGATAGCTCAGCTTTGATGGTGCCAACCTCCCAGAGCGCACACATACTGATATGCATGGGCCCGATTTGACAGTAGCTCCTTTCCCCAAAACAAATGCGGCAGCCGCTGAGCCCCTTTTCACTCCCCGTACTGGGCACCCAATGCCTCCCGAAGGGATTTTATGCCTGCCGGTTCCGTGCACTGCGCTGTCTCCTGTTTTGTTTTGGGGATTTTTTCCAATTCAAATGGCCTTTATTTAGGGCACAAAACTTCCCCCCAAACAGAAGGGCCAGCCCTGCACCCCAAAATATTTGCCCACTTGCCCAATCCTTAGTTGTCCCTTCAGTGAGTCCCTATCTATGGGATCATCTCTCTCCAGCTGATTGGAGACCGAGATACTGGGGACTGGTGGGCAGTGCCAGCTGTCTTTCTATGGTGAGGTCAGAGAATTCTGACATGTTCAGTCTCCAAACTGCTGGTGAGAGCTAACTACTCACAGGTAATGGGACTGGACTAGAGGAACGATAAGGAAGTTTACAAAAAAAATACTGAAACTCCCATAAGAATTAAATACTACTATTTAACACAAAGTGTCAAGACAGGATTGCACTATTTTTTTTTCTTTTTTAACTTTGTAAATAGTTTTCTCTCTGATGTGGTAAAGAAACTTCATCTCTCTCAGGAAGTGTGAGGGCAGATTATCAGATAAAGTGTCCCTCTTTTCAAAAATTTCAACTGATTATTATCTAGTCCCCAAATAAGAATAAAATTTAGGAAAAAGAAATATCCTTATTTGCAGGAGACCTTAGCTGAATTTACAAAACAGCAACAGGTAAGTATTTAATAGATCTGTCTCTACAGTGTGTTATATGGAGAAATTTTCACTTACCATTAATTTTCCTTCCTGGAATTCTGCTAGACCAAGTCCAGACAAGTGGGTTTAGTTCCCCTACCAGCAGATGTTGGAGACAGAGACAAATAAAAAAATGCCAGTAGCCTGATTGGCTGTTCCCTGGTAATATCTAGCTACCCCCAGTAGAGGGCGCTCCAGTATTGTAACAAGCCATAATGGAAAACAGATGCAACCATGAAGCAAAAAATTCAAAAACCCGATAAAAACCATCAATATTTACAAGAGGCGATAGCACTCCGCTGCAAAGTCTTGGCTGCTCATCAATACACCTCTGAACCAGATAGCCAGAATAGGGAGGGTCCTGGACTGATCTAGCAGGATTCCAGGAAAGGAAATTAACGGTAAGTGAAAATTTCTCCTTCCAGTACATCCTGCCAGACCAGTCCAGACAAGTGGGAAGTACTCAAGTTAACTGCCCTTTGGGTGGGAAGACACAGCCGCCGAGACAACCTTTGCTCCGAACTGCGCTTCTTCCCAAGCTTGAGTATCGAGCCAATAGTGACGCACAAAAGTGGATAGGGAGGACCAAGTGGCCGCCCTACAGATATCAAGAGGATGAACCTGAGCGCGCTCCGCCCAAGATGTAGCTTGCACCCGCGTAGAGTGCGCTCGGAGACTGATAGGAATAGGCTTTCCCTTAAGGCTGTACGCCGATTCAATTGCTAACCACAACCACCGAGCGATTGTGCGCTTGGAAGCAGCTTGACCCTTACGGGGTCCAACAAAAAGCACGAAAAGATGATCAGAGATACGAAAAGGATTTGTTACCCGAAGATACCTGCGAAGGGTCCTGCCAAGATCCAGACAACGGAGTCCCTTATTTTTGCCCGCACATTGATCCTGCGAAAAACAAGGAGCCCGCATTAAAACCTGTAAGACGAGGGACAGATCCCATGCCGATACCAGAGGTCGAACCAGAGGATGAACCACCTTAACCGCTTTAATTGTTGCCAGTAACAATTAGTCATTGCACTGTTGCTAGCAATTGCTGGTCACTGCACTGCTGCTAGTCATTGCACTGTTGCTATTTAATCTAAAATGTATAAGGTCCTGTTATCACTCACTACCCTCCTTACCTTTGGGCTCCCCTGCGTCACAAACGCCCTCAACCACGATACCAGCTACATACCAGTACTACATACATTTGGAAGAAGATGGTATGAATTCCCCCACTACACAACGGCAAAACGCAACCACACATCCCACTCCCATCTACTTAGCATTCCTCTACAAGTCATCAACAAAACACAAACTGAGAAGCTCCATCGCCAACACCTCCTAAAATGTGCATTGATAAATGCCAGATCCATACGATCAAAATGGCCTGCAGCCATGGACTTGATTCCTCAATACAATCTCGACATCCTGATGGTCACGGAATCATGGCTATCTGATTGTGACAACATCCTCCTGAATCAGATGCTGCCTCCTGGATTTGACCTCTACACATGCCACAGGCCCACTCAAAAAGGAGGCGGAACGCTCATCCTCGCCAAAACAGATCTTAATTTCAAGCTATGCAACTCCTCCAGCTCAACCCACCTCGACTCCCTCACTATATCTAATGAACTCTGCTCAATCAACCTGCTTTATCGAGCACCCTCCCCATCACCGGATGACCTTCCAACAATAACTGAACTCGCGTGCGCAACATCCACCTCACGCTCTCCAAATTGGGTAGTTGGTGATTTCAACCTCCCATCTCTCCATGATAGCCACTCAGAAGCATTTCTAGACGCACTAGGGGATCTAGGCTACAAACAATACGTCGACTCTCCCACCCACACTAAAGGAGGTAAACTAGACCTCATTTTTGCACCCCATTTCAACACCTTAACACACCAAGCCCTTGAACTGTCAGTTATACCAGTACCATGGTCTGATCACAACCTTATTCGATTCAATATACCCACCTATACCTCTCACATGAGCCAAATATCATCTAACTTACCTGGAACCCACGCAACCCGTTTTCAACCTCTCAACCGTGACAAGGTCCTAGATAACCTTCAACCACTCTTGACTAACACCTCCCTCAACTTAGATGACCTGATATCCAAATGGGACGAGAACCTCAGAGCCGCCTCATGTCCAGTGCACAAGGATAAGAAAATAAGAAAACGAGAACACGCGCCATGGTTCTCTACTGACCTTCGTACATCTCTCATCCACTTACGCAAACTTGAAAGACAGTGGCGCCGAACCCACTCACCAGAGGCCCTTGAAACATATAACTCACACTTAACTACCCACCGTGAGAAGGTAACACTGAGTAAGAAGCTCTACCACACAAACCTATTGAAACGCTCCATCAATAAACCTCATGCACTATTCAAGTTAGTAAAATCCATAACAAGAGAGCCAGTTTCAGCCCAACCTGCAATGCCGCAGCCACAGGACTAGGCAAACTACCTGCAATCAAAAATGATTAAGGCCAGCACGAGCATAAATACCAACAACCCCTCTACATCACCTATGGCATCTCAAATAACTCCATTTTGCAACTTCAATACTATATCAACTAGTGAAATTGAGAAAATTGTCGCCTCCATCAATCCTAACACGGCACCTAATGACCCATGTCCAGCCAACTGGATCAAAGATCTGCGACATGATCTAAGCCAAATCCTGTGCAAAATACTGAACCAGTCCTTTCTAACAGGCTCATTCCCCCAGAGTCTTAAACACACCTCTATCAAGCCCCTACTAAAAAACAGTAAGCTCGATCCATCCAAAGTTGAATCATTTAGGCCAATCTCGAGCATCCCCCAGCTTGCAAAAATCATCGAGAAAGCTGCCCAACAACAGCTCCAGCATCATATTGACACAGAAGCACCACTAGACAAATCACAACATGGATTCAGAGAAGCACATGGAGTCGACACAATCCTTACAACCCTATTCAATGACCTGATCACAGGAATAAACAGCATCAAACAAGGATTTGTCCTCATCTTTTTAGACATTTCCGCCGCCTTCGATTCTGTGAACCACGATATACTGCTGCAACGTTTGAGAGAGAAGGGGATTCGAAGCACAGCATTGGAATGGTGTAGATCCTACCTTTCCAATAGGTGGCAACAAGTTAAAACAGGCCGGGAATCCTCAGAGCCATTCCTACAGTCTCAAGGTGTACCACAAGGATCCTCCCTATCGGCATTAATGTTCAATATATATATGCAGCCGATATGTGAATTGATCAGATCCTTCAACGTGCAATGCCTGGCATACGCAGACGACATCCTCATATACATGCCGTTCAAAACTGACCAACCAGTGTTTACACCAATAATCAATTGTTTCGGAGCAGTAGCTGAATGGCTGCTGACTCAAAACTTAAGAATAAATCATAGCAAAACTGATGTCCTATTTGTTACAAGGAATCGTAAGTTCGTACCTCCTCCGTCGCTGCTAGTCAACAACATAGAATTGACGTCCAAACCCTCAATCCGATACCTCGGCATCACATTAGATCAACACCTAGAGATGACAATGCATGTGAAGAATGTGACAAAGAGTATATATCATAAGATCAGAACGCTACGCCACCTCCGCCCCCTACTTGACTATACTGATTACCGATCAACCTTCCAGGCACTAGTCCTCCCACATCTAGATTTTGCGATCATCATCCTCCACGGGCTCTCTCAATCAACCTTAAATCCACTTCATCTGGCTATGAATGCAGCTGCAAGAGTCCTCTCTGGGTCACCAAGATCCGCTCACATAACGCCTATCATGAAAGACCTACACTGGCTACCTCTACAAGCCAGACTCTCATATAAGTCACTAGTCCTGACCTTCAAAGCCATGAATAACTACCCACCGACACCAATCAGCAAACTAATCCATAACACCCTCGAAAATAGAAACAGAAGGACTACAGCTATGAACACCTTAATAGTTCCCAAGATGATGACATCATGTACTAAAGCTACATCAAACAGAGCTTTCTCAATATTCGCACCCATGAATTGGAATATACTTCCCCATGAAATCCGCGGCATCAAAAGCCTATTACAATTCCGAAAAGCCGTGAAGCATCACTTATTCACAAAATATTACCCAGAAGTGATCATGGACACTCACACAACCAACAGGCCTCCCACTTACACCAAACACCTTAGCAACTTAATACAACCAGAAAATGGTTAGACTCCACGATAGTTCACATTACTACTGTTGACCCGTGCCACCTACATGAATACACGTACAATATCCACTTGAGTTTAAATATAGTATATAGTAAAAGCATATATATAGTATAATGTTGACTGTACATAGTTATCACTGTTATCCCATGTTATATATTCCCTTGTTCTCTGTAAACTCAATGTTACCTGTATGCATTGCAGTATATTTTGTTCGATGTACACCGCGCTGATTTTAATAGCGCGGTATAGAAGAGATGTTAAATAAATAAATAAATAAATTTAAGGAAACGGGACACATCCACATGGGATGCTATAGATCGACCACCAACAGGCCCCCAAAAACAAGTCACTGCAGCTACTTGCACACGGAGGGATCACAGAGCTAGCCCTTTATCTAGACCCTCCTCGAGGAAGGTAAGAATCTTCAGGATTCCCGCCTTACAAGGAGAGATACGGTGCTGCACGCACCAAGCCTCGAAGATGCGCCAAACTCGGGCATACGTGGATGAAGTCAACGGACGGCATGCCTTTAGAAGGGTTGCGACCATGCTACTCGAATAACTGCTTAGGCATCGGCGTTCAAGAGTTAGGCCGTAAGCGAGTAGAGATCCGGGTCGTCCATCAGAATTGAACCTTGATGTAGTAAACCCTGACGAGCACCCAGATGCAATGGTGGTACTCGAGTTAAACGAACTAGGTCCGCATACCAAGGCCTCCGAGACCAGTCGGGAGCCCCCAGGATCACTTTCCCCCGGTGTGCTAGAATTCTCCAGAGTATTCTGCCGATGAGAATCCACGGAGGAAAAACAGATAGCAGTTCCCCCTGCAGCCACAGTTGAGCCAGGACATCCAATCCGGAGGACTGCAGCTCCCTCCTGCAACTGAAAAATTCCGGTACCTTGGTATTCGCTGCCGTCGCCATTAGATCTATTACCAGTTGCCCCCATGTTCGTACAATTCTCTGAAAAGCCCAAGGGGCTAGCTCCCACTCCCCAGGATCGAGAGTGTATCGGTTGAGGAAGTCGGCTTGCAAGTTTTGCACCCCGGCGATGTGTTGCGCTGAGAGAGCCTGCAGATGTGCTTCTGCCCAGGGAAGAAGGGCCATTTCCTTGGATACTCCTAGGGACTTGGTGCCGCCCTGGCGGTTGATATATGTCACTGTTGTTGCGTTGTCGCATAGAACTCGTACCACCTGTGCCTTGAGGAGAGGCAGAAAATGCCGTAAAGCCAGGTGAACCGCCTGCGCTTCCAGTCGATTTATGGACCACTGCATCTCCTGAGTCGACCATGTCCCCTGCATCTACTGATGCTGGCAAAGAGCACCCCAGCCGAAGAGACTTGCATCCGTTGTCACTAGAACACAACGAGGAGTCTCCAGGGAAACACCTTTGAGTAGATGATGGGGCACCAGCCACCAATGCAGGCTGTGTCGGGTCTCCGGGAGGAGCGGCAGTTGGATGTCATAGACTTCCGACACAGGGGACCAGCGTGATAGAAGAGCCCTTTGGAGTCCCCTCATGTGCGCTCTGGCCCAAGGCACGACCTTGATAGTGGCCATCATGGACCCCAGAATCTGTAGGTAATCCCAAACCTTTGGAGCTGTCTGAAGAAGGAACAAACACAGCAAGGCTGTGACCTTGCGAAGCCTTTCATGTGTTAGTAAGACTTTTCCCTTCGCTGTGTCGAAGTGGGCTCCTAGAAATTCGAGTTGCTGTGACGGCTGAAGATGACTTCTGGCAACATTTACCACCCAGCCGAGTTTCTCGAGGAAAGAAACCACTTGAGTCACTGTCCGACGGCAGGGAGTCCGCTCGAATTAACCAGTCGTCCAGGTAAGGATGCACCCAGATCCCTTGTTTGCACAGAGCTGCTTCAACTTTGACCTTTGAGAAGGTGCAGGGAGCCGAGGCCAGGCCAAAAGGCATTGCACAAAACTGGAAGTGCTGACCCAGTACCGCAAAGCCGAGGAAACGCTGCTGGTCGTCCTTTATAGGAATGTGGAAGTAAGCCTCCACCAGATCTAGAGAGGCAAGGAACTCTCCTGCACGCACCGCTTGAAGAGTCTCCATCCGGAAACGTGGAACCTGCAAACACCAATTTATGCCTTTGACGTCTAGAATTGGGCGGAAGGAACCATCCTTCTTGGGTACTACAAAATAAATGGAGTAACGCCCGCAGCCTCTTTCTTCGCGAGGGACAAGTCGAATAGACCTCAAAAGAAGCAGACGGCGGACAGTGGAGCGTATCGCCGCTCTTTTCAGTGATCAGGAATGGGCTGGGAACATTCGAGAACATAATCATGGGAGACTATGTCGAGGACCCACTGATCTGATGTAATGAGAGACCACTGACGAGAAAACAGAGCCAAATGTCCACTTATCGGAGGAATCCCTTCAGACGGACCGCTCTCCAGAAAAGGCTCTTGTGGCAGACTGTCCAGCCAGTCAGCGGGAAGATTTTGCGGGACCCGCAAACTTGGAAGACGCCAAGTAGTTCTCAGATCCCTTGTGGGTACCCCGAAAGGACTGCAATCTCTGGCCAAAAAAACAAAAAATCTTTCAAAAACCCGCTGAAAAGACCTCAGAGAGATACAGATTGGCAGGGGAAGCAAGAAATAATAAATTAAGTTGCCCACAAAAGCCCGCCAAAAAACTGAGCTTTTCTGTAAAAATCCCGCCGAAACAAAATGGCCGCCGCTAAAATCACGCCAAAAAAAGAACACCCTGAAGCCTCAAAACACGCTGAAAAATTAAAAAAAAAAAAAAACATTCTAGGAGCTAGGGCAGTAAGGACCCTATAAAGGGAGCTTATACCCAAATTCTGGCCCCAGGTTGCCCCGACGGTATCCCGATGCAAATTGGGAGGAAGGGGGGTGGAAACTTTGACGATCAACTCACTGTACCTGGAACAGAAACAGTGCAGAGAAGCCAAGGCAGACTGACAATTAAGTCACAGCAGAGGAGAGAGGAATCTTCCAGGAAAAAAACTGCAGGCTCCCCTGATGACCAGCAGTTCAGCTCCTGATGAGCTGATGCTGGTTTTCTCCCTAACAGAGAGGGAAGCTCAACTGATCCTCCTGACCTGGAGCTCAACCTCAATTTGCTTGCACCAAATATATATATACCTAAAATATATATACAGCTGGGAAACCCAGAGGGGCACCTCTAGTGTGCCCTGGGTACATCCAGCAGGAACAATAAAAAAAGTTTAAACAAAAGATCAGAGAGAAAAAACTACACTCCACATCTGCTAGAGACAGAGAAATACTGGAGTTCCCTCTACTGGGGGTAGCTAGCTATTACCAGGGAACAGCCTATCAGGCTACTGGTATTTTTTTTATTTGTCTCTGTCTCCAACATCTGCTGGTAGGGGAACTAAACCCACTTGTCTGGACTGGTCTAGCAGGATGTACTGGAAAAAAAAAATTCTCTTCCAGTGTTCCCAATCATGGACGTACCAAGCCATAATTGTGCTCTGTGCGACTTACATATCTGTTGCGCCCTCCCCCAATCACATTTGCCCCATGCCCAGCAATCTCTCCAACTTACCCCACACCTCCATGTCTAGCCGTCTCCCCACCCATGCTGCCTGCCCTTGCCCTGCCGCCATCACTTTTTGTGTTCCCTCGGCGGCAGCAGAGGAGCAGACCTGACCTCTAACTAAAAACATGCAGGTCTTTCAGACTCCACGCTTGCACACGGATCTGATCCCTCCCTCACTCTGACGTAGGTTTGCTTCAGAGGAGGGAGGGGCCAGACCAGCCATTCAAATACAGGTCTTTGCACCTCTGCACTTGAATGGCTGTTCTGGTCTCTCCCTCCTCTTACGCAAACCTATGTCAGAGGAGGGAGAGATCAGATCTGCGTGCAAGCATGGAGTCGGAAAGACCCAAATGTTTTTTGTTTTTTTTTTAATTAGAAGTCAGGTCCACACTGCTGCTGCCAGCGCTGACGAAGAGGATGGAACACAAAGTGGCAATGACAGGGCAAGGGCAGGCAGCGCGTGGGGGGAGTTGAGACTGGCAACCCTAAATGCACCCCTAATCTACTGCGCCCTATGCGGCTGCACCACTCGCACAGGGCTACGTATGGTGCTGTTCCCAATAAATGACTTTTTCTCTCTTATCTTAAAGATATTCAACTCTCTCTTCAGAAAGCCAGGTAAGTATACTTTTTAATTTTAGAAACTCCCTTAGCCACAAAATGTCACTTCAAAAATAACTATTTGAGCTCAAATATATATATAAAAATATTTTAGGGTACACCCCAAATGTCCCAGGTACTTTTCTTCCCAGAGACCATCTTGTATTGCACTCAGGTCTCTCTGATCCAGATCAGAATTCCAGTTTTTTGGCTCCTGCCTTGATTTCCTCCCTAATATTACAAATTTAAAAATAAATACTATCTCTCTGAAGTTGGGGAAAGTCTTATGTAATGTAGCTCAGACGAATTCACTTTTTAACTCTAGGTAATTAAAATAAAAGACAATTAGATTTCCCTATGTACTGTTCCATTCCACATGCCTTGTTCCACACATACTTATTCACAAGTTAAATAGCCCTTGTTAGTTCCTTCTTTAAAGCTTTTCATCAGGAGGATATAAAATATAATTGCTCAATAGGCATTAATTGGTTCAGTGTTTAAAAGGTGGCAGCTGAGCAAGAACACAGCATACTACAGCAAAATAAACATTAAAGCTTCCTAATGTTTTACTGCCCTCTTTCTGAACAGTTTTAGCAACTCCTGCCACACTGCTCAGCAGGTCTTTTAGAATTTAAACCACTTTTAAAGGTATGACTGCTATAGGGTCAGTACCCCAAGGCTTCAATTAGAAAAGATGGTATGCTTTTTTAAAATTCTCTGTCAGTGTTCTTTGTCTTAGTAAAGAGCCAGGAGACAAACACAGCCAAAGCAGTCACTTTTTACAAAAAAACAAACACAAAAAAAATAGAAATTACACTTACCTGGTAATTGTAGTTTCTGGAGGGTCCAGTTTAGTCCTCCACATCCGGGTAGTGCACCTCCTCCTGCAGCATGGAGACTGGACCAATCAGAATCTTGCCATCCTAGGATGTATGCTGCTGGAGCTCCCATCAGCCCACAGTGAACTATTAACAAAGCAGTCTTAAAGAAGCAACACATGAAGCAAGTATAAATACCTATCACATAACTTATTCCCCTTACCGGTTATTTGACACCCTCCCCAAACGAGGGAGCCAGAACGCTGCACATTGCCTCTGCCCCTTTACCTGACTTAAGTGGCAGTCACAGCAACAGAAATACGAAGTTAGATCTCAGAAGAAAAAGGGAGCATAAGGACCCCTACCATGAGGATCCTAAAAATATTTGCTTAACTGACTCTCCCCTTCTCTGCTTAAAGCACGCTGAACCGACAAAAATCTGTCTTTTGGGAGGGAATGAGGACTAAACTGGATTCTCCAGGAACTACAATTACCAGGTAAGTGTAATTTCTATTTCCTGAGCGGTCCTCCAGTTTAGTCCTCCACATCCGGGATGTAGCAGAGCAGTAATCAACAGGCGGGACCTTGCCAACCGGCGTGCAACACCGCTGAACCAAAACAAAAATCCTGAGCGGCCAGCACATCCAACAGGTAGTGTCTACTGAAGGCATGGAGAGATGACCAAGTAGCCGCCCTGCAAATTTCCACCGGCGGAACAAGACTATGCTCCACCCAAGACGTCACTTGTGCTCTAGTAGAGTGGGCCCGCAAGCCCATTGGAACAGGCCGCCCATGCAAAACGTACACCGAAGCAATCGCCTCTTTAATCCACCTAGAAATGGATGACTTAGCCGCTGCCTCACCTTTACGGACTCCGCCGAAAAGCACGAACAACCGGTCCGTCTTACGGAATTTCTCTGACACCTTTAGGTACCGACGCAGCACCCGTCGTACATCCAGACAATGTAAACCTCCGTCCGAAGAGCCTGCCGCGTCAGAAGGAAAAAACGGCAGAAACACGGACTGATTCAAATGAAAGGAGGAAACCACCTTAGGTAGAAAAGAAGGAACCGGCCTCAAAACTACTCTATCCCTAGAAAAGGATAAAAATGGTTCTCTACACGAAAGCGCCTGCAACTCCGAAATCCGCCGTGCCGAACAAATGGCCACCAGAAAAACCGTCTTTAGAGTCAGATCTTTAACGGACACCTGTCAAAGGGGTTCAAAGGGCCCCCGAGCCAAGGCTTGTAACACGAGATTCAAATCCCACGGGGGAATAGACACTCTGCGCGAAAGTCTCAGCCTGAAAACCACCTTAAGAAAACGCTGTACATCGGAGTGCGCTCCCAGAGAAACCCCTAAAACCTTGCCCCTGTAGCACGCGAGAGCTGCTAACTGCACCTTCAGGTAACTGGCGGCTAAGCCTTTATCAAAACCATCTTGCAAGAAACTGAGTATTACGGAGACAGGAGCCGTCGCTGCCCGAATACTACGCTGCGAACACCAGTCCTCAAAAATTCTCCACACCTGCACATACGAGAGCGAGGTGGACGTTTTCCTAGCCTGAAGCAGAGTGGCAATGACCGCTGACGAATAACCTTTACTCTTCAGCCGAGCCCTTTCAATGGCCAAACCGTAAGCGAGAATCGATCCACATGAGGCATCCGCAGTGGACCCTGGGTCAGCAGGTCCAGCAACGGAGGGAGCCTCCACGACACTCCGTCGAGCAATCGAACCAGATCCGCATACCAAGGTCGCCTGGGCCAATCTGGAGCTACCAGCAGGACCTGTCCCCGGTGCGCCTCGATGCCTGATTAATGCCCACGGAGGGAAGACATAAAGGAGTCCGGACTCCGGCCATGGCTGAATGAGGGCGTCGATACCTTTGGACATGCGCTCTCTCCTTCTGCTGAAAAACCGACTTGTCTTTGCTGACTGGAAGGTCGCCATGAGGTCCATAATCGGAGGCCCCCACCGGCGAACTATTTGCGCCTATACCTGCGGGTGCAGTTCCCACTCCCCGGGGTCTACCTGCACTCTGCTGAGAAAATCCGCCATCACATTGTCTTTTCACACAATATGCGCTGCTGAAATGGCCGGCAGATGGGCCTCCACCCACTTGAACAACGCCGCCGCCTCGTCTTCCTTGGCCATGCTCCCTGTGCCTCCCTGTCGGTTGATGTACGCCACCGCTGCCGAGTTGTCCGAGAGGACTCGAACCGCTCGCCCCCTCACTGATAGCTCGAAGGCTTGTAGCGCCTGCCTCACCGCTCGCAGCTCGAGTTGGTTGATCGACCAAGAGGCCTCCTGGGCTGACCACATCCCTTGCGCATAATGACTCTCGCAGTGGGCACCCCAGCCTGCTAGACTCGCATCCGTTATCAAAGGAATCCAAACCGACTGCTCTAAGGGCAGACCCGCTCGCAGGAACTTCGAGCACAGCCACCACTGCAGAGAAAGGCAAACCCGCCTCGGGCAGGGTAACTGTTTGTTCAGCGAATCCGACTGGTTCGACCAGCGACGTAACAGGGCTCTCTTAAGCAGTCGCATATGAAACCTGGCAAACGGGAGCACTTCCAGAGTTGCCGCCATTGTTCCTAGCAGCCGCAGGTATCACCAAGCTGACGGTGCGTGCATCCCCAAGAATGTGTGCACCAGTCGACGCAAGGCCTGAACGCGGCAATCCGGTAAGCACACCAAGCCTCTCGCCGTGTTGAAATAAACTCCAAGGTATTCTAGGGACTGCGTTGGCACTAAGTGACTCTTCTTCGCATTGACCACCCAGCCGAGATGCTGCAGCAGGGCTACGACCCTGCCCGTGGCCTGCAAGCTCTCCCTCTTGGACTTTGCCTGAATCAACCAGTCGTCGAGATAAGGGTGGACTAAAATGCCTTCCTTTCGCAAGACCGCCACCACCACCACCACCATAACCTTGGTGAAGATGCGCGGAGCCATAGCTAGCCTGAACGACAATGCCTGAAACTGGAAATGCCCCCACTGAAGCGCGAACCTCAGGAACTTTTGATGAGCCGCTCTGATCGGAATGTGCAAATAGGCCTCTGAGAGATCCAGAGAAGTTAAAAAATCTCACTGGCGCACCATGACTGATTTTAAAGTTTCCATATGAAAATGCGGCACCTGGAGACAACGATTCACTCCCTTGAGATCCAGGATAGGATGGAGAGATCCATCCTTCTTTGGCACCACAAAATAAATGGAGTAACGACCCATGCCGCGTTCGGATTCGAGGACGGGAATTACCGCTCCCAAGGCCATGAGTCGATCTAATGTTAATCGAATCGCTAGCGCCTTCTGCTGACTTTTGCTAGGGGAAAGAATGAAGGAGTCCCGGAGAGGGCAAGCAAACTCCAGCGCATATCCTTCTCGGATTATCTCGAGCACCCACTGATCTGAGGTTATCTGGACCCAGGAAGGAAGAAAACTCCGAAGGCAACCCCCGATAACTGGACTTCCCTCCGGGGTCCGCCTCACTTCATTGTGGCTTGCGACTAAAGGAAGAGGAAGAAGAGGAGGACGCAGCTGCAAAACCCCTGCCCACTCCTCGAAAACCTTGAAACTCTTGGGACTTTGACCCCAGCCTGCTGCGATGGGGGCCCCAAAGCCAGGAAGAGCGAAACCTTCGAAAGTCCTGAAACTGACCCGTGTGGACGGCAAACCTCTACCCAGCTTAGGCTTATCTTACGGCAGCCTACCGCCCTTTGATTCTCAGAGGTCTTTCACCAACTTATCCAGATCGTCCCTGAATAACAATTTGCCCTTAAAGGGAAGTTTGCTGAGTCGCGACTTAGAAGACCCGTCGGCCGCCCAACTGCGCAACCAGATTGATCTCCGTGCCGCCACCAAGGAAGCCATACTATTTACCAACGTTCTGATCAAATCATAGTGCACAACCGCCAAATATGCTGAACCAGACTCCAACCTGGTTACCTCTAGCAACCCCTGCTAGTCCAAGCTGGAGTCTTGATGTAACCACTGAGCCCATCTTAAACAGGCTCTAGCCACCCAGGCTCCACAAATAGAGGCCTGCAAAGACAAAGCATTGGTGTCAAAAGCCTGTTTCAACAAGCTGTCCACCTTTCTGTCCTGTGTGTCCTTCAAGGCAGCACTCCCTTCAACAGGAATTGTCGTTTTCTTGGTTACTGCCGACACCGCTGTGTCTACCCGTGGCGACCTAAACTTATCCTTGTCCTTATCCGCCAACGGATATAATTGATTCATTGTTCAAATACCCTTCAGACCTGATTCAGGTTGATCCTACTCAGTTTGAATCATCTGATCCACAACTCTGTGTACTGGGAACACCACCTGCAACTCCCATACTGCTTGAATGAGGGGATCTTCCAATCCGTCCTCCTCAACCGGACGAGCCGTCGCGAGATTGAGCATTTGAAGGGATTCTGTAATCAAGGGCACCTGCTCCTCCCTACGAAACACCCGAATGATCTGGGCCTGGTCCTCGGGCTCCGGAATCTCCCCTTCCTCTAGCTCCTCAAAAGCGTCCTCGGGATCCACCTCAGCCTCCTGCTCTATTTCTGTGCACCGAAACCGCTTAGCTGGCTTCGGGATACTCCACCTGGCCTCCTCTGCTGTATGGGACGGCAGGAGCGTCGGCGTTGCCAAGGCCTCTGGCAACTTGCCCAAACGCCCCAAGCGAAAGCCCTGATGCATAATAAGGACAAAGTCTGGGGAAAAATCCGTCAAGGAAGACTCTGCCGCCACCACCAGCAACGTGCTCTCCTGCCCCTTAGGCGGAACTGGAGATGGAGGTGCGAGAGATCCTGGAGCAGGCTCCCCCTCAGCTTGCACCGCAGGAATTATGGGGTCTAGCAGCAGCTTGCCATCCATTTGCTGCTCCAAGTCTGAGGAAACAGAAGCGCAACCTTTACAAATTCCTGCCTCCGATAGTGCCCCCCTGCGAGAACCGCAGACTACGCACTGTGGTCTTGCAGACATTAAGATGAATGACAAAGCCACGTGGGAAAAGTAGGACCTAGTAAACTGATCTATAAGGAAAGGAAGTAACCAAAACAAAAAGAAACCCCCTTTTCTTCATTTTTTTTTAAACCACTAACTAAGAGCCCCCTAAGGTCCGCAAAACCTAAATCGCCACCTCGTGCCTGCTCCAACATTGAGGACACGCAGCTGCACGGCTCTGTGCCTCACGCGGGAAACTAAGCCACAAAATGGCTGCTGCTACCAGCGCAGAAAAAAAAAAACGGCGCGAAAAACAAAAGAAAAGCCCCGCGTCAAACTGCACCGCTTTAAAATAAAAACAAGATTGAATGCCAGAACCTCCGTGGCAATAACAGTAACTCACCCCGTTTCCACAGTAGTGTCCTGAGCTGTAACACCGCTCGAATCTTGAACGGCGTGTGAGCTACTGCCCCGGGCTGATTAAATCAAAATGCCGGTGAGGCTACCGCACCGGGGCCCTGTTCACCTCACAGAAACACCCTGGAGTAAAGTGTGAGGCTGGTATTAGCAGATCTCTCCCCCATCCCGTCTAGAAGGAGAGATCTAGCCTTGCTGCCTGCATCCGCACCTCCACAGATAGTAGAGACAGAAGGTCAGTGCAGGCTCGGCATCTCGCTCATTTTGTTTTTTAAAGATACAGACACCTAAAAAAAAAAAAATAAATCAAAGGAAACCAAAGCAGGGAGAAATAAAACCGAAAACCTAACTAGTGTTGCTCTAATGTCCCTAAGTGAGCCCAGTGCCAGGCTCACACGTCCTCCTGCTGCATGGAGACTGGACACACTGGGGGGCTGATGGGAGCTCCAGCAGCATACATCCTAGGATGGCAAGATTCTGATTGGTCCAGTCTCCATGCTGCAGGAGGAGGAGCACTACCCGGATGTGGAGGACTAAACTGGAGGACCGCTCAGGAACTAATTACACAGAAAGGAACAGTCTTTTGAATGTCTCTTTTCCCCTCAAATACAGGCTAGACTTCACTCCCTCAACTCCTCACGGAACTTTAATCAGGTTTAACTTCCGTGTTTTTATTTTTAGTCATAAAAAAAAATAAAATCTACCTACAGCCAGGCTGCCCTGATTGAGTCCAATCTCCTCTGCTCTTGGAAGCTAAGCAGGATCAGGCCTGGCTAGTACTTGGATGGGAAACCACCTTGGAATACCAGGTGCTATTGAAGACTTCCACAAACAAGTACAAGCTGAAATTGACAGAACATGCAAACAAGATATCCTGATAGTCATGGGTGACTAGAATGCAAACGTTGGCAACAAAGAAGAAGGCAAAGTAGTTGGAAAATATGGACTTGGCAACAGAAATGAAGCTGGAGAAAGACTGATAGAATTCTGCAAGATCAATGATCTATTCATCTCAAGCGCCTTCTTCCAGCAACATAAGCAGTGACTGTACACATGGACTTCACCCAATGGATTGTATAAAAATCAAATTGACTACATCTGTGGAAGCCAATGATAGAAAAGCTCTGTAACATCAACAAAAACAAAACCTGGAGCTGACTGTGGTGCAGATCATCAACTACTAGTATGCAAACTCAAGCTAAAGTTGAAAAAGAGCAAACCACTCATGAATGCAGCAAAATATGGCCTTGAGAATATACCACTGGAATTTAAAGTTTGCCTGCAAAATCGATTTGCTGCTTTAGATACAAATGACAAAGCTCCAGAAGAGTTATGGAATGACATCAAGAAGGTTGTGGTGGAAGAAAGCAAGAAGTTTCTACAAAAGGTGAAAAAGCAAAAACGGATGACGGAAGAAACTCTGAAAATTGCCCAGAAACACAGAGAAGCTAAAGTCAGAGACGAAAGAAAGACAATCGCAGAACTCAACAGAGATTTCCAACGTGCAGCAAGACAGGACAAGGAAAAGTAGTACAATGACGCATGCAAGGAAATAGAAGCAGAAACTATTAGAGGAAGAACAAGATTGGCTTTCCTAAAGCTACGAGAGTTAAAGAAAAAGTTCCAGCCTTGAACTGGAATGTTACAAGATGCTCAAAGTTCCATGTTGAATGATGCTGAGAAGATCAAGAAAAGGTGGAAGGAATATACAGAGCTTTTATATGATAAAGATCAAGTGGACCAACAACCGTTTCAAACTGTACCTTATGATCGGGAACCATTGGTGATGAAAGAAGAAGTTGAAGCAGCATTGAAAGCCTTATCAAAGAACAAAGCACCAGGCATTGATAGCATTCCCATAGAAGTATTGCAGCAATCTGATGCAGCTGTTACCGTACTTACAAGGCTCTGCCAAGAAATATGGAAGACAACATCATGGCCAACTGACTGGAAAAGATATATGTTTATACCAATACTAAAGAAAGGTGATCCAAATGACTGTGGAAATTATCGCACAATCGCTCTGATCCCACATGCCAGCAAGATTCTACTGAAGATTATTCAAAAGAGACTACAACCATACCTGGAACACAAACTACCTGAAGTGCAAGCAGGGTTCAGGAAAGGGCGAGGAACGAGAGACATCATTGCGGATGTGAGATGGATCCTTGAAAAGACTAAAGAATACCAAAAAGATATCTATTTGTGCTTTATCGACTATAGCAAGGCTTTTGACTATGTAAACCATGAGAAACTCTGGGCCACATTAAGAAGAATGGGTATACCAGAACACCTGATCGTACTCTTGCACAATCTGTACATTGATCAAGAAGTAACAGTTCGAATGGAACAAGGAGAAACAGAATGGTTTAAAATAAACAAAGGTGTAAGACAAGGCTGCATACTTTCCCCCTACCTGTTTAATTTATATGCAGAACAAATCATCAGAGAAGCAGGATTGTATGAAGACAATAGAGGTGTGAAGATTGATGGAAGACTCATCAACAACCTTTGCTATGCTGATGATACCACATTACTGGCTGAAAGTGAAGATGATCTGAAACATTTGTTTCTCACAATCAAAGAACATAGTCTCAAAATGGACCTGCACTTTAAATGTAAAGAAGACAAAGATCATGACAACTGGCATAATCAACAGGTTCATCGTTGAAGGAGAAGAAATTGAAATTGTGAACAACTTTAACCTACTTGGATCAACTATCAATAAAGAAGCAACAAGCAGTCAAGAAATCAGACGACGCATTGCTCTTGGCAGAATGGCTATGAAAGACCTAGATAAGATTCTCAAGAGCAGAGATGTCTCTCTCCATACAAAGATTCGACTCGTTCAAGCCATGGTATTTTCAATAATATCATATGAATGTGAAAGCTGGACAGTGAAAAAGACTGAAAGGAAGAAAATTGATGCCTTTGGATTATGGTGCTGGCGGCAAATACTGCGTATACCTGAAGAACAAACCAGTCAGTACTAGAGGAGATCAAACCTAAGCTTTCTTTAGAAGCTCAGATGACAAGACTTTGACTTTCATACTTTGGACACATCATGCAAAGAGAGAGATCATTACAGAAAGACATCATGCTTGGCAAGATAGAAGGTCAACGCAAGAGGAAGGCCAGCAATGAGATGGATCGATACAATAACAGCTACTAGGGGTACCAGCCTGTCAACATTGAGCCGCCTGACTGAAGACCAAACACAATTTAGGATAGCTATCCAGAGGATCGCCATGAGTTGACTCCGACTCAACGGCACTTAACAACAACATAGACTTACTGCATGGAAGAAAGGTCTGGCAATCTACTTCTAGTCACACCTTGCCAAGAAAACCCAGGGGCTGGGTCATTAGGTGTCAGCATCTACTCAACACAACAACAACAAAAAAAACCCAGTTTAATCAAAACAGGTCCAATTATGACAGAAACTGTTTCCCCTTATTTAACTGTTCGTCTACATTCCAAGATACAACCAGCAGTCACTCGTGCCAAGACCAAAAACACCCTCCACTCAGGAAAAAAAAAAACACGAGTTAATAGCCTCTCATCAAGCAGTATTTCAGAATTTCAATATTGATTGGAGAAGTTTTCTTCATGTAAACTGAAAGCATGTATACTAGTACAGGGTACCATACACTATTAGACTGAATAAAACTGAGAAAGAGTTAATTCTGTTCAGAACCTTGCTTAGAAATAAAACTTCATATATTAGCTTACTAGGTGAAGGTTTACATAAATAAAGAAAGGGCACGTTGTACCCCAGCCTCTCTGTCTCAGGGATACCAGATAGCAGTCTCAGGGTTATTAGCTAAAATACTCTCAGGGTTAGTAATTAGTAGATATCAAGTCAAGTCAAGTCATCAGCAGTAAACAATTATGTCAATTAGGTTATTCTATATCTTGGATTCCTGTATGTCTCCTTATAATGGCCATGTAACAGTAAATAATTATGTCTTGGACTCCATTTATGGCTCCACATTGACCCACACTGAATAAGTTGACCTACAATATGATAAACATACATGACGTATAATGATAAAGTGAAATTATGCTGTATCATCTAAAAAAGCCTTATAAATAAAGTGAACCATGGCTAATAAGTTAGAGTAAACAGGGAGAACTTGCTTCTCTCAGTTTCTCTCCGCAAAGCTTTGGTGTATTTTTCTATAGAACTGTGTTGTATTTATTGCTGTATTTGATAACCTTCCCATTGTTTGTGAATGTAGTTATTTGTAGCTTCAAGAACCCAGTGAGGTTACTGGTGAGGAGAGAGTTAAGTAAGCTCTTCAGTTGGTGCCGTGACTCATCTACAGATTTCAACATTCCTGGCAAGGAGGGAAGGTGTTTGTGAGTATTTTATGGTGCCAGCAATGAGCAATCTGTTAGGTGAATAGGAGTTGACTCCATTGTGTGAATGGCATGTTGAAGCTATGGGTTTAGCTCTTCAGAAAGGTAGCCCTTCTTATTGTATGCGTGAACAATATGGAAATAGGGCTACTAATTATATTGTGCACTGGCATGCACTGACTAATAATAATGTGCTGTTATAATTTCCTTTGGAAGGAACATTTTCTGTAGATAAGCTTTGTTATCTGAAATGTGCTTTGCAGGCTAAACACAGAATATGCAATGCTCGTGAAGGGCTAGTGTTTGGTTGATGGCAGCGAATGGCACATAAATTGAAAAATGAATTGTTTGTATTAGTGAATGTTGATACAACGAGTGAACCACTGGAGAAAGCAGAGGTGGCTGCAGTTGAAGATGTTCCAGGTGCATTTCCATCGTCTTCCCCGTCTGTTCTGAGAATTATGTATTTTCAGAAGGGAAGATAGTCACTCGTTTAGCGAAATTAAGATAAGAGATAAGAGATAAGCAAAGAATATTGGGAAATACACAGATCACAAATTTTGGGACTTGCAATGTGTCCCAGCTCAGAGAAATGAATGACCTTCTTAGTCATGAAACGGAATGTACCGTACATATCATAGATTCCTTAGAGGAAACAGTAAGAAATAATATTTCTGCTACAAATGAATTAGGTATTTCTAGTAAACTTGTTGATGATATTGAAAAGGGTCTGAATAAGCATTTTATGACCTATAGAGAAAAATGTATTCAACTACATAGTGCTATATGTTTTTTTTCAAACTGTGTTGTGTCAGTATAATAGTTCATGTCCTACTTGGGCTGCTTTAGATAATTTGCTTAAAACTGCGTTTTATAACCCAGCTGATTTTTATTCAGTTTGTGACATACCTTGTGATAGATTTCCAAGAGAAAACTCGAAGAGATAATTTTGTTTTACTGGTTAAAAAAAATGATTTTCTGTTAAATTCACTTACAGTAGTAGTAGTACACTTATAGCAAACCTGTGAAAAGGACTGGTTGAGATTAAACATCTTTAAGGCAGGATTCATTAATTGTTTTTGTAAATGTTTAATCCCGTGAGTAAAGGTATTTTTTACAACTTCAATAAAAATAGATTGGCCAGCTAGGACAGCTGATATAAGTCTGAAAAGTGCTTGTGTATGTCTGAAAAGTGCCTGGTGCAGTGAGCTGACATTTGATGTGAAATGACTGAGTCGCTCAAGCTGACGATTGCTCAACCTCCCAGGAGCAAGGGGTAGGATTGGAGCGCGAGAAAGTCATAGGAATCTTCAGCGAGACAGTTCAGATAAGCTTGTCATTGAGCTTTTGCAAGCAAAAACTGTCTCTGGAATCAGAGCAGGGGGATGGTCAGAAGAGATGCTTTCCCTGCTATTCTTTGCAGATGTCACAACTATTTACCCTGATCCTGGAAGACTTCTATCTGCTCTGTGGGCTGCCCCAGGATAAAATGTCGCACATTGTCAGTTGTGTTTCTTTCCTCTGAAGTGCCGTTTTCTGCAGATGAAGTGCTGTTTTTCTGCAGATGCAAGCATCGTTATCTTGGAAAACTCTCATCTACAGTGCTGGGATCAGATATCGGATGCCTTTCATCTCGCCTGTAAGGGTCGCCGTGAGACCTGAAGTTTCGTTTCTTAGACTGTCAGCTGTGTCCATTGCCAGCAGCCGCTGATGAAGAAAGTTGGTCTGTGCTTGCAGATTTCCAGACACGTGTATCCTGCAATATCATTATGTGAGACTTCAACTCTTTCTGTGCTACAAGTGAGACTGTCTGTAGAAGGCTGTACGGTAAGACACTGATAAACTTGTACAAGAACCTGTACATAATGTGATTTGCCAATTTCTCCCTGGACTTTTGTTGTGGATTTGGATTTGTGATTCGCTTATGACTTGGCAAAGAGAAAAAAAAATGCAGTTTTGTTTCTATCTGCTCTTTTTGAAGGTTAGTCATGCATATTTGCAAAGGCCCTAGAAACTGCATTATCTGATGAAGAAACTCAACCATTCCTTTTTAATTTTCTTATGTGAATGATTTGTTTTTAATGTAGACTGAATTACTTATGTCATTGGTCAGATTTGTGCCTTTTATTAGTTTATACTGTTAAGTTAGGTTTGAGGGTTAAATCTTGCTCAACTGCATTTTGTTTTGTTTTTTAATATGTTGTTATTGTTTAGCTTCCACCTTATCGCAGTAGAAGGTTTGTTTTTGAATGCTACAATATACTGGGAAATGCGCCATGTTTTAAATGTAAACATGTACTGGGAAGAGTGCCATGATTATTGTAAACTATTCAAATGGTTTGTAGCTATTTCTGATGTTTCTGTTATCTGTGTGCTTTGTAAGTCTTCACGACTGGTTGTAAACCAGAGCAAACTAATGAAATAACTTTGGGACTCTCGTAATGTCTACATTGTTTAATAGCAATATTTTTTTTACAATTGAAACTTCCTGGTTTCTGATTCTGCAGCGACGGCTAGCAGACGAACTTGCAAATGGACAACCGTTTTGCAGACACATGAAAAGAAAACCGGCAAGCTGTTTTTCAAGCATTAGTGTTACTGACTTGCAGTATTTAGCACTGGTAAAGATGCCTTTATTTTCTCTTTTATCTCTTTTTGAAGATACTTCTTTCGAAACCCAGCTTTGAACTTCGTGACATTTTGGGCAGCTGGGAAACGGATCATCTGTTTATTTGCCCTGCTCATCTTTTGTTTTTTATTTGCCTTGTTTTTGCAGGAGACGTTTTACCGCTGTGGTTATGCAATTTGTCTTTTGGTTATTGTTTTTTTTGGTAAAAAAGTAAATCTGTTTAAATTGTTTCAGGACTGGTACTGTAGGGATAGTTTAGGGAAAGATATTGAGACACCTGCCTGCTGAATTCATTTTATTTTATTTTGATTTTGCACCCTGTTTTGGTATCTGTTCTGTATCAGAGGAGGGAGACGGTGTCCCTAATAGGGCACTATGATACAGCCTCCGATTGAATAAAGCTTTTCCTTTTTAGCCCTTATGGCAGAGTGTGTTTCCCCGGACACTATTTGAAATAATTAATGGATGCCTTGGCAGTTATCCCAGACACCAGGTGTTGTGCAGCGCTATCTCAACTTATTGTGTATGGTTGCACTCAGCCCTGTTTGTTTTTTCTTTTATTGCAAGTGATTCCTTAACGAAATGACAAGTTCTTTATATCCGGGATCCGCAGAATTATTTTAGCAGAAGTAAAGTCACCAGATTGGGTCCTGCTTAAAGTTGCATCCGAAGACACTCCCAGCTCCGGAGTTCCTGGTCCATGCCGTGTGTTCCTGGTGGGATATTCAGCGTGTAAAGTGAGAAGATATTCTCAACGAATGCAGCTCATACAGTGGCCCCCTCACAAGTCCAGAAAGTGGCTTCCTGTGTCGGTGAATCAAGAGTTGCAACGCAGAGTCTTATTGGACAAATAGAGATATTGAAGAAAAGGACTTTTATGATTTAAAGTATTTTCTGAAAGAACAACAGTGACATTACAAAGAGATTATTGTATTAAGTAAATTCTAAATGGACTATTCATGTAAAATACTTTTATATAGCATTTAAAATGTTTTTTATGTATTTATAGTAAGACTTAGAGAGATGAGGATAGTTTAGATTAGTATTTTCCTGATATGTATGTAATGACCTTTAGGTATTGAACCTCTACTTAATAAAGTAATTGTGATTTAGAGGGCCAGTATAGCAATAGTATATCTCCTCATCATCTTAAGAAGAGTATTAAGAAGAGTAGGTATATATTTAGTTTGTCTTAGAATATTTTTGAGAATATTTTTATTACTATGCATATTGGCTATGCATATTCCCTAATCTGGTCCTAGATGTGCTGTGGCAATTTATTAGTGAAGCAGTATTGTATTCAGAATCATGATGATGTTAGAAGGAATATCCAAATATTTTTGAGGCACACTTACACCTGATGGGAAAAACATTGTAAGTTATCAAAGTTTGTTGCTTGTCTTCCAACAGTGACAGCTCCTCAGCATGGAAGTTTTACCAAGAGTTAGGCCTAAGATCTTTGAGGAATTTTGTGACATATAGTCATATACAAACACATATACAAACACAGAACCTAGAATAATAAAAGATATAGGTATGAAGATCCTATGTACAAGTTCCTATATTTCAGTAATTTACAAAGTAATGTCAGTTAATGGGAACCAAGTGTGTAGTTCTAGCTACCCTTTTTGGATGCCTCTAGTTCAGACCTAGGCATACCTAACCAGAATTAAAGTGAAATAATTTAATGGTCAGGCCTCAGAGAGTTTTGAGTAATTGGGTAATTGTATGTAGAATATATCCTGTCCTCAGTGAGTTTCTGAATCTCACATCTTAGCGGTTCAGCATTTTTGCTGCAGCTCATTGTATTTGTTTACAAGCCAGACATTGCTGTTATCTGCCTCTCTTAAATATTGTCTGCTTGGTAATTTAGTTTTTGTGATTTGGCAAAAGTAGAGCACCTTTTGCATGTCTGTTCAGCTCCTCCAATCTTCTGTTCTCCTGCTGTAGTTCTTGTAGGCTCGCCCTGTGGCAGGTGCAGGCCTGTGATCCACGGTGTCTGACATAAGCAGGCCAGCATGGCTAGCTTGACCTGTAAATGAGGCCTGTGGAGAGGCATATAGGATTGCACATCCCCCAATATGCTGCTATTGTAGGATAGAACTCTGTAAGAGAACTAAACTAACTTAGGTAAGCAAAACTGAGAGATGGAAAAATACAGAAAAACATGTTTAAAAGTTACTGATAAGAAAAAGTACATCTGCAAAGAAATAATTGGGAGTGCTGACAGATGAGTTGCAGAGCCCTGCTCCTCTGCATGCACAAATTGGTTCTATGGCCTTGAGAGTGTGAAAGTAACAAGTTGATGAACTGACCATTGTAATTGGGACTAGAAGGGGGGTATGCAGGTGTCATGCCCACTGAAGGGACATAATTGGATAAACTTATCAGTACCGGGACCAATGGAAGGGGTACGGGAGGTACGGGAGGTTACCGGGACCAATGAAATGTTTTTCTATACCTAGAATGGAACAGAAGTCTATAAAAGTTGTTGTAATGCTTGAAAACTTTGCTCAGCCATTTTGAAATTGACTGGTTCGAGACTTGTGCACAAATAAATGATTTGGACCTTCTGAACAGACTCCTGGTATCATTGGTTTCTCTGCGCTTTGCTGCTACATATTCTTGGTGCGTTGGCCGGGAAGTTGTGGAATCAAAGTGTATATAGGGCAATATACCACGACTTTCCGCCTCTATAGGCTTGGTCCTGCCGGGATCGCGCCCTTCCGACGAGGGCTGCTCCCTGGCGCCACCGGTCCCTTGTATCGGAGGGAGCTGGTTGGACCTCGGCGGGTGCCGGGCCCGGTTGGAGCCAACGCCTCGAACCCGAGTGAGGGGAGTCCGAGGTCCAACTCATGCGCCTGCTTGGGAAGTTTGAGGACCGGATCCGGTGAGTATAGTTTTGATTTGGTGTCTAGACAGAAATAGAAAGAGCAGTACTGCCATTGGAATTTGGAATTTGTAATCTCGAGATATTGGGAATTGGTAAGAGAGCTTGATCACCTCTCAAGGAAGGGCCGAGTAACCCCGCATGGGAATTCGCCGGGTGAAACCACCATCCTTTTTGTAATTGGGAAAAGACTAGTCAGAATAGATAGAAACGAATGCATTCTGGGATACGTTGCTAGCATGATTGTGTGAACGAAGTGTGAATGAGAGGTCTGGCAGCACGGACCAAGTGAAGGCGGACCCCTGAGTAGCGCATTTCCTGACCGGGCGACCGCGTTCAGGTCGCGAAAAGGGGGAAGCGATTGTCGTCTTGTCTTGTTATTTGTATTCCTTATACGTTTCCAGGGCCGTGAGGACCCCTTACCCACGGTCCGCCCTCCTTTTCCCTTCTGTCTGTTGTTGCGCGCACACATCGAAATGGGAGGGGCGGGGTCTACTAGAAACACTCCATTAGAATGTATGATCGCACATTTTAAAGAGGGATATTCAGGAGATTATGGTATTAAAATGACAGCAGCCCGTTTGCAGATTTTGTGTACTAGGGAGTGGCCCGATCTAGACCCCATCTGGCCCCGAGAGGGAACGTTCAATGTAGAGATTATTCAGTCAATACACCGTAGAGTGCGGATAGCGCACCCCGATCAGTACCCCTATATAGATTCCTGGTTAAGTATTTGTGAAGATCCGCCCCCGTGGGCGCAGCGCTGTTATGAGGAACAGTGCAGAATAATGTTAGCGAAAACCGATTCTAGACAGAAAACGGAACAGCCTAAAATGAAAGAGCAGGATAAGAAAGCCAGAAAGAAGCCCATCCTGGTAGATCCTGATTCCCCAGAAATAATTCTCAGGCAGCCCCGAACCCCAGGTCCAATAAGAGTAGCCCGGCGTCCTGCCCCAGAACCCCAGCGACGGCCGGAGTGGGACCCAACCCCTGATCCACCTCCAGGAGGAGAGGAAGAGGCAGAATTAGCTGAAAGAGAAGAGGATGCCATAAAAAAGCGAGTCAGAAACGGAGATAGAAGCGGAAGAAATAGAGAATGCCCCAGGCGAGGAGGACAGTGTACAAGCGATTGCTAGCACTAGCACGCCAGTAAAAGATATACCCAAAGTGAAACCTGTGGGGAAAAAGAAAGTGACCCCTTCAAAGACAATTACAACAATAACCCTTAGATCCCAAAAGACACCTACAGCGGCCAAAATGTTTCCCTTACGGCAAGTCCCGGGAGTGCCCGTAAAGAATGATGATGAGGTGGTAGCGGGACCCCTAACTTATGTGTATATCCCTTTTTCTACAACTGATCTATTAAATTGGAGGTCGCATTATGCCTCCTATACTAGTAAGCCCTAGGAGCTGACAGAATTAGTAACTACTATTATGGAAACTCACCAACCCACTTGGCCAGATTGTCGCCAGCTCCTGGCTACACTATTCACGACAGAAGAGCGAGCACAAATTAGAAAAGCAGCTATTGAATGGATGGCAGAGAACCCCGTAGCTCCGGGACCAGGGCAGAATATAATAGACCGTCGGGAAGCAGCCCAGAGAGAATTCCCGAATGAGGACCCCCATTGGGATCCAAATACAGAAGAAGGAACCACAGCCCTAGCCCGTTTTCGCCAAGGCTTTTTACAAGGCCTGAAAAGGGGGGGCCAAAAAGCTATGAACCTTTCCAAAGTTGCAGGAGTTATCCAAGGTATAGATGAGAGCCCAGCAGATTTTCATGAAAGATTAACTGAAGCATACAGAATGTATACTCCCTATGATCCCGAGGCACCAGGAAGTTTATGTATGGTGAATTCTGCTTTTGTAAACCAGTCTCAACCAGACATTAGACGTAAATTACAGAAATTAGAAGGGTTTGCGGGCATGAATGCAACACAGTTATTGGAAGTCGCTCATAAAGTGTATGTGAATCGTGATAATGAAAGGCAGAGAGAATGTGATAGAAAGATGAAGAAGAAAGCTGATTTTTTGGCTGCGGCCATAGTTGAACAGAAAAGGGGAGGTGTCCCTAGTCGAAGGAGCAGAGGAAGAGGGCGGGGTCAAGGCGGAGGCCGGACCCAGAGGCTAGGCGTGAACCAATGCGCCTACTGCAGAGAGGAAGGACATTGGAGAGATACATGCCCGCAACTTGTAGACGCCCAGCAAGATGACGACAACGATCATCAGTGGCGAGAAGAAAGACGAGGCTATCCCCGAAATCGAGGAGGAGCCAATCGAGAACAATTCCAGCGAGAAAGAGGAGGAGGAGCCATTCAAGCATTGGCCACAACGACCCATGATGAAAATGACGTGGATTAGGACAGACCGGGCTCCCAGTTTGCTTTAGGTCTCCAGGAGCCTATGGTCGGAATACAAATAGGAGACCAAATTATGGACTTTATGGTTGATACTGGAGCACAACATTCAGTAATAGACAAAAAGATAGCCCCATTCTCTACAAAAGCAGTCACCATTATAGGAGCAACTGGTGCCAAAGCCACAAAGTCTTTTCTTCAGAATCGTATATGCAGTCTAGGAGGACAGCAAATAACTCATCAATTCCTTTACATGCCCGAATGTCCAGTGCCATTACTGGGACGAGATATGTTAGCCAAGCTTCAAGCACAAATATCCTTCTCTGAACAAGGAGAAATGCAAATGACAGTAAACTCCCAAGCCAAACCAGCAAGAGTAATGCTGCTGACAGTGCCCCGAGAAGAAGAATGGAGGTATTACGTTGATGACTCCATCCAAGACACCTATTTTGAACAACCTTTAAAGAACATCGATGCACCACCTGGAGTATGGGCAGAAGGCAGTCCCCCAGGCCTAGCCAAGCATATAGCTCCAGTGATTGTAACCCTCAAGCCTAGTGCTACACCAGTGCACGTCAAACAGTACCCTCTCCCAAGAGCTGCAATTGAAGGCATTCATCGCCACCTACAAAGATTGCTCGAGTATGGCCTACTAAAAGTATGTCAATCCCCATGGAACACTCCACTTTTGCCAGTAAAGAAACCTGGGACGGAGGATTATCGCCCAGTACAAGACTTAAGAAGAGTAAATGATGCAGTTGAAACTATACATCCAGTTGTACCCAATCCTTACACTCTTCTAGGACTGATACCTGCTGAAGCTACCCATTTCACTGTACTGGATTTGAAAGATGCATTCTTTTGCATAAGATTAGCCCCTATAAGTCAAATATTGTTTGCATTTGAATGGCAGGACCCCGTCTCTGGAAGAGGGGGCCAACTCACCTGGACAAGATTACCCCAAGGATTCAAGAATTCGCCTACCATCTTTAGTGCTGCACTGAATCAAGACCTTTCAAGCTATCCAGTAGCCCCGGGGAAGAGTGCTTCTCCAATATGTGGATGATCTGTTGATAGCTGCCATATCAGAAAGTGAATGTATACTAGCCACCAAAGACCTCTTGCAGTTACTAGATGAAGCTGGATACAAAGTTTCCAGAGCCAAAGCACAGCTATGTCAAAAAGAAGTGAAATACTTGGGTTTTCGTATAACCCAAGGGAGCCGAAGATTGGGCAGAGAAAGAAAAGAAGCAGTATGTAGAATTCCAACTCCAACAACCAGAAAGCAAGTCAGAGCCTTTCTGGGGGCGGCAGGATATTGCCGAATCTGGATACCTAACTTCGCCCAAATTGCCAAACCACTGTATGAAGCCACAAAAGGAGAAGAAAAGTCGCCACTGGAGTGGGGACTTGAGCAGGATACAGCCTTCAAGACGTTAAAGGAAGAATTGATGTCATCACCAGCACTTGGACTACCAGATGTCCACAAGCCTTTCCACTTGTTTGTACATGAAGTACAGGGAAATGCCTTAGGCATGTTGACTCAGAAATTGGGAAATTGGGAGCGACCTGTAGCATACCTATCGAAACAATTGGACCCTGTGGCCAAAGGATGGCCACCTTGCTTGAGAGCAGTTGCAGCTACAGCGCTACTAGTGAGCGAAGCAGACAAGCTCACACTAGGACAGAACATACGAGTCACTGTGCCACATGCAGTCCTTGCCCTTATGGAACAAAAAGCAAATTATTGGCTCACCAATTCCCGAATGTTGAAGTATCAGAGCATGCTATGTGAAAATCCACAGATACAACTTGAAGTGAGTCATGCTTTGAACCCAGCCACCTTGATACCCATCAGTGAAGAACTCCCAGAACATGACTGTATCGAAGTCATGGAAACTGTGTTCTCCAGTCGACCTGACTTGACAGATGTGCCCATAGACAATCCTGACCAAATTTATTATGTTGATGGGAGCAGTCTCATCCTCGATGGACGACGCTGTGCCGGATATGCAGTCGTCACTCAGCACGAAGTAATTGAATCATCAGCTCTAGCCTCAGGCACATCAGCCCAGAAAGCCGAATTGATAGCACTCACCAGAGCATTGTTGTTAGGAGAAAAACTTGTGCTAAATGTATATACAGATTCCAAATATGCCTTCACTACCTTGCATGCCCATGGAGCCCTCTATAAAGAACGAGGGCTCATCACATCCGGAGGAAAATCAGTCAAATATGGTCCCGAGATATTGATGTTACTTGATGCAGTTTGGGCCCCAACACGTGTAGCTGTCATGCATTGCAGAGGACATCAAGCAGGAAAAGGAGAAGTTGCCCGAGGAAATAGATTTGCAGATGCCTCAGCACGACAAGCAGCTATGACAGGACAGATTGCCCCACAAGCTATGCCAATGCAAGCAGCATTGTTTCCAGTACCTCTGAATCTATGGACACCACGATATACCACCAAAGAATTAGATTACTATTGTAACAAAGAAGATGGAGTACTGAAAGATGGATGGATTGAGCTGCCACCAGAAGAAGGCAGTCAACCCCCTGGACGAATAGTGATTCCTGAACTGTTAGGACCATCTTTTGTCAAAGCTTTCCACGAAGCCACCCACTACGGGAAGAGTGCTATGGAAAAACACTCAGACCACATTTTTACATCCCTCTATTGACAACCATATCAGTTTCAGTAGCATGTCAATGTCTAACCTGTGCCAAAAATAATGCCAAGCAAGGCCTTATAACGGCACCCCGAGTTCAGTCAGGAGGTGTCACCCCCATGCACAACCTCCAAGTTGATTTTACCGAAATGCCAAGAGCCAATGGATACCATTACCTATTAGTATTAGTTTGTACTTTCTCTGGGTGGGTAGAAGCATTCCCAACCAGAACTGAGAAAGCCCGAGAAGTTACCAAAGTCTTAATGAGAGAGATTGTTCCTAGATTCGGAATTCCAGCAGTAATAGGGTCAGACAATGGACCCTCATTTGTCTCCCAAGTTACTCAGCAGTTAGCAAAAGCTTTACAGATACAATGGAAACTCCACACTGCATACAGACCCCAGAGTTCAGGGAAAGTTGAGCGAATGAATCGTACCTTGAAAGCCCAAATGTCCAAGCTTTGTCAGGAGACACACTTGAAGTGGCCCCAAGTGCTCCCCATAGCTTTACTCAGAATACGCTCAGCTCCTGTAAAGTCAACAGGATTTTCCCCTTTTGAAGTTTTGTATGGTAAACCCCCACCAATAGTGCAGGGAGTCAAAGGAAGTTTAGCCCAAATTGGTTCAGAAGTAACCAGACAAGAACTCCTAGCTCTTAGTTTTGTTCTGCAGACTCTCCATACGTGGATCCAAGACCAGTTGCCTATCAACTTGACGGAACCCTTGCATCCCTATCAGCCTGGTACCTCGGTGTGGATCAAAGATTGGAAGAAGACACCGTCGGAACCCCATTGGAAGGGACCGTACACCGTCATCCTGTCTACCCCAACTGCAGTAAAGGTAGCCGAGATCGACGCCTGGATCCACCACAGCAGAGTCAAGCCCGCCGCTGATCCTGAACCAGAGCAGTGGACAGCAGAACAGCATCTTGATGCACCCTTGCGAGTTACTCTGAGACGGCAACCAGCAGCTTAGACACTTCATCACAAGTGCTTTGCAGTAGCCAAGTCTTTCGAAGAGGATTGCTGTTTTCCATGCAGCAACAGCTTTGTTTCAACGAAACCAATTTGTGTGTGATTTGGCACACTACTTTGAGACTACATTGACTAAACCAGACTTCACCAGCCAACTGAAGTTGCTAATAAAGTTGGTTAATGTGTAGTGGACAACTTGAGGATCTTCAATCAACACTCAGCACCCGTTAAATTGCTTCATTAGCAAACGGGACGAAGAATAAAAGACCGTCGTGATCAAGATCAGCAAGCTGAGGATTCAGAAGAACTCCAATCAACATCAACATGTATCTTTGCTTTTGTTTTGCTTTGGTTGCCTTCTTTGGAGGTTTTGAACTGACTTATGCTTTACCTCCATGCACTGCTTGCATTACCTCTACTCGAACTGGACTTAAAGTAACTCAGACTTTGCTTTATCATTCTTACTATACCTGCAAGGGAACAGTAACTCGGTGTATCTATAACACCACTGAACTAAATGTTTGCACTCATGGCAAAATTAAAGCATGCTATAATCCGCATCAGAATCCATCCTATTACACGATGGAAATAAGATGGAAGGATGCAGATGGACCTATATTAGCTGCTACGCCACCACTTAAGGACATTACTAAACCTGCTGTTTTGAATTTTGATGCATGTAATGCTATTAATAGAGATAGTTATTCCACCTGTGGTACATGGGAGAAAGCGTATCGAAATGACCATAAGTACATGTGTCCAGAAGGTGCCACAGGATGGAGAAAGTGTACAGGTAAAAAGGAACCAGGCTATAGTACTGCCCCAGCAGCAGACTACTATTGCCCGTATTGGGAATGTGTTTTTATGCTACCTGGAATACTGGTGTAACTGATGAGAAAATAGATAAACGAATGGCTACTTTAACCAAGCCAACCACAAATGATAAATGTCAGAAAGATGCTTGCAACCCCTTACACTTACGTATACACAATCCCTATGCTTGGAAACAAGGATATAAGTTTGGTTTACGTATTGCTGGAGGGGCAATAGATCCAGGAACCATTGTATATATCAGATTGAATACCCAAGCCCACAAGTCATCCAAATATCATATTCATAATACCTTTTATGAAGCCATGCATGTAAATAAGTTTGAGATCCCTCATCCTTCACAGAATCTATTCCTAGAATTAGCTGGAGCAGTAGTATCTAGTCTTAAGATCTCAGATTGCTATTTCTGTGGTGGGACCCAAATGGGAGATCAATGGCCATGGGAAGCCCAAGAATTGAATTATTCTATGACTTACAATCAGACTGAATTACACAAGACTACCAGTGAATGGGTGTTAGCGCACTCAATCGTTGGACGTCTTTGCTATGCCAGAACTGGACCCCAGTTCACCCAGAAGGTAGGACAGCTGGTCTGTCTTAGCCAGAAGTACTATAATGCCACGACCAAAAAGACAGCATGGTGGTCAGGAATCAGACACCCTGAACCTCCTAACCCATTAGCCAAATTTCCTGAACTTGCTGGTTTATGGACTAACCTTGCCAAAGTCCAAGCCTGGCAAGCCCCACCTGGCCTATATTGGATCTGTGGAAACCGAGCATATGCACAACTCCCGCCACACTGGGGAGGAGCATGTGTCTTAGGAACCATCAGACCTTCTTTCTTTCTTTTAAACACTGAACATGGAGAACAATTAGGATACCCTGTTTACACTACCCACCGACACAAAAGAGCATTAAGACAGAAAAGAGAAGCCTTACAGATAGGCAAGTGGGAGAAGTGGCAAGGTGATGATTGGCCACCAGAAAGAATTATTGAGTATTATGGACCTGCCACTTGGAATGATGATGGTATGTATGGTTATCGTACTCCAATTTATATGATTAATCGTATTATTCGCTTACAAGCAGTAGTTGAAATAATAACTAATGAAACTAGTCATGCTCTTACGCTCTTAGCTAGACAAAGTACTCAGATGCGCACTGCTATATATCAGAACCGCTTAGCACTTGATTATCTGTTGGCAGCTGAAGGAGGAGTATGTGGTAAACTGAATTTAACTAATTGCTGTTTGAAAATAGATGATAAAGGTCAAGTAGTTGAAGAAATTGCTAAAGATATGCAAAGACATGCTTATGTGCCAGTACAGACTTGGCACTCATTGAAATTTCCTAACTGGTTTGCTAACCTCTTTTCATGGGTGGGAGGATTTAAGACTTTCATTGTTTTAGTACTAATCCTTGTTACTGTTATCTTCTTATTACCATGTTTAATCCCATGTTGTATGCGTTCCATTCATAACACTATTGATAGTACAGTAGAGCGGAAGACCGCAACTAAAATAATGGCTTTATATAAAGCTAGTCCTAGTCGAAATCCTTCAATCATGATGTGATTCTTCTAAAGGTGATTTAACTCTCACACCTTATTAAGTAATAGGGTGAGATTAATCAAAGGGGGGAATGTGGCAGGTGCAGGCCTGTGATCCACGGTGTCTGACATAAGCAGGCCAGCATGGTTAGCTTGACCTGTAAATGAGGCCTGTGGAGAGGCATATAGGATTGCACATCCCCCAATATGCTGCTATTGTAGGATAGAACTCTGTAAGAGAACTAAACTAACTTAGGTAAGCAAAACTGAGAGATGGAAAAATACAGAAAAACATGTTTAAAAGTTACTGATAAGAAAAAGTACATCTGCAAAGAAATAATTGGGAGTGCTGACAGATGAGTTGCAGAGCCCTGCTCCTCTGCATGCACAAATTGGTTCTATGGCCTTGAGAGTGTGAAAGTAACAAGTTGATGAACTGACCATTGTAATTGGGACTAGAAGGGGGGTATGCAGGTGTCATGCCCACTGAAGGGACATAATTGGATAAACTTATCAGTACCGGGACCAATGGAAGGGGTACGGGAGGTTACCGGGACCAATGAAATGTTTTTCTATACCTAGAATGGAACAGAAGTCTATAAAAGTTGTTGTAATGCTTGAAAACTTTGCTCAGCCATTTTGAAATTGACTGGTTCGAGACTTGTGCACAAATAAATGATTTGGACCTTCTGAACAGACTCCTGGTATCATTGGTTTGTCTGCGCTTTGCTGCTACAGCCCCACGACAGCCATGTTTCTTCTTTTGTTGCAATAGGGCTGCAGATGTTTTTTCAAGTTGTCCAAGTTGTTTTTGCATTGTTAATTTTGGACTGTGCATTTTGGGGGGGTTTTTTCATGTGCAAAATGATCACAAATACTTTGAGGTTCTTGCACGTTTTCCCAAACCTGTGAACATTTCTCTCTGCACTTCTGATTCTCTTTCTTAACCTCTCCAAACACTGGTTTACTGTTTGGTATACTGTGAAACATAGTCTTCTGGTAATTTATTTTTGTTAAGCTGGTTTTTGTAATCTCCAATTTGAGAATTGATGTTTCGGTTAGTATTTTTTGTAGTGCAGAGTTTCCCAGAGGTTGGTTAGGTGCTTGCTATATAGCTCTGATACCCTATAGTGAATTAAACTATTAATTTGTTGTCAATTTCAAACATCTTTAGGAAGAAAAAGGGGTGTTTTCCCTCAGGATGCAGTCATAGTGACTGCTCTGTTGTTTCTTTTTAGGCAATTAGTGTGAATTGCAAGGTCCAGTAAACATAGTGTCAGCTTATGCAGTCAGGAACTGAATGTTTTTTAGATTTTCTCCTAGCAAAGGAATATGCTGTATGCAGAGTACTAGTTGATTTTTGTTGTAATATGCTTGATAATAATGGAAAAATAGTGAAAGGCCAATTAGATAAAGTTAGTAACTGTACTTTAATTTCAAGTGAGAGTTATGTAAATTCCTTTTCAGCTTTCACTGATACTTGTTCCTTCATTTTGGAATTCAGTATTCAGGCCTTTGCAAGGCCTGTTAGCATTTTTGTTTGGTATTTTGGGATGTTTCATTTTAGAAGTATTACTCCTCTATGTACTGACAATTGTTTCTCTATGTCAGCACTAGTTTCATTCCACCTCTTCATCTTTCACAGCTTTCTAAATCAGAAATCAGTAGGATCACTGACCCATGCAATAGTGTTACAGATTGGCCCAGAATCCAGTTGTATTTCCACTTCAATGGCAATATATGAGTTTCCTTACTTAGAAATGATTCTTTACAGAATCAGAGGAGGGACTGAAAGCATGTATACTAGTACAGGGTACCATACACTATTAGACTGAATAAAACTGAGAAAGAGTTAATTCTGTTCAGAACCTTGCTTAGAAATAAAACTTCATATATTAGCTTACTAGGTGAAGGTTTACATAAATAAAGAAAGGGCACGTTGTACCCCAGCCTCTCTGTCTCAGGGATACCAGATAGCAGTCTCAGGGTTATTAGCTAAAATACTCTCAGGGTTAGTAATTAGTACATATCAAGTCAAGTCAAGTCATCAGCAGTAAACAATTATGTCAATTAGGTTATTCTATATCTTGGATTCCTGTATGTCTCCTTATAATGGCCATGTAACAGTAAATAATTATGTCTTGGACTCCATTTATGGCTCCACATTGACCCACACTGAATAAGTTGACCTACAATATGATAAACATACATGACGTATAATGATAAAGTGAAATTATGCTGTATCATCTAAAAAAGCCTTATAAATAAAGTGAACTATGGCTAATAAGTTAGAGTAAACAGGGAGAACGTGCTTCTCTCAGTTTTTCTCCGCAAAGCTTTGGTGTATTTTTCTATAGAACTGTGTTGTATTTATTGCTGTATTTGATAACCTTCCCATTGTTTGTGAATGTAGTTATTTGTAGCTTCAAGAACCCAGTGAGGTTACTGGTGAGGAGAGAGTTAAGTAAGCTCTTCATAAACCAGATGCCAAGCACGAGATTCTCTTCAAATGCTGGTCCCCAAAATGCCAGTAACAATCAGAGAAGCAGAATTCATACTGCTTCCAGCACAAGTCCTGTGCACTCCTCCACCAAAAATAATTTCTGTCCTGCTATCTTCTAAGTATGGAATGTTTTGGAACCCCATTATGAAACACTGCTTGCAAAAGGAGCAGTTCGCAGAGCCATGTATCTCATAACATCCCCCAAACAAAAGAGCAAGTCATTCACATTGTGTTGCCTAGGTTAGCAAATCATGGTTGTCAAGTCATAAATGTATTCGCTAAGCATTACATGTGCCCACAAATGTGGTGGCTCATTCCTTAATTGTAATGCATACTGGCTGAACTGTGCCTGACCCGGCAAAAGGCGGTATGTAAATATGGCTAAATAAAATAAATAAATATACTGCAATGACATTGCTTATGGAGACCCCACATGGACATCAGAAAAACACTTCTGCAATCAAGGAAACAATTCTTCATCAAGGATCTCCTCCTCTTCACCCAACTCAATGGCCCTACACAGAGACAGATGTTCCTAACTCTTCCAGTATGGAGGGGGACATGGACACCATAAGGAGAACATGGCTCAGATCCTTGCTGCTTCAACAGGAGTATTTCCTACCCCAATGAGATAATAAGCAATGCATTAAATGGGGGATAGGATGACATTTGAGGGATTTGTTTTGCGCAACTCATCCTCACCCACTCCCCTTGACATTCCTGACGGATAGTCCTAATAGTCCCCTGAAAGTCAATATATGCTGTATCCAGAGTTTACATATCATCTCAGTTTCTCTCCTATCTCTGTCCTGTGCCCTTATTTGACAGCATAACTCCTAGTGGTAGTACCAGCATACTACTGCTAGGGGTCACAGGTGCTATTCTGAAACCAAGACTCTAACAGGACAGGAGCACTGGGGATTGTTCCTACCCACTCCTCTAGACACTAGGGGGGCCCTCCCAGTAAGACCCAGGAGAGGGCCGGGGGGTGGGCTGCAGGCAGACAGGATGATGATAATGTTGGAAGGTATGAGGGTGCAGGTGGGGGTCTGCCATTGTTTTGGGGGGGTAGGGTCAAGGCAGTGGGTAAGTTCCATTGTTCTGTGCATCTGCCCCTTCAAGCTGGCATTTATGTGTGTGTTGTGGCAGGTTTTAAAAGCCAACATGGAAATATTTGAATCTACACATATATTCTTGTAAAATGAGAAATACACACAGCATTCCCGCTAAACCGTTCCTGCCATTGGGGTAGCAGAATGTGATCGTACTTTGAATCACAAGGCACAGACAGGTCCCGAGTTGCCTATCTCTTAGGCCCAGTTTGTCTCTTGCTGTTTAAAGCATGATTACTCTGCACTATTCCATGACAGCAGAAACACCAACAGAGAACTCCTGTCTAGCTCAAAGTTGCTTAGCGGGATTGCTGACTATGTATCTGTCTTCAATCTGACCTGTCAAACCAAACCATTAAATCTTTAGAGTTTGGCTCTATATGGGTATACAGTAGGATTGCCAATTGGATTTTATTTGGCCAGGCTGTTTGCCAGCAGAGATCTAAGACCGGCCGTTGAAAAGAGAAATTAGACTTACCTGCTAATTGTTGTTCCTTGAGGAACTCCGGTCCAGTCCCCCACCTCTGGGTAGGGCACTTCTTCCAGCAGCTTGGAGACTGAGCATGTCATCTTTTGATGGCACCATAGAGCTGGCACCTCCCACCAGTCCCAGTACCTATTGACAAAGTAGACTCTCAGGAGCAACAAATAAGTAGTTAAACATACCTAAACTTAAATGTGCCCCTTCCACAACCCTTGGGGAGGATATCCCGACCCCACCTCCGGGATGAGGAGTCCCACCTGATGATCGGCCGAGCCATTCCAACCAGTGAGGAACCGACAACACAGCCGGTGAGCCCCCCACCTCCAGAGGCTGAAGACACCGCACCCTACCCCCGACTATATTAAGCCACACTCTTACCAAGGAAACCGCCTTCAGGGCTGGAGTGCATGCCTATTAAACCAGAAATCCTACTGGGCGGGTTCCGGGACTGGACTGGAGCTCCTCAAGGAACAACAATTAGCAGGTAAGTCTAATTTCTCTTTCCTTATCGTCCCTCCAGTCCAGTCCCGCACCTCTGGGCTGTATCATAGCAGTCAATCTAACAGGCGGGACCCGCACAACCGGCCTGAAGCACTGCCAATCTGAAAAGCACGTCCACCACCACCAGGAAATCCAGGCGATAATGCTTCCTAAATGTATGCAGTGACGTCCATGTCACTGCCCTACAAATCTCCACTGGTGGAACCAAAGTGTACTCTACTCATGAGGCCCCCTAGGCTCTCGTAGAATGTGTCCTCAGCCCCGTCAGCATTGGCTTACTCTTCAAAACCTATGCCAATGTGATCAACTCTCTGAACCACCTGGCAATGAAAGCCTTAGCTACCACCTCCCCTTTGCGCAGCCATCCAAACAGACCAAAGAGACTGTCCGATTTCTGAAAGGGCAACGTCCTCCTGACATATCTTTGCAGAACACTTAACATTGAGAGAGCGTAGCTACGACATGACAGGGTCCCCATCCGCCCCCATCAACGCCAGCAAGGAAACGGTCTGATTCAGATAAAATGCTTAAACCACCTTGGGCACAAAAGGCAGGCACAGGGCGCAGAACCTCTCTTTCCTTGGAGAGGGTGGAAAGGATCTTGGCAAGATAGGGCCTGGAGTGCCAAAATCCTGCGTACTGAAAAGATCACAACCAGGAATACCGTCCTCAGCGTCAAATCCTTCAGCGAGGCCCGTCTCAAAAGTTCAAAAGGTTCTCCAGCCAGGGTGGTCAGCATCAAGTTGAGATCCCAAGGCAGTACTACTGCCCTCCTTGGCAGGAGAAGGCGAGCCACCGCCCTTAGAAATCTCAGCCCATCCGGGTAAGTCCCCAGTGGTACCACCTGGATTTTCTCTGGATAACAGGACATCGCTGTCAGCTGCACCATCAAGAAACTGTCAGGCAGACCCCTATCAAAACTGGATTGCAAGAAACCAAAATGCTTGGGACAGAGGTAGCAGAAGGGCACGCCCGGCTTGTAGACCTCCACCTGGCCTGTAGAAGGGTCACTCTTATTGAACCCAAATAACCCTTCTTTCTTCAACCTAGCCCTTTCAAGATCCCAGCCGTAAGCAAGAATTGATCCACCTGGGACCGGGAGCTGCCATGGCAGATCCGCTAGGAGGTGAATCAGGCCAGCAGAACATGGGCATTCGGAGTGCATCTATCCACTGCACTATGCGGTCTATGAACGCCCACTGAGGAAAAACGTAGTGAAGAACCTCTGTGGGCCACCGCTGTATTAGGGCATCTAGCCCCTTTGACATCCTCTCCTTGCCTGCTGAAAAAGCGGCCGGCCTTGGCAGACTGGAACGTTGCCATGAGGTCCATGACCGACATACCCCACTGACGGACCCCCTGTTCGAACACTGCCTGGATGCGCTGCCACTCCCTGGGGGCCATGGATATCTGTCTGAGATAATCTGCCACCACACTGTCTAGCCCCACAACGTGTGGCGCTGATAATGCTAGGAGATGAGCTTCTGCCCACCAGAACAGACCCTCGGCCTCCTCCTCCAGGGCAGCACTTATGGTGCTCCCTTGCCAACTGATATAAGTCACCATGGTCACGTTGTCTGAGGAAACTCAGACCGCCTTTCCTTGAAACCATGACTGAAGAGCTCCGAGTGCCAGGGACACTGCTAGCTTTTCGAGCTTGTTGCGCTGTAGAGGCTCCACCTTCCTTGAACAAAACATCCTTCACAGTGAGCTCCCCAACCTGACAAACTGGTATCGGCCATCAAGGGAATCTCTACCGGTAACTCGAGAGGCATGCTCCTTTTCATGTTCTCCAGATGCAGCCACCCTCGGAGAGCTCTTCGAGCCCCTCGTGGGCAGGGGAGTACCTGTGATAGCGGTTGACCTGATGGCACCACTGATGCACCAGTGCACTCTGCAGTGGACGCATATGTGCCCTTGCCCAGAGAACCATCTTTAGAGTGGCGGCCATGGATCCCAAAAATTTCGCTGTCGGCCCTGGACCTCGTCCAGAACAATCAATCATCTAGGTATGGGGAGAGTAGTCCTTCCTTGTGGAGCGCTGCCGCCACTACCACCCTGACCATGGTGAAGGTCCGAGGTGCAGTCGCCAGACCGAAGAGTAAACCTTGAAACTGAAAATGACCCCTTGGTACCTCCAATCAGAGAAACTGCTGATGCCCTGGATGGATGAGAATGGAGAGATGCTTCCATGAAAACGAGAGAAGTTAAGAACTCACCGCACCCTACCGCCACTATTACCAATCTCAGTGTTCCCTTATGGAAGAGCGATTCATGCCCTTAAGATCGAGAATCGGACGAATGGAATCTTCCTTTATGGGTACCACAAAATAAATGGCGCATCGACCGCAGCCATACTGGTCTGGAGGAACTGGCAGCACTGCTTTGAGCAGCAGGAGATGAAACAAGGTCTCCTCCACTGCCTCCGTTGGCCCGTGCTTTGCCAGGCGACCACACAAAGAACTGGGGGACCAGCTGAGCCCACCCGAGGGCATAGCCTTCCCGCATGACCTTCAGAACCCACTGGTCAGACATTAATAGGGATCCAGGCAGGGTAAACTCCCATAGCTGCCCTCTCATGGGCTGCGCCCCCACCTGGGCCCTTCGCTTCATTGTACTTTCTTATTTCCCAGGGAGGCAGCAGCTCCAACCCCCTGCTCTCTGGTGGGAAATCTGCCTCTCTGGGCTGGGCTAAGGCGTGAGGTCCGCAAACGCTTGAAGTACCTCGCCTGTCCTTGTGGCAGCGGATGGTTGCGTGCCTGCTTCTGCTTGTCCTCAGGCAGCCGGCCTCCGATGGATTCCCCCAAATCCTTAACCAACTTATCCACGCCATCTTCAAAGAAAAGCTTGCTCTCGAAGAGAAGCTTGCTAAGACGAGCCTTGTAGGAGCCATCTGCAGTCCCATACTGGAGTCAAAGATAGCGACATGTCGCTACCACTGAGGCCATACTTTTAGAGAGCCTCCTAATGAGATCCTAATGAGTGTCAGCCAGATAGGTCGCTCCCGACTCCAACTTGGTAGCCTCACCAGCTAAGTCTTCCTCCAGGTCTCCAGAATGCTATACTCTTTTCAACTAGCGCAGACCGGTTCTCGCCATCTAGGCCTCACAGACTGAAGCCTGAAGCGACCTAGCATTAATATTAAATGCCTGCTTTAATAAGGTAACCAACTGTCTATTTTGGACATTCTTGAGAGTTGCACTGCCTACTAATGGAATAGTCGTCTTCTTAGTAACCACCAACACCGCTGCCTCCACTCTGGGGGACCGAGGGAGTTCGTGTTCAGCCTCTGGTAGCGGGTGCAGGGGCAACATGGTATGCACTCCTTTGAGACCCACCTCTGGCCGATCCCACTTCTCCTGGATCATCTGCCGGACCACCATGTACTGGGAAGACCTTCCGTGACAGAAGAGGGTCCTCCAGTGCCTCCTCCTTGGCCAGGAGGCTCATGAGTCTAATCAGGGCCTTAAAGGACTCCAAAATAAGCACCGGCAATTCCTCCCGGCGAAGCACTGAAATATCCGGGCCTGGCTCTCCTGCTCCGGGATCCTTTCTTCTTCTAGATTTTCTTGGAGATTCAAGTGCATGTCCCAACCATCCGCCTCTGGCTCAACCAATAGTGGTGATTGTTGCAACTTCTCCGAGCCCATGGGTCCCTTAGATCGCAACCACTCACTCTCCTTAGCGTCCACCATCCACTTAGCTCCCCATTCCGGTACCGAAGAGCCGATCGGCAGCCCCTGTAGGCACAAGTAAAACACCTTGTGCAAGAGAAGGACAAATTCAGGAGAAAAGTCCCCTTGAAGCCCCCCTGCTCCCAGGGCCTGGGAGGTAGAAGGCCCAAGCATTGTAGAGTAGCCAGGGACTGCCTCCTGTGATGGCAACGCTGACCCTCCTTCTTCAGGAGTCTCCTGCGACCTGGGAGCACACTCCGGCTGCATTCCCTGCCATGCCTTGTCCTGCAAACCTGGCACCAATGAAGCAGCCTCTGGTGTGCAGCCGAGACAGACCCCTGCCTCCGAAACTGATTCTCGCTGGGTATCGCCCATGACACACGGCCAGGTCAGCACGGTGTAAGGCTGGCCAGAATAAAAAGAAAAAACCCTCTTTCTCCGTTTCCCAATCACTTGGAAGGGCAAAGGAATCAAACTCTAGGAACCCCCTCCCCCTGCAGGGATCTATTTTGCAGCCAGCCAGCTTCTAAACTGATGATATACTAGAAGAAAATTAAGAAAATGCCTAACTGTAGGCAAACAGAGAAAAAATAGCTCTCCCAGGCCAGAAACCGCGAAAGCCGAGGCATCTGCTGAAATCCCACAGCCAAAAAACACCAGCGGGATTGAAGGGAAGTAAAGCAAATGGGCCTGTTAACAAAAAAAGGCATGCTGAGCATCCGCGCTGATAACGGGCCTCTGCCCGTGACTGAATTCCTTGGTGTTGCACATGACATTCCTCTCGGCGGGCCTGAGCTCCAACAACCTGTCTGCACCTCCTTACCTGGCCGTAACAGTGTCTACACGGTTAGCTATCCCCTCATGCTCAGCCTACTATAAACGCTTTGGCACTGAGGAGAGAGGGGGAGGGGAGCACTCCAGCTGCCAGGCTGCAGTGTGGCGGCTCCTCACCCGATGAGGGAGCCACCAGAGGATCTGGCCACGGGAAGGCCTCCAAAACCGCAACCCGCCCCTGGAACCGACAAGGGGGGGGGGGAATTCTCCTCACTGCTGCCTGTCTCTTCTTGAGTTGCCCAGCAGGAGAAACAGATCTTGTTTCTTTTTTTAAACACACACCACTAACTAGTAAGAAAATAAAGAACCCGTAGCTGACAGGAGAAAAGCAAAACGAAACCACTCTCTAGTTTTGGCCTATGCTCTAATTCTTCCCTTCAGTGAGTGCAGCATCCTGGCTCACCATCTCCTCCACCTGCTTGGAGACTGAGCATACTGGGGCTGGTGGGAGCTGCCAGCTCTATATGGTGTCATCAAAAGATGACATGCTCAGTCTCCAAGCTGCTGGAAGAGGTGCATTACCCAGAGATGCGGGACTGGACTGGAGGCACAATAAGGAAAGCCGGTTTTTTGCTCTGGCCGTGGGACCTGGAGAGGCAGAGCAGAAAACAGGCTTTTCATCTCTCTACTGGAGTCCTTGTCCCCGCCGGCGCAGTCTCACCATTTTCTCCGCCCCAGCCATGGCTCCTACTTCTTACAGAGCCTCGGCTGCAATAGCGCTAATAATTTAAAATCAAAACTAAACCGGTGCGGAGCCTTCCAGCCCTATGGAACCCCTGCTTCTGCATCCCGCCCTCAAAAGGAAGTTATGCTAGAGGAGGCGGGAGGCAGCAGCAGGGGTTCCATAGGACCGAAAGGGTCCACACCGGTTTTGCTTTGATTTTAAATTATTAGCGCAATTGCAGCCATGGCTCTGTAAGACACAGATGCCGTGGCTGCCAGGGAAAGGAGGTGTCAGGAAGGGATTGACACGGGGAAAGCTGGGGGCTAGAAGGGAGCCAACATGGGGGGGTGGAAACTGGAAGAAAGCTGACAGAGGGGGGAAGATGGGGACTGGAAGGAGGTGGCTGGAAGGCAGCAGACACATGGTGGGGAAGTGGAGGCCGGAAGGGAGCAGACACATAGTGGGGAAGTGGAGACCGGAAGGGAGCAGACACGGGGTGGGGAAGTGGAGGCCAGAAGGGATACGACACAGGGTGGGGAAGTGGAGGCCGGAAGGGAGAAGACACGGGGTGGGGAAGTGGAGGTCAGAAGGGAACAGACACGGGGTGGGGAAGTGGAGGCCGGAAGGGAACAGACACGGGGTGGGGGAAGGAGGTAGCTGGAAAAGAGCTGACATTTTATTATTTTATTTATTTGCATTTTCTTTTATACCGCGCTATTCAACATCAGTGCGGTTTACATAAAACATAAAACTTACACATTGCATTGGCTGAGCTGTGCTTACAACAGGTACTAAAACTTGGATAACTTGGGGTAACTATTTACATTTAGGCATCATGGGAAGTCATAGTCATGGGAAGTCATAAAATTTGGATAACTTGGGGTAACTATTTACATCTAGGCATCATGGGAAGTCGTGGTCATGGGAGTCTTGTAGGATCAGATTCAATTGTATGTCTTGTAGGGACAGATTCAGTTGAACGGCCTAGTCTAGATCGTGGATGGAGCTATTGTAGTACCGTCTACTGGGTAGTACATGCGGAAGAGGTAGTGCTTCACTGCCTTCCTTAAACTGTGCCAGGTCAGGGATTGCACGGATGCTGGGTGGTAGGGTGTTCCAGCATCTGGGTGCGCAGAGTTTGAAGGCTCTGTTTGCTGTTATCTGTGTGCCTTGGGTTATTTCTTTCGGAACTACCAGTGTGTTGACCGCTACCGATCTTCTGGACCTGTTGGGGGAAGTGATCTTTGAAGGCTCTGTTTGCTGTTGCCTGTGTGCATTGGGTTATTTCTTTCGGGACTACCAGTGTGTTGACCGCTACCGATCTTCTGGACCTGTTGGGGGGAGTGATCTTAAGAAGCTCTGCTAGTGATGCGGAGGAGAGCCCATTGATGGCTTTGAATGTAAGCAGCAGGGTTTTGAAAGTGAGTCTGGCCTGTATAGGAAGCTAGTGGAGATGTTTCAGGATGGGCGTGATGTGGTCTTTCTTGGACACTCCAAGTAGCACTCTTGCTGTGGCGTTCATCGCAAGCTGTAGAGGGTTCAAAGTGGATTGAGTAAGTCCATGCAGGATTGAGTTGGCGTAATCAAAGTGTGGTATGATCAGCGCTTGATATATTGTCTGGAAATCATCCGGTTCTAGTAGGAAGCGGAGGTGCCTAAGGGTACGGATCTTATGGTATACCGCTCTCACTACGTTGCTTATGTGCACCTTCATGTCCAGGCCTGGCCTAAGGTGACTCCAAGGTACCGGATCGTGGGTTTGGTCTGTAGTTCAACTTCCTTGACCTTTAGGTAGGGCGGTGTGGTGAAGTTCGGATTCCTCGTGATGAACAGGACCTCAGTTTTCTTGTGCTGAATTCTGAGGTTCTGGGTTTGGAGCCAGTCGGATACTGCGTTAAAGCAGTCTGTCAGTGGGGAGAGGTCTGGGTTCTCTGTCGAGAAGGGCATGTAGAGTAGTACATCGTCTGCATATATCAAGCAGTTAACACTGTAAGACCGGATGAGGTTACAGATGGGCAGCATGTATATGTTGAACATTAGGGCGGAGAGGGAGGATCCTTGTGGGACGCCTTGCTTCTGGTGGAATGGTTCCGATGTTGAAGCCCCTGATTGTACGTGCTGCCATCTGTCTGAGAGGTATGACTTGCACCAATCTAGCGCTGTCGCACAGATACTCTTCTCCTTGAGGCGCCCCAGGAGCAGCTCGTGGCTTACTGAATCAAAAGCAGCTGCTATATCCAAGAAAATGAGGACAAACCCTTGACGGATGTAATCAATTCCATCAGTTATATTATTGATGAGGGTGGTGAGGAGCGTTTCAACACTGTGAGACTCCCTAAAACCATGTTGGCAGGGGTCCAGCTGCGAAACGGCGTCTATGTGTTCTTGATTTTGTCTTTGGGCTTCTTTTTCCATTATTTTGGCCAGAAGAGGTATGCTCGATATTGATCTGTACGAGTCCACCTTCTGAGTGCCAAGCTTGCTATTTTTTAGCAGAGGTCTTATGGATGTGTGTTTGAGGGACTGGGGGAATGCACCTGTTGTGAAGGATCGGTCCATGAGCCTGGCTATAAAAGGGCTGAGGTTGGACCATAGCTCTTTTATCCAGAAAGACATGGGGGAAGGAGGTAGCTGGAAGAAAGCTGACATGGGAGGAAGGTAGGGACTGGAAAGCAGCTAACATGGGAGGAAGGTGGGGGCTGGAAGGGAGCTGAAAGAGGGGGAAAGAAGGTGGCTGGAAGGGAATTTTCCCAGAGGATGGTGGGGGCAGGGAAGGGAGCTGAAAAAGGATGGTAGGTGTGGCCTGGAAGAGAGCTGACATGGAGGAAGGTGGGGGCAGGAAAGGAGCTGACAAAGGGGGGAAGGACATGGCTGGAAGGGAGCTTACATGGGGGAAGGGAGCTGACATGGGGAGGAAGGGAGCAGACATGGGGAGGAAGGGAGCAGACATGGGGAGGAAGGGAGCAGACATGGGGGGGAGGAAGGTGGTGGTTGGAAGGGAGCTTACTTAGGGGAAGATGGGGGTAGAAAGGGAACTGACACAAGGGAGGAAGGTAGTGGCAAGTAGGGAGCTGATGGAGTGAAGGTGGGGGCTGGAAGGGAGCTGAAGGAGAGAAGGTGGGGGCTGGAAGGGAGCCAACATGGGGGGGAAGGTGGGGCTGAAAGGGAGCTGACACTGGAGGGTGGTGCGTGGGTAATGGGGTGGGGGATGGGATGGGGGCGTGAGTGGGTAATGGGATGAGTGGGTAATGGGGTGGGGGATGAGTGGGTAATGGGGTGGGGGATGAGTGGGTAATGGGATGGGGGTAATGGGGTGAGTGGGTAATGGGACGGGGGCGTGGGGGGTTGGGACAGTGTGGGGGTGGGGGTGGGGCGGGGGTGAGTGGGTAATGGGGTGGGTAATGGGTTGGGGGGCTGGAAGGGAGGGCCACATGAGGATGGCACTGGAACGGAGATGTACAGAGGATAGGGTGACTGGACACTGGGGTGGCATTCTGGCTGGAAGTGGGCTGAGACTTGGGATGGTATTTGGACTAGAAGGGGCTGGACAGTAGGGTAGGAGGGGGGATTGGAAGGGAATAGACACCACTGGAGGTCCTGGAACGCAAGGGGTTTGACATTGGAAGGAGATGAATGCAAGGCTGTATGGATAGTGTCATAAAGAGCGTTTTGGTTTCCTGCACCATGGGATGATGTTCCAAGGTCTGTAGAGCAGAGATGGTGCCCATCTCTCCAAGAAGTGTCAAAGTGTTTTCAACAGCAGAATGGCTAAGATATTGAAGAGGGCTTTAAACTAGATTTGATGGGAATGGGGAAGAGAGCCCCCACATAAGTGAAACATTAAATATCTCTACAGAAATGGGTAAAGCGTAGTTACTCACCTGTAACAGGTGATCTCTAGGAATAGCAGGAATTGAGTCTTCACATATGGGTATCGTTGGTACCGACGGAGCCCGTGCGGGAACGCTCCCTAGCATCCAATAGGAAAGATTTTGGGAGCATCCCACTGCGCCTGCGTCGCTGCCTTCCCGCCTTTCCAACTCTCCCTCTTCAGTTGAGTTTATAGCTGAGGCAAAGGAGAGGAGGAGAGAAAAAGAGAGAGAGAAAATTACAACACCTAGGGGAGGTGGGTGGGCTGTGAAGACTCAATTCCTGCTGTTCCCAGAGATCACCTTTTACAGGTGAGTAACCACGTTATCTCCAGGAACAAGCAGGAATGTAGTCTTCACATATGGGGACTTCCAAGCAGAATGATGCCAGGGAGATGACCCCAGAAGCTGCGAAACCCAGGTTGAGATGGGTCATGCTTCCTCCCATAGATCTCTGGCATCGAACCACGGGACAGCGGGTAGGAGTTGTTCAAAATCTGAAAGAGAAGCTGGAGAACAGCCTGGCCAAACGAGAAATTCTGATGGGAGTCCTTGTCTAAGCAGTAGTGGGCTGCAAAGGTGTGTACTGAAGCCCAAGTGGTTGCTCTACAGATGTTGTCAATGGACACTGAGCAAAAGTTAGCCATAGAGGCTGACATTGCTCTCACATTGTGAGCTGAGACATGCCCTTCGAGAGAAAGTCCCTTGCTCTCATAGACAAAGGATATGCAATCTGCAATCCATTTAGACAAAGTTTGCTCGGAAACAGGTAATCCAAGATGACTGGAGTCATCTTGGCAACAAAAAGATGAGAAGCTTTTCTATATTGCTTAGCTCTCTGAAGGTAAAAAGCTAAAGCTCTTTTACAATTCAGAGTATGAAGATTCCTTTCTGTATTAGAGGCGTGAGGCATAGGAAAGAATACAAGAAGGTAAAACGACTGGCGTAAATGAAAAGGCGATACCACCTTTGGCATAAAGTGTGAGTGAGTACTAAGGGCTACTTTATCATGGTGGAACCTTGTATAAGAAGGATCAGCCACTAAAGCTTGTAGCTCACTGATGTGTCCTGCAGAAGTGAGGGCAATTAGGAAGATTACCTTCCAAGAAAGAAACTTCAGAGATGTAGTGGCTAAGGGTTCAAAGGGCAGTTTCATAAGCTGTCCAAGGAAAAGATTCAAATCCCATGCTACGGGTGCTGGATTAATGGGAGGTTAACGAGACCTACAGGGATATAATCCTGAAGTCCCACCTTCAGTCTGGCAGCATCCCTGTTGCCATGGAGGAGAGAGGTCACGTGACAGGAGAGCATCACCCTGGTGTGGCAGGACGTGATCCTGTAACTAGGACCTGTCCTCCAGGTGATGTAAAACCCTCTCGCACTGAGGATGTTTCTCCAGGGCCATGTGCCCATGAGGGAAGGGTTAGGACAGCTGTTATAGTTGGTGATTCAATCATTAGGCATGTAGATAGCTGGGTGGCTGGTGGACGTGAGGATCGCCTGGTAACATGCCTGCCTGGTGCGAAGGTAGCGGCCCTCACGCACTGCCTAGATAAGATCTTAGATAGTGCTGGGGAGGAGTCTGCTGTCTTGGTACATGTCGGTACCAATGACAAAGGAAAATGTAGTAGGGAGGTTCTGGAGGCTAAATTTAAGCTTTTAGGTAGGAAGTTGAAATCCAGAACTTCCAGGGTAGCGTTCCCCGAAGTGCTTCCCGTTCCACGTGCAGGACCCAAAAGGCAGGCAGAGCTCCGGAGTCTCAACGCGTGGATGAGATGATGGTGCAAGGATGAGGGTTTTGGATTTGGTAGGAACTGGGGAACATTCTGGGGAAAGGAGGGGCTCTTCTGAAGGGATGGGCTTCACCTTAACCAGGATGGAACCAAACTGCTGGCATTAACCTTTAAAAAGGAGATAGAGAAGCTTTTAAACTAGAAAACAGAGGAAAGCCGACAGTCGCCCAAGAGCGCATGGTTCAGAAGAAGGTATCCTTGAAGGATACTACCAAAAGCAGTGAGGTTCCAAAAAAGAGTAAAGTAGCCTAAATGCCCTTGAGTATGGTGCAGACAGAGCGTAAAGATTCCATATTGACCACCCCCACCGTTGCCAGTAATCTACTGAATCTGTTGCTATTTGACCTCTGCTACTATTGCCAGTAATCTATTGTATCTGTTGCTATTTGACCTCTGCTACTGTTGCCAGTAATCTACTTGACCTCTGCTACTGTTGCCAGTAATCTATTGTATCTGTTACTATTTTGACCCACTGCTACTGTTGCCACTAACCTACTGTAACTATTGCATGGTCATTAACCACCCCTACTGCACAACCTTCTGAATCAACCCAACCCAATACCCACCCACACACTCACCCTTATAAACATAAAACAGATCAAACTCAAAATGGCTCTTACTGCTACATCCATAATTTGTAGCTACCTTCTCTTAGAATTGATCAGTAGTTCCCTAGCCCTAACTAGCACCCACAAACACATACCTATCCTATACGACTATGGGAGGAGATGGTCAAGAGACTCCACCCACAAAGTTGTAAAAGACACACAACCAACCTACCAACACCTACTACACACTGCAATCCAACACACCCCAAGGATAAGAAAGGATAGCTTGCCTCTCCAAGATTTAAAAGCTGCCCTCATAAACATGTGTTCAGTCCGCAACAAATGGCCTGTCATCATAGACTTACTAGCCCTCTACGATCTAGACAGCCTTCTTATCACAGAGACATGGTTATCGAACAATGACATTGTCCTCATCAACCACCTTCTACCCCACAACTTCACTCTACACAGTTGCCACAGAGTCAACAAGAGGGGCGGAGGAGTTCTCATACTCACAAAAACCGACCTCAAATTCCACCTCTCCAACAGCACCAACACAACCAACCTTGACATAGTAGTCATATCGAATGATCTATGCTCCATCAATCTAATATACAGAGCCCCGTCACCTTCCCCTGATGACCTAGCCACTATAATCGAGCTAGCCTGCAACCCCCCTAACCTACGCACCCCAAACTGGATACTAGGAGATTTCAATCTCCCAACTTTTCATGACTCGCAAGCATCAGTGCTCCACGATGCACTTAAGGATCTAGGTTACCTACAACTAATTGACGAACCAACTCACACAAAGGGAAACATGCTGGACCTGATCTTCGCCCCACTAACCGTCCATGACGCCACCAATTTCTCTCCACCCACCTACACTGAAGTAACTTGGGCCAATCATAAACTAATTACGTTTCAAATTCCCTTGGACAATCCACTGAGGAAACACCACGGAAACAAGGCAAATCCCACGAACCTACCCCCACAATGATTCCAACCTTTCAACAAGAATACCATCCTGCACAATGCACAACCACTCCTCAGCAAGACAACAACTTGTCCAGATAAGCTAGTCTCCATTTGGAATGACAACCTTAGTGTCACTGCACTACACACAGAGCACAACAAAGCCCCAAGAAAAAAAGATCACACACGTTGGTACTCTAATGAACTACGGTCCTCTCTCCTCAAACTCAGAAAACTCAAAAGGCGATGGAGGCGATCACAATCTACGGAAAATCAGGAAGCCTACAACCTCCAGCTCGCAAGACACCGCGAGGCGATAACCAAGAAAATGAGACAAGCCCACACAGAAACACTAATGCGATCACTTCGAAAACCTCACAACCTATTTAACCTTGTCAGAAACCTAACGAAAGAACCAGGCCCAGAGCAAATACCTCATATCCACGCCCAAGACTACACTGACTTCCTCCAATCAAAATTATGCCAAACCAACAAGACCGACCCACCCTCCCTCATTACTGATCCATCAAACACAACGACTCTAACAATATTCACCACCCCATCTAATAAGCAAATCATTGACACCATCTCTACAATCAACACCACTACCGCTCAGACCGACCCCTGCCCAGCCTTCTAGATAAAAGAACTTCGGTCAGAATTTAGCCCATTCATAGCCAGACTCATGGACTCGTCCTTCAAGTCAGGCACTTTCCCCCGAAATCTCAAACACACATCCGTCAGACCCCTGCTAAAGAACAGCAAGTTGGACCCCCAGAAAGTAGAATCATCTTGACCAATTGCCAGCATTCCACTATTATGTATTACTACAAGTTGTATAGGTCGTTCGTTAGAGGGTAAAAGTTACCTACAGACTAATATATTCAAGCCCTCCAAAGACTAAGTAAAAATGGCTTCAGTAGTCATGTAGTAAATTAGTATGCTTTCTATATAATGGAAACTACGGTCTCAGATTTGAATAGCTAAACACTCCTGGACTAGTTTATACCAGAAAGTGTTGCTAAAAATACATCAACGACCGTTTACATTTGTTTCCACTTTTGAACTTTTAAATATTTATAAAAAGGTTTAAATATCCAAGATGATTAACGATCAACTGCATGACTCATTCATCTAACCATTCTTTACATTTCACTTCAAAAAATGCTCTCAGAGATTGTGCTTAACTTTCAGAAGATCGTTAGCATTCCCAACGCCACCTTTTTGGTACCCTCATGCATTTCGGATCTTCGTCAGGGGAATGATCTCATCCAACAAACTCTGCAGAAGGAGAGAAATTATTTGTAGAATCTTACATAGCAAATTCATTCTCCAGTATTATAAATTATTTAGAAAAGAATCCAATGCTCACCAAAATTCCAAAGTCCAGAACAACATTTTAAACTTAATGATGTGCGGTTCCACTTTGCCCAAACTGTTCAGTAGTCGCCAAAAAACGCCGCACATGCGGTTTCAGCATACTACGTAAGATTTTAAAGGGCCATTAACATTCACGTGATCACTACGTCACTATGCACACGATTTAGATGGGGAAATTCCTCTCATATATTCCAAAGTCACCCCATGAGCAACAAGTTTGCCAAGCAATTTTAAATACAAGCATTCCAGTCTACTTTTACATTAAGACCTCCAGGAATAACTGTTTGGAGGCGATGGATCCATGATTGCTCTCGAATCAGCAGACTTTTTTCTTGAGAATTGCCCATTATACCTGTTACTACCAAGTCGATCGCAAAACATTTCAAATCTTCAAAAGCATGATGGTATTGGATACAGTGAGATACTAAAGGGGCTTCTTGGACTTTATACCTGAGCCTACTTTTGTGTTCATTGATTCGAACCCGCAACATTCGGACAGTTTTGCCCACATATTTGAGGCCTTTGGTGAAAAATATTCCTTCATACATCAAAGACACGTCACATTTTTTAAACATTCTCACGAACAGCTCTAGGTGGGTATTAAGTTCTGACACTATAATGGTAACAATGGATGTTTCCGCACTATACACCAGCATTCCTCAAACGGCGGCTTATGACATCATCCTCTCCTCCTTACAAGGAAGGGGAGATCTCTCCATAGAACATCTCCAGTTTTTATCACAACTTGCCACATTAACCATCTTCAATAATTATTTTGAGTTTGAAGGATCCATTTACAAGCAAACATCAGGGGTAGCTATGGGCGCTACCTGTGCCCCTTCGGTGGCGAATTTGTATATGGATTCATATGAAAAACAGTGGCTTCCATCATCTCCGTACTATAGCCATATAATTTTATGGAAAAGATTTATAGATGATGTTTTTTTTTTACTGTGGGATGGGTCTAGTACACTGTTGCAGGAATTTGTCGCATGGCTAAATGTTGTTACCCCCCATATCAAATTTACCTACACTTTTCACGATCAAAGTATCGTCTTTTTAGATGTCATTATACAGAAGGGGTCACAAGGCTGGAAGACGTTCATGCACAAAAAGCCTACAGATAGGAACATGATACTTCATTATAAAAGCAAACATCCTAAACAATTACGTGATAGTCTACCAGTTTCGCAGTTCATCCGCTATAGACGGAATTGCTCCACTACAGAAGAATACAAGAAACAAGCAAAAACCCTCATTAAAGAGTTTCAGCAACGGGGGTATCCTACCCAAATTATTAAACAGGCCTACCGACGAGCTCTCTATAATAATAGAACTCTATTGCTTCATCCCCGGGCCACTTTAAATAATACTGAGACTATGGTTCTTAATTTTATTACTAAATTTTCACCCCTAAGCGGCAGCATTAAAAAGATTTTTAAAAGACATAGAAATGTTTTAAACAGTTTTTCTTGTTTTCAAGAACTCCATATTCGATGTGTGTGGGCATGCCACTCGAATCTTAAAGAAAAACTGAGTCCAGCTAAGTTAAGATCCATATCAACATGCAATATCGGTCAAGGAGGAGGGCACAAACCATGTGGCCATTGCAACATCTGTTTTATTACGGAGGAAATAAATACATCTTTCATTTATCACGGGAAAGAATATAAATTGAGACACTACACGACGTGTGATACAGACCATGTCGTTTATGCAATTAAATGCCCTTGTGACCTTTTGTATGTGGGCAAAACTGTCCGAATGTTGCGGGTTCAAATCAATGAACACAAAAGTAGGCTCAGGTGTAAAGTCCAAGAAGCCCCTTTAGTATCTCACTGTATCCAATACCATCATGCTTTTGAAGATTTGAAATGTTTTGCGATCGACTTGGTAGTAACAGGTATAATGGGCAATTCTCGAGAAAAAAGTCTGCTGATTCGGGAGCAATCATGGATCCATCGCCTCCAAACAGTTATTCCTGGAGGTCTTAATGTAAAAGTAGACTGGAATGCTTGTATTTAAAATTGCTCAGCAAACTTGTTGCTCATGGGGTGACTTTGGAATATATGAGAGGAATTTCCCCATGCAAATCGTGTGCATAGTGACGTAGTGATCACGTGAATGTTAATGGCCCTTTAAAATCTTACGTAGTATGCTGAAACCGCATGCGCGGCGTTTTTTGGCGACTACTGAACAGTTTGGGCAAAGTGGAACCGCACATCATTAAGTTTAAAATGTTGTTCTGGACTTTGGATTTTTGGTGAGCATTGGATTCTTTTCCAAATAATTTATAATACTGGAGAATGAATTTGCTATGTAAGATTCTACAAATAATTTCTCTCCTTCTGCAGAGATTGTTGGATGAGATCATTCCCCTGACGAAGAACCGAAACGCATGAAGGTACCAAAAAGGTGGCGTTGGGCATGCTAACAATCTTCTGAAAGTTAAGCACAATCTCTGAGAGCATTTTTTGAAGTGAAATGTAAAGAATGGTTAGATGAATGAGTCATGCAGTTGATCGTTAATCATCTTGGATATTTAAACCTTTTTATAAATATTTAAAAGTTCAAAAGTGGAAACAAATGTAAACGGTCGTTGATGTATTTTTAGCAACACTTTCTAGTATAAACTAATCCAGGAGTGTTTAGCTATTCAAATCTGAGACTGTAGTTTCCATTATATAGAAAGCATACTAATTTACTACATGACTACTGAAGCCATTTTTACTTAGTCTTTGGAGGGCTTGAATATATTAGTCTGTAGGTAGCATTCCACTATTGGCAAAGATAATCGAGAAAGAAGTCCTTTACCAGATTCAACAACACATAAACAATACTTCACCACTAGACCACTGCCAACACGGATTCAGAGAATCCCATGGGGTGGAGACGTTACTTACCACCCTCTTCAACAATATTCTCAGCGCAGTAGATAACATACATCATGGAGTTGCCCTTATATTCCTGGACATAGCTGCAGCGTTTGACTCTGTGTGCCACGAAACACTTCTGAAGCGACTCAAAGAAAAGGGTATTAGTGACCTAGCACTAACCTGGTGTAAGTCATACCTTTCCAATAGATGGCAACATGTACAAACAGAGACCTCCACCTCTAAACCGTTCCACCAGAAACAAGGCGTCCCGCAAGGATCCTCCCTATCATCCTTACTGTTCAACATTTATATGCAGCCTATCTGCAACCTCATACGATCATTCAACGTCGAATGCATGATCTATGCCGATGACGTTCTACTTTACAAACCATTTCAGATTGACAAGATTGACCTCTCATCACTAACCAACTGCTTTAGCACAGTGGAAAAATGGCTCCAAAACTAGAACCTCCGAATACAACACAAAAAGACCGAAGTGCAGTTCATCTCCAGAAACCCCAACTTTTCCCCTCCAGCCTGCCTATAAATTGAAGAGAGAGAACTGCAATCTAAACCCTCAATTTGATACCTAGGTATTACAATGGACCAGAGACTGGATATGAAGCCACACATTAGCAACATGGGAAAATCAACATACCATAAAATCAAGTCCCTCAAACATCTACGTCCCCTACTTCAACCAGACGACTTTAGAACAATTTTTCAAGCACTAACCATTCCTCATCTTGACTACGCAAATGCAATCCTCCAAGGACTCCCACAATTCACCCTGAGTCCGCTCCAACTTGCCATGAACGCTGCAGCGAGAGTTCTAAATGGGACCTCAAGGCGTGACCACATAACACCCATCCTCAAAAGTCTTCACTGGCTCCCAAATTCATTACAGGATCACATTCAAGATCCTACTGCTAACATTCAAATCCATTAACGGACTCGCTCCCTCATCACTTGCTGGTCTCACGCACGTCACCCCCCCCAAATAGAATCAGACGATCTACTGCAATAAACACCTTGGTAATCCCCAAAGAAATGACCCATTGTACAAAAGCAACTGTAAACAGGGCCTTCAGTCTCTGCGCACCCAGATGCTGGAATGCTCTTCCACCTCATATACGAGCAATCCCGGACCTAACCAAATTCAGGAAAGCACTGAAGCACTAACTCTTCCTCAAGTGCTACCCGGAAGATGGTACAACAACCCCCCCACTCACAACAATGCTTCACGGCCACATGTAACCACCCTCAAAGTGTTGTATATACATGTAAATACTTTTTCGGTTAGCCATTCAGATGTAAATAGTTAATACTGTTATCCAAGTTGTGTTACCTGTTCTATGTAATTACGGTGTAACCCCCCACTGTAAAACTCTCCTATGTTCCATGTAAACCGCACTGATATCGAAGAACGCGGTATATAAGAAAAATAAATAAATAAAACAAAATAAATAAATTACCCAAGCCTACTAATAGCCAGATTAATATTAATAAAATACAGTCTCTAAAATGCTTGTATGCAAATGCTAGAAGTCTAAACAATAAGATGGGAGAGTTAGAATATATAGCACTAAATGAGAGGTTAGATATGATTGCAATCTCAGAGACATGGTGGAAGGAGGATAACCAGTGGGACACTGTGATACCTGGATACAAACTATATCGCAATGATAGAACTGATCAAATTGGTGGAGGAGTTGCGCTCTATGTTAGAGAGGGCATTGAGTCAGAAAGGATTAAAGTTTTGCAGGAAACAAAATTTGCTGTAGAATCTCTATGGATTGAAATTCCATGTATGAAGGGGAAGGTGATGGCAGTGGGGGTGTACTATCAACCACCTGGCCAGAATGAACAAATGGATGATGAAATGCTCAAAGAAATAAAGGAAGCTAACAAAAGTCACAGGACAGTAATAATAATGGGTGATTTCAATTACCTCGGTATCGACTGGGTCAGTGTCGCGGCAGGACATGCTAGGGAGATAAAGTTTCTAGATGAAATAAATGACTGCTTCTTGGAGCAGCTGATTCATGAACCGACCAGAGGGGAAGCCATACTGAACCTAGTCCTTAGTGGAACACCAGATCTGGTGCAAGAAATAAGGGTGTTGGGGCCACTTGGCAATAGTGATCATAGCATGATCGTGTTTGATTTAATTAGTGGAGGAGGGATAGTAAGGAAATCAACAGTACTACCTTTAAACTTTCAAAAGGGAGACTATGATAAAATGAGGAATATAGTTAAGAAAAAACTAAAAGGAGCATTTGCAAACGTTAAAGACTTACATCAAGCTTGGGTGTTGTTTAAAAATACTATCCTGAAAGCGCAGACCAGCTGTATTACACGCATTAAGAAAAGTGGAAGAAAGTCCAAAAAACTGCCAGCAAGGTGAGGTTAGAGAGGCTGTTGCTGCCAAAAAAAGCATCTTTCAGGAAATGGAAAAAAGAGCCAAAAAACGAAAACTGCAAACAGCACAAGCACCGGCAAGTTAAATGCAAAGCATTGATAAGGCATGCAAAGCGAGAATTTGAGAAGGAACTTGCTATGGAAGCAAAAGCACGAAATAAAGACCTTTTCAAGTACGTTCGTAGCAAAAGGCCTGTGAGAGAGTCAATTGGACCGTTAGATGATAGAGGGGTAAAAGGGGCAGTAAGAGGAGACAAGGCTATAGCGGAGAGACTGAATGAATTCTTTGCTTCGGTCTTTACTGAGGAAGATGTAAGGGATGTTACCCAAGACTGAAGTGGTATTTAAAGGTGATACTGCAGAGGAATTGAGAGAAATATCGCTACACCGGGAAGATGTATTACAACTATTTGATAAACTGAATAGTAGCAAATCACCTGGACCGGATGGTATACATCCAAGAGTGTTGAAAGAACTGAAATATGAGATTGCAGACCTGCTATTAGTAATCTGTGAACTTTCATTAAAATCATCTGTAATACCTGAAGATTGGAGGATCGCCAATGTAACGCCAATTTTTAAAAAGGGTTCCAGGGATGATCCGGGAAACTACAGACCGGTAAGCCTGACGTCCGTACCGGGGAAAATGGTAGAAACCATCATTAAGAACAAAATTACACAGCATGTAGATAGTCATGGCCTAATGGGAGACAGCCAACATGGCTGGATATGGCTTTAGACAAGAAAGGTCTTGTCTTACTAATCTGATATGTTTTTTTGAAGGTGTGAATAAACAGGTAGACAAAGGTGAGTCAGTTGATATAGTGTATCAGGACTTTCAGAAAGCTTTTGACAAAGTCCCTCATCAGAGACTTTTGGCAAAACTAAAAAGTCATGGGATAGGAGGCAGTGTACTATTGGGGATCGGGAAATGGTTAAAAGATAGAAAGAAGAGGGTAGGGCTAAATGGCCAATTTTCCCAATGGAAAAAGGTGAATAGTGGAGTACCCCAGGGATCTGTACTGGGTCCGCTACTTTTTGACATATTCATAAATGAGCTGGAAAAGGGAATAACGAGTGAGGTTATCAAATTTGCAGACAACACAAAACTATTTAAAGTTGTTAAAACCCAAGAGGATTGTGGAAAACTGCAGGAGGATCTGGATAAATTGGAAGACTGGGCATCCAAATGACAGATGAAATTTAATGTGGACAAGTGCAAAGTTATGCACCTAGGAAAGAACAACCCACACTATGGTTACACAATGCAAGGTTCCACATTGGGAACCACCACCCAGGAAAAAGATTTAGGAGTCATCGTGGATAACGTTAAAACTCTCCGCCCAGTGTGCAGCGGCAGCCAAGAAGGCAAATAGAATGCTAGGTATCATAAGGAAAGGAATGGAAAATAAAACAAAAGAAAATTATATTGCCTCTGTATCGTTCTATGGTAAGACCGCTCCTTGAATATTGTGTGCAATTCTGGTCGCCATATCTTATAAAGGATATAGCGTTATTAGAAAAGGTACAGAGAAGAGCCACCAAAATGGTAAAGGGGATGGAAGGCTATTCCTATGAAGACAGACTACAAAGGTTAGGGCTCTTCAACCTGGAAAAGAGACGGCTGAGGGGAGATATGTTAGAGGTCTATAAATTAATGAATGGAGTGGAACGGGTAAACGTAGATCGATTGTTTACGCTATCAGAATATAGAAAGAGTAGGGGACATGTAATGAAGCTACAGGGTAAACTATTTAAGACAAATAAGAGAAAATATTTTTTCACTCAGCGTGTAATCAAACTCTGGAATTTGTTACCGGAGCATGTAGTAAGGGCTTTTAGTGTAGCTGGGTTTAAAAAAGGTTTGGACAAGTTCCTGGAGGAAAGGTCCATAAACCATTATAAAAAAGGGATCCAGGATATCATTGCTTGACCCAATACAAGCATTGTGGAACCTGTGTCTCTTGGGGATACTGCTAGGTATGTATGACCTAGATTGGCCACTGTTGGAAACAGGATACTGGGCTTGATGGACCTTGGTCTGACCTGGTATGGCATATCTTATGTTCTTATGTTCCTTAAGAGTAGACCTCTCATAAACTGCGCTACTAGCGGTTGAGAGGAGACAGGTTGTCCATCCAAGGGCTTTTGGAAAGCCACAATGGCACTAAGGTGGACCCTTACTAAATTGGTCTTAAGACCAGAGGATGATAAATGGAGGAGATACTTAAGTAACGCCTCCACTGGAACTGAATTGGGATTAAGTTCCTTTTCTGTACACCAGATAGAGAACCTTCTCCACTTAAAGGCATAGGCACGCATTGTGCAAGGTTTTCTTGAAGCCAAAATGATATCCTTAACCTGTTGAGAAAGGTTAATGTCCTAGAATTCTAGGCTCTCAGCAGCCACGCCATCAGGTGTAAAGACTGAGGATTCAGGTGCAATAGCGTCCCGTTCTCCTGGAAAAGAAGATCTGGAGCACATCCCAACTCCAGAGGTTTGGCTTGAGAGAGACATAGAAGCAGAGGATACCACGCCTATCGTGGCCAGCGTGGGGCTATGAGGATCATATGGCTCCTGTCTCTCTGAAGCTTGAATAGAGTTTTGGGAATGAGGGCAATGGGTGGGTAGGCATAGAGGAAGTCCTGAACCCAATGGAAATGGAAGGCATCCCTTCCTGACAGTTCTGAGCCGTAAAAGAACTGGGGAAGTTTGGCATTCTGAGGACTTGCAAAGAAGTCTATATCTGGAGTCCCCCAGATCTGAAAGATTCGAGCAATTTGCTCTGAATGAAGAGACCACTCGTGTGGCAGCAGTACTTGACTGTGTCTGTCTGTCAAGAGATTTTGTGTGCCTGGAAGATATACCGCTAGTAGGTGGATTTGAAGATCTCTGGCGAAGGCCCAGAGGCGTAGAGCTTCGTTGCTCACGTGGTTCTGAAAAACTTGAAAAGCATAGAAGATAGCTTTGAGTTCCAGGAGACCCTGAGTGGAGAGATTGTACAAGTGAGCCACCCAACCTAACTAGGGTGGCTTGGTGTAGTGGCTGCTGGAAAGGAGACCCTATGAGAAGGTTTGTCAGTGATTGCTACCACTATAGGGACAAAATGAGGCGTGTAGAGTTTCCGATTTTTTCCCCCAGGTGACCCGACACCTGTGTCCACTGAGAGGCTAGGGTCCACTGGGCTGCTCACATGTGTAGGCGAGCATAGGGAACCATATGGACAGTGGATACCATATGCCCCAGTAGCTGAGGCATTTCTGGAGCAGTTAGAAAAGTTTTCATAGCTGCTTGCGAGGCCAGCTGAAATATTCAAAGACAACGTGGTTGTGGCAGGAAAGCCTTTGACTGCATTGTGTCTAGAAGAGCCCCTATGAACTCTAGAGACTGAGAAGGAGTGAGATGAGATTTTGGGAGGTTTATGACCTGTCCCAGGTACTGCAGGATTTGCATTATACAGGAGAGAGCGGAGCTGGCTTCTGGAGCTGTTGATGCTCGGATGAGCCAGTCGTCTAAGAAGGGGAAGACGAATGGCCCCAGAGTTCTCAGGAATGCTGCTACTACTGCCATGCATTTTGTGAAGACTCTTGGGAAGGAAGCCAGTCCAAAGGGTAGAACCCTGTACTGGTAATGTCTTCCTTGAAAGAGGAATCGAAGAAACCTCCTGTGATCTGTATGGATGAGAATATGTGTATATGCATCCTTTAGATCTAAAGAACATAGCCAATCCTGACTCTGAATATAAGGAATTAGTGTTCTGAGGGAGATCATCTTGAATTCTTCTCTGAACAGATTCTCTCTGAGGTCCAGTATGGGTCTGTATCCCCCTGTCTTCTTTGGAATGAGGAAGTAGGGGGAGTAGAAACCCATGCCCTGTTGGAATATGGGTACCTCTTCTATTGCCTCCTTGAGCAAGTAGTAAGGTGATTTCCTGACACAAGAGAGTGGTGAAAGGGCCCCGAGAATTGAACTGTCTTGGGATGGTGAGAGGGGGCATACTGTGAAAATGGAGTTTGTACCCTCTGTTACAATGGAGAGTCCAGTGCTCTGATGCTATCTGTTGCCATCTTTCGGCGAAATGACAGAGTCTGCCTGGGATGGTAAGAGGCTCTGGACCCTTCAGGGGCAGGATGACTAAGTTCTCTAGGAAGGAGTCAAAGGCCCTGAGGGGGCTGTGTCTGCTGAGTTGTTTGAGCTCTGGGGGACTTGAGCCTTCCTTTGCTGTCTGGGCTGCTGTTGCTCTTTTTGGGGAGCATGAACTGGGCAGTGGACAGCCTGGGTGTAAGATGGGTAGAATTTCTTTTTCTTGTTGAAACAGGGTTTCTTAACTGTCTTTTTCTTAGCTGGGTTGGCTGTGGTCCCTCATAATCTGTTCAAGGTGGTGTTTTCAGACTCAAGATGATTAGCTTTGTCCTGCCAATGCTTGCCAAAGAGGTTTTCTCCTGTGCAAGGAATGTTCCCCCACTTGTCTTGCACCCATTGTTCTAAATCAGATGCTTGTAACCAGGCAATGCGACATGTACCGATGGAGAAAGCAGAGGTTCTGCTAATGCATTCAAAGCAATCAAAGGTTGCACGGTTCATGAACTTGGATACATTTTGGGCATGTTTGACCAGAGTAAGAAAGTCAGCCCTCTTGTCATCGGGAAGGAGTGGAGCCATAAGTTCCAAATATCTTGAAACTTCCCAAAGAAACATACCCATATAAAGTATGTAAGAGCTTATTCTAGCTGAGAGCATCGAAGACTGAAAGCATTGACGCCCAAAGGCATTGAGTGTTCTTGATTCACAACCTGGAGGATTTGATGAAGGGGTCTTAGCATTCTTGATCCTACGCATTGCTGAATCCACTACTATGGAATGGAGTAGTAATTGTGTTTTTTGGAAATCAGGACATTGCGGTAACCAGTACATTGTATCGAGTCTCCTAGAATGTGGAGACACTATCAAGGGTGTTTCCCACATCCTAAGCATGAGGTCATGCAAACTTCGGTGAATGGGAAGGGTAGCAGCTTCCTTAGGAACTGCCGAATTCTGAAAAATTTCCAACTCTTCAGCTCTCGGTTCCTTCTCAGGGGTCACAGTGATCGAGAGTCCCCTTGCTACATCACGTATGAAGTCCTGAAAGGACATGTCCTCCGGGGGAGACATCAGACACTGTGGCGAAGGAGAGGCATCCTCCGGAAGAACTACCCCAGTACCGACAGAGTCATCGGAATTGGAGGATTCGAAGTATTGTTGGGTCGGATGATCTCTTTATTGCTTGTCAACGGTATCAATCGAAGTCGGCATCGAACAAAGTCGGCATCAGACTGCCTTGATAGAGGACCCTCGATGCCTGATACCGATTCCAGTGCCGGAATGGGAGGAAGCATGGAGAGAGGCGCATCGGTCGATGCAGGTACGTTCGGTACCGATACCGGTACAGACAACTGCGTCGATTGCAGCGATTTTAGTGGTACAGAGGCTGCTAATAAAGCTGCGAGATTGCGCTCGATGACCAGGATCCATTGATCAATGGCGCCTGCTGATGCCTGGATGTCGGTACCAGCGGCGCAGGCCATGACACCAGAACATGGCACCAAGAGTTCTCCGGAGTTGGAAGCTTAGGGAAAATCTTGGAACCCTGTTAATGCTTTGGAGGCCGGGACCTCCTGCCGGGGTTGTGTGGCCGGTGTGCTTAACGAGGGCAATGCTAGTAGCATCTCGATGCTTAGAAGGAGATCTACCCTTTGAAAACCGGCCGATCTTGGAAGACCTGGGTTTGGTTACCTGAGATCCATGGGAGGAAGATGAAGCCATGGACGACGTCGATGCAGCGGACATTGCATTCGAGGCAAAGAGGGTGCCGAGTTTTGCAGCTCTGTTCAGCAGGCCTTGTGATAAGGAAGCTTATCATAGCTCAGGAAGGAGCTATAGTAAAGGTGAAGTGACTCTGAACAAGCAACCTGTCAGTTCTGGTAGAAATAAGAAAACAGAATTTTTCCATAAAAGACTACCAGTCCCAGAATGCACCAGGTTTCCAACAGCCATTAGAGAAGCTGAAGTGGGGAAACGTGTGTTCAATCAGGAGGGCTATGAGGTAATCCCTAAGCACTCATCTCAAAGGGCAGGGCCTGATTCAGCACAGCTGAGCTGTGTTAGGGTGGAGCACTCATCCAAGCAGAATAAAGGTAGAGTTTATTCTACAGAGAATCATCTTCATGATCTTGGACAGCTTCATCATCTGGAGGATCATCAGAAGCAGAAGCCATAGCGGACGGACAGAGAGGACAAGAAAACCTTTGGAAGAAAGAAGAGAAAAGCATTTGGGAGGTCTAAAGGAGTCCATAGCAGTACGTATACTGGAAGGCATTCAAAAGGCAAGCATACACCATTGGACTGGGGAAAACCAGAGGAGTGGTGCTGCAGAGCTAGGAATCTCCAGACGGTACCTGTGAGGGAGACGGCTGCACTTGGAAGGGACCCTAAGACCCGTGCCAGAAGGTATGTGAAGAGAGACCCAGGGATCTGGATTGGAAGGCTGGACATAAGAACTGGACTACATACTGGCCAGGATATTTAGAGAGGAACTCTAACAGCAATGGAAGCTCAGGTATGAACACTGATCTATGCCCTAGCTATAACCTTGAAAGACAGCAGGGAAACAAGTATTCTCCTGAGAGTGCTACATTGAGAAATTCCTCTGTGCCAATCCATGATATTGAACCCATGATTGTTGAAGAAGGGGGAGCGGTCTTAGATACAGGCTTTGAATATATGGATTGCTCTCTGTCTAAACTCCTTTGATAATTTTCTGTTACAAAGTACAACCACCATCACAAAGAAATACAAACTTGTTCTTTAATCTACTCAGAAAAGCTCCTGAAGTAGGATTTGAGCCACGCAGTAGAAAGCAAGCCAGCTAAGGGGTTTCAGCTGGGTAACTGCTAGCAATTGAGCCTTACCTAATTGCTTGTGAGCTCTGAGGGAATCACTTCTCAATCTATGTGTGAAGATATAAGAAGTTAACCTGAAAAGAACAGTTTTTCCCTTCTTTGTGGGTTTTGCTTGTTGTTTGATACACTGCTAAGAAAATATTAGCTAAAGCCTACAGAAAAGACCAGTTTGTTACCAACCAGGTCTTTATTCTTTTGCTTTGATTGCCTGACAAGTTCAACTCTTGTTTTCCTGATTTTGTTTTTCTAAGTTTAACACTGAAAGCAAGTATCCTGTTTTATGTGCTACCAAGCATATCTGTGTTGGGAGAAATAACCCCATAAATAAATATCTTATTGGCTTTACACTCAAGCACAACTAATTATTGTGAGTGGCTGTGTCTGGTGTGAATGGACTGCATTTCCCACAATCCCTTGCAAAACATATTGATATATGCACTTGCCAAGACTGTGAACATTCTCACCCAGGCAGCCGTCTGACAGCCTCTTTTGGTCATCTTTCTACAAAGGAGACACTCCAATGGTAAATGGTCAGGACCTAAACATTTGAGACACCAGTCATGGGTGTCAGTAGCAGAGATGGTACCGCTAGACTTTGAACATTTTTTGAAACCACTAGATGGTTTCTCCATTTGGAAGAAAAGAAGGCCTAGTGCCCAAAATGGCACCTGGCACCAAGAGGGGACAGACCCTCCAAAAAAAAATTTTTTTTTTTTTTTGTTAAGTAAAAGAAGTAAGAAAATAAATAAAGGACCAGTGGTGCACTCTATGTTAGAGAGGGCATTAAGTCAGAAAGAATTAAAGATTTGCAGGAAAGAAAATTTGCTGTAGAATCTCTATGGATTGAAATTCCATGTAAAAAGGGGAAGGTGATGGCAGTGGGGGTGTACTACCGACCGCCTGGCCAGAATGAACAAATGGATGATGAAATGCTCAAAGAAATAAAGGAAGCTAACAAAAGTTACAGCACAGTAATAATGGGTGCTTTCAATTACCCCGGCATCGCCTGGGTCAGTGTCACGGCAGGACATGCTAGGGAGATAAAGTTCCTAAATGAAATAAATGACTGCTTCTTGGAGCAGCTGGTTCATGAACCGACCAGAGGGGAAGCCATATTGGACCTAGTCCTTAGTGGAACACCAGATCTGGTGCAAGAGATAAGGGTGTTGGGGCCACTTGGCAACAGTGATCATAGCATGATCGCGTTTGATTTAATTAGTGATTAGGGATGGTAAGGAAATCCACAGTACTACCTTTTAACTTTCAAAAGGGAGACTATGATAAAATGAGGAAAATAGTTAAGAAAAAACTAAAAGCAGCAGTTGCAAAGGTTAAAGACTTACATCAAGCTTGAGTGTTGTTGAAAAATACTATCTTGGAAGTCCAGACCAGCTGTATTCCACGCGTTAAGAAAAGTGGAAGGAAGTCTAAAAAACTGCAAGCATGGTTAAAAGGTGAGGTCAGAGAGGCTGTTGCCAAAAAAGCAGGAAATGGAAAAAAGAGCCAAACGATGAAAACTGGAAACAGCACAAGCAGAGTCAAGTTAAATTCAAGGCATTGATAAGGCAGGCAAAGGGAGAATTTGAGAAGAAGCTTGCTGAGGAAGCAAAAACGCATAATAAAGACTTTTTCAAGTACATTTGTAGCAAAAAACCTGTGAGAGAGTCAGTTGGTCCATTAGATGATAGAGGGGTTAAAGGAGCACTAAGAGGCGACAAGGCAATAGCGGAGAGACTGAATGAATTCTTTGCTTCGGTCTTTACTGAGGAAGATGTCGGGATGTTACCCATAACTGAAGTGGTTTTTAAAGTGCGGAAGAATTGAAGGAAATATCGATACATCGGGAAGATGTATTACAACTATTAGATAAACTGAAGAGTAGCAAATCACCTGGGCCAGATGGTATACATCCAAGGGTGTTGAAAGAACTGAAATATGAGATTGCAGACCTGCTATTAGTAATCTGTGATCATTAAAATCATCTCTAATACCTGAAGATTGGAGGATCGCCAATGTAACACCAATTTTTAAAAAGGGGTTCCAGGGGTGATCCGGGAAACTACAGACCGGTGAGCCTCACGTCAGTACCGGGAAAAATGGTAGAAACCATCATAAAGAATAAAATTACTCAGCATGTAGATAGTCATGGCCTAATGGGAGACAGCCAACATGGCTTTAGACAAGGAAGATCTTGTCTTACTAATCTGTTATGTTTTTTTGAAAGTGTGAATAAACAGGTGGACAAAGGTGAGTCGGTTGATATAGTGTATCTGGACTTTCAGAAAGCCTTTGACAAGGTACCTCATCAGAGACTTTTGGCAAAACTAAAGAGTCATGGGATAGGAGGAAGTACTACTGTGGATCACGAACTGGTTAAAAGATAGAAAACAGAGGGTAGGGCTAAATGGCTAATTTTCCCAATGGAGAAAGGTGAATAGTGGTGTACCCCAGGGATCTGTGCTGGGTCCGTTGCTTTTTGACATATTCATAAATGACCTGTGCAATAACGAGTGAGGTTATCAAATTTGCAGATGACACAAAATTATTTAAAGCTGTTAAAACCCATGAGGATTGTGGAAAATTGCAAGAGGATCTTGATAAATTGGAAGACTGGGCATCAAAATTGCAGATGAAATTTAATGTGGACAAGTGCAAAGTTATGCACCTAGGGAAGAACAATCCAAACTATGGTTACACGATGCAAGATTCCACATTAGGAACCCACCATCCAGGAAAAAGATTTAGGAGTCATTGTGGATAACATGTTAAAACCCTTGGCCCAGTGTGCAGCGGCGGCCAACAGAGCAAATAGAATGCTAGGTATCACAAGGAAAGGAATGGCAAATAAAACAAAAGATATTATAATGCCTCTATATCGTTCCATGGTGAGACCGCACCTTGAATATTGTGTGCAATTCTGGTCGCCGTTTCTTAAAAAGGATATAGCATTATTAGAAAAGGTTCAGAGAAGAGCCACCAAAATGGTAAAGGGGATGGAAGGATACTCCTATGAAGAAAGGCTAAAAAGGTTAGGGCTCTTTAACCTGGAAAAGAGACGGCTGAGAGGAGATATGATAGAAGTCTATAAATTAATGAATGGAGTGAAACGGGTAAACATAGATCGATTGTTTACGTTATCAGAATATAGAAAGACTAGGGGACATGCAATGAAGCTACAGGGTAAACTATTTAAGACTAATAAAAGAAAGTATTTTTTCACTCAACGTGTAATCAAACTCTGGAATTTGTTACCGGAGGATGTAGTAAAGGCTGTTAATGTAGCTGGGTTTAAAAAAGGTTTGGACAAGTTCCTGGAGGAAATGTCCATAAACCATTATTAAGAAGGGACCCAAGATATCAATGCTTGACCCAGTATAAGCATTGCGGAACCTGTGTCTTTTGGGGAAACTGCTGGGTACATATTGTCAGCATACATGACATAGGAGTCATGGCTTTTTCCCCAGACCTTGGATTTCATGCAGCTGTGTTACTCTGGTGATTTCAGTCTCCAAAGGTAATAGGGCAGTTTACAAGATGAGATTAACTCTGACCCCCTGTTGATATCAGTCTCAGGGCCTGTTTAGAATGGTCTGCAGCCCCTCCCTGCTAAATCAAGAATAGCAGACCTCAAAGGGAGTGGCTAAAAACAATAGCAGACCTCAAGGGGAAGTGCTGGAGAGGATTCAATTTACTATAAAGGACAGAAACACTTCCTCTTGCTCTCTCTCTTCCACCATTCATCGGAAATGAAGGACAGGAGGCTCTGATAATCAATTCTCTCCACCCCTCCCCCTCTCTCTCTCTCTCTTGCCATGAGGCTCTGACCCACATGTTCTGGCCTCTCTCTCTCTCACACTTCACACATGCACACACAGATTCATTGATGCACACTGAAACAGCTCTGTAACAATCACTATATACCTCTGTTCAATACCTATGTAATAAGCCTATTTCTACATAAAAAACCTTTCTCCAAGCCACACCTGTTTGGTTGTTTTATTACAAGCCCTACTGCCTCTGTGAAGTGAAATGAACCCAGGACCTACAGGAGAATAACCTGACTACATCTTACATTTTTATGGGGGCTCGCCTTCTCGGATTTCACAGCAGACCTCCAGTTGGGTAAGTAATAATTTTGTATAATACTTTAAGTAGATTTCAGACAGGTGAGACACAGAATCAAAAGTCCTTGTGACCATTTACAAAAAGTTCCAGTGATAAATTTGTTTTGTGGGTTAGACAAGGTGAGATTTTTATTGTCAAAAGGCTCTGTAAGAATCTAGAATTTTAAGGACATCCCACAGAGTGGCTTGCAATTGTCTTATTTTTATGTATAGGCTTGATACAGATGTTTCTATAGTATTTGAGCTGCTAAGAAAATACAGAGTTACACAGTTAAATATTCCCTCATAGAGTACAATATACATCTTTCCTGGTAACACTAATTTACCTCCTGTCTGTTTAACTTTTATTTCTCTGTCTCCTGTCAGTAACTATCTTAGTGAGAGCAGGCTTAAAGCTGGCTGCAATTGATACAACAATTCTGTTAATCTCCTAACACCCTTCTTACTATAACTTCACCCTAAACGTCCACCCTGTTAAAAAGGTGATAAGCACTTTTTATTCAGGTATAATCTTAAGGTGTGGTCTTTATGCCAGTACTCTTTACTGAACACCCATAAAATTTATACCATTCCAACTATAATTCTAAGTCTCACTTCTTCATAAAAGTGAGCATTCCTCCTTCTAAGGTTACACATTTGAGATAGTCCAACTACAGCCTTTCTGCAGTATCAAATATGGAAGCCTTTGATTTTAAAGAACTTAAAGAAATTGTAATTTCATACTGTAAGAGGAAAGGAGGTCCCTTTGAAGGTGAATTCCCTGAGTCATCATGGTATAATATTCAAAGACAAATGTTGAACCATGATCAAGAATTCAAAAAGAAAACAAAGAAAAGAAAATGCCTTTTTATCCAAGGCATGTGCAGGGGACTCATTAGCATGAAACAGGACAACTCTGAACTGACTTCTCAGTGCACACAATTAAACAAAGACCTTGAGGAGGCCCAAATTTGCATCTCTATGCAAAGGACTCAAGTTATACAAGCCACAAATTCTTTCATAACTGTTAGTGAGCAATTAGAAGCACTTAAACTTGAATTGAGGCACGTTAAGGATCAATTGGCATCTGTAAGACAAAAGCCAACACCTACTTCTCCCTCAGCCCCCTATGCCTATGACACACCCTATCAGCAATGCATACAAGCTATTGACAAACAAAAGAATACTAAAGTATGCATAGTTGGACTTAGGAATGGGAAGAATACAGATGAATCACAGGAAGAAAATCATGATAGTTTATCTCAGCCAGAACCCAGCAATAATCAGGATCTCTGTCAGGAGGATAATTCAGATGACTTAGACATGGCACCCAGTACTGAACTCAAAGCACCAGTTAAAGTAATGTTGCAGGAAAATTTAAAAGATAGAGATATAGAAAAAATAGTTGAGAAAATTGGCCCTATGCCTCTTAATGTAAATCATTGGTGTAAATGGGCGACTGATATTCTGATTCACTGGGGTCTAGGGAAATACAGAAGAAAACAATCAGACTTTGATAGACTTATGCATTTGGCTCTGGGGCCACACTATTATAGAGTTGGCTCTCTCACTCACCCATACCAGTTGGTTAAAAGGGGTATTGAGAAACTATTTCACTGTTCCCCAATGCAAGTATTTAAAATGATTTCACCTCTACCAAATGATACACTGGAACAGTTTGCATATAGAGCCTGGATTTTAAAAGCAGTTCTTAATGAGCAGGAGTCCTGGCCCAGTGCAGAAGATTATGGGGAGAACAAGCATAAGGCATTTTTATTAGAATTGCTATCCCCTGAGATTACAAAACACCTTCTGTTATTTTCTGAAGACCCTGAAGCAACCCCTTTTGATACTTTAATGCTCAGAATTGGGTCTGTTTGGAAGACCCAGCCCTCGCAGGTCATTACAGTATCAGAAGCACGGAAGTGGCAAGCCGAAGGATCCTCTCAGTAAATAAGAAACACAGACAGAGGACACACACCTAAGTGGCAAGCCGAGGGATCCTCTCAGTACACAAGAAACACAGACAGAGGACACACACCTTGGAGAGGACAAAGCGGAGGTACTTTTAGAAACTCCTCAGGTTACATCCCCTTTCAAGAGCTCAAAGCACAGAGAGATGGGCTAGAAAAGGAGAAAACTAAATGGGAACAAGACAAACACATACTGCAGATAGAACTAGATAAATTAAAACAGGATTTACAAGCAGCTCAGGACAAACACAAGGCTAGTGCATAGGGGTGTCCAGACCTCCTGGGTTCAGATGTCAAAATGTCTCAAGCCTTCATAGCCCAGCCTGCCTCCTTTATCTCAGCAGAGGACTCAATTCCAGAGCCTCTGGATGATGAAATGGATACAGGCCCAGGACACAATTTAAGGCTTGTAACACCCTTGATACTGGACTCTTGTGCATGCCCCAATGTTATCAGTAGAATAGGGGGTCAGGATAAACTAGCTTTGATTGACACAGGGGCTGGAATTAGTTTTACAAACAGAGCTTCTCCCACTGCAGATCAGAAAAATATGGAAATTTATGAAATTCAAGGAATTAATGACACAGCTTCCAAACGTGTGGCTATCCCAGTTAAATGGGGTATCCCTGTGCACAGTGAACAAAACAAGGAAATGTTGGAAACCACTGCCTCCACTATAGTGAACACACCAAAAGAAATAATTGGAATTGATGTTCTCAACCAGTTAAATTTGGTGGTAGATATGGCTAATCTTAAATTGTGGCAGTATTCAGGAACTTCAAGTGCTTCTAAAACTTTAGTGCATGAAGTCATTCCCATGCAGTTAGCAACTCAGTGCACCAAGGCAGCTCAGCAGTATGATCTGTGTGTAATTCCTTCAGAGGTGGCTGATATTCCAGTCTGGGCTGAAGACAAGTTAGATTGTGGGAAAATGCACACAGAAATACTGTTGGAAGGTGAGAATCCTACACCACAGAAACAATACCCAGTACCTCATCAGGCTATAGAACCAGTGACTAAAATTGTGAAGATACTGGAGGAGAGGGGTCTCATTAGACCTATTTCTTCCACATGCAATTCACCAGCCTGGCCGATAGTTAAAACGGGGGGTTCCTTCAGGCTTACTATGGACTTCCGTGCCCTGAATCAAGTTTCAAAATCTGTAGTGCCCGTGGTAGCCTCATACCCTGAAATGATCTCTAAACTGAATCCCAAATGTAAATTTTTCTCTGTTTTAGACATATCCAATGGGTTTTGGAGTCTGCCCCTGGCCCTTGAGTGCCAGTACAAAACAGCCTTTCAGTGGCTGAATAAACAATATGCATGGACTGTGCTCCCACAGGGATATAAGGATTCCCCCTCAATATTTCATAAATACATGCAGGAAGCCCTATCACTATGGTCTTGCAGAGATAATATAATTCAGTATGTAGATGACATTCTGATTCAGTCTGAGAATGAAGCCGTACACTGGAATCATGTAAGAGAAGTTTTAAAAGCCCTCTTACAAGCTGGTCTTAAAGTTAATCCTGCCAAGGCTCAACTGTGCAAATCACAGGTTTCCTTTTTAGGGGTTATTATTGGCCAGGACGGTAAATCTGTAGATTCTCAGAGGATAGAGCTGATACAGAAACTTCCACTTCCTACAGATCAGAAATCACTCCAGTCATTTCTAGGGCTCACTGGTTTCTGTCGTGACTTCATGCACAATTATGCTGAAGTGGCAGCTCCACTTTACTCCCTGCTAAAAAGTAAGTTATGTTTGGGAGGAAGGACATACAGAATCTGTAACTAAATTAAAACACATTCTGTCTTCTGCTCCTGTTCTTGTACACCCAGATCACACACAACATTTTTTCCTGTACCCTGTAGTTGGAGAGAACAGTATAGGTGCAGCTCTAACACAACGCTTAGGAGGAGTAGATCGCCCTATTGCTTTCTGTTCCAGAGTTCTCACTTCTCCTGAACTCAAAATGGGAAACTGTGAAAAACATGTACTGGCTTCCTATGCTGCTATGCAGAAATTTACATACATCATTGGTGCTCAAACCACATACATATGCAGCCATCACACCCCCTCAAATTCATTGTAGAAGGAAAGTTAGCATGTAGCAAGATTAGGACTGAGAGAATAGTCCAGTGGACTCTCATGTTGCAGGCACAGAATGTAAAGTTTGAATTGTTGAAAGAACCTAACGTGCAAGTGGCTGGAATCTTGCTGGAGGGGCAACTTCATGACTGCCAGTCCTCACCCAGTGCCCCTAATCACATGATCTTTAGGGAACTAGGACTAGACAAAATTTCACCTTTTCTTCCTAAAGTATATATTGATGGTAGTAGCCAATGTGAAGGAGGCAGGCAACTAGCAGGTTTTGCAATTGTACAATTGGACCCAAATAACCAAGTGGTACTGCAGAGACAGTATTCCTGTGGGTCAGCGTCAGCACAGTACTGTGAGCTGGCTGCTTTTGTGGCTTGTATGCAACAATATCAGGATTCACACCCAGAGGTACAAATCATTTTAGATTCTGATTATGTCTTTAAAAGTGCCATTGCCCTGTTACCCTGGTGGCTGGCAAATAAATTTAAATCTACAGATGGGTCCACAGTGAAAAATTCATCACTGTGGACTATGGCACAAGAACTGAGTGAGAAGTTTCAGAGAGTACATTTAGTTAAAGTAAAGGCACATAGGAAGAAAGGCTCTTTAGTGAAAGGAAACACATTAGCAGACTCACTAGCCAAGGAAGCATGCCATGTAGGCCTCATATGGCCCTGGTATAAGCAGACACGCATGGTTGCTATTGCTACACGTTTCACGGATTATGATCAGATAATACCACCAGATTACTTCGTAGCACTGCAGACAAAGGACCCTGAGCTTTCCAATTTGAGGAAGCTTGTGCAGGACGCCCCAGATAACCTATATCAGCATACACCCTTTCTCACACTCGCTATAAAGACATTCTATGTGCAAAAAGAGAGGAAGGCTTGGTTATAGCTATCCCTAGAGCTCGAGGTAAAGAATGGATGCATTGGGTTCATGGTGCAGGTCCTACGGGACACCCTAAAGCAGAAGAAATGCAGACTATCCTTAATAGGTTGGTATGGTGGCCAGAAATGAAACATGATATACAGGATCATGTTTCCTCCTGTGTAATCTGTGCTTCATTTGGCAGGCAACCTAAAAAGAGAAAGGGACAGTTAATGAGAGCACCTCCTCGTGGCCCATTTGAGAGATTGCAAATAGATCATGTGGGCCCTCTCCCATTAACAGCTAGGAAAAATAGATTTTTACTCACTGTTGTTGATTCCTTTTCTCATTGGGTAGAAGCATTCCCTGTCCCAGATCAAACTGCTCGAACCACTGCAGAAGTCCTAACTATGCAATTTTTTACACGCTGGGGCATTCCTAAAACAATTGATTCTGATAATGGTCCTGCATTTGCTTCTTAGATGATCAAGGAATTGTTTGATTTTCTAGGCATAGAACAACTTCACATTCCGTACCATCCACAGGCAGCAGGGCAGGTAGAAAGGATGAATCAAACAATTAAGGCCCACCTCAGCCCTATGCTTAATCTGACCGGGAAAAATTGGGATCTGGTGCTCCCTTTAGTCCTTATGCGTATCAGAGCTAATGTCTGTAAATCCACAGGTTTTGCACCCTATGAAGCCTTAATGGGAAGGCTAATGCAACGGTGGGAAAATATGCTGAGTCCTTTTCTTCCAGAGGACCAGACCGTAATTCTCACCAATGAGTGGATGAAATCCCTGCAAGAACATCTAAAAGAAATTCAGACCACTGTGCTAGCTAACACAGAAAAAGCTAGAGATTATTTGCAGGAGGTACATGCAAAAGGTTCTGATTTAAGATCCCTCAAGGTTGGGAGTAAAGTGATGATTCTGAGACCTAGACCAAACCTCCCCTTTGGAACTGCAAAGTGGGAAGGACCATACTTAGTTACTGATACCTTAGGCCCAAGCCTATACCAGATCCTAATGCCTGACAACCAGCAGTACTGGAAACACATCACCCAGTTAAAACCATATGGGTAATATGTGTTTTATCAGTCTTTGTTTTCAGATACCACCTGAAGTCAGCACGGACAGCTGCTTTCTGAACAAAAGTCGCTTGAGGACGGTAACTAGTTACTCCTGCTGTACATGTGTTTAATAGTTATGTAAATAAGTAGTAGAAATTATTATTTTTTTTTTGTTTTGTTGTTACATAGTATAAGTGGGGAGCATTAGTTTACTCCCTAGTAGAATGAAACAAGTTTGCTTTTATTATGTCTCGGTTTCCTGTTGTTCTTGTATCTGCTCTCTTCTACTCAAGTCTCATTACAGGAACTATCATCCGAATATGCACGATTGGCTGGGCTAACTCCACAGGTGAAGTGTATCGCTACCAAGAAATACCCCCACCTTTCCCGGAAGGAAAGGATCTGGTCATCCTGAGTTTCTGTTCGGTACAGGACAAGCCAGTGTTCTATTCATTAAACATCACTCAAGTACAGTGGGAGCTACCAGTTTCCACTTCTCTAGAAAGGACACAAGAATTGAGGGCACGCCCAGAACATTACTTTCTAGGTCCTCCTGCTTTGATTTTGTACAATATTTCCTGTCAGGACAGAGGTACCTGGAAAATAACTTAAACATGGGTTGTGAGTGATCAACAGCACATCACTGAGACGTCATTCCTTTTGGATGTATCTTGTTTACCTACCACCCCTCATCCCACCCCTCCCACCACTTCTGCTCCTCCTGTACTCTACCTTTCTGATATCCACCCATTTCAGGAAGGACATCCCTTTCAGATTAAATATGATGCACCACACAATGTTTTATATGATGTGGAATACCATTTTCTTACTTGGCATCTATTTCCCAAATTGTTTCTAGTTACTCACAAATATCCAAATTGCTCTCAGTTTGTTGCCAACCACATACAAATGCTCAATACTTGGTTTGATATGCAGTCAGTAACACCCTGAGCCAAGCAATTTCGACACAAGCGTGAATTAATTGATACAATTTTAGGTGGCACAGGGACTGCACTGGGTTCCCTTAATATAATTGATATAGAGGTGCTCCGTAATAAAGCACAGTTACTTACCTGTAACAGGTGATCTCTGGGAACAGCAGGAATTAGTCTTCACATATGGGTACATCGGTACCGACGGAGCCTGCACGGGAATGCTCCCCAGCATCCAATCAGAAAGCTTTTGGGAGTATCCCTCGCGCCTGCGCGTTGACTTCCCGCCTTCCCACTGCCTCTTCTCAGTTGAGTTTCATAGCTGAGACAGAAGGAGAGAAAGAGGAAAGGAAGACAGATAGATACAACTCCTATCGGAGGTGGGTGGGTTGTGAAGACTAATTCCTGCTGTTCCCAGAGATCACCTGTTACAAGTAAGTAACTGTGCTATCTCCAGGAACAAGCAGGAATGAGTCTTCACATATGGGGACTCCCTAGCTGTAGGTGCCAGGGGGAGACCCCATAAAATGCGTATCCCTGGGACAGGACGGCATTTCCCACACCTGGATCTCCGGCATCCCATGAGAGATGGGGGGTAGGAGTTGAACAGAGAAGAGCTGTAAAGGAACAGCGAATCTAAAGACGATAGAAAAATGAGTCCTTAGTATGTATGTCAAGTATCATTAAAAGTATTTAATGAACAAGCATAATATAAAGCTTACCTACTGGATTGTAGGAAGTAGAAACTGTGATGGAGTGTACTGTAGATGCAGTAGCGGAATCCGCAAGGTAACTTCACAGCAGTGAGGATGAAGTTCCAAACCTGGAACGGGCAGGTGACCCAGGTGTCAACTAGGGTAGGATAAGAACGGCAGGTCTTCAATGGAAAGCTTTATGGGAAAAAGCTGAAAACTCTTTTAGGTACAGAGTTATTAACATTGAGGACTAAAAGAAGAAGACTGACCGATCTGGACAATTAGCCCAGTTCTGAAGGGAAGAGGGGGTATGGAAAAAAGCCCTTATTCCCAAGGAGAACAGAAGTGTACTCAGAAATACTGAAGATGTACACTGTCTTTCCTAGCTGGTAAGAGATAGGAAAACATTGAAGCTTGAGACTTCACAGACAGGGAGATCTATAACAAAATAGAATTGTCATCACAGCAGTAATTGTGTGTATAACCGCTCCCATTTACTGAGCCGTATGAGAATAGGCAAGTTGACTGTCTGGAACCCTTAAGAAGGTAAAAACTTTATAGCACAGACAGTTAGGGAGATAGTAGGTAATACATATCGTCCTATAGACATCTCCCAATGTACATATATGTATAGATATGTGTAATATATATAGATATAGATATATATATATATGGGCATGACTTATGCCCACATAGCTTACAGACATATGTATGTATAGGATATATACATACATGAATATAAGTCTGAGGATACATGCCTGCAACTGAGCCCCACAAGAACATTCACATGGGGAATGTGATGGGAAAAGATTCATCTAATAACAAGAGGGTGAAAACCACCTGAAGATATATAGAGAATCTATTTCTGCGGTGCAGGAATGTAGTTCAGTGAAATAACCAGTATGGTTGCGTGAAAAACAGAGGATAATAGTAGTCTGTCCAGAGCACGTAAGGAGTTCTCTAGAACTCTGACATGTTCAATGGACAGAAAACGCATAGAAGAAGATACCAGGATGACCCAGCAAAGGGACACAGGGGTATCATGTATACTAATAGAATATGCGTTGTCCAAGAGGAGCAGAAGAGCATAATGCCAAGCTGTAAGGAAAAAAGGGGTAGATTCCTGCAAGATTGGGAACTCCTTGGACATTAACGCAGAAAAAGCTTGTCTTCTGTATCATAACAGGAGACAAGAGGGTATAAAGAACTCTTATAGTCATGGAATGATTTATAAGCTTTTTCTACTATATGGAAAAGCCCCCAGAGACAAAGATCAATGCTCTGTGGCAAGGGCCCACAGTAGAAAGCTTCTCTGAAGATTGCAGAGAGCATTGTGCAGGAGAATTAAGACTGAAGTCAGGTGTGTTGCCACGTCCTAGGAAAGGATATGGCTAGAAGAAGATAACCTGAAGTGAGTAGTATTATGCAAGATAGATTAAAGTAGCTTGCAATGACTACTAAGGTGAGTAATCACTGGAACTCCTGCATGCACAGCAACTGAACAAAATAGCAGGGGGATTCTCCTGCGTAAAAACAGAGAGAAACAGACAAAGGGAGCGGAGATATTCCTGTCCCTGTCTGATGAGTTGTTCAGAGCATGCATTCAAGGATAACAAAAAGTCTACACTGGAAAGAAAGAGAAGTGTTTCAGTATGGTACCAACTCAATCAGGGGAAACCCTGGAGGAGAGGGGATTGGAAGGTGACTTACCATATGGTGAGTCAGCTGAAGGAAAAGATGTTCATGTGGGGACAGAAACTATCATGGGATAGTTGTAACCTCCCTTCTTAGTAGTAAGAAGAGGAGAATTCTGTAACCCATGGACAAGAGTATCCTAACAGCTTAGCATACTGAAAAAGGAAAACCCAGTGTAGAGTTTTAAGAACAAACTTCTGCTAAGAAGAAGTTAACTGTAGATTGCAACGTTCAGGAACCTATGGTTGCTGGTTATGCTTAGACTGGTTAGAGTCTGGAGACTTCAGACTAGGATGAGATGTCCCATGCTTGGGTACATCTGGAGGATGGGCAGGAGAAGAGTGAAACCTTCTTTTCTTAGGGAAAGAAGGTTTGGTAGGACATTTCCTACCTCCTGGGGAAGAAGGCGGCTTAGGATGGTTTCCAGAACCAGGGAAGTCAGTGGAGCAATGAGCAACCTGACGTAAAGCCTCCTTATTGAAGAGATTTTCTCCAGTACAAGGAGAATTACCCAGTGTATGTTGTGCCCATCTGCTCAAGTCAGAAGCTTGCAGCCAGGCTCTACGACGTGCTCCAATGGCAATAGCAGAGGATCTGCTAACAGACTCAAAAGAGTCTAAAGAAGCACGAGAAAGAAACCAAGAGATATTCCGGCTATGACTAAGAAGCAAGGAATAGTCAGTGGCCTTAGGCTCTGACAAAAAGGGGGACAAAAGAGATAATTTCTCTGTGACCTCCTGGAGTGTCAGACTCATATAAAATATATAAGAGATAATCCTTGAAGCCAGCATAGATGTTTGGAAGGTTTGACGTCCAAAGGCATCAAGTGCTTTAGATGCACGACCTGGCGGATAAGAAGAATGCTTCTTCTTGCTTCTTACCTTCCTCATTGCTGATTCCACTACAATGGAATGATGTGGAAGTTGGTTTTTTTGAAACCCTGGAGAGGGAGGCACCTGATACAGAACATTAGTGGCTGTAGAAGGTGAGGGAACCCTTAAAGGTGATTCCCATATTTTTAGAAGAAGATCCTGCAACGAATGATGTAAAGGAAGCATTATATTTTCCTTTTCTGCAGGAGAGCCTTGGTTAAGAGTAGAGCCAGGGATAGGAATGGCAAGAAAGGTTGCCATGTCAAGGAGAAATTTCTGAAAAGAAGGATCTCCAATGGGAATTATCCCTGAGTAAGCTGAGGTTGAAGGAGCAGCCTGAGCACCAAAAGATATACTGGACTGGTGCAGAAAAAGAACCCTGTTAGATGGACAGTGGTATTGGCAGTCCTGATTCGAGGCAGTTAGTACTGCATCGTCAGTGCCAGGTATCGATTCCAAGCTAGGCAAAGAAAGGATCGAAGGCACCGATGGAACTGCAGGAATCGACATCGATACAGATACCGGTATCGGAGACGGTAATGTCATCAAGGCAGTCATCGGGAACTGCTGAAGTGGTACCAAGGCAACCAGGGAGGCTTGGTGAATATCCTCGGTACTGCGTATTCGGAGACGATAGGGGTCGGTTCCGAGACTCGTCGGTACCCAATCATCTAGACTAGATATCGATTCCAGACTCGGCATCGAAGGGAGCGAGTCTATCGATGCAGGTCCAGAGGGTACCGACATCGGTGGTGGTATCGGCGATGCCGATACAGGAAAATCAATCAGAGTCGTATCGATCGGTCCCGAAGGTACCAAGGACGCCAGATGACGATTCCTGGTGAAGAGTGGAACACTCGACACCGGTGCCGATGCCGGGGTATCGGTACTGCTCGAAGCGGATACCAACCCCGAACATGGCTTAGATACAGGAAAGTCAGTCTGGGTCGTATCGATCGGCCCCAAAGGTACCGAGGCCACCAGATGAACACTCGACACCGGTGCCAATGCCGGGGTATCGGTACCGCTCGAAGCGGATACCATCCCCGAGCATGGCGAAGATACAGGAAAGTCAATTTGAAACGTATCTATCGGCCCCGAAGGTACCGAGGACGCCAGATGACGATCCCTGGTGAAGAGTGGAACACTCGACACCGGTGCCGATGCCGGGGTATCGGTACCGCTCAAAGCGGATACCACTCCCGAGCATGGCTCAGGTATGTTCTGTGAGGGGTGAGCCCCAGAACAACCTGAAACCCCTCAAATGCTTTGGAGCCCGAAAACTCCCGCCAGGGTTTTAATGCTAATGGGTTCTTGAGGGTAAGGCCGGAGCCGTCATCATGCTTGGCATGAGACCTACCACTCAAGGATTGGCAAGTCTTAACAGACTGTTAGTGGGTTACCTGATCCTGGAGAGAAGAATAAACCGGTGTCCTCACCTCAGGAGGAAAAACGGTATTGAGGGAAACTCGAAAAAGGGAAGGTCTTCTCCCAATGCTGTAGCCGGATGGTTCAGGGGAAAAAGGGTCATGACCCAAACAGGTTAGACACCAAGCATTGGAGTCTAAAAAAAAAACTGTGTTTCCACAGTGAAGGCATTTCTTAGGAGAAGGCGGCTCCATGTTGGAGAGGTCTGGTAGGCCAAAAAGGTTAAGAGAAAAACTGAGGAGAAAAAATCTCTCTAAATTTAAGAAAAGAATAAAGCACCGGCGGTACTGGTATCGGCGGGAGAACAGCCGCGACCACAAGAAAACAAGAAATAAGAATTTTAAAGAAAAAAGTTTCTGCGGTGACAGGACGTCGTCCTGTCGGCTCCGCGGAAAAACGAAAACTGAGGAGAGGCAGTGGGAAAGGCGTGAAGTCAGCGCGCAGGCGCGAGGGATGCTCCCAAAAGCTTTCTGATTGGATGCTGGGGAGCATTCCCGTGCATATATGAAGACTCATTCCTGCTTGTTCCTGGAGATAATGGGATCCACTGCTCAGCATGCTGCTGATGGTTTTACCTCACAACATATTAATGAAGCTTCCTCTAAACTGTCCAATGTAGTTAGCACATGCAGAATATAGATTGGGAAAGAATATTTCCTGGGCTCTTGCCTGTGATCAAGTACAGATCGAGCTTATTACTATACTAAAGGACTGCTAAGTTAGGACACTGGCCACCAAAATACCTGAATTTGCTATAGCTCACCTTGATAGGTGGACAGTTAGTGTTCCCATTTGTTCACCACAAGGCTGCTCTATCTGTACTTTGATCCCATGGTCAGGACAACACACAGTTATTTATCCTATTGTTAATATTGGGGTGCAGTTTGATAATATGCTTATGTATCCTGTGGACCATCTCACATGGGTGCAGCCACTGGATGACACCTGGACTTCATTCAAGCCGATGGACCCCAGTTTGTGTGAGCAGACTACATTTCAGTTCAAGTGTCAACCTCACCAGTTTAAAGAAGCTGATACCTCCTGCTGGAACAATTCTTCCTCTTGCTCCCTGACTGTTAAGCTCTCATATTCCCTGACTACCTCACACAGTTTGTATTACCTTGGAGCTGGACACTTTTGTTTTCATCTGTTCTTTCCCCAGAATGTTTCTTTTTCGATTGCTCCCAGAATGCATGACATTCGCCTTCCCAAGAACACTTTGTTGTACAGTTCAAACTATTTACCAAACAATACCTGGTGCAGTCATACACCACTGATCTCCATCACCATTAATGGGACAACTTATTCCACACCGCTGGTTACCAATGACTCTATGGACATTCCAGACTTTATCTCATATGCAGTGCATCCATTACCACTTGGCATGGGAGAAGAGACACTACATAAACTGCTCAACTTTACAGAACTCCATGCCTATACTGATCACCTTAAAACAACATCCACTGAAGTGAATCACACCATCGCTTATGAGAATGGACACATTCAACAAATTGTTGGACACTTGCTACAAGATGCTCATGTGTCTGTGTGGGAATTGTTATTTGGTTACTCACCTACTGCTGATCATGTCTTTAATGTTTTTATTCACCCTATTATTATTTTAACTGCTGTACAAATATTTCTATGCATTATCACAATTTTCCTGTGTTGTAAAATGAAACAAATGTACATATCCTTGCAGCGCATGTCATACAGAACAACAACATTTTAAGGTAGTTACAATGAACTTCTCTAGCATCTACCCCTACATCCAGGCTCATTTGGCCTGCTAATTTGGCTAATTTGGCATTTCCTATTACACTGAATACCAGAGTCAGCTGCAGTCTAGTATTGCTTCCTATCCTCACTCATAGCATCCTGGTACCTTTTGGGCTTAAGCCTCCTCAAAAATTCCTGCAGCCCTTATGCACTGTTCACTCTCTCTAAGACGGGCACGGAGGTAGCATATTGGGTTCCCCCCCCCCCCCCCAGTAGTAGCTGCTCTACCTAAGACATGAGGTTTGGACTCATAAGGAGACTTGTTTATCTCTAGAACACTAGAGACAGTACTAGAGACAGTACTGTGCAGGACAGGGGACTTGCTAGACATAGCAAGGTATTTAATACAGGAGGTATTAGACAAGCTGCCTACTATCATGTAATGGCAGCTGGGACAGGTACCACAGGTTTGCTTCCACCATTTCCAGGCACAAATAATAAATAAAAATAAAAAAGGTGTGGGAGATGTCAGCATACATGACACAGGAGTCATGGCTTTTTCCCCAGACCTTGGATTTCATGCAGCTGTGTTACACTGGTGATTTCAGTCTCCAAAGGTAATAGGGCAGTTTACAAGATGAGATTAACTCTGACCCCCTGTTGATATCAGTCTCAGGGCCTGTTGAGAATGGTCTGCAGCCCCTCCCTGCTAAATCAAGAATAGCAGACCTCAAAGGGAGTGGCTAAAAACAATAGCAGACCTCAAGGGGAAGTGCTGGAGAGGATTCAATTCACTATAAAGGACAGAAACACTTCCTCTTGCTCTCTCTCTTCCACCATTCATCGGAAATGAAGGACAGGAGGCTCTGATAATCAATTCTCTCCACCCCTCCCCCCCTCTCTCTCTCTCTTGCCATGAGGCTCTGACCCACATGTTCTGGCCTCTCTCTCTCTCACACTTCACACATGCACATGCACATGCACAAACAGATTCATTAATGCACACTGAAACAGCTCTGTAACAATCACTATATACCTCTGTTCAATACCTATGTAATAAGCCTATTTCTACATAAAAAATCTTTCTCCAAGCCACACCTGTTTGGTTGTTTTATTACAAGCCCTACTGCCTCTGTGAAGTGAAATGAACCCAGGACCTACAGGAGAATAACCTGACTACATCTTACACATATGACCTAAATTGGCCACTGTTGGAAACAGGATACTGGGTTTGATGAACCTTGGTCTGACCCAGTATGGCATATCTTATGTTCTTATGTTCTTAATCTTCGGTGAGGTGGATGGATGAGAACATGGGTGTACGCATCCTTGAGATCTAGAGAACAAAGCCAATCCTGACTCTGAAGCTATGGCAGAAGAGTTCCTAGAGAAATCATCTTGAACTTCTCCTCGAAAAGGAATTTGTTCAATTCTCTGAGGTCTAAAATTTGTCTGTGTCCCCCTATTTTCTTTGGAATAAGGAAATAGGGGGAGTGAAACCCCGTACCCTGTTGGGAAATGGGTACGTCTTCTATTGCCCCCTGGGCAAGAAGTAAATTGACCTCTTGACCTAACTGATTTTCGAGTGAAGTCTGAGAATTGAACCCTCTTACAACTGTAGGAGGGGGCATGTTGAGGAAATGAAGCTTGTACCCCTCCTTTACAATGGAGAGAGTACAATCTTCTGCTGTTATCTGCTCCCATCTGCGGCAAAATGACACAACCTTCCTGGAATGGTGGAGGGCTCTGGCCCGTTGAGCGTCAGGAAGGCCAAGTTCTCTAGAAGGGCGTCAAAGCCCCTGTGGAGGCTGAGTCTGCTGGGCCGGTTGAGGCTTAGCAGACTTAGTTTTCCTTTGTTTTGGTGGCTGCTGTCCCTTTCGGGCAGATTGACTTGCAGAATGCCCCTGCTGGGTGTAGGAGGAGTAAAACCTCTTCTTTTTAGAGAAGAATGGTTTCTTGTAGGATTTTCTCCTTGCAGGATCAGTTGTAGCCTTGAATAGTCTATCCAAAGTGGTGTTATCAGCATCCAGCTCATTAGCTCTCTCTTGCCAATTTTGGCCAAAGAGAAAGAGTAGTTACTCACCTGTAACAGGTGTTCTCCAGGAGCAGCAGGAATCAGTCCTCACATATGGGTGACGTCGGCGTCGACGGAGCCCCCGTGGGGAGCATTTCCCCAGCTCTCAAGGAAAGCCTTTGGGAATAAGGCGCGCATGCGTGGTCCCCTTCCCGCCCAAGGGTGCCATCTTGCTCAGTCTGATGACATAGCTAAAAGACAGCAAAAATAACAAAATAAAGCCTATGACTGCAACTCCCAGGGGAGGAGGGAGGGTTGTGAGGACTGATTCCTGCTGCTCCTGGAGAACACCTGTTACAGGTGAGTAACTACTCTTTCTCCAGGACCAAGCAGGAAGTCAGTCCTCACATATGGGACTTCCCAGCTTAAGGTTACCGGAGACCCCAAGCTGAAAAAATGATCTCCCTCTAGAGTCTCAGCATGTGAGAAAATAATCTTCTCTGATAACGCTCCCGAACGGTAGCCAAACACCAGGGCCGGAGGGTAGGAGTTGCCTAAACCCCAAAGAGATTATGGATTACCGCCTGTCCGAAAGCAATGTCCCTGCGGGACTCTCTCTCAAGGCAGTAGTGGGCCGCAAACATCTGGCTTGAAGACCAAGTAGCGGCCCGGCAGATGTCTGCCAACGGAACAGAGCGGAGATGAGCCACTGACGCAGCCTTCGCCCTGACACGGTGAGCCGTGACGCGCCCTTGCAACGAGAGGCCGGCTGCCCTGTATGCCCAAGCGATACAGTCTGCTACCCAAATGGACAAGGTACGCTTGGAGACAGGTAACCCCAACTTATTGGGGTCAAAAGAGACGAAGAGCTGAACAGCCCTCCGGTGCTCCTGTGTACGGTCAAGGTAGAAGGACTTCGCCCTCCTACAGTCCAGGGTATGCAAGCAAGACTATCTCAGCCCGGCTGACATGCGGCCTGGGAAAGAAAGTTGGAAGAACCACCTCCTGATTGAGATGGAAGGAGACGACAACCTTAGGAAGGAACTTAGGGTGAGTCTGTAAGACTACTCTGTTCCTATAGAACCTAGTATATGGAGCATCCGATACTAGGGCCTGAAGTTCACTCACTCGCCTTGCTGGAGTAAGAGCCACCAGAAACAACGCTTTCCAGGAGAGAAAACGCAAAGGGCAAGTGGCCATAGGCTCAAATGGAGGGCAAGTAAGTCGTTGCAAGACCACATTCAGATTCCATTCAGGGGCAGGTGGACGCACTGGAGGCTTAAGCAAAAGCAAGCCTCTGAGGAAGCGAGCCACCAAAGGGTGGCTGGAGAGAGACTGACCCTCCACCGGTGTGTGGTGCGCTCAAAGAGCACTAAGATAAACTCTCACAGAATTGGACTTAAGGCTGAGATTAGACAGGTGAAGCAAATATTGCAGCACCACTGGTACCAGGCATGAGAAAGGATCCTAGTTGTGCTGAGTACACCAGGCAGAGAACCTACGCCAATTAAGGGCATAAGACTTTCGTGTGGCCTGCCTCCTAGAGGCCAAAACCACGTCCTCCACTTCCTTAGGCAGTAGTAAGGGTGCTAGAACTACCCTCTCAGCAGCCAGGCCATTAGATTGAGGGACTGGAGGTTGGGGTGTAAGAGAGATCCCTGCTCCTGAGACAGGAGATCGGGCTGCATCCCCAGAGGAAGAGGAGTGTCCACCGCTAGCTGCAAAAGAAGTGGGAACCATGGTTGCCTGGGCCATCTGGGGGTGACCAGGATCACCGAGGCCTTGTCCCGGATCACTTTGAACAGTGTCTTGGGCACTAGAGGCGTAGGAGGAAACGCATATAGGAGGCCTGTAGATCAGGGAATGAGAAACACATCCGCTGCTACTCTGAGAGGATGCGGTTGTCTGGAGCAGAACCTGGGCAGTTGATGGTTCAGAGGACTGGCAAAGAGATCTATGGCTGGAAGACCCCATCTCAGGAAGATCTGTTGAACCACTAAAGGATTCAACTGCCATTCGTGTGGCTGCAGGATCCTGCTCAATCTGTCTGCCAGTTGATTCTCTTGATCTGGGAGATAGACCGCTTTGAGATGAATGCCCTGATCAACTGCCCAGGAACACAGGCTCTGCGCCTCCTGACATAGAAGGCGGGACCCTGTGCCCCCATGTTTGTTTACATAGAACATAGCAACTTGGTTGTCCGTCTGAACTAGGACGGACTGGTGAGAGAGAAGATGAGAGAAAGTTCTCAGAGCCAAGCAGATAGCCCTCAGTTCTAAGAGATTGATCTGCTGTGCGGACTCCCAAGGAGACCACAGGCCTTGAGTACATGCCCCTTGGCAATGTGTACCCTAACCTTGAAGAGAAGCATCGGTTGTCAGCACATGAGAGTGTGGAGGTGTCTGAAAAAACACCCCTTGCACTAGATTTAGAAGATGAAGCCACCACTGTAGAGAAGACTCTAGTAGTTTGGACACCCTCACTCTGTCGGTGAGGTGTCCAGTGGCTTGGTACCACTGAGTTCTGAGGCTCCATTTAGCTCACCTCATGTGTAGACGGGCATTTGGAGTTACATGGACCATGGAAGCCATGTGGCCTAAGAACCTCAGGAATTGTCTGGCGGAGACCAGAGAATTGCTGCGGAACTGCTTGGCCAGATCCATCAACCTGTGGGCCCTGTCCACGGGTAAAAAGGCCATTGCCTGAAGGTTGTCCAGCCTTGCTCCTATGAACTCCATGTTCTGTGAGGGGTGTAAAGTGAACTTTGCGAAGTTTATAACAAACCCCAGATGCTGAAACAGAGCGACAGTGCGAAGGGAGGCTTGATTGGCCTCCTGTGGGGATTGACCCCTGATGAGCCAGTCGTCCAGGTATGGAAAGACAAAGATCCTTGAACTCTGAGATAGGCCGCCACCACCGCCAGGCACTTAGTGAAAACCCTGGGGGCGGAGGTTAGGCCAAAAGGCAGTACTCTGTACTGAGAGTGGTTTCCTCCCACTACAAATCTGAGATATTGTCTGTGGTCTGGATGAATGAGGATGTGAGTATAAGCATCCTTTAGGTCTAAGGAGCCTAGCCAATCTCCCTGCTGGAGGTAGGGCAACAGGATTCCAAGGGTAAGCATCTTGAACTTTTCCCTCTCCAGGAACATGTTCAGATTCCGCAAGTCTAGGATGGGCCTGAGGCCTCCTGTTCCTTTTGGTACCAGAAAGTGCCTGGAATAGAAGCCTTGACCTCTCAGGTGGTGGGGCACCGGTTCCACTGCCTGTTCCTTTACAAGACTTGCTAACTCCTGCAGGAGTAAGTCCCTGTGCAGAGGAGGTCTTGGAGGCTCCCCTGGAAAATAGGAAGGGGGTACCTGGTGGAAGTGGAGGAGATAGCCCTTCTGGACTATACTTAGTACCCAGGTATCCCTTGTTATGGCTGAACAACCTGTGGGCGTAAAGGGCCAGCCGGCCTCCTGTGCTGATAGGGGCCAGCTGAGGAGGCTATGCCACTGGAGTCAAAACCCCGCTCCCTGCTGTGCAGGAGCCGGAGCTGGTAGCTTGGGGGTTTTCTGCCTATGGGGCCCATGTCCCTGCCCCTTGGCCTGCTGACCCTGTTGGGGAGCTACAGAGGCCTGAAAATGAGGGTATGTTTTATAGGCAGATGACTTCCTAGGGTAAAAGGTCTTTTTCCCCGAGCCCTTCTTTTTCTGAGAAGGGGCAGAGGTTTTCCTGGACAGCCTTGTCTGGATAAGAGACTCGGTCTCGAGTTCTGCAGTCTTTTCAGCCATGGGCTTGCCAAAGAGGTTCTCACCTCGGCAGGGGACATCGACCAACTTGTCCTGCACCCATGGCTCAAGGTCCGATGACTGTAGCCAGGCCTGACAGTGTGCACCGATGCCGGCCGCGGCTACCCGGGCCGAAGCCTCGAAGCCATCATAGGCTGCTCGAGAGATAAACTTCGAGCACTCTCGAATGCTCGATGACAGTGCATTGAACCTCTGCAAAGGTTCCTCGGAGAGACCAGCAGAGAACCCAGCAATTTCCTTTGCCATGTCTCGAAGGTACATGCCCATGTACAGCTGGAAGGTCTGGACACGGCAAGCAAGCATAGAGCCCTGGAAGCACTTCTTACCGAGGGCATCCAGGTTAAGGGCCTCCCGGCCGGGAGGCACCGAGGAGTGCATCTTCTGACTCTTCAGACGATGCATGGCCGATTCCCCAACCAAGGAATGGTGCGGCAATTGTGCCTTTTGGAACCCGGGGCTCTTGCGGACTCAATAGATAGAATCGACCCGCTTGCTCAAGACCGGCGTCGATGCCGGCGCCTCGCGCATATGGAAGAGCAACCGTTCCAGCATCGGAGGAACCGGCACAGTAAAGGCCTCCTTCGGAGGAGAGTTATACTCTAGGGCAGCGATGGCGAACCTATGGCACGCGTGCCAGCTGTGGCACGCGAAGGCCTTGCAGCTGGCACGCGGGAAGGTCCGCAAAAAAAGAAAAAGCTGGCTCTGACTGCTGCCGCGGACGCGGCAAGGGCAGAATGCAGCGTCCCGCGGGGCCCCCTCCGCCCGCTAAGCCCCTCTGCAAGAGCTTTCAGATTCGCGAGGGAGAGCGTCTCCCTCGCGTCTCTGTTAAGCCCGCAGGGGCTAATGGGAAATTTCTCATCAGCCCCTTTAGACGCGAGGGACTGATGGGAAATTTCCCATTAGCCCCTGCGGGCTTAACAGAGACGCGAGGGAGATGCTCTCCCTCGCGAATCTGAAAGCCCTTGCAGAGGGGCTTAGCGGGCGGCGGGGGCCCCGCGGGACATTGCAATCTGCCGCGGCAGCAGCCAGTGCCTGCATTTTTTTTTTTAAATTTGCCAGAGGGGGGAGGGGGGTTAGGACTGCTAATGGGCTGGGGGGGGGGGTTAGGACTGCTAATGGGCAGGGGGGTTTAGGACTGCTAATGGGTAGGGAGGGGGGGGTTAGGACTGCTAATGGGCAGGGGGGGGGTTAGGACTGCTAATAGGGAGGGAGGGGGGGTTAGGACTGCTAATGGGCAGGGGGGGTTAGGACTGCTAATGGGCAGGGAGGGAGGGAGGGAGGGAGGGGGGGTTAGGACTGCTAATGGGCAGGGAGGGGGGGTTAGGACTGCTAATGGGCAGGGAGGGAGGGGGGTTAGGACTGCTAATGGGCAGGGAGGGGGGGGGGGGTTAGGACTGCTAATGGGCAGGGAGGGAGGGGGGGTTAGGACTGCTAATGGGCAGGGAGGGGGGGGGGTTAGGACTGCTAATGGGCGGGGGGGTAGGACAGCATATTGGCATGGAGGGATGCATGGAGGGGGGGTTAGGACTGCTAATGGGCAGGGAGGGGGGGTAGGACTGCTAATGGGCAGGGAGGGAGGCAGGGAGGGGGGGTTAGGACTGCTAATGGGCAGGGAGGGGGGGTTAGGACTGCTAATGGGCAGGGAGGAGGGGGGGTTAGGACTGCTAATGGGCAGGGAGGGGGGGTTAGGACTGCTAATGGGCGGGGGGGGGGTAGGACTGCTAATGGGCGGTGGGCTGATGGGGGCTGTCTGGAAATGGGGTGATGGGGGTTAGGACTGGTAATGGGTTATAGGGGGGGCTTAAACTGAAAATGGGGTGATGGGGGTTTAGGACTGGAAGTGGGTTGATGGGGGGGGCTAGGACTGGTATTGGGTTGGGGGGTTGCTAGGACTGGAAATGGGCTGATGGGGGGCTAGGACTGGAAATGGGCTGATGCAGGGACTAGAAGGGAATGGATGCTGGGTGAGGCTGGAACTAGAAGGGAGCTGATGTTGGGGGAGGATTAGAATGGGATGGGGCTGGGAGAGTAAAATGGAGAGGGGAAAAATATTTTGTGTGGGAGGGATAAAAAATCTACAATTGGCCGGGTATTGGGAGAGTAAGTGGGGATTGAGGATGGAGGGGTAAAATTTGAGTGGATGAAATAGGAATGAGGAAAGAGCAAAAGGAGAAAGATTAGTATGTTAAAGCGGATGTAGAGAGAGAGAATGGAAAAAAAAACTAGAAGAGAGAAGAAAGGACAAATGGACAGCAGATGATGGAGAGTTAGCAGAAAACATGAAGAAACCAGAAGAAAGTGGCTGGAGCAATTGCAACTGTGTAACTGAGCTGAGGTATTCTGTTTATGTAATTCCTTTTTGACATTGCCACTTGTTCTCTTTCCCCAGTAGGTCATGTATTGTTATTGTCTGAAATGTATTGGTTTAATATTTGCAGTGTTGCCTTTTGATAGGTATGGTGTGGTGCTTTGTGAGTCCTGGTAGTGCTGTTAGGATACGGCGGGTTTGCTATTGGTTCTAAATGGGCAGTGTTTGTAGTAGTTCCTAATGTGCCTGGCGGTTGGCATTGGATTATAGTAATGTAGAAATCTTTTAGTCTGTCTTTATCCATACACTCATTAAGAGACATGTTTACTAAAAGTTAGTCTATGTTAGCATTATGCAAATATTTATGCAAATTGACGTGCTGGCACTTTGAGGAAATTCTTTGGTTTTGTGCGGCAGTTTGGGCACTCGGGCTCAAAAAGGTTAGCCATCACTGCTCTAGGGCCTCGAGCTCCTTGGCTCAAGGCTCCTCCTCGGGATCAGCGGGGAATGCCAAGGCCTTGGCCATATCTCGCACGAAGTCCGAGAACCGGGTATCCTCCAGGGGGGACCTTCTCCGAGGCTCAGACTCCGATGAGTCCTATGGGACACACCGAGTCCGAAAGGTGTCAGGTGACTCCTCATCCACCGTTTCCCAGCCGGACCCCTCGGAGGAGGAATCAAGCGGCTCCGGTCGGGCAGGCACCGATGCCATCCGCCCCGACACCGAGGGTACTGGCATCGACGTCCTCGGTCCCGAACGGGAGGCCGAGGGAGACCTTGGCCGAGGATCGACTCGAGACCGCATGGACTCGAGGATCGGCTCGGCCTCCGGGGTCAACTTGGACGTCGATGTCCCGGTGGTCGGGGCAGATGCACCGGTGAGACCGGTGATCAGTGCCCGCTGCTGTTCCATGAAGGCAGCCAAGTTGCACTCCAAGGCTGTCAACCTGAGTCTGAGCTCAGGAGACTCAGCAGCCCCCGACTCGGGCCCCGACGTCGGCGCCCCCGGAGGGGAGTCCACGAGGATTACAGTAATCACTTGACCCGGGGACTCCATCTCCACATGAGGCTGTTTGGCAGGCCTCTCAGACTCCGAAGACCCGGGACGGCGCTCGGGGCTATGCGACTTGGCCCTCGAGGAGCCAAGTGCGTCCTCCGATGCCGCCCTTGCGGGTTTTTTCTTCCTGCGATGCTCCCGTGAGGGAGACCCCCTCTCAGAGGAGCTTCGGCGCTGTTCGGGACCGGAGTACCGAGACGTCGAGGCCTCTGACGAAGTCCGGGCCCGTCCGGATGCAGAGTCAGAGAAGATTCTTTCCTTTTGGTGCTGCCGACTCCTCAACGCCTTCGAGGACATTTTCCCACACGGACCACAGATCATCGGGTGATGATCGGGTCCGAGGCAGCGGAGGCAGCAGTCATGTGTGTCGGTAAGAGACATAGGTTTCTTACACCGATCACACTTCTTAAACCCGCTGGCAGCCATAGGGGGAAAAAGGGCCCTTGTGAGGTCAAAAGACAGGGCTTCCAGTGAAAAATAGAAAAAGGCACGTATGCTAGTCACTAAGGACAAAAACTGAAAAAATAAGTCCGGGCTTGATACCGATGTATCGGGCCGAGGCAGGAAAGGGAAACCGGCGTCGAACCGAAGAAAATGGGTTCACGCAGAACAAAATCAACTTTTTCCTCGGGTGAAAACGAAACACGTCCGTCGGGCTCCGCGGAAAAAAGAAGACTGAGCAAGATGGCACCCTTGGGCTGGAAGGAGACCGTGCATGCGCGCTGCATTCCCAAAGGCTTTCCTTGAAAGCTGGGGAAATGCTCCGCACGGGGGCTCCATTGGCGCCAACGTCACCCATATGTGAGGACTGACATCCTGCTTGGTCCTGGAAAATTTCGCCTGTACAAGGGATATTCCTCAGTTTGTCCTGCACCCAGAGTTCTAAGTCAGATGCCTGGAGCCAGGCAATCCTACGACCACCTATGGCAATGGCAGAGCTTCTGCTTATGCACTTAAAGCAGTCAAAAGCTGCACGATTAACAAACTTGGAAACATCCTGGGTATGTTTGACAAGTGTAAGATAATTCTGCCTCTTATCATCAGGAAGGAAAGGGCTCATAAGCTAGAGATCTCCTGTAATCTCCTTAAGGAACATTCCCAAGTATAAGATGTAGGGACTAATCCTGGCAGAAAGCATAGAGGCCTGGAACGTTCGACGCCCAAAGGCATCAAGAGTCCTACATTCACGTCCTGGCGGATTAGATGCATGTCTTTTTGCACTCTTGATCCTTCTCATAGCTGATTCCACTACCATGGAGTGGTGTGGTAACTGGGTTTTTTGAAATCCAGGACAAGGAGGTACTCGATACATGGTATCAAGCCTACGAGAATGACGAGAGGTGGCAAGAGGTGTTTCCCACATTCTTAGCATGAATTCATGCAAGATTCTCATGTATAGGCAAAGTGGCTGCCTCTTTGGGAGCTTTAGGATATTGTAAAATCTCCAATTCCTTTGCTCTGGGCTCTGCTTCAGGAGCCACTCTGATGGAAAGACCTCTAGCCACCTCCCGGATGAAATCCTGAAAGGATATATCCTCTGAAGGAGACATCCTATGTTTAGGAGAGGAAGGCTCTTCAGAGAGAAGTACTCCGGTACGAACAGAGCTGTCAGAATCCTCAGACTCCTCGGAGGATTCAAAATATCTCCTCTCCGGGTGCTCTGGTAAAGCACGATACCGGTACCGATCGAAGTCGGTACCGGAGGGGTCCGGTACCGGCCTGTCGATACTGGAGGAAACAGCATGACTCGGTGTCGGTAACACAGTCGCCGATGTCGATGCTGTTGGTACCGGTGCCGGAGCCGGTGTCGATACCGGTTGAACCGTCTGAAGTGGTCCCGAAGGCACTGAAGCCGCAAGGAGAGCCACCAGACTGCGTTCAATAGCCAAGAACCTCTGGTCTATTGATGCTGCCGATGCCTGGGTGTCGGTACCGGACAAAGCGGCCGGTACCCCAGAGCATGGCACCAGTAGTTCTGCCGAGGTTGAGGCCTCGAGAACATCCTGGAGCCCCGATAGTGCTTTGGAAGCCAAAGCCTCCCGCCGGGGCAATTTTGCCGGTACACGTCCCTCAAGGGCAACGCCAGAGGCATCTCGATGCTTGGAAGGAGATCTACCCTTTGAGGACCGGCCAGATTTATGTTTGGTTACCTGAGATCCATGGGAGGAAGACGAAGCCCTGGAAGACGTCGATGCCATGGATGCTGCATGGGAGGGAAAAAGGGTGCTAAACTTAGCAGCTCGGTTTTGCCGACCCCGCTTCGACATCATCCCACAGGCAACACACTCCGATATGGAGTGGTCAGGACCTAAACATTTAATGCACCACTCATGGGTGTCGGTGACGGAGATGGTACCGCCACACTTGGAAAACTTTTTAAAACCCGAGGCGGGTTTTTCCATTCTGAAGGAAAAGTTGGGCCTAGTGCCCAAAATGGCCGACAGAAAAAAAGACTAGAAAGTCTAGAAAAAAGATTACAATTTTTTTTTTTTAAGAAAGAAAGAACCGGCGGTACCAGTATAGCATCAAGGAAGGCAGACGCTACCACAAAAATGAATGAAAAAGATGGGATAATTTTTGCGGTGACAGGAAAATGACCTGCTGGCTACCCGGAAAACGAAGAACTGGAGAGAGGCAGTTGGGAAAGGCGGGAGGGCAGCACGCAGGTGCTGTGGGATGCTCCCAAAAGCTTTCTAATTGGATGCTGGGGAGCATTCCCGCGCAGGCTCCGTCGGTACCGGCAATACCTATATGTGAAGACTACATTCCTGCTTGTTCCTGGAGATGATCTATTACAACTATTTGATAAACTGAAGAGTAGCAAATCACCTGGGCCGGATGATATACATCCAAGAGTGTTGAAAGAACTGAAATATGAGATTGCAGACCTGCTATTAATAATCTGTGAACGATCATTAAAATCATCTGTAATACCTGAAGATTGAAGGATGGTGAACGCAACGCCAACTTTAAAAAAGGGTTCCAGGGGTGATCCGGGAAACTACAGACCAGTGAGCCTGACGTCAGTACTGGGAAAAATGGTAGAAACCATCATAAAGAACAAAATTGCAGAACATGTAGATAGTCATGCCTTAATGGGAGACAGCCAACATGGCTTTAGACAAGGAAGATCTTGTCTTACTAATTTGTTGTTTTTTTGAAGGTGTGAATGACCAGGTAGACAAAGGTGAGTCGGTTGATATAGTGTATTTGACTTTCAGAAAGCCTTTGACAAGGTCCCTCATCAGAGACTTTTGGCAAAACTAGAGTCATGGGATAGGAGGCAGTGTACTATTGTGGATCAGGTTAAAAGATAGAAAGCAGAGAGTAGGGCTAAATGGCCAATTTTCCCAATGGAGAAAGGTGAATAGTGGTGTACCCCAGGGATCTGTGCTGGATCCACTGCTTTTTGACATATTCATAAATGACCTGGAAAAGGGAATAACAAGTGAGTTTATCAAATTTGCAGATGACACAAAACTATTTAAAGCTGTTAAAACCCATGAGGATTGTGGAAAATTGCAAGAGGATCTTGATAAATTGAAGACTGGGCATCAAAAGGTTAAATTAGACTTACCTGCTAATTGTAGTTCCTGGAGGAACTCCAGTCTAGTCCCAGAATCCTTGGGGTTCTCAACCTCTACCAGCAGCTTTGGAGACTGAGAAACTTTAGTGCTGTGATGTCACTGGTACATAAATGCTGGCACCACCTCCTCTCACCAGTTAACCTACTGACAAAGCAGACTCACCAGAGCAACAAGTAGATAAACCACATAAACAAAACTAACTTAGCTTCCCTCAAGCAACTATTTACATGAGATACCATATATATATATAGATATATATAGATATAGATATAGCGGTTATGCCATGAGGTCCTCCCCCTCTTTAACCAGAAGGACAGGCCTCCCGCACGTTGGACATAACCCACTTACCGTAACTGAAAAGTGAAGTCTAGAAGATCACCCGTCTTACCTGTAACTACGCTCCGGCTTCAGGCCCCCCCCAGGTACACCACTTCGGGCGGGAATCGGGACTAGACTGGAGTTCCTCCAGGAACTACAATTAGCAGGTAAGTCTAATTTAACCTTCCTGATCGTCCCTCCAGTCTAGTCCCGGAATCCTTGGGGATGTAACAGAGCAGTGAAAACAATCAACGGGAGGGTCCTGCCACCCCCGCCTGAAGCACCGCAGATCCAAAACAGACATCTCTATCCGCCTGCATATCCAGACGGTAATGCTTAACAAAGGACTGTAATGACGACCAAGTCGCCGCCCTACAAATCTCCGCCACCGGCACCAGGCTATTCTCCGCCCAGGACGTGGCTTGTGCTCTAGTAGAGTGAGCCCTCAAACCGTCTGGAACCAAACAGCCCCGCAACAGATACGCCGACACTATCGCTTCCTTCAACCATCGAGCAATCGAACGCTTAGAGGCCGCTTCTCCTCGCCGAGCCCCTGCGAAGAGAACAAACAATCTGTCCAATTTACGAAAACCAGTCGTCCTCGCTAAATACTTCCGCAATGCCCGCTTGATATCCAAGCAATGTAACTGCTTCTTAGCCTGAACCTTTGTTATGGAAGTAAAAACTGGCAAGGACATCACCTGGTTGATATGAAAATCCAAAACTACCTTAGGCAAAAATGAAGGCACCATTCTCAACACTACCTTATCCTCTGAGAAGGAGAGAAACAGCTTCCTACAGGACAGCGCCTGCAACTCCGACACCCGCCGTGCAGACGCAATAGCCACCAAAAACACCACCTTTAGGGTCAGACCCTTCAACGTTGCCTTCTCCAAGGGCTCAAAAGGCGCCCTACCCAGCGCCTCTAAGACCAAGGGGAGATCCCAGGACGGAACCGACCTCCTACGCGGTGGCCGCAACAAAAACACCGCTTTCAAAAAACGCTTCACATCTGTATGGCAACCTAGGGAACTGCCCAGCACCTTACCTCTGTAACAGGACAGCGCCGCCAACTGCACCTTCAACAATGACGCCGCTAACCCCTTCTGAAACCCGTCCTGTAAGAAAGCCAGCACCTGCGGCACTGACGCTCTTAAAGGCCGGAACTGTGTCTCCGCACACCAAGCCTCAAAAACACGCCACACTCTGACGTATACCAGGGACGTTGACCTCCGTCGCGCCTTCAGAAGCGTCGCGACCACCGCCTCCAAATAGCCTTTCGCTCTTAACCGAGCCCGTTCAATAGCCAAGCCTTAAGCGAGAACCGATCCACCTGAGGCATGCACAGGGTCCTTGAGTTAAAATATCCTGTCGAATCGGAAGTTTCTAGGGCCCCTCCACTACGAGACGCACTAGATCGGTGTACCACGGCCTTCGCGGCCAATCTGGGGCAATAAGGATCACTCTCCCTCTGTGAAACTCGATGCGCTGAAGCACTCTCCCTATCAGCACCCACGGAGGAAAAACAAACAGAAGCTGGTCCTGCGGCCAAGGTTGTACCAGCGTGTCCAGGCCCTCCGACATTCTTTCTCTTCTTCTGCTGAAAAACCGCTCAACCTGAGCGGACTGAAAGGACGCCATGAGATCCATCACCGGCGTCCCCCAGCGACGCACCACCAAGTTGAAGACCTCCGGATGAAGAACCCACTCCCCCGGATCTACCTTCACGCGACTCAAGAAGTCGGCCTGCACATTGTCCACGCCCGTGACGTGTGCCGCCGACAGGGCCAGTAGATTCTGCTCCGCCCATTCGAGCAAGCTGTCCGCCTCTGCCTCCAGTGCCACACTGCTGGTGCCGCCTTGTCGATTTATATAAGCTACTGCAGTCGCGTTGTCCGAGAATACGCGAACCGCTGTCTTGACAAGAAAGGACCGAAACTCCTGCAACGCCAATGCCACCGCTCTCAACTCTAGTCTGTTTATGGACCAAGACCTCTCCTGAGTGGACCACTGCCCTTGCGCTATCCGACCTTGACAATGAGCCCCCCAGCCCTGCAAACTGGCATCCGTCGTCAGTGAAATCCACTTCGGCGCCTCCAACGACATGCCCTTTTCTAGGTTCTCCGGAGTTAACCACCACCGCAGGGCTTGCCGAGTCTGAGGTGGACAAACCAATTTCCGGGACAGGGAATCCTTTTGATGGGACCAGCGCCTTAGCAATGGCCGCATGTGGGCTCTTGCCCACGGAACTAACTCCAGCGTTGCCGCCATAGTCCCCAACACTCAAAGGTACTCCCAAGCGGTGGGACTCCGCACGCCAAGGAACTGACATAATAGTCGCCGTAGAGCCATTCCTCGCTGCCGCGGGAGAAAAACGCGCCCGACTCTCGTGTTGAAGCGAGCTCCCAGATGTTCCAGCTCTTGAGTCGGCTGCAACTTGCTCTTTGCTACGTTGACCACCCAACCTAGGCTCCGCAGCCTCTCCAGCACTTTGGCCGTGGCCGATATACTCTCTTCCCAGGACTTTGCCCGTATCAGCCAATCGTCCAGATACGGGTGTACCATTACACCTTCCTTTCGCAAGGCCGCTGCCACCACCACCATCATCACCTTGGTAAATGTTCGTGGAGCAGTTGCCAGGCCAAAGGGCAGTGCCTGAAACTGAAAATGACCCATCGGAACCGCAAACCTGAGGAACGTCTGATGCTCCTGTCGTATTGGAATATGCAGGTACGCCTCTGACAGGTCGAGAAATGTCAAAAACTCCCCTTTTCTTACCGCGACAATTACCGACCTGAGGGTTTCCATACGAAAATGGGCTATTCGGAGACAGCGATTCACTCTTTTTAAATCCAGAATGGGACACCAAGTCCCTTTCTTCTTCGGGACTACAAAGTAAATGGAGTATCGACCGTCTCCTAATTGGTCTACTGGAACCGGTACAATGGCCTTGAGCGCTAGCAGCCGTTGAACCGTTTCCTGCACCGCCCTGCACTTTGCTCTTGCCTTGCACGGGGATTGAACGAAGGCCTCGGGTACGGACCTCTGCAGCTCTAATGCATAACCCTCTCAAATCACCTCCAACACCCACTGATCGGATGTGAGCTGAACCCAGGCAGGGTAAAATTCCCGCAAACAACCTCCCACAGGATCCAACCCCTCCTGGGCCCGCCTGACTTCACTGGGGCTTTTTGAAGGAAGAGGAGGAAACCATCTGCGAAAAACCTCTGCTCGCCCCTCGAAACCCCCGAAACCCTTGGTTCCGAGAAGTGAAACGGCCTCGCTGGCCCTGGTTAAACCTCAAGTTGCGAAAACGGTGAAAATCCCGTTGCTGCTACTGCTGCCCCCGAAAGCCGAGTCCCGCACGACCCTGCTTCTGCTTGTCCTGGGGCAACCGGTCTCCCTTGAACTCTCCTAAATCTTTCACTAACCTGTCTAAGTCCTCTCTAACAGTAGCTTGCCCCTGAAGGGTAACTTACTCAACCTAGCCTTGGAAGAACCGTCCGCTGCCCAATTCCGGAGCCAAAGGCATCGTTGCCCCGCTACTACTGAGGCCATACTCTTCGCCAACCCCCGGATGAGATCATAGTGAAGATCAGCCAAATACGCCGCTCCGGACTCTAACCTGGATGCCTCCTCGGTCTCCTCCACCGAGCTTTCACCCTGAATCCGCTGCGCCCACCGCAAACAGGCCCTGGCTACCCAGGCCCCGCAAATAGACGCCTGTAAAGATAACGCATTTGCTTCAAAAACTTGCTTCAGCAAAGTTTCCAGCTTCCGGTCCAGCGCATCCTTAAGCGCGGCTGCCCCTTCCACCGGAATGGTGGTCTTCTTAGTCACCGCAGATACTGCCGCATCAACCTTTGGAGCCTTAAACAGATCCCTATCCTGATCCATTAGTGTGTAAAGACGGGACATCACTCTAGACCCCTTGAGCACCGCCTCGGGCATATCCCATTCCTCCTGGATCATTTCCTTAAACACCCTATGCACCGGGAATGCCCTCTGCGTTTTACGGAAAGCCTGTAGCAACGGATCCTCTAGGGTAGCATCCTCCGCCGGCCCTGCTGTTGGCATATTCAGGGTCTTAATGGACTCAGAAATGAGAGCCAGAAGCTCCTCCCTACGAAATACCCTAACTACTCACGCCTGATCCTCCTGTTCCTTAATCTCACCTTCTTCTAAGTCATCCTCAAGGGCCTCATCCATGTCCACCTCCTCTGCTCGCAGATCCTCTGACAGAACAGACTGAACCAAACCATCTCTGTCCATTTTGGCTTTTTTCGCCACAATACACGAGCCGTCCCCCGGAGAAGGACAAGCAGCTCTCTTTCCCCTACAGCTCTCCCCTGAAGGCCCCTCCAGTGGTGACTCCTGGGCAGAGCTCAAGGCTGTCTGAATTAATGTCAAAAAATCTGAGGAAAAAATAGCTGCCAGACTGCTCGAACCCGACAGCTTTGGTTTCAGAGAGTCGTGGACTGACAAAACTGTGGCCCCAGACTCAGGAAGGGGCAGAGGGAAAAGAACCGGCTCCATCCGCTCCATAGAACCCTCTTTCTCTTCTGTCCCCACCTCTGTAGGCATCTCTCCTGCACTGGCCTCACGACTACAGCCCTTACAGACCCCGTCAGAAGTCACAGAACTTTTCCTGGCCCCACAGAGAAGACACAACTGCTTGGCTGGCATACTTCCCGCCAGAAAGAAACCGACGTTTTTTTTTTTTTGGTTTTTTTTTACTGAACAAACTGAAAGACCGTGGTCTAAAGCACAACCCAGGAGGAAACTACCACAACCGCGGCCTCCTGAGTCTTCCCCGGGCCCTAGCAGGACACACTGCTGCCCTGCAAACTTTCCCACGTTCAACGCACGCGGCGCGGCCTCGCTCCAATGATAATTCCGCTTGCCGCCCAAAAACGGGCTGTCTGCCTCACGAGCTTTCACTCACCTTTTACAGTGAAAATACAAGAATCTGAGCTCAGCTACTGCCCCGGAGCCTCAGAAGCGCTGTAAAACGCCGGCACTGCGATCCGTCTGCTCCAGCAGTACGGAGCGCGCTGACAGCATACCGGGCGGCTCAAGCGCTAGCAGGCAGAACTTCTGCGTGCTGAGTCCAGCCCGACGGGGATTTCGCCAGCAGACTACCGGCTCTTGCAAGGAGGCGGAGGGAGGGCTCCCCGTACCAAACCGGAGTCCCCCGCCGTCTCCCAACTCTCCCTCAAACTCAGCAATCTTCAATTCAACAAGGGGAAAGAGCACCTCAGGGCAGCACCGACTAACCGCCTCTCTATGAGGAAGCCAATTAACCCTGAATAAATCAAACTGCCTGTTTTCTTTCAGTCAGCAATTCTTTTTTTTTTTTTTTTAATCTGCCTAATTGTTCCTCAAGTGAGCCCTAAAACCCCTGGGCTCACGCCCTCTCAGCTGCTTTGGAGACTGATAACTGGTGAGAGGAGGTGGTGCCAGCATTTATGTACCAGTGACATCACAGCACTAAAGTTTCTCAGTCTCCAAAGCTGCTGGTAGAGGTTGAGAACCCCAAGGATTCCGGGACTAGACTGGAGGGACGATCAGGAATGGCAGATTAAATTTAATGTGGACAAGTGTAAAGTTATGCACCTAAGGAAGAACAACCCAAACTATAGTTACACGATGCAAGGTTCCACATTAGGAACCACCACCCAGGAAAAAGATTTAGGCGTCATTGTGGATAACATGTTAAAACTCTCGGCCCAGTGTGCAGCGGCGGCCAAGAGAGCAAATACAATGCTAGGTATCATAAGGAAAGGAATGGAAAACAAAACAAAAGATATTATAATGCCTCTATATCGTTCCATGGTGAGACCGCACCTTGAATATTGTGTGCAATTCTGGTCGCCATATCTTAAAAAGGATATAGCGTTAATAGAAAAGGTTCAGAGAAGAGCCACCAAAATGGTAAAGGGGATGGAAGGATACCCCTATGAAGAAAGGCTAAAAAGGTTAGGGCTCTTTACCCTGCCAAAGAGACGGCTGAGGGGAGATATGATAGAAGTCTATAAATTAATGAACAGAGTTGAACGGGTAAACATAGATTGATTGTTTACGTTATCAGAATATAGAAAGACTAGGGGACATGCAATGAAGCTACAGGGTAAACTATTTAAGACTAATAAGAGAAAATATTTTTTCATTCAACGTGTAATCAAACTCTGGAATTTGTTACCGGAGGACGTAATAAAGGCTGTTAGTGTAGCTGGGTTTAAAAAAGGTTTGGACAAGTTCCTGGAGGAAAGGTCCATAAACCATTATTAAAAAGGGACCCAGGATATCAATGCTTGACACAATACAGGCATTGTGGAACCTGTGTCTTTTGGGGAAACTACTAGGTACATATGACCTAGATTGGCCACTGTTGGAAACAGGATACTGGGCTTGATGGACCTTGGTCTGACCCAGTATGGCATATCTTATGTTCTTATGGTACCGGTATAAGCATCAACGGTGAAGGCAGACGCGACCACAAAAAGAAGATTTTCTGCGGTGACAGGGTTTGCTGCCTGTCGGCTCCGCGGAAAACGAAAAACTGAAGAGGGAGATTTGGAAAGGCGGGAAGGTAGCAACGCAAGCACAGTGGGATGCTCCCAAAAGCTTTTCTATTGGATGCTGGGGAGCGTTCCCACGCGGGCTCCGTCGGTACCTACGATACCCATATGTGAAGACTACATTCCTGCTTGTTCCTGGAGATTAGGGGCAACATCTGAAAAGCAGTGTGTATAAATACCCGCAGCATGGGAAATAAGATCCCAGATGTTTTGGCTTTAATGGAACCATGAGTGGGATGCAATTATACCGGGCTGTACTTTATTCAGGAAGGACAGGGTAGAAAGAAAGGGAGGTGGTGTGGCGCTATATGTTAAAAATAATAGTAAAACTATAGAACTGCAGGGCTTATAAAGAAGAGAGGAGGGACTGTGGGTTAAACTAGAAAGAGGGAAAGGGAAATCCATTTGCAATGGAGTTACATGCAGATCTCCATCACAGGTAGTAGAAGTGGACTTAGATTTAATACAAGACATACACAGTATTTCCATGAAAGTAGAAGGTGATGCCAGATGTGGATTGGCACTTCCCTGCTATGGTGTCATCTAGAAGTAAGGAGACCCTGGATTCTCTACAGGGAGAGCTATTCAGGCAACTAGTAACAGAACCCACACATGATGGGGGCCATACTGGACTTAGTACTTACCAATAGGGAAAGTGTTTCTGATGTTACAGTGGGAGATCAACGCACATTCAGTGATTACCAGTAGTACTAGGGCTGACAAAATCCATTCGAAAGTGAGGGTCTTAGACTTTAGGAAAATTAACTTCGCGAAGATGGGACATACCTCAGAGAGTCGTTAGCAGGATGGGAGCAGATGGGGAAGGTAGAAAAACAGCGGGCACAACTGAAAGGGAATATTTTAAAGCTAACAAACCTTTTTATTAGAAAGATTGTTGTTGTTAAGTGCTGTCGAGTCGGTGTCGACTCATGATGACCCTCTGGATAGTTGTCCTAAATTGTATTCGCTCTTCAGTCAGGCGGCTCATTGTTGACAGACTGGTACCCGTAGCTGCTGTTACTGTATCGATCCACCTCATTGCTGGCCTTCCTCTTTTGCGCTGACCTTCTATCTTGCCAAGCATGATGTCTTTTTCTAATGATCTCTCTCTTCGCATGATGTGTCCAAAGTATGAAAGTTGAAGTCTTGTCATCTGAGCTTCTAAAGAAAGCTTAGGTTTGATCTCCTCTAGTACTAACTGGTTTGTTCTTCAGGTATACGCAGTATTTGCCGCCAGCACCATAATCCAAAGGCATCAATTTTCTTCCTTTCAATCTTTTTCACTGTCCAGCTTTCACATCCATATGATGTTATTGAAAATACTATGGCTTGAACAAGTCAAATCTTTGTATGGAGAGAGACATCTCTGCTTTTGAGAATCTTGTCTAGGTCTTTCATAGCCATTCTGCCAAGAGCAATGTGTCATCGGATTTATTGACTGCTTGTTGCTTCTTTATTGATAGTTGATCCAAGTAGGTTAAAGCTGTCCACAATTTCAATTTCTTCTCCTTCAACGATGAACTTGTTGATTTTGCCAGTTGTCATGATCTTTGTTTTCTTTATATTAAGGTGCAGGCACATTTGGAAACTATGCTCTTTGATCGTGAGAAGCAAATGTTTCAGATCATCTTCACTTTCAGCCAGGGATGTGGTATCATCAGCACAGCGAAGGTTGTTGATGAGTCTTCCACCAATCTTCACACCTCTGTATCCTGCTTCTCTGATGATTTGTTCTGCATATAAATTAAACAGGTAGGGGGAAAGTATGCAGCCTTGTCTTACACCTTTGCTTATTTTAAACCATTCTGTTTCTCCTTGCTCCGTTCGAACTGTTGTGTCTTGATCAATTTACAGATTAGAAAGGTAAATAAATGTAAAAGGAAAAGAAGGCCGCTATGGTTCTCAGAAGTAGTAGCCAAGAAGGTGAAGAAAAAAAGGGAGGCCTTATTTATTTATAACTTTTCTATACTGTGCTTTTTAGCATCAGTGCAGTTTACAATAAAACATTAATTGTACAATGCTGGCAGAGCAAACATTGGACTTTACATATAACAGGTAAAAAGAACTTGGTTAAAACGGGGAGACTAAATAATTAAAGAGATTAATAACGGTGGTGCTCTAATTATGATGGCGGCAGCCATTTTCCTGAGGTGAGAGCATTTTTCTTGAGCTGCATGGGCAGGAAACGCAAGGGGAACGATGGGTCATTGCCCTCTCAGATCCCCCCTACCTCCACGCCAATTGCTTCTGGACCTTTGGATTCTTTTGTGGTTCGCTCCATTCGGGATCCGGTTAATGTTGGGGAAGAACGCCGAGCTGCAGTATCGCCGGTGCCGGGTGACTCGGCGGCTGCTTTGGCTACATCTGTCTCCCCACAGAGCACGGTGCCTAAGATCTTCCGAGGCCAGTCTTTGCCTGAGGGCTTTCTGGAGCTCGGTTCTCCCCTATTGGGGGTTGTATCCGGTGGCTCGGGAGGGCCAGAATTTGACGGGGCCCGGGAGCATGAGAGTGAAGTCCTTCAGCAGCGCATCTCTATTCCAGCGTCGGCGCCGATTGGTGAGGTCATAGAGAAAGAGATCTCTGTGGTGTGTAGTGAGGAGACGCCAGCGCATATGGAAGCCCTATCATCTTCGGCTGCCTCTGGATTGGTATTCTCTCTTCAGCATCCAGCTAATTTTACCTTGGAGACTATCTGGCAGGCAATCCTTTCCCTAGGAGAAGCTTTGGTACCACATATTACATCGGTGGAACAGAAGGTGACTAACTCTGTGGCTGTGGTGGAGGAGCTGGAAAGGAAGTTTGGTGAGGCACAGTCTGAAGCGACGGAGACTCGAAGAAAAGTTGCTGTTTTGGAAGATCAATCTGAAGCATTTAAGAAACATTTTTTCTGTGTTCAAGCTAAGTTGGAACCTTTAGACAATTTGTCTAGAGTTAATAATCTAAGATTGATTAATTTTCCTCGGCTTACTGCGGTTTCACCCAGAGAAATGTTTAGACAATATCTGGTGGAAGTTTTGGGAGTCTCCCCTGAATTGATTCCTCCATTAGTTAAGATTTATTATCTGCCTAAAGCTAAGTTAATAACTGGTGTGGTTAATTCAGGGGAGGGACTGGGAAGAAGGGAATATATTAAATGTTACGGATTTATTAGAGCAATCTGATTGTGAATTACCGGTTTCTTCTACCTTATTAACTACTTTTGCTTTACTTTCTGATAGAGAATGGTTGTTAAAGCTCTTCTTTAGGAAGCGTAACCTGCCATTTAGAGGATTAATGGTTCATATATACCCAGATTTAGCCAGGGAAACCCAGAAACGTCATAGGGAATTTCTCCTGCTACGTCCTGGTGTTATACAGTTGGGCAGGCTCTTTTTCTTAAAACATCCTTGTAAATGTTTAGTGAAATATCAGGCGGTATCTTATATTTTTATGAGCCTTCTCAGCTAGTAGCTTTCATTAATGCTAGGCGTCTAGAGTCCTCCATTGGTGCCTCACCTGAGCTCTCTTAAGGTAGAAGCCGGTTTTGGAGTGTCACTTATTTTCTGATCCTGTAGGGCAATATAGACTGGGCATCTCCCTCTTTTTGTGGGCTAGGGTGAGTAGACAATTTGTTTTATGGATTGCTTGTTTGTATTTGATTATATGTAATGTTTTCTAATGTTTCTACTCTTTTGCTGCAGGAATGTTTATGTTAACTTTCTTGATTTAATTTGTAAAATTGCATAACTATAAAATAAAAAAAAATTAATAACAGATACAGTTAAAATCAAATATTAGATATAAAGGATAAATATGATTATGCAAAGTCACCGGCATGAGAATAGTACTGATGAAAAAGGTGAGATTTTAGGACTTTTCTAAAATGAGCAAGGTCAGAAATAGCCCGAATATGGACAGGAAGGGCAATCCAAAGTGTGGGTGCATAAAATATAAAGGCTCGGTTCTTAGTTGCAAGAAAGCATCTTATAATCGCAGAGGGGACAGTGAGAGTATGAGCAGTAACAGATCTTCTGGATCTATTCTGAGGTATAAGTTGAACAAGATCCTTGAGTGAGGCAGAAGAAAGCTTGTTGAGGGCTTTAAATGTAAGCAGGATTACTTTAAAGGTAAGCCTATAATGAAAGGGAAGCCAGTGGAGGTGCTGCAAAATCGGAGTTATATGTTCTCTTCTTGATGCTCCATGTAGGACACGAGCAGCGGCATTCATTGCCAATTGCAGTGGATTAAGAGTGCTTCTAGGGCGACCATGCAGAATGTCATTGGCAAAGTCAAAATGGGGGGGTCATAAGGGCTTGAAAAATCGTGCGAAAATCAGCAGGCTCTTGGAGAGGGCATAGGTGACGAAGTGTTCGTATTTTGTAGTAAATTGCCTTGGTGATATTGCTAATATGTAACTTCATGTCAAGCTGATGGTCTAAAGTGATACCTAAGTAACGGATGGTAGATTTACTTAAGAGTTCTGCATCTCTGACCTTAATCGATGCAGGAGGGGTGAAGGATTGATTCCATGTAATGAATAAGACATTAGTCTTGTTAAAATTGATTCTGAGGTTTTGCGTACAAAAGCAATCTGTAACAGTGTTAAAGCAGCTTATAATAGTCGAGAAGTCAGGCTGGTCAACAGAAAATGGCGTGAACATTAAAACATCATCAGCATAGACGAAGCAAGAGATGTTAAAGGAGCGGATGATTGAACAGATGGGCTGCATATAAATGTTAAAGAGGAGAGCAGAAAGTGATGAGCCTTGAGGAACACCTTGCTTTTGTTGAAAAGGTTCAGAGGTTACGGAGCCTATTCGTACCTGTTGCCAACGATCAGAAAGGTATGACTTGCACCAATTCAAGGCTGAAGCAAGAACTCCCTTCTCTTGAGGACGTGTAAGTAGCAACTCATGATTGACTGAGAAAAAGGCAGTGGCAATATCCATGAAGATTAGAACATAACCTTGTCTGATGTTATCGATTCCAGTGAAAAAAGAGCTGAATAGAATGGTGAGAAGTGTCTCAACACCATGAAATTCTCTGAACCCGTGTGGATCAAGTGGAGCAGTAGTCTCAATGTGATGTTGAAGTTGGATGTGGACAACCCTTATCAATTATTTTAGCTAATAGGGGAATGCTAGAGATTGGTCGATAAGATTCTACCTTTTTAGGGTTTAACTTACTATTCTTTAGAAGTGGCTGAATGGAGGTTTGTTTTAAAGTGGGGGGAAATAACCCCGTTGAAAATGAAAGCTTAATGATCTTAGCTATGATTGGACTGAATTCAGCACGTAAAGATCTGATCCAGAAAGCTGAGCAAGGGTCATTGGGAGAGGTGGTTGTATTAATGGAAGTAATGATGTCCTCAATGGACTTCTCGGAGGGGGGAGTATAGGAAGATAAAAGCATTAAAAAGCCTGATATTTGACTTGGTACAAGGGACGTGAAGGAAGAATTGGTAAGATTGCCTTTAGAACATAATCAGCAAATTCTTGAGGTTGTAACATGTCAGGTTGAATAGAAGTAGGATCCTTAGCAAGCGATTTAACGATATTAAATAGATCACGAGGTCTGTTTAGTGAACGGAGGAAGAGATCAGAATAGTATTCCTTTCTTTTATTAACAATTGCACATCGGTGGATCTCAAGATGGGAGATATAAGCAGAATGATCGTCAGAAGAACGTGAACGTCGCCATCATCTTTCAAGCTTCCTAAGTAAAAGAAGAGATGACCGCAGATCGGAAGAGTACCAGCATGCTATATGTTTTCTCTTTGGTGAATTATTCGATGCAGGCCGAATAGCGAATGAGCTCAGGCTATTGTTCCAGGTAGATATCAGCAAATCAAGATTGGGTGATGTGATATCAAAGTCAGGTATAACTTTGTCAATGACGTCCTCTTTATTAAAGAGCTGGAAAAATCTTGAAGAAACTGAGGAAGCATTGGCAGAATTTTGATGAGTGTTATGGACCTGTGAAATTGGTATTAGAGATTTGATTAAACTGTGATCAGACCAAGGTACTGGGGTAATAGAAGGAGAGAAGTAGTTAATTGAACTTATAGCTGAAAACGGAGAAAAACCGAGATCCAGCTTATTTCCCTTAGAATGTGTAGGGGTATCAACTATCTGCTTGTAACCCAACTCGGCAATAGCTTCATGAAAAGCAAAAGAGTGATTGTTCTGGAGAGCTGGCAAGTTAAAATCGCCTAATATCCAATTTGGTATATGTGAGCACGTGAGGTTACAAGCAAGGTCTAAAATAGTTGAGAGATCTTCAGGTGAGGAGGATGGAGACCTGTAGAACAGGCAAATGGAAACTTTATCATTGGTTATGATAATGGAGTCAAGATGTGTGGAACTTATGGAGGAGAGTAGATGGAATTGAAGATCAGTCCTTACGAGGATAAAAACACCTCCACCTCTACGACTAGATCTATTGTAAGTATAAATAGAGTAGTTGGGAGAAATGAGATGATTAAGAAGTACTGAGTCAGAATCAGTTAACCATGATTCACTGACTAGGAGGATATCTAGGTTGTGATTGGGCATGAGGTCAGAGATAGCAGGCCATTTCTTACTAACCGAACGTGCATTTATGAGTGCGTTTTAAGCTATAAGGATATACGTGCTTATCTGATCTTTTGGACTTTATGGTATGCTGAAGGGTTATGTAGAGCAAACGTGGATGTAGATTAGGCTTAAAATTTAATAGTAGGTGATGTAGGTGATTAAAACATCTCTTTCCTAGGCTGGAAGAACTGAAAGATAAACTGGCAAGGATGAAACAGCTAGTAAAAGCTAAGAAGGAGGATGCCATCATAAAGGGTAGAAGCATAAAACAGATGGCACCTGCAACTAAATGAGGGCAAGCCACTTAACCCTCCATTGCCCACCGCTTTGATTGAAGGATAAGGCGGTATAGAAAACTGGTTAAATAATATAAATAAATAAATAAAAATAAATAAAGTAAAACAAGCTAGAAATTAGAAAAGTAGCTAAAATGTTGCAGTGAAAGACTAGTATGAACAGAGGAGAGGAATGGGCAGGATAAAACATTCAACAGCAGAGGGGATAGTCAGAAGGTATCAGACGTGCAGGATAGGTTATAAAAGTGTCACTAATATAATTACAATAGAAGAATACGTTACAAGAGATATGAAAATCAAATGGAATAGCAAAGACTATTACAATCTAGGCTATATAATTATGACTAAACGAACTATACATCAGAATTTAAGGTATAATAAACCTGAAGAGAAAAAAGCTGAAATTTACATAGATGACCCTCATAGGAGGAAGTGGCGGCTTTGTCACCTCAGTCATTTACACAACACTAGACAACTGAGATCTGCTTCCCGCCTAAGGGCCCGCCAGGTGTGGGCACGCCTGCTGCTGTTTCCTTTTAAAACTGCCTCAGAACGCAGTATGATTGACCCACAGGTGAGGAGCCTTCATGAAATACAAGAAATCACAGAGAGAGGAAGACAGGCATCTATATTTGGAGAAACTTATAAAAGCTAGCAAAGTAGTTAGAAAAGCAAAGGTAGAAAAAGAAGAAATAGCCAATGCAATAAAATGTGCAAATAAGACTTTTTCAGATATGTTAGTGAGAGAAGGAATGGCAAAAGTGGTATTGTCAGACTCAAGGGTGCAGGGGAGGAATATGCAGAAACTGATGAGGATAAAGCAGAATTGCTTAACAAAATATTTCTGTTCTGTATTCACAGATGAAGGGCCTGGAGCAGGACTTCAGAAAACCCCCACAAATAACAACAGAAGCGATGGAAATCTAACAATTTTCAGAAGAATGTGTCATGAGGAACTAGCTAAACTAAAGTAGACAAAGCCATAGGTCCAGATGGGATACATCCAAGAATACTGAGGGAACTTGGGAACGTTCTAGCGGCTCAACTGTCTGACCTTTTCAATGCCTCTTTGGAGTCTGGAGTGGTGCCAGAAGACTGGAGAGTGGTACATGTGGTCCCTTTACACAAACGTGGATGTAAGGATGACATTGAGAACAACAGTCCGGTTAGTCTAACCCCTATGGTTAGTCAATTTTATCTTTATTCGGTACTTGATATACCGCTTTTTAGTAAGAACATCAAAATGGTTTTACAATACAGTAAAAACAAACTGCCAGAAAAGGAAAGAAACACCATAGTTACGACAGGAGAGGTGAGAATAGAGGAAGGAGAGAGAAGGCAAGATAAAAAGGACAGAGAAGGCAAGAAGAGGAGAGAGGAACGGGATCTTCAGATGGGTGTAGGGGGGACAGGGAAATCAAAAGCAGAACAGAAGAGATGAGTCTTAAGAAGAGATTTGAATCTGAATTAACAAAAGGCTACTGAAGGAGAGAATAGTGAGGTTTCTGGACTCCAATGGATGGCAAGATCCGAGGCAGCATGGATTCACCAGAGGCAGGTCTTGTTAGACAAATCTGATAGATTTGTTTGACTGGGTGACCAGTGAGTTGCACCGAGGGAGAGCCCTAGATGTGGTGTATTTAGATTTCAGTAAAGCCTTTGAAATTGTTCCACAGAGGCGACTTATAAACAAAACAAACTAAGGACCCTGGGGAACGGACCATAAAGTTACTGATTGGGTTAGAAATTGACTGAGTGGGAGGCGACAAAGGGTACAGGTAAATGGAGCTCACTATAAGGAGAAGGATGTTACCAGTGGTGTGCCACAGGGATCTGTCCTTGGTCTGATTCTGTTTAACATCTTTGTCAGTGATATCACGGAAGGACTGTCGGGTAAGGTTTGCTTGTTTGCAGAAGATACTAACATGTGCAACAGAGTAGACACACAGGAAGGAGTCGACAACATGAGCAGGGATCTAGCTAAACATGAAGAATGGTCAAGAATATGGCAGCTGAAATTTAATGTTAAAAAATGCATAGTCATGCATTTCGGCTGCAAAAATCCAGAGGAGCTGTACAGGGTAGGAGGTGAAGTACTTCTGGCCAAAAAAAGAAGAGTGGGACCTGGGCATAATCGTGTCTAACTATCTTAAAATAGCTAAACAGGTAAAGCGTAGTTACTCACCTGTAACAGGTGATCTCTGGGAACAGCAGGAACTTAGTCTTCACATATGGGTATCGTCGGTACCGACGGAGCCTGCGCGGGAACGCTCCCCAGCGTCCAATAGGAACGCTTTTCGGAGAATCCCTCAGCACATGCACACTGCCTTCCCGCCTTTCCAACTGTCCCTCTTCAGTTAAGTTTGTAGCTGAGTGAAAGGATAGAGGGAGAGAGGAAAGAGACAAAGAGATAGAGAGACAACTCCTAGGGGAGGTGGGTGGGTTGTGAAGACTAAATTCCTGCTGTTCCCGGAGATCACCTATTACAAGTGAGTAACTACGCTAGCTCCAGGAACAAGCAGGAATGTAGTTTTCACATATGGGGACTCCCTAGCTGAAGATGCCAGAGAGATAGACCCAGGAAGGTGCCACCCTAGAAGATGGGAATCCTTCCTACCATGGATCTCTGGAATCCCACCAGGGTTGGTGGGTAGGAGTTGATTTAGCTGTGAAAGAGATTTTGAAGAACAGCTTGGCCAAAGAAGGCATCCCGACGGGAGGCTTTATCCAGGCAGTAGGGGGCTGTGAAGGTGTGTACCGAAGCCCAGGTGGCTGCTCGACAAATGTCATCGATAGACACAGAGTGGAGATTAGCCATAGAAGCTGCCATGGCTCTCACATTATGAGCTGTGACATGGTCCTGAAGAGGAAGACCCTTACTCTCATAAGCAAAGGATATGCCTTGGGCAATCCATTTAGATAAAGTTCTTTTGGAGACTGGAAGTCCCAAATGACTAGGGTCAAAAGCTATAAAAGGTTGTGAGGACTTTCTATGTTGCTGTGTTCTTTGTATGTAAAAGGCTAAGGCCCTTTTACAATCCAAAGTATGAAGGTTTCTTTCTGCATTAGAGGCATGAGGCCTCGGAAAAAATACAGGAAGATAAATTGATTGATTTAAATGAAAAGGCAAAACCACCTTTGGCATAAAGTGTGGGTGAGTTCGAAGAACAAACTTATCATGATGAAACCTAGTATAAAGGAGGATCAGCCACTAAAGCTTGCAATTCACTAATGCGATGGGCAGAGGTGATTGCAATTAGGAAGATGACCTTCCAGGTCAAAATCCTAAGGGCTGTAGTGGCCAAAGGTTCAAAAGGCGGCTTCATGAGCTGCCCGAGAACTAGATTTAGATCCAATGCTACCAGTGGTGGCTTGATGGGAGGTTTAGTTAATAAAAGGCCTCTCATAAATCTTGATAGGAGTGGATGAGAGGAAATTGGTTGTCCATTCAGAGGCTTATATGAAGCTGCAATTGCACTAAGATGGACTCTTACCGACTTGGTCTTTAGGCCAGAATTAGATAAGTGAAGGAGATACTCTAGTATCGATTCTAAGGGTATGACCAGGGGATTTAATCCCTTCTTGGAGCACCATATAGTAAAACGTTTCCACTTGAAGGCATAAGATCTTCTTGTGGAAAGTTTCTTAGAAGCCTGAAGGATATCTTTTACCTGTTGGGACAGGTTAAAATCTTGGAGGTCTAAGCCTTCAGCAACCAGGCGGTGAGGTGCAGGGACTGGGGATTCGGGTGCCATAACGTTCCGTTCTCCTGAGAAAGGAGATCTGGAGCATGCCCTAACTCCAGAGGTGCTGCTTGAGAGAGATATAGAAGCAGGGAATACCACGTTTGGCGTGGCCATCGTGGTGCTATGAGAATCATGCGACCCCTATCTCTCTGAAGCTTGAAGAGTGTTTTGGGGATGAGGGAAATGGGTGGGAAGGCATAAATGAAGTCCTGACCCCAGTGAAGGAGGAAGGCATCCCTTGCCTGACAGTTGTGAGCCGGAATCCTGGAACAGAACCGGGGAAGTTTGGCATTCAGTGGACTTGCAAAGAGGTCTATGTCTGGAGTGCCACAGAGATGAAATATCTTTGCCACCTGGTCTAGGTGGAGAGACCACTCGTGAGGCAGCAGTACTCGACTGAGTTTGTCTGCCCAAAGGTTTTGAATGCCTGAAAGATATACCATTAGAAGGTGAATTTGATGCTCTCTGGCGAGGGCCCACAGTCGTAAAGCTTCGTTGCATAACGACAGAGAGCCTGTTCCGCCCTGCTTGTTCACATAGAACATGGCTACTTCATTGTCCGTCTGGACTAGGACTGTCTTGTAGCTGAGCTGGGCGTGGAGTACTCGAAGAGCTAAATAGATCGTTCTTAATTCCAGGAGGTTTATGTGTAAAACCAACCTCCTGTGGAGTCCAGGTGCCCTGGGTAGAGAGATGATTCAGGTGTGCTCCCCAACCCAACTGTGATGCATCTGTTGTTAGGGTGGCCTGAAAGAGGGGTTGATGGAAAGGAGACCCTACTGTCAGATTTTCTAGTGATTGCCACCATGGGAGGGACAAAATTAGTCGTTGAGAGATTATTATTTTGTCCGACAAATGACCCGTTGCCTGTGTCCACTGTGTGGAGAAGGTCCACTGAGCTGCTCGCATGTGGAGGCGAGCATATGGGACTACATGAACTGTGGATGCCATATGTCCTAGTAACTGCAGTAGGTCTCGAGCAGTGAGGAAGGATTTGCCTGCTGCTTGAGAAGCTAGATGCATTATGCGAAGACACCGGGCTTGTGGAAGGAAAGCCCTTGCCTGTCTGGTATCTAGACAGGCTCCTATGAATTCTAGGCATTGGGAAGGAACTAGTTGAGATTTCGGGAAGTTTATTACCAATCCCAAGTATTGGAGGATTTGCATTGTACGGGACAGTGCAGTGCTGGCCTCTGACACTGTGGAGGCTCGGATGAGCCAGTCGTCTAAGTAAGGGAAGACGAAAATCCCCAGGGTTCGTAGAAATGCAGCTACTACTGCCATGCATTTCGTGAATACCCTTGGTGCTGAAGCCAGACCAAAGGGAAGAACCCTGTACTGGAAATGTTTTCCCCTGAAAAGGAAACGTAAGAATTTCCTGTGATCTGGATGGATGAGAATGTGAGTGTATGCATCCTTTAAGTCTAGAGAGCAAAGTCAATCCTGGCTTTGAAAGTATGGCAGAAGAGTTCCTAGAGAAATCATTTTGAATTTCTCTCGAAACAGATATTTGTTCAATTCTCTGAGGTCTAGAATGGGTCTGTGTCCTCCTGTTTTCTTTGGAATAAGAAAATAGGGGGAGTAGAACCCTGCACCCCGTTGAAGAATGGGCACTTCCTCTATTGCCCCTTGGGCAAGAAGTGTGGAGACCTCGTGATCTAGCAGATTGTCTTCAGAGGTTTGCGAATTGATTTGCTTTAGAATTGTAGGAGGGGGCATGCTGTGAAAATGAAGCTTGTAACCCTCTCCTACAATGGACAAAGTCCAATCTTCTGCTGTTATCTGATGCCATCTGTTGACAAAGTGGCATAACCTGCCCAGAATATTGGGGGGTTGGGGGCCCCTCAGAGGCAGGGAGGCAAAGCTCTCTAGGAAGCAGTCAAAGCCCTTGAGGGGGCTGAACGTGGAGAGCTGGTTGGGCTCTCGAGCCTTTTGGCTTCTTTTGCTGTCTAGTTTGTCCCTTTTGGGCAACCGGACCTGGAGTTTGACTCTGCTGGGTATAGGAAGGATAAAACTTCCTCTTTTTGCTATAAGAGGGTTTTTTATAAGGCTTCCTTTTGGCTGGAGTGGCTGTAGACTTTGACAATCTATCTAAGGTAGAATTGTTAGCATCTAACTCGTTAGCCTTTTCCTGCCAGTTCTTGCCGAAGAGATTCTCCCCCATGCAAGGAATGTTGCCTAACTTGTCCTGTACCCAAGTCTCCAAGTCTGATGCCTGTAGCCAGGCAATCCATCATGCACCAATGGCAATAGCAGAAGTTCTGCTGATGCATTTGAAGCAAAGGCTGCATGATTAACAAACTTGGAGACATCTTGAGCATGCTTAACTAGAGCAAGAAAATCTTGTCTCTTGTCATCTGGGAGAAATGGGCTCATAAGTTCCAAGTCTCCTGTGACTTACTTGAGGAACATTCCCATATATAGGATATATGAACTTATCCTAGCTGAAAGCATGGAAGCTTGAAAAGTTCTGCGCCCAAAAGCATCCAGAGTCCTGCATTCACGACCTGGAGGATTGGATGCATGCCTCTTTGCACTTTTCATCCTACACATGGCTGATTCCACTACCATTGAATGGTGTGGCAGCTGAGTTTTCTGAAATCCAGGACATGGCGGAACTCGGTACATAGTATCAAGTCTCCTAGAGTGAGGAGAAGTAGTCAGAGGTGTCTCCCACATTCTGAGCATCAAGCTATGCAGAATTTCATGGATAGGCAGAGTGGCTGCCTCCTTAGGAGCTTTAGGATATTGGAGAATTTCCAATTCTTTTGCTCTGGGTTCCTCTTCCGGAGCTACTGTGATTGAAAGACCTTTGGCCATATCACGGATGAAATCCTGAAATGACATGTCCTATGGAGGTGACATTCTGCATTGGGGAGAAGAGGGATCTTCTAGGAGAAACCCTCTAGTGCCAGAAGAATTGTCCGAGTCTTCGGAATCGGAGGAATCGAAGTATTCCTGAACCCGATGCTCTTGCAAAACACGATCCTGGTATCAATCGAAGTCGGTACCAAGGCGACCCGGTACCGTTTTGTCAATTCCAGCCAGAGATGGCATGAGAAGAGGTCCCACTAGGGCCGGTACCGTCAGTACTGGTATCGTCGGTGTCGGTACCGGTGTCTGTACTGGTGTCGATGTTGGTACCGGTGCTCCTGGGACCACCGGTACCGCAGCTGAAAGAAGAGCTGCGATGCTGCGCTCGATAGCAAGGAACCTCTGGTCTATCGACGCTGCCAATGCCTGGGTGTCGGTACCGGTAAGGACGGCTGGAACCCCTGAGCATGGCACAGGTAGATCTTGCGAGGTTGAGACCTCGAGAACATCCTGAAGCCCCATCGATGCTTTGGAAACCGAAGCCTCTCGCCAAGGCTGTTTTGCCGGTGTGGTTCCCCCTCAAGGGCCTCTCGATGCTTAGCAGGAGAGCTACCCCTTTGAGCACCGGCTTTTATGTTTTGTTACCTGAGATCCATGGGAGGAAGAAGGGGCCCTTGACGATGTGGATGCAATGGATCTGGCATCTGAAGAAAAGAGGTTACCGAGCTTTGCAGTCCGGTTCTGTCTTCCTCTTTTAGTCATCCCCATACAGGAGAGACATTCAGTTAGAGAATGTTCAGGTCCTAAACATTTCAGACACCAATCATGGGTGTCAGTGATGGAAATGGTACCGCCACACTTAGTACATTTTTTAAAACCACTAGTTGGCTTTTGCATGTTTTAGGAATACGGGGCCTAGTGCCCAAAATGGTGCCTAGCACCAAAGAGAAAAGTTTCTGAAAAGAAACAGTCTAAAGCCTAAGCTTTTCTTTTTTTTTTTTTTGTATGAAAAGAAAAAAAAAAAAACAGCGGTACCGGTAGGCGTCATGCGGTAGGCAAACGCGACCACAAGAAAACATAAGATATGCCATACTGGGTCAGACCAAGGTCCATCAAGCCCAGTATTCTGTTTCCAACAGTGGCCAATCTAGGTCATATGTACCTAGCAGTTTCCCCAAGAGACACAAGTTCCACAATGCTTGTACTGGGTCAAGCATTGATATCTTCGGTCACTTCTTAATAATGGTTTATGGACCTTTCCTCCAGGAACTTGTCCAAACCTTTTTTAAACCCAGCTACACTAACAGCCTTTACTACATCCTCCGGTAACAAATTCCAGAGTTTGATTACACGCTGAATGAAAAAATATTTTCTTTTATTAGTCTTAAATAGTTTACCCTGTAGCTTCATTGCATGTCCCCTAGTCTTTCTATATTCTGATAAGGTAAACAATCGATCTACGTTTACCCGTTCCACTCCGTTCATTAATTTATAGACTTCTATCATATCTCTCCTCAGCCGTCTCTTTTCCAGGTTAAAGAGCCCTAACCTTTTTAGCCTTTCTTCATAGGAGTATCCTTCCATCCCCTTTACCATTTTGGTGGCTCTTCTCTGTACCTTTTCTAAAATCGCTATATCCTTTTTAAGATACGGCGACCAGAATTGCACACAATATTCAAGGTGCGGTCTCACCATGGAATGATATAGAGGCATTATAATATCTTTTGTTTTATTTTCCATTCCTTTCCTTATCATACCTAGCATTCTATTTGCTCTCTTGGCCGCCGCTGCACACTGGGCCGAGGGTTTTAACATGGTATCCACAATGATGCCTAAATCTTTTTCCTGGGTGGTGGTTCCTAATGTGGAACCTTGCATCGTGTAACCATAGTTTGGGTTGTTCTTCCCTAGGTGCATAACCTTGCACTTGTCCACATTAAATTTCATCTGCCATTTTGATGCCCAGTCTTCCAATTTATCAAGATCCTCTTGCAATTTTTCACAATCCTCTTGGGTTTTAACAACTTTAAATAGTTTTGTGTCATCTGCAAATTTGATAACCTCACTCGTTATTCCACTTTACAGGTCATTTATGAATATGTCAAAAAGCAGCGGACCCAGCACAGATCCCTGGGGTACACCACTATTCACCTTTCTCCATTGGGAAAATTGGCCATTTAGCCCTACCCTCTGCTTTCTATCTTTTAACTAGTTCCTGATCCACAATAGTACATTACCTCCTATCCCATGACTCTTTAGTTTTGCCAAAAGTCTCTGATGAGGGACCTTGTCAAAGGCTTTCTGAAAGTCCAGATACACAATATCAACCGACTCACCTTTGTCCACCTGTTTATTCACTCCTTCAAAAAAGCATAACAGATTAGTAAGACAAGATCTTCCTTGTCTAAAGCCATGTTGGCTGTCTCCCATTAGGTTGTGACTATCTACATGCTGAGTAATTTTATTCTTTATGATGGTTTCTACCATTTTTCCCGGTACTGACGTCAGGCTCACCGGTCTGTAGTTTCCCGGATCACCCCTGGAACCCTTTTTAAAAATTGGTGTTACATTGGCGATCCTCCAATCTTCAGGTATTAGAGATGATTTTAATGATAGTTCACAGATTACTGATAGCAGTTCTGCAATCTCATATTTCAGTTCTTTCAACACCCTTGGATGTATAACATCCGGCCCAGGTGATTTGCTACTCTTCAGTTTATCTAATAGTTGTAAGACATCTTCCCGATGTATCGATATTTCCTCCAATTCTTCCGCACCTTTAAATACCACTTCAGTCATGGGTAACATCCCTACATCTTCCTCAGTAAAGACCGAAGCAAAGAATTCATTCAGTCTCTCTGCTATCGCCTTGTCGCCTCTTAGTGCTCCTTTAACCCCTTTATCATCTAATGGACCAACTGACTCTCTCACAGGTTTTTTGCTACGAATGTACTTGAAAAGGTCTTTATTTCGCGTTTTTGCTTCCGCAGCAAGCTTCTTCTCAAATTCTCTCTTTGCCTGCCTTATCAATGCCTTGCATTTGACTTGCCAGTGCTTGTGCTGTTTCCAAGTTTCGTCGTTTGGCTCTTTTTTCCATTTCCTGAAAGATGCAATTTAAAGACAGAATTTTCTGCGGTGACAGGGAATAGATCCTGTCGGCTCTGTGGAAAACGAAGAACTGAAGAGGGACAGTTGGAAAGGCAGGAAGGCAGCGTGCATGTGCTGAGGGATGCTCCCAAAAGCGTTCCTACTGTGACGCTGGGGAGTGTTCCTACGCAGGCTACCTCAGTACCGACGATACCCATATGTGAAGACTACATGCCTGCTTGTTCCTGGAGATAAAAGGTGACTGAGAAAGTCAGAAGGATGCTTGGGTGTATAGGGAGAAGAATGGCCAGCAGTAAAAAAGGAGGTGATAATGCCTCTGTATAAGTCTCTGGTATGACCTCATTTGGAGCATTGTGCTCACTTTTGGAGACTGCACCTTCAGAAGGATATTTATTTATTTAGACAGTTTTGCATACCACCTTATCCTTCAATCGAAGTGGTCACAACAGAATTGGGGGATATATTTAACACGAGGGGATATGAGACACAGACACTAATACAAACAGGGAACATGGGCAATGGAGGGTTAAGTGGCGTGCCCAAGACCACAAGGAGCACCTGTGAGACTAGAAACCCCAGTCCTTCTGGCCCAACATTGCTGTCCTCTAGTGGGATTTGAACCCCCAACCTTCTGGCCTGAGGTAACTTGCCCCAACCACTAGGCCACTCCTCCCTCAAGTTGGAGACAGGTTGGAGTCGGTGCAGAGGGTGGCTACTAAAATGGTTAGTGGTCTTTGTTATGAAGTAAATAAGGACAGACTTATGAAGTAAATAAGGAAGATCTTAATATGTATACTTTAGAGGAAAGGTGGGATAGGGGCGATATGATAAGACATATTTAAATACCTCCATGGCATAAATGCAAAGGAGGGTCTTTTTCAATTGAAGGCAAGCTCTGTTATGAGGGGACATAGGATGAGAGTGAAAGGGGTTAGACTCAGAAGTAATATGCGGAAATATTTCTTTACAGAAAGAATGGTAGATACGTGGAATACTCTCCCAGTGGAGGTGATGGACATGAGGACAGTATCTGAATTCAAAAAAGTATGGGACAAACACAGAGGATCTCTAAAGGTTAAAAGGGGACTATTGTAGTTGATATGGAAGGGCAGAATAGATAGGCCATGTGGTCTTTTTTCTGCCATCATGTTTCTATGTAATGGGAGAGGAGGACTGAAAAGAGGGCTGATACTGGGAAGGGTTACTGGGACTGGAAATAGGCTGATGGAAGGAAGTGAAGAAATCAAAAGAAGAGATTAGACATGGCAGATAGCTCTCTTTCTATTATCTATAGTCTAAGAGAAGTCTCAGATCGGGACCAGCATGATCAAGGAATAAAATGGTCAGACAACAAAGGTAGAAAAATAATTTTATTTTCAATTTAATGATTGCACTTTGCACTATCTTTATTTTTTACACAGTATGGGGAACTGCATCTTTTATTTGTCTGATGTTGCACTGTATGCAGAGTCTGGCTTCTTGGGATTTCAGTTTAATTTTGTCTACCTATTTTTATTTTTACTTCAAGTAGTGGTCACTTATTCTGAACATGGTGAGGGTCTGTGTTCTGAGTATGTGAATGAGGCCCGGTGTTCTGTTAACATGGAGTTTATACGTAGGGATCTATATTGTACTGTAGTAATTTGCTCAACTTTTCAAATAGGTGTATGGGTAATTAAGGGCCCATTGCAGTATTTATAATGCTGCTTTTATATGGGTTAGCCCCTTATATGAGTTTTGGAAGTTTATGCTGGTATGGTATGGTAGATTTGGCCTTGTAGATCTTCAGTGACTTTTGTAGGGTTTTATATTAGTTCACCTATATGCCTGGTACTGGAGAATGTTGTTTGTTGTTGTTAGTGAAATGACCAGAATCAGATTTTTTTTTGACTATCACAGCCTGCTTGAATGGTGCTAAGTATTTACTGCTAAGTAGTTATTTTTATTCTGGCTATTCATTTTCCCTTTCACTGCAATTTTCTTACATCATTGGATTTGAAGGAGAAATATTAGCATCTCATGAAAAGAGTTCACCAAAGGAGTTTGGGGAAAAAGGAGTGTGGGGTGTAGGCAACATTAATAATAATGAGGGAGGGGTGCCGATTTATAGGTTGCAGGGGAGTGCAAGAAACCCTAGCATGGCCCTGCTGTATGCATGCATCAGGACAGCTCTGGGCTGTTTATCGGGGCTGTCAGCAGCCATGGTGGGCCCGAGTCGGCCCTGGGCAGTGACGGAAGAATTGAAAAAGAAAACTGAAGCCACAGGGCTGGGCTCAGGCAGCATATGGAGTCATGCAGGCATCGGGGAGTGCCATGATCACCATGGCTGCTCCCGTTCAAGGCACGTGGTGCTTGTGCTTACTCCTGGACACTACTGCCACAATCCTCACAGAGTTCAGCACTCAAGAGTAGCCACAAGCACCACAGAAGGGAGCTGATGCTGGGAGGGGCTGGAGCCAGAGGAGTAGCCTAGTGGTTAGAGCACTGACTTGGTAGCCAAGAGACCCAGGGTTCAATTCCCACTAGCACTCCTTGTAGCCTCGGGCAAGTCACTTAACTCTCCACTAGCTCAGAAGAAAAGCCTGACAATCTATTTTCGGTCACATTGCAAAGAAAACCCAGGAGCTGATGGGTCACCAGGAATGGGCATTGACTCAAAGGCACACACTGCATTGCCTAAAGCCCACTAGAAAGCTGTACCTTTTTCTGTCTCTGACAGATCTTAGGTCCTCTCTGGCTTGTGGGTCCAGGGCAGTTGCCAGATCACATCCCTCCTAATGTCAATCCTGACATCTGCTGTTTTTTATTTTGTACAGTATAGGGAAAATGTAGCTATAATTTCTCTTGTGTTGCACTACATGTAGCATCTGGCTTTCTGAGGTTTTAGTTTAATTTTTATCTATATATTTCTCTTTTCGTTTTGTGCTCATTTAACAACCAATGCTGGGTATTCTGTTAGTATGGAATTTCTGATTAAGAATGTGTAGCAATTTTGCTTGTTCAGTTTGCACATTGCCCTCTCTGCAATTAGTTTTGGGGGGACAGGGAGTGGGGCAAGGGTGGAGTGTTGTGGAACCGGGGGCGGGGCAAGGGCTAGTCATGGCGGAACATGACTAGCCACAGATGGCGGGTTTTTCTCTTTCAAAAAGTTGGCAACCCTAGTATACAGTAGTTTTCTAAACCTGCATTTACATATGCATTCCAAATCTACACATGCAAGTGCTATTTGCACGTGGAGAAACTTCCAAAATAGCCTCTGCATATATTATTTCCAAGAGAAAAAGAATCTGTAGAATTTCAAAAGGGAAAGAATACTTGTTTTTTCCCCTGAGAACTGGTACAGAGCCTACAGCATAATGTTCAATTAATGTATATAGACCTGAAAACCTACGGCTGAGCCATCATTTTGATAATTCAGCTTTGGTCAAATGTGCTACATAAATAAAATATTTATTCCATGTTATTTAAGTAAACAAAACTTCTACCTTCCCTTGCATTTCCTAAATTTCTCTCATTCAATAATTCGACTTATGCATGCTTAGAAGAATTTGACTTACACATATACTTTTTCAAAAACATAAATAATATTAGTGGCAAAGTTAAATTTTTAGAAATGCATTATACTCTGCAAGAACTTAAAGAGTTTTACTGTCTGTAGCCTTACTGCTTTTGATATGCAAGACCTCACTTTTTATTGTTCTTGGCTTCAAAGGAAAAATTAAGGCAAGAAACAAAGAATAACAAATTAAAGACTCCTGACCTGGTTGGTATTATGACAGTTATAGGAACCCTGAACAGAGGGCCTGCCCTTGGTGTTGAAAGATCATAACCACAAACCTGCGAAGTAATAAGAGAAAGAATATGGACATTATATGATATAACAGAAAAACTCCACTCTAAACAAAAAAATATTTAAAAAAGAGAAAAAGTTGCCAGATACAGAATCTACTCCATAGATATGGCTACTTCCACATCACAGATCCAGAAAAAAAACATTCCTTTACAAAATACTTTATAATAAAACAATTCAACGTTTGTATTAATCATTTACTATATAATTCCAATTCCGAAAAATATCACTGATCCAAAAATACTTTACCGAACAAATTTATTTTACTATTGCTGCAAAGTCCCACACTTCTCTATTGTGTTTTATCAGTTTCAAGTCTTTCATAATTATACTCATCTGAAATGCCTAAATTACAAGATATAGCCAGGAATTAGAAATGAAAAGATCCTGTGGAACATATACAGATACAGAAGTATATGGGCCAAAAAGTGTACAGTTTGAATAAAGTAGCTTTTTATGAGCATATATAAATTAAAATTTGCATAAAACAAAATGACATAAGATTAAAGAGCCTAAAATATAAAACAGTAGTGAAATAGCTGTTTATTTAGGACAAGTGAATAAAATAATGAGAAGTTTTTCGGCCATAATATTTGCTTTAATAGATTACTGCAATTTTCTAGGTAAGTATAAGAATTTTAACAACATTTACATTAGGGAAGGCCAATACTCAGTAGCATGATGAGTGGGAAAATTAACCAGATATCTTTATTCAGTTGATTCTACCTGGTTATTCAATGACACACAAGTGCTCCTAAATATATTTTCTACCTGTTTAGCCACCTTAAGTTCATCAGAAACAATCATGCCCAGGTCCCACTCTTATTTTGTGGATAGAAGTATTTCACCCCCTATACTGTACCACTCCCTTGGATTGTTTAATCTCAGCTGCCAAATTCTTGACCATTCTTCAAGCTTTGCTAGATCCCTCCTCATGTTATCTACTCCTTCCTGGGTGTCTACTCTATTGCAGATTTTGGTATCATCTGCAAAGAGGCAAACTTTACCTCACAGCCCTTCCACAATATCATTAACAAAACTGTTGAATGAATCAGACCAAGGACAGATCCCTGCGGTGCACTACTGGTTTGTTCTTTGGTATACAGAACATTTTTAACCAGCACCATAATTCGAAGACATCAATTTTCTTCCCATCTATCTTTTTCACTGTCCAACTTTTGCATCCATATGATGTTACTGAAAATACCATGGCTTGGACAACTTGAATCTTTGTAAGGAGAGGTACATTTCTGCTCAAGAATCTTGTCTAGGTCCTTTTTAGCTATTTTGCCAAGAGCAATGTATTAGATTTCTTATTTAGTTATTTGGCTGGATTTATATACCGCTTTTCACAAAGATCAAAGCAGTTTACATGGAGCTTCGAACAAATCAAACATTTACGCTGAACGATCAACTTTGTACAATAAAGATAAGGAAAGCATAGTTACTCACCTGTAACAGGTGATCTCTGGGAATAGCAGGAATTTAGTCTTCACATATAGGTGACGTCAGTACCGACAGAGCCCGCACGAGAATGCTCCCCAGCATCCAATAGGAAAGCCTTTGGGAGCATCCACTGCAACTGCGTCGCTGCCTTCCTGACTTCCCAACTCTCCCGCCTCAGTTGAGTTTGTAGTGGAGAGAAAAGGAGAGAAGAAACCTACATCTCTCCTAGGGAGGGTGGGTTGTGAAGACTAAAATCCTGCTGTTCCCGGAGATCACCTATTACAGGTGAGTAACTACGCTATCTCCAGGAACAAGCAGGAATGTAGTCTTCACGTATGGGACTCTCTAGCTTCCAGATGCCAGAGAAAATAGCCTCAGAACCAGTAGGTTTGCCTCAGGGCAGGCTTCAGGAGGTCATGAATCCTCTATAGATGTCTGGTATCGTTCCAGGATGGAGGGAAGGAGTTACCCTAAGTCTGAAAGAGATGCTGGAGAATAGCCTGACAAGCATGGCATCCCGGTGGGAGTCCTTGTCTAAAAAGTAATGAGCAGCAAAGGTATGGACCAAAGAACAAGTTGCTGCTTTGCAGATTTCGTCAACGGCTACAGGGCGTAGGTTTGCCATCGAGGTAGCCATGGCACGAACATTATAGGCAGTGACATGACTTTCAAGGGATAGTCCTGCTTTGTGATAAGCAAATGAGATGCAATCTGCTATCCATTTAGAGAGAGTATGTTTGGATACTGGCAACCCGAAGTGACTGGGATCAAAGGAGAGGAATAACAGAGCCTTTACGGAGCTCAGCTGTCCTTTGAAGACAGAACGCCAAGGCACATTTTCAGTCAAGGGTTTTGAGGATTGCCTCTGCCCTAGACAAATGTGGTCTAGAAAAAAAAGACAGGAAGGTAGACTGACTGATTTAAGTGGAAAGGAGACACCACCTTCAGCAAGAAATGGGGGTGAGTCCTTAGGACAAATTTGTCATGGTGGAACCGTGTGTAAGGTGGGTCTGCCAACAAAGCCTGTAGCTCACTAATGCGCCTAGCTGAAGTGAGTGCAATGAGGAAGATGACCTTCCATGTCGAACCTTTAGTGAGGAAGTGGCTAAGGTTTCAAAGGACGGCTTGAAAAGTTGCCCTAGAACGACAATGAGATCCCAGGCCACTGGAGGTGGTCTAATGGGAGGTTTGGTGAGCAAGAAACCTCTCATGAAGCGTGCCACAAGCGGCTGTGAGGAAACTGGTTTTCCATCCAGGAGATGGTGAGAGGCTGCGATGGCACTCAGGTGAACTCTTACCGAATTGGTTTTCAGACCGGAAGAGGATAGATGGAGGAGATACTGGAGGAGTGTTTCCACTGGAGCTAAGAAGGGATTAAGGTCCTTCTGAAAACACCAGACAGAGAATCTAAGCCACTTAAAAGCGTAAGAATCTCTGGTGGATGGCTTTCTAGAGGCTAAGAGGATCTCTTTTACTTCCAGAGTAAGGTTGAGATGCTGCAATACTAAGCTTTCAGTAGCCCCCTCCTGTTGTGAGAGGAGATCTGGAGCAAATCTGAGATATAGGGGCTGAGTCTGAGACAGATGTAATACGAGAGGAAACCACGGTTGATGTGGCCAACATGGGAGTACGAGTATCATGAAGCCCCTGTCCGCCTGGAGCTTGAAAAGCATCTTGGGAATCAGGGGAATGGGAGGAAAAGCATATAGGAACTCTCAACCCCATTGGAGGTGAAAAGCATCCACACCTCCTGGTTACCAGACATGGGATTCATGGTGCAGAAGCGAGGAAGTTTGGCATTCTGCGGAGTGGCAAACAAGTCTATCTCTGGGGTCCCTCAGGTCTGCAAAATGAAGGATGCTGTGGAGAGACCATTCCTGGGGAAGGAGGATCTGACTCAATCTGTCTGCCAAGACATTTTGCTACCCTGGAAGATATACCACTTGGAGGTGTATCTGATGAGTAATGGCAAAGGACCAGAGATGGAGAGCTTCTCTGCAAAGGGGCCAAGATCCTGTTCCTCCTTGTCTGTTTAGATAGAACATGGCTACCTGATTGTCCGTTTGGACCAAGATCCTCTGGGAGCTTAGGTGCGTCTGAAAGACCTTGAGTGAGTTGAAGATTGCCCGATGTTCCAGTAGATTTATCTGGAGCTTGGACTCCTCTGTCCATCCAGCAGCCCTGAGTGGAGAGAGACCCTAGATGGGCCCCCCACCCCTGTTTGGAGGCATCCGTTGTCAGGGTACATTGATGTGGAGGCATCTGAAAAGGTGATCCGATGAGGAGATTCTCTGGGGACCACTACCATAGGAGTGATGTGGCCAGAAGGGCAGACAATGATATTTTGTCTGAGAGATGGTCTGAGGCCTGGGTCTACTGGGAAGCCAGAGCCCATTGGGCTGTGCGTACATGCAGGCATGTGTGGGGCACTACATGCACTGTTGAGACCATATGACCTAAAAGATATTATATTCTATAAAATATATTCTGCACTATTCTACAAAATTATCTGTACCACTATTGACTTGTTCTATGTAAACCGTTATGCCTTGTAGAATAATGGTATATCAAATTCAGTTAAATAAATAAATAAAAGCTGTAGCATCTCTCAGGCAGCGAGACGATCCTTGACACAGGCCCGAGATGCCAGCTGGATGAGACGAGAACAGCGGGGCTGAGGTAGAAACGCCCTTGACTGCTGAGCATTTAAGAGAGCTCCTATGAACTCTAGTGTTTGAGTAGGAGCGAGATGGGACATTGGAAGATTTATCACAAATCCCAAGAGTTGAAATACCTGCATGGTACGAGAGAGACAGGTGAGCCTCTTGGGAGGATCCTGCCCTTATGAGCCAGTCGTCTAAGTAAGGGAAGACAAATATCCCTTGAGATCTTAGAAATGCGGCTACGACCACCAAGAGCTTTGTGAAGACTCTCGGGGCAGAGGCGAGTCCAAATGGTAGAACTCTGCACTGATAATGTTTTCCTTGAAACATGAAGTGTAGATATTTCCTGTGTTCTGGATGAATCAGGATGCGTGTGTACGCTTCCTTGAGATCTAGAGAACAGAGCCAGTCCTGACTCTGGAGATATTTTCTTTAGGGGCCCTCCTACCCTATCTTGAACTTTTCGCAGACAAGAAACTTATTTAGGTTTCTGAGGTCCAGGTTGCAGCTATATCCTCCAGTTTTCTTTGGTATGAGAAAGTAGAGAGTAGAAACCCACTCCTTGTTGGGATCTCCTCTATGGCACCTCCTGACAGCAGGAAAGTGACCTCTTGTAGCAACAGAGCAGTGAGAGGAGGCTGAGAAGAATATTCCCTCGACATTGTGGAGGGGGGCAGAGTCTATAGGTGAAATCTGTACCCCTCCTCCACTATGGTCAGGGTCCAGTGCTCTGAAGTGATTAGATGTCACTTGTGGGCACAGTGACATAGCCTGCCGGCAATGGTGGGGGGAGGGGTGTCTCCAGAGGCAGAGTGGCTATGTTCTCTAGGAAAAAGTAAAAAAACAGATGCAGGTTGAGTCTGCGGAGATGGTTGGTTTTTAGGAGTCTGTGGTTTATTCTGCTGCTTGGGAGGCTGTTGCCTCTTGAGTACCCCGAGGTTGGTACTGCGAAGCAGGGATATAAGAAGGGTAAAACTTATTATTATTATTATTATTGAAGAAAGTCTTTTTTGCAGCTGCTTTCTTCTTAGCCGGGTTGACAGTGGTTCTAGAAAACCTGCTTAGGGTAGTATTCTCAGACTCCAACTGAGATGCCTTGTCTTGCCAATCTTTGCCAAAATAGTTTTTATCTATGTAAGGAATATTGCCCAGTTTATCTTGAACCCACTGTTCAAGATCTGATGCTTGAAGCTAAGCGATTCTGCGAGCTCCAATACAGATTGAGATGGCCCTACTGGTACACTCAAAGCAGTCAAAAGTTGCTTTATTGCCCTATTGACATCTTACATTGGTCAAACATTCTGGGCATGTCTGACCAATGTAAGATGATCAGTTCTGTTATCATCAGGAAGAAGAGGAGCCATAGATTCAAGATCTCTAGTAACCTCCCTAAGGAACATACCTATATAAAGTATGTATGAACTTATCCTGGCTGAAAGCATGGAGGCCTGCAAACACTGATGCCTGAAAGCATCGAGAGTCCTCACCTCTCTACCAGGAGGGTTCAAAGAATGAGTCTTTGAATTTTTAATTTGATGCATTGCCTAATCCACCACCATTGAATGATGAGGCAACTGAGTCTTTTAGAATCCAGGAGACTCAGGTACTTGATATATGGTATTGAGTCGTCAAGTATGGGGAGAGACATTTGAAGCATGAGGTCCTGGAAGATACGGTGAACTAGAAGGGTGGCAGCCTCTTAAGGAGCCATAGAAGGATTTCTAATTCCTCAGCCCTAGGTTCTTTTTCAAATGTTAATGTAATGGACAGGCCCCCTAGCAAGGTCCCAAATAAACTTTTGAAAAGACATGTCCTCAGGAGGGGACATGCGGTGCTCCTGAGAGGGAGAAGGATCCTCCGGTATACTTTGCATTGCTCGAGCATCAATCAATTCCTCATCGGAAGAATTGGAATCTGACGATTCAAAGAATCGATGAGAGTGATGTCCTCGCTCCGCTAAGGCCCAGTAACGATTTCAATCGGTATCGGAATGGGGAGGTTGCCTGGAAGAGCCACCAGTACCAAGGATGGACTCAAGGACAGGCAGTGGCGGTAGCGGTTTGATGGGTACAAACCCCGATGCAGACTGCAGTGGTACCATGGATGGTGCCGGTGTCAGCAGTACCGTTGGTAAGGGTTTGATCGGAACTGAGGCTGCTAGTGGGGCTGCCAAGCTGCGCTTGATAGTGAAGATACGCTGATCCATGGAGCCTGCCGATGCTTGGGTATCTGTACGAGACAGCATAGTTACTCACCTGTAACAGGTGTTCTCCAGGAGCAGCAGGAATCAGTCCTCACATATGGGTGACGTCAGCGCCGAAGGAGCCCCCATGCGGAGCATTTCCCCAGCTTTCAAAGAAAGCCTTTGGGAATGCAGCGCGCATGCGCGGTCCCCTTCCCGCCCAAGGGTGTCATCTTGCTCAGTCTGATGACATAGCTAAAAGACAGCAAAAACAAAATAAATTATATGCAACTCCAAGGGGAGGAGGGAGGGCTGTGAGGACTGATTCCTGCTGCTCATGGAGAAGGTGAGTAAAGCGTAGTTACTCACCTGTAACAGGTGTTCTCCAGGAGCAGCAGGAATCAGTCCTCACATATGGGTGACGTCGGCGCCGACGGAGCCCTCGCGGAGCAATTTTCCCCAGCTTTCAAAGAAAGCCTTTGGGAATTGCAGCGCGCATGCACGGTCCCCTTCCCGCCCAAGGGTGCCATCTTAGCCAGTCAGATGACATAGCTAAAAGACAGCATAAAAATTTGCAAAAAAACTAAAGCAGATGATTGCAACTCCAAGGGGAGGAGGGAGGGGTTTCAGGACTGATTCCTGCTGCTCCTGGAGAACACCTGTTACAGGTGAGTAACTACGCTTTCTCCAGGACCAAGCAGGAAGTCAGTCCTCACATATGGGACTCCCAAGCTTAAGGCTACCGGAGACCCTAAGCACAAAAATAAGCTCCCTCTAGCTCAGCAGCACAGAAGGAAGGAATCTTCACTGAATTATTACCCACCGGTAGCCCCCATCCGGGATGGAGGGTAGGAGTTGCTCAAACCTCGAAGAGATTTCGGAGGACTGCCTGTCCGAAAGCACTGTCCCTGCGGGACTCCCTCTCGAGGCAGTAATGGACCGCAAAAGTCTGGCTCGAAGACCAAGTAGCGGCCCGGCAGATGTCTGCCAATGGAACAGAGCGGAGGTAAGCCACTTATGTAGCCTTCGCCCGAACACAATGAGCCGTGACCCGACTTTCTAACGAGAGTCCGGCTGCCCCATAAGCCCAAGCGATACAGTCAGCAACCCAGATGGACAGAGTACACTTGGAGACAGGGAGCCCCAATTTATTGGGGTCAAAAGACACAAAAAGCTGAGCAGCTTTACGGTGCTCCCGCGTACGGTCAAGGTAGAAGTTCAACGCCCTTCTACAGTCCAGGGTATGCAGGACCATTTCAGCTCGGCTGGAGTGTGGCCTGGGAAAGAAGGTCGGAAGTACCACCTCCTGATTGATGTGAAAAGGGGAGACCACTTTTGGAAGAAATTTAGGGTGAGTCCGTAGGACTACCCTATTTTTGTAGAACCGAGTGTAAGGGGGATCAGACACGAGGGCCTGCAATTCACTTACGCTTCTAGCGGAAGTGAGGGCTATCAAGAATAAGGTTTTCCAAGAAAGAAAACGGAGAGAACAGGTAGCCATAGGTTCAAAAGGCGGACAGGTGATCCGCTGTAAAACCACATTCAGATCCCAGTCAGGTGCTGGCGGGCGCAGAGGTGGTTTAAGTAGGAGACCTCGAAGAAACCTTGCCACGAGAGGGTCGTTGGAAAGAGGTCTGCCGTCCACCGGCACATGATGTGCTGAAAGAGCACTGAGGTGAACTTTTACGGAGTTGGACTTAAGTCCCAGATTAGAGAGGTAGAGCAAGTACTGCAAGATCACCGACACCGAGCAGGAGAAGGGATCCTGAGACTGCTGGGTACACCAAACGGAAAAACGACGCCATTTAAGGGCGTAGCATTTGCGGGTAGAAGGTCGCCGGGAAGCTAGGACGACCTCTTCCACTTCTGCCGGCAGCAGAAGGGGAGCCAGGACTACCCTTTCAGCAGCCAGGCCATCAGATGTAAAGATCTGAGGTTGGGGTGTAGCAGGGACCCTTGATCCTGTGTCAGGAGGTCTGGTTGAAACCCCAGAGGGAACGGAGCCTCCACCGCCAGTTGCAGCAGGAGTGGAAACCACGGCTGTCTGGGCCACCGAGGAGCTATCAGGATGATGGAAGCTTTGTCTCGGAGAGCCTTGAAAAGAGTACGAGAGATTAGCGGTATGGGAGGAAAGGCATACAGAAGGCTTTTCGACCATGAGAGTAGAAAAGCATCCTCCGCTACTCGAAGGGGATGCGGCTGCCGAGAGCAGAAGCGAGGAAGTTGCCGGTTGAAGGGACTGGCAAAGAGATCCATCGTGGGGAGGCCCCACTTCAGAAAAATTTTCTGAACCATCAAGGGATCCAGTCGCCACTCGTGCGGCTGGAGGATTCTGCTGAGTTTGTCCGCCAGGCAATTTTCTTGGCCTGGGAGATAAACTGCCTTGAGAAGAATGCCGTGGCTGACGGCCCAAGAGCAGAGCCTCTGCGCTTCTCGACAGAGAAGGAAGGAGCCCGTGCCCCCCTGTTTGTTCACGTAGAACATGGCAACTTGATTGTCCGTCTGGACAAGGACTGACCGGTGAGAAGTCAGGTGGGAGAAAGCCTTGAGAGCCAGACGAATTGCTCTGAGCTCTAGGAAGTTGATCTGCTGCGCAGACTCCCACGTGGTCCAGAGACCTTGAGTACATGCCCCTTGGCAATGCGCTCCCCATCCCAGGAGAGAAGCATCGGTCGTCAGAAGTTGAGCAGGCGGAGGAGATTGAAAAGGCATTCCGAGTACCAGGTTCGGCTGATGAAGCCACCACTGTAGAGAAGAGGCCAGCGGGTCGGAGATCTGCACTAAGTCGGCTAGGCCGCCCGTGGCCTGTTGCCACTGCTTGCGAAGGCACCACTGAGCAGGCCTCATATTCAGGCGGGCATTGGGGGTCACGTGGACGGTGGAAGCCATATGGCCGAGTAGTCTCAGGAAGCGCCTGGCCGAGACCAGGGACTGGCTGTGAAAACGGCTGGCTAGGTCCATGAGCCGTTGAGCCCTGTCGAGAGGCAGGAAAGCTCTCGCCTGAAGAGTGTGCAATCTTGCGCCGATGAACTCGAGATCTTGCGAGGGGAGCAAAGTGGACTTTGCGAAGTTTATGACAAAGCCCAAGTACTGGAGAAGAGTCACAGTGCGGTGTGTGGCTTTTGTGACTTCCGGAGAGGACGATGCTCTGATGAGCCAGTCGTCTAGGTAAGGAAAGACATAGAGGCCCTGAAGCCGGAGATAAGCCGCCACCACCGCGAGACATTTTGTGAAGACTCGTGGTGCGGAGGATAGGCCAAAGGGCAGTACTCTGTACTGGTAATGATTTCCTGCCACCACAAACCTTAGGTATTGGCGGTGGCTTGGGTGGATGAGGATGTGCGTGTAGGCATCCTTTAGATCCAAGGAGCATAGCCAATCTCCCTGCTGGAGGTAGGGCAGAAGGATTCCAAGGGTAAGCATTTTGAACTTCTCCCGCACGAGGAACTTGTTGAGGTTGCGCAAGTCCAGGATGGGTCTGAGGCCTCCTGTTCTTTTTGGTATTAGGAAATACCTGGAATAAAAGCCTTGACCTCTCAGGTGGTGGGGCACCGGTTCCACAGCCTGTTCCTGAAGAAGACTTGCTAACTCCTGAAGGAGTAAGTCCCTGTGCAGAGGGAGTCGTGGAGGCTCTCCCGGGAAATAGGAGGGAGGGACCTGGTGGAAGTGGAGAAGATAGCCTTCTCTCACAACATGAAGCACCCAGGCATCTGATGTGATGTTGGACCACCTGTGGGCAAAGTGGACCAGCCGGCTTCCTGTGCTGGGAGAAACCAGCTGAGGGGGAGAGGCTATGCCGATGAAGTCAAAAACCTCCACCTTGCTGAGCAGGGGCCGGTGGTGCAGGCTTGGGGGCTTGCTGCCTACGGGACCCGTTACCCCGTCCCTTGGCCTGCTGACCCTGTTGGGGAGCTGCGGAGGCCTGATATTGAGGGTAGTGTTTATAGGCAGCCGCCTTTCTCGGGTAAAAGGACTTCTTTCCCGAGCCCTTCTTCTTCTGGGAAGGGGCAGAGGTCTTCCTAGAGAGCCTAGTTCTGGTGAGAGTCTCCGTCTCAATTTGCGCAGCCTTCTCAGCCATGGGCTTGCCAAAGAGGTTCTCACCTCGGCAGGGGACATCGACCAACTTGTCCTGCACCCAGGGTTCAAGGTCAGACGACTGAAGCCAAGCCTGTCGGCGGCAACCGATGCCGGCTGCGGCCACTCGAGCCGATGCTTCAAAGCCATCATAGGCTGCTCGAGAAATGAATTTGGAGCAATCTCGAATTCCAGTGGACAAGGCTAGGAACCTCAGCAAAGGTTCCTCGGACAGCCCAGCAGAGAATCCGGCTATCTCTTTAGCCAGGTCTCTAAGGTACATGCCCATGTAGAGCTGGTAGGTCTGGACCCGACAAGCAAGCATAGAGCCTTGGAAACACTTCTTACCGAGGCCATCCAGGTTGCGGGCCTCCCTGCCGGGAGGTACCGAGGAGTGCATCTTCTGGCTCTTGAGCCTATGCATGGCCGATTCCACCACCATGGAATGGTGCGGTAGCTGTGCTTTCTGGAAGTCAGGGCTCTTGCGGACTCGATAGATGGAATCGACCCGCTTGCTTAATACCGGCGACGATGCCGGACTCTCCCACATGCGGAAGAGTAGTCGTTCCAGCATGGGAGGAACCGGTACAGTAAAGTGCTCCTTTGCTGGAGAGTCGTACTGAAGGGCGTCGAGCTCTTCGGCTCGAGGCTCCTCCTCGGGATCCGCAGGGAAGGCCAAAGCCTTGGCGATATCCCTGACGAAGTCCGAGAACCGGGCATCCTCCGGGGGGGACTGTTTCCGAGGTTCGGACTCAGGGGAGTCCGAGGGGACACACCGAGTCCGAAAAGAATCAGGTGACTCTTCCACTTCAGATTCCCAGGCCGACTCCGAGGAGGAATCGGTGGGGTCGGTTCGGGCGGGCGGAGGCGTCGGCCGCCCCGACGCCGAGGGAGTCGGCATCAACGACCTCGGCCCCGAACGGGAGGCCGAGGGAGACCTCGACCGAGGATCGACTCGAGCCCGCATGGACTCGAGGATCGGCTCGGTCTCCGGGGTCGACTTAGACGTCGACGTCCCGGCGGCCAGGGCAGAGGCACCAGCGAGGCTAGCGATCAGTGCCCGCTGCTGGTCCATGACGGCAGCCAGGCTGCTCTCCAAGGCCGTCAACCTGCGTCCGACCTCAGGTGACCCAACAGTCCCCGACTCGGGCCCCGACGGCGTCAGGCCCGACGTCGGACCCCTCGGAGGCGAGTCCAGGAGGACTACAGGACTTACCCGAGCAGGCAATTCCGATTCCAAACGAGGTCGCTTCGTGAGACGTTCCTGCTCCAAAGACCCGGGACGGCTATCGGGGCTATGCGACCTGGCCCTCGCGGAACCAGGAGCGTCCACCGACGCCGCCCTCGCGGGTTTCGCCTTCTGATGATGATCCCCGGAGGGAGAACCTCTGTCGGAGGAACTCCGGCGATGCTCAGAGCTGGAGCCTCTGGACGCCGAGACCTCCGACGAGGTCCGGGTACGGGTGGGATCTGCGAAGATTCTTTCCCGCTGATGCCGCCGACTCCGTAAAGCTGTGGAGGACATTTTGCTGCAGGCCCCACAGATCAGTTCCTCGTGATCTGGGCCGAGGCAGCGGAGGCAATGATCGTGTGTGTCAGTGAGCGACATATTTCTGTCACACTGAACACACCTTTTGAAGCCACTGGCAGCCATCGGGGGAAAAAGGGCCCCTGCAAGGTCAAAGGACCGGGCTGCCAGCGAAAAACCGAAAAACGAAACTGACAAGAAAAATCAGAAAAACCGAAAAATAAGAGAAGTACTCGCAACGGCGTCGCGAGTCCGGGCAGGAAAGAGACCGGCGTCGAACCAAAGAAAAAAGAGAAAATAAACGACGAAAATCAACTTTTTCTGCGGGGACAAGAAGACCACGTCTGTAGGGCTCCGCGGAAAAAAGAAGACTGGCTAAGATGGCACCCTTGGGCGGGAAGGGGACCGCGCATGCGCGCTGCAATTCCCAAAGGCTTTCTTTGAAAGCTGGGGAAAATTGCTCCGCGAGGGCTTCGTCGGCGCCGACGTCACCCATATGTGAGGACTGACTTCCTGCTTGGTCCTGGAGAACTACGCTTTCTCCAGGACCAAGCAGAAAGTCAGTCCTCACATATGGGACTCCCCAGCTTAAGGCTACCGGGGACCCAAAGCTGAAAAAATGAGCTCCCTCTAGAGCCTCAGCATGTGTGAAAAGAATCTTCTCTGAGAACGCCCCCGAACAATAGCCCAACATCAGGGCCGGAGGGTAGGAGTTGCCTATACCTCAAAGAGATTACGGAGTACCGCCTGTTCAAAAGCACTGTCCCTGCGGGACTCTCTCTTGAGGCAGTAGTGGGCCGCAAAAGTCTGGCTTGAAGACCAAGTAGCGGTCCAGCAGATGTCTGCCAACAGAACAGAGCGGAGATGAGCCACTGACGCAGCCTTCGCCCTGACACGGTGAGCCGTGACTCGATCCTGCAAAGGGTCAAAAGAGGCGAAGAGCTGAACAGCCCTTCGGTGCCCCTGCGTATGGTCAAGGTAGAAGGACAACGCCCTCCTACAGTCCAGGGTATGCAAGACCATCTCAGCCCGGCCGGCATGCAGCCTGGGAAAGAAAGTTGGAAGAACCACCTCCTGATTGAGGTGGAAGGAGGAGACAACCTTTGGAAGGAAATTAGGATGACTACTCTGTTCCTATAGAACCTAGTGTATGGTGCCTCTGACACCAGGGCTTGAAGCTCACTTACTCGCCTTGCTGAGGTAAGAGCTACCAAAAACAACGCTTTCCAGGAAAGAAAGCATAAAGGACAAGTAGCCATAGGCTCAAATGGTGGGCAAGTAAGTTGTTGCAACACCACATTCAAATCCCACTCAGGGGCAGGTGGACGAACTGGAGGCTTAAGCAAAAGCAGGCCTCTGAGGAAGCGAGCTACCAAAGGGTGGCTTGAGAGAGACTGACCCTCCACTGGCGAGTGGTGCACTGAGAGAGCACTGAGGTGGACCCTAACAGAGTTGGATTTAAGGCCTAGATTGGACAGGTGCAGCAAATACTGCAGCACCACTGGTACCAGGCAAGAGAAAGGATCCTCCTTGTGCTGGGCACACCAGGTGGAGAACCTACGCCACTTAAGAGCATATGACTTCCAAGTGGACTGCCTCCTAGAGGCCAAGACCACGTACTCCACTTCCCTAGGCAGCAGTAAGGGTGCTAAAACTACCCTTTCAGCAGCCAGGCCATCAGATTGAGGGACTGGAGATTGGGGTGTAAAAGAGATCCCTGCTCCTGAGACAGGAGATCGGGTCGCATCCCCAGAGGAAGAGAAGCGTCCACCGCTAGCTGTAAAAGAAGTGGGAACCACGGTTGCCTTGGCCATCTGGAGGCCACCAGGATCACCGAGGCCTTGTCCCGGATCACTTTGAACAGTGTTTTGGGCACCAGGGGCGTGGGAGGAAACGCATATAGGAGGCCTGTAGACCATGGTATGGGAAAAGCATCCGCTGCTACTCTGAGAGGATGTAGTTGTCTGGAGCAGAACCTGGGCAGTTGATGGTTCAGTGGACTGGCAAACAGATCCATGGTGGGAAGACCCCATCTTAGGAAGATTTGTTGAACTACCAGAGAATTCAACTGCCATTCGTGTGGCTGTAGGATCCTGCTCAACTTCTCTGCTAGGTAATTCTCCTGTCCAGGGAGATAGACTGCCTTGAGAAGTATGCCATGCTTGACTGTCCAGGAGCACAGGTCCTGTGCTTCCTGACAAAGAGGTCAGGAGCCTGTGCCTCCTTGTTTGTTCACATACAACATAGCAACTTGATTGTTTGTCTGAACGAAGACAGACTGCTGAGAGAGGACATGAGAGAAAGTCCGCAGGGCTAAGCGGATTGCTCTGAGCTCTAGGAAATTGATTTGCTGTATGGCCTCCCAAGGAGACCAAAGGCCCTGAGTGCATGCTCCTTGGCAATGCGCACTCCAACCTTGAAGAGAAGCATCGGTTGTCAGCACTTGGGAGTGTAGAGGGGCTTGAAAAGGCACCCCTTGCAGTAGATTCGGAAGATGAAGGCACCACTGCAGAGAAGCTGCCAGTAGATTGGACACCCGCACTTTGTCCGTCAGGCTGCCTGTGGCCTGCAGCCACTGAGTCCTTAGGCTCCACTGAGCGGGCCTCATGTGCAGACGGGCATTTGGAGTTACATGGACCGTGGATGCCATGTGGCCTAAGAGCCTTAGGAATTGTCTGGCGGAGACTAGAGAATTGCTGTGGAACTGCCTGGCCAGATCCATCAGTCTGTTGGCCATGTCCTCGGGTAAAAAGGCCTTCACTTGAAGGGTGTCTAGTCTTGCTCCTATGAACTCCATGTGTTGTGAGGGGTGCAAAGCGGACTTTACGAAGTTTATGACAAATTCCAGATGCTGGAGAAGAGACACAGTACAGAGGGTGGGCTTGATTGGTCTCCTATGGAGACTGACTCCTGATGAGCCACTCGTCCAGGTATGGAAAGACAAAGAGTCCTTGAACTCTGAGATAGGCCGCCACCACCGCCAGGCAGTTAGTGAAAACCCTGGGAGCGGAGGTTAGGCCAAAAGGGAGTACCCTGTACTGGTAATGGTTTCCTCCCACTACAAATCGGAGATAATGTCTGTGGTCTGGATGAATAAGGATGTGAGTATATGCATCCTTTAGGTCTAAGGAGCATAGCCAATCTCCCTGCTGGAGGTAGGGCAGCAGGATTCCAAGGGTAAGCATCTTGAACTTTTCCTTCTCCAGGAACTTGTTGAGATTGCGCAAGTCTAGGATGGGCCTGAGGCCTCCTGTCCTTTTTGGTACCAGAGAGTACCTGGAATAAAAGCCTTGGCCTCTCAGGTGGTGGGGCATTGGTTCCACCGTCTGCTCCTTTAGAAGACCTGTCAACTCCTGAAGGAGTAAGTCGCTGTGCAGAGGGAGTCTTGGAGGCTCCCCTGGAAACAATGTTCCCTCTAATTTTCTGTAGGCTGTGTGCGCATAAAATATCAGCTGTGCAGCTTTTGAAGGAATGTTAAATTTTTGTGCGCCACATAACGACACTCGGAGTTATATACTTTAAAATTTGACTACACATCAGAATACAGTATGTATACCACATTGATTTTAATCAAATTAAATGAAAATAGACGATTACTAGATGAAGCGGAAAATTTCTAGTAATTACAATCACAACTTTTAAATTTTAAGACGTCTGTGTTGTTTTCTATCAGAATCAGAACCGTAATTTTTGTGCGCTCTGTTGTAAAGTATGTGTGCTCGCTCAGCGAGGTGTGTGCGCGCGCACACGCACACAGCTTAGAGGGAACAGTGCCTGGAAAGTAGGAGGGAGGTACCTGGTGGAAGTGGAGGAGCTAGCCTCTCTGGACTATGCTTAGCACCCAGGCATCCCTTGTTACGGCTGACCACCTGTGGGCATACAGGCTCAGCCGGTCTCCTATGCTGAGAGAAGCCAGCTGAGGAGGAGAGGCTATGCCACAGGAGTCAAAACCCCGCTCCCTGCTGAGCGGGAGCCGGAGCTGGTGGCTTGGGGGTTTTCTGCCTACAGGTCCCATGTCCCTGCCCCTTGGCCTGCTGACCCTGTTGGGGAGCTACAGAGGCCTGAAAGTGTGGGTATGATTTGTAGGCAGATGACTTCCTCGGGTAAAAGGTCTTTTTTCCCGAGTCCTTCTTCTTCTGAGAAGGGACAGAGGTTTTCCTGGACAGTCTAGTCCAAGTGAGAGTCTCGGACTCAAGTTCTGCAGCCTTCTCAGCCATGGGCTTGCCAAAGAGGTTTTCACCTCGGCAGGGGACATCGACCAACTTGTCCTGCGCCCATGGCTCGAGGTCCGATGACTGTAGCCAGGCCTGATGGCATGCACCGATGCCGGTCGCAGCTACTCGGGCCGAAGCCTCGAAGCCATCATAGGCTGCTCGAGAGATAAACTTCGAGCACTCCCGGATCCCCGATGACAGGGCCTTGAACCTCTGCAAAGGTTCCTCGGAGAGACCAGCAGAGAACCCGGCAATCTCCTTTGCAAGGTCTCGAAGGTACATGCCCATGTACAGCTGGTAGGTCTGGACACGGCAAGCAAGCATTGAGCTCTGGAAGCACTTTCTACCGAGGGCATCCAGGTTCCGGGCCTCCCGGCAAGGAGGCACCGAGGAGTGCATCTTCTGACTCTTCAGATGATGCATGGCTGATTCCACAACCATGGAGTGGTGCGGTAGCTGTGCCTTTTGAAACCCGGGGCTCTTGCGGACTCGATAGATGGAATCGACTCGCTTGCTCAGAACCGGCATCAAGGCTGGCGCCTTCCACATGCGGAAGAGCAACCGTTCCAGCATCAGAGGAACCAGTACAGTAAAGGCCTCCTTGGGGGGAGAGTCATACTGCAGGGCCTTGAGCTCCTTGGCTCGAGGCTCCTCCTCGGGATCCACGGGGAAGGCCACGGCCTTGACCATATCCCACACGAAGTCCGAGAACCGAGTGTCCTCCGGGGGGGGGGGGGGGGGACTGTCTCCGAGGCTCGGACTCCAGTGAGTCCGAAGGGACACACCGGGTCCGAAATGTGTTCGGGGACTCCTCATCCTCCGTTTCCCAGTCTGACCCCTCTGAGGAGGGATCGAGCGGCTCCGGTCAGGCAGGCACCCATGCCATCCGCCCCAACACCGAGGGTACCGGTGTCGACGACCTCAGTCCCGAACGGGAGGCCGAGGGAGACCTTGGCCGAGGATCGACTCGAGAGCGCATGGACTCAAGGATCGGCTCGGCCTCCAGGGTCGACTTGGACACCGATGTCCCGGTGGTCGGGGCAGATGCATCGGTGAGACCGGCGATCAGTGCCCGCTGCTGCTCCATGAAGGCAGCCAAGCTGCTCTCCAAGGCCGTCAACCTGAGTCCGAGCTCAGGAGACTCAGCAGCCCCCGGACTCGGGCCCTGATGGCATTGGCCCGACTTCGGCTCCCCCGGAGAAGAGTCCACGAGGACTACAGTACTCACGTAACCGGGGGACTCTGTCTCTACACGAGGTTGTTTAGCAGGCCGCTCCAACTCTGAAGACCTGGGTCGGCACTCGGGGCTATGCGACCTGGCCCCGGAGGAACCAAGTGCGTCCACCGACTCTGCCCTCGCGGGTTTCTTCTTCCTGCGATGCTCCCGCGAGGGAGACCCCCTCTCAGAGGAACCCCGATGATGCTCGGGATCAGAGTCCCGAGACGTCGAGGCCTCTGACGAAGTCCGGGTACGCCCGGACGCGGAGTCAGAGAAGATTCTTTCTTTTTGGTGCTGCCGGCTCCTCAACGCCTTCGAGGACATTTTCCCACACAGGCCACAGATCATCGAGTCATGATCGGGCCCGAGGCAGCGGAGGCAGCAGTCATGTGTGTCGGTGAGAGACATAAGTTTCTTATACCGATCACACTTTTTAAACCCGCTGGCAGCCATCGGGGGAAAAAGGGCCCCTGTGAGGTCGACGACAGGGCTTCCAGTGAAAAATAGAAAAAAGGCGCATATGCTAGTCACTAAGGACAAAAACCAAAAAATGAAGTCCGGGCTCGATACCGGCGTACCGGGCCCAGGCGGGAAAGGGAAACCAGCGTTGAACCGAAGAAAACACGGGTTCAAGCCGAAAAATCAACTTTTTCCTCGGGTGAAAATGAAACACGTCCATCAGGCTCCGCGGAAAAAAGAAGACTGAGCAAGATGGCACCCTTGGGCGGGAAGGTGGACCGCGCATGCGCGCTGCATTCCCAAAGGCTTTCTTTGAAAGCTGGGGAAATGCTGCGCATGGGGGCTCCGTCGGCGCCGACGTCACCCATATGTGAGGACTGACTTCCTGCTTGGTCCTGGAGAAATATGGGCTACCGTCTCAGAGCATGGCACCAAGAGCCCTCCAGAGGTGGAGGCCTCGGGAGCATCCTGGGACCCTTCGATGGCTTTGGAGGAAGGGTCCTCCCACCGGGGTAGTTTGACTGGCCGATCCACCTCTAGGGCAACACACAAGGCATTTCGATTCTTAGAAAGAGATCTACCCTTGGGGGATCGGTGTGTCTTCAAAGACTTACGTTTTGATACCTGAGATCTATGAGAGGAAGATGATGCCCTCAATGATGTCAATGCTAAAGAGACTGCGTCTGAGGCAAAGAGTGTGCCTTAACTTTGCAGCACAGTTCTGCAGGCCTCTCTTTGTCATCTTCCTGTATAAAGGACATTCAGAAGGCTGGTGGTCAGGCCCAAGACATTTGAGACACCAGTCGTGGGTGTCAGTAGCTGAGATGGTACCGACACACTTAGAACATTTCTTAAAACCACTGCTGGTTTTTCCATTATGCCGAAGCAAATGGTAGGCTTAAGGCCTAAAATGGCGTCGATGCATTTAAGAAAGTTTTAATTTACTTTTTAGAAAAAAAAAAAAAGAAAAGAACCGACAATGGCTGGTCCCGGCGTCAACAGGAAGGCAGATGCGACCACAAAAAACAAAAGAAATAAAATAAAGAAATGTTCTTTGGTGACAGGATTTGCTTCCTGCTGGCTCTGCAGAAAACAAAGAACTAAGGAGTGAGAGTTGGGAAGACAGGAAGGCAGCGACACAGGCGCAGTGGGATGCTCCCAAAGGCTTTTCTATTGGACGCTGGGGAGCGTTCCCACATGGCTCTGTTGGTACTGACATCACCCATATGTGAAGACTACATTCCTGTTTGGTCCTGGAGATCAGGAATAGATGTTATAAGTTCAGGTATGCTTAGTTGACTAACTATATACATAATGTTATTCATGGTATTTGGTCTAATAGAATGCTCTTTATATTGTAGGCGGGGAGGCTGGAGAGGTCCAAAGTGGAGGGTGAAGAGGTGGGTCTTGTGGAAGGTTGGGAGGTCTGTGATGTCTCTTATGTGCTCAGGGAGGGAGTTCCAGGATGAGGGGGCATATAATGCAAAGGATGTGGCACAAACCTTTTGTGTGCTTCTGGTTATTGCTTGGAGGGTAGTCAGGGTGTTCACAGCGGAGGATCTCTGTGGTCTGTTTGTCTGCAGTGGTGTGATGAGGAAAAGAAGGTGAGGAAATAAAGAGATTTGTGTATCATTAGTAGAAATTTGTAGAATATTCTGCTTTGCCATGGGAGCCAGTTAAGGTGTTTGAGGATGGAGGTGATGTAATCGTACCTGGAGGCTTCTTTGATGGTCCGGGCTGTCATGTGGAGTGCTGTTTGTAGAGGATGGAGCATTGATTTTGGGAGTCCATGGTATACTGAGTTGCAGTAGTCAGCATGTGATATAGTGAGAGCCTGTACATAAGAACATAAGATATGCCATATTGGGTCAGACCAGGTCCATCAAGCCCAGTATCCTGTTTCCAACAGTGGCCAATCTAGGTCATACGTACCTAGTAGTATCCCCAAAAGACACAGGTTAGGGCCAAGTGAAATTCTGATGCGGCGAGGAGAGGACAGAGGTGCTGGAGGGTTCGGGTTTTGTAGTAGATTCATCTTGCTGTGTTCATTATGTGTGTCTTTAGGGCGAGGTGGCTGTCAAGGGCAATTCCTAGGTATTCTACTTCTGGTTTGACTTGGATTTCTGTGTTGTTGAGAGTGATGGAGGAGGGAGGGGTGAATGATTCATTTTTGTGATGAATAAGGATTCAATTTTCTTGAGATTTATGGATAAATGATTTGCAGATAGCCACTGTGAAATGTCTGAGAAGCACTGCTGGAGTTCATGGTACCATAGTTTGTTGTTGAATGGAGTGTAAAGCAAAATATCATCTGCGTAGATGTGATAGCTGATGCTGTGTGATTGATGATGTTGCAGAGGGGTTGCAGGAAGATACTGGAAGAGGAGAGTTGGATCCTTGGGGGACGCCTTAAGTTTGAGTGTATGGAGTTGATGATAGCAGTCCAATTCTTATCTGCTGGAGTTTGTTTTGAAGGTAAGCTTGGAACCATCTCAATACGGTGTCCTAAATTCCAACTGACTGAAGGCGTTGTACGAGGATGCTGTGGTTGATGGTGTCAAAGGCAGCTGAAATATCAAGAAATACAAGGATGAATTCTTGGTGAATGTTCTGAATTCCCTTTATGAAGTTATTCTTGAGAGAAGTTAGGAGGGTTTCCACTCTGTGGTGTGGTCGGAATCCATGCTGCTGTGAGTCGAGCGGGACATGGGTATCAAGGTATTCTTGTTGTTGGATTTGGACAGTCTTCTTGATTATTTTGGTTAAGAATGGTAGGCTTGCAATGGGTCTGTAGGAGGAGGGGTCAGACAGGTCAAGGTGTTGTTTTTTTTTAAGCATAGGGTGTATTGAGAAGGATTTTAGGCAGGTTGGTAAGTGGCCATGTAGTAGGGGGTGTTCAGTGAGCCTTGCAAGGAATGGAGAGCATTCAGATTTAGTGGCTTTGATCCAGCTAACCGGACAGGGGTTGAGGGGGGAGGTAGTAGTGTTGAGAGATGAGATAATGCAGTCTATGTTTTCAGCAGAGATATGTGCGAAGGTGGTTCATGAGTGCACTGGTATGGTAAGTTGTGGAGGTGGGCTTGATTGAACTGCAGGTTGGGAATGCAGGGTTGAAAAGTGGTCTGCTAGTTGTTGAGGGGTGATGGAACTGTTGGTTGTGTTGTTGGAGGGTGATTTTGTAAGTTCTTTTACTAGTGTGAACAGTTCTCTTGGCCAGTTGATGATCTTTGAATTAGTTGTGTGTCTTTACTGATTATTGATCCAAACAGGTTAAAACTGTCCACTATTTCCATTTCTCCTCCATTAACAATGAACTTATTGATTTTGCCAGTTGTCAGGATCTCTCTCTTCTACAAGTTAAGGTGCAGGCCCGTTTTAAGACTATGTCCCTTGATCTTGGGAAGCTAATGTTTCAGATCATCTTCAATTTCAGCCAGTAAAGCGTAGTTACTCACCTGTAATAGGTGCTCTCCAGGGACAGCAGGAATCAGTCTTCACATATGGGTGACATTGGTGCCGACGGAGTCCACATGGTAACCTCTCCCCAGCTATAAAAGAAAGCCTTTGGGAGATGCACTGCAGATGCATGATCCTCTTCCCGCTTAAGGGTGCCATCTTGCCTCAGTAAGATGGCAAAAAAGTAAAGCAATTCCACGGGGAGGAGGGAGGGTTGGCAAGGACTGATTCCTGCTGTCTCAGGAGAACACCTGTTACAGTAAGTAACTATGCTTTCTCTGGAACAAGAAGTCAGTCCTAACATATGAGACTCCCCAGCTACAGGCTATCGAAAACCACAGGTGACCAGAAAAGGTGAACCGTGAGAAGCAGCAACTCAGTCAAGGAACAGCTGACCCAAAAGTGGCCCAGAGTGTCAAGCGAGGGAACAGTTCTCCGGTAGCCTGAACACACCAAGGGGCAGAAGTTGTCTAAAATCCCAAACAAATGACGGAACAATTCCTGGCCGAAGGCACTTTCCCAGCGGGACTCGCTGTCCAGGCAGTAATGAGCTGTGAAGGTATGGAATGAGGACCAGGTGGTGGCCCAGCAGATCTCTAACAAAGGAACAGAACACAGGTTTACCACAGAGGCCAACATGGCCTGGAAACTGTGCACTGTGATAAGGCACTCCAGCGAGAGACCAGCCTGCTCGTAAGTGATGGTGATGCAATCTGCTATCTAAATGGACAGGGTACGCTTAGAGACCACTGTCCCCAGCTGATTTAGGTCATAGGAGATGAACTGTGAGGAGAGACGGTGGGCCTGGGTATGCTCCAGATAGTAGGCCAGGGCCCACTTCAGAGTGTGGAGAGCGGCCTTGGCCCTATTAGCATGAAGACATGGGAAGAAGATGGGGGAACACCACCTCCTGGTTTAGGTGAAATGGAGACACGACCTTAGGCAGAAACCTGGAGTGTGTGTGGAACATGACCCTGTTCTTGTGGAACCTCATGTAAGGCACATAGGCCAAGAGAGCCTGGAGCTCGCTAACCCTGTGAGCAGAGGTGAGCGCCACGAGTAAGACCACCTTCCAGGAGCAAGAGCTGAGAGGCTTGAAAGGTGGCATGGTAAGTTTTGAGAGAATCAAGTTGAGATCCCACTTTACTGCTGGGGGGGGGGGGCGTTTGGGTGGCCTGAGAGTTGTAGACCCATCAGGAAGCAAGACACAATGGCATGAGTGGAGAGGGGCTTGCCCTTGACAAGATGGTGGTGCGCCAAAAGTGCACTAAGGTTTACTCTAACAGAATTAGACTTCAACCCTGCCTGGGACAGGTGAAGCAGGTACTGCAGCACCAGCTGGACAAAAGAGGAGAAAGGAATGATCCATTCTCCACGCGCCACACAGAGAATCTCCACCAGTGGAAGGCACAGCCCCGTGGATGGAAGATTAGCAGGAGGCCAGGACCTCCTCCACCTCACTCAAGAGACTGAAGTGGGCCAGGGCTACCTTTTCAGCAGCTAGGCTATCAGAGCCTAGGACCACAGATTGGGATGCAGAGATAGCCATCCTCCTGCAAGAGCAGGCCCAGGACACATCCCAGAGGGATCGGGGGTGCCTGGGACAGGCGGAGAAGTGGGGGAAACCATGGCTGCCAGGCCCACAGAGGAACCACATGTATCAACTCAGCTCTGTCGAGCTGAACCATAAACAGGGTCTTGGCAATCAGCGTCTTGGGTGAAAAGGCGTAGAGGAGGTCCCCCATCCATGGAATGAGGAATGAACCTACCGCCTCCTGTGGGGATGTGGCTGCATGGAATAGAAGTGTGGGGCAGCTGAGCATTTGCCACACTGGCAAAGAGATTCATCTGCGAGAGCTCCCAGAGACGGAACAGCCAGCAAGTCATCCAAGGGTCAAGCCGCCACTTGTGCAGTTGGAGGACCCGGCTGAGTTGGTCTGCCACGACACTGTCCTGGCCAGGAGACAGACTACCCGCAGGAGCATCCTGCTCTTGCTGGCGAAAGAGCAGAGGCTCACTGCCTCCTGGCACAGGAGGGACGATCCTGTACCTCCCTGCTTGCTGATACAGAACATTGCCACCTAGTTTTCGGTCTGGATCAGTACTGCTTGATGCTGTAGGTGGTGTTGAAAAGCACAGAGAGCTAGTGCTATGCTCTAAGCTCCAAAAGGTTGATCTGCTGGAGGCTCTCCGACAGCGACCAATTGCCCTGAGTACAAAGTTTGCCGCAATGGGCTCCCCAGCCCAGTTTGGAAGCATCCGTGATAAGGATCCTCTGGGGAGCGGGGGCCTAGGTGGTCATCCCAGTCTGTAGGTACTGGAGTTGTTGCCACAATTTCAGGGAGTTGGCCAGGGGGCGGGTCACAACCACTCTCTCCCTTAGGAGCCCTGTTGCTAGAGACTACTGGGAGCAGAGGACCCACTGAGCCAACCGTGTATGTAGGCAGGAGTCTGGGGAGACATGCATCGTGGACACCATGTGGCCTAGCAGACAAAGTAGGAGGCAGGCAGATGCTGAGGGGCGACCCTGGATGTGCTCTGCAAGTGCCTTAAGGCACTGGGCCTTGTGGAGGAAGGAAGGCCCTGGGCTTGATGGTGTCCAGTAGCGCCCCTATGAACTACAGGGTTGTGCCAGATAGAGATGGGCCTTTGGGTAATCTATGACGTACCCCAAGTGCTCCAGAAGGAGGATGGTGCAAGCTGTTGCCAAATAAGGGAAGACTAACACCCCTTGGAGACATAGGAAGGCGGCGACCACCGCCAGGTACTTGGTGAATACCCTCAGGGCAGAGGCCAGTACGAAGGGTAGAATCTTGTACTGGTAGTAGCAGCCTTCTACAATGAAGCAGAGGTACTGAATGTGAAGGGGATGGATGAGTGCATATATGCTTCCTTTAGATCCAAGGAGCACTGCCAATCTCCCTTCCGAAAGTATGGTAGCAGTGTTTCAAGGCAGAGCATCAGGAACCAGTTGAGGTCCCACAGGTCTAGAATGGCCAGAACTCTCCGGTCTTTTTGGGTACCAGAAAGTAGAGGGAGTAGAACCCCTTGTCCCTGAGGTGGAGGGGAATGGGTTCCACTGCTCTGTCTGCCAGAAGACTTGCAAGTTCATGCTGAAGGAGGCTATGGTGAAGGGGGGTCAAAGAGAGCTCTCCCGGAAAGAATGGTGGAGGAATCTGATGAAGGTGGAGGTGGTAAGCCTCCTTTACCATTTGCAGGGCCCATGCATCGGTGGTGATGGCGGACCACCGGATGGCATAAAATATCAGATCCCCCCCACCCCATATGCTGTGAGGCAGGACTTCCTGGGAAAAAGGGGCTATGCCGAAGGAGCCAAAAGCCCCCACCGTGTTGTACCAGAGGCACGGTATGTGGTTTGGGGTTCTTCAGCTTATGAGGGCCATGCCCTTGCCCTACTGGCCCTGTTGGGGAGCAGGGAAGGCAGAGTACTGAGGGCAGTTTCCATCAGCCTTCCTCTAATTCGGGTATAGGGGCTTTTTTGATGCTTCGGGAGAGGTAGACGGTCTTCCTGGAGAGCCTGGTCCTGGTCATGAACTTGGACTCCAGCTCAACGGCCTTGCCCATCAAGAGCTTACTGAAGTTCTCTCCCCAACAAGGGATATTTATTTATTTATTTATTTATTTCAGTGCTTTTCTATACCGCCCCTTCCAGAGATCAGGGGCGGTTTACAAGGAACTTAAACAACAATATAGCAGAACATTGCAATATTGAATTACATTAAACATTAGTTGAGTAAAAACAAGGAACTTAAACAACAATATAGCAGAACAGTGCAATATTGAATTACATTAAATATTAGGTGAACATAAACTAGGTTACATAATAACTAGGTTAAGTGGAAAACAATGTGAGGGTTATTAACATAAAAGGAAGTATAAAACTATGTTACAAGGAGTCATAAAACTATGTTACAAGGAACCAGAAGGGTAGATTTACATGGTTAGTAAGAGACTATAATAGTTATTTGTGATCATAAATAAAGTATTGGGAGTAGACTAACTTGAGTGGATGAGAAATGAAGTCCGGCATTAGGTGGGGTAGACCTGTGTTTGGTTTGTTGCATGTTTTTGTGTAGTGAATTTGGTTCCAGGTTGTAGGTTGCTATAGTGTTGACTAAATAGGTAGGTTTTAAGTTCCTTCCTGAAAGACGTAAGGTCTTTAATCTCTCTGAGGTATAGTGGGAGTTTATTCCATTGGCTGGGAGCATAATATGAAAAAGCAGTGTTGGTGGTTATTTGCTTTGATTTTGTCACTGCAATGGGAATTAATAGCATGTTGAGGTTAGTTTTTCTTCTGGTTCTGTTTTCTTGTGGGGTTTGGAGTAGAGTGGCCAACTGTGATGGGGCTAGGTCATTAATGAGTTTAAAAGTGGTGACAAGTGTTTTATATTGAATCCTACTATAGATAGGAAGCCAGTGGAGAGAGTATAGGATAGGAGAGATGTGATCGAATATTTTAGCTTTCATAATTATTCGAGCAGTGACATTCTGAGCTCTTTGAAGGATGTGTAAATTATTTTTGGATGTTTCTTGGAGTATGCCATTGCAGAAGTCTAAATGTGGCATAATAAGAGCCTGGACAACTGTTCTGAAGTCATTGATGTCAATGAGGGGTCTGAGTTGCTGTATAGTTCTCAGTTTGAAAAATATAGTTTTGGCAGTCTGTTTTATGTGGTTAGTCATGCTTAGGGTCTTGTCTAGTGTAACTCCAAGGTATTTAATTTCAGACTTGACTGGGAGAGTAATGTTCATAAGGTTGATGGAAGTTGGAGGAGTGAAGGTGGTATTTCTGGTTACGAAGAGTGCTTCGGTCTTTTTGAAATTGATATCCATATGGATTGAGTGAAGCCATTTTTCAGCTTCAAGTAGGCAGGTGGCGATTTTGTTGAAATTAAGGTTAGCTATGTCTAACGGGGCGAATAGCATGATGTCATCTGCATAGATGAAATATTTTAGATTGTGGCGTTGAAAGATTGTGCAAATAGGTTGTATGTAAAGGTTAAAGAGTAGTGCAGAGAGTGAGGATCCTTGAGGGATACCACGCTCTTGTGGGAATGGTAGTGAGGGGGAATGGTCTAAATGGACATATTGGAAGCGATTAGAAATGTAGGACTTAAACCAGTTAAGAGTGGTATCTTTTAAACCTAGTTGGGATAGTCTAGATAAGAGCGTAATATGATCAACGCTGTCGAAGGCTGAAGAAATGTCAAGGAAAATGAGCAAGAAGGTCTGTTTTATATTATCCATACCTCGGATAAGTGAATCAAGAAGGGATATGAGTAGGGTTTCTACTCCGTGATATGAGCGGAAACCATATTGGTACTCATCTAATGGGAAGTTCATATCAATATGATCCTGAAGTTGTGTCTGAGCTACCTTTTCAATAATTTTAGCTAAGAAAGGTATGCTTGCAATGGGGCGGTATGAGGAAGGGTCAGAACTGTTAAGGGTTTTATTTTTTAGTAAAGGGCGAATAGCCGAGTATTTCAGATCATCCGGCATGAATCCTTGAAGTAGAGATTGGTTTACCAGCTTCAAAATGTATGGGGCTAGTTCAGATTTTGTTGCTTTAATCCAAGATACCGGGCAAGGGTCAAGTAATGACGTGGTAGTATTAAGGTTTGATATAATCTCTATCAGTTGTTTGTTGGAAATTGTATGGAATGAGCTCCATTCCGTGATGGATTTTGGTGTGGGAGAGGTCAAGATAATGCTTGGACGGGCGCTTAGTTTAAGTTTATTAGCAAAATGGTTTGCAAGGAGTTGTGGATCTATAGGTGTTTTGTTAGGAGTGTTATCGGGAGCCTTAGTTAGAGATTTGATAATCTCAAAAAGTTCTCTGGGTCGATTGATTTTTATTTATTTTATACTTTTCTTCTATACCGCTTTTTCCCAAGATCAAAGGCGGTTTACAAATAACATAATGAACAGTTTACAATTAACATAATGAACATTGTTTTACATAGAACATAGTATTTTCTTTAAACTATGTACAATTAACTTTTCATGAACAATAACATGGAGCATATAATTATACATATGCTGAACTATTTACATCAGTCAAATATTTACATTAGTCAGTTATTAATCATGGTTTCGAAGGGTTGTTTTTCTTATGTGTGTTGAGGTTTGAGGCTTTTTGATCTGTGTTTAGGGAGGATTTTTATGTAGGTGTGGTGAGGAGGATGGAGGGGGTTCATTAAGGTTTATAAAGTGTTCTTTAAACAGATATGTTTTTAGTTCTTTCCGGAATGTCTGGAGATCCTTTATTTTGCGGAGGTTTAGTGGGAGTTTATTCCATATGGTGGGGGCTGCATATGAGAATGCTCTTGAGCTTGTGGTTTTTTTTTGTTTTTCGAATTGATTTTTTTATGTCTAGTGAGTGGGTTGCATTTTGTCTGCGGGTTCTATGTTCTTTTGGAGCATGTAGTAGAGTGGTTAGATGTGAAGGTGATATGCCGTTGATAAGTTTAAATGTGGTTAAGAGTATTTTGTATGATATTCTACTATTTATGGGAAGCCAGTGTAGTTCAGCGAGGGTGGGAGTTATGTGGTCAGTGAGGCGGGCTTTTGCTGTTACTCGGGCACAGATGTTTTGAGCTCGTTGGAGTAAGTTAATATTTGTGAGAGGGAGGCCGATAAGTAGACTATTACAATAGTCAAAGTGAGGAGTGATGAGTGTGCTGATAACAGATCTGAAGTCATGTGTGTCTAGTATTGGTCGTAGGTGTTGAATGGTTTTGAGTTTATAGAATATGGTTTTCACGGTTTGTTTTATGTGAGGGATCATACTAAGTGTGTGGTCTATTATGATGCCTAGGTATTTTACTTCCTTTTTGATTGGGATTATTGTATCGTTAATTGTTATTGTTTCTGGGAGAGTAGTATCTGGTTTTCTTGTTACGAACATTGCTTCAGTTTTTTTTAGGTTGATGCTAAGGTTATTATTTTGTAGCCAGGTATTTGCTTCACTGATACAGTTTAGTAAGTTCTGGTAGTTGGGATTATTTGTGTTTATTGGTTGAGTGAGCATGATGTCATCTGCGTATATATAGTGGTTGACTTTATGTTTTTTGAATATATTTGTGATGGGTTGGAGATATAGGTTGAAAAGGAGGGCCGATAGGGCCGAGCCCTGTGGAATACCTTGTCCTTGTATGAATGGCTCAGAGGTGTCTTGACCCAATTTAACGCGTATTGATCGGTTTGTGATGTATGATATAAACCATTGTAGAATTGTTCCTCCTATTCCTAGGCTTAGGAGTCTGTTAATAAGTGTGTTGTGGTGGATATTGTCAAAGGCACCGGCTATATCAATGAATATGAGGATGTAACCTTGGTTGCATGTGTCAGTGCCCTTTATGAGGTCATCCATGAGTGTTATAAGTAGAGTTTCGACTCCATGTGAAGGGCGGAAGCCAAATTGATGTGAGTCAAGTGGTGCATGTGTGTCAATAAAATCTTGCAGTTGAAGCTGTATGATTTTTTCTATCACTTTGGCAATGAACGGTATGCTGGCTATGGGCCTGTAGGAGTTTGGGTCTGTAGGATTGAGTTTATTATTTTTTATTATAGGGCGTAAGGATGTGAGTTTTAGGGCATCTGGCATGATGCCCTTAGATAGTGATTGGTTTACTATATTTTGCATATGTATAGCTAATTCAGTTTTGGTGTTTTTTATCCATGAAACCGGACAAGGATCTAGAGGGGAGGTAGTGGTGTTGATCATTGATATGATATTGAGGAGGTGTTTTTGTTCAATATCTTGAAAGGTTATCCATTTATTTGTTGGTTTTAATTCAGTGGGTATGGTTATGATTGTGCTGGATGATTTGTTTTTTAATTTGTTAGCAAAATGAGTTGCAAGAGTTTGTGCGCTTATCGTTGATTGTTCAGGCTCTGGAGTTTGGGTTTTTGTTAGTGTCCTTATAATTGTAAATAGTTCTCTTGGTTTATTGAGTGCCATATTTATGACTTTTGTGTGGTATTCTCTTTTCGATCTGTTAATAGTGTCTTTGTATTTGTTAAGGAGACTTAAGTATTGCGCCTTATTATCGCTTGTTTTAGATTTCCTCCACCGTTTTTCTTGTTTTCTTAGTTGCTTTTTTATAGTGGAGAGTTCTCTATTAAACCATTTTTCTGATTTTCTTTTTGTGAATTGTTTTTGGGGACCTTGAGTGGGAGTTGCTGCTTCTTTTATTATTGAGTTCCATTGTTCCATTATGGTGTTGATTTCTGTTGTGTTATTTATAAGGTTAGGTAATACGGTTTCTAGGAAGGTGTCTTTGTTGAAGTGTGTAAAGCGAGATTTATAAGGTGTTGGAGTAATCTCTGTGTTAGTGTGTGATAGTGAGAGTAAATTGAAGGTTATTAAGTGGTGGTCTGACCATGGTACTTCTGTGATGAGAGGTGGGGATTGTAGTTGGTGTTTATTAAAGGGAGTGGGGATGAATACAAGGTCTAGAGCGTTACCTTTTGTATGCGTGGGTGTTTGTATGATTTGATTGTAACCCATTTCCTTCATTGAATCCATAAAGTTGATTGTGTGTTGTGGGTTGAGCGACGGAAGGTTCAGATCCCCTAATATAACAAGTGGTTTTCTCTGTGTAGCTGTACATGCGAGTTCTAGAATGGGGGTGAGATTTTTGTGGTCCGCTGAGGGGGGTCTATAGATGAGGGACAGTGCAAGGTTTTTGTTTTCTATATTTATGATATCCATACCGTCTATGTTATTCACATTTTTTAGTGAGTATTTGAGCTCTTTTTTGGTGATGATAAGGGCCCCTCCTCCCCTTTTTACTTCTCGGTGGCAGTTGAAAAGGTCATATTGATGTGTGTTGAGTTGATTCAGGAGGATTGTGTCCGTGGGTGCGAGCCAAGTCTCTGTGATGAGAAGGATATCAGGTTTTTCATCAGTGATTATGTCATTAATTATTGGTATTTTATTTCGTATGGATCTTGCATTTATGAGGATGAATTTTCTGATGGTGTTTGTTTCATGGGATTTGTTTGTAGGTTTGACTTGTACAAGATTTATTTGTATTAGTCTTGAGTGTCTGGGAATGTTGGGGCGGTGTGTCTGGTTAAATGTGTGTGAGTATGGTTGTGGTGTGGTTTTGTATGGGTTGTGAATAATGGGGATAGTGTTGTATGCTGTAGGATTTGGTTTGAGAGCATAGATGTTTTGGGTTAGATGAATGGTTAGTATGGTGATAATAAGGTATAATTGGTACTTTGTGAGATCCATGTTAATTATAGTGCAATAGCTAAGGTTACTGGCAACAGTATGTTAGGCAGTGAGCAAAATTACAGTATTTCAGATAGGTGAGTGAAATTACTGACAACAGTATATCAAGCAGTGTCCGTATCTCAAACAGTAGCTGTAATTGGTGAAATCAACAGTCATTAAGGTTGAATGAATTACTGACAACAGTAGATCAGATAGGAGTTATAAATAAGAACTGATTATATCAAGTATATCAAGCAGTGTCCATATCTCAAACAGTAGCTGTAATTGGTGAAATCAACAGTCATTAAGGTTGAATGAATTACTGACAACAGTAGATCAGATAGGAGTTATAAATAAGAACGACAGTCATTAGGGTTGAATGAAATTACTGACGACAGTAAATCAAACTTGTAGGGGGTGTAGAGGGGGGTGCTGGCTATAGTGGAATTCATGTAGTGGTTATGAGTAGTTGCAAATACTGGCTACAGTAAAAATAGGCAATAGTCATCAGTGTCATTCATATAGAAAATACTTGCTGTGATCTGTTGGTTGTAGGATCGCTTGGTGGTATGTGAGCTCAACCTTAGGGGAGCTCGAGCGATATTGGCGGGTGTGGGTTGTAGTTGGATAACTAAGTCCTTCACAGGTAGTCGTGGGTGGAGTATCTTCTTCTTCTTGTAGTGGGTGATGATCGTGTGCTTTTCGCCTGTCGTGCCCCGCCTAAGGGCCACGCCAAAGGGCCCTCTTGCGAGGCCCTCAGGCGCGGGCCCGCAAGGCGCGGGCCCGCAAGGCGCGGGCGCGCTTGCGCGCGGCTGCTTTTTGTTAGCTGCTGGGTCCTCCCACGGCCCGGATTGGGCCGGAGTTGTAGGAGCGGGAAACCTGTTCTCTCCCTGCTCGACCCCGACTGGGGAGCTGCTGCGGCAGTATTCGCCGGTGGAAAAGGGCGTTCTTCCTGCCCGCGGCTGCTTTTTGGCGTTAGCTAATATTTTAGTGTGGAATAGTCTTTTTGTGTTGTTAATGGCTTCCTTGTAGGTTTTAAGGCTTGTGAAGTATTGAACCCTGAGTTCAGTGGTTTTTTTCTTCCTCCATTTAGACTCTAATTTCCGAAGGTTTTTCTTTAGTGTAGCAAGCTCAGAGGTGTACCATTTCTCAGTCAATTTAGATCTAGAATTTCTTTTATTAGAGGTTGAATATTTAGCTTCTGCTTCAATAATGGAGTTCCAGGTAGAAACAAGATCGTTAAGATTGTTTGGGGTGTTGTCTAATTTTGGGGAAATAGATTCCAGAAAACTTTCCTTGTTAAACTGGTGAAATCTGGTGGATATCAACCAACTTCTACAGCACCCATTGCTCCAAGTCAGAAGACTGTAGCCAGGCCTGTCGGCAGGCACTAATGTCCACCGCTGCTACTATAGCCACCGACTCAAAGCCATCATAGGCCACCTGAGTCAAATTTGGAGCACTCCCTGACAGTGGAGGCCACTTTACGGAATTGCTGAAGAGGCACCTCGGAAAGACCAGCCGAGAACCAGGTGAGTTCCCCTGCCATGTCCTGCAAGTTGTACATGTCCATGTACAGTTGGTAGGCCTGGATACGGCTGATGAGCATCAAGTCCTGAAAGTACTTCCTGCCAAGGGCATCCATGGCGCAGGCCTCCCTGCCCGGAGGAGCAGAGAAGTGTATTTTCTGGCTCTTGAGCTTACGCATGGCCGATTCCACCACCACGGAGTTGTGAGACAGTTGAGCTTTTTGGAATCCTGAGCTTCAGCAGACCAGGTACAAAGAGTCCAGCCACCTGCTCACAATGGGAAACAAAGCTGGGTTCTCCCACAAATGGAAAAGCAGCTGCTCCAGGATGGGAGGAATGAGCACCATAAGGGTCTCCAAAGGGGGAGCCTCATACTGGAAGATCCCGAGGTCCTCTGCTAGAGGCTCCCTCTCGGATTCAAAAGTGAAGGCAAGAGCCTTCACCATACCCCGAACAAAGTCCAAAAAGGCCAAGTCCTCGGGAGGGGAGCCAGGTTTCAGGAAGGGAAGTGTTCAAGGGCACATCCCTGTGGAGTCAAGTGTCCAGGGACTCGTCGACCTTCGTCTCCCAATCGACCTGGAGTCAGAGGAGATCTTGAGCATCCTATGGACCTAGGGCTCATGCCCCAACCATGATGGACCAAGGCTCTGATGCCCCTACACTCTGAGTTGGCAGTGCTGTGTGGGGAAGTCTTCAGCCTTGAGCGGGACTGGTGCCGAGATGTCTCTCAAGGCTGGTGACACTCGAGAATCGGCTTCACCTCTGGGGACGCCTTCGCCAAGGAGGGGCTAGTGGTTGGGAGTGATGACCCAGAAGAACCAAACATTAGAACCCACTGTTAGGCCATGAAGGCAGACAAACTCTGTTCCAAAGCAGCCATGCTGGCCTCAATGTCAGAAGGCTCCACAATCATTGGTATGAGGACAGAGGACATCTGGCACTGGCACCATTGAGGGGGTATCCTCGACAACAATGACCTTGGAGGACTGAGGCTAATCCCCAGACGCCGATGTTGTTTTCTACCACCTGGGCCATTTTGAAGGCAGCTCCCGGGCAAAGCCCTCGCTCAAAATGCATCTTTTCATTGAACACTATGGAAACACCAATGAAAGTAATACTGCACACACAATCCAATCCCAATCCCACACACAACAACCACCCAATATACAAACATAGAAACATGACGACAGAAAAAGACCACATGGCCTATCTAGTCTGTCCTTCATGTATCAACCACTACAACAGTCCCCTTTTTTCCTTTAGAGATCCTCTGTGTTTGCCTCATGCTTCTTTTTATTTATTTATTTATTATTTTATTTATTTACATTTCTTATATACCGTGCTATTAAAATCAGTGAGGTTCACAATGAACAGAAACCTACTACAATGCGTAATACACATTGAGTTTACAGAGAACAGGGTTTGAACTTGGGAGAACCGGGGAAACTAATTACAGGTCATATTGAAATAACAACAGTGTATTTACAGTTGGATTCTTTGAATTCAGATACTGTCCTCATCTCTACCACCTCTACTGGGAAACTATTTCACGGAACCACAACTCTTTCCATAAAGAAATATTAACACATATCACTTCTGAATCTTTCCCCTTTCACCCTCATCTCATGTCCCCTCATAGCAGGGCTTGCTTTCAATTGAAAGAGGCTCTCCTCCTGTGCATTTATGCCCCGGAGGTATTTAAATGTCTCAATTATATCACCTCTGTCCCACCTTTCCTCTAAGATGTACATAATTAAGATCCTTAAGTCTGTCCTCATATGCTTTATAATAAAGACCACTAACCATTTCAGTAGCCACCCTCTGTACTGACTCCAGCCTATTTATATCCTTTGGAAGGTGTGGTCTCCAGAAATGCACACAATACACCAAATAAAATCGCACTAAAGACTTACACGGAGGCACTATTACCTCCTTTCTTCTGCAGGCCATTCCTCTCCATATGCATCCAAGCATCCTTCTAGCTTTTGCCGTTGCCTTTTCTATCTGTTTAGCTACTTTAAAATAATCAGACACAATCACGCCTAGGCCCCACTCTTCTTTAGTGGACAAAAGCACTTCACCCCCTATACTATATTGTTCCCTTGGATTGCTGCAGGGAACCTTGCATAACCTTGCAATTTTAAACTTTAAATCTCAGCTGCCAAATTCTAGACCATTCTTCAAGCTTAGCTAGATCCCTCCTCATGTTATCTACACCTTCCTGGGTGTCTACTCTATTGCAGATTTTGGTATCATCCACAAAGAGGCAAACCTTACCCGACAATCCTTCCGCAATATCACTAACAAAGATGTTAAACAGAATTGGACCAAGGACAGAACCCTGGAGCATACCACTAACCTTCCTCTCCTCAGAGTGAGCTCCATTTACCTATACCTTTGTCGCTTCCCACCCAACCAACTTCTAACCCAAGCAGTAACTTTAGGGTCCATCTCTAGATTGCTCAGTTTGTTTATAAGTCGCCTGTGAGGAACGGTGTCAAAGGCTTTACTGAAATCCAAATACACCACATCTAGGGCTCTCCCTCGGTCCATCTCCCTGGTCACCCAGTCAAAGAAATTAATCAGATTTATCTGACAAGACCTGCCTCTGGTAAATCCATGCTGCCTTGGATCATGTAATCCGCTGGACTCCAGAAACCTCACTATTTTCTCTTCCAGCAGCGCTTCCAATAATTTACTCACCACCGAAGTTAAACTAACCGGCCTGTAGTTTTCAACCACATCTGCTTTTGTGTAAAGGGACCACATGTGCCTCTCTCCAGTCCTTTGGCACCACTCCCGACTCCGAAAAGGTCAGTCAGTGGAGCTGCTAGAACATCCTCAAGTTCCCTCAGTATTCTAGGGTGTATCCCATCTGGTTCCATCGCTTTGTCTACTAAGTTAGCTATTTTCTCACGAACACAGTCTTCTGAAAATTGTTCAAGATGCCCCTCGCTTCTGTTCCTTTTTGTGGGGGTTTTCAGAGGTCCTGCTCCTGGTTCTTCATCTGTGAACACAGAACAGAAATATTTGTTAAGCAATTCCGCTTTATCCTCATCAACTTCTCATCCCCTTCAACCTTGAGTCTGACAATACCTCTTTTGCCCTTCCTCTTCTTAATAACATATATGAAAAATGTCTTATCCCCCCATTTTATTGCATTGGCTATTTCCTCCTCTTTTTGAATCTTTGCTTTCCTGTCTACTTTGCTAGCTTCTCTAAATTTTTCCAAATATAGATGCCTGTCTTCCTCTCTCTGTGATATCTTGTATTTCATAAAGGCCTCCCTCTTTTTCTTCACCTTTTCAGCTACTTCTTTCGAAAACCATAGCGATCTCCTTTTCCATTTACCTTTATTTACCATTTTAACAAAAATGTTGGTTGCCTTGAAAATATGCTCTTTCATTTTTGCCCACTGTTTTTCTACATCCCCCAGCTGTTCCCATCCTGCTAACGATTCCCTGAAATACTGGCCCATCTTGGCAAAGTTAGTTTTCCAAAGTCTAAGACCCTTGCTTTTGAATGGATTTTAATTGCCCTAGTCATAATAGAAACATAGAAACATGATGACAGAAAAAGACCACATGGCCTATCTAGTCTGTCCTTCCATAACAACTACAACAGTCCACTTTTTACCTTTAGAGATCCTCTGTGTTGGTCCCATGCTTTTTTGAATTCAGTTACTGTCCTCATCTCTACCACCTCCACTGGGAGACTATTCCATGGATCCACTACTCTTTCCGTGAAGAAATATTTCCGCATATCACTCCTGAATCTATCTCCCTTCACCCTCATCCCATGTCCCCTCGCAGCAGAACTTGCTTTCAATTGAAAGAGGCTCTCTCCCTGAACATTTATGCCACGGAGGTATTTAAACATCTCAATCATATCACCTCTATCCCGCCTTTCCTCTAAGGTGTACATATTAAGATCCTTAAGTCTGTCCTCATAAGCTTTATAATGAAGCCCACTAATCATTTTAGTAGCCACCCTCTGCACCGACTCCATCCTGTTCACATCCTTTTGAAGGTGCGGTCTCCAGAATTGCACAATCTACTCCAAATGAGGTCACACCAAAGACTTATACAGAGGCATTATCACCTCCTTTTTTCTGCTAGCCATTCCTCTCCGTATGCACCCAAGCAACCTTCTAGCTTTTGCCGTCACCTTTTCTACCTGTTTAGCTACTTTAAGATCATCAGACACAACCACGCCTAGGTCCTGCTCTTCTTTAGTGGACAAAAGTACTTCACCTCCTATACTGTATTGCTCCCTTGGATTGCTGCAGCCCAAATGCATGACCTTCCATTTTTTAACATTAAATCCCAGCTGCCAAATTCTAGACCATTCTTCAAGCTTAGCTAGATAATATTGAACCACACCATCTGGTGATCACTGGATGCAAAATGATCTCCCACCATAACATCAGAAACACTTTCGCCATTGGTAAGCACCAAGTCCAGTATGGCCCCTTCACGTTGGGTTCTGCTACGAGTTGCCTGAATAGTTCTTCCTGTAGAGGATCCACGATCTCCTTATTTCTAGATGATACGGCAGCAGTAATGTGTCAATCAACATCTGGCATATTGAAATCCCCTATCAGTAGCACTTCCCATTTCCTAGCAATGCTGCGTATGTCTTCAATTAACTCTCCGTCCACCTCTTCCTCTTGTGAGGGAGGTCTGTATATCACACCAATTCAAAGAGTTTTCTCTTTCCCTCTTTCTAGTTTAACCCACAGTGCCTCTTCTCTCCCTTTTAAACTTTGCAGTTCCAAAGTTTTAATATTATTTTTTACATATAGTGCCACTTATCCTCCCCTTATTCCTACCCTGTCCTTTCTGAAAAAAGTATAAATTGGTATAGTTATATCCCAGTCATGGTTTTCTGTGAACCATGTTTCTGTAACTGCCACTAAATCCAAGTCAGCCTCTCCCATTAAAGCTTCAACATCTGGGATCTTATTTCCCATGCTACAGGTATTTACACACACCGCATTCCATATGTTACCCCTTTTACCCATTTCCATAAAGGTATTTAATGTTTCACTTACCTGGGAGCTTTCTTCACCCATCTCCAACAAATCTAGTTTAAAGCCCTCTTCAGTAGATTAGCCAGTCTGCTACTTAAGACACGTCAACCTTTCTTGAACAGATGGATGCCATCTCTGCTCTGCAACCCTTTGAATAGCATCCCATGGTCCAGGAAACCAAAACACTTTCGATGACACCATCCACGCAGCCATGAATTCATTTCCGGGATGCGAGCTTCTCTGCCTTGGTCTTTGCCCTCAACAGGCAGGATTGAAGAGAACACCATCTGCACCCCCTATCTGCTTCACCCTCTGTCCCAGAGCCATGAAGTCACTTTTGATATGCTCAGAGGGCTACCTAGCAGCATCATTTGTGCCGACATGGATTAGCAACATTGGGTAATAGTCAGTGGGCTTGATGAGCCTCGGCAAACTGTCCGTAACATCTCAGATTTTGGCACCTGGCAGACAGCATACCTCTCTGGACATCAAGTCTGGTTGGCAGATAGATGCCTCAGTACCCCTCAGAAGAGAGTCACCGACCACCACTGCCCTTCGCTTCCTTGTGGTCATTGATTCTGCAACCTTAGTGTGCTCGAGCTCTGGTTCTTCCCTTTCCAGGGATGCTTTCATCTCCTCAACTTCCAGGGCTGCATAATGGTTCTTCAGTTAAAGGGCTGGAGAAGTTGGATTGGTGATTCTGCAGGCCCTAGTGACTTGTGTCCAACCTTCGTCATTCTGTAGGCTCCCATCTTCTCCTCTGCTGGAGAACTTGGATGTTACAAGAAGCATCTCATCAATATACTTCTCACTGTCTTGAATGCTCCTCAGCCTCGCCACCTCCTCTTTGAGTTCCTCCACTTGTTCCTGAGAGCTTCAGCATGCAGGCATCCTGCATATGGAACCAGTCCTTCAATGGCATTGGGACCTTTGTCTGGACAGAGGCAGAAGCTGTAACGGTGACAACAGCTTTGGCGATAAGATTTTTCCCAGCCATTGTTCAGTTGGTGGAGCTAAGGTATCTGTTGAAGCAAAAGAGAGAGAGAGACCTACCAAAGATACAACCGGTTTCTCAGCTGTCCTTTCAAAGAAAAAGCAGTTAAATTTCTTTTAAGTGAATTCAGAATGTGCTGTTCCATTTCCCTGTGTGTAGCTAATTGGGGAGGTGCCCTATAAAGCAAGGCTGCTCACTAGGGGTGAGTGGGAGTTGGGGGGGGGAGACAGGGAGGGAACTAACACCTCATGAAATATCAGTAGCTTCAAAGAGCTGAAGAAAGATACTAAAGCAGAGTTTTGAACCTACCCCACTAAAGGGAATATTTCCCCTTTTAAACTAAAGCACCAAAAAGAATGTAACTTTGTTTTAAAAACGTACCAAACCCTTCTAAGAGCTCCCAAGCAGAGAGCTAGTAATTTAAAAAGCCACAAACTCTTACCTTTGCTTGAAATGTATAGCCGCTGTTAGGAATGCCTCAACAGTGCAAGGCTTTGAAGCCTTTTATGCAGGCCTCAGCTGCTCTCAGTTCTTTCACAGGCTAATCAGGACCACTAACTCCTGATGAGGTGTCAGTAGCTTCAAAGGGCTGAGAAAGATACTAAAGCAGAGGTTTAAACCTACCGCACTAATGAAAATATTTCCCTTTTCACACAAAATCACCAAAAAGAGATCACACCAACAGTACTTCTATTCCCGCAAGCCTTGAGTTTATAACCCTTGTAAGCGTGTATCATAGCTGACACAAGATTCATAACTCTTGCAAACATTGTCAAAAGATGACATGTAAATGGTTATAATTTGATATTCTTCTGTTAACTTATTATACTGTTCTATGTAATATGTTGGTTATTTGTAAACCACCCTTGATCTCTGGAAAGGGCGGTATAGAAAAGGGTAACAAATAAATAAAGAAAATAAATAAAAGGATTCCGAGGGAAGGCCATGGGACTTCCCCAAGGCCCTGGATTCATCACCCAAGGAGACCACCGACAAAGTCTGATCTTTGAGGGGCGTCCCTTCCTGAGAGAGCCCCAGCTCAATGCCCTGTGACCTTGAGGCTCCGAGGCAGCACAGTCGCCACATGAGGCCAAGGCCTCCACAGCAGCCCTTGAGTGTGTGCTGGTCCCACAGACAACTCCAGGGCTGAATCGGTCTTGTAAAAAATTGACTCGTGCTGCTTCTTACAGCCTCAGAAGACCTTGAGGATCATCTGCTGGGAGAGACCACATGTCAAAGCATCATGATCTGGCCAGAGATATCAAAGGAAACCATCATGCAGATCCTTGCACGATATATGTGAACAGCAGTTGCAAGGCTTCAGGCCACCGACCAAGGCCATAGAAGGGAATATGGTCCCCATGAGGTCAAACTCATTTGACCTGGCCAAAAAGGATTGGAAAACCCATAGAACAAGAAAAAACCCTGAGGGGAAAAAAGGGAACCCAAGAAAAAAAAATGTGACGCCGAAGGCAAGCGGACTCGGGAGGCAGGAGGGCACAGGTACGCAACCAAAGGAATCTATGCAAAAACCGAAGTAAAGGCAAGAAAAAAATCAACTTTTTCCGGGGGAAAACAGACACACGTCCAATGGGCTCCACAAAAAAAAGGAGACTAAGGCAAGATGGCACCCTTAGGCAGGAAGGGGACCACACATGCATGGTGCATCTCTAAAAGGCTTTCTTTGAAAGCTGGGGAGAGGTTACCACGCTGGCTCCATCGGTGCCGATATCACCCATATGTGAGGACTGTGTTCCTGCTTGTTCCCAGAGAATATGGTATCAGCAGCATAGCAAAGGTTGCTGATGAGTCTTCTACCAATCTTCACACCTCTGGAGTCTTCATACAGTTCTGCTTCTCTAATTACACAGCTACACTACCAAAAAACTGCCTCCAGTTTTGCAACTGATTCCTATAGATTTTGGGGTGCTGAATCCAGGAAAAATAGCCAAAATGTTCCATCACGTCACGTTTTCTTGCAAAATTAGATTTTTTACCCATATAAGGAATGTTCACATAATTTCTTTTTAGCCGACTGCAGTTTATTTTCTTGGCCCAAAATAGAGGTTGTAATGGTTAACTAACTAGAAACACTCCCTCATGATATTTTAGAGTGTTTTGTATTCATTTTATACATTAACAGGACAATTGGGAGGCGGGGGGCTAAATCCAGTACTCGCGCTAGCGCATGTTCTTTCCTGTTCGCCTCGCCTCGTTCGCTCGCTCAAACACGGTGGTTGCGACATGAACATTCCTGTCAAATTTCAGTTTCTTGCAAGTTCACTATTACCTTTTGTTTGCTCAGTCGTAATCCAGCTTTATTCCGAAGTGGTTCACTACAGTTGTAGTTTGCAATGCTGTGTATTTGTGATGGCTCACAGACCCAGAGGTTGCGTCAACTCTCCGGACAGTTTTTGTTTTATTTGTGGGGAATATACCGTGAAAAAGCGGCAGAGGAACATTTCTGCATTTATTAAAAAAGTATATTTCGCCTATTTCGGTTTGAAGTTAGGCGATCAAGACAAACCGTGGGCTTCTCACAAAGTGTGCAAGACATGTGAGGAAGATCTACGCTTATGGATGAAAGGTAAAAAACAAGCATTTCGTTTCGGAATACCTATGATGTGGCGTGAACAAAGAGACCACAGCAGTGACTGCTATTTTTGCTCTTGCATTGTGAAGGGATACAACTTAAAAAATAAGAACGTAATAAGTTACCCCAACCTTCCCTCAGCAATTAGGCCTATGCCTCATAGCAACGAAGTACCTGTGCCTGAACCACCAAAATCTTTGGATCATATTTGTGTGGACGGTTCTGATCATGATGAGACTCATCAGATGGCTTTTCCCGATGAGTCCAGTACTTCCGAGTTTGAAACTGAACCAGATCCGAAACCTGAACTTTTCTCTCAAGCTGAATTGAATGATTTAGTCCGGGATTTAGGACTCCCAAAAGATGCTGCCCAACTGCTAGATTCTCGGCTTAAACAGAAAAATCTATTGTCACCAGGAACAACTTTTTATTGGTACCGCAACCGCGAGACACAATTTTTGAAGTATTTCAGCAAAGAGGAAGATTTGGTATTTTGCAACGATATATACGGAGTGATGGAAAAGTTTAAACTCAAGTATGATCCTGCTGAATGGCGGCTGTTCATTGATTCGTCAAAAGACAGCATAAAAGGTGTTCTTCTTCATAATGGCAACACATTCGCTTCAGTTCCTATTGCTCACTCTGTTATTCTCCAAGAAAAATACGAGAATTTGGCCCTGATTCTTCAGAAGATTCGTTATGAGCATAAGTGGATGATTTGTGGAGACTTTAAAATTCTATCCATGCTATTAGGGCAGCAATCCGGTTTCACCAAATATCCCTGCTTCCTTTGCTTGTGGGATAGCCGGGCCCGCGACCTACACTGGGGGAAAAAAGACTGGCCAATTCGGGAGTATTTGAGACCCGGTGAGAAAAATGTTCTTCATGAGAGCTTGGTACCTCGTGATAAAATTCTATTACCACCTCTCCACATTAAGTTGGGTCTCATTAAGCAATTCATCAAGTCCCTTCCAAAAGATGGTGAGTGCTTTCGGTACCTTTGCTCAAAGTTCCCCCGACTTTCTGAAGCAAAGCTAAAGGAAAGAGTGTTTGTTGGCCCTGATATAAGGAAACTCATTTCAGATGGAGCATTCGCTGAAACGATGTCTGAGAAGGAAAAAGAAGCCTGGGATTCCTTCAAGGATGTTGTTCTCAAATTCTTGGGGAACAGGCGGGATGAGAACTATAAGGATATTGTTGCCAGGATGCTCAATGCCTTCAAAGAACAAGGCTGTAACATGAGCCTGAAAGTCCATTTCTTGCACTCCCATGTGAACTGCTTTCTTGAAAACGTGGGGGCGTACAGTGAAGAACAAGGTGAAAGGTTTCACCAGGACATCAAGGACGCAGAGAGAAGGTACCAAGGAAGATGGAACACCACTATGATGGCTGATTTCTGCTGGTTGCTGCTGTGGGAAACCCCAGATGAAAAATACGCCAAGCAGCGCACCAAGAGAAGCTTTCGGGGGAAGAAGAAACGGGCCCACCAGGAGATTGATTGACCCAAGAATGACTTTAAAATCTAAACTGTGTTGACAAATATCGTGTTTTTACTAAAGTTTGAAATAAAAATTTGCTAGTTATTACCACATTGTCGGATCTCATTTATTAGAATTTTATTTTCACACCATCGGGTGTTTGTCTTCATGTATTACAATGGTGCGGTTTGCGTTTTCTATTCTTACATACATACCTGTACAACATTTTTTGCACATTTCTTTGCTTTGCTTTGTGTCTAACCTCGCTCTTATATGCTCAATGTTTGTGCACATGTATGTGGCTGTTTTAAGTGCAGACAACTTTGCTACCATCACAGTGTGTTTTGTTGACATTACTCTATTCTTATGTGCTGCCTTGTTACAATTTTCTTTATTCTTATTTGAATAACTACTAAACAATTAGTATAAAGAATTCATCCAAGAAACTTTTATCTCGATCGCACTCAATCTGAAACGTTCACCTCAAACTGCTAACCCAATGTAGCAAAAAATCTGTACGTGATGGAGCAAATTGGTTACCAGATTTGGATTCAGCGCACCAAAAAACGTAAAAATCAACCGAAACATTAGAGGCAGTTTAAAAAAAATGCTTTTTTAGTGTACCTGTGTTATTTGTTCTGCATATAAATTAAACAGTTAGGGGTAAAGTATGCAGCCTTGTCGTACACCTTTGCTGATTTTAAACCATTCTGTCTCTTTTCGTTCCGTTTGAACTGTTGCTTCTTGATCAATGTAAAGGTTGTGTATGAGAACTATCAGATGTTCTGGTATACCCATGCTTCTTAATGTGGCCCAGAGGTTTTTAAAACTTAAAGTCAAAGGCCTTGCTGTAGTCAATAAAACACTTATAGATACCCTTTTCATACTGATTTTTCAAGGATCCATCTCACATCTGCACTGATGTCTCTCATTTGAATATAGAAAGACTAGGGGACATGCAATGAAGCTACAGGGTAAACTATTTAAGACTAATGAAAGAAAATATTTTTTCACTCAACGTGTAATCAAACTCTGGAATTTGTTACCGGAGGATGTAGTAAAGGCTGTTAGTGTAGCTGGGTTTAAAAAAGGTTTGGACAAGTTCCTGGAGGAAAGGTCCTTAAACCATTACAGTCAAACCTCGGTTTTCATGATTAATCCGTTCAAAAAAGTCTGACTAAAACCGAAACGGACTAAAACCGAAGCAAGATTTCCCATAAGAAATAATGTAAATTCAATTAATCCGTTCCAGACACCCAAAAATATTGACAAAAAATACATTTTATAGAGAATAACTATATTTTTACATACAGAAAACAATGAGAAATACATATAAATGGCTAATGAAATGGATAAATGAACATTTAACATCACATTTAACTTTATTGAAGACTCTTGTTGAGGGGAGAGGGAGGAGGAGAGGTTATTGTTTGGAAGGGACACTAATCTGATCGCTGACTCCGTCTCAACAGCGTACCCCGCAAGAGAAAGAACTGCCTGCCACATTCATTTAACATCTCCTGCTTACCCATTCAATATCTCCTGCTACCCTGCTACCTCCGAGCCTGAGGGGGCGCTCCAGAGAACAGGCAGGCGGTGGAGAGATCGGGGCCTTCCTCTCTGCAATCCTTGCATCTCTGACTCTGGCTCGAGGATGTTGCTCACCTGACTTTCGCATTTCAACACGCGATCGGTGAGTCGGGGGGGGGGGTAGTGCTGCCGGGACTGGGCAGGTAGTGTATGCAGACCAGCGGAAGGTGTATGTACACTATTGCAGTACTGTACTGTTGCTTTTCAGATCTGGCACACGCGATCGGTGAGTCCGGGGGGGGGGGGGGGTAGTGCTGCCGGGACTGGGCAGGCAAGCGTGTATTGCAGTACGAAAACCGAGGCGATAGACGAAAACCGAGACAAGATCGCAGTCTGAAAAGACGTCGAAAACCGAAACCGACGAAAACCGGGGCAACCGAAAACCGAGGTTTGACTGTATTAAGAAGGGACCCAGGATATCAATGCTTGACCCAGTACAAGCATTGCGGAACCTGTGTCTTTTGGGGAAACTGCTAGGTACGTATGACCTAGATTGGCCACTGTTGGAAACAGGATACTGGGCTTGATGGACCTTCGTCTGACCCAGTATGGCATATCTTATGTTCTTATTCCTAGCCCTTTCCTGAACCTAGCTTGCACTTCAGGCAGTTCTCATTCTAGATATGCTTGTGGTCTCCACTTGAGTAGAATCTTGCTGTCATGTGGGATCAGAGTGATTGTGTGATAATTTCAATAGAGAGTCGGGATCACCGAATCTCTATTGAAATTATGAACACAACACAATCACAGATCTTTTCTAGTCAGTAGGCCATAATGTTCTCTTCCAAATATCCTGGTCTTGTAAGTATGGTAACAGCCACATCTGATTGCTGTAATACTTCAATGATAATGCCATCAATGCCACGCAACAGCCATAATAAAAAATAATGTAAAGAGCTCCAAATAAAACAGCACTGGTGTTGAAAATTCTTCCACCCCTTCAAAGACAGAAGCAAATTTCATACCACACTTAAAAACATTCAATAAATAACCTATTCTTGTAACTACAAATCTTTGTCTCCCAGCGACCAATACCACCAGAGAAGAAATTGAACAGGACCAGATAACATCCCCCCCCCCCCCCCCACTACTTATCAGTCCTATTCATTACAAGCAGAGTCTTTATTGGACTCCACTACTATTGCAGAGCTAAAACATTACTATTAAGGATAGATTTTCCATTGCAGGAAGTGAAACCCTTTATCAATCCACCCACAAAGTTCCCCTACCCATCTTTCAAACACCACACATAGTCTACCAGATCCAACCCGCCAACTCCTCACCTGCATACATCATAAAGGAGCTCTAAACCAAGGGTTCTCAACCCAGTCCTTGGGACACACACATCTAGTCAGGTTTTCAGGATAACCACAATGAGTATGCATGAAAGAGATGCATACAACAGAGGCAGTATATGCAAAACTCTCATACATATTCATTGTGGGTATCATAAAAACCTGACTGGCTAGGTGTCCCCTGAGGTCTGGGTTAGCAACCACTGCTCTAAACCATTCACATGACCTGGACTAACCACCTCCAAAACAACTGCATTCTCACACCCAAATCTGACATACTATCGCAAACATAATTATTCATCCTCACTACCTCACACATCACAAATTTGCCCTCAACCTCTCGCACTCTGCTATCAAAATATGCACTCCCAGCATACAACATGATACCAAACACTCCTCTCTAACATAATCACACCAAAGGAACTTCAACCAATGATTCTCAATCTAGACCAACTCAATAAAATAAAAATAGCATCCAGTAGAGCAAGCTGAAAAAGCAACTAGAAGAATACTACTATACTACTAAACATTTCTATAGCACTACAAGGTATTTGCAGTGCTAAACATATTCAAAGAGCCAATCCCTGCTTGACAGAGCTTACAACCTAGTCAGGACAAACACAATAGAGGACAGAGATAAAAATAAGGGAAAGTGATGATAAACATGGTGGGTAAACAAGAGAATAAGGGGGTCAGGACTGAAAGACATTTTCAAAGAGGTGGTTTTTTCAGCCAGGATTTGAATAGGCCCAGAGATGGAGCATGGCTTACTGACTCAGGAAGTTTATTTCAGGCATATGGTACAGCAAGATGGAATGGAGTCTGGAGTTGGCAGTGGAAGAAAAGGGGAATAGACAGAAGTAATTTACTGGATGAGTGGAGTTCCCAAGGAGGGGGGTAAGGGGAGAATGGAGAAGAGAGATAACGAAGAGCTATAGAGTGAAAGGTCAGTAGAACTTGCAATTGTATGGGGAAACAAATAGGGGAGCCACTGAAGTGACTTTGAAGAGGAGTTATGTGGACATGACGACTCAGGCGGAAGATTAGCTATCTGGCTGAGTTTTTAATGGACTGGAGGGGAGAGAGATGATTCAGTAGCAGACCAGTGAGAAGCAGTTTGTGATAGTCTTAAGTGGAAGATGATGAAAGAGTGATTAAGGATTTTAGTAGTATGTTTAGAAAGGAAAGGACAAATCTTGCTGATGTTATAGAAAAAGGCTTCTCAGTCTTTCATTACACATTCTTGTTTTGTCTCTGTTTTGAAGGTCTTATATTGAATATTAAGTATTGATTTTGATACCATGAATATGTTGTAGATGACCCGTCTGTTCCCTAGTTTTCTCTCAAGGGCTCTTGTTTTAGATTGAGCATTTATTTATTTTATTTATTTAGACAGTTTTGTATACCACCTTATCCTTCAATCAAAGTGGTCACAACACAATTGGGGGATACATTTAACACGAGGGGATATGAGACACATACACTAATACTTACAGGGAACATGGGTAATGGAGGGTTAAGTGGCTTGCCCAAGACCACAAGGAGCACCTGTGGGACTAGAAACCCCAGTCCTTCCGGCCCAAGGTTGCTGTCCTCTAGTGGGATTTCAACCCCTGACCTTCCGGCCTGAGGTAACTTGCCCCAACCACTAGGCCACTCCTCCATAATGAGTAAAAGTCGGTGGGGATTCTTGTTTTGTTTGTAGTTATATAAGTAAGTGTCTCCATGGAGCCTGCAGTTTACAAACAGACCTTTAGTTACTCCCAAGAACATCTTACAGCATAGTTACTCACCTGTAACAGGTGATCTCCGGGAACAGTAGGACTTGAGTTTTCACATATGGGTATCGTTGGCATCGACGGAGCCCACGCGGGAACGCTCCCCAGCGTCCTATAGGAAAGCTTTTGGGAGCATCCCACTGCACCTGCGCTGCTGCCTTCCTGCCTTTCCAACTCTCCCTCTTCAGTTGTGTTTGTAGCTGAGACAAAAGGAGAGAAGAAGATAGAGAGAAATACAGATACAACTCCTAGGGGAGGTGGGTGGGTTGTGAAGACTCAATTCCTGCTGTTCCCGGAGATCACCTGTTACAGGTGAGTAACTATGCTATCTCCAGGAACAAGCAGGAATGTAGTCTTCACATATGGGGACTCCCAAGCTTAGAGATGCCAGGGAGATGACCCCATAGAGCATCTAAACCCAGGTTCAGGTGGGCCATGATTCCTCCCACTGCTCTAAATCGGATGCCTGTAGCCAAGCAATTTGATGTGCACCGATAGAAATAGCAGAGGTTCTGCTAATGCATTTGAAACAATCAAAGGATGCCCTGTTCATGAACTTAGAGACATTTTGGGCATGCTTAACAAGAGTAAGGAAATTGGCCCTCTTGTCATCGCGGAGAAGAGGGGCCATGAGTTCCAAATCCTTAGTAACCTCTTGAAGAAACATACCCATGTAGAGTATGTAAGAAGTTATTCTGGCCGATAGCATAGAGGCTTGAAAACATCGACGCCCAAAGGCATCGAGAGTCCTCGCCTCTCGGCCCGGAGGATTAGAGGGATGTGTTTTAGCACTTTTGATCCGGTGCATTGCTGATTCCATGATCATAGAATGGTGTGGTAACTATGTTTTTTGGAACCCGGGAAACTGCGGTACCGAGTACATTGTATCGAGTATTTGCGAATGTGGAGATACCGTTAAGGGGGTTTCCCACATTCGAAGCATGAGATCATGCAGAATTCGGTGTATGGGAAGGGTTGCAGCCTCCTTGGGGGGATGTCCAATACTGAAGAATTTCAAGTTCTTCAGCTCTCGGTTCCTTTTCGGGGGTCACGATAATCGAGAGGCCCACAGCCACATCCCATATAAAGTCTTGAAAAGACATGTCCTCTGGAGGAGACATCCGCCGTTGCGGCGGAGAGGGATCCTCTGGAAGAACTGCTCCGGTATCGATGGATTCGTCAGAAACCTCGGAATCAGATGACTCTAAGTATTGACGGGACGGATGCTCCCGTACCACCCGTCATTGGTACCGATCGAAGTCGGCATTGGAATGCCTCGATACCGGACCCTCTATACCAGACACCTATTCTAGGGCTGGCATGGGTGGTAGCATGGCAGTAACTGCCGAAGCATCTGGTACCGGTGTCGGTACCGATGGCTGCGGAACCAATTGTAGCGGCTTTAGTGGTATGGAGGCTGCTAACAAGGCCGCTAGGCTATGCTCAATGGCTTGGATACGTTGATCCATGGAGCCTGCTGATGTCTGGGTGTCGGTACCGGTGGAGCAGGCCACGACCCCAGAACATGGCACCAAGAGCTCTCTAGAGGTGGATGCCTCGGGAACATCTTGGGACCCCGTTAATGCTTTGGAGGCAAGGACCTCCCGCCGGGGTTGTTTGGCTGGTGTATTCTCCTCAAGGGCAATGCTGGAAGCATCTCAATGCTTAGAAGGAGATCTACCCTTTGAAGACTGACCGGTCTTCGAAGAAGACCTGGGTTTGGTTACCTGAGATCCATGGGAGGAAGATGAAGCCCAGGACGACGTTGATGCAACGGACATTGCATCCGAGGCAAAAAGGGTGCCGAGCTTGGCAGCTCTATTTTGCAGGCCCCTCTTAGTCATCTTTCTGCAGAGGAGACACTCCGATGAAGAATGGTTTGGGCCCAAACATTTAAGACACTAGTCATGGGTGTCAGTAGCGGAAATGGTACCGCCACATTTTGAACATTTTTTGAAACCACTAGATGGTTTCTCCATTTTGAGAATAAACAAGGCCTAGTGCCCAAAATGGCACTGAGGCACCAAGAGGGTACAGACCCTCAAGAAAAAGCTTTTTTTTTTTTTTTTTTTTTTAAAGAAGAAGAAAAGAAAGAAGACACCGGTGAAACCGGTATGGGCATCGACGGGAAGGCAGATGCGACCACAAAAAGGTGCTTTTCATGTCAAAGAACCCGAACTTCAGCCCTCCACAATTCCTTAAGGTGAAAGATGCTGAGCTACAATCAAAACAGCAAATATGTTATCTGGGTGTTACACTCGATCAGAACCTGGACATGAAGGCGCATATAGCTAACACGGTAAGATCCATATACTACAAAATCCGATCACTAAGACATCTTCGCCCACTGCTTGAACCTGAGGATTTCCGTACCATCTACCAGGCTCTGATCATGCCCCACTTTGACTATGCTAATGTCATTTTGCTAGGCCTCCCTCAATCCACCTTGAACCCTTTACAGCTTGCAATGAATAGCGCTGCGAGGATTCTCTATGGAGCATCTAGGAGTGAGCATGTGTCGCCCCTTCTGAAGCAGTTACACTGGCTTCCTGTACAGGCCAGGATCATTTTCAAGACATTACTACTTACCTTCAAAGCGGTAAACAGTCTCTCATCCACATCATTAACTGAACTCATCAAACCCATTTCTCCTAATAGATCAAGAAGATCAATGGCATTAAATACGCTATTGGTTCCCCGTGAACTTACAAAAAGCACCTCATCAACAGCAAACAGAGCTTTCAGTCTCCGTGCCCCGAAGCTTTGGAATATGCTGCCACCTGATATTAGAGCAATCACCAGCATACTCCAATTCAGAAAGGCCCTCAAACATTACCTATTCCTTATATACTTCCCAGTGAGTGCAGAATCACGACCCATCACTGTTAGTTATAGAAACTCTGAATCACCCATTGACCCTGAATTCCCCACTTAGTAAGTTCAACGCTCAACTGACCATTACGTCTCAACGGTGCCCTAACTTATAGATGTAAATAGTTTACACGACAATCAAAGTTTATTTACCTGAGTTGTAAAATTACCCTGTTATCCAAGTTGTTAACCCTGTTTAATGTAACTCAGACATTTTTGTGTACTGAAATGTTTTGTTTGATGTAAACCGCGCTGATGTCAAATAGTGCGGTATATAAGAAATGTAAATAAATAAATAAATAAAATAAATAAATAAAAAAAGGAAATTTTCTGCGGTGACAGGAGTTGCTGCCTGTCGGCTTCGCAGAAAACGAAAAACTGAAGAGGGAGAGTTGGAAAGGTGGGAAGGCAGCAGTGCAGGAGCAGTGGGATGCTCCCAAAAGCTTTCCTATAGAACGCTGGGGAGCGTTCCCGCGTGAGCTCCATCGGTGCCGATGATACCCATATGTGAACACTACATTCCTGCTTGTTCCTGGAGATCAAAGTGTTAAAAGCACAATCATTGTTTCACGATGCAGTGGAAACACCTGGTACTGATTTGGATAACCTGAAGGATAATGTTCGTGTGGATTTGCACATGCGTTCTATGCTTGAATATGTTAAAACCCAAATTATTCCCCATGGATTGCGAGTGGATAAAGCCCCTCGGATATTTCTGGACAATAGTGCGTTTGTTCATCGATGGATTGTCATACTAAATAAATGTTCTATGGACCTGATCGTATTGATAATTGAAACACTACAGGAACAATTATCTGTATTGAATTCTTCCTTGGAGAAATTAGTTTCTCAATTTGTGTCTTTGGATCCACCTGTTACACTAGATGAGATCTCCAAAGAATATTAACAGGACACAGATTCCTATCAAGGTACCCTCCATTAGAAAAAGATAGGTAAATTTCATTGGGACCAGAGAGATTATTCATCTAATAATGTTTATCACTGGTTAGTTCAACAAGAGGACACCCTGAAAGTGGAGTTACCCTCAGTGGGTCTATCCAGTGAAAGTTTTGATATTCTTGCTTTTGATGATAGCAGTACTAAGCTGCCTTCTACTTCTCGCAACCCTTCTTTTCAACAACGGGGAAACTATGCCGGCTGCCGGGGATATCGAGGTTCCCAGTGGCGGCCGTGGCAATGGCAGACAGCTCACACATCAGAATCCATTGTAATAACTTATCTTCCACTTCTTTGTCTTCGGTCCAAGAACAGGTGTTGAATAGGGACTGTTTTGTGTCCCCACACACCATCATGACCCTTTTCAAGCCCGCTTGGACATTTATCGTTTAATAAGGAATTTACAAATCAAACTTTTTTTCTGCTGTCATCAGGAAGATGTCAACAATATTATCACATCACTGTTTCGACCTAAGTCTTATTGGATTCCTCCGGGCCCAATCGACAGTCGCATTGCCACCTTTCGTGATCTACTTTTACAGGATTTACAAGTTATAGAGTCTTGTTTATCTACATCTTGGAAGTATCATAACTTATCCTGTAGTGAACGTCAAGCTCGTCACCTTTGGAAACAACAGGATCATCTTGTTATCAAGCCTGCTGATAAAGGTGGCTTGATAGTCATTCAAGACAACGGACAATATTTGCAGGTGGTTTCTTAGAATTGTCTGATCTCAAGTTCTATAAGCAAGTGGACGAAGATCCTACTCCTGAATTACAATATATTATATTTGACCCTTTACAAGATGCTTTTCAGCAGGGGTTCATCACTCGGCAGGAATATAAGTTCTTGAAAGTTACCCAACCTCGAGTTCCTATTTTTTATATGGTCCCTAAGGTTCACAAAACCTTAGCGTCTCCTTCTTGTAGACAGATCGTGTCGGGACAATTTTCTTTACTGGAGCCTCTATCTATGTTTTTGGATCATTATTTGCAACCGGTGGTTAAATCGGCACGCTCTTATATTAAGGACAGTACTGATTTTTTTGAATAAAATATCTCATGTTGATATGTCCTCTGGGTCATGTTTGTTGGTCACTTTTAATATTACAGCTTTATACACTAATATTTCTCAACTACAAGATTTACGTTTAGTCGAAAGTGCATTGCAACATCATCATTCTAGTGATAGACTTCCCAGTCATTTTTTACTGTCTTTGGCTCAGCTTCTTCTTCATAAGAATTACTTTCGTTTTCAGGACACCTATTTTGTTCAAGTTTACAGTGTTTCGATGGGAGCCACTGTAGCTCCTAGTATTGCAAACTTATATGTCACTCATTTTGAAGAGACTCATCTGTATTCTGTGGAGTGGTTTTTTTCAACTGGATTATGGCTTCATTTTAGAGATGATATCTTTTGCATATGGTTGGGATCACAGCATTCTCTGACTGAATTTACACAATGGTTAAATCTTCAAGATGCAAATCTCCAATTTACCATGACATGTTCTACTACTCATATTTCTTTTTTGGATATACTGGTTACTTTGGACAGTGGACACACAGCTAGACAATACAAAATTTATTATAAAAATATTGAAATAACATATAAATAGCCAAAACATATTAAAACTATAAAAATGTTAAAAACATATATTGTGAACAAATACATAAAAGTACTACAATGCTCATAAAAAATATAGTTTAATATATAAAATACATAAATAACATATATATTATGAAACAAATTAAAAAGAAGATGATGAAGATCCAAACGCAGAGTGGAGAACACAAGTAACTTGTATTAGGTTATACATTCAGATTATGTATCAAAAAACTGGCTACTAAATATTCACACAGTAAGTAGGTCATAAACTTACAACTGAATATGAAATATGATTGGTAAATAGACCTATTGTATGAACCAAGGGGGGGAAGAGGGGAAGGGGGGAAAAAAGGGGGGGAAAGAATGGGGAAGGGAGGGGGGAGGGGGGAAGGGGGAGGGGGAGGGGGGAGGGGGAGAAAGGGGGGAAGGGGGAAGAGGGGGGAGGGGAGGAAAAGCAAGAAAAGGGGGGGAGTAGAAGATGGTTGTACTGATACTTGTGTGAAGGCACAGTAATGTGGAAAGTTTTAGTGCCAAAAAACCTATATCTATATATTTATCTATATATTCTTTAAAAATGAAGCCACTGGGCATCCACAAAAACTAAATGGAGAGAGGAAGAAGGCATGATTTACTTACATGTGTGGCACTGGAGAATTTTACAAGCGCAAATGCACAAATGTGAAGGATCACTGAAAAAATGTACAATATGATAAGCCAAACACTTACTACAACTCTCAAAAACACACGCGGCAATCGCGCTTGCAACAATCCACTCAGTGTTCCCATACGTAAGTAGGAGCATGAAAATTCCATTCATACTTTTTTTCTTCATTTTTTAAAACAATCGCACATTTTTTATATGGGATTGTCTTGTATCACTGTCTCGCACAGCCCTTAATGAGGTTTTGCCTTAGTTGTGTTTAATTTAGAACGCTGTAGATTTTGTTTATATATCACAGAGGTTTAAATATCGGCAGAGTACTTTTATTATCGGAGTGTTTTTGAACCTCGCAGCTTTGAAGCTCATTTTTAAATGCTCTTCTATATAGATAAGTTGTTGGTTTTTGATGGTTGTACTGTGCCTTCAGTACAACCATCTTCTACTCCCCCCCCTTTTTCTTGTTTTTCCTCCCCCATCCCTTCCCTCTCCCCCTCCCCCCCTTCCTTCCATCTCCCCCTCCCCCTTCCTTCCCTCTCCCCCTCCCCCCCTCCTTCCCTTTTCCCCCTCCCCCCTTCCTTTCCCACACCCCCTTCCACTATTCCCTTCCTTCCCCTCTTCCCTTCCCGGTTTCCCTTCCCCCTCCCCCCCTTTCCCTTCCCCCCCATTCTTCCCCCCCCCCTTTTTCCCCCTTCCCCCCCTTGGTTCATATAATAGGTCTATTTACCAATCATATTTCATATTCAGTTGTAAGTTTATGACCCACTTACTGTGTGAATATTTAGTAGCCAGTTTTTTGATACATAATCTGAATGTATAACCTAATACAATTTACTTGTGTTCTCCACTCTGCGTTTGGATCTTCATCATCTTCTTTTTAATTTGTTTCATAATATATATGTTATTTATGTATTTTATATTTTTAACTATATTTTTATGAGCATTGGATCATTTACATGCAGTACTTTTATGTATTTGTTCACAATATATGTTTTTAACATTTTTATAGTTTTAATATGTTTTGGTTATTTATATGTTATTTCAATATTTTTATAATAAATTTTGTATTGTCTAGCTGTTTGCCCCCTGAAGAAGGCTACGGCCGAAACACGTAGGAGCTTAAATTAAACCTGTACCACCAATCTACGACTCTTTGTTTTAGTGTTTTCCTCGATTTACTGCAAGAGCAGGCGCTCCTCCTTGTGTTTTCCCGTTTACTTTGGACAGTGGGACATTTCATACTTCTTTATATAAGAAAGCTGTTGATCACAATCAATTGTTGCATTTTGATAGCCACCAACTTTATAAACTGAAAAGCGCGTTACCAATTGGCCAGTTTTTGCCATTAAGGCATATTTGCACCTCACATCAAGATTTTTTCTGTCAGGCTATGCTTTTGCAGCATAAGTTGCGTGAATGTGGCTATCCTCAACAGGTGATACGGGCGTCATATTTATGGGCCAAATTTGCCTACCGGTCTTTGCTGCTTGGCAAACAAACTCCTGCAATGGATAAACAGGTAGTTGTATTGCAGTATTCAGAAGGAGCACAACATTTAGTCCATAGAATGGCTAAACATTGGCATGTCTTGTCTCTTTATGAGATATTTAAAAATGGCCCTTCTTTTGCCTTTCGTCGGCCTCACAATTTGAGAGATCTGTTGGTCCATACTGATTTTTCTGTTGCTAAAAGCTCTAGAACCAGATGCCATCAGCCCTACAATCAATGTTCGATGTGTGCATTTTCACTTGACATTTCTGTTGGCAAGACCCTCAGTCATTACTGATGTTCCCTTTACAGCACATTACTGACTGTCAGACCTCTTGGGCTGTTTATGTTGTCATCTGCCCTTGTAGGTTGATTTACGAGGGCAGGACTTGACGCAAAGTGAAGACCTGCTTATTGGAACACAAGTCTCGTTTAACCACTAAATCTATCAATGCTCCCATGGTGCAACATTGTTTGCGGTTTTCTTATCAACGGGAACAGTTGCGTTGGTTTGTAATTGATGTGATGGAAACTTCATGTGCTGGCGATCGTTTACACAGGTTTACTCGCTTGGAACAGTGCTGGATATTTCATTTGAACTCAGTACATCCTACTGGACTGAACAAATCTCTCAATTGGATGACTGCCATTTCATTATTTGGCTAACTGGCTTTCAGGTCTGTTTGTCTTCTGCCACGAGCTCTTATAAATTAGGGATAATGAGTTCCTCTGAGTTTAGGAAAGTTAGAGACGCTGGTTGTCTTGTCCTGCTGCAGCCCTTTGAAATTGGGCGAAACTAATTCGACATTGACATTCATCTTATGACATTTCCAGCGCTGACAGAGTGTGTTCGTCTTGACTGAGGAGCTTCTACCTACAACTAAGTGTTTTATTTATTTTAAATGCATTTGAAAAAGGTAAAATACATTACTGCCTATGACTGACATTGTGGGAGATTAAGCAGAGATAGCTTTGCTATAGGTATTCGGTTTGCCTTAGCATAATCCCGCTTTCCTTTTCTGAGGCATCCTTTACGCATACTTCCATTCCTTAGGCTGGCATGCAGGCTTATCAGTCTTTCATTACACATTCTTGTTTTGTCTCTGCTTTGAGGGTCTTATACTAAATATTAAGTATTGATTTTGATAACATGAATAAGTTGTAGAATACCCCTGTCTGTTCCCTAGTTTTCTCTCAAGGGCTCTTGTTTTAGACTGAGCTTAGAAAAAGAAATGACAGCTATCTATTGGATCTGTGCTGAGAAAGAGAGAGATGATCAAAGATGACTCCATAAGTCCTTCAATACCGAGATGAAAGATTCCAGATTACACCTTGTGATAAGGAAGCTTATCATAGCTCAGGAAGGAGCTATAGTAAAGGTGAAGTGACTCTGAACAAGCAACCTGTCAGTTCTGGTAGAAATAAGAAAACAGAATTTTTCCATAAAAGACTACCAGTCCCAGAATGCACCAGGTTTCCAACAGCCATTAGAGGAGCTGAAGTGGGGAAACGTGTGTTCAATCAGGAGGGCTATGAGGTAATCCCCAAGCACTCATCTCAAAGGGCAGGGCCTGATTCAGCACAGCTGCGCTGTGCTAGGGTGGAGCACTCATCTAAGCAGAATAAAGGTAGAGTTTATTCTACAGAGAATTATCCTCAGTTTCATCTGGGAGATCCTCAGATTCATCTTGGACAGCTTCATCATCTGGAGGATTATCAGAAGCAGAAGCCAGACCGGACGGACAGAGCGGGCAAGAAACCCTTTGGAAGAAAGAAGAGAAAAGCATTTGGGAGGTCTAAAGGAGTCCAGAGCAGTACGTATACTGGGAGACATTCAAAAGGCCAGCATACACCATTGGACTGGGGAAAGCCAGAGGAATGGTGCTGCAGAGCTAGGAATCTCCAGACGGTACCTGTGAGGGAGACGGCTGCACGTGGAAGGGACCCTAAGACCCATGCCAGAAGGTATGTGAAGAGAGATCCAGTGTCCAGGGATCTGGATTGGAAGGCTGGACATAAGAACTGAACTACATACAGGCCAGGCTATTTAGAGAGGAACTCTAACAGCAATGGAAGCTCAGGTATGAACACTGATCTATGCCCTAGCTATACCCTTGAAAGACAGCAAGGAAAAAGTATTCTCCTGAAAGTGCTACATTGAGAAATTCCTCTGTGCCAATCCATGATTTTGAACCCATGATTGTTGAAGAAGGGGGAGAGGTCTTAGATACAGGCTGTGAATACATGGATTGCTCTCTGTCTAAACTCCTTTGGTAATTTTCTGTTACAAAGTACAACAACCATCACAAAGAAATACAAACTTGTTCTTTAATCTACTCAGAAAAGCTCCTGAGTAGGATTTGAGCCACGCAGTAGAAAGCAAGCCAGCTAAGGGGTTTCAGCTGGGTAACTGCTAGCAATTGAGCCTTACCTAATTGCTTGTGAGCTCTGAGGAAATCACTTCTGAGTCTATGTGTGAAGATATAAGAAGTTAACCTGAAAAGAACAGTTTTTCCCTTCTTTGTGGGTTTTGTTTGTTGATTAAAGCAGTGTTTCCCAGTACCGGGCCGCCCGAGGAACTTTAAATAATTTCACTGTGGGTCCTCCCGCCTCCTGATTGGCCGAAAGGCAAACCCCATGCCATTGGTCGAGGAGGAGGCGCCGCGGGAGGACTGAGGACTTGAGGTCGGAGACGCGGGGACAGAAGAGAAGTTCCTGTGAGGTAAGTGCACAGAGGAAGTGGGTGACAGTGGTGGGTGAAGGGAATCACAGTGATTGAAGCCAACAGCTGAAGAAGTGGGATGCGGCCATTTTGTGGGTGAGTGTGTGGGGCACAGGTGAAGAGGGAGTCCACAAAGTGTAATGCCCACATGAAGTAAGGAGTTACTTTAATGGTAAAGGTGGCTCTAGAGTCCACGCTGGCATCTCTGTATTGAAAGAGGCACGATGATCTCTGTATTGAAAGGGGGAACGCTGGCATCTCGGCATTGAAAGGGGGCACAGTCATCTTTTGTGATTTATATATATTTCACAGTTATTTTATCTGGCGCAACACTATTTTATGTTTTTATTGTTTCCGATTGTGAGGTGTGAGCACAGTTAAGTGTATGCTGCCGGATTTGTGCACTTTATCTGATTTTTTTCACTTTATATTAATATTTATATGCTTTTTTGATACACTGGTCATATATTTATAACACTGATCACATTTTTGCGCTGATAGTTTTTGGATTTACATTCGGATTTAGGTGACGTCTGGAGCTGAGCGGTTGCAAGCAGCAGTGGAGTGAAGAGAAAGAGAAGGTATCACTCTTCTAGCTCTTCTATCTGTTCACCGGTACTCATGTGTGTACTGACGTGTTATTGTGTCTGCTTTAACCCCACAAATTAGTAAAAAATGAGTATATGAAACAGACATCGTTAGAAAGTTTTCTTGGGAAGAAAAAAAGGCCCAGTGAACAGACAGAAGAAGAGCCTTCAACATCAAAGAACTATGCAACCTTTAACAGACAATACCATGAGTCCTATTTGAAATATGGATTTATCGGGACAGGTGATTCCCACGCACCAAAACCGATCTGCATAGTTTGCGGCGAGAAGCTCTCTAATGAGGCAATGAAACCTTCAAAACTGCTTCGCCACTTGACCGCCAAGCACCCTGGCATAAAAGACAAGCCCCTGGAGTATTTTGAAAGAAAAAAACGGGAGCACGAAGCACAGAAGAAATTTATGAGGGCCACCACATCAATAAAGGAGAATGCACTGAGAGCATCATATTTGGTGGCTAAACCGCATTGCTAAGGCTAAAAAGCCATTTACTATCGGTGAAGAATTGATCTTGCCCTCCACTAAAGACATTTGCCGTGAACTTCTAGGAGATGCTGCTGTGGAAAAGGTAGCACAAGTGCCTTTGTCAGCTAGCACTGTGACTAGGCGCATTGAGGAAATAGCCGGAGACATTGAGGCACAATTGTTGGAGAGGATTAATACATCACCGTGGTATGCACTCCAGGTTGATGAATCTACAGATATCGACAACAAGGCACTACTACTTGTTTATGTGCGATATCTATATCAGGAGGATGTGCATGAGGATTTGTTATGTGCACTATCTTTGCCAACCAACAACCACAGGAGCAGAACTGTTCAAGTCACTGGATGGTTATATATCAGGAAAACTGAAATGGTCCTTTTGTGTCAGCATATGCACAGACGGAGCTGCTGCCATGACCGGACGACTGTCTGGTTTAACTGCTCAGATTAAGGAGGTTGCACCTGAGAGTGAATCTACGCATTGTATCATTCACAGGGAAATGCTGGCAAGCGGAAAAAAATGTCACCGGAATTTAACAGCGTATTGAGTGATGTCGTTAAAGTTATTAACCACATTAAAGCACACGCACTTAACTCGCGCCTGTTTGAGCAGCTTTGTGAGGAGATGGACGCAGAGTACAGATGCCTTCTCTTATACACAGAAATAAGATGGTTATCCAGAGGAAAATCGCTAACCAGAGTATTTGAATTACGAGAGCCATTGCAAAGATTTCTCTCAGAAAAGAAGTCACCGCTGGCAGCACATTTCAGTGACAAGGTATGGGTCGCAAAACTGGCTTACCTGTGTGACATATTCAGCCTGCTCAATGAACTCAATCTGGGCCTTCAGGGGAAAATGACAACTGTTTTCAAGTTGTCAGACAAAGTAGCTGCATTTAAAGCCAAACTGGAGTTGTGGGGACGGCGCGTGAACAGAGGCATTTTGGACATGTTTCAGACATTAGCGGGGATTTTAGGCGAGACTGAGCTTGAACATTCATTCTGCCAGTTGGTGCATGATCACCTGTCTTTGCTTTTAAAAGAGTTTGAGCGCTACTTCCCAACCACAAAAGACCTACGAACTGGTAAGGAATGGATCCGCAACCCATTTGCCAACAAATCAGGCGAATCTAGCATGTCTATGCAAAAAGAAGAACAACTGCTGGAGATTGCAAATGACGGTGGCCTTAAAACTACATTCGAGACAACAACTCTACCGGTGTTCTGGATTAAAGTCATGGCGGAATATCCTGAGATTGCCACCACAGCACTTAAATCCCTATTACCATTTCCGACAACCTATCTGTGTGAAGCGGGGTTTTCTGCAGTGACAGCAACCAAAACAAAACAACGGAATAAACTGGACATAAGCAACACACTTCGGGTGTCATTGTCTCCTATTACCCCCAAATGGAACCGTCTCGTTGCAAAGAAACAAGCTCAGGGTTCTCATTGATTTGGAATTCTAGTGAGTTAAATAAAATAAATCACTTTATATTCATTTTTTTGGTGTAGCTGTATTTTATTTTGAAGGCATGTTTAAATACAATTAAATTAAAATTATTAAATTAAAACAAGCGGGCCACGGAAAAATTATCAAACGTTTACCGGTCCGCGGCGATAAAAAGGTTGGGGAGCACTGGATTAAAGCACTGCTAAGAAAATATTAGCTAGAGCCTATAGAAAAGACCAGTTTGTTACCAACCAGGTCTTTATTCTTTTGCTTTGATTGCCTGACAAGTTCAGCTGTTGTTTTCCTGATTTTGTTTTTCTAAGTTTAACACTGAAAGCAAGTATCCTGTTTTATGTGCTACCAAGCATATCTGTGTTGGGAGAAATAACCCCATAAATAAATATCTTATTGGCTTTACACTCAAGCACAACTAATTATTGTGAGCGGCTGTGTCTGGTGTGAATGGACTGCATTTCCCACAATCCCTTGCAAATCATATTGATATATGCCTTTGCCAAGACTGTGAACATTCTCACCCAGGCACCCGTCTGACAAATGGCGTAGTTTTTCGGATTGTTTTTGCGCAAAAGGGATTTACTTGCTAAGGATTACAACTCAAGTCTGAAGGAAAAGACAGTTCAAGCTTAAAAGCTGAAAGAAAAGATTTTCCCTCAATTGCACTTTGGAGGAGAGGTAGCTGTTCCAGGAAGAAAAGACCCTGTGCAGAGCTGGATTCATCACTGGCATAAGGTAACAAGTACCTGGGCATGTCTAGTGGTGGATGGGAGTAAGGCACAGGGGTAATTAAAAAAAAAAAGTAGGAAAAAAACAAACCTGTTTGGAAGGTGGTGCACTGTGCTGTTTTTTTTTTGTGTTTTCTTGCAGGGATCAAGATGGATCCAAGGGAGATGGCTAGCTGGATGGCAGCCCAGTTTAGCAGGCAACAGGAGCTAGCACAGCAGGCTCAGGACACTGCTATGAAAGCCTTAATGGACCAGCAGACGACAGTGCTTGATCTGGTGCAAGCCCTAGTTAAACTGCAGAACCAAAGTGGACCAGATGCAAGACCAGCAGTAAATACTGGTACACCCCATGTGGACAGTGTGGGACTCAATCAGGGAATTGGGGCATTTAGTTTTGGGAAGCTAACTCCAGATGATAATGTTGATGATTTTCTAGAGTCTTTTGAAAGAGTGGCACAAGCATTAGCATGACCAGAGACCCAGTGGGCAGTAAGGCTGGCAGCCTCATTAACTGGAGAGGCGCTTGCAGCTTACAGAGCAATGCCAGCAGCCCAGGCTTTGAATTATAAGGATGTAAAGGCTGCTATTAGAGATCGCCTAGGGTTGTCTATTTCAGAGTATAGGCGAATGTTTAGAGCTACTACATTAAGAGTGGGTGAAACACCCAGGGCTCTGAGTCAGAGAATCAGAGGATTAGCTGTAAAATGGTTGGAGTCTGAGCAAAAGACGGTAGAAATGTTATTAGACATTATCATGCTTGAACAATTTATGTCTGCTGTGCCTAAAGATTTGCACACTTTCCTTATACAGCAAAATTGCCAAAATCTTGGAGAGGCAACCATGCTAGCAGAGAGATTCTTGGAAGCCACGCAGGCTTGCCATAGAATGGGTGGCCCTCTGAAGATGGGTGCTGAGGCAAGCTGTGCAGTATCAGAAAAGAAAATAGTTAAAAGTGTTTCTGAAAATAAATGTACTGTGCCAAACCAGATGACACAGTGGAGTAGAAAGAAATGTTTCAAGCGTGGAAAATGAGGACATTTAAAAAAGGGATGCCAGACACACACTAGCTTAATAGGTGTGGATTTAAAACAGCCCAAAGAAGGATTTCTTTTGATGGTTGATGTGCAAGGAATTACCACAAATGCTTTGTTAGACTCTGGGGCAGACCAGAGTATGATGTCAAAAGGCTTTGGAAGAGAATAGAGGCCCAAGAAGGATTTGTGCCTAGAACCCCTGAAAGCCAAGTTCACATCAGATGCATTCATGGTGCTGCAACATCATATCCCACCTATAGGCTAAAGGTTAAGTGCCTGGGGAAACAAGAGGAAGTCCTGTTAGCAGTGGTGCCTAGGCTACCCTTTGATTTGGTTCTAGGAAGAGACTGGCCAAGATTTAAGCAGGGTCTAGTGGAAGGACTAGGAAAGAAGGAGGGAGAAGGTTTAATGGTAATAGCTCCCGGGCCTTTATTTGGAAGTCCTCAGACCCCAGCTAAAAAGATGGTTAGGCGTCCAGAAGACCAAGCTACCCCAAAGCAGACATTTGTCTTAAAGTACCATAGGGTCACAGAGAAGGCCCAAGCTCCTAAGCGGGCAACCCCTCAAGCTGCTGGGTTTGACCTGTGCAGTATAGAAAATGTGACTGTACCTAGCCAAGGGAGAGCCCTGGTTGACACTGGTCTCCAAGTGGAAATACCTATTGGATGCTATGGGAGAGTAGCCCCAAGGTCCGGATTAGCCCTTAAATATTTCATCGATGTGGGTGCGGGAGTAATTGATCCCGATTACAGGGGCAATATTAAAGTTCTGTTATTTAATTTTGGACAGAATGATTATCACGTGAAGACAGGAGACAGAATTGCCCAATTGATCTGTGAGAGACTGGGTTTTCCACCTGTGGAGGAGGTCACATCCCTGGAAATTCTGAGCGTGGAACCAAAGGCTTTGGTTCTACTGACGTCAAAGGGGTTAAAAGCCTAGCTGCCACCTGTGCCCGAGAGAGGGAGGTGAATGAAGAGGAAGATTTGGGACCCCAGGTATCTGATTGTAAAGAAAAATCAGAGCCCCAAATAGGGGAGGACCTGACAGAGGTACAACAGGAAGAAATTAGGAAATTGCTTAAAGAATTCCGAGATGTGTTGACACCCATACCTGGGGAGACACATTTGGTTGCCCATGAAATAATAACTCCACCTGGGAAATTAGTTCGTCAAAGGCCATATCGCTTGCCTGAAGCCAAGAGACAGGAAGTAGTGGCACAAGTCCAGGAAATGTTGGACATGGGAGTAATAGAGGAGTCAAAGAGTCCCTGGAATAGCCCCATAGTCCTGGTGCCGAAGCCTGATGGATCTTTAAGATTTTGTATTGACGTCCGGCAGGTAAACGCAATATCAGTTTTTGATGCATATCCAATGCCAAGAATTGAAGAGCTGTTGGACCAGCTGGGACAGGCTCAATACTTAACCACCCTTGATATGACAAAAGGATATTGGCAAATCCCTCTAACCAGGGAGTCGAAGCCGAAGACTGCATTCAGCACCCCCGTTGGCCTTTTCCAGTTCAAGAGGATGCCTTTCGGACTGCATGGAGCAGCGGCTACCTGCCAAAGGTTAGTGGATCAGGTACTTCGACCCCACCAAAATTATGCTTTTGCATATATGGATGATGTCATAATCCATACTAACACCTGGGCGGAGCATCTAAAGAGGATCAGGGCAGTCTTGTGCTCCATGAAGCAAGCGGGAATCACTTTAAACCCGAAAAAGTGTGCCTTTGCAAATAGGGAGGTAAAATACCTGGGCCACCTAGTGGGAAGAGGAAAAATTAAACCTCTAATGAGTAAGGTAGATAGCATCAGGAATTTTCCCCCTCCAACAACAAAGAAACAACTAAGAAGTTTCTTGGGACTTATTGGATACTACCGCAGATTTATACCGCAATTTGCAGAGAAAAGTGCAATTTTCACGGATATGCTGCGGAAGAATTGTCCAAACCAGCTAAAGTGGACACCTGAAGCTGAAAAAGCATTTTCAATCCTAAAAGGAAAATTGTGTACAGGACCGGTACTGAAAGGGGTGGACTTCAGGAAACCCTTTCTGGTTCAAACCGATGCATCGGATGTAGGGCTAGGAGCGGTTCTATCCCAGTGTCACGAAGGGGAAGAGCATCCTGTGATGTACCTGAGCAGGAAGTTGTCACCGGCTGAACAAAAGTATTCCACAATAGAAAAAGAATGTTTAGCTATTAAGTGGTCAGTGGAGGCGTTAAGGTTTTACCTTACAGGGAGAAAGTTCCAGTTGGTCACAGACCATGCCCCACTTAAGTGGTTGCAGCAAATGAAGAACCACAATGCCAGGTTGACACGCTGGTACATGGCCTTACAGGCATTTGATTTTCAAGTGGAATATCGTGCTGGGAAGTTACACAAGAATGCGGATGCCCTTTCCCGTATTACGGACTGTAGAGAAGAAGTTTCACCAGTTACACCAGTCCGTAATAACTTAAGCAGGGGGGTATGTGATAAGGAAGCTTATCATAGCTCAGGAAGGAGCTATAGCAAAGGTGAAGTGACTCTGAACAAGCAACCTGTCAGTTCTGGTAGAAATAAGAAAACAGAATTTTTCCATAAAAGACTACCAGTCCCAGAATGCACCAGGTTTCCAACAGCCATTAGAGGAGCTGAAGTGGGGAAACGTGTGTTCAATCAGGAGGGCTATGAGGTAATCCCCAAGCACTCATCTCAAAGGGCAGGGCCAGATTCAGCACAGCTGCGCTGTGCTAGGGTGGAGCACTCATCTAAGCAGAATAAAGGTAGAGTTTATTCTACAGAGAATTATCCTCAGTTTCATCTGGGAGATCCTCAGATTCATCTTGGACAGCTTCATCATCTGGAGGATCATCAGAAGCAGAAGCCAGACCGGACGGACAGAGCGGGCAAGAAACCCTTTGGAAGAAAGAAGAGAAAAGCATTTGGGGGGTCTAAAGGAGTCCAGAGCAGTACGTATACTGGAAGACATTCAAAAGGCCAGCATACACCATTGGACTGGGGAAAGCCAGAGGAATGGTGCTGCAGAGCTAGGAATCTCCAGACGGTACCTGTGAGGGAGACGGCTGCACGTGGAAGGGACCCTAAGACCCGTGCCAGAAGGTATGTGAAGAGAGATCCAGTGTCCAGGGATCTGGATTGGAAGGCTGGACATAAGAACTGGACTACATACTGGCCAGGCTATTTAGAGAGGAACTCTAACAGCAATGGAAGCTTAGGTATGAACACTGATCTATGCCCTAGCTATACCCTTGAAAGACAGCAGGGAAACAAGTTTTCTCCTGAAAGTGCTCCATTGAGAAATTCCTCTGTGCCAGTCCATGATTTTGAACCCATGATTGTTGAAGAAGGGGGAGAGGTCTTAGATACAGGCTGTGAATACATGGATTGCTCTCTGTCTAAACTCCTTTGGTAATTTTCTGTTACAAAGTACAACAACCATCACAAAGAAATACAAACTTGTTATTTAATCTACTCAGAAAAGCTCCTGAGTAGGATTTGAGCCACGCAGTAGAAAGCAAGCCAGCTAAGGGGTTTCAGCTGGGTAACTGCTAGCAATTGAGCCTTACCTAATTGCTTGTGAGCTCTGAGGAAATCACTTCTGAGTCTATGTGTGAAGATATAAGAAGTTAACCTGAAAAGAACAGTTTTTCCCTTCTTTGTGGGTTTTGTTTGTTGATTAAAGCACTGCTAAGAAAATATTAGCTAGAGCCTACAGAAAAGACCAGTTTGTTACCAACCAGGTCTTTATTCTTTTGATTTGATTGCCTGACAAGTTCAGCTGTTGTTTTCCTGATTTTGTTTTTCTAAGTTTAACACTGAAAGCAAGTATCTTGTTTTATGTGCTACCAAGCATATCTGTGTTGGGAGAAATAACCCCATAAATAAATATCTTATTGGCTTTACACTCAAGCACAACTAATTATTGTGAGCGGCTGTGTCTGGTGTGAATGGATTGCATTTCCCACAATCCCTTGCAAATCATATTGATATATGCCTTTGCCAAGACTGTGAACATTCTCACCCAGGCACCCGTCTGACAACCTATAAAGAACAACATGAATAAAATACAATCTCTAAAATGCCTGTATGCAAATACTGGAAGTCTAAAATATAAGATGGGAGAGTTAGAATATATAACATTAATGAAAGGTTAGATACGATTGGCAACTCAGAGACCTCGTGGAAGGAGGACAACCAATGGGACACTGATACCTGGGTACAAGCTATATCACAACAATAGAATAGATCAAACTGATGAAGGGTTTTGTATGTTAAAGAGGACATTGAGTCAAATAGGATAAAGGTTTTGCAGGAAAAAAAATACACTGTAGAACCTCTATGGATAGGAGCTCCATGAAGAAAGTGGAAGGCAACAGCAGTTAGGGTGTACTACCGACCGCATGGTCAGAATGAATAGATAGATGATGAAATATAAAAGAAATCAGGGAAGCTAACAAAGGTTACAATATAGTAATAATAGGTGATTTCAATTACCCCAATATCGATTGGGTCAAAGTCACTGCAGGACATGATAGAGAGATAAAGTTTCTAGATGAAATAATTGACTGCTTCTTCAAGCAGCTGATTCATGAACAGACAGGAGGGGAAGCCATTCTGGACCTTGACCTTGGTGGAACACAGGATCTGGTACAAGAGATAAGGGTTTTAGGGCCACTTGACAATAGAGCATAGTTACTCACCTGTAACAGGTGATCTCCGGGAACAGCAGGAATTTAGTCTTCACATATGGGTATCGTCGGTACCGATGGAGCCTGCGCGGGAACACTCCCCAGCATCCAATTAGAAAGCTTTTGGGAGCATCCCACAGCGCCTGCGTGCTGCCTTCCCGCCTTTCCCTACTGCTTCTCTCCAGTTGAGTTTAAAGCTGAGACAAAGAGAGAGAGAGAGGGAAAGAAGAAAGAGATAGATAGAGAGATACTTCTCTCCAGTTGAGTTTAAAGCTGAGACAAAGAGAGAGAGAGAGGGAAAGAGAAAGAGATAGATAGAGAGATACAACTCCTAGGGGAGGTGGGTGGGTTGTGAAGACTAAATTCCTGCTGTTCCCGGAGATCACCTGTTACAGGTGAGTAACTATGTTATCTCCAGGAACAAGCAGGAATGTAGTCTTCACATATGGGGTTTCCCTAGCTTTAGATGCCAGGAAGAGAACCCCAGAAGTTGTGTGTCCGTGAAAGGGCTCCACTTCCCCACATGGATCTCTGGCATCCTACCAGGGATGGTGGGTAGGAGTTGATTAGGTATGGAACAGGTGTTGGTATGGAACAGTCCTTGTCCAAGCAGTAATGGGCTGTGAAGGTATGAACCGAGGCCCAAGTGGCTGATCGACAGATGTCGTCGATAGACAGAGAGTGCAGATGAGCCATTGAAGCTGCCATGGCTCTCACATTGTGAGCTGTGACATGGCCCTCCAGAGGAAGATTCTTACTCTGATAGGAAAAGGAAATACACTGTGCAATCCAGTTGGACAGTGTTCTCTTGGAGACTGGAAGTCCCAAATGAGAAGGATCAAAAGCAACAAAGAGTTGAGAGGACTTTCTATGTTGCTGTGTTCTTTGTAAGTAAAAGGCTAAAGCTCTTTTACAGTCCAAAGTATGAAGATTCCTTTCTGCATTTGATGCATGAGGTCTTGGAAAAAACACAGGCAGGTAGACCGCTTGGTTCAGATGAAAAGGCGAGACCACCTTTGGCATAAAGCGTGGACGAGTCCAAAGGACTACCTTGTCATGATGGAAGCTTATATAAGGAGGATCAGCCACTAATTGCCTGCAACTCATTGATGCGACGTGCTGATGTGACTGCAAGGAGAAAGATAACTTTCCAGGAAAGAAATTTCAACAAGGTAGTAGCTAAGGGTTCGAAAAGTGGCTTCATGAGCTGGCCAAGAACCAGGTTTAAGTCCCATGGCACCGGTGGTGGCCTAATGTGAGGCTTAGTTAGAAGAAGGCCTCTCATAAATCTTGCTATAAGAGAATGGGAGGAATTAGGTTGTCCATTTAAAGGCTTGAAAGAAGCTGCAATAGAACTCAAATGGACTCTTACTGAGTTAGTCTTAAGTCCTGCATTGCATAAATGAAGGAGATACTCCAGTAATGATTCCAGAGGTATCGCAAGGGGGCTAAGACCCTTCTGCGAGCACCATATGGTAAACCTTTTCCACTTGAAAGCATAAGAGCGTCATGTGGAAGGTTTTCTGGAAGTATAAAGGATATCCTTTACTTGCTGAGAAAGGTTAAGATCATAAAGATCTAAGCCTTCAGCAACCAAGCCCTGAGATGCAGAGACTGGGGAATGGGATGCCATAACATTCCGTCATCCTGAGACAGGAGATCTGGAGCATACTCTAGCTCCAAAGAGGGGAGCTTGAGAGAGATGTAGAAGCAGAGGGTACCACACTTGCCATGGCCAATGTGGAGCTATGAGAATCATACGGCCTCTGTCTCTCTGAAGCTTGAACAGGGTTTTGGGAATTAGAGGAATGGGTGAAAAGGCATAAAGGAAGTCTTGACTCTAATGAAGGAGGAAAGCATCCCTGGCCTGAGAGCCCTGAGCCGGAATTCTGGAACAGAACCGGGTAAGTTTGGCATTCAACGGACTTGCAAAGAGGTCTATGTCCAGGGTTCCCCAAATTTGAAAAATCTTGGCCACCTGGTCTACATGTAGAGACCATTCGTGTGGAAGCTGAACTCGACTGAGTCTGTCTGCCCAAGAGTTTTGGATACCTGGAAGATACACTGCCAGGAGATGAATCTGATGCTCTCTGGCGAGGGCCCAGAGTCGCAAAGCTTCGTTGCAAAGGGACAGAGTCTGTTCCTCCCTACTTGTTCACATAGAACATGGCTATTTGATTGCCCGTATGAATGAGGACTGTCTTGTAGCTGCGCAGGGAGTGGAACACTCGAAGAGCAAGGAAGATTGCTTTGAGCTCTAAGAGATTGATGTGTAGATGAGCCTTCTGTGGAGTCCAAGTGACTTGGGTGGAGAGGTCTTGCAGATGAGCTCCCCAACCCACTGGTGAAGCATCTGTTGTGAGAGTTGCCTGGGGTAAAGGTTGTTGAAATGGGGACCCCACCAACAGGTTTTGAGTGGACTGCCACCATAGGAGGAACAAAATAAGGCGATTTGTGTTTGCTATTTTGTCTGACAGGCACATGATGCCTGGGTCCATTGAGTGGATAAAGTCCACTGGGCTGCTCTCATATGGAGGCGAGCATAAGGAACCACATGCACGGTAGATGCCATGTGGCCTAGTAGTTGTAACATTTCTCGAGCAGTGAGAAGAGGCTTTAGCACTGCTTGAGAAGCTAACTGCATCATGCGAAGGCAACGGGTCTGGGGAAGATAGTCCCTTGCTTTTCTGGTATCCAGCAAAGCTCCTATGAACTCTAGAGACTGAGTGGGAGTTAGGCTGGATTTTGGGATGTTTATGAGCAGACCCAAATACTGAAGGATACGCATTGTGCAAGATAGAGAAATCCTGGCCTCTGATTCTGATGGGGCTCGAAGGAGCCAGTCGTCTAAGTAGGGGAAGATGAATATTCCTAGAGTGTGAAGAAATGCTGCTACCACAGCCATGCAGTTCGTAAACTCCCTTGGTGCTGAGGCCAGGCCAGCACGTAGGGAGGAGTAGCCTAGTGGTTGGGGTAAGGTACTTCAGGCCGGAAGGTCGGGGGTTCAAATCCCACTAGAGGACAGCAACCTTGGGCCGGAAGGACTGGGGTTTCTAGTCCCACAGATGCTCCTTGTGGTCTTGGGCAAGCCACTTAACCCTCCATTGCCCATGTTCCCTGTAAGTATGTGTCTCATATCCCCGCGTGTTAAATGTATCCCCCAATTGTGTTGTGACCGCTTTGATTGAAGGATAAGGCGGTATACAAAACTGTCTAAATAAAATAAATAAATAAAAGGAAGCACCCTGTATTGGTAGTGCTTTCCTTGAAAAAGGAACCGAAGGAACTTTCTGTGAGTTGGATGGATGAGAACATGAGTGTACGCATCCTTGAGATCTAGAGAACAAAGCCAATCCTGACTCTGAATGTATGGCAGCAGCGTTCCCAGAGAAATCATCTTGAATTTCTCTTTGAACAGGAATTTGTTCAATTCTCTGAGGTCTAAAATAGGTCTGTGTCCCCCTGTTTTCTTTGGGATAAGGAAATAGGGGGAGTAAAACCTTGTAACCTGTTGAGGAATGGGTACCTCTTCTATTGCGCCTTGGGCAAGAAGCATAGTGACCTCTTGATCTAACAGGTTGATGAGAGAGGTCTGAGAATTGAACTGTCTTACCATTGTGGGAGGGGGCATGCAGAAAAAGTGAAGCTTGTACCCCTCTTTTATGATGAAGAGAGTCCAATTTTCTGCTGTTATCTGCCCCCATCTGGGGGCAAAGTGACAAAACCTTCCTGGAATGGTGAAAGGTTCTGGTCCGTTGAGGGCAAGGAAGGCTAAGTTCTCTAGATGGAAGTCAAAGGTCTTGTGGAGGCTGAGACTGCTGAGACGGCTGAGGCTTAGTAGTCTTTGCTTTCCTTTGTTTAGTTGGTTGCAGACTCTTTCAGGCAGGTTGAACTGCAGAATGTCCCTGCTGAGAATAAGAGAACTAGATTCGTTGGGGATGGGTGAAGAAAGCCCCCAGGTAAGTGAAAGCCCCCAGGTAGGTGATACATTAAATACCTTTATGGAAATGGGTAACAGGGGTAACATATGGAAAGCAGTGTGTATTAATGCCCGTAGCATGGGAAATAAGATCCCTGAAGTTGAAGCTTTGGTGGGAGTGGCTGACTTGGATTTAGTGGCAGTTACAGAAACATGGTTAACAGAAAACCATGACTGGGATGTAACTATACCTGGCTATACTTTATTCAGAAAGGACAGGGTAGGAAGAAAGGGAGGAGGAGTGGCACTCTATGTAAAAACTACTATTAAAGCTTTGGAATTACAGAACTTAAAAGGGAGAGAGGAGGCATTGTGGGTTAAACTAGAAAGAGGGAAAGAGAAATCTATTTGCATTGGTGTGATATACAGACCTCCCTCACAAGAGGAAGAGGTGGACAGAGAGTTAATTGAAGACATACGCAGCATTGCTAGGAAAGGGGAAGTGCTACTGCTAGGAGATTTCAATATGCCAGATGTTGATTGGCACATTCCTGCTGCAGTATCATCTAGAAGTAAGGAGATCCTGGATTCTCTACAGGGAGAACTATTCAGGCAATTGGTAACAGACCCCACACGTGAAGGGGCCATACTGGACTTGGTGCTTACCAATGGTGAAAGTGTTTCTGATGTTGTAGTGGGAGATCATTTTGCATCCAGTGATCACCAGATGGTGTGGTTCAGTATTAGGACTAGGGCTGTTAGAATCCATTCCAAGGTGAAGATCTTAGACTTTAGGAAGACTAACTTTGCGAAGATGGGCCAATACCTCAGGGAGTCGTTAGTGGGATGGGAACAGCTGGGGGATGTAGAAAAACAGTGGGCAAAACTGAAAGGGGGTATTTTAAAGGCAACCAACCTTTTTGTTAAAATGGTAAATAAAGGCAAAAGGAACAGGAGACCGCTATGGTTTTCGAAGGAAGTAGCTGAAAAAGTGAAGAAAAAGAGGGAGGCCTTCATGAAATACAAGAGATCACAGAGAGAGGAAGACAGGCATCTGTATTTTGAAAAACTTAGAGAAGCTAGCAAAGTAGTCAAGAAGGCAAAGATTCTAAAGGAGGAGGAAATAGCCAATGCAATAAAATGGGGGGATAAGACATTTTTCAGATATATTAGTGAGAAGAGGAAGGGCAAAAGTGGTATTGTCAGACTCAAGGGTGCAGGGGGGGAATATGTAGAAGCTGATAAGGATAAAGCGGAATTGCTTAACAAATATTTTTGTTCTGTGTTCACAGATGAAGAACCAGGAGCAGGACCTCAGAAAACACCCACAAATAAGAACAGAAGCGAGGGACATCTTGAACAATTTTCAGAAGACTGTGTTCGTGAGAAACTAGCTCAACTTAAAGTAGACAAAGCGATGGGACCGGATGGGATACACCCTAGAATACTGAGGGAACTTGGGGACGTTCTAGCAACTCCACTGACTGACCTTTTCAATGCCTCTTTGGAGTCGGGAGTGGTGCCAAAGGACTGGAGGGAGGCTCATGTGGTGCCTTTACACAAAAGCGGAAGTAAGGATGTGGTTGAAAACTACAGGCCGGTTAGTTTAACTTCAGTGGTGAGTAAATTATTGGAAATGCTGCTGAAACAGAAAATAGTGAGGTTTCTGGAGTCCAGCGGATTACAGGATCCGAGGCAGCATGGATTCACCAGAGGCAGGTCTTGTCAGACAAATCTTATTGATTTCTTTGACTGGGTGACCAGGGAGTTGGATCGAGGGAGAGCTCTAGATGTGGTGTATTTAGATTTCAGTAAAGCCTTTGACACTGTTCCTCACAGGCGACTTATAAACAAACTGAGCACCCTAGGGATGGACCCTAAAGTTACTGCTTGGGTTAGAAATTGGTTGGGTGGGAGGCGACAAAGAGTACAAGTAAATGGAGCTCACTCTGAGGAGAAGGATGTTACCAGTGGTGTGCCCCAGGGATCTGTCCTTGGTCCGATTCTTTTTAACATCTTTGTTAGTGATATTGCGGAAGGGCTGTCGGGTAAGGTTTGCCTCTTTGCGGATGATACCAAAATCTGCAATAGAGTAGACACCCAGGAAGGTGTAGATAACATGAGGAGGGATCTAGCTAAGCTTGAAGAATGGTCTAGAATTTGGCAGCTTGGATTTAATGTTAAAAAATGTAAGGTCATGCATTTGGGCTGCAGCAATCCAAGGGAACAATACAGTATAGGAGGTGAAGTACTTTTGTCCACTAAAGAAGAGCGGGACCTAGGCGTGTTTGTGTCTGATGATCTTAAAGTAGCTAAACAGGTAAAAAAGGCGACGGCAAAAGCTAGAAGGATGCTTGGGTGCATACGGAGAGGAATGGCTAGCAGAAAAAAGGAGGTGATAATGCCTCTGTATAAGTCTTTGGTGCGACCTCATTTGGAGTATGGTGTGCAATTCTGGAGACCGCACCTTCAAAAGGATGTGAACAGGATGGAGTCGGTGCAGAGGGTTGCTACTAAAATGATTAATGGGCTTCATTATAAAGCATATGAAGACAGACTTAAGGATCTTAATATGTACACAGGGCACAGGTGAAGAGGGAGTCCACAAAGTGTAATGCCCACATGAAGTAAGGAGTTACTTTAATGGTAAAGGTGGCTCTAGAGTCCACGCTGGCATCTCTGTATTGAAAGAGGCACGATGATCTCTGTATTGAAAGGGGGAACGCTGGCATCTCAGCATTGAAAGGGGGCACAGTCATCTTTTGTGATTTATATATATTTCACAGTTATTTTATCTGGCGCAACACTTTATGTTTTTATTGTTTCCGATTGTGAGGTGTGAGAGCACAGTTAAGTGTATGCTGCCGGATTTGTGCACTTTATCTGATTTTTTCACTTTATATTAATATTTATATGCTTTTTTGATACACTGGTCATATACTTATAACACTGATCACATTTTTGCGCTGATAGTTTTTGGATTTACATTCGGATTTAGGTGACGTCTGGAACTGAGCGGTTGCAAGCAGCAGTGGAGTGAAGAGAAAGAAGGTATCACTCTTCTAGCTCTTCTATCTGTTCACCGGTACTCATGTGTGTACTATTGTTATTGTGTCTGCTTTAACCCACAAATTAGTAAAAATGAGTATGAAACAGACATCGTTAGAAAGTTTTCTTGGGAAGAAAAAAGGCCCAGTGAACAGACAGAAGAAGAGCCTTCAACATCAAAGAAATATGCAACCTTTAACAGACAATACCATGAGTCCTATTTGAAATATGGATTTATCGGGACAGGTGATTCCCACTCACCAAAACCGATCTGCATAGTTTGCGGCGAAAAGCTCTCTAATGAGGCAATGAAACCTTCAAAACTGCTTCGCCACTTGACCGCCAAGCACCCTGGCATAAAAGACAAGCCCCTGGAGTATTTTGAAAGAAAAAAACGGGAGCACGAAGCACAGAAGAAATTTATGAGGGCCACCACATCAATAAAGGAGAATGCACTGAGAGCATCATATTTGGTGGCTAACCGCATTGCTAAGGCTAAAAAGCCATTTACTATCGGTGAAGAATTGATCTTGCCCTCCACTACAGACATTTGCCGTGAACTTCTAGGAGAGGCTGCTGTGGAAAAGGTAGCACATGTGCCTTTGTCAGCTAGCACTGTGACTAGGCGCATTGAGGAAATAGCCGGAGACATTGAGGCACAATTGTTGGAGAGGATTAATACATCACCGTGGTATGCACTCCAGGTTGATGAATCTACAGATATCGACAACAAGGCACTACTACTTGTTTATGTGCGATATCTATATCAGGAGGATGTGCATGAGGATTTGTTATGTGCACTATCTTTGCCAACCAACACCACAGGAGCAGAACTGTTCAAGTCACTGGATGGTTATATATCAGGAAAACTGAAATGGTCCTTTTGTGTCAGCATATGCACAGACGGAGCTGCTGCCATGACCGGACGACTGTCTGGTTTAACTGCTCGGATTAAGGAGGTTGCACCTGAGAGTGAATCTACGCATTGTATCATTCACAGGGAAATGCTGGCAAGCGGAAAAATGTCACCGGAATTTAACAGCGTATTGAGTGATGTCGTTAAAGTTATTAACCACATTAAAGGACACGCACTTAACTCGCACCTGTTTGAGCAGCTTTGTGAGGAGATGGACGCAGAGTACAGATGCCTTCTCTTATACACAGAAATAAGATGGTTATCCAGAGGAAAATCGCTAACCAGAGTATTTGAATTACGAGAGCCATTGCAAAGATTTCTCTCAGAAAAGAAGTCACCGCTGGCAGCACATTTCAGTGACAAGGTATGGGTCGCAAAACTGGCTTACCTGTGTGACATATTCAGCCTGCTCAATGAACTCAATCTGGGCCTTCAGGGGAAAATGACAATTGTTTTCAAGTTGTCAGACAAAGTAGCTGCATTTAAAGCCAAACTGGAGTTGTGGGGACGGCGCGTGAACAGAGGCATTTTGGACATGTTTCAGACATTAGCAGGGATTTTAGGCGAGACTGAGCTTGAACATTCATTCTGCCAGTTGGTGCATGATCACCTGTCTTTGCTTTTAAAAGAGTTTGAGCGCTACTTCCCAACCACAAAAGACCCACGAACTGGTAAGGAATGGATCCGCGACCCATTTGCCAACAAATCAGGCGAATCTAGCATGTCTATGCAAGAAGAACAACAACTGCTGGAGATTGCAAATGACGGTGGCCTTAAAACTACATTCGAGACAACAACTCTACCGGTGTTCTGGATTAAAGTCATGGCGGAATATCCTGAGATTGCCACCACAGCACTTAAATCCCTATTACCATTTCCGACAACCTATCTGTGTGAAGCGGGGTTTTCTGCATTGACAGCAACCAAAACAAAACAACGGAATAAACTGGACATAAGCAGCACACTTCGGTTGTCATTGTCTCCTATTACCCCCAGATGGAACCGTCTCGTTGCAAAGAAACAATCTCAGGGTTCTCATTGATTTGGAATTCTAGTGAGTTAAATAAAATAAATCACTTTATATTCATTTTTTGGTGTAGCTGTATTTTATTTTGAAGGCATGTTTAAATACAATTAAATTAAAATTATTAAATTAGAACAAGCGGGCCACGGAAAAATTATCAAACGTTTACCGGTCCGCGGCGATAAAAAGGTTGAGGAGCACTGCCTTAGAGGAAAGGCGGGATAGAGGTGATATGATTGAGATGTTTAAATACCTCCGTGGCATAAATGTTCAGGGAGAGAGCCTCTTTCAATTGAAAGCAAGTTCTGCTACGAGGGGACATGGGATGAGGGTGAAGGGAGATAGATTCAGGAGTGATATGCGGAAATATTTCTTTACGGAAAGAGTAGTGGATCCGTGGAATAGTCTCCCAGTGGAGGTGGTAGAGATGAGGACAGTAACTGAATTCAAAAAAGCATGGGACCAACACAGAGGATCTCTAAAGGTAAAAAGTGGACTGTTGTAGTTGTTGTTATGGAAGGACAGACTAGATGGGCCTTGTGGCCTTTTTCTGTCATCATGTTTCTATGTTTCTATGATAAAACCTCTTCTTTTTGGAGAAGAACGGTTTCTTGAAAGATTTCTTCCTTGCAGGATCAGCTATGGCTCTGGATAATCTATCCAAAGTGGAGTTGTCAGCATCCAACTCATTGGCTTTCTCTTGCCAATTTTTGCCGAATAGATTCTCACCTGTACAAGGGATATTGCCCAGTTTGTCCTGCACCCAGAGCTCCAAATCGGATGCCTGGAGCCAGGCAATTCTGCGTGCACCTATGGCAATGGCAGAGGTTCTGCTTATGCACGCAAAACAGACAAAAGCTGCACGATTAACAAACTTAGAAACATCCTGGGCATGTTTAACCAGTGTGAGAAAATCCTGCCTCTTATCATCAGGAAGAAGAGGGCTCAAAATCTCAAAATCTCCTGTGACTTCCTTAAGGAACATTCCCATATATAAAATATATGAACTGATCCTGGCAGAAAGCATGGAAGCCTGGAAAGTACGACGTCCAAAGGAATGCAAAGTTCGACACTCACGTCCTGGAGGATTAGAGGCATGCCTCTTTGCACTTCTGATCCTTTTCATAGCTGATTCCACTACAATAGAGTGGTGAGGAAGCGGAGTCTTTTGGAAGCCAGGATACGGAGGTACTCGATACATGGTATCCAGTCTACGAGAGTGAGGAGAGGTGGCAAGAGGTGTTTCCCACATTCTTAACATGAGATCATGTAAGATATCATGGATAGGCAAAGTAGCTGCCTCCTTAGGAGCCTTGGGATATTGTAGAATCTCCAACTCCTTTGCCCTGGGCTCTGCTTCAGGAGCCACAGTAATGGAAAGAACTCGAGCCACCTCCCTGATAAAATCGTGAAAGGAGATATTTCTGGAGGAGACATCCTACGTTTAGGAGAGGAAGGCTCCTCCGGGAGAAGTACTCCGGTACCGACGGAGCTGTCAGAATCCTCAGACTCCTCTGAGGATTCAAAGTACCTTCTGTCTGGATGCTCTTGTAGAGCACGATACTCGTACCGACCGAAGTCGGTGCCGGGGGGAATTGGTACCAGTGTATCAGTACCGGAAGGCATAGTATGACTGGGTGCCGGCAATGCAGACACCGATGTCGATGCTGTCAGTACCGGTACAACTGACTGACGCAGTTCCGAGGATGTCGATGCCGCAAGGAGAGCCACCAGACTGCGTTCAATAGCCAGGAACCTCTGGTCTATCAACGCTGCAGATGCCTGGGTATCAGTACCGGAGAAAGCAGCCGGTACCCCAGAGCATGGCACCAGTAGTTCTGCCGAGGTTGAGGCCTCGAGAACATCCTGGAGCCCCGATAGTGCTTTGGAAGCCGAAGCCTCCCGCCAGGGCAATTTTTGCCGGTACAGAACCCTCAAGGGCAACGCCAGAGGCATCTCGATGCTTGGAAGGAGATCTACCCTTTGAGGACCGGCCAGACTTATGTTTAGTTACCTGAGATCCATGGGAGGAAGACGAAGCCCTGGAAGACATTGATGCCACAGAGGCTGCATCGGAGGGAAAAAGGGTGCTGAGCTTAGCAGCTAAGTTTTGTCGACCCCTCTTGGACATCATGGTACAGGCCATACACTCCGAAATGGAGTGGTCAGGACCTAAACATTTAAGGCACCACTCATGCGTGTTGGTGACGGAGATGGTACTGCCACACTTGGTGCACTTCTTGAAACCCGAAGCGGGTTTTTCCATAGTAAAGAAAATTTTGGGCCTAAGGCCCAAAATGGCGCGTGCACCTGAAGAAGAAAGGTTTGGGAAAAAAAAAAATATATATATATATATTTTTTTTTTTTAAGAAATAAAGAACGAACCGGCGGTATCGGTATAGCGTCGAGGGAAGGCAAACGCAACCACAAAAAAGGAGAATAGGAAAACGTTTTTGCGGTGACAGGAACGACAACCTGCTGGCTCCGCAGAAAATGAAGAACTGGAGAGAGGCAGTTGGGAAAGGCAGTAAGGGCAGCACGCAGGTGCTGTGGGATGCTCCCAAAAGCTTTCTAATTGGACGCTGGGGAGCATTCCCGCGCAGGCTCCGTCGGTACCGACGATACCCATATGTGAAGACTACATTCCTGCTTGTTCCTGGAGATTGATCATAGCATGATTGCATTTGATTTAATACATGGAATAAAGACAGCAAGAAAATCCACAGTACTACCTTTTAACTTTCAAAACGGAGACTATTATAAAATGAGGAAAATAGTTAAGAAAAATCTAAAGGAGCAGCTGCAAAAGTTTAAGATTTATATCAAGCATGGACGTTGTTTAAAAGTACTATCTTGGAAACCTAGACCAGATGTATTTCATGCTTTAAGAAAAGTTGAAGTAAGGCCAAAAAACTGCAAGCATGGTTTAAAGGTGAGGTCAGAGAGACTGTTGTTGCCAAAAAAGCATCCTTCAGGAAAAGGAAAAAGGAGCCTAATGACGAACACTGGAAACACAAGCATTGGCAAGTTAGATGCAAGGCATTGATAAGGCAGGCAAACAGAGAATTTGAAAAGAAGCTTGCCATGGAAGCAAAAATGCATAATAAAAACTTTTTCCAGTAAATTTGTATCAAAATACCTGTAAAAGACTCATTTGGACCATTGAATGATAGAGGTGTAAAAGGGGCGCTAAGGGAAGACAAGGCCATAGCGGTCAATGAATTCTTTGCTTCGGTCTTTACTGAAGAAGGTGGAGGAAAATTACCTGTGCCCGAAATGGTATATAAAGGTAATGTAACGGAAGAATTGAAAGAAATATTGATAAATTAGGAGGATGTATTACAACTGTTTGGTAAACTTGAAGAATAGCAAATCAGCTGGACCGGATGGTATACATCTAAGGGTGTTGAAAGAACTGAAATATGAGATTGCAGACCTACTATAAGTAATCTGTGAACTATCATTAAAATCATCTGTAGTACCTGAGGATTGGAATGTGGCCAGCACAACTCCAATTTTTTAAAAGGGTTCCAGGGGTGATCCAGGAAGCTACAGAATGGAGAGCTTGATGTCAGTACAGGGCAAAATGGTAGAAACAATTATAAAGAATAAAGTTACTGAACATGTAGATAGGCATGGTTTAACGGGAGAAAGCCAACATGGATTTAGCCAAGGAAAGTCTTGTCTTACTAATCTGTCTTTTTTAAAGGTGTGAATAAACAGGTAGACAGAGGTAAGCTAGTTGATATAGCATATCTCTGTTTTCAGAAAGCCTTTGACAAGGTCCCTCATGGCAAAATTGAAAATTCATGGGATTCGAGGCAGAGTAGTATTGTGGATGAGGAAATGGTTAAAAGATAGAAAGCAGAGAGTAGGGCTAAATGGCCAATTTTCTCAATGAAGAAAGGTGAATAGTTGAGTACCCAGGGATCTGTGCTGGGCCCGCTGTTTTATAACATATTCATAAATAACCTGGAAAAAAGGAATAACGAGTGAGGTGATCAAATCTGCAGATGACACAAAATTATTCAAAGTTGTTAAAATGCAAGAGGATTGAGAAAAATGCAAGAGGCCCTTGAAAAATTGGAATACCAGACTTCGAAATGGCAGATGAAATTTAATGTGGACAAGTGCAAAGTTATGCACCTAGGAAAGAACCCAAACTATGGTTACATGACTCAAGGTACCACCTTAGAAACCACCACACAAGGAAAAAGAATTAGGAGTCATTGTGCATACTACATTGAAACCCTCTGCCCAGTGTGCAGTTACAGCCAAGAAAGCAAATAGAATGCTGGGAATCATAAGGAAACGAATGGAGAATAAAACAAAGGATATTATAATGCCTCTGTATTGTTCCATGGTGCAACTGCACTTTGAATAGTGTGCACAATTCTGGTTGTCTTATCTTAAAAAAGGATACAGCTGAATTAGAAAAGGTACAAAGAAGAACAACAAAAATGGTAAAGAGAATGGAAGGATACTCCTATGAGGAGAGACTTAAAGGATTGGGGCTCTTCAACTTGGAAAAGAGATGGCTGAGGGGGGATATAATAGAGGTCTATCAATTAATGAACAGAGTAGAACAGGTAAATATAGATTGATTGTTAATGCCATCAAAAAGTAGAAAGGCTAGAGGACACACGATGAGCTACAATGCAACCCATTTAAGACTAAGAGAAAATATTTTTTTACTCAACGCGTAATCAAATTCTTGAATTCGTTACCGGAGGATGTAGTAAAAGCTGTTAGTGTAGCTGGATTAAAAAAAAAGGTTTGGACAAGTTCCTGGAGGAAAGGTTCATAAACCATTATTAAAAAGGACCCGGGAAAACCACTGCTTGCCCCGGGATAAGCATCGTGGAACCTTTGTGCCTCTTTGGGAACCTGCCAGGTACTTCTAGTCTGGATTGGCCACTGTTGGAGACAGGATACTGGGCTTCATGGACCTTGGTCTGACCCAGTAAGTACTTTTTATGTTCTTATGTTGCAAACCAAGGAAACTCGGAGAATGATAGTGTTATCCACAGAGAGAGAAAGGAGGAAGTGGAAAGGTGGAGTTTATTTATTTATTTATTTATTTAAACAAGTTTTGTATCCCTCTTTTTCCTTCAATCAAAGTGGTCACAATACAATATAAGGTTTGTCAGACGGCTGCCTGGGTGAGAATCTTCACAGCCTCGGCAAGTGCATATCTCTATATGATTTGCAAGGGATTGTGGGCAATGTAGTTCATTCACACCAGACACAGCTGCTGACAATAATTTAGTTGTGCTCTTGGGTAAAGCCAATAAGATTTTTATTTATGGGGTTATTTCTCCCAACACAGATATGCTTGGTAGCACATAAATTAGGTTACTTGCTTTCAGTGTTAACTTGGAAAAACAAAGTTAAAATCAGGAAAACAACAAATGAAAAGTCACAAAGCAAGAAACAAACTGTTCTTTTCAGGTTAACTTCTGATTACTTCCCACATAGATACAGAAGTGATTCTCTCCTAGCTCACAAGCAATTAGGTAAGGCTTAATTGCTAGCAGTTACCAGCTGAAACCCCTTAGCTGGCTTGCCTTCCACTGTGTGGGTCAAATCCTGCCTCAGGAGCCTTTCTGAGTAGATCAAAAAACAAATTTGTATTTCTTTGTGATGGTTGCTGTACTTTATAACAGAAAGTTACCCACGGAGTTTAGATAGAGAGCAGTCCATATAAACAGGATCCTCATCTGCTATTATTCCCCCTTGTTCAACAAGCATGGGTTCAATATCATGGATTGGCACAGATGAATCTCTCAATGGAGCATTTTCAGGAGAATACTTGTTTCCCTGCTGTCTTTCAAGGTTATAGCTAGGGCATAGATCAGTGTTCATACCTGAGCTTCCATTGCTGCTAGAGTTCCTCTCTATATAGCCTGGCCAGTATGTAGTCCAGTTCTTATGTCCAGCCTTCCAATCCAGATCCCTGGACACTGGATCTCTCTTCACATACCTTCTGGCACAGGTCTTAGGGTCCCTTCCACGTGCAGCCGTCTCCCTCACAGGTAGCCTCTGGTGATTCCTAGCTCTGCAGCACCATTCCTCTGGCTTTCCCCAGTCCAATGGTGTATGCTGGCCCTTGGAATACCTCCCAGTATACGTACTGCTTTGGACTCTTCTAGACCTCTCAAAGGCTTTTCTCCTCTTTCTTCCAGAGGGTTTCCTTGCCTCTCTGTCTGTCCGGTTTGGCTTCTGCTTCTGATGATCCTTCAGATGAAACTGATGATCCTTCTCTGGATATCCAAGGTGATCATGAAGATCCTGAGGATGGTCATCTGTAGAATAAACTCTACTCTTATTCTGCTTAGATGAGTGCTCCTCCCTAACACAGCGCAGCTGTGCTGAATCAGGCCCTGCCCTTTGAGATGAGTGCTTAGGGATTACCTCATAGCCCTCATGATTGAACACACGTTTCTCCACTTCAGCTCCGCTAATGGCTGTTGGAAACCTGGTGCATTCTGGGACTGGTAGTCTTTTATGGGAAAATTCTGTTTTCTTATTTCTACCAGAACTGACAGGTTGCTTGTTCAGAGTCACTTCACCTTTTCTATAGCTCCTTCCTGAGCTATGATAAGCTTCCTTATCACAGGGTATACAAAGGGGAGTTAGGGGGAAAGATAAGGAGCTCGGTTTTGGCCGTGTTTGGCTTCAGATGATGGCAGGACAGCCAAGCAGCAATATAAGATGTGACATCCAGACATCATTAAGTTCCATAATATGATGAGGTAGTCAAGTACATTGTCATTCACTCCACCAACCAGTCAATTGTACCATCTCTTATCAAGACTCAATTTGTTTACCCAGCTTGTGACAAATAAAACCTCTGCAGCACGATTGGATCATTGAAATTGTGGATTTAATTACAGTATGTGTTCTGCATACATGCTGGAACGAGGAGGCCAAAATGCAGATCCAGCTTCTTGAACTATTTCCACTGACCTAAAAATTGCTTACGGTCAATTTTTGCTTTATTCAGGTCAGGAAAGAATGGAAAGTTCCATTTCTCATAGGTTATTAGAACTTTCAACCATTGTCTGCTGCAGAATCCTCAGGGAGTGAGGGTAGTACAGACAGCGCAGAAGCATAGGCTGAGGGCACACATCATCTCTTCAGCTATGCAGAACAGTCATGGCGTGCCCATCCTGAAGGCAGGAGTGAAGGAGATATCCTAAAGCTCTGGTAAAAGGTACTCTAGAAATTCAATCAGGTCCATTCATTCCATATCCAAAGATAAGCCAAGGATTCACACGTTCTTGTGCCTACTGTGATTACTGTAATCCTCCAATGCTCCTTCAGCAGACGTTATCGCTTTGGCGCGGGATCTGAGGACTTTAATTCCTTTATGTATTTGCTTGCTTGCAGAACTTATATACATTATGACAGTTTACATAACCCATAGTTTGGTATCGGTAACATCAGGGGCGGCCCAAGGGGGGTGTGGGGCCTCATTTGCATAAATATTTGCATAATGTTACCATACACTAACTTTTAGTAAACATGCCTCTTAATGAGTGTATGGATAAAGAAAGACTAAAAGATTTCTACATTACTATAATCCAGTGCCAACCGCCAGGCACATTAGGAACTACTACAAATACTGCCCATTTAGAACCCATAGCAAACCCGCCGTATACTAACAGCACTACCAGGACTCACAAAGCACCATACTCTACCTATCAAAAGGCAACAATGCAAATATTAAACCAATACATTTCAGAGAATAACAATACATGACCTACTGGTGGGAAAGAGAACAAGTGGCAATGTCAAATAGGAATTACATAAACAGAATACCTCAGCTCAGTTACACAAGCAGAACGTAGACCACTCAAATTTTACCCCTCCATCCTCAATACCCACTTACTCTCCCAATACCCGGCCAATTGTAGATTTGTCTTCCCTCCCACACAAAATATTTCCCCCTCTCCATTTCACTCTCCCAGCTCCATCCCATTCTAATCCTCCCCCAACATCAGCTCCCTTCTAGTTCCAGCCCCACCCAGCATCCGTTCCCTTCTAGTTCCCGCATCAGCCCATTTCCAGTCCTAGCCCCCATCAGCCCATTTCCAATCCTATCCTAGCCACACCATCAGCCCATTTCCAGTCCTAGCTCCCCCATCCATTTCCAGTCCTATCCGAGTCCCTCCATCAGCTCAGTTCCAATCCCAGCCCCCCATCAGGCCATTTCTAAACATTTCCTAGCCCCACCATCAGCCCATGCCAAATCCTAGCTCCCCTCCACTCAGCCCATTTCCATGCCAAGCCCCCGTCCCCATCAGCTATTTGAAGTTCAAGCCCCCCTTCCACTCAGCCCATTTCCAGTCCTAGCAACCCCCCCATAGCCCACTTCCAGTCCTAAGCCCCCTATCAGCCCACTTCCAGTCCTAACCCCCCCATCACCCCATTTTCAGTCTTAGCCCATTACCAGTCCTAACCCCCCTCACATTTCCAGTCTTAGCCCCCCATAGCCCCAGTCCTAGCCCCTCCCATCAGCTCACCTCCAGTCCTAATCCCCCATCAGCCCATTTCCAGTCCTAGCCCCCCCCCATAGCCCATTACTAGTCCTAACCCCCCATCAGCACACTTCCAGTCTTAGCCCCCCCATAGCCCATTACCAGTCCTAACCCTCCCCACAGCCCATTACTAGTCCTAACCCCCTCCCCCCATCAGCCCAGGTAGATTAAAAAAAAATGGCTGCTGCTGCCGCTGCCACCATGGCAGCGGCAGAATCAAGCGTCCTGCGGGGGCTCCCCTGCCCGGCAGAGCTCTCCCTGCAGCATCAGCTAACTCAGTGCGGGCTTTTCAGAGCCGCGAAGGGAGAGTTTCCCTTTCTCGTGGCTCTGTTAAGCCCGCCGGGCTTAACAGAGCCGCGAGAGAGAAACTCTACCTTTGCGGCTCTGAAAGCCGATGCTGAGGGAGCTGATGCTGCAGGGAGGGCTCTGCCGGGCAGGGGAGGGGCCCACGGGATGCTTGATTCTGCTGCTGCCACGTCGTCAGCGGCAACAGCAGCCTTTTTTTTTTTTTTTAATCTACCTGGGCTGATGCAGAATGTTGTTTGCGCGGGGCCCTGTGCAAACAACATTCTTGCTCAATGGATGGGCTGGGCCTGGGTAACATTAAGACAACACAAGGGCAGGACTGAAAGAAAAACAACTAGATCACATCAGATCAAGAGTACTAGGTTCATCTGACCTATTGTATTGCCAAGCAAGAGTACTATGACCATCTGATGAACTCTCTTGTCTCTGACCCTCGCCATCTCTTTGCTATGCTCAACGCTCTCCTCAAGATCCCTCCTTCCCCAATCCCTCCCTTCACTGTCTGCCCAGATCTTGGCTGACTACTTCCATGACCAAAAGATAAGCCTTGAATTCTCCACAAGTTCACCTCCCCCTTCTCTTCAATCCCAAATCTTTCCGTCACATTCGGTCACCCTTTCTTCCTTTTCTGAAATCACTGAGAAGGAAACTGCAAATCTTCTCGCCTCCTCCAAACTGACTACCTGTTCCTCTGATCCCATTCCTACCTGTCTACTAAACTCTATCTCTTCCACCTTCATCCCTTCCATCACCTCCTTAACCTGTGGACCCACTGCAATCTGGCTTTCGTTCTCTACATTCTACAGAAATGGCTCTTGCCAAAGACTCCTGCGACTTCTCTGCCTTGGGAAATTTGAGTATCCAATTGCTGGAAACTGAAGTGCCCTTAAACGAGAAGGTTAATGCCCAATCTACTGATAATGCTCTAAATATGAAGAAACTGTCACAAAAGAGGAAATTACTACTACTTCGAGATTCCATCATCAGTGGCACCAACTTGGGAACACAGTTCAAAAGGAAGAAGATGGTGAAATGCCTCCCAGGCTCTTCAGTCAGCATGAATATGAAGCAAACTGCTGGCAGTGTTACTGCAGAAAGTGAGCACTCCAAAATTGATGTTATCATCCACTTGGGTACAAATGACCTGGCTAGAAACAGTGCCTCTACAGTTCAGAGGGACTTCCAGATTCTGGAAGAGAAACTCAAACCCACTGCTAACACTATAGCATTCTCAGAAGTTCTACCTGTTCTTAGTAAGGGGACAAAAAGGCAGCATCACATAATAAACTTTAATACATAGCTCCAAAGCTGGTGCAAACAAGAAGGATTTAGATATATAGGTGACTGGGGAAATAGATGGAACAGGAGGCTATACTGTGTTGGACTACAGCTCTCTGTTGCAGGAAAAAGGATCCTAAGTGAAAACGTCAGGCGTTATGTGGATAGGCATTTAAAGTAGGGAAAGGGGGTGACGGATGGAAAAAAACAAGTTCAGGACGTCACTCCCAGCAAAAACATAACATCGGAAACAGTCACAGTATTAACCCACACATCAATGCCAAGTGGGAAGAGGAGTGTAAAACAAAATCAAGGAGGGCAAGATGGCCGACATGCGTTAGTTCGCTGCTGGCAGTCTTTATACTATATTTCCTCTCTCTCTTTCTTTCCTTTGAAATGCCGCGCAAGCGGAAGGCCAAATGTTGGGACTTATCCAAGACCACAGCAGCAGCAGCTAAGGGTCCTCTCGACGCCTTCGTGAGGCCCACTGGTGCAGAGTATTTTCCGGTGACTAGCTCGATGGGGGTGTCAGGAGCGGAAGGAGGCTTGCTGCATCCCTCTGAGCTTCAGGTTACGCTCACGCCTGGAAGCACGGACCCCTCCAGCTCAGTCTGCAGGGCTAGGTGTGGGAATGGCAGAGGCAGAATCTCACAGTGCTGAGAGATTCGTGGCCGGCATGCCAGCAGCAACTGGCAGCTCCGCAGCTGAGGCACTCATGGCTGCGGAGCCAGCTGGTTCGGTGGAGAGCTCAGCTGCAATTAGAGAACCTTTGGTTAGAGACGGGTTGTGTGTTTCTTCTTTGACTTCTACCGGTATTTTGGAGGTAAAGCCTGTTAAGTCTGTTCTTGTCCGCCCAACTGCTGTTACCTTGGATTCCCTTTAGGAAGGACTACAGGCTTTGGAGCACTCTTTTTCATCTCAGTTTGTTGCCCTCCAAAGTGCCCTAGCCTCTATGAACCAATCTGCAGATCATCAGAAGCCGGAGGTGGCACATTTATCTTCTAAGGTGACCCAGTTGGAAGTTAAAGTGGAGGACGCTGTAACTCTCTCAGGTACTGTTTTCTAAAGATTTAACTGCTATCCATGGGAAGATTGAAATGTTAGAGAACTCTGTCAGGAAGAGAAATTTGCGCTTATTGAATTTTCCTCGAGTTTCAGCTGTCGTATTTATTTATTTATTTATTTTTATTTATTTATTTATTTTTTATTTTATTTATTTATTACTTCTATACCGCCCCTTCCAGAGATCAAGGGCGGTTTACATGGAACAAGTTAACATATTATGTATACTTCGGTATACATTTACATTGAACAGAAATTTTCTAACTTTTTACAAATAACAATAAATGCGATAAACTGTCTAAACTATTTACATAGGTTATTTACAAGTGGTTATATACAATGTGTTACAGAATAATCATAGGTCATGCGTAAGTGGTGGAATTTATTTCCATTTTTTTCATAAGTTTTTTGTGTGTGTGTGTGAGGACTGTGTGGGGTTAGCTAATTGCGGTTTTGGGAGTTTTGAGTTTGTGGATGTTGTGGGACAGGACTTGGGGGGTAGGGGATTTGGAAATGTTCGGAGAATAGGTAGGTTTTGAGTTCCTTCCGAAATTGGGAGAGGTCTTTTATGATACGGAGGCCTAATGGGAGATCATTCCAGAGCATGGGGGCAGTGAACGTGAAGGCTCTGGCACGTGAGGATTTTTTAGTCTTTGTGAATGTTTTTGGCATATCGAGTGAGTGGGCTGCGTTTTGTCTGCGAGCTCTTGATTCGGATGGGGTCTGAAGCAGTGTTGATAGGTTCAGACGGGCAGGGATGCCTGTTTTGGGGGTTTCTAGAGACTTGCGAGTTCCTCCTTTGGCTAGGATTTTCTATTTGCCAACTGCCAAGCGCAAGGACCATGGAGTTTCTTCACCTGCACATTATCCTCCGATGGACTCTTTGGATTTGACTGGGTTTCTAGAGACTACAAATCTGGGTTTTATCCAGAGGGCTACTCTGCTTCTGACTTTGGCTCTTGAGCCTGATCGAGATTTACTCTTGAAATTATACTTTAAGGCTAGGAAGGTGAAATTAGACTTACCTGCTAATTGTTGTTCCTTGAGGAACTCCAGTCTAGTCCCAAAATTAGGAGTTGTCAACCTCTCACAGCAGCTTGAAGACTGAGAAACTTCATTTCTGTGACATCACAGTTACATAAGTACAGACCCCTTCTTCACACTCCAGTAACCTATTGACAAAGCAGGCTCCCCGGAGCAACAAGTAAGTAACCAAACACTTTGTATCAAACATCCTAACTTTAAACTAAGGAACCATATGCCCCTTCAACTCTTCCTTTATTTATAATGGTTAACCGACGCCGAGGCCCGAACCCCCATTGACTGAAGGACCCAGGCCCTCTTCCCCCCGATCCCCCCCGATCAAGATAAACAAAGATATTCCCATCCAGCACCAGTAGCTTACCTGTAAAAATCCTACTCTTCAGGCTAACGTCTACCGGACTTCTCAGGGTGGGATACGGGACTAGACTGGAGTTCCTCAAGGAACAACAATTAGCAGGTAAGTCTAATTTCACCTTCCATATCGTCCCTCCAGTCTAGTCCCGAAATTAGGAGATGTAGCAGAGCAGTGAAAGCCCTCATGGGGAGGGACCCTGTAGACCCGCCTGAAGCACCGCCGATCCAAAACAGGCATCCCTACCCGTCTGAACATCCAGACGGTAATGCTTAACAAAAGAATTGAGCGAAGACCAAGTAGCTGCCTTACAGATCTCTGCCGCCGGAACTAAACAACTCTCTGCCCAAGAAGCCGCCTGAGCCCTGGTAGAGTGTGCTCGCAGACCTTCTGGCACCCTTCTGTCTCTCAGAAGATAAGCCGACGCTATGGCCTCCTTCACCCATCGGGCAATGGAGGACTTTGACGCTGCTTCCCCTTTACGAGATCCTGCAAAAAGAACAAACAACTTATCCGACTGACGAAAACTAGCTGTCCGACTCAAATAGCTCTTTAACGCTCGACCCACGAGAGATGCAAACTATCAGCAAGCTGGTCAGCCCTGCCAACCCTAAACAACGGCAAAGAAAGCACCTGATTCACATGAAACGCTGAGACCACCTTCGGCAGAAAGGATGGCACGGTCCTCAAAACCACCTTAAACTCCAGAAATGATAGAAAAGGCCTCCGACAGGACAAAGTCTGCAATTCGGAAATTCGCCTAGCCGAACAAATAGCCACTAAGAAAACCACCTTAAGGGTAAGATCCTTCAAAGATGCCCTGGACAGGGGTTCAAATGGTTCCTTAACCAGCGCCTGCAAGACCAGAGGAAGATCCCAAGCTGGTACCACCTGTGAACGAGGAGGCCGCAAGAGGGACACCGCCCTCAAAAAACGCTTGATATCAGGATGCCCCCCAAGCGCTACCCCTCAAACCTTGCCTCTATAACAGGATAACGCTGCTAACTGCACACGCAAGGAAGAAGCTGCTAGGCCCTTTTGAAAACCCTCCTGCAAGAAAGACAACACCTGTGGGAGAGACACCTTCAGCGCCACAATTTGTCTATCTCTACACCACTCCTCAAAAATCCGCCAAACTCTCACATACGCTAACGAGGTCAATCTGCGATGAGCTTTCAGCAAGGTGGAAATCACCGCCGCCGAATAACCCTTCGCCGTCAACCTCGCCCTTTCAAGAGCCAAGGCCGTAAGCGAGAATCGAGCCACCTGAGGCATGAGTAAGGGGCCCTGCGACAGCAGATCGACCCGCAGAGGAAGCTGCCATGGAACGTCGACCACCAGCCGCATGAGATCTGCATACCACGGCCTCTGTGGCCAATCCGGCACGATCAAGACCACTCGGCCCTTGTGTCTTTCTACTCGCTGCAACACGCGGCCGATCAGAACCCAAGGAGGGAACATGTACAAGGGATGCCCTTCCGGCCATGGCTGAATGAGCGCATCCAGGCCTTCCGACATCCGCTCTTTCCTTCTGCTGAAGAAACGATTTACCTGCGCCGACTGAAAGGTCGCCATTAGATCCATGAGCGGCATTCCCCAGAGCCGCACCAGCATTGCAAATACCTCCTGATGCAGCACCCACTCCCCCGGGTCCACCTTCACCCGGCTCAAAAAGTCGGCCTGCACATTGTCTACCCCCGCAACATGCGCTGCAGACAATGTTTCAGGATTTTCCTCGGCCCACTCAAACAAACTCTGCGCTTCCGTCTCGAGCTCTACACTGCCCGTTCCGCCCTGACGCTCAACCGCCGTTCCGTTGTCAGAGAACACTCGAATGGCTTTTCCTTGAAGATAAGGCTGAAAATTGCGAAGCGCTAGAGCTACCGCTCTTAACTCTAACCTGTTGATGGACCAACTCTTCTCCAGCTCAGTCCATTGCCCTTGAGCGAATCTGCCTTGAAAATGGGATCCCCAGCCGTACAGGCCGGTGTCCGTTGTCAGCGACTGCCACTCCGGCGTCTCCAATGGCATCCCCTTTCCGAGACATTCGGGACGCAACCACCACTGCAGAGCCTCATGCGTCTCCTGGGGGCACGGGAGAAATTTTGACAAGGGATCGGACTGGTGAGACCACCTCCTCAATAACGCCCTCTGCACTGGTCGCATGTGAGTCTGCGCCCAGGGAACCAACTCGAGAGTCGCTGCCATCATCCCGAGCACCTGTAGATAATGCCACGCCGTGGGACGCCTCCTGCGAAGAAACCCGCGGACCAGCTTGCACAACGCTAGCGCCCGCTCCCGCGGAAGCAGAACTCTGCCTATCCTGGTGTCGAAGTGCGCTCCTAGATACTGGAGACTCTGAGACGGAGTCAACTTGCTCTTCACTCTGTTGACTACCCAACCGAGACCCTCCAGGAACGTAGAGACCTTGGCCGTAGCCACCTCGCTCTCTTCCCTGGACTTTGCTCTGATCAACCAATCGTCCAGATAAGGATGCACCAACACACCCTCCTTTCACAAGGCTGCCGCCACTACCACCATGACCTTGGTGAACACTCGGGGCGCTGTAGCAAGACCGAACGGAAATGCCTGAAACTGAAAATGTCCCATCGGGAGTGCAAATCTGAGAAACTGCTGATGCTGCTGCCGTATCAGAATGTGAAGGTACGCCTCCGCGAGGTCCAGGGACGTAAGAAACTCCCCTTTCCGTACCGCTACAATGACGGACCTCAGAGTCTCCATCCGAAAATGAGACACGTGGAGACAGCGATTCATCTTTTTGAGGTCTAAAATAGGCCGATAGGCCCCATCCTTCTTTGGCACTATGAAGTAAATGGAGTACCGACCGCAGCCTAATTGGTCTGGAGGCACCGGCACTATGGCCTTGAGAGCCAACAACCTTTGTACAGTGTCCCCAACAGCCCTGCACTTGAACTGGGTGTTGCAAGGAGAATGCACAAAGGAGTCCGTCACTGGGCACCACAACTCCAAGGCATAGCCCTCTCGAATAACCTCCAGAACCCACTGATCTGAGGTAACGCGGACCCAGGCAGGATAAAACTCCTGTAAACGCCCCCCCCCCCAACGGGAACGCACTCTGCCCAGGACCCCCTGATTTCATTGTGTCTTACGGATACTGTTGGAGGAGGCAGCTGAGGTAGAGGACGCCGCAAAACCTCTCCCTGCTCCTCGAAAGCCACGAAACCCTTGGTTCCTATAGGGAAAACGCGCCCTCTGACTCTGTCCAAATCTTGGGGAACGAAAGCGCCGAAACTCCCTCTGCTGCCCCTTAGGCAGCGAAGGCGTTCTGCCTGGTTTCTGCCTATCCTCCGGGAGCCAAGCGCCCTTGGACTCCCCCAAATCCTTCACAATCTTATCCAAATCCTCTCCAAACAGAAGCTTCCCCCGGAAAGGAAGCTTACTGAGGCGAGCCTTAGACGAACTCTCTGCTGCTCAATTACGCAGCCAAAGATAACGTCTAGCCGCCACCGCCGAGGCCATACTCTTGGAAAGCCCTCTAATAAGGTCATAATGAATATCCACCAGATATGCAGCTCCAGACTCCAATCTCGCTGCCTCATCGGCCGCACCGTCCACCTGATCTACCTGAATATGCTGCACCCAACGAAGACACGCTCTCGCAACCCACGCCCCACAAATCGACGCTGGCAACGACAGCGCATTGACCTCAAAGACCTGCTTTAACAAGGTCTCCAGTTTGCAGTCCTGAACATCCTTGAGGGCCGCATTTCCCTCAACTGGAATAGTAGTCTTCTTGGTAACCGCCGATACCGCTGCATTGACCCTGGGGGATTTAAACAACTCCTTATCCTGATCCAGGAGAGGGTACAGCCGCGCCATAACTCGGGACCCTTTGAGGGCCGCCTCGGGGAGGTTCCACTCCTCCTGAATCATCTCCCGAAACACCCTGTGCACGGGGAAAGCCCGCTGAATCTTCCGGAAGGCCTGCAGTAAAGGGTCCTCCAGAGCTGACTCCTCCGCCTGACCCCCGGAGGGCATATTAAGAGCCTTGAGAGTCTCCGAAATGAGAGCGGGCAACTCCTCCCTGCGAAAGACGCGAACTACTCTGGCTTGATCTTCCTGATCCGGAATCTCGCCTTCCTCCAATTCGTCCTCGAAATCCAGGTCAGACTCCTCTGATCTGTCACCTTCCAAGATGATGGAATCCCTCTCTGCTCTGGGCCTCTTCGCTACCGAAGCGGACCCTCCCGCGGTCAGAGGAGTGCCCGGCCGCTTTCCACCTAGGGAAGACTCCGTAACTGCTGGAGCAGCCACCCCCACGGCCGATCCGAACGCTCGCTGGATAACCACCACAAACTCTGGGGAAAAAATGGCCACTAAACCCCCAGCCAATGGGGGCTGTTGTTCGCAGACATCCGGAGCTGAAGAAGAAGTGCCCGGAATGGGCTCTGGAGACAGAGGACGAGGAGACCCCGGATCCCCCATGGCTGCCGGTCCTCCTCGTGGGGTGTCTGCTCCCTCGTCCGCACTCAGTGCCAGCGCTGCAGACTCTGCCGTGCAGCTCCTGCATACCCCGGCCTCTGACACTGTGCTCCGTTTTGCCCCACACAGCAGACAGAGCGTTTTAGACGGCATCTTCACTCCCGCGGGAGAATGGACCCTAGGTAGAGAGCACCCAAGCAAGCCTGTCCCAGCAAGCCGCCAAGCCAAATTCAGGGGTGTCTTCTTTTTTTTTTTTTTTTTTTAAGACACTCACTTCACTGACAAGGGGCTTCCCTCTCATGCACCCCCTGACAAAAGGAAGCACAAAATGAGGCTCCTCGATAGTAAAAACAGCAGAGAAATGGAGCTGCTGACAAAACCGGCGCTTTCCTGCGCACTCGACACGCGGCGCGACCTGCACACCCCAGCCGTGTCTCGTTGCGCTCCCGGCTCCCGCCCTGTGTCCCGCTCAAATTTTAAGCATACCTTTAGCGGGTAGCCCCTCTCACGCGGCGCTCTATTGCAAAGCGAGAGCTGCCGCTCCGGACTAATCGGGAGCCCTGCACGCCGACGAACTCTGAGGTGAGTAGCTCCATCCAACAGACTGACAGCCCGCTGACACCGGCAGGCAGAACTTCTGTATTCGCTATGGGCCGCCCTCACCGCTGGCACTTCTGCTCCAATATGCACTGGAACTGGATTCCCCAATACCTGGACCCCTGCACACCCCCAAAGGCACAAGCGGAAGGAGAGAGGGGAAGAGGGGGACGGACTCAGCCTCAGCCTCAACTACCAAATAGGCAGAAAAAAACCCCCACAATATGGGAAGAGCCAATTGATTATTATTTTTTCTTTTTTAATCAAAGAAATTAAGGTAACCAAATCAACTTAAAGAAACTAATCTAATCTTCCTTAATTGCTCCTCCAGTAAGCCCCCATCAGGCTCACGCAACCTCCAGCTGCTTGGAGACAGAGAACTGGAGTGTAAAGAAGGGGTCTGTACTTATGTACCCGTGATGTCACAGAAATGAAGTTTCTCAGTCTCCAAGCTGCTGTGAGAGGCTGACAACTCCTAATTTCGGGACTAGACTGGAGGGACGATAAGGAATGAGTCCTTTATTGGGGGGGGGGGGGGGAGACAATAGGGATGTTTCCTGATGTCTCTAAAGCTACCCAGAAACGTAGGCAGTAGTTTCTTTTGTTGTGTCCCCAGGTCCTGCAGTTGGATGGGATATTTTTTCTACGCTATCCGTGCAGATGCCTAATTAAATATCAGGGTGTGAGCTATACTTTCTTCGAGCCTGCACACCTAACTCAGTTTGTTGATAGTAAAGAAGTGGCTCTACCTTAGCAGTTTGGGCTATTCCATCTACCCCCTCTATAGTGGTGGGGGCTCTGGGTCTGTGAAATAGTAAAATTCTGCATTAGTTTGGTGTCTATTTCCTATAACTCTTCCTTTGATTGTGTCTTTTTTTCCTTTTAAATATGTATTCTTTTCTGTAACAAGTATGTACCTTGTGTAAAATTGAAAACGCATAAATAAAAAAAAAATCAATGCAAAATACAGGCGAGCCAGTCAACAAATGCTGGAAAGCAATAAGCACAAATACTCGAAGCCTAGCCAACAAAGTTCCTGATCTGGAAGTCCTAATGGTGGAAATGAACTTGGACATTGTGGCCATTACAGAAACATGGAATGGGATATAGCCAGAGCTGTATATAATCTATTTAGGAGAGGGTAGAAAAAGAAGAGTAGCAGTCCTATATCTCAAAAGTAATATTAAAGCTGCTATAATGAAGGAGACATGGGGAAAAGAAGCAGCACAGTGGATTGTGTTGGAAAGAGGAGATGGCACGGTCATCCATACTGGTGTAGTCCACAGGCCTCCAATTCAAACCAAAGAAAAGGATAGCGAATTGATTATTGATACTGCAAAGATAGCCATGAAGGGGAGGTGACTAATCTACCCAATGTGGATTGGAGTATTCCATCTGCAAATCTGGAAAGTAGTAAAAATATTGTGGATGCTTTCCAAGATGAATTACTTAGACAAATGGTAATGAAACCGACCAGGGAAAGCTCAATGCTGGATTTAGAACTCACCAATGGAGACAGTGTGTTGAATATCCGGATGGGTGCCCAAGTAGCAGCAATCATCACATGGTGTGGTTTGAGAAAAAAGCCAAGGCGGAGTCCAATCACAGCAAGCTCAAAGTCCTAGACTTCAAAAACACTGACTTCAGCAAAATGGCCAAGTGCCTGAAGGAGGAGTTGGCAGGGTGGGAGGGGAAAAGGGAAGTGAAATTGTAGTGGGCTAAACTAAAAGAGACAATAAAAGGGGCAACAGATAAATATGTAAGGAAAGTAAATAAAAACAAGAGGTTCTCCAAAGAAGTGGCTGCACAAATAAAGGCAAAAACACAGCTTTCACATAATTCAGAAGTTTGCAAACAGAGAAACACAGAAAAGAATACAGGATAAAACAAAAAGAGAAAAAAGGATAGCAAAATCAAAGACAGAAGAAAAGATGGCTAAAGATGTAAAGTGTGGCGAAAAAACATTTTTCAGATATATTCGGGAGAGGAGGAAAATCAGAGGTGGAATTGCAGGACTCAAAAGTGCAGGGGACAGATTTCTGGAAAGAGACATCGAAAAAGTGAAAATGCTAAACAAATACTTCTGGAGAAGGGCCACCTGTGATTGACAAATATACAAATGGGAATGGAGTAGATACCACAACATTCACAGAAGATGATGTGTTAGAACATCTTGGAAAACTGAAAGTGGACAAGGCCATGAGACCGGATGGGATACATACCAGGATACTGAAAGAGCTCAAAGAGGTTTCTTGCAGGGCCATTAAAGGATGTTTTTAATAGATCTTTGGAGACTGGAGAAGTTCCACAGGACTAGAGAAGGGCTGATGTGGTACCTCTTCACAAAAGTGATAATAGGGAAGAAGTGACAAACTACAGGCCAGTAAGCCCTCCTTCAGTGACTGGAAAAGTAATGGAGGCACGCCTGAAAGAGGGAGTAGTGGACTTTCTCGAAACCAACAGGTTCAATGATCCGAGGCAACATGGTTTTACCAGAGGACAATCTTGCCAAACAAATCTGATTGAGTTCTTTAACTTGGTAACCAGATAACTAGATCAAGGGCATGCGATGGATGTGATCTATCTAGACTTCAGCAAAGCCTTTGATACTGTTCCTGATAGGAGGCTTATCAATAAACTAAACAGAATAGGGATCGGTCCCAAGGTTGGTGAACTGGATCAGAAAATAGTTGACTGACAGATGACAGAAGGTGATGGTAAACAGAACTCACTTGGATGAAAGGAAGGTGATTAGCAGTGTGCCCCAGGGTTCGGTCCTGGGACCGGTAACTGTTCAATGTATTTGAGAGTGATATTGCTGAAGGACTGAATGGAAAAGTCTGTCTTTTTGCAGATGACACGAAAATTTGCAAAAGAGTGGACTCCCTTGAGTAAGTGGATATCATGAGGAAAGATCAACAAAAGCCGAAAGAATGGTCTAATGCTTGGCAGTTCAGATTTAATGTGAAGAAGTGCAGTGTCATGCACTTGGGAAGCAGAAATCCAAGGGAACTGCATGTATTAGGGGGCGAGAGGCTGATGTGCACGGACCAGAAGGACCTCGGAGTGATTGTTTCTGAGGAACTCAAGGTGGTAAAACAGTATGACAAGGCAGTGGCAAAAGCCAGAAGGATTCTGGGTTGCAAACAGAGAGGAATTACCAGCAGAAAGGAAGAGGTACTAATGCCACCGTACAAGTTGCTGGTGAGGCCTCACTTGGAATATTGTGTTCAGTTTTGGAAACCATCTCTCACAAAGGATATAAAAAGACTGAAAACGGTTCAAAGGAAGGTGACCAAAATGATTTGGAGCCTGCATCAGAAGACGTATGAGAAGAGACTTGATCTAAATATGTACACTCTGGAGGAAAGGAGGGACAGAGGAGATATGATTCAGTCCTTTAAATACTTAAAGAGTAGTAATGAACAAACCTCTTCCAAAGATTGGGAAGCTGTAAAACTAGAGTGCATAACATGAAGTGTAAGGGGTAAACTGAAAAGTAATGTCAGGAAATACTTTTTCACTGAAAAAGTGGTAGATGCTTGGAATGCCCTCCCGATGGAAGTGGTGGGGGCAAATACAGTGACAGAATTCAAAATGTCATGGGACAGACACAGTAGATCCCTTTATAGCATGGAGTGGAGGAGTGGACTAGTGGTTGGGGCAAGGTACTTCAGGCCGGAAGGTCGGGGGTTCAAATCCCACTAGAGGACAGCAACCTTGGGCCGGAAGGACTGGGGTTTCTAGTCCCACAGGTGCTCCTTGCGGTCTTGGGCAAGCCACTTAACCCTCCATTGCCCATGTTCCCTGTAAAAAAAAAATAGTTATCTCCAAGTTATAATGCCCTGTTCAATGTAATTTCAGTTTGTTCAATGTAAACCGCACTGATGCAGAATAGCGCGGTGTATAAGAGAATATAAATAAATAGCAACAGGATATAAGACATAGTTATGTTTATTTTGATTTTATCACAACAAATAGGGTTGACCTACACGGAGAGGCAGGGGTACCTACTCTTGTCGCCTTGCTGGGCAGACCAGATGGACTATACTGGTCTTTATCTGCCATCATATACTATGTTACTATGACTTGTTCCTCGCCAAATCCAAAGGCCCCTTCTCGATTCTCATCCTAATTTGATCTCTTTGCTGCTTTTGACATTGATCATCAGCTTCTCCTCGATACCATGTACTTGCTTGGATTGAGGGGCTCTATTCTGTCCTGGTTTTCTTCTCTCTTCCATTGCACTTTTAGTGTATGTTCTGGTGGATCCTCCTCTATCGCCATTCCGCATTCAGTTGGTGTACCTCAGGGCTCTGACTTGGGACCTCTCCTTTACTCTCTCTCATCACAGCCCCTTGGTGTACTTAGATCTATCCTTTTTGTGCCTGAAATCTCTCTAGAAATACAGACCTAGATCTCTGCCTGCTTATCAGACATTGTTGCTTGGATGTCTCACCACCATCTGAAATTAAACATGGCCAAAACTGAGATCCTTAAATTTCCCCCTAAATGCACATTCCCCCTTCCTCCCCTCTCTATTTCTACTGATAACACTACACTCCTCCCTTTTTTTCTCAGCTTACAACCTTGGGGTCATCTTTCTCTACACACATCCAACTGAAAGCTAAAACCTGTCGCTTCTTTCTCCCTTCCTTTCTACATACACTACTAAAGTGTTGTTACTTGCCTGTAACAGGTGTACTCCGGGGACAGCAGGAATCAGTCCTCACATATGGGTGACATCTGTGGCAACAGAGCCCACACAGAAGTATCTCCCCAGCTTTCAAAAAAGCCTTTGGGAGATGCACCACGCATGCATGGTCCCCTTCCCGCCCAAGGGTGCCATCTTGCCTCAGTCTAATAACATAGCTAAGAGGGCAAAAATTACAATACAGTAAAAAGCAACTCCAAGGGGAGGAGGGAGGGTTGTGAGAATCTGATTCTTGCTGTCCCCTGAGAACACCTGTTACAGGTGAGTAACTATACTTTCTCCAGGAACAAGCAGGAAATATGGGACTCCCCAACAACAAGCTACCGAGAACCTATACAAAATGTCACGGCAGCCAGAGAGGTGAGCCGTGAGCTGCAGCAATTCAGTCCCAATGGAGAGAACCTCACAAGACCCAGGAGTCCAGCTGAGAACCAGCACTCCGGTAGCCTGAACACAGAAGGGTCGGAGGACAGTTGCTTACACCCCAAGGAGATAACGGAGTATGGCCTGGCCAAAAGCGCTATCCCTTCGGGACTCCCTCTCCAGGAAGTAGTGAGCTGCGAAGGTACGGACGAAGACCAGATGGCAGCCCTGCAGATTTCCGTCACAAGTACGGAATAAAGATTTGCCATGGAAGACATCATGGCCCCGACGTGGAACATTGTGACCTGCTGGTCTAGTGAGATCCCAGCCTGCTCATAGGCGAGGGCAATGCAGTCCACCACCAAAGTGAATAGAGTTTGCTTAGTCACTGAGAGCCCCAATTGATTGGGATCACAGGAGACGAAAAACTGGGGTGCTTTGCGGTGACCCTGAGTCCATTGCAGATAGAAGGACAGGGCCCTTTTACAATTCAAAGTATGGAGGATGGTCTCTGCTTTGCCAGAATGAGACCTCGGGAGAAGGTGGGGAGCACCACCTCCTGATTGAGGTCGAATGGGGACAACACCTTCGCCACAAACCTGGGGTGTGTGCGGAGCACCAACATGTTCTTGTAGAACCTCGTGTAGAGAGGTTCTGCCATCAGAGCCTGGAGCTCGCTGACTCTGCAAACTGATGTGAGTGCCACGAGAAAGACAAGCTTCCAGGAGAGGTACTGCAACTGGCAGATAGCAAGGGGCTCAAATGGCTGCTTAATAAGCTGCGAGAGCACAACATTGAGATACCATTCCGCCGCTAGTGGGAGGATGGGGGGTTTGGATAGCATGAGGTTCCATAGGAACCGTGATACAAGGGACTAGGCTGAGAGGGGTTTTCCATGAACGGCACGGTGCTGTGCTGCAAAAGCGCACATGTGCATTCTGACTGGGTTGGAATTTAGTCCCACCTGTGACAGGTGGGAGTAGGAACTGAAGTACCATATGAACCAGGCAGAATGGGTTTGCCTGCTTCTCGGTGCACCAGACAGAGAAGCAACGCCAACTGAAGGCATATATCCTCCTCGTGGAGGCCTTGCAGGAGGCCAGAAGAACATAAGAACATAAGATATGCCATACTGGGTCAGACCAAGGTCCATCAAGCCCAGTATCCTGTTTCCAACAGTGGCCAATCTAGGTCATACGTACCTAGCAGTTTCCCCAAAAGACACAGGTTCCGCAATGCTTGTACTGGGTCAAGCATTGGGTAATATGGGCAACATCTGGAAAGCGATGTATATAAATGCCCGTAGCATGGGAAATAAGATCCCAGATGTTGAGGACTTTAATGGAAAAGGCTGAATTGGATTTAGTGATGGTAACGGAGACATGGTTCACAGAAAACCATGATTGGGATGAAATTATTCCAGGCTATACTTTATTCAGGAAGGACAGATTGGAAGAAGAAGAGATGGCACTATGTGTTAAAAATAATATTAAAGCTATAGAATTGCAGGGCTTAAAAAGGAGGCGGCACTGTGGATTAAAGTACAAAGAGGGAAAGGGAAATCCATTTGCATTGGAGTTATATACAGATCCCCATCACAACACGTGGAAGTGGACGAAGATTTAATAGAAGATATACAGTACACAGTATTGCCATGAAAGGAGAAGTGCTACTGATCAGTGATTTCAAAATGCCAGATGTGGAATGGCACATCCCTGCTGCGGTGTCATTTAGAAACATAGAAACAAGATGACAGAAAAAGACCACAAGGCCCATCTAGTCTGTCCTTCCATAACAACAACTACAACAGTCCACTTTTTACCTTTAGAGATCCTCTGTGTTGGTCCCATGCTTTTTTGAATTCAGTTACTGTCCTCATCTCTACCACCTCCACTGGGAGACTATTCCACGGATCCACTACTCTTTCCGTAAAGAAATATTTCCACATATCACTCCTGAATCTATCTCCCTTCACCCTCATCCCATGTCCCCTCGTCGCAGAACTTGCTTTCAATTGAAAGAGGCTCTCTCCCTGAACATTTATGCCATGGAGGTATTTAAACATCTCAATCATATCACCTCTATCCCGCCTTTCCTCTAAGGTGTACATATTAAGATCCTTAAGTCTGTCCTCATATGCTTTATAATGAAGACCACTAATCATCTTAGTAGCAACCCTCTGCACCGACTCCATCCTGTTCACATCCTTTTGAAGGTGCGGTCTCCAGAATTGCACACCATATTCCAAATGAGGTCGCACCAAAGACTTATACAGAGGCATTATCACCTCCTTTTTTCTGCTAGCCATTCCTCTCCGTATGCACCCAAGCATCCTTCTAGCTTTAGCCGTCGCCTTTTCTACCTGTTTAGCTACTTTAAGATCATCGGACACAACTACGCCTAGGTCCAGCTCTTCTTTAGTGGACAAAAGTACTTCACCTCCTATACTGTATTGCTCCCTTGGATTGCTGCAGCCCAAATGCATGACCTTACATTTTTTAACATTAAATCCCAGTTGCCAAATTCTAGACCATTCTTCAAGCTTAGCTAGATCCCTCCTCATGTTATCTACACCTTCCTGGGTGTCTACTCTATTGCAGATTTTGGTATCATCCGCAAAGAGGCAAACCTTACCCGACAGCCCTTCCGCTATATCACTAACAAAGATGTTAAAAAGAATCGGACCAAGGACAGATCCCTGGGGCACACCACTGGTAACATCCTTCTCCTCAGAGTGAGCTCCATTTACTTGTACTCTTTGTCGCCTCCCACCCAACCAATTTCTAACCCAAACAATAACTTTAGGGTCCATCCCTAGGGTGCTCAGTTTGTTTATAAGTTGCCTGTGAGGAACAGTGTCAAAGGCTTTACTGAAATCTAAATACACCACATCTAGAGCTCTCCCGCAGTCCAACTCCCTGGTCACCCAGTCAAAGAAATCAATCAGATTTGTCTGACAAGATCTGCCTCTGGTGAATCCATGCTGCCTCGGATCCTGTAATCCGCTGGACTCCAGAAACATCACTATTTTCTCTTTCAACAGCGTTTCCATTAATTTACTCACCACTGAAGTTAAACTAACTGGCCTGTAGTTTTCAACCACATCCTTACTACCGCTTTTGTGTAAAGGCACCACATGAGCCTCTCTCCAGTCCTTTGGCACCACTCCAGACTCCAACGAGGCATTGAAAAGGTCAGTCAGTGGAGTTGCTAGAACGTCCCCAAGTTCCCTCAGTATTCTAGGGTGTATCCCATCCGGTCCCATCGCTTTGTCTACTTTAAGTTGAGCTAGTTTCTCACGAACACAGTCTTCTGAAAATTGTTCAAGATGTCCCTCGCTTCTGTTCTTATTTGTGGGTGTTTTCTGAGGTCCTGCTCCTGGTTCTTCATCTGTGAACACAGAACAAAAATATTTGTTAAGCAATTCCGCTTTATCCTTATCAGCTTCTACATATTCCCCCCCTGCACCCTTGAGTCTGACAATACCACTTTTGCCCTTCCTCTTCTCACTAATATATCTGAAAAATGTCTTATCCCCCCATTTTATTGCATTAGCTATTTCCTCCTCCTTTTGAATCTTTGCCTTCTTGACTACTTTGCTAGCTTCTCTAAGTTTTTCCAAATACAGATGCCTGTCTTCCTCTCTCTGTGATCTCTTGTATTTCATGAAGGCCTCCCTCTTTTTCTTCACTTTTTCAGCTACTTCCTTCGAAAACCATAGCGGTCTCCTGTTCCTTTAGCCTTTATTTACCTTTTTAACAAAAAGGTTAGTTGCCTTTAAAATACCCCCTTTCAGTTTTGCCCACTGTTTTTCTACATCCCCCAGCTGTTCCCATCCCACTAACGACTCCCTGAGGTATTGGCCCATCTTTGCAAAGTTAGTCTTCCTAAAGTCTAAGATCTTCACCTTGGAATGGATTCTAACAGCCCTAGTCCTAATACTGAACCACACCATCTGGTGATCACTGGATGCAAAATGATCTCCCACTACAACATCAGAAACACTTTCTCCATTGGTAAGCACCAAGTCCAGTATGGCCCCTTCACGTGTGGGGTCTGTTACCAATTGCCTGAATAGTTCTCCCTGTAGAGAATCCAGGATCTCCTTACTTCTAGATGATACTGCAGCAGGAATGTGCCAATCAACATCTGGCATATTGAAATCTCCTAGCAGTAGCACTTCCCCTTTCCTAGCAATGCTGCGTATGTCTTCAATTAACTCTCTGTCCACCTCTTCCTCTTGTGAGGGAGGTCTGTATAGCACACCAATGCAAATAGATTTCTCTTTCCCTCTTTCTAGTTTAACCCACAATGCCTCCTCTCTCCCTTTTAAGCTCTGTAATTCCAAAGCTTTAATAGTAGTTTTTACATATAGTGCCACTCCTCCTCCCCTTCTTCCTACCCTGTCCTTTCTGAAAAAAGTATAGCCAGGTATAGTTACATCCCAGTCATGGTTTTCTGTGAACCATGTTTCTGTAACTGCCACTAAATCCAAGTCAGCCACTCCCACCAAAGCTTCAACTTCAGAGATCTTATTTCCCATGCTACAGGCATTAATACACACTGCTTTCCATATGTTACCCCTGTTACCCATTTCCATAAAGGTATTTAATGTATCACTTACCTGGGGGCTTTCACTTACCTGGGGGCTTTCTTCACCCATCCCCAACGAATCTAGTTTAAAGCCCTCTTCAGTAGATTAGCCAGTCTACTACCAAAGATGCGTTGACCTTTCTTGGACAGATGGATGCCATCTCTGCTCTGCAACCCTTGGAACAGCATCCCATGGTCTAGGAAACCAAAACGCTCTCGAAGACACCATCCACGCAGCCATGCATTAATCTCCAGGATGCGAGCCTCTCTGCCTTGGCCTTTACCCTCAACAGGGAGGATTGAAGAGAACACCACCTGTGCACCTACCTGCTTCACCCTCTGTCCCAGAGCCATGAAGTCACTTTTGATACGTTCCGAGGTATAGTTCTCTCTATAGGGAGAACTATTCAGGCAATTGGTAACAAAATCAACACATGATGGGGCCATACTGGACTTAGTGCTTACCAATGGGGAAAGTGTTTCTGATGTTACAGTGTGAGATCAACTCACATCTAGTGATCACCAGATGGTATGGTTCAGTATTAGTACTAGGGCTGATAAAATTCATTCCAAAGCGAGGGTCTTAGACTTTAGGAAAATTAACTTAGCAAAGATGGGACAAAACATCAGCAAGTCGTTAGCAGGATGGGAACAGCTAAGGGATGTAAAAAACAATGGGCAAAACTGAAAGGGACTCAAGGGTGCAGGGGAGGAATACACAGAAACTGATAAGGATAAAGAAGAATTGCTTAACAAATATTTCTGTTCTGTGTTCACAGATAAAGGGCCTGGAGCAGGACCTCAGAAAACACCCAAAAATAGCAACAGAAGTGACGGGAAACTTAATGATTTTCAGAAGACTGTATTTGAGAGGAACTAGCTAAACTAAAAGTAGACAAAACCATGGGTCCAGATGGGATACCATCCAAGAATACTGAGTGAACTTGGGGACGTTCTAGTGGCTCCACTGTCTGACCTTTTCAATGCCTCTTTGGAGTCGGGAGTGGTGCCAGAAGACTGGAGAGAGGCACAAAAGCAGAAGTAAGGATGACATTGAGAACTACAGGCTGGTTAGTCTAACCCCTGTGGTTAGTAAATTATTGGAAAGGTTATTAAAGAAGAGAATAGTGAGGTTTCTGGACTCCAATAGATTGAAGGATCCGAGGTGGCATGGATTCACCAGAGGCAGGTCTTGTCAGACAAATCTGATGGATTTCTTGACGGGGTGACCAAAGAGTTGGACCAAGGGAGAGCCCTAAATGTTGTGTATTTAGAATTCAGTAAAGCCTTTGACACCATTCCGTACAGGCGATTTATAAACAAACTGAGCACCCTAGGGATGGACCCTAAACTTATTGATTGGGCTACAAATTGGTTGAGTGGGAGGTGACAAAGGGTGCAGGTAAATGGAGCTCACACTGAGGAGGAGGTAACCAGAGGAGCACCGCAGGGATCTGTCCTTGATCTGATTCTGTTTAACATTTTTGTTAGTGATATTGTGGAAGGACTGTCAGGAAGGAGTCAACAACATGAGGAGGGATCTAGCTAAACTTGAATGGTCTAGAACAGGGGTGGCCAACTCCAACCTTGATGCACCATGATCCAGCCTGGTTTTCAGGATGTCCCTAATGAATATTCATGAGATATATTTGCATACACCGGGAGGCAGTGGATACAAATATATCTCAAGAATATTCATTAGGACATCCTAAAAACCAGGCTGGATGGAAGTGCAATAGGACTGGAGTTGGTCACTCCTGATTTAGAACATCGCAGCTGAAATTTAATGCTAAAAAATGCAGGGGTGTGCATTTAAGCTGCAAAAATCTAAAGGAGCTGTAGAATGTAGGGGATGATGTACTTCGGTCCACAAAAGAAGAGCGGGCCTGGGAGTAATTGTGTGTGACAATAAAAGTAGCTAAACAGGTAGGAAAGGAGACTGCAAAAGATAGAAGGATACTTGGGTGTATAGGGAAAGGAATGGCCAGCAGAAAATAGGAGGTAATAATGCCTCTGTAGAAGTCTCTAGTGCGACTTCATTTGGAGTATTGTGTGGAATTCCAGAGCCCGCACCTTCAAATGGATATAGGCAGATTGGAGTCTGTGCAGAGGGTAGCTCCTAAAAGGGCCAATAGTCTTTGTTATGAAGCATATGAGGACAGACTACAGATCTTAATATTTATACTTTAGAGAAAAGGCAGGATAGCATAGTTACTCACCTGTAGCAGGTGTTCTCCGGGGACAGCAGGAATCAGTCCTCGTATATGGCTGACATTGGCACCAATGGAGCCCTCATGGAAGCATCCCACCAGCTTTCAAAGAAAGCCTCTGAAAGATGCCACAATGCATGCGTAGTCCTCTTTCCGCCCAAGGGTGCCATCTTGCTCAGTCAGATGACATAGCAAAAAGATGGCAAAAAGAAAGATGGTAAAGGGGAAACTCCAAGGGGAGGAGGGAGAGATATGAGGGCTGATTCATGCTGTCCCTGGAGAACACCTGTTACAGATAAGTAACTATGCTTTCTCTGGGAACAAGCAGGAAGTCAGTCCTCACATATGGGACTCGCCAGCTACAGACTACTGAGAGCCCACAGCAAAAATAGGGGCTCCCTCACAGATCACAGTAGGACTCCTGTGTCCAATGAACCAGCACTCCGATAGCCTGAACACAGAAGGGTCTGAGGGTAGGAGTTGCCTAAACCCTGAAAAGGTTATGGAGCACAGCCTGACCGAAGGCACTGTCCCATTGGGAACTCTCTTTCCAGGCAGTAATGGGCTGCGATAGTATGGACTGAAGACCAGGTGGCGGCCCGGCAGATGCCCACCATCGGGATGGAGCGCAAGTTTGCCACCGAAGCTGAAATGGCCCTGACACGGTGGGCCGTGATGCGGACTTCCAGTGGGAGCCTCGCCTGCTCATAAACGAGGGTGATACAGTCCACCACCTACTGTGATCATAGGAGATGAAAAGATGAGAGGCTTTGCGGTGGCCCTGAGTGCGCTGGATGTATAAGGACAAAGCTCTTTTACAGTCCGAGGTGTGGAGGACAGTCTCCGCCCGACTGGAGTGGGGTCTTTGAAAGAAGGTAGGGAGCACCACTTCCTGGTTGAGGTGGAAGGGTGACACCATCTTCAACAGGAATTTGGGGTATGTTTGAAGCACCACTCTATACTTGTAGAACCTGGTGTAGGGCACCTTCACCACAAGGGCCTGAAGCTCGCTAACTCTGTGAGTGGAGGTAAGTGAGACCAGGAAAGCTAACTTCCAAGAGAGGTAGCGAAGGTGGCAGGTAGCCAGAGGTTCGAAGGGCGGGCGAGTGAGCTGCCCCGACACTACGTTGAAGTCCCATTCGGTAGCCGGATGGCGAACCAGGGGCTTCAATAAAAGCAAACCCCATATAAAACAGGTCACCAACGGTTGGACCGAGAGGGACTTACCATCCACCAGATGGTGGTGCACCACCAGGGCACTAAGGTGCACTCATAAGAACATAAGATATGCCATACTGGGTCAGACCAAGGTCCATCAAGCCCAGTATCCTGTTTCCAACAGTGGCCAATCTAGGTCATACGTACCTAGCAGTTTCCCCAAAAGACACAGGTTCCACAATGCTTGTACTGGGTCAAGCATTGATATCCTGGGTCCCTTCTTAATAATGGTTTATGGACCTTTCCTCCAGGAACTTGTCCAAACCTTTTTTAAACCCAGCTACGCTAACAGCCTTTACTACATCCTCCGGTAACAAATTCCAGAGTTTGATTACACGTTGAGTGAAAAAATATTTTCTTTTATTAGTCTTAAATAGTTTACCCTGTAGCTTCATTGCATGTCCCCTAGTCTTTCTATATTCTGATAACGTAAACAATCGATCTACGTTTAACCGTTCCACTCCGTTCATTAATTTATAGACTTCTATCATATCTCCCTTCAGCCGTCTCTTTTCCAGGTTAAAGAGCCCTAACCTTTTTAGCCTTTCTTCATAGGAGTATCCTTCCATCCCCTTTACCATTTTGGTGGCTCTTCTCTGAACCTTTTCTAATAACGCTATATCCTTTTTAAGATACGGCGACCAGAATTGCACACAATATTCAAGGTGTGGTCTCACCATGGAACGATATAGAGGCATTATAATATCTTTTGTTTTATTTTCCATTCCTTTCCTTATGAGACCTAGCATTCTATTTGCTCTCTTGGCCGCCGCTGCACACTGGGCTGAGGGTTTTTAACATGTTATCCACAATGACAAATAAATCTTTTTCCTGGGTGGTGGTTCCTAATGTGGAACCTTGTATTGTGTAACCATAGTTTGGGCTGTTCTTGCCTAGGTGCATAACTTTGCACTTGTCCACATTAAATTTCATCTGCCATTTCATCTGCCACTCGGACGGAGTTAGACGAGCCTGGACAGACAGAAGTGGAGAATGTACTATAACACCAGAGCTACCGGGCAGGAGAAAGGGTCAGCCCCGTGTTCAGTGCACCAAACAGAGAACCTGCGCCATTTGAGAGCATAAGCCTTCCTAGTAGAGGCCTTGCGAGAGGCCAGCAAAATGTCCTCCACCTCAAATGGAAGTCTGAAAGGGGCCAGAGTCACCCTCTCAGCAGCCATGCTGTCAGCAACAGGGATCCCAGGTTGGGGTGCAGGAGAGCGCCCCCTCAGACAGGAGTCCCAGGGCAGTCCCCAAGAGAATGGGGGTCTCCACTGTCAACTGCAGAAGCAGCAGGAACCATGGTTGCTTAGCCCCTCAAGGGGCTATCAGAATGAACGAGGCCCTGTCGTGGAGGAACAAGGTCTTGGCGATCAGCGACGTATGAGGGAAGGCGCACATTAGGCCAATCATGAGACCAGGAACGCATCTGCTGCCACCCTGGAGGGGTGGGCCTGCTGGGAGCAGAAGTGGGGCAACTGAAAGTTGTCCAGGCTGGTAAACAGGTCCATTACGGATTCCCCCCAGAGTCGAAAAAGCTGACTGGCTACCCTGGGGCCCAGCTGCTTCTCATGCAGCTGGAGAACTCTGCTGAGCCTGTTGGCCAGCAGGTTGTCCTGGCCTGGCAGGTACACTGCCCGGAGGAAACCCTGTTGGATTGTGTACGAGCAGAGGACCAGTGCCTCCTGACAAAGAGTACAAGACCCCGTGCCCCCATGTTTGTTCATGTAGAACATTGCCACCTGGTTGTCCATCTGAACCATCACCGGCTGGTGACGGAGGTGGTGACAAAACACCCTCATGGCTAAGGGTATGGCTCGGAGCTCCAGGAGGTTGTTCTGCTGGGTGCTCTTGCCTGGTGACCAGTTGCCCTGTGTGCTGAGATCTCCACAGTGGGCTCCCCAGTTGAGCAGGGAGGCATCCATGGTGAGGAACCTTGAGGGGCTTCGGTCCTGAAAAGGCATGCCTGCCACGAGATGCTGGGGAGACTGCCACCAGACCAGAGAATCCACCAATTGGCGGGTCACAGAAACCCTGTCTTGGAGGCGATCCGTGGCCTGAGACCACTGGTCTTGGAGACACCACTGCGCCGCCCTCATGTGGAGGCAAGCATTGGGGGTGACGTGGACCATGGAGGCCATGTGCCCGAGGAAGCATAGGAGAAGCCGAGCGGGCATCGAGGGACAGCACTCTACATTCTGTGCCAGAGTGCTGAGGCGATTTGCTCGGTGTCCCTGGGCAAGAAAGCCTTTGACTGAAGAGTGTCAATCTTCGCCCCAATGAACTCCAAACACTGTGTCGGGAGGAGGTGAGACTTGGGGTAGTTTATGACAAAACCCAAGTATTGCAGAACCTGGATGGTGCGTGCGGTGATCTGCTGCACCTCTGAGGCTGTGCCTCCCTTTATGAAGCAGTCATCCAGGAAGGGAAAGACGAAGATCCCCTGGAGCCAGAAGAAGGTGGCCACGACTTCAGGCATTTGGGGCAGAAGCTAGGCCGAAGGGGAGCAGCCTGTACTGAAAATGCCTGCCCCACACTACAAACTGCAGATACTGCCTGTGGTTGCGGTGGATGAGGATGTGGGTATAAGCATCCTTGAGGTCTAAGGAGCACAGGCAGTCTCCCTGCTGGAGGTATGGCAGCAATGTTCCAAGGGAGAGCATCTTGAACTTCTCCCTCACGAGGAATATGTTGAGGTTCCGCAGGTCAAGGATGAGCCTTAGGCCCCCTCCCCCCCCCTGTTCTTTTTGGCATGAGGAAGTACCTGGACTAGAACCTTTTGCCCTTGAGATGGTGGGACACCGGTTCCACAGCTTTGTCCTCGAGAAAACCTGCCAACTCCTTCAGTAGAAGGTCTCAGTGGAGGGGAGACCTGAGGGGCTCTCCTGGAAAATAAGAGGGAGGTGTTTGAGTCAGGTGGAGGAGCTAACCCTCCCTGACTACCCGAAGTGCACAGGAATCAGTGGTGATGGACATCCACCTCTGGGAATTGTAGGCCAGACACCCCCCCCCCCCCAATGGGCTGCTGATCTCCTTGGGGTAGATTGGCTATGCTCAAGGTGTCAAAAACTATCCCCTGGCTTGGCCGGAGCCAGTGCCTGGGGTATTGGCGCCTTCTGCTTGCGTGGGCCATGCCCATGTCCCTTGTCCTGCTGACCCCTTTGGGGAGTTGGGGAGGTCTGAAAAGTTGGGTCGTTTCTGTAAGCAGCCCCCTTCCTCAGGTAAAAGGACATTTTAATCGAGCCATTCCATCGGGGAAGGGCAGTGGTCTGTTTTTGAGAGCATGGTACTCGTCATTTACTCGGTCTCCACCTCGATGGCCTTGTCAGTCACGGGTTTGTCAAAGATGTTCTCTCCTTGGCAGGGGACATCAACCAATTTATCCTGAATCCACTGCTTGAGGTCGGATGACTGTAGCCAAGCTACTCGAGCCGCTGATTCAAACCTGTCATAGGCCGCACGAGACATGAATTTGGAGCACTCATGGACTGAATTGGCTAGGTTCTTCAACCACTGCAAGAGTTTCTCTGAGAGACCATCAGAGAACCCGATGGGTTCCTTCGCCAGGTCTCTCAGGTACATGCCCATGTACAGCTGGTAAGCCTGGATGCGGTCGATGAGCATTGAACCCTGGTAGCACTTTCTGCAGAGTGCGTCCGCATGGCCGACTCCCTCACCATGGAGTTATGTGGCAGCTGTGACTTTTGGAAGCCGGGCTCCGGCGGACTCAATACATCGAGTAGAGCCATTTGCTCACCACTGGCATCGAAGCTGGTGTCTCCCACATTCGGAGCATCAGCCATTCCAGGGATGGGCATTGTGAGCGATTCCCACGGAGGGGCTTCATACTGGAGGACTTCCAACTCATCCGCCTGAGGGTCCTCCTCCGACTCGGTGGGGAACGCCAGGGACTTAGACATGTCCTTGACAAAGTCAAGGAAGCCCATATCCTTGACTGGGGACCACTGTTGAGGCTCTGAGATGGGAGAGTCAGATGGGATGTCGCAGTGGCAATGGGTATCGGGGGACTCCTCGTCCTCAGTCTCCCACTCGGAGTAGTCCATGGAGGACTCGTAGGAGGGCTGCTCTGTGTGCCCCATGCTCTGAGGCCAGTGCCCAGCAAACGTGCCGGGGATGACCGTAGTCCCGTCAAGCGGGACGCAGATCGCGACCTTGACCAAGGATCGACTCAAGACCGAAGGACATCGAGGATCGGCTCGGCTTCCAGGGACATATTCGATGTTGAGGGGTCGGTGGTTCTTCCAGACAACAGCGCCAGCTGCTGGTCCATGAAAAGAGACAACCTGCACTCCAGGGCCACCATTCTAGACTCCAAACCAGAAGGCTCCGCAGCCTTCGGTGCAGGCACCGAGGAAATCGGGCCCGACGCCGGCTCCACTACAGGGGAATCCTCAACGAGGATAGTATCTGGGGACCGAGGCCGGTCAGCGGTCGGATCCTTCTGTGGCACCTTCGCAGGCCATTCCTTCTCCGACACTTCAGACGAATGTCTTGGACTGCGTGACAGGGCAGGCGGAGCACTCGGCCAGTCGGAACCGTCAAAGGATGCCGCCTTCGAGGGTTGTTTCTTCTTACTAGGTTCCCACAACGGAGACCCCCTTTCTGAGTCCCCACGACAATACTTGGATTCGAAAGGTTCCGCCTCAAATGTCGGGGCCTCAGACAAAGCCCTGGCCTTCGGAGGCACCGGGGATAAAAAACATATTCTGCTGCTGCTGGCGGTTCTTGAGGGCCTTACTGGACATACTCTTGCAGAGACAGCATAGTTACTCACCTGTAACAGGTGATCTCCGGGAACAGCAGGAATTTAGTCTTCACATATGGATAACATCAGTACCAACAGAGCCCGCGTGAGAACGTTCCCCATCGTCCAATAGGAAAGCTTTTGGGAGCATCCCACTACGCCTGTATAGCTGCCTTACCGCCTTTCCAGCTCTCCCTCCTCAGTTGAGTTTGTAGCTGAGATAAAAGGAGAGAAGTAGAAGAGGAGGAAAAGTACAACTCCTGGGGAGGAGGGTGGATTGTGAAGACTAAATTCCTGCTGTTCCCAGAGATCACCTGTTACAGGTGAGTAACTATGCTATCTCCAGGAACAAGCAGGAATGTAGTCTTCACATATGGGACTCCCTAGCTTAGAGATGCCAGTGAGATGCCCTCAAAGTGAACTGTGGATCACAGGCCTAAGTAAGTAGGTCATATATCCTCCAAGGATGTCTGGTATCGAAACCCGGGATGGAGGGTAGAAGTTGATCTAAGTCTGAAAGAGATGCTGGAGAACAGCTTGGCCCAACAAGACATCCCGGTGGGAGTCCTTGTCAAGGCTATAGTGAGCAGCAAAAGTGTGGACAGAAGACCAGTCCTATGAAGAAAGGCTAAAAAGGTTAGGGCTCTTTAACCTGGAAAAGAGACGGCTGAGGGGATATATGATAGAAGTCTATAAATTAATGAACGGAGTGGAACGGGTAAACGTAGATCGATTGTTTACGTTATCAGAATATAGAAAGACTACGGGACATGCAATGAAGCTACAGGGTAAACTATTTAAAACTAATAAAAGAAAATATTTCTTCACTCAACGCGTAATCAAACTCTGGAATTTGTTACCGGAGGATGTAGTAAAGGCTGTTAGTGTAGCTGGGTTTAAAAAAGGTTTGGACAAGTTCCTGGAGGAAAGGTCCTTAAACCATTATTAAGAAGGGACCCAGGATATCAATGCTTGACCCAGTACAAGCATTGCGGAACCTGTGTCTTTTGGGGAAACTGCTAGGTACGTATGACCTAGATTGGCCACTGTTGGAAACAGGATACTGGGCTTGATGGACCTTGGTCTGACCCAGTATGGCATATCTTATGTTCTTATGTTATGTTAGTATGCTGCCTTGCATATCTCATCAATCGCTACAGAGTGTAGATTTGCCATAGAGGTAGTCATGGCCTGAACATTATGTGCAGTGACGTGACCCTCGAGAGAGAGAGAGAGAGTCCTGCACTTTCATAAGCAAAGGAGATACAATCTGCTATCCATCTGGAGAGAGTTTGCTTGGATGCTGGCAGTCCCAGGTGACTCGAATCAGAGGCGATGAAAAGTTGGGAAGTTTTTCTATGCTCCCGAGTTCTCTGGAGATAAAAAGTCAAAGCATGTTTACAATCCAGAGTGTGAAGGGTTGCTTCTGTCTGTCTAGGGAAAAAGACAGGGAGGTAAACCGACTGGTTTAAAGGGAAGGGCAAGACCACCTTTGGCATAAAGTTGGGATGAGTCCGAAGGACTACCTTATCATGGTGGAATCGTGGTAAGGAGGGTCAGCCACCAAAGCCTGAAGCTCACTAATGTGTCTTGCTGAAGTGAGGGCAATAAGGAAAGTGACCTTCCAAGTGAGAAACTTCAGAGAAGTAGTGGCTAGAGGTTCAAAGAGCGGCTTGAGAAGTTGTCCTAAAACAACATTGAAATCCCATGCCACTGGGGATGGCTTAATGGGAGGCTTAGTTAACAGAAGGCCCCTAATGAAGCATGCTACAAGCGGCTGAGAAGAGATGGGTTGACCATCTAAGGCATAGGTTTTCAACCCAGTCCTCGGGGAACCCCAGGCCAGTCAGGATTTCAGGATTCCCATAATGAAAATGCATAAGATAGATATGCATACCATGAAGGCACAACATGCAAATCTTTCTCATGCATATTCATTCTGGGAATCCTGAAAACCTGACTGGCCTGGGGTTCCCTGAGGACTGTGTTGATAACCCCTGATCTAAGGGCATGTGAGAGGCCACACTTGCACTTAGGTGTACTCTTACCAAATTGGTTTGAAGTCCAGAAGAAGAGAGGTGGAGAAGATATTCAAGTAATGCATCCAGCGGAGCTGAGAAGGGGTTAAGATCCCTATCAGAATACCAGAGAGAGAATCTACGCCACTTGAAGGCATAGGAGAGACTGGTGGAAGATTTCCTAGTAGCTAAAATGATAACTTTTACCTGTTAAGAGAGGTTGATATCCTGGAAGGCTATGCCTTCAGCAGCCACACTGCAAAATGTAGGGACTGCAAATTGGGATAGAAACATAGAAACATGATGACAGAAAAAGACCACATGGCCTATCTAGTCTGTCCTTCCATAACAACAACTACAACAGTCCACTTTTTACCTTTAGAGATCCTCTGTGTTGGTCCCATGCTTTTTTGTGTCCTGTCCTCCTGAGAGAGGAGATATGGAGCAGACCCCAAATCTACTGGCTGAACTTGAGACAGACATAGAAGGAGAGGATACCACGGCTGTGGTGGCCAACGTGGGGCTATAAGAATAATGTAGCTCCTGTCTCTCTGGAGTTTGAAAAGAGTTTTGGGAATGAGGGGAATGGGAGGGGAGGCATATAGGAAGCCTTGACCCCAGTGAAAGTGAAAGGCATCTACCCTCTGGTTCTTCTGAGCAGGCGTTCTGAAGCAGAAGCGGGGAAGTTTGACATTCTGAGGACTTGTGAACAGGTCTATGTCTGGGGTTCCCCAGATCTGAAAAATGTGAGCGACCTTGTCTGCATGGAAAGACCACTTGTCGGGTAGCAGAACTCAACTGAGTTTGTCCGCCAAGAAATTCTGTTTGCCTGGAAGATACACCTCAAGTAGGTGAATTTGATGTTTGGCGAAAGACCACAAGTGCAGGGCTTCGATGCAAAGGGTCCAAGAGCCTGTTCCGTCCTGCTTGTTCAAGTAGAACATGGCTACTTGATTCTCCGTATGGACTAGAACTGTACAAACATGAACACGGTCCTGGAACACCTTGTGAGCAATGTGGATGGCTCCGAGTCCCAGCAGATTTATGTGGAGTTGTGACTCCTGATAAGACCAAAGACCCTAAGTGGAGAAATTGTCCAGATGAGCTCCCCAGCCCAATTTGGACGCAACCATCGACAGGGTACATTGATGTGGAGGCATCTGAAAAGGTGACCCTACTAGCAGGTTTTCTGGAGATTGCCACCACTGGAGAAACGAGAATAGACGTGTAGAGACCATTATTTTGTCTCCCAGGCGACCCGATGCCTGAGACCACTGGGAGGCCAGGGTCCATTGAGCTGCGCCTCCCAGTGTAGATGAGCATATGGAACAACATGTACTGTTCATGCCATATGACCCAGAAGGTGAAATTAGGCTTACCTGCTAATTGTTGTTCCTTGAGGAACTCCAGTCTAGTCCCGAACCTTAGAGATGTGCTCCTCCTCCAGCAGCTTGGAGACTGAGAAACATCATTCTTGTGATGTCACTGGTAGATAAGCTCCAGCTCTTAACAAAATGGAGATAACGCCCTCCAAATATCCCTTCGCTGTCAGCCTCGCCCTTTCAATAGTCAAGCCGTAAGCAAGAACCGAGCCACTTGGGGCATGAACACCGGACCCTGGGAAAGAAGATCCCTCTGGAGTGGGAGCTGCCACGGTCTGTCCACTAACAGCCTCATCATATCGGCGTACCATGGCCTCCTTGGCCAATACGGCACGATTAAAATCACCTGACCTCTCGTCGTTCTATGCGCTGCAGCACTCGACCTATCAACACCCAAGGCGGAAACACGTATAGGAGTTAATCTTCCGGCCAGGCCTGAATCAGGGCATCCAGTCCATCTGACATTCTCTCCCTTCTTCTGCTGAAGAAGCGTTCGACCTGTGCCAACTGAAAGGATGCCATGAGATCCATCACTGGAGAACCCCAACGCTGTACCAGCAGAGCGAACACCTCCGGGTGGAGCACCCACTCCCCTGGGTCCACTCAGAGTAGTTACTCACCTGTAACAGGTGTTCTCCAGGAGCAGCAGGAAATCAGTCCTCACATATGGGTGACATCGGAGCCGACGGAGCCCCCATGCGGAGCATTTCCCCAGCTTTCAAAGAAAGCCTTTGGGAATGCAGCCACGCATGCGCGGTCCCCTTCCCGCCCAAAGGTGCCATCTTGCTCAGTCTGATGACATAGCTAAACGACAGCACAAAAAAGAAAATGAACTATATACAACTGCAACTCCAAGGGGAGGAGGGAGGGTCGTGAGGACTGATTCTTGCTGCTCCTGGAGAACACCTGTTACAGGTGAGTAACTACTCTTTCTCCAGGACCAAGCAGGAAGTCAGTGCTCACATATGGGTGACTCCCTAGCTCTGGGCTACCAGGAACCCAGGCTGAAAAATAGAGCTCCCTCTAGAGCCTCAGCAACAGTGAGAGAATCTTCTCTGAGACCACACTTGAACGGTAGCCCAACACCAGGGCCGGAGGGTAGGAGTTGCCTAAACCTCAAAGAGATTACGGAGTACCGCTTGGCCAAAAGCACTGTCCCTACGGGACTCCCTCTCGAGGCAGTAGTGGTCCGCAAAAGTCTGGCTTGAAAACCAAGTAGCGGCCTGGCAGATGTCTGCCAACGGAACAGAGCGGAAGTGAGCTACTGATGCGGCCTTCGCCCTGACCCGGTGGGCCGTGACTCGACCCTCCAGGGAGAGTCCGGCTGCCCTGTACGCCCAGGCGATACAGTCTGCCACCCAGATGGACAAAGTACGCTTAGTGATAGGCAACCCCAATTTATTAGGATCAAAGGAAATGAAGAGCTGAGAAGCCCTTCTATGTCCCTGCGTACATTCTAGGTAAAAGGACAGCACCCCTCTACAATCCAGAATATGCAAGACAGTTTCGGCCCTACTGGTGTGCGGCCTGGGAAAGAACGTTGGAAGTACCACCTTCTGGTTGAGGTGGAAGGAGGACATCACCTTTAGAAGGAACTTAGGATGAGTCCTCAAGACTACCCGGAGTGGTGGAGTGGCCTAGTGGTTGGGGCAAGGTACTTCAGGCCGGAAGGTCAGGGGTTCAAATCCCACTAGAGGACAGCAACCTTGGGCCGGAAGGACTGGGGTTTCTAGTCCCACAGGTGCTCCTTGTGGTCTTGGGCAAGCCACTTAACCCTCCATAGCCCATGTTCCCTGTAAAATAGTTATCTCCAAGTTATAATGCCCTGTTCAATGTAATTTCAGTTTGTTCAATGTAAACCGCACTGATGCAGAATAGTGCGGTATATAAGAGAATGTAAATAAATAAATAAATAATAATAAATACCCTGTTCTTATAGAACCTGGTATACGGCCTATCCGAGACCAGTGCCTGAAGCTCACTCACACGCCTAGCCGAGGTGAGTGCCACGAGAAAACAGCACTTTACAGGATAGGAAACGTAAGTGGCAGAGAGCCAGCGGCTCAAAAGGTGGGCGAGTCAGTTGCAGCAAGACCACACTGAGATCTCACTCAGTGGCCGGTGGACGAATAGGAGGCTTCAGCAGAAGGCGGCCTCTGAGGAAGCGAGACACCAAAGGGTGGCCCGAGAGGGATTGTCCATCCACCGACGAGTGGTGGGCAGAGAGGGCACTGAGGTGGACCCGGACAGAATTGGACTGAAGTCCCAGGTTGGACAGGTGGAGCAGGTACTGCAGGACCACCGGGACCGAGCAGGAGAAGGGATCCTCCTGCTGTTGAGAACACCAAGTGGAAAACCTATGCCATTTCAAAGCATAGGCCTTCTGAGTGGAAAGCTTTCGGGAGGCCAACACCAATTCTTCAACCTCCTTTGGTAGGAGCAAGGACTACCCTTTCAGCAGCCAGGCCATCAAATTGAGGGATTTGAGGTTGGGATGCAAGAGGGACCCCTGATCCTGAGTCAGAAGGTCGGGTTGCAGCCCCAGAGGAAGTGGAGCATCCACTGCCAAGTGCAGAAGAAGAGGGAACCACGGCTGCCTGGGCCACCTGGGGGCTATCAGGATCACCGTGGCTCGGTCCTGCTGGGTCTTCAATAGAGTCCGGGCCACCAGAGGTGTGGGAGGAAACGCATACAGCAGGCCCTCTGACCAAGGGATCAGGAATGCATCTGCCACTGCCCTCAGAGGATGCGATTGTCTGGAACAGAATTTGGATAGTTGCCTGTTCAGCGGACTGGCAAAAAGATCCATGGTTGGAAGTCCCCACTTCAGAAAGATCCGTTGGACTACCCGAGGATCCAACTGCCACTCGTGAGGCTGCAGAAGTCTGCTTAACCTGTCCGCCAGGTAGTTTTCCTTGGCCTGGGAGGTAGACCGCCTTGAGGGTCATGCCCTGAGTGATAGCCCAGGAGCAGAGAGCTTGTGCTTCCAGGCATAGGAGTCGGGATCCTGTGCCTCCTTGCATGTTCACGTAGAACATAGCCACCTGGTTGTCCGTCTGGATTAGGACAGACTGGTGAGAGAGGACCAGAGAGAAAGTCCGTAAGGCTAGTCGAATGGCTCTCAATTCCAACAGGTTGATCTGCTGGGCGGCCTCCCACGGAGACCACAGGCCTTGGGTGCAGGTCCCCTGGCAATGTGCTCCACAGCCTTGCAGGGAAGCATCGGTTGTCAGCACTTGAGTGTGTGGGGAGGCCCGAAAAGGAACTCCCCCGACCAGGTTTGGGAGATGCCTCCACCAATGTAAGGAGTCCACCAAGAGTTTGGGCACCTTTATCTTGTCTGACATCTGTCCTGTGAACTGTACCAACTGTGCCCTGAGGCACCACTGAGCCAGCCTCATGTGCAGACAGGCATTTGGGGTGACGTGCACTGTGGAAGCCATGTGACCTAAGAGCCGGAGGAAGTGTCTGGCAGAGACCAGAGAGTTCATCTGAAACTGGCCGGCCAACTTCATCAGCCTGTGAGCTCTGTCCACAGGCAAATAGGCCTTTGCATGGATGGTATCCAACCTTGCCCCTATGAACTCCACGTCCTGTGAGGGGACTAAAGTGGACTTTGGGAAGTTTATAACGAACCCCAGGTGCTGAAGCAGGGATATGGTTCGGAAGGTGGCCTGCCTGGCCTCTTGTGGAGACTGGCCCCTGATAAGCCAGTTGTCCAGGTAAGGGAACACAAAGATCCCCTGGTTCCTGAGGTAGGCCGCAACCATCGCCAGGCATTTTGTAAAAACCCTAGGGGCGGAGGTGAGGCCAAAGGGAAGCACTCTGTACTGGAAGTGGTTCCCTCCCACCACAAATCTGAGTTATTGCCTGTGACTTGGATGGATGAGGATGTGAGTATAAGCATCCTTCAGGTCTAAGGAGCATAGCCAATCTCCCTGCTGGAGGTAGGGCAGTAAGATTCCAAGGGTAAGCATCTTGAATTTTTCCCTCTCCAGAAACTTGTTCAGATTTCTCAGGTCTAGGATAGGTCTGAGGCCTCCTGTTCTCTTTGGTACCAGGAAGTACCTCGAGTAGAAGCCTTGCCCTTCCAGGTGGTGAGGCACCGGTTCCACCGCCTGGTCCTGTAGAAGACCTTTCAACTCCTGAAGGAGTAAGTTTCTGTGCAGAGGGGGTCTTGGAGGCTCCCCTGGAAAGTAGGAGGGGAGTATCTGGGTGAAGTGGAGCAGAGAGCCCCTCTCGATGATGCTTAACACCCAAGTATCCCCGGTGATGGCTGGCCACCTGTCTGCATACAGGGTCAGCCGACCTCCTGTGCCCTGGAGAGGAGAGGCTATGCTGGCATAGTCAAAAAACCCCTCCCTGCAGTGCAGGAGCCGGAGTAGGAGGCTTGGGAGCCTTCTGCCTACGGGGCCCATGACCCTGCCCCTTGGCCTGCTGGCCCTGTTGGGGAGCTGCAGAGGCCTGGTAGTGAGGGTAGGTTTTGTAGGCAGTGGTCTTCCTTGGTTAAAAAGCCTTTTTCTCCGAGCCCTTCTTCTTCTGAGAAGGGGCAGAGGTTTTTCTGGACAGCCTTGTCCAGGTAAGAGTCTCGGTCTCGAGTTCTGCAGCCTTTTCGGCCATGGGCTTGTCAAAGAGGTTTTCACCTCGGCAAGGGACATCGACCAACTTGTCCTATACCCATGGCTCGAGGTCCGAGGATTGTAGTCAAGCCTGGCGGCATGCACCGATGCCGGCCCCTGCTACTCGGGCCGAAGCCTCAAATCCATCGTAAGCTGCTCGAGATATAAACTTCGAGCACTCTCGAATACCAGAAGACAGGGCCTTGAGCCTCTGCAAAGGTTCCTCGGACAGATCAGCAGAGAACCCGGCAATCTCCTTTGCCAGGTCTCGAAGGTACATGCCCATGTACAGCTGGTAGGTCTGGACACGGCAAGCAAGCATAGAGCCCTGGAAGCACTTTCTACTGAGGGCATCCAGGTTCCGGGCTTCCCTGCCGGGAGGCACCGAGAAGTGCATCTTCTGACTCTTCAGGCGATGCATGGCCGATTCCACAACCATGGAGTGGTGCGGTAGCTGTGCCTTTTGAAACCCGGGGCTCATGCGGACTCGATAGATGGAATCGACATGCTTGCTTAGAACCGGTAGCGAGGCCGGCGCCTCCCACATGCGGAAGAGCAACCGCTCCAGCATCGGAGGAACTGGGACAGTAAAGGCCTCCTTGGGAGGAGAGTCATACTGCAGAGCCTCGAGCTCCTCGGCTCGAGGCTCCTCCTCGGGGTCCGCAGGGAATGCCAATGCTTTGGCCATGTCCCTTACGAAATCTGAGAACCTGGTATCCTCAGGGGGGACCTTGTCCGAGGCTCGGATCCCGGTGAGTCCGAAGGGATGCACCAAGTCCGGAAGGTGTCAGGGGACTCCTCCTCCTCTGTCTCCCATGCCAATTCCTCCTCCAAGGAATCGAGCGGCTCCGAGTGGGCGGGCACCGATGCCATCCGCCCCGACGCCGAGGGTACCGGCGTCGACCACCTCGGTCCCGAACGGGAGGCCAAGGGTGAACTCGGCCGAGGATCGACTCGGGTTCGCATGGTCTCGAGGATCGGCTTGGCCTCCGGGGTCGACTTGGACATCGAGGTCCCGGTGGTCGGGGCAGATGTGCCAGTGAGACCGGTGATCAGCACCCGCTGCTGCTCCATGAAGGCAGACAATCTGCTCTACAAGGCCGTCAACCTGAGTCCGAGCTCAGGAGACCCAGCAGCCTCCGACTCGGGCCCCGACGGCGGCTCCCCCGGAGGAGAGTCCATGAGGACTACAGTACTCACGTGACTCGGGGCCTCCGACTCTACACGACCCGGGACGGCGATCAGGGCTATGCGACCTGGCCCTCGAGGAGCCAAGAGCGTCCACCGATGCCGCCCTCGTGGATTTCTTCTTTCTTCGATGCTCCGTCGAGGGGGACTCCCTTTCAGAGGAGCCCTGACGATGTTCGGGGTCAGACTCCCGAGACATCGAGGCCTCTGATGAAGTTCAGACCCATCCAGAGGCAGATTCGGAGAAGATCCTCTCACGCTGGTGCTGACGGCTCCATAATGCCTTCGAAGACATTTTGCCACAGGGGCTACAGACCGTAGAATCATGGTCTGGCCCTAGGCACTGGAGGCAGCAGTCATGTGTGTTGGTGAGAGACGTGAGTTTCTTGCACCGATCACACTTCTTAAAGCCACTGGCAGCCATCGGAGGAAAAAGGGCCCCTGCAAGATCAAAAAATTGGGCTGCCAGAGAAAGAAAAAAGGCACGAATGCAGTCTCTAAGGACTAAAACTGAAGAGAGAGGTCCGGGCTTGGCACCGGTGTACCGAGTCCAGGCGGGAAAGGAACCGACGTCGAACCGAAGAAAAAACAACCCAACGCAGAAAAATCAACTTTTTTTCACGGGTGACAAGGACAGGCGTCCATAGGGCTCCACGGAAAAAAGAAGACTGAGCAAGATGGCACCTTTGGGCGGGAAGGGGACCGCGCATGCGTGGCTGCATTCCCAAAGGCTTTCTTTGAATGCTGGGGAAATGCTCCGCATGGGGGCTCCGTCGGCGCCAACGTCACCCATATGTGAGGACTGACTTCCTGCTTGGTCCTGGAGAATCACCCGACTCAAGAAATCGGCCTCTACGTTGTCCACTCCTGCCATGTGTGCTGCCGAGAGGGCCAGCAGATTCTCCTCAGCCCACTCGAGCAGACCCCCGGCCTCTGTCTCGAGGGCCACACTGGAGATTGATGTACGCCAACGCGGTCGCATTGTCGGAAAATACACGAACGGCCTTTCCATGAAGATAAGGTTGAAACCCCTGAAGCGCCCGCGTTACCGCTCTCAACTCCAACCTGTCGATGGCCCAACTGCTTTCCTTTACGGTCCATAGCCCCTGCAAGAACCGTCCCTGGCAATGTGACCCCCAGCCCACCAGACTGGCATCCGTCATTAGCGATACCCACTCCAGGGCCTCCAAGGGCATTCCCCTTTCGAGACTTCCTGGACTTAACCACCACTGTAGTGCCGAGCGTCTCTCCAGTGGACAGGGCAGCCGCTGCGATAGCTGATCCATCTGATGCGACCATCTCCGCAACAACGTCCTTTGCAGCGTCTCATGTGAGCTCTTGCCCACGGCACTACCTCGAGAGTCGCCGCCATGGGGCCGAGCACCTGAAGATAAGACCACACCGTGGGAGCTGGCATCCTGAGAAACTTTTGCACCAAGCACCGCAGTCCCAACACCCACTGTTCTGGCAGGAAGACTCTCCCGTGCTCCGTATCAAAGCCAGCGCCCAGATAGTCCAGCTGCTGAGAAGGGCGCAACGTGCTCTTGGAGAAATTGATTGCCCAGCCAAGGCTTTGCAAGAAGGCCACCACCCTGGCCGTAGCCGACTCGCTTTCCACCCTGGACTTCGCTCTTATCAACCAATCGTCCAGATACGGGTGAACCACCACTCCTTCCATCCACAACACAGCTGCTACCACTACCATGACCTTGGTGAATGCTCGTGGCGCTATTACTAGTCCAAATGGGAGCGCCTGGAATTGGAAATGTCCCATCGGCACCGCAAATCTGAGAAACTTTTGATGTTCCTGCCGAATAGGAATGTGCAGATAAGCCTTTGTCAGGTCCAACGATGTAAGAAATTCTCCCTTTCTTACTGCTATGATGACTGACCTGAGAGACTCCATCCGAAAGTGAGACACGCGGAGACACCGATTCACTCTCTTGAGATCTAAAATTGGTCGAAACGTTCCGTCCTTTTTTGGAACTATAAAATATATTGAGTATCGACCGACGCCGCACTGATCGGAAGGAACCGGTACAATGGCTTGGAGAAACAGCAGCCAACGTACCGTGTCTCGCACCGCCCCACACTTGACCGGTGCATTGCACAGAGACCTGATGAAAGAATCAGACACCGGCCTCTGCAACTCCAAGGCATAGCCCTCTCTGATCACCTCCAACACCCACTGATCTGAAGTGATTTGGGCCCAGGCTGGGTAAAAATCCCCTAAGCAACCCCCCACGGGAACCCGTTCCACCTGGGTCCCCCCTGGCATCATTGTGATCTTTTAAGGTTCGAGGTCGAGGGAGAGGCAGCCGCAAACCCCCTGCCTGCCCCTCGAAACCCCTGGCTTCTATATGGGAACTGGCCCCTCTGATTTTGCCCAAACCAAGGGGACCGGAAACGTCTAAACTCCCGCTGTTGGCTCTTAGGTAACGGGGTTACACGCCCTTGCTTCTGCTTATCCTCCAACAGCCTACCACCTTTGGATTCACCCAAGTCTTTAACCAACTTGTCCAACTCCTCTCCAAAGAGCAGCTTACCCCGAAAGGGAAGTTTACTCAACCTTGACTTGGATGACCCATCTGCGGCCCAATTCCGCAGCCAAAGGTGTCTCCTTGCTGCCACCGCCGAAGCCCTACTCTGAGAGACCTCTAATAAGGTCATAATGAATATCCGCCAGATAGGCTGCGCCCGACTCCAACCTGGACGCCTCCACCATCGCTCCTTCTGCTTGCTCTCCTTGGAGACGCTGCACCCAACGAAGACAGGCCCTCGCTACCCACGCTCCAAATATAGACGCTTGCAACGAGAGCGCATTTACTTCAAAAACCTGTTTCAACAACGCTTCCAGCCTGCGATCCTGGACGTCCTTCAGAGCAACACTGCCCTCCACGGGAATGGTAGTCTTTTTGGTAACCGCGGACACTGCAGCATTCACCCTGGGAGCCTTAAACAACTCCCTATCCTGGTCTATTAAGGGATACAGGCAAGCCATGACCCGAGACCCCTTCAGGGTCTACTCGGGCAAATCCCATTCCTCTTGAATCATTTCCCGAAATACCCTATGCACTGGGAAAGCTTTCTGTGTCTTCCAAAATGCTTGCAATAAAGGGTCTTCCAGAGTAGTCTCTTCTGATGGAGCTCCTGACGGCATATTCAGCGCCTTCAGCGTCTCCGAGATGAGGGCCGGTAACTCCTCTCTCCGAAACACACGCACCACCCTGGCCCGATCTTCCTGCTCCGCAATCTCGCCTTCTTCCAGCTCTTCGTCCAAATCCAGGTCCGGATCCGCATCCTCCGATCCAAACCCTTCCGAGAGCACCGAGTTCTCTGACCGATCCCTATCGTGACGGAATCTCTTCACTGGTACCCCTGTGACCGCCGACACCAAAGGGGTTCCTGGCCTCTTCAAACCCAGGTCCGCACCGGGGACCGCAGGGGCTGGCCCTCACTTAGCCGATGCAAGAGCCTGCTGCATGAGAGCAACAAACCCTGGTGAAAAAATGGCCATCAGGCCTTCTGGCAAGGCTGGTTGCGAGCAAGGGAGATCCGCCGCCGCAGAAGTGCTCGGCGTCGGCTCTGTCGCCGGTAGCATCACAGCAGCGGAGTCCGAGCCCGCTCCCGGAGTCCGTTTGAGATCAGCCTCCCACAATTCAGAGAGCTGATCCATAACTGCAGCTTCAGGAGTGCAGTCCCTACACACTCCCTTCTCTGTCACAGAGCTCCTCTTTGCCCCACAGAGCAAACAACGAGGCTTTGCAGGCATTCCCCTCTGCACTGCCTGGGAGCTGTCCTGATGGTCTGCCAGCCACAGCCCTGTCACCAAAAGGAACGTGCCCCGTTCGCAGTCTTTTTTTTTTTTTATTACCAAAACCTCTACAGGGCTCCTAACTCTCTGGTAAGGCTAAAAATGAATAAATTGCCGCCAAACGAGGCTTCCCAGCCGCTTATCCTGCCCTTAAAACTCCAGAAAAAAATGGCACGAATCTGCTCCACACACTGTTGAAATGCAGCTGGGCCTGCTGCGTCCCAGCGCGCCGCCACTATCAACTGTTAGCCTCGTCCACGCACAGATCCCTTGCTGAAGAAAAATACCCCACTTACCCCCAACTGGCGTACTGCTCTTCTTCTTATTCCCCAGGCTCAACCGCTAAGCGGGAGCCACCGCCATGGGAGACGAAAGCAGTGCGGCCACCAAAGGAAAATTGCAGCTCTGCACTGGCTCCTGCCCACTAGCGTTTGCAGGCACTCCTGCGGCGCTGTGGGCTGAGCTCCTGCATTCCCTACGCGCTAGGGCTTGGTCCCCAGGCTGCCCTTCCTCTTGGCACTCAACATCAAGTTAATGGAAGGCCGCCTGGACAAGATCCTGCAAGTGAGAGGGGGAGGGGGAGGTGGGGGAAGAGGGAGGGAAGGCCTCAGCACTCTGATTACCCCGGCTCCACTACAGGCAGAAATCTAAGCCTTCAACTCCCCTTTTTGCTTTCTTCTTTTTTTTTTTAAACTACTCAAATTAATCAAATTAATTCTACAATCCACTAACTATCCTACACTAACTCTCCTTAATTGCTCCTCTAGTGAGCCTGACCTACAGGCTCACCAGACCTCCAGTTGCTTGGAGACTGAGATAACTGGTAAGAGGAGGCGGTTCTGGAGCTTATGTACCAGTGACATCACAAGAATGATGTTTCTCAGTCTCCAAGCTGCTGGAGGAGGAGCACAACTCTAAGGTTCGGGACTAGACTGGAGGGACGATAAGGAAGTTGCAGCATTTCTCGAGCAGTGAAAAAGTTCTTGAGGCATGCTTGCGATACAAACTGAACGAGTCAAACACAGCGGGCTTGGGGCAGAAAAGCCCTTGATTGCTGAGTGTCTAGGAGAGCCCCTATGAACTCTAGGGTTTGAGAGGGAACAAGTTCAGACTTTGGAAGATTTATTACAAATCCCAAGTGTTGCAGCACCTGCATGGTACGTGAGAGTGAAAGATTAACCTCTAGAGATGTGCTTGCTTGAATGAGCCAGTCTAAGTAAGGGAAGAGAAATATCCCTAGAGTCCTTAGGAATGCAACTACCACTGCCATGCACTTTGTAAAGACTCTTGGGGGAGAGGCGAGGCCGAAAGGAAGGACTCTGTATTGATGATGTCTCCCTTGGAACAAGAAATGCAGGAAAGCGTAGTTACTCACCTGTAACAGGTGTTCTCCGGGAACAGCAGCAATTAGTCCTCACATATGGGTGACGTCGGTGTCGACGGAACCCTCATGTGGAGCAAATCCCCAGCTTTCAAGGAAAGCTTTTGGGACTTGCATCACGCATGTGTGGTCCCCTTCCTGCACAAGGGTGCCATCTTGCTCAGTCAAATGACATAGCTAAAAAGACAGCAAAAATAACAAAATATAATAATAGGACTGCAACTCCAAGGGGAGGAGGGAGGGTCGTGAGGACTGATTCCTGCTGTCCCCGGAGAACACCTGTTACAGGTGGGTAACTGCGCTTTCTCCAGGAACAAGCAGGAAGTCAGTCCTCACATATGGGACTTCCCAGCTATAGGCTACCGAGAACACACAGCTGAAAAATAGGCTCCCTCTAAGAGAACCGCAAGCAGCCACAATAGGAATTTAATTGAGAGAGTAGCACTCCAGTAGCCTGACACAGAAGAGTCGGAGGGCAGGAGTTGCCTAGACCTCGAAAAGGTTACGGAGTACAGCCTGGCCGAAAGTACTGTCCCGTCGGGACTCCCTATCCAGGCAGTAATGGGTAGCGAAAGTCTGACCCGAAGAACAGGTGGTGGCCCGGCAGATGTCTGCCAGCAGAACACAGTGGAAATGAGCCACTGATGCCACCACGGCCCTGACCCGGTGGGCCATAATACGACCCTCCAGCGGAAGATTGGCTGCCCTGTATGCCCAGGCAATACAGTCCGCCACCCAGGTGGACAGCGTATGCTTGTAAACAGCCATCCCCAGCTTACTGGGGTCGTAGGATACGAAGAGCTGAGAAGCCCTTCTATGGCTTTGTGTACGCTGAATATAGAAGGCCAATACTCTCTTACAGTCCAGGGTATGCAGCACTGTATCTGCCCGACTGGCATGCGGCCTGGGAAAGAAGGTAGGCAGCACCACCTCCTAGTTGAGGTGGAATGAAGAGACCACTCTCGGAAGGAACTTGGGGTGTGTACAGAGCACCACCCGGTTCCTATAGAACCTTGTAAAAGGCCTGTAGGACACAAGGGCCTGAAGCTCACTCACTCGCCAAGCCGATGTGAGTGCCACCTGGAAAACTACCTTCCAAGAAAGGTAGCATAGATGGCAGGTTGCCATCGGCTCAAAAGGCGGCTGAGTAAGCTGCCCCAAAACTACATTCAAATCCCATTCGGTCACCGTAGGGCGGACCAGGGGCTTCAGCAGAAGTAGGCCTCTCAAGAACCTAGAAACCAGAGGATGCGCAGAGAGAGGCTTCCCTTCCACCGGGAAGTGGTGTGCAGCAAGGGCACTGAGGTGAACTCTAACGGAGTTGGACTTAAGGCAAGAGAAAGGGTTCACCTTCTGCTTCTCGCACCAAATTCCAAACCTACACCACTTGAAGACATAGGTCTGTCTAGTTGACAGCCACCATGAGGCCAGCAAGACCTCTTCCATATTTTTAGAGAGGAGGAGTGGTGCGAGCACTACCCTTTCAGCAGCCATGCCATTAGGTTGAGAGAACTAAGATTGGGGTGCAGGAGAGTGCCCCCTAACTGGGACAGGAGATTCGGGGAGGACCCCAAGGGGATGGGGGCTTCCATTGCTAGCTGGAGTAGAAGTGAAAACCAGGGTTGCCTCGGTCACCTGGGGGCTACCAGGATGACCGAGGACCTGTCCTGGAGGATCTTGAATAGAGTCTTGGCACCAGAGGCGTCTGGGGAAACTTATACAGGAGGCCCACAGACCATGATATGAGAAATGCGTCGGCAGCCACCCTGTGCCTGGAGCAGAAGAGGGACAACTGGTGATTAAGCAGACTCACAAAGAAGTCCATTACTGGCCGTCCCCAGGTCTGAAAAAGCACATTGGACTACTCCCTTGTCCAGCTGCCACTTGTGGGGCTGCAGAATCCTGCTTAGTCTGTCGGCTAAGTAGTTGTCCTGGCCTGGCAGGTAAACTGCCCTCAGATGAATGCCATGCCGGACTGCAAAGAAGCACAGATCCAGGGTTTCCTGACACAATAGGTGGGACCCTATGCTGCCCTGCTTGTTCACACAGAACATGGCAACTTGGTTGTCAGTTTGTACCAAGACAGGCTGGTGAGCCAAAGTCTTACAGAAAACTCATAGAGCCAGGCGGATGGTACGGAGTTCCAAGAACTTGATTTGTTGTGTGTTCTCATTCAGAGTCCACACACCCTGAGTACAAAGCCCCTGGCAATGGACTCCCCAGCCCAGCAAGGATGCATCCATGGTCAGGATTCTCGTGTGTCGAGGAGCTTGGAAAGGCATCCCCGCCTCCAAGTGTAATGGTTGAAGTCACCAGTCCAAGGACTGTACTAGTCTGGACTTTGATCCTGTCTCGGAGCCCGCCTGTGGCCTGTGTCCACTGGTCTCTGAGGCACCACTGAGCAGTTCGCATGTGGAGGCGGGCATCCGGTGTTACATGGATGGTGGGGGCCATGTGCCTGAGGAGGCGCAGAAAGTGTCTTGCTGACACCTGGGATCTGCGACTCACTTGGCATACCAGGGACAGAAGCCTTTTTGCCCTGTCTGCTGGCAGGTAGGCCCTTGCTTGAAGGATATCCAGTCTGGCCCCAATGAACTCTAGTTGTTGAGTGGGAACAAGGCAGGACTTGGGGTAACTGATTACAAACCCCAGATGCTGGAGCACCTGGATGGTGCAAGATGTGGCCTGATGTAGGTAGGGGAAGACAAAAACCCTTTGGAGTCTGAGAAAGGCGGCCACCACCGCCAGGCATTTTGTGAATACCCTGGGGGTGGAGGCCAGGCCAAAGGGAAGTACCCTGTACTGGTAGCGATGGCCTCCCACCACAAAGCATAGATATTGCCTGTGGTCTGGGTGTATTAGGATGTGTGTATACGCATTCTTTAGGTCTAAGGAGCATAGCCAGTCTCCCTGGCGGAGCTAAGGCAGCAATATTCCAAGTGAGAGCATCTTGAACTTCTCCCTCACCAGGAATTTGTTTAAATTGTGCAGGTCGAGGATGGATCTTAGACCTCCTGTTCTTTTTGGTACCAGGAAGTACCTGGAGTAGAAGCCCTTGCCCAGTGGGGCACCGGTTCTACCGCATGATCCTCGAGAAGACTTGCTAACTCCTTCAGAAGAAGGTCCTGGTGAAGGGGAGACTTGAGTGGCTCTCCTGGAAATAAGGAGGAGGAACCTGGGTCAAATGGAGAAGATAACCCTGATGGACTATCTGTAGGACCCAGGCATCGGTGGTAATGGCTGTCCACCTGTGGGCATACAGGGCAAGCCTTCCTCCTGTGCACTGCCTGTCCCCTGTGGGGAGAGGGGCCATGCTTTGATGGTCAAAAGCCGCTCCCAGGCTGGGACGGAGCCTGGGGTTTGGGGGCTTTCTGCTTACGTGGGTCATGCTCCTGTCCCTTGGCCTGCTGCGCCTGTTGGGGAGCCGGGGAGGCCTGAAATGGGGGAAAGCAGCACCCTTCCTTGGGTAAAAGGGCTTCTTACCCGAGCCCTTCTTCTTAGAAGGGGAAGAGGTCTTCTTTGAGAGCCGTGTCCTGGTCATGTACTCGTACTCTATCTCAGAAGCCTTGTCGGCCATGCGTTTGCCAAAGAGGTTCTCTCCCTGGCATGGGATATTGACCAACTTGTCCTGAACCCATTACTCGAGGCCTGACGACTGTAGCCATGCTTGGCGACATGCACTGATGCCCGCTGCAGCTACCCGGGCCGCCAACTCGAAGCCGTCATAGGCTGCTCGAGTCATGAAATGGACAGCAGTGGACAGGCTCTTGAAGCGCTGCAAAGGTTCCTCAGAGAGACCAGCCGAGAACCCGGCGAGTTCCTTTGCCAGGTCCCTCAGGTACATGCCCATGTACAGCTGGTAGGCCTAGATCCAACATGTCAGCATGGAACCCTGGAAGCACTTCTTGCCGAGGGCATCCAAGTTGTGGGCCTCCCTGCCAAGAGGGCACTGAGGAGTGCATCTTCTGACTCTTCAGCCTGCGCATGGCTGATTCCAGAACCATGGAGTTGTGCGGCAATTGTGCTTTTTGAAACCCAGGGCTCTTACAGACTCAATACATCGAGTCGATCCGTCTGCTGATCACCGGTGCCGACGCCGGTGTCTCCCGCATGCGGAGCATCAGTCATTCCAGGATCAGAGGCAGAGGCACAGTCAGGGCCTCCCGAGGGGGAGAGTCATACTGGAGGATCTTGAGCTCTTCGGCTCAAGGATCCTCCTCGGACTCCGCAGAGAATGCCAAAGCCTTTGACATGTCCCTCACGAAGTCCAAGAACCTAATATCCTCCACGGGGGACCTTCTCCGAGGTTCGGACACCGGGGAAACAGATGGGACATCCCTGTGCCAACAGGTGTCTGGGGACTCTTCCTCCTCCATCTCCCATCCAGACTCCGAGGAGGAATCGAGGGGCTCTGGCATCGAGGGCCCTGGCCTCAACCACCCCGATACCAATGGAACCGGCGGCGATGACCTCAGTCCCAAGCAGGAGGTCGAGGGAGACCTCGGTCGAGGGAGACCTCGGTCGAGGATCGATGAGTACGCATGGTCTCGAGGATCGTCTCAGCCACCGGGGTTGACTTGGAAGTCGGTGGCCCGGTGGTCGGGGTGGAAGGATCGGTGAAACCGGCAATCAGCGCCTGCTGCTGCTCCATGAAGGCAGACATACTGTGCTCCAGGACCACCATTCTGAGACTGAGTCCAGAAGGCTCTGCAGCCTCCGGGTCGGGTCCCGACGCCGGTTCCCCCGGAGGGGAGTCCTTGACAAGGACAGTTACCTGCCTCGGCTGCTCAATATCCTGTTGAGGAAGCTTCGCTGGAAGCTCCATCTCCGAGGATCCGGGTCGGCACTCAGGGCTCCGCGACCGGTCCCGGGAGGGACCTTGCAGTTCAGAGCCATCCAACGACACCGCCTTCGAGGATTTTTTCTTCCTTCGATGTTCCCATGAGGGAGATCTCCTCTCTGAGGAACCTCTACGACGCTTCGGGCTCGGAGTGTTCCCCCAAGACGTAGAAGCCTCAAACGAGGTCTGGGCCCGCAAAAGTACGGACTCAGCAAAAATCCTATCATGCTGCTGCTGGAAGCTTCTCAAGGCCTTTGAGGACATCTTCTTGCACGGGCCACAGACCTTCGGATCATGGTCAGGCCCGAAGCACCGGAGACAGCAGTCATGTGTATTGGTGGAGACATCAACTTGGTGCACCAATCACATTTTTTAAAGCCGCTGGCAGCCATCGGGGGAAAAAGGGCCCCTGCAAGGTCGAAGACCAGGGCTGCCAGCAAAAAATAAAAAGAGCACGAACGCTAGTCACTAAGGACAGAAAACGAAAAATCAAGCCAAACTCTATACAGTGTACCGAGCCGAAGGCAGGAAGAGGAACCGATGTCGAACCGGCAAAGAAAGAAAATAAATTTCCTAACTTTGAGAACTTTTTCCTCGGCGATTATGGGACAGCGGAAAAAAGGAGACTGAACAAGATGGCACCCTTGGGCGGGAAGGGGACCACGCATGCATGATGCAATTCCCAAAAGCTTTCTTTGAAAGCTGGTTATTTTCTCCGCATGAGGGCTCCGTCGGCGCCGTTACCCATATGAGAGGACTGACTTCCTGCTTGTTCCGGAAGAACCTTCTGTGCTGTGCGTGAATAAGTATATGTGTCCTTTAGATCTAGAGAACAGAGCCAATCCTGTCTCTGGAGATAGGGGAGAAGAGATCATCTTGAATTTCTCCCGAAGTAGATACTTGTTCAGTTCTGAGGTCCATAATGGGCCTGTACCCTCCTGTCTTCTTTGGAATGAGGAAGTATGGAAAATAGAAGCCCAGACCCTGATGGGAGAGTGATACCTCCTCTATTGCACCCTGTGAAAGGAAGGAGGTGACCTCTTGCAACAACAGAGTGGTGATAGGGGGTTGAGAACAGAACTCTCTTGGAGGAGTCGAGGGGGGGGGGTGTAGACTTCGTAGATGAAGATTGTACCCCCCCCTCCCTTACTATGACAGTGTCCACTGCTCTGATGTTACAAGATGCCACCTGTCGGCAAAGTGACAAAGTCTGCCGGGAATGTGGATGGTATCTGGAATCTCCAGAGGCAGAACGGCTATGCTCTCTAGAAAGGAGTCAAAGACCCTGAGGAGGTTGTGTCTGCTGAGGTGGCTGTGACCTGGGAGTCTGAGCCTTCCTCTGCTGTTTTGGTGACTGCTGCCCTTTCTGGGGAGCATGGATGGGACAGTACACCGCAGGGGTGTAAGAAGGGTAGTACTTCATTTTATTATTGAAAAAAGGTTTCTTGGCTGCCTTTCTCTTAGCTGGGTTGGCAGTAGATCTAGATAGTCTATTAAAAGTGGTGTTCTCGGATTCTAGCTGAGAATTCTTGTCCTGTGAATCCTTGCCAAAAAGGTTTTCACCAGTACAAGGTATATTATCCAGCTTATCTTGAACCCGTTGTTTAAGATCAGATACTTGGAGCCAAGCAATCCTGCTTTTACCAATGCATATAGCTGAAGTTCTGCTGATGCATTCAAAACAGCCAAAAGTTGCCCTGTTAACAAATTTTGAAACATTTTGGGCATGCTTTACAAGGGTGAGATAATTTTAGCTCTCTTGTCATCAGGGAGAAGAGGAGTCATTAACTCAAAATCCCTAGCCACCTCTCTAAGGAACATACCCATATAGAGTATGTAGGAACCAATTCTGGCCAATAACATCGAGGCATGAAAACATCGACGACCAAAAGCATCGAGGGTTCTCTATTCCTTGTCTGGAGGGTTCGAGGAATGTGTCTTAGCACTTTTTATTCGACGAACTGCCGATTCCGCCACCATGGAATGGTGTGGTAATTGTCTCTTCTGGAAGCCAGGACACTCCGGTACCCAGTACATTGTATCGAGTTGTCTAGTATGTGGAGAAATGGTTAGGGGTGTCTCCCACATAAGAAGCATTAGGTTGTGAAGTATTTGATGAATAGAGAGAGTAGCTGCTTCTTTTGGGGCTGCCAGTTATTGAAGGATTTCAAGTACTTCAGCCCTAGGGTATTTCTCTGAAGTCACAGTTATGGACAGACCCTGAACAACATTGCGAATAAAGTCTTGGAAAGACATGTCCTCCAGAGGGAACATGCGATGTTGTGGGGATGGAGATGGGTCTTCTGGTAGAGTTCTCATTTCCTGGATACCGACCAATTCGTCGTCCAACAAATCAGAGTCAGAAGACTCAAAATATTGACAGGCAGGGTTGTTCGCGCTCTGCAAGTACTCGATACCACTCAAAGCCGGCAGCTGAAGGTTGCAGCGCCGGAACCTCGGTACAAGAAACCTATTCAAGGGCCGGCATGGGCAGTAGAACGTAAGTGGTAAAAAAGTTGATGCAGGCTCTTTAGGTACCGTAGTCGGTAACGATGTCTGAGGAATCAACTGTAAAGGCTTTACCAGTATGGAGGCCACCAGTAAGGCCGCTAAGCTCCGCTCAATGGCCAGGATATGTTGATCCATGGAGGTTGCCGATGCTTGGGTATCGGTATCGGAGTTGCGGGCCACGATCCCTGAGCATGACACCAAAAGCTTTCGGGAGGTGGAGGCCTCGGTAGCATCTTGAGACTCCATTAAGACTTTGGAGGCAAGGGCCCCCGCTGGGGTTGTTTGGCCAGTGTGTCACACCAGAGCAATGCCCAAGGCATCTCGATGTTTAGAAGGAGATCTACCCTTGGAGGGCCGGCCAGTCTTCAATGAAGTCTTAGGTTTCGATACCTAAGATCCTTGAGAGAAAGATGAAGCTCTCAATGACATCGATCCTACAGACATTGTATCGGTGGTAAAGAGGGTGCCTAGCTTGCAGCTCGGTTCTGCAAGCCTCTCTTTGTCATCTTCCTACAGAGAGGACATTCTGACGATTGGTGATCCGGTCCAAAGCACTTTAGGCACCAGTCATGGGTGTCCGTGGCCGAAACTGTACTGCCACATTTGGAACACTTTTTAAAACCACTCGCTGGTTTTTCCATTGTGATATAGAAACATGATGACAGAAAAAATCTTTCCATATCAACCACTACAACATTACCCTTTTTTCCTTTAAAGATCCCCTGTATTTGTCCCATGCTTCTTTGAATTCAGATTCTGTCCTCATCTCTACCACCTCTACCTCATATCACTCCAGAATCTATCCCCTTTCACCCTCATCCCATGTCCCCTCGTAACAGAGCTTCTTGGCCACCCTGGGGTTCAAGCGCCACTTGTGAAGGACTCTGCTCAGCCTTTCCGCTAGGCAGTTGTCTTGGTCCAGGAGGTAAACTGCTCGCAATAGCATGTTGTTGCAAGCTTCAAAGGAGAGGAGGAACACAGTCTCCTGGCAGAGATAGTACAAACCTGTGCGCCCTTGCTTGCTGAGATAGAACATGGCAACTTGCATGTCCGTCTGGATCAGCAAGGACTGGTGTTGCAGTTGGTGGCAGAATGCTCGTAGTGCTAGGAAGAATGCCCTGAGCTCCAGGAGACTGATCTGTAGAACTGACTCCTCCTGGGACCAGCTTCCCTGTGTGTGGCGGTCCCCACAATGCACCCTCCAACCTAGGACGGAGGTGTCCATGGTCATGGTTCTCGGAGGTTTGTGCATTCCCGCCTGGAGTTGGCAGACGTTTTGCCACCAGTAGAGGGATTTCACAAACTGGCAGGTAACCCTTACCCTGTCCTATAACCTGCCCGTGGCTTGAGTCCACTGTGAGCGGAGGCACTGCTGGGCTGTCCACATGTGCAAGCAGGCTGAGGGCATTACTGCATAGGCCATATGGCCCAGTAGGCAAAGAAGGAGACAAGCTGGCACTGACTGGCAACATTGTACCTCTCCTGCCAGTTGTCTGAGGCATTCTGCCCTTTCTCTGGGAAGGACCACCTTGACCTGCAGCATGTTGAGTTGAGCAGCTATGAACTCCAGATTTTGGGCTGGAGAGAGGTGGGATTTAGGGTAGTTGATGATGAACTCCAAGTGATGCAGAAGGAGGGATGCACATTCTGCCATCTGACTGGCTTCTGAGGCTGAGCCGCCCCTGATTAGCCAGTCGTCTAGGTAAGGGAAGACGAAGGCTCCTTGAAGACACAGGTGGGCGGAAACCACAGCCAGGCATTTGGTAAAGACCATTGGCGAGGAGGCCAGGCTGAAGGGTAGTACCCTGTACTGGTAATGCCCTCCTCTTACCACGAACCTTAGGTACTGCCTGTGGGAGGGGTGGATTAGGATGTGTATGCATGCATTATTTAGATCCAAGGAGCACAACCAATCTCCCTGGTGGATGTAAGGCAGCAGTGTTCCAAGTAAGAGCATTTTGAACTTCTCCCTCAACAGAAACTTGTTTAAGTTTCATAGGTCTAGTATGGGCCCGAGACCCACAGTTCGTTTTGGGACAAGGAAGTACCTGGAGTAGAAGCCCGGGCACAGGTTCTATTGTGTTGTCCCTGATCAGACCTGTGAGCTCTGTGAGCAGAAGAGTCTGGTGAAAAAGGGGTCACACCGGCTATTCTGGGAAAACTCCAGGTGGTATCTGCTGTAGGTGGAGGAGGTATCCTTCCCTTACCACTTGCAATACCCACTGGTCTGAGGTGATGCTGACCCATTTGTGGGTAAAGAGTGCCAGGAGCCACCCTGTGAGCTAATGAAGGCCTCCTGGGGGAGGGGAGGCCCTGCCCTGTGAGTAAAAAGCACCCCCTCCCCGGGTTGGGCGGGATCTGGAGCCTGAGGCTTCGGTGCTTTCGCCTTCTGATCCACAGGGTGAGAACCTTGTTGGTGGCCCTAGAAGGGCTTGTAGTGATGACCCTGTGGGAAAAGACTCTTTTTCCTCGGGAGTCTTTTCCACGCTGATTTCCTGTGTGGAAGGGATGAGGTCTTTTTAGAGAGCATCTAGTAGGTCACCACGTCGGCCTAAATCTCTGCCAACTTGTCGGCCATGCGTTTGGCAAATAGGTTCTCTCTGGTGCAGGGGACATAGAAACATAGAAATATGATGACAGAAAAGACCACATGGCCTATCTAGTCTGTCCTTCCATATCAACAACTACAACAGTCCCCTTTTTTCTTTTAGAGATCCTCTGTGTTTGTCCCATGCTTTTTTGAATTCAGTCACTGTCCTCATCTCTACCAACTCCACTGGGAGACTATTCAACGGATCCACCACTCTTTTCATAAAGAAATATTTCCGCAAATCACTCCTGAATCTATCCCTCTTCACCCTCATCCCATGTCCCCTCGTAGCAGAACTTCCTTTCAATTGAAAGAGGCTCTCCCCCTGAACATTTATGCCACGGAGGTATTTCAACATCTCAATCATATCACCTCTATCCCGCCTTTCCTCTAAGGTGTACATATTAAGATCCTTAAGGTCTGTCCTCATATGCTTTATAACGAAGACTACTAATCATTTTAGTAGCCACCCTCTGCACCGACTCCATCCTTTTTAGATCCTTTTGAAGGTGCAGTCTCCAGAATTGCACACTATACTCCAAATGAGGTTGCACCAAAGACTTATACAGAGGCACAATCACCTCCTTTTTTCTGCTAGCCATTCCTCTCTGTATGCACCCAAGCATCCTTCTAGCTTTTGCCATCGCCTTTTCTACCTGTTTAGCTACAGGAGTGATTTGCCTGACTGAAGACCGAACACAATTTAGGATAGCTATCCAGAGGGTCGCCATGAGTCGACTCTGACTCGACGGCACTTAACAACAACAGCTACTTTAAGATCATCAGACAACCACGCCTAGGTCCCGCTCTTCTTTAGTGGACAAAAGTACTTCACTCCCTATACTGTATTGCTCCCTTGGATTGCTGCAGCCCAAATGCATGACCTTACGTTTTTTAACATTAAATCCCAGCTGCCAAATTCTAGACCATTCTTCAAGCTTAGCTAGGTCCCTCTTCATGTTATCTACACATTCCTGGGTGTCTACTCTATTGCAGATTTTGGTATCAACAGCAAAAAAGGAAACCTTACCCAACAGCCCTTCCGCTATATCACTAACAAAGATGTTAAAAAGAATCGGACCAAGGACAGATCCCTGGGGCACACCACTGGTAACATCCTTCTTTTCAGAGTGAGCCCCATTTACCTGTACTCTTTGTCGCCTCCCACCCAACCAATTTCTAACCCAAGCAGTAAATTTAGGGTCCATCCCTAGGGTGCTCAGTTTGTTTATAAGTCACCTGTGAGGAAGAGTGACAAAGGCTTTACTGAAATCCAAATACACCACATCTAGGGCTCTCCCTCGGTTCAACTCCCTGTCACCCAGTCAAAAAAATCAATCAGATTTGTCTGACAAGACCTGCCTCTGGTGAATCCATGCTGCCTCGGATCCTGTAATCCGCTGGACTCCAGAAACCTCACTATTTTCTCTTTCAGCAGCGTTTCCAATAATTTACTCACCGCCAAAGTTAAACTAACCGGCCTGTAGTTTTCAACCACATCCTTACTTCCGCTTTTGTGTAAAGGCCCCACATGAGCCTCTCTCCAGTCCTTTGGCACCACTCCCGACTACAAAGAGGCATTCAAAAGTTCAGTCAGTGGAGCTGCTAGAACGTCCCCAAGTTCCCTCAATATTCTAGGGTGTATCCCATCCGGTCCCATCGCTTTGTCTACTTTAAGTTAGCTAGTTTCTCACGAACAGAGTCTTCTGAAAATTTGTCAAGATGTCCCTCGCTTCTGTTCCTATTTGTGGGTGTTTTTTGAGGTCCTGCTCCTGGTTCTTCATCTGTTAACACAGAACAGAAATGTTTGTTAAGCATTTCTGCTTTATCCTCATCAGCTTCTACATATTCCTCCCCATCACCCTTGAGTCTGACAATACCACTTTTGCCCTTCCTCTTTTCACTAACATATCTGAAAAATGTCTTATTCCCCCATTTTATTGCACATGGCTATTTCCTCCTCTTTTTGAATCTTTGCTTTCCTGACTACTTTGCTAGCTTCTCTACGTTTTTCCAAATATAGATGCCTGTCTTCCTCTCTCTGAGATCTCTTATATTTCATGAAGGCCTCCCTCTTTTTCTTCACTTTTTCAGCTACTTCTTTCGAAAGTCATAGCGGTCTCCTTTTCCTTTTACCTTTATTTACCATTTTAACAAAAAGTTTGGTTGCCCTTAAAATATCCCCTTTCAGTTTTGCACACTGGTTTTCTACATCCCCCCCAGCTAGTTCCCATCCTGCTAAAGACTCCCTGAGGTATTGGCCCAACTTGGCAAAGTTAGTCTTTCTAAAGTCTAAGATCCTCACCTTTGAATGGATTCTAAAAGCCCTCAACCTAATACTGAACCACACCACCTGGTGATCACTGGATGCAAAATGATCTGCCACTATAACATCAGAAACACTTTCACCATTGGTAAGCACCAAGTCCAGTATGGCCCCTTCACGTGTGGCGTCTGTTACCAATTGCTTGAATAGTTCTCCCTGTAGAGAATCCAGGATCTCTTTACTTATAGATGATACTGCAGCAGGAATGTGCCAATCAACATCTGGGCATATTGAAATCCCCTATCAGTAGCACTTCCTCTTTCCTAGCAATGCTGCGTATGTCTTCAATTAACTCTCTGTCCACCCTCTTGTGAGGGAGGTCTGTAAATCACGCCAATGCAAATAGATTTCTCTTTCCCTCTTTCTAGTTTAACCCACAATGCATCCTCTCTCCCTTTTAAGCTCTGTAATTCCAAAGCTTTAATAGTATTTTTTACATATAGTGCCACTCCTCCTCCCCTTCTTCCTACCCTGTCCTTTCTGAATAAAGTATAGCCAGGTATAGTTACATCCCAGTCATGGTTTTCTGTGAACCATGTTTCTGTAACTCCCACTAAATCCAAGTCAGCCACTCCCACCACAGCTTCAACATCAGGGATCTTATTCCCCGTGCAACGGGTATTTATACACACTGCTTTCCATATGTTATCCCTGTTAGCCCCCAGGTAAATGATGCATTAAATACCTTTATGGAAATGGGTTTCACTTACCTGGGGGCTTTTTTCACCCATCCCCAATGAATCTAGTTTAAAGCCCTCTTCAGTAGATTAGCCAGTCTACTACTGAAGACGCGTTGACCTTTCTTGAACAGATGGATGCCATCTCTGCAACCCTTGGAAGAGCATCCCATGGTCTAGGAAACCAAAACACTATCGATGACACCATCCACGCAGCCATGCATTCATCTCCAGAGGTTTGTCTTGGACCCATTGCTCGAGGTCAGAAGAATGTAGCCAGGTTTGTTGTCAAGCGCCAATGCTGGCTGCTGCGGCTCGAGTCACTGACTCGAAGCAGTCAGACTGCTCAGGAGAGGAACTTGGAGTAGTCCTTGATCCGAGATCAGGGACTGGCCCAGACAAGACCAGCTGAAAACCCTGACAGCTCCTGGGTTAGAGCCTTCAGGTACATACCTATGCACAGTTCATATGCTTGGATCCAGCACCCTAACATCGAGCCCTGGTAACAAGGGCGACAAGGACTCTGGCCTCCCTTCTGGGGGGAACAGAAGAGTGGGTCTTTTGACTTAAGGTTTTGCATGGTCAACTCAATGACCATGGAGTTATGTCAGAGCTGGGGTATTTGGAACCCTGGGCCCTTCCGGACGCAATACATGGCCTTGAGGCACCAGCTCACCACCGGTACTGATGCTGGTTTCTCCCACATTCTGACCAGTAGCCACTCGAGGATCGGCTGCACAGGCACCATGAGGGTTTCCTTAGGTGGAAACTCGTATTGGAGGATCTCCAGCTCCTTGCTGCATGGGCCTTCCTCTACCTCAGTCTGCACCGAGAAGGCTCTAGTCATATCCTTGACAAAATCATGGAAAGCCACATCCTCTGGAGGAGAGTGGCACTGGGGTGCCGGGAGAGACAGTCTGAGGGAATCTCTCAGTGCCATTTAGTTTCTGGGGATGCCTCGTCGTCGGTCTCCCACTCGGAGTTGAGTGGTGACGACGAATCAGAGGTCCTGTGACTCACTGTCTTGAGGCTGGCACCAAGGGGTTGGCGGCCTCCAGAGGACCTGGGGTCCGAATTGTGGAAACTTGCTGGGAAGGATCGAATGCCCGAGGAACGGGAATGGGACTTCAACCAGTACAAAGGGCTTACCCAATGCTGGTGGCGCTCGGAGCTCAGTTCGAAGATCAGGGACTCCCCCGCAGTCAGAGGCCTGGTCATCGGGGCAGATGATGCGGACGAACCAGCCATTATTGTTTGGTGTAGAGCCAGGATAGCAGTGATATTCTGCTCCAGGGCAGCCATTCTAATTTCCAAGCCAGAAAGCTCCACAGCTTTCAGCGTGGGCACAAAGGATCTCGGGCCTGGCACTGGCACTCTCGCAAGTACGTCCTCGACGAGGACTATGGTCTTGAGGAATCTCACATGGTCTCCGCCGGCCGAGGAATCCTTCTTGAGGACCTTGGTCGGGTGCTTCTTGGAGCCGCCCGAGTCCCTCTGGATGATTTTACTAGGTTTCTCCTGTACAACCTTGGCAGACAGAGGACTTTTTATTCTTTTTCTCGAGGTCTGAGGTCTTCTCAAAGGAGCCACCGCTGTGGGACTCCGAGGATGCTCGGGCCTCATGGGAAGTTCTGGGCTTGGAGCTCGGCATCGAGGAGGCCAGGGTAGAGTCGGACCTGGGGAACAGGTTTTCCTGCAACTCCGACCTCTTTGTATTGGTCTTAGGCTTTATGGCCTGGCACAGGTCGTAGGAGGTGCTGTTATGGTCCAGTCCCAGGCAGCGCAGGTCAGTTACTGACATGCTTCGACTGCAGCGGTCACATTTTAATAATCCACTGGGGAACATGGTGGGGAGCACCCAGCAGGGTCGACAACCCCCAGGCAAAAAAAGGCACTAACGCCTGTCGAGGCAAGCCTCTATCAAAAAAAGGAAAAGGGGCCGAGAACAGTGCCGACATCGGCGGCGGCTCCAGGTTGGAAGGGGAACCGGTACGCAATCTGGGAAAGCTAAATTTTAAGGATAATTAGCAAGGATTTTTTCTCAAGAAACAGGACAGATGTCCATTGGACTCCACGAAAAAAAGGAGACTGAGCAAGATGGCACTCTTGGGCAGGAAGGGGTTCCACGCATGTGTGGTAGCATGTCCCAAACGCTTTCTTTAAAAGCTGGGGAAATGCTCCAAGTGGGCTCCGTTAGCACCAACGTCGCCCATATGTGGGGACTGACTATATATGAGGACTGACTTCCTGCTTGTTCCTGGGGGATGATTGGTTGGTTTCCCTGAGGGTTGCTGGAGTGTGATTGCTATATCTAAGCCTTGTTGGTGATGATGGTCTGCAGAATTTATTAGTTGGTTTCCCTGAGGGTCCTCCTCCAATATAAGTACAAACGCAGGCACATTACCATCTGGAACCCCGCACTGATCATGTCCCCTCAAATGGTGACAAAATGGCTGCAATCAAACTATCAAGCTCGAAGAACAATCCAACATCAGGAAGCATGATATCCCTGCTCTTAGCATCGTGCACAGATCAAATAAATTGTGCCTATTGATCAACAGTGTATGCCGTTTATCAATAGTGTGCACTATTGAGTGATAATGCACTCTATTGATGATACTAACCCTAGAACACACACACACACAAAAAAAAGAAAAATCCCATAACGATATGGGAAACTAAACAAAATGAAATATTTTTGGCCTGCACACTCCTAGTTATCAACAAGTCCTCCACATAGCACATTTTGCCAGCAATTTCCTACTTTTGTTACGCAACCTTATTAGTATTATCAAAATCCTAATAAGAACATAAAAACATAAGATATGCCATACTGGGTCAGACCAAGGTCCATCCAGTATCCTGTTTCCAAGTGGCCAATCTAGGTCACAAGTACCTAGCAGGGTCCCAAAACGTCACATAGGTTCCACAGTGCTTGTACTAGGGCAATGCTTGTACTCGGGCTTGTAATGGAGATTTCCTGGGTCCTCTTTAATAATGGCTTATGGACCTTTCCCTCTAGGAACTTGTCCAAGCCTTTTTTAAACCCAGCTACACTAACAGCTTTTACTACATGCTCTGGTAATGAATCCCAGAGTTTGATTACATGTTGAGTGAAAAAATATTTTCTCGTATTAGTCTTAATTGGGTTACATTGTATGTACATTGTATGTAAGGCCGCAGGTCTGATGGGAAATCCCATCAGCCCCGGCCGGCTTAACAGAGCTGCGAGAAAGGAAAACTCTTACCTTCGCGGCTCTGAAAAGCCCGCGCTTTGGGAGCTGATGCTACAGGCAGGGCTCTGCCGGGCAGGGGGGGGGGGGGGCCCGCGGGATGCGTGATTATGCCGCTGCCATTTTTTAATCTACCTGGGCTGATGGGGGGTGGGGGTTTAGGACTGGTAATGGGCTAGGGGGGGCTGACTGAAAATGGGGTGATGGGGGGTAAGGACTGGAAGTGGGCTGCTGGGGAGCTTAGGACTGGAAATGGGTTATGGGGAGGCTTAGGACTGGTAATGGGCTATGGGGGGGCTAGGACTGGTAATGAGCTGAGGGGGTTGCTAGGACTGGAAATGGGCTGAGTGGAAGGGGGGCTTGAACTGAAAATAGCTGATGGGGAGGGGCTTGGAATGGAAATGGACTGTGAGGGGAGGGAGCTTGGACTGGAAATGGGCTGGAGGGGGGTCTAGGACAGGAAATAGGCTGATGGAGGGGCTAGGATAGGACTGGAAATGGGCTGTGGTGGGGGCCTGGATTGGAATGGACTCATGGAGGGGCTAGAACTGGAAGTAGGCTCATGGGGTCTTGGATTGGAAATGGGCTGAGTGGAGGGGAGCTAGGATTTGACATGGGCTGATGGTGGGGCTAGGAAAGGACTAGAAATGGCCTGAATGGGGGCTGGGCTTGGAAATGAGCTGATGGAGGGACTCGGATAGGACTGGAAATGGATGAGGGAGCTAGGACTGGAAATGGGCTGATGGTGGGGCTAGGAAAGGATTGGAAATGGGATGATGGGGGGTGAAGGGAGCGGATGCTGGGTGGGGCTGGAACTAGAAGGGAGTTGATGTTGGGGGAGGATTAGAATGGGATGGAGCTGGGAGAGTGAAATAGAGAGGGAAAAAATATTTTGTGTGGGAGGGAAGAAAAATCTACAATTGGCCGGGTATTGGGAGAGTAAGTGGGGATTGAGGATGGAGGGGTAAAATTTGAGTGGATGAAATAGGAATGAGGAAAGAGCAAAAGGAGAAAGATTAGTATGTTAAAGCAGATGTAGAGAGAGAATGAAAAAAAAACTAGAAGAGAGAAGAAAGGACAAATGGACAGCAGACGATGGAGAGTTAGCAGAAGACACGAAGAAACCAGAAGAAAGTGGCTGGAGCAATTGAAACTGAAAAAAAATGCACAAAAGATAGAAAAATAAACCGAGCTGATGACAATAGCGCGGTATATAAAAGATGTTAAATAAATAAATAAATAAATAAAATAAATAAAAATATCTCTTTATTTTGAATTTATTAACTGGAATATGTCAGCTCTGGGAAATGTGCATCATTAACATCTGCACTTTGTTTAGTACAAGAGGAAATTAATTTATAGTTTTATTTCTACAGCGTTGTTGCACATTCCAAGTTTGGCTTTTGGGGGTCCCAGTTTAATTATTCTCTTCCTGTTTCTAAATTGTGATTCCTTGTTTGGTGATGGTCTATGTTCTGCATGTGTAACTGAGCTGAGGTATTCTGTTTATGTAATTCCTATTTGACATTGCCATTTGTTCTCTTTCCCCAGTAGGTCATGTATTGTTATTCTCTGAAATGTATTGGTTTAATATTTGCAGTGTTGCCTTTTGATAGGTAGAGTATGGTGCTTTGTGAGTCCTGGTAGTGCTGTTAGGATACAATAGGTTTGCTATGGGTTCTAAATGGGCAGTGTTTGTAGTAGTTCCTAATGTGCCTGGCGGTTGGAACTGCATTATAGTAATGTAGAAATCTTTTAGTCTTTCTTTATCCATACCCTCATTAAGAGGCATGTTTACTAAAAGTTAGTGTGTGGCAACATTATGCAAATATTTATGCAAATGAGGCGCCTTATGCAAATGAGGCCCCGCACCGAGTCTCCGCACATGGCCCCGCACCCCCCTTGGGTTGCCCTTGCTCATAAAACACTACATTTGTAGGAAAGCCTTTTATTGTGACATCATATGAATAACTATATGGTCCACTGATATATGCTGGCATAATTTGCATCATAGCATCCTGCAAGGTTTTGTTTCTTTTTCTTTTATTTCTACACTGTGAAAGAACAATTATAGAAGCATTCAAAAAGTAATTAATAATAAGAAACCAAAAATGTGTTAATTGGATAAAACGTCACATTTGTTGTCAGAGCTCCAGTTCAAAAAAACTGCCTCAACACGGCTCGGAATCAGAGTATCCCTATATCCAACTATAGTAGCTTATCTGATTTGAATATTCATAGTAACATAGTAAATTTAGGAAGATAAAGCATAGTTACTCACCTGTATGAGGTGTTCTCCAGGAACAGCAAGAATCAGTCTTCATATATGGGTGACGTTGGTGCAGACGGAGTCCGCGCAGAGCAATTCCCCAGCTTTCAAAGAAAGCCTTTTGGAATGCTACCACGCATGCATGGTTCCCTTCCCACCCAAGGGTGCCATCTTGTTCAGTCAGATGACATAGCTTAGGCAAAAAGATAAAAACAGATAGAGGTGGCAACTCCCAGGGGAGGAGGGAGGGTTGTGAGGACTGATTCCTGCTGTTCCCGGAGAACACCTGTTACAGGTGAGTAACTATGCTTTATCCAGGAACAAGCAGGTCGTCAGTCCTCACATATGGGACTCCCTAGCTCCAGGCTGCAGGACCCGAACCACAACAGCACCAACGGTGACCACCAGGGGAGGACACCAGTTGCAGAAGACGAGTGCCTATCCGGAGACTCCGCAACGCCCATCTACCCTTGTCGCTATTAGTCTGGTTTACTGACCGTCGACAGGTGGAGGGCAGGAGTTGCCTATACAAAGAGTATGCTACGGATTACCACCCGGCCAAAGGCACTGTCCCTGCGGGACTCACTCTCTAGGCAGTAATCTGCTGCAAAGGTATGCACTGAAAGACCAAGTGGCAGCCTTGCAAATATCCGTCACTGGTATCGAGAGCAGGTTGGCCACCAACACAGCCATGCCCCTGATGCGATGAGCAGTGATCGGGTGCTCCAGGGAAAGGCTAGCCTGCTCATAAGCGAAGGCGATGCAGTCCGTCATCCAAGAGGACAGAGTTCTTTTGGTTACTGGTAGCACCAGCTTACTGGAGTTGAATGAGACAAAGAGTTGGGGCACTTTGCGATGGTCCCTGGTCCTATGAAGATAGAAGGACAGGGCCCTCTTGCAATCCAAGGTATGCAAGACCGACTCTACCTTGCCAGCGTGAGGCCGTGGAAAGAAGGTAGGGAGAACCACCTCCTGGTTGAGGTGGAAAGCAGACACCATCTTAGAAAGTAACTTGGGATGTGTACGCAGCACTACTCTGTTTGTGTAGAACCGAGTGTAGGGAGGATCCGCCACCAGGGCCTGCAGCTCACTCACCCTGCGGGCAGAGGTCACAGCCACCAAGAAGGCCACTTTCCAGGAGAGGTACCTCAAGTGACAGGTGGCCATAGGCTCAAATGGCAGTCTGGTGAGCTGGGACAGCACCACATTGAGGTCCCATTCCGCAGCTAGAAGGCAGGGGGGGGGGGGGGGTTGACAGCAGAAGGCCTCTGAAGAATCTGGAGACCAGGGGCAGAGTCAAGAGGGGCTTTCCCTCTATAGGGTGGTGGTTTGCAGCTATAGCGCTGAGATGCACCCTGACTGAATTAGATTTCAAGCCTGAGTGTGAGATATGCAAAAGGTACTGCAATACGAGCTGTATTTGGCAGGAGAATGGATTCACTTATCTCTCTGCACACCAGACGGAGAACCTCCTCCACTTGAAGGCGTAAACCCTCCTAGTTGAGGGCTTCTTGAAGGCCAGGAGGACCTCCTCAACCTCCCTTGAGAGATGGAAAAGGACCAATGCTACCCTTTCAGCAGCCACGCTGTCAGTGCTAGGGCACTCAGATTAGATGGAAAAGGGAGCCCTCCTCCTGCGAGAGGAGGCTTTTGGCCTGGTCCAGGAGTACCGGGGCTGTCACTGATAAAGAGAGCAGCAGGGGGAACCAGGGCTGCCTGGGCCACCAGGATCACTGAGGCGTGCTCACTCTGGATTTTGAACAGACACTTATGTATCAGGGAGGTCGACGGGAATGTGTAAAGTAGGCCCTGCAACCATGGCATCAGAAACGCATCTGCTGCCAACCTCCCACGGTGTGGTTGAGGGGAGCAGAACCGCGGAAGCTGAATGATGTCCAGAGAGGCAAAGAGGTCCAGGCAGGGCCTGCCCCTGAGTTAGAAGAGCCTCTGTGCTACCTTGGGATGAAGGTACCACTTGTGTGGCTGGAGGACCCTGCTGAGCTTGGCCGCCAGGAAGTTGTCCTGGCCCGGTACGTACACAGCCCCTAGGATCATGTGGTTGCATAGAACATGGCCACCTGGTTGTCCGTCTGTATGAGGATCGGAAGACCTCGGAGCAGGTGGCAGAAGGTCCACAGGGCCAGAAAGATGGCCCGGAGTTCGAGGAGGTTGATCTGCAGGAGAGACTCCTCGGAAGACCAGTAGTCCTGAGTGCGCTGGCCCTCACAATGCACATCCCAGCCTACCAGGGAGGCATTCGTAGTCAGAACTCTCTGAGGTGCTGGTTTCCTGGAAAGGCATCCCCGCCCTGAGGTGGTGTGGGGACTTCCACCAGGCAAGGGAGGTCGCCAACTGTCAGGTGACCCACACCCTGTCCTCCAGTCCGCCTGTGGCCTGAGACCACTGAGACTGGAGGCACCATTGGGCTGCCCACATGTGTAGGCGGGCTAGGGGCGTAACGTGCACTGTTGAGGCTATGTGGCCCAACAAGTGGAGCAGCCGCCAGGCCAGCACCGACCTGCAGGCTTGCACCTCCCTGGCCTACCACATCAGGCGGTGAGCTCTGTCTTCTGGGAGGAAAGCCTTGGCCAGCAGAGTGTTCAGTTGGGCCCCTATGAATTCCAGGGTGTGAGCTGGAGAAAGCCTGGACTTGAGGTAGTTGATGATGAAGCCCAACCGATGGAGGACGTGAATGGTCATCTATGTGGCCCAGTCCGCCTCCTGGGCGGTGCTGCCCCTGACGAGCCAATTGTCTAGATAGGGAAAGATGTGAGCCCCTTGAAGGTGCACGAGTGTGGCTACTGCGGCCAGGCACTTTGTGAAGACCCTTGGGGAGGCAGTGAGACCGAATGGGAGCACCCTGTATTGGAAATGCAGACCTCCCACCACAAACCTCAGGTATCGCCTGTGGGAGGGATGAATCAGGATGTGGGCATAAGCATCCTTGAGATCCAAGGAGCAGAGCCACTCTCCCTGGTGGAAGTAGGGCAGTAATGTTTGTGATAAGGAAGCTTATCATAGCTCAGGAAGGAGCTATAGAAAAGGTGAAGTGACTCTGAACAAGCAACCTGTCAGTTCTGGTAGAAATAAGAAAACAGAATTTTCCCATAAAAGACTACAAGTCCCAGAATGCACCAGGTTTCCAACAGCCATTAGAGGAGCTGAAGTGGGGAAACGTGTGTTCAATCAGGAGGGCTATGATGTAATCCCTAAGCACTCATCTCAAAGGGCAGGGCCTGATTCAGCACAGCTGCGCTGTGCTAGGGTGGAGCACTGATCAAAGCAGAATAAAGGTAAAGTTTATTCTACAGAGAATTATCCTCATCCTCAGTTTCATCTGGGAGATCCTCAGAATCAGCTTGGATATCCTCAGCTTGGACGTCTTCATCATCTGGAGGATCATCAGGAACAGAAGCCAGACCGGACGGACAGAGAGGGCAAGAAACCCTTTGGAAGAAAGAAAAGCATTTGGGAGGTCTAAAGGAGTCCAGAGCAGTACGTATACTGGAAGGTATTCCAAGGGCCAGCATACACCATTGGACTGGGGAAAGCCAGAGGAATTGTTCTGCAGAGCTAGGAATCTCCAGAGGGTACCTGTGAGTGAGACGGCTGCACGTGGAAGGGACCCTAAGACCCGTGCCAGAAGGTATGTGAAGAGAGATCCAGTGTCCAGGGATCTGGATTGGAAAGCTGGACATAAAAACTGGACTACATACTGGCCAGGCTATTTAGAGAGGAACTCTAACAGCAATGGAAGCTCAGGTATGAACACTGATCTATGCCCTAGCTATAACCTTGAAAGACAGCAGGGAAACAAGTATTCTCCTGAAATGCTCCATTGAGAAATTCCTCTGTGCCAATCCCTGATATTGAACCCATGATTGTTGAAGAAGGGGAAGGAGCGCTCTTAGATACAGGCTGTGAATATATGAATTGCTCTCTGTCTAAACTCCTTTGGTAATTTTCTGTTACAAAGTACAGCAACCATCACAAAGAAATACAAACTTGTTCTTTAATATACTCAGAAAAGCTCCTGAAGTAGGATTTGAGACACGCAGTAGAAAGCAAGCCAGCTAAGGGGTTTCAGCTGGGTAACTGCTAGCAATTGAGCCTTACCTAATTGCTTGTGAGCTCTGAGGGAATCACTTCTGAGTCTATGTGGGAAGATATAAGAAGTTAACCTGAAAAGAACAGTTTTTCCCTTCTTTGTGGATTTTGTTTGTTGTTTGATACACTGCTAAGAAAATATTAGCTAAAGCCTACAGAAAAGACCAGTTTGTTACCAACCAGGTCTTTATTCTTTTACTTTGATTGCCTGACAAGTTCAGCTGTTGTTTTCCTGATTTTGTTTTTCTAAGTTTAACACTGAAAGCAAGTATCCTGTTTTATGTGCTACCAAGCATATCTGTGTTGGGAGAAATAACCCCATAAATAAATATCTTATTGGCTTTACACTTAAGCACAACTAATTATTGTGAGCAGCTTTGTCTGGTGTGAATGGACTGCATTTCCCACAATCCCTTGCAAATCATATTGATATATGCACTTGCCAAGATTGTGAACATTCTCACCCAGGCAGCCATCTGACATGTTCCAAGGGAGAGCATCTTGAACCTCTCCCTCACCAGGGGCGCAGAAGAGCAGCGATTACACTGGAGGTGTGAGCAGGAGCCCCTCTTTCCCCCTCAGCCTGCCAATCAGCTTCTTTTAACAATGGCTGAAAACCACCGCTTCAGGGGCGCACCCGCGCCTTGCAGGCCTCGCCAGAGGGCCCTTTGGCGTGGCCCTTAGGCGTTGGTCCTTGGCGTCTGTTCTGAAGTTTTCACTGAAGATGAGGACTGGTTTGTCATGCTCGTATATCATCGTAACCTGCTGTTCCTTTTCTTTCTCCTCCTCTTGTCTTTTTGACTGTGTCTGTCCTCTATTCTGTCCTATCTCATAAATGGCGTTCCTTTCATATTTTCTCAAATGATATATTATTGTAAACCGCTCTGATGCTTCGGCCTGAGCGGTATATCAAATGTATAAACATAAACATAAACCAGGAACATGCTGAGGTTTGTCAGACGGCTGCCTGGGTGAAAATCTTCACAGACTTGGCAAGTGCATATCTCTATATGATTTGCAAGGTATTGTGGACAATGTAGTTCATTCACACCAGACACAGCTGCTGACAATAATTTAGTTGTGCTCTTGGGTAAAGCCAATAAGATATTTATTTATGGGGTTATTTCTCCCAACACAGATATGCTTGGTAGCACATAAATAAGGTTACTTGCTTTCAGTGTTAACTTGGAAAAACAAAGTCAAAATCAGGAAAACAACAAAATGAAAAGCCACAAAGCAGGAAACAAACTGTTCTTTTCAGATTAACTTCTGATTACTTCCCACACAGATACAGAAGTGATTCTCTCCTAGCTCACAAGCAATTAGGTAAGGCTTAATTGCTAGCAGTCACCAGCTGAAACCCCTTAGCTGGCTTGCTTTCTACTGTGTGGGTCAAATCCTGCTTCAGGAGCTTTTCTGAGTAGATTAAAGAACAAATTTGTATTTCTTTGTGATGGTTGCTGTACTTTATAACAGACAGTTACCAACGGAGTTTAGATAGAGAGCAGTCCATATAAACAGGATCCTCATCTGCTATTATTCCCCCTTGTTCAACAAGCATGGGTTCAATATCATGGATTGGCACAGATGAATCTCTCAATGGAGCATTTTCAGGAGAATACTTGTTTCCCTGCTGTCTTTCAAGGTTATAGCTAGGGCATAGATCAGTGTTCATACCTGAGCTTCCATTGCTGCTAGAGTTCCTCTCTATATAGCCTGGCCAGTATGTAGTCCAGTTCTTATGTCCAGCCTTCCAATCCAGATCCCTGGACACTGGATCTCTCTTCACATACCTTCTGGCACAGGTCTTAGGGTCCCTTCCACGTGCAGCCGTCTCCCTCACAGGTAGCCTCTGGTGATTCCTAGCTCTGCAGCACCATTCCTCTGGCTTTCCCCAGTCCAGTGGTGTATGCTGGCCCTTGGAATACCTCCCAGTATACGTACTGCTTTGGACTCTTCTAGACCTCTCAAAGGCTTTTCTCTTCCTTCTTCCAAAGGGTCTCTTTCCCTCTCTGTCCGTCTGGTTTGGCTTATGCTTCTGATGATCCTTCAGATGAAACTGATGATCAAACTCAAGCTGATTCTCAGGATACTGAGTACAATTCTCTGGATATCCAAAGTGATCATGAAGATGGTCATCTGTAGAATAAACTCTACTCTTATTCTGCTTAGATGAGTGATCCTCCTTAACACAGCGCAGCTGTGCTGAATCAGGCCCTGCCCTTTGAGATGAGTGCTTAGGGATTACCTCATAGCCCTCCTGATTGAACACACGTTTCCCCACTTCAGCTCCTCTAATGGCTGTTGGAAACCTGGTGCATTCTGGGATTGGTAGTCTTTTATGGGAAAATTCTGTTTTCTTATTTCTACCAGAACTGACAGGTTGCTTGTTTGGAGACACTTCACCTTTTCTAAAGCCCCTTCCTGAGCTATGATAAGCTTCCTTATCACAGGTTGCGCAGATCCAGGATAGGCTGGTGGCCTCCTGTTCTTTTGGGGACAAGGAAATACCTTGAGTAGAAGCCCCTGCCCCAGAGGTGGTGGGGCACAGGTTCCACCGCCTTGACCATGAGCAGGTTTGCAAGCTCTGTGACGAGCAAGGCCTGGTGAAGGGGTGGACAGGATGGCTCCCCTGGAAAGTAATCTGGAGGGTTCTGCTGTAAGTGGAGGGAATAACTCTCTCTCACCACCCACAGGACCCACTGGTCTGTAGTGATGGTGGCCCAGCTATTGGCGAAGGCGGCCAGTTGACCCCCTATGGGTTGAGGTGGGTCTGGGGGAGGGGAGACCCTGCCCACCAAGTCAAAAACTCCCCCCAGGATAAGGGGGGCTGGCGCCTGGGGCTTTGGAGGCTTGGGTTTCCTCGACCCATGCCCTTGGCCCTTTGGCTGTACGGGTTGGTAAGGCTGACCCTGGTACTGCTGGTAATGGCTAGCCGAGGGGGGTAACCCTTTTTCCTTGGGAAAAAGGTCTTCTTTCCAGAGGGCTTCTTCCCGGGCAGAGGTCTTTTTGGAAAGTCTCTGCCGGGTAACTGCCTTGGCCTCGATCTCGGCGGCCTTATCAGACATAGGCTTCCCAAAAAGATTATCCCCATTGCAGGGCACATCCAGGAGCTTCTCCTGCGCCCACTGCTCCAGGTCAGAGATTTGCAGACATGCCTGGTGATGGGCACCGATGCCCATGGCTGCCATGCGGGCTGTCGCCTCAAACCCATAATAGGAAGCTCTACAGAGAAACTTACAGTCCCGGACAGCCCCGGTCAAGGACAAGAAGCACTGGATGGGGTTTCCCGCCAAGAACTCAGAGCTCCTGGACCCAGCTCTTCAAATACATCCCCATATACAACTCGTAGGCTTGTATACGGCAACCAAGCATAATGCCCTGGTAGCATTTACAGCCCAGGGCATCAAATACCCGGGCCTCCTTGCCCGGGGCACGGATGAGTAGGTCTTTTGACTCTTGAGCCTTTGCATTGACGACTCCATCACCATTGAGTTGTGAGGTAGTTGAGGCTTATGGAACCCGCACCCTTCCGGACTCGGTAAATGGTGTCGACATGCCGGCTGACCACCAGCACAGAGGCCGGCATCTCCCATGTCCAGAGCAGGAGCCTCTCAGGAATGGGAAGGATCAGGACTGTGAGAGTCTCCTTGGGCGGAGACTTGTACTGCAAAATTTCCAGCCCCTCAGTACGAAGGTCTTCCTCGGACTCCGTCTGCACCGAGAGCACCTGGGCCATGTCCCGAACGAAATCATAGAATGCCACATCCTCGGGTGGAGAGAGGCATCGAGGCTGCGGGGGTGAGGGCTCGAGGGAATGGCCCGATGACGGGAGGTCTCGGGAGAAGCCTTGTAATCGGTCTCGCATTCGGATCCCGAGGTAGTCGAGGACTTGGCCTCAGGGGTAGCTCCAAGGAACCAGGGACCACCCGAGGAACAGGGGTCAGACCACTCTGACCCATGGCCCCCATACAGGCCTCAAGACCCGATGGTTCAGCAGCCTTCAACATGGACACAAAGGACCTCGGGTCCGACGCCGGCAATCCAGAGAGTGCATCCTCCAGGAGGACTATGAGCTCTCAAACCCTGGTGCGGTCACTGCCGTCTGAGGGCTCCTGCCTCGAGACTTCAGGAGGATGGTGCACCGAGTCGATCGCGTTTCACCGTGGGACCTTCCCAGGCTTCGCCAAAACTCAGGGGGCCGCACCTTCTTCTTCGGAGGGTCAGGCGACCTACCGGAGGAGCCTTCGCTGTGGAACTGTGAGGATGCCCAGACCTCCCTCGAGGAACTCTCCTTTGGACTGGGAGAGAGGGATGCCGGAGCAGAGTCTGGCTTGGGGAATAGCTTCCCTCCAACTCTGACCTTTTCATGTTGGTCTTGGGGGTTATGGCTTGGCACCAGTTACAGAAGGAGCTGTTGTGGTCCGGAGGCAGCAGTCATGAATATCTGTAACCGATATGGTCTGGCCACATCGATCACACTTTTTGAATCCATTGGGAATCATGGTGGGAGAACACCCGGCTGGGGTCGAGGATCCCTGGGCAAAATAAGGCACAAACGCCAGTCAAGGAAAACCTTCAACAAAAGAGTACCGCAACGAGGTGAGAACAGCACCGAGGTGTCCGACAGAGGATGGTACAAGACTTAAGTAAAATAATTTGGAAGGGAAAGAATCACTTTTTCCGGGAGAGATGAGGACCACGTCCGTTGGGCTCCACGGAAAAAAGGAGACTTAACAAGATGGCACCCTTGGGCGTGAAGAGAACCACGCATGCGTGGTAGCATTCCCAAAGGCTTTCTTTGAAAGCTGGGGAAATGCTCCACGTGGGCTCCATCGGCGCCTACGTCACACATATGTAACGGCTGACTTCCTGCTTATTCCTGGAAAAAGACCAGCATGGTCCATCTGGTCTGCTCAGTAAATTCATGAATGAAGAATCATGCTGAATCTCTTGTAGAAAAGTAAATATGAAGCGAAGGTCAAGTCTCCTGACCATAGAGCTGTGGAAAGAATTTCGGGATAAAGTTATTCAAAGATATAGTCTGGAGCATGGTCAGGCCCCTCACTGTAAAGTGGAAACAGTTTGGTACTACTAAGAAATGCCCTCTGAAGTCAATATCCATGGGCCAGGACATTGCAACTGAAGATTACTTAGTTTAAAAGAACTAGAGACTGGAAAATATTAACTAATCCATAATCTCAAGATTACTCCACAAGGATGGTCTGTATATGAAGGTAGCAAGCAGAAAACTACTGCTGAAGAAAAGCCATAACACAATATTTCCAAAGAAACCTTTAGGAAGCACCACATACACAGAGGAGAAGGGTTTTGTGGTCAGATGAAACAAAAAGGCAACTTTTTGATCTCAGTGCTAAACAGTGCACATGACCAACAAAGCACAGGATTCTGCTAAAACAATTCCTACATAAAGAATGATGGTGGCAAAGTTACACTATGTGAATGTGTTTCAGCAGTGCAAAGATCAAGACAAAGGTGAAAGGTGCAAAATACATGCAGATTCTAGAGGAAGACTTGTTCCAGTCTGCCATAAACCTGGAACTGCGAAGAAGAATCACCTTCCAACAAGACAATGATCCTAAGCACTAAGTGATACAATATGGAGAAGCTCAGCAAGAATACGGTGAACATTCTTGAGTGGCTCACTTTGTGCAAGATATGAAAACTGCACTCTACAATGATCCCTAGCCAACTTGAAAGAGTCTGAGCTAGTATGCCAAGAATGACGTACAAAATCCATAACATCCAACTATACAAAACTGGTAGACATTTATCCTAAACGACGTGTGCCTTTTGCTGCTAAGTAAAGGGATGTGAAGACCTGTGCAATGAAACATTTAGTTTCTTATTTTTCATTAACTATAAACATTCTTTCAGGTTAATAATGTGGAGTATGTTTAGATCAGTGGAGGAGTAGCCTAATGGTTAGAGCACTGGCTTGGGAACTTAAGATTCCCACTAGCACTCCTTGTGGCCTTGGGCAAGTCACTTAAAGAGTAGTTACGCACCTGTAACAGGTGTTCTCCAGGAGCAGCAGGAATCAGTCCTCACATATGGCTGATGTCGGCGCCGACGGAGCCCTCGTGCGGAGCATTTCCCCAGCTTTCAAAGAAAGCCTTTGGGAATTTCAGCGCGCATGTGCGGTCCCCTTCCCACCCAAGGGTGCCAGCTTGCTCAGTCTGATGACATAGCTAAAAGACAGCAAAAAATTAGCAAAATAAAGCATATGACTGCAACTCCAAGAGGAGGAGGGAGGGTTGTGAGGACTGATTCCTGCTGCTCCTGGAGAACACCTGTTACAGATGAGTAACTACTCTTTCTCCAGGACCAAGCAGGAAGTCAGTCCTCACATATGGGACTCACCAGCTTAAAGCTACCGGAGACCTCAAGCCGAAAAAATGAGCTCCCTCTAGCTCATCAGTACGTAAGGAAGGAATCTTCTCTGAGAACGCCCCCGACCGGTAGCCCAACACCAGGGCCGGAGGGTAGGAGTTGCCTAAACCCCAAAGAGATTATGGAGTACTGCCTGTCCGAAAGCACTGTCCCTGCGGGACTCCCTCTCAAGGCAGTAATGGGCCGCAAAAGTCTGGCTTGAAGACCAAGTAGCGGCCCGGCAGATGTCTGCCAACGGAACAGAGCGGAGATGAGCCACTGACGCAGCCTTCGCCCTGACACGATGAGCCGTGACTCGACCCTCCAACGAGAGGCCGGCTGCCCCATAAGCCCAGGCGATACAGTCAGCGACCCATATGGACAAAGTACGCTTGGAGACAGGGAGCCCCAACTTATTGGGGTCAAAAGAAACGAAGAGCTGAACAGCCCTCCGGTGCTCCCGCGTACGGTCGAGGAAGAAGGATAACGCCCTCCTACAGTCCAGGTTATGCAGGACCATCTCAGCCCGGTTGGCATGCGGCCTGGGAAAGAAGGTCGGAAGAACCACCTACTGATTGAGGTGAAAAGGGGAGACAACCTTAGGAAGAAACTTCGGGTGAGTCCATAAGACTACCCTATTCCTGTAGAACCTAGTGTAAGGGGGATCAGACACTAGGGCCTGAAGCTCACTCACTCGCCTAGCAGAGGTAAGAGCTACCAGAAACAAGGTTTTCCAGGAGTGAAAACGGAGAGGGCAGGTAGGCATAGGTTCAAATGGCGGACAAGTAATCCGCTGTAAGACCACATTCAGATCCCACTCAGGGGCTGGTGGATGCAAAGGAGGCTTAAGCAGGAGGAGGCCTCTGAGAAAACGAGCCACCAAAGGGTGGTTGGAAAGAGGCCTGCCGTCCACCGGCGAGTGGTGCGCTGAGAGAGCACTGAGGTGAACCCTGACAGAGTTGGAATTAAGGACTAGATTGGAGAGGTAAAGCAAATATTGCAAAACTACCGCTACCAAGCACGAGAAGGGATTCTCGCTGTGCTGAGCACACCATGTGGAGAATCTACGCCACTTAAGAGCGTAGGATTTCCTGGTGGATTACCGCCTAGAGGCTAAGACTACGTCTTCCACCTCTCTAGGCAGGAGTAGGGGAGCCAGGGCTACCTTTTCAGCAGCCAGGCCATCAGATGAAGGGACTGGAGGTTGGGGTGCAAGAGAGACCCCTGGTCCTGAGACAGGAGATCGTGTTGAATTACCAGAGGCAGGGGAGCGTCCACCGCCAGCTGCAACAGGAGTGGGAACCACGGCTGCCTCGGCCACCTGGGAGCTATCAGAATCATTGAGGCCCTGTCCTTGAGGACCTTGAACAGTGTTCGAGACACTAGTGGCGTGGGAGGAAACGCATACAGTAGGCCTTGGGACCATGGAATCAGAAAGGCATCCGCAGCTACTCTGCGAGGATGCGGTTGTCTGGAACAGAATCTCGGGAGTTGCCGGTTCAGAGGGCTGGCAAAGAGATCCATGGTGGGGAGGCCCCACCTGAGAAAGATCTGCTGAACCACCAATGGATTCAATCTCCATTTGTGTGGTTGCAGGATCCTGCTCAGTCTGTCTGCCAGGTAATTTTCTTGACCGGGGAGGTAGCCTTGAGGAGGATTCCGTGATTGACGGCCCAAGAGCACAGCCGTTGTGCCTCCTGACAGAGAAGGAAGGAGCCTGTGCCTCCTTGTTTGTTCATGTAGAACATGGCAACTTGACTTGTCCGTCTGGACCAGTACAGACTGGTGAGACGTGAGGTGGGAGAAGGCTCTCAGAGCTAGGCGTATTGCCCATAGCTCCAGGAAGTTTATCTGCTGAGCAGCCTCCCAAGGAGTCCAGAGACCCTGAGTACATGCCCCGTGGCAATATGCTCCCCAACCCAGAAGAGAAGCATCTGTCGTCAGCACTCGAGAATGCGGAGGGGATTGAAAATCCACTCCGAGTACCAGATTCGGAAGATGAAGCCACCATTGTAGAGAGGAGACAAGCAGGGAGGATACTCTCACCGAGTCTGCAAGGCTCCCTGTGGCCTGATGCCACTGAGTTCGAAGGCTCCACTGAGCAGGTGTGCAGGGGGGGCATTGGGGGTTACATGAACCGTGGAAGCCATATGGCCGAGAAGTCTCAGGAATTGCCTGGCGGAGACCAGGGAATTGCTGTGAAACTGCCTGGCTATATCGATCAACCGGAGGGCCCTGTCCACTGGCAGAAAAGCCCTCGCCTGAAAAGTGTCTAGCCTTGCTCCTATGAATTCCAAGTTCTGGGACGGGAGCAAAGTGGACTTTGCGAAGTTTATCACAAATCCCAAGTGCTGAAGCAGAGCCACAGTGAGAAGGGTGGCTTGACTGGCCTCCTGGGAAGGCTGGCCCCTTATGAGCCAGTCGTCCAGGTATGGAAACACAAAAAGACCTTGAAGCCTCAGGTAGGCCGCCACCACTGCCAGGCACTTGGTGAACACCCTGGGAGCGGAGGTTAGGCCAAAGGGAAGTACTCTGTACTGGTAGTGGTTTCCCCCTACAACAAATCTGAGATACTGTCTGTGGTCTGGATGAATAAGGATGTGAGTATAAGCATCCTTTAGATCTAAGGAGCATAGCCAATCTCCCTGCTGGAGGTAGGGCAGCAGGATTCCAAGGGTAAGCATCTTGAACTTTTCCCTCGCCAGAAACTTGTTGAGGTTGCGCAAGTCTAGGATGGGTCTGAGGCCTCCTGTTCTTTTTGGTACCAGAAAGTACCTGGAATAAAAGCCGTGACCACTCAGGTGGTGGGGCACCGGTTCCACAGCCTGTTCCTTTAGCAGAATTGCTAACTCCTGAAGGAGTAGGTTCCTGTGCAGAGGGAGTCTTGGAGGCTCCCTTGGAAAATAGGAGGGAGGTACCTGGTGAAAATGGAGAAGATAGCCCTTTTGGACTATATGGAGAACCCAGGTATCTGATGTGACGGCTGACTATCTGTGGGCAAAGTGGGCCAGCCAGCCTCCTGTGCTGATGTGAGCCAGCTGAGGAGAAGAGGCTATGATGAGCAGGGGCCGGTGTTGGTAGCTTGGGGGCCTTCTGCCTACGGGGCCCATGACCCTGCCCCTTGGCCTGCTGACCCTGTTGGGGAGCTACAGAGGCCTGATACTGAGGGTATTGTTTATAGGCAGATGACTTCCTCGGGTAAAAGGTCTTTTTTCCCGAGCCCTTCTTTTTCTGAGAAGGGGCAGAGGTTTTTCTGGACAGCCTAGTCCGGGTCAGAGTCTCGGTCTCGAGTTCTGCAGCCTTTTCAGCCATGGGCTTGTCAAAGAGGTTTTCACCTCGGCAGGGGACATCGACCAACTTGTCCTGTACCCATGGCTCGAGGTCGGATGACTGTAGCCAAGCCTGTCGGCGGGCACCGATGCCAGCCCCGGCTACTCGGGCCAAAGCCTCGAAGCCATCATAGGCTGCTCGAGAGATAAACTTTGAGCACTCTCTAATACCAGTGGACAAGGCCTGGAACCTCTGCAAAGGTTCCTCGGAGAGACCAGCAGAGAACCCGGCAATCTCCTTTGCCAGGTCTCGGAGGTACATGCCCATGTAGAGCTGGTATGTCTGGACACAGCAAGCAAGCATAGAGCCCTGGAAGCACTTCTTACCGAGGGCATCCAGGTTCAGGGCCTCCCGGCCGGGAGGCACCGAGGAGTGCATCTTCTGACTTTTCAGTCGATGCATGGCCGATTCCACAACCATGGAGTGGTGCGGTAATTGTGCCTTTTGGAACCCGGGGCTCTTGCGGACTCGATAGATGGAATCGACCCGCTTGCTTAGCACCGGCGTCGAGGCCGGGGTCTCCCACATGCGGAAGAGCAGCCGCTCCAGCATCGGAGGAACCGGTACAGTAAAGGCCTCCTTCAGGGGAGAGTCATACTGGAGGGCATCTAGCTCCTCGGCTCGAGGCTCCTCCTCGGGATCCGCGGGGAAGGCCAAGGCCTTGGCCATATCCCGCACGAAGTCCGAGAACCGGGTATCCTCCGGTGGGGATCGTCTCCGAGGTTCTCCCAGCCCGACTCCTCGGAGGAGGAATCGAGTGGCTCCGGTCGGGCGGGCACCGATGCCATCCGCCCCAACGCCAAGGGTACCGGCGTCGACGACCTCGGTCCCGAACGGGAGGCCGAGGGAGACCGTGGCCGAGGATCGACTCGAGCCCGCATGGACTCGAGGATCGGCTCGGCCTCCGGGGTCAACTTGGACGTCGAGGTCCTGATGGTCAGGGTAGATGCACCGGTGAGACCGGCGATCAATACTTGCTGCTGTTCCATGAAGGCAGTGAGGCTGCTCTCCAAGGCCATCAACCTGAGTCCGAGCTCAGGAGACCCAGCAGCCCCCGACTCGGGCCCCGACGTTGGCTCCCCTGGAGGAGAGTCCACGAGGACTACAGCACTCACGTGTCCAGGAGACTCCATCTCGATACGAGGATGTTTGGCAGGTGTCTCTGACTCCGAAGACCCGGGATGGCTATCGGGGCTATGCGACCTGGCCCTCGAGGAACCAGGAGCGTCCACCAACGCCGCCCTCGCGAGTTTCTTCTTCCTGCCATGTTCCCGCGAAGGAGACCCCCGCTCAGAGGAACCCCGACGCTTCTCGAGGCCGGAGTCCCAAGACATCGAGGCCTCTGACGAGGTCCGGGCCCGTACGGACACGGAGTCAGAGAAGATCCTATCCTTCTGCTGCTGCCGACTCCTCAATGCCTTCGAGGACATTTTGCCACACAGACCACAGATCATCGGGTCATGATCGGGTCCGAGGCAGCGGAGGCAGCAATCATGTGTGTCGGTAACAGACATAAGTTTCTTACACCGATCACACTTCTTAAACCCGCTGGTAGCCATCGGGGGAAAAAGGGCCCCTGCGAGGTCAAAAGACCGGGCTGCCAGTGAAAAAAGAAAAATGGCGCGAACGCTAGTCACAAAGGACAAAAACCGAAAAAGAGAGTGGACTCGATACCGGCGTATCAGGCCAAGGCGGGAAAAGGATCCGGCGTCGAACCGAAGAAAAAAAGAGAAAAAATAGGGAAATCAACTTTTTCCTCAGGGAAAAACTAACTACGTCCGTCGGGCTCCGCGGAAAAAAGAAGACTGAGCAAGATGGCACCCTTGGGCGGGAAGGGGACCGCGCATGCGCGCTGCAATTCCCAAAGGCTTTCTTTGAAAGCTGGGGAAATGCTCCGCACGAGGGCTCCGTCGGCGCCGACGTCACCTATATGTGAGGACTGACTTCCTGCTTGGTCCTGGAGAACCCTCAATTGCCTCAGAATAATCCAGCTTATCAATGTCCTTGTTTAATGCACATTGCCAAGTTTTAGATACAGTATAAACCGCTTTGACTGAAATGATAAAGCAGTATAAAAAAACCTGTTAACCCTTTCATACCCAGGGGTTCCATTTGGAACCCATGTAGTTTTCTTGTAAAACCTGAGTGGGGATTAAAACCAGTAAACATCAGAAGTCATTTTCTTACTTACTATTATCATAATAAAGTACTATATTCAGTTTAGAGTCACTAACTTACTAGGTGGTGCCACTGGCTGTGCTTTTGTTTTGGTAGCCATGTTGAAATTTTACTGCAAGTGTTCTAGTGTTAAATTTTAATGTTCTGAAGGCTTCACTGCATCAGGAAAATTCTCCCAAGTCACACAGGTATTGTTTTCCCTTTCTGCCAGTTTTATCACCATTTTTTGTTGAAACAGTTGTTGAATGAGACAGTTTTGTAGGTTGGTTCTATTTGGAACCATTGGTACTTAGTGGTTGTTACATGTTACTGCAGAAATGATGGTTTGTAATACTTAGTGAATTTTACCACATAGCAGTTATTAGGATTTAAACTTGAAATTTATATGTTATCTGCTAATTAAGTAGTAATCTAGTAGTAATTCAGTTACATTCCGAAATTTGTTGAATGTTTGATGCAGGCAAAATGATGGATTGTGATATGCATCACAGACAAAATAGAAAAGGAAAAATGGAATCTCAGCTTGTCATGTTACCAGATGCTGACATTTCTGAACCCGAGTGTGATGTAGAGGATCCAGAGATGGAAAATAATATGGATGAACTGAGCGATGATCCACTGAACGAATCAGAAGATGATCTTCCATTATCAACAGTTAGGGATCATGCAAAGCAGAAAGATCCTGATGTTGCTGGTGTAGATGATGATGATGATGATAATGTTCCATTGAACAGATTATTCAAAAAGAAATCAAAATCAAAAGATGCAGTAATGTTTCGATGGAGGAGAATAAAGCCAAAAGTCACCTCCGATCCAATCTGGTCGGGAAAATTTTCTGATCCACTCGAGGAGGAAGAGCCTCCAATAAAATACTTTCATAGATTTTTTTTTCCACTGAACTTATTGAGCACATTGTGATTCAGACCAATTTACTTGCAGTTCAGTGTGTGTCCTCATTTAGAACAACAGTAGAAATCGAACAATACTGTGGAATGTTGTTGAAGATGGGCCTGGCTCCAATGGCCAGTTATAAATGCTACTGGTCAGAAGAACTCAGTTTTCCACCTGTTGCAGACGTTATGAGTCAAAATCGTTTTACCGACATCAACAAGTTTTTGCACTTCAACGACAATACCAAGGCCGTCACTGACAGAAATGACCCTTTGTATGATAGATATTTTAAAGTTTGCCCTCTTCTGGATTTCATTCTAGAGGCTTGCCTAAAGGTTGAACTGGAAGAAAAGCAGAGCATTGATGAGCAGATGAAGGAAAAAAGGAAAAAAAAACCCCTTGAGGCAATACCTTCCAAAGAAGCCTAAGAAACGGGGCTTCAAAGTATTTGCTAGATGCAGAGTCAGTGGTGTGACATATGACTTTCATTTCTATGACGGCAAGGCTCCTGTTGTGCAGAAAAGCTGTGGATTTCAACCAGGAGACTTTGTTATGAAATTATGCGAGACACTGCCTAGCACTCAGAATTTCAAACTATACTTTGATAACTACTTCACTTTTCTGGAGCTTCAGCTGATGCTAAGGGAATAGAGCATCCTGTCTACTGGGACAATACGGTGCAACAGGATCAGAGGATGCATTATGAAAACGGAAAAAAGAACTAAAGAAAAAAGGTTGAGGATGCAGTGATTTTATGATTGATGCAAACTCTGGTTTGTCAGTAGTTCATTGGTATGATAATTCAGCTGTTCAGCTTTCATCAACACTGAGATCAGTTGATCCAATTTCTATGATCAAGCGCTGGGACAAGAAACTGCATGCCTATGCTGATGTGCCCTGCCCAGCTGTTGTTTGAGACTACAGTCAGAATATGGGAGGTGTAGATCTCTTTGATATGCTTATGGCTCTATATCGCACTGACTATCGCAGTAAGAAATGGTACCATAGAATATTTTACTGGGGCCTTCATCTTGCGGTTGTGAATGGATGGTTGCTTTACAGACGTCACTGTGAGCAGAAATCTGTAGCAAATTCTCGAGTGTTCTCACTCCTTCAGTTTGTTATCAGCATTAGTGAGTCGCTGATCAAAGAAAACAAGGTGCCATCATCTGTGCAAAGAAAAAGAGGACGACCATCAAAAGTGCTGGATTCTCCTGAAGTAAATGATCCTGATGACTCCCCTGCACCCCCAAAACAGAAATCATCTGTTCAGTCTGATCCAAACGCCAGCATCAGAAATGACGGTGCAGGACACTTTCCAGCTCACTCAGACCTGAAACAACGGTGCAGGGTTTGCAAAGCTCATGTAAGGATGAAATGCATGAAATGCAATGTTTTCCTTTGCATTACAAAGGAAAGAAATTGTTTCCTCAATTATCACACTTCAGCAGTTTGAATAAAAACGTTAAGAACTTTCAGTTTTATATATCTAGCCTTACTTTTATTCTTTATATTGAGTTATGTTAAGTCCCATTGGTGCCAAATGGAACCATGATAAAAAACTCTTCTAATTATTAACTCCAGTGTAATGCAAGTGAACATTTCTGTTTCCTACTATCCCTAAGCAAAGTTCTGCTTTCTGGAATTTTTTACTGAAATAAAAAAATATGGTATTGAAAGGGTTAAATAGCGTAGTTACTCACCTGTAACAGGTTTTCTCCGGTAACAGCAGGAATCAATCCTCACATATGGGTGACGTCGGAACCAATGCAGCCCTCGCGGAATCATCCCCCCAGCTTTCAAAGAAAGCCTTTGGGAGATGCCACCACGCATGTGTGGTCCCCTTCCCGCCCAAGGACGGCAAAAATAAAAGATAGTAAAGGAGCAATTCCAAGGGGAGGAGGGAGGGTTGTGCGAACTGAGTCCTGCTGTCCCCGGAGAACACCTGTTACAGGTGAGTAACTATGCTTTCTCCGGGAACAAGCAGGAAGTCAGTCCTCACATATGGGACTCCCGAGCTACAGGCTACCAAAAGCCCTTAGCAAAAATACGCACTCCCTCATGAGGAGCCGCATGCAGCAGCAATTAAGTCTGTGTCCACAGACCACAGTAGGACCCCTCTGTCCTATGAAAAACAGCACTCCGGTAGCCTGAACACAGAAGGGTCGGAGGATAGGAGTTGTCAAAACCCCAAAAAGATTACAGAGCACCACCTGACCAATGGCACTGTCCCACGGGGACTCTCTTTCAAGGCAGTAACGGGCTGCAGAGCTATGGACCGAACACCAGATGGTGGCCCGGCAGATGTCCACCATTGGGACGGAGCGCAGGCTTGCCACCAAGGTTGCCATGGCCTTGACAGTGCACGTGACTCGGCCTTCCAGCGGGAGTCCCGCCTGCTCATAGGCAAGGGCGAGGGCAATACAGTCCTCCACTCAGGTCGACAGCGTACGCTTGGTCAATGCCTCCCCAAGTCTACTGGGGTCGTAGGAGACAAAAAGCTGAGTAGCTTTGTGGTGGTTCTGAGTGCGTTGGATATAGAAGGACAAAGCCCTCTTACAGCCCAAGGTGTGAAGGATTGTCTCCGCCCTACTGGAGTGAGGTCTTGGAAAGAAGGTACAGAGTACTACTTCCTGGTTGAGATGGAAGGATGATACTACTTTCGGAAGAACGTTTGGGTGTGTGCAGAGCACAACACTGTTCCAGTAGAACCAGGTATAAGGCGCCTCTCCACCACTAAGGCCTGAAAGCTCGCTAACCCTGCGAGTGGAAGTGAGTGCAACCAGGAACGCCACCTTCCAAGAAAAGTACCATAGGTGACAAGTAGCCAAAAGCTCAAAGGGTGGGCGAGTGAGCTGCCCCAAAACCACATTGAGGTCCCATTCGGTTGCCGGGGGGCGAACCGGGGGCTTCGATAAGATCAGACCCCTAAGAAAGCGGATCACCAACGGCTGAACCGAGAGGGGCTTGCCATCCACTGGTTGGTGGTGCGCCACCAGGGTCCTAAGGTGCACCTGGAGGAGTTAGACTTGAGCCCGGATTGCTAAAGGTGGAGAAGGTAATTTAACACCAAACCTACTGGGCAGGGGAATGGATCAGCCTCTTGCTCGTTGCACCAGGGGAGACCTGCACCATTTCAGAGCATACGTTTTCCTAGTAGAGGCCTTGCGAAAGGCCAGCAGGATCTCCTCTACCTCGCCTGAGAGTTGGAAAGGGGCCAGGGTCACCCTTTCAGCAACCACGTTGTCAGCAACAGGGACCCCAGGTTGGGGTGCAGAAGAGAGCCCCCTTCCTGAGACAGAAGTCCCAGAGAGTTCCCAAATGGGATGGGGGTCTTCACTGTTAGTCAGAGAAGTAGTGGGAAGCACGGTTACTTGGGCCACCGAAGGGCTATCAGGATGAGCGAGGCCCTGTTGCAGAGGGTACTGAACAAGATTTTGGCAATCAGCGGCATGGGAGGGAAGGAGTACATGAGGCCTTCCAATCACGAACAAGGAACACGTCCGCTGCCACCCTGGAGGGGTGGGCCTGCCGGGAACAGAAGCGGGGCAACTGGAAGTTGTCCGGGCTGACAAACAGGTCCATCACGGGTTTCTCTGAGACGTGGAAGAGTGGTTGGCCACACTGGGGTCCAGCTGCCACTTGTGCGGCTGGAGGACTCTGCTCAGCCTGTCGGTCAGCTGGTGGTTGTGCCCTGGTAGGTATATTGGCCACAGGATTCCCTGTTGGATTGCGTATGAGCAGAGGACCACTGCTTCCCAGCAGAGGGCACGAAATCACATGCCCCCCTGTTAGTTCACAGAGATCACCACCAGCTGGTTGTCTATCTGGACCAGCACCGGCTGGTGGTGCAGGTGGTGGCAAAACGCTCGCAAAGCTAAGTATATTGCCCGCAGCTACAGGAGGTTGATTTTATGGTGACCAGCTCCTCACAGTGGGCTCCCCAGCCGAGCAGGGAGTTGTCCGTGGTGAGGACCCTTTAGGGGCTCAGGGCCTGAAAAGGCATGCCCGCCTCAAGATACAGAAGAGACGGCCACCAGACTAGAGAATCCGCCAGTTGGCAGGTTACAGAGACACGGTCTTGGAGGAGCCCCGTGGCTTGAGTCCACTGGTCTCGGAGACACCACTGTGCCGGCCTCATGAGGCGGCGAGCATCTGGGGTGATGTGGACCATGGAGGCCATGTTTATTTTATTTATTTATTTAACATTTTTTATATACCGTCTTTCTACGAATCAAAACGGTTTGCATAGAACAATAAAAAGCAGTGTATTTCAACTGTTTACAAGGAACGAACAACAAGATACAGAATAAAACAACATGAAGAACTAAATTATAATATACAATTAATTACAGTGAACAATAATGATCAACTATTTACATATGCATGTGTAAAGCTACGGAAGGGGGTATTGTAAGGTTTGATGGAAAATGGGCAGGGAGGTAAAAATAAGGGGTATAGGTATTAGGGTGGGAGAGAAAAATGATCAAGGAAGAGATGGGTCTTTAACTTTTTCAGGAAATCAGTGTGGCTCACGCAGTTGCGCAGCTCATGCGGAAGGGAGTTCCAAAGGGATGGGCATAGAGGGAAAAGGTCCTGCTACATGTGGATTGTTTACAGTGTTTTTTTAGTTGTAGGTATAGTCAGTAAGTTCTTAGTAATAGAACGGTGATTTCTAGAGTTGTTGGAGAAGGCAAGGAGAGGGGAGAGGCATGGAGCTGACTCATTAGAGATAATTTTGTGTATTAGAAGTTGAGCGGGCACCGAGGGACAGTACTGTATGTCCCAAGCCAGAGTCCTGAGACGGTCGTCTCGGTTCCTGTGCAAGAAGGCCTTTGACTGGAGGGTGTCCAGCTTTGCCCCAATGAACTCCAGACATTGTGTCGTGAGGAGGTGAGACTTGGGGTAGTTTATGATAAAGCCCAAGTGCTGCAGAACCTGGATGGTGTGTGCAGTGGCCGGCTGCACCTCTGAGGCCATGCCTCCCTTTACAGGCCAGTCGTCCAGGTAGGGGACGACAAAGACCCCCTGGAGTCGGAGGAAGGCAGTCACGACTGCTAGGCATTTTGTTAAGACCCTTGGGGCAGAAGCCAAGCCAAAAGGGAGCACTCTGTACTGATAGTGCCTGCCTCCCACTTTGAACTGCAGGTACTGCCTATGGTTGGGGTGGATGACGATGTGGGTATAGGCATCCTTGAGGTTTGAGGAGCATAGCCAATCTCCCTGCTGGAGGTAGGGCAGCAATGTTCCAAGGGAGAGCATCTTGACCTTCTCCCTCACCAGGAATTTGTTGAGGTTGTGCAGGTCAAGGATGGGCCATAGGCCCCCTGTTCTTTTTGGCACAAGGAAGTACCTGGAGTAAAACCCCTTGCACTTGAGATGGTGGGGCACCAGTTCCACTGCTTTGTCCTTGAGAAGACCTGCAAACTCCTTCAGTAGAAGGTCACAGTGCAGGGGAGACCTGAGGGGCTCTCCAGGAAAATAAGGGGGAGGTGTCTGAATCAGGTGGAGGAGGGTAATCCTCCCTGACTACCCCTAGTGCCCAGGATTCGGGGTGATGGGCAACCACCTCTGGGCATAGTAGGCCAGACATTCCCCTGTGGGCTGCTGATCTTCTTGGGGTAGAGAGACTATGTTCAAGGAGTCAAAAACTTCCGCCTGGCTGAGCCGGAAACGGTACCTGGGGATTTGGAGCCTTCTGCTTATGAGAGCCATGCCCATGTCCCTTGGCCTGCTGACCCTGTTGGGGAGCCAGGGAGGCCTGAAAAAGTGGGTAGTTTCTGTAAGCAGCCCCTTTCCTTGTGTAGAAGGACGTTTACCTTCCATCGGGGAGGGGTAGCGGTCTTTTTAGAGAGCCTGGTCCTCGTCATGAACTCGGTCTCCAGCTCAGCGGCCTTGTCAGTCATGGGTTTGTCAAAGAGGTTCTCTCCTTGGCATGGGACATCAACTATTTTGTCCTGAACCTACTGCTCAAGGACGGATGATTGTAGCCACGCTTGGCGTCGTGCATCGATGCCCACTGCTGCTACTCGAGCCGCCGTCTCGAACCAGTCATAGGCTGCCTGAGAGATAAACTTGGAGCACTCATGGATCGCCTTGGCCAGGTTCCTCAGAGAGACCAGCTGAGATGAGCATTGAGTCCTGGTAACACTTTCTGCCGAGGGCATCCAAGGTGCGGGCCTCCCTACTGGGGGGCACCGAAGAGTGCGTCTTCTGACTTTTCAGGCAACACATGCCCAACTCCACCACCATAGAATTATGTGGCAGCTGTGATTTCTGGAAGCCCAGGCTCCGGAGGACTTGATACATTGAGTCAAGCCGCTTGCTCACCACTGGCACTGTTCCAGGATGGGAGGGATAGGCACCGTGAGCAATTCCCTCAGAGGGGCCTCGTACTGGAGGATTTCCAACTCATCCGCCCAAGGATCCTCCTCCAATTCCGTAAAGAATGCCAGGGCCTTAGACATATCCTTGACGAAATCAAGGAAGCCCATATCCTCTTGCAGTGACTGCTGTCGAGGCTCTGAGACGGGAGACTCCGACAAGACGTCACGGTGGTGACGGGTATCAAGGGATTCCTCATCCTCCATCTCCCACTCGTAGTCCATTAAGAACTTGCAGCAGGGCTGCTCCGCGGGCCTCGGGACTCCCAATGCTCCGCCGGCAGTGCCCAGCACACTTGCCAGAGATGATCACGGTCCTGTCGAGTGGGAATCAGATCGAGACCTCAAGAATCGGCTCGGCCTCCGGGGACGTCTTTGACGTCGAGGGCCTGGTGGTCGGGGCAGATGGACCGGTCATACTGAACAACAGTGCCCGCAGCTGGTCCATGAAGGTGGACAAACTGCGCGCTCCAGGACCACCATTCTGGACTCCAGGCCAGAAGGCTCTGCAGCCTTTGGCGTGGGCACCGAGGGACTTGGGCCCAGCTCCAGCTCCCCAGAAGGGGAATCCTCAACGAGGATGGTGTCGGGGGACCGAGGTCAGTTTGAGGTTGACGCCTTCCAGGGGGACCTTTGCAGGCCGCTCCATCTCAAATGCCTCAGACGAGCGTCTCGGAATGTGGAATCTGGCTCAGGGGACAACCAGCCAATCGGATCCATCCACAGACGCCGCCTTTGAGGGCTTTTTTTTCTTCCTGGGTTCCCTTGAGGGAGACCCCCTTTCTGAAGGCCCTTGGTGGGGCTCGGGTGGGTCCGCCTGATGTGTTGAGGCTTCAGACGAGACTCTGGCCTTCGGAGACACCAGGGATTCAGGGAAAAACTTAATGCACTGCTGCTGGTGACTCGAGGGAATTGCTGGAAATTCTCTTGGAATGACCGCATGCTGCTGGGTCGTGGTCCAGCCCGAGGCAGCGGAGACAGTAGACGTGTGTGTGTCAGTTAAAGACATAATTTTTAGCACTGATCATACTTCTTAAAGCCACTGGTAGCCATGGGGGAGAAACGTACCCCTGCGAGGTCAAAGACTCGCCGGGCTGCCAGTTGGGAAAAAGGCGTAAAGACGCCAGAAAATTAAAGAATGAAAAAAACTACAAAAATCAGATCCAAACTCGATGCCAAGGCAACAAGGTCAGGTGGCGGTTAGAGTACCGGTACAATACCGGAGGAGAGAATGAAATTCGGAGAGAAAAATCAACTTTTTCCAGGGACAAGCCAGACAAATGTCTGAAGGGCTCCATGGAAAAAAGAGACTTAGCAAGATGGCACCCTTGTACAGGAAGGGGACAATGCATGCGTGGTGGCATCTCCCAAAGGCTTTCTTTGAAAGTTGGGGGGGATGCTTCCTCGAGGGCTCCGTCGGTGCAGACGTCACCCATATGTGAGGACTGACTTCCTGCTTGTTCCTGGAGAGACAGGTCATCTCCAGGGATAGCAGAATTTAGTCTTCACAAATGGGTGATGTCGGCACAGACGGAGCCTGTGCTGGAACACTCCCCAGCATCCTATAGGACAGCCTTTGGGAGTACTCCACTGCACCTGCGTGACTACCTTCCTGCTCTTCTGACTCCCTCGCCTCAGTTGGGTTTGTAGCTGAGAAGGAAGAGTAAAAATAATCCTTAAACTCCATGGGGAGGAGGGGTGGGTTGTGAAGACTAAATTCCTGCTGTTCCTGGAGATCAACTGTTACAGTTGCTTAACTATGCTATCTCTAGGAAAAAGCAGGAATGTAGTCTTCACATATGGGACTCCCTAGCTCCCAGATCTACAAGAGATTTGGAAACCAGATCAGAGATGTTGGACTGAGTTCCACTAGAGACAGACATCCCCGCCATGGAGATCTAGATAACCGTGAGGCAGGGGGTGGAGTTGTAGCTATGTTCCAAAAAGATGCTGGAGTCCTTGTCCAAGCAGTAGTGGGCGGCAAAGGTGTAGATAGAGGACCAGGTTGCTGCCTGGCATATTTCATCAATGGCTACTGAGCTTAGGTTAGCTACAGATGCTGCCATGGCTCAGAAGTTGTGAGCTGTGACATGACCTGTGAGAGAGAGTCCTGTTTTATCATAAGCGAAAGCAATGCAGTCTGCTATCCATCTGGAAAACATTTGTTTAGTTACCAGAAGCCCCAGGTGAGTGGAGTCAAATGATACGAAGAGTTGTGAGGACTTGCGGTGATCCCGAGTCCTCTGGAGGTAGAAGGCCAGAGCCTGTTTACAAACTGAGTGTATGTAGGGTGGCCTCTGCATGGGAGGAATGAGGTCTTGGGAATTAGACCAGGCTTTCCTAACCAGGGCTCCACACATCAAACAGTAGGTAAGGATTTGAGGGTTTCTTTCTTTGTTTTTTTTTTTTTTTTTTTATTACATTGCTAGCTCTCTGACTGGGAGCTCTTATAAGGGTTTTGTGTATATTTTTTAAAGCAAGGTTACTTTCATTTTTGCTGTTTTAGGGGAACTTTTACTTGAGCACAGTAGGTTGCTGAACTCTGTAACCTCCTCAGGTTCAGAAACTGCTAACACCTAATCAAGAGTTAGTGGGCCTGTTTCCTGAGTGCAGTTGAGGCCTGCATAAAAAGCTCCTGTGCCCTGCCCTTTTGAGGCTTTCCTAACCAGGGCTCCACACATCAAACAGGGAACTTTTACTTGAGCACAGTAGGTTGCTGAACTCTGTAACCTCCTCAGGTTCAGAAACTGCTAACACCTAATCAAGAGTTAGTGGGCCTGTTTCCTGAGTGCAGTTGAAGCCTGCACAAAAACCTCCTGTGCCCTGCCCTTTTGAGGCTTTCCTAACCAGGGCTCCACACATCAAACAATACCTAAGCTCCACAAACAGGACAATGGCTGGGAAAAATCGTATTGCTAAAGCTGTTGCCCCCGTTACAGCTTCTGCCTCGGTCCAGACAGAGGTCCTAATGCCAGTTGAGGAACCAGTTCCATGTGCAGGGTGCCTGCATGCTGAAGCTCTGAGGAAACAAGTGGAGGAACTCAGAGAGGAGGTGGCGAGGCTGAGGAGCATTCAAGACAGTGAGAAGTACATTGATGAGATGCTTCTTGCAGCAACCAGGCTCTCCAGCACAGGAGAAGATGGGTGCCAACAGAATGTCGATGGGTTGGACAAAAGTCACCAGAGCCTGCAAAATCACCAATCCAACTTCTCCAGCCCTTGAATTGAAGAACCATTATGCAGCCCTGGAAGTGGAGGTGGTGAAAGCATCCCTGGAAAGGGAAGAACCAGAGTTCAAGTACCACATAGTTGCGGAATCAGTGACCAGAAGGAAACGAAGGGTAGTGGTGGTTGGAGACTCTCTTCTGAGGGGTACTGAGGCGTCCATCTGCCGACCAGACTTGATGTCCAGAGAGGTATGCTGTCTGCCTGGTGCCAAGATCCAAGATGTTACGGAGAGTTTGCCAAGACTCATCAAGCCCACTGACTATTACCCAATGTTGCTAATCCATGTTGGAACAAATGATACTGCCAGGTATACCTCGGAACGTATCAAAAGTGACTTCATGGCTCTGGGACAGAGGGTGAAGCAGGTTGGTGCACAGGTGGTGTTCTCTTCAATCCTCCCTGTTGAGGGTAAAGGCCAAGGCAGAGAGGCTCGCATCCTGGAGATGAATGCATTGCTGCGTGGATGGTGTCTTCGAGAGCGTTTTGGTTTCCTAGACCATGGGATGCTGTTCCAAGAGTTGCAGAGCAGAGATGGCATCCATCTGTCCAAGAAAGGTCAACGCATCTTTGGTAGTAGACAGGCTAATCTACTGAAGAGGGCTTTAAACTAGATTCGTTGGGGATGGGTGAAGAAAGCCCCCAGGTAAGTGAAATCCCCCAGGTAGGTGATACATTAAATACCTTTATGGAAATGGGTAACAGGGGTAACATATGGAAAGCAGTGTGTATTAATGCCCGTAGCATAGGAAATAAGATCCCTGAAGTTGAAGCTTTGGTGGGAGTGGCTGACTTGGATTTGGTGGCAGTTACAGAAACATGGTTCACAGAAAACCATGACTGGGATGTAACTATACCTGGCTATACTTTATTCAGAAAGGACAGGGTAGGAAGAAGGGGAGGAGGAGTGGCACTATATGTAAAAACTACTATTAAAGCTTTGGAATTACAGAGCTTAAAAGGGAGAGAGGAGGCATTGTGGGTTAAACTAGAAAGAGGGAAAGAGAAATCTATTTGCATTGGTGTGATATACAGACCTCCCTCACAAGAGGAAGAGGTGGACAGAGAGTTAATTGAAGACATACGCAGCATTGCTAGGAAAGGGGACGTGCTACTGCTAGGAGATTTCAATATGCCAGATGTTGAATGGCACATTCCTGCTGCAGTATCATCTAGAAGTAAGGAGATCCTGGATTCTCTACAGGGAGAACTATTCAGGCAATTGGTAACAGACCCCACACGTGAAGGGGCCATACTGGACTTGGTGCTTACCAATGATGAAAGTGTTTCTGATGTTGTAGTGGGAGATCATTTTGCATCCAGTGATCACCAGATGGTGTGGTTCAGTATTAGGACTAGGGCTGTTAGAATCCATTCCAAGGTGAAGATCTTAGACTTTAGGAAGACTAACTTTGCGAAGATGGGCCAATACCTCAGGGAGTCGTTAGTGGGATGGGAACAGCTGGGGGATGTAGAAAAACAGTGGGCAAAACTCAAAGGGGGTATTTTAAAGGCAACCAACCTTTTTGTTAAAATGGTAAATAAAGGCAAAAGGAACAGGAGACCGCTATGGTTTTCGAAGGAGGTAGCTGAAAAAGTGAAGAAAAAGAGGGAGGCCCTCATGAAATACAAGAGATCACAGAGAGAGGAAGACAGGCATCTGTATTTGGAAAAACTTAGAGAAGCTAGCAAAGTAGTCAAGAAGGCAAAGATTCAAAAGGAGGAGGAAATAGCCAATGCAATAAAATGGGGGGATAAGACATTTTTCAGATATATTAGTGAGAAGAGGAAGGGCAAAAGTGGTATTGTCAGACTCAAGGGTGCAGGGGGGGAATATGTAGAAGCTGATAAGGATAAAGCGGAATTGCTTAACAAATATTTTTGTTCTGTGTTCACAGATGAAGAACCAGGAGCAGGACCTCAGAAAACACCCACAAATAAGAACAGAAGCGAGGGACATCTTGAACAATTTTCAGAAGACTGTGTTCGTGAGAAACTAGCTCAACTTAAAATAGACAAAGCGATGGGACCGGATGGGATACACCCTAGAATACTGAGGGAACTTGGGGACGTTCTAGCAACTCCACTGACTGACCTTTTCAATGCCTCGTTGGAGTCGGGAATGGTGCCAAAGGACTGGAGAGAGGCTCATGTGGTGCCTTTACACAAAAGCGGAAGTAAGGATGTGGTTGAAAACTACAGGCCGGTTAGTTTAACTTCGGTGGTGAGTAAATTATTGGAAACGCTGCTGAAAGAGAAAATAGTGAGGTTTCTGGAGTCCGGCGGATTACAGGATCCGAGGCAGCATGGATTCACCAGAGGCAGGTCTTGTCAGACAAATCTGATTGATTTCTTTGACTGGGTGACCAGGGAGTTGGACTGAGGGAGAGCTCTAGATGTGGTGTATTTAGATTTCAGTAAAGCCTTTGACACTGTTCCTCACAGGCGACTTATAAACAAACTGAGCACCCTAGGGATGGACCCTAAAGTTACTGCTTGGGTTAGAAATTGGTTGGGTGGGAGGCGACAAAGAGTACAAGTAAATGGAGCTCACTCTGAGGAGAAGGATGTTACCAGTGGTGTGCCCCAGGGATCTGTCCTTGGTCCGATTCTTTTTAACATCTTTGTTAGCGATATAGCGGAAGTGCTGTCGGGTAAGGTTTGCCTCTTTGCGGATGATACCAAAATCTGCAATAGAGTAGACACCCAGGAATGTGTAGATAACATGAGGAGGGATCTAGCTAAGCTTGAAGAATGGTCTAGAATTTGGCAGCTGGGATTTAATGTTAAAAAATGTAAGGTCATGCATTTGGGCTGCAGCAATCCAAGGGAGCAATACAGTATAGGAGGTGATGTACTTTTGTCCACTAAAGAAGAGCGGGACCTAGGCGTGGTTGTGTCTGATGATCTTAAAGTAGCTAAACAGGTAGAAAAGGCGACGGCAAAAGCTAGAAGGATGCTTGGGTGCATACGGAGAGGAATGGCTAGCAGAAAAAAGGAGGTGATAATGCCTCTGTATAAGTCTTTGGTGCGACCTCATTTGGAGTATGGTGTGCAATTCTGGAGACCGCATCTTCAAAAGGATGTGAACAGGATGGAGTCGGTGCAGAGGGTTGCTACTAAAATGATTAATGGGCTTCATTATAAAGCATATGAGGACAGACTTAAGGATCTTAATATGTACACCTTAGAGGAAAGGCGGGATAGAGGTGATATGATTGAGATGTTTAAATACCTCCGTGGCATAAATGTTCAGGGAGAGAGCCTCTTTCAATTGAAAGCAAGTTCTGCTACAAGGGGACATGGGATGAGGGTGAAGGGAGATAGATTCAGGAGTGATATGCGGAAATATTTCTTTACGGAAAGAGTAGTGGATCCATGGAATAGTCTCCCAGTGGAGGTGGTAGAGATGAGGACAGTAACTGAATTCAAAAAAGCATGGGACCAACACAGAGGATCTCTAAAGGTAAAAAGTGGACTGTTGTAGTTATGGAAGGACAGACTAGATGGGCCTTGTGGTCTTTTTCTGTCATCATGTTTCTATGTTTCTAATATGACCGATTGATTTATGTGTAATGGCAATTCCATCTTTGGTAGGAAGTGTGGATGTGTCTTGAGGACAACTTGGTCATGGTGGAATCTGGTGTATGGTGGGTGGACCACCAATGCCTGTAATTCATTAATGTGCCTAGCTGAGGTCAGGGCCACAAGAAATATAACCTTCCAAGAAAGTAGCGCTGGTGGGTTGTCCTCAGGGGTTCAAACAGGCTTGAGAAGCTGGGTTAAGACAACATTGACATTCCTTGTCACTAGAGGTGGTCAAATGGGTGGCTTAGAGAAGAGGCGGCCTCTCATGAAGCATGATACTAGAGGGTGCATTGAGCAATGGCACTTAGGTGAACTTGAACTAAATTGGTCTTGAGTCCTTTAGAGGACAAGTGCAATAGATATTGTAGGATTGTAGATACTGATGCATCAAAAAGATTGAGGTTTTCTTTTGCGCACCATGATACATATCTGCACCATTTGCAGGAGTAGGTCCTTCTGGTGAAAGGTTTCCTAGAAGCCAGGAGGATATTTTACTTCAGTAGATAGGTTGAGATGCTGAAAAGCTACACTTTCAGCAGCCACGCAGTTAGACGGAGAGAACTCAGATCGGGATGGAGAACCGTTCTATCTCCCTGGGATAGAAGGTTCGGACTGCAGTCTAGACGGATTGGATTTATCTGTTGTAGTCGAAGAAGGGGGGAAAACTACAGTTGACAAGGCCAGAAGGGGGGCTACAAGTATCATAGTGCTGCCATCCAGCTGGAGTTTGAAGACGGTTATCGGAATTAGAGGTGTGGGGGGTGAATGCATAAAGAAGCCCTCGACCCCAATGCAGATGAAAGGCATCATTTGCTTGGTTGAACTTGGAGTGGAAGTGCGGAAGTTTGGTGTTCTGTGGGGTAGCAAAGAGGTCGATGACTGGTGTTTCCCTGGCCTTGAATATCTAGGCTACCTTGTTTGTATGTAAACTTCACATGTGTGGGTGAAGAATCTGACTGAGTCTGTCCGCCAGTTGATTCTGCTCACCTGGAATATACACTGCATGAAGGTGTATGTGGTGAGAGATAAGCGTAGTTACTCACCTGTAACAGGTGTTCTCCAGGAGCAGCAGGAATCAGTCCTCACATATGGGTGACGGCGCCTCGCGGAGCAATTTTCCCCAGCTTTCAAAGAAAGCCTTTGGGAATTGCAGCGCGCATGCGTGGTCCCCTTCCCGCCCAAAGGTGCCATCTTGGCCAGTCAGATGACATAGCGAAAAGACAGTAAAAAAAAAATTGCAAAAACTAAATCAGAAGATTGCAACTCCAAGGGGAGGAGGGAGGGTTGTGAGGACTGATTCCTGCTGCTCCTGGAGAACACCTGTTACAGGTGAGTAACTACGCTTTCTCCAGGACCAAGCAGGAAGTCAGTCCTCACATATGGGACTCCCCAGCTTAAGGCTACCGGAAACCCTAAGCACAAAAATGAGCTCCCTCTAGCTCAGCAGCACAGAAGGAAGGAATCTTCCCTGAGTAATCTCCAACCGGTAGCCCAACATCTGGGATGGAGGGTAGGAGTTGCCTAAACCTCGAAGAGATTACGGAGGACTGCCTGTCCGAAAGCACTGTCCCTGCGGGACTCCCTCTCGAGGCAGTAATGTGCCGCGAAAGTCTGGCTCGAAGACCAAGTAGCGTCCCGGCAGATGTCTGCCAATGGAACAGAGCGGAGGTAAGCCACTGACGCAGCCTTCGCCCGAACCCGATGAGCGGTGACTCGACTCTCCAGCGAGAGACCCGCCGCCGCATAAGTCCAAGTGATACAGTCAGCTACCCAGATGGACAGAGTGCGCTTGGAGACGGGGAGCCCCAATTTATTAGGGTCGTAAGACAGGAAGAGCTGAACCGTCTTACGGTGCTCCCGCGTACGATCAAGGTAGAGGTTCAGCGCTCTTCTACAGTCCAGGGTATGCAAGACCCTCTCAGCTCGGCTGGAGTGAGGCCTGGGAAAGAAGGTCGGAAGCACCACCTCCTGATTGATGTGAAAAGGGGAGATCACTTTTGGAAGAAACTTAGGGTGAGTCCGCAGGACTACCCTATTCTTGTAGAACCGAGTGTAGGGAGGATCAGACACCAGGGCCTGCAGCTCACTAACACGTCTAGCGGAAGTGAGGGCTACCAGAAATAAGGTTTTCCAAGAGAGAAAACGGAGAGGACAGGTAGCCATGGGTTCAAAAGGCGGGCAGGTGATCCGCTGTAAAACCACGTTCAAGTCCCAGTCAGGGGCTGGGGGGCACAATGGTGGTTTGAGAAGAAGGAGGCCCCGGGAGAACGGAGCCACGAGGGGGTGGCCGGAAAGAGGCCTGCCTTCCACCGGCACATGATGTGCCGAAATAGCACTGAGGTGAACCTTGACCGAGTTGGACTTGAGCCCAAGATTGGAGAGGGAAAGCAAGTACTGCAAGACCACCGACACCGGGCAGAAGGGATCTTGAGACCGTTGAGCACTCCAGTCGGAAAAACGACGCCATTTAAGGGCGTAGGATTTCCGGGTAGAGGGTCGCCTGGAAGCCAGCACGACTTCCTCCACCTCCAGAGGCAACAGGAGGGGAGCAAGGACTACCCTTTCAGCAGCCAGGCCATCAGATGGAGAGATCTGAGGTTGGGGTGTAGGAGGGACCCCTGATCCTGGGTCAGGAGGTCGGGTTGAAACCCCAGAGGCAACGGGGTATCCACCGCCAGCTGCATCAGAAGCGGGAACCACGGTTGCCGGGGCCACCGGGGAGCGATCAGGATCACGGAGGCCTTGTCCTGAAGAACCTTGAAAAGAGTTCGAGACACCAGCGGCATGGGAGGAAAGGCATACAGAAGGCCCGTGGACCATGAGAGCAGAAAAGCATCCGCCGCCACTCGGAGGGGATGCGGTTCCCGAGAGCAGAATCGAGGAAGTTACCTGTTCAGAGGACTGGCAAAGAGATCCAGAGTGGGAAGGCCCACTGGAGAAAGATCCTCTGAACCACCAACGGCTCCAATCGCCACTCGTGCGGTTGGAGGATTCTGCTCAGTTTGTCTGCCAGGTGATTTTCTTGACCTGGGAGATAGACCGCTTTGAGGAGGATTCCCCGGCCGACGGCCCAAGCGCAGAGCTTTTGTGCTTCCCGGCAGAGAAGGAAGGAGCCCGTGCCCCCCTGCTTGTTCACGTAGAACATAGCAACTTGATTGTCCGTCTGGACCAGCACTGACTGGCGAGACGTGAGGTGGGAGAAGGACCTTAGAGCCAGGCGAATGGCCCTGAGCTCCAGGAAGTTGATCTGCTGTGCAGATTCCCACGGGGTCCAGAGACCCTGAGTACATGACCCCTGGCAATGTGCTCCCCAACCCAGGAGAGAAGCGTCGGTCGTCAGAACCTGAACCGGCGGAGGAGACTGGAAAAGCATTCCAAGCACTAGGTTGGGTAGGTGAAGCCACCATCGCAGAGAAGAGACTAGCGGGCTGGAGATGCGTACCGAGTCCGCCAGTCTCCCCGAGGCCTGACGCCATTGAGAGCGAAGGCACCACTGAGCCGGCCGCATGTTCAGGTGGGCATTGGGGGTCACATGGACCGTGGACGCCATATGGCCGAGCAGCTTCAGGAAGAGCCGGGCCGAGACCCGGGAATGGCTGTAAAAACGGCTGGCGAGAGCCATGAGCCGTTGAGCCCTGTCGAGCGGCAGAAAAGCCTGCGCCTGAAGCGTGTCCAACCTGGCGCCGATGAACTCGAGGTCCTGAGAGGGGAGCAGAGTGGACTTTTCGAAGTTTATGACAAAGCCCAAGTACTGGAGCAGAGCCACAGTACGCTGCGTGGCGCGAGTGGCGTCCGTGGCGGACGGGGCCCTGATGAGCCAGTCGTCCAGGTATGGAAAGACGAAGAGGCCTTGAAGCCGGAGATAAGCCGCTACCACTGCGAGACATTTTGTGAAGACTCGTGGTGCGGAGGATAGGCCAAAGGGCAGTACTCTGTATTGGTAATGATTGCCCGCCACCACAAACCTTAGGTATTGTCGGTGGCTGGGGTGGATGAGGATGTGAGTATAGGCATCCTTTAGATCCAAGGAGCATAGCCAATCTCCCTGCTGGAGGTAGGGCAGCAGGATTCCAAGGGTAAGCATCTTGAACTTTTCCCTCTCCAGGAACTTCTTGAGGTTCCGCAAGTCTAGGATGGGTCTGAGGCCTCCAGTCCGCTTCGGTACCAGGAAGTACCGGGAATAGAAACCGTGACCCCGCAGGTGGTGGGGCACCGGCTCCACTGCCTGTTCCCGAATAAGACTTGCCAACTCCTGAAGGAGTAAGTCCCGGTGGAGAGGGGTTCGCAGAGGCTCCCCTGGAAAGTAGGAGGGAGGTACCTGGTGGAAGTGCAGCAGATAGCCCTCTCGGACTATGCGGAGCCCCCAGGCGTCTGACGTGATGTTGGACCACCTGTGGGCAAAGTGGACCAGCCGGCCTCCCGTGCTGAGAGAAACCAGCGGAGGGGGAGAGGCTATGCTGAACGAGTCAAAAAACCCCACCCTGCGGAGCAGGGGCCGGTGGCGCAGGCTTGGGGGCTTGCTGCCTACGGGATCCGTTACCCCGTCCCTTGGCCTGCTGACCCTGATGGGGAGCTGCGGAGGCCTGATAATGGGGGTAGTGTTTATAGGCAGCCGCCTTCCTCGGGTAAAAGGGCTTCTTTCCCGAGCCCTTCTTCTTCTGGGAAGGGGCAGAGGTTTTCCTGGAGAGCCGAGTCCGGGTGAGAGTCTCTGTCTCGAGCTGGGCAGCCTTCTCGTCCATAGGTTTACCAAAGAGGTTATCACCTCTGCAGGGGACATCAACCAACTTGTCCTGCACCCAGGGCTCGAGGTCGGAAGACTGGAGCCAAGCCTGGCGGCGGGCTCCGATGCCGGCTGCGGCCACTCGAGCCGATGCCTCGAAGCCATCATAGGCTGCTCGAGAAATGAACTTGGAGCACTCTCGAACACCAGTGGACAGGGCCAGGAACCTCCGCAAAGGTTCCTCGGAGAGACCAGCAGAGAATCCGGCTAGTTCTTTAGCCAGGTCCCGGAGATACATGCCCATGTAGAGCTGGTAAGTCTGGACCCGACAAGCAAGCATAGAGCCCTGAAAACACTTCTTACCGATGCCATCCAGGCTGCGGGCTTCCCTGCCGGGAGGCACCGAGGAGTGCATCTTCTGGCTCTTGAGCCGATGCATGGCCGATTCCACCACCATGGAATGGTGCAGCAGCTGTGCTTTCTGGAAGCCAGGGCTCTTGTGGACGCGATATATGGCATCGACCCGCTTGCTTAATACCGGCGACGACGCCGGGCTCTCCCACATGCGGAAGAGAAGTCGTTCCAGCATCGGAGGAACCGGTACAGTAAAGTGCTCCTTCGCAGGAGAATCATACTGGAGGGCATCGAGCTCTTCGGCTCGAGGCTCCTCCTCGGGATCCGCAGGGAAGGCCAAGGCCTTGGCCATATCCCTTACGAAGTCCGAGAACCGGGCATCCTCCGGGGGGGACTGCCTCCGAGGCTCGGACTCGGGGGAGTCAGAAGGGACACACCGAGTCCGGAAAGAACCAGGTGACTCATCCACCTCGGATTCCCAGGCCGACTCCTCGGAGGAGGAGTCGAGCGGCTCCGGTCGGGCGGGCACAGACGCCGTCCGCCCCGACGCCGAGGGAGTCGGCGACGACGAACTCGGCCCCGAACGGGAGGCCGAAGGTGACCTCGACCGAGGATCGACTCGAGCCCGCATGGACTCGAGGATCGGCTCGGTCTCCGGGGTCGACTTAGACGTCGACGTCCCGGCGGTCAGGGCAGACGCGCCAGCGAGGCCAGCGATCAATGCCCGCTGCTGGTCCATGAAGGCAGTCAAGCTGCGCTCCAAGGCCGTCAACCTGAGTCCGAACTCAGGAGACCCAGCAGCCCCCGACTCGGGCCCCGACAGCGTCGGGCCCGACGTCGGACCAGTCGGAGGCGAGTCAACGAAGACAACAGCACTTACGTGAGCAGAGGAGTCCAGTTCCAGACGAGGCTGTTTGGACGGCCGCTCCAGCTCCAAAGACCCGGGACGGCTGTCGGGGCTATGCGACCTGGCCCTCGAGGAGCCAGGAGCGTCCACCGACGCCGCCCTCGCGGGTTTCTTCTTCCGCTGATGTTCCCGGTTAGGGGACCCCGCTCAGAAGAACTCCGGCGGTGCTCAGAGCCAGATTCTCTGGACACCGAAGCTTCTGACGAGGTCCGGGTACGGCTGGGGTCAGAGAAGATTCTCTCCCGCTGATGCTGCCGACTCCGCAAAGACTTCGCGGACATTTTGCTACAGGGCCCACAGATCATTTCTTCATGATCGGGGCCCAGGCAGCGGAGGCAGCAATCATGTGTATTCTGCTTAGTTTTTAAACCCTTTGTTGTACAAGTTAAGATGTTCTATGTAAAAAGTTATTATTGTTCTATGTAAAACAAGCTCTGCATTGTTGACTGTTGTTGATTGTACACCGCAACTGATCGCTGGAAGATGCGGTATATAAATAAGTGTTAAATAAATAAATGTGTGTCGGTAAGAGACATAAGTTTCTTACACTTAACACACTTTTTAAAGCCACTGGCGGCCATCGGGGGAAAAAGGGCCCCTGCGAGGTCGAACGAACGGGCCGCCAGGGAAAAAGGAAAAAAGGCGCGAAGATGTCGCGAAGGACAGAAAAAACCGAAAAAGAAGGGGAGGTCTCGCAACCGGCGTCGCGAGGCCGGGCGGAAAAAGGACCGTCGTCGAACCGAAGAATTACTGACAAAAAATAAGGAAAAAATCAACTTTTCGGCGGTGACTATTAGACAACGTCTGTAGGGCTCCGCGGAAAAAAGAAGACTGGCCAAGATGGCACCTTTGGGCGGGAAGGGGACCGTGCATGCGCGCTGCAATTCCCAAAGGCTTTCTTTGAAAGCTGGGGAAAATTGCTCCGCGAGGGCTCCGTCGGCGCCGACGTCACCCATATGTGAGGACTGACTTCCTGCTTGGTCCTGGAGAAGCAAAGTTCCATAGGCGACAGACTTCCTCACAAAGGAGAAGTGAGCCTGTTCCATCTTGCTTGTTCAGATAGAACATTGCCACTTAGTTGTCCATCCTTACCACAACATGGCTGTTGCAGAGGTGTTGGTGAAAAACTTGTAGGTTTTTCAAGATTGCCCGAAGCTCTATTAAGTTGATCTGTAGGGATGACTCCTAGGTCGTCCAGAGGCCCTGAGTGGTGAGTGACTCCAAGTGAGCTCCTCAACCGACTTTGGACGTATCCGTCGTAAGTGTGTGTTGAGGTTGAGATATCCAAAAAGGTGACCCTTTGAAAAGGTTTGCTGGTATGCACCACCATAGCGGGGAGTGGACTAATGGGCGGTTGATTCGAATGATCTCTTTCAATTGTCCCGTGGATTGTTTCTATTGGGATAATAGGGTCCATTGTGTCAGGCGCATATGTAGTCGTGGATGACATATGACCCAAGAGACGGAGGTAGTCCCGAGCTGTTGATGATGATTGTCGCCACATGTGGGTGACTAGGTTGACTAGTCAGTCCATATGGTCCAGTGGTAGAAAGGCCTTAGATAACTGAGTGTCGAGCACTGCTCCTATGAACTCCAACCGTTGAGTTGGGGTTAGGTGAGACTTTGGGAAGTTTATTATGAATCCCAAGTTTTGTAGCAATGGTGGTCTGGCGTGAAGAACAGAGTTCTTCTGGAGAGTCTGCCCTAGCAAACAGTCATCTAAGTAGGGGAAGACAAAAATGCCCTTGCTTCGTAGGTGGATTGCTACCACTGATATGCATTTTGTGAAAATTCTGGGAGCCGATGCCTGGCCGAAGGGGAGGACTCAGTACTGGTAATGGGCTCCCTGAAAAGTGAAGCAGAGATATCGCCTGTGTCCTGGATGTATTAGGACATGAGTATATGCATCCTTTAGATCTAGGGAACATAGGGTAAGAGAGTTCCTAGGGAGATCATCTTGAACTTCTCCTTTACCAAGAATTTCTGGAGATTTCGGAGGTCGAGAATAGGCCTGTATCCTCCTGACATCTTTGGGACGAGGAAGTAAAGAGAGTAGAAGCCCCTGTGTAATTCTTGTTGTGGGACCTCCTCTATGGCCTCTTGGGTGAGGAGGTTGGAGATTTCTTCCTTGAGGTTGGAGGGGATATTCGCCTCTGAAGTGAGCCGGAGAAAGCGGTTTGAAGTTTAACTGATAACCTTCCATGATTATGCTTAGGCTCCACAGCTCTGAGATGATGGCGTGCCAGTGATTGGCAAAGGAGGAAAGTTGACCTGCTATTTTTATCTGATTGGGCCCCTGCAGAGACAGGATGACTACGTTCCCCAGGACAGAGTCAAAAACTGGGAGCAACTGAGCTGATCACTGTTTGGTAGTTCTGGGCTTCTTAGCCTGTTTGGTCCCCTGCTGCTTTCCTGGTTGTTGGAAATGGGGCTGAGAGTAAAAAAGTTTTTTTGCTACTGGTCTCTTCTTTAAGGGGTCAGCAGTCTTCTTTGAGAGCCTCTTCAGGATGGTGTCATCAGTTTCAAGGTCTCCAGTCTTTTCTCTCCAATTCTTACCTAACAGGTTTTCCCCAGTGCAGGGGTTGTCGTCCAGCTTGTCCTGGACCCACTGTTCAAGGTCCAAGGCCTGTAACCATCCAGCTTTCTAGCACCGATGGTAATAGTAGATGCTCTGCTGGTTGATTCAAAAGCATCAAATGCTGCTCTGTTCATACATTTGGAGACGTTTTGAATGTTGCTTTTTGTCATCTGGTATGTATGGTAGGAAGGCCTTCCAGTCCTTATTAATTTCTTTTAGAAACATTCCCATAAAGTGTAGGAGTTTATCCTACTTGTCAGCATGGAGGCCAGGAAAGATCATCGGGCAAAAGCATAGAGGTTCCTCTATTCTCTTCTAGGAGGTATCTAAGTATGTGTCTTGCCAATCTTGATGCATTGCATCGTTGACTCAACCACCATCGAGTGATGTGGTAATTGCAGTTTCTGAAAACCTGGGGTCTCTGGTACACGATACATGGTATCGAGACGTCTGCTGATTGGTATTATTGTGATCATGGTCTCCCACATGCAAAGCATTAGGTTGTGAAGGATCTTGTGTACTGGTAATATCGTTGCTTCCTTTGATGTTGTGGGGTACTGGAGAATTTCCAGTTCCTCTGACCGAGGCTCTGGTTCTGCCACTGCCGGTATCGAGAGCCCTGCCGCCATGTCTTGAATAAATTCTTGGAAGGACATGTCTTCCGGTGGAGATTTGCGGCGGGAGGTGGAGACTGTTGGTGATGGTTCCGATACCAATGCGAAATCCAGGAGATTCTCTGAGTCAAGGGATTGATGATCTAAGTCAGGTGCATCAGACTGAGCTCGGAGAACGCTGTCTATGAAGATGATCGTGCGAACGGTGCTGTTGGTGCCAGTCATGCTCTATGTCCTCACCAAGCCGAGTAGTCAGCAGCATCGATTGTGGCACTGCTGCTGAAGCAGCGGGGATCAATGCTGGCAGAAGAGCAATATAGGTTTGAGGTGGTAGTACCGGTAGCGATACCGATGCCAGTGCCAATGCCATCTCTGGTGTCGGTACCGATGTCGATACTGACCCTAGCAGTACTGGAGTCATCAGTGGCCAGGGTACCAATGCTGCCAGCAGTGCCGCTAATGTCTTTTCCATGGATAGCATGTGCTGATCCAATGAAATTCCTGGTGTCTGGTCCAAGGAGGGAACGGAGCTTGCCGCCACTGTACTAGAACATGGCACCGGGGGCTCCGCCGAGCTTGATGCCTCGGAGGCCTCCCAGTACTCACCGAGGCTTTGGAGGACAAGTCCTTCTGCTGGGGGCATACGATCTGATGTCCAGCTTCGGAGGATGTCTTTGGGGAGTCTGTGTGTTTAGAATGAGACTTGTCCCTCGATCCTCTCGGTGCCTCTTTGATTCCTTCGACAAAGCTCAAGACTCCTGATGATCCCGTGGCGACTTTGGTGGGGATCTCAAAGTATTTTTTCTTTATGGAGTCTGAGCTGTGTTTCAAGGTTTTGGATCCCTTGGAAGCCGATGATTGAGAGGAGGTCAATGCCAGTGAAACAGAGTCCAATGGAAAAAGTTCAGACAGTTTTCTGGCTCGGTTTCCTAACCATCTCTTGGTCATCTGTTTACAGAGAGCAGAAGAGTATGGGTCATTGTCAGGACAGCGGCATTTTAGGTACCAGTCATGTGTGTCCGTGAAAGAAATAATATGGGAACACTTGGTGCATTTTTTAAAGTCGAATGGATGTTTCTCCATGATAGAGGGAATAGGGCATTATGCCCTCGGTGAAGCAAAGGTAAAGTTAGAAAAAAACAATTAAAAAATTCAAGAAAAAGTAAGAAAAAATTATGGTACCAGAATCGGGGTGATACCAGTGAGGAGACAGGAAGGCAGATGCGCGATTCCAAGGAAAGATTTCTGCAGTGACAGGAAAAACTAAACTGAAGAGAGGGAGTCAGAAAAGCAGGAAGGCAGATACGCAGGCACAGTGGAGTACTCCCAAAGGCTTTCCTATAGGACGCTGGGGAGCGTTCCCACGCGGGCTCAGTCGGTGCCGTCACCCATATGTGAAGATTACATTCCTGCCTGTTCCTGAGATAAATAAATACAATTCAACATATATTACACAGTGGAATCTGAAAAATGTGAAAGGGTATAAAGTGATTTACAAGGCACTACATATTTTTTGCAGAACTACTAAAATGTTTTATTGCAAACAGTGGTATATATAGTACAATTCAAAGACAGTGGACCATGGAATTTCATACCTCTGCATAATGTAGGCCTTCTCTAAGGCCACGGGGGTCTACACGGATATTTATATGCCGGCACTGATTCATAAGCTCCAAGTGACTAGGACACTGCACCCATGATGCATTTGTAGTAAGAGCTAAATGAAGCTGAAGTGATATTCTTTCAGAATTGTCTGTTAAGAAAATAAATGTGGTTATATTTCAAGATCTTTACTTAATTCAAACTCACCCCTCCATCCCACAAAAGTAAAAAAAAGAAAACAGATCATCATCAAAATACATGTTTTAAAGTTCAAATCATTCAACATGAAAATATCCTGTAGGTTAAAAATATGATCAATTTACGCAAAGCAAAGGAGTAAAGTTATTCATCTGCAGCAAATGTTCTCCATGGACAGCAGGGTAAGTGCTCACACTAGGGATGACATCAGTGGAGCCCGCATATTTCCAGGTTTCATTTCACACACATCTTTCTTTAGGATATCATTCAGTATACAGTTACACATATTTTAATTTTTCGTACTTCAGTGTTTCTTCTAATAACTGCATAGTTTTTCTCCCAAATATATTCCATAAGTGTTGTAGTCTATTAATCACAAATTATCTTCTTTGGGATAATCAGTACCCACGTTTTGGTTACTTCAGCCTTTCAGCCAGTGATATTTGCTCTTTGCCGTCAATATTTCAATACCCCCTTTTAAAGGTATTTTTGTTATCAGGCATGGTTTATTGCGTCCAATAGGTGTTTCTTATCTATACAAATGTTTAATGATATCATTAATGCTCACACTTTTCAAATATCATGCTACTGATGTAATAATTTTTAGCGATAAAATGTTTTATACTATTTTGTTGGTTGTTTCATTTCTCACTTTCATTTTAATTCATTATACATTTATCTATAGTTTTATATTTTGATGCTATTGTTTGGATTAACATTATATTTGTAAGTCTAATATATTATTTTCTCCCTGATTTTACATTTGCATATGTTTACATGTTATGGCTGTCCTCTCGCGCCATCTTTGATACTTCAGTTATATTGTATCTATCTTTTAATCCTTTGGGCTTTTATGTAACATGCTTCTTATCTGACCCCATTTATCAAAATATAAAATAGTGTGTTTTATGGTATTTTGTATTTTTCATTATGTAAACACCCTTTATATCTCTTTTAGGCTTTTATGCTTATTTTAAGCTATTGATTGTCATTATAATTTGTAAGTAAGTTTCTCTAGATATATACTTTATTACCAGTTTACTGCTCACGTATGGACCATTCGTTGTTGTTTTTGAAATCACTCGTATTTATATGTCTAATCTCATGTTTCTTATTTTTACTTTTTCATGATATGTTTGACTGTCATTATTGGCACGTGTTTTATTATTACTATTTATAATTTTTTGTGATCAATTTTAAAATATATAATGCTTAATTATTATGTATTTTATCTGTTAGTTGCCCCTGACACAGGCAAAATATGCTGAAACACGGCCGTTTGTCGCTGCTAATTTTGCTCCCCCGCTCCTTGTTTTTCTTTTGCCCATTTTTGTTGTAGGGATGTTCTTTTTTTTGTTGTTTTTTTTTGTTTCTTAAATCTATCATCATTTCAGGAGTCTCTTCCTAGGCAGCACTGAGATGTAAACGTGTAAACTGAAGTCAGTGTTGGACTTTGTAAATCTTCATAGAGACGGACCTCAAGTGGGCCACCAATGCTGCCATGGCTGACGTTATAAGCCATAACATGATCCTCAAGGACCAAGCCTGCCTGGACATAAATGAAGAAATGCAATCCACTAGCAAATCGGATAGAGTGCATTTAATGATGGCAGCCCCCAGCTTGATTGGGTAAAAAGAAACAAAATGCTGAGTGGCCTATCTGAAGGCTTTAGCCCACTCCAAGTAGAAGGCCAAGACTCTCCTGCAGTCCCACGTGTGTAGTGCATTTTCCCCTTGGTGAGCATGAGGTCTGGGGAAAAATATTGGCAATCAACTGACTGGTTAAGAGGGAAGTAAACACCACCTTAGGAAGAAAGTTAGGATGTGTACAGAGAATCCCCACTATTTGTAAAATTTGTATAGGATGGATCAGTTATTAGAACCTACAAATCACTGTGTAGTGAAGTTACTGCCGCCCAGGACTGGTGCAAATTAGAGGATGCCCTTCAATCTTACACGCTCACCCTCCCTCAAAATTTTAATAATTAAACTCAACATTCATGATCATCTGGACACCACCCTTCCAACAACAATCCTGAAAAAATGCATAATTGGACATCCTATTTTTAAATATTTTAAGTATTAAACTTTGCTTTGTATGTATATATGTGCCTGCTCTTCCTGTAAGTAAAAATGTGTTGATGGTTCAGAGTATGTGTGGCTATCAGACTCTACTGTTTTAATTTGAATACTGCTGGATCTTTGCTGCCCTCTAAAAATTGCTTCCATAGGAGGCTGGCTAGTCTTGTCTAATGGTGGGCCAGCCCTGCTGAAACCAAAACTAACCTTCCAGGTCAGGAATTTTGGTTCACAAGTATTTAGAGGGCCCAGGGAGCTTTCATCGGCTGGATTAAAACCAAATTGAGGTCCCATGACACTGTTGGCGGTCTGTTGGGAGGCTTCCTAAGAAGTAAGCCCCACATGAAATGAACTAAAAGCTGTAGAAAGATGGGTTTATCTTCTACATGTTGGTGGCATGCACCAATTGCATTAAGGTGCACCCTTAATGAGACAGTCTTCAGACTGGACTCTGATAAATGTAGAAGGTACTCAAACAGTTTTTGTGCGAGACAAAGTGATCAAAAGCCCTACCATTATTCTAAATGGCAAACCTCCCCCATTTGAAAGCAGATTCAAAGAGGACAGCATTAGGCCCACAACATCCAAGCAGTGAGGGAAAGGGACTTAATGTTGGGGTGTGTGATGGCGAAGATGGTCAGGTTCCCATGGAAATAGAGAAAATACAGGAATTTTCCCCTAGGCAGAGGGAAATGAAAAAAAAGGCTCACTTTAAAACTACAGCTAGGCTTGAAAAAAAAGAGTCAGTCAAAACTTGTTGAGCAGAAGCCACGCCCCAGCTCCATAGTGGCTAAGGGTTGTGATGCAGCACAGCTGGGGGCAGGGTGGAAGGAGAGCAGCAAGTCACATGCTTATAAGCCCGAGAGGGCTGGGACAGATAGATCAGCTGATAGTTCAGCGTGGGGTTCACTTGATAGTTCAGCTGGGAGAACGTTGAGTTCAGCGTTGAGTCCCGTGAGGTCAGCTAGGAGGCAAGGAGCTGACAGAACTGCAAGCTTCCCAGGAGAGGAAGGGAGACTAACCCCAGTCTCAGGACAAGAAAGGAGGAGAGCTAATCTCATTACAGAGGAGGAATCTGGAAGGAAGCCTTACTCAAATCAGGAGCTGTATTCCTGTAGGAGGAGGGGAGATGATCAGGCTGCAGTTAACCTGAAACCGCATGATTTCAGAAAGAGCAGAGAGCCACTGCTGAGAAGACGTCACAGAGGTAACGCTGATAGTGTTAACAGCCTAAGGTCTCAGGAAGACTTCCTAGCCAGCCAGCTCTCAATGTTAAAGCAAGAGCCAGCTTATAGTAAATCCTTTAACCAGGAAGGAACAAATGTTTTAGAGCTGGTACAGCGTTTGTTACAGAACCAGGAAGTAATTAGCCAGGATAAGTACTCTGTTCCCGGGGAAGAAGCACAGCTGTTTGATAATGAGGAAACAGACCTCTCCCGTTCAGATTGTGAATCCATGGAACTTGGGGAAGGCATTCCATTAAGTGACCAGGAGGAATTGATGGAGTGTGATTTGTCCTGGGTGGTCAAATGAAAAGCTAGCCTTTATCTGTGCTAAAGAAAGGTACAATTTGTTTGACTTGCCTAAGCTTTTATAAAGCATAAATGTTTTAATCAGGATATTTTGCTATGGTGAATGAGACACAAGTATGGCTACTGTTTCAAGTCTCATATAGACTGATTAAAACTATCAACAGCTCTGAAAGTGAGAAGAGAAAAGTTATCTTCTAGGAAGAGAGTTTTTGTTTGCATTTGAAGATTACAACGGACATTTCTGTTGCTGAAGTAAGCAAGTTTTGTTTCTTACCTTGTATTCCTTGTTTACCAAAATACCCGTGTTATGCCAAGCTTCTGTTTGAAGTTCTCTATGCCAAGGGAGGCTTAAATAAAAAATATTCCTGTTTTGCTTTCAATCTCGGCTCAAGCTTTTTGCTACACAACTACATGTGCTCTGAACTACGACTCCCAGAAGCCCCTGCTTTGGGAAGTCATCATTGAAGGTAATAATCGCCCCCCTATTTCTCGTCAGGCAGCCGCCTAGGCAGAGTAGGGGACGCGACAGGTGTTATGGTGTTTCCCAATCCCACATGATTAGGGTTGGTGAAATGCCTACCCTGACAGGATTCTCTACGAAGAGCTTGAGAAAAGAATAAAACCATGGCTATCTGGACCAATAAGGCATTATGATAATCATGGTTCACTTGTCATCCTTGGATTTTAGCTATGAGAGGTATTGGAGAATAAGTGTACAGCAGATCTTTCTCCCAATTTAGGAGAAAAGTATCAGAGGCTAATTTATCATGTGTCCCTATCCTGCAGCAGAACCAATGTGCTTGCTTGTTCAGGAGAGTACCCTACTCTTGGAAGATGCTTCAGACTACATTCTGATGTAGAGTCCCACTCATAGGGTTGAAGCACATGACCTAGCATTATCTTCTTCTATGTGGCCCTGAGTGTCATGCTATGAGAGATGGCACAAGTTCTACTGTACATCCTGAAATATCCCAATACAGGAAGTATGACCCCTAATACTCCCTGCTTGTTCATTTCGTACATGTCTATTTGACTGTCTATGAGGCATCACAATTTGATTGGCCAATCAATCTCTGAAATTATTTAAAGCGGTTTAAATTGTCCTCAATTCTAGGAAATTGATCTAATGGAATTTCTCCTGGGTAGACACAAACCCAGAGTGTGGAACCAATCTACATGGGCTCCCCAGCCCAGTTTGTCATTAGTGTCTTTTATAGTAAGAGTGACTTTTGAAAGGGATCCCTTTTGCCAGATAGGAATGAACCATCCACCAGGACAGGGTCCCAAAACAGAACAGTGACAGCTACTGTGGCTTGGAGTCTGTGCTTAGGGTCCATTCAGCTTGCCTCATTCTGAGACATGCCAAGGCAGTAGCATGTAACATGGCCCAACATCCTCAACATTATTAATATTGCTGCTGCTACTCCTCCTCCTCATTCATATAGCACTAAAAGGCATGCACAGCATTGTACACAAATATGTAAAGCACAGTTACTTACCTGTAACAGGTGATCTCTGGGAACAGCAGGAATAAGTCTTCACATATGGGTACGTCGGTACCGATGGAGCCTGCGCGGGAACGCTCCCCAGCGTCTCAAAAGAAAGCTTTTGAGAGCATCCCACACGCATGCGCGCTGCCTTCCCCAGGGCCGGCCCGTCCATTGAGCAAGAATGTTTTTTTGCACAGGGCCCCGCGTTTCAGGGGGCCCCGCGCAAAGAACATTATGCTTTTTTAAAAATTAAATTTAAAAAACAAAAAGCTGGCTGCTGCTGCTGCCGCTGCGGCAGCAGCAGAATGGAGTGTGCCGCGGGGCCCCCTCTGCCCGGCTGAGCCCCTCTGCGCCGGCTTTCAGATACGCAAAGGGAGAGTGTCTCCCTCGCATCTCTGTTAAGCCCGCAGGGGCTGATGGGAAGTAGGAGCTGATGGGAAATTTCCCATCTGCCCATGCGGGCTTAACAGAGACGCGAGGGAGACACTCTCCCTTCGCTTGTCTGAAAGCCAGCGCAGAGGGGCTCAGTCGAGCTGGGAGAGCTCAGCCGGGCAGAGGGGGCCCCGCGGGACATTCCATTCTGCTGCTGCTGCGGCGGCAGCAGCCAGCATTTTTTTTTTTAAATTTTCCATGAGCCGATGGGGGGGGGGTTAGGACTGGTAATGGGCTATGGGGGGGTTAAGACGTAATGGGCTGTGGGCTGATGGGGGCTGTCTGGAAATGGGGTGAAGGGGGGTTAGGACTGGTAATGGGCTATGGTGGGGTTAGGACTGATAATGGGCTATGGGGGGGCTAGGACAGGAAATGGGCTGATGGGGAGGGGTTAGAACTTGAGGTGGGCTGATGGGGTTAGGACTGGTAATGGGCTGTGGGCAGATGGGGGGCGTTAGGACTGGTAATGGGCTATGGGGGGTTGACTGGTAATGGGCTGTGGGCTGATGGGGGCTGTCTGGAAATGGGGTGATGGGGGGGTAGGACTGGTAATGGGCTATGGTGGGGTTAGGACTGATAATGGGCTATGGGGGGCTAGGACAGGAAATGGGCTGATGGGGAGGGGTTAGAACTTGAGGTGGGCTGATGGGGTTAGGACTGGTAATGGGCTGTGGGCAGTTGGGGGGCGTTAGGACTGGTAATGGGCTATGGGGGGGGTTAAGACTGGTAATGGGCTGTGGGCTGATGGGGGCTGTCTGGAAATGGGGTGATGGGGGGTTAGGACTGGTAATGGTCTATGGGGGGGTTAGGACTGGCAATGGGCTATGGGGGGGTTAGGACTGGCAATGGGCTATGGGGGGCTGACTGGAAATGAGCTGATGGGGTTAGGATTGGAAGTAGGCTGATGGGGGGTTAGGATTGGAAGTAGGCTGATGGGGGGTTAGGATTGGAAGTAGGCTGATGGGGGGTTAGGATTGGAAGTAGGCTGATGGGGGGTTAGGACTGGCAATGGGTTATAGGGGGGGCTTAAACTGAAAATGGGGTGATGAGGGGTTAGGACTGGAAGTGGGTTGATGGGGGGCTAGGACTGGTAATGGGTTGGGGGGTTGCTAGGACTGGAAATGGGCTGAGTGGAAGGGGAGGCTTGAACTGAAAATAGCTGATGGGGAGGGGGCTTGGAATGGAAATGGGCTGTGAGGGAAGAGAGCTAGGACTAAAAATGGGCTGATGGAGCAGCTAGGATAGGACTGGAAATGGGCTGTTAGGGGGAGCTAAGATTGGAAATGGGCTGTGGTGGGGGCTTGAATTGAAATGGACTCATGGAGGGGCTAGAACTGGAAGTAGGCTCATGGGGGGGCTTGGACTGGAATTGGGCTGAGTGGAGGGGAGCTAGGATTTGACATGGGCTGATGGTGGGGCTAGGAAATGACTAGAAATGGGCTGATGGGGGGCTAGGATTGGAAATGAGCTGATGAAGGGACTCAGACCGGAAATGGATGGGGAACTAGGACTGGAAATGGGATGATGGGGGGGGGCTAGGACTGGAAATGGCCTGATGCAGGGACTAGAAGGGAATGGATGCTGGATGAGACTGGAACTAGAAGGGAGCTGATGTTGGGGGAGGATTAGAATGGGATGGGGCTGGGAGAGTAAAATGGAGAGGGGAAAAATATTTTGTGTGGGAGGGATGAAAAATCTACAATTGGCCGGGTATTGGGAGAGTAAGTGAGGATTGAGGATGAAGGGGTAAAATTTGTGAGGATGAACTAGGAATGAGGAAAGAGCAAAAGGAGAAAGATTAGTATGTTAAAGCAGATGTAGAGAGAGAGAATGGAAAAAAACTAGAAGACAGAAGAAAGGACAAATGGACAGCAGACGATGGAGAGTTAGCAGAAAACATGAAGAAACCAGAAGAAAGTGGCTGGAGCAATTGCAACTGAAAAAAAATGCACAAAAGGTAGAAAGATATCTCTTTATTTTGAATTTATTAACTGGAATATGAAAGCTCTGGGAAATGTGCATCATTAACGTCTGCGCTTTGTTTGGTACAAGAGGAAATTAATTTATAGTTTTATTTCTACAGTGTTGTTGTACATTCCAAGTTTGACTTTTGGGGTTCCCAGTTTAATTATTGCCTTCCTGTTTCTAAATTGTGATTCCTTGTTTGGTGATGGTCTATGTTCTGCATGTGTAACTGAGCTGAGGTATTCTGTTTATGTAATTCCTATTTGACATTGCCACTTGTTCTCTTTCCCCAGTATTCTCTGAAATGTATTGGTTTAATATTTGCAGTGTTACCTTTTGATAGGTAGGGTATGGTGCTTTGTGAGTCCTGGTAGTGCTGTTAGGATACGGCGGGTTTGCTATGGGTTCTAAATGGGCAGCGTTTGTAGTAGTTCCTAATGTGCCTGGCGGTTGGCACTGGATTATAGTAATGTAGAAATCTTTTAGTCTTTCTTTATCCATACACTCATTAAGAGACATGTTTACTAAAAGTTAGTGTATGGTAACATTATGCAAATAAGGCCACTTATGCAAATGAGGCCCCGCACCGAGTCTCCGCACATGGCCACGCACCCCCCTTGGGCCGCCCTGGCCTTCCCGCCCAAATACTTCCCTCACATCAGTTGGGTTTGTAGCTGAGACCGAAGGAGGGAAGTAAACAAATTATAAAGAGAGAGAGCGAGAGAGCTAGGAGAGGTTGGTGGGTTGTGAAGACTTATTCCTGCTGTTCCCAGAGATCACCTGTTACAGGTAAGTAACTGTGCTATCTCCAGGAACAAGCAGGAATGAGTCTTCACATATGGGGACTCCCAAGCTGAGATGCCTGGGAGAGGCCCAGCATGTAGCAAAAACTAATGGATGGGACATGCTTCATCCTAAGGACCTCAGGCATCCAAGGGATGGAGGGTAGGAGTTGAGCTAACAGTGTAAAAATGATGTGCTGTGGAACAGCTGAACTAAACAAGGAATGCAGAGAAAAGTGTCCTTGTGTAGAGATAACTGGTAATAAGAATAGGAAGTCCCAACTCTTGAAAAGGGATGTCATCCAAGTATCGCAAACAAAACTACACATATGGGGAAGTAGATATGGGTCTGTTGTAACGAACCATCACATTGTCCTCATATGGAATTCCCTTACCGTGAGGAGTAAAGGGAATTGAAATTTGCGATATAGACAAAGATAGAAAAATATCATTGTCTAGGAGTAACCCCAGGGAACTGGGAGTTTATAAGAAGTTGGGACCCATGAGAGAAGATAAACTTCTCTATAGTCTACAGTCGAAGATATTTCTGTCTCTAGAGCAGGATGGTGCCTTGGGAAAGAAAAGAAAAGAGAAATCTGACTAGTCTGGATGAAAAGGTAAATAAAACCTTTACAGAAAAGGAGATGGGTTCCTAGAACCCCTTTATCCAGACAAGAATACCGTAATGGGCGATTAGCCCCCAATTTCTGAAGATCAGTAATGTGTGTTGCGTAAGTGATAGCACGTAGGCTAACAACTTACCTAGAGAGCTTCAGATGTAAGGTAACCTGATTTTGATAGAAAAAAAGGTTATGGTAAAGAATGAATTTCCTATCTTTACCAGATAAATTGGATGTCCATTTAAGACTTTATGGTATGTTGACAGCTTTTATATGGACAGTTGGAATATTTCAGGGTCAGATTGTATAAGGAGACTTGTCTAACAATAAGAAGGGGTAAGACCTAATTACGAATAGTTAGTGGGAATCACTTATTAGTCAAGGTATAAGAATCTTATGCAAGGTTATGTGGAAACCAGTAAGGTGCTTCTTACCCTTGACAAGAGGTCTAGGTCTTAAAAGACTAGTCCTCAGAGAACTAGGCCTTGAAACGTACCCGAAGGAGTGCAGAGGAGATCTTTAATCCTAAGATAAAAGATCTGGATCCTTTTATCACTTCAGGATAGAAGCTGGAAGAAATAACGCAATGTAAGGGATCCCTTGTCTGACTCTCTATGAGAGCAGTATGAGTATCATGCGTTCTTTGTTTCTCGTAGACTTCAATGAGATAGTGAGAAAAACATTTTCAGTAGATGAGGATCAACTGAAATGATTAGGAATGCATCCCTGTGGTGGAAGTTCCTTAGAGGATATGGAACCTAGGGAGTGGTGCTATTCCTTAACTTGAAATCGTCTAGGCCCTGGCTCCCTTTCCTTAAAGAAATTTTTTTTAAGGAAGATGGTAAAATAGGAACAAACAGCCATGTGGGAGCATGAGTGAGCAGAGCCTACCAGTCAAGGTCGTCTGACCACCTGGAAGTTCCCTACCAGGGGTGGACTACTATGCTCTCTGACAAAAGCCCATAGTTGCAGAGCTTCATTGCACAGTTGCAGAGAGCATGATATGGGTTGCTTGGGTGAGATCTGGCTGTTGAGTAGCCAATCTGCAACTCAATCAATTCTGTTAGGACAGAAGTGAAGATGGTAAAAATAGATAGGCTTTTTTCACCTTGCAATGATCAATTAAACAGAGGGTTTCAAAAACCGTTGTGGAGCCATCTGTCATAAAGACAGCAGAAAAATAGGTCCCATGGAGATTAAGAAAAGGACCAACAGACATAATTAGGAATGATGAAACTAAATTCCTGTCTGATGAGCTGTCATAAAGGAGTATTTGAGAGGTCAGCTTTAAAAACACAAGCAGTGCAGAAAAGGCCGAAACCCATGTGAGCTATCTGTTCAAGAAGCTCATCTAACCCACCTGGTGGGTTCTTCATATTTGTATTATGGAGGGTTTAGATGCCTTTTGAGCTGACTCTGCTCAAATGCATAGAGGACAATCTGGTAGGGGCTTTCAGAATGCTAGATTGCATCCTGTAAAAACCCCCAGTGCAGAAATACCCCAACAGGAAAACTCTGTATTGACAAGATTTACTGGAGTAGGAATTTTTATAGCTTCAGAAGAAGCTCTCCAGTTGAATAATATTCAGGTTGGAGACTGGATGTCCCAACTAAAAGGAAAAAGTAATACAGAGTTGAAAAACTTACAATTTAGTAAGTTCTTATAGATAGAGTCCTCTGTAGTCAAGGTGTTACAGGTAACTGTCAACAAAGGTGAAAGTTATCACTCACCTTGTTAAGTTTCGTGACTGTTCTTCCCTTTTTTTTTTTTTTTTTTTAAATAGGGAAGTAGAAACTTATTACCTGTAGGCCTGAAAAATCTCAAGAGCTCTTGGAGCTGTCAGAGTAAAGTTCTCTTAAATAAGAGAGTCATACCTAGAGGCAACTCAGTGTTGTCTCAGCATAGATGAGAGTCAAACCAGAAGGCTCTTTTGATAAAAAGGCATATCTACAGGTTCTAAAACCTCATACTGACAGAGAAAAATCAGAAACCCTGTAATTTATTTATTTATTTATTTAACATCTTTTATATACCGCGCTATTGTCATCAGCTCGGTTTACATGGAACAAAACATATGCATACATAGAACTGAAAAATGCATTTTACAGGTAACAGGGTTTTTTAAACTTGGGAATAACAGGGTAAAGCTATATAAACTAGCTAACTATTTACAGAATATTCAAGTACGTTAATTACTGGATTTGCTGAATCTGCTGAGGTTTCTGTTGTCTTAGCCTGGTTGGATGTTGCCCTTGTTGGGAAACATATCTACAGGTTCTAAAACCTCATACTGACAGAGAAAAATCAGAAACCCTGTAATTTATTTATTTATTTATTTAACATCTTTTATATACCGCGCTATTGTCATCAGCTCGGTTTACATGGAACAAAACATATGCATACATAGAACTGAAAAATGCATTTTACAGGTAACAGGGTTTTTTAAACTTGGGAATAACAGGGTAAAGCTATATAAACTAGCTAACTATTTACAGAATATTCAAGTACGTTAATTACTGGATTTGCTGAATCTGCTGAGGTTTCTGTTGTCTTAGCCTGGTTGGATGTTGCCCTTGTTGGGAAACATCTGTCTGAGGGGAAGAAGATGGATAAAACTTTTTCCCCTTAGAGGAATAAAGTTTTTTAGAAGTTCCATTATCAGCTGGGACAGAGGGAAGTTTTGACAAGCCCCTTAAGGTAGCAGTATCAGTGTCTAACTGACTAGCTTGAAATAGGCAATCCTTGTTGAAGAGATGTTCTCCAGTACAAGGACTATTTCCCAGCTTTTCTTGTACCCATTTGTACAAGCCTGAAGTTTGGAGCCAGGCTAAACGTTGTGCCCCTATGGCTATAGCAGAAGATCTGCTAACAGATTCAAAAGAATCCAGGGAAGCACGATGAGGAAATGTAGAAATATCATGAGCATGATTGACTAGTGATAAATAGTCAGCTCTTATGTTCCTGAAGGAAAGGGTACAAAAGTTTCAAACTTTTGGCAACCTGTTCCAGAGAGAATCCCATATAGAAAATATATGAAATGAGTCTTGCTGAAAGCATAGATGCTTGGAAGCATCGACACCCAAAAGCATCTAAGGTCCTAGACTCACGACCTGGCGGATAGGAGGAGTGCTTTTTTGCACTCCTAACACGCCTCATTGCTGATTCTACTACTATAGAATGATGAGGGAGTTGAGTCTTTTGAAAACCTGGAGAAGGTGGCACTTTATAGATAGTGTCAATCCGTTTGGAATGTGGAGATACCATTAAGGGAGTTTTCCACATTCTAAATAACAAATCCTGTAGGATGGTGTAGGGGAAGCATGATTGCCTCCTCTGGAAACCAGGGGGAATGCAGAATTTCTGAATCCCTTGGTATAGACTCCTTCCCAGGTATAGAGATGGCGAGTATTCTTGCCATGTCAAGCAGAAAAGCTTGAAAAGAGATCCCCTCAAAGAGAAATTCTCTGAAATGAGGAGTAACAACTGGACCTGTTGAAAATTCAGGTAGGGTACCGATGGATGCACCTGCCACATCGGACTTAGAAAACTGGGGAGGATGACGCACCGGATCCTCTGGAACGAGGTGCGTTTGGTACTCCTCGATGTCGATACCGAGAGGAGTCGGTACCGAATCTTCCAGGCTAGATAGCGATTCCAGGCTCGGCATCGAAGGAAGCGAGCCTGTTGGAAGAGGCATCGAAGTCATCGACGTCAGTACCGATGTCGGTCCCGGCATCTGCATCGATGACCAATCCGGTACCGGGAGTGACGCCGATGTTGGCACGTGTACCAACACCGGCAACTGTGCTGGCACTGAAGCCGATACCGGCACCGGCATCGACGCCGATACCGGTGATCGAAGAACGGTCTGCAGCGACTCTAACGATACCGAAGTAACAGAGATATGCCAGACTACGTTCCATGGTGAGGAGTTTTTCATCCAACACCATAGCCCATGCCGAGGTATCGGTACCGCTCGAAGCGATCCGGACCACCGAGCATGGCCCAGGTGCATCCACAGAGGTAAAAACCTCGAGAGCAACCTGGGATCCCGTTAATGCTTTGGAGCCCGAAGATTCCCGCCGGGATTGAGCCATAGTGTCCTCGAGGGCAAGCCCAGGGGCATCTCGATGCTTAGCAAGAGATCTACCTCTCGAGGACTGGCTAGTCTTAACAGACTGTTGTTTGGTTACCTGACCGTGGAAGGGAGAAGAGATTCTGCCCAGTGACCTCATGGTAGATGCAGATCCGGTACCAAGTTGTACTCGGTTCTGAAAATCTCTTCTGGTTACATTCCTACAAGAAAAACAGACTTTAGGACAATTTACCGCCACAGTTTGAACATTTCTTAAAGGTAGTGGCTGGTCTTTCCATAATGGAAAAGTGGAGGCCTAGTGGCCAGAAGTCAGGCACTAAATGAGAAAAAGTTCTTCTGGAAAAAAGAAATTTTCCAAGAAAAAGAAAGAAAAACACCGGCGGTACCGGTGGGCGTCGGGCGGAGGCAGGCGCGACCACAAAAAATAAAAATAAAAAAGATAAATTTTCTGCGGTGACAGAGACACGTCCTGTCGGCTCTGCGGAAAACGAAAGACTGATGTGAGGGAAGTATTTGGGCGGGAAGGCAGCGCGCATGCGTGTGGGATGCTCTCAAAAGCTTTCTTTTGAGACGCTGGGGAGCGTTCCTGCGCAGGCTCCGTCGGTACCGACGTACCCATATGTGAAGACTCATTCCTGCTTGTTGCTGGAGATTAAACAATCTCTGCTTGACAGAGCTTACAGTCTATTCAAGACACACAAATAGGACTAACAGGGAACTAGGGTAGTTCAAAGGGAAATGATTAAAATGCACATGGGTGCAAAGCAACCTTGAAAAGGTGGGGTTTTATCCGGGATTTGAATAGGACCAGAGATGGAGTCTGATGGCCCAGGTAGTCTATTCCAGGCATATGGCACAGCACGATGGAACGAACAAAGTCTGAAGTTTGCAGAAGAAAAGAAAGACACAGATGAGTGTGATTTGACTGATGAGCTCCTGAGGAGGGATTGTAGAGAGAGAGAAGAGAGGAGAGTTAATGCTCCATGCTAACGTCTGCTGACTCTGAACTTCCTCCACTACAGCAATGAACCCGAGGAGTCTTTCTAGAGAAGAAAGGCTTTTGTCAGAGTCGTATCTAGCAGAGCTCCAATGAATTCCATCGAAGTGACAAACAAATTTGACTTGGGATAATTTATGAAACATAGTCACTCAATTGGATGGTTGTATGCATGGATGTTCGAGCCCCTTCCTGAAACTCGCTCTTGACCAGCCAATTGTCCAAATAGGGAAGCACATGCATGCCCAGCCTGCATAGATATGAAAATGTGAATAGATTATGCAAGGCCAAAGGGCAGTTCACAGTACTGGCAATGGCATTTTCTCTTTGATGACTCACACATATGTCCTGTGATTGGGATGTATCTACACATAGGTGTAGGCATCCTTTAAATCCAGAGAACATTGCTGGTCACCTCTTTGAAGAAAGGGAATGGAGGTGCCAAGGGAAAACCATCCTGAACTTCTCTCGCACTAGAAAGCTGTTCAGGTCCCTCAGATCTATGATGGGTGAAAATCCCCTCCCTCCCACCTCCCGTTCTGTAACCAGGAAGTGCCTGAAGTGGAATTCCATCCCTTCTTCTCCTGGTTGAACATGTTCAACCCCATTGGTCTCAACAAGTGAGGAGAAACTTTTCAATAACTTCCTGCAGTCCCACATGTGCAGTGTGCTTGATGTCTGGGGGAAAATGTTGGCAGGCAACTGTCTGGTTAAGGTGGGAGTAGACACCACCTTAGGAAGGAAGATAGGATGTGTACAGAGAATCCTCCTATTATTGTACAATTTTATATAAGGCGGATTAAGTATTAGAACCTGGAAATCACTGTGCATTGAAGTTAATGCCATCCAGGGCTGGTGCAAAGTAGAGGGCACCCTTACACCAGCCACTCGGAAGACAATCCAGCAGGATGTTCAATAGATGCAATCTATACCCACACTGGACGATGGTGAGAACTTCTGGGCCTTTTGCTATCAGGAGCGAAAGCAAAGCAGGAGAGTACCCATGCCTATTACAGTAATACAATAGGTCTTCTTATGTCCCCCCACTGTGATACCTCCAGGCTGTTGAGGAGGCAGAATCAGAAGTGGACCTGGAGAGGGTCTTGTATCATTATGCTGTCTGATTAGAGTTGCAGACTCCTACACTTTATTTCCAACAACATGGCACATCAGCAAACATCTCCCGAGTATCAAAATGCAAGTCTGAGGCCAGGAGCGATGCGAATCTCTGGGCACCAATACTAATAGAGAATGCTGTTTCGAAAATATCACAGGTTGCCTGGACTATGTATTTTCCTACACTCCTTCCCTTTGTCCAAGAGGGAATTAAGGAGTTCAGTTCTTTCTGGAGGGAGCAAGGTTGCAAACTCATACATACTGTACAGCAAATGATGTTCTGCAAGTGCATGCCCAAGAAGAGCTGGTAGGATGCTATGCAAGATGTGAACAGTGCATCTAAAAACATTTCCTTGAGAAATAACATCACAGCCTGGGATGGACATGTGAGCCTGAAGCTCCATCTGGCAAGGGAGAAAATTGAGTAAAAAGTGCAACTTCCCTGTGGTGATTCTTCCCTCCGGAGGCCAATTTGGTGTAGTGAGGCAACCTGGACCCACATGGGATGGTGGCAATAAGAAGGAAGACAGTGGATCTTAAAGAATTGGCAATCCAGGGCAGCAAGCTGGATGGCAAAGAGGAAGGCAAAATGGCAGCAGCAGCCCCATGTGAAGAGCAGGTAGATTCATGCTTGGCAGTCTTATTGGCTGGTAAAGGGGCAATGGTCCAAATCTACAAGGAGTTGTTAAGGTAATGATTTACAGATATAAAAACTGAAATAGGAACTGTGAAATCGGAGCTGGCCAAGAGAGTGAAGAGCTTAGTTCCAAAATCCAGGACTCGGGCTGTAGAGTGGAGTCGGTAGTGAAAAATTAAGAGGAAATTCAAGAAGAAATGCTGAAAGTTACAAAGCATGTGGAAACAGTGGAGAAAGCTAACAAGTTGTTGTAGCTGAAATTAGAGAACAGAACAAGAAAGAACAATTTGAGGATCAAGGCAGTTCCAGAACTGCATGAATTTCAGGACAGTAAAGCTACAATTATCACTATTTTAAAGAGCTTGCTGGCAAATAGAGATTCCAGGGGTGTGAAGGGCCCATTAAACTGTGCACAGCACAATGAGCTTTGGGATCAGTGCAACAGTCTGCCCACAGGAACAACCGTGCATGCATGACGTTGGCTTAAAAGAGAGAATAGTGGCAAAAATTAGATCCACAAGCATTTATTTATTTAACCGGTTTTCTATACCGCCTTATCCTTCAATCAAAGCGGTTTACATTATGTATTCACTACAAATAAGTACTGGATACATTCCCTTGTCCCCAAAGGGCTCACAATCTGCATGTGTTTTGGAAAGGCTATCAGGTGACTTTTCTTGGCTACATTGCAAAGAAGAGGAGAGTTGGTAAATGAGCATTTTCAGAGGGATCAGATAAAATAGCGGTAGCTGTTTTTCTTCAGCATAGCATTCACAGTAAGAGATGATCAAGGACACCAATATGGAAAATCTACCTGAGATGGCTGCGCCGAGTGGCAGAGAAAGCAACTGTCAGAGCAGCTGTCAAGTTGTCAATAAGGGAGAGAGGATGAAAAAGCAGCATGGGAATAAAATGATTTGGAGCTTGAGTCAGAAGCCTTATGAGAAGAGACTTGAAGATGTAAATATGTACACTCTGGAGGAGAGTAGGGATAGGGGAGATATGATTCAGACCTTTAAATACTTATAGAGAAATAATGAACAAACAAACCTCTTCCAAAGATGGAGAAGCTGTAAAACTAGAGGGCATAACATGAAGCTGCAGGGGGTAAATTGAAAGGCAATGTCAGGAAATACTTTTTCACTGAAAGGGTGGTGGATGCTTGGAACGCTCTCCCGATGGAAGTGGTGCGGGCAAATACAGTGACAGAATTCAAAACAGCATGGGACAGACACACTGGATCCCTTCACAGCAACAGGATAAAGCATAGTTACTCACCTGTAACAAGTGATCTCCAGGAACAGCAGGAATTTAGTCTTCACAAATGGGTATCGTCGGTACCGACGGAGCCTGCCTGGGAACGCTCCCCAGCATCCAATTAGGAAGCTTTTGGGAGCATCCCATAGTGCCTGGGTGCTGCCTTCCCGCCTTTCCCAAATGCCTCTCTCCAGTTCAGCTAAAGCTGAGACAAAGAGAGAGAGAGGGAGAGGGAAAGAGAAAGACATAGAGAGATACAACTCTTAGGGGAGGTGGGTGGGTTGTGAAGACTAAATTCCTGCTGTTCCCGGAGATCACCTGATACAGGTGAGTAACTATGCTATCTCCAGGAACAAGCAGGAATGTAGTCTTCACGTATGGGGACTCCCTAGTTTATATGCCAGGGAGAGACCCCAGACGTTGTGTGTCCCTGAGACAGGGCTCCACTTCCCCCCATGGATCTCTGGCATCCAACATGGGATGGTGGGTAGGAGTTGATTAGGTATGGAACAGGTGTTGGAGAACAGCCTGACCAAACAAGGCATCCCGGCGGGAGTCAGTGTCCAAGCAGCAATGGGCTGTGAAGGTATGAACCGAGGCCCAAGTGGCTGATCGACAGATGTCATCGATAGACACAGAGTGCAGATGAGCCATTGAAGCTGCCATGGCTCTCACATTGTGAGCTGTGACATGGCCCTCAAGAGGAAGGTTCTTACTCTGATAGGCAAAGGAAATACACTGTGCAATACAGTTGGACAGTGTTCTCTTGGAGACTGGAAGTCCCAAATGAGAAGGATCAAAAGCAACAAAGAGTTGAGAGGACTTCCTATGTTGCTGTGTTCTTTGCAAGTAAAAGACTAAAGCTCTTTTACAGTCCAAAGTATGAAGATTCCTTACTGCATTTGATGCATGAGGTCTTGGAAAGAACACAGGCAGGTAGACCGCTTGGTTAAGATGAAAAGGCGAGACCACCTTTGGCATAAAGTGTGGATGAGTCCTAAGGACTACCTTTTCATGATGAAACCTTGTATAAGGTGGATCAGCCACCAGTGCTTGCAACTCACTGATGCGATGTGCTGATGTGATTGCAATGAGAAAAATAACTTTCCAAGAAAGGAATTTCAATAAGGTAGTAGCTAAGGGTTCGAAAGGTGGCTTCATGAGCTGACCAAGAACCAGGTTTAAGTCCCATGCCACCGGTGGTGGCCTAATGTGAGGCTTAGTTAGAAGAAGGCTTCTCATAAATCTTGCTATAAGAAGATGGGAGGAAATAGGTTGTCCATTTAGAGGCTTAAAAGAAGCTGCAATAGCACTCAAATGGACTCTTACTGAGTTAGTTTTAAGTCATGCATTGGATAAATGAAGGAGATACTCAAGTAATCATTCCAGAGGTATCGCAAGAGGGTTAAGAACCTTTTGCGAACACCATATGGTAAACTTTTCCATTTAAAAGCATAAGTGTGTCTAGTGGAAGGCTTCCTGGAAGCATAAAGGACATCCTTTACTTGCTGAGGGACGTTAAGACCATGAAGATCTAGGACTTCAGCAACCAAGCTCTGAGATGCAGAGACTGGGGATTGGGATGCCATAACATTTCGTTCTCCTGAGACAGGAGATTTGGAGCAGACCCTAACTCCGGGGAGGGGGCTTGAGAGAGATGCAGAAGCAGAGGGTACCACACTAGCCGTGGCCAATGTGGAGCTATGAGAATCATACGCCCTCTGTCTCTCTGAAGCTTGAACAGGGTTTTGGGAATTAGGGGAATGGGTGGAAAGGCATAAAGGAAGTCCTGACCCCAGTGAAGGAGGAAGGCATCCCTGGTCTGAGAACCCTGAGCTGGAATTCTGGAACAGAAAGAGTAGTTACTCACCTGTAACAGGTGTTCTCCAGGAGCAGCAGGAATCAGTCCTCACATATGGGTAACGTCGGCGCCGATGGAGCCCCCGTGCGGAGCATTTCCCCAGCTTTCAAGGAAAGCCTTTGGGAATGGAGAGCGCATGAGCGGTCCCCTTCCCGCCCAAGGGTGCCATCTTGTTCAGTCTTATGACATAGCTAAAAGATAGCAAAAATAACAAAATAAAGCCTATGACTGCAACTTCCAGGGGAGGAGGGAGGGTTGTGAGGACTGATTCCTGCTGCTCCTGGAGAACACCTGTTACAGGTGAGTAGCTACTCTTTCTCCAGGACCAAGCAGGAAGTCAGTCCTCACATATGGGACTCCCCAGCTTAAGGTTACCGGAGACCCCAAGCTGAAAAAATGAGCTCCCTCTAGAGTCTCAGCATGTGAGAAAAGAATCTTCTCTGATAACGCCCCCGAACGGTAGCCCAACACCAGGGCCGGAGGGTAGGAGTTGCCTAAACCCCAAAGAGATTATGGAGTACCGCCTGTCCAAAAGCACTGTCCCTGCGGGACATTCTCTCAAGGCAGTAGTGGGCCGCAAAAGTCTGGCTTGAAGACCAAGAAACGACCCGGCAGATGTCTGCCAACGGAACAGAGCAGAGATGAGCCACTGACACAGCCTTCGCCCTGACACGGTGAGCCATGACTCGACCCTGCAACGAGAAGCTGGCTGCCCTGTACGCCCAGGCGATACAGTCTGCTACCAAATGGACAGGGTACGCTTGCAGACAGGTAACCCCAACTTATTGGGATCAAAAGAGACAAAGAGCTGAACAGCCCTCCGGTGCTCCCGCGTACGGTCAAGGTAGAAGGACAATGCCCTCCTACTGTCCAGGGTATGCAAGACCATTTCAGCCCAGCTGGCATGCGGCCTGGGAAAGAAAGTTGGAAGAACCACCCCCTGATTGAGGTGGAAGGAGACGACAACCTTAGGAAGGAACTTAGGGTGAGTCCGTAAGACTACTCTGTTCCTATAGAACCTAGTATATGGAGCATCCGATACTAGGGCCTGAAGTTCACTCACTCACCTTGCTGAAGTAAGAGCCACCAGAAACAACGCTTTCTAGGAGAGAAAACGCAAAGGGCAAGTAGCCATAGGCTCAAATGGAGGGCAAGTAAGTCGTTGCAAGACCACATTCAGATCCCATTCAGGGGCAGGTGGACGCACTGGAGGCTTAAGCAAAAGCAAGCCTCTGAGGAAGCGAGCCACCAAAGGGTGGCTGGAGAGAGACTGACCCTCCACCGGTGTGTGATGCGCTCAAAGAGCACTAAGATGAACTCTCACCGAATTGGACTTAAGGCCGAGGTTAGACAGGTGAAGCAAATATTGCAGCACCACTGGTACCAGGCATGAGAAAGGATCCTCGTTGTGCTGAGTACACCAGGCAGAGAACCTACGCCAATTAAGGGCATAAAACTTTCAGGTGGACTGCATCCTAGAGGCCAAGACCACGTCCTCCACTTCCTTAGGCAGTAGTAAGGGTGCTAGAACTACCCTCTCAGCAGCCAGGCCATCAGATTGAGGGACTGGAGGTTGGGGTGTAAGAGAGATCCCTGCTCCTGAGACAGGAGATCGGGCTGCATCCCCAGAGGAAGAGGAGTGCCCACCGCTAGTTGCAACAGAAGTGGGAACCACGGTTGCCTGGGCAATCTGGGGGCGACCAGGATCACCTAGGCCTTATCCCGGATCACTTTGAACAGTGTCTTGGGCACTAGAGGCGTGGGAGGAAATGCATATAGGAGGCCTGTAGACCAGGGAATGAGAAACGCATCCGCTGCTACTCTGAGAGGATGCGGTTGTCTGGAGCAGAACCTGGGCAGTTGATGGTTCAGAGGACTGGCAAAGAGATCTATGGCTGGAAGACCCCATCTCAGGAAGATCTGTTGAACCACTAAAGGATTCAACTGCCATTCGTGTGGCTGCAGGATCCTGCTCAATCTGTCTGCCAGGTGATTCTCTTGACCTGGGAGATAGACCGCTTTGAGATGAATGCCCTGATCGACTGCCCAGGAAAACAGGCTCTGTGCCTCCTGACATAGAAGGCGGGACCCTGTGCCCCCATGTTTGTTTACATAGAACATAGCAACTTGGTTGTCCGTCTGAACTAGGATGGACTGGTGAGAGAGAATGAGAGAGAATATGAGAGAAACCATCCTAAAACAACTCCATTGGCTCCCGATACGAAGTAGACTCACTTACAAGTCATTACTACTGACATTCAAGGCCATCAAAGGGCTCTCATCTGAGTCACTAACGGGTCTGATCCAGGTGACACCTCAAAATAGGGACAGACGGTCAGTAACACTCAACACACTTGTAGTCCCAAAATCAATTTCACACTGTACCAAAGCAACAGCAGACAGGGCTTTCAAGTTCTGTGCCCCAAGGTGTTGGAACAGCCTCCCTCAAGACATCCGAGCAATCCCGGATCTATTGCAATTCAGAAAAGCTTTGAAACACCACCTCTTCCTCTTGTATTACCCAGTAACCAATGCAGTTATTTCAACCACCTCACAGACCTCCCAAAACCAATAACGCTGAAACCAAGAAATGTTCATGATTCTGTCTTAATTTGCAAATAGTTACCTGTCTTAATTTGTAAATAGTTACCCCTGTTATCCAAGTTATTTCTTCCTGTTCAAATGTAAACACAAAGTACCAATCGAAATGTGTAAATTCTTTGTTCAATGTAAACCGCGCTGATGCTGAATAGTGCAGTATAGAAGAGACTTTAAATAAATAAATAAATAAATAAAAATAAATAAATAACGTTCTCAGAGCCAAGCAGATAGCTCTCAGTTCTAAGAGACTGATCTGCTGTGCGGACTCCCAAGGAGACCACAGGCCTTGAGTGCATGCCCCTTGGCAATGTGCACCCCAACCTTGAAGAGAAGCATTGGTTGTCAGCACTTGAGAGTGTGGAGGTGTCAGAAAAAACACCCCTTGCACTAGATTTGGAAGATGAAGCCACCACTGTAGAGAAGACTCTAGTAGTTTGGACACCCTCACTCTGTCGGTGAGGTGTCCTGTGGCTTGGTACCACTGAGTTCTGAGGCTCCACTGAGCTCGTCTCATTTGTAGATGGGCATTTGGCGTTACATGGACCGTGGAAGCCATGTGGCCTAAGAGCCTCAGGAATTGTCTGGCGGAGACCAGAGAATTGCTGCGGAACTGCCTGGCCAGATCCATCAACCTGTGGGCCCTGTCCACGGGTAAAAAGGCCATTGCCTGAAGGGTGTCCAGCCTTGCTCCTATGAACTCCAAGTTCTGTGAGGGGTGCAAAGTGGACTTTGCGGAGTTTATAACAAACCCCAGGTGAAGCAGAGCGACAGTGCGAAGGGTGGCTTGATTGGCCTCCTGTGGGAATTGACCCCTGATGAGCCAGTCGTCCAGGTATGGAAAGAAAAAGAGGCCTTGAACCCTGAGGTAAGCTGCCACCACCGCCAGGCACTTGGTGAATAACCTGGGGGCGGAGGTTAGGCCAAAAGGCAGTACTCTGTACTGATAGTGGTTTAATCCCACTACAAATCTGAGATATTGTCTGTGGTCTGGATGAATGAGGATGTGAGTATAAGCATCCTTTAGGTCTAAGGAGCATAGCCAATCTCCCTGCTGGAGGTAGGGCAGCAGGATTCCAAGGGTAAGCATCTTGAACTTTTTCCTCTCCAGGAACTTGTTCAGATTCCGCAAGTCTAGGATGGGCCTGAGGCCTCCTGTTCTTTTTGGTACCAGAAAGTACCTGGAATAGAAGGCTTGACCTCTCAGGTGGTGGGGCATCGGTTCCACTGCCTGTTCCTTTACAAGACTTGCTAACTCCTGCAGGAGTAAGTCCTTGTGCAGAGGAGGTCTTGGAGGCTCCTCTGGAAAATAGGAGGGGGGTACCTGGTGGAAGTGGAGGAAATATCCCCTTCTGGACTATACTTAGTACCCAGGTAGTCCTTGTTACGGCTGACCACCTGTGGGCTTACAGGGCCAGCCGGCCTCCTGTGCTGATAGGGGCCAGCTGAGGAGGAAAGGCCATGCCACTGGAGTCAAAACCCCGTTCCCTGCTGTGCAGGAGCTGGAGCTGGTGGCTTGGGGGTTTTCTGCCTATGGGGGCCATGTCCCTGCCCCTTGGCCTGCTGACCCTGTTGGGGAGCTACAGAGGCCTGAAAATGAGGGTATGTTTTATAGGCAGATGACTTCCTCGGGTAAAAGGTCTTTTTCCCCGAGCCCTTCTTTTTCTGAGAAGGGGCATTGGTTTTCCTGGACAGCCTTGTCCGGGTAAGAGTCTCGGTCTCGAGTTCTGCAGCCTTTTCAGCCATGGGCTTGCCAAAGAGGTTCTCACCTCGGCAGAAGACATCGACCAACTTGTCCTGCACCCATGGCTCAAGGTCCGATGACTGTAGCCAGGCCTGACGGCGTGCACTGATGCCGGCCGCGGCTACCCGAGCTGAAGCCTTGAAGCCATCATAGGCTGCTCGAGAGATAAACTTCGAGGACTCTCGAATACCCGATAACAGTGTGTTGAACCTCTGCAAAGGTTCCTCGGAGAGACCATCAGAGAACCCGGCAATTTCTTTTGCCAGGTCTCGAAGGTACATGCCCATTTACAGCTGGTAGGTCTGGACATGGCAAGCAAGCATAGAGCCCTGGAAGCACTTCTTACCGAGGGCATCAAGGTTCCAGGCCTCCCGGCCGGGAGGCACCAAGGAGTGCATCTTCTGACTCTTCAGACGATGCATGGCCGATTCCATAACTATGGAATGGTGCGGCAATTGTGCCTTTTGGAACCCGGGGCTCTTGCGGACTCGATAGATAGAATCAACCCGCTTGCTCAAGACCAGCGTCGAGGCCGGCGCCTCCCACATACGGAAGAGCAACCGTTCCGGCATCGGAGGAACCGGCACAGTAAAGGCCTCCTTTGGAGGAGAGTCATACTGTAGGGCCTCAAGCTCCTCGGCTCAAGGATCCTCCTCGGGATCCGCAGGGAATGCAAAAGCCTTGGCAATATCCCGCACGAAGTCCGAGAACCGGGTATCCTCCGGTGGGGACCATCTCCGAGGCTCGGACTCCGGTGAGTCCAATGGGACACACCGAGTCCGAAAGGTGTCGGGTGACTCCTCATTCTCCGTTTCCCAGCCGGACCCCTCGGAGGAGGAATCAAGCGGCTCCGGTCGGGCAGGCACCGATGCCATCCGCCCCGACGTCGAGAGTACCGGCGTCAACGACCTCGGTCCCGAACGGTAGGCCGAGGGAGATCTTGGACGAGGATTGACTCGAGACTGTATGGACTCGAGGATCGGCTCGGCCTCCGGGGTCGACTTGGATGTCGATGTCCCGGTGATCGGGGCAGATGCACCGGCGATCAGTGCCCACTGCTGTTCCATGAAGGCAGTCAAGCTGCACTCCAAGGCCGTCAACCTGAGTCCGAGCTCAGGAGACTCAGCAGCCCCCGACTCGGGCCCTGACGACATCGGGCCCGACATCGGCTCCCCCGGAGGGGAGTCTACGAGGACTACAGTACTCACGTGACCCGGGGACTCCATCTCCACACGAGGCTGTTTGGCAGGCCGCTCCAACTCCGAAGACAGAGGACGGCGCTCGGGGATATGCGACTTGGCCCTCGAGGAGCCAAGTGTGTCCTCCGATGCCGCCCTCATGGGTTTTTTTCTTCATGCGATGCTCCCACGAGGGAGACCCCCTCTCAGAGGAGCCTCGGCACTGCTAGGGGCCGGAGTCCCGAGATGTCAAGGCCTCTGACGAAGTCCGGGCCCTTCCGGACGCGGTGTCAGAGAAGATTCTTTCCTTTTGGTGCTGCCGACTCCTCAACGCCTTCGAGGACATTTTCCCACACAGACCACAGATCATCGGGTCATGATCGGGTCCGAGGCAGCAGAGGCAGCAGTCATGGGTGCCGCTAAGAGACATACGTTTCTTACACCGATCACACTTCTTAAACCTGCTGGCAGCCATCGGGGGAAAAAGGGCCCCTGCGAGGTCAAAAGACAGGGCTGCCAGTGAAAAATAGAAAATGGCCCGTACGCTAGTCACTAAGGACAAAAACCGAAAAAAGAAGTCTGGGCTTGATACCGATGTATCGGGCCCAAGAGGGAAAGGGAAACCGGCGTCAAACTGAAGAAAACGGGTTCACGCAGAACAAAATCAACTTTTTCCTCGGGTGAAAACGAAACACGTCCATCGGGCTCTGCGGAAAAATGAAGACTGAGCAAGATGGCACCCTTGGGCGGGAAGGGGGCCGCGCCTGCGTGCTGCATTCCCAAAGGCTTTCCTGGAAAGCTGGAGAAATGCTCCGCACGGGGGCTCCATCGGCGCCGATGTCACCCATATGTGAGGACTGACTTCCTGCTTGGTCCTGAAGAACCGGGGAAGTTTGGCATTCAACGGACTTGCAAAGAGGTCTATGTCCGGGGTTCCCCAAATTTGAAAAATCTTGGCCACCTGGTCTGCATGAAGAGACCATTCGTGTGGAAGCAGAATTCGACTGAGTCTGTCCGCCCAAGAGTTTTGTATGCCTGGAAGATAAACTGCCAGGAGGTGAATCGGATGCTCTCTGGTGAGGGCCCATAGTCGCAAAGCTTCATTGCAAAGCGACAGAGAGCCTGTTCCTCCCTGCTTGTTCACGTAAAACATGGCTACTTGATTGTCCGTGTGGATAAGGACTGTCTTGTAGCTGAGCAGGGTGTGGAACACTCGAAGAGCAAGGAAGATTGCTCTGAGTTCTAGGAGATTGATATGTAGATGAGTCTCCTGTGGAGACCAAGTGCCCTGGGTGGAGAGGTCTTGCAGATGAGCTCCCCAACCCATTGGTGAAGCACCTGTTTTGAGTTACCTGGGGTAAAGGCTGTTGAAATGGGGACCCCAGCAACAGGTTCTGAGTGGACTGCCACCACTGGAGAGACAAAATGAGACGATTTGTGTTTGTTATTTTGTCTGACAGGCACCCTGATGCCTGGGTCCATTGAGTGGATAGGGTCCACTGGGCCACTCTCATATGGAGGCGAGCATAAGGGACCACATGCACTGTAGATGCCATGTGGCCTAGTAGTTGTTAACATTTCTCGGGCAGTGAGCTGAGGTTTTAGCACTGCTTGAGAAGCTAACTGCACCATGCGGAGGCAACGGGCCTGGGGAAAATAGGCCCTTGCTTTTCTGGTATCTAGCAAAGCTCCTATGAACTCTAGAGACTGAGTGGGAGTTAGACTGGATTTTGGGATGTTTATGACCAGACCCAAATACTGTAGAATACGCATTGTGCAAGATAGGGAAGTCCTGGCCTCTGACTCTGATGGAGCTCGAATGAGCCAGTCGTCTAAGTAGGGGAAGACAAATATTCCTAGAGTACGTAGAAATGCTGCTACCACAGCCATGCATTTCGTGAACACTCTTGGTGCTGAAGCCAGGCCAAAAGGAAGCACTCTGTATTGGTAGCGCTTTCCTTGAAAAAGGAACCGAAGGAACTTTCTGTGGGTTGGATGGATGAGAACATGAGCGTACGCATCCTTGAGATCTAGAGAACAAAGCCAAACCTGACTCTGAAGGTATGGCAGCAGAGTTCCTAGAGAAATCATCTTGAATTTCTCTTTGAACAGGAATTTGTTCAATTCTCTGAGGTCTAAGATAGGTCTGTATCCCCCCCCCCCCCCCCCGTTTTCTTTGGGATAAGGAAGTAGGGGGAGTAAAACCCTGTACCCTGTTGATGAATGGGAACTTCTTCTATTGCCCCTTGGGCAAGAAGCATAGTGACCTCTTGATCTAACAGGTTGATAAGAGAAGTCTGAGAATTGAACTGCCTTACCATTGTGTGAGGGGGCATGCACTGAAAATGAAGCTTGTACCCCTCTTTTATAATGGAGAGTGTCCAATGCTCTGCTGTTATCTGCCCCCATCTGGGGGCAAAGTGACATAACCTTCCTGGAATGGTGGAAGGCTCTGGACCATTGAGGGCCAGGAAGGCTAAGTTCTCTAGATGAAAGTCAAAGGCCTTGTGGAGGCTGAGACTGCTGAGACGGTTGAGGCTTGGCAGTCTTTGCTTTCCTCTGTTTGGGTGGTTGCTGACCCTTTCAGACAAGCTGACCTGCAGAATGTCCCTGCTGGGAATAAGAGGGATAAAACCTCTTCTTTTTCGAGAAGAAAGACCTCTTGAAAGATTTCTTCCTGGCAGGATCAGCTGTGCCCTTGGACAACCTATCCAAGGTAGAGTTGTCAGCATCCATCTCATTGGCTTTTTCTTGCCAAACAGGTTCTCACCTGTACAAGGGATATTTCCCAGTTTGTCCTGCACCCAGAGCTCCAAATCGGATGCCTGGAGCCATGCAATTCTTCATGCACCTATGACAATGGCAGAGGTTCTGCTTATGCACTCAAAACAGTCAAAAGCTGCATGATTGACAAACTTGGAAACATCCTGGGCATGCTTAAGCAGTGTGAGATAAACCTGCCTTTTGTCCTCAGGAAGAAGAGGGCTCAAAACCTCTAAATCTCCTGTGACCTCTTTAAGGAACATTCCCATATATAAAATATAGGAACTGATCCTGGCAGAAAGCATGGAAGCCTGGAATGTACGACGTCCAAAGGCATCCAAAGTTCTACACTCACGTCCTGGAGGATTAGGGGCATGTCTCTTTACACTCCTGATCCTTCTCATAGCTGACTCCACAACAATGGAGTGGTGGGGAAGCTGAGTTTTTTGGAAGCCAGGACAAGGAGGGACTCGATGCATAGTATCTAGCCTGCGAGAGTGAGGAGAAGTGGTAAGAGGTGCCTCCCACATTCTCAACATGAGATCATGTAAAGTCTCATGGATAGGCAAGGTAGCCGCCTCATTAGGAGCCTTGGGATATTGTAAAATCTCCAACTCCTTAGCTCTGGGCCCTGTTTCAGGAGTCACAGTAATGGACAACCCACGAGCCACCTCTCTGATGAAATCCTGAAAGGAGATATCCTCTGGAGGAGACATCCTACGTTTAGGGGAGGAAGGCTCGTCCGGGAGAAGTATCCCGGTACCGGCAGAGCTGTCAGAATCCTCAGAGTCCTCCGAGGATTCGAAATATCATCTGTCCGGATGATCTTGAAGAGCCCGATACCCGTACCAATCGAAGTCGGTACCGGGGGTAATCGGTACCGGTGTATTGGCACTGGACGGCATCGCATGACTGGGTACCGGCAAAGCCGATACCGATGTCAATGCTATCGGTACCGGTACCGGGATCGGTGTCGGTACCGATTGAACCATCTGACGCGGTTCCGAGGGCGTCGGTGCCGCAAGGAGAGCCGCCAGACTGCGCTCAATAGCCAGGAACCTCTGGTCTATCGACGCTGCCAATGCCTGGGTGTCGGTACCGGACGCAACCGGTACCCCAGAGCATGGTACCAGTAGTTCTGCCGAGGTCAAGGCCTCGAGAACATCCTGGAGCCCCGATAATGCTCTGGAAGCCGAAGCCTCCCGCCGGGGCAATTTTGCCGGTATGGAACCCTCAAGGGCAACGCCAGAGGCATCTCGATGCTTGGAAGGAGATCTACCCTTTAGGACCGGCTAGACTTATGTTTAGTTACCTGAGATCCATGGGAGGAAGACAAAGCCCTGGAAGACGTCGATGCCACCGAAGCTGCATCAGAAGGAAAAAGGGCGCTGAGCTTGGCAGCTTGGTTCTGTCGACCCCTTTTGGATATCATGGCACAAGCCATGCACTCGGAGATGGAGTGGTCACGACCTAAACATTTAAGACACTACTCATGGGTGTCAGTTACGGAGATGGTACCGCCACACCTGGTGCATTTTTTAGAACCCGAGGCGGGTTTCTCCATAGTGGAGGAAATTTTGGGCCTAAGGCCTCAATGGCGTGCACCTGGAAAAATTTGGAAAAAAAGGATTATTATTAATATTATCTTTTGAAAAGAAAGAAAAAAGAACCGGCGGTATCGGTATAGCGTCGGGGAAGGCAGACGCGACCACAAAAAAATAAAGAATGAAGAAACAATTTTCTGCGGTGACAGGAACACGACCTGCTGGCTCCGCGGAAAATGAAGAACTGGAAAGAGGCAGTTGGGAAAGGCGGGAAGGCAGCAAACAGGCGCTGTGGGATGCTCCCAAAAGCTTCCTAATTGGACGCTGGGGAACTTTCCTAAGCAGGCTCCGTCGGTACCGACGATACCCATATGTGAAGACTACATATTCCTGCTGGAGATAATCAAAATAAACTTAACTATCTAATCGGCAGACTAGATGGACCATACTGGTCTTTATCTGCCATCGCTTACTATGTTACTATGTTGAGAAGAGCAGCTATAAATTCTAGACTCTGAATGGGAGAAAGGTGTGACTTTGGAAAGTTTATGACAAATCTGAGATGCTTGAGCACCGAGAGGGCGCACTGAAAAGACAGATGCACCATCTGTGGCATCTCGCCCCTGATGAGCCAGTCGCCTAAGCAGGGGAATATGAAGATGCCCAGGGTGCGGAGATAGGCCACGACTACCGCCAGACAGTTCATGAAGACTCTTGGAGAGGATGCCAGGCCAAAGGGCATGATTCGGTATTGGCAATGCCTGCTGAACATGAAGCGGAGCTACTGCCTGTGAGACAGTTGAATAAGGATGTGCGTGTATGCATCCTTTAGATCCAGAGAACAGAGCCAATTGTTCCTCTGAAGGTAGGGCAGTAGGATTCCTAAACCATCTTGAATGGCTCTCATACTAGGAACTTGTTGAGGGGTTCTGGAGGTCTAGGATGGGACAGAACCCCCTTTATTTTTTGAGATTAAGGAAATATTGGGAGTAAAACCCTAACCTTTCCTGAGCACAGGGAACAAGTTCTATTTCACCCCCTCTTAGAAGAGTGGTGACTTCCTGTTGTAACAGAGACCGATGGAGAGGTTCTAGAGGATACTACCCTGGAAAGAAGGGAAGAGTTAACAGGGTGAAATGCAGCAAGTAGCCCCTAAGGACGACTTGTAGAATCCAGAAAGCAGTCAAAAGCTAGCCAAAGGCTGGGGCTGCAGGGATGGTTGTGGCTTAGGAGGTTAGGGTCTCTTGGAATGGCGAGGAGCCTGCTGACCTTGTTGAACATGATACAGCATATAAGTCAGATAAGAGGGGTAATACTTTTTAGGATAGAAGGGTTTCTTTACAGAGGCCTTCTTCCTAGAAGGATAAGCTGTTTTACGAGAGAGATGCTTTATGGTAAGATCAACAGTCTCAATTTCACCAGCCTTCTCCCTCCAGCCTTTACAAAAGTGGTTTTCACCTTGACAGTGAGAATGTCCGCTAGCTTGTCTTGGACCCACTGTTCAAGGTCCAAAGACTGCAACCAAGCTAGTCTTCTGACTCCAGTGCCCACCACTGCAGCTCTGCTGGTAGACTCAAAAGCGTCAAAAGCTGCTCTGGTGATGAACTTAACAGTCCAGACCATGCTTTACTAAGGCCGGGTAGGCATCCAGCTTCTCTTAAGAAATTATAGCAGAGAACTCATCAAGATCCTTCAAAATGTCTCAAAGGAACATGCCCAAATAAAGCATGTAAGAATTAATGTGGCAAGTCAACATCAATGCCTGGAAGCACTGGCAGCCAAAGGCATTGAGGGTATACGATTCCCTTCCAGGATGATCCAAAGAGTGCTTTTTGGTACTCTTGGGCCAGTGCATGGCCAACTTCACCACCATAGAATGATGAGAAAGTTGAGATTTCTGGAATCTCGGGTAATCGGGAACCCTGTACATGGTGTCTAGCCTCTTACTGACCGAGGGAACCGAGAGAGGGTTCTCCCACATCCGAAACATTAGGTCCTGCAAAATACGATGGACTGGAAGAGTGGTAGCCTCCTTAGGAATCAAGGGATACTGCAGTATCTCCAGTTCCTTGGCGCTTGGTTCTGTTTCTGTGCCCACCGAGACAAAGAGAGCCTTAGTAATGTCCTGGATAAAGTCCTGAGAGGACATGTCCTCCGGCGGGGATCAGCATCGCTCGTGAGGTAGTGAAGGGTCTGATGGCACATCACAGTGCCTCTGTGAAACAGGGGACTCGGCCTCCGATTCTCAGGCATTGGAATAGGAGTGGAAGTCAAAATGTCGATGGTCACCATCACATCTCCGCTGCCAATCCGATGTGAATGGATCACCACGATGCCGATGTGCAGAGGCATCAGAACCGTAAAAGCTCTAGGCTGGCTCCTCTTGCAGCTGATGGGATTTGACCAGTTCCAGGCTCGGCATGGACCCTGAGTGTCCTGATGGCAGTGGTTCCAGGCTCAGCATAGAGACCAGGGCTGCCGAGGGCTTTGAAATGCCTGATTCCAGGCTTGATATCGAGACCTGGATTCCTGAGGGCCTTGAGGCCACAGGCACAGATGCCACCAGGAGCGCAGCCAAACTCCTCTCGATGGACAGCATACGCTGCTTGAGGAAGATGGAGGATGTCTGGATGGATTCTGGTGCAGGACTCTGGACCACCATCCCAGACAACAGAATCAGAGGCTCTCCAGAGGTCAAAGCCTCGGTAGCTGTCCTGGAGCACCTCTTGAACTTTGGAGGTGGATTCCTTCTGCCGGGGCTGTTTAGCTGGCTGTTCTCGATTCTCAGGAACAGAGTCCTGCCGAGGCGAGCTCTGCCGTCAATGTCCAAGGGATCGATCCCGGGAATCAGCATTGTTCCACGACGTCGAAGGCTGAGATGCAGATACGGCATCGGTGGTTGGCTGTTTCTTATCATGGCCTCTCGGTTCTGAGAGAGTGTGGGAAATGCATGAAGAACAGGAGCCCCGAGAGGGTGTCGATGTCGAAGAAGAATGTACTGAGGCTGCCGAGTCAGATCCAAATAGACTCTTGCATTGCTTTTGCCAGTTCTTTAACCCTTTCCTTGTCATTTGCTGACACAAGTTACAAGAGTTTGGGTTATGGCAGGGCCCAAGCACTGTAAGCACCAACTGTGTTTGTCGGTAGCCAAAATAGTACAGTTGCAATTAGTACATTTTTTAAAACCGCTGGCTGGCTTCTCCATGTCAGGAAACACAGTCTTTGATAAGTCAAAAGACTCAATGGTGGCCTGCAACGACAAAAAATCCCATAGGAATGGAGGTAAAAAAGGAGGGGAAATAAAAGTTAGTTGAAGTGCCAAAAAAGGGCACTGGTGTCAACGAGCGACTGTACCGAAGTAGATGGGAAAGCAAAAAGAAAAAATAAGCAGAAGGACACAGAAGAAAAACATTTTATCTGCGGTGACAGGACAAGCAACCCTAGGGCTCTGCGGAAAAATGAAAACTGAGGAGAATAATTAGCAAGGCATGCATGCATTTGCAGAAGGATGCTCCCAAATGCTTGCTGCTGGATGCTGGGAAGTGTTCCCATGGGGGCTCTGTCAGGGGATGTCACCCATATGTGAAGACTGCATTCCTACTTGTTCCTGGAGATAAGGAAGTTGTCTCTTGAGACTGGAAAGCCAACGTCAAACCCTATATGAAAAGGATGCCAGAAGGGGTCGTAGCCATTAGCTGGGAAAGGGGGAAGGGCGAAAGACATGGCTGGAGGAGCAGAAGAAGGGGGGATGAGGTGGGCTATGGTAAAAAAAGGGGAGTGGAAGGTTGGGGTTGAGCAAAATAGTTGATAAGACCAAAATACAGAAACTAACAGTGGTTTAAATTCATGGCCGAAATGACGATTGTTGGAGGAGGTAGAGAGAATGGAAGCAGATGTTTTATTAATACAAGAAACTCTTGAAAAAATTGTTTGAGGTGGGCTTGAAATCTCCGACTTCCCAATAGCACTTCTTGCAACAAATACTGAGACTCTAAGATGGGTTGGAGTAGGGTCCTATTTTCTAGGAGGAGGAGAGTTGAGGCTTTAAAAATATATAGGGATTGGGGGGGGGGGGGAGGTATATATTTCTTTGAGTAAAAATTGATGGAGTGGAAGGGGTTGTGGATAATAAATATGCACCTAATAGTGAGCAAGGAAAAGTTTTGGAGGAACTGGAAACTAAATTAATGGGGTTTAGATGGGATGTGAGGTTATTGAGGGGAGATTTTAATTTAATGATTAATTCAAGGCTGGATAATTCAAGAGGGGAGGCAAAGGATGGCACTGGGGTGAATGGGTAAGATTTCAGGGGGTTATGCAAAGATTGGGAAAACATAATTACTCACCTGTAACAGGTGTTCTCTGGGGACAGCAGGAATCAGGCCTCACATATGGATGTTGTCGGCGCCTGCGTGGATCCAATCCCCAGCTTTCAAAGAAAGCCTTTGGGATGTACACTGCGCATGCGCAGTTACCTTCCCCCCCCAAAGGTGCCATCTTAACTCAGCATGACAACATAACTCAATAAAGCATAAAAAAGAAAAAACAACTCCACAGGGAGGAGGGAGGGTTGTGAGAACTGATTCCTGCTGTCCCCAGAGAACACCTGTTACAGGTGAGTAACTACGCTTTCTCTGGGAACAAGCAGGAAGTCAGTCAGTCCTCACATAGCGGACTCCCAAGCTACATGCTACCGAAAAACCCTGTAAATCCACAGGTGACCCAAAAAGCGGACCGTGAAGGGCAGCAAGGGGTGCTGATAGGCTGGAAGTCTGACACTGCAGCAGCAGCATTGAAAATGCAAGTCCCACTCCAGGACCCTGAATATCACAGATCGGAGGGAAGGAGTTGCATTATTCCCCAAAGAGGTGAAGGAGGACAGACTGGCCGAAGGCACTGTCCCTCCAGGAGGTCTCCAGCAAACAGTAGTGTGCAGCAAAGTGTGTACAGAAGACCAGGTGGTGGCCCGGCAGATTTCCAGTTAGGGCACAGAGCACAGGCTCCCCACCAAGGCCACCATGGCACGTACACTGTGAGCAATCACATGATGCTTCAGAGAGAGACCCACCTGCTGATAGGCAAATGAAATGCAGTTGGCCACCCAGTGTGAGAGGGTGCACTTGAAGACTGCAAGCCCCAGACAATTGGGGTCAAAAGAGACAAAGAGGTGCATTGAGCTACTTCCTCTGGATGTAAAAGGAAAATGCACGCTTACAATCAATCGTGTGCAGAGAGGCCTCTGCCTGAAAGAATGAGACCTAGGAAAGAAGGTGGGCAACAACAACTCTTGGTTCAAATGGAAGACAGAGACAACCTTTAGCAAGAATTAAAGGTTAGTCCGAAGGACCACCGTGTTGCTGTGGAACCTGCTGTAGGGTGCTTGTGCCACCAGCGCCTACAGCTCACTCACACGCCTGGCTGAAGAGTGTGCCACCAGGAATATGACTTGCTGTGAAAGATACTAGAGATGGCAGGTGGCCAAAAGTTCCAAAGGATGGAGCCATAAGCTTCCCCAACACCACATTGAGGTCCCAAGCCATGATCGGGGGCAAGGAGAGGCAAAGGCCCCGCATAAATCTACCTACTAGAGGGTGCAGCGGCACTGCCTGGCCCTCCACTGTGTGATGGTGTGCCGAGATAGCACAGAGGTGGACTGTGTTGGACTTCAGGCGAGCTCCTGACAAATGCAAAAGGTACCGCAGGATGTCGGGCATGACACAGGAGAAAGGATTGAGGCCTTCATCAGCATACCAGTGTGAAAACCTGCGTCACTTAAAAGCATATGCCTGTCGCGAGGAAAGGAGAACATCCTACACCTGCCTGGATAGGCAGTGGTGCGCTATAGCTAGCTTCTCAGCATCCTGGCCATCAGAGCCAGGGATGGGAGGTTGGGGTACAGCAGAATCCTGTCCTCCTGAGATAGCAGATCCGGGGCGTTCCTTAGCACTAGTGGGTCATTGTGGGACAGCAGCATAAGTAGGGGAAACCAGGGTTGCATGGGCTACCTAGGCGCAATGAAAAGGACTGATGCCGTTTCCGCTTGGATCTTAAGGAGGGCCCGCGACAGCAGTGGCGTGGGTGGGAACATATATAGGAATTTCCCAGACCAGGGAAAGAGAAAGGCGTCCGCCGCCTCCTGGCCAGCCTCCGAGAGCAGAAACGTGGCAGCTGCACATTGTCTAGACTAGACTGGCAAAGAGGTCGATCTCTGGCAGGGTTCAGTCTCCATTTATGGGGCTGGAGGACACAGCTCAGGCAGTCGGCTAGCATGTTGTCCTGATCCGGCAAGTATTCTTCTCTGAGAGAGATGTTCTTCCCCATCGCGAAGATCCCCATGCCCCCTTTGCTTGTTGGTGTAGTACACTGCCACCTGGTTGTCCCGTCTGGAAGATGTGCAAAGCATGGTAGACAGCTCAGAGTTCCTGCAGGTTGATATGTGAGGCGCTTTCCTCTGGTGATCATGGGCTCTGCGACTGCACATCTTGGACACGTTCATTGTGAGAATGCAGTGCGTCAGAGGAGCCTGGAAGGACAGGTCAGCTCTGAGGTTGAGGGGGTCCTGCCACCATGTGAGGGAGGTCACCAGTGCAGCATTATCAGGATACGGTCCTCCAGAAGTCCGGACAATTGTATCCACTGCACCTGCCTTATGTGGAGATGGGCAAATGAGGTGAAATGGACGGTGGAGGCCATGTGCCTCAGGAAACGGAGCATTTGTCTGGCAATCACCATTGTGGCACTTTGAAAGGCCTGGCCCAGGGCTGATAGGTGCTGAGCTTGGTCGAGAGGAAGGAACAACCTTGCCTGAGTGCTACAGCGTAGGGTGCCAATGAACTCTAGTTGCTGACTGGGCCATACGTGAGACTTTGGGAAGTTCACCACAAAGCCCAGGCTCGGGAGAAGCCCTATGGTGCGTTCGGTGCATTGCACGCCTCCCATGGAGTGGTGGCTCGACTCAGCCAGTCTTCTAGATACAGGAAGATGAAGAGCTCCAGGAGTCTGAGGCGAGCAAACATGACAGCCGGGCATTTTGTGAATACCCTGGGAGCCAAGGCGAGGCTGAAGGGGAGTACCCAGTACTAGTAGTGCCATCCACCGATGACAAATTGGAAGTACTGACGGTTCCTTGGGTGGATCAAGATTTGGGTGTAGGCATCTTTGAGATCCAAGGAGCATAGCCAATCTCTCTGCAGGAGGTAGGGCAGCAAGGTACCAAGGGATACCATCTTGAACGTTTCCTTGATTAGGAAACGGTTTAGGTCCAGGAAGATGCAGGATGGGCAGGAAGCCCCCGGTCTTCTTAGGGACAAGGAAGTAGCAGTAGAACCCCATGCCCTGGCGTGGCAGGGGTTTGGGCTCCACCGCTTGATCACTGAGTAATCCCTCAAGTTCCTTTAACAGAAGCTCCCTGTGCAAGAAGACCATACGTAATTCCCTGGGGAAGAAAAGAGGAGTCAGCTGGATGAAGTAGAAGCGATAACCTTCTCCAAGAAACCTGCAACACCAAGGCACCCGTGGTAATTCTTGGCCACCAGTGAGCGAAGTGGACCAGCTGTCCCTCCTGTGAAACCTGGACCCTGCACCTCCTGGGGGAGGGAAGCTATATTCAATGAGTAAAACCCACCCCAAAGGCTGAGGCTAGGGCGTTGTTTAGGGTTTGGGGGCCTTTGGCTTATGTGGACCGTGGACCAAGCCCCTAGCCCTTGGCCTGTTGCCCCTGCGGGAGAGCATGATGGGGTAGTTTCCGTAAGCCTTCTTGGTCTTCGGATGGAAGGTTCAGACACATTTTTGGACAGCCTGGTTCTGTCATGAATTCCTTCTCCAGCTCATCAGTCATGGGTTTGCTGAAGAGATTTTCCCCCTGGCATGGGACATCAGTTAATTTATCCAAATCAGAGGAGTGTAGCCAAGCAAGATGTCAGGCACTAATGCCCACCGCAGCTACATGAGCCACCAACTTGAAGCCGTCGAAAGCTGCCAGAATTTGAAACTTGGAGCACTCCCTGACAGATGACACCAAAGTCCTGAAGCGCTAAAGAGATTTGCCTACAAAACCAGCCAAGAACCTGGCAAGTTCACTTTCACCAGGTCCCTCAGGTACATGATAGGTGTGCCTGGATCCAGGCCATGATCATGGAGCCCTGGAAACACTTTCAGCCAAAAGCATCCATGGTGCGCGCCTCCCCTCCTGGAGACATCAAGAGTGCATCTTCTGGCTTTTAATGCGACACATAGCCGACTCTACAACCATGGAGTTACGTGTCAGATGTGTTTTCTGGAATTCAGTGTTCCAGCTGACTCGATACTGTGAATCGAGTTGACGGTTCACAATAGGCACCGTCATTGGGGTCTCCCACATCCTGAAGAGCAGCTGCTCCAGGATGGGGGATATGGGCACTGTCAGTGCCTCCCGAGGAGGATCCTCCTATTGGAGGATCGAGATGCTCGGTATGCAGCTCATTCTCATGCACCGCCACAAAAGCAAGTACCTGGGACATCTCCCAAACAAACTCCAGGAAAGCCAAGTCCTCTGGAAATGACCACAGCCGATGGTGTGGTGGAGATGGGTCAAAGGGGATGTCCCAGGAGAATTTATTTATTTATTTTTATTTATTTTATTTTTTTTTATTTTAACAGTCGCTTATATACTGCTACCTTCCACAGATCAGGTGCGGTTTACAGAAAACAAGTAAAGAAACAGTGTTAACAGGTCTGTTTTTACATTAAACATCAGATGAATTATGTACATATTTGCTTTACATTAAACTGAATGGGGTCAGGAGACTCCTCAACTGCATCCCATGATGACTCAGAACCAGAGGAGTTGGCAAACGCCCTGTGAACATCTGACCAACTCTGCGTCGACGACACCCAGCATTTGGATTCTGGAGCAGCTGCACCCGATGCTGCTGGACGCCAATGGGGTTGACACCGAGCAGGCCAACCTCTCCAGGATGGGAGGGGGATCCTCAAGGGATATCCTGGACGAGGATGGTCCCCATCAAGGGCACCGACGACCCAGACTGACCGGGAGTCGGGCTCCTGTAAGCCTTGACAAATGCAGCAGAGCTGCGTTCTAGAGCTAGCATCCTGGCCTCGATAAACGATGGCTCCACCGAAGTGGGTGCCAACTTCAAGGGTTCCAAGGCCAGTGCCAGGTACCAGGAAGGGACGTCACATATGGTGATGGCATAGGGGGAACTGGTGCAATCCCCCGACTCCGATGTTGACACGTCTCTCTGAGGTTGCTTGGGGGAGATGCTCTTCTCGTGCCCAGTGTCAAGTCAAAGAGCCTGTGCACAGGTCCTGGAGGTCTTACCCCCTCCCCCCCACCCCGGGCTGGGGTCAGACCTCAACTTCGGCTTCGATGAAGTCTTCAACTGGTGAAGATCCTCCATCCTCCAAGGATGACTCCGACCTAGCACAGGAGCATGACGCCTTGTCGACAGACGCCAGCATCGAAGGCAGGGATTCCACCCCTAATGCCAATCTTGGGACCGACTTGCTGAACAGCTCCCCCTGCCACATTTCATGTTCCTTAAGGGTCTTAGCTGACATCAAAAGGCACAGTGGGAAAGAAGACACGTCACGGTCCGCCCCGAGGCACTACATGCAGGAATTGTGGTGGTCTGTGCATGACATAGTGTGGTTGCACTTGCCACACTGCTTGAAACCGCTGGTCGACGACATAAGGGGAAAAACGAGCCCAGCAAGGTTAAACTCCGATGTCTCTACCTGCTAAGCCATGAGTAAAAAAAACCCCACAGGCCAAAAGAAAAAGGGGTACTGGAGCGAACACCATAGCGCCGAGACATTGAACTTGGGCAGTGGAAAGGTGATCGATACCGAAGAAGAAAAAATCATAGAAACATGAAGACAGAAAAAGACCACATGGCCCATTCTAATCTATCCTTCCACATCAACCACTACAACAGTCCCCTTTTTTCCTTTAGAGATCCTCTGTGTTTGTCCCATGTGTCTTTGAATTCAGATACTGTCCTCATCTCTATAACCTCCACTGGGAGACTATTCCACGGATCCACCACTCTTTCCGTAAAGAAATATTTCCGCATATCACTCCTGAATCTATCCCCTTTCACCCTCATCCCATGTCCCCTCGTAGCAGAGCTTGCTTTCAATCGAAAGAGGCTCTCCTCCTGTGCACTTATGCCACGGAGGTATTTAAACATCTCAATCATATCACCTCTATCCCGCCTTTCCTCTAAGATGTACATATTAAGATCCTTAAGTCTGTCCCTATATGCTTTATAATGAAGACCACTAACCATTTCAGTAGCCACCCTCTGTACCGACTCCAGCCTGATTATATCCTTTTTAAGGTGCAGTCTCCAGAATTGCACACAATACTCCAAATGAGGTTGCATCAAAGACTTACACAGAGGCACCTCCTTTCTTCTGCTGACCATTCCTCTCCCTATGCACTCAAGCATCCTTCTAGCCTTTGCTGTTTCATTTTCTACCTGCTTGTTTATTTATTTAAATCATTTCTATACCGCGCTCTTTAAAATCAGTACGGTTTAAAGGTAACATCAATTTGTGCAATGCAAGTGGAACATGCAATGTACATTACAGAGAACAGGTATTGTAACTTGGGTTCCAAACGGGGGTAACTATATACAAACAGAGCTGTTGTGTCACGGGTTTGTTTCTGGCGACACGACACACTCTGAAAATTATTTACAGGTTGGACAGTTGTATTTGCTGGATGTGGTTGTTTAGCTACTTTAAGATCATCAGACACAATCACGCCTAGGTCCCGCTCTTCTTTAGTGGACAAAAGTACTTCACCCACAATACTATATCGCTCCCTTGGATTGCTGCAGCCCAAATAGATGACGTTGCATTTTTTTATTTTTAATCTCAGCTGTCAAATTCTAGACCATTCTACAAGCTTAGCTAGATCCCTCCTCATGTTATCTACACCTTTCTGGGTGTCTACTCTATTGTAGATTTTGGTATCATCCGCTTAGAGGCAAACCTTACCCGACAGCACTTCCGCTATATCACTAACAAAGATGTTAAAAAGAATCAGACCAAAGACAGATCCCTAGGGCACACCACTAGTAACCTCCTTTACCTCCATTTACCTATACCCTTTGTCGCCTCCCACTCAACCAATTTCCAACCCAAGCAGTAACTTAAGGGTCAATCCGTAGGGTGCTCAGTTTGTTTATAAATCGCTTGTGAAGAATGGTGTCAAAGGCTTTAATGAAATCTAAATACACCACATCTAGGGCTTTCCCTCGGTCCTATTCCCTGGTAACCCAGTCAAAGAAATCAATCAGATTTGTCTGAGAAGACCTGCCTCTGGTGAATCCATACTGCCTCAGATCCTGTAATCCGCTGAACTCCAGAAACCTCACTTTCTCTTTTAGCAGTGTTTCCTCGCCATCTAAATTAAACTGACCGGCTTGTAGTTTTAAACCACATCCTTACTTCTGCTTTTGTGTAAAGGAACCACACGAGCCTCTCTCCAGTCCTTTGGCACCTTTGAGTCTGACGATACCACTTTTGCCCTTCCTCTTCTCACTAACATATCTGAAAAAATGTCTTATCTCCCCATTTTATTGCATTGGCTATTTCCTCCTCTTTTTGAATCTTTGCTTTCCTGACTACTTTGCTAGCTTCTCTAAGTTTTTCCAAATACAGAGGCCTGTTTTCATCTCTCTGTGATCTCTTAAATTTCATGAAGACCTCCCTCTTTTTCTTTACATTTTCAGTTACTTCTTTCAAAAACCATAGCAGTCTCCTTTTGATTTTACCTTTATTTACCATTTTAACAAAAAGGTTGGTTGCCCTTAAAATATCCCTTTTCAGTTTTGACCACTGTTTTTCTACATCCCCCTGCTGTTCCCATACCGCTAACGACTCCCTGAGGTATTGGCCCATCTTGGCAAAGTTAGTTTTCCTAAAGTATAAGACCCTTGCTTTTGAATGGATTTTAACAGCCCTAATCCTAATACTTAACCACACCATCTGGTGATCATTGGATGCAAAATGATCTCCCACTATAACATCAGAACCACTTTCACCATTGGTAAGCACCAAGTCCAGTATGGCCTCTTCACGTGTGGGGTCTGTTACCAATTGCTTGAATAGTTCTCCCTGTAGGGATTCCAGGATCTTCTAGATGATACTGCAGCAGGAATGTGCCAATCAACATCTGGCTTATTGAAATCCCCTATCAGGATCACTTCCCCTTTCCAAGCAATGCTGCGTATGTCTTCAATTAACTCTCGGTCCACCTCTTCCTCCTGTGAGGGAGGTCTGTTTATCATGCCATTGCAAAGAGATTTCTCTTTCCCTCTTTATAGTTTAACCCACAGTGCCTTCTCTCTCGCTTTTAAGCTCTGTAGTTCCAAAGCTTTAATATTATTTTTTATATATAGCGCCACTCCTCACTGAAGATGATGGATAAAAAAAATCAACTTTATCCAGGGTGCACAGACAACATGTCTGCAGTGCTACACGGAAAAAGAGACGACTGAGGTAAGATGGTACCTTTGAGTGAGTAGGTGACTGTGCATGTGCGGTGTATGTCCCAAAGGCTTTCTTCGAAAGCTGGGGACTGGATCCACGTGGGCTCCGTTGGAACCATCACCATATGTGAGGACTCACTTCCTGCTTGTTCCTGGAGAATGGTAGATAGGTAACAACAGAGAAACGTTAAGAAGCAGTATACTTTCTTTTCCTATCCTCATGGCTCATACAGTAGAATAGATCTGATTTGGGTTATCATTCAGGTTTAGGATGCAGGGATAGAGCAGATAATGTGGTCTGATCATACGTCGGGATATATATAAAAAACAACAACTTTATTTTTTTTGGGGGGGGAGATACTTAAAATTTGGGGGGGGGGCGGGTTACATGAATCCCAACTTGATAACTATCATGTGTGTTTGAAAGCAAAAGAGGAAATTAAGGAATATCTGGAGAGGCAAGAAGGGACTGAGACAATAGAAAGGATGGTGTGGGACAGACTGAAGGCAGTTCTGAATGGCTTAATGATTTTGTAGGCAGTGCATTTGAAAAAGGAGAGGATCAGACAGGAGGAGAAAATAAGAGACGTTAAGGAAGGCATGAGAGAAGCATTGCAAAACTCAGTTGAGGTAGGCACTGTGAGAGGTGGAGGCATTGTGAAGGGAGCTGAAAGATACCAGGCCCATGACTTTAAATCTATTCATTGAAAAGCCAACAGTGATATTTCATATGGGGTATTAAGGGGGGAAGGCTACTGGCAAATATGCTTCAAGCCAAGCAGAACCAACAACAGATAAGGATTAGAGGTGACAAAAGACAAAGTGTAGTTATTCACCTGTAACAGGTGTTCTCCAGGGACAACAGGAATCAGTCCTCACATACGGGTGACGTTGGCGCCGATGGAGCCCGCACGGAGCATTTCCCCAGCTTTCAAAGAAAGCCTTCGGGAATGCTACCACACATGTGTGGTCCCCTTCCCACCCAAGGGTGCCATCTTGCACAGTCAGAAGACATAGCAAAAAGAAACTTAAAACAATCTAGGAAGGCAATTCTAAGGGGAGGAGGGAGGGTTGTGAGGAATGATTTCTGCTGTCCCTGAAGAACACCGGTTACAGGTGAGTAACTACACTTTCTCCAGGAACAAGCATGAAGTTAGTCCTCACATACGGGACGCCCTAGCTTGAGGCTGCCGAGGGCCGAACCATAACAGCACCACCAGTGACCCAACAGGTGGCCGTAAGTTGCAAAAGGCGAGTCCCTACAGAGAGACTCTACAAGACACTCGCATCCAGCGACAACTTCACTCCAGTAGCCTGAATACAGAAGGATCGGAGGGCAGGAGTTGCCCATACCCCAAGAAAATTGCAGAGTACTGCCTGCCCGAAGGCACAATCACTGCAGGACTCGCTCTCCAGGCAAAGAGTAGTTACTCACCTGTAATAGGTGTTCTTCAGGAGCAGCAGGAATCAGTCCTCACATATGGGTGACGTCGACGGAGCCCTCGGGCAGAGCATTTCCCCAGCTTTCAAAGAAAGCCTTTGGGAATGAAGCGCGCATGCGCGGTCCCCTTCCCACCAAGGGTGCCATCTTGCTCAGTCTGATGACATAGCTAAGAGACAGCAAAAACAACAAAAATGAATCATATGACTGCAACTCCAAGGGGAGGAGGGAGGGTCGTGAGGACTGATTCCTGCTGCTCCTGGAGAACACCTGTTACAGGTGAGTAACTAGTCTTTCTCCAGGACGAAGCAGGAAGTCAGTCCTCACATATGGGACTCCCCAGCTTTAGGCTACCGGGAACCCAAACTGAAAAATAAGCTCCCTCTAGAGCGTCAGCATCCGTGAAAGAATCCTTTTGGAGAACGCCCCCGTACGGTAGCCCAACACAAGGGCCGGAGGGTAGAAGTTGCCTAAACCTCAAAAAGATTACGGAGTACCGCCTGTCCGAAAGCACTGTCCCTATGGGACTCCCTCTCGAGGCAGTAGTGAGCCGCAAAGGTCTGGCTTGAAGACCAGGTAGCGGCCCGGCAGATGTCTGCTAATGGAACAGAGCGGAGGTGGGCTACTGACGCGGCCTTCGCCCTGACACAGTAGGCAGTGACTCGGCCCTGCAAGGAGAGGCCGGCTGCCCTGTACGCCCAGGTGATACAATCCGCTACCCAAAGGGACAACGTACGCTTGGAGATAGGCAACCCCAATTTATTAGGGTCAAAAGACACGAAGAGCTGAGCAGCCCTTCGATGCCCCTGCGTACGGTCTATGTAAAAGGACAACGCCCTTCTACAATCCAGGGTATGCAGGATTGTTTCAGCCCGGCTGGCATGCGGACTGGGAAAGAATGTTGGAAGAACCACCTCCTGATTGAGGTGGAAGGAGGAGACAACCTTTGGAAGGAACTTAGGGCGAGTCCGCAAGACCACCCTGTTCTTATAGAACCGTGTGTACGGCCTATCAGAAACCAGAGCTTGTAGTTCACTCACGCGCCTGGCCGAGGTAAGAGCCACTAAGAACGTCTTCCAAGAAAGGAAGCGTAAATGACAGACAGCCATCAGCTCAAATGGTGGGCAAGTAAGTTGCTGCAAGACCACATTCAAATCCCACTCAGTGGCTGGTGGACGGATCGGAGGCTTGAGCAAAAGCAGGCCTCTGAGGAAGTGGGGCACCAAGGGGTGGCCCGACAGAGATTGGCCCTCTACCAGTGAGTGGTGTGCCGATAGAGCACTGAGGTGGACCCGAACAGAATTGGATTTAAGGCCTAGGTCCGAGAGGTGGAGCAGGTACTGCAGCACCACTGGGGTGGAGAAGGTACTGCAGCCCCACTGGAACCAGGCACGAAAAAGGATCCTCCTGTCACTGAGCACACCAGGTAGAGAACCTACGCCAATTGAGGGCAAAAGATTTCCGGGTGGATTGCCTCCTAGAGGCCAAAACCACCTCTTCCACTGCCTTAGGAAGACGTAAGGGGGCTAGAACTACCCTTTCAGCAGCCAGGCCATCAGATTGAGGGATTTGAGGTTGGGGTGCAGGAGAGATCCCTGATCCTGAGACAGGAGATCGGGTTGCACCCCCAGAGGAAGTGGAGTGTCCACCGCCAACTGCAGGAGTGGAAACCACGGTTGCCTCGGCCATCTGGGGGCTACCAGAATCAGCGAGGCCTTGTCCTGAAGAACCTTGAACAAGGTTCAGGCCACTAGAGGCGTGAGAGAAAGCACAGTTACTTACCTGTAACAGGTGATCTCTGGGAACAGCAGGAATTAGTCCTCACATATGGGTACGTCGGTACCGATGGAGCCTGCGCGGGAACGCTCCCCAGCTTCCCAAAAAGGAAAGCTTTTGGGAGCATCCCACAGCGACTGCGCGCTGCCTTCACGCCTTTCCTAACCAACTCTCCTCAGTTCAAGTTTAAAGCTGAGACAATAGAGAGAGAGGAAAGGAAAGATAGAGAGAGATACAACTCCTAGGGGAGGTGGGAGGGTTGTGAGGACTAATTCCTGCTGTTCCCAGAGATCACCTGTTACAGGTAAGTAACTGTGCTATCTCCAGGAACAAGCAGGAATGAGTCCTCAAATATGGGGACTCCCTAGCTAAGATGCCTGGGAGATCCCCCAAAGATATGAGACCCTGAAGGGTTCCTCGTCTTCCAATGGATCTCAGGCATCCATACAGGGAAGGAGGGCAGGAGTTGTTCAAGAATGGAACAGGTGTCTGAGGACAGCCTGACCAAAACAAAGCATCCCGGCGGGAGTCCTTGTCCAAGCAGTAATGGGCTGTGAAGGTATGAACCGAGGCCCAGGTGGCTGCTCGACAGATCTGGTCAATGGACACAGAATGAAGATGAGCCATAGAGGTGGCCATGGCCCTCACATTGTGAGCTGTGACATGGCCCTCCAGAGAAAGATTCTTACTCTGGTAAGCAAAAGAAATACACTGAGCAATCCAATTGGACAGTGTTCTTTTAGAGACTGGAAGTCCTAAATGAGAAGGATCAAAAGCAACAAAAAGCTGGGAAGACTTTCTATGTTGCTGTGTCCTGTGTAAGTAAAAGGCAAGAGCTCTTTTACAATCTAGAGTATGAAGATTCCTCTCTGCACTGGATGCATGAGGAGCTGGAAAAAAGACAGGTAAATATACCTCTTGATTAAGATGAAAAGGTGAGACCACTTTAGGCATAAAGTGAGGATTTGTCCTAAGGACTACCTTATCATGATGGAATCTTGTATAAGGTGAATTAGCCACTAAGGCCTGCAGTTCACTGATGCGGCGAGCAGAAGTGATTGCAATAAGGAAAATAACCTTCCAGGAAAGAAATTTCAAGGAGGTAGTGGCTAAGGGTTCAAAGGGTGGCTTCATAAGCTGACCAAGAACCAAGTTTAAGTCCCATGCCACCGGAGGAGGTCGAATGGGAGGTTTAGTTAAAGTTAGGCCTCTCATGAATCTTGCAATAAGAGGATGAGAGGAAATAGGTTGTCCATTAAGAGGCTTAAGGGATGGTGCAATAGCACTCAAATGGACCCTTACTGAATTGGTCTTAAGGCCTGCATTGGAGAGATGCAGGAGATATTCCAATAGAGAATTTATAGGAAGTGCCAGAGGGTCAAGACCCTTTTGGGCACACCAAATGGAAAATCTTTTCCACTTAAACGCACAAGGAACGCCTAGTGGAAGGTTTTCTGGAAGCATGGATGATATCCTTCACTTGCTGAGAAAGATTTAAGCCTTGAAGGTCTAGGCCTTCAGTAACCAAGCTCTGAGGTGAAGGGATTTGGGGTTTGGATGCCACAAAGTCCCTTCCTCCTGAGACAGAAGGTCTGGAGCAGCTCCCAAGTCCAGGGAGGGAGCTTGAGAGAGATGCAGAAGTAGAGGGTACCACACTTGGCGTGGCCAGCGTGGAGCTATGAAGATCATAGATCCTTGATCCCTCTGGAGTTTGAACAGAGTCTTGGGAATCAAAGGAATGGGTGGAAAGGCATACAGGAAGCCCTGACCCCAATGAAGGAGGAAGGCATCCTTGGCCTGAGCTCCCTGACACGGAATTCTGGAACAGAACCGGGGAAGTTTAGCATTCCACGGACTTGCAAAGAGGTCTATGTCCGGGGTTTCCCATTCTTGGAAGATTCTGAGTACATGATCCATGTGCAGGGACCATTCGTGTGGAAGCAGAACTCGACTGAGTCTGTCTGCCCAAGAGTTTTGGATTCCTGGGAGGTATACTGCCAGGAGATGGATTTGATGATCTCTGGCGAAGGCCCATAATCTTAGAGCTTCGTTGCAAAGCGACAGAGAGCCAGTTCCTCCTTGCTTGTTTATGTAAAACATGGCTACCTGATTGTCCGTATGAATGAGGACTGTCTTGTAGCTGAGGAGGGTATGAAAGACCTTGAGAGCTAGGAACACTGCTCGAAGTTCCAAGTGGTTGATATGAAGAGAGGTCTCCTGTGGGGACCAAGTGCCTTGGGTGGAGAGGTCCTGCAGATGAGCTCCCCAACCTGTCTGGGAGGCATCTGTTATGAGGGTTGCCTGGGGCAACAAAGGTTGGAAGGGGGACCCCAGCAACAGATTTTGAGTGGACCTCCACCAATGGAGAGACCAAAAGAGACGCTTGGAGGTTGCTATTTGGTCTGAGAGAGCTCCTGAAGCTTGTGTCCACTGGGTGGACAAGGTCCACTGAGCTGCTCTCATGTGTAGGCGAGCATAGGGTACCACATGTACTGTGGAAGCCATGTGGCCTAGTAGCTGTAGCATCTCCCTGGCAGTTAAGTGGTTCTTTGACTGAATCTGGGAGGCTAGCTGCACTAGACGTTGGCAACGGGTCTGAGGAAGGTAGGCCCTTGCAGTGGTGGTATCCAACCAGGCCCCTATGAATTCCAGGGACTGAGTAGGGGTGAGCTGGGACTTTGGGAGATTTACCACAAGTCCCAGGTATTGCAGAATGCGCCTGGTGCGGTTTAGGGAGATCTGAGCCTCTGACTGGGTTGGAGCTCAGATGAGCCAGTCGTCCAGGTAAGGGAAGACAAATATTCCCAGAGTGCGTAGAAAGGCAGCAACTATTGCCATGCATTTGGTGAACACTCTGGGAGCAGAGGCTAGACCGAAAGGAAGCACTCTGTACTGATAATGTTTTCCCTGGAACAGAAAACGTAGGAATTTTCTGTGAGATGGATGGATGAGGACATGGGTGTACGCATCCTTGAGATCTAGAGAACAAAGCCAATCCTGACTCTGCAGGTATGGAAGGAGAGTGCCTAGAGAAAGCATCTTGAACTTCTTCTTGCATAGGAATTTGTTCAATTCTCTGAGATCTAGAATGGGTCTGTATCCCCCTGTTTTCTTTGGGATGAGAAAATAGGGGGAGTAGAACCCTGACTCTTGTTGAAGAAGAGGAACTTCTGCTATGGCCCCTTGGGCAAGAAAGGTAGTCACCTCCTGACCCAAAAGGTCAAGAAGAGATGTGGGAGAATTGAAGTGTCTCACCATGGTGTAGGGAGGAAGGTCTGAGAAATGAAGTTTGTAGCCCTCTCTTATGATGGAGAGGGTCCACTGCTCTGATGTGATTTGCTCCCATCTGGGAGCAAAATGAGCTAACCTTCCTGGAATGGTGAGAGGTTCTGGCTGTCGTAGAGCCAGAAAGGTTAAGTTCTCTAGTATCAAGTCAAAAACCCTGAGGGGGTTGGGACTGCTGGGTTGCAGCAGTCCCTACAGGTTTAGGCCTGGCCTGTTTAGGTTGCTGACGCTTAGCAGGAAAGCGACCTGTAGAAGATTGCTGGCCAGAAGTGGAAGGAAATCTCCTCCTTTTGTAAAAAGTCTTTTTGAAAGGTTTTTTCTTCGCTGGAATGGAGGTAGACTTGGAAAGTATATCCAGAGCAGAATTCTCTGCATCCATTTGAGTGGCCTTAATTTGCCACTCCCTGCCAAAGAGATTTTCACCTGTACAGGGCAGAATCCCCAAACCATCCTGAACCCAGGGCTCTAGATCAGAAGCCTGGAGCCAAGCAATTCTACGAGCAGCTATGGCAATGCCTGAGGCTCTGCTGGCGCCTTCAAAGGAGTCAAAGGCTGCCCTGTTGGAAAACTTGGAAACATCTTGAGTATGCTTAAGCCAAAGGAGGAATTCATCCCTTCTATCCTCTGGAATGAAAGGGAGAAAGTTGTGCAGCTTTAGTGCAATTTCCATTAGAAACATACCCATATAAAGGCTATATGAGTTGATTCTGGCAATAAGCATGCTGGCTTGGAAGATTTTCCTACCAAAAGCATCCAAGGTCCTACATTCTCTTCCTGGAGGAGCAGAAGAGTGTCTCTTGGAACTCTTAATTCTTTTCATAGCTGACTGCACCACAATGGAATGGTGAGGAAGCTGAGTTTTCTGAAATCCAGGACAAGGAGGGACACGGTACATAGTGTCCAATCTACGAGAATGAGGAGAAAGGGTGAGAGGAGTCTCCCATAAATCAATCATATGTTCATGAAGAATTTCATGAATTGGCAAGGTGACTGCCTCTCTGGGAGCCTTAGAGTATCCTAAAATATCCAATTATTTTGCTCTAGGCTCTGCTTCAGAAGTTACTGAAATAGAAAGTCCTTTAGCCACTTCCAATATGAATTCTTGAAAGGACAAACCCTCTGGAGGAGACATTTTCCTCTTTGGAGAAGCAGGCTCCTCAGGAAGAGTAATGGATACTTCAGGAGACTCCTCTGATGAATCAGAATTAGAGGAATCGAAGTATTGTCTGTCCGATTCCAACGATCGATACGCGTATCGATCAGTACCGACATCGGGCGTACCCGGTACCGCATCGGCACCGAGGAAGAGCCCTGGACCAGGAACCGGAGTCGGTATCCTGGTCGATGTCGATGCAGTCGGTACAGGCATCGGGGCTGGTACCGTCGGCGTCACTGCCTTAATAAAAGCCATTATAGCCTGCTGCATGGATTGGACAGTATGATCCATAGACGCCACGACTGCCTGGATGTCGGTACCGGGAGATTGTGCTGGTACCCCAGAGCAGTCTAACAGGTGATCGGTCGAGGCCGTGCCATCGATGTCAACCTGTAACCCCATAGGAGGAGCTTTGGAAGCCGGAGCTTCCCGCCGGGGTTGATTGGCTGGTGCAGGATCCTCTAGGGCAAGCCCGGAGGCATCTCGATGCTTAGAGGGAGATTTGCCCTTCAAGGACCTGCTAGGTTTATGTTTGGTTACCTGAGATCCTTCAGGAGAGGAAGACCTGGAAGATGTCGATGCCACCGCCGGTGCATCCGTGGGAAACAGCACATGGAGCTTGGCTGCTCGGTTCTGTAACCCTCGTTTAGACATTAGAGAGCAGGACTGGCAATCCGGAATGGAGTGTTCAGGACCCAAACATTTAAGACACCATTCATGGGTATCTGTAACAGAAATTGTACCGCTACACTTAGTGCATTTTTTGAACCCGGAGGCTGGTTTTTCCATGATGGAAAATTTTCTTGTGGGCCTGGAGGCCTAAGAAGAAAAATACACCAAGTGAGGTAAAATATAGTTTGTTTGTTTTTTTTTGTTTTTGAAAGAAAAGAAGAGAAAAAGACCGTCGGTACCGGTCCGGCGTCGGGGAAGGCAGACACGCGACCAAAGAAATAAATTAAAATAAAGAACTTCTTCAGCGGTGACAGGAACACGACCTGCTGGCTCCGCGGAAAAGAACTGAGGAGAGTTGGTTAGGAAAGGCAGGAAGGCAGCGCGCAGGCGCTGTGGGATGCTCCCAAAAGCTTTCCTTTTTGGGAAGCTGGGGAGCGTTCCCGCGCAGGCTCCATCGGTACCGACGTACCCATATGTGAGGACTCATTCCTGCTTGTTCCTGGAGATAACGCATACAGTAGGCCCGTAGACCAAGAGATTAGAAACGCATCTGCTGCTACTCGCAGAGGATGCGGTTGTCTGGAACAGAACCTGGGTAGCTGACGGTTCAGTGGACTCGCAAAGAGATTGATGGTTGGAAGACCCCATAGGAGTGGAGGAGTAGCCTAGTGGTTGGGGCAAGGTACTTCAGGCCGGAAGGTCGGGGGTTCAAATCCCACTAGAGGACAGCAACCTTGGGCCGGAAGGACTGGGGTTTCTAGTCCCACAGGTACTCCTTGTGGTCTTGGGCAAGCTACTTAACCCTCCATAGCCCATGTTCCCTGTAAAATAGTTATCTCCAAGTTATAATGCCCTGTTCAATGTAATTTCAGTTTGTTCAATGTAAACCGCACTGATGCAGAATAGCGCGGTATATAAGAGAATGTAAATAAATAAATAAATCTTAGAAAGATCCCTTGAACCACCAGAGGATTCAAATGCCATTCGTGAGGCTGTAGAATCCTGCTCAATCTGTCTGCGAGGCAATTTTCCTGGCCAGGCAGATAAACTGCCTTGAGAACATGTTGTGTTTGATTGCCAAGGAGCACAGCGCCTGTGCCTCCTGACACAGGTTGGAGCCTGTGACCTCTTGCTTGTTCACGTAGAACATTGCCACTTGATTGTCTGTCTGAACTAAGACAGACTGGTGAGAGAGGACATGAGAGAAAGTCTGCAGTTATGTAAATATGTGCATATGTATATTCTGATTACTCTCCGTAAGTCCACTGTGTGCTGTGCTTCTCCCTGCAAATCAATGTGTGTATACCGCAAAAATTCCTGTCATGATTGACAAATTCATATCTGTAATCAAACCGCTACTGATCGCTGGAAGCAGCGGTATACAAATATATGCTAAATAAATAAATAGAGCTAAGCTGATAGCTCGCAACTCCAACAGATTGATCTGCTGTGTGGACTCCCAAGGAGACCAGAGGCCCTGAATGCAAGCCCCCTGGCAATGTGCACCCCAGCCCTGAAGGGAAGCATCGGTTGTCAGCACCTGTGTGTGAGGAGGAGCCTGAAAAGGCACCCTCTGGACCAGGCTTGGGAAATGCAGCCACCACCGTAGGGAGGCTGCCAGCGGTTTGGACACCCTTATCTTGTCTTTCAAGTCGCCTGTGGCTTGCACCCACTGAGCTCTGAGGCACCACTGAGCAGGTCGCATGTGCAGGTGGGCATTCGGAGTTACATGGACTGTGGATGCCATGTGGCCCAAGAGCCTTAGGAAGTTTCTAGTGGAGACCAGAGAACCGCTCTGTGGGCCCTGCTCTCGGGCAAATAAGCCTTCGCCTGGAGGGTATCCAATCTTGCCCCTATGAACTCCATGTCCTGTGAGGGGAGCAAAGTGGACTTTGCGAAGTTTATGACAAAGCCTAGATGCTGGAGAAGAGAAACCGTGGAAGGGTGGCCTGTCTGGCCTCCTGTGGAGACTGACCCCTGATGAGCCAGTCGTCCAGGTATGAGAAGACAAAGATGCCCTGGTTTCTGAGATAGGCCACCACCACCACCAGGCACTTGGTGAAAAACCTGGGGGCGGAGGTGAGGCCAAATGGAAGTACTCTGTATTGAAAATGACTTCTTCCCACTACAAATCTGAGATATTGTCTGTGGTCTGGATGAATGAGGATAAGCATCCTTCAGGTCTAAGAAGCATAGCCAATCTCCCTGCTGGAGGTAGGGCAGCAGTATTCCAAGGATAAGCATCTTGAACTTTTCCCTCTCCAGGAACTTGTTGAGATTTTGCAAGTCTAGGATGGGCCTGAGGCCTCCAGTCCTTTTTGGTACCAGAAAGTACCTGGAATAGAAGCCACGCCCTATCAGGTGGTGAGGCACCGGTTCCACCGCCTGCTCCTGTAGAAGACTTGCCAACTCCTGAAGGGAGATGTTCCTGTGCAGAGGGAGTCTTGGAGGATCCCCTGGAAAATAGGAGGGGGGTAACTGGTTGAAGTGGAGCAAATAGCCCTTTTGGACTATGCTCAGTACCCAGGTATCCCCTGTTATGGCTGACAACCTGTGGGCGTACAGTGTCAGCCAGCCTCCTGTGCTGAGAGGAGCCAGCTGAGGAGGAGAGGCTATGCAGTGGGAGTCAAAACCCGGCTCCCTGCTGCGCAGGAGCCGGAGCTGATGGCTTGGGGGTTTTCTGCCTACGGGGCCCATGTCCCTGCCCCTTGGCCTGCTGACCCTGATGGGGCGCTGTAGAGGCCTGAAATTGAGGGTAGGATTTGTAGGTAGTAGCCTTCCTCGGGTAAAAGGGCTTTTTCCCCGAGCCCTTCTTCTTCTGAGAAGGGGCAGAAGTTTTCCTGGACAGCCTTGTCCTGGTGAGAGTCTCAGACTCGAGTTCTGCAGCCTTTTCAGCCATGGGTTTGCCAAAAAGGTTCTCACCTCGGCAAGGGACATCGACCAACTTGTCCTGAACCCATGGCTTGAGGACCGATGACAGTAGGCAGGCCTGACGGCATGCACCGATGCCGCCCGCGGCTACTCGGGCCAAAGCCTCGAAGCCATCATAGGCTGCTCAAGAGATAAACTTTGAGCATTCTCGAATCCCGGATGACAAAGCCTTAAACCCTCTGCAAAGGTTCCTCGGAGAGGCCAGCTGAGAACCCGGCAATTTCCTTTGTCAGGTCTCGGAGGTACATGCCCATGTACAGCTGGTAAGTCTGGACACGGCAAGCCAGCATAGAGCCCTGGAAGCACTTTCTACCGAGGGCATCCAGGTTCCGTGCCTCCCGGCCGGGGGGAACCAAGGAGTGCATCTTCTGACTCTTCAGATGATGCATGGCCGATTCCACAACCATGTAGGGGTGCGGTAGCTGTGCCTTCTGGAACCCAGGGCTCTTACGGACTCAATAAATGGAATTGACCCGCTTGCTGAGAACCGGCGCCGAGGCCGGTGCCTCCCACATGCGGAAGAGCAGCCGTTCCAGCATCGGAGGAACCGGTACAGTAAAGGCCTCCTTAGGTGGAGAGTCATATTGGAGGGCCTCGAGCTCTTCGGCTCAAGGCTCCTCCTTAGGATCCGCGGGGAAGGCCAAGGCTTTGGCCATGTCCCGCATTTGGTCCGAGAACCGGGTAACCTCCGGTGGGGACCGTCTCTGAGGCTCGGACTCAGGTGAGTCCAATGGGACGCACCGGGTCCGGAAAGTGTCTGGGGACTACTCGTCCTCCGTCTCCCACTCCAACCCCTCCGAGGAGGAATCGAATGGTTCCAACCGGGTGGGCACCGATGCCATCTGCTCCAACGCCGAGGGTACCGGCGTCGATGACCTCGGCCCCGATTGACTCGAGACCGCATCGACTCGAGGATCGGCTTGGCCTCGGGGGTCGACTTGAAAGTCGAGGTCCCAGTGGTCGGGGCAGAGGCACCGATCAAACCGGCGATCAGTACCCGCTGCAGCTCCATGAAGGCAGCCAAGCTGCTCTCCAAGGCAGTCAACCTGAGACTCAGCTCAGGAGACTCAGCAGCCCCCGACTTGGGCCCCGACGGCATTGGGCCTGACGTCGGCTCCCCCAGGGGGGAGTCTACGAGGACAACAGCACTCACGTGACTCGGGGACTCCGGCTCCACTCGAGGCAACTTGGCAGGCTTCTCCGACTCCGAGGACCTGGGACGGCGGTCGGGGCTATGCAACCTGGCCCTCGAGGGGCCAAGAGCGTCCACCGATGCTGCCATCGCGGGTTTCTTCTTCCTTCTGTGTTCCCTAGAAGGAGATCCCCTTTCAGAGGAGCCTCGACGGTGCTCGGGGTCGGACTCTCGAGATGTCGAGGCCTCTGACGAAGTCCGGGCCCGGCCGGACGCGGAGTCAGAAAAGAGCCTTTCACGCTGATGCTGACGGCTCCTCAACGCCTTAGAGGACATTTTGCCACACGGGACACAGACCACCGGTTCATAGTCGGGCCCGAGGCACCGGAGGCAGCAGTCATGTGTGTCGCTGAAAGATATCAGCTTCTTACACTGATCACACTTCTTGAACCCGCTGGCAGCCATTGGGGGAAAAAGGGCCCATGCAAAGTCAAAAGACCGGGCTGCCAGTGAAAAAGAGAAAAAAAGCAGAGCGCTAGTCACAAAGGACAAAAACCAAAAAACTAGCTCCGGGCTCGATACTAGGAACTGGCGTCGAAACGGGCAAAAACCATGAATACAACGCAGGAAAAATCAACTTTTTACCGGGTGACGACACACATCCGTCGGGCTCTGTGGAAAAAAGAAGACTGAGCAAAATGGCACCGTTGGGCGGGAAGGGGACCGCGCATGCGCGCTGCATTCCCAAAGGCTTTCTTTGATAGCTGGGGAAATGCTCCACACGAGGGCTCCGTCGGCGCCGAGGTCACCCATATGTGAGGACTGACTTCCTGCTTGGTCCTGGAGAATAATGAGCTACAAACATATAAATCGAAGACCATGTGGCAGGGCCCCGCAGATTTCCATCACCGGCACTGAGCAAAGATTGGCTACCGATGTGGTCATAGCCCACACGTAATGTGCGGTGATCAGTTGCTCAAGGGAGAGGTCAGCTCGCTCGTAGGTGAGAGCAATGCAGTCCGCCACCCAAGTAGACAGAGTTTGCTTTGTTACTGGGAGCCCCAGCTTACTGGGGTCATATGACACACAGAGCTGAGGAGCTTTGCAATGGGCCTGGGTCCACACTGTAGGTGTATGCAGTATGAGTTCCTCCCTGCTGTCGTGAAACCGTGGGAAGAAGGTGGGAAGGACCAACTCCTGGTTGAGGTGGAAGTGGGATATCACCTTAGGGAGGAATTTAGGATATTGGCGGAGTACCACCCTCTTCTTATAGAACTTTGTATAGGGCAAATCCATCACCAAGGCCTGGAGTTCGCTCACTTTCCAGGATAGGTATTGTAAATGGCAAGTGGCCAGGGGCTCGAACGGAGGCCTGGTGAGTTTGGAGAGCACCACATTCAGGTCTCATTCTACCGCAGGGGGGCGGAGAGGGGGTTTTATAGCAAGAGACCCAGCAGGAACCTGGAGACCGGGGGCTAGTTTATTAACAGCTTTTATATACCGCACTTTTATCATCAGCGCGGTTTACATTTTAACAACTTTGTACTTAAGCATGAAACATATGTCAAGTTTACAGAAAACAGGATATAAAAACATGGATAACTGGGGTTAAAATAAATAAGATATTAAAAACTATTTACAATAGATTCTCAAACGTTTGCTTTCTAAAGGTGGGGGTCTGTGAGGTTTTGATCTTGAACAGGTAGTAAATTCAGGAAGTATTCGGCTAGCCATGGTCAATAGTTTGTGTTAGAGAGGTAGGAGAGTCAGTATATTGTGAGAAGTGTTGTATGAAGAGGTGTGTTTTTAGTTTGAGAGGTGTTTTCCCTCTATATGGTGATGGTGCGTGGGCTCTTGCGCTCAGATGTACCCTCATCGAATTTGACTTCAGACTGGTGTGCGAGAGGTGCAGTAGGTACTGCAGTATAAGTGACACATGGCAGAAGGGATTCTCTGCTCTCTTTGCACACCAGACTGAGAATCGTCTCCATTTTAAGGCATACACCCGCCTGGTGAAAGGTTTTCAGGAGGCCAGCAGGATTGCCTCGACTTCCCCTGGGAGATCAAAAGGGGCCAGAGCTACCCTTTCATCAGCCATGCTGTCAATGTTAGCAATCCCAGGTTGGGGTGCAAGAGGGAGCCCCTCCTCCTGGGACAGGAGGTCCGGGTCTCGACCCAGTGGAACTGGGAGTGCCACAGACAAGGAGTGCATCAGAAGGAACCAGGGTTGCCGGGGCCATGTGGGGGTGATCAGAATCACTGATGCCTGCTCGCTCTGGACCTTGAAGAGAGTCTTGGCCACTAGGGGAGTAGGTGGAAAGGCATAAAAGAGGCCCTCTGACTACGGGATCAGGAAGGCATCTGCCACCACTCTCTCCAGGTGCAGCTGATGTAAGCAGAAGTGGGGTAGCTGCGTGTTGTCTGGGGAAGCGAACAGATCCATCACGTGCCTGCCCCAGAGGCAGAAGAGTCTTTGCACCACCCTGGGGTTCAGGCACCATTTGTGTGGGCACAGGACTCTGCTGAGCTTGTCCACTAAGCAAATGTCCTGACCCGGGAGCTATACCGCTCGCAGGAGCATTCCGTGACACACAGAGGAGAACAGAGCCACGCCTCCTGACAGAGGGAGTGAAAGCCCATGCACCCCCCGTTTGTTTACATAAAACATGGTGACCCGAACTGGTTGTCTGTCTGGATCAACACAGGTCGGATGCACAGCATGTGGCGAAACACTCGCAGGGCCAGGGAGACCAGGTGCCGTGAGTGCGGAATTCTCCACAGTATGCCCCCAACCTAGGAAAGAGGCGTCTGTGGTCAGGATCCTCAGTGGCACAGGCACTTTGAATGGCATCCCTGCTAAGAGGTGGTGTAGAGACTGCTACCAGTTGAAGGAGTCCGCCAGTTGGGGGATGACCCTGTCGTTCAATCTGTCTGTGGCCCGAGTGCACTGGGAGTGGAGGCACCACTGGGCTGCCTGCACGTGCAAACGGGCTAGGATTGTGATGTGGACTGTTGAGGCAAGGTGGCCTAGTAGGCGGAGGAGGAGGCGAGCTGATACCAACTGGTGAATCTGCACCTCTCCTGTCAGTTGTACAAAGTAATGTGCCCTCTTCTTTGGAAGGAAGGCATTGACCTGTAGTGTGTCCAACTGGGCCCCCTATGAACTCCAGGTTTTGGGCTGGAGAGAGGTGGGATTTGGGGTAGTTGATGACGAACCCCAAATGCTGCAGGAGGCAGATTGTTCACCCTGTGGCCTGGCTGGCCTTGGGGGCCATGCTGCCTCTGAAGAGTCAGTCATCCAAGTAGGGAAAGATGAAGGCCCCTTGCAGATGCACGTAGGCGGCCACGATCAGCAGGCACTTTGTGAAGACTCTTGGTGAAGAGGCCAGGCCGAATGGAAGTATCCTGTACTCCCACCATAAACCTTAGGTATTGTCTGTGGGAGTGGTGGATCAGGATCTGGGTATACACAACCTTAAGGTTTAAGGAGCACAGCCACTCTTCCCTGGTGGAGTTAGGGCAGCAGAGTTCCAAGGGAGAGCATTTTGAACTTCTCCCTCACCAGAAACTTGTTCAGGTTTCGCAGGTCCAGAATGGACCTGAGGCCCCCAGTTCTTTTGGGGACAAGGAAATACCTGGAGTAGAAACCCTTTCCACACAGATGTCTCAGTACTACTGCCCTGTCCTTGAAAAGGCCTGCAAGCTCTGAGGCTCTCCTGGGAACAACCCTAGTGTTGTTTGCTGGAACCGGAGGAGATAGCCTTCCTTTACCACCTGAAGGACCCACTTGGTCCGTGGTGACTCTGGTCCACCTGTAAGCTGGGAAGGGTTTCCCGGGGGGGAGCCCTGGCCGGGAAGTCAACAGCTCCACTCAGGTTGGGTCGGAGCTGAGGCTTCTAAGCCTTTGGCTTTCTCAGCCCGTGGCCCTGATTCTTGGGCTGAGGGCCCTGCTGTTGCTGTGAAAAGAGCCCTTTACCTCAGGAAAGATGGTCTTTTCCCCAATGTTTCTTTGAGGAAGGATCAAAGTCTTCCTCGAGAGCCTCTGCCTTGTCGATCGTGGGTTTGCCAAATACGTTTTCCCCGGTGCAGGGGACATCCAGCAGCTTTCCTTGCACCCACTGCTTGAGGTCGGAGGTTTGCAACCAGGCCTGGCCCTGGGCCCCGATGCCTGTTGTTACCCAGGCACTTTGAGCAGTCCCAGATCCTAGATGTCAGGGCTTGGAACCTCTGGAGTGATTCCCCAGCAAGGCTTGTGGAGAAGCCTGCCAGTTCTTGGATGAGACCCTTGAGATACATGCCTATGTATATAGTTCATAGGCCTGTAGCCGACAGTCCAACATGGAGTCCTGGAAGCATTTGCGCCCGAGGGCATCAAGGGCTTGGGCCTCCCTGACCGGGGAAAAAGAAGAACAGTTCTTCTGACTTTTAAGCTTTTGCATCGAGGACTTCACAACCATTGAGTTATGTGGGAGTTGAGATTTTTGAAAGCCGGGGTCCCTCTTGACGTGATAAATGGCGTCGAGGTCGGGGTCTCCCACATCCGCAGGAGCAGTCACTTGAAGATGGGCTAGACCGTCATCCTAAGAGTCTCCTTTGTCGGGGACTCATACTGGAGGATTTCCAGTTCTTTAGTGGGTGGGTCCACCTCTGATTCGGTTGGGTCTGAGAGGTTCCGGGCCATTCCTGAAGTTGTGGAAGTCCACATCCTTGGGGGGAGAATGGCGCGTGTTGAAGGGCCATGATGGCAGAGATATTTTGCTCCAGTGCCGCTATTCTGGTCTCCATGCCAGAAGGCTCCGCAGCTATCGGCATGGGCACCGAGGACCTCAGGCCCAAGGCTGGCACTCTAGCGAGTGCATCCTCAACGAGGACCACGGCCTCGAGGAGCCTCACATGGTCACTGTCGGCCGAGGACTTAGAGACCTTGAGGGGGCGTTGCTCGGAGTTGCCCAAGTCCCTCCACAAGACCTTACAAGATTTCACCCATAGAGCCTCGACTGGTTTTGAGGGCTTTTTCGTTCTGTTCCTGGGGTCCGGTGCCTTTACAGAGGAGACGCCACTGCGGGATTCCGAAGATGCCTGGGCCTTGCGGGAGGTGCTCAGCTTGGGGCTCAGCGTCGGGGAAGCCAGGGCTGAGTCAGACCACGGGAACATCCTTTCCTGCAACTCCGACCTTTTCTTGTTGGTTCTCGGAGTCATGGCCTGGCACAGGTAGCACTATCATGGTTTGACTGTATTGGTCACATTTTTTTGGACCCACCGGGAGACATGATGGTTGACACCCGGATGGGTTTGATGACCCCTAGGCGAAAAAGGGTGCTAACGCCGGTCAAAGCAAGCTTTGTCAAAAAAGACGGGAGAGCGCAGAGAAGAGCACCAGCTTGAGGCAGGAAGAGGAACCGGTATGCAAATCAGGAAAAAAACAAACTTTTAGGATAATTTTTTGAGGATTTTTCTGGGGAAACAGGACAAGTTGGGCTCCGCAGAAAAAAGGAGACTGAGCAAGATGGCACTCTTGGGCGGGAAGGGGACCACGCATGCATGGTAGCATTCCCAAAGGCTTTCTTTGAAAGCTGGGGAAATGCTGTGCATGGGCTCTGTTGGCGCAGACGTCACCTGTATGTGAGGACTAACTTCCTGCTTGTTCCTGGAGAACTGGTATATAATTCAAGGGATATAAGAAGGGCATTCCAGGACTTTTATAAGAAATTATAGGAGTTTGGAGAGGAGGGAAGGAGAGAGTATATGAAGTGGTGTAGGATGAGGAAGTTGTGAGGGGATGGAGAGATTGCACAGGGATATCGCTAGAGTGGAGTGGAGGTGTTAGCAGCATTAAGGGACTTAAAAAGGGGAAGGCACCAGGATTAGATGGGCTAACTGCAGGCTTTTATAAAAAATTTTGGGAGTACTCAGTCATACTCAAAACTCCCAGAAGCACTTTGATTCAGACATAGAATCATACAGATATCTGTGTCACAGCCTGGGCCGACCTCCGGTCTTCTGGGAGTAGTCTGTGAACCGTGTCAGTAAACAGCTTGCATCCAATGCCTTCAATGACCACTCCCCAGATGCACTGGAGAGTGACACTGGTCGAGCAATCACCGGAGTTAAGGTACTTTCAGGCCTCAATGACCATGTCTCCCACAAGCAGCTGGTGAGTCTCCAGGATAGGCTCAATGTCTCGATGCACCATCAAGATAATTGAAGCAGTGGTACTGTGCAAAGGCCTCCCTTCTATCTTCAATGCTTTTCAAGAGTCACACCACAGTGCCTGTCATCAAAGGTAGTGGGTCTGTATTCTGGGTAGCCGACGACTCCCGAGACTGCTGAGGAATTAATCAGCAAGCTGGTACCGGCTGGTACCAGCCCCTTGAAGACGCATGCAACCTCTCATGCTGGAACTGCTTTGAGGCTATCAGACTGATATAATGATGCTCTGACAGGCTTTGACACAGTACAATCCTAGCCTCCACATGGTGCTTGGTGTCACAGGTCCTCAATATTGAAGCAGAGGGCAAATCATTCTTCTTCTTCAGATCGATAAGATGACTGCTCCCAATGGACCCTATCAAGTCTTGATGCAGAGCGGGATCAGTGTCCTCTCAATACTAAACATTCCCAATACTTAATGCATTTCTTTTGGCCCAAGAGAATGATGCCACTAATGTCAATACATCGGATCTACTTGTGCCAAAAATCCTTTTGTGCTTTTCTTTGTGATCCATGAGGCCTTTCTGTCATCTGGCAACACAAAAGACACGAGTGTTCTTGATTGGGGCCCAGGAACTATAGGGACTAATTATGGATGTCCATAGTAGACAAGGTCCTGTCACATCTGATGCACCTTTAAAATCAGCTGGAGGGTTTTTGGGGACATATCATCTAGAAAAACAGTCACAGTGAAATCAAATGACGTGACTGTGAAAAAAAATAATCTAACCGGGGTGCTTGAGGCCTAAAGGCAAGCCTATAATGTAAACTCACAAAAAGAAAGGTTTTTAATTATCTTTCAAGTTTCCTATTTAAGATACTAATGGGGAGGGGGGGGGGCTCATGGCAAGAGGAACTAAAACACTGAAGGGTTGCTAAATACCAAAATCTCTGTCTCACACATCTGACTGAGGCAGTCCCAAACAGTGGTAGCAGCAGGTAGGAAACGGTGCACGCATATCTGGTGGAATGCTTCCAAAAGCTGGGAAAGTGTTTCCATATGGGCTTCATCCAATGATGTCACCCATATATGACAACATTATTCTGGCTGTCCATGGAGAATATCAGTTACAAAAATCTAGTTTAAATTCTGTCAGTTTTGACTTAGTGAAAATTAAAGGAAAAACCATCCTATATTACTCAATACTAGCACAATATAAATATAAAGCAGATAATTTAGTAAAACAATAAATCCTGAATTAAGGATATTTATTGCTAGATAAAGCACAGTTACTTACCTGTAACAGGTGATCTCTGGGAACAGCAGGAATTAGTCCTCACATATGGGTACGTCGGTACTGACGGAGCCTGCGCGGGAAAGCTCCCCAGCCTTTCAGATGAAAGGCTTTTGGGACCTCCCACTGCACATGCGCGCTGCCTTCCCGCCTTCCTGACCAGCTCTCCTCAGTTCGAGTTTATAGCTGAGACAATAGAGAGAGGAAAGGAAGATAGATAGAAGATACAACTCCTAGGGGAGGAGGGTGGGTTGTGAGGACTAATTCCTGCTGTTCCCAGAGATCACCTGTTACAGGTAAGTAACTGTGCTATCTCCAGGAACAAGCAGGAATAAGTCCTCACATATGGGGACTCCCTAGCTAAGATGCCTGGGAGATCCCCCTCCAAGGGTAAACCATCTTCGTATGGATCTCAGGCATCCATCCAGGGAAGGTGGGCAGGAGTTGTTTAAGTATGGAACAGGTGTTTGAGGACAGCCTGACCAAACAAGGCATCCCGGCGGGAGTCCTTGTCCAAGCAGTAATGGGCTGTGAAGGTATGAACCGAGGCCCAAGTGGCTGCTCGACAAATCTGATCTATGGACACAGAGTGAAGATGAGCCATAGAAGTGGCCATGGCTCGCACATTGTGAGCTGTGACATGGCCTTCCAGAGAAATGTTTTTACTCTGGTAAGCAAAATAAATACACTGAGCAATCCAATTGGAAAGTGTACGTTTGGTGACTGGAAGTCCCAAATGAGAAGGATCAAAAGCCACGAAGAGTTGGGAAGACTTTCGATGTGGCTGAGTCCTGTTGAGGTAAAAGGCGAGAGCTCTTTTACAGTCAAGAGTATGAAGGTTCCTCTCTGCACTGGATGCATGAGGAGCCGGGAAAAAAACAGGTAGATATACCTCTTGATTAAGATGAAAAGGCGAGACCACTTTAGGCATAAAGTGGGGATTCGTCCTAAGGACCACCTTATCATGATGAAATCTGGTATAAGGTGGATTAGCCACCAAAGCCTGCAGTTCACTGATGCGGCGAGCCGAAGTGACTGCAATAAGGAAAAGAACCTTCCAGGAAAGAAATTTCAGGGAGGTAGATACCAACGGTTCAAAAGGTGGCTTCATAAGTTGACCCAGAACTAAATTCAAGTCCCATGCTACCGGAGGAGGTCGGATGGGAGGCTTAGTGAGGGTCAGGCCTCTCATGAATCTTGCAATAAGAGGATGAGAGGAGACAGGTTGTCCATTTATAGTTTTTAAGGATGCTGCAATAGCACTTAAATGGACTCGCACTGAATTCGTCTTGAGGCCTGCATTGGAAAGATGCAGGAGATAGTCCAGTAGAGAATTCAAAGGAAGTGCTAGAGGGTCAAGACCCTGTTGCGCACACCAAATGGAAAAACGTTTCCATTTGAAAGCATAGGAACGCCTCGTGGAGGGTTTCCTAGAGGCATGAAGGATATCTTTCACTGGTTGAGAAAGATTGAAGTCATGAAGGCTCAGGCCTTCAGTAACCAAGCTCTGAGGTGTAGGGACTTGGGGTTTGGGTGCCACAAAGTCCCCTCCTCCTGAGACAGAAGGTCTGGCGCAGCTCCCAGGTCCAGGGAAGGTCCCTGGGAGAGATGCAGAAGTAGAGGGAACCACACTTGGCGTGGCCAGCGTGGAGCTATGAGGATCATGGATCCGTGATCCCTCTGTAGTTTGAACAGAGTCTTGGGAATCAAAGGAATGGGTGGAAAAGCGTACAGGAATTCCTGACCCCAATGTAGGAGAAAGGCATCGTTGGCCTGAGCTCCCTGACACGGAGTCCTGGAACAGAACCGGGGAAGTTTGGCATTCCACGGACTTGCAAAGAGGTCTATGTCCGGGGTCCCCCATTCCTGAAAGATTCTGCGTATCTGGTCCATATGCAGGGACCATTCGTGTGGGAGCAGAACTCGACTGAGTCTGTCTGCCCGAGAGTTTTGAACTCCTGGAAGATATACTGCCAGAAGATGAATTTGATGCTCTCTGGCGAAGGCCGATAATCTGAGAGCTTCGTTGCAAAGCGACAGAGAGCCCGTCCCTCCTTGTTTGTTGACATAGAACATGGCTACCTGATTGTCTGTCTGGACTAGGACAGTCAGGTTGACAAGGAGGGTGTGGAAGACTGTGAGGGCAAGGAAGATTGCTCGCAGTTCCAGAAGGTTGATGTGAAGGGTGGTCTCCTGAGGAGACCAGGTGCCCTGAGTGGAGAGGTGTTGGAGATGAGCTCCCCACCCTGTTTGGGAGGCATCTGTTGTGAGGGTTGCTTGGGGCAACGAAGGTTGGAAGGGAATCCCCAACAACAGATTTTTGGAGGATGTCCACCACTGGAGAGACCAAAACAGTCATTTTAAGGTGAGTATTTGGTCTGAGAGCAGTCTTGATGCTTGAGACCACTGGGTGGCCAAAAGCCATTGAGCTGCTCTCTTATGAAGACGAGCGTAGGGCACCACATGGACCGTGGAGGCCATGTGGCCCAGAAGTTGCAGCATTTCTTTGGCTGACAAGTGACTTCTGGACTGAGCCTGGGAGGCCAAGCTTATTAGCCTTTGGCCTCGGACCAGAGGGAGGTAGGCCCTTGCAGTGGTGGAGTCCAATCGGGCCCCTATGAATTCCAGGGACTGAGTAGGGATGAGTTGGGACTTGGGAACGTTTACCACAAGTCCCAGATATTGAAGAATACGCCTTGTGCGGTCCAGAGAAATCTGGGCTTCTGACTGAGATGGAGCTCGGATGAGCCAGTCGTCCAGATATGGGAAGACAAAGATTCCCATGCCTCTGAGAAATGCGGCTACGATTGCCATGCATTTTGTGAAGACTCTTGGAGCAGAGGCCAGACCGAAGGGTAGTACTCTGTACTGGAAATGTTTTCCCTGGAACAGAAAGCGAAGATATTTTCTGTGGGAGGGATGGATGAGTATATGAGTGTACGCATCCTTGAGATCTAGAGAACAAAGCCAATCCTGACTCTGAAGGTATGGAAGGAGAATGCCCAGAGAAAGCATTTTGAATTTCTCCTTGAATAGAAACCTGTTCAATTCTCTCAGATCTAGGATAGGTCTGAAGCCCCCTGTCTTCTTTGTTATGAGAAAATAAGGGGAGTAGAAACCTAACCCCTGTTGTGGAGGAGGAACCTCCTCTATTGCCCTTTGGGCAAGGAGAGAAGAGACTTCCTGACCCAACAGGGTCAGAAGAGATGGGGGAGAACTGAATTGCCTCACCATGGTATGGGGAGGAAGGCTGGAGAAATGAAGTTTGTAGCCCTCCCTGATAATAGAGAGGGTCCATTGCTCTGATGTGATTTGTTCCCATCTGGGAGCAAAATGAGCTAGCCTCCAGGAATGGTGAGGGGCTCTGGTTGTTCTAGAGCCAGAAACGGCAAGTTCTCTAGGGGCAAGCCAAAACCCCTGAGGGGGTTGAGCCTGTTGGGGTGTAGCAGACACTGCAGGCTTTGACTTTACTTGCTTAGACTGCTGACGCTTAGCAGCAAAGCGAGGCTGAGCAGATTGCTGGCCAGTATTTGTGGAAAATCTGGCCTTCTTATAGTAAGGCCTTTTAAAAGACTTCTTTTTGGCAGGGGTAGAAGTAGACTTAGAAAGTCTATCTAGAGTGGCATTTTCTGCATCCATTTGAGCAGCTTTAATTTGCCAGTCTTCACCAAATAAGTTCTCACCTGTACAGGGCAGATTCCTGAGGCCATCTACAACCCAGGGTTCTAGGTCAGAAGCCTGGAGCCAAGCGAGACGTCGGGCTGCAATAGCAATTCCCGAAGCTCTGCCTGCAACCTCAAAGGAATCAAAGGCTGCCCTGTTGGAGAACTTGGAGACCTCTGAAAGTTGTGTCACCATAGAAAAGAAGTCCGCCCTTTGATCATCAGGGATAAAGGGGGCAAAATTCTGTATCTTTAGGGCAAGTTGTCCAAGAAACATGCCCATATAAAGGCTATAAGAATTGATCCTGGCTATAAGCATACTAGCCTGGAACATCTTCCTTCCAAAAGAGTCCAGGGTCTTACATTCTCGCCCTGGAGGGGTAGAAGAATGCCTTTTAGGACTCTTTATTTTCTTCATGGCAGACTTCACCACAATAGAGTGGTGAGGCAGCTGAGTTTTCTGGAACCCAGGAGAAGGAGGGACCCGATACATGGTGTCCAACCTACGGGAATGGGGAGACAGTGTTAAAGGAGTCTCCCACAAATCCATCAAGTGTTCTTGAAGGATTTCATGGATAGGCAGAGTGACTGCCTCTTTAGGAGCTTTAGAGTATCCTAAAATATCCAATTTTTTTGATCTGGGTTCTTTTTCAGAAGATGTAGCAATAGAAAGTGCTTTAGCTACATCAACAATGAAATCCTGAAAGGATAAATCCTCTGGAGGAGACATCCTCCTCTTTGGAGAAGAGGGCTCCTCAGGAAGAGCAAGCTCAGCAGAGTCATCAGAGGAATTGAATTCATCAGAAGAATCTGAGTATTCTCTCTGTGCTTTCAATGTACGATACGCATACCGATCGGTATCGACATCGGGCGTACCGGGCATGGGATCGGTACCGGGCGAAAGCCTGAATCCGGCATGCGGAACCGATCGACTCTTGGAAGTCGATGGTCTCGGTTCCGGTGTGGATACCGGAACCGGGGTCGTTACCGATGGAATCGGTATCGAGGGCGTCGCAGCCTTAATGAATGCCAGAACGGCCTGCTGCATGGTCTGGACAGTATTGCCCATAGACGCCACTGCTGCCTGGATGTCGGTACCGGTATGGGCCGGTACCCCAGAGCAGTCCAACAGGTGATCGGTCGAGGCCGTGCCATCGATGTCAACCTGTGACCCCATGATTGCTTTGGAGGCCGGAGCCTCCCGCCGGGGTTTTTTGGCCTGGGCAGAATCCTCGAACTCAAGATTGAGAGCCTCTCGATTTTTAGAAAGAGATTTGCTTTTAGAGGATTTGCCCACAGAAGTTTTGGTTACCTGAGATCCATCCGGAGAGGAAGACCTGGATGACTGTGATGCTTCTGAAGGAAACAGCACATGGAGCTTGTTGGCCCGGTTCTGCAAACCACGTTTAGACATCTGGGTGCAGGATGGGCAGTCCGGTATGGAGTGGTCAGGTCCCAAACACTTAAGACACCATTCATGGGTGTCTGTGACAGAAATGACAGCACTGCACTTGGTACACTTTTTAAAACCAGGGACTGGCTTCTCCATGAGGAGAATTTGTGTAGGCCTTAAGGCCTAACAAAAGTTACCAAGCTGTGCTGAAGAAAATAAAAAAGTCTTTTTTTTTTTATAAAGAAAGAAAGAGACCGGCGGTACCGGTTTCGGTATGGGGAAGGCAGGTACGCGGTCTAAAGAAACAAATAAATTTCACAATTTCTTCAGCGGTGACAGGAACATGACCTGCTGGCTCCGCGGAAAAAGAGAAACTGAGGAGAGCTGGTCAGGAAGGCGGGAAGGCAGCGCGCATGTGCAGTGGGAGGTCCCAAAAGCCTTTCATCTGAAAGGCTGGGGAGCTTTCCCGCGCAGGCTCCGTCGGTACCGACGTACCCATATGTGAGGACTTATTCCTGCTTGTTCCTGGAGATCATTTCAGTCCTTCATCAGGCACAGAAAGGGGATCAAGACATTGAACAGCAAAAGCGCTTCTTAATCCACCAGCAATCTAATATACAAGCCTATAAAGGAGTAAAACTTGAAAGATGTTATACAAGCAAATATTTATCTGAGCGAAAGTAGTCTGTTTATTGCCACTTCCACAGACTGATAGTGTAGGATGAAGTACGCACACATGTAGATTGCATGTACTTTTTACAAGTAGAAAAAATGGCGCAGAGTTAGACTGGGGATGTGGAAAGGTTATCAGTTACCAATTTCTGAATATACTTTCACATATACACACAAACACACTCAACAAGTGCAAAATAAGTGGGTGTAACAATATCCATGAAGCCAAAGTAAGGAAAACACTGGAAATTACTTAGACTAACCTTGCTGGTAAGTAAAAAATGGAATTGCTACCAAAACAGAGGACAGTGCAAGTCTGGAAGACAACAGATTACAGGATTTGAGGAAACACGGCAGATTAATCTGATCAATTTCTTTCACTGGGTGACCAGAGCCAGATCAGAGAAGTGCAAAATTGGATATGCTTAGATTTTAGCAAGGCTGTTGTCATGATTCTGTACAAGCAACATAAAAATAAACTGAGTGTCCTTGGTATGGGCCCTAAAATGACAAAATTAGAAACTGATGGAGTGGGAGATGATAAAGGGCAATGGCAACTGAAATTAACTCTAAGTAAGGGGCATTATCAATGAGATGCCACAGGGACTGGTTCTTTTTAATATTTTTGTATGTCATGTCTTAACAAATTGTGTGGAATTAGGAGCCAGGACAAAATCTTAGGAGTCAGTGCTTGTTACCTCCCCATCCCCCCTGCTCCAGTTCTCTCGCACTGGTCTCATTTTCTCGTGAGACCAGTGCTAGAGTTCCTACACCATGTGTCATCTTCAGATAACAATACTTATAAGCTTTAGATGGCAAGTGTCCCTTTGTGTGTGTAGTGCGTCGCCCATGCGTGTGCATGTGCGGGGTGCGTTATTTAGGGTGTCATCCAGGTGTGTACACGTGCGGGGTGCGTATGTAGGGTGTCGTCCAGGTGTGTGCGTGTGCGGGGTGCATGTGTGCCTGTGTAAGGGTCTACAAGTAAGGTAGTTAAGATTTAATTCAAAAAAAAATGCAGTTTCATGTATTTCGGATGCAAAAACCCAAGGAAACGGTACAGTATAGCAGCTGAAGTTCTGTGCACAAAAAAAAGAACAAGATTTGGGGGCGATTCTGATGATCTTAAGGTTGTCAAGCAGGTAGATAGGACAACAGCATAAGCCAGAATGATGTTCTGATGCAATGGAAGAAGAATGGCCTGCAAGAAAAAGAAGGCAATACTGTCTCCAAAGCAAGAAAGACATGTTTGGCGTACTATATGCAAGTCAGAGACCATACATTCAAAAGGTTATAAGATGAGGCTAGTCCAGAGGGCAGCTACTACAATGGTGAGTGGTATCTGTCAAAAGCAAATTGGAATTAACTTAAAAATCTAAATAAGAATACTTGGGGATGAGTAGATTAAGATACATTTAAATACCTCCAAGATATAAATGCACATGAGGTGGAACACAGGATCTGGTAAAAGAGTTAAGGATGTTAGGACCACTTGGCAATAGTGATCATAGCACGATTGCATTTGATTTAATAAATGGAGAGAGGACGGCAAGGAAATCCGCAGTACTACCTTTTAACTTTAAAAAAGGGAGACTATGATAAAATGAGGAAAATAGTTAAGAAAAATGTAAAAAAAGGAGCTGCAAAGGTTAAAGAGTTACATCAAGCACAGATTATGTTTAACAATACTATTTTAGAAGCCCAGACCAGATGTATTCCACTCTTTAAGAAAAGTGGAAGGCCAAAAAACTACCAGCATGGATTAAAGATGAGCTCGGAGAGGCTGCTGTAGGCGAAAAAAGCATCTTTCAGGAAATGGCAAAAGGAGCCAAATGATGAAAATGGGAAACAAAATAAGAACTAGCAAGTTAGATGCAAAGCATTGAGATAAGGCAGAGAAAGAGAAAATCTGAAAGAAAGCTTGCCGTGGAAGTAAAAACGCACAATAAAAATGTTTTCAAGTACATTTGTAGCAAAAAAATCTGTCAGAGAGTCAGATGGACAATTAGATAATAGACAGATAAAAGGGGCACTAAGGGAGGACATGGCCATAGCAGCGAGACTGAATGAATTGTTTGCTTCGGTCTTTACTGAAGATAATGTAAGGAATTACCCAAGCCTGAAATGGTATTTAAAGGTGATGTATCGGAAGAATTCAAATGAATATCAATAAACCGAGAAGATGTATTACAATTACAGTATTTGATAAACTGAAGAGTATCAAATCATCTCGACCAGAAGGTATATATCTGAGTGTGATGAAAGAACTGAAATATGAGACTACAGACCTACTATAAGTAATCTGTGAACTATCATTAAAATTATCAGTAGAACCTGAAGACTGGAAAAGGGCAAATGTAACATCAGTTTTTAAAAAGAGATCCAGGGGTGATCCAGGAAACTACAGACCAGTGAGTCTAACATCAGTACCGGGCAAAAAGCATAGTTACTCACCTGTAACAGGTATTCTCCGGGGACAGCAGGAATCAGTCCTCACATATGGGTGACATCAGCACCGATGGAGTTCTCACAGAAGCATCCCCCAAGCTTTCAAAGAAAGCTTTGGGAGATGCCACCAAGCATATGTGGTCCCCTTCCCGCCAAAGGGTGCTATCTTGCTAAGTCAGATGACATAACGTGCTATGGGTCAAAATTGTTTCTGAATGAATATATTCTATAACCAACAGTATATCCAGGGGGTTTAAATTTAGAAATTGATTGGTCAGTTTGCCTCTGAACCAAATAAAGTTAACCAATCTAAGTAGGGGATTCTTGAGTTTCCATGACGTCAAAGTCCCTTTAAAGCATCTAGGGGAAAATAGCTTCTCCGCATGCGCGGCGTTTTTCCATATGATCTTTCAGTTAAGAAGACTCTTCAGTGAAACGTGGGCAGCATTCATCATGAGGTGGAGTGGAGGAGTGGCCTAGTGGTTGGGGCAAGGTACTTCAGGCCGGAAGGTCGGTGGTTCAAATCCCAATAGAGGACAGCAACCTTGGGCCGGAAGGACTGGGGTTTCTAGTCCCACAGGTGCTCCTTGTGGTCTTGGGCAAGCCACTTAACCCTCCATAGCCCACGTTTCCTGTAAAATAGTTATCTCCAAGTTATAATGCCCTGTTCAATGTAATTTCAGTTTGTTCAATGTAAACCGCACTGATGCAGAATAGCGCGGTATATAAGAGAATGTAAATAAATAAAAATAAAATAAATGAGGTATTACCCATTTCCTCACTAGTTACATATGGTCTTGAAAGGCTATTTTCTTGGACTTTTTAAATTGTACTTTAGGGTAATAAGTTGGTAAAGGAGTTTTGTTATCTAAGTTCTCCTATCTTTTCAGATTTTAACGAGATCTTTAATTCCCCTGACGAACCGCCTCAGTGTGAAACGCAAGGCGCCAAAAATATTAGCGTTGGGATTTGGAAAACAGCCAAGTAGCAACAGATTCTATTTGCCGAAGAGTTATTGGGCAGCATCCTGATTACCAAGCTAAGTATTCTATGCATATATACAATTTAAGCTTGGAGCCCTGTTACATTGACAACAATCTGGAACTACTGGCAAACGTATTTGGTAAAATAATTAGAAAACTCAGCAGATCCTTGATGTGAAATCGGCACACCGTTGAAGTTTCATTGAAACGAGAGAGTGATGCACGTATTGATCTGAGATCAGCTGGAGAATTCTTTAAGATATTTTAACTCTGTTAACGGGTTGAATGAAAAGTTATTTTGATTAAGTCAGATGACATAACAAAAAGCGGCAAAAATAAAAGATGGTAAAGGAACAACTCCAAGTGAAGGAGTGAGGGTTGTGAGGACTGATTCCTGCTGTTCCCAGAGAACACCTGTTACAGGTAAGTAAAAGCATAGTAACTCACCTGTAACAGTTGTTCTCCAGGGACAGCAGGAATCAGTCCTCACTTATGGGTGACATTGGCACCGACAGAGCCCGCGTGGAACAATTCCCCAGCTTTCAAAGAAAGCCTTTGGGATTACTGCCAGGAAATACGTGGTCCTCTTCCCGCCCAATGGTGTCACCCTGCTCAGTCAGGTCCGTTAGCTCGAGCCCTACCAAGCAGATGGCAAGGGAAGGATAAAAATCCAGCAACTCATTAGGGGAGGTTGGAGGGTAGTGATGACTTATTCCTGCTGTCCCTGGAGAACACCTGTTACTGGTGAGTAACTATGCTTTCTCCAGGAACAAGCAGGAAGTCAGTCCTCACTTATGGGACTACCCAGCTACAGGCTACCGAACCTGTAACCAAAAATGCCTCCGCGAAGTCATAAGCAGAAGCCAATGCCTGAAGGAGCCCGAGTCCTCAGGTCCCTGGGGCGAAACCGTCGGTAGTCATCGAGAAGGGTTGGAGACAGGAGTTGCTTATACCCCAAACAGATTACGGAGTACAACCTGGCCGAAGGCACTGTTTTGGAGGGACTCCCTCTCCAGGCAGTAGTGAACAGCGAAGGTATTCGCTGAAGACTAGGTCACAGCCCGGCAGATGTCTGTCAGAGGCACTGAATGCAACGAAGCTACAGAAGCCACCTTGGCTCGGACGCCATGTGCAGTGACCCAGCAATCCAACAGGGTGCCCGCCTTCGTGTGAGCGAAGGCGATGCAGTCCGCCACCTAGATGGAGAGGGTGCATTCTGTGACTGCCTGCTCCAGGCAATTGGGATCATAGGTCACGAAGAGTCAACCAGACTTACGATGAGGCTGGGTGCGCTGCAGATACAAGGCAAGAGCCCTCTTTCAGTCGAGTGTATGCAAAACTGCCAATGCCTGGTCGGCATGGGGTCTCGGGAAGAAAGTCAGCAAGACTATCTCCTGATCGAGATGAAAATCCGAGACAACCTTCAGCAGGAACTTGGGGTGGGTACGGAGGACCACCCTGTTCCTATAGAACCTGGTATAAGGAGCTTCAGCCAGGAGAGCCAGGAGCTCGCTGACCCGGCGGGCCGAGGTCAAAGCCACCAGAAAGACAATTCTTCCACAATAGGTGCCGAAGCGAGCATGTCACCATCGTCTCGAAGGGTGAATGGGTAAGCTGCAAGAGCACTAAGTTCAGGTCCCACTCCACCTGGGAAGGCCGGATGGGAGGTTTAGATAGCAAGAGACCCAGCATAAAGCAGGAGACCAAGGGCTGCTCCGAGACGGGTTTGTCCTCTATGGGGAGGTGAGTAGCCGAAATGGCGCTCATGTTTACTCTGACAGAAATCGACTTCAGCCCCTCCTTCGAGAGATGGAGAAGGTACTGGAGGACTCACCGAGTGGGATAAGAGAAAAGGTCATTCTGGAGCTCGGAGCACCAGATCGAGAAGCATTGTCACTTAAAGGCATAAGCTCGTCTCGTCGAGTCCTTCGTCGACACGAGGAGGACCTCTTCGACCTCCTCCGGGAGGTCTAGCACTGCTAGGGAGACCCGTTCAGCCGCCAGGCCGCAAGGGACAATGCGGCCAGGTTCAGGTGTAGCACCTGCCCCACCTCCTGCATTAGCAGGCCTGGGGCACAGCCCAGGGGAACCAGAGGCTCGGACGTGAGTCAGAGCAGGAGTGGGAACCACGGTTGCCGAGGCCATGAGGGAGCAATGAGTATCATCGATGCTCGGTCCTGCTGAGTTTGAAGAGGGTCCTCTCAATGAGAGGAGTGGGAGGGAATGCGTAAAGAAGCCTGGAGGACCAGCTCAAGAGGAATGTATCCGGAGCCTCTCTGCACGGATGTGGGACCAGGCCGCAGAAGCAGAGGAGCTGTGTGTTCATCAGGATGGCAAACAGGTCCACGGTGGGGGTCCCCCACCAATGGAACAGCAAGTCTTTCAACTCCGGGTCCAGCCACCATTCGTGAGGGCGGAGGATCCTGCTGAGTTTGTCCACAAGGAGGTAGACCGCTCATAGGGTAATCCCCCAATGGAAGGTGAAGGAGCACAGGAGGGGCGATCCTGTGCCCCCCTCCTTGTTGATGTAGAATACTGCCACTCGGTTGTTAGTCTGCACGAGCACCGACTTTCCTTTGAGATGGTCCTCGAAGGCCCTCAGGGCCCACCGAACCAACAGAAGCTCGAGCAAGTTTATTTGCTGTTGAGACTCTTCGGGTGACCATCGCACCTGCATGCACAGTGCACCGCAGTGGGCTCCTCACCCTAGCAGGGAGGCATCCATTGTCAGCACTAGTTCGTGCTGTGGGGTCTGGAAGGGCAGCCCCTGGAGAAGGTTGTGGGGGTTCTGCCACCAGTCTAAGGACCTGCGAAGGTTGTGGAAGACCCGAATGGGGTGTCTGAGGTGACCGGAGGCCGGGCTCCACTGACTGATGAGGCACCACTGGGCCGTCTGCATGTGCATGCGAGCATGTGGAATCACATGGACGGTGGAGGCCATGTGCCCCAGGAGGCACAGCATAGTCCATGATCAGAGTGTTGCTCTGGACCTGGGTTGCCTGGGCTTGAAGGCGAGCTGCGCGGTCTGCCGGCAAAAAGACGATTGCCCGCTGAGTGTCGAGGCGTGCGCCGATAAACTCCAAGACTTATACTGGTTCGAGGTGGGACTTGGGTTAGTTGACCAAGAACCCCAGACGCCCGAGGAGGATTGTGAGTGATGAGCCAGTCGTCGAGGTAAAGGAAGACCGGTACGCCCTGTCATCTGAGGGCGGCGGCGACCGCAGAGAGGCCCTTTGTGAAGACCAGCGGGGCAGATGCGAGTCCGAAGGAGAGCACCCTGTATTGGTAATGCTCACCATACACCCTGAAGTGTAGGAACTGCCTGTGCTGGGGATGAATCAGAATGTGCGTGTAAGCGTCCCTGAGATCCAAGGAGCACAGCCAGTCATCCTTCTGGAGGAAGGGCATTATGAACTTCCCCCCCACCAGAAGCCTGTTTAGTTTTCGGAGGTCGAGTATGGGCCATAGGCCTCCCCTCTTCTTCGGGACGAAGAAGTACCGGGAATAAAAGCCTCGACATCGGAGGTGCGTCTGTACACTCTCAACCGCTCGCTGGGCGAGGTGGTTGTCTAACTCCCGCTGCAGGAAGGTCTGGTGCGCAGGGAGTCGAAAAGGCTCTGCTGGGGAGAAGGGAGGGGGAAGCCTGTCCAGACAGACGTGAAAGCCATCCCAGACTACTCGGAGGACCCAAGTGTCTAACGTGATGGACGCCCACTGAGGGGAAGAGGAGGACAGGTGTCCCCCCACTGGCTGCGGTGCTGCAGGGGTGCGAAAGCCTACGCTGCTGGCGTCAAAACCCTGAGGCGGCGCCGGAGTTTGGGCCTTGAGCCCTTTTGGCTTGCGGTGACCTTGGGGCCCATATTTTCCCTGCATTGCGGTGGTCAGCACGGGAGTGGGTGGGTACGGTGGGTAGCCTCGGTAGGGTAGGCCCTTCCACAGGAAGAACGGCTTCTTAGTTTGCTGTTTCTTCCGAGGGAGGGAGGAGGTCTTGCACGAGAGGTGGGTTCGGGTGACAAACTCAGTTTATATCTCAGCGGCCTTATCCTCCATCGGTTTAACGAAGAGCTGCTCACCCAGGCAGGGTACATCTAGGAGCTTTTCCTGGACCCACTGCTCCAAGTCCGAGGACTAGAGCCATGCCTGGCATTGGGCCCTGATGCCAGCGGACGCCACTCGAGCCGAGGACTCAAATTTGTTGTAGGCGGTGCAGGAGAGGTATTTCAAGCACTCCGCGATGGACTTCAGAAGGGTCCGGAACCTATTGAGGGGTTTGCCTGCAAGGGCCGCAGAGAAACCCCCGAGTTCCTTGGCTAGGTCATGCAAAAACATGCCCATGTACAATTGGTATGCCTGAATACGGCATGAGAGCATGGACCCTTGATAGGCTTTGCGGTCTAGGGCGTCAAGGGCTCTCGACTCCCTGCCCGGCAAAACAGGACTTCGGGCTCTTTTGTTTTCTCATAGCCGATTCCACCAGCATGGAGGTGTGGGGAAGTTGAGTTTTCCTGAACCTGGGGCCGCGCTGGACCCTGTACATCGCATCGAGGCGCTTACACATGATGGGAAGCGAAGGAGGAGTCTCCCACATGCGGAGCAGCAGCCTGGACACAATGGGAGGAACCGGGACAGTAAGAACTACGCTTTCTCCAGGAACAAGCAGGAAGTCAGTCCTCAAATATAGGACTCCCCAGCTACAGGCTACCTAACGTCCATACCAAAAATAGGGGCTCCCTCACGGGGAGCTGCAAGCAGCAGCAATTTAGTCCATGTCCACATACCACAGTAGGACCCCTGTGTCCAATGAAACCAGCACTCCAGTAACCTGAACAAAGAAGGGTCGGAAGGTAGGAGTTGCCTAGACCCCGAAGAGGTTACAGAGCACAATCTGGCCCAAGGCACTGACCCATCAGGACACCATTTCCAGGCAGTAATGGGCTGCGAAGAAATGGACTGAAGACCAGGTGGCGGCCCAGCTGATGACCACCATCGGGACAGAGCGCATGTTTGCCACCGAGGCCGCCATGGCGCTGACACGGTGCACCATGATGCGGCCTTCCAGCGGGAGCCTCGCCTGCTCATAAGCGAGGGCGATACAGTCCACCACCCATATGACAGCGTACGCTTGGTCACTGCCTCCTCCCAGTCTACTAGGGTAATAGGAGATGAAAAACTGAGAAGCTTTGCAGTGGCCCTGAGTGCGCTGCAAATAGAAGGACAAAGCCCTCTTACAGTCCAAGGTGTGAAGGACCGTCTCCGCCTGACTGGAGTGAGGTCTTGGAAAGAAAGTAGAGAGCACCACTTCCTAGTTGAGATGGAAGGGTGATACTACCTTCAGCAGGAATTTGTACTGTTTGCAAAGCATCACTCTGTTCTTGTAGAGCCTGGTATAATGTGCCTCTGCCACATGGGCCTGAAGCTCGCTAACTCTGCGAGCGAAGGTGAGTGCAACCAGGAAAACCATCTTCCAAGAGAGGTAGGGAAGGTGGCAGATAGCCAGAGGCTCGAAGGGTGGGCGAGTGAACTGCCCCAACACTATGTTGAGGTCCCATTCGGATGCTGAAGGGCGAACCTGGGGCTTCGATAAGAGCAGGCCCCGAAGAAAATGGGTCACCAAAGGTTGGACAGAGAGGGGCTTATCATCCACCGGGTGGTGGTGAGCCGCCAGGGCACTAAGGTGCACTCGGATGGAGTTAGACTTGAACCTGGATTGGGAGAGGTGGAGAAGGTACTGTAACACCAGTGCCACTGGGCAGGAGAAAGGGTCAGCCCTATGCTCGGCGCACCACACCAAGAATCTGCGCCATTTGAGGGAGTAAGCCTATCTAGTAGAGACCTTGCAAGAGGCCAGTAGAATGTCTTCCACCTCAACCGAAAGGTTGAAAGTGGGCAGTGTCACCCTGTCAGCTGCCATGCTGTCAGCGACAGGGACGCCAGGTTGGGGTGCATAAGAGAGCCCCCCTCCTGAGATAGAAGTCCCGAGGCAGTCCCCAAGTGGATGGGGGTCTCCACTGTCAACTGTAAGAGCAGCAGGAACCACGGTAGACTGGGACACTGAGGAGCTCTCAGGATGAGCAAGGCCCTGTCATGGACAGCCCTGAACAAGGTCTTGGCAATAAGTGGCATAGGAGGGAAGGCGTACATGAGGCATTCCGACCATCAGACAAGGAATGCATCCGCTGCCACCCTGGAGGAGTAGGCCTGCTGAGAACAGAAGCAGGGCAACTGGAAGTTGTCCAAGCTGGCGAAAAGATCCATCGTGAGCACCCTAGGGATGGACCCTAAGGTTACTGCTTGGGTTAGAAATTGGTTGGGTGGGAGGTGACAAAGAGTACAAGTAAATGGAGCTCACTCTGAGGAGAAGGATGTTACCAGTGGTGTGCCCCAGGGATCTGTCCTTGGTCCGATTCTTTTTAACATCTTTGTTAGTGATATAGCGGAAGGGCTGTCGGGTAAGATTTGCCTCTTTGCGGATGATACCAAAATATGCAATAGAGCAGACACCCAGGAAGGTGTAGATAACATGAGGAGGAATCTAGCTAAGCTTGAAGAATGGTCTAGAATTTGGCAGCTGGGATTAAATGTTAAAAAATGTAAGGTCATGCATTTGGGCTGCAGCAATCCAAGGGAGCAATATAATATAGGGGGTGAAGTACTTTTGTCCACTAAAGAAGAGCGAGACCTAGGCGTGGTTGTGTCTGATGATCTTAAAGTAGCTAAACAGGTAGAAAAGGTGACGGCAAAAGCTAGAAGGATGCTTGGGTGCATACGGAGAGGAATGGCTAGCAGAAAAAAGGAGATGATAATGCCTCTCTCTAAGTCTTTGGTGCGACCTCATTTGGAGTATAGTGTGCAATTCTGGAGACCGCACCTTCAAAAGGATGTGAACAGGATGGAGTCGATGCAGAGGGTGGCTACTAAAATGATTAGTGGTCTTCATTATAAAGCATATGAGGACAGACTGAAGGATCTTAATATGTACACCTTAGAGGAAAGGCGGGATAGAGGTGATATGACTGAGATATTTAAATACCTCCGTGGCATAAATGTTCAGGGAGAGAGCCTCTTTCAATTGAAAGCAAGTTCTGCTATGAGGGGACATGGGATGAGGGTGAAGGGAGATAGATTCAGGAGTGATATGCGGAAATATTTCTTTGTGGAAAGAGTAGTGGATCCGTGGAATAGTCTCCCAGTGGAGGTGGTAGAGATGAGGACAGTAACTGAATTCAAAAAAGCATGGGACAAACACAGAGGATCTCTAAAGGTAAAAAGGGGACTGTTGTAGTTGTTGATATGGATTGGTCTTTTTCTGTCATCATATTTCTATGTTTCTATGTTTCTATCATGGGTTCCCCCCAGAGCTGGAAAAGCCAACTGGCCACCCTGGGGTCCAGTTGTCACTTGTGCGGCTGGAAGACTCTGCTCAGCCTATTGGCCAGAAGGTAGTACTGGCCTGGCAGGTACACTGCCCGCAGGAGGATACCCTGTTGGATTGCGGACGAGGACCAGTGCCTCCCGACAAAGGGTACGAGTCCCTGTGCCCCCCTGCTTATTCACGCAGAATATCGCTACCTGGTTGTCCATCTGGACCAGCACCGGCTGGTGACGCAAGTGGTGACAGAAGACTCGCAGAGCTAAGCTTATGGCTTGGAGCTCCAGGAGGTTGATCTGCTTGGTGCTCTCGTCTGGTAACCAGATGCCCTGGGAGCGGAACTCGCCACAGTGGGCTCCCCAGCCAAGCAGGGAGGTATTCGTTGTGAAGATCCTTGAGGGGCTTGGGGCCTGAAAAGGCATGCCCGCCTTGAGATGCTGGAGAGACTGCTACCAGACCACAGAGTCTGTCAGTTAGTGGCTTACAGAGACTCTGTCTCAGAGGCGACCAGTGGCCTGAGATGACTGGTCCAGGAGACACCAATTTGCTGCCCTCATGTGGAGGCGTACGTCTGAGGTGACGTGGACCGTGGAGGCCATGTGCCTGAGGAGGCGCGGAAGAAGCCGAACAGGCATCGAGGGACGGCACTGTATATCCCGTGCCAGTCCTGAGATGGTCGACTCTGTCCCTGCGCAAGAAGGTCTTCGACTGGAAGAGTGTCGAGCTTTGCCCTAATGAACTCCAGGCATTATGCCAGGAGGTGGTGAGACTTGGGGTACTTTATGACAAACCTCAAATATTGCAGGACCTGAATGATGTGTGCGGTGGCCTGCTGCACCTCTGAGGCCGTGACCTTATGAGCCAGTCATCCAGATAGGGGAAGACAAAGACCCCTTGGAGGCAGAGGAAGGTGGCCAAGACTGCCAGGCATTTTGTGAAGACTCTTGGGGCTGGGGCCGAGGCCAAATCGAAGGGCAACACTCTGAACTGAAAATGCCCCACATTACAAATCGCAGGTACTGCCTGTGGTAGGGGTGAATGAGAATGTGAATCTAAGTATCTTTGAGGTCTAAGGAGCTTAGCCAGTCTCCCTGCCAGATGTATGGCAGCAATGTACCAAGGGAAAGCATCTTGAACTACTCTCTCACCAGGAATTTGTTGAGGTTGCATAGGTTGAGGATGTGCCTTAGGCCCCCCTGACTACCTGAAGTGCCCCAGGAGTCAGTGGTGATGGTCAACCACCTCTGGGCAAACAGGGCCAGATGTCCCACTGTGGGCTGCTGATCTCCTTGGGGTAGACAGTAACATAGTAACTGACGGCAGATAAAGACCAGTATGGTCCATCTAGTCTGCCCAGTAAGATGGCAAGAGTAGGTGCACCTGCCACTCCGTGCAGGCCACCCCTCCCCATGTCTTTGTTTTAGGGGTGAACCTACCGCTCCGTGTAGGACACCCCTGTATGTTGAGAAATTAGTTAGTTAAGTTTATTTTGACTTTATCCTGTTGCTGTAAAGGGATCCACTGTGTCTGTCCCATGCCATTTTGAATTCTGTCACTGTATTTGCCCACAACACTACCATCGGGAGGGCATTCCAAGCATCCACCACCCTTTCAGTGAAAAAGTATTTCCTGACATTGCCTTTCAATTTACCCCCTTGCAACTTCATGTTATGCCCTCTAATTTTACAGCTTCCCCGTCTTTGGAAGAGGTTTGTTTGTTCATTATTTCTCTAAGTATTTAAAGGTCTGAATCATATCTCCCCGTCTCTCCTCTCCACCAGAGTGTACATATTTAGGTCTTCAAGTCTCTTCTCATAAAGCTTCTGATGCAGGCTCCAAATCATTTTGGTTGCCTTCCTCTGAACAGTTTCCAGTCTTTTTATAATATCCTTTGCAAGACAAGGTCTTCAAAACTGAACACAGTATTCCAAGTGAGGCCTCACCAGTGACTTATACAGTGGCATTAGTACCTCTTCCTTTCTGCTGGTAATTCTTCTTTGTATGCAACCCAACATCTTCCTGGCTTTTGTCACTGCCTTATCACACTGTTTTGCCACCTTGAGATCTGCAGAAATAATCACACCAAGTTCCTTCTCCTGGTCCGCGCACACCAACCTCTCGCCCCCTATCGCGTACATTTCCCCTGGATTTCTGCTTCCCAATTGCACGACACTGCACTTCTTCACATTAAATCTTAACTGCCAAGCATTAGACCATTCTTCCAGCTTTTGTAGATCTTTCCTCATGTTATCCACTCCCTCAGGGGAGTCCACTCTGTTGCAAATTTTCGTGTCATCTGCAAAAAAACAGACTTTTCCATGCAGTCCTTCAGCAATATCACTCACAAATACACTGAACAGTGCCAGGCCCAGGACCGAACCCTGGGGCACCCCGCTAATCACCCTCCTTTCATCCGAGTGAGCTCCATTTACTATCACCTTCTCGTCTGTCAGTCAACCAATTTCTGATCCAGTTCACCACCTTGGGACCCATCTCCAAACTACTGAGTTTATCCTATCAAAGGCTTTGCTGAAATCCAGGCAGATGACATCCATCGCATGCCCCTGATCTAGTTCTCCGGTCACCCAGTCAAAGAACTCAATCAGATTTGTTTGGCAAGATCGTCCTTTGGTAAAACCATGTTGCCTCAAATCATGCAACCTGTTGGTTTTGAGAAAGTCCACTATTCACTTTTTCAGAAGCACCTCCATTACTTTTCCTGCCACCGAGGTAAGGCTCACGGGCCTGTAGTTTGTCACTTCTTCAATGTCACCACTTTTGTGAAGAGGTACCACATCAGCCCTTCTCCAGTCCTGAGGAACTACTCCTGTTTCCAAGGATCTGTTGAAAACATCCTTTAACGGCACTGCAAGAACCTCTCTGAGCTCTTTCAGTATCCTGGGATGTATCCCATCTGGTCCCATGGCCTTGTTCACTTTCAGTTTTGCAAGTTCTTCTAACACATCATCTTCAGTGAATGGTGTGGTATCTACTTCATTCCCATTTTTATATTTGCGAGTCACAGATGGTCCTTCTCCAGGATTTTCTTTAGTAAAAACAGAGTAAAAGTATTTGTTTAGCAATTTTGCTTTTTCAATGTCACTTTCCACAAATCCGTTCCCAGCACTTCTTAGTCCTGCAATTCTATCTCTGATTTTCCTCCTCTCCCGAATATACCTGAAGAAAGTTTTGTCGCCACACTTCACATCTTTAGCCATCTTTTCCTCTGCCTTTGATTTTGCTTTCCTTATTTCTCTTTTTGTCTTTTTTAGTTTGATCCTGTATTCCTTACTGTGTTCCTCTGTTTGCAAGCTTTTGAATTTTGTGAAAGCTGTGTTTTTTGCCTTTATTTGAGCAGCCACTTCTTTGGAGAACCAAACAGGTTTCCTTCTCCTCTTGGTTTTATTTACTTTCCTTACATATTTATCTGTTGCCCCTTTTATTGCCACCTTTAGTTTAGCCCATTGCAATTCCACTTCCCTTATCCAATCCCACCCTGCCAACTCCTCCTTCAGGTACTTGGCCATTTTACTGAAGTCACTGTTTTTGAAGTTTAGGACTTTGAGCTTGCTATGATTGGACTGCACCTTGGCTTTTATCTCAAACCACACCATGTGATGATCACTGTTGCTCACAGGGGCACCCACCCAGACATTCGACACGCTCTCACCGTTGGTGAGCACTAAATCCAGCATTGAGCTTTCCCTGGTTGGTACTCCAATCCACACCAGGTAGATTAAAGTCACTCAATATGATTACTTCCCCCTTTGTGGCTATCTTGGCAATATCTATAATCAATTCATTATCTATTTCTTTCATTTGAGTCAGAGGTCTGTAGACTACAGCACTATGGATGACAGTGCCATCTCCTCTTTCCAACACAATCCAGAGCGCTTCTTCTTTTCCCCATGCCCCCCTGCATTGCAGTAGCTTTAATATTGCTTTTTACATACAAGGCTACTCCTCCTCCTTTTGTACTTTCTCTGTCTCTTCTGACTAGATTATAGCCAGCTATGGCTATATCCCATTCATGCAATTCATGCAATGGCCAAAATGCCCATGTCCATTTCCTCCATTAGGGCTTCCAGGTCTGGAACTTTGTTGGCTAAACTTCGAGCATTTGTGCTCATTACTTTCCAGCATTTAACTGGCTTGCATGTATTTTTCATTGATTTTGTTCTGCCCACTTCTTCCCAACTTGTCGTTGTGTGGCTATTTCTGATGTTGTTCTGCATTTGCCGAGAGTGACATCCTGAACAAGTTCTTCTCCATCCATCAACCCCCTTTTCTAGTTTAAATGCATATCCACATTCTGCCTGAATTTTTCACTTAGGATTCTTTTCCCTGCGACAGAGAGATGTAGTCCATCAGCACAGTATAGTCTCTTGTTGGTCCATCTGTTTCCCCAGTCGCCAATAAATCTGAATCCTTCTCATTCGCACCAGGTCTGGAGCCTTGTATTAAAGCTGTTTATGCGATGCAGCCTTTCTGCCCCCTTACCATGAACAGATAGGCTATGCTCAAGGAGTCAAAAGCTCCCCCCCTGGTAGGGCCAGAGCCGATGCCTGGGGTTTTGGAGCCTTCTGCTTACAAGGGCCATGCCCGTGTCCCGTGGCCTGCTGACCCTGTTGGGAAGCTGGGAGGCCTGAAAAGGTAGATACTTTCTATAAGCAGCTCCCTTCTTTGGGTAAAAGGACTTTTTACCTGAGCCTTCCATCGGGGAGGGGCAGCAGTCTTTTTAGAGAGCCTTGTCCTCATCATGAACTCGGTCTCCAGCTCAGCAGCCTTGTCAGTCATGGGTTTGCCAAAGAGGTTCTCTCTCCTTATCAGGAGACATCAACCAATTTGTCCTGAACCCACTGCTCGAGGTCAGACGACTGTAGCCAAGCTTGGCGGCATGCACCGATGTATGCTGCCGCTACTTGAGCCGCAAACACGAACCAGTCATAGGCCGCTCGAGACATGAATTTGAAGCATTCACGGACTGTCTTGGTCAGGTTCTTCAACCGCTACAAGGGTTCCTCCTCAGAGAGACCAGCTGAGAGTCTGGCGAGTTACTTTGCCAGGTCTCTCAAGTGCATGCCCTGGATGCAGCCGTTGAGCATTGAGCCCTGGTAGCACTTTCTACAGAGGGCATCCAGGATGCGGGCCTCCCTGCCGGGGGGCACCGAAGAGTGCATTCTTCTGGCTTTTCAGCCGATGCATGGCCAACTCCACCATCATGGAGTTATGCGGCAGCTGACACTTCTTGAAGCCCGGGCTCTGGCGGACTCGGTACATCGAGTTGAGCCACCTGCTCACCACTGGTACCGAAGCCGGTGTCTCCCACATCCGTAACATCAGCCGTTCCAGGATGGCAGGAATGATCACTGTGAGCAATTCCCTCGGAGGAGCCTCGTACTGGACAATTTCCAACTCAGTCACCCGAGGGTCCTCCTCCGACTCAGCAGGGAATGGCAGGGCCTTTGACATATCCTTCACAAAATCAAGGAAGCCCATATCCTCTGGCGGGAACCGCCGTCGATGCTCTGAGATGGGAGAGTCAGATGGGACGTTGCAGTGGCGACGAGTATTGGGGGGACTCCTCGTCCTCTGTCTCCCACTCGGAGTAGTCTGTAGAGGACTCGTAGGAGGGCTGCTCCGTGGGCCTCAGGGCCCCCGATGCCCTGCGGCTGGCACCCATCATACTTGCTGGGGATGACCAGGGTCCCGTCAAACATGACTCGGATCGCGACCTCGGCCAAGGATCAACTCGGCCTACGAGATGAACTGATCGTGCCAGACCACAGCGCCCGCTGCTGGCCATGAAGGCAGATAAACTGCGCTCCAGGGGCACCATTTTGGACTCCAAACCAGAAGACTGCAGCTTTTGGCACGGGCACCAAGGGACACAAGCCCGACGTTGGCTCCCCCGAAGGGGAATCCTCGATGAGAATAGTATCTGGGGGCCGAGGCCTGTCCACGGTCAGATCCTTTCGGGAAACCTTTGCAGGCCGCTCCCTCTCCAAAGCCTCGGGTGAACATCTCAGACTGCCTGACTGGGGCCAGGGAGCACCCAGCCGGTCAGAACCATCCAAGGACGCCACCTTCGAGGGTTTCTTCTACTTCCTGTGTTCCCTTGAGGGAGACCCCCTTTCTAAGGACCCACAATGAGGCTCAGATTCGGGAGGTTCCACCCGAGACGTCGGGGCCTCAGACGAGACCCTGTTCTTCAGAGGGACTTGAGGGAAAAAACTTGTTGTGCTGCTGCTGGCGGCTCTTGAGGACCTTACTGGACATCCTTTTGCAGAGACCGCAGGCTGCTGGGTCGTAGTCTGGCCTAAGGCAGCGGAGACAGCAGTCGTGTGTGTCGGTCAAAGACATAATTTTAGAGCACCGATCACACTTCTTAAAGCCACTGGTAGCCTTGGGGGAAAAAGTACCCCTGCGAGATCGAAGACTCTTCGGGCTGCCAGTGGAAGAAAACGCCAGAAAAAGAACAAAAACTACAAAAATATACCCGAACGCGACACTGAGGCAAGGAGGTCGGGGGTGGGAAGAGTACCAGTGCGATACCGGAGATGAGTATGACTCAGAGGGAAAAACAACTTTTTCTGGGGACAAGCCAGACAAACATCTGAAGGGCTCTGCGGAAAAAAGGAGACTGAGCATGATGGCACCTTTGAGCGGGGAAGGGGACCACGCATGCATGGTGGCATCTCCCAAAGGCTTTCATTGAAAGCTTGGGGGATGCTTCCGCGAGGATTCCGTTGGTGCCAACGTCATCCATATGTGAGGACTAACTTCCTACTTGTTCCCTGAGAATGGTAGAAACCACTATAAAGAATAAAATTAGTGAACATGTAGATAGTCATGGTTTAATGAAAGAAAGCTAACGTGGGATTCAGCCAAGGAAAGTCTTGTCGTACTAATCTGTTATAATTTTAAAGGTGTGAATTAACAGCTGAGCCAGTCGATATAGTGTATCTGGATTTTCAGAAAGTCTTTGACAAATCCCTAATGAGAGACTCTTGGCAAAATTAAAAAGTCATGGGATAGGAGACAATGTACTACTGTGAATCATGAACTGGTTAAAAATTAGAAAGCAGAGAGTAGGTCCAAATAGCCAATTTTCTCAAAGGAGAAAGGTGAATAGTGGAGTACCCCAGGGAACTCTGCTGGGCCCGCTGCTTTTTAACATATTCATAAATGACCTGGAAATGGGAATAATGAATGAAGTGATCAAATTTGCAGATGAGTGAAAATTATTCAAAACTGTTAAAACCCAACAGGATTGTGAAAAAATGCGGATCTTGATAAATTGGAAGAGTGGATGTCCAAATGGCAGATGAAATGTAATGTGGACAAGTGCAAAGTTAGGCACTTAGGGAAGAACAACTCAAACTATGGTTCCATGATGCAAGGTTCCACAATAGGAATCACTACCCAGGAAAAGGATCTGGGCATCATCGTGGATAATACATTGAAACCCTCTGCCCAGCATGCAGCGGCGGCGGCCAAGAAAGCAAACAGAATGCTAGGAATCATAAGGAAAGGAATGGAGAATAAAACAAAGGAGATTATAATGCCTCTGTATCGTTCCATAATGCAACTGACCTTGAATATTGTGTGCAATTCTGGTCACCGTATCTTAAGGAGGATATGGCAGCATTAGAAAAGGTACAGAGAAGAGCTACCAAAATGATAAAGGGAATGGAAAGATACTCCTATGAGGCGAGGCTTAAAAGGTTAGAGCTCCAATTGCGAGTCCAACTTGCCAGCATAAACAGATAAGGGGGAATCGACAATAACATTCCATAACGCTCCCAGCATTACAACTATCAACTGGAGCAAGTTCTAGCATGACTCTACTTTGGTTCAACATGCTACTTGGCTGGAACAGCTGGAAACTGCAATGCGGAGCCTCCAGATTGTGAGTAATGTGCAGACAAGGGAAAGGGAAACCCTGAATAGAAAAGTACTTTTCCTGGAAAATCGTGTACAAAAGAATAATTTAAGGTTCTTAAATGTCCAGTTATTTCACCAATGAACATGTTGAGGAAATACCTTGGAGATGTTTTGAAGGTACCTGCAGATACGGATGCAGTACCACCTATTGTTTGGGCCTAGTATTTGTCCCTTAGCCCTTCAGTTCAGGGTGTGGAAGGTATCTCTGGACCACCCCAGTCATCTGAAGCTGGGAGTTTGACTGCCTTCCTAGAATCATCATTAGAAGTCATCACAAAAAGGACTACCTTGATAGCAAGTTTTGCTTTTGAGTCAGACAGGATGCTATCTTACAATTGTTTTTCCGTAATATATCTGCTTTATTTCTTGGCTCCAAGATATAGGTTTTCCCTGATGTGTCTAGAGATACACAAAAGAAGCACAGGAAGTTCCTAACCCTGAGATCCAGGGCCTTGAATCTAGGTGCTTCTACGAAAGTTATGTTTACTTGCAAATGATGAGTCAATTACAGCGCGATCTGATAGTTCCTTATTTTTCAAGAAAAGAAAATTGGAGAAGTCACAAGAGAAGTCTGTATGGCTATCACAACATTTAGCCTTAGAGGGCTTGTGTGTGCTTGTTGCCAGCTCCCTCCTTTTATTGAAACTGGGAGCTTCTGTTTACCTCTTGAGTTGATTATGATTCTGAGGCCTGCTTTTGCAATTACTTTACTGTTGCCCTGAAAGTCCACAGTAGAGGCAGAAGCTACATCTTCCTCTGTTCAACTGAAAAGTGATGCCTCTTGCTATCTATCACCATATCTATCACTATCCATCAGGGGGCACCAAACTGCAATTCTGTCCAGAACCTTTTGTCTATATCTCCTGGTCCCATTCACCTAAGCATCTTCAGTGCAAATGCACAGAGTAGTGCCTCTAGATTAGTAGGATGTTCCAGATGTATCAATTCATTTTTTCTGCCGATAGACAGGCTGCATCAAAAATGAACATGAAGAATTGGCTCATTCCAGTCACGTTTGCTAGCCCAATGGAGAAAATGTGGCTTATACTCAGTCACTGTTCACTGGCTCTGGCAACAATCCAAAATTTTGCTTTCCACCTGCTGAACTCAGTCCGGCTTCCCAAAAACCTGAGAGAAGGTAGCTATGAGAAATTGGGAGACTAGACATTCAAATGGCAAATGAAATTTAATACAGTCACGTGCAAAGTTATGCCGTATCAAATACAAAATTCTCCTAACAACATTCAAGCTTCTAAATGACTTCGCCCCATCACATCTAACAACATTACTTCAGACCCCATCTGAATCGAGAGCTCGCAGACAAAATGCAGTCCACTCACTTGACATACCAAAATCATTTAAGAAGACTAAAAAATCCACAAGTGACAGAGCCTTCTCGTTCACCGCCCCCATGCTCTGGAATGATCTCCCACTAGACCTCCGCTCCATAAAGGACCTTGCCCAATTTCGGAAGGAACTCAAAACATATCTATTCTCTGAACACTTCCAAAATCTCCTACCCCCCTAGCTCTGTTCCACAACATCCTCAGACACACCAACTCAGAACCCCCCTAAACCACAACTAGATAACCTCACACAGCCCCCTCACACACACACAAAATTCTTGGTAAAATGGAAATAAATTCCACCACACTCACATGATGCACGATTATCTTGTAAACCACTGTATAGAATCACTTGTAAATAACCTATGTAAATAGTTTGGACAGTTTTTACACCTGTCACTACTGTAAAAAGTTAGAAAGTTTCTCTGTTTCAATGTAATGTATACAGTAGTACACATAATTTGTTAATCTATTCCATTTAAAAAGTTAGAAAGTTTCCTGTTCCATGTAAAGTATACAGTAGTATACATAATTTGTTCCATGTAAACCGCCCTTGATCACTGGAAGGGGCGGTATAGAAGAAATAAGTAAATAAATAAAATAAATAAATTTAGGAAAGAACAACCCAAATTATAGTTACACGATGCAAGGTTCCACAATAGGAATCACCACCCAGAAAAAGGATCTGGGCGCCATCATGGATAATATCTAGAAATCCTCTGCTTAGTGTGCAGTGGCGGCCAAGAAAGCAAATAAAATGCTAGGAATCATAAGAAAAGGAATGGAGAAAAAAAAAGATTATTATAATGCTCCTATATCTTTCCACTGTGTGACCGCACCTTGAATATTGTGTGCAATTCTGGCCGCCATGTCTTAAAAACAATATAGCAGAATTAGAAAAGGTACAGAGAAGAGCCACCAAAATTGTAAAAGAGGGGGAGGAAGTGACGTCATCGGAGTGGATGGCAGCTTAAGTGGAGAGCTCCGTAGCTAAACCCCGAAAATAGTGGCTGGAACGGCGATCCCCCAAGCGATCATACCCCGGACCAAAGGGAGCGGTGGAGAAAAAGGTGGAGAGTACACCGGTGGGATGACAACGCGTAAAAAAACGGCAGACTTGAAAGAGTTTGCCTACAGCGGTGGACAGGCTGGCAGCAGAGAGGCCAAGATGGTGGCGGGAGACCGCATGGCTCGGGACTCAGGAGAGCGTTCCCTGCAGCGGGCTGCTGAGGTGGAGAGAGGAGCGATGGTAGTCAATAATGTGAGTCGCGCTGAATTGAAAGCCTGGTTTGACGAACTCAAGTCGGAGTTGGCTGCTGTTAAGACCGAAGTGGGGGAGGTTTGCAGTGAATTAAGAGAGGAGGTCGGGGAATTAAGCCGGAGAACAGCGGAGCAGGAGCAGCACATGGTGCGAGTGGAAAGCAAGCAAGAGGTACTGGCGCAATCTTTTCAGGAATGGGACCGCTGGAGAGAACAAATGACTCTTAAGATGGAAGATTTAGAAAACCGTACGCGGCGAAATAATTTGCGTATTAGGGGGGTCCCTGAAGAACCTGAGTTTCAGGACAGCCGGCGGGTAGCGGAAGCTATCTGTAAAGACATTTTGGCGGAGGGGGAGGAGGAGGGGGAGCCCCCCGCAGTGGTTCTTGATAGAGCGCATAGGGCGCTTGGGCCGAGTCGCCCTAATTGCCCACGGGACATTGTGCTCTGTATGCATAGTTTCACTCTGAAGGAGAAAATTCTGGCGAAGTTGCGGAAAGCCCGTGAATTCAATTGGCAGGGCTACACTTTGGCAATTTATGCGGATTTGGCAGCGGGAACCCTGCAACGGCGACGGGACATGCAACATATAACTGCCCGGCTGCGCAATGAGAATGTGCGGTATCGTTGGTTGTACCCCTTCGGACTGTCTTTCACAGTGGGCACGCGCACGTGGACAGCACAGACCCGTCAAGAGGCGGAGAAGGCCCTGAAAGATGCTGGATTGGCGAGTGCAGAGGGGCAGCTAGTGGAGGCATCGAGAGTTGAACCAGCGCATGGACCTCTGGCAGCGATGGTAGCTGAGGGGACGGCGAGAGGGGAGCGGCACGGAGGGGCGCAGGTGCCTTTCTCTGAGCCCACCTGAAGTAGCGCCCAGAGCCTATTGAGGCTTCTATTCTTTGACTGTCCCTCCCTGTTACCCCCCTTATGACAGCTGCCCCTGTCCTTCTTCATAAAGGATGGGGAATAAGCTTTGACTGCTTGGGGGTGGGGGAGGGGGGTTAATGGCGGGGACACTGGAGAGACTGGAGGGAACTGATGTTTTTGTTTTCTTATTATGTGTGGTTGTGATATGCCCTGTTCAAGAGTTTGGGGATGCTAGAGTGGGGGGATTGAGTGGGTGGGGGGTTGGTTCTTTGGTTCGGGATTTATGGCTTTAAGTGTTTTGTGTGTCGGTGGGGAGAGGGGGTGCGAAAGCGGGGGGGGGGGGGAAGGGAACCGGGAGAGGATTAACGGGGAATAATTTGGCTGGGTAATAGTGGCATAGCGGGAGGGGGAGGGCTTGGGAAGAGCGGTAGATTGGTATATGGAGGATGCAGGGGCTTGAACTGTGTTATTGCTTTGCCTTTTCTTTTCTTTTCCTTTCTTTTTGATTAACTCCCCCAGCGGCTTCCCCCGCTCTGTTTATTGGTACGGGGGATGTGGAGCGCTTGTTTTCCTCCGGCGGGGAGGGGCTGATGCTGGGTAGCGGGGGGCCTATTATTATTATTATTATTATTACTATAAATCCCCCTATTACTTTTATGTTTAAGTATGTACTGCTTGAGCGGGTGGGTTTGAGGAATGGGCGCGGTGAGAGTGGTTGGGGAGGGGTATTATTGGGTCGGGTACTTTGGGGGTTGGTGATTTGGTCCTGTTGTTCTGGGGGGTGGAGTTGAGGGGGGAGGGGGGGTCGGGAGGGCATGTGCATAGGAGGGGTGGGAGTGGGTAGTCGGGGTTTGCGAGAGGAGCTGGGCTGCACCATACCGATGGGCACTACTCCGCAGGAGGCCTCAGGGGGGCTGAGGAGTAGGATGGGAGGGCAGGGGAGGGGGCTGCGGGGGAGAGGGGGTGGGGGGCTGCGGGGGAGGGGGGGTGGGGCAATAGGGGAGGAGGGGGGTGGGGAGGCAAAGAGGGGAGGGCAAGGGCAGGAGCGGGCATCGGGGGTTGTGGGGGAGTCTAAGTTACGTGTGGTTACGGTTAACGCTAAGGGTCTCCGCACCTGGCGGAAGCGTCGGTTAGCGGAGAAGGAAGGGGGTAGGACCCGGGCAGACTTTGTGTGCCTCCAAGAAACACATCTTAAGGTGGGGCAAGAGAAGTTGCTGGAGACAAAGAAATACCCTAAGGTAGTTCTGGCGGGGCAACGTGCTGAGTCGCGGAAGGGGGGAGTGGGTATAATGGTGGGGGCTAGTATGGTGGATAGGGTAGTGGGGGAATATCGTGATAAAAAGGGGAGGTATGTGGGGGTTCAGGTACAGCTCGGGGACGAGAGGGTGTGGATTTTTAGTTTGTATGGTCCCAATGAGGGCCAGGGGGTATTTTATGAACGTGTGCGGGCGGAGTTGGAGAACCTGGGGGAGGTACCAATTATTGTTGGGGGGGATTTCAATCTGACGGTAAATCCCCGACTGGACAATAGTGGGGGGAGAGGGGAGGGGAAACGGAGGGAGCGGCAGCAGTTGCTACAGATGAAAGAGGGGTTGGGTTTGGTGGATGTGTGGCGGTGTCGTAACCCGGGGAGGAAGCAATACACTTATTACTCCGCGCCTCATGGGACATATAGTCGCATAGATATGATATGGGCAGGGGGTAGGTGGATGAGTAGGGTGGAAGGGGTTGAGCAGGGGTCCATCACGTGGACGGATCATGCGCCTGTGAGTGTGGAGTTTAATTTGGGTTACAAGGATACCGGCGTGAAATTTTGGAGGCTCAATGATTCATTGTTGGATGACTTGGCGATTGTAGAGCGGACCGGGAGGGTACTTCAGGAGTATCAGGAATTTAACTGGAATGGTGAGGTTGGTTTGGGTATGGTGTGGGATGGTTTGAAGGCGGTGGTTCGGGGGCATTTGTTAGGGGAGGCCTCGCGTAAATGCAAACAAAGGGGAGAAACGGAGCGTTATCTTTTGGATGAAATTAAGAAGCTGGAGGAAAGTCATCAGTGTGATCGGCGGGAGGGGGTACTAACGGCATTGCAGAGGCTTTGAGGGCAGTTGAGTCAGCTTCGCGCGGGTAAAATAGCCTATGAGCTCAATGTTCTGCGGCAAACCATGTTTGAAGGGGGCAATAAAGCGGGCAGACTGCTTGCTCGTCGTCTACGAGTGCGAGTGGCTCAGAATACCATTGGGAGTATTAGGAATGGGCGGGGGCAGTTAGTTACTGGGAACAATGACATCCGTCAGACGTTTAAGGACTACTATCAGAAATTGTATAGTAGCGAGGTTACTGAGGGGCGCGAAAAGAGTGACCGATATTTGGATGGGTGTATATTATCCACGCTGGAGGCAGGGGAGGCGGAGAGGCTGGGTAGGCCGATAGAGGAAGGGGAGGTCACTGCGGCGATCAAATCATTGAAAATGGGAAAGGCACCGGGGTTGGACGGTTTGACAGGTAAATTCTATAAGGTGTTTCAGGCAGGTCTTAGACCCTTGTTGTTGGAGGTTTTCAATGGCGTTCTGGCGACTGGATCAGTTCCCGGTTCCATGACTGCGGCGGGGATTACGGCTTTGCTTAAGCCAGGCAAGGACCCTATGGTCTGCAGTTCGTATCGGCCAATATCCCTATTGAATGTGGACGCTAAACTGCTAGCAAAAATTTTGGCTACTCGTTTGCAGCAGTTCCTCCCTAAATTGATTCATGCGGATCAGACGGGTTTTGTGGCCGGGAGACAGGGCGGGGACAACATACGCCGATTGTGTAACCTAACATGGGAGGTGCAGAGGACGGGGCAGAAGGCGGTTTTTATCTCGGTAGATGCCGAAAAAGCCTTTGATCGGGTGGAATGGGATTTTCTGTTGGCGGTACTGGAGAGGGTAGGGTTGGGGGAGAACTTTATTCAATGGGTCAAGGCTTTTTATACGGGGCCGCAGGCCAGGGTCAGAGTGAATGGTAGCTACTCTGAGGTGATTCAGCTTGGCCGAGGTACCCGACAGGGTTGCCCACTATCGCCCTTACTGTTTGCCCTTGCCATAGAGCCCCTAGCGGATCGGGTGCGGCGCGGGGTGGATGTCAAAGGGGTGCAGATGAATACGTGGGAATCTAAAATTGCCCTCTTTGCTGATGACGTTATCTATACGCTTCGGGAACCATTAGTTTCGCTGCCAGTATTGATGCGGGAAGTGGACTTGTATAGTGCGGTTTCGGGCTATAAAATTATTGGAAGTAAAACGGAGATCCTTGGGTTCAATCTGGGAAGTCAGTTAGAAGAGAGCTTGCGTAGTAGCTTTCCCTTCAAATGGGTCACGGGGACCTATCGATATTTGGGGATCCATATGGGGAAGGATTGGCGGCAGCTCTGGGACCAGAACTTTCTTCCGTTATTGCGGGCGGTGAAGGCAGACTTAGCCCGTTGGGGGGGTTTATATCTGACTTGGCTAGGGAGAATTGCGGTTATAAAAATGAATGTTCTCCCCCGTTTTCTTTTTCTTTTTAGTTCTATCCCCAGTCGGATTCCCCCTGGATATTTGAGACAGGTACAGAGGTTGATTTTGGATTTCATATGGGGTGGTAAGAAAGCTCGGGTGTCGCAATATACTCTTTATCGGAGCCAGCGAGGGGGGGGATGGGGGTACCATGGTTGGATAAATACTTTGTGGCGGCTCAACTACAGGCTTTAGGTAGTTGGCAGGCGGAGGCCGAGACCCCTATCTGGGTCGAGTTGGAACAGGACAGGGGAGGGGGAGAGTCTTTGGGCATGTGGATATGGGACCCTGGGGCGCAGAAAGGGGGGGGGGGGCGGGGCGGGAACCCTTTTAAAGAATTTACGCGGAGGCTGTGGTTGGGGGTTAAGCGGCGGATGTTGGGGGGGAAGCGATATACGAGGGCAACCTATATTCGGGGTATGCAGGACTTTGGGCCGGGGAGGGACAGAGGGGTCTTTAGAGAGTGGGGTGTTAAAGGTTTATGCACGTTGGGGCAACTCATTACTGATACGGGGCACCTTCGCACCTTTGGAGACTTATGTGATGCCTATGGGCTGGTGGCTCGGGATTACTTTGCTTACTTTCAGTTAGTATCGTACTTGCGAAGGAATAGGGGTTGGGAGGATTTGAGGCGAGTGGCTACTCCCGGTGAGCTGGCGCTGCAGACGGGGGGGGTGAGGAGGGGCTTGATCTCCCGACTGTATGTGGAGCTCTGCCAGCTGGCACGGGACGGGGGTTTGGGGAAGAGTGTGGGAGAAATGGCTTGGGAGACACAACTGGGGGGAGAGTGGGATGAGGGGCGCTGGTAACATATCTATCGATGGACTCGGTGGTTGGCCCCCGGTACAGCCTATTTGGAGGCTAGTTTAAAGGTCCGGTACCAAGTGTACTGGACGCCTTGGAAGTTAAAGGTCTTGCGTCCTGCAGACACCGGATCCTGTTGGAGAGGATGCGGGCAGAGAGGGGACCTGGAGCACATTATCTGGGGCTGTGCGGCTATTCAGCGGATGTGGGAAAGCTGGGGTGGTTGTGTTCGGGCGATGGTTGGGGTGCCCGTGGATATCACGGCTTCTATGGTGCTCTTAAATGAGATGCCTGAGGAGGGAGATAGGAATATATTAAAACTGGTGGGGTATTGTGTGGGGGCAGCCCGGGGGGCTATTATGGCGTGGTGGAGGAGTACGGAGGTGCCTACACTACCTATGATTGTGCAGAGAGTATGTGCGCAATCTCTGCCCACAGGAATTCCACGATGCCAGCATTTCGGGCGGTGTGGGGTGGATATGAGGTTTGGAGGGAGCAGGGGGGGTTGTGAGTGAGAAGGATGTATGGGGGAAGGGGGGAAGGGGGGGAGGGGGGGAGGGGGGATGGGGGGTGGGTAGGGGCTGGGGTGGGGTGGGGGGAGGTGGGTGAGGGGGGGAGTTTAGCCTGGATTTATTGTTTAGGTTAATTGCAGCATGGTACTTGTTGTATTGCTACTTTTGACATACTGTTTTGTGTTCTTTCTGCTGTGATGATTTGGGTTGATGTATATTTTTCCAATAAAATTAAAAACTTGTTAATCAAAAAAAAAATTGTAAAAGAGATGGAAGGATACCCCTATGAGGTAAGGCTTAAAAGGTTATTATGGCTCTTCAGCTTGGAAAAGAGACGGCTGAGAGAAGATATGATAGAGGTCTATAAAATAATGAATGGAGTGGAACAGGTAAATGTATTTATTTATTTATTTATTTATTTAGCTGTATTTATATTCCGCTTTTCACCGGGTCAAAGCGGTCAATTGGGGGATACATTTAACACGAGGGGATATGACACACATACGTTAATACTTACAGGGAACATGGGCAATGGAGGGTTAAGTGGCTTGCCCAAGACCACAAGGAGTGCCTATAGGACTAGAAATCCCAGTCCCTCCGGCCTGAGATTGCTGTCCCCAGGTGGGACTTGAACCCCCGGCCCTCCGGCCTGAAGTACCTTGTCCTAACCACTAGACCACTCCTCCCTCCTAGATCGGTTGTTTACTCCTTCAAGATGGGACACACAATGAAGCTACAATGTAGTACATTAAAGACTAATCAGAGAAAATATTTTTTCACTCAACATGTGATCAAACATTGGAATGGATTGCCAGAGGACGTAGTAAAAAATGTTAGTGTAGCTGGGTTTAAGAGAGATTTGGACAACTTCCTGAAGAAAATTCCATAAACTGACATTTTGCTTATCAAATAATGTCCTTTCCTTGAGACCTGCTGCACCAATCAAGACAAGTGGGTTGTGTCCCCCTACCAGCAGATGTGGAGTCCTAGGAAACTTCCATAGGCTTCTTTATGACATCATCATGCCATATCAGCCAGAACCACCAGAGGGAGCTTTCAGTAATAGTCAGATCAAAGTACATGGTGAGGAATCTCAGAATTCACATAACCTCAGTGAAGGCAACATGGTTCAATAGAACAATAACCATAACTATGCACAGGATAAGCCTCAAGAGAAGAATTATCAGAAGGGTATGAGCCCGCAGGGCAAACCACAGAGAATAGCAGAACAAGCAGTTAACCAGGGTGGGTACTGGACTGGTCGAGAAAGATTCAAAGAAAGGACATTATCTAGTAAGTAAAATGTCACGTTCCGTATCTTCCTGCTAGACCAATCCAGACAAGTGGAATGTACCAAAGCTATGCGACCAATAGGAGGGAAGGAGGCACAGCAGCATTCAAGACATCTGAGCCAAGGCTGCATCCACTCGACCATGGGCATCCAAACGTAAACGTTTGACAAATGTGGAAAATGAGACTCATGTCTCAGCCCAACAATGTCTAAGGGCTCTACCAAGCAGCACTGCCCACAAAGACACTTGCACCCAAGTGGCATCAACACACATACCTCTCAGAGCTGGCCAGTTCTGTAACAGATACATTGAGAAAACCATCTCCTTGATCCAGCGCCCCAAAGATTCTAAAGCAGCCGCATCAGCTTTATACAGTCCCGCAACCAGCACAAATAGATGCCTGACCTACAAAGGGAGTTAGAAATCTCCAAGCACTGGAACAGGAAGCAGATACCACCTTGGACAAGAACTACTACTACTATTCAGCACTTGTAAAGCGCCACGCATGCAGCACTGCACAGCTGACCTAACAAGAGGTAGCCAACATACAAGAGACAGTCCCTGCCCGTCGGAGTCAAGCTCATCGGAGCTTACAATCTAATTAGAACAAAACATAAGTTAGAACAGTATAGAGCATTAGTCAGTTCTGCGCAAGGTACGGTTTGGTCAGTAGTATGGTCATAAATGACGACGGGGGTTAGGGTTAGATGAGGAAGGAATCAGGATCTGAATGCAACAGTGAAAAGGTGGGTCTTCAATCTGGATTTGAAGAGGGCCAAGGAGGATGCCAGGCGCACAGGCGCAGGTAGGCTGTTCCAGGCATAAGGTGCAGCAAGGTGAAAGGAGCGCAGTCGGGAGTTTGCAGTGCGTGTGAAAGGCATTGATAGAAGTAATTTGTTAGCGGAACGCAGATTTCGAGAGGGGATGTAGGGAGAGATAAGAGGTAGTTAGGGGCCATAGAGTGGATGCACTTATAGGTTAGCAGGAGAAGCTTGAATTGGATCCAGGATTGGACAGGGAGCCAGTGAAGCGACCTGAGAAGAGGAGTAATGTAGGCATGGCGAGGTTGGCAGAAGATTAGTCGAGCGGCGTGATTTTGTATAGATTAGAGGGGAAGGAAGTGGCTAGCGGGAAGACCAGAGAGGAGTAGGTTGCAGTAATCAAGGCGAGAGGAGATTAAGGAGAGGATAAGCGTTTTGGTAGAGTGTTCAGAGAGGAAGGGGCGGATTTTGCTGATGTTGTAGAGAAAGAAGCAGCAGGTCTTAGCTACAAGCTGGATGTGAGCAGAAAAGGAGAGAGAGGTGTCAAAGATAACCCCCAGATTGCGGGCCGAGGGAAGAGGAAGGATAGTAGATCCATCCACATGGATTGAGAGAGGGGGAAGTGGGGGGGAGGAGTTAGGTGGAAAGACAAGGAGTTCAGTCTTGGCCATGTTCAATTTTAATCGGCAATGAGACATTCAGGCAGCGATGTCCAAAAGACAGGCAGAGATCTTGGACTGGGTTGCCGGGGAAATATCAGGTGTAGAGAGGTAGATTTGGGAGTCATCGGCATAGAGATGGTATTGAAAGCCATGGGAGGAGATGAGCTCGCCAAGGCCTTGGGTATAGAGAGAGAAGAGGAGGGGGCCCAAGACAGATCCCTGGGGTACTCCTACATGGAGTTGGGTAGGGGAGGAGGAGGAACCACCAGAGCATACAATGAATGAGTGATGGGAGAGGTAGGAGGAGAACCAGGATAGTACGAAATCCCTGAGGCAAAGCGAGGAGAGGGTGATGAGAAGGTCGTGGTCAACGGTGTCAAAGGCAGCAGGAAGGTCAAGAAGGATGAAGATAGAGTAGAGGCCCTTGGATTTAGCCAGGAACAGGTTGTTTGTGACTTTAGTGAGTGCCGTTTCAGTGGAATGTAGGGGACGGAAGCCGGATTGAAGTGGGTCCAGAAGGGCCTGGGAGGTGAGGAAGTCAAGGCAGCGAAGGTGGACTGCTCGTTCTAATAGTTGGGATATGAAGGGAAGGAGGGAGATGGGTCGATAGTTAGAAGGGCATGTCGGATCAAGTGAGGGTTTCTTGAGGAGGGGTGTGACAACAGCGTGTTTGAAGTCAGTGGAGACAGTTGCAGTGGAGAGTGAGAGGTTGAGGATATGAATGATGGAGGGGACAATGGTGAGGGAGATGGAACGTAGGAGATGGGTGGGGATAGGGTCTGAAGAGGAGGTGGTGGGTTTGGAGGAGGAAAGAAGGAGTGTGGTTTCTTCGTCAGAGATCGAGGGGAAGGAGGAGAGGGTGGCGGGGGAATAAAGATGGGGGAGGAGAAATGGGGAGGAGAGGAGGAAGATGAGGGGGTAGGGAACTGGAGGGTAATTTTGAGGATTTAGTCGTGGAAGTAGTCGGCTAGGGTTTGGGAAGAGAGGGAGGGTGGGATTGGGGGTGGGGGGACCTTGAGGAGAGAATTGAGGGTGTTAAAGAGATGGCGAGGATCAGAGGCTAGGGAATTAGTCAGATGAATGTAGTAGTCTTGTTTGGCAAGTGCTAAGGCTGACTGGAAGGAGCCAAGGATGAATTTGAAGTGTAGAAGGTTTGCTGGGGAGCGGGTTTTGGACCAGGCTCGTTTGGCAGAACGGGTGCAGATGCGTAAGTAACGGATTGTGGGTGAAAGCCAGGGTTGGGGAGTAGATCATTTAACAGGACATGGGGTGGAAGGGGCAAGAGTGTCAAGGGCTGAGGATAGTGTAGCATTGTATAAGGATAAAGCATAGTTACTCACCTGTAACAGGTGATCTCCGGGAACAGCAGGAATTTAGTCTTCACATATGGGTATCGTCGGTACCGACGGAGCCTGCGCGGGAACGCTCCCCAGCGTCCAGTTAGGAAGCTTTTGGGAGCATCCCACAGCGCCTGCGTGCTGCCTTCCCGCCTTTCCCAACTGCCTCTCTCCAGTTGAGTTTAAAGCTGAGACAAAGAGAGAGAGAGAGGGAAAGAGAAAGATAGAGAGATACAACTCCTAGGGGAGGTGGGTGGCTTGTGAAGACTAAATTCCTGCTGTTCCCGGAGATCAACTGTTACAGGTGAGTAACTATGCTATCTCCAAGAAGAAGCAGGAATGTAGTCTTCACATATGGGGAGACCACAGAAGTTGTATGCCCCTGGAACAGGGCTCCACTTCCCCCCATGGATCTCTGGCATCCAAACAGGGATGGCGGGTAGGAGTTGATTAGGTATGGAACAGGTGTTGAAGAAAAGCCTGACCAAACAAGGCATCCCGGCGGGAGTCCTTGTCTAAGCAGTAATGGGCTGTGAAGGTATGAACCGAGGCCCAAGTAGCTGCTCGACAGATGTCGTCGATAGACACAGAGTGCAGATGAGACAATGAAGCTGCCATGGCTCTCACATTGTGAGCTGTGACATGGCCCTCCAGAGGAAGGTTCTTACTCTGATAGGCAAAGGAAATACACTGTGCAAACCAGTTGAACAGTGTTCTCTTGGAGACTGGAAGTCCCAAATGAGAAGGATCAAAAGCAACAAAGAGTTGAGAGGACTTTCTATGTTGCTGTGTTCTTTGCAAGTAAAAGGCTAAAGCTCCTTTACAGTCTAAAGTATGAAGATTCCTTTCTGCATTTGATGCATGAGGTCTTGGAAAGAACACAGGAAGGTAGACTGCTTGATTAAGATGAAAAGGCGAGACCACCTTTGACATAAAGTGTGGATGAGTCCTAAGGACTACCCTGTCATGATGGAACCTTGTATAAGGTGGATCAGCCACTAGTGCTTGCAACTCACTGATGCGACGTGCTGATGTGATTGAAATGAGAAAGATAACTTTCCAAGAAAGGAATTTTAATGAGGTAGTAGCTAAGGGTTCGAAAGGTGGCTTCATGAGCTGACCAAGAACCAGGTTTAAGTCCCATGCCACCGGTGGTGGCCTAATGGGAGGTTTGGTTAAAAGAAGGCCTCTCATAAATCTTGCTATAAGAGGATGGGAGGAAATAGGTTGTCCATTTAGAGGCTTGAAAGAAGCTGCAATAGCACTCAAATGGACCCTTACTGAGTTAGTTTTAAGTCCTGCATTAGACAGATGAAGAAGATACTCAAATAATGATTCCAAAGGTATCGCCAGGGTGTAAGACCCTTCTGCGAACACCATATGGTAAACCTTTTCCACTTGAAAGCATAAGAACGTCTAGTGGAAGGTTTCCTGGAAGCATAAAGGATATCCTTTACTAGATGAGGAAGGTTAAGATCATGAAGATCTAGGCCTTCAGCAACCAAGCTCTGAGATGCAGAGACTGGGGATTGGGATGCCATAACCCTCCGTCCTCCTGAGACAGAAGATCTTGAGCAGACCCTAACTCCAGGGAGGCGGCTTGAGAGAGATGTAGAAGCAGAGGGTACCACCCTTGCTGTGGCCAATGTGGAGCTATGAGAATCATATGCCCTTTGTCTCTCTGAAGCTTGCACAGGTTTTGTGAATTAGGGGAATGGGTAGAAAGGCATAAAGGAAGTCTTGACCCCAGTGAAGGAGGAAGGCATCCCTGGCCTGAGAACCCTGAGCCGGAATTCTGGAACAGAACCGGGGAAGTTTGGCATTCAGCGGACTTGCAAAGAGGTCTATGTCCGGGGTTCCCCAAATTTGAAAAATCTTGGCCACCTGGTCTGCATGTAGAGACCATTCGTGTGGAAGCAGAACTCGACTGAGTCTGTCTGCCCAAGAGTTTGGAATGCCTGGAAGATAAACTGCCAGGAGGTGAATCTGATGCTCTCTGGCAAGGGCCTATAGTCGCAAAGCTTTGTTGCAAAGCGACAGAGAGCCTGTTCCCCCCTGCTTGTTCACGTAGAACATGGCTATCTGATTGTCCGTATGGATGAGGACTGTCTTGTAGCTGAGCAGGGTATGGAACACTCAAAGAGCAAGGAAGATTGCTCTGAGCTCTAAGAGATCAGTATGTAGATGAGTCTCCTGTGGAGTCCAGGTGCCTTGGGTGGAGAGGTCTTGCAGATGAGCTCCCCAACCCATTGGTGAAGCATCTGTTGTGAGAGTTGCCTGGGGTAAGGGTTGTTGAAAAGGGGACCCCAGCACCAGGTTCTGAGTGGACTGCCATCATTGGAGGGACAAAATAAGGCGATTTGTGTTTGCTATTTTGTCTGAAAGGCACCCTGATAACTGGGTCCATTGAGTGGATAAAGTCCGCTGGACTGCTCTCATATGGTGGCGAGCATAAGGAACCACATGCACGGTAGATGCCATGGGCCTAGTAGTTGTAGCATTTCTCGAGCAGTGAGATGAGGTCTTAGCACTGCTTGAGAAGCTAACTGAACCATGCGAAGGTAACGGGCCTGGGGGAGATAGGCCCTTACCTTTTTGGCATCCAGCAAAGCTCCTATGAACTCTAGAGACTGAGTGGGAGTTATACTGGACTTTGGGATGTTTATTACCAGACCCAAATACTGAAGGATACGCATTGTGCAAGTTAGAGAAGTCCTGGCCTCTGACTCTGATGGGACTCGAATGAGCCAATTGTCTAAGTAGGGGAAGACGAATATGCCTAGAGTGCGGAGAAATGCTGCTACCACAGCCATGCATTTCGTGAACACTCTTGGAGCTGAGGCCAGGCCAAAAGGAAGCACCCTGTATTGGTAGTGCTTTCCTTGAAAAATGAAACGAAGGAACTTTCTGTGAGTTGGATGGATAAGAACATGGGTGTACGCATCCTTGAGATCTAGAGAACAAAGTCAATCCTGACTCTGAAGGTATGGCAGCAGAGTTCCTAGAGAAATCATTTTGAATTTCTCCTTGAACAGGAATTTGTTCAATTCTCTGAGGTCCAAAATAGGTCTGTATCCCCCTGTTTTCTTTGAGATAAGGAAATAGGGGGAGTAAATCCCTGTACCCTGTTGATGAATGGGTACTTCTTCTATTACCCCATGGGCAAGAAGTATAGTGACCTCTTGATTTAACAGGTTGATGAGAGAGGTCTGAGAATTGAACTGTCTTACCATTGTGGGAGGGGGCAAGCACAGAAAGTGCAGCTTGTACCCCTCTCTTATAATGGAGAGTGTCCAATGCTCTGCTGTTATCTGCCTCCATCTGGGGGCAAAATGACATAACCTTCCTGGAATGGTGGAAGGCTCTGGTCCATTGAGGGCCAGGAAGGCTAAGTTCTCTAGATGAAAGTCAAAGGCCTTGTGGAGGCTGAGACGGTTGAGGCTTGGCAGTCTTTGCTTTCCTTTGTTTAGGTGGTTGCTGACCTGCAGAACGTCCCTGTTGGGAATAAGAGGGATAAAACCTCTTCTTTTTCAAGAAGAAAGGCTTCTTGAAAAATTTCTTTCTGGCAGGATCAGCTGTGCCTTTGGATAGCCTATCCAAAGTAGAGTTGTCAGCATCCATCTCATTGGCTTTTTCTTGCCAATTCTTGCCGAATAGATTCTCACCTGTACAAGGGATATTTCCCAGTTTGTCCTGCACCCAGAGCTCCAAATCGGATGCCTGGAGCCAGGCAATTCTTCGTGCACCTATGGCAATGGCAGAGGTTCTGCTTATGCATTCAAAAGAGTCAAAAGCTGCACGATTGACAAACTTTGAAACATCCTGGGCAGGTTTAACCAATGTAAGAAAATCCTGCCTTCTGTCCTCAGGAAGAAGAGGGCTCAAAACCTCTAAATCTCCTGTGACTTCTTTAAGGAACATTCCCATCTATAAAATATAGGAACTGATCCTGGTAGAAAGAATGGAAGCCTGGAAGGTACAACGTCCAAAGGCATCCAAGGTTCTACATTCACGTCCTGGAGGATTAGAGGCATGCCTCTTTGCACTCCTGATCCTTCTCATAGCTGACTCCACGACAATGGAGTGGTGAGGAAGCTGAGGTTTTTGGAAGCCAGGTCAAGGAGGGACTCGATACATAGTATCCAGTCTGCGAGAGTGAGGAGAGGTGGTAAGAGGTGTCTCCCACATTCTCAACATGAGATCATGTAAAATCTCATGGATAGGCAAGGTAGCCACTCCTTAGGAGCTTTGGGATATTGTAAAATCTCCAACTCCTTAGCTCTGGGCTCTGTTTCAGGAGTCACAGTAATGGACAACCCACAAACCACCACCCTGATGAAATCCTGAAAGGAAATATCTTCTGGAGGAGACATCCTACGTTTAGGAGAGGAAGGCTCCTCCAGGAGAAGTATGCCAGTACTAGCAGAGCTGTCAGAATCCTTGAAGTCCTCCGAGGATTCGAAGTACCGTCTGTCCGGATGCTCTTGAAGAGCCCGATACCTGTACCAATCGAAGTCGGTACCGGGGATAATCAGTACCGGGGTAATCAGTACAGGTGTATCGGCACCGGAAGGCATCGCATGACTGGGTGCCGGCAAAGCTGAGACCGATGTCGATGCTATCGGTACAGGTACAGACACCGTCAAGGCATCGGTGCCGGTACCTATTTAACTGTCTGATGCAGTTCTGAGGGCGTTGATGCCGCAAGGAGAGCCGCCAGACTGCGTTCAATAGCCAGGAACCTCTGGTCTATCGACGCTGCTGATGTCTGGGTGTCGGTACCGGATGCAACTGGTACCCCAGAGCATGGCACCAGTAGTTCTGCCGAGGTCGAGGCCTCGAGAACATCCTGGAGCCCCGATGATGCTTTGGAAGCCGAAGCCTCCCGCCGGGGCAATTTGGCCGGTATGGAACCTTCAAGGGCAACGCCAGAGGCATCTCGATGCTTAGAAGGAGATCTACCTTTTGAGGTCCGGCTGGACTTATGTGTAGTTACCTGAGATCCATGGGAGGAAGACGAAGCCCTGGAAGACGTCGATGTCACCGAAGCAGCATCGGAAGGAAAAAGGGCAATGAACTTGGCAGCTCGGTTCTGGTGACCTCTTTTGGACATCATGGCACAAGCCATACACTCGGAGATGGGAGTGGTCAGGACCTAAACATTTAAGACACCACTCATGGGTGTCGGTGACGGAGATGGTACCGCCACATTTGGTGCATTTCTTAAAACCCGAGGCGGGTTTCTCCATAGTGGAGGAAATTTTGGGCTTAAGGCCCAAAATGGCGCGCACCTAGAAAGTTAGGAATAAAGGAATTTTTTTTTTTTTTTTTTAAAAGAAAGAAAGAAGAACCGGCGGTACCGGTATAGCGTTGGGAAAGGCATGCGCGACCACAAAAAAATAAAGAATAAGGAAACAATTTTCTGCAGTGAGAGGAACACGACCTGCTGGCTCCGCGGAAAACGAAGAACTGGAGAGAGGCAGTTGGGAAAGGCGGGAAGGCAGCACGCAGGTGCTGTGGGATGCTCCCAAAAGCTTCCTAATTGGACGCTGGGGAACGTTCCCGCGCAGGCTCCGTCGGTACCGACGATACCCATATGTGAGGACTACATTCCTGCTTGTTCCAGGAGATTGCCTCATCGACAGACTCGGATGATAAAATGGAGGAAAGAGATGGAGAAATGGTGGAGGAGAGAGTCAGGGGATCAATATTATGCAGATTTCTAAATAGGTCGGAGGAGACAGGACGAGGTTGGGAAGGCGGGAGCTGTACAGTAAAAGTTAAGAGGTGATGGTCAGATAAGGGAAGGATTGATTTGCGGAAGTTAGAGGAAGAGGAATTGGAGAAGAGTATCCCTGTTGAGGGTAAAGGCCAAGGCAGAGAGGCCCGCATCCTGGAGATGAATGTATGGCTGCGTGGATGGTGTCATCGAGAGCCTTTTGGTTTCCTAGACCATGGATTGCTGTTCCAAGGGTTGCAGAGCAGAGATGGCATCCATCTGTCCAAGAAAGGTCAATGCGTCTTCAGTAGTAGACTGGCTAATCTACTGAAGAGGGCTTTAAACTAGATTCGTTGGGGATGGATGAAGAAAGCCCCAAGGTAAGTGTAAGCTCCCAGGTAGGTGATACATTAAATAACTTTATGGAAATGGGTAACAGGGGTAACATATGGAAAGCAGTGTGTATAAATGCCCATAGCATGGGAAATAAGATCCCTGATGTTGAAGCTTTGGTGGGAGTGGCTGACTTGGATTTAGTGGCAGTTACAGAAACATGGTTCACAGAAAACCATGACTGGGATGTAACTATACCTGGCTATACTTTATTCAGAAAGGACAGGGTAGGAAGTAGGGGAGGAGAAGTGGCACTATATGTAAAAACAACTATTAAAGCTTTGGAATTACAGAACTTAAAAGGGAGAGAGGAGGCATTGTGGGTTAAACTAGAAAGAGGGAAAGAGAAATCTATTTGCATTGGTGTGATATACAGACCTCCCTCACAGGAGGAAGAGGTGGACAGAGTTAATTGAAGACATACGCAGCATTGCTAGGAAAGGGGAAGTGCTACTGATAGGAGATTTCAATATGCCAGATGTTGATTGGCACATTCCTGCTGCAGTATCATCTAGAAGTAAGGAGATCCTGGATTCTCTACAGGGAGAACTATTCAGGCAATTGGTAACAGACCCCACACGTGAAGGGGCCATACTGGACTTGGGGCTTACCAATGGTGAAAGTGTTTCTGATGTTGTAGTGGGAGATCATTTTGCATCCAGTGATCACCAGATGGTGTGGTTCAGTATTAGGACTAGGGCTGTTAGAATCCATTCAAAGGCGAGGATCTTAGACTTTAGGAAGACTAACTTTGCGAAGATGGGCCAATACCTCAGGGAGTCGTTAGTGGGATGGGAACAGCTGGGGGATGTAGAAACACAGTGGGAAAAACTGAAAGGGGATATTTTAAGGGCAACCAACCTTTTTGTTAAAATGGTAAATAAAGGTAAAAGGAAAGGGAGACTGCTATGGTTTTCGAAAGAAGTAGCTGAAAAAGTGAAGAAAAAGAGGGAGGCCTTCATGAAATACAAGAGATCACAGAGAGAGGAAGACAGGCATCTGTATTTGGAAAAACTTAGAGAAGCTAGCAAAGTAGTCAAGAAGGCAAAGATTCAAAAGGAGGAGGAAATAGCCAATGCAAGAAAATGGGGGGATAAGACATTTTTCAGATATATTAGTGAGAAGAGGAAGGGCAAGAGTGGTATTGTCAGACTCAAGGGTGAAGGGGAGGAATATGTAGAAGCTGATAAGGATAAATCACAGTTACTTACCTGTAACAAGTGATCTCTGGGAACAGCAGGAATAAGTCTTCACATATGGGTACATCGCTACCGACGGAGTCTGCGCGGGAATGCTCCCCAGCGTCCAATTAGAACGCTTTTGGGAGCATCCCACCACGCCTGCGTGCTGCCTTCCCGCCTTTCCCAACTGCCTCTCCTCAGTTAAGTTTGAAAGCTGAGACAAAGAGAAAGAGGGGAAAGATAGAGATAGAGAGATACAACTCCTAGGGGAGGTGGGTGGGTTGTGAAGACTTATTCCTGCTGTTCCCAGAGATCACCTGTTACAGGTAAGTAACTGTGCTATCTCCAGTTACAAGCAGGAATGAGTCTTCACATATGGGGACTCACAAGCTGAGATGCCTGGAGGAGTCCCAGCATGTTGCGAATCTGAGAAAGCCATGCTATGTGATAGGACCTCATGCATCCAAGGGATGGAGGGTAGGAGTTGAAGCAAAAGATGTGCTGTGGAACAGCTGGACCAAAGAGGACGCCTAGATAGGGGTCCCTGTGCAGGTGATATGTAGCAGTAATACTTAACTGCAATAGGCCAGAATGGACCTCACCTGGTGGTATTGTAAAAGGTTCATGGAGGTTCAGATGGATATGCTAATATGAACCAGCAGAATATACCCAAGGAGTACCTCAACGTAAGTGGAGGTAAGTAAACTGTGCAAAAGACAGTTTGAGGTCAGAACCTTTAGGGTCAGAAGAAAAAAACCCAGTAGAAATGGGGTAGTTCAATAAGGTAGGACTTTTGCGGAAAACGCAGAAGTCCCCATTAGATAAGACTGAAACTCTTTTGACTTTAAAGAGACATAGTTCTTATAGAAGAAGAGGAGCTTTGAAGATTCCTAAATTCAAGAACAAAGAAGGACAGACGTATGAGGCATAGTAGCCTCCTATTTTCTGAAGATTCAGAATGTCCTTCCTGACTGAAGTCACATAGGAAAAAGAGAGTATAGAGGGCTTCAGATGTACCTAGATTGAAGGTCATGGTGTAAAGACCCCTTAGCTACCACAGGGAGTGGTTGTTTATGGAAAACCCAAGGCATGCTGGAACAGCACTGAAAAGGATTAGAGAGTATCTGTCAGGGCCATAAGGAAATATATATATATATATATATATATATATATATATATATATACACAACCTAGGCAAACAGACAGAAAACAATATATAGATATATATTTACCTACTATGATATATAGTAATATATATATGTAGATAGATAGGTAAATACAGATATATCCATTATATATGAATATATAAATAAATGGGTACAGACATGCATATGTCTATATACCTATATATATTATTTATATATATATATATATATATATATATAAATAACCCAGTCTCCACATAGGGTATGTGGAGAGAGAAAGATTCATCTAATATCAAGAAGGGAGATACCTGCTTGAGAAGATGTTTAGAGAATCCCATTTCCCTGGTATGAGTAAGAGAACTAAGGGAGTGCTCTCACTGGCAAGGAGAAGTCTAGAGTCCTCTAAGAACTCTAGTCCTTGAAAAAAACTTGTGGCCTACATGAAAAATGCAGAGGATGTCTTTAATCTGCAGATAGTAAGTCTGAATCCTTCCATAACTCCAGCGGGCAGCTGGAGAAAAAGATGCAATGAAATAAAAAACCATATTTACCCTTCTAAGAGGGCAAAATAAGTATGGTGCATTCTTGTGTTCAAGATGAATTAAGCCATGAAGAATTGAGGATGGAAAGAAATACAAGACAAGGACTGGCTGTTACTGAAAGAGAACCAGCCCTGGTGAATTGGATAATTCTTTAGGTCTTTACTTAATTAAAGGCCTGTGTCCTTTATTTAAGAAGACTTTAATGGAAATGGTAAGGGCAGGGGAACCCAGCAGTCATGACTAGGTAAAGCCCTTCCTAACCATCTGGAACTATTGCTCTCTGACAAGGCCCCATAGTGTAGAGCTGCTGTTCTGTAGATGCAGAGAGTATGTTGCAGGCTGATTAGGAGAAACATCTGGCTGTTTAAGAGCCAGTATATAACCTGAACTACTCCGCCAAGCCCAAGGATTGGGGAAGGCTAAGGATAGAAGGTTAGGTGATGTGTCTGCAACAATAGCCAGAAAAGGTTTTTGGTTTGTATGGGACTTAGTAGTAAGGCCAGAAAAATTGATATTGGAGATCAAGCTCTGGTTGCTTGGTCTACCAGTTAGTGGTCTAACCACTAAGGGCCCCTGCAGTTGTAACTATTGTTAGGGCAGCAGAAGAAATCTTAGATTCCAAGATTGGAAAAGACATACAGACAAACAGGAGTGGTAGAACTCCGTCATTGTCTGAGAAGCTGCCAGCAAAACAAGAATGCAAGGGGAAGACAACTCTGAAAGAAGGGGCTTAAGGATAAGTCTTCAGCTAAGTGGTGTCACTCTTACAGACCAAATGTCTTAGTAAGAGGGACAGAGTTGAAAAAAGACTTACGATGGAGTAAATCTTTGAAAAAGCAATATGAGACATGCTGATACAGGAGAAAAGTCAAAGGTAAAGCATAGCAACCGTATTGACAGCTGTTACTCCTCTGTGTACTTCAGAGGAAGAGGAGTAACCTACTACCTGTAAAGCATAATCATCTTAAGAAGCTCTATGAGCTAAAAGTCAGAATGTCTCTTGAAACGAGACATGTATAAATTTAGGATGGAACCGATGTAGATGCTTGTAAAGGGAAGAAGCAACTACAGGTTCTAACCCACAAACAGGAAGAGGATTCAGAGAAGAGTCTATCAGCAACCCTGAGGCTACTGGGTTTGCTGAACCTGTGGAGGTTGTGGTTTCCTTAGCCTGGTTGAATGTTTCCCCTGCTTGGGAACATCTGTATGATAGGTAGAAGATGCATAAAACTTTCCCCTCTTAAGGGAACAAAGTTTGTTAGTAGAATTTCCACAAACTGGGATAGAGGAAGGTGTAGACAAGCCTCTGAAAGCAACAGTGTCAGTAGTTAACTGAACAGCTTGGAATAAAGCCGCCTTGTTAAAGAGATTCTCTCCAGTGCAAGGAGTATTTCCCAGTGTACCCGCTTGTCCAAGCCTGAAGCTTGGAGCCAGGCTGTACGACGTGCTCCTATGGCTTTAGCAGAGGTTCTGCTAACAGACTCAAAAGAGTCCAGGGAAGCACGAGTAAGGAAACTAGAGATATTTTGAGCGTGATTGACTAGTATAGAAAAATCTGCTCTTTTAGGCTCTTGGAGAAAAGGGGTCAAAAGTAGAAAATCCTTTGTGACCTCCTCAAGAGATAACCCCATATAGAAAATATATGAGAGAATTGTTGCTGACAACATAGATGTCTGGAAGGTTTGGCGTCCAAAGGCATCTAAAGTCTTAGCCTCACGACCTGGTAGATAAGAACAGTGCTTTTTAGTACTCCTAACACGCCTCATTGCTGATTCTACAACAATAGAATGATGAGGGAGCTGAGGCTTTTGAAAACCTGGAGAAGGGGGCACCATGTATAGAAGATCAGTTGCCCTAGAAGGAGGGGATACCGTTAAAGGAGCTTCCCACGTTCTAAATAGGAGATCCTGCAAGGTATGATGCAAAGGAAACATAATGACTTCCTTTGGAGTGCAGGAGATCTGCAGAGGTTCTGGATCCCCTGATGCAGGATATTGACCAGGTATAGAAATAGCAAGTAACTTTGCCATATCAAGCAAAAATGCTTGAAAAGAAATCTCCCCAGAGGGGAGTCCTCTAGGAAGAGGAGGAAGAACTAGATCTGTTGAAGAACTAGCTCTAGCACCCACATTCAGATTCTCTAGAATAGAAGATCTGAAAGGGTGGAACATCGGATTGTCCTTGAAGGATAGTTGTCGGTACCGCTGGAAATCGGTACCGCAACCCGTCGGTAACAAATCGTCCATGCTAGGGATCTATTCCAAACTCGGTATGAAAGGAAGCGAGCCGGTTGAAACAAGCATGGGAGGTACCGACACCGATGTTGATGTCGATACCGGTATCGAAACCGGTACCGTCGTTGATACCGATACATGAAGATCAGTCTGTGGAAGCACTATCGGAACCGAGGTAACCGAATGTGGCAGACCTTGATCATCAGTAGAATGTCTTCGGTACCGTCTGAAATCGGTACCGAGACGAGTCGGTACCCAGTCATCTAGACTAGAGATCGATTCTAGACTCGGCATCGAAGGAAGCGAGACTATTGATGCATATCTGGAGGGTACCGACGTGGATACCAGCATCGGTACCGGCATCGATACCGATGCTGGAAGATCGGTCTGTAGTGGCTCTAACGGCACCGAAGATACCGAAAGTGCTAGACTGCGATCCTCGGTGTGGAATGTTTCATCCAGCACCACTGCCGATGTCGGGGTACCGGGACCGCTCAAAGCAGATACCACCACCGAGCATGGATCAGGTACGTTCACCGAGGTAAAAACCCCGGGAACAACCTGAAACCCCGTTAATGATTTGGAGGCCGAAGACTCCCACCGGGGTTTTAAAGCCAATATGTCCTCGGGGGCAAGGCCGAAGGCATCTCGATGATGTACATGAGATCTACCACCCAAGGACTGGCTAGTCTTTACAGACTTTTGTTTGGTTACCTGATCCTGTGAAAAAGAAGTTGATACCCTCGGGAACCGCGTATCGAGTTGAGCTCGATGCTAAAGACTTCTTTTAGAAATACTACTGCAGGAAGGACACTCCAGCGGATGGTATTCAGGACCCAAACATGGAAGGCACCAGTTATGGGTGTCTAAAATTAATCTAGTACCGCCACAGTTGAGACACATTGTAGTGGCTGGCGTTTCCATGAAGGAAAGTCGGGAGGCCTGGCAGGCCGAAACCCGTCAGGCACTAACAGGAAAAAAATTCCCTACAAAAGAAACAATTTTGTAGAAGAAAGAAGAAGAAAACACCGGCGGTACCGGTGCGTCGAGGGAAGGCAGAAGCGACCACAAGAAAAAACAAAAATAAAGGAAGAATTTTTTGCGGTGACAGGAGTACGTCCTGCCGGCTCCGTGGAAAAACGAAAACTGAGGAGAGGCAGTTGGGAAAGGCGGGAAGGCAGCACGCAGGCGTGGTGGGATGCTCCCAAAAGCGTTCTAATTGGACGCTGGGGAGCGTTCCCGCGCAGACTCCGTCGGTACCGACATACCCATATGTGAAGACTCATTCCTGCTTGTTCCTGGAGATAGCAGAATTGCTTAACAAATATTTTTGTTCTGTGTTCACAGATGAAGCACCAGGAGCAGGACCTCAGAAAACACCCACAAATAGGAACAGAAGCAAAGGACATCTTGAACAATTTTCAAAAGACTGTGTTCGTGAGAAACTCTCTCAACTTAAAGTAGACAAAGCGATGGGACCGGATGGGATACACCCTAGAATACTGAGGGAACTTGGGGACGTTCTAGCAACTCCACTGATTGACCTTTTCAATGCCTCGTTGGAGTCGGGAGTGGTGCCAAAGGACTGGAGAGAGGCTCATGTGGTGCCTTTACACAAAACGGAAGTAAGGATGTGGTTGAAAACTACAGGCCGGTTAGTTTAACTTCGGTGGTGAGTAAATTATTGGAAACGCTGCTGAAAGAGAAAATAGTGAGGTTTCTGGAGTCCAGCGGATTACAGGATCCGAGGCAGCATGGATTCACCAGAGGCAGGTCTTGTCAGACAAATCTGATTGATTTCTTTGACTGGGTGACCAGGGAGTTGGACCGAGGGAGAGCCCTAGATGTGGTGTATTTAGATTTCAGTAAAGCCTTTGACACTGTTCCTCACAGGTGACTTATAAACAAACTGAGCACCCTAGGGATGGACCCTAAAGTTACTGCTTGGGTTAGAAATTGGTTGGGTGGGAGGCGACAAAGAGTACAAGTAAATGGAGCTCACTCTGAGGAGAAGGATGTTATCAGTGGTGTGCCCCAGGGATCTGTCCTTGGTCCGATTCTTTTTAACATCTTTGTTAGTGATATAGCGGAAGGGCTTTCAGGTAAGGTTTGCCTCTTTGCGGATGATACCAAAATCTGCAATAGAGTAGACACCCAGGAAGGAGTAGATAACATGAGGAGGGATCTAGCTAAGCTTGAAGAATGGTTTAGAATTTGGCAGCTGGGATTTAATGTTAAAAAATGTAAGGTCATGCATTTGGGCTGCAGCAATCCAAGGGAGCAATATAGTATAGGGGGTGAAGTACTTTTGTCCACTAAAGAAGAGCGGGACCTAGACGTGGTTGTGTCTGATGATCTTAAAGTAGCTAAACAGGTAGAAAAGGCGACGGCAAAAAGCTAGAAGGATGCTTGGGTGCATACGGAGAGGAAAAGCTAGCAGAAAAAAGGAGGTGATAATGCCTCTGTATAAGTCTTTGGTGCAACTTCATTTGGAGTATAATGTGCAATTCTGGAGACCGCACCTTCAAAAGGATGTGAACAGGATGGAGTCGGTGCAGAGGGTGGCTACTAAACTGATTTGTGGTCTTCATTATAAAGCGTATGAGGACAGACTGAAGGATCTTAATATGTACACCTTAGAGGAAAGGTGGGATAGAGGTGATATGATTGAGATGTTTAAATACCTCCGTGGCATAAATGTTCAGGGAGAGAGCCTCTTTCAATTGAAAGCAAATTCTGCTACGAGGGGACATGGGATGAGGGTGAAGGGAGATAGATTCAGGAGTGATATGCGGAAATATTTCTTTATGGAAAGAGTAGTGGATCCGTGGAATAGTCTCCCAGTGAAGGTGGTAGAGGTGAGGACAGTAACTGAATTCAAAAAAGCATGGGACAGAGGATCTCTAAAGGTAAAAAGGTGACTGTTTTAGTTGTTATGGAAGAACAGACTAGATAGGCCATGTGGTCTTTTTCTGTCGTCATATTTCTATCTTTCTATGTTTCTATTAGGTCAAGGCAGTGGCCGTGTAGGTGTGTGGGGGCAATGGAGCAAAGTTGATGGTCAAACGAGGTGGTAAGAGTGAGGAACTCTGAGGAATGGGGGTCGGAATGGTTGTCAATGTGAATGTTGAAATCGCCAAGAATAAGAGTGGGGGAGGAGGGATCCATAAAGGAAGAGAGCCAGGAGTCAAAGTCAGTGAGGAAGGTTGATTTGGAGTAGTCGGGTGGGCGATAAATAACCGCTACTCGGAGGGGAAGTGGTGTGAGGAGGCGAATGGAATGGACTTCAAAGGAGAGGGGGGAGTGTGATTGGGGTGGCAGGAGGGGTTGAAATTGGCAGGAGGGAGAGAGTAGAAGGCCAACGCCACCACAGTGACCAGTAGATCGAGGTGTATGTGAGAATTGGTAGCACCCATAGCAGAGAGAGGCAATGGATGCGGTGTCGTCTTGGGGGGGAGCCAGGTCTCTGTCAGCAAGGAGGTGTAGGGCATTAGAGATGAAAAGTTCGTGAATAAAAGAGTTTTTTTTAATGACTGAGAATGCGTTCCATAGGGCTCAAGTAAACGGGAGAGCGGAGGGGGGGAAGAGAGGGATATGGATAAGGTTGGATAAGTTACGTGCGGATTTCTTATTAGAATAGCGCGGGGGTCTATTTTTAGGGTAGTAGCGAGCTTTAGATGGAGAAGGGTGAGGGTGGGTATGTTTGGGTGTATGTGCTCCCCGAGAGGGATATGAGGGGGGGGGGTAAAGAGTAGTTACTCACCTGTAACAGATGTTCTCCAGGAGCAGCAGAAATCAGTCCTCACATATGGGTGACGTCGGCGCCGACGGAGCCCTTGTGCAGAGCATTTCCCCAGCTTTCAAAGAAAGCCTTTGGGAATTGCAGTGCACATGCGCGGTCCTCTTCCCGCCCAAGGGTGCCATCTTCCTCAGTCTAATGACAAAGCTAACAGACAGCAAAAAATTAGCAAAAACAAATCATATGACTGCAACTCCAAGGGGAGGAGCGAGGGTTGTGAGGACTGATTCCTGCTGCTCCTGGAGAACACCTGTTACAGGTGAGTAACTACTCTTTCTCCAGGACCAAGCAGGAAGTCAGTCCTCACATATGGGACTTCCCAGCTCAAGGCTACCAGAGACCCCAAGTGGAAAAATGAGCTCCCTCTAGCTCGTCAGCACAGAAGGAAGGAATCTTCTCTGAGAACGCCCCAGAACGGTAGCCCAACACCAGGGCCGGAGGGTAGGAGTTGCCTAAACCCCAAAGAGATTATGGAGTACTGCCTGTCCGAAAGCACTGTCCCTGCGGGACTACCTCTCAAGGCAGCAATGGGCCGCAAAAGTCTGGCTTGAAGACCAAGTAGCGGCCCGGCAGATGTCTGCCAACGGAACAGAGCGGAGATGAGCCACTGACGCAGCCTTCGCCCTGACACGATGAGCCGTGACTCGACCCTCCAACGAGAGGCCGGCTGCCCCATAAGCCCAGGCGATACAGTCAGCGACCAAGATGGACAACGTACGTTTGGAGACAGGGAGCCCCAACTTATTGGGGTCAAAAGAAACGAAAAGCTGAACAGCCTTCCGATGCTCCCGTGTACGGTCAAGGTAGAAGGATAACGCCCTCCTACAGTCCAGGGTATGCAAGACCATCTCAGCCCGGTTGGCATGTGGCCTGGGAAAGAAGGTTGGAAGAACCACCTCCTGATTGAGGTGAAAAGGTGAGACAACTTTAGGAAGAAACTTAGGGTGAGTCCGTAGGACTACCCTATTCTTATAGAACCTAGTGTAAGGAGGATCAGACACTAGTGCCTGCAGTTCACTCACTCGCCTAGCAGAGGTGAGAGCTACCAGAAATAAAGTTTTCCAGGAGAGAAAACGGAGAGGGCAGGTAGCCATAGGTTCAAAAGGCGGACAAGTAAGCCGCTTTAAGACCACATTCAGATCCCACTCAGGGGCCGGTGGACGCAAAGGAGGCTTAAGCAGAAGAAGGCCTCTGAGGAAACGAGCCACCAAAGGGTGGTTGGAAAGAGGCCTGCCGTCCACCGGCGAGTGGTGTGCTGAGAGAGCACTAAGGTGAACTCGGACAGAGTTAGACTTAAGGCCCAGGTTGGAGAGGTAGAGCAAATACTGCAATACAACCGCTAGCAAGCACGAGAAGGGATTCTGGCTGTGCTGAATACACCATGCGGAGAATCTACGCCACTTAAGAGCGTAGGATTTCCTGGTGGATTGACGCCGAGAGGCCAAGACTACATCTTCCACCTCTCGAGGTAGAAGTAGGAGAGCTAGGACTACCCTTTCAGCAGCCAGGCCATCAGATGAAGGGACTGGAGGTTGGGGTGCAAGCAAGTCCCCTGATACTGAGACAGGAGATCGTGTTGAAACCCCAACTGTAGCAGAAGCGGAAACCACGGTTGCCTCGGCCACCTGGGGGCTATGAGAATCAAGGAAGCCCTGTCCCTGAGGACTTTGAACAGCGTTCTGGACACTAGTGGAGTGGGAGGAAACGCATACAGCAGGCTCGTGGACCACGAGATCAGAAACGCATCCGCTGCCACTCTGAGAGGATGCGGTTGTCTGGAGCAAAATCTCAGGAGTTGCCGATTCAGAGGACTGGCGAAAAGATCCATGGTGGGGAGTCCCCACTTGAGAAAGACCTGCTGAACCACCAATGGGTTCAATCTCCATTCGTGTGGTTGCAGGATCCTGCTTAGTCTGTCTGCCAGGCAATTTTCCTGACCTGGAAGGTAGACAGCCTTGAGAAGGACTGGTGAGAGGCGAGGTGGGAGAAGGCTCTCAGAGCTAGGCGTATCGCCCGTAGCTCCAGGAAGTTTATCTGTTGAGTAGCCTCCCAAGGGGTCCAGAGAACCCGAGTACATGTCCCTTGGCAATGTGCTCCCCAACCGAGAAGAGTGGCATCTGTTGTCAACACCTGAGTATGCGGAGGGAATTGAAAAACCACTCCGAGCACCAGATTCGGAAGATGAAGCCACCATTGCAGAGAGGAGACCAGGAGGTCGGATATCTTCACTGAGTCCGCTAGGCCCCCTGTGGCTTGATGCCACTGAGTGCGAAGGCTCCACTGAGCAGGCCGCATGTGCAGGCGGGCATTGGGGGTGACATGAACCGTGGAAGCCATATGGCCGAGTAGCCGCAGGAACTGCCTGGCAGAGACCAGGGAATTGCTGCGAAACTGGCTGGCCAGATCCATTAGCCTGTGGGCCCTGTCCAGAGGCAGAAAAGCCTTTGCTTGAAGAGTGTCTAGTCTGGCCCCTATGAACTCTAAGTTCTGGGACGGGAGCAAAGCGGACTTTGCGAAGTTTATGACAAACCCCAAGTGCTGAAGCAGAGCCACAGTGCAAAGGGTGGCCTGGTTGGCCTCTTGGGAAGATTGGCCTCTTATGAGCCAGTCGTCCAGGTACGGAAACACAAAGAGACCCTGAAGCCTCAGGTAGGCCGCCACCACCGCCAGGCACTTGGTGAACACCCTGGGAGCGGAGGACAGGCCAAAGGGTAGTACCCTGTACTGATAGTGGTTTCCTCCCACAACAAACCTGAGATATTGTCTGTGGTCTGGATGGATAAGGATGTGAGTATACACATCCTTTAGATCTAAGGAGCGTAGCCAGTCTCCCTGCTGGAGGTAGGGCAGCAGGATTCCAAGGGTAAGCATCTTGAACTTTTCCCTCTCCAGGAACTTGTTGAGGTTTCGCAAGTCTAGGATGGGTCTGAGGCCTCCTGTTCTTTTTGGTACCAGAAAGTACCTTGAATAAAAGCCGTGACCTCTCAGGTGGTGGGGCACCGGTTCCACAGCCTGATCCTTTAGCAGACTTGCTAACTCCTGAAGTAGGTGGTCCCTGTGCAGAGGGGGTCTTGGAGGCTCCCCTGGAAAATAGGAGGGAGGTACCTGGTGAAAATGGAGAAGATAGCCCTCTTGGACTATATGAAGAACCCAGGTATCTGATGTGACGGCTGACCACTTGTGGGCAAAGTGGGCCAGCCGGCCTCCTGTGCTGAGAGAAGCCAGCTGAGGAGAAGAGGCTATGCTGTTTGAGTCAAAAACCCCCACCCTGCTGAGCAGGGGCCGGTGTTGGTGGCTTGGGGGTCTTCTGCCTACGGGGCCCTTGACCCTGCCCCTTGGCCTGCTGACCCTGTTGGGGAGCTGCAGAGGCCTGGTAATGAGGGTATTGTTTGTAGGCAGATGACTTCCTCGGGTAAAAGGTCTTTTTTCCCGAGCCCTTCTTCTTCTGAGAAGGGGCAGAAGTTTTCCTGGAAAGCCTAGTCCTGGTCAGAGTCCCGGTCTCGAGTTCTGCAGCCTTTTCAGCCATGGGTTTGCCAAAGAGGTTTTCACCTCGGCAGGGGACATCGACCAACTTGTCCTGGACCCATGGTTCGAGGTCGGATGACTGTAGCCAAGCCTGTCGGCGGGCACCGATGCCGGCCCCGGCTGCTCGGGCCGAAGCCTCGAAGCCATCGTAGGCTGCTCAAGAGATAAACTTCGAGCACTCCCGAATACTGGTGGAGAAGGCCTGGAACCTTTGCAAATGTTCCTCGGAGAGACCAGCAGAGAACCAGGCAATCTCCTTTGCCAGGTCTCGGAGGTACATACCCATGTAGAGCTGGTAAGTCTGGACACGGCAAGCAAGCATAGAGCCCTGGAAGCACTTCTTACCGAGAGCATCCAGGTTCCGGGCCTCCCGGCCGGGAGGCACCGAGGAGTGCATCTTCTGACTTTTCAGTCGATGCATGGCCGATTCCACAACCATGGAGTGGTGCGGTAACTGTGCCTTTTGGAACCCGGGGCTCTTGCGGACTCGATAGATAGAATCGACACGCTTGCTTAACACCGGCGTTGAGGCCAGGGTCTCCCACATGCGGAAGAGCAGCCGCTCCAGCATCGGAGGAACCGGAACAGTAAAGGCCTCCTTTGGGGGAGAGTCATACTGGAGGGCCTCGAGCTCCTCGGCTCCTCCTCGGGATGCGCGGGGAAGGCCAAGGCCTTGGCCATGTCCCGCACGAAGTCCGAGAACCGGGTATCCTCCGGTGGGGATCGTCTCCGAGGTTCAGACTCGGGCGAATCCGATGGGACACACCGAGTCCGATGAGTGTCGGGTGACTCTTCGTCCTCTATCTCCCAGCCCGACTCCTCGAAGGAGGAATCGAGCAGCTCCGGTCGGGCGGGCACCGATGCCCTCCGCCCCGACGCCGAGGGTATTGGTGTCGACGACCTCGGCCCCGAACGGGAAATCGAGGGAGACCGTGGCCGAGGATCGACTCGAGCCCGCATGGACTCGAGGATCGGCTCGGCCTCCGGGATCGACTTGGACGTCGAGGTCCTGGTGGTCGGGGCAGATGCACCGGTGAGACAGGCGATCAGTGCCCGCTGCTGTTCCATGAAGGCAGTGAAGCTGCTCTCCAAGGCCATCAACCTGAGTCCGAGCTCAGGAGACCCAGCAGCCCCCGACTCGTGCCCCGACGGCGTCGGGCCTGACGTCGGCTCCCTCGGAGGAGAGTCCATGAGGACAACAGCACTTACGTGTCCAGGAGACTCCATCTCGATACGAGGATGCTTGGCAGGCCTCTCCGACTCCGAAGACCCGGGATGGCTATCGGGGCTATGCGACCTGGCCCTCGAGGAACCAGGAGCATCCACCGACGATGCCCTCGCGGGTTTCTTCTTCCTGCAATGTTCGCGCGAAGGAGACCCCTGCTCAGAGGAACCCCGACGCTGCTCGGGGCTGGAGTCCCGAGACGTCGAGGCCTCTGACGAGGTCCGGGCCCAGCCGGACGCGGAATCAGAAAAAATTCGATCCTTCTGGTGCTGCCGACTCCTCAAGGCCTTCGAGGACATTTTGCCACACAGACCACAGATCATCGGGTCATTGGTTCATGATCAGGTCCAAGGCAACGGAGGCAGCAGTCGTGTGTGTCGGTAAGAGACATAAGTTTCTTACACCGATCACATTTCTTAAACCCGCTGGTAGCCAACGGGGGAAAAAGGGCCCCTGCTAGGTCAAAAGACCGGGCTGCCAGGGAAAAAAGAAAAAAGGCGCGAACGCCAGTCACAAAGGACAAAAACCGAAAAATAGAGAAAAGGACTCGATACCGGCGTATCGGTCCAAGCGGGAAAAGGATCCGGCGTCGAACCGGAGAAAAAAAAGAGAAAAATAAGGAAAATCAACTTTTTCCTCGGGGAAAAACGAACTACGTCCGTCGGGCTCTGTGGAAAAAAGAAGACTGAGCAAGATGGCACCCTTGGGCGGGAAGAGGACCGCGCATGCGCACTGCAATTCCCAAAGGCTTTCTTTGAAAGCTGGGGAAATGCTCCGCACGAGGGCTCCGTCGGCGCCGACGTCACCCATATGTGAGGACTGACTTCCTGCTTGGTCCTGGAGAATGAGGGATAATTTGATGGTGCCGGGTAGGTTATGTGAGGGATTATTTTTGGGGGTAGGGTTGGAGTTGATATTTATGGGTGAGTGATTGTGGGATGTTTGTGAGGGGGTAGAAGGAGGGAGGAGTGGGATGTGGATGAGATTAGATAAGGTACGTGAGGAACTATCTTGAGAGAAATCTGGGGGGGGGGGGGGACCAGGGTTAGGGTTGATATTACCTGATGAGAGAAGGAGAACGAGTATTAGAGAGCGAGGTAAAGTGGAGATAGTACGGCAGAAGCGAGGGTGGGGTTGCCTTAAAGAGATGGGGGCAGGTTGAATGCGGGGGATGGTGTGGAGAAGCTCAAAAGCAGGTGCTAGGGTAGGGGGCAGAATGGATGGAGAAGTGAGGAAGGTGGAGAGGGGGGCTGGGTAAGTGCGTGGGATAGTGTGGAGAGGCTCGAAAGCAGATGCTAGGCTAGGGGGGAGAGTGGAGGGAGAAGTGAGGAAGGTAGATGCTAGGTTAGGAGAAAGAGTGGAGGGAAAAGTGAGGAGGGTAGGGGGAGAGGAGGGAGGGTGTTGATAGGAGGGGAGGCAGTTGGGGAGGATGAGGGAGAGAAGGACAATGAGATGTGGGGCCATGGGGGCAGCAAGGTCTGAGCAAACAATGGGTAGCAGTTCTAGCAACAATAGGAAGCAGTTCTATGCAACAATAGGTAGCAGTTCTAAGCAACAATAGGTAGCAGTCCTAAGAAACACTGGGTAGCAGTTCTAGGCAATAATGGGTAGCAGTTCTAAGCAACAATAGGTAGCAGTCCTAAGCAACACTGGGAGGCAGTTCAACGCAACAATAGATAGCAGTTCTAAGCAACACTGGGAAGCAGTTCTACGTAAAAATGGGTAGCAGTTTTAAGCAACAATGGGTAGCAGTACTGTGCAACACTGGGAAGCGGTTCTATGCAACACTGGGAAGCGGTTCTATGCAACACTGGGAAGCGGTTCTATGCAACACTGGGAAGCAGCACTGTGCAACACTGGGAAGCAGCACTGTGCAACACTGGGTAGCAGGTCTAGGCAACACTGGGAAGCAGGTCTAGGCAACACTGGGAAGCAGTTCTACGCAACACTAGCTAGCAGTTCTACGCAACACTAGCTAGCAGTTCTAAGCAACACTGAGAAGCAGTTCTACGTAACAATGGGTAGCAGTTATAAGCAACAATGGGTAGCAGTAGTGTGCAACACTGGGAGGCAGGTCTAGGCAATAATGGGTAGCAGTTTTAAGCAACAATGGGTAGCAGTACTGTGCAACAATGGGTAGCAGTACTGTGCAACACTGGGAAGCAGTTCTACGCAACACTAGATAGCAGTTCTAAGTAATACTGGGAAGCAGTTCTACGTAAAAATGGGTAGCAGTTTTAAGCAACAATGGGTAGCAGTACTGTGCAACACTGGGAAGCGGTTCTATGCAACACTGGGAAGCGGTTCTATGCAACACTGGGAAGCAGCACTGTGCAACACTGGGAAGCAGTTCTATGCAACACTGGGTAGCAGGTCTAGGCAACACTGGGAAGCAGGTCTAGGCAACACTGGGAAGCAGTTCTACGTAACAATGGGTAGCAGTTATAAGCAACAATGGGTAGCAGTAGTGTGCAACACTGGGAGGCAGTTCTACGCAACACTGGGTAGCAGTTCTAAGCAACAATGGGTAGCAGTTCTAAGCAACAATAGGTAGCAGTACTGTGCAACACTGGGAAACAGTTCTACACAACACTAGATAGCAGTTCTAAGTAAGACTGGGAAGCAGTTCTACGTAAAAATGGGTAGCAGTACTGTGCAACACTGGGAAGCAGTACTGTGCAACACTGGGAAGCAGATCTATGCAACACTGGGAAGCAGATCTATGCAACACTGGGAAGCAGATCTATGCAACACTGGGTAGCAGGTCTAGGCAACACTGGGAAGCAGTTCTACGCAACACTGGGAAGCAGTTTTGTGCAGCAATGGGTAGCAGTTCAGAGTAATACTGGGTAGCAGTTCTGCTGGGGTGCAGGCAGTGAGTAGCAGTTCTGTGCAAGTACTGGGTAGCAGTTCAGTGCAGGCAGTGGGCAACAGGTCTAGGCAAACAGTGGGTAGCGGTTCAGTGCAAACAATGGTTAGCAGCTCTACACAGGCAGTAGGTAACAGTACTAAGCAGACAATGGGTAGTAAGTACAAGGCGGGTAATAGAAGGAAAGGTCAATGTCAGCAGTGGGCAGCAAGTCAAGGAAAGTTGCTTGAAGGAAGGTGGTGTTGGCGAGATGGTTTAGGTCTGGAGGAGAAGTGTGGAGGAGCAATCGTGCCTACCCTGATCCAGGGCTGGCTCCAGGCAGCTGTGATGATTAGGAGGAGCAGGGTTCACGGCTCACACCAGAGCGCTCCCAGGCCCGCGCCTAAGGGCCACGCCAAAGGGCCCTCTGGCGAGGCCCTCAGGCGTGGGCCCGCCAGGCGCGGGCGCACCCGATGGAGCACGCCGCTTTTAAAGGACCGCTGCCCTTTGAAGTCTCTGACGGCGGCGTACTCTGCTCCTCCGATGGAGCACGTCGCTTTTAAAGGGCCGCTGCCCTTTGAAGTCTTTGACGGAGGTGTGCTCTGCTCCTCCGATGGAGCACGCCGCTTTTAAAGGGCCGCTGCCCTTTGAAGTCTTCGACGGAGGCGTGCTCTGCTCCTCCGATGGAGCACGCCGCTTTTAAAGGGCAGCTGCCCTTTGAAGTCTCCGACGGCGGCGTGCTCTGCTCCTCCGATGGAGCACGCCGCTTTTAAAGGGCAGCTGCCCTTTGAAGTCTCCGACGGCGGCGTGCTCTGCTCCTCCGATGGAGCACACCGCTTTTAAAGGGCAGCTGCCCTTTGAAGTCTCCAACGGCGGCATGCTCCATTGAAGAAAGGAACAGGCTGAATGCACATGGCCACTCTTGAGAATAAGCAAGGATCCCTGCTTGACAAGGCTGGCAGTTCGGAGCTACGTCTTGCCAAACATATAGTGACCAGAAAGATAATCTTGAGGGTCAAAACTTCAAGTGTAGCCAACTTCAAGGGCTCAAAAGACTCAGACATCAAGGCCTCGAGGACCAGACAGACCCCATGGAGCAATATGTGAACGCGGAGGGAGGAACGCGGAGGGGGGAGGGAGGAACGCGAAGGGGGGAGGGAGAAACGCAGTTTACATAACCCCTAGAGAAAATGGGAAAAATCAGGATGCAAGGCAATGGACTGCCTCGCCATTAGCCTCCTCAAGCAGGAAGGAGGCAAATGAACCTTCAAAGAACAAAGATGACTTTTTTTCTACAGAAATTCATGAAGAAAGGCAAGCAAGGACAGTAAGTCCACAGTCTCAAGCCTAGCCCGATTCTGATGGCACCAACTCTCAAGACACCAGGATATGCACATAGACCTGGCTGGAACATCTTCTCCTGGCCTTAAGGAGTGTGGAACCACAGCAGGAGAATATCCTGTATGCGCCAAGAAGCAGCTCTCAAGAGCCATGTCGTACATGGTAATCGAGCCAGGTCATCAGACTAGCCACCACACTGAGGCTAGTCGCAGAGCAAGAGCTTGCATAAACCTCAACAGGCTTCCAAACAACAGTCTCGGAGGACAATAAAGTGTCACCTAGCCTGGATGCTGCTCTATGTGTCGAAGTATGCAATCCTGGATAGATCCAAAATCCACAAAATCTGCAGTGCAAAAACACAGTCACATAAACCAGTGACATGACCGGCCATGTTTACCTAATTGAATCCCTGATGAAACCACCAGATGAAACCTGTGGCCAAGGTAGGTGAAGATGAGGAACTGCTAAAGAATTTCACTTTGGAAGTTATGCAGAAGTCATCTGTTTCAGGTAAGTGGTGGATATGAAACAATATTGTGACTTTAAGGACTGCTAAGAACACTTTTTGAATGAAATTTAATTTGTGGCAATTATAAAAATACAAAATATATAATGTGCGTTTTTGGGAGCAATGACACTAACATATGGCATGCAAGTATAAGTGACCCATTGAGCTCCCTTTTTCTCACTGTGCGTATTGTGCTGTGAGTAGCCATTGATATGACTTTATGGATAAGGATTTCCAAATTGTATGAAAGAAACTGTATGTAATAAATACCAAACAACAAAGCAAACACATTTTTTGGATAATTGGAAGAATCAGTTATTACAATTGGGTTCCTGCAATTTTTGGACTGGAAGTACACAAACCACCAGCAACCATGGAGGAAACATGCACAGCAGGTTACACATTGGCATCCTCAGAGCCTGTCTTTCTGCAGTGACTTAAGAAGTGGTCAGGTTTGGCATTGGACCATGTTACCATCAGATACATCTTGGTACAAACCCAGCTGCGCAGAATCCGTCAATGGGCCTTTTGACTCAGTTTCCAGAATCAAGAGAATGTTGAGAAGACCACCATCACATGGTCAACTCTGGTAATGAGATGCACTGATAGAACTAATAGGCACCTTTCCATCCACGAGAACAGGAACGCCATCTCCTAGGCCACTCCGGCACTCTTCGTGTCCACTTGCAAATTGACGTATGCCACTGCTGTGGCCTCATCCAATAAAAAACCCAGACCGCTTTGCCCTTCTTCAGGGGTCCGACAGTGCAGGAAGGCCAAACAATGGTCTTCGCCTCAAGGCAGCTGACAGGCTATGTCAGCTCACAGCTGTCCCAATGGTTCTGCGTTGTTTGGGTCTCACAAATTCCCAGTCAAACCAGCTGGAATCTGACGGCAGAAGACACCACGCTTGATCATCCCATGGCATACCATCCCTCAGGCTGGAGACCATCAGACTTCAAACTCCGGAGAGCTGGGAGAACACTGAGAAAGCAGGAACTTCTGAAGAGGCCTTATACGAGCTTGCGCCCAAGGTCAGATGTCTATTGCTGCTATCATCAAGCCAAGAAGCCTAAGAGAATCAAACTCTGGGAGCCTGTTGAGACTGGGAGGCTGACAACTAGCCAGCAACTTATTCAGCCTTTCTTCAGGCAGAAAGACTGCACCTAACCTATCATGGAAGATGCTCCCAGGCATTCCAGGAATTGGGAAGACCCTCACACGCCTTTTCCTCGATGAAGCATCTAACCAAGATTCTCTAAGAACCACACCACATGGGCTGAACCCTGAGCCACTTCAGACTGTGACTTGACCCAGATGAGTCAGTCTTCCAGACAGGGGTGTGCAAAGATCCCCTATCGCCTAAACATGGAGGCCACCACCATCATTACTCTCAAGAACACCCTTATGGCAGTGGAGAGACCGAAGGGGAGAGTGGCGAACTGAAATGAGCCCAGAACAGAGATAGAAAAACAGTGCAATTGATCCTTCCACATAGGGACATGGAAGAAAGTATTGTCCAAGACCAAAGGAGCAAGGAACTCTCCGCAGCATACTGTCTGAAGTGAAAAAGTGCGCAGGAAAGCATTGACTCCATTGAAGTTGAGGATCTGCCAAAAGAGCCTTCTTTCTAGGCAGCACAAAGAAATGGAACATCCCCCTGGCCCTAGTTGGCCAGGGGTAAGGAAGGACTACCAGCCAAAGACTGAGCAGTCTGTCCAGAGTACACAGAACTGCTGTTCTGTTGGCCATGAAGCCGCATGGAGATATGAAGGAGCCTGGAACCAGCTCCTGCATTTGAAAACATGACCACATGAATGGCTACCCCTATGCTTTTTTCAGATACTGTTCTCATCTATACCACTTCTACTAGGAGATTATTCCACGCATCCACCACTCTAAAGAAATATATCAGCATATTACTCCTGAGTCTATCCCTTTTCACCCTCATCCTATGTCCCCTCATAGCAGAGCTTGCCTTCAACTGAAAGAGAATCCGAGACCATAAACCAAAAGGGTAGAAAGGAAGACTTGCAGGGGCTGGTAAAGCATAGTTACTCACCTGTAACAGGTGTTCTCTAGGGACAGTAAGAATCAGTCCTCACATAGGGGTGACATCGGTGCCGACGGAGCTTGCACGGAGCAATTCCCCAGCTTTCACAGAAAGGGTTTGGGAATGCTACCTTGCAAGCGTGGTCCCCTTCCCAACCAAGGGTGCCATCTTGCTCAGTCAGATGACATAGCAAAAAAGGACTTAAACAATGTAGGAAGGCAACTCTAAGGGGAGGAGGGAGGGTTGTGAGGACTGATTCCTGCTGTCCCTGCAGAACACCTGGTACAGGTGAGTAACTACACTTTCTCCAGAAACAAGCAGGAAGTCAGTCCTCACATATGGGACTCCCTAGCTCTAGGCTGCTGAGGACCGAATCACGACAGCACCACCAGTGACCCAGCAGGTGGCCATAAGTTGCAGGAGGTCATTCCCTACAGAGACTCTGCAAGACCCTTGTGTCCAGTGACAACTTCACTCCGGTAGCCTGAACACAGGAGAGCCAGAGGGCAGGAGTTGCCTACACCCTGAAAATATTATGGAGTACTGCCTGTCCGAAGGTACTGTCCCTACGGGACTCAATCTCCAGGCAGTAATGAACTACAAACATATGAATCGAAGATCATGTGGCGGCCTTGCAGATTTCCGTCACCGGCACTGAGCGGAGATTGGCTACCAATGTGGCCATAGCCCGCACACGATGTGCAGTGATCAGGTACTCAAGAGAGAGGCCCGCTCGCTCATAAGCGACAGCAATGCAGTCTGCCACCCAAGTGGATAGTGTCCGCTTTGTTACCGGGAGCCCCAGTCTACTGGGATCATATGATACAAAGCTGAGGAGCGCTGCGATGGGTCTGAGTCTGCTTCAGGTAGAAAGACAGGGCCCGCTTACAGTCTAGCGTATGCAGTATGCGTTCCTCCCTGCTGGCTAGAGGCCTTGGGAAGAAGATGGGCAGGACCACCTCCTGGTTGAGGTGGAAGGGGGATACTACCTTGGTGGAGGAATTTAGGGCGTGTATGGAGTACCACCCTGTTTTTATAGAACCTTGTGTAGGGCAGATCCGCCACCAAGGCCTGGAGTTCGTTATTCTCTAGGTGGATGAGAATGCCACCAGAAAAACCACTTTCGAGGATAGGTATCGTAAATGGCAAGTAACCAGGGGCTCGAACAGCAGTCTGGTGAGCTGGGAGAAAACCACATTCAGGTCACATTCCGCCACAGGGGAGGAGGCTTTGATAGCAAGAGGCTTGCAGGAACCTGGAGACAAGGGGCTGGTTGTGAGGGCTTTTCCCTCTATAGGGTGATGGTGTGCAGCTATGGCACTCAAATGTACCCTCACTGAAATGGACTTCAGACCGCGTGCGAGAGATGCAGTAGGTACTACAGTACAAGGTGCACGCAGCAAGAGAAGGATTCTCTTCTCTTTCTCTGCACATCAGAGAATCTTCTCCATTTGAAGGCATATGCCCGTCTGGTGGATGGTTTTCAGGAGGCCAGCAGGATCTCATCAACTTCCCCTGGGAGACCAAAGGGGCCAGGGCTACCCTTTCAGCAGCCATGCTGTCAACTTTAGCGACCCCAGGATGGGGTGCAAGAGAGAGCCCTCCTCCTGGGACAAGAGGTCCAAATCCCGACCCAGTGGGATTGGAAGTGCCACTGACAAGTAGAGCAGCAGAGGAAACCAGGGTTGCCGGGGCTATCTGGGGGCGATCAGGATCACTGATGCCTACTCACTCTGAACCTTGAAGAGGGTCTTGGCCTCTAGTCAGTGGAAAGGCATGAAGGAGGCCTTCTGACCACGGGATCAGGAAGGCATCCGCCACCACTCTCTCTGGGTGTGGCTGGCAAGAACAGAAACAGGGTAGCTGCATGTTGTCCGGGGAGGCGAACAGATCTATCACAGGTCTGCCGTAGAGGCAGAAGAGTCCTTGCACCACCCTGGGATTCAGACGCCATTCAAGTGGGTGCAGGACTCTGCTGAGCTTGTCTGCTAAGCAATTGTCCTGACCTGGGAGGTATACCACTCGTAGGAGCATTCCGTGGCATACAGCGAAGGAGAGCATTGCAACTGCCTTCTGACAAAGGGAGTGCGAGTCCGTGCCCCCCTGCTTGTTTACATAAACATGGCAACCTGGTTGTTTGTCTGGAACAACACAGGTCGGTTGCACAGCAGGTGGCGGAATGATCACAGGGCCAGGAAGATGGCCCTGAGTTTCAGGAGGCTGATCTCTAAGAGTGTCTCCTCTTGAGACCAGGTGCCTTAAGTGTGGAGTTCTCCGCAGTGCGCCCCCCAACCCAGGAGGGAGGCATCCGTGGTTAGGACCCTCTGTGGTGCAGGCACTTGGAATGGCAACCCTGTTTGGAGGTAGCATAAGGACTGCCACCTGCTGAGGGAGACCGCCAGCTGCTGGGTGACCCTGACTCCCGCAACCTGCCCATGGTCTGAGTCCATCGAGAGTGGAGGCACCACTGGGCTGCCCGCATGTGCAAGTAGGCTAGGGGTGTGATGTGGATTGCTGAGGCCATGTGGCCCAGTAGGCGGAGGAGAAGGTGAGCTGATAGCAACTGGTGAGCCTGCGCTTCTCCTGCCAATTGTAAAAGGTGATGTGCCCTCTCTTCGGGAGGAAGGCCTTGACCTGTATGTGTCCATATGGGCCCCTATGAACTCCAGGTTTTGGGCTGGAGGGAGGGGGGATTTGGGGTAGTTGATGATGAACCCCAAGTGCTGCGGGAGGCAGATTGTTCGCCCTGCGGCCTGGCTAGCTTCGGGGGCCATGCTGCCTCTGATGAGCCAGTCGTCCAAGTAGGGAAAGACGAAGACCCCTTACAGGCACACATAAATGGCCACAACCGCTAGGCACTTTGAAAAGACTCTTCATGAGGAGGCCAGGCCGAATGGAAGTACCCGTATTGGTAGTGCTCGCCTCCCACCACAAACCTTAGGTATTGTCTGTGGGAGGGGTGGATCAGGAGCACAGCCAATCTCCCCAGTGGAGGTAGGGCAGCAGCGTTCCAAGGGAGAGCATTTGAACTTCGCCCTCACAGAAACTTGTTCAGATTTCGCAGGTCCAGAATGGGCCTGAGGCCTCCAATTCTTTTGGGGACAAGGAAATAACTGGAGTAAAAACCCTTTCCCCACAAATGTCTGGGTACAGGTTCTACCACCCTGTCCTTGAACTGGCCTGCAAGCTCTGAGAAGAGCAAGGTCTGGCAAAGGAGAGGCTGCACCGGCTCTCCTGGGAAGAACCCTGGTGGTGTTTGCTGGAACTGGAGAAGACAGCCCTCCTTTACCACCTGGACAACCCACTGGTCCATGGTGACCTTGGCCCACCTGTGGGCTGAGGAGAGTCTCCTGGGAGGGGGAGGAGGCCCTGCACGGGAAGTTAAAAGCTCCCCCAGATTGGGTGGGAGCTAGGGGCTGAGGCTTCTGGCTTTCTCGACCCGTGGCCCTGATTCTTGGGCTAAGGTTCCTGCTGTTGCTGCTTCAAGAAGGGTTGGTAGTGGTCCTGGTGAAAAGACCCCTTTTTCCTTGGGAAAGGTGGGGTTTTCTCTGATGGATTTGTTCGAGGGAGGGTCGGGGTCTTCCTCGAGAGCCTCTGCCTGGTCACAACCTCGGCCTCAATCTCGGCCGCCTTGATGGCCATGGGCTTGCCAAACAAAATTTACCCTGGTGCTGAGGACATCTAGCAGTTTTTATTACATGCATTGCTTGAGGTCGGAATTTGCAGCCAAGCCTGCCACTCGGGCAGCTGACTCAAAGCTGTCGTAGTCGGCGTGTGACAGGAACTTTGAGCAGTCCCAGATCCCGGCTTTTAGGGCCTGGAACCTCTGGAGTGGTTCCCTGGTAAGGCCTGCAGAGAAGCCTGCCAATTCCTGGATGAGACCCTTGAGATACATGCCTATGTATGGTTCATAGACCTGTATCCGACAGCCCAACATAGAGCCCTGGAAGCGCTAGTGCCAGAGGGCGTAAAGGGCTCAGGCTTCCCTGCCCAGGAGAAGAGAAGAATAGTCCTTCTAACTTTTGAGCTTCTGCATTAAGGACTCCACGACCATGGAGTTATGCGGGAGTTGAGATTTTTGAAAGCTGGGGCCCTTCTTGACATGACAGATGGCATCGGCGCATTGGCTGAACACCGGAACAGAGGCCGGGGTCTCCCACATCTTCTGGAGCAGTTGCTTGAGGATGGGCTGGACCGGCACCGTAAGAGTTTCCTTTGGCAGGGACTCATACTGGAGGATTTACAGTTCTTCGGTGCGTGGATCATATAGTAACATAGTAACATAGTAAGTGACGGCAGATAAAGACCAGCATGGTCCATCTAGTCTGCCCAGCAAGATGGCAAGAGTAGGTGCACCTGTCGCTCTGTGCAGGCCAGCCCTCCCCATGTTTTTGTTTAGGGGTGAACCCACCACTCCATGTAGGACACCCCTATTTCTTGAGACGCTAGATAGTTCAGAAGTTAGATGGTACTGTTTATTTTGCTTTTGTCCTGTTGCTGTAAAGGGATCCACTGTGTTTGCCCCATGCCGTTTTGAATTCCATCACCGTGTTTGCCCCCACCACTTCCATCGGGAGGGCATTCCAAGCATCCACCACCCTTTCAGTGAAGAAATATTTCCTGACATTGCCTTTCAATTTCCCACCTTGCAGCTTCATGTTATGCCCTCTAGTTTTACAGCTTCCCCATCTTTGGAAGAGGTTTGTTTGTTCATCATTTCTCTTTAAGTATTTAAAGGTCTGAATCATATCTCCCCTGTCCCTCCTCTCCTCCAAAGTGTACATATTTAGATCTTCAAGTCTCTTCTCATAAGGTTTCTGACGCAGGCTCTAAATCATTTTGGTCGCCTTTCTCTGAACAGTTTCCAGTCTTTTTACATCTTTTGCAAGATACGGTCTCCAAAACTGAACACAGTATTCCAAGTGAGGCCTCACCAGTGACTTGTACAGTGGCATAAGTACCTCTTCCTTTCTGCTAGTAATCCCTCTTTGTATGCAGCCCAACATCCTCCTGGCTTTTGCCACCGCCTTGTCGCACTGTTTTGCCACCTTGAGATCATCAGAGATAATCACACCAAGGTCCTCCTCCGATTCGGTCAGGTCCAAGAGGACCCGGGCCATGTCCCGGACGAAGTCGTGGAAGGCCACGCCCTCAGGGGAAGAATGGCACCAGGGTTCTGGAGGAGACCGTTCCGAAGGGACGTCTCTGTGTCTAGAAGTCTCGGGAAATGCCTCAACGTCGGTCTCCCAGTCTGAGCTGGAGGGTGTCGAGGTTTCCCAGTCTTGGGGCTCTCAGGCCTTGAGGAACCAGGTCCCCTGATGGTCTCAGGTCAGACTCCCGGAAACTGGCCAGGGAGGACTGGACACCTGAGGATTGGGACCGGGACCTCAATCGGTGTTGAGGGCTCGCTCGAGGCTGTTGGCGCTCGGGGCCTGGCTCAACACCTGGTGACTCCCCTGCAGTCAGAGGCCCGGCTGTTGGGGCAGATGTGCATGAATCTGACATCACTGCCTGCTGCAAGGCCAGGATTGCAGAGATATTCTGCTCCAGGGCCGCCATTTTGGACTCGATGCCAGAAGGCTCTACAGCTTTTGGCGTGGGCAGAGGGTCTCGGGCCTAATGCCGGCACACTCATGAGTGCATCCTAGACAAGGACCAGAGCCTTGGGGAGCCTTGCATGGTCACAGCCAGCTGAGGACTCCTTCTTAGAGACCTTAGAGAGGCGCTGCTCAGAGTCGCCAGAGTCCCACCGTGGGACTTTACCAGGTTTCACTGGTGGAACCTCAACTGGCTTCAAAGATTTTTTCTCTTCCTGGGGGTCCGGGTCTTTACAGAGGAGCCGCTGACGCGGGACTCCGAAGACACCCGGGCCTCTAGGGATGTGCTCAGCTTGGGGCTCAGTGTCAGGGAAGCCGGGGTTGAGTCAGACCATGGGAACAGTCTCTCTTGCAACTCCAACCTTTTCTTGTTGGTTCACGAAATCATGGCCTGGCAGAGGTCACAGATTGTTCTCTTGTGGTCCAGGCCGAGGAAGTGCAAGCAGCAGTTGTGGATGTCTAAGGCATGGTTGGACCCGCAGTGATCACACGTTTTGAACCCACCAGGGGACAAGATGGGAGACACCCGGCTGGGGTCGATGACCCCTGGGCGAAAAAGGGCACAAACATCAGTCGAGGCAAGCCTCATCAAAAAGAAGGAAAGAGCAGAGGATGGCATTGGGAATGTCACCGGCTCGAGGCGGGAAGAGGAATCTGTATGCAAACTAGGAAAAAAAACCACAACTTTAAGGATAATTTTAGAGGATTTTTCCGGGGAAACAGGACAAGTGTCTGTTGGGCTCTGCGGAAAAAAAGAAACTGAGCAAGATGGCACCCTTGGGTGGGAAGAGGACCACGCATGCATTTTGTCCCCCACCAGAATTGCAGCCCAATTCGCACCCACTGTACCCTAAATATCCATACTCGGTGGGTTAAACCACTTGGCATGATCCTCCTGTGGCAGGCAAAGGCCTCCTGCAAACTCTTGGCCCCTTCACTAAGGAATCTGGCAGGATCCGCTCCAAACTTACCATGCTCTTGAGGGAAAGCCATCTTGTACTTCCAAACCCCTCACCAGAAGCGGTGAACCAGCAGCTCTTGCTCAGCTATCAGAGGTTCAGAAACTCAGGGCAGAAGATGCCTGAGCAATTAGGGCCACCAACTCGACCTTCCTGAATAACTCCTAATTCTTTGTGCACTGCAGAGCGAGATGACCATGCATTCACCACAGCAGAATGTGTGCCCATGACATTGGGAATGAACTCCAGTCTCGACCAAGGCCAGCCAATCTGAAAACTCCAAACTGCAGCAGAGAGTGCTTAGCAGGCGGATTCGTCTGCTATCCCTCCTATGAGCAGGCAGAAGAACTTGAGGACCCGGAAGCTCTAGTGTCTGCTTTGTCATTTCAGAAGTCCAAGCTTGCTGCAGAACGAACGAACTCCGGACCCAGGTGCTCCCCACTGGCCAGATGACATTACCTGGGGGGGGGGGGGGGGCAATAGGAGACAATCCCTTCAGCGAAGGGGAGCATCCAGAGTGCACTAAAACTGTCAAGGCTGACTATCATCCTTCTCCAGGACTGCACCTGCTGTCAATGACAATGCAGAAAATAAGGCTAGAACATGTCATCTACTGGCAGCACAGGGAGGGACAGATCTTCTAAGAGTGTGACCGAAGCATCCATGCAAGCAGAGCAGATCCAGTCATGAGGCTATCCAACTTCCATGGACCAGGCTGCGCTTCTTTGAAGGTAGCATGAACACTCTCCACTGCCAAGCAGTTAGGCAACGTAGATTGAGGCCCACTTAGCCTATGTGTTGCATCGGACATCCAATCTGCGCAGCAGGACCATATCTGCTAAATCTACATGGTAGGGTCAGGGAGGCAAGCGTCCCAAGAAGAGCCACATGTGCACAGACACCACACAGACAAGCCACATGTGCCGATTCCACATGGACAAGCCACACACACACATACTGTATGCCACCAGCACACTTGGAAGATGTGGAACAAGTGCGGCAAAACATAGGAAGCGCAAACACACACAGACAGTTAATCAAGGCAGGAAAACATCAGCAATGATTCAAACAGGTGCCCTGAGCGGACCTGACTTAGCACCCCAGCAGCAGACGAAGTCAGGAGTCCCCAAAAGATGACAAACTGACAGGCTTAGCCTTTAGTATTTACCCCCGGGAAGCCCATGGCAGGTAAATACTATGCCAGGATCTGTGCTACTCCCCTGTTGCCATATGTGCAGTTTCCTACCTCTGAAGATTCCTCTTCAATTTTCAGGAGAAAACAGGGGGAAAGAGGAGGAGGGAGGGGGCACAGAGGTTGTGTGAAGCTTGAAGAATCCTTCCAAATTCCTTTCCCAATCTTCAGGCTGCTCAACATGTCCTTAATAAGATAATCAATAAAAAAAAAAACCTCAAGGGCATCAAATGACTACTAGTGATCACACAGCAAACAGAAAGTCATTGAATTATACCACTGAGTTCCATGGGCATAGAAAACCCTTGTGTATCTTTTTATGCCGGAGAGGTCTTCCTTTTGGCCAGTTCCTCCGTCTTCGGAGGATATGTTCTTCTTTGGATGATTTTAAACGACAGGCCTGTGCTTTGCGGACTCGGTTGCTAGACCGTGGGTATATACTGAAAGTAGTGCGGCAAGCATATGTGAGAGCGCGGTTCTCCCACCGGGAGTGGTTGTTAATCCCTCTGCGATCTCAACATGACACTTCGTGCTCTGGACAAGCCCTTGACATGATCACTGGGGTCCTTCCGTTTATGACCCACACTGCACAGGTCACTAATTTGTTGAAGAAATACTGGCGGGTTTTACAAATACATTCCTGTTTTCAGAAACCTCTCTGGGTGGCATATACTAGAGGTCGCAATTTGAAGGATCAGTTGGTCCATACCTCTTTGCATCAGCATGTTTCCCCGCTGGGAGTATCTAAACGGGGTCATTGGGCTTGCCAGAAATGTAGATATTGTCATACCACTTTGGAGGGAGCTCAGTGGAGTCATCCCACTACGGGCACATCTTTCACCTTTACAGGCTTCTCTACCTGCCAGTCAACATTTGTGGTTTACATCTTAATTTGTCCTTGTTCTTTAGGTTACATTGGCAGGACGATCAGACCGGTAAAAGTTAGACTGGGGGAACATGCTTCCCGAATAAAATCAAAGACTCTTTCAGCACCAATCGTTGAGCATTGTTCACAGTTTCATCATACGTTTGCTGATCTCCGATGGAGGGTTATGGACAGTGTTCCTGTTACCCCTCGGGGAGGTGATCGTGAACGTCAACTTCAGAAACGTGAACAACATAAGAACATAACATATGCCATACTGGGTCAGACCAAGGTCCATCAAGCCCAGTATCCTGTTTCCAACAGTGGCCAATCTAGGTCATACGTACCTAGCAGTTTCCCCAAAAGACACAGGTTCCGCAATGCTTGTACTGGGTAAAGTATTGATATCCTGGGTCCCTTCTTAATAATGGTTTATGGACCTTTCCTCCAGGAACTTGTCCAAACCTTTTTTAAACCCAGCTACACTAACAGCCTTTACTACATCCTCCGGTAACAAATTCCAGAGTTTGATTACACGTTGAGTGAAAAAATATTTACTTTTATTAGTCTTAAATAGTTTACCCTGTAGCTTTATTGCATGTCCCCTAGTCTTTCTATATTCTGATAACGTAAACAATCGATCTACGTTTATCCGTTCCACTCCATTCATTAATTTACAGACTTCTATCATATCTCCCCTCAGCCGTCTCTTTTCCAGGTTAAAGAGCCCTAACCTTTTTAGCCTTTCTTCATAGGAATATCCTTCCATCCCCTTTACCATTTTGGTGGCTCTTCTCTGAACCTTTTCTAATAACTCTATATCCTTTTTAAGATACGGCGACCAGAATTTCACACAATATTCAAGGTGCGGTCTCACCATGGAACGATATAGAGGCATTATAATATCTTTTGTTTTATTTTCCATTCCTTTCCTTATGATACCTAGCATTCTATTTGCTCTCTTGGCTGCCGCTGCACACTGGGCCGAGGGTTTTAACATGTTATCCACAATGACGCCTAAATCTTTTTCCTGGGTGGTGGTTCCTAATGTGGAACCTTGCATCGTGTAACCATAGTTTGGGTTGTTCTTCCCTAGGTGCATAACTTTGCACTTGTCCACATTAAATTTCATCTGCCATTTTGATGCCCAGTCTTCTAATTTATCAAGATCCTCTTGCAATTTTCCACAATCCTCTTGGGTTTTAACAACTTTAAATAGTTTTGTGTCATCTGCAAATTTGATAACCTCACTCGTCATTCCACTTTCCAGGTCATTTATGAATATGTCAAAAAGCAGCCGACCCAGCACAGATCCCTGGGGTACACCACTATTCACCTTTCTCCATTGGGAAAATTGGCCATTTAGCCCAACCCTCTCCTTTCTATCTTTTAACCAGTTCTTGATCCACAGTAGTACACTGCCTCCTATCCCATGACTCTTTAGTTTTGCCAAAAGTCTCTGATGAGGGACCTTGTCAAAGGCTTTCTGAAAGTCCAGATACACTATATCAACCGACTCACCTTTGTCCACCTGTTCATTCACACTTTCAAAAAAACATAACAGATTAGTAAGACAAGATCTTTCTTGTCTAAAGCCATGTTGGCTGTCTCCCATTAGGCCATGACTATCTACATGCTGAGTCATTTTATTCTTTATGATGGTTTCTGCTATTTTTCCCGATACTGACGTGAAGCTCACCGGTCTGTAGTTTCCCGGATCACCCCTGGAACCCTTTTTAAAAATTGGTGTTACATTGGCGATCCTCCAATCTTCAGGTATTAGAGATGATTTTAATGATAGTTTACAGATTACTAATAGCAGGTCTGTGATCTCATATTTCAGTTCTTTCAACACCCTTGGATGTATACCATCCGGCCCAGGTGATTTGCTACTCTTCAGTTTATCTAATAGTTGTAATACATCTTCCCGATGTATCGATATTTCCTTTAATTCTTCTGCACCTTTAAATACCACTTCAGTCATGGGTAACATCCCTACATCTTCCTCAGTAAAGACTGAAGCAAAGAATTCATTCAGTCTCTCCGCTATCGCCTTGTCGCCTCTTAGTGCCCCTTTAACTCCTCTATCATCTAATGGACCAACTGACTCTCTCACAGGTTTTTTGCTGTGAATGTACTTGAAAAAATCTTTATTTCGCGTTTTTGCTTCCACAGCAAGCTTCTTCTCAAATTCTCCCTTTGCCTGCTTTATCAATGCCTTGCATTTGATTTGCCAGTGCTTGTGCTGTTTTCAGGTTTGGTCGTTTGGCTCTTTTTCCATTTCCTGAAAGATGCTTTTTTGGCAACAGCCTCTCTGACCTCACCTTTAAACCATGCTGGCAGTTTTTTGGACTTCCTTCCACTTTTCTTAAAGCGTGGAATACAGCTGGTCTGGGCTGCCAAGATAGTATTTTTAACCTTTGCAACTGCTCCTTTTAGTTTTTTCTTAACTATTTTCCTCATTTTATCATAGTCTCCCTTTCGAAAGTTAAAAGGTAGTACTGTAGATTTCTGTACTATCCCTCCTCCACTAATTAAATCAAAGGCGATCATGCTATGATCACTATTGCCAAGTGGCCCCAACACCCTTATCTCTTGCACTAGATCTGGTGTTCCACTAAGGACCAGGTCTAATATGGCTTCCCCTCTGGTCGTTTCATGAACCAACTGCTCCAAGAAGCAGTCATTTATGTCATCTAGGAACTTTATCTCCATAGCATGTCCTGCCGTGACACTGACCCAGTCGATATCGGGGTAATTGAAATCACCCATTATTATTACTGCACTGTAACTTTTGTTAGCTTCCTTGATTTCTTTGAGCATTTCATCATCCATTTGTTCATTCTGGCCCGGTGGTCGATAGTACACCCCCCACTGCCATCGCCTTCCCTTTTTACATGGAATTTCAATCCATAGAGATTCTACAGCAAATTTTGTTTCCTGCAAAACTTTAATCCTTTCTGACTCAATGCCCTCTCTAACAGAGCGCAACTCCTCCACCAATTTGATCAGCAACGTTGGATTTTCCATTTGAAGACTGCGATTTCAACAGGACTTAATCTGGAATGTGATTGGTGGAGTTTGTTGTAACATTTGGTGGCTCCACAATATGGGATTTGGAGCCATTGAACATTCACATTTTAGCCACTCCTTCCATGACGTGCTTATGTCCAACCAATCAGCTGCCATCACAGGTTTATCAAAAGGAACCGTTGGTTTCGGCGTCCTTTAGAGCGATAATTTTCAACACAGACTGGTATCACTTGACACAGGGTTCTTGATGAGCCCGAAACATGCATGTCGTGGGTGCAAAACCAACTCTGGTGCTTCCTATGGGGGATGAATATCAGCTACTTATGAGATAAGTGTTCATTCATTATTGCAAAAGTAGTTGGAAATTTCAGGTTTTATACCTGTTTAGTAAAAGGGTTTCCCCGGAGTGGAGGGGAAAGGCTTTCCTCCTTCCCGCTCTTAATAAGATAATGGCAGAGAGCTGTACCAATTTCCCTACTCCTCTGGAATCCAAAGAGAGCACCGATTTTAAAGATGACCCAAGTGGGGCCTCCTGTGTCACGTTTTAGCGAGAAATCCACCAACAACGATGGTTGTTCATGAGCTAAATCAATCTTTCCTCTCAATCTTCTTTAAATTTTTTCAGATTCTCACAGAGCTGAAAAGACACATCCACCATCTGCTGGAGACAGAATTACTGAAGGCTCCCTTTGGTGGTTCTGGCTGATATGGCATGATGTCATCATAAAGAAGCCTATGGAAGTTTCCTCTGTCTCCACATCTGCTAGTAGAGGGACACAACCCACTTGTCTGGACTGGTCTAGCAGGACGATAAGGAAACCACTATTAAATTGCACTGGGAAAATCCACTACTTATCCCTGGGATAAGCAGCATGGAAACTTTCCAACTCTTGGGGACCCGACAGGTACTTGGCTACTCCTGGAAACAGGACACTGGACCTTGGTCTAAACCAGTATGGCATTTCCTGTTGCTGTAAAGTGCCAAGTCAGGGTTGACTAATGGTGATCCTATGGATAGTTATAATTTTTGTTGCTACTATCCATTGGGTTTTCATGGCGAGGTACGGAAGTAGATTGCAAGTATGCTAGTGTTGCTGCTGTCACCAAAATGTGATCCTCTGTCATCAACATCATCCCATTCTGTTGCTGCCCAGATGGGTGGTTTGTCAGTCGGGCACCTCAACTGAGACCTATCCATCTTGGGAGGCCGGCCCATAGTTAAGCGTCTGATAATCCCATCTCATCTTCACCTCTCTCCCGCTCCCCTAAGATTTGTCCTGTTCTTCCTTCTATCATTTTAATGGTGTTTCTTTCCTTTTCCTATATGTTTTTACTACTATTGTACACCGCTCTGCTTTTTTTTTTTTGAAGGGCAGTATAGAAACTTTTTAACAAACCATCAACAGCACGACAAGCTGCAAATCAAGGGAGGGATTCCAAGGGCACTCAGTTTATTTATATCACCAATGCAATATGGTGTCAACAGCCTTGTAAAATCTAGGTATACCACATCTAGCATTCTCGTCCAATCCAATTCTCTGGTCACCCAGTCAAAGAAATCAATTTGATTTGTCTGACAAACCCTACCTCTAAGCCATGCTATCTTGGGTCCTGTAATCCTTTGGATTCCAGAAACCAGCATTAAGAATAAAACATCTCTCTCTAATAGCTAACCTTAAGCATTCTCTCAAGAAATACTTTCACAGGAAATGCAGCGACTTGTTTGCCCTCTTTAGCGGTAGCTCACTTTCTTAAAGCTTTACTGATATGACTATGTACTTTGATTTACATTGCTGATCTGCCTAGTAAATGTCATAGGTCAAGTTTCCCCCATTCTCCTGCTCTCTTTTCAGACAGCTAATTAGGAAAGTCTGTCCAAAATAAGTTAATACAACCAATCTGCAATCATACATCAGAAATACAAAAATTTGAAATGTCTCTGATCTTTTATCAGCTGAGTACATTTCCCTCTGTATTATGAGGGCAGCTCCGTGATCAGAAACAGAGCTCCCCTTCCAGAACAGCAGCAAAGCTACCAGGAACTTTTCTTATTATTATTCTCACCTCCAGCTACCACTATGCTCAGCAGTGCTATTAATCATTTCTCGAGTGCTTTAAGATGAATGCAGCATTGTAGAGATTTGTAGAGCTTGCAATATCAAAAAGGATTTAGGAAATGGATTTATTGTATGATTAAAACCCAAACGAGGCAAGATTCAAACTTAAAAAGTATTCTCAGAAAGGTGAGTTTTCAGGCAGAATTGTAATACAGGGTAGAAATGAAGTGTGACGCTCAGTTCAGAAAGGCTAGTCCAAACATATGGCACAGCAAGATGCAAAGTGCAGAGCCAGGTGATGGGAGTGGACGAGAACGGCACTACAGAGATGACAGATGGCACAGTTACTCAACTGTAACAGGTGATCGCCGGGAACAACAGGAATTTAGTCTTCACATATGGTTGACATCGTGTACCGAAGGAGCCTGTGCAGGAAGCTGCCTAGCTACGAATAGAAAAGCCTTTGGAAGCACTCCACAGCGCCTGCGCCACTAACTTCCTACTCACCCAACTCATTCTCCTCAGTTGAGTTTGTAGCTGAAAAGAAGGAGTAAAAAAAAAAAAAACCCCAAGAACAAACCTATAACTCCAAGGGGAGGAGGCTGGGTTGTGAAGACTAAATTCCTGTTGTTCCCGGAGATTACCTGTTATAGGTGAGTAACTACGCTATCTCCAGGAACAAACAGGAAAGCATAGTTACTCACCTATAACAGGTGTTCTCCAGGGACAGCAGGAATCAGTCCTCACATATGGGTGACGTCAGCACCGACGGAGACCACGCGGAGCAATTCCCCAGCTTTCAAAGAAAGCCTTTGGGATTGCTGCCATGCATGCGTGGTCCTCTTCCTACCCAAAGGTGCCATCTTGCTTGGTCAGGTCCCATAGCTAAAGCCCTACTAAGCAGATGGCAAGGGAAGGACAAAAATAGCAGCTCTTCAGGGGAGGTGGGAGGGTAGTGAGGACTGATTCCTGCTGTCCCTGGAGAACACTTGTTACAGGTGAGTAACCACGCTTTCTCCAGGAACAAGCATGAAGTCAGTCCTCACTTATGGGACTCCCCAGCTACAGGCTACTGAAACTGTAACCGAAAATGCCTCCACGAGGCCGTGAGCAGAAGGCGATGCCCGAAGGAGCCCGAGTCCTCGGGTCGCGGGACGAAGCTCTCGGTAGTTGCTGAGAAGGGTCGGAGGGCAGGAGTTGCTTATACCCTGAACAGATTATGGAGAACAGCCTGGCCGAAGGCACTGTCCTAGCGGGACTCCCTCTCCAGGCAGTAGTGCACAGCGAAAGTGTTCGCTGAAGACCAGGTCATAGCCCGGCAGGGGTACTGGGAGCAGTGAAGCCACCGAAACCGCCTTGGCTCGGATGCCGTGTGTGGTGACTCGCCAATCCAGTGGGGTGCCTGCCTTTACCTGGGCGAAGGCAATGCAGTCTGCCACCCAGATGGAGAGGGTGCTTTGGCGACTGCTTGTTCCAGGCGATTGGGATCATAGGCAACAAAGAGCCGACCAGACTTGTGATGAGCCTGGGTGCGCTGGAGGTAGAAGGCAAGAGACCTCTTGCAGTCGAGTGTATGTAATACTGCCGATGCCTGATCGGTATGATTTCTCGGGAAGAAGGTATACGTGCAACTGGAGATATTAAAGACTTCCATAGAAAACTTAAAACCTTCCTGTTCACAGAACACTATGGTCACATCACCTAATCCTACAGTTTCTCCGCCCCACAACCAAAGACTCCTTGACTGACCCATATGGACACAAATGTCTATTCATATCCAAACAAACACAACCTCATACTATTGTGTAAATATGCTGAACAAGTTGTAAATAGTTCTCCCCTGTTTACCCCAAAACAAGTTTTGACCCTTGTTTAATGTAATTCTATGTGGTCCGCCCGCATAGTAATATGTTGTTTTATTGTAAACCGCACTGATATGTAATAGCGCGGTATATAAGAGAAGTTAAATAAATAAAATAAATAAATAAATAATGTATCCTGTTCATGTTCTGAGTTTAATGTAAACTGCTTTGATTTCAGGATAAGGCAGTATAAAAAAAAAAACAGGTTAAATAAATAAATAAGGTCGGTAAGACTATCTCCTGAATTAGATGGAAATCCGAGACAACCTTCGGTAGGAACTTGGGGTGAGTGCATAGGCCCACCCTGTTCCCGTAGAACCTGGTGTAGGGAGCCTAAGCCAGAGAGCCTGAAGTTCGCTGACTCAGCGAGTCGTCAAAGCCACCAGGAAGACCATCTTCCAGGAGAGGTGCCAAAGCGAGCATGTCACCATTGGCTCGAAGGGTGATCGTGTAAGCTGCATGAGCACCACACTGAGGTCCCACTCTGCAGGATGAGGCCGGATGGAAGGCTTGGAAATTAAGAGGACTCACATGAAGCGGGAGACCAAAGGCTGCCCCAAGAGGGGTTTCCCCTCGATGGAGAGGTGGCTCGCCGAAATGGCGCTCAGGTGTACCCTGATCGAGTTAGATTTCAGCCCTGCTTTCGAGAGGTGGAGGAGATACTGGAGAACCCACCGGGTAGTACAAGAGAATGGGTCGATCTGGAGCTCGCAGCACCAGACCGAGAAGCATTGCCACGTAAAGGCATATGCCCGTCTCGTGGAGTCCTTCCTCGACGCAAGGACCTCCTCGACCTTCTCAGAAGGTGCAGCGGGGCTAGGGAGACCCGTTCAGTCACCAGGCTGTAAGTGACAGCGAGGCCAGGTTTGGGTGGATCACCCAACTCTTCTCCAGCATTAAAAGGTCCGGAGCACTGCCCAGGGGGACTGGAGGCTCGGATGAGAGCTGCAGCAGAAGCGGGAACCAAGGATCTTGAGGCAACGAATGGACCACAAGGATCACTGAAGCTTGCTCTCGCTGAAACTTGCGGAGGGTCCTCGCAATGAGAGGAGTGGGAGGGAAAGCATAAAGAAGCCTGGAAGTCCAGCTTAAGAGGAACGCATCCGAGGCCACCCTGCTCGGGTGTGGAACACGGGCCGCAGAAGCGGGGAAGCTGAACGTTCACCGGGCTAGCAAACAGGTCCATGGACGGAATCCCCCACCGATGGAACAAAAGACTGGCGACCTCCGGATCCAGGTGCCACTCGTGTGGGCGGAGGATCCTGCTGAGTTTGTCTGTGAGGACATTATCCTGGCCTGGGAGGTAGACTGCTCGTAAGGTTATCCCCCGGCAAAACGCAAAGGAGCAAAGAAGGATCGCCTACCAGCAGAAGAGGCGGGATCCTGTTCCCCTCTCCTTGTTTATGTAGAACATGCCTACCCAGTCATCGGTCTGTAAGAGCACTGACTCCCCCTTTAGACGGGTCTCGAAGGCCCTCAGGGCCCACCGAACCACCCAAAGCTCGAGCAGGTTGATCTGCTGTTGAGACTCTTCAGGTGAACACTGCCCCTAGATGCACAATGTGCCGCAGTGGGCTTCCCAACCCATCAGAGAAGCATCTATCGTCAGGACGAGCTCGTGCTGTGGGGTCTGGAAGGGCATTCCCTGAAGGAGGCTTCGGGGGTCCCGCCACCAATCCAGGGAGTTGTGGAGACTGCGGGAGACCCGGATAGGGTCACTGAGATGGCCGGAAGTCTGGCTCCATTGCGCCCTGAGGCACCACTGGGCTGTCTGCATGTGCATGCGGGCATGGGGGACCACATGGATGGTGGAGGCCATGTGTCCTAGGAGGCACAGCATGGCCTGTGCCATGATCCGAGCCCTGTTCTGGACCTGTTGAGGTGTTGAGGTGTGCGCTGATGAACTCCAAGGTCTGCACTGGTTCAAAATGGGACTTGAGGTAGTTGACTAAGAAGCAGGCATTAGAGGAGAACGATCATGCGTGACGACGCCAGGCGGGCTTTGCCAGCCGAGGTCCCTGTGACGAGCCAGTCGTCGAGGTAGGGGAAGACCGGTATGCCCTGCCGCCTGAGGAAGGCGACGGCCCGGGAGAAACATTTTGTGAAAACCCGCAGTGAAGACGCAAGCCTGAAGGGGAGCAACTTGTATTGGTAGTGTTCCCCCTGCACCCTGAAGCACAGGTATTGCCTGTGTTGGGTTGGACTAGGATGTGGGCGCAAGCATCCCTGAGATCAAAGGAGCATAGCCAATCGCCCTGCTGGAGGAAGGGCAGCAGGACGCCAAGCGATAACATTTTGAATTTCTCCCACACCAGAGGATGGGGGAATGGACCCCACGTCTTTTTCGGGACAAGGAAGTAGCAGGAGTAGAACCCACGGACTCAAAGATGCAGCGGTACCTTCTCGACTGCCCGCTGGGCGAGGAGGTTGGACAGCTCCCGCTGCAAGTAAATCCGGTGCAAGGGAATCAGAGTAGGCTCCACTGGGGAGAAGGGAGGATGGAGTCTGTCCAGGTGAAGACGATATCAGTCTCGGACATTCTGCAGGACCCAAGTGTCTGACGAAATCAACGTCAACTGCAGGGCGAAAAGGGACAGACGTCCCCCCACCAGCGGAAGTGCTGCCGAGGGGGGGGGGGCAAGAGGCTATGCCATTGGAGTCAAAAACCCTGAGCGGGTTGGGGTGGCGCCGGTAGTTTGGCCTTCAGCAATTTAGGCTTGTGGTGGCCATGCGCGCCTCCCTTCCCCTGCGTGCCGGAAGCCGGCACAGGGGTGGGCTGGAAGGGCAGGTATCCCCGAGTATGGGAGCCCCTTTCTTTGGAAGAATGGCTTCTTTGTTTGCTGCTGCTTCTGAGGAAGAGAGGACGTCTTACACAAGAGGCGGGTCCAAGTCACAAACTCTGTTTCTATCTCAGCGGCCTTATCCTCCATGGGCTTATCAAACAGCTGTTCGCCGAGGCAGGGGACGTCCAGGAGCTTCTTCTGGACCCACTGCTCCAGGTCCAAGGATTGGAGCCAGGCTTGGCGTCGGGCCCCGATGCCTGCTGCTGACACACGGGCGGAGGACTCAAATCAGTCATACGCGGTGCAGGAGAGGTACTTTCAACACTCCGTGACAGACCTCAGGAAGGTTTGGAACCTGAGAAGGAGTTCACCCCCGAAACCTGCGGAAAACCAGCCGAGCTCCTTGGCAAGGTCACGCAGGAACATGCCCATATACAATCGGTATGCCTGAATGTGGCATGTGAGCATGGACCCCTGATAAGCTTTGCACCCGAGGGCTCTAGACTCCCTGCCCTGTGGGACTGAAGAGTGTGACTTCGGGATCTTTTGCTTCCGCATCGCTGATTCCATTACCATGGAGGTGTGTACAAGCTGGGTCTTCTGGAAACCCAGGACGCTTTGGACCCTGTACATGGCGTTGAGGCATTTGCTCACAATGGGGACCAAAGCAGGTATCTCCCACATGCGGAGGAGCAGCCTGGACAAAATGGGAGGAACTGGGACAGTAAGAGACTCCCGAGGCAGGGACTCATACTGTAAGATGTCGAACTCCTCAGCTCACGGCTCCTCTTCAGCCTGCTTAGCCAGGTTAAGAGCCCGTGCCATGTCCCGTACGAACACCAGAAAGGATGTGTCCTCGGGCGGCAAATGCCTCTCAGAGGCAGGCGGGGATGGGTCCAAAGGGAGGTACCTGTGGGCACGGGTCTCCAAGGAGGTATTTCCGTCCGACTCCCAGCCTGAGATGTCCGAGAAGGAGTCTAACTCGGGCTGGTTGCCCCATCCAGAGGCTGAGGCCCGCTTGGAGCATCTCGCTCCCGAGGAACGGCCCACGGCTCTTGGGGGTTTCCAGGGCGGGTTTCGGTGTCGGTCTCGAGGCGCAGGTCAGCCGTGCTGGGCATAAGAGCCTGCTGGGCAGCTAAGAAGGCAGAAATGCTGCGCTCTAGTTCCAGCATTCGGGACTCCCACGCGGACGTGGGTCCCTGTGACGCCAACACTGGGATTATCGGGTCTGGCATGGAGGAGGAGAGGGGGTCCTCACCGGGATGATCCTCAGGAGACCGGGTGCCATCACCGGAGGCCTCCGTGTCTGTATGAGGTACCTTTCGAGGCCGCTCCTTGTCTGACTCTCGGGAGCGCCGGGGGGGGGGGGGAAGCTGAGCGACCAAGCGCGAGAGCACTCGCGATTGTCTGGAGCCCCCAACAGCAACTTCGAGGTCTTCTTCTTATGCCTCACCACTTCAGGGGACCCCTGATCGGAGTGCCACCATGAACGCGGGGCGAAGTGTGGGATCCCACTAGCGGAGGGGCAACCGAGGGTGCCACCAGGAATTCCGGGGCTACCTTCCAGAAAATGTCATTGGACTTCTGCTTACGACTTAGCAGGGCCTTGGAGGACATTTTTTTGCAAAGAGAGCAGAGCTCCGGGTCATGGTTGGCCCCAAGACCCTGAAGACAGCAGTCATGGGTGTCCGTTAGCGACATGTTTTTGGAGCATCTGTATCATTTTTTAAAACTGGTGGCCATTGGGGCAAAAAGGACCCCCACTAGGTCGAAGACTTTTGCGGCCAGCGGTTGAAGGAAAAAAGGGCGCGAAGCCCGCAAAAGAAAAATTTTCACACAAAAGGATGTCTCCTCGCTCAAGGGAAAAGGACAGCAGGGGAAGGCCGGGTAGAGGACTGGTGCTACCGGAAAAAAGACAGGCCAGAGGCCGAAAACCTAACACTTTTTCTGAGGGATGAGGAAATGCATCCGAATGGCTCCGCAGAAAAAGGGAGACTGAGCAAGATGGCACCTTTGGGCGGGAAGAGGACCACGCATGCGTGGCAGCAATCCCAAAGGCTTTCTTTGAAAGCTGGGGAATTGCTCCGTGCGGGCTCCGTCAGTGCCGACGTCACCCATAAGTGAGGACTGACTTCCTGCTTGTTCCTGGAGAAAGCACAGTTACTTACCTGTAACAGCAGGAACAGCAGGAGTAAGTCTTCACATATGGATACGTCGGTACCGACGGAGCCTGCACAGGAATGCTCCCCAGCATCCAATCAGAAAGCTTTTGGGAGCATCCCTCGCGCCTGCGCACTGACTTCCCACCTTCTCCTCTGCCTCTCCTCAGTTGAGTTTCATAGCTGAGACAAAGGAGAGAAAGAGGAAAGGAAGATAGATGGATAGATACAACTCCTAGGGGAGGTGGGTGGGTTGTGAAGACTTATTCCTGCTGTTCCCAGACATCACCTGTTACAGTTAAGTAACTGTGCTATCTCCAGGAACAAGCAGGAATGAGTCTTCACATATGGGGACTCCCAAGCTATAGATGCCAGGGGGAGATCCCATAAAATGCGTGTCCCTGGATCAGGAGTGCATTTTCCACATAGGAATCTCTGGCATCCCATGAGGGATGGAGGGTAGGAGTTGAGAAGAGAGGAGCTGTAAGGAAAAACAGTGAACCTAAGGACTACAGAAAAGGAGTCCATGGTATGTATGATAAGTACCATTAAAATTATTTAATGAACAGTTATAATATGGAGCTTACCTACTGGATTGTAGGAAGTAGAAAGCGTGATGGAGTCTACTGGATATGCAGTAGCGGAATCCTCAAGGTGACCTCACAGCAGTGAGGATGAAGGTCCAGACCTGGAATTAGCAGGTGATCCAGGTGTTAACTGGGGTAGGATAAGAACGGCAGGTCTTCAACGGAAAGCTTTATGGGAAAAAGCTGAAAACTCTTTTAGGTACAGAGTCATTAACATTGAGGGCTAAAAGAAGAAGACTGACCGATTTGGACAACTAGCCCAGTCCTGGAGGGAAGAAGGGGTATGGAAAAAAGCCCATATTCCCAAGGAGAACAGATGTGTACTCAAAACTAATGAAGATGTACACTGTCTTTCCTAGCTGATGAGAGATAGGAAAGATACTGAAGCCTGATGCTTCAAGGATAGGGAGACCTAGAGCAAAGTGGAAGCTGTTAGCACCACAGTAGTGGTTGTGTGCATAACAGCCCCCACATACTAAGGAACAGTATGAAAAATGGAAGCCCACTGTCTGGAACCTCTAAGAAGGTAAAAAGTTTTATAGCATAGACAGTGAGAGAGATAGTATGTAATACATATCGACCTATAAAAAGCCTCCCAACAGATATATATATATATATATAGAGAGAGAGAGAGAGAGAGAGAGAGAGAGGGATATATGTACCTATATATATGTATATATAGATATGTGTAGAGATATGTATCGACATATATATATATGTGGGGGCATAAATTATGCACACACAGCTTACAGACATATGTATGTAGAGACATATATAGAGATATTTACATACATGAAAATAAGTCTGACGATACATGTCTACCACTAAGCCCCATAAGAACATTCACATGGGGAATGTGAAGGGGAAAGATTCATCCAATAACAAGAGGGTGAAACCCACTTGACAGATATATAGAGAATCTATTTCTGTGGGCTAAAAGGATGCAGGAATGCAATCCAGTAAAATAACCAGGATGGTTGCATGAAAAACAGAGGATAATATCAGTCTGTAAAGAGCAAGGCGGGAGTCCTTTAGAACTCTGACATGGCAGATGTACAGAAACACATAGAGAAGATACCAGGAGGACCCACTGGAGGGACATAGGGGTATCATGCGGTACTAGTAGCCTTGGATATTCACGCAGAAAAGCTTATATTCTGTATTATAACAGGAGACAAGAGGGTGTGGAGAACCCTCACAGTCATGGGAATGATTTATAAGCTTTTTCCTACTATATAGAATAGCCCTCAGAGACAAAGTTCAATGCTCTGTAGCAAGGCCCCATAGTAGAAAGCTTCTCTGAAGATTGCAGAGAGCATTGTGCAGGAGAATTATGAGATAAAACTGACTGAAGTCAGGTGTGTTGCCACATCCTAGGAAAAGGAGATGGCTAGAAAGAAGATAATGTGAGAAGCCCAAAGTGAGTAGGATTATGCAAGATAGATGAGGACTAGCTTGGAATCACTACTGAGGCTAGACAAAAATTGTGGAAGATAGACTGGAACCTGTGGAAAAGTACCAGTAGATCAATCACTGGAACTCCTGCATGCACAGCAGCTGAAAAGACAGCAGAGAGAATCTTCCTGTGCAAAGCAAAGAGAAACAGACAAAGGGAGAGGAAATATTCCTGTCCCTGTCTGATGAGTTATCTTGAGAATGTATTCCAGGAAACAAAAAGTCTACACTGGAATGAAAGGCTAGAGAAGCTTTTCAGTATGGTACCACTCAGTCAGGGGAACCCCTGGATAAGAGGGTAGAGAAAACAGGTAACTGGAGGGTGACTTACCCATATGGCGAGTCAGCTGAAGGAAAAAATGTTCATGTTGGGACAGAAACTATCATGGGATAGTTGTAACTTCCCTTCTTAATAGTAAGAAGAGGAGAATTCTGTAACCCATGGACAAGAATATCCTGAAAGCTTAGCATACTGAAAAAGGAAAAACCCAGTGTAGAGCTTTAAGAAAAAACAGTGAACAAACTTCTGCTAAGAAGAAGTTAACTGTAGATTGCAACCTTCAGAACCTATGGTTGCTGGGTATGCTCAGACTGGCTAGAGTTTGGAAACTTCAGATTAGGACGAGGTGTCCCTTGCTTGGGTACATCTGGATGATGGGCAGGAGAAGAATGAAACCTTCTTTTCTTAGGGAAAGAAGGTTTGGTAGGACATTTCCTACCACCTGGGGAAGAAGAAGGCTTAGAATGGTCTCCAGAACCAGGAAAGTCAGTGGATCAATGAGCAACCTGACGTAAAGCCTCCTTATTGAAGAGATTTCCTCCAGTACAAGGAGAATTACCCAGTGTGTGTTGTGCCCATCTGCTCAAGTCTGAAGCTTAGAGCCAGGCTCTACGACGTGCTCCAATGGCAATAGCAGAGGATCTGCTAACAGACTCAAAAGAGTCTAGAGAAGCACGAGAAAGAAACCAAGAGATATTCCGGCTATGACTAAGAAGCAAGGAATAGTCAGCAGCCTTAGGCTCTGACAAAAAAGCAGTCAAAAGAGATAATTTCTTTGTGACCTCCTGGAGTGTTAGACTCATATAAAATATATAAGAAATAATTCTTGATGCCAGCATAGATGTTTGGAAGGTTTGACGTCCAAAGGCATCAAGTGCTCTAGATGCACGACCTGGCGGATAAGAAGAATGCTTCTTCTTGCTTTTTACCTTCCTCATTGCTGATTCCACTACAATGGAATGATGGGGAAGTTGAGTCTTTTGAAACCCTGGAGAGGGGGGCACCTGATACAGAACATTAGTTGCTGTAGAAGGTGAGGGAACCCTTAAAGGTGATTCCCATATTCTCAGAAGAAGATCCTGCAAAGAATGATGTAAAGGAAACATTATATTTTCCTTTTCTGCAGGAGAGCCACGGTTAAGATCACAGCCAGGGATAGGAATAGCAAGAAAGGTTGCCATGTCAAGGAGAAATTTCTGAAAAGAAGGATCTCCAATGGGAACCATCCCTGGGAAGGCTAAGGTTGAAGAAGCAGCCTGAGCACCAGAGGATGTATTGGTCTGGTGCAGAAAAAGAACCCTACTAGATGGATAGTGATACTGGCAGTCACGATTTGAGGCAGTTAGTACTGCATCATCCATGCCAGGTATCGATTCCAAACTAGGCATAGAAAGGATCGATGCTACCGATGTAACTGCAGGAATCGACATCGATACCGATAACGGTAATGACATCGAGGCCGTCATCGGAGGCTGCTCAAGCGGTACCGAGGTAACCAGAGAGTCTTGGTGAGTATCCTCGGTACTGCGTATCCGGAAACGATAAGGGTCGGTTCCAAGGCGCGTCGGTACCCAGTCATCTAGACTAGATATCGATTCCAGACTCGGCATCGAAGGGAGCGAGTCTCTCGATGCATGTCTAGAGGGCACCGACGTCGGTGGTGGTACCGGCGATGCCGATACAGGAAAGTCACTCTGGGTCGTATCGATCGGTCCCGAAGGTACCGAGGACGCCAGATGACGATCCCTGGTGAAGAGTGGAACACTCGACACCGGTGCCGATGCCGGGGTATCGGTACCGCTCGAAGCGGATGCCACCACCGAGCATGGCTGAGATACAGGAAAGTCAATCTGGGTCATATCGATCGGTCCGGAAGGTACCGAGGACGCCCGATGACGATCCCTGGTGAAGAGTGGGATACTCAACACCGGTGCCGATGCCGGGGTATCGGTACCGCTCGAAGCGGATACCACCCCCGAGCATGGCTCAGGTATGTTCTGTGAGGGGTGAGCCCCAGGAACAACCTGAAACCCCTGAAATGCTTTGGAGCCCGAAGACTCCCGCCGGGATTTTAATGCCAATGGGGTCTTGAGGGCAGGGCCAGAGCCGTCATCATACTTGGCATGAGACCTACCACTCAAGGATTGGCAAGTCTTAACAGACTGTTTGTGGGTTACCTGATCCTGTAGAGAAGAAAAAACCGGTGCCCTCACTGCAGGAGGGAAAACGGTATCGAGGGAAACTCGAAAGAGGGAAGGTCTTCTCTCAGTATTGCAGCCTGATAGTTCAGGGGAAAAAGGGTCAGGACCCAAACAGGTTAGACACCAGTTATTGGAGTCTAAAAAGAAAACTGTGGTTCCACAGTGAAGGCACTTCTTAGGAGAAGAAGGCTCCATGATGAAGAGGCCTTGTAGGCCTAAAAAAGTTAAGACAGAAGCAGAGGGAAAAATCTCTCTGAGTTTGAGAAAAGAAAAGAAAAAACCACCGGCAGTACCGGTGGCGGCGGGAAAAACAGCCGCGACCACAAGAAAACAAGAATTTAAAGAAAAAAGTTTCTGCGGTGACAGGAGGACGTCCTGCCGGCTCCGCGGAAAACGAAAAACTGAGGAGAGGCAGAGGAGAAGGCGGGAAGTCAGTGCGCAGGCGCGAGGGATGCTCCCAAAAGCTTTCTGATTGGATGCTGGGGAGCATTCCCGTGCAGGCTCTGTCGGTACCGACGTACCCATATGTGAAGACTCATTCCTGCTTGTTCCTGGAGATTGTAGTTTTCACATATGTGCTCTCTAGCTCCCAGATCTCAGGAGACTTAGACCAGTTCAGAAAGTCTGACAATGCTAGGTCAACCTCGACTTCCCTGCCAAGGAGATCTGGTAAGAATATAGGGGTGGGTGGGTAGGAGTTGTCATTATGCTCCAAAGAGATGTTGAAGGACCGCTTGGCCGAAGGCCGCATCCCAGCGGGAGTCCTTGTCCAAGCAGTAGTGGGCGGCAAAGGTGTGGATGGAGAACCATGTTGCAGCCTGGCAGATTTCGTCAATGGCTACTGAATGTAGGTTTGCTACAGATGTTGCCATGCCTCAAACATTATGAGCAGTAACATGCCCTGTGAGGGTAAGGCCTGCTTTGTCATATGCGAATGATATGTTCATTGTATGTTCATTATGTTCATTGTAAACCGCACTGATGACGAATAGCGCGGTATAAAAGAAACTGTAAATAAATAAAATAAATATACAGTCTGCTATCCATCTGGAGAGCATGCATTTCTTTACAGAAGACCCAAGTGGTTGGGGTCAAAGACAAATAATTGTGAGGATTTTCGGATATCCTGAGTCCTTTGAAGATAGAAGGCCAGAGCCCTTTTGCACTCAAGTGTGTGCAGGGTTGCCTCTGCACGAGAGGCATGAGGTCTTGGGAAGACGACCAGAAGGATTATAGACTGATTAATGCAGAAATATGACAACACCTTTGGTAAAAAGTGGGGATGTGTCTGAAGGATGTCCTTGTCATGATGGAATCTGGTATATGATGGATGGGTCACTAAGGTTTGCAGTTCACTGATGCGCCTGGCTGAGGTCAGGATGATGAGGAATATAACTTTCCAAGACAAGTATCGTAGGTGGGTAGTTGCTAAGGGCTCAAATGGAGTTTTGAGAATCTGAGCCAATACCACATTAAGATCTGACACTAGGTCGAAGAAGTGGCTTGGAGAGGAGGAGGCCTCTCAAAACATGCCACTAGAGGAACTGTGGAGATGGGTTGACCACCGACAGGTTTATGAACAGCTAAAATAGCACTAAAGGTGAACATGTACTGAATTTGTTTTGAGTCCCAAAGAGGACAGATGTAGAAGGTATTGAAGCAGCACAGATACTGATGACTCAAAAGCATTGTGGCTATTTTGAAAGCAACATGAAGCATATCTACGCCATTTGAAAGAGTACTTTCGCCTGGTGGCTTTCTGGAAGAAAGAACGTCATCTTTCACTAATGCGGAAAGATGTAGATGTTGCTACATCATCCTTTCAACATCCATGCAGTCAGGCGGAGAGACCGCAGATTGGGATGCAAGACTGCTCCATTGTCCTGAGACAGAAGACCGGGTTGAATCCCAATGGGATCGAAGGAGTCTGTATCAGCTGAAGTAGGAGGGGAAACCAAGGCTGACGGGGCCAGTGGGGGGCTATGAGGATCATAGTTCCCTTGTCTGCTTGGAGTTTGATGAGGGTCTTCGGGATCAGGGGTATGGGGGGGGCATATAGCAGTTCCCAACCCCAGTGAATCAGGAAGGCATCAGATGCGAGGCTGAGTTTGGATGGTATCCAGGAGTAGAACTGTGGAAGTTAAGAGTTCTGTGGAGTGGCAAAGAGATCAATGACTGGGGTCCCCCAGGTTTTGAAAATCTGTGCCAATGTGTCTGGATTTAGGGTCCACTTGTGTGGATTTATGATCAGACTCAATTTGTCTGCCAAGTGATTGATCTCACCTGGAATATATCCTGCACAGAGGTGCATGCGATGAAGAATGGCAAAGTTCCATAGGTGTCTTTTCAACTCCTATTCTGGCACTATTCACAGGGTGTGAAATCACTCAAATTCAATCGTTACACCCTAAATATCTTTCTATTCCAAGCTGGTGGATAAATTAGCAAATATTAAATTGCATTACTGTATTATTCCTATGGATGCACTATCTTCACATAACACACTGTTCACCATACTAACCAATAAATATTTTATTTATCAAATGTTGACATCCCTTACTATCTCATCTCACAATATATCTAAAACTTAGAGAATCAATATAATTAATACATAAATTACTTATACAATGTTAACATCCCTTATTCTCTCACAGTGTGACTATGCATCCTATATAATCATACAATTCCACAATTGTTTTTCCTACAAAATATTAAAATACATTAACATGAATTGCTCACACTACTTTTTTATAAACCTTAAAATGTTCAATTAGTTATGCTGAATTGAAGGTAAAACTTCCTTCTTAATGCTCATTTGAACTGTATAGCTGATGTCTGTGGCTGGTCCCACTATAGAGAGTACTCAAATGTTATCCCCAAGTGTCCAGTTCATCAATTTCATAACGTTTTTATAGATGTCCCATAATGGTTTCCAGCTCTCTGTATAAAAAGTACATCACTTTTTTCACTTCCTCATAACTCTTCAGCAGCAATCAGTCCAAAAATTGTCCCAACGCCGTCCACTGGCACTGCCCACGCGTTTCTCTATTTAGTTCTTCAGGGGCTCTTCATTCAAATAGCACTAGTCACAAGTCGATACTGTCGATTTAAAGTCACCTCTCCCCCCCAAAAAAAGCTGAAAATCTACGAGCCCAACGTTCCTAAACCCAAATTGAACATTTTAAGGTTTATAAAAAAGTAGTGTGAGCAATTCATGTTAATGTATTTTAATATTTTGTAGGAAAAACAATTGTGGAATTGTATGATTATATAGGATGCATAGTCACACTGTGAGAGAATAAGGGATGTTAACATTGTATAAGTAATTTATGTATTAATTATATTGATTCTCTAAGTTTTAGATATATTGTGAGATGAGATAGTAAGGGATGTCAACATTTGATAAATAAAATATTTATTGGTTAGTATGGTGAACAGTGTGTTATGTGAAGATAGTGCATCCATAGGAATAATACAGTAATGCAATTTAATATTTGCTAATTTATCCACCAGCTTGGAATAGAAAGATATTTAGGGTGTAACGATTGAATTTGAGAAAGTTCCATAGGTGGCAGGCTTCTTCGTATAGAGGAAGAGAGCCTGTTCCCCCTTGTTTGTTTACGTAGATCACTGCCACCTGATTGTCTGTCCTGACCAGGATCTGGCTGTTGGAAAGGTGGTGCTGGAAAGCTTGAAGGGTATTTGTAATTGCTCAAAGCTTGAGGAGTTTGATTTGTCGAGTTGATTCCCGGGCAGTGCAAAGACCTTGTGTGGAGATAGAATCCAGATGGGCTCCCCAACCGAGCATGGACACATCTGTAGTTAGGGTGTGTTGAGGTTGGGACATCCGAAAAGGTAACCCTATGAGAAGATTTGATGGGGTACACCAGAGGAGTGATTCGGCCAGAGGACGTGTAACTTGAATGATATCCCATAGATTCCCTGTGGCCTGGGTCCACTGGGATGAGAGGGTCCATTATGTTAGTCGCATATGCAGTCTTACATGTGGTATTACATGCCCTGTGGATGCCATGTGGCCTAAAAGGCACAGGAAAGTTCGAGCCGTTGCCGTCTTCTGCTGACGCATGTGGGAGGCTAGGTCAATCAGTCTGTTCATGCGGTCTAGAGAAAGGCAGGCCCTGGATTGTTGAGTATCTATTACAGTGCCAATGAACTCCAACCTTTAGGGTGGGGTGAGATGGGACTTTGGGAAGTTTATGACAAATCCCAGGTGTTGCAATAGTACAAGAGTTTGCTGAAGAGATGAGTAGAGATCTACAGGATAGTCTGCCTTTATCAGCCAGTTGTCTAAGAAGGGGAAGACAAAGACTTTGTTGTTTCGAAGATATGCTGCCACTACAGCCATGTCCTTTGTGAAGACTCTTGGTGAAGTCTGAAGGGGAGGACCCTGTACTGATAATGGGTGCACTGATAGGTGAAGCAAAGATAATGCCTGTAGTCTGGATGTATCAAGATGTGAGTGTAGGCCTCTTTGAGGTCTAAGGAACACAGCCAGTCTTGTTTCTGTAGATAGGGAAGCAGAGTTCCCAGAGAGATCATTTTGAACTTCTTCTTGATTAAGAATTTGTTGAGTTCTCTGAGGTCGAAAATAGGTCTGTGGCCCCCTGATATTTTTGGAATGAGGAAGTAGGGGGAGTAGAAGCCCTTTAGCATTAGGTTTTGAGGAACTGCTTCTATGGCTCCTTGGGAAAGGAGATTGGTGACCTCCTTTTTGAGCAGGGCGTTGAGGGAAGATTGGGTAGGATAATCCCCCCTGAAATGATGGGGGGAGTTCTTGAAAGTATAATTGGTAACTTCCCTGGACTATAGATAGAGTCCACTGCTCTGTGGTGATGGAACGCCACTGATGTGAGAAATGGCAGAGTCTCCCCTAGAATGCTTGGAGGTTCTTGGATCTGCAGAGACAGGTTGGCCATGCTCCCTAGACAGGAGTCAAAAGGTGCTGCTGGCACCTGAATGGCTGGCTGTGGTTTGGCTATTTTAGGCTTCTTGGCCTGCTTAGGACCCTGCTGCTTTTGTTGAGGCTGATAAACAGAACCTCCTCTTCTTGGGGTAGAAGTGTCTTATAACTGCTGCCTTCTTTTTTGTTGAGTCAACAGTCTTCCTGGAGAGCCTTTTTAAGAGTTGTATCATCTGTTTCCAGCTCACCAGCCTTCTCCATTCAGTTTTTACCGAACAGGCTCTCCCCTGAACAGGGGATGTTACCTAGCTTGTCCTAGACTCATTGTTCCAGGTCTGATGCCTGAAGCCATTCTAATATGCATGCTCCTATGGCAATAGCAGAGGCTTTACTGATGGATTCAAAGATGTCAAAGGCCGCCCTGTTTACAAATTTTGAAACATTTTGATTGTGTGCAAGTACAGCCTGGAAGGCAGGCCTCTTTTCCTCAGGAAAGAATGGTAGAAATCCTTCCCAGTCCTTATCGAGTTCCTTGAGGAACATGCCCATATAAAAGGTGTAAGAGTTGATCCTGCTGGCTAGCATGGAAGCCTGAAAGGAGCGGCGAGTAAAGGAATCGAGATTCCTGGATTCCCTCCCTGGGGGTATCGAAGAGTGTTTTTTGCCACTCTTGATCTGATGCATCACTGATTCAACCACCATGGAGTGGTGTGGTAACTGTGGTTTTTGAAAACCAGGACAATCTGGTACCCTGTACATGGTATCATGCTGCAGGCTAATGGGCGATACCCGTGAGAGGGGATCTCCAAAATCCTGAGCATCAAGTTGTGGCGGATGCAATGCACTGCGAGGATCACGGCTTCTTTTGAGGCTATAAGGTACTGGAGGATCTCCAGCTCCTCCGCCCTCAGTTCTGGTTTTGCTGAAGCAGGGATCGATAAGCCTGCTGCCATGTCCCGGATAAATTCCTGGAAGAACAAGCCCTCCGGTAGTGATTTCCTCCGAGCACTAGTGGTTGAAGGTGAGGGCTCGGAGACGTCATGGAAGTCTGTTGAATCGAAGCAGCAGTGGTCAGAATCGTAAATACTGGAGTCCAACTCGGGAGAATATTGACGATGTCATTGCTGATGTGATCAATGCAGTCGATGCCGATGCTTTTTGACACCTTCGGGGTCAAGCTCAGCAGGTAGCGCTCAAAAGGTGCCTGTCACCAAGACAGATGTGTCTGTATCGATGATGGGACATTGGGCCTTGAGGCAGACTGGATCGGTGCAGATGGCGAAACCGATGTTCATGCCAAGGTCTGCGATCCTCCAGCTGTTGGTGCAAGTGGAACTGATGCTGCGAGGAAGGCCGTTAAAATTCGCTCCAAGGATAGCATACGCTGATCCAAGGAGGTTGCCTGCATCTGGTCCACCACAAGAATGGGGCTTCCCACCACTGTAGCAGAGCATGGCATCGGGGGTTCTCCAGAGGTCGAGGCCTCGGGATTCCCACCGAGGCTTTGGAGGACAAGTCCTCCCTCCAGGGATGCTTGGACTGATGGCCAGGAGTCCAAAGAGGTCCTGGGAGAATCCCGATGCTCAGAACGGGATCTCTCAATTCCTGTGACTTTTCTGAGGAATCTTTGGACTTCTCTCTCAATTCTTTCGACCTCTCTCTGAGTTCTCAAGGTTTATGTTTGTCTTTGGAAGACCTCGAGGGACACCTGGATCGCTTATCCTTTTTCTGGTCCGATTGGGTTTGGAACCCTTGGAGAGTTTGGAAGCCTGGGAGGATGAAGATGCTCTTGAGGAAGTCAAGGCTAGTGACATCGAGTCCGATGGGAATAGTTCTCCAAACCTTTTGGCCCAGTTCCCTAGGCCTCTCTTCATCATCTGTTTACAGAGGGAGCAGGCTTGAGGAACATGATAGGGACCAAGGTATTTCAGACACCAATCATGTTTATCTGTAACCAAAATGGTGCTGAAGCATTTGGTACATTTTTTGAATCCACTCGAGGGGTTGCCCATCGTAAAGATGGTAGGCTACGACCGAGAGGGCGCAAGGCCCCGAGGAAAAATTAAGAAAACATTTTTAAAGAAAATATATTTTTTAGAAAATAAAATCAAAGAAAAAAATTATACCAGAATCGGGGATGATACCGGTGGCAGTTAGGCAGAAGCACTTTGGAAAAAGGTTTTTAAAGTTCTTTCTCCAGTGACAAGATTTTGACGTGCTGGCTCTACAGAAAAAGAACGGAGGAGAGGAAGTTGGAAGAGTGGGAAGGCAGTGGTGCAGGCGCAGTGGAGCGCTCCCAAAGACTTTCCTATTGGTAGCTTGGGAGCTTTTCATGCAGGCTCTGACGAGATCCAATGTCACCCATATGTGAAGACTACATTCCTACTTGTTTCTGGAGATTGAGGATAACTCTGGCAAGCTTCTCACGGATATATTAAGTTAATACAATAAAAAGGTCACACCTGCAACTCTGTTGCCCTTTATTTCCAAATAATTCAAAAGGTTAAGAAATGCATTGGACAGGTGTAAGTGAATTAATGTGACACAACTAGATACAAAGAGGCTCAGTTGGAGGAAGAAACCCTCCCTGACCACCTGAGGTACACAAGAGTCAGTGGTGATGGAGGTCCACTGGTGGGCAAAATGGACCAGGCACCCCCCTGTTGGGAGCTGACCTTCAAATGGAAGAGAGGCTATGTAGGAGGCATCAAAACCCCGACTCAATTTGGGCTGGGGCTGGTGGCCGGGGCTTGGGACCCTTGGGCTTTCACAGGCCCTGGCCTGCTCCCTTGCCCTGGTGACCCTGCTGAGGGGTCCAGGTAGCTGGGTAAGGAGGGTAATCTCAATAGGGCTGGCCCTTTCTGAGGAAAGGAGGTTTTTTTCCCCTTGTGGCTTCTTCCTCGGGAGGGTGGAGATCTTCCTCAAGAGCCAAGTCTGGGTAACTAACTCAGTCTCGATTTTGGATAACTTATTCTCCATCAGTTTGCCAAAGAGTTGCTCCCCAAGGCAAGGGACATAGAGGAGCTTCTCTAGAACCCACTGCTCAAGGTCTGATGATTAGAGCCAGGTCTGGTGTCGAACGCAGATGGCAGCAGCAACCCTTGCGCTGGATTCGAAGCCATCATAGGTGACTCGGGACAGATACTTGGAACACTGTCCTACAGACTTCATAAGAGTCTGGACACGCCAGAGGTAATCTCCATCAAGGCCAGCCACAAAGCTTCAGAGTTCCTTGGCCAGGTCTCGGAGGAGTATGCCTACATAAAGTTGGTAAGTTTCTATAGGGCACACCAACTTCGAGCCTTGGTAGCATTTCCGCCAGAGGGCATCAAGGGCGCAAGACTCCCTGCCTAGGGGCACCGATGAGTACATCTTTGGGCTCTTCTGCTGGCACATGATCAATGACCACCATGGAGGTGTGGGGAAGTTGCGCGTTTCGGAAGCCTGGCCCTCGCTGAACCCGGTACACCGTATTCAGGCATTAGCTGATGATCAGCACCAATGCCGGAGTTTCCTACATCCTGAGAAGCTGGCTGAGAATGAAGGGGATGGGGACTGTCAGGGTCTCCTTCTATGGTGCCTCGTACTGGAGGTTATCGAGCTCTTCCGTACTGGGGTCCTCCTCAGACTTGGAAGTAAAGGAAAGCAACTGAGCCATGTCCCTGATGAACTCGAGGAATGAAGTGTCCTTGGGCGGGATCGGCGCCTGGGGGCCGATAGAGACAGGTCTGAGGGAAGGTCTTGGTGGGCCCGGGTCTCCGTAAATGTCTCGATATCGGATTCCCAATCAGAGTAGTCCGAGGAAGACGCGAGACCCAAGGCTCCAAGGGTGTCATCAGCACTGGCCTTTGGTGTCCTGAGGCCAGGGCATGGCCAGAGACAGAAACACTTGGCTGCGAGGACCTTTCCCCCGAGGATCAGGAAAAAAAACGAAACACTCGCCGAGGATCTACCTGAGACGTCTGGCTCTCAGGGATTGGTATGGTGGCCTGGAGAGTCCTCGACATCGAGGTCCCTGCAGTCTCGGGGTAAGCACCGGCGGGTGGGGTATTGCCGCCTGCTGGAAAGCGATGAACGCAGAAATGCTGCACTCTAGTGCCAGCATACGAGCTTCCCACTCTGGGGTGACTGGGTGTCTAGGAGGAGAGAGGGTCTTCGACGGGACAGCCCTCAAGAGACCGGGGTCCATTGTCGGAAGCCTTAACTTCAGTGCTGGGTACCATTCGTGGTCGCTCCTGCGACTCCTCAGAGGCCTGTTGGGGCTGAGGGACAATGCATGGGATGTTCCATGCTTGTCCGAATCCCAGGAAGAGGCCCTTGAGGTATTCTTTTTCTTCTTACGCTCATGCTCGGGGGGACACTTGCTCGGAATGCCTGCGTGCCTGCTCTGGAACCGCAGGGGCCTTACACAAATTTGAGGATCTATGCAGGGCCTTGGAGCGCGAGGCTACCTGGAATACCGGGGTCAAGTCGGCCTTACCCAAGATGTCGTCCTGCTTAAGCCGGCAGCACTTGGTGGCCTTTGCAGATATCTTATTACAGAGGGAACATTCCTCCGGGTCATAGTCAGCATCCAGACAACGGAGGCAACAATCATGAGTGTCAGTGAAGGACATGTTCCTGGAACACCAATCATATTTCTTAAAATCAGTGCCATTGGGGCAAAAAGGACCCCCGTGAGGTCGAAGACCCTCAACGCAGCCAGTGGTTAGAAAAAGGTGCAAAAGCACTGATGGAAAATAACCTAAGAAAAAGAGGTTCCGAGACCCATTGCCGGGGTAGCGGGGCTCGGAGGCAGGAAAGGAACAGGCGCAGGCTGGAAAAGTACAAAATGTACAAGAAAAATCTGCTTTTTTCCAGGGGGATAAGACTAACATCTGTAGGGCTCCGCGGAAAAAGGGAGACTGAGCAAGACAGCACCCTTGGGCGGGAAGGGGACCATGCATGTGTGGTGGCATCTCCCAAAAGGCTTTCTTTGAAAGTTGGGTAGATGCTCTGCGCAGGGCTCCATTGTTGTCAACATCACCCATATGTAAGGACTGATTTCCTGCTTGTTCCTGGAGAATGACTGATTTCAATGACCCCAGTATCGACTAGGCCAATGTCAAAGCAGGACACGCAACAGAGATAAAGTTTCTAGATGAAATAAACCAACCACTTCTTGGAGCAGCTGGTTCATGAAAAGACAAGTAGGTAAGCTATTCTGGAACAAGTCCTTAGTGGAACACAGGATCTGTTGCAAGAGATAACTGTTTTGGGGCCACTTGGCAATAGTGAACATAGCATAAACGCGTTTGATTTAATAAATTGAAGAAAAATGGCAAGGAAATCCACAGTATTACCTTGCAACTTTCAAAAGGGACACTATGATAAAATGAAGAAAGTAGTTAAGAGTAAAAACTAAAAGGAGCAGTTGAAAGTTAAAAATTTACATCCAGCATGGGCATTGTTTAAAAGTACTATCTTGGAAGCCCAGAACAGATGTATTCCACACTTTAAAAAAAGTGGAAGAAAGGCTAAAACACTCCCTGCATGGTTTAAAGGCAATATAAGAAAAAGCATCCTTCAGGAAATGGAAAAAGGAGCCTAATGACAAACACCAGAAACATCATAAGCACTGGCAAGTTAGATGCAAGGCACTGATAAGGCAGGCAAAGAGAATTTAAAAAGAAGCCTGCTATGGAAGCAAAAAAGCATAATGAAAGATTTTTCAAGCACATTTGTAGCAAAATATCTAGGAGACATTTTGGACCACTGCATGATAGAGGGGTAAAAGGGGTGCTAAGGGAGACAAGGCCACAGCACAGAGACAATGAATTCTTTGCTTTGGTCTTTACTGAAGATGATGCAGGGAAGTTACCCATACATTAAATAGTATATATAAAGGGGATGTAGCGGAAGAACTGAAAGAAATATCAAAAAGCTGGGAGGGTGTATTACAACTGCTTAATAAACTGAAGAGTAGCAATTCATCTGGACTGGATGGTATATATCCAAGGGTGTTGAAAGAACTAAAATGTGATATTGCAGACCTACAATTAGTTATCTGTGAACCATCATTAAAATCATCTGTAGTACCTGAGGCTTGGAGAGTAGCCAACGTAATTCCAATTTTTAAAAAGAGTTCCAGGGATGATCCAAGAAACTACAGACCAGTGAGCCTGACGTCATTACTGGGCAAAATGGTAGAAACCATTATAAAGAATAAAATTACTGAACATGTAGATAGCTGGGGTTTAATGTAAGAAAACCAGCATAGATTTAGCCAAGGAAAGTCTTGCCTTTCTAATCTGACATAGTTTTATGAAGGTGTAAATAAACAGTTAGACAGAAGTGAGCCAGTTGATATAATATATCTGGATTTTCAAAAAGCCTTTGACAAGGTACCTCATGAGAGGCTCTTCGCAAACTTAGAAAGTCATGGGATTGGAGGGAATGCAGCAATGTGGATCAAAAACTGGTTAAAAGATGGAAATCAGAGAGAAGGGGCTAAATGGCCAGTTTTCTCAATGGAGAAAGGTAGAATACTCCAGGGATGTGTGATGGGCCAGCTGCTTTTTAACATATTTCTAAATGACCTGAAAATAGGGATAACGAGCGAGGTGATAAAATATGCAGATGCACAAAAATATTCAAAGTTGTTAAAACACAAGAGTCAGTGGTGATGAAAAATTGCAAGATGATCTTGAAAAATTGGAAGAGTGGGCATCCAAATGGCAGATGAAATTTAATGTGGACGAGTGCAAAATTATGCACCTAAGAAACAAAAACACAAACTATGGTTACACAATGCAAGGTACCATCATAGAAACCACCACCAAGGAAAAAGATGCAGGCATCATCATGAATATGTTGAAACTCTCCACCCAGTGTGCAGCGGTAGCCAAGGAAGCAAACAGAATGCTAGGTATCATAAGGAAAGGAATGGAGAATAAAGCAAAGGATATTATAATGTCTCCTTATTGTTCCATGGTGCAACTGCACCATGAATATTGTGTGCATGTCTGGTCGCCATATCTTAAAAAGGATATAGCAGAATTAGAAAAAGTACAAAGAGTGACAAAAGTGGTAAAGGGAATGGAAGGAAACCTCTATGATGAGAGGCACTTATGAAGATAAGCATATAAGATAAGCCATTCTGGGTCAGACCAAGGTTCATCAAGCCCAGTATCCTGTTTCCAACAGTGGCCAATCAAGGTCATAAGTACCTAGCAGTTTCCCCAAAAGACACAGGTTCCTCAATGCCTGTATTGGGTCAAACAGTGATATCCCGTGACCCTTTTAATAATGGTTTATGGACCTTTCCTCCAGGAACATGTCCAAACCTTTTTTAAACCCAGCTACCCTAACAGCTTTTACTACATCCTCCGGTAACAAATTCCAGAGTTGTATTACACGTTCAATGAAAAAAATATTTTCTCTTATTAGTCTTAAATAGTTTACCCTGTAACTTCATTGCATGTCCCCTAGTCTTTCTATATTCTGATGACGCAAACAATCGATCTACATTTCCACTCCATTCATTAATTTATAGATCTCTATCATATCTCCCCTCAGCGGTCTCTTTTCCAGGTTGAAGAGCCCTTTTTTAGCCTATCTTCATAGAGGTATCCTTCCATCCCCTTTACCATTTTGACGGCTCTTCTCTGTACCTTTTCTAATAACGCTATATCCTTTTAAAAATACGGCGACCAGAACTGTACACAATACTAAAGGTGTGGTCGCACCATGGAATGATACAGATGCATTATAATACCCTTTGTTTTATTTTCCATTCCTTTCATTATGATACCTAGCATTCTATTTGCTCTCTTGGCCGCTGCTGCTGCACACTGGGAGGAGGGTTTTAACATGTTATCCTCGATGACACCTAAATCTTTTTCCTGGGAGGTGGTTCCTAATGTGGAACCTTGCATCGTGTAACCATAGCTTGGGATGTTCTTTCCTAGGTGCATAACTTTGCACTTGTCCACATTAAATTTCATCTGCCATTTGGATGCCCAGTATTCCAATTTATCAAGATACTCTTGCAATTTTCCACAATCCTCATGGGTTTTAACAACTTTAAATAGTTTTGTGTCATCTGCAAATTTGATAACCTCACTCGTTATTCCTTATTCCAGGTCATTTATGAGTATGTCAAAAAGCAGCAGACCCAGCACCAGATCCACTATTCACCTTTTTCCTTTGGGAAAATTAGCCATTTAGCCCTACCCTCTGCTTTCTTTTAACCAGTTCCTGATCCACAATAGTACACTGCCTCCTATCCCATGACTTTTTAGTTTTGCCAAAAGTCTCTGATGAGGGACTTTGTCAAAGGCTTTCTGAAAGTCCAGATACACTATATCTACTAACCCACCTTTGTCTACCTGCTTATTCACAACTTCAAAAAAACATAACAGATTAGTAAGACAAGATATTCCTTGTCTAAAGTCATGCTGGCTGTCTCCCATTAAGCCACAATGATCTACATGTTCAGTAATTTTGTTCTTTATGATGGTTTCTACCATTTTTCCCGGTACTGACGTCAGGCTCACCAGTCTGTAGTTTCCCAGATCACCCCTGGAACCCTTTTTAAAAATTGACGTTACATTGGCCATCCTCCCATCTTCAGGTATTACAGATGATTTTAATGATAGTTCACAAATTACTAATAGGAGGTTTGCAATCTCATATTTCAGTTCTTTCAACACCATTGGATGTATACCATCCGGTCTATGTGATCTGCTACTCTTCAGTTTAACAAATAGTTGTAATACATCTTCCCGGTGTAGCGATATTTCTTTCAATTCTTCTGCAGCATCGTCTTTAAATAACACTTCAGTCATGGGTAACAACCCTACATCTTCCTCAGTAAAGACCGAAGCAAAGAATTCATTCTGTCCGCTATAACCTTATCCCCTCTTACTGACCCTTATCCCATCTTACTGACCCTTTTACCCCTCTATCATATAATGGTCCAAATGACTCTCTCATTGTTTTTTTTACTACGAATATACTTGAAAAAGTATTTATTATACGTTTTTGCTTCCACAGCAAGTTTCTTCTCAAATTCTCTCTTTGCCTGCTTTATCAATGCCTTGTATTTAACTTGCCAGTGCTTGTGCTGTTTCCAATTTTCGTCATTTGACTCTTTTTTTCCATTTCCTAAAAGATGCTTTTTTGGCAACAGCAGCCTCTCTGACCTCAATTTTAAACCATGCAGGCTGTTTTTTTGGACTTCCTTCCACTTTTTGGACTTCCTTCCACATTTCTGCCAGCTGGTCTGGGCTTCCAAGATAGTATTTTTAAACAACACCCAAGCTTGACACAAGTCTTTAACCTTTGCAACTGCTCCTTTTAGTTTTTTTTCTTAACTATTTTCCTCATTTTATCATAGTCTCCCTTTCGTAAGTAAAAAGATAGTAATGTGGATTTCCTTACTATTCCTCCTCCACTAATTAAATCAAACGCGATCATGCTGTAACTTTTGTTAGCTTCCCTGATTTCTTTGAGCATTTCATCATCCATTTGTTCATTATGGCCAGGCCATCGATAGTACACCCCCCCACTGCCATCGCTTTCCCCTTTTTACATGGAATTTCAATCCATAGAGATTCTACAGCAAATTTTGTTTCCTGCACAACTTTAATCCTTTGTGACTCAATGCCCTCTCTAACAGAGCGTAACCCCTCCACCAATTTGATCAGCTCTATCATTACGATATAGTTTGTACTCAGGTATCACAGTGTCCCACTGGTTGTCCTCCTTCCACCATGTCTCTGAGATATCAATCATATCTAACTTCTCATTTAGTGATATATATTTTAACTCTCCCATCTTATTTTCTATACTCCTAGCGTTTGCATACAAGCATTTTAGAGACTGCATTTTATTCATATTAATCTGGTTATCGGCAGGCAGGGGTAATTTGGAATCTTTAAGCTCTGTCTACTCTGTACTCAAGGGCATTTGGGCTACCTTTTCCTTTATTGGAACCTCTGCTGATGTGCCCTAACTTCATTTTTCTGGTAGTATCCTTCAAGGATACATTGTTCTGAACCATGTGCTCTTAAGCGACTGTCGGCTTTCCCCTACAATCTAGCTTAAAAGCTGCTCTATCTCCTTTTTAAAGGTTAATGCCAGCAGCCTGGCTCCATCCCGGTTAAGGTGAAGCCCATTCTTTTGGAAGAGCCCCTACTTTGCCCAGAATGTTCCCCAGTTCCTAACAAATCCAAACCCCCCATCCTTGCACCATTGTCTCATCCACGCATTGAGACTCCGGAGCTCTGCCTGCCTTTTCGGTCCTGCACGTGGAACGGGAAGCATTTCGGAGAATGCTACCCTGGAAGTTCTGGATTTCAACTTCCTACCTGAAAGCCTAAATTTAGCCTCCAGAACCTCCCTACCACATTTTCCTGTGAGAGTAGTTACTCACGTGTAACAGGTGTTTTCCAGGAGCAGCAGGAATCAGTCCTCACATATGGGTGACGTCGGCACCGACAGAGCCCCCATGCGGAGCATTTCCCCAGCTTTCAAAGAAAGCCTTTGGGAATGCAGCCACGCATGCGCGGTCCCCTTCCCGCCCAAAGGTGCCATCCTGCTCAGTCTGATGACATAGCTAAAAGACAGCACAAAAAGAAAATGAACTATATACAACTGCAACTCCAAAGGGAGGAGGGAAGGTCGTAAGGACTGATTCCTGCTGCTCCTGGAGAACACCTGTTACAGGTGAGTAACTACTCTTTCTCCAGGACCAAGCAGGAAGTCAGTCCTCACATATGGGTGACTCCCTAGCTCTGGGCTACCAGGAACCCAGGCTGAAAAATAGAGCTCCCTCTAGAGCCTCAGCAACAGTGAGAGAATCTTCTCTGAGACCACACCTGAACGGTAGCCCAACACGAGGGCCGGAGGGTAGGAGTTGCCTAAACCTCAAAGAGATTACGGAGTACCGCTTGCCCAAAATCACTGTCCCTACGGGACTCCCTCTCAAGGCAGTAGTGATCCGCAAAAGTATGGCTTGAAGACCAAGTAGCGGCCCGGCAGATGTCTGCCAACGGAACAGAGCGGAAGTGAGCTACTGATGCGGCCTTCGCCCTGACCCGGTGGGCCATGACTCGACCCTCCAGGGAGAGGCCAGCTGCCCTGTACGCCCAGGCGATACAGTCTGCCACCCAGATGGACAACGTACGCTTAGTGACAGGCAACCCCAATTTATTAGGGTCAAAGGAAATGAAGAGCTGAGAAGCCCTTCTATGCCTCTGCATACGTTCTAGGTAAAAGGACAGCGCCCTTCTACAATCCAGGGTATGCAAGACAGTTTCGGCCCTACTGGCGTGCGGCCTGGGAAAGAACGTCGGAAGTTCCACCTCCTGGTTGAGGTGGAAGGAGGACACCACCTTTGGAAGGAACTTAGGATGAGTCCTCAAGACTACCCTGTTCTTATAGAATCTGGTATACGGCCTATCCGAAACCAGGGCCTGAAGCTCACTCACACGCCTAGCCGAGGTGAGTGCCACGAGAAACAGCACTTTCCAGGATAGGAAACGTAAGTGGCAGGTAGCCATTGGCTCAAAAGGTGGGCGAGTCAGTTGCTGCAAGACCACATTGAGATCCCACTAAGTGGCCGGTGGACGAATAGGAGGCTTTAGCAGAAGCAGGCCTCTGAGAAAGCGAGACACCAAAGGGTGGCTCGAGAGGGATTGTCCATCCACCGACGAGTGGAGAGCAGAGAGGGCACTGAGGTGGACCCGGACCGAGTTGGACTGAAGTCCCAGGTTGGACAGGTGGAGCAGGTACTGCAGCACCACTGGGACCGAGCAGGAGAAGGGATCCTCCCGCTGTTGAGAACACCAAGTGGAAAACCTACGCCATTTTAAAGTATAGGCCTTCCGAGTGAAAAGCTTTCGGGAGGCCAACACCACCTCTTCAACCTCCTTTGGTAGGAGCAAGGGAGAAAGGACTACCCTTTCAGCAGCCAGGCCATTAAATTGAGGGATTTGAGGTTGGGATGCAAGAGGGACCCCTGATCCTGAGTCAGAAGGTCGGGTTGCAGCCCCAGAGGAAGTGGAGCATCCACTGCCAACTGCAGAAGAAGAGGGAACCACGGATGCCTGGGTCACCTGAGGGCTATCAGGATCACCGTGGCTCGGTCCTGCTGGGTCTTGAATAGAGTCCGGGCCACCAGAGGTGTGGGAGGAAATGCATACAGCAGGCCCTCTGACCAAGGGATCAGGAATGCATCTGCCGCTGCCCTCAGAGGATGCGGTTGTCTGGAACAGAACTTGGGTAGTTGCCTGTTCAGCAGACTGGAAAAAAGATCCATGGTTGGAAGTCCCCATTTCAGAAAAATCAGTTGGACTACCCGAGGATCCAACTGCCACTCGTGAGGCTTCAGAAATCTGCTTAGCCTGTGCCTCCTTGCTTGTTCACGTAGAACATAGCCACCTGGTTGTCCGTCTGGATTAGGACAGACTGGTGAGAGAGGACCGGAGAGAAAGTCCGTAAGGCTAGTCGAATGGCTCTCAATTCCAACAGGTTGATCTGCTGGGCGGCCTCCCACGGAGACCACAGGCCTTGGGTGCAGGTCCCCTGGCAATGTGCTCCCCAGCCTTGCAGGGAAGCATCGGTTGTCAGCACTTGAGTGTGTGGGGAGGCCCGAAAAGGAACTCCCTTGAACAGGTTTGGGAGATGCCTCCACCAATGTAAGAAGTCCATAAAGAGTTTGGACACCTTTATCTTGCCTGACAACTGTCCTGTGGACTGTACCCACTGTGCCCTGAGGCACCACTGAGCCGGCCTCATTTGCAGATGGGCATTTGGGGTAACGTGCACTGTGGAAGCCATGTGACCTAAGAGCCGGAGGAAGTGTCTGGCAGAGACCAGAGAGTTCATCTGAAACTAGCCGGCCAACTTCATCAGCCTCTGAGCTCTGTCCACAGGCAAGTAGGCCTTTGCATAGATGGTATCCAACCTTGCCCCTATGAACTCCACGTCCAGTGAGGGGACTAAAGTGGACTTTGGGAAGTTTATAACGAACCCCAGGTGATGAAGCAGGGATATGGTTCGGAAGGTGGCCTGCCTGGCCTCTTGTGGAGACTGGCCCCTGATAAAGCGTAGTTACTCACCTGTAACAGGTGTGGGTGACATCGGCACCGATGAAGCCCTAGCGGAGCATTTCACTAGCTTTCCATGAAAGCCTTTGGGAATGCAGGCACGCATGCGCGGTTCCCTTCCCACCTAAAGGTGCCATCTTACCTCAGTCAAATGACATAGCTAAGAACAGCACACAAAAAATGGAAAAACAAACTATGTACAACTGCAACTCCCAGGGGAGGAGGGAGGGTTGTGAGGACTGATTCCTGCTGCTCCTGGAGAACACCTGTTACAGGTGAGTAACTACGCTTTCTCCAGGACCAAGCAGGAAGTCAGTCCTCACATATGGGTGACTCCCTAGCTCTGGGCTACCAGGAACCCAGGCTGAACAAGAGAACTCCCTCTAGTTCCAGCATCAAAGAAAGGTTTCCACTGACAGAACCTCCACCGGTAGCCCAACAGAGGGAAGGAGGGCAGGAGTTGCCTAAACCTCAAAGAGATTCTGGAGTACTGTCTGGCCAAAAGCACTGTCCCTACGGGACTCCCTCTCCAGACAGTAATGAACCGCAAAAGTCTGGCTTGAAGACCAAGTTGCAGCCCTGCAGATGTCAACCAACGGTACAGAGCGGAGATGAGCCACTGAGGCAGCCATTGCCCTGACACGATGGGCCGTGACCCAACCCTGCAAAGGAAGGTCAGCCGCCTTGTAAGCCCAGGTGATACAGTCAGCCACCCAGATGGACAAGGTACGCTGGGACACAGCTAACCCCAACTTATTAGGGTCAAGAGATACGAAGAGCTGGGTAGCCCTTCAATGCCCCTGCGTACGGTCAAGGTAAAGGATAAGGCCCTCCTACAGTCCAGGGTATGCAGAACTGCTTCAGCCTGACTTGCATGAGGCCTAGGGAAGAATGTTGGAAGAACCACCTCCTGGTTGAGGTGGAAAGAGGAGACAAACTTTGGGAGGAACTTAGGGTGAGTCCTGAGGACCACTCTGTTGCTATAAATTCTGGTGTAAAGCCTGTCACAAACCAGGGCCTGAAGCTCACTCACTCGCCTGGCCGAGGTTAGGGCTATCAGGAAGAGAGTCTTCCAGGACAGGAAGCGGAGAGGACAAGTTGCCATCGGCTCAAAAGGTGGGCGAGTCAACTGTTGCAAGACCACATTCAGCTCCCACTCAGGAGCAGGACGACGGATTGGAGGCTTGGGCAATAGCAAGCCCCTGAGAAAGCAGGACACCAAAGGGTGAACCGACAGAGAATGTCCTTCCACCAGTGAGTGGTGAGCTGATAGAGCTGAGAGGTGGACCCGAACAGAATTTGACTTAAGTCCCTGATTGGACAAGTGCAGTAGGTACCGAAGCACTACTTGCACAGTACAGGAGAAAGGATCCTCTGTACGTAGCTGACACTACACAGAAAACCTCTTACATTTAAGAGCATAGGCTTTCTTAGTGGACTGTTTCCTAGAGGCTAGGACAACCTCCTGAACTTCCTGAGGTAGGACCCAGGGAGCCAAAACTACCCTTGCAGCCTCCGTGCCATCACATTGAGAGCTTTGAGATTGGGGTGCAGAAGGGAACCCTGATCTGAGAGAGAAGGTCGGGTTGCAACCCCAGAGGCAGTGGGGGGTCCACTGCCAGCTGAAGCAGAAGTGGAAACCAAGGCTGTCTCGGCCACCTGGGAGCCACCAGCAGGACCGAGGCCTTGTCCCTGAGAATCTTGAACAGAGTTCGGGCCACCAGAGGCGTGGGAGGAAACGCATACAGGAGGCCCTGAGACCAGGGAATCAGAAAAGCATCTGCTGCTATCCGCAGAGGATGCGGTTGCCTGGAGAAGATCTTTGGCAGCTGTTTGTTCAGAGGACTTGCAAACAGATCTATGGATGGAAGTCCCCATTTCAGGAAAATATTTTGAACTACCAAAGGATGGAGCTGCCACTCGTGGGGCTGCAGAATTCTGCTCAACCTGTCGGCCAGGTAGTTGTCCTGGCCTGGTAGGTATACAGCCTTGAGAAGCATGTTGTGCTTGAGGGCATAGGAGCAAAGGTCCTGTGCCTCCTGACAAAGGAGCCTGGACCCAGTCCCGCCCTGCTTGTTTACATAAAACATGGCTACTTGGTTGTCTGTCTGAACCAGTACAGATTGATGAGCCAGGGCAGGAGAGAAAGTTTTGAGTGCTAAGCGAATAGCCCTGAGTTCTAGGAGATTGATCTGCTGTGCGTCTTCCCAGGGAGACCACAGGCCCTGGGTGCACTTGTCCAGACAATGAGCCCCCCAGCCCTGCAGGGAGGCGTCTGTGGTCAGCACCACTGTGTACCCAGGAATCTGAAAAGGGACCCCTTTCAGTAGATTGGGTGGGTGTAGCCACCAGTTGAGGGAGTCCAGAAAGGGTTTGGACACCCTTATCCTGTCTCTGAGGCTGCCTGTGGCCTGTGACCACTGATTCCGAAGGCACCACTGAGCAGGCCTCATATGGAGCCTGGCATTGGGGGTCACATGAACTGTCGAAGCCATGTGGCCAAGAAGTCTCAGGCAGAGTCTGGCGGAGACCAGTGACCCGCTGAGAAACCAGTTTGCCAAGTCCATCAGTCTTTGGGCCCTGTCTGCTGGCAAGAATGCCTTTGCCAGGACAGAGTCCAGCCTTGCTCCTATGAACTCCAAGTTCTGGGAGGGGAGCAAAGTGGACTTTGTGAAGTTTATGACAAAACCCAAGCTTTGAAGAAGAGCAATGGTTCTGAGAGTGGCTTGTTGTGCCTCCTGGCACGTCTGACCCCTGATGAGCCAGTCGTCCAGATAGGGGAAGACAAAGAATCCTTGATTTCTCAGGTAGGCCGCCAGCACTGCCAGGCATTTGGTAAAGACTCTGGGAGCGGAGGTTAGGCCAAAAGGCATTACTCTGTACTGATAATGGTTTCCTTCCACAATGAACCTGAGGTACTTTCTGTGGTCTAGATGAATAAGGATGTGAGTGTACGCATCCTTTAGATCTAAGGAGCACAGCCAATCTCCCTGCCGGAGGTAGGGCAGAAGTGTTCCAAGAGTAAGCATTTTGAACTTCTCCTTCTCTAGGAACCTGTTGAGATTCCTGAGTTCTAAAATAGGTCGAAGGCCACCGGTTCTTTTGGGTACCAGGAAGTATCTGGAATAGAACCCTCGACCGTGCATGTGAAGGGGCAAAGGCTCCACCGTCTTGTCCACCAACAGACCTTGGAGCTCCTGCAGGAGAATATCTTTGTGCAGGGGAGGCCTTGGAGGCTCCCCTGGAAAATATGGAGGAGGCAGCTGGTGAAAGTGTAGTGCATAGCCCCTGTGGACTATGTTTAACACCCAACTGTCTCCAGTGATGCGGGGCCACTGGTGGGCAAAGAGGGCGAGGCGACCTCCTGTGCAGGGTTGGAAGAGCAGGGACAGAGAGGCTATGCTGGAGGAGTCAAAAAACCCCACCCTGCTAAGTGGGAGCAGGGGCCGGAGGCTTGATAGGAGTTAATCCTAGCTGACAGCATCAATGCTTGGAAATATTAACAACCAAAGGCATTGAGGGTTCTCAGTTAGAGGAGCGAGTCTTCAAGCTTTTGATTCGGCACATAGCTGATTCCACCACCATGGAGTGGTGGGGATGCTGTGGCTTTTGGAAGCCAGGACACTCCAGTACACGATACATAGTATTGAGATGTCTACTTTGGGGTGAGACCGTGAGAAGTGTCTCCCACACACAGAGCATAAGGTCATGAAGGATGAGGTGCACTGGTAAGGTGGCTGCTTCCTTAGGTGCTGTTGGGTATTGGAGGATCTCTAATTCCTCTGCCCTTGGCTCCTTCTCCTATGTCACTGTGATAGATAGACTTTAACCAGGTCTCAAATGAATTCCTGGAAGGATATATCTTCCGGCAGCGACATGCACCACTGATGAGGTGGGGAAGGGTCCGAAGGAAGGTTCTGGGTCTCTGTGAAATGAGTGACTCTACATCCGAATCAGGGAACTCTGAATTGGAGGACTTGAAGTATCGACAGGTATGGTGCTTGCCGGAAGCTAGATGCTGGTACCGATGTTCTGATGTATCAGACTCGGTGAGCTGTTTTGGCCTGACACCAGTATCGGTAAGAGTTTCCAGGGAGGGGTATGGGTGGGAGCGATGTGTCAATGCCATCTGCAGCAGCCCCAATGTTGTACCGGGAACAGGTGTCATTGCTAGTACCAGAACCTGTATCAACAGGGCAGTACCTGTAGCCAAGGGTTTTATGGGTACTGATGCTGCAGGTAGGGCTGCCAAGCTGTGCTCGATGGCCAGTATGCATCGGTTTACTGAGGTTGCCGATGCTTGGGTATCAGTGATAGGCATTTACGCTACCATCCCAGAGCATGGCACCAGTAGCTCTCTGGAGGTCAAGGCCTCAGGAGCATCCTAGATACCCTCGAGAGGTTTGGAGGACAGGGCCTCCCGCAGGGGCTGTTTAGCAGGCCAATCTGCCTCCAAGGCAACCCACAAGGGATCTCGATGCTTCAAGCGAGATCTTTCCCTGGAGGTGCTTGCAGACTTCAATGCGGCCTTGTGCTTGGATACCTGAGAACAAAGAGAGGATGAGAAGGCCCTCTAGGTGGATGCCAACAATTTCACGTCAGACGCAGAGAGTGCTCCTAATTTAATAGCCCGATTCAATAGGCCTCTCTATGTCATTTTCTGGCAAAGGGAACAGTCCTTTGGCTGGTGGTCTGGGCCCAAGGCATTTTAGACACGAGTCATGTGTGTCAGTCGCCAAGATGGTGCTGGCACACTTAGTGCATTTTTTGAAAACAGTTGGTTTCTCCATATCTTCTATGCATAAAGAGTATGGTAGGCTTAAGGCCTAAAAGGGCAACGGTGCCCAAGTTGGGGTTTTTTTGGTAGAGAAAAAAAAAGGGTAAGGGATCCAGCGATGTCCTAGAAGGTGCCGGTGTCGACAAGAAGGCAGAGGTGCTATCCACAAAAAGAGGGGTTTTTGCAATGACAGTATTTGCTTCCTGCTGACTTCGTGGAAAATGAAGAACTGAGAGGGAGTTGTGCAGGCGGGAAGGCAGTTGTGCAGGCGCAGTGGAGTGCTCCCGCACGGGCTCTGTAGATATTGACATCACCCATATGTGAAGACTACATTCCTGCTTGTACCTGGAGATAAACACAGTTCAATAAGAAGTTATAAAAAATAGAACACACAAACCAACTCTGGGATACAGAGCAAACAAAAATAGATGAAGTAGCAGCTGTCTTCGAAGTTCAGAACCTTATAGATTTCTCCCAGTCATAAAAGAACTATCTGTATTAGAACTGATTACAGGCCGCTACAAGAAGGAGCCGCCAGATGGGGGCAAATAACAGCAGAACATTGGACACTCTCCATCATAAAAGAGGGGTACAAGCTTCACTTTTTGTGCATGCCCCCTCCCACAATGGTAAGACAGTTCAATTCTCAGACCTCTCTCATCAACTTGTTAGATCAAGAGGTCACTATGCTTCTTGCCCAAGGGGCAATAGAAGAAGTACCCATTCATCAAGAGAGTACAGGGTTTTACTCCCCCTATTTCCTTATCCCAAAGAAAACATGGGGACACAGACCTATTTTAGACCTCAGAGAACTGAACAAATTCCTGTTCAAGGAGAAATTCAAGATGATTTCTCTGGGAACTCTGCTGCCATACCTTCAGAGTCAGGATTAGCTTTGTTCTCTAGATCTCAAGGACGCGTACACTCATGTTCTCAATCATCCAACTCACAGAAAGTTCCTTCGGTTCCTTTTTCAAGGAAAGCACTAACAGTACAGGGTGCTTCCTTTTGGCCTGGCCTCGGCACCAAGGGTGTTCACGAAATGCATGGCTGTGGTAGCAGCATTTCTTCACACTCTAGGAATATTCGTCTTCCCTTACTTAGATGACTGGCTCATTTGAGCCCCATCAGAGTCAGAGGCCAGGATTTCTCTATCTTGCACAATGCGTATCCTTCAGTATTTGGGTCTGGTCATAAACATCCCAAAGTCCAGTCTAACTCCCACTCAGTCTTTAGAGTTCATAGGGGCTTTGCTGGATACCAGAAAAGCAAGGGCCTATCTTCCTCAGACCCGTTGCCTTCGCATGTGCAGTTAGCTTCTCAAACAGTGCTAAAATCTCATCTCACTGCTCGAGAGATGTTACAACTACAAGGCCTCATGGCATCTACCGTGCATGTGGTTCCTTATGCTCGCCTCCATATGAGAGCAGCCCAGTGGACTTTATCCACTCAATGGACCCAGGCATCAGGGTGCTTGTCAGACAAAATAGCAAACACAAATCGCCTTTTGTCTCTCCAATGGTGGCAGTCCACTAAAAACCTGTTGCTGGAGTCCCCATTTCAACAACCTTTACCCCAGGCAACTCTCACAACAGATGCTTCTCCAATAGGTTGGGGAGCTCATCTGCAAGACCTCTCCACCCAAGGCGCCTGGACTCCACAGGAGACTCATCTACATATCAATCTCTTAGAGCTCATAGCAATCTTCCTTGCTCTTCAAGTGTTCCACACCCTACTCAGCTACAAGACAGTCCTCATTCATACGGACAATCAAGTAGCCATGTTCTACGTGAACAAGCAGGGGGGGAACAGGCTCTCTGTTGCTTTGCAACAAAGCTTTGCGACTATGGGCCCTCGCCAGAGAGCATCAGATTCATCTCCTGGCAGTGCATCTTCCAGGCATACAAAAGTCTTGGGCAGACAGACTCAGTCGAGTTCTGCTTCCACACGAATGGTCTCTGCATGCAGACCGGGTGGCCAAGATTTTTCAAATTTGGGAAACCCCGGACATAGACCGCTTTGCAAGTCCGTTGAATGCCAAACTTCCCCGATTCTGACCCAGAGTTCCGGCTCAGGGCTCTCAGGCCAGGGATGCTTTCCTCCTTCACTGGGGTCAAGACTTCCTTTATGCCTCTCCACCCATTCCCGTAATTCCCAAAACCCTGTTCAAGCTTCAGAGAGACAGAGGCCGTATGATTCTCATAGCTCCACATTGGCCACGGCAAGTGTGGTACCCTCTGTTTCTACATCTCTCTCAAGCTCCCTCCCTGGAGTTAGGGTCTGCTCCAGATATCCTATCTCAGGAGGACAGAATGTTATGGCATCCCAATCCCCAGTCTCTGCATCTGAGGGCTTGGTTGCTGAAGGCCTAGATCTCCATGATCTTTACCTCCCTCAGCAAGTAAAGGATATCCTTTATGCTTCCAGGAAGCCTTCCACAAGACGCTCTTATGCTTTCAAGTGGAAAAGGTTTACCATATGGTGTTCGTAGAAGGGTCTTAACACCCTTGCGATACCTCATTACTGGAGTCATTACTGGAGTATCTCCTTCATTTATCAAATGTAGGACTTAAAACTAACTCAGTAAGAGTCCATTTGAGTGCTATTGCAGCTTCTTTCAAGCCTCTAAATGGACAACCTATTTCCTCCCATCCTCTTATAGCAAGATTTATGAGAGGCCTTCTTCTAACTAAGCCTCCCATTAGGCCACCACCGGTGGCATGGGACTTAAACCTGGTTCTTGGTCAGCTCATGAAGCCACCTTTCGAACCCTTTGCTACTACCTCATTAAAATTCCTTTCTTGGAAAGTTATCTTTCTCATTGATATCACATCAGCACGTCGCATCAGTGAGTTGCAGGCACTAGTGGCTGATCCTCCTTATACAAGATTCCATCATGACAAGGTAGTCCTTAGGACTCATGCACATTTCATGCCAAAGATGGTCTCGCCTTTTCATCTGAATCAAGCGGTCTACCTACCTGTGTTTTTTCCAAGGCCTCATGCATCAAATGCAGAAAGGAATCTTCATACTTTGGACTGTAAAAGAGCTTTAGCCTTTTACTTACAAAGAACACAGCAACATAGAAAGTCCTCTCAACTCTTTGTTGCTTTTGATCCTTCTCATTTGGGACTTCCAGTCTCCAAGAGAACACTGTCCAACTGGATTGCACAGTGTATTTTGTTTGCCTATCAGAGTAAGAATCTTCCTCTGGAGGGCCATGTCACAGCTCACAATGTGAGAGCCATGGCAGCTTCAATGGCTCATCTGCATTCTGTGTCTATCGACGACATCTGTCGAGCAGCCACCTGGGCCTCGGTTCATACCTTCACAGCCCATTAGTGCTTAGACAAGGACTGCCGCCAGGATGCCTTGTTTGGTCAGGCTGTTCTCCAACACCTGTTCCATACCTAATCAACTCCTACTCACCATCCCTGGTTGGATGCCAGAGATCCATGGGGGGAAGTGCAGCCCTTTCACAGGGACACACAACTTCTGGGGTCTCTCCCTGGCATCTAAAGCTAGGGAGTTCCCATATGTGAGGACTACATTCCTGCTTGTTCCTGGAGATAGCATAGTTACTCATCTGTAACAGGTGATCTCCGGGAACAGCAGGAATTTAGTGCTCACAACCCACCCACCTCCCCTAGGAGTTGTATCTCTCTATCTCTCTCTTTCTCTTTCCCTCTCTCTCTCTTTGTCTCAGCTTTAAACTCAACTGGAGAGAGGCAGTTGGGAAAGGCGGGAAGGCAGCACGTAGGCACTGTGGGATGCTCCCAAAAGCTTTCTAATTGGACGATGGGGAGCGTTCCCTCGCAGGCTCCGTCAGCAGGGGCGGCCCAAGGGGGGTGCGGGGCCATGTGCGGAGACTCGGTGCGGGCCTCATTTGCATAATTGGCCTTATTTGCATAAATATTTGCATATTGTTACCATACACTATCTTTTAGTAAACATGTCTCTTAATGAGTGTATGGATAAAGAAAGACTAAAAGATTTCTACATTACTATAATCCAGTGCCAACCGCCAGGCATATTTATTTATTTATTTACATTCTCTTATATACCGCGCTATTCTGCATCAGTGCGGTTTACATTGAACAAACTAAAATTACATTGAACAGGGCATTATAACTTGGAGATAACTATTTTACAGGGAACATGGGCTATGGAGGGTTAAGTGGCTTGCCCAAGACCACAAGGAGCACCTGTGGGACTAGAAACCCCAGTCCTTCTGGCCCAAGGTTGTTGTCCTCTAGTGGGATTTGAACCCCCGACCTTCCGGCCTGAAGTACCTTGCCCCAACCACTAGACCACTCCTCCACTCCTCTCCTCTCCACTCCTCCACATTAGGAACTACTACAAACGCTGCCCATTTAGAACCCATAGCAAACCCGCCGTATCCTGACAGCATTACTAGGACTCACAAAGCACCATACCCTACCTATCAAAAGGCAACACTGCAAATATTAAACCAATACATTTCAGAGAATACTGGGGAAAGAGAACAAGTGACAATGTCAAATAGGAATTACATAAACAGAATACCTCAGCTCAGTTACACATGCAGAATATAGACCATCACCAAACAAGGAATCGCAATTTAGAAACAGGAAGGCAATAATTAAACTGGGAACCCCAAAAGCCAAACTTGGAATGTACAACAACACTGTAGAAATAAAACTATAAATTAATTTCCTCTTGTACCAAACAAAGCACAGACGTTAATGATGCACATTTCCCAGAGCTTTCATATTCCAGTTAATAAATTCAAAATAAAGAGATATCTTTCTACCTTTTGTGCATTTTTTTTTCAGTTGCAATTGGTCCAGCCACTTTCTTCTGGTTTCTTCATGTTTTCTGCTAACTCTCCATCATCTGCTGTCCATTTGTCCTTTCTTCTCTCTTCTAGTTTTTTTTCCATTCTCTCTCTCTACATCTGCTTTAACATACTAATCTTTCTCCTTTTGCTCTTTCCTCATTCCTATTTCATCCTCACAAATTTTACCCCTCCATCCTCAATCCCCACTTACTCTCCCAATACCCGGCCAATTATAGATTTTTCATCCCTCCCACACAAAATATTTTCCCCTTTCCATTTTACTCTCCCAGCCCCATCCCATTCTAATCCTCCCCCAACATCAGCTCCCTTCTAGTTCCAGTCTCACCCAGCATCCATTCCCTTCTAGTCCCTGCATCAGCCCATTTCCAGTCCTAGCCCCCCATCAGCTCATTTCCAGTCCTAGCTCCCCCATCAGCCCATTTCCAGTCCTAGCCCCCCATCAGCCCATTTCCAGTCTGAGTCCCTTCATCAGCTCATTTCCAATCCTAGCCCCCCCCATCAGCCCATTTCTAGTCATTTCCTAACCCCATCATCAGCCCATGTCAAATCATAGCTCCCCTCCACTCAGCCCAATTCCAGTCCAAGCCCCCCCATGAGCCTACTTCCAGTTATAGCCCCTCCATGAGTCCATTTCAATTCAAGCCCCCACCACAGCCCATTTCCAATCTTAGCTCCCCCCAACAGCCCATTTCCAGTCCTATCCTAGCTGCTCCATCATCCCATTTTCAGTCCTAGCTCCCTTCCCTCACAGCCCATTTCCATTCTAAGCCCCCTCCCCATCAGCTATTTGCAGTTCAAGCCTCCCCTTCCGCTCAGCCCATTTCCAGTCCTAGCAACCCCCAACCCATTACCAGTCCTAGCCCCCCATCAACCAACTTCCAGTCCTAACCCCCCATCACCCCATTTTCAGTTTAAGCCCCCCCATAACCCATTACCAGTCCTAACCCCCCATCAGCCCACTTCCAGTCCTAACCCCATCAGCCCATTTCCAGTCAGCCCCCCATAGCCCATTGCCAGTCCTAAACCCCCCATCAGCCCACAGCCCATTACCAGTCCTAACCACATCAGCCCATCTCAAGTCCTAACCCCTCCCCATCAGCCCATTTCCTGTCCTAGCCCCCCCATAGCCCATCAGTCCTAACCCCCCATAGCCCATTATCAGTCCTAACCCCCCATCAGCCCACAGCCCATTACCAGTCTTAACCCCCCCATAGCCCATTACCAGTCCTAACCCCCCCATCAGCCCACAGCCCATTACCAGCCTTAACCCCCCCCCATAGCCCATTATCAGTCCTAACCCCCCATCACCCCATTTCCAGACAGCCCCCATTAGCCCACAGCCCATTGCCAGTCTTAACCCCCCCATAGCCCATTACCAGTCCTAACCCCCATCACCCCATTTCCAGACAGCCCCCATCAGCCCACAGCCCATTCCAGTCTTAACCCCCCCCATAGCCCATTACCAGTCCTAACCCCCCATAAGCCCACAGCCCATTGCCAGTCTTAACACCCCCATAGCCCATTACCAGTCCTCACCACCCCCCACCAGCCCACAGCCCATTACCAGTCTTAACCCCCCCCATAGCCCATTACCAGTCCTACCCCCCCCCATCAGCCCATAGCCCATTGCCAGTCCTAACCCCCCCCCCCCATCGGCTCATGGAAATTAAAATTTAAAAAAAAGCTGTCCGCTGCCGCCGCCGCGGCAGCATGGAGTGTCCCGCGGGGCCCCCTCTGCCCGGCTGAACTCTCCCGGCGCGGCTGAAGCCCTCTGCTCCGGCTTGCAGATACGCGAAGGGAGAGTGTCTCCCTCGCGTCTCTGTTAAGCCCGCAGGGGCAGATGGGAAATTTCCCATCAGCCCCTGCTTCCCATCAACCCCTGCGGGCTTAACAGAGACGCGAGGGAGACACTCTCCCTTCGCGTATCTGCAAGCCGGAGCAGAGGGCTTCAGCCGCGCCGGGAGAGTTCAGCCGGGCAGAGGGGGCCCCGCGGGACACTCCATGCTGCCGCGGCGGCAGCAGGCCGTTTTTTTTTTTTTTTTAAATTTCATTTTTAAAAAAAGCAGAATGTTCTTTGCGCGGGGCCCCCTGAAACGTGGGGCCCTGTGCAAAAAACATTCTTGCTCAATGGACGGGCCGGCCCTGTCCGTCGGTACCAATGATACCCTATATGTAAGGACTAAATTCCTGCTGTTCCCGGAGATCACCTGTTACAGGTGAGTAACTATGCTTTTTTGCAAGTGTAAAACATGTGGAAAACCTTTTCTAAAAATTATTTTTATTTCTAAATTTAAGAAATTTACATCAAGAAACAATCATATATTTGAAGGAAAGGGAAAGGTGCAAAACAAAAACAAGGTTGTCTCAGAGATTATTATACAAAAAAGAAACAGGATACATATAAGATTTGCACCTAACACCAAAAGCCCTCGATTAGAAAGGGAGAGGAGGGGAAATCCGGAAAAGATGCTAAAATGATGGAATACCACAGGAAATTTAAACCCTAGGAAAAGGAATACCACGTGGCCCAACCACTTACTATGTGTCCCATAAAGAGCCGATCTAAGAGGACCTAGATAGACTACAACAGTTCCAGGAGTCATTCTGGCATCCAAGAATGCACCAAGTTGTCTTGGATCGTAAAAATATATCTAAGCGAAGCAGACTTAACACACTTGCAGGAACCGTAATACATATGAAAAACCTAGAGAGACCACCTCAGGACACAGAGAGAAGCACACACCTTTTAGCTTGAGTTACATAGGAAATGTCCGGGAAAACCCAGCCTTTCTGATCAAAAAACAATTTAGTAGCATTCCTAAAGTACACTTTAAGAGTCCATTCCCAGTCAGGCTCAAATACAAACGTCACTAACAGTTGCTCTCTGCATATTCTCTTCGGCAGAGCTTTTCAGAACTTTGAACAAATTCAGAATGTCAAAATTAGCAGTCTCCTCCCTATCTTCATTAGTGGCAACATTACTTGAACGCTTCTTCTTTGGTAGGTAATAAACTTTAAAAGTGGGGGGAAGAGCATTTTCTGGCACCCCAAGAACTTCAAGAAATTATTTTTTAAAAAGCTCTGTCAGGGAGATAGCAGAGGAAACGGGAAAGTTAACAAAACACAAATTAACGCTTCTTAGAGAAGTTCTCCAACTTTTCTAATTTGGCATGAAGCATAGAGCTGTCCTTAACAAAAGAGACGCACTGTGACTGCAGTATAGTCACTTGAGAGGAAAGAGATTCCAATATATTGGAGAAGTCTCTACAAGCTTGCTCATGTCATTCGAACCTTGTCTGGGAGTTCCTGGGTCGCACCTTTCACACCGTTTAAGCGACTGGAGACTGTGTTCCAAACAGACTATCGCAGTCCAGATGGAGTCCAAAGTAAACACCGGCAGCTTCACCAGGATGTTGCCACCAGCCGGGATACTGGAGGTCCTTGCTAACTTCAGGGGAGATGAAATCGCACCACCGGATGCCATAGGCACCAAACCACAGGCACTCAGACCAGAAGCAGGCAGAGAAGCTCCCCCGACCCCTCTGGAGGCAGTCGGCAGCATCTCTGGACTCAGTCTCACTCCAAAGATGGCAAAACTGCTCCCACATCGATCAAATAGGACAACAGCCAAGAAGACTAATCAGCTGATGGTAAAAGAGGCTCCTTCAGTGGAACGCGCTGCTTGGGACTCAGACTGACATCTGAGGTCGAAAGGATTGCCTTGAAGTCAGCTCCGACGCCAACCCCTGCAGACCTCTTCCCAGCTCAAATGGCAACAAACTTAGTGATGGTCTGCTGCTTAGAAGAAGAGTCCGCTTCGGGGTAACTTGATTTTCCCCTCTCTCTTCCCCATCGAAAAAAGTAGGAAACAGAGTCCGAAAAAAGCAAAAACTCTTGAGAACAGAGCACAGTCACAAGCAAGCAGCCAGAGCGAGTCAAATTATGACCACCATTCTTGGATCCTCCTGGAAATAAAAAACTATTCTCTATAAGGAAGTTTCCCTGCATTAGAAAATACTATAGCATATATTATGTGAAATGTAAGTTTTTAAACTTACCTGTATTTTCTGGAAACATAGGTTCTATGCCAACACAATGATCTGAAGGTGCTGCTATGTGGACAGGATCTCTGAGATAGATTCCACGGTTGTCTCCAACAGTAACAGTAAAGCCTATATTGTTAGCAGGTGATGAGTTTTGCATGAGGTAGTCATAGGCTTTATCAATCTAATCAAGAAAAAAAGAAATAAAATCATGTGTCTGAATTACATATTCATAGACTTAAAAATTAAAACAGTCCAACTGAGTTCTCAAAAGTGGGCTGCAAAGTAATCAGCCTTCAAAATGATGTGTCTAATTTTTGAAAATGTATATCAAAACTGAAACTGGAAGAAGTCAGAGCTGTCACTAAAAAAAGAAATCTCTTTTTAATTCAAAGCTTACCTACTAATGATATTTTAGAATAGGTGGCTATTTTAGAAGCATCCCCATGTGTAAACAGAGGCACTTACACCTGTATATTGCATACACATTAAACAAAAATCCAGAAAGCTGCTATTAAAGCGGAGATACGGTACACAAAGAGATTCAAAGGGGACATGGGTTGGGCAGCCCAAACATCTACACCACCTTACCCCCCCCCCCACACACACCTTACAAGGAGAATACATATAAAGAAACAACCACATCAGATTTTGCACCTGCCCTGGGGCACACACAAGTACCAACTACTAGTTTAGACCTGGGGGTCTAAACAAAGGGAAAGGTACAAACCTAAGTCAATCCCCCCAGCACACATTTCAACTCCCACCCTACAGATCCCCCCACCAACCCATCTCCCCAAACCTTACAAAGAGTCTTCCTGCTTTCTAGTGGAAGAAAGGAGCAAATCCCCAAAAGCTCCTGCTCCACTGATGCTCATGGTCAAAATGTCATCTCCCAAACCCTAATCAAAAAAATCCCTAATCTTACAAGGTGTAGCCATCAAAATCAAACTAAAAAAAAAGCATACACACACATATAAATCCCAAGGAATTATATTTAATAATAAATAGTTTAAATTCCAATTGTTACAAAATTTAAATATCACACATATAAGAAAATTACACATTGAATATACATATTTAAATTCAATCCATAGCATCTGATTAAACAAACATTTGGATTCAATTCATAGCATCGTCATAACAAATTCCATTAAATCCATAAACATAAAGGAGAAATCCATAAACATAAAGGAGAAATCACAATCAAGTCAATAACTCCTGGTCTTCTTCACCTTCTGCCAACTATTAATCCATTTCCAAATTTGCTCGCAGGCTTTCCGACAAGCTCAGACGCATACACAAGTTTCCATGCAGCGTTTCACCCAACCATAGGTTTCATCAAGGAATAGCTGGCCCTGCACAGACCCAAACAACATACCCACTTAAACACCATCACCCCATATATTAACAAAAAGCCCATGGCTTGGATCTTTAAGTTGGTAGAGTGTGTTTTTGATACTAAGTAGCATGAACTGGTTTTTGGTCATTGATTTTTTATAAGTATACTGAGGCTTTTCCTGCTGCTTTGATCAGTCAGTGAGCTGGTATATTGAGGATTAATCTGTCCGAGTCTGCTTATGAAGTGTTTGGTTACAGCTGTTTGAGAATGACCTTTGCTGGGGGAAGTTTCAGGATTAGAAAGGTGTGACTTTGAAAGCCATTACTGGGGTAAAACAAGGTGAAGGTGCTTGGTATAAATATCAGAAGACAGGTAGGGCTTTCATAAGGAAGTTTGGGTTATTTAGTAACGGTCTTGTGATGAATGTTATTTATTTATTTATTTATTTAAGGTTTCTATAATACAGTCTTTCTACAATTCAAGAAGGTTTACATAGAACTTAATATAACAGTGTTAACACATCTGTTGTACATGGAACAATAACTTCTTAATCATGAACAGGCATAAATCAACAGTTAACCTTTTACATATTTACAGACTGGTAGGTCAGGGAGGGGTAGAATGGAGATGGGAGACAAGAAAAGTTGGAAAGGATGGGTGGGAAGGAGTAATTAGGGTGAGGAGGGTGAGGTGGGTGCAGTGTGACAGGTAGGTTACATTTGATGGGAGTAGTTAAGGGGGAAGGGTAAAGAATTCTTGGAAGAGGAAGGTTTTGAGCCTCTTCCGGATTTCAGAGTGGTCAGGGCAACTTCCTAAGTCAGATGGGAGGGTGTTCCTACTGAGGGGACAAAGAGGGAGAAGGCCCTGTTGCAAGCGGATTGCTTGATTTTATTCTTCAGTGATGGTATGTTTAGGATGTGTGCAGTGTTGGGTCGACGTGATCTGGTGTTTTTAGGTTTTTGAGAGGAGGGAGCATAGACAGGGGGTAGATTTGTTGTGAATAACTTTGTGAATGCTGTGAAAGATATGTTACTGTGATAGCACTTGTTGCTTTTGTTCTGCTGTGATAAAAGACTATGGCAGTTTCAGGTAAGGGGGTTAGATTTGAAAGCGTCTGTTTAAAATGATTTTTGGCATGATTTATTGTATATCCCTGGAAGGAATTTCGTGTATTGATTTTTTATAGTGTTTGGAAGACATGAAATAAAGTAAGAAAAGCTTCAGTTTTTATTATGCAGGTAATGTTTTTTTTTATTAATATATGGGGTGGTGTTGCTGGAGTAGGTGGCAAAGTATGCTGTTTGGATCTGTGCAGGACCAGCTATTCCCTGATGAAACATGTGGTTCGGTGAAATGCTGCGCTGCGTGGTGCCTGTGTATGCGTCAGACCTTGCAGGAAAGCCTGTGAGTAGATTTGGACATGAATTAATAGTTGGCAGAAGGTAAGGAAGACCAGGCATTAACAAGATGACGACCAGGAGTTATTGATTTGATTGTGATTTCTCCTGTATGTTTGATAAGATTAACCACTCTAATGTTTCTTTTGGATTTAATAGAATTTGTTATGAAGATGCTATGAATTGAATCCAAATGTGTTGGTTTAATTTGTGATCAAATGCTATGGATTGAATTTAAATATGTATGTTGTGATGAGAAAGCCGCCCAGAGCCTAGAGAATACTGGTAAAGGAAGGGAATTTACCCTAATCAAGGGACCTGTTTTGGCAGCTCACAGAAGTAAAAATGCATATTTACCTAAAAGACAGGTTATTCCAGGCTGCAGTGGCCTGCAGAGAGCCCCTAGTGGAGATGAGGTGCAGGAATTTAAGCCCAGTTTGAGAAACCCTTACGTCACTCCTAATTATTCAGCTGCCAGGAGGGACTTTGATCAGCAACACCTGAGGACTGCAAGGGAGTGGTTGGAAACTGGGAACTTTAAAACTAGAGCAGAATATGCAGAGAGCAGACAAGGAAAGCCTGGGAGAGGAGGAGGAAAGCCTAAGCCTGGACGACGAGTAGGCAACCCTGAGAGGAGGCTTGAAGGCAAGCTTGAGAGCAAGGAAAGAGGAGCTCTGAGAGGTACAGGTTCTTGGAGAGATTCCTGGGATAAGCCAGCTTCAAGGGATTGGGGAAATCCAAAGGCTTGGAGAGCTGCAGCTAGGAACCCTAAGAGGAGGTATGGAGCAGATACCCTGAGGTCCAGGAATGTAAACTGGAAGACAGGATATAAAAGCTCCAATACATACTGGCCAGAATATTGGAGAGGACAGCCTAATGCCAGCTTTAACCCAGGTATGAACTATGAACATTTATCTAACCTAAAGCAAGGCAAAGTGTTTAGACACGGTTCCTGTCCTGGTGAAGGTCAGTTAATGAAGCCCTCTGATCTACCTTCTGATATAGAGCCAATGCAAGTAGAAGAACAGGCTATAATTATAGAGGGGGAAGATAATCTCATGCACTGTTCTTATTGCGAGGTTGCTAGCACAGAGAAATCCTGAGAGTGGGATCAAACATCAAAAGAGAAAACGTTTTAGTAACTGGCACTAAACGTTTGTGTAAATACTTGTGCAGAGAAAGGCAAAGAGCTGTTGATTGGAGCTTGTTAGCCAGCTGGTATCAGAGCAGCACAGCTCAGGCTATGCACACATTGGATACAAAAGTGCTTTAAATGTAAAAAGGGAAGCAGTTTTTGGTGAAGAAGCTTTTGAGTTTGTTTTCCTTTAATCCAGCCCTGCTGAGCAGGTGTGCCAGCAGTGACTGAGAAGGACTTTCTGTTGTTAATGAACTTTACAAGCAACTTGCTTTACCCTTCAGTTGTATTTGTTATTTTGAATATACAATCCTGGAAAATACATCCTGAGGTGTTACCAAATAGAATCTGTGTGCATCTGGATTTACCTCATAAATAAATATTCTGTTACTGCCTTACACTCGAGCCAACTACATTCTCTTCATTTACCTCCAAAGCAAGCACCGCATGACTGGACTACCAGTACCACAATCCTTTGCAAGATAGCCAGTCTGGAACATTGCTTAATTGGGGAACTTTATCTAACAAGCACACCCCTCCATACTCATGTAAGGGGCTATGGGCGTGACAATGTTCAATGTGTAATTTTCTTATATGGCTATATGTATGATTTTTGAAAGGAAGCTTGTCTGTACAGGGCTGTGTATACAGTCCGGGTACTTAACAACATCATATTACTAAAAGCCCTAAGAAAGAGTTAACACCACAGACATTTCAGAGCTTATTACTCAGCAACAACCTTGAAAGACTCTACTGAAATAACTAGGCTGAACTTTCCTAATAACAAAGACATTAGGTTTGTTATACAAAAGATAGTGCAGGGAGGAGTTTGTTTCTCAGTCTCAATTGAGAGATATCAAAACTACAAGTGTTAGAATTATTGTCTAAAATGTTATGTCTGGGAATACATGTATGTCTCCTCATGATGACCTATGCTAATAAGAACTGACCTATGACGTAGAGATATAGAGATGCATGTTATGAATATACGTGATGCTTGACGTAGAACAATAAGGTGGAAATTATGCTGTGTAATGGAATATTGATGCCTTTGAATTATGGTGCTGGTGGCGAATACTGTGTATACCATGGACTGCCCGAAGAACAAACCAGTCAGTACTAGAGGGGATCAAACCTAAGCTTTCTTTAGAAGCTCAGATGACAAGACTTCAACTTTCATACTTTGGACACATCATGCGAAGAGAGAGATCATTAGAGAAAGACATCATGTTTGGCAAGATAGAAGATCAATGTAAAAGAGGAAGGCCAGCAATGAGATGGATCGAAACAATAACAGCAGCTACAGGTACCAGTCTGTCAACAATGAGCCGCCTTACTGAAGACCGAACACAATTTAGGATAGCTATCCAGAGGGTCGCCATGAGTCGACTCCGACTCAACGGCACTTAACAACAACAACAATGGAATATTTACCTATAAATAAAATGGCTGAAAGTTGTGATGGCAGAGTGAACAAGGTGCTAACATGGTTTGCTCTTCCAAAGCTTTGATTGTATTTTTAATAATACAAGTGTGTTGTGTATTATTTACTGATTTACTGTGCTTGCTTCCTTCTCATTGCTTTGTGTGTGGATATCCGTTACCCAAGAGCCCTGGTGAGTTACCGGTGAGGGGAGGTGAAGAGTACACAAACAGTTGGTGCCGTGTCGGATACGGATCTCTGCATTCAGGGCAAGGGCAGAAGGTGCCAGAAGATTTGTGAGTATTACCAGTGATGGGTAATCTGTTAAGTAGACAGGCTCTGTCTCAGATGTGTGAATGGCATGACAGAGCTAGGGCTTTAGCGTTTAAGAAAGGTAGCCCTTCTTATTGTATGCTTCTATTGTATGTATGAGAAGCATGGTGATGTAGCCATCGATTCCGTAGCACATTGGGATTCCAGTGACTAGAGGTAATGAGAATTTGCAGTTTCCTCTGTAGGGAAATTTCTCTGTAGATAAGGTCCATTACCTGAGATATGAGTTGGCGGTTAAAGGTAAACCGTGCAATAGTCATGAATGGATTGTGCTTACATGGTGGGAACGGATGGCACATGAAGGAAAACATAGGAATGAAGTTCAAGATTTGAAACAAAAGTTGTTTGTGTTAGGAAATGTAACTAATGACCAGCTGAGCAAGTGCGGGTCACTCGTGCAGCAGAACTAAGAGAAGAAATACTTAAAGAGAAACAGAAGTTAGGGGGAGTAGAATTGTGTATTTTGGATATTTGTAATAAGAATTGAGAGCACGTATGGACAGAGAAACAAAAAGTGTTGTACATGTAATAGAGACCTTAAGAGTGGCAATACGTCATAGTGTTTCCATTGCAAAGGATTTAAGTGTTACTGATGAACTTATTGACCGATATGAGAGAGATTTGGACAGACATTATGAAACCTATAAAGAGGAGCATGATCAATTATATCATGCTCTAGGCTCTATTCAGGAAGCTATGCACCAGCAAAATAACTCACGTTTTAGCACAGTTAAATCTGAAACAGCTGAGGGAAACGAAATTGTGCTTACTTATCCTTTCCGTTTGTATCCAGCGGGCTTGACAGGTTCGATGACTATGCCTGCAAATTGGAGCCCTAAGGAAGTGTTTGATTTGGCTAAAAAACCTTTCCTAATCACAGGAATAACCCTGGTAGATTTGTATCCTTATGGTCTCAAATAATTAACAGTTATAATCCCACTTGGGCAGATCTAGATAATCTGTTTAGAGCTGTGTTTTTTAATCCAGCTTATTTTCATAGGGTCACTCAACCAGCTCGTGAAGATAACTGGCAATGGCCACTCACAGACCCTGTGATAGATTTTCAAGAGAAGACTCAAAGAGATAATTTTGTTTTGAGTAAAGAAAAATTATTAGAATCCATTAAAGTAGTATGTAAGCCTGTAAAGGATTGGTTGAGGCTAACATTCCTAAGGCAGGATAGGGGTGAAAAGGTTACAGATTTTCACACTAGGTGTATGCTAGCTTTTAAGGACTATTCTGGTGAGGCAGAAGACACACCTTCAGGATTCACTAATATTTTTATAAATGGTTTGCATCCGAGAATAAAAGACATTTTGGAGACTTCAATAATAGTTTGGCCAGCTAGAACAGCTGATGCAATTCTGGAAGGAGCTCGATACAGTGAGTTGAAGTTTATCAAGGAATAGCAAGAAGAGCAAACCAAGATAGATGCGAAAAAGACTAAACTGCTCAATTTACAGATTGCTTCTATGCAGCCACCCATGGGCAGGGGTAGAAGTAAAGCCAGAGGGAGAGGAGGTTATGTAAATCCTCAGCGAGGACGTGGACAGTCAAAAGGAATGTGTGCTTGTGGTGAGATTGGACATTTACAGCGTGACTGCCCCCTGAGTCAGAATCTTGACGTCCAGAAAGCCAATTTCCCTATAGTGAAAGCTGAATTCACGCCTGTAAAAGGTTTCTCTAGCCCAGAAGATTTTGGAGGAGATGCATGGGATGCATGACTATTGTTGAATTTGAATATAACCCCTCAGGGTGAGTTGGAAGCTAAGCTGGAAGGATCTAATTTGAAGTTTATTATTGATACTGGAGCTACTATTTCAGCACTGCGTTTACAAGATTTGCCTGCCATTTATCACACTCAGCTAGCACAAGCACCGATAGCACATTGTGGGTTAAGATAATTCCTCATCGTAAACTTGAACTTTTACCTTTGCAGATTGGAGAGACTGTGTATCCTACTAACTTTCTTGTAGGAGACACTTTACCAGTAAATCTTTTAGGTTGGGACTTTTTAGCTTCACACCGTGCTACTCTATCCTGCATGAGTGGAAAGTTGTTTTTCCAGCTGTATTCTCTCTCTGAAGTGCCGTCCCCTGCAGATGCCAGTACCATTCATCCTGCTCTTACAGAACTTCCTTCTACCCTGTGGGCAGTGCCAGGATCCAATGTCGGATTCCTTTCTATTCCGCCTGTGAAAATCATTGTGAAACCTGGAGCCCAGCTTCCCAGACTCAAGCAGTATCCGCTACCAGCAGCTGCCATCAACGGAATTCGTCCTGTGATAGAAGATCTTCCGAAACAAGGTCTCATCTATTCTACAACTTCACCATGTAATACTCCAATTCTTCCTGTACTAAAGGCTGACGGTAAGACTTATAGATTTGTGCAAGACTTGCGAGCAGTAAATGTGATTTTGCCAATTTTTCCTTTGGTACCTAATCCACATGATATCTGGACAAAGATACCTCCAGGGACTACCTGACTTTCTGTTGTAGATTTGAGTTCTGCTTACTTTTCAGTGAGAATTAGCAAAGAAAGCACAGTTACTTACCTGTAACAGGTGATCTCTGGGAACAGCAGGAATTAGTCTTCACATATGGGTACGTCTGTACCGACGGAGCCTGCACGGGAATGCTCCCCAGCATCCAATCAGAAAGCTTTTGGGAGCATCCCTCGCGCCTGCGCGCTGACTTCCCGCCTTTCCCACTGCCTCTCCTCAGTTGAGTTTCATAGCTGAGACAGAAGGAGAGAAAGAGGAAAGGAAGATAGATAGATACAACTCCTAGGGGAGGTGGGTGGGTTGTGAAGACTAATTCCTGCTGTTCCCAGAGATCACCTGTTACAGGTAAGTAACTGTGCTATCCCCAGGAACAAGCAGGAATGAGTCTTCACATATGGGGACTCCCTAGCTGAGGGTGCCAGGGGGAGATCCCATAAAATGTGTATCCCTGGGACAGGACAGCATTTCCCACACCTGGATCTCCGGCATCCCATGAGGGATGGGGGGTAGGAGTTGAACAGAGAAGAGCTGTACAGGAACAGCGAATCTAAAGACTACAGAAAAATGAGTCTTTAGAATGTATGTCAAGTGTCATTAAAAGTATTTAATGAACAAGCATAATATAGAGCTCACCTACTGGATTGTAGGAAGTAGAAACTGTGATGGAGTGTACTGTAGATGCAGTAGCGGAATCCTCAAGGTAACTTCACAGCAGTGAGGATGAAGTTCCAAACATGGAATGGGCTGGTGACCCAGGCATCAACTGGGGTAGGATAAGAACGGCAGGTCTTCAATGGAAAGCTTTATGGAAAAAAGCTGAAAACTCTTTTAGGTACAGAGTTATTAACATTGAGGACTAAAAGAAGAAGACTGACCGATCTAGACAATTTGCCCAGTCCTGAAGAGAAGAGGGGGTATGGAAAAAAGCCCCTATTCCCAAGGAGAACAGAAGTGTACTCAGAAATAATGAAGATGTACACTGTCTTTCCTAGCTAATAAGAGATAGGAAGACATTGAAGCTTGAGACTTCATAGACAGGGAGATCTATAACAAAAATAGAAGCTGTTGACATCACAGCAGTAATTGTGTGTATAACCGCTCCCACTTACTGAGCCGTATGAGAATAGGCAAGTTGACTGTCTGGACCCCTTAAGAAGGTAAAAGCTTTATAGCACAGACAGTTAGGGAGATAATAGGTAATACATATCGTCCTATGGATATCTCCCAATGAACACATATATATATATTGTCATGAGGCGTGTGTCAATAAAGATGAATGTTTGAAAAGAAATCCTGTTTCTTTTAAGGAACTAGGTGTGCAATTACCCCCAGGAACAGCTAGAGGGAGCAGGAACAGACATTCGGGAGTTAATGAGCCTAGGAACTCTGATGACTTGCACCTGGAAAGGAACCCGGAAGTCATCCCAAGCAGTTTGCTTTATAAATCAGAACAGAATGCTTCTAGAACAGAGAAGGCTGAGAGCCACCGGGAGAAGGCGGAGAGCCACCGAGAGAAGGCTGAGAGCCACCGGGAGCAAGAGAGAGAGAAGGCGGAGAACCACAGAGAGAGAGCTGAGAGACACCTAGAGAAGGAGCAAGAGAAGGCTGAGAGCCATCAAGAGAAGACTGAGAAGAACCTGAGTGGGAACAGACTTCACAAGGTTGGGAGCCAGAAGGCCCAAACTGACCCTGCTGCACAAGGGAAGTTTGATAGAGCCAGCTCTAAGGTGAGAGTGTCTGCCACGCCCTGTTCTTATAGTCTGCCTGAATCCAGAACAGAGAGACGGAAGCCAGGAACCAGGGGGAAGGGTTCTGAGAAGAGCTTACAATCTCTGAAGGATTATTGCCAAGTTTTACCAGGTCAGAGAGGAAAACACTTTTATGGTCAGCTGGAGTTCTCACCCAGAGAGAGGGGAGAATCCAGGACAAGTTTTACTCCACTGCCTAGAAGCACAGCTGTACCCAACGCTGGCAGGCAGAGGCTCAGCTACCAAAGGAGAGTGGCTGGAAGAGAATACACTGGTGATTCCAACTCATCTAAATCCAGGTATGAAACATTAACCAATGACTGTGAATATTGTGCTCCTAAAGGCTCTGCTAAAACCCGTGCTCCTTATGAGAGGGGAAAGAAACCAGATTGGTTCAGTCAAATTCCTCCAGCCTTAAGAACCCCTGGCTATGGGAAGCCAGACTCCAGAGTCCTAACCTACAAGGCTGGGTCAGACAGGGACAGTGAATATTCCTCTACTGAGTATAGCGAAGGGGAGTCCATGGAGATTGAATACCCAAATACTGTTCCCTTATCTCTGCCAGAACTCATGGAATGTGACTGGTGCACGGCCTCAGCTCCAGAGTCTGTATGCTCTGTATAGTGAAGAAGAATGAATGAAATGTAAGTGCTGTTTCTTGTACTGAAATTCCGGTAATGAAACCTGCCTTAGTTGTGAAGCAACAATTAAGCAACCATTGTAAATACTGGTACCTTTTGACACAAAGGACTTTCCGTTGCATGGATTATCTCTTATGTTGAACCTTTGCATTAACCAGGGAATAAAAGCCTTATTTCCCTCCACCTGGTCTCATTAATGAGTGCTCCTAGGTAGTTGGAATCTGTGAGGTCACTTCTCTCAACTACGCCGAGTGAACTTACATTCCCTTGACTGCCTAGCATAATCTTTGCCCGGGGTCACCCCAACATTAATAAGGCGTAGACGGGGCGCCCCCGCGACAATATATATATATATGGAGATACATACATATATATATATGTACATATATGTATAGAAATGTGTGATATATATAGATATATAGATATATATAGATGGGCATGACTTATGCCCACACAGCTTACAGAAATATGTATGTATAGGAAATATACATACATGAATATAAGTTTGAGGATACATGCCTGCAACTGAGCCCCACAAAAACATTCACATGGGGAATGTGATGGGAAAAGATTCATCTAAGAACAAGGGGGTGAAAACCACCTGAAGATATATAGAGAATCTATTTCTGCAGTGCAGGAATGTAGTTCAGTGAAATAACCAGTATGGTTGCGTGAAAAAACAGAGGATAATAGCAGTCTGGCAAGAGCACATCAGGAGTTCTCTAGAACTCTGACATGTCCAATGGACAGAAAACGCATAGAAGAAGATACCAGGATGACCCAGCCAAGGGACACAGGGGTACCATGTATACTAAGAGAGTATGCGTTGTCGAAGAGGAGCAGAAGAGCATGATGCCAAGCTGTAAGGAAAAAAGGGCATATTCCTGCAAGATTGGGAACTCCCTGGACATTCACGTAGGTCATCTGGGGCAGCTCCCAAGTCCAGGGAGGGGGCTTGGGAAAGATGCAGAAGTAGAGGGTACCACACTTGGCGTGGCCAGCGTGGAGCTATGAGGATCATAGATCCTTGATCCTTCTGGAGTTTGAACAGAGTCTTGGGAATCAAAGGAATGGGTGGAAAGGCATACAGGAAGCCCTGACCCCAATGAAGGAGGAAGGTATCCTTGGCCTGAACTCCCTGACACGGAATTCTGGAACAGAACCGGGGAAGTTTGGCATTCCACGGACTTGCAAAGAGGTCTATGTCCGGGGTTCCCCATTCTTGAAAGATTCTGTGTACCTGATCCATGTGCAGGGATCATTCGTGTGGAAGCAGAACTCGACTGAGTCTGTCTGCCCAAGAGTTTTGGATTCCTGGGAGGTATACTGCTAGGAGATGGGTTTGATGCTCTCTGGCGAAGGCCCATAATCTTAGAGCTTCGTTGCAAAGCGACAGAGAGCCAGTTCCTCCTTGCTTGATTATGTAAAACATGGCTACTTGATTGTCCGTGTGAATGAGTACTGTCTTGTAGCTGAGGAGAGTATTGTAATCTTCTGAATATGTAATCTCTGGTCTAGTCTCCGCTTGGTCCTGGGTTCATTTCACGTCACAGACGCAGGAGGGCTTGTAATAAGACCAGCAAACAGGTGTGGCTTGGAGAAAGGTTTTTATGTACAAATAGGCTTAATCCATAGGTATTGAACAGAGGTATATAGTGATTGTTACAGAGCTGTTTCAGTGTGTATCAATGAATCTGTGTGTGCATGTGTGAAGTGTGAGAGAGATAGAGGCCAGAACATGTGGGTCAGAGCCGCATGGTAGGCCAGAACATGTGGGTAGAGAGAGAGAGAGAGAGGGGGAGGGGTGAAGGGAGTTGAGTATCAGAGTCTCATTGTAGTGTCCAAACCTGTCCGATGAAAGAGAGAGAGAGAGAGACAGGAAGTGTGTCTGTCCTTTATAGTGCCTCTCCAGCAGTTCCCCTTGAGGTCTGCTATTGTCTTTGGCCACTCCCTTTAAGGTCTACCCATCTTGATTTAGCAAGGAGGGGCTGCAGCCAGGTCCTAGAGACTGACGTCACCCAGGGGTCAGAGTTTAGACTGAATTAAACAGAGTTCATAGCTGCATGAAAGGTATGCTGACATCTCCCACACCTTTTTTATTTTTATTTATTATTTGTGCCTGGAATTGGTGGAAGCAAACCTGTGGTACCTGTCCCAGCTGCCATTACCTGATAGTAGGCAGCTCATCGAATACCTCCTGTATTAAATACCTTGCTATGTCTAGCAGGTCCCCTGTCCTGCACAGTACTGTCTCTAGTACTGTCTCTAGTGTTCTAGAGATAAACAAGTCTCCTTATGAGTCCAAACCTCGTGTCTTAGGTTGAGCAGCCACTACTGGGGGGGGAACCCAATATGCCACTTCCGTGCCCGTCTTAGAGAGAGTGAACAGTGCATAAGGTCTGCAGGAATTTTTAAGGAGGCTAAAACCAAAAGGTACCAGTATGCTATGAGTGAGGATAGACAGCAATACTAGACTGCAGCTGACTCTGGTATTCAGTGTAATAGGAAATACCGAATTAGCCAAATTAGCAGGCCAAATTAGCCTGGATGTAGGGGTGGATGCTGGAGAGGTTCAGTGTAACTACCTTAAAATGTTGTTGTTCTGTATGACATGCGCTGCAAGGAAATGTACATTTTTTTCATCTTACAGCACAAGAAAATTACAATAATGCATAGCAATATTTGTACAGCAGTTAAAATAATAATAGGGTGAATAAAAACATTAAAGACATGATCAGCAGTAGGTGAGTAACCAAATAACAATTCCCACACAGACACATGAGCATCTTGTAGCAAGTGTCCAACAATTTGTTGAATGTGTCCATTCTCATAGGCGATGGTGTGATTCACTTCAGTGGATGTTGTTTTAAAGTGATCAATATAGGCATGGAGTTCTGTAAAGTTGAGCAGTTTATGTAGTGTCTCTTCTCCCATGCCAAGTGGTAATGGATGCACAGCATATGAGATAAAGTCTGGAATGTCCATAGAGTCATTGGTAACCAGCGGTGTGGAATAAGTTGTCCCATTAATGGTGAGGGAGACCAGTGGTGTATGACTGCACCAGGTATTGTTTGGTAAATAGTTTGAACTGTACAACAAAGTGTTCTTGGGAAGGCGAATGTCATGCATTCTGGGAGCAATTGAAAAAGAGACTTTCTGGGGAAAGAACAGATGAAAACAAAAGTGTCCAGCTCCAAGGTAGTCAGGGGATATGAGAGCTTAACAGTCAGGGAGCAAGAGGAAGAATTGTTCCAGCAGGAGGTGTCAGCCTCTTTAAACTGGTGAGGTTGACACTTGAACTGAAATGTAGTCTGCTCACACAAACTGGGGTCCATCGGCTTGAATGAAGTCCAGGTGTCGTCCAGTGGCTGCACCCATGTGAGATGGTCCTCAGGATACATAAGCATATTATCAAACTGCACCCCAATATTAACAACAGGATAAATAACTGTGTTGTCCTGACCATGGGATCAAAGTACAGATAGAGCAGCCTTGTGGTGAACAAATGGGAACACTAACTGTCCACCAATCAAGGTGAGCTATAGCAAATTCAGGTATTTTGGTACTAGCCATATGAGTGAGAGATGGTGGCCAGTGTCCTAACTTTGCAGTGATCAGAATTTCCTTTAGTATAGTAATAAGCTCGATCTGTACTTGATCACAGGCAAGAGCCCAGGAAATATTCTTTCCCAATCTATATTCTCCATGTGCTAAGGTAACAATTTTCTGTTCTATAATGGGAGATATAAGAACAAAGGTATCTACAACTACATTGGACAGTTTAGAGGAAGCTTCATTAATAATATGTTGTGAGGTAAAACCATCAGCAGCATGCTGAGCAGTGGATCCCATTTTATTACGGAGCACCTCTATATCAATTACATTAAGGGCACCCAGTGCAGTCCCTGTGCCACCTAAAATTGTATCAATTAATTCACGCTTGTGTCAAAATTGCTTCGCTCTGGGTGTTACTGACTGCATATCAAACCAAGTATTGAGCATTTGTATGTGGTTGGCCACAAACTGAGAGCAATTTGGATATTTGTGTGTAACTAGAAACAATTTGGGAAATAGATGTCAAGTAAGAAAATGGTATTCCACATCATATAAAACCTTGTGTGGTGCATCATATTTAATCTGAAAGGGATGTCCTTCCTGAAATGGGTGGATGTCAGAAAGGTAGAGTACAGGAGGAGCAGAAGTAGTGGGGGGGTGGGATGAGGGGTAGTAGGTAAACAAGATACATCCAAAAGGAATGAAGTCTCAGTGATGTGCTGTTGATCACTCAAAACCCATGTATAAGTTATTTTCCAGGTACCTCTGTCCTAACAGGAAATATTGTACAATATCAAAGCAGGAGGACCTAGAAAGTAACGTTCTGGGCGTGCCCTCAATTCTTGTGTCCTTTCCAGAGAAGTGGAAACTGGTGGCTCCCACTGTACTTGAGTGATGTTTAATGAATAGAACACTGGCTTGTCCTGTACCGAACAGAAACTCAGGATGACCAGATCCTTTCCTTCCGGGAACGGTGGGGGTATTTCTTAATAACGATATACCCCACTTGTGGAGTTAGCCCAGCCAATCGTGCATATTCGGATGATAGTTCCTGTAATGAGACTTGAGTGGAAGAGAGCAGATACAAGAACAACAGCAAACCGAGACATAATAAAAGCAAACTTGTGTCCCCACTTATACTATGTAACAACAAAACAAACACAAAAAAAAAATAATAATAATAATTTTTACTACTTATTTACATAACTAACTACTTATTTACATAACTATTAAACACATGTACAGCAGGAGTAACTAGTTACCGTCCTTAAGCGACTTTTGTTCAGAAAGCAGCTGTCCGTGCTGTCTTCAGGTGGTATCTGAAAACAAAGACTGATAAAGCACATATTACCCATATGGTTTTAACTGGGTGATGTGTTTCCAGTACTGCTGGTTGTCAGGCATTAGGATCTGGTATAGGCTTGGGCCTAAGGTATCAGTAACTAAGTACGGTCCCTCCCACTTTGCAGTTCCAAAGGGGAGGTTTGGTCTAGGTCTCAGAATCATCACTTTACTCCCAACCTTGAGGGGCCTTAAATCAGAACCTTTTGCATGTACCTCCTGCAAATAATCTCTAGCTTTTTCTGTGTTAGCTAGCACAGAGGTCTGAATTTCTTTTAGATGTTCTTGCAGGGATTTCATCCACTCATTGGTGAGAATTACGGTCTGGTCCTCTGGAAGAAAAGGACTCAGCATATTTTCCCACCGTTGCATTGGCCTTCCCATTAAGGCTTCATAGGGTGCAAAACCAGTGGATTTACAGACATTAGCTCTGATACGCATAAGGACTAAAGGGAGCACCTGATCCCAATTTTTCCCGGTCAGATTAAGCATAGGGCTGAGGTGGGCCTTAATTGTTTGATTCATCCTTTCTACCTGCCCTGCTGCTTGTGGATGGTATGGAATGTGGAGTTGTTGTTCTATGCCTAGAAAATCAAACAATTCCTTGATCAGCTGCGAAACAAATGCAGGACCATTATCAGAGTCAATTGTTTTAGGAATGCCCCAGCGTGTAAAAAATTGCATAGTTAGGACTTCTGCAGTGGTTCTAGCAGTTTGATCTGGGACAGGGAATGCTTCTACCCAATGAGAAAAGGAATCAACAACAGTCAGTAAAAATCTATTCTTCCTAGCAGTCAATGGGAGAGGGCCCACATGATCTATTTGCAATCTCTCAAATGGGCCACGGGGAGGTGCTCTCATTAACTGTCCCCTTCTCTTTTTCGGTTGTCTCCCAAATGAAGCACAGATTACACAGGAGGAAACATGATCCTGTATATCATGTTTCATTTCTGGCCACCATACCAACCTATTGAGGATAGTCTGCATTTCTTCTGCTTTAGGGTGTCCCATAGGACCTGCACCATGAACCCAATGCATCCATTCTTTACCTCGAGCTCTAGGGATAGCTATAACCAAGCCTTCCTCTCTTTTTGCACATAGAATGTCTTTCTCTATAGCTAGTGTGAGAAAGGGTGTGTGCTGATATAGGTTATCTGGGGCATCCTGCACAAGCTTCCTTAAATTGGAAAGCTCAGGGTCCTTTGTCTGCAGTGCTACGAAGTAATCTGGTGGTATTATCTGATCGTAATCTGTGGAACGTGTAGCAATAGCAACCATGCGTGTCTGCTCATACCAGGGCCATATGAGGCCTACATGGCATGCTTCCTTGGCTAGTGAGTCTGCTAATGTGTTCCCTTTCACTAAAGGGCCTTTCTTCCTATGTGCCTTTACTTTAACTAAATGTACTCTCTGAAACTTCTCACTCAGTTCTTGTGCCATAGTCCACAGTGATGAATTTTTCACTGTGGACCCATCTGTAGATTTAAATTCATTTGCCAGCCACCAGGGTAACAGGGCAATGGCACTTTTAAAGACATAATCAGAATCTAAAATGATTTGTATCTCTGGGTGTGAATCCTGATATTGTTGCATACAAGCTACAAAAGCAGCCAGCTCACAGTACTGTGCTGACGCTGACCCACAGGAATACTGTCTTTGCAGTACCACTTGGTTATTTGGGTCCAATTGTACAATTGCAAAACCTGCTAGTCGCCTGCCTCCTTCACATTGGCTACTACCATCAATATATACTGTAGGAAGGAAAGGTGAAATTTTGTCTAGTCCTAGTTCCCTAAAGATCATGTGATTAGGGGCACTGGGTGAGGACTGACAGTCATGAGGTTGCCCCTCCAACAAGATTCCAGCCACTTGCACATTAGGTTCTTTCAACAATTCAAACTTTACATTCTGTGCTTGCAACATGAGAGTCCACTGGACTATTCTCTCAGTCCTAATCTTGCTACATGCTAATTTTCCTTCTACAATGAATTTGAGGGGGGTGTGATGGCTGCATATGTATGTGGTTTGAGCACCAATGATGTATGTAAATTTCTGCATAGCAGCATAGGAAGCCAGTACATGTTTTTCACAGTTTCCCATTTTGAGTTCAGGAGAAGTGAGAACTCTGGAACAGAAGGCAATAGGGCGATCTACTCCTCCTAAGCGTTGTGTTAGAGCTGCACCTATACTGTTCTCTCCAACTACAGGGTACAGGAAAAAATGTTGTGTGTGATCTGGGTGTGCAAGAACAGGAGCAGAAGTCAGAATGTGTTTTAATTTAGTTATAGCTTCGGTATGTTCTTCCTCCCAGACATAACCTTTACTTTTTAGCAGGGAGTAAAGTGGAGCTGCCACTTCAGCATAATTGTGCATGAAGTCACGACAGAAACCAGTGAGCCCTAGAAATGACTGGAGTGATTTCTGATCTGTAGGAAGTGGAAGTTTCTGTATCAGCTCTATCCTCTGAGAATCTACAGATTTACCATCCTGGCCAATAGTAACCCCTAAAAAGGAAACCTGTGATTTGCACAGTTGAGCCTTGGCAGGATTGACTTTAAGACCAGCTTGTAAGAGGGCTTTTAAAACTTCTCTTACATGATTCCAGTGTACGGCTTCATTCTCAGACTGAATCAGAATGTCATCTACATACTGAATTATATTATCTCTGCAAGACAATAGTGATAGGGCTTCCTGCATGTATTTATGAAATATTGAGGGGGAATCCTTATATCCCTGTGGAAGCACAGTCCATGCATATTGTTTATTCAGCCACTGAAAGGCTGTTTTGTACTGGCATTCAAGGGCCAGTGGCAGACTCCAAAACCCATTAGATATGTCTAAAACAGAGAAAATTTTACATTTGGGATTCATTTTGGAGATCATTTCAGGGTATGAGGCTACCACGGGCACTACAGATTTTGAAACTTGATTCAGAGCACGGAAGTCCATAGTGAGCCTGAAGGAACCCCCTGGTTTAACTATCGGCCAGGCTGGTGAATTGCATGTGGAAGAAATAGGTCTAATCAGACCCCTCTCCTCCAGTATCTTCACAATTTTAGTCACTGGTTCTATAGCCTGATGAGGTACTGGGTATTGCTTCTGTGGTGGAGGATCCTCACCTTCCAACAGTATTTCTGTGTGCATTTTCCCACAATCTAACTTGTCTTGAGCCCAGACTGGAATATCAGCCACTTCTGAGGGAATTACACACAGATCATACTGTTGAGCTGCCTTAGTGCACTGAGTTGCTAACTGCATGGGAATGACTTCATGCACTAAAGTTTTAGAAGCACTTGAAGTTCCTGAATACTGCCACAATTTAAGATTAGCCATATCCACCACCAAATTTAACTGGTTGAGAACATCAATTCCAATTATTTCTTTTGGTGTGTTCACTATAGTGGAGGCAGTGGTTTCTAACATTTCCTTGTTTTGTTCACTGTGCACAGGGATACCCCATTTAACTGGGATAGCCACACATTTGGAAGCTGTGTCATTAATTCCTTGAATTTCATAAATTTCCATATTTTTCTGATGTGCAGTGGGAGAAGCTCTGTTTGTAAAACTAATTCCAGCCCCTGTGTCAATCAAAGCTAATTTATCCTGACCCCCTACTCTACTGATAACATTGGGGCGTGCACAAGAGTCCAGTATCAAGGGTGTTACAAGCCTTAAATTGTGTCCTGGGCCTGTATCCATTTCATCACCCAGAGGCTCTGGAATTGAGTCCTCTGCTGAGATAAAGGAGGCAGGCTGGGCTATGAAGGCTTGAGACATTTTGATATCTGAACTCAAGAGGTCAGGACATCCCTATGCCCTAGCCTTGTGTTTGTCCTGAGCTGCTTGTAAATCCTGTTTTAATTTATCTATTTCTATCTGCAGTGTATGTTTATCTTGTTCCCATTTAGTTTTTTCCTTTTCTAGCCCATCTCTCTGTGCTTTGAGCTCTTGAAAGGGGATGTAACCTGAGGAGTTTCTAAAAGTACCTCTGCCGTGTGCTCTCCAAGGGGCGTGGCCTCTGTCGGTGTTTCTTGTGTACTGAGAGGATCCTTCAGCTTGCCACTTAGGGGTGTGTCCTCTGTCTGTGTTTCTTATGTACTGAGAGGATTCATTGGCCTGCCACTTCCGTGCCTCTGATACTGTAATGACCTGCGAGGGCTGGGTCTTCCAAACAGACCCAATTCTGAGCATTAGAGTATCAAAAGGGGTTGCTTCAGGGTCTTCAGAAAATAACAGAAGGTGTTTTGTAATCTCAGGGGATAGCAATTCTAATAAAAATTCCTTATGCATGCTCTCCCCATAATCTTCTGCTTTGGGCCAGGACTCCTGCTCATTAAGAACTGCTTTTAAAATCCAGGCTCTATATGCAAACTGTTCCAGTGTATCATCTGGTAAAGGTGAAATAATTTTAAATACTTGCATTGGGGAACAGTGAAATAGTTTCTCAGTACCCCTTTTAACCAACTGGTATGGGTGAGTGAGAGAGCCAACCCTGTAATAGTGAGGCCCTAGAGCCAGATGCATAAGTCTATCAAAATCTGATTGTTTTCTTCTGTATTTCCCTAGACCCCAGTGAATCAGAATATCAATCGCCCATTTAACCCACTGATTTACATTAAGAGGCATAGTACCAATTTTCTCAACTATTTTTTCTATATCTCTATCTTTTAAATTTTCCTGGAACATTAATTTAAGTTCATTACTGGGTGTCATGTCTAAGTCATCAGAATTATTTTCCTGACAGAGATTGCTGGGTTCTGGCTGAGATAAACTATCAGAATTTTGTTCTGATTCAGCTGTATTCTTTCCATTCCTAAGTTCAACTATGCATACTTTAGAATTCTTTTGTTGCTGATAAGGTGTGTCATAGGCATAGGGAATGGGTGTATCTTTGTTCTTTTGTTTCTCTCTAGCTGGTATGCATGGCTCATAGGCATATGGTGCTGAGGGAGGGGTAGGTGTTGACTTTCTTGTAGAGGCCACTTGATCTTTAATGTGCCTCAATTCAAGTTTAAGTGCTTCTAATTGTTCACTAACAGTTATAAAAGAATATGTGGCTTGTATCACTTGACTTCTCTGAATAGAAATACAGCTTTGTGCCTCCTCCAGTTCTTTGATCAATTGGCTACACTGAGAAGTCAGTTCAGAGTTTTCTTTTTTCATGCTAATTAGGCCCCTGGCCATGCCTTGGATGAAAAGGCATTTTCTTTTATTTGTTTTCTTTTTGAATTCATGATCATGGCTTAACATTCGTTTTTGAATATTATACCATGAGTCAGGGAATTCCCCTTCATATGGACCTCCTTTTCTCTTACAATATGAAATTAGAATTTCTGTAAGTTCTTTAAAATCAAATGCTGCCATATTTGATACTGCAGAGAGGCTGTAGTTGGACTATCTCAACTGTGTAACCTTAGAAGTAGGAATGCTAACTTAAAAGGTATTTCACACCTATTTAACTGGGTGGAGTAGATTAACAGAATTGTATCAGTTGCAGCCAGCTGTAAGCCTGCTCTCAGTAAGAAAGTTACTGACAGGAGACAGAGAAATAAAAGTAAAAAAGGGACAGGAGATTAACAGAATAGTCAGATATTCCTGCTCACACCAAGATATATACTGACAGGAGAGAGAAATAAAAGTCAAACAGACAAGAGGTAAATTAATGTTACCAGGAAAGATGTATATTGTACTCTATGAGGAATATTTAACTGTGTAACTCTGTATGTTCTTAGCAGTTCAAATACTATATAAAATCTGTAGCAAGCCTATACATAAAAATAAGACAATTGCAAGCCACTCTGTGTAATGTCCTTAAAATTCTAGATTCTTACAGAGCCTTTTGACACTAAAAGTCTCACCTTGTCTAACCCACAAAACAAAATTGTAAATGGTCACAAGGGCTATTGATTTTCCTGTCTCACTCTGTCTGAAATCTACTTAATGTATTATACAAAATTATTACTTACCCAACTGGAGGTCTGCTGTGAAATCCGAGAGACGAGCCCCCAATATGTAATCTTCTGAATATGTAATCTCTGGTCCAGTCTCCGCTTGGTCCTGGGTTCATTTCACTTCACAGACGCAGGAGGGTATTGTAATAAGACAAGCAAACAGGTGTGGCTTGGAGAAAGGTTTTTATGTACAAATAGGCTTAATACATAGGTATTGAACAGAGGTATATAGTGATTGTTACAGAGCTGTTTCAGTGTGTATCAATGAATCTGTGTGTGTGCATGTGTGAAGTGTGAGAGAGATAGAGGCCAGAACATGTGGGTCAGAGCCGCATGGTAGGCCAGAACATGTGGGTAGAGAGAGAGAGAGAGGGGGAGGGGTGAAGGGAGTTGAGTATCAGAGTCTCATTGTAGTGTCCAAACCTGTCCGATGAAAGAGAGAGAGAGAGAGACAGGAAGTGTGTCTGTCCTTTATAGTGCCTCTCCAGCAGTTCCCCTTGAGGTCTGCTATTGTCTTTGGCCACTCCCTTTAAGGTCTACCCATCTTGATTTAGCAAGGAGGGGCTGCAGCCAGGTCCTAGAGACTGACGTCACCCAGGGGTCAGAGTTTAGACTGAATTAAACAGAGTTCATAGCTGCATGAAAGGTATGCTGACATCTCCCACACCTTTTTTATTTTTATTTATTATTTGTGCCTGGAATTGGTGGAAGCAAACCTGTGGTACCTGTCCCAGCTGCCATTACCTGATAGTAGGCAGCTCATCGAATACCTCCTGTATTAAATACCTTGCTATGTCTAGCAGGTCCCCTGTCCTGCACAGTACTGTCTCTAGTACTGTCTCTAGTGTTCTAGAGATAAACAAGTCTCCTTATGAGTCCAAACCTCGTGTCTTAGGTTGAGCAGCCACTACTGGGGGGGGAACCCAATATGCCACTTCCGTGCCCGTCTTAGAGAGAGTGAACAGTGCATAAGGTCTGCAGGAATTTTTAAGGAGGCTAAAACCAAAAGGTACCAGTATGCTATGAGTGAGGATAGACAGCAATACTAGACTGCAGCTGACTCTGGTATTCAGTGTAATAGGAAATACCGAATTAGCCAAATTAGCAGGCCAAATTAGCCTGGATGTAGGGGTGGATGCTGGAGAGGTTCAGTGTAACTACCTTAAAATGTTGTTGTTCTGTATGACATGCGCTGCAAGGAAATGTACATTTTTTTTCATCTTACAGCACAAGAAAATTACAATAATGCATAGCAATATTTGTACAGCAGTTAAAATAATAATAGGGTGAATAAAAACATTAAAGACATGATCAGCAGTAGGTGAGTAACCAAATAACAATTCCCACACAGACACATGAGCATCTTGTAGCAAGTGTCCAACAATTTGTTGAATGTGTCCATTCTCATAGGCGATGGTGTGATTCACTTCAGTGGATGTTGTTTTAAAGTGATCAATATAGGCATGGAGTTCTGTAAAGTTGAGCAGTTTATGTAGTGTCTCTTCTCCCATGCCAAGTGGTAATGGATGCACAGCATATGAGATAAAGTCTGGAATGTCCATAGAGTCATTGGTAACCAGCGGTGTGGAATAAGTTGTCCCATTAATGGTGAGGGAGACCAGTGGTGTATGACTGCACCAGGTATTGTTTGGTAAATAGTTTGAACTGTACAACAAAGTGTTCTTGGGAAGGCGAATGTCATGCATTCTGGGAGCAATCGAAAAAGAAACTTTCAGAACATGTGGGTAGAGAGAGAGAGAGAGGGGGAGGGGTGAAGGGAGTTGAGTATCAGAGTCTCATTGTAGTGTCCAAACCTGTCCGATGAAAGAGAGAGAGAGAGAGACAGGAAGTGTGTCTGTCCTTTATAGTGCCTCTCCAGCAGTTCCCCTTGAGGTCTGCTATTGTCTTTGGCCACTCCCTTTAAGGTCTACCCATCTTGATTTAGCAAGGAGGGGCTGCAGCCAGGTCCTAGAGACTGACGTCACCCAGGGGTCAGAGTTTAGACTGAATTAAACAGAGTTCATAGCTGCATGAAAGGTATGCTGACAAGTATGAAAGACCTTGAGAGCTAGAAACACTGCTCGAAGCTCCAAGTGGTTGATATGAAGAGAGGTCTCCTGTGGGGACCAAGTGCCTTGGGGGGAGAGGTCTTGTAGATGAGCTCCCCAACCTGTTTGGGAGGCATCTGTTGTAAGAGTTGCTTGGGGCAACAAAGGATGGAAGGGGGACCCCAGCAACAGATTTTGAGTGGACATCCACCATTGGAGAGACCAAAAGAGATGTTTGGAGGTTGCTATTTGGTCTGAGAGAGCTCCTGAAGCTTGAGTCCACTGGGTGGACAAAATCCATTGAGCTGCTCTCATGTGTAGGCGAGCATAGGGTACCACATGTACTGTGGAAGCCATGTGGCCTAGCAGCTGTAGCATCTCCCTGGCAGTTAGTGGCTTCTTGACTGAATTTGGGAGGCTAACTGCACTAGACGTTGGCAACGGGCCAGGGGAAGGTAGGCCCTTGCAGAGATGGTATCCAACCAGGCCCCTATGAATTCCAGGGACTGAGTAGGGGTGAGCTGGGACTTTGGGAGGTTTACCACCAGTCCCAGGTATTGCAGAATGCTCCTGGTGCGGTTCAGGGAGATCTGAGCCTCTGACTAGGGTTGGAGCTCGAATGAGCCAGTCGTCCAGGTATGGGAAGACAAATATTCCCAGAGTGCGTAGAAATGCAGCAACTGTTGCCATGCATTTGGTGAACACTCTCGGAGCAGAGACCAGACCAAAGGGAAGCACTCTGTATTGGTAATGTTTTCCCTGGAACAGAAAACGTAGGAATCTTCTGTGAGATGGATGGATGAGGACATGAGTGTACGCATCCTTGAGATCTAGAGAACAAAGCCAATCCTGACTCTGCAGGTATGGAAGGAGAGTGCCTAGAGAAAGCATCTTGAACTTCTCCTTGCATAGGAATTTGTTTAATTCTCTGAGATCTAAAATGGGTCTGTATCCCCCTGTTTTCTTTGGAATGAGAAAATAGGGGGAGTAGAAACCTGACCCCTGCTGAAGAAGAGGAACTTCTTCTATGGCCCCTTGGGCGAGAAGGGTAGTCACCTCTTGATCCAGAAGGTCGAGGAGAGATGTGGGAGAATTGAAGTGTCTCACCATGGTGTAGGGAGGAAGGTCTGAGAAATGAAGTTTGTAGCCCTCTCTTATGATGGAGAGGGTCCACTGCTCTGATGTGATTTGCTCCCATCTGGGAACAAAATGAGCTAACCTTCCTGGAATGGTGAGAGGTTCTGGCTGTTGTAGAGCCAGAAAGGTTAAGTTCTCTAGCATCAAGTCAAAAACCCTGAGGAGGTTGGGACTGCTGTGTTGCAGCAGTCCCTGCAGGTTTAGGCCTGGCCTGTTTAGGTTGCTGACGCTTAGGAGCAAAGCGACCTGTGGATGATTGTTGGCCAGAAGTGGAAGGAAATCTGCTCCTTTTGTAAAAAGGCTTTTTGAAAGGTTTTTTCTTGGCTGGAATGGAGGTTGACTTCGAAAGTCTATCCAGAGCAGAATTCTCTGCATCCGGGGCGGAGCCCGATGTCCAGCGGGATGGTCGCATAACGCTGAGGCTCCCGAGAGGCCTACTCAGAATCCTGAATTAACACCGGACAAACATGAATTTCTGCTCTGATCTTGCCGGGGCACATTGGTGAGATGGCGGGGACCAAACCCACGCGCCTGGAATTTGGCTCTCCAGCGGCTTCTCACGGTAAACGCTCCAAAACAGAACCCCCGTCCCCGCAGAAGGGGCTGGCTTTGCGCGAGGGCCCCGAAATGCAGCAGGAAATCCTCGCAGAAATTAGAGGGGTTAAGGACCTCGTGCAGTCAAACGGTGAAGCACTTCGAGCGCTGAGGGAAGATCTTGGTGTACTGCAAGGCAGGCTAGAGGGGCTCTCTTCGCGTCAGGACAAAATGGAGAGTATATTAGACTCCCATGCGGTCCGGCTGTCCAAACTTGACAAAGTTGAACGTCAGGTGCGGGCCTTGCAGAAAGAAGTGGAAGATGGCAATAATAGAGCGCGCCGCAACAACCTACGACTCGTGGGCATACCGGAGGGAGCGGAATTGGGAGACATGAAGGAGTTTTTAAGTAAAATCCTCCCTTCCCTGCTCCAAATCACCTTTACCAAAGAATTGGAGATCGATCGCGCTCATCGTGTACCCACAAACATAACGCTCAACAGGAAGACCCCGCGGCCTATCATCTTTCGACTTTTGAGATATCAACATGTGGAACAAATTCTCAGTGCCTCCCGGGCAAAGGGCCATATGGAGTTTGAGAGCCACAAGGTCTCCTTCTATCCTGACTTGGCTAAACCCACGGTCGACCGCCGAAAGCGCTTTCTGGAATTTCGGCCGAGGCTTCAACAACTACAAGCACGCTATGGCCTGATGTACCCGGCCAAGCTCCGAGTCACGCTTCACAATCAGACAAGAACATTTGAGGACCCTGATCTACTAGCGGAGTTTTTGGACTCTAAAGAAGCCGACTTGATGCGCTGACTTCCAGAGTACTCCTGCCAGTACTCTCATGTCCGCTGTGCCTGCCATATTGGATTTACCGCGGCTCAGCAAAGAGTCTGTCGAGGGCGGTTTGTTGCCTTATTTTGAAGATATCTGGGACCCGACTCCATCTACCCATGGTAGCCTCGACGAGTATCAGAGACAGTGTTTCTTATGGACTCTGGTGTTTCTTTTCTTTTATTATGTCTCTATCTTCCTCTCTAGGGCCTCCTCCCGTAGACATCTGGTCGCCATATTCATTGGGGGTTTGCTTCTTCTCTAAGTTACTTTGGTACATACTTTTCAATATGGGTGTATTGGCCAGCATACTTGGTGCTTATGTCATTATTGTACAGATTCTGATTATGTTGTAAGTTTTCAAGCGCTCTTACCTAAAATGTCTATTATCGACTGATGGCACCATGTAAGATTTTCTCATTGAACGTACAAGGAATCAATAATCCGATAAAACGGAGGAAACTCCTAAGCTATCTAAGTCATGAGGCTGCGGACCTGATTTTCCTCCAAGAAACACATTTCAATTCGAAGGAAACTTTCAAACTCAATATTAAACCTTACATGGTGGCCGCCTATTCCCCAGCTGTTTCTAGGAAATGTGGGGTTGCTATATTGGATAGGAAATCTCTGCATGCTACTATTGTTGCGACTTGCTTAGACACAGCGGGTAGATGGTCCAGAGTTCACCTCAAGATGGGTAACTTTAAAATTACATGTATATGCCTTCATGTTCCTAATCTGGATGACCCTGCCCTTTTGCTATTACTGCTCAGGCTGCGCAGGCCTCTGCTAATTCTTCATTGATATTGGGGGGGATTTCAATTCAGTTCTTGATCCCCTGATTGACAAATAGTCGCCCAGGACAAGTGGTCCCCCCAAGAGCCATATCGCGCTTACCTCTATGATCAAAGATATTGTTCTAGTCGATCTACGGAGGCTACTACACCCCAATGAGCTAGACTTTACCTTCTTCTCTTCCCCTCACAAATCCCAGTTTCGCATAGATTTATTTCTAATATCAACACTGTTAGTTCCCCAGGTGGACGCTGCAAAGATTCACTCCCAGCATATTTCAGATCATGCTGCTATTTCTTTTCACTACCATACTACTGCACTTCAAGGGAATCCGGGGGCCTGGTTCTTGGATAGAGCCCTATTAACTCAGCCAGAGTTCCGGTTTGAAATTCGAGCAGCCATGCATGATTACTTCCAGACCCTGGTACTCCAGGGGGATCAGGACACCCCAACAGCTCTTCTCTGCAGCTCGTTGGAAAACCTTTTCTGATTTATACAGGGGATTTGCGTTACTAGCGAAACATTATTTTCAATTGATGCAGCTTACATGCTGCCTCAAAAGTGCTCCAATCATGCCGCCCTCTGCCCCTACTAAGGATGGGCTATTAGAACTAATTCACTCTATTAGTAGTACACATGGGGTAGCCTCTAACTTTTATAAACTATTATGTCAGGGTACAGATACTGCCACTTGTAGAGTCCAACAAGCCTGGGATCGCTAACCGCAAACCACTTTAGCCCCTGTGCATTGGAACGTTTTCTGGAGCAAAACAATGCGGGTTTCCCGATCTGCTTCAGCTACCCAAACTCAACTCTCGTCTTTTTGCACATAGATGTTCTTATATTCCAGGAAAATAGCCAAATGGAACACAACTGCCAGGGGCCAGTGTAGGTCTTGCCATACTGATGTGGGAACCCTCGTTCATGTTCTTGTGAATGTCCTTAACTACAGGTTTACTGGGGGCGGGTCTGGGGTCGTATCTCATTTATCTTGCACCTTCACGAGCCTCTTTCTTGGACGACTGTGGGACTCCGCTCAGTGGCGGGGGTCCCCTCTCTTCCTAAGAAGGGTCGCTTTCTCCTGATTTCATGCTGGGTATAGCCATATGTTTGATTACGGGGACTTGGAGGGATAGCTCTCGACTTGCTGTCAATGAATAGTGGAACCTTGTCTGCTTATATAGTAAATATGAGCAGATATCTCGGAGAGCTATTTTCCATACCCAATTTCATTCTTGCTTGTCTAAATGGCAGATGCTCAATGATCATGTACAATCTGCTCATTGCTTCAACATGTCTGTTTAATGTACACTCATCATGTTTCAGATCGCTGTAAGGTTTTGTAACACAATAATGTTTCAGATCGCTGTAAGGTTTTGTAACACAATAATGTCAGTACACGCCCGCTTCGAGAATGTTTTAGTTTTCTAGAGAAGAAGCAGGGGGGAGGGGGGTGGTGGGGGTTTATTTTGGTGTATGTATCACATTCCATGTATGTATTTGTCTCTTAGTTGTATGTCTTCCTTTCCTTTGTTGTTGCAAAACGAAAATAAAGAATTAAAAAAAAAAGAATTCTCTGCATCCTTTTGAGTAGCTTTAATTTGCCACTCTTTGCCAAAGAGATTTTCACCTGTACAGGGCAGATTTCCCAAGCCATCTTGAACCCAGGGCTCCAGATCAGAAGCCTGGAGCCAAGCAATTCTGTGAGCAGCTATGGCAATGCCTGAGGCTCTGCTGGCACCTTCAAAGGAGTCAAAAGCTGCCCTGTTGGAAAACTTTGAAATGTCTTGAGTATGTTTAAGCCAAAGGAGGAACTCATCCCTTTTATCCTCTGGAAGAAAAGGGAGAAAATTGTGCAGCTTTTGTGCAACTTCCTTTAGAAACATACCCATGTAAAGGCTATATGAGTTGATTCTGGCAATAAGCATGCTGGCTTGGAAGATTTTCCTACCAAAAGCATCCAAAGTCCTGCATTCTCTTCCTGGAAGAGCAGAAGAGTGTCTTTTGGTACTCTTTATCCTTTTCATAGCTGACTGCACCACAATGGAATGGTGAGGAAGCTGAGGTTTTTGAAATCCAGGACAAGGAGGGACACGGTACATAGTGTCCAATCTACGAGAATGAGGAGAAAGGGTGAGAGGAGTCTCCCATAAGTCAATCATATGTTCATGAAGAATTTCATGAATTGGTAGGGTGACTGCCTCTCTAGGAGCCCTAGAGTATCCTAAAATATCTAATTTTTTTGCTCTAGGCTCTGTTTCAGAGGTTACGGAAATAGAGAGTCCTTTAGCCACTTCTATTATGAAGTCTTGAAAGGACAAATCCTCTGGAGGAGACATTCTCCTTTTTGGAGAAGTAGGCTCCTCAGGTAGGGTAATGGATACTTCAGGAGACTCATCTGATGAATCAGAATCAGAGGAATCAAAGTATCGTCTGTCAGCTTCTAACGATCGATACGCGTATCGATCGGTACCGACATCGGGCGTCCCCGGTACTAGATCGGTACCGAGAAATAGCCCTGGACAAGGAACCGAAGTTGGTATCCTGGTCGATGTCGATGCAGCTGGTGCCGGTACCGGTACCGGAGCCGGTACCGACAACGGGGCTCGTTGCGGTACCATCGGCATCGCAGCTTTAATAAAGGCCGTTATAGCCTGCTGCATGGATTGAACAGTGTGATCCATAGACGCCACGACTGCCTGGATGTCGGTACTGGGAGAAAGTGCCGGTACCCCAGAGCAATCTAACAGGTGATCAGTCGAGGCCGTGCCATCGATGTCAACCTGTAACCCCATAGGAGGAGCTTTGGAAGCCGGAGCTTCCCGCCGGGGTTGTTTGGCTGGGGCAGGATCCTCAAGGGCAAGCCTGGAGGCATCTCGATGCTTAGAGGGAGATTTACCCTTCAAGGACCTGCTAGGTTTATGTTTGGTTACCTGAGATCCATCAGGAGAAGAAGACCTGGAAGATGTCGATGCCACCGCCGGTGCATCCGTGGGAAACAGCACATGGAGCTTGGCTGCTCGGTTCTGTAACCCCCGTTTAGACATTAGAGAGCAGGACTGGCAATCCGGAATGGAGTGTTCAGGACCCAAACATTTAAGACACTATTCATGGGTATTTGTAACAGAAATAGTACCGCTACACTTAGTGCATTTTTTGAACCCGGAGGCTGGTTTTTCCATGAGGAAAATTTTCTTGTGGGCCTTGAGGCCTAAGAAGAAAAATACACCAAGTGAGGAAAATATATATATTTTTTTTTTTTTAAGAAAGAAAAGAAAAAGACCGGCGGTACCGGTCCGGAGTCGGGGAAGGCAGACACGCGGCCAAAGAAATAAATTAAAATAAAGAACTTCTTCAGCGGTGACAGGAACACAACCTGCTGGCTCCGCGGAAAAGAAGAACTGAGGAGAGTTGGTTAGGAAAGGCGGGAAGGCAGCGTGCAGGTGCTGTGGGATGCTCCCAAAAGCTTTCCTTTTTGGGAAGCTGGGGAGCGTTCCCGCGCAGGCTCCATCGGTACCGACGTACCCATATGTGAGGACTCATTCCTGCTTGTTCCTGGAGATTCACTGGAACTCCTGCATGCACAGCAACTGAACAAAACAGCAGAGGGGATTCTCCTGTGTGAAAACAGAGAGAAAACAGACAAAGGGAGCGGAGATATTCCTGTCCCTGTCTGATGAGTTGTTCAGAGCATGCAATCAAGGATAACAAAAAGTCTACACAGGAAAAGTATTTCAGTATGGTACCAACTCAAGCAGGGGAAACCCTGGAAGAGAGCGGGTTGGAAGGTGACTTACCATATGGTAAGTCAGCTGAAGGAAAAGATGTCCATGTGGGGACAGAAACTATCATGGGATAGTTGTAATCTCCCTTCCTAGTAGTAAGAAGGGGAGAATTCTGTAACCCATGGACAAAGGTATCCTAACAGCTTAGCATACTGAAAAAGAAAAAAACTGTGTAGAGTTTTAAGAATAAACTTCTGCTAAGAAGAAGTTAACTGTAGATTGCAACGTACAGGAACCTATGGTTGCTGGTTATGCTTAGACTGGTTAGAGTCTGGAGACTTCAGACTAGGATGAGATGTCCCTTGCTTGGGTACATCTGGAGGATGGGCAGGAGAAGGGTGAAACCTTCTTTTCTTAGGGAGAGAAGGTTTGGTAGGACATTTCCTACGTCCTGGGGAAGAAGGCGGCTTAGGATGGTTTCCAGAACCAGGGAAGTCAGTGGAGCAATGAGCAACCTGACGTAAAGCCTCTCCAGTACAAGGAGAATTACCCAGTGTATGTTGTGCCCATCTGCTCAAGTCTGAAGCTTGCAGCCAGGCTTTACGACGTGCTCCAATGGCAATAGCAGAGGATCTGCTAACAGACTCAAAAGAGTCTAGAGAAGCACTTGAAAGAAACCAAGAGATATTCCTGCTATGATTAAGAAGCAAGGAATAGTCAGTGGCTTTAGGCTCTGACAAAAAAGGGGACAAAAGAGGTAATTTCTCTGTGACCTCCTGAAGTGTCAGACTCATATAAAAAATATATGAGATAATCCTTGAAGCCAGCATAGAGGTTTGGAAGGTTTGACGTCCAAAGGCATCAAGTGCTTTAGATGCATGACCTGGCGGATAAGAAGAATGCTTCTTCTTGCTTCTTACCTTCCTCATTGCTGATTCCACTACAATGGAATGATGTGGAAGTTGTTTTTTTTGAAACCCCAGAGAGGGAGGCACCTGATACAGAACATTAGTGGCTGTAGAAGGCGAAGGAACCTTTAAAGGTGATTCCCACATCCTCAGAAGATCCTGCAAAGAATGATGTAAAGGAAGCATTATATTTTCCTTTTCTGCAGGATCTTGGTTAAGAGTAGAGCCAGGAATAGGAATGGCAAGAAAGGTTGCCATATCAAGGAGAAATTTCTGAAAAGAAGGATCTCCAATGGGAACTATTCCTGGGTAAGCTGAGGTTGAAGCAGCAGCTTGAGCACCAGAAGACATACTGGACTGGTGCAGAAAAAGAATCGTGCTAGATGGACAGTGATACTGACAGTTTTGATTCGAGGCAGTTAGTACTGCATCGTCAGTGCCCGGTATCGATTCCAAGCTAGGCATAGAAAGGATCGATGGCACCGATTGAACTGCAGGAATCGACATCGATACCGATACCGGTATCGGAGACGGTAATGTCATCGAAGCAGTAATCGGGGGCTGCTGAAGCGGTACCGAGGTAGCCAGAGAGGCTTGGTAAATATCCTCGGTACTGCGTAGTCGGAAACGATATGGGTCGGTTCCGAAACATGTAAGTACCAAGTCATCTAGACTGGATATCGATTCCAGACTCGGCATCGAAGGGAGCGAGTCTATCGATGCATGTCTAGAAGGTACCGACGTCGGTGGTGGTATCGGCGATGCCGATACAGGAAAGTCAATCGGAGTCGTATCGATCGGTTCCGAAGGTACCGAGGACATCCGATGATGATTCATGGTGAAGAGTGGAACACTCAACACCGGTGCCGATGCCGGGGTGTCGGTACCGCTCGAAACCGATACCAACCCCGAGCATGGTGAAGATACAGGAAAGTCAGTCTGGGTCGTATCGATCGGCCCCGAAGGTACCGAGGACACCAGATGACGATCCGTGGTGAAGAGTGGAACACTCGACACCGGTGCCGATGCCGGGGTATCGGTACCGCTCGAAGCGGATACCACCCCCGAGCATGGCTCAGGTATGTTCTGTGAGGGGTGAGCCCCAGGAACAACCTGAAACCCCGTAAATGCTTTGGAGCCCGAAGACTCCCGCCGGGATTTTATTGCCAATGAGGTCTTGAGGGCAAGGCCGGAGCCGTCATCATGCTTGGCATGAGACTTAGCACTCAAGGATTGGCTAGTCTTAACAGACTGTTTGTGGGTTACCTGATCCTGGAGAGAAGAATAAACCGGTGTCCTCACCTCAGGAGGAAAAACGGCATCGAGGGAAACTCGAAAAAGGGAAGGTCTTCTCCCAATACTACAGCCTGATGGTTCAGGGGAAAAAGGGTCAGGACCCAAACAGGTTAGACACCAAGCATTGGAGTCTAAAAAGAAAACTATGTTTCCACAGTGAAGGCACTTCTTAGGGGAAGAAGGCTCCATGTTGGAGAGGCCTGGTAGGCCCAAAAAGTTAAGACAAAAACTGAGGAGAAAAAATCTCTCTAATTTTAGAAAAAGAAAAGAATAAAGCACCGGCGGTACCGGTATCGGCGGGAAAAACAGCCGCGACCACAAGAAAACAAGTAAATAAGAATTTTAAAGAAAAACGTTTCTGCGGTGACAGGAGGACGTCCTGTCGGCTCCGCGGAAAAATGAAAACTGAGGAGAGGCAGTGGGAAAGGCGGGAAGTCAGCGCGCAGGCACGAGGGATGCTCCCAAAAGCTTTCTGATTGGATGCTGGGGAGCATTCCCGTGCAGGCTCCGTCGGTACCGACGTACCCATACGTGAAGACTCATTCCTGCTTGTTCCTGGAGATAATCAATTTTTATTTGCTTTCCATTTTGACAATAAACAATATACTTGGACCACTTTGTGTCAAGGGTACAATGATAGTCCTGCGTATTTTGCGCAGGCCCTAAGAACTGCACTGCTTGATGTAAGGCTCGACCATTCCTCTTTAGTTCAGTATGTTGATGATTTGCTTTTATGTTCACCAAGTTATGAGACTTCTTGTCTGATTCCTTGTCTCTATTAGCTCATATTGCTGATTTAGGATTGAAAGTCATTTTGTCAAAACTGCAATTTGTATCTCAAAATGTTACTTTCCTGGGTGTTGCCCTAACACCATCTGGTCGTGCAATTACCTCTGCTAGATTGAAACCTATTCTTTCATTGCCTTTTCCAGCAACACCAGTGTTACTGCGTACATTCCTGGATCTGTTAATCTTTTATAAACAATGGCTAGCAAATTTCTCAGACCTTACTGCTCCGCTTTATGCTCTCATTGGGAAAGAAGGACCTGAAGGTCTCATTGTACCTACATTACCACAGTGGGAAGCCTTTTTGAATATAAAGTCTGCCCTGGGAAATGCGCCATGTTTATCTTTGCCAGATTATTCTTTGCCATTCAAACTGTATGTGGCTATTTCTGATTCCTCTGCTACTTATGTGCTTTTACAAGCCTTCCCGACTGGTTGCAAGCCAGTAGGCTATTTCTCAAAAGCGATTTGATTTAGTGACTTCCACCATGTCTACGTAGTTTGGTAGCAGTGGCCTTTGCCATTGAAATTACTGATTTTCTAGTTTCACAGCACCCTCTTGAAGTGTATGTATCACATTCAGTTTCTAGGTTGCTCCATTTAACCAAGATTCAGCCTTTGTCCTCTACACATTTGTTGACTCTGGAATCAACAATTTCTCAGCCTTATGTTACAGTATCTACTACATCAAAATGCAACCCTTCAAGGCTTCTAGCTCTATTGAAAGATCTTGTGGAGGATAATGGGTCTCATGATTGTTTTCAAGCCATTTTGAAGACCAAGAAGCATGGCGAGCTGCCCTCCGAGCATCAGTGTCACCAGCATTATTGTACTTAACGCCATCTAACATGACTTTGTTTTCCCTTTCATCTCTCTTACAGCTCCATCAAGATACTCCCTTTGGAACTCAGACTCTGTGGACTTCGTGGGGTGCGACCTGTGATGCACAGGGCTACTGGAAAAAGGATCATCTGCTCATTTGCCCTGACAGTCTATTGTTTCCACTTGCCCTGTTCCTGCATCATAAGCTTCACCTGTCCGTTGTGGCTATGAATCATGCCTTTTTGGTTCTCCGGTATCACCTGAAGTTTTTTTTCTGTAGCACAGCCTGTCTGCACTGTTTCAAGACTGGCAGAGTAGGGTCAGATTAGGGTCAGTTATAACGATTTCTGCCTTCCGGACTCTTTTTGATTTTGCAGCTTGATTTTACAGACCTGTCCTGTGCCAGAGGGGGGAAACGGTATTTGTTATTGATCTCTTGTCTTTTCTCTGGATGGGTAGAAGCTTATCCCCTACCAACGTCTCCATCAAATTACTGCTCACTCAGTTTATTCCTGTTTTGTTCTTTCTTCTGATCAGGGTCCAGCCTTCGTTGCGAGTGTCTGGGAGGGTATTGAAAAATGTTTTGGTATTAAGAGACAACTGCACACTCCTTATCATCCGCAAAGCTCTGGCCAAGTGGAACGGATGAATAGGACACTCAAAGGTCACTTACGCACTCTGACACAGGATTGAGCTACAGATTGGACAGAAGCCTTGCCTTTTGCCCTTATGGCAGTGCGTAATTTCCCTCAGCGTGCTCGAGGAGGCCTGAAACCATACGAATTAGTTACTGGACGTCCAGCTACTTCTCCACATGAATTGGCAGTAATCAGGGAGGCGTGGTCTAGTGGTTAGGACAAGGTACTTCAGGCCGGAGGGTCGGGGGTTCAAGTCCCACCTGGGGACAGCAATCTCAGGCCGGAGGGATTGAGATTTCTAGTCCTATAGGCACTCCTTGTGGTCTTGGGCGAGCCACTTAACCCTCCAATGCCCATGTTCCCTGTATGTATTAGTGTGTGTGTCTCATATCCCCTCGTGTTAAATGTATCCCCCAATTGACCGCTTTGACCCGGTGAAAAGCGGGATATAAATACGGCTAAATAAATAAATAAATAAAATAAAATAAAATCCCAGATCCTCAACTGTTGTGCAGTGATAGTTTGACTTATTGCTCACGATTGCACTCAGTCCTGTCTGTCTGTTTCCCCTTTATTGCAGGTGAATCCTCAACAAGATACTCTTTCAGAGTCATCACATCCAGAAGTGAAGCCAGGGGATTGTGTCCTGATTTGCATCCAAAGACACTTTTGGCTCCCAAGTTCCTAGGTCCATTCCGTGTGCTCCTGGTGGGATACTCAGCTTGTAAAATGGAAGATCATTCTTGTTGGATACATCTTACACAATGTAAAAAGGCTCCTTTACAGGATCCAGAAGGTGGTTCCCTGCATCGGTGAATCAAGAGATTGCAACGCAGAGACTCATTCAGATTTGGACAAAAGTGATATTGCAGAAAAGACTATCATGATTAATTGCTTTTTGAATGAACTAATTATGCAAAACACCTTCTTCCAGCAGCTATACTGCTGATTAGGTTGATAAAATTAGTTTGAGTTAGTTCTTTACTGATATATAAGCAATGACCTTTTGACACTTAACCTCTACTTCATAAAGAGATTGGGAATTGGAGGTGGTTATAGTTATAGTGTTTATCTTTATAGTACGAAGGAGGATAGTTGTGTTTTCATTTTCTCACAGAACATTTATTTTTGGAGTAATTAATAGTTTTAGATATTTAGAGGTTTATTAAGAATGTTTCCTTATCTGGTCGCAGTTGTGTTGTGGCATATTATTGTTAATGAAGCAGTACTGCATTCAGAATCTTGGGAATGTTATGGGGAACAGCCAAATATTTTTGAGTCACATCTACACTCGGTTACAAAACACTTTAATCTGTCAAATTGTGCTGTTTGCCTTCCAACTGTGACAGCCATTCAGCATGGGTTTCTGCTACGAGCTAGGCCTAAAACCTTTCAAGAGTTTCGTGACATAGCTTTTAATCTAACCACTGTACCATGGTCTCATACAAACACAGACCCTAGAGTGATTAGCCCTATGCCTCTAATGTCCCCTCCAATATGTTTTATGGCTCAAAATACAGGGAAAAAGGTAGGGGACACTCCTTGCAACATCTGTAAAACAGTAATGCTAAATAATTCTCTATCTGGTATAAAAAATCCCATGTAAGAAGTTCCTTTATTTCAGTAATACAATTAGTGCCAGTTAAAGGGAACCAAGTGCATGATTATGAATTGTTACAGTATAATAGTTCCGGATACCCAACCCCTTTGAATGACTCTAGTTCAGACCTAGACATACCTAACTGGAGTTGCCCCTTGTTAGGGTATTACCATCCCTGGGAACGTAATCTATCTGTAGGAATTAAAGAGATGAGCATTACTCAGTGGGCTTTGAATAATGTACACAGAATATATCTTGTCCCCACAAGTTGACAATTTGGGAGAGTGGGTTAGTGGCTTTAGAAGGAGATTATTTTGTGTGTGGTGATCTTGCATATACAGAACTTCCCAGAACTTGGTCAGGTACTTGCTATGTTGCCCGGTTAGATACCCCGTGGCGCTTTTTACCTTACCAAAATATCACTTTATTATCAACCCTCAATGATTCTTTAAGAAAAAGGGATGTTTCCCCTCAGGATAAGGCCATAGCAGCTGCACAGCAACTAGTAGATTCTACAAGTCCTTTGATGTATTTACAGGTACTGTTTGGCTTTCAACATTTGGAGCAATAGCATCCACAAGAGAATATGGTACCCAGATTATGCGATTACAGGCAGTTGTTGAACTTACAGCCCTGGATCTCACAAGGTGTTACAAGGTGCAGTGGACAAGGTGATCTGCCTATGCAGCCCAGAATCGCATGACTTTAGACTACCGTCCTAGAGAAGGAAAATGGCGTATGTGGATTAATCCTTGATCATTGTTGTACTCTGCTTGATGATGAAGGAAAAGTAGTGAAAGGCCTACTAGATAAGGTTAGAAATTGTACTTTTGTTTCAAGTAGTAGTTATGTAAGTTCTTTTTCTAATTTCTTTGATTCTGTTTCTTCTTTCTGGAATTCATTGTCTAGGCCCCTGCAAGGCATGTTAGCATTATTGTTTGGCTTTTCGGGGTTTCTTATTTTAGGAGCATTGATTCTCTGTGTAATATCTGCCTGCTATAAGAAGTCAGTGGACTAACTGACCCCTAAAATGATGTTACAGATTGACCCAGAGTATATTTACAATCCTTCTTTAATATCAATGTCTGAGTTTCCTTATCTTTGAAATGATTCTTTGCAGAATCAGAGGAGACTGAAAGGAAGCTTGTCTGTACAGGGCTGTGTATACAGTCAGGGTACTTAATAACATCATATTACTAAAAGCCCTAAGAGTTAACACCACAGACATTCCAGAGCTTATTACTCAGCAACAACCTTGAAAGATTTTACTGAAATAACTAGGCTGAACTTTCCTAATAACAAAGACATTAGGCTTTTTATACAAAAGATAGTGCAAGGAGGAGTTTGTTTCTCAGTCTCTCAGCCTCTCAGCCTCGATTCAGAGATATCAAAACTACAAGTGTTAGAATTATTGTCTAAAATGTTATGTCTGGGAATACATGTATGTCTCCTCATGATGACCTATGCTAATAAGAACTGACCTATGACTTAGAGATATAGAGATGCATGTTATGAATATATGTGATGCTTGACGTAGAACAATAAGGTGGAAATTATGCTGTGTAGTGGAATATTTACCTATAAATAAAATGGCTGAAAGCTGTGATGGCAGAGTGAACAAGGTGATAACTTGGTTTGATCTCCCAAAGCTTTTGTTGTATTTTTAATAATACAAGTGTGTTGTGTATTATTTACTGATTTACCGTGCTTGTTTCCTTCTCATTGCTTTGTGTGTGGATATCCGTTACCCAAGAGCCCTGGTGAGTTACCAGTGAGGGGAGGTGCAGAATACACAAACAATTTTTAAATTTTGATAACAATTGGAATTAAAATATTTATTATTAAATATTGTAGATTTATATGATCCCTTGGGATTTATGTGTGTGTGTGTGTATGCTTTTTATGAGTTTGATCCCACACCCCCTAGCAGTATTTTAACAGGTTTAACGCTAGGGGGTCAAGCTGCAAAATAAGGGCTATGCACCCTTATTTGGCAGCTTGGCCCCTAGCAGTAGCCCCATGAGACTACCAATAGGGCAGGGGTGCATATCTTTGGTGTTTAAAGGCTACAAACGGGCCAGGTTTTCAGGATATCCTAATGAATATGCATGAGAGAGGTTTGCATACACTGGTAGTAGTATATATTATAGATCTATTTCTTATATATTCATTAGGGATAGCCTGTGGCCCTCGAGAAATGAACTTGTTCACCCTGCACTAGGGGGTAAGAGGCACCATTTCAAACCTTAAGTGAAAATGGAGCATGGCCATCCAGATATGGCTCCTGCCCCCAGCTAGAAACCAGGGAGACCACCAGTAAGAGCCAGGGGGTCCAAAATTTTCTCAAAGGAGTCCAAGGGGGCCATGGATCGTGTCGGGGGAGGGGAGCAGTAGGCAGTTCTGGGGGAGGGCTGGTTTAACCCTGCTACTAGCTCCTTTACTGGATAGCAGGCCCAAGTGAGGCTCACTATCTACCCTGCTGCAGCCATGAACCCAACATATTCCTGGAAGCAAACATCACAATTTGTGGTATCAGGACACCTTTCTTTTATATTTTTTACATATATTTTTATAACATCGCTGCTCCTGCTGGATGTCCCGGCAAATATATTATCCTCCTATGAATTTTACAAAAGACACTGTCTTTGATTGAGCCTTTGTAAAATACAGGGTGTGCATGTACCAACCTGGTAGTGAGAAAAAAAGAGAAACAAAAGGAAGGAGAAATTTTACTTACCTAATAATGTTCTTTCTAGACCAGTGCAAACAAGTGGGCTGCATCTTCCAACCAGCAGAGGTGGAGACAGAAAAATCTAGTCTTCTGATGAACTTATCCTTTACCATATCTAGAGCTGCCAAAGGGCATACTACCTCAGTATTGGTATCCAAGCCATAGATAAGTACAATTGACCACACAAGTCCTTATGAGGAAAAGCGTAGTTACTCACCTGTAACAGGTGTTCTCCAGGAGCAGCAGGAATCAGTCCTCACATATGGGTGACGTCGGCGCCGACGGAGCCCTCGCGGAGCAATTTTCCCCAGCTTTCAAAGAAAGCCTTTGGGAATTGCAGCGCGCATGCGCGGTCCCCTTCCCGCCCAAAGGTGCCATCTTGGCCAGTCTGATGACATAGTGAAAAGACAGCAAAAAATTTGCAAAAACTAAATCATATGACTGCAACTCCAAGGGGAGGAGGGAGGGTTGTGAGGACTGATTCCTGCTGCTCCTGGAGAACACCTGTTACAGGTGAGTAACTACGCTTTCTCCAGGACCAAGCAGGAAGTCAGTCCTCACATATGGGACTCCCAAGCTTAAGGCTACCGGAGACCCTAAGCACAAAAATGAGCTCCCTCTAGCTCAGCAGCACAGAAGGAAGGAATCTTCTCTGACTAATCTCCAACCGGTAGCCCAACATCCGGGATGGAGGGTAGGAGTTGCTTAAACCTCGAAGAGATTACGGAGGACTGCCTGTCCGAAAGCACTGTCCCTGCGGGACTCCCTCTCGAGGCAGTAATGGGTTGCAAAAGCCTGGCTCGAAGACCAAGTAGCGGCCCGGCAGATGTCTGCTAATGGAACAGAGCGGAGGTAAGCCACTGACGCAGCCTTCGCCCAAACCCGATGAGCGGTGACTCGACTTTCCAACGAGAGGCCTGCCGCCCCATAAGTCCAAGCGATACAGTCAGCTACCCAGATGGACAGAGTACGCTTGGAGACAGGGAGCCCCAATTTATTAGGGTCGTAAGACAGGAAGAGCTGAACAGTCTTACGGTGCTCCCGCGTACGATCAAGGTAGAAGTTCAGCGCCCTTCTACAGTCCAGGGTATGCAAGACCCTCTCAGCTCAGCTGGAATGTGGCCTGGGAAAGAAGGTCGGAAGCACCACCTCCTGATTGATGTGAAAAGGGGAGACCACTTTTGGAAGAAACTTAGGGTGAGTCCGCAGGACTACCCTGTTCTTGTAGAACCTAGTGTAAGGGGTATCAGACACTAGGGCCTGCAGTTCACTAACGCGTCTAGCGGAAGTGAGGGCTACCAGGAATAAGGTTTTCCAAGAAAGAAAACGGAGAGGACAGGTAGCCATGGGTTCAAAAGGCGGACAGGTGATCCGCTGTAAAACCACGTTAAGGTCCCAGTTGGGGGCTGGGAGGCGCAAAGGTGGTTTAAGGAGAAGGAGACCTCGGGAGAACCGTGCCACGAGAGGGTGGCCGGAAAGAGACCTGCCTTCCACCGGCACATGATGTGCAGAAATAGCACTGAGGTGAACCTTGACCGAGTTGGACTTTAGTCCAAGATTGGAGAGGGTAAGCAAGTACTGCAAGACCACCGACACCGGGCAGGAGAAGGGATCTTGAGACCGTTGAGCACTCCAGTCGGAAAAGCGATGCCATTTAAGGGCATAGGATTTCCGGGTAGAGGGTCGCCTGGAAGCTAGCACGACCTCTTCCACCTCTGGAGGCAGCAGGAGGGGAGCAAGGACTACCCTTTCAGCAGCCAGGCCATCAGATGAAGAGATCTGAGGTTGGGGTGAAGGAGAGACCCCTGATCCTGGGTCAGGAGATCGGGTTGAAACCCCAGAGGCAACGGAGTATCTACCGCCAGTTGCATCAGAAGCAGGAACCACGGTTGCCTGGGCCACCGGGGAGCTATCAGGATCATCGAAGCCTTGTCCCGGAGAACCTTGAAAAGTGTTCGAGACACCAGCGGCATGGGAGGAAAGGCATACAGAAGGCCCGTGGACCATGAGAGCAGAAAAGCATCCGCCGCTACTCGGAGGGGATGCGGTTCCCGAGAGCAGAACCGAGGAAGTTGCCTGTTCAGAGGACTGGCAAAGAGATCCAGCGTGGGGAGGCCCCACTGGAGAAAGATCCTTTGAACCACCAACGGGTCCAATCTCCACTCGTGTGGTTGGAGGATTCTGCTCAGTTTGTCTGCCAGGTAGTTTTCTTGACCTGGGAGATAGACAGCTTTGAGGAGGATTCCTCGGCTGACGGCCCAAGCGCAGAGCTTTTGTGCTTCCCGACAGAGAAGGAAGGAGCCCGTGCCCCCCTGTTTGTTCACGTAGAACATGGCCACTTGATTGTCCGTCTGGACGAGGACGGACTGGCGAGTGGTAAGGTGGGAGAAGGCCCGGAGAGCCAGGCGGATCGCTCTGAGCTCCAGGAAGTTGATCTGCTGGGCAGATTCCCACGGGGTCCAGAGACCCTGAGTACATGTCCCTTGGCAATGTGCTCACCAACCCAAGAGAGAAGCGTCGGTCGTCAGTACCTGAACAGGCGGAGGAGACTGAAAAGGCATTCAGAGCAATAGGTTGGGCAGATGAAGCCACCACCATACAGAAGAGACCAGCGGGCTGGAGATTCGTACTGAGTCCGCTAGTCTCCCCGAGGCCTGACGCCATTGTGAGCGAAGGCACCATTGAGCAGGCCGCATATTCAGGCGGGCATTGGGGGTCACATGGACCGTGGAAGCCATATGGCCGAGCAGTTTCAGAAAGTGCCTGGCCGAGACCCGGGAATGGCTGCGGAAGCGGCTGGCTAGAGCCATGAGCCGTTGTGCCCTGTCGAGCGACAGAAAGGCTTGCGCTTCAAGCGTGTTTAACCTGGCGCCGATAAACTCGAGATCCTGAGAGGGGAGCAAAGTGGACTTTTCGAAGTTTATGACAAAGCCCAGGTACTGGAGCAGAGTCACAGTACGTTGCGTGGCATGAGTGGCCTCCGTGGAGGACGGTGCTCTGATGAGCCAGTCGTCTAGGTAAGGGAAGACAAAGAGGCCTTGAAGCCGGAGATAAGCCGCCACCACTGCGAGACATTTTGTGAAGACTCGTGGTGCGGAGGATAGGCCAAAGGGCAGTACTCTGTACTGGTAATGATTGCCTGCCACCACAAACCTTAGGTATTGTCAGTGGCTTGGGTGGATGAGGATGTGAGTGTAGGCATCCTTTAGATCCAAGGAGCATAGCCAATCTCCCTGCCGGAGGTAGGGCAGCAGGATTCCAAGGGTAAGCATCTTGAACTTTTCCCTTTCCAGGAACTTGTTGAGGTTCCGCAAGTCCAGGATGGGTCTGAGGCCTCCAGTACGCTTTGGTATCAGGAAGTACCTGGAATAAAAGCCTTGACCTCTCAGGTGGTGGGGCACCGGCTCCACCGCCTGTTCCTGAAGAAGACTTGCCAACTCTTGAAGGAGTAAGTCCCGGTGAAGAGGGGGTCGCAGAGGCTCCCCTGGAAAGTAGGGGGGAGGTACCTGGTGGAAGTGTAGAAGATAGTCCTCTCGGACTATGTGGAGCACCCAGGTATCGGACGTGATGTTGGACCACCTGTGGGCAAAGTGGACCAGCCGGCCTCCCGTGCTGAGAGACACCAGCGGAGGGGGAGAGGCTATGCAGAAAGAGTCAAAAAACCCCACCCTGCGGAGCAGGGGCCGGTGGCGCAGGCTTGGGGGCTTGCTGCCTACGGGACCCGTTACCCCGTCCCTTGGCCTGCTGACCCTGTTGGGGAGCTGCGGAGGCCTGATAATGAGGGTAGTGTTTATAGGCAGCCGCCTTCCTCGGGTAAAAGGGCTTTTTCCCCGAGCCCTTCTTCTTCTGGGAAGGGGCAGAGGTTTTCCTGGAGAGCCGAGTCCTGGTGAGAGTCTCTGTCTCGAGTTGTGCAGCCTTCTCGTCCATAGGTTTGCCAAAGAGGTTTTCACCTCTGCAGGGGACATCGACCAACTTGTCCTGCACCCAGGGCTCGAGGTCGGATGACTGAAGCCAAGCCTGTCGGCGGGCCCCGATGCCGGCTGCGGCTACCCGAGCCGATGCCTCAAAGCCATCATAGGCTGCTCGAGAGATAAACTTTGAGCACTCCCGAATACCGGTGGACAAGGCCAGGAACCTCCGCAAAGGTTCCTCGGAGAGACCAGCAGAGAATCCGGCTATTTCTTTAGCCAGGTCCCTGAGATACATGCCCATGTAGAGCTGGTAAGTCTGGACCCGACAAGCAAGCATAGAGCCCTGGAAACACTTCTTACCGATGCCATCCAGGCTTCGGGCTTCCCTGCCGGGAGGCACCGAGGAGTGCATCTTCTGGCTCTTGAGCCTATGCATGGCCGATTCCACCACCATGGAATGGTGCGGCAGCTGTGCTTTTTGGAAGCCAGGGCTCTTGCGGACTCGATATATGGCATCGACCCGCTTGCTTAATACCGGCGACGACGCCGGGCTCTCCCACATGCGGAAGAGAAGTCGTTCCAGCATCGGAGGAACCGGTACAGTAAAATGCTCCTTTGCAGGAGAGTCATACTGGAGGGCATCGAGCTCTTCGGCTCGAGGCTCCTCCTCGGGATCCGCAGGGAAGGCAAAGGCCTGGGACATATCCCTCACGAAGTCCGAGAACCGTGCATCCTCCAGGGGGGACTGTCTCCGAGGTTCGGACTCGGGGGAGTCCGAAGGGATACACCGAGTCCGAAAAGAATCAGGTGACTCTTCCACCTCGGATTCCCAGGCGGACTCCTCGGAGGAGGAGTCGAGCGGCTCAGGCCGGGCGGGCACAGACGCCGTCCGCCCCGACGCCGAGGGAGTCGGCGTCGACGACCGCGGCCCCGAACGGGAGGCTGAAGGGGACCTCGACCAAGGATCGACTCGAGCCCGCATGGACTCGAGGATCAGCTCGGTCTCCGGGGTCGACTTAGACGTCGACGTCCTGGCGGTCAGGGCAGAAGCGCCAGCGAGACCAGCGATCAATGCCCGCTGCTGGTCCATAAAGGCAGCCAGGCTGCTCTCCAAGGCCGTCAACCTGAGTCCGAACTCAGGAGACCCAGCAGCCCCCGACTCAGGCCCCGACGGCGTCGGGCCCGACGTCGGACCACTCGGAGGCGAATCCACGAGGACAACAGTACTTACGTGAGCAGACGAGTCCATCTCCAGACGAGGCTGTTTGGACGGCCGCTCCAGCTCCAAAGACCCGGGACGGCTATCGGGGCTATGCGACCTGGCCCTTGCGGAGCCAGGAGCGTCCACCGACGCCGCCCTCGCGGGTTTATTCCTCCGATGATGCTCCCGGGAAGGAGACCCCCTCTCGGAGGAGCTCCGACGGTGTTCAGAGCTAGATTCCCTGGACACCGACGCCTCCGACGAGGTCCGGGTACGGCTGGGGTCAGAGAAGATTCTCTCCCTCTGATGCTGCCGACTCCGCAAGGATTTGGCGGACATCTTGCCACAGGCTCCACAGATCATTTCTTCATGATCCGGTCCCAGGCAACGGAGGCAGCAATCATGTGTGTCAGTAAGAGACATAAGTTTCTTACACTTAACACACTTTTTAAAACCACTGGCGGCCATCGGGGGAAAAAGGGCCCCTGCGAGGTCGAACGTTTGTGCCGCCAGGGAAAAGTGAAAAAAGCGCGAATTTGTCACTAAGGACAGAAAAAAACGAAAAGAAGGGGAGGCCTCGCAACCGGTGTCGCGAGGCCGGACGGAAAAGGGACTGGCGTCGAACAGAAGAAAATAATAAAATAAAGAAAATCAACTTTTCAGCGGTGACTAGTAGACAACGTCTGTAGGGCTCCGCGGAAAAAAGACGACTGGCCAAGATGGCACCTTTGGGCGGGAAGGGGACCGCGCATGCGCGCTGCAATTCCCAAAGGCTTTCTTTGAAAGCTGGGGAAAATTGCTCCGCGAGGGCTCCGTCGGCGCCGACGTCACCCATATGTGAGGACTGACTTCCTGCTTGGTCCTGGAGAAACATGGATTAACAATCAGTAAAGCATACTCACTCACCTGTAACAGGTGATCTCCGGGAACAGCAGGAATTTAGTCCTCACATATGGGTATCGTCTGTACCAACGGAGCCTGCGCAAGAACACTCCCCAGCGTCCAATTAGAAAGCTTTTGGGAGCATCCCACAGCACCTGCGTGCTGCCTTCCCGCCTTTCCCAACTGCCTCTCTCCAGTTGGGTTTAAAGCTAAGACAAAGAGAGAGAGAACGAAAGAGAAATAGATAGACAGAGGGATACAACTCCTAGGTCCTAGGGGAGGTGGGTGGGTTGTGAGGACTAAATTCCTGCTGTTCCCTGAGATCACCTGTTACAGGTGAGTAACTATGCTATCTCCAGGAACAAGCAGGAATGTAGTCCTCACATATGGGGACTCCCTAGCTTTAGATGCCAGGGAGAAACCCCAGAAGTTGTGTGTCCCTGTGAAAGGGCTCCACTTCAGCCCATGGATCTCTGGCATCCAACCAGGGATGGTGGGTAGGAGTTGATTAGGTATGGAACAGGTGTTGGAGAACAGCATGACCAAATAAGGCATCCCGGCGGGAGTCCTTGTCCAAGCAGTAATGGGCTGTGAAGGTATGAACCGAGGCCCAGGTGGCTGCTCGACAGATGTCGTCGATAGACACAGAGTGCAGATGAGCCACTGAAGCTGCCAAGGCTCTCACATTTTGAGCTGTGACATGGCCCTCCAGAGGAAGATTCTTACTCTGACAGGCAAAGGAAATACACTGAGCAATCCAGTTAGACAGTGTTCTCTTGGAGACTGGAAGTCCCAAATGAGAAGGATCAAAAGCAACAAAGAGTTGAGAGGACTTCCTATGTTGCTGTGTTCTTTGTAAGTAAAATGCTAAAGATCTTTTACAGTGCAAAGTATGAAGATTCCTTTCTGCATTTGATGCATGAGGCCTTGGAAAAAACACAGGTAGGTAGACCGCTTGGTTTAGAAGAAAAGGCGAGACCACCTTTGGCATAAAGTGTGGATGAGTCCTAAGGACTACCTTGTCATGATGGAACCTTTTATAAGGCGGATCAGCCACTAGTGCCTGCAACTCACTGATGCGACGTGCTGATGTGATTGCAATGAGAAAGATAACCTTCCAAGAAAGGAATTTCAATGAGGTAGTAGCAAAGGGTTCGAAAGGTGGCTTCATGAGCTGGCCAAGAACCAGGTTTAAGTCCCATGCCACAGGTGGTGGCCTAATGAGAGGCTTAGTTAGAAGAAGGCCTCTCATAAATCTTGCTATAAGAGGATGGGAGGAAATAGCTTACATAAGAACATAAGATATGCCATACTGGGTCAGACCAAGGTCCATCAAGCCCAGTATTTTGTTTCCAACAGTGGCCAATCTAGGTCATATGTACCTAGCAGTTTCCCCAAGAGACACAAGTTCCACAATGCTTGTACTGGGTCCAGCATTGATATCTTCAGTCACTTCTTAATAATGGTTTATGGACCTTTCCTCCAGGAACTTGTCCAAACCTTTTTTAAACCCAGCTACACTAACAACCTTTACTACATCCTCCGGCAACAAATTCCAGAGTTTGATTACACGTTGAGTGAAAAAATATTTTCTTTTATTAGTCTTAAATAGTTTATCCTGTAGCTTCATTGCATGTCCCCTAGTCTTTCTAAATTCTGATAAGGTAAACAATCGATCCACGTTTACCCGTTCCACTCTGTTCATTAATTTATAGACTTCTATCATATCTCCCCTCAGCTGTCTCTTTTCCAGGTTAAAGAGCCCTAACCTTTTTAGCCTTTCTTCATAGGAGTATCCTTCCATCCCCTTTACCATTTTGGTGGCTCTTCTCTGAACCTTTTCTAAAATCGCTATATCCTTTTTAAGATACGGCGACCAGAATTGCACATAATATTCAAGGTGCGGTCTCACCATGGAACGATATAGAGGTATTATAATATCTTTTGTTTTATTTTCCATTCCTTTCCTTATCATACCTAGCATTCTATTTGCTCTCTTGGCCGCTGCTGCACACTGGGCCGAGGGTTTTAATATGGTATCCACAATGACGCCTAAATCTTTTTCCTGGGTGGTGGTTCCTAATGTGGAACCTTGCATTGTGTAACCATAGTTTGGGTTTTTCTTCCCAAGATGCATAACCTTGCACTTGTCCACATTAAATTTCATCTGCCATTTTGATGCCCAGTCTCCCAATTTATCAAGATCCTCTTGCAATATTCCAAAATCCTCTTGGGTTTTAACAACCTTAAATAGTTTTGTGTCATCTGCAAATTTGATAACTTCACTCGTTATTCCACTTTCCAGGTCATTTATGAATATGTCAAAAAGCAGCGGACCCAGCACAGATCTTTAGGGTACACCACTATTCACCTTTCTCCATTGGGAAAATTGGCCATTAAGCCCTACCCTCTGCTTTCTATCTTTTAACCAGTTCCTGATCCACAATAGTACACTGCCTCCTATCCCATGACTCTTTAGTTTTGCCAAACGTCTCTCATGAGGGACCTTCTGAAAGGCTTTCTGAAAGTCCAGATACACAATATCAGCCGACTCACCTTTGTCCACCTGATTATTCACTCCTTCAAAAAAACATAACAGATTAGTAAGACGAGATCTCCCTTGTCTAAAGCCATGTATGGTGTCTCCCATTAGGTCATGACTATCTACATGCTGAGTAATTTTATTCTTTATGATGGTTTCTACCATTTTTCCCGGTACTGATGTCAGGCTCACCGGTCTTTAGTTTCCTGGATCACCCCTGGAACCCTTTTTAAAAATTGGTGTTACATTGGCGATACTCCAATCTTCAGGTATTAGAGATGATTTTAATGATAGTTCACAGATTACTAATAGCAGGTCTGCAATCTCGTATTTCAGTTCTTTCAGCACCCTTGGATGTATACCATCCGGCCCAGGTGATTTGCTACTCTTCAGCTTATCTAATAGTTGTAATACATCTTCCCGATGTATCGATATTTCCTTCAATTCTTCCGCACCTTTAAATACCACTTCAGTCATGGGTAACATCCCTACATCTTCCTCAGTAAAGACTGAAGCAAAGAATTCATTCAGTCTCTCCGCTATCGCCTTGTAGCCTCTTAGTGCTCCTTTAACCCCTTTATCATCTAATGGATCAACTGACTCTCTCACAGGTTTTTTGCTACGAATGTACTTGAAAAGGTCTTTACTTCACGCTTTTGCTTCCGCAGCAAGCTTCTTCTCAAATTCTCCCTTTGCCTGCCTTATCAATGCCTTGCATTTGACTTGCCAGTGCTTGTGCTGTTTCCAGGTTTTGTCGTTTGGCTCTTTTTTCCATTTCCTGAAAGATGCTTTTTTGGCAACAGCCACCTCTCTGACCTCACCTTTAAACCATGCTGGCAGTTTTTTGGACTTCCTTCCACTTTTCTTAACGCGTGGAATACAGCTGGTCTGGGCTTCCAGGATAGTATTTTTCAACAACAGCCAAGCCTGATGTACATCTTTAACCTTTGCAACTGCTCCTTTTAGTTTTTTCTTAACTGTTTTCCTCATTTTATCATAGTCTCCCTTTCGAAAATTAAAAGATCTGTTGAAGAACTAGCTCTAGCACCCACAGATTCATTCAGATTCTCTAGAATAGAAGATCTGAAAGGGTGGAACATCTGATTGTCCTTGAAGGATAGTTGTCGGTACCGCTGGAAATCGGTACCGCAACCCGTCGGTAACAAATCGTCCATGCTAGGGATGGATTCCAAATTCGGTATGGAAGAAAGCGAGCCGGTTGAAACAAGCATGGGAGGTACCGACACCGATGTTGATGTCGATACCGGTACCATCGTTGATACCGATACATGAAGATCAGTCTGTGGAAGTACTATCGGAACCGAGGTAACCGAATGTGGCAGACCTTGATCATCAGTAGAATGTCTTCGGTACTGTCTAAAATCGGTACCGAGACGAGTCGGTACCCAGTCATCCAGACTAGAGATCGATTCTAGACTCGGCATCGAAGGAAGCGAGTCTATCGATGCATATCTGGAGGGTACCGACGTGGATACCAGCATCGGTACCGGCATCGATACCGATGCTGGAAGATCGGTCTGTAGCGGTTCTAATGGCACCGAAGATACCGAGAGTGCTAGACTGCGATCATCGGTATGGAATGTTTCATCCAGCACCATTGTCGATGTTGGGGTACCGGCACCGCTCAAAGCAGATACCACCACCGAGCATGGCTCAGGTACGCTCACCGAGGTAAAAACCCCGGGAACAACCTGAAACCCCATTAATGATTTGGAGGCCGAAGACTCCCAACGGGGTTTTAAAGCCAATATGTCCTCGGGGGCAAGGCCGGAGGCATCTCGATGATGTACATGAGCTCTACCACCCGAGGACTGGCTAGTCTTTACAGACTTTTGTTTGGTTACCTGATCCTGTGAAAAAGAAGTTGGTACCCTTGGGAACCGCGTATCGAGTTGAGCTCGATGCTGAAGACTTCTTTTAGAAATACTACTGCAGGAGGGACACTCCAGCGGACGGTGTTCAGGACCCAAACATGGAAGGCACCAGTTATGGGTGTCTAAAATTAATCTAGTACCGCCACAGTTGACACACATTGTAGTGGCTGGCGTTTCCATGAAGGAAAGTCGGGAGGCCTGGCAGGCCGAAACTCGTCAGGCACTAACAGGAAAAAAAAATTCCCTACAAAAAGACAAAATTTTGTAGAAGAAAGAAGAAGAAAACACCGGCAGTACCGGTGCATCGATGGAAGGCAGACGCGACCACAAGAAAAAACAAAAATAAAGGAAGAATTTTCTGCGGTGACAGGAGTACGTCCTGCCGGCTCCGTGGAAAAACGAAAACTGAGGAGAGGCAGTTGGGAAAGGCGGGAAGGCAGCACGCAGGCGTGGTGGGATGCTCCCAAAAGCGTTCTAATTGGACGCTGGGTACGTTCCCGCGCAGACTCCGTCGGTACCGACATACCCATATGTGAAGACTCATTCCTGCTTGTTCCTGGAGATTGCTACGTACGTATGACCTAGATTGGCCACTGTGGGAAACAGGATACTGGGCTTGATGGACCTTGGTCTGACCCAGTATGGCATATCTTATGTTCTTATGTCCATCTGGATCAGCACAGGTCGGTGTCGCAGGCAGAATGCTTGTAGGGCCAAAAAGATTGCCCTGAGCTCCAAGAGAGTGATCTGTAGGAGTGACTCCTCCTAAGAACAACTGCCCTGTATGCAGCAGTCTCCACAATGTACCCCCCAACCCAGGAGGGAAGCGTCTGTGGTCAGGATCCTTTGCAGCACTGGTGCCTGGAAGGGCATGCCCAACTGGAGGTGGGGCAAGCTTCAACCAAAGAGCAAATTACCATGTATAGTAAGCTGAACAAACCAAGTCTAGGCATGGTAAAATAGAAAAGACAGCCAAACTCAATACAGTCTGTGTTCCGGCTACACCTTCTTCAGGGGGGTTCATTGGCATGCTATGGCTATTAGCCCGTCTGTTCCAAAACCTTGTGTTATCTATAAAAGCTGCACTATGTGCAACCTTTCTGTTGCTGCAGAAGGGTTGCATGCTCTGCGGTATGACTGACCTCTGAGGCCGTACTGCCCCTGATGAGCCAATCGACCAGGTAGGGGAAGACGAAAGTCCCTTGTAAGCGCAGGAGGGCGGCTACCACCACCAGGCATTTGATTAAGACCCTTGGCGAGGAGGCCAGGCCAAAGGGTAGCACTCTGTACTGGTAGTGCCCTCCTCCCACCACGAATTGTAGGTACTGCCTGTGGGAGGGGTGGATCAGATATGAGTATACGCATCCTTTAGGTCCAAGGAGCACAGTCAATCCTCCCTGGTGAAGACAAGGCATCAGCGTTCCAAGGGAAAGCATCTTGAACTTCTCCCTCACCAGAAACCTGTTTAAGTTTCTCAGGTCTCTGATAGGCCTGAGGCCCCCATTTCTCTTTGGGACAAGGACGTATCTGGAGTAGAAGCTTTTTCCTCATATGTGCTTGGCTACAGGCTCTACTGCATTGTCCCTGAGCAGACCTGTGAGTTCTGAGAGCAGAAGGGTCTGGTGAAGAAGTCGCTCTGGCTCTCCTGGAAAGAACCTGGGTAGTACCTGCTGTAGGCGGAGGAGGGATCCTTCCCTTACCACCTGCAGTACCCACAGGTCCGAGGTGACACTGTGGGCTGGTGAAGGTCTCCAGGAGGAGGGGGAAGCCCTGCCCTAGGAGTTAAAAGCTCCCCCTGGGCTGGGAGGTAGCTGGGGCCTGAGATTTCTGTGCCTTCGGCTTCTGAGCTCCATGGCTTTGTCTTTTAGGGTGAGAACCCTGTTGCTGGACGAGAGGTTTGCACCGAGAGGGCCCTGGCAATATCCTTGACGTAGTTGTAGAAGGCGAGGTGTCCCCATCGGATTCCCAGTCCAAAAAAATCAGTCGAGGGATCCGAGCCTGGTGGTTCGCCCTGTCCGATGGCTGGTGGCCTGAAGCCGGAGGCTCTGGACAATCTCGCCTACGAGGAACAGGAGAGCGAGCGAGACCGACATCGAGGACCCTCACGAGGCCCGCGGCTCTCGGGAGTTTCCTGAATGGATTTTGGTGTCCCATGTGAGGGACCCGCGGTCTCCGGGTGCAAGTCAGCAAAACTGTCCGTAAGCGCCTGCTGGGAGGCAATGAACGCAGAAACGCTGCATTCAAGCGCCAGCATACGGGACTCCCACATGGGTGTGGGTCCCTGAGACGACAATACTAGGGTCACCAGATCGGGTGTCGAGGAGGAGAGGGGGTCCTCTCCGGGATGACGCTCAGGAGACTGGGAGCCTTCGCCGGAGGCCTCCGTTTCTCTGCGAGGTGCCTTGTGGGGATGCTCCTTATCCAACTCTAGGGAATGCTGAAGAGGGATAAGCGACCAGGCGTGGGAGCACTCATCAGCAGCATCGGACAGCGACTTCGAGGCCTTCTTCTTCTTGCACCATTCCACCTCCGGGGACCCCTGGTTGGAGTGCCGCCGGGAACACGGGGCCGCGGTGGGGGGAACACGGGGCCGCGGTGGGGGGAACACGGGGCCGCGGTGGGGGGAACACGGGACAGCGGTGGGTTCGAAAGGTGGCTTCATGAGCTGACCAAGAAGCAAATTTAAGTCCCATGCCACAGGTGGTGGCTTAATGGGAGGCTTAGTTAGCAGAAGGCCTCTCATAAATCTTGCTATAAGAGGATGGGAGGAAATAGGTTGTCCATTTAGGGGCTTGAAGGAAGCTGCAATAGCACTCAAATGGACCCTCACTGAGTTAGTCTTAAGTCCTGCATTGGATAAATGAAGGAGATACTCCAGTAATGATTCCAGAGGTATGGCAATGGGGTTAAGACCCTTCTGCGAACACCATATGGTAAACCTTTTCTACTTGAAAGCATAAGAGCGTCTTGTGGTAGGCTTCCTGAAAGCATAAAGGATATCCTTTATTTGCTGAGGGAGGTTAAGATCATGGAGATCTAGGCCTTCAGCAACCAAGCCCTGAGATGCAGAGACTGGGGAATGGGATGCCATAACATTCCGTCCTCCTGAGATAGGAAATCTGGAGCAGACCCTAACTCCAGGGAAGGAGCTTAAGAGAGATGTAGAAGCAGAGGGTATCACACTTGCCGTGGCCAATGTAGAGCTATGAGAATCATACGGCCTCTGTCTCTCTGAAGCTTGAACAGGGTTTTGGGAATTAGGGGAATGGGTGGAAAGGCATACAGGATGTCTTCACCCCAGTAAAGGAGGAAAGCATCCCTGGCCTGAGCCCCCTGAGCCGGGGTTCTAGAACAGGACCGGGGAAGTTTGGCATTCCACGGACTTGCAAAGAGGTCTATGTCCGGGGTTCCCCAAATTTGAAAAATCTTGGCTACCTGGTCTGCATTCAGAGACCACAAGTGTTGAAGCAGAACTCGATTGAGTCTGTCTGCCCAAGAGTTTTCTATGCCTGGAAGATACACTGCCAGGAGACGAATCTGATGCTTTCTAGCGAGGGCCCACAGTCGCAAAGCTTCATTGCAAAGCGACAGAGAGCCTGTTCCCCCCTGTTTGTTCACGTAGGACATGGCTACTTGATTGTCCGTATGAATGAGGACTGTCTTGTAGCTGAGCAGGGTGTGGAACACTCGAAGAGCAAGTAAGATTGCTCTGAGCGCCACGAGATTGATATGTAGATGAGTCTCCTGTGGAGACCAGGTGCCTTCGGTGGAAAGGTCTTGCAGATGAGCTCCCCAATCCATCGGGGAGAAGCATCTGTTGTGAGAGTTGCCTGGGGTAAGGGTTGTTGAGAAGGGGACCACAGCAACAGATTTTGAGTGGACTTCCACCACTGGAGGGACAAAATAAGGCGACTTGTGTTTGCTATTTTGTCTGACAGGCATCCTAATGCCTGGGTCCACTGAGTGGATAAAGTCCACTGGGCTGCCCTGATATGGAAGCGAGCATATGGAACCACATGCATGGTAGATGCCATGTGGCCTAGTATTTCTAGCATTTCTCGGGCAGTGAGATGAGGCTTTACCACTGCTTGAGAAGCTAACTGCATTATGCGAAGGAAACGGGCCTGGGGGAGATAGGCCATTGCCTTTCTGGTATCCAGCAAAGCTCCTATGAACTCTAAAGACTGACTGGGAGTTAGACTGGATTTTGGGATGTTTATTACCAGACCCAAATACTGAAGGATACGCATTGTGCAGGATAGAGAAGTCCTGGCCTCTGACTCTCTTGGGGCTTGAATGAGCCAGTCGTCTAAGTAGGGGAAGACGAATATCCCTAGAGCGCGGAGAAATGCTGCTACCACAGCCATGCATTTCGTGAACACCCTTGGTGCTGAGGCCAGGCCAAAAGGAAGCACCCTGTATTGGTAGTGCTTTCCTTGTAACAGGAACCGAAGGAAACTTCTGTGAGTTGGATGGATGAGAACATGGGTGTACGCATCCTTGAGATCTAGAGAACAAAGCCAATCCTGACTCTGAAGGTATGGCAGCAGAGTTCCCAGAGAAATCATCTTCAATTTCTCTTTGACAAGGAATTTATTCAATTTTCTGAGGTCCAAGATAGGTCTGTATCCCCCTGTTTTCTTTGGGATGAGGAAATAGGGGGAGTAAAACCCTGTACCCTGCTGATGGATGGGTACTTCTTCTATTGCCCCTTGGGCAAGAAGCATAGTGACCGCCTGACCTAACAGGTTGATGAGAGAGGTCGGAGAATTGAACTGCCTTATCATTGTGGGAGTGGGCATGCTCGAAAAATGAAGCTTGTACCCCTCTTTTATGATGAAGAGTGTCCAATGCTCTGCTGTTATCTGCCCCCATCTGGGGGCAAAGTGACACAACCTGCCTGGAATGGTGGAAGGCTCTGGTCCAATGAGAGCCAGGAAGGCTAAGTTCTCTAGCTGAAAGTCAAAGGCCTTGTGGAGGCTGACACTGCTGGGATGGCAGAAGCATAGCAGTCTTTGCTTTTCTTTGTTTGGGTGGTTGCTGACCTTTCCGGACAAGCTGACCTGCAGAACGTCCCTGCTGAGAATAAGCAGGATAAAATCTTTTTTTTTTAGAAAAGAATGGTTTCTTGAAAGATTTCTTTCTTGCAGGATCAGCTGTGGACTTGGATAATCTATCCAAGGTGGAGTTGTCAGCATCCAACTCATTGGCCTTTTCCTGCCAATCTTTACCAAACAGGTTCTCACCAGTACAAGGAATATTTCCCAGTTTGTCTTGTACCCAGAGCTCCAGATCAGATGCCTGGAGCCAAGCAATTCTACGTGCACCTATGGCAATGGCAGAGGTTCTGCTTATGCACATAAAACAGTCAAAAGCTGCACAGTTGACAAATTTAGAAACATCTTGGGCATGTTTGACCAATGTGAGAAAATCCTGCCTTCTATCCTCAGGAAGAAGAGGACTCAAAGCCTCTAAATCACCTGTGACTTCCTTCAGGAACATTCCCATATATAGACTATAGGAACTGATCCTGGCAGAAAGCATGGAAGCTTGGAAGACACGACGTCCAAAAGCATCCAAAGTTCTGCACTCACGTCCTGGAGGATTAGAGGCATGCCTTTTTGCACTCTTGATCCTTCTCATAGCTGATTCCACTACAATAGAGTGGTGAGTTTTCTGGAAACCAGGACAAGGAGGGACTCGATACAGAGTATCCAGTCTACAAGAGTGAGGAGAGGTGGTAAGAGGTGTCTCCCACATTCTTAACATGAGGCCATGCAAGATCTCATGGATGGGCAAGGTAGCTGCCTCCCTAGGAGTTTTAGGATATTGTAAAATTTCCAACTCCTTTGCTCTGGGCTCTGTTTCAGGGGCCACAGTAATGGACAGACCCTGAGCCACCTCCCTGATGAAATCCTGAAAGGAAATGTCCTCTGGAGGAGACATCCTGCGTTTAGGGGAGGAAGGCTCCTCTGGGAGAAGTATTCCTGCATCGACAGAACTGTCAGAATCCTCAGATTCCTCTGAGGACTCGAAGTACCTTCTGTCGGGATGCTCTTGAAGAGCCCAATACCCATACCGACCGAAGTCAGTACCGAGGGGAATCGGTACCTGTGTAACGGTACCGGATGGCATTGCATGACTGGGTACCGGCAATGCGGACGCCGATGTCGATGCCGATGCTGTCGGTACCAGTACCGGTTGAATATTCTGACACGGTTCCGAGGGTGTCGATGCCGCAAGGAGAGCCACCAGACTGCGTTCAATAGCCAGGACCCTCTGGTCTATCGACGCTACCGATGCCTGGATGTCGGTACCCGAGAAAACCGCCGGTACCCCAGAGCATGGCACCAGTAGTTCTGCCGAGGTCGAGGCCTAGAGAACATCTGGAGCCCCGATAATGCTTTGGAAGCCGAAGCTTCCCTCCGGGGCAGTTTTGCCGGTGCAGAATCCTCAAGGGCAACGCCAGAGGCATCTCGATGCTTAGAGGGAGATCTACCCTTTGAGGACCGGCTAGACTTATGTTTAATTACCTGAGATCCACGGGAGGAAGACGAAGCCCTGGAAGACATCAATGCCACCGAAGCTGCATCAGAGGGAAACAGGGTACTGAGCTTGGCAGCTCGGTTCTGTCAATCTCTCTTGGACATCATGGCACAGGCCATACATTCCGAGATGGAATGGTCAGGACCTAAACATTTCAGACACCACTCATGGGTGTCGGTGACGGAGATGGTACCGCCACACTTGGTGTACTTTTTAAAACCCGAAGAGGGTTTTTCCATTGTGGAAAAAATCTTGGGCCTAAGGCCCAAAATGGTGCGTGCACCTGGAAAAAATGGGAAAAAGTACTACGAATTTTTTATTTTTTTTTAAAGAAAAGAAAGAAAGAAAGAAAGAAAAACCGGCGGCACCAGCAAAGCGTCGAGGAAGGCAGACGCGACCATAAAAAAAGAAGTAAAATTTTCTGCGGTGACAGGAACACGATCTGCTGGCTCCGCAGAAAACGAAGAACTGGAGAGAGGCAGTTGGGAAAGGCGGGAAGGCAGCACGCAGGCGCTGTGGGATGCTCCCAAAAGCTTTCTAATTGGACGCTGGGGAACGTTCCCGCACAGGCTCCGTCGGTACATATGTGAAGACTACATTCCTGCTTGTTCCTGGAGATACTACTTAATAATTCATTCTTTATATTCACAAACTAATGTTGAAAAGTCTCCAACAACTGATTTACTTCCTGAAAAGAAGAGAAACAAAATACGTTCAGGAAGGGTTAACACACACCATTCAAATAGTATCCGATTACTTAGCTGAAGGTTTAACAGCAGTCACACAGTCCCCATAGAAGTCCCGAACTGCTCACAGCAATTAGCTTCTGTTTCCTGCAAACACCCGTCTGAACGTTAAACAGCAATTGTTTCACTCAGTCATAATGCATCCATGGAAGTCACAAACAGCTCACAGCAAAGCACTTCGAGTTCTTACTTCTTACAAATACAAATGCCTATACCCTTCAAAAGCTTTTGTTTCACCCCACCAGGCTTCATCAGGGATTCAGGTATTGAGTTACTTATATAGCAACTCTCTACAATTTACTTCAGGCATCACCAGTACCTCAAACGATTCTAAAGGCATCTGACATCACACCTCTTTTAAGGAAGAAGCACAAAAGCTGATTCGTTTACACAGAATGATGTAATCTCACTACAAAACCAGCTTTATTATATAACACACTCAAAACCTAATCACTTAACTATTAAAGAGCTGGAAAATAATTTAAAAGAAATTAAAAAGGAAGACCAAATAGGAACTTCAAAGCTTCTAAGCTAAATAAAAAAAGTACCTAAGCAAAATATCTAAGCTGAATCAAAAAAATAATGTCCATTCAATTTTATCATTTAATCCACTGGGATCCAAAGTTCTCAAATTATAAATCCATTGCTGTTCTTTCTGAAGAAGTAGATGACTTCTGTCACCTCTTCGTATACAAGGAAGAACTTGTTCCACCACAGTGCATCAGAGTTCTTCAAATTTATGATTCGCTACTGTACAAGGAGAAATTAGGCCTTACCTGCTAAATGTCTTTCCTTGAGTTCTCTCCGAGCCAGTCCAGGAAAGTAGGGTAGTCAACCTCCTCCAGCAGCTGAGGACTGAAAAACTAAAAACTCTTTGCTGACAGCCCCTCTAGCTCCCCCTGTGGACAGCGTGTCAGTCTTATGGTAACAAAGCAGCAGAACTATACTTGCTAAACTCGAACACCAAGAAAATAAACCAACTGTTCCACCTCGCTGACCTAAGCACAAGCAGAATGTCCTTAAAAAATGCATCCCATTCCCGGTTATCTTCTCCCTTTTTTTTTTTTTTTTATTGAGAGGAAACTCCCAAATCACAAACTTCTCTTAAGACTTTTCTCCGACATCTGCAGCTCCGGCCACGAGCTTGGCAACCTCTCGCAAAAGGAAAACTCCTGCCGAAGGCCACAACAATTACCACTCTCGCAGACAATAAGGGCGGGTCCTGGACTGGCCCGGAGAGAACTCAAGGAAAGACAATTAGCAGGTAAGGCCTAATTTCTCCTTCCTATTCGTCTCTCCGGGCCAGTCCAGGAAAGTAGGGCAGTACCAAAGCAGTACTCAAACCTGGGAGGGATCTGCGAGCCCCGCAACAATAGCCGAAGCCCCCACACCGGCATCTGCCCTGGCCTGAACATCCAACCAATAATGCTTAGTAAAAGTATGCAGAGTAGACCACGTCGCCGCTCTACAGATATCCACCGGCGGAATCAACGCATACTCCGCCCACGAGGTCGCCTGACCTCTAGTAGAATGGGCTCTGATGCCCACTGGAGCCGCTAAGCCCTTTGATTCATAAGCCGCTCTAATGGCATGTCTCACCCAGTGGGCAATAGAAGCCTTGGTTGCCGCCTTCCCTTTAGCTGGACCCCCAAAAAGTACGAACTACCTGTCCGACTTCCGAAAGGGTTCCGTTTCCTTTAGGTATCTCCGCAACACGTGACCCAAATCTAAACTCTTCAGCGACCGATCTTGTTTTGCCCCCTTGTGAGAAACAAAGGTAGGAAGAAAAAAGGCCTGATTCACGTGAAAACTGGATACCACCTTAGGCAAAAACGATGGTACCGGCCGCAACACCACCTTTTCCGCTGAAAACTGAAGGTACGGCTCCCTGCATGAGAGCGCCTGTAGATCCGAAATCCGACGTGCGGAACACAACACCACCAAAAAAGCAGTCTTCAAGGACAACTCCCGGAGAGACCCCGGCGTCCCGGCCTCAAACGGAGGCCGCGTCAAAGCCTCCAACACCAAATTCAAATCCCACGGAGGAACCACCTGCCGTAGCGGAGGCCGAATGATTTTGGCCGCCTTAAGAAAACGCCGCACATCTGGATGTGAGGAGATCGATATACCGCACACCTTTCCTCTATAACAGGCCAGCGCCGCCAGCTGCACCTTTAGCGTGCTGAGGGCCAGCCCCTTCTCCAGACCTCCCTGCAGGAAAGCTAAGATATCCGGTTAGCATTACTCCCGAAGGCCGCACGTGACGCTCCACACACCACACTTCAAAAATACGCCAAATCCTAATGTACGCCAACGAAGTGGAACTCCTCCTGGACTTCAACATAGTAGCAATCACGGCCCGCGAGTACCCTCTACGGCGCAACCGCTCCCTCTCAAGAGCCAAGCCGTAAGCAAGAATCGATCCACTTGTGGCATTAAGACGGGACCCTGGAACAACAGATTGACTCGAGCGGGCAATCTCCAAGGAGGAACCACCAGTAGCCATCTCAGATCCGCATACCAAGGACGCCTGGGCTAATCCGGAGCAATTAGAATCACCGTCCCGACGTACTTCGCTACCCTCTGAATGACTCTGCCTATCAGAGGCCACGGAGGGAAAACATACAGGAGACGACCCGACGGCCAAGGTTGAACCAGACCATCGAGTCCCTCCAACATGCGTTCCCTGCGCCTGCTGAAAAACCGAGCCGCTTTCGCATTTACCTGAGTGGCCATGAGATCCAGAATTGTTGACCCCACTTCACTGTGATCTCATGAAAGACTGCCCAGTTCAGCTCCCATTCTCCAGGATCCAACACATGCCGACTGAGAAAATCCACCTGAACGTTGTCTTTCCCTGCCACATGCGCTGCCGAAACCGCCACGAGGTGAGCCTCCACCCACAGAAACAATTATTGACTTTCCTCTAGGAGTACGGCACTCCCCGTGCCGCCTTGCCTGTTGATGTATGACACCGTCACCAAGTTGTCGGAAAACACCCGAACCGTTCGCCCCTCGAGCAGATCCACAAACTCCAGCAGCGCCAACCGAACGGCTTGCAACTCCAAGTGATTGATCGACCAAAAAATCCTGACCAAATCGTAGAAGGCATCCGCCAGGTAAGACGCCGCCGACTCCAGCTTTGCTCCTTCCACGGAAGACTCCTCTACCTTATCCGGATCCTGTTCACCCTGAAGCCACCGAATAGAAGCCCTTGACACATACTCTCCACAAATGGACGCCTGTAGAGCCAAGGAACTGGAGTCAAAAGCTTGCTTTAGGAGCACTTCTAATCTACGATCTTGAAAATCTTTAAGAGCCGTACCCTCCTTCTACCGGAATGGTGGTCTTTTTGGTAACTGCTGAAACTAAGGCATCCACCTTGGGCATATGCAACAATTCCTTCTCCTCTTGCAGAACAGGGTAGAGATGCACCATAGCTCGACCTCCCCTCAAAGAGGCTTCTGGACACTCCCATTCCGATTCAATCATCTGTTTAATAACTCTGTGTATGGGGAAACAGCACTGTTCCGATTTAAACCCCTGCAACAAGGGATCCTCTAATGGCTCCTGCTGCACCATAGGGGGTACCATATTTAACGCAGCCAGAGAGTGAGCAATTAATGCACCCAGCTCTTCCTGTCTAAAAACTCGAAACACATTCGGGTCTTCGCCCGGTTCTAACCCCCCCCTCCTCTAACTCTCCTGGCCACAGTTCCAATCCGGAGTCTGCCAGGATCTCTCCATCCTCAGGCACCTGAGATCCCAAAGCCTGAGGTCCAGATTCTGGTAAAGTTGATTCTACCCCCTGTACAACAGAGGAGACCCCTTCCTCAGGGTCTGACCCTGAGCACTCAACCTTCTTGACCTCTGAAAGGCTGCTAAGGAGAGACGGGTGCTTGAGATTTCTTCATCAGATAAGCATTATGGAGGGCTAAAATAAATTCAGTAGACAGGAAATATTCCAATGACGTTTGTGCTACCGAGCAAGGCTGTTGCACTGCACCCTCAGCAGAAGGAGCCTTGTGCGACTTCGATTTTCTCTTTGCTGGCTTCACTTGCAGCGTGGGAGAAACGGCCGGCTCTGATAAAATGGCCGCCGTTCCCACTCTTTCAGCCAGCTCTGAGCCCTAATTAAACCATCCTCTTTGGGACTCTCCATCACAACTACTGACCCAGAAGCAAAATATAATGAAATCAAGCAAATTAATCAATTCGCAGTGCCGCGATTACCCCCGATCGCTCTCCCCAAACACAGAGCTCGAAAAACACGCCTTTTCAAAGCCTAACCTGCCAGTAACTGTAAAACAAAGCCTGACCTCAAGAAACGCCGACAAACTAAGTCGCGGTAGCGATTCTCACTCCCGCTACAGGAAAGACAAGCCCAGCACGTTCTCCTACCTGAAAGAGGAAGCACCGAGACTCTAACGCTGCCACTATCCGCTTCCCGGTAGCCGGACCTGCAGCAATCGGAGACTGAGAAGTGTGTTCTGGGGCTCCCAGATCCCTTCCTTAAATGCCTCCAAGCACCGGACCCTCTAAAAGACAGGCTCTGCCTTCAAAAACTGAACTGATTTGGCGGTTCAGGAGGTCCGAAGGTGCTCTTCACTTTTTACTTCTTTTTTTTTTTTTTTATAAGTGAGAAACAGAAATGTCTTCCGGTGATCTGCCCTGCCAGGGCAAATCAGCCAGTGCTTTTAACAACCTTCTTTCTTCCTGCTGATCCGGTTGCTATTTTTTTTTTTTTTATTATAATGCTATTCCTATTAGCCTCTCTAGGAAGCCTGTCAGCCACACGTCCTGTTCAGCTGCTGAGGACTGAAAGACTGACACGCTGTCCACAGGGGGAGCTAGAGGGGCTGTCAGCAAAGAGTTTTTAGTTTTTCAGTCCTCAGCTGATGGAGGAGGTTGACTACCCTACTTTCCTGGACTGGCCCGGAGAGACGAATAGGAATGTTGCACTAATGGAGTTTCAATTTTTGCCTTAGCAATACTGTACTTATGCTCTGCTAATCTAATGTGCAAGGGACGTGTGGTTTTTCCGATATACAGCAATGGGCAAGGACTCCATAAAGCATAAATCACAAATGAAGCATTACAGTTCGTATGTTGTTTCAATTTGCAACGTCTATTAGCAAATTTAGAACACAGTTGACTCACCATCATGTTGCAAAAAAGACAACGTCCACATTTACTATGGATATATACAGAGGAGTCGATCTGTCTTGGAACTGCAGAACGTAATTGATCACGTAGATTCCTACCTCTACTATAAGCCATACGCAAAGTTTGATCAGACAAAACAGGATGAGATGAAAAAATCTTCCAACGTTTATAAATAGAAGCAGCCATCCGGCTCGAAAGACTGGAATATGGTAGAACACATGTAATAGGTGGAATAGCATCAGATAAAGCCAAATTTTCATTTTTGGGTTTCAATAACCATTCACGATGATTAAATTTCGCTCGCTTATAGGCTTTTTTCAAAACTGAAGCGGGATAACCCCGTTCTTGAAATTTTACTAACATTTTACTAGCTTGTATTTCAAAATCTGTATCTGATGAACATATTCGACGACATCTAAGTAATTGCGAATATGGCAAATTTTGTTTCAGATGAATAGGATGAAAACTTGAATAATGCAATAAAGTGTTCTTATCAGTAGGTTTAGTATAAACCGTGGTGTCAAATTTATCATGACTTTTCATAACCTGTACGTCTAAAAAATGCACTGTTGTTTTTTGAATATTTATCTCAAACTTAATATTAATACTTCCACCTAGATCAGGGAGTCCCTCAAGTTTCCTCACTTTCTGCCCTTCTGTTTAACATCTACATGCAACCAATCTGTAAGATCATACGGTCATTTAATGTCGACTGCATGCTTTATGCCGATGATGTTCTACTTTACACCCCCATCTCCACTGACCATTTAGATCTCTCCCCTCTAATAAACTGTTTCAATGCAGTATCTGACTGGCTTCTCTCCCAAAACCTCCGTATACAACATAAGAAAACGGAAGTCCTCTTTATCACGAGAAATCCCAACTACATCCCACCACAATATCTCAAAACTAAGGAAGCTGAATTGCAATCCAAACCCTCAATACGCTACCTGGGAGTCACTCTGGATCAACGCCTGGATATGAAGTCCCACATAGGAAACACAGTCAGAACAATATACTACAAGATCCGTTCTCTGAGACACCTACGCTCCATGTTGGAGCCAAAAGATTTCAGGACAATCTACCAAGCACTGATCATACCCCACTTCGATTATGCTAATGTCATTCTTCTAGGTCTTCCTCAATCCACCTTAAACCCGTTACAGCTGGCAATGAATGCCGCAGCAAGGGTCCTTCAGGGAGCCGCCAGGACTGACCACGTTACACCTCTGCTGATTCAATTACATTGGCTACCCATCCAGGCCAGAATTATCTTCAAAACTCTACTTCTCACGTTCAAAGCTCTCAATAAGCTCTCCGCTGCATCCTTATCTGCCCTTATTCACACTACTACACCAAACAGAGCAAGAAGATCCACGACCATCAACTCCCTAAAGCTCCCAAAGGCCCTTACAAGCTGCTCTTCATCTACAGCCAACAGAGCCTTTATCCTCTGTGCCCCTAGGTGTTGGAATGCACTACCCCCTGGCATCCGGGCTATCAACAGCTTAACACAATTTAGGAAAGCCCTCAAATTCCATCTCTTCCACAAGTACCTTATAGAGTCAACGACACCCATTGACCTCAGTGATTCCACCCAGTTATTCAATTCCTTGGTGTCTCAATAACACGCCAAGGCTGATTCTCTATTATTGAATATATTCTTAGCAACTGTTCCTAGTAACATGTACCTATGCAGTAGTATTACCCCTGGTAAATAGATTGTAAATAGTTTCCCTTGTTATCCAAGTTCCTTCCCTTGTTATCTGTAAACTCATGCATGTTGACTGTACTGAGATTTTTGTTCTATGTGAACCGCGCTGATGCTGAATAGTGCGGTATATAAGAGAATATAAATAAATAAATAAATATCGAAAAAATTCTTCCAAAATATCTAACTGACCTCTCCACAGCAAAAAAATGTCATCAATATAACGATGCCACCGTAAGATATAAGGAGCATATCTAGAATTATAGATCCAATAGTCTTTGAAGGCATGCATGTATAAATTAGCCAATGATGGTGCAAATGTAGCCCCCATAGCTGTTCCCGAAATCTGTTGAAAAAAATTCCTGTTTATACACGAAATAATTCCTCTTTAATGCCAATTCAGCTAATGTCACTAAAAAACTAGTGGGGACAGTATGTGGTCTCGGTCTGGCATCCCATATATAAGTTAATACTTGCAAAGCTTCATCTTGAGGAATAGATGTATACAATGCTGCCACATCTAATGTTGCCATCCAGGTGACTTGTTCCGTTGAACCATAATCTTCTAAAATGGTCAAAAAATGTGTAGTATCTTTAATAAAAGAAGGAGTCCGAGGAACTTCATCTTTAAGAAACATATCTAAATAGATACCTACTCGCTCTAAAAGAGAATCATTACTGGACAAAATGGGACGTCCTGGTGGATTTTGCAAATTTTTATGAACTTTTGGGAGGACATAAAATGCAGGAATTTTTGGATATAAAGGATTCAGAAATATTTTCTCTCTTGCAGTTAAATAACCTTCAGAAACAGCTATTGTAGTAACTTCCGAAATAATCTTCTGTAATTCTTCAGTCGGGTCCGTAACAATACGTTTATAATTCGTAACATTATTTAATTGAGACAAAATTTCAACATCATAACTAGAAGTACTCAAAACTACAACCGCATCTCCTTTATCTGCACGTTTTATTGTAATGTCATCCATACTCAAAAGTTTCTGTAAAGCCTGAAACTCAGTAACAGATAAATTTTTAGGAAAATTATTAATTTTATTTTCCATCTTACTCAAATCCGACAATACTAATTGTTTAAATGTATATAACATTGGATCTAGAGGTCCAGGGGGTATCCAATCTGATTTTAAAGTAACCAGTGATAAATCTGTCATAATAGGTTTTCCATGAAAAAAAAAATTTAACTGTAAAGAACGAATCAATCGTTCTATAGCTATTCTGCTCTTAAAGCCATCATATTGCGGTCCATCAATAAAAGACAGACCACGAGCTAAAACTCTATATTGTGTTGCACTCAATGATATATGAGAAAGATTAATCACTGTATCCATTATTGAAAAGTCACTGCCTCTTTTTTGCGCCGTGCTCTTGTGGGTAACCCAGAAAAACTTTCTTGATTGGAATGCAAAATAGATGACTGATGGTCACGATAACTCTTTTTATTCCCAGATTGAAATTGGGACTCAGAATGTCCAATATCTACACTAGAGTCAGATGAATATGTAGAAGTGTCTCCATAATCTGTTTTTTTAGGATTATCTGTTTGTCTTGTTCTACGTGAAGACCAGTTATATATATAGAGCCTTCTTTCATCCTCCTTTCATCTTTAAACAGTTTTTTTATTTTCAAATTCTTTAAATCAGTCTTATATTTTTCCAATTGTTTAAATATTTCCGTATGACATTTTTCAAAATCATCAGTCTCTTTCAATTTAACAAGGTCAGCATTTAACTCTTTAGTCAATGACACATGCTTCAAATGTGCAGATTCAATAACTAACAGCATTAAATCTAAAGAGCATTAAACTTCCTTGAGTTGCGGGACTTCTATGGAGGCTGTGTGACTGCTGTTAAACCTTCAGATAAGTAATTGGATACTATTTGAATGGTGTGTGTTAACCCTTCCTGAACGTATTTTGTTTCTCTTCTTTTCAGGAAGTAAATCAGTAGTTGGAGACTTTCAACATTAATTGTGAATATAAAGAATGAATTATTAAGTAGTATATTAATTGTTGAAGATTTTCAACTTTAGTTTGTGAATGTGAAGAATAAATTAAGTAATTAAAAAAAATTGGTAGAATCCCTTAAAAGTACTTTTTTGGATATAGATATTTATTAGGGTAATTGGCTTTGTGACATTTTGAAATGAAAAGGGCGAGACCTATGATGTGTAGATTTACTGCTCAAACCTATGGTGATTTCGTTTGCCAGATGTAGGGAAAGAGCTTTCCTGAGGTCTCTCTATACCCTAATGTAATTTGAATAATTTTTTGAAGTTAGTGCAATTGTTTTAGTATTTGTATTTTTGGTGGTATAAAGGGTATTTGTTTTGTGTGGATATTTTTAGAATTACCCTTTGGCAGTAAGATTGCATAAATGTACAAAACTAACCCATTTGAAGAAATTGCCTCCTGAAGAAAAAGAAAGAGGAATATTGCACAAGAAAAACTGCAAAAAGCAACTGATGCAAATTTAAGATCTTTAATTTCACAGATCAAAGTAAAGTATGTGAATGATAACATCTTTAATCAACTAGGGGCTTCCATGGAAAAAGAAAGAGGAGGAAGCCTAGGTGGGAGTATCAGAAGAAAGGTATACATAGAAAAAGAAAGAGCAGTTAAGATGGAGATGGAACTTAAAAAATCTGGAACTCCAGGAGACAGAGATAAACAAAGGACAGGTCAAGCAATAGGCTCAAAAAGCAAGGGAAGAGAAAGACCCAAAGGTGGAGGAATTCAATATCAAACTCCTAGTCCACATGGAAAAAGCGTATTTACTCATCTGTAGCAGATGTTCTCCGTGAACAGCAGGAATAAGTCCTCATATATGGGTGACGCCACCGACAAAGCCCACAAGGAAAGCTCCCCAGCTTCCACTGGAAGCTTTTGGGAGCTGCACGCTTACCTTCCTGTCTGCCATGGCACCATCTTCTCCAGTCAAATTTCCAACCAGTAGCCAAGAAAAAACTCCTTGTCATGGAGATAGGAGAGTTGTGAGGACCTTTTCTTCATTTTAACACAGAACATCTGTTATAAGTGAGTAACTATGCTTTTTCCATGAACAAGCAGGAAGTAAGTCCTCACCTAGGAGACTTCCAAGCTACAGGCTACCAAAAACAGAGGAGGCCCAAGCCCAAAACTGGAGAAACAGGAAGGTAGTCCCTCTACGCACTACTGATTCAGCATCCTCAGCGTACAGCAGCACCAAGGTAGGTCAACTTTTGTAGGGAGCCTGGACGGACAGAAAGGACAGTGGGTAAAAGTTGAGCCTAATACCCAAAAAGGTGCCAGAATACAGCCTGGCCAAAGTTGCTGTCCTGTCGGGAATCCCCATCCAGGTAATAGTGGGTTGTAAACATGTGGACTGAAGACCACATGGAAGCCTTGTAGATTTCCTCCATGAAGGCCAAGAACAGGTTAGCAATAGAAGCATCCATGGCTCAAATGTTATGAGCCGTGACATGACCCTTGATGCTCAGTCTGGCCTATGAATATGCCAAGGCGATGCAATCTGCCAACCACAGGGACAGCGTGTGAAAGACAGCAGTCCCCAACTTACTAAGGTAAAACAAGATGAACAGCTGCGTGGACTGCCAGTGAGTCTTGGTGTGGTCTACATAAAAGGCCAAGGCACACTTACAGTCCAGTGTGTGCAATGCTCCTTCCCCCTAGTTGGCATGCAGCCTCAGGAAGAAAATCGGCAGGACAATTGACTAGTTGAGGTGGAACTCGGAGACCATCTTCAGCAGAAATCGCAGGTGCATACGCAAGACCAACCCAATTCTGCTACACCTGGTGTAAGGCGGGTGGGCTACCAGAGCCTGGAGCTCACTGATACGGTGGGCTGACATGACCACCACCAAGAACAGGACCTTCCAGATCAACTACTTCAGAGGGCAAGAGACCGTCAGCTCAAAAGGAGTCTGCATGAGTTATGTAAGGACCACATTGAGATCCCAAGCACTGTGGGGGTGGGGGTGGGGGGGGGGGGCTTGATGGGAAGCTTCGAGAGAAGCAAGCCACACGTGAATTGAGCTATCAGCAGGTGAGCCGAGACAGCCCGGCCCCCCCGAGCCACAATGGCAGGCACCGATCGCGCTGAGGTGGGCCTGGATAGTGTTGAGCTTCAGGCCAGAGTCTAAGAGGTGCATGAGGTCCTCCATCAAGTGATCCACCTTACAGGAGAAGGGATCCAGCACCCTTACCTGCACACCAAGTGGTAAACCTCCGCCAGATGAATGCGTAAGCCCAACATGCCGAGTCCTTGTGCGACACTAGATCATCATCTGTGATGTCGTAGGGTGGATTAAGCTCAGACAGGACTACCCACTCAGCATCCAGATCATGAGGTCAAAGAGAAGAAGCTGGGTGCAACAGGGTCCCCCCCACTCCATCCTGGAAGATGACATCTGAGGCAAAGCCCAGATGGAGAGGGGCTCTCTCTGAGCGATCTGCAGCAGCAGGGGGAACCACGACTACTGGGGCCAGTATGTGGCGATGAAGATCACAGTGCTCTTGTCAGCCTGCAGTTTCAGCAGAGTTTTCGCCACAAGGGGGATTGGAGGAAAGGCATACAGCAGTTCCACTCCCCAGTAAAGGAGGAAGGCATTCAAGGCCACCGATCGCTGTCCAGCCTCCTTCTGGAGTAGAACCAGCCCACTTGGGCATTCTGCAACGTGGCAAAAAGGTCCATCATAAGGGTGCCCTACTCCTGGAAGATGTGCTCCACCACCCCTCTGTGGAGAGTCCCACTAGTGTGACTGGAGGACTATGCTCAGCTAAGCTGCAAGGACATTGAGCTAGCTGGGCAGGTAAGTTGTCCAGAGCTCCATCCCATGATCCAGTGCAAACGTCCATAGCCTGACCACTTCTCAGCAGAGAAGGTATGAGCCCATGCCTCCCTGTTTGTTGGCAAAGAACATTGCCATTTGGTTGCCCTTCTGGACCACGACCAGATAAACGTCCTCAAGTTGCGGGCCATAGAAAATGCCCTCTGGGCCTTCTGGGTTCACATGTGAACCAGGAGGGCATTTGCTATAGCCCTGAAACCCGAGAAAGTTTATCTGGTGCAAATTCTCTTCCATCCACCAGTCGAGAAACTACACCAGCAGAGAGGTGACCGCTACCCTGTCCCAGAAGCAGCTCATGAGCTGCTTCCATTGCATGCAGAGGGTCCACTGAGCCTGCCACATGAAAAGGCAGGCCAAGGAGGTGATGTGCACTGTGAAAGCCATGTGGCCAAGTACCTTCAGCATCCTGCTGGCCTTGATGTGGCATTGACACCATACATTGCTGACCACCTCTGTTGTGGTCTAGTGGTAGAAATGCCCTGGCTTGAGTGGTATCGAGGAGGGCGCCAATAAACTCCAGCTGTTGTGTGGGTTGGAGATGGGGTAGCTGATGGGCTGGGAATTGGGGTAGCTGATGATGAATCTCAATCGCTCGAGGACCTGTATGGTGAGAAGAGTGGACTGCCGGAAAGGTCCAGAGTGGGGCCTTTAGAAGCTAGTTGTCTAAGTAAGGGAAGCTGAAGCCTCCCAAAGTGCAAAGGTAGGCGGCCACGACCGTGAGGCACTAGATGAAGAGCAGAGGTGCTGAGGCAAGCCCAAAGGGGAGCATCCAGTACTGGTCATACTGATTTTCCAGCACGAATCTGAGGTATTTTCTGTGACTTAGGTGGATTGGGATATCTGTGTACGTACTTTTGAAATCCAAAAAGAAAAGCCAGTTGTCCTTAAGGAAGTACGGAAGCAGCATCCCCAGTGAGACTATCTAGAACCACTCATGCAAAGAAACTGGTTGAAGTTGTGGAGGTCCAGAATGGGTCAAAACCCCCCTCTCTTTTTGGGGATGAGGAAGTACCTGGAGTAAAACCCTTTGCCGACCTGAGCCAGTGGAACCGGCTCGATGGAGAGGTCTGTCTGCAGGGTGGCGACCTCTTCCCGTAACAGGCATTGGTGCAGGGGGTCCATGGGGTACGCTCCCTGAGCAAAGGCAGGTGGCAGCTGAGCGAAGTACAAACGGTAGCCCTGCTGGATGAGCTACAGCAACCAGGAATCCGAGGTCATTAGAGGCCACCTGTGTGCGAAATAGACAAGCTGCCCCCCTACCTCAGGGGGAACCCCTGCAGGTATGGGACGACTGGCTATGTTCCTGAAGAACCTGTCAAAAGCCCACCCACCAGCTTGGGCTACAGGGACGGTTAGGCTTTTTGTGGCTTCTCCCTCCGCTGCTGGTGCGGGGCCTGCGCCTTCAGCTGTGCACTCTGGGGCGCTGGGTAGAACCGGCATAGCCATGGGTAGAAAGCCTTCTTACCCTGGTACTTTTTTTGCATGAGATCTATGGCTTTCCTTGAGAGCATAGAGAGTATCACGTGTTCCTTCTCGAGCTCAACCGCTTTCTCCTCAACTGGCTTCCCGTACAGGTTCTCTCCAGTACAGGGGACATTTGCCAGCTTGTCCTGGACCCACTGCTCCAGATCAGAAGACTGGAGCCAAGCCAGTCATCGGCCACCACTGCCACCCTGCAGGTGGACACGAAGGCATTGTATGTGGTTCGCATGGCTTATTTGGAGCAATCCTTGCCATGGCCTATCAGAGCATAGAAGAAATCAAAGCAGTCAGGAGGGACATGGGCTGCAAACTCCCCCAGGTCCAGCATGATGTCCTTCAGAAACATATAAAGCTGGTAGGGCAGGATCCAGGCCACCAGCATGGAGACCTGATAACATCTCCTCCCGAAGGATTCCAGGGCTCTGGCCTCCTGCCCCGGAGCACCGAGGAGTGTGTTTTGGTGCTCTTTACATGCTTGAGGGCTGACTCGACCACTATAGAGTTATGGCAGTAATGGGATTCTCAAAGCTCAGAGCCTTCTGGATATGGTACATCGAGTTCAGTTGCCGACTCTCCCAACATCACTGCCTCCTTGGGCACCAAAGTGTACTGTAGGAGCTCAAGCTCCTCCATCTTCAGCTCGTCCTTAACCTCAAGGGAGAAGGGTATGGCATTTGCCATATCTCGCATGATGTTCTGAAAGGAAATGTCCTCTTGGGGCAACTTGCACTGCTTGTACGGAGGGGATGGATCTGAAGGCAGGTCACGAGACCACCTGTCTGAGATAACTGAGCCCTCCTTGCTCTCCCAGTCTTCCGACTCAGACTCCGAGAGGAAATTGAAATAACGCCAGATTTCCTCCTGCTGCCTGCTCCGGTTGTGTGGGGAGGGTGGGTGGGTGGTGGTGGTGGGACCCATGGCACACTGCACGTGCTTGGGGGTGACCTCAGACCCCGATACACTTCACAAGGAGCTCGCCGTGGGAACTGTCATCGATTCACATCTTCCCCCGATATGTCGGCAGCGCATGGGTCTCCAAATTGGGCTGGACAGAGTGCAGTGATATCGCTGAAGTCATTGCAGTGTCTACATGTCACAAGGCCAGAACTGGCACCATGCGAGCCTCAAAGGCCCTAAAGCACTCCCTCCAGTACCACCATCTCGGAGGGGACAGAGTGTCAACACCTCGGGCAGGCTCCATGAGGGCAGGCTCATTGGGAGACATCAGGCAGCCCTCCAAAGCTATGGAGTTGATTCCTCCCACCTGGGAGTCTACTCTTCCCACTGGGGAAGCTTGGTGGGCCGATCCCAGCCCTCGGTATCCATGTCGCGCAGAGAAGGGCTGTGGTGCCAATGCACCTTGGGCATATCCCGGTGCTTGGGGGCCCCATTTGACACTGACAAGACCAGCATAAGGACCTCCTCGCTTCTGGTCAGACGCTGAGCTTCCGCTCAATGCCCCGGCCCATTGGTTCTGACTCTGCTCGGGCATCCCACCCTGTGAAGCCTTGGCAGGGCTCTGGGACAGAGCTGACGATGGTGCTGAGGATGCTAAATCTGATGTTTCAAAGAGGGACGACACCTGCTTTTTCCAGACTTTCAGGCCCCTCCTCATCATCTGCAGATAAAGGTTTCAGAACACAGGCTGGTGAGTAGTATAATGGGTACACTACTTGTCAAACTGATTGACAGGTGAGATAAGGATGGCGGGAGCTAATCAGCGTTCACTTCCGGTCTATGTCCCGCCTTAGGCCATGCCCCCTCCCATAGAAGTGAATGGTGAGTTAGCCCCGCCCACTCCCGCCCCCAAAATGTTGACAGGTACCAATCAGCGCCCACTTCCGGTGTATGTCCCACCTTAGGCCACGCCCCCTCCCATAGAAGTGAATGGTGGGTTAGCCCCGCCCAGCCCCGCCCACTCCCGCCCCCAAAATGTTGACAGGTACCAATCAGCGCCCACATCCGGTGTATGTCCCGCCTTAGGCCACGCCCCTTCCCATAGAAGTGAATGGTGAGTTAGCCCTGCCCAGTCCCGCCCCCAGGCGTGGCCACCGCCCCCCACTTGACACACCCCTGCCCCCGCCCCAAGGATGACATCATCCAATCAGCGTACACTTCCGGGGGGGTGTCACACCCACACCACGCCCCACAATATGGCATTAGCCAATCAGCACCCACTTCCGGGTTTGTGCTACGCCCACAGCCTCCCACCCTCCTCCACGCCCCCATGCTACATCATCGGAAATGACATCACCGGAAACAGGGCGTCATCAGAAGAGGGACTGTCCCTTTTTTGCTGACATCAGCGGAAACAGTATGGCTGACTCCGGAAATGACAGTATGGCTGACTCCGGAAATGTGTTTTTGCTTCTGCTTAATACTGAAAAACAAAAATGCTTTTCTCTCTGTCTCTCTCCCACACAGACTCAGTTGTTTCTTTCTCACACAAAAACTGATTCCTAGCACAGAGAGACAGGCAAGCTAGAATCTTTTTTCTTTCCAAAATGCAATTAGCACATCTTTGTTAGAGGGATCACCCTCTCACCCTCAACCACGCCCCTGCCTACATCATCGGAAATGGACTGTCCCTTTGTGCTGACATCAGCGGGGAGCAGTGTGACTGACTCCGGAAATGTGTTTTTTGCTTCTGGTTAATGTTTACACCTGCAAAAAAAAAGCAGGAACCCTGGAAAAATAAAATGCTTTTCTCTCTCCTACTGCACCAGTTCTTATTTCTCACAAAAAGATTCACGGCACAGAGAGACACAATTTTCTTTACAAATGCAATTGTTAGAGAAACTAGTGCGGTCCATGTGATAGAATTTTACTTTTAAGACCTCACTGTTAGAAGTATTCTGACAGACCTGTAGAGTTCAGACTGAAATACAGAGAGACCTGAGTTCAAATCCCCCTAATACAGCTATTTTTTTTGAGAGAGCCGAGTTCAAATCCAAATACAGCTATTTTTTAGTGGCTTTGAAAAAACCAATACAGAGAGACAAGCCCGGACATGTCTCTCTAGGGTGTGGTAACACGTGATTGGTTGAAACAAGAGGTCTGTTCTGAGCATGCTCCTGCTGTAAGGGGAACATTTTTAACACAGAGTTTCAGAAAGGAAAAAATGGCTCTTTTTGGAACACCAAGCAGAATTTCCAGCAGGGCACACAACATTAATTACTTCTTTAAGGATCATGATGCCGTTGCAGAGGGGTATCCACCGATTGAAAATCCAATTGAACTACAGGAGAGTCTGACAGATCCTGAGCAAGAAATAGCAGCTTTTGTGGATTATCCAGATGCCCAAATATTTTTCAACTCTCAAGAACCCTACGATTCTGGCACAGAACTTGGCTTAACATCTGACAACACAATGGACCCGGAGGATATAGAATTATATCACGCCACTGTAGATGCAGAAACAAACTGTTTATTGGAAGACCTAGGATCAGCAGAGGTAAGAGAAGTTTTTTTTATTTAGAAAAGTGTTATAGAAGAAACAGCAGTTCACACTGACATTATTTTGTTTTGTTTTTTTGTAGGGAAGTGACGAATCTCTGCTCCTACAGGGGCACATACAGGCTGCCAATCTACGCTGTTTGTGCTTTCTCTGTACATATCAAAGGGAGGCATTTGATGTCATAGCCAGTCAAAGGGACTACACAAAACCTGATGAAATAAACACATTTAAATCTGTTATACAAACAACGGTGGCCTGTATTATCAAGAAATGCTGGCAGGGCGTTATGCATAGAGACTGTGCAGCGTGTGTAATACATGCTCCAGGCCAAAGACACCATGACTGTTTAAAGTGGGAATGCAATGAAATACATCAGAAAATCCATAAAGCTTGTAACAGGTTGTGTCTAGGACCTATTTTAAATGTTGCCATGATTGCGGGTCATAAAATGAAAGCAACTGTCCTAGTTTATGAAAATTTGAATTTTTTGTTTGAACTCGTCAGAGATTTTAATCCAGGACAACTGCTCAATATTTTGCTTAATTCTGTGGCAGACAGCGAAATAGAAATAGTGGAAGGCTTAATCTGTGACAGAGATTATAGATCGTTCTTTAAAAAACACCAAGTTCTGTAAAAATTGACTTTTTATGAAAATGTATGTATTTCCAGAATCTATTAGTTGAACATACAGATGAACAAAAATTATATGTATACCTTTTATTTTTTTAAAACTTGTAATGCTCAAATGAATTTCACAAGATGAAAACATTTTATTTGAAATAAAATATTTTGAACCTATGTGTGGTGTGTGTTTTAGGAATGATTAGTTAATTAAACCTACAATGGTTTGTCTGGGAAAAAAAATGGGGCCTCCAGGTGTGTCCTAAACAATAGGCCATAAGATAAGAATGTGCAGAACTGTCGTGTAACTAAAATCCACTTAAGACGTCTGGGAAATGGGTGGGAATGTGTATTAGCCACATACACAGATATATAGCATCTATTACACTGTACTGTCTGCGAAAAAAAGGCATTGTGAATTAGCCAGGTCGTATGATAAGCTTATGAGATCCAGTACATTTCAGCAGCCAAAAAAGATCACACAGTCTCTATAGCTTGCATCATCTGCAACTTTTTCTTCAGACATGGTGAGTAGATATGAGTCTTACTTTTTTAAAAATATTGTTGGCTATGTAATGTTTCTGTCTCTTATGATTGTCTTTAAAAAATAGGAGCAGAAAAAGGGGGTTACAAATAAACTTTCTCTTACAAAAAGAAGGCGGCAAAGAAATTTAAAAGGTATGCCCTGTGTTGTTTTAATTTTCCAACAGCTATGCTCTTCATAATGTGTTTCAGAGGACAGCCTCAACCTGTAATCTTTTTTATTTTAGACCAAGATGCTACAAAACAAGATGGCCAGTCTAACCAACAGACGGTACCTTACAGAAAGCCAAAAGACAAGCAGAATCGTGAGTATTCCAGTTTTATCCAGCACCTAGATTTTAAGGTCTCTGTAAAAATATTAGCCCCTACGTTTTCTTTTTCAGACCGAGAAAATGTTAGAAAATCAGTGGCTATGGGAGAGAAGTCTAACAGAAAAAGATCACACAGCGATAGTTTTTCTGACGGTGAATCTACACACACCGGTACAGAAGAGCAAACAGCTCCATACCGAAAACCAAAAGATAAGCAGAATAGTGAGTATTCCGGTTTTATCCAGCACATAGATTTTAAGGTCGCTGTAAAAGAAAAAAAGTATTAGCCCCTACGTTTTCTTTTTCAGACCGAGTAAATGTTAGAAAATCAGCGGCTGTGGGAGAGAAGTCTAACAGGAAAAGATCACGCAGCGATAGTTTTTCTGACGGTGAATCTACACACGCCGGTACAGAATACGGAGGGCGTGGTGAAAGCCGGGTCTTTGATCACAGTGTTTCAGAGGACAGCGCAAATAATCATGCATTAGGCCTCGCTGAAGAATCAGAACCAGTTAGCTATGTTCAGTTTGTGAAAAGGTGGGATCGTAAATTGGACAAGTTTAATGGTGTAATTTATTCAGAGGAATTTCGGTTTATTAATTTAGACAGGATAACATCATTATCTGAGGCTCAATTCACCATTCGGCAAGGTATTCAACATATTCTGGATGAGGTTAGCAGCAGGGTTTCACCCGGTGATTATGTACAGGTGCATCTACACTCATCTCTTTTCCACAATTCCTTGTATTCTGGTAAGTTAAAGCCCGAAGCATTAGAAGCTGACGATTTCTTAAATCAGATCGCTAAACTCCTTCAGAGTCACAGAGAAATCCAGGTTTGTGATATATTCCGGGTTGTTGTACTTGTCATAAGAAATCGGGGTGGGGGTGCTCGTAGGGTCTTAAAGACTATACCGTTTAGCCATATTATTCATAAGAAAAGGATGTATTTGATAGACTTGAACAACACTGATAATAGCCTGTGTTTTGCAGGTAGCCTCACAGCCCTCATGTCACAGGTAAAAATGACAGATGTCGAATTGTTAGAAGGTGCTAAAAAACTACATAATGAATTGGGGTGGCCGGTACATAGAAAAGTCATGCTCGATGATGTAGCAATATTTGAACAGCATTTAAAGATAAACATACGCGTTGTGCTTTACACAAAATCATGGGTTTGTTTTAAGACATCAGACAGACTTGTGTTCCCTAAGACTGTGTTCTTGTTGCTACACGATGACCATTTCTATGGTATAACCGATGTCAAAAAATTCTATGGAGAGCGCAGCTTCTGTAGTTACTGTCAGAAACCGTACAGTCACGATCATAATTGCACATTATGGTGCCGTCTTTGTTTGACACTAACGTGTGCGAATAATGTTGGTGTACAACAGAGATGCCCTAATTGCAAACTCTTTTGTCGTTCTAAAGAGTGTTTAGATAGACACGCGGATCTGGCTCTGAAAAAGAAGTGGTGTGTTTATCTAAGATACTGTGCCAGAAATGTGAGTCTTATGTGGACAAGAAACATAAGTGCAAGGGCCGTCATTGTAAACTATGTCGCGAGCCCCTAACCGGGGATGGTGTCCACTTATGTTTTATGACCCCTATTGGTAAAACTGAAACATCTGAAAAGTATATTTTTTATGATTGTGAATGTATGCAAGAAACAGGCTGGCATGTCCCTAATTACATATATGCAACGGACTTAAATGATGAAAGAAACTGGGAATTCAAGGGTCTCGAATGTATTTCTGCCTTTATACAGATTTTTTGTGACAAAAAATTTAAAGGTTACACCTTCATAGCCCATAATTCCAAAGGTTATGACGGATATTTTGTTCTTAAACAACTGCTTAAGGAAAAGATGGACACGGGGCTGTTGGTTCAAGGTGCTAAACTTTTACAAATTACCGTTGAACTTCTGACTATCCGTTTTATAGACTCTCTAAATTTCCTGCCTATGAAACTTAGCAAACTTCCACAAGTCATGGGTTTTACAGGCAAGGGGTACTTTCCACACTTTTTTAATACGCTGGAAAATCAAAATTATGTGGGCCCCATGCCGGGTGTTGAACATTACGGTGTGAGTAACATGTTGCCTGAAGAAAAAGATGAATTTTTACAATGGTACAAGGACAATCGGCATAAAACTTTTAATTTGCAAAAAGAGCTGGCTTATTACTGCCAGCAGGATGTATCTATTTTGCGGCAGGCCTGTGTTCTCTACCGAGCTGAAATCATGAAAATGACAGAGAAAGAAGTGTTTGTAGAGCAGGGTGACATCTCAGAAATTCAAACAAGGTGTTTAGACCCTTTCCAATATATAACCCTTGCATCTGTATGTATGGCTATGTTCAGATTCATGTTTTTAGAACCCAAGACTGTGGCACTCATCCCACCAGATAACTATCACCGGCAGACAAAGAGATATTCAACCCCCTCTATTCAATGGCTGATGTATGTGGAGGCCAAAGAAAATATACAGATCACACATGCTCTGAAAGATGGTGGTGAAAAAAAGGTGGGGGCTTATTTTCTTGATGGCTATGCCGTGATCGGTGGGGTAGAAACAGCTTTTGAATTTAATGGTTGTTTTCACCACGGCTGTCCGAGCTGTTATAACGATAAAGACCAGAATACTATAGCAGCCACGACCTATGGTTTTCTTTATTACAAAACACAGCTAAAAGCTGCATTCCTGGAAAGCCGTGGGTTCAAGGTCATAAGTCTATGGGAGCACGAGTGGAAGCGGATGGTAAAAGAAAATGACGGGGGCTGCGCAGATTTCCTGGCTGACTCCGCATTACCGCAACCTCTGATTCCACGAGATGCCCTTTTCGGGGGTAGAACAAATGCCATTTGTCTGTACCACAAAACAAGGCCTGGGGAAAAAATACACTACTATGATTTTACCAGCCTATACCCTTTTGTCAATAAAACAAAGGAATATCCAATAGGCCATCCAAAAATCATTTATGACAAATTTGGCTCCCCTACAAAGTACTTTGGTTTTATAAAAGCAAAAGTATATCCCCCACGAAAGCTCTTTTTCCCAGTGTTACCCATACGGTTGGGCGGTAAGCTTATGTTTCCGCTGTGTCATACGTGTGCTGACACACGGCAACAGGAAATGTGTGCCCACACGGATGAGGAGAGCGCTTTTGTGGGGACTTGGTGTACGGTGGAGATGAATTTAGCCATTGCAAAAGGGTATGTGGTTGTTGAAATCTATGAAATCTGGCATTTCGAGCAAAAATCTGATCATCTCTTTTCCGAATACATCAAAATGCACCTCCGTCAAAAACAAGAGGCTTCTGGCTATCCTCGATGGTGCAATGATACTGAAAAACAAAATGTGTACATAGCTGATTTCTTTAGAAAAGAGGGGGGGTGTTTGCGTACAGACCAGATTAATGTAAACCATGCTAAGCGTCAAATAGCAAAACTTTTCTTAAATTCCCTGTGGGGTAAATTTGGTCAAAGAACAAACCTGCCTACCACAAGCATTGTGAAAGAACCTGATGATCTCTTTAAATATCTGTTTTCTCCTGAATTCGAGGTTTCATCATGCGATTTTATTGATGATGAAACAGCCTGTGTGTCTTGGAGGCACTCAAAAGACCAGTGTATATTGTCGGGTAGCACCAACGTTTTCATTGCCTGTTTTACAACGGCTTATGCACGCCTGGAGTTGTACAACCTTCTAGATAGTTTGCAAGAGCGCTGTCTGTACCATGATACAGATTCTGTGATATTTCTAAGTCGAGAGGGTGATTGGAACCCATCTTTGGGTGATTATTTAGGTGAGCTCACAAGCGAGATACCCTCAGATGAACATATCATAGAGTTTGTATCAGCGGGGCCTAAAACATACGGCTACAAGCTGTCAAGCGGGAAGACCTGTATGAAAGTAAAAGGGATTACGTTAAACATAGAAAACTGCCAGAAAATCAATTTCACTAGTTTGAAAGATCTAGTTTTGGACTACAAGCCTGGGACAGCAGATTTATCCCAGAAAAAGATAGGAGTACAACAACCTGGTATTATAAGAAACAAAAAGGGTTGGACAATAGAGACTGGTGTGATTAAAAAAACACAAAAGGTTGTGTATGACAAAAGGGTGAAGTTGGAGGATGGCTTTAGCACATTACCCTATGGATACTAGCGTGGTGGATGTGCGCTGGTCACATCCTTTTTCTTGTATTTTAGCGGGGCCGTCCAATTCAGGCAAGAGCTTCTTTGTTAAAAAGATGTTAGAACATGCTGGTCGTGTATTGACTGTCATGCCTGTATTGTGTGGTGTTACAGTTGCTGGCAACCTCTGTATAAAGAAATGTTAAATAAATATCCTTTTATTACATTTATGGACACTTTGCCTGATACTTTTAATGATGAACAGCTGTTTCCAACCAATAAAGTAAACTTGGTTATTGTTGATGACCTAATGGATTCTGCCTGTAAAAGTGATGAAATAGAGAAAGCCTTTACCAAGTATGTGCATCACAGAAACCTGAGCATCATATATATTGTTCAAAATGTTTTCTGCCAAGGTAAAGCAAGCCGAACTATAACTTTAAATACCAAATACATGGTGCTCTTTAAGAATCCTAGAGATAAGTTACAGATTGCCATTCTAGCCAGGCAGATGTACCCTGGAAAATCAAAATTCTTTTTAGAAGTCTTTGAAGATGCAACCAGAAAGCCGTTTGGGTATCTCGTCGTGGATTTAAATAACACAACGCCTGAGGCTTACAGACTGAGGACGGATATCTTCCCGCCAGATTGGACCACGGTATACTGTGAAAAACCACAAATCTCACATAAAAAGAAATGAATATGTAACCGGCCCTTCATACATGCCTGTGTCTCTCAGACAACATGTCTCGCCGTGTAAAGAGAAACCTGCCCCTTTTAAAACTTTTGGTTCAAGCCTCTCCGCAGCACAGAAGAGCCATCCTGAATACAGTTTCTAATGATTTGGTAGCAGCTATAGTTGAAATCGCTCTCAACACCCTAAAAGGTAACATTCCTCTTTCACAACAACAGATAAAGGTTTTAAAAGGGAAGTGTCATGCCATAAAGAGTCTGTGCGATAAAAAGACTACCCATTAAAAAAAAGAAGCAATTGGTGAGACAGTCGGGTGGCTTTATCGGGCCCCTGTTAAGTTTTGCATTACCGTTGATAACGGGGCTTCTGACAAACCTCTAATGCATCACACTGAAAAAATGTACATAGTCCCTAGTCAACAACTTGAGCGCTTGAGAAACCCGCCAGATCGGGATGAAAATATTAGAACCACGACCATCCATAAGTTAGATGAAGAAATGAAAAACATCCTGCAAAGCGTCGGTATGTCTGAACACGAAAAGGCTAAATGTTACTCAGAAGTGCTACAGCGCTATCTCGTGCTTAACAGACAGAGGGATATGGAAAAAGAAAAAATAAACTTGTATCTACAGCCACAAGATGAGACATCAACGGCAGCATCTCTAGAAAATATTATACCTCCAGACCCTGTAATATAAGAAGTGTTAAACAGCATCAATATGCGCTATAGGAAAAATGCTGAGTTGCTGCTTAATAAACTGTTAAAAAACAAGAATGTGGCATCCTGGGAGGGAAATGGAACATTTGTATACCGGGGAAACCCCGTCAATGGCTCTAACCTACTCGACCTCGTTCGTGGGGCTACGCAGCCCCAAGCTCTTTCACAACGAAGAATACCCAGGGGCTGGGAGGAGTTCATGCAAACCCTAGCCGAATTAAATATGCCCTCTACGGTAATGGGTAATGCAGCCAACAGAGATGTACTGGCACGCCTCAAAGAGAACCCATCTGTGAAGGCTACTAAAATGTACACGGGTCCGATAAAGAGCAAAGAGCTACTCCCTCACAAAAAACGTAAATTATCCCACAGATACCGGTGGTTGAGTGTGTAAAAATGTATTTTCAATAAAATGTTTAAAAACAAAAATAAAAGACTAGACAGTGGTTTCTTTTCAAAAAACCTCCTTAGAGGGGTTACTTTTTATTTAGAAGCATCAAAACATTCACAATAGGAAACACACACTTGCTGATTATGGAACGGATTTCTAAAAGATCTACACAAAGTTTGTTTGTTGCATTTTACAAAATGTAACACCATATCATCATTTTGCATTAAATCTTCAGAATACATTTCTAAAATATTTTCAAAAGGCACCCCTTTACAGCGGTGGTGCAAGAAAAATACACAGTGATATCCACAAGCCGTAGACATTGGGTGCTGTAATTGTCTGTTGTGGTATAAAACAGTTTTACAATGCTTGTTGAAAAAGCTCATAATGCTGGTAGGAAAGAATAAGCTATCAGGTGGTTGTCCATAAGAATCAAAAAATTCCCCTGTTCCATCTCCACATATATAGATGGCTAACCAGTGTTCTCCAGGTAGGTTATGAGGGTGTGTATTTACCACCAAACACACTGGCTTCCTTGATATTTGTACATCCGCTAACCAATCGCTGGGTAGCACATCTAAAAAGAAATCTGCAACACAGGGGTCCTTCTTTAAAATACGGAAGATCTGCAGGGTGTTCATTTTCACGAATGATCAAAAAGAACATTCCTTCTATGATTAATTTCTATCACATTGTCAAAAACCCCATAAACAATCATGTTAACTGTATGGGGTAAGGCGCTGGCAAAACGTATTTCAGCCCGCAGGTTACCAGTTTTAATCAGCGAGTAATGGTCTGCACACTCCTGATCCGGTGAAAGGTCAAACGCCAACAGGGTATAACCTTTGTAAAACTCCTGACGGTCAATCAGCAATGCTGTATCTTTCAGATGTTTACCACTTGCTTGTATCAGTTGCATATATTCTCTTACACAACATCCGTTTTGAAAGTCAGGTTGAAAAGGTTTCCCGGGTACTTGTTCACCATCCACATATAGAGCGGCAAAATTAATATCATAATGTTTAAAATTGAAGGGGTTTTTAGCATAATTACCGCTGAAAGCATCATTATCCACAAATCCCAGCACAATGAGTTTTGGTAGCTGCCCCAAAAAGAGATTTTCCTGGTTAGTCACACGGGCACCGGCTGGTATGCTAAACACCTTAAGCCCCACACGGTCAATAGCATACTTGACATTAGCTTTCAGCAGAGCTTCCGCATGTCCCAGGCGCACTCCGGGGGAAACTTTAACTCTCTTTACAAAGAGCGCAGCGTTTAGGATAAGGATTTTATAACTTTCTTCGGCATCACCGCTCATTAAACAGAAAGAGTTTTTGTTGCGGGTCAATTTGATTTTGAGATCCACACCATTAATCAATAGCTTTTCTTGAAAAAATAGATCGCTATGTAATTGCCCCAATAGCTCTACCTTGTGGCTAGAGACCGTAAATTGAGCCCTTTCAGTAAAGCCGACATTGCGAGATCCTATCTCTCTCACCTCATGCTGCCCGGCTGTGTCTTTATAAAACAGTCCGCTTGTAAACTGTGATTTGAGGGATCCTTCGCCATAATTGAGAAGCAGCTCTATGAGGGCTCTGTAGGGGTAGCAGTTGTTGCTCTGGCTAATGAGTTGGTCACCCAGGGTAACATCCAGCTGGCTAAACAGAGCTGCGATTGGGTAGTTCACCAGCGCTACTTTGGCTGCCGGGTCGATGTTCGAGCCATCTTCTGCCACAATTTTTACAGGTCAGGTGCAAAAGTGTACTATTTAAATCAATGTAGTCTTCACCATGACCTGCGATATAGAAGTCCAAAGGGGCTGTTTCCGACAAAGCCGATAATGGCGGAATTTCCACATAAATACTTTTTTCGATACTTGTTTGGGTCGGTGCTAGTTGAAACAGGTCCAGTTCCGATTTAACACACTCTTCAGAGCCGTGGTGTACAAAAGCCATGGTGCTTTTTAGAATATATCTCGCTACCTAGAGCTAGCGCTTCTCTTCTTAGACCGGCGGTTAAGCTTCTAAGACCTGCCACCCACGGGTTTCTTTCTTTTAAAAGGTTTGGGCGGTCCTTGTGGTAACTCCCGAGACTCGGTTCTCTTTCTTTTAACAGCTCTTCTAATCACAGCCAGTCCTGATCCTGCCTGTTCTGTAGCCTGGTTCATTTTATTTAGAACGGCCGTTGTGACATGGCTCATGACATCCTTGGCTATGTTTTTTGTGGCGCCTTTCACGTGTGATTTAATAATTTCAAAACCCCTTCTCAAAAACGGCATAGCTTTTCTAAAGAGGCTGCGAAAAACACCACCTACACCGGCCCCATACATGACCGGTACTCCATGATATCCTGAAAGCCCATAGCCGGCTTGTGTTGTATAATAATGCCTGTATGCTTTGGGGTCTCCATAGTCTTTAGCCACAACCATTTTAAAGAACAGTCACCCTCCGGGGTCGCAGATGAAGCTTAAGGATCACCTTCCCGTAACAAAATGAGACGTACTTGTCCTGATCCGTCTTTATTTCAAATGTGATGGTATCAATATGCTGTTTGTTCACAGGGACATAGTGCGGCTTATCATAAGTTAACGTGATAAACTCATCCCTAACCCCTTTAGTTGGAACACAGCGCAGCAGTGGCACAAAATGGTCACCTACTAACTGGTGCTCTACAATATCTGTGTACAGGTAGAGGGTATTAAAACCGGCCGTGATATCCGTTGGAAAATGGGAACGTTGTGTATTAACGTATGCTTCTATTCCCAAAATGGTTGCCAAATCACCATACGCATAAATAGTAGACCTATCTTCCGATTTTATCCGGATTCTTCGCGCATGGGGCTCATAAATGATTAGTGGTGCCGCCGATTTATAGATGTTGCTAATGTCCTGATTCATGGATTCCACTAAACGCTGCATGGTCGCGTAATGTCCTTTCCTGACTATAAGGTGCTGTATATTTCCTGCTGCGGAAGCGACAACATACTTATGGTCTTCCTTAATATTCTCCCAGGTGTTGGGGTATTGTATTTCCACGAGCCCCACTTCCCACTGTCCTTGTAAGTCCAAAGGCCTTGCTAGTTGTATGGTAAAATTAGAGCTGGTATTTTGGGAAAACACATCTGCTGAGGCATTGCTAGGCAGGGTGATATAAAAGCCACCATCATTCATTTTCAATTTTATTTTAATGCTGCTTCAAAAGAAAGAAAGAAATCAGATGTCTTGAATCTCTGATGCTTTAACCCAACTGTTAAATTTAACAGGCCATCCCCTCCATTTCACGAGGTAGAATCTGTTCCTGCCACATCCTTTTACCTTTAGAACCTTTTCGATTCGGTATATTCTGTCCTGTTGCTGCGTGACTTTTAGCAATTCTTCAGGATAAAAAGAACCTTGTATGGCTTCACCGTCATAATCCTGTATCTTGTATGTTGCTTTCTGGCCCCTGTTTAAAATGTCCGTTATTATAAATACCTCGTCAGTCCACGTTTGCTCGTAACCTTTTTCAAATTTTCCTTTAGTTTTTGAAAGTCTTACATGATCTCCTTTCTTTAAGGGATTCTCGGTATGCTTACGCTTGATGCTGTCACCGTAGACTCTTTTCCAGATCTGCAGAGAATTTGTGTGTGTCACATCTACAGGTCTCGTCTTTATTGTTCTGTGAAAACTATGATTATAACTGTGCACAAAAGCCTGCAATACGTCTTGGTACCTAAAGGTGTTGTGTGTAGTAAAATAACGCCACATTTTGGATTTCAAAGTCCTGTTAAACCTTTCTACCACCGCTGCTTTAACACCGTTATTGGTTACAAAATGATGAACCCCTTTGTTTTAATAAATTCTTCAGGGACCTATTTAAAAATTCTTTACCCTTGTCTGTCTGTATTTTTTCAGGTATACGACCTAGATTAAATATTTTTTCAAAGGCTTTAGCAACTTCATGACCGGTTTTCGATTTTAAACTTGCAACCCATGCATATTTTGACAGGATGTCTACCACTGTTAATATGTATTTATAGCCATTGTTATAATGGGACAAGGCTGCCATATCAACTAAATCAGCCTGCCACTGCGCATCCACATCTGACACGATCGTCTTGTTTCTTTTAAAACGGATCCTAGCAGGTCTGTGTAAAGTATAAGCATCTTGTCCGGTAGCCCATCTAACTACATCATTTCTGTTGACTGTTTTATCCTGCTTTTTAGCAGCTTGAAGTAGAGGATTTATGCCCCAAAAGCTCCCTGCTGCTTTGGGGTTATAGTAAATGCTCTTCATGATTGCCGTGCTTTGACTGTTCTTTTTATTTTGCCAACATCTTCAGAATGGTTTTAGTAATTAATGTTGTGTGCCCTGCTGGAAATTCTGCTTGGTGTTCCAAAAAGAGCCATTTTTTCCTTTCTGAAACTCTGTGTTAAAAATGTTCCCCTTACAGCAGGAGCATGCTCAGAACAGACCTCTTGTTTCAACCAATCACGTGTTACCACACCCTAGAGAGACATGTCCGGGCTTGTCTCTCTGTATTGGTTTTTTCAAAGCCACTAAAAAATAGCTGTATTTGGATTTGAACTCGGCTCTCTCAAAAAAAATAGCTGTATTAGGGGGATTTGAACTCAGGTCTCTCTGTATTTCAGTCTGAACTCTACAGGTCTGTCAGAATACTTCTAACAGTGAGGTCTTAAAAGTAAAATTCTATCACATGGACCGCACTAGTTTCTCTAACAATTGCATTTGTAATTGCATTTGTAAAGAAAATTGTGTCTCTCTGTGCCGTGAATCTTTTTGTGAGAAATAAGAACTGGTGCAGTGGGAGAGAGAAAAGCATTTTATTTTTCCAGGGTTCCTGCTTTTTTTTTGCAGGTGTAAACATTAACCAGAAGCAAAAAACACATTTCCGGAGTCAGTCACACTGCTCCCCGCTGATGTCAGCACAAAGGGACAGTCCATTTCCGATGATGTAGGCAGGGGCGTGGTTGAGGGTGAGAGGGTGATCCCTCTAACAAAGATATGCTAATTGCATTTTGGAAAGAAAAAAGATTCTAGCTTGCCTGTCTCTCTGTGCTAGGAATCAGTTTTTGTGTGAGAAAGAAACAACTGAGTCTGTGTGGGAGAGAGACAGAGAGAAAAGCATTTTTGTTTTTCAGTATTAAGCAGAAGCAAAAACACATTTCCGGAGTCAGCCATACTGTCATTTCCGGAGTCAGCCATACTGTTTCCGCTGATGTCAGCAAAAAAGGGACAGTCCCTCTTCTGATGACGCCCTGTTTCCGGTGATCTCATTTCCGATGATGTAGCATGGGGGCATGGAGGAGGGTGGGAGGCTGTGGGCGTAGCACAAACCCGGAAGTGGGTGCTGATTGGCTAATGCCATATTGAGGGGCGTGGTGTGGGTGTGAGACACCCCCGGAAGTGTACGCTGATTGGATGACGTCATCCTTGGGGCGGGGGCAGGGGTGTGTCAAGTGGGGGGGCGGTGGCCACGCCTGGGGGCGGGACTGGGCGGGGCTAACTCACCATTCACTTCTATGGGAGGGGGCGTGGCCTAAGGCGGGACATACACCGGAAGTGGGCGCTGATTGGTACCTGTCAACATTTTGGGGGCGGGAGTGGGCGGGGCTAACTCACCATTCACTTCTATGGGAGGGGGCGTGGCCTAAGGCGGGACATAGACCGGAAGTGAACACTGATTGGCTCCCGCCATCCTTATCTCACCTGTCAATCAGTTTGACAAGTAGTGTACCCATTATAATACTCTGGTGGTCAGGCCAAAGTCACTGCAGACACCAGTTGTGCCTGTCCATGACAGAAACAGTGCGGCCACATTTTGTGCCCTTTTTAAAGCCACTCACTGGCTTGGGCATGTCCGGGAAGACCACCTTGGCGAGATCGAAGGCCTCGATTGCAATGCTGGGAAAAAGGCCCGGACAAGGGGAAAAGCACAAGAAAGAAAAGGAAGAGAAAAACAAATATCAGCTGGGAGCCAACTAACCAAAGACGGGCGGTGAAAAAATATTCTCAAAGGCAGATACCACAGAAGAATGTTTCTGCTAGTTCAGGACACATCCTGTAGGCTCCATGGAAAAAAGGAGGCTGGAGAAAATGCTGTCACAGTAGGCAGGAAGGTAGGCGTGCATGCTTCCAAAGCAAGCTGGGGAGCATTCTAAATCTGCTCCACTGGTGACGTCACCCATACATGAAGACTTACTTCCTCTTTGTTTGTGGAGAAAGCGTGGTTACTCACCTGTAACAGGTGATCTCCGGGAACAGCAGGAATCGAGTCTTCACATAAGGGTATTGGCGGTACCGACGGAGCCTGCGCGGGAACGCTCCCCAGCGTCCAATAGGAAAGCTTTTGGGAGCATCCCACTGCGCCTGCGTCGCTGCCTTCCCGCCTTTCCAACTCTCCCTCCTCAGCTGAGTTTATAACTGAGGCAAAGGAGAGGAGGAGAGAAAAAGAGAGAGAAATACAACTCCTAGGGAAGGTGGGTGGGTTGTGAAGACTCAATTCCTGTTGTTCCCGGAGATCACCTGTTACAGGTGAGTAACCACGCTATCTCCAGGAACAAGCAGGAATGAAGTCTTCACATATGGGGACTCCCCAGTTGAAAGATGCCAGGGAGATGACCCCAGAAGCTGCGAAACCCAGGTTGAGATGGGTCATACTTCCACCCATGGATCTCTGGCATCGAACCCCTGGACGGCGGGGGTAGGAGTTGTTCTAAGTCTGAAAGAGATGCTGGAAAACAGCCTGGCCAAACAAGGCATCCCGAAGGGAGTCCTTATTTAAGCAGTAGTGGGATGCAAAGGTGTGTACTGAAGCCCAAGTGGCTGCTCTACAGATGTCATCAATGGACACTGAGCAAAGGTTAGCCATAGAGGCTGCCATTGCTCTCACATTGTGAGCTGTGACATGCCCTTCCAAAGAAAGTCCCTTGCTCTCATAGGCAAAGAATATGCAATCTGCAATCCATTTAGACAAAGTTCGTTTGGAAACTAGTAATCCAAGATGACTGGAGTCAAAGACAATAAAAAGCTGAGAAGCTTTTCTATGTTGCTTAGTTCTCTGAAGGGAAAAAGCTAACACTCTTTTATAGTCCAGAGTATGAAGAGTCCTTTCTGCATTAGAGGCGTGAGGCCTAGGGAAGAATACAGGAAGGTAAACCAACTGGTTTAAATGAAAAGGCGAAACTACCTTTGGCATAAAGTGGGGGTGAGTCCTAAGAACTACTTTATCATGGTGGAACCTTGTATAAGGAGGATTAGCCACTAAAGCTTGTAGATCAGTGATAGTTTAGTTAAGAGTAGACCTCTCATAAATCGCGCTACTATAGGTTGAGAGGAGACAGGTTGTCCATCCAAGGGCTTGTGGAAAGCCGCAATGGCACTAAGATGGACCCTTACTGAATTGATCTTAAGACCAGAGAATGATAAATGGAGGAGATACTCCAGTAACACCTCCACTGGAACTGAAAAGGGATTACATTCCTTTTTTGAACACTAGATAGAAAACCTTCTCCACTTAAAGGCATAGGCCCACCTTGTGGAAGGTTTTCTTGAAGATAAAAGGATATCCTTAACCTGTTGAGAAAGGTTGATATCCTGGAATTCTAGGCTCTCAGCAGCCATGCCCTGAGATGTAGAGACTGAGGATTCGGGTGCAATAGCGTCCCGTTCTCCTGGGAAAGAAGATGAGCACATCCCAACTCCAGAGGCTTGACTTGAGATAGACGTAGAAGCAGAGGATACGACGTCTGCCGTGGCCAGCGTGGGGCTATGAGAATCATATGGCCCCTGTCTCTCTGAAGCTTGAATAGAGTTTTGGGAATGAGGGGAATGGGTGGGTAGGCATAGAGGAAGTCCTGACCCCAATGGAGATGGAAGGCATCCCTTGCCTGACAGTTCTGAACCGGAATTCTGGAACAGAACCTGGGAAGTTTGGTATTCTGAGGACTTGCAAAGAGGTCTATATCTGGAGTTCCCCAGATCTGAAAGATTCGAGGAATTTGCTCTGGATGAAGAGACCACTCATGTGGCAGCAGTACTCGACTGAGTTTCTCTGCCAAGAGATTTTGTGTGCCTGAAAGATACATCGCTATTAGGTGGATTTGAAGATCTCTGGCGAAGTCCCAGAGGCATAGAGCTTTGTTGCACAGCGCCTGAGAACTCATCCCACCCTGCTTGTTCACATAGAACATGGCTACTTGATTGTAGGTCTGGACAAGAACTGTCTTGTAGCTCAGGCGGTTTTGAAATACTTGAAGAGCATAGAAGATGGCTCTGAGTTCCATGAGGTTTATGTGAAAACAAGCCTCCTGCTCGGTCCAGAGACCCTGAGTGGAGAGATTGTCCAAGTGAGCCCCCCAACCCAACTTGGGGGGCTCACTGTCGTCAAGGTGGCTTGGTGTAGTGGCTGCTGGTAAGGAGACCCTACGAGAAGGTTTTTTAGCGATTGCCACCACTGTAGGGACAAAATGAGACGTGTAGTGTTTCTGATTTTGTCCCCCAGGCGAGCCGACGCCTGTGTCCACTGAGAGGCTAGGGTTCACTGGGTTGCTCGCATATGTAGGCGAGCATAGGGAACCACATGGACAGTGGATGCCATATACCGCAGTAGCTGAAGCATTTCTCGAGCAGTTAGAAAAGTTTTCATAACTGCTTGCGAGGCCAGCTGGAGTATTCTAAGACAACGTGGTTGTGGCAGGAAAGCCTTTGACTGCCTTGTGTCTAGAAGAGCCCCTATGAACTCTAGAGACTGAGAAGGGGTGAGATGAGATTTTGGGAGGTTTATGACCAGTCCCAGGTACTGCAGGATTTGCACTGTACAGGAGAGAGCGGAGCTGGCTTCTGGAGTTGTTAATGCTCAGATGTGCCAGTCATCTAAGTAGGGGAAGACGAATATCCCCAGAGTTCTCAGGAATGCTGCTACTACTGCCATGCATTTTGTGAAGACTCTTGGGGCGGAAGTCAGTCAAAAGGGTAGAAATCTGTACTGGTAATGCCTTCCTTGAAAGAGGAATTGAAGAAACCTCCTGTGATCTGAATGGATGAGAATATGTGTATATGCATCCTTTAGATCTAGAGAACATAGCCAATCCTGACTCTGAATGTAAGGCAGAAGTGTTCTGAAGGAGATCATCTTGAATTTTTCTTGGAAAAGATACTTGTTCAACTCTCTGAGGTCCAGTATGGGTCTGTATCCCCTTGTCTTCTTTGGAATGAGGAAGTAGGGGGAGTAGAAACCCATGCCCTGCTGGGATATGAGTACCTCTTCTATTGCTCCGTGAGCAAGTAGTGAGATGACCTCTTGACAAGAGAGTGGTGAAAGGGCCCTGAGAATTGAACTGTCTTGTGATGGTGGGAGGGGGCATACTGTGAAAATGGAGTTTGCACCCCTCTGTTCCAATAGAGAGAGTCCAGTGCTCTGATGTTATCTGTTGCCATCTTCTGCCTGGGATGGTGAGAGGCTCTGGACCCTTCAGGGGCAGGATGACTAAGTTCTCTAGGAAGGAGTCAAAGCCCCTGAGGAGGCTGTGTCTGCTCAGCTGGTTGAGCTCTGAGGGACTTGGGCCTTCTTTTGCTGTCTGGGCTGCTGTTGCTCTTTTTGGGGAGCATGAACTGGGTAGTGGACAGCCTGGGTGTAAGATGGGTAGAATTTATTTTTCTTGTTGAAAAAGGGTTTCTTAACTGTCTTTTTCTTAGCTGGGTTGGCTGTGGTCCTTAATAATCTGTTCAAGGTGTTTTTTTCAGACTCAAGCTGATTAGCTTTGTCTTGCCAATCCTTGCCAAAGAGGTTTTCTCTTGTGCAAGGAATGTTCCACAGCTTGTCTTGCACCCATTGTTCTAAATCAGATGCTTGTAACCAGGCAATGCGACGTGCACCGATGGAGATAACAGAGGTTCTGCTAATGCATTCAAAGCAATCAAAGGTTGCATGGTTCATGAACTTAGATACATTTTGGGCATGTTTGACCAGAGTGAGGAAGTCAGCCCTCTTGTCATTGGGAAGAAGTGGAGTCATAAGTTCCAAATATCTTGTAACTTCCCGAAGGAACATACCCATATAAAGTATGTAAGAGCTTATTCTAGCTGAGAGCATTGAAGACTGAGAGCATTGAAGACTGAAAGCACTGATGCCCAAAGGCATCGAGTGTTCTCGATTCACGACCTGGAGGATTTGATGAATGAGTCTTAGCACTCTTGATCCTATGCAATGCCGATTCCACTACCATGGAATGGCGTGGTAATTGTGTTTTTGGGAAACCGGGACATTGCGGTACCCGGTACATTGTATCAAGTCTCCTAGAATGTGGAGACACCATCAAGGGTGTTTCCCACATCCTTAGCATGAGGTCATGCAAAATTTGGTGAATGGAAAGGGTAGCAGCTTCCTTAGGAGCTGCCGGATACGGAATTATTTCCAACTCTTCAGCTCTCGGTTCCTTCTCAGGGGTCACGGTGATCGAGAGTCCCTTTGCTACATCACGCATGAAGTCCTGAAAGGACATGTCCTCCAGGGGAGACATCCAACGCTGTGGTGAAGGAGAGGGATCCTCTGGAAGAACCACCTCAGTACCGACAGAGTCATCAGAATCATCGGAATCTGAGGATTCAAAGTATTGTCAGGCCGGATGCTCTCTTATTGCTTGTCGACGGTATCGATCGAAGTCGGCATCGGACCGCCTCGATGCCGGAGACCGATTCCAGTGCCTGCATGGGAGGAAGCATGGAGAGGGGCGCATCAATCGATACAGGTACGTTTGGTACCGATATCGGTATGGACAACTGCGTCGACTGCAGTGATTTTAGCGGTACTGAGGCTGCTAATAAAGCTGCAAGACTGCGCTCGATGGCCAGGATCAGTTGATCTATGGAATCTGCCGATGCCTGGATGTCGGTACCAGCAGAGCAAGCCACAACACCAGAACATGGCACCAAGAGTTCTCCGGAGGTGGAAGCTTTGGGAACATCTTGGAACCCCATTAATGCTTTGGAGGCCGGGACCTCCCACCGGGGTTGTTTGGCCGATGTGTTTTCTTCGAAGGCAACGCTAGTAGCATCTCGATGCTTAGAAGGAGATCTACCCTTTGAGGACCGGCCGATCTTGGAAGACCAGGTTTGGTTACCTGAGATCCATGGGAGGAAGATGAAGCCCTGAACAATGTCGATGCAACAGACATTGCATCAGAGGCAAAGAGGGTGCCGAGTTTTGCAGCTTTGTTCTGCAGGCCTCTCTTGGTCATCTTTCTACAAAGGAGACACTCCGATGGTAAATGGTCAGGACCTAAACATTTGAGACACCAATCATGGGTGTCAGTAGCAGAGATGGTACCACTACACTTTGAACATCTTTTGAAACCACTAGATGGTTTCTCCTTTTTGGAAGAAAAGAGGGAATACACAAAATGGCACCTGGCATCAAGAGGGGACAGAACCTCCAAAAAAGTGTTTTTTTTTTTTTTTTTTTAAGGAAAAGTAGTAAGAAAATAAAGGACCGGTGGTACCGGTATAGGCATCGACGGTGAAGGCAGACACGATCACAAAAAGATTTTCTGCAGTGACAGGGTTTGCTGCCTGTCGACCCTGCGGAAAACGAAAAACTGAAGAGGGAGAGTTGGAAAGGCGGGAAGGCAGTGACGCAGGTGCAGTGGAATGCTCCCAAAAGCTTTCCTATTGGACGCTGGCTCCATTGATACCGACAATACCCATATGTGAAGACTACATTCCTGCTTGTTCCTGGAGATAGATGAATATTCTTAGTTCTAGTCAAGAGAAAGATTGCCCAAGTTAAATGTAACTTGTAGTGCAACTGTTATCATGAGACTTTGGCCTGGCAGGGAACAGCTACTAGATCTACGGCAAACTTACAAGAACAGAAGCAGCGTGGCAAAGATGATAAAGTACATTTGCCATACTGCCTTAACACTGCTGTGTGGGTCGCCTTTCTGCCTGAGCCCCCCCTCCCCCCTCATTGAGTGAGCTGCTTTGGTGGAATTTATGCCATTGTTACCAAGACCTGACAAACTTCAAAAAACAATTCATCAAGTAGCCGGACTTAACACCACAATGGTTTATAACAGGAAGAACATTTCTCCTTCCAAAGCAGAATCCAAGTAAAATGCCCAAATATTAGACCAATAACTTGTCTACCTACAATCTATAAGCCGCTCACTGCAACACATGCAGACAAATTATATGATCATATCAAGTACAGTATCATCATTTATTTATTTATTTATTTATTTAACAGTTGCTTATATACCGCTACCTTCCACAGATCAGGTGCGGTTTACAATGAACAAAGAATGAACAGAATAACAGGTCTGTTTTACATGGAACATTAATTAACTAGGTACAATGTTGCTAAGTACATTAAACTTGATTGGATTAAATATGGTAAATAATTTGTTAGGTAACAGTCAAACTATTTACATAATTCAAACTATTTACATATATCTATTTACAGGATTTACAAATAGTTATTTAATCGGCTTTAATTGTAGTTAGATAGAGAAAATTTAAATTGGTATACTTTGGGTTCACTATTAACCATTTCCTGTTAGTGGTGGGGTATTTTCTAGTGTGCCGAAGTGGGAGGTGAATAGATATGTTTTTAATTTCTTGCGGAGTTCCTTTGCATCTTTTAATGCTCTTATTTCTTCGGGGAGGGAGTTCCATAGGGTGGGAGCCGCATGTGAAAACGCTTTTTTATTAGTTGTTTTTTGGTAGTTGTGAAATCCTTTGGGATCCTAATTTTATTCGCGTGGCCTCTCCGTAGCGCAGTTTGGGATGTGTCTTTAGTGATAATTTTGTTAAAGAGACTGGGGCCATTGTATTTAGTGTCTTAAATGTAGTGATAATCAATTTGTAATTTATTCTGGATTGAATTGGGAGCCAGTGAAGGTTTGCTAATATAGGTGTAATGTGCTCAAATGGTGGAACCTTCATTACGATTCTTGCTGCTGCATTTTGGGCAAGTTGGAGTCTCTTTATGTTCTGTTTTGTTGTTCCTAGTAGGGTGAGATTTGCGAAATCAAAGTGTGGAGTGATGATAGCCTGAATAATGCTCAGAAAATCGTGTAGAAGTACAAGGGGACGTAATTGTTTTAAAATTTTGAGTTTAAAGTAGATTTTCTTAGTGATGTTTCTAATATGTGTGTCCATACTAAGGTGTGAGTCAATGGTGACACCTAGGTATTTTACTTCGTTTTTGATTGTAATGTTGTGATTTTGGAGAGTGATGTGTGTTGGAGGTATGTATGATTGATTTTTAGTTACTATTAATATATCAGTTTTAGCATGATTGATGTGGAGATTGTGGTCTTTTAGCCAGATTGTTAATTCAGAGAAGCATTCTGATAACAGTTGTAGTGGGAGTGTTGGGATTGTGAATGGTATGTACATCATCATATCATCTGCGTATATGTGATAGTGTACTTTGAATTTCTTGAAAATGTCACAGACTGGTTGAATATATATTAAATAAGAGGGCGGAGAGGGCGGAGCCTTGGGGGAGACCAATTTCCTGTTTGTATGTTTTAGAAGTTTCTGTGTTAGTTCGGACGGTTTGGGTTCGATCAGTTAGGTATGAGGTGAACCAATTATGTACAGTTGAGTGGATTCCTATTTGTTTTAATCTATTAAGCATTACAGCATGGTGTACACTGTCAAATGCTGCAGAGATGTCTAGAAAGAGGAGGATGAAGGCTTGTTTAGGGTTATCAATACCTCGTATTAAGGTATCAAGGAGTACTGTTAATAGAGTGTCTACGCCATGATAGGGACGAAAGCCATATTGTTGGTCATCAAGGGGGGCTGAGATTTCTATGTGATCCTGTGTTTGAGTTTGAACGACCTTTTCAATTAGTTTTGCCATGAATGGAATGCTAGAGATAGGTCTGTAGGAATTAGGTGATGTTTTGTCGAGGGTGTTATTTTTTATTATCGGTCGGATTTGTGCATGGATTTGTGCATGGCAATAAGAGGAGAGCATAAAGAACCAAAAACCAATTAATGTTGAGTAAGGCTATCATGGACAGCTCCAAGAAAAGCAGAAAGCTTTTGACACCATCCCGCATTCTTGGATAATAAATTGCCTTGAAATGTACAAAATAAATCCTGGTTTGATACAGTACATGAAAATTCACCATGACAATGTGGCAAACCACACTTCTTTTGAAGTGTGAAGATGGTCAATAAATTATTCCTAGCATCAAGGCCCACTAAAGAATATTTCCATGTCACCACTTCTGTTTAGTATGGTGCATAATCCAAAAAGTACGCTCTTCAACTCTTCAGGATATGGATTTTGCCTGAATCCTAAAGATAACAACCCCGAAGTAACATCACACTTATTTGTAGACTATCTGAAGTTTTACAGTGCCAGCAACCAACAATTAGCGGAGCAACTCTGTGTAGTGAAAAGCTTCTGAGATGACAACAGGATAATGTTTGGCCTTGACAAATGTGCTAAGACAACTTTCTTTAGAGGAAAATTGAGCAAAATGGAAAATATATCCATGGCTGAGGGTTGTGGCATCAAGGAAATTGAATAGGAAGGCGTATATAAATATCTTGAAATAGAAGAAGGACCACCACTCAAGCAGAAATTATTGAGAGAAAAGATCAGGACAGAATAACAGTTATTGAAAAGTATTTTAATGTCATGGAATAAAATACACGCCATCAATCAGCTGGCAATTTGTGCATTCATATACAGCTTTGGGACAGTAGACTGGCCTCTTAAAGATCTTGAAAAACTGGATGTGCAACAAGAAAACTCCTCCATGCTCATGAGGTAATTTACAAGGATCAGCGTATGCGAGACTGTAGATACTCAGAGGTGAAGAAGGGCTAGGCCTCAGAGATTGATTACACGTATAGAGCTACTATCATAGGCCTCCAGGCCTACCTCACAGCATCATAGGATCCAAATACACAAAAGTACTGAAAAATAAAAGTACACATCCAGAATCTGTCTCCATCATCAAACATGGACAACTGTTCTCACGACTAAAATTAATGCGTGAAAATCCACAAGCACACACAGTGAAGGAAGCAACAGAATTTGCAAAACAAGAGAAAACACTCTTTAAAGAATTAGATTAGCAAATGAGGAAACACAAGTGGCAAATACACAAAAATACAATGGGAAATACAGAGTATTACTCCAGGAACCTTTTGTCAATCAAGGATGGACACATGAATGGTTAAGGAGAGGTGAACTGAAACCGAAGGATGAGAGATTGATCGTTGCATCCCAGGACAGCTGATTATGGATGAGATGGCTTACAGCAAGCATTGAAAAAACTGGTAAAACAGACATGTAGATTCTGTAAGAAAGAGCTGGAAATAGTAACTCACCTCATAGCTGGCTGTGAAGTTCTGATGGCAGAAAATTTCTATACAGAAAGGCATAATAAAGTAGCACACTTCATGCATTGGAAATTCTGTAAACACTACAACATCACGGTGCTTGAAAAGCACTGGGATCATGACCCTAAGAGAATTACAGAGAATGAAAAGGTTATGATCAGCTGGGATACTCCCATTCCGTCCCATAAAAAGCTGGATGCAAGGAAGCCAAACATAGTGCTAAAGAAGAACACTAGAACGGCATGGATTATAGGTGTGTCAGTCCCAAAAGACTATTCTGTGAATCGTGGTGAGAAGGATGCAGACAGAGACTAAGAAAATGTGGCAGAAAGATACCAAGTTCTTTCCCATCGGTACTGGGTGCCACAGACTTGTTTAAGAAGAATTTCAAAGTACACCTCGATAAATTATCCATACATGTTAGATCTCATGAACTCCAGAAGGGCCTGGATGCAAGTATTATGCTGAGCATTAGCAGTAAATTTGATAGATTGAGCTCATACTCCACATACCCTAAAGTGAGATTCATAACTATCATGGTATGCACAAAACGAACCCATTTGGAGAAATTGTCCATGATACTGATAGTATCCTTCCCTTAAAAATCCACTAAAAAATACAGCAGTGGTAAAAAAGAAATCTAAGAATATCAGACATTATATGAGTTTATATAATAAGAGTGTTCAGCTTCAAGATGGCCTTTGTACAAGAGATAAATACATTTTTATGATACTATTTCAAGTACCTGAATAATTCCAAGTCCTTGTGCAAATACTTCTATATTTTCAGCCTTCAGTGCCGTGTTTTCTAAAGCTCTTCTGACTGAATGCACTGTGTAATGAATACCGTTAGTTTTGGCTCCTAAAATAAAAAGGCAATTTTTTAAATTAGGTGTTTAAAAACAAAAAATCAAAATTGTATATAGATAGCAATTGTTCTGATAACATTATGGCAATAAGCTACATACATAATTTCATCTCTTCCCAGAGTAAGCAATATTTTTCAGATCATTACAAGAGTTTCCAAACATGAATGGACTTCTCCCACATGCCACATTATCTACCACTCTTTATTTACCTATAGCTAAGCTACGCAAGCTATCAACTTTGAAAAAAAGTAAAAACAGAAAACAAAAGTGCAGGCTTTTGCAACTCTGACATACTTGTAAGGCACTGATGGGCCTCACTCCTTCTGATGATGTTTTTCGCATTAGATGGGGCAAAACCAGCAGGGACTTACAAGCACATCGGAGTCTTGAAGACCCTACTCTTTTGCTTTCCTGCCATTGATATAGACAGAGGCATCAGCGGCAGCAACAGCAGGAAGAAAGATGGAAGTAGACTGTGAATGCTGGACAACAGGGAGGGTGAGGAGTAAGACAGATGCTGACAATCGGGTGGGGGAAGCAGGAAGACAAATGCTGAATTGCTGGACATGTGAGGGCTCTCATACACAGCAACTTGCGTCCCTGTCACTCACGGCTTGGCAGCTGAAAGGGTAGCGTTAGCTCCCTTCAACCTCTGACAGGATGTGGAAGAGGTTCTTCTGGCCTCTTGTAAGACCTGATTATCAGTCTGGATCAGCAGAGTGGTGCTACAGCTGGTGGCGGAAGACTCGGAGAGCCAGGAATATCGTCTGGAGCTCTAGCAGGTTGATTTGCATCCGAGATTTCTTCTGAGACCAGCTGCCTTACGTCTGGAGGCCCTCGCAATGTACTCCCCAGCACAGAAAGGAGGTGGTAAGGAACTTCTGAGGAGTGGGTGCCTGGAAGGGCATCCCGGCCTAAATGTGACATGGAATCTGCCACCATCCGAGGGCGTCTGCTAGTTGACAGGTCACTGTCCCTGAACCTGCTTGTGGCTTGTGCCCACTGAGAGCGGAGGTGGACCAAAGGCCCTTTGAATCTGGAGGTGGGTTGCGACCACCATGAGGCACTTTGTGAAGACCCTTGGTGATGAGGTCAGACCAAAGGGCAGCACCTTGTATTGGTAGTGCTGTCCCACCACTAAGAACCGGAGGTATTTTCTGTGACTACGATGTGCGTGTAGGCATCCTTTAGGTCTAAGGATCAAAGCCTATCTCCCTGCTGGAATGGCAGCAGTATCCCAAGGGAGAGCATCTTGAACTTCTCCCTGATCTGAAACCTGCTGAGCTCTCGCAGGTCCAGGATGGGCCTAAGGCCCTCTATCCTCTTTGGGATGAGGAAATACCTGCAGTACAAGCCTGTGCCCCAGAGATATTTCAACACTGGCTCCACTGCCTTGTCCTGGATTAGGCCTGCTAGCTCAGTAAGAAGCAGGGGTCTGGTAAAGAAGAGGTCTGGTGGGCTCTCCTGGGAAGTACAAGGATGGCGCCCACTGTAGGTGGAGGAGGTAGCCCTCCTTGATCACTTGTAGCACCCAGGTATCTGTGGTGATGGCTGTCCACCTGTGGGGAAATAGGGCTAGGCACCCCCCTGTGGGCTGCAGAGGATCCCCCTGGGGAGGGGGGAGGTCATGCTCAGGCAGTCAATAGCTCTCCCCAGGCTCGACTCTGACCGGCATCAGGGACTGTGGGGTCTTTTGCTTTTGTGGACCATGCCCCTGTTGAGGGCCGATAAGGCCTGGAAAAGCACAGTTACTTACCTGTAACAGGTGATCTCTGGGAACAGCAGGAATAAGTCTTCACATATGGGTACGTCGGTACCGACGGAGTCCGCGCGGGAACGCTTCCCAGCGTCCAATCAAAGAGCTTTTGGAAGCATCCCACCACGCCTGCGTGCTGCCTTCCCGCCTTTCCCAACTGCCTCTCTTCAGTTAAGTTTTAAAGCTGAGACAAAGAGAGAGAGGAAAGGAAAGATAGATAGAGATACAACTCCCAGGGGAGGTGGGTGGGTTGTGAAGACTTATTCCTGCTGTTCCCAGAGATCACCTGTTACAGGTAAGTAACTGTGCTATCTCCAGGAACAAGCAGGAATGAGTCTTCACATATGGGGACTCCCAAGCTGAGATGCCTGGAGTCCCAGCATGTCAGAGATTGGACATGTTATACCTAATAACACCAGGCATCCTGAGGATGGAGGGTAGGAGTTGAAAGAGAAAGGTGCTGTGGACAACAGCTTAACCTAGCATAGGACTGCAGACAAGAAGTCCGTGTGTGGATGATAATTGTCATCAATGATATTGAAATGAAATATTGCAATATGGACCTCCCCTAACAGGATTTCACAGAAGTATGGAGGTTCATGGGATCTACTGGGGAACCCAGTAGAGGAACCTCGAAGAGGACCTCACTGTAAAGTGGAGGTAATAAACCTGTAGGAAAAACAGTGGAGGTCAGAATCCTGAAAGGTAACAGGTAACCCCAGCAAAATAAACTGGGGTAGTACAAAAACGGTGGGCCTTCAGCGGAAGGCTTTATGACAAAAGCCAAACTCTTTTGGCAGCAGAGTGACTCACTCTTAGGAGCAAAAGAGAAAGGCTAACCGATTTGGACAAACAGGCACAGTCCTTGTGGGGAGAAAGGGTATCCCAAAAAGAGAGGACAAATGCCTGAGGCGTTAAAGCCCGCGATTAACTGAAGATCCGCAATATCTCTCCTAACTGGGGTAAGCTAGGAAAGATATTGGAGCATGGAGAGCTTCAGAGGTACCTAGACCCTAAGGTTATGGTATAAAGTTATTGACTACCACAGGAGTGGTTGTGTGTGTCGAATCCCAAACCTGCTGGATAGCATAGGTATGGGTAAAGCCCATCTGTCGGAATCATATAGCTATATGAGCATAGACAGTCAGATAGATAAGTATGTGGATACATATCTATCTATAATATAATATCTCGACAGATACGTATATATACACACACATATACATATAGATAGACATATAAGAATATATCTATAGTGAGATATGGAAGGGCATAAATACACACAAAAGATAGATATGAATATGTAGGCCTATGTATGGGTGTCTGCAATTAAACAGAGATATGCCTACAGCACGGTATTCACATAGGATATGTGGAGAGGAAAGATTCATCTAACAACAAGGAGGTGGAACCTACTTGAGAAGATATATAGAGAATCTATTCCTCCTGGTTATGATCTGCAAGGATGCTAGCTAGTGAAATAACCAGGACGGTTACGTGAAAACAGAGGGTAATATCAGCCTGCAGCTAGGAAATCCTGAGTCTTCCAGAAATCTAGCATGGTAAGTGGACAGAAGATGCATAGAGATGAGATACCATGTTGACCTGCTTAAGGGCAAAAGGTATCATGCGTTCTTACCATGACGATGAGCTGCAAGGAGAAAGAGCCTATCCCCGATTGGGAGTACTATAGACCAAAGCAGGGAATTGGCAACTCCTTAAGCTTTCATGTAAGAGAAGGCCTATGTCCTTTATATCAAAAAGGAGATAGTAAAAGGAGGGAGAACCCTTCTAGTCATGGGAGACATGACTGAAAAGCCTTCTCCAACCATCTAGAATAGCTGTTGGAGAAAAAAAACCCATGCTCTCTAGCAAGGGCCTGCAGTGGAAAGCTTCTCTGTAGAATTGCAGAGAGCATGATGCAGGAGAATGAGGAGATAGAACTGGCTGCTGGAGAGCCAGTATCTCTGCCAACTATGCTGCCAAACCCAGGAGAATGGAGATGGCAGAAATAGAAGACAATCCAGAAAGCTTGTAGTGAGATAGTCTCCAAGATAGATGAAAGCACTGACTTGGAGTCACTACTAAAACTAGACAGAATGTTAGTGGAGGACAAATCTGGTTGTTTGTGGACAGAACCAGTGGTCCAAAGATTAAGGCTCCTGCATAGGCAGCTGCTAGCAAGACAGCAGAAAGAATCTTACTGTTTAAAAACAGAAAGAACAGACAGAACAGGAGTAGAAAACTCTGGACATGTCTGATAAGCTGCCCCAAAGCAAGATCGAAAAAGAGGAGTTAACTCAGAGAGGAAAACTCCGTACTGGAAAGTGACAAAAGTAGAGAGGCTGAAGAAAAAGCCCTCCAGTGAAGTAGTACCACTCTTACAGAGGAAAAAGCTTGGTAAGAGGGTGAAGAGAATGGAGCTGAAGAAGACTTACCCAGTAGTAAGTCTATAGAAAGGAAAAAATACATGCTGGCACAGGAAACTATCATTTGATAGTGGTTAGACCTCTTTCCCTAGCAGGAAGAAGAGGAGAACCATGTGACCTATAGGCATGAACATCCTGACAGCTCATAGAAATATAGAAAAAATGGATGTCTTTTGGAAAGAGATCCATGTCTAGGGGTTAGAATGAAGCGGTGGATTGCCTCTATTAAGAGGAAGCAAACTGCAGATTCTAACCCCCAAGAGTCACAGCATCTGATGATGATTGATCAGAAACCCTGCAGTTGCTGGGTTTGCTGAGCCTGGTGAGAGGTTGGATTCTTCAGACCAGGACGATGGTCCCCCTGTTTGGGAACATCTGTATGATGGGCAGGTGATGGATAAAACCTTCTCCTCCTATGGGAAGAAAGTTTGGTAGGACATTTCCTACCTACTGGGACAAAAGAAGGTATAGAACAACCCCTAGGAACAGGTAAATCAGTGGACAACTGAGTAACCTGACGTAGAGACTCCTTGTTGAAGAGATTTTCTCCAGTGCAAGGAGTATGTCCCAGTCTTTGCTGTGCCCATTTGTCCAAGCCTGAAGCTTGGAGCCAGGCTCTACGTCGTGCCCCTATAGCTATAGCAGAAGCCCTGCTAACAGACTCAAAAGAGTCTAGGGAAGCACGAGAAAGAAACCAAGAGATATTCTGGATATGCGTAAGCAGTGAGGAATAGTGTGCACTCTTGGAATCTGGAAGGAAAGGAGTCAAGAGATGTAATCTCTTTGTGACCTCCTCAAGAGATAGACTCATATAAAAGATATATGAGAGAATTCTTGCAGAAAGCATAGATGTCTGGAAGGTTTGACGTCCAAAGGTATCTAGTATCCTAGATTCACGACCCGGCGGATAAGAAGAGTGCTTTTTCTTACTCTTTATTCGCCTCAGTGCTGATTCCACTACTATGGAATGATGAGGAAGTTGAGTCTTTTGAAACCCTGGAGAGGGGGGCACCTGATATAGGAGATCGGTTGCTCTAGAAAGTGGGGGTACCCTTAAAGGTGCTTCCCACAGACCTAGAAGGAGATCCTGCAAGGAATGATGCAAATGATGCATTGGTAGGAACAGAGCCTTGTGCAGGATCATGTCCAGGGATAGGAATAGCAAGTGATCTTGCTATTTCCAGGAGAAAACTCTGAAAAGAGGGATCTCCAACGGGAATCTCCTTTGGACAGCTTAGATCAGAAGAAGTAGCCCGAGCACCGAAGGATCTATCCAAATATATAGGAATAAAAGGTCCTGCATGGTGCAGGGTGGTATCCTTAAAGGATGATTGCTGGTACTGGCTGTCAGGAGCAGCATCCGTCAGTACCTCATTGTCAATGCCAGGTATCGACTCCAAGCCTGGTATAGAAGAGAGCGATCCTGTTGAAAGAAGCAGGGCAGGAGCTGGCCACGATGCTACTGTGGATACCGGTACCGATGTCGGAGCCGAAGGTGACACAGACGTCGGAGTAGCCATCGATGACAGCTCAAATGGTACAGAGGAAATCAAAGACCTCCGGCAGCCATCTTCGATACCAAGCCTGCGGTACCGATCGGTGTCAGTACCCATGCGTGCTGGTACCCAGTCTTCCAGACTAGAGATCGATTGCAAACTCGGTATCGAGGGCAATGAGCCTGATGAACGAAGCACAGCAGGCACCGACCGCAAAGGTAATGTGGATATCGGTACCGAGTTCGGTACTGTGTCTGATACCGGGGGATGAAGGCCAACCAGTGGCAACTCAAATGGCATCGCAGGAACCGAGAGTTGCGGATCCGAATCATCGGAACCGAGCATTTGGTACCGAGGGGAGCCGGTACCAAGGCAAGTCGGTACCCAATCCTCCAGACTGGAAATTGATTCCAGACTCGGCATCAAAGGAAGCGAGTCTATCGATGCACGTCTGGAGGGTACCGACGTCGGTGGTCGTATCAGTGTCGGTACCGATACCGGAAAGTCAGCCTGGGGAATAGCCACCAGACCCGAAGGTACCGAGGATACCAGATGACGATCCCTGGTGAGGAGTGTTTCATCCAACACCAGTGCCGGAGCCGGGGTATCGGTACCGCTCGAAGCGGATGCCACCACCGGACACGGCTCAGGTATGTTCTGTGGGGGGTGAACCCCAGGAACGACCTGAAACCCCTTATACGCTTTGGAGACCGAAGACTCCCGCTGGGGTTTTGAAGCCAGTGGGCCCTCGAGGGCAAGGCCGGAGCAGTCTACATGCTGTGCATGAGACTTACCACTCGAGGACTGGCTAGTCTTAACAGACTGTTTGTGGGTTACCTGATCCTGTGTAGAAGAAGAAAAGGACGGTGCCCTGAAGTTGGAGGGGAACCGGGTATCGAGGAAATCTCGATGTTGAAATCCTCTTCTCACCAAACTGCTGCCCAAAGGCTCTGGAGGAAAAAGGTCAGACCCCAAACAGGTTAGACACCGGCTTTGAGGGTCTAAAAATAAAGTTGTACCGCCACAGTCTGAACATTTCCTGGAGAAAGTGGCCGGCGGTTCCATGAAGGAAAAAGAAGAGGCCTAAAGGCCTGAGACACTATGAAGAAAAAATAGTCCTTGAAAAAGGAAAATTTCACAAGAAAAGAAAAGAAAACACCGGCGGTACCGGTAGCGTCGGGGAGACAACCGCAACCACAAGAAAAATAAAGAAATAAAACAAAATTTTCTGCGGTGACAGGAGGACGTCCTGCCGGCTCCGCGGAAAAACGAAAACTGAGGAGACGCAGTTGGGAAAGCAGCACGCAGGCATGGTGGGATGCTTCCAAAAGCTCTTTGATTGGACGCTGGGAAGCGTTCCCGCGCGGACTCCGTCGGTACCGACGTACCCATATATGAAGACTCATTCCTGCTTGTTCCTGGAGATTGCATGGTACCGCCAAAGCCCCTCGGGCAGAGAACAGGGTCAGGGCATCGGCGGAGATGGGTCCGAGAGCACATCTCAGTGTCACCTCGTGTCCAGGGACTCTTCGTCCTCTGTCTCCCGTTCAGACTCTAAGTCCGATGCCACACGATCACCTCAGTCGTGGTCCGCGACCTCCGAAGGATCTGCAGTCCAAGCCGCGGGCACTCGCTGGGGAGGACTGGTGCCCCGAGGAACGGGACAAGAGACCGGGACCTCATCCGGTGCCGGGGGCTCTCTCAAGGCTGGTAGCGCTCGAGGACTGGCTCAACGTAAGTCCTCAATGTCGAGGGTCCCATCGTTGGGGTGGATGAACAGGATGAGCCGGACATACACCCACTGCATGGCCATGAGGGCAGATATACTGATCTCTGAGGTCACCATACTGGTCTCCATACCAGTTGGCTCCACAGCCTTCGATGAAGGCACAGAGGGCTTCGGGCCCTGCGTCGGTATTGTCAAGGAGTCCTCGAAGCTGGCCTTGGAAGTCCAAGGCCGGTCGGTGGGTGCCGATGACTCCTTGCATAGGAGGACGCTCCCGCTCCGACTTCTTGGACTCACGCATGAGACTGCGGGGCCTGGAGTGGGATTTCCCCTTCTTCCCAGACTCATCCTGACAAATTGCTTCAATGCAATATCTGACTGGCTCCTGTCTCAAAACCTCAGAATACAACATAAGAAAACAGAAGTACTCTTCATAACAAGGAATCCCAATTTTACCCCCCCCCCCCACAATATCTTAAAGTAAAAGAAGCGGAGTTGCAATCTAAATCCTCAATACGATATTTGGGAGTCACACTAGATCAACGCCTAGACATGAAAGCCCACATAGGAAACATAGTCAGATCAGTTTACTACAAGATCCGCTCACTTAGACACTTACGTTCCATGCTTGAACCAACTGATTTCCGGACAATCTTCCAGGCGTTGGTTATACCCCATTTCGACTATGCCAACGTCATATTACAAGGTCTTCCCCAATCTACATTAAACCCGCTTCAGCTAGCCATGAACGCGGCAGCAAGAGTCATCCATGGAGCCTCCAGGTACGACCACGTTACGCCTCTGCTGATACAGTTGCATTGGCTTCCTATCCAAGCTAGAATAGTTTTCAAGACCTTGATAATCACTTTTAAAGCTGTCAATAATCTCACATCTGCATCCTTATCCTCCCTCATCCATAGCACATCTCCAAATAGAGCAAGAAGATCCATGGCTATAAACTCCCTCAAAATCCCGAAGGAACTTACTATTTGCACTAAATCGACAGCCAACAGAGCCTTCAGTCTCAGTGCCCCAAAATGCTGGAATGCACTACCCCCTGATATCCGGGCTATTAGGAGCCTGACACAGTTTAGGAAAGCCCTCAAATGCCACCTCTTCAACAAGTACCTTATAGAACCCAATGGCGTCACCTAGAGCCCAATAACACCCACTGATACCAGTCCCAGATAAATCTACGGTATATCAACAACTCACCAAGTTTGATATTCATCCCTATAGTGGGCTGGTGTTTTCCTATGAAACCTCTGTGCATATGATTCCATGTAATATGTTTTGTAAATAGTTACCCCGGTTATCCAAGTTATTTATGCCCTGTTACCTGTAAACTCATACGTGTTAAATGTACTGAGCATTTTGTTCCATGTGAACCGCGCTGATGATGAATAGTGCGGTATATAAGAGACTGTAAATAAAATAAAAAAATCCTCCAGGGCGGTCTTAAAGGATTTTGTCTTCTTACGTTCCATCTCTGGAGACTTCTGCTTGGAGGGACCGCGGCTGTGGGACTCTAAAGAGGCTTGGGCTTAGCGGGGCACTGAGCTATCTGAGGTGTCCATGGAGCGTGGTGTCACCAGAGACTCCGGCACGGAGTCAGACTTCTGGAAAACTTTTTCCTGCTGCTGACGGCAGCTCTTTAGGGCCTTTGAGGCCATAGTTCTGCAGAGTTCGCAGCAGGAGTAGTTATGTTCCGGGCCAAGTCACCAGAGGCAACAGTCGTGTGGGTCGGTGAGAGACAATTTTACTAAACCAATTGCACTTCTTGAAGCCACTGGAGGCCATCGAAAAAAGGGTGTCGCCCGCTGTCCACAAGGGTCCGAGGTCTTCGGCTGAAAAAGGCGCAAACGCCAGTTGAGAGACACCTCAATGAAAAAAGAGAAAAACAAATGAACGAACCAGAGGAGTGATGCCAAGGCAAGCTGGCTTGGGGGCGGTTAGGAACTGGTACACAAACCGGACAAAATGTAACAAAAACAACACTTTTTCTGAGGAAAACTGGACAACATCCACAGGGTTCCGTGGAAAAAAGGAGACTGAGGCAAGATGGCACCATTAGGCAGGAAGGGGACCACGCATGAGTGGTGCATCTCCGAAAAGCTTTCTTTAAAAGCTGGGGAGATGCTTCTGCATGGCCTCTGTCGGCACTAATATCACCCATAAGTGAGGACTGATTTACTGCTTGTTCCCAGAGAAATAAGACAAATGCTGGACATGTGCGGGGGAAGGAAGACAAATATTGGACAATGTGGGGGGGAACAGGAAAACAAATACTGGACAACGAGCTGGGGGGGGGTGAAGCAGGAAGACAAATACTGGACAATGGAGGGTAGCAGGAAGACAAATGCTGGACAAAGGTGGGGGAAGGAAGCAGGAAGACAAATGCTGGACACGTAGGGGGCGCAAGGAGAAAAATGCTGGACAATGGGGGGTGGGTAAGTAGGAAGAGAAATGCTGGAAGGGGGAAGCAGGAAGACAAATTCTGTACAAAGTAGGAGGGAAGCAGTAAGGCAAATGCTGGACAAGGAGGGGAGAAGCAGGAAGACAAATGCTGAACAGGAGAGGGAGGTGAAGCAAGAAGAAAAATGCTGGACGAGGGCAGGCGCTACCCGATAAGCATGGAAGGGGGGCACCAACGTCAGATGGTTCTGTTGCTAGCCACCCACCCCCCACTCCCCTATTCAGGAAGGCCTGCAAAGCGCCAGCGGCCTAGTGAAGAGCCTGCCCATGAGACATGCTGCTCCTGTGGGCAGAAGGCTGTGACAGGCTGCAATCACTATTCACAACCTTCTGCCCATGGGAGCAGCGTGTCCCACAGGCAGGCTCTTCACTGTGCTACCAGCGCTCCATAGGTCATTTTGAATGGGGAAGTGGAGGCGGTCAGGTGGCCAGCAATGGCACCCTCCTGACATCGGCTCCTGTGGGCTGGCTCTGTTTTTCTTGGACACAGTCACGGCTGGCAAAGACCCTGTCCGCAGGATATACAGCTCCTGCAGACAGAAGGTGTGAGAGGCAGCAATCATGGCACAGAGAAGCAGAGCCTTCCTGTGGGAGCAGCATGTCCTATGGGCAGGGGCTGTGCAAGGCCAATTGTGCCCCGACTCTCTGGGCTGGGATCATGGCTTGCACAGCCCCTGCCCATAGGACATGCTGCTCTGTGGGTAGGCTCTGCCCCTTGTACATATAAGAGGTGGACATGAGGGGACACTGGGAGGTGGATGTGGATGGGCACAGGGAGTCAGAAGGGAGATGCTGGGTGCAGTGGGGGAGAATAAGGAGGCAATAGGGATAAGATTGAGATGGGGGGCTAGGGAAATAGAAGGGGAGATACCGGACATGGGAAGGGGCATAGGAAGAAGCAAGGAGGGGAGATGCAGTGGTGGATGCTGGCCAGGAGGTTATAGGGACACTATAGGAAAATGCTGGACTTGGGGAGGGGGGACAGAGGGACACAGAGCTGAGCACAGGGCAATAAGGGAAGAAGGAAATGCAGGACATGGGGATAATAGGGAGAGAGAAGGGAAAAGATGGACATGGGGTAAATAGGTTGAGAAAGAGACAGAGAGATGCTGGACATGGGAGTAATAGGGATGGGATGGGATGGAGATATGGTAGATGCTAGTTGTAGGGGGAATAGGAAGGGAGAGGGCAGACAAAGAAGGAAAGAGGGAGCAGCGTAGTTACTCACCTGTAACAGGGGTTCTCTGGGGACAGCAGGAATCAGTCTTCACATATGGGTGATGTCAGCACCAATGGAGTCAGCACAGTAACCTCTCCCCAGCTTTCATAGAAATCCGTTAGGAGATCCACCAGGCACCCGTGGATACCTTCCCACCCAAGGGTGTCATCTTGCCTCAGTATAGCAACAAAAAGAAAAGCAACTCCACAGGGAGGAGGGAGGGTTGTGAGGACTACGCTTTTTCAGGGAACAAGCAGGAAGTCAGTCCTCACATATGGGACTCCCTAGCTACAGACTATCGAAAAAACCTGTAAGCCACGGGTGACCCCAAAAAATGAACCATGAGGAACAATGAGCTACAGTTCTGTCGCAAGATCTCCGCAGCGATCTCAGTGTCAACTAGGGAAACCAGCTCTCCAGTAGCCTGGACACACAGAAGGGCCAGAGGGCAGGAGTTGCCTTAAACCCTAAACAAATGAAGGAATACTGCCTGGCCAAAGGTGCTGTTCTGCTGGGACACCCCCCCCTCTAGGCAGTAACGTGCTGCAAAAGCATGAAATGAAGACCAGGTGGCAGCCCAGCAGATCTCTGCTAAGGGAACTGAACAGAGGTTCGCCACAGAAGCCGCCATGGCCCGGATGCTGTGTGCTGTGACACGATGCTCCAGTGAAAGACTGGCGTGACCATAGGTAAAGGCAATGCAATCTGCCACTCAGGTGGCCAGGGTATGCTTGGAGAATATTAACACACAGGCGATTAGGGTCATACAAGATGAAGATCTGCAAGGAGAGGCGGATGGGGCTTGGTCCGCTCTAAAAGACCAATGCCCATTTACAGTCTAGCGTATGGCGCGCAGACTCTGCCCTACTGGTGTGAGGGTACGGAAAAAAGGTGGGAAGCACCACCTCCTGGTTAAGGTGGAATGGGAATACCACCTTAGGGAGGAACTTAGGGTGCGTCCGGAGCACCACCCTCTGAAAGTGAGCCACGAGGGGTTGGGCAGAGAAGGGCTACACCATGATGAAGTGATCATGTGCCAATAGCACACACTGAGGTGAACCCTGAGGGAGCAGGACTTCAGACCATGATTAGCAGGTACAGCACCAGCTGGACAGAAAAGGAGAAGGGGTTGGCACCCCTCTCCGCACACCAAACTGGAAAGAGACACCCCTTGAAGGCATAAGCCTGCCAGATGGAATACTTGAGTGATACCAGCAGGACCTCTTCCACCTTCCTGGGCAAATCGAAGTGGGCCAGGCTGCCCTTTCAGCAGTCAGGCCATCAGGGCCACAGACCCAAGGTTGGGGGTGCAAGAGCGAGCCATCCTCCTGTGACAGCAGATCCGGGGCGTTCCCCAGGGGGACTGGGGGCGCACGGGACAGGCTGAGCAGCAGTGAAAACCACGTCTGCTGAGACACTATGAAGATCAAAGTGGCCCAGTCGAGCTGGACCTTGAAGAGGGTCTTGGCAATGAGTGGTGTGGGGGGAGGCATAAAGGAGGCCCCTCATCCACAGAATGAAATACGAATCTGCCGCCACCCAGGAGTGGTATGGCATTCTGGAGCAGAAGCAGGCCAGCTGAGCTCAGAACCCAGCTCAGACGGTCCCGCCAGAACATTCTCCTGGCCGAGGTACACTGGCCTAAGAAGCATCCTGTTCTCACTGGCCAAAGTGCAAAGACAGACCACTTCCGAGCACTTCCCCACTAGAACATCGCCACCGGATTGTCCGTTTGGATCAGAATGGCTTGGTTCCACGGGTGGTACTGGCTCAAACAGCGCAAGCAATGGCTTAGAGCTCTAGGACGTTAATCTGTTGGAGGCTCTCTCATATCGACCACAGGCCTTGAGTGCGGAGGTTGCCTCAATGGGCTCCCCAGCCCACTTGGAGGCATCTGTAGTGAGGACACTGAGGAGTCGGGATCTGAAAGGGCATCCTTGCCAGCAGGTTCGGTGGCGGTTGCCAGTAGGCAAAGTACTCAGCAAGGGGACAGGTGACAGTCAGTCTATCCTGCAAAAGCCCCATCGCATGGGACCACTGGGAGCAGAGTGCTCAATGGGTTGGCCACATATGGAGATGGGCATTGGTCGTTGGTCGTGATGTGCACTGTCGAGGCCATGTGCCCCAGGAGGCACAACATGAGCCAGGAAGAGACCGAGTTTTGACCCTGAACCTTGCGATGGCCTTGTCAAGGGCGAGGAAGGCTTTAGCCTGGATCGTGTCTATGAACGCCCCTATGAATTCCAGTCTGTGGGACGGTTGCAAGTGGGACTTGGGGTAGTTGATGACAAATCTCAGGTGCTCAGGGTGAGAAACGGTTTGGCATGCGGCCTGCTGCACTTCGACGGCTGTGCTGCCTCTGACCTACTAGACGTCCAAGAAGGGAAAGACCAACACCCCTTGCAGCCATAGGTGGGCAGCAACCACCACTAGGCAATTAGTAAACACCCTTGGGGCCGAAGCCAGACCAAAAGGCAGGACAATGTAGTGGCTTCCTTCAATGACAAACTGGACTTATGGCTGGGTGGCATGGACGGATGGGAATGTGCTTGTATGCGTCTTTGAGATCCAAGCAGCATAGCCAATCTCCCTGCTAGAGGTAAAGCAGCAATGTTCCAAGGGAGAGCATCTTGAACTCCTTCACCAGGAACTTATTGAGATCTCGAAGATCCAAAATAGGACAAAAGCTGCTGGTAATCTTGGGAACCAGGAAGTACCATAAGTAGAACCCCTCACTCCTGGGGTGGGGCGGTACTAGTTCCACAGCCTTCTTTGCTAGAAGTGGACCCAGTGAACTCTCGCTGAAGCAAGTCACAGTGAAGGGGAGTCATCGGGACTTCCCCTGGGAACAACGGGGGCAGTGTCTGATCGAAATGGAGGAGGTAACCCTCCCTCCACAATCTGTAGGACCCAGGCTTCGGTGGTAATGCAAGACCACCAGCTGGCAAAGAATACCAGAAGCCCCCCGATGTGCTACGCAACTAGGCCTCCTGGGAGAAGGAGAGGCTATGCCAGAGGAGTCAAAAGACCCCATCCGGCTGCAGCTGGGGTGCCTGGGGCTTGGGGACCTTAGGTTTACGCAGGCCATGTCCCTGTCTCTTAGCCTGCTGGCCCTATTGGGGAGCTGCAAAGGCTAAGGACTGGGGGTAGTTTTCATAAGCCTCCTTCTTTGGGTAAAGGGGCTTTCCCCCCAAATCCTTACATCGGGAAGTGTCAGCAGTTTTCTTGGAGAGCCTGGTACTGATCAGGAATCTGGACTCCAGTTCGGCGGCCTTGACTGTCATGGGAATGCGGAAGAGATTCTCCCTCCGACACGGAACAGACTAGCTTGTTCTGCACCCATTGCTCCAGGTCGGAGGACTGTAGCCAGGCTTAGCGGTGGGCACTAATGCCCACCACAACTATTTTGGCCACAGACTCGAAGCTGTAATAGGCTACACGAGTGATGAATTTGGAGCGCTCCTTGACCATAGAGGTCAGGATCCAGAAACACTGAAGAGGTTCTTCTGCCAGCCAAGCCAAGAAACCAGCAAGCTACCTCGCCATATCCCTCAAGTACATGCCAATATAGAGCTGGTAGGCCTGGATCCGGCCGACGAGCATCGCGCCCTGGTAGCACTTTTGGCCCAAAAGGAGAGGGCCTACCTACTGGGGGGCACCAAAGAGTGTGTCTTCTGTTTTTTTATCCTATGCATGGCCAATCTCACCACCATAGAATTATGAGGCAGCTGTGCCTTTTGGAACCCAGGACTGCTGCAGACTCGATACATGGCATCAAGCATCCGACTCACAATCGGCACCAAAGCTAGGGTCTGCCACATACGGAAGAGAAGCCATTCTAGGATGGGGAGAATCAGCAGCGTGTGCCTCCTTTAGAGGGGCCTCGTACTGGAAGATCTCGAGGCCCTCTGCCCAAGGCTCCTCCTTGGATTCTGTGGTAAAGGCCAAGGCCTTCACCATGTCTCGGACAAACTCCAAAAAGGAGAGGTCCTCGGAAGGGGACCTGCACTGATCCTCCAGAGGGGAGAGGTGAAAAGGGACATCCTGATGGAGGCGGGTATTAGGGCACATGTCATCAGTCTCCCAGTCCGACTCAGAGTCGGAAGAGACCTCGAGAATGCTCCAGGCCTCGGGGCCACACCAGGGCACCAGTGCTGTGGAGCCCCTGCAGTCTGAACCGGAGGCGCAGGCCAGGGAAGCCCTCCACCATGTTTTGAGGTCGATGATGCTCGAGGATCAGTTCCACTACCCCCGGAGACGCGGTGGAAGGGCTGGTGGTTGGGACCGACGACCCAAAGAAACTGGGCACTGGTCTGCACTGCTGTGCCAAGAAGGCAACGATGCTGCGCTGGAGGGCTGCCCATTCTGACCTCAAGGCCAGAAGGCTCCGCAGCCACTGGTGTGAGCACCGAAGGCTTCGGACCTAACACAGGCTCTGTTAAGGGGGCATCCTCGATGAGGATAGGCTCGGGAGACTGGGTTGATCTCCCTATGCCAATGGCACTTTCCCCCACCGGGAAAACTTGGAAGGACCCTCCCGGTCATTGCCCCCAACATCATGTCGGGGTTCCAATGCCGATGACGGTGGGACTTACCCAAAGCTCTGGCGTTATCGCCCGACATTGCCACAGACAATGTCCAGCTCTTCAGGGGATGGCCTTCAGAAGAGGATCCCGTCTGATGCCCCGCAACCTTAGGGCTCAGAGTGGACAAGGCCGTCCACCAAGGCAACCATGGCGGTCCCCGAGGGCAGAAACGGAGCAACGCTGGAGCAGAAACTGAGATCTTCCTGAACATGGACTCTCACTGCTTCTCACGGTTTCTCCATCCCTTGCTCGTCACTTGCTGAAAGAGCCCACAGGAGTTGTCATCGTGGTCCTCACTGAGGCAACGGAGGCAGCAATCGTGCAGGTCCATGCGGGACATAGTGTGCCCGCAGCGGTTGCACTGCTTGAACCCACTGGCCAAGGACATAGTGGGGAAGATGGCGCCCAAGAGATCAAACTCAAATCCTGGCCAGGGAGGGTGTGATGATTGCCGCGCACCGAGGAAAAAGACCCCGAAAGTCAAAAAGACAAGAAAAATGAGTCACTAATATGGCAGCAGAACCAGGGAGGCGAGAAGGCACTGGTACGTGTACTGGAGAAGGAAAAAGAAAAATTAACCTTTTCCGGGATGCAGGCGAACGTCCAATGCGTTCCAAGGGAAAAAGCAGAATGGGGCAAGAAGGCATCGTTGGGCAGGAAGGCACACACGCATAAGTGGTGGATTTCCCAAAAGCTTTCTTTGAAAGCTGGGGAGAAGTTACCACGCAGGCTCAGTTGCTGCCAATATCATCCATATGTGAGGACAGACTTCCTGCTTGTTCCTGGAGAAGAGATGTTAGACATGGAGGGAGGGAGAGAGAGAGAGTGTGAGCAAAAGACTAGGGAATAATGGCCAGGGAGGAAGAGCTGGATAATTGAAGGACAGGGGTGAAGGTTCAAAGGCGGTAGGTAGATGGAGTAAAAAAAAGAGAGGGATTGAGAACTGGATAGTAAATCTGGGTGGACAGTAATAGAGAGAGAAATAAATGTAAGAAAGATGAAAGGAAAAAACTCATCCAAAATGGAAGGAATTTAAGAAAATAAAAGGAGACACAACAAATAGTAGACCATAGAAAGAGAGCTAAGAGAAGACAGAAGAAAGCTGATGCCTCAGATTGGCACTAGTATGATCAGAGAATAAAAGAGTCAGACAACAAAGATAGAAAAAATAATTTTATTTTCAATTTAGTGATTGGACTTTGCACTATATTACTATATTTTACACAGTATGAGGAACTGCATCTCTTATTTCTCTGGTATGCAGTCTGGCTTCTTAGGGTTTTAGTAACGCAGCTTATAATAGGGTTTCAACTTGTTATCCACGATGATGCCTTTATCTTTATCATTATTTGATATACCGCCCTAGGCAGCAAGGCATCAGAGCAGTTTACAAAAATATAAATTAAAAATAAGGAAAAGGAAAAGAACGCCAATCATAAATAGGACAGGACAGAAAAAAAGAGAATGAAGAAGAGAACAATGGGCAGACGGGGAGGAGAGGAGAAGAATTTAGACTAAGAAGGGAGCGAGCAAAGGGGGAGACTACTCAGGGGAAGGGGAGGGAAGGTCATAAGCCAACTGAAACAGGTGTGTTTTGAGCTGAGATTAGAACCGGAGAAAGGAGATCTCTGCACGTAGTGAAGCAGGTAGAGAATTTTGGAGAAGTTGCAATCGACAAAGTTGGTAATTGGGAAGATCGGCAATAATTGTTGCAATAATCTATTCTAGAAATTGATAGGAGGAGGGTAGTAAGGGAGTGCTGGTCGAGAGAAGAATGAAGAGCACAGATACGATGGAGGGAGAAGAAAGACCTTCGGATTGACAAAGATGCAAGAAGTGGTTTTAAAAAATGTACCAAGTGTACAAGTAACATTTTAGCCACTAATAAACATGACTGGTGTCTAAAACATTTGGGTCCTTAATATGAACCCACTACTTGTCCTTATTGCCAACAAATGACAAAGAGAGGCCTCCAGAACAGAGCCAGACAGTTTGGATCGTTGTTTGCCTTGGACTCTGTTTCAGTGGCTTCCATTTCATCGAGGGCATCAACGACTTCTTATGGGTCTCAGGCTTTATCAAAGTCCAAACACAGAAGTAAGTCAAAGTCTGTGGAGGTTTCCAAATCTTTGACATCAAAACTGACTACGATACCAGCATAAGTATCACGACTCCCCTAGAGGTGCTTCCAATTCAGACTGGCCAGTCAAACATCCCTGGTGAGAGGATCTGTCTTCCAAAGCACAAGTGGGGCCCTGGGATGTCCTGAGGCATCAGCCTCCGGAGAGCTACTGGTTCCATGTTGTGGGACGGTGTCTTAGAGCTCCGTATCTGATTCCACCCGGACATCAGCCATCTCCATAGACCAGCGCATGCTGCTTCTGGAGAGGAGTTTGGCAGCACTCCTGGCAGCCTTAGTACCGATAACATTGAGAGTTTCAGGAGTGCAGACTTTGGCACCGAGCCTACATCCAGGCATATTGGGATTGATGCCAGCCCTCAAACTGGCATTGTTGGAGCATCCAAGGCCGATTCCTCCATTGGAACTGGTCGATACCACTGGTATCCATTGCTGTCTGTTACGATACTTCTGAGTATCGGTATTTGCATCAACCGTCAACTTCCATGAAGCATCAAGGTCAAATCTAAGACCACCAGTACTTTAGTTTCTTGCTGGACTCTGATTCAAGTTCTTCAGAATCTGATGGGGGGACACTGGATTCCTCAGAACTTCTTGACATTCCTTCGGATCCTTCGCTGCCTCAGGAATGGCGTCAGTTCGCACCAGATGATATGTCCTTTCTGGACTTCATACGTGACATGGGCAGCAAGGCTCTCCAGCACAGTAGCCTGAGAAAAGGAAGCGAGGGTGGAGAAATTGGAGAAATTTAAAATATGATTGCTTTGCTTGTTATCTCCAGGAACAAGCAGGAATGTAGTCATCACATATGGGTATCGTCGGTACTGACGGAGCCTGCGCGGGAACGCTCCCCAGTGTCCAATTAGAAAGCTTTTGGGAGCATCCCACAGCGCCTGCGTGCTGCCTTCCCGCCTTTCCCAACTGCCTCTCTCGAGTTCTTCGTTTTCCGCGGAGCCGGCAGGTCGTGTTCCTCTCACCACAGAAACTTTTCCTTCTTTTTTCGGGTCGCGTCTGCCTTCCTCGATGCTTTACCAGTACCACCGGTTTTTCTTTCTTTCTTTCTTTACTAAAAAAAAAAAAAAAAAACAATTCTTAATACTTTTCCCATTTTTCCAGCTGCACGCGCCATTTTGGGCCTTAGGTCCAAGATTTTTTCCATAATGGAAAAACCCTCCTCAGGTTTTAAAACTGCACCAAGTGTGGCGGTACCATCTCCATCACAGACACCCATGAGTGGTGTCTGAAATGTTTAGATCCTGACCATTCCATCTCGGAGTGTATGGCCTGTGCCATGATGTCCAAGAGAGGTTGACAGAACCGAGGCGCCAAGCTCAGTACCCTGTTTCCCTCTGATGCAGCTTCGGTGGCATCGACGTCTTCCAGGGCTTCGCCTTCCTCCCGTGGATCTCAGGTAACTAAACATAAGTCTAGCCGGTCCTCAAAGGGTAGATCTCCTTCTAAGCATCGAGATGCCTCTGGCGTTACCCTTGAGGATTCTGCACCGGCAAAATTGCCCCGGCGGGAGGCTTCGGCTTCCAAAGCATTATCGGGGCTCCAGATGTTCTCGAGGCCTCGACCTCGGCAGAAATACTGGTGCCATGCTCTGGGGTACCGGCGGTCTTCTCCGGTACCGACATCCAAGCATCAGCAGCGTCGTTAGACTAGAGGGTCCTGGCTATTAAACGCAGTCTGGCGGCTCTCCTTGCGGCATCGACACCCTCGGAACCGCGTCAGACAGTTCAACTGGTACCGGCACCAACTCCGGCAACAGTACTGACAGTAAAGGCATCAACATCGGCGTCCGCTTTGCCGGTACCCAGTCATGTGATGCCTTCCGGTACCGTTACAGCGGTACCGATTCCCCTCGGTACCGACTTCGGTGGGTACGGATATCGGGCTCTTCAAGAGCATCCTGACAGAAGGTACTTTGAGTCCTCAGAGGAATCTGAGGATTCTGATAGTTCTGTCAATGGGGGAATGCTTCTCCCAAAGGAGCCTTCCTCCCCTAAACACAGGATGTCTCCTCCAGAGGACATTTCCTTTCAGGATTTCATCAGGGAGGTGGCTCGAGGTCTGTCTATTAATGTGGCACCTGAAACAGAGCCCAGAGCAAAGGATTTCGAAATTTTACAATATCCTAAAACTCCTAAGGAGGCAGCTACCTTGCCCATTCATGACATCTTGCATGATCTCATGTTAAGAATGTGGGAGACACCTCTTAACACCTCTCCTCATTCTCGTAGACTGTATCGAGTCCCTCCTTATCCTGGGTTCCAAAAATCTCAGCTTCCTCACCACTCTATTGTAGTGGAATCAGCTATGAGAAGGATCAAGAGTGCAAAGAGGCATGCCTCTAGTCCTCCAGGACGTGAGTGCAGAACTTTGGATGCTTTTGGACGTCGAGTCTTCCAAGCTTCCATGCTTTCTGCCAGGATCAGTTCCTAGAGTCTATATATGGGAATGTTCCTGAAGGAAGTCACAGGTGATTTAAAGGCTCTGAGTCCTCTTATTCCTGAGGATAGAAGACAGGATTTTCTCACATTGGTCAAACATGCCCAAGATGTTTCTAAATTTGCCAACCGTGCAGCTTTTGACTGTTTTGAGTGCATAAGAACAACCTCTGCCATTGCCATAGGTGCACGTAGAATTGCTTGGCTCCAGGCATCTGATCTGGAGCTCTTGGTACAAGACAAACTAGGAAATATTCCTTGTACTGGTGAGAACCTGTTTGGTAAAGATTGGCAGGAAAAGGTCAATGAGTTGGATGTTGACAACTCCACCTTGGATAGATTGTCCAAGTCCACAGCTGATCCTGCAAGAAAGAAATCTTTTAAGAAACCATTCTTTTCTAAAAAGAAAAGATATTATCCTGCTTATTCTCAGCAGGGACGTTCTGCAGGTCAGCTTGTCAGGAAAGGTCAGCAACCACCCAAAAAAAGAAAAGCAAAGGCTGCTAAGCCTCAGCCATCCCAGCAGTCTCAGCCTCCACAAGGCCTTTGACTTTCAGCTAGAGAACTTAGCCTTCCTGGCTCTCATTGGAACAGAGGCTTCCGCCATTCCAGGAAGGTTGTGTCACTTTGCCCCCAGATGGGGGCAGATAACAGCAGAGCATTGGACACTCTCCATCATAAAAGAGGGGTACAAGCTTCGTTTTTCAAGCATGCCCCCCTCCCACAATGATAAGGCAGTTCAATTCTCCGACCTCTCTTATCAACCTGTTAGGTCAGGAGGTCATTATGCTTCTTGCCCAAGGGGCAATAGAAGAAGTACCCATCCATCAGCAGGGTATAGGGTTTTACTCTCCCTATTTCCTTATCCCAAAGAAAACAGGGGGATACAGACCTATCTTGGACCTCAGAGAATTGAACAAATTCCTTGTCAAAGAGAAATTCAAGATGATTTCTCTCGGAACTCTGCTGCCATACCTTCAGAGTCAGGACTGGCTTTGTTCTCTAGATCTCAAGGATGCGTACACCCATGTTCTCATCCATCCAACTCACAGAAGGTTTCTTCGGTTCCTTTTTCAAGGAAAGCACTACCAATACACTAAAAGTGTCATTAAAAGCATTTAATGAACAAGCACAATATAGAGCTTACCTACTAGATTGTAGGAAGTAGAAACTGTGATGGAGTGTACTGTAGATGCAGTAGCGGAATCTTCAAGGTAACTTCACAGCAGTGAGGATGAAGTTCGAAACCTGGAACGGGCTGGTGACCCAGGTGTCAACTGGGGAAGGATAAGAACGGCAGGTCTTCAATGGAAAGCTTTATGGAAAAAAGCTGAAAACTCTTTTAGGTACAGAGTAATTAACAATGAGGACTAAAAGAAGAAGACTGACCGATTTAGACAAGCTTCCCAGTCCTGAAGGGAAGAGAGGATATGGAAAAAAGGCCCCTATTCCCAAGGAAAAAAGAAGTGTACTCAGAAACACTGAAGATGTACACTGTCTTTCCTAGCTGGTAAGAGATAGGAAGACATTGAAGTTTGAGACTTCATAGACAGGGAGATCTATAACAGAAATAGAAGCTGTTGATATCACAGCAGTAATTGTATGTATAACCGCGCCCACTTACTGAGCCATATGAGAATAGGCAAAGTGACTGTCTGGACCCCTTAAGAAGGGAAAGCTTTATAGCACAGACAGTTAGGGAGATAGTAGGTAATACATATCGTCCTATGAACATCTCCCAATGGACACACACATATATATATATATATGTAAATATGGAGATAACTACATATAAAGGTAGGTATAGATATGTGTGATATATATATATATATATATATATATATATATATATATATATATGGGTATGACTTATGCCCACACATCTTATAGAAATATGTATGTATAGGATATCAACATACATGAATATAAGCTTGAGTATACATGCCTGCAAGTAAGTCCCAGAAAAACATGCACATAGGGAATGTGATGGGAAAAGATTCATCTAAGAACAGGTGGTGAAAACCACCTGAATATATATAGAGAATCGATTTCTGCAGGAATGTAGTTCAGTGAAATAACCAGTATGGTTGAGTGAAAAAACAGAAGATAATAGCAGTTTGGCAAGAGCACGTCAGGAGCTCTGTAGAACGCTGACATGTCCAATGGACAGAAAAACGCATAGAAGAAGATACCAGGATGACCCAGCCAAGGGACAAAGGGGTACCATGTATACTAAGAGAGTATGCGTTGTCGAAGAGGAGCAGAAGAGCATGATGCCAAGCTGTAAGGAAAAAAGGGCAGATTCCTGCAAGATTGGGAACTCCCTGGACATTCACGCAGAAAAAGCTTGTCTTCTGTATCTGAACGGGAGACAAGAGGGTATAAGAACCCCTATAGTCATGGAATGAGTATATAAGCTTTTTCTACTATATGGAAAAACCCTCAGAGACAAAGTTCAATGCTCTGTAGCAAGGGCCCATAGTAGAAAGCTTCTCTGAAGATTGCAGAGAGCATTGTGCAGGAGAATTAAGACTGAAGTCAGGTGTGTTGCCACATCCTAGGAAAGGATATGGCTAGAAGAAGACAACCTGACGTGAGTAGTATTATGCAAGATAGTTGGAAGTAGCTTGCAAAGACTAGCAAGGTGAGTAATCACTGGAACTCCTGCATGCACAGCAACTGAACAGCAGAGGGATTCTCCTGTGTGAAAACAGAGAGAAAGACAGACAAAGGGAGCGGAGATATTCCTGTCCCTGTCTGATGAGTTGTTCAGAGCATTCAATCAAGGATAACAAAAGTCTACACAGGAAAGGTATTTCAGTACTGTACCAACTCAAGCAGGGGAAACCCTGGAAGAGAGGGGGTTGGAAGGTGACTTACCATATGGTAAGCCAGCTGAAGGAAAGATGTCCATGTGGGGACAGAGACTATCATGGGATAGTTGCAAACTCCCTTCTTAGTGGTAAGAAGGGGAGTATTCCGTAACCCATTGGACAAGTATCCTAACAGGATAGCATACTGAAAGAGAAAGAGCAGTGTAGAGTTTTAAGAATAAACTTCTGCTGAGAAGAAGTTAACAGTAGATTGCAAGCCACAGGAACCTATGGTAACTGGCTATGCTTAGACTGGATAGAGTCTGGAGACTTCAGACTAGGATGAGAGGGTCCCCTGCTTGGGTACATCTGGAGGATGGGCAGGAGAAGGGTGAAACCTTCTTTTCTTAGTGAGAGAAGGTTTGGTAGGACATTTCCTACGTCCTGGGGAAGAAGGCGGCTTAGGACGGTTTGCAGAACCAGGGAAGTCAGTGGAGCAATGAGCAACCTGACTTAAAGCCTCTCTATTGAAGAGATTTTCTCCAGTGCAAGGAGAATTACCCAGTGTATGTTGTGCCCATCTGCTGTGATAAGGAAGCTTATCATAGTTCAGAAAGGAGCTATAATAGAGGTGAATTGGCACTGAACAAGCAACCTGTCTTTGCTGGTAGAAATACTAAAACAGAATGTTTTCATAAAAGACTACCAGTCCCAGAATGCACCAGGTTTCAAACAGCCTCTAGAAGAGCTGAAGTGGGGAAACGTGTGTTCAATCAGGAGAGCTATGAGGTAATCCCCAATCACTCATCTCCAAGGGCAGGGCTTGATTCAGCACAGCTGAGCTGTGCTAGGGTGGAGTATCCCTCTAAACAAGTTAAAAGTAAAACATATTCTACACAGAATCAGAAGCAGTTGAGGAACTCAGAGCTCAAGGACAGAGAGAGGAAGCAGCAGCATCAACGTGGAAGGAAGAAGAGGAAAACATCTTGGAGGTCTAAAGAAGGAGCCCATAGCAGTACGTGTGTTGGGAGTCATTCCAGAGGCAAGCATACTCCATTGGACTGGAGGAAGCCAGAGGAGTGGGGTTACAGAGCCAGGAATTCCCGGACGGCACCTGTGAAGGAGACGGCTGCATTTGGAAGGGGCCCTAAGACCAGTGCAAGAAGGTATGTGAAGAGAGACCCAGTGTCCATGGATCTTGATTGGAAGGCTGGACATAAAAGCTGGACTACTTACTGGCCAGGATATCTGGAGAGGAAACCTAACAGCAAAGGAAGCTCAGGTATGAACTCTGATCTTTGCCCTAGCTCTTCACTTGGAAGATAGCAGGGAAACAAGTATTGTCCTGAGAGTGCTCCATTAAGGAATTCCTCTGAGCCAGACCATGATATTGATTCTATGATAGTTGAAGAAGAAGGAGATATTTTAAATGATCAGAATGAATACATGGATTGCTCTCTGAATAAGCTGCTGTGGTAAAATACTTTCAGAAATACAAGAACCATCAAAAGGGAACTATAACTTGTTCTTTTATCTACCCAGAAAAGCCTGCAAGAAAGCTTTAAGGTAGGATTTGAGCCACGTATAGAAAGTAAACCAGCCAAGAGGTTTAATTGTTGGTAATTAAGCCATGCACAGTTGCACGTGAGCTCTGAAAGGAAACTACTGTTTGTGTGTGAAAATAGAAGAAAGTTATCCTTGAAAAAGAACAGTTTTTGGTTACTTTTGGGTTTTGTTTTTGCTTTTGGAGCACTGCTAAAAGGTATTAGCAGGAGCCCTCAGAAAGACCTTTTCTGTTTCCCATCAAGGTCTTTATTGTTTGATTGATTGCTTAAGAAGCTCAGTTGCTTATATCATGATTTGTTTTTCCTAAGTACAATACTGAAAGCAAGTATCCTTTTGTGTTACCAAGTAAATCTGTGTGGGAGAATTAACCCCATGAATAAAAATATATTTTTCTTTGCTTACACTCGAGCAACACAACTCATTTTGTGAACGGCTGATTCTGGTATGAATGGACTACATTCCCCACAATCCTTTGCAAGTCATAATAGTATTTTGCCTTTGCCAAGACTGTGGACATTCACTCCCAGCGCCCCCGTTTACACTGCTCAAGTCTGAAGCTTGTAACCAGGCCTTACGACGTGCTCCAATGGCAATAGCAGAGGATCTGCTAACAGACTCAAAAGAGTCTAAAGAAGCACGAGAAAGAAACCAAGAGATATTCCTGCTATGATTAAGAAGCAAGGAATAGTCAGTGGCTTTAGGCTCTGACAAAAAAGGGGACAAAAGAGATAATTTCTCTGTGACCTCCTGAAGTGTCAGACTCATATAAAAAATATATGAGATGATCCTTGAAGCCAGCATAGAAGTTTGGAAGGTTTGACGTCCAAAAGCATCAAGTGCTTTAGATGCACGACCTGGCGGATAAGAAGAATGCTTCTTTTTGCTTCTTACCTTCCTCAGAGCTGATTCCACTACAATGGAATGATGAGGAAGTTGGTTTTTTAGAAACCCTGGAGAGGGAGGCACCTGATACAGAACATTAGTGGCTGTAGAAGGCGAAGGGACCTTTAAAGGTGATTCCCATATCCTCATAAGAAGATCCTGTAAGGAAGGATGTAAAGGAAGCATTATAGTTTCCTTTTGTGCAGGATCTTGGTGAAGATTAGAACCAGGAATAGGAATGGCAAGAAAGGCTGCCATGTCAAGGAGAAATTTCTGAAAAGAAGGTTCTCCAATGGGAACTATTCCTGGGTAAACTGAAGTTGAAGCAGCAGCTTGAGCACCAGAAGACATACTTGACTGGTGCAGAAAAAGAATCCTGCTAGATGGACAGTGATACTGACAGTTCTGATTCGAGGCAGTTAGTTCCGCATCGTCAGAGCCTGGTATCAATTCTAAGCTGGGCAGAGAAAGGATAGAAGGCACCGATGGAACTGCAGGAATCGACATCGATACCGATATCGGTATCGGGAACGGTAATGTCATCGAAGCAGTACCCAGGGGCCGCTGAAGCGGTACCGAGGTAGCCCGAGAGGCTTGGTAAATATCCTCGGTACTGCGGGGATGGAAACGAGATGGGTCGGTTCCGAAACGCGTTGGTACCAAGTCATCCAGACTGGATATCGATTCCAGACTCGGTATCGAAGGGAGCGAGTCTATCGATGCGTGTCTAGAAGGTACCGACGTCGGTGGTGGTATCGGCGATGCCGATACAGAAAAGTGAATCGGCGCCGTATCGATCGGTTCTGAGGGTATCGAGGACACCAGATGACGATCCCAGGTGAAGAGTGGAACACTCGACACCGGTGCCGATGCCGAGGTATCGGTACCGCTCAAAGCCGATACCAGCCCCAAGCATGGCAGAGATATAGGAAAGTCAGTCTGGGTCATATCGATCGGCCCCGAAGGTACCGAGGACACCAGATGACGATCCCTGGTGAAGAGTGGAACACTCGACACCGGTGCCGATGCTGGGGTATTGGTACCGCTCGAAGCGGATACCACCTCCGAGCATGGCTCAGGTATGTTCTGTGAGGGGTGAGCCCCAGGAACAACCTGAAACCCCATAAATGCTTTGGAGCCCGAAGACTCCCGCCAGGGTTTTATTGCCAATGAGGTCTTGAGGGTAAGGCCGGAGCCGTCATCATGCTTTGCATGAGACTTACCACTCAAGGATTGGCTAGTCTTAACAGACTGTTTGTGGGTTACCTGATCCTGGAGAGAAGAAAAAACCGGTGTCCTCACCTCAGGAGGAAAAACGGTATCGAGGGAAACTCGAAAAAGGGAAGGTCTTCTCCCAATACTATAGCCTAACGGTTCAGGGGAAAAAGGGTCAGGACCCAAACAGGTTAGACACCAAGCATTGGAGTCTAAAAAGAAAACCATGTTTCCACAGTGAAGGCACTTCTTAGGAGAAGGCGGCTCCATGTTGGAGAGGCCTGGTAGGCCCAAACGTTAAGACAAAACTGAGGAGAAAAAATCCTTCTAATTTTTAGAAAAGAAAAGAATAAAGCACCGGCGGTACCGGTATCGGCGGGAAAAACAGCCGCGACCACAAGAAAACAAGAAAATAAGAATTTTAAAGAAAAAAAGTTTCTGCGGTGACAGGAGGATGTCCTGTCGGCTCCGCGGAAAAACGAAAACTGAGGAGAGGCAGTGGAAAAGGCGGGAAGTCACCGCGCAGGCGCGAGGGATGCTCCCAAAAGCTTTCTGATTGGATGCTGGGGAGCATTCCCATGCAGGCTCCGTTGGTACCGACGTACCCATATGTGAAGACTCATTCCAGATAGGTTTTGAGGTTCTTCCTGAAGGTCTGTAGGTCGTTTTGTTCTCTGAGGTGGTCAGGGAGAGTATTCCAGAGGTGAAGGGCCATGTGAGAGAAGGCTTTCTTACTAGTTATTTGTCTAGCTTTCCTAAAATCACTTGGGATCATAAGTTTGTTTTTGTTTCCCTTGTGTTGGTTGCGGTTATTATTTTCTTTTGTGATAAGTGTAGAAAGGTACGATGGGGAAATGCATTGATAAGTTTAAATGTTGTAACAATTTTTTTATACAACTTTGTTTTAGTAGCCAGTGGAGAGCGTTGAGTGATGGTGTAATATTTTCAGTGGAGATAGTGTTCGTGATTATTCTTGCTGCAACATTTTGAGATATTTGGAGGCGTTTTAAGTCCTGTTTTGTGATGCCTTGCAGGATAATATTTGCATAGTCAAGGTGTGGCGTTACCATTGCTTGTATAACTGATCTAAGATCATGAAGGTGCAGTAGAGGGCGGAGTTGTTTTAGGAGTTTGAGTTTATAGTATATCTTTTTGGTTGTTTGTGTAATATGGGTTGTAAAGTTAAGTGAGCGGTCAATGATTATCTCTAGGTATTTAACTTCATTTTTAACCGATATGTTGATGTCATTGATTCTAATTGTTGAGGGAGGGAAAAGGTTCTGATGTAGAGGTTGTGATTCTCTAGCCAGTTTGTGATTTCAGCAAGTAGTTGGGTCGGTGGGTTTAAGGTGTCCCATGGAAAATAGATCATTACGTTGTCCGCATAAATATGCTAATTTACGCGGAACCTTTTACATATGGAACATATTGGTTGGATATAAATATTAAAGAGAAGGGCAGAGAGAGCGGAGCTGTTGTGGTATGCTGTTTTGGTGGTATTCTTGATGTAAGATTGCAAGTTAAACTTTTGGTCTAAAGTGATACCTAGGTACTTCACCTCTGGTTTGACTATCAGTTCATTATCTAGGCTTTTGGTAGGGTGAATGTGGGATTTCTAGTGATGTATAAGGCTTTGGATTTTCTGACGTGTATGGTGAGGTTTTGTTTGTATAGCCATTCAGTCATGTAATCCAGCTTGTTCAGTTTTCTGAATAGGAATACGGATGTTCTAGGGCCCACTGCAATATTTATGGTGCTGCTCTTTTCTGTGTATGCTCCATGTTGTATGAGTTTCAGAAGTTAGTGCTGTTATGGAATAGTAAATTTGCTCTATGGGTCTTGTATCCTGGGTTCTTGGAGTAGTCAACTGTAGGGTGTTGGTTGGAGGGTACTGGAATATGAATTGTCAGATATGCAATTTTGTGTTCTTTATGCTAATTGACCTGGAAAAGGGAATAACGAGTGAGGTTATCAAATTTGCAGATGACACAAAACTATTTAACACCTGTTACAGGTGACTAACCACACTTTCTCTGGGAACAAGCAGGAAGTCAGTCCTCACATATGGGACTTCTGAGCTCTAATCTACCGAAAGCCCATAACAAAACACGGACTCCTTCACAAGGAGACGCAAGCAGCAGCAATTAAGTCTGTGTCCATAGACCACAGTAGGATCCCTGTGTCCGATGAAAACCAGTACTCCGGTAGCATGAACACAGAGGGATCGGAGGGTAGGAGTTGCCTAGACCCCAAAGAGATTACGGAGCACAGCCTGGCTGAAGGCACTGTCCCGCTGGGACTCCCTTTCCAGGCAGTAATGGGCTGCAAAGGTATGGACTCAAGACCAGGTAGCACCCTGGCAGATGTCCACCATCAGGACAGGTTTGCCACCGAGGCTGCTATGGCCCTGACATGGCCTTCCAGTGGGAGCTCCGCATATTCATAAGCGAGGGCGATACAGTCCGTCACCCAGGTGGACAGCATACACTTGGTTGCCGCCTCCCCAAGTCTACTGGGGTCGTAGGAGACAAAAAGCTGAGTACCTTTGCGGTGGCCCTGAGTGCATTGGATATAGAAGGACAACGCCTTCTTACAATCCAAGGCGTGAAGGACTGTCTCCACGCTACTGGAGTAAGAAAGAAGGAAGGGAATACTACTCCCTGGTTGAGAAAGAAGGATGATACAACCTTCGGAAGAAATTTTGGGTGCATGCAGAGCAACACTCTGTTCTCGTAGAACCTGGTATAAGGCGCCTATGCCAATAAGGCCTGAAGCTCTCTAACCCTGCAAGCAGAGGTGAGTGCAGCCAGGAACACCAACTTCCAAGAGAGGTATCGTAGGTGGCAAGTACCGAGAGGCTCAAAGGGTGGGCAATTGAGTTACCCCAAAACCACACTGAGGTCCCAGACCCTTAAGAAAATGGGTCACCAATGGCTGGACTGAGAGGGGTTTGCCATCCACCGGTGGTGTTGCGCCACCAGAGCACTAAGGTGCACCAGGACAGAGTTAGACTTGAGCCCGGATTGCGAGAGGTGGAGAAGGTATTGTAACACCAAACCCACCGGGCAGGAGAACAGGTCAGCCCCGTGCTCGGCACACCAGGCCGAGAACCTGTGCCATTTGAGAGCATAAGCTTTCCTAGTAGAGGCCTTGCAAGAAGCCAGCAGGATCTCTTCTACCTCACCTGAGAGGTGGACAGAGGCCAGGGTCACCCTTTCAGCAGCCATGCTGTCAGCGACAGGGACCCCAGGAAGGGGTGCAGAAGAGAGCCCCCTTCCTGAGACAGAAGTCCCGGAGAGTTCCCCAATGGGATGGGGTGTCAAACAATAGTCAGAGGAGCAGCGGGAAGCACGGTTGCCGGTGCCACCGAGGGACTATCAGGATGAGCGAGGCCCTGTCACAGAGGGTTCTGAACAAGGTTTTGGCAATCAACGGCTTGGGAGGGAAGGCGTACATGAAGCCCTCTGATCATGAGACGAGAAACATGTCCGCTGCCACCCTGGAGGGGTGGGCCTGCTGGGAACAGAAACAGGGCAACTGGAAGTTGTCCAGGATGGCGAACAAGTCCATCACGAATTTCTCCCAAATCTGGAAGAGCTAGTCGGCCACTCTGGGGTCCAGCTGCCACTCGGGTGGCTGGAAGACCCTGCTCGCCCAGTCGGCCAGCAGGTTGTTCTGGCCTGATAGATATACTGCCCGCAGGAGGATTCCCTGTTGGATTGCGTACAAGCAGGGGACCGGTGCCTCCCGACAGAGGGCATGGGACCCTGTGCCCCCGTTTGTTCACATAGAACATCGCTACCTAGTTGTCTGTCTGAACCAGCACAAGCTGGTGGCGCAGGTGGTGGCAAAACGCTCGCAGGGCTAAGTATATTGCCCGCAGCTCCAGGAGGTTGATCTGCTGGGTGCTCTCGTCTGGTGACCAGCTGCCCTGGGTTTGGAGCTCCTCGCAGTGGGCTTCCCAGCAAAGCAGGGAGGCATCTGTGGTGTGGACCCTTGAGGGGCTCAGGGCCTGAAAAGGCCTGCCTGCCTCAAGATACTGTAGACTGCCACCAGACCAGAGAGTCTGCCAGTGACGGGTTACAAAAACTCTGTCTCGGAGGCACCCTGTGGCTTGAGTCCACTGGACCCGGAGACACCACTGCACCGGCCTCATGAGGAGGTGTCAGGGGTGATGTGGACCTTGGAAGCCATGTGCTGGAAAAGGCACAGAAGAAGCTGAGCAGGCACAGAGGGACGGTTCTGAATGTCCCGAGCCAGAGTCCTGAGATGGACGGCTAAATCCTAGGGCAGGAAAGTGTCCAGCTTTACCTCAATGAACTCAAGACATTGCATCGGGTGGAGGTGAGACTTGGGGTAGTTATTGACAAAGCCCAAGAGCTGCAGAACCTGGATGGTGCATGCAGTGGCCTGCTGCACCTTTGAGGCTGTGGCTCTGAGCCAGTCATCCAGGTAGGGGAAGACAAAGACCCCCTGGGGACGGAGGAAGGCGGCCACAACTGCCAGGCATTTTGTGAAGACCCTTGGGGCAGAAGCCAAACTGAAAGGGAGCACCCTGCCCCTACTATGAACCGCAGGTTCTGCCTGTGGTTGGGGTGGATGAGGATGTGAGTATAAGCATCCTTGAGGTCTAAGGAGCATAGCCAATCTTCCTGCTGGAGGTATGGCAGCAATGTTCCAAGGGAGAGCATCTTGAACTTCTCCCTCAATGTGCAGGTCGAGAATGGGCCTTAGGCCTATCTGTCCTCTTTGGCACAAGGAAGTACCTGAAGTAGAACCCCTTGCCCTTGAGATGGTGGCGCACCGGTTCCACTGCTTTGTCCTCAAGAAGATCTGCTAACTCCTTCAGTAGAAGGTCCTGGTGGAGGGGAGACCTGAGGGTCTCTCCCGGAAAATAAGGGGAAGGTGTCTGAGTCAGGTGGAGAAGGTAACCCTCCCTGACCACCCGAAGTGCCCAGGAGTCTGTGGTGATGGTCAACCACCTCTGGGCATAGTGGGCGAGACGTCGCCCTGTGGGCTGATGATCTCTTTGGGGTAGAGAAGCTATGCTCAAGGAATCAAAAACTCCCCCCTGGCTGGGCCGGAGCCAGTGCTTGAGGTTTTGAAGCCTTATGAGGGCCATGCCCATGTTCCTTCGCCTGCTGACCCTGTTGGGGAGCCGGGGAGGCCTGGAAAGGTGGGTGGTTTATGTAAGCAGTCCCTTTCCTCAGGTAGAAGGACTTTTTACCCGAGCTCTTTCATCAGTGAGGGGCAGTGGGTCTTTTTAGAGAGCCTGGTCCTTGTCATGAACTGTCTCCAGCTCGGCAGCCTTGTCGGTCATGGGTTTGGCCAAAGAGGTTCTCTCCTTGGCAAGCGACATCGACCAATTTGTCCTGAACCCACTGCTTGAGGTCGGATGATTGTAGCCAAGCTTGGCATCATGCACTGATGCCCGCCGCAGCTACTCGAGCCACCAATTCGAACCGTCAAAGGCAGGGATTCCTCGGAGAGACCAACTGAGAATCCGGCAAGTTCCTTGACCAAATCTCTTAGGTACATGCCCATGTACAACTGGTAGGCCTGGATGCAGCCAATGAGCATCAAGCCCTGGTAACACTTTCTGCCGAGGGCATCCAAGGTACGGGCCTCCCTACCGGGAGGGCACAGAGGAGTGTGTCTTTTGACTTTTCAGCCGATGCATGGCCGACTCCACCACCATGGAGTTATGCGGCAGCTGTGATTTCTGGAAGGCCGGACTCCTGTGGACTCGATATATCGAGTCGAGCTGCTTGCTCACCTCTGGCACAGACGCTGGTATCTCCCACATATGGAGCATCAGCCATTCCAGAATGGGAGGGATGGGCACCATGAGTGATTCCCTCGGAGAGGCCTCGTACTGGAGGATTTCCAACTCATCTGCCCAAGGGTTCTCCTTTGGCTCCGTAGGGAATACCAGGGCCTTAGACATATCCTTGATGAAATCAAGGAAGCCCACATCCTCTGGCGGGGAGCGCCGTCGAGGCTCCGAAATGGGAGAGTCTGAGGGGACTTTGCGGTGGCAACAGGTACCGAGGGACGACTCATCCTCCGTCTCACACTCGGAGTAATCCGTCGATAACTCATAGGAGGGCTGCTCCGCAGGCCTCGGAAATCCTGATCCTCCGCAGCCGGTGTCTGGCATACTTAACGGGGTTGATCGCAGTCCCATCAAGAGGGAATTCGATAGAGACCACAGCCGAGGATCGACCTGAGGCCGAAGGACCTCAAGGATCGACTTGAGGCCTCCGGGGACATCTTCAATATAGAGGGCCCGGTGGTCTGGGCGGATGAACCGGTCGTACCGGACAACAGTGCCCACTGCTGGTCCATGAAGGCAGACTAACTGCACTCCAGGGCCGTCATTCTGGACTCCAGGACAGAAGGTTCTGCAGCCTTCGGCGTGGGCACTGAGGGACTCGGGCCTAGCACTGGTTCCCCTGAAGGGGAATCATCAATGAGAATGGTGTCTGGGGACAGAGGCCCATCCAAGGTAGACTCCTTCCAGGGTATCTTTGCAGACCGCTCCTTCTCCAATGCCTTGGACAAGTGTCTCGGACTGCGGGACCTGGCCCGGGGGGGCACCCTGCCAGTCGGATCCGTCCACGGATGCTGCCTTTGAGGGTTTCTTCTTCCTAGGTTCCCTCGAGGGAGATCCCCTTTCTGAAGACCCATGACGGGGCTCGGGCTCAGAAGAGTCTGCCTGAGGTGTCGAGGCTTCAGACTAGGCCCTGGCCTTCAAAGGCATCGGGGACTCAGGGAAAAACCTATTGTGCCGCTGCTTGCGGCGGCTCTTGAGGGCCTTGCTGGACATCCTCTTGCAAAGACCGCTTGCAGTTGTGTGTATCGATTAAAGACATAATTTTTGAGCACTGATCACACTTCTTAAAGCCCCTGTAGCCATGGGGGAAAAAAAATACCCATGTGAGGTCGAAGACTCACCGCGCTGCCAGTTGGAAAAAAGGCACGAAGACATCAGAAAATTAAAGAATAAAAAAAACTACAAAAATAGACCCAAACTCGACGCCAAGGCAGCAAGGTCAGGTGGTGGGAAGAGTACCTTTACGATACCAGAGGAGAGTATGAAACTCAGAGAAAAATCAACTTTTTCCGGGGATCAGCCAGACGAACGTCTGATGGGCTCTACGGAAAAAAGGAGACTGAGCAAGATGGCACCCTTGGGCAGGAAGGGAACCCCACATGTGTGGTGGCATCTCCCAAAGGCTTTCTTTGAAAGCTGGGCGGATGCTTCCGTGAGGGCTCCGTCGGTGCCAACGTCACCCATATGTGAGGACTGACTTGCTGCTTGTTCCCAGAGAAAGAAGATAGATTGTCTGCAGCCAGGGAGTTGTTGGAATGCGTTGAAAAGGCCTCAGATTTCATCAAAAAGATTATTAGTGGTGATGAATCATGGGTTTATAGTTAGGCTGAAGCCTCACAATGGAAGACTCCAAACTCTCACAGACCCAAGAAATCCCGCCAGGTGAGGAGCAATGTCAAGGTCATGCTCAAAGTTTACTTTGATTGCTAGGCTATTGTTCATCATGAGCATGCTCCAAAAGACCAAACCATCAATAAGGAGTACTGCGTCCAAGTTCTGACTTCTATGAGAGATACAGTTGCACAGAGTTGCACAGGAATGGCGAATGGTTACTTAATCACAATAACCCCCCAGCTCATACATCACATCTTGTTCAGCAGTTCTTGGCCAAACACCAAATCGAGCAAGTCCACCAGCCTCCGTACTCACCTGCCCTCACAATCCTGTGGCTTTTTCTTGTTTCCAAAGCTAAAATTACCACTAAAAGGAAGGAGATTCGACGACTTGGAGACCATTAAGCAAAATTCAACATAGCAGCTTCACAGCATAACAAAAGAAGCATTTCAAAATTGCTTCCAGCTGTGGCAGAAACGCTGAAGGAAGTGTGTTTTATCGGAAGGGGACAACTTTGAAGGAGACTGAGTGCAATAACTATCAGTGTTATACTTCTTGCATTATTGTACAAGTCTTGATACTTTTTGATCGCGCCTCGTACATGTGGCCAACATCTAATGGAAGAACAACTGACTGATTGGGGTGGAAGTTAGCTTTTCTGATGGAAAGGTGACAGCTGACGAAGGTTCTATTGGTAAGTGATGATTACTTTGCTCACCAACTTGATGACAAAGCTTGGGATAGTGGAGTTTTATTTGGAAAAGTCTGCTTTTTATTTCATAAAGCAAAACTAGTTCTCCGCTTGCTTTTCAGGTTTTAAATTAACTGTTGTTGGATCTAGGTAGGCCCTTATAGTCTGGCAGGCAAATAGCAGCTTGCTGTCAAGGTTTTCAGATTATTAGAAAAAGATGGGCACTAAACAGGAATATAGCAGCTTGCTTTAGAGTTTTTAAATGAACTTCTGTTAGACTTTGGTAGGCCCTAATACAGACAGGTATTTAATTTCCCTCCCACCCCCCAGCAACCCTCAACAGCAGCACATCCCTTTATTTATAGTTATAACTCCCAATTAAGAGTGTATGTGAAATTTGACACCACAGTCTATGGGAAGCAAACTAACAGCATAAAATACAGCAAATACTCCTACAGGCCTGGATGCTGGATGCCATAACATTCCGTCCTCCTGAGATAGGAGATCTTGAGCAGACCCTAACTCCAGGGAGGGAGCTTGAGAGAGATGTAGAAACAGAGGATACCACACTTGCTGTGGCCAATGTGGAGCTATGAGAATCATATGGCCTCTGTCTCTCTGAAGCTTGAACAGGGTTTTGGGAATTAGGGGAATGGGTGGAAAGGCAAATAGGAAGTCTTGACCCCAGTGAAGGAGGAAAGCATCCCTGGTCTGAGCACCCTGAGCCGGAATTCTGGAACAGAAACGGGGAAGTTTGACATTCCACGGACTTGCAAAGAGGTCTATGTCTGGGGTTCCCCAATTTTGAAAGATCTTGGCTACCTGGTCTGCATGTAGAGACCACTCGTGTGGAACCAGAACGCGACTGAGTCTGTCTGCCCAAGAGTTTTGTATGCCTGGAAGATATACCGCCAGGAGATAAATCTGATGCTCTCTGGCAAGGGCCTATAGTCGCAAAGCTTCGTTGCAAAGCGACAGAGAGCCTGTTCCTCCCCCTGCTTGTTCATGTAGAACATGGCTACTTGATTGTCCGTATGAATGAGGACTGTCTTGTAGCTGAGCAGGGTGCGGAACACTCGAAGAGCAAGGAAGATTGCTCTGAGCTCCAAGAGATTGATGTGTAGATGAGTCTCCTGTGGAGACCAGGTGCCTTGGGTGGAGAGGTCTTGCAGATGAGCTCCCCAACTCATCGGAGAAGCATCTGTTGTGAGAGTTGCTTGGGGTAAGGGTTGTTGAAAAGGCGACCCCACAATCAGGTTTTGAGTGGACTTCCACCACTGGAGGGACAAAATAAGGCGACTTGTGTTTGCTATTTTGTCTGACAGGCATCCTGATGCCTGGGTCCATTGAGTGGATAAAGTCCACTGGGCTGCCCTCATATGGAGGCGAGCATAGGGAACCACATGCACGGTAGATGCCATGAGGCCTAGTAGTTGTAGCATTTCACGGGCAATGAGATGAGGCTTTAGCACTGCTTGAGAAGCTAACTGCACCATGCGAAGGCAACGGGCCTGGGGGAGATAGGCCCTTGCCATTCTGGTATCCAGCAAAGCTCCTATGAACTCTAAAGACTGAGTGGGAGTTAGACTGGATTTTGGGATGTTTATGACCAGACCCAAATACTGAAGGATACGCATTGTGCAGGATAGAGAGGTCCTGGCCTCTGACTCTGTTGGGGCTCGAATGAGCCAGTCGTCTAAGTAGGGGAAGACGAATATCCCTTGAGTGCGGAGAAATGCTGCTACCACAGCCATGCATTTCGTGAACACCCTTGGTGCTGAGGCCAGGCCAAAAGGAAGCACCCTGTATTGGTAGTGCTTTCCTTGAAAAAGGAACCGAAGGAACCTTCCGTGAGTTGGATGGATGAGAACATGGGTGTACGCATCCTTGAGATCTAGAGAACAAAGCCAATCCTGCTCTGAAGGTATGGCAGCAGAGTTCCCAGAGAAATCATCTTGAATTTAAGATAGGTCTGTATCCCCCTGTTTTCTTTGGGATAAGGAAATAGGGGGAGTAAAACCCTCTACCCTGCTGATGGATGGGTACTTCTTCTATTGCCCCTTGGGCAAGAAGCATAGTGACCTCCTGACCTAACAGGTTGATGAGAGAGATCAGAGAATTGAACTACCATATCATTGTAGGAGGGGGCATCCTCGAAAAATGAAGCTTGTACTCCTCTTTTATGATGGAAAGTGTCCAATACTCTGCTGTTATCTGCCCCCATCTGGGGGCAAAGTGACACAACCTTCCTGGAATGGTGGAAGGCTCTGGTCCAATGAGAGCCAGGAAGGCTAAGTTTTCTAGCTGAAAGTCAAAGGCCTTGTGGAGGCTGAGACTGCTGGGACGGCTGAGGTTTAGCAGCCTTTGCTTTTCTTTGTTTGGGTGGTTGCTGACCTTTCCTGACAAGCTGACCTGCAGAACGTCCCTGCTGAGAATAAGCAGGATAATATCTTTTCTTTTTAGAAAAGAATGGTTTCTTGAGAGATTTCTTTCTTGCAGGATCAGCTGTGGACTTGGATAATCTATCCAAGGTGGAGTTGGCCTTTTCCTGCCAATCTTTACCAAACAGGTTCTCGCCAGTACACGGGATATTTCCCAATCTGTCTTATTCCCAGAGCTCCATATCAGATGCCTGGAGCCAAGCAATTCTACGTGCACCTATGGCAATGGCAGAGGTTCTGCTTATGCACTCAAAGCAGTCAAAAGCTGCACGGTTGACAAATTCAGAAACATCTTGGGCATGTTTGACCAATGTGAGAAAATCCTGTCTTCTATCCTCAGGAAGAAGAGGACTCAAAGCCTCTAAATCACCTGTGACCTCCTTCAGGAATATTCCCATGTATAGACTATAGGAACTGATCCTGGCAGAAAGCATGGAAGCTTGGAAGACACGACGTCCAAAAGTATCCAAAGTACTGCACTCACGTCCTGGGGGATTAGAGGCATGCCTCTTTGCACTCTTGATTCTCCTCATAGCTGATTTCACTACAATAGAGTGGTGAGGAAGCTGAGTTTTTTGGAACCCAGGACAAGGAGGGACTCGATACAGAGTATCCAGTCTACGAGAATGAGGAGAGGTGGTAAGAGGTGTCTCCCACATTCTTAACATGAGATCATGCAAGATCTCATGGATGGGCAAGGTAGCTGCCTCCTTAGGAGTTTTGGGATATTGTAAAATTTCCAACTCCTTTGCACTGGGCTCTGTTTCAGGGGCCACAGTAATGGACAGACCCCGAGCCACCTCCCTGATAAAATCTTGAAAGGAAATATCCTCTGGAGGAGACATCCTGCGCTTAGGGGAGGAAGGCTCCTCTGGGAGAAGCATTCCTGCATTGACAGAAATGTCAGAATCTTCAGATTCTTCTGAGAACTTGAAGTACCATCTGTCCGGATGCTCTTGAAGAGCCCGATACCCGTACCGACCAAAGTCGGTACCGGAGTATCGGTACCGGAAGGCATCGGATGACTGGATACCGGCAATGTGGACACCGATGTCGATTTATTTATTTATTTATTTAATCAGTTTTATACACCACCTTATCCTTCTATCAAAGTGGAGTCAGAGCCGGCACTGGTTGAATTGTCTGACGCGGTTCCGAGGGCGTCGATGCCGCCAGGAGAGCCGCCAGACTGCGCTCAATAGCAAGGACTCTCTGGTCTATCGACGCTCCCGATGCCTGGATGTCAGTACCGGAGAAGATCGCCGCTACCCCAGAGCATGGCACCAGTAGTTCTGCCGAGGTCGAGGCCTCGAGAATATCCTGGAGCCCCGATAATGCTTTGGATGGCGAAGCCTCCCGCCGGGGCAATTTTGCTGGTGCAGAATCCTCAAGGGCAACGCCAGAGGCATTTCGATGCTTAGAAAGAGATCTACCCTTTGAGGACTGGCTAGACTTATGTTTAGTTACCTGAGATCCACGGGAGGAAGAGGAAGCCCTGGAAGATGTCGATGCCACCGAAGCTGCATCAGAGGGAAACAGGGTACTGAGCTTGGAAGCTCGGTTCTGTCGACCTCTAGTGGACATCATGGCACAGGCCATACATTCCGAAATGGAATGGTGAGGACCTAAACATTTCAGACACCACTCATGGGTGTCGGTGACGGAGATGGTACCGCCACACTTGGTGCACTTTTTAAAACCCGAAGAGGGTTTTTCAGGTATGGAAGAAAATCTGGCCCTAAGGCCCAAAATGGTGCGTGCACCTGGAAAAAATGGAAAAAAAAAAGTACTAAGCATCGAGGAAGGCAGACGCGACCACAAAAAAGAAGGAAACTTTTCTGCGGTGACAGGAACCCGACCTGCTGGCTCCGCGGAAAACGAAGAACTGGAGAGAGGCAGTTGGGCGGGAAGGCAGCACACAGGCGCTGTGGGATGCTCCCAAAAGCTTTCTAATTGGATGCTGGGGAGCGTTCCTGCGCAGGCTCCTTCGGTACTGACGATACCCATATGTGATGACTACATTCCTGCTTGTTCCTGGAGATAACAAGCAAAGCAATCATATTTAAAAAAAAAGAATAGTAAAGGACCTCACTCGCACCCCCCCCCCCACCATAGACCACAGACTTGTATAAAGAAGATACAAAATATGGATCAAAGTCAAATACTAATCCAAAAACTGCATTCATCATTGGACTACACAATCATATATACTACCAAGATAACACAAACTATAATGGAGGGCATTATTGGAACAGTAATATGGACTTTACTATGAGCCACAGGGGCTTATAAAGAGAAAAGGAAAAGGTCAAACAAAAACCCATCCAATACGGTTCTAAGGAACAGGTGGTCAGGTAGGGCACCCTAATAAAGAATCATTAGCAGCCATGATTCTTCCCCCACTCAAATAGAGGAGAAAACCTGACTGGCATCAAGGGGGAAAGAGGACCCAAGGAGGAGGAGGAAGGGCTCTAGTAATACGGGATACTGACTAATCAAGAAGCAATAATAGTGTGCAAGAAAAAAACGTATGGTCCCGTAGCACCCACCACCAAACAGAAACATAAGGAGATAGATAGAAACAATAAAAGACAAGGCTGGGAGAGAAAAAGTAAGCAGCAAAGGGAGTGCACTAGGTCAGGTCCAGAAAACCATCATGTTGGGGTGTGGCAGGTGCAGGCCTGTGACCCACGGTGTCTGACATAAGCAGGCCAGCATGGCTAGCTTGACCTGTAAATGAGGCCTGTGGAGAGGCATATAGGATTGCACATCCCCCAATATGCTGCTATTGTAGGATAGAACTCTGTAAGAGAACTAAACTAACTTAGGTAAGCAAAACTGAGAGATGGAAAAATACAGAAAAACATGTTTAAAAGTTACTGATAAGAAAAAGTACATCTGCAAAGAAATAATTGGGAGTGCTGACAGATGAGTTGCAGAGCCCTGCTCCTCTGCATGCACAAATTGGTTCTATGGCCTTGAGAGTGTGAAAGTAACAAGTTGATGAACTGACCATTGTAATTGGGACTAGAAGGGGGGTATGCAGGTGTCATGCCCACTGAAGGGACATAATTGGGTAAACTTATCAGTACCGGGACCAATGGAAGGGGTACGGGAGGTTACCGGGACCAATGAAATGTTTTTCTATACCTAGAATGGAACAGAAGTCTATAAAAGTTGTTGTAATGCTAGAAAACTTTGCTCAGCCATTTTGAAATTGACTGGTTCGAGACTTGTGCACAAATAAATGATTTGGACCTTCTGAACAGACTCCTGGTATTATTGGTTTGTCTGCGCTTTGCTGCTACATATTCTTGGTGCATTGGCCGGGAAGTTGTGGAATCAAAGTGTATATAGGGCAATATACCACGACTTTCCGCCTCTATAGGCTTGGTCCTGCCGGGATCGCGCCCTTCCGACGAGGGCTGCTCCCTGGCGCCACCGGTCCCTTGTATCGGAGGGAGCTGGTCGGACCTCGGCGGGTGCCGGGCCCGGCTGGAGCCAACGCCTCGAACCCGAGTAAGGGGAGTCCGAGGTCCAACTCATGCGCCTGCTTGGGAAGTTTGAGGACCGGATCCGGTGAGTATAGTTTTGATTTGATGTCTAGACAGAAATAGAAAGAGCAGTACTGCCATTGGAACTTGGAATTTGGAATTTGTAATCTCGAGATATTGGGAATTGGTAAGAGAGCTTGATCACCTCTCAAGGAAGGGCCGAGTAACCCCGCATGGGGATTCGCCGGGTGAAACCCCCATCCTTTTTGTAATTGGGAAAAAGACTAGTCAGAATAGATAGAAACGAATGCATTCTGGGATACGTTGCTAGCATGATTGTGTGATTGAAGTGTGAATGAGAGGTCTGGCAGCACGGAGCAAGTGAAGGCGGACCCCTGAGTAGCGCATTTCCTGACCGGGCAACCGCGTTCAGGTCGCGAAAAGGGGGAAGCGATTGTCGTCTTGTCTTGTTATTTGTACTCCTTATACGTTTCCAGGGCCGTGAGGACCCCTTACCCACGGTCCGCTCTCCTTTTCCCTTCTGTCTGTTGTTGCGCGCACACATCGAAATGGGAGGGGCGGGGTCTACTAGAAACACTCCATTAGAATGTATGATCGCACATTTTAAAGAGGGATATTCAGGAGATTATGGTATTAAAATGACAGCAGCCCGTTTGCAGATTTTGTGTACTAGGGAGTGGCCCGATCTAGACCCCATCTGGCCCCGAGAGGGAACGTTCAATGTAGAGATTATTCAGTCAATACATCGTAGAGTGCGGATAGCGCACCCCGATCAGTACCCCTATATAGATTCCTGGTTAAGTATTTGTGAAGATCCGCCCCCCTGGGCGCAGCGCTGTTATGAGGAACAGTGCCGAATAATGTTAGCTAAAACAGATTCTAGTCAGAAAACAGAACAGCCCAAAATGAAAGAGCAGGATAAGAAATCCAGAAAGAAGCCCATCCTGGTAGATCCTGATTCCCCAGAGATAATTCCAAGACAGCCCCGAACCCCAGGTCCAATAAGAGTAGCCCGGCGTCCTGCTCCAGAACCCCAGACACGGCCGGAGCGGGAGCGGGACCCAACCCCTGATCCCCCTCCTGGAGGGCAAAGAGAGGAATCAGCTGAAGACGAGGATGCCATAAAAAGCGAGTCAGAAGCGGAGGTAGAAGAAGGAGAAAAAGAGAATGCCCCAGACGAGGAGGACAGTGCACAAGCGATTGCTAGCACTAGCACGCCAGTAAAAGATATACCCAAAGTGAAACCTGTTGGAAAAAAGAAAGTGACCCCTTCAAAGACAATTACAACAATAACCCTTAGATCCCAAAAGACACCTACGGCGGCCAAAATGTTTCCCTTACGGCAAGTTCCGGGGGTGCCCGTAAAGAATGATAATGATGAGGTGGTAGCGGGACCCCTAACTTATGTGTATATCCCTTTCTCTACAACTGATTTGTTAAATTGGAGGTCGCATTATGCCTCCTATACTAGTAAGCCCCAGGAGCTGACAGAATTAGTAACTACTATTATGGAAACTCACCAACCCACTTGGCCAGATTGTCGCCAGCTCCTGACTACCCTATTCACGACAGAAGAGCGAGCACGAATTAGGAAAGCAGCTATTGAATGGATGGCAGAGAACCCCGTAGCTCCAGGACTAGGGCAGAATATAATAGACCGTCGGGAAGCAGCTCAGAGAGAATTCCCGAATGAAGACCCCCATTGGGATCCAAATACAGATGAAGGATCCACAGCCCTAGCCCGTTTTTGCCAAGGCTTTTTACAAGGCCTGAAAAGGGGGGGCCAGAAAGCTATGAACCTTTCCAAAGTTGCAGGAGTTATCCAAGGGATAGATGAGAGCCCAGCAGATTTTCATGAAAGATTAACTGAAGCATACAGAATGTATACTCCCTATGATCCCGAGGCACCAGGAAGTTTATGTATGGTGAATTCTGCTTTTGTAAACCAGTCTCAACCAGACATTAGACGTAAATTACAGAAATTAGAAGGGTTTGCGGGCATGAATGCAACACAGTTATTGGAAGTCGCTCATAAAGTGTATGTGAATCGTGATAATGAAAGACAGAGAGAATGTGATAGAAAGATGAAGAAGAAAGCTGATTTTTTGGCTGCGGCCATAGTTGAACAGAAAAGGGGAGGTGTCCCTAGTCGAAGGAGCAGAGGAAGAGGGCGGGGTCAAGGCGGAGGCCGGACCCAGAGGCTAGGCGTGAACCAATGCGCCTACTGCAGAGAGGAAGGACATTGGAGAGATGCGTGCCCACAACTTGTAGATGCCCAGCAAGATGACGACAACGATCATCAGTGGCGAGAAGAAAGACGAGGCTATCCCCGAAATCGAGGAGGAGCCAATCGAGAACAATTCCAGCGAGAAAGAGGAGGAGGAGCCATTCAAGCATTGGCCACACCGGCCCATGATGAGAATGACGTGGATTAGGACAGACCGGGCTCCCAGTTTGCTTTAGGTCTCCAGGAGCCTATGGTCGGAATACAAATAGGAGACCAAATTATGGACTTTATGGTTGATACTGGAGCACAACATTCAGTAATAGACAAAAAGATAGCCCCATTTTCTACAAAAGTAGTCACCATTATAGGAGCAACCGGTGCCAAAGCTACAAAATCTTTTCTCCAAAATCGAATATGCAGTCTAGGAGGACAGCAAATAACTCATCAATTCCTTTACATGCCCGAATGTCCAGTGCCACTACTGGGACGAGATATGTTAGCCAAGCTTCAAGCACAAATATCTTTCTCTGAACAAGGAGAAATGCAAATGACAGTAAATCCCCAAGCCAAACCAGCAGGAATAATGCTGCTGACAGTTCCCCGAGAAGAAGAATGGAGATACTACATTGATGATTCTGTCCAAGACACCTATTTTGAACAAACTTTGAAAAGTATTGATGCACCACCTGGAGTATGGGCAGAAGGCAGTCCCCCAGGCCTAGCCAAGCATATAGTTCCAGTAATGGTAACCCTCAAGCCTAGTGCTACACCAGTGCACGTCAAACAGTACCCTCTCCCAAGAGCTGCAATTGAAGGCATTCATCGCCACCTACAAAGATTGCTCGAGTATGGCCTACTAAAAGTATGTCAATCCCCATGGAACACTCCACTTTTGCCAGTAAAGAAACCTGGGACGGATGACTACCGCCCAGTACAAGACTTAAGAAGAGTAAATGATGCAGTTGAAACTATACATCCAGTTGTACCCAATCCTTACACTCTTCTAGGACTAATACCTGCTGAAGCTACCCATTTCACTGTACTGGATTTAAAAGATGCATTCTTTTGCATAAGATTAGCCCCTATAAGTCAAATATTGTTTGCATTTGAATGGCAGGACCCCGTCTCTGGAAGAGGGGGCCAACTCACCTGGACAAGATTACCCCAAGGATTCAAGAATTCGCCTACCATCTTTAGTGCTGCACTAAATCAAGACCTTTCAAGTTATCCAGTGGCCCCGGGGAAGAGAGTGCTTCTCCAATACGTGGATGATCTGCTGATAGCTGCCATATCAGAAAGTGAATGTATACTAGCCACCAAAGACCTCTTGCAGTTACTAGATGAAGCTGGATACAAAGTTTCCAGAGCCAAAGCACAGCTATGCCAAAAAGAAGTGAAATACTTGGGTTTTCGTATAATCCAAGGGAGCCGAAGATTGGGCAGAGAAAGAAAAGAAGCAGTATGTAGAATTCCAACTCCAACAACCAGAAAGCAAGTCAGAGCCTTTCTGGGAGCGGCAGGATATTGCCGAATCTGGATACCCAACTTTGCCCAAATTGCCAAACCACTGTATGAAGCCACAAAAGGAGAAGAGAAGTCGCCACTGGAGTGGGGACTTGAGCAGGATACAGCCTTCAAGACGTTAAAGGAAGAATTGATGTCATCACCAGCACTTGGACTACCAGATGTCCACAAACCTTTCCACTTGTTTGTACATGAAGCACAGGGAAATGCCTTAGGCATGTTGACTCAGAAATTGGGAAATTGGGAGCGACCTGTAGCATACCTATCGAAACAATTGGACCCTGTGGCCAAAGAATGGCCACCTTGCTTGAGAGCAGTTGCAGCTACAGCGCTACTAGTGAGCGAAGCAGACAAGCTCACACTAGGACAGAACATACGAGTCACTGTGCCACATGCAGTCCTTGCCCTTATGGAACAAAAAGCAAATTATTGGCTCACCAATTCCCGAATGTTGAAGTACCAAAGCATGTTATGTGAAAACCCACAGATACAACTCGAAGTGAGCCATGCCTTGAATCCAGCTACCTTGATACCCATCAGTGAAGAACTCCCAGAACATGACTGTATCGAAGTCATGGAAACTGTGTTCTCCAGTCGACCTGACTTGACAGATGTGCCCATAGACAATCCTGACCAGATCTATTACGTTGATGGGAGCAGTCTCATCTTTGATGGACGACGCTGTGCCGGATATGCAGTCGTCACTCAACACGAAGTAGTTGAATCATCAGCTCTAGCCTCAGGCACATCAGCCCAGAAAGCCAAATTGATAGCACTCACCAGAGCATTATTGTTAGGAGAAAAACTGGTGCTAAATGTATATACAGATTCCAAATATGCCTTCACCACTCTGCATGCCCATGGAGCTCTCTATAAAGAATGAGGGCTCATCACATCTGGAGGAAAATCAGTCAAATATGGTCCCGAGATATTGATGTTACTTGATGCAGTTTGGGCCCCAACACGTGTAGCTGTCATGCATTGCAGAGGACATCAAGCAGGAAAAGGAGAAGTTGCCCGAGGAAATAGATTTGCAGATGCCTCAGCACGACAAGCAGCTATGACAGGACAAATTGCCCCACAAGCTATACCAATGCAAGCAGCATTGTTTCCAGTACCTTTGAATTTATGGACACCACGATATACCACCAAAGAATTGGATTACTACTGTAACAAAGAAGATGGAGTACTGAAAGATGGATGGATTGAGCTGCCACCAGAAGAGGGCAGTCAACCTCCTGGACGAATAGTAATTCCTCAACTATTAGGAACATCTTTTGTCAAAGCTTTCCACGAAGCCACCCACTACGGGAAGAGTGCTATGGAAAAAGCACTCAGACCACATTTTTACATCCCTCTGATGACAACCATATCAGCCTCAGTAGCACGTCAATGTCTAACCTGTGCCAAAAATAATGCCAAGCAAGGCCTTATTACGGCACCCCGAGTTCAGTCAGGAGGTGTCACCCCCATGCACAACCTCCAAGTTGATTTTACCGAAATGCCAAGAGCCAATGGATACCATTACCTATTAGTATTAGTTTGTACTTTCTCTGGGTGGGTAGAAGCCTTCCCAACCAGAACTGAGAAAGCCCGAGAAGTTACCAAAGTCTTAATGAGAGAGATTGTTCCTAGATTCGGAATTCCAGCAGTAATACGGTCAGACAATGGACCCTCATTTGTCTCCCAAGTTACTCAGCAGTTAGCAAAAGCTTTGCAGATACAATGGAAACTCCACACTGCATACAGACCCCAGAGTTCAGGGAAAGTTGAGCGAATGAATCGTACCTTGAAAGCCCAAATGTCCAAGCTTTGTCAGGAGACACACTTGAAGTGGCCCCAAGTACTCCCAATAGCTTTACTCAGAATACGCTCAGCTCCTGTAAAGTCAACAGGATTTTCCCCTTTTGAAGTCTTGTATGGTAAACCCCCACCAATAGTGCAGGGAGTCAAAGGAAGTTTAGCCCAAATTGGTTCAGAAGTAACCAGACAAGAACTCCTAGCTCTTAGTTTTGTTCTGCAGACTCTCCATACGTGGATCCAAGACCAGTTGCCTATCAACTTGACGGAACCCTTGCATCCCTATCAGCCTGGTACTTCGGTGTGGATCAAAGATTGGAAGAAGACACCGTTGGAACCCCATTGGAAGGGACCGTACACCGTCATCCTGTCTACCCCAACTGCAGTAAAGGTAGCCGAGATCGACGCCTGGATCCACCACAGCAGAGTCAAGCCCGCCGCTGATCCTGAACCTGAGCAGTGGACAGCAGAACAGCATCTTGATGCACCCTTGCGAGTTACTCTGAGACGGCAACCAGCAGCTTAGACACTTCATCACAAGTGCTTTGCAGTAGCCAAGTCTTTTGAAGAGGATTGCTGTTTTCTATGCAGCAACAGCTTTGTTTCAACGAACCCAATTTGTGTGTGATTTGACACACTACTTTGAGACTACATTGACTAAGCCAGACTACACAAGCCAACTAAAATTGCTAATAAGTTGGTTAATGTGTACTGGACAACCTGAGGATCTTCAATCAACACTCAGCACCCGTTAAATTGCTTCATTAGCAAACGGGACGAAGAATAAAAGACCGTCGTGATCAAGATCAGCAAGCTGAGGATTCAGAAGAACTCCAATCAACATCAACATGCATCTTTACTTTTGCTTTGCTTTGGTTGCCTTCTTTGGAGGTTTTGAACTGACTTATGCTTTACCTCCATGCACTGCCTGCATTACTTCTACTCGAACTGGACTGAAAGTAACTCAGACTTTGCTTTATCATTCTTACTATACCTGCAAGGGAACAGTGACTCGGTGTATCTATAACACCACTGAACTAAATGTTTGCACTCATGGCAAAATCAAAGCATGCTATAATCCGCATCAGAATCCATCCTATTACACGATGGAAATACGATGGAAGGATTCAGATGGACCTATATTAGCTGCTACGCCACCACTTAAGGACATTACTAAACCTGCTGTTTTGAATTTTGATGCATGTAATGCTATTAATAGAGATAGTTATTCCACCTGTGGTACATGGGAGAAGGCGTATCGAAATGACCATAAGTACATGTGTCCAGAAGGTGCCACAGGATGGAGAAAGTGTACAGGTAAAAAGGAACCAGGCTATAGTACTGCCCCAGCAGCAGACTACTATTGCCCGTATTGGGAATGTGTTTTTTATGCTACCTGGAATACTGGTGTAACTGATGAGAAAATAGATAAACGAATGGCTACTTTAACCAAGCCAACCACAAATGATAAATGTCAGAAAGATGCTTGTAACCCCTTACACTTACGTATACACAATCCCCATGCATGGAAACAAGGATACAAGTTTGGTTTACGTATTGCTGGAGGGGCAATAGATCCAGGAACCATTGTATATATCAGATTAAATACCCAAGCCCACAAGTCATCCAAATATCATATTCATAATACCTTTTATGAAGCCATGCATGTAAATAAGTTTGAGATCCCTCATCCCTCACAGAATCTATTTTTAGAATTAGCTGGAGCAGTAGTATCTAGTCTTAAGATCACAGATTGTTATTTCTGTGGCGGAACCCAAATGGGAGATCAGTGGCCCTGGGAAGCCCAAGAATTGAATTATTCTATGATTTACAATCAGACTGAATTACACAAGGCTACCAGTGAATGGGTGTTAGCGCACTCAATCGTTGGACGTCTTTGCTATGCCAGAACTGGACCCCAGTTCACCCAGAAGGTAGGACAGCTGGTCTGTCTTAGCCAGAAGTACTATAATGCCACGACCAAAAAGACAGCATGGTGGTCAGGAATTAGACACCCTGAACCTCCTAACCCATTAGCCAGATTTCCTGAACTTGCTGGTTTATGGACTAACCTTGCCAAAGTCCAAGCCTGGCAAGCCCCACCTGGCCTATATTGGATCTGTGGGAAACCGAGCGTATGCACAACTCCCGCCACACTGGGGAGGAGCATGTGTCTTAGGAACCATCAGACCTTCTTTCTTTCTTTTAAACACTGAACATGGAGAACAATTAGGATACCCAGTATACACTACCCACCGACACAAAAGAGCACTAAGACAGAAGAGAGAGGCCTTACAGATAGGCAAGTGGGAAAAATGGCAAGGTGATGATTGGCCACCAGAAAGAATCATTGAGTATTATGGGCCTGCCACTTGGAATGATGATGGTATGTATGGATATCGTACTCCGATCTATATGATTAATCGTATTATTCGCTTACAAGCAGTAGTTGAAATAATAACCAATGAAACTAGCCATGCTCTTACGCTCTTAGCTAGACAAAGTACTCAGATGCGCACTGCTATATATCAGAACCGCTTAGCACTTGATTATTTGCTAGCAGCTGAAGGAGGAGTATGTGGTAAGCTGAATTTAACTAATTGCTGTTTGAAAATAGATGATAAAGGTCAAGTAGTTGAAGAAATTGCTAAAGATATGCAAAGACATGCTTATGTGCCAGTACAAACTTGGCACTCCTTGAAATTTCCTAATTGGTTTGCTAACCTCTTTTCATGGGTGGGAGGATTTAAAACTTTCATTGTCTTAGTACTAATTCTTGTTGTTGTTATTTTCTTATTACCATGTTTAATCCCATGTTGTATGCGTTCTATTCATAACACTATTGATAGCACAGTGGAGCGGAAGACCGCCACTAAAATAATGGCTTTGTATAAAGCCAGTCCTAGCCGAAATCCTTCAATCATGATGTGATTCTTCAAAAAGGTGATTCAATTCTCACACCTTATTAAGTAATAGGGTGAGATTAATCAAAGGGGGGAATGTGGCAGGTGCAGGCCTGTGACCCACGGTGTCTGACATAAGCAGGCCAGCATGGCTAGCTTGACCTGTAAATGAGGCCTGTGGAGAGGCATATAGGATTGCACATCCCCCAATATGCTGCTATTGTAGGATAGAACTCTGTAAGAGAACTAAACTAACTTAGGTAAGCAAAACTGAGAGATGGAAAAATACAGAAAAACATGTTTAAAAGTTACTGATAAGAAAAAGTACATCTGCAAAGAAATAATTGGGAGTGCTGACAGATGAGTTGCAGAGCCCTGCTCCTCTGCATGCACAAATTGGTTCTATGGCCTTGAGAGTGTGAAAGTAACAAGTTGATGAACTGACCATTGTAATTGGGACTAGAAGGGGGGTATGCAGGTGTCATGCCCACTGAAGGGACATAATTGGGTAAACTTATCAGTACCGGGACCAATGGAAGGGGTACGGGAGGTTACCGGGACCAATGAAATGTTTTTCTATACCTAGAATGGAACAGAAGTCTATAAAAGTTGTTGTAATGCTAGAAAACTTTGCTCAGCCATTTTGAAATTGACTGGTTCGAGACTTGTGCACAAATAAATGATTTGGACCTTCTGAACAGACTCCTGGTATTATTGGTTTGTCTGCGCTTTGCTGCTACAGGGGCATCGGGTCAAGATCCACTTTTCAGATTATTAAAGCCTATGCTAATAGTAATAGGAAAGCAAAGTAGCCGGTTCCCATCAGGAGGACAGCAGAGAAAGGCAGGGAACGCAGCGGAACCTAGAGAAACAGGTAAACTTTCTGTCCATCTAAAGATGTAATTTAGAGGACATTCCTTCATTCGGGGGCCAGTTGAACTCACTAGCAGTATGGGTTCCATACCTCTGCAAATATCTCAGATTCATCTTTCAGCGTATAAGAGGGCTTATCCATACCCATGAGCTCCTTCACCCGGGCACACCAAGTTAATAGCACTGGGCCCCAGCTATCCTTCCACAATCAGCAACAACCATAAGGGCAGCTAACAGTAGTAGCTCCGGTAGCCTCTTATTACTGTGCAGGACACACAAAGGTAGATCTAAGTATCCCAACAAGCAAGATATTGGGACTACTGAAAGAGAGCTACTAACTCTCTCACTGGTGGATTGTACCACCTGTGACTAAAAACCCTGGATGCCGGGGCACTCACACGAAAGATGGTAGAAGATGCCAACTCTCCCACATTATTTACAACAAGTATTGTCTTTAGAAATACCCAAGGGTTTCAAACACACTGGGGTCACATATCAAAGCAAAGTGTGGGATACAGTAAGAGTTTACATCGCACAGCTCTTGTCTGATCTTAGGTTATCTGCATATGTCATTAAATTCCAATGAAAGACATTGCTGATGAGAGAGTACTACACATCGGCACGGTAACCCACACCTTGCTTTGACATATGCAGACAGCTCAGAGTTTGAATTATTTAAACCCAGAATAACAGCATTATGTCTTAATAGATCCAATGAAGAGTATAACTCTCTAAACCTTTACAAAAATATATTAAGTAAAATAAAGTGGAAACAGCAGGAATCAGTCTTCACATATGGGTAAACATCACCAATTGAGCCCACATGGGAACACTCCCCAGCATCAAATAGGAAAGCCTTTCGAAGACCTCCACTGCACCTGCATGCCTGCCTTCCTAACTACTCTCCTCAGTTGAGTTTGTAGCTGGAAGACAAAGAGGTAAATAGACGACACCTACAGGGATATAGTCCTGAAGTCCCACCTCCAGTCTCGCAGCATCCCTGTTATCATGGAGGAGAGAGGTCACGAGACAGGAGAGCATCACCCTGGTGTGGCAGGAAGTGATCCTGCAGCTAGGACCTGTCCTCCAGGTGATGTAAAACCCTCTCGCACCGAGGAAATTTCTCCAGGACCATATGCCCATGAGGGAAGGGTTAGGACAGCCATTATAGTTTTTAAATAGTTTTTGTTAAATCAGTCAGGGCCTAGTAGCAGCAGTTTAAGTTTAAATTTAAAACACAGAAGAGAGCTTTCTGGTTAAATTTGGAACCCAGCAGAGAGCTTGCCATTTAAATTTAATAGTCACTCAGGGCCTAGCATCAGCAAAGTACTTTTAGTTTAAATTGAAAACACAGAAGAGAGCTTTCTGGTTAAATTTGGAACCCAGCAGAGAGCTTGCCGTTTAAATTTAATAGTCACTCAGGGCGCCTAGCATCAGCAAAGTACTTTTAGTTTAAATTTAAAACACAGAAGAGAGCTTTCTGGTTAAATTTGGAACCCAGCAGAGACCTTGTAGTTTAAATTTAATAGTCACTCAGGGGCTAGCATCAGCAAAGTACTTTTAGTTTAAATTTAAAACACAGAAGAGAGCATTCTGGTTAAATTTAGAACCCAGCAGAGAGCTTGTAGTTTAAATTTCATAATAAGTTAGAGCCTAGCAGCAGCAAAGAGCTATAATTTAAATCAAATCAGAATATAGCTTACCTCAGCAGCACAAGACAGGGTACTGTGTAGCAGCCCTCTTTTAATAAGTGTTATTTCCCTCCCTCACTCCCCAACACCCACCCACCACTAGGATAATCGTAGCTTTATAGGTACTTACACATCTTAAAAGACAGGAGTGCTCTCAAGTGAAGCACGTAACCCAAATCAGTCATACACTAAGGACCTGAGATTAATTAAGCTTCAGGTGAACAAGGTATATTAAACGTATTAGGTACAGTTTTATTAGTATAAATATCTATAGCAACCCTTAGTAAGTAAAGAACTTAAAAGATCTAAACACAAAATTAAAACTAAGATGCATGTCCAGCGCAGTAAAACCCGGCTTCTTTGGAAAATTTAGTACACGAAGATTAGTAGCCCTGGAGGCATTTTCCAACGCCTCCAGCTTATACTTAATGGCGCCATTATCTACACACAACGAAGAAGATAATTCAGAAACAGTTCTTATCTGAGTTCCCATATCTTCCAGTTGAACAGCCATCTGGTCACACACAGATACAGTCTGATCAATTCTTTCCGCATTGTTCTGAATGTTCGCTGAGTTCTCTTGTACACATGTGGACATGTTTAAGAAATATCTTTTAGAGATCTTAAAGGTGCCTTCTGAGCTTTTGCCGCCTTTGAGTAAGGTATATTACCTTCCCCAAGCTAAGAAAAATGCTGATGTTCCATTGGCAGTATCTGGTGTGAACTTTGATGTTCTGAATGTTACAGCTTTGCTTGAAGATTCTGGTGGTGAGGGAGTTTGTACTTCCTCTACCCTGTTAGTACATTGTGCGCTGGTTTCTGACAAAGACTGGTTGTTGAGGTTATTTTTTAAGAAACGCAGAGAGACCTTTTTTGGTCATATTGTATCGATGTTTCCTGATCTTGTAAAGGACACTCAAAAACGGCGTAAACAGTTTCTCCTTTATAAACCTGGAGTCTTACGAATTGGAGGAACTTTCTTTCTACGTTTTCCATGCAGATGTCTAGTTATTATTAATTCTACTCGTTATGTTTTTTCTGATCCTAAAGATTTGGATACCTTTATTAATGCTAGACTGTCTGCTTTGTCAGTTCCAGAATGATTAGATTTGACCTTCCTCTTATTATGAATATACCCAGGGACTCTAGTAGTCAGTTGATATTCTTTAATTGTCACTGTGATGTTGATTGATTCCTTTTATTGTTTACCAGAGGGCTCCTGCTCTGGCTTAACTTTTCTTCCCACCTCCTCTCACTATGGGGTCTACAGTGGAGTTATGGGACATTTATTGCTTTGTTTGTGATTTATTGAGATATTTTCACCTATAAGTCTCCTTTTCAATGACAAGATGTATTATTATTCTTGTTGTTTATTAAGTATTCAATAAAGAGATTAATAAAATTAAAAAAAAAAAACTAAGATGCAGACAGCAGTCCAGCAGACAGATGAGGGCTTACCAGTCTTTTGCAATGAGTGTCACATGTATGATTTTCTCCCAGTTGGTGAGAGGTCTTATGTGTGCACTAGGTGTAAGGAGCTCTTTGCTCTCAGGGAACGAGTCCGTTCTCTAGAGGCTAGAGTAGCAGACTTCGAAAACATAAGAAAGACAGAGAGGTACATAGATGAGACCTACAGGGATATAGTCCTGAAGTCCCACCTCCAGTCTGGCAGCATCCCTGTTGCCATGGAGGAGAGAGGTCACGTGACAGGACAGCATCACCCTGGTGCAGCAGGAAGTGATCCTGTAACTAGGAACTGTCCTCCAGGTGATGTAAAACCCTCTCGCACCGAGGAAGTTTCTCCAGGGCCATGTGCCCATGAGGGAAGGGTTAGGACAGCCATTATAGCTGGTGATTCGATCATTAGGCATGTAGATAGCTGGGTGGCTGGTGGACATGAGGATCGCCTGGTAAGATGCGTGCATGGTGCGAAGGTAGCGGACCTCACGAGCCACCTAGATAAGGTCTTACATAGTGCTGGGGAGGAGTCTGCTGTCTTGGTACATGTCGGTACCAATGACATAGGAAAATGTGGTAGGGAGGTTCTGGAGGCGAAATTTAGGCTTTTAGGTAGGAAGTTGAAATCCAGAACTTCCAGGGTAGCATTCTCTGAAATGCTTCCCATTCCATGCGCAGGGCCCAAAAGGCAGGCAGAGCTCCGGATTCTCAATGCGTGGATGAGACAATGGTGCAGAGATGAGGGTTTTGGATTTGTTAAGAACTGGGGAACATTCTGGGGAAAGGAGGGGCTCTTCCGAAGGGATGGGCTTCACCTTAACCGGGCTGGAACAAGGCTGCTGGCATTATCCTTTAAAAAGGAGATAGAGCAGCTTTTAAAATAGATAATAGGGGAAAGCAGTCGCCAAAGAGCGGATGGTTCGGAAGAATGTATCCTTGAAGGATACTACCAAAAGCAGAGAGGTTCCAAAAAGAGTAAAGTAGCCCAAATGCCCTTGAGTATGGATCAGACAGAGCTTAAAGATCCCAAATTACCCATGTCTACCAATAGCCAAATTAATATGAATAAAATAAAGTCTCTAAAATGCTTGTATGCAAATGCTAGAAGTCTAAAAAATAAGATGGGAGAATTAGAATATATAGCATTTAATGAGAGGTTAGATATGATTGGAATATCAGAGACATGGTGGAAGGAGAACAACCAGTGGGACACTGTGATATCTGGGTACAAACTATATCGTAATGAAAGAGCTGATCAAATTGGTGGAAGGGCTGCGCTCTATGTTAGAGAGGGCATTGAGTCAGAAAGGATTAAAGTTTTGGTGGAAAAAAAATTTGCTGTAAAATCTCTATGCATTGAAATTCCATGTAAAAAGGGGAAGGCGATGGCAGTGACCCCTATCGACTATCGACCGCCTGGCCAGAATGAACAAATGGATGATGAAATGCTCAAAGAAATTAAGGAAGCTAACAAATGTTACAGCACAGTAATAATAATGGGTGCTTTCAATTACCCCGGTATCGAGTGGGTTAGTGTCACATCAGGACATGCTAGGGAGATAATGTTCCTAGATGAAATAAATGACTGCTTCTTGGAGCACCTTGTTCATGAACCGACCAGAGGGGAAGCCATATAAGACCTAGTCCTTATTTTAACACTAGATCTGGTGCAAGAGATAAGGGTGTTGGGGACACTTGGCAATAGTGATCATAGCATGATCGCCTTTGATTTAATTAGTGGAGGAGGGATAGTAAGGAAATCCACAGTACTACCTTTTAACTTTCGAAAGGGAGACTATGATAAAATGAAGAAAATAGTTAAGAAAAAGCTAAAAGGAGCAGCTGCAAAGGTTAAAGACTTACATCAAGCTTGGGTGCTGTTGAAAAATACTATCTTTGAAGCCCAGGCCAGCTGTATTCCACGCTTTAAGAAAAGTGGAAGGAAGTCCAAAAAACTGCCAGCATGGTTTAAAGGTGAGGTCAGAGAGTCTGTTGTTGCCAAAAAAGCATCTTTCAGGAAATGGAAAAAAGAGCCAAATGACAAACCTGGAAACAGCACAAGCACTGGCAAGTCAAATGCAAAGCATTGATAAGACAGGCAAAGTGAGAATTTGAGAAGAAGCTTGCTGCGGAAGCAAAAACGCGAAATAAAGACTTTTTCAAGTATATTCGCAGCAAAAAACCTGTGAGAGAGTCAGTTGGTCCATTAGATGATAGAGGGGTTAAAGGGGCACTAAGAGGCGACAAGGCAATAGCGGAGAGATTGAATGAATTCTTTGCTTAAGTCTTTACTGAGGAAGATGTAGGGATGTTACCCATGACAGAAGTCGTATTTAAAGGTGCGGAAGAATTGAAGGAAATATCGATACATCGGGAAGATGTATTACAACTATTAGATAAACTGAAGAGTAGCAAATCACCTAGGCCAGATGGTATACATCCAAGGGTGTTGAAGGAACTGAAATATGAGATTGCAGACCTGCTATTAGTAATCTGTTAACTATCATTAAAATCATCTCTAATACCTGAAGATTGGAGGATCGCCAATGTAATACCAATTTTTAAAAAGGGTTCCAGGGGTGATCCTGGAAAACTAGAGACCGGTGAGCCTGACGTCAGTACCGGGAAAAATGGTAGAAACCATCATAAAGTATAAAATTACTCAGCATGTAGATAGTCATGGTCTAATGGGAGACAGCCAACATGGCTTTAGACAAGGAAGATCTTGTTTTACTAATCTGTTATGTTTTTTTGAAAGTGTGAATAAACAGGTGGACAAAGGTTAGTCGGTTGATATAGTGTATCTGGACTTTCACAAAGCCTTTGACAAAGTCCCTCATCAGAGACTTTTGGCAAAACTAAAGACTCATGGGATAGGAGGCAGTGTACTACTGTGGATCAGATACTGGTTAAAAAAAAGAAAGCAGAGGGTAGGGCTAAATGGCCAATTTTCCCAATGGAGAAAGGTGAATAGTGGTGTACCCCAGGGATCTGTGCTGGGTCCGCTGCTTTTTGACATATTCATAAATGACCTGGAAAGTGGAATAATGAGTGAGGTTATCAAATTTGCAGATGACACAAAACTACTTAAAGTTGTTAAAACCCAAGAGGATTGTGGAAAATTGCAAGAGGATCTTGATAAATTGGAAGACTGGGCATCAAAATGGCAGATGAAATTTAATAGGGAAAAGTGCAAATTTATGCACCTAGGGAAGAACAACCCAAACTATGGTTACACGATGCAAGGTTCCACAATAGGAACCACCACCCAGGAAAAAGATTTAGGCGTCATTGTGGATACCATGTTAAAACCCGCGGCGCAGTGTGCAGTGGCAGCCAAGAGAGCAAATAGAATGCTAGGTATCATAAGGAAAGGAATGGAAAATAAAACAAAAGATATTATAATGCCTCTATATCATTCCACGGTGAGACCGCACCTTGAATATTGTGTGCAATTCTGGTCGCCGTATTTTAAAAAGGATATGGCGATATTAGAAAAGGTTCAGAGAAGAGCTACCAAAATGGTAAAGGGGATGGAAGGATACTCCTATGATGAAAGGCTAAAAAGGTTAGGGCTCTATAACCTGGAAAAGAGACGGCTGAGGGGAGATATGATAGAAGTCTATAAATTAATGAATGGAATGGAACGGGTAAACGTAGATCGATTGTTTACGTTATCAGAATATAGAAAGACCAGGGGACATGCAATGATGCTACAGGGAAAACTATTTAAGACTAATGAAAGAAAATATTTTTTCACTCAACGTGTAATCAAACTCTGGAATTTGTTACCGGAGAATGTAGTAAGAGCTGTTAGTGTAGCTGGGTTTAAAAAAGGTTTGGACAAGTTCCTGGAGGAAAGGTCCATAAACCATTATTAAGAAGGGACCCAGGATATCAATGCTTGACCCAGTACAAGCATTGTGGTACCTGTGTCTTTTGGGGAAACTGCTAAGTACATATGACCTAGATTGGCCACTGTTGGAAACAAGATACTGGGCTTGATGGACCTTGGTCTGACCCATTATGGCATATCTTATGTTCTTATGTACTATCGACTGCCTGGAAAGAATGAACAAATGGATGTTGAAATACTCAAAGAAATCAGGGAAGCTAACAAAAGTTACAGCACAGTAATAATAATGGGTGATTTCAATTACCCTAGTATTGACTGGGTCAGTGTCATGGCAGGACATGCTAGGGAGATAAAGTTTCTAGATGAAATAAATGACTGCTTCTTGGAGCAGCCGGTTCATGAACCGACCAGAGGGGAAGCTATTTTGGACCTAGTCCTTAGTGGAACACCAGATATGGTGCAAGAGGTAAGAGTGTTGGAGCCACTTGGAAATAGTGACCATAGCATGATCCCGTTTGATTTAATTAATGGAGGAGGGATGTTAAGGAAATCCACTGTACTACCTTTTAGCTTTCGAAGGAAAGACTATGATAAATTGAGGAAAATAGTTACAAAAAAACTAAAAAGAGCACTTGCAAATGTTAAAACTTCCATCAAGCGTGGGTGATGTTTAAAAATGTTATCTTGGAAGCCCAGACCAGCTGTATTCCACGCTTTATCAAAAGTGGAAGTTAGTCCAAAAAAACTGCCAGCATTGGTTTAAAGGTGAGGACAGAAAGGCTGTTTCCAAAAAAGGCATCTTTCAGGATATAGAAAAAAAGAGCGAAATGACAAAAACAGGAAACTGCACAAGCACTGGCAAGTTAAATGCAAGGCATTGGTAGGTAAGGCACCCAAAGAGAGAATTTGAGAAGAAGCTTGCTGTGGAAGCAAAAACATATAAAGACTTTTTCAAGTACATTCGTAGCAAAAAGCCTGTGAGTCAGTTGGACCATTAGAAGATAGAGGGGTAAAAGGGGCACTAAGAGGGGACAAGGCCATAGAGGAGAGACTGAATGAAATTTTTGCTTCAGTCTTTACTGAGGAAGATGTAGGGATGTTACCCATGACTGAAGTGGTATTTAAAGCTGATACTGCGGAAGAATTGAAAGAAATATCGATACACTGGGAAAATGTATTACAACTATTTGATAAACTGAAGAGTAGCAAATCACCTGGACCGGATGGTATACATCCAAGGGTGCTGAAAGAACTGAAATATGGGATTGCAGACCTGCTATTAGTAATCTGTGAACGATCATTAAAATCATCTGTAATACCTGAAGATTGGAGGATGGCGAATGTAATGCCAATTTTTAAAACGGGTTTCAGGGGTGATCCAGGAAACTATAGACCGGTGAGCCTGACGTCAGTACTGGGAAAAATGGTAGAGACCATTGAGCCCGAAGGCACCAATGCGCCACCCGTATGTGCAGCCAGGCATCGGGGACAACATGAACTGTCGAGGCCATATGGTCGAGGAGATGGAGAATCGCTCAGGCTGATACCGCGTCGTGGCGTTGGACCATAGATGCCAGAGCGATGAGGCAGTCTGCCCTGTCTTGGGGAAGGAAGGCTGTTGCCCGCTAAGTATTAAGGCACACACTAATGAACTCCAGAGATTGGGCTGGAGTGAGGTGAGTCTTTGGGTAATTAACCACGAAGTTGAGGTGTTCGAGGAGGTGGACGGTGCAGGCCGTGGCTTGTTGCACCTCACTGGCCATCCCCCCTGTAACAAGCCAGTCATCTAGATAGGGGTAGACGAAGCTGCTCTGCAACCGAAGGTGGGCTGCGGCCACGGTGAGGCATTTGGTGAACACTCGTGGGGCGGATGCCAGGCCGAAAGGAAGCACTCTGTATTGATAGTGGTTCCCTTGAACCCTGAAAGGCAGGTATTTCCTGTACTTGGGATGAACAAGGATGTGGGCGTACACATCTTGAAGGTCCAAGGATCATAGCCAGTCGCCCCGCCGGAGGAAGGGCAGCAAGGCGCCAAGGGAGAGCATTTTGAACGTCTCACACACCAGGTATTTGTTGAGGTTTCTTAAATAGAGCATGGATTGGAAAGCGCACGTCTACTTTGGCACAAGGAAGTAATAGGAGTAGAACCCATGACCTCTGATGTGCGCCGGCAGGACCACTTCCACTACTCGCTCCTCGTGGAGGATGGCAAGCTCCTGCACCAAAAAGGCCTGGTGCGTGGGGAGCTGAAGGGGCTCCGGGGGCAAAAGGGTGGAGGAAGCTGGTCCAGGTAAAGGAGGTAACCCCTCCCGGACAACCTGGAGGACCGAGTTATCTGAGGTGACAGACTCCCATTAGCGAACAAAGTGGACCAGGCGCCCTTCCACAGGTAGCTGGGTTGCTGGAGGGCGAACGGCTATGCATCTGGCATCAAAAACCCAGGACCGACTGGGCCGGTGCCAGGTTGTGGCTTTTGGGACTCTTTGGCTTACACAGGCCCTGATGGCCATTCTTGCTCTGTCAGCCTTGGAACGGAACCGGCGCCAGAGGATAAGGTGGGTACCACCGATAGAGGAGACCCTTCCTCTGGAAGAAAGGCTTTTTGCCCTGTTGCTTCTACTGCAGGAGGGAGGAAGTCTTCCAGGAGAGACGGATGCAGGTTACATACTCCATCTCAATCTCTGCTGCTTTGTCCTCCATCAGTTTGCCAAACAATTGCTCACCCAGACACGGTACTTGAGCAGTTTCTCCAGGACCCACTGTTCATGATCCAAGGACTAGAGCCTGGACCCGATACCAGCAGCTGCTATCCGAGCGGAGGACTTGAAGCTGTCATAGGCAGTGCGAGAAAGGTACTTTGAACAGTACCCTACTGACTTTAGGAGGGACTGGAAACGACAGAGGTAATCGCTGTCAAGGCCAGCCCAGAAACCCCCAAGCTCCTTTGCGAGGTTATGAAGGAACATACCTATGTATAACTGGTAAGCCTGGATGCAGCACTCCAGCATGGAGCCTTGGTAGGCCTTACATAGAAACACAGAAAAATGATGACAGAAAAAGACCACATGGCCTATCTAGTCTGTCCTTCCATATCAACAACTACAACAGTCCCCTTTTTTCCTCTAGAGATCCTCTGTGTTTGTCCCATGCTTTTTTGAATTCAGATACTGTCCTCATCTCTACCACCTCAACTGGGAGACTATTCCATGCATCGACCACTCTTTCCGTAAAGAAATATTTCCGCATATCACTCCTGAATCTATCGCCTTTCATCCTCATCCCATGACCCCTCGTAGCAGAACTTGCTTGCAACTGAAAGAGGCTCTCTCTCTGTGCATTTATGCCACGGAGGTATTTAAACGTCTCATAAGAACATAAGATATGCCATACAGGGTCAGACCATAAGAACATAAGATATGCCATACTGGATCAGACCAAGGTCCATCAAGCCCAGTATCCTGTTTCCAACAGTTGCCAATCTAGGTCATACGTACCTAGCAGTTTCCCCAAAAGAAAAAAGTTCCGCAATGCTTGTACTGGGTCAAGCATTGATTTCCTGGGTCCCTTCTTAAGAACACAGGTCTGCAAAATTTTTTTTTTTCGAGTGCTGTTTTGGTTATTCCACGTAATCTTTATGTTTTTTGGTACGCTGAATCCGAAAATGATCTCCATTTTGTCATAGGACATCACGTTTCCTGACAATTTAGGTAACTGTGTTAAATAAGGCATGTTTACGCCATTACGCCATGTCCTCATGTTTACGCCATTCGACATCATGCATCCAGACTTCACTGCCTTAGTTAACTGTTTCAATACGATCACGGACTGGCTCCTCGAACAGAACCTTCGGATAAACTTCAAGAAAACAGAGGTATTGTTCATCACAAAGAACAGAAATTTTTCCCCACCTAAAACTTTAAAGGTTAGAGACGCAGAGCTCCCAAGTAAGTCCACGATATGCTACCTGGGTGTTACGCTTGATCAACGTCTTGACTTTAAAGCACATATAGGCAACACCGTCAAGGCTATATATTACAAGATCAAGATGTTACGTCACCTAAGACCAATGCTAGCAAACGAAGACTACCGGACAGTATTCCAAGCCCTGTTAATTCCACACTTCGACTATGCGAACATCATTCTACACGGGCTTCCCAAGAGCTCCTTAAACATGTTGCAGCTTGCGATGAATGCCGTGACACGTGTCCTCTGTGGAGTTTCAAGAAGAAAAAATATAACCCCTACCTTAAAGGACCTTCACTGGCTACCAATAGAATGCAGAATCACTTACAAGGCACTACTCCTTACGTTTAAAGCCATCTATGGGATATCCCCCTCATCCATCACTGCACTCATTACCCACACCCCCAACAATAGGTCAAAAAGGTCAACAGGCGCCAACATACTAGTAATCCCGACTGAAGTGACGAAATGCAAGCAACCAACTAGAAGCAGAGCATTCTCCTTCTACGCGCCAAGGTGGAATAATCTCCCGTCCAATATCAGATCAATCAAAGATCTTACACAATTCACGAAAGCCATTAAACATCATTTATTCCTATTATATTACCTGCAATCCAACTGCACCCCTACACCTTGTACCAACACAACCACCTAACAGCATTAATAATGTAAAAGCGACACTAGTACTCTGTCATTCTTTAGATGTAAATAGTTCAATGTTATGAATCCGAGTTACTATGCCCTGTTCGATGTAAGCACGTGGCACCTCCCCCTGCCTGTGCGAAATTGTTAACTGTAAACCTCACTGATGTCAAATAGCGCGGTATAGAAAAGCTAGAAATAAATAAATAAATTAAATAAATAAATAAATACCTCAAAATAAATGGAAATAGACTTATAAAATTAAAGTTTTATTACAATATTTTCATGAAAATCCTTTTTTGAACTGAAATGAGCTCACCTACACACACTAAACTCGATTCTTCTTCCTTGTGAGGCTCCCCTTGGTGCATTTACGCTTGTGAGTAGCATCTGGAATGTCTCTCTGAAGCATCCAACAGTAGTCTGCCATCATTGTAATGCTCCATTTTCCCTGGTATCTCCTTTCCATCTCTTTAATGTCTTGGTGGAATCGTTCACCTTGTTCCTCTCTCACAGCTCCCAAATTTTCAGGCAAGTAGTCAAGGTGGGACTTGAGGAAATGCACTTTCAAACTCATCAGGCAACCTAAAGCTTGAAATGCTTTCAGCATTAGTCCGACAATCTTTTTGTAGTGAGGATCTTTGTTATTGCCTAAAAATTTCTGTACGACTTCTTTAAATGCAATCCACCCTTCTTTTTGAGGATCCGTCATGATATTGACAAACTCTTGACCAACTATAAGCCTTTTAATGTCTGGTCCGACGAACACACCTTCCTTCAATTTTGCCTCCGACAGGCCTGGAAACTTGGTGACCAAGTATTTGAAGCATTCTCCATCTCTTGGAAGTGATTTTACGAATTGCTTCATCAATCCCAATTTTATGTGGAGAGGTGGTAGAAGAACTTTATGGGAAGGTACCAAAGTTTCTCAGAGGACATTTTTTTCACCGACTGTTAGCACCCTCGGCTGCCAACTCTTCTTGGTCCAGTGATTTTGTCGGTCTCGATTGTCCATAGACACAGAAAACAAGGATATTTGGTATACCCAGCTTCTTGCCCGAGCAGCATGCACAAGACCTTCAAGTCCCCACACGCTTGCCAACCATGGTCTTCATATTTAAGTTTACGAAGAACCAATTCCAAGTTCTCGTAGGTTTCCTTCAAGTGTACGGAATGACCTACAGGTATTGAAACGTAAAAACCGTTGTGGAGTAAAACTGCTTTGAGACTTCTTTTTGAAGAATCTATAAAAAGACGCCATTGCTCTGAATCATATTGGATTTTAAAATGACCCATCAGACCTTCGACATCGATGCAATAAACCAACTTGTCTTCCTGGGCGAAGTAAGGAACGAACTCCTTTTCACGATGTCTGAACCATGAAGATGACACTCCTGGCAACAATAAATTCCTGCTTTTCAGCCTTGATCCGAGTAACTCAGCGGCATCTTTGGGAAGAGCTAGGTATCTCTTCCAAGGTAGCAGGGGGCTTGGGTACTGGTATATCTGTGGCATGGGGGATGGGACGAATTGCCGAGTGAAGATTGGGGTATGAAATGGAATGAAAAAGTGTGAACAGCCTAGAACCAAGAACCTGATGATGATTCGTGCACAAGTGTGGCATGCAGGAGAGAGCAGCTCTGTGTCTGTACACGAAACGTCACAGTGCTGGACACACACCCATGCACTGACCGGAGCTGCTGCTTTCTGCCCTGTGTCTCACTTCAACTGGATTCTTCAGGAAAAATTAACCCCTTCTACCATTAGAAGCACGGACTTAAAACTTGCTTAGCTTATGTATAATATTGCTGACCATCAGATTTACAGTGCTATATTTTTTTTTACATAACTCGGACAACCCCTTTAAGTTTTTTTTGGCATTTTATATCTTAAATGCACTTATGTGAATTAATTAATAGCAATTTGAATTACTTAATAGTAATTTGAAAAAATTTGATAAACTTGAAGACAATTCTGCATGTTGTGGCAAATCATGACGTCTAGGAGTTTTTTCAATATTTTATTTGTTTCCAGCACACCAAAATACATGGAAATTAGATGAAAATAATCAAACAGCTTTTTAGTTGCAGACCTTAATTGAGAGGACTTTCTATGATCTTTACTTCTATTCAAGTAGTAGGCCAGTGCTCGCTTGCAGCCTAAACTATGTAGTGCTGCTTCAACCTGAGATGTATGTGGCCTAGAGAAGAAAATAGGGAGGGATTACAGACTAGTTTAGATGGAAGGAGGAAACCACCTTCTGGAGGAAATGAGATGGGGATGAAGAACCACCCTCTCACAGTGAAAAAGAGTATAGGGGGGATCCGTCACTGGAGCCTGCAGCTTAACCGAAGTGAGGGCAATAAGGAAGATGACTTTCCAAGACAGAGACTTCAGTGAAGTGATGGCTAAAGGTTTGAAAGGTGGTTTTAGAAGTTGTGCCAGAACCACATTCAGATCTCAGGCTACCAGAGGCAGCTTAAGGGGTGGCATGGACAGCAGAAGACCTCGCATGAAATGTGCTACTAGGCTGTCTATCCACTGGTCTGTGAAAGGCCACAATGGCACTAAAGTGAACGCTCAATGAGTTAGTCTTAAGACCTGTCAAAGACAAGTGGAGAAGATAAAGGCAAGAAAAGGGGTCAAGGTCCCTCAGGGAGTACCCAAAGGCAAACCTATGCCATTTAAAGGCATAAGAAAGCCTGATGGAAGGTCAAGGTCCTTGACCGACTGTGGTAGTTCGAGGTTGGCGAACATTAGCCTTTCAGCAGCCATGCTGTCAGCCGTAGGGAGTGAAGATCGGGATGGAGGAGCATTCCATGGTCCTGAGAGAAGAGGTCAGGTGCACATCTCAGGTTGAGATGCTGAGTTTGCGCAAGGCGAAGCAGCAGAGGAAACCACGGTTGATGGGGCCAAAAGAGAAATATCGAGCCTCTGTTGGCCTGTAACTTGAACAGCATTTTGGGTTTTAAGGGGATGGGAGGGAATACATAGAGTAGTCCCTGTCCCCAACGGAGAAGGAAGGTGTCTGAGGCAAGTCGGTGCAGTGATGGAATCCTGGAGCAGAAGAGCGTAAGCTGTGCGTTTTGTGGAGTGGCAAAAAGATCTATAAGTGTGGTTACACACGTTTGGAAAATCCAAGCAGCCGTCTCCAGAAGCAAGGTCCATTCGTGTCGACAAAGGATACCACTTAGCCTGTCTGCTAGGACATTGAGTTCATCCGGGAGGTACACCGCTCTGAGGTGGATGCAGCGAGAGATAAGAACATAAGAACATAAGATATGCCATACTGGGTCAGACCAAGGTCCATCAAGCCCAGTATTCTGTTTCCAACAGTGGCCAATCTAGGTCATATGTACCTAGCAGTTTCCCCCAAGGGACACAGGCTCCACAATGCTTGTATTGGTTCAAGCATTGATATCCTGGGTCCCTTCTTAATAATGGTTTATGGAGCTTTCCTCCAGGAACTTGTCCAAACCTTTTTTAAACCCAGCTACACTAAAAGCCTTTACTACATCCTCCGGTAACAAATTCCAGAGTTTGATTACACGTTGAGTGAAAAAATATTTTCTTTTATTAGTCTTAAATAGTTTACCCTGTAGCTTCATTGCATGTCCCCTAGTCTTTCTATATTCTGATAAGGTAAACAATCGATCTAGGTTTACCCGTTCCACTCCATTAAGTTATAGACTTCTATCATATCTCCCCTCAGCCGTCTCTTTTGCAGGTTAAAGAGCCCTAACCTTTTAAGCCTTTCTTCATAGGAGTATCCTTCCATCCCCTTTACCATTTTGGTGTCTCTTCTCTGAACCTTTTCTAAAATCGCTATATCCTTTTTAAGATACGGCGACCAGAATTGCACACAATATTCAAGGTGCGGTCTTCACCATGGAATGATACAGAGGCAATATAATATCTTTTGTTATATTTTCCATTCCTTTCCTTATCATACCTAGCATTCTATTTGCTCTCTTGGCCTCCGCTGCACACTGGGCCGAGGGTTTTAACATGGTATCCAAAATGACGCCTAAATCTTTTTCCTGGGTGGTGATTCCTAATGTGGAACCTTGCATCGTGTAACCATAGTTTGGGTTGTTCTTCCCTAGGTGCATAACCTTGCACTTGTTCACATTAAATTTCATCTGCCATTTTGATGCCCAGTCTTCCAATTTATCAAGATCCTCTTGGGTTTTAACAACTTTAAATAGTTTTGGGTCATCTGCAAATTTGATAACCTCACTCGTTATTCCACTTTCCAGGTCATTTATGAATATGTCAAAGAGCAGCGGACCCAGCACAGATCCCTGGTGTACACCACTATTCACTTTTCTCCATTGGGAAAATTGTCCATTTAGCCCAACCCTCTGCTTTCTATCTTTTAACCAGTTCTTGATCCACAGAAGTACACTGCCTCCTATCCCATGACTCTTTAGTTTTGCCAAAAGTCTCTGATGAGGGACCTTGTCAAAGGCTTTCTGAAAGTCCAGATACACAATATCAACCGACTCACCTTTGTCCACCTGATTATTCACTCCTTCAAAAAAACATAACAGATTAGTAAGACAAGATCTTCCTTGTCTAAAGCCATGTTGGCTGTCTCCCATTAGGTCATGACTATCTACATGCTGAGTAATTTTATTCTTTATGATGGTTTCTACCATTTTTCCCGGTACTGACGTCAGGCTCACCGGTCTGTAGTTTCCCGGATCACCCCTGGAACCCTTTTTAAAAATTGGTGTTACACTGGCGATCCTCCAATCTTCAGGTATTAGAGATGATTTTAATGATAGTTCACAGATTACTAATAGCAGGTCTGCAATCTCATATTTCAGTTCTTTCAACACCCTTGGATGTATACCATCCGGCCCAGGTGATTTGATACTCTTTAGTTTATCTAATAGTTTTAATACATCTTCCCGATGTATCGATATTTCCTTCAATTCTTCCGCACCTTTAAATACCACTTCAGTCATAGGTAACATCCCTACATCTTCCTCAGTAAAGACTGAAGCAAAGAATTCATTCAGTCTCTCCGCTATCGCCTTGTCGCCTCTTAGTGCTCCTTTAACCCCTTTATCATCTAATGGACCAACTGACTCTCTCACAGGTTTTTTGCTACGAATGTATTTAAAAAGGTCTTTACTTCACGTTTTTGCTTCCGCAGCAAGCTTCTTCTCAAATTCTCCCTTTGCCTGCCTTATCAATGCCTTGCATTTGACTTGCCAGTGCTTGTGTTGTTTCCAGGTTTCGTCGTTTGGCTCTTTTTTCCATTTCCTGAAAGATGCTTTTTTGGCAACAGCCTCTCTGACCTCACCTTTAAACCATGCTGGCAGTTTTTTGGACATCCTTCCACTTTTCTTAAAGCATGGAATACAGCTGGTCTGGGCTTCCAAGATAGTATTTTTCAACAACAGCCAAGCCTGATGTACGTCTTTAACCTTTGCAACTGCTCCTTTTAGTTTTTTCTTAACTGTTTTCCTCATTTTATCATAGTCTCCCTTTCGAAAGTTAAAAGGTAGTACTGTGGATTTCCTTACTATCCCTCCTCCACTAATTAAATCAAAGGCGATCATGCTATGATCACTATTGCCAAGTGGCCCCAACAACCTTATCTCTTGCACTAGATCTGGTGTTCCAGTAAGGACTAGGTCTAATATGGCTTCCCCTCTGGTCGGTTCATGAACCAGCTGCTCCAAGAAGCAGTCATTTATTTCAGCTAGGAACTTTATCTCCCTAGCATGTCCTGACGTGACACTGACCCAGTCGATACCGGGGTAGTTGAAATCACCCATTATTACTACTGTGCTGTGACTTTTATTAGCTTCCTTGATTTCTTTGAGCATTTCATCATCCATTTGGTCATTCTGGCCAGGCGCTCGATAGTACACCCCCCCCCCCCTGCCATTGCCTTCCCCCTTTTACATGGAATTTCAATCCATATAGATTCTACAGCAGATTTTGCTTCCTGCAAACTTTAATCCTTTCTGACTCAATGCCCTCTCTAACATAGAGAGCAACCCCTCCACCAATTTGATCAGCTCTATCATTTCGATATAGTTTGTACCCAGGTATCACAGTGTCCCACTGGTTGTCCTCCTTCCACCATGTCTCTGATATTCCAATCATATCTAACCTTTCATTTAGTGCTATATATTCTAACTCTCCCATCTTATTTTTTAGACTTCTAGCATTTGCATACAAGCATTTTAGAGAATGTATTTTATTCATATTAATTTGGCTATTGTTAGACATGGGTAATTTAGGATCTTTAAGCTCTGTCTGCTCCATACTTGAGGGCATTTGGGCTACATTACTCTTTTGTGGAACCTCTCTGCTTTTGGTAGTATCCTTCAAAGATACATTCTTCTGAACCATCCGCTCTTGGGCGAATGTCGGCTTTCCCCTAATATCTAGTTTAAAAGCTGCTCTATCTCCTTTTTAAAGGTTAATGCCAGCAGCCTGGTTCCATCCCAGTTAAGGTGAAGCCCATCCCTTCGGAGGAGCCCCTCCTTTCCCCAGAACGTTCCCCAGTTCCTAACAAATCCAAAACCCTCATCTCTGCACCATTGTCTCATCCACGCACTGAGACTCCGGAGCTCTGCCTGCCTTTTGGGTCCTGCGCGTGGAAAAGGAAACATTTTGTAGAATGCTACCCTGGAAGTTCTGGATTTCAACTTCCTATCTAAAAGCCTAAATTTAGCCTCCAGAAACTCCCTACCACATTTTCCTATGTCATTGGTACCGACATGTACCAAGACAGCAGACTCCTCCCCAGCACTATCTAAGACCTTATCTAGGTGGCGCGTGAGGTCCGCTACCTTCGCACCAGGCATTCATGTTACCAGGCGATCCTCACGTCCACCAGCCACCCAGCTATCTACATGCCTAATGATCGAATCACCAACTATAACGGCTGTCCTAACCCTTCCCTCATGGGCACATGGCCCTGGAGAAAAGTCCTCGGTGCGAGAGGGTTTTACATCACCTGGAGGACAGGTCCTAGTTACAGGATCACTTCCTGCCACACCAGGGTGATGCTCTCCTGTCACGTGACCTCTCTCCTCCATGGCAACAGGGATGCTGCCAGACTGAAGGTGGGACTTCAGGACTATATCCCTGTAGGTCTCGTCTATGTACCTCTCTGTCTGTCTTATGCTTTCCAAGTCTGCTACTTTAGCCTCTAGAGAACGGACTCGTTCCCTGAGAGCAAAGAGCTCCTTGCACCTAGTGCACACGTAAGACCTCTCACCAACTGGAAGAAAATCATACATGTGACACTCAATGCAAAAGACTGGAAAGCCCCCATCCCGCTGCTGGACTGCTGTCTGCATCTTAGTTTTAAGTTTGTGTTTAGATCTAAGTTCTTTACTTACTAAGGGTTGCTATGGATATTTATACTTATAAAACTGTACCTAATACGTGTAATATACCTTGTTCACCTGAAGCTTAACTAATCTCAGGTCCTTAGTGTATGACTGATTTGGATAATGAGCTTCACCTGAGAGCACCTCCTGTCTTTTAAGGTGTGTAAGTACCTATAAAGCTACGATTATCCCAGGGGTGGGTGGGTGTGGGGAGGGAGGGAGGGAAATAACACTTATTAAAAGAGGGCTGCTACACAGTACCCTGTCTTGTGCTGCTGAGGTAAGCTATATTCTGATTTGATTTAAATTATAGCTCTTAGCTGCTGCTAGGCTCTAACTTCTTATGAAATTTAAACTACAAGCTCTCTGCTGGGTTCTAAATTTAACCAGAAAGCTCTCTTCTGTGTTTTAAATTTAAGCCAAAATTACTTTGCTGATGCTAGGGTCTGAGTGACTATTAAATTTAAACTACAAGCTCTCTGCTGGGTATGAAATGTAACCAGAAAGTTCTCCTCTGTGTTTTAAAACTAAAAGTACTTTGCTGATGCTAGGCCCTGAGTGACAACTAAATGTAAACTACAAACTCTCTGCTGCGTTCCAAATGTAACCAGAAAGCTCTCTTCTGTGTTTTCAATTTAAACTAAAAGTACTTTGCTGTTACTAGGCCCTGAGTGACTATTAAATTAGATGACAAAAGACCATAAGCAAATTGCTTCTTTGCAGAGAAGACGGGACCGCATTTCCCCATGTTTGTTTACATAAAACATGCCGATTTGGTTGTCCGTTCTGACAAATAGTTTTCCTTGCTACTTGGGGTTGAAAACCAGAAGAGCATTTGTCAATGCCCGTAGTTTGAGCAGGTTGATCTGTAGGGCAGATTCCTGTTATGTCCACAGTCACTGTGTGTCAGGTCATTCAGATGCGCCCCCCCCCCCCCAACCCAGCCTGGAAGCATCCATAGTCAGGGTGTATCGAGGTGGAGGCATCTGAAAAGGTGACCCGATAAGTAGGTTTTCTAGGAGATACCACTACTGAAGGGACTTATCAATAGAGGGCTGATATGCATCCATTGGGAAGACAGAGACCACTGCGCTTATTGTATGTCTAATTGAGCCTAGGGGATAAACATGGACTGTGGAGTCCAAGTGTCCTAATAATCGTAGCTTCTCTTGGGCAGTTACTCAGCTTTGCTGTTGTACTCCTTTTACCAGCTCAATGAGGCAGGCACAGCGATCCTGTGGGAGGAAGGTTTGGGCCTGTCGAGGGACTAAAGAAGTGCTCCAATGAACTCCAGATGTTGTGTCGGAGCGAGGTAAGCTTTTGCAAAGTTTATGGATAACCCCAGGTGTTCGAGCACCGTGATGGCACGATGGAGGAAGAGTTTTACCTCTTCGGGGGGGGGGTCTCCCCTGATCATCCAATCATCTAAATAAGGAAAGACGAATACACCCAAGATGCGTAGGTAGGCAGCAATGATTGCCATGTATTTTGTGAAGACCCTTGGGGTACAGGCTAGACCGAAGGGGAAACTCAGTATTGATAATGGTTTCCTTGAAACAGATACTCTTTGTGTAAGGAATGGATCAGTTATTGCATGTACACCTCTTTTAGGTCTAGAGAACATAGCCAATTATGTCTCTGGAGGTATGGTAGAAGAGTTCCTAGAGAATTTATTTTGAATTTTTCTCGGACCATGAACTTGTTTAGGTCTCAGATACAAGATGGGAGAGACCCCAGAAGTTGTGTGTCCCTGTGAAAGAGCTCCACTTCCCCCCATGGATCTCTGGAATGCAAGCAGGGATGGTGGGTAGGAGTTGATTAGGTATCGAACAGGTGTTGGAGAACAGCATGACCAAACAAGGCATCCCGGCGGGAGTCCTTGTCCAAGCAGTAATGGGCTGTGAAGGTATGAACCGAGGCCCAGGTGGCTGCTCGACAGATGTCGTCGATAGACACAGAATGCAGATGAGCCATTGAAGCTGCCATGGCTCTCACAATGTGAGCTGTGACATGGCCCTCCAGAGGAAGATTCATACTCTGATAGGCAAAGGAAATACACTGTGCAATCCAGTTGGACAGTGTTCTCTTGGAGACTGGAAGTCCCAAATGAGAAGGATCAAAAGCAACAAAGAGTTGAGAAGCCTTTCTATGTTGCTGTGTTCTTTGTAAGTAAAAGGCTAAAGCTCTTTTACAGACCAAAGCATGAAGATTCCTTTCTGCAATTGATGCATGAGGCCTTGGAAAAAAGACAGGTAGGTAGACCACTTGATTCAGATGAAAAGGCGAGACCACCTTTGGCATAAAGTGTGGATGAGTCCTAAGGACTACCTTCTCATGATGGAACCTTGTATAAGGAGGATCAGCCACTAGTGCCTGCAACTCACTAATGCGACGTGCTGATGTGATTGCAATGAGAAAGATAACTTTCCAAGAAAGGAATTTCAATGAGGTAGTAGCTAGGGGTTCGAAAGGTGGCTTCATGAGCTGACCAAGAACCAGGTTTAAGTCCCATGCCACCGGTGGTGGCCTGATGGGAGGCTTAGTTAGAAGAAGGCCTCTCATAAATCTTGCTAGAAGAGAATGGGAGGAAATAGGTTGTCCATTTAGAGGCTTGAAAGAAGCTGCAACAGCACTCAAATGGACTCTTACTGAGTTATTTTTAAGTCCTGCATTGGATAAATGAAGGAGATATACAAGTAATGACTCTAGAGGTATCGCAAGGGGGTTAAGACCCTTCTGTGAACACCATATGGTAAACCTTTTCCACTTGAAAGCATAAGAGCGTCTTGTGGAAGGCTTCCTGGAAGCATAAAGGAAATCCTTTACTTGGTGAGGGAGGTTAAGATCATGGAGACCTAGGCCTTCAGCAAACCAAGCCCTGAGATGCAGAGACTGGGGATTGGGATGCCATAACATTCCGTCCTCCTGAGACAGGAGATCTGGAGCAGAACCTAACTTGAGAGAGATGTAGAAGCAGAGGATACCACACTTGCCATGGCCAATGTGGAGCTATGAGAATCATACGGTCTCTGTCTCTCTGAAGCTTGAACAGGGTTTTGGGAATTAGGGGAATGGGTGGAAAGGCACAAAGGAAGTCTTGACCCCAGTGAAGGAGGAAAGCATCCCTGGCCTGAGAGCCATGAGCCGGAACTCTGGAACAGAATCGGGGAAGTTTGGCATTCCACGGACTTGCAAAGAGGTCTATGTCCGGGGTTCCCCAAATTTGAAAAATCTTGGCCACCTGGTCTGCATGCAGAGACCATTCGTGTGGAAGCAGAACTCGACTGAGTTTCTCTGCCCAAGAGTTTTGTATGCCTGGAAAATACACTGCCAGGAGATGAAGCTTCATTGCAAAGTGACAGAGAGCCTGTTCCCCCCTGCTTGTTCACGTAGAACATGACTCCTTGATTGTCCGCATGAATGAGGACTGTCTTGTAGCTGAGTAGGGTGTGGAACACTCGAAGAGCAAGGAAGATTGCTCTAAGCTCTAGGAGATTGATATGTAGATGAGTCTCCTGTGGAGTCCAGATGCCTTGGATGGAGAGGTCTTTCAGATGAGCTCCCCAACCCATTGGAGAAGCATCTGTTGTGAGAGTTGCCTGGGATAAAGGTTGTTGAAATGGGGACCCCAGCAACAGCTTTTGAGTGGACTGCCACCATTGGAGGGACAAAATAAGGCGATTTGTGTTTGCTATTTTGTCTGACAGGCACCCTGATGCCTGGGTCCATTGAGTGGATAAAGTCCACTTGGCTGCTCTCATATGGAGGTGAGCATAAAGAACCACATGCACGGTAGATGCCATGTGGCCTAGTAGTTGCAACATCTCTCGAGCAGTGAGATGAGGCTTTAGCACTGCTTGAGAAGCTAACTGCACCATGTGAAGGCAACGGGTCTGAGGAAGATAGGCCCTTGCTTTTCTGGTATCCAGCAAAGCTCCTATGAACTCTAAAGACTGAGTGGGAGTTAGACTGGACTTTGGGATGTTTATGACTAGACCCAAATACTGAAGGATACGCATTGTGCAAGATAGAGAAATCCTGGCCTCTGACTCTGATGAGGCTCGAATGAGCCAGTCTTCTAAGAAAGGGAAGACGAATATTCCTAGAGTGCAAAGAAATGCTGCTACCACAGCCATGCATTTCGTGAACACCCTTGGTGCAGAGGCCAGGCCAAAAGGAAGCACCCTGTACTGGTAGTGCTTTCCTTGAAAAAGGAACCAAAGGAACTTTCTGTGAGTTGGATGGATGAGAACATGAGTGTATGCATCCTTGAGATCTAGAGAACAAAGCCAATCCTGACTCTGAAAGTATGGCAGAAGAGTTCCCAGAGAAATCATCTTGAATTTCTCTTTGAAAAGGAATTTGTTCAATTCTCTGAGGTCTAAAATAGGTCTGTGTCCCCCTGTTTTCTTTGGGATAAGGAAATAGGGGGAGTAAAACCCTGTACCCTGTTGATGAATGGGTACTTCTTCTATTGCCCCTTGGGCAAGAAGCATAGTGACCTCTTGATCTAACAGGCTGATGAGAGAGGTCTGAGAAATGAACTGTCTTACCATTGTGGGAGGGGGCATGCACAAAAAGTGAAGCTTGTACCCCTCTTTTATGATGGAGAGTGTCCAATGTTCTGCTGTTATTTGCCCACATCTGGGGGCAAAGTGACACAACCTTCCTGGAATGGTGGAAAGCTCTGGTCCATTAAGAGCCAGGAAGGCTAAGTTCTCTAGATGAAACTCAAAGGCCTTATGGAGGCTGAGACTGCTGGGACGGTTGAGGCTTAGCAGTCTTTGCTTTCCTTTGTTTAGGTGGTTGCTGACTCTTTCGGACAGATTGACCTGCAGAACGTCCCTGCTGGGAATAAGAGGTATAAAACCTCTTCTTCTTAGAGAAGAATGGTTTCTTGAAAGATTTCTTTCTTGCAGGATCAGCTGTAGCTTTGGATAATCTATCCAAAGTAGAGTTGTCAGCATCTAATTCATTGGCTTTCTCTTGCCAATTTTTGCCAAATAGATTCTCACCTGTACAAGGGATATTGCCCAGTTTGTCCAGCACCCAGAGTTCCAAATCGGATGCCTGGAGCCAGGCAATTCTACGTGCACCTATGGCAATGGCAGAGGTTCTGCTTATGCACTCAAAACAGTCAAAAGCTGCACGGTTGACAAACTTAGAAACATCCTGGGCATGTTTGACCAGTGTGAAAAAATCCTGCCTTGTATCCTCAGGAAGAAGAGGGCTCAAAATCTCTAAATCACCTGTGACTTCCTTAAGGAACGTTCCCATATATAAAATATAGGAACTGATCTTGGCAGAAAGCATGAAAGCCTGGAAAGTATGACGTCCAAAGGCATCCAAAGTTCTACACTCACGTCCTGGAGAATTAGAGGCATGCCTCTTTGCACTTCTGATCCTTCTCATAGCTGATTCCACTACAATAGAGTGGTGAGGAAGCGGAGTCTTCTGGAAACCAGGGCAAGGAGGGATTCGATACATGGTATCCAGTCTACGAGAGTGAGGAGGTGTTTCCCACATTCTTAGCATGAGATCCTGTAAGATCTCATGGATAGGCAAAGTAGCCGCCTCTTTAGGAGCCTTGGGATATTGTAGAATCTCCAACTCCTTTGCCCTGGGCTCTGTTTCGGGAGTCACAGTAATGGAAAGACCTCGAGCCACCTCCCTGATAAAATCCTGAAAGGAGATATCTTCTGGAGGAGACATCCTGCGTTTAGGAGAGGAAGGTTCCTCCGGGAGATGTATTCCAGTAACCAACAGAGCTGTCAGAATCCTCAGAGTCCTCTGAGGATTCAAAGTACCTTCTGTGCGGATGCTCTTGAAGAGCCTGATACCCGTACCAAACAAAGTCGGAACCGGGGGGAATCGGTACCGGTGTATTGGTACCGGAAGGCATCGCATGACTGGGTGCCGGCAAAGCAGACCCTGATGCCGATGCTGTCGGTACCGGTACAACTGTCTGATGTGGTTCCGAGGGTGTCGATGCCACAAGGAGAGCCGCCAGACTGCGTTCAATAGCCAGGAACCTCTGGTCTATCGACGCTGCCGATGCCTGGGTATCAGTACCGGAGAAAGTAACCGGTACCCCAGAGCATGGCACCAGTAGTTCTGCCGAGGTTGAGGCCTCGAGAACATCCTGGAGCCCCGATAATGCTTTGGAAGCCGAAGCCTTCCGCCAGGGCAATTTTGCCGGTACAAAACCCCCAAGGGGAACGCCAGAGGCATCTCGATGCTTGGAAGGAGATTTATCCTTTGAGGACCGGCTAGACTTATGTTTAGTTACCTGAGATCCATGGGAGGAAGACGAAGCCCTGGAAGACGTCGATACCATAGAAGCTGCATCGGAGGGAAAAAGGGTGCTGAGCTTAGCAGCCCGGTTTTGTCGACCCCTCTTGGACATCATGGCACAAGACATACACTCGGAGATGGAGTGGTCAGGACCTAAACATTTAAGACAACACTCATGGGTGTCGGTGACGGAGATGGTACCGCCACACTTGGTGCACTTTTTGAAACCCAAAGCGGGTTTTTCCATAGTTGAGGAAATTTTGGGCCTAAGGCCCAAAATGGCGCGTGCACCTGGAAAAGAAAAGTTTGGAAAAAAAATTTTTTATTTTTTTTTTAAAAGAAAGGAGAACCGGCGGTACCGGTATAGCGTCGAGGAAGGCAGATGCGACCACAAAAAAGAAGGAGAATAAGGAAAATTTTCTGCGGTGACAGCAACAACGACCTGCTGGCACCGCGGAAAACGAAGAACTGGAGAGAGGCAGTTGGGAAAGGCAGGAAGGCAGCACGCAGGCGCTGTGGGATGCTCCCAAAAGCTTTCTAATTGGACGCTGGGGAGCATTCCTGTGCAGGCTCTGTCGGTACCGACGATACCCATATGTAAGGACTACATTCCTGCTTGTTCCTGGAGATATGTAGTGATGTAAATTAGTGCAGACAAAAAATTTGGGGATCTTAAATGTTACATATTTTGGTTAGGGACTAATGTCAGAAAAAGATCTGTAGCTAGGTGAGGTAAGGGATTATTGAATATCGGAAGTTGATGATAAAAATATCTAGTCTCGAACAACTAGAGAAGGTGAAGTGGTTTGATAAAAAAAATAAAAAAAAATAAGAAAATTTTGTAGCATAGATGGAGTAAGACTGGTGGGTTCGGTGACGAGACATATGAATCATTATTAGATTAATGGTAGAGAGAAATGTATAACATTGAAGACGCCGATGACGTCATTTTGGGGGTGGGAGTAGAAACCTCCAATAGAAGAGTAGAGTAAGGTCTTTAAATTTGGAAAAGTGATCGATAGTCCACATGCGCTGTGTTTTTTTCAAGCGTAGGATGAATGAGGTTTGAATACCTTGAATTTGCGAAAATAAAAATTGATATGAGACGTGTGCAGCATCATCCAAGTTTCCGGTAGGTTTTCCATACATGTAGCTAGTAAGGTCAATACGAGATAAGGTTTTAGGAACTTAGAAAGTGATAAGAATAAGTGAAATGGGTTTTATTTTATAGAGAGTAATAAGCAGTGAACAGTGGTCCCCTGAGGAAAGAACCATTGTGAAATGCAACGGAGGGGCCAGAGGAGGGTGTTGGGATCAAAAAGCGTGATGGGAGCATGATGAAGAAAATTAAAACTGAAGCTAAGTATTCGATAGCTGCCAACCACTGAACCATTAGGATGGTTACGAAATTTGAACAACAACATTGAGATTTGGGTAGTGTAATATAAAAGAAGAGCCCCATCCACTTTCACTATCAACTGATGGTTTCACTGAAGGTCGTTGATGCTATTAGGCACTAATGTTGGACATACTGTAAGTCTGAAAATGAGTGCCAACGAAGTCTGAGACCTTCAACGATAGTACAAATAAGTGCTTAAAGTAACTGAAAGAGATGGCTTAATGGGAGACAGCCAACATGACTTTAGACAAGGAAGATCTTGTCTTACTAATCTGTTATGTTTTTTTGAAGGTGTGAATAAACAGGTAGACAAAGGTGAGTCAGTTGATATAGTGTATCTGGACTTTCAGAAAGCCTTTGACAAGGTCCCTCATCAGAAACCTTTGACAAAACTAAAAAATCATTGCATAGGAGGGCAGTGTACTATTGTGGATCAGGAACTGGTTAAAAGATAGACAGCAGAGAGTACGGAAAAATAGCAAATTTTCCCAATGGAGAAAGTGAATAGTGGAGTAACCCAGGGATCTGTGCTGGCTCCACTGTTTTTTAACATATTCACACATTGCCTGGAAAAGGGAATAACGAGTGATCAAATTTGCAGATGACACAAAATTATTTGAAGTTGTTAAAACCAATGAGGATTATGGAAAACTGCAAAAGGATCTTGAAAAATTGGAAGACTGGGCATCCAAATGGAAGATGAAATTTAATGTGGACAAGTGCAAAGTCATGCACCTAGGAAAGAACAACCCAAACTATGGTTATATGATGCAAGGTTAGGAACCACCACCCAGGAAAAAAGATTTAGGCGTCAACATGGATAACAAGTTATACCCTCCGCCCAATGTGTAGCGGCAGCCAAGAGAGCAAATAGAATGCAAGGTATTATATGGAAAGGAATAGAAAATAAAACAAAGGATATTATAATGTCTCTATATCATTCCATGGTGCGACCACACCTTGAATATTGTGTGAAATTTTGGTCACCGTATCTTAAAAAGGATATAGCATTATTAGAAAAGGTATAGATAAGAGTCACCAAAATGGTGAAGGGGATGGAAAGATATCCCTATGAAGAGAGGCTAAAAAGGTTAGGGCTCTTCAACCTGGAAAAGAGACGGCTGAGGGGAGATATGATAGAGGTCAATAAATTAATGAATGGAGTGGAACGGGTAAACATAGATCAATTATTTACGTCAGCAGACTATAGAAAGACTAGGGGACATGCAATGAAGCTACAGGGTAACCTATTTAAAACTAATAAGAGAAAATGTTTTTTCACTTAACGTGTAATCAAACTCTGGAATTTGTTATCGGAGGATGTAGTAAAAGCTGTTAGTATAGCTGGGTTTAAAAAGGTTTGGACAAGTTCCTGGAGGACAGGTCCATAAACCATTATTAAAAGGGACCCAGGATATCACTGCTTGACCCAATACAAACACTGTGCAACCTGTCTCTTTTGGGGAAACTGCTAGGTACTTCAGACCTGGATTGGTCACTCTAGGAGACAGGATGCTGGGTTTGATGGACCTTGGTCTGACACAGTATGGCATATCTTATGGATCTGGTAGCCAAGCATCGGGCCTGGTAGCACTTGCACCCAAGGGTGTTGAGCGCTCTGGTCTCCCTACCGGGGGAACCGAGGAGTAGGTCTCCTGGCTCTTGAGTTTCTGTATGGTCGATTCAACGACTATGGAGTTGTGCAGGAGCTGAGGTTTGTGCAATCCTTGGCCCTTACGTATGTGGTACATTGTGTCGAGGTGCCACCTTACCACCGGCACTGATGCCGGAATTTCCCAGATCCGAAGGAGCAGTCTCTCAAGGATCGGCTGCATAGACACCGTGACGGTTTCCTTACGTGAAGACTCATATTGAAGAATTTCCAAGTCCTCAGTGTGCGGGTCTTCCTCCAACTCGATTTGCACAGAGTGCTCTGGCCATGTCCCTGACAAAGTCATGGAAAGCCATGTCCTCAGGAGGTGAGTGGCGTCAGGTCACCGGGGACGACAAGTCTAAGGGACTGTCTCGGTGCCATTGGGGGCCGGTGAGGCCTCATCGTCCATCTTCCACTCAGAGTCGAGCAGTGACGATGAATCAGAGGCCCTGCGGCTCCTAGCCTCAAGGATGTCCTCAAAGTGTCGGTGGCCTATTGAGGACCTGGGTCTGAATCACGGACATTGGCCGGCAAGGCTGGATGCCCAACGAACAGGACCAGGATCTTGACCGGGCTGAGGACTTACCTGAGGCCGGTGGCACTCAGAGCTTGGCTTGACGATCGGGGACTCCTTCGCAATTGTGGTTCCGGTCATCGGGGCGGATCTCTGGCCTGGCGCCGGCACTCTTGGGAGTGTATCTTTGATGAGGACTACAGTCTCAAGGAGCCTCAAATGGCCTCTGCCGGCTAAGGAATCCTTCTTGGTAGGGAAATTCTCGGAGTCGCCCGAGTCCCTCCTGGCGGTTTTATCGGGTTTCTCCAGCACAACCTCGAAGCTGTCTTCTTCTTTTTCTCTGGGTTAGAGGTTTTCTCGGAGGAGCCGCCACCAAGAGACTCCGAGGACACTCGGGCCTCAAGGAATGTGCTCGGCTTAGAACTCTATGCTGGGGAGAATGGGGCTAAGTCTGACCTGGAGAATAATTTCCCCTGCAATTCCAACCTTTTTCTGTTGGTTTTAGGCATCATGGCCTGGCAGAGGTCACAAGTGCTGCTGTCATGGTCCGGGCCCAGGCAGCGTAAGCAGCAGTCATGGGTGTCTGTTACTGACATGGACTGACTCAGCAGTCACGTTTTTTGAAGCCACTGGGAGACATGGTGGGTGGCGACCTGGACTAGGTCAACGACCCTCGGGCGAAAAAAGGCATGAAAGCTGGTCGAGGGAACGTCGATGAAAAAAGGAGCAGAGAATGGCATCTAAGATGGCACCAGCTCAAGGTGGGAAGACAAACCACTTGCTAACCGGGAAAACTCCATTTTTAGGGGAGAGAACTGGAATTTTTTAGTGGGAACAGGACTCACGTCTGTTGGGCTCCGTGGAAAAATGGAGACTGAGCAAGATGGCACTCTGGGGCAGGAAGGGGACCACGTATGAGAGGTAGCATATCCCAAAGGCTTTCTTTGAAAGCTGAGGAAATGCTTCCGCACAGGTTCCGTTGGCACAGACGTCTCCCATATGTGAGGACTGACTTCCTGCTTGTTCCTGGAGAAAAGAAGAGAACCAGGATAGCACAGAGCCCTTAAAACCAAGTGAGGACAAGGTATTGAGGAGAAGGTGGTGGTCAACTGTGTCAACAGCAGCAGGAAGGTCAAAAAGGATGAGGACAGAATAAAGGCCCTGCGATTTTGTCAGGAACAGGTCGCTGGAGACTTTGGCAAAAGCTATTTCAGTAGAATGTAGAAGACGAAAGTCAGATTGCAAATGATCCAGAAGGGTTTGAGACGAGAAATGGTCAACAAATTTTTACAAAAGTCATGTCACTGAAATAAAAATAGTCATTTATCATCAATTTTTATATGCTAACACGAATATGACAGTGAAATTGCAAAGTTGGCTCTAGAATTTTTGTAATCTACAAGAATTAATGTTTACATCACAAAATGCATGTCAATAGTAATTATAATAAGCCTTCGGTTAATACCTGTAAAAAAACAAGTCATAGACTACTTCTTAGATTTTTTCGCCTGTCTATTGTACAGCTGTTCGGGAGCTTCTCTGGGGAGTGTCCAGCAGTAGTCAGCCAGCATTGTAGTGGAACATTTTCCCTGGTATCTTTGCTCCATCGTTGCGATATCCTGGTGAAAACGTTTGCCCTGTTCAACACTAACCATACCAAAGTTGTCAGGAAAGAAATCGAGATGGGAATCAAGGAAATGGATCTTTAGAGACATATTGCAGCCACGTTTCTGATACTGCATCAGCATGTCTTCTACTAGTTCCTTGTAGTTTTCTGCCCTAACATTCCCGAGAAAGTTTGTTGACACTAGGCAAAAAGCATTCATGCTTGTTTCGCATCACCCTGCAGCAAGTTGTTGAACCGGTCATCTTTGATGAGCTCTCGAATCTGAGGACCCACAAAAACTCCCTCTTTAATCTTTGCTTCGCTGAGTCAAGGGAATTTTTCATGCAGGTATCGGAAAGCTGGCGAACTGCGGTCCATGGCTTTCATGAAGTTTTTCATCAAACCTAGTTTGATGTGAAGGGGTGGTAGCAGGATTTTGTGAGCCTCAACCAGAGCTGGGTGCTGGATATTCTTCTCTCCAACTGTAACATTTTGTCTGCGATTCCATTCCCAGTAGTGCCAATCCCTTGCTCGGCTATCCCACTCACATAAGAAACACATGTATTTTATAAATCCCTGCTGCAGTCCCATTAAAAGGGCAACTACCTTCAAGTCAACACAGAGCTGCCAGCTGTACTTGTTATAGTTAATGGAAGTCAGTAGATGCTTTAAGTTATCGTATGTCTCTTTCATGTGGACGACATGTGCTACTGGAATAGATGGAAGACGGTTTCCATTGTTCAAAAGCACAGCCTTCAGACTCAGTTTCGAAGAGTCTATAGTCTCCAGTCTTGTGGGTCATGAGTGATTTTTAAGGCATTCATGAAGCTTTCAATATCGGAACAGAATACCAGATTATTTTCCTTTCTGAAGAAAGGCTCCAGCTGCTGATGGTGCTTTCGATATGAAGTAATGTTGACATCTTCTTCTAGAAGATTCCATTGTTGGAGTCTTGATCCTAGCAATTCTGCCTTGTTCTTGGATAAGTCCAAATCACCAACCAGGTCATTTAGTTCTTCCTGTCTTATTCTGTGTGGAAATGATAATGCATCCCAGTGAAAATCTGGGTCACTGCATGCTGACGGACCAGGAGAAGAACAGGTTGGCTCACCCTTGTCCTCATCAGATGAATCAAAAGAATATTCTGATGGAGGTTCTGGAATAGGAAGCCCCTCACCATGTGGAACTGGTCTCAATGCAGACGGAATGTTTGGGTAGACTATGCTCGACTTCTTTTGCTTCGTTATTCTTCTGGAAAGAGGAGGAAACAAGCAGAAATAACAGTCATTTATGTGGTTGCTTGGCTCTCTCCACACCATGGGGTCTGCAAACGGCATTGATGGTCTTTTGCAATTCAACTACTGTGAAAGCTGTGTTGTACACGTACCGCAGCATATATGCGGGGCCCAAGGCTTGTCTTGGCCACCAATCTTGCATCCGAAGTAAAGATGATATGCCTTCTTCAGTTGAGAAGTGATACTTTTGTGGGGAAGTGTCACTTCCCCACAAACATAGCAGAAATTGTCAACGATATTAACGCACTTTTGCGGCATTACTGGTAGGTATTGTACCTAAATGGCTAAAATTATATGATTAATAAAAGTTACATGTAACAGTAGCTTAAATTGTCTCGCACACAGTCTGAAATATTTTAAACGCTCAACCTTTCCGACTGCGTATAGTACACTGCTGACGTCAGATGGCTTCAGCAGCCATCTGGCAGTAGTATTACATTGCATCAGAAAATGATGCAATCAACTCTGGATGATGTGTGCATGCTGGTATTATGCAATGTGATGCAATATTACATCATTCAAGGCTTATTTGGGATGTTGTTGATGTCCTACTGGATAAATTTACACAGTGAAATATCAAAAATGAACTACATACAATATCTTCAAAACGAGAGCCAATAAATTTTTTTAAATGTTATATTCGTGTTCAGCTTTCCAAGATACTACAGATTAGGGCCTTTTAAAGTCAGTAACGATTTCAATGTTGACCAGTGGAAGGACAGGTAGGGTCTAGTGAGGGTTTCTTGAGGAGAAGTATGAAGGCTTTAAGGCTGCAGGAACAGTTGCAGTGGAGAGCGATAGGTGAGAAAATGAGAGATGGAAGGGATGGCAATGGAGGAAATGGAGCTGAGCAGATGGGAGGAAATAGAATCAGAGTTGCAGGTAGTGAGTTTGGAGGAGGAAAGAAGATGTGTGGTTTCCCTGAAGATCTTAGAAAAGAAAGAAATGTTGGCAAAGGTTGAGGGGAAGAGTTGGGAATATAGAGTGGGGAAAAGGGGATGGAGCTGATCTCGTGGGCAACTGAAGTGCAATCTTGTGGACTTTGTCATGGAAATAGTCAGCCAAAGTTTGGGCAGAAAGGGAAGGAGGGGTCGGAAGTGGAGGTACCTTGAGGAGAGTTGTAAAGACACCGCGAGGGTCAGAGGTAACAGTGTTTGTCAGGTGAACATAGTAGTCTCGTTTGGCGAGTACTTGAATTTGAAGTGTAGAAAGTCCGCAAGGGTGCAGGATTTGAGCCAAATGTGCTCAGCAGAGAAGGCACAGGAACATAGATAGCAGGTAATCGAAGACAGCCAGGGCTAAGGTATAGTACGCCTCACAGGATGTAGCATGGGCAGAGCAAGAGAATCCAGAGCAGAGGAAAGTGCAGTGTTATAGGAAACTACTGCCTCAACAACAGACTCAGATGACATAGTGGAGGAAATTAGTGATGAGACCGTAGTGGAGCGAGCCGTTGGGTCCGTGGTATGAAGGTTTCTTTTTTTTTTTATAGAATTTGCAAATTATACATTTCCACTTTCAAAAGGCAAAACATCATACAATCCACATATGAAGAAAAAGCACAGTTACTTACCTGTAACAGGTGATCTCTGGGAATAAGTCTTCGCATATGGGTACGTCGGTACCGACGGAGCCTGCGCGGGAACGCTCCCCAGCTTCCCAAAAAGGAAAGCCTTTGGGAGCATCCCACAGCACCTGCGCGCTGCCTTCCCGCCTTTCCTAACCGCCTCTTCTCAGTTCAAGTTTTAAGCTGAGACAAAGAGAGAGAGAGGAAAGGAATGATAGATAGAGAGATACAACTCCTAGGGGAGGTGGGTGGGTTGTGAAGACTTATTCCTGCTGTTCCCAGAGATCACCTGTTACAGGTAAGTAACTGTGCTATCTCCAGGAACAAGCAGGAATGAGTCTTCACATATGGGGACTCCCTAGCTAGAGATGCCTGGGAAATCCCTCAGGTTATGAGAGCCCGGAAAGGGCTCTACCTCCTCCTATGGAACTCAGGCATCCATTTTGGGAAGGAGGGCAGGAGTTGATCAAGAATGGAACAGGTGTTTGAGAACAGGCTGACCAAACAAGGCATCCCGGCGGGAGTCCTTGTCCAAGCAGTAATGGGCTGTGAAGGTATGAACCGAGGCCCAGGTGGCCGCTCGACAGATCTGGTTGATGGACACAGAATTTAGATGAGCCATAGAGGTGGCCATGGCCCTCACATTATGAGTTGTGACATGGCTCTCCAGAGAAAGGTTCTTACTCTGGTAGGCGTAAGAAATACACTGAGCAATCCAATTGGACAGTGTCCTCTTAGAGACTGGAAGTCCCAAATGAGAGGGATCAAAAGCAACAAAGAGTTGAGAAGACTTTCTATGTTGCTGTGTCCTTTGTAAGTAAAAAGCAAGAGCTCTTTTACAATCCAGAGTATGAAGATTCCTTTCTGCACTTGATGCATGAGGAGCTGTAAAAAAGACAGGTAAATATACCTCTTGATTAAGATGAAAAGGTGAGACCACTTTAGGCATAAAGTGAGGACTGGTCCTAAGGACTACCTTATCATGATGGAACCTTGTATAAGGTGGATTAGCCACTAAGGCCAGAAGTTCACTGATGCGGCGAGCTGAGGTGACTGCAATGAGGAAAATAACCTTCCAGGAAAGAAATTTCAAGGAGGTGGTGGCTAAAGGTTCAAAAGGTGGCTTCATAAGCTGACCAAGAACCAGATTTAAGTCCCATGCCACTGGAGGGGGTCTAATGGGAGGTTTAGTTAAAGTGAGGCCTCTCATGAATCTTGCAATAAGAGGATGAGAGGAAATAGGTTGTCCATTTATAGGCTTAAGAGATGCTGCAATAGCACTCAAATGGACTCTTACTGAATTTGTCTTAAGACCTGCATTGGAAAGATGCAGGAGATATTCACTCACAATATCCAAACGAGTTTAGAGTATTGTTTATAGTATAAAGTATATAGTATAAAGTTAACCTGTACATAGTTCTCCCGGTTATCCCATGTATTATTTTCCCTGTTCTTTGTAAACTCAATGTTGCCTGTATGCATTGCAGTATGTTTTGTTCGATGTACACCGCGCTGATTATAATAGCGTGGTATAGAAGAAATGTTAAATAAATAAAAATAATTAAATAAATTCCAAAAGAGAATTCAAGGGTAATGCTAGAGGGTCAAGACCCTTCTCAGTACACCAAATGGAAAACCTTTTCCATTTAAAAGCATAGGAACGTCTAGTAGAAGGTTTTCTGGAAGCATGGAGGATATCCCTCACTTGCTGAGAGAGATTCCAACCCTGAAGGTCTAGGCCTTCAGTAACCAGGCTCTGAGGTGAAGGGACTTGGGGCTTGGGTGCCACAGAGTGCCCTCCTCCTGGGACAGAAGATCTGGAGCAGCCCCCAAGTCCAGGGAGGGGGCTTGGGAGAGATGCAGAAGTAGAGGGTACCACACTTGGAGTGGCCAGCGTGGAGCTATGAGGATCATAGATCCTTGATCCCTCTGGAGTTTGAACAGAGTCCTGGGAATCAAGGGAATGGGTGGAAAGGCATATAGGAAGCCTTGACCCCAGTGAAGGAGGAAGGCATCCCTGGCCTGAACTCCCTGACACGGAATTCTGGAACAGAATCGGGGAAGTTTGGCATTCCACGGACTTGCAAAGAGGTCTATGTCCGGGGTTCCCCATTCCTGGAAGATTCTGAGTACCTGGTCCATGTGCAGGGACCATTCGTGTGGAAGCAGAACTCGACTGAGTCTGTCTGCCCAAGAGTTTTGGATTCCTGGGAGGTATACAGCCAGGAGATGTATTTGATGCTCTCTGGTGAAGGCCCACAATCTTAGAGCTTCGTTGCAAAGCGACAGAGAGCCAGTTCCTCCTTGTTTGTTTATGTAGAACATGGCTACTTGATTGTCCGTATGAATAAGGACTGTCTTGTAGCTTAGGAGGGTATGGAAGACCTTGAGAGCCAGAAAAACTGCTCGAAGCTCCAAATGGTTGATATGAAGAGAGGCCTCCTGTGGAGACCAAGTGCCCTGAGTGGAGAGGTCTTGTAGATGAGCTCCCCAACCTGTTTGGGAGGCATCTGTTGTGAGGGTTGCCTGGGGCAATTACTGTTGGAAGAGAGACCCCAGCAACAGATTTTTGGTGGACATCCACCACTGGAGAGACCAAAAGAGACGTTTGGAGGTTGCTATTTGGTCTGAGAGAGCTCCTGATGCTTGAGTCCACTGGGTGGACAAAGTCCATTGAGCTGCTCTCATGTGAAGGCGAGCATAAGGTACCACATGCACTGTGGATGCCATGTGGCCTAGCAGTTGTAGCATCTCCCGGGCAGTTAAGTGATTTCTTGACTGAATTTGGGAGGCTAACTGCACCAGACGTTGGCAATGGGCCTGGGGAAGGTAGGCCCTTGCAGTGGTAGTATCCAACCAGGCCCCTATGAATTCTAGGGACTGCGTAGGGGTAAGCTGGGACTTTGGGAGGTTTACCACAAGTCCCAGATATTGCAGAATGCTCCTTGTGCGGTCCATGGAAGTCTGGGCTTCTGACTGAGATGGAGCTCGGATGAGCCAGTCGTCCAGGTATGGGAATACAAATATTCCCAGAGTGCAGCTACTATTGCCATGCATTTGGTGAACACTCTTGGAGCAGAGGCCAGACCGAAAGGAAGCACTCTGTATTGGTAATGTTTTCCTTGAAAAAGAAAACGGAGGAACCTTCTGTGAGATGGATGGATGAGGACATGTGTGTACGCATCCTTGAGATCTAGAGAACAAAGCCAATCCTGACTCTGAAGGTATGGAAGGAGAGTGCCTAGAGAAAGCATTTTGAATTTCTCCTTGCATAGAAATTTGTTCAATTCCCTGAGATCTAATATGGGTCTGTAGCCCCCTGTTTTCTTTGGAATCAGAAAATAGGGGGAGTAAAACCCTGACCCTTGTTGAAGAAGGGGTACTTCTTCTATTGCCCCTTGGGCAAGAAGGGTAGCTACCTCCTGACCTAAAAGGTCGAGAAGAGATGTTGGAGAATTGAAGTGTCTCACCATGGTGTAAGGAGGAAGGCTTGAGAAATGAAGCTTGTAGCCCTCCCTTATGATGGAGAGGGTCCACTGCTCTGATGTAATTTGCTCCCATCTGGGAGCAAAATGAGCTAACCTTCCTGGAATGGTGAGAGGTTCTGGCTGCTTTAGAGTCAGAAAGGCTAAGTCCTCTAGCATCAAGTCAAAAACCCTGAGGAGGTTGAGTCTGATGAGTTGCAGCAGCCCCTGTAGACTTAGGTCTGGCCTGCTTAGGTTGCTGACGCTTAGTAGCAAAGCGACCTGAAGATGATTGTTGGCCAGTAGTAGAAGTGAATCTGCCCTTTTTGAAAAAAGACTTCTTGAAAGGTTTTTTCTTGGCAGGAATGGAGGTTGACTTTGAAAGTCTATCCAAAGCAGAATTTTCTGCATCCATTTGAGTGGCTTTTATTTGCCAAACAGGTTTTCACCTGTACAGGGAAGATTTCCTAAGCCATCTTGGACCCAAGGTTCTAAATCAGAAGATTGGAGCCAAGCAATTCTGCGAGCAGCTATGGCAATGGCCGAAGTTCTGCTGGCACCTTCAAAGGAGTCAAAGGCTGCACGGTTGGGAAACTTTGAAATGTCTTGAGTATGCTTAAGGCAAGTAAGGAATTCTTCCCCTTTATCCTCTGGAAGAAAAGGGAGGAAAGTGTGCAGTTTATCTGCAATCTCTTTTAGAAACATACCCATGTAAAGACAATAGGAGTTGATTCTGGCAATAAGCATATTGGCTTGGAAGATTTTCCTACCAAATGCATCCAAAGTCCTACATTCTCTTCCTGGAGGAGCAGAGGTGTGTCTTTTTGCACTCTTTATCCTCTTCATAGCTGACTGCACCACAATAGAATGGTGAGGAAGCTGTGTTTTATGAAAACCAGGACAAGGAGGGACACGATATATAGTGTCCAATCTTCAAGAATGAGGAGAGATAGTGAGAGGAGTCTCCCATAAGTCAATCATGTGCTCATAAAGAATCTCATGAATTGGCAAGGTGACTGCCTCCTTAGGAGCCTTAGAATAACCTAAAATGTCCAATTTTTTAGCTCTTGGCTCTGACTCAGAGGTCACTGAAATAGAGAGTCCTTTAGCTACTTCTCTATGAAGTCTTGAAAGGACAAGTCCTCTGGAGGAGACATCCTTCTTTTTGGAGAAGAAGGTTCCTCAGGAAGGGGTATAGATACTTCAGGAGACTCCTCTGATGTATCAGAATCTTCAGAGGAATCAAAGTATCACCTGTCAGGGTGTTCTTCTAAAGCTCGATACGCGTATCGAGCGGTATCGACATCGGGCTACCGATGAGCATCCCTGGACAGGGAACCGCCGCAGTCGGCATCCTGGTTGATGTCGATGCAGTCGGTACCGGCGCCGATACCGACAACGGGTTTTGTTGTGGTATCAGCGGTGTCGCAGCTTGAATGAAGGCCGCGATAGCCTGCTGCATGGATAGAACATTGTGATCCATCGACGCCATGAATGTCTGGAATTCGGTACCGGAAGGTTGCGCCGGTACCCGAGAGCATTCTAACAGGTGATCGGTCGAGGCCGTGCCATCGATGTCAACCTGTAACCCCATAGGAGGAGCTTTGGAAGCCGGAGCTTCCCGCCGGGGTTGTTTTGCCAGTGCAGGATCCTCGAGGGAAAGCCCGGAGGCATCCCAATGCTTGGAAGGAGATTTGCCCTTCGAGGACCGGCTGGATTTATGTTTGGTTACCTGAGATCCATGGGAGGAAGTAGAGGCCCTGGAAGATGTCGATGCTACTGAAGCTGTATCAGAGGGAAACAGCACATGGAGCTTAGCTGCTCGGTTCTGTAAACCTCGTTTAGACATCAAGGAGCAGGACGGACAATCCAAAATGGAGTGGTCAGGACCCAAACATTTAAGCCACCATTCATGGGTGTCGGTGACAGAAATAGTACCGCTGCACTTAGTGCATTTTTTAAACTCAGAGGCTGGTTTTTCCATGAGGAAATTTTCTCGTGAGGCCTAAGGCCCAAGAGAAAAAACACACTAAGTGAGGGAAAAAGTGTTATATATATATATTTTTTTTTTTTAAAGAAAAGAAAGAAAGACCGGCGGTACCGGTCCGACGTCAAGGAAGGCAGACGCGCGACCAAAGAAACAAAATAAAATAAAGAACTTCTTCAGCGGTGACAGGAACACGACCTGCAGGCTCCGCGGAAAAGAAGAACTGAGGAGAGGCGGTTAGGAAAGGCGGGAAGGCAGCGCGCAGGCGCTGTGGGATGCTCCCAAAGGCTTTCCTTTTTGGGAAGCTGGGGAGCGTTCCCGCGCAGGCTCCGTCGGTACCGAGGAACCCATATGTGAAGACTCATTCCTGCTTGTTCCTGGAGATCGAGCACATTACATCAAATTAAAAGAAAATATGTTCAAGCCTACATCTCAGGGAATTTACATCATCAAAAAATAACCCATATAAATAAAAGACAATTAGGTACAAAATGCACCAAATTTAAGAGGATTTCTATACTTCCAACCAACATAGCCCAACCCTCCTTCTACCTATCAGTCAAAAACATTTCTAAGTGGGAAATATCAAGGAAAACATAGGACTGTCCCTGTGAGGTAATAAGAATTTTTAAGGAAATCATAAATACAATGTCGCACCCAGGAAAGTGCAGTTACTCACCTGTAACAGTTGATTTCCGGGAATAGCAGGAATTTAGTCTTCACACATGGGTATCATCGGTACCGATGGAGACCGCGCGTGAATGCTCCCCAGCGTCCAATAGGAAAACTTTTAGAAGCATCCAACTGCGCCTGCATCGCTGCCTTCCAGCCTTTCCAACTCTCCCTCTTCAGTTGAGTTTATAGCTCAGACAAAGGAGAGATAGTGAGAGAGAAAGAAAACTCCTAGGGTAGGTGGGTGGGTTGTGAAGACTACATTCCTGCTGTTCCAGGAGATTACCTTTTACAGGTGAGTAGCTACACTATCTCCAGGAACAAACAGGAATGTAGTCTTCACAAATGGGGACTCCCCAGCTAAGAGATGCCAGGGAGATGACCTCAGAAAGCTGCGAAACCCAGGTTGAGATGGGTCATGCTTCCTCCCATGGATCTCTGGCATCGAAACCTGGGACGGCGGGTAGGAGTTGTTTTAAGTCTGAAAGAGATGCTGGAGAACGGCCTAGCCAAATGAGGCATCCCGACAGGAGTCCATGTCCAAGCAAGTAGTGGGCTGCAAAGGTGTGTACTGAAGCCCACGTGGCTGCTCTACAAATGTCGTCAATAGACACAGAGCGAAGCTTAGCCATAGAGGCAGACATTGCTCTCACATTGTGAGCTGTGACATGACCTTCAAGAGAAAGCATAGTTACTCGACTGTAACAGGTGATCTCCGGAAACAGCAGGAATTTAGTCCTCACATATGGGTATCGTCGGTACCAACGGAGCCTGCGCGGGAACGCTCCCCAGCGTCCAATTAGAAAGCTTTTGGGAGCATCCCACAGCGCCTGCGTGCTGCCTTCCCGCCTTTCCCAACTGCCTCTCTCCAGTTGAGTTTTAAAGCTGAGACAAAGAGAAAGAGAGGGAAAGGGAAAGAGATAGATAGAGAGATACAACACCTAGGGGAGGTGGGTGGGTTGTGAAGACTAAATTCCTGCAGTTCCCAGAGACCACCTGTTACAGGTGAGTAACTATGCTATCTCCAGGAACAAGCAGGAATGTAGTCATCACATATGGGGACCCCCTAGCTTTAGGTGCTAGGGAGAGACCCCAGAAGTTGTATGCCCCTGAACAGGGCTCCACTTCCCCCATGGATCTCTGGCATCCTACCAGGGATGGTGGGTAGGAGTTGATTAGGTATGGAACAGGTGTTGGAGAACAGCCTGACCAAACAATGAATCCCGGCGGGAGTTCTTGTCCAAGCAGTAATGGGCTGTGAAGGTATGAACCGAGGCCAAGGTGGCTGCTCGACAGATGTCGTCGATAGACACAGAGTGCAGATGAGCCATTGAGGTTGCCATGGCTCTCACATTGTGAGCTGCGACATGGCCCTCCAAAGAAAGGTTCATACTCTGATAGGCGAAGGAAATACACTGAGCAATCCAGTTAGACAGTGTTCTCTTGGAGACTCGAAGTCCCAAATAAGAAGGATCAAAAGCAACAAAGAGTTGAGAGGACTTTCTATGTTGCTGTGTTCTTTGTAAGTAAAAGGCTAAAGCTCTTTTACAGCCCAAGGTATGAAGATTCCTCTCTGCATTTGATGCATGAGGCCTTGGAAAAAACACAGGTAGGTAGATCGCTTGGTTCAGATGAAAAGGCGAGACCACCTTTGGCATAAAGTGTGGATGAGTCCTAAGGACTACCTTGTCATGATGGAACCTTGTATAAGGTGGATCAGATACTAGCGCTTGCAACTCACTAATGCGACGTGCTGATGTGACTGCAATGAGAAAGAAAACTTTCCAAGAAAGGAATTTCAAGGCAGTAGTAGCTAAAGGTTCAAAAGGTGGCTTCATGAGCTGCCCAAGAACCAGGTTTAAGTCCTATGCCACCGGTGGTGGCCTAATGGGAGGCTTAGTTAGAAGAAGGCCTCTCATAAATCTTGCTATAAGAGGATGGGTGGAAATAGGCTGTCCATTTAGAGGCTTAAAGGAAGCTGTAATAGCACTCAAATGGATCCTTACTGAGTTAGTCTTAAGTCCTGCATTGGATAAATGAAGGAGATACTCCAGCAATGATTCCAGAGGTATCGCAAGGGGGGTTAAGACCATTTTGCGAACACCATATGGTAAACCTTTTGCACTTGAAAGCATAAGAGCGTCTTGTGGAAGGTTTCCTGGAAGCAAAAAGAATACCTTTTACTTGCTGAGGGAGATTAAGATCATGGAGATCAACCAACATTGTGTAAAAAGGTTTCTAATTGAGTTGATTCAAAAAAGATATACTGTATTTTTCGCACCATAAGACGCACTTTTTCTTCACCAAAAAGTGGGAGGAAAAGTGCCTGCGTCTTATGGTGCGAATATAAGAAGTTGCAGAGCGGCAGCGGGTCCCCCGGGACCTTCCGTGTCCTTGGGGACTGCATCATCCCTCCCCCCGCCCCGTGTTCAGGCTTATCAGTGCCAGCCACCACCACAGAAGATCTCCTCCTTAGACACTTACCGACTCCTTCTTCTGCAGCCGCGGCTCCCTGCCTCTTAGGGAACCGCGGCTGTGCTTTTAAAATCATCTCGGAGCCCTTCCTGTCTTGACGGGCTCCGTGCAGCATTGTCCCGCCTCCAAAGGAAGTGGTAAACAACTTCCTTTAGAGGCGGGACAATGCTGCACGGAGCCCGTCAAGACAGGAAGGGCTCCGAGATGATTTTAAAAGCACAGCCGCGGTTCCCTAAGAGGCAGGGAGCCGCGGCTGCAGAAGAAGGAGTCGGTGAGTGTCTAAGGAGGAGATCTTCTGTGGTGGTGGCTGGCACTGATAAGCCTGAACACGGGGCGGGGGAGGGATGATGCAGTCCCCTATTAGCATACAAGATAATAGCACCCTGGAGGGGAGAGAGCCATAAAATTTTAAGTAGAAATCAAAACAGAAGGAGGGAGAAAAAGGGAACATTGTCAAATGTTTTTAGCTTATTGTATTCATGGACCACAAGTATATCAATTTCATAAAGTAAGACCAGGAACCGATTAGTCTGTTCTTCATGACACAGAGCCAGTTGGCAGCATTAGCTAAAGATGATCATATAATGGTTGCAGCTCTTCGTAGCGTTGAAGTCTGGCTCCATTTTTGTAGGGGAGGTCGATCCTGTCCTCGTCCTTTGCTTATACCCATTTATACGAGAACTTATAGCCAGTGTTCCAGAGTTGCCAAGTTATCCAGTCCCAGGAGTGAGATTTTTTTGCCAGTTCTGGTTTGAAATTTGCATTGCAGTGCAGTATGGTATTTGTAGTCCCTGATTTTACCCACTGGAATCAGTGCTACAGGTCCCATAATGCCAAATAGGTAGGATGCATAAGGCAATCAAAACAGAATATTTTTTTTCCTATTTTCCCCTCTGAAAAACCAGGTGCGTCTTATGGTCCGGTGCGTCTTATGGTGCGAAAAATACGGTAGATTAGAAACCTTTTTACACAATGTTGGTTGATAGTCGGTTTTTTGTTTAGTATAAAGGGGTTTTTGTTTAAATGTCTCCATCTCAGTTTTGGATTTAGTGCTTAATTCTTTCTTTTCACACTCCATATTGTGGGCTGGGAGTATAATTTGTGTGATATTAGTTTGGATTATGTATTACTGCCTTTTATTTCTTCTGTATTTCCTGTATGTAAAGGATTGAAATTTCAATTTAAAAAAAAAAAAAGATCATGGAGATCTAGGCCTTCAGCAACCAAGCCCTGAGATGCAGAGACTGGGGATTGGGATGCCATAACATTCCATCCTCATGGGATAGGAGATCTGGAGCAGACCCTAACTCCAGGGAGGGAGCTTGAGAGAGATGTCGAAGCAGAGGGTACCACACTTGCCGTGGTCAATATGGAGCTATGAGAATCATACGGCCTCTGTCTCTCTGAACTTTGAACAGGGTTTTGGGAATTAGGGGAATGGGTGGAAAGGCATACAGAAAGTCTTGACCCGAATAAAGGAGGAAAGCATCCCTGGCCTGAGCCCCCTGAGCCGGAATTCTGGAACAGAACCAGGGAAGTTTGGCATTCCACGGACTTGCAAAGAGGTCTATGTCCGGGGTTCCCCAAATTTGAAAAATCTTGGCCACCTAGTCTGCATGCAGAGACCACTCGTGTGGAAGCAGAACTCAACTGAGTCTGTCTGCCCAAGATTTTTGTATGCCTGGAAGATACACTGCCAGGAGATGAATCTGATGCTCTCTGGCGAGGGCCCATAGTCGCAAAGCTTTGTGGCAAAGTGACAGAGAGCCTGTTCCCCCCTGCTTGTTCACGTAGAACATGGCTACTTGATTGTCCGTATGAATGAGGACTGTCTTGTAGCTGAACAGGGTGTGGAACACTCGAAGAGCAAGGAAGATTGCTCTGAGCTCCAAGAGATTGATATGTAGATGAGTCTCCTGCGGAGACCAGGTGCCTTGGGTGGAGAGGTCTTGCAGATGAGCTCCCCAACCCATCGGAGAAGCATCTGTTGTGAGAGTTGCTTGGGGTAAGGGTTGTTGAAAAGGGGACCCCAGCAACAGGTTTTGAGTGGACTTCCACCACTGGAGGGACAAAATAAGGTGACTTGTGTTTGCTAATTTGTCTGACAGGCATCCTGATGCCTGGGTCCATTGAGTGGATAAAGTCCACTGGGCTGCCCTCATATGGAGGCGAGCATAGGGAACCACATGCACAGTAGATGCCATGTGGCCTAGTAGTTGTAGCATTTCTCAGGCAATGAGATGAGACTTTAGCACTGCTTGAGAAGCTAACTGCACCATGTGAAGGCAGCGGGCCTGGGGGAGATAGGCCTTTGCCTTTCTGGTATCCAGCAAAGCACCTATGAACTCTAAAGACTGAGTGGGAGTTAGACTGGATTTTGGGATGTTTATTACAAGCCCCAAAAACTGAAGGATATGCATTTTGCAGGATAGAGAAGTCCTGGCCTCTGACTCTGTTGGGGCTCAAATGAGCCAGTCGTCTAAGTAGGGGAAGACAAATATCCCTAGAGTGCGGAGAAATGCTGCTGCTACAGCCATGCATTTCGTGAACACCCTTGGTGCTGAGGCCAGGCCAAAAGGAAGCACCCTGTATTGGTAGTGCTTTCCTTGAAAAAGGAACTGAAGGAACTTTCTGTGAGTTGGATGGATGAGAACATGAGTGTACGCATCCTTGAGATCTAGAGAATAAAGCCAATCATGACTCTGAAGGTATGGCAGCAGAGTTCCCAGAGAAATCATCTTGAATTTCTCTTTGAACAGGAATTTGTTCAATTCTCTGAGGTCTAAAATAGGTCTGTGTCCCCCTGTTTTCTTTGGGATTAGGAAATAGAGGGAGTAAAACCCTGTACACTGTTGATGAATGGGTACTTCTTCTATTGCCCCTTGGGCAAGAAGCATAGTGACCTCTTGATCTAACAGGTTGATGAGAGGGGTCTGAGAATTGAACTGTCTTACCATTATGGGAGGGAGCATGCATGAAAAGTGAAGCTTGTACCCCTCTTTTATGATGGAGAGTGTCCAATGTTCTGCTGCTATCTGCCCCCATCTGGGGGCAAAGTGACACAACCTTCCTGGAATGGTGGAAGGCTCTGGTCCATTGAGAGCCAGAAAGGCTAAGTTCTCTAGATGGACATCAAAGGGAATAAGAGGGATAAAACCTCTTCTTCTGGAGAAGAATGGTTTCTTGAATGATTTCTTTCTTGCAGGATCAGCTGTGGCTTTGGATAATCTATCCAAAGTGAAGTTGTCAGCATTTAATTCATTGGCTTTCTCTTGCCAATTCTTGCCAAATAGGTTCTCACCTGTACAAGGGATATTGTCCAGTTTGTCCTGCACCCAGAGCTCCAAATCGGATGCCTGGAGCCAGGCAATTCTTCGTGCACCTATGGCAATGGCAGAGGTTCTGCTTATGCACACAAAACAGTCAAAAGCTGCACGGTTAACAATCTTAGAAACATCCTGGGCATGTTTAACCAGTGTGAGAAAATCCTGCCTCTTATCATCAGGAAGAAGAGGGCTTAAAACCTCTAAATCTCCTGTGACTTCCTTAAGGAACATTCCCATTTATAAAATATAGGAACTGATCCTGGCAGAAAGCATGGAAGCCTGGAAAATATGACGTCCAAAGGCATCCAACATTCAACACTCACGTCCTGGAGGATTAGAGGCATCCCTCTTTGCACCTTTGCACTTCTGATCCTTCTCATAGCTGATTCCACCACAATAGAGTGGCGAGGTAGCTGAAATTTCTGGAAGCCAGGACACGAAGGTACTCGATACATGGTATCCAGTCTACAAGAGTGAGGAGAGGCATAGTAGCCGCCTCCTTAGGAGCTTTGGGATATTGTAGAATCTCCAACCCCTTTGCCCTGGGCTCTGTTTCAGGAGTCACAGTAATGGACAGACCTCGAGCCACCTCTCTGATAAAATCCTGAAAGGAGATATCTTCTGGAGGAGACATCCTGCGTTTAGGAGAGGAAGGCTCCTCTGGAAAAGTACTCCGGTACCGACAGAGCTGTCAGAATCCTCAGAATCTTCTGTCCGGATGCTCTTGTAGAGCCCGGTACCCGTACAGACCGAAGTCGGTACCGGGGGGAGAATCGGTACCGGAAGGCATAGCATGACTGGGTGCCGGCAATGCAGACAACGATGTCGATGCCGATGCTGTCGGTACCGGTACCGATACTGGTGCCGGATTCGGTGCCGGTACTGGTTGAACTGTCTGAAGCAGTTCCGAGGGCATCGATGCTGCAAGGAGAGCCGCCAGACTGTGTTCAATAGCCAGAAACCTTTGGTCTATTGATGCTGCCGATGCCTGGGTATCGGTATCGGAGAAAGCAGCCGGTACCCCAGAGCATGGCACCAGTAGTTCTGCCGATGTTGAGGCCTCGAGAACATCTTGGAGCCCCGATAATGCTTTGGAAGCCGAAGCCTCCCGCCGGGGCAATTTTGCCAGTACAGAACCCTCAAGGGCAATGCCAGAGGCATCTCGATGCTTGGAAGGAGATCTACCCTTTGAGGACCGGCCAGACTTATTTTTAGTTACCGGAGATCCATGGGAGGAAGACGAAGCCCTGGAAGACGTCGTTGCCACAGAGGCTGCATCGGAAGGAAAAAGGGTGCTGAGCTTAGCAGCTCAGTTCTGTCGACCCCTCTTGGACATCATGGCACAAGCCATACACTCCGAAATGGAGTGGTCAGGATCTAAACATTTAAGACACAACTCATGGGTGTCTGTGACGGAGATGGTACCGCCACACTTGGTGCACTTCTTGAAACCTGAAGCGGGTTTTTCCATAATAGAGGAAATTTTGGGCCTAAAGAAAAGTTTGGGAAAAAAAGATAATAAATATATTTTTTTTTTAAAAGAAAGAAAGGACCGGCGGTACCGGTATAGCGTCGAAGGCAGGCACGACCACAAAAAAGAAGGAGAATAAGAAAAAATTTTCTGCGGTGACAGGAACAACAACCTGCTGGCTCCGCGGAAAACGGAGAACTGGAGAGAGGCAGTTGGGAAAGGTGGGAAGGCAGCACGCAGGCGGGTTGGATGCTCCCAAAAGGTTTCTAATTGGACGCTGGGGAGCGTTCCCGCGCAGGCTCCATCGGTACCGACGATACCCATACGTGAAGACTACATTCCTGCTTGTTCTTTATTTATTTATTTATTTTATTTAGACAGTTTTTGTATACCGCCTTATCCTTCAATCAAAGCGGTCACAACACAATTGGGGGATACATTTAACACGCGGGGATATGAGACACACACACTAATACTTACAGGGAACTTGGAGATATAAATATACACACACACACACATATATATATATATATATATAAGAACATAAGATATGCCATACTGGGTCAGACCAAGGTCCATCAAGCCCAATATCCTGTTTCCAACAGTGGCCAATCTAGGTCATACGTACCTAGCAGTCTCCCCAAAAGACACTGGTTCTGCAATGCTTGTACTGGGTCAAGCATTGATATCCTGGGTCCCTTCTTAATAATGGTTTATGGACCTTTCCTCCAGGAACTTGTCCAAACCTTTTTTTAAACCCAGCTACACTAACAGCCTTTACTACATCCTCAGGTAACAAATTCCAGAGTTTGATTACACGTTGAGTGAAAAAATATTTTCTTTTATTAGTCTTAAATAGTTTATATTTCCCCTCAGCCGTCTCTTTTCCAGGTTAAAGAGCCCTAACCTTTTTAGCCTTTCTTCATAGGAGTATCCTTCCATCCCCTTTACCATTTTGGTGGCTCTTCTCTGAACCTTTTCTAATAACGCTATATCCTTTTTAAGATACGGCGACCAGAATTGCACACAATATTCAAAGTGCGGTCTCACCATGGAACGATATAGAGGCATTATAATATCTTTTATTTTATTTTCCATTCCTTTCCTTATGATACCTAGCATTCTATTTGCTCTCTTGGCTGCCGCTGCACACTGGGCCGAGGGTTTTAACATGTTATCCACAATGACGCCTAAATCTTTTTCCTGGGTGGTGGTTCCTAATGTGGAACCTTGCATCGTGTAACCATAGTTTGGGTTGTTCTTCCCTAGGTGCATAACTTTGCACTTGTGCACATTAAATTTCATCTGCAATTTTGATGCCCAGTCTTCCAATTTATGAAGATCCTCTTGCAATTTTCCACAATCCTCTTGGGTTTAAATAGTTTTGTGTCATCTGCAAATTTGATAACCTCACTCGTTATTCCACTTTCCAGGTCATTTATGAATATGTCAAAAAGCAGCGGACCCAGCACAGATTCCTGGGGTACACCACTATTCACCTTTCTCCATTGGGAAAATTGGCCATTTAACCCAACCCTCTGCTTTCTATCTTTTAACCAGTTCCTGATCCACAGTATTACACTGCCTCCTATCCCATGACTCTTTAGTTTTGCCAGAAGTCTCTGATGAGGGACCTTGTCAAAGGCTTTCTGAAGGTCCAGATACACTATATCAACCGACTCACCTTTGTCCACCTGTTTATTCACACTTTCAAAAAAACATAACAGATTAGTAAGACAAGATCTTCCTTGTCTAAAGCCATGTTGGCTGTCTCCCATTAGGCCATGACTATCTACATGCTGAGTAATTTTATTCTTTATGATGGTTTCTACCATTTTCCCCGGTACTGATGTGAGGCTCACCGGTCTGTAGTTTCCCGGATCACCCCTGGAACCCTTTTTAAAAATTGGTGTTACATTGGCGATCCTCCAATCTTCAGGTATTAGAGATGATTTTAATGATAGTTCACAGGTTACTAATAGCAGGTGTGCAATCTCATATTTCAGTTCTTTCAACACCCTTGGATGTATACCATCCAGCCCAGGTGATTTGCTACTCTTCAGTTTATCTAATAGCTGTAATACATCTTCCCAATGTATCGATATTTCCTTCAATTCTTCCGCACCTTTAAATACCACTTCAGTCATGGGTAACATCCCTACATCTTCCTCAGTAAAGACCGAAGCAAAGAATTCATTCAGTCTCTCCGCTATCACCTTGTCGCCTCTTAGTGCCCCTTTAACTCCTCTATCATGCAATGGTCCAACCGACTCTCACAGTTTTTTTGCTACGAATGTACTTGAAAAATATCTTTATTTCGCGTTTTTGCTTCCGCAGCAAGCTTCTTCTCAAATTCTCCCTTTGCCTTCTTTATCAATGCCTTGCATTTGACCTGCCAGTGCTTGTGCTGTTTCCAGGTTTCGTCGTTTGGCTCTTTTTTCCATTTCCTAAAAGATGCTTTTTTGGCAACAGCAGCCTCTCTGACCTCACCTTTAAACCATGCTGGCAGTTTTTTGGACTTCCTTCCACTTTTCTTAAAGCGTGGAATACAGCTGGTCTGGGCTTCCAAGACAGTATTTTTCAACAACACCCAAGCTTGATGTAAGTCTTTAATCTTTGCAACTGCTCCTTTTAGTTTTTTCTTAACTATTTTCCTCATTTTATCATAGTCTCCCTTTCGAAAGTTAAAAGGTAGTACTGTGGATTTCCTTTCTATCCCTCCTCCACTAATTACATCAAAGGTGATCATGCTATGATCACTATTGCCAAGTGGCCCCAACACCCTTATCTCTTGCACTAGATCTGGTGTTCCACTAAGGACTAGGTCTAATATGGCTTCCCCTCTGGTCGGTTCATGAACCAGCTGCTCCAAGAAGCAGTCATTTATGTCATCTAGGAACTTTATCTCCCTAGCATGTCCTGCCGTGACACTGACCCAGTCGATACCGGGGTAATTGAAATCACCCATTATTTTTACCGAGCTGTAACTTTTGTTAGCTTCCTTGATTTCTTTGAGCATTTCATCATCCATTTGTTCATTCTGGCCAGGCGGTCGATAGTACACCCCCACTGCCATTGCCTTCCCCTTTTTACATGGAATTTCAATCCATAGAGATTCTACATCAAATTTTGTTTCCTGCAAAACTTTAATCCTTTCTGCCCTCTCTGACATAGAGCGCAACCCCTCCACCAATTTGATCAGCTCTATCATTACGATATATATATACACACACACACGCACACACACACACAAACGTTTCCACTTGAAGGCATAAGATCTTCTTGTGGAAAGTTTCCTAGAAGCCTGAAGGATATCTTTTACCTGCCGGGACAGGTTGAAATCCTGGAGGTCTAAGCCTTCAACAACCAGGCCTTGAGGTGCAGGGACTGGGGATTCAGGTGCCATAGCGTCCCGTTCTTCTGGGAAAGGAGATCTGGAGCATGCCCTAACTCCAGAGGTGCCGCTTGAGAGAGATGCAGAAGCAGTGAATACCACGTTTGGCGTGGCCATCGTGGTGCTATGAGAATCATGCGACCCCTGTCTCTCTGAAGCTTGAAGAGTGTCTTGGGGATGAGGGGAATGGGTGGGAAGGCAAAAAGGAAGTCCTGACCCTAGTGAAGGAGGAAGGCATCCCTTGCCTGACAGTTGTGCGCCGGAATCCTGGAACAGAACCGGGGAAGTTTGGCATTCAGTGGACTTGCAAAGAGGTCTATGTCTGGAGTGCCCCAGAGATGAAATATCTTTGTCACCTGGTCTAGGTGGAGTGACCACTCGTGAGGTAGCAGTACTCGACTGAGTTTGTCTGCCCAAAGGTTTTGAATGCCTGGAAGATATACCACTAGAAGGTGAATTTGATGCTCTCTGGTGAGGGCCCATAGTTGTAAAGCTTCGTTGTATAACGACAGAGATCCTGTCCCGCCCTGCTTGTTCACATAGAACATGGCTACCTGATTGTCCGTCTGGACTAGGACTGTTTTGTAGCTGAGCTGGGCGTGGAACACTCGAAGAGCTAAATAAATTGCTCTTAACTCCAGGAGGTTTATGTGTAAACCAACCTCCTGTGGAGTCCAGGTGCCCTGGGTAGAGAGATGATTCAGGTGTGCTCTCCAACCCACCTGTGATGCATCTGTTAGGGTGGCCTGAAAGAGGGGTTGATGGAAAGGAGACCCTACTGTCAGATTTTCTAATGATTGCCACTATTGGAGGGACAAAATTAGTCGTTGAGAGATTGTTATTTTGTCCGACAAATAACCCGTGGCCTGTGTCCACTGTGTGGAGAGGGTCCACTGAGCTTCTCGCATGTGGAGGCGAGCATATGGGACTACATGAACTGTGGATGCCATGTGTCCCAGTAACTGCAGTAGCTCCCGAGCAGTGAGGGAGGATTTGCCTGCTGCTTGGGAAGCTAGCTGCATTATGCGAAGACACTGGGCTTGTGGAAGGAAAGGCCTTGCCTGTCTGGTATCCAGACAGGCTCCTATGAATTCTAGGCATTGGGAAGGAACTAGTTGAGATTTTGGGAAGTTTATTACCAATCCCAAGTATTGGAGGATTCGCATTGTACGAGACAGTGCAGTGCTGGCCTCTGCCACTGTGGAGGCTCGAATGAGAGAGTAGTCTAAGTAAGGGAAGACAAAAATCCCCAGGGTTCGTAGAAATGCAGCTACTACTGCCATGCATTTCGTGAATACCCTTGGTGCTGAAGCCAGACCAAAAGGAAGAATCCTGTACTGGAAATGTCTTCCCCTGAAAAGGAAACGTAAAAATTGATCTGGATGGATAAGAATGTGAGTGTATGCATCCTTTAAGTCTAGAGAGCAAAGCCAGTCCTGGCTTTGAAGGTATGGCAGAAGAGTCCCAGAGAAATCATTTTGAATTTCTCTCGAAACTGATATTTGTTCAATTCTCTGAGGTCTAGAGTGGGTCTGTGTCCTCCTGTTTTCTTTGGAATAAGAAAATATGGGGAGTAGAACCCTGCACCCTGTTGAAGAATGGGTACTTCCTCTATTGTCCCTTGGGCAAGACGTGTGGAGACCTCGTGATCTAGCAGATTGTCTGCAGAGGTTTGTGAATTGAACTGCTTTAGAATTGTAGGAGGGGGTAAGCTGTGAAAATGAAGTTTGTACCCCTACCCTACAATGGACAAAGTCCAATCTTCTGCTGTTATCTGATGCCATCTGTTGACAAAGAGGCATAACCTGCCGGGAATATTGGGGGGTTGAGGACCCCTCAGAGGCAGGAAGGCAAAGCTCTCTAGGAAGGAGTCAAAGCCCTTGAGGGGCTGAACCTGGAGAGCTGGTTGGGCTCTCGGGCCTTTTGGTTTCTTTTGTTGTCTAGTTTGTCCCTTTTTGGGCAACCTGACCTGGAGTCTGAGTCTGTTGGGTATAGGAATGATAAAACTTCCTCTTTTTGGTAATAGGAATGATACAACTTCCTCTTTTTATCAGGCTTTCTTTTGGCTGGAGTGGCTGTAGACCTTGACAATCTATCTAAGCTAGAATTGTCGGCATCTAACTCATTAGCCTTCTCCTGCCAGTTCTTGCCTTAGAGAATCTCTCCCGTGCAAGGAATGTTGCCTAACTTGTCCTGTACCCAAGTCTCCAAGTCTGATGCCTGTAGCCAGGCAATCCGTTGTGCGCCAATGGCAATAGCAGAAGTTCTTCTGATACATTCGAAGCAGTCAATGGCTGCTGAGCATGCTTAAAAAGAGTAAGAAAGTCTTGTCTCTTATCATCTGGGAGGAAATGGGCTCATAAGTTCCAAGTCTCCTGTGATTTCTTTGAGGAACATTCCCATATATAGGATATATGAGCTGATCCTAGCTGAAATCATGGAAGCTTGAAAAGTTCTGCGTCCAAAAGCATCCAGAGTCCTGCATTCACGACCTGGAGGATTGGATGCATGTCTTTTTGCACTTTTCATCCTACGCATGGCTGACTCCACTACCACTGAATGGTGTGGCAATTGAGTTTTCTGAAATCCAGGACATGGTGGGACTCGATACATATTATCAAGTCTCCTAGAGTGAGGAGAAGTAGTCAGAGGTGTCTCCCACATTCTGAGCATCAAGCTATGCAGAATTCATGGATAGGCAGAGTAGCTGCCTCCTTAGGAGCTTTAGGATATTGGAGATTTCCAATTCCTTTGCTCTGGGTTCCTCTTCAGGAGCTACTGTGATTGAAAGACCTTTAGCAATATCATGGATGAAATCCTGAAATGACATGTCCCCTGGAGGGGACATTCTGCGTTGTGGAGAAGAGGGATCTTCTAAAAGAAACCCTCTAGTGCCAGCAGAATTGTCAGAGTCTTCGGAATCGGAGGAATCAACGTATTCCTGACCCCGATGCTCCTGCAAATCACGATCCCGGTACCGATCAAGTCGGTACCGAGGTGGCCCGGTACTACTTTATCCACTCCAGCCGGAGGTGGAACAGGAAGAGTTACCATCGGTGTCGGTACCGGCATCAGTGTCGATGTCAGCACCGGTGCCCTTGGGACCACCGGTACCGCAGCTGAGAGAAGAGCTGTGATACTGCGCTCGATAGCAAGAAACCTCTGGTCTATCGACGCTGTCGATGCCTGGGTGTCGGTACCGGTAAGAACAGCTGGAACCCCTGAGCATGGCACAGGTAGTTCTTGCGAGGTTGAGGCCTCGAGAACATCCTGAAACCCCATCGATGCTTTGTAAGCTGAAGCCTCCCGCCGGGGCTGTTTTGCCAGTGTGGTTCCCTCGAGGGCAATGCAAATGGCCTCTCGATGCTTAGCAGGAGAGCTACCCTTTGAGGATGGGCTTTTGTGTTTAGTTACCTGAGATCCATGGGTGGAAGAAGAGGCCCTTGACGATGTCGATGCAATGGATAAAAGAGGGTACCGAGCTTTGCTGCCCGGTTCTGTCTTCCTCTTTTGGTCATCCCCATGCAGGAGAGACATTCCGTTGGAGAATGATCAGGTCCTAAACATTTTAGACACCAATCATGGGTGTCAGTGACGGAAATGGTACCACCACACTTAGTACATTTTTTAAAACCACTAATTAGCTTTTCCATGATTTTGGAAAAAATGGGGCCTAATGCCCAAAATGGCGCCTAGCACAAAAACAGGAAATTTTCTGAAAAGAAACAGTCTAAGTCTAAGGGTTTGTTTGGTTTTTTTAGGAAAAGAAAAGAAAAGAACCGGCGGTACCGGTAGGCGTCGTGCGGTAGGCAAACGCAACCACAAGAAAGAATTTTAAAGACGGAATTTTCTGTGGTGACAGGGAATAGGTCCTGTTGGCTCCGCGGAAAACGAAGAACTGAAGAGGGACAGTTGGAAAGGAGGGAAGGCAGTGCGCATGTGCTGAGGGATACTCCCAAAAGCGTTCCTATTGGACGCTGGGGAGCGTTCCTGCGCAGGCTCCGTCGGTACCGACGATACCTATATGTGAGGACAACATTCCTGCTTGTTCCTGGAGATACATATATACACACACACACACATATGTCAGCATACATCAGCATGACATTATGCCTAGCATAGGTGTCATGGCTTTTCCCAGACCTTGGATTGCAAGCAGCTTTGACCCTCTGGTGATGTCAGTCTCCAGACTTAATGAGCGTAATTTACCTGATGAGATTAGCTCTGACCCCCTGGTGATGTCAGTCTCCAGACTTAATGAGCATAGTTTACCTGATTAGTCTGAAGGACAAACAGCCCCTCCTTGCTAATCAAGTGATAGCAGACCTCAAACAAACCAAATTATGACAAAGGGAGGTGCTGAAGAATTTCACTATAAATACAGAGAAACACAAAATATCGCTCTCTTCCTATTCATCGGACACACACTCTTCTCCTTATCCACCCCCCTTTTTGTTCTCTCTCTCTCCCCATTCATGGGACACTTCTTACTATGAGGCTCTGACACACACTTCTTGCCCCCCCCTTCTCTCTCACACACACATGCACCCACACACAGTCTCACTGATATACATGGAAGCAGCTCTGTTACAACCTTATATCTCTGTTCTGTACCTATGTAATAAGCCTATTTCTATATAAAGACCTTTTTCCAAGACACACCAGTTTTGGTTGTCTTATTGTGCTACTAACCCTACTGTCTCTGTGAAATGAACCCAGGACCGAACGGAGCGTAACCGAAAGTAGAGAGCGGCGAAAGATTACAATATACACACACACATAGATAGATATATATACACATATACACACACACAATATATATATATATATATATATATATATATATATATACACATACACACACATATATATATACATACAGACAGAGACCTCACAAGCACACAGTTAAATGTCTGACCCAAGCCAATGCTTGAAATGGAGCTCCTTTTCCAGAGCAGGAAAGAAATTGGGCTGAGCACACATGGGCAAGGGAGTGAAGAATGACTCAGTGGGGGGAGGGGCTAGTCACTGCACTTTCTGCACACTCTCAGGTAGATTAGAAAACAGGTACAGGAAGATTTAAAACTCAGTGAAAACAACAGAGACAGAGTTAGAATTAGTTATTGAATTAGAAATTTAATTTGGCCCCACAAACAGAGACCAGATAGTAGAGAGAAGAGTACGGGGCAGTTAAAATTAGTTATGAGGAGGAGCAAGACAGCTGAAACTAGGAGGATGCAGGATAATATTACAAAAAACATACAGGACAGAGAAATACTGGAGTGTGCTCCTAGCTGATTCAGTGGTAATAGCAGGATGAGGTCATAAAGAAATCTCACGGGTTTTCTGCTGTCTCCACCCCTGCAGGTAGGGGAATACAACCCTAGTTGCCTTGACAGGTCTAGCAGGATTATATGGAAAGGCTTATATATAGATATAGATATAGATATATACACACACACACTGTATATATTTGTTTTGTTTTTTATATATGCATATATTACCTGACAGCATTAGAGCAATGCCTCCACAAGCATTAGGCGAAGACATCGATGTGCCATTCATGAGCTGTGTTCCCCGTAAGGTCCAGTTAGGCACAGAAGCTATAGCCCCTCCAGGTGCACTGATACTTATGCCAAGAGCACCATCAGTACTTAAAAGAAAAAAAATAAGATGAATTAAGGTTAAAAATGCAAATCCCTGAAATCTTCAAATATACAGAAAAAAATATTACAGTTGGGGCCTTTATTCTGAAAGCTTTTTATATTAGAGTTTTTTGAGACATACCTTCAATTTATCATCACATTGAAAAAAGTGAAATAGCAGACAAAATCTTGTCATGTGACGGGTAATTTTATAAGGTGGCACCAAAAGTCCCGCAAGTGAGGGAGAGAGGAAAGTCAGTATGGTAAATGTAACCAGATCAGTTAGTTACCCTGGCTGATGAAATCAGGCTGCCGGAAAACTGTTTCTTCAAAAACTTAGTGAGTCAAATCCAGCGTAGAGAGCATGCTATCCCCATCCCAACAAAATTCTCTACCTGAGAGTTCCTAAAGGGGGATATTTTTATTTTTAATAGGCAACTTTTTCTACTGCTCTGCCAAATGATTTGCTTTCTGTATTGCTGAAGGAGATTTTTTCTGCTATTTATTTTCTCTCTCCTCTAAAGAGTAGTTACTCACCTGTAACAGGTGTTCTCCAGGAGCAGCAGGAATCAGTCCTCACATATGGGTGTCATCGGCGCTGATGAAGCCCCAGCGGAGCATTTCCCCAGCTTTCCATGAAAGCCTTTGGGAATGCAGGCACGCATGCGTGGTTCCCTTCCCGCCTAAAGGTGCCATCTTACCTCAGTCAAATGACATAGCTAAGAACAGCACACAAAAATGTAAAACAAACTATGTACAACTGCAACTCCAAGGGGAGGAGGGAGGGTTGTGAGGACTGATTCCTGCTGCTCCTGGAGAACACCTGTTACAGGTGAGTAACTACTCTTTCTCCAGGACCAAGCAAGAAGTCAGTCCTCACATATGGGTGACTCCCTAGCTCTGGGCTACCAGGAACCCAGGCTGAACAAGAGAACTCCCTCTAGTCACAGCAGCAAAGAAAAGCTTTCCAAGGACACAACCTCCACCGGTAGCCCAACAGAGGGCAGGAGGGCAGGAGTTGCCTAAACCTCAAAGAGATTCCGGAGTACTGCTTGGCCAAAAGCACTGTCCCTACGGGACTCCCTCTCCAGACAGTAATGGGCTGCAAAAGTCTGGCTTGAAGACCAAGTTGCAGCCCTGCAGATGTCTACCAAGGGCACAGAGCGGAGATGAGCCACTCAGGCAGCCATTGCCCTGACACGATGGGCCGTGACCCTACCCTGCAAAGGAAGGTCAGCCGCCTTGTAAGCCCAGGTGATACAGTCAGCCACCCAGATGGACAAGGTACGCTTGGACACAGCCAACCCCAACTTATTGGGGTCAAAGGAGACGAAGAGCTGAGTAGCCCTTCTATGTCCCTGCGTACGGTCAAGATAGAAGGATAAGGCCCTCCTACAGTCCAGGGTATGCAGGACTGCTTCAGCGTGGCTAGAATGAGGCCTAGGGAAGAATGTTGGAAGAACCACCTCCTGGTTGAGGTGGAAAGAGGAGACAACCTTGGGGAGGAACTTTGGATGAGTCCTAAGGACTACCCTGTTCCTATAAATCCTCGTGTAAGGTCTATCACAGACCAGGGCCTGAAGCTCACTCACTCGCCTAGCCGAGGTGAGGGTTATCAGGACGAGAGTCTTCCAGGAAAGGAAGCGTAGAGGGCAAGTAGCCATCGGCTCAAAGGGTGGGCGAGTCAGTTGCTGCAAGACCACATTCAGCTCCCACTCAGGAGCAGGACAACGGATGGGGGGCTTGAGCAAAAGCAAGCCCCTGAGAAAGCGGGACACCAAGGGGTGACCTGACAGAGAATGTCCCTCCACCAGTGAGTGGTGAGCTGCTAGAGCTGAGAGGTGGACCCGAACAGAATTGGACTTAAGTCCCTGATTTGATAAGTGCAGTAAGTACTGAAGCACTACTGGCACAGTACAGGAGAAAGGATCCTCTGTACGTAGCTGACACCATACAGAAAACCTCTTACATTTGAGGGCATAGGTTTTCCTAGTGGACTGTTTCCTAGAGGCTAGGACAACCTCCTCAACTTCCTGAGGTAGGCCCCAGGGAGCCAAAACTACCCTTGCAGCCTCCAGGCCATCAAATTGAGAGCTTTGAGATTGGGGTGCAGAAGGGAACCCTGCTCCGTTGAGAGAAGGTCGGGTTGCAACCCAGAGGTAGTGGGGAATCCACTGCCAGCTGAAGCAGAAGTGGAAACCAAGGCTGCCTCAGCCACCTGGGAGCTACCAGCAGGACCGAGGCCTTGTCCTGAAGAGTCTTGAAAACAATTCGGGCCACCAAGGGCGTGGGAGGAAATGCATACAGGAGGCCCTGAGACCAGGCCATCAGAAAAGCATCTGGTGCTATCCTCAAAGGATGCGGTTGCCTGGAGCAGAACTTGGGCAGTTGCTTGTTCAGCGGACTGGCAAAGAGATCTATCCAAGGGAGACCCCACTTCAGGAAGATCTTCTGAACGACCAAGGGATGCAGCTGCCACTCGTGGGGCTGCAGAATTCTGCTCAACCGGTCGGCCAGGCAGTTCTCCTGGCCTGGAAGGTACACCGCCTTGAGAAGCATGTTGTGCTTTAGGGCAAAGGAACAAAGGTCTTGAGTCTCCCGACAAAGGAGCTTTGACCCAGTCCCGCCCTGTTTGTTCACATAAAACATGGCTACCTAGTTGTCTGTTTGAATCAAGACTGAGCGGTGAGCTAGGGCCGGAGAAAAAGCCTTGAGAGCTAAGCGGATAGCTCGAAGTTCTAGGAGATTGATCTTTTGGGCTGCCTCCCATGGAGACCAGAGGCCTTGAGTGCACTTGTCCAGACAATGAGCACCCCAGCCCCGCAGAGAGCCGTCGGTGGTGAGGACCACCGAGTATTCTGGCATTTGGAAGGGCATCCCCTTCAGCAGATTGGGTGGATGTAGCCACCAGCTGAGGAAGGCCAAAAGGGGTCTGGACACCTTTATCCTGTCTCTTAGGCGGCCTGTGGCCTGAGACCACTGAGTCCGAAGGCACCACTGTGCAGGCCTCATATGGAACCTGGCATTGGGAGTCACATGCACTGTCGAAGCCATGTGGCCCAGAAGTCTGAGGCAGAGTCTGGCGGAGACCAGGGACCTGTTTAGAAACTGTTTGGCCACGTCCATCAGTCTTTGAGCCCTGTCTTCTGGCAAGAATGCCTTTGCCAGTTGAGAATCCAACCTTGCCCCTATGAACTCCAAGTTCTGGGAGGGGAGCAAAGTGGACTTTGCGAAGTTTATGACAAAGCCCACGTTTTGAAGCAGAGCAATGGTTCTGAGGGTGGCTTGTCTGGCCTCCAGGGACGTCTGACCCCTGATGAGCCAGTCGTCCAGATAGGGAAAGACAAAGATGCCTTGATATCTCAGGTAGGCCGCAACCACTGCCAGGCACTTGGTAAAGACCCTGGGAGCGGAGGTCAGGCCAAAAGGTAGTACTCTGTACTGATAATGGTTTCCTCCCACAATGAACCTGAGGTACTTTCTGTGGTCTGGATGAATGAGGATGTGAGTGTATGCATCCTTTAGATCTAAGGAGCAAAGCTAATCTCCCTGCTGGAGGTAGGGCAGAAGTGTTCCAAGAGTAAGCATCTTGAACTTTTCTTTCTCTAGGAACTTGTTGAGGTTCCTGAGGTCCAGAATGGGTCGAAGGCCACCGGTCCTTTTGGGTACCAGGAAATACCTGGAGTAGAATCCGTGACCTTGCAAGTGGGGAGGCACAGGCTCCACCGCCCTGTCCACCAATAGACCTTGGAGCTCTCAAAGGAGAAGTTCTGTGTGCAGGGGAGGCCTCAAGGGCTCCCCTGGGAAGTAAGGAGGAGGCAGTTCATGAAAATGCAGGGCATAGCCCTTTTGGACTATGTCCAGCACCCAACTGTCGGTGGTAATGAGAGGCCACTGGTGGGCAAAGAGTACAAGGCGACCGCCTGTGCAGGGCTGGGAAAGCAAGGACGGAGTGGCTACGCTCAAGGAGTCAAAAACCCCCACCCTGCTGAGTGGAAGCAGGGGCAGAAGGCTTGGGGGTCCTCTGCCTACGGGGCCCATTACCCTGGCCCTTGGCTTGCTGACCCTGGGGGGCAGCTTGGGCAGCCTGATACTGAGAGTACTGTCTGTAGGCAGCACCCTTCCTTGGGTAAAAGGACTTTTTACCCAAGCCCTTCTTTTTATGTGAAGGGGCAGAGGTCTTTCTCGACAGCCTTGTCCGGGTAAGGTGCTCGGTCTCGAGCTGAGCGGCCTTCTCAGTCACGGGTTTGCCAAAAAGGTTCTCACCTCGGCAGGGGACATCGACCAACTTGTCCTGAACCCATGGCTCGAGGTCCGATGACTGTAGCCACGCCTGGCGTCGAGCTGCAATGCCGGCAGCCACAACTCGGGCCGAAGCCTCGAAGCCATCGTAGGCGGCACGGGAAATGAACTTTGAGCATTCCCGAATCCCCGAGGACAAGGTCTTAAATCTCTGCAAGGGTTCCCCGGCCAGGTCTCGCAAGTACATGCCCATGTACAGCTGGCAAGACTGGACACGGCAAGCAAGCATAGACCCCTGGAAGCACTTTCTACTGACGCCATCCAGGTTGCGGGCCTCCCTGGCGGGGGGCACTGCAGAGTGTATCTTCTGGCTCTTCAGACGATGCATGGCCGATTCCACAACCATGGAATGGTGTGGTAGCTGTGCTTTCTGGAAACCAGGGCCTTTGCGGAGTCGATAGATGGAATCGACTCGCTTGCTCAGAACCGACGCCGAGGCCGGTGCCTCCCACATCCGGAAGAGGAGCCGTTCCAGCATCGGAGGAACCGGGACAGTAAAGGCCTCCTTCGGAGGAGAGTCGTACTGTAGAGCATAGAGCTCCTCGGCTCGAGGCTCTTCCTCGGGATCGGCAGGGATAGCCAAGGCAGCGGCCATATCCCGGACGAACTCCGAGAACCTAGTGTCCTCCGGAGGGGATCTACTCCGGGGCTCAGACTGCGGTGAGTCCGACAGGACGCACCGAGTCTTAAAAGTATCGGGAGACTCCTCGTCCTCCGTCTCCCAGGCGGACTCATCCGAGGAGGAGTCAGGGTCCGACCCCGCGGGGACCCGAGGCACCCGCCCCGACACCCTCGGTCCCGAACGGGAGGTCGAGGGAGACCTCGACCGAGGACGACTTCGAGCCACGAGGGTCTCGAGTATCGGCTCGGTCTCCAGGGTTGACTTCGAAGTCGACGTCCCGGTGGTTGGGGCAGATGGGGTCGTGGTCAGGGCCGAGGCACTGAAAGCAGCAGTCGTGTGTGTCGGTGAGAGACATAAGTTTCTTACACCGATCACACTTTTTGAAACCACTGGAAGCCATCGGGGAAAAAAGAGCCCCTGCGAGGTCAAAAGACCGGCCTTCCAGGGAAAAATGAAAAAAGGGGCGCGAACGCCAGCCACGAAGGGCAAAAACCAAAAAAGAAATAAGCGGGCTCGATACCGGTGTACCGAACCCGGCGGGAGGGGAACCGGCGTCGAACCGGAGAAAAATAGCAAAAAATCGCCGAAGAAAAAATCACTTTTATCCGGGAGAACAGGACACACGTCCGGTGGGCTTCTCGGAAAAAAAGAGACTGAGGTAAGATGGCACCTTTAGGCGGGAAGGGAACCACACATGCATGCCAGCATTCCCAAAGGCTTTCATGGAAAGCTGGGGAAATGCTCCGCTGGGGCTTCATCGGCGCCGATGACACCCATATGTGAGGACTGACTTCCTGCTTTTGTCCTGGAGAAACAACAGATTCAAATAGAAAGACAAGGTCTTTGAAGTTACTGCACCACCCCAGGTGTTAGATCTCTACGTAACCACTCCAGCTTACATGGTTTTGCTATATAGGGCAACTCACCGATTGGCTATACAGAAGATAAGTAGTAGTAGTAAAACAGCAAAAGCTAGAAGTAAATAGATCCACATTTGGATATCTGCTATAAATAAACAATTTACTATATTTGAAGGATCTTTGATTAGACAAACATACATACAAAATATAGAAATATGATGGCAATACTGCAGATATCTTCAATTAAATCTCTGTCCACTTCTTCTGCCTGTGAAAGAGATCTATCTACTATATCATATCAATGCAAATGGAAGCCCCATTCCCTCTTTCTAGTTTTTTTCTGTTTTATTATTTAAATCAGAAGAGAGGAACAATACAGTTATATATGTAAACAGATTTTTCCACCTTTGTTCATTTTACTGTTACAGACTCTGCTCCTATTTACAGGTATGACTTTTATTTTCCCCCATGCTTTGTTGAAATTCTGTCTATGACCTTGTGATTCCTTGCCCATCTCTGTACTTACACTCTACCATCCTGTCTGTTCCTAACCTTGTCTAGGTTCTAAGCTAGACTTAACCTTACTGCCCCCCCCCCCTTTCCATTCTCAGAGTCTCCATGGTGTACTCTGTTTACATGACATCCATTTTGTTCCTAACAATATCTGCTCAACACAAACTGGTAACTCAACATAATAATATATTGCATACTGTATTTGCCAAATGGAGTTTGTTTGTTTCCTTTATCCATCAAAGTGCTGAATTGGTCTTTTGATGGGATGGGTTTTGATAGCTCCCCCCCTTTCCTCCAACTTTGTTAGTATTAGTGACAGAAGGTCTACCTTCCCCACCTATCCCTCCCACTGTTTTAGTTTCCCCTGGGTCACTGCAGTGATTCTTTCAAACGTCTTTGCTTCCCCAAATTTCCCCCACCAGTCTTCCACTTGGGGGCCTGTTTGTGACTTCCACTTTCATGACATGGTTACACAGGCCATTAGAAGCAGTTTGGCCCGAAGGGATGTGTACCTCTCCTCCCTTTGCCCATCAGCCCCCAGGCCCAAAAGGAATTCCACTGAGTCTAGCAAGATTAGGGAGTTAAGTACCTTACCCGTTTCCTCTGCAACCTCTCCCCAAAATTCGCCTACCTTGGGGCATTCCCACCACAAGTGGAAGAATGCGCCTTGACTGCTACACTCTCTCCAGCATGTCCCTTTTGCCCTGCGACCTAGCCTATGTATTATCATTGGGGATAGGTATGTGTGGTGTAGTATTTGCAGTTGGATCTGTTGCCATTCTGTCACCTTTGACCTTTTTTCTAGTTTAACCCGTAGTGCTGCCTCCTTTCCTCCTAAATTCTGTATCTTAAAGCTTTTTACATATAGTGCCACTCCTCCGCCCCTTATTCCTGCTTTGTCCTTCCTGAATTCAGTATAGCCTGGTATAATTACATCCCAGTCATGGTTGTCCATGAACCATATCTCTGTAACCACCATTTAATCCAAGTCAGCATCTTCCATTAAAGCTTGAACATCTGGGATCTTAATTCCCAAACTCCAAGCATTAATGCACATTGCTTTCCAGACCTTGCCCTTTTACCCATTTCTACAGAGGTATTTAATATTTTACTTCCCTGAGAGTTTTCTTCACCGATCCGCAACAAATTCCTCTTTAATATGCTAGCCAGTCTGCTACAGAAGACACTTTGACCCTTCTTGGATAAACGGATGCCATCGCTGCTCAGCACCCCTGGGAAAGTCATCCGATGGTCCAGGAAACCAAAACACTCTGGATAACATCTATGCAGCCATGCATTCATCTCCAGGAAACAAGCTTCTCTGCCTCGGACTTTAACCTCAACCTTCGCACATATCTGCTTCATCCTCTCTCCCAAAGCCATGAAGTCATTCTTGATACACTCTGAAAGATATCTAGCAATATCGCTTGTGCTGACATGGATGATCATCATTGGATAATAGTCAGTAGGGCTTGATGACTCTTGACAAACTCTCCCTAACATCTCAGATTTTGGCACCTTGCAGACAGCAACACCTGTCTGGACATCAAATTTGGTTGGTAGATGGAAGCCTCAGTATCCCACAGAAGTGGTTACTGATTCTGCAACCTTAGGGTGTTTAAGTTCTGGTTCTTCCCCTTCATGGGATGTTTTCACCTCCTCCACTTCCAAGGCTACATACCGGATCTTCAATTTGACAGCTGGTGGAGTTGGATTGTCAATTATGCAGGCACTTGTGACTCATGTCCAACTCTCCTCTTTCTGTAGCACTTCTGTCAGAAAGCTTAGCTGCCTTAAGAAGCATCTCATCAATGTAATTCTCACTGTCATGGATGCGTGTCTGCTTTACCACCTCTTCTCTCCACTCCTCGACTTGTTTCATGAGGGCTTCAGCTTCAGGCATCTTGCACATGGAACTTGCCCCTTGACTGGGATCGGGCTCCCTGGACAGAGGCAGAAGCTGTAAAGGGGTAACAGCTTTCGAACACAATTTTTCCAGCCATACTTCAGTTATTGGAGCTTTGGTACATGTTTAAGAAAATAAGACCTGGCAAAAAGTTCATAACTTTTACTCAGCTCTCCTTTGAGAGAAAAAGCTGCTAGCATTTTTTATGTATGTACTGGAAAGCAATGTGTATTAATGCTCGTAGTATGAGAAATAAGATTCTGGATGGCTTTAATGAAAGAGGCTGATTTGTATTTCGTAGCAGTTGGCGAGACAGTTCACAGAGAACCAAGACTGGGACACTGGGTAATAATTTATTTAGGAAGGACAGGATAGGGGGGCTTACAAGAGAAGAGGAAGACACTACAGGTTAAACTAGAAAGAAGGAATGTAATAGCCATTTGCACTGTTGCTGTATACAGACCTCCTTCACAGATATAAGTGGAAAGAGATTTAATTTAAGATATTCACGGTATTGCTATGAAAGGAAAGGTGCTGCCAAGTGATTCCAATATGCTAGATAGTGATTGTGACATCCCTTGCTGTGGTGTTAACTAGAAGTAAGGTGATCCTTGAACCTTTACAGGAAGAATTACTCAGACAAATGATAACAGAACCCACATGTGAGGGGGCCATACAGGACCTGCTGCTTACGAATGGAGTGTGTGTTCCGGATGTTATAGTGGAGGATCATTTTGTAAAAGATGGAGAAAAGCAGGGGGTGAAACTGAAAGGGGGTAATTTTTAGGGTAACTAACCATTTTTTTAGATAAGCCATAATTTTAAGGGTAACTAACCATTTTTTTAGATAAGCCATAATTTACAGTTAATCTGTGTTGTCCTATGCTTTTTCAAATTCAGATTTTGTCATCATTTCTACCACCTCCACTGGGAGATTATTCCACGCATCTACCATTCTTTACATAAAGAAATATTTCTGCATCTTACTCCCGAGTCTATCCCCTTTTGCTCTCTCCCCCACGTAGCAGAGCTTCCTTTCAATCGAAAGAGGCCCTCCTCCTATGCATTTATGCCAAAGTAGTATTTGAACGTCTTAATCATAACACCTCTATCCAGACTTTTCTATGTTGTTGTCGTTAAGTGTCGTCAAATTGGTGTTAGTTTGGGATAGAGATGAATTAGAACATTTAAGGGAGTGAGGTACTTCTGTCCACAAAAGAAAAGCAGGACCTGGGCGTAATTGTGTCTGACGATCTTAAAGTAGCTAAACAGGTAGAAAAGGTGACTGCAAAAGCCAGACGGATGCTTCGGTGTATAGGGAAAGGAATGACCAACAGCAAAACGTTGCTGATAAAGCATAGTTACTCACCTGTAACAGGTGATCTCCGGGAAACAGCAGGAATTTAGTCTTCACATATGGGTATAGTCGCTACCAACGGAGCCTGCATGGGAACGCTCCACAGCGTCCAATAGGAAAGCTTTTGGGAGCATCCCACAGAGCCTGCATGCTGCCTTCCCGCTTTTCCCAACTGTCCCTCTCCAGTTGAGTTTATAGCTGAGACAAAAGAGAGAGGGAAAGAGAGATAGAGAGATGCAACTCCTAGGGGAAGTTGGCAAGTTGTGAAGACTAAATTCCTGCTGTTCCCGGAGATCACCTGTTACAGGTGAGTAACTATGCTATCTCCAGGAACAAGCAGGAATGTAGTCTTCACATATGGGGACTCCCTAGCTGCAGATGCCAGGGAGATGGCCTCAGAAAGTTGTGTGCCCTTGTGAAAGGGCTCCACTTCCCTCCATGGATCTCTGGCATCCTACCAGGGATGGTGGGTAGCAGTTGATTAAGTGTGGAACAGGTGTTGAACAGCCTGACCAAACAAGGCATCCCGGCGGGAGTCCTTGTCTAAGCAGTAATGGGCTGTGAAGGTATGAACCGAAGCCCAAGTAGCTGCTCGACAGATGTCGTCGATACACACAGAGTGAAGATGTGCCTTTGAGGCTGCTATGGCTCTCACATTGTGAGCTGTGACATGGCCTTCAAGAGGAAGATTCTTACTCTCATAGGCAAAAGATATACACTGTGCAATCCAGCTGGACAGTGTCCTTTTGGAGACTGGAAGTCCCAAATGACTAGGATCAAAAGCAGCAAAGAGTTGAGAGGATTTTCTATGTTGCTGTGTCCTTTGAAAGTAAAAGGCCAAAGCTTTTTTACAGTCCAAATTATGAAGGTTCCTTTCTGTATTTGAGGCGTGAGGCCTTGAAAAGAATACAGGAAGGTAAACCGCTTGGTTCAAATGAAAGGGCGAGACCACCTTCGGCATAAAGTGTGGATGAGTCCTAAGGACTACCTTATCATGATGGAACCTTTCATAAGGAGGATCAGCCACTAAGGCTTGCAATTCACTGATGCGATGTGCTGATGTGATTGCAATGAGAAAGATAACATTGCAGGAAAGGAATTTCAAAGAGGTAGTGGCTAATGAAAGGGCGGTTTCATGAGCTGCCCAAGTACCAGATTCAAGTCCCATGCCACCGGTGGTGGCTTAATGGGAGGCTTCGTTAAAAGAATGCCTCTCATAAATCTCGCTATGAGAGGATGAGAGGAAAGCATGGTTACTCACCTGTAACAGGTGTTCTCCAGGAGCAGCAGGAATCAGTCCTCACATATGGGTGACGTCGGCGCCGACGAAGCCCTCGTGCGGAGCATTTCCCCAGCTTTCAAAGAAAGCCTTTGGGAATGCAGAGCGCATGCACGGTCCCCTTCCCGCCCAAGGGTGCCATCTTGCTCAGTCTGATGACATAGCTAAAAGACAGCAAAACCACAAAATGAATCATATGACTGCAACTCCAAGGGGAGGAGGGAGGGCCGTGAGGACTGATTCCTGCTGCTCCTGGAGAACACCTGTTACAGGTGAATAACTACGCTTTCTCCAGGACCAAGCAGGAAGTCAGTCCTCACATATGGGACTCCCCAGCTTTAGGCTACCGGGAACCCAAGCTGAAAAATAAGCTCCCTCTAGAGCATCACAATCAGTGAAAGAATCCTTTCTGAGAACGCCCCCGAACGGTAGCCCAACACAAGGGCCGAAGGGTAGGAGTTGCCTAAACCTCAAAGAGATTACGGAGTACCGCCTGCCCGAAAGCACTGTCCCTACGGGACTCCCTCTCGAGGCAGTAGTGGGCCGCAAAAGTCTGGTTTGAAGACCAAGTAGCGGCCCGGCAGATGTCTGCCAATGGAAGAGAGAGGAGGTGAGCTACTGACGCGGCCTTCGCCCTGACACGGTGGGCCATGACTCGACCCTGCAAGGAGAGGCTGGCTGCCCTGTACGCCCAGGCGATACAATCCGCTACCCAAAGGGACAACGTACGCTTGGAGAGAGGCAACCCCATTTTATTAGGGTCAAAAGATACGAAGAGCTGAGGAGCCCTTCGATGCCCCTGCGTACGGTCGATGTAAAAGGACAACGCCGTTCTACAGTCCAGGGTCTGCAGGACTGTTTCAACCCGAGTGGCATGCGGCCTGGGGAAGAATGTTGGAAGAACCATCTCCTGATTGAGGTGGAAGGAGGAGACAACCTTCGAAAGGAACTTAGGGTGAGTCCGTAAGACCACCCTGTTCTTATAGAACCGTGTGTACGGTCTATCAGAAACCAGAGCTTGTAGTTTACTCACACGCCTGGCCGAGGTAAGAGCCACTAAGAACAACGCCTTCCAGGAAAGGAAGCGTAAGTGACAGGTGGCCATCGGCTCAATCGGTGGGCAAGTAAGTTGGTGCAAGACCACATTCAAATCCCACTCAGTGGCTGGTGGATGGATCGGAGGCTGGAGCAAAAGCAGGCCTCTGAGGAAGCAGGACACCAAGAGGTGACCCGACAGAGATTGGTCCTCTACCTGTGAGTGATGTGCCGATAGAGCACTGAGGTGGACCCGAACAGAGTTGGATTTAAGGCCTAGGTCCGACAGGTGAAGCAGATACTGCAGCACCACTGGTACCAGGCACGAAAAAGGATCCTCCTGGCGCTGAGCACACCAGGTGGAGAACCTACGCCACTTGAGGGCATAAGATTTCCGGGTGGACTGCCTCTTAGAGGCCAAAACCACCTCTTCCACTTCCTTAGGTAGAAGTAAGGGGGCTAGAACTACCCTTTCAGCAGCCAGGCCATCAGATTGAGGGACCTGAGGTTGGGGTGCAGGAGAGATCCCTGATCCTGAGATAGGAGATCGGGCTGCGCCCCCAGAGGAATTGGAGTGTCCACCGCCAACTGCAGAAGGAGTGGAAACCATGGTTGCCTCGGCCATCGGGGGGCTACCAGAATCACCGAGGCTTTGTCCTGAAGAACCTTGAACAAGGTGCGGGCCACTAGAGGCGTAGGAGGAAACGCATACAGTAGGCCCGTGGACCAAGAGATTAGAAACGCATCTGCTGCTATTCGGAGAGGATGCGGTTGCCTGGAACAGAACCTGGGTAGCTGACGGTTCAGTGGACTCGTAAAGAGATCGATGGTTGGAAGACCCCATCTTAGAAAGATACCTTGGACCACCAGAGGATTCAAATGCCATTCGTGAGGCTGCAGAATCCTGCTCAATCTGTCTGCCAGCAAATTTTCTTGGCCGGCAGATACATTGCCTTGAGAAACATGTTTTGTTTGATTGCCAAGGAGCACAGGGCCTGTGCCTCCTGACACAGAAGTTTGGAGCCTGTGCCCCCCTGCTTGTTCACGTAGAACATTGCCACTTGATTGTCTGTCTGAACTAAGATAGACTGGTGAGAGAGGACATGAGAGAAAGTCTGCAGCGCTAACTAAGCGGATAGCTCGCAACTCCAACAGATTGATCTGCTGTGTGGACTCCCAAGGAGACCAGAGGCCCTGAGTGCAAGACCCTTGGCAATGTGCACCCCAGCCCTGAAGGGAAGCATCGGTTGCCAGCACCTGTGTGTGTGGAGGCGCTTGAAAAGGCACCCCCTGGACCAGGCTTGGGAGATGCAGCCACCACCGTAGGGAGGTTGCCAGCATTATGGACACCCTTATCTTGTCTTTCAAGTCACCTGTGGCTTGCACCCACTGAGCTCTGAGGCACCACTGAGCAAGTCGCATGTGCAGACGGGCATTCGGAGTTACATGGACCGTGGATGCCATGTGACCCAAGAGCCTTAGGAAGTTTCTGGCGGAGACCAGAGAACCGCTGTGGAACTGTTTGGCCAAAGCCATCAGTCTGTGGGCCCTGCTCTCGGGCAAATAAGCCTTCGCCTGGAGGGTATCCAATCTTGCCCCTATGAACTCCATGTCCTGTGAGGGGAGCAAAGTGGACTTTGAGAAGTTTATTACGAAGCCTAGATGCTGGAGAAGAGAAACAGTGCGAAGGGTGGCCTGTCTGACCTCTTGTGGAGAATGACCGCTGATGAGCCAGTCGTCCAGGTGTGGAAAAACAAAGATGCCCTGGTTTCTGAGATAGGCCGCCACCACCGCCAGTCACTTGGTGAGGCCAAATGGAAGTACTCTGTATTGAAAATGACTTCCTCCCACTACAAATCTGAGATATTGTCTGTGGTCTGAATGAATGAGGATGTGAGTATAAGCATCTGTCAGGTCTAAGGAGTATAGCCAATCTCCCTGCTGGAGGTAGGGCAGCAGTATTCCAAGGGTAAGCATCCTGAACTTTTCCCTCTCCAGGAACTTGTTGAGATTTCACAAATCTAGGATGGGCCTGAGGCCTCCAGTACTTTTTGGTACCAGAAAGTACCTGGAATAGAAGCCTTGCCCTATCAGGTAGTGAGGCACCGGTTCCACCGCCTGCTCCTTTAGAAGACTTGCCAACTCCTGGAAGGAGGAGGTTCCTGTGCAGAGGGAGTCTTGGAGGCTCCCCTGGAAAACAGGAGGGGGTAACTGGTTGAAGAGGAGCAAATAGCCCTTTTGGACTATGCTCAGTACCCAGGTATCCCCTGTTATGGCTGACCACCTGTGGGCGTACAGTGTCAGCCGGCCTCCTGTGCTGAGGGGAGCCAGCTGAGGAGGAGAGGCTATGCATTGGGAGTCAAAACCCCGCTCCCTGCTGTGCAGGAGCCAGAGCTGATGGCTTGGGGGTTTTCTGCCTACGGGGCCCATGTCCCTGCCACTTGGCCTGCTGACCCTGATGGGGAGTTGTAGAGGCCTGAAACTGAGGGTAGGATTTGTAGGCAGTAAACTTCCTCGGGTAAAAGGGCTTTTTCCCCAAGCCCCCCTTCTTCTGAGAAGGGGCAGAAGTTTTCCTGGATAGCCTTGTCCTGGTGAGAGTCTCAGACTTGGGTTCTGCAGCCTTTTCAGCCATGGGTTTGCCAAAAAGGTTCTCACCTCGGCAAGAGAGATCGACCAACTTGTCCTGTACCCATGGCTCGAGGTCCGATGACTGTAGCCAGGCCTGACGGCGTGCACCGATGCCGCCCGCGGCTACTCGGGCCGAAGCCTCGAAGCCATCATAGGCTGCTCGAGAGATCAACTTTGAGCACTCTTGAATCCATGATGACAAAGCCTTAAATCTCTGCAAAGGTTCCTCAGAGAGGCCAACTGAGAACCCGGCAATCTCCTTTGCCATGTCTCGGAGGTACATGCCCATGTACAGCTGGTAAATCTGGACACGGCAAGCCAGCAAAGAGCCCTGGAAGCACTTTCTACTGAGGGCATCCAGGTTCTGGGCCTCCTGGCTGGGGGGCACCAAGGAGTGCATCTTCTGACTCTTCAGACGATGCATGGCCGATTACACAACCATGGAGTGGTGCGGTAGCTGGGCCTTCTGGAACCCAGGGCTCTTACGGACTCGATAAATGGAATCGACCCGTTTGCTAAGAACCGGCGCCGAGCCCATTGCCTCCCACATGTGGAAGAGCAGCCGATCCAGCATCAGAGGAACCGGTACAGTAAAGGAAGATCTTCTTAGGCGGAGAGTCATACTGGAGGGCCTCGAGCTTCTCAGCTAGAGGCTCCTCCTTGGGATCCGCGGGGAAGGCCAAGGCTTTGGCCATGTCCCTCACGAAGTCCAAGAACCGGGTATCCTCTGGTGGGGAAAGTCTCCGAGGCTCGGACTCCGGTGAGTCCGAAGAGACGCACCGGGTCCGAAAAGTGTCCGGGGACTCCTTGTCCTCCGTCTCTCACTCGGACCCTTCCGAGGAGGAATCGAGGGCACCGGCGTCAACCATCTCGGCCCCGAGCGGGAGGCCGAGGGGGACTCGAGACCGCATCGACTCGAGGATCGGCTCGGCCTCCGGGATCGACTTGGACGTCGAGGTCCCGGTGGTCAGGGCAGATGCACCGGTGAAACCAGTGATCAGTACCCGCTGCTGCTCCATGAAGGCAGCCAAGCTGCTCTCCAAGGCCGTCAACCTGAGACTCAGCTCAGGAGATTCAGCGGCCCCCGACGGTGTCGGGCCAAACGTCGGCTCCCCCAGAGGGGAGTCTATGAGGACAGCAGCACTCACGTGACTCGGGGACTCCAGCTCCACTCGAGGCAACCTGGCAGGCCTCTCCGACTCCGAGGACCCGGGACAGCAGTCGGGGCTATGCGACCTGGCCCTCGAGGGGCCAAGAGCATCCACCGACGCCGCCCTCACAGGTTTCTTCTTCCTTCTGTGTTCCCGAGAAGGAGACCCCCTTTCAGAGGAGCCTTGACGGTGCTCGGGGTCGGACTCCCGAGATGTCGAGGCCTCTGACGAGGTCTGGGCCCGGCTGGACGTGGAGTCAGAAAAATGTTTCTCACACTGATGCTGACGGCTCCTCAGCACCTTAGAGGACATTTTGCCACACGGGACACAGACCACCGGGTCATGGTCGGGCCCGAGGCACCGGACGCAGCAATCATGTGTGTCGGTGAGAGACATCAGCTTCTTACACCGATCACACTTCTTGAACCCGCTGGCAGTCATCAGGGGAAAAAGGACCCCTGCAAGGTCAAAAGACCAGGCTGCCAGTGAAAAAGAGAAAAAAGCGGGAACGCTAGTCATGAAGGACAAAAAACGAAAAACTAGCTCCGGGATCGATACCGATGTACCGGGCCCAGGCGGGAAGGGGCGTCGAACCGGGCAAAAACCACGAATCCAATGCAGGAAAAATCAACTTTTTATCGGGTGACAATGACACACGTCCGTCGGGCTCTGTGGAAAAAAGAAGACTGAGCAAGATGGCACCCTTGGGCAGGAAGGGGACCGCGCATGCGCGCGGCATTACCAAAGGCTTTCTTTGAAAGCTGGGGAAATGCTCCGCACGAGGGCTCCGTCGGCGCCGACATCACCCATATGTGAGGACTGACTTCCTGCTTGGTCCTGGAGAAATAGGTTGTCCATTGAGAGGCTTGAAAGAAGCTGCAATAGCACTCAAATGGACTCTCACTGAATTAGTCTTAAGCCCTGCATTTGATAAATGAAGGAGGTACTCCAGTAATGATTCCAAAGGTAACGCAAGAGGGTTAAGACCCTTCTGCGAGTACCATATGGTAAACCTTTTCCACCTGAATGCACAAGAGAGTCTTGTTGAAGGTTTCCTGGAAGCATAAAGGATATCCTTCACCTGCTGGGAAAGGTTAAGACCCTGAAGTTCTAGGCTTTCAGCAACCAGGCCCTGAGATGCAGATACTGAGGAATGGGATGCCACAGCATCCTGTCCTCTTGAGAAAGGAGATCTGGAGCAGATCCTAACTCCAGAGGCGGAGCTTGAGAGAGATGTAGGAGCAGAGGGTACCACGTTTGCCGTGGCCAACGTGGAGCTATGAGGATCATATGACCTCTGTCTCTCTGAAGCTTGAACAGGGTTTTGGGAATTAGGGGAATGGGTGGCAAGGCATACAGGAAGTCCTGACCCCAATGGAGGAGGAAAGCATCCCTGGCCTGACAACCTCGAGCCGGAATTCTGGAACAGAACCGGGGAAGTTTGGCATTCAGCAGACTTGCATAGAGGTCTATGTCCGGGGTTCCCCAAATTTGAAAAATTTTGGCCACCTGGTCTGCATGGAGAGACCATTCGTGTGGAAGCAGAACTCGACTGAGTCTGTCTGCCCAAGAGTTTTGAATGCCTGGAAGATACACCGCAAGGAGATGAATCTGATGCTCTCTGGCGAGGGCCCATAGTCGCAAAGCTTCGTTGCATAGCGACAGAGAGCCTGTTCCGCCCTGCTTGTTCACACAGAACATGGTTACTTCATTGTCCGTTTGAATTAGGACTGTCTTGTAGCTGAGCTGGTTGTGAATACTCGAAGAGCAAGGAAGATTGCTCTGAGCTCCAGGAGATTGATATGGAGATAGGCCTCCTGTGGAGTCCAGGTACCCTGGGTAGAGAGGCCTTGCAGGTGGGCTCCACAACCCACCTGTGAAGCACCTGTTGTTAGAGTGGCTTGGGGTGGGGGTTGCTGAAAAGGAGACCCCACCAAAATGTTTTTGGGTGACTGCCACCATTGGAGGGACAAAATAAGGCGATCTGAGTTTGCTATTTTGTCTGACAGGCAACCTGACGCCTGAGTCCACTGAGTGGATAAGGTCCACTGGACTGCCCTCATATGGAGGCGAGAATAAGGAACCACATGCACAGTGGATCCCATGTAGCCTAGCAACTGTAACATTTCCTGAGCAGTGAGGTGAGGTTTCAGAACTACTTGGGAAGCTAACTGCAGAATGCAAAGGCAGCAGGGCTGTGAAAGGTAGGCCCTTGTCTGTCTGGCATCCAGAAGAGCTCCTATAAACTCTAGGGATTGAGTGGGAGTAAGGTTGGACTTTGGGAAGTTTATGACAAGTCCGAAATACTGAAGGATGCGCATTGTACGAGACAGAGCAACCCTGGCCTCTGGCTCTGAAGGGGCTCGAATGAGCCAGTCGTCTAAGTAAGGGAAGACGAATATTCCCAGGGCGCTCAACAGGAATCGAAGGAACTTTCGGAGAGTTGGATGGATGAGAACACGAGTGTACGCATCCTTGAGACCTAGAGAACAAAGCCAATCCTGACTCTGAAGGTATGGCAGCAGAGTTCCTAGAGGAATCATTTTGAACTTCTCTCTGAACAGGAATTTATTCAATTCTCTGAGGTCTAGAATGGGTCTGTGTCCTCCTGTTTTCTTTGGAATAAGGAAATAGGGGGAGTAAAACCCTGTACCCCGTTGGGGAAGGGGAACCTGTTCTATTGCCCCTTGAGCAAGGAGCATAGTGACTTCTTGACCTAACCGGTCATTGAGAGAGGTCTGAGAACTGAACTGTCTTACCATTGTAGGAGGGGGCATGCTGAGGAAATGAAGCTTGTAACCCTCTCTTACAATAGACAGAGTCCAATTTTCTGCTGTAATCTGACCCCATCTGGGGGCAAAATGACATAACCTTCCTGGGATGGTTGTGGGTTCTGGCCGTTCAGGGCCAGGAAGGCAAAGTTCTCTAGACAGGAGTCAAAGCCCCTGTGGAGGCTGACTCTGCTGAGCCGGTGGAGGCTTAGCTGCTTTTGGTTTCCTTTGTTGCCTAGGTTGTTGCTGCTGTCCCTTTTGGGCAGACTGACCTAAACTATGTCCCAGCTGGGTATAGGAGAGATAAAACTTTTTCTTCTTGCTGAAGAATGGTTTCTTAGAGGATCTTTTCCTCGCAGGATCAGCTGTAGATTTAGACAGTCTATCCAAAGTGATATTGTCAGCATCTATCTCATTAATTTTTTCCTGCCAATTCTTGCCAAAGAGATTCTCTCCTGTGCAAGGTATCTTCCCCTGTTTGTCCTGTACCCAGATTTCCAAGTCAGATGCCTGGAGCCAGGCAATTCTACGTGCACCTATGGCAATGGCAGAGGTTCTTCTTATGCATTCAAAGCAGTCAAAGGCTGCATGATTCACAAACTTGGAAACATCCTGAGCATGTTTAAAAAGAGCAAGATAGTCTTGCCTTTTATCATCAGAAAGGAGAGGGCTCATAAGCTCTAAGTCTCCTGTGACCTCTTTAAGGAACATTCCCATATACAAGACGGGAATGTTATACAATATATACAATAAAGAACTAATTGCTACCTTGAATACCACTACCGCAGCCAACGACCCATGCCCAGCACACTGGATCAAATCAATGCGCTCTGAGCTCAGTCCATACATAGCCAAAATTGCAAACCTCTCCTACTCCTCTGGAACTTCCCCAGCTGCACTCAAGCAGACTTCAATACGTCCCCTATTAAAGAACAACCAGATCGACCAAAAAAAGGAAGAATCATACCGTCCAATCTCCAGCATCCCGCTTCTTGCCAAAATACTGGAGAAAGAGACACAACGCCAAATTCAGCAATATATTGACACATCCTCCCCTCTGGATCCGTGCCAACATGGATTTAGGGAAATGCATGGAGTCGAGACTCTCATGACCTCCTTAATCAACACGCTCATCTGTGGGATCAACAACATAAAGTCTGGCGTCGCAATGATCTTCCTCGATATATCCGCGGCGTTTGATTCAGTAGACCATAAGATACTACTATCGCGACTTTACGAACATAAGAACATAAGATATGCCGTACTGGGTCAGACCAAGGTCCATCAAGCCCAGTATTGTGTTTCCAACAGTGGCCAATCTAGGTCATATGTACCTAGCATTTTCCCCAAGAGACACAAGTTCCACAATGCCTGTACTGGGTCAAGCATTGATATCTTCGGTCACTTCTTAATAATGGTTTATGGACCTTTCCTCCAGGAACTTGTCCAAACCTTTTTTAAACCCAGCTACACTAACAGCCTTTACTACATCCTCCGGTAACAAATTCCAGAGTTTGATTACACGTTGAGTGAAAAAATATTTTCTTTTATTAGTCTTAAATAGTTTACCCTGTAGCTTCATTGCATGTCCCCTAGTCTCTCTATATTCTGATAACGTAAACAATCGATCTACGTTTACCCGTTCCACTCCGTTCATTAATTTATAGACTTCTATCATATCTCCCCTCAGCCGTCTCTTTTCCAGGTTAAAGAACCCTAACCTTTTTAGCCTTTCTTCATAGGAGTATCCTTCCATCCCCTTTACCATTTTGGTGGCTCTTCTCTGAACCTTTTCTAAAATCGCTATATCCTTTTTAAGATACGGCGACCAGAATTGCACACAATATTCAAGGTGCGGTCTCACCATGGAACGATATAGAGGCATTATAATATCTTTTGTTTTATTTTCCATTCCTTTCCTTATCATACCTAGCATTCTATTTGCTCTCTTGGCCGCCGCTGCACACTGGGCCGAGGGTTTTAACATGGTATCCACAAAGACGCCTAAATCTTTTTCCTGGGTGGTGGTTCCTAATGTGGAACCTTGCATCGTGTAACCATAGTTTGGGTTGTTCTTCCCTAGGTGCATAACCTTGCACTTGTCCACATTAAATTTCATCTGCCATTTTGATGCCCAGTCTTCCAATTTATCAAGATCCTCTTGCAATTTTCCACAATCCTCTTGGGTTTTAACAACTCTAAATAATTTTGTGTCATCTGCAAATTTGATAACCTCACTTGTTATTCCACTTTCCAGGTCATTTATGAAAATGTCAAAAAGCAGCGGACCCAGCACAGATCCCTGGGGTACACCACTATTCACCTTTCTCCATTGGGAAAATTGGCCATTTAGCCCTACCCTCTGCTTTCTATCTTTTAACCAGTTCCTCATCCACAATAGTACACTGCCTCCTATCCCATGACTCTTTAGTATTGCCAAAAGTCTCTGATGAGGGACCTTGACAAAGGCTTTCTGAAAGTCCAGATACACAATATCAACCGACTCACCTTTGTCCACCTGTTTATTCACTCCTTCAAAAAAACATAACAGATTAGTAAGACAAGATCTTCCTTGTCTAAAGCCATGTTGGCTGTCTCCCATTAGGTTGTGACTATCTACATGCTGAGTAATTTTATTCTTTATGAAGGTTTCTACCATTTTTCCCGGTACTGACGTCATGCTCACCGGTCTGTAGTTTCCCGGATCACCCCTAGAACCCTTTTTAAAAATTGGTGTTACATTGGCGATCCTCAGAGATGATTTTAATGATAGTTCACAGATTACTGATAGCAGGTCTGCAATCTCATATTTCAGTTCTTTCAACACCCTTGGATGTATACCATCCGGCCAATTGATTTGCTACTCTTCAGTTTATCTAATAGTTGTAAGACATCTTCCCGATGTATCGATATTTCCTTCAATTCTTCCGCACCTTTAAATACCACTTCAGTCATGGGTAACATCCCTACATCTTCCTCAGTAAAGAACGAAGCAAAGAATTCATTCAGTCTCTCTGCTATCGCCTTGTCGCCTCTTAGTGCTCCTTTAACCCCTTTATCATCTAATGGACCAACTGCCTCTCTCACATGTTTTTTGCTACGAATGTACTTGAAAAGGTCTTTATTTCGCGTTTTTGCTTCCGCAGCATGCTTCTTCTGAAATTCTCTCTTTGCCTGCCTTATCAATGCCTTGCATTTGACTTGCCAGTGCTTGTGCTGTTTCCAGGTTTCGTCGTTTGGCTCTTTTTTCCATTTCCTGAAAGATGCTTTGTTGGCAACAACAGCCTCTCTGACCTCACCTTTAAACCATGCTGGCAGTTTTTTGGACTTCCTTCCACTTTTCTTAAAGCGTGGAATACAGCTGGTCTGGGCTTCCAAGTTAGTATTTTTCAACAACAGCCAAGCTTGATGTACGTCTTTAACCTTTGCAACTGCTCCTTTTAGTTTTTTCTTAACTGTTTTCCTCATTTTATCATAGTCTCCCTTTCGAAAGTTAAAAGGTAGTACTGTGGATTTCCTTACTATCCCTCCTCCACTAATTAAATCAAAGGCGATCATGCTATGATCACTATTGCCAAGTGGCCCCAACACCCTTATCTCTTGCACTAGATCTGGTGTTCCACTAAGGACTAGGTCTAATATGGCTTCCCCTCTGGTCGGTTCATGAACCAGCTGCTCCAAGAAGCAGTCATTTACTTCATCTAGGAACTTTATCTCCCTAGCATGTCCTGACGTGACACTGACCCAGTCGATACCGGGGTAATTGAAATCACCCATTATTATTACTGCGCTGTAACTTTTGTCAGCTTCCTTGATTTCTTTGGGCATTTCATCATCCATTTGGTCATTCTGGCCAGGTGCTCGATAGTACACCCCACTGCCATTGCCTTCCCCCTTTTATATGGAATTTCAATCCATATAGATTCTACAGCAGATTTTGTTTCCTGCAAAACTTTAATCCTTTCTGAGTCAATGCCCTCTCTAACATAGAGCACAACCCCTCCACCAATTTGATCAGCTCTATCATTACGATATAGTTTGTACCCAGGTATCACAGTGTCCCACTGGTTGTCCTCCTTCCACCATGTCTCTGATATTCCAATCATATCTAACCTTTCATTTAGTGCTATATATTCTAACTCTCCCATCTTATTCTTTAGACTTCTAGCATTTGCATACAAGCATTTTAGAGAATGTATTTTATTCATGTTAATTTGGCTATTGTTAGACATGGGTAAATTGGGATCTTTAAGCTCTGTCTGCTCCATACTTGAGGGCATTTGGGCTACTTTACTCTTTTGTGGAACCTCTCTGCTTTTGGTAGTATCCTTCAAGGATACATTCTTCCGAACCATCCGCTCTTGGGCGACTGTCGGCTTTCCCCTAATATCTAGTTTAAAAGCTGCTCTATCTCCTTTTTAAAGGTTAATGCCAGCAGCCTGGTTCCAGCCCGGTTAAGGTGAAGCCCATCCCTTCGGAAGAGCCCCTCCTTTCCCCAGAATGTTCCCCAGTTCCTAACAAATCCAAAACCCTCATCTCTGCACCATTGTCTCATCCACGCATTAAGACTCCGGAGCTCTGCCTGCCTTTTGGGTCCTGAGCGTGGAACAGGAAGCATTTCGGAGAATACTACCATGGAAGTTCTGGATTTCAACTTCCTACTTAAGCGCCTAAATTTTGCCTCCAGAACCTCCCTACCACATTTTCCTATGTCATTGGTACCGACATGTACCAAGACAGCAGACTCCTCCCCAGCACTATCTAAGACCTTATCTAGGTGGCGCGTGAGGTCCGCTACCTTCGCACCAGGCAGGCATGTTACCAGGCGATCCTCACGTCCATCAGCCACCCAGCTATCTACATGCCTAATGATCGAATCACCAACTATAACGGCTGTCCTAACCCTTCCCTCATGGGCACATGGCCCTGGAGAAACTTCCTCGGTGCGAGAGGGTTTTACATCACCTGGAGGACAGGCCCTAGTTACAGGATCACTTCCTGCCACACCAGGGTGATGCTCTCCTGTCACGTGACCTCTCCTCTCCATGGCAACAGGGGTGCTGCCAGACTGGAGGTGGGACTTCAGGACTATATCCCCGTAGGTCTCGTCTATGTACCTCTCTGTCTGTCTTATGTTTTCCAAGTCTGCTACTTTAGCCTCTAGAGAACGGACTTGTTCCCTGAGAGCAAAGAGCTCCTTGCATCTAGTGCACACGTAAGACCTCTCACCAACTGGGAGAAAATCATACATGTGACACTCAATGCAAAAGACTGGAAAGCCCCCATCCCGCTGCTGGACTGCTGTCTGCATCTTAGTTTTAAGTTTGTGTCTAGATCTTTAAGTTCTTACTTACTAGGGGTTGCTATGGGTATTTATACCAATAAAACTGTACCTAATACGTTTAATATACCTTGTTCACCTGAAGCTTGATTAATCTCAGGTCCTTAGTGTATGACTGATTTGGGTAATGAGCTTCACCTGAAAGCACCTCCAGTCTTTTAAGATGTGTAAGTACCTATAAAGCTATGATTATCCCAGGGGTGGGTGGGAAATAAAAGAGGGCTGCTACACAGTACCCTGTCTTGTGCTGCTGAGGTAAGCTAAATTCTGATTTGATGTAAATTATAGCTCTTAGCTGCTGCTAGGCTCTAACTTCTTATGAAATTTAAACTACAAGCTCTCTGCTGGATTCTAAATTTAACCAGAAAGCTCTCTTCTGTGTTTTAAAACTAAAAGTACTTTTCTGATGCTAGGCCCTGAGTGACTATTAAATGTACCCTACAAGCTCTCTGCTGGGTTCCAAATGTAACCAGAAAGCTCTCTTCTGTGTGTTAAATTTAAACTAAAAGTACTTTGCTGTTACTTGGCCCTGAGTGTCTATTAAATTTAAACTACAAGCTCTCTGCTGGGTATGAAATGTAACCAGAAAGTTCTCCTCTGTGTTTTAAATTCAAACTTTAATTGCTGCTACTAGGCCCTAACTGATCCAACAAAAAACAGTGGGTTCACAGATTAAGTAGCTTTAATACAAAGAATTCTTTTTAGAAAATTACCAGAATTATATACTCACAGTTGCAGATTTCTCTCCAGAAGTCACAGTCCCCCTTTCTAGTCCTTCAAGACGAAAAGGGTATACAAGGCCTAGCATGGAACTGGTGTAAATCATACCTCGAAGATCGTTGGCAACATGTTCGCATCGACTCCAAAACATCAGAACCATTCCTCCAAACGCAAGGGGTTCCACAAGGCTCCTCCCTATCGGCGCTCCTCTTCAATATATATATGCAGCCAATTTGCCAAATCACCAAATCCTTTAATGTTTCCTGCCTCATTTACGCTGATGACGTGCTTATCTTCACCCCGACTGATACGACGAGTCCAAATTACACTAACTTAACCAACTGTTTCAATGCAATAGCAGATTGGCTTTTAGATCAAAATGTTATATTGTTACTTGTAAATAGTTTCATCTGTTTTATATAAAACGACTAGGTATGCTACACCACATACCATATAACTTATTGTTCCCTGTAAACCGCACTTGATACTTGGGAAAGAGCGGTATAGAAATAACTGTTAAATAAATAAATTAATTAATTAAATAAAACATGCGAATCAACTTCAAAAAGACTGAAGTTTTAGTGGTCACAAGAAACAAGCTCTTCTCCCCCCCTGCATATCTCAAGGTACGGGACGCTGAGCTCCCAATCAAGAATACAATTCGTTACCTAGGTGTGATCCTTGATCAACGACTGGATTTTACCGCCCACATAAAAAGTACGGTAAAAACTATTTACTTCAAGATAAAAACCTTACGCCACCTAAGACCCATGCTAGAATACAACGACTTCCGTTCAATATTCCAAGCAATAGTCACTCCACACTTTGACTATGCGAATATTGTATTATATGGTCTTCCAAAGAACACCCTTAACCCCCTGCAACTAGCAACGAATGCTGCGGCCCGCATCCTAGTTGGAGCATCAAAGAGAGACCATATCACGCCAATCCTTAGGGACCTTTACTGGCTCCCTATAGAATGTAGAATTAGCTATAAAGCTCTCCTCATCACATTCAAGGCCTTAAATAAAATATCGCCAGCAACAACTTCAGACCTCATCAGTCAAACTCCTAGGACAAGATCCAGGAGACCACTCGCTGAAAACACCCTAGTCATTCCGAGTGAATCCACAAATTGGTCCCAATCAACGATTAACAGAGCATTTAAATCTTATGCGCCTAGATGTTGGAATAAACTCCATCCAGATATTAGAGCAATACGAGACATGAAGCAGTTCAGAAAGGCTATCAAGCACTACCTATTCACTGAGTACTTCCAGCCACCGTAATGCTATCTAATATGTCATAAGACACACTCATAGGCATAAGCATAAGCACTCCATAAGACATACCCCCTAGAACTAAGAAATTTTGATTTAATTACATCTGTACATTCTATTCTCGCTGTTAGTTGATTTTATGTAAATAGTCAATTGTTATGTATTGTAAATAGTTACTCCTGTTACCCAAGTTTTTTGCCCCGTTATCTGTAACTCATACGTGTTTCAAATGTACTGAGATTGTATTGTTCAATGTAAACCGCACTGATGCTGAATAGTGCGGTATATAAGAAACTTTAAATAAATAAATAAATAAATAAATAATAAATAAATAAATATAGGAACTGATCCTAGCAGAAAGCATGGAAGCCTGGAAGGATCGACGTCCAAAAGCATCAAGAGTCCTACACTCGCGTCCTGGAGGATTAGATGCATGCCTTTTTGCACTCTTTATCCATCTCATGGCTGATTCCACCACCATGGAATGGTGTGGAAATTGAGTCTTCAGAAACCCAGGACAAGGAGGAACTCGATACATGGTGTCGAGTCTTCGAGAGTGAGGAGACGTGGTCAGAGGTGTTTCCCACATCCTTAACATAAGATCATGCAAGATCTCATGAATAGGTAAGGTAGCTACCTCCTGGGGAGCTTTAGGGTATTGTAGGATTTCTAATTCCTTTGCCCTAGGCTCTTTTTCAGGAGCCACTGTGATGGAAAGACCTTGGGCCACATCTTGGATAAAATCGTGAAAGGACATATCCTCTGGTGGAGACATCCTATGTTGAGGAGAAGAGGAATCCTCAGGAAGAAGTACTCTGGTATCGGCAGAGCTTTCAGAGTCTTCAGACTCATCCGAGGATTCGAAGTATCTCCGATCCAGGTGGTCCGGTACCGACTTGTCAATGCCAGATAGAGATGTATGACTCGGTCCCAGTAAAATACCTACTGAGGTTGATGCAGTCGGTGCCGGTACCGGTTGAATTGTCTGAAGCGGTTTCAGGGGCATCGAGGCCGTGAGAAGAGCCGCCAAACTGCGTTCAATAGCCAAGAACCTCTGGTCTATCGATGCTGCCGATGCTTGGGTATCGGTGCCGGATAAAGCGGCTGGAACCCCACAGCATGGCACCAGTAGTTCTGCCGAGGTTGAAGCCTCGAGTACATTCTGGAGCCCCGTCAGTGCTTTGGAAGCCGAAGCCTCCCGCCAGGGCAATTTTTCTGGTGAAAGTCCCTCAAGGGCAACGCCAGAGGCATCTTGATGTTTAGAAGGAGATCTACCCTTTGAGGACCATCTAGATTTATGTTTAGTTACCTGAGATCCATGGGAGGAAGATGAAGCCCTGGAAGACGTCGATGCCACGGAGGCTGCATCGGAGGGAAAAAGGGTGCTAAGTTTAGCAGCTCGGTTTTGCCAGCCCCTTTTCGACATCATCCCACAGGCAACACACTCAGAAATAGAGTGGTCAGGACCTAAACATTTGAAGCACCACTCATGGGTGTCGGTGACGGAAATGGTACCGCCACACTTAGAACACTTTTTAAAACCCGAAGCGGGTTTTTCCATTTTGAGGGAAAAAATTGGGCCTAGTGCCCAAAATGACGCGTGGCACCCGAGAATAAATTTACTGGAGAAAGACTCCAGAAACAACGTTTTGTTTTGTTTTTTAAGATAAAAGAAAATAAGAACCGACGATACCGGTATAGCGTCGAGGGAAGGCAGACGCGACCACAAAAAAGAAGAATAAGAAGGGAAATTTTCTGCGGTGACAGGATGTACGACCTGTCAGCTCCGCGGAAAACAAAGAACTGGAGAGGGACAGTTGGGAAAGGCGGGAAGGCAGCACGCAGGTGCTGTGGGATGCTCCCAAAAGCTTTCCTATTGGACGCTGGGGAGCGTTCCTGCGCAGGCTCCGTCGGTACCAACGATACCCATATGTGAAGACTACATTCCTGCTTGTTCCTGGAGATTGCCTCTGTATAAGTCTCTGGTGCGACCTTATTTGGAGTATTGTGCGCAATTCTGAAGACTGCACCTTCAGAAGGATATAGGCAGGTTGGAGTCAGTGCAGAGGGTGGCTACTAAAATGGTTAGTGGTCTTCATTATGAAGCATATGAGGACAGACTTAAAGAACTTAATATGTATACTCTAGAGGAAAAGCGGGATAGGGGAGATATGATGTTGATGTTGTTGTTGTTGTTAAGTGCCATAAAGTCAGTATCGACTCATGGTGACCCTCTGGATAGTTGTCCTAAACTGTGTTCAGTCAGGCAGCTGTTGACAGAGTGGCACCCACAGCTGCTGTTATTGTATCAATCCATCTCATTGCTGGCCTTCCCCTTTTGTGATGACCTTCTACCTTGCCAAGCATATCATCTTTCTAGTGCTCCCTCTCTTCGCATGATGTGTCCAAAGTATGAAAGTCTAAGTCTTGTCATCTGAGCTTCTAAAGAAAGCTTAGGCTTTATCTCCTCTAGAACTGACTGGTTTGTTCTACAGGCAGTCTATGATATACACAGTATTCGTCACCAGCACTATAATTCGAAGGCATCAATTTTCTTCCTGTCTATCTTTTTCACTGTCCAACTTTCGGATCCATATAACATTATTGGAAATATCATGGCTTGAAAGAGTCAAATCTTTGTATGGATAGAGATCTCTGCTTTTCAGAATTTTGTATAGGTCCTTTATAGCCATTCTGCCAAGAGCAACATGTCATCTGATTTCTTGACTGCCTGTTTCTTTATTGATAGATAGTTGATCCAAGTAGGCTAGAGTTGTCCACTATTTTGATTTCTTCTCCATTAACAAAGAACTTATTAATTTTGCCAGTTATCAGGATCTTTGTCTTCTTTACATTAATATGCAAGCCCATTTTAAGAATATATTCCTTGATCTTGAGAAGCAAATATTTCAAATAGTCTTCACTTTCTGCCAGTAATGTGGTATCATCAGCATAAAGAAGGATGTTGAGTCTTCAACCAATCTTCACACCTCAGTTGTCTTCATACAGTCCTGCTTCTCTGATGATTTGTTCTGCATATAAATTAAACAGGTAGGGGAAAAAGTATGCAGCCTTATCATACACTTTTGCTGATTTTAAACCATTCTGTTTCTCCTTGTTCCATTCTAATTGTTGCTTCTTCATCAATGTAATGGTTGTGCAAAAGAACTATCAGGTTTTATGGTATACCCATGCTTCTTAACATGGTCCAGTTTCTCATGGTTAACACAGTCAAAAGCCTTTCTGTAGTCAACAAAACACATATAGATATCCTTTTGGTATTCTTTAGTCTTTTCAAGGATCCATCTCACATCCGCGATTTATTTTATTTATTTATTTATTTGAAGGATTTCATAAATCGCCCCTTCCAATGATCAAGGGCAGTTTACATAAAGCTCAACTGTATATATTCAAACAATTAGGGGGCAATCAACATCGTTCCTCGCACTTTCCTGAACTCTGCTTGCACTTCTCGTTCCAGGTATGGTTTAGTCTCTGCTGAATAATCTTGAGTAGAATCTTGCTGGCATGTTGGATCAGAGAGATTGTGCGATAATTTCCAGTCAGTTGGATCACCTTTCTTTCGTACTGGTATAAACACAGACATTTTCCAGTCAGTTGGCCATGATGTTGTCTTCCAAATTTTCTCGCAGAGCCTTGTAAGTATAGTAATAGCTGCATCAGATTGCTGCAATACTTCAATGGGAATGCCATCAATGCCTGATACTTTGTTCTTTGATAAGGTTTTCAATGCTGCTTCAACTACTTTTTTCATCACCGATGGTTCCTGATCATAAGGTACAGAATCAAATGGCTGTTGGTCTACTTGATCTTTATCGTATAATGACTCTGTATATTCTTTCAACCTTTTCTTGATCTTCTCAGCATCATTCAACATGGATCCTTGAGCATCGTGTAACATTTTGAGGCTGGAATTTTTTCTTTAACTCTTGTAGCTTTAGGAAAGCTGATCTTGTTCTTCCTCTAATATTTTCTGAATCTATTTCCTTGCATGTGTCATGGTAGTACTTCTCCTTGACTTGTCTCACTGCATGTTGGAAATCTCTGTTGAGTTCTGCGATTGCCTCCCTTTCTCCTCTAGCTTTAGCTTCTTTGCGTTTCTGGGCAATTTTCAGAGTTTTTTGGACATCCATATTGGCCATTTTTGCTTTTTCACTTTTTGTAGAGACTTCTCAATTTCTTCCAAGACAACCTTCTTGATGTCATTCCATAACTCTTCTGGAGCTCTGTCATTTGTATCTAAAGCAGTAAATCGATTTTGCAAGCAGTCTTTAAATGCCGGTGGTATATTCTTAAGGTCAAATTTTGCTACATTTATCAGTGGCTTGCTATTTTTTAAACTTTAGCTTGAGTTTGCATACTAGTATTTGGTGATTTGGGTGGTATAGAAAAATGTTTCAAATAAAATAAAAATAAATAAATCTGTACCAGAGTCAGCTCCAGGTTTTGTCTTTTTTGAAGTTACAGATCTTTTCCATCATTGACTTCCACAGATGTAGTCAATTTGATTTTTGTACAATCATTTGGATGAAATCCATGTATTCAGTCACCGTTTGTGTTGCTGGAAAAAGGTGTTTGAAATGAACAGATCTTTGGTCTTGCAGATTTCTCTTAGTATTTCTCCAGCTTCATTTCTGTTGCCAAGTCCATATTTTCCAATCACTTTGCCACCTTCTATGTTGCCAACTATTGCGTTCCAGTCACCCATGACTATCAAGATATCCTGATTGCATGTTCTGTCAATTACAGCTTATACTTGTTCGTAAAACTCATCAACTTCATCCTTTTCTGCAGCTGTTGTTGGGGCATATACTTGAATTATAGTTGTGTTGATGGACATTCCTCGTAGACAAATAGAAATTAAGCACTCCCTGATTGTATACATATACATATTACATACATATTAAGATCCTTACATCTGTTTTCATATGCTTTGTAATGAACATCACTAACCATTTTAGTAGCCACCCTCTGCACAGATTCCAAACTGTTTATCCTTTTGAATGTGTGGTCTCCAGAACAGCACACAATGCTCCAAATGAGGGCATACCAAAGACTTATATAGAGGCACTTTCACTTCCTTTTTTCTGCTGGCCATTCCTCTCCCTATGCACCCTAAGCATCCTTCTAGCTTTCACCATCACCTTTTCTATCTCTTTAGCTACTTTAAGATCATCAGACACAATCACGCCTAGGTCCCACTCTTATTTTGTGGACAATAGTACTTCACCCCATATACTGTATCGCTCCCTTGGATTGCTGCAGCCCAAATGCAAGACCTTGTATTTTTTAACATTAAATCTCAGCTGCCAAATTCTAGACCATTCTTCAAGCTTAGCTAGATCCAGCCTCATGTTATCTATACCTTCATGGGTGTCTACTCTATTGCAGATTTTGGGATCATCTGCCAAGAGGCAAACTTTACATGACAGCCCTTCCGCTATATCACTAACAAAGATGTTAAAAAGAATCAAACCAAGGACAGATCCGTGCGTCACTTCACTGGTAACATTCTTCCCCTCAGAGTGTTCCCCTTGGTTGCCTCCCACTCAACCAATTTCTAACGCAAACAGTAACTTTAGGGTCCATCCCTAGAATGCTCAATCTGTTTATGTCGCCTGTGCGGAACGGTGTCAAAGGCTTTACTGAAATCTAAATATACCACATCTTGGGCTCTCCCGCGATCCAACTCCCTGGTCACCCAGTCAAAGAAATAAATCAGATTTGTCTAAGAAGCCCTGCCTCTGGTGAATCCATGCTGCCTCGGATCCGGTAATCCGTTGGATGCCAGAAACCTCACTATTTTCTCTTCTCTTTCAGCAGCACTTCCAATAACATACTCACCACCAAGGTTAAACTAACAGGCCTATAGATTTCAACCAAATCCTTACTTCACTTTTGTGTATAGGGACCACATGTGCCTCTCTCCAGTCCTCTGGCACCATTCTAGACTCCAAAGAGGCAGTGAAAAGGTCAGTCAGTGGAGCTGCTGGAACCTCCCCAAGTTCTCTCAGTATTCTCGGATGTATCCCATTCAGTCCCATCGCTTTGTCTACTTCTAGTTTAGCTAGTTCCTCACGAACACAATCTTTTGAGAATTATTCAAGATACCCCTCACTTCCGTTTCTGTTTGTAGGTGTTTTTTTAGGTCCTGCTCCTGGTCCTTCATCTGTGAACGCAGAACAGAAATATTTGTTAAGCAATTCCGCTTTATCCTACATAAGAACATAAGATATGCCATACTGGGTCAGACCAAGGTCCATCAAAGCCCAGTATCCTGTTTCCAACAGTGGCCAATCTAGGTCACAAGTACATAGCAGTTTCCCCAGAAGACACAGGTTCCACAATGCTTGTATTGGAACAAGCAGTGGAATTCCCGGATCCCCTTTAATAATGGTTTATGGACCTTTCCTCCAGGAACTTGTACAAAACTTTTTTAAACCCAGCTAAACTAATAGCTTTTACTATATCTTCCGGTAACAAATTCCAGAGTTTGATTATGCATTGAGTAAAAAAATATTTTCTCTTATTAATCTTATATGGGTTACACTGTAGCTTCATTGCATGTCCTCTACTCTTTCTGCATTTTGATGACAAACTCTCTTTGCTTGGACCGGGGCTCCGATTCCATCACCACTGACAAAGATCAGCGTGCCCACATCCACACCATTAGCAGAGAGCCCGAAGGTGAGCCCGACTGCAAGATCCTCCTTCGCCTCCATTAGAGAGCCTCTACCTGCATGCTACAGCCTGACGACTCTGCCCCCAGCTGCAGCATTATCAGCAGAGGCGGCAAACAGCATTTAAAGCCAGTGTGCTGCAGGCGTGCCCGCGACTGGTGGGCCCGCGCCCGAGAGCCTCGCTAGAGGGCCTTTTGGCGTAGCCCTTAGGTGGGGCACGTAGGCAGCAGCAACCCACAAACGAACTCTACCAACACCTACAGCCATCTATAGATAACGGAAGCCTGTGACCAATATAATCAAGTAATCCGCAGTCCCTTTGAACCAACACACGAGGCTGAAACATGGCCCTACTGGACATTACGATATGGACATCACTGTGAGTAACCTAGCTAAAATCTAATCTGACTTGTAATTTTAACACTGCACATCCTAACAATACTGTATGTACACTACATTGTATGCCCTCTTATCTGAGCCTCTTGAACCCTATTACCAGAAATACTTGCACCCCAGTCACAAACTATACATCGTGCAAGTCAATATTCTGTACAAAATCTACAATATTAACACCCAAATTACCCCCTCCACCCCCTCACTAACCAATCAAAGTTCCACCACAGCAAAATATACACCTTTACCACCACCATATACTATACTATAATATTAACAAATCATGTCTACAAACACCACACTAATCCATTGGCTACTCTACCTCAGCTACATACTACTTACCTTTATAGTAATAACCAATACATACAATCCTGCATGCCCCCACACCATACCCACCATATACAACCCTACTAGATGCTTATTCGCACCTCTTCAATACTGGAATAGATATCATCACAAACCACACCACAATAGACTTATCAACATAAAGCTTACAACTATCCCACACCCCTGCCCCAACCTCGACATCACAGCAGACGAAAAAACTAACATGCTACCTAGTCAATTCCAGGTCTTTAAAAACCAAAATACCAATTATACAAGACATGCTAACAGTTAACACTCCAGATATCATATACATAACAGAGACCTGGCTGTCTGACACTGATACCGTCGCAATTAATCAACTAAAAACCCCAGAGTACCAAATATTCCACACCCACAGAACATCAAAAAAAGGAGGAGGGGTACTCATAATCATAAAAGAAAACCTAAAAGCCTCACTAATCACCTCAGATAATATAGCAAACATTGACATTCTAACAATAAAAACGAAACACCTACACATTTGCTTAACCTACAGACCTCGAGCCTCAAGAACTGATAACTTAGATATCCTTACCAAAATACTCTGCACATCCTCTGACAAAAGTCCCCTGATCTTGCTAGGTGACCTTAACTTACCCTCTTCTCCCATCTAATCAGATGTCGACATTCCTAACCTCCACTGAAGAGATGGACTACCACCAAATAATCACTATCCACACCCACACCAAAGGTAACATACTCAATCTAGTCTTCCTACCTGACTACTTATTCCATGACTACGATCAAAAATCTTTAGTAGTACAATCTATACCATGGTCAGACCACCATTTAATAAAATTCCATCTCCCATATTATGACAACTCACAAACTAAAATCACACATACACCCAGAACTAAAAGATTCAAGAAATTCAACAAAGAAGAATTTCTGAATCAAGTCCTACTTCAGCTGAACCAAACACCTACTAATCTGGATGAAGCAGTAACCTTGTGGAATGACACACTGTCAGAAGCTGCAATAATACAAACATCACACCTCCACCCCAAAAAAAGACAAAATGCACCATGGTACCTGCCCAACATTAAACAGCTTAAAACAGACCTCAGAAAAAACAAACGCAAATGGCGTCGCTCAAAATCTAATATTCATCAATTTCAATACCTATACACTCTCAAACTCTATAGGGAAGCCATTAACTCCACTAAAAAGACCATTACTCCACATTATTATCTAAATCGTTAAACCGCCCAAGAGAATTATTTGAGATAGTGAAATTCCTAACTGTAAATATTGCCAACAAAGACTATACCGACCTCGCAATAACACCCCAGACTCTAGCCAACTACTACAAGGAAAAACTAAAACAGACACCAACCACAATCAAGGAGAAACATGATTATATCAACAAAACAACTCATGGTCTAACTTCTACCCCACAACCAAGGACACTATTAAGAACATTAACTCCAAACTAAATACCACCACATCCTACCTTGATCCCTGTCCTGTAAGCTGGATAAAAGAAACAAAAGCAGAACTATCATCTTTTATCCAACCCATCATCAACCTTTCATTACAGAATGGCCAATTACCATCCCCACTTAAACACGCACTCATCCGCCCACTCTTAAAAAACAAAACTTTAGACAAAACCTCAGCAACATCATACAGATCCATTTCAAGCTTCCCCTTCATGACCAAACTTATAGAAAAAGTAGTCCTAATCCAACTTCAGGATCACATAGAGTCATTTGCACCCCTAGACGAACAACAATATGGCTTTAGGCCTTTTCACAGAGTTGAGACCCTAAGAACAGTTCTATTCGACAGATTCACTCGAGGCATAGATGACACAAAACAGGTCTTTCTCTTATTATTCCTGGACATTACCGCTGCCTTCAACAGCATAAGCCATCAGATCATGCTCAACAGGCTCCAACAGATAGGGATCAAAGAAACGGTACTGAATTGGTTCACCTCATACTTAACCCTTTCATGGCTGTTCTTGCCATATGGCAACCTTCAAATTTTCCCCCAATTTTTCACCGGATTCTATATTTCCAAAAACTCTGCACAGCGTCCACATAATTGTTTTGTAACTGAAATTTGTTTTCTTTTTTTTTTTTATTAAGATTTGAGCTAAATGATGCAGAATATAAAGTTGTTTTTTTTAAACTGTATTTCTAAGAAACAATATTTACTGTTGCCATATGGCAACTACGGTCCTGAATAGCTGAAAATTAAAAACAGTCTTGGCATCAGTTTCATTTATTGCTAGGTATGATAGTTCAAATGACAGGTTTTTTTCAGATGTCAAGCACAGATACAAATCACATTTCGCACACAGTGTGCAGATTTTTAGGAAATATAGAATCCGGTGAAAAATTGAGGGGAAAATTTGAAGGTTGCCATATGGCAACAACAGCCATAAAATGATTAAGTTCTGTCTGCTTTGTACCCAAGGGCATTTGGATTACTTTTGTCTTTATTGGAACATACCATTCTATGTCTTTTCTTGGCTGCTGTTACACATTGGGCAGAAGGTTTCAATGTATTAGCCACGATAACCTAGTTCTTTAAACTGGGTGATGGTTCCTGACATGGAAGTTTGCATCAGGTAACCCTAGTGTGAGTTGTTCCTCCCTAAGAAAATAAATTTGTCCACATTAACTTTCATCAGTCATTTGGATGCCCAGTCTCCCAATTTATCAAGGTCCTCTTGCAATTTTTCACAATGCTCTTGTGTTTTAACAACTTGGAATAATTTTGTCTCATCTGCAAATTTGATCACCCCACTCGTTCTTCCCATTTCTGGGTCATTTATGAATATGTTAAAAAGCAGCAGGCCCGCACAGATCCCTGAGGCACTCCACTATTAAACCTTTCTCCATTGAGAAAATTGGTCATTTCCCTGTCACCCCTTGAACCCTTTTTGAAAATTGGAGAATGACCAATGTTATACCAATTTTAAAGTACTATAGACAATTTTAATGATGGTTCACAGATTACTAATAGGTCTGCAATTCATATTTCAGTTCTTTCAGCACCCTCCAGTCCAGGTGATTTGCTACTCTCTAGTATATCAAATACATCTTCCCAATTTATCAAAATCTGTTTCAATTCTTCTGAAACCCATACCTGAAATGGTATTTGAAGGTAATGTAACTTCCCTGCATCTTGTTCAGTAAAGACCAAAGCAAAGAATTCATTCATTCAGTCTTCTTGCTATGGTCTTGTCCTCCCTTATTTATTTTATTTATTTGAACATTTCTTATATACCGTCCCCCTTCCATGCATCAGGGGCAGTTTACATTAAACAACATTCCAGAGTCCTGGTTACAAAGAATGTATCAAACTATAATACAATAGCACCCCTTGTATCCCTCTATCATCTGATGACCATTCTGACTCTTAGAGGTTTGTTTGGGTTGTTTTTATTACGAATACACTTGAAAAGGTTCTCATTATGTGTTTCTGCTTCCACAGCAAGCTTCTTTTCAAATTCTCTCTTTGGTTGCCTTATCAATATTTTGCATCTAACTTTCCAGTACAGAAGAACATAAGATATGTCATACTGGGTCAGACCAAGGTCCATCAAGCCCAGTATCCTGTTTCCAACAGTAGCCAATCTAGGTCATAAGTACCTTGCAGTTATCCCAAAAGACACAGGTCCCAAAATGCTTCTATTGAATCAAGCAGCGATATCCTCGGTCCCCTTTAATAATGGTTTATGGGGGGGGGGGGGGTGCTGGTGAGCTCAACAAGATGGCCATAACCTGCTGAGGCTCCTTAGCCACATTTCCTGACCTGCTAGTTATCGGGTCCATTCAACTTCGTCCTGTGGCACACGGACTCACCCGATCACCAATATGAGTCCGGATCCCGAATCGGCTACTTAGATGAGGAAATATCCCTGCCTACCGTTCCTGTGCTTCTAACAAGCCCTGAATGCCAATGGAAGCTATGAGACAAGATCGAACATCTCCCCGTGCTGATGTCTGCCAGGCAAGTTAATTTCAGCCCACTCATTCCCTCAGCGCTGCTGTTTCTCCTTCTGCAGGTGCTGTTAAATTTCATCTTAGCCTCCTGCACCATATTCTTAACTACAGCAGACATGTGAGTAACAGCCTTTTTCACCCGCTGCCTTTCTGTAACAGCTACAACCAAGCCCCCTGCAAATAGTAAAGTATTGCTTACTTTTTCAACCTCACTGCGTGGGGAAGGGGTTAAACGCTGCTTCTGATCCCTCCGGAGAAATTTTGGCAGCTTCCAGGGTCTCCATTGCTGAGGGATTTCATTGACACGCACGGTGGAACGCAGAAGTGTGCAATCCCATTGGCGGGAAAAAGAAAGGGCACCTGTTGTTGAAACGCATGTCTGCGCTGCTATCATGGCCGTCACCTCTCGCTAGCTCCCTGCTGAAACGCAATTGTGTGCACCCAAAATGGCCGCCGCTGCCTGGAATGCATAGCTGGAACGCATGACTCATATCCAAGATGACCGCCGGATTTTAAACCGGAGTCTTCAGTCTAGCAGTAAAGGATTGCATCTGTAACCCCTCCGGGTTCATGTCTGGTGCTCTCTTCCTTCTGGAATTCTACATCGGGGAGGCTGGCAGAGGCTGTGATGTACTTCCCTTCATGCTAGGTGGCTATGATCTTGTGAGTGCTGTGTCGGGTGCTTTTATTCCCTCTCCAGGATCTTTTCTACAATTTGGAGCTGTCTTGCCTTAGACTGGAGCTCCCCCGTGTGGCCATCCAGCAGATTGCAAGTATATCAGTGTTTTATTACTACTCTGTTTCTGTCACTTTCCCACTATGGCCAAAGTCAAGAACTACGCCTCGACGCTATCTAAGTTCTCTAGATCTTCTGAAGATCCTCCAAAACTCTCGTCGGAAACGGAGCAACGCCCCGCGCCAAAGGTGATAGATGATGCAGTGATATCTACATTGGCAACAAAGCAGGATTTGGCTGAAATTCTACAAGAATTAAAGCTCTTCCGCACAGACTTCACCAAAGTCGTTGCTGGCATGCGCTCCGATATAAAAGCATTGGATGACCGAGTATCTCACGCTGAAACCCTATAAGGAAAACAAATGGATTCCTCGATCGCTTTTCAACCGAAATTGCGGAAAATAGACCAGATTACTAAGGATATGCTGGAACGCCAGAGAGGACCTTAAGAACCGGCAGAGGAGAAACAACATTCACATACTGGGGGTCCCAGAAGATTCCGGAGACAAAGAGGACTCGATAACGCTGGAGCAGGAGATTTTTGCATTTTGTGTCACTGCATCCGCTCGCTCAGTTAAATTAGAGCGAGCGCATTCGGAGTCACATGTACCGTGCACGCTATGTGGCCCAGGAGCCGCAGGTAGTGCCTGGTGAAGACATGAGACTTGCTTTGGTAATGGGTGGCCAAGTCCATCAGTCTGTGGGCCCTGTCTTCGGGCAAGTAAGCTCTTGCCTGAAGGGTGTCAAAGCTTGCCCCTATAAACTCTAGGTTCTAAGAGGGGAGCAAAGTGGACTTTGCGTAGTTTATGACAAAGCCCAGATGCTGAAGAAGAAAGACAGTGCGAAGAGTGGCTTGTCTGATCTCCTGGAGAGACTGGCCCCTGATGAGCCAGTCGTCCAGGTATGGGAAGACAAAAATCCCCTGATTCCTGAGATAAGCCGCCACCACCGCCAGGCATTTGGTGAAAACCCTGGGGGCAGAGGTTAAGCCAAAGGGAAGTACCCTGTACTGAAAATGGTTTCCTCACACCACAAATCTGAGATATTGTCTGTGGTATGGATGAATGAGGATGTGAGTATATGCATCCTTTAGGTTGTCATGAGGCTGGAGCTAGGGAAGAAACAGCCTTGGAAAAAACTCCTGATTTGCATAAATCTCAGAAAAGCCAGAGCGCGCAGTTCCAGTGTAGATCAGCCAGAGGGCGCATGAACAGCTACACAATGCCTGAACCCACGTGCTCAAGCTCTGAGCACCTTAATGATGAGTGTTTTCACCTGTCCTCAAACTCACAGCGTGCAAGCTGGAAATCTCTTTATAAGGGAAATCAGATGAGCAGAGAGAGAGAGAACAGCACGAAGGGGAAGAGGAATGGGACGGAGAGCGGTATAGAGGACCGAAGAGAGAGTGGTACAGGGAACCGGAAGCTGAGTACGGGGTCCAGCAGAGAGACTGGTACAGAGACCAGCAAGTGGGCTCAAGAGACCCAGGTGTGCAGCAAGGACTGCAGCAAAGAGTCCAGCACAGAGACCGGGAAGAGAGCTCAGGTACCAGCACAGGAGTGCAGCAGAGAGACCAAGGAGTCCAGCAAAGAGAGGCTCCCAGGAGGGTAGCTGACAGACCAACCGGAAGGGTACCAGCGAGGGTACCAAGATTGGTAACAGGAGAAGGAAGGAGAAAAACGGATACAGAGGCAAGTCTCAGCCCTGGGATAAGGCACAGAGAAGTAGCCTGCCTGTTAAAAGAAGTTCTCCAAATAAAGACTGGAAATCCACATCGGGTTTTCCTAGCAGCCTTAATTGTGAAGCAGTGCACAGGACAGCTACAGAGTAAGCTGAATCCTAGGCGTGGCACTCCACGGAAGATAAGGTATGAGAAGCCTTTTATTCTAAAAGGGACTTTCAATGAAGATAGTTTTATGCAAGTAGATAAATCTCAATACCAGAGAAGAAGCAAAGTTAACTATTTAAAACCACTTTCCAAAAGGATTCTAGGGAAGTTATGTGATAAGCCCAGGAACTTCTGTGAGCAATTGAAAGACACTGAAAATACTCTAAACCTTGAAGAGGGTAGCGAGCCAGAATCAATGGACTTGGATTATAGCTCCAGTGTTCCCATGCCTCACACAGAATCTATGGAATGTAACTTTTGCTTAAGAGGTAGCTGCTTGCCATGATAATTGTACAGTGAAGAAATGAGTCTGCAAATGGTGAAGCTGATAACCATTCTGTTCTAATTGTTTTCTATTGTTTGGAAAATCCCCTAACCCAGCTAAACAGTCAAGTGTACAGCCTACAACGTTTAACTGTTTAGTCCATGGTGGAAGTTTATTATTGTTTGAGGAAAGCCTTACCTCCACTTTAAGTTTGTTGTCTCATTTGAACCTAGAGCATTAAGCGGGGAAATAAAACCTTATTTACCCTCCATTTGGCGTAGTTATTCATTTCAGGGAGCACTACACTACAAGGACCACAATCCTTTGGGTCCTGCAGCTCAAACACTCCCTGATTCAAATTAAATGTCAGCAGACGCCCTTACTCTACTATGCCAGTAGGGGCGCCGGCCGACAAGGTCTAAGGAGCATAGCAAATCTCCCTGCTGGAGGTAGGGCAGCAGTATCCCATGGGTAAGCATCTTGAACTTTTCCCTCTCCAAAACCTTGTTTAGGTTTCGCAAGTCTAGGATAGACCGGAGGCCTCCTGTCCTTTTTGGTACCAGGAAGTACCTGGAGTAGAAGCCTTGTCCTTCCAGGTGGTGAGGCACCGGTTCCACCGCCTGCTCCTTTAGACGACTTGCCAACTCCTGAAGGAGGAGGTTCCTGTGTAGAGGGAGTCTTGGAGGTTCCCCTGGGAAGTAGGAGGGGGTAGCTGGTGGAAGTGGAGCATGTAGCCCTTCTGGACTATGCTCAGTACCCAGGTATCCACTGTGATGGCTGGCCACCTGTAGGCGTATAGGGTCAGCCGACCTCCTGTGCTGAGTGGAGCCACCGACGGAGAAGAGGCTATGCTGTGGGAGTCAAAACCCCACTCCCTGCTGTGCAGGAGCCGGAGCTGGCGGCTTGGGTGTCTTCTGCCTACGGGGCCCATGCCCCTGCCCTTTGGCCTGCTGGCCCTGTTGGGGAGCTGGAGAGGCCTGATATTGAGGGTAGGATTTGTATGCAGGACCCTTCCTCGGGAAAAAGGGCTTCTTTCCCAAGCCCTTCTTTTTTTGAGAAGGGGCAGAAGTCTTTCTGGACAGCCTTATCCTGGTGAAAGTCTCAGTCTTGATTTCTGCAACCTTTTCAGTCATGGGCTTACCGAATAGGTTGTCACCTCGGCACGGGACATAGACCAACTTGTCCTGCACACATGACTCCAGGTCTGATGACTGTAGCCAGGCCTGACGGCATGCGCCGAAGCCTCGAAGCCATCATAGGCTGCTCGAGAGATAAACTTAGAGCACTCTCGGATCCCTGTCGACAAGGCCTTGAACCTCTGCAAGGGTTCCTCGGAGAGGCCAGCTGAGAACCCGGCAATCTCCTTTGCCAGGTCTCTGAGGTGCATGCCCATGTACAGCTGGTAAGTCTGGACACGGCAAGATAGCATAGAGCCCTGGAAGCACTTTCTACTGAGGGCATCCAGGTTCCGGGCCTCCCGGCCAGGGGGCACAGAGGAATGCATCCTCTGACTCTTCAGGCAGTGCATGGCCAATTCCATAACCATGGAATTGTGCAGTAGCTGCGCCTTTTGGAACCCAGGGCTCTTACGGACTCCATAAATGGAATTGACCCGTTTGCTTAGAACCGGCGCCGAGGCCGGTGCCTCTCACATACGGAAGAGCAGCCGTTCCAGCATCCGAGGAACCGACACAGTAAAGGCTTCCTTCAGAGGAAAGTCATACTGGAGGGCATCGAGCTCCTCGGCTTGAGGCTCCTCCTCGGCGTCCGCAGGGAATGCCAAAGCCTTGGCCATGTCCCTCATGAAGTCCGAGAATCGGGTATCCTCCAGGGTGGACCTTATCCGAGGCTCGGACTTCGGGGAGTCTAAAGAGACGCACCGGGTCCGGAAGGTGTCCGGGGACTCCTCGTCCTCCGTTTCCCACGCCGACTCCTCCGAGGAGTCGTCGAGCAGCTCCGGCCTTGTGGGCCTCGGTGCCACCTGCACCGACGCCGAGAGCACCGGGGTCGACGATCTCGGCCCCACATGGGAGATTAAGGGGGACCTTGACCAAGGATCGACTCGAGAGTTGATGGTCTCGAGGATTGGCTCAGTCTCTTAAGACGTCGAAGTATCGGTAGTTGGGCAGATGCACCGGACAGACCGGCGATCAGCACCCGCTGCTGTTCCATGAAGGCAGCCAAGCTGCTCTCCAAGGCCATTAACCTGAGTCCAAGCTCAGGAGACCCAGCAGTCTCCGACTCGGGCCCGACATTGGCTCTCCCGGAGAGTCCACAAGGACAACAGAACTTACGTGACTCGGGGACTCCGGCCCCATGCGAGGTAGTTTGGACGGCTTCTCCGACTCAGAGAGCCTTGGGCGGCGGTCAGGGCTACGCGACCTGGCCCTCGAGGACCCAGCAGCCTCCACCGACACAGCCCTCATGAGCTTCTTCTTCCTTTTGTGCTCCCGGGTGGGAGACCCCCTCTCAGAGGAACCACGAAGGCGCTCGGGGTCAGACTCCCGAGATGTTGAGGCCTCTGACGAAGTCCGGGCCCGGCCAGACGCAGACTCTGAAAAAATTCTTTCACATTGATGCTGACAGCTCCGAAGTGCCTTCGACGACATTTTGCCGCATGGGCCACAGACCAACGGGTCATGGTCGGGCCCGAGGTATCGGAGGCAGCAGACATGTGTGTCGGTGAGAGACATATGTTTCTTGCACCGATCATATTTTTTGAACCCGCTGGCAGCCATCGGGGGAAAAAGACCGGGCTGCCAGTGAAGATAACAAAAAAGGCGTGAACGCTAGTCACAAAGGACAAAAAACGAAAAAGAAATTCCGGACTTGATACCGGTGTACCGAGTCCAGGCAGGAAGGGGAACCGGCGTCGAACCGGATAAGAAAAAAGCAAAAATCACAGAAAAAAATCGACTTTTCCTGGGTGACACGAACTCACATCCATTGGGCTCCGCGGAAAAAGAAAGACTGTGCAAGATGGCACCCTTGGGCGGGAAGGGGACCGCGCATGCGCGCTGCATTCCCAAAGGGTTTCCTTGAAAGCTGTGGAAATACTCCGCACGAGGGCTCCGTCGGCGCCGTCACCCATATGTGAGGACTGACTTCCTGCTTGGTCCTGGAGAAAAGGTCATTACTAGTGGTGTCCCACAGGGATTTACCTGATTCTTTTTAACATTTTTCTAAGTGATGTTGCGGAAGGGCTATTGAGTAAAGTTTGCCTCTTTAGAGATGATACCAAAATTTGAATACAATAGACACCTAGAAAGGTGTAGATAACATGAGGAGGGATCTACTGAAGCAGAAAGAATGGTTGAGAATTTGGCAGCTGAGATTTCATACACAAAAATGCAAGGTCATGCATTTTGGCTGCAAAATTCCAAGGGTATAGAGCGTGGTTACTCACCTGTAACAGGTGATCCCCGGGAACAGCAGGAATTAAGTCTTCACAACCCACCCACCCACCTCCCCTTGGAGTTGTCTCTCTCTCTCTATGTCCTTCTCTCCTTTGTCTCAGCTATAAACTCAGCTGAAGAGGGAGAGTTGGAAAGGCGTTAAGGTAGCGATGCAGGAGCAGTGGAATGGCTCCCAAAGACTTTCCTGTTGGATGCTGGGGAGTGTTCCCGCATGGGTTTCGACAATATCCATATGTGAAGACTATCTCCAGGAATAAGCAGGAATGTAGTCTTCACATATGGGGACTCCCCAGCTGAGAGATGCCAGGGAGATGACCCCAGAAACCTGCAAAACCCAGGTTGAGATGGGTCATGCTTCCTCCCATGGATCTCTGGCATCGAAACCCGGGACGGCGGGTAGGAGTTGTTCTAAGTCTGAAAGAGATGCTGGAGAACAGCATGGCTAAACGAGGCATCACGACGGGAGTCCTTGTCTAAGCAGTAGTGGGCTGCAAATTGAGCACCGAAGCCCAAGTGGCTGCTCTACAAATGTCGTCAATGGACACAGAGCGAAGGTTAGCCATAGAGGCTGCCATTGCTCTCACATTGTGAGTTGTGACATGATCTTCAAGAGAAAGTCCCTTACTCTCATATGCAAAGGATATGCAATTTGCAATCCATTTAGACAATGTTCGCTTGGAAACTGGTAGTCCAGGATGACTGGAGTCAAAGGCAACAAAAAGCTGGGAAGACTTTCTATGTTGCTTAGTTCTCTGAAGGTAAAAAGCCAAGGCTCTTTTACAATCCAGAGTGTGAAAATTCCTTTCTGCATTAGAGGCGTGAGGCCTAGGGAAGAATACAGGAAGGTAAACCAACTGGTTTAAATGAAAAGGCGAAACCACCTTTGGCATAAAGTGAGGGTGAGTCCTGAGAACTACTTTATCATGGTGGAACCTTGTATAAGGAGGATCAGCCACTAAAACCAGTAGCTCACTGATGCATCGTACAGAAGTGAGAGCAATTGGGAAGGTTACTTTCCAAGAAAGAAACTTTAGAGATGTAGTGGCTAAGGGTTTGAAGGGCAGTTTCATGAGCTGCCCAAGGACAAGATTCAAATCCCATGCTAACAGTGATGGCTTAATGGGAGGTTTTATTAAGAGCAGACCTCTCATAAATCTTGCTACAAGTGGTTGAGAGGAAACAGGTTGTCCATCCAAGGTCTTGTGGAAAGCTGCAACGGGCACTCAGATGAACCCTTACTAAATTGGTCTTAAGACCAGAGGATGATAAATGGAGGAGATACTCCAAACACACCGCCACTGGCACTGAAAAGGGATTAAGTTCCTTTTCAGAACACCAGATAGAGAATCTTTTCAACTTAAAGGCGTAGGCCCGCCTTGTGGAAGGTTTTCTTGAAACCAAAAGGATATCCTTAACCTATTGAGAAAGGTTAATATCCTGGAATTCTAGGCTCTCAGCAGCCACGCCCTGAGGTGTAGAGACTGAGGATTTGGGAGCAATAGCGTCCCGTTCTCCTGGGAAAGAAGATCTGGAGCACATCCCAACTCCAGAGGTCTGGCTTGAGAGAGACACAGAAGCAGAGGCTACCACGTTTGTCGTGGTCAGCGTGGGGCTATGAAGATCATATTGCCCTGTCTCTCTGAAGCTTGAACAGAGTTTTGGGAATGTGGGGAATTGGTGGGAAGGCATAGAGGAAGTCTTGACCCCAGTGGAGGTGGAAAGCATCCCTTGCCTGACAGTTTTGAGCCGGAATTCTGGAACAGAACCGGGGAAGTATAGCATTCTGAGGATTGCAAAGAGGTTTATATCTGGAGTTCCCCAGATCTGAACTATTCAAGCAATTTGCTCTGGAAAAAGAGACCACTCGTGTGGCAACAGTACTTGACTGAGTTTGTCTGCCAAGAGATTTTGCGTGCCTGGAAGATACACGGCTAGTAGGTAGATTTGAAGATCTCTGGCGAATACCCAGAGACGTAGAGCTTTGTTGAACAACGCTAGAGACCCCGTCCCACCCTGTTTGTTCACACAGAACATGGCTACTTGATTGTCAGTATGGACTAGAACTGTCTTGTAGCTGAGGTGGGCCTGAAATACTTGAAGAGCATAAAAGATGGCTCTGCGTTCCAGGAGGTTTATGTGAAGAAAAGTGGAGAGATTGTCCAAGTGAGCCCCCCAGCCTAACTTGGACATATCTGCCATCAAGGTGGCTTGGTGTAGTGACTGCTGGAAAGGAGAGCCTATGAGAAGATTTTCCAGTGATTGCCACTACTGTAGGGACAAAATTAGACGTGTCGAGTTTCTGATTTTTTCCGTCAGGCGACCCGAGGCCTGTGTCCACTGAGATGATAGGGTCCACTGGGCTGCCCGCATGTGAAGGCGAGCATAGGGAACCACATGGACAGTGGATTCCATATGCCCTAGCAGCTGAAGTATTTCTCGAGCAGTTAGTAGAGTTTTCATAGCTGCTTGAGATACCAGCTGGAGTATTCGAAGACAACGTGGCTGAAGCAGGAAAGCCTTTGACTGCCTTGTGCCTAGTTGAGCCCCTATGAACTCTAGGGACTGAGAAGGGGTGAGATGAGATTTTGGGAAGTTTATGACCAGTCCCAAGTACTGCAGGATTTCTATTGTGCGGGAAAGAGCGAAGCTGGTTTCTGGAGCTGTTGATGCCCGGATGACCCAGTTGTCTAAGTAGGGGAAGTCGAATATCCCCAGAGTTCTCAGGAATGCTGCTACCACTGCCATGCATTTTGTGAAGACTCTTGGGGCAGAAGCCAGTCTGAAGGGAAGAACCCTGTACTGGTAATGTCTTCCTTGAAAAAGGAATCAAAGGAACCTCCTGTGATCTGTATGGATGAGAATATAAGAACATAAGATATGCCATATTGGGTCAGACCAAGGTCCATCAAGCCCAGTATCCTGTTTCCAACAGTGGCCAATCTAGGTCATACATACCTAGCAGTTTCCCCAAAAGACACAGGTTCCACAATGCTTGTATTGTGTCAAGCATTGATATCCTTGGTCCCTTTTTAATAATGGTTTATAGACCTTTCCTCCAGGAACTTGTCCAAACCTTTTTTAAACTCAACTCCAATCACCCTGAATTCCGGAAGAAATTAAAAACTCATCTCTTCCAGGAACATTTTTCCCTATTTACATAGCTCTCTCTAACCATCTTCTATAAATCTCCTTGTAAATAGTTCCTATCAATAAGCCTCCTCAAGGAGAAAGTTACTCGTTAATCATTTATACCGTGTTATGTTTTGTTTCTATGTATACGGTTGTAATATACTGTCTGTTACGTTCCCTATAAACCGTCTTGAATTGTAGAAAGACGGTATATAAAAACTGTTAAATAAATAAAATAAATAAACTACACTAACAGGCTTTACTACATCCTCCGGTAACAAATTCCAGAGTTTGATTACACATTCAGTGCATGCAATATGCGTGTATGCATTCAGTATGCATTCTTTAGATCTAGAGAACATAGCCAATCCTGACTCTGAATGTAAGGAAGAAGTGTTCCGAGGGAGATCTTGAATTTTTCTCGTAACAGATACCCGCTCAACTCTTTGAGGTCCAGTATAGAAACATAGAAATATGACAACAGAAAAAGACCACATGGTCTATCTAGTCTGTCCTTCCATATCAACAACTACAACAGTCCCCTTTTTTCCTTTAGAGATAGTCTGTGTTTGTCCCATGCTTTTTTGAATTCAGTCACTGTCCTCATCGCCACCACCTCCACTGGGAGACTATTTCACGGATTCACCACTCTTTCCGTAAAGAAATATTTCCGCAAATCACTCCTGAATCTATCCCCGTTCACTCTCATCCCATGTGCCCTCATAGCAGAACTTGCTTTCATTTGAAAGAGGCTCTCCCCCTGAACATTTATGCCACGGAGGTATTTAAACATCTCAATCATATCACCTCTATCCTGCCTTTCCTCTAAGGTGTACATATTAAGATCCTTAAGTCTGTCCTCATATGCTTTATAATGAAGACCACTAACCATTTTAGTAGCCACCCTCTGCACCGACTCCATCCTGTTCACATCCTTTTGAAGGTGCGGTCTCCAGACTTGCACACTATACTCCAAATGAGGTCGCACCAAAGACTTATACAGAGGCATTATCACCTCCTTTGTTCTGCTAGCCATTCCTCTCCATATGCACCCAAACATCCTTCTAGCTTTTGCCGTCGTCTTTTCTACCTGTTTAGCTACTTTAACATCATCAGACATAACCATGCCCAGGTCCCGCTCTTCTTTAGTGGACAAAAGTATTTCACCCCCTATACTATATTGCTCCCTTGGATTGCTGCAGCCCAAATGCATGACTTTACATTTTTTAACATTAAATCTTCAAGCTTAGCTAGATCCCTCCTCATGTTATCTACACCTTCCTGGGTGTCTACTCTGTTGCAGATTTTGGTATCATCCGCAAAAAGGCAAACCTTACTCGACAGCCCTTCTGCTATATCACTAACAAAGATGCTAAAAAGAATCGGACCAAGGACAGATCCCTGGGGCACACCACTGGTAACATACTTTTCCCCAGAGTGAGCCCCATTTACTTGTACTCTTTGTCGCCTCCCACCCAACCAATTTCTAACCCAAGCAGTAACTTTAGGGTCCATCCCTAAGGTGCTGAGTTTGTTTATAAGTCACCTGTGTCAAAGGCTTTATTGAAATCTAAATACACCACATCTATGGCTCTCCCTCGGTCCAACTCCCTGGTCACCCAGTCAAAGAAATCAATCAGATTTGTCTGACAAGACCTGCCTCTGGTGAATCTATGCTGCCTGGGATCCTGTAATCCGCTGGACTCCAGAAACCTCACTATTTTCTCTTTCAGCAGCGTTTCCAAAAATGTACTCACCACCGAAGTTAAACTAACCGGCCTGTAGTTTTCAACCACATCCTTACTTCCGCTTTTGTGTAAAGGCACCACATAAGCCTCTCTCCAGTCCTTTGGCACCACTCCCGACTCCGAGGCATTGAAAAGGTCAGTCAGTGGAGCTGCTAGAACGTCCCAAAGTTCCCTCAGTATTCTCGGGTGTATCCCATCCACTCCCATCGCTTTGTCTACTTTAACTTTAGCTACTTTCTCACAAACACAGTCTTCTGAAAATTGTTCAAGATGTCCCTCGCTTCTGTTCTTGTTTGTGGTTGTTTTCTGAGGTCCTGCTCCTGGTTCTTCATCTGTGAACACAGAACAGAAATATTTGTTAAGCAATTCCGCTTTATCCTCATCAGCTTCTATATATTCCTCCCCTTCACCCTTGAGTCTGACAATACCACTGTTGCCCTTCCTCTTCTCACTAACGTATCTGAAAAATGTTTTATCCCCCCATTTTATTGCATTGGCTATTTCTTCCTCTTTTTGAATCTTTGCTTTCCTGACTACTTTGCTAGCTTCTCTAAGTTTTTCCAAATATAGATGCCTATCTTCCTCTCTCTGTGATCTTTTGTATTGCAGTATGGGTCTGTATCCCCCTGTTTTCTTTGGGATGAGGAAGTAGGGGGAGTAGAAACCCATGCCCTGTTGGGATATGGGTACCTCATCTATTGCCCCTTGAGCAAGTAGAGAGGTGACTTCCTGACACAAGAGAATTGTGGAAGGGCCCTGAGAACTGAACTGTCTTGTGATGGTGGGAGGGGGGCATACTGTGAAAATGTAGTTTGTACCCCTCTCGTACAATGGAAAGAGTCCAGTTTTCTGATGTTATTTGTTACCATCTTCTGGCGAAATGACAAAGTCTGCCAGGGATGGTGTGAGGTTCTGGACCTTTCAGGGACAGGATGACCAAGTTCTCTAGGAAGGAGTCAAAGCCCCTGAGGAGGCTGAGTCTGCTGAGCTGGTTGAGTTCTGGGGACTTGGGCCTTCCTTTGCTGTCTGGGCTGTTGTTGCCCCTTCTGGGGAGCATGAACTGGACAGTGGACAGCCTGGGTGTAAGCTGGGTAGAATTTATTTTTCTTGTTGAAAAAGGGTTTCTTAGTTGTCTTTTTCTTTGCTGGGTTGGCTGTAAACCTTGATAATCTGTTCAAGACTGTATTTTCAGACTCAAGCTGATTAGCTCTGTCTTGCCAATCCTTGCCAAAGAGATTTTCTCCTGTGCAAGGAATGTTCCCCAGTTTATCTTGCACCCATTGTTCTAAATCTGATGCCTGCAGCCAGGCAATGCGACTTGCACCGATGGAAATTGCTTTGAGTGCATTAGCACGACCACTGCTATCAAAGGTTGCACGATTCATGAACTTAGACACATTCTGGGCATGTTTGACCAGAGTGAGAAAGTCTGTTCTTTTATCATCCGGGAGAAGTGGAGCCATGAGCTCTAGATCCCTTGAAACCTCCTTAAGGAACATTCCCATATAGAGAATGTAAGAGCTGATCCTGGCAGATAGCATCGAGGATTGAGAACATCGATGCCCAAAGGCATCGAGTGTCCTCGCTTCACGGCCTGGAGAATTGGAAGAATGTGTTTTAGCACTCTTGATCCTATGCATCGCCGATTCCACTACCATTAGAAACATAGAAATATGATGACAGAAAATGACCACATGGCCTATCTAGTCTGTCCTTCCATATCAACAACTGGTGTGGTAATTGTGTCTTTTGAAAACCAGGACACTGCAGAACTCGGTACATGGTATAGAGTCTACGAGAGTGTGGAGACACCGTTAAAGGGGCTTCCCACATCCTTAACTTGAGGTCATGCAGAATTCAATGAATGGGAAGAGTAGCCGCTTCTTTAGGAGCTGCCGGGTATTGAAGAATTTCTAATTCTTCTGCTCTCAGTTCCTTCTCAGGGGTCACCGTGATTGAAAATCCTCGGGCTACATCACGTATGAAATCCTGAAAAGACATGTCCTCTGGAAGAGACATCCTATGCTGAGGAGAAGGAGAGGGATCCTTTGTTAGAATCACCCTTGTACCGGCGGAGTCTTCAGAGTCATAGGAATCAGAGGACTTAAAATATCTCCGTGCCGGGCACTCTTGCATTGCTTGACGCCGGTATCGATTAAAGTCGACATCAGACTGTCTCGATACCGGGCCCTCATTACCGGATATTGATTCAAGGCATGGGGGGGAAGCACATCGGTCAAAGCAGGTGCGGTCGGTACCAGTACCGATGACTGCGGAACCGTCTCAAGCTGTCTTAGCGGTACCGAGGCTGCTAAGAGAGCCGCTAGACTGTGTTCAATGGCTAGGATGTGCTGATCCATAGGCCCTGTCGAAGCCTGGATGTCGGTACCGGTGGAAAAGGCCACGACACCAGAGCATGGTACCAGGAGTTCCCCTGAGGTGGAAGTTTCGGGAATGTCCTGGAGCCACATTAATGCTTTGGAGGCCGGAGCCTCCTGCCAGGGCTGCTTTGCCAGTATATTTTCCTCGAGGGCAACGCTAGTAGCATCTCGATGCTTCGAAGGAGATCTACCCTTTGAGGACCGGCCAGTCTTGGAAGACCTGGGTTTAGTTACCTGAGATCCATGGAAGGAAGATGAAGCCCTGGAACACGTCGATGCAACGGACATCGCAACTGCGGCAAAGAGGGTGCCGAGATTTGCAGTTCTGTTCTGCAGGCCACTCTTGGTCATCTTTCTACAGAGGAGATACTCCGATGGTAAATGATTAGGACCTAAACATTTAAGACACCAGTCATGGGTGTCGGTAGCAGAAATGGTACCACTACACTTTGAACATTTTTTGAAACCACTAGATGGTTTCTCCATTTTAGAAGAAAAGAGGGCCTAGTGCCCAAAATGGCGCCTGGTACCTACAGGGGACAGACCCTCCAAAAAGAAGAATTATTTTTTCTTTTTTTTTTTTTAAGAAAAGAAGTAAGAAAATGAAGAAAAGACTGGTGGTACCGGTATAGGCATCGACGGTGAAGGCAGAAGCGACCACAAAAAGAAAATTCTTCGGTGACAGGGTTTGCTGCCTGTCGGCTCTGCGGAAAATGAAAAACTGAAGAGGGAGAGTTGGAAAGGCGGGAAGGCAGTGACGCAGGCGCAGTGGGATGCTCCTAAAGGCTTTCTTATTGCATGCTGGGAAGCACTCCCGCGCGGGCTCCGTCGGTACAGACGATACCCATATGTGAAGACTATATTCCTGTTTGTTCCTGGAGATTATAGGATCCACCAAAGAAAAGCAGGATCTAGGGGTGACTGGTTCTGATGTTCTTAAGGAGGCTATACAGGTAGAAAAGGCAACAGTGAAAACCAGAAGGAGAAATTTCACTTACCGTTAATTTCCTTTCCTGGAATACTGCTAGACCAGTCCAGACAAGCGGGTTATGCACCCCCTGCCAGCAGATAGGGAGACAGAGAAAAAAAATCTCCAGATCTGTGATTGGTCAGCTCTGGGTGACATAGGCATACCCCTAGGGGTCCTAGTCAGTAACAATGTAACAAGCCAAAAAGGCAACATCTCAGGGACAAAACGCAACTATGAACCCTTAAACAAAAGGAACCAACTCAACCCCTCGATGCGAACAAAAAACGGAAGAGGAGGATCAAATATCATTTCCAAGGGAAGAAGCCTGAATTGACTGCTTTGACACATTCCCAGGAAACAAAGTCCGGATGTGCTGGCGGAGCCATGACTGTCGGCTGCTCTGTACAAGTACCAGTGCCTCTGACAAGCTGGGTGGGTTCTGGACTGGTCTAGCAGTATTCCAGGAAAGGAAATTAACGGTAAGTGAAATTTCTCCTTCCAGATCATACTGCTAGACCAGTCCAGACAAGCGGGAAGTACCCAAGCTAATTACCCTCAGGGTGGGCAGATAGCGCACTGACAGCACCGCAACTCCGAAACAACTGTCCTCTCGGGCCTGTATATCCAACCGATAGTGCTGAACAAAAGAGGACAAGGACAACCAGGTGCCCACTCGACAAATATCGAGAGGAAGGACGTGGGACCTCTCGATCCATGACGTGGATTAGGCTCGAGTGGAATGAGCGCAAAGCCTTTCTGGAACCGGCTGGCCTTGGAGAATGTAAGCCGATTCAAGGGCACGATGCAGCCACCTAGAGATAGAAGGTTTGGAAGCAGCCAAACCCTTGTGCGGCCCCGAAAGGAGAACAAAAAGATGGTAAGTCTTGTGAAAGGAATTGGTAACTTTCAAATAGTGAAAGAGAACTCGCTTAAGGTCGAGGAAGGGAAGACTTTTGCGCCTACCCGCACATTGTTTGTTAGAGAAGGCAGGCAATAGCAGGGGCTGATTGACATGAAAAGGCGTAACCACTTTTGGAAGGAAGGAAGGAAGGCACCGTTCGAAGAGTTACCCCCTCAGGAGAGAAAGAAAGACACGGATCCCTGCACGAGAGAGCTTGAGGTTCCGCGATTCTTCGAGCCGATGTGATTGCTACCAAAAACAGCGTTTTGGGCGTCAAATCTAGAAGAGACACTTCCTTCAAAGGCTCAAAGGGCGGATTTCCGAGCACCCTGAGAACTAGTGCAAGATCCCAAGGAGGAACTACCGGACGGGTCGGAGGATAAAGCAGTTTGACCCCTTTCAGAAAGGGATCTACCGAGCACCGGACCCCAATAACATGTCAAGGCAGACATGTGCACTCGAAGCGAACCAAGCGCCAACCCTTTATCAAGACCGTCCTGTAAAAAGGCAAGAATATCAGGAATTGAGGTAAGGTGATGACGTGAACACCAAGCCTCAAAGACGTGCCACACTCTCGCAGCAGCAGTGGATGTTGAAGACCGTCGTGCGCTAAGGAGGGTAGCCACCATCTTAGGCGAATACCCCTTACGGGTCAAACGGCGGCGTTCAGGAGCCAAGCTGTAAGCGAGTAGGGAGCTGTATTTTCCATGAAGATCGGTCCCTGTCTGAAGAGTCCGGAGGGAGCTGCCAGCTGCAATGGCGACCCCCGTGAAAGCCTTATGAGATCGGCATACTATGGTCTTCTTGGCCAATCCGGGGCCACGAGGACTACTGGCCCCCTGTGCGACCGAATTCGCTGCCGGATCCTGCCGATCATGGACCAGGGTGGAAAAACATAAAGAAGCTGGTTTTCCAGCCAAGTCTGAGCCAACGCATCGATGCCAAGAGTCCTGCGTTCTCTCCAACGGCTGAAGAAACTCGGAAAATAGGCATTTGCTGCCGACGCCATGAGATCTATCGCCGGCGACCCCCATTTTTGAACTATCCTCTGGAAGGTTAGCGGGGCCAGTTCCCACTCGCCGGGGTCGAGGGTATTGCGATTCAGAAAGTCCGCCTTCACATTGCTGGTTCCTGCAATGTGTTGGGCGGAGAGGGCTTGGAGAATTCTCTCTGCCCAAGGAAGAAGAAGAAGAGCCATCTCATTCGACACTCCAGTGCACTTGGTCCCTCCGTGAAGGTCTATGTAGGAAACTGTGGTTGCGTTGTCAGATAGTATCTGAACCGCTTTCCCGTGCAGAAGAGTGTGAAATCTCAGTAGAGCCAGACGTACTGCTCGTGCCTCTAGTCGAATGATCATCCAGCGGTAATCGCGTGCTTTCCAAGTGCCCTGCGCAGTGTGAGATCGACAGTGCGCGCCCCAAGCGGACAGACTGGCATCCGTTGTTAGAACAATCCAACAAGGAGTCTCGAAAGGAACCCCCTGCTCGAGGCGAGACCTGTGCTAGGAGACTGCGAACTTGAGAAGTTAACTTGAGGAATCGAGGCATTGACAAAAAGACCCGACCTAAGGCTGATTCGAATCGAGCCCCCAAAAATTCGATCTCCTGGGACAGCTGAAGACAACTCTTGTTGCGGTTGATTACCCAACCGAGGTTCTCGAGAAGGCAACAACCACCGAGACTGTGCAGCAAGCCTCGGGGAGAGAGTCTGCGCGAATGAGCCAGTCATCCAGATAAGGATGAACTCTGATGTCGCGGCTGCATAAGGCCACAGCTACTACCACCATTACATTGGAGAAGGTTCGAGGCGCCGAAGCTAGACCGAAGGGCATCGCACGAAATTGGAAATGTTGATCGAGTACCACGAATCGAAGGAATTGGTGATGCCCCTCTCGAATGGGAATGTGAAAGAATGCTTCCGCGAGATCGAGGGAAGCAAGAATTCCCCCTTGCATACCGCTTGAATAACGGATCGCAGAGTCTCCATTCGAGATAGGACGAAAGGAGCCGTCTTTTTTTTTTTTTGGCACCACGAAATAGAGGAGTGGCCTAGTCTTCTTTCCAATGGTGGAACTGGACGAATGGCATCTAAACGCTGGAGTCTTTGAACGAAGCAACATCCGCTGCTCATTGACGCAGCCAGAGCCATCTACAAGCTACTGTCACCGGTGCTAGGGAGCGAGCTGACAGCCGCAAGAGATCATAGAAGGCCTCTGCCAGGAATGCAGCGATGGATTCTAAACGAGCCAACTCGAGATCACCTGGAAACTGCTGAATCCACCGAAGGGAGGCCCGTGCTGCTAGACCTCCGCACACGCCTGCTTGAAGGGAAAGAGCAGACGACGAAAAACCCGTCTTTAGCAGACTCTCAACTTTTTAGGTCTTGCTGGTCGCGGAGTGCCGCTCCGCCCTCAACCGGAATTGTGGTATGCTTGGTGACCCCGGTCACTAACGCATCAACTTCCAGGTATTGCAGCCAACGGTCCAAGTCAGAGGGAGACCAAGGGTATAACTGACCAATACCGCGTGCCGTACGTAGAGAGGACTCTGGAGAGTCCCACTCTCGAGATACCAATTGCTGTAACTCGGCTGGAAAGGAAAAGCTTTGGAAGGCTTACAAATGCTCTGTAAAATGGGATCCGGCTGCAACAGGGTTTGAGAACTCTGAGGACCAGGCATGTCGGCTAGGCGTAGCGACTCCATCACCTGTGTGATTAGGGCCGGCAACTCCTCTTTCCGAAAAAATCTGATATCTGGAGAGTCCTTGTGAACTGTCAGTGAAGAAGCAGACGGAGAAAATAACCCATATTCTTTCTCTGAGTCAGGGCTCACCTCCGAAGATTTAAAATCTTCTTGAATATCCGTAGTGTCCCGCAAGCCACATGCAACATTCCTGGGAGGACGTACTGCTTTAAGGTCTGAGGACTTTTGGGACTGCTTGCGAGACCCCGCCATATCCTTGTCTGCTACCGGGCGGGTACTGGAGGTATACCAAAAGAATCCGAACGCCACAGGTGCCATGCCTGATGGAAGAGCGTGAGGAACTCACTGTCATCCAAGGCTGCTGTGGCTTCCAGCGGCTGTGGAAGCAAAATGGGAGCTGACTGAGTCCTGTCTGCAGGAAGATCCTGCTGCAGGGGCTCTAAGGAGGGAGGAGTTAAGGCGCCGATGTCCACAGCTGGCAGCGCAGAGGGAATGCAGCATGCAGATGGAACACAAGCAATCTATTAACTCCTTCTTCTGCTTATTACATATAATACAGCTGTGCAGAGAAAAAGGCATTGCAGAGGCTTAAACCACCTTTTTCTTTTTTCTTTTTTTTTAAACAAAAATCAAGGTAGGCTTAGGGAAACAGAAGACTCTTCAAAGAAAAGGATTTTGAAACTCCCTGTGCCTTCACAGCATGTTTAAATGTTTTAAAATGGCTGCCCAGAGCTGCTCCCTCCAAAAACAACACTGAAGAGAAATCCCTCCCGATTTTCAAAATGGCCGCCGGCACAGAAAAACTGCAAAATAAAAGTTTCCTAAGCTCTAAAACCCTTAAAAATGCAGCAAAATTGCTGGAGAAGAGGCAAGGAGTGCTGCTAGCAACTTAAAACTTAAAATCCTGATGGACCCGGAATCACCAGAAACGGAGGGGAGAAGGAAACTGTTAGTTATTCACTGTGCTGGTACAGAGGAGCTGAGTTCCCATGGAGGAGAAGAGAAACTTTCAAAGTCAGTGTAAGGTAATTACAGTGACTGAAAGGTAGGGAAATTAGAATTTGATCCCTCTGCAGCCACTTAGACCCTCATGGCAGGGGCTGGAAGGTGTTTCTGGGGAGCTGCACTGACAGTGAAATCAGAAGCTCAAACCCTGCTGCATTGCTGATTACAGAAAATACAGTTATTAACCTTTTCCAGGCCGAGCCCAAAACTGTCAGGATCCAAAATGCTGACTAAATATTCCTATCAAATGGTATATAATACATGACCATAGCAGAAGGAACATCACTATTAGAACATATTGAATAAGATGGGTACAATTTTCCTGAAATATGTACAAATTAACCCGGCTGCAGAATGTGGATTAAAAATTTAAAGTAGGCCTTCAAGAGGGAAGCCTGGGAAACCCAGAGAAACACCTCTTGTGAGCTCTGGGTGCATCCAGGAAATAAAAATGAAGGAAAGAAAATAGGAACTTCAAAACCCAGCTTAACAGACCCTGACGAAACTGGAAGTGAAGGAATCAGGTCAGAGACAGCCGGTCCTGATGCAGCTGAAATCAACCCAGGGCAGCTGAGGGAAGTAAGAAAACAGTTTACTTACAGTTTCTCTCAGAAATTGATACCTGATCCTCCTGCTAATGTCTAAGCCCTACTGGCAAAGACTCAGCGCTGCTTAAAGAAAACCAAGAGCTCTACTGAAGCCAGGCTCAGGAGCTTCCCAAGTTTATCTGGGGAATCAAGTTGCTGGGAAACCCAGAGTAACACCTCTTGTGTAATCTGGGTGCATCCAGGAGCCTCAAAATACAGTGAAAAAGGAAAAAACAAATTGTAGAGCAAGTTTGAAGAACACCCTCATCTGCTGAGACAGAGAAAATACTGAATAGGACCCCTAGGGGTATGCCTATGTCACCCAGAGCCTGACCAATCACAGCTCTGGATATTTTTTTTCTCTGTATCCCTATCTGCTGGCAGGGGTGCATAACCCGCTTGTCTGGACTGGTCTAGCAGTATGATCTGGAATGATACTTGGATGGACAGGAAGAGGACTTGCCAGCAGGAAGGAATTGGTGGTAGTGCCTCCATGTAAGTCTTTGGTGAGATCTAATTCAGAGTACTGTGTACAATTCTGGATACTATACCTTCAAAAGGATATAAACAGGATGCAAGAGGTGCATAGGGTGTCTATCAAAAAGGTCAGTGAGCTTGGTCATAAGGCATATGGGGACAGACTTAAGGATCTCAGTATGTATACTTCGGAAGAAAGATGGGAGAGGAGAGAGATGATGGAGACAGACAAATGTTCAGGAGGAGAGCCTCTTTCAATTGAAAGAAAGTTTTGCAACAAGGGGAGATAGAATGAAGGTAAAAGGAGATGACGAAATTAGACCTTACCTGCTAATTGTCTTTCCTTGAGTACTCTCCGGGCCAGTCCAGAACAGATGGGTAGTCAAATCCCCCTCCTCTAGCAGCTGAGGACTGAATGCTGATTCTTGTTGCTAGGATACCTATCTCTCCCCTGGCGACAGGAGGCAGTCTTAACGTAACAAGCAGATAAAAAACAACAAAGTGGCACAGGAAAAATGGAGAAGAGTTACACCAAAAGACTCTGAGCGTGTGCAGCGCGCTGCTACAGAAGCCGGCTACACTGCTCAATAATAGGCACGGTGACACCCGAGGAACCACCCACAGAAGTCACCTCGCAGTGCCCCATTTTTTTTTTTCGCATATAAATATTGTCTCTCGATTACCATATTTCACCAAACTGACTATGAACAGACCTTGAGCTCACAGAAACCGCATAAAACACAGCAGGGCGGGATCTGGACTGGCCCGGAGAGTACTCAAGGAAAGACAATTAGCAGGTAAGGTCTAATTTCGTCTTCCTTATCGTCTCTCCGGGCCAGTCCAGAACAGATGGGTAGTACCAAAGCAGTAACTAACCCAGGGAGGGACCTGTGAGCCCCGCTATCACGGCGGAAGCCCCCACCGAAGCATCCTGACGCGCAAGCACATCCAAGCGATAATGACGCGAAAACGCATGAAGAGACGACCAGGCCGCCGCTCGACAAATGTCCACCGGCGGAACCAAGGCTGACTCCGCCCAGGACGTGGCCTGTCCCCTGGTAGAATGCGCCCGCAGCCCGACCGGCACGGGTTTGCCTCTGGTCTCATACGCCACCCGAATGGCTTGCTTCACCCAACGCGCAATGGAGGCCTTAGAGGCCGCCTGACCTTTGGACGGCCCGCCAAACAGCACAAACAAACGATCGGACTTACGAAAAGACTCGGTCTCCCTAAGGTAGCGCCGCAGGACGCGGCCCATATCTAACCGTCTGAGCGAACGATCAACCGAAGATCCTGCTGCGGTAGCCCCAAAGGTGGGAAGCGAAATCGACTGATTCAAATGGAAGGCAGATACCACCTTGGGCAGAAAAGATGGAACAGGACGCAAGACCACCTTTTCCGCAGAAAACTGAAGAAAGGGAGGCCGACAGGAAAGGGCCTGCAAATCAGAAATGCGGCGAGCCGAACACAAGGCGACCAAGAAGGCCGTTTTCCAGGACAGCTCCCGAATGGAACTGGAGGAGCGCGGCTCAAAGGGAGCAGAAACCAAAACCTCCAGCACAAGGTTCAAATCCCACGGAGGAATAACCTGCCGGACAGGAGGCCGAATAAGCTTGGCCGCCCTGAGGAATCGCAAGATATCCGGATGTGAAGAAAGACGAGACCCGCGAAACCGGACCCCGAAACACCGCCAATGCAGCCAACTGCACCCTCAAGGTGCTCAGAGCAAGACCCTTCTCCAGCCCACACTGGAGAAACTGAAGAATATCTGGAACTGAAGAGAAACGTGCTCGCAGGGATCGATCACCACACCAAGCTTCAAACACGCGCCACACGCGGATGTACGCTAGCGACGTGGAGCATCGGCGAGACTGCAGCAACGTGGAAATCACCGAAGAGGAATACCCCTTCCGTCGCAAGCGATCCCGCTCAAGAGCCAGGCCGTAAGCAAGAACTGATCCGCCTGGGGCATTGGAACGGGACCCTGCATCAGCAAGTCCGCTCGAGCGGGCAACCGCCAGGGCGGCGCTACTAGTAGCCGCATCAGATCGGCATACCAAGGGCGCCTGGGCCAATCTGGAGCAATAAGGATCACCCGACCCTCGTGAGTGGCTGCTTTCTGAATCACTCGCCCTATCAAGGGCCACGGCAGAAACACATAGAGAAGCTGACCCGACGGCCAGGGCTGCGCGAGACCGTCGAGACCCTCCGACATGTGTTCCCTGCGTCTGCTGAAAAAACGCTCGGTCTTGGCATTGTGCAGCGTCGCCATTAAATCCATGACCGGGTGACCCCAGCGTCGAGTGACCTCCAGAAACACGTCCGCATGGAGTTCCCACTCCCCGGGATCCAGGCGGTGACGACTGAGATAGTCGGCCTGCACATTGTGCTTGCCCGCGACATGGGACGCCGAAAGTGCCACCAGGTGCACCTCCGCCCATTGAAACAAGCGCTGACTCTCCTCCAGGAGAACGAGACTGCCCGTTCCCCCTTGGCGATTTATGTAAGACACCGTCACGAGATTGTCGGAAAAAACGCGCACAGGCTTTCCCTCCAGCAACTCCACAAACGCCAGCAGCGCGAGATACACGGTGCGGAGCTCCAGACGATTGATGGACCATCGAGCCTCCTCCGTCGACCAGGAGCCCTGTGCTATTTGAGCTAAGCAATGCGCCCCCCAACCGGACAGACTGGCATCCGTGGTAACCAAGACCCACTCCGGCAGAGACAAGGGGACGCCCGCTAGGAGATGATCGGGAACCATCCACCAGTGGAGACTGGCTTTCACCTGATCGGGACAGCCCAAGCGCCGGGAGAGCGGATGACGCTGCGGAGACCACCGCGAGAGAAGAGCCTGTTGAAGAGGCCGCATGTGCGCCCGAGACCAAGGCACCAGATCCAAGGCCGCCGCCATTAGTCCCAGCAACTGCAAGTACTTCCAAGCTGTGGGAGCACGAAGACGTAAGAAGGCGGACACGTGAGAGAGAAGCTTGCGGACACGGTCCAGCGGTAAGGAGACGAGCCCTTTGCCCGTGTCGAAAAAGGCCCCCAGGTAGTGAAGCTGCTGAACCGGCTGCAGGCGACTCTTGGCCTGATTCACTATCCAACCCAGGTTCTCGAGACAAGAAACCACTCGCGCGGTGGCAGCAAACGATTCCTCGCGTGACGGAGCTCGAATCAACCAGTCGTCGAGATAGGGATGCACTTGCACGACCTCTTTGCGGAGAGCCGCCGCCACCACCACCATCACTTTGGTGAATGTGCGGGGCGCCGTCGCCAGCCCGAAGGGCAAGGCCCGAAACTGAAAATGACCCAGGGGAACCGCAAACCGAAGGAAACGCTGATGGGCTGAAAGGACCGGGATGTGGAGGTAAGCCTCCGTCAAATCGATGAAAGACAGAAATTCCCCCGGATGCACGGACCGGATCACCGACCTCAACGTTTCCATACGGAAATGAGAGACGCGCAGACAGCGGTTGACGTGCTTCAGATCCAAAATTGGCCGGAAGGAGTCTCCCTTCTTGGGAACCACAAAATAAATGGAGTATCGACCGAAACCGCACTGGTCTCAAGGAACTGGAACCACGGCCCGGAGCCGCAGCAAACGCATCAACGTGTCGTGAACGGCCTGTCGCTTGACCGCCGGCCCGCAGGGAGAAAAAAGGAACGCATCCGACAGAGGAGAAGCGAATTCGAGCACATAACCCTCGCTGATAATCCGCAGTACCCAGCGATCGGTGGTAATGGCGGCCCAAGCGGAAAAAAACTCCTGCAACCGACCCCCTACTGGAATCTCCGCTTGGACCGGCCTCGCTTCATTGGGGCTTCTTGGCGGCCGCCGAAGAGGCACCAAAATAGCCTCTGTTGGAGCCTCTAGCGCCCCGAAAGGAAGGACCCCGAGACGGAAAGCGACCGCGCTGATACGGGCTAAAACGAGCTCCCAGAAAGCGGCGAAAATCACGCCCTTGGCCTCTCGAGAAGGAACCTTGCTTACCCCCCTTAGGACGGTCCTCCGGAAGGCGACCCCCTTTTGAGTCACCCAAATCCTTGACAATCTTTTCCAGCGCCTCCCCAAACAGAAGCTTACCCTTATACGGCAGCTTACTAAGACGCGCTTTGGAAGAGGCATCCGCCGCCCAATTCCTCAACCAGAGAAACCGGCGGGCGGCAACCACGAAAGCCATCGCCTTTGCGGTAATGCGAATCAAATCATAGAAGGCATCCGCCAGATAAGCAGCCGCCGACTCGAGCTTCGCCGCTTCAGAAGCAGAAGAAGGACCCTCGGAACTGGACGCCTGTTGACTCCACCAAATAGAAGCACAAGAAACGAACGCCCCACAGACCGAGGCCTGGAGCGCCAGAGCGTTGGCATCAAAGGCCTGTTTCAAGAGCCCCTCCAAGCGACGATCCTGCACATCCTTCAGGGCCGTATCCCCCTCTACCGGAATGGTGGTCTTCTTGGTGACCGCCGAAACAAGCGCATCCACCTTCGGCATGCGCAAGAGCTCCAACTCCTCCTGGGGCACCGGATACAAGCGAGCCATGTTCCGAGCCCTCTCAAGGAAGCCTCGGGGAACTCCCACTCCGACTCAATCATCTGTTTGATGACTCGGTGGAAAGGAAAACATTTCTGTTCAGACTTAAACCCCTGGAATAGGGGATCCTCCAAGGGCTCACTTTGTACCGCTGGCGGAACAACATTTAGCGCCAGCAGAGACTGCGCAATTAGCGCAGACAATTCTTCCTTCCTAAAAACCCTAAACAAATTAGGGTCTTCCCCAGGCCCCAATTCACCCTCTTCTAAATCAGCCGGCCAGGGGTCCACACATGAATCATCTTGGAGCTCACCTTCCTCTGGCCCCAGAGCCTCTGTAGGCAGGGAAATGCTATCCCCCCTAGAAGCTGAAAGGGTAGGCAAGCCCGGAACCCCCTCTGCAGGTCCGGAACAGCCAGAAAACCCAGCCTGAGAATGCGGCAGGGATCCTGCCCCCCCAGGCAAAGGAGTCTGCGAGTGCTTGAGCAAATACGCCCGATGAAACGCCAAAATGAATTCGGGACTAAGAAGAGGATCCAGCACGGCAGGGAGAGGAGATATGGAAGGCTTCTCCTGCTCCACTACTACATGGCGTGATTTGGCCTTTTTCTTCGCCGGCTTAGCCGGCGGGTCTGTCGACGCGGCTGGCGCGGACAAAATGGCCGCCGCTCCCGCGCTTTCCGCGGGAGTCTGAAACGCCTCAAGATGGTCCCCCTGAGAACCGGAGCGTTCGGGCATGACGGAGAAGCGGCCTAAGCCCAACGGAAGCCCAGAAGCCCGAAGGAGTGAGAAAACAATACCGGCAAAAGCCCGCACACACGGAAAGGCGCGCGCCCGCGACAGAAACAAGGGAAGCAGAAATCAACCCCAAAATACCTGGTGAGGAGCCGATAGCGAGACGCTCACATCGAGCCAGGAAACCGCTGCTATTTGCGTGTCCCGAAGACCGGAGTGCCGAAAAATCAGAGCACCTGCGATTCAGGACAGTAACTGGGGCCCCCAGGTCTGATCCCTAGCAGCACATGGCACAGAGAAGAGGAGACAGGCTCTGTCCCATTCCCTGTGCACCGCAGGGCAGGCACTCACCTCAATAGAAAGTGCTAAATACCCAGCCAGGGCCAAGCACCAACTTAAAGTGAAACTCTTTCCAAAAATAAAGCATAAAGAAGGGCAAAGTAACAGAACAGCAATGGGGAGACAAATCTCTACACATCCAGTCTAGCTGCTGAGGACATTAAGACTGCCTCCTGTCGCCAGGGGAGAGATAGGTATCCTAGCAACAAGAATCAGCATTCAGTCCTCAGCTGCTAGAGGAGGGGGATTTGACTACCCATCTGTTCTGGACTGGCCCGGAGAGACGATAAGGAAAACACAGTTACTTACCTGTAACAGGTGACCTCTGGGAACAGCAGGAATAAGTCTTCACATATGGGTACGTCGGTACCGACGGAGTCTGCGCGGGAACGCTTCCCAGCGTCCAATCAAAGAGCTTTTGGAAGCATCCCACCACGCCTGCGTGCTGCCTTCCCGCCTTTCCCAACTGCCTCTCCTCAGTTAAGTTTTAAAGCTGAGACAAAGAGAGAGAGAAGAAAGGAAAGATAGATAGAGAGATACAACTCCTAGGGGAGGTGGGTGGGTTGTGAAGACTTATTCCTGCTGTTCCCAGAGATCACCTGTTACAGGTAAGTAACTGTGCTATCTCCAGGAACAAGCAGGAATGAGTCTTCACATATGGGGACTCCCAAGCTGAGATGCCTGGAGTCCCAGCATGTCATAGATTGGAACATGCTATCCCCCACAACACCAGGCATCCTGAGGATGGAGGGTAGGAGTTGAAAAAGAAAGGCGCTGTGGAACAGCTAACCTAGCATAGGACTGCAGACAAGGAGTCCATCTGTGGATGATAATTATCATCAATGATATTGAAAAAAATATTGCAATATGGACCTCCCCTAAGAGGATTACACAGCAGTAAGGAGGTTAATGGGATCTACTGGGAACCCAGTAGAGGAACCTCAAGAAGGACCTCACTGTGAAGTGGAGGTAATAAACCTGTAGGAAAAAACAGTGGAGGTCAGATTCCTGAAAGGTAAGAGGGAACCGACGTACCCATATGTGAAGACTCATTCCTGCTTGTTCCTGGAGACAGACTCAGGAGTAAGTTGCAGAAATATTTCTTTACAGGAAGAATGGTAGATGCGTGGAACAGTCTCCTAGTTGATGATGTAGAGACAAAGACTATCTGAATTCAAGAAAGCACGGAACAAACATCTCTAAAGGAAAAAAAAAGAGACTATAGAGCTTAGTAGCTGGTATAAAGGGCAGACTGAATAGGCTGTATAGTATTTTCCTGCCGTCATGTTTCTAAGCAACAAATTAAAGTTTAACATATAGACAATGAATGTGTAGTCTTATTGATGCTATACAAATTCAGAGCACATAAGCATTAAACAACCTAAATAAAAAGGAAGCTTCAACAAAATTATTTTTTCACCTTCTTACATTACAGCACATAACCACTGAAAGACTTGACTAACAAAAGGCCTGGGTAAAGCCTAATCTTTTCAACTGCTTCTGAAACCACAGTAATTTTCCATCATTCAGAGATCTAAAGGTAAATTTCTTCCAGACAAGTGAGCCTGCTAATGAAAACGTGTTATTTATGGTTTCCAGAAGATGAAAATGTTTCATTGGAGGTATAGATAACTCTAGTTCCTTCTGACACAGTGCTCTAACTCTCTATAAACCGTCAACACAGCACTAAAATAGTGAGCTATATCATTACATAAGGCATGCTGTATAGGAAATGCGGACACAGAAAAACTATGCACAAATATGTTGTGTACAATATGATAAAAATAAAAAATAAAAAAGTTTGAAAGAAAAATACACAAAGAAAAATAGTTGTCTATAAACATTTTACTCATAATACCCCACAGAAATCATTTAACCACCTTTTGACATATAGGGGTATGTTTACTTGTGTGCTAGCTGCTACCTTGTGGCATTAATCCAGTGTTAGCCCTGTGGTAGCAGCTAACCCATGGAAAAATCTGATATCACAGGCAATTTCCCACAGCACCTGATTTTCCCGCTGTGCAGCTCCCTAAGGACGATATTGGGGTGCCCATGAAGGCCCAATCAAAGATGACTGCAATCTCATGGTGCTGCCCCATAGCGAGAGGCTAGAGGGCAGCAACTCAGGATGGCAGCCATTTTGAATTGGCTCCTGGACAGGGCTGGAGTGTATAAAGCACAGTTACTTTACCTGTAACAGGTGATCTCTGGGAACAGCAGGAATAAGTCTTCACATATGGGTACGTCGGTACCGACGGAGCCTGCGCGGGAACGCTCCCCAGCTTCCCAAAAAAGGAAAGCTTTTGGGAGCATCCCACAGCGCCTGCGCGCTGCCTTCCCGCCTTTCCTAACCGCCTCTCTCCAGTTCGAGTTTTAAAGCTGAGACAAAGAGAGAGAGAGGAAAGGAAAGATAGATAGATAGATACAACTCCTAGGGGAGGTGGGTGGGTGGGTTGTGAAGACTTTTTCCTGCTGTTCCCAGAGATCACCTGTTACAGGTAAGTAACTGTGCTATCTCCAGGAACAAGCAGGAATGAGTCTTCACATATGGGGATTCCCCAGCTAAAGATGCCGGGAAGATCCCCAAGATTGTAGACCCTGAGAAGAGCCCTACCTCTCCCTTGGATCTCAGGCATCTAAACAGGGATGGAGGGTAGGAGTTGCTCAAGTATGGAACAGGTGTTTTAGGACAGCCTGACCAAATAAGGCATCCCGGCGGGAGTCCTTGTCCAAACAATAATGGGCCGTGAAGGTATGAACCGAGGCCCATATGGCTGCTCGACAGATCTGGTCGATGGACACAGAATTTAGATGAGCCATAGAATTTGCCATGGCCCTCACACTGTGAGCTGTGACATGGCCCTCCAGAGAAAGGTTCTTACTCTGGTAGGCGAAAGAAATACACTGAGCAATCCAAGTGGACAGTGTCCTCTTAGAGACTGGAAGTCCTAAATGAGAAGGATCAAAAGCAACAAAGAGTTAGGAAGACCTTCTATGTTGCTGAGTCCTTTGTAAGTAAAAGGCAAGAGCTCTTTTACAATCCAGGGTATGAAGATTCCTTTCTGCACTTGATGCATGAGGACCTGGAAAGAAGACAAGTAAATATACCTCTTGGTTCAGATGAAAAGGTGAGACCACTTTAGGCATAAAGTGTGGATTGGTCCTGAGGACTACCTTATCATGATGGAACCTTGTATAAGGAGGATTAGCCACTAAGGCCTGTAGCTCACTGATGCGGCGAGCCGACGTGACTGCAATAAGGAAAATGACCTTCCAGGAAAGAAATTTCAAGGAGGTAGTGGCTAAGGGTTCAAAAGGTGGCTTCATAAGCTGACCAAGAACCAGATTTAAGTCCCATGCCACCGGAGGAGGCCTAATGGGAGGTTTAGTTAAAGTTAGGCCTCTCATGAATCTTGCAATAAGAGGATGAGAGGAAATAGGTTGTCCATTGAGAGGCTTAAGGGATGCTGCAATAGCACTCAGATGGACTCTTACTAAATTTGTCTTAAGGCCTGCATTGGAGAGATGCAGGAGATATTCCAAAATAGAATTCAGAGGTAGTGCTAGAGGGTCAAGACCCTTCTCAGCACACCAAATGGAAAAATCTTTTCCATTTAAAAGCATAGGAACGTCTAGTAGAAGGTTTCCTGGAAGCATGGAGGATATCCTTCACTTGCTGAGAAAGATTCCAACCGTGAAGGTCTAGGCCTTCAGCAACCAAGCTCTGAGGACTTGGGGTTTGGGTGCCACAAAGTTCCCTCCTCCTGGGTCAGGAGGTCTGGAGCAGCTCCCAAGTCTAGGGAGGGAGCTTGAGAGAGATGCAGAAGTAGAGGGTACCACACTTGGCGTGGCCAGCGTGGAGCTATGAGGATCATGGACCCTTGATCCCTCTGGAGCTTGAACAGAGTCTTGGGGATTAAGGGAATGGGTGGAAAGGCATACAGGAAGTCTTGACCCCAATGAAGGAGGAAGGCATCCTTGGCCTGAACTCCCTGACACGGAATTCTGGAACAGAACCGGGGAGGTTTGGCATTCCACGGACTTGCAAAGAGGTCTATGTCCGGGGTTCCCCACTCCTGAAAGATCCTGAGTACCTGGTCCATGTGCAGGGACCATTCGTGTGGAAGCAGAACTCGACTGAGTCTGTCTGCCCAAGAGTTTTGGATTCCTGGAAGGTACACAGCCAGGAGATGGATTTGATGCTCTCTGGCGAAGGCCCACAATCTTAAAGCTTTGTTGCAAAGCGACAGAGAGCCAGTTCCTCCTTGCTTGTTTATGTAAAACATGGCTACTTGATTGTCCGTATGAATGAGGACTGTCTTGTAGCTGAGCAGGGTATGGAAGACCTTGAGAGCGAGAAAAACTGCTCGGAGCTCCAAGTGGTTGATATGCAGGGAGGACTCCTGTAGAGACCAAGTGCCCTGGGTGGAGAGGTCTTGTAGATGAGCTCCCCAACCTGTTGGGGAGGCATCTGTTGTGAGGGTTGCTTGGAGTAGCAACTGTTGGAAGGGGGACCCCAGCAACAGATTTTGGGTGGACTTCCACCACTGGAGAGACCAAAAGAGGCGTCTGGAGGTTGCTATTTTGTCTGACAGAGCCCCTGATGCTTGAGTCCACTGGGTGGACAAAGTCCATTGAGCTGCTCTCATGTGAAGGCGAGCATAGGGGACCACATGCACTGTGGATGCCATGTGGCCTAGCAGTTGTAGCATCTCCCGGGCAGTTAAATGGCTGTTTGACTGAATCTGGGAGGCTAACTGCACTAGGCTTAGGCTACGGGCCTGGGGAAGATAGGCCCTTGCAGTGGTAGTATCTAACCAGGCCCCTATAAACTCTAGGGACTGAGTAGGGGTAAGCTGGGACTTTGGGAGGTTTACCACAAGTCCCAGATACTGCAGAATGCGCCTTGTGCAGTCTAGGGAACTCTGGGCCTCTGACTGAGATGAAGCTCGGATGAGCCAGTCGTCCAGGTATGGGAATACAAATATTTCCCAGAGTGCATAGAAATGCAGCTACTACTGCCATGCATTTGGTGAACACTCTTGGAGCAGAGGCCAGACCGAAGGGAAGCACCCTGTATTGGTAATGCTTTCCTTGGAAAAGAAACAGAGGAACCATCTGTGAGATGGATGGATGAGGACACATGTGTACGCATCCTTGAGATCCAGAGAACAAAGCCAATCCTGACTCTGAAGGTATGGAAGGAGAGTGCCCAGAGAAAGCATCTTGAATTTCTCCTTGCATAGATATTTGTTCAATTCTATGAGATCTAATATGGGTCTGTAGCCCCCTGTTTTCTTTGGGATCAGAAAGTAGGGGGAGTAAAACCCTGACCCTTGCTGAAAAAAGAGGTACTTCTTCTATTGCCCCTTGGGCAAGAAGGGTAGCCACCTCCTGGCCTAGAAGGTCGAGGAGAGGAGTTGGAGAATTGAAATGTCTCACCATGGTGTGGGGAGGAAGGTCTGAGAAATGAAGTTTGTACCCCTCCCTTATGATGGAGAGGGTCCACTGCTCTGTTGTAATTTGCTCCCATCTGGGAGCAAAATGAGCTAACCTTCCTGGAATGGTGAGAGGCTCTGGCTGTTTTAGAGCCAGAAAGGCTAAGTTCTCTAGCATCAAGTCAAAAGCCCTGAGGAGGCTGGGTCTGCTGATTTGCAGCAGCCCCTGTAGGCTTAGGCCTGGTTTGCTTAGGTTGCTGACGTTTAGCAGCAAAACGACCTGCAGATGATTGCTGGCTAGCAGCAGAATGGAATCTGCCTTTCTTGAGGTAGAAAGACTTCTTGAAGGGTTTTTTCTTGGCAGAAATGGAGGTTGACTTTGAAAGTCTATCCAAAGCAGAATTTTCTGCATCCATTTGAGTGGCCTTAATTTGCCAATCTTTGCCAAACAGGTTTTCTCCTGTACAGGGAAGATTTCCCAAACCATCCTGGACCCAAGATTCTAGATCAGAAGCCTGGAGCGAAGCAATTCTGCGTGCAGCTATGGCAATGGCCGAAGCTCTGCTGGCACCCTCAAAGGAATCAAAAGCTGCACGGTTGGAAAACTTTGATATATCTTGAGTATGCTTAAGCCAAATAAGAAATTCCTCCCTTTTATCCTCTGGAAGAAAAGGGAGGAAAGTGTGCAGTTTATCTACAACTTCCTTCAGAAACATCCCCATATAGAGACTATAGGAGTTGATTCTGGCAATGAGCATACTAGCTTGGAAGATTTTCCTACCAAAAGCATCCAAGGTCCTGCATTCTCTTCCTGGAGGAGCAGAGGAGTGTCTTTTTGCACTCTTTATCTTTTTCATAGCTGACGCCACCACAATGGAATGGTGAGGAAGCTGTGTCTTATGAAACCCAGGACAAGGAGGGACACGGTACATAGTGTCCAACCTACGAGAATGAGGAGAGATAGTGAGAGGAGTCTACCGTAAGTCAATCATGTGATCATGAAGAATCTCATGAATTGGTAAGGTGACTGCCTCCTTGGGAGCCTTGGAATAACCTAAAATGTCCAATTTTTTAGCTCTAGGCTCTGATTCAGAGGTTACTGAAATAGAAAGCCCTTTAGCCACTTCTCTTATGAAGTCTCGAAATGACAAGTCTTCTGGAGGAGACATTCTTCTTTTTGGAGAAGAAGGCTCTTCAGGAAGGGTTATGGATACTTCAGCAGACTCCTCCGATGCATCAGAATCCTCGGAGGAATCGAAGTATCGACTGTCAGGGTGCTCTTTCAAAGATCGATACGCGTACCGAGCAGTATCGACATCAGGTGTTATCGGTACCGGTTCGGTACCGATGGGCATCCCTGGGCAGGGAACCGCTGCAGTCAACACCATGGCAGATGTTGATGCAGTTGGTACCGGTACCGGCATTGGCGCCGGTACCGGGGCCGATACCGACAACTGAGTTTGCTGTGGTATCAGTGGCGTCGCAGCTCTAATGAAGGCCGTGATAGCCTGCTGCATGGATAGAACATTCTGATCCATTGACGCCATGAATGCCTGGAAGTCGGTACTGGACGATTGAGCCGGTACCCCAGAGCATTCTAACAGGTGATTGGTCGAGGCCGTGCCATCCATGTCAACCTGTAACCCCATAGGTGGAGCTTTGGAAGCCGGAGCTTCCCGCCGGGGTTGTTTTGCCGGTGCAGGATCCTCGAGGGCAAGCCCGGAGGCATCTTGATGCTTGGAAGGAGATCTACCCTTCGAGGACCGGCTGGATTTATGTTTGGTTACCTGAGATCCATGGGAGGAAGCAGCAGCCCTGGAAGACGTCGATGCCACTGAAGCTGCATCAGAGGGAAACAGAACATGGAGCTTGGCTGCTCGGTTCTGTAAACCTCGTTTTGGACATCAAGGAGCAGCACGGACAATCCAAAATGGAGTGGTCAGGACCCAAACATTTGAGACACCATTCATGGGTGTCGGTAACAGAAATAGTACCGCTGCACTTAGTGCATTTTTTAAACCCGGAGGCTGGTTTTTCCATGAGGGAAATTTTGGTGAGGCCTAAGGCCCAAAAGGAAAAACACACTAAGTGAGGGGAAAAAGATATTTTTTTTTTGTAAAGAAAAGAAGAAAGACCGGCGGTACCGGTCCGACGTCGAAGGCGGCAGACGCGCGACCAAAGAAATAAAATAAAACAAAGAACTTCTTCAGCGGTGACAGGAACACGACCTGCTGGCTCCGTGGAAAAGAAGAACTGAGGAGAGGCGGTTAGGAAAGGCGGGAAGGCAGCGCGCAGGCGCTGTGGGATGCTCCCAAAAGCTTTCCTTTTTGGGAAGCTGGGGAGCGTTCCCGCGCAGGCTCCGTCGGTACCGACGTACCCATATGTGAAGACTCATTCCTGCTTGTTCCTGGAGATATTGCTCCTACCCTATTTCCTACCCTAGACTACCATGGATTGCAACGTTAGTGCGGGGAGGGCTGATACTGGGCCCCCCCCCCCCTTGCAGGCTAGCTAGCCGGAATTTACTTTTTCTTAAGAGAAGGTGGGAAGAGGAGGGGGGATGCGGGGCTCCCTACCATTTTACATGTGCATTGGGAGGGGGAGGCAACCGGCTAGTCAGGACGTTTTCTAAATCGGGAGTTGAACCAGTCCTCCCTGCGCAGTTCCCAATGGGCATCAGGAGCTGTCCAGGGGGAAAGCGCTGCTTAAGGGGGGGGGGGGGGCATACACCTAATTTTTTCATATTGTCAGTGCCACAGATCGCTGCACCGTGGCACAGACAGTATTAAATAGGGGGAGCAGGACTGATCGTGGCAGTTGGGGGAGGCATGACGGTGATCAGGACACAGTTGCTGATGGCTCTGTGCACCCGATCGCTACCCTCCCTCCCCATGAATTTACCGCCAGGACCCACGGTATCTGCTTTGGCAGGCAGGCACTGTGGGACTTTTCCCATGGTACATGCCGAGACAGATCATGCAGGGTCTTTACAGGAATGCAAACCTCCGTGGTATCTGCAGGACGTCTGCTGGGAATGCCCCCTGCAGATAATGCAGAAGTGTGCTCCTTATCACACAGTTTAGTAGATATACCCCATAGTTTGCACTCTATAGAGATATACATAATTTTAATGTACCTGGGTCCCCGAGATGACCAAGTATACTGATTAGCAGGCAGCTTTTCACGCAAAGAGTATTCTGCAACCATCATGTCAGGGGAAACATAAGCACCCACACCTACAAAGAAAAAGGGAATATCAGCAAGAAAATTTTTTTAAAAACCCCTCATAACCAGGATTCTGTACACAGATCCAGTCTACAGAAAAGCAGAAGCCAGTCAGACAAAAGGGTTTTTTGTTTTTTAACTTTTAAACAAGCATTCTGCAAAAAAACAGCAAGTTGCAACAATGGAAAATGTGACTAATCCGTTCCAAATCACCTATTACATGTAAGTAAACCTGCTTCCACTCAAGACCAGCAGGTTAGCCATGTCACACAAATGTAATCCTCTGGATAAGAATGAAAAAGAATAAAAGTGTAAAATATCATCAATAAGATCAACAGGCAAAAAAAAAAAAATACACCACACTTACTACCCAAAACCCTTCTTTCTACTTTTACATTTTTTTTAAACAAGCAGGATAAAAATGTATTGTGTCAAGGACGTATCCTATAAAGCCCATCCAGGAAGTGGGACCTGGAAAGAACTGGAGAAGGCAAGGCTGAGATATAAAGAACTCAATTTAGAGGAGATCAACTTCAAAATAATGAAAGTGAAGCAGAAATAAATCAAATAGATTATCGGCCTTGAAGTCAAAGACCAAGGCGATCCAATCTAGGTTAAAACATGGATTTATGAGGATTCCAAAAATCAAGCGCAATTTAGACAGTTCTATGAGCAACTTTATGCCCAAGACAAAGATATTCTATCATACTTTGATTCAGTGGTATTGTCAATGATACCACAGAAGAAGCAACAATTGAATGCTCCAGTTTCTGTACTGGAAATAAAATAGATGGCCTGTCATAAGGTTCCAGGACTAGATGGCTTGACAGTCTGTTTTTATAAGGTGGTGATGTGGGGGAAAGGGGAGGGGAAGAATCAGGTCTGTCTGTGTTATAGATTATTGCAGGAAATACCTTTAACTATAATTACAGCATGTCTCTTTGAAAGGGGGTAATAGCCAGGGATGTACCAAGGGCTGTTTGAGTGGTGCAGCTGCACAGGGCGCAAGCACAGAAGGGGCATTAATATCATCACTGGGCTTTCAGGAATCCCAATAAGAGTGAGTTCCTGCATATGGTTGGGGAGGCAGGGGGGGCTCCAAGTTCACAAATCGCAAAGGGTGCATATTGAGCTTGGTACGTAAAACAACAAATAATCTAACATTCAATATTGAATATTAGAATTATTAGCAACGGTCCAGACAGACTATGCGGGATTTGTCCCAGGCAGGCCAAAGGCAGACAATATTAAGAAAATTCTGCATTTAATTTGGGCAATGCAAAAGGAGAGCACACCTACTATGCTTCTAGTTTTCGAACCGAAAAGACATTTGATAGGGTACATTGGGACTTCATGTTGGGAGCCCTTCAGAATATGGAGTTGGGAAAGAATTTTATCCAGTGGATGAAGCAGTATACTAATCCTGTAGCTTGTGTAAAGACAGACGGAACATATGCAGTTTTTTCACATGACAAGGGGGACCAGATGGAATACGATGGAGCCCTTAGTGAAGGCCATTAGGCCAAACAGGGATCTCAGAAGAGTAAGAGATGGACCAGCAGGAGCACAAAATTTTGTTTGCGAATATCATGTTCAGCATCTCGAATCTTATTTTCACCTCCCAATATGAACGGCATAACTAAATTGGTATGAAAAGATAGTAGGGTTCAAGGTTAAAACAATGATATTAAATATAAAATATGATGGACAATTTAGAAGCTCAACTGAGAAACATGTTCCCTTTCAAGAGGGCAAGAAAACATTTGAAATATTTGGGAGTAAACATTACAATGGATATCTCCAATATATTTGGAGACTACTCACCCATTATTAAGAGCTTAGTAGCTTAAAATGGGGCTGCACCTTAACATGAATAAAACAAAGATCCCAACAACTGGCAAAAGAAATGGAAACAGACACCTTTAACCTGCTTGGATCAATAATCAATAAAGAAATGACACGCAGTCCAGAAATCCAATGACACATGGCTCTTGGAGGAACAGCTGTGAAGGACCTAGACAAGATTCTGAAGTACAAAGATGTCTCTCAATACAACGATTTCATTTTTCTAAGCTATGGTATTTTCAATAAATACTAACCACAAAAAACCACTCAAGGGAGATCAACCACTATATAGTCACAAATCCCTTAAACAAGTCCCTTCTAACCAAAACTTTAAATCACTATTTTTGTCAGACCATTTGCCTTGAGGGAAACCCCTCTTGAAGCAAATTTTCCTTTTATTCATTTTAATGAGCTGCAAACCTGCTCATATTTCAACAATAAAGTGAAAACTAAGGGAACTCACATCATGCAAGCCCCTCCTAATTCCAAATAAGAAACGCCAACTTAACTTTAAGGCAAAATCCAATGTGCAGCTTCAGCAAAATACAGCGAGACCTCCTTATATCATCTCACCACCATCATATCTTCAAGTCAAGTGGTTAGATATCTCAACTCTGCTATAGTTCGTCTCAGCTGTAAAGGTGATCATATTTATAATCGCATGTTGCTACATAGCGCCATGTTTCAGGCCGTCAGCATTCTCCCAGCCCTTCTTCAGGCTAAACCAAGGCTGAATGGCATGCCCTAGTCCTCACTCATTTCTATAGGGGAACATCAAATGATGTCATGAAGACCCATAGCCAATTGAAAACTCTCAGAACGGAAGTCAGAACTAACTCCACCAATCCAGTTCAAGATTAAGTCCCTGAGGTGTTACTGTCCGCAATTTAAAAATCCATCGTTGTTCCAGGTATTGTAAATGCTGTATTCTATCCCCTCCCCGAAAAGATGGGGGAACGTGATCTCTAATTCACCAAGTATTATCCTGAAAAGAATGACCATTAGCGATACTATGGGAAACAATCAGAGCAGACAATGTTTGAGTACAGAGTCGAGAGCGATGTTCCTGTAACCGTATTTTCATAGGTCTAGTTGTTCTTACTATACTGCATATTTAAGTGAACAAGGACATATAAGCATGTATACCACATATGAAGACATACATGTGGTATGATGATATGCTACGTATGTAATGTTTGATATCTGATCAGTCCATTATAGACCAGGAATTGTTGAAGCGCAAAAATCACAGCATCCATGCGCATTATGTCCATTAGTAGATGTTAAAGGTGAATCCTTTGAAATATCCATTCTCCCTCGACGTACCACATAATTTGCGATGTTACGTCCTCGCCGATAAGCCACAATAAATGGGCATTGAAAACAAGAATGAACGCGCAATATGTGCCAATGTTTTTTTTAATATACGGCTAATTTGTTCTGTAGAGTGCATATAAGGTAAAACCCCAACAATAGGGGCTGAAGCAGTATCTAAATCTTCTTTATGTGTTTGTTGCCACCATTCAGGATGATTAAATAGTGTTTGTTTTATGGTATTTTCAATAACATCATATGAATGTGAAAGTTGGGACAGTGAAAAAGACAGACAGGAAGAAAGTTGATGCCTTTATTTATGGTGCTGGCGAAGAATATGGTGTATATCATGGACTGCCCCCAAAGGTACTAGAGGAGATAAAATCTAAGCTTTCTTTAGAAGCTCAGATGACAAATCTTCGACTTTCCTACTTTGGATGCATCATGTGAAGACAGAACTCATTTGAGAAAGACATCATGCTTGGCAAGGTTGAAGGGTCAGCGCAAAAGAGGAAGGCTAGCAATGTGATGGATGGATATACTAATAGCAGCTATGCAAGCCACTCTATCAACAATTCACCACCTGACTGAAGACTGAACACAGTTTAGGACAACTATCCAGAGGGTCACCATGAGCTGGCACTGACTCGACGGCACTTAACAGCCGACAAGCAGGTGGAGAAGACAACATATATCATGATGGCGCCAAATTGCAGCAGTTAAATGAATGCGATGCCTAGAACAGACAGTGAGAAGGACCATAAGGAGGGTGCAGCAGGAGATTCGTATATTTGTATGAGATAATAAACACCCCAGAAATCAAATAATATAAATGTGTAGGAGTTAAGAAGCTAGGGGACATGTTTACTGAGGTGCTGCAGGTAGCACTGGCCTTACATGCCGTTAAGAACACAGTTTTAATGTGCCGGGGCATTGTGACCACGGTTAATGCAGGGGGTGTGACTGCAGTAGTAGTGGCATGCTAGGCACGCCACTATGTGGTAAGTAGGGAATGCATGGCTGAAGCGTATGCACACTACATATGCTGACTATAAAATAATTGCTGGGGGAGATTAATATTGTAGCAGACTCCACCATAGACTGGCTGTTAGCAAGGGTCCCGAGGAGGGCCCATCATCATAGGAAGGGTAACATTTTTGGTTCATAGAATAGGAACTGGTGAATGCTTGGTGAGTGACGTGACCTCTGGACGTTGAATTCACCCACTGTTTGGGGGCTCATAATATGTTTTCTCAACTTGATTACTTTTCATTTCTGATGTCCTGAAAGATCACTTGGTTTCTGCAGACACTGAAGAAGCCTCTGTATCTGACCATTCTGCTGTAAAAATTGGGTTTAAGCTCTTGGAGTTGGGAAGAGAACATTCCTGGAGGTTGAACCCTACTTGGTAACCTTGATTAGAACTTCCAGGCTTTCCTATGGAAGGCATGGCAGGACTATATGGCAGAGAATACAGAGAACGTAGGGGTCACAACATACTGGGAGATAGCGAAAGTGGTTCACAGGGGGAGGATAATAAAGTATACGACAGGGGTAAGGAGGAGAGAGGCACGTCAGTGTTCAATGGAAGCCTTAAAAGAATGTAGGAAAGAGCATATTATCTCTATCAGTGAAGCTAGCCGGCAGAAGACGTTGGAGGGTAGAAAACACAGATGAACATCTGCAACTGTGGGCTCGGGTAGGTTATTCAAATATACAAGTTTAGGCTGCATAAATGGGGAAATAGAACAGGGAAGCTGTTGGGGAGGTTGGTGCGGCCATATAAGGGTCATGTAATTGCTAAAATCAGGGACAGGGGCCAGAACTTACATGAAAGAGCGCAGTCTGTGGTAAGGTAGTTTGAGCAGTAATAAACGGAATTGTACAGGAATTGTCCCAGGTACAGTCGCCTGGAACAACGGGAGGTGTCCTTTGAGAAGCTGAATATTCCTAAGTTCACCCCTGAGCTTGTTGCTCAACTGGGTAGGCCGTTAAGCGGGGCAGAGATAAAAATGTCAATTAAAAAACTGAAGTTAGCAAAGTTGCCAGGCCCTGATGGGCTAGGGGCCAAATTGTATAAAATATTGAATGAACTGGTAGTTGGGCTCCTGCAGAAAATGAGCAAACAAGCGGTGCAGAAGAGGAGTACTGGAGCAGGACAAAATAGGGAATATATTATACTTTTGCTCAAACCGGGCTATCGACAGATTTCCTTTTTGTATCAGCATATAAAAATTTTGGCTGTGGTGTTTGCAGCGAGGCCTGGTGCTCATATTTCTAAGGTGGTTCATAAGAACCAGGTTGGTTTTGTCTGGGGACAGTATGCCTCGAACCTTATGCAAGCCATCACAGTTCTGAAGCTTCACCAGAAGACAGAGGAGAAGAAAATTCTGGCCAGTTTGGATATGGAAACATGTTTGATAAAATCTTGTAGGAGTACCTGTTCTGGGTACTGCCATAGTTTGGGGTACCTGATAAGTATTTTAGTTGGGTAAAACTGTTATACCCATAAACAATAGACCCAGCTGTGGATCAGTGAGAAACTTTCAGCAACCTTTGACTTAGGTCAAGGGAACCGACAAGGCTATCCACTTTCCCCTCTCCTTTATGTTTTAGCATTAGAATCCTTAGCTATTAAAATTAGGGGGGAAGATAAGTATCATGATATCTTGATAGGGGATCAGGAGTACCGCCTTAAACCTTTTGCTGATGACATGATCTGAAGCTAAAGAAAGCCTTAGGTGTGCTATAGGATGTGTGTGTGTGTTTGGGGCAATTTCAGCTTGTGTGTGAATTTATAATAAGTCTGAAGCTATGGTGGTAGGAAATCGGGAGGACTGGGCAGTAAGCTGGAAGAAATGTCTTTGGTGTGGGCTAAAGGTAATATGAGGTACTGGGGATTTATCTGAGCAGAAACCCTAAAGTTGTGTACAAAAATAATATGGTGGATAAGATCTGGGAAAGTAAGGTGCTTTGTAAAAAATGGAGGGAATTGCCACTTTCGCTGTATGGTAGGATCACCCTGGTTAAGATGACAATGGTTCCCAAAATGCTGAATGGCCTACAGATGGTGCCCTTATGGGTGAAAAAAGAAGATGAGTTAAATCTTAAGAGTCACATTCGACAATTCATGGGGGGGGGGGGGGGTAGGTATACTAGAAAGCGTAGTTACTCACCTGTAACAGGTGATCTCCGGGAACAGCAGGACTTTAGTCCTCACATATGGGTATTGTCAGTACCGACGGAGCCTGCACATGAACGCTCCCCAGCGTCCAATAGGAACGCTTTTGGGAGCATCCCTCAGCACATGCACACTGCCTTCCCGCCTTTCCAACTGTCCCTCTTCAGTTACGTTTGTAGCTGAGTGAAAGGATAGAGGGAGAGAGGAAAGAGAGAGAAACAGTGGGTGGGTTGCGAGGACTAAATTCCTGCTGTTCCCGGAGATCACCTGTTACAGGTGAGTAACCTATGCTATCGCCAAGAACAAGCAGGAATGTAGTCATCACATATGGGGACTTCCTAGCTGAAGATGCCAGGGAGATATCCCTAGGAAGGTGCCACCACCGAAGGTGAGAATCCTTCCTCCCATGGATCTCTGGCATCCCACCAGAGTTGGTGGGTAGGAGTTGGTTTAGGTTTGAAAGAGATTTTGAAGAACAGCTTGGCCAAAGAAGAGGTCCCGATGGGAGGCTTTATCTAGGCAGCAGTGGGCTGTGAAGGTGTGTCCCAAAGCCTAGGTGGCTGCTCAACAAATGTCATCGATAGACACAGAGTGGAGATTAGCCATAGAAGCTGCCATGGCTCTCACATTGTGAGCTGTGACATGGTCCTGAAGAGGAAGACCCTTACTCTCATAAGTAAAGGATATGCATTGGACAATCCATTTAGATAAAGTTTTTTTGGAGACTGGAAGTCCCAAATGACTAGGGCCAAAAGCTACAAAAAGTTGCGAGGACTTTCTATGTTGCTGTGTTCTTTGAATGTAAAAGGCTAAGGCCCTTTTACAATCCAAAGTATGAAGGTTTCTTTCTGCATTAGAGGCATGAGGCCTCAGAAAAAATACAGGAAGATATATTGATTGGTTTAAATGAAAAGGCGAAACCACCTTTGGCAGAAAGTGTGGGTGAGTTTGAAGAACAACCTTATCATGATGAAATCTAGTATAAGGAGGATCAGCCACTAAAGCTTGCAATTCACTAATGCGACGGGCAGAGGTGATTGCAATCAGGAAGACGACATTCCAAGTCAAAAACCTAAGGGCTGTAGTGGCTAAAGGTTCAAAAGGCAGCTTCATGAGCTGCCCCAGAACTAGATTTAGATCCCATGCTACCGGTGGTGGCTTGATGGGAGGTTTAGTCAATAAAAGACCTCTCATAAATCTTGATAGGAGTGGATGAGAGGAAATCGGTTGTCTATTTAGAGGCTGCAATTGCACTAAGATGGACTCTTACCGAATCGATCTTTAACCCAGAAGTCGATAAGTGAAGGAGATACTCTAGTATCGATTCTAAGGGTATGACCAGGGGGTTTAATCCCTTCTTGGAGCACCATACAGTAAAACGTTTCCACTTGAAGGCATAAGATCTTCTTGTGGAAGGTTTCCTAGAAGCCTGAAGGATATCTTTTACCTGCTGGGACAGGTTGAAATCCTGGAGGTCTAAGCCTTCAACAACCAGGCCGTGAGGTGCAGGGACTGGGGATTCGGGTGCCATAGCGTCCCGTTCTCCTGGGAAAGGAGATATGGAGCATGCCCTAACTCTAGAGGTGTTGCTTGAGAGAGATGCAGAAGTAGGGGGTACCACGTTTGGCATGGCCATCGTGGTGCTATGAGAATCATGCGACCCCTGTCTCTCTGAAGTTTGAAGAGTGTCTTGTGGATGAGGGGAATGGGTGGGAAGTCATAAAGGAAGTCCTGACCCCAGTGAAGGAGGAAGGCATCGCTTGCCTGACAATTGTGAGCCGGAATCCTGGAACAGAACCGGGGAAGTTTGGCATTCAGTGGACTTGCAAAGAGGTCTATGTCTGGAGTGCCCCAGAGATGAAATATCTTTGCCACCTAGTCTAGGTTGAGTGACCACTCGTGAGGTAGCAGTACTCGACTGAGTTTGTCTGCCCAAAGGTTTTGAATGCCTGGAAGATATACCACTAGAAGGTGAATTTGATGCTCTCTGGTGAGGGCCCATAGTCGTAAAGCTTCGTTGCATAATGACAGAGAGCCTGTCCCGCCCTGCTTGTTCACATAGAACATGGCTACCTGATTGTCCATCTGGACTAGGACTGTCTTGTAGCTGAGCTGGGCATGGAACACTCGAAGAGCTAAATAAATTGCTCTTAACTCCAGGAGGTTTATGTGTAAACCAACCACCTGTGGAGTCCAGGTGCCATGAGTAGAGAGATGATTCAGGTGTGCTCCCCAACCCACCTGTGATGCATCTGTTGTTAGGGTGGCCTGAAAGTGGGGTTGATGGAAAGGAAACCCTACTGTCAGATTTTCTAATGATTGCCACCATTGGAGGGAGAAAATTAGTCGTTGAGAGATTGTTATTTTGTCCGACAAATGACCCGTGGCCTATGTCCACTATGTGGAGAGGGTGCACTGAGCTACTCGCATGTGGAGGCGAGCATATGGGACTATATAAACTGTGGATGCCTAAATTCTCAGCACTCAATCTCATTGTACATATGTAATTAGTTAAGTTCAGTTTACGTCCCCATGTTATCCAAGTTGTTACTCCTGTTCTCTGTAAAGCAAAACATGTTACCCAAGTTGTTACTCCTGTTCTATGTGAAGCCAAACAGTTTGTTATGGTCATTTTGTTATATGTAAACCGCGCTGACAATAGTGCGGTATATAAGAAATTGTAATAAATAAATAAATAATAAATAATGTGTCCCAGTAACTGCAGTAGCTCCCAAGCAGTGAGGGAGGATTTGCCTACTGCTTGAGAAGCTAACTGCATTATGCGAAGACAATGGGCTTGTGGAAGGAAAGCCCTTGCCTATCTGGTATCCAGACAGGCTCCTATGAAATCCAGGCATTGGGAAGGAACTAGTTGAGATTTGGGGAAGTTTATTACCAATCCCAAGTATTGGAGGATTTGCATTGTACGAGACAGTGCAGTGCTGGCCTCTGACACTGTGGAGGCTCGGATGAGCCAGTCATCTAAGTAAGGGAAGACGAAAATCCCCAGGGTTCGTAGAAATGCAGTTACTACTGCCATGCATTTCGTGAATACCCTTGGTGCTGAAGCCAGACCAAAAGGAAGAACCCTGGTACTGGAAATGTCTTCCCCTGAAAAGGAAACATAAAAATTTCCTGTGATCTGGATGGATAAGAATGTGAGTGTATACATCCTTTAAGTCTAGAGAGCAAAGCCAGTCCTGGCTTTGAAGGTATGGCAGAAGAGTTCCCAGAGAAACCATTTTGAATTTCTCTCAAAACAGATATTTGTTCAATTCTCTGAGGTCTAGAATGGGTCTGTGTCCCCCTGTTTTCTTTGGAATAAGAAAATAGGGGGAATAGAACCCTGCACCCTGTTGAAGAATGGGTACTTCCTCTATTGTCCCTTGGGCAAGAACTGTGGAGACCACGTGATCTAGCAGATTGTCTGCAGAGGTTTGTGAATTGAACTGTTTTAGAATTGTAGGAGGGCGTAAGCTGTGAAAATGAAGTTTGTACCCCTCCCCTACAATGGACAAAGTCCAATCTTCTGCTGTTATCTGATGCCATCTGTTGACAAAGTGGCATAACCTGCCGGGAATATTGGGGGTGTTGAGGACCCCTCAGAGGAAGGAAGGCAAAGCTCTCTATGAAGGAATCAAAGCCCTTGAAGGGGCTGAAACTGGAGAGCTGGTTGGGCTCCCGGGCCTTTTGGTTTCTTTTGTTGTCTAGTTTGTCCCTTTTGGGCAACCTGACCTGGAGTCTGATGGGTATAGGAAGGATAAAACTTCCTCTTTTTGGTAAAAGAGGGTTTTTTATAAGGCTTCCTTTTGGCTGGAGTGGCTGTAGACTTTGACAATCTATCTAAGGTAGAATTGTCAGCATCTAACTCGTTAGCCTTCTCCTGCCAGTTCTTGCCGAAGAGATTTTCTCCCGTTGCCTAACTTGTCCTGTACCCAAGTCTCCAAGTCTGATGCCTGTAGCCAGGCAATCCGTCGTGCGCCAATGGCAATAGCAGAAGTTCTGCTGATGCATTCAAAGCAGTCAAAGGCTGCATGATTGACAAACTTGGAGACATCCTGAGCATGCTTAAACAGAGTAAGAAAGTCTTGTCTCTTATCATCTGGGAGAAATGGGCACATAAGTTCCAAGTCTCCTGTGATTTCTTTGAGGAACATTCCCATATATAAGATATATGAGCTGATCCTAGCTGAGAGCATGGAAGCTTGAAAGGTTCTGTGTCCAAATGCATCCAGAGTCCTGCATTCACGACCTGGAGAATTGGATGCATGTCTTTTTGCAATTTCATTCTATGCATGGCTGACTCCACTACCATTGAATGGTGTGGCAGTTGAGTTTTCTGAAATCCAGGACATGGCGGGACTCGATACATAGTATCAAGTCTCCTAGAGTGAGGAGAAATAGTCAGAGGTGTCTCCCACATTCTGAGCATCAAGTTATGCAGAATTTCATGGACAGGCAGAGTAGCTGCCTCCTTAGGAGCTTTAGGATATTGGAGGATTTCCAATTCCTTTGCTCTGGGTTCCTCTTCAGGAGCTACTGTGATTGAAAGACCTTTAGCCATATCACGGATGAAATCCTGAAATGACATGTCCTCTGGAGGTGACATTCTGCGATGGGGAGAAGAGGGATCTTCTAAGAGAAACCCTCTGGTGCCAGCAGAATTGTCAGAGTCTTCGGAATCAGAGGAATCAAAGTATTCCTGACTCCGATGCTCCTGCAAAGCACGATCCCGGTAACGATCAAAGTCAGTACCGAGGTGACCCGGTACCACTTTACCCACTCCAACCAGAGGTGGAATGGGAAGAGTTACCATCGGGGCTGGTACTGTCGGTACCGGCATCATTGGTGTCGGTACCGGTGTCTGTACCAGCATTGGTGTCGATGTCGGCACCGGTGCCCTTGGGACCACCGGTACCGCAGCTGAGAGAAGAGCTGTGATACTGCGTTCGATAGCAAGAAATCTCTGGTCTATCGACACTGCTGATGCCTGGGTGTCGGTACCGGTAAGAACGGCCGGAACCCCTAAGCATGGCACAGGTAGTTCTTGCGAGGTTGAGGCCTTGAGAACATCCTGAAGCCCCATTGATGCTTTGGAAGCCGAAGCCTCCCGCCGGGGCTGTTTTGCTGGTGTGGTTCCCTCAAGGGCAATGCCAATGGCCTCTCGATGCTTAGCAGGAGAGCTACCCTTTGAGGACCGGCTTTTGTGTTTAGTTACCTGAGATCCATGGGAGGAAGACGAGGCCCTTGACGATGTCGATGCAATGGATCTGGCATCTGAAGAAAAGAGGGTACCGAGCTTTGCAGCCCGGTTCTATCTTCCTCTCTTAGTCATCCCCATGCAGGAGACATTCAGTTGGAGAATGATCAGGTCCTAAACATTTTAGACACCAATCATGGGTGTCCGTGACGGAAATGGTACCGCCACACTTAGTACATTTTTTAAAAGCACTAGTTGGCTTTTCCATAATTTTGGAAAAAAGGGGCCTAATGCCCAAAATGGCACCTAGCACCAAAAAAGGAAAGTTTCTGAAAAGAAACAGTCAAAGTCTAGGGGTTTTATTTACTTATTTATTTTTAAGAAAAGAAAAGAACTGGCAGGACCGGTAGGCATCGTGTGGTAGGCAAACGCGACCACAAAAAAAGAATTTTAAAGACAGAATTTTCTGCGGTGACAGGGAATAGGTCCTGTTGGCTCCGTGGAAAACGAAGAACTGAAGAGGGACAGTTGGAAAGGCGGGAAGGCAGCGCGCATGTGCTGAGGGATGCTCCCAAAAGCGCTCCTATTGGACGCTGGGGAGCGTTCCCGCACAGGCTCCGTCGGTACCGACGATACCCAAATGTGAGGACTACATTCCTGCTTGTTCCTGGAGATATGGGTATACAAAACTGATTTTGGACAGGTATAAAGGGGGGGGGAGGGAGTGGAGATGGGCGATATGGCTGCCTGATATTTGGCTTTACTGTAATAATGTGGCAATCCGGCTGAGATGAATTGACGGGGCATATACAGGCAAGGCCAAATTTGCACCGGATGGGATCTGGAATAGCTGGTGTGCCCCATATAGTTTTATTAATTTGCTGCACAGGCCTCATGCAGAAAACAAGAGTGCAGGATCTAGAGAACGGATGATGCCCTTTAGAAAGGTGTGGCAGTGGTGGAGGAGTGGGGAGTGGGACGCAGGACGTTACTCCCTTTCTACAGACGGTACCTGGCTTTTGAACTGAGGATAGAGAAAACTAGGTTCCTAGAATGGAGGGCCAAGGGGTGTAAGGATCTAGGACAATTACTGGCCTTGAACTGAGGCATGTTCCCCAGCTATTTGCAAGTGAAAGAGAAGTGGAATATATCAGTCATTTGCTGCAATTTATGCAAGAGCTCAAAGAAAAAAATCTGCAGGTGTTTCAAATCACCGAAACAGATGAGAACTTTTGAGAAGTGACTCCATATTGGAATAAGTTGTTGGCCTGGTACCAAACAGGTTGAGATCTTTTCAATAGTGACCATTTGGAGAGGTTGACACAAAGCTGGGAGGTGGAAGGTGGGGAAGAAGTTACAACAGAGCAGTTCGGTGCTCTGTATGAGAACATTCCCAAGGTTGCATGCAATGCCCATCTACAGGAGGTGCAGTATAAACGTCCACACAGAGCCTACATCCCCAGGATGAAAGGGAGGCAGCTGAATATGTATCAGGATAGTAGTTGCCAAAAGTGCAAAATGAGTGAGAATACCCTTAGGCATGCATTTCTGGAGTGTCCTGGGTTTAGGGAGTTCTGGGGTTTGTGCCACCGCTTTGTTGCTCGTGACAGTAGGCCATGTGCTTCGGCACACTTGACCTCGGACACAACTTACTGTCGGAAGGGTGTCAGAGGCGGCAGGCCGCTACTTTTAAAATACTGCCACTGCCGCCCACCTCTCCCCCCTCCCCCTAAGACAGAATCGGAGGTGGCAGCAGGCTCCAGCATGGCACGAGGGGGGGGGGGGGCGACACAGCCAGGGTTTCTGCCGGGGGTAGCAGAAACCCTTGGGCTGGCTGTGGGTGGAGTGGTCCTATTCCTTGCTACTGTTGGGGAATGGGACAGCTTTCCAGAAGCTGAAAGAGATTAAAGCTGCACGTAAATTTGCACAGATAGGGATACTGCTAGCCAAAAAAGTGTTTTTAAGATATCAGGTGGGGAAGGATCACTCAGAGGCAACACTGGATAAATTTGATGCATGACGTGGCATTGGTGGAGCATTAAGCCTATAAGCATCTGACTCAGCCTTGGTCAAAACAATATTTGGTTACATGGTCTCAGTTCCCATCACAGTATGTGGTCATGGGGGGAGGGAGGATCAGGAGGGGGGAGGGAAAAAACAAAAAATGAGTGGCGATGGTCAGTAGGTGGTGTATGGTCAGTTGGTGTGTGGTCGGTGAGGTTTTGGGGACAGTCGATATCTTTATTGAATGCTATGACTATTTGATGCATGTACAATTTCAGCTGATGTCTACTTAGTTATATTGTATTACAATATGGCTGAATATACTGATTTCTTCAAGTTGATAAAATATTAAAAAGAAAAAAAGTGCTGACCTGAGAATAGATACATCCTGCTGCATCGCATAGAGCAAAGTACAAGGGGCATGCATGCAAATTAGGAAAGCAAACATGCATAAAGGCCGTTCTGCATCCCCTTCTGTGGGAGATAAGATGCAAATAACTCCTGCTGGAATTCTGCACACAATAATTCAAAATTGACACTTTTTTCTGATTTTTTTCTGTATTGCATTTTAAATTAAATATCACTCAAAAAGAATATGCTTTGTTATTTTGACAAACAAAACGAAGAATTTTGCATAATTCACACCTTTTCACATGGAAAGGCTAGTTCTGTTTACAGAATTCCAGCAGAAGTAGCAAATGCAGCATCTGAATGAGCTGTATTGAGTGCAGGCTGGATGTCAGCAGTGCCTACCATGTGGACTGGGCGCATGAACCCCTCTAACCCTTAGGCACCAAGTGTGCCCAATTACCCACGCTGCAGTAGACAGGTTACCAGGCCTCTGGTGTGGGAGAGGGTCGGGAACCCTCCTTGCCACTCCCCTTAGCAGGCACTGTACCTTTGCCGGTCAGTAGTGCTGCCTCCATGTGGAAGAAAAAGGGCGCTGTAAACCAGCAGATTTGTAGGCTCAATACAGTGACCAGATGGGTGCAACATATGGCTGGGGCCACACATACGTGAGGGCATATGCCTGGGATACCCTGCCACCCAACCCTTCTACCATATGAGGCCCACAGCCTCCACATGCTACCTCTATGGTCTAATCTCTACCACAGAGTGAGAGACAGTCCACAAGAGGAATCCATGCTCCCAGCTTGGGGAAAGCTCTGGGGACACTCCACAGAACGCCCTACACATTCCCATGGAGATGGGCAACTTCAGCAGGGGCATACCAGCTCTCAAGGAAATGAAGGACCACAGACCCTTTGTAGCCCATATGATCAGGAAGCTGTACCAAGTATGTCCATATAGCGTAGTTACTGACCTATAACAGGTGTTCTCCAGGACAGCAGGAATCAGCCCTCACATATGGGTGATGTCAGCGCCAACGGAGCCTGTGCAGAGCATTTCCCCAGTTTTCAAGGAAAGCCTTTGAGATATGGTATCCACGCATGTGTGGTCACCTCACCGCCCAAGGGTGCCATCTTGTTCAGTCAGATAACATAGCTAGGACAGTAATAAAAAACTAAAACAAGGTAGGGAGGCAACTCCAAGGGAAAGAGGGAAGGGTTGTGAGGACTGCTTCCTGCTGTCCCTGGAGAACACCTGTTACAGGTGAGTAACTACACTTTCTCCAAGAACAAGCAGGAAATCAGACCTCACATATGGGACTCCCTAGCTCCAGGCTGCCAAGGACAGAACCACAACAGCACCAATGGTGACCAATTGGTTAGCCGTGAGTTGCAGAAGGTGATTCCCCACTGAGAGACTCTGCATGACCCTAGCATCCAGCAACACTATCATTCCAATAGCCTGAACACAGAAGGGTCGGATGGCAGGAGTTGCCTACACCCCAAGAATATTACGGAGTACTTCCTTGTCAAAGATAGTGTCCCGAGATTCGCTCTCCAGGTACTAGTGAGCTGCGAACGTATGAATTGAAGACCATGTGGTGGCCTTGCAGATCTCAGTCAGCGGCATGGAGTCATTGACGCGACCATCTCCCTCACGTGATGCACTGTGATCCGGTCCTCAAGGGGGGAGCCAGCTCGCTCATAGGCAAGGGTAATACAGTCTGCCACACAAGTGGACAGAGTTCGCTTAGTCATCGGGAGCCCCAGTCTACTGGGGTCATATGATACGAAAAGCTGAGGAGCTTTGCGATGGGTCTGAGACTGCTGCAAGTAGAAGGAAAGGGCCTGTTTACAATCCAGTATGAAGCACTAGTTCCTCCCGTGAGGCTGCAGGATATTAACCTTTCTCAACAGGTTAAAGATATCCTTTTAGCTTCAAGAAAACCTTCCACAAGGAGGGCCTATGCCTTTAAGTGGAAAAGATTCTCTATCTGGTGTTCAAAAAAGGAACTTAATCCCTTTTCAGTGCCAGTGGAGGCGTTACTGGAGTATCTCCTCCATTTATCATCCTCTGGTCTTCAGACCAATTCAGTAAGGGTCCACCTTAGTGCCATTGCGGCTTTCCACAAGCCCTTGGATGGACAACCTGTTTCCTCTCAAACACGTGTAGCGAGGTTTATGAGAGATCTACTCTTAACAAAACCCCCCATTAAGCCACCACCCGTGGCATGGGATTTGAATCTTGTCCTTGGGCAACTCATGAAACCACCCTTCAAACCCTTAGCTACTACATCTCTGAAGTTTCTTTCTTAGAAGGTAATCTTCATAATTGCTCTCACTTCTGCAAGATGCATCAGTGAGCTACAAGCTTTAGTGGCTGACCCTCCTTATACAAGGTTCCACCATTATACAGTAGTTCTTAGGACTCACCCTCACTTTATGTCAAAGGTGGTTTCGTCTTTTCATTTAAACCAATTGGTTTACCTTCCTGCATTCTTCCCAAGGCCTCATGTCTCTAATGCGGAAAGGAATCTTCATACTCTGGATTGTAAAAGAGTCTTGGCTTTTTACTTTCAGAGAACTAAGCAACATAGAAGGGCTTCCCAGCTTTTTGTTGCCTTTGACTCCAGTCATCGTGGATTACCAGTTTCCAAGCAAACTTTGTCTAAATGGATTGCATATCCTTTGCCTATGAGAGCAAGGGACTTTCTCTTGAAGGTCATGTCACAGCTCACAATGTAAGAGCAATGGCAGCCTCTATGGCTAAACTTCGCTCAGTGTCCATTGACGACGTCTGTAGAGCAGCCACTTGGGCTTCGGTACATACCTTTGTAGCCCACTACTGCTTAGACAAGGACTCCCGTCGGGATGCCTAGTTTGGCCAGGCTGTTCTCCAGCATCTCTTTCAGACTTAGAACAACTCCTACCCGCCATCCCGGGGTTCGATGCCAGAGATCCATGGGAGGAAGCATGACCCATCTCAACCTGGGTTACGCAGCTTCTGGGGTCATCTCCCTGACATCTTTCAGCTGGGGAGTCCCCAGAGGGAGGCGTGGTCTAGTGGTTAGGACAAGGTACTTCAGGCCGGAGGGCCGGGGGTTCAAGTCCCACCTGGGGACAGCAATCTCAGGCCGGAGGGACTGGGATTTCTAGTCCTGTAGGCACTCCTTGTGGTCTTGGGCAAGCCACTTAACCCTCCATTGCCCATGTTCCCTGTAAGTATTAGTGTATGTGTCTCATATCCCCTCGTGTTAAATGTATCCCCCAATTGACCGCTTTGACCCGGTGAAAAGCGGGATATAAATACAGCTAATAAATATGTGAAGACTACTGTACATTCCTGCTTGTTCCTTGAGATAGCGTGGTTATTCACCTGTAACAGGTGATCTCCGGGAACAGCAGGAATTGAGTCTTCACAACCCGCCCACCTCCCCTAGGAGCTGTATTTCTCTCTCTCTCTTTCTCTCCTTTGCCTCAACTATAAACTCAACTGTAGAGGGAGAGTTGGAAATGCGGGAAGGCAGCAGCACAGGCGCAGTGGGATGTTCCCAAAAGCTTTCCTACTGGACACTGGGGAGCGTTCCCGCACAGGCTCTGTCGGTACTGACGATACCCATATGTGAAGACTCAATTCCTGCTGTTCCCGGAGATCACCTGTTACAGGTGAGTAATCACGCTATATGCACCCCTCTCTCCCTGACAGGATATGCATCTGCTGATAGCACCTTTAGTTAATTTATTAATTTAACTACCGCACCAAATGACCCCTGTCTAGCCAGATGGATCAAAGAACTACGACATGAACTTAGCCCAACTATTAGCAAGATTGTCAATTATTCCTTCTCAACAGGATCCTTCCCTCAGAGCCTGAAGTACTCATCCATCCGTCCGCTCCTGAAGAACAGTAAACTTGACCCAACAAAAGTTGAATCCTTCAGACCCATCTCCAGCATCCCTCTATTAGCAAAAATCATGGAAAAAGTAGTCCAGCGACAAATACAGCATCATGTTGACTCCGAATACCCTCTGGACCCCTCACAACATGGCTTCAGAGAAGAACATGGTGTAGACACCCTTCTCACAACACTGTTCAATAACCTAATCATAGGCATTGATAATATCCACCAAGGGTTCACTCTTATCTTTCTCGACATAGCTGCAGCATTCGATTCAGTAAACCACGATACTCTCCTACAGCGCCTTCAAGACAAGGGAATCCAAGGACTAGCCCTGAACTGGTGTAAATCCTACTTATCTGATAGACAGCAGCAAGTCAGAACAGGAGAAGCAACGTCTGATCCATTCCCCCTTAAACAAGGTGTCCCGCAGGGTTCCTCATTGTCCGCCTTAATGTTCAATATCTATATGCAGCCAATCTGCGATCTCATACGCACTTTCAACATACAATGCCTTGCCTATGCTGATGACATCCTCATGTTTGCTCCATTCAACATAAAACAACCAGATTTTACACCAATAACTCACTGCTTTGAAGCTGTATCCAACTGGCTCCTTAATCAGAATCTACGGATAAACCACAACAAAACTGATGTTCTATTCGTTACACGGAACCCAACATTCATACCCCCTACCTACCTTCAGGTAAACAACATTGAGCTGAAAGCACAACCCACAATTCGATACTTAGGAATTATATTAGATCAACAGCTTAATATGTCAGCCCACATTAAGAAAACAACGAGTGCAATCTACCACAAGATGCGATCACTACGTAATCTCCGACCTTTACTTAACTACTCTGACTTCCGTACTATATTCCAAGCCCTGATATTACCACACTTGGATTTCGCCAATATCATTCTACATGGTCTCCCGCAATCCACCCTGAATCCTCTCCGTCTGGCCATGAATGCAGCCGCGAGAATCCTCGTAGGCGCTCCACGATCAGAACACATAACTCCAATATTGATGAGTTTACATTGGCTACCCCTACAGGCCAGAACTCTATACAAGACCCTGGTCATGACTTTTAAAGCCTCAAAATGCCCATCTCTATCACCTCTCAGTAATATGATACATATCACCTCAAATAACAGATCCAGGAGGTCTGTTACATTAAACTCCATTGACCTCCCGAAACTCCTCACAAAATGCTCTAAATCAACAGCCGCTAGAGCCTTCTCTCTGTTTTCTCCCAGAGCCTGGAATGCCCTTCCACCCGAAATAAGAGCTATATCAAGTCTGATGAAGTTCAGAAAGGCATTGAAGCTCTATTTGTTCCTAACATACTACCCCGAAGACACTCCATCTGACAATAGTACTCATGCAGATCTCTCATACTTGACCCCGGTAGAGAATGGGTAATTATGATGTTTATTACATGCTCATTATACTATGCCGTATTTATTATCACGATATTTGGCATTTTTATTCTGGCATTTTTATTCTGCTCTTTAATTAATTTCTTACCCACGGCATTATAGATATTCTTGTTCACATCTAATTAACCAAATAACCATGTATATAGTAGCCATGTATATAGTTTTTTGTCTATAGTTACCCTGATTTTCACCAAGTTTATGTACCTTGTTCTATGTAAAAAACCAATGCTGCTTGTACCATTGTGTTTATATTTGTTCATATGTAAACCGCACTGAATTAAGAGCGCGGTATATAAGAGAAATAAATAAATAAATAAATAAATAATTTGGCTATCAGGAGCTCTTGTGCTTTCTCAGAAGCTGTCACCCTAGGTGCCTGCCTAGTGAGTCTCAAACTGGTTCTTTCATCTTGGCATATGTGAGGGAGTCCCTGGGCACTGCTTACTATGGGAATTGCTACCCTACTGCACGCTGGCACCACGTTAGCACAGCAAGTACAGCTAGCATCTGGGGTGAGGCTGACGATATCTGCATCCATGCTAGCAGCATCTTCTCCATTCAAAGACACTGTTAGCGTAGCCGCACCACCATGCACAAAGCTGTTCCGACCACTTGCCATCCCAATTCCACCTTAACCACATCTATTCAGACTGTTCAGATAGCACAGTGCTTTTTAGCAGTGTACTCCTGACTACTGCACAACCATAATGCACATTAGCACTGAACTAAACCCTGCATTGCTGGCTATTTGCACTTTAGTAAAACAGCCCCTAGGGAGCCTAACTGTGAAAGTTATTACTTGGTAACTCAGCTAATAAACCAAACACAACTAGAGCAGATACTAATGGAGAAATACTCCATTAGTTATGGTTAATGAGGGAAAGCATTCAAAGTTTAATTACATCCAATCCTTTTACACATCTTCAACGAGTATGGATGAAAAGTAAGAGGAGGGAGATGAAGCAGAGGCAACTATCTGAACTCACTTGACTATGTAATTTCCCCTCAGGGAGAGCATTGGGGACCTATTAAAGAGGGAAACAATTAGGACTAACAAACCAAATTCTAGCAGAAGGGAAAATTCTTGCACCTAAGGGATTACAAGCAATATCTGAAATACCTGCAAGTGATGCAGGTCCACTATTATTTGAGGAGCAGAGGGCTGATTATGCCAGCTAAGTTAGAATCTGTACCTTTGAAGTGAGCCGAATAAGCCCAAGGTTGAGATCACCATATTTATTTATTTATGTATTTATTTGTTTGTTTGTTTGTGTGTGGTGAGGTATGAGGTGGTACAGCATAGTCATTCACCTGTAGGTGTTCTCCAGCGACAGCAGAAATCAGTCCTTACATATGGGTGACATCCATGCCGATGGAACCCCATGGAAGCATCTCCCCAACTTTCAAAGAAAGTCCTTGGGAGATGCCACCATGCATGCATGGCCTTCCTGCCCCAGGGTGCCATTTTGCTCAATCACATAACATAGCTAGAGTCAACAAAAGAAGATGGCAAAAATTGTACAACAACTTCAAGAGGAGGGAAAGTTGTGAGGACTGATTCCTGCTATCCCTGGAGAACACCTGTTACAGGTGAGAAAGTAAGCTTTCTCCGGGAACAAACAGGAAATCAATCCTCACATATGGGACTCCCTATTACAGGCTATCAAGAACCTGTAGAAAAACACAGCCCAGATATGAGCAGCTGCAAGCAAGACTGAAGAAATACTCTAAGGACCCAGTGTCCAGGTAGAACCATCGCTCCAGTAGCCTGAAGAAGAAGGGTCAGAGGGTAGGAGTTGTCTAAACCCTGAAGAGATTATGGAGTGTAGCCTGGCCGAAAGCACTGTCCTATCAGGACACCATCTATAGAAAAGAGTGAACAGCAAAGATATGAACTGAGGACCTGGTGGTGGCCCAGCAGATGTCTGCCATAAGGGCAAAGCGTAGGCTTGCAACAGAGGTCGCCATGGCACTGACTTTGTGTGCCATGACCTGGCACTCCAATGAGAGGCAAGCCTGATCGTGGGTGAAGGCGATGCAATCCTCCACCCAGGTGGACAGGATTTGTTTGTTAACGATCTCCCCCAGTCGACTGGGGTCATAGGAAACGAAAAACTGCGAGGCTTTGTGGTGGCGCTGGGTATGTTACAGGGAGGAGGATAGGGCTTCTCTTACAATCTAGAGTATGGAGAATGACCACTGCATTGTCAGTGTGGGGCCGTGGAAAGAAGGTGGCGAACACCAACTCCTGCTTCAGGAGAAGGCATAGTTATTCACCTGTAACAGGTGATCTCCGGGAACAGCAGGAATTTAGTCCTCACATACGGGTATCGTCGGTACCGACGGAGCCTGCACGGGAACGCTCCCTAGCGTCCAATCAGAAAGCTTTTGGGAGCATCCCACAGCGCCTGCGTGCTGCCTTCCTGCCTTTCCCAACTGCCCCTCTCCAGTTGAGTTTTAAAGCTGAAACAAAGAGAGAGAGAGGGAAAGGAAAGAGATAGATAGAGAGATACAACTCCTAGGGGAGGTGGGTGGGTTGTGAGGACTAAATTCCTGCTGTTCCCGGAGATCACCTGTTACAGGTGAGTAACTATGCTATCTCCAGGAACAAGCAGGAATGTAGTCATCACATATGGGGACTCCCTAGCTTTAGGTGCCAGGGAGAGACCCCAGAAGTTGTGTGTCCTTGAAGAGGGTTCCACTTCTCCCCATGGATCTCTGGCATCCTACCAGGGATGGTGGGTAGGAGTTGATTAGGTATGGAACAGGTGTTTGAGAACAGCCTGACCAAACAAGGAATCCCGGCGGGAGTCCTTGTCCAAGCAGTAATGGGCTGTAAAGGTATGAACCGAGGCCCAAGTGGCTGCTTGACAGATGTCGTCGATAGACACAGAGTGCAGATGAGCCATTGAGGCTGCCTTGGCTTTCACATTGTGAGCTGTGACATGGCCCTCCAGAGAAAGGTTCTTACTCTGATAGGCGAAGGAAATACACTGATCAATTCAGTTAGACAGTGTTCTCTTGGAGACTGGAAGTCCCAAATGAGAAGGATCAAAAGCAACAAAGAGTTGGATGAGTCCTAAGGACTACCTTGTCATGATGGAACCTTGTATAAGGTGGATTAGCTACTAGCGCTTGCAACTCATTAATGCGGCGTGCTGATGTGATTGCAATGAAAAAGATAACCCTCCAAGAAAGGAATTTCAAGGAGATGATAGCTAAAGGTTTGAAAGGTGGCTTCATGAGCTGCCCAAGAACCAGGTTTAAGTCCCATGCCACCGGTGGTGACCTAATGGGAGGCTTAGTTAGAAGAAGGTCTCTCATAAATCTTGCTATGAGAGGATATAGGCTGTCCATTTAGAGGCTTAAGAGAAGCTGCAATAGCACTCAAACGGACTCTTACTGAATTAGTCATAAGACCTGCATTGGATAAATGTAGGAGATACTCCAGCAGTGATTCCAGAGGTATCGCAAGGGGGTTAAGAGCCTTTTGCAAACACCATATGGTAAACCTTTTCCACTTGAAAGCATAAGAGCGTCTTGTGGAAGGTTTCCTGGAAGCAAGAAGAATATCTTTCACTTGTTGAGGGATATTAAGATCATGGAGATCTAGGCCTTTGGCAACCAAGCCCTGAGATGCAGAGACTGGGGATTGGGATGCCATAGCATTCCGTCCTCCTGGGATAGGAGATCTGGAGCAGACCCTAACTCCAGGGAGGGAGCTTGAGAGAGATGTAGGAGCAGAGGGTACCACACTTGCCGTGGCCAATGTGGAGCTATGAGAATCATATGGCCTCTGTCTCTCTGAAGCTTGAACAGGGTTTTGGGAATTAGGGGAATGGGTGGAAAGGCATACAGGAAGTCTTGACCCCAGTAAAGGAGGAAAGCATCCCTGGCCTGAGCCCCCTGAGCCGGAGTTCTGGAACAGAACCGGGGAAGTTTGGCATTCCACGGACTTGCAAAGAGGTCTATGTCCGGGGTTCCCCAAAGTTGAAATATCCTGGTCACCTGGTCTGCATGCAGAGACCACTTGTGTGGAAGCAGAACTCGACTGAGTCTGTCTGCCCAAGAGTTTTGAATGCCTGGAAGATACACTGCCAGAAGATGAATCTGATGCTCTCTGGTGAGTGCCCATAGTCGCAAAGCTTCGTTGCAAAGCGACAGAGAGCCTGCTTGTTCACAGAACATGGCTATTTGATTGTCCATATGAATGAGGACTGTCTTGTAGCTGAGCAGGGTGTGGAACACTTGCAGAGCAAGAAAGATTGCTCTGAGCTCCAAGAGATTGATATGTATCAAGAGATTGATACTGCACGGAACACGTTAGCAGTCCCCAACCTAATGACTAAATGCACAAAAGCTACCTCCAACAGAGCCTTCTCCTTATTTGCCCCTTTAAACTGGAATGCACTCCCCCATGAAATCCGTGGAATAAAAAGCATCATACTATTCAGAAAAGCTTTAAAACTCCACCTATTCACAAAATATTACTCAGAAACCTCCAGTGATAGAAGCACATCCAACAACCTGCAAACTTCCCCCATATACCTGCCGCCCCTGCACATCATCTCCTCAGATAATGGTTAGCTTCACAAAACTAATGCAACACCCATTTACATTAAAGTATTGTACATAGTTTGAGTTAATATGTATTTAGTTCCCCTGGTTTCCTTCCCATGTTCAATTTCCTGTTCTCTGTAAAACTCAATGTTGTTTGTATACATTGTAGTATGCTTGTTTGATGTACACCGCGCTGATTTTAATAGCGCGGTATAGAAGCAAATGTTAAATAAATAAATAAATAAATGTAGATAGCTCTCTTGTGGAGACCAGGTGCCTTGGGTGGAGAGGTCTTGCAGATAAGTTCACCAACCCATTGGAGAAGCATCTGTTGTGAGAGTTGCATGGGGTAAGGGTTGCTGAAAAGGGGACCCCAGCAACAGGTTTTGAGTTCCTCCCAGCTTGTTCACGTAGAACATGGCTACTTGATTGTCCGTGTAGATGAGGACTGTCTTGTAGCTGAGCAGGGTGTGGAACACTCGAAGAGCAAGGAAGATTGCTCTGAGTTCTAGGAAACTGATATGTAGATGAGTCTCCTGTGGAGATGAAGTGCCCTGGGTGGACAAGTCTTGTAGATGCGCTCCCCAACTCACCAGTGAAGCATCTGTTGTGAGAGTTGCCTGGGGTAAAGGCTGTTGAAACGGGGATCCCAGCAACAGGTTCTGAGTGGACTGTCACCACTGGAGAGACAAAATGAGACGATCTGTGTTTGCTATTTTGTCTGACAGGCACCCTGATGCCTGGGTCCATTGGGTGGATAAAGTCCACTGAGCTGCCCTAATGTGGAGGTGAGCATAGGGAACCACATGCACGGTGGATGCCATGTGGCCTAGTAGTTGTAACATTTCTCGAGAAGCTAACTGCACCAAGCGAAGGCAACGGGCCTGGGGGAGATAGGCCCTTGCCTTTGTGGTATCCAGGAGAGCTCCTATGAACTTTAAAGACTGAGTGGGAGTCAGACTGGATTTTGGGATGTTTATTACCAGCCCTAAATACTAAAGGATCCGCATTGTGCAGGATAGAGAAGTCCTGGCCTCTGACTCTGTTGGGGATCGAATGAGCCAGTCGTCCAAGTAAGGGAAGACGAATATCCCTAGAGTGCGGAGAAATGCTGCTACAACAGCCATGCATTTCGTGAACACCCTTGGTACTGAGGCCAGGCCAAAAGGAAGCACCCTGTATTGGTAGTGCTTTCCCTGAAAAAGGAACCGACGGAACCTTCTGTGAGTTGGATGGATGAGAACATGGGTGTACGCATCCTTGAGATCTAGAGAACAAAGCCAATCCTGGCTCTGAAGGTATGGCAGCAGAGATCCGAGAGAAATCATTTTGAATTTCTCCTTGATAAGGAATTGGTTCAATTCTCTGAGGTCTAAGACAGGTCTGTAACCCCTTGTTTTCTTTGGAATAAAAAAATAAGGGGCATAGAACCCTGTACCCTGTTGATTAAGGGGTACTTCTTCTATTGCCCCTTGGGCAAGAAGGACAGCGACCTCCTGACCTAACAGGTTGATGAGAGAGGTCGGAGAATTGAACTGCTTTACTATTGTGTGAGGGAGCATGCTTGAAAAATGAAGTTTGTACCCCTCCTTTATGATGGAGAATGTCCAATCCTCTGCTGTTATTTGCCCCCATCTGGGGGCAAAATGACATAACCTTCCTGGAATGGTGGAAGGTTCTAGTCCCCCGAGAACCAGGAAGGCTAAGTTCTCTAGATGAGAGTCAAAGGCCCTGTGGAGGCTGAGCATGCTGGGCCTGTTGAGGCCTAGAAGCCTTTGCTTTCTTCTGTTTGGGTGGTTGCTGACCTTTCTTGGTAAGCTGACCTGCAGACCGTCCCTCCTGAACATAAGCAGGGTAAAATCTTTTCTTTTCAGAAAAGAATGGTTTCTTGAACAATTTCTTTCTAGCAGGATCAGCTGTGGACTTGGACAATCTGTCCAAGGTGGAATTTTCAGCATCCATTTCATTGGCTTTTTCCTGACAATCTTTACCAAACAGGATCTCACCAGTACAAGGGATATTTCCCAATTTGTCTTGTACCCAGAGCTCTAGATCAGATGCCTGGAGCCAAGCAATTCTACGTGCCCCTATGGCAATAGCCGAGGTTCTGCTTATGCACTCATAGCAGTCAAAGGCTGCACGGTTCGAAAATTTAGAGACATCTTGGGCATGTTTGACCCAAGTGAGAAAATCCTGTCTTTTATCTTCAGAAAGGAAAGGAATGAAAGTCTCTAAATTATCTGTGACCTCCTTCAGGAACATTCCCATGTAGAGACTATAGGAACTGATCCTGGCAGAAAGCATGGAAACTTGGAAGACTCGATGTCCAAAATCATCCAGGGTTCTGCACTCACGTCCTGGAGGATTAGAGGCATGCCTTTTTGCACTCTTAATCCTTCTCATAGCTGACTCCACTACAATAGAGTGGTGAGGAAGCTGAGTCTTATGGAACCCAGGACAAGGAGGGACTCGATACATAGTATCTAGTCTTCGAGAATGAGGAGAGGTGGTAAGAGGTGTTTCCCACATCCTCAACATGAGATCATATAAAACCTCATGAATGGGCAAGGTAGCTGTCTCCTTAGGAATTTTGGGATATTGTAGAATTTCCAACTCCTTGGCCCTTGGCTCTGTTTCAGGGGCCACAGAAAGGGACAGGCCCCGAGCCACCTCCCTGATAAAATCTTGGAAGGAAATATCCTCTGGAAGAGACATTCTGCGTTTACGGGAGGAGGGCTCCTCTGGGAGAAGCATCGCTGCATCGACAGAACTGTCAGAATCCTCAGATTCTTCTGAGGACTCTAAGTATCGTCTGTCTGGATGCTCTTGAAGAGCCCGATACCCGTACCGACCAAAGTCGGTACCGGGAGTAACCGGTACCGGGGTATCGGTACCGAAGGTCATCGGATGACTGGGTACCGGCAAAGCAGACACCGATGCCGATGCTATTGGTACCGGTACCGATACTGAAGGCGGTGTCGGTACCGGTGGGACTGTCTGTCGCGGTTCCGAGGGCTTCGATGCCGCAAGGAAAGCCGCCAGACTGCGTTCCATAGCCAGAACTCTCTGGTCTATGGACGCTGCCAATGCCTGGATGTCGGTACCGGAGGAGAACGCCGGTACCCCAGAGCATGGCACCAGTAGTTCTGCTGAGGTCGAGGCTTCGATAACATCCTGGAACCCCGATAATGCTTTGGAAGCCAAAGCCTCCCGCCACGGTAATTTTGCCGGTGCAGAATCCTCGAGGGCAAAGCCAGAGGCATCTCGATGCTTAGAAGGAGATCTACCCTTCGAGGACCGGCTGGATTTATGTTTAGTTACCTGAGATCCACGGGAGGAAGAAGCAGCCCTGGAAGACGTCAATGCCACCGAAGCTGCATCAGAGGGAAACAGGATACTGAGCTTAGCAGCTCGGTTCTGTCGATCTCTTTTAGACATCATGGCGCAGGACATACAATCCATGATGGAGTGGTAAGGACCTAAACATTCTAGACACCATTCATGGGTGTCAGTGACGGAAATGGTACCACCACACTTGGTGCACTTTTTGAAACCTGAAGCAGGTTTCTCCAAGGTAAGGAAAACCTTTTTGGGCCTAAGGCCCAAAAGGGCGCATGCACCTGAAGAAAAAGAAAATATATATATTTTTTTACAGGAATAAGAAAGAAAAGACCGGCAGTACCAGTAGAGCGTCGAGGAAGGCAGACACGACCACAAAAAAGAAAAAAAACAAGAAAGAATTCTTCTGCGGTGACAGGAACATGACCTGCTGGCTCCGCGGAAAAAGAAGAACTGGAGAGAGGCAGTTGGAAAAGGCGGGAAGGCAGCATGCAGGCGCTGTGGGATGCTCTCAAAAGCTTTCTGATTGGACGCTGGGGAGCGTTCCCGCGCAGGCTCCGTCGGTACCGACGATACCCATATGTGATGACTACATTCCTGCTTGTTCCTGGAGATAGGCGGATACCACCTTCGGAAGGTATTTAGGGTATAAAGCATGACCCTATTCTTGTAGAACTTGGTGTAAGGTGGTTCAGCCACTAAGGCCTGAAGCTCGCTGACTCTGCAAACAGAGGTGAGTGCCACCAGGAAGACGACCTTCCAGGAGATAACACAAATGGCAGGTAGTCAGAGGTTCAAAAAACGGCTTGGTGAGCTTGTCAGAATCACGTCGAGGTCACGTTCCGCCGGAGGTGGATGGATGGGAGGTTTAGAGAGCAGAAGGACCCACATAAATTGTGTAATGAGGGGCTGCGCAGAGAGAGGTTTGCCCTCTATGGAATTATGATGCGCCGAGTGTACTCAGGTGCACTCTGACTGAGCTGGACTTGAGTCCGGTTTGCGAAAGGTGAAGCAAGAACTGCAGCACAGTGTGAACTTGGCAAGAGAATGGGTCAACCTGTTGCTCCACACAGCAAACTGAGACTCTGCGCCACTTGAAAGCGTAGGCTTGTCTCATGGCTTTCTTACGAGAGGCCAGGATGACTTCCTCCACCTCCTTTGAGAGGTTGAAGGGTGCTAAGGCTACCCGTTCAGCAGCCATGTTGTTAGCAACAGAGACCCCAGGTTGGGGTGAAGAAGGGAGCCTTCCTCCTGCATCAGTACCCCTGGTGTGTTCCCCAGAGGAACCGGGAGCTCCATCGAGAGGCAGAGCAAGAGGGGAAACCAAGGCTTCCTGGGTCACTGTAGGACCACTAGGATCATGTAGGCCTTGTCTTGCAGGACCTTGAAGATGGTCCGGGCGATTAGTGGTGTGGAAGGGAAGGCATACAGAAGGCCCTCCAACCATGAGATGAGGAAGGTGTCTGCTGGGGACAGCAGAAGCGAGGCAGCTGAGCATTGATCAGACTGGCAAAGAGGAACAGACTTGGGGTTCCCCAGAGTCAGAATAGCCTCTGCGCCACCCTGGGGTCTAATCGACATAAATGCAGCTGGAGGACCCTGCTCAACCTTTCTACTAGGGCACTGTCCTGGCCCAGCAGGTATACCACCCTGAAAAGCATTCCCTGACCAATTGCGTACTAGCAGAGGGCTACTGCCTCCTGGCAGATATGCTGAGACCCTGTGCCCCCCTGCTTGTTCAAGTAGAACATAGCGCTCTGGTAGTTCATTTGGACTAGCACCGACTGGTTTTGCAGGTGGTGGTAGAAGGCCCAGATCACTAGAAAAATGTCCTTGAGCTCTGGCAAGTTGATATGTTGCTAGCTCTCCACCAGGGACCAGTTGTCCTGTGTGCTCAGTTCCTCGCAATAGGCACCCCAGTCCAGTAGGGATGAGTCTGTAGTGACGACCCTCTGGGGATTTGGGTACTGGAAGGGCATGCCTTCTTGCAGGTGCTGTGAGCCTGCCACCGGTTTAAGCAACTCTTTCCAAGAAGGGTCGACGTATCTTCAGTAGCAGACTGGCTAACCTACTGAAGAGGGCTTTAAACTAGATTCATTGGGCATGGGTGAAAAAAGCCCCCAGGTAAATGAAAAGCGTAGTTACTCACCTGTAACAGATGTTCTCCAGGGACAGCAGGAATCAGTTCTCAGATATGGGTGACGGCACCGATGGAGCCCATGCGGAGCATTTCCCCAGCTTTCAAAGAAAGCCTTTGGGAATGCCACCACGCATGTGTGGTCCCCTTCCCGCCCAAAGGTGCCATCTTGATCAGTCAGATTACATAGCTCAGGCAAAAAATAAAAAATACCAAGAGGAGTGGGCAAGGGGAGGAGGGTGGGTTGTGAGGACTGATTCTTGCTGTCCCTGGAGAACACTTGTTACAGGTGAGTAACTACGCTTTCTCCAGGAACAAACAGGAAGTCAGTCTTCTGACCCAGTATGGCATATCTTATGTTCTTATAGAAGGGACCCAGGATATCAATGCTTGACCCAGTACAAGCATTGCGGAACCTGTGTCTTTTGGGGAAACTGTTAGGTACGTATGACCTAGATTGGCCACTGTTGGAAACAGGATACTGGGCCTGATGCACCTTGGTCTGACCCAGTATGGCATATCTTATGTTGTTATGTTCAGTCCTCACATATGGGAATCCCCAGCTACAGGCTACCAAGGACCTGTAGAAAAGTGCCACGGCGAGCCTTGAGTAGACAATAGTAACCAAAGACAGCCCGAGAACACCGGGTCCCCGGAAGACCACACTCCCGGTAACCACAGAAGAAGGGTCGGAGGGCTGAAGTTGCCTAAACCCCGAACAAGTTATGGAGTACGACCGGGCCGAAGGCACTGTCCCAACAGGACTCCCTCTCCAGGCAGTAATGCGTCACAAAGTGTTAACAAAGGACCAGGTTGCAGCTCGGCAGATGTCCAGTGGCACGGAGCGCAGGTGTGCCACTGATGCTGCCCTCGCACGAACACCATGCGCCGTGACTCGGCAGTCCAGCAGTAGCACAGCCTGAGCCTGGGCAAAGGCGATGCAGTCCACCACCCAGATGGAAAGGGTCCGCTTAGTGACCGCAAGCCCCAAGCGGGCAGGGTCATAGGAGACGAAAAGCTGCTTGGACCTGCAGTGAGCCTGTGGACACTGCAGACAGAAGAAGAGAGCCCTCCTACAGTCAAGGGTATGGAGGATCGCCGACGCCCAGTCAGTGTGGGGCTTCGGACAAAAGGTCAGCAGCACTATCTCCTGGTTGAGGTGGAAATCCGGGAGAAATTTGGGGTGCATTCGGAGAATCTCGTGTAGGGTGCATCTGCCATCAGGGCCAAAGTGAGGGCCACCAGAAAAAACACATTCCAGAAAAGGAACAGAAGTGAGCAGGACACCATTGGCTCAAAGGTCGGCTGGTATAGGCGCATGAGGACAACACTGAGATCCCACTCCGATGGAGGTGGACGGATGGGGGAGATTGGAAAGAAGCAGCCCACGCTTGAGGCGGGAAACCAGCCACTGACCCAAGAGGGGTCTGCCCCCGTCTGGGTGGTGGTGGCTGAGATCGCGCTCAGGTGGACCCTGACAGAGTTGGACTTCAGGCCCACCTGTGAGAGATGGAGCAGGTACTGCAGGACCAAGTGGGTGGGGCAAGAGAACGGTTCGGCATGTATCCGCGAGCACCACACCGAGAACAGACGCCATTTAAAGGCATAAGTCCTCCTAGTCCAGTCCTACGTGAGGCCAGCAATATTTATTTATTTACGTTTCTTATATACCGCACTATTTGCGATCAGCGCGGTTTACATAGAACAAGCAAAATCAGACACTAAACAAATGTCCGGTCATTACATTGAACAGGAAATGTTGGAAACTTGGAGAACAGGGTAAACTATATACATATGCAGTTGAATTGCACAGGATAAACTATATACATATGCAGATGAGTTGCACAGGGTAAACTATATACATATGTAGATGAATTGCGCAGGGTAAACTATATACATATGCAGATGAATTGAACAGTGTAAACTAAGTACAAATGCAGATGAAGAGAACGGGTATTGTTGGGTGTTGTACATAATTGGGGACGCACTATACTAGAGTTGCTGAGGTTCAGAGCAGTCAGTGAGATATTTGATAAAGAGAAAATGTTTCAGGGCTTTCCTGAACTGACTCAAGTTGGGGATTGCTCTGATATGTGGTGGCAGTGAGTTCCAGAGGTTTGGTGCACAGAGTCTGAAGGCTCTGTTAGATGTTGTTTTGGTGCATGTTGTCGTATCTTTTGGTATCGATAGCATATTGAACTCTGCGGTTCTTCTTAGCCTGTTGGGTGCAGGTGGTTGTATGAGGTCAGATAGTGAGGAGGAGGAGAGCCCCTTGGTGGCCTTGAAAGTCATCACCAAGGTTTTAAAACTGATCCTGGCTTGAATGGGGAGCCAGTGCAGCTGCTTTAGGAGGGGTGTGATATGTTCTCTCCTGGAGGCTCCAAAGTGTACCCGCGCTGCACTGTTCATAGCTAGTTGCAGGGGGTTTAATGTGGCCTGGGGGAGTCCTTGTAGGATGACATTTGAATAATCAAAATGAGGAATAATGAGGGCTTGGTAGATGGTGCGGAAATCACCTGGTTCGAGTAACGGACGTAAGTGTCTGAGGGATCTGATTTTGAAATAGATCGCTCTTACAGTATTAGCTATGTGTTGCTTCATGTCAAGGTTCTGGTCCAATGTCACTCCAAGGTAACGTATAGCTGATTTTACTTGTAACTCAGCATTGTTTACTTTCAAATAGCTAGGTGGTGTGAACTTGGTATTTCTCGAGATGAATAGGACCTCCGTTTTCTTGTGTTGGATGCGCAGATTTTGTGATAGGAGCCATTCGGAAATGGTGTTGAAGCAGTTAGTCAGGGGGGTAAGGTCTGGGCAATCCAGGGATATTGGCATGTATAACAGCACGTCATCGGCGTATATCATGCAGTTCACATTGAACGATCTGATGATGTCACAGATGGGTTGGATATAGATGTTGAACAACAATGATGATAGGGAGGATCCTTGGGGCACTCCTTGACTTTGTAGGAATGGTTCAGATGTGGACCCATCTGATCGAACATATTGCAATCTTCCAGAGAGATAAGATCTGCACCACTCGAGGGCTGTTCCACTGATGCCTTTTTCTCTTAACCGGCATAGGAGAATCTCATGGCATACAGAGTCGAAAGCCGCTGCTATGTCCAAGAAGATGAGTGCAAAACCCTGTCGTATGTTGTCAACGCCTGAAATTATGTTGTTGAAAAGAGTTGTGAGTAGTGTTTCAACTCCATGTGACTCTCTGAATCCATGTTGGGATGAGTCCAGAGGGGCGTTGGTGTCGATATGATCTTGTAACTGCTTGTACACTATTTTTCGATGATTTTGGCGAGCATCGGGATGCTGGATATGGGCCTGTATGACTCCACCTTTTGTGGGTCTAGTTTGGCGTTCTTCAACAGAGGTCTAACGGAGGTCTGTTTGAGAGTGGAGGGGAAAGACCCAGTGCTGAAGGATAGGCTTATCATGTTAGCTATGATCGGGGCGAGGTCACATCGCAGATCTTTTATCCAGAATGCTGGACAGGGATCTGAGTGTGCAGTGGAGGTATTAAGGGCTGAGATGGTGTCTTCGATATTTCTCCTTGAAGGCGTCACGAAGGCAGTTAGAGATGCTGGGTATTCTTGTTCGTCGGGGGGGGTCAGGTATCACCATTTTGTCAGTCTTGCACATTTTGGATTGCATAAAGACGGCATAGTCCTGTGGGTGTATGCCTCCAAGGTGCTCCATGGTAAGTTCTTTAGCGAAGGATTTGACCAAGTTGAAAAGGTCGTGCGGCTTATTCAATGATCGTTTCAGGGTGTCTGTATGGTGTTGTCTCATCCTGTCTGTGATGGCTCTGCGATGTGTATGCAGGTGTTGGATGTATGCTGCTTGGTCGCTACTGGTGCGTGACTTCCTCCAGCGCTTTTCCAGCCTCCGTAGGAGGGTTAGTGATGCTTTCAAGTCGGCTGAGAACCATGGTGCAGATAATCTTTTTTTTGTGGCTTTATTTGTTGGGGAACGGATTGCGATTGCGCTGAGTTTGCTGTTCCAGGCAGTGATCAGCTCCTCTAGGTCTGATGAAGTCATATCAAAGAGTGTGTCCGTTTCGGCTAGGATGCGTTCTTTGTTAAACGGGTGAAAACTTCTGGCAGTTGGGATGGAGTTCTTACTTACAACCGCATTGGGCCTTTTCGGCTTGAAGAGGGTAGGAATCTGAAAAGTGATGAGTTTATGATCCGACCATGGTACTGAAGTCAGAGAAGGCGTGATATTTTGTGATTGTTGAAGAACTGTTTGTGGGGCGAATATGAGGTCCAGAATGTTACCTTTTGAGTGAGTAGGTTGATGTACCAGTTGAGTGAATCCCAGGATGTCTAGTGCTTCTATGAATGCATCTGCTTGATTGTCCTGTAGAGATGGAAGATTGAAGTCACCTAAGATCCAATTGGATTTATTTGGACCCTGGGTGTTGGATGCTAAGTTTAGAATGGTAGACAGGTTGTCTGGATCCGCAGAAGGCGCTCTGTAAATAAGGTTTATAGCGCATGTGTTGTTGGAGACTGTTACTGTTTCCAAGTTATTGATGCTGTTGGATTCAACCATCTTGAACTGGAGGTCAGAACTGGTGATTACGACAACTCCCCCACCCCTTTTGTTCTGCCGGTGGCTGGTGAAAGCAACAAAGTTAGGTGGTAGTAGTTGATTGAGGATGGGGTTGTCCTCTGGTGATAGCCAAGTCTCGGTGACCATGATGATGTCTAATTTCTGAGACGTTATGGTTTCGGAGATTGCTGGCCATTTTTTGCGAAGTGGGCGAGCGTTAATGAGTGCACACTTGAGGCTGCCAGTGTAGGGGCCTTTACTTTGTTTGGCTTTTGAAGAGCTTTGTAATGGGATGTGTAATAGGTGGCGGCGGTATGGATATCTAGCTCCATGAGAGTTGTTGTGTGAGTCATCTGACCATTTTCTATCACTAGTCGAAACTATGGGAATGTGGTTATGTGTCATAAGTAGTGCCAGTGAGCTGGATGGCAAGATCGTGAATAGAAGGCAAAGGCTTATTATGGAGATGATTGTGTGCTTCATTTTGGGACCTTCTGACCCAGCTCAGGTGCGGGAGGGGCTTGTGTTGAAAGAGTGAGTTGGCGTGACCCCTGGCTAAGGGTATTTTACACAGGGGCTGTTTCTTTTGTCAGGCAGGGAGCGAGAGAAAATGTCAACTCCTATGTGTGGGTTATGGCAGGAGTACAATGTTACTATCAATAGCAGTAGCTACTGAGACTCATTCAGCTGAAGACAGGTCTATGTTATACTGACAACAATCAAGTGTTCTTTAAAGACGTAATACTAGCAACAGTAACAATATTGGGTCAGGTAGGATGAGTTGGCAACAGAACAATGGCTGGAGGTTAACTGCATGCACAAGTATAAATACTGACAACAGTAAACTTAATTCACAGTGAATAGGGTTTGCTAGGTTTGTGTAATCAGCTAATATAACGGAGTTAAACAATCTTGGGTATACAGTGAAGTATAATTGTATAATTCAGTTGTTTCTGAAAAGGTCTGTTTGGCGGTAATGGTATAGGTATACTTGCTGCGCGAGCTCGGTCCTGGGGGAGCTCGGGTGTTACTCTGATGAAGGTGCTGGACTCGGCATGGTTTTTATGTTGCTGATTGTGCCGGTTTGCAAGTCTTTACGGGCCTTTTCCAAAGGGCCGTGCCAAAGGGCCCTCTTACGCGGTCCTCAGGCGCGGGCACGCCTGGTTGCGGGTTCCTTTTCAATGTGCCGCGCTGCCCCAATTGGGCAGCTGAAGAGCCGGAGGTGTCCTGATGTGGTCGGAGCTCAATCCCTCCTGGGAGAGCACGCGGGGGAGCAAAAGGAGCTTGTGGCTGCTTGTCCTCAATATGTCCTCAATCTCCACCGGGAGATGGACTAGAGAGATTGGCTCAGCGGCCAAGCCATGAGGGATAAGAACCTCAAGTTCGGGTGAAGTAGCAGAACCTCCACCTGTGTCAACAAGCCCAGTGTGCTGCAAAGGGGAACCCGATGAGAGGAGGAGCAGCAGCGGGAACCAGGGCTGCCAAGACCATGAAAATCACGGAGGCCCCGTACCACTGTATCTTAAGGAAAGTTTGCGCTATGAGCAGAGTGGGGGGAAACACATACAGTAGGCCATGCGTCCACAACAGCAGGAAGGCATCAGAGGCTCCCTATTTGGATGGGGAACTGGATCACAGAACCACGGGAGCTGCGAATTTGCTGGGCTGTCAAAGAGGTCCAGGATTGGAGTCCCCCAATGCCAGAACAGCCACTGTGCTATCTGCAGGCAGAGGCACCACTCATGTGGCTGGAGGATCCGGCTCAGCCTGTCTGCCAGGATATTATCCTGGCCTGGGAGATAGGAGGCCAGTATGGCTATGCCTTGGCAAATCACAAAGGACCACAGGGCCACCGCCTCCAGGCAAATGCTGTAACAGCTGGTGCTCCCCTGCTTCTTCATATAGAACATTGCCACCCGGTTATCCATCTGGACAAGCACCGCCCGGTAGTGAACGCGGTGCCTGAGTGGTCAGAGGGCGAGGAGGACCCCCGGAGTTCGAGAAGGTTAATCGGCTGTCGGGCCTCACCCAGGGACCAAGTCCCCTGTGTGCGGAGCTCGCCACAGTGTGCTCCCCAGCCCGACAGGTGTAAGTGGTCAAAACCACGTCGTGCTGTGCAACCTGGAACGGCATACCTCAAAGCAGATTCCAGGGGTCCCGCCACCAGTCAAGGGACTCGGACAGCTGGGGAGTGATCAATACAGCATCTCGGAGACAGCCCATTGCCTGAGCCCACTGAGCTTGAAGTCACCATTGCGCCGCCCGCATGTGCAGTCGGGCATCAGGGTTCGTCGAGGCCATATGGCCGAGGAGACAGAGCATCACTTGGGCTGATACTGTGTCGCAGAGCTGAACCACAGATACCAGAGTGATGAGGCGGTCTGCTCTGTCCTGGGGAAGAAAGGCTGTCGCCCGATGAGTGATGAGGCACGTGCTGATGAACTCCAGGGATTGGACTGGAGTGAGGTGAGACTTCAGGTAATTGAGCACGAAGCCGAGGTGCTTGAGGAGATGAATCATGCGGGACATGGCTCGCTGCATCTCGTCGGCCAACTCTCCTGTAACGAGACAGTCATCTAGATAAGGGTAGACGAAGGTGCCCAGCAATCGAAGGTGGGCTGCAGCCACCGCAAAGCATTTGGTGAACATTCACGGGACAGACGCAAGGCCCAAGGGAAGCACCCTGTATTGGTAGTGGTTAACTTGTACTCTGAAGCGCAAGTATTTCCTGTGCTTGGGATGGACAAGGATGTGAGTGTACGCATCCCGAAGGTCCAAGGAGCATAGACAGTCGCCCTGCAGGAGGAAGGGCAGCAAGGCGCCAAGGGAGAGTATTTTTAATTTCACCGGCACGAGATATTTGTTGAGATTTCTTAAATCGAGGATGGGTCGGAAACCGCCCATCCATTTTGGCACAAGGAAGTAGAACCCGGGACCTCTGAGGCACGGTGGGAGCACTTCCACTGCTTGTTCCTTAAGGAGGTTGGCAAGCTCCTGTGCCAAGAAGATCTGGTGCGTGGAGAACCGAGGGGGCTCCGTGGAGCAGAAGGGTGGAGGAAGCAGGTACAGATGAAAGAGGTAACCCTCCCAGATGACCTGGAGGACCCCATCAGGGAGCCAAGTGGACCAGGTGCCCTCCCACTGGTAGAAGGGTCAACGGAGGGCAAACAGCTATACATCTGGCATCAAAAGCCCGGGGCCAACTGGGCCGGTGATGGGGTCTAGCTCTTGGGTCCCTTAGGCTTACACAAGCCTTGGGGGCCACTCTTGCTTTGTCTGCCCTGGGGTGGAGCTGGCGCCAGAGGGTAAGGTGGGTAGCCCCGGTAAGGAAGACCCTTCCTCTGGAAGAAAGGCTTCTTGCTCTGTTGCTTCTTCCGCAGGAGAGAGGAAGTCTTCTGGGAGAGATGGCTGCAAGTGACATACTCCGCCTCAATCACCGTTGCTTTGTCCTCCATCGGTTTGCCGAACAATTGCTCACCCAGGCATGGGACATCGAGCAGTTTTTCCTGGACCCATTGTTCGAGGTCCAAGGACTGGAGCCAGGCCTACTGCCTGGCCCCAATACCAGCAGCCACTACCCAAGTGGAGGATTCAAAGCTGTCGTATGCAGCATGAGAAAAGTATTTTGAACAGTCCCCCACTGACTTCAGGGGGGACTGGAAATGGCAAAGCTAATGAGGCCCGCCTTGAAAACTCCGAGCTCCTTCTTGAGGTCACGAAAAAACATGCCTATATATAGCTGGTAAACCTGGATTCAGCACACCAGCATGGAGCCTTGGTAGGCCTTATGCCTAATGGCGTCAAAGGCATGAGATTCCCTACCCGGCGGAGTGAATTTTTTGGGTCCTTTTGCTTCAGCATTGGCAGACTTCTCCACCATCAAGGTATGAGGAGCTGGGCCTTCTGGAAGCCGGGCCCTCACTGGACCCTGTACATGGTGTCCAGGTGCTTGCTGATAATGGGGATAGACACAGGTGTCTCCCACACACAGAGAAGCAGTTGGGCTAGAACGGGCGGAACTGGGACCGTGAGGGATTCCCTCGGCGGAGCCTTGAATTGTAAAATATTGAGTTCCTCCGCACGGGGCTCATCCTCAGATTAAGTGGAGTGCTAAGGCTCGAGCCATATCCTGCACAAACTCCAAAAAGGAGGTGTCTTCAGGAGGAAACCGCCACTTTTGAACAGGGGGAGAAGGATCCGAGGGGAGGTCCCGATGAGCCCGGGATTCAGGAGACGTGTCCCTGTTGGACTCCCAGAACGAAATTTCAGAGGAAGACTCTGAGCTAGGTTGCTCGAGTAGAGCCTGTGCTGTGATCTGAGCTCTCGAGGCCGAAGCCCGCCTGTAGCTGGAGGAGTTGGATAGTTACTCACCTGTAACAGGTGTTCTCCAGGAGCAGCAGGAATCAGTCCTCACATATGGGTGATGTTGGCGCCGACAGAGCCCCCATGCGGAGCATTTCCCAGCTTTCAAAGAAAGCCTTTGGGAATGCAGCACACCTGCGCAGTCCCCTTCCCGCCCAAGGGTGCCATCTTGCTCAGTCTGTTTGCATAGCTAAAAGACAGCAAAAATCAAAATAAACTATATGACTGCAACTCCAGGGGAGGAGGGAGGGTCGTGAGGACTGATTCCTGCTGCTCCTGGAGAACACCTGTTACAGGTAACTACTCTTTCTCCAGGACCAAGCAGGAAGTCAGTCCTCACATATGGGACTCCCCAGCAATAGGCTACCGGGAACCCAAAGCTGTAAAAATGACTCCCTCTGCAGAACCTCAGCATTCGTGAGAAGAATATCCTCTGAGAACACCCCCATACGGTAGCCCAACACAAGGATCGGAGGGTAGGAGTTGCCTAAACCTCAAAAAGATTACGGAGTATCGCCTGTCCAAAAGCACTGTCCCTTCGGGACTCTCTCTCGAGGCAGTAGTGGGCTGGCAAAAGTCTGGCTTGAAGACCCAGTAGCGGACCGGCAGATGTCTGTCAACGGAACAGAGCGGAGATGAGCTACTGGCGCAGCTTTCGCCCTGATACGGTGGGCCGTTGCTCGACCCTGCAAGGAGAAGCCGGCTGCACTGTACGCCCAGGCGATACAATCTGCTACCCAAGGGGACAACGTACGCTTGGAGACAGGTAACCCTAGTTTATTAGGGTCAAAGGATACGAAGAGCTGAGTAGCCCTTCGATGCCCTTTTGTACGTTCTATGTAAAAGGACAACGCCCTCTTACAGTCCAGAGTATGCAAGACTGTCTCAGCCCGGCTGGTAGGCGGCCTGGGAAAGAATGTCGGGAGAACCACCTCCTGATTGAGGTGGAAAGAGGAGACAACTTTGGGAAGGAACTTCGGATGAGTCCGAAGGACCACCCTGTTCTTATAGAACCTTGTGTACGGTCTATCAGAGACCAGTGCTTCTGCTTCACTTACACGTTTGGCCGAGGTAAGAGCCACCAGGAAGAATGCCTTCCAAGAAAGGAAGCGTAAATGACAAGTAGCCATCGGCTCAAACGGTGGACAAATAAGTTGTTGCAAGACCATGTTCAAGTCCCACTCAGTGGCAGGGGGACGAATCGGAGGCTTGATCAAGAGCAGGCCTCTGAGGAAGAGGGACACCAAGGGGTGAGCCGACATCGCTTGTCCCACAACCGACGAGTGGTGTGCCGAAAGAGCACTGAGGTGGACCCGAACAGAGATGGACTTAAGGCCTAGGTCTGGCAGGTGAAGCAGTTATTGTAGCACTACTGGCACCAGGAAGGAGAAAGGATCTTCATTGTGCTGAGCACATCACACTGAGAACCTGCGCCACTTGAGTGCATAAGACTTTCTGGTGGATTGCCTCCTGGAGGGCAAGACCACCTCCTCAACTTCCCTAGGGAGAAGTAAGGAAGCTAGCACTATCCTTTCAGCAGCCAGGCCATCAGAATGAGGGATCTGAGATTGGGGTGCAGAAGGGAACCCTGATCCTGAGATAGGAGATAGGGTTGCCACCCCAGAGGGCATGGAGTTTCCACTGCCAACTGCAGAAGAAGTGGAAACCACGGTTGCCTCGGCCATCTGGGGACCACCAGAATCACCGAGGCCTTGTCCCGTAGAATCTTGAACAGAGTTTGGGCCACCAGGCGCGTGGAAGGAAACACACCGTGGACCAAGAGATCAGAAACGCATCTGTTGCCACTCTCAGGGGATGCGGCTGTCTGGAGCAAAACCTGGGCAGTTGACGGTCGGAGGACTTGCAAAGAGATCAATGGATGGAAGTCCCCAGCGAAGGAAGATCTGCTGAACCACCAGTGGATTCACCTGCCATTCGTGAGGCTGGAGAATCCTGCTTAGTTTGTCTGCCAAAAGGTTCTCCTGACCTGGTAGATAAACTGCTTTGAGAAACATGCCGTGCTTGACTGCAAAGAGCAAAGGGCCTGCGCCTCCTGAAATAGGAGTCTGGACCCTGTGCCCCCTTGCTTGTTTACATAGAACATTGCTACCTGATTGTCTGCCTGAACTAAGACAGATTGTTGAGAGAGGGCATGAGAAAAAGTCTGTAGAGCCAAGCGGATTGCTCACAGCTACAAAAGATTGAACTGCTGTGTGACCTCCCGAGGAGACCAGAGGCCTTGAGTGCACATGCCCTGGCAACGTGCACCCCAGCCCTTCAAGGAAGTATCGGTCGTCAGCACCCTTGTGTGTGCTGGGGCCTGAAAAGGACCCCCCCCCCCCCCCGAGAAGGTTCGGGAGATGTAGCCACCACTGTAAGGAGTCCAAAAGTGGTTTGGACACCTTTACTCTGTCTCGGAGGTCGCCTGTGGCCTGCGCCACCACTGAGCAGCCCGCATGTGCAGACGGGCATTCGGAGTCACATGTACTGTAGATGACATGTGGCCCAGGAGCCGCAGGAATTGCTTGGCGGAAACCTGAGAAATGCTTTGGAACTGGTTGGCCAAGTCCATCAATCTGTGAGCCCTGTCCTCTGTCAAGTAAGCCCTTGCCTGCAGAGTGTCTAGTCTTGCCCCTATAAACTCCAGGTTCTGAGAGGGGAGCAAAGTGGACTTTGCGCAGTTTATGACAAAGCAGAGATGCTGGAGAAGAGAGACAGTGCGAAGAGTGGCTTGTCTGGCCTCCTGGAGAGATTGACCTCTGATGAGCCAGTTGTCCAGGTATGGGAAGACAAAAATTCCCTGATTTCTGAGATAGGCTGCCACCACCGCCAGGCATTTGGTGAAAACCCAGTGGGTGGAAGTTAAGCCAAAGGGAAGTACTCTGTACTGGAAATGGTTTCCTCCCACCACAAATCTGAGATATTCTCAGTGGTCTGGATGAATGAGGATGTGCGTATAAGCATCCTTCAGGTCTAAGGAGCATAGCTGGTCTCCCTGCTGGAGGTAGGGCAGCAGTATTCCAAGGGTAAGCATCTTGAACTTTTCCCTCTCCAGAAACTTGTTTAGGTTTCGCAAGTCTAAGATAGGCCGGAGGCCTCCTGTCCTTTTTGGTAACAGAAAGTACCTGGAGTAGAAGCCTTGCCCTTTCAGGTGATGAGGCACCGGTTCCACCGCCTGATCCTTTAGAAGACTTGCCAACTCCTGCAGGAGGAGGTTTCTGTGCAGAGGGAGTCTTGAAGGCTCCCCTGGAAAGTAGGAGGGGGTATCTGGTGGAAGTGGAGCATGTAGCCCTGTTGGACTATGCTGAAAACCCAGGTATCCCGTGTGATGTCTGGCCACCTGTAGGCGTACAGGGTCAGCCGACCTCCTGTGCTGAGTGGAGCCAGCTGTGGAGAAGAGGCTATGGCTGTGGGAGTCAAAACCCCGCTCCCTGCTGTGCAGGAGCCGGAGCTGGCAGCTTGGGGGTCTTCTGCCTACGGGGCCCCTGCCCCTTGGCCTGCTGGCCCTGTTGGGGAGCTGGAGAGGCATGATAGTGAGGGTAGGATTTGTAGGCAGCACCCTTCCTCGGGAAAAAGGGCTTTTTCTCCAAGCCCTTCTTTTTCTGAGAAGGGGCAGAAGTTTTCCTGGACAGCCCTGTACTGGTGAGAGTCTGTCTCGCTTTTCCGCAGCCTTCCGCAGCTTTCCGCAGCCTTTTTAGGTTTTCATCTCGGCAGGGGACATCAACCAACTTGTCCTGCACCCATGGCTCCAGGTCCGATGACTGTAGCCAGGCCTGACGGCGTGCACCGATGCCTGCCGCGGCTACCTGTGCCGAAGCCTCGAAGCCATCATAGGTTGCTCGAGATATAAACTTCTAGCACTCTCGGATCCCTGTTGACAAAGCCTTGAACCTCTGCAAAGGTTCCTCGGAGAGGCCAGCTGAGAACCCGGCAATCTCCTTTGCCAGGTCTCTTAAGTACATGCCCATGTACAGCTGGTAGGTCTGGACACGGCAAGACAGCATAGAGTCCTGGAAGCACTTTCTACCGAGGGCATCAGGGTTCCGGGCCTCCCGGCCGGGGGGCACCGAGGAGTGCATCTTCTGACTCTTCAGACAGTGCATGGCTGATTCCACAATCATGGAGTGGTGCGGTAGCTGCGCCTTTTGGAACCCAGGGCTCTTACGGACTCAATAAATGGAACCGACCCATTTGCTAAGAACCGGTGTCGAGGCCGGTGCCTCCCACATATGGAAGAGCAGCCGTTCCAGCATCGGAGGAACTGGTACAGTAAAGGCTTCCTTCGGAGGAAAATCAGACTGGAGGGCATCGAGCTCCTCGGCTGGAGGCTCCTCCTCAGTGTCCGCAGGGAAGGCCAGGGCCTTGGACATGTCCCTCACGATGTCCGAGAACCGGGTATCCTCCGGGGGGGGGACCGTCTCCGAGGCTCGGACTCTGGTGAGTCAAAAGGGACGCACTGGGTCCAGAAGGTGTCCGGGGACTCCTCATCCTCCGTCTCCCACTGCGACTCCTCCAAGGAGGAGTCGAGCGGCTCCGGCCGTGTGGGCCTCGGTGCCACCCGTCCCGACGTCGAGGGTATCGGTGTCGATGACCTCGGCCCCGCATGGGAGGTCGAGGGGGACCTTGACCAAGGATCGACTCAGGACTTCATCGACTTGGTCTCCGGGGTCGACTTAGACGTCGAGGTCCCGGTGGTCGGGGCAGATGCACCGGTCAGACCGGCGATCAGCACCCGCTGCTTTTCCATGAAGGCAGCCAAGCTGCTCTCCAAGGCTGTCAACTTGAGTTCAAGCTCAGGAGACTCAGCAGCCCCCGACTCGGGCCCCGACGGCATCGGGCCCAACATCGGCTCCCCTGGAGGAGAGTCCACGAGGACAACTGCACTTACGTGACTCGGGGACTCCGGCTCCACACGAGGTAGCTTGGAAGGCCTCTCCAACTCAGAGAGCCTGGAGCGGCAGTCAGGGCTACGCGACCTGGCCCTGAGGAACCAGGAGCCTCCACCGACGCCACCCTCACGAGCTTTTTCTTCCTTCGGTGCTCCCGCGAGGGAGACTCCCTTTCAGAGGACCCCTGATGGCGCTCGAGGGTCGGACTCCAGAAATGTCGAGGCCTCTGACGAAGTCCAGGCCCGGCCGGAGGCGGAATCAGAGAATATTCTCTCACGCTGATGCTGACGGCTCCGAAGCACCTTTGATGATATTTTGCCGCACAGGCCACAGGGTCATGGTCGGGCCCGAGGCATCGGAGGCAGCAGTCAAGTGTGTCGGTGACAGACATAAGTTTCTTGCACCAATCACACTTTTTAAACCCGCTGGCAGCCATGGGGGGAAAAAGGGCCCCTGCAAGGTCAAATGACCGGGCTGCCAGTGAAAACACAAAAAGAGTGCGAACGCTAGTAATGAAGGACAAAAACCGAAAATCACAAGTCCGGACTCGATACCAGTGTACCGAGCCCAGGCGGGAAGGGGAAGCAGAACCGGCGTCGAAGTGGATAAAATAACGTGAAAATCGCCGAAAAAACCCAACTTTTCTGGGGTGACACGAACTCGCGTCCGTCAGAGGCTCCATGTAAAAAGAAAGACTGAGCAAGATGGCATCCTTGGGCGGGAAGGGGACCGCGCAGGCGCGCTGCATTCCCAAAGGCTTTCTTTGAAAGCTGGGGAAATGCTCCACACGGGGGGGCTCTGTCGGCGCAGACGTCACCCATATGTGAGGAATGACTTCCTGCTTGGTCCTGGAGAACGAGAAGATCTCGCACCCAAAGACCGGGATGGAGATTGAGACCTCTACCGGGATCCCTCATAAGGCCCCTGGCTCTCAGGGGTTGTCACGGCGGTCTGGGGAGCCATTACAGGCATTGCCCTCGAGGTTTCAGGGCACGTGCCAGCAAGGCCTGGCACCAGAGCCTGCTGGGCAGCAAGGAAGGCAGAAACGCTGTGCTCCAGTGCCAGCATTTGGGCCTCCCACTCGGGAGTGGAGCCTTGCAACATGACTCCAGGATGACCGGGTGCCATTGCCAGAGGCCTCTGGATCTTTATGAGGTACCTTTCACGGCTGCTCCTTCTCAGACTCTTGAGGCTGCTGAGGGAGGCTGAGGGTCCAAGAGCGAAAATGCTCATGCTTGTCCAGAGCCCCCAATAGGATCCTCGAGGCCTTGTTCTTCTTCTTCTTCTCCCTTTCGGAGGACCCTTGCTCAGAGTTACGCCGGAGCCGCAGAGCAGCTGCGGGGAACCACAGAGGCTGAAGGTCAGTGGAGCGGGAAGCTACCAGGTACACTAGGACTGCCTTGCGGAAAATATCATCCAGTTTCTGTTTACGGCTCTGGATGACTTTGGAGGACATCTTTTTACAAATGAAGGAGAGCTCCGGGTTATGGTCTGCTCCTAGGCACCTAAGACAACAGTCATGGGTGTCCATGACCGGCATGTTTTTGGAGCATCTGTCACATATTTTGAAACCAGAGGCCAAGGGGGCAAAATGAATTCCCACAAGGTTGAAGACCTTCGGCTCAGCCAGTGGTTGAAAAGGGCACGAAACGCACTAGAGACAAACTAACAAAGAAAAAAGAAAAAAAAAAGGGCAAAGTCCCAGGGCCCGCTGTCAAGGCAGGGGCACCCGGGACAGCGGGAAGAGGACTAGGAAACCGGAAATAGACAATTAAGAAACTTTTTCCGAGGTACAGGGACGTGCGTCTGAAGGGCTATGCGGGAAAAGGAAGACTGATCAAGATGGCACCCTTTAAAAGCTGGGGAAATGCTCCGCGCAGGCTCCGTCTGTGCCATCGTCACCTATATGCCTGAAGAAAATTAAAGCATAGTTATTCACCTCTAACAGGTGATCTCCGGGAACAGCAGGAATTTAGTCTTCACATATGGGTATCGTCGGTACCGATGGAGCCTGCGTGGGAACGCTCCCCAGTGTCTAATTAGGAAGCTTTTGGGAGCATCACACAGCGCCTGCGTGCTGCCTTCCCGCCTTTCCCAACTGCCTTCTCCAGTTGAGTTTAAAGCTGAGACAAAGAGAGAGAGAGAGGGAAAGAGAAAGAGATAGATAGAGAGATACAACTCCTAGGGGAGGTGGGTGGATTGTGAGGACTAAATTCCTGCTGTTCCCGGAGATTACCTGTTACAGGTGAGTAACTATGCTATCTCCAGGAACAAGCAGGAATGTAGTCTTCACATATGGGGACTCCCTAGCTTTAGATGCCAGGGAGAGACCCCAGAAATTGTGTGTCCCTGAGACAGGGCTCCACTTCCCCCCATGGATCTCTGGCATCCTACCAGGGAAGGTGGGTAGGAGTTGATTAGGTATGGAACAGGTGCTGGAGAACAGCCTGACCAAACAAGGAATCCCGGCGGGAGTCCTTGTCCAAGCAGTAATGGGCTGTGAAGGTATGAACCGAGGCCCAGGTGGCTGCTCGACAGATGTCATCGATAGACACAGAGTGCAGATGAGCCATTGAAGCTGCCATGGCTCTCACATTGTGAGCTGTGACATGGCCCTTCAGAGGAAGATTCTTACTCTGATAGGCAAAGGAAATACACTGCGCAATTCAGTTAGACAGTGTTCTCTTGGAGACTGGATGTCCCAAATGAGAAGGATCAAAAGCAACAAAGAGCTGAGAGGACTTTCTATGTTGCTGTGTTCTTTGCAAGTAAAGAGTAGTTACACACCTGTAACAGGTGTTCACCAGGAGCAGCAGGAATCAGTCCTCACATATGGGTGACATTGACGTCGATGAAGCCCTTGCGGAGCATTTCCCCAGCTTTCTATGAAAGCCTTTGGGAATGCAGGCATGCATGCGCGGTTCCCTTCCCGCCTAAAGGTGCCATCTTACCTCAGTCAAATGACATAGCTAAGAACAGCACACAAAAATGTAAAAACAAACTATGTACAACTGCAACTCCCAGGGGAGGAGGGAGGGTTGTGAGGACTGATTCCTGCTGCTCCTGGAGAACACCTGTTACAGGTGAGTAACTACTCTTTCTCCAGGACCAAGCAGGAAGTCAGTCCTCACATATGGGTGACTCCCTAGCTCTGGGCTACCAGGAACCCAGGCTGAACAAGAGAACTCCCTCTAGTCCCAGCAGCATAGAAAGGCTTTAGACTGACAGAACCTCCACCGGTAGCCCAACAGAGGGCAGGAGTTGCCTAAACCTCAAAAAGATTCCGGAGTACTGCCTGGCCAAAAGCACTGTCCCTACGGGACTCCCTCTCCAGACAGTAATGGGCCGCAAATGTCTGGCTTGAAGACCAAGTTGCAGCCCTGCAGATGTCTACCAACGGTACAGAGCGGAGATGAGCCACTGAGGCAGCCATTGCCCTGACACGATGGGCCATGACCCGACCCTGCAAAGGAAGGTCAGCTGCCCTGTAAGCCCAGGTGATACAGTCAGCCACCCAGATGGACAAGGTACGCTTGGACACAGCTAACCCCAAATTATTAGGGTCAAAAGATACGAAGAGCTGAGTAGCCCTTCTGTGCCCCTGCGTACAGTCAAGGTAGAAGGATAAGGCCCTCCTACAGTCCAGGGTATGCAGAACTGCTTCAGCCTGGCTTGCATGAGGCCTAGGGAAGAATGTTGAAAGAACCACCTCCTGGTTGAGGTGGAAAGAGGAGACAACTTTAGGGAGGAACTTTGGATGAGTCCTGAGGACTACCCTGTTGTTATAGAACCTGGTATAAGGCCTATCACAGACCAAGGCCTGAAGCTCACTCACTCGCCTAGCCGAAGTTAAGGCTACCAAGAAGAGTGTCTTCCAGGACAGGAAGCGTAGTGAACAAGTAGCCATCGGCTCAAAAGGTGGGCGAGTCAGTTGCTGCAAGACCACATTCAACTCCCACTCAGGAGCAGGAGGACGGATTGGTGGCTTGAGCAAGAGCAAGCCTCTGAGAAAGCGGGACACCAAGGGGTGAACCAACAGAGAATGTTGCTAGAGCTGAGAGGTGGACCCGAACAGAATTTGACTTAACGCCTTGATTGGATAAGTGCAAGAGGTACTGAAGCACTACTGGTACAGTACAGGAGAAAGGATCCACTGTACGAAGCTGACACCACACAGAAAACCTTTTCCATTTGAGAGCATAGGTTTTCCTAGTGGACTGTTTCCTAGAGTCTAGGACAACCTCCTCAACTTCCTGAGGTAGGCCCCAGGGAGCCAAAACTACCCTTGCAGCATCCATGCCATCAAATTGAGAGCTTTGAGATTGGGGTGCAGAAGGGAACCTTGATCCTGAGAGAGAAGGTCGGGTTGCAACCCCAGAGGCAGTGGGGGGATCCACTGCCAGCTGAAGCAGAAGTGGAAACCAAGGCTGTCTCGGCCACCTGGGAGCCACCAGCAGGACCGAGGCCTTGTCCTGACGAATCTTGAACAGAGTTCGGGCCACCAAGGGCGTGGGAGGAAATGCATACAGGAGGCCCTGAGACCATGGGATCAGAAAAGCATCTGCTGCTATCCGCAGAGGATGCGGTTGTCTGGAGCAGAACTGTGGCAGCTGTTTGTTCGGTGGACTGGCAAACAGATCTATTGAAGGAAGTCCCCATTTCAGGAAAATCTTCTGAACCACCAAAGGATGGAAATTTTGATTTATTAGAAACAAGCAACAAAATACATACAAAAAGCAAAACAGCAAACCCAAACAAGACCCACACCCCCCAAACCCCCACCCACCCTGACAAAGCAAAAACAAACAATCTGACCCCCCACCCGTGACCCACCCCAACCCACCACCATACACAGCAAACATCCCTCGTGCCCAACCCCCCGCTCGACAACAGCTCATAACAGTTCAAGCAATGTCCAAGTCCATGTCCATGGTACCCAGCTGTTGGAGACTGCCAACCCCACATGACAACCCCCCCAACCACACCCACCAATCCCGCACTACAAGTACATCCTAATATACATAGTCCTCCATCCCCACCCCCACCCCCAATAAGGAACAGCAGATCCCCCACCCCCACCCCACCCCAACCCCTGCGCCATCCCCATCCACCCCACAAAGAAAAACAGCGAAAACCCCACATCCCCTTATCAATACGAAAACCAACCACCCCCACAAACAAAAATAAAGGCAACATCTGGCCCTTCCCCAACAATGTCCCACCAAAAGAAACCACAGAAACAATACAAAACCAAACAGAACAAAACACAGCAATGCCCTGCAATGGAAGACAACGAAGCGGGATGCACAAAAAGACGATGGAATCTCAGCACTCCTGGAATGACAGAGCAAGAAAAACCCCATCCCCCGACTGCAGACCAGAACTGACCACAGCAGCCCAAAAGGAGAGAGGGAGAGAGAAAGAGTGGCCAAACCTCCTTCTAAATCTTCATCACCAGTCCCCCCCCCCTTGCCATAGGGAGAAACCCCCAAATCCCTAACTACAACCCCATGTCAACCTTCCCCCGACTTCACGGGGGGCGGAGAGTGAGGTGACGCCACAGACGCTCCCAACGATGGGCCGCTACCACCCCCCGTTTGCATTGCGCCATGCTGGCCACTTCCTCTAGAATGTCCCGCACAACCTCGTCAAGAGGCAGGATCAACCCCCGGGCGGAGACATGACAGCGCGCTTGCCACAGGTGGTAGCGCACTACAGCCGTGACTAGGTAGAGGGTCCCGGAGTCCTGCCTTGGAGGAAAGGACCAGGCCCCGTACACCCACTCCGCATACGTAAGGAGGGAAAGATCACGCAGGTGAAGAGCAGCGGACACCAACTGGCAGGCCGCCACATTAAAGGGGCACTGCCGGAGGAAATGGTCCATGGTCTCCGTCTGCCCTTCACACCCTGCCCTCGTATAGCCCCGCTCAGCCTGTGACCTGTACTTGAGGTTGTCCCTCACGTAGAAACGCCCGTGGAAAGATAACCAGGCCACATCCCGAACCTTCTTCGGCAGCCGAGGGGAGTTCAACTGCCGAAGGCCCCGCTGCATTACATCCGCCGGACAGTCCCGCAGGGCCCACCGTGGTTGAAAGTGGGAGGCGAGTACCATCCGGTACAATCCTTTCCGCCCCAAGGACTGGGCGAGCGGATCGGTCACCCCCCACCGCCGAATGAGCCCCACCATCGCAAAAACGTACGATGGGGCCTGTTCCCCACTCCGACGCACACGTGGGACCGAGGATGCCCCCTCCCACTGCTCCCAGAAGCGGGAGAACCACCCCCGATAGGAGGCCACCCACCAAACCCCACCCCCCTCTCGCATCCTATCCAAGTGAAACGCCATAGACAATACTGACAGGAAGACAAGGGGGTGCAACATACCCAAACCACCCTGTGCCCGATCCAGGCAAACAATGTTGCGCTGAATAGGGTTTAGGCGGTTACCCCACAGAAAACAGAAAAAGACAGCACTAACAGACGCCTGACAGGACGACGGAAGAACGAAGACCGTGGCCACGTGCAAAAAGAGGGGAAGCAGAAACGTCCCGAGGAGTTTGATCTTCTCCGCGAACGTACACCTCCACCCCCTCCACCGCAGCACCAGACACCGTGCAGTCTCAATACAACGATCCCAATTGGACACCGCACAGTCCTCCGAACCGAAGACGAGGCCCAAAACGCGGACCTCCCCACGGGAGGAGGAAAGAGGGCGCAGGAAGGCGGGGAGGCCTCTGAGGGCCCCAGCCACAGCGTCTGGCACTTGCTGTGGTTGACAACAGAGTGGGCTACCTCCGAGTACTCCTCCACGGCCTCCCGCAGGACCTCCACCCCTTCGGTGCCGTCCAAGTAAACTGAGATGTCGTCAGCGTAGGCAACGACAGTTACCGGGGGCGCACCAGGCGCCTCCAGACCCCGCAACCCACCTGAGGACAATCTCCGGAGAAAGGGGTTGAGGGAGAAAACATACAGCAGGGGGCTCAAAGGGCACCCCTGCCGTACCCCTGAGGCGACACAAAAAGGCCGTCCGAGCCACCCGTTAATAAACGGGAAGCTCACCCCCCCCTCGGTACAGCACCTGCAAGACGAAAAGGAAACCTGCGGGGAGGCCGAAGTGCTGGAGCACCACCCACAGGTACCGGTGACTAACTCGATCAAAGGCCTTGGACTGGTCCAAGGAGACCAACCAGTGGTCCCGTTGGAGCAACCGGCCTCTTTCCACCATCTCCCGGACAGTGGCGACAGCGTCCAGAACCCCCCTCCCCCGAACGGAACAATACTGGGACGGTGACAGCAAGGCGCCCGATACCGTCACCAGGCGGTTGGCCAAACACTTGGCCAAAATCTTCCGGTCCGCGTTCAAGAGAGAGAGCGGTCGCCAAAAATCCAAGGAGCTATCGTCCTTCCCCTTTGAAAGCAGGAGCAGGACAGACTCGCGAAATGACAGCGGGAGAAACCCCGTGTCCATGATCTCCTGAAACAGGGAGGTCAAGAAGGGGGCCAGCTGGGAGATGAAAGTGCGATAGAACTCCACTGGGAGTCCATCGCGCCCAGGCACCTTCCCCAACGGCATGGCACGAATTGCCCTCTCCACCTCCACCTGCTTAATCGGAGCAGCGAGTGCATCAACCTGTGCCTGAACCACAGCCGAATACACCGGGGGAAGGCCCAGGTACTCTCGGATATGAGTGAGGTCCACAGGGCGATCCCCAAACAGGTCCGAGAAGTATTCCCCCACCATCCGTAAAAGGTCCTCCTGGGAGGTATGAAGGGTACCGTCCTCGCCCCGCAGGGCCATCACCTCCCGACGCCGAACCCTCTCCCTGCAATTCAGGAAAGGGTCTGGAGTGGCGACCCTACCAGCCGCCCCCTCGAAGCAAAGGGAGGCATGGCGATCATAAAGCAGGCCACGGAGCTGGACTCGCACCTCTTCCACCTCCTCCCGCACTGCCCCTCGGGATACCAAACGGTCCAGCGACCTCCGGAGGACAGTGTAGGTGAGGTAGCGGGACCGAGCAATGGAGGTACCCCGGGAACGGAAACGTTTGCGGGCACGCGCCTTCACCTCATCCCACCAAGCACCACGGGAAGGAAAAATGCCCAACAAGGTCTCCTGGTCTGCGAGAAAGGCCAAGAACTCCTGGACCACCTCTGATGGAGAGGACGCAGTGGTCCGAAAAGCCAACCGCTTGCAACTGCGGTGGGGAACACTCCACCCGGGCGCTCACATATATCCGATCGATACGACTCCTGCAGGTCCCATGGTAGTAGGTGAATCCCGGCAACCGTGGAAAGGCCCGGTGGTAGACGTCCACTAGGTTAGCCGTCCGGGTCATCTCGGCCAAAAAGAGGCCCTCGTAACTGGGTGAGCGACGCTCCCCCCCTCGGTCCTGCAACTGGGTGGTGGTGTTGAAATCCCCTGCCAGGACCACCAAACGGGAGGTGTGTAAGTAAGGGCGTATGACCCTAAACAAGGTCTTCCGTGCCAACTTAGACTGGGGGCCGTAGACCACCACGAAATGAAACCGATGGGGCCCGCAGCAGCCATCTAAGAGCAGACACCGGCCCTGCTCCAGTTCCCACACATACTGCACCTGGAATAGGTGGGACGTGAACAAAACCGCCACTCCTGCGTAGGGCTGGGCCGCAAGAAGTATGAAGGACCCCACCTCCACTCCCGCTTCGCCCAATGAAGGCTAGCAAGCAAGGTGAGCCTGGTCTCCTGCAAAAAGATGACATCCAGTCCACTCGTGGAAAGAAAATCATAGGCCGCAGCCCGTGCCTGGTCCGTCAAAATACTGGCCACATTGATGGTGGCGCACGAGAACGCAGGAGAGCACGCCATGCCTATTTCTTGTGCGGTTTCCCCTTCCTCCTCTTCTCACCTACCCCTGGATCCCGCTTGCAGGACAAGCCCGCAAGCTGAAGCAACTCCTCGGGGTCCACGTTGACCACCTCGAGGATCTCCTCCTCCTCCTGCTCGACCCTGTCACTCCAGGGGGTGCTAGTGCCCCCGAGACCACCAGGCAAAGCTGTCGCAAGGGCTAACCCAGCCCCCACGGGGCGAGGGGGCACAAACAGGTCAGGGGTCGGGGGAATGATCTCCTCTGTGGGGTCCACCACCGGTGCCCCTCCCTCCCCGGACACAGACGTAGACAACACAACAGTGCCCACCCCCTCGGGGGAGGCCAGGACAGCCGGGTCAGCAGGGGGCTCCCACGGAGGCCCAGCACCCAACCGCAGAGGCAACAGCCCGTCCTCCCTCACCCATCCCGGCAGCCGCTCCAGGGCGACCACCGGAAGCCGGGTGCCAGGCTTTTTGGAGGATCCTGACTGCGACGCGCCTTCTGTATTGGAGGCCGCCGCTGAGGAAGAGGGGCCGGCCCCGCCGAAAACTGCACCGGGCGCTGCACAGGGGGCCCTGCCTCCAACGGCAAGCCCTCATCAGCCTCAGCCGCATCATCAGCCAAGAAGACGAAACGGTTGAAGTCCAACACGGGCCCTGCATCCAACAATGGGGATGTCGCCCGTTTCTTCCTCTTGGCCTTGCTGCCCCTAGGAGGGACAGTAGTCCACTCCTGAGGCGGCACCACCCGCAACCCACTATCCTGCCGTGAAACATCTACCTCCACCACATTAACCCTCTCCTCCATCCTACCCATATCCCCTCCCCCGGGCGGCTCCCTCGGCTCAATGGCCTCCACCACCCTAGGGCCCCCGGACTCCCCCTGAGGGAGAGGGTCCTCCACAACCTCCTCCCGCACAGGAGCCCGAGGTGGGGTGACAACATCCCCCCCCGGTCCATTGTGTGAAGCGGAGGGGCAGCGGGCAAAGGGGTGGCCCAACTCCCCGCAAAGGTTGCACCTGATGAGCAAACACCCGGCCGAGGCGTGACCCCGTCCACCACAACGGGTGCAGACCTGCTCGGGACAGGTCATGCTCAGATGCCTGAAAGAGCCACAGCGGTGACACTCGCGAGGTTGCCCGGGGTAGTAGCACAAAATGCGATCCCGACCGAGGAAACCGGCCGAGGGCACGTGCTGCACAACATTTCCCACCTCACGCAGACGGATCTTACCCTTCCACGACCCATCCCACACCCCTAGGGGCCCAGCGCCCTTAAACAGGGGTGCGAGAAGCACCGCGTGACGCGACAACCAAAACTGAATGTCCTGCCCTGGGAGCAACTCATTCCTTACAAGGATGGTCACAGGTACCGTCCCTTGGCGAGAGACAGGCACAACACGAAAGCTGGCCCACCCACCTTGCCCCTTCTGCTGCTGGTATCGGTCCCAGAAGATCTCCAGCCCCCGTCTCAACATGAAACTAACATCATACTCGATGGTGTTGTTCATGTGGATGAAGGCATACAGATCTCCCGGGAGAAACCCCAGCCCAAGGACCATCCTCAAGACATTTTCCCTGGCCGGAGGGGGCCCCTCCCGGTCCACCGGATCTGTGCCACGTTGCGACGTCGGACCTCACCCCCTACCTCTCGGAACCCTCCCCCACTTCCTCCCCCGCCCACAGGACTCCTCCCTTGGGAAGCCCCCCAGCCCCCCCAGAGGTCCCTGTACCAGGACCAGACCCCCTCAGGGCCTCTGCAAAAGTACGGGGGGACCGACCCCCCTGCCTCTAGCCCCGCAGCTCCTTTCTCCTCCCCCTCAACAACCTGCAAGATAGGCCGCTGCTGCGGCTCAGGATCCCCAGCCGCCTCCAATGAAGCGACAGTGGGACTGGGGAGTACCATCTCCGCCAATAGAGAATCGGGGATGCTCCCCCTGCCGCCCTCCGAGGCATCCCCTGTCCACTCCGGTTCCCCACCCTCCATCCTATCCGATGTAACCTCCATAACCTGTCCCCCCCGAAGTGCCGCAAAAGCCCCTCTAGGGCCTTCCGGGGTCTCCAGGGCTAACAGAAGGGCATCATGTAAGTGTTCCTCTGTGATTCCAGGTATACCAGGGAACCCCCCAACACCCCTACCTTGCGTCCTCACACCCTCCACCTCTTCCTGTGTATCGGCTACCAGGACTGGGGAGCTATACGGTCCCCCCCCCCCCCTGCTTTGGACTTTCGGGCGCTATCCTATCCCCCAGCCCCTCGGACTGCGGTCCCCCTTCCCCACCCGAGACGATCACTGCCCCCCCTCTCACTGGAGAGCCAATCTTCCCTTCTCTCTCCTGCTCCCCTACAATCACGAGAGACCCCTGCTCCAGGACAGGGGTATTGAATGCCACATGTAGAGCCCCCAACCATTTTACCAACCTCTGCCCCCTTGTGCAGGGCTCCCGGCAATAAGGCAGGACCACCCTCCAACAAAGTAGGACCCTTAAACAGCATGACAAGACCTTCAGGCGATAAGGCCAGTCCCCCGGAACCCCCTCCCTGCTGCCCCCCACCAATCCCCGTGCCTACCTTATTGCCGGTGCCAGCAGCATCACAGAGATCAAGGACGTGTAGGCCGGCGGCCAGGACTCCAGCGGAGGGGAGACATTCCCCCCCACGAGCCAGGCCCCCCTCGGCCCCTCCGGCATCATCCACAGCAGAAAGATCCACTTGCATGGGCCTCTGGAGAGATCAAGACTCCAGAGAAGCCCGTGCATCCCGCTCTGATTCCACAACCTCCAAAGACAATTGTTGAGCACTCTTCCGGCCCCCCCACGGGACCGCAGCCAAAGGAAGGCTACTCTGACCCTCATCCTTCCCCTTCCTGGCACTCTTCCGACGCCAGACAGCCACCTCCGGGAACAATGGACAGCCATCCTTCAGCCGTCTAGGAGCAGGAAGAGCAGCCAAGACAGGGGAATCCTTACCCACCGCATCCCCCCCACCCCAAGTCCTTGCTGAAAATCCAGTGTTAGCTGCAGCAGGATCAACCCGATGAAAAGCCATTACGGAGTCTGCTGATCCTCGACGCTGTTCCAACACATCCTGGCGCAGATCGGCAACCCGAGGGAACCCTCCTGTTGAAGACTGTCGGGGGAGTTCCACCAATGCCTCTGCAGACCGCCGCCGATCCTCCCGTGGAAATACAAAGGCAGAATCGCGTCCCTCTGCACACTTCCCGGCGAACCCGGAAGTGACCTCACTCAGCTTGCGGCGGCCATCTTGCATATTCAATCGGGCTGGGGAAAGCCCTGCAGCCACACCTTCCAGAGGGGCAACCCCCTCAACTGTACTGACGGTGGAGAGTCCGACGTCACTACGAACTCCCCGGCAGCCATCTTGGGGAATCCCTGCAGCACTCGACGATATCAAGAGGGCAGGAAAAAAGGCGGAAAGTGCCCGCGGATGGGGGGAATCAATGCCGCTGAGCCCCCTCTCCGTTCCCTGGTCTGCGCTGTACGAGACCAACTTCTGCATATGAGTGGAGAGAGCAGAGGCCATTCCGGGTTCCAGCAAACTCTGGCGGGCCGAGACCCCGCCCTTGAACGCCCAAGCGTCATCTTGAACCACAGGGTCCAGCAAACTAGGTACCACAGTCCCAGCACCCTTGGACTCGACATCCATACTACTACCAGCACAGTAGATTGGAACTGCAGAGATCGCGCTTCTTCCCTTACGGCAGCCTGGAATTTCAAGGGCAGATAGCGGGATCGTTGTTGTCCGACCGGCCTACCCGCCCCCGGGGGTCTCCCCTGGACTGCAGTCGCCCTGATGGCCCAACGATTACGATTGTGGTATACCTCAGCGAGGGACCCACAACCCTGGTTCTGCAGGTACTCGATCCCCCAGAACTTGGCCTTCAAGGCCCGGTTCACCTCCTTCAGATAACTTTTATAGGCCACCCATTCCTCACTAGGGACGGTAGCCTGCAGGCTCTCCAGGTGAGAGAGCCGGGCTCTCAGCAGAGCCGCCTCCTCCTGGAGACCCCGGAGCTGTTGCACCGCTGCGATAACCTCTTCCGGGGCCCTAGCCAACTCCTGGAAGGACGGCAGGCCCGACCCTCCATCCTCATCCTCACTGGAGGAGGTAGAGGCCTCCCCCAGGACCCAAGGCGGAGGGGGGACCCCGCCGTCCCCCACACTGGAGGAGGAGCTCCGCCCAACATTCCAGGGCCTCCCGAGGGCTGCCCCCGGCCTCCACTCCTTGCCCAGGACGGAGAAGCGAGCCGCCTCCAGGAGGTAGCAGGCCCAATCCCCCGGGCATGTGGGTCCCTCCTCCATGACCATGTGCAGTCCTACCTGGGGAGCCCCCCTCTCGGGGCACCGGCTGTACAAATGTTCCAGAGTCCACATCTTTCTGCAGTAAAGGAGTCCTACCAGGTCCAGTAGGCCCCTGGGCCTGGGCCTCTCCCGCCGGAGGCGGCCCAGGACCCGACATCCAGGCTCAGTCTGCAAGCAAGACTCCACCTCTCAAGCAGGAGCTCTCCAGAATAGGTCCTCTCCCAATGACAGCTGAAGAGCAACTGACTGGAGCTGCCACTCGTGAGGTTGCAGAATTCTGCTCAACCTGTCGGCCATGTAGTTTTCCTGGCCTGGGAAGTACACAGCCTTGAGGAGCAAGTTGTGCTTGAGGGCTAACAAGCAAAGGTCCTGTGCCTCCTGACAAAGGAGCCTGGATCCAGTTCCGCCCAGCTTGTTCACATAAAACATGGCTACCTGGTTGTCTGTCTGAACTAGGACAGATTGACGAGCCAGGGCAGGACAGAAAGTTTTGAGGGCTAATCGAATAGCCCTGAGTTCCAGTAGATTGATCTGCTGTGCAGCTTCCCAGGGAGACCACAGGCCCTGGGTGCACTTGCCTAGACAATGAGCCCCCCCAGCCGTGCAGGAAGGTGTCTGTGGTCAGCACCACTGTGTACCCAGGAATCTGAAAAGGTACCCCTTTCAGCAGATTGGGTGGGTGCAGCCACCAGTTGAGGGAGTCCAGAAATTGTCTGGACACCCTTATCCTGTGTCTGAGGCTTCCCGTGGCCTGTGACCACTGAGTCCGAAGGCACCACTGTACAGGCCTCATATGAAGCCTGGCATTGGGGGTTACATGTACTGTCGAAGCCATGTGGCCAAGAAGCCTCAGGCAGAGTCTGGCGGAGACCAGTGACCTGCTGAGAAACTGGTTTGCTAAGTTTATCAGTCTTTGGGCTCTGTCTGCTGGCAAGAATGCCTTTGCCAGGAGAGAGTCCAACCTTGCCCCTATGAACTCCAAGTTCTGGGAGGGGAGCAAAGTGGACTTTGCGAAGTTTATTACAAACCCCAAGCTTTGAAGAAGAGCAATAGTTCTGAGAGTGGCTTGTCGGGCCTCCTGGCACGTCTGACCCCTGATGAGCCAGTCGTCCAGATAGGGGAAGACAAAGATTCCCTGATTTCTCAGGTAGGCCACTACCACTGCCAGGCATATGGTAAAGACCCTGGGAGCGGAGGTGAGGCCAAAGGGCAGTACCCTGTACTGATAATGGTTTCCTCCCACAATGAACCTGAGGTACTTTCTGTGGTCTGAATGAATGAGGATGTGAGTGTACGCATCCTTTAGATATAAGGAGCATAGCCAATCTCCCTGCTGGAGGTAGGGCAGAAGGGTTCCAAGAGTAAGCATCTTGAACTTTTCCTTCTCTAGGAACTTGTTGAGATTCCTGAGGTCTAAAATAGGTCGAAGGCCACCGGTCCTTTTGGGTACCAGGAAATATCTGGAGTAGAACCCTCGCCCGTGCAAGTGAGGAGGCACAGGCTCCACCGCCCTGTCCACCAACAGACCTTGGAGCTCCTGAAGGAGCAGATCTGTGTGCAGGGGAGGCCTTGGAGGCTCCCCTGGAAAGTATGGAGGAGGCAGTTGGTAAAAGTGAAGTGCATAGCCCCTGTGGACTATGTTTAACACCCAACTGTCCCCAGTAATGAGTGGCCACTGGTGGGCAAAGAGGGCGAGGCGACCTCCTGTGCAGGGTTGGGAGAGCAGGGATGGAGAGGCTATGCCTAAGGAGTCAAACAAACCCCACCTTGCTGAGTGGGAGCAGGGGCCTGAGGCTTGGGGGTTCTCTGCCTAGGGGGCCCACTACCCTGCCCCTTGGATTGCTGACCCTGAGGGACAGCTTGGGCAGCCTGATACTGAGGGTACTGTTTGTAGGCAGTGCCCTTCCTCGGGTAAAAGGGCTTTTTACCCGAGCCCTTCTTCTTGTGAGGAGGGGCAGAAGTCTTCCTAGACAGCCTTGTCCTTGTGAGGTGCTCGGTCTAGAGCTGTGCGGCCTTCTCGGCCATGGGCTTGCCAAAAGGTTCTCACCTCGGCAACGGACATCGACCAACTTGTCCTGAACCCATGGCTCGAGGACCGATGACTGCAGCCATGCCTGGCGTCGAGCTGCGATGCCGGCTGCCGCAACTCGGACCGAAGCCTCGAAGCCATCGTAGGCGGCGCGGGACATAAACTTGGAGCATTCCCGAATCACCGAGGACAAGGACTTGAACCTCTGCAAGGGCTCCCCGGAGAGACCAGCAGAGAATCCGGCCAACTCCTTGGCCAGGTCTCACAAGTACATGCCCATGTACAGCTGGTAAGACTGGACACGGCAAGCAAGCATCGAGCCCTGGAAGCACTTTCTACAAAAACCATCGAGGTTTCGGGCCTCCCTGCCAGGAGGCACCGCGGAGTGCATCTTCTGACTTTTCAGGCGATGCATGGCCGATTCCACCACCATGGAATGGTGTGGTAGCTGTGCCTTCTGAAAGCCAGGACTCTTCCAGAGTCGATAGATTGAATCGACACGCTTGCTTAGAACCGGCACCAAGGCCGGTGCCTCCCACATCCAGAAGAGGAGCCGTTCCAGCATCGGAGGAACCAGGACAGTAAAGGCCTCCTTCGGAGGAGAGTCGTACTGCAGGGCCTCGAGCTCCTCGGCTCTTCCTCGGGGTCTGCAGGGATAGCCAACACGGTGGCCATATCCCGGACTAACTCCGAGAACCTGGTATCCTCCGGAGGGGATCTAATCCGGGGTTCAGACGGCGGTGAGTCCGATGGGATGCACTGAGTCCTGAAGGTGTCGGGGGACTCCTCATCCTCCGTCTCCCAGGCGGACTCGTCCGATGAGGAATCGGGGTCTGACTTCGCGGGGCCTGGGAGCACCTGCCCCGATGCCAGAGGCACCGGCATCGACGCCCTCGGTCCTGAACGGGAGGTCGAGGGAGACCGCGACCGAGGTCGACTTTGAGCCTTCATGGCCTCGAGTATCGGCTCGGTCTCCGAGGTCGACTTCGATGCCGATGTCCCGGTGGTTGTGGCAGATGCGCCAGACAGGCTGGCCATCAGTGCCCGCTGCTGTTCCATGAAGGCAGACAGTCTGCTCTCCAAGGCTGTCAACCTGAGACCCAGCTCAGGAGACTCAGCAGTCCCCGACTCGGGCCCCGGCGGCGCCGGGCCTGATGTCGGATCCCTGGGAGGAGAGTCCACGAGGACTACAGAACTTACGTGTCCAGCAGACTCCGGCACCACTCGAGGAACTTTGGAAGGCTTCTCCTGTTCCACGGGCCCAGGGCGACAGTCGGGGGTCTGAGACCTGGCCCTCGAGGAGCCAGGGACCTCCTCTGACGACGCCCTCGCGAGCCGCTTCTTCCTCTTGCGTTCCCGGTCGGGGGATCCCATGTCCGAGGAGCCACGACGGTTCTCGGGATACGAATCCCGAGATGTCGAGGCCTCAGATGAGGTCCAGGCCCGGCCGGAGGCCGAGTCAGAAAAAAGCCTTTTTTGCTGCTGGCGACTTCGCAATGCCTTGGAAGACATCTTCCCACATGGTCCACACGTCTTAGGGTCGTGATCAGGACCGAGGCACAGGAGGCAGCAGTTGTGCGTGTCGGTGAGAGACATCAGCTTCTTGCACTGATCACACTTTTTAAAACCGCTGGAAGCCATCGGGGAAAAAAGAGTCCCCGAGAGGTCAAAGGACCGGCCTTCCAGGGAAAAAGAATAAAAGGGCGCAAACGCCAGCCACGAAGGGCAAAAACTGAAAAAGAAGAACGGGATCGATACCGTTGTACCGAACCCGGCGTGGAGGGGAACCGGCGTCGAACCGAAGAAGAAAAATAGCGAGAATCGCTCAAAAAATCAAACTTTTTTCCAGGATGACTGGACACACGTCCGGTGGGCTTCTCGGATAAAGAGAGACTGAGGTAAGATGGCACCTTTAGGCGGGAAGGGAACCGCGCATGCATGCCTGCATTCCCAAAGGCTTTCATGGAAAGCTGGGGAAATGCTCCGCAAGGGCTTCATCGAAGTCGATGTCACCCATATGTGAGGACTGACTTCCTGCTTGGTCCTGGAGAAAAGGATAAAGCTCTTTTACAGTCCAAGGTATGAAGATTCCTTTCTGCATTTGATGCATGAGGCCTTGGAAAGAACACAGGCAGGTAGACCGCTTGGTTTAGATGAAAAGGCGAGACCACCTTTGGCATAAAGCGTGGATGAGTCCTAAGGACTAACCTGCATTGATGGAACCTTGTATAAGGTGGATCAGCCACTAGTGCTTGCAACTCACTAATGTGACGTGCTGATGTGATTTCAATGAGAAAGATAACTTTCAAAGAAAGGAATTTCAATGAGTTAGTAGCTAGGGGTTCGAAAGGTGGCTTTATGAGCTGACCAAGGACCCGGTTTAAGTCCCATGCCACTGGTGGTGGCCTAAGGGGAGGCTTAGTAAGAAGGCGGCCTCTCATAAATCTTGCTACAAGAGGATGGGAGGAAATAGTTTGTCCATTTAGAGGCTTGAAAGAAGCTGAAATAGCACTCAAATGGACTCTTACTGAAGTAGTCTTAAGTCCTGCACTGGACAAATGAAGGAGATATTCCAGTAATGATTCCAGAGGTATCCGAAGGGGGATAAGACCCTTCTGCGAGCACCATATGGTAAACATCTTCCATTTAAAAACATAAGAGCATATTGTGGAAGGTTTCCTGGAAGCATAAAGGACATCCTTTACTTGCTGAGGGAGGTTAAGATCATGAAAATCTAGGCCTTCAGCAACCAAGCTCTGAGATGCAGAGACTAGGGATTGGGATGCCATAATATTCCGTCCTCCTGTGACAGGAGATCTGGAGCAGATCCTAACTCCAGGGAGGGAGCTTGAGAGAGATGTAGAAGCAGAGGATACCACACTTGCCGTGGCCAATGTGGAGCTATGAGAATCATTATTATTTATTATTATTATTATTTAATACACACTTATATACCGCTGCTTCCAGCGATCAGCAGCGGTTCGATTCTTCTTCTGGGGATGTCAATCAGGGCAGGGAGGGGACAGTAATTATATAGATCTGAGGGTAGGTCACAGCACACAGGGTTAGTGTCATGGGGGACTTCGTTATACATATTTACATTTATACATAATTATTTACAATTGTACAATTACCCTTCTTTTTGAATTACACCTTTTCCATAATTTATATATTCGGAATTATCCTTGTATTATACATCTTCACATATTCCTACATAAAGTGGTATCTAACGCACTTGAGAGTCATGGCTGATTATAATAGCATTTGAATAGGTGAGTTTTTAACTCTTTCCTGAAGATTGCCCTCTGTCTCTCTGAAGCTTGAACAGGGTTTTGGGAATTAGGGGAATAGGTGGAAAGGCATAAAGGAAGTCTTGCCCCCAGTGAAGGAGGAAAGCATCCCTGGCCTGAGAGCCCTGAGCCGGAATTCTGGAACAGAACCGGGGAAGTTTGGCATTCAACGGACTTGCAAAGAGGTCTATGTCCGGGGTTCCCCAAATTTGAAAGATCTTGACCACCCGGTCTGCATGCAGAGACCATTCGTGTGGAAGCAGAACTCGACTGAGTCTGTCTGCCCAAGAGTTCTGTATGCCTGGAAGATACACTGCCAGGAGATGAATCTGATGCTCTCTGGCGAGGGCCAATAATCGCAAAGCTTCGTTGCAAAGCGACAGAGAGCCTGCTCCTCCCTGCTTGTTCACGTAGAACATGGCTACTTGATTTTCCATGTGGATGAGGACTGTCTTGTAGCTGAGCAGGGTGTGGAACATTCGAAGAGCAAGGAAGATTGCTCTGAGTTCTAAGAGACTGATATGTAGATGAGTCACATGTAGAGACCAAGTGCCCTGGGTAGAGAGGTCTTGTAGATGCGCTCCCCAACCCACCGGTGAAGCATCTGTTGTGAGAGTTGCCTGGGGTAAAGGCTGTTGAAACGGGGACCCCAGCAACAGGTTCTGAGTGGACTGCCACCACTGGAGAGACAAAATGAGACGATTTGTGTTTGCTATTTTGTCTGACAGGCACCCTGATGCCTGGGCCGCTCTCATATGGAGGCGAGCATAAGGAACCACATGCACGGTAGATGCCATGTGGCCTAGTAGTTCTAGCATTTCTGGAGCAGTGAGATGAGGCTTTAGCACTGCTTGAGAAACTAACTGCACCATACGAAGGCAACGGGCCTGGGGAAGATAGGCCCTTGCTTTTCTGGTATCCAGCAAAGCTCCTATGAATTCTAGAGACTGAGTAGGAGTTAGACAGGATTTTGGGATGTTTATGACCAGACCCAAATACTGAAGGATGCGCATTGTGCAAGAAAGAGAAATCCTGGCTTCTGACTCTGATGGGGCTCGAATGAGCCAGTCGTCTAAGTAAGGGAAGACGAATATCCCTGAGTGCGGAGAAATGCTGCTACTACAGCCATGCATTTCGTCAACACGCTTGGTGTTGGGGCCAGGCCAAAAGGAAGCACCCTGTATTGTTAGTGCTTTCCTTGAAAAAGGAACCGAAGGAACTTTCTGTGGGTTGGATGTATGAGAACATGAGTGTACGCATCCTTGAGATCTAGAGAACAAAGCCAATCCTGACTCTGAAGATATGGCAGCAGAGTTCCTAGAGAAATCATCTTGGATTTCTCTTTGAACAGGAATTTGTTCAATTCTCTGAGGTCTAAGATAGATCTGTATACCCCTGTTTTCTTTGGGATAAGGAAATAGGGGGAGTAAAACCCTGTACCCTGTTGATGAATGGGTACTTCTTCTATTGCCCCTTGGGCAAGAAGCATAGTGACCTCTTGATCTATCAGGTTGATAAGAGAGGTCTGAGAATTGAACTGTCTTACCATTGTGTGAGGGGGCATGCACAGAAAGTGAAGCTTTACCCCTCTTTTATAATGGAGAGTGTCCAATGCTCTGCTGTTATCTGCCCCCATCTGGGGGCAAAATGACATAACCTTCCTGGAATGGTGGAAGGCTCTGGACCGTTGAGGGCCAGGAAGGCTCAGTTCTCTAGATGAAAGTCAAAGGCCTTGTGGAGGCTGAGACTGCTGAGACGGTTGAGGCTTGGCAGTCTTTGCTTTCCTCTGTTTAGGTGGTTGCTGACCCTTTCGGACAAGCTGACCTGCAGAACGTCCCTGCTGGGAATAAGAGGGATTAAACCTCTTCTTTTTCGAGAAGAAAGGCTTCTTGAAAGATTTCTTTCTGGCAGGATCAGCTGTGCCTTTGGACAACCTATCCAAAGTAGAGTTGTCAGCATCCATCTCATTGGCTTTTTCTTGCCAATTCTTGCCGAATAGGTTTTCACCTGTACAAGGAATATTTCCCAGTTTGTCCTGCACCCAGAGCTCCAAATCGGATGCCTGGAGCCAGGCAATTCTTCGTGCACCTATGGCTATGGCAGAGGTTCCGTTTATGCACTCAAAACAGTCAAAAGCTGCACGAATGACAAACTTCGAAACATCCTGGGTATGCTTAACCAGTGTGAGACAATCCTGCCTTTTGTCCTCAGGAAGAAGAGGGCTCAAAACCTCTAAATCTCCTGTGACCTCTTTAAGGTACATTCCCATATATAAAATATAGGAACTGATCCTGGCAGAAAGCATGGAAGCCTGGAAAGTACGACGTCCAAAGGCATCCAAAGTTCTACACTCACATCCTGGAGGATTAGAGGCACGCCTCTTTGCACTCCTGATCCTTCTCACAGCTGACTCCACAACAATGGAGTGGTGAGGAAGCTGAGTTTTTTGGAAGCCAGAACAAGGAGGGACTCGATACATAGTATCCAGTCTGCGAGAGTGAGGAGAGGTGGTAAGAGGTGTCTCCCACATTCTCAGCATGAGATCATATAAAATCTCATGGATAGGCAAGGTAGCCGCCTCCTTAGGAGCTTTGGGATATTGTAAAATCTCCAGCTCCTTAGCTCTGGGCTCTGTTTCAGGAGTCACTGTAATGGACAACCCACGAGCCATCTCTCTGATGAAATCCTGAAATGAGATATCCTCTGGAGGAGACATCCTACGTTTAGGGGAGGAAGGCTCCTTCGGGAGAAGTATCCCGGTATCGGCAGAGCTATCAGAATCCTCGGAGGATTCGAAGTACCGTCTGTCTGGATGCTCTTGAAGAGCCCGATACCCGTACTGACCGAAGTCGGTAACGGGGGTAATCGGTACCGGTGTAAAAGCACCGGACGGCATCGCATGACTGGGTACCGGCAAAGCCAATACTGATGTCAATGTCGATGCTATCAGTACCGGTACCGATACCGGTATCGGTGCCGGTACCGACTGAACCATCTGACGCAGTTCTGAGGGCGTCGATACCGCAAGGAGAGCCGCCAGACTGCGCTCAATAGCCAGGAACCTCTGGTCTATCGACGCTGCTGATGCTTGGGTGTCGGAACTGGACGCAACCGGTACCCCAGAGCATGGCACCAGTAGTTCTGCTGAGGTTGAGGCCTCGAGAACATTCTGGAGCCCCGATAATGCTTTGGAAGCCGAAGCCTCCCGCCGGGGCAATTTTGCCGATGTGGAACCCTCAAGGGCAACACCAGAGGCATCTCGATGCTTGGCAGGAGATCTACCCTTTGAGGACCGGCTAGACTTATGTTTAGTTACCTGAGATCCATGGGAGGAAAGAGTAGTGGATCTGTGGAATAGTCTCCCAGTGGAGGTGGCAGAGATGAGGACAGTAACTGAATTCAAAAAAGCATGGGACAAACACAGAGGATCTCTAAAGGTAAAAAGGGGACTGTTGTAGTTGTTATGGAAGGACAGACTAGATAGGCCATGTGATCTTTTTCTGTCGTCATATTTATATGTTTCTATATGGCCTCTGTCTCTCTGAAGCTTGAACAGGGTTCTGGGAATTAAGGGAATGGGTGGAAAGGCATACAGTAAGTCTTCACCCCAGTAAAGGAGGAAAGCATCCCTGGCCTGAGCCCCCTGAGCCGGAATTCTTGAACAGAAACGGGGAAGTTTGGCATTCCACAGACTTGCAAAGAGGTCTATGTCCAGGGTTTCCCAAATTTGAAAAACCTTGGCTACCTGGTCTGCATACAGAGACCACTCGTGTGGAAGCAGAACTCGACTGAGTCTGTCTGAACAAGAGTTTTGTATGCCTGGAAGATACACCGCCAGGAGATGAATCTGATGCTCTCTGGCGAGGGCCCATAGTTGCAAAGCTTCGTTGCAAAGCGACAGAGAGCCTGTTCCCCCCTGCTTTGTCACGTAGAACATGGCTACTTGATTGTCTGTATGAATAAGGACTGTCTTATAGCTGAGCAGGGTGTGGAACACTTGAAGAGCAAGGAAGATTGCTCTGAGCTCCAAGAGACTGATATGTAGATGAGTCTCCTGTGGAGACCAGGTGCCTTGGGTGGAGAGGCCTTGCAGATGAGCTCCCCAACCCATCGGAGAAGCATCTGTTGTGAGAGTTGCCTGGGGTAAGGGCTGTTGAAAAGGAGACCCCAGCAACAGGTTTTGAGTGGACTGCCACCACTGGAGGGAGAAAATAAGGCGACTTGTTTTTGTTATTTTGTCTGACAGGCATCCTGATGCCTGGGTCCACTGAGTGGATAAAGTCCACTGAGTGGATAAAGTCCACTGGGCTGCCCTCATATGCAAGCGAGCATAGGGAACCACATGCACGGTAGATGCCATGTGGCCTAATGGTTGTAGCATTTCTCGGGCAGTGAGAAGAGACTTTAGCACTGCTTGAGAAGCTAACTGCACCATGCGAAGGCAACGGGCCTGCGGGAGATAGGCCCTTGCCTTTCTGGTATCCAGCAAAGCTCCTATGAACTCCAAAGACTGAGTGGGAGTTAGACTGGATTTTGGGATGTTTATTACCAGACCCAAATACAGCATAGTTACTCACCTGTAACAGGTGATCTCCAGGAACAGCAGGAATTTAGTCCTCACATATGGGTATCGTCGGTACCGACGGAGCCTGCGCGGGAACGCTCCCCAGCGTCCAATTAGAAAGCTTTTGGGAGCATCCCACAGCGCCTGCGTGCTGCCTTCCAGCCTTTCCCAACTGCCTCTCTCCAGTTGAGTTTTAAAGCTGAGACAAAGAGAGAGAGAGGGAAAGGAGATAGAGAGATACAACTCCTAGGGGAGGTGGGTGGGTTGTGAGAAATAAATTCCTCCTGTTCCCGGAGATAACCTGTTACAGGTGAGTAACTATGCTATCTCCAGGAACAAGCAGGAATGTACTCATCACATATGGGGACTCCCTAGCTCTAGGTGCCAGGGAGAGACCCTGGAAGTTGTGTGTCCCTGAACAGGGCTCCCCTTCCCCCCATGGATCTCAGGCATCCTACCAGGGATGGTTGGTAGGAGTTGATTAGGTATGGAACAGGTGTTGTTGAACAGCCTGACCAAACAAGGCATCCCGGCGGGAGTCCTTGTCTAAGCAGTAATGGGCTGTGAAGGTATGAACCGAGGCCCAAATGGCTGCTCGACAGATGTCTTCGATAGACACAGAGTGCAGATGAGCCATTGAGGCTGCCATTGCCCTTACATTGTGAGCTGTGACATGGCCCTCCAGAGAAAGGTTCTTACTCTGATAGGCGAAGGAAATACACTGAGCAATCCAGTTAGAGAGTGTTCTCTTGGAGACTGGACATCCCAAATGAGAAGGATAAAAACAACAAAGAGTTGAGAGGACTTTCTATGTTGCTGTGTTCTTTGTAAGTAAAAGGCTAAAGCTCTTTTACAGTCCAAGGTATGAAGATTCCTTTCTGCATTTTATGCATGAGGCCTTGGAAAAAACACAGGCAGGTAGACCGCTTGGTTTAGATGAAAAGGCGAGACCACCTTTGGCATAAAGTGTGGATGAGTCCTAAGGACTACCTTGTCATGATGGAACCTTGTATAAGGTGGATGAGCTACTAGCGCTTGCAGCTCACTAATGCGGCGTGCTGATGTGATTGCAATGAGAAAGATAGCCTTCCAAGAAAGGAATTTCAAGGAGGTAGTAGCTAAAGGTTCAAAGGGTGGCTTCATGAGCTGCCCAAGAACCAAGTTTAAGTCCCATGCCACCGGGGATGGCCTAATGGGAGGCTTAGTTAGAAGAAGGCCTCTCATAAATCTTGCAATAAGAGGATGAGAGGAAATAGGTTGTCCATTTAGAGGCTTAAAGGAAGCTGCAATAGCACTCAACTGGACTCTTACTGCACTGGACAAATGAAGGAGATACTCCAGCAATGATTCCAGAGGTATCGTAAGGGGGTTAAGACCCTTCTGTGAATACCATATGGTAAACCTTTTACACTTAAAAGCATAAGAGCGTCTTGTGGAAGGTTTCCTGGAAGCAAAAAGAATATCTTTTACTTGCTGAGGAAGATTAAGATCTTGGAGATCTAGGCCTTCAGCAACCAAGCCCTATGATGCAGAGACTGGGGATTGGGATGCCATAACACTCCGCCCTCCTGAGATAGGAGATCTGGAGCAGACCCTAACTCCAGGGAGGGAGCTTGAGAGAGATGTAGAAACAGAGGGTACCACACTTGCCGTGGCCAATATGGAGCTATGAGACTCATACGGCCTCTGTCTCTCTGAAGCTTGAACAGGGTTTTGGGAATTCGGGGAATGGGTGGAAAGGCATAAAGGAAGTCTTGCCCCTAGTGAAGAAGGAAAGCATCCCTGGCCTGAGATCCCTGAGCCGGAATTCTGGAACAGAACCAGGGAAGTTTGGCACTCAAAGGGCTTGCAAAGAGGTCTATGTCCGGGGTTCCCCAAATTTGAAAGATCTTGACCACCTGGTCTGCATGCAGAGACCATTCGTGTGGAAGCAGAACTTGACTGAGTCTGTCTGCCCAAGAGTTCTGTATGCCTGGAAGATACACTGCCAGGAGATGAATCTTATACCCTCTGACGAGGGCCCATAGTCGCAAAGCTTCGTTGCAAAGCGACAGAGAGCCTGTTCCTCCCAGCTTGTTCACGTAGAACATGGCTACTTGATTGTCCGTGTAGATGAGGACTGTCTTGTAGCTGAGCAGGGTGTGGAACACTCGAAGAGCAAGGAAGATTGCTCTGAGTTCTAGGAAACTGATATGTAGATGAGTCTCCTGTGGAGATGAAGTGCCCTGGGTGGACAGGTCTTGTAGATGCGCTCCCCAACTCACCAGTGAAGCATCTGTTGTGAGAGTTGCCTGGGGTAAAGGCTGTTGAAACGGGGATCCCAGCAACAGGTTCTGAGTGGACTGTCACCACTGGAGAGACAAAATGAGACGATCTGTGTTTGCTATTTTGTCTGACAGGCACCCTGATGCCTGGGTCCACTGAGTGGATAAAGTCCACTGGGCCGCTCTCATATGGAGGCGAGCATAAGGAACCACACGCACGGTAGATGCCATGTGGCCTAGTAGTTGTAGTATTTCTCGAGCAGTGAGATAAGGCTTTAGCACTGCTTGAGAAACTAACTGCACCATGCGAAGGCAACGGGCCTGGGGAAGATAGGCCCTTGCTTTTCTGGTGTCCAGCAAAGCTCCTATGAACTCAAGACTGAGTAGGAGTTAGACAGGATTTTGGGATGTTTATGACCAGACCCAAATACTGAAGGATGCGCATTGTGCAAGATAGAGAAATCCTGGCTTCTGACTCTGATGGGGCTCGAATGAGCCAGTCGTCTAAGTAAGGGAAGACGAATATCCCTAGAGTGCGGAGAAATGCTGCTACTACAGCCATGCATTTTGTGAACACCCTTGGTGCTGAGGCCAGGCCAAAAGGAAGCACCCTGTATTGTCAGTGCTTTCCTTGAAAAAGGAACCAAAGGAACTTTCTGTGGGTTGGATGTATGAGAACATTAGTGTACGCATCCTTGAGATCTAGAGAACAAAGCCAATCCTGACTCTGTAGTATGGCAGCAGAGTTCCTAGAGAAATCATCTTGAATTTCTCTTTGAACAGGAAGTTGTTCAATTCTCTGAGGTCCAAGATAGGTTTCTTTGGGATAAGGAAATAGGGGGAGTGAAACCCTGTACCCTGTTGATGAATGGGTACTTCTTCTATTGTCCCTTGGGCAAGAAGCATAGTGACCTCTTGATCTAACAGGTTGATAAGAGAGGTCTGAGAATTGAACTGTCTTACCATTGTGTGAGGGGGCATGCACAGAAAGTGAAGCTTTACCCCTCTTTTATAATGGAGTGTGTCCAATGCTCTGCTGTTATCTGCCCCCATCTGGGGGCAAAATGACATAACCTTCCTGGAATGGTGGAAGGCTCTGGACCGTTGAGGGCCAGGAAGGCTAAGTTCTCTAGATGAAAGCCAACGGCCTTGTGGAGGCTGAGACTGCTGAGACGGTTGAGGCTTGGACAACCTATCCAAAGCAGAGTTGTCAGCATCCATCTCATTGGCTTTTTCTTGCCAATTCTTGCCGAATTGGTTTTCACCTGTACAAGGGATATTTCCCAGTTTGTCCTGCACCCAGAGCTCCAAATTGGATGTCTGGAGCCAGGCAATTCTTCGTGCACCTATGGCTATGGCAGAGGTTCTGCTTATGCACTCAAAACAGTCAAAAGCTGCACGATTGACAAACTTCGAAACATCCTGGGTATGCTTAACCAGTGTGAGATAATCCTGCCTTTTGTCCTCAGGAAGAAGAGGGCTCAAAACCTCTAAATCTCCTGTGACCTCTTTAAGGAACTGATCCTGGCAGAAAGCATGGAAACCTGGAAAGTACGACGTCCAAAGGCATCCAAAGTTCTACACTCACGTCCTAGAGGATTAGAGGCATGCCTCTTTGCACTCCTGATCCTTCTCATAGCTGACTCCACAACAATGGAGTGGTGAAGAAGCTGAGTTTTTTGGAAACCAGGACAAGGAGGGACTCGATACATAGTATCCAGTCTGCGAGAGTGAGGGGAGGTGGTAAGATGTGTCTCCCACATTCTCAGCTTGAGATCATATAAAATCTCATGGATAGGCAAGGTAGCCGCCTCCTTAGGAGCTTTGGGATACTGTAAAATCTCCAACTCCTTAGCTCTGGGCTCTGTTTCAGGAGTCACAGTAATGGACAACCCACGAGCAACCTCTCTGATGAAATCCTGAAAGGAGATATCCTCTGGAGAAGACATCCTACGTTTAGGGGAGGAAGTCTCCTTTGGGAGAAGTATCCTGGTACCGGCAGAGCTATCAGAATCCTCTGAGGATTCTAAGTACCGTCTGTCCGGATGCTCTTGAAGAGCCCGATACCCGTACCGACCAAAGTTGGTAACGGGGGTAATCGGTACCAGTGTATTGGCACCGGACGGCATCGCATGACTGGGTACCGGCAAAGCTGATACCGATGTCGATGCTATCGGTACCAATACCGGTATCGGTGCCGGTACAGATTGAACCGTCTCAACGCGGTTCGGAGGGCATCGATGCCACAAGGAGAGCCGCCAGACTGCGCTCAATAGCCAGGAACCCCTGGTCTATCGACGCTGCCGATGCCTAGGTGTCGGTACTGGACGCAACCGCTACCCCAGAGCATGGCATCAGTAGTTCTGCCGAGGTCGAGGCCTCGAGACCATCCTGGAACCCCGATAATGCTTTGGGCCGAAGCCTCCCGCAGGGGTAATTTCGCCGGTGCAGAATCCTAAAGGGTAACGCCAGAGGCATCTCGATGCTTAGAAGGAGATCTACCCTTTCAGGACCAGCTGGACTTATGTTTAGTTATCTGAGATCCACGGGAGGAAGAAACAGCCCTGGAAGATGTCGATGCCACCGAAGCTGCATCAGAGGGAAACAGGGTACTGAGCTTGGCAGCTCGGTTCTTTCGACCTCTCTTGGACATCATGGCACAGGTCATACATTCCGAGATGGAATGGTCAGGATCTAAACATTTCAGATATCACTCATGGGTGTCGGTGACAGAGATGGTACCGCCACACTTGGTGCACTTTTTAAAACCCGAAGAGGGTTTTTCCATTGTGGGAAAAATCTTGGGCCTAAGGCCCAAAATGGCGCGTGCACCTGGAAAAAATAGGAAAAAGTACTAAGAAATTTTTTTATTTTTTAAAGAAAAGAAAGAAAGAAAGAAAAAACGGTGGTACCGGTAAAGCGTCGAGGAAGGCAGCCGCGACCACAAAAAAGAAGGATAATTTTGCTGCGACCACAAAAAAGGAGGAAAAGTTTCTGCAGTGACAGGAACACGACCTGCTGGCTCCGCGGAAAACGAAGAACTAGAGAGAGGCAGTTGGGAAAGGCAGGAAGGCAGCACGCAGGCACTGTGGGATGCTCCCAATAGCTTTCTAATTGGACGCTGGGGAGCGTTCCCAGCAATACCCATATGTGATGACTACATTCCTGCTTGTTCCTGGAGATAAAGTTGGCTCTCATCAAGCCTACTTCTGCCAGCCTCTATATGCTCACATAACTCCTCTTCTCAATTTGCTTCACCGGATCCCTATCCATTTCCGTATTAAGTTAAAACTTCTCTTTCTAATCTATAAGTGCATTCATTCTTCTGTTCCTCACTACCTTTCCTCTCTCATCTCTCCCTACACCCCTCCTCAGGAACTCCGCTCTTCTGCCAGATTGCTTCTATCTGTGCCTTTCTCTTATACTGCCAACTCCAGACTTCGATCTTTTTCACCTTGCTGCTCCTTATACCTGAAACAAATTACCTGAGTCTCTTATGTCAGCTTCATCTCTGGCCCTTTTCAAATCCATATTGAAAACTCACCTCTTCAATATGCTTTTGGATCTTGATCCGTTTAGACTCCTATGTGTTTCCTTACCATTCCCCTAGATGTATCCTTGTCCTGTTGTGTTGTCTGTCTTGACTAGATTGCAAGCTTTGATGAGCATGGACAGCGCTGCATATGCCTTGCAGCGCTATATAAACGATCATTAGTAGTAGCCAGCACACCTCTACTTTCTAATACCTTCATCCATTTGACCTCACTACCGATTTACATGGATATATTTAGCAAATTAGAGTACTATGTATGGTCTCGGAACTTTCTCTGAGGACTTATCAATCTGCACCTGCAAAATTAAATATTGCCACAGGAATATCTTTTTTTTTTTTATGGTGTGCTGATCTTTTCACTCTGAGATTTGGTCTTATTGTTTTATCCTCTGATGCTTTTACTACAGGATGTCACTCAATAGTGTTTTTGGTTTATATCTTATTCCTATTGATCATGTTAATTGTTCTGTATTCTGAACCTTCCTATGAGTGCTCTGGTTGTTCAACGAGTCATAAACCGATCTAACAGATAAATAATAACACACTAAATTGGCCTCCAGAACCGTCACCATTACTTACTCTCTGAAATATGCAATAAGCACAAAAGTGGAAGAATATCTTTTGGGATAACCTACCAATTACACTTGAGGTAGTTCCTCCTGGACATCCTACGGTTGAAAGGCATGGGCCATTATTCCCTGCACTAGAAACATAGATAATATTGTATTTCCACACAGCTTCATTGATGGCTTCACAAATTCTCCTGTAATACATAAAAATAAATATTATGCAGATTTCATTATGACAAATATGCCTGTTAAAATCAATAAATGCTTTCATGCCACATCACAAAAGTATAGTTCTTAGCAGCTAAAGAGAATCCTCTTCCAAACTTACTGCTCCAGCCAGGAAACAGCAAAGCTGCTCACCTGTAAAAAGCGGTGCCTAAAGACAGCACTTTGCAGTTCACCACATTATAGAGCCATGTAAGTGTGCATAGTGCTCCACTGACTATAAGAGAGTCTTCTAGAAAGAGCTATAAACCCTTATTAAAAAAAAGAGAATTCCAATCCTATTGGGGTCCATTGATTCTTCCTAGTTCCATTCATATGACTTTGACTGAGAAAGAAAGTTTTAAAAAGAAGGAAGATTAACTACTATCTTCAGACAACACCTTTTATAGGTAAAGCAATTCGCTCTCTCTGAAGATAAAATAGGGAATCCTAGTAAATACTACTACCAAATATTTCTACAGTTGAAAGTCATTAAAAAAAAATCATCCACCAATTGGTGGAAGTATATTTTTGTTGGACGTAACTTATCTATTTTGAAAATATGAATGTTGTTGTTAAGTGCCGTCGAGTCAGAGTCGACTCAAGGAGACCCTCTGGATAGCTATCCTAAATTGTGTTCGGTCTTCAGTCAGGCGGCTCATTGTTGACAGACTGGTAACCCATAGCTGCTGCTATTGTATCGATCCATCTCATTGCTGGCCTTCCTCTTTTGCATTGACCTTCTATCTTGCCAAGCATGATGTCTTTCTCTAATGATCTCTCTCTTCGCATGATGTGTCCAAAGTATGAAAGTCGAAGTCTTGTCATCTGAGCTTCTAAAGAAAGCTTAGGTTTGATCTCCTCTAGTACCGACTGGTTTGTTCTTCGGGCAGTCCATGGTATACACAGTATTCGCCGCCAGCACCATAATTCAAAGGCATCAATTTTCTTCCTGTCTATCTTTTTCACTGTCCAGCTTTCACATCCATATGATGTTATTGAAAATACCATGGCTTGAACAAGTCGAATCTTTGTATGGATAGAGACATCTCTGCTCGAGGATCTTATCTAGGTCTTTCATAGCCATTCTGCCAAGAGCAATGCGTCATCTGATTTCTTGACTGCTTGTTGCTTCTTTATTGATAGTTGATCCAAGTAGGTTAAAGTTGTTCACGATTTCAATTTCTTCTCCTTCAACGATGAACCTGTTGATTATGCCAGTTGTCATGATCTTTGTCTTCTTTACATTAAGGTGCAGGCCCATTTTGAAACTATGTTCTTTGATTGTGAGAAGTAAATGTTTCAGATCATCTTCACTTTCAGCCAGTAATGTGGTATCATCAGCACAGCGAAGGTTGTTGATGAGTCTTCCACCAATCTTCAAACCTCTGTTGTCTTCATACAGTCCTGCTTCTCTGATGATTTGTTCTGCATATAAATTAAACAGGTAGGGGGAAAGTATGCAGCCTTGTCTTACACCTTTGCTTATTTTAAACCATTATGTTTCTCCTTGTTTCGTTTGAACTGTTGCTTCTTGATCAATGTACAGATTGTACAAGAGTACGATCAGGTGTTCTGGTATACCCATGCGTCTTAATCTGGCCCAGAGTTTCTCATGGTTTACACAGTCAAAAGCCTTGCTATAGTCGATAAAGCACAAATAGATATCCTTTTGGTATTCTTTAGTTTTTTCAAGGATCCATCTCACATCCGCAATGATGTCTCTCATTCCTCGCCCTTTCCTGAACCCTGCTTGCACTTCAGGTAGTTCTTGTTCCAGGTATGGTTGTAGTCTCTTTTGAATAATCTTCAGTAGAATCTTGCTGGCATGTGGGATCAGAGCGATTGTGCGATAATTTCCACAGTCAGTTGGATCATCTTTCTTTAGTATTGGAATAAACACAGATCTTTTCCAGTCAGTTGGCCATGATGTTGTCTTCCATATTTCTTGGCAGAGTCTTGTAAATACGGTAACAGCTGCATCAGATTGCTGTAATACTTCTATGGGAATGCTATCAATGCCTGGTGCTTTGTTCTTTGATAAGTACTGAAAAATACACCCCAGAAAAATCAATCCCAACTGTCCAAAAATATACTTTGATTTCAAACGCAGCCCATATTTATTGGAACTATACCATACCTATTTCCCAAAAAATACCATACACTCTAGTAAGTGAATTTGTATCCTATACCTTATTACCAATTTTTGTCAGATCACTCACCGTGAACAGGAACTTTCCTGCTCTCGAAGTGAGTCCTCCTTTTTATTCAATTTAAAATGACCAAAGGCCATAAAAACAGAACCGGCAGCACCATAAGAACATAAGATATGCCATACTGGGTCAGACCAAGGTCCATCAAGCCCAGTATTCTGTTTCCAACAGTGGCCAATCTAGGTCATATGTACCTAGCAGTTTCCCCAAGAGACACAAGTTCCACAATGCTTATACTGGGTCAAGCATTGATATCTTCGGTCACTTCTTAATAATGGTTTATGGACCTTTCCTCCAGGAACTTGTCCAAACCTTTTTTAAACCCAGCTACACTAACAGCCTTTACTACATCCTCCGGTAACAAATTCCAGAGATTGATTACACGTTGAGTGAAAAAATATTTTCTTTTATTAGTCTTAAATAGTTTACCCTGTAGCTTCATTGCATGTCCCCTAGTCTTTCTATATTCTGATAAGGTAAACAATCGATCTACATTTACCCGTTCCACTCCGTTCATTAATTTATAGACTTCTATCATATCTCCCCATAGCCGTCTCTTTTCCAGGTTAAAGAGCCCTAACTTTTTTAGCCTTTCTTCATAGGAGTATCCTTCCATCCCCTTTACCATTTTGGTGGCTCTTCTCTGTACCTTTTCTAAAATCGCTATATCCTTTTTAAGATACGGTGACCAGAATTGCACACAATATTCAAGGTGCGGTCTCACCATGGAACGATATAGAGGCATTATATCATCTTTTGTTTTATTTTCCATTCCTTTCCTTATCATACTTAGCATTCTATTTGCTTTCTTGGCCGCTGCTGCACACTGGGCCGAGGGTTTTAACATGGTATCCACAATGACGCCTAAATCTTTTTCCTGGGTGGTGGTTCCTAATGTGGAACCTTGCATCGTGTAACCATAGTTTGGGTTGTTCTTCCCTAGGTGCATAACCTTGCACTTGTCCACATTAAATTTCATCTGCCATTTTGATGCCCAGTCTTCCAATTTATCAAGATCCTCTTGCAATTTTCACAATCCTCTTGGGTTTTAACAACTTTAAATAGTTTTGTGTCATCTGCAAATTTGATAACCTCACTCGTTATTCCACTTTCCAGGTCATTTATGAATATGTCAAAAAGCAGCGGACCCAGCACAGATCCCTGGGGTACACCACTATTCACCTTTCTCCATTGGGAAAATACACCATTCAGCTGTCTACTCTGTATATGACAACTCAACAGTCCCAACCGACACCACATCCATTCCACTTAACTTAAATAGAAAAATTCTTCCGTAGTGCAAGATAGTCTTTTCACTCCCTTTTGTAATATATGTTCTAATTGCCCGTGCCATTTGATCTATGTGAGAAAAACCACTCGTCCAATTAGAAAACGGTTGTTGGAACACCGTTCTTGTATCAACTCTAGAGTGCCATCGGCCCCACTAGTCCCGTATTGTCAGACTAAGGGCCATACTTTTGCTGATTTGCACTGGCGAATTTTAGATGTTGTACCTCCACTGCCTATGGGGGGAGACCGTCAGGCGCAATTACATCTGAAAGAACAACAATGGATTTTTCGCTTACGGTCGTTAACCCCTGCAGGCATGAACAGTGAGATTGATTGGTGGAGCCTACATCTTTGATTGGTGAATATCGTATCAGCATGTGATGTCACTGATTTCCTGACATCTCGCTCAGCTGTGATTTAAATGGAACTGGACTGGAGCAAGGTTCATTCGCCTGAGGAAGAGCTGAGAAGCCACACGGCTTGAAACACTGATTGGTGTAGCGTGGACTTTGCGCTGGATTGATTCCTGACCGTGCCTTTGGAGTGAAAAGACCATCTTGCACTACGAAAGGAAGATCTAATTTCTACTAACCACGGAAGAATTTTCCTATTTAAGTTAAGTGGAATGGATGTGGTGTCGGCTGGGACTGTTGAGTTATCATATACAGAGTAGACAGCTGAATGGTGCTGCCGGTTCTGTTTTTATGGCCTTTGGTCATTTTAAATTGAATAAAAAGGAGGACTCACTTCGAGAGCAGGAAAGTTCCTGTTCACGGTGAGTGATCCGACAAAAATTGGTAATAAGGTATGGGATTCAAATTCACATACTAGAGTGTATGGTATTTTTTGGGAAATAGGTAGGGTATAGTTCCGATAAATATGGGCTGCGTTTGAAATCAAAGTTGTTCTTTGATAAGGCTTTCAATGCTGCTTCAACTTCTTCATCCATCACCAATGGTTCCCGATCATAGGGTACAGGTTGAAACGGCTGTTGGTCCACTTGATCTTTATCATATAAAAACTCTGTATATTCCTTCCACCTTTTCCTGATCTTCTCAGCATCATTCAACATAGAACCTTGAGTATCTTGTAACATTCCAATTCAAGGCTGGAACTTTTTCTTTAACTCTAGTAGCTTTAGGAAAGCCGATCTTGTTGTTCCTCTAATAGTTTCTGCTTCTATTTCCTTGCATGCGACGTTGTAGTACTTTTCCTTGTCCTGTCTTGCTGCACGTTGGAAATCTCTGTTGAGTTCTGTTATTGTCTTTCTTTCTCTGGTTTTAGCTTCTCTGCATTTCTGGGCAATTTTCAGAGTTTCTTCCGTCATCCATTTTGGCTGTTTTGACTTTTTCACCTTTTGTAGAGACTTCTCATTTTCTTCCAACACAACCTTCTTGATGTCATTCCATAACTCTTCTGGAGCTCTGTCATTTGTATCTAAAGCAGCAAATCGATTTTGCAGGCCGTCTTTAAATTCCAGTGGTATATTCTCAAGGTCATATTTTGCTGCATTCATGAGTGGTTTGCTCTTTTTCAATTTTAGCTTGAGTTTGCATACTAGTAGTTGATGATCTGTACCACAGTCAGCTCCAGGTTTTGTCTTTGTTGATGTTATAGAACTTTTCCATCGTTGACTTCCACAGATGTAGTCAATTTGATTTTTATACAATCCATTGGGTGAAGTCCATGTGTACATACAGTTGCCGCTTGTGTTGATGGAAGAAGGTGTTTGAGATGAATAGATCGTTGGTCTTGCAGAATTCTATCAGTCTTTCTCCAGCTTCATGTCTGTTGCCAAGTCCATATTTTCCAACTACTTGGCCTTCTTCTTTGTTGCCGTTTGCGTTCCAGTCACCCATGACTATCAGGATATCCTGTTTGCATGTTCTGTCAATTTCAGCTTGTACTTGTTCATAGAACTCTTCAATTTCATTCTCTTCTGCAGCTGTTGTTGGGGCATATACTTGAATTATAGTTGTGCTGATAGGCATTCCTCGTAGACGAATAGAGATTAAGCGTTCGCTGACTGCACTGTATTTCATTACAGTTCTTGCAATTTTCTTCTTTACTATAAATGCAACACCATTTCTTCTTTGTCTTTCATTTCCAGCATAGTAGACCATGTGATCATCTGATGCAAAATGCCCGATGCCAGTCCATTTCAGTTCGTTGACACCCAACAGATCAAGTTGTACACGTTCCATTTCATTCTTGACCACCTCCAACTTCCCTTGGTTCATGCTTCGTACGTTCCATGTTCCAATGCGTAAGACATCTTTACAGCTTCTGACTCTCATTTCATGCGCAGCTACATCAGCAGTCAGACGTCCCGAGGGCTTTGATCCAACCACATCATAAATGCTGGCTTTACTCTGAAAAGTCTTCAATAACATTCAATAACATGAAAGAAACCCAAAATAAAGTGCACTAAGGTAAAGTTGGGCTATACCCCTCAGAAGATAGAGAAAATGAAATCACTCAACTGGTTGCTTTCCATGGACAACAGAATAATTGGCTATAAAAGTGGGTGATGCCATCCAAAGGCCTTACCTGCTAATTGTCTTTCTTTGAGTTCCTCCAGTCCAGTCCTGACTTGTGGGTAGTCGCCTCTCACCAGCAGCATGGAGACTGAGTATGTCACACTTTCTGACATCACCATAGATAGGCAGCTGGCACCTCCCACCAGCCCCCAGTAATCTATTGACAAAGCTGACTCACTGGAGCAACAATTAAGAAAACATATCTTTGAAAACATTTGTCATAACCTCAATAGGCAAAAGAAAACCTCCCCTGAAAGGGGAAAAAAAAGGTTTTGGGTTTTGGTTTTTTTTGCTGATGTGGAAGCTACTTATTTATTTATTTATTTAGACAGATTTGTAGCCTAGTGGTTGGGGCAAGGTACTTCAGGCCGGAAGGTCGGGGGTTCAAATCCCACTAGATAACAGCACCCTTGGGCCGGAAGGACTGGGGTTTCTAGTCCCACAGGTGCTCCTTGTGGTCTTGGGCAAGCCACTTAACCCTCCATAGCCCATGTTCCCTGTAAAATAGTTATCTCCAAGTTATAATGCCCTGTTCAATGTAATTTCAGTTTGTTCAATGTAAACCGCACTGATGCAGAATAGCGCGGTATATAAGAGAATGTAAATAAATAAATAAATAAATAAATAAATCCTACAATCAAAGTGGTTACATAACGTTACATCACAGATATTGGGTTACATTTAACAAGTGGGAGTTCTACAACATTTAACAAGAGGGTATTTCACATCCCTTAGACATCACAGGTGGGTTATATTTAGCATGAGAGTACTTAAAACATTATACAACTAATTCGTAGGTCTAGTTGGGTATTGAATTGGCGGGGGTATTTACACCGTTCAGGAGGGTAGTGTTGTTTGTCTGCTTATAGGCTTCTGTAAAGAGCAGAAGTTTTAAGGTCTTTGCGGAATTCTGTAATGTCTTGTATTGTCCTCAGGCTTGTTGGGAGGGAGTTCCATATTGTGGCTGCCAGTAGTGATGGAGCTCTTCTTGAACTATTCTGCTTAGTCTTGTGGTATCCTACTGGTATGCCGATCATGTTGTCATTATTAGTCCTTCTTGTTCTATTAATGATATTCCTTGTTATAATATCTTGGAGTACATTTATTTATTTATTTTATTCATTTACATTCTCTTATATACCGCACTATTCTGCATCAGTGCAGTTTACATTGAACAAACTGAAATTACATTGAACAGGGCATTATAACTTGGAGATAACTATTTTACAGGGAACATGGGCTATGGAGGGTTAAGTGGCTTGCCCAAGGCCACAAGGAGCACCTGTGGGACTAGAAACCCCAGTCCTTCCGGCCCAAGGTTGCTGTCCTCTAGTGGGATTTGAACCCCTGACCTTCCGGCCTGAAGTACCTTGCCCCAACCACTAGGCCACTCCTCCACAGCCGAGAGATGATGGATGATTTTGAAGATGATCAGGACTGTTTTATATTTTGCTCTGGTCACCACTGGGAGCCAGTGTAGTTGCTGCAAGACGGGGGTGATGTGCTCAGATCTTGGGGTCTCTGTAATGATGCGTGCTGCAGTGTTTTGCACCATTTGGAGTGGATGTAAGGTCTGATGGGGGAGGCCTAGATATAACGAGTTTCCGTAATCAAGTAGAGGTGTGATAAGTGCTTGGCACACTGTGCGATAGTGATCCTGGCGGAGTAATGGTTTGATCTTTCTTATGGTTTTCAAACGATGATAGGCTTTATTTGCCGTTTTAGTGATATGAGATTTCAGGTTCAGAGCTCTGTCTATTGTAATGCCCAGGTACTTAACTTCATCTTTGACTACTATAAGTTTGTTTAGAATGCTGATAGTCTGTAGTGGAATGAAGGTAGGGTTCCTGGTGATGAACATTGCTTCAGTTTTCTCATAGTTGACCGTTAGGTTATTGTCTGTGAGCCAGGTATTCATGTCTTCAAGGCATTTAGTTACTGTTATGGTGTTCAATGCTAGCAGGTTGATGGGAGCGTACACCATGATGTCGTCAGCATAGATGTGATAGTATAGTTTGTGGTTTTTGATGATATTGCATATGGGTTGGATGTAGATATTAAAGAGCATTGATGACAGGGCGGAGCCTTGTGGTATTCCTTGCATGACGGGGAATTGTGATGATTTCTTTTGGGCGCATTTGACTTGTTGCGTTCGATCTTTCAAGTAGGAGGTGAACCATTTCATGGTATTCTTGCATAATGCTATCTGCTGTAGGCGCTGCAGTAATCTGGGGTGGGACACTGTGTCGAACGTTGCTGAGATGTCCATGAAAACTAGTAGGAATCCAATTTTTATGTTATCTATTCCTCTTAGGAGGTTGTCAAAGAGGGAAGTGAGCAACGTTTCTACACCATGCTGGGGTTTAAAGCCATGCTGATGGATGTCCAGTGGTGCATTCTTGTCGATATGGTCCTGAAGCTGCCTTTACACTGTCTTTTCAATGATTTTTGCAAGGAATGGTAGGCTAGAGATGGGGCAATATGATTTTGGATCAGATGGGCTTAGGTTGTTGCTTTTAAGTATCGGTTGTACCATGGCATGCTTGAGAGATTGCGGCATGTATCCTTGTTGGAGTGAATCTCTGACGATTTTCTGTATGTGAGGGGAGAGCTGGTTTCTTGTGACTTTGATCCATGCCACAGGACATGGGTCTGATGGTGAGGTTGTTGTATTGAGTCCATGTATTATGTCTTCTGTTTGCTGTGTTGATGTTATACTTAAGTCCTCTCAGGTTTGATGTTGCTCTTTCATTTCATGGTCATCTGTTTGATGTGTGATGGAGCATGTCTGGGTGCTATTTTTTGCTTTCATGTAGTCCGCAAATTCTTGTGGGTCAAGATGGTGGGTACATTGCTGTGTGGTGTCCTTAGTGAGCTTTTGGACAATGCTAAAGAGCCCTCTTGGTTTGTTGACTGATTTCATGATTAGGTTGGTATGGTGTTGTTTACGCTCATTTATCAGATTGTTATATTCCAGTAGCTTGGTTCTGTATTGAGTCAGGTAGTTATGAGGCTGGTTTCACCTCCATTTTCTCTCCAGTCTACAGAGCGTACGTTTTGCGTCTCTGATATCATTTGAGTACCAGGGGGCATTGGGTTTTTTTCTTGCTTGTGATTTTGTACTCGTAGGGGCTGATGCTGCATTAGATATTATTGAGTTCCATTTCTCTATGCTTAGGTCAAGGGTGTCACATTCTTGCTGGAATTGTGGGGTAATTTTGTCTATGAATGAGTCTATGTTGAAGGCTCTGTAGCGCCTGTTTATATTCTCATTTTCCTTATGTTGTGTGGGGTTATTCAGGGTCAGGGTGAATTCTATCAAGTGATGATCTGACCAAGGGACCGGCGTGGTTATTGGTGTTTTGGTGTTGCCCTGTTCCATTAATTGTGCTGGAATAAAAACCATTTGTGCCATGCTTGTGAGTTGGGGCGTTGATTATCTAGCTGTATTTTAGTGACTCCATGGCTTTTAGGAATGTTGTGGCTTCCTTACATAGAAACATAGAAACATGATGACAGAAAAAGACCACAAGGCCCATCTAGTCTGTCCTTCCATAACAACTACAACAGTCCACTTTTTACCTTTAGAGATCCTCTGTGTTGGTCCCATGCTTTTTTGAATTCAGTTACTGTCCTCATCTCTACCACCTCCACTGGGAGCCTATTCCACGGATCCACTACTCTTTCCGTAAAGAAATATTTCCGCATATCACTCCTGAATCTATCTCCCTTCACCCTCATCCCATGTCCCCTCGTAGCAGAACTTGCTTTCAATTGAAAGAGGCTCTCTCCCTGAACATTTATGCCACGGAGGTATTTAAACATCTCAATCATATCACCTCTATCCCGCCTTTCCTCTAAGGTGTACATATTAAGATCCTTAAGTCTGTCCTCATATGCTTTATAATGAAGCCCATTAATCATTTTAGTAGCAACCGTCTGCACCGACTCCATCCTGTTCACATCCTTTTGAAGGTGCGGTCTCCAGAATTGCACACCATACTCCAAATGAGGTTGCACCAAAGACTTATACAGAGGCATTATCACCTCCTTTTTTCTGCTAGCCATTCCTCTCCGTATGCACCCAAGCATCCTTCTAGCTTTTGCCGTCGCCTTTTCTACCTGTTTAGCTACTTTAAGATCATCAGACACAACCACGCCTAGGTCCCGCTCTTCTTTAGTGGACAAAAGTACTTCACCTCCTATACTGTATTGCTCCCTTGGATTGCTGCAGCCCAAATGCATGACCTTACATTTTTTAACATTAAATCCCAGCTGCCAAATTCTAGACCATTCTTCAAGCTTAGCTAGATCTCTCCTCATGTTATCTACACCTTCCTGGGTGTCTACTCTATTGCAGATTTTGGTATCATCCGCAAAGAGGCAAACCTTACCCGACAGCCCTTCCGCTATATCACTAACAAAGATGTTAAAAAGAATCAGACCAAGGACAGATCCCTGGGGCACACCACTGGTAACATCCTTGTTGGATGCGGAGGTCAGGTTGTAGTCTCCTAATACAATGAGTGGTTTATGTTTAGTGTTATGTGCACATATTGCTTCTAGTACTGTGGTGAGATGTTCAGTTGTTGCTCCAGGAGACCTGTGGGTGAGGGAGATGCTTAGGTATTTGTTAGTTATGGTGATTGTGTTGGATTCAGTTGTATTGTTGGTAGAGATTGTTTTAAATTTGTATTCTTTTCTAGCCAGGATTAGTACACCTCCTCCCCTTTTTTGTTCTCTGATGCAATTGAATGCCGAGTAGTCTGTAGGGGTTACTTGGTTTAATATAACCTGGTTTGAGTCATCTAGCCAGGTTTCAGTGATACAGATTATGTCCAGTTTTTTGCCTAGGATGAGGTCGAGGATCGTGTTCGGTTTGTTCCTGATTGATCTCGCGTTTAGTAAAGCCCACCTAATGTTGGTAGATATGATTGGGTTGGCGTGTATTATCGTCAGCCCTCCCTGGTGGCCAGTGGCTGTAAGGGTAGGCTGAGCATTTTTATTGTTTCAAGGAGGAAAGGGCTCTTTAAGGCCAAGTGCAGGTTGGTCTTTGTAGTCCAGCTCCTTGTATGAACAAATTGTATAAGCCAAATAGGGGGTATTAAGGCTTTTATTTCCCCTTTAACGCAAAGGCTCAGTAAGGCACAGAAATAAAGAAAGTCCTTTCTTTCAGGGTTCCACCAAACATAAACTAGAAGAAAAACTGTTACAAGCTTCACAGTTGATTGGAGAGGTTAACTAAAAGATTCTCTTACTTCAGAGCAACTTAAATAAGCAAAACAATTCTCTGGCACTTAGCACAAAACATGAGCATTCTCAAAGCAAAAAGTCTGTTCAATTCACAGTTCTGCTAATGACTCAAGGCTACTAGCAATGCACAAGGTACAATCCATTAATTCATCTGGAGGCATGGGAATAGGATTCTCTAGGTCTATTTCCATGGACTCTGGGTCACTGGCCTCTCCCTCTGAATTGGATGTTTCCCTTGCTGCTATACTTTCCCAGACTTTGTCTCTGTTTGCTTGCTTCCAGTAGGGCTGTTCTAAGGCTCTCAAATGAACCTGGCCTGTTCTTCTGCCCTTAGATACTGGGTTGTAAAACTGACTTGTTTCCTTTTTTCCCCCCACTGATCATCTGTTTCACCAAAGCTTCTAGGAGATAAACTTTATTTTATAAATGAAGTGGCACCATACCTGGGCTTCCTCCTGTAGCCGGTATAACTGAAGCTTTCTCTCTGAGGCACCTCTCTCTGGAGACAGGCTTTCTCTTGGAACCTTCTGATACCTCTTAATCCTGATTCAGACTCCTCCGGTGAGCGTAGGCCTCTCTCAAAGCATGGCTTTCTCCTCCCAAGCTCTTTGCCTCTGTGGTCCTTTGCTACCGAGTCTCTCTCCAGACTGACTCTCCTCGAGCTGTCTTTCTTTCTGACTTTCTCTGCTGCTTTTCCAGCTCTTACTGTTCTGGGCGTTCTGCTTGATCCAGCTACGCCGCTTGGGCTGGAGGTGTTGGCTCCTTCCGCCTGAAGTGCTTCTCCTGGCAGTCTCTCTCTGGACTGTCCCTCTCTGGACTGCTTTCCTCCAGACTGCTTCCCTCTGGACCGGTTCCTTCTCCTGGCCTGCTTTCCTCTGGACTGGTTCCTTCTGCTGGCCTGCCTTCCTCTGGACTGGTTCCTTCTGCTGGCCTGCCTTCCTCTGAACTGCCTTTCTCTTATAAAGGCATTCTACCTTTGAGTTTCCCAGGCTTGTCGTCAGGTGCAGCTGATTAGCTCTTACATAATCAGTGGCTGGGTATGTTAACTCAGCCTCAGTAGTTTTGCTCCTGCTCCCTCTAGCTGGGCTGCAAGGTAATTGCATCCTCTGCACATCAACAGCTCTGTGAAAGACAGGGTTTTTTTCTAAGTCTGCACTCTCAGTAGCTTCAGCTTCATGACAGCATACTATTAGTGGAGGTTGAGGGCGTAGTCCATGTGACATTTTGCGGTTTGTGATTTGTTGGCTTAGTATGCCTGTGCTCTTTATGGAGTGATGATCCTAGTGTCCATACAGGTTGGGTGAAATGTGGATTGAGCAAGGGGATTTGCTCGTTTGGTCCAATGCCCTGTATGTATGGTGCGAATGCGTAGAGAAATGTAAGGTAGGCCGTGAGATAGTGGGGAGTGGTGTGCATTTTTGTAAGTTACTGACCTGGTATCAGCTAGAGTTGTGGTTCGGTGGTGGTAAGAGTTTGACTCTTCTCTTGTAGCTTTGAATCTGTCTGCTCTCTTTGGTTGGTATCTCCTTCTCTTATATATCTCTAAACTGACATGAAGCCTATACGCTACGCAGTATATTGTTTTACAAGCAATGAGGTAGCAAACAGGCTAACAGGCAATGAGGTATTAATGGAGTCGGTATGTTATGTAGCATATGCTGTCTACAAGCACTGAAGTATTAGTGGTGCATACAGAGGTGGCACAGGAGTCTGCAGGTTAATCAGCACATGTTATCTACAGCACTTATTATCCAAAGCAGGTTAAACAGATTTTGTTATATACAGCTTATATTATCTACATCAGGTTAATCAGCATATAATCTACAGCAGACTGTGCAGCATATGTTATCTTTAAAACCATGAGGCATTAGTGAGGTGTTAAAGTATGCAGCATATATTATATTTACATTTGTGTTGCTGTGTCCATTCCATACGGGTCTCTAGTTTCTTTCAGTGTATTCTCTGTGAGAGGTGATAGTGATATCAATCGCGTCACGGCACCCTCGCATAAGGGTTGCTCCCGATGGCGTTCTTCTCTTTATTGCCTGCAACCTTCTGATTGGGTGTCTGCTGGGGCTGTGTAGAGCTGCCGGGCTCGACCCTCATTGATCAGGGGAGCCCGTTGAATCGTCCGGCGTTTGCCCGCAACCATTATGCAGACGACTTTTGTGTCTTTTGTTGATTTCTCTTTAGTTGCTGGGTTTTTTCTTTTTCTGAGTTGTTTTTGATGGTTTCATGTCTGGCTAATTGCGTAGTTGATGTTGTTGGGTTCGACGTGCTTGCTTCCGTGTCTCACCTAAGGGCCTCACGGGCCCGCCAAGCGCGGGCACGCCTCGGAGCACTTCCAAATTTAAAAGTGCTTGCGGTGTTCCTGTACGGCCCAATTGGCCTTGGCGGTGGGGAGCAGGGAGGAGCTTACCTGCCTGCTCCCTTCCCCGAAGCTGATCAGGTTGGCGGCGTGAGATCTTTCGCGCCTTGGAGCGCTTCCAAATTTAAAGGTGCTTGCGGTGTTCCTGTACGGCCCGATTGGCCTTGGCGGTGGGGAGCAAAGAGGAGCTTACCTGCCTGCTCCCTTCCCCGAAGCTGATCGGGTTGGCGGCGTGGGATCTTTCGCGCCTTGGAGCACTTCCAAATTTACTTACATGACACAACACAACAACACGTCATTCTGTCCTCTCCAGAAGCCTGTCCCCTGCAACAGATTGAGTCCAACACGAAGAGCACCACACCACGTTGCTCAAGGAACACCCAGTCAATAACACGTGGTGGTAAGTTTAGAAAGGATACTTTATTCAAAATATTAGCAACACCTGAGAGCCCGACACAGGCCGTGTTTCGTTTTCTACTTCCTCAGGGGATTCAGGTATGCTGCAAATAATAACCATAAATAATGTAATACATTCAGATACTTAAAATTATAAAAATGTAAAAAAACCTAAAAACCAAATTTGGCACATGTATGAATATAAAAACATACAAAAACCAATAAGAATCTAAACAAAGGATATTAAACTATAAACTTTTCAAAAACATAATCAAATTAAAACATCCCTAAACATTCATATATTATTTTTGCTATAATGTATTAAAAGGGGCGTGCAGAAGAAACAATGCCCTAAAACATTAGGCTATGTGTATACTATAAGGAGCCAGGAGTGAGTGAACTGACCAAGAACCATAATAAGTCACTAAAATCATAAATTAGAACCATCATTACCTTAAAATTTAAACCAATATCATCTTAAAACACTTTTCTATATCTAATCAATAAATGGAGGAAGGAGTAGTGTAAAACTGCTATCTTGCCTAGCTGTGTATATTGGCACTATTATATCTATATCTCTATGAACCCTTAGATTGTACAAATCCAATAGAATCTAAACGTCCTGACCTTAAAATCTAAATACATACTTTTCTAAAAATCCCTAAGCTATATGTATTGCTAGGATATAAATATAAAAAATAATAAAAATTAAATAAATACATAAATGTATAAATAAATAAATAAATAAAAATACCCTACCCGTAGAAGTGTTCAATATACACTGTATAAAACTTCTTTATAAGAGCCGACTGAAGACCTTTTCTATGTAAAAAAAAAATAAATAAATAGCATAAATAAATCCAACTGTGGTAGTTTTGCTATGCATCACCACGAACTAAAGTGACTAGTGCAATGGCCAGGAGCTCAAATTACATCATAATGCTTCCTATTTGTACTTAAAAAAGAAGCTGCTCATTCTCTAGCCGTATATTCTAAATCGAAGCTCTTGTAGTAGTGCTTTCAAAACGGTGTTCACTTTCTGAACACCTCCCATTATTCTAGCAAAGGACTGCTTCTATATATTATCATCTAAACCTCACGCTGATTTCGCGATCGTCTTATAGTGTCACTATACATTGCCGCATTCTACATCTCTAGCCGTGTGCTCTAAATTGAAACTCGTGTAGTAGTGCTTGCAGCACGGTATTCACTTTATGAACACATTCCACTATTCTAACAAGGAACTGCTCACATATATTATCATCTACACTTCATACCAATTCACGATCGTCTTGTAGTGACTCTATAGTGCCGCACTCCACATCTCTAGCCATATGCTCTAAAACATTACTCACTATCTAACCACTTTTCACTATTACAGCAAAATACTGCTTACAAATATTATCATGCCGTTTGCACGATCGTTTTGCATTGACTTTATATTGTTGTCTTGCCGTGACTCTATATCCTCTTGAGAAAATTACCGGTACCTCATCAAAGGACCAAGACGTGCCGATTTCCCGAGTGTATCAAAAAGTACAGAGTGAGTGTAGTCATTTCTCTGTGCTGATGCTTTTTCAACCATCAGAACAATTAACTCAATCAGTAGAAAAATTTTTTTATATTTGACTAAAAATACCTTCAAAGGTCTAAACCATCACTCTGTTTCAAAAAAACAAGCAGGCACTTACATTCTAATCTTCAGTCACAAATACTGCCATCTATCACCAAAAGTGCATTTTCATTGAAGGACGACCACACTTGCGCTATTCTTAAACGCGGGAAAAATAACGTAATGAAATGTGAAACCTATATGCGTCATCAATTGCTAGGCAGATTGTGACCAGTGTGTTCTCATGTTGAACTTAAATTGTTGAATGAAAAAAACCTCTCATGCCCATACCACCCTTTTTCTTATAGGACCATCATCTTTTCATCCATTAATTTTTCAAAAAATTATTATCAATATTTGTCCTATTTTCAAGGGAAAACATCTTTCTCCCATAATTTATCATCATTTAAAAATATGTGTATAACCACTCCATCTCCAAATCCACTAGTACCTCTCATACTCATGTCACAGTTTTTCTCATAGGACCCACCCTCTTTATCCATTAATTCTTTTTTACTACTTCAAAGAATATATCAATATATCTGCCCCATTTTCAAGGGAACACGTACTTATCCCATAATTTGTCATCATTTAAAAATATGTGTATAACCACTCCCTCTCCAAATACACTAATTGTAGTTATGCCATCTCCTTAACTGTATCCAGCTCAAATATCAGACCAATATTCATCTTCATGACTACTGAGGTTCCCTCATAACCATGTCCTACAAACTCACTGAACTACAAGAACACTGACAAATCTCTCTCCATATTCAGACCTTGCGGTGCCAGAGTCCCTAATTGAAAAATATATCGCTGTTCCAATCTTTGTATGATCTTGTCGGCGTCTCCCCCTCTCCAATTGAGTTTTGCCTTTTTTATAACAAAAAACTTCAAATCACTCACCCGATGTTTCATCTCTTGCCAGTGTGCCACAAGTGGTTTCTCCACAACTCCCCTCTTAATACAGCTCTTGTGCTCTATTATGCGAACTCTCACACTCCTAATTGTCTTTACCACATACAACTTGTTACAGGGGCATTTTATAACATACACTACGTGAGTAGATTCACAATTGGAGAAATAGCGTAGTTACTCACCTGTAACAGGTGTTCTCCAGGAGCAGCAGGAATCAGTCCTCACATATGGGTGACGTCGGCGCCGACGGAGCCCTCGCGGAGCAATTTTCCCCAGCTTTCACAGAAAGCCTTTGGGAATTGCAGCGCGCATGCGCGGTCGCCTTCCCGCCCAAGGGTGCCATCTTAGCCAGTCTGATGACATAGCTAAAAGACAGCATAGAAATTTGCAAAAAAACTTAAGCAGATGATTGCAACTCCACGGGGAGGAGGGAGGGTTGTGAGGACTGATTCCTGCTGCTCCTGGAGAACACCTGTTACAGGTGAGTAACTACGCTTTCTCCAGGACCAAGCAGGAAGTCAGTCCTCACATATGGGACTCCCAAGCTTAAGGCTACCGGAGACCCTAAGCACAAAAATGAGCTCCCTCGAGCTCGGCAGTACAGAAGGATGGAATCTTCGCTGACTTATTACCCACCGGTAGCCCCCATCCGGGATGGAGGGTAGGAGTTGCTCAAACCTCGAAGAGATTTCGGAGGACTGCCTGTCCGAAAGCACTGTCCCTGCGGGACTCCCTCTCGAGACAGTAATGGACCGCAAAAGTCTGGCTCGAAGACCAAGTAGCGGCCCGGCAGATTTCTGCCAGCGGAACAGAGCGGAGGTAAGCCACTGACGTAGCCTTTGCCCGAACACAATGAGCCGTGACTCGACTTTCTAAGGAGAGTCCGGCTGCCCCATAAGCCCAAGCGATACAGTCAGCAACCCAGATGGACAGAGTACGCTTGGAGACAGGGAGCCCCAATTTATTGGGGTCAAAAGACACAAAAAGCTGAGCAGCTTTACGGTGCTCCCGCGTACGGTCAAGGTAGAAGTTCAATGCCCTTCTACAGTCCAGGGTATGCAGGACTCGTTCAGCTCGGCTGGAGTGAGGCCTGGGAAAGAAGGTTGGAAGTACCACCTCCTGATTGATGTGAAAAGGGGAGACCACTTTTGGAAGAAATTTTGGGTGAGTCCGTAGGACTACCCTATTTTTGTAGAACCGAGTGAAGGGAGGATCAGACACGAGGGCCTGCAATTCACTGACGCGTCTAGCGGAAGTGAGGGCTATCAGGAATAAGGTTTTCCACGAAAGAAAACGCAGAGAACAGGTAGCCATCGGTTCAAAAGGCGGACAGGTGATCCGCTGTAAAACCACATTCAGATCCCAGTCAGGTGCTGGCGGGCGCAGAGGTGGTTTTAGTAGAAGGAGACCTCGGAGAAACCGTGCTACAAGAGGGTCGCTGGAAAGAGGTCTGCCGTCCACCGGCACATGGTGTGCTGACAGAGCACTGAGGTGGACCTTGACTGAGTTGGACTTAAGTCCCAGATTAGAGAGGTAGAGCAGGTACTGCAAGATCACCGACACCGAGCAGGAGAAGGGATCCTGAGACTGCTGTACACACCAAACGGAAAAGCGACGCCATTTAAGGGCGTAGCATTTATGGGTAGAAGGTCGCCGAGAAGCTAGGACGACCTCTTCCACCTCTGCCGGCAGGAGAAGGGGAGCAAGGACTACCCTTTCAGCTGCCAGGCCATTAGATTGAGAGATCTGAGGTTGGGGTGTAGCAGAGACCCCTGATCCTGTGTTAGGAGATCCGGATGAAACCCCAGAGGGAACGGATCCTCTACCGCTAATTGCAACAGGAGTGGAAACCACGGCTGTCTGGGCCAGCGAGGAGCCACCAGGATCATGGATGCTTTGTCCTGGAGAACCTTGAACAGAGTTCGGGAGACCAGCGGGATGGAAGGAAAAGCATAGAGAAGGTTTTCCGACCATGAGAGCAGAAATGCATCTGCCGCTACCCGAAGGGGATGTGGCTGACGCGAGCAGAAGCGAGGAAGTTGCCGGTTGAGAGGACTGGCAAAGAGATCCATCGTTGGGAGGCCCCACTTCAGAAAGAGTTTCTGGACTACCAAGGGATCCAGACGCCACTCGTGCGGCTGGAGTATCCTGCTGAGTTTGTCCGCCAGGCAATTCTCCTGGCCTGGGAGATAAACTGCTTTGAGAAGAATGCCGTGACTGACGGCCCAAGAGCAGAGCTTTTGAGCTTCTCGGCAGAGAAGGAAGGAGACCGTGCCGCCCTGTTTGTTCACGTAGAACATGGCAACTTGATTGTCCGTCTGGACAAGGACGGACTGGTGAGAAGTCAGGTGGGAGAAAGCCTTGAGCGCCAGACGAATAGCTCTGAGCTCCAGGAAGTTGATCTGTTGAGGAGATTCCCACGCGGTCCAGAGACCTTGAGTACATGCCCCCTGGCAGTGAGCTCCCCAGCCCAGGAGGGAAGCATCGGTCGTCAGCACTTGAGTCGGCTGAGGCGACTGAAAAGGCATTCCGAGCACTAGGTTCGGCCGATGAAGCCACCACTGTAGGGAAGAGGCCAGCGGACTGGAGAGGTGCACTAAGTCGGCTAGGCCGCCGGTGGCTTGTTGCCACTGTTTGCGAAGGCACCATTGAGCCGGCCGCATATTCAGGCGAGCATTGGGGGTCACGTGGACGGTGGAAGCCATGTGGCCGAGCAATCTCAGGAAGCGCCTGGCGGAGACCAGGGACTGGCTGCGAAAACGGCCGGCTAGGTCCATGAGCCGTTGAGCCCTGTCGAGAGGCAGGAAAGCTCGAGCCTGAGGAGTGTGCAGTCTTGCGCCGATGAACTCGAGATCCTGTGAGGGGAGCAAAGTGGACTTTGCGAAGTTTATGACAAAGCCCAAGTACTGCAGAAGAGTCACCGTGCGGTGTGTGGTATTGGTGACTGCCGGAGGGGACGACGCTCTGATGAGCCAGTCGTCGAGGTACGGAAAAACATAGAGGCCGTGAAGCCTGAGATAGGCCGCCACCACCGCGAGACATTTTGTGAAGACTCGCGGTGCGGAGGACAGGCCAAAGGGCAGTACTCTGTACTGGTAGTGATTTCCGGCCACCACAAACCTTAGGTATTGGCGGTGGCTTGGGTGGATGAGGATGTGCGTGTAGGCATCCTTTAGATCCAAGGAGCATAGCCAATCTCCCTGCTGGAGGTAGGGCAGAAGGATTCCAAGGGTAAGCATCTTGAACTTTTCCCGCACAAGGAACTTGTTGAGGTTGCGCAAGTCCACGATGGGTCTTAGGCCTCCTGTCCTTTTTGGTATTAGGAAATACCTGGAATAAAAGCCTTGACCTCTCAGGTGGTGGGGCACCGGTTCCACAGCCTGGTCCTGAAGAAGACTTGCTAACTCCTGAAGGAGTAAGTCCCTGTGCAGAGGGAGTCGCGGAGGTTCCCCCGGAAAATAAGAGGGAGGGACCTGATGGAAGTGGAGAAGATATCCTTCTCGCACGACTTGAAGCACCCAGGCATCTGAAGTGATGTTGGACCACCTGTGGGCGAAGTGAACCAGCCGCCCTCCGGTGCTGGGAGGGACCAGCTGAGGGGGAGAGGCTATGCTGAGGAAGTCAAAAACCCCCACCCTGCTGAGCAGGGGCTGGTGGTGCAGGCTTGGGGGCTTGCTGCCTACGGGACCCGTTACCCCGTCCCTTGGCCTGCTGACCCTGTTGGGGAGCTGGAGGGGCCTGATATTGGGGGTAGTGTTTGTAGGCAGCCGCCTTTCTCGGGTAAAAGGACTTTTTTCCCGAGCCCTTCTTTTTCTGGGAAGGGGCGGAGGTTTTCCTAGAAAGTCTGGTCCTGGTGAGAGTCTCCGTCTCGATTTGTGCAGCCTTTTCAGCCATGGGCTTGCCAAAGAGGTTCTCACCTCTGCAGGGGACATCGACCAACTTGTCCTGCACCCAAGGCTCAAGGTCAGATGACTGAAGCCAAGCCTGTCGGCGGGCACCGATGCCGGCTGCGGCCACACGAGCCGATGCTTCAAAGCCATCATAGGCTGCTCGGGACATGAATTTGGAGCATTCCCGAATACCAGATGTTAAGGCCAGGAACCTCCGCAAAGGTTCCTCGGACAGTCCAGCAGAGAATCCGGCTAGCTCTTTAGCCAGGTCTCGGAGATACATGCCCATGTATAGCTGGTAGGTCTGGACACGACAAGCCAGCATAGAGCCCTGGAAACACTTCTTACCAAGGCCATCCAGGTTACGGGCTTCCCTGCCAGGGGGCACCGAGGAGTGCATTTTCTGGCTCTTCAGCCGATGCATGGCCGATTCCACTACCATGGAATGGTGTGGTAGCTGTGCTTTTTGGAAGCCAGGACTCTTGCGGACTCGATAGATGGAATCGACCCGCTTGCTCAATACCGGCGACGAGGCCGGACTCTCCCACATGCGGAAGAGTAGTCGTTCCAGCATGGGAGGCACCGGTACAGTAAAGTGCTCCCGGGCGGGAGAGTCGTACTGAAGGGCGTCGAGCTCTTCGGCTCGAGGCTCCTCCTCAGGATCCGCCGGGAAGGCCAAAGCCTTAGCCATATCCCTGACGAAGTCCGAGAACCGGGCATCCTCCGGAGGGGACTGTTTCCGAGGTTCGGACTCAGGTGAGTCCGAGGGGACACACCGAGTCCGAAAGGAATCAGGTGACTCCTCCTCTTCAGACTCCCAGACCGACTCCGAGGAGGAATCAGTGGGGTCGGCTCGGGCAGGCGGAGGCGTCGGCCGCCCCGACGCCAAGGGAGTCGGCGGCGACGACCTCGGTCCCGAACGGGAGGCCGAGGGTGACCTCGACCGAGGATCGACTCGAGTTCGCATGGACTCGAGGATCGGCTCGGTCTCCGGGGTCGACTTAGACGTCGACGTCCCGGCGGTCGGGGCAGCGGCGCCAGCGACGCCAGCGAGGCTAGCGATCAGTGCCCGCTGCTGGTCCATGAAGGCAGATAGGTTGACGGCCTTGGAGAGCAGACTGAGTCCGACCTCAGGTGACCCAGCAGTCCCCGACTCGGGCCCCGACGGCGTCGGGCCCGACGTCGGACCTCTCGGAGGCGAGTCCAGAAGGACCACAGGACTTACCCGAGCAGGCAACTCCGACTCCAGGCGAGGTCGCTTCGGGAGGTGCTCCTTCTCCAAAGACCCGGGACGGCCGTCGGGGCTATGCGACCTGGCCCTCGCGGAGCCAGGAGCGTCCACCGACGCCGCCCTCGCGGGTTTTGTCTTCCGTCGATGGTCTCCGGAGGGAGAACCCTGTCGGAGGAGCTTCGGCGATGTTCAGAGCTGGAGCCTCTGGATGCCGAGGCCTCCGACGAGGTCCGGGTACGGCTGGGGTCAGCGAAGATTCTATCCCGCTGATGCCGCCGACTCCTCAACGCTTTGGAGGACATTTTGCCACAGGCTCCACAGATCATTTCTTCATGATCCGGGCCCAGGCAGCGGAGGCAATTATCGTGTGTGTCAGTGAGTGACATATTTCTGTCACACTGACCACACCGCTTGAAACCACTGGCAGCCATCGGGGGAAAAAGGGCCCCTGCAAGGTCAAAGGACCGGGCTGCCAGGGAAAAATCGAAAATGAAACTGACTAAAATCAGAAAAACCGAAAAATAAGGGAAGGACTCGCAACGGCGTCGCGAGTCCGGACAGGAAAACGACCGGCGTCGAACCGAATTGAAAAACGAGTAAAACTCACGAAAATCAACTTTTTTAGCGGGGACACGACGGGTACGTCTGTAGGGCTCCGCGGAAAAAGAAGACTGGCTAAGATGGCACCCTTGGGCGGGAAGGCGACCGCGCATGCGCGCTGCAATTCCCAAAGGCTTTCTGTGAAAGCTGGGGAAAATTGCTCCGCGAGGGCTCCGTCGGCGCCGACGTCACCCATATGTGAGGACTGACTTCCTGCTTGGTCCTGGAGAACTATTCTGAACACTTGCTGCGTAGTGGGATGTATAAACCTATCTCTGACTGGCATTACATGAGGACAGACAGAACACCGTCCACACTGGTATTGACCTTGGTACTTGGGTAAAAATTTCCGTTCAGTTAATGCCGATGGCACTAAGAGATTTTTCAAATTAATGTTCCGTTTGTGCGCTACTGTAATTTTGGTATCTTGAAAGCCTGGTACTGTCTGAATGAGATACCATTCTTTCTTCAAAATTTTCGTAACCTGTTTGGAATAAACTGAGTATAACAGGGGGCATACTAAACCTACATCTCTTTTCTCCTTATCTTGTTGGAGCAGCTTATCACGAGGTGTATTCTTCGCTCTATGATACGCCTGATCGATACATGGTGCAGGATATTTCCTTGCTGTAAATCTATTCTTCATTAATTCTGCATGAACTTCAAAATCTTGCATAGTAGTGCATGTCCTCCTAGCTCTGAAGAACTGCACTACTGGCAAGTTTCTCTTCAGTGATGGGTTATGGAAACTATCAAAATGCAGCAAATGGTTGCGGTCAGTCGGCTTTCTATACATAGTTGTAATAAAATGTTGATCTTATTTCTTGATAACCAAATCCAAATACGGAATTTGTTGTGCATCATAAGTAATTTGAAATCTTAAATTCCCATCTAAACTATTTATCCATACTTTAAATTCCGTCAGTTTATCTATATTCCCTTCCCAAATGATCAAAATATCATCAATGTAGCGTATCCATAATTTGATGTTATCCTTATACATGCGGTCCTTCAGAAATTTCTCTTCGAATTGGAACATATATAAGTTAGCAATGTCTGGTGCCATTGATGACCCCATGGCTACGCCTTTTATTTGTTTGAAAAAAATCTCCCTAAAACAGAAATAGTTTTCGCACAACGCAAACTTTGCTATTGCCATAAGGAAATTTTTTCTACTGATTGAGTTAATTGTTCTAATGGTTGAAAAAGCATCAGCACAGAGAAATGACATTACACTCACTCTGTACTTTTTGATACACTCGGGAAATCGGCACGTCTTGGTCCTTTGGTGAGGTACCGGTAATTTTCTCAAGAGGATATAGAGTTACGGCAAGACAACAATATAAAGTCAATGCAAAACGATCGTGCAAACGGCATGATAATATTTGTAAGCAGTATTTTGCTGTAATAGTGAAAAGTGGTTAGATAGTGAGTAATGTTTTAGAGCATTATTCACATTCTCTTATATACCGCACTATTCTGCATCAGTGCGGTTTACATTGAACAAACCAATTACATTGAACAGGGCATTATAACTTGGAAATAACTATTTTACAGGGAACATGGGCTAGAGATGTGGAGTGCGGCACTATAGAGTCACTACAAGATGATCGTGAATTGGTATGAAGTGTAGATGATAATATATGTGAGCAGTTCCTTGTTAGAATAGTGGAATGTGTTCATAAAGTGAATACCGTGCTGCAAGCACTACTACACGAGTTTCAATTTAGAGCACACGGCTAGAGATGTAGAATGCGGCAATGTATAGTGACACTATAAGACGATCGCGAAATCAGCGTGAGGTTTAGATGATAATATATGGAAGCAGTCCTTTGCTAGAATAATGGGAGGTGTTCAGAAAGTGAACACCGTTTTGAAAGCACTACTACAAAAGCTTCGATTTAGAATATACGGCTAGAGAATGAGCAGCTTCTTTTTTAAGTACAAATAGGAAGCATTATGATGTAATTTGAGCTCCTGGCCATTGCACTAGTCACTTTAGTTCGTGGTGATGCATAGCAAAACTACCACAGTTGGATTTATTTATGCTATTTATTTATTTATTTTTTACATAGAAAAGGTCTTCAGTCGGCTCTTATAAAGATGTTTTATACAGTGTATATTGAACACTTCTACGGGTAGGGTATTTTTATTTATTTATTTATACATTTATGTATTTATTTATTTAATTTTTATTATTTTTTATATTTATATCCTAGCAATACATATAGCTTAGGGATTTTTAGAAAAGTATGTATTTAGATTTTAAGGTCAGGACGTTTAGATTCTATTGGATTTGCACAATCTAAGAGTTCATAGAGATATAGATATAATGGTGCCAATATACACAGCTAGGCAAGATAGCAGTTTTACACTACTCCTTCCTCCATTTATTGATTAGATATAGAAAAGTGTTTTAAGACGATATTGGTTTAAATTTTAAGGTAATGATGGTTCTAATTTATGATTTTAATGACTTATTATGGTTCTTGGTCAGTTCACTCACTCCTAATGTTTTAGGACATTGTTTCTTCTGCACGCCCCTTTTAATACATTATAGCAAAAATAATATATGAATGTTTAGGGATGTTTTAATTTGATTATGTTTTTGAAAAGTTTATAGTTTAATATCCTTTGTTTAGATTCTTATTGGTTTTTGTATGTTTTTATATTCATACATGTGTCAAATTTGGTTTTTAGGTTTTTTTACATTTTTATAATTTTAAGTATCTGAATGTATTACATTATTTATGGTTATTATTTGCAGCATACCTGAATCCCCTGAGGAAGTAGAAAATGAAACACGGCCTGTGTCGGGCTCTCAGGTGTTGCTAATATTTTGAATAAAGTATCCTTTCTAAACTTACCACCACGTGTTATTGATTGGGTGTCCCTGCAACAGATTGGGCACTCCTCCTGAGAGGCATATATGCTTATTGCTTCCTTCTCCATGTCAGGACCAAAACACAAAACGTTGGACTTCTTCAGGCCCAGGAACGTTGTAGATAAAGCATAAGCAGGGAGGGTTTGGGACTGGACTGGAAGAACTCAAGGAAAAGCAATTAGCAGGTAAAGCCTAATTTCACCTTCCTTATCGTCTCTCCAGTTCAGTCCCGACCTGTGGGATGTACGAGAGCAGTACTAACCTTGAGAGGAACTTGCGAGCCCGGCCTGAAGCACTACCATACCAAAACGTGCATGCCCCGCTGCCTTCACATCCAGGCAATAATGTTTCACAAAAGTATATAATGACAACCAAGTCACTGCCCTGCAAATATCCGCCGGCAGAACCATTCTGTATTCTGCCAATGAGGCTTCAGAAGCCACCTCCCCCTTACGCAGACCCCCAAAAAGGAAAAAGACGATCCGCTTTGCAAAACTGCTCCATCCACTTCAGATAACTTTGCAGAACACGGCGAACATCCAAGAGTCTCTAAATAGTCTTCCAACCCAGAAAAAAATGTGAGCGTCATTCGTTGGTTAAAATGAAAGGCCGACTGTTTGCTTTAACTATGGAACCATTGGCGCGGCGTTTGAGACAGAATAATGATGCAACGGAGTTAACAATAGGGCAGATAGAACATAAGCTGGCGATGTTCGCAGATGACTTGCTGTTTATCACTCGTCCGCTGCTGGCATTGCCTATTTTTATGGCAGAGTTGAAACGATTTGGGATGGTCGCAGGATTTAAGAATAACTGGGATAAAACGGAGGCATTGAGTGTCAATTTGCCCGGAACCTTAACAACGCACTTACGGAAGTGCTTTCAATTTCGTTGGGCTTCAAGATCGATCAAATATCTGGGAGTATATCTTACCCGTGATCTGGATAAGCCTTATGGCGTCAACTATCCGGTGCTGTTTGAACGGATAGGCAGGGATTTGGAGAAGTGGAATAACAAAGAGATTTCTTGGTTGGGTAGGATTGAGACAATTAAGATGATGATCCTACCCCAATTGCTGTATTTCTTTCAAGTATTGCCTATCAAGGTCCCTCAAAGAATGTTACACAAGCTTCAACGGAAGCTGTTTTTGTTTGTGTGGCGACACCGGCCCCCACGCATAGCAAGGAATGTAATGTATAGAGCACGGGAGAAAGGAGGGCTGGGAATGACAGTGATTGCGGATTACTATCTAGCAGCGCGAATGCGGCAAGTGATGGAGTGGAGAGAATCTGTACTATCGAAAGGATTTTTATCTATTGAACAGCAAGCGGTACCGCACCATAAACTTCAATGTTTACCTTGGTTACAGAAGGGAATTTTACAGGGGGGCTGGACGAGCAATCCCTTTATACGTCATCTTTTGGGTGAATGGGGTAGGGGATGGCGGAGAGTAAATGCTCGTCCAGGGACATCTTTGCTGTCACCGATTAAGGCCACTCCAGCTTTTGAGCCGGGCAGGGAACGAATCTTTCAGACTTGGGGAGAGCAGGGCTTAACTCAATTTGTGCATTTTATTGATGCGGATACGGTCAAGTCCTTTGAACAGTTGAAAGCTGAATTTCATTTAGAAAGGCGAGATTTTTTCGCTTATTTGCAGGTGACGCATTACCTGCGCCAAAAACTTAATCGAGACCGTATTGAAGAAGGACTTAATGCCCTTGAGGACCTGTGGGTAGGCCATCATTCCTCCTGAGAATTGATACGCTTGCATTATACCTCGTTTCCTTCTGGTCACTGATTCTGCAACTTTGGGGTACTTGAACTCTGGTTCTTCCCTTTCCAGGGATGCTTTCACCTCCTCCACTTCCAGGGCTGCATAATGGTTCTTCAATTCAAGGACTGGAGAAGTTGGATTGGTGATTTTGCAGGCCCTGGTGACTTGTGTTAAACCATCGACATTCTTTTGGCACCCATCTTCTCCTGTGCTGGAGAGCTTGGTTGCTGCAAGAAGCATCTCATCAATGTACTTCTCACTGTCTTGAATGTTCCTCAGCCTCGCCACCTCCTCTCTGAGTTCCTCCACTTGTTTCCTCAGAGCTTCAGCATGCAGGCACCCTGCACATGGAACTAGTCCTTCAACTGGCATTAGGACCTCTGTCTGGACCGAGGCAGAAGCTATAACGGGGGCAACAGCTTTAGCAATACGATTTTTCCCAGCCATTGTCTTGTTCGTGGAGCTTAGGTATTGTTTGCTGATCTGTAGAGCCCTGGTTAGGAAAGCCTCAACAGGGCAAGGCACTGGAGCCTTTTATGCAGGCCTCAGCTGCACTCAGGAAATCAAGCCCACTAACTCTTGATTAGGTGTTAGCAGTTTCTAAACCTGAGGAGGTTACTAGAGTTCAGTAACCTATTGTGCTCAAGGAAAGGTCCCTGTTTGTTGATCTGTAGAGCCCTGGTTAGGAAAGACTCTCTTCTGAGGGGTACTGAGGCGTCCATCTGCCGACCAGACTTGATGTCCAGAGAGGTATGCTGTCTGCCTGGTGCCAAAATCCAAGATGTTACGGAGAGTTTGCTGAGACTCATCAAGCCCACTGACTATTACCCAATGTTGCTAATCCATGTTGGAACAAATGATACTGCCAGGTATACCTCGGAACATATCAAAAGTGACTTCATGGCTCTCGGACATAGGGTGAAGCAGTTAGGTACACAGGAGGTGTTCTCTTCAATCCTCCCTGTTGAGGGTAAAGGACAAGGCAGAGAGGCTCGCACCCTGGAGATGAATGCATGGCTGCGTGGATGGTGTCATCGAGAGCGTTTTGCTTTCCTAGACCATGGGATGCTGTTCCAAGGGTTGCGGAGCAGAGATGGCATCCATCTGTCCAAGAAAGGTCAACGCATCTTCGGTAGTAGACTGGCTAATCTATTGAAGAGGGCTTTAAACTAGATTTGTTGGGGATAGGTGAAGAAAGCTCCCAGGTAACTGAAAGCCCCCAGGTAGGTGATACATTAAATACCTTTATGGAAATGGGTAACAGGGGTAACATATGGAAAGCAGTGTGTATTAATGCCCGTAGCATGGGAAATAAGATCCCTGATGTTGAAGCTTTGGTGGAAGTGGCTGACTTGGATTTAGTGGCAGTTACAGAAACACGGTTCACAGAAAACCATGACTGGGATGTAACTATACCTGGCTATAATTTATTCAGAAAGGACAGGGTAGGAAGATGGGGAGGAGGAGTGGCACTATATGTAAAAACTACTATTAAAGCTTTGGAATTACAGAGCTTAAAAGGGAGAGAGGAGGCATTGTGGGTTAAACTAGAAAGAGGGAAAGAGAAATCTATTTGCATTGGTGTGATATACAGACCTCCCTCACAAGAGGAAGAGGTGGACAGAGAGTTAATTGAAGACATACGCAGCATTGCTAGGAAAGGGGAAGTGCTACTGATAGGAGATTTCAATATGCCAGATGTTGATTGGCACATTCCTGCTGCAGTATCATCTAGAAGCAAGGAGATCCTGGATTCTCTACAGGGAGAACTATTCAGGCAATTGGTAACAGACCCCACACGTGAAGGGGCCATACTGGACTTGGTGCTTACCAATGGTGAAAGTGTTTCTGATGTTGCAGTGGGAGATCATTTTGCATCCAGTGATCACCAGATGGTGTGGTTCACTATTAGGACTAGGGCTGTTAGAATCCATTCCAAGGTGAGGATCTTAGACTTTAGGAAGACTAACTTTGCAAAGATGGGCCAATACCTCAGGGAGTCGTTAGTGGGATGGGAACAGCTGGGGGATGTAGAAAAACTGAAAGGGGGTATTTTAAGAGCAATCAACCTTTTTGTTAAAATGATAAATAAAGGCAAAAAGAACAGGAGACCGCTATGGTTTTCGAAGGAAGTAGCTGAAAAAGTGAAGAAAAAGAGGTAGGCCTTCATGAAATACAAGAGATCACAGAGAGAGGAAGAAAGGCATCTGTATTTGGAAATTTGAGATTGCAGACCTGCTATCAGTAATCTGTGAACTATCATTAAAATCATCTCTAATACCTGAGGATTGGAGGATCGCCAATGTAACACCAATTTTTAAAAAGGGTTCGAGGGGTGATCCGGGAAACTACAGACCGGTGAGCCTGACATCAGTACCGGGAAAAATGGTAGAAACCATCATAAAGAATAAAATTACTCAGCATATAGATAGTCATGACCTAATGGGAGACAGCCAACATGGCTTTAGACAAGGAAGATCTTGTCTTACTAATCTGTTATGTTTTTTTGAAGGAGTGAATAAACAGGTGGACAAAGGTGAGTCGGTTGATATTGTGTATCTGGACTTTCAGAAAGCCTTTGACAAGGTCCCTCATGAGAGACTTTTGGCAAAACTAAAGAGTCATGGGATAGGAGGCAGTGTACTACTGTGGATCAGGAACTGGTTAAAAGATAGAAAGCAGAGGGTAGGGCTAAATGGCCAATTTTCCCAATGGAGAAAGGTGAATAGTGGTGTACCCCAGGGATCTGTGCTGGGTCCGCTGCTTTTTGACATATTCATAAATGACCTGGAAAGTGGAATAACGAGTGAGGTTATCAAATTTGCTGATGACACAAAACTATTTAAAGTTGTTAAAACCCAGGAGGATTGTGGAAAATTGCAAGAGGATCTTGATAAATTGGAAGACTGGGCATCAAAATGGCAGATGAAATTTAATGTGGAGAAGTGCAAGGTTATGCACCTAGGGAAGAACAACCCAAACTATGGTTACACGATGCAAGGTTCCACATTAGGAACCACCACCCAAGAAAAAGATTTAGGCGTCCTTGTGGATACCATGTTAAAACCCTCGGCCCAGTGTGCAGCGGCGGCCAAGAGAGCAAATAGAATGCTAGGTATGATAAGGAAAGGAATGGAAAATAAAACAAAAGATATTATAATGCCTCTATATCGTTCCATGGTGAGACCGCACCTTGAATATTGTGTGCAATTCTGGTCGCCATATCTTAAAAAGGATATAGCAATTTTAGAAAAGGTTCAGAGAAGAGCCACCAAAATGGTAAAGGGGATGGAAGGCTACTCCTATGAAGAAAGGCTAAAAAGGTTGGGGCTCTTTAACCTGGAAAAGAGACGGCTGAGGGGAGATATGATAGAAGTCTATAAATTAATGAACGGAGTGGAACGGGTAAACGTAGATCGATTGTTTACCTTATCAGAATATAGAAAGACTAGGGGACATGCAATGAAGCTACAGGGTAAACTATTTAAGACTAATAAAAGAAAATATTTTTTCACTCAACGTGTAATCAAACTCTGGAATTTGTTACCGGAGGATGTAGTAAAGGCTGTTAGTGTAGCTGGGTTTAAAAAAGGTTTGGACAAGTTCCTGGAGGAAAGGTCCATAAACCATTATTAAGAAGGGACCCAGGATATCAATGCTTGAACCAATACAAGCATTGTGGAACCTGTGTCCCTTGGGGAAACTGCTAGGTATGTATGACCTAGATTGGCCACTGTTGGAAACAGAATACTGGGCTTGATGGACCTTGGTCTGACCCAGTATGGCATATCTTATGTTCTTATGTTCTAAGCTAGCAAAGTAGTCAAGGCGGCAAAGATTCAAAAGGAGGAGGAAATAGCCAATGCAATAAAATGGGGGGATAAGACATTTTTCAGATACATTAGTGAGAAGAGGAAGGGCAAAAGTGGTATTGTCAGACTCAAGGGTGCAGGGCACTGTTCCCTCTAAGCTGTGCGCGTGTGCGCGCGCACACACCTCGCCGAGGGAGCGCACATACTTTACAACAGAGCGCACAAAAATTACGGCTCTGATTCTGATAGAAAACAACAGAGACGTCTTAAAATTTAAAAGTTATGATTGTAATTACTAGAAATTTCCCGCTTCATTTAGTAATCGTCTATTTTCATTTAATTTGATTAAAATCAATGTGGTGTACATACTGTATTCTGACGTGTAGTCAAATTTTAAAGTATATAACTCAGAGTGTCATTATGTGGCGCACAAAAATTTAACCTTCCTTCAAAAGCTGCACACAGCTGATATTTTATGCGCACACAGCCTACAGAAAATTAGAGGGAACATTGGTGCAGGGGGGGAATATGTAGAAGCTGATAAGGATAAAGCGGAATTGCTTAACAAATATTTTTGTTCTGTGTTCACAGATGAAGAACCAGGAGCAGGACCTCAGAAAACACCCACAAATAAGAACAGAAGCGAGGGACATCTTGAACAATTTTCAGAAGACTGTGTTCGTGAGAAACTAGCTCAACTTAAAGTAAACAAAGCGATGGGACCGGATGGGATACACCCTAGAATACTGAGGGAACTTGGGGACGTTCTAGCAACTCCACTGTCTGACCTTTTCAATGCCTCGTTGGAGTCGGGATTGGTGCCAAAGGACTGGAGAGAGGCTCATGTGGTGCCTTTACACAAAAGCGGAAGTAAGGATGTGGTTGAAAACTACAGGCCGGTTAGTTTAACCGGTGGTGAGTAAATTATTGGAAACACTGCTGAAAGAGAAAATAGTGAGGTTTCTGGAGTCCAGCGAATTACAGGATCCGAGGCAGCATGGATTCACCAGAGGCAGGTCTTGTCAGACAAATCCGATTGATTTCTTTGACTGGGTGACCAGGGAGTTGGACCGAGGGAGAGCTCTAGATGTGGTGTATTTAGATTTCAGTAAAGCCTTTGACACTGTTCCTCACAGGCGACTTATAAACAAACTGAGCCCCCTTGGGATGGACCCTAAAGTTACTGCTTGGGTTAGAAATTGGTTGGGTGGGAGGCGACAAAGAGCACAAGTAAATGGAGCTCACTCTGAGGAGAAGGATGTTACCAGTGGTGTGCCCCAGGGATCTGTCCTTGGTCCGATTCTTTTTAACATCTTTGTTAGTGATATAGCGGAAGGGCTGTCGGGTAAGGTTTGCCTCTTTGCAGATGATACCAAAATCTGCAATAGAGTAGACACCCAGGAAGGTGTAGATAACATGAGGAGGGATCTAGCTAAGCTTGAAGAATGGTCTAGAATTTGGCAGCTGGGATTTAATGTTAAAAAATGTAAGGTCGTGCATTTGGGCTGCAGCAATCCAAGGGAGCAATACAGTATAGGAAGTGAAGTACTTTGTCCACTAAAGAAGAGCGGGACCTAGGCGTGGTTGTGTCTGATGATCTTAAAGTAGCTAAACAGGTAGAAAAAGTGACGGCAAAAGCTAGAAGGATGCTTGGGTGCATACGGAAAGGAATGGCTAGCAGAAAAAAGGAGGTGATAATGCCTCTGTTTAAGTCTTTGGTGCGACCTCATTTGGAGTATAGTGTGCAATTCTGGAGACCGCACCTTCAAAAGGATGTGAACAGGATGGAGTCGGTGCAGAGGGTGGCTACTAAAATGATTAGTGGGCTTCATTATAAAGCATATGAGGACAGACTTAAGGATCTTAATATGTACACCTTAGAGGAAAGGCGGGATAGAGGTGATATGATTGAGATGTTTAAATACCTCCGTGGCATAAATGTTCAGGGAGAGAGACTCTTTCAATTGAAAGCAAGTTCTGCTACGAGGGGACATGGGATGAGGGTGAAGGGAGATAGATTCAGGAGTGATATGCGGAAATATTTCTTTACAGAAAGAGTAGTGGATCCATGGAATAGTCTCCCATTGGAGGTGGTAGAGATGAGGACAGTAACTGAATTCAAAAAAGCATGGGACCAACACAGAGGATCTCTAAAGGTAAAAAGTGGACTGTTGTAGTTGTTGATATGGAAGGACAGACTAGATAGGCCATGTGGTCTTTTTCTGTCATCATGTTTCTATGTTTCTTTTATGCCAGTTTGCGAGCGGCCATGGAGGTCGAGACAAAGTTAAAATATATGGTGGAATGGGAAAAAGATTTGGGGATGAATTGGAATGTGGAGGGGTGGAAGGCCATATACAAAGTTGCAGCCCGATCCTCTGTTTGCACTCTGATTCAAGAGAATACATACAAAATTTTAATGTGATGGTATTATACCCCAGAGCGGTACCATAAGATGTTCCCTGCGGTCCCAGATCTCTGTTGGAGGGGCTGTGGGGATCGGGGAACATATTTTCACATGTGGTGGGAGTGCCCATTGGTTCGATCTTATTGGACACGGGTCCGTGACCAGATGGGAGTAATTTTCGGGGTGAAGTTGGAGCTTTGCCCCTCTTTGTTTCTTTTGGGCGTCTGGCCAACCAATTTGCCAAATAAATGGCTTCGACCCATGCGGTCATGTATAGTGGCGGCGAGGTGTGAAATTGCATGGAAGTGGAGACAGGGGGGATCTCTAGATCTCAACCATTGGGTTACGAGGTTATATAAAGTGATGCATATGGAGCGTTTGATAGCCATCAGGAAAAATCAGGGGGAACGTTTTGAAAATCAATGGAAACCTTTATTGGAACATTTAGCTGCCTCCTGTAAGGGATAACTACCCACGTAGGAGGGGTAGATGGGAATTGGGAAGAGGGTTTATACGGTTCTTGTGGGCTTTGACAGCAAGGGGAGGCGGGGGGGGATATGAGGGAGGAAGGGGCTGATTATATACTCTGTAATTATATAAATGATAATTACACTTACCTGGTAATTGTAGTTCCTTGAGTGAGGACAGTTCAGTCCTCCACCTCTGGGTTGTGCACCTCCTCCTGCAGCTGGAGACTGGACTTGTCAAAAAGCTGACGTCACTGGATAAGGTCTGGTGCACACTCCACTTCCCTCCAGTGAACTATTGACAAAGCACACTCAAAGGAGCAACCAATAAGTAGCCAAAAATAAACAATATCATAACTATCTACAAACGTAACCCCGACAGCGAAGAAACGCTGCACAGTACCGGTTCCTGCAGCCACCCTCAGAGCAAGAAGAGAGAAAGACAGACAGAAACAGGACAAAAAGAAAACGGACCTACCTGAGACTGACGCAGGCGATCCAAAAGAAAAAACATCCCTCAATGTACCTGGGCGGGAATGAGGACTGAACTGTCCTCACTCAAGGAACTACAATTACCAGGTAAGTGTAATTATCATTTCATTATCGTTCCGACAGTTCAGTCCTCCACCTCTGGAATCTAACAGAGCAGTGTTCAACGGGAGGGGACGTCCATCGCGGCCCGCAAAACCGCGGAACCGAAAACGGCATCCCCCGCCGCGAGGACATCAAGACGATAATGTTTACTGAACGTGTGCAAAGAAGACCATGTGGCCACCTTGCAAATATCCACGGGAGGAACGGAAGCGAACTCCGCCCAAGAGGCTGCCTGCGCTCTAGTAGAGTGCGCCCGCAAACCCGAGGGCACCACTCGACCCTGAAGAAGATACGCCGAGGCGATGGTCTCTCTAATCCATCTAGAAATGGAAGCTTTAGCTGCCGCCTCACCTTTGCGAGGCCCGCCGAACAGCACAAACAGACGATCCGACTTACAAAAAGACGCAGACACCTGTAAATAACGCCGCAACACTCTCCTAAGATCCAACCGACGTAACGGGTCCGCCGAAGAAGAATCCCCTCCCGAAGAAAGCACCGGGAGGGAGACCGACTGATTAAGATGAAATGGAGATATGACCTTAGGCAAAAAGGAAGGTACGGGACGCAGGACCACCTTCTCCTTTGAAAAAACCAGAAAGGGTTCCTTGCACGAAAGCGCTTGCAACTCCGAAATGCGCCGCACAGAACAGATGGCCACTAAGAACAACGTCTTCAAGGTCAGGTCCTTCACAGTCGCCGAACCCAGAGGCTCAAAGGGTTCCCGAACTAGCGCTCGCAAAACCAGGTTGAGGTCCCAAGGAGGCACCATAACCCGGCGGCAAGGACGCAGATTCGATACCGCCTTCAGGAAACGCAGCACATCCGGGTGCGTTCCCAACGGGACATCCTGTATCTTACCTCTATAGGAGGCCAGCGCCGCCAATTGGACCTTCAAGGAGCTAGCCGCCAGTCCCTTATCGAAACCGTCCTGCAAAAAACTCAAGACCACTGGCACGGAGGACGTAGCCGCGTGAACCTGCCGCCGCTAACACCAATCCTCAAAAATGCGCCAAATCCGAACATAAGCCAAGGACGTTGACCTCTTCCTGGCGCGCAGCAGCGTCGCCACCACCGAACGGGAGTATCCTTTCTTTCTCAACTTTGCCCTTTCAATGGCCAAACCGTAAGCGATAATCGAGTCACGTGAGTCATGCGAAGAGGACCTTGGAGAAGGAGGTCTTCGGAAGCTGGCAGACGCCACGGGTCGCCGTCCAATAGACGGACGAGGTCCGCGTACCACGGATGGCACGGCCAGTCCGGAGCCACCAGCAACACCCTCCCGGGGTGAGCCTCGATCCATTGCACCATGCGTCCTATCAGAGCCCACGGCGGAAAAACGTAGAGAAGGCCGTGACTCGGCCATCGCTGCATCAGGGCGTCGATCCCTTCCGACATCCGTTCCCGCCGCCTGCTGAAGAATCTGCCCACCTTCGCGGACTGGAAGGTAGCCATGAGATCCATAACCGGGGGCCCCCAGCGACGGACTATCTGGGCGAACACCTGGGGATTGAGCTCCCATTCCCCCGCGTCCACCGGGACCCTGCTGAGATAATCCGCCGTCACATTGTCCTTCCCCGCAATGTGCGCCGCGGAGAGCGCGGGAAGACGCTGTTCCACCCAGGAGAACAGCAACTCCGCCTCCTCTTCCATGGCCACGCTGCCGGTCCCCCCTTGATGGTTGATGTAGGCCACCGTCGCGGAGTTGTCGGACAGCACTCTGACCGGCCGGCCGATCACGGAGAACTCGAATGCCTGGAGCGCCAGCAAGACCGCCCTCAGTTCCAGACGATTGATGGACCAGCCCGCGTGCTGGGCGGACCACCGCCCCTGCGCGAACTGATCGCAGCAGTGGGCTCCCCAGCCCGCGAGACTCACGTCCGTCATTAGCGGAACCCAGACGGGCTGTTCCAGAGGCATGCCCGCCTGAAGAGACGCAGGTACGAGCCACCACCTGAACGCCCGCCGGATCCGCGGGGGACAGGGAAGACGTTTGCTCAATGAGTCTGACTGGTGGGACCAGCGACGGAGCAGCGCTCTCTGCAAGGGCCGCATGTGAGCCCGAGCCCAGGGTACCACTTCGAGAGTCGCAGTCATCGTTCCAAGCAGGCGGAGGTACTTCCACGCCGAGGGAGCCGGAGCTGCGCGAAACCGGCTGACCAGGCGGCGCAGACCCAGGACCCTGCGAGGGGGGAGAAACACCGACCCCGAGCGAGTGTCGAACCACACCCCCAGGTACTCGAGCTCCTGGGTCGGTACAAGCTGACTCTTGGCCGGGTTGACCACCCAACCGAGATGCTGCAATAACTGCACCACTCGGGTGGTCACTCGCATGCTCTCATTTGCGGATTTCGCCTGAATCAACCAGTCGTCGAGATAGGGATGAACCAAAATGCCCTCCTTTCGCAACGCCGCCGCCACCACCACCATAAGCTTGGTGAAAGTATGCGGAGCCGTAGAGAGGCCGAAGGGCAACGCTTGGAATTGAAAGTGCCCCCAGGGGAGAGCAAACCGCAGAAACCGCTGGTGACTGTCCCTGATCGGAATATGCAGATACGCCTCCGTGAGGTCCAGAGAAGTCAAAAACTCCCCCTTGCGCACTGCGACAATTACGGAACGCAAAGTTTCCATTCTGAAATGGGGCACCCGGAGACAACGGTTTACGCCCTTCAAATCCAGAATGGGGCGAAGTGACCCATCCTTTTTGGGCACCACAAAATAGATTGAGTACTGTCCCAAGCCGTAGTCTGCCAACGGCACCGGCCGAATGGCCTGCAAGTCCAGCAGACGATCGAGAGGTTGACGAATCGCCAAGGCCATGACCTGGTTTCTGCAGGGAGACATCACAAAGGAATCGCGGACAGGGCTGGCGAACTCCAGGGCATAGCCGTCGCGGATAATCTCCAACACCCACTGGTCCGTGGTGATCTGGGTCCAAGCAGAAAGAAACTCCCGCAGCCTTCCTCCCACCGGGGGGCTTTCCACCGGGACCCGCAAACCTTCATTGGGGCTTTCTGCCAGCCGAGGAGGAGGAAGAGGATCCAGCAAACCCTCTGCTCGCTCCTCAAAGCCACGAAAAGTCTGGCCCTTGGACGAAAATCTACCTCTCTGGGCGCCACCCAGCCGAGACGTCCGAAAGCGTCGAAAATACCTGGGTTGACCCCGAAAGGAAGTTGAAGACCTCCCCGGCTTAGGTTTGTCCTCTGGGAGCCTGCCGCCCTTGGTCTCCCCCAAATCCTTGACTAGCTTATCCAGATCTTTCCCGAAGAGCAACCGGCCCTTAAATGGCAGCTTACTCAAGCGGGATTTGGAGGAACCATCGGCTGCCCAGCTCCGCAACCAAAGTGAGCGGCGTGCCGCCACCAAGGAAGCCATGCTATTAGCGAGAGCCCTGATCAAATCATAGTGGACATCCGCCAGGTACGCAGTACCGGATTCCAAGCGGTCCAGCTCTGCCGTCCCCTCCTGGTCCAAACCAGAAGACTGCCGAAGCCTCTGGGACCATCAGAGGCACGTCCTGGCCACCCAAGCTCCACAAATAGAAGCTTGTAAGGACAGAGCGTCAGCCTCAAAGGACTGCCTCAAAAGTCCATCCACCTTTCTATCTTGCGCATCCTTTAAGGCGGCACTACCCTCTACCGGGATAGTGGTCTTTTTGGTAACCGCCGAGACAGCCGCATCAATGCGGGGAGATCTAAAACGTTCCTTATCCTTATCGGCCAAAGGATAAAGCCGGTTCATCGTCCGAATACCTCTGAGGGCAGCTTCTGGCTGATCCCACTCATCCTGGATCATCTTCTCCACCACCTTGTGGACAGGAAAAACCACCTGTGTGAGCCGCTCCGCTTGGATAAAGCGTAGTTACTCACCTGTAACAGGTGTTCTCCAGGAGCAGCAGGAATCAGTCCTCACTTATGGGTGACGTCGGCGCCGACGGAGCCCTCGCGGAGCAATTTTCCCCAGCTTTCAAAGAAAGCCTTTGGGAATTGCAGCGCACATGCGCGGTCCTCTTCCCGCCCAAGGGTGCCATCTTAGCCAGTCAGATGACATAGCTAAAAAAGACAGCATAAAAATTTGCAAAAAAAGTAAAGCAGACGATTGCAACTCCAAGGGGAGGAGGGAGGGTTGTGAGGACTGATTCCTGCTGCTCCTGGAGAACACCTGTTACAGGTGAGTAACTACGCTTTCTCCAGGACCAAGCAGGAAGTCAGTCCTCACTTATGGGACTCCCAAGCTTAAGGCTACCGGAGACCCTAAGCACAAAAATGAGCTCCCTCTAGCTCAGCAGCACAGAAGGAAAGAATCTTCGCTGAATTATTACCCACCGGTAGCCCACATCCGGGATGGAGGGTAGGAGTTGCTCAGACCTCAAAGAGATTACGGAGGACTGCCTGTCCGAAAGCACTGTCCCTGCGGGACTCCCTCTCGAGACAGTAATGGACCGCAAAAGTCTGGCTCGAAGACCAAGTAGCGGCCCGGCAGATGTCTGCCAGCGGAACAGAGCGGAGGTAAGCCACTGACGTGGCCTTTGCCCGAACGCAATGAGCCGTGACTCGACCTTCCAAGGAGAGTCCGGCTGCCCCATAAGCCCAAGAGATACAGTCCGCAACCCAGATGGACAGAGTACGCTTGGAGACCGGGAGCCCCAATTTATTGGGGTCAAAAGACACAAAAAGCTGAGCAGCTTTACGGTGCTCCCGCGTACGGTCAAGGTAGAAGTTTAAAGCCCTTCTACAGTCCAGGGTATGGAGGACCGTTTCAGCTCGGCTGGAGTGTGGTCTGGGAAAGAAGGTTGGAAGTACCACCTCCTGATTGATGTGAAAGGGGGAGACCACTTTTGGAAGAAATTTTGGGTGAGTCCGTAGGACTACCCTATTTTTGTAGAACCGAGTGTAAGGGGGATCAGACACGAGGGCCTGCAATTCACTCACGCGTCTAGCGGAAGTGAGGGCTATCAAGAACAGTGTTTTCCAAGAAAGAAAATGGAGAGAACAGGTAGCCATAGGTTCAAAAGGCGGACAGGTGATCCGCTGTAAAACCACATTCAGGTCCCAGTCAGGCGCTGGCGGGCGCAGAGGTGGTTTAAGTAGAAGGAGACCTCGGAGAAACCTCGCTACGAGAGGGTCGTTGGAGAGAGGTCTGCCGTCCACCGGCACATGATGTGCTGAAAGAGCACTGAGGTGAACTTTGACGGAGTTGGACTTAAGTCCCAGATTAGAGAGGTAAAGCAAGTACTGCAAGACCACCGACACCGGGCAGGAGAAGGGATCCTGAGACTGTCGGGTACACCAAACGGAAAAACGATGCCATTTAAGGGCGTAGCATTTGCGGGTAGAAGGTCGTCGCGAAGCTAGGACGATCTCCTCCACCTCTGCCGGCAGGAGAAGGGGAGCGAGGACTACCCTCTCAGCAGCCAGGCCATTAGGTTGAGAGACCTGAGGTTGGGGTGTAGCAGAGACCCCTGATCCTGAGTGAGGAGATCCGGTTGTAACCCCAGAGGGAATGGATCCTCCACCGCTAATTGCAGCAGGAGCGGAAACCACGGCTGTCTGGGCCAGCGAGGGGCCACCAGGATCATGAAGGCTTTGTCTCGGAGAACCTTGAAAAGAGTCCGAGAGACTAGCGGGATGGGAGGGAAAGCGTACAGAAGGCTCCCCGACCATGAGAGTAGAAAAGCGTCCGCCGCAACCCGAAGGGGGTGTGGCTGACGAGAGCAGAAGCGAGGAAGTTGCCGGTTGTGAGGACTGGCAAAGAGATCCACCGTGGGGAGGCCCCACTTTAGAAAGAGCTTCTGAACTACCAAGGGATCCAGACGCCACTCGTGCGGCTGGAGGATCCTGCTGAGTTTGTCCGCCAGGTAATTCTCTTGGCCTGGGAGATAAACTGCCTTGAGGAGAATGCCGTGACTGACGGCCCAAGAGCAGAGCTTCTGTGCCTCCCGGCAGAGGAGGAAGGAGCCCGTGCCCCCCTGCTTGTTCACGTAGAACATGGCAACTTGATTGTCCGTCTGGACAAGGACGGACTGGTGAGAAGTCAGGTGGGAGAAGGCCTTGAGAGCCAGGCGGATCGCCCTGAGCTCCAGGAAGTTGATCTGCTGAGCAGACTCCCACGTGGTCCAGAGGCCCTGAGTACGTGCCCCTTGGCAATGCGCTCCCCAGCCCAGGAGGGATGCATCTGTGGTCAGCACCCGGGCCGGCTGAGGTGACTGGAAAGGCATTCCGAATATCAGGTTCGGCTGCTGAAGCCACCACCGGAGAGACGAGATCAGCGGCTCGGAGACGCGCACTAGGTCTGCTAGGCCGCCTGTGGCTTGTCGCCACTGCTGGCGGAGACACCATTGAGCGGGCCGCATATTCAGGCGGGCATTGGGGGTCACATGGACGGTGGAAGCCATATGGCCGAGTAGTCTCAGGAAGCGCCTGGCGGAGACCAGGGGCTGGCTGCGAAAACGGTCGGCTAGGTCCATGAGCCGTTGAGCCCTGTCGAGCGGTAGGTACGCTCGTGCCTGAGGAGTGTGCAGCCTTGCGCCGATGAACTCGAGATCCTGTGAGGGGAGCAAAGTGGACTTTGCGAAGTTTATAACAAAGCCCAAGTACTGCAGAAGAGTCACCGTGCGGCGCGTGGCGTTGGTGACCTCCAGAGCGGACGCTGCTCTGATGAGCCAGTCCTCGAGGTACGGAAAGACATAGAGGCCGTGAAGCCTGAGATGGGCCGCCACCACCGCGAGACATTTTGTGAAGACTCGCGGTGCGGAGGACAGGCCAAAGGGCAGTACTCTGTACTGGTAATGATTCCCTGCCACCACAAACCTTAGGTATTGGCGGTGGCTTGGGTGGATGAGGATGTGCGTGTAGGCATCCTTTAGATCCAAGGAGCATAGCCAATCTCCCCGCTGGAGGTAGGGCAGAAGGATTCCAAGGGTAAGCATCTTGAACTTCTCCCGCACGAGGAACTTGTTGAGGTTGCGCAAGTCCAGGATGGGTCTGAGGCCTCCTGTTCTCTTTGGTATTAGAAAATACCTGGAATAAAAGCCTTGACCTTTCAGGTGGTGGGGCACCGGTTCCACCGCCTGTTCCTGTAGAAGACCTGCTAACTCCTGAAGGAGTAATTCCCTGTGCAGAGGGGGTCGTGGAGGTTCTCCCGGAAAATAGGAGGGAGGGACCTGGTGGAAGTGGAGAAGATAGCCTTCTCGCACGACTTGAAGCACCCAGGCATCTGAGGTGATGCTGGACCACCTGTGGGCGAAGTGAACCAGCCGGCCTCCGGTGCTGGGAGGAACCAGCGGGGGGGAGAGGCTATGCTTAAGGAGTCAAAAACCCCCACCCTGCTGAGCAGGGGCTGGTGGTGCAGGCTTGGGGGCTTGCTGCCTACGGGACCCGTTACCCCGTCCCTTGGCCTGCTGGCCCTGTTGGGGAGCTGCAGGGGCCTGATAATGGGGGTATTGTTTGTAGGCAGCCGCCTTCCTCGGGTAAAAGGACTTTTTTCCCGAGCCCTTCTTTTTCTGGGAAGGGGCGGAGGTCTTCCTAGAAAGCCTGGTCCTGGTGAGAGTCTCCGTCTCAATTTGTGCAGCCTTTTCAGCCATGGGCTTGCCAAAGAGGTTTTCGCCTCGGCAGGGGACATCGACCAACTTGTCCTGCACCCAGGGCTCAAGGTCAGACGACTGAAGCCAAGCCTGTCGGCAGGCACCGATGCCGGCTGCGGCCACTCGAGCCGATGCTTCAAAGCCATCATAGGCTGCTCGGGACATGAACTTTGAGCATTCCCGAATGCCAGTGGACAAGGCCAGGAACCTCCGCAAGGGTTCCTCGGACAAACCAGCGGAGAATCCGGCTAGCTCTTTAGCCAGGTCTCGGAGATACATGCCCATGTATAGCTGGTAGGTCTGGACACGACACGCAAGCATAGAGCCCTGGAAACACTTCTTACCAAGGCCATCCAGGTTACGGGCCTCCCTGCCAGGAGGCACCGAGGAGTGCATCTTCTGGCTCTTAAGACGATGCATGGCCGATTCCACTACCATGGAATGGTGTGGTAGCTGTGCTTTTTGGAAGCCAGGGCTCTTGCGGACTCGATAGATAGAATCGACCCGCTTGCTCAGGACCGGCAAGGTGGCCGGACTCTCCCACATGCGGAAGAGTAGTCGTTCCAGCATAGGAGGAACCGGTACAGTAAAGTGTTCCCTTGCGGGAGAGTCATACTGGAGGGCGTCGAGCTCTTCGGCTCGAGGCTCCTCCTCGGGGTCCGCAGGGAAGGCCAAAGCCTTGGCCATATCCCTGACGAAGTCCGAGAACCGGGCATCCTCCGGGGGGGACTGCTTCCGAGGTTCGGACTCCGGTGAGTCCGAGGGGACACACCGAGTCCGGAAAGAATCAGGCGACTCTTCCTCTTCAGACTCCCAGACCGACTCCGACGAGGACTCGGTGGGGTCGGCCCGGGCAGGGCGCGGCGCCTGCCGCCCCGACGCCGAGGGAGTCGGCGTCGGCGACCTCGGTCCCGAACGGGAGGCCGAGGGTGACCTCGACCGAGGATCGACTCGAGTTCGCATCGACTCGAGGATCGGCTCGGTCTCCGGGGTCGACTTGGACGTCGACGTCCCGGCGGTCGGGGCAGCGACGCCAGCGAAGCCAGCGAGCAGTGCCCGCTGCTGGTCCATGAAGGCAGACAGTCTGCTCTCCAAGGCCGTCAACCTGAGTCCGAGCTCAGGTGACCCAGCAGCCCCCGACTCGGGCCCCGACGGCGTCGGGCCCGACGTCGGCTGTCGCGGAGGCGAGTCCAGGAGGACCACAGGACTTACCCGAGCAGGCAGCTCCGACTCCAGGCGAGGTCGCTTCGTGAGGTGCTCCTTCTCCAAGGACCCGGGGCGGCTATCGGGGCTATGCGACCTGGCCCTCGCGGAGCCAGGAGCGTCCACCGACGCCGCCCTCGCGAGTTTCACCTTACGTCAATGGTCCCCGGAGGGAGAACCCCTGTCGGAGGAACTCCGGCGACGGTCCGAGCTGGAACCTTTGGACGCGGAGGCCTCCGACAAGGTCCGGGTACGGCTGGGGTCAGCGAAGATCCTATCCCGCTGATGCCGCCGACTTCTCAACGCTTTGGAGGACATTTTGCCGCAGGGCCCACAGATCATTTCTTCATGATCCGGGCCCAGGCAGCGGAGGCAAAAGTCGTGTGTGTCAGTTAGTGACATATTTCGGTCACACTGACCACACCGCTTGAAACCACTGGCAGCCATCGGGGGAAAAAGGGCCCCGGCGAGGTCAAAGGACCGGGCTGCCAGGGAAAAACCGAAAACGAAAACTGACTAAGTCAGAAAAACCGAAAAGAAGAAAGAGGACTCGTGACCGGCGTCGCGAGTCCGGGCGGGAAAAAGAACGGCGTCGAACCGAAGGAAAAAGAATAAAATTATGAAGAAATATCAACTTTTTCGCGGGGACACGACGGGGACGTCTGTAGGGCTCCGCGGAAAAAAGAAGACTGGCTAAGATGGCACCCTTGGGCGGGAAGAGGACCGCGCATGCGCGCTGCAATTCCCAAAGGCTTTCTTTGAAAGCTGGGGAAAATTGCTCCGCGAGGGCTCCGTCGGCGCCGACGTCACCCGTAAGTGAGGACTGACTTCCTGCTTGGTCCTGGAGAATGGGGTCTTCCACCCCCACGTCCTCCGCCGGAGAAGCCGTTGCCAAGTTCAACATTTGAAGGGATTCTGTAACAAGAGCAGAGAGCTCCTCCCTGCGGAATATCCGAATAATTTTGGCCTGATCCTCCGGTTCTGGAATTTCCCCCTCTTCGAGATCCTCGAGCTCCGCCTCTAAATCGCGGTCCTCCCCATCAGACACGATCACCTCCCTGAAGGGAGGAGAGAGGTCGCCCGACCGCGATCTCTTAGAAGGCCTAGGGGAAATGGAGGGGCCACCAGCCACCGAGGCCGGAGGGACGGCCAAAAGCTTATCCCCGGGCTCCTTTGACAACCCCTGGCGGTGTCTGCAGTAGGCCTGATGCATGAGCAAGATAAAGTCGGGGGAGAAACCCCCGCCCGGGGCAGGAGACCCGATGGCCGGAGACAACGTGGCCGGAAAACCAGCCTCCTGGGTAGCCCCCGACGAGGAAGCCATGGCCAAGTCTTCCTCCGGAAGCGCGACCGCCGGCAGGCTATCCTGGCACGGCTTGGCCTCAATCTGTCGTTCCATGCTCGCAGACCCCGAGGCACAAGCCCTGCAAACCCAGGATTCTGCCTCCGTACCCCTGCGAGACCCACAGAGGACACACTGGGGTCGGGAAGTCATCGCAGCCCCAGACAGGCAGACTTGGGCTCAGTAGCTCTGCGGTATGTCTTAGCCTCTTTTTTTTTGTTTGTTTTTGTGACTGGATGAGCTAAAAATTAAATTTCCAAGGAAGGTTCACATGAAGGGAAACCCCCCTCCTTCCCGGGAAAGGAAACTGCTCACAGACACGGCCCGGGAGAAATCGCCAAAAAACAAAAACATAAGAAAAAACTTAAGCGACTGAAGCAAGCCGGAGCGCAGCGTCTCCGCCGCCGAGCCCCCCCTGCAAACCGCAGAACGGGGCCGCTCCGAAAAAAGAAAAACACCCTCGGAGCTAAAATGGCCGCCGGCACCTAAGCGCGGCCGAAAAGGGCGCGAAAACACGCCTCGTGATCCGAGCAACCCAGCAAGGCTCTCCACCCCGCCACGGACTAGGGCAACAAATCCCCCACCCGTCGGGAAGGAACAATGCCCGAAGAAGAAGAACTCGCCGGCGGGACTGCTGAGCAATAGAGCAGTCTCCCGCTAGCGAGCCACCCGTGAAACCGCTGCTGCCCAGAAGCGCAGGCCGGCTCCCTGACCCCACAAGGACGCCGCCTCGGTCCTGCTCAAGGGCTCTCTCCCGTGCAGTCCAGGGAGAGAGACCTAAATATGAGCCCACAGCCCCAGAGATCAGGGGCAGGCAGGAACCGGCACTTAAGGCAGTGCTCGTTCACGAGTCTCCGGAGTACTGTTTTTTTTTTGTTTGTTTGTTTTTTTTAAAGGGAAAGTAGCTAACCCCAAAGAAATAAAGGCAGTGGGAAAGAAAATCAAAAATTCCCCTAAACTAACTACCCTAAGGCTCCTTATAAGTTCCTCAAGTGAGCCCAGCACCTAGGCTCACTAGTCCACCTGCTGCATGGAGACTGGACACACTGGAGGGAAGTGGAGTGTGCACCAGACCTTATCCAGTGACGTCAGCTTTTTGACAAGTCCAGTCTCCAGCTGCAGGAGGAGGTGCACAACCCAGAGGTGGAGGACTGAACTGTCGGAACGATAAGGAACCTGTAATTAAGCACGGTGGAGCAGAGTTTGTTGGTTAAAAAAGTGTGTTAAAACATTGTGTTATGCTATGTGTGGTTCACTGATTGCTCAAAAATTAATAAAGATTAAGTTAAAAAAAAAAAAATGAAAGGCCGAAAGCACCTTTGGAAGGAAGGCAGGCACTGGCCATAGCACAACCTTCTCCTTGGAGAGGTAAAGAAAAGGGGCGCGACAAGACAGCGCCTGCAGCTCTGAAATACACCTGGCTGAGCAAATGGCCACTAAGAAGACCGTCTTCAATGTCAAACTTTCAAGGTGCAAGTCTGCAGCAGCTCAAAGGGTTCCTCCGTCATCACAGACAACATAAGGCTGAGGTCCCAAGGAGGAAACAGACCTATCCAGAGGTCTAACATAATTCACTGCTCGCAGAAAGGAAGCGACATCCGAATGCGCGTGAAAGATGCTCCTTGGATCCTACCATGCTAACAGGCATTGCTGCCACATGCACCCAAAAAAAGCTGCAAGTCATACCCTTCTCTAATCCTGACTGCAAGGTGGTGAGACTATCCGTCACCGAGGCTGAAAGTGAACGGACAGCCGCGCTCTTAGCACCATTCCTCGAAAATCCTCCACACCCGAATGTAGGCCAGGGAAGTGGAGCATTTACGGGCCTTCAACAAGGTGAAGATCACCAAGACCAAATAGCCTCGCCTTCTCAGCTGAGCCCTTTGAAGAGCCAAGCCATAAGCGAGAATCGAGCTACCTGAGGCATTAGGATGGGACCCTGCACCAGGAGGTCGTCCCGGATCAGCAGACGCCACAAATGGTCGACCACGAGCCGTGACCAGACACCAATGCATCTCAGTTTGTTGTACTAGTCTTCCTAGGAGGGCCCACAGAGGGAAGACAGAGAAGACCCTCCACTGGCCACCTTTGCACCGGCGCATCGAGGCCCTCCAACATGTGCTCCTGTCTCCTGCTGTAAAAACGCTCCACTTTGGCGGACTGGAAGGTCACCATCAAGTCCATGATCGACTGACCCAAGCAGCGCACTATCTATGCAAAGACTGCCCCATTGAGTGTCCATTCCCTGGGGTCTAGGAGAACCCAGCTGAGGAAGTCCGCTCTGACATTCCCTTTGCCCGCTACAAGCACCGCTTAAAGCGCTTGCAGATTGGTCTCTGCTCAATCCAACAGTTGGTCGACTTTCTCTTCCAGCTGTATGCTGCTTGTGGCCCCTTGGTGGTTGATGTAAGCCACTGTGGTGGCACTGTCCAAGAACACTCACAGCCTTCCCTTCCCTTGCAGGAAGGGCTGGAATTTTTTCAGCACCAGGAACACTGCTCTCCATCTCCAACCAATTGATAGACCATGCTCTCTCCTGGGGGGACCAGAGACCCTGGGCAATCTGGGTTTTGCAGTGGGTCCCCCATCCTGACAAGCTGGCATCTGTCATTAGTTGCATCCAATACAGGATTTTCCAGAAGCATTTCCTGCTAAAAGCTTGTCCGACTGGAGCCACCAATAAAAGGGCTTTCCGGAGAGAGCAGTGAATGAGCAAGCTGATCATGCTGTTCACCTGCGTAGCAACAACCTCTGCAAGTGTCTCATGTGGACTCGCACCCAAAGCACCAAGTTGATCAATGCCACCATTGATCTCAGCACTTGCATAAAGCCATACAGTCAACCTTTGCATGCTGAGAAAGCGATGGACCTCATTCTGCAAAGAGACCATCCTGTCTAGCAGCAGTGTCCATCTGGAACTGGGCTCCCAGGTATATCAGGTCCTGTGACAGCTGGAGATGACTCTGTAAAATTAATGAACCATCCAAGACTCTTCAGGTAGGCAATGAAATGCTCCATGGCCTGTGTTCTCTCCTCATGGGATTTTGCTCGGATGAGCCAGTCGTCCAGGTAGGAATGGACTAGAACTCCCTCCTGTTGCAGCACCACCACCATTACCTTGATGAAAGTGCGAGGGGCGGTCGCCAGCATGAATGGCAAGGCCTGAAACTGGAAGTGACCCACTGGCACCGCAAAGCGCCGGAATTGCTGATGTTCTGGCTGAATGGGTATGTGCAAGTAATATTCTGTAAGGTCTAAGGACGTCAGGAATTCACCCTCCCTGACTGCCATGATGACCGATCTGAACGTCTTCATGTGGAACCGGAGCACCCTTAGGCAGCGACTTCCATGCTTGAGATCCAATATGGGCGGAAGGACCCTTCTTTCTTGGAGACTACGAAGTATATGGCGTATATGGCACCTCTACCACTGCCTGCCGCTCCAACAGAAGATGTAGGGTGTCCCGCGCAGCCTTGAGTTTTCGTGAAGCCTTGCACGGTGACCTCACAAAGGTGTCTGCAAGAGGCCAGGCAAACTTCAATGCACAGCCGTCTCTGATGTTCTCCAGCACCCAGTGGTTGGAGGTGATCCTAGCCAAAGCGGTAAAAAAGTCCTGCAACCTACCTCTCATGGGAATTAACCCCCCACCCCCTTGGCTTTCTGTCCCTGAAGGAGTGCAGCTCGATCAGACGTCTTAGCTCAACAGCACGCCTTGTGAATACAAGTCTGTGGATACTCCTGGTCTAAAAACCATCGTTTCCTATCTTGTGCCTCTCAAAATCCAATATCAGTGATACAGTCTCCCAACCCTCAAAAACTGACTCATAGGTAAGTTATATTTTGTGAAAACTGAACATAAGAACATAAGATATGCCATACTGGGTCAGACCAAGGTCCATCAAGCCCAGTATTCTGTTTCCAACAGTGGCCAATCTAGGTCATATGTACCTAGCAATTTCCCCAAGGGACACAGGCTCCACAATGCTTGTATTGGTTCAAGCATTGATATCCTGGGTCCCTTCTTAATAATGGTTTATGGACCTTTCCTCCAGGAACTTGTCCAAACCTTTTTTAAACCCAGCTACACTAACAGCCTTTACTACAATCCTCCGGTAACAAATTCCAGAGTTTGATTACACGTTGAGTGAAAAAATATTTTCTTTTATTAGTCTTAAATAGTTTACCCTGTAGCTTCATTGCATGTCCCCTGGTCTTTCCATATTCTGATAAGGTAAACAATCGATCTACGTTTACCCGTTCCACTCCGTTCATTAATTTATAGACTTCTATCATATCTCCCCCCTACAGAGAAGGGTAACTAAAATATGGGGTTTGGAATGACTCTCCTGTATAAAAAGGCTGAAGATGTTAGGGTTCTTCGCCTTGGAGAAGGCACAGCTGAGGGGAGATAACAGATCTATCAAATCGTGAGTCAAGTGGAATGAGTAAATGCAAACAAATTGTCTACTCTTTCAAAAAAGTACAGACTAGGGGAAATACCATGAAGTTACAAAGTGGTACATTTAAAACAAAAGCAACATTTTCTTTCTCTCTCAAAGCATAACATTGTCAAAGGATTTGTTAAAAACCCTTAGCATAGCTGGGTTTAAAAAAAAGAAGATTCCTGGAGGAAAAGCCCATAAACTATGGGAAATGCCACTGCTTATATCTGGAAATAAGCAGCACAGCATCTGGCTAACTTTTGGGATATTTTATTTATTTTTATTTATTAACAATTCTTATATACCGCACTATTAGACATCAGCGCGGTTTACATTGAACAGAAAACATCCGACAGTTTACATATGTCTGGTCAGTTACATTTAACAGGAAGTATAACTTGGCGAAAATAGGGGAAACTAAATACAATGGAGGGTTATCTGATAACTGATATCTGAATACATATCTGCCATGTACTTGGAACCTGGATTGGCCACTATTTGAAACAAGATAAATGGGAAGGAGGGGGCTTGATGGACCTTTGGTTTAACCCATTATGAAAATTCTACAAAAATAAAAAGTGATGATTCCTTTAACGATTAGGATGTATTGGGTTTCAGGGCCAAACCATAATGTCAAGAAACTTTGATCTTCACAACCTGACTGACCTAGGGGATATCTATGCGCAAATGCAACTTAGAGGGTCATTTTAAAAGGTTTAGTCATGATTTGGATGTCTGAAGACATGCACATGGACATCGAAATCACAGACATGTCTCCATAGCCATTCCTCAAATGACGTTCGCAAACATCTCCAGAGCAGGGACGTGCAAGTAGGCACAGGGGTATGGCGGAGGCATGTCTGGGGAGTGGCAATGTACTTACACATCCCTGTACAATCTCAAACGATGGAGAGATCTGTAGGCATGTAAATGTTTATACCTGCTCAAGGCAAAAAACAGGCATCAGGAAAGTGCTTGTTTTCACCTTAAAACATCCAGAGAGTATAGAGAAGATAGAGAATTAAGTGACTAGCCTTAGAAGACAAAGGTCCACACTGGGATTTCAACCCTGACCACTCTACCCTTAAGCTACTACTCTAAACATTATGCTATTAGATGTATTGGTTCTTAAATGCTCTCCTGGGGACGTCTATATAGACATTTGATACGTGCACATTTCGGGCACATCCACATTTCCGAAATTGTGCCTGAACTTGCATGTGCCTGCTTTTTTTTCCCCAGACGTTCTGGCTTTGATGTCCCAGATTGCACTTGGACGTCCCATTGTGAAATATGCCTCTTAGTGAAATCATCATCATCAAGGCCCAAACATCTGGTGCAACCTCTATAAGAGCCATCTTCACACTGCATACTAAGCATCAATTGAAGCTGCTGGCTTTTTCCTATAACATATTCAGAAACACTGAGATAGCAAGATCAAAAGATTTTTTTTTTTTAAATGAACAAGTAAATGGAAATTACACTAACCTGGTAATTGTAGTTCCTGGAGGGTCCAGTTTAGTCCTCCACAATCGGGTAGTGCCCCTCCTCCTGCAGCCTGGAGACTGGACCAATCAAGTCTTCTGTAGTATATATGCAGACGGAGCTCCCAGAAGCCCCCAGTGTACTAGTAACAAAGCATACTTAACGAAGCAACACATTAGATTAATATACAAAATGACATAATGAAAATGACATAATTAAGGAACAATTTGTTTCCCCCCACAAACATATCCAACTTTCTCCCCAAACGAGGAAGTCAGAACACTGTATTGCGCTGGAACAGACGCCCCAGAAATCAAAACACAGCTCCGTATCAGAAATCTCAGGAGCTGACTGAACACCTGAGAAAGAAAGAGCCATAGCCAAAAACGCGGCTGCAAAAAAAAGGTTCGAACGGCAAGAGGAACCGTCTTATGATCCACCGTTCGGAAAGCGCGCTGCATTATTATATCAGATAGTCGGGAGGGAAGGAGGACTAAACTGGACCCTCCAGGAACTACAATTACCAGGTTAGTGTAATTTCCATTTCCTGTTCGGTAATCCAGTTTAGTCCTCCACAATCGGGATGTAACAGAGCAGTCAAGACCGGGCGGGACCTTACCATCCGGCGCGCCGAACCGCCGAACAAAACAGGAATCCCGAGCCGCTGACACATCTAAACGATAGTGTTCACTGAAAGCATGCAGAGACGACCAGCGGCCGCCTTACAGATATCTGCTGGCGGAACTAGGCTATACGCCGCCCAAGAGGTCGCCTGAGCCCTAGTGGAATGAGCCAGTAGCCCCTCCGGAATAGACCGCTGCTGCAACAGATACGCAGACGCGAACGCTTCCTTGAGCCATCTTGCAATGGAGGCCTTAGCCACCGCTTCCCCGTTACGTGCACCACCGAAGAGCACGAATAGCCGGTCAGCCTTCCTAAAAAATTCGGTAGCCTTCAAATAACGACGAAGTGCACAACCCACATCGAGACGGTGAAGACTTTTGTCCGCCGACCCGACAGAGTGCGAAGAAAGAACCGGAAGAAACACTGCCTGATTCACATGAATAGGAGAAACCACCATTGGCAAAAGGGAAGAGACCGGGGAAAAAGACAAAAAAGGTTCTCGGCAGGACAACGCATGTAGATCTGAAATACGCCGTGCCGAACAGACGGCTACAAGAAAAACCGTCTTCAGCGTAAGATCTTTCAGAGACGCCCTACTCAGGGGTTCAAAAGGTTCACGAACCAGGGCCCGCGGCACTAGATTCAAGTCCCACGGAGGAACGAAAATCCTGCGGGAGGGCCGCAAATGAACAACAGCCGTAACAAAACGACGTACGTCCGGATAAGAACCGAGGAGACGGCCTAAAACTTTGCCTCGATAACAAGAGACAGCCGCCAACCGGACTTTCAGGAAACTAGCCGCAAGGCCCTTATCAAAAGCATCCTGAAGAAACTTAAAACGACGGAAACGGAAACCGTCGCCGCCCGGACTCCACGCCGGGAGCACCAGTCTTCAAAGATCCCCCAAATCCGAACGTAAGTAAGAGAAGTGGACTTTTTCCTCGCCCGCCGTAGGGTAGAAATCACCGCGGGGGAGTAACCCATCTTTTTCAGCCGAGCCCTCTCAATGGCCAAACCGTAAGCGAGAATCGACCCACGTGGGGCATCCGCAAGGGACCCTGAAGAAGAAGATCCGGCCGCGCGGACCGGAGCCAAGGAATGCCGTCGCGCAACCGGACCAGATCGGCATACCGGGGCCTCCGAGGCCAATCCGGGGCCACCAGGAATACTCGACCCCGATGGCCCTCGATGCGCTGAATGACCCGGCCGATCAGAGCCCACGGAGGAAAGACATAAAGAAGACCGGACGTTGGCCATGGCTGAATGAGAGCGTTGAGCCCCTCGGACATGCGCTCCTTTCGCCTGCTGAAGAAGCGTCCTGTCCTGGCCGATTGAAATGTTGCCATGAGATCCATGATGGGCGGCCCCCACCGACGAACTATTGGCGCGTAAACTTGCGGGCTTAGCTGCCACCCTCCGGGGTCCACCCGCACTCTGCTGAGAAAATCGGCCGGACCATTGTCTGCGCCTGCAATATGCGCTGCCGGGATGGCCAGAAGACGAGACTGCACCCAATTGACCAAGGCCGTCGCTTCTGAATCCAGGGCCACGCTGCCGGTGCCCCCTTGGCGATTGATGTAAGCTACGCTGGTCGCCTTGTCCGAGAGGACTCGCACCGGCCGGTCGAGAACTAGGGCTTCGAGGGCCAAGAGGGCTAGCCGCACCGCCCGTAATTCGAGGCGGATTGATCGACCAAGAAGTCTCCAGGGGAGACCATTCCCCTTGAGCAAAGCGGGTCTCGCAGGGAGCCCCCCAGCCGGTTAAGCTGGCATCCGTTGTGAACGGAACCCAAAGTGGAGGCTCCAGGGAATCCCCGCGTCAGGTTCTCGGAGGAGAGCCACCACCGGAGGGAACGGCGAACCGCCTTTGAGCAAGGCAATCTCCTGTTCAACGAGTCGAACTGGTTGGACCAACGGCGCAGCAGAGCACTCTGCAGCGGGCGCATGTGGAAGCGCGCCCAGGGCACCACCTCCAAGGTTGCTGCCATCGTACCGAGGAGCTGCAGGTACCACCATGCAGACGGAGCGGGCATCCCCTTGAAGAGTCGGACAAAGACCGAATGCGACGCTCAGGCAGGCACACCAAGTCCCGTGCTGTGTCGAGGCGCACTCCCAGATACTCGAGATCCTGCGTCGGGCACAGACAACTCTTGCATTCTTTCACCACCCAGCTGAGGGACCGCAACAGAGCCACCACCCTGCTCGTGACGTGCACACACTCCCGACTGGACTTTGCCCGAATCAACCAGTCGTCGAGATACGGATGGACCAGGACGCCCTCTTTGCACAAGGCCGCCGCGACCACTACCATCACGTTTGTGAAGGTGCGGGGGGCCGTGGCGAGACCAAACGGCATGGCCGGAAATTGGAAGGGGCCCCACGGAAGAGCGAAGCGGAGAAACCGTTGATGAGACGGCCGGATGGGAATGTGTAATGTGGTCTTCAGCGGCTGTGGAAGATCCTGCAGCAGGGGCTCTGAGGAGGGGGGAGATAAGGTGCTGAGGGACCCAGCTAGCAACGCAGTGGGCATGGGGAAAACCTCCGGGATGCAGCGTGCAGGTGGAACACAAGCAAGCTATTAATGTTCCCTTCGGCTGAGTACATTTCAGCTATAATACAGCCAGAGAAAAGGGCATTGTAGAGACTTAAACCACCTTTCCTCTTCTTGTGTGGGGTTTATTTATTTCTTTTGTTTTTTTTTGTTTTTTTTGCATTGAAAACAAAAAGCAAGGAAAGCTCAGGGAAACCCAAGACTCTTCAAGAAACGGATTGTGAAACTCCACGTGCCTCCACAGCAAGATTGAATGTGTGGAAACTGCTGTTTAGAGCTGTTTCCTCTAAAAAGAAACACTGAAGAGAAAAACAAAACAGCCGCTGGCACCGAAAAGCTGTCAGGTATTTACAGAACTGAGAAGGGAACTGGCAGTCATTCACTGTGCTGGCATAGAGAAACTTTCAAGTGAGGGTAAGGCAATTACAGTGACTGAAAGTAGGGAAATTAGAGTGGGATCCCTCCGCTGCCATTCAGACCTCCAGGTAGGGGCTGAAAGGTGTTTCTGGGGAGGGATGTAGAAGCGCAATCCAGCCGTAGGAAAATTACAGTGAGCATGCTTAATTAGGCCGAGCCCAAAACAGACAGGATCCAAAACACTGACTTAAAACCTCAACCAAATGGTATATTGAATAAGACAGGTACAATAATCAGTAGGACGTACAAAGTAACCCGGCTGCAGTTTGGGGACTAAAAATTTAAAATAGGAACTTCAAACTCAGAGGCAGCCGGTCCGGATACAGCTGAAATCATCCCAGAGCAGCTGAGGCGAGGAAGAAAAAACAAAACCAGAGTACTCACAGTTTTCATACAAAAAATGATACCTGAACTTCCTGGAGGTATCCAAACTCTCGTGGTAAAGACTCAGTGCAGCGTAAAGCCAATGGAGAGCTCCCCTGAAGCCAAGCTCCGGAGTTCCCAAGGTCATCTTGGGAAGCAAGATGCTGGGGGAAGAGCAGAGCGGATGCATGAGGTCCCTGTGTCTCTTCTGACAGCCTATGCAGCGTAACCGGAATAAGGCACAGGGAGAACTAAAAACAAATAACTGCGTCCCGCAGGAACAGGCATTCAACAATATTCCCCATAATAGGTAATGCCTCAGCCAGCCTTCGTTGTTGGGCACAGTGGGGAATGTAACCCATGAGCCCTGCACCCTTCGTCAGTGACTCAGCATTGTACTGTGGCTCTGAATTGCATACTGTTCTCTATCCATGCCTTCTGTACTTTTTATCCTTTCTGTTCATACATAGGCAGAGAAAAAAGTAACCTCTGCACAACTGACATCTAGCAAGTGTTGTGGAAAAAAACTGAAACAGCAATATAGCTGTGAGAAGCCAGCAGAGAAGCAATCTGGCTTCCCGCCCAAAACCGAGGCTCATTAGCTATTCAAAATGGCCGCCAGCAAAAATAAACCACAAAAAGAGTGAATTAAAACCCCCAAAAACTAAGGAATTAACTTAAAACGTCAAAGGAGAAGGTGGGAGGGTTGCAGGCATGAGAGAAATGCCTAAAATCGCTGAAAAATCAAGAAAAATCAATCGAGTTACCACAGAGCTACAGACAGCAGTGGGAGAAAGACATTCCAGGTCTGAAGAAACTGAGGTGCAGCCCCTGCAGATGCCAGAGTCAGTCACTGCACCTCTGCGGGACCCGCAAATCACATATTGGGGTTTGGCATACATGCTAAGGCAACCTCCGCTCAGCGGGAAAGAATGGAACAGAACCAGGGAAGCCCACACCAAAGGGACCAACCCTATGTAAAACAGTACAGACTGAAATTTAAAACTTTTTTTTTGTTGTTGTTTTTGTTTTACAGACAACAAAACACTCCCCAGAATCCTAGGGGTGCCCTGAGCAAAATCGCCAGCAAAAGAAACCCCAAAAATGCAAGGGGAACCCGTGCACAAGTGTTAAAAAGTGCCTTTAAAAAGCACACTTTAGAAATTCAAAATGGCCGCCGCACTTTTTCACCCTCGGTAAAAAAGGGCGCGAAAATACAAAGGTAACCAAATAATATGGAAAAGAAAGAAAACAACCCTCTAATACAGGGCAAGCGAAAAAAATCAGGAAAAAGTGCAATTTGGGAGCCAGGGGAGCCGACAGAGCCTCTGACAATGCAAACAACAGAGAGCTGAAAAGTTAAAGCAAGGAAAATTCCTACCAGCTCAGGAAACAGCAAGGAACTCAGCCAACTTCTCCAAGTGACAGGCAATGCTGAATCAGGTATGGCTCTTCCCCGTACAGCCTAGGGGAGAGCTCAACCCAGGGTTCAGAAATTCCCAGGCAGGAAGGCAGGAGCCCAAGCAGGTCTGGCTTCCCCCAGGATGTCCCCTGTGCAATGCTTTTTTTTTTTTTTTTTTTTTTTAAAGATACAGCTACCTAGCAAATAAATGGTAAATAAAGGACCAAAAACGAAACCCCAAAAGAACTAACTAACTAGTGTTGCTCCTTCAAGTGTCACTTAGTGTGCCCAGAAAGGGCACAGAAGTCCTCAAGCTGCAAGGAGACTGGACACACTGGGGGCTTCTGGGAGCTCCGTCTGCATATATACTACAGAAGACTTGATTGGTCCAGTCTCCAGGCTGCAGGAGGAGGGGCACTACCCGATTGTGGAGGACTAAACTGGATTACCGAACAGGAAAGCCAAGTTGCAAGGAGATAAACATAAAAGCAGTATCAGGAAATACTTTTTCATGGAAAGGGTGATGGATGCCTGGAATGCCCTCCTAAAGGAGCTGGTAGGAGCAAAAACAGTGACAGAATTCAAAAAGGCATGGGACAGACACAGAGGATTACTGGATTTCAACTTCCTACCTAAAAGTCTAAATTTTGCCTCCAGAACCTCCCTACCACATTTTCCTATGTCATTGGAACCAACATGTACCAAGACAGCAGGACTCCTCCCCAGCACAATCTAAGACCTTGTCTAGGTGGCGCACGAGATCTGCTACCTTCGCACCAGGCAGGCAGGCCAGGTGATCCTCACGTCCACCAGCCACCCAGAAATCTACATGCCTAATGATTGAATCACCAACTATAATGGCTGTCCTAACCCTTCCCTCATGGGCACATGGCCTTGGAGAAACTTCCTCAGTGCGAGAGGGTTTTACATCATCTGGAGGACAGGTCCTAGCTACAGGATCACTTCCTGCCACACCAGGGTGATGCTCTCCTGTCACGTGACCTCTCTCCTCCATGGCAACAGGGATCCTACCAGACTGGAGGTGGGACTTCAGTACTATATCCCTGTAGATCTCGTCTATGTACCTCTCTGTCTTCCTTATGCCTTCCAAGTCTACTACTCTAGCCTCCAGAGATCGGACTCGTTTTGTGAGAGCAAAGAGCTCCATTCATCTAGTGCACATGTAAGACCCCTCACCAACTGGGAGAAAATCATACATATGACACTCAATGCAAAAGACTGGAAAGCCCCCATCTGACTGCTGGACTGCTGTCTGCATCTTAGTTTTAAAGTTGTGTTTAGACAGAGAAATTAGACTTACCTGCTAATTGTTCCTTGAGGAACTCCAGTACAGTCCCGCACCTCTGGGTAGTGTACCTCTTCCAGCAGCTTGGAGACTGAGTGAGCATGTTATCTTTTTCATGACACTAGTGTACCTATTGAAAAAGCAAACTCAGATAAGCAACAAATAAGTAGTTAAACATGTAACAAACACTTCTACGTCTAAACAAACTAATATCCCCTCCATCCCCTGGGAAGGATACCCTGTCCCCCCCTCCTGGATGGGGAGGCCTACCTGTTGAGCGCCTGAGCAACTCCAACCAGCGGTGAGCGAGCAACGGACAGCTCTTCTGGTCCGCCCCCCCCCCAAACATTGATTACACACCCCTCCCCGGCTCCCCCTGACCACTTCCTCCACCAGGGAACCAGCTTCAGGACTGGAGTGTGCACAGCTTATCACAGAAAGCACTCAGGGAGGGTTCCAGGACTGGACTGGAGTTCCTCAAGGAACAACAATTAGCAGGTAATTCTAATTTCTCTTTCCTTATCGTCCCTCCAGACCACTCCCACACCTCTGGGATGTATCAGAGCAGTTAAACTAATGGGAGGGACCCGCACAACCAGCCTAAAGCACTGCCGATCCGAAACAGAAATCCAGGCGAAAATGCTCAGAGAAAATATGCCGCCCTACAGATCTCCACCAGCGGAACTAAACTATATTCTGCCTACGAGGCTGCCTGAGTCCTCGTGGAATGCGTCTGCAACCTCGCTGGCACTGTTTTACCCTTCAAGATTTATTTTATTTATTTATTTATTTATTTTAAGTCTCTTCTATACCGCACTATTCAGCATCAGCGCGGTTTACATTGAACAAAGAATTTACACATTTCCAATGGTACTTTGTGTTTACATATGAACAGGAATAAATAACTTGGATAACAGGGGTAACTAATTACAAATTAAGACAGAATTGCCTCCCTGATCCATCTGCAAATGGAGGCCATAGCTGCCGCCTCACTTTTACACGGCCCACCAAACAGAACCAACAGACGGTCCAATCTCCGAAAGGACGATGCTCTTTTCACATATCTTCGCAGGACTCTTTTACCATCTAGGTGGCACAGCTATGGAGTGGCAGGGCCCATATCCGCTCTCACCCACATCTGCGCTCGCCAGAGCTGGTAAGGAAACAGCCTGATTTACATAAAATGCTGATACCACCTTGGGCAAAAATAAAAGTAGCGGTGCAGGACCATTTTCTCCTTGGAGAAGGAAAGGAATGGCTCCTGGCATGACAGGGTCCGAAGCTCCAAAATCCTGTGTGCCGAGCAAATCGCCACCAGGAATACCATTTTCAGAGTCAAATCCTTCAGGAAAGCTGGACTCAATGACTCAAAGGGTTCCCCAGACAGCGCTGTCAGCACCAGATTGAGATCCCAAGGCGGTATCATCCCCCTCTTTGGCAGAGGTGGGTCACCGCCCCTAGAAAGCTCAGCACGTCTGGGTGTGCACCCAACAGCACCCCGTGGACTTTCCCACGATAACCGGAAACTGCCACCAATTGCACCCTCATGAACTGGCAACTAGACCCTTATCAAAACCGCAAGAACGCCAAGATGTCTTGGACAGAGGCAGTGGAATGGCACGCCTGCCTCTCTCCACACCACGATTCAAAGATATGCCCTACGCAGATGCATGCCAGGTTCGTAGACCTCCAGTGGACCTGTAGCAAAGTCGCTATCCCCAAGCCCGAATATCCTTTCTTCTCCAACCTTGCCCTTTCAAGAGCCATGCCGTAAGCGAGACTTGATCCACCTGGGGCATGTGAAGCAGCCCCTGCGTCGAGCTCATTCCGAACTGGAAACCACCAAGGTCAATCTGCCAGTATCCAAATTAGGTCAGCATACCACGGCCAGTCTGGTGCCACCAGTATTACAAATCCCCGGTGTGCCTCTATCTGTTGCACTAACCGGCCTATGAGCACCCACAGGGGAAAAACTGAGAAGACCCTCTTCAGGCCACTGCTGAATTAGAGCATCCAGTCCCTCGGACATCCTCTCTTCTTCTGCTGAAAAACCAGCAGGCCTTGGTAAACTCAAACAGGTCCACGACAGGTATGCCCCATCGGCGGACCACCTGCTCGATTGATTGAGCTGCCACTCTCCGGGGCCACGCACACTCGGCTGAGGCAGTCTGCTGTCACATTGTCAACTTCCGCTACGTGCACCACCGATATCCAAACAGCCTTTTGGCCTCCACCTCCAGGGCTGCACTACCCATGTCTCCTTGCCGGTTGATGTAAGCCACCATGGAACATTGTCCAAGAGGACTTGGACAACCTTCCCCTGAAACTTTCTAGCGCCAAGGTCACCGCTAGCATCTCGAGCCTGTTGATCAACCACAAGGCATCCTGCGGACTCCCGTCCCTGAACAAAGCGTCTTTCACAATGGGCTCCCCCAACCTGACAGACTGGCATTGGTCATCAGTGGAACCTACAACGGGGACTCTTCCAGTCTCCCCACATGCAGCCACCAACTGAGGGCTCTCCTGGTGGTCCGCGGACAGGGGAGTACTTGGGACAGGGGTTGACTCTGATGGGACCATCAACGGAGCAGTGTCCTCTGTAGCATCACATGTGTGCCCTTACCCATGGGACTAGCTCGAGAGTGGCCGCCATGGTCCCCAGAACCTGCAGATAATGCCAGGCTGATGGTCTTGCCATATTCAGGAACTACCATATCCACTGTCATAACTCCTGCACCCAGCGATCTGGCAGGAAAACCCTGCCCACAGGTATCAAAGCATGCTCCAAAATACTCTAGCTCTTGGGCCGACCGTAACTGGACCCCCCCCCCAATCGAGACTTTGAAGGAACTCCCCCACCCATGCTGTTGCTCTTTCGCTATCATCCCTGGACTTCGCCTAAATCAGCCAATCGTCTAGGTACAGGTGGACGAGAACCGCTTCCTTGCACAGAACTGCCACCATCACCACCATGAGCTTGGTGAAGGTACGGGGGCGGTCGCCAGACAGAAGGGCAATGCTCAAAACTGGAAATGGCCTCTTGGCACCGCAAAGCGGAGAAACTGCTGATGTTCTAGATGGATGGGAATGTGCAGATACGCCTCCTTGAGATTGAGAGTCACCCAAAACTCTCCGCTTCCTACCACCACTATTACTGATCGCAGCATTTCCATGTGGAAATGTAGTGCCCGGAGACAGCGGTTCATGCCCTCGAAGTCTAGAATTGGGCGAAAGGAACCTTCCTTTTCGGCACCATGAAATATTGACCGCAGACGTACTGGTCTCGCGGAACCAGTTCCATGGATCTCAGCTGCAGGAGACAAGTCAAGGTCTCTTCTACTGCCACCAACACTGCTGCATCCATTTTGGGCGATCAAAGGAGCTCGTTCTTGTTCTGGCAGCGGGTATAAGTGTATCATGGATTGCACCCCTTTAAGACCAGCCCCCTGCAGATCCCACTTATCCTGGATCATCTGTCCTACTACTCCATGTACCGGGAAGACTTTCTGCGATTTCCATACCGCCTGGAACAGTGGATCCTACAGTGCCTCTTCCTCTGCCGGGAGGTTAGCAGGCATATTCAGGGCCTTGAGGGATTCCAAGGTACACACAGAATGTGAGCCCTTTGGGGACGAGGGATTGTATCAGTACCTGTTTGTGATTGCAAACCACGTTGATGCCCTTCGGCCTAGGTGGTATATCAAGAAATTGCATAAACAAACATAAGCCTAAAGATGAGCACTGATAGCACCTCCCAGCGGAAAACCCAAACAATCCGGGCCTGATCCTCCTGTTCTGGGATCTCTCCTTCTTCCAACTCCTCCTGCAGATCTAGCTCCATGTCAAGGTCTTCCCCATCCAGCCCCTCTGACAATGGGGATTGCTGCCATTCCTCTAAGCCTCTAGCTCGCTTAGATGCCACTGCTCCTGACTCGTTTCTTTTGTATCTGACACCCTCTTAGCCCTGGGTTCCATGGCTGAGGAGCTGCTTACCAAGCCCTGTTGATTTAGGCAAAACGCCTTATGCCGAAGTAAGACAAACTCTAGTGAGAACTCTCCCGGGAGCTCTATTGCTCCCTGGCCTTGAGGGGTGATGGTTCGGGCACTGTGCAGGGACCGGGAGCCAGATCTGTTTAAGGTAACATGGTGCCCCCCACCCCCAGGGTCTCTTGCAACCAGGAGGGACTCTCCTGCTTCGTCTCATCCTGCAGGCCCTGTTCCAATGACTTAGCCTCTTGTGTGCAATCTAGGCAGACGCTTGCCTCCAAGATCACACCCTATCGGGGACCGCATATCTTGAGTATTTTTAGATTGCGCAGCCATGTTGTACTTTAAAGATATGAAATGGACCATGCACTGATCCAAACAAACTGACACTTTCTCCGAGTAAAGTTTATCTTTTTATTCTAAGTACTACAAATGGCTATAAGGGAGTACAGCTTCCCTAAAAAGCAATATTACAAATTTAATAGGTACATAATCTGGGCTAAGAGACAACGGATGATCATGTCAGGTTACTCACTGACCATCGACAGATGGAAGGATTTCATTTGCCTCCTATCCACTGACTGTGACCATCCTTCAAAATACATACATTTCTTATATGCAGGTACTTCCTGTTTTCCACAACACTCTAGCTGCTACAAACCTATATGCACCACTTTTTTCACACTTATCTTTCATTTATTTCTGTCTCTGACTTTATATCTGACCCTTCTCAGGAGAAAGTCACAATGTATCAACCAACTGTCACTTATATCACCTGACCAGGCACAACAGCACTCTAAAATCAGCCCAGCAACAATGGCATTTCTAGTTAGGCTTTTCCCACAGGTCTGCATTAAATCATTGTGCACTGAATAAGTTTTGAGCTGTATAACACAAGGAATGCTTAAGGATTAAGTGGGGTTCATCCACCTTGATACCATCCTATACCAGGCACTACAGTCTGGGCGGTATGGTGGGAAGGGCTGGGGGCACTCCCCAGGAACGCCCTCAATCTGTATCTGGGTAGGTAAAAGGAACCCTAGCACAGTGCACCTCTACGGGCTCAGGCACAGAGCACTAGAGTACTTGAACTAAAATAAAATAAAATAAAACCAATTTACCGAAATCTAATTAACTAAAACTGAAATTAAAAAGAAACTGCAAATGGCCCCTAGGAAGACGCTGCTCTGTCCTGCTTTATTCTCTGGTGGCTGCCTCTCCCGGGCACCCAAAACACAGCAGGGGATTAAAAGACATGTGGTCCTCAATAAGAAGAAATTGCGCCTAAATGCAGCAGAGGGAGTTTCCAGCACCGCTGCAGGCTCCCAAACATGCGGCTGCAGGCCGCTGTCTCGTCTTCTGGCGGTTGCTAGGGGTTCCCTCTGTCCTCACCCCCACCCCCCGCCACTGTTACCTTGGAGGCTCTTTGACACGTGGCTTTTCTACCCCCTCATGCTCAGACTTCCTTCCTGACTTCGGCACCGAGGGGGGCTACTCAGGGCTGCCAGCTTTCACTCCTGTCAATCAACTGCAGGCCTACGGCAGCTCCTCACCTGATAACTGGTTCGGCAGCCACCAGAAGTCTCTGAGGAAGGCCCCCACAGAACTCTCCCACCCCAAAATCCTGGGGGGTGAAGGGGAAGAAGAAATATCCTCTCCTAAGCCCTGTTGTACCCCAGGTTCTCTGTTCCTTCTGATTTTTTTTTACTTCTGCCTTTAAAAACAAAGAAAACTGCACATTAACAGGGGAAATAAAAAGCAAACTCTAACTAAACCTATCTTCTTAAATATGTCCCTTCAGTGAGTCCAGCACCCTGGCTCACTACCTCCTCCAGCTGCTTGGAGACTCAGCATACTGGGGTTGGTAGGCGGTGCCAGCTGCATACGTACACTAGTGGCATCAAAAAGATAACATGCTCAGTCTCCAAGCTTCTGGAAGAAGTACACTACCCAGAGGTGCGGGACTGGACTGGAGGGACGATAAGGAAATTTAAGTTCTTTATTTACAAGGGGTTCCTGGGGATACTTATACTAATAAAACTATATGTAATACGTTTAATGTGCTTTGTTCACCTGAAGATTAATTAATCTCAGGTCCTTAAGGTATGCTGATGAGAATAAACAGCTGCACCTGACAGTGAATACGGCACCTCTTTTCCTTTAAGAGGTTTAAGCACCTATAAAGATAAGATTATCCCAGGGGTGGGTGGATGTCGGGGAGGGAGGGAGGGAAAGAAGACTTATTAAAAGCTGATTGCTACACAGTGCCCTGTCCTATGCTTCTAAGGTAATCTGTGACCGATCTCCAGGGGGAGTCCCACAGCACTTTCTTGGATAGAGGGAGTTTTGGGGTCTAAATTTAACCAGAAAGCTCTCTGCTGTGTCTTAAATTTAAACTGAAAGCTCTTTGCTGTTACTAGGCTCAGACTGATTTAACAAATCCATTGGGTTTACAGATTAATCCTTTTTCCCAAAGATTTAGAAAAATTCCCAAAAGTAAATACTTACATTTGCAGATCTCTCTTCAGAAGTAACAGTCCTCTTATGGGGAGGAGTCTGCTGTCTTGGTACATGTCGGTACCAATGACAAAAAAATGTGGTAGGGAGGTTCTGGAGGCTAAATTTTGGCTTTTAAATAGGAAACTGAATTCCAGAACTTCCAGGGCAGCATTCTCTGAAATGCTTCCCGTTCCATGTACAGAACGCAAAAGGCAGGCAGAGCTCCGGAGTCTCAATGCATGGATGAGACGATGGTGCAAGGATGAGGGGTTTGGATTTGTTAGGAAATCAGGAACATTCTGCGAAAGGAGGAGCTCTTCCGAAAGGATAGGCTTACCTTAACCGGGATGGAACCAGGCTGCTGGAATTAACCTTTAAAAAGGAGATAAGAGCAGCTTTTAAACTAGATAATAGGGGACAGCAGACAGTTGCCCAAGGGTGCATGGTTTGGAATAATGTATCCTTGAAGGATACCACCAAACAAATGAAGTTAGGGCATATCAGTAGAGAGATTCCAATAAAGACAAAAGTAGCCCAAATGCCCTTGAGTACAAAGCAGACAGAACTTAAAGATTCCAAATTGCCCCTGCCTACCAATAGCCAGATAAATATGAATAAAATACAGTCTCTAAAATGCTTGTATGCAAATAGTAGAAGTCTAAAAAATAAGATGGGAGAGTTAGAATATATAGCACTAAATAAGAAGTTAGTTATGATTGGCATCTCAGAGACATGGTGGAAGGAGGACAACCAGTGGGACATTGTGATAACGGGGTACAAACTATATCGTAATGATAAAGCTGATCAAATTGGTGGAGGGGGTGCGCTCTATGTTAAAGAGGGTATTGAGTCACAAAGGATTAAAGTTTTTCAGGAAACAAAATTTGCTGCAGAATCTCTATGGATTGAAATTCCATGTACAAAGGGGAAGGCGATGGCAGTGGGGTGTACTATCGACCGCCTGGCCAGAATGAACAATGGATGATGAAATACTCAAAGAAATCAGGGAAGCTAACAAAAGTTACAGCACAGTAATAATAATGGGTGATTTCAATTACCTTGGTATTGACTGTGTCAGTGTCACGGCAGGACATGTTAGGTAGATAAAGTTTCTAGATGAAATAAACGACTGCTTCTTGGAGCAGCTGGTTCATGAACCAACCAGAGGGGAAGCCATTTTGGACCTAGTCCTTAGTGAAACACCAGATCTGGTGCAAGAGATAAGGGTTTTGGGGCCACATGGCAATAGTGATCATAGCATGATCGCATTTGATTTAATTCATGGAGAAGGGATGATAAGGAAATGCAGAGTACTACCGTTTAACTTTCAAAAGGGAGACTATGATAAAATGACTTAAATAGTTAAGAAAAAACTAAAAGGAGCAGTTGCAAAGGTTAAAGACTTACATAATGGAAGCCCACACCAGCTGTATTCCATGCTTTAAGAAAAGTGGAAGGAAATCCAAAAAACTGCCAGCATGGTTGTTCTGTTTATTGTAAACTGCACTGATATGTAATAGCGCGGTATATAAGAGAAGTTAAATAAATAAAATAAATAAATGGTTTAAAGGTGAGGTTAGAGAGGCTGTTGTTGCCAAAAAAGCATCTTTCAGGAAATGAAAAAAAAAAGAGTCAAATAACAAAAACTGGAAACAGCATAAGCACTGGCAAGTTAAATGTAAGACACTGATAAGGCAGGCAAAGAGAGAATTTGAGAAGTTTGCTGTGGAAGCAAAAACACGTAATAAAGACTTTTTCAAGTACATTTGTAGCAAAAAACTGAGTGTGTCAGTTGGACCATTAGATAATAGAGGGGTAAAAGGGGAACTAAGAGGGGACAAGGCCATAGCGAAGAGACTGATAGAATTCTTTGCTTCGGTCTTTACTGAGGAAGATGTAGGGATGTTACCCATGAGGTGATACTGCAGAAGAATTGAAAAAAATATCGATACACTGGGAAGATGTATTAGAACTATTTGATAAGCTGAAGAGTAGCAAATCACCTGAACTGGATGGTATACATCCAAGGGTGTTGAAAGAACTGAAATATGAGATTGCAGACCTGCTATTAGTAATCTGTGAACTATCATTAAAATCATCTGGAATACCTGAAGTTTGGAAGACGGCCAATGTAATGCCAATTTTTAAAAAGGGTTCCAGGGGTGATCCAGGAAACTGCAGACATCAGTACTGGGAAAAATGGTAGAAACCATCATAATGAACAAAATTGCTGAACATGTAGAAAGTCATGGCTTAATGAGACAGCCAACATGGATTTAGACAAGGAAGATTATGTCTTACTAATCTGTTATGCTTTTTTGAAGGTGTGAATAAACAGGTAGACAAAGGTGAGTCGGTTGATATAGTGTATCTGGACTTTCAGAAAGCCTTTGATATGGTCCCTCATCAGAGACTTTTGGCAAAACTAAATAATCATGGGGTAGGAGGCAGTGTACACTATTGTGGATGAGGAACTGGTTAAAAGATAGAAAGCAAAGGATAGGACTAAATGGCCATTTTTCCCAATAGAGAAAGGTGAAGAGTGGAGTACCCCAGGGATCTGTGCTGGGTCCGCTGCTTTTTGAAATATTCATAAATGACCTGGAAAAGGGAATAACGAGTGAGGTTATCAAATTTGCAGATGACACAAAACTATTGTGAAAAATTGCAAGAGAATCTTGATAAATTGGAAGACTGGGCATCTAAATGGCAGATGAAATGTAATGTGGACAAGTGCAAAGTTATACACCTAGGAAAGAACAACCCAAACTATGGTTACACGATACAAGGTTCCACGTTGGGAACCACCACCCAGGAAAAACATTTAGGCGTCATCGTTGATAACATGCTAAAACCCTTCGCAGTGGTGGCCAACAGAGCAAACAGAATGCTAGGTATCATAAGGAAAGGCTTGGAAAATAAAACAAAGGATATTATACGTCTGTATCGTTCCATGGTGCGACTGCACCTAGAATAATGGGTGCAATTCTGGTCGCCGTATCTTAAAAAGGAGATAGCGTTATTAGGAAAGGTACAGAGAAGAGCCACCAAAATGTTAAAGGGGATTGAAGGATACCCCTATGAAGAGAGGCTAAAAAGGTTAGGGCTCTTCAACCTGGAAAAGAGACGGCTGAGGGGAGATATGATAGAGGTCTATAAATTAATGAATGGAGTGGAACGGGTAAACGTAGATCGATTGTTTACTAAAGAATATAGAAAGACTAGGGGACATGCAATGAAGCTACAGGGTAACTTATTTAAGACTAAAAAGAGAAAATATTTTTTCACTCAATGTGTAATCAAACTCTGGAATTTGTTGCAGGAGGATGAAGTAAAAGCTGTGTAGCTGGATTTAAAAAAGGTTTGGAGAAGTTCCTGGAGGAATGGTCCATAAACCATTATTAAAAGGGACCCATGATATCACTGCTTGATCCAAGACAAGCACTGAGGAACCTGTCTCTTTTGGGGAAATTGCTAGGTACTTATGACTTAGATTGGCCACTGTTGGAAACAGGATACTGGGCTTGATGTACCTTGGTCTGATCCAGTATGGCATATCTTATGTTCTTATTTTCTTATAACAAGAGTATATCAAAGTAAAGAAATATCTAATAAATAGAGAGGGGTAATCTGCCTGGAGAGTCGGGTACCACCTTAGCTAAGGCATAGAGGAGAGTAACCTGCATTGAGTGGCCGGTGCAACTCTACATCTCTAGCCACCTTACTGAGCAGACATGATGAACCATGCTGGCCTTTATCTGCCATCATTTATTATGTTACCAAAAGGCTTCAGAGCATCCAAAGCTCAGGGCTTAGCACTATCAACAAGAAACATAATAAAATTTGAAAACGAGGGAAACTGACATGCCTTACTAGGCTGATGGAAGAGTCAAGATACTATGCAGTGACAGCTGCAACTGGCCTTTTGCATCCACCTGTGCCAGAGAGGAGTTGGGACTGCAGGCAGCAGGGCAGCCTACCTGCGACATCAGTCCAAAGATTACCTGGGGCCTTAAAAGCTGAAGTCCTTCTCAATGCGTTGTCATTGGGGGGGGGTGACCCAAAGGTCTTCGGAGCACTGAAGGACACTAACAGCGTGTTTGCTGCCATTATATTTGGGTACTATAGTCAAAAGATCTCATAATCAGAGGAGTAGAATAATCATTACTTAATCTAACAAAACTCACTCTCCAAATTTATACATTAATTTTCATGCACACATACAATTAGAACTATATTTAAGTAGAAACATAGAACATGACGACAGAAAAAGACCACATGGCCTATCTAGTCTGTCCTTCCATATCAACAACTACAGCAGTCCACTTTTTACCTTTAGAGATCCTCTGTGTTGGTCCCATGCTTTTTTGAATTCAGTTACTGTCCTCACCTCTACCACCTCCACTAGGAGACTATTCCATGGATCCACTACTCTTTCTGTAAAGAAATATTTCCGCATATCACTCCTGAATCTATCTCCCTTCACCCTCATCCCATGTCCCCTTGTAGCAGAACTTGCTTTCAATTGAAAGAGGCTCTCTCCCTGAACATTTATGCCACGGAGGTATTTAAACATCTCAATCATATCACCTCTATCCCGCCTTTCCTCTAAGGTGTACATATTAAGATCCTTAAGTCTGTCCTCATATGCTTTATAATGAAGCCCACTAATCATTTTAGTAGCCACCCTCTGCACCGACTCCAGAGATCAAGGGCGGTTTACAATTAACAAAAGAAAATAAAAATTTTACATTAAACTTGTGAAATGAACTATACAGTGGGGTTACATAGAACTGGGTTGCAGAGTATATAGAGGTATGGTAATGGCTTATTTACAATAATTCAATAAACACATTTACAAATACTATCTGAATGATAATGTCTTATTTAGAATAATTCAAGTGACATATTTACAACAGATGTCAGAACATGGGATTAGTATCAGAGAGAAAGGTGTGTGAAGGGCATTGGTGATCCAGTGCCCAAGGGAGAGGCCGCTCGCTCATAGTTGAGAGCAATACAGTGCACCACCCAGGTGAACAGAGTTTGTTTTGACACAGGGAGCCCCAGTCTGCTGGGGTCGTAACCCACGTAAAGCTGAGGAGTTTTCCGATGGACCTGAGTCCTCTGTAAATACAAGGACAGGACCTGTTTGCAATCCAGCGTATGAAGGATCAGCACCTCCCTGCTGGCGTAAGGCCATGAAAAGAAGGTGAGGAGGACTACCTCTTGGTTGAGGTGAAAAGGAGATACCACCTTCAGAAGGAATTTGGGGTATGTGCGGAGCACCACCCTGTTCTTATAGAACCTCCTGTATGGCAGGTCCACCACTAGGGCCTAGAGCTTGCTCGTTCTTCAAGCGGATGTAAGGGCCACCAAGAAGGCCACTTTCCACGATAGGTACCTTAGGTGGCAAATGGCTTGAATGGCTGTCTGGTGAGCTGGAAGAGCACCACATTGAGATCCCATTCTGCTGCCGGAGGGCAGAGAGGGAGCCTGGATAGCAGGAGGTCCCAGAGGAACCTAGAGACCATGGGCTGGCTGAAGAGGGGTTTCCCCTTGATGGGGTGGTGGAGAGCGGTTATGGTGCTCAGGTGCACCCGTACAGAGGTAGATTTCAGCCTGGTGCGTGATAAGTGCAACAGGTACTGGAGGACAAACTGCACATGGCAGGAAAAGGGATTTTCCTCTTGTACCGCGCACCAGGAGAACTTCCTCCAGTTAAAGGCGTATGCCCTTCTAGTGGAGGGCTTCCGGGAGGCCGCAGGATCTCCTCGACTTCCACTGGAAGACTGAAAGGGCCCAAGGCTACCCTTTCAGCAGCCATGGCATTAGCGTCAGGGACCCCACATTGGGGTGCAAGAATGAGCCTTCCTCCTGGGACAGGAGGTCCGGGGCCCGGCCCAGTGGAACTGGGAGTGCTGCCGACAAGGAGAGCAGCAGGGAAAATCAGGGTTGCCTGGGCCACCTGGGGACAATCAATATCACTGACGTTCCATCGCACTGAACTTTGAAGTGGGTCCTGTCTATCGGGGGAGGGGTCGGCAGGAACGCACAGAGTAGGCCCTCGACCCTCGATATTAGGAAGCCATCTGCTGCCACCCTCTCTGGGTGCAGCTCACTGGAGCAGAAGCGGATCAGCTGTGCGTTGTCCGGAGGGGCAAAGAGGTCCATCACGGGCCTGCCCCAGAGGTTGAAGAGCTGTCTTGCTACCCAGGGGTGCAAGCACCACTCGTGTGGCCGCAGAACTCTGCTCAGCCTACCCACTATGTAGTTGTCCTGGCCCGGGAGGTATACCGCTCACAGCAGCATGCTGTGGTATGCCACAAAGGAGAGGAGGGCTACTGCCTTCCGGAAGAGAGAGTACGAGTCTGTGCTCCCCTGATTGTTGATGTAAAACATGGCCACCTGGTTGTCCGTCTGGATCAACAATGGCAGATGCCTTAGGGAGTGGAAAAATGCACATAGGGCCAGAAAGATCACTCAAAGTTCCAGGAGATTGATTTGTAGGAGAGACTCATCCAGAGACAAACTGCCTTGTGTGCATAGGCCATCACAGTGTGCTCCCCAACCCAGGAGGGAAGCATCTGTGGTCAGGATCACTTGTGGTGCAGGTGCCTGAAAGGGCATTCCCGCCTGTAGATAGTGCAAGTTCTGCCACCAGATTAGGGAGGCCGCAGTCAGCTGGTGATCTTGACCCTGTCCCTCAGCCGGCCTGCGGCCTGAGTCCACTGCAAGCACAGGCACTACTGGACCGTCCGTTTATGCAGGCGGGCCAAGGGGATGATATGGACCGTCGAGGCCATGTGGCCCAGGAGACGGAGGAGACGACGTGCCGGGACTGTCCTGCAGCGTTGCACCTCCCATGCCAGCTGCTGGAGGTGTGCTGCCCTTTCTCTTGTGAGGACCACTCTTGCCTGTAGCATGTTCAGGTTTACCCCTATAAACTCTTGGCCTTGAGCCAGGGAGAGATGGGATTTGGGGTAGTTGATGACAAACCCCAGGTGCTGCAAGAGGCAGATTGCCTGGCCTGCGACCTGGCTGGCCTCAATGGCTGCAGTGCCTCTGATGAGCCAGTCGCCCAGATAGGGGAAGACGAAGGCCCCTTGTAGATGCAGATAGGCGGCCACTACTGCCCGACACTTTGTGAAAACCCTTGGCGATGAGGCCAGGCCTAAGGGAAGTTACCTTGTACTGGTAGTGCTCTCCTCCCACCACGAATCTCACTAACTGTCTGTGGGAGGGGTGGATCAGGATGTGGGTGTACGCATCCTTTAGGTCCAAGGAGCAGAGCCAGTCTCCTTGGTGGAGGTAAAGCAGCAATGTCCCAAGGGAGAGTACCTTTAACTTCTCCCTCACCAAAAACTTGTTCAGTTTCACAGGTCTAATATGAGCCTGAGCCCCCCAGTTCTTTTGGGGACAATAAAGTACCTGGAGTTGAAGCCCTTTCCCCATAGATGTTAGGGTGCAGGCTCCACTGCCTTGTCCCTGAGCAGGCCTGCGAACTCAGAGAAGCAAGGTATGGTGAAAGCGAGGCTGCACCGACTCTCCTGGAAAACCCCCAGCAGTGTTTGCTGGAAGCAGAGTAGGTACCCTTCCCTTATCACTTGAAGGACCCACTGGTGACTCCTGCTCACCTGTGGGCAAAAAGCACCCCTATGAGCTGGGGAGGTCTCCCAGGGGAGAGGGGGGCCCTGACCGTGGAGTCAAAAACTCCCCCCCCCCCCCCGAGTTGGGTGGGAGCTGGGCCTGGGGCTTCTGAGCCTTAGGCTTCCTAGGCCAATGGCCCTGACTCTTGGGCTGAGGGTTCTGTTGTTGTCCGGAGGAGGACTGGTAGTGACCCTGATGAAAAGACTCCTTTTTCATTGGGAAAGAGGATCTTTTCCTTGATAGTTTCTTCCTGGGGAGGGCTGAGGTCTTCCTGGAGAGCCTCTGCCTGGTCATGATCTCAGCCTTTAATCTCGGCCGCCTTCTTGGCAATGGGTTTGCCAAACAAGTTTTCTCCAGTGCAGGGGACGTCAAACAATTTCGCTTATAGCCACTGCTCGAGGTCAGAGGTCTGCAGCCAGGCTTGGCATCAGGTGCCGATACCGGGTGCTGCTACCCAGATTGCCAATTCAAAGACATCATAGGCGGCCCAGGACAGGAATTTTGAGCAGTCCCGGATCCCGGCTGTCAAGGTTTGAAACCTCTGAAGAGGTTCCCTGGCGAAGCCCGCAAGTTCCTAGATGAGGCCCTTAAGGTACAATACTTATGTACAATTCATAGGCCTGTATCTGGCAGCCGAGCAGGGAGCCCTGAAAGCACTTGCGCCCAAGGATGTCAAGGGCTCTGGCCTCTTTGCCTCGGGGAGGTGGGGGGAGGAGGGGACAGAGGAATAATTCTTCTGGCTTTTGAGCTTCTGCACAGATGACTCCACAACCATGGAGTTGTGCGGGAGTTGAGCCTTCTGGACGTTGGGGCCCTTTTTGATGTGGTAGATAGCATTAAGGTGTTGGCTGACCACTGGCACCGAGGCCGGGATCTCCCACATTTGTAGGAGCAATCACTCGAGAATGGGTTGCACCAGCGTAGTGAGAATCTCCTTTGGCGGAGACTCATACTGGAGGATTTCCAGTTCTTCGGTGCGTGGATCCTCCTATGATGCAGTCGGGACCGATAGGGCTCAGGCCATATTCCAGACGAAGTCGTGGAAGGCCATGTCCTCCGGAGGAGAATGCTGCCGGGGTGCCGGGGGAGACTGCTCCGAGGGGACGTCTCATCATCAGTCTCCCACTCTGAGCCGAAGGGCATCGAGGACTGAGGCTCGGGATTCCTGGGGCTCGAAGGTCCGACTCCTGGAAACTGGCCGGGGAGGACTGACACCCGAGGATTGGGGCCGGAACCTCGATTGGTGCCAAGGACTTGCCAGAGGCCGGTGCCTGGCTTGAAGCATGGGGACTCCCCTGCAATCAGGGGCCCAATTGTCAGGGCAGATGATGCAGATGAGCCGGACATCATTGCCTGCTGCAGGGCCAGGATGGCAGAGATATTCTGCTCTATGGCCGCCATTCTGGTTTCGTGGCCAGAAGGCTCTGCAGATTTCGATGCGTGAACCAATGTTCTCAGGCACAGAGCCAGCAATCTCGCGAGTGCATCCTCAACGAGGACTATGGCCTCAAGGAGTCTCGCACAGTCTCCGCCAGCTGAGGACTCCTTCCTAGAGACCTTAGGGGGGGACGCTGCTTGGAGTCACCTGAGACCCTCCGCAGGACCTTACAGGGTTTTGCTGGTGGAACCTCGATTGGTTTCAAGGATTTTTTCTTTTTCTTCTCAAGATCCAGGGTCTTTTAGGAGGAACCGCTGCCGCAGGACTCTGAGGACGCCTGACCTCACGGGCAGTGCTTGGCTGGGAGCTCAGCATCAGGGAAGCCAGAGCTGAGTCGGACTGCGGGAACATCTTCCCATGCAACTCTGACCATTTCTTATTGGTTTTCGGAGTCACAGCCTAGCACAGATCGCATGTGGTGCTGTCATGGTCTGGACCCAGGCAGTCGAGGCAGCAGTCATGGGTGTCTGTGATAGACAGTCTGGCTGCAGCGGTAGTATTTTTTTAACCCACCTGGAGACATGGTGGGAGACACCTGGCCAGGGTAGATGACCCCCGGGTGAAAAAAATGGCGTGAATGTCTGTCGAGGAAAGCCTCGACAAAAAAAGAAGGGAGTCTAGAAACAGCACCGTGGTCAGTGCTAGCTTAAGGCAGGAAGAAGAGGAACCGGTATGGGAACCGAGAAAAAACAAGTTTTAAGAATAATTTAGAGAGATTTCTCTGGGGAAACAGGACAAGCATCCGTTGGGCTCTGTGGAAAAAAGGAGACTGAGCACTTTCAATAGTATATAAACAGGCTGGCATCCGTACAGAGGGTGGCTACTAAAATGGTTAGTGGTCTTCATTATAAAGCATATGAGGGGGGAACAAAGATGGCGGCGGCTGCGTTGAGCTGATCGGCACGGCGTTTTTTTCTCTGTTTATGGGAAGGAAGCGGAAAACAAGGGGGGGAGAAACAGCCTACTGCCCCCCCTAGTTTCAACGCCTTTACCTTTGGAGGTTGTTGGGCCTCTTGATTCTTATTTTTCACCGGTGCCACGGCAGTTGGCTTTGGGGGAGAGTGACCAGGCTAGGCGGTGTTTGGAGGAGGTGTCCTCAGTCTCCGCCTCTGGGAGTGATCTTCTATCCCCTTGCTCAATTCGAGCCTCGACAATTCAGCGGCGGACCACGAAGTCAGCGCGAGAGTGTGGAGTCGGTGGGCTCCGCTAGGGGTCGGAGCCTGGGAGCAGAGGGTGACTTGGGCTCCGTGGCTACTGGTGAACAGAAACAGAGGGCTGAGGCTCTGATTGGAATGGCAGAGGCAGGCGCGGATCTGGCGTCGAGCTTGCATGCCCCCTCTACTTTGATTCCAGGTATTGGTGTTTCGTCTCCTTTGGTGGAAGCCCCTTTGCCTCCATCTATGGATCCTCCGGAGGCGGTGACATTGGAGGTGATCTGGGCCGCTATTATGAAACTGCGAGAGGAGTTGGTTCCACGGATGGCTGCTCTGGATGTACAGGTTGCTATTAACTCTCAGGGTTTGAAAGAAACTATGACTACAGTTGCTGCACTACACAATGGCGTTTCTCAAAATCAGATGAAAGTTATGGCTCTTGAAAATGAAGTTGACTCTTTAAAGAAAGTTTCTTCACCTGTTTTGTTAAAATTGGAAATGTTAGAAAATGCAGTACGTATGCCGAATATTCGCTTAGTTAATTTTCCGAGAATCCCATTAATATCAGCAAGAGATATGTTTTGTAATTAAATAATTAAATTGAAATTTTAGGTATTCCGCTTGAATCCCATCCCCCATTAGTAAAAGTTTATTATTTGCCTTCTGGTAAAAAAGAAGTGGGGGATGTTAGTGCTACTGGTGTACCTCAGATGGATGTTTTAAATGTTACTGACATATTGGAGACTTCTATAGAGGAAAAGGTTACTCCGTCTACTTTATTGATTTCCTTAGCATTAATATCTGATAAGGAATTGCTTATGAAATTATTCTTTAAAAAACGTAATATTTTGTTTAAGGGTTTGGTGGTTCGGATGTTTCCGGATTTATCTAGGGAGACCCAGAAGAGGAGACGTGAATTTCTTTTGTTGCGTTCTGGGATGTTGCAGTTGGGGGGGCTATTTGTCCTTAAGTTTCCGTGTAAATGTTTGATTAAATATCATTCTAATTCCTATATATTTTCTGAACCCTCCCAATTGATTTGTTTCATTAATGCTAGGGTCTCTGAAGGGGGGGGGGGTAGACGCCCTGCCGGGTCCCGTTGAGTAATCTTTATGCCACTGTTTAGCTCACCTTATTTCTTTCTGTATATTGATAAAGTTACATTATCGATTCATTGTTTCCCCCCTTTTTTGAGGGCTAGAGTAAGGGGGACCATTTATAATTTCCTTGGGGACAAATGTGTGCTTAGTTTCTTTTTTGTATATTGTGTTTTTTCGGGGTATCCATCTTTATTTCCGTTTCAAGATGTATTCTTGATTTGTTTGTTAAAATTCAATAAAAATAAAATTTAAAAAAAAAAAAAAAGCATATGAGGACAGACTTATAGAGGAAAGGCGGGTTAGAGGTGATATGATTGAGACGTTTAAATACTTCTGTAGCATAAATGCACAGGAGGAGAGCCTCTTTCGATTGAAAGCAAGCTCTGCTACAAGGGGACATGGGATGAGGGTGAAAGGGGATAGATTTGGGAATGATATGCAGAAATATTCCTTTACAGAAAGAGTGGTGGATCCGTGGAATAGTCTTCCAGTGGAGGTGGTAGAGATGAGGACAGTATCTGAATTCAAAAAAGCATGGGACAAACACAGAGGAGCTCCAAAGGAAAAAAAGAGGACTGTTGTAGTGGTTGATATGACAATATGGTCTTTTTTCTGTCATCATGTTTCTAAGTTTCTAAGATGGCATCCTTAGGCGGGAAGGGGACCATGCATACGTGGTAGCATTCCCAAAGGTTTCTTTGAAAGTTGGGGAAATGCTCTGTGGGGGCTCCGTTGGCATTGACGTCACCCATATGTGAGGACTGATTCCCTGCTTGTTCCTGGAGAAAGCACAGTTACTTACCTGTAACAGGTGATCTCTGGGAACACCAGGAATAAGTCTTCACATATGGGTACGTCGGTACCGACGGAGCCTGCGTGGGAACGCTCCCCAGCGTCCAATCAGAAAGCTTTTGGGAGCATCCCTCAGCGCCTGCGTGCTGCCTTCCCATCTTTCCAACTGTCTCTCCTCAGTTGAGTTTTATAGCTGAGACAAAGAGAGAGAAAGAGGAAAGGAAAGATAGATAGAGAGATACAACTCCTAGGGGAGGTGGGTGGGTTGTGAAGACTTATTCCTGCTGTTCCTAGAGATCACCTGTTACAGGTAAGTAACTGTGCTATCTCCAGGAACAAGCAAGAATGAGTCTTCACATATGGGGACTCCCAAGCTAAGATGCCTGGAGCCCTAGCATGTTGGAGATTGAAACATGCTATACCTCATATGGCCAGGCATCCTGAGGATGGAGGGTAGGAGTTGAAAAGAGAGGAGCTGTAGAAAACAGCTAACGTAAGATAGGACTACAGGCAAGGAGTCCTTGTATGTATGATAATTATCATGAAATATATTGAAATAAACAATTGCAATATAAACCTCACCTACTGGATTGCAGGAAGTAGAGAGGTTGATGGAGTCTACTGGGGATCCAGTAGAGGAATCTTCAAGGTGACCTCACTGAAGTGAAGGTGAAGGTCAAAATCTGGAAGTGACAGGTGACCCCAGGATTTAACTGGGGTAGTACAAAAACGGTAGGTCTTTAGTGGGAAGCTTTATGGAAAAAGCTGAAAACTCTTTTGGCTACAGAGTTATGCACAGTGAGGAGCAAAAGAGGAAGACTGACCGATTTGGACAAAACTGGCCTAGTCCTTGAGGGAAGAAAGGGTATGGAAAAAAACCCGTATTCCCAAAGAAAGGACAGGTGTCTGAGGAGTTGAAATCTCAGATCTACTGAAGATCCATATTGGAGCATAGAGCTTCAGGGATACTTAAACCTAGGGTTATGGTAGGAGCTGTCAGAACCACAGCAGCGGTTGTGTGCATAATATCCCAAAAATACTGTGGAACAGCATGAACATTTTATTTATTTATTTATTTAACAGTTCTTCTATACCGCTCTATTTTAGATCAGAGCGGTTTACATTTAACATCAACTATACAACACAGGCACTTTGAGTTGTATTTACAACAGGGAGATCAACTTGGAAGTAACTGGGGGAAACTATGGGCAAAATCCACTGTCTGGAACATATAGGAAGGGAAAACCTTTATGAGCATAGACAGTTAGGGAGATAAGTATGTAAATACATATCTACCTATAAAAAAGTATCTCGACAGATACACATATATATATATGTATATATATGTGTATATATATATAGGTATATATATCTATAGTGAGATCTAGAAGGGCATAACATATGCACACTTAGCTGACAGATATATCTATAGAGATTTATATATATATATATATATATATATATGAATATATAGGTTTAAAGATAGATGCCTGCAATTAAGCAGACAGAGCTATGCATATTAGGACATTCACATGGAAGATGTGAAGAGGAAAGATTCATCTAAGAACAAGAAGGTAGAACCTACTTGAGAAGATATATAGAGAATCTATTCCTCAAGGTTATAATGGTGCAGGAATGCTATCCAGTGAAATAACCCGGATGGTTACGTGAAAAAACAGAGGATAATATCAGTCTGTAAATAGCAAGTCCTGAGTCCTGCAGAATTCTAGCATGGTAAATGGACAGAAACGCATAGGATGAGATACCCGGTTGACCCACTTGAGGGACAAAAAAGGGTATCATGCGTCTTTTAGTTTAATATGTGCTGTCCATGAAGGATTAGGATACCATGAGGACAAGCTACAAGTAAAAAAGAGCATATTCCCTGTAGGAATTGGAGAACTCTTTAGACTTTCACGTAGAGAAGGCTTATGTCCTTTGTTTTAAAAGGAGATAGTAGGGTGTGAAGAACCCTCACAGTCATGGGGCATGACTGAGGAAGCCTTTTTCAACCATGATGGATAGTCATTAGAGAAAAAAACCCATGCTCTCTAGCAAGGGCCCATAGTGGAAAGCTTCTCTGTAGGATTGCAGAGAGCATTATGCAGGAGAATTGGGAGATAGAACTGGCTGTTGGAAAAAAACAGCAGCCACGTCAACTATGCTGCCAAACCCAAAGGATTGGAGATGGCAAGAATAGAAGATAGTGTGATAAGCCTGTAGTGATAAGGATTATCCAAGAAAGATGTAAGTACTGTCTTGGAATCACTACTAAGGCCAGACAGAAAGTAGTGGAAGACAAGACTGGAACTTGTGGAAAAGTACCAGTAATCCTGCATGGGCAGCTTGTGACACATAGACATGAATATCCTGACAGCTCAGCATACCGAAGAGCAAATGGATGTCCTGAGAATAGGAATCCCTGTGTAGAGTTTTGAATGAAAAACAGTGAAAAACATCTGCTGAAAAGAAGTCAACTGTAGGTTATAAAGAGATTAATCAGAACCCTATGGCTACTGGGTTTATTCAGCCTGGCTAGAGTTTGGATTCTTCAGACCAGGGCGAGGTTTCCCCTGCTTGGGAACATCTGTATGATGGGCAGGAGAAGAGTAAAACTTCTTTCTCCTAGGGAAAGAAGGTTTGGTAGGGCATTTCCTACCTACTGTGGAAGGAGAAGGCTTAGGATAGCCTTCAGAAACAGGGAAGTCAGTGGAGCACTGAGCAACCTGATGTAAAGACTCCTTATTGAAGAGATTTTCTCCAGTGCAAGGAGTATTACCCAGTCTTTGCTGTGCCCATTTGTTCAAGTCTGAAGCTTGGAGCCAGGCTCTATGTCGTGATCCTATGGCTATAGCAGAAGTTCTGCTAACAGACTCAAAGGAGTCTAGGGAAGCACGAGTAAGAAACCAAGAGATATTTTGACTATGACTAAGTAGTAAGGAATAGTCTGTAGTCTTGGGCTCTGATAGAAAAGGAGTTAAAAGAGATAATTTCTTTGTGACCTCCTGAAGGGATAGACTCATATAAAAAATATATGAGAGAATCCTTGTTGACAGCATAGATGTTTGGAAGGTTTGACGTCCAAAGGCATCCAGTGTTCTAGACTCACGACCTGGTGGGTAAGAAGAGTGCTTCTTCTTACTTTTCACCTTCCTCGTTGCTGATTCCACCACAATGGAATGATGGGGAAGTTGAGTCTTTTGAAACCCTGGAGAGGGGGGCACCTGATACAGAAGATCAGTTGCTCTAGAAGGTGAGGAAACCCTTAAAGGTGCTTCCCACATTCTTAGAAGATCCTGCAAGGAATGATATAAAGGAAGCATTATATTTTCCTTTTCTCCAGAAAAAAGAGAGCCTTGTGCAGGATCATAGCCAGGGATAAGAATAGCAAGGGATGTTGCTATATCCAGGAGAAAATTCTGAAAGGAAGGATCTCCAACAGGAACCGTCCCTGGACAGGCTAGATCTGAAGAACTAGCCTGGGCACCGGAGTAGCTACTTGAGAATGTAGGAATAGAAGATCCTGCCCGGTGCAGAAAAGGATCCCTAAGGGATGTATGCTGGTACTGGAGGTCATGACGTGAGACAGTCAGTACTGCATCGTCCATGCCAGGTATCGACTCCAAACTAGGTATAGAAAGGAGCGACCCTGGTGAAAGAAGCATGGAAGGAGCTGGCCCCGATGTTACTGCAGGTACCAGCACCGATACCGATACCTGTAGCTGTGCCGGAATCGAAGACGATACCGACATCGAAGCAGTCATCGGAGGCTGCTCAAGTGGTACCGAGGAAACCGAAGGCCTTTGGTAATTACCCTCGGTACCGAGCATCCGGAACCGGTAAGCGTCGGATCCGAGACGTGTCGGTACCCAGTCTTCTAGACTGGAAATCGATTCCAGACTCGGCATCGAAGGAAGCGAGTCTATCGATGCATATCTAGAAGGTACCGACGTCGGTGGTAGTATCGGCGGTGATGCCGATACTGGAAAGTCAATCTGGGATGTATCGAGCGGTCCCGAAGGTACCGAGAAAACCAGATGACGATCCCTGGTGAGGAGTGGATCGCTCAACACCAGTGCCGATGCTGGGGTATCGGTACCGCTCGAAGCGGATGCCACCACCGAGCATCGCTCAGGTATGTTCTGTGAGGGGTGAACCCCAGGAACAACCTGAAACCCCTGAAAGGCTTTGGAGACCGAAGACTCCCGCCGGGGTTTTGAAGCCAATGGAGCCTTGAGGGCAAGGCCGGAGCCGTCATCATGCTGTGCATGAGACCTACCACTCAAGGATTGGCTAGTCTTAACAGACTGTTTGTGGGTTACCTGATCCTGTAGAGAAGAAGAAATGGTCGGTGCCCTGCCACTGGAAGGGAACTCGGTATCGAGGGAAACTCGAAATGGAAAATCTCTTCTCATAATATTGTAGCCTAATGGCTCCGGAGGAAAATGGTCAGGACCCAAACAGGTTAGACACCAGAACTTGGAGTCTAAAAACAATACTGCACTGCCACAGTTAAGGCACTTCTTAGGAAAAGAAGGTGGCAGCTCCATAATGGAGAGGCCTTTAAGGCCCAAAAGTTTAAAACTGAAACTGAGGGAAAAAAATTCCCTGGATTAAAGAAAAAGAAAAGAAAAAACACTGGCGATACCAGAGGAGTCGGGGAGACAGCCGCGACCACAAGAAAACAAGAATTAAAGAATAAAAGAAAAATATTTTCTGCAGTGACAGGAGGACGTCCTGTCGGCCCGCAGAAAAACGAAAACTGAGGAGAGACAGTTGGAAAGGCGGGAAGGCAGCACGCAGGCGCTGAGGGATGCTCCCAAAAGCTTTCTGAATGGATGCTGGGGAGCGTTCCCGCGCAGGCTCCGTCGGTACCGATTTACCCATATGTGAAGACTCATTCCTGCTTGTTCCTGGAGATAATAAATATCCTCAAGCTTATTTTAAAAACAAAGAAACTGCTTTCTGTGGCGAAAAGATTTTAGCGTTTGAAGTGTCTCACATTACTCAATTCTGCAGGAGGCAGTTTCTAGCTTTGAAACCTCAGGTGTTGGCCTTAGGGGCTGCCTTCTATGTTTGTTTCCTAATTAAGTTATCACACTTCAGGGAAACACTTATATTTCAGGAATCATTTCTTGCACATAGGAAAAAGTAAGGAGAGGGATTTATAGGAGGCAGGAATAGATACATCACTATATAAAGCTGATTGCCTTTTGTCTTTTATTGTACATATGCAAATCTTTTCTTTTTTTCTTTTTGACTCTTCCTTTGATGTTGGCCGCGTTTCTTTATAGTAGTGATTTGAAGTGACATTTTAGAAGGCACACCTAGGAAGAATCTAGAATGTCTAGAACAGAACGTCCAAAAATCCGTGGGAGTGACAACAGTGCCTTCTGAAAGCGCTCCGTCTCCACCTCGAAAAATGAACATCCCAGTAATTGGGTTTTAGAGACAGGCCCTACCAGATGGCAAGGCCGCATAAGTGCAGCCCATTTCACAAATGTGGACATCGTCAAAGTGCATGTCCGCAGAGCTAACTACTCGAATGTCCCGACAAAGGTGATTCAGAGAGGATGGCTATGTTCTGAGACTAGTATGTCCTGGCCTGCCATTTCAGATACTCAGACATGCAGTAGCTGGTCTGTAATATGTCTAAAGTATGTAGTTACATACAGAATTCTTCAGCCAGGAACTATCACTCGTGGGAATAAAAGTACATTTTGCTCTTCCCCCTCGAAGCATAGCAGCGATGAAACAAGCACTTTTTTTGAACCTTACTCATGGTCAGAAGCAGGTATAGGCATGGACACCTCAACAACCAGAGCTAGACAGGCTTCTGCCATCTGCAATCGCACCACAACATATATGTCCCTTGCTCCACCACATCCCCGAGCTACATGGACATCTATATACGCAGATTTTTTAAATGGCTCTGGGGACCTCTCCATGATTTGCATGTTTTTAGAGTAACTCAGTATTATTTTTCTGAAAATGTAAAATCTCAAAACTAGAATAAATATAAAATTTGAAAAAATAGCCAAAGAGAAACTAAAGGAGATGACCAAAGAAAGAACAAACAGGTGACCAAAGACCAAAAATGAAAAACTGAAGCTTTATACAAAATGTCCAACTTGCACAGTAGGCTAAATTAAGACTGAGGAGACTGTCACATGGCAGCAGCAAAGTGGGAATTCCTATGCATACTCAGGTGATCAGCTAAGCTTTTCCCCAGTTTACCAGAACATTCCCATGTTGGTGTTCATGACACCACACGGTAATGTAACTATATTATCCTCCCTGTTCTTAGATAGGGAAAAAGTCAAAATCTTTCAGTAAAATAATCTTTATCATCAAGTCATCTTCAATAAACTATGGTAAGCCAGATGTGATTTAAAAATTATAAACAAAATATCAACACAGACTATCGCAAGAGCTGAAAAACAAGCATACTTTAATGATTCTCACAATCAAGTCTGTAGAGCAAATATGGAGGATCTAAAACAGGGGTCACCAACCTGCGGCCCACGAGGTCCCTTCGTGCGGCCCGCGAGGCTCTACCCCGGTTAACATTACGTGCGGCCCGCCAAGGATTCCTGTCATTGTATCTGCGGCCCGCGGCATGACTGTGAAGTGACTTTGCAAAAGTGCACTTTGTGCACAATATATCTGCATTTAGGAACTTTTACAACGCGACCAATAGCCTATTTTTGAAAAGTACACAACTGCAGCATCTCCGCAATGCCACACACTGCACTTTTTTTCCACCAGCTGCACCAACCTATTTTAAGGACCTGCCTGCAGGTGGAGAGCTACCGAGAAAGGCGGGGCAAACCGTGCCGATTGGACCTATGGAGGCGGCTCGTTGACGCCAGGTGCCCTCTGATTGGTCATTCTTCCAGGATGCTCTAGAACTGGCAGCCTCTCCATTCTGGATGGTAGCGGAGGGTGGGGAACGAAGGATATGAAGGAGCAAGAGGGGAACGTGGGATAATGCCCCACTGCATTAGGAAAGTCGCTGGTGTGGGCGGTTGTCAGTGCCTGAAAGACGCCTCCCCCCTTTGCTCTTTTCAGCAGCGTTTGCAGGTAGATTTTTCTTCCCTCAATTTCACCCCTCTCCTCCTGCATCTGGGAGCCTCACAGCGGCCGGCGAGTAACCGGCTCCCTCCGACTTCCCGCGGCCCCGCACTCCTGACATTACAGGCGGAGGTTTGAGTGAGTTACCTGCGCTGCCCTTTTCCCTTCTCGTTGTGCGCAGCCTTCCTTCATGGTTAAAGATCATCTCGACCGCTCGTTGGCGCACCCCGCAAAGAAAACGACCACACCGCTTGGAGAACCCAGGTACTCCCACACAGCATGCCACCACTCCTAGCCCCCATCTATCTCCTAACACCCCTCCTAATCCTCCACCCCCACTCAGCCAAACCCTGCAACCCCCTCTGCCCAGACACCACAACAGCTCAACCCACGAGCACCCACAATCATGCACACAACCATGCACACAAGCACACACACTCACCTTGCACACCAACCTGCACCACTGACCCCACAAACCACCACCACCTCTCCATTTCACTCATAAACGCCCGCTCAGTTAGGAATAAATATCACATGCTCCAGGACCTGATCACAACAGATAAGATTGACATCCTCTGTGTAACGGAAACCTGGCTAACAGACCACGACACCAGTGATGGCCCCCCCCCCTTGATCCCCCCCTCCCTTGTTATGTGTTACACCGCTTTGATCTGGTGAAAAGCGGGATATAAATACAGTTAAATAAATTAAATAAATAAATTAAATAAATAAATAAATTAGAGGACCAATCAGCAATAAGGCTTAAACTTTGATTCTGTTTTTGCAGCTATCGATAGAATTCCTGTTCTCTTTTTTCCCCATGGCTTCCCCCATGAACAAGAAGCGCAAGCTCAGCAATGAGAACCGCGGCTTCAACCCTGAGTGGAACAAGCTCTTCTTCACGCTACACAAGGATCGTGCGCTGTGTGTCATCTGTCAGAAGACCGTTGGCGTTCTGAAGGACTACAATGTGAAGCGCCACTTCGAGTCCGTCCACCCAGAGTACGCCAAGATGGATGCAGTCAAGAAGAAGGAGTTTACCCGCGTGTCGTCTGCGCTCCAACGCCAGTCCGCTCTCTTTGTGAAGAGCGTGACAGCCGCCCAGACTGCAGCCGCCAGCAACACCACAGCTAGCTACCGCGTTGCCTACCTCGCCGCAACTCGTCTCAAGCCCTTCACCGACAGCGAATTCGTAAAGGACTGTGTACTCGCCATCGCCGACGAAGTGTGCCCTGAGAAGAAGGCGGTCTTCGAGAAGGTCAGCCTGTCTGCTCCGACCCTCACTCGCCGCGTCGAAGATATGAAGGACGACGTCTTGGGCACCTTGAAGCAGCGCTTCCGTGACTGTCAGCACTTCGCGATTGCCTTGGATGAGTCGACAGATGTGAAGGATATCGCTCAGCTGGCGATCTACTTCCGTGGCGTCACAGACTCCTTCGACGTCATCGAGGAGTTCGCTCAGCTTGTGCCGATGAGCGAAACCACCACTGGCGCTGATGTGTTGGCAGCTGTGCTCTCCTGGATCAAGGACTTTGAACTTGACTTGTCGCGTCTGTGTGGTGTCACCACTGACGGCGCCCCTACCATGTTGGGGAAGAAGAACGGCTTTGCCTCACTTCTTGTGAAGCACGTGCGCGACCTCGGCCACAAACAGGATATCAAGACATTGCACTGCATCGTCCATCAAGAAGCCCTTTGTGCCAAGTCTGCAACCATCGCTGAGGTCATGTCGGTCATTGTGAAGGCTGTGAACTTGGTGCTGTCGCACGCATTGAATCATCGCCAGTTCAAGGACTTGCTCGCAGAGGCTGACGCACAGTATGGCGATCTGCTGTACTACTGCGAGGTGCGTTGGCTCAGCCGTGGGAAGATGCTTCAGCGTGCCTACGAGCTGAGAGAGGAGCTGGCGTCTTTCCTCGAAGCCAAGGGATTCGACTTCCCGCAGCTGCGCGATCCTCAGTGGTGCCAGGATTTAGCGTTCCTTGTCGACCTGACAGTTCACATGAATCAGCTCAACACCCAACTGCAAGGCAAAGAACTACTCGTCTCAGACATGGTCGCCAAGGTCAAGGCCTTTCAAGTGAAGCTAATGCTGTGGGAAAAGCAGCTGCAAGCACGCAACTTCGCACACTTTGCGCAGCTCGCTGCCCTGACGCCTTCGGCTGCTGCTGCTTGCCGTTACGCATCCACCATCCGTCATCTCAAGACGGAGTTTGAGGCTCGTTTCCAAGACTTCACCAAGCACTCGCAAGACTTTGCCCTCTTCAGTGCCCCCTTCGAGATGAACCCCACCGACGTGCCCTCTGACCTTCAAATGGACTTGATCGAACTGCAGTGTGACGACGCACAGAAGTCGCGCTTCATGGCTATGGGCCCTGTCGCATTTTGGAAGACACAGGCGGCCACCCACCCGTCCATGGCCGCCAACGCATGCAAGGTCGCTGCTCTCTTCGGCTCAACCTACTGCTGCGAACAGCTGTTCAGCCGAATGAAATTGATAAAGTCATCCACGCGCTCGCAGCTCACCGACGACCACCTGCAAGCGTCCCTTCTCCTGTCAGTGTCATCTGTGAAGCCGGACTTTAACCGTTTGTCTGCTAGCATGAATCATCAGCCATCTCATTAAATTCAATAAAGGTGATCAGCCATTGTTTTCATAATTTTGCGTTTGTTGTTTTTTTTCGTGGGGGCGGGGAGAAGGGGGGTGCGGCCCGCGAGGCTCCCGGTAGTCGGCTGTGCGGCCCGTGGCCCTCTGGAGGTTGGTGACCCCAGATCTAAAAGCAGTTAACAGGCAGACACTTCAAGTTCCCAGTCTCAAAAGACCATTTATTTTTATACAACTCATGGGAAGATGCCAGCAAATATCAAAAATATCTCTATTTGTTTCAGATTACTCTGACACATTTCAATTATGCGATATCTATTACAGAGTAAATTCTCAAAAACTCACCCAGAATTTGGCCAGTGTGTTGCTTCTCCATAGCTGTAGTTGATAAGATCACATTTATACTTTATGGCTTCTATCATCTGTTAAGAGTTAATACTTCTAGTGAAATTCATTGACAGACAGTAAGGTTAATAGATCTATTTTAAAATATGCTTAATTAAGATCACATTTATTCAGTTTATAGCTATTTAGCCTGAACGTTTTCTATAATCGTCAATAAGAGAATTTGTATTAAATCTCTCTTAGCTTCCCTGTAATCAAACACTGTTCATCATCAATGTCCCTCAAAATTTCATTCATGAAAAAATGCAGAAAGCCCATCTCAGGACTCTAAATTTACATAGGAAATTTTTAATTAAATGTAAAAATTAATATAATTTGTTACAAAACTAACAAATTCAAAGCAAACTCAAATAAAATTAAGAGAAAACATACAGCTCTTATTAATGCTGTGCCTGTTTCCATGGTATTTAGCCTAGTATCACCAATCTTGATTGCAAGAATCTGAGCTCCAGGTGCCACACCATTCCTTTCTGGTTCTTCTGGGAAGTATCCAGCTGCAATGCCAGCAACGTGTGTACCATGTGCTCCTTTATATTAAAAAAAAAAAAAAGAAAGAAAACATTGCAATAAAGTTGATAAGGCTCTCTCTACTAAGCTTTCTCTATTCCATTTATCAGACCAGGAAACTTGGTAAAGAATCTTCACATACAAGAACAAAGGAATATCAACAATGATTCAAAAAGATGATGTGTATAATGATAAATAAAATAAAACTATGAATTACAGTAAAGCGTAGTTACTCACCTGTAATAGGTCATCTCTGGGAACAGCAGGAATTTAGTCTTCAAATATGGGTGATGTCAGTACCAACAGAGCCCACGCAGGAACCGTTCCCCAGCATCCAATTGGAAAGCTTTAGGGAGCACTCCACTGTGCCTGCGCAACTGCCTTCCTGCCTTTCCAACTCCCTCTCTTCAGTTGAGTTTGTAGCTGAGAAAAGAGAGTAAATGAACCCCTATAACTCCTAGGGAAGGAGGGCGGGTTGGGAAGACTAAATTCCTGCTGTACCCAGAAATCACCTGTTACAGGTGAGTAACTACGCTATCTCCAGGAACAAGCAGAAATGTAGTCTTCACATATGGGACTCCTTAGCTCTCAGATGAAATGACCTCAGAACTGGTAGAGGTTCGCCTTGGAGTAGGTATGATGAGGTGATGGATCCCACATGGATTTCTATTATCTTCAAAGTCTAGACGGAGGGTAGGAGTTGCATCTAAGTCTGAAAGAGGTGCTGGAGTACAGCCTGATCAAACACGGCATCCCAAAGGGAGTCCTTGTGTTGACAATAACGGGCAGCAAAGGTATGGATGGAAGACCAAGTTGCTGCTTTGCAAATTTCATCAATGGCTACTGATCGTAGGCTTGCCATCGAGGTGGTCATGGTGCAAACTTGGTGAGCAGTGACATGACCTTGCAGGGAGAGTCCTGCTTTGTCACAGGCAAATGAAATGCAGTCCACTAATCATCTAAAGAGCATACACTTAGAAGCAGGTAATCATAGGTGATTGGGGTCAAATGAGAAACAACTGCAAGGCTTTATGATGATCTTGAGTCCTCTGGAGATAAAAAGCCAACGCATGCTTGCAGTCATGTAGAGTTGCCTCTACTCTAGATGCATGCGGTTTAGGAAAGAAAACTGAAAGGTAAATTGATTGGTTTAGATGGAAGGGAGACACAACCTTTGGCATAATGTGTGGGTCAGTCCAAAGGACTACTTTGTCATGGTGGAAGCGGGTATAGGGAGGATCCACCACCAAAGCCTGAAGCTCACTAATGTGTCTAGCTGAAGTGAGAGCAATTAGGAAAATTACTTCCCTGAGAGGAATTAAAGTGAGGTCATGACTAATGGTTCAAAGGGCAGCTTGAAAAGCTGCACTAGAACAATGTTGAGGTTCCAAGCTACCGGAGGTGGCTTAATGGGAGGTTTGGACAGCAGAAGACATCTCATGAAACACGCTACTAGTGGTTGTATGGAGATGGGCTGTCCATCGAGTAGATAGTGAGAGGTCACAATGGCACTATGGTGGACTCTCACCGAGTGTGTCTTTAGATCTGTCGAGGACAGGTGGAGGAGATACTGGAGGAGCGACTCCGCTGGAGCAGTAAAGGGACTGAGATCTTTCTGGGAACACCAAATAGAGAATCTACGCCACTTAAAAGTGCATGAATGTCTGGTGGAGACTTTCTAGAAGCCAAAAGGATCTCCTTAACCTCTTGAGTAAGGTCAAAACCTTATAAAGCTATGCTCTCAGCAGCCAAGCTGTGAGGTGGAGAAACTGTGGATTGGGATGGAGTAGTGAGCCGATGTCCTGGGAGAGGAGTTCCAGTGCACATCCCAACCGCAGAGGATGAATCTGAATGAGAAACAGTAGCAGCGGAAATCACGGTTGCCACGGCCAGTGAGGGGCTATGAGAATCATGGAGCATTTGTCAGACTGAAGCTTGAAAAACATCTTGGGAATGAGGGGTATAGGAAGGAAAGCATAAAGCAGGCCCTGAACCCAATGTAGGTGGAAGGCATCCACTTGTTGGTGGTGAATGTCGGAGTTCTTGTGCAGAAACAAGGAAGCTTGGCATTTTGTGGAGTCGCAAACAGATCTATGTCTGGAGTTTCCCAGATCTGGAAGATGAAGGACATTGTGTCCAAATGCAGAGACCATTTGTGGGGAAGGAGGATGCAACTCAATCTGTCTGCCAAGACATTGGACTCCCCCGGGAGGTACATCACTTGGAGATGTATTTGATGGGCAATGGCAAAGGACAAGAGGTATATCATCTCCTCAGAGGGCCGAAGAGCCTGTTCCTCCCTGCTTGTTCACACAGAACATGGCAACTTGATTGTTCGTCCTGACTAGGACTTGATGTGCTCTGAGGTGGTGTTGGAACATCTGGAGGGCATTGGAGATAGCATGAAGTTCCAGGAGATTGATCTGGAGTTGTGACTCTTGCGCTATCCTCAGTCCCTGTTTAGTGAGGTTACCCAGATGGGCTCCCCAACCCAGTTTGGAGACATCTGTTGTCAGGGTGTATTGACATGGAGGAATCTGAAAAGGTGACTATGAGCAGGTTTTCTGGAGAACACCACCACTGAAGGGATGTGGTTGGACAGGCAGTGACCTGAATCCTGTCCTAGAGATGGCCCGAGGCCTGCTTTCACTGGGAGACAAGAATCCACTGGGTTGTCTGCACATGTACCGTAGAGGCCATGTGCCCAAGGAACTGCAGCATCTCTCGGGCTGTCAGATGGTCTCGTTGGAGCATCTGGGACACTAGTTGGCAATAGTGATCATAGCATGATCACCTTTGATTTAATTAGTGGAGGAGGGATAGTAAGGAAATCCACAGTACTAGCTTTTAACTTTCGAAAGGGAGACTATGATAAAATGAGGAAAACAGTTAAGAAAAAACTAAAAGGAGCAGTTGCAAAAGTTAAAGACGTACATCAAGCTTGGGTGGTGTTGAAAAATATTATCTTGGAGGCCCAGACCAGCTGTATTCCACGCTTTAAGAAAAGTGGAAGGAAGTCCAAAAAACTGCCAGCATGGTTTAAAGGTGAGGTCAGAGAGGCTGTTGTCGCCAAAAAAGCATCTTTCAGGAAATGGAAAAAAGAGCCAAACGACTAAACCTGGAAATAGCACAAGCACTGGCAAGTCAAATGCAAGGCATTGATAAGGCAGGCAAAGGGAGAATTTGAGAAGAAGCTTGCTGCGGAAGCAAAAACGCGAAATAAAGATTTTTTCAAGTACATTCGTAGCAAAAAACCTGAGAGAGTCAGTTGGTCCATTAGATGATAGAGGGGGTAAAGGAGCACTAAGAGGGGACAAGGCAATAGCGGAGAGACTGAAAGAATTCTTTGCTTCGGTCTTTACTGAGGAAGACATAGGGATGTTACCCATGGCTGAAGTGGTATTTAAAGGTGCAGAAGAATTGAAGGAAATATCGATACATCGGGAAGATGTATTACAACTATTAGATAAACTGAAGAGTAGCAAATCACATGGGCCGGATGGTATACATCCAAGGGTGTTGAAAGAACTGAAATATGAGATTGCAGACCTGCTATTATTTATCTGTGAACTATCATTAAAATCATCTCTAATACCTGAAGATTGGAGGATTGCCAATGTAACACCAATTTTTAAAAAGGTTTCCAGGGGTGATCCGGGAAACTACAGACCGGTGAGCCTGATGTCTGTACCGGGAAAAATGGTAGAAACCATCATAAAGAATAAAATTACTCAGCATGTAGATAGTCATGGCCTAATGGGAGACAGCCAACATGGCTTTAGACAAGGAAGATCTTGTCTTACTAATCTGTTATGTTTTTTTGAAGGTGTGAATAAACAGGTTGACAAAGGTGAGTCGGTTGATATTGTGTATCTGGACTTTCAGAAAGCCTTTGACAAGGTCCCTCATGAGAGACTTTTGGCAAAACTAAAGAGTCATGGGATAGGAGGCAGTGTACTATTGTGGATCAGGAACTGGTTAAAAGATAGAAAGCAGAGGGTAGGGCTAAATGGCCAATTTTCCCAATGGAGAAAGGTGAATAGTGGTGTACCCCAGGGATCTGTGCTGGGTCTGCTGCTTTTTGACATATTCATAAATGACCTGGAAAGTGGAACAACGAGTGAGGTTATCAAATTTGCAGATGACACAAAACTATTTAAAGTTGTTAAAACCCAAGAGGATTGTGAAAAATTGCAAGAGGATCTTGATAAATTGGAAGACTGGGCATCAAAATGGCAGATGAAATTTAATGTGGACAAGTGCAAGGTTATGTACCTAGGGAAGAACAACCCAAACTATGGTTACACAATGCAAGGTTCCACATTAGGAACCACCACCCAGGAAAAAGATTTAGGCGTCATTGTGGATACCATGTTAAAACCCTCGGCCCAGTGTGCAGCAGCGGCCAAGAGAGCAAATAGAATGCTAGGTATGATAAGGAAAGGAATGGAAAATAAAACAAAAGATATTATAATGCCTCTATATCGTTCCATGGTGAGACTGCACCTTGAATAGTGTGTGCAATTCTGGTCGCCGTATCTTAAAAAGGATATAGCGATTTTAGAAAAGGTTCAGAGAAGAGCCACCAAAATGGTAAAGTGGATGGAAGGATACTCCTATGAAGAAAGGCTAAAAAGGTTAGGGCTCTTTAACCTGGAAAAGAGACAGCTGAGGGGAGATATGATAGAAGTCTATAAATTAATGAACGAAGTGGAACAGGTAAACGTAGATCGATTGTTTACCTTATCAGAATATATAAAGACTAGGGGACATGCAATGAAGCTACAGGGTAAACTATTTAAGACTAATAAAAGAAAATATTTTTTCACTCAACGTGTAATCAAACTCTGGAATTTGTTACCGGAGGATGTAGTAAAGGCTGTTAGTGTAGCTGGGTTTAAAAAAGGTTTGGACAAGTTCCTGGAGGAAAGGTCCATAAACCATTATTAAGAAGGGACCCAGGATATCAATGCTTGACCCAGTACAAGCATGGTGGAACCTGTGTCTCTTGGGGAAACTGCTAGGTACATATGACCTAGATTGGCCACTGTTGGAAACAGGATACTGGGCTTGATGGACCTTGGTCTGACCCAGTATGGCATATCTTATGTTCTTATGTAGTTCGACTAGACAGGCACAACGGTGTTGGGGCAGAAAAGCCCAGGACTGCTGGTGTCTAGAAGGGCTCCGATAAACTCTAGTCTGAGTAGGAGTGAGCTGAGATTTGGGGAAGTTTATGACAAATCCCAAGCATTGTAATACTGTGATAGTATGATGCAAGGAAAGACACCTCCTCTTGGGAGGTGTCTGCTTTTTTTAGCCAGTTGTCTAAGTAAGGGAAGACGAAGATCCCCAGAGTTCTTAGATATGCAGCCACAATGGCCATGCACTTTGTGAAGACTCATGGGGTAGAGGCGAGTCCAAATGGAAGAACCCTATATTCATAATATTTTCCCTGAAAGGTGAAGTGTAGACTTCCTGTTTCCTGGATGGATAAGGATGTGTGCGCACACTTCTTGTAGATCTAGAGAACAGAGCCAGTCCTGACTCTGGAGGTAAGGAAGAAGAGTTCCAAGAGAGATCTTGAACTTATTGTGGACCAGAAACTTGTTGAAGTTTCTGAGGTACAGAAAGGGCCTGCACCCTCCAGTTTTCTTTGGCATGAGAAAGTAGAGAGAGTAGAATCCCACTCACTGTTGGGATGTTGTGACATCTTCTATGGCGCCCTGAGACAGGACATCTTGTCCTGTAGAAAAACAGTGAGTGGGGGTTGCATTTGATATTTGCCTTGAATGTGGAGGGGGGCAGGGTTTGCAGATGAAGTCTGTACCACTCCTGAACTATAGTGAGTGTCCACTGCTCTGAGGTGATGAGGCATAGTGGGCATAGTGACACAGTCTGCCTACTATGTATTGGGGATGGGGGTCCACCAGAGGCAGGGTGGCATTTTTCTCTAGGGAAGAATCAAAAACCAGGCGCAGACTGTGACTGCGGAGCTATTTGAGATTTAACCACCTATGGCTTCTTTTGTTGCTTAGGAGGCTGCTGCCTCTTCTGTGGGGCCTGACCCTAGCACTGAGAAGTAGTAGGATAGGAAGAGAAGAATTTCTTCTTATTAATGTAGAAAGACTTCTTTGCAGGAGTCTTTTTCCTAGCAGGGTCAGCTGTTACTAGAACCCCAGGCCAGTCAAGTTTTCAGAGTACCCACAATGAATATGCATGAGATAGATCTGCATACAATGGAAGCAGTGCATGCAGATCTATCTCATGCATATTCATTGTGGGTACTCTGAAAACCTGACTGGCCTGGGATTCCCCGAAGACTGGGTTGGGAACCACTGCTCTAGACAGTATCTTTAGAGTAGTATTTTCTGACTCTAATTGTGAGACCTTATCTTGCCAGTCTTTGCCAAAAAGGTTTTCTCCTGTGCAAGGTATGTTGCCCAGCTTATCTTGAACCCACTGTTCAAGATCTGAGGTCTGAAGCCATGCAATTCGACGTGCACCAGTGCATATTGTTGAGGCCCTGCTTGTGCATTCAAAAGTATTAAAGGTAGCCCTACTGACAAATTTGGAGACATTTTGGCTATGCTTAACTAGGGTGAGATAATCTGCCTTCTTGTCATTTGGGAGGAAAGCAGCAAAGGCCTTGAGACCCCTTTCAGGAACATGTCCATATAGAGGATATAGGAGTTAATCCTAGCCGATAGCATTGATGCTTGAAAGCATCGGCGCCCAAAGGCATCAAAAGTTCTTGATTCAATACCTAGATGATTAGAGGAGAAAGTCTTCAAGATTTTGATGCGGTGCATTGCCGATTCCACCACCATGGAGAAGTGGGGAAGCTGTGGCTTCTGGAAGCCAAAACACTTCGGTACATGATACATGGCATCAAGACGTCAACTTTGAGGTGAGACCATGAGAGGCATCTCCCACATTCATAGCATAAGGTCATGAAGGATGCGATGAACCGGTAAAGTGGCTGCCTCTTTGGGTGCTGTTGGATCTTGGAGGATCTCTAGAATTCCTCCGCCCTTGGTTCCTTCTCCAATGTTACCGTGATAGAGAGATCGCTGGCTAGATTACGAATGAATTCCTGGAAGGACATGTCTTCCAGAGGCGACATGCATCGCTGTTGAGGCGGGGAAGGGTCCGAAGGTAGGTCCCGGGGCCCTTGGGAATTGAGTGACTTCACATCCAAAATTGGGGAGTCTGAATCGGAGGACTCAAAGCACCAATGGTCTCTGTGTTTGCCCGAAGCTAGATGCCGGTACTGATGCTCCGAGGTTAAGGCCCTGGTGAGCCACTTGGGCTTGGCACCGGTATCAGTAAGAGTTTCGAGGTAGGGCATGGGAAGGAGCGATGTCTATGCCATCTGCAGCAACCCTGATGCCGCGGCAGGAACCATAAGCAGTATCGACGGCGAAGTATCCGTAGCCAAAGGTTTTATTCTTACTGAGGCTGCGAGGGGAGCTGCCAAGCTATGCTCGATGGCCAGTATGTGCTAGTCAATCGAGGTCGCTGATGCTTGGGTGTTGGTAATGGGTAGCTGTGCTACCGTCCCAGAACATGACACCAGTAGCTCTCCAGATGTCGAGGCCACAGGAGCATCCTAGCGCCCCTCGATGGCTTTGGAGAAGAGGGCCTCCCGCCGGGACTGTTTAGCAGGCCAATCGGCCTCCAAGGCTAAACCCGAGGGGTTCTGATGCTTTGAGCAAGATCTTCCCCTAAGGTGCAATCAGGCTTTGATACAGCCTTATGCTTGGACTTTGAAGATACCTTAGATCCATGAAAGGATGATGAGGCCCTCAACAAAGTGGACACCATCGATACCGCGTCTGAAGCGAAGAGTGCTCCAAAATTTAGAAGCCCGGTTTTGTAGGCCTCTCCGTGTCATTTTCTGACAGAGGGGACAGTCTTTTGGCTAGTGGTCTGGGCCAAGGCATTTTAGACACCGGTCGTGTGTGTCAGTCGCTGAAATGGTGCTGGCACAATTAGAACATTTTTTGAAACCACTAGTTGGTTTCTCCATATCTTCGAGTGTTAAGGGTATGGTAGACTTAAGGCCTGAAAAGGGCATTGATGCACAAGAAGGTTTCTTTTAAAGAAAATAAAGTAGCGAAAGAAAAGAATAAGGGAACCAGCAATGTCGACAGGAAGGCAAAGTTGCTATCCACAAAAACTCCCAACCCGACTACAACAGCTCAAACCCCATTCTTCCCTCCTAAAAAACTCTACTTAACTCCTCATATCTACAATGCCTCAATAATGTATATAGTTCCATGTTAATAAAGCCCTGTTTTACCAATTTTAATGTAAATAGTTCAAATCATTCTATGTAATGGTGCTGCAGCGAAGTGTAATCAATGAATAAATCCAGGAGTCAATTGACAGGGTCCAAGCCAGTTTACTGTACACAAGGCCCAGTCAGTCAAAGCTTCAAAGGAACTGAGCAAAGGTTTTACAGAGACATACTCATTTATACCTCTTTTTCAGTATGATACATGAGAACTTTCTATTGGTTCTAGCTTGATACGTGCAAACTTCTCATTGGCTCCAATGCCCCCTGCACCTGTCCAATCAGAGATCCCTCTGGGGCTTAGCAACCAGCCCCCTCCCTTAGAACTGTTCTAACAATGGTGCAGTTTCTAGGTTTGATACTTCTCTACTGCAAGGTCACTTCTAGCTTCAGGAATGCATGTATTGAAACATTTCTTTCTTTTGCACACAAGAGAATAATGAAAGACTTATGAATTCATGTAAAACTTCTTATTAAGCAGTTTAAAACAGTTTTCTCATTTTTCACAGATTTTTGGTTCTTTTCTAGCTATAATGGGGTTGGAATCCAGGCCTAACTTACAGGCCTTTCATATTAGCAGACCATTCTAGGCCATAGCCTGCCACATTCCCCCCTTTGATTATTCTCACCTGCTAGTGAGAAAGGGTGAGAATTAAATCACTCAATGATTGAATCACACATTATACTGGTGTAACAACATCATCTTGGGGTATAGGGTAATATTGCCACATAGCTAATACCTTTGTGGCTGCCTTCCGCTCTACAGTACTATCAATCACTGAGGTTATCATGCGTAAGCAAAGGGGTAGGAGACATGGGAGCAGCAAGCACATAGCTAGTATGAATAACACAATTAATGCAAGGGTCTTTAGACCACCTAACCATGAAAATACTGAACCAAACCAATCAGAGACCATCCAGCTAGTTTCAAATTATGCCATGTCTGAACAGGCACAAATGTTTGCTTTCTCATCTGGATAGCTATATCCTGGACAACATGCCCATTATTATCAATTTGCAAACAATTGCTTAAATTTAATTTCCCACATACCCCACCTTCAGCTGCTAACAAATAATCTAGAGCTAAATGATTCTGATAAATAGCTGTACGCATTTGTGTACTTTGCTTAGCCAAAAGAGTTAATGCTTTACTAGTTTCATTTGTTATTATTTCAACAACAGCTTGTAAACGTATTATACGATTTATCATATAAACAGGGGTACGATACCCCCATGTCCCATCTAGCTCCCAAGTAGCAGGTCCATAGTATGTGATAATTCTCTCAGGTGGCCATTCTTCAGATGTCGCATCCCATTTGTCCCATTGGCCTATTTTCAAGGCCTCCTTTAGCTGTTGACTTCTGTACACAGGATATCCCAGTTGTTCTCCATGGGATGTAGGCAAAAGGAAAAAGGAAGGTTGTATGGTTCCCAATACACATGCGCCTCCCCAATGGTGAGGGAGCCTAGCATATGCTCGGGTTCCGCAAATCCAGTACAGTCCAGGTGGTTCTTGCCAGGAATTATATGCTGCTAGATTAGTCCAGATGCTGGCAAGAGTGGGGAAATGAACTAGAGGACTGGAGGGTTCTGAAGCGTTGACTCCCGACCACCAAGACGTTTTCTTAGTGGTACTGTTGTAGAACTTTTGATTGAGACAGACCAGCTGCCCCACCTCCATGTTAAACAGTGGTCCACAGCGAGCAAAACATAAGTTACCCACAATGGGGTGGGCCAATACCCATTCACTAGTCGTATTATGTATGTCGGTCTGATTATATGGAACAGAATAGTTCAGCTCTTGCGCCTCCCAAGGCCATTGGTCTCCCATCTTAGTTCCTCCACAGAATAGACAGTCTGAAATGTGGAGACTAGATGCTACTGCTCCCGCTAGTTCAAGGAACAAATTCTGGGAAGCAGGAGGAATCTCAAACTCTGCTTTCATGGCCTCATAGAAAGAGTGATGTATACGATAGGGTGAGGATACATGGGTCTTGGTATTCAACTGTATGTGCAGAATGGTTCCAGGATCTATGCCTCCTCCTGCTATACGCAATCCGAATCTATATCCTTGCTTCCATTGGCTGGGGTTGATTATGAGAAGTTGCAGGGGATTACAGGCACCTTTCTGGCATTTCTTGGGCTCAGGTAATCTGATCCTTGTCAGACTGCCTTTCCGACTATCACCATCTCGTCCCATAGGTGCATTCTTCCAAGTAGCAAAATATACACAGTCCCACTTTGGACAAACGTAGGCGTCTTTAGATGCAGTGCTGTAGACGGTGGTTGGAGAGTTCTTCCCTGCACACCGTCCCCATCCGTAGGCTCCTTCCAGACACATATATTTATCGTCATGGTAGTAAGCTCGTTCCCATGACCCACACTTGTGGTAAGCATTTCTTTAATTGCATCACAGGCATCAAAGTTCAAGACAACATGTTTTGTGGGGTCTGCAAGGGGGCTTGTGGCATTTATGATGGCTCCATGTTTTCGTACTTTCCAAACTGTTGTTATATGTAAACCGCTTTTGATAGTCTGGAAAAAAGCGGTATAAAAATGTTAAATAAATAAAGTTTTTCTGTGGTGACGGGATTTGCTTCCTGCTGGCTCCGTGGAAAATGAAGAACTGAAGAGAGGGAGTTGGGAAGGCGGGAAGGCAGTCACGCAGGCGCAGTGGAGTGCTCCCAAAAGCTTTCCAATTCGACACTGGGGAGTGTTCCCACGCAGGCTCTGTCAGCACCGATGTCACCCATATGAGAAGACTACATTCCTGCTTATTCCTGGAGGTAAGATTTTCTATAAGAAAATGCCCTTGTAACTGCCTATTTTCTCTTCCATGTTTAGGAAATGAGCATCTCTGGCCCTAATATTCCAAGGTCTAGGCAACATTTAAACATGTAAACATATGAAAAATCATCACTGACTGCCAGCTCTGTTCATAATCTTAGCATTCCAAGGGCATGGCCAAAATTCCCGTGTGTAATGCAAATGTTCAGTGCCATGGAGACAGCCTGTTGAGAATTTTTACCCATCTAGTCTTAGGACTTCTTTTTAAAGCATTTTTGCCATCAGGAATATGAACATGCAGACATACTTTTGGCAACTTCATACTGAACCCTACAGTTGTGACATTTTATTAAGTGCAGTACTATTTACAGACACAAACCCAACCCTATGGTGGATTTAACTTCATTACCAAAAAAAGAGAAGGCGATATGGAGGACATGGAAAAAGCCTGGAGTACATGTGTAGATCTCATAGAACAGCAGGCGTTCACTAGGAACCATTTTAATAAGCCAACCATTTCTAATCTACATCACCTCCTATAAGAGGATTTCCAGTTCACTGCCTAGAGGAAGCATACTTTGTCTGTCCACATACAAGTCATATACAACCTTAGCCTTCTTTGCTATAGGACATTTTAAACCACTACTGGAACAGCACTGGAATCGCACAGGCAACCATACGCCAGGGTGCACACAAACCTCTGCAATCTCTTCTGGGAAGACTCAATCAATATGTGGTACTCCCTTACACAAGAGAACAGAAGGAATAAAAGATGAGAGAGGACTGTCATAACTTCGGTTCCCCCTCAGTTCTGTGGGACATCGATTATATTCATGTAAAAGGAGATAGAGCAGCTGTTAAACTAGATAATAGGGGAAAGACAAGAGTTACCCAAGAGCACATGGTCTGGAAGGATGCATCCTTAAAGGATACTAGCAAGAGGGAAGTTAGGGTATCCCAACAGAAAGGTTCCACTAAAGTCAAAGGTAGCCTACGTGCCCTTAAGTACAGAAGAGACACAAATGAAAGATTCCAAATGATCCCTATCAACTTATAACCAGATTAATATGAATAAAATACAACCTTTAAAATGCCTGTATGCGAATGCTAGAAGTCTGAAAAATAAGATGGGAGAGGTATAATATATAGCACTAAATGATAGGTTAGATATGACTGGCATCTCAGAGACCTGGTAGAATGAGGACAACCAATTGGACACTGTGATACCTAGGTACAAACTATAGCACAATGATAGAGCAGATCAAATTGGTGAAGGGGTTGCGCTCTATGTTAGAGAGGGTATTGAGTCACAAAGGATTAAAGTTTTGCAGGAAACAAAATACACTGTAGAATTTTTATGGATAGAAATCCCATGTAAAAAGGGGAAGACGATGGCTGTGGGGGTGTACTACCGACCACCTGGCCAGAATGAACAGATAGATGATAAAATGCTAAAAGAAATAAGGGAAGCTAACAAAAGTTAAAATACAGTAATAATGGGCGATTTCAATTACACCAATATCAACAAGGTCAGTGTCATAGCAGGATATGCTAGGGAGAAAAAGTTTCTAGAAGAAATAAATGACTGCTTCTTGGAGCAGTTGGTTCATGAACAGACAATAGAGGAAGCTATTTTGGACCTAGTCCTTAGTGGAACACAGGATCTTGTGCAAGAAATAAGGCTGTAGGGACCACTTGGCAATAGTAATCATAGCATATTGCATTTCATTTAATAGACTGAAGAAGAATGGCATGGAAATCTACAGCACTAACTCAACTTTCAAAAGGGAGACAATGATAAAATGAGGAGAATAGTTAGACAACTAAAAGAAGGAGTTGCAAAGGTTAAAGATTTACATCAAGCATGGGCGGTGTTTAAAAATACAACCTTGGAAACCCAGACCAGATGTATTACATCCTTTAGGAAAAGTGGAAGGAAAACCTAAAAATTGCCAACATGGTTTAAAGGTGAGGTCATAGACTCTATGACATAGAGGCTCCTGTGACCAAAAAAACACATTTCCGGAAATGGAAAAAGGAGTCAAATGACGAAAATGGAAAACAAACACTGGCAAGTTAGATGGCAAGGCATTGATAAGGCAGGCAAAAAGAGTTTTTAAAAAAGCTTGCCGTGGAAGCAGAAAAGCATAATAAAACCTTTTTCAAGTACATTCATTGCAAAAAAAACCTGTGAAAGTGTCACTTCGACAACTGGATGATAGGGGGGTAAAAGGAGTGCTAAGGGAGGACAAGGCCAAAACGGAGAGACAATGAATTATTTGCTTTGGTCTTTACTAAAGGTGTAGTCCCTGCACATCAATCGTCTTCATCTTCTTTCTCCTGCACGTGCTCACCTTCAATCCACTCGTAATTCTGCTTTTTTCTTTGCTGGTCCTGCACACTGGAATTCTTTACCCCTCACTCTTAGATTAGAACAAAACTATGCCACATTTAGAACCCATCTAAAAAATTGAAATTAGACTTACCTGCTAATTGTAGTTCCTGGAGGAACTCCAGTCTAGTCCTGAACTCTGGAGTTAAGCACCTCCTTCCGCAGCTTTGGAGACTGAACACGTCACTCTTTTGGTGACACCTCCATAAATAGGTCCGGATCCGCCTCCATGTTCCAGTACCTATTGACAAAGCAGACTCACGAGAGCAATAACTAAGTAGCCAAGTAGCTAACACTATAAGGAATAGTAACAGTAATCCACTAATACCTTAGAAGGCTCATAAAAGAGGTCTTCTTTCCACACCGCCTACCCACAGCAGGCTGTTTCCTAAAATCCACTGGGGCTAACCTCCCCTTCCGAGAAACCCCAGGAAAGTCTTACCTCCCCAACAACCTCTACTTACCTCAGCTCATGGTATGCCAGCTGTACTGACGCGACCGCCGGTGACTTAGACCATTGGCCCCTGCTTCAGGCCCTAGAGCAAAGCTACTAACACCAGGGAGGGATCCAGGACTAGACTGGAGTTCCTCCAGGAACTACAATTAGCAGGTAAGTCTAATTTCAATTTCCTTCTCGGTCCTCCAGTCTAGTCCTGAACTCTGGAGATATAAAAGAGCAGTAAACCAATTCAATCAACGGGAGGGCCCTGCTAGACCAGCCTGAAGCACTGCCGATCCAAAACAACCATCCCGTTCCGCCTGAACATCCAACCGGTAATGTTTCACAAAGGAATGAAGCGAAGACCACGTCGCAGCCTTACAAATCTCTATCGCTGGCATTAAGCAAACCTCTGCCCAGGAAGCTGCCTGCGCCCTCGTCGAATGAGCTCTCAGCCCAACTGGCACCGGCCTACCCTTCAAGATATAAGCCGACGGAATAGCTTCCTTCAACCATCGAGCAATGGATGACTTTGAAGCCGCCTCTCCCTTTCTCAGACCTCCAAACAGGACAAACAACCTATCCGACCTACGAAAGGGCGCCGTCCTCAGAAAATACCTTCGCAACACACGGCCGACATCCAGTCTATGTAGCCTACCACTGGCCTCCGGCTTGCTCTTGCAATCGAAACTTGGCAGTACCACCACCTGATTTACGTGGAACACTGACACCACCTTAGGTAAGAAGGACAGCACTGTTCTCAAGACCACCTTCTGATTCTGAAAGGACAAGAAAGGCTCCCTACACGACAAGGCCTGCAACTCCGAAATCCTCCTCGCCGAACAAATCGCCACCAAAAAGACAACCTTAAGCGTAAGATCCTTCAAGGACACCGAGGTCAATGGCTCAAACGGCCCCCGCACCAGAGCCTCCAACACCAAATTGAAATCCCAAGCGGGTACCGCTGCCCTCCTCGGCGGTCTTAGCAACAACACCGCTCTCAAAAAACGCTTCACATCCGGGTGAGTCCCGAGACTCTTCCCTAACACCTTTCCACGAAAGCAAGACAGCACTGTTAGCTGAACCCGCAGGGAAGACGCCGCCAAGCCCTTATCCAAACCATCCTGCAAGAACGATAGAACTTGCGGCACCGTAACCTTTAAGGCAATCGCACCCTTATCTGCACACCACGACTCAAACAGCCGCCATACTCTAACATAAGCCAAAGAGGTAGAGCGCCGTCTGGACCGCCACAAAGCCGAAATAACCTGAGGTGAATAACCTTTCTGCCTTAACCTAGCCCTCTCAAGAGCCAAGCCTTAAGCGAGAACCGAGCCACCTGAGGCATGTTCAACGGCCCCTGAACTAACAGATCTCTCCTTTCTGGCAGCCGCAATGGCTGCCTCACTAGAAGCTGCATCAAGTCCGCATACCACGGCCTGCGAGGCCAATCTGGAGCAATGAGGATGACTTGCCCCCTGTGCCTCTCTATCCGCTGGATCACCCGCCCTATTAACACCCAGGGCGGGAAAACGTACAGCAGCTGCTCCTCTGGCCACACCTGCATCAAGGCATCCAGGCCCTCCGACATCGCGAGCGGCCTTTGCCGACTCGAACGTTGCCATGAAATCCATCACCGGCGTACCCCAACGACATACCACCAAGTCGAACACCTCCTGATGAAGCACCCACTCTCCGGGATCCACTCTGACCCAGCTCAAGAAATCGGCTGTCACATTGTCTACCCCTGCTACATGCGCCGCCGATAAAGCTTCCAGATGTTCCTCGGCCCAGCCTAAGAGCTCTTCCGCTTCTTCTTCCAGAGCTACACTGCCGGTGCCCCCTAGGCGATTGATGCACGCCACCGCTGTGGCATTGTCTGATAGCACCCTGATGGCCCTGCCCTGTAGCCTGTGTTGCAAGGCCAAGAGAGCTAATCTCACTGCCCGCAGCTCCAACCTGTTGATGGACCACTCCTCCTCCGTTGCTGTCCACTGGCCCTGTGCGAACTGTCCTTCGAAGTGTGCCCCCCATCCGAACAGACTGGCATCCGTCGTCAGGGGCCTCCAATCCAGTGACTCCAAAGGCACTCCCTTTTGAAGACTTTTCAGCTCGAGACACCACCGGAGGGCCTCCCTCATCTCCGGCGGACAAGGCAACTTCTGTGACAACCGGCCGGACTGAGGCGACCACATTCTGAGTAAGGCCCTCTGCAGCAGCCGCATATGAGCTCGGGCCCAGGGAACCACCTCCAGGGTCGCCGCCATTTTCCCTAACAGCTGCAAGTAGTGCCACGCCATGGGAGCCCTCGAATCAGGAAAGCCCGGATAAGCCCCCTTAGATCCTGCGCCCTGTGAAGAGGAAGAAAGACCTTCCCCCTCCCTTGTGTCGAAATGAGCTCCCAAGTACTCCAACTCCTGAGACGGCACTAACCTGCTCTTTTCCGTATTGACTACCCAGCCAAGCCCCTGCAGAAACTGAACCACTCGGCGGGTAGCCTCCTCGCTCTCTCCTGCCGTTTTTGCCCTGATCAACCAATCATCCAGATAAGGATGCACCAACACTCCGTCTTTCCACAATGCCGCTGCCACCACCACCATCACCTTGGTGAAGGTTCGCGGAGCCGTCGCCAGCCCAAACAGCAACGCCTGGAACTGAAAATGTCCCTGAGAGACCGCGAAGCGCAGAAACCGTTGATGTTCCGGGCGAATTGGAATACGCAGATAGGCTTCCGTGAGATCTAAGGATGTGAGAAACTCCCCCGTCTCACCGCTACTATAACTGATCTCAGAGTTTTCATACGAAAGTGCGATACCCGGAGGCACCGATTGACTGCTTTGAGATCCAGAATGGGCCGAAACGTACCTTCCTTCTTTGGGACCACGAAATATATGGAGTACCGACCGCAACCGCACTGATCCTCCGGTACCGGCACCACCGCCCTGAATGCCAGAACCTGCCCTAGCGTCTTCTGAATTGCCCACCGCTTTACCCGAGGCCTGCCGGGAGAAAGAACGAAGGCATCGACCACCGGGCGCTGGAATTCCAGGGCTTAACCCTATCGAATGACCTCCAACACCCACTGATCTGTTGTAACTCGGATCCAGGCCGGGTAGAACTCCCGCAACTGACCCCCCCCCCCCCCCCCGGGAATCACCCCCGCCTGGATCCCCCTCACTTCATTGGGGCTTCTTGAAAGTCGAGGATGAGGAGGCCCCGAAACCTCTCCCTGCCCCCCTAAAGCCTCGAAACCCCGGGGCTCTATAAACTGACCACCCCCTCTGAAACTGACCAAACCTGGTAGAACGAAACCGACGGAATTCCCTTTGCTGGATCCTCGTCGGCCCCTGAACCTGGCCCGGCTTCTGCTTATCCTCTGGCAGCCTTCCACCCTTAGACTCGCCGGGATCCTTCACTAACTTATCCAAATCCTCACCAAATAGGAGCTTACCCCTGAAGGGAAGCTTACTCAACCGTGCCTTAGATGAACCATCCGCAGCCCAGTTACGGAGCCACAGACATCTCCGCGCCGCCACCACCGACGCCATACTTCTGGCCAGGCCCCGAATCAGGTCATAATGGATATCCGCCAAATAAGCCGCCCCCGTCTCCAACCGGGCAGCCTCCTCGGCAGTCTCCTCTAAGCGATCTCCACCAATCCTCTGGCATCATCGGAGGCATGCTCTCGCCACCCATGCCCCACAGATCGAAGCCTGCATGGAAAGAGCATTGACATCAAACACCTGTTTTAACAGAGAAACTAAGCGCCGGTCCTGAGCATCCTTGAGCGCTGCACTTCCCTCAACCGGAATGGTCGTCTTCTTGGTGACTGCTGCCACCGCAGCATCCACCTTAGGAGCCTTAAACAGATCCTTATCCTGATCTGCTAGTGGATACAGCCGAGCCATTGCTCTAGACCCTTTCAACCCAGACTCCGGCATGTCCCATTCCTCCTGGATCATCCCCCGAAACACCCTATGTAACGGGAAAACCTTCTGAGACTTACGCACCGCCTGCAACAAAGGATCCTCCAACTCCACCACATTTGCCAGACTCGACACTGGCATGTTCAGCGCCTTTAATGTTTCCGTAATAAGCATCGGCAACTCTTCGCGCCGGAACACCCTCACCACTCTTGCCTGATCCTCCTGCTCAGGAAGCTCACCTTCCTCCAACTCCTCTTCAGGCTCAAATTCCTCTAAATCCTCCAACTGCTCCTCCTGTTCCACTGTCTTCTCACTCACCCTCCTAGATCTTTTCAAGCGACCCCCGTCTACACCAGAATCCAGATGAGTACCCGGGCGCTTACCTCCCAGCTCCCCCTCTACTAACCCCGCTGAAGAACGCACCCCTCTGCCGAGTGCCTGCTGCAGCAGAGCCACAAATTGCTGGGAGAAAATGGCCCCCAAGCCCCCCTGGATCAGAGATGGGGCAGCAGGGACGTTGTGATAAGGAAGCTTATCATAGCTCAGGAAGGAGCTATAGTAAAGGTGAAGTGACTCTGAACAAGCAACCTGTCAGTTCTGGTAGAAATAAGAAAACAGAATTTTTCCATAAAAGACTACCAGTCCCAGAATGCACCAGGTTTCCAACAGCCATTAGAGGAGCTGAAGTGGGGAAACGTGTGTTCAATCAGGAGGGCTATGAGGTAATCCCCAAGCACTCATCTCAAAGGGCAGGGCCTGATTCAGCACAGCTGTGCTGTGCTAGGGGTGGAGCACTCATCTAAGCAGAATAAAGGTAGAGTTTATTCTACAGAGAATCATCCTCAGTTTCATCTGGGAGATCCTCATGCTCAGAATCAGCTTGGAGATCCTCATCTTGGACATCTTCATCATCGGGAGGATCATCAGAAGCAGAAGCCAAACCGGACGGACAGAGAGGGCAAGAAACCCTTTGGAAGAAAGAAGAGAAAAGCCTTTGGGAGGTCTAAAGGAGTCCAGAGCAGTACGTATACTGGAAGGCATTCCAAGGGCCTGCATACACCATTGGACTGGGGAAAGCCAGAGGAATGGTGCTGCAGGGCTAGGAATCTCCAGACGGTACCTGTGAGGGAGACGGCTGCACGTGGAAGGGACCCTAAGACCCGTGCCAGAAGGTATGTGAAGAGAGATCCAGTGTCCAGGGATCTGGATTGGAAGGCTGGACATAAGAACTGGACTACATACTGGCCAGGCTATTTAGAGAGGAACTCTAACAGCAATGGAAGCTCAGGTATGAACACTGATCTATGCCCTAGCTATAACCTTGAAAGACAGCAGGGAAACAAGTATTCTCCTGAAAGTGCTCCATTGAGAAATTCCTCTGTGCCAATCCCTGATATTGAACCCATGATTGTTGAAGAAGGGGAAGGAGCGGTCTTAGATACAGGCTGTGAATATATGGATTGCTCTCTGTCTAAACTCCTTTGGTAATTTTCTGTTACAAAGTACAACAACCATCACAAAGAAATACAAACTTGTTCTTTAATCTACTCAGAAAAGCTCCTGAAGTAGGATTTGAGCCACGCAGTAGAAAGCAAGCCAGCTAAGGGGTTTCAGCTGGGTAACTAGGGGTTTCAGCTGGGTAACTCTAAATAAACAATAATAAACTAAAACAGAACTTTAAATTACAATACAATAAATTATCCCGGGGCAATACCCTACCACAATCTACAATTTTCACATATAATTAAATCCAAAACAAATTAAATTAGCTTTCAAATAAACCTATCTCTACCAATAAGACAATTAAAAGATCCAACCGCTCTTCAAACCTTACCATATAAATAGGTAAATAAACATGTAACACTAAAATAAACCAATGGAATTTCAAACCTTTCGCATATAGCTATTTTGACCTGTACATAGTTGATATATCACAAGTACAATTATTAATGTATAACTACAGTTTATGTTTACCCTTTAAAACGTTTTATTGTAATGTATAACCACAGTTTCCTATGTTCTATGTAAAAAGCAGAATGTTTACCCTGCTTAAATTGTTCCATTGTAAACCGCACCTGATCTTTCTGGAAGGTAGCGGTATATAAGCATTTGTTAAATAAAAAAATAAAATAAATAACTGCTAGCAATTGAGCCTTACCTAATTGCTTGTGAGCTCTGAGGGAATCACTTCTGAATCTATGTGTGAAGATATAAGAAGTTAACCTGAAAAGAACAGTTTTTCCCTTCTTTGTCGGTTTTGCTTGTTGTTTGAAACACTGCTAAGAAAATATTAGCTAAAGCCTACAGAAAAGACCAGTTTGTTACCAACCAGGTCTTTATTCTTTTGCTTTGATTGCCTGACAAGTTCAACTGTTGTTTTCCTGATTTTGTTTTTCCAAGTTTAACACTGAAAGCAAGTATCCTGTTTTATGTGCTACCAAGCATATCTGTGTTGGGAGAAATAACCCCATAAATAAATATCTTATTGGCTTTACACTCAAGCACAACTAATTATTGTGAGCAGCTGTGTCTGGTGTGAATGAACTGCATTTCCCACAATCCCTTGCAAATCATATTGATATATGCACTTGCCAAGACTGTGAACATTCTCACCCAGGCAGCCGTCTGACAACGTCTGGAGCCGAGGACGGCCCGGCCACAGGCTCCCAGAGGGTTTCTGAAGCCATCTGCTCAGGGAGACCAAGAAGCTCTTCCTTCTGGCCTTCCCCCTCAGCCCCCGAGGCCTGCTCCACGAAGGCTGCCTCTTGCAGACAGCCTTTGCATACTCCAGCCTCAGAAAGGGAGCTCCTCTTTACTCCACACGTAAGACATAAGGGCTTGGAAGGCATAGCTGCCCGCTGGCCGCGAGCCAAACCTAAAGGAAACAAGAGCTGTATCCTCTATCTCCTCACTCCTTATATCCTCCGTGTCCCTGTCTTCTTTTCATCCTTTGTCTTATTATTATTGTTTTTTTGTTTTTTAAAACAAACAAACCTACAAACTCCTCTCCCCTCTTAAATAAAAGAAACGCTTAAAACTCAAAATTTCTTGTCAGCACGCTCCCATAGGCTACCGCTGCCAGCCGCGACGCTCCCGGAGCGCTTCCCGCGCTCAGCGACCACACGGCTGCGGCTTAGCCAGACCCGCTGCATGCCCACGCTTCTCAACAGAGCCAGGGTACTTCTGCCGCACCGAGAACACCACCGCAGAACCCTGCCTACTCACCGTAACCGGTGGGGAAGCCCCGATTCAGACCGGGCTACAAGAAAGGATCCCCATTGGAAACCTCGCTGCCGTCAGATTAGCCGCAATCCTCTGCAGCCGCTCGCAGCTCGCTTAAAGCGACAGTGCACCATAGCCGGCTCCTCACCCACGCGGTGGGTTCGGGAGCCGGACACCCCCTCCTGCGCTCCCCACTTGCTTGAATCCCCGACTAGGGAAAGGACACAGAGGAGTCTTGGGGGGGGGGGGGGGAAGCACGGAGGCAGCCCCTGCAAATTTAAAACACCCTTTCAGGCTGAATCCTCTCCAAACCCTGCAGAAAAACACTGCAGTACTCCCTTTGCACCTTAAACTCCTCGCAGTAACTCGTCTGCACTATCTCTCCTTATTTATTACTCTAGTGAGTCCTGACCTCCTAGGTCAATACTCCTTCCGCTGCTTTGGAGACTGAGCTTACAGGAACATGGAGGCGGATCCGGGCCTATTTATGGAGGTGTCACCAAAAGAGTGACGTGCTCAGTCTCCAAAGCTGCGGGAGGAGGTGCTTAACTCCAGAGTTCAGGACTAGACTGGAGGACCGAGAAGGAACTTCTCTCTTTTCTATCGCCTTTGACCTCCCCCACTCCACCACATAACTTTGTACTCTCCCCCTCTCAGCATTACACTCACCTGCATTACCTATTGCATACTATTGTCGCATGTTTGTCCTGTCATGCTTTTGTAACTCCTCCTACCTACGCTTATCCCGGTACCCCCTCTCTCCCTTGATGTTTGTGGTTTTCTTGTGTGCTGTTTCGTTATGCCTGGCCTTTATTCTTTGCTGTCCTGTCTAAACATTGTAATTTCTTTTCTTTTTTTCATGGCCAGTGGCCCTTTTCTCAAATTTGAAATTGTAAACCGCTTTGACTGCTTGCTTGAAAGGCGGTATATTAAGTACAATAAACAAACATAGGGAAGTTACCCATGCCTGAAATGGTATTTAAAGGTGATGTATTGGAAGACTTGAAAGAAATAGCGATAACCCGGGAAAGCACAGTTACTTACCTGTAACAGGTGATCTCTGGGAACAGCAGGAATAAGTCTTCACATATGGGTACGTCGGTACCGACGGAGCCTGCACGGGAACGCTCCCCAGCGTCCAATCAGAAAGCTTTTGGGAGCATCCCACAGCGCCTGCGTGCTGCCTTCCCGCCTTTCCAACTGTCTCTCCTCAGTTGAGTTTTATAGCTGAGACAGAGGGAGAGAGAGGGAAAGGAAGAGAGAGAGAGACAACTCCTAGGGGAGGTGGGTGGGTTGTGAAGACTTATTCCTGCTGTCCCCAGAGATCACCTGTTACAGGGTAAGTAACTGTGCTATCTCCAGGAACAAGCAGGAATGAGTCTTCACATATGGGGACTCCCTAGCTTTTGATGCCAGGGAGAGCACCCAGAAGTTGTGTGTCCCTGGGACAGGGCTGCACTTCCCCACCTGGATCTCTGGCATCTCATGAGGGATGGTGGGTAGGAGTTGACTAAGTATGGAACAGATGTTTGAGAACAGCCTGACCAAACAAGGCATCCCGGCGGGAGTCCTTGTTTAAGCAGTAATTGGCTGTGAAGGTATGAACTGAGGCCCAAGTGGCTGCTTGACAGATGTCGTCGATAGACACAGAGTTCAGATGAGCCATTGAGGCTGCCATGGCTCTCACATTGTGAGCTGTGACATGGCCCTCCAGAGAAATGTTCTTGCTCTGATAGGCGAAAGAAATACATTGGGCAATCCAGTTGGAAAGAGTTCTCTTGGAGACTGGGTGTCCCAAATGAGAAGGATCAAAAGCAACAAAGAGTTGGGAAGACTTTCTATGTTGCTGTGTCCTCTGTAAATAAAAGCCAGAGCTCTTTTACAGTCCAGGGTATGAAGATTCCTCTCTGCAGGTGATGCATGAGGTCCTGGAAAAAAGACAGGTAGGTAGACTTCTTGGTTGAGGTGAAAAGGCGAGACCACCTTAGGCATAAAATGTGGATTAGTCCTAAGGACCACCTTGTCATGATGGAACCTTGTGTAAGGTGGATTAGCTACTAGTGCTTGCAATTCACTGATGCGGCGTGCTGATGTGATTGCAATGAGAAAGATAACCTTCCAAGAAAGGTATTTCAAGGAGGTAGTAGCTAAAGATTAAAAAGGCGGCTTCTTAAGCTGACCAAGAACCAAATTTAAGTCCCATGCCACCGGTGGTGGTCTAATAGGAGGCTTTGTTAAAAGGAGGCCTCTCATGAACCTTGCTACAAGGGAATGAGAGGAAACAGGTTGTCCATTTAGAGGCTTGAGTGAAGCTGCAATAGCACTCAGATGGACTCTTACTGAATTTGTCTTAAGGTCTGCATTAGACAGATGCAGGAGATACTCCAGCAACGATTCCAGAGGTATGGCACGGGGGTTAAGACCCTTTTCAGAACATCAGATGGTAAATCTTTTCCACTTGAAGGCGTAAGAACGTCTAGTGGAAGGCTTTCTGGAAGCTTGAAGAACATCTTTCACTTGCTGAGAAAGAGGAAGATCCTGGAGATCTAAGCCTTCAGCAACCAAGCCCTGAGATGCAGAGACTGGGGATTGGGATGCCACAACTTTTCGTCCTCCTGAGAGAGGAGGTCTGGAGCAGACCCTAACTCTAGGGAGGGAGCTTGAGAGAGATGTAGAAGCAGAGGGTACCACACTTGCCGTGGCCAATGTGGACGCATGAGAATCATGTGGCCTCTCTCTCTGAAGCTTGAATAGGGTTTTGGGAATTAGAGGGATGGGTGGAAAGGCATACAGGAAGTCTTGACCCCAGTAAAGGAGGAAAGCATCCCTTGCCTGAGCCCCCTGAGCCAGAGTTCTGGAACACAACCGGGGAAGTTTGGCATTCCACGGACTTGCAAAGAGGTCTATGTCCGGGGTTCCACAAATTTGAACAATTTTGGAGACCTGGGCCATATGTAGGGACCACTCGTGTGGAAGCAGAACTCGACTGAGTCTGTCTGCCCAAGAGTTTTGAACCCCTGGAAGATAGACTGCCAGAAGATGAATGTGATGCTCTCTGGCGAGGGCCCACAGTCGCAGAGCTTCGTTGCAAAGCGACAGAGAGCCAGTTCCTCCCTGCTTGTTTATGTAGAACATGGCTACCTGATTGTCCGTGTGGACAAGGGACTGTCTTGTGGCTGAGCAGGGTGTGGAAAACTTGTAGAGCAAGGAAGATTGCTCTGAGTTCCAAGAGATTGATGTGAAGACAAGTCTCCTGTGGGGACCAGATGCCCTGGGTGGAGAGGTCCTGAAGATGAGCTCCCCAGCCCACTGGAGAAGCATCTGTTGTAAGAGTTGCCTGGGGTAGAGGCTGTTGAAAAGGACACCCCAGCAAGAGGTTTTGAGGGGATTTCCACCACTGGAGGGACAAAATGAGGCGACTTGTGTTTGCTATTTTGTTTGACAGGCAGCCTAATGCCTGGGTCCATTGGGTGGATAAAGTCCACTGAGCTGCTCTCATGTGAAGGCGAGCATGTGGTACCACATGAACGGTGGAAGCCATGTGGCCTAGCAACTGTAACATCTCTCGAGCAGTGAGTAGGGGTTTCAACTCTGCTTGAGAAGCTAACTGCATCAAGCGAAGGCAACGGGCCTGGGGAAGAAAGGCCCTTGCCTTTGTGGTATCCAGCAATGCCCCTATAAACTCCAGGGACTGAGTACCACTGCCATGCATTTTGTGAACACCCTTGGTGCAGAGGCCAGGCCAAAGGGGAGCACTCTGTATTGATAGTGCTTCTCCTGGAAAAGGAACCGAAGGAACCTTCTGTGAGTTGGATGGATGAGAACATGAGTGTACGCATCCTTGAGATCTAGAGAACAAAGTCAATCCTGACTCTGAAGGTATGGCAGCAGAGTTCCCAGAGAAACCATCTTGAATTTTTCTTTGACTAGGAATCTGTTCAATTCTCTGAGATCTAAAATGGGTCTGAAGCCCCCTGTTTTCTTTGGGATAAGAAAATAGGGGGAGTAGAACCCTGTGCCCTGTTTTTGAGAAGGCACTTCCTCTACTGCCCCTTGGGCTAGAAGAGTGGCAACCTCCTGCTCTAATAGGCTGAGGAGGGAGGTTGGAGAACTGAACTGGTGCACTCTTGTGAGAGGGGGCAAGCTGGAAAAATGAAGTTTGTACCCCTCTCTTATGATGGAGAGTGTCCACTACTCTGCTGTGATTTGCCCCCATCTGGGAGCAAAGTGACATAGCCTTCCTGGAATGGTGGAGGGCTCTGGTCCTTCTAGAACCAGAAAGGCTAAGTTCTCTAGCAGAAAGTCAAAGGCCCTGAGGTGGCTGAGACTGTTGGGCTGGAGCAGGCCTCGCAGCCTTTGCCTTGGTCTGTTTGGAGGATTGCTGATGTTTGGAAGGGAACTGAGCTGCAGAAGATGCTCTCTGACTATAAGCAGGATAGGATCTTCCCTTCTTCGAAAAAGGTGTTTTCTTGAACAACCTTTTCTTAGCAGGAGCAGCTGTAGATTTGGATAGTCTATCCAAAGCAGAATTTTCAGCATCCATCTGATTGGCTTTTGCTTGCCAATCTTTACCAAACAGATTTTCACCTGTACAAGGGATATTTCCCAATTCATCTTGGACCCAGGTCTCCAAATCAGATGCTTGAAGCCAAGCAACCCTACGTGCTGCTATAGCTATAGCTGAGGCTCTGCTTACACATTCAAAGGAATCAAAAGCTGCACGGTTGGAGAATTTGGAGACATCCTGGGCATGTTTGAGTGCAGAGAGAAATTCTTGCCTTTTATTGTCAGACATAAAAGGACTTAAAGTCTGCAAATGGTCAGTTACCTCTTTTAAGAACATGCCCATGTAGAGACTATAAGAATTAATTCTTGCAGCAAGCATGGAAGCTTGGAAGATTCTTCTACCAAAAGCATCCAGGGTTCTACATTCACGTCCTGGAGGATTAGAGGCATGTCTCCTGGCACTTCTAATCTTTTTCATTGCAGACTCAACCACAATAGAGTGGTGAGGAATCTGAGTCTTATGGAAACCAGGACAAAGAGGGACACGATACATGGTGTCCAACCTGCGAGAATGAGGAGAGGTGCTTAGAGGTGCTTCCCACATCCTTAACATGAGATCATACAGAATCTCATGAATAGGTAAGGTAGCTGCCTCTTTAGGAGTTTTAGGATATTGTAAAATATCTAACTCCTTAGCTCTAGGCTCTGACTCTGGGGCTACTGTAATAGAGAGACCCCGAGCCACCTCTCTGATAAAGTCTTGAAAAGACAAGTCCTCTGGAGGAGACATCCTTCGTTTAGGAGAGGACTCCTCCTGTGGAAGAAGCATCGCTGCATCAACAGACTGTTCAGAATCCTCAGAGTCATCAGAGGAATCTAAGTATCGTCTTTCGGGATGCTCTTGCAAAGCCCGATACCCGTACCGACCGGGGTCGGTATTGGGAATCATCGGTACCGGGTTATCGGTACCGGAAGGCTGCAGAGGGCAGGGTACCGGCCTGGCTGACACCGATGCCGATGTTGATGCCACCGGTACCGGAATCGGTACCGATGGCGATACCGGAGCCGGTACCTGCGGAGTAGTCTGATGCGGTACCACGGGCGTCCATGCCACAAGGAAAGCCGCCAGACTGCGTTCCATGGACAGAATCCTCTGATCCATGGACGCTGCCAATGCCTGGAAGTCTGTACCGGTGGAGGCCACCGGTATCCCAGAGCATGGCATCAGGAGATCGGTTGAGGCCACGCCATCTAGATCGTCCTGGAACCCCGATGATGATGCTTTAGAAGTCAAAGCCTCCTGCCGGGGTAATTTTGCCGGTACAGAATCCTCAAGGGCAAGGCCAGAAGCATCTCGATGCTTAGAAGGAGATTTGCCCTTCGAGGACCGGCTGGATTTATATTTAGTTACCTGAGATCCATGTGAGGAAGAAGCAGCCCTGGAAGACGTCGATGCCACCGAAGCTGCATCAGAGGGAAACAGGGTACTGAGCTTGGCAGCTCGGTTCTGTCGACCTCTCTTAGACATCATGGAACATGACATACAATCTTTGATGGAATGGTCAGGGCCTAAACATTTGAGACACCAGTCATGGGTGTCGGTGACGGATATAGTACCGCCACATTTTGTGCACTTCTTAAAACCTGAGGCAGGTTTTTCCATATTTGAGGAAAAAGGTTTTGGGCCTAAGGCCCAAAACTGAAGTACACCTGAAGAAAAAATAGGTCTTTTTTTTTTTTTAGGAAAAGAATAAGAACCGGTGGTACCGGTATAGCGTCGAGGAAGGCAGACGCGACAGAAAAGAAATAAAGAAAAAAATTAAGGAAATTCTTCTGCGATGACAGGAACACAACCTGCTGGCTCCGCGGAAAAAGAACAACTGAGGAGAGACAGTTGGAAAGGCGGGAAGGCAGCACGCAGGCGCTGTGGGATGCTCCCAAAAGCTTTCTGATTGGACGCTGGGGAGCGTTCCCGCGCAGGCTCCATTGGTACCGACGTACCCATATGTGAAGACTCATTCCTGCTTGTTCCTGGAGATGATGTATTATAACTATTTGAAAAACTGAAGAATAGCAAATCACCTGGATACATCTGAGGGTACTTAAAGAACTTAAATATGAGACTGCAGACCTAGTAATCTGTTAACTATCACTAAAATCAAATGTAGTACCAGAAGACTGAAGAACGGCCAATGTAACGCCAATTTTTAAAAACTGATCCAGGGTGAACCAGAAAACTACAGAACAGAGAGCCTGACGTCAATACTGGGCAAAATAGTAGATATCATTATAAAGAATAAAATTACTAAACATGTAGATAGTCATGGTTTACAGGAAGAAAGCCAACATGGATTTAGCCAAGCAAAGTCTTGTCTTATTAATCTGTTATATTTTTTGAAGGTGTGAATAAACAGGTAGACAAAGGTGAGCTGGTTGATACAGTGTATCTGGATTTTCAGAAAGCCTTTGCATTTTAGGTATGTTCTGTACAATATCTTGAGAAATAATTGGAAATATTCCAACTGTAAGTTCAAAGGCATAGAAGGAGAAATTAGACTTACCTGCTAATTGTTGCTCCTTGAGGATCTCCAGTCCAGTCCCGCACCTCTGGGTAGTGTAATTCTTCCAGCAGCTTGGAGACTGAGCATGTCATGTTTTGATGACGACAGCATACTTAGACAGCTGGCACCACCTACCAGCCTCAGTATGCTCAGTCTCCAAGCAGCTGGAGTAGGTAGTGAGCCAGGGGGCTGGACTCATTGAAGAGACAATTAAGGAGCATAGGGATGCTCAATAGGCCGGCGAGATGGCACTAAGGTGGTCTCGCCATGGTATGAGGGCAGAGCTTGCAAGAAGGCTGGATATGTGATGTCCTTGATGGAGCACTGGTCGAGCGAGGTGGGAGAAGACCTTGGTGCAGAGCAGATCTTGGAACTTTTAGAGGGACTTCCGAAATTGACAGGAAATGTATACTAGCAAGAGATGTAGTTTTAATTAATACACAGGGCTTATGTCACGAGAGCTTTGGGTGCTAGAATGAATTTAAGGGAAGGAGGAGAGTGTCTAAAATGTAAAATAGAGGAAGGCACCCTAGTTCTTTTTTTTTTGGAATGCAGGGAGTTGAGGAGCTTATGGGAGGGAGTTCTGGAAAAGCTGCAGGAGGTGGGAGAGGTCAGAATGGAATGGACACAGCTGTTCTGCTGTTGGGCAATGGGACACCTATAAAGAGTGCATGGTTAGGAGTGATCAAAATAAGATTCCTTCAGGTGGCTTTAATGCTGGCAAGGAAAGCCATCTTGTCACACTGGATAGAGGGTGCACTGGGCAGGCTGTATGAGAGAATTGGCAGAATGGGAGGGGAGGGATTGGAAGAAAGCAGGTAACAGAATAAAGAGGGAGTATCTTGGCAGCAACTCTTAAAAGATGTGACCTGAAGGGTCTGTGAGCAGGGAGCATGTGTGACCAGTTGTAGTTGAGAGGGGGTGGGGTTAATTCAATAAAAAATTGGTATCGGACTGTATTGATTATGTGGCAAGGGCTATGGACTTATCTGGCCAGTCTGAGCTGCCCAGGGACGCTGCCTTCAAGGCTTTCTTTTTCTTGAGTTCCCTCGAGGGAGACCCCCTTTCCGAGGAACCACGGTGTCGGTCGGGGTCCGTAAGACTACCCCAGGATTCCGTGGTTTTGGAGGAGGCCTTGGCCTTCAGAGGTAACGGGGACTCCATGAAAAACTTATTGTGCTGCTGCTGGCAGCTATTGAGGGACTTGGTGGACATCTTCTTACAGAGACCACATGCCATGGGGTCATGGCCCGGTCGCAGGCAACGAAGGCAGCAGTCATGCGTGTCAGTCAGGGACATTATTTTGGTACACCGATCAAACTTTTTAAAACCACTAGTAGCCATGGGAGAAAAATGTATCCTAGTGAGGTCAAAGACCCACGGTGCCACCATTTGGGAAAAAAAAAGGTGTGAAGGCACCAAGAAGGAAAAAAAAGACTACAAACCTGAGACTCTATGCTAGGGCAGCGGGCTCGGATGGTGGGAAGCAAGAAAAATCAATTTTTTTCCAGGGGAAGAGCAGGACTCCACAGAAAAAAAAAGAGACAAAGCAAGATGGCTCCCTTGGGTGGGAAGGGGACCACTTATGCATGGTGGATCTCCCAAAGGCTTTCTTTGAAAGCTCGGTGGATGCTTACGCGAGGGCTCCATCGGCGCCAGCATCACCCATATGTGAGAACAGACTTCCTGCTTCTTCCCAGAGAACAGAAATATTTGTTAAGCAAGTCTATTTTATCCTCATCAGCTTCTACATATTCCTCCCCTTCACCCTAGAGTCTGACAATACCACTTTTGCTTTTCCTCTTCTCACTAAATATCTGAAAAATGTCTCCCCCCCCCCCCCCCCATTTTATTGCATTGGCTATTTCCTCCTCTTTTTGAATCTTTGCTTTTCTGACCACTGTTTGCTTCTCTATGTTTTTCCAAATATAGATGCCTGCCTTCCTCTCTCTCTGTGATCTCTTGTATTTCATGAAGGCCTCCCTTTTTTTCTTCACCTTTTCAGCTACTTCTTTCAAAAACCATAGTGGTCTCCTTTTCTTTTTAACTTTATTTACCCATTTTAACAAAAAGGTTGGTTACCCTTAAAATATCCCCTTTCCATTTTGCCCACTGTTTTTCTACCTCCCCCAGCTGTTCCCATCCCGCTAATGACTCTCCGAGGTATTGGCCCATCTTGGCAAAGTTCGTTTTCCTAAAGTCTAAGACCCTCGCTTTTGAATGGATTTTTAACAGCCCTAGTCCTAATACTGAACCACACCATCTGGTGATTACTGGATGCAAAATGATCTCCCACTATAACATCAGAAACACTTTCACCATTGGTAAGCACAAGTCCAGTATGGCCCTTTCACGTGTGGGTTCTGTTACCAGTTGCCTGAATAGTTCTCCCTGTAGAGAATCCAGGATCTCCTTACTTCTAAATGATCCTGCTTGATTCTGGAGGACTCTGGAGATGGGTGGAAAAGACGGAAAGGCAAACAGCAAACCCTCTTTCAAGGAGATGGCAAAGGCATCTTGATGCAGTTGGTATGGCATTGGTCTGAGTGAACAGAAGTGATACAAAGATGTTTAGAATTGGGAACCCCACGTGGAGTGAAATGTGATCTGCTACCAAGTTATCGAAAGACCATTTGTGAGATTGTGGCTTCCCTAAGCAGGCAATTACAATGTGATTGCATTCTCCCGGAATATAAGTTGCCCAAACTGGCAGTTCATGGTCTTTGCCAGTGTTTATATCTGAAGAGCTTCTTTGCAGAGATGCCGGGACCCTGAAACACCATGCTTGTTTATACAAGAACATGGCAATGGTTTTCTCTACAAAGCTGTAGTACAACATTGGTCAACCACGGAGCGAAGGTTTGAAGGCTATAAACAGACTGTTCATAACTCCAAGTGATTGATTTGTAGCCACCGTCCCCTTTGAGACCAAAGGACTTGGGTACAGAGAGACCTGAGATTAACTCCCCACCCACATGAGGAAGCATCAGTGGTAAAATGAGTTGCAGGGCCAGAGGTCAGGAAAAGGCAACCTGATGGAAGTGTCCACCATGAAATGTTGTCTCTGATCTCAAGTCTGGTAAAGGAACTCTCCTGGAGAGAGTGTGAATCTTTGGGTTTCAGTACATTTTGACATATCATTGAAGAGACCTCATCTTCCATTGGCATTTGAGACTATTTTTAAATGCCGATGCCATGTGGCCGAGTAAGGACAGAATTAATCTTACCGTGGGTTTGTGAGACAGCATTTGAGATACAGCTATTATGGCCTGCATCCTGATCTGAGGCAAATATTTATTTATTTAGCTATATTTATATGCCATGGCCATACGATTATCTAGGTTGGTGCAGATGAAACATAGCTGCCAAGTCAGAGTAAGTTTGGATTTTCTCTCATTGATTAGAAAATTGAGAATTTGTGAGAGGTTTATTGAAGATTGCATGGTCAGAAGATTCTTGCCGGAAACTAGCCAGTCCTAAGTAGGGAAGATGAATTGCCCTGCTCTGCAAAGTGGGCATGAAGTGATCCAGAAAGGCACTAACACTCGCAGTATCAAAGCAGCACCGAGAGAGTGAAGTGAAAGATGCCAAATGGGCAATTATGTGGTTATGTAAGTAGCTTTTATTGATTCCTCAAATACACGTCACTCAATCATCACCCTACATGAGCGTTTTGGCAGGCGCCTTCTTCAGGGGTGTGTGAATTATAGTGTATTAAAGTTGAAGACACGGAAGCCATCTATATCTCTTGATTATAATCAAAAACAATACATTTATGCATCATGGAAGCATGTGTATTGTGTTTGATATACTCACAAGATATAAATTGCTTCTCCATCTTCAACCTTAATCACATCCTAATTCACACACCTCTGAAGGTAGCACATGCTGAAACAAGATCATGTAGGGTGGTGACAGAGTGATGTCTGTTGAAACAGCAATAAATGCTACTTATATATCCGCATAATTGCCCATTTGTCGTCTTTTTATCTCGCTTTCTTGGTGCTGCTTCTGCAAAGGTGGGCAGCCATTACAGCCAGACATTTTGTGAAGACTCTGGAAGTCTGTACTGGTAATGAGCTCCAGGTATGAGGGTGTGGGAGGTAAAGTCAACATATCTGTTCTGTAAGAAGCAGAGGTCTGTATGTGCTGCTGTGGTAGAGAAGCAGCAATAGGGCCCAGTGAACTTTGGAACATTGCTGTAGTCTCCGTGAAATGTTTTTTGCATAAGGAGCAAAAGAGAGCTGGGCTTAGAGATTATAGCTGCAGAGGGAGCTATCACTAGGAAGTCCAGTGATGAAGAAAAGGTCAGGTCTGACATAACAGGGCAGTGATAAGACCTTCAGAAATAAAAGTTATTTTGAATCAGTACACTTAACCAGGTATTGGACCTACTATGAACAGTGTCTCAGGCCTTCTTCTACATGTGCTGTGTAGAGTATTAGAAACAGCCCAAAACTAAAGAACAAAAGTGCATCAACAATGCTCATTAGCATTGACCCTCAGCAAGCAGCAAACACTTGGCATACCTTCTACCTCATTAAGGAGCAGCTTCTAGAAACCGTCACTAAAATCAACACTACCACCTCGCAACTAGACCCCTGTCCAGTATCCTGGATAAAGGCTATTAAAGTAGAACTAGCTCTGGTGATACTAAACATGGTAAATCAATCCCTTCTTCAAGGCATAATGCCTGAGGCTCTCAAACTATCTATCACTCGCCCAGTACTAAAAAAGCAATACTCTGAACAAAAACTATCCCTCCTCAAATAGACCTATAGCCAGTATTCCATTCATAGCGAAGATTATTGAAAAAGCAGTCCAAATAAAGCTTCAAGACTACATTGACACCAATGCCTCACTAAACACCCACCAGTATGGATTCCATCCTTACCACGGAGTGGAAACCCTACTCCTAGCCTTATCTGACACACTCATCTGCGGATTAGATTACCCAAACCAAGCCTTTATCATGGTCTTTCTGGACATCTCATCTGCATTTGACAATGTCGACCATGCTACCCTAATGAACAGATTGGCTCACTTAGGCATTACTGGAATTGCTCTAAAATGGTTCCAGGTCTACATTTATAACCATTCCCAATATGTCAAAATTAACCAAGAATCATCTTCCATCTTCCCGCAAGAACAAGGAATACCCCAAGGTTCAGCCCTCTCTGCCCTCCTGTTTAATTTATATCTACAACCACTATGCGACATATTCATCAAACATAAAATCAATTTTCACATATATATGCAGATGATATAATGATTTATGCTCCAGTTGACATAAAAACCCACAACTTAACATCACTGACTGCATATATGAAGGTGAATCATGGCTCAACAAAAACAACCTACAAATCAACTTTAAAAAAAACGGAAATCCTATTCACTACAAGAAATCAAAATTTCACACCACCCACTACTTTCAAATTACACAATATCAATTTGCCAATCAAACACGAAGTAAAATATCTAGGTGTCATTATTGATAGAGCTCTCAATATGACATCTCTGATCAAATCTACTGCTAGAACAGTACTCTACAAATTAAAAACTATTCAGCACCTCAAACCAATTCTAGACCCCCATGACATTTGAACGATAGTTCAGTAACTAGTAAATTCTCATCTGGACTACTGCAATGGTATTCTATAAGGCCTTCCAAAGTCATCTATTCACACCTCCAACTTGCCCAAAACGTTTTTGCCAGAATAATAACCAAGGCTAACCTAACTGACCACATCACTCCTATCCTATACAACCTCCACTGGCTTCCAATAGCCGCCAGAATAAAGTACAAGCAAATAATCACTGCTTTCAAATTGCACGACATCTCCCCCTCCTACCTATCCACCCTAATACAATCATAAACGGACAAGACACAGGAAAAAAAACGCACAAAACCTACTGGAAATACCATCCTCTATACGCAAAACTAAACAGTTTACAAGCAATAGAGCATTCAGATTTACAAACCCCACACTCTGGAACGCTCTACCAGACCAACTCAGAGCAATCAAAGACCTCCTAACATTACACAAGAAATGAAAAACCCTTCTATTCTCAGATTATTATAATACACCCTCCAGCAACAACACATCCGATACATCTAATCTCCCTTCTGCCACCCAAATATCTTAAACCTCCCCTATTCCCCAATTGTATCTTATTGTAAATAGCTAAGAGATCCAGCTATCACCATGCCTATGTATAAGTATACACTGGTATGTATATAGTTCTTGTTTGAAAAAGGGGACTGTTGTAGTTGTTGATGGGGAAGGACAGACTAGATAGAAATATGACGACAGAAAAAGACCACATGGCCTATGTTTCTATGAACTAAGTTCCAATTATGTAATTAAATATGTTCCATGTATCTTCAAGTTATAGTTCCATGTAAATCGCCCCTGATCGTTGGAAGGGGCGGTATATAAAAACTGTTCAAATAAATAAACATGCTTTGTTTTGGTGCACTTCTTGGAATGTTGAGGCTCCTCAGAAACCAGCATAGCAGTTTGCGGAGGAAGGGGTCAGGGTGGAGGCACAACCCCAAATAGTTTAGTCAATGACCTTTGAAACCACATGGGCTGCTAACATGGCGCTTTCATCAGGTCAAGCTCAAATTTTACCCTTTTTTAAATATTTCTCCCCTGGCAGTGAACTTCCTGAAGGGGGAAGGAAGGACAGGCAGGCAGCAGAGTTCCTGAGGACATGATTGAAAAAAAAAAGAGTTGACTGTGTCTGCGCATGACAATAAAAAAAAAAAAGAGCTAAAAGTTGTATTGTTAGTAAAAATAATCCCAGAGATAAAGCTCTCATGAAGAAGTTATCAACTTTTTTTTGTCAAAGTGTCAGGAAGAGGAGTGCAACAAAAAAAAGCATCTAGCTGAGTTGTGGAGGAAAATAAAAGACTGAAGTGGTTCACAGACTGTCACGATAAGCAAGGAACCACACATGAGGCAATGTAATATTTTGGGGGTCTAAGCAGCGCCAGCCTGTCTACTAGTTGGGTTAGGTGGCCACCTGGGGCAGCAGATCTATGTTGGCAGCAGGTCATGTGCTTTGAAACGTATGGCCTGCTGTTGAGCGGCACCCCACTTCCCATCCCCCCCCCCATGCTGAGCCACACCATGCTGCTGCTAATTCCAGCAGCAGGAGAGGATGGCTTGGCTCGACATTAGACCATGTGCTTCGGCCTGCCGCTTCTAAACTCCTGAATCTATGTTGGGGAGGGGGGGATTCAGAAGCGGCAGGCCATGTGTGCCAAAGCACATGGCCTGCTGCTGAGCCAAGCTGCGCCCCCCCTCCCTTTCAACCCCACTGCCGGAATCGGCAGTAGCACAGCTCAGCACCAGGGGAGGGGGGGGGGAAGCACGGCTTAGGTAGAAGAGCAGTTCAGCTGGGAGGTCCACCTAGGGCAGCAGAAACCCTGGGTCGGAGGGTGTTCATACTTAGTGTGCCACTGTGCAGCCTCTCCCTGCTGAAATATTTGTAAGAATGAGACCTAGATATCCCATACATTCTGGTATTCTTCAGGTTAGTCAGTTTTATAATCATATTTTCACAGCATCTAGTATTTGCTGTAGAAAACCACTCAGCTTCCAGCTATTCCCTATAACCTAAGCTCTTCTTTGGCATATGACATGGAACAGTCAGCTATGCTCTAGTAGTTGCAACTTTGATCTCTGCCAGAAGTCATGGATTAGACTGCTACAAACACAGAACTGAGGTCTGTTCCTACATCCATTTCAGAAATTGGCTCCCTTTGATTACACGTCATCTGAGGTGACAAGTTTTGATTTAAAAATTTGGGTATTAAGAACTCTGCTCCATTGATATAGTGTAGTCACTCACCTGTAACAGGTGTTCTCCGGAGAAAGCAGGAATCAGTCCTCACATATGGGTGACGTCAGCACCGATGGAGCCCGCGTGGAGCATTTCCCCAGCTTTCAAAGAAAGCCTTTGGGAATGCTATCACGCATGCGTGGTCCCCTTCCTGCCCAAGGGTGCCAGCTTGCTCAGATGACATAGCTTAGGCAAAAGACAAAAAGGTAAAGGAGGCAACTCCAAGGGGAGGAGGGAGGGTTGTGAGGACTGATTCCAGCTGTCCCTGGAGAACACCTGTTACAGATGAGTAACTACGCTTTCTCCAGGAAACAAGCAGGATGTCAGTCCTCACATATGGGACTCCCAAACTCCAGGCTGCCGGGGCCCGAATCACGACAGCAGCAGTGGCGACCCAAGGGAGTTAGTCAGTTGCAGCAGGTGAGTCCCTACCAAGAGACTCTGCAGACCCCATCGTCTAGCATCACCAGAACTTTGGTAGCCTGAACACTGAAGTGTTGGAAGGCAGGAGTTGCCTATGCACCAAGAATGCGTCTGGATCACTGCCTGGCCAAAGGCATTGTCCCTGCAGGACACACTCTCGAGGCAGCAATGAACTGCGAACATATGAAATGAAGACCACATGGCGGACTTACAGATTTCTTGCACCAGCACTGAGCACAGGTTGGCCACTGACGTGACCATAGCCCTCACGCGATGAGCAGTGATCTGGCCCTCCAGAGACGCCAGCTCACTCATAAGCGAGGGCAATGCAGTCCCCAATCAAGGTGGGCAGGGTTTGCTTGGTTACAGGTAGCCCCAGTCTGCTGGGGTCAAAGGAGATAAAAAGCTGAGGAGTTTTTCGATGATCCTCTGTAGATAAAAGGACAGGGCCCTCTTGCAATCAAGGGATATGCAAAACGACCTCCTCCCTGCCGGCATGCAGCCGTGGGAAGAAGGTGGGGAGAACTAACTACTGATTAAGGTGAAAAGCAGACGCCACCTTTGGGAGTAATTTGGTGTGCGTACAAAGAACCACCATGTTCATACAGAACCTGGTATAGGGAGTGTCCGCCACCAGGCCGTGTAGCTAGCTTACTCTGCAAGCAGACGTCAACGCCATGAAGAAGGCCATCTTTCAGAAGAGGAGTCTCAGGTGGTAAGATGGCCAAAGGCTCGAAAGGTGGCCTAGTGAGCTGGGAGAGCACCACATTGAGGTCCCATTCCGCTGTCAGAGGGCGGAGAGAGGGCTTTGATAGCAGGAGGCTCCTGAGGAATCTGGCGACTAGAGGCTGGCCTGAGAGGGGCTATAGGGGCGATGGTGAGCTGCTATGGTGCTGAGATGCACCTTCACTGAGTTAGATTTCAAGCCCGAGAGAGGTGCAGCAAGAACTGCAGCACAAGCTTAACCTGACAGGAGAACGGGTTCTCATTTCTCTCTGCACAGCAGACGGAGAACCTCCTCCACTTGAAGGCATAAGCCCTTCTGCTGGATGGCTTCCGGGAGGCCAGGAGGATCTCCTCGACCTCACCGGGCACGTCAAAAGGGGCCAGTGCTACCCTTTCAGCAGCCATGCTGTCAGAAACCCCAGGATGGAGTGTAGCAGGGAGCCCCTTTCCTAGGACAGGAAGTCTGGGTCCCGGCCCAGTGATACTGGGGTTTCCACCGACAGGGAGTGCAGCAAGGGGAACCAGGACTGCCTGGGCCACCTAGGCACAATCAGGATTACTGAAGCGTGCTTGCTCTGGATCTTGAAAAGGCACTTGACTATCAGAGGTGTCGGTGAGAATGCATAAAGCAGGGCCCGAGACCAGAAGATCAGGAACGAGTCCACCACCACCCTCCTGTGGTGCAGCTGAGGGGAGCAGAATTTGGGCAGCTGTGAGTTGTCCAGGGAGGCAAACAGGTCCAGCCAGGGTTTTCCCAGAGGTGGAAAAACCCTCTGGACCACTCGTGAAGCCGAAGGACCCTGCTGAGATTGTCCGCCAGACAGTTGTCCTGGCCTGGTAAGTACACTGCCCTCAGAAGGATACAGTTGCACAATGCAAAGGAGTGGAGGGCCACTGCCTCATAAAAGAGGAAGTAGGAGCCCATACGCCCCCCTCCTTGTTCACATAGAATATGGCAACCTGATTGTCTGTCTGTATGAGGACCGGAAGGTCGCTCAGGAGGTGGCGGAAAGCCTGAAGGACCAGGAAAATGGCCCTGAGCTCAAGGAAATTGATTTGCAAGAGGGATTACTCTGGGGACCAGGTGCCCAAGTGCCCACAAGTGAGGCATCTGTCGTCAGGACCCTCTGAGAGGTAGGTGCCTGGAACGGCATTCCTGCCCTGAAATGATGTAGGGACTGCCACCAGGTGAGGGAGGGTGCCAGCTGGTGGTCGACCTTCACTTTGTCCCTCTGCCTTTTGCCTGCGTCCACTGGGAACGGAGGTACCACTGCAGTGCCCTGCATATGCAGGTGGGCAAGAGGCATAACATGAACTGTCAAGACCATGTGGCCTAACAGGTGGAGGGAGTAGGTGAGCTGGCACCGAACTGGAGCTCTGGATGTCCCTTGCCAGTTGCATCAGGAGGTGGGCTCTCTCCACAGGGAGAAAGGCCCTGACCCACAGAGTGTCCAGTTGAGCCCCTATGAATTCCAGGTCTTGGGCTGGGGAGAAGCTAGACTTGGGGTAGTTGATGAACCCCAAATGCTGCAGGGTGTGGATAGTGAGCTTTGTGGCCCACCTGGCATCGAGAGGTGTGTTGCCTCCGATGAGCCAGTCGTCCAGGTATGGAAAGACAGGGCCCCTTTGAGGCGCACATGGGCGGCTATGACTGCCAGGCATTTTGTAAAGACCATTGGAGAGGCGGCGAGGCCGAACGGCAGCACCCTGTACTGGTACTATTGCCAACCCCCCACCATGAATCTCAGGTAATATCTGTGGGATGGGTGGATCAGGATGTGGGTGTAGATCCTTGAGATCCAAGGAGCAGAGCCAGTCTTTCTGGCGGAGGTAGGGCAGCAGTGTTCCAAGAGAGCATCTTGAAACTCTCCCGCGCCAGGAACTTGTTCAAGTTGCACAGGTCCAGAATCGGCCAGAGGACCCCTGTTCTTTTTGGGACAAGGAAATACCTTGAGTAGAACCCCTTTCCCCAGAGGTGATGGGGTACAGGTTCCACCGCCTTGTCCCTGAGCAAACCTGCGAGTTTTGTGGCAAGGCAGGCCTGGTGGAGAAGAGGCTGTGATAGCTCTCCTGGGAAGAGGTCTGGAAGGTTCTGCTGCAGATGGAGGAACTACCCCTTTTGCACCACCCACAGAACCCACTGGCCTATGGTGATGATGACCCATCTGTGGGCGAAAGAAGCCAATCGACCCTCTGGGGGCTTAAGTGGGACTCCTGGGAGAATGGAGGACCACATAAAAACATAGAAACATGACAACAGAAAAAGACCACAAAGCCTGTCTAGTCTGCCCTTATGTATCAACCACTACAATAATTCCCTTTTTTCCTTTAGAGATCCTCTGTGTTTGTCCCATGCTTCTTTGAATTCAGATACTGGTCTCATCTCTACCACCTCAACTGGGAGACTATTCCACGGATCCACCACTCTTTCTGTAAATAAATATTTCTGTATATCACTCCTGAATCTATTCCCTTTCACCCTCATCACATGCCCCCTAGTAGCAGAGTTTGCTTTCAATCGAAAGAGGCTCTCCTCCTGTGCATTTATGCCACAGAGGTATTTTAACGTCTCAATCCTATCACCTCTATCCTGCCTTTCCTCTAAGGTGTACATATTAAGATCCTTAAGTCTATCCTCATATGCTTTATAATGAAGACCACTAACCATTTTAGTACCCATCCTCTCTACTGAGTCCAGCCTGTTTATATCCTTTCGAAGGTGCGGTCTCCAGAATTGCACACAATGCTCCAAATGAGGTTGCACCAAAGACTTATACAGAGGCATTATCACCTCCTTTCTTCTGCTGGTCATTCCTCTGCCGATGCACCCAAGCATCCTTCTAGCTTTTGCCGTCGCCTTTTCTACCTGTTTAGCTATTTTATGATCATCAGACACAATCATGCCTAGGTCCTGCTCTTCTTTAGTGGACAATAGTACCTCACCTCCTATACTATACTGCTCCCTTGGAATGCTACAGCCCAAATGCATGACCTTGCATTTGTTAACATTAAATCTCAGCTGCCAAATTCTAGAGCAAGCTTAGCTTGATCCCTCCTCATGTTATCTACACCTTCCTGAGTGTCTACTCTGTTGCAGATTTTGGTATCATCCGCAAAGAGGCAAACCTTACCCGACAGCCCTTCCGCTATATCACTAACAAAGATGTTAAAAAGAATCGGACCAAGGAAAGATCCCTGGGGCACACCACTGGTAACCTCCTTCTCCTCAGAGTGAACTCCATTTACCTGTACAATATCGTCTCCCACTCAACTAATTTCTAACCCAAGCAGTAACTTTAGGGTCTATCCTTAGGGTGCTCAGTTAGTTTATAAGTTGCCTGTGCGGAATGGTGCCAAAGACTTTACTGAAATCTAAATACACCACATCTAGGGCTCTCCCTCAATCCATCTTCATGGTCACCCAGACAAAGAAATAAATCAGATTTCTCCGACAAGACCTGCCTCTGGTGAATCCATGCTGACTTGGATTCTGTAATCCGCTGGACTCCAGAAACCTCAATATTTTCTCTTTCAGCAGCGCTTTCAATAATTTACTCGCCACTAAAGTTAAACTAACCGGCCTGTAGTTTTCAACCACATCCTTACTTCCGCTTTTGTGTAAAGGCACCACATGAGCCTCTCCCCAGTTCTCTGGCACCACTCCCGACTCCAACAACGCATTGAAAAGGTCAGTCAGTGGAGCTGCTAGAACGTCCCCCAGTATTCTAGGGTGTATCCCACCCAGTCCCACCACTTTGTCTACTTTAAGTTTAACGAGTTTCTCATGAACACAGTCTTCTGAAAATTGTTCAAGATGCCCCTTGCTTCTGTTCCTGTTTGTGGGTGTTTTCTGAGGTCCTACTCCTGGTTCTTTATCTGTGAACACAGAACAGAAATATTTGTTAAGCAATTACACTTTATCCTCATCAGCTTCTACATATTCCTCCCCTTCACCCTTGAGTCTGACAATAGTACTTTTATCCTAACTCTTCTCGCTAACATGTCTGAAAATTGTCTTATCAGCTTATTATATTGCATTGGCTATTTCCTCCTCTTTTTGAATCTTTGCTGTCCTGACTACTTTGCTAGCTTCTCTAAGTTTTCCAAATATAGATGCCTGTCTTCTATTCATTGTCATCTCTTGTATTTCATGAAGGCCTCTTTTTCTTCACCTATTCAGCTACTTCTTTCGAAAACCATAGCGGTCTCCTTTTCCTTTTACCTTTATTTACCATTTTAACAAAAAGGTTGGTTGCCGTTAAAATATACCCTTTCAGTTTTGACCACTGTTTTTCTACATTCCCCAGCTGTTCCTATTCCGCTAATGACTCCCTGAGGTATTGGCCCATCTTGGCAAAGTTAGATTTTAGGAAAACTAAGACCCTCACTTTTGAATGGATTCTATCAGCCCTAGTCCTATTACTGAACCACACCACCTGGTGATCACTGGATGCAAAATGATCTCCCACTATAACATCAGAAACACTTTCACCATTGGTAAGCAGAATGTTCAGTATTGCCCCTTCACATGTGGGTTCTCTTACTAGCTGCCTGAATAGTTCTCCCTGTAGAGAATCCAGGATCTCCTTACTTCTAGATGATACCGCAGCAGGAATGTGCCAATCAACATCTGGCATATTGAAATCCCCTATCAGTAGCACTTCCCCTTTCCTGGCAATGCTGCGTATGTCTTCAATTAACTCTCCATCCACCTCTTCCTCCTGTGAGAGAGCTCTGGATATCACGCCAATGCAAACAGATTTCTCTTTCCCTCTTTCTAGTTTAAGCAACAGTGCTTCCTCTCTCCCTTTTAAGCTCTGTAGTTCCAAAGCTTTAATATTATTTTTTACATATAGTGCCACTCCTCCTCCTCCCCTTCTTTCTACTCTGTCCTTTCTGAATAAAGTATAGTCGGGTATAGTTACATCCCAGTCATGGTTTTCTGTGAACCATGTTTCTGTAACTGCCATTAAATCCAAGTCAACCTCTCCCATTAAAGCTTCAACATCTGGGTTCTTATTTCCCATGCTACGGGCATTTATACATACCGCTTTCTATATGTTGCCGCTTTTACCCATTTCCATAAATGTATTTAATGTTTCACTTTCCTGGGGGCTTTCACTTACCTGGGGGGCTTTCTTCATCCATCCCCAATGAATCTAGTTTAAAGCCTTCTTCAGTAGATTAGCCAGTCTGTTACTGAAGACACGTTGACCTTTCTTGGACAGATGGACACCATTTCTGCTCTGCAACCCTTGCAACAGCATTCCATGGTCCAGGAAACCAAAACACTCTCAATGACACCATCTACGCAGCAATGCATTCATCTCCAGGATGTGAGCTTCTCTGCCTTGGCCTTTACTCTCAACAGGGAGGATTTAAGAGAACACCACCTGCGCCGCTATCTGCTTCACCCTCTGTCCCAGAGCCATGAAGTCATTTTTGATACACTCAGAGCGATACCTGGCAGTATCATTTGTGCCAACATCCATTGGGCTCCGCGGAAAAAAGGAGACCGAGAAAGATGGCACCCTTGGGCTGGCAGGGGGCCACGCATGCGTGGTAGCATTCCCAAAGGCTTTCTTTGAAAGCTGGGGAAATGCTTCGTACGGGATCCGTCACTGCCGACGTCACCCATATGTGAGGACTGACTTCCTGCTTGATCCTAAAGATGCAAATTGTTCACATAGCTGAGTGACCTTAAGTTACTATAGGCTATTTTGTAGCCAAGGTTCTTACAGCATCATGAAGTATTTGTTAGGTCTTATATGCTCCGGTGCTAAAGAGAGTCAGACTGACAAACAAATCGCATGTTCATGTTACAAATGACAATAACATAAGCGTTATGGCACATATTAAATTTAATATATTCTGCAAGCATCCTGCAGAATTTCAGTACCCCATTCCTTCCAACATGTACCCTGGCACAGGACTGTTATGTGTTGTAAAAAATGACAGTTATGGTCTCAGGCTCTTTGTACACTGTTGCGTGGTAAGCATGTCACCTTGGACTGCTACATACTGGATTAAACATAAGCAAATGTGAGGGTGGCTACTAAAATTGTCAGTGATCTTTGTCATAACGCATATGGGGAGAGAATCTAAATATGCATACTTTAGGAGTAATGAGGGAGTGGGAAGATACAATAGAGTTATTAAATAATTTTGTGGTCTAAATGTATAGGAGGCAGGCCTCCTTCAATTGAAAGGAAGCTCTGTAACAAAAACACAGAAGATGAAGAAGTAATTTAAAGAAGCTGACATTTTATGTACCAGATAATGTCCTTTCCTTGAGTCCTGCATTACCAGTCCAGACGAGTGGGTTGTGTTCCTCTACCAGCAAATTGGTGGAGAGAAAGAACCAATGAAAAGCCCAGGTTTTCAATGACATCACTCCAATGCCTCTACCACCTCAGCCACCAGAGGTCTCTTCAGTATTTGTCCCAAAGCATATGGGAGAACATGGCAAGCCTCACCACAATCTCAACGTGGACAACAAACATCCAACAGTAGAGAACTATGCATAGGAAAGCATAAACAGAAGAGTGTCTGTAGAAGAACCACCTGCGGAGTCAAGTATATACAATCACAATCGACTCAAGGATACCACAACAGAAGAACAGAGCAAACACACTTCCAGGGGACAGGCCATGGACTGGTCTATCAAAGCTCAAGTAAAAAACATTATCTGTTAAGTAAAATGTCACCATCTACATTGTCCTGCCAGACCAATCCAGACAAGTGGGATGTACACAGCAATACCTCCACTGGGCAGAAAGAAAACACAGCAACTCACAAAACCTTGGAGCCAAAGGCCATCTCTGCACAAACGTGGACATCCAAACGGAAATGCCTGACAAAAGTGGAAAGTGATGCCCACGTTGCCGCCTGACAATTGTCTGTAGGTGCTACCGAGCTCCACTTCACCTACGAGGATGCTAGAGCTCAGGTAGAATGGGCACATAAACCCTCTAGACCCAGCCAGTTCCACAACAGATCCGCCAAGGCAGTGGCCTTCTGAACCCAGTGCCCCAATACAGACTTAGCCGCCACGTCACCTTGCGCAGGCCAGCAGCACAAAAAGATGGTCTGACTTACGAAAGGAATTCATAACCTCCAAGAACTCGAGAAGCACCCTCCGGACATCCACAAGGCAAAGATCCTTACCATTCCCCCGACACTGCTCCTTACAGAAGAAGAGCAGGCAAACCTCCTGGTTCACATGAAAGGGAGAGATCACATCAGGGAAGGCGGCACAGGCCGAATGGAAATGGCCTCCTCAGAAAAAGATAAGTAAGGATCTTAGCAAGACAGGCCAGCAGCTCAGAACCCTAGTAGTAGAATAAGAGCAACCAAGACGACCGTCTTGAGCAGCGTGCTTCTGTGGCTCAAAGGCTCAGACATCAACACTCCAAGCACCAGACAGAGATCCCAGGAAGCGATTACAGACTGGAGGGACACATATGCCAAACCCTCTGACGAAGGTGCAAAACATCCGGGTGTAAGGCTTGAGACTTACCAGCCAAAGGATCTCTGAAACAGGTCAAAGCTGCCATCTGAACCTTCAGGGAGCTAAGAGAAAAGGCCCTTCTCCAGACCATCCTGCAGAAAAGGCCAACAGAGACGGCACCTTGGCCGCCTCAGGAGCCAGCTGCCATGCACCGCACCAGCAGCCAAGGCATCAGACCTGCACTTATGCCGGGATGGTAGCCTCCTCTGGGCTCTGAGCACTATTTATTTATTTATTTGTGCGCTTTTCTATACCGCCCCTTCCAGAGATCAGGGGTGGTTTACAAAGAACGTGGTAAACATTAAATTACATAGAACATTTTGAGCACATAATGAAAAACTACAGCCAGAGAGTAGTCTATATGTGCTGTCTCCTTACTGGAGCCAAGCTGTAAGCGAGACGGGAGCTGGGTCCTCCAGTACAAGCAGTCCCTGACGCAAGACGGAACAAAGAGGTGGTGCTTGCAGAAGTCACATCAGATCTCCGAATCACGCTCTCATCAGCCAAACCTGCGCCACTAGACCCAGTACAAGCATTGTGGAACCTGTGTCTTTTGGGGAAACTGCTAGGTACGTATGACCTAGACTGGCCACTGTTTGAAACAGGATACTGGGCTTGATGGACCTTGGTCTGACCCAGTATGGCATATCTTATGTTCTTATAATCCTTCTTGGATGGCACTCAATATGCCAAGTGACATGCCTCACCAGGGGCCACAGAGGAAACATACAGCAAGTGTTGACTTGGTCAAGTTGAGCAAGGGTGCCAATGCCCTTAGATCCTGTCCGTGCAGCAACTGAAGCAGCAGACCACTTTGGCACTGGAGCAGGTCGCCATCAGATCCCTTTTGGGAGACTCCAGTGGCGCAGAAACAACAAACGCCTGCTGACTCAACTCTCACTCAACTGGGAGAGAGAATACCAGCTGAGAAAATCAATTTCCACAGTAGCCACCCCGACAGTGTAAAGAGTCAAAAAACTAGGAGGTTCTTCGCCACCCAGGCAAACAGGAGAGCCATCTCCAAGGATACCCCGGCACTCCTTATGTCACCATGCTGACTGGCATAAGTCATCACCACAGTGTTGTCACTCAAACCATCTGGCCGTCAACTGGGGCTGGAAATGCATTACAGCCAACCTAATGGCCCTCGTCTCAAGGCAGCTGAGGACCACACCACTTCCCTACAGTTCCAACAGCCTTGAGCTGAGAGACCAACATCTATCAACAGAAGGATCCATGAGGAACCTGTGGTGGCAGCAGTCCAGCAGTATGCCCTTCCTCAGAACACTGGGCTGCTGCTGCCATCACAGTAAGTCTGCCATTACCATCACTGGGAGTGGGAGCCTGAGCTCACTGAAAACTCAAGGATTACAGCATCAGGAAGGACCGTTCGAGTGACCAGCGAAGAGCATGCACCCACGGCACAATCTTGAATGTCGCCGCCATCAATCCAAGGAATTGAAGACAATCCTGGGACTCTGGGAGCCTGCTGTGAACAGAACAGCGCCAGACAATTCAACAGCTCTGACTTTTTCCTCTGGCAGGAAGACACTGCCCCTTCATGAATCGAAACATGCTCCTAGGAACTCTAGAGACTGGGAATGCAACAACTGGCTCTTCCCCAATTGATCACCTAGTCAAGACTCACTCGACTCAAGGAGCTACTCAAGACACCACTGAAAGAGAATGTGTTCAGATGAGCCAGTAGCCCAGATATAGGTGAACAGAAATGCCCGGGTACCATATCACTGCTGTCACCACCACCATGGAGAACTTCCTTGGGGCAGTGGAGAGTCCAAATGGAAGGGCGGTGAACTGAAGGGTAGAGCCAAGCATGGCAAAACAGATATTTTGCTGATCTTCCTGATCGGAAAGCATATAGTTACTCACCTGTAATAGATGTTCCCCAGGGACAGCAGGAATCAGTCCTCATATGGGTGACGTCAATACCAACGGAGCTCTGGTGGAAGCATCTCCTCAGCTTTCGAAGAAAGCCTTTTTGAGATGCCACCATGCATGCATGGTCCGCTTCCCACCCATGGGTGCCCTCTTGCTCAGTCAGATGACATAACTAGAGTCGACAAAAGAGATGGCAAAAATAGTACAACTCCTCCAAGGGGAGAAGGGAGGGTTGCGAGACTGATTCCTGCTGTCCCTGGGGAACAGGTGTTACAGGTGAACAACTATGCTTTCACCAGGAACAAGCAGGAAGTCAGTCCTCACATATGGAACTCCCTAGTTATAGGCTACCGATAGCCTGCAGAAAAGAAGCATGGCCCAGCGAATCTGAGGACAGACTCTGAGGACCCCAGTGTCCAGCAAGAATCATGGCTCCGGTAGCCTGAAAAAGAAGTGTCTGAGGACAGAAGTTGCCTAAACCCCAAACAGATTATGGAGTACGGCCTGACCAAAGGCCCTGTACCATCAGGACTCCCTTTCCAGGTAGTAGTGGGTTGCAAAAGTGTGAATGGAGGACCAGGTGGCAGCCCAGCAGATGTCTGCCATAGGCACCAAGCGCAAGCTCACAAATGAAGTTGCCCTCACCCTGACACTGTGCACCGTGAGCCGGTCCTCCAACAGTAGCCCAGCCCAGTTGTGGGCGAAGGCAATGCAGTCCACTACCCAGATGGATAGTCTCCCCCAGACAACTGGGGTCATAGGAAACAGAGCTGAGAGGCTTTGTGGTGGCCATGAGTCCACTGCAGGTAGAAGGACAGGGCCATTTTGCAGGCCAGAGTATGGAGAACAGCTGATGCCTTGTCACCATCGGGCCGTGGAAAGAAGGTAGGAAGCACACCTCCTAGTTGAGGTGGAAATCAGAGACCACCTTCAGAAGGAATTTCGGGTGAGTGCGGAGCATGACCCTGTTCTTGTAGAACCTGGTGTAGGGTGGCTCGGTCACCAAAGCCTGAAGATCACTGACTTTGCGGGCAGAGGTGAGTGCCACCAGGAAGGTCACCTTCCAGGACAGGTAATGCAAAGGGCAGGTAGCCAAGGGTTCGAAGGGTGGCTTGGCAAGCTGCGCAAAGACCACATTGAGATCCCATTCGGCTGGAGGCGGTCGGATGGGAGGCTTGGAGAGCAGCAATCCCCGCATGAATCAGGTAATGAGGAGCTGCACAGAAAGAGGCTTGCCCTCTACAGAGTGATGGTTCACGGAGAAAGTGTTCAGGTGTACCCTGATGGAGTTAGACAAGTCCAGACTGCGAGAGGTGGAGTAAGTATTGCAGCACTGAGTGCACCGGGCAGGAAGAATGGGTTCACCCATTGCTCTATGCACCATACAGAGAACCTGCGCCACTTTAAGGTGTAGGCCCATCTTGTGCAGTCTTTACGAGAGGCCAGGGGGAGTTCTTCCATCTCCCCGAAAAGGTTGAGGGGTGCTAAAGTAACGCGTTCAGCAGCCATGCCGTGAGAGACAAGGATCCCAGGTTGGGGCGGATGACCAAGCCCTCCTCCTGGGTCAACAGTCCCGGACAGCTCCTAAGAAGGACGGGAGACTCCATCGAGAGACGAAGCAGCAGAGGAAACAGAGGCTGCCTGTGGCACCTCGGTGCCACTAAGATCACAGAACCTTGTCTCACTGGACCTTGAAGAGGTCTGTGCTATCAGTGGTGTGGGAAGATAGGCACACAACAGACCCACTGACCACAAGATGAGGAAGGCATCCTCTGTTACCCGGGATGGGTGCAGTTGGGAGCCACAGAAACGGGGTACCTGAGCACTGGTCGGGCTGGCAAAGAGATTCAGGTTTGGGGTGCCCCATAAACAGAATAGCCTCTGCACCACCTTGGGGTCCAGGCACCACTCGGGTGGTTGAAGGACCCTGCTCAGCTTGCTAAGGCAATATCCTGGCCCAGGAGGTAGACCACCCTGAGGAGCATTCCCTGGCTGGGCACGTATGAGCAGAAAGCTACTGCCTCTTGGCATAGCAGTAGGAGCCTGTGCCACCTTGCTTGTTCAGATAGAACATCGTAACCTGATTGTACATCTGGATGAGCACCAACTGATGCTGCAGGCGGTGCCAGAAAGCCTTCAGTGCGAGGAAGATGGCCCTGAGTTCCAACAGATTGATCTGCTGCTGGCTCTCCTCGAGGGACCAGGCCCCCTGGTTGCAGTTCCTCGCAATGAGCACCCCAGCCTAGCAGGGAATTATTCGTTATGAGGACCCTCTGGGGGTTCGGGAGTTGGAAGGGCATGCCCATTTGCAGGTGCTGTGTATCCTGCCATCAAGTGACTCAGCTAGCTGACAGATCACAGAGACTCTGTCCCAGAGCCGGCCCGTGGCCTGTGCCCACTGGGCGTGGAGGCAGGCATTGGGAACCACATGTACCATGGAGGACATGTGGCCCAGGAGATGAAGCAGTGACTGAGCAGATACAGTGTGGTGGCGTTGCACCTCGGCTGCCAGAGCTGTGAGGCGATCAGCCCTGTCCAGAGAGAGGAAAGCCCTAGCCTGGAGGGAATCCAAGCAAGCCCCTATGAACTCCAGGACTTGTGCTGGGGTAAGGTGGGGATTTTGGGTGATTTTTCATGAATCGTAGATCTTGTAAGATTTTGATGGTGCGGCCTGTGGCCTGCAGGGTCTCTGAGGCCATGTCCCCTTTTACCAGCCAGTCATCGAGGTAAGGGAAGACAAAGCCTCCTTGGAGACGAAGATAGGCGGCCACCACTGCTAGGCATTTCGTGAAGACCCTTGGTGCAGAGGCTAAGCCAAAGGGAAGTATCCTGTACCGGTAGAGGTCGCCCCTGACCAAGAATCTTAGGTACTGTCTGTGACTGGAATGGGGATAAGGATGTGGGTGTAAGCATCCTTTAAATCCAAGGAGCATAGCCAATCTCCCTGCTGGAAGTACAGCAGCAATGTTCCAAGGGAGAGTATCTTGAATTTCTCCCGCACCAGGAATTTGTTCTGGTTTTCTCAGGTCCCTGATGGGCCTTAGTCCTCCTTTTCTTTTTGGGACCAGAAAGTTTTTGGAGTAGAACCTCTTTCCTTCCAAGCGGTGTGGCACGAGGGGGCTGCCTAGGAAAGAAGGGCTGCTGGTCGAAGTGGAGGAGGTAACCCTCCCTGACCACCTGAAGTGCCCATGAGTTGGAAGTGATGGAAGTCCACCTGTGTGCAAAATTAATTAGACGCCCTCCTGTTGGAGGCTGATCCTCCAGTGGAAGAGAGGCTATGCCGTAAGTGTCAAAACCCCGACCCAGGTTGGGCTGGGGCTGGTACCTGGGGTTTAGGGCCCTTAGGTTTGTGTGGGCCCTGGCCCATACCCTTAACCTGGTGACCCTGCTGAGGGGTCTGGGTGGCTGGATATGGTGAATAGCCTTGATAGGACTGGCTCTTTCTGTGGAAGAGAGATTGCTTTCCCAGTGGTTTCTTCCTTAGGAGAGTGGAAGTCTTCCTCGAGAGCTGAGTCCTGGTGACTGTCTTGACCTCGCCGCTTTATCTACCATTGGCTTGCCAAAGAGCTGCTCCCCGAGGCAAGGGACATCAAGGAGCTTCTCTTGGACCCATTGCTCAAGGTCCGATGTCTGGAGGCAGGCTTGGCGTCGGGCACTGATGCCGATGGCTGTCACCCTTGTGCTGGACTCGAAGAAGTCGTAGGCGGTTCGAGACAGATATTTAGAACACTCCCCAACCGACTTCATAAGCATCTGGAAGTGTCAGAGGTAGTCTCCATCAAGGCCACCTGTGAAGCTTCCGAATTCCATGGTGAGGTCTCAGAGGAACATGCCAATATATAGCTGGTAAGTTTGTATGAGGCATGCTAGTATTGAGCCTTGGTAGCATTTCTGCCTGGCATCGAGGGCACAGGACTCCCTGCCCAGGGGCACTGATGAGAGTGTCTTCGGGCTCTTCTGTTGATGCATGGCCGACTTAACCACCATGGAGGTGTGAGGAAGTTGCGCCTTTCGGAAGCCCTGTCCTCACTGGACCTGGTACGTAGTATCCAGGTGTCGGCTGACGATCAGCACAAATGCCGGTGCTTCCCACATTTGGAGAAGGAGTCTACTTAGGATGGAAGGGACGGGGACCATAAGGGTCTCCTTAGGTGGTGCCTCGTATTGGAGGATGTTGAGCTCCTCCATACGAGGGTCCTCCTCCGACTCGGTGGTGAGGGAGAGCCCACGCCATATCCCGAATGAACTTGAGGAAAGAGATGCCCTCGGGTGGGGAATTGATGCCTCAGCACCAGTGGAGGCGGGTCCAAAGGGAGGACTCAGTGGGCCTGGGTTCCAGAGACATCTCGACATTGGACTCCCCAGTCATAGTCCGAGGAGGACTCGAGGCCCGACGGCTCCAAGGGTGCCAACAGCTCCAAGGGTACCAATGGCTCCGGTCCTTGGTGACTTGAGACCAGAGACACTCGCCTGAGAAGACCTCGCCCCAGAGGATCGGGAGCAAGATCAAGACCCTTGCCAAGGATCCTCACAAGGCATCTGACTCCAAGATCCCTTCAGAGGCCCAGGGAGTCCTCAGCATCAAGGTCCCTGCGATCTCGGCGCGAGCACCAGCAGGGCCAGGCATTGATGCCTATTGGGAGGCAATGAATGCAGAAACATTGCATTCCAGTGCCAACACTCGGGTTTCCCAACTCGGGAGTAGGAGCCTGTGACACTGACGCCGGGGTCACTGGGTCGGGAGTCAAGAAGGAGAGGGGTGTCCTCGATGGGATGGCCCTCGGGAGATGGGTCTCCATTGCCAGAGGCCTCAACATTGGTCCTGGGTATCTTTCGTGGTCGCTCCCGCTCTGATTCCTCTGATGCACGTCGGGGGCTGAGGGACCGCGCAAAGGATTTGCCATGCTTGTCCGCCTCCCAAGACGAGGTTAGCAAGGTCTTCTTATGCTCATGCTCCAGAGACTTGTTCGGAGTGTTTGCAAGCCTGCTCGGGAACCGCGGGGCTTTATACAACTCCGATGATTGCGGGGTCTATGAGCGTGAGGCTAACGGGGATACCAGGGTCACGTCTGCCTTGTGGAAGATGTCGTCCTGCTTCTTCCGGCAGCTCTGGATGGCCTTGATGGACCTCTTTTTACACAGGAAGCATTATTCTGGGTCATGGTCAGTACCCAGACACCGGAGGCAACAATCGTGTATGTCGGTGAGGAACCTGTTTTTGCAGCACTGATCACAATTTTGAAACCGGTGGACATTGGGGCGAAAAGGACCTCAGTGAGGTTGAAGACCCTTGACGCAGCCAGCGGTTGTAAAAGGTGCAAAAGCGCTAAGTTGGAAAAGAACTTAAAAATAAAGCCTCGAGACCCGATGCTGGGGCACCGGGGTTCGAGTGGCGGAAAAGGAACCAGCGCTAGCTAGAAGACGCACAAAAATGCACGAGATGATCAACTTTTTTTCTATGGGGGGGCGGGGGACAAGACAAACGCCTGTAGGGCTGCATGGAAAAAAATGAGACTGAGCAAGATGGCACCCTTGGGCAGGAAGGGGACCATGCATGCATGATGGCATCTCCCAAAGGCTTTCTTTGAAAGCTGGGGGGATGCTTCTGCAAGGGCTTTGTCGGCATCACCCATATGTGAGGACTGACTTCCTGCTTATTCCTGAAGAATATGAAAATACACCTTGGCCAAATTCAAAGATGCCAGGAATTCCAAGTGGTGCGCTGCTAGATCTATGGATCACAAAATTTGCATTCAGAACTGCATTAAACACGTGCTCATTGACACCCTTGAAGTCCAGAATGGGCCGGAATGCTCCTTCCATATAGGCACCACGAAATAGATGGAATACTTGTCCTTGCCTCAATTATTCAGAGAAACCGGCACCACTGCCTTCAAAAGAGGCAACTGGACCAAGGTTGCTAGACGTACCAGGCCACACATAGCAACAGAAAGGAAGGCCATAGCCAACTCCAAAAGAGGGTTAGAATCATCTGGCGGAAGAGAAAGAATCCACTGGAGCATGGCTCAAGACATCAGGCCTGCACATGCCACCAACTGAAGAATAGCAGCTGCTGCAGTGAATTTATTCTTCAAAATGGATCCATCGTTCGATCTAGAGCATCCTTCCACAGGAATGATGGTCAGACTGGTAACCGCTGTGACCTACACATCCACCTTGGAAATAGAAACCACACAATGCACTCCTTTTCTGGGAGAGTGTAACTCTTCTTATACACCCTTAGCCCCAGGTGGGCATTTGAGGGAATAGGCCCTTCCCGAGAATGGGAAGACAGTAGCAGATTTCCACACCCCTCACAGGAGCGGATGCAACTTCTGTTTCTGCTCCATGTCTGGTGCATCCAACAAGCCCAAGGTGGATAGACCCTGGAAATCAATGCCTCCAGTTTCTCCTCCCAGAACAGGCGAATCACATTAACTTTTTCACAATCCTCTGAAGGCAAAAGGCCAAACATCATCTCCTGGAAGAAGACACAAAGTTAAGGCAAGTATCACAACACTGCGCGCTAAGGCTGTAGTGGCCCATTAACTGTAAATTTAGTGCAACATGCGTTACAGGCGCTAGGGTAGAACGTGTATTGGAGCCACTTGGGGAAATGCATAATGACTGCCAGGGGCACAACAGGTAAAAACACTACCTGTGAAACCCCCACACTGTGCCAATGGATATCAGTAGTCAATCCCAAATTTCACCCCACGCAGACAGAATTGAGAGCCCCCAACAAGAACAATGACGAGGTCAAGCCTTGGTACCCACCCTCAGAGCAGAGGATCCGTCCCAAGCTCAGCTTTACTCCCCTGAAACTGTTTTGCTGGCTTTGCAGCACTGAGCCTTCTGGAATCTTCGGAAGAGAGCAAGGGGGAACAGCAGAGGAGGGAGGGGGTGTTGAGGGTATGTGAGGCTGCTGCACTCTTCCAGATCCTTCCAATTTCTGGCTGCTCAACAGGCTCTTATCATGATAAGCGAGTGGAACTGAATCAATCTTCCCTCCTCCTATGGCTACCAAAAAGACCAGAGTTTAGTGGAGCTTCCCATGTCAAGCTCAAGTGAAAGAATCACCCTCAAGGTGGTCGTTCATAAGCGTTTAATACATCTTTTCCTTTCAATCTTCAGATTTTCTTCAGAGAGGAGAAAATCCATCCACCATCAGCGAAGACAAAAATACTGAAGAGACCTCTGGTGGATGAGGCAAATAGAAGCCTGGGAGTGATTGAAACCTGGGCTTTTCATCGGGTTTTTTTTGTCTCCACCAATCTGCTGGTAGGGGAACACAATACTTGTCTGGACTTGTCTAGCAGGACAATATGGAAATATTTCTTTACAGAAAGTATGGTGGATATATGAAACAGCCTCCCATATGATGTGGTAGTGATGAGTACAGTATATGAAATCACAAAAGCATAGGAGAAGGAGGGGGACTGTACAGCTTAGTAGTTGATATGAATAGACAGACTGGATAGATTTTATGGTCTTTATCAGTCTCATTTTTTCAGTTTCTATAAGGATGCTTTTCCATCATAAAAACACATCTATTTTTTTTGCATGGGTGTCTGGTATAGCGTAGTTACTCACCTGTAACAGGTGATCTCCGGGAACAGCAAGAATTAAGTCTTCACATATGGGTATTGTCGGTACTGACGGAACCTGCATGGGAACGCTCCTCAGCATCCAATAGGAAAGCTTTTGGAAGCATCCCACTGTGCCTACGTGCTGCCTTCCTGCCTTTCCAACTCTCCTCTGTCAGTTGAGTTTATAGCTGAGACAAAAGGAGAGAGAGAGAGAGAGAGACAACTCCTAGGGGAGGTGGGTGGGTTGTGAAGACTTAATTCCTGCTGTTCCCGGAGATCACCTGTTACAGGTGAGTAAAGCGTAGTTACTCACCTGTAACAGGTGTTCTCCAGGAGCAGCAGGAATCAGTCCTCACTTATGGGTGACGTCGGCGCCGACGGAGCCCTCGCGGAGCAATTTTCCCCAGCTTTCAAAGAAAGCCTTTGGGAATTGCAGCGCGCATGCGCGGTCCCCTTCCCGCCCAAGGGTGCCATCTTAGCCAGTCAGATGACATAGCTAAAAAAGACAGCATAAAAATTTGCAAAAAAACTAAAGCAGATGATTGCAACTCCACGGGGAGGAGGGAGGGTTGTGAGGACTGATTCCTGCTGCTCCTGGAGAACACCTGTTACAGGTGAGTAACTACGCTTTCTCCAGGACCAAGCAAGAAGTCAGTCCTCACTTATGGGACTCCCAAGCTCACGGCTACCGGAGACCCTAAGCACAAAAATGAGCTCCCTCTAGCTCAGCAGCACAGAAGGAAAGAATCTTCGCTGAAATATTACCCACCGGTAGCCCACATCCGGGATGGAGGGTAGGAGTTGCTCAGACCTCGAAGAGATTACGGAGGACTGCCTGTCCGAAAGCACTGTCCCTGCGGGACTCCCTCTCGAGACAGTAATGGACCGCAAAAGTCTGGCTCGAAGACCAAGTAGCGGCCCGGCAGATGTCTGCCAGCGGAACAGAGCGGAGGTAAGCCACTGACGTAGCCTTTGCCCGAACGCAATGAGCCGTGACTCGACCTTCCAAGGAGAGTCCGGCTGCCCCATAAGCCCAAGAGATACAGTCCGCAACCCAGATGGACAGAGTACGCTTGGAGACAGGGAGCCCCAACTTATTGGGGTCAAAAGACACGAAAAGCTGAGCAGCTTTACGGTGCTCCCGCGTACGGTCAAGGTAGAAGTTCAAAGCCCTTCTACAGTCCAGGGTATGGAGGACCATTTCAGCTCGGCTGGAGTGTGGTCTGGGAAAGAAGGTTGGAAGTACCACCTCCTGATTGATGTGAAAAGGGGAGACCACTTTTGGAAGAAATTTTGGGTGAGTCCGTAGGACTACCCTATTTTTGTAGAACCGAGTGTAAGGGGGATCAGACACGAGGGCCTGCAATTCACTTACGCGTCTAGCGGAAGTGAGGGCTATCAAGAACAGTGTTTTCCAAGAAAGAAAACGGAGAGAACAGGTAGCCATAGGTTCAAAAGGCGGACAGGTGATCCGCTGTAAAACAACATTCAGGTCCCAGTCAGGCGCTGGCGGGCGCAGAGGTGGTTTAAGTAGAAGGAGACCTCGGAGAAACCTCGCTACGAGAGGGTCGTTGGAGAGAGGTCTGCCGTCCACCGGCACATGATGTGCTGAAAGAGCACTAAGGTGAACTTTGACGGAGTTGGACTTAAGTCCCAGATTAGAGAGGTATAGCAAGTACTGCAAGACCACCGACACCGGGCAGGAGAAGGGATCCTGAGACTGTCGGGTACACCACACGGAAAAAACGACGCCATTTAAGGGCGTAGCATTTGCGGGTAGAAGGTCGTCGCGAAGCTAGGACGACCTCCTCCACCTCTGCCGGCAGGAGAAGGGGAGCAAGGACTACCCTCTCAGCAGCCAGGCCATTAGGTTGAGAGACCTGAGGTTGGGGTGTAGCAGAGACCCCTGATCCTGAGTGAGGAGATCCGGTTGTAACCCCAGAGGGAATGGATCCTCCACCGCTAATTGCAGCAGGAGCGGAAACCACGGCTGTCTGGGCCAGCGAGGGGCCACCAGGATCATGAAGGCTTTGTCTCGGAGAACCTTGAAAAGAGTCCGAGAGACTATCGGGATGGGAGGGAAAGCGTACAGAAGGCTTCCCGACCATGAGAGTAGAAAAGCGTCCGCCGCAACCCGAAGGGGGTGTGGCTGACGAGAGCAGAAGCGAGGAAGTTGCCGGTTGTGAGGACTGGCAAAGAGATCCACCGTGGGGAGGCCCCACTTTAGAAAGAGCTTCTGAACTATCAAGGGATCCAGACGCCACTCGTGCGGCTGGAAGATCCTGCTGAGTTTGTCCGCCAGGCAATTCTCTTGGCCTGGGAGATAAACCGCCTTGAGGAGAAGGCCGTGACTGACGGCCCAAGAGCAGAGCTTCTGTGCCTCCCGGCAGAGGAGGAAGGAGCCCGTGCCCCCCTGCTTGTTCACGTAGAACATAGCAACTTGATTGTCCGTCTGGACAAGGACGGACTGGTGAGAAGTCAGGTGGGAGAAGGCCTTGAGAGCCAGGCGGATCGCCCTGAGCTCCAGGAAGTTGATCTGCTGAGCAGACTCCCACGTGGTCCAGAGGCCCTGAGTACGTGCCTCTTGGCAATGCGCTCCCCAGCCCAGGAGGGATGCATCTGTTGTCAGCACCCGGGCCGGCTGAGGTGACTGGAAAGGCATGCCGAGTATCAGGTTCGGCCGCTGAAGCCACCACCGGAGAGACGAGATCAGCGGCTCGGAGACGTGCACTAGGTCTGCTAGGCCGCCTGTGGCTTGTCGCCACTGCTGGCGGAGACACCATTGAGCAGGCCGCATAGTCAGGCGGGCATTGGGGGTCACATGGACGGTGGAAGCCATATGGCCGAGTAGTCTCAGGAAGCGCCTGGCGGAGACCAGGGGCTGGCTGCGAAAACGGTCGGCTAGGTCCATGAGCCGTTGAGCCCTGTCGAGCGGTAGGAACACTCGTGCCTGAGGAGTGTGCAGCCTTGCGCCGATGAACTCGAGATCCTGTGAGGGGAGCAAAGTGGACTTTGCGAAGTTTATAACAAAGCCCAAGTACTGCAGAAGAGTCACCGTGCGGCGCGTGGCGTTGGTGACCTCCAGAGCGGACGCTGCTCTGATGAGCCAGTCGTCGAGGTACGGAAAGACATAGAGGCCGTGAAGCCGGAGATGGGCCGCCACCACCGCGAGACACTTTGTGAAGACTCGCGGTGCGGAGGACAGGCCAAAGGGTAGTACTCTGTACTGGTAATGATTTCCTGCCACCACAAACCTTAGGTATTGGCGGTGGCTGGGGTGGATGAGGATGTGCGTGTAGGCATCCTTTAGATCCAAGGAGCATAGCCAATCTCCCTGCTGGAGGTAGGGCAGAAGGATTCCAAGGGTAAGCATCTTGAACTTCTCCCGCACGAGGAACTTGTTGAGGTTGCGCAAGTCCAGGATGGGTCTGAGGCCTCCTGTTCTTTTTGGTATTAGAAAATACCTGGAATAAAAGCCTTGACCTTTCAGGTGGTGGGGCACCGGTTCCACCGCCTGTTCCTGTAGAAGACCTGCTAACTCCCGAAGGAGTAATTCCCTGTGCAGAGGGGGTCGTGGAGGTTCTCCCGGAAAATAGGAGGGAGGGACCTGGTGGAAGTGGAGAAGATAGCCTTCTCGCACGACTTGAAGCACCCAGGCATCTGAGGTGATGCTGGACCACCTGTGGGCGAAGTGAACCAGCCGGCCTCCGGTGCTGGGAGGAACCAGCGGGGGGGGAGAAGCTATGCTTAAGGAGTCAAAAACCCCCACCCTGCGGAGCAGGGGCTGGTGGTGCAGGCTTGGGGGCTTGCTGCCTACGGGACCCGTTACACCGTCCCTTGGCCTGCTGGCCCTGTTGGGGAGCTGCAGGGGCCTGATAGTGGGGGTATTGTTTGTAGGCAGCCGCCTTCCTCGGGTAAAAGGACTTCTTTCCCGAGCCCTTCTTTTTCTGGGAAGGGGCGGAGGTCTTCCTAGAAAGCCTAGTCCTGGTGAGAGTCTCCGTCTCAATTTGTGCAGCCTTATCAGCCATGGGCTTGCCAAAGAGGTTTTCACCTCGGCAAGGGACATCGACCAACTTGTCCTGCACCCAGGGCTCAAGGTCAGACGACTGAAGCCAAGCCTGTCGGCGGGCACCGATGCCGGCTGCGGCCACTCGAGCCGATGCTTCAAAGCCATCATAGGCTGCTCGGGACATGAATTTTGAGCATTCCCGAATGCCAGTGGACAAGGCCAGGAACCTCCGCAAGGGTTCCTCGGACAAACCAGCGGAGAAGCCGGCTAGCTCTTTAGCCAGGTCTCGGAGATACATGCCCATGTATAGCTGGTAGGTCTGGACACGACATGCGAGCATAGAGCCCTGGAAACACTTCTTACCAAGGCCATCCAGGTTACGGGCCTCCCTGCCAGGAGGCACCGAGGAGTGCATCTTCTGGCTCTTAAGACGATGCATGGCCTATTCCACTACCATGGAATGGTGTGGTAGCTGTGCTTTTTGGAAGCCAGGGCTCTTGCGGACTCGATAGATAGAATCGACCCGCTTGCTCAGGACCGGCGAGGTGGCCGGACTCTCCCACATGCGGAAGAGTAGTCGTTCCAGCATGGGAGGAACCGGTACAGTAAAGTGTTCCCTGGCGGGAGAGTCATACTGGAGGGCGTCGAGCTCTTCGGCTCGAGGCTCCTCCTCGGGGTCTGCAGGGAAGGCCAAAGCCTTGGCCATATCCCTGACGAAGTCCGAAGAACCGGGCATCCTCCGGGGGGGACTGCTTCCGAGGTTCAGACTCAGGTGAGTCCGAGTGGACACACCGAGTCCGAAAAGAATCAGGCGACTCTTCCTCTTCAGACTCCCAGACCGACTCCGACGAGGACTCGGTGGGGTCGGCCCGGGCAGGGCGCGGCGCCTGCTGCCCCGACGCCGAGGGAGTCGGCGTCGGCGACCTCGGTCCCGAACGGGAGGCCGAGGGTGACCTCGACCGAGGATCGACTCGAGTTCGCATCGACTCGAGGATCGGCTCGGTCTCCGGGGTCGACTTGGACGTCGACGTCCCGGCGGTCGGGGCAGCGACGCCAGCGAAGCCAGCGAGCAGTGCCCGCTGCTGGTCCATGAAGGCAGACAGTCTGCTCTCCAAGGCCGTCAACCTGAGTCCGAGCTCAGGTGACCCAGCAGCCCCCGACTCGGGCCCCGACGGCGTCGGGCCCGACGTCGGCTGTCGCGGAGGCGAGTCCAGGAGGACCACAGGACTTACCCGAGCAGGCAGCTCCGACTCCAGGCGAGGTCGCTTCGTGAGGTGCTCCTTCTCCAAGGACCCGGGACGGCTATCGGGGCTATGCGACCTGGCCCTCGCGGTGCCAGGAGCGTCCACCGACGCCGCCCTCGCGGGTTTCATCTTACGTCGATGGTCCCCGGAGGGAGAACCCCTGTCGGAGGAACTCCGGCGACGGTCCGAGCTGGAACCTTTGGACGCGGAGGCCTCCGACGAGGTCCGGGTACGGCTGGGGTCAGCGAAGATCCTATCCCGCTGATGCCGCCGACTTCTCAACGCTTTGGAGGACATTTTGCCGCAGGGCCCACAGATCATTTCTTCATGATCCGGGCCCAGGCAGCGGAGGCAAAAGTCGTGTGTGTCAGTTAGTGACATATTTCGGTCACACTGACCACACCGCTTGAAACCACTGGCAGCCATCGGGGGAAAAAGGGCCCCGGCGAGGTCAAAGGACCGGGCTGCCAGGGAAAAACTGAAAACGAAAGCTGACTAAGTCAGAAAAACCGAAAAGAAGAAGAGGACTCGTGACCGGCGTCGCGAGTCCGGGCGGGAAAAAGACCGGCGTCGAACCGAAGGAAAAAGAATAAAATTATGAAGAAATATCAACTTTTTCGCGGGGACACGACGGGTACGTCTGTAGGGCTCCGCGGAAAAAAGAAGACTGGCTAAGATGGCACCCTTGGGCGGGAAGGGGACCGCGCATGCGCGCTGCAATTCCCAAAGGCTTTCTTTGAAAGCTGGGGAAAATTGCTCCGCGAGGGCTCCGTCGGCGCCGACGTCACCCATAAGTGAGGACTGACTTCCTGCTTGGTCCTGGAGAATTACGCTATCTCCAGGAAAAAGCAGGAATGTAGTCTTCACATATGGGGACTCCCCAGCTGAGAGATGTCAGGAGGATGACCCTAGCAAGCTGTGAATCTCTGGTGAGATGGGTCATTCTTCCCATGGTTCTCTGGCATCGAAAACCCAGGGACAGTGGGTAGGAGTTGTACTAAGTCTGAAAGAGATGTAGAACAGCCTGTCCAAACGAGGCATCCCGATGGGAGTCCTTGTCTAAGAACATAAGAACATAAGATATGCCATACTGGGTCAGACCAAGGTCCATCAAGCCCAGTATTCTGTTTCCAACAGTGGCCAATCTAGGTCATACGTACCTAGCAGTTTCCCCAAGGGACACAGGTTCCACAATGCTTGTATTGGTTCAAGCATTGATATCCTGGGTCCCTTCTTAATAATGGTTTATGGACCTTTCCTCCAGGAACTTGTCCAAACCTTTTTTAAACCCAGCTACACTAACAGCCTTTACTACATCCTCCGGTAACAAATTCCAGAGTTTGATTACACGTTGAGTGAAAAAATATTTTCTTTTATTAGTCTTAAATAGTTTACCCTGTAGCTTCATTGCATGTCCCCTAGTCTTTCTATATTCTGATAAGGTAAACAATCGATCTACGTTTACCCGTTCCACTCCGTTCATTAATTTATAGACTTCTATCATATCTCCCCTCAGCCGTCTCTTTTCCAGGTTAAAGAGCCCCAACCTTTTTAGCCTTTCTTCCATCCCCTTTACCATTTTGGTGGCTCTTCTCTGAACCTTTTCTAAAATTGCTATATCCTTTTTAAGATATGGCGACCAGAATTGCACACAATATTCAAGGTGCGGTCTCACCATGGAACGATATAGAGGCATTATAATATCTTTTGTTTTATTTTCCATTCCTTTCCTTATCATACCTAGCATTCTATTTGCTCTCTTGGCCGCCGCTGCACACTGGGCCGAGGGTTTTAACATGGTATCCACAAGGACGCCTAAATCTTTTTCTTGGGTGGTGGTTCCTAATGTGGAACCTTGCATCGTGTAACCATAGTTTGGGTTGTTCTTCCCTAGGTGCATAACCTTGCACTTCTCCACATTAAATTTCATCTGCCATTTTGATGCCCAGTCTTCCAATTTATCAAGATCCTCTTGCAATTTTCCACAATCCTCCTGGGTTTTAACAACTTTAAATAGTTTTGTGTCATCAGCAAATTTGATAACCTCACTCGTTATTCCACTTTCCAGGTCATTTATGAATATGTCAAAAAGCAGCGGACCCAGCACAGATCCCTGGGGTACACCACTATTCACCTTTCTCCATTGGGAAAATTGGCCATTTAGACCTACCCTCTGCTTTCTATCTTTTAACCAGTTCCTGATCCACAGTAGTACACTGCCTCCTATCCCATGACTCTTTAGTTTTGCCAAAAGTCTCTCATGAGGGACCTTGTCAAAGGCTTTCTGAAAGTCCAGATACACAATATCAACCGACTCACCTTTGTCCACCTGTTTATTCACTCCTTCAAAAAAACATAACAGATTAGTAAGACAAGATCTTCCTTGTCTAAAGCCATGTTGGCTGTCTCCCATTAGGTTATGACTATCTATATGCTGAGTAATTTTATTCTTTATGATGGTTTCTACCATTTTTCCCGGTACTGATGTCAGGCTCACCGGTCTGTAGTTTCCCGGATCACCCTCGAACCCTTTTTAAAAATTGGTGTTACATTGGCGATCCTCCAATCCTCAGGTATTAGAGATGATTTTAATGATAGTTCACAGATTACTGATAACAGGTCTGCAATCTCAAATTTCAGTTCTTTCAACACCCTTGGATGTATACCATCCGGCCCAGGTGATTTGCTACTCTTCAGTTTATCTAATAGTTGTAGGACATCTTCCCGATGTATCGATATTTCCTTCAATTCTTCCACACCTTTAAATACCACTTCAGTCGTGGGTAACATCCCCACATCTTCCTCAGTAAAGACCGAAGCAAAGAATTCATTCAGTCTCTCCGCTATCGCCTTGTCGCCTCTTAGTGCTCCTTTAACCCCTTTATCATCTAATGGACCAACTGACTCTCTCACGGGTTTTTTGCTACGAATGTACTTGAAAAGGTCTTTATTTCGCGTTTTTGCTTCCGCAGCAAGCTTCTTCTCAAATTCTCTCTTTGCCTGCCTTATCAATGCCTTGCATTTGACTTGCCAGTGCTTGTGCTGTTTCCAGGTTTCATCATTTGTCTCTTTTTTCCATTTCTTGAAAGATGCTTTTTTGGCAACAACAGCCTCTCTGACCTCAGCTTTAAACCATGCTGGCAATTTTTTGGACTTCCTTCCACTTTTCTTAAAGCGTGGAATACAGCTGGTCTGGGCTTCCAAGATAGTATTTTTCAACAACACCCAAGCTTGATGTACGTCTTTAACCTTTGCAACTGCTCCTTTTAGTTTTTTCTTAACTGTTTTCCTCATTCTATCATAGTCTTCCTTTCGAAAGTTAAAGGGTAGTACTGTGGATTTCCTTACTATCCCTCCTCCACTAATTAAATCAAAGGCGATCATGCTATGATCACTATTGCCAAGTGGCCCCAACACCCTTATCTCTTGCACTACAATAATGGGCTGTAAAGGTGTGTACTGAAGCCCAGGTGGCTGCTCTACAGATGTCGTCAATGGACAAAGAACAAAGATTAGCCATGGAGGTTGTCATTGCTCTCACACTGTGAGCTGTGACGTGGCCTTCGAGAGAAAGTCCCTTCCTCTCATATGCAAAGGATATTCAATTCGCAATCCATCTAGAGTTCTTTTGGAAACTGGAAGTCCCAAATGACTAGAATCAAAAGCAACGAAAAGCTGAGAAGATTTTCTGTGTTGCTTAGTTCTTTGAAGGTAGAAAGCTAAGGCTCTTTTACAATCCAAGGTATGAAGGTTCCTTTTTCACTAGAGGCATGAGGCCTAGAAAAGAAAGCAGAGTTACTTACCTGTAACAGGTGATCTCCGGAACAGCAGGAATTAGTCTTCACATGTGGGGGTACGTCGGCGCCGACGGAGCCCGCACGGGAATGCTCCTCAGCATCCAATCAGAAGGCCTTTGGGAGCATCCCTCGCGCCTGCGCGGTGGCTTCCCGCCCTTCCTACTGCCTCTCCCCAGTTGAGTTTCATAGCTGAGACAGAAGGAGAGGAAGAGGAAGGAGAGAGAGAGAGAGATACAACTCCTAGGGGAAGTGGGTGGGTTGTGAAGACTAATTCCTGCTGTTCCGGAGATCATCTGTTACAGGCAAGTAACTGTGCTATCTCCAGGAACAAGCAGGAATGAGTCTTCACATGTGGGGACTCCCTAGCTGAGGGTGCCAGGGGAGATCCCAGAATGTGCTGCCCTGGACAGGGCGGCATCGCCCAACCTGGATCCCCGGCATCCCCTGAGGTATGGAGGGTAGGAGTTGAGAAGAGTTGCCGAGACACAGCAATCTAAAGACTACGGAGGAGAGAGTCTTTAAAATCATGTCAAGTATCATTAAATAGTTAATGAACCAGCACAAATGAGAGCTTACCTACTGGATTGTAGGAAGGAGAGCTGTGACGGGTACTGTAGATGCAGTAGCGAAGTCTTCAAGGAAACTTCACCGCAGTGAGGAAGAAGTTCCAAGTCCGGGAGGGCTGGAGACGCAGGTGTCAACCGGCGTCGGAGAGAACGGCAGGTCTTCAATGGAAGCTTCATGAGAAAGCTGAGAACTCCTTTAGGAGCAGAGCCCTGACCCTGAGGGCTAGCAGAAGACTGGCCGATCTGGAAGAACCCAGCCTGGAGAAGAACAGGAGTGTACTCCGGAATACCAAGAAGTACACCGTCTTCCCTAGCTGACAACGGATAGGGAGACATTGGGTTTGAAAACCTCCAGGTAAGGAGGTGTAAAAACAAAAATCGAAGCTGTTGACCTCACAGCAGCAAGTATAAACATAACCGGTCCCGGGCACCGAGCCGTAAGAACACAGGCAAGCGGACTGGCCGGGCCCCTTAAGAAATAAATCGTAAGTACCGACCCTTGGGGAGACAGTCGGTAAGACCTAGGGCGCTATGAACGTTTCCCAAAAGCACCCACCAATACAGATATATATCCAATAACATATATAGATGTATATCGAGACATAGGTGGGCCTGGGAACGCCCACCCAGGTACTAAAATCTGCATGCAGGTGAGTATAATACTGCTAATTCGGACCTGCACCTGATCCACAGGTGTGTGGCGCAGGGGCAGATCAGCGAGAGCAGCAGTATGGCTGCATGAAGGAGAAATAAGTCTGGGAAGAGCACATCAGGAGTACTTCAAGCCTCTGTTGTGTCCCCCTGACAGTCATGCAGAAAAAAAACTTGTCCTCCGTACCATAAGGGAGAAAAGAGGTTTTAATTATCCATATAGCCATGGAGTGACTATACAAGTCTGTTCCATCATATGGAGAAACCTGCGGGGACACGGGCCAGTGCCCTCTGCTGCCCTGAAGATTGCAGAAGGCGGAGCGCAGGAGGAGGATGAAGGAGACTGACAGGAGTCAGACCTGTCGCCCCATCCCAGGAAAGCTAGAACGAGAGCCTGCGGGGGGCGTAAGTACGCCAGATAGCCGAAGCGGCAGGCTGAAGCATTAATGACACACTGGGACTCCAGCCCGCACAGCAACTGAACAGAATCAGGGAGTTCTCCTGCAGGGACAGAGAGAACAGACAAGAGGGCGGAGATGGTCCGGCCCTGTCGAGGAATTGTTCAGACCAAGCTTGGAGGGCAGCAGCAAGGTCTACACTGGAAGAGGAGAAGATTCAGTGCGGGATCCCCTCAAGCAAGGGAACCCAGGAGAGAGGGGTTCAAAAGACGTACCCTACGGTAAGTCAGATGAAGGATAGAATGTCCATGTGGAGCCAGAAACTATCCTGGAATAGAGGTGATCCCCCTCCACCAACAAGGTAAAAAAGGGGGGGGGGGATCCCTGAACCCCTGAGCAAGCAGCCGAACCACTGGTCATACTGAAAGAACCCCAGTATAGCTGGGAAAAATAAGCTTGTGGGAAGAGAAGTCAATTGCAGATTGCCGCATACAGGAGCCTAAAGCTGTTTGTCCTGGGCATCCTGGCGCGGGCCCTGGAACCTCCGACCGGAGTGAGACATCCCCTGCTTAGGCGCACCTGGCAGGTGGGCGGACGGATGAAACTTTCTCTTCCTCGGAAAGGAAGGACGGGAAAGACATTTCCTACCCCAGGGGGAAGGAGAGGGCTTCGGATGGCCAGCGCTAGAAAGGTCAGCGGAGCACTGAGCAACCTGACGTAAAGCCTCGCCATTGAAGAGGTGTTCCCCAGTGCACGGGGAATTACCCAGATTATGTTGCGCCCAGCTGCACAAGTCAGAAGCCTGCAGCCAGGCTGTACGACGCGCCCCGATGGCAATAGCAGAGGACCGGCCAACAGACTCAAAAGAGTCTAGAGAAGCACAAGAGAGGAACCAAAAGATATTCCTGCAATGATAGAGAAGCAAGGAATAGTCAGGGGCCCTAGTGGCCGACACAAAAGGAGACAAAAGAGATAGCCGCTCGGTAATCTCCCAAAGTGCCAGGCTCATATAGAAAATATAGGAAATAATTCTGGAAGCCAACATGGACGTTTGGAAGGTTCGTCACCCAAAGTTATCCAGCGCTTTAGACGCACGATTCGGAGGGCAATAAGAATGCTTCTTCTTGCTTCCGACCTTCCTCAGCGCCGATTCCACCACAACGGAATGATGGGGAAGCTGGTGCGTCCGAAACCCCGGAGAGGGGGGCACCCTATACAGGGCATGCATGGCTGTAGGAACCTGCAAAGGCGAGCGCCAAATCCCGAGCAGAAGATCCCGTAGGGAAGGATGCAGAGGGAACATTATGGCTGCCTGTTCCGCAGGACCTGGACTTAGCGAAGGACCCGGGATAGGAATGGCAAGCAAGTCCGCCATGTCTAGGAGAAAATCCTGAAAAGACGGCTCTCCCAGAGGAGCTATTTCGGGGGAGGCCGAGGTTGAAGGGGCCGCCTGAACACCAGGCGACAATCCGGGCTGGTGCCCAGGAGGGATCCCTCTAAAGAGAGGAGGGTACTGACAGTCCCGACTCGAGGCAGTTGGCACTGCACCGTCAGAGTCCGGGATGGATTCCAAGCTGGGCATCGAAGGAAGCGATGTCACCGATAGACCTGCAGGACTCGGCCTCGGCCCCGACCGCAGGGACGGGGCTGCCCCCGAAGCAGCCAGTGAAGGCGGCTGGAATGGTTCCGAGGCAGCCGGAGAGCAGGCAAGCTCTGCGCTGTGTCGTCGGAAGAGACCGGGGTCGGTTCCGAAACGCGTCGGAACCACGCCTTCGAGGCTGGAGGTCGATTCGAGGTTGGGCATCGAACCGAGCGAAGTCAGCGACGCCCTCCCAGAGGGCCCCGGCAGCGGCGGCGCTGGCGATGCCCACCCCTGAAAGCGAACCGGGGCCGCATCAGTCGGCGCCGCGGGCATCGAGGGCTGCCGAGGCCGAAACTCGGCAAAGAGGGGAACACCCGAGACCGGCGCCGACTTCGGGATATAGACCCTGCCCGACGCCGGGGTTCTTCCCACGCCTGTGTTACCGGGCGGGAAACCCTTACGGGGCGCACTAGCCGGCCTCGAGGGTACCCAGGTAACCCGCTGACGAGCCCCGGCGGGGAGTGAAACGCACAGCCCCGGCGCCGACGTCGGGGCAGCGGCGCTTCTTTGGGTCGAATCGATCGAAGGTCCCGAGGCCTCCCGCGGGCGAACTCTGGTGACGCGTGGAGCACCCGACGCCCGTGTCGATGCCGGGAGGCCGGCAATGTCCAGGGCCGGCCCCGGCCCCGCGCAAGGTTGGGGTGCGGGCCGCCCGTCCAGGACAGATCGATTGGCTCCGAAAGCGGAGCCAGGTGACAGTCCCCGGTGGGGAGTGGGGTACTCGACACCGAAGCCGACGCCAGGGAGGCGGAGCCACTCAAAGCCGGTACCGCCCCCGCGCAGTCCTGGAATGCAGGAAGGCCAGTCTGGGTCGAGTCGATCGGCCCCGAAGGAGCCGAGGGCACCAGAAGATGATCCCCGGCGAAGAGTGGAACACCCGACGCCGATGCCGAGGAATCGGTACCGCTTGAAGCGGTTACCACCTCCACGCATGGCAGGGATGTAGGCACGCCAGACCGGGTCGAATCGATCGGCCCCGAAGGTACCGAGGACACCAGCCGAGATCCCCGGTGAAGAGTGGAACACTCAACACCGACGCCGATGGATCGGCCCCGCCCAAAGCGGGTACCACCCCCGCGCATGGCTGGGATACAGGAAAGCCGGACTGGGTCGAATCGATCAGCCCCGAAGGCACCGAGGACACCAGCTGACGATCCCCGGCGAAGAGTGGGACACTCAACGCCGGCGCCGATGCCGAGGAGTCGGCACCGCTCAAAGCGGGTACCACCCTCGAGCATGGCTCGGGAATGTTCTGTGAGGAGCGAACCCCAGGAACAGCCCCCGAAACCCCATGGAGGCTTTGGAGCCCGAAGACTTCCGCCGGGGTTTATGTGCCAAGGGGGACTTGAGGGGAAGGCCGGAGCCGTCGCCATGCCGCGCATGAGACGCCCCTCAAGGCTTGGCTAGTCTTAACAGACTGTTTGTGGGGTTACCTGATCTTGGAGAGGAGAGAAAACCAATGACCGCACCTTAGGTAGGAAGACGTCATCGAGGGACACTCGAAAAAGGGAAGGTCTTCTCTCGACGCTGAAGCCCGGAGAACCGGGGGAAAAAGGATCAGGGCCCCCAACAGGAGAGACACCAGGCATTGGAGGCTAAGTAAGAAAAATCTCCAGAGTGAGGGCACTTCTTAGGGGAAGAAGGCTCCATGCTGGAAAGCCCGGTAGGCCTCAGAAGTGACTCGAGGAAAATTTCCCTCGAAGGGATTTAAGAAATTTTTTTTTTTTTTAAAGAAAATAAGGCACCCGTGGTGCCAGTGTCGGCGGGAAAAAGCCGCGACCACAAGAAACAAGAAAAAAAGGGAAAATTAAAGAAAAGGTTTCTGCGGTGGCAGGAGGTATGTCCTGCCGGCTCCGCGGAAAAACGAAAACTGGGGAGAGGCAGTAGGAAGGGCGGGAAGCCACCGCGCAGGCGCGAGGGATGCTCCCAAAGGCCTTCTGATTGGATGCTGGGGAGCATTCCCGTGCGGGCTCCGTCGGCGCTGACGTACCCCCACATGTGAAGACTCATTCCTGCCTGTTCCTGGAGATTACAGGAAGGTAAACCGATTGGTTTAAATGAAAAGGCGAAACCACCTTTGGCATGACGTGAGGATGAGTCCTAAGAACTACTTTATCATTGTGAAATCTTGTATAAGGAGGATCAGCCACTAAGGCCTGCAACTCACTGATATGTCTTGCAGAAGTGAGAGCAACTAGGAAGATGACTTTCCAGGATAGTGGCTAAGGGCTCAAAGGGCGGTTTGATAAGCTGCCCGAGAACAAGATTGAGATCCCATGCCACCGGCGGCGGCTTAATGGGAGGTTTTGTTAAGAGTAGACCTCTCATAAATCTTGCTACAAGTGGTTGAGAGGAAACAGGTTGTCCATCCAAAGGCTTGCAGGAAGCTGCAATGGCATTAAGATGGACCCTTACTGAATTGGTTTAAGACCAGAATTTGATAAATGGAGTAGATACTCCAGAAGCGATTCCAGAGGCACTGAAAGGGGGTGAAGCCCCCTTTGAGAACACCATACAGAGAACCTTTTCCACTTGAAGGCATATGATCGCCTTGTGGAGGGTTTTCTGGAGGCCACCAGGATATCCTTTACCTGTTGAGAAAGGTTGATATCTGGAAGCTCTAGGCTTTCAGCAACCAGGCCCTGAGATGTAGGGACTGGGGATTCGGGTGCAATAATGTCCTGTTCTCCTGGGAAAGAAGATCTGGAGCATATCCCAACTCCAGTAGCGTGGCTTGAGAGAGACGTAGAAGCAAAGGATACTACGTTTGCCGTGGCCAACGTGGAGCTATGAGTATCATGTCCTCTGTCTCTCTGAAGCTTGAATAGTTTTTTGGGAATGAGGGAATGGGTGGGAAGGCATAGAGGAAGTCCTGCCCACAGTGGAGGAGGAAAGCATCTCTTGCCTGACAGTTTTGAGCTGGAATTCTGGAACAGAACCGGGGAAGTCTGGCATTCTATGGACTTGCAAAGAGGTCTATATCTGGGGTTCCCCAGATTCAAAACACTCGAGCAATCTGGTCTGAGTGAAGAGACCATTCGTGTGGCAGCAGAATTTAACAGAGTTTGTCTGCCCAAAGATTATGAATGCCCGGAAGATATACGACTAGGTGGATTTGATGCTCTCTGGTGAGGGCCCACAGTCGCAAAGCTTTGTTGCATAATGACAGAGAGCCTGTTCCTCCCTGCTTGTTCACATAGAACAGGGCTACTTTATTGTCGGTCTGGACTTGAACTCTCCTGTAGCTGAGCTGGGTTTGGAATACTCGAAGAGCATGAAAAAAATGGCTCTGAGTTCTAGGAGGGTTTATGTGAAGACAAGTCTCCTGTGCGGTCCAGAGATCCTGAGTAGAGAGATCGTGCAAGTGAGCTGCCCAACCCAACTTGGACGCATCCATTGTTAGAGTGGCCTGGAAAAGAGGCTGCTGGAAAGGAGAGCCTACTAGAAGGTTTTCCAGAGACTGCCACCATTGAAGGGACAAAAGGAGACATGTGGAGTTTCTGATTCTGTCCGACAGGCGACCCGAGGCCTGGGTAAACTGAGAGGAGAGGGTCCACTGGGCTGCTCGCATGTGAAGGCGAGCATAGGGAACCACATGGACAGTGGATGCCATATGCCCCAGAAGCTGAAGCATTTCCCAAGCAGTCAGGAAGACTTTCATAGCTGCTTGGGATGCCAGCTGTACTATACGAAGACAGCGGGGCTGTGGTAGGAAAGCCCTTGACTGTCTGGTATCTAGACAAGCCCCTATGAACTCCAGGGACTGAGAAGGGGTGAGCTAAGATTTTGGGAGGTTTATGACCAGTCCCAAGTAGTGAAGAATTCGCATCATGCGAGAAAGAGCAAAGCTGGCTTCTGGAGCTTTCGATGCTCGAATGAGCCAGTCGTCTAAGTAGGGGAAGACAAATATTCCTAAAGTTCTCAGAAATGCTGCTACTATTGCCATGCATTTTATGAAGATTCTTGGGGCAGAAGCCAGCTTGAAGGGAAGAACCCTGTATTGGAAGCGTCTTCCCTGGAAAAGGAATCGAAGGAATTTCCTGTGATCGGTATGGATGAGAATATGAGTATATGCATCCTTTAGATCTAGAGAACATAGCCAATCCTGACTCTGAATGTATGGCAAGAGTGTTCTGAGGGAAATCAATTTGAATTTTTCTCGGAACAGATATTTGTTTAATTCTCTGAGTCCAGAATAGGCCTGTGTCCCCCTATTTTCTTGGGAATGAGAAAATAGGGGGAGTAAAACCCAGCACCCTGTTGGGTATGGGTACTTCTTCTATTGCTCCTTGAGCAAGAAGTGATATGACCTCCTGACCCAAGAGATTAGTGACAGGGACCTGAGAATTGAACTGCTTTATGATTGTAGGAGGGGGCAGGCTGTGGAAGTGGAGTCTGTACCCCTCCCGTACAATGGACAAAGTCCAGTTTTCTGCTGTTATTTGTTGCCATCTGCTGGAAAAATGGCATAACCTTCCTGGAATGGTGAGGGGTTTTGGACCTTTCAGGGGCAGAAAGACTAAGTTCTCTAGGGAGGAGTCAAAGCCTCTGAGGAGGCTGAACTTGTGGAGCCGATTGAGTTCTTGGAACTTGTGGCTTCCTCTGCTGTCTATTCTGTTGCCCCTTTTGGGGAACATGAACCAGACAGTGAGTATGATGGGTATAGGATGGGTAAAACTTCTTTTTCTTACTGAAAAAGGGTTTTTTGGCTGACTTTTTCTTTGCTGGGTTGGCTGTAGACTTAGTCTACTCAAGGTAGTATTTTCACATTCAAGCTGATTTGCCTTGTCCTGCTAATCCTTGCCAAATAGATTTTCTCCTGTGCAAGGAATATTTCCCAGTTTCTCTTGTACCCATTGTTCTAAGTCTGATACGACGTGCACCGATTGAAATAGCAGAAGTTCTGCTAATACATTCAAAGCAATCGAAGGATGCACAGTTCACAAATTTAGAGACATTCTGGGCATGTTTGACCAGAGTAAGAAAATCCCCTCTTTTGTCCTCAGGAAGAAGAGGGCTCATAAGCTCCAAGTCTCCTGTAACTTCCTTAAGGAACATTCCCATATAGAGAATGTAAGAGCTGATCCTGGCTGCCAACATGGAGGATTTGAAGCATCGATGCCCAAAGGCATCGAGAGTCCTCGACTCCCAGCCCGGAGGATTAGAGGAATGCGTCTTAGCACTCTTAACCCTTTGAAGGCCTACTTTAAATTTTTAATCCACATTCTGCAGCCGGGTTAATTTTTGCATATTTCAGGAAAATTGTACCAGTCTTATTCAATATGTTCTAATAGTGATTTTCCTTCTGCTATGGTCATGTATTATATACCATTTGATAGGAATATTTAATCAGAATTTTGGATCCCGAGAGTTTTGGGCTTGGCCTGGAAAGGGTTAATCCTACACATTGCCGATTCCACTACCATTGAATGGTGTGGTAACTGAGTCTTTTGAAAACCAGGACAGCTTGGAACTCGGTACATAGTATCGCGTCATCAGGAGTATGGAGACACCGTTAAAGGGTTTTCCGACATTCTGAGCATAAGATCCTGCAAGATCCTATGAATCGGCAGGGTAGCTGTCTCTTTAGGAACTTTAGGGTATTGAAGAATTTCTAATTCTTCTGCCCTGGGTTCCTTCTATGGAGTCACCGTGATTGCAAGATAGATAGATAGGATAAACAAATGTTAAATAAATAAATAAATAAATAAGACCTTGAGCTACATCACGCATGAAATCCTGGAAGGACATGTCTTCTGGAGGAGACATTCTGCATTGGGGAGAAGGACATGGATCCTCTGGGAGGATTGCTCTGGTACTGGCAGAGTCATCAGAATCATCGGAATCGGAAGATTCAAAGTATCTTGGTGACCGGTGTTCGTGCAACGCTCGGTACTGCTACCGCTCGAAGTCGGTATCAGGGTGTCTTGATACCAGCCCTTCGATACCTCAAATAGACTCAAGGCTCGGCTTGGGCGGAAGCATACCTGCCAAGGCATGTGCACTCGGTACCCGCACCGAAGTCGGTACCGATACCTGTGGAACCATCTGTAGCGGTCTTAGTGGTACCGAAGCTGCTAAGAGAGCCGCTAGACTGCGTTCGATAGCGAGCAATCTCTGATCCGTCGCTGTTGCCGATGCCTGGGTGTCTGTACTGGTGGAAGCAGCTACGACCCCAGAACATGGCACCAGTAGTTCTGCAGAGGTTGAAGCATCTGGAAAATTCTGGATTCCCGTTAATGCTTTGGAGAGCAAGGTCTCCTGCAAGGACTGTTTTGCCGGTGAACGTTCCTCAAGGGCAACACCAATGGCATCTCGATGCTTGGAAGGAGACCTACCATTTGAGGACCAGCCAGTCTTAAAAGACTTAGGTTTAGTTACCTGAGATTCATGGAAGGAAGATGACGCAATGGAAGACGTCGATGCAACGGACATCGTGTCAGCGGCAAAAAGGGTACCGAGTTTTGCAGCTCTATTCTGCAGGCCCCTCTTGGTCATTTTTCTGCAGGAGAGACACTCCGATGGAGAATGGTCAGGACCTAAACATTTAAGACACCATTCATGGGTGTCGGTAACAGATATGATACCGCCACATTTAGAACATTTTTTAAAACCACTAGCTGGTTTTTCCATGTCTGAGGAAAAATGGGCCTAGTGCCCAATATGGCGCCTAACCCCGAGAGGGAAAAGGCTCCTAAAGAAAAGATTTTTTTTTTGAAAAAGAAAGAAAAGAGAACCGGTGGTACCGGTAGGCGTCAAATGAAGGCAGACACAACCACAAAAAAACAAAAAAGTAAGAATAGACTCTCTGTGGTGACAGGGTGTGCGTCCTGTTGGCTACGCAGAAAACAAAGAACCGACGAAGGAGAGTTGGAAAGGCGGGAAGGCAGCTTGCAGGTGCTGTGGGACGCTCCCAAAAGCTTTCATATTGGACGCTGGGGAGCATTCCCGCGCAGGCTCCATCGGTACCGACGATACCCATATGTGAAGACTACATTCCTGCTTGTTCCTGGAGATTAAGCCTTAACCCCTGTGCACTGTTTTATGCAGTTAGCAGCTGCAGATGGAGAAATAGGCCTTGATTTGATAGAAAGTGTAGTTTTTGTCTGCCACTCTCCTTAACTACAATTCTCCCATTTCTTCCTACATGCACCCTATGTTTATGTCTCAGGGTTTCAACAATAGGCCCAAAATTCCTTTTCCAGTTTCTTTCACAAATCAAGAGTATGCTTCTGAATCCTTTAATCTCATGCACAAAGGGAGAACGCCAACCTAAGGACTGCCACTTAGGAGGTTACAGAGGAGAAAAAAGCAGGGGGAGGTTAGAGTAGATAAAAGCAGTATGTGGACAACTAGAACATTACAAAGTTGCTTCTACATCTTTAAGATAGAAAAAATGTTAATATAACGCCCCTCATAGGAACAATGGTCTTTATTATGAATTTTTCTAACCTCTGAAAGATGGGCACACCATGGTCACCTTCTCCATGCAGCAAAGTTTCAGGACTTCCTCTACAGTGGCAATGACACAACACTGCTAGTTTGTAACTGCTCACATCTAAATGTCTGTGTAAAAATGTACATAACCCTCAACTGAATATATTAGAAATTAAACATACTACACGATATAATGTGCATATTAAATTATATTTCTTATAAAATAATAAAACCTTTATTTGTACAAAAATAAGGTAGCAATAGAAATTTAAATAAATATTTATATAAATATACTTAATGTATAAAAACAAACAAGTACACCCAAACATATTTAGCGACTGACATCAGAAGGAGCAGGTCCCCTAGTGCAGGAGAACCTCAGTGAGGGCCTGTACATATGCCCTCAATCTATCGACTTCCACAGGCAGACCCTTACTACTTTCCCTCAGGCCATGCAATTCCAGAATAAGCTCCTGTAAGAGAACTAGCATGGACTGAGGGCCAGCAAAACCTAGCGAATAGGCCAGGTAATGGCAATAGTGCCGCCAAAACAGCAACAGCTGTCCTTCCAGCTACCCTCCTGGTCAGCTACTGCCTCTCTCTCCTCCTTTCTATTGCCTTCCTCTTCCTTCTGTTCCACTTCCTAGGATGGTCCAGCTGCATAAATTCAAGAAAAAGAAGTAATCTGAGGCTACAAAGAGATCCTTTAAAGACAAAAACATACCATATTGCCGCAGCATATGAGCAGTGCTGTTGTACAAATGTACACCATCTTGCTTTAAGACGACTGTAGTTGGGAACCAGTGTTTTGAACTTATTAGGTCAAGCTATGAATAACAGACAGTTCATTTCTGATTAGATGCGACTCTAAAGATAGGGCAATCTCTGGATACCAGCAGGTATATTACACATTTGGTACAAATGGTGTATTTGCATTCTCTATAATACCAAAGCAATTTACACAAGGTCTGACAGTTGCATGCAGCAGGCAACATTCAGGAAGAGCCATGCAGAGGTATGAAAAATGCATATAAGTTTGCTGTTATCACTAATGGTGTAATCTTAAGGTAGGGCATTACAATATAACATTAGATTTGTCATACTGGGGCAGTCCAATGCTCCATCAAACCAGTATGCTGTTTAAAACACTGGCCAATCCAGGTAACGAATACTTAAGAGTCCCAAAATATACACAGATTCCATGCTGCTTAACCAAGATATAAAGCATTGGAGTTCCCCCAAGCCCATTTAAATGGTGGTTTATGGACATTTGCTCGAGGAGCATGTCCAAACCTTTAAGCACAGCTACACTGACAAACTGTATAAATTCCAGAGCTTAACTATGCATTTAGTGAAAAAATATTTTCTCTGATTAGACTTAAATGTACTACTTTATAGCTTCTTGCACGTCCCTTAGTTTTTCTTCCTTTTCAGAGAGAAAACAGATTCAAAGTTTACGCATTGTACTCCGCTCATTTTACAGGCTTTTATCATATCTACTCTCAGCCATCTTTTCCCCAAGCTGAATTGCCCAGGAAAGTGAAGAACCAGAGCTGATGCACCTCAAAGTTGCAGAATCAGTGACTACAAGGAAGCGAAGAGTAGTGGTGGTTGGTGACTGTTCTGAGGAGAACTGAGGTGTCCATCTGCTGACCAGACTTGATGTCCAGAGAGATGTGCTGTCTGTCAGCTGCCAAAATCCAAGATGTTACGGAGAGTTTGCCAAATCATCAAGTCTACTGACTATTATCTGATGCTGCTCATTCATGTCGGCACAAATGATACTGCAAGGTTTCCCTCTGAGCATATCAAAACTTACGTCATGGCTCTGGAACAGAGGATGAAGCAGATAGGTGCTCAGGTGGTGTTCCCCTCAACCCTCCCTGTTGAGGGTAAAGGCTGAGGCAGAGAAGCTTGCATCCTGGAGATGAATGCATGGCTGTGTGGATAGTATCATCAAGAGCATTTTGGTTCCTGTACCATGGGATGATTTTCCAAGGGCTGATAGTAGAGATGGCATCCATCTGTCCAAGAAGGGTCGAAGTGTCTTCCACAGCAGACCTACTAACCTACTGAAGAGGGTTTTAAACTAGATTCATTGGGAATGAGTGAAGAGGTAAGTGGAAGCCCCCAAGTAAAGAGCAGTTACTCACCTGTAACAGGTGTTCTCCAGGAGCAGCAGGAATCAATCCTCACATATGGGTGACGTAGGCGTCGACGGAGCCCCCATGCGGAGCATTTCCCCAGCTTTCAAAGAAAGCCTTTGGGACTGCAGCATGCATGCGCGGTCCCCTTCCTGCCCAAGGGTGCCATCTTGCTCAGTCTAATGACATAGCTAAAAGACAGCAAAAAACAAAAATAAACCATATGACTGCAACTCCAAGGGGAGGAGGGAGGGTTGTGAGGACCGATTCCTGCTGCTCCTGGAGAACACCTGTTACAGGTGAGTAACTATTCTTTCTCCATAACCAAGCAGGAAGTCAGTCCTCACATATGGGACTCCCCAGCTTAAGGCTACCGGGGACCCAAAGCTGAAAAAATTGTGCTCCCTCTAGAGCCTCAGCATGTACGAAAAGAATCTTCTCTGAGAACGCCCCCGAACGGTAGCCCAACACCAGGGCCGGAGGGTAGGAGTTGCCTAAACCTCAATGAGATTACGGAGTACCACCTGTCCAAAAGCAGTGTCCCTGCGGGACTCCCTCTCGAGGCAGTAGTGGGTCGCAAAAGTCTGGCTTGAAGACCAAGTAGCGGCCCTGCAGATGTCTGCCAACGGAAACAGAGCGGAGATGAGCCACTGACGCAGCCTTCGCCCTGACACGGTGAGCCGTGACTCGACCCTGCAATGAGAGGCCGGCTGCCCTGTACGCCAAGGCGATACAGTCTGCTACCCAGATGGACAGGGTACGCTTGGAGACAGGTAGCCCCAACTTATTAGGGTCAAAAGAGACGAAGAGCTGGACAGCCCTTTGATGCGCCTGCGTACGGTCAAGGTAGAAGGACAACACCCTCCTACAGTCCAGGATATGCAAGACCATCTCAGCCAGACTGGCATGCGGCATGGGAAAGAAAGTCGGAAGAACCACCTCCTGATTGAGGTGGAAGGAGGAGACAACCTTAGGAAGGAACTTAGGGTGAGTCCGTAAGACTACCCTGTTCCTATAGAACCTAGTGTATGGTGCCTCTGACACCAGGGCTTGAAGCTCGCTCACTCGCCTTGCTGAGGTAAGAGCTACCAAAAACAAAACTTTCCAGGAGAGAAAGCGCAAAGGACAAATAGCCATAGGCTCAAATGGTGGGCAAGTAAGCCGCTGTAAGACCACATTCAAATCCCACTCAGGGGCAGGTGGACGAACTGGAGGCTTAAGCAAAAGGAGGCCTCTGAGGAAGCGAGCCACCAAAGGGTGGCTTGAGAGAGACTGACCCTCCACCGGCGAATGGTGCGCAGAGAGAGCACTGAGATGGACTCTAACAGAGTTGGATTTAAGGCCCAGATTGGACAGATGAAGCAAATATTGCAGCACCACTGGTACCAGACAGAAGAAGGATCCTGCTTGTGTTGAGCACACCAGGTGGAGAACCTATGCCACTTGAGGGCATAAGACGTTCGGGTGGACTGCCTCCTAGGAGGCCAAGACCACGTCCCCCACTTCCATAGGCAGCAGTAAGGGTGCTAGAACTACCCTTTCAGCAGCCAGGCCATCAGATTGAGGGACTGGAGGTTGGGGTGCTCGAGAGATCCCTGCTCCTGAGACAGGAGATCGGGTTGCATCCCCAGAGGAAGAGGAGTGTCCACCGCCAGTTGCAAAAGAAGCGGGAACCAGGGTTGCCTTGGCCACCTGGGGGCCACTAGAATCACCGAGGCTTTGTCCCGGATCACTTTGAATAGTGTCTTGGGCACTAGAGGCGTGGGAGGAAACGCATATAGGAGGCCCGTAGACCATGGAATGAGAAACGCATCCGCTGCTACTCTGAGAGGGTGAGGTTGTCTGGAGGAGAACCTGGGCAGTTGACAGTTCAGTGGACTGGCAAAGAGATCCACGGTGGGAAGACCCCATCTTAGGAAGATCTGTTGAACCAACAGAGGATTCAACTGCCATTCGTGTGGCTGTAGAATCCTGCTCAATCTGTCTGCCAGGTAATTCTCTTGTCCAGGGAGATAGACCGCCCTGAGAAAAATGCCATGATTGACTGCCCATCAGTCTGTGGTCTCTGTCCACAGATAAAAAGGCCCTTGCCTGAAGGGTGTCTAGCCTTGCTCCTATGAACTCCATGTTCTGTGAGGGGCGCAAAGCGGACTTTGCAAAGTTTATGACAAACCCCAGATGCTGGAGAAGAGAGACAGTGCGGAGGGTGGCTTGATTGGTCTCCTGTGGAGACTGACCTCTGATGAGCCAGTCATCCAGGTAGGGAAAGACAAAGAGTCCCTGAACCCTGAAACAGGCCGCCACCACCGCCAGGCACTTGGTGAAAACCCTGGGGGGAGATGTTAGGCCAAAAGTGAGTACCCTGTACTGGTAATGGTTCCCTCCCACCACAAATCAAAGATATTGTCTGTGGTCTGGATGAATAAGGATGTGACTATAAGCATCCTTTAGGTCTAAGGAGCATAGCCAATCTCCCTGCTGGAGGTAGGGCAGCAGGATTCCAAGGGTAAGCATCTTGAACATTTCCCTCTCCAGGAACTTGTTGAGATTCCGCAAGTCTAGGATGGACCTTAGGCCTCCTGTCCTTTTTGGTACTAGAAAGTACCTGGAATAGAAGCCTTGACCTCTCAGGTGGTGGGGCACCGGTTCCACCGCCTGTTAAGAACATAAGATATGCCATACTGGGTCAGACCAAGATCCATCAAGCCCAGTATTCTGTTTCCAACAGTGGCCAATCTAGGTCATATGTACCTAGCAGTTTCCCCGAGACACAATATTTTTGTAAATGGTTTGATTCCAAGAATAAAAGAAATTTTGGAAACTTCAATAATAGATTGGCCTGCTAGATCAGCTGATGCAATTTTGGAAGGTGCACGGTACAGTGAATTGAAATATCTCAAGGAATTGCAGGAACAAGCCAGATTAGATGTAAAGAAGACTAAACTGCTTAATTTACAAATTGCTTCTATGCATCCAGCCCTGGGAAGGGGGCGGGGAAGAGGCAAGGTCAGAGGAAACTATGGCAATTATCAGCAAGGCTCTTCCCAGCACGGGCGTGGACAAGCTAGAGGAATGCGAGCTTGTTATACATGTGGTAAGTGTGACCATTTACAGAAAGACTGTCCACAGAATCGGAATTTAGATGGCCAGAGAGCTGCGTGTCTTCCTCCCCCACCTGCTGAATTTACTCCTGTATACCAATGTTTTTCTAATCCAGAAGACTGTGATTCTTGGGATGCATGACTATTATTGAGTCTGAATGTAACTTCTCAGGGTGAATTAGAAGCTAAGCTGGGAGGTTCTACCGTGAAATTTATTATTGATTCAGGAGCCATGACATCCGCGCTGCGGTTACAGGATCTGCCAGCTGTTTATCAAACTCTTTTAACAAATGCTCCGATAGTTCATTGTGAAGGGATCGAAGGTAAGATAATTCCTCACCGTAAACTTGAAGCTTTGCCTTTGCAGATTGGAGAGACTGTATACCCTACTAACTTTCTGGTAGGAGACACATTACCAGTGAATCTCTTGGGTTGCGATTTTCTGGCTTTACATCATGCAACGTTATCCTGGATGAGTGGAAAGTTACATTTTCAGTTGTATTCTCTCTCTGAAGTGCAGTCTCCTGCGGATGTCACAGCTATTCACCCTGATCTCGAAAAACTTCCATCTACTTTGTGGGCAGTCCCTGGATCAAATGTCGGATGTCTCTCAATTCCTCCTGTGAAGATTACCGTAAAACCTGGTGTACAACTTCCTAGACTCAAACAGTATCTATCCACTGTAAGCAGCTGCTATAGATGAAATTCGACCGGTAATTTATTTATTTATTTAACAATCTCTTATATACCGCAGCTTCCTAAGATCAGCTGCGGTTCACAAATAACAACAGGCAACAAATCATGGATTTGTTTTACATATAACGTCATATAACTATAACCAATGTACAGTAAACAGAAATGTTGAACAGATAGCACTGAACAGTGCAACACTATATACATTATGTACATTAACATTATATTATTAAATACATATACAAGTTATGTGGGATATAATCATTATGAGTAGTACAGATGCGGATAGGGCAGGTTTTCTTTTCTGTTATCGTGAGATTTAGATATAACTGTTTAGCCTTTGTCTAATTCTTTTGATGGCTGTTCTATGGTGTTGTAGTGCATTGTAAAGGTGTGTTTTCAGTTTTTTTCGGAATTCATTAATCTCTGTTAATATTTTTAGTTCAACAGGGAGGGAATTCCAGGCTGTTGGGGCTGCATGTGAGAACGCTCTGTTGTTTGTTGATTTATTTGTTTTTATGAAATCTATGGGGGTTTTAAGTTTGTTTAGTTGATTTTTTCTTTGAGTAGGTTTTGGATGTTCTTTGGTAATTAAGTTACTTATAGTAGTTGGTGTCAAATCAAATAGTGATTTAAATACTGTTATTAGTGTTTTATATGTTATTCGGTTTTGAATTGGAAGCCAGTGAAGGGATGCTAGAATTGGTGTTATATGTTGATGAGAGTGTGTTTTTATTATAATCCTAGCTGCTGAGTTTTGTGCGAGTTGCAGTCTTTTGATGTTTTGTTTTGATGTACCTAATAATATAAGGTTCGCAAAATCAAAGTAATTGAAGATTTACAGATGCAAGGTGTCATCTATCCTACTATGTCACCGTGTAATACTCCAATTCTTCCTGTACTGAAAGCGGACGGTAAGACTTATCAATTTGTGCAAGATCTGCGAGCTGTAAATAAGGTAATTTTGCCAGTCTTTCCTTTGGTACCTAACCCGCATGATATCTGGACACAGGTACCTCCAAAATCTACGTGGTTTTCTGTTGTAGATTTGAGTTCTGCTTATTTTTCAGTGCAAATTAGCAAAGAAAACCAATTTTTATTTGCTTTTAATTTTGACAATCAGCAGTACACATGGACTAGACTATGTCAGGGCTATACAGACAGTCCTGCGTACTTCTCGCAGGCCCTAAGAACTGCGTTATTAGATGTGAGGCTTGACCAATCCTCTTTAATTCAATATGTGGATGATTTGCTTTTATGTTCACCAAGTTATGAGATCTGTTTAGCAGACTCATTATCTCTGTTAGCTCATATTGCCAAATTAGGATTGAAAGTCAATTTGTCTAAATTGCAATTTGTATCCCAAAATGTAACTTTTCTGGGTGTTGTTCTAACTCCAGCTGGTCGTGAAATTACTTCTGCCAGATTGAAACCAATATTGTCATTATCTTTCCCAGCGACACCGGCATTGTTACGTAGATTTCTGGGATTACTGATTTTCTGTAAACAGTGGATAGCTAATTTCTCAGACCTTACAGCTCCGCTTTATGCGTTGATTGGGAAAGAGGGTCCACAGGGTCTCATTGTACCCACGTTATCCCAGTGGGAAGCTTTTGTGAATTTAAAGACTGCACTAAGCTCTGCACCATGCTTGTCTTTTCCAGATTATTTATTAACCTTTAAATTGTATGTGGCTAGTTCAACTATATCTGCTACATGTGTGCTTTTGCAAGCATTTCCAACTGGTCGCAAGCCAATAGGATATTTTTCAAAGCGGTTTGATTCAGTGACTTTGGGACTCCCGCCCTGCTTGCGCAGTTTGATTTCAGGGGCATTTGCAATTGAAATTACAGATTTTTTAGTGCTACAGCACCCTCTTGAGGTATATGTGGCACATTCCATTTCTAGGTTGCTCCATTTAACTAAAACACAACCTTTGTCTTCCACACGTTTATTGACTCTGGAATTGATAATTTCTCAGTCTCATGTGAAAATATATACTACATCCATCTGCAATCCATCTACACTCCTGGTTCCTTTGGCAGATCTGGTGGAGGAGGATGGGTCCCATGATTGTTTTCAAAGTATTTTAACTTCTTCCCGTGCTAGACCTGATCTCTCACCTGTGCCTCTGCCAGCGCCAGATGTAACTTTATTTGTGGATGGTTCAGCCTTCAAAGATGAAATGGGAAAGCTTTGTGTGGGCTATGCAGTAACCACAATTGATGACGTGGTTGAATCAGCTTCTTTACCATTTTCTAGTGCCCAGTTAGCAGACGTTTTTGCATTGACACGTGCTCTTGAACTCTCTAGATATCTTCTAGCGAATATATATTCAGATAGCTCCTATGCAATGAGTGTGCTATGGGATTTTGGTAATATCTGGCACAGGGCAAATCAGTAAAATCAAGCTGCAAAATCAGAAACGGGCCAGAGGGCTTGGGAAGAGCAGCAGCAACCTTCTGAAGGTTGCTGCTGCTCTTCCCAAGCCCTCTGGCCCGTTTCTGATTTTGCAGCTTGATTTTACTGATTTGCCCTGTGCCAGAGGATGGAGGCGGTATTTGTTGGTGATCACTTGTCTTTTCTCTGGTTGGGTGGAGGCTTATCACACTACCAGTACGACAGCTGGGGTTGTCATAAAATTGTTTCTCACTCAGTTTATTCCTGTCTGGGTGTTCCTTTTGCTCTTTCTTCCGATCAGGGTCCAGCCTTCATTGCACGTGTCTGGGAGGATATTGAAAATTGGTTTGGTATAAAAAGACAGTTCCACACGCCCTATCATCCGCAAAGCTCTGGCCAAGTGGAGCAGATGAATAGGACTCTCAAAGGTTTCTTACGCACTATGACACAGGATTGGGCTACAGATTGGACAGAAGCCCTTCCTTTTGCCCTTATGGCAGTGCGTAAGACGTTTCTGGCTCCAAAATTCCTAGGTCCATTTCGTGTACTTCTGGTGGGATATTCAGCCTGTAAAGTGGAAGGCCATTCTCGTTGGATACATCTTACGCAGTGTAAGAAGGCTCCCTCCCAAGATTCAGAAGATTCCCTGCATCCATGATTCAAGAAATACAACGCAGACTTCTCGAACAACAGTGATATTGCAGAAAAGACTTTTTAAAGTACTTTCCGTGAATAGAATGGTGACATCACAGAAGAGGATTATTGTATTAAATAGATTCTGAATGGACCATTCAGGCAAAATGCTCTTGTTTGGCATTTATAGTATTGCTTAGAGGGATGAGGTCATTTTAGATTAGCGTTTTTCCTGATATATATGTAATGACCTTTAGGTACTTAACCTCTACTTCATAAATTTATTGAGCCTTAGAGGCTAATCATAGCTACAGTATATACCCTCATTATATAAAGGAGAGTATTAAGAAGAGTAGGTATATTTTCAGTTTTGATTTAGTATATTTTGAAGCAATTATAGTTTTAGATATTTAAAAGTTTTGCTAAGAATGTTTTTATATCTAATCTTAGTTATGCTGAGGCATATTAGTAGTAGTAAAGCGGTGCTGCAGTTAGACCCTTGGGAATGTTATGATGAATATTCAAATATTTTTGAGTCACAGGTACACTCAGTGACAAAACATTTTAATTTATCAGATTGTGCAGTGTGTCTTCCATCTGTGACAGCTACCCAGCATGGATTTCTACCTAGGGTTAGGCCTAAGACCTTTGAAGAGTTTCGTGACATAGCCTTCAATCTAACTTCTGTACAATGGTCTCATACATATGTTTTATGGCTCAGGGTAAGGGAAAAAAGGTAGGAGACACTCCAAGGAATGTTTGTAGAATAGTTGTTGTTGTTGCTGTTAAGTGCCGTCGAGTCGGAGTCGACTCATGGCGACCCCCTGGATAGCTATCCTAAATTGTGTTCGGTCTTCAGTCAGGCGACTCATTGTTGACAGACTGGTACCCGTAGCTGCTGTTATTGTATCGATCCATCTCATTGCTGGCCTTCCTCTTTTGCGTTGACCTTCTATCTTGCCAAGCATGATGTCTTTCTCTAATGATCTCTCTCTCCGCATGATGTGTCCAAAGTATGAAAGTCGAAGTCTTGTCATCTGGGCTTCTAAAGAAAGCTTAGGTTTGATCTCCTCTACTACAGACTGGTTTGTTCTTCAGGTAGTCCATGGTATACACAGTATTCGCCGCCAGCACCATAATTCAAAGGCATCAATTTTCTTCCTGTCTATCTTTTTCACTGTCCAGCTTTCACATCCATATGATGTTATTGAAAATTGTAGAATAGTAATGCTGCATAATTCTTCTATCTGGTATAAGAAATCCCTTGTAGGAAACTCTTATATTTCAGTGGTACAATTAATGTCAGTTCATGGGAACCAGGTGCATGACTATGAAGTACTACAATATAATAGTTCTGGCTACCCTTTGAATGCCTCTAGTTCTGACCTAGGCATACCTAACTGGAGTTTCCCTTTACTAGGGTATTATCATCCCTGGAAACGTAATTTGTCTGGAGGGCTTAATGAAATGGCCATGACTCAGTGGGCTTTGAATAATTGTATCCAGAATATATCTTGTCCTCAGAATTTGACAATCTGGGAAGATGGCTTAGTGGCTTTAGAAGATTATTTTGTGTGTGGTACGTTTGCATATACAGAGCTTCCCAGAGGTTGGTCAGGTACTTGTTATATAGCCCACTTAGATACCCCATGACGATTTTATACTCTACCAGAACATTACTTTATTATCAACCCTGAACAATTCTGTTAGAAGAAAAAGGGATGTTTCTTCACAGGATAAGGCCATAGAGGCTGCTCAACAACTGGTAGACACTACAAAACCTTTGACTAAATCTCAAATAGATGCATTCACAGGTACTGTGTGGCTTTCAACACTTGGAGCTATAGCACCTACTAGAGAATATGGTACCCAGATTATGCGACTACAGGAGGTTGTTGAACTTACAGCCCTAGACCTCACTGAGGCAATTAGTGTTTCGCAAGGTGCAGTAAACAAGGTGTCAGCCTATGCAGCCCAGAACCGAATGGCTTTAGACTATCTCCTAGCAAAGGAAAATGGTGTGTGTGGAGTAATAGTTGGTTTTTGTTGTAGTATGCTTGATAATAATGGAAAAATAGTAAAAGGCCTATTGGATAGAGTTTTATTTATTTATTTATTTTATTTATTTTCATTTCTTATATACCGCACTATTTGCGATCAGCGCGGTTTACATAGAACAAACAGTATCCGACAATAAGCAAATGTCTGGTCATTACATTGAACAGGGAAAATAACTTGGAGAACAGGGTAAACTATGTACATATGCAGATGACTTGAACAGGGTAAACTAGAGTTAATTCTCTGTGTACTTTTGTTTCAAGTGATAGTTATGTAAGTTCTTTTTCAGCTCTATTTGATTCTGTTTCTTCATTTTGGAATTCCTTATCCAGGCCTTTGCAAGGCTTATTAGCATCATTGCTTGGCATTTTGGGGATTCTCATTTTAGGAGCATTAATTCTCTGTGTACTATCAGCTTGCTGTAAGAAATCAGTGGAATCACTGACCCCTGCAATGATGTTACAGACTGACCCAGAAACTAGCTTTAATTCCACTTCAATGGCAATGTCCGAGTTTCCTTACTTTGAGAATGATTCTTTACAGAATCAGAAGAGGGACTGAAAGTAAGCTTGTCTGTACAGGGCGGTGTACACTATCAGACTGTAAAAGAAAACCTGAGAAAGAGTTAATTTTGTTCAGAACTTTGCTTAGAAATAAACTTCATATATTTGCTTACTAAGTAGGTGAAGAGGTACAAGGCCTGTAAATAAGAAAAGGGGCAGGTTGTCCTCTAGCCGTTCAGTCTCAGGGTTATTAGATAACAAGTAATCAGCAGTAAACAGTTATGTCTTGGAATACATGTATGTCTCCTCATACTGACCTATGCTGATTAGAAATTGACCTATGATGTGATGAATACGTAATACCTGATGTGTCATAATAAAGTGAAATTATGCTGTATCATCCAAAAGAGCCTTATAAATAAAGTGAACCATGGCTAACAGAGTAAACAAAGAGAATTTGTTTCTATTTGTTTCTCTCCACAAAGCTTTGGTGTATTTATATAGAAGTGTGTGGTATTTTATTGCTGTCTTTGAATTCCTTTCGTACTGCTTTGAATGTAGTTTTCTGTGACTCCAAGAGCCCTGCAGGTTGCTGGTGAGGGGGGGGGGGGGAAATAGAAGCCCACACAAAGTATGAAGATTTCTTTCTGCATAGGAAAAAACACAGGCAGGTAGACCGCCTGGTTTAGATGAAAAGGCGAGACCACCTTTGGCATAAAGTGTGAATGAGTCCTAAGGACTACCTTGTCATGATGGAACCTTGTATAAGGTGGATCAGCTACTAGTGCCTGCAACTCACTGATGTGACGTGCTGATGTGATTGCAATAAGAAAGATAACTTTCCAACAAAGAAATTTCAATGAGGTAGTAGCTAAGGGTTCGAAAGGTGGCTTCATGAGCTGACCAAGAACCAGGTTTAAGTCCCATGCCACCGGTGGTGTCCTAATGGGAGGCTTAGTTAGAAGGCGGCCTCTCATAAATCTTGCTATAAGAGGATGGGAGGAAATAGGTTGTCCATTTAGAGGCTTGAAAGAAGCTGCAATAGCACTCAAATGGACTCTTACTGAGTTAGTTTTGAGTCCTGCATTGGATAAATGAAGGAGATACTCCAGTAATGATTCCAGAGGTATCGCAAGGGGGTTAAGACTCTTCTGCGAACACCATATGGTAAATCTTTTCCACTTGAAAGCTAAGAGCGTCTTGTGGAAGGCTTCCTGGAAACATAAAGGATATCCTTTACTTGCTGAGGGAGGTTAAGATCATGAAGATCTAGACCTTCAGCAACCAAGCCCTGAGATGCAGAGACTGGGGATAGGAATGCCATAACATTCCGTTCTCCTGGGACAGGAGATCTGGAGCAGACCCTAACTCCAGGGAGGGAGCTTGAGAGAGATGTAGAAGCAGAGGGTACCACACTTGCCGTGGCCAATGTGGAGCTATGAGAATCATACAGCCTCTGTCTCTCTGAAGCTTGAACAGAGTTTTGGGAATTAGGGGAATGGGTGGAAAGGCATACAGGAAGTCTTGACCCCAGTAAAGGAGGAAAGCATCCCTGGCCTGAGAGCCCTGAGCCGGAATTCTGGAACAGAACCGGAGAAGTCTGGCATTCCATGGACTTGCAAAGAGGTCTATGTCCAGGGTTCCCCAAATTTGAAAAATCTTGGCCACCTGGTCTGCATGCAGAGACCACTCGTGTGGAAGCATAACTCGACTGAGTCTGTCTGCGCAAGAGTTTTGTATGCCCCGAAGATACACTGCCAGGAGATGAATCTGATGATTTCTGGCAAGGGCCCATAGTCGCAAAGCTTTGTTGCAAAGCGACAGAGAGCCTTTCCCCCCCCCCCCCCCACCTTGTTCACATAGAACATGGCTACCTGATTGTCCGTATGAATGAGGACTGTCTTGTAGCTGAGCAGGGTATGGAACACTCGAAGAGCAAGGAAGATTGCTCTGAGCTCCAAGAGATTGATATGTAGATGAGTCTCCTGTGGAGTCCAGGTGCCTTGGGTGGAGAGGTCTAGCAAAATGAGCTCCCCAACCCACTGGTGAAGCATCTGTTGTGAGAGTTGCCTGGGGTAAGGGTTGTTGAAATGGGGACCCCAGCAACATGTTCTGAGTGGACCGCCACCATTGGAGGGACAAAATAAGGCGATTTGTGTTTGCTATTGTCTGACAGGCACCCTGATGCCTGGGTCCACTGAGTGGATAAAGTCAACTGGGCTGCCCTCATATGGAGGCGAGCATAAGGAACCACATGCCCGGTAGATGCCATGTGGCCTAGTAGTTGTAGCATTTCTTGGGCAGTGAGATGAAGCTTCAGCACTGCTTGAGAAGCTAACTGCAGCATGCGAAGGCAACGGGCCTGGGAAGATAGGCCCTTGCTTTTCTGGTATCCAGCAAAGCTCCTACGAAGTCTAGAGACTGAGTGGGAGTTAGAGTGGATTTTGGGATGTTTATGACGAGACCCAAATACTGAAGGACACGAATTGTGCAAGATAGAGAAGTCCTCGCCTCTGATTCTGATGGGGCTCGAATGAGCCAATCGTCTAAGTAAGGGAAGACGAATATCCCTAGAGTGCGGAGAAATGCTGCTATTACAGCCATGCATTTCATGAACACTCTTGGTGCTGAGGCCAGGCCAAAAGGAAGCACCCTGTATTGGTAGTGCTTTCCTTGAAAAAGGAACCGAAGGAACTTTCTGTGAGTTGGATGAGAACATGGGTGTACGCATCCTTGAGATCTAGAGAACAAAGCCAATCCTGACTCTGAAGGTATGGCAGCAGAGTTCCTAGAGAAATCATCTTGAATTTCTCTTTGAACAGGAATTTGTTCAATTCTCTGAGGTCCAAAATAGGTCTGTATCCCCCTGTTTTCTTTAGGATAAGGAAATAGGCGGAGTAAAACCCTGTACCCTGTTGATGAATGGGTACTTCTTCTATTGCCCCTTGGGCAAGAAGCATAGTGATCTAACAGGTTGATGAGAGAGGTCTGAGAATTGAACTGTTTTACCATTGTGCGAGGGGGCATGCACAGAAAGTGCAGCTTGTACCCCTCTTTTATAATGGAGTGTCCAATGCTCTGCTGTTATCTGCTCCCACCTGGGGGCAAAGTGACATAACCTTCCTGGAATGGTGGAAAGCTCTGGTCTGTTGAGGGCCAGGAAGGCTAAGTTCTCTAGATGAAAGTCAAAGGCCTTGTGGAGGCTGAGACGGTTGAGGCTTAGCAGTCTTTGCTTTCCTTTGTTTAGGTGGTTGCTGACTTTTCCGGGCAGGCTGACCTGCAGAACGTCCCTGCTGGGAATAAGAGGGATAAAACCTTCTTTTTTGAGAAGAAAGGCTTTTTGAAAGATTTCTTTCTCGCAAGATCAGCTGTGGCTTTGGATAGCCTATCCAAAGTGGAGTTGTAAGCAACTAATTCATTGGCTTTTTCTTGCCAATTTTTGCCAAACAGATTCTCACCTGTACAAGGGATATTGCCAGTTTGTCCTGCATCCAGAGCTCCAAATCGGATGCCTGGAGGCAGGCAATTCTACGTGCACCTATGGCAATGGCAGAGGTTCTGCTTATGCACACAAAACAGTCAAAAGCTGCACGGTTGACAAACTTAGAAACATCCTGGGCATGTTTGACCAGTGTGAGAAAGTCCTGCCTTCTATCCTCACGGAGAAGAGTGCTCAAAACCTCTAAATCACCTGTGACTTCTTTAAGGAACATTTCCATATATAAAATATAGGAACTGATCCCGGCAGAAAGCATGGAAGCCTGGAAAGTACGACGACCAAAGGCATCCAATGTTCTACACTCACGTCCTGGAGGATTAGAGGCATGCCTCTTTGCACTCCTGATCCTTCTCATAGCTGATTCCACTACTAGAGTGGTAAGGAAGCTGAGTTTTCTGGAATCCAGGACAAGGAGGGACTCGATACATGGTATCCAGTCTGCGAGAGTGAGGAGAGGTGGTGAGAGGTGTCTCCCACATTCTCAACATGAGATCATGTAAAATCTCATGGATAGGCAAGGTAGCTGCCTCCTTAGGAGCTTTGGGATATTGTAAAATCTCCAACTCCTTAGCTCTGGGCTCTGTTTCAGGAGTCACAGTAATGGACAAACCATGAGCCACCTCCCTGATAAAGTCCTGAAAGAAGATATCTTCTGGAGGAGACATCCTACATTTAGGAGAGGAAGGCTCCTCCGGGAGAAGTATTCCAGTACCGACAGAACTGTCAAAATCCTCAGAGTCCACCGAGGATTTGAAGTATCTTCTGTCTGGATGCTCTTGAAGAGCCCGATACCCATACTGACCGAAGTTGGTACCGGGGGGAATCGGTACCGGGGTATCGGTACCGGAAGGCATCGCGTGACTGAGTGCCGGCAAAGCCGACACCGATGTCGATGCTATCGGTACCAGTACCGATACCAGTGCCAGCATAAGTGCCGGTACCGGTTGAACTGTCTGATGCGGTTCCGAGGGCGTCGATGCCGCAAGGAGAGCCGCCAAACTGCATTCAATAGCCAGGAACCTCTGGTCTATCGACGCTGCCGATGCCTGGGTATCGGTACCGGACGCAGCCGGTACCCCAGAGCATGGCACCAGTAGTTCTGCTGAGGTTGAGGCCTCAAGAATGTCCTGGAGCCCCAATAATGCTTTGGAAGTCGAAGCCTCCCGCCGGGGCAATTTTGCCGGTACAGAACCCTCAAGGGCAACGCCAGAGGCATCTCGATGCTTAGAAGGAGATCTATCCTTTGAGGACTGGCTGGGACTTATGTTTAGTTACCTGAGATCCATGGGAGGAAGACGAAGCCCTGGAAGACGCTGATGCCACGGAAGCTGCATCGGAGGGAAAAAGGGCACTGAGCTTGGCAGCTCGGTTTTGTTGACCCCTCTTGGACATCATGGCACAAGCCATACACTCGGAGATGGAGTGGTCAGGACCTAAACATTTAAGACACCATTCATGGGTGTCGGTGACGGAGATGGTACCGCCACACTTGGTGCACTTTTTAAAACCCGAGGCGGGTTTCTCCATGATGGAGGAAATTTTGGGCCTAAGGCCCAAAATGGCACGTGCACCTGGAAAAGAAAAGTTTGGAAAAAAAAAATATTTGTCTTTTTAAAAGAAAGAAAGAACCACCGGCAGTACCGGTAAAGCGTCGAGGAAGGCAGACGCGACCAGAAAAAGAAGAATAAGGAAAAATATTTTCTGCGGTGACAGGAACATGACCTGCTGGCTCCACGGAAAACGAAGAACTGGAGAGAGGCAGTTGGGAAAGGCAGGAAGGCAGCACGCAGGCACTGTGGGATGCTCCCAAAAGCTTCCTAATTGGACGCTGGGGAGCGTTCCCACGCAGGCTCTGTCGGTACCGATACCCATATGTGAGGACTACATTCCTGCTTGTTCCTGGAGATTGCTCTTTGCCATGCAGCATGTCAGTGCCTCAATGTCTGCTGCACCGGCAACAGTGGTCCAGCTGATCCTCGAAAAGCATCGAGTGCCTGTAGGATAGGCATCAACATCGGACATCAAAAGGTCCCAGATGCCGGGGCCTGCCTAGTCAATAACCCTTTCTAGTGTATTGGGGTCCAATGCTCCTCCAAAGCCTAGAGGGTCATCAGTGCATCGACGCTCCCAAAGAAGCACCCAATCCCCAAAGGGCAGGATAATTCAGGCTAAGACTCTGAGATATTCTGATTTGGAAGCCTGGGCCACTGTTGATGAATCTGAGGACATGTCAGAGGGCAAGTCCTCAGAACTTCCATCTGACCCCCCTTTAGCTCATGAAAGACATAACACCTCCTGAGGATGTCTTTCCAAGATTTTATTTTGGATAAGGCTCGAGCCATACTATTTTATTTGAAGATTGAGGATGAGCCCAGGGCAGAAAAACTGGATATCCTGAAGTACTCCTCTGCCCTTAAGGAAGCAGTGACAGTGCCTGTGCACTGCATCCTTCAGAGAGTATAGATGAGAATGTGAGAGAACCTCCTCACTATACCTCCAGTCAGTAGAAAACCTGGCCCTATGTATAGAGTTCATAAGTGTGGAGAGCATGAAATAAGACTGCAGCAGCAGGCTACCAGAATGAACTCCTTAGAAACCACGGTTGCTGAGCTGAAGTTTGTGAGTACTGTTCTTGTAAAGGACAATGTTTTTCTTCATCATCATGTTGACTTTCTTGAAAATTGCTTAAGGAAGAACAATTTAAGATTTCTTAATTTTCCAAAATGTCCTTTTGAAATGTCACCTATTGAGATGCTTCATAAGTATCTCTGCAAGGTCTTGATTATGCCACAGGATAGTTTGCCACCAATAGTTTGGGCTCAGTATATCTCAATGTCTAAAGCTCCTTCTGTGGAACATTCGGAGGTCCAAGATATCCATGCTGAACTTGACTACCTTTTTGGAAGGTTCCTTGGAAGTTATTACAGACAGAGCTGCTTTGATTGCATGCTTTGCATTTGAATGGGATAGAAATGCTGTCCACCACCTTTACTTTAGAAATAATTCTACAACTTTTTTGGCTCATGGATACAAGTTTTTCCTGATATATCTCGTGATATTTGCGGTGGTGCCGGGAGTTTCTGGCTCTCAAAGTGGGGGTTAAGTCTCTTGGTGCTATTGTGACTGTTAAGTTTCCTTGTAAATGTTTAGCTACATTGGGGGGGAGGGGGGTCAACACGTTTTTTAAAAAACAGTTAACTGTGTCAATACAAGAGCAGAACCCAGAGCGTTGTCTATTGCCTCTCCAAGGGAGTGGCACTGTAGTCATTTCTGTAAGAAGCATGGACTCCGCATCAGTTTTGAAGTACTGATGTTTTCTTTTTCTAGATTTTTCTTTTTTCCTAATTTCTTGACCCCATTCTTTTATTTATTCTTCTGGGCTATATTGCTTCAGTTTTTTTTAATTCTTTTTTTTTAATTTTATTAGATTTGGTTTATTCATTCAGGAGATATGCTTGGATGTAAAGTTTTTAAAGTTTATGAATACAAAATTAAAAAAAAAATGTTCAGAAGGCTCCCGGGTTCGAGAAGCCCCAGTTTCCTCATCACTCCTTGGTGGCTGAATCCACCCTTAAGAGGTCTAAAAGTTCCAAGACTTACTCCTCGAGGAGAGAAGCTTGGACATTAGACCCTTTTGGGAGAAGAGTCTTCCAGAGTATCATGCTTGTGGCCCGCATAGCCTCTTACCAGCTCTACATGGGCATGTTTTGGAAAGACATCATGAGCGGCCTTGATGATCTGTCCCAATATCTCCCTCCAGAGAGATTAGAACAGTATCATTCCCTAATGAGACATGGCAAGGACTGCTCGAAGATCATTGTCTGAGCGACATAGGACAACTTCAAAACAGTACTTGAGAGTTTCTGCTCTTGGCTCATCCCCTCTCACATACAGCTCCTTTGTGTTTTTGCATCTCAAGTATATCGCTCTGCACTTTTTTGCATTAAATCTCAATTGCCAAGCATTTGATCATTCTTCTAATTTTTGTAGATCTTTTTTTTCACATTGTCAACTCCCTCCAAAGTGTCCGCTCTATTGCAAATCTTTGTTATCTGCAAAAAGGCAAACTTTTCCTTTTAACCCTTCGGCAATATCACCCACAAAGACACTGAAGAGTAGCTGCCCAAGACCAATCCCTGAGGCACTCCACTACTCACTCTTTCTTCAGTGCGAGTTCCATTCAACACTACCCTCTGTAGTCAATCAACCAGTTCTCGAGCCAGTTCAGCATCTTGAGATCTATCCCCAGACTGCTCAGTTCATTCACAAGTCTCCTAAGAGGAACAGTATCAAAGGCTTTCCTGAAATCTAAGTATACTACATCCATCACATGCCCTTGATCTAGTTCTCTGGTCACCCAATCGAAGAAATCAGATTTGTTTGGCACAATCTTCCCTTGGTAAAGCCATGTTGCCTCTGCTCTCGCAACCTGCTGTTTTCCAGAAAAAACAACATTATCCATTTTTCAGCAGTGTCTCCATTACTTTTCCCCACTACCAGCCTATAGTTTGCCACCTCTTTTTGTTGCCTCCCCAGTCTCTAGGGATCTATTAAACATATATTTTAAAGGACCTGCTAAAACCTCCCTGAGCTCCTTCAGTATCCTGGGATATCTCTGGTCCCATGGCCTTGTCAACATTCAGTTTTACAAGCTGTTGGATAATGATCTTCTTCAGTGAATGTTGTTATAATTATTCTGTTCCTGTTGTTTCCTTTGTCAGTCATGTGTGGCTCTTCTCCAGGATATTTTGTTTTTGTGAATACGGAACAAAAGTATCTATTTTGCAATTCCGCTTTTTCCTTATTTTCTACAAATCAGCCTTCAGCGTTTTTGAGCCTTGAAATTCCACCTCTGGCCTTCCTCTTTTCTCCCCTTGCTTCATATTTGTAGCCATTTTTCCTTCCACATGCACTTTTGCCATCCTCATTTCTCTTTTTGACTCTTTCAGCTTTATCTGGTCTTCTTTTCTGTGATCCTCTTTTTGTGAAAATTGTTAACCTTGTCATCTTTGCCTTTACTTTTGTAGCCACTTCTTTGAAGAACCATATCAGTTTCCATTTTCTCTTGTTTTTATATACTTTTACATAAAGATCTGTTGTCCTTGTTATGGTCTCTTAGTTTAGTCCATTGCCTTTCCTCTTTACTCATCTCCTCCAACCCTGCCATCTCCTTTTTCAGTTGCTTTCCCATTTTACTGAAGTCAGCATTTTTTGAAATCTCAGACTTTGAAGTTGCTGCAACTGGACTGTGCCACAGTTTTTACCTCAAACCACACCATGCGGTGATCACTGATGCTCAAGTGGGCATTTGCTCTGACATTAGACACACCCACATTAGTGTTTGGCCCTACTGCTACTCCCTTCCCCTTTTCACATGGAATTTCTATCCATAATGATTCTACAGTGCATTTTGTTTTCTGCAAAACCTTTTATGATGTTTGACACGATGTTCTCTCTCACATATAGCACCACCCCTCCACCTATTTGACTGACCCGATAATAGCAATATAATTTGTACCCTTGTATTAGTGTCTCATTGGTTTACCCTCCTTTCACCAGGTCTCAGATACCAATTATATTTATTTATTTATTTAACAGGTTTTATATACCGCTTTATCATTTCAATCAAAGCGGTTTACACTGAAACAAACTTGGTAATGTACATTAAACAGGGGCATTGATAACTTGGATTTTTCTGAGGCAATCGAGGGTTAAGTGACTTGCTCAAGGTCACAAGGAGTGCTAGTGGGAATCGAACCCTGGTCTCTGGGTTCCCAAGCCAATGTTCTTAACCATTAGGCGGCTACTCCACTCATATTTCTAACTCTTTATTCAATGCTATAGAACTTCTCCCATCTGATTCTTTAGACTCCTAACTTCTCCAGGAACAAGCAGGAAGTCAGTCCTTACTTATGGGTGATGTCGGCACTGACAGAGTCCACACGGAGCAATTCCCAAACTTTCAAAGAAAGCCTTTGGGATTGCTGCCACGCATGTGTGGTCCTCTTCTCACCCAAAGGTGCCATCTTCCTCAGTCTCCCTTTTTCCACGGACCCCTTCAGACGCATGTCCTTGTCCCTCAGAAGGAGTGTTTCATTTTTGGCCCCTGTGCCATGGTTTTTTCCAGTTGCAGTGGTCCTCTTCCGTCCCCCCTTGCTCTCCCCTTTTCTTCGAGCAAGGGGATATCCTTCCTAAAAACTTTTTTCCTGTGGCAAACATCATGACCTTTTTTTCTCCCAACCGCTAGCCGCAAAGGTCTTCGACCTAGCGGGGGTCATTTTTGCACCTATGACCACCGGTTTTAAAAAATGCGCCGGAATCCTCGGCACCATTTCGGTTCTGCGTTCTCGGAAGCACTCCAACCAGAGGTCCCCTGAAGTGGAGCGGCGTAAGAAGGCCTCGAAATCATTGTCGGGGGCTCCGGATAAGCGAGGGCGCTCCCGTGCTCAGTCACTCAGCCCCCCCGCGGCATTCCCGAGAGTCGGACAAGGAGCGGCCTCGCAGGTACCTCGTACGGATACAGAGGCCTCCGGCGATGGTGCCCGGTATCCTGCAGGTCGTCCCGGTGAGAACCCCCTCTCCTCCTCCATGCCAGACCCGGTAACCCCGGTGTCGGCGTCGCAGGGTACCATGCCTACGTGAGAGTCCCGAATGCTGGCACTAGAGCATAGCGTCTCTGCCTTTTTAGCTGCCCAGCAGGCACTCAGGCCCAGCACAGCTGACCCGCGCCTCGAGACAGAGGTCCCCTCAAGAGGGACACCAAAATCCGTCCTGGAAACCCCTGAGAGCCACGGGCCTCATGAGGGTCCTCGACATTGGAAGCGTGAACCTCCAATGCCTCTGGTTCCAAGCAGATCTCAGCCTCTGGACAGGGCGACCTGGCAGAGTTGGACTCCTCCTCAGACCTCTCGGGCTAGGAGTCAGACGGGGATACTTCCCTGGAAACCCGTGCCCAGAGGGACCTCCCTTCGGACCTGTGCCCACACATCAGAGGCGGTCACCGCCCGAGGACACATCATTTCTGGCGTTTGTGCAGGACATGGCACAGGCCCTCAGCCTGGCTATGCAGACTGAGAAGGAACCGCGAGCTGAGGAGCTTGATATTTTACAGTACGAGTCCCCATCTCTGGAATCTCTTACTATCCCGGTTCCACCCATATAGTCAAGGCTGCTCCTCCGCATGTGGGAAACATCTGCTTCGGTCCCCATTGTGAGCAAGTGCCTAGATGCCTTCTATAGAGTTCAGCATGGCCCGGGGTTCCGGAAGACCCAGCTTCTGCACACCTCCATGATTGTGGAGTCGGTGATACGGAAGCAAAGGAGACCAAAGTCTCACTCTTCGATCCCCTTAGGTAGGAAGTCGAGAGCCCTCGATGCCCTGGGGCGTAAGGCCTATCAGGGTTCCATGCTCGCTTGCCGCATCCAGGCATACCAACTCTATGTGGGCATTTTCCTGCGGGATCTTGCCAAGGAGCTCGGCGGTTTCACCACAGGCCTCGGGGGCAAACCTCTCCTAAGGTTCCAAACCCTCCTCAAATCTATTGCGGAGTGTTCAAAGTACCTCTCCCGTGCCGCATATGACAGGTTTGAATCTTCCGCCCGGATGGTGGAGGCCAGCATCAAGTCCCGGCTCCAGTTTTGGGACCTGGAGCAGTGGGTCTAAGAGAAGCTCCTGGATGTCCCTTGCCTTGGCGTTTGGCAAACCTATGGAGGATAAGGCCGCTGAGATAGAAATGGAGTTCATGACTCAAACTCGTCTCTCACGCAAAACCTCCTCCCTCCCTAGGAAGGAGCAACAGCCTAAAAAGCCATTCTTCCAAAGGAAAGAGCTCCCTTACCAGAGTTACCCGCCTTTCCCGCCTACCTCTGCACTGGCTCCCAGCACGCAGGGCAAGGGAGGTGCACATGGTCGCCGTAAACCTAAAGGGCTCAAGTCCCAACCACTGGCACCGCCCCAGCCTATGAAGGGGTTTTGACGCCGTCGGCATAGCCTCTCGCCCCCTGGCAGCTCTTTCGCCGGTGGGAGGACACCTGTCCCTGTTCGCCCCAAAGTGGGCATAAATCACATCGGACACTTGGGTCCTCCGGGTAATCAGAGATGGACACCATCTCCACCTGGACAGGCGCCCTCCTCCCTTCTCCTCAATGTAGCCTGCTCGGCTCCTCGCACACCAGACCTTCTTGCAGCAATAACTGTCCGACCTCCTCGCCCAATGGATGGTCGAGAAGATACCGCTGCACCTTTGAGGTCAGGGGTTCTACTCCCGCTACTTTCTCGTCCCAAAAAAGATGGGGAGGGGGGGTGCCTGTGACCTATCCTCGACCTCAGAAATCTCAACAAATTCCTGGTGCGGGAGAAGTTTAAAATGTTGTTATCACTTGGCGTCCTGCTGCCCTTCCTTCAGCTGGGTGATTGGCTATGCTACTTGGACCTCAAGGATGCTTATACCCACATTCTAGTTCATCCCCAGAACAGGCAATACCTGTGCTTCAAGGTTCAGGGAGAACACTACCAGTACAGAGTGCTCCCCCTTTGGGCTTGCGTCTGCACCACGGGTTTTCACAAAGTGCTTCTCCGTGGCCACAACCTCCCTCAGGCGGCAGGGAATACCCGTCTTCCCCTACCTCGACGACTGGCTCGTCACGGGATCCTCAATTGGCAAAGCCCGCCTGGTGGCATTGCACATGATCCTTTCTCCTCGAGCACCTCGTCTTCCTGGTCAACCCCCCAAGTCTCACCTCGAGCCGGTGCAGACGCTGGAGTTCATTGGCGTACGCTTCGACACAGTCCAGGCAATTGCCTTCCTTCCCAAGGACTGAGCAGAGCGCCTTCGGGCCATGGTGTCCCACGTCCAAAGCAGGACTTGGGTTACGGCGCGGGTGATGCTGCGCCTCCTCGGGCACATGGCTTCCACCATCAATGTGGTCCTCCATGCCCGCATACACATGCAGATAGCCCAGTGGTGCCTCAGGGCACAATGGAGCTAGGCCATCGACCACCTCAGAGACTCTATCCGGGTCTCCCGCAGCCTCCTCGACTCACTAAGTTAGTGGGGGAATCCCCGAAGAATGATCTTCCAGAGCCCGTTGCACGAGCTCGTCCTAACGACGGATGCTTCCCTGCTAGGATGGGGAGCCCACTGCGGCGCATTGTGCACCCAAGGACAGTGGTCGCCCAAGGAGTCTCACCAGCAGATCAACCTGCTCGAGCTTCGGGTAGTCTGATGGGCTCTGAGGGCCACCTTAGGGGAAAGTTGGTGCTTATGCAGACCGACAACAGGGTAGCCATGTTTTACATCAACAAGGAGGGGGGGACAGTATCACGTCTCCTCTGTCGAGGTGATCTTCCTTTGTGTCTCGCCAGGGGATCACCCTGCAAGCGGTCTACCTCCCGTGCCAGGAGAATGTCCTCGCGGACAAACTCAGCAGAATCCTAAGCCCGCACGAGTGGCGCTTGGATCCAGAGGTCACCGGAGTCTTGTTCCATCGGTGGGGGACCCCATATCCATGGACCTGTTTGCCAGTCCGGCGAACGCACAGCTTCCCCGCTTCTGCTGCCTGGTTCCGCACCCGAGCAGGCTGGCCCCAGATGTATTCCTCTTGAGTTGGACTTTCGGCCTTCTTTATGCATTCCCTCCCAATTCTCTCATTGCGAGGACACTCCACAAGGTTCAGCGAGACCGAGCTTCGGTGATCCTTGTGGCCCCCTCGTGGCCTTGACAGCCTTGGTTCCCGCTTCTGCTCCGGTTTGCGTCCGAGCCCCCAGTCCCCCTAGGCTGCACCCCAGGCCTGTTGACGCAGGAGGAGGGTCGGGTGTTCCACCCGAACCTGGCCTTGCTGTCCCTTGCAGTCTGGCGGCTAAACGGGTCGCCTTAGTTCCACTGCATCTCCCAGAGGATGTCGAGGAGATCCTCCTCACGTCGAGGAAGGACTCGACGAGGCGGGCGTAAGCTTTTAAGTGGCGACGTTTCTTGCTCTGGTGCTCTGAGCTTCAGATCGACCCATTCTCCTGCTCTACCCGGTGGATCCTCCAGCACCTCCTCCACCTCTCGAAGGCAGGGTTGAAATCCAATTCAGTCAGGGTACACCTGAGCGCCATTTCGGCAAACCACCTCCCTGTCGAGGGGAAACCCCTCTCGGGGCAGCCCTTGGTCTCTCACCTCATGAGAGGTCTATTGCTTTCCAAGCCTCTCATCCGGCCTCCTCCGGCAGTGGGACCTCAACATAGTGCTGATGCAGCTCATGCGAGCACCCTTCGAGTCAATGGTGATGTGCTCACTTTGGCATCTCTCCTGGAAGGTGGTCTTCCCGGTGGCTTTGACTTCGGCTCGCCAAGTCAGCAAACTTCAGGCCCTCATGGCTGAGGCTCCATACACCAGGTTCTATGGAAACAGGGTGGGGTCCTCCGAACCCATCCCAAGTTCCTACCGAAGATGGTCTTGGACATTCATCTCAACAAGGAGACAGTCCTACTGACCTTCTTCCCGAGACCACATGCCGACCAGGCATCGGCAGTGTTGCATACACTCGACTGCAAGAGGGCTCTTGCCTTCTACCTGCAGTGTAGCCAGGTTCATCGCAAGTCTGATCGGCTTTTTGTCACCTACGATCTTAATCGCCTGGGGCAGGCAGTCACCAAGCGCATCATCTCCATCTGGGTGGCAGACTGCATTGTCTTCGCCTAAGCAAAGGCAGACATCCCACTTGATCGGCGGGTCACCGCTCACGGCATCTGAGCCAAGGCGGGTCGGTGGCTTTGCTGTGTTCAGTGCCTCTAACGTACATTTGCCGGGCTGCGACCTGGTCTTCAGCGAACACTTTCGCTGTCCACTACTGCCTGGAGAGGGAGTCCCGCCAGGAAAGTGCCTTCGGTCAGGTTGTACTCTGCAATCTGTTTGGAGTATAAGCAACTCCTGCCCTCCAACTCTTCTTCGACAGCTACCGAAAGCTTCGCCCCGGGGACCCGAAGACTCTGGCTCCTCCGGGCATCGACTTCTGCTCACGGCCTCGCAGAGGTGTTTTGGATTACGGGCTCGGTAGCCAGTAGCTAGGGAGTCCCATAAGTGAGGACTGACTTCATGCTTGTTCCTGGAGAAAGCATAGTTACTCATCTGTGACAGGTATTCTCCAGGGACAGCAATAATCAGTCCTCACTACCCTCCCACCTCCCCTGAAGAGTTGCTACTTTTGTCCTTCCCTTGCCATCTGCTTAGTAGGGCTCTAGCTAGGGGACCTGACTGAGCAAGATGGCACCACTGGACGGAAAGAGGACCACGCATACGTGGCAGCAATCCCAAAGGCTTTCTTTGGAAGCTGGGGAATTGCTCCGCGCGGGCTCCGTCGGTGCACACTTGTTACAGGTGAATAACTATGCTACTTGTATCAAGGCATTTCAAAGTATGTTTTTGTTCCTATTGACAACCTGCTTATTAGTTGACAGGGGTAATTTGGAATCCTTCAACTCTGCTATTTACTCGAGCGCTTGGACTACTTTTACCTTTATCACAACTTCTATCAGGATGCTCTAACCTCCCTGTTTTGGTGGTATTCTCCAAAGACAGATTATTCCGAACCACACGCTCCTGGATGACCGTTGGCTTTCCCCCAATATCTAGTTTACAAGCTGCTCTATCTATGCCAGCAGCCTGGTTCCACCCTGGTTAAGGTGGAGGCCATCCTTCCAGAAAAAGCCCCTTCTTCCCCAGAATGTTACCCAGTTCCTGACAAATCTAAATCCCTCTTCCTTGTATCATCATTTCATCCACACACTAAGATTCTGGAGCTCTCCTGTCACTTGATTCCTGCGTGTGGAACAGAAATCATGTCTGAGAATGACATTCTGGAGGTCCTGGACTTCAACCTTCTACCTAAAAACCTAAACTTGACTTCCAGAACCTCCCTCCAACATTTTCCTATATCACTGGTGCTCATATGCACTAAGGAAGCTGGCTCCTTCCCAGCACTGTCTCAAATCTTATCTAGGTAACTCATGTCTGCCATCTTTGTATCAAGCAAATAAGTGACCAAGTGAGTCTCACACCCACCAGTCACCCAACTAACTACATAACTGATGACTGAATCATCAACTGAAATGGCCCTTCTAAACCTTCCCTTTGGGGCAGAAGCCCTTGGAGAGATGTCCTCAATGCTAGAGGATACTGCACACCCTGGAGGGCAGGGCCTGGCTACATGGTCAATCTGCTGCCACACAAAGGTGATGCTCTCTTTACAAGTGACCTCTCTCCTTCAGGGCAGCAATGGGGCTGACAAACTGAGGTTGGACTTTTATACTATATCCCTTGCAGGTCTCCTCTATATACCTCTGTCTTCCTTAGCTCCTCCATTACTCTAGCCTCCAGACTGGACTCATTCTCAGAGCCAGGGCTCTTTGAAAAAAAGAGTGCACACATAGGACCTTTCACCAATTAGGAGATAATCATACACGTGGCACGCAATGCAAAAAAGATTGTATATTATTTATTTTTTATTTATCAGGTTTTATATACCGCTCTATCCTTCAATCAGAGCGGTTTACAAAATAAGTAATCTTATATCTAAACAAAAGAATAACTAACACTTAATTTCAGTGAACATTGGATGGTAAAGAGATACAAGGGGTTACTTGGGGGGAGGAGAGAAGGGGTCACTTGAGAGGGGCGCTTCAAGGGTGGGAGTAAGGGAGCTAATTACAGAGAAAAATACTTTACAAGGGGGAGAATGTAGGGGGGTAGAGGGGGGTTCAGAGGGTGCTTATTTACAAATGAGAGAGTTATATACAGCGAAGTGGAAAGCTGGGGTAAGGGCTTTACTGAAGGAAGAGTAGACTATGTGATGGTCCCATAGTAATCAGCGAATAGGAAGGTCTTCAGTCTTGTCTTGAAGTCCTTCGCATCTGTAGTAGTCCTGATGTCCTGCGGGAGTGAGTTCCAAAGGGAAGGTGCAGCAAGAGACAGTGCCCTCCTGGATGTCAAGTTCATTGATTTGCAGTATGAGGCTGGTGTCTGGAGGGTGTCCATCATTGGTATAGCCCCTATCTCACTGCTGAACTACTGTCTGCATCATTGTATTAGTGAGTTTAGTTATCTAGAATTGTCAAGGGAATAGAGATACCTAAACTAAAAAGTCCTTTAGGATTATTTGGTATATGCTGTGCTATTATTTTTGTTTGCTTCTCAATGAATTCCTAATTACCTGTTAAAGAGTAATCACTTCTTGTAAATGGATTGTGGAGTCAAATTTCACTCCCTCTCTTAACTGGGATAATTATAAATTAAGGGATGTGCCTCAGGTGGATGAGAGTTGGGGGAAGAAGAACTAATACTTTCCTGTTTTCTTTTAAGACAAGGAGTCTACCTAACTAAATCAAAGAAGTTTATATAAAACCTCTAGAGCAAGTGGAGAAATAAAAGATGAAATAAAAACAAACTGTTCCCATATAAACCCACAAGCTCCCTTCTATTCTTAGCTTTAAATCACAAAGTTTGCCAGCGAAGTAATGATCACTTGCCCACAGAGGCTTTATCCACTATCAGCCTTCCCTCAGAAAAGGGCACATGCAAGGACAATTATATCATATTGCTAACAGCTGCCCAGCTGTCATGTCTTAATAGCAGTAATGTAGATAGACACTGCGAGGTGTAGAAATTACTAGCTCACAAAGGCTTTTCTACAGCTGCTTTTGGTAACCCCACCTCCCTCACTACAGAGTAATCTTGCTATTTAGAAGCACACAAGGCCCTCACTGAAGAATTACCCTTACCTGTTGTGGATGCAAGCGCATGTCACAGAAAGCCCCATGGATCTATAGTGTATCAAATTTGGCCTTTATGTTTATTCAATTTCTTGATATACCACCCAGGCTGAAGGGCATCAGAGCGACTTACAATTACTACAAGCAGGTACTGGATACATTCCCTTGTCCCCAAAGGGCTCACAATTTATGTGTACCTGAGGAAGTGCCTCCACCTCCCTTTTTTTATTTATATATTTTAGTTTTAGTATTTAACTCAAACCTTTCCAGGAATTGTTCAAGGTGAATTAAAATCAGGTACAGAATGTATTTCCCAGTCCCCGGAGGGCTTACAATCTAAATCTGTATTCTAAACTACAGACAAGGAAAAGCTGATGCAGCAATGCAAAGCAAAAAGGTTGCTGAGCTATAAAGAAACAAAACTGCTCTTGTTCCACGACTTTTCATTAGCGGTAGCTGCAGAGCGAGCAATGGCTCCATACTGCATGGAGCTGCATCAGCATGGCTTCAAATTCACAATGCAATATCCAGCAAAGGTGAGACTTACCTACTACAAAAAGAAAGCTTTAATATGCCCAAGGATGTGAAAGACTTCATCGGTTAACTACCTGGACCCAGGGAAGACTAGGCCTAAAATGGGATTCCAACTATGATTCTGTTAGAGAGGAGTGATCCTAGAAGCCTGTTACGATAATGGATAAGGAGTCGATAATGCTGAATTCCTAACTTGAGAGAATGTACTGCTTGTTACTGTTCGGCAGGCGTTTTTGCTTTCCCTCCACCCCCACCAACTCCCCTCAACAATCATTACTCAAACATCTCAGAGTTCTAAGAAGGGAGTCTAGTAACTCTAGAAGGACTGCCTGGAACAAATGGTATGGCCTATGCATCTGGGTAGCCTGGTGGACCTGCAGTGAAGAGGCTTCCACACCAGCATTAAAAGTAGCAGCCCTTCGTATTGTGGGCATGGAAGTATGGTTAATGAACTGTTAAGCGTAGTTACTCACCTGTAACAGGTGTTCTCCAGGAGCAGCAGGAATCAGTCCTCACTTATGGGTGACGTCGGCGCCGACGGAGCCCTCGCGGAGCAATTTTCCCCAGCTTTCAAAGAAAGCCTTTGGGAATTGCAGCGCGCATGCGCGGTCCCCTTCCCGCCCAAGGGTGCCATCTTAGCCAGTCAGATGACATAGCTAAAAAAGACAGCATAAAAATTTGCAAAAAAACTAAAGCAGATGATTGCAACTCCACGGGGAGGAGGGAGGGTTGTGAGGACTGATTCCTGCTGCTCCTGGAGAACACCTGTTACAGGTGAGTAACTACGCTTTCTCCAGGACCAAGCAGGAAGTCAGTCCTCACTTATGGGACTCCCAAGCTCAAGGCTACCGGAGACCCTAAGCACAAAAATGAGCTCCCTCTAGCTCAGCAGCACAGAAGGAAAGAATCTTCGCTGAATTATTACCCACCGGTAGCCCACATCCGGGATGGAGGGTAGGAGTTGCTCAGACCTCGAAGAGATTACGGAGGACTGCCTGTCCGAAAGCACTGTCCCTGCGGGACTCCCTCTCGAGACAGTAATGGGCCGCAAAAGTCTGGCTCGAAGACCAAGTAGCGGCCCGGCAGATGTCTGCCAGCGGAACAGAGCGGAGGTAAGCCACTGACGTAGCCTTTGCCCGAACGCAATGAGCCGTGACTCGACCTTCCAAGGAGAGTCCGGCTGCCCCATAAGCCCAAGAGATACAGTCCGCAACCCAGATGGACAGAGTACGCTTGGAGACCGGGAGCCCCAATTTATTGGGGTCAAAAGACACAAAAAGCTGAGCAGCTTTACGGTGCTCCCGCGTACGGTCAAGGTAGAAGTTCAAAGCCCTTCTACAGTCCAGGGTATGGAGGACCGTTTCAGCTCGGCTGGAGTGTGGTCTGGGAAAGAAGGTTGGAAGTACCACCTCCTGATTGATGTGAAAGGGGGAGACCACTTTTGGAAGAAATTTTGGGTGAGTCCGTAGGACTACCCTATTTTTGTAGAACCGAGTGTAAGGGGGATCAGACACGAGGGCCTGCAATTCACTTACGCGTCTAGCGGAAGTGAGGGCTATCAAGAACAGTGTTTTCCAAGAAAGAAAACAGAGAGAACAGGTAGCCATAGGTTCAAAAGGCGGACAGGTGATCCGCTGTAAAACCACATTCAGGTCCCAGTCAGGCGCTGGCGGGCGCAGAGGTGGTTTAAGTAGAAGGAGACCTCGGAGAAACCTCGCTACGAGAGGGTCGTTGGAGAGAGGTCTGCCGTCCACCGGCACATGATGTGCTGAAAGAGCACTGAGGTGAACTTTGACGGAGTTGGACTTAAGTCCCAGATTAGAGAGGTAAAGCAAGTACTGCAAGACCACCGACACCGGGCAGGAGAAGGGATCCTGAGACTGTCGGGTACACCAAACGGAAAAGCGACGCCATTTAAGGGCGTAGCATTTTCGAGTAGAAGGTCGCCGAGAAGCTAGGACGACCTCTTCCACCTCTGCCGGCAGGAGGAGGGGAGCAAGGACTACCCTCTCAGCAGCCAGGCCATTAGATTGAGAGACCTGAGGTTGGGGTGTAGCAGAGACCCCTGATCCTGAGTGAGGAGATCCGGTTGAAACCCCAGAGGGAACGGATCCTCCACCGCTAATTGCAGCAGGAGTGGAAACCACGGCTGTCTGGCCAGCGAGGAGCCACCAGGATCATGAAGGCTTTGTCTCGGAGAACCTTGAAGAGAGTCCGAGAGACTAGCGGGATGGGAGGGAAAGCATACAGAAGGCTCCCCGACCATGAGAGTAGAAAAGCGTCCGCCGCAACCCGAAGGGGGTGTGGCTGACGAGAGCAGAAGCGAGGAAGTTGCCGGTTGTGAGGACTGGCAAAGAGATCCACCGTGGGGAGGCCCCACTTTAGAAAGAGCTTCTGAACTACCAAGGGATCCAGACGCCACTCGTGCGGCTGGAGGATCCTGCTGAGTTTGTCCGCCAGGCAATTCTCTTGGCCTGGGAGATAAACTGCCTTGAGGAGAACGCCGTGACTGACGGCCCAAGAGCAGAGCTTCTGTGCCTCCCGACAGAGGAGGAAGGAGCCCGTGCCCCCCTGCTTGTTCACATAGAACATGGCAACTTGATTGTCCGTCTGGACAAGGACGGACTGGTGAGAAGTCAGGTGGGAGAAGGCCTTGAGAGCCAGGCGGATCGCCCTGAGCTCCAGGAAGTTGATCTGCTGAGCAGACTCCCACGTGGTCCAGAGGCCCTGAGTACGTGCCCCTTGGCAATGCGCTCCCCAGCCCAGGAGGGATGCATCTGTTGTCAGCACCCGGGCCGGCTGAGGTGACTGGAAAGGCATGCCGAATATCAGGTTCGGCCATTGAAGCCACCACCGGAGAGACGAGATCAGCGGCTCGGAGACGCGCACTAGGTCTGCTAGGCCGCCTGTGGCTTGTCGCCACTGCCGGCGGAGACACCATTGAGCAGGCCGCATATTCAGGCGGGCATTGGGGGTCACATGGACGGTGGAAGCCATATGGCCGAGTAGTCTCAGGAAGCGCCTGGCGGAGACCAGGGGCTGGCTGCGAAAACGGTCGGCTAGGTCCATGAGCCGTTGAGCCCTGTCGAGCGGTAGGTACGCTCGTGCCTGAGGGGTGTGCAGCCTTGCGCCGATGAACTCGAGATCCTGTGAGGGGAGCAAAGTGGACTTTGCGAAGTTTATAACAAAGCCCAAGTACTGCAGAAGAGTCACCGTGCGGCGCGTGGCGTTGGTGACCTCCGGAGCGGACGCTGCTCTGATGAGCCAGTCGTCGAGGTACGGAAAGACATAGAGGCCGTGAAGCCGGAGATGGGCCGCCACCACCGCGAGACATTTTGTGAAGACTCGCGGTGCGGAGGACAGGCCAAAGGGCAGTACTCTGTACTGGTAATGATTTCCTGCCACCACAAACCTTAGGTATTGGCGGTGGCTTGGGTGGATGAGGATGTGCGTGTAGGCATCCTTTAGATCCAAGGAGCATAGCCAATCTCCCTGCTGGAGGTAGGGCAGAAGGATTCCAAGGGTAAGCATCTTGAACTTCTCCCGCACGAGGAACTTGTTGAGGTTGCGCAAGTCCAGGATGGGTCTGAGGCCTCCTGTTCTTTTTGGTATTAGAAAATACCGGGAATAGAAGCCTTGACACTTCAGGTGGTGGGGCACCGGTTCCACCGCCTGATCCTGTAGAAGACCTGCTAACTCCTGAAGGAGTAATTCCCTGTGCAGAGGGGGTCGTGGAGGTTCTCCCGGAAAATAGGAGGGAGGGACCTGGTGGAAGTGGAGAAGATAGCCTTCTCGCACGACTTGAAGCACCCAGGTATCTGAGGTGATGCTGGACCACCTGTGGGCGAAGTGAACCAGCCGGCCTCCGGTGCTGGGAGGAGCCAGCGGGGGGGGAGAGGCTATGCTTAAGGAGTCAAAAAACCCCACCCTGCGGAGCAGGGGCTGGTGGTGCAGGCTTGGGGGCTTGCTGCCTACGGGACCCGTTACCCCGTCCCTTGGCCTGCTGGCCCTGTTGGGGAGCTGCAGGGGCCTGATAGTGGGGGTATTGTTTGTAGGCAGTCGCCTTCCTCGGGTAAAAGGACTTCTTTCCCGAGCCCTTCTTTTTCTGGGAAGGGGCGGAGGTCTTCCTAGAAAGCCTAGTCCTGGTGAGAGTCTCTGTCTCAATTTGTGCAGCCTTATCAGCCATGGGCTTGCCAAAGAGGTTTTCGCCTTGGCAAGGGACATCGACCAACTTGTCCTGCACCCAGGGCTCAAGGTCAGACGACTGAAGCCAAGCCTGTCGGCGGGCACCGATGCCGGCTGCGGCCACTCGAGCCGATGCTTCAAAGCCATCATAGGCTGCTCGGGACATGAATTTTGAGCATTCCCGAATGCCAGTGGACAAGGCCAGGAACCTCCGCAAGGGTTCCTCGGACAAATCAGCGGAGAAGCCGGCTAGCTCTTTAGCCAGGTCTCGGAGATACATGCCCATGTATAGCTGGTAGGTCTGGACACGACAGGCGAGCATAGAGCCCTGGAAACACTTTTTACCAAGGCCATCCAGGTTACGGGCCTCCCTGCCAGGAGGCACCGAGGAGTGCATCTTCTGGCTCTTAAGACGATGCATGGCCGATTCCACTACCATGGAATGGTGTGGTAGCTGTGCTTTCTGGAAACCAGGACTCTTGCGGACTCGATAGATAGAATCGACCCGCTTGCTCAGGACCGGCGAGGTGGCCGGACTCTCCCACATACGGAAGAGTAGTCATTCCAGCATGGGAGGAACCGGTACAGTAAAGTGTTCCCTGGCGGGAGAGTCATACTGGAGGGCGTCGAGCTCTTCGGCTCGAGGCTCCTCCTCGGGATCCGCAGGGAAGGCCAAAGCCTTGGCCATATCCCTGACGAAGTCCGAGAACCGGGCATCCTCCGGGGGGGACTGCTTCCGAGGTTCGGACTCAGGTGAGTCCGAGGGGACACACCGAGTCCGAAAAGAATCAGGCGACTCTTCCTCTTCAGACTCCCAGACCGACTCCGACGAGGACTCGGTGGGGTTGGCCCGGGCAGGGCGCGGCGCCTGCCGCCCCGACGCCGAGGGAGTCGGCGTCGGCGACCTCGGTCCCGAACGGGAGGCCGAGGGCGACCTCGACCGAGGATCGACTCGAGTTCGCATCGACTCGAGGATCGGCTCGGTCTCCGGGGTCGACTTCGACGTCGACGTCCCGGCGGTCGGGGCAGCGGTGCCAGCGAAGCCAGCGAGCAGTGCCCGCTGCTGGTCCATGAAGGCAGACAGTCTGCTCTCCAAGGCCGTCAACCTGAGTCCGAGCTCAGGTGACCCAGCAGCCCCCGACTCGGGCCCCGACGGCGTCGGGCCCGACGTCGGCTGTCGTGGAGGCGAGTCCAGAAGGACCACAGGACTTACCCGAGCAGGCAGCTCCGACTCCAGGCGAGGTCGCTTCATGAGGTGCTCCTTCTCCAAGGACCCGGGGCGGCTATCGGGGCTATGCGACCTGGCCCTCGCGGAGCCAGGAGCGTCCACCGACGCCGCCCTCGCGGGTTTCACCTTCCGTCGATGGTCCCCGGAGGGAGAACCCCTGTCGGAGGAACTCCGGCGACGGTCCGAGCTGGAACCCCTGGACGCGGAGGCCTCCGACGAGGTCCCGGTACGGCTGGGGTCAGCGAAGATTCTATCCCGCTGATGCCGCCGACTTCTCAACGCTTTGGAGGATAGTTTGCCACAAGGCCCACAGATCATTTCTTCATGATCCGGGCCCAGGCAGCGGAGGCAATTGTCGTGTGTGTCAGTTAGTGACATATTTCGGTCACACTGACCACACCGCTTGAAACCACTGGCAGCCATCAGGGGAAAAAGGGCCCCGGCGAGGTCAAAGGACCGGGCTGCCAGGGAAAAACCGAAACGAAAACTGACTAAGTCAGAAAAACCGAAAAATAAGAAGAGGACTCGTGACCGGCGTCGGGAGTCCGGCGGGAAAGAGACCGGCGTCGAACCGAATGGAAAAACAGAGTAATTCTAAAGAAAATCAACTTTTTCGCGGGGACACGACGGGTACGTCTGTAGGGCTCCGCGGAAAAAAGAAGACTGGCTAAGATGGCACCCTTGGGCGGGAAGGGGACCGCGCATGCGCGCTGCAATTCCCAAAGGCTTTCTTTGAAAGCTGGGGAAAATTGCTCCGCGAGGGCTCCGTCGGCGCCGACGTCACCCATAAGTGAGGACTGACTTCCTGCTTGGTCCTGGAGAATAAAGCATAACTTGTTAGACAAAAAATGGCACAAACACAGGAAGTGGATAGAAGAACATATGAGAAGGCAGCTGAAGTTTGAATGAGAAGCAAAGTTTCCTATAATGTCTGCTAGATGAGCGAGTCACTAAGAGGTGGCGGCTTGAGTGGTGTCACGCCACCACCACTTGCCTCTAGATTAGAGGGGCGTGGAATATTGAAGAAACTTTCTGCTGTATGCTTTTTCAGCTTTCTTAAACTATTTCCCTGCAATGTCCTCTGGGAACTGTAGTCCTTATTCAGCTATATGAGTGCACCATGCAGAAAGCTGTAGTCAGGCTCAAGTAGGTAAGGCAAATGACAGAAATTTATTATTTTTATTATTGGTTCAGGATTCTTTGAAGCAAAAATTGTCCAAAACATATCCAACCACAAAATGCAGTTTTAAAGGTTCTCTCTATTGCAGGATACACAGTCTTTACCAGCAAGCCTAATTGTTTTCCCTTCTTAGCTTTGCTGGCTAAAGCACCAAACAAAAAGCACATTTAAAGTCTGTGGTAAACTTCCCCTTTATAAACACCAGGGAACACAGCCACCCTGCTTGTGATATAAGGGTACCTTTTTCCTGGGAGACCTTCTTTCAGGACTGGCTTGCTTTTTCTACGTTTATACTTCCAGGGTTCTAGCTCCAACCCCACCCTACTCAGGTGACGGCAATCAGCCTGACTCCAGGCACCTGAGTGCTTGAAGCATTCACTGCCTAAAGGGTTCTGAGGCTTGTATCCTCTCCCTTTCATTCCACTAGGGGGAGCCTGAAATGTTTTCCACGTGGAAGTTTTCTGATCCCTGGAGGTGTTTATGGCTTTCCTACCCTGTCTTGGTAAAAGGGGACCCTTTACTAGGGTGAATTCCCTGTCTCTTTGTCCTCCCCTGGACTCTGGATAGGCCTCCTTGCCACATATCCCCCTACTTAAGATATTACGGGCTGGCGGAGGTTGTTGAAGCTCCTCCGAACAGTCCGTAATCCTGGATAAGGCATCTACATTGTGGTGTAGCTTCCCTGCCCGATGCTCTATCTTAAAATCAAAAGTTTGCAGGGCCATATACCATCTGGTTAATCGCGCATTGTGGTTCTTCATCTGTTGGAGCCACTTCAAGGGTGCGTGATAGGTAACTAGCAGGAATTTTCATCCGGTGAGGTAGAACCGGAGGGTCTCTATTGCCCATTTGATGGCGAGGCACTCTTTCTCAATCGTAGAGTAGTGCTGCTCTGCCGGGGACAACTTCCTACTAAGGAACATCACAGGATGCTCATTTCCTTCATGCTTTTGGGACAAGACGGCCCCTAAGCCTACGTCAGAGGAATCCGTCTGTACAATGAAGGGCTGCGTGAAATCCACCCCGCGTAACACCGGGGCTGTGCAAAGCCGCTCTTTCAATCGGTTGAAAACCCTCTCCGCATCCAGGGTCCAACGGAGTTGATTTGGGCAATTCTTTTTTTAACATGTCTGTAAAGATGGAACTTTCTTCCGCGAAGCGTGACAGGAACCTCCTGTAATAGCCGATCAGGCCTAGAAAGCTTCTTAATTGCTTATTTGTTGTGGGACGAGGAAAGTTCTTGATGCTGTCCACTTTGTCAATCAAGGGCTTGATCCTTCCCCGGCCTACCATATGCCACAGGTATTTCACTTCTCGCTTGGCGAAGGCACACTTGCTCGGGTTCAGGGTGAGGCCCTCCTGCCTCATAGATCGCAGGACGGCTTCAACCCTCGGGATATGTTCTACCCAACTGCAACTGTGGATAATAATATCGTCCATATATGTGAAAGCATATTCTTGATGAGGACGCAGGACTTGATCCACGAGTCTCTGGCAGGTCGCCATGGCGCCATGAAGGCCAAAGGGCATCCTCAAACTGGAATAGCCCAATCGGGGTGCTGAAGGCAGTCTTCGGCCAAGATTCCCTAGTCAACGGAATCTGCCAGTATACCTTCGTCATGTCTAGGGTGGTCAAAAACTGGGCCTGCCCCAAGCGGTCCAAAAGCTCCTCAATACGGGGCATCGGGTAAGCGTTGAATACCGAGATGGCATTCACCTGTCTGAAATCTATACAGAAGCGTAATGTACCATCCGGTTTTGGAACCAGAACAATGGGACTGCACCACAGGCTCCTTGATTCTTCAATAACACCCATCTCCAACATCTCGCGCACAAGTGCCATGACCTCCTGCTTTTTAGCTTCTGGTAGGCGGTAGGGTCGTTGTCTGACCATCTTCCCCGGTGGTGTCAGGATCTCATGCGCCACCAGTCGGGTTTCACCCGGGATCGGGGTCAGTACATCCGGGAACCTCTCCAATAGTCGAGCCAGATCCCATCTCTGGACCAACGATAGTTCTTCCCCTACTTGGGGCTCCAGGTTCTTTCTGCAGTCTGCTACTTGAGGTCCCAGGCCATCCTTCTCAGTCTCCTCCATTCTCTCTCCACAGGTGGCTGTCAGGCTTTTCATCTCGGCCCCTCCAGTGGAACCAAATCCAGAGGCTTCTCGTTCCATAGGAGACAACATGGGGACCTCTTCCAGTGGGGGAAACCCCACTCTCTCGCACAGCAGATGGGCAATCTGGTTGCCTACCTTCACATGGTAGTCTTCGTTGCCAAAATTAAACAGCAATACCTTTACACTCCCTCTATAATCAGGGTTGATCACCCCAGCTCCGACGTCCAGGAAATATTTCAGAGCCAGACCCGATCGCGGTGCTATCCGATTATAACATCCTACTGGTATCTCCATTTGAAGGCCAGTATCAATGAGAGCCTTTCCACGGCTGGGTATCACCCGATCTTCGGCACTGCATAAATCATAGCCCGCGGCTTGCGAGGACGCCCTCCTGGGAGCCTGGGCCTTCTCGGACATCTTACAAAATTTTAATATGAACTTCTGTTTAAGGGGCGCAACACTTCCCAGGGGTTCTTTCCCTTGGTTCTCACTTGGCTTTTGGGGGTTCTCAAAAAGAGGGCCAGGGACCATCGTCATCATGCCCTCCCCTTTTCTCCCAAGGCCTTTCTCTAATCCTTCCCTAAATTGGGGCCAATCCCTTCCCAATACTAAATCATAGGGTAGTTTTGGAACCACTGCCACGAGAACTTCTTTCTGCACCCCCAACCTTTTATCCCTACTCTATACACAGGGTAGAAAGAGGCAGCTCCATGTATGCACCTAATTTGCACCTGCCCTTCCGGCTTCCTCTGATGAGACTCATCCTGGGCCTCAATTGCCTGCCAAAGCTTTCGTGACACCATGCTTTGGTCGGCCCCAGAGTCGAGCAGAGCAAGGGTAGTGACCCCCTGTATATTAACATTTAATAGAAATCCCTCTCCTAGATGTTTCACATTGGTACCAGTTAATCCCATATGGTCTTTGCATCGCCTCCGCAGGTGTCCCATCTCCCCACAACGATAGCATTTTTTCTCAGCCCACTTATTCTCATGAGCAGACACACAAGTTTTAAGACATTTTACATTATTTCCCTGTTTCTTTTCTGATAAATCAAAACTGGCCTCTGCCCCTACTTTTGGAGGGCCCACTTCTGGGGGAAACGCTAATTCAGCTTCCATGTAGCGCTCCGCAAAAAGGGTTGCCTCACCTGTGCTCTGGCAGTTTTGCTGAATCAGAAAGGATTGTACCCTTTTAGGTACTGCAGCCATAAATTGCTCCAATATCACCATATCCACCACATCCATTGTTTTCCCTTCCGGGGCTAGCCACTTTAAAGCTAAACCTCGAATTCTCTGGCTTAAGGCCTTAGGTGTCTCTCCGGCCTTTAAGACTGTGGCTCTAAACATACGGTGATACAACATTTTTGTTAACCCTAATCGGTTTCTAATTGCATTTTTTACTGCATTATAGTCCATGGCCTGGGCAGCTGGCATAGCCCTATATGCAGCTAGGGCTTCTCCTGTTAAGGAGGTTGCCAATCTCACCGCCCACTGGCTACCTGGCCAACCCACGGCTTGAGCCACCCTCTCAAATGACTCCAAGAAGTCATCTATGTCATCATCAGGAGAAAGTTTTCCAAAGGTAAACGCGCCACTGGTGTGTGCGCCTGCTAGATTGTCCACTTGTGGCATCGCTGGTCCCTCCGGGGTTAGTGTTCCTCCACTTCCTTGCCTCTGGGAAGTAATAAGGGCTTCCACTAAGTCCAGGACAGGCTTTTGCTTCTCCCTCATAGCCGCCGCTGCATTCTCCTGCGCTAGCTGGGCCAACTCCTGCTGGCGTTAAAACTGAGTGGCCATCCATTGCACCAGCTCCTTTGGATCCATCTCCGGCGATAACTTGCTCCTGTGTTGACTCTCGAAGAAAAAAAAAAACTTTTCTTTTCCTCCTTCTGTGCTATTACTCTTGTAAGTGTATATCCTGGATGGTAGAAAATCCTGAGTGGTAGAAAATCCTCATAACTACGCCACTGTCACGCCACCACCACTCGCCTCTAGGTTAGAGGGGCGTGGATTATTGAAGGAACTTTCTGTTGTATGCTTTTTCAGCTTTTTTAAAAACCTATTTCCCTGCAATGCCCTCTGGGAACTGTAGTCCTTATTCAGCTGTATGAGTGCACCATGCAGAAAGCTGTAGTCAGGCTCAAGTAGGTAAGGCAAATGACAGAAATTTATTATTTTTATATGCACAATGTTTCGATCATACCACACAAAGGATTGTTGGTTCAGGATTCTTTGAAGCAAAAATTGTCCAAAACATATCCAATCACAAAATGCAGTTTTAAAGGTTCTCTCTATTGCAGGATACAGTCTTTACCAGCAAGCCTAATTGTATTCCATTCTTAGCTTTGCTAGCTAAAGCACCAAACAAAAAGCACATTTAAAGTCTGTGGTAAACTTCCCCTTTATAAACACCAGGGAACACAGCCACCCTGCTTGTGATATAAGGGTACCTTTTTCCTGGGAGACCTTCTTTCAGGACTGGCTTGCTTTTTCTACGTTCCCCAGGTTTACAGCTTGGCACAAGGAACAGTCCATGGGAGTGTCGTCCTCCTCAATCAGCTTCACCTCGGGCTCTCCCAGCTGCGTAGGCTCTGACTCCCCATCCTGCTCAGCATGCTCAGCTAACAGCCTCCCGGGGGATCTTGGAGTCTCTCTTGTTCCTGGCTCCAAACTCTCCTGCAGCTGTGCTACATGCCAAATAGCACTCTCTCCAGCTGGAAGCTCTGTTCCTCTGCTCTGCTCAGCCTGGCTTCCTGCTTCTCCTCTCCTCCTTTCTTCTAAATCATACTCTGCTCTGGGTTTATACTTCCAGGGCTCTAGCTCCAACCCCACCCTACTCAGGTGACGGCAATCAGCCTGACTCCGAGCACCTGAGTGCTTGAAGCATTCACTGCCTAAAGGGTTCTGAGCCTTGTATCCTCTCCCCTTCATTCCACTAGGGGGAGCCTGAAATGTTTTCCACGTGGAAGTTTTCTGATCCCTGGAGGTATTTATGGCTTTCCTACCCTGTCTTGGTATAAGGGGGCCATTTACTAGGGTGAATTCCCTGTCTCTTTGTCCTCCCCTGGACTCTGGATAGGCCTCCTTGCCACAGTGGCTATCTCCATACCTGGAAGAGGACTGAATTATTATAGAATGTTTCACAATGTATTTTAAGTTCTGTTAATGTTAGGTGATTATTACATGTCCTTGATGTGTGCATAGTATGCATGAGAATGAAAGCATGGACATAAAAAGGAGAACGAGAAGATATGTAAGTGCTTGCATAGGGATTATGATTAGGAATGGCAAATGTTCTAGGATGTAGGCTGCAGGCATTTAAAGAATGCAGGAACTTTGAGTTATGAGTTGAATGGGAGTGCAAATTCCTAAATGATAGGAGTGCTGTTATCCACAGTAAGAAGGAAGATTGGACAATGATGAGGTTGATGTGGGCTTATTTTGAAATTGAGAGGGTTGAGAATATTGTATGGGGAACTGGGGGTGATGTGAAATGTAAGATGGGAATAGATATGGATGGATTGGAGAGATATGAATAGTTGAGAAGAACATAACTCCAAGGAGAGGAGGGATAGTTGAGAGGACTTTTCTTACTGTCCATGAAGAACAAATGCTACAGATGAGTAACTACACTTTCTCCATAGACAATCAGGGTAAGTCCTCATGTGGGAATCCCTAGCTTCAGGCTTCCTTGAACAAAAAAGCGAAGAATAATATGCCCAACTGGGGCCAACATATAATATTTTGTTGGCAACAGGCCTTTTATCATTATTTTTTTTAAGTCAGCCTGAACTGAAAGAAATTGGCCTAGGGGGCTGGAGTTGGATTCCACTCACTGAAAAGATTCTGCAGTAATTTATTTATTTATTTATTACAGTTTCTTATATACCGCGCTATTTAGAATCAGCGCGGTTTACATCATAACAGAACGACCATAACGACAAGCTGTCAGGTTTTACATCGAACAGGAGTACAAACTTGGATAACAGGGTTAACTATATACATAAGCTATTTACACTGTAGATAATACATGTAAGGGCCATTCTAGATTGGGTCATGACTGGCCAAATCTGCTTTCACAATGGGAATCCTCATCCAGACAGTAGGGAGAAGAGAAAGAGAGAACCAAAGTCTATGCTGTAGTTCTGCATAACTCTTCCATGGAGAAGCGCAAGTGGGTTACCGATTTAGCCATGGTTCTAACATGATCATCAAGGTTTAGGCCTGCCTGGGCATAAACAAAAGAAATACAGTCTGCAAGCCAAATTGACAAAGGGCGTTTTGAGACAGAAGACTCAGGTTTACTGGTGTCAAAAAAAAGACTTAATGGACTTTCTATGGGCTTTCATCCACTCCAAGTAGAAAGTCACGAGTTGTTTACAGTCCAACATCTGCAACGCAGCTTCCTCTGTGAGAATGTGGTTTCAGAAAACATGTTGGGAGGGCAACTGACTAATTAAGATGGAAGTCAGACACCACTTTAGGAAGAAACTTGGGGCAAGTATGTAGCACTACTCTATTGTGAAAGAATTTTGTGTAAGGTGGATGAACTACTAAAGCCTGAACCTCACTCACTCTGCATGCTGAAGTGACTGCCACCAAAAATAAAACCTTCCAGGTCAAAATTTCAGAGGACAAGTATTTGGTGACTTGAAAGGGGATGCATAAGTACCACACTGAGGTCCCAAGATACTGCGGGTGGCTTAAAGGGAGTTTTCAGAATAAGAAAGGCCTGCATGAAGCGGGTAAATAAGGGCTGTACAGAGATGGGTTTACCTTCTACTCCCCTGATGGCAAGCTCCAACTGCACTGAGCTGAACCCTTATGGAGTTGGACATGAGTACCTACTCAGACAGGTGCAGAAGGTATTCAAGCACTGTTTGTGTGGGACAGTTGAAAGGATCTATGCGCAGTTCCCCACATCAGACAGCAAACATCTTCCACTTGAAAGCATAAGACCTTCTCATTAAGGCCTATCTGGAAGCCAAAAGGATACTGGTGTCACCAACTGTCAGCTTGAGAATGGACTAAGTTAGCCTTTCCACATCCAAACTGTGAGAGGTTAGGGACTTGATACTGGGATGCAACATCGTTACATTCTCCTGCAGTATCCAATTTGATGCTTGCTCTAAATGTACTAGTTCTTGAATGTAGAGTTCTAGAAGTAGTGGGAACCATAGTGAGAATCATCGAAACTCTGTCCCTTCTGAACTTCAGGAGGGTCTTGAAAATAAGAGGTATTTGGAGGATACACATACAGAAGAAATCTCCTCCCAATCGAGAAGGAATGCATGAGGCTGGTTTCATGTGTGGCCCCATTCTGGGGCAGAACTGAGGCATTTGGGCATTCTGTGTGGCAGGGAAGAGATCTAATGAGGGGCGCACCCACTGCCAAAAGATGCAGATAGCCACTTCCCTGTCGAGAGTCCACTCATGAGGTTTAAGGACCCTGCTCAGCCTGTCTGCCTGAGTAGTGTGTTTGCTGGGTAGATAAGTAACTCTCAGTTCCATCCTGTGAGAGATGGCAAATTTCCACAATCAGACCATTTAACAATACAGAAGGTATGACCCTTTTCCTCTGTGCTTGTTTACGCAGAACATGGTAAACTGACAGTCAGTCTGTATCAGAACGATTTAGTTGGATAACTGATTTTTGAAAGCTCTTAGAACCTTCATTACTGCTCTTAATTCCAAGAAGACAACCTGATGGAGGCTTTCTTGGAAGGGCCCGTATCCCTGAGTGTGGAACCCATTGAGGTGAGCTCCCCGCCCCAGTTTGAACGAATCTGTCGTTAGAAGTTTCACATGGCAAGGAATTTGGAAGGGCAGAACTTTGAACAGATTTTCATGGATAGTCCACCAGTTTAGAGACTGAACTAATGGACAAGTAACAGACGGAGCATCATTGAGCTCTTTTGTGGCTTGAGTCCTTTACGTGTTCAATGTCCACTGAGCCTGTCTCATATGGAAACATGTCGAGGGTGTTATATTAACAGTTGACGCCAAATGGCCTAATAATCTTAGCATGGCATGAGCTGACGTCTGATGACTTGTTTGAACCCCTGGGCTATCAGTATCAATTTGGATAATCCATTGTGTGGGTGGAAAGCTTTCAACTGAATAATGGTGAGCAGAGCTCCGATGAATTTCAATTGCTGGGAGGGACGAAAGGGTGGGAGTCTGAATAACTTGTAGTTCCCTTAGTAGTTCCATCATCTAAAATGGTGCTCCACATGGATCCCAGAATTCCTTCCGGAATAGTGTTCTTCAGCAGCCAGTCATCCAAGTAGGGAAAAATGTGCACGCCCAGCCTGAGAAGAAAGGCTACTATTATGGCAAGGCATTTTGTGAATACCCAAGGATCTGACATGAGGCCAAAAAGCAGTACACAGTCTGGACATGCTGTTTTCCTACAATGAATCAGATAGTTCCCCTGACTTGAATGTATCTGCATGTAGGTATAAGCATCCTTGAGATCCAGAGAGCCCCGGGTCGGAAGGTACTCAACTGGCTACTAGGTAAGAGCTGAAGACTTTTCAGAGAAAAGCCAGCATCTATGATGTGGCTGGATCAAAACCCTCGGGATGTCTGACTGCTGATGTAGCTGCGCATGAAATGAGAGTCAAAAGCTGCAAAGATGTCTTGCACATTGGGACATCGAATGTACAAAGCATGAACCAAAGGAAGTTGGAGGTGCTCAAGAATGAAATAGAACGTCTACAACTCGATCTGTTGGGTGTTAGCGAACTGAAATGGACTGACATTGGGCACTTTGCATGGTCTACTATACTGGACATGAAAGACAAAGAAATGGTGTTGCAATTATAATCAAGAGGAAACTTGCAAGAACTATAATGAAATTCAATGCATCCAGTGAATGCTTAATTTCTATTCGTCTACACCCATCAATACAACTATAATTCAGGTATATGCCCCAACAACAGATGCAGAAGAGGATGAACAAGTACAAGCTGAAATTGACAGAACATGCAAACAGGATATCCTGATAGTCTTGGGTGACTGGAAAGCAAAGGTTGGCAAGAAAGACAGAGGCAAAGTGGTTGGAAGGCGTAGTTACTCACCTATAACAGCAGGAATCAGTCATCAAATATGGGTGACTTCGGTGCCGACGGAACCCTCGTGCGGAGCAAATCCCCAGCTTTCAGAGAAAGCCTTTGGTAGTTGCCATCATGCACGCGCGGTCCCCTTTCCGCCCAAGGGTGCCATCTTGTTCAGTCAAACGACATAGCTAAAAAGATGGCAAAAAGAACAAAAACTAATAAAAGGACTGCAACTCCAAGGGGAGGAGGGAGGGTTGTGAGACCTGATTCCTGCTGTCCCCAGAGAACACCTGTTACAGGTGAGTAACTACGCTTTCTCTGGGAACAAGCAGGAAGTCAATCCTCACTTATGGGACTCCCCAACTATAGGCTACCAAGAACCCATAGCTAAAAAAGGCTCCCTCTACGAGAGCCGCAAGCAGCCACAATAGAAATCTAAACTAAAGGAATAGCACTCCAATAGCCTGAACACAGAAGGGTCAGAGGGCAGGAGTTGCCTAGCCCTCGAAAAGGTTACAAAGTACAGCCTGGCCAAAGGCACTGTCCCGTCGGGACTCCCTGTCCAGGCAATAATGGGTTGCGAAAGTCTGACTCGAAGACCAGGTGCTGGCCCGGCAGATATCTGCCAGAGGAACAGAGCGCAAATGAACCACGGATGCTGCCATGGCCCTGACCCTATGGGCCATAACACGACCCTATGGGCCATAACACGACCCTCCATTGGAAGCTCAGCTGCCTTGTATGACCAGGCAATACAGACTGCTACCCAGGTGGACCGCGAACGCTTTGATACCACCACCCCCAGCTTACTGGGGTCGTAGGATACGAAAAGCTGAGAAGCCTTCCGATGCGCTTGTATACACTGGATATAGAAGGCCAACGCCCTCTTACAGTCCAGGGTATGCAGGACCGTCTCTGCCCGACTGGCATGCGACCTGGGAAAAAAGGTAGGCAGAACAACCTCCTGTTTGAGGTGGAACGAGGAGACCACTTTCAGAAGGAACTTGCGGTGCGTGCGAAGCACCACCCGGTTCCTATAGAATCAGGTGTAAGGCCTTTCTGACACTAGGGCCTGGAGCTCACTCACCCTCCGGGCAGACGTGAGTGCCACCAAGAAAATCACTTTCCAAGAGAGACAGCGTAGATGGCAGATCACCATCGGTTCAAAGGGCGGCCTAGTAAGCTGCCCTAACACCACATTCAGATCCCATTCGGTCGCCGGGGGACGGACTGGGGGTTTCAAGAGAAGTAAGCCCCTCAGAAACCGAGAGACAAAGGGGTGGGCAGAGAGAGGCTTCTCATCCACTGGAAAGTGGTTCGCCGCAAGGGCATGAGGTGCACTCTGAGTTGGACTTGAGGCCCAAATCAGAGAGGTGGAGAAGGTATTACAGAAAACCACCCCCACCGGGCAAGAGAAAGGATCCACCTCCTGCTCCTCGCACCACGACGCAAATCTGCGCCACTTGAAGGCGTAGGCCCGCCTAGTCGGCCTCTGCGAGGCAAGACCTCCTCAATATTCCTTGGAAGGAGGAGTGCAGCGAGAATTACCCTTTCAGCAGCCACGCCATCAAGGTGAGGGAGCTGAGGTTGGGGTGCGGGAGAGAGCCCACCTCCTGAGATAGGAGGCATAGGGAGGACCCCAAGGGAATAGGAGCCTCCACCGCTAGCTGCAGAAGAAGCGGGAACCAGGGTTGCCTGGGCCACCATGGAGCGATAAGGATGACAGAGGCTCTGTCCTGGAGAATCTTGAACAGAGTCTTGGCCTCCAGAGGCATCGGGGGAAATGCATACAGAAGGCACACCGACCATGATACCAGAAACACATCGGCAGCCACCCTGTCCGGATGCAGCAGCTGGGAGCAGAAACGAGGCAACTGTTGATTGCCCGGACTCGCAAATAGGTCCATCACCAGCTGCCCCCAAATCCAGAAAAGGCAATTGGCTACCCCACGGGTCCAGCTGTCATTCGTGGGGCTGGAGAATCCTGCTGAGCCTGTTGGCTAGCCAGTTGTCCTGGCCCGGCAGGTAGACTTCTCGGAGACGAATGCCATGTCGGGCTGCGAACGAGCACAGGTCCAGGGTTTCCTGACATAAGGGACGGGACCCCGTACCACCCTGCTTGTTCACATAAAACATGGCCACCTGGTTGTCTGTAAGCAACCAAGACAGGTTCGTGGGCCAGAAGCTGCCTGAAGACTTCTAGGGTTATGCGGATGGCGCAGAGTTCCAAGAAATTGATTTGTTGGGTCCTCTCGCTCAGGGACTAAACTCCCTGAGTACAGAAACCAAGGTAATGGGCCCCCCAGCCCAGCAGGGATTCATCTGTGGTCAGGATCATCGTGTGCAGAGGAGCCTGAAAAGGCATTCCCGCCTCCAAGTGATGCAGTTGGAGCCACCAGGCCAAGGACCGTACCAGACACCTGGACACTTTGACCCTATCCTGGAGTCGCCCTGTCGCCTGAGACCGCTGGTCTCTGAGACACCAATGAGCGGTCCGCATATGGAGGCGGGCATCTGGGGTCACACAGACTGTGGAAGCCATGTGCCCGAGGAGGCGCAGGAATTGTCTTGCTGACACTACAGACCTGCGACTCACTTGTCCTGCCAGAGCCAGAAGCCTGCTTGCCCTGTCTGCAGGCAGAAAGGCCTTCGCCTGAAGGGTGTTGATTCTGGCCCCAATGAACTCCAGCTGTGGAGTCAGCGTGAGGCTGGACTTGGGGTAGTTGGATTACGAACCCTATGTGTTGCAGCACCTGGATGGTGCAACTTGTGGCCTGGTGGACCTTGCTGGCTGAAATGCCTCTGATGAGCCAGTCGTCGAGATAGGGGAAGGCAAAGACCCTTTGGAGCCTGAGGAAGGCAGCAACCACTGCCAGGCACTTTGTGAACACCCTGGGGGCTGAGGCAAGGCCAAAGGGAAGTACCTTGTACTGGTAATAATTGCCCCCCACCACAAAGCGCAGATATTGCCTGTGGCTTGGGTGTATTAGGATGTGTGTATATGCATCTTTTAGGTCTAAGAAGCATAGCCAGTCTCCCTGCTGGAGGTAAGGCAGCAATATTCCTAACAGGGGCTATACATTTCAAAAAAAAGGTAAGAATTTGTGTTTTTTTTAATTGATAGCTCTCTGACTAGGAGCTCTTAAAAGGGTTTTGGTACTTTTTAAAACAAAGTTACATTATTTTTGGTGCTTTAGTTTAAAAGGAGAAATATTTTCTTTAGTGGGGCAGGTTTAAAACTCTGCTTTGGTAACTTTCTCTTGGGAGCTGCTGACACCTAATCAGAAGTTAGTGGGCCTGATTATCCTATGAAAGAACTGAGAGCAGATGAGGTCTGCATAAAAGATTTCAGAGCCCTGAACTGTTGAGGCATTCCTAACTAGGGCTATACATTTCAAACAAAGGTAAGAATTTGTGGGGAGAGTTTTTATTTTAATTGCTAGCTCTCTGACTGGGAGCTCTTAAAAGGGTTTTAGTACATTTTTAAAACAAAGTTACATTATTTTTGGTGCTTTAGTTTAAAAGGAGAAATATTTCCTTTAGTGGGGCAGGTTTAAAACTCTGCTTTGGTATCTTTCTCAGCTCTTTGAAGTTACTGACACCAAATCAGGAGTTAGTGGGCCTGATTAGTCTGTGAAAGAACTGAGAGCAGCTGAGGCCTGCATAAAAGGTTTCAGAGCCCTGCACTGTTGAGGCATTCCTAACAGGGGCTATACATTTCAAGCTTTTTAAATTACAGCTCTCTGCCTGGGGTCTCTTAAAAGGGTTTTGGTACATTTTTAAAACAAAGTTACATTCTTTTTTGTGCTTTAGTTTAAAAGGAGAAATATTTCCTTTAGTGGGGTAGGTTTAAAACTCTGCTTTGGTAACTTTCTCAGCTCTTGGGAGCTGCTGATACCTAATCAGAAATTAGTGGGTCTGATTATCCTGTCAAAGAACTGAGAGCAGCTGAGGCCTGCATAAAAGGTTTCAGAGCCCTGCACTGTTGAGGCATTCCTAACGGGGCTATACATTTCAAACAAAGCTAAGAATTTCTGGTTGTTTTTTTAAATGCTAGCTCTGTTGACTAGGAGATCTTAAAAGGGGTTTGCTACATTTTTAAAACAAAGCTACATTCTTTTTGGTGCTTTAGTTTAAAAGGAGAAATATTTTCTTTAATGGGGTAGGTTTAAAACTCTGCTTTGGTAACTTTCTTAGCTCTTGGGAGCTGATGACACCTAATCAGGAGTTAGTTCCCTCTATACACCCCCCCCCCTCCCAACTCCCATCCACCCCTACTGAGCAGTCTTGCTTTATTGGAAACCTCCACAATTAACAAAACACAGGGAATTGGAACAGCACATTTTGAATATAATTAAAGAGATTTAACTGCTTTTTCTATGAAAGGACAGCTGGGAAACCGGCTGGCACTTTCGTAGATCTCTCTCTTTTGCTTTAACAGATACCTAAGCTCCACAAACAGAACAATGGCTGGGAAAGCATAGTTACTCACCAATAACAGGGGATCTCCGGAAACAGCAGGAATTTAGTCTTCACATATGGGTATTGTCGGTACCGACGGAGCCTGCGCGGGAACGCTCTCCAGCGTCCAATTAGAAAGCTTTTGGGAGCATCCCACAGCGCCTGCGTGCTGCCTTCCCGCCTTTCCCAACTGCCTCTCTCCAGTTGAGTTTTAAAGCTGAGACAAAGAGAGAGAGAGAGAGGGAAAGGGAAAGAGATAGAGAGATACAACTCCTAGGGGAGGTGGGTGGGTTGTGAAGACTAAATTCCTGCTGTTCCTGGAGATCACCTGTTACAGGTGAGTAACTATGCTATCTCCAGGAAAGAGTAGTTACTCACCTGTAACAGGTGTTCTCCAGGAGCAGCAGGAATCAGTCCTCACATATGGGTGACATTGACGTCGATGAAGCCCTTGCGGAGCATTTCCCCAGCTTTCCAAGAAAGCCTTTGGGAATGCAGGCACGCATGCGCGGTTCCCTTCCCGCCAAAAGGTGCCATCTTGCTCAGTCAAATGACATAGCTAAAAACAGCACACAAAAATGTAAAAATAAACTATGTACAACTGCAACTCCCAGGGGAGGAGGGAGGGTTGTGAGGACTGATTCCTGCTGCTCCTGGAGAACACCTGTTACAGGTGAGTAACTACTCTTTCTCCAGGACCAAGCAGGAAGTCAGTCCTCACATATGGGTGACTCCCTAGCTCTGGGCTACCAGGAACCCAGGCTGAACAAGAGAACTCCCACTAGTCCCAGCATCAAAGAAAGGCTTTTCACTGACAGAACCTCCACCGGTAGCCCAACAGAGGGCAGGAGGGCAGGAGTTGCCTAAACCTCAAAGAGATTCCGGAGTACTGCCTGGCCAAAAGCACTGTCCCTACGGGACTCCCTCTCTAGACAGTAATGGGCCGCAAAGGTCTGGCTTGAAGACCAAGTTGCAGCTCTGCAGATGTCTACCAACGGTACAGAGCGGAGATGAGCCACTGAGGCAGCCATTGCCCTGACACGATGGGCCACAAAGGAAGGTCAGCCGCCCTGTAAGCCCAGGTGATACAGTCAGCCACCCAGATGGACAAGGTACGCTTGGACACAGCTAACCCCAAATTATTAGGGTCAAAAGATATGAAGAGCTGAGTAGCCCTTCTGTGCCCCTGTGTACTGTCATGGTAGAAGGATAAGGCCCTCCTACAGTCCAGGGTATGAAGAACTGCTTCAGCCTGCCTTGCATGAGGCCTAGGGAAGAATGTGGGAAGAACCACCTCCTGGTTGAGGTGGAAAGAGGAGACAACCTTTGAGAGGAACTTTGGATGAGTCCTGAGGACTACCCTGTTCCTATAGAATCTGGTGTAAGGCCTATCACAGACCAGGGCCTGAAGCTCACTCACTCGCCTAGCCGTGGTTAAGACTACCAAGAAGAGTGTCTTCCAGGACTGGAAGCGGAGAGGACAAGTAGCCATCGTCTCAAAAGGTGGGCGAGTCAGTTGCTGCAAGACCACATTCAACTCCCACTCAGGAGCAGGACGACAGATTGGGGGCTTGAGCAAGAGCAAGCCCCTGAGAAAGCGGGACACCAAGGGGTGAACCGACAGAGAATGTCCTTCCACCAGTGAGTGGTGAGCTGCTAGAGCTGAGAGGTGGACCCGAACAGAATTGGACTTAAGTCCTTGATTTGACAAGTGCAGTAAGTACTGAAGCACTACTGGTACAGTACAGGAGAAAGGATCTTCTGTAAGTAGGTGACACCACACAGAAAACCTTTTCCATTTGAGAGCATAGGTTTTCCTAGTGGAGTGTTTTCTAGAGGCTAGGACAACCTCCTCAACTTCCTGAGGTAGGCCCCAGGGAGCCAAAACTACCCTTGCAGCCTCCATGCCATCAAATTGAGAGCTTTGAGAATGGGGTGAAGAAGGGAACCCTGATCCTGAGAGAGAAGGTCGGGTTGCAACCCCAGAGGTAAGAGGTGGATCCACTGCCAGCTGAAGCAGAAGTGGAAACCAAGGCTGTATCGGCCACCTGGGAGCCACCAGCAGGACCGAGGCTTTGTCCCGAAGAATCTTGAATAGAGTTAGGGCCACCAAGGACGTGGGAGGAAACGCATACAGGAGGCCCTGAGACCAGGGAATCAGAAAAGCATCTGCTGCTATCCGCCGAGGATGCGGTTGCCTGGAGCATAACTTTGGCAGCTGTTTGTTCAGAGGACTGGCAAACAGATCTATGGATGGAAGTCCCCATTTCAGGAAAATCTTCTGAACCACCAAAGGATGGAGCTGCCACTCGTGAGGTTGCAGAATCCTGCTCAACCTGTCTGCCAGGTAGCTCTCCTGGCCAGGTAGATACACTGCCTTGAGGAACATGTGGTGTCTGAGAGCAAACAAGCAAAGGTCCTGTGCCTCCTGACAAAGTTCCGCCCTGCTTGTTCACATAAAACATGGCTACCTGATTGTCTGTTTGAACTAGGACAGACTGATGAGCCAGGGTTGAAGAGAAAGCCTTGAGGGCCAGCCGAATAGCCCTGAGTTCGAGGAGATTGATTTGCTGTGCGGCTTCCCAAGGAGACCACAGGCCCTGGGTGCACTTACCTAGACAATGAGCTCCCCAGCCCCGCAGGGAGGCATCCATTGTCAGCACCACTGTGAACCGAGAAATCTGAAAAGGCACCCCTTGCAGTAGATGGGGCGGGTGCAGCCACCAGCGGAGGGAGTTCAGAAATTGCCTGGACACCCTTATCTTGTCTCTGAGGCTGCCTGTGGCCTGTGACCACTGAGTCCAAAGGCACCATTGTGCAGGCCGCTTATGGAGCCTGGCATTGGGGGTCACATGGACTGTCGAAGCCATGTGGCCAAGAAGCCTCAGGCAGAGTCTGGCGGAGACCAGAAACCTGCTGAGAAACTGGTTTGCCAAGTGTATCAGTCTTTGGGCTCTGTCTTCTGGCAAGAATGCCTTTGCCAGGAGAGAGTCCAACCTTGCCCCTATGAACTCCAAGTTCTGTGAGGGGAGAAACGTGGACTTTGCGAAGTTTACTACAAACCCCAAGCTCTGAAGAAGAGCAATAGTTCTGAGGGTGGCCTGTTGGGTCTCCTGGCACGTCTGACCCCTTATGAGCCAGTCGTCCAGATAGGAGAAGACAAAGATTCCCTGATTTCTCATGTAGGCCGCCACTACTGCCAGGCATTTCATAAAGACCCTGGGAGTGGAGATGAGGCCAAAAGGCAGTACCCTGTACTGATAATGGTTTCCTCCCACAATGAACCTGAGGTACTTTCTGTGGTCTGGATGAATGAGGATGTGAGTGTACGCATCCTTTAGATCTAAGGAGCATAGCTAATCTCCCTGCTGGAGGTAGGGCAGAAGTGTTCCAAGAGTAAGCTAACCCCACCAAAGAAAGTAACTACTTGATACTTCTAGAGCTTTGTCATAACGCCTACTTGTAGATGTTTCTTGTAAATAGTTCACCCATGTTATCCAAGTTTGTTCACCTTGTTCTCTGTAAAACCGAACAGCCTGTTCTGGTCTTTTGTTTTAATGTAAACCGCGCTGATGGCGAATAGTGCGGTATATAAGAAATTGTAATAAATAAATAAATAAAGCATCTTGAATTTCTCCTTCTCCAGAAATTTGTTGAGATTTCTGAGATCTAGAATAGGTCAAAGGCCACCGGTTCTTTTGGGTACCAGGAAATACCTGGAGTAGAACCGCTGACCGTGTAAGTGGAGAGGCACAGGCTCCACCGCCCTGTCCACCAACAGACCTTGGAGTTCTCGAAAGAGAAGATCTGTGTGCAGGGGAGGCCTTGGGGGCCTTGGAGGAGGCAGTTGTTGGAAGTGTAGCAGATAGCCCTTGTGGACTATGCTTAACACCCAACTGTCTCCAGTGATGAGAGGCCACTGGTGGGCAAATAGGACGCGGCGACCTCCTGTGCAGGGCTGGGAGAGCAGGGACGGAGAGGCTATGCCTAAGGAGTCAAAAACCCCCACCCTGCTGAGTGGAAGCAGGGGCCGGAGGCTTGGGAGTCCTCTGCCTACGGGGCCCATTACCCTGCCCCTTGGCTTGCTGACCCTGAGGGGCAGCTTGGGCGGCCTGGTACTGTGGGTACTGTTTGTAGGCAGTGCCCTTCCTCGGGTAAAAGGGCTTTTTACCCGAGCCCTTCTTTTTGTGAGAAGGGGCAGAAGTCTTCCTAGACAGCCTTGTCCTCGTAAGGTGCTCGGTTTCGAGCTGTGCGGCCTTCTCGGTCATGGGCTTGCCAAAAAGGTTCTCACCTCGGCAAGGGACATCAACCAACTTGTCCTGAACCCACGGCTCGAGGTCCGATGACTGCAGCCATGCCTGGCATCGAGCCGCGATGCCGGCTGCCGCAACACGGGCCGAAGCCTCGAAGCCATGAAGCCATCTTAAGCAGCACGGGACATAAACTTGGAGCATTCCCGGATCCCCGAGGACAAGAACTTGAACCTCTGCAAGGGTTCCCCGGAGAGAACAGCAGAGAACCCGGGCAACTCCTTGGCCAGGTCCCGCAAGTACATGCCCATGTACAGCTGGTAAGACTGGACACGGCAAGCAAGCATCGAGCCCTGGAAGCACTTTCTACCAAAACATTGAGGTTCCGGGCCTCCCTGCCAGAGGGCACCGCGGAGTGCATCTTCTGACTTTTCAGGCAATGCATGGTCAATTCCACCACCATAGAATGGTGTGGTAGCTGCGCCTTCTGAAAGCCAGGGCTCTTCCGGAGTCGATAGATAGAATCGACCCGCTTCCTTAGAACTGGCGCCGAGGCCGGTGCCTCCCACATCCGGAAGAGGAGCCGTTCCAGCATCGGAGGAAACGGAACAGTAAAGGCCTTCTTCGGAGGAGAGTCGTACTGTAGGGCCTCGAGCTCCTCGGCTCGAGGCTCCTCCTCGGGGTCCGCAGGGATAGCCAACGCAGTGGCCATATCCCGGACGAACTCCGAGAACCGGGTATCCTCCGGGGGGGGATCTACTCCTGGGCTCGGACTGCGGTGAGTCCGAAGGGACGCACCGAGTCCGGAAGGTGTCAGGGGACTCCTCGTCCTCCATCTCCCAGGCGGACTCGTCCGATGAGGAATCGGGATCCGACCTCGCGAGGCCTGTGAGCACACACCCCAATGCGGAAGGCACCGGCGTGGACGCCCTCGGTCCCGAACGGGAGGTCGAGGGAGACCGCGACTGAGGTCGACCTCGAGCTTTCATGGTCTCGAGTATCGGCTCGGTCTCCGGGGTCGACTTCGATGTCGACGTCCCGGTGGTCGGGGCAGATGCGCCAGACAGGCTGGCCATCAGTGCCCGCTGCTGTTCCATGAAGGCAGACAGTCTGCTCTCCAAGGCTGTCACAGCCTGAGACCCAGCTCAGGAGACTCAGCAGCTCCCGACTCGGGCCCCAGCAGCGCCGGGCCCGATGTCGGCTCTCTGGGAGGAGAGTCCACGAGGACTACAGGACTTACGTGTCCAGCAGACTCCGGCTCCACTCGAGGCATTTTGGGAGGCTTCTCCTGTTCCACGGGCCCAGGACGACAGTAGGGGGTCTGAGACCTAGCCCTCGAGGAGCCAGGGACCTCTTCCAATGACGCTTCTTCCTCTTTCATTCCCGGTCGGGTGACCCCCTGTCTGAGGAGCCCCGAAGGCGCTCGGGATTCGATTCCCGAGATGTCGAGGCCTCAGATGAGGTCTGGGCCCGGCTGGAGGCCGAGTCGGAGAAAAGCCTTTCCTTTTGGTGCTGACGACTTCGAAGCGCCTTGGAAGACATCGTTCCAAATGGTCCACACGTCTTAGGATCGTGGTCAGGACCGAGGCACCGAAGGCAGCAGTCGTGGATGTCGGTGAGAGACATTAGTTTCTTACACCGATCACACTTTTTGAGCCCATTGGAAGCCATCGGGGAAAAAATAGTCCCCGTGACGTCAAAGGACTGGCCTTCCAGGGAAAAAGAAAAAAAGGGCGCTAACGCCAGCCACGAAGGGCAAAAACCGAAAAAAAGAAGATCGGGCTCGATACCGGTGTACCGAACCCAGCGGGAGGGGAACCATCGTCGAACCGGAGAAAAAAATAGCGAGAGTCAGAAAAATGCGGGCCGGCGGTGTGTGAGAGTGGGGCTGGTGTTGGCTTTCACCCCCCCCCGAGTCATCTGCGTCTGCTGGAGTTATACGCCCAGGAAAGGATTCTCAACTTGAGCGTCAAAAAGCTGTAACGCGGCCTGTGCTAATGGAGAGGGCAACGGTGCTCTCTCCGGACGGTGCTTTCTTTTTTCAACGTCCAAATTTACTTTGGAGACAATTTGGGATGCTATTGTTTCACTTGGAGGTGTTCTTCTTCCCCAAGTTACATCTCTATCATCCAAGGTGAAGCTTGTTACGGAAAATGTAGCTGAGCTTGAGAAGAGGGTATCTAGTATTTCCAGTAAACTTGGAACTGAACGGAAGAGAATTTCGTCCTTAGAAGATCAATCGGATGCCTTTATGAAAAAATTTTCATCTATACAGGTTAAATTAGAGCAGTTAGATAATCAGTCCCGGCAGCATAATTTAAGAATTGTTAACTTTCCTAGGGTAATTGCTATTTCTGCTAGAGATATGTTTAAAGAATATCTTAAAGAGATTCTGGGGGTCTCTCCTGAATTAATGCCGCCCTTGGTTAAAGTTTATTATTTACCTAAATCGAAACGTGTTCCTGCTGGGAATATAGGAGGTGGGTTAATGCATGGGGAGGCTCTGAATGTTACTGATTTATTGGAAAATTCGGGCCTGGAATCACAGGAGCCTTCTACTCTGTTAATAACGTTCGCCTTGTTGTCCGATAAGGAATGGGTGTTAAAATTGTTTTTTCAGAAAAGGCGGCTTCCCTTTCGGGGTTTAGCAGTTCGTATGTACCCAGATTTGGCAAGAGATACCCAGAAACGACGCAGAGAGTTTTTGCTGCTTCATCCTGGGATCTTGCAATTGGGAGGACTATTCTTTTTGAAACATCCCTGTAAATGCCTGATTAAATATCAGTCTATTTCTTATGTTTTTTTTGATCCCTCTCAATTGGTTGCTTTTATTAATGCCAGGCGCTTAGAAGCTTCTATTAACTCCAGTTAGTGGCTCAAGTTTGCTGTGGCCCAGATTGTGACTTCAACCATATTTCTTCTCAGGTTTCGTATAAATTTGTGTGATGTTCTCCCCCTTTGTTGTAGACTAGAGAGAATAGACACTTTAACTGATATTTTGCTTTTTGAATTAGTATTTGTATTTATATCTTGTTAAGATATTTTCTTGTGTCTGCCTGTTTCTTAAGAAGGGTTTTGTTTGGAACCTTCTTGAATTCATTGTAAAATCGTATAAATAAAAAAAAAAAAAAAAATAGCGAAAAAAATCGCAAAAAATCTAACTATTTTCCGGGAGGACTAGGACACACGTCCGATGGGCTTCACAGAAAAAGAGAGAATGAGCAAGATGGCACCTTTGGGCGGGAAGGGAACCGCGCATGCGTGCCTGCATTCCCAAAGGCTTTCTTGGAAAGCTGGGGAAATGCTCCGCAAGGGGTTCATCGACGTCGATGTCACCCATGTGTGAGGACTGACTTCCTGCTTGGTAATGGAGAACAAGCAGGAATGTAGTCTTCACATATGGGGACTCCCTAGCTTTAGATGCCAGGGAGAGACCCCAGAAGTTGTGTGCCCCTGAACAGGGCTCCACGTTCCCCCATGGATCTCTGGCATCCAACTAGGGATGGCGGGTAGGAGTTGTTTAGGTATGGAACAGGTGCTGAAGAACAGCCTGACCAAACAAGGCATCCCGGCGGCAGCCCTTCTCTAAGCAGTAATGGGCTGTGAAGGTATGAACCGAGATGTCATCGATAGACACAGAGTGCAGAGGAGCCATTGAAGCTGCAATGGCTCTCACACTGTGAGCTGGGATATGGCCCTCCAGAGGAAGATTCTTACTCTGATAGGCAAAGGAAATACACTGAGCAATCCAGTTAGATAATGTTCTCTTGGAGACTGGAAGTCCCAAATGAAAAGGATAAAAAGCAACAAAGAGTTGAGAGGACTTTCTATGTTGCTATGTTCTTTGTAAGTAAAAGGCTAAAGCTCTTTTACAGTCCAAAGTATGAAGGTTCCTAACTGCATTTGATACATGAGGCCTTGGAAAGAACACAGGTAGGTAAATCGCTTGGTTTAGATGAAAAGGCGAGACCACCTTTGGCATAAAGTGTGGATGAGTCCTAAGGACTACCTTGTCATGATGGAACCTTGTATAAGGTGGATCAGCTACTAGTACTTGCAACTCACTGATGCGACGTGCTGATGTGATTGCAATGAGAAAGAAAACCTTCCAAGAAAGGAATTTCAAGGAGGTAGTAGCTAAGGGTTCGAAAGGTGGCTTCATGAGCTGACCAAGAAACAAATTTAAGTCCCATGCCACACGTGGCAGCTTAATGGGAGGCTTAGTTAGCAGAAGGCCTCTCATAAATCTTGCTATAAGAGGATGGGAGGAAATAGGTTGTCCATATAGGGGCTTGAAGGAAGCTGCAATAGCACACAAATGGATCCTCACTGAGTTAGTCTTAAGTCCTGCATTGGATAAATGAAGGAGATACTCCAGTAATGATTCCAGAGGTATGGCAATGGGGTTAAGACCCTTCTGCGAACACCATATGGTAAACCTTTTCCACTTGAAAGCGTAAGAGCGTCTTGTGGAAGGCTTCCTGGAAGCATAAAGGATATCCTTTATTTGCTGAGGGAGATTAAGATCATGGAGATCCAGGCCTTCAGCAACCAAGCCCTGACATGCAGCGACTGGGGATTGGGATGCCCTAACATTCCGTCCTCCTGAGATAGGAGATCTGCAGCAGACCCTAACTCCAGGGAGGGAGGCTTGAGAGAGATGTAGAAGCAGAGGGTACCACACTTGCCGTGGCCAATGTGGAGCTATGAGAATCATACGGCCTCTGTCCTTCTGAAGCTTGAATAGGGTTTTGGGAATTAGGGGAATGGGTGGGAAGGCATACAGGAAGCCTTGACCCCCGTAAAGGAGGAAAGCATCCCTGGCCTGAGCCCCCTGAGCCGGGGTTCTGGAACAGAACCGGGGATGTTTGGCATTTAACGAACTTGCAAAAAGGTCTTTGTCCGGGGTTCCCCAAATTTGAAAAATCTTGGCTACCTGGTCTGCATGCAGAGACCACTCGTGTGGAAGCAGAACTCAACTGAGTCTGTCTGCACAAGAGTTTTGTATGCCTGGAAGATACACTGCCAAGAGATGAATCTGATGCTGTCTGGCGAGGGCCCATAGTCGCAAAGCTTCATTGCAAAGTGACAGAGAGCCTGTTCCCCCCTGCTTGTTCACGTAGAACATGGCTACTTGATTGTCCGTATGAATGAGGACTGTCTTCTAGCTGAGCAGGGTGTGGAACACTCGAAGAGCAAGGAAGATTGCTCTGAGCTCTAAAAGATTGGTATGTAGATGAGTCTCCTGTGGAGTCCAGATGCCTTGGGTGGAGAGATCTTGCAGATGAGCTCCCCAACCCATCGGAGAAGCATCTGTTGTAAGAGTTGCCTGGGGTAAGGGTTGTTGAAAAGGGGACCCCAGCAACAGGTTTTGAGTGGACTTCCACCACTGGAGGGACAAAATAAGGCGACTTGTGTTTGCTATTTTGTCTGACAGGCATCCTGATGCCTGGGTCCACTGAGTGGATAAGGTCCACTGGGCTGCCCTCATATGGAGGCGAGCATAGGGAACCACATGCACGGTAGATGCCATGTGGCCTAGTAGTTCTAGCATTTCTCGGGCAGTGAGATGAGGCTTTTGCACTGCTTGAGAACCTAACTGCACTATGCGAAGGCAACGGGCCTGGGGGAGATAGGCCCTTGCCTTTCTGGTATCCAGCAAAGCTCCTAGACTGAGTGGGAGTTAGACTGGATTTTGGGATGTTTATTACCAGACCCAAATACTGAAAGATACGCATTGTGCAGGATAGAGAAGTCCTGGCCTCTGACTCTGTTGGGGCTCGAATGAGTCAGTCGTCTAAGTAGGGGAAGACGAATATCCCTAGAGCGTGGAGAAATGCTGCTACCACAGCCATGCATTTCATGAACACCCTTGGTGCTGAGGCCAGGCCAAAAGGAAGCACCCTGTATTAGAAGTGCTTTCCTTGAAAAAGGAACCAAAGAAATCTTCTCTGAGTTGGATGGATGAGAACACGGGTGTACGCATCCTTGAGATCTAGAGAACAAAGCCAATCCTGACTCTGAAGGTATGGCATTAGAGTTTCCAGAGAAATCTTCTTGAATTTCTCTTTGACAAGGAATTTGTTCAATTCTCTGAGGTCCAAGATAGGTCTGTATCCCCCTGTTTTCTTTGGGATAAGGAAATAGGGGGAGTAAAACCCTGTACTCTGCTGATGGATGGGTACTTCTTCTATTGCCCCTTGGGCAAGAAGCACAGTGACCTCCTTACCTAACAGGTTGATGAGAGAGGTCGGAGAATTGAACTTCCTTATCATTGTGGGAGGGGGCATGCTCGCAAAATGAAGCTTGTACCCCTCTTTTATGATGGAGAGTTTCCAATGCTCTGCTGTTATCTGCCCCCATCTGGGGACAAAGTGACACAACCTTCCTGGAATGGTGGAAGGCTCTGGTCCAATGAGAGCCAGGAAGGCTAAGTTCTCTAGCTGAAAGTCAAAGACCTTGTAGATGCTGAGACTGCTGGGACGGCTGAAGCTTAGCAGTCTTTGCTTTTCTTTGTTTCGGTGGTTGCTGACTTTCCGGACAAGCTGACCTGCAGAACGTCCCTGCTGAGAATAAGCAGGATAAAATTTTCTTTTTAGAAAAGAATGGTTTCTTGAAAGATTTCTTTTTTGCAGGATCAGTTGTGGACTTGGATAATCTATCCAAGGTGGAGTTGTCAGCATCCAACTCACTGGCCTTTTCCTGCCAATCTTTACGAAACAGGTTCTCACCAGTACAAGGAATATTTCCCAGTTTGTCTTGTACCCAGAGCTCCAGATCAGATGCCTGGAGCCAAGCAATTCTACGTGCACCTATGGCAATGGCAGAGGTTCTGCTTATGCACTCAAAACAGTCAAAAGCTGCACGGTTGACAAATTTAGAAACATCTTGGGTATGTTTTACCAATGTGAGAAAATCCTGCCTTCTATCCTCAGGAAGAAGAGGACTCAAAGCCTCTAAATCACCTGTGACTTCCTTCAGGAACATTCCCATATATAGACTATAGGAACTGATCCTGGCAGAAAGCATGGAAGCTTGGAAGACACGACGTCCAAAAGCATCCAAAGTTCTGCACTCACGTCCTGGAGGATTAGAGGCATGCCTCTTTGCACTCTTGATCCTTCTCATAGCTGATTCCACTACAATAGAGTGGTGAGGAAGCTGAGTTTTCTGGAATCCAGGACATGGAGGGACTCGATACAGAGTATCCAGTCTACGAGAGTGAGGAGAGGTGGTAAGAGGTGTCTCCCACATTCTTAACATAAGATCATGCAAGATCTCATGGATGGGCAAGGTAGCTGCCTCCTTAGGAGTTTTAGGATATTGTAAAATTTCCAACTCCTTTGCTCTGGGCTCTGTTTCAGGAGCTACAGTAATGGACAGACCCCGAGCCACCTCCCTGATGAAATCCTGAAAGGAAATGTCCTCTGGAAGAGATATCCTGCGTTTAGGGGAAGAAGGTTCCTCCGGGAGAAGTATTTCCACATCGACGGAACTGTCAGAATCCTCAGATTCCTCTGAGGACTCGAAGTACCTTCTGTCGGAATGCTCTTGTAGAACCCGATACCCGTACCGACCGAAGTCGGTACCGAGGGGAATCGGTATCGGAGTAACGGTACTGGAAGGCATCGCATGACTGGGTACCAGCAATGCGGACCCCGATGTCGATGCTGTCGGTACCGGTACCGGTCCCGATGCCACTGCCGGAGTCGGTGCCGGTCGAACGGTCTGACGCGGTTCCGAGGGTGTCGATGCCGCAAGGAGAGCCGCCAGACTGCGTTCAATAGCTAGGGACCCTCTGGTCTATCGACGCTGCCGATGCCTGGATGTCGGTACCGGAGAAGACCGCCGGTACCCCAGAGCATGGCACCAGTAGTTCTGCCAAGATCGAGGCTTCGAGAACGTCCTGGAGCCCCGATAATGCTTTGGAAGCCAAAGCCTCCCGCCGGGGCAATTTTGCCGGTGCAGAATCCTCAAGGGCAACGCCAGAGGCATCTCGATGCTTAGAGGGAGATCTACCCTTTGAGGACCAGCTAGACTTATGTTTAGTTACCTGAGATCCACGGGAGGAAGACAAAGCCCTGAAGACGTCGATGCCACCAAAGCTGCATAAGAGGGAAACAGGGTACTGAGCTTGGCAGCTCGGTTCTGTCGACCTCTCTTGGACATCATGGCACAGGCCATACATTCCGAGATGGAATGGTCAGGACCTAAACATTTCAGACACCACTCATGGGTGTCGGTGACGGAGATGGTACCGCCACACTTGGTGCACTTTTTAAAACCCGAAGAGGGTTTTTCCATTGTGGAAAAAAATCTTGGGCCTAAGGCCCAAAATGGCACGTGCACCTGGAAAAAATGGGAAAAAAAGGTACTAAGAAATTATTTTTTTTTTAAATTAAAGAAAGAAAGAAAGAAAAAAAAACCCGGCGGTACCGGTAAAGCGTCGAGGAAGGCAGACGCAACCATAAAAAAGAAGGAAAATTTTCTGCGGTGATAGGAACACGACCTGCTGGCTCCCCGGAAAACGAAGAACTGGAGAGAGGCAGTTGGGAAAGGCGGGAAGGCAGCACGCAGGCGCTGTGGGATGCTCCCAAAAGCTTTCTAATTGGACGCTGGGTAGCGTCCCCGCGCAGGCTCCGTCGGTACCGACGATACCCATATGTGAAGACTACATTCCTGCTTGATCCTGGAGATCAAAAATATCACTAAAGCTGTTGCCCCCAATACAGTTTCTGCCTCTGTCCAGACAGAGGTCCCAATGTCAGGGGAAGGACGGTTCCATGTGCAGGGTGCCTGCATGCTTAAGCTCTCAGGAAACAAGTGGAGAAACTCAGAGAGGAGTTGGCGAGGCTGAGAAGCATTCAAGACAGTGAGAAGTACTTTGATGAGATGCTTTATGCAGTAAAGCACAGTTACTTACCTGTAAGAGGTGATCTCTGGGAACAGCAGGAATAAGTCTTCACATATGGGTACGTCGGTACCGACGGAGCCTGTGCGGGAACGCTCCCCAGCGTCCAGAAAGAAAGCCTTTGGGAGCATCCCACACGCATGCACGCTGCCTTCCCGCCCATTCACTTCCCTCTCATCAGTTGGGTTTGTAGCTGAGACCGAAGGAGGGAAGAAGACAAATTAGAGAGAGAGAACAACTCCTAGGGGAGGTGGGTGGGCTGTGAAGACTTATTCCTGCTGTTCCCAGAGATCACTTGTTACAGGTAAGTAACTGTGCTATCTCCAGGAACAAGCAGGAATGAGTCTTCACATATGGGGTCTCCCAAGCTAGAGATGCCTAGAGGAGGTCCCAGCATGTTGCAAATCTAATGGATGGGCCATGCTATTTCCCAGAACCTCAGGCATCCAAGGGATGGAGGGTAGGAGTTGAATTAAAAAGGGTGTGCCGTGGAACAGCTTGACTAAACAAGGCGTCTAGAGGGGAGTCCTTGTGTAGGTCATAATTGCTAGTGAATTCCAATTTTCTAATGTGGACCTTACTCAAAAGTATTGCGAAAGTATTTGTTGAGGCTAATATGGGTCTGCTGCTAAGAGCCAGTAGATTATCCTCAAAGAAATTACCTCACTGTGAAGTAGAGGAAAATAAATTTTGCAATACAGGCAGAGGTCAGAAGCCTTAATGGCTAGAACTAATCCCAGAAGAAAAAACTGGGGGAGTTTAATGAGGTTGGACTTTGGAGGAAAAGCCAAAGCTACAAGCTACGCTCAATTCAGCAACTGAGGCCTCTATTAGAAATTAATGACTTTAGAACTATCACACAGGCACTAATAACTCCCCATTTTGACTACTGTAACGGAATACTATCAGGTGTATCTAAAAAGAGCCTAAAAATCCTACAAATGGCTCAAAATGTCACGGCGAGGATAATTTCCAAAGCCAAACTGACCGATCACATCACCCCGATACTATACTCTCTGCATTGGCTACCTATACAAAGCAGGATTCAATACAAAATATTATTGACCACTTTCAAATTGATAAACCAGATTGCCCCATCATACCTATCCACACTAATTCATAGTCCTATAGAAAACAGAATAAGACGTAGAAGGAATCTTCATACTATCTTAGTTCCCAACTCAATAAGAAAAACTAAACACATAACAAGCAATAGTGCCTTCTCATTCGTAGCACCTTCATTATGGAATAATCTCCCTGACCAACTAAGGGAAATAAAAGATCTAAAACATTTCCGAAAAGACCTAAAAACATACCTGTTCTCACAATATTACTCTAATATAGATAATGAACTGAACAAGGCCTCCCATTCTCCATAGATCTCCAAGATATACCTGCTTTAATATTCGCAATACTACTCCTAAAATAGAACATATGATGAAATCTAATATGTATATATGTAAATAGTTCCAAACATTGTCTATACTATTCTGTATATAGTTCTGATTACAGTTCAATGTACCTGATTATCATTACCTGTATATAGTTGATTACTGTTCAATGTACCTGTTTATCACAGCTCTGTTTTATGTATTTCATGTTGTTTGATGTAAACCGCCACTGATCTTAGGAAATGGCGGTATATAAAAGATTTGCAAATATTTATTTTTTATTTTATTTATTTACATTCTCTTATATACCGCGCTATTCAGCATCAGTGCGGTTTACATTGAACAAACTGAAATTACATAGAACAGGGCATTATAACTTGGAGATAACTATTTTACAGGGAACATGGGCTATGGAGGGTTAAGTGGCTTGCCCAAGACCACAAGGAGCACCTGTGGGACTAGAAACCCCAGTCCTTCCGGCCCAAGGTTGCTGTCCTCTAGTGGGATTTGAACCCCCGACCTTCCGGCCTGACGTACCTTGCCCCAACCACTAGGCCACTCCTCCACTCCTATAAAAGCTTCTGTAGGCCAAAGTTTAAAGCTTTGTCCTTGGAGCAGAATAAGGCTCTAGGAAATAGAGGAGATAAATCTGACTGGTTTGGACGAAAAGGTAGAAATACGCCTTGCAGAAAAAGGATGGGTCTTTAAATTGTCCAAGTGGGTTGTAGAACCTCTCTTGGAATTATATGTTATTAAGGCAGCAGAAAATGTTAGGTCCTATAGACTGGAAAAGGACCGACAGACATAATTAGGAGTGGTAAAACTCAATTACCGTCTGATAAGCTGTCTTAAAAGAAATATTTGAGAAGATTGCAAAGGGGAAGAAAACTCTGTATGGAAACCATTTACTGGAGTAGGTATTGAAGAAAATCCTATGGGCTTAAAAAGTAAGCCCTCCAATTGAACAGTATCACTCTTAGGGACTGAATGTCTCGACTAAGAGGGATAGAAAGTAATACAGAGTTGAGAAGACTTACAATTTGGTAAGTCCCTGAAGAGGTAAAGCCCCCTTGCAGTCAAAACTATGAGATATCCTCGAACAGGAAAACTGTCAAGGTGAAGGGCATAGCCTACCTTGTTGTTAGTTGTTACCCCTCTTTTTCCTTCAAAAAGGAGAGGAGAAACCTGTTACCTGTAGGGCATGATTGTCCTCAATAGCTCTTGGAGCTAAAAGAATGGATTTCTCTTGTGGCAAGAGATTCATGCCTAGAGTCGAGGATTGAATCAGTGTATCACTGATATCTCAGTAAGGATGAGATGAACTGTAGATGCTTCTGTTGATAAGAAGTAGGTTACCGGTTCTAAATCTCAAACAGGAAAAAGAGATTTAATGAATAAAATATCAGAAACCCTGCGACTGCTGGGTTTGCTGAGCCTGTTGAGGTTTTGATTTTCTTAGCCTGGTATGATGTTGCCCTTCTTTGGAAACATCTGCATGATGGGTAGAAGATGGATAAAACTTTTCCCCTAGAGGGATAAAGTTTGTTAGGAGATTTTTTACTAGCTGGGATAGAGGAAAGTTTTGACAATCCTCTGAAAGCAACAATATCAGTGTTTAACTGATTAGCTTGGAGTAAAGCATCCTTGTTAAAGAGATTTTCACCAGTACAAGGAGTATTTCCCAGCCTTTATTGTACCCATTTGTCCAAGTCTGAAGCTTGGAGCCAGGCCATGCGTCGTGCCCCTATGGCTATAGCAGAGGTTCTGCTAATAGACTCAAAACAGTCCAGGGAAGCACGATTAAGGAACTTAGAGACATTTTGAGCATGACTGACTAATAAGAAATAGTCTGCTCTTTTATGTACTTGAAGAAAAGGGTTCAAAAGCTTTAAGATCTTTGTGACCTCTTCAAGAGATAATCCCATATAGAAAATATTTATTTATTTAACAGTCTTTTCTATACCGCCCCTTCCAGAGATCAGGGGCGGTTTACATTGAACATTAAACAGAACAATTGTATACTTCTGTATACATTTACAGGGAACATTATGCTTTAACTATGTACAGGTGTACTTACAGGGAACATATTTTGAACAGATTTTGAACAACATTTTGAACAACATTTTGAACATTAACTATAACAGAGCTTTTCAAACTATTTACTATTTATATATAATTCTTTCTGAAAGCATGGATGCCTGGAAGCATCGACGTCCAAAGGCATCTAAAGTCCTAGACTCACGACCTGGCGGATAAGAGGAGTGCTTCTTTGCACTCTTAATACGCCTCATTGCTGATTCTACAACAATAGAATGATGAGGAAGTTGAGTCTTTTGAAAACCTGGAGAAGGTGGCACCTTGTGCATAGTGTCAAGTGTCTTCGAATGTGGAGATACCGTTAAAGGAGTTTCCCACATTCTTAATAGCAGATCCTGCAAGATCGAATGCAAAGGAAGCATGATCACCTCCTTTGGAATCGAGGAGAATTGCAGAGTTTCTGAATCCCCTGGTATGGATTCTTTACCAGGTATAGAAATGGCAAGCAACTTTGCCATATCAAGCAGAAAAGCTTGAAAAGAAATCTCTCCTGAGGAGGACCCTCTGAAATGAGGGGTAAAGGCTAGAATTGTTGAAAATTCAGCCTTGGTACCGATGGATTCATCCCAGTCATTGGGATCGGAAGACATAAAAGGATGAAGCATCGGATTTTCTTTAAAGAGATGTCTTCGGTACCGCCCGAGGTCAGTACCGAGATGAGTCAGTACCGAATCCTCCACGCTAGAGAGCGATTCCAGGCATCGAAGGAAGCGAGTCTGTCGAAGCAAGCATCGACGGTACCGACACCGGTGCCGATGTCGATACCATCAAAGCAAGCATCGACGGTACCGACACTGGTGCCGATGTCGATACCGGTACAGAAGCCGATACCGATAGTCGGGGAACGGTCTGCAGCGAATCTAGCAGTACCAAAGTAGCTGAGAGATTCGCTAGACTATGTTCATCGGTGAGGAATATCTCATCCATCACCATAGCCGATGCCGGGGTGTCGGTACCGCTCGAAGCAGCCACAACCACCGAGCATGGCTCAGGTATGTCCATGGAGGTAAGAACCTCGGGAACAACCTGTAGCCCCATTAATGCTTTGGAGCCCGAAGACTCCCGCCGGGGCTTTATTGCCAAAATGTCCTCGAGGGCAATGCCAAAGGCATCTCGATGCTTAGAAGGAGATCTACCACTCGAGGACCGGCTAGTCTTAACAGACTTTTGTTTGGTTACCTGATCCTGTGAGAAAGAAGATATTCTGGCTGGTAACATCGAGTCCAATGTGAACCGAGCATCGAGTTGTGCTCGATCCTGAAGACTTCTTCTATTTAAGCTCCTGCAGGAGAGACACTCCAGTGGGCAATGGTCAGGACCTAAACATTTTAGACACCAAGAATGAGTATCTAAAAATATATTTGTACCGCCACACTTTGAGCATTTCTTAAGGATAGTGGCTGGCTTTTCCATAATGGAAAGGATCGAGGCCTAGTGGCCAAGAATCCTTCAGGCACTAAAAAGGAAAAAATTCCTTAGCAAAAAGAAGAAATTTTTAGTAAAAAGAAAGAAAAGCACCAGCGGTACCGGTGGCGTTGAGGGAAGGCAGACGCGACCACAAAAAACAAGAATAAAAAAAGAAGAATTTTCTGCGGTGACAGGAATACGTCCTGCCGGCTCCGCGGAAAACAGAAAACTGATGAGAGGGAAGTGAATAGGCGGGAAGGCAACGTGCATGCGTGTGGGATGCTCCCAAAGGCTTTCTTTCTGGACGCTGGGGAGCGTTCCAGCGCAGGCTCCGTCGGTACCGACGTACCCATATGTTGTATGTAAACTCAAGACAGCTTTTAATTGTCAAAGAGTCATGTTGTTCATTGTAAACCGCACTGATATCAAAGAGCGCGGTATAAAAGAACTGCTAAATAAATAAATTCCTGCTTGTTCCTGGAGATACAAGCTCTCCAGCAGAGAAGATGGGTGCCTACAAAATGATGAAGGTTGAACAGAAGTCACCAGTGCTGACAGAATTACCAATCCAACTTCTCCAGCCCTTGAACTGAAGAAGCATTATGCAGCCCTGGAAGTGGAGGAGATGAAAGCAGCCCTGGAAAGGGAGGCACCAGAGCTCAAGTACCCCAAGGTTGCAGAATCAGGGACCACAAGGAAGCAAAGGGTAGTGGTGGTTGGTGACCCTCTTCTGAGGGGTACTGAGGTGCCAATCTGCTGACCAGATGATGTCCGGAGAGGTATGCTGTCTGCCTGGTGCCAAAATCCAAGATGTTGCAGAGAGTTTGCCGAGACTCATTAAGCACACTGACTATTACCCAATGTTACTAATCCATGTCGGAACAAATGATACTGCCAGGTGTCCCTCTGAGCATATAAAAAGTGACTTCATGGCTCTGGGACAGAGGGTAAAGCAGATAGGTGCACAGGTAGCATTCTCTTCAATCCTCCCTGTTCAGGATAAAGGCCAAGGCAGAGAGGCTCGCATCCTGGAATGAATGCATAGCTGTGTGGATGGTGTCATCGAGAGTGTTTTGCAACCCTTGGACCATGGGATGCTGTTCCAAGGGTTGCAAAGCAGAGATGGCGTCCATATCTCCAAGAAAGGTTGACGTGTCTTCAGCAGTCGACTGGCTAATATACTAAATAGAGCTTTAAACTAGATTCATTGGGGATGGTTGAAGAAAGCTCCCCCGGTAAGTGAAAGCCCCCAGGTAATTGACACATTAAATACCTTTATCGAAATGGGTAAAAGGGGTAACATATGGAAAGCAGTGTGTATAAATGCCCGTAGCATGGGAAATAAGATCCTTGACGTTGAAGCTTTGGTGGGAGTGGCCGGCTTGGATTTAGTGCCAGTTACAGAAACATGGTTCACAGAAAACCATAACTGGGATGTAACTATACGAGGCTAAAATATATTCAGAAAGGACAGGGTAGGAAGAAGGGGAGGAGGAGTGGCACTATATGTAAAAAATAATATTAAAGCTTTGGAATTACAGAGCTTAAAAAGGAGAGAGGAGGCATTGTGGCTTAAACTAGAAAGAGGGAAAGAGAAATCTATCTGCATTGGCGTTATATACAGACCTCCCTCACAAGAGGAAGAGGTGGACAGAGAGTTAATTGAAGACATACCCAGCATTGCTAGGAAAGGTTAAGTGCTACTGATAGGGGAATTCAATATGCCAGATGTTGATTGGCACATTCCTGCTGCAGTATCATCTAGAAGGAGATCCTGGATTCTCTACAGGGAGAACTAGTCAGGCAATTGGTAACAGACCCCACACGTGAAGAGGCCATAGTGGACTTGGTGCTTACCAATGGTGAAAGTGTTTCTGATGTTCTAGTGGGAGATCATTTTGCATCCAGTGATCACCAGATGGTGTGGTTCAGTATTAGGACTAGGGCTGTTAGAATACATTCAAAAGTGAGGGTCTTATACTTTAGGAAGACTAACTTTGCCAAGATGGGCCAATACCTCAGGGAGTCGTTAGCGGGATGGGAACCAGCTGGGGGGATGTAGAAAACCAGTGTGCAAAACTGAAAGGGGATATTTTAAGGGTAACCAACCTTTTTGTTAAAATAGTAAATAAAGGTAAAAGGAAAAGGAGACCGCTATGGCTTTCGAAAGAAGTAGCTGAAAGGGTGAAGAAAAAGAGGGAGAACTTCATGAAATACAAAGAGAGAGGAAGACAGGCATCTATATTTAGAAAAACTTAGAGAACCTAGCAAAGTAGTCAGGAAAGCAAAGATTCAAAAAGAGAAGGAAATAGCCAATGCAATAAAATGGGGGGATAAGACATTTTTCAGATATGTTAGTGAGAAGAGGAAGGGCAAAAGGGGTATTGTCAGACTCAAGGGTGAAGGGGAGGAATAGGTAGAAGCTGATGAGGATAAAGCGGAATTGCTTAACAAATATTTCTGTTCTGTGTTCACAGATGAAGAACCAGGAGCAGGACCTCAGAAAACACCCACAAATAGGAACAGAAGCGAGGGGCATCTTGAACAATTTTCAGAAGACTGAGTTCGTGAGAAACTAGCTCAACTTAAATTAGATAAAGCGATGGGACCAGATGGGATACACCTGACCTTTTCAATGCCTCGTTGGAGTTGGGAGTGGTGCCAAAGGACTGGAGAGAGGCTCATGTGGTGCCTTTACACAAAAGCAGAAGTAAGGATGTGGTTGAAAACTACAGGCCGGTTAGTTTAACTTCGGTGGTGTGTAAATTATTGGAAACGCTGCTGAAAGAGAAAATAGTGAGGTTTCTGGAGTCCAGCGGATTACAGGATCCGAGGCAGCATGGATTCACCAGAGGCAGGTCTTGTCAGACAAATCTGATTGATTTCTTTAACTGGGTGACAAGGGAGTTGGACCGAGGGAGAGCCCTAGATGTGGTATATTTAGATTTCAGTAAAGCCTTTGACAATGTTCCTCACAGGCGACTTACAAACAAATTGAGCACCCTAGGGATGGACCCGAAAGTTACTGCTTGGGTTAGAAATTGGTTGAGCGGGAGGCGACAAAGAGTACAGGTAAATGGAGCTCACTCTGAGGAGAAGGATGTTACCAGTGGTGTTTCCCAGGGATCTGTCCTTGGTCCGATTCTTTTTAACATCTTTGTTAGTGATATAGCGGAAGGAGCTGTCAGGTAAGGTTTGCCTCTTTGCAGATGATACCAAAATCTGCAATAGAGTAGACACCCAGGAAGGTGTAGATAATATGAGGAGGGATCTAGCTAAGCTTGAAGAATGGTCTAGAATTTGGCAGCTGGGATTTAATGTTAAAAAATGTAAGGTCATGCATTTGGGCTGCAGCAATCCAAGGGAGCAATATAGTATAGGGGGTGAAGTACTTTTGTCCAATAAAGAAGAGCAGGACCTAGGCGTGGTTGTGTCTGATGATCTTAAAGTAGCTAAACAGGTAGAAAAGGCGACAGCATAAGCTAGAAGGATGATGGGTGTATACGAAGAGGAATGGCTAGCAGTAAAAAGGAGGTGATAGCGCCTCTGTATAAGTCTTTGGTGCGACCTCATTTTGAGTATTGTGTGCAATTCTGGAGACCGCAACTTCAAAAGGATATAAACAGGATGGAGTCAGTACAGAGGGTGGCTACTGAAATGGTTAGTGGTCTTCATTATAAAGCATATGAGGAGAGACTTAAGGATCTTAATATGTATACCTTAGAGGAACAGCAGTATAGAGGTGATATGAAGGACTCCGAAAGATTTTATAAAATCCAGAAAGATAACAAACAAAAAGGCATTCTCACATGCTGCCCCCATTCTATGGCACGCCCTTCCAGTTGAAATAAGATCACTTGCAGAGATCAAAGAATTACGCAAAAAACGTAAAACGCACCTGTTCACATCACACTACGGATCTTTGCCAAACACACCTCCCCAGCTAGAAAATGGATAATACCATGTCAGTTTCCCCATAAACCAAACTGATTTGACAAATGATGTGAAATTCCAAATGCTTATTATCCTAAATGTCACACACAACACTGTATCTATTACTTATTTTGTTCCCTGTAAATAGTTCTTGCTTGTTCCATGTAATGTAATATAGTTGTTATGGTTCTAAGTTGTTCACTGTAAAAACAGACACCTGTCTGTTATGTTGTTTTGTTCCATGTAAACCGCATTTGATCTTGGGAAGATGCGGTATATAAGAAACTGTTAATTAAATTAAATTAAATTAAATGAATGAGATGTTTAAATACCTCCGTGGCATAAATGCACAGGGGGAGAGCCTCTTTCGATTGAAAGCAAGTTCTGCTATGAGGGGACATGGGTTGAGGGTGAAAGGAGATAGATTCAGGAGTGATATGCAGAAATATTTCTTTACGGAAAGAGAGCACAGTTACTTACCTGTAACAGGTGATCTCTGGGAACAGCAGGAATAAGTCTTCACATATGGGTATCGTCGGTACCGACGGAGCCTGCGCGGGAACGCTCCCCAGCGTCCAGTAAGAAAGCTTTTGGGAGCATCCCACAGCGCCTGCGCGCTGCCTTCCCGCCTTTCCCAACCGCCTCTCTCCAGTTCGAGTTTTAAAGCTGAGACAAAGAGAGAGAGAGAGAGGAAAGGAAAGATAGATAGAAAGATACAACTCCTAGGGGAGGTGGGTGGGTTGTGAAGACTTATTCCTGCTGTTCCCAGAGATCACCTGTTACAGGTAAGTAACTGTGCTATCTCCAGGAACAAGCAGGAATGAGTCTTCACATATGGGGACTCCCTAGCTGCAGATGCCAGGGAGAAGCCCCAGGTTGTGTGTCCTTGAAAAGAACTCTACCTCCCCCCATGGATCTCTGGCATCCGACTAGGGTAGGAGGGTAGGAGTTGATTAAGAATGGAACAGGTGTTTGAGAACAGAATGACCAAACGAGGCATCCCGGCGGGAGTCCTTGTCCAAACAGTAATGGGCTGTGAAGGTATGAACCGTGGCCGCTCAACAGATTTGGTCCATGGACACAGAGTTTAGATGAGCCATTGAGGCTGCCATGGCTCTCACATTGTGAGCTGTAACATGGCCCTCCAGAGAAATGTTCCTACTCTGGAAGGCAAAAGAAATACACTGAGCAATCCAGTTGGACAGTGTTCTCTTAGAGACTGGAAGTCCTAAATGAGAAGGATCAAAAGCAACAAAGAGTTGAGAAGACTTTCTATGTTGCTGGGTTCTTTGTAAGTAAAAAGCGAGAGCTCTCTTACAATCCAAGGTATGAAGATTCCTCTCTGCATTTGATGCATGAGGTCCTGGAAAAAAGACAGGTAAATATACCTCTTGGTTCAGATGAAAAGGCGAGACCACTTTAGGCATAAAGTGGATTGGTCCTGAGGACTACCTTATCATGATGGAACCTTGTATAAGGTGGATTAGCCACCAAAGCTTGCAACTCACTGATGCGGCGTGCTGAGGTGACTGAAATGAGAAAAATAACTTTCCAAGAAAGGAATTTCAAGGAGGTGGTGGCTAAAGGTTCGAAGGGTGGCTTCATAAGCTGGCCAAGAACCAGGTTTAAGTTCCATGCCACTGGAGGTGGCCTAATGGGAGGTTTAGTTAAAAGAAGGCCTCTCATGAATCTTGCTATAAGAGGATGAGAGGAAATAGGTTGTCCATTGAGAGGCTTGAGGGACGTTGCAATAGCACTCAAATGGACTCTTACTGAATTCGTTTTCAGACCTGCATGGGATAGATGCAGGAGATACACTAGTAGAGAATTCAGAGGTATTGCGAGAGGGTTTAGACCTTTCCCTGAACACCAAATGGTAAATCTTTTCCATTTGAAAGCATAGGAACGTCTAGTAGAAGGCTTTCTAGAGGCATGAAAACATCTCTGACTTGCTGAGAGAGATGAAAATCTTGAAGGTCTAGGCCCTCAGCAACCAAGCCCTGAGATGGAGCGACTGGGGGTTTGGGTGCCACAAAGTTCCCTCTTCCTGGGACAGAAGGTCTGGTGCAGAGCCCAAGTCCAGGGAAGGAGCTTGAGAGAGATCCCGAAGTAGAGGTTACCACACTTGGCGTGGCCAATGTGGTGCTATGAGGATCATGGTCCCTCGATCTCTCTGAAGCTTGAATAGTGTCTTGGGAATTAGGGGAATTGGTGGAAAGGCATAAAGGAAGTCTTGACCCCAGTGAAGGAGGAAGGCATCCTTGGCCTGAACTCCCTGACACGGAATTCTGGAACAGAACCGGGGAAGTTTGGCATTCCACGGACTTGCAAAGAGGTCTATGTCCGGGGTTCCCCAAATTCGAAAAATCCTGGCTACCTGGTCCATGTGGAGGGACCACTCGTGTGGAAGCAGAACTCGGCTGAGTCTGTCCGCCCAAGAGTTTTGAACGCCTGGAAGATATACTGCCAGAAGATGGATGTGATGCTCTCTGTCGAAGGCCCACAGTCGCAAAGCTTCGCTGCAAAGCGACAGAGAGCCAGTCCCGCCCTGCTTGTTTACATAGAACATGGCTACTTGGTTGTCCGTATGGATGAGGACTGTCCTGTAGCTGAGCAGGGAATGGAACACTCTGAGAGCTAAGAATATTGCTCTGAGTTCCAAGAGACTGATATGCAGAGAAGTCTCCTGTGGAGACCAGATGCCCTGGGTGGAGAGATCATGCAGATGAGCTCCCCAACCCATTGGAGAAGCATCTGTTGTCAGAGTTGCTTGGGGTAGCGACTGCTGAAAAGGGGACTCCAGCAACAGATTTGGAGGGGACTTCCACCACTGGAGAGACCAAAATAGGCGACTGGAGTTTGCTATTTTGTCTGACAGGCAACCTGATGCCTGAGTCCATTGGGTGGACAAAGTCCATTGAGCTGCCCTCATGTGAAGGCGAGCATATGGAACCACATGCACGGTGGATGCCATGTGGCCTAATAGTTGTAACATCTCTCGAGCAGTTAAATGGGACTTTAACTGTATCTGGGAGGCTAACTGCACCAAGCGTAGGCAACGGGCCTGAGGAACATAGGCCCTTGCAGTTGTGGTATCCAGCAAGGCCCCTATAAACTCCAGAGACTGAGTAGGGGTGAGATTGGATTTTGGGATGTTTATTACCAGTCCCAAATACTGAAGGACACGCATTGTGCAGGTTAGACAAGTCTGGGCCTCTGACTGGGATGGAGCTCGAATGAGCCAGTCGTCCAGATATGGGAATACGAATATTCCTAGAGTGCGCAGAAATGCAGCTACTACTGCCATGCATTTCGTGAACACCCTTGGTGCAAAGGCCAGACCGAAAGGAAGCACCCTGTATTGGTAGTGCTTTCCTTGAAAAAGGAACCGAAGGAACCTTCTGTGTGTTGGATGGATGAGGACATGGGTGTACGCATCCTTGAGATCTAGAGAACAAAGCCAGTCTTGACTCTGAAGGTATAGAAGCAGAGCACCTAGAGAAATCATCTTGAATTTCTCCTTGAATAGAAACTTGTTCAATTCTCTGAGATCTAATATGGGTCTTTAGCCCCCTGTTTTCTTTGGAATAAGAAAATAAGGGGAGTAGAACCCTGAGCCGTGTTGAAGAAGAGGTGCTTCTTCTATTGCCCCTTGGGCAAGAAGGGTAGCAATCTCCTGACCCAGAAGGTTGAGGAGAGATGTTGGAGAATTGAACTGTTTCACCATGGTGTGAGGAGGAAGGCTTAAGAAATGAAGCTTGTACCCTTCCCTTATGATGGAGAGGGTCCATTGCTCTGCTGTGATTTGCTCCCATCTGGGAGCAAAGTAAGTCAACCTTCCTGGAATGGTGAGGGGCTCTGGTTCTTCCAGAGCTAGAAAGGCTAAGTTCTCTAGTTGCAAGTCAAAGGCCCGGAGGAGGTTGAGGCTGCTGGGCCGTGGCAGGCCTGGCAGCCTTTGACTTGGCCTGTTTAGGTGGCTGCTGACGCTTTGCAGCAAAACGACCTGCAGAAGATGCCTGCTGACCATAAGCAGGATAATATCTTCCCTTTTTAGAAAAAGATGTCTTCTTGAACAATCTTTTCTTAGCAGGAGCAGAGGTAGACTTTGAAAGTCGATCCAAAGCAGAGTTCTCAGCATCCATCTGAGTGGCCTTTGCTTGCCAATCCTTGCCAAAAAGGTTTTCACCTGTACAAGGAAGATTTCCCAATTCATCTTGGACCCAGAGTTCCAAATCAGAGGCCTGTAACCAAGCAATTCTGCGTGCACCTATGGCAATAGCTGAGGCTCTGCTTACACACTCAAAAGAGTCAAAGGCTGCACAGTTGGAAAATATGTAAACATCCTGGGCATGTTTGAGCCAAGTGAGAAATTCCTGCCTTTTATCTTCTGAAATAAAAGGAGTTAAAGTCTGCAGATGATCTGTGACTTCTTTTAGAAACATCCCCATATAGAGACTATAGGAGTTGATTCTGGCAGCAAGCATATTAGCTTGGAAAACCCTTCGGCCAAAAGCATCTAGGGTCCTGCATTCACATCCTGGAGGATTAGATGAGTGTCTCTTTGCACTCTTTATTTTCCTCATGGCAGACTCTACCACAATAGAGTGGTGAGGAAGCTGAGTCTTATGAAAGCCAGGACAAGGAGGGACACGGTACATGGTGTCTAACCTACGAGAAAGAGGAGAGGTGGTGAGAGGAGTCTCCCACATGCCCAACATGAGATCACAGAGAATCTCATGAATAGGTAGGGTAGCTGCTTCTTTAGGAGCCTTAGGATATTGCGAAATATCTAATTGCTTGGCTCTAGGCTCTGACTCAGGGGCCACTGTAATGGAGAGGCCCCTAGCCACTTCCCTAATGAAGTCTTGAAAAGACAAGTCTTCTGGAGGAGACATTCTTCGTTTTGGAGAAGCAGACTCCTGAGGAAGAAGTACCGGTGCCTCGATAGAATCCTCCGACTCATCAGAGTCTTCGGAGGAATCGAAGTATCGCCTGTCTGGATGCTCCTGTAAAGCCCGATATGCGTACCGAGTGGGATCGACATCGGGAGTAAGCGGTATCGGTTCGGTACTGATGGGCATCATAGGACAGGGTACCGTTGCAGTCGACACTGAAGCCGATGCAATTGGTACCGGCACCGGGAACGATGCCGGTGCCGGAGTCGAAGCCTGCATAAACGTCGTTAGGGTGCGCTGCATGGACAGAATCTTCTGATCCATCGACGCCACCAGAGTCTGGATGTTGGTACTAGCGGAGGCCACCGGTACCCCAGAACACGGCAACAGGTGATCAGTCGAGGCCGAGCCATCGATGTCAACCTGTGACCCCATAGACAATGCTTTGGAAGCCGGAACTTCCCGCCGGGGTAATTTTGCCGGTGCGGAATCCTCGAGGACAAGCCCGGAGGCATCTCGATGCTTAGAGGGAGATTTGCCCTTCGAGGACCGGCTAGATTTATGTTTGGTTACCTGAGATCCATGGGAGGAAGAAGCAGCCCTGGAAGACGTCGATGCCACCGAGGCTGCATCAGAGGGAAACAGGGTACTGAGCTTGGCTGCTCGGTTCTGCTGACCTCTTTTAGACATCATGGTACAGGACACCCAATCTGCGATGGAATGGTCAGGCCCCAAACATTTTAGACACCAATCATGGGTGTCGGTGACAGAAATAGTACCACCACATTTTGTGCACTTTTTGAACCCGGAAGCGGGCTTCTCCATGAGGAGAAAAATATTCAGGCCTAAGGCCCAAACTGGTGCTGGCGGCGAATACTGTGTATACCATGGACTGCCCGAAGAACAAACCGGTCTGTACTAGTGGAGATCAAACCTAAGCTTTCTTTAGAAGCTCAGATGACAAGACTTCGACTTTCATACTTTGGACACATCATTCGGAGAGAGAGATCATTAGAGAAAGACATCATGCTTGGCAAGATAGAAGGTCAACGCAAAAGAGGAAGGCCGGCAATGAGATGGATCGATACAATAACAGCAGCTACAGGTACCAGTCTGTCAACAATGAGCCGCCTGACTGAAGACTGAACACAATTTAGGATAGCTATCCAGAGGGTCGCCATGAGTCGACTCCGACTCGACGGCACTTAACAACAACAACAACAAGGCCCAAACTGAAAATGCACAGTTGAAGAAAGAATAGTTTTTTGTTGTTTTTTTTTAAAGAAAGAAAAGAAAAGACCGGCGGTACCGGTCTGACGTCGAAGAAGGCAGACGCGACACAGAAAAATAAAGAAAAAAATAAAGAACTTCTTCTGCAGTGACAGAAACATGACCTGCTGGCTCCGCGGAAAAGAAGTACTGGAGAGAGGCGGTTGGGAAAGGAGGGAAGGCAGCGCGCAGGCTCTGTGGGATGCTCCCAAAAGCTTTCTTACTGGTCGCTGGGGAGCGTTCCCGCGCAGGCTCCGTCGGTACCGACGATACCCATATGTGAAGACTCATTCCTGCTTGTTCCTGGAGATTCAGTCTATGTTCCCAGAATATCAAAGGGGTTATCGGCTGGATGGTCTTAGCTAAGGGAAGGTCATCACTGCCCCTCCATTAATGGTGAGATTGTACCTTTCTTTCTTCAGAGCAACTTGGAAGGGTGCTCTTGCAAACCCTCTATGCTCTCAGCACCATGCCTCAGAGAGCTCAGAGGATGATGCATCTAGACCTACGCCCAATGTTCCATCTCCTCGCTTTTTGATGCCAAAGATGAGGAAGTTGAATCCTTCTTCGCTCTTGGGTGAACATTAATGGATGATCAATGTTCAGGAGGTATACAGGGGCCCACTTCCGAGTGGGCTCAAGAATTCCAATACCGATGCACTCTAAGCATCCGCTGCCGATGCCAATGCCAATGGCTCTGACTCAGAAGCACCAAAAATCTTGTTGCACTGTTTCTCTCGACCTTTGAGCCCTAATTTTGCCATCTGCAGAACAAAAAGAGGGTTTATGATCGTGTCCGAAGCACCATTTTTGAGTGTCCATTATGGGTATGGTCCTCGAGCACTTGATACACTTCTTAAACCTCCTGGCAAGTTTCTGGAAAATGTTGCCTGGAAAAAGTCACAACAAAAGCAAACGGCTCGATTTTGAAAAGATTCCCAGCTGGACCAAGCACTTAAGGGGGCTGAGGCATCGTGGAATATAAAGGAAACTTTAAAATGCTCGAAAACTAAATAAAAAGAAAGTGGGTAAGAGAAATAGAGAACTGCGACAGCAGGTGGGAAAAAAAGAAAAATAGCAAAAAATGACAAGAAAACGGTTATCAAAATTACTCACAGGCATAAAGGCAAATACATCCGTGGGGCTTTAAATGAAAGAAAAGGACAGACGATAAGATGACGCTGCAGAAGCAGCAGGCAGGAAGACGCATGTAGGGAAAATTGAATTTCCAAAAGTTTCTTGGTGGTGCTGGGAATATTCCTGGGTAGGGCTTTGTCAGAAGACGGCACCCATATGTGGAGAATTTTTTCCTGCTCATTCATGGAGAATTAGTAATTCTATATCTTATGTCTGTCAAGGTATTCTTTAAGGGAAACAGAGGTCCCTCATATATGCCTAAAAAAGACTATATTAAAACAAATATAAAAAACAGAACAGAAATAAAAAGCACGATTGCGCTCCTTTCACCTTGCTGCACCTTATGCCTGGAACAGCCTACCTGCGTCTGTGCGCCAGGCATCCTCCCTGGCCCTCTTCAAATCCAGGTTGAAGACCCACCTCTTCACCGTTGCATTCAGATCCTGACTCCTTCCTCATCTTACCCTAACCCCCCGTCAATGTTTATGACCTAACTACAGACCAAATTGTAACACATCGTTCCTTGCGCAGTACTGACTAATGCTCTGTACTCTTCTAATGTACTGTTCTAACTAGATTGTAAGCTCTGATGAGCATGACTCTGACGGGCAGGGACTGTCTCTTGTATATTGTGGTTACTGTGCAGCGCTGCGTGCGTAGCGCTTTATAAGTGCTAAATAGTAGTAGATAGAACGTAATGTTTATAAGGCATAGATGTGGTTGCTTAAATTCAAACTAAATATTTTAAAAAACAGTTTAACCCTTCTGCAGTATCTTTGTGAGTGATATTGCAGAAGGGTTAAAAGGTAGTTTGCCTTTTTTTAGATGATTCAAAGATATCCAATAGAGTGGACACTTTGGAGGGAATAGACAACATAAGAAAAGATCTACAAAAATTAGAAGAATGGGCAAATGCTTGGCAATTGAGATTTAATGCAAAAAAGTGCAGAGTGATGCACTTGGGATGCAGAAACCCAAAGGAACAGTACATGATTGGAGACAAGAAGATGGTGTGAACGGACCAAGAGAAGGATCTCTGAGATAGTATCTGAGAATCTCAAGGGGGCGAAACAGTGTGACAAGGGAGTGATCAAAGTCAGAAGGATGTTAGGTTGTATACAGAGAGGAATTAAGCAGCAGAAAGGAGGAGATCTTAGTGCCCCTGTACAGGTAATTGGTGAGGCCTCACTTAGAGTATGGTGTTCAGTTTTGCAACCATTCCTGTGATTACAACTGACGTAGTGGTCTTTTTTTGCTGGAGGGATATACCATTAAAACTGAAAAAACCTCCGCATTATAACTTGAAAGCTGAAATCGTAACTAAATAGTGACATGCAAATGTCTCAGCATGATTGTACACTCTTCAAAAGCAATATTTCTTTAGAGATGTATTTTGTAGCAAGTAAAGGTCTCAGTTCTAATAGGAAGCCAATAGACTCAACTAAATGTCTAGTGGACTTATATCCTTATTCACATCAATGACCTTTTGCAGAAGAGTGTAAATCAAAATACGTTCAAAAATTGTTAATGAATAAAGTGCTTAACTTTCAGGAAAATTGAGCTAGGGACAATGCAAGCTCAATTTTCCTGAAAGTTAAGCACTTTATTCATTAACAATTTTTGAACGTATTTTGATTTACACTCTTCTGCAAAAGGTCATTGATGTGAATAAGGATATAAGTCCACTAGACATTTAGTTGAGTCTATTGGCTTCCTATTAGAACTGAGACCTTTACTTGCTACAAAATACATCTCTAAAGAAATATTGCTTTTGAAGAGTGTACAATCATGCTGAGACATTTGCATGTCACTATTTAGTTACGATTTCAGCTTTCAAGTTATAATGCGGAGGTTTTTTCAGTTTTAATTGCAACCATTCCTTACAAAAAGTACAAAAGACTTGAAATGGTTCAGAAGAAGGCCACCAAGATGATTTGGGGCCTGCGCTAGAAGGAATATAAGAAAAGACTTGAAGACCAAAATATGTATACCCTAGAAGAGAGGACAGACAGGGGAGATATGATACAGATGTTTAAATACATAAAAGGTACTAATGAACAAATGAACTTTTTTCAAAGACGGGGAATCTGTAGAACTAGGGGATATGAAATTAATCTGCAAGGAGGTCAATTTAAAAGCAACATCAAGAAATACTTTTCAAGGAAAGGGTGGTGGATGCCTGGAATGCCCTCCGGAATAAAGATGATGGGAGCAAAAACAGTGATTGAATTCAAAAAAGCATGGGACAGACAGAGGATCACTTTATAACAAGGGAATGGAATCAAAACAAATGTAAATAACTCCTAAACGGAGAGAGGTAAGCTGCCTGGAGCAGCATGTACAACTCTACAATTCTGGCGCCATAATGGGCAGACTAGATGGACCATGCTGGTCCTTATTTGCCATCACTTACTATGCTAAAATGAATACTTAAAAAAGGTGGCACAAAATCTTGCACATAAAATAAAAGTGTGTTAAAATGACAACATTAAAACATTCCAAAACAAGTAAAAAAAAAAAAAAAGAAGCCAAAAAAGAAGCAATCTTAAATAAGAAAAACAAAATGTGACGGTGCATTTTAGAAAGGACATCTAGGTGGAAGCTAGGATGTTCGGGTCAAAATGTCACAAATATCGTGGAAGTAGCAGCAGTGAAGTTGGGCACGTGTAAGTGCCTTCTAAAATCGCTCCATCTCCATAGGAGGAGCTGGCGCTTCAAAACTGCATGAGAAGAGGTGCACTTTTTAAATTATCAGTACAGGACGCTGAGGTGCCGTTTGAGCTCCATATGTTGAGTTTTGTAATATTATCAACTTATTTGTTCTTTAATAATAGTCTAGCTGGTTTTTAGGAGTGTTTTATTGTCAGTAAAATGGCAACATTTATGTTTCCTTAGCGGCGTCAGCTGCGTTTTATAGTCCATAAGCAGGTACTTTCATCCTGAATTACCACATTCTTTTTTCTTCTTTTTTGTGCAGTTAATGTTTATAATTTAAAGCCCTCTAATTGGCATTTTTATTTGTTTATATTTGAACCTCTCACAGTTCGGTCAGTACCCTTTGCTTTTGATTTTTTACTGTATCATATTTTGCATTGGGGCTTTTATAATTAAGAGACTTCAGAAAGAAGAGAAAGGCACTATTGGATAATGAATACCTTCTGTGACTCACTGTTTTTTTAGGTAATTTGTCCATTACCACCTCTTGAATTGTTTCTGTTTAAGCGACTATAGTTCATTTCATATCCATAGATTCGCACATATATGCCATAGGTATGCTAGTTTATTATATGTTATGTCACCATAACATGGATAGTATCTTAAACATTCTCTAATGGTATGCACTGTATCTTAATTGTTTCATCCACACTTTTTTGTCTTTCCAACATTTAAGTTTGTCGACACAAGTTCATATGCAATTCAAAGTCCTACAGGTGCTCTTTGTGACCTTGCGCAAGCCACTTAACCCTCCATTGCCTCAGGTACAAAAATGTAGAATGCGAGTCCTTCAGGAGCAACTCCAAGCATCAGTTCGCTATGGAGACTAAAAAAAAAAAAACACAACCACCCAGACCTGGGCATCTGGGACCTGAACCCCTGGGCAGCAGCATGACCAGCCTTGGCTGCCCATGGGAATCCCATCTCCTACAGGCAGAAGGGCATAGCTGCCATCATGGCGCCGATGCAAGTTGTCCATCAAAGAAAGACAGGATCCCTGCAATCAGACAGCTTGCATCTAAGTTGCGATGGTGGCCTTTCCCTTCTGTCCATGGGAGATCAAATCTCTGCGGTCAGAAAAGGTGGGGGGGGGGGGGGGGAAGCAGGCTGCCCACAGGGATTCAAGCGCCTGCAAAAAAAAACAAAAAAAAAGTTAGAAGATAGGGGGTGAACTTAAATCTTAAAGGGCCAGAAACTAAAAAAAAAAGAAAAAAAAAACGAGGATGGCAGAAACCAGGACAGAGGGGTGGGAGTACTAGTGAGGAGGGGGAGGGATAATGGGGGAGAGTCTGAAAGGTGAACAGAGTGGGGAGGGGTTGGAGATGGGGAAGGAAGAGTGAAAGAATAAAAAGGATGCATTCTCCTCCCAAAAGAGTGCACACAAAAGCACTTGTTACTCACCTGTAACAGGTGATCTCCGGGAACAGCAGGATGTCCCCTCACATAAGGGTGATATCAGTACCGATGGAGCCCGCATTGAAACGGTCCCCAGCATCCAATCAGAAAGCTTTTGGGAGCAATCCACTGTGCCAGCGCATCTGCCTTCCAAAATCCTCTCTCCTCAGTTGAGTTTGTAACCGAGACAGAGGAAAAAAGAGAATACCCTACAACTCTTAGGTGAGGAGAGCGGGTTGTGAAGACTGATTCCTGCTGTTCCAGAGATCACCTGTTACAGGTTAAGTGACAACGCTATCTCCAGGAAAAAGCAGGAATGCAATCTTCACATATGGGACTCCCAAGTACCAAACTGCAAGTGGGAAGTTTTGGTATCCCCGAGGCTAAAGCATAGAGCCTTTAGCCAAGAAGGTGTGGATACAATGTTGCCTCATTGGGCTTGACCGCAGTCAGCAAGACCACCTCTAATGGAATACTGATGCCAGGAAGAAGTCAGAGACGGAGTGTAGGAGTTGAATTTAAGTCTCAAAAAGGTGCTGGAGTACAGCCTGGCCAAAGACAGCATCCCGACGGGAGTCCTTCTCTAGGCAGTTGTGTGCAGCGAAGGTATGAATGGAGGACCAGATAGCAGCCTGACAGATCTAGTCAATGGAGGTTACCATGGCTCGCATGTTGTGAGCGGTGACGTGACCCTCGAGGGAGAGTCCTGCCTGTGCACAGCGAAAAGAAATGCAGTCCGCTATCCATTTGGATAAGGTAGGTTTTGTGACTGGGAGTCCAAGGTGACTTGGATCAAAGGAAATGAATAGCTATGAGGATTTCCTGTGAGCCGTGGTCCGATCCAAGTAGTAAGCCAGCGCTCGTTTACAGCCTACAGTGTGTAGCGCTGCTTTGGCATGAGTCATGTGGTCTTAGGAAGAAGACCAGCAAGATTACTAGCTGGTTCAGGTAGAAGGCTGAAACCACTTTTGGAAGGAAGTACGGATGGGTATGGATACCACCTTCTCAAGGTGTAACAGAGTGTACAGGGCACCCACCACTAAAGCTTGCAGTTCGCTGAGGTCAGAGCGATGAGGAATAGTACCTGCTATGTGAGAAACCTGAATGAAGCGGTAGCTAAAGGCTCAAAGGGAGGCTTTAGAAGTTGCACTAGAACCACATTGAGGTCCCAGGGCACCAGTGGTGGTTTGATAGGTGGCTTGGAGAGCAGGAGACCCTGCATGAAATGATGCACTAAGGGGTGCAACGAAATAGGTTGCATGTCCAGAGGCTTCTGATAAGCCGTAATGGCACTGAGATGAACTCTGACTGAGTTATGTCTTGAGACCTGCTGAGGACAAGTGGAGGAGATACTGTAGAAGAAACTCTACCAGGCAGGTAAAGGGGTCAATTTGCTTTGGCGAACACCAGAGTGTGAACCTTTGCCATTTAAATGCACAGGAGGGCCTCTTTCAATTGAAAGCTGCTACGAGGGGACATGGGATAAGGGTGAAAGGGGACAGATTCAGGAGTGATATGTGGAAATATTTCTTTACAGAAAGAGTGGTGGATCCGTGGAACAGTCTCCCAGTGGTAGAGATAAGGACAGTATCTAACTTCAAAGAAGCATGGACAAACACAGAGGAACTCTAAAGAAAAAAAGGGGACGGGACTTCCGGTTGGGCAATGAGCTGATCAGACCGCACACGATCAGCTCCGGGTAATCTGCCCCATAAAACGGCTACTATTCTTTCTAAAAGTGGGCACCAATTCCATAATTCTCTCATTTGAGATACGGGAGATCTTGGATGGTGGGAGCAGCCTCTAAGTGACACAGAGAGCCCGATGGCAGCGAAACCGCCAAGGAAGGAGAAGCTGAGGGCTGCAGAGGGCAAAATGGCGGAGGGAGCACCGGCCAGCCCGAAGCCTAGTGGTTCCACGGACCTAGTGAAAGAAGTGAGCGCTGCAGTGGTCCAAGCGCTGGATACCCGATTTCAAGAATTAGTAGATCGGATCCAGAATGTCAGCCAGAATCTCACTGATTTTGCAGGGCGCATGGACCAAGTAGAAGCCCGGGTCTCCGACGTGGAAGATGCTCGGCACTCCTTGGAAACTAAAGTGGCGGCCCTAGAAAACATCATTAAACAACAGGGCGACAAACTCGACGAGCTCGAAAACCGCGGGCGGCGAAAGAACCTACGGTTTATTGGAATCCCGGAGAGCGTGGCTGATGGCGGGCTGTTTGCCTTCCTGCAGACTTGGATAGAGAAACTGCTACAGGGAAAAAATGATGATCCTGTAAAACTGGAGCGTGTTCACCGGCTGGGCCAGCGGCGGGAACAGCCGCGGAGTCCGAGAGCAGTCATCGCTCGATTTCTGGACTACCGACAAAAAGAACTGGTGCTGCGAATGGCCCGCGGCCGAAACATACAGCAACAGGACCCGCCACAAATATTGGTATTCCAGGACTATTCGGCGTTAGTGAGTCAGCAGCGGCGAGCATTCTCCGAGGTCTGCACACAGCTCCGGAACCAGGGTGTGCGCTTCTCCCTGCTCTACCCGGCTCGATTGAGAGTAGAGATAAATGGACAGATTCGATACCTGACAACACCGGCGGCGGCGACATCCCTGCTTGGACCTGCACCATCTCAACGTGCCTCTCCTCCGTGAAAATTGTACTGGATATTTGGACGGAGAAGTGCTCTCTTGCTGGAGGAGTGAGACTCGGGACCTGTTCGGGGCCTGCCTTGTAGCGGTGCTCTCATCGAGGTTTCAAGGGCTATATTGTTGCAATTTTTGCTTTGTTCAAACTGGCCCTGCTACATCTGGAGACAGTGTTGCGCTGCTGCATTGAGAGAAAGTTTCATGCCTCTCCTACTTTTCCTGCCTCACTGTTGCTATTTTGTTTTCCCATACGGGCTGTACGGTAGGGGTGGCCCCCTGGATATTTGTAGATGATCTTCAGTGAGAGGACTGTAAAGGGGGCCGGATAGGTGGTTGATTTTGGGAGGACGGGGTCCTTTTTAATTTTATTTATCTTCCTTTAAGTGAATTTCTTCTCTAAGTTTAATTTCCCTATATATACCTTGGGGTGGGGAAAGATCACTTGAGCCGCGTGCTGGCACTGCCCCCCCCCCCCCTCCCAGCTTAATTTAAAAATCTGACCAGGTCCCCGAGATGGAGGGGCGGAGAGCGGGCCTGCAGATTGATCCCTCGCGGGTGTGTAGTATCACACGGACTATAACGGTGAACTGGACGCTCCCTGAGCAGGCAGCCCCGACGGAGCCGGATGCACCTTTGAAACCCTGCAGCCTCAGCCCAGGACTCTGTCTGGAGTAAAAGTTTAATGTTTTATTGTTTCTTTGATGCTATTGTTCTTTTACCTTAGGGGTTGTAATATAGAGATAATCTTATTGATAATTGTGGGCGATATTTGGGTGGAGGGAGGACTAAGAGGGTGGATGATTGGTTGATTCTGCGAGAAGGGGTTCTTTTCTACTTTTTATGATGATTATTTTATGTTATTTGTTATTTATTGTTGAATGGTATCCTTCCTATATATAGTTCGCTCATCCCCCTGTGGTTGGGAGTATGAGGGGGTTCCCTGAGTCACGTGCGGGCCCTGCCCCCGCGTGTAAGTTTGTTTTACCTTTACTTAAAACTCGGGACCGAGGGGCGGGGAGTAGGTTAGTGGAGTGCCCCCGCGAACACGTAGGAAGTAGTGGTGCGCTGATTCCAACTCTGAGATAGGACGGTTCTCGTGTAAGTAGACCCGGCGGAGTCAGCTATAACACTGGGGCCCCACAATCTCCACCTGAATGGAAGTTTAATGTTTTTATAATGTCATTCTTGCCATCTTTGCATTACCATGTGGGTTGTGACGAGGGATAGTCTCATCACTAATTGAGGGCGATAATTGGTGTGAGGGATGGGTATGTGGGCGGGGGGGTAGTCGATTTTGGGTGGAGGAGTGTTGTGTTTGTTTGGTTGTTGTTGCTGGGCTTGCCTGTCTGTTGGATTTCGCCGCACAATCCCAGGGTCAATATAGCGTTAATCCTGTGGGGAGTGAGGAAGAGGGGTATGGGACACAGCTTTGACCCACTTATAGGTCTTAGGAAGGGTGGTAGCTGTTCTTAAGGAGTTATGCTCACTGTACACTTGGGGGATTGGGGGGGTAGTCCCGATGCCCATAGAGAAGCCGTCCAACTTGGGTGGACCGGATAATCGATTAGTGGGAGGGCAGGGGGGGGTGGGCCGGGAGGGGGGGGGGTTGGTCGGGAGGGGGGGGGCGTAGGGGGGGGGAAAGCACACACTTTATTGTTCTATGCGATACAGCTCTATGCAGCTCAGCTGTGTATTAAGAGGGAACTCCAGGCTGGGGGAGCTCCCTTGTTGTTGAGGTTAGGTTTCGCTTCCTGGACACACTTTGACACTGCCCCATGCCGCTGAAGATTATTACGTGGAATGTCTGCGGATTGGGGACCCCCATCAAGCGCTATAAAACCTTGCAGGCCTTGGCCAGACAGCATTGCGATGTGGCATTCCTGCAGGAAACCCATCAACCTGAGGCAGAACATAATAAACTCTGTCGGGGCTGGGTGGGGCAGGTCTGGGGATCCCCGGCATGTGGGAAAAAGGGGGGCGTAGTAATTTTGATCCACAAGCGAGTGCGTTTTGCTATGGACAAGGTAGTGGCCTCAGCGGATGGGCGCTCTCTTCTGTTGGTTGGTAGACTGGAAGGGAAGCCGGTGATTTTTGGTAATCTTTATGGCCCTAACAGGATGGAGCCTGGCTTTTTCAACGGTCTCGCCTCTCAAATTGAACAGCTCCCGGAGTTTCCTTTACTCCTGGGGGGGGATTTTAATGGGGTTCTCGACGTCGACCTAGACTCCTCTAGAGGGGGAGAAGCGAGAGAGAGGACTCCATTGGCGCGGGTGTTACAGCGCTTTCGCGATCGGCTCGGACTAGTGGACCCATGGCGCTTGCTGCATCCCTCGGAGAGGGATTTTACCCACCAATCCCGGGACCACGGGTCTAGCGCTCGAATTGACTATTTTCTAGTATCAGGAGCCATGTTTGCTAAAGTGGGGGAGGTGCAGATCGGCCCATTGGAAATCTCAGACCACGCGTTGGTCGGGATGGAGTTACACTGGGGGGTAATACAGAACCGGACGAGACTTTGGAGACTTCCATTGGGGCTGTGCCAGGATGTTAAATTCCAGCAGTTTTTGAAGCAGCGCTGGCGGGAGTTTCTGAGTGACCACCAGTGCCATAAGGAGGACCCGGAATTGGTATGGGAAACAGCAAAAGTAGTGCTACGCGGTGACATCATTGGGTTCGCTGCCCGAAAGCGACGGCTGATAGCAGAGCAAGTGATTGGCCTGGAGCGAGTGGCTACCCGTCTGCACAGGGTGTGTGCTCGACACCCGACTGCTGCGAATAAGAAGAAACTTTGGGAAGCACAGGTGGATCTCAATGAATTATTACACCAAAGAGCCAAGAAATCTGTCCTTTATTATAAATATCGGCTACATTGCTTTGGGAACAAACCAGGGAAGCTACTGGCGCGCTGTCTGAAGGGGCAGCGGGGGTCCCCCTTGGTGACGGCCATCCGGGACGCGCAGGGACGACTGTTGAAAGACTCTGTGGACATTGCTGGGGCCTTTCGGGATTTTTTTCAAGATTTATATCGGGCGCAACCCCCATCTCAGGTAGACCTTGATGAATATCTGAAATCATTGCGCCTCCCACAGCTCACTGCAGAACAGAGTGAACTTTTGGAACAACCTATTACCGCACAAGAGATATCTACCGCGATCACTGCAGCTAGTGGTAATAAGTCACCGGGACCGGATGGGCTGGGGGCGGAGTTTTATAAACTTCTTGAGGAACCAGTGAGCCCCCTGCTGGCGGAGGTTTTTAATAGGAGGGCGGAGAGAGGAGCCTTCCGATGGGGAAATAACCATGCCCACCTAACGCTGATCCCTAAGCCGGGTAAGGACCCGTTGCTGGTAGGGTCCTACCGTCCTATATCCCTGCTTAACTTCGATATCAAATTAAACGCGAAGGTCTTGGCAACACGGCTAGCAACAGTCATAGGCCAATTAGTTCATGATTCCCAAGTGGGGTTTGTAAAGGGGAGGCATGCGGTTCGTAATTTGCGTAAGATCTTAGCGTCGTTAGAATGGGTTCATGCTCATCGACTGCCCTCACTGCTTATAAGTTTTGATGCAGAAAAAGCCTTTGATAGGGTGGATTGGCAGTTTCTCCGTCAAATTCTCCCGCGATATGGGCTGGGGGAAAACTTTTGTAAGATGATAGGGAGTCTCTATGTGCGGCCTACGGCAGGGGTACTGTGCAACGGTATCCTCTCCGAAGAATTTCTTTTGGAACGGGGCACGAGACAGGGATGCCCCCTATCCCCTCTACTATTTGTCTTGTCACTAGACCCCTTGATTCGGACTATAGAGGCTTCCCAAGGGATACAAGGAATCCGTATGGGCTCACAGGAGTTTAAACTCTCGGCCTTCGCGGATGATATCTTGGTTCATCTGCTCTCCCCGGAACAGTCACTGCCGCAACTTTTAGAGGAGTTTGTGCGCTACGGTGGCCTCGCTGGGCTGCGCATTAATAGGGATAAATCAGAGGCATTGGATGTCTCTGCGCGGTTGTGTGGGACTTGGGCGGGCAACTTCCCCCTTAGGTGGGCGGGCGAGGAATTTATCTACTTAGGTATAGTGCTGACTCGCAACTCTCAAAGGCTCTATTCGCGCAACCTGGAGCGGTCCCTAAAGAGGCTTCAACAACAATTGAAAGCGTGGGAACTACTCCCGCTATCCCTATCGGGGAGGATAGCAGCGATTCAAATGGTAATTTTACCACGATTGTTGTATTGGTTTCAAACGCTGCCCGTTTGGGTGCTCCGACGCGACATTCGACGATTTGAGGTCGCCCTTCGACAGTTCCTCTGGAAAGGAGGGAAGGCGCGTATCTCGTGGGCACGAATGGTGGGGCCTTGGCGGGAAGGGGGGATGGGTCTCCCGGACCTTATGGGATACGCTATGGCGTGTCAGGCTCGACACCTCGGCGATTGGCTGGGTGGGACAGAAGTGTATACTCCGCGAGCTCTGGAGGAGTGTTTTGTGGCGCCCTTGACGTTGTTGGGGGTTCTACATGGGACCGGCCATACCCTTCCTCGCCATGTCGTGCGTAGTGAGCTGATTGGATCTGCTCTGCGAACCTGGAAGCACCTTAACCTCCGTTGGAACACCTCATGGAGGGTTACCAGCTGGCTCCCCTTGCAAGGCAACGCTACCTTTCTCCCAGGCTCGGAGACGACGGTTTTCCGGGAGTGGGCCGCCCGGGGTATCCAGAACGTCGGGCACGTGGTCGAGCCTTCTGGGCTGTGTAAATCCTTCTTGGCTCTAAGCAGAGAATACGAGATATCTTCTAGGCATTGCTTCGCTTATATGCAGCTTGCGCACTATGTGTCTTCCCTTCCCTGCGATGCGTTACATGTGGATCGCTCTGCGCAGATACTGCAGTTTTTTAGTCTCGGGGAGGAGCGCCCCCCAACGATCTCGGATTTCAAGAAGCGTCTGGCTAGCCTTCGTCTTGCCTTTGACTATCGGGGAGTTGAGGCAGCTTGGGAAAGGGAATCGGGGGAGGAAGTGCCCCCCGGGACTGTGCTTCAGGCCTTACGAAGGATAGTAAAGCTGTCCCTGGAGGCCCGCTGGAGGGAGACACAATTTAAATGTGTAACTAGGGTGTACTTTTCCCCACGGAGGGCATTACGTAGTCGATTAACCACGGACGGGACTTGCCCGAAATGTTCAGAACCCTTGGCAACTCTCTACCATATGTGGTGGGGTTGTCGATCAATCCGCCTCTACTGGACAAGGATAAATACCTTTCTGAATAGCGTACTACAGCGACGTGTGAGATGGACTGGGGCCCTTGTGGTGTTTGATCGGCTTGATCCCCCCTGCCCAGTGGCGGAGGGGGAAAGACTGTTGGTGCGTAAGGCCTGCTTGGTTGGGAAGGGGCCCATTCTGCGTCTTTGGAGGGAAAGTAGCCCACCTTCCTTTGGTGAATGGCGCAATTGCTTCCATCAAATGATGCTTATAGAGCGCTGGGGTGCACGGGGCAGTGTCAAACGCTGGACAATATTTATGCGTGTCTGGAAGCCTTATATACAACAGTTGAGTGCTCGATGTCGGAATGAGGTCTTACATGTTGGTAGTTAAGGAGACAGCTGGTTGGTGAGTGAAGTAGAGCATACGCAGCACAGTGGGTGGGTACGGAGGGCATAGGGTGGTGTGCTTTGGGTAAGGGGAAGCGGGGGGAGGGTAGCGGGGTGGGGGGGGAGTGGGGGACTGTATTGGGAGAAAACATTCCGCCTGTTATTTTTGCTTTGTTTATCCTCTGTGAGGGGATCAGAGTACACCCCTCTGAGGAAAATTTGTACATTGTATATGGAATTTGTTGGTGGTTATTAAATAAAGTATATAAAAAAAAAAAAAAAAAAAGGGGGACTGCTATAGTGGTTGATATGGGGGTGTAGCCTAATGGTTAGAACACTGGTTCAGTAAACAATAGATATGGGTTTGATTACCACTTGCTTGCTTTCTGGAATATTCAGTTTAAGAAGGCATTCCTAACAGGGGCTATACATTTCAAGCAAAGGTAAGAGTTTGTGACTTTTTAAATTATAGCTCTCTGCCTGGGAGCTCTTAAAAAGGTTTTGGTACATTTCTAAAACAAAGTTACATTCTTTTTGGTGTTTTAGTTTAAAAGGAGAAATATTTTCTTTAGTGGGGTAGGCTTAAAACTCTGCTTTAGTATATTTCTCAGCTCTTTGAAGCTACTGACAACTAATCAGGAGATAGTTCCCCCACCCCCTCAACTCCCACCCACCCATGGGGAGCAGTCTTGCTTTGTACGGCACTTCCCCAATTAACCACACAGGGACTTTGAACAGCACATTTTGAACATACTTAAAGAAATGTAACTGCTTTTTCTCTGAAAGGACAGCTGGGAAACCGGCTGGTACTTTGGTAGATCTCTCTCTTTTGTTTTAACAGATACCTAAACTCCAGAAATGGAACAATGGCTGGGAGAAAACGTATCACTAAAGCTGTTGCCCCCATTACTGCTTCTGCCTCTATCTAGACAGATATCCCAATGCCAGTTGAAGGACCAGTTCCGTGTGCAGGGTGCCTGCATGCTGAAGCTCTCAGGAAACAAGGGGAGGAACTCAGAGAGGAGGCGGCAAGGCTGAGGAGCATTCAAGACAGTGAGAAGTACATTGGTGAGATGCTTCTTGCAACATCCAAGTTCTCCAGCAGAGGAGAAGATGGGTGCCTACAGAATGATGAAGGTTGGACACAAGTCACTAGGACCTGCAGAATCACCAATTCAACTTCACCAGCCCTTGAACTGAACCACCATTATGCAGCCCTGGAGGAGGTGAAAGCATCCCTTTAAAGGGAAGAACCAGAGCTCAAGTACCCTAAAGTTACAGAATCAGTGACCACGAGGAAGCGAAGGGTAGTGGTGGTTGGTGACTCTCTTCTGAGGGGTACTAAGGCGTCCATCTGCTGACCAGACTTGATGTCCAAGGAGGTATTGCTGTCTGCCAGGTGCCAAAATCCAAGATGTTATGGAGAGTTTGCCAAGAATCATCAAACCCACTGACTATTACCCAATGTTCCTAATCCATGTCAGCACAAATGATACTGCCAGGTATCCCTCTGAGCATATCAAAAGTGACTTCATGGCTCTGGGACAGAGAGTGAAGCAGATAGGTGCACAGGTGATGTTCTCTTCAATCCTCCCTGTTGAGGGTAAAGGCCAAGGAAGAGAAGCTCGCGTCCTGGAGATGAATGCATGGTTTCGTGGATGGTGTCATCGAGAGCGTTTTGGTTTCCTGGACCATGGGATGCTGTTCCAAGGGTTGCAGAGCAGAGATGGTGTCCATCTGTCCAAGAAAGGTCGATGTGTCTTTAGTAGCAGACTGGCTAATCTACTGAAGAGGACTTAAACTAGATTCTTTGGGAATGGGTGAAGAAAGCCCCCAGGTAAGTGAAACATTAAATACCTTTATGGAAATGGGTAAAAGGGACAACATATGGAAAGCGGTATGTATAAATGCCCGTAGCATGGGAAATAAGATCCCAGATGTTGAAGCTTTAATGGGAGTGGCTGACTCGGATTTAGTGGCAGTTACAGAAACATGGTCCACAGAAAACCATGACTGGGATGTAACTATACCAGGCTACACTTTAATCAGAAAGGACAGGGTAGGAAGAAGGGGAGGAGGAGTGACACTATATGGTTGTTTAAGTTATATTGTTATATCTGCTATATTGTTGTTTAAGTTATATTGTTATATCTGCTATATTGTTGTTTAAGTTCCTTGTAATTCAATATTGCACTGTTCTGCTATATTGTTGTTTAAGTTCCTTGTAAACCGCCCCTGATCTCTGGAAGGGGCGGTATAGAAAAGCACTCAAATAAAATAAATAAATAAATATATGTAGAAGATAAGATTAAAGCTATGAAACACAGAGGTTAAAAGGGAGAGAGAGGAGGCACTGTGGGTTAAACTGTGGCAGTCACCTCAGGATGAAAAGAATTCAGCCCCTGGCTAGTGATTATGCCCATGCAACAAATTGCATGGACAAACGGCCAGAGAAGGGCTGTGCTGTAATCCAAGGCCATTTGTGCCATCTGTAGCCCACAGGAGGGGCTGCCTCTGTAGCCCACAGGAGAGGCTGCCCCTTTCCCTTACTCTTCTTTGTTCTCTTTGTTAAGTTTCTGGTTTCGATTCTGGTGCTATAGGGGGAAGGGATAGCCCCTTACCTAGGGGAATATGATTGGGCAGGCACCCAAGGGAGCACCAGTCAGAAACCTGAACGTAGGTATGAACTGATGGTATGCACCGAGTATATAAAGATTGTACAGCCCCTGACTCGGGGCTCAGAGTTTTTGGAAATGATTCCTCTGAGTCTGTGCTAGCACAATAAACTGGCTTGTATTCCCTTGAGACTCCGGGTGTCCTTTCCTGACTCTTGCGCCGCAGCATTTCTCTGGTGCATTGGCTGGGAAATCGCGGTAAAGTTTCGCGTAAAGGTTCGGCATTTACCGCCTCTGGGTTTGGACCGGTCGGAACCAGGGAGTGCCGAACGCAGGGAGAAATCTCAGGCACCACCAGGTGATTGTTCCGGGGAGAATTTCCTTCCTGCCTCGCCAGAGCCGCCGGTTCCTTTCGGCCAACACCCTTGAACCCGTGCGGAGTTCGGGAACCAACCCTGTCCTGTTACCTGTACCGGATCCAGTGAGTACTAAGGGGATATAGTTAGACTGTAAGGTTGGGTCATTTATGAGAGTCTGATCAACTCTCTGGTCGGTCCGAGTAAGCTGCTTTTGTGGCTGAAACCATTGACCTTTTGTTAGTCAGTAAGTTACTGGGATTGCTGGGAAGTGTCTGTATGTTTGCTTGTGTATGTATGAGAGGTATTGAGAATAAATACCGAGTGATTGTGGACTCCTGAGTAGCGCATTTCCTGGCCGGGCGACTGCGCCCAGGTCGCAAAAAGGAGGAAGCGTGTGGTGTTTGTCTTTCCTCCTTTGTTTCTAGGACTGGATGGACCCCTTACCTCCAGTCCGCCTACCCACTCCTTTTGTTTGAAGTCTGTGGGGGTCATTATGGGTGGGTCAGAGTCCACTTTGACGCCTCTGAAATGTATGATCAAAAACTTTAAAAAGGGTTTCTCTGGGGATTATGGTGTAAAAATGTGCGTCCCTAGATTACAAGTGTTATGTGAGAGGGAGTGGCCAATTCTGTCTACCTCATGGCCCACCTCAGGGACTCTGGATGTCAGTATTGTCTCTTTAGTCCATCAAATTGTACGCCAAGAGCACCCAGATCAATTCCCATATATAGATTCCTGGTTAGAGGTCTGCCAGAAACGACCCCCTTGGATAACTAAGTGCTATGAGGAACATTGTAGGATTCTAGTTTCAAAAACGATAGGGAGTATAAACCCTAACCGGATACTCCGCACTCCGGTTTATCAGTCCTCTGAACAACCGGAGCCCCAGCCCCTCCCTCAAGGTTTCCTGTATCGGAACAGTGCCCCTGTCCCACCGCCATATATGGAAGCCTGTGGAACAGGCTGTGGGTGACTCTCTCGCTACCCCGCCAGGCATAGGTGCCTCCTACACCAGCCACCCTATGAACCCTGCTCTTCAGTCCTTTCCTGAGGACAGGGACCCCCACACCAGCCCCGACTCGTCTGACTCCACATATGTGGACGATGGGGACACCCAAGACTCATTTGCCAGCATGGGGTCATCCTCCGATACCTCCAGAACTCGGTCAAAACAATCAGCATACGGCTTAAGGAATCTACCCGGTCGAGATGCTAAGGCTATGCCCTTGCGTGAGGTCCAGGGACTCCCCACGCTGAACGAGCAACAGGAAGTCGTCTTGTCTAGTCTATGTACCCTTTTCCACCACCGACTTGCTTAACTGAAGACCCACTATGCCTCCTATACAGAGAAGCCTCAGGACCTCACTGACCTTATTTATTTATTTATTTATTTATTTTATACACATTTATATACCGCATCTTCCAAAGTTCAGTTGCGGTTCACAGTGAACAATAATTAACAAAGCAAGTTTGTTTTACAGGGAACGTCATATTATAACAGAGCATATTTACAAGGACCTTATGACCACTATTATGCAGACTCACCAGCCAACTTGGTCAGACTGCCGACAACTCTTGTCTACCCTTTTTAACACTGAAGAGCGGTCCCGAATATTAGCAGCTTCCATTAAATGGTTGGAAGAAAATCCTCCTGCTGGGGCCCTTAATGTGCAACAGGCTGCGGCCCAGGATTTCCCCGGCGAAGACCCTCACTGGGACCCGAACAATGCAATTGGCGCAGCCTCACTAGCCTGTTTTCGCCAGGCCCTGATGGAGGGCCTGAAGAAAGGCAGCCAGAAAGCTATGAACACCGGAAAGGTTTCTGAGGTTCTGCAGCGACCCGATGAGAGCCCCGCCACTTTCTATGAGTGCCTGTCAGAAGCATATCGTCTCTATACTCCATACGACCCAGTGGCCCCCGAGAACCAACGAATGGTAAATGCCGCTTTCATGGGACAGTCCCAGGGGGATATCAGGCGGAAGCTACAGAAGCTGGAAGGATTCACGGGCATGAATGCTACACAGTTAATGGAAGTTGCGCAGAAGGTATTTCTGAATCGTGACCAGGAACAGAGAAGGGAGAGTGATCGGAAGATGAAGAAAAAGGCCGATTTCCTTGCCGCTGCTCTCGTTGAGCATCGCCGGGGAGGGCCACCTGCTGGAAGGATGAAGGGAAGAGGTAGGGGTCATCTTCCTCGTTTTCCTGCTACACGACCCCCCTTAGGCGCAAATCAGTGCGCCTATTGCAAGGAAGAAGGACATTGGAAGAATGAATGTCCGAACCGTGGGGCCCCACAGAATGAAGGGCAAGGAGCTCTTGCATCAGGGAGAAGAGGGGCACAAAATGGCGCTGAATCTCAACATCAACACCAGTGGAGGGAAGATACGGCATTTGAGGGCCTGGCCGAGGTAGAAGAATACTACAAAGACGACTACTAGGCCAGACCGGGCTCCATGTTTCTGCTAGGTCCCCAGGAGCCTATGATCAGTTTGAAAATTGGGGACCAACCTATGGACTTTATGGTGGACACGGGGGCCGAAGATTCTGTAGTGGCAAGGCCCGTGACCCCTCCATCTTCCCGTGCAGTCACTATTGTGGGGGCCACCGGTGCTCGGGCCACCAGATCCTTCCTGCAAACCCATACCTGTGAACTAGGAGGACAGAGGATATCCCACCAATTTCTGTACATGCCGGAATATCCTGTCCCCCTCCTGGGCCAGGACTTGCTTACCAAACCTCAAGCACAGATATCCTTTACTGAAGGGGGACACATGGAGATGACACTGAAAGGGAAACCCGCCGGCATACTGGTTCTGTCCGGCCCAGAGAAAAGGAGTGGCGACTCTACAGTACCTCCCCGTCTAGGCCCCCGGACCCCAGTGTCCCACCCGGTATCCGAGCCCCACCCGAAGTATGGGCGGAAGGAAATCCACCCAGTCTGGCGAAGAATGCCCCCCCCCCCCCCAGTTATTGTTACCCTCAAGCCAGAGGCGGTAGCAGTACATGTGAAACAATACCCTCTCCCGCGACCTGCGGTAGAGGGTATCCACCAGCATCTGAGAAAACTACTTAAGTATGGACTACTGCAAAAATGTCAATCACCATGGAATACACCCCTCCTCCCTGTCAAGAAGCCCGGAACGGGGGATTATCGTCCGGTCCAAGACCTGAGAAGGGTAAATGATGCAGTCGTTGCTATACACCCTGTAGTCCCAAACCCCTACACTCTCCTGGGACTGATCCCTGCCGAGGCCACCCACTTTACAGTATTGGACTTAAAAGATGCCTTCTTCTGCGTGCGCCTCGCAGCAGCCAGCCAAATGGAAATTACACTTACCTGGTAATTGATGTTCCTTGAGGGAGTACAGTTCAGTCCTCCACCACTGGGTAGTGCACCTCCTCCTGCAACATGGAGACTGGACAAGTCAAACTTGTGACATCACCGGGTATATCCTGCTGGTCTTCTCCCATGATCCCCCAGTGACCTACTGTCAAAGCAGACTCAAAGGAGCAAACAAACAACCAGTTAAAGTACTAAATACAAAGCTATGCTCAAACTTCAACTTTAAAATCACAGGGCCCCAAAAAGAAAGGCCGAAAACACCCTCCTCCGTGCCCCTGTCCCCCTGCGCACCAAACAGCGGAAGACAGAGAGCTAGAAGGAAGGAGAACTAAGGAAGAGTATAGGCAGAAAAGATTGCTCTCGCGATTACCTGCCAATCAGAGCCCGTTGCCGACTCTAGGATCCGAAAGCATACTCGGAACTGACACCTCGCGTCTGAAACATCCATCCCCGGGCGGGAATGAGGACTGAACTGTACTCCCTCAAGGAACATCAATTACCAGGTAAGTGTAATTTCCATTTCCTTATCGGTCCTACAGTTCAGTCCTCCACCACTGGGATGTACCAGAGCAGTAATCATTGGGAGGGACCTATCCAGTCGGCTCGGCCCCTAAACGAACAGAGCAGGCACCGACCCCAGCCTGCTCCTCACGTCAACAGGCGGTAAACCAACCAGGAAGACACGACCGAGAGCCCACTTGGATCCTCTTCACTGGTGAAAACAGCACAGAACTCTGCCCCAAGCAGCGCTAGTGCTTCAGAAAGACAAACTCGCCATCGCAAACACACTGAACGCCCTAGAAACAGACCTACTGAGAAGGCTACCGGAGCTCCGCCTGAAAAATCCGCTTGAGCTCCCCCTTGCTCTCGACCCCACCAGGGTGTCAAGTGTTAGCAACCGCTGCTCTCCCGCAGAACCCGCCTCCACGGAGGGACAGGCAGCGAAGAGACCTCCCAGAAAGCGACGGAACCTCACCTAAGGTCCAAGGAACGCAGGTTACAAGCAAAGTGTTCTTGCGTAAGTCCCAAACCGACAACTAAACAGGCACAACCGGATTCCACGAGGGAGAACGGAACCGAGGTCCATCCAGACAGAGGTGGGAAGCAAAATGAGGGAAATGGAAAAACCACCAGCGTCAAACACCCTATTTGTCACACTTCTTAAGGGCTTTATTCTTTGCAACACAAAGTATGCGGTATATAAATGCGTATAAATAATAAATAATAATAAAGTAGCTCTACAGCTATGTCCTGGACCAGCTGGAGTCTTTTTAATTGAGAATGTGGAATGCAGCTAAGCAATGAGTTGCAATAAACCAAGCGTGATCCACCAAGGGCATATAAGAGGGTGTCAAGTGCCCCAGAGTCCAGCGTTGTTTCAGAAGATGTGGAGTCTTACATGGTGTGACAAAAAAGAAAGGAGACTCTGGTAGCCACGCCCACGACGCCATGCCAGTAGGCCAACCGCTTACATCACCTGGATATGCCCTCCGGAATTGGAGGAACCATGCAGAAGTAGCAATCGCCGACGTGATCCATGGGCCCTCTCCAGATCATTGGAACCGCAAAAGACTTTGATGGTCTTTTCCCATCCATCCACAGCCTGAGATCTGCTACACATGTATTGCAGCATATGTGTGGCGCCTAGCTTTTATCCTGATCTTTTATTCTGCAGCCAAAATATAAATTGTAGGCTTTCTGAACCGCCACAGTCATATGCCATAGTCATATGCCATTTTTGTGATGTAAAAGTCACATCACCACAACTAGAGCAGAAATTATCTGCATGATTAACACCAGGACAAGGAATCGCCAAATATGCTGTGAGTGACCTATCGGTATAAAATAAATGTGTCTTTTTTTTTTTTACTGTCAAGCGAGGCAAATTTAAGTAGTGACTGCATCAACTGGTTTTGGACAGTTATTTCGATTGGTTGCAAGTAAAGATTATGCAAGCTCACGCAAATGTTGCAGAATACACTGGTAATGGTCCCCACTGACTAATGAAGAGCATATATCTTAGCAACCAGACCCAGTCGGCCATTTTCACTATAACCTCTGAAAGGCATAGAATGGACCGGGCCACGGCCCTGTACCAATGCGTCGACGCTATCCAGTAGCCTCATATGTCCTCTGCTAAACATCGACCCGTCGCCGCAGACTGACAGGTCGCCATGAGGTCCAATATGGGCTGACCGCATCTGAGCACACGCGGCGCGCACACCGCCTGATGCAATCTCACTCCTCCGGCCAACTCTCGGACCCCGCTAAGGACATTCGCCACCACAGTGTCCCCACCGAAACGCAGGCCGCCAAGGCTTCAACCGCGCACGCTGTCCCTTCGCTCGGGCCACCCTGACCACCCGACCGACTCCACCCTGCCGATCGAAATAGGCCACCATCCCGGAGATCTCAGACAGCACCTACAGCGCTCGATCCGCTACCGTGTCCGTGAACGCCTGCCACGGCTGACGTACCGCGTACCGTTCCAGTCAGACGATGGAACACTGGGCATGCTGCATACACTAAAACGTCTTGTACATAAAGGATCCCCAAAATGTAGCTGAGTCTAACCACGCTCCGGCCAAGCTCCCGGAAGAAAGGGACAGAACCTTATAAAAAAGAAGTGGGGACAATTAGGAAGGCTTTCCTGTTTGATTATTCTTTTTTTTTTTTTTTTTCTTTTTCTTTTTCCTTTTTACAACTCCATAAGGGCCTCAAGGCACACAACCGAACAGGGCATTGTCCAGAGAACGCAAGGCCCCTCCTCCAGGCTGACTCCACAGCCTAAACCGGCAGTCACCTTGGCTGATGCCGAGCAGCGCGGAAGCCAACTTGTAAGCCCAGCATATGAAGTATGCCTACTAGTAACAGCATTCCACAATGGAGGGACATGTAACCGGACGGCTTTGAACATGAACCTACAGATATCCCGCGCTTGCTCCAAGACAAGCACTGTGCAGCCTACTGGTCTTCTCGGAGCACCTCCACGACCCGAAGACCTAAACCGGCCAGCAAAAGACGACGTACGCTGGGCCCGAAGGAACCTGGTTGAACGGATCCCAGCACTCCCTGTATCGTTAGGATCGGAGCCTCCCCCCAAGGACTCAGCCCTGGCTGGAACCGGCTGAGCATAACTCCAGGCCCTGCGGCGAGCCCCCACGAAGAAGTGGGACGCAACGATGCCTTGAGGAAAGGGAAGGCCCAATGGGTGAAGCAAGTTGCTAGCCGACCAAGGGAATATACCCCACACGCACACCTCAACGGAAGGTCGGAAGAACCGAGGATTCTGGTCCCACAGGTGCGCCTGCTAGCCTTTAACAACATACACCTCCGCAGGTACAAAAAACTTAAATTGTGAGCACCTTCAGGGGTAAGGGGAATAGACGACAGCCTCCGACTGTTGACCACCTTGTCTTGCACAACAGACAGCAGCACCCCACCAAACAAATGATTGGGAATATATGACCTCAGAACCCCAAGACAGAGGTAAAACAGTAGAACGTGCACTGGACGTGAATTTCCAGATCTGCCAGCCCCCCTGCCCACATTGAGAAGAGGCAGAGAAGAACTGGACCGGCGGATCTGGAGGGGTGCCTCCTGGACAGCCGGGCCACCGAAGGGAAAGCTGATGACTGAGGCCCAAACTCCTCAGGATGGCCCCGTCTTGCATTGGCAACCTCATGCAACACCATGACAACCCCGCTCACGATATCCCAAGCGATCTCTGTCATTGCTGCAACAGTCACCTGAGCATGAGATCACAGACGGAACACGGACATGCAGACGCACTCAAGGAGAGTGCACCTAAGAAGTATGAGCCTATCCAACATCCAGCACCACATGTCCAGGTGTCCCATTCCTGTCACCCAAAACACAGGACGCTTGAACCTAGGTGACCGCCATAGCAAAGACAGGGAGGCCTGACTGCCGCTATCAACCCTTCCAGGACCCTGGAACACTAAGCCCCGGACTGTGCCATCCAGCAACACTTCTCACGATCCCCAGCAGGGGCCTTTCCCCAGATGGCCCAGATGGGCAGTGTTCCCGCCAAATGGGCAAGCTGCGCTCTGATAACATAGTGCAGAAAACCAAATCAAAGTGTCTTAACCTAGCTAAATTTTGTCTAATAGTGATCATTCATAATATCAGCCAGGCTCAATCATAACATTAGTATTAATGATCTCTAAAGATTGAAGAGTTACTAATGTAACACTAATTGTTTTTTTGTTTGTTTGTTTGTTTTTTTAAAGAGCTTCAAAGGCGATCTTGGAAACTACAGACCAATGAATCTGAGTTCAGTGCCAGTTAAATGATAGAACTTGTTCTGAAAAGCAGCACCAAGCTGTCTTTTCAAAGGGTTAATAAACATGTGAGTAAGCCAAATGATATGTATCTGGATGTTTTAGAAGGTACTTGACAAAGCCCCTTATGAACTTCTCCTGAGGAAGGAGATGATGTGCTATTATAGAATGGGAAATGGATCAAAAACAGGAACACAATAGGACTAAATGGCCAGTTTTCTCACAGGAGACCCGTAAATAGTGGAATGTCTCGGGATCTGCACTGGAACTGGCATCTGGTAACATCTACTGCACTGAAATGATCTGGAAAAGAGATCAGCAAGCATGGCGATCAAATTTGCAGATGGAATAACGACATTTAGAGGCTGTCTGCACAATTTCCAAGCGTATAAACATGGAAATAGCATCCTTATGTAAATGACAATTTCAGAAAGGGCTCAATTTGTAGGTGGTTGTGCCGCCGATGACCCTGAATGGCCAAATCCTAGCACGGAAACCTGCTGCTGACAGACGTCGCTAACTGCCAGAATGCAGACAAAGGTAAAGGCAACCCCCAAAGAAGTAAAAACCCAAACCAATCACATTGCATTCAAAGAACTATAAACTATCATGAAATTAAAAGGAAATTAAAATTAAAATTAAAATTAGAATTAAAATTAAAAGTAACAGCAAAAGGAAGTCCTTATCTGGGTGTAGCCGCGTGGAACAGCGTCGTCTGCTCAAACGCGGGGCTGCTCCGCTCTCCGCCACGAGGCCTCAGCCCTGCCGAGAAAATGGCGCCAATCCGAAGCAGGCCCGTTTGGCGCCAAACACCACAGAGGCGGCAAGAGCTCAGAGCCCCTCCATGCGGACTCGAGAGACTCCCTTGTGGCGTCGGGATGCAGCAGTTACCCCGCTGTAGCTGCGGGGTGAAGAGCTGTCCAGACACGCTGCTGCCTCGCGCCACCAGAAGTAGCAAACGCTGCGAGCCCCGGCCCACCGGCTAAAGAACCTCGAATGGCCTGAGGCTCCCACCGCGATGGGAATCTGCCGCATGGACACTGCCAAAATGCAGGTGTTCCACAGAGCTCTCCCCCGTACAGTCGTGGGGGAGAGATCATCACCGGGCACAGAGACCGAAGAATCCCAAGCAGAGAGGCTAGCTGGCAGTGTGAACTTTGAAAAGGGACAGAACCCCCCTTTACACTAAGGCAGACTAGGTGAAAATAAATAAAGTAAAAGTAAATGAAATTAAATGAAAATGAATTCAATTTACAGGATTACACCTAAAGAAGGGCAAAAGAAATGCAAGGTAAATCAAATCCTGACTAACTGCTTCTCAAGTGAGCCCAGCACCTAGGCTCACTACGTCCTCATGCTGCATGGAGACTGGACACACTGGGGGATCATGGGAGAAGACCAGCAGGATATACCCGGTGATGTCACAAGTTTGACTTGTGCAGTCTCCATGTTGCAGGAGGAGGTGCACTACCCAGTGGTGGAGGACTGAACTGTAGGACCGATAAGGAACCTCTATTTGCCTTTGAATGGAAGGACCCCGTCACCGGAACACGGGGCCAACTTACCTGGACCCGATTACCTCAGGGTTTCAAGAATTCGCCCACGCTCTTCAGTGCAGCTCTCAGTAAAGACCTAGCAAATTACCCTGTCACTCCTGGCAGAAGGATCCTATTGCAGTACATTGATGACCTCCTAGTTGCTGCAGACTCCCGGGAAGAGTGTGTGCAGGCCACCAACGATCTGCTTTACCTCCTGCGGGAGGCAGGATACAGGGTCTCCAGAAGCAAGGTGCAGTTGTGCCAAACGGAGGTCAAGTACCTGGGATTCCACCTGTCCACTGGGATCCGCCGACTAGATCCCGAAAGAAAGGAGGCAGTGTGTCATATACCCATCCCCCGGACCAGGAAGGAGTTGAGGGCCTTTCTAGGGGCCGCAGGTTATTGTCGCATCTGGATCCCAAACTTGGCACTGATGGCGAAACCCCTCTACGAGGCCACAAAAGGAGCAGAAATGGTCCCCATGGAGTGGGGGGCTGAACAATATACGGCCTTCAAGGCCCTGAAGAGGGATCTGATGTCATCACCAGCCTTAGGACTCCCAAACGTACAGAAACCATTCCGCCTCTATGTCCATGAGGTCAGAGGCACCGCCCTGGGAGTCCTAACTCAGGCCCTTGGCTCCTGGCAGCGCCCTGTCGCCTATTTGTCTAAACAACTGGACACAGTTGCCAAAGGATGGCCCCCATGTTTGCGGGCCATTGCAGCCACGGCACTCCTGATGGAGGAGGCAAATTAACTCTGGGCCAGAACCTACAGGTCACAGTTCCACACTCCGTCCTGACCCTCATGGAACACAAGGGAAACTATTGGTTCACTAACTCTCGAATGCTCAAGTACCAGAGTATGCGCTGTGTGAAAATCCACGACTTGAGCTACTCTCCAGCCAGACCCTGAATCCGGCCACGCTCCTACCTGCTGGTCCTGGGCCACCTGACCACGACTGCCTGGAAGTTATGGATCTCCCTCTCCAGACCTCAGATGTAACCTATTTTGTGGATGGGAGCAGCTTTATAGCCAATGGTCAACGGCATGCAGGGTATGCGGTGGTGACCCTATGTGCGGTAATAGAGTCCTCGGCCCTTGCCCTGGGAACTTCGGCCCAGAAGGCCAAACTGGTGGCCCTTACTAGAGCCTTACTATTAGGGGAGGGTCTGCGGATAAATGTGTACACTGACTCCAAATATGCCTTCACTACCTTGCATGCCCATGGGGCCCTTTACAAAGAGCGAGGGTTAATAACATCGATAGGGAAGCCCATAAAGTATGGTCGTGAGATCCTGACCCTGTTAGATGCCGTTTGGGCCCCGAAGCAAGTTGCTGTAATGCACTGTCGGGGCCACCAAAGAGGGGGAGGGGAGGTTGCTAAGGGAAACCGAATGGCTGACGCCGCTGCCCGGAGAGCTGCCCTCTCCGAAGTCTCACTGAAGGATCATTGCCCTGTTCAGGCCCCTTTGTTTCCAGTGCCTCTTAGCCACTGGGTGCTCCGCTACACCCCAGCTGAACTGGATTACTTTTGCTGTAAGGAAGGAGGAGTTCTGAATGACCAGGGCTGGATAATCCTACCCCCGTACGGGAGGAACCCTCCGCCTGGGCCCCGCTTTTGTTAAAGCCTTCCATCAGGCTACTCATTTTGGAAAAACCGCCATGGAAAAGGTTTTGAGACCCCATTTTTACATCTCCATGCTTGGCCCCTTGGCCCACTTCAGTAACCCAGCGGTGCCTGACCTGTGCAAAGAACAATCCGCGACAGGGTCCCCTGCCCCCTCCAGGAATTCAGTCCAAGGAAAATATTCAAGTAGAAGTCACTGAGATGCCTCGGGCAAACAGCTACCGCTATTTGTTAGTTCTGGTCTGTACCTTTTCAGGGTGGGTGGAGGCATTTCCCACTAGAACTGAAAAAGCAAGGGAAGTCACCAAGGCCCTCCTTCATGAAATTATTCCCCGGTTTGGTGTACCACTTCTCATGGGCTCAGACAATGGCCCATCTTTTGTGTCTCAGGTTACCCAGCAGCTGGCCCATGCCCTACAGATTAACTGGAAGTTGCATGCAGCCTACCGCCCCCAAAGTTCAGGAAAGGTGGAGCGCATGAACCGTACATTGAAAGCCCAGCTCTCAAAGCTCTGCCAGGAATCTCGTCTGAAGTGGCCTCAAGTTCTACCCATAGCACTCCTCAGGATACGCTCCTCCCCAACCAAAGCACTAGGAGTATCCCCATTTGAAATCTTGTATGGGAGGCCACCCCACATTGTCCAGGGTATAAAGGGGGACATGGGCCAGATTGGGTCGGAAATTACTAGGCAGGAACTGTTAGATTTAAGTTCTGTTTTGCAGAGTCTCCACACTTGGGTTCAGGACCGCTAACCGAACCCCTGCACCCATTCCTGCCTGGTACCCGGGTGTGGGTTAAGGAGTGGAAAAAGGACCCTCTTGCCCCCCAGTGGAGGGGGCCCTACATTGTCCTAATCTCAACACCCACTGCAGTAAAGGTGGCAGAACTCGCTCCATGGATACATCACAGTAGACTGAAACCAGCAGCGGACGAGGAAGCCGACCCTTGGACCTCTGAAGAACATCCTGGGTTTCCTTTACGTCTCACCTTGTGCTGGCATCGGATCAACCCCGTTGGAACCTCCAGCCCTACTCCTGTCACTACCGGAAGCTGACAGGTCTACGTACGGCAGAAACTGTGGAAAGAAGGAGAAGGATTTACTTGTTTTAAACTTTAACGGCAGTTCAGATCACTGTAGCTGAAAATGTTTAACATATGTGTGTTTATTGTCCTTGCAGTAGCCCTGGGTTCTTCCATTGCAGTCCTGCCTTCCTGCACCCCTTGTTTAAAGGTAACTAAAATTGGCCAGAAAGTCACCCAGACCCTTATGTACCATTCCCATTACGCCTGTAACTCCCGAAATACTACCCAGTGCCACCACAATGGCACAGACTTAACCATTTGCAACGTACCGGGGAAAAACGCAACATGTTACGACCCCCGGTCTAGCCCCACCTATCAGGTTATCGAGGTTCGTTCTTTCTCAGCTGATGGCCGTCTTCTGAACTCCACTAAGATATCCTCCCCTACTATCCCGACCTCTCTTTTCTTTGATGTCTGCGCTGCCATAAATGCCAACAAGTGGCACAGGGCAGGGTGCGGCTCTATTAGTTGGGAGCGCACATACACACACAATGACAAATATGTGTGTCCAGCCATAGCACACAGGGGCCCCATCTTGTACAGGACCCGGAGCTCGTGATCATAATTTTTGTCCCACCTGGAGCTGTGTTTATTAATCATCCTGGCCCAAAGCACCGACAGGGCACACCCTGGATTCCCGCAAGGCAGTTCTGACCAGGTTACCTGCCATGTCCAACTGTCAGACAGGTACCTGTAACCCCCTCAACCTGACCCTTATGAATCCCAGTGTCTGGGCCACCGAATCCACCTTTGGCCTCCAGATAGAGGGTCAGGGTACCAACCCTGGCACCCTTATTCATATCCGTCTAGTCACGAAGTCCCACACCTTCCAGGCTGCCTTGGTCTTCCACTCCTTCTATGAGGAACTAAGGACCCAAATAGAGGTGCCCACCGCCACGCGGAACCTTTTCATCGAATTGGCCGAGACAGTGGCCACAAGTCTTAATGTATCCAATTGTTTCTTCTGTGGCGGGATAAACATGGGTGACCAGTGGCCATGGGAAGCTCAAGAGTTGAACTACTCAACCCCCTACAATCAGTCAACACTAAACCGTACAACTAGTGAGTGGGTATTGAAGACCTCTATTGTAGGCCATACCTGTATTGCCCGAGCAGGACCTCAGTTTACCACCCAGGTGGGAGAACTGGCCTGCCTGGGGCAGCAGTCCTACAACACCACCATAAAATGAACTACCTGGTGGTCGGGTACTAACTTATCCGCACCACAGAATCCATTTGCGAATTTTTCTCACCTGGCTGGTATCTGGGCCAACCTGGCAGCTACGAGCACATGGGAGGCCCCTCCAGGCCTCTACTGGATTTGCAGGCCCCGGGCATACACCCAGCTGCCCAGAACCTGGGCTGGGGCATGTGTACTCGGCACGATCTGACCCTCCTTCTTCCTCATTCCTATCCCTCAGGGAGAAACATTGGGTATCCCTGTTTACGAGGCCCGCAATAGGCGCTCTCCCAGGAGCACCGACCTCCTACGCATTGGTAACTGGAAGAAGAATGAATGGCCACCTGAACGTATCATACAGTATTATGGCCCTGCCACATGGGCCGAGGATGGAACCTATGGCTACTGCACTCCCATTTATATGCTGAATCGTATTATCCATTTGCAAGCTGTTGTAGAGATTATTACTAACGAAACCAGCAGAGCACTAACCCTTTTAGCGAAACAGAACACCCAAATGCGGGCAGCGGTCTACCAGAATCGCCTGGCCTTGGATTATCTGTTGGCCACGGAAGGAAGAGTATGTGGAAAATTTAATTTGACAAATTGCTGTCTACAGATTGATGATCATGGCCAGGTAATTGAGGAGATCGCTGACCGGATGCGTAAGATAGCGCATGTACCTGTCCAGACTTGGAATGGAATTAGCCTGGATGGATGGTTTGGGTCTGTATTCTCTGGAATGGGGGATCTGAAAACACCTGTATTCCTGGTACTATTGTTTTTTTAGGGTGTATGCGTTTACCCTACCTCCTACCAATTTGCATCCGTACTTTCCACTCAGTCATGGACGCGGCAGTAGAACAGAAGACGGCTGCCTACGTCATGGCCATGTGGAATTATCATGCCCTTCCACAGGAGAGGGGGCGGCCTGTCCTATCTAAGATGATTTGATTCCACCCGCTTCCGCAGGTGGAAGAATCAAAGGGGGGAATGTGGCAGTCACCTCAGGATGAAAGGAATTCAGCCCCTGGCTAGTAATTATGCCCATGCAACAAATTGCATGGACAAACGGCCAGACAAGGTCTGTGCTGTAATCCAAGGCCATTTGTGGGACCAGCAAGAGAACAGCACTAACCGCTCGTAGCGGAACAAAGACAAAACCAAGGAGCGGCAGGTTCAACACCCAACACCTTTATTAAACAAATAAGTGGCCTAAACCCAACACAGGACCGTGTTTCTTGTCTTACTTCATCAGGGGTTATCGGGGCACACTAAAAACAAATCATAAAATTACATTGTTAAATACAATTAAAACAGTAACTAAAAAAGGCTAAGACAATAAATATGAACATAGATAAATTAAAATGTCAAATTAAAATTTAACACCTTAAAAGACTACGTATCGCTCTACCATAAACGTCTTATATCTCAAATGTAACATAAAGTGTTTCTAAATATCAAGTGTAGCACATAAAAACAAATCTAGAACTCAAAGATAATTAGAAATACATAAAAAATGCAATTAAAATCATAATTAAGAAAATGTAAGACCTATACACGCATATATCTAATATCTTTTGTGTCACATCAAACAAATATGAAAACACAAAAATAAAAATACAATAAAAATGTCATTAAAATTATATATTAGGCCCTTAAAAATACAATAAGAATTAGATAAAAAGAACAAATAAGACAAATAATCAATTATACATAGTAAAAGATCACATGTAAAAGGATCCCATATAGAGGAGAAACTGAAGGGATGAGGAGAACAAATAAGAGAGGAAGTGAGTATAAATAAATAAAAGATTAATAAAAAAGACATTACCTGATTGGTGTGTGGTGATCACTGACTACACAATACACATAAAGTGTAATTGAAGCCACTAATGTCATAAATAAAAAAACTCTTCTGTAAAAAAGAACATGAATTTAGAAATTTGTTCAAAAACAAAATGCTGCCCCAGACAGTTAAATTATTCATCATAAGGGAAGAGTAATGCACTAAAAAAGAGACATTCATCAATCAACTATTTAACCATATTATGAATGAAAGTTCAATATGTTTAAGATGGCAACAGGGGACCTTATATAAATCTATAAGTAGAGTCACGAATCCCTACCTCACCCGAAAGAACTTTATGGATTAAACGCGCCATTTATTAAAGAATTAATAGTTTGCTTATGGGTGTTGGAAGGGTCTATATTCTGGAGAGCCTATGGGCATGCCGCTGAACATCATCTTCTTCTAAAACGACTTGTAACATAAAATCAAATCGATGCTTATTGGACCCAATCATTGATTGGCCATTGAAAAGGATAGAGAGACGCACTGAAAAAACAACACATTGTGCAAAATACATTCAATGAGAACGGGAGGTCGGAGTAAACGCTTATAAATAAAATAAAAGAACATACTGACATCTGGCTGTGGATACTAAAAAATTAGCAACAAATTAAATGCTAAATGAATGAGCACTAAACATCACTGTGCAAACATTTTCAATGAGTAGAAAAAAGTGAAAACGCTGTCTAAAACGGAAGACACTGTCTAAAACGGAAGCCACCAATGTGGAGTGTATCCCTGTATATAAACCACCGAGGGATCTCCCATATGAATTGTATAGATCCAAGGGAACACTGACTGATATTTGTATTAAAGTCTAACACTGACTGTAAAAATTATCAATATTAAAACTTACAAGAATTATTGAAATCAGTCTTAAATGTTTGAGAAGACCAGGGTAACTTTACCAACGCGTGTCCCTCATTCGCACTTTAAAAAGGTGTGCCGGTACTCCAATTCAAGTGACGGCAAAACAATGCATGTTCAACACATAAATATCCCTGAAAAGGTCAAAGTTTTTGTGTTGACAAAAACCTAGCAATGTTGATTACAACAGAATATTTTACCTGTGTTCGAAATGCCAAAGGATACGACTGCAAACATGTGTTACTCCTTCAATCACTCATGTGTTATCAATAAAGCCTACATTAGAGCACGAGATTCATCCAGGGCTGATCTACTCAAACCATGTATTAAGAAGAATGTTCCGAACAAAATGGTTTGTCCTATAAAGTATTCCTTGGAATCTCAAAGAATTATTAACATTTTGAAAAAAGAGTGGCACCTGATACAAGCCATTCCAAATCTTCGAGACCTTCTTGTTTCATCAGCTCTTACTGAGAGGATACCTCTCTCTATGTATAAAGGCCAATACCAGTGCGGACAATGTTCTGTTTGCATACACACGTTTCCAATTCGGAGGTTTTTTACACATCCGATTACGAATAAGAAGTATTACATCCATGATTTCTCTAATTGTGAGACAACAAATGTCATTTATATCATCATATGTCCATGTAAGATGTTATATATTGGCAAGACAAAACGTAACATACGCACTAGAATAGTGGAACACAAGAGCAGTATAAGGAGGAAATTAGAAGATAAACCATTAATCCAACATTGGTTAGACAAGGACCATAAAATATCTGATTTACGGTTTTGTGTTATTAAAAAGGTAATACCCAATTGGAGGGGTGGAGACAATGACAGAACGTTGTTAAGACTTGAACAGAAGTATATTTTTATGATGGACACTTTACACCCTCGTGGATTAAATTTAGAAAGAGTTTTGTCTGTTTTTCTTTAATAGTCTCTTTTTCCAAATTGACTCACACTTCCTCACAGTCTCTCGATTATTATGCATTTTACATTATATCTCTTGGTAGCCATAAGTTTTCCCCCTTAATATTCTGTTTATCTTTTCAGACTCTGGCAGAAAATTATTACATTCATCACAACCCCCCCCCCCCTTTTTTTGATGCACATATTATTTCTTCCTCCCTTTTTTTGATGTGCAATACATGTCCTTTTTGTTGAATAGCAAAACAACATATTTTATGAACCAGCATTTGGCATTTTACCTATTTATTATTTTTGTCATTATGTTTATTATTTCTAATACTATTGATCATATTTATCGCTCTTATGGCTATGACAGAAGTTTGAGGCAAATGCAATCTAGGTGTCTTAAAGTTCTCCTTTTTTAATCATGTTAGCATAATTTTACTTTTACGATAAATTATTTTTTAAGATCTTATTTTCAATTTATAGAGTTGGCTGTAGTTTTCCCATCTGAAAAATAATTTAACAGTTAGTTACAGTTGTAATTATGTCGGCATATAATTTTCCAGCTTCACTTGTCCGAATAATAATTTGATCTATCTCATGTTCTACAGGTCTTAGATGCATATTGAATTTATATGGTTCATTACGTCTTAAAAAGCCCCGTTTTCCAATGGTTGTTCATGCATAGAAGTTTCTTTCAGAGCAATTTTTTCATATGCTCTTGTCGGCTTCAATGTTCTTGAATAAAATTGACTTTCTTTTAGACTCTTGGTCAGTTATTTTTTCGGCAAAACGGATTTGAGTTAAAAAGGTTTTATTCTTTGCTGTATATTTGCACATTTTACAATGACAGATCTACACACGGCTCAAACACTTCCGGTTTCGTATTCTTCTTAACACGCATGCGTTGGCGTTTTTTTTCTCTGAGTGATTGAAGGAGTAACACATGTTTGCAGTCATATCCTTTGGCATTTCGAACACAGGTAAAATATTCTGTTGTAATCAACATTGCTAGGTTTTTGTCAACACAAAAACTTTGACCTTTTCAGGGATATTTATGTGTTGAACATGCATTGTTTTGCCGTCACTTGAATTGGAGTACCGGCACACCTTTTTTAAGTGCGAATGAGGGACACGTGTTGGTAAAGTTACCCTGGTCTTCTCAAACATTTAAGACTGATTTCAATAATTCTTGTAAGTTTTAATATTGATAATTTTTACAGTCAGTGTTAGACTAATACAAATATCAGTCAGTGTTCCTTTGGATCTATACAATTCATATGGGAGATCCCTCGGTGGTTTATATACAGGGATACACTCCACATTGGTGGCTTCCGCTTTAGACAGTGTCTTCCATTTTAGACAGCGTTTTCACTTTTTTCTACTCATTGAAAATGTTTGCACAATGATGTTTAGTGCTCATTCATTTAGCATTTAATTTGTTGCTAATTTTTTAGCATCCACAGCCAGATGTCAGTATGTTCTTTTATTTTATTTATAAGCATTTACTCCGACCTCCCGTTCTCATTGAATGTATTTTGCACAATGTGTTATTTTTTCAGTGCGTCTCTCGATCCTTTTCAATGGCCAATCAATGATTGGGTCCAATAAGCATCGATTTGATTTTATGTTACAAGTCGTTTTAGAAGAAGATGATGTTCAGCAGCATGCCCATAGGCTCTCCAGAATATAGACCCTTCCAACACCCATAAGCAAACTATTAATTCTTTAATAAATGGCGCGTTTAATCCATAAAGTTCTTTCGGGTGAGGTAGGGATTCGTGACTCTACTTATAGATTTATATAAGGTCCCCTGTTGCCATCTTAAACATATTGAACTTTCATTCATAATATGGTTAAATAGTTGATTGATGAATGTCTCTTTTTTAGTGCATTACTCTTCCCTTATGATGAATAATTTAACTGTCTGGAGCAGCATTTTGTTTTTGAACAAATTTCTAAATTCATGTTCTTTTTTACAGAAGAGTTTTTTTTATTTATGACATTAGTGGCTTCAATTACACTTTATGTGTATTGTGTAGTCAGTGATCACCACACACCAATCAGGTAATGTCTTTTTTATTAGTAATCTTTTATTTATTTATACTCACTTCCTCTTATTTGTTCTCCTCATCCCTTCAGTTTCTCCTCTATATGGGATCCTTTTACATGTGATCTTTTACTATGTATAATTGATTATTTGTCTTATTTGTTCTTTTTATCTAATTCTTATTGTATTTTTAAGGGCCTAATATATAATTTTAATGACATTTTTATTGTATTTTTATTTTTGTGTTTTCATATTTGTTTGATGTGACACAAAAGATATTAGATATAAGCGCGTATAGGTCTTACATTTTCTTAATTATGATTTTAATTGCATTTTTTATGTATTTCTAATTATCTTTGAGTTCTAGATTTGTTTTTATGTGCTACACTTGATATTTAGAAACACTTTATGTTACATTTGAGATATAAGACGTTTATGGTAGAGCGATACGTAGTCTTTTAAGGTGTTAAATTTTAATTTGACATTTTAATTTATCTATGTTCATATTTATTGTCTTAGCCTTTTTTAGTTACTGTTTTAATTGTATTTAACAATGTAATTTTATGATTTATGTTTTTAGTGTGCCCCGATAACCCCTGATGAAGTAAAACACGAAACACGGTCCTGTGTTGGGTTTAGGTCACTTATTTGTTTAATAAAGGTGTTGGGTGTTGAACCTGCCGATCCAAGGCCATTTGTGCCATCTGTAGCCCACAGGAGGGGCTGCCCCTTTCCCTTACTCTTATTTGTTCTCTTTGTTAAGTTTCTGGTTTCTATTCTGGTGCTGTAGGGGGAAGGGATAGCCCCTTACCTAAGGGAATATGATTGGGCAGGCACCCAAGGGAGCACCAGTCAGAAACCTGAACGTAGGTATGAACTGATGGTATGCACCGAGTATATAAAGATTGTACATCCCGACTCGGGGCTCAGAGTTTTTGGAAATGATTCCTCTGAGTCTGTGCTAGCACAATAAACTGGCTTGTATTCCCTTGAGACTCCGGGTGTCCTTTCCTGACTCTTGCGCCGCAGCAAAACTAGAAAGAGGAAAAGAGAAATCAATTTGCATTGGAGTGATATACAGACCTCCCTCACAAGAGGAAGAGGTGGATGGAGAGTTAATAGAAGACATATGCAGCATTGCTAGGAATGGGGAAGTGCTACTGATAGGGGATTTCAATATGCCAGATGTTGATTGGCACATTCCTGCTGCGGTATCATCTAGAAGTAAGGAGATCCTGGATTCTCTACAGGGAGAACTATTCAGGCAATTGGTAACAGACCCCACACATGAAGAGGCCATACTAGACTTGGTGCTTCCCAATAGTGAAAGCGATTCTGATGTTAAAGTGAGAGATCATTTTGCATCCAGTGATCACCAGATGGTGTGGTTCAGTAATTGGATTCTATCAGCCCTAGTCCTATCAGAAGCGAGGGTCTTAGATTTTAGGAAAACTAACTTTGCCAAGATAGGCCAATATCTCAGGGAGTTGTTAGCGGGATGGGAACAGCTAGGGGATGTAGAAAAACAGTGAGCAAAACTGAAAGGGGATATTTTAAGGGCAACCAACCTTTTTGTTAAAATAGGTAAATAAAGGTAAAAGGAAAAGGAGACTGCTATGATTTTCGAAAGTAGCCGAAAAAGTGAAGAAAAAGAGTGAGGCCTTCATGAAATACAAAAGATCACAGAGAGAGGAAGACAGGCATCTATATTTGGAAAAAGAGAAGCTAGCAAAGTAGTCAGGAAAGCAAAGATTCAAAAAGAGGAGGAAATAGCCAATGCAATAAAATGGGGGAATAAGACATTTTTCAGATATATTAGTGAGAAGAGGAAGGGCAAAAGTAGTATTGTCAGACTCAAGGGTGAAGGGGAGGAATATGTAGAAGCTGATAAGGATAAAGCGGAATTGCTTAACAAATATTTCTGTTCTGTGTTCACAGATGAAGAACCAGGAGCAGAACTTCAGAAAACACCCACAAACAGGAACAGAAGAATTTTCAGAAGACTGTGTTCATGAGAAACTAGCTAAACTTAAAGTAGAGAAAGAGATGGGACCGGATGGGATACACCCTAGAATACTGAGGAAACCCGTGGACATTCTAGCAGCTCCACTTACTGACCTTTTTAATGCCTTGTTAGAGTCGGGAGTGGTGCCAAAGGACTGGAGAGAGGCTCGTGTGGTCACTTTACACAAAAGCGGAAGTAAGGATGTGGTTGAAAACTACAGGCCGGTTAGTTTAACTTCGGTGGTGAGTAAATTATTGGAAACACTGCTGAAACAGAAAATAGTGAGGTTTCTGGAGTCCAGCGGATTACAGGATCCGAGGCAGCATGGATTCGCCAGAGGCAGGTCTTGTCAAACAAATCTGATTGATTTCTCTGACTGGGTGAACAGGGAGTTGGACTGAGGGAGAGCCCTAGATGTGGTGTATTTAGATTTCAGTAAAGCCTTTGACACTGTTCCTCCCAGGCGACTTATAAACAAACTGAGCACCCTAAGGATGGACCCTAAAGTTACTGCTTGGTTTAGAAATTGATTGAGTGGAAGGCCACAAAAGGGTACAGGTAAATGGAGCGCACTCTGAGGAGAAGGAAGTTACCAGTGGTGTGCCCCAGGAATCTGTCCTTGGTTTGATTCTTTTTAACATCTTTTTAGTGATATAGCAGAAGGAGCTGTCGGGAAAGGTTTGCCTCTTTGCGCATGATACCAAAATCTGCAATAGAGCAGACACCCAGAAAGGTGTAGATAAATGAGGATGGATCTAGCGAAGCTGGAAGAATGGTCTAAAATTTGGAAGCTGGGATTTAATGTTAAAAAATGCAATGTCTTGCATTTGGGCTGTAGCAATCCGAGAGTGCAATATAATATAGGGGGTGAAATACTTTTGTCCACTAAAGAAGAGCGGGACCTCGGTGTGGTTGTGTCTGATGATCTTAAAGTAGCTAAACAGGTAGAAAAGGTGACAGCAAAAGCTAGAAGGATGCTTAGGAAGAGGAATGGCTAGCAAAAAAAGGAGGTGATAGTGCCTCTGCATAAATCTTTGATGCTACCTCATTTGGAGTAATGTGTGCAATTCTGGAAACCACACCTTCAAAAGGATATAAACAGGATGGAGTCAGTACAGAGGGTGGCTACTAAAATGGTTAATGGTCTTCATTATAAAGCATATGAGGACAGACTGAAGGATCTTAATATGTACACCTTAGAGGAAAGGTGGGATAGAGATGATATGATTGAGACGTTTAAATACCTCTGTGGCATAAATGCACAGGGGGAGAGCCTCTTTCGACTGAAAGCAAGCTCTTCCATGAGGGGACATGGGATGAGGGTGAAAGGGGATAGATTCAGGAGTCATATGCGTAAATATTTCTTTATGGAAAGAGTGGTGAATCCATGGAATAGTCTCCCAATGGAGGTGGTAGAGATGAGGACAGTATCTGAATTCAAAAAAGCATGGGACAAACACAGAGGATCTCTAAAGGAAAAAAAGGGGACTGTTGTAGTTGTTGATATGGAAGGACAGACTAGACAGGCCATGTGGTCTTTTTCTGTCGTCATGTTTCTATGTTTCTATATGAACATCTGGTGGACTGTTTGCGTGATGCAAGTAAGATATACTTGATCTGTTGTAGGAAGTCAAGGTCACCAACGATTATGCTTTCAGAAGCCAGGCTGTGAGGCAGAGGCCCTGTGGATTGGGGTGGAGTAGTGTCCCATGATCCTGAGAGAAGGCTGGTGCATTTCCCAGACAGAGGTCGAGTCTGCACTAGTCAAAGCAGCAGAGGAAACCATGGCTGAAGAGGTAAAAAATGGGCAATTAGAATCATGGAGCCCTTATTGGCCTGTAGTTTGAACAGGGTCTTTTGTATCAAAAGTATGGGTGGGAATGCATAGAGCAGATCGTGTTCCCAGTGGAGAAGGAAACTGTTCATCGCCTGTCTGTACAGGGAGAAAAGCCATGAGCAGAACAGTGAAAGTTGTGTGTTCTGGATGGCAAATGGATCTAAAAGAAGGGTCTCCCACACTTGGAAAATCCAAGATGTCGTTTTGTGATCAAGGGTCCACTCGTGTGGACGTAAGATATGGCTAAGTCTGCCCACAAGGAGATTGAGTTGGCCCGGAGATACATCAGAGCATTTTCTCCAAATGGGTTAATTTTTAAGATCCAATAAACCAATCTCTTAGTGCATAAATATAATACCAGCAAAGGTTTCACTTAACTCCATCTACTAACCATCACTAAACAAAGGGTAAGGAGATCTAAGTGTAGCTATTTGCCCTACATCTGGCAAAAACTTCACCATAGGGACTAGCAGACACTTACATCATGGATCTCCAACCTCCCCTCCTTTAAATTTATCAATTAACACTCAACTCAAACATAATCCTGATAAGTACTTGTCAGCATTTCCTAATAATCCCACTTCAAACCTACTACTTACTCTTCCCCACTACACACAAAAGCTCATCAGCATCTTTTAATAAACTCCAAAACGGGTTGCTTTAAAACAAGAAAGCATCGGGATCCGCTGTTCCTGAAGGTGGTGTGTACAGCTGCTCATCAGCCTGGGGGCTGCCGTTGCTGCGGAGGTGGTGGAGATCGCCGTTTCCCCTCCCTATTTCATCGCAGGCACAGCCGGGACAGCTTGACCGAGGTCTTCCCTTGGGGGATAAGAACGCTGAGCCGGGAGCCTTCCAGTGGATCCGCTGTTCCTGAAGGAGGTGTGTGGAGCTGCTCATCAGCATGGGGGCTGCCGTTGCTGCGGAGGTGGTGGAGATCGCTGTTTCCCCTCCCTATTTCATCGCAGGCACAGCCGGGACAGCTTGTTTCCTTGGGTCTTTTTTCATTGACTTTTTGGTTATAAATTTGTCTCCTGCCTTACGCGGAGCGTGTTCCGAAGGGGCGTGGCCAAAGGGGCTAGCTCCGCCCCTTTGGTGCCCCTTCGGCGTCACTGCGGTGTCTCTGCGGTGCAGTAGTTGTACTGGCATTCTGTTTCTCCTTGCCTACTTGAGGTTGGTGTTTTTTGTTGGCTAGTTACTACTTTGAGCAATTGTTGTGGTGATAGGTTATGGGGAAGCGGAAAGCCAAGGTCGGGGGCAAAGTGTCGGAGGCCACGCCTGGAGATGTGAAACCAGTCGGGCCTCTGGATAAACACTTTGCTCCCCTTCCGATTGCACAATCCTCTCCAGACTTGGTGTCTCTTAGCTCCGATGGTAGATCCCCCCCCTCGCCCCCTAATCCTGCTGTTTCTCATGAGGGTCCTGGTGAACTTTCCTTATCGGTGAGAAAAATGCCTGTGATTGTTTTTCCGAAGCCGATTTCGTCGGTTGGAGAGGGAGGCTCCTCGGAGCTTCCCCCCCCCCCCCCCTTCCCCAGATGCCGAAATTACTTTAAAAGATGTTTGGGCTGTGTTAAAAGGTATTGATTCTAAGATGTCTTCCTCTTTTCAATCTTTCTCTGTATTTTCTCAGGAAACTGTTTCCTCTTTACAGCAATTGGATGCTAAAGTTACTGTTATTGACACGGCCGTTAGTAAATTGGAGTCCCAGGTACTTCCAATTTATACTTCTAGTGTGGCTGGTAGAATGAATCAGAAGAGAATCTTTAATAAGTTGGAGCGCTTGGAAAATTCCATGAGCGCTTCCAACTTACGTTTCTTAAATTTTCCCCAGTCTCCGTTATTATCGCATAGGATTTTGCTGGCTCAATTTCTCAAAGAAGTCCTGGGTATTTCTGAGATAATTGATTTCCTTCAGATTTATTATATTTCCTCTACTTTTAAAAAACTTAATTCGGTTGATGGGGAATTGGATGAGATTACTTCCCCTATGACAAATTTGACTGCCTTTTTGGAAGATTCCCAAGACACAATTAATGTTAGGGCTACTTTGCTGGTCACTTTTTCCTCTGTGGATATTAAGCAACATATACTTAGGGCCTTTTTTAAGGCTAAAAAGGTAAAGTTTTGTGGCCAGTTGGTTAACATATTTCCCGACGTTGCTCGCAGCACCCAGATGCGTCGGAGACAGTTTTTAGATCTGAAGTCCCGAGTTTTGGCACTGGGTGCTACATTCTTTCTGAAGTTTCCCTGTAAATGTATCCTTAATTATGAGGGTGCTACTTATACCTTTGTTGATGTATCACATTTAGAAAAGCTCTTGGTTGGAAAAGGGGTTTAAGCGGGTGGTTGGGGTCGCGGCCTCTATGTCATGGATAGTTTATATTCTGTTTTCTTTTTTAGTTTTCCTAGTTGGTGTTAACAGTGGGGTTCCATAATGTGGACTTTATCAAGGTGTATATTTCTCTTCGCTGTATGATTTTTTGCCTTTTAATTCTTATGGGATTGACTTGTACTTATTTTGGTTGTTGTATATGACTGAAAATCAATAAAAACAACAAAAAAAAAAAAAAGAAAGCATCGAGCATGCAACAGCAGCCGATGAACTCCAAAACAGTTTTCATTAAACTGAACAGGCAAGCATCAAGCATCTATCATGCATCAGTATCTATAAACAAGGAGAGCCACGAATTACTACAGCATAATATAGCTTCTATCAATAATATCCAATAACTTATATGTTCAAATGCGGCTATCCAAGCTCCAAACAGTTCTCAGCTCAACTGGTACTCTCCATTGCAGAAACGGATGCTGCAAACCCGTTTTTCATTCTTCAATACTGCAAACACTTATACTGCAGACAGCCAACAAATATCTCTGTTTCACCGAAAGCTTCTTCAGGGGTTTCAAAAGATAGTCAGCAGTTAAAACTTCTCAGTCCACCATAACGAGCTCTGCCCTAAGTCCGAAATCGCTAAAAGATAACGTCTGACGTCACGAATTATAACAAAACCGTCAACCTATAGGTTCCTTCTGTCTGGGAAATTTATTAGGCTCTTAGATAGTCTGGATTTGTGTTAATTTTTAAGATACCTTGACAGTCGCGAACCTCACTTCTAAAGCAGGATACATGGAGTATGATCTCAGTCTCTCAAATTTACTGCTAATGCTCGGCGTAGTACTTGCATTGCGCCAAAGTGAGCTTTCTTCTGGAGTTCGTAAGATGTAACGGGTATGGGAAGTTTGTCAAGATGTGCTTGGAAATTCTTCTTTATCAAGCCTGGGGATCCCAGTACAATGGGAAAGATTTCTGTATCCTTTTGCTACATTTTCTTCATCTCTGACTGCATTTCTTGGTACTTCAGGATCTTCTGCGTTTCCACGTGATTCACAGAATAAAAACTCTGTACCAACACGTCTATTATCAATGTCGTTCTAGTGTTCTTCTCCTTTACCACTATGTCAGGTTTCCTCACACCCAGTTTCTTATCCAGCAGTACATTATCTCCTCTTTATCTGCAGAATCCACTTAACTGTAGTTAATATTCTTAACTTTTTCATGAAGTTATCGGGTTTATCTCCTGCCACAGTGGGTCCATAAACAAGCTCACCATGGCCTTTTGTCTGTGGCAGGAATGTTATTAATCGGACTTACTCCTTCAGTCTCCTCATCCCTTCCATTTTCTTGGTTTTATATAGTTGTTTACAGGTTTTCCATATATGGTTGGTCAAGTTCTTTATAATTATAAATGTTTGATCTAGTAATTTTATTTTCTTTAATCTCTTGTATCTCTATTTGTATTCCATTTTGCATTTTTACATTTTTAATTATTTAATTATTTATATATTTATATATTTATTTATATATGTGTATGTATATAAGTTCATATGTATCGGTTTATTCACAGAGCGGTTGTTTATTCAATGTACTGGGATTAATTTTAATTTTATATGTATTATTTTTATGATTTTAATTGAGACATTCATGATGGTTCCCTTGGGTTTCATCAATGTGTTTCTAGTTTTCTTTGAGACCTAAGCTTTCTGATATAGTCCAATTTAGCCTTTCTTTTATGTGTATTGTATTTTTATGTTATATTTCTTTGTTTTAACCCCCCTTTTTTTTTGCATATCTATTGTTTTAATTTTGATTATATTAATGTAATTTTATAATTTATTTTTTAGTGTGCCCTGATAGCCCCTGATGAAGTGACATACGAAACACGGTCCTGTGTTGGGCTTAGGCCACTTAATTGGTACTAATAAAGGTATTGGGTGTTGAATCTGCCGCTTCCTGTTTTTGTTTTTGCTCGTTTGAGTGGCTAGCGCTGTTCTCTTTTTGGACCCAGGGATGTTATCTACATCTGCAGCACTTGCACGATCGCAAACACCATCGTTAGCCCTAGTGCATAAGGTATGGTGGGCACCTTTTTATCCTGGGTGACATGCGGCCAGTATGTATTTTTCTACTTCGTTCCTACTATGCTTCAATTGTAGTGTCGCCTTGCTGAAATTTGGTATAGATGTTATACAATGGGGTCACCACGTGAAGGTACTTAAAGACTTGAGGAGGGAACTTTATCCCCCCTCCCCCAGCCGCCGCCTAAAAGACGCACATCAACAACTGTTGCACACCCCTTTGACCCGACCGCTTTGAGGTGTGCAACTGCGAAAAAACAGAGATGAAATGCTCCCCGGCAAAGGGGATAGGATCCTGTGCCCCCTGCTTGTTCGCATAAAACACGGCCACCTCATTGTCTGTTCTGACTAAGACCTGTTGGCCCGAGAGCTGAGGTTGGAAAACCCAAAGAGTATCTGTAAGCGCATGTAGTTCCAGGAGGTTTATCTGTAACAGAGATTCCTGGTGTGTCCACTGTCCCTGTGTGGTTAAGACTATTCAGATGTGCTTCCCAACTGAGCTTGGAGGCATTCATTGTCAGGGTGCATTGAGGTGAGGCATCTGAAAAGGTGACACCCCCCCCCCCCCCCCGAGTAGAGTGAGGGGAGCACCACCACTGACGGAAGTCGAGAAGTAGAGGTTTGATGCATATTTTGTCTGAGACGTGTCCATTGAGACGAAAGAGTCCATTGGGTTTGTCGCATGTACAGGAGGGCACAGGGGACTACATGGGCTGTGGAGGCCATGTGCCCCAAAAGGCGCAGCATCTCTCGAGTTGTTAAGCATGTGTGACTTATTATCTTGTGGATTAGCTTGATAAGCCGTGTAGAGTGATGCAGGGGGAAGAGAGCTCTGGCATGTTGAGTGTCCAGAAGTGCTCTGATGAACTCGAGCCATTGAGTTGGCACCAGGTGCAACTTGGGAAAGTTTAAGATGAATCCTGATGTTGGAGCATCATGGTGGTGCGATATAGGGATTTTGTTTTACCTCTTGTGGGGATTCTCCCCCGATTAGCCAGTCGTCTAATTAGGGGAAGACAAAGACCCCCCAAAGTGCGAAGGTAGCCAGCAACTACTGCCATGTACTTTCTTCGCAAAGTTAGTCTTCCTAAAGTCTAAGATCCTCACCTTGGAATGGATTCTAACAGCCCTCTCTTATATTATCTCTTATATTTCATGAAGGCCTCCCTCTTTTTCTTCACCTTTTCAGCTACCTTTTTTGAGAACTGTAGCGGCCTCCTTTTCCTTTTATTTACCTTTCTAACAAAAAGGTTTGTTGCCCTTAAAATATCCCCTTTCAGTTTAGCCCACTGTTTTTCTACACCCCCCAGCTGTTCCCATCCCACTAATGACTCCTTGAGGTATTGACCCATCCTGGCAAAGTTAGTTTTACTAAAGTTGTAGACTTCCGACACAGGTGACCAGCGTGAAAGGAGAAACCTCTGAAGCTCTGGCCCAAGCCACGACTTAAATAGTGGCTGCCATGGATCCAAGGACTTGAAGGTAATCCCAGACCCTCGGAGCTGTCTGAAGAAACAACAAATGAAGCAAGCCCGTGAATTTGCGAAGCCGCTCACGTGTCAAGAAGACTTTTCTCTGCACGGTGTCGAAGCAGGCTCCTAGAAACTCTAGTTGCTGGGATGGATGAAGATGGCTCTTGGACACATTGACCACCTATCTGAGATTCTCGAGGAAAGTAACTACTTGAGCCACTGCTTGACACGCTTCCAACAGGGAGTCTGCCCAAATCAACCAGCTGTCCAGGTAAGGATGCACTCGGATTCCCTGTTTGCGCAGAACTGCTGCGACCACTAACATAGCCTTGGAAAAGGTGCACGGAACCGAGGCCAGGACAAAGGGTATTGCCCAAAACTGGAAGTGCTGACCCAGTACTGTAAACCATAGGAAACGCTGTTGGTAGTCTCTGATGGGAATGTGGAAGTAAGCTTCCACAAGATCTATAGAGGAAAGGAACTCACCTCCGCGTACCACCTGGATCACCGAGTGAAGCATCTCAATTCGGAATCGTGGCACCCGTAGACATCGATTTATGCCCTTGAGATCCAGAATTGGGTGGAAAGACCCATCCTTTCTTCAGAACCACGAAATAAATGGAGTAACGACCACAGCCTCTCTCTGCTTGAGGGACTGGTCGAACAGCCCTCAGAAGGAGGCGGTGGCGCACGGTGGAGCGAATCGCTTTCTCTTCAGGGATCTTCCCCCGGGTGAGATGACGAATGCATTGGGAATGGATCGGGAACATTCGAGAACATAACCCTGGGAGACTATGTTGAGGACCTATTGATCCGAAGTAATGAGAGACCATTGACGTGAAAACAGAGCCAAATGCCCACCCACCGGAGTCGTCTCTCCGGACGGGCCGACCTCCAGAAAAGGCTCCTGGGGTGGACTGTCCGGCTAGTCAGCGGGAAGATCTCGTGGGGCCCAAGAACTTGGAAGGCCCTGAGTAAGACTCAGCTCCTTTGTGGGCACCGAAGAGGTGGAGGGCTTCACAGGACGGTAGCGACAAGCGTTGCGATACATGGAGGTGCGCCGCAAGGTAGGCGAATATCGATGGGAGGAATGCCTAGTAGCAAATTTAGGCTTATCTTCCGGAAGACATTGGGGGTCGAACCTCCCCTAGGTCTTTGACCAATTTGTCTAGGTCCTCCCCAAAGAGAAGCTTTCCCCTGAAGAGAAGCCTAGAGAGGCATGCTTTAGATGCAGAGTCAGCCGAACATTGGCGAAACCAGAGCCATCTGCGAGAAACTGTGACCGCTGCCACCGAGAGGCGAAAGAGATCATAAAAGGCATCTGCCAAGAAAGCTGTGACCGATTCCAGACGAACCAGCGCTGGATCCTCTGGCAGACTTGCATCCAGCGCAGAAGAGCTCGGACCGCTAGACACCCACAAACAGAGGCCTGGAGAGATAATGAAGAAGCCGAAAAGGCAGTCATGAGAAGGCTCTGAACTTTCCTATCCTGTTGATCATAAAGTGCTGCATCACCCTCCCCTGGAATGGTGGTGTGCTTCGTTACTCCGGTCACAAGGGCATCCACTTTGGGGTATGTCAGCCACTTCTCCAAGTCAGGCGGTGCACAGACGTAAAGCTGATCTAGGCGGCAGGCTGTACGGAGGGGAATATCCGGAGAATCCCATTCTCGAGACACCATTTGTTGTAGCTCTGCCGGGAATGGAAAAGCTTTAAATGGCTTGCAAATGCCTTGTAATATCGGGTCTGGTTGGGGAATGACAGAAGGCTGAGGATTTAACGATAAGGCGGTATACTAAATCCTTCTAAATCCTTCTAAAAAATTCTGCTGATTTGGCTGATCCGTCAATTGTAGGGCTTTGACCACCTGCATAATTAGGGCCGGCAATACCTCTTTGCGAAACAAGCATATGTCTTGTGTCTCGCTTTGGCCCTCCGCAGAAAACACTGATAGGGACCATTCCCCGTCGTCCCCCGAAGAAAGCCCCTCCTCTGGTGCTTTTGGCCAAGCTGTAGTTTATGTTTATGTTTATTTGAATTTGATATACCGCTCAGGCCGAAGCATTAGAGCGGTTTACAATAATATATCATTTGAGGAAATATGAAAAGAACGCCATTTGTAAGATAGGACAGAGTAGAGGACAGAAACAGTCAAAAGGATAGGTAAAGAAAGGGAACAGCAAGTTACCATAATATATGCATATGACAATCCAGACCACATCTCCAATGCTCCCTACAGGACAAACGCCAAGGACCAACACCTAAGTAGCCCAGGAGACCTCTTTAGGTGGCCGTGCATCCACCATGGACATGTCCTCTTGCCTAGAGCGCTTGCGGGATCCAGAACCAGAAGACTGAGGGATTTGAGTCAGGGCATCCACTGTGTTACTGGGAGAATTAGCTTGCCAAAGATCCCAGGCCTGTCTAAAGAGGGGCAAAAACTGGGTATCTGAGGCATGCATCGGCTCCTGCTGCCTGAAAGACTCCAGAGCAGGAGGAGTTAAGAGAGGAGGAGAGAGAGAGACTGTCTTGCCGAGGTAAGCTGTCTGGGTTCCTCTAGCAGCTGAGGACGTGCAGCAGGACTGCTTCTGTCCTGAGCTCCCTTGGCTAGTTTCGCCTAAGTCTCTCCAGATGAGCAAGACATGCAGCACAAATGCCATCCCTCAAATCCTTATGCTTCTTTGTGTAGATGCCATCGCTGAAGGGAAGGCATCTCACAGGCGAAGTGCAGCTGACCGCTATCCCCAGTGAACAGAAAAAAAGTAAAAAAAGCCAAAAATAGGAGTTGAAAGGGACCAGACAGTTGAAAACTAGCAGGGAAGACAGAAATTAAGAAACAGTCTCCTCACAAAGCCCGCCAAAAACGAAGCTGTGCAGCAAAAAAACTCCAAAACAAAATGGCCGTCGCTATTAAAACTGCCAAACTAAACTCACTCCAAACGCTGTGAAAACACAGTAAAAAAACATAAAATTAATTAAATGGAGAGCTAGGGCAGTAAAGACAAGAAGAGAAAACTCTCTAGGCGGACAGAGGTTGCCCCGCGGAGTCCCGATTAAAATTGGGAGGGGTGGGGGGGGGGGAAAGGAGGAGGATCGTTGAAGTTTTCTACTCAATGCGCTGGAACAGAGTGCTGAAGAGCCAAGGCTGACCTGAAACAGGCAGCAGGCAGGAGCTGATGTAAGGCTGCCAATAAGCTGCACACTCCCCCGATGACCGGCTGCTCAGGTCCTCATGAGCTGAGGCCAGTTTTCTACCCTGACAGAGAGGGAACCTTACATGGTCCTCCTGACCTGGAGTTCAACCTCCATCAGTCCCACAAAATGTAGCTGGGAAACCCAGAAGGGCAGCTCAAGGGCCGCCTGGGTGTATCCAGCAAAATTACTTCAAGTACTAAATAATAAAAATAATCAGAGAGAAAAAGTTAAACCCCTACATCTGCTGGAAACAGAGAAATACTGGAGCACCCTCTACTATGTTCAGCTACATATTACCAGGGAACAGCCATTTCTATTTCTCTGTCTCCAACATCTGCTGGTAAGGGACTAAACCCGCTTGTCTGGACTGGTCTAGAAGGATGTACTGGAATGAGTGTTTAACTATTTATTTCTTGCTCCTGTGAGTCTGCTTTGTCAATAGATTACTGGGAGCTGGTGGGCGGTGCCAGCTATATTAGTACTGGTGTCATCAAAAATGACATACTCAGTCTCCAACCTGCTGGAAGAAGTACACTACCCAGAGGTGCAGGACTGGACTGGAGTTCCTCAAAGAACAACAATTAGCAGGTAAGTCTAATTTAGCTTCATGCAGCTTACACTGGAAAATAAGGCGGCGGTTTACAATCTAAAAACAAAATAACACAGAAGGATAAAAGGAAGCTTTAATTTTTTCATTCATAAAAACATAGAAACATGATGACAGAAAAAGACCACATGGCCTATATAGTCTGCCCTTCCATATCAACCACTACAATAGTCCCCTTTTTTTCCTTTAGAGATCCTCTGTGTTTGCGCATGCTTTTTTGAATTCAGTTTCCTTCCTCGTGTCCACCACCTCCACTAGGAAACTATTCCACGCTTCTACCACTCTTTCCATAAAGAAATACCTCCACATATTATTCCCAAGTCTATCCCCTTTCACCCTCATCCTGTGTCCCCTCGCAGCAGAGCTTGCTCTCAATCAAAAGAGGCTCTCCTCCTGTGCATTTATGCCATGGAGGTCTTTAAGCTCCTTAGGTCTGTCCTCATATGCTTTATAACAAAGACCATTAACCATTTTAGTAGCAACCCTCTGCACAGTCTCCAACCTGTTTATATCCTTTTGAAGGTGCTGTCTCCAGAACTGCACACAATACTCGAAATGAAGTCGCACCACAGGGCACTATCACCTACTTTCTTCTGCTGGCCTTTCCTCTTCCTATGCACCGAAGCATCCTTCTAGCTTTTGCAGTCACCTTTTCTACCTGTTTAGCTACTTTAAGATCATCAAATAGTCACACCTAGGTCCCGCTCTTCTTTTGTGGACAGACGTATTTCACTCACTATTTGGATTGCTGCAGCTCAAATGCATGACCTTGCTTTTTTTAACATTAAATCTCAGCAATGAAATTCTAGACCATTCTTCAAGCTTAGCTAGATCTCTCCATGTTATTTACACCTTCCTGGGTGTCTACTCTATTGCAGATTTTGCTATCATCCGCAAAGTGGCAAACCTTACCCGACAGCCCTTCTACAATGTCACTAACAAAGATATTCAAAGAATTGGACCAAGGACAGATCCCTGAGGCACACCACTGGTAAACTCCTTCTCTTCGGAGTGAGCTCCATTAACCTGTACCCTTTGCCGACTCCCACAACCAATTTCTAAACCAAGCAGTAACTTTAGGGTCCATCCCTAGGGTGCTCAGTTTGTTTATAAGCTGCTTGTGCCGAACTGTGTCAAAGGCTTTACTGAAATCTAGACACACCACTTCTAGGGCTCTCCCTCTGTCCAACTCCTTGGACACCCAGTCAAAGAAATCAATCAGATTTGTCTGACAAGACCTGCGTCTGATGAACCCATGCTGCCTCTGATCTGGTAAACCGCTGGACTCCAGAAACCTCACTATTTTCTTTTTTAGCAGTATTTCCAATAATTTTCTCACCACAGAGGTTATCAAATTTGCAGATGACACAAAACTATTTAAAGTTGTTAAAACCGAAGAGTATTGTGAAAAATTGCAAGAGGATCTTGATAAATTGGAAGACTGGGCATCAAAATGGCAGATGAAATTTAATGTGGACAAGTGCAAGGTTATGCACCTAGGGAAGAACAACCCAAACTATGGTTACACGATGCAAGGTTCCACATTAGGAACCACCACCCAGGAAAAAGATTTAGGCGTCATTGTGGATACCATGTTAAAACCCTCGGCCCAGTGTGCAGCGGCGGCCAAGAGAGCAAATAGAATGCTAGGTATGATAAGGAAAGGAATGGAAAATAAAACAAAAGATATTATAATGCCTCTATATTGTTCGATGGTGAGACCGCACCTTGAATATTGTGTGCAATTCTGGTTGCCGTATCTTAAAAAGGATATAGCGATTTTAGAAAAGGTTCAGAGAAGAGCCACCAAAATGGTAAAGGGGATGGAAGGCTACTCCTATGAAGAAAGGCTAAAAAGGTTAGGGCTCTTTAAACTGGAAAAGAGACGGCTGAGGGGAGATATGATAGAAGTCTATAAATTAATGAACGGAATGGAACGGGTAAACGTAGATCGATTGTTTACGTTATCAGAATATAGAAAGACTAGGGGACATGCAATGAAGCTTGTGATAAGGAAGCTTATCATAGCTCAGGTAGGAGCTATAGAAAAGATGATGTGACTCTGAACAAGCAACCTGTCAGTTCTGGTAGAAGTGAGAAAACAGAGTTTTCACATAAAAGACTACCAGTCCCAGAATGCACCAGGTTTCCAGTAGCCATGAGAGGGGCTGAAGTGAGAGAATGTGTGTGCAATCAAGAGAGCTATGAGGTAATCCCTAAGCACTCATCTCAAAGGGCAGGGCCTGATTCAACACAGCTGCGCTGTGTTAGGGAGCAGCACACATTAGGACAGAATAAGAATAGAGCTTATTCTTCAGATAACAGTTACTACAAGCTCCAGCCCAGCTTCAGGGAGAACTTCAAGAACAGCTTCAGCAAAAGCCACAGAAAGAGCTTGAGGGAGAGCTTCAGCAACGGCTACAAGCACCAGTATCACCTGGAGAAACAGAAGCCAAGCCAAGCAGATAGAGAGAGAAGGAAACTCTCTGGAAGGAAGAGAAGAAAGGCCATTGGAAGGTCTGGGAGATTCCAAGGCAGTACTCATACTGGGAGGTATTCCAAAAGCCAGCAGAGTCCATTGGACTGGATTCAGCCAGAGGAATGGAGTGGCAGAGATAGGAATCACCAGTGGCTACCTGGAAGAGAGAAGACTGCATGTGGAAGGGACTTTCAGACCAAGGCCAGAAGGTATGTGAGAGAAGATCCAGTGTCCAGGGATCAAGATTGGAAGGCTGGACATCAGAATTGGATTACATATTGGCCAGGCTTTACAGAGAGGAATTATGATGGCAGGAGAGGCTCAGGTATGAACACTGATCCAGACCCTATCTATAATAGAGAATGGCAGCAAGGGAATAAGCATTCTCATGATAGTGCCTTAATGAAAGACTCATCTGTGCCAATGTATGATATTGACCCTATGATTGTTGATGAAAGGGGGAGATACAGCAGATGAAACTATTTATATGGACTGTTCTCTATCTAAATGCTATTACTAGTTTTCTCTGAGCAAACACATCAGCCATCACAAAGAAACCTAACTTTGTTCTTTATTTCCACTGCAAACAGCTCTTAAAGCAGGATTTGGGCTCACACAGTTGCAGCCAGCCAGCTAAAGGCTTTCAGCTGGTCCATTGATAGTAATTAGGGCTGCACCTGATTGTGTGTGTGAGCAAGGGAGAATCACTGCTGAGATCTGCGTGGAAAATAAGCAGAAGTTAACCTAACCAGCAAAGTTTATTGTTTTCCTTGTGCCTTTGTATTTGGTAATTATTTGCTAAGAAAACATTAGCTAATTGCCTGACAAGCTGAAGGTTGTTTCTGGTTTACTTTGTGACTTTTTGTTATCCATTTAAACACTGCAAGCAAGTAACCTCATTTATAGTGCTATCAAGCATACATGTGCTGGGTGAATTAAACCCCATCAATAAAAGAAGTATTTTATTGATCTTACCACTTGGTTTCACAACTCAAATTATTGTCATCAGCTGTGTTTGGGAGTGAATGAACTACAATAACCACAATACCTTGCAAGAATCATATGAATATATGCATCGTCAAGATTGTGTAAGTTCTCACCCTAGGCAGCCGTCTGACAAGCTACAGGGTAAACTATTTAAGACCAATAAAAGAAAATATTTTTTCACTCAACGTGTAATCAAACTCTGGAATTTGTTACCGGAGGATGTAGTAAAGGCTGTTAGTGTAGCTGGGTTTAAAAAAGGTTTGGACAAGTTCCTGGAGGAAAGGTCCATAAACCATTATTAAGAAGTGACCGAAGATATCAATGCTTGACCCAGTACAAGCATTGTAGAACTTGTGTCTCTTGGGGAAACTGCTAGGAACATATGATCTAGTTTGGCCACTGTTGGAAACAGAATACTGGGCTTGATGGACCTTGGTCTGACCCAATATGGCATATCTTATGTTCTTATGGCCTGGAGTTTTCAACCACATCCTTATTACCGCTTTTGTCTAAAGGGACCACAACTTCCTCTCTCCAGTCCTCTGGCACTACTCCAGACTCCAAAGAGGCACTAAAAAGGTCGGACAGTGGATCTACTAGAATGTCCCCAAGTTCCCTCAGTATTCTCGGGTGTATTCCATCTGGTCCCATTGCTTTGTCTACTTTTATTTATTTATTTTATTTTTTTTAATAGGCATATTACAAAAAATCAAGAAAAACTTGAACCCAGAAAACAATAATGCTTGCAGAAATAAATACAAGAAATACAATTTTCCCAAATTTTCAAGCAAGAATTATACATTAGCCCTCTAAAGGGGGAAAGAAAAGTAACAGAATATAAGGGGACAAGCCCCATTAATATAACAAAGGAAAAACCAGATAGAGGCAGTGCTCGAAGGATCTCAATAAACAGAGGGGTATACATGCCCTGCTCAAGGAGAAGAACACAAAGGTAACTGATTACTAATAAAGGCAGATAGATCCTCAGGTGAAAGAAAAACATATTTATGGGAATTATCAACAAACAAACATTTACAGGGAAACCGTAACGTGAAAGTAGCACCAATACGAAGGACATCAGGCCTTAATAAAAGAAACGCCCTCCGCCGCTTCTGAGTGTCCCTGGACACATCTGGGAAGATATAAATTTTTTTCCCATAAAATAAATTTACTCTCTTTTCATAAAACAATTTCAAGAGCCATTCCCGATCCGATGATAATGCAAAGGTAACAAGTAAGGTGGAAACAGACACGCCCTCCTCTTTAGGAGTACTAAGCAACTCAGAAACATTAAGTGAATCCAACTCCAAAGGGCCCACTTTTACTTTCCCAGCATTCTTCCCCGAAGGGAGATAATATATCTTAGAAACTGGGGGTAACAAATCAACTGGTACAGAAAGTACCTCACACAAATATTTCTTAAATAAATCAAGAGGAGCCTCCCCAACAATAATGGGAAAGTTCAACAGTCAAAGGTTCGAAGACCGAACCGCATTCTCCAATGCCTCTGATTTAACTCTAAGAGCAATATTTTCCTTAACCAAAGAGGCAGTGAGATAAGAAACTTTTTCAAGCTTCTGATGCAGCAACTCCTGCTTAGCATTAAGTCCTTGAATATCTGTTGTCACCACAGTCATGGACTTTTCCAACTCGGTAGTCCTCAGAGAATATGTAGACAATTGCTGCCCCACAACATTCGATAAATGAGAGTGCATCCCAAATGCTGTCCAAAGTCACGGAGACAGGATGAACCAATAAGGAAATACAGGCCTGGACGTTGAAGAACCATCTGCCGCTGAAAGAATATCTGGTTGGTCAGGGTCTCCACTGCTGGATGGAACAATCGTTGCAACAGCAACTCGAAAATCCCCGGCTAAACCAGCGGAAGTCTCCGAAGACGAGACCCGCTCTGAGACAGCGGCAGCCACCACTTCGAACTCTGCAGCTGCGTCTCTCGGAATCCGGGCAACCGCGGTAGCAGGGGAGGCAGGAGGAATACGCCCATCTGGGGAGAGCGAGATGTCTAAGGGCGAAGACGCCGAGGCACCTTCCTTCACAGGCGTCACAACGCTCGCTCGAATCCCCAACATCTGATCCTTCGACAGCTGAACGTATCGATCCATGGGTCCCTCACCGCTGGGCAACGGCGCCGCGGGAACAGCCTTAAGTTTGCCCTTCCTCTTAGGCATTACAGCTGAACCTTCACTGCCGCCATCTTAGAAACAAACCACTCCCTCCTACATGTTTATTTTTAAAAGCTTTGTCTACTTTAAGTTTAGTTAGTTCCTCATGAACCTAGTCTTCTAAAATCATTTAAGTTGCCCCTCACTTCTGTACTTGTTTGTGGGTGTTTTTTGAGGTCCTGCTCCTGGTACTTCATCTGTGAACACAGAAAGCATAGTTACTCACCTGTAACAGGTGATCTCCAGGAACAGCAGGAATTTAGTCTTCACATATGGGTATCGTCGATACCAATGGAGCCTGCGCGGCAACGCTCCCCAGCATCCAATTAGAAAGCTTTTGGGAGCATCCCACAGCGCCTGCGTGCTACCTTCCCGCCTTTCCCAACTGCCTCTATCCAGTTGAGTTTAAAGCTGAGACAAAGAGAGAGAGAGAGGGAAAGAGATAGATAGATAGAGAGATACAACTCCTGAAGAAGTAGGTGGGTTGTGAAGACTAAATTCCTGCTGTTCCTGGAGATCACCTGTTACAGATGAGTAACTATGCTATCTCCAGGAACAAGCAGGAATGTAGTCTTCACATATGGGGACTCCCTAGCTTTTGATGCCAGGGAGAAACCCCAGAAGTTGTGTGTCCCTATGAAAGGGCTCCACTTCCCCCCATGGATCTCTGGCATCCAATCAGGGATGGTAGGTAGGAGCTGATTAGGTAAGGAACAGGTGTTGGAGAACAGCCTGACCAAACAAGGCATCCCGGCAGGAGTCCTTATCCAAGCAGTAATGGGCTGTGAAGGTATGAACCGAGGCCCAAGTGGCTGCTCGAAAGATGTCGTCGATAGACACAGAGTGCAGATGAGCCATTGAAGCTGCCATGGCCCTCCAGAGGAAGATTCTTACTCTGATAGGCAAATGAAATACACTCTGCAATCCAGTTGGATATTGTTCTCTTGGAGACTGGAAGTCCCAGATGAGAAGGATCAAAAGCAACAAAGACTTGAGAGGACTTTCTATGTTGCTGTGTTCTTTGTAAGTAAAAGGCTAAAGCTCTTTTACAGTCCAAAGTATGAAGATTTCTTTCTGCATTTGATGCATGAGGCCTTGGAAAAAACACAGGCAGGTAGACTGCTTGGTTTAGATGAAAAGGCGAGACCACCTTTGGCATAAAGTGTGGATGAGTCCTAAGGACTACCTTGTCATGATGGAACCTTGTATAAGGAGGATCAGCTACTAGTGCCTGCAACTCACTGATGCGGCATGCTGATGTGATTGCAATGAGAAAGATAACTTTCCAAGAAAGGAATTTCAATGAGGTAGTAGCTAAGGGTTCGAAAGGTGGCTTCATGAGCTGGCCAAGAACCAGATTTAAGTCCCATGCCACGGGTGGTGGCTTAATGGGAGGCTTAGTTAGAAGAAGGCCTCTCATAAATCTTGCTATGAGAGGATGGGAGGAAATAGATTGTCCATTTAAAGGCTTGAAAGAAGCCGCAATAGCAGTTAAATGGACTCTTACTGAGTTAGTTTTAAGTCCTGCATTGGATAAATGAAGGAGATACTCTAGTAATGATTACAGAGGTATCGCAAGGGGGTAAAGACCCCTCTGCGAGCACCATATGGTAAACCTTTTCCACTTGAAAGCATAAGAGCATCTTGTGGAAGGTTTTCTAGAAGCATAAAGGATATCCTTTACTTGCTGAGGAAGGTTAAGATCTTGAAGATCTAGGCCTTCAGCAACCAAGCCCTCAGATGCAGAGACTGGGGATTGGGATGCCATAACATTCTGTCCTCCTGAGACAGGAGATCTGGAGCTTGAGAGAGATGTAGAAGCAGAGGGTACCACACTTGCCGTGGCCAATGTGGAGCTATGAGAATCATACGGCCTTTGTCTCTCTGAAGCTTGAACAGGGTTTTGGGAATCAGGGGAATGGGTGGAAAGGCATACAGGAAGTCTTGACCCCAATGAAGGAGGAAAGCATCCTTGGCCTGAGAGCCCTGAGCCGGAATTCTGGAACAGAACCGGGGAAGTTTAGCATTCAACGGACTTGCAAAGAGGTCTATGTCCGGGGTTCCCAAAAGTTGAAATATCTTGGCCACCTGGTCTGCATGTAGAGACCATTCATGTGGAAGCACTCGACCGAGTCTGACTGCCCAAGAGTTTTGGATACCTGGAAGTTACACTGCCAAGAGATGAATCTGATGCTCTCTGGCGAGAGCCCATAGTCGCAAAGTTTCGTTGCAAAGCAACAGAGAGCCTGTTCCTCCCTGCTTGTTCACATAGAACATGGCTACTTGATTATCCGTATGGATGAGGACTGTCTTGTAGCTGAGCAGGGTGTGGAACACTCGCAGAGCAAGGACGATTGCTCTGAGCTCCAAGAGATTGATATGTAGATGAGTCTCCTGTGGAGTCCAAGTGCCTTGGGTGGAGAGGTCTTGCAGATGAGCTGCCCAACCCACTGGAGAAGCATCTGTTGTGAGAGTTGCCTGGGGTAAAGGCTGTTGAAATGGGGACACCAGCAACAGGTTTTGAGTGGACTGCCACCATTGGAGGGACAAAATAAGGCGATTTGTGTTTGCTATTTTGTCTGACAGGCACCCTTATGCCTGGTCCATTGTGTGGATAAAGTCCATTGGGCTGCTCTCATGTGGAGGTGAGCATAGGGAACGACATGCACAGTAGATACCATGTGGCCTAGTAATTGTAACATTTCTCGAACAGTGAGGTGAGGCTTTAGCACTGCTTGAGAAGCTAACTGCACCATGCGAAGGCAATGGGCCTGGGGGAGATAGGCCCTTGCTTTTCTGGTATCCAGCAAAGCTCCTATTAACTCTAGAGACTGAGTGGGAGTTAGACTGGATTTTGGGATTTTATGATCAGACCCAAATACTGAAGGATACGCATTGTGCAAGATAGAGAAGTCCTGGCCTCTGACTCTGATGGGGCTCGAATGAACCAGTCGTCTATGTAGGGGAAGACGAATATTCCTAGAGTGCGAAGAAATGCTGCTACCACAGCCATGCATTTCGTGAACACCCTTGGTGCTGAGGCCAGACCAAAAAGAAGCACCCTGTATTGGTAGTGCTTTCCTTGGAAAAGGAACCGAAGGAACTTTCTTTGGGTTGGATGGATGAGAACATGAGTGTACGCATCCTTGAGATATAGATAACAAAGTCAAACCTGACTCCGAAGGTATGGCAGCAGAGTTCCCAGAGAAATCATCTTGAATTTCTCTTTGAACAGGAATTTGTTCAATTCTCCGAGGTCTAGAATAGGCCTGTGTCCCCCTGTTTTCTTTGGGATAAGGAAATAGGGGGAGTAAAACCCTGTACCCTATTGGGGAATAGGTACTTCTTCTATTGCCCCTTGGGCAAGAAGCATAGTGACCTCTTGATCTAACAGGTTGATGAGAGAGGTCTGAGAACTGAACTGTCTTACCATTGTGGGAGGGGGAATGCAAATAAAATGTAGCTTGTACCCCTCTTTTATAATGGAGAGAGTCCAATGTTCTGCTGCTATCTGCCCCCATCTGGAGGCAAAGTGACACAACCTTCCTGGAATGGTGGAAGGCTCTGGTCCATTGAGGGAAAGGAAGGCTAAGTTCTCTAGATGAAAGTCAAAGGCCTTGTGGAGGCTGAGACTACTGAGACGGTTGAGGCTTAGCAGTCTTTGCTTTCCTTTGTTTACATGGTTGCTGACTCTTTCGGGCAGGCTGACCTGCCGAACGTCCCTGCTGCGAATAAGAGGGGTAAAACCTCTTCTTCTTAGAGAAGAATGTTTTTTTTAAATATTTCTTCCTTGCAGGATCAGCTATGGCCTTGGATAACCTATCCAAGGTGGAGTTGTCAGCATCCAACTCATTGGCTTTCTCTTGCCAATTTTTGCCAAATAGATTCTCACCTGTACAAGGGATGTTGCCCAGTTTGTCCTGCACCCAGAGCTCCAAATCGGATGCCTAGAGCCAGGCAATTCTACGTGCACCTATGGCAATGGCAGAGGTTCTGCTTATGCACTCGAAACAATCAAAAGCTGCACGATTGACAAATTTAGAAACATCCTGGGCATGTTTAACCAATGTGAGAAAACCCTGCCTCTGATCTTCAGGAAGGCGGCGGCTCAAAACCTCTAAATCACCTGTGACCTCTTTAAGGAACATTCCCATATATAAAATATAGGAACTGATCCTGGCAGAAAGCATGGAAGCCTGGAAAGTATGACGTACAAAGGCATCCAAAGTTCTACGCTCACGTCCTGGAGGATTAGATGCATGTCTATTTACACTTCTGATCCTTCTCATAGCTGATTCCACAACAATAGAGTGGTGAGGAAGCTGAGTCTTCTGGAAACCAGGACAAGGAGGGACTCGATACATGGTATCCAGTCTATGAGAGTGAGGAGAGGTGGTAAGAGGTGTTTCCCACATTCTTAGCATGAGATCATGTAAGATCTCATGGGCAGGCAGAGTAGCTGCCTCCTTAGGAGCTTTGGGATATTGTAGAATCTCCAACTCCTTTGCCCTGGGCTCTGTTTCGGGAGCCACAGTAATGGAAAGACCTCGAGCCACGTCCCTGATAAAATCCTGAAAGGAGATATCTTCTGGAGGAGATATCTTCTGGAGGAGACATCCTGCGTTTAGGAGAGGAAGGCTCCTCCGGGAGAAGTATTCCGGTACCGACAGTCGTCAGAATCCTCAGACTCCTCCGAGGAGTCAAAGTACCTTCTGTCCGGATGCTCCTGTAGAGCACGATACCCGTACTGACCGAAGTCGGTACTGGGGGGGGATTGGTACCGGTGTATCGGTACTGCAAAGCATAGCATGACTGGGTGCCGGCAAAGCAGACACTGATGTCGATGCTGTCGGTACCGGTACCGATACTGGTGCCGGAGTCGATGCCGGTACCGGTTGATGTGTCTGACGCGGTTCCGAAGGTGTCGATGCCGCAAGGAGAGCCACCAGACTGCGTTCATTAGCCAGGAACCTCTGGTCTATCGACGCTGCCGATACCTGGGTGTCGGTACCGGAGAAAGCAGCCGGTACCCCAGAGCATGGCACCAGTAGTTCTGTCGAGGTTGAGGCCTAGAGAACATCCTGGAGCCCCGATAATGCTTTGGAAGCCGAAGCCTCCCGCCGGGGCAATTTTGCTGGTACAGAACCCTCAAGGGCAACGCCAGAAGCATCTCGATGCTTAGAAGGAGATCTACCCTTTGAGGACCAGCCAGACTTATGTTTAGTTACCTGAGATCCGTGGGAGGAAGACGAAGCCCTGGAAGACGTCGATGCCACAGAAGCTGCATCGGAGGGAAAAAGGGTGCTGAGCTTAGCAGCTCGGTTTTGTTGACCCCTCTTGGACATCATGGCACAAGCCATACACTCCGAGATGGAGTGGTCAGGACCTAAACATTTAAGACACCACTCATGGGTGTCGTTGACGGAGATGGTACCGCCACACTTGTTGCACATTTTGAAAGCCGATGCACCTGGAAAAGAAAAGTTTGGAAAAAAATACTAATATATATATATCTATATATCTATATCTATCTATCTATTTTTTTTAAAAATTATTTATTTATTTATTTGGAAAGAAAGAACCTGCGGTACCGGTATAGCGTCAAAGGCAGCAGATGCGACCACAAAAAGAGGAGAATAAGAAAAAATTTTCTGCGGTGACAGGAACGACGACCTGTTGGCTCCGCGGAAAACGAAAAACTGGAGAGAGACAGTTGGGAAAGGCGGGAAGGCAGCACGCAGGCACTGTTGGATGCTCCCAAAAGCTTTCTAATTGGACGCTGGGGAGTGTTCCCTGCGCAGGCTTCGTTGGTACCGACGATACCCATATGTGAAGACTACATTCCTGCTTGTTCCTGGAGATCAGAAATATTTGTTAAGCAATTCCGCTTTATACTCATCCGATTTTACATATTCCTTCCTATCGCCCTTGAGTCTGACAATACCACTTTTGACCTTCCTCTTCTCACTAACATATCTGAAAAATGTCTTATCCTCCAAATTTATTGCATTGGCTATTTCCTTCTTTTTGCATCTTTGCTTTCGTGACTACTTTGCTAGCTTCTCCGAGTTCTCTAAATATAGATGCCCGTCTTCCTTTCTCTGTGATCTCTTGTATTTTATGAGGGTCTCCCTCTTATTCTTCACCTTTTTAGCTATTTCTTTCAAAAACCAGAGAAGTCTCCTTTTCCTTTTACCTTTATTTACCATTTAAAATGTCCCCTTTTAGTTTTGCCCACTGTTTTTCTACATCCCCCAACTGTTCCCATCTTGCTAATGACTCCTTACCATTTTGGTAAAGTTAGTTTATCTAAAGTCTAAGACCCTTGCTTTTGAATGGATTTTATCAGCCCTAGTCCTAATACTGAAAGACACCATCTGGTGATCACTGGATGTGAGATGATCTCCCACTATAACATCAAAACCACCATCATTGGTAAGCACCAAATCAAGTATGGCGCCTTCACATGTGGGTTCTGTTACCAGTTGCTTGAATACTTCTCATAACATAAGATATGCCATACTGGGTTAGACCAAGGTCCATCTAGCCCAGAATCCTGTTTCCAACAGTGTCAATCTAGGTCACAAGTACCTGGTAGTTCCCCAAAAGACACAGACTCCACAATGCTTGTACTGGGGCAAGCAGTGGATATTCTGGGTCCACTTTAATAATGGTTTATGGACCTTTCATCCAGAAACTTGTCAAAACGTTTTTTAAACCCGGCGACACTAACAGCTTTTACTACATCCTCCGGTAGCAAAATCCAGAGTTTGATTACACGTTGAATGAAAAAATATTTTCTCTTATTAGTCTTAAACAGGTTATCCTGTAGCTTCATTGCATGCCCCTAGTCTTTCTATATTTTGATGGCATAAACAATCGATCTACATTTACCCATTCCACTCCATTCATTAATTATAGACCTCTATTATATCTCCCCTAAGCCGTCTCTTTTCCAGGTTGAAGAGCCCTAACCTTTTTAGCCTCTCTTCATAGGGGTATTCTTCCATTCCCTTTACCATTTTGGTGGCTCTTCTCTGTACTTTTTCTAATAACGCAATATCCTCCTTAAGATACAGTAACTAGAACTGCACACAATATTCAATGTACTGTCGCACCATGGAATGATACAGAGGCATTATAGTATCCTTTGTTTTATTCTCCATTCCTTTCCTTATGATACATAGCATTCTATTTGATCTCTTGGCCGCCACTGCACACTAGGTGGAGGTTTTTAAGATGTTATCCACGAAGACACCTAAATCTTTTTCCGGTGGTGGCTCCTAATATGGAACCTCACATCGTGTATTCATAGTTTGGGTTGTTCTTTCCTTGGTGCATAACTTTGCACTTGTCCACATTAAATTTCATCTGCCATTTGGATGCCCAGTCTTCCAATTTATCAAGATCCTCTTGCAATTTTCCACAATCCTCATGGGTTTTAACAACTTTGAAAAGTTTTGAGTCATCTGCAAATTTGATAACCTCACTCATTATTCCCTTTTCCGGGTCATTTACGAATATGTCAAAAAGCAGTGAACCCAGCACAGATCCCTGGGGTACTCCACTATTCATCTTTCTCCACTGGGAAAATTGACCATTTAGTCCTATCCTCTGCTTTCTATCTTTTAACCAGTTCCTGATCCACAATAGTACACTGCCTCCTATCCCATGACTCTTTAGTGTTGCCAAAAGTCTCTCATCAGGGACCTTGTCAAAGACTTTCTGAAAGTCCAAATACACTATATCAACCGACTCACCTTTGTCTGCCTGTTTATTCACACCTTCAAAAAAGCATAAGAGATTAGTAAGAGACAACCTTCCTTGGCTAAAGGCATGTTGTCTGTCTCCCACTAAGTCATGACTATATATGTTCAGTAATTTTGTTATGATTGTTTCCACCATTTTTCCTGGTACTGACGTCAGACTCACGGGTCTGTAGTTTCCCGGATCACCCCTGGAATCCTTTTTAAAAATTGCCATTACATTGGCCATCCTCCAATCTTCAGGTATTACAAATGATTTTAATGATAATTCACAGATTACTAATAGAAGGTCTGCAATTTCATATTTAAGTTCTTTCAACGCCCTTGGATGTATATCATCCTGTCCAGGTGATTTGCTACCCTTCAGTTTATCAAATAGTTGTAATACATCTTCCCCCTGTATCGATATATCTTTCAGTTCTTCCAGAATATCTCATTTAAATACCATTTCATTCATGGATAGCATTCCTACATCTTCCTCCGTAAAGACCGAAGCAAAGAATTCATTCAGTGTCTCCGCTATGGCCTTGTCCCCTCTTAGTGCCCCTTTACCCCTCTATCATCTAATGGCCTAACTGACTCTCACAGGTTTTTGGCTACAAATGTACTTGAAAAGGTATTTATTATGCATTTTTGCTTCCACAGCAAGCTTCTTCTCAAAATCTCTCTTTGCCTTCCTTATCAAGACTTTGCATCTAACCTGCCAGTACTTGCGTTGTTTCCAGTTTTCGTCATTTGGCTCCTCCTTCCATTTCCTGAAAGTTGCTTTTTTGGCAACAGCCGCCTCTCTGACCTTACCTTTAAACCAGGCTCGCAGTTTTTTGGACTTCCTTCCACTTTTGTTAAAGCGTGGAATACAGCTGGTCTGGGCTTCCAAGATAGTATTTGTAAACAATACCCAAGCTTGATGTAAATCTTTAGCCTTTGCAACTGCTTCTTTTAGTTCTTTCTTAACTATTTTCTACATTTTATCATAGTCTCCCTTTTGAAAGTTAAAAGGTAGCACTGTGGATTTCCTTACCGTCCTTCCTTCATTTATTAAATCAAACACGATCATGTTATGATCACTATTGCCAAGTGGCCCCAACACCCTTATCTCTTGCACCAGATCTTGTGTTCCACTAACAACTAGGTCCAAAATGGCTTCCCCTCTGGTCAGTTCATGAACCAGCTACTCCAAGAAGCAGTCATTTATTTCATCTAGAAACTTTATCTCCCTAGCATGTCCTGCCGTGACACTGACTCAGTCGATACCGGGGTAACTGAAATCACCCATTATTATTACTGTTCTGTAACTTTTGTTAGCTTCCCTGATTTCTTTGAGCATTTCATCATCCATTCTGGTCAGGCGGTCGATAGTACAGCCCCATTGCCATCACCTTCCCCTTTTTACATAGAATTGCAATCCATAGATATTCTACAACAAATTTTGTTTCCTGCAAAACTTTAATTCTTTGCGGCTCAATGCCCTCTCTAACAGAGCGTAAACCCTCCACCAATTTGATCTGCTCTATCATTACTATATAGTTTGTACCCAGGTATCACAATGTCACACTGGTTGTCCTCCTTCCACCATGTCTCTGAGATACCAATCATATCTAACCTCTCATTTACTGCTTTATATTCTAACTCTCCCATCTTATTTTTTAGACTTCTAGCATTTGCTTATAAGCATTTTAGAGGCTGTATTTTATTCATATTAATCTGGCTATCGGTAGGCAGGGGTAATTTGAAATCTTTAAGCTCTGTCTGCTCAGTACTCAAGGGCATTTGGGCTATTTTTGTCTTTACTGGAACCTCTCCACTGATATGCCCTAACTTCCATCTTTTGCTAGTATCCTTCAAACCATGCGCTTTTGGGCAACTGTCTGTTTTCCCCCATTATCTAGTTTAAAAGTTGCTCTCTCTCCTTTTTAAAGGTTAATGCCAGCAGCCTGGTTCTATTCCTGTTAAGGTGGAGCCTATCCTTTCGGAAGAGCCCCTCCTTTCCAAATAATGTTCCCCAGTTCTTAACAAATCCAAAACCCTCATTTTTGCACCATTGTCTCATCCACACATTCAGACTGCCTTTTGGGTCCTCTGCATGGAACAGGAAGCATTTCGGAGAATGCTACCCTGGAAGTTCTGGAACCTACCCACATTAAGGGAAATATCCTGGACTTAGTATTCGCCCCGCAGATATCTCTTAACTCATCTCAGGATCCCATATCGTCCATAACTTCTGTTCCATGGTCAGATCACAAACTGATCATCCTCCAGATTCCTTCACACAAAGCCTATTCAAAGAGCAACAAGATACCAAGCAACACCGCAAGACCGCCCTCTCGATGTTTCAAGCCATTCAACAGAGATCTTATCCTGGCGGAAACTCAACAACTCATCAACGAAACCACCCTGAACCTTGATGACCTAATTTCTCACTGGAACAATTGCCTCAGCGCAATTGCCCTACGCACACCAACCAACAAGCCCCCAGGGAAAAGAGCGAACGCTCCATGGTACACAGCTGATCTTAGAGTATCTTTTACCCAATTACAAAAACTCGAGAAACGATGGCGCCGATCTCATTCTTTAAGTGACCAGACAGCATACAACTGTCAACTGGCTGCGCATCGCAAGGCAATCACTGAAACAATGAAACAGTACTACTCGGATACCTTAAAGAGATCACTTAATAAACCACACGACCTTTTTGACCTGGTCAAGACTCTATCAAAGGAACCATCCTCTGGGCCTCAATTTGAGATACATCCACAAGATTTTGCAACCTACGTACAATCCAAGATATGCCAGACCAACAAAACCTCTACAACAACCACCATCGCAGAGCAAGATTGCCCAACAGCCCTAACCTTATTCTCTACCCCTACCAATAAAGAAATTGAGGACACTATTATGGCCCTTAACATCACCACATCCCAGTCCGATCCATGCCCAGCCTTCTGGATTAAGGAGCTACGCAGTCACTTCAGCCCAGTACTATACAAAATAATGAACCTCTCCTTCTCAACCGGCTCATTCCTTTCAGCCCTTAAGCATACCTCGATCAGACCTCTGCTAAAAAACTGCAAGCTCGATCCCCAAAAGGCAGAATCTTACAGACCTATATCCAGCATACCTCTACTCGTAAAGATCATTGAAAAAGAGGTTCAACGACAATTACAGGATCATATCGACACCGCTGCACCATTAGACCCCTGCCAACATGATTTTAGGGAATTCCATGGAGTGGAAACTCTTCTTACCACTCTCTTCTGCAAGATAATCACTGGCATTGACGACATCCGTTAAGGATTTGCTCTCATCTTTCTGGACATCGCTGCAGCTTTTGATTCAGTAAGTCATGAGCTTCTCTTAGGACGACTAATTGAGAAAGGCATTAATGGAAGAGCGCTTGAATGGTGCAGATCTTACCTGTCCGGAAAATGGCAGCATGTTCGTTCTGGAGGGACAACCTCAGAACCCTTCCACCAAAGCCAGGGAGTCCCACAAGGTTCCTCCCTTTCTGCCCTATTGTTCAACATTTACATGCAGCCAATTTGTAAGATCATCCGGCCCTTCAATGTTGATTGCATGTTATACGCTGACGATGTCCTGCTTTACATACCCTTCTCTACTGAACATTTGGACCTCTCCCCACTGACGAGCTGTTTCAATGCAATATCTGACTGGCTTCTCTCCCAAAACCTCCGAATACAACCTAAGAAAACTGGAAGTACTCTTCATTACGAGGAACCCTAACTTTACCCCACCACAATATATCAAAGTACAAGACGCTGAGTTACAATCTAAACCTTCAATACGTTACCTGGGAGTCACTTTGGATCAACGCCTGGACATGAAGGCCCACATAGGAAATACAGTCAGAGCAGTATACTACAAGATCCGCTCACTTAGGCATTTACAATAAATGCTGGAACCAAATGACTTCAGGACAATCTACCAGGCGTTGATCATACCTCATTTTTACTACGCCAATGCCATCCTACATGGTCTACCCCAATCCACCTTGAACCCGCTGCAGCTCGCTATGAACGCAGCAGCAAGGGTCCTCCATGGAGCCTCCAGGAGCGACCATGTGACGCCTCTGCTGATACAGTTACACTGGCTACCCATCCAGGCCAGAATCGTTTTCAAGACCTTGTTACTCACTTTTAAAGCTGTTAACAAGCTCTCCTCTGCATCCTTAACTGCCCTCATCCACACCACATCTCCAAATAGAGCAAGAAGATCCATGGCTATAAACTCTCTAAAAGTCCCAAAAGCACTAACAGATTGCACTACATCTACAGCCAATAGGGCCTTTAGTCTCAGTGCGCCAAGATGCTGGAATGCATTACCCCCAGGTATCCAGGCTATTAAGAGCCTAACTCAGTTTAGGAAAGCCCTCAAACTCCACCTTTTCAACAAGTACCTCATAGAGCCCAACGACATGCCATAAAGTCCAACGATACAACTCGCTAGCAAATATATGAATGCCCAACAACACGCCAAGACAGATACTCTAACCCTTAGTGGTGCATATGTTTCTATGAAACTCCTGTTCATATGACTCTATGTAGCAAGTCTTGTAAAGCACAGTTACTTACCTGTAACAGGTGATCTCTGGGAACAGCAGGAATTAGTCCTCACATATGGGTACGTCGGTACCGACGGAGCCTGCGCGGGAAAGCTCCCCAGCTTCCCAGAAGGAAGCTTTTGGGGCCTCCCACTGCACATGCGCGCTGCCTTCCCGCCTTCCTGACCAGCTCTCCTCAGTTCGAGTTTATAGCTGAGACAATAGAGAGAGGAAAGGAAGATAGATAGAAGATACAACTCCTAGGGGAGGTGGGTGGGTTGTGAGGACTAATTCCTGCTGTTCCCAGAGATCACCTGTTACAGGTAAGTAACTGTGCTATCTCCAGGAACAAGCAGGAATAAGTACTCACATATGGGGGACGCCCTAGCTAAGATGCATGGGGGATCCCCTTCCAAGGGTTCGCCATCTTCGTATGGATCTCAGGCATCCATCCTGGGAAGGTGGGCAGGAGTTGTTCAAGTATGGAACAGGTGTTTGAGGACAGCCTGACCAAACAAGGCATCCCGGCGGGAGTCCTTGTCCAAACAGTAATGGGCTGTGAAGGTATGAACCGAGGCACATGTGGCGGCTCGACAGATCTGATCTATGGAGACAGAGTGAAGATGAGCCATAGAAGTGGCCATGGCTCTCACATTGTGAGCTGTGACATGGCCTTCCAGTGAATTTTTTTTACTCTGGTAAGCAAAGGAAATACACTGAGCAATCCAATTGGAAAGTGTACGTTTGGAGACTGGAAGTCCCAAATGAGAAGGATCAAAAGCCACGAAAAGCTGGCAAGACTTTCGATGTGGCTGAGTCCTGTTGAGGTAAAAGGCAAGAGCTCTTTTACAATCTAAAGTATGAAGGTTCCTCTCTGCACTGGATGCATGAGGAGCCGGAAAAAAGACAGGTAGATATACCTCTTGATTAAGATGAAAAGGCGAGACCACTTTGGGCATAAAGTGGGGATTCGTCCTGAGGACCACCTTATCATGATGAAATCTGGTATAAGGTGGATGAGCCACTAAGGCCTGTAGTTCACTGATGCGGCGAGCCGAAGTGACTGCAATAAGGAAAAGGACCTTCCAGGAAAGAAATTTCAAGGAGGTAGAAACCAACGGTTCAAAAGGTGGCTTCATAAGCTGACCTAGAACTAGGTTCAAGTCCCATGCTACCGGAGGAGGTCAGATGGGAGGCTTAGTTAGAGTCAGGCCTCTCATGAACCTTGCAACAAGCGGATGAGAGGAGACAGGTTGTCCATTTATAGGTTTTAAGGATGCTGCAATAGCACTCAAATGGACTCTTACTGAATTCGTCTTAAGGCCTGCATTAGAAAGATGCAGGAGATAGTCTAGTAGAGAATTCAAAGGAAGTGCTAGAGAGTCAAGACCCTGTTGAGCACACCAAATGGAAAAGCGTTTCCATTTGAAAGCATAGGAACGCCTCGTGGAGGGTTTCCTAGAGGCATGAAGGATATCTTTCACTGGTTGAGAAAGATTGAAGTCATGAAGGCTTAGGCCTTCAGTAACCAAGCTCTGAGGTGTAGGGACTTGGGGTTTGGGTGCCACAAAGTCCCTTTCTCCTGAGAGAGAAGGTCTGGCGCAGCTCCCAGGTCCAGGGAGGGTACCTGAGAGAGATGCAGAAGTAGAGGGAACCACACTTGGCGTGGCCAGCGTGGAGCTATGAGGATCATCGATCCGTGATCCCTCTGGAGTTTGAACAGAGTCTTGGGAATCAAAGGAATGGGTGGAAAGGCATATAGGAATTCCTGACCCCAATGTAGGAGAAAGGCGTCGTTGGCCTGAGCTCTCTGACACGGAGTCCTGGAACAGAACCGGGGAAGTTTGGCATTCCACGGACTTGCAAAGAGGTCTATGTCCGGGGTTCCCCATTCCTGAAAGATTCTGCTTATCTGGTCCATATGTAGGGACCATTCGTGTGGAAGCAGAACTCGACTGAGTCTGTCTGCCCAAGAGTTTTGAACCCCTGGAAGATACACTGCCAGAAGATGAATTTGATGCTCTCTGGCCAAGGCCCATAATCTGAGAGCTTTGTTGCAAAGCGACAGAGAGCCTGTCCCTCCTTGTTTGTTTACGTAGAATATGGCCACCTGATTGTCTGTCTGAACTAGGACGGTCAGGTTGACAAGGAGGGTATGGAAGACTTTGAGGGCAAAGAAGATTGCTCGCAGTTCCAGGAGGTTGATGTGAAGGGTGGTCTCCTGCGGAGACCAAGTACCCTGAGTGGAGAGGGATTGTAGATGGGCTCCCCACCCTGTTTGGGAGGCATCTGTTGTGAGGGTTGCTTGGGGCAACAAAGGTTGGAAGGGGGCCCCCAACAACAGATTCTTGGTGGACATCCACCATTGGAGGGACCAAAACAGACGCTTTGAGGTGAGTATTTGGTCGGAGAGCGCTCCTGATGCTTGAGTTCACTGGGTGGCCAAGGTCCATTGAGTTGCTCTCATATGAAGACGAGCGTAGGGCACCACGTGTACCGTGGAGGCCATGTGACCCAGAAGTCGCAGCATTTCTCTGGCTGTCAAGTGACTGCTGGACTGAGCTTGGGAGGCCAAGCACACCAGACGTTGGCCCCGGACTTGAGGTAGGTAGGCCCTTGCAGTGGTGGTGTCCAACTGGGCCCCTATGAATTCCAGAGACTGAGTAGGGGTAAGTTGAGACTTGGGAAGGTTTACCACCAGTCCCAGATACTGCAGAAGGTGCCTTGTGCGGTCCAGGGAAATCTGGGCCTCTGACTGAGATGGAGCTCGGATGAGCCAGTAGTCCAGATATGGGAATACAAAAATTCCCAGACCTCTTAGAAATGTGGCAACAACTGCCATGCATTTGGTGAACACTCTTGGAGCAGAGGCTAGACCGAAGGGAAGTACAGTCAAACCTCGGTTTTCATTTGCCCCGGTTTTCATACGCTTCGGTTTTCAACGTCTTTTCTGACTGAGATTTTGTCCCGGTTTTCATGCATTGCTTCGGTTTTCAACGTCTTTTGACTGAGATTTTGTCCCGGTAGCAGGGAAGAAAAGCTGTCAACGTAAGCAGGAGATGTTGCATGAATGTGGGAGGCAGTTCTTTCTCTTGCAGGGTACGTCTGAAGCTATATCATTAAGATTTTCTGCCATTCTGAAGCATTGAGCAGATAATGTAAAGGTATTTTAATGGACTGAATTCAATGTGATTCCGAAGAGAGCTGGGCACAGCAGCTTGTCAGGGGTGGCTAAGGCCAGATGTTAACATACTGTACTGTACAGTACTGTACTTAGCTTGCTTTCAGTGATGTTAAATGTTCATTTATCCATTTCATTAGTCATTTATATTTATTTCTCATTGTTTTCTGTATGTAAAAATATAGTTATTCTCTATAAAATGTATTTTTTGTGAATATTTTTGGGTGTCTGGAACGGATTAATTGGATTTACATTATTTCTTATGGGAAATATTGCTTCAGTTTTCATACGTTTCAGTTTTAGTCAGACTTTTTCGAACGGATTAATCATGAAAACCGAGGTTTGACTGTACTCTGTACTGGAAATGTTTTCCCTGAAACAGAAATCTTAGATATTTTCTGTGGGATGGGTGGATGAGTATATGTGTGTACGCATCCTTGAGATCTAGAGAACAAAGCCAATCCTGACTCTGAAGGTATGGAAGGAGAATGCCTAGAGAAAGCATTTTGAATTTCTCCTTGTACAGAAATTTGTTCAATTCTCTCAGATCTAGGATAGGTCTGAATCCCCCTGTCTTCTTTGTTATGAGAAAATAAGGGGAGTAGAATCCTGTCCCTTGTTGAAGAAGAGGAACCTCTTCTATTGCCCCTTGGGCAAGGAGAGAAGAGACTTACTGATCCCAACAGGCCCAGGAGAGATGGGGGAGAATTGAAGTGCCTCACCATGGTATATGGAGGAAGGTTGGAAAAGTGAAGTTTGTAGCCCTCTCTGATGATAGAGAGGGTCCAGTGCTCTGATGTGATTTGCCCCCATCTGGGAGCAAAGTGAGCTAACCTTCCGGGAATGGTGAGGGGCTCTGGTTGTTCTAGAGCCAGAAAGGTTAAGTTCTCTAGGGGCAAGTCAAAACCCCTGAGGGGGTTGAGCCTGCTGAGGAGTGGCAGATGCTGCAGGCTTTGACCTTGCCTGTTTAGGTTGCTGACGTTTAGCAGCAAAGCGAGGCTGAGAAGATTGTTGGCCAGTATTTGTGGAAAATCTGGCCTTCTTGTAGTAAGGCCTCTTCAAAGACTTTTTCTTGGCAGGAGTAGAGGTAGACTTAGAAAGTCTATCTAATGTAGCATTTTCTGTGTCCATTTGAGTGGCTTTAATTTGCCAGTCCTTACCAAATAAGTTCTCACCTGTACAGGGCAGATTCCGTAAGCCATCCAGGACCCAGGGTTCTAGGTCAGAGGCCTGGAGCCAAGCAAGTCGTCGGGCTGCAATAGCAATGCCCGAAGCTCTACCGGCACCCTCAAAGGAATCAAAAGCTGCTCTGTTGGAGAACTTAGAAACATCTAGAAGCTGTTTCACCAGAGAAATGAACTCCTCCTTTCTATCCTCAGGGATAAAGGAGGCAAAATGGCGTATCTTTAGGGCAAGTTCCCTGAGAAACATGCCCATATACAGACTAAGAATTAATCCTGGCTATAAGCATACTAGCCTGGAAAATTTTCCTGCCAAAAGAGTCTAGGGCAGCGATGGCGAACCTATGGCACGCGTGCCAGCTGTGGCACGCGAAGGCCTTGCAGCTGGCACGCGGGAAGGTCCGCAAGTAAAATTTAAAAAAAAAAAAAAAAGCTGTCTTCTCCCGCTGCCGGGGCCGCCGCGGCAGAATCGAGTGTGCCGCGGGGCCCCCCCTGCCCAGCACAGCCTGCCCTCCCCCTCTATCCGCTCTCTCGTCGCAGCTCACAGTGACACGCGCCGGCTTTCAGAGAGCGAGGGAAGAGTTTCTCCCTCGCTGCTCTGTTAAGCCCGCGGGGGCTGATGGGAAGTTCCCATCAGCCCCCGCGGGCTTAACAGAGCCGCGAAAGGGAAACTAATCCCTTCGCGCTCTGAAAGCCGGCGCGTGTCACTGTGAGCTGCGACGAAAGAGCGGATAGAGGGGGAGGGCAGGCTGTGCTGGGCAGGGGGGGCCCCGCGGCACACTCGATTCTGCCGCGGCGGCCCCGGCAGCGGGAGAAGACAGCTTTTTAAAAAAAAAAAAATTCCCTCGGCTGGGCTGGGCTGCGCTGGGGGGGGGGTTAGGATTGCTGATGGGCTGGGGGGGTTAGGAGTGCTGATGGGCTATGGGGGGCTGGGGGGTGTTAGGAGTGCTGATGGGCTATGGGGGGGTTAGGAGTTCTGATGGGCTATGGGGGGCTGGGGGGGTTAGGAGTGCTGATGGGCTATGGGGGGCTAGGACAGGAAATGGGCTGATGGGGAGGGGTTAGGACTTGAGGTGGGTTGATGGAGTTAGGACTGGTAATGGGCTGTGGGCTGTTGGGGGGGGTTAGAACTGGTAATGGGCTATGGGGGGGGTTAAGACTGGTAATGGGCTGTTGGCTGATGGGGGCTGTCTGCTAAAGGGCTATGGGGGGGGATAGGACTGATAATGGTCAATTGGGGGGGCAAGGACAGGAAATGGGCGGGTAGGGAGGGGTTAGGACTTGAGGTGGGCTGATGGGGGGTTAGGACTGGCAATGGGCTATGGGGGCTGACTGGAAATGGGTTGATGGGGTTAGGACTGGAAGTGAGTTTTTATTTATTTATTTATTTAGCAAGCATTTGTAGCCCGCTCCTTCCAGCGATCAGAAGCGGGTAGGATTACTATTGTGAAACTGCCGAATCAAGGCAGGTACAAAATTTTGTTTACATACAGATTGTCAGAAAAGCACATCATACAGAGTTAACACTTCTTAGCTATGGGGGAGTTCATTTACATATATACATAAATACATATATACAGGATAAGCTTTTTGGCCACAGTGGTCAGGGGCTGCTCCATCTGTGGATTTAGTTCAGGTTGAAATGAGATTGGAAAATGTGCGTTTTGAGTTTCTTTCTGAAGTCTAGAAGGTCATTGCTAGCTCGTAGTTCTGGTGGGAGTTGGTTCCACAGTGTTGGTGCCACATATGAGAAAGCCCTGTGGCTGGTGTTAGCTTTGGCAGATCTTATATCTGTTGGAGTGTGAAGGATGTTGGAATTGTGGGTTCTTCTGTTTCGGGTAGGAGGTTGCGATCTTACTAGGTTGTTGATGAAGGAAGGTGCTAAGTTGTGGATGAGTTTGAAGGTGGTTGTTAGTATTTTGTATTTTGTGCGAGCTGTTATGGGTAGCCAGTGTAATTGAATTAGCACTGGTGTGATGTGGTCACTTAGATTTTTCTTCATTATGACCCTGGCAGCTACATTTTGTGCCATTTGTAATATGTTTAGGGTTTTTTTTAGGTAAACCTTGTAGGATGGCGTTGCAGTAGTCAAAATGTGGCATGATGAGTGCTTGGGCCACTGTTCTGAAGTCTTGGGGATCAATAATATTCCGAATGGGTTGGAGCACTCTAAGCTTGTGGAAAACTGCTCTGTTGGTCTTTCGGAGGTGTTTTTCCATCTTTAGGTCACAGTCAAATGTGACTCCTAGATACTTTATTTCTTTTTTTGTTTGGTAAGTGTTGTTACATAGTGTTATTGATGTGGGTGGGTCAAAATTCGGTTCTTTGGAGATATACATTACTTCGGTTTTTTTGTGATTAATTGACATACTACTTTGTTGTAACCAGTCTTGCATCTCTCCGATACAAGTCTCTAGTGCAGCGGTTCTCAACCTGTGGGTCGCGACCCCCACGGGGGTCGCCACAGGATTTGGCGGGGGTCGCTTAGCCTCCACCAAGTTTTAAAAAAACGCGCACAAGTTGCTGCCGCTGCCGAGTCCGCTTCTCGGCAGCGGCAAACTCCTTTAAACTCACTGCCTTCTTCTGCAGCCGCGGCTCCCTGCCTCATAGGGAACCGCGGCTGTACCTGTAAAATCGTTGCGGAGCCCTTCCTGTCTCGACGGGCTCCGTGCAGCATTGTCCCGCCTCCAAAGGAAGTGGCAAACAACTTCCTTTGGAGGCGGGACAATGCTGCACGGAGCCCGTCGAGACAGGAAGGGCTCCGCAACGATTTTACAGGTACAGCCGCGGTTCCCTAAGAGGCAGGGAGCCGCGGCTGCATTAAAAGAGAGGCAGACATGAGGAGAGGGGATGAGGGGGCAGGGAACCTGCAAAACGGCTGACATCGGCAGAGGGGGGCTGACATGGAGGGATGGGGGGGGCTGAAATGGACATGGAAAGATGGGGGCTGACATGGAGGGAGGAGGGCTGACATGGACATATTGAAGGATGGGGGCTGACATGCAAGCATGTAGGGAGCAATGACGCTGATAAGGATGGAGTGAGGGCGCTCACAGGGACAAATGGAAGGATGGGGGCAGGGATGGAGGGGGGCTGACATGGACAGATGGAAGGATGGGGGCTGACATGGAGGGAGGGAGGGGGGATGACATGGACAGATGGAAGGATGGGGGCTGACATGGAGGGAGGGAGGGTGGAAGGAGGCTGATATGGATGGATGGATGGAGGGAGGAGGGCTGACATGGACAGATGGAAGGATGGGGGCTGACATGGATGGAGGGAGGGAGGAAGGGGGCTGATATGGATGGAGGGAGGGAGGGAGGAAGGGGGCTGATATGGATGGATGGATGGAGGGAGGAGGGCTGACATGGACAGATGGAAGGATGGGGGCTGACATGGATGGAGGGAGGGGGGCTGACATGGACAGATGGAAGGATGGGGCTGACATGGAGGGAGGGGGCTGGAATGGACAAAGGGGGAGAGACAGGGGGACATACTGGACAGACGGGATAAATGCTGGACAGAGGCGAGAGACAGTGCAGGTTAGGATTATAATGGGCTGATGAGGGAGCTAGCACTGGTAATGGGCAGATGGGGGGGGGGCTAGGACTGGTAATGGGTTGATTAGGGAAGGCTAGGACTGGGAATGGACTTATCAAGGGGGGGGGGGGTAGGACTGGTAATGGACTGATGGGGGTCTAGCATTGGAAATGAACTGATCGGTGAGGTTAGGACTGGAAATGGGCTGATTATGGGAGCCTGGCACTGGTAATGGGGTTGAGGGGGGACCAGCACTGGAAATGAGCTGATTAGGGGAGGCTAGGACTGGTAATGAGCTGATGGGGGGTAGGATTGGTATTGGGCTGATTAGGGGAGGCTAGCACTGGTAATGGGGTTGAGGGGGGATTAGCACTAGAAGTGAGCTGATTGGGGGGCTTTGACTGGGAATGGGCTGATTGTGGGGAGGGGAGGATAGAGCTGCTGGCCCTGGAAGAAAACTGGGGGCTAAGGCTACAAGTGGGCTGATACAAGGGGATGGGAGAATGGAACTGGAAGGGAGTGGATCTGAGAGGGGCTGCCATGGTATTTGTACTAGAAGGGACTGGTCAGTGGGGAAGGAGGGGGACTGGAAGGGAATGGACACCAGTGGCAGTCATGGGAATGCAAGTTGACATTGGAAGGTACTGGGAGTGAGGACTGGAAAGGGGCTGATACTGGGGAGGGTTACTGGGACTGGAAATAGGCTGATGGAAAGAAGTGAAGAAAACGAAAGAAGAGATAAGAAATGGCAGATGGACCATAGACCACAGAAAGAGAGCTAAGAGAAGACAGGAAAGCAGAAGCCTCAGATCGGGACCAGCATGATCAGAGAATAAATTGGTCAGACAACAAAGGTAGAAAAAATAATTTTATTTCATATTAGTGATTTGACTACAAAATCATCATAATTTTGAAATCAAATATTGTTACTTGTGATTAATTATTGTGGTTTAAATAAGTGTTTTATAAATAAAAACATATTGCAAAGGCCTATAATATATTAATAATTCAACAAATGATTACAGCGACAATGCGTTAACAGTAAAGGAAGAGAGACGCATTTGATTTTATCATTGGGGGTCATCACAAGTTGACCAACGGTAAAAGGGGTCACGGTACAAAAAAGGTTGAGAACCACTGCTCTAGTGGGTTGTAGTCTGGGTTTTTAGTGTCTAGTTGTGAGTATAGCATGATATCATCGGCATAGATGTGGTAATTAATTTCGTGTCGTGAGAAAATTTTGCATAGTGGCTGCATATATATGTTAAACAGAAGTGCTGAGAGAGCAGAGCCTTGGGGGATTCCCTGCGTTTGGGAGAAAGGTTCTGCTTTTTCTCCGTTGAATTGAACCTGTTGTGTTCGATTTGAGATGTAGGATGAGAACCATTTTAGTGGGGTTCCTGTTATTCCTATTGATTTTATCCTATTTATGAGGGTCCCATGATTGACTGTATCAAAGGCAGCTGAGATGTCAATGAATACAAGACTGTACATTTTCTTTTTGTTTTCAAGGCCCTTTAGGAGGTTGTTAAGTAGGACTAGTAACAGGGTTTCAACTCCATGATGTTGCCTGAAGCCATATTGCTGGTCATCAAGAGGAGCATTGTCAGTCAGATGGTCTTGGAGCTGTAGAAGGACCGTTTTTCTATGATCTTTGCCAGGAATGAGATACTTGATATGGGACGGTAGGACGCTGGGTCTTCTCCGTTGAGTGTAGTGTTTTTTAGGATCGGTCTAATGACTGATTTCTTTAATTCTGAGGGCATGATTCCTTGTTGTAGGGATAGGTTAACTATGTGTGCTATGTGAGGTGCTATGTCTTGTTTCACTGCCTTGATCCAGGATGCAGGACAGGGGTCTAGTGGGGAGGTGGTGCTTTTTAGGCTTGTGACAATGGTTGTGATTTGCTGGGTTCCTATTTTGTGGAAGTGCTCCCATAACTGGTTTTGCGTCGTGTTATTCTCACTTCTGATTTGTGGTGTTGGTGGGGGGGGGTGGAGGACTAGGGGCCGTAAGTTTGGTCGCGTAGTGGTTTGCAAGTGTTTGGACCTTGATGGAGTTGTTGAGGTTGGCATTTTGGTCGGTTTTGGTTAGTGATTTGACTAGTTCAAATAACTCTCGCGGGCGATTGATCGCCTTGTTTAGGATGTTGGTGTGATGTAATTTTTTTGCACTGTTCACGTCGTCTTTGTACTTTGCGAGATGGGCCATGTATTTAGTTTTGAGATCGGAGGATTTGGTTTGTCTCCATTTTCTCTCTATTTTACAGAGCTCCCTTTTTGATTTTATTAGAGTTCCTGTGTACCAGGGTTCCGAGTTGATCTTATGTGGGTTTGATGTGTGTTTCAATGTTGGGTTAGATGTATTTTGGATGTGTGTGTTCCATCTGTTAGTTAGTTCGTCGAGGTCTGTGGAATCTAGGTTTATGTGGGATGCAATGGTGCTTATGAGGTGTTCCTCGTTGAGTATGCTGAATTTCCTAATGGGGTTGGTCATTCTCATCTCCTTTGAGTTTTTGGGTTGGCACTGTAGTTTAAGTTTACAGTTGATTTGGTGGTGGTCTGACCATGGTACTTGAGTTATGTTTATTATAGGTGGTTCATTGCTTTGTTGTGGATTTCTGGGTATGAAAATCATATCTAGGATGTTGCCTCTATCGTGTGTGGGGTTGCTTACTATTTGTTGGAAACCTAATTGGTCGATGGCTTCATAGAAGGAGTCCGTGTGGGACGGAGGAATTGATGCTAGGTTCAAATCTCCGAGGATGATTTGGAATTTTTTGCTTTGTGTGGATGTGATGGTTTCTAGTGCTGTGGCTAGTGTTTCGTGCTGTGGTGAGGGAGGTCGATAGATTAGGCAGATGGATAATGCCATGCTCTCGACTTTGAGTAGGTCAAGGTCGGGATTTGTGACCGTAGATGTGGTTGTGAGTCGAAGGCTGGTTTTGGCTGCTATAAGGACTCCGCCTCCTCTTCTGTTGATGCGTGGGCAGTTGTATAGTTGGTATCCGGGCTTCTGTATTTGGTTCATTGTTGCAGGGTCTGAGTCAGTGAGCCATGTTTCTGTTATGCATAGGATATCTGGTTGTTCGTCAGTTAGAATGTTGTGGATAATATGCGTTTTATTCCTTATTGACCTAGCATTAATAAGGATAATGTTACATGTGTGATGTTCTGGGTGTGTTGTTCGTGTGAGTTGTATTTGGGATCCAATAGTGTTCTTTGCTTTGGTTTTAGGGTGTTTTTGTGATCTATTTCCTTTGATATGGGTGTTTCGTTGGGGTAATTTGCTTGGTGTTTGTGTGGTGGTGATAGGATTTAAGTTGTATTGATGCAGGATGGGTAATGGTGGGGGGGGGGGTGGAGAAGGTAGATTGGTGTATATAGTAGAGGAATGCAGTATTGTGAGTGTGGGATGGTTCTATATGAAGATGTCAGTATACACATGCACAAAATCAGGAAAGTGTGAGCAGGCTCCATTTTATGTCTGCCAGAAATACTTGGGTTTTTGGATTCGTGTGGCGCAGTGTGGGGTGTAATCAAGGCAGCTGGCCTAGAGATGGGTTAGTGTAGGCCGGCAAGATAGTTGTTGGGTACCAACAGTTTAGCAGGGATAGATGGGTTGGGGTACAGTGTTTCTTATTACTTTATAAAATATAGGGATACAGTCCTAACGTTCCTTATCACTCAGTATAAACAGATACAGTATTGTGCGATACAGTCCTATCGTTACTTCTCACTCAGTATAAACAGATACAGTATTGTGCGATTCAGTCTTAAGGTTAGTGCAAGAAAGTTATTGGGTTACTGCATTGAAATGTAACAACTTGCTGGTTAGAGATACTTTGTTTCATTTAGCTCTAAATAAACAGTAGTAGCCTTTATAGTTGGTAGGGGTTTACAATGTAACAGCTGGCTTGAGGAGAACAAGGCTTGTGACAGTGGGGAATTTAACACATTATATATACAGTGGTATGTTGGCTCCTACTTGGGGGGTTAGTCCAGGGTTGCACAGTGGTCTTTTTGCGTCAGGAGGTAGATAAGTCCAGTAATTGTTTTACCTGGGTGATATCGTTGTAGTTGAAAGCTCTTGATGTCAAATTTTGGTCCAGCTATGTGAAACTCGTGGAGCGTGGTGGTCGGGACCGGCGAGCTCAGACCCGGCCTGGGGAGCTCAAGCCGTCAGTCATTTGATTGTTGCACTTTCGCTTTCTGGACGTTATCGGAGTTTTGGTAATGTGAGTCAGGCTTCTTGATACTTGCAGCCTTGTCGCGGTTGAGAGGGTGATGTTTCAACCGCGCCTAAGCTCCACTGCCTAAGGGCCACCGCCAAAGGGCCCTCTGGCGAGGCCCTCAGGCGCGGGTGCGCCCTGTAGGGACGCCGCTTTTATGCGGTTCTGCCTGCGTGCGTGTGAGCCTCCCACTGCCCGGATAGGGCAGGAGTGTGTGGAGGGAAAGCTCCCACTGCCCGGATTGGGCAGGAGTGTGTGGAGGGAAAGCTCCCACTGCCCGGATTGGGCAGGAGTGTGTGGAGGGAAAGCTCCCACTGCCCGGATTGGGCAGGAGTGTGTGGAGGGAAGGCTCCCCCTGCCCGGATAGGGCAGGAGTGTGTGGAGGGAAGGCTCCCACTGCCCGGATAGGGCAGGAGATTCACCAAGGCGGTTGGAGGGCTAGCGGGTTGATGGGGGGGGCTAGGACTGGTATTGGGTTGGGGGGTTGCTAGGACTGGAAATGGGCTGATGGGGGGCTAGGACTGGAAATGGGCTGATGCAGGGACTAGAAGGGAATGGATGCTGGGTGAGGCTAGAACTAGAAGGGAGCTGATGTTGGGGGAGGATTAGAATGGGATGGGGCTGGGAGAGTAAAATGGAGAGGGGAAAAATGTTTTGTGTGGGAGGGATAAAAAATCTAGAATTGGCCGGGTATTGGGAGAGTAAGTGGGGATTGAGGATGGAGGGGTAAAATTTGAGTGGATGAAATAGGAATGAGGAAAGAGCAAAAGGAGAAAGATTAGTATGTTAAAGCGGATGTAGAGAGAGAGAATGGAAAAAAAAACTAGAAGAGAGAAGAAAGGACAAATGGACAGCAGATGATGGAGAGTTAGCAGAAAACATGAAGAAACCAGAAGAAAGTGGCTGGAGCAATTGCAACTGAAAAAAAATGCACAAAAGGTAGAAAGATATCTCTTTGACAAGTTATCAGCATGCATGCAACAACAAACATCACATTAATTTTTTTCATGTATAGATTCTTTGGGAATACACACCGAGTCCTGACACAGTTAACAGTTTTAAGAAGTTTATCTTTTTTTTACTCAGGATACATTTGACATGTTATGTGAATAATACATTTAAAATATATTGTGTAACTGAATCAAATTCTTCCTAAATTCATTAAATTGAATGAAATCATTAAAACATTATAAATTGCCAATAAATTGAAATGAAAACCAAAGGATTGTGAATCAAATTGATTCTCTGACAATACAAAGATTCCAACCTTTACAAATGATGTTACATAGTTCAGGCAACTTTATAAAGAGTTTTTAGATACTAAAATCTTGTTGTTAAGGTTTAATTGACGTGCTGGCACTTTGAGGAAATTCTTTGGTTTTGTGCGGCAGTTTGGGCACTCGGGCTCAAAAAGGTTAGCCATCACTGGTCTAGGGTCTTACATTCTCGTCCTGGAGGGGTAGAAGAGTGCCTTTTGGTGCTTTTAATCTTTTTCATCGCAGACTTCACCACAATGGAATGGTGAGGCAGCTGAGTCTTTTGAAACCCAGGAGGAGGAGGGACCCGGTACATGGTGTCCAACCTACGAGAATAAGGAGACAACGTTAGAGGAGCCTCCCATAAGTCCATCAAGTGTTCTTGAAGGATTTCATGGATAGGCAGGGTGACTGCCTCTTTAGGAACCTTAGGGTATCCTAAAATATCCAATTTCTTTGACCTAGGTTCTTTTTCAGAGGATGTGGTAATAGAAAGTCCTTTAGCTAGTTCAATAATGAAGTCTTGAAAGGACAAATCCTCTGGTGGAGACATTCTCCTCTTTGGGGAAGAGGGGTCTTCATGAAGAACTAGAGACAGCTCATCAGAGTCCTCAGAGGAGTCAAAATCCTCAGAAGAAGCAGAGTATTCTCTATTTGCTTCCAACGCACGATACGCATACCGATCGGTATCGACATCGGGCGTACCGGGTATGGGATCGGTATCGGGTGAAAACCCGGATCCGGCATGCGGAACCGATCTGCGTTTGGAAGTCGATGGTCTCGGTTCCGGTATGGGAGACGATACCGGAACCGGACCCGGTACCGCTCAACGCGGTACCGAGGGCGTCGCAGCATTAATAAAAGCCAGCATGGCCTGCTGCATGGTCTGAACAGTATTGCTCATAGACGCCACTGCTGCCTGGATGTCGGTACCGGTATGGGCCGGTACCCCAGAGCAGTCTAACAGGTGATCAGTCGAGGCCGTGCCATCGATGTCAACCTGTAACCCCATAGATGGTGCTTTGGAAGCCAGAGCTTCCCGCCGGGGTTGTTTGGCTGGGGCAGGATCCTCAGATTCAAAAGTGAGAGCCTCTCGATGCTTTGAAGGAGATTTGCTCTTTGAGGACCTGCCCGAAGAAGGTTTGGTTACCTGAGATCCATCCAGAGAGGAAGACCTGGATGACTGTGATGCTGGATTATCTGAAGCAAACAGCACATGGAATTTGTTCGCCCGGTTCTGCAAACCACGTTTAGACATCTGGGAGCAGGATGGGCAGTCCGGAATGGAGTGGTCAGGTCCCAAACATTTAAGACACCATTCATGAGTGTCTGTGACAGAAATAACAGCACTACACTTGGTACACTTCTTAAAACCAGGGGCTGGTTTCTCCATGAGGAGAATTTGTGTAGGCCTGAGGCCTAACCAAAGTCACCAAGTTGTGCAAGATAAAGATTTTTTTTTTTTAAAGAAAAGAAAAGAAAAGAGAGACCGGCGGTACCGGTTTCGGTATGGGGAAGGCAGGTACGCGGTCTAAAGAAACAAACTAAAACAATAATATCTTCAGCGGTGACAGGAACACGACCTGCTGGCTCCGCGGAAAAAGAGAAAACTGAGGAGAGCTGGTCAGGAAGGCGGGAAGGCAGCGCGCATGTGCAGTGGGAGGCCCCAAAAGCTTCCTTCTGGGAAGCTGGGGAGCTTTCCCGCGCAGGCTCCGTCGGTACCGACGTACCCATATGTGAGGACTTATTCCTGCTTGTTCCTGGAGATATAGTTTACCCCTGTTAGCCAAGTTTTTTGCCCCGTTATCTGTAAACTCATACATGTTAACTGTACTGAGCATTTTTGTTCCATGTAAACCGCGCTGATACTGAATAGTGCGGTATATAAGAGACTGTAAATAAATAAATAAATAAAATTTCAACTTCCTACCTAAAAGTCTAAATTTAGCCTCTAGAATCTCCCTACCACACTTTCCAAGGTCATTGGTACTGACATGTACCAAGACAGCAGACTCCTCCCCAGCACTAAGACCTTGTCTAGGTGGCGCGTGAGGTCTGCTACCTTCGCACCAGGCAGGCATGTTACCAGACGATCCTCACGTTCACCAGCCACCCAGCTATCTACATGCCTAATGGTCAAGTCACCAAAGTGCCAAGACCACCTTCCAGGTCAGAAACCTCAAAGGACAAGTAGCAAGCGGCTTGAAGGCACCAATAGCAAGTGACCCCATTCAGATCCCATGCCATTGACAGGAGCCTGATTGAAGGCTTCAACAGGAGCAAGTCTCACATGATGGCCGGCACCACTTAAACGCACACCCCGACAGGCGGAAAAATGGTAACTGAAGACTGTGAAAAAACCCCATAAAAAAATACATCACCTTGAGGGGCAAAAGAACCCCTTTTTCCAGATCGCACTGGAACACATCCGTGTTGCTCCACAGAATAAGTGAACTGGGGATAAGATGATGCTGCAGCAGGTGGAAAAGCAGGTGCACATACGCGATGGAGGCTCCTAAAAGCTGCTTTTGGATTTTGACTCACCTGATTTCCTCTGTGTTTCCTTACCATTCCCCCTAGACATATCCCTTGTATACAGCTCCTGTGTTGTCTGTCTTGACTAGATTGTAAGCTCTGATGAGCAGGGACTCTCTCTTACATGTGTCTGTGCAGTGCTGAGTACATCTTGTAGCGCTATACAAATGCTCAGTAGTAGTAGTAGTATTAGTAGCCCTGGGATCGCAGTGGTGAATGGCGCTTAACACACATTGATAAGGGATATAAGGCCTGGCTAGACTCACAGGCAGTAAATGGGAGCAACATTCATGTAAAGCTGCTTGGGAGTCCTCGGCCTGTGCTGCTGATAGTGGGGGGAGATGCTGCGATTGCCAAGGACTCCTGCATAGTTTCATGAGAACACTGCACAGCAGGCCAAAGAGTGCAGCAATAACTGGTGTCATAGGGGCAAGATGACAGGCTCGAATAGTGGCAGTTGGGAGGGGAGGAAAAGGAGACAGAGGATGACAATCAGCAGCAGGGAAGCCTCGGGACCATGGCGATAACTGACCTAAAAGCTGAAGGTGATGCCTGACTAGCATCAGAGGCGGCCCAAGATGGATAGGCTGGTTAGTGCCAGTATTGGTAGCAGGGGAGGCCAGGGCTGGTGATGATTGGCTTCTGCGGTTAGCGAGGAATTCAGGGTGGGTGGTGAGCAGTGTTTGCCTCATCATAACAGCTTGTAGTCAACAGCAGCATGCTAGAGAGACCGAGGGCAAACAAGCAACTGGTGCTGTTCTCTGTATTCTCTGCCCTCAGGTCACTTAGAAAAGCGGAGCCTCAAGTGCTTTTTTTTTTCTTTCATGTGCAAATCTGCTCGCGATGCCAAATGAGAATGCTGTGACCCCATTTGGGGTCGCGACCCATAGTTTGAGAACCGCTGATTTACAGCAAATAATTAAAGTTCAATTTTTCCCTAGCCCAAATTACAATACACATTTCACTCCATCATTATTGCACATCAATCAATTGTGAAACCAATATATTTTTGCTCTGGGCCTGACCCTGTATCAACTATGCATTAACTTAAAAGCATCTTAAAAGTTACTTCAACATCTTACCTCCGCTGGTCACAATAGAAAGCAGATTTCCTTCATTGTAAATGTTAACAGAATAGTTCAACATCTCTGAAGTTCCAAGAGATCCATACTCTTGCATCTCCTTATAGTTCCTTAGAACGGTACAACCAGCAAGTTCACCAGACTGACTTGTATCCAAGCAGGCTCTAATGAAACAAAAATTTCACAGATAAACTTTCGCCTACATTAAGCTAATAATGTGCATGTCAGATTACACAGTTCTCCACACAGTACATTGCATGGCATTAACAGACTAAGATAAGACTAAAGGAAAGCGTAGTTACTCACCTGTAACAGTTGATCTCTGGGAACAGCAGGAATTTAGTCTTAACATATGGGGTATCGTCGATACCGATGGAGCCTGCGTGGGAATGCTCCCCAGCGTCCAATAGGAACGCTTTTGGGAGCATCCCTCAGCACATGGGCGCTGCCTTCCCGCCTTTCCAACTGTCCCTCTTCAGTTAAGTTTGTAGCTGATTGAAAGGATAGAGGGAAAGAGGAAAGAGACAGAGAGATAGAGAGAACTCCTCCTAGGGGAGGTGGGTGGGTTGTGAAGACTAAATTCCTGCTGTTCCCGGAGATCACCGTTACAGGGGAGTAACTACGCTATCTCCAGGAACAAGCAGGAATGTAGTCTTCACATATGGGGACTCCCTAGCTGAAGATGCCGGGGAGATGGCCCCAGGAAGCTGCCACCTATAGTGAGGTGGGCAATGCTTCCTCCCATGGATCTCTGGCATTCCACCAGGGTTGGTGGGAAGGAGTTGAATTAAGTCTGAAAGAGATATTGAAGAACAGCCTGGCCAAAGAAGGCATCTCGACGGGAGGCTTTACCTAGGTAGTAGTGGGCTGTGAAGGTGTGCACCGAAGCCCAGGTAGCTGCTCGACAGATACAGAGTGAAGGTTAGCCATAGAGGCTGCCATGCCTCTCACATTATGTGCTGTGACATGGAATTGGAGAGGAAAACTCTTACTCTCATAAGCAAAGGATATGCATTGTGCAATCCATTTAGATAGAGTTCTTTTGGAGACTGAAAGTCCCAAATGACTAGAATCAAAAGCAATAAAAAGTTGAGAAGACTTTCTATGTTATATGTTCTTTGTAAGTAAAAAGCCAAGGCTCTTTTACAGTCCAAAGTATGAAGGTTCCTCTCTGCCTTAGAGGCATGAGGCCACTGAAAGAATACAGGAAGGTAAATCGATTGATTTAAATGAAAAGGCAAAACCACCTTTGGCATAAAATGTGGATGAGTTCTGAGAACAACCTTATCATGGTGAAACCTTGTATAAGGAGGATCAGCCACTAAAGCTTGCAATTCACTAATGTGACGTGCGGAGGTGATTGCAATTACGAAGATGACCTTCCAGGATAAAAACTTTAGAGCTGTAGTGGCTAGAGGTTCAAAGGGCGGTTTCATGAGCTGTCCCAGAACTAGATTTAAATCCCATGACACTGGTGGGGGCCTGATGGGAGGCTTTGTTAATAGAAGACCCCTCATGAATCTCGTTATGAGTGGATGAGAGGAAATTGGCTGTCCATTTAGAGGCTTACAGGAAGCTGCAATTGCACTAAGATGGACTCTTACTGAATTGGTCTTTAGACCAGAATTTGATAAATGAAGTAGGTACTCTAGTACCGATTCCAAAGATATCACAAGGGGGTTTAAGTCCTTTTGAGAACACCACAAAGTATAACGTTTCCACTTAAAGGCATAAGAACGTCTTGTGGAAGGTTTTCTAGAAGCTTGAAGAATATCCTTTACCTGTTGGGAAAGGTTAAGATCCTGCAGGTCTAGGCTTTCAGCAACCAGGCCCTGAGATGCACGGACTGGGGATTCGGGTGCAACAGCATCCTGTTCTTTTGGGAGAGAAGGTCTGGAGCACAGTCTAACTCCAGAGGTGCAGCTTAAGAGAGATGTAGGAGCAGGGGATACCACGTTTGTCATGGCCACCGGGGCGCTATGAGGATCATACGACCTCTGTCTCTCTGAAGCTTGAAGAGTGCTTTGGGGATGAGGGGAATGGGTGGGAAGGCATAGAGGAAGTCCTGACCCCAGTAAAGGAGGAAGGCGTCCCTTGCCTGGCAATTGTGAGCCGGAATTCTGGAACAGAACCGGGAAAGTTTGGCATTCAGTGGACTTGCAAAGAGGTCTGTCTGGGGTCCCCCAGATCTGAAATATCTTTGTCACTTGGTCTAGGTAGAGAGACCATTTGTGAGGCAGCAGTACTCGGCTAAGTTTGTCTGCCCAAAGGTTTTGAATGCCTGGAAGATATACGACGAGAAGGTAAATTTGATGCTCTCTGGCGAGGGCCCATAGTCGTAAAGCTTTGTTGCATAACGACAGCGAGCCTATTCCGCCCTGCTTGTTCACATAGAATATGGCTACTTGATTGTCCGTTTGGACTAGGACTATCTTGTAGCTGAGCTGGGCATGGAATACTCAAAGAGCTAGACAGATTGTTCTTAATTCTAGGTGGTTTATGTGAAAACAAGCCTCCTGTGGAGTCCAGATACCTTGGGTAGAGAGGTGGTGCAGGTGTGCTCCCCAACCCACCTGTGATGTATCTGTTAGGGTGGCCTGGAATAGGGGTTGTTGGAAAGCAGACCCCACTAAAAGATTCTCCAGTGATTGCCACCATTGTAGGGACAAGATCAGTCGTTGAGAGTTTGATATCTTGTCTGACAGAGACATAGAAACATGATGACAGAAAAAGACCACATGGCCTATCTAGTTTGTCCTTCCATAACAACAACTACAACAGTCCACTTTTTACCTTTAGAGATCCTCTGTGTTGGTCCCATGCTTTTTTGAATTCAGTTACTGTCCTCACCTCTACCACCTCCACTAGGAGACTATTCCATGGATCCACTACTCTTTCTGTAAAGAAATATTTCCGCATATCACTCCTGAATCTATCTCCCTTCACCCTCATCCCATGTCCCCTCGTAGCAGAACTTGCTTTCAATTGAAAGAGGCTCTCTCCCTGAACATTTATGCCACGGAGGTATTTAAACATCTCAATCATATCACCTCTATCCTGCCTTTCCTCTAAGGTGTACATATTAAGATCCTTAAGTCTGTCCTCATATGCTTTATAATGAAGCCCATTAATCATTTTAGTAGCAACCCTCTGCACCGACTCCATCCTGTTCACATCCTTTTGAAGGTGCGGTCTCCAGAATTACACACCATACTCCAAATGAGGTCGCACCAAAGACTAATACAGAGGCATTATCACCTCCTTTTTTCTGCTAGCCATTCCTCTCCGTATGCACCCAAGCATCCTTCTAGCTTTTGCCGTCGCCTTTTCTACCTGTTTAGCTACTTTAAGATCATCAGACACAACCACGCCTAGGTCCCGCTCTTCTTTAGTGGACAAAAGTACTTCACCTCCTATACTGTATTGCTCCCTTGGATTGCTGCAGCCCAAATGCATGACCTTACATTTTTTAACATTAAATCCCAGCTGCCAAATTCTAGACCATTCTTCAAGCTTAGCTAGATCCCTCCTCATGTTATCTACACCTTCCTGGGTGTCTACTCTATTGCAGATTTTGGTATCATCTGCAAAGAGGCAAACCTTACCCGACAGCCCTTCCGCTATATCACTAACAAAGATGTTAAAAAGAATCGGACCAAGGACAGATCTCTGGGGCACACCACTGGTAACATCCTTCTCCTCAGAGTGAGCTCCATTTACTTGTACTCTTTGTCGCCTCCCACCCAACCAATTTCTAACCCAAGCAGTAACTTTAGGGTCCATCCCTAGGGTGCTCAGTTTGTTTATAAGTCGTCTGTGAGGAACAGTGTCAAAGGCTTTACTGAAATCTAAATACACCACATCTAGAGCTCTCCCTCGGTCCAACTCCCTGGTCACCCAGTCAAAGAAATCAATCAGATTTGTCTGACAAGACCTGCCTCTGGTGAATCCATGCTGCCTTGGATCCTATAATCCGCTGGACTCCAGAAACCTCACTATTTTCTCTTTCAGCAGCGTTTCCAATAATTTACTCACCACCGAAGTTAAACTAACCGGCCTATAGTTTTCAACCACATCCTTACTTCCGCTTTTGTGTAAAGGTACCACATGAGCCTCTCTCCAGTCCTTTGGCACCACTCCCGACTCCAACGAGGCATTGAAAAGGTCAGTCAGTGGAGTTGCTAGAACGTCCCCAAGTTCCCTCAGTATTCTAGGGTGTATCCCATCCGGTCCCATCGCTTTGTCTACTTTAAGTTGAGCTAGTTTCTCACGAACACAGTCTTCTGAAAATTGTTCAAGATGTCCCTCGCTTCTGTTCTTATTTGTGGGTGTTTTCTGAAGTCCTGCTCCTGGTTCTTCATCTGTGAACACATAACAAAAATATTTGTTAAGCAATTCCGCTTTATCCTTATCAGCTTCTACATATTCCCCCCCCCCCCCCCCCGCACCCTTGTGTCTGACAATACCACTTTTGCCCTTCCTCTTCTCACTAATATATCTGAAAAATGTCTAATCCCCCCATTTTATTGCATTGGCTATTTTCTCCTCCTTTTGAATCTTTGCCTTCTTGACTACTTTGCTAGCTTCTCTAAGTTTTTCCAAATACAGATGCCTTTCTTCCTCTCTCTGTGATCTCTTGTATTTCATGAAGGCCTACCTCTTTTTCTTCACTTTTTCAGCTACTTCCTTCGAAAACCATAGCGGTCTCCTGTTCCTTTTGCCTTTATTTACCATTTTAACAAAAATGTTGGTTGCCCTTAAAATACCCCCTTTCAGTTTTGCCCACTGTTTTTCTACATCCCCCAGCTGTTCCCATCCCACTAATGACTCCCTGAGGTATTGGCCCTTCTTCGCAAAGTTAGTCTTCCTAAAGTCTAAGATCCTCACCTTGGAATGGATTCTAACAGCCCTAGTCCTAATACTGAACCACACCATCTGGTGATCACTGGATGCAAAATGATCTCCCACTACAACATCAGAAACACTTTCACCATTGGTAAGCACCAAGTCCAGTATGGCCCCTTCACGTGTGGGGTCTGTTACCAATTGCCTGAATAGTTCCCCCTGTAGAGAATCCAGGATCTCCTTACTTCTAGATGATACTGCAGCAGGAATGTGCCAATCTACATCTGGCATACTGAAATCTCCTATCAGTAGCACTTCCCCTTTCCTAGCAATGCTGCGTATGTCTTCAATTAACTCTCTGTCCACCTCTTCCTCTTGTGAGGGAGGTCTGTATATCACACCAATGCAAATAGATTTCTCTTTCCCTCTTTCTAGTTTAACCCACAATGCCTCCTCTCTCCCTTTTAAGCTCTGTAATTCCAAAGCTTTAATAGTAGTTTTTACATATAGTGCCACTCCTCCTCCACTTCTTCCTACCCTGTCCTTTCTGAACAAAGTATAGCCAGGTATAGTTACATCCCAGTCATGGTTTTCTGTGAACCATGTTTCTGTAACTGCCACTAAATCCAAGTCAGCCACTCCCACCAAAGCTTCAACTTCAGGGATCTTATTTCCCATGCTACGGGCATTAATACACACTGCTTTCCATATGTTACCCCTGTTACCCATTTCCATAAAGGTATTTAATGTATCACCTACCTGGGGGCTTTCACTTACCTGGGGGCTTTCTTCACCCATCCCCAACGAATCTAGTTTAAAGCCCTCTTCAGTAGATTAGCCAGTCTACTACCGAAGATGCGTTGACCTTTCTTGGACAGATGGATGCCATCTCTGCTCTGCAACCCTTGGAACAGCATCCCATGGTCTAGGAAACCAAAATGCTCTCGATAACACCATCCACGCAGCCATGCATTCATCTCCAGGATGCGAGCCTCTCTGCCTTGGCCTTTACCCTCAACAGGGAGGATTGAAGAGAACACCACATGTGCACCTAACTGCTTCACCCTCTGTCCCAGAGCCATGAAGTCACTTTTGATACGTTCCGAGCAATGTTCCCTCTAATTTTCTGTAGGCTTTGTGCGCATAAAATATCAGCTGTGCAGCTTTTGAAGGAAGGTTAAATTTTTGTGCGCCACATAACAACACTTGGAGTTATATACTTTAAAATTTGACTACACGTCAGAATACAGTATGTACACCACATTGATTGCACTAGAAAATATTGTAGAACTTGTGAAAACCCTAAATACACAACAACTTTTAAATTTTTAAGATGTCTGTGTTGTTTTCTATCAGAATCAGAACCTTAATTTTTGTGCGCTCTGTTATAAAGTATGTGCACTCGCTCGGCGAGGTGTGTGCGCGCGCACATGCGCAAAGCTTAGAGGGAACAGTAGTTCCGAGGTATACCTGGCAGTATCATTTGTTCCAACATGGATTAGCAACATTGGGTAATAGTCAGTGGGCTTGATGAGTCTCGGCAAACTCTCCGTAACATCTTGGATTTTGGCACCAGGCAGACAGCATACCTCTCTGGACATCAAGTCTGGTCGGCAGATGGACGCCTCAGTACCCCTCAGAAGAGAGTCTCCAACCACCACTACCCTTCGTTTCCTTATGGTCACTGATTCTGCAACTTTGGGGTACTTGAACTCTGGTTCTTCCCTTTCCAGGGATGCTTTCACCTCCTCCACTTCCAGGGCTGCATAATGGTTCTTCAATTCAAGGGCTGGAGAAGTTGGATTGGTGATTTTGCAGGCCCTGGTGACTCGTGTCCAACCATCGACATTCTGTTGGCACCCATCTTCTCCTGTGCTGGAGAGCTTGGTTGCTGCAAGAAGCATCTCATCAATGTACTTCTCACTGTCTTGAATGCTACTCAGCCTCGCTACCTCCTCTCTGAGTTCCTCCACTTGTTTCCTCAGAGCTTCAGCATGCAGGCACCCTGTACATGGAACCGATCCTTCAACTGGCATTAGGACCTCTGTCTGGACCGAGGCAGAAGCTGTAACGGGGGCAACAGCTTTAGCAATACGATTTTTCCCAGCCATTGTTCTGTTCGTGGAGCTTAGGTATTTGTTAAAGCAAAAGAGAGAGATCTACCAAGTACCAGCCGGTTTCGCAGCTGTCCTTTCAGAGAAAAAGCAGTTAGATCTCTTGAATTATATTCAAAATGTGCTGGTCCAATTCTCTGTGATTTGTTAAGGGGGAGGTGCCCTATAAAGCAAGACTGCTCACTAGGGGTGGGTGGGAGTCGGGGTGGGTAGGGAGGGAACTAACACCTGATTAGGTGTTAGCAGTTTCTAAACCTGAGGAGGTTACTGGAGTTCAGCAGCCTACTGTGCTCAAGGAAAGTTCCCCTAAAGCAGCAAAAAGAAAGTAACCTTGCTTTAAAAAATATACAAAAAAACCTTTTAAGAGCTCCCTGTCAGAGAGCTAGCAATGTAATATAATAAAACAAACAAACCCTCAAATCCTTACTGTTTGTTTGATCTGTGGAGCCCTGGTTAGGAAAGCCTCAAAAGGGCAGGGCACTGTAGCCTTTTATTCAGGCTTCAACTGCACTCAGGAAACAGGCCCGCTAACTCCTGATTAGGTGTTAGCCGTTTCTAAACCTGAGGAGGTTACTGGAGTTCAGCAACCTACTGTGCTCAAGGAAAGTTCCCCTAAAGCAGCAAAAAGAAAGTAACCTTGCTTTAAAAAATATACAAAAAACCCTTTTAAGAGCTCCCAGTCAGAGAGCTAGCAATGTAATATAATAAAACAAACAAACAAACCCTCAAATCCTTACTGTTTGATCTGTGGAGCCCTGGTTAGGAAATCCTCAACAGGGCAGGGCACTGGAGCCTGACAGACATCCTGTGGCCTGTGTCCACTGTGTGGATAGGGTCCACTGGGCTGCTCGCATGTGGAAGCGAGCATAGGGAAATACATGAACTGTGGATGCCATATGTCCCAGTAATTGTAGCAGTTCTTGAGCAGTTAGGGAGGATTTTCCCGCTGCTTGAGAAGCTAGTTGCACTAAGTGAAGACATCGGGGCTGTGGGAGGAAAGCCCTTGACTGTCTGGTATCTAAACAAGCTCCTATGAATTCCAGGGACTGGGAAGGAACAAGTTGGGATTTTGGGAAGTTTATTACCAATCCCAAGTATTGGAGGATTCGCATTGTGCGAGACAGTGCAGAGCTGGCTTCTGCAACCGTGGAGGTTTGAATGAGCCAGTCGTTCAAGTAAGGGAAGACGAATATTCCTAGGGTTTGCAGGAATGCAGCTACTACTGCCATGCATTTCGTGAATACTCTTGGTGCCGAAGCCAGACCAAAGAGAAGAACCCTGTATTGGAAGTGTTTTCCCTTGAAAAGGAATCTTAAGAATTTCCTGTGATCCGGATGGATCAGAATGTGAGTATATGCATCCTTTAGATCTAGAGAGCAAAGCCAATCCTGACTTTGAAGGTATGGCAGAAGAGTTCCCAGAGAAATCATTTTGAACTTTTCTCAGAACAGATGTGTGTTCAATTCTCTGAGGTCTAGAATGGGTCCGTGTCCTCCTGTTTTCTTTGGAATAAGAACAGAGGGGGAGTAGAACCCTGTACCCTGTTGGAGAATGGGTACTTCTTCTATTGCTTCTTGGGCAAAGAGTGTTGAGTTCTTGATCCAGTAGATTGTCTGCAGAGGTTTGGGAATCAAACTGTCTTACGATTGTAGGAGGGGGCATGCTGTGAAAATGAAGCTTGTAACCCTCTCCTATAATGGACAGAGTCCAATTTTCTGCTGTTATTTGGTGCCATCTGTCGGCAAAATGACACAACCTGCCTGGAACGTTTTGGGGTCCTAGACCCTTCAGAAGCAGGAAGGCCAAGCTCTCTAGGAAGGAGTCAAAGCCCTTGAGGGGGCTGAGCCTGTGGAGCTGATTGAGCTCTTGGGCCTTTTGGCTTCTTTCATTGTCTGGATTGTTGTTGTTGTCCCTTTTGGGCAACTTGACCTTGACCCTGACCTTGCCCTTGCTGGGTCTAGGACGGATAAAACTTCCTTTTTTTGCTGAAAAAGGGTTTTTTTTTTAATTTATATCTTTTATTAACTTTTCAAAGACAACTACAACCAAATGACCGTACCACTGGTACCAGTCCCATAATACAACAATTCCAGCCACCCGCACCCGCTTCTCAACAATCCCCCCCAGTCCAACCCCCCCTCCCCCCCTTCCCCCCCCTTAAACATAGCTAAAGAAACAAAAAAACCCAGCATTAAACAGCAACACACACCCCCAAAGGACACGTGCTTTGACTCTCCAGAAATCCTCTTACACCACACTGCTAGCCCCTGCTCCCAACATACACCCCCCTACCCAAACTCCACGCCCCAACCCTTCCCTCCCTCCCTACCTCCCCTCCTCACCCCTCCCCTCTTGATGTAACACCCGCCACAACTCTCCCCATCGTACTTCAAAATGACCCCCTCTCTCTTTCCTCGCCGCCGTTAACCTCTCCATGAGGATTATATGTTGAACTTGCCCTTCAAATTCCCCCAGATTCGGAGCCTCTTTGCATTTCCAGGCAGCTGCCACTGCACACCGTGCCGCACTCAGGCATGCCACTACAACCCGCCCCCATCCCCGCTGGTTCGCACCCCTCTTGACAGCAAGAAAAGACCCGGGGATAACTCCACTTCCTCCCCCAGTTTAGCCCTTATCCACTCCCGAATCCTACTCCAGAAGGCCTGAATTTTTACACACCCCCACCAAATATGTCAAAACGAGCCCACCTCCCCACAGTCCCACCAGCAGGCGGCGGACGTTCCAGGATACATCCTATGTAATCTCTCCGGAGTATAATACCATCTAAACAGTATTTTATAACTGTTTTCCCGTATGCTACTAGATATAGGAGTCTTTTTAATCTGGTCCCAGATCCCCTTCCAATCTTTGTGATCCAACTGCACCCCTAGGTCAGTCTCCCACTCCCGCATATACTTAAATTTCGTCCCTCCCCCCCTCCTAACCCCCTTATAGAGAGCCAAAATCATTCCCCTAGACCCCTCTTTCCAAACCCATAGAGCTTCGACTTCGGTCAGGACCCCCGCTAGCCCCCCATTACCACTGACCCCCTTGAGGTAAGAACTCACCTGCACAAAGGCATACCTATCCTTCTCCGGGAGCCCATAGCTTTCCTTCACCTCCTCAAAGCTCATAAGCTCATCCCCATCCATTAGCTGAAAAAAGCAGTGCAACCCTCTAGTCGTCCAACCATCAAACACCCCTCCATCCCACCCCGGCTTAAAATCTTTATACCCCCTCCACGGTGCTGCTAAGGAAAAAAAAAACCTCCTCCGCCCTGGAGATCCCTGAGCCCGTACCTCATCCCAAACTGCCGCAACCTGTCTCATAGCGGGTGAACCAATCCCCAACTCCTTCCTATCCTTCCCCTGTGCCCACAACCAAGCAGCCAACCTCCCCCCCCTTAACAAACGTTTGTTCCACCCTAACGCCCATTTTTACCTGACCCCTCCCCCTCCAATCCATCACATGACGGAGCTGCGCTGCCCTATAGTAATCCCTAACATATGGCACCACTAAACCCCCATCCTCTTTAGCCGCATACATAGTTTCCCTCAGAATCCGCGGGGGCTTTCTTTTCCAGATGTATTGGAACACTTTCCGCTGAAGGACCCGCAACACCTTGTCGGGTACCCTCACTGGCAACACCTGAAAGAGATATAATATCCGGGGCAAGATGTTCATTTTAACCCCCGCGATCCGCCCTAGACATGAAAACTCTGAGTTCATCCAACAATCCAGATCCTTATACAGTTCCCCTAAGACCCGAGGATAATTCACCTGATAGAGGTCTTCATAACCCCCTGGGAGCTGCACCCCCAGATATCCCAGCGATTTTGTGACCCACCTGAACGGGTACTCCTTCCTTAATCGGCTTTCCGCTTCTCTTGATACAGAGATATTTAATACTTCCGTTTTCCCTACATTCATTTTAAACCCCGAAACCCCTCCACTCCCTCCATTATGACGGGCAATCCCTCCTCCGGGTTTCGGATGTATAACAGTATATCATCGGCATATAAGGAGATTTTATGTTCCACTCCCCCCGCCTGGACTCCTTGAATCTCCCCATTGCCCCTTATCCGCTGCGCCAGTGGTTCCACCACCAAGGCAAATATCAACGGCGATAAAGGGCACCCCTGTCTAGTCCCCCTTTCCAATTCAAAGTCCCTGGTATAGCTCCCATTTACCTTCACCCGCGCCCTAGGCCCCTTGCAAAGACCTTTCACCCACTTTACAAAATTTGGCCCGCAACCTATCTTCCCTAATACCTGCCACACAAAATCCCAGTGCACCCTATCGAACGCCTTCTCGGCATCGATAGACATCAAAAGGCATTCCTCCCTCCCCGCCTTCGCTACCCCAATCACCTCTATCGCCCTTTTTACGTTATCAGCCGTCTGCCTCCCCATAATAAATCCCGTCTGATCTTCCCTAATCAGCCCAGGCATCCAGGGTGCCAAGCGATCCGCCAATACCTTGGCCAGAATTTTTACATCTACATTAAGCAGGGATATCGGCCTGTATGATCCACATTCTAGAGGATCTTTCCCTGGCTTTGGCAAGATCGTAATCCCCGCCGTTAACATCTCAGGGAGCAACTCTCCCCCCTCCTGTAACATGCCATTGAATACTCTGATCATGAGATCTCCTAATTCCCCCCAAAACCGTTTATAAAAAATCCCTGGTAGTCCATCTAAGCCCGGCGATTTTCCCCCCTTCAATCCCTTAACCACCTTCCCCACTTCTTCCCCCATCACCTCCCCCTCCATCCCTCCCCTCGCTTCCTCATCCAACTTAGGTAACTCCAAACCCTCCAGATACCCGCTGATTTGTTCTAACTTCACCCCAGTCTGTCTCCGATATAACTCTCTATAATAATATTCAAATCTCCCCCGGACCTCCTGCTCTTCCCCTGTCATTATCCCATCTTGGCTCTTAATTTGATAAAACATAGAGGCCCCCTTCTGCTTACGGAGTTTACGGGCCAACAGCCGCCCTGCCTTATTTCCAAATTCATAATATATCTGTTGCACTCGTTTCATATCCATAGCTATTTGATCCACCTGCAGGGTCCTTAATTCCCCTCTGATGCGCTCCAGATTTTTCCGGGCCTTCTCCGTTCCTTCGTCCCGTAGCTCCCTTTCCGCTACCACCAGCTCCTCCTTTAACCTTTCCTCCTTCTTCCCTCTCTCCCTCTTCAACCGCGTTCCCCATTTGATAAACCGACCTCGATAATACGCCTTCAGCCCCCCCATACCATAACCTCTCGGACCTAAATATTCCCTTATCGCCCCTCTAATATCCTCCCTCACCTCCTTATTTTTCAACAGACTCTCGTTCAACCGCCAAAATTTAGTCCCCATCTGTCTTTTACTTCGAATCCCCACCATTACTGCGCTATGATCTGACCATACAATCGGGATAATCTCTCCCTCTGTCACCTCCACCATCCATTCCACATCATCATAATCATATCAATCCTACTCCAACACTTATGAGGTGCTGAGTAGAAAGTATATGCTCTATCAGCAGGATTCCGCTTCCTCCAGACATCCACTAGATCATGCCGCTCCATCAATTTTTTAAGCTCCTTCCTACTCGACCCCCTCCCCTCCCACCCTCTAGGATTTCTATCTAAGCTATCTTGTAAGGTAATGTTAAAATCCCCCCCTACCAGTAGCTTCCCCTGCACTTCTCTCTCCAGCAATTGACTCGTAGTTTTCCAAAAGGTCCCCTGTATCCCGTTCGGTGCATAAACCGAGACAATATTTATCTCCTCATTCCCCCACCTCCCTTTTATGCCTACCACTCTCCCCTCCTCGTCCCGAAACCACTCCCTCACCTGAATCCCTATCCCCCCTTTCACCAATATAGCTACCCCCCGTTTCCATTCTCCCCCCCTCCCACATGAGAAAAATTGCTCTGGAAATCCTGGATGTTTTAACCTGCCAACCTCCCCTCCCCTCAGATGTGTTTCTTGCACCAAGATCACCTCCCACTTATTTCTCTTTATTTCTCTAAAAAAGTGCCTCCTTTTGTGTGGGGAATTCAAGCCTTTCACATTTATAGAACCAATCCTCAACATCACTCTAGGTCACCCCCTTCCCTGCCCCATGCCCTCTTCTGAGTTGTGCCTGCTCCTTCCCCTTCAATGCCCCCCCTCCTCATCCCCCCTGCCCCCCCTCTCCTCCCCTCCTCCCCGCAATCCCTTCCGTGTGAGTCAAGTCCTATCCCGATTCCAACCCTTGAGCCCATCCCAAATCTCCAAGTCTGATGCCTGAAGCCAGGCAATCCGACGTGCCCCAATGGCAATAGCAGAAGTTCTGCTCATACATTCAAAGCAGTCAAAGGCTGCACGATTTACAAAGTTGGAAACGTCTTGAGCATGCTTGACAAGAGTAAGGAAGTCTTGTCATTTGTCATCAGGGAGAAGGGGGCTCATAAGCTCCAAATCTCCTGTAACTTCTTTGAGAAACATTCCCATATATAAAATATATGAGCTGATCCTAGCTGAAAGCATGGAGGCCTGAAAATTTCGACACCCAAAGGCGTCAAGAGTCCTGCATTCACAACCTGGAGGATTTGATGCATGTCTTTTTGCACTTTTCATCCTACGCATGGCTGACTCCACTACCATTGAATGGTGTGGCAGCTGAGTCTTTTGAAAGCCAGGACATGGTGGAACTCGATACATGGTATCGAGTCTCCTAGAATGAGGAGATGTGGTCAAAGGTGTTTCCCACATTCTGAGCATCAAATCATGAAGAATTTCATTAATGGGCAGAGTGGCTGCCTCTTTGGGACCCTTAGGGTATTGGAGAATTTCCATTTCCTTTGCTCTAAGTTCCTTTTCAGGAGCTACCATGATTGAAAGGCCTCGGGCCACATCACGAATAAAATCCTGAAAAGACATGTCCTCCGGAGGAGACATTATGCGATGAGGCGAGGAGGAGTCTACCGGGAGAAGCACTCTGGAACCGGCAGAATTATCAGAATCCTTGGAATCGGAGGATTCGAAGTATCTCTGATCCTGATGTTCATGCAAAGCATGGTATCAGTATCGATCGAAGTCGGTGCCGAGTTGGTCCGGTACCGATCTGTCGATGCCAAAGCAAGTCGGCATGGGAAGTCGGTGCTGGTACCGGTATTAGTTAAGGTGCTGGTACCGGCATCGGTATCGGTGCCCGTTGAACCGTCGGTAGCAGTGTCAACGGTACCACAGCTGAAAGGAGAGCTGCAAGACTGCGTTCGATAGCGAGGAATCTCTGGTCTATCAACGCTGCTGATGCCTGGGTGTCGGTATCGGTATATGCGGCCGGAACCCTTGAGCATGGCACCAGTAGTTCTGCCGAGATCGAGGCCTTGAGAACATCCTGGAGCCCCATTGGTGCTTTGGAGGCCGAAGCCTCCCGCCAGGGCTGTTTTGCCGGTGTAATTTCCTCAAGGGCAATGCCAATGGCTTCTCGATACTTGGAAGGAGATCTACCCTTTGAGGACCAGCTCTTATGTTTAGTTACCTGAGATCCATGGGAGGAAGACGAGGCTCTGGAACACGTTGATGCTATGGACATGGCATCTGAAGAAAAGATGGTACCGAGCTTTACAGCCCGGTTCTGTCTTCCTCTTTCAGTCATCCCCATACAAGAGACACATTCCGATGGAGAATGGTCAGGGCCTAAACATTTGAGACACCAGTCATGGGTGTCGGTGACAGAAATGATACCGCCACACTTAGTACATTTTTTAAAACCACTAGCTGGTTTTTCCATTTTTCAGGAAAATGGGGCCTAATGCCCACAATGGCGCCTAGCACCAAAAAGAAAACGTTTCTGAAGAGAAACAGTTCAGAAAGTATATATATATATATATATATATATATATATATATATATATATATATATATATATTTTATTTTATTTTTTTTTTTTAAAGAAAAGAGAACCGGCGGTACCGGTAGGTGTCGAGCGGAGGCAGACGCGACCACAAGAAAACAAGGGGTTTTTTTTCTGTATTTATATTTTTATTGCATATCCAAAATTATACAACTGCACATACATACTTTACTTATCAACCAACATTAACACCATTATTACAGTTTCCCACCGCCCCCTCTCCCCTTGTCTTTCTTCCCCATCCCCACGCCCCCCCTCCCCATGTTAGCCCCCCTCCCCCCTTCCCCCGTACCCTACCCACACCCCTCCCCCCAAAGTCCCCACTCCCCCCCACCTAGTCCCTCTACCCCCTAGTATCATTCCTAAGATACGCCAGCACCTTACTCCATTGCTGCTCAAATCTGTCAACCTTTTGTCGCCGCACGGCGGTTAGTTTTTCCATAAGATATACCTGCCTAAGTCTTTCCACACAGTGCTCCACCCTGTGGGCGTCCCGTTGTTTCCACCTATATACCAACTCACATCGAGCCGCACTCAGACACGCCATTATTTGCCGCTTCCCTTGTTCTGGCCCCCCTTCGCCCCACCACCCCAGCAAGAACCCCCCCGGATCTAACACCACCTCCCCCCCTACCACCTCCCTGATCCACTCCCATATTTCCCCCCAATACCTCTGTATCTTGGGGCAGGTCCACCAAATATGGAAGAAAGATCCCACCTCCCCGCACTCTCTCCAACACATATTGGATGCTCTCGGGAACATCTTATGTAGGCGGGCGGGCGTATAGTACCACTGCATAACCACCTTGTAAGAAAACAAGTTTAAAGAAGAAATTTTCTGCGGTGACAGGGTATGTGTCCTGTTGGCTCAGCGGAAAACGAAAAACTGAAGAGGGTCAGTTGGAAAGGCGGGAAGGCAGCGTGCATGTGCTGAGGGATACTCCCAAAAGCGTTCCTATTGGATGCTGGGGAGCGTTCCCGCGCAGGCTCCATCGGTACCGACGATACCCCATATGTGAAGACTACATTCCTGCTTGTTCCTGGAGATTATAAAATTACCTTCAATGTAGCTTTCATAACATGTCACCTATGTATGAACAACAAGTAGGCATCTAATTTATGAAAGAACAGGTGCCTGATATACTGAACTCACATACAAAACCCACTATCCGATACCTCGGCATCACATTGGATCAACACCTAGATATGACAACGCATGTGAAGAATGTGACAAAGAGGATATATCATAAGATCAGAACGCTACGCCACCTCCGACCACTACTTGACTATACTGATTATCGCTCAATATTCCAGGCTCTAGTCATCCCTCACCTAGATTTTGCGAATATCATCCTCCATGGCCTCTCTCAATCAACCTTAAATCCACTTCGTCTGGCTATGAACGCAGCTGCAAGAGTCCTCTCTGGGTCACCAAGAGCTGCTCACATAACGCCGATCATGAAGGACCTACACTGGTTACCATTACAAGCCAGACTTACATATAAGTCTCTAGTTCTGACCTTCAAGGCCAGGAATAACTACCCTCCGACACCAATTAGCAAACTAATACATAACACCCTCGAAAATAGAAACAGAAGGACCACTGTTATGAATACCTTAATAGTTCCCAAGATGATGACATCTTGTATTAAAGCTACATCGAACAGAGCTTTCTCTTTATTTGCACCCCTGAACTGGAATTTACTTCCTCATGAAATTCGTTGTATCAAAAACCTTTTACAATTCAGGAAAGCCGTGAAGCATCACTTATTCACAAAATTCTACCCAGAAGTGACCCCGCATGTTCACTCAAACAACAGACCTCCAACGTGCACTAAACACCATATTACCTTAATTCAACCAGAAAATGGTTAAGCTCCACGATAGCTCCACATCCTCTGTTGATTCCCGCCTTCTACATAAATTACGCAGATAATATCCACTTGAGCTAACATATTTATTTAGTAAAAACATATACATATATGATGTTGACTGTACATAGTTTTCCCTGTTAATCCATGTTATATATTCCCATGTTCTATGTAAACTCAATGTTACTTGCATACATTGTTGTATATTTTGTTCAATGTACACCGCACTGATCTTAATAGCGCGGTATATAAGAAATGTTAAATAAATAAAATATAAATAAATAAATTTACACTAGCTTGAGAGCAGGTGTAAATGCATACATATATAATACACGATTGTACATATTTTATTTAGTATGGATGTAAATCATGACTCCACCCACACTCCACCAAACTCCATTCCCCAACATGCATATACCTCAATCATGTACAAGCAGTCTTCTAATTGCATTTGAACACACAGCGTAATTTTATAAGCAGCATTTTACATGTATATACTGGCATATATGAATGGAAGCGCCTCTATAAAATTACCCTAATTTCATCAGTACTGTACACTGGGCTGCAACATACATTTCTATAGCCTAATCTCTGAACTCTATCATGTCATATGTTCTTTCTCCTACGGTTTCAACCTAAAAATGAAATTGAAGAAATAATTCTTAACTTTCATATTAGTGATATCTACATGATTAAGCTAACATGTTAATGGGACACTGTTAAGACATCCAGAATTACAGACAGCAGTACAGGGGCATAGCTTCAATAGTCCAAAGTGATGCACATGTGAGCACTGGTGTACCAAGGAGAAAGGAAGGAGGGGGCCTGAAGAAGGGCACCAAAGCAGGACCACCACCCTGAAGCTCAAAGGTTTGCAGGCAGTCACCTCATTTTATCTTTGTTTTTGTAAGTCTGGCCAGGCCAACATAGAGGAACTGTTGAGGTGAAGTTACAGTAGCGTGTGATTCTGTCTCTTCTTACCTTTGGAACTGCAGCTTGCAAGGAGAGTGCTAGCCATGGAGACTAATGTTTCAACACTGCTTCAGTCCTCACTATTGTCATCCATCAGCGTGCTGCCTGTTCACAGGAAGCAGCAGCTGCCGCTGCTGCAAAGACAGAGGCAGCACTGCAAGCACAGACTCCATGTTTGGTGCTGATAAGGAAAGAATGGGATGGTCTTGGCTGGGCAGTGCTAGGCTGAGCAAGTTGCACAGGGAGAACTGAATGATTACTGGCTCAGAGAGAAGGAACAAAGAAAGGGGAAAGCTAAAAGCTCAATTGCTATGGGATGCAGATGGAAGGAAGGGAGAAATGAAGGCTAAATGAATGGGAAGAGAAGGAAGAAAAGGACGATGATGTACAGAGATGAGAGAGGGAGGGAAGGAACTGCTAGGGGGAGAAAAATGTTTAAGAAACAAGGGAAAGGTTGGAGTAGGGAGATGAAGCAATGGAAAATAGACTTAATGAAGGGAGAAAATGAAGAAGGGAGGGGTAAATGATAGAAATTAAAAAGGGAAGATGAGGGATGGAGGCAGAACAAATAGATGCAATACATTTGGAATATTGTGTGCACTTCTGGAGACCACACCTTCAAAAGAATATAAGCAGGATGGAATCGAATCAGAATGTGGCTACTACGATGGTTAGAGGTCTTCGTTATAAAGCATCTGGGGACAGACTTAAAGATCTTAATATGAATACGTTAGAGGAAAGGCAGGGTAGAGGAGATATGATAGAGACATTTAAAAACCTCCACGGCATAAATGCCCAAGAGGAGAGACTCTTTCAATTGAGAACAAGCTGTGCTACAAGGGGATATAGGATGAGAGTGAAAGGCGATAAACTCAGGAGTAATATGTGGAAATAGTTCTTTACAGAAAGAATGGTAGATGTATGGAATAGTCTCCCAGTGGAGGTAGTGGAGATGAGGATGGTATCTGAATTCAAGAAAGCGTGGAACAAGCACAGAAGATCTCTAAGGGATAAAAGGGGACGATTGTAGTGTTTAGGTTTTACTCGGATTTGATAAACTGTCCTTTGGATATGGAATGGCAGACTAGATAGGTCATATGGTCTTTTTCTTTCATCACCTTCTGTTTCTATGCTGTATGAGGAAAAGAAGGAGGTGGATGTGTAACGGTGCACAGTGCGCTAGAGGGCAGTAAGGTGTGTGTGAAAGATGGAGAACAGTTAGGTGTATGATAAAAGGAGAGTGAGGTACTGTATGTATGAGTGAGAGTTGTGGATCGATATACTGTGTGTGTTAGCAAGAAGGGAGTGAGCTATATGTAATAAAGAGGGATGTGAAGTGAAATGAAATGTGCGTGAGAAGGTGATAAGAATAAAAGTGATAAATATGTGATAGAGAAACCAAGTAGAAAAGAAAAATGATAGAAAACAAGAGAGATGTGAGAAAGATAACATGGCAGCAGGCCAAACATTATGAAGAAAGTCAAAGAATGCAATGTCTATGAAGAAGAAAACAGAAATCAAAGAAGAAAATGTAGAAAAATTGAAAAATGAATATGAAAAACATTAAAATACAACGTATAAATAAAAAGGAAAAAGAAAACAGACAATAAATGAGAAGGAATCAGAAGAAACTAACGAGAGAGAGGCTGGCGAGAATAAATGAGTGAGAATTACAAAGATTTAAAAATATTTTGTTGATAAATGTTACAATACAGGATAAGTTCGCAGATAAGGAGTACCAAAGTAGTTGTGGCCTTAGGGCTGCTCACGCCCTGGGCAACTTGATCTCTTGGAGCTCCAGAAGTCTGATGACTTATATGCCAAATACTCCCGCATTAAAATGTAAACAGACACAAAAGCTTCATCCCTAAAGCTACCACAGTTCAGGAGGCTAATAATCACTAGATGGGATGAGGAGTGTTTTGGACTCTAGCATGTACGTGTGTATTTAATTCAGAATTTCCATTTTTACAGTAAAGCGTAGTTACTCACCTGTAACAGGTGATCTTTGGGAACAGCAGGAATTAGTCTTTACATATGGGTGAACATCACCGACGGAGCCCTCGCAGGAACACTCCCCAGGGTCCAATAGGAAAGTCTTTCGGAGCACTCCACTGCGCCTGCGTGCCTGCCTTCCCGCCTTCCAACTCCTCTCCTCAATTGAGAAGAAAATAAAAGAAACCTACAACTTCTAGGGGAGGAGGGCAGGTTGTGAAGACTGATTCCTGCTGTTCCCAGAGATTGTACCTGTTACAGGTGAGTAACTACACTACCTCCAGGAACAAGAAGGAATGCAGCCTTCACATATCGGACTCACTAGCTCCCAGGGGGAGGAGGGGAAAGTAGTGTAATCCCTGAGGCAAAAGACATGTAGCCAAAGAGTTTGGAAGAGCTGTGGGCCATTGGACTCTATTCCAGGAGGCAATACTCCCCCAATGAGAGTCTGGTATTTTGCAGAAGTCTGGGACGGAGGGTAGGAGTTGAGTTTAAGTCCCAAAGAGGTGATGAAGTACAGCTGGGCTAAAGACAGCGTCCCAACAGGAGTGTCTGTCCAGACAGTAGTGTGCAGCAAAAGTATGAATAGAGGACCAAGTAGCTGCCTGGCAAATGTCTTCAATGACTACTAAACGGAGATTAGCTACAGATGTTGCCATATCCAGCATGTTATAAGCAGCAACATGACCCTCCAATAAGAATCCTGCTTGTGCATAAACAGAAGAAATGCAAACTGCTATCCAACTAGATAGACTACATTTCAGCATTGGTAGGCCAAGGTGAACAGGATCAATGAAAAGAATAATAGAGAGGATTTTCTGTGATCTTTAGTTATATTCAAATAGTAGGCCAGTGCTCACTTGCAGTCTAAAGTGTGTAGTGCTGCTTCAGCCAGAAACACATATGGTCTAGGGAAGAAAATCAAGAGTATTACAAACTGGTTTAGATGGAAGGAGGAAATCACCTTCGGGAGGAAATGTGGATGGGTACGCAGAGCCATCTTGTCATGGTGGATATCCACCACTAGAACCTGCAGCTCACTGATGTGGCGAGCTATTGTGAGGGCATTAAGGAAGATGATCTTGCAAGAGAGAAACTTCAGGGAAGTGGTAGCTAAAGCTTTGAAAGGTGGCTTTAGAAGTTGTGCCACATTCAGAACCCAGGCCACCGAAGACTGCTTAGTGGGTGGCTTAGACAGTAGGAGACCCTGCATGAAGCATGCTACTCAGGGGTGTGAGGAGACAGGCTATGCATTCACTGGTCTTTGAGAAGCCGTAATGGCACTAAGGTGAACTCTCATTGAGTTGGTCTTAATATCTGTCAAGGATATGTGGAGGAGATATTGTAGAAGTGACCCCACTGGGCAAGAAAAGGGGGCAATGTCCTCTGGGGAGCATCAAAGGGCAAACCTACACCATTTAAAGGCATAAGATCGCCTGGTGGAGTCCTTATGAGATGCAAGGACATCCTTGACCGTCTGTGGTAGGCCGAGGTCAGCGAGCACTAGCCCTTCAGCAACCATGCTGTCAGACGTAGGAAGTGAAGACTGGGATGGAGGAACATCCCATGGTCCTGAGAGAAGAGGTTGGATGCACATCCCAGGTTGAGTGGCTGAGTGTGCGCAAGGCAAAGAAACAGAGGAAGCCATGGTTGACTGTGTCTAAAGGGGACTATGAGAATCTTTGAGCCCCTATCAGCCTGTAACTTGAACAGCATCTTGGGAATCAAGGGGATGGGAGGGAATGCATACAGCAGTCCCTGTTCCCAATGGAGAAGGAAGGCGTCCAGGGCTTGTTGGTGCAGCGACGGAACCCAGGAGCAGAAGAGCAGCCCCACGTTTGGAAGATCCGAGCAACCTTCTCCCGAAGCAAGGTCCATTCATGTGGACGAAGGACACAGCTTAGTCTGTCTGCTAGGACATTGAGTTCGCCCAGGAGGTACACTGCTCTGAGGTGGATGCGGTGAGAGATAGCAAAGTACCACAGGCGAATCGCTTCTTTGCAGAGGGGACATGACCCCATTCCCTCCTGTTTACATACAATATGGAAATCTGTTTGTTCTGATTAGAAAATGTTGCTCCGATAGTTGGGATTGAAAAACCCAAAGAGCATTTGTCAGTGCCCGTAGTTCTAGCAGGTTGATCTGCAGGGAAGATTCCTGTTGTATCCAGAGTCCCTGTGTGGTCAGGTCATTCAGATGTGCCCCCAAACCAGCTTGGAAGCATCTGTCGTCAGGGTGCATCAAGATGGAGGCATCTGAAAAGATGACCCGATGAATAGGTTTTTTAGGAGACACCACCACTGAAGGGACTTGATCAGTTGAGGGGTGATGTGCATCTTGTCCTCCACTGTGAAGATAAGACTCCACTGTGCTTGTGGCATGTGTAATCAAGCATAGCGGACAACATGGACAGTGGAGGTCATGTGTCCTAAGTCATAGCATTTCTCGAGCTGTTACTCTGCTTTGCTGTTGTACCCCTATTGCCAGCTCGATGAGGCGGGCACAGCAATTCTGTGGGACGAAAACTCAGGCCTGTTGAGTGTTTAATAGCGCTCCGATGAACTCCTGATGTTGGGTTGGAGCGAGGTGGGATTTTGGGAAGTTTATGATGAACCCCAGGTGTTAGAGCACTGTGATGGTGCGATGAAGGAAGAGGTTTACCTCTGGGGGGGGGGGGGGTGTTTCCCCTGATCAGCCAATCGTTTAAGTAAGGAAAGACAAATACACCCAAAGTGTGTAGGTAGGCAGCGACGACTGCCATGCATTTTGTGAAGGCCAGACCGAAGGGGAAAACCTGGTATTGATAATGGTTTCCTTGAAACATGAAGTGCAGATACTGACTATGCAAGGGATGTATCAATAAATGCATGTATGCCTTTTTTAGATCTAGAGAACACAGCCAATCGTATCTCTGGAGGTATGGTAGAAGAGTTCCTAGAGAAATCATTTTGAATTTTTATTGGACCATGAACTTATTTAGGTTTCTGAGATCCTATCTTCATACCCTATGCCTGAAGCCTCCTGTTTTCTTTGGAATGAGGTATGGAGAGCAGAAGCCCAACTTTTCTGGAGAAGAAACTCTATGGCACCCAGGGTGATAACCTCTTCTTTTAAGAGAGTGCTTTGAAAGTGTTTTGGGGATAATCCCCTCTGAAGCAGGTGGGGGGTAAGATTTTGAAGTGAAGCTGATAACCCCTTTGGACAATATGGAACGTCAACTGCTCTGATGTTATGAGATACCACCTGAGGGCATAGTAACAAAGTCTACCTGGGTTGGGGAACTGGCAGTGCTCTCTAGGAAGGAGTCAAAAAACAGGTGCAGGCTGTGTCTGTGCAGCAGGTTGAGACTTAGGAGCCTTACATTTCTTGGGCCGGCGAGGACACTGCTGCCTCTGCTGAGGATGCAGAGGATAAGGCAGCATTAGGTGGGTAAGAAGGATCGTATCTCTTCTTTTTAGAATAAAAAGATTTCTTGGGAAGAGCCTTCCTTTTGGATGGGTCAGCTGTTTTCCAGGAAAAGCATTTTAGGGTGAGATTTTTATTTATTTATTTAGACAGATTTGTATACGACCTTATCCTACAATCAAAGTGGTTACATGACATCACAATTGGGGTTACATTTAACATGTGGGTGCTCTACAACATTTAACATGAAGTATTTAACAACATTTAGACAGCACAATTGGAGGGTTACATTTAGCATTAGGGTATCTTCGTGAGACTAGTTGGGCTGATTGGGTATTGAGTTGGCGGGGGTAGTTGCAATACCGCTCGGGTGGGGATTGTTGTTTATCTGCTCATAGGTTTCTATAAAGAGCAGAGTTTTAAGTTTCTTGCAGAAGTCTGTGATGTCTTCTAATGCCCTTATGGTTGTTGGGAGGGAGTTCCATAGTGTGGATGCCATTAGTGATGGAGCTCTTCTTGAAGTATTTTGTTTAGTCTTGTGGTATCCTGCAGGTGGTGCTGATCATATTGTCATTATTGTTCCTTCTTAGTCTATTACTGATATCTCTTGTTATGATTTCTTGTAGTGCATCTGCCGAGAGATGGGTGGATGATTTTGAAGATAATCAGGATTGTTTTAATTTTTGCTCTGGCCACCACTGGGAGCCAGTGTAGTAGTAAGACGGGGGTGATGTGCTCAGATCTTGGAGTGTCAGTAATGATGAGTGCTGTAGTATTTTGCACCATTTGGAGTGGGTGTAGGGTATGCTGGGGGACCCCTGATATAACGAGTTTCCGTAATCAAGCAAAGGTGTAATAAGCACTTGGCATACTGTGCGGAAGTGGTCTTGGTGGAGTAGTGGTTTGATCTTTATGGTCCTCAAATGTTGATAGGCCTTGTTTGCGGTTTTGGTGATATGAGATTTCAGATCATGTTTTTTCAATCTCACCTGCTTTTTCACTCCAATCTTTGCCAAAAAGGTTTTCACCAGTATGTGGGATATTGGCCAATTTATGCTGGACCCATTGCTTGAGGTCTGATGCCTTTAACCAGGCCATTCTGCAAGCACCAATAAAGACTGCTGAAGCTCTGCTTGTGGATTCAAAGACATCAAAATAGGCACTGGTAAGAAACTTAGAAGTGTTCTGGCCCTGCTTGATGAGTGTCTGGCATGCATTCCCTTTATCCTCAGGAAGCAGGGGCTCTTAAATCCTTTACAGATCTGCAATGAGAATTTCATTTAACTCGTACCTGTTTTTTTTTCCAATGGCTACAGCATCATTCCTGCTTACAACAAATAAGACTTACTCCAGCTACTCTTCTTGGAGATTGGAAACTTAACTGAGATTACAACAATACATCCAAAGTGGCATCTTGTTTCTATGCTGCCTTTTGGTCACTTAACCCCCAGTCCCGACTGGGAGCAGAAGCTAACTAGGAATTGATGCAGGGCAACTTCCCACACAGCAGCACTGGGAGCGATTTTGGAACATCTTACTATGCCACTAGGCTGGAACTTTCTCACACAGTCTATTTTTTGTAGCACATTGTGCCCTGCTAACCCCAGTGCAACTTGACAAATGGAAATAAAAACATAACATAAGAAATGCCATACTGGGTCAGACCAAGGTCCATCAAGTCCAATATCCTGTTTCCAACAGTGGCCAATCTAGGTCACAAGTACCTAGCAGTTTCCCCAAAAGACACAGGTTCCACAATGCTTGAATTGGAGCAAGCAGTGGATTTCCCGGGTTCCCTTTAATAATGATCTATGGACCTTTCCTCAAGGAACTTTCCAAACCTCTTTTTAAACCAGGCTACACTAACAGTTTTAACTACATTCGCCAGTAATGAATTCCAGAGTTTCATTACACGTTGAGTGAAAAAATATTTTCTCTCATTAATCTTAAATAGGTTACACTGTAGCTATATTGCATGTCCCCTAGTCTTTCTATATTTTGATGGCGTAAACAATTGATCTACATTTACCCATTCAATGCAGTTACTCACTTGTAACAGGTGTTCTCCAGGGACAGCAGGAATCAGTCCTCATTTATGGGTGATGTCAGCACCAACGGAGCCCGCACGGAGCAATTCCCCAGCTTTCAAAGAAAGCCTTTGGGATTGCTACCACGCATGCGTGGTCCTCTTCCCACCCAAGGGTGCCATCTTGCTCAGTCAGGTCCCTTAGCTCGAGCCCTACCAAGCAGATGGTAAGGGAAGGACAAAAATTCAGCAACTCACCAGGGGAGGCGGGAAGGTAGTGAGGACTGATTCCTGCTGTCCCTGGAGAACACCTGTTACAGGTGAGCAACCATGTTTTCTCCAGGAACAATCAGGAAGTCAGTCCTCACTTATGGGACTCCCCACTACAAGCTACCGAACCTGCAACCAAAAAACACCTCCTTGAGGTCATGAGCAAAAGCCAAAGCCCGAAGGAGCCCGAGTCCTTGGGTCTTCAGGGCGAAGGCCTCGGTAGCAGTGAAGAAGGGACAGAGGGCAGGAGCTGCTTATACCCCAAACAGATTATGGAGTACATCCTGGCCGAAGGCGCTGTCCCGACGGGACTCCCTCTCCAGGCAGTAGTGAGTGGCGAAGGTATCCGTGGAAGACCAGGACGCCGCCCAGCAGATGCCCATCAGGGGCATGGAGCGCAGCGAGGGCACCTTGGACCGGACCCCGTGTGTGGTGACTCGACGATCCAGAGGGCACCCGCCTTCACATGGCCGAAAGCGATGCACTCCGCCAACCCAAACAGAGAAGGTGCGTTTGGTAACTGCCTGCCACGGCCTATTGGGATCGTAGGTTATGAAGAGCCAGCCAGACTTGTGATGTGTCTGGGTACGCTGCAAGTAAAAGGCGAGAACCCGTCTGCAGTCGAGTGTATGGAGAGCCATTGACGCCTGGTCGGCGTGGGGCCTCGGAAAAAAGTCATCAGGACTATCTCCTGGTTAAGATGGAAGCCAGAGACAATTTTAGGTAGGAATTTGGGGTGGGTACAGAGGACCACCCTGTTTCAATAGAATCTGGTGTAAGGGGCATCAGCCATGAGAGCCTGGAGTTCACTGACTCGGCGGCCTGAGGTCAGCACCACCAGGAAGGCCACCTTCCAGGACAGGTGCCAGAGCGAGCACGTCGCCATTGGCTCGAAAGGTGAACGGGTGAGCTGCATGAGCACCACATTCAGGTCCCATTCCGCCAGTGTAGGCCGGATGGGTGGGTTGGAAAGCAAAAGACCCTGCATAAAGCGATAGGCTAACGGTTGCCCCAAGAAGGGCTTTCCCTCGATGGGGAAGTGATTCGCCGAGATGGCGTTCAAGTGTACCCTGACAAAGTTCGACTTCAGCCCTTCCTTTGAAAGATGGAGGAGGTGCTGGAGGGATCCACGAGAATGGGTTGATCTGGAGCCCCGAGCACCAGACCAAGAAGTGCTTCCACTTGAAGGCATAGGCTCGTCTAGTGGAGTCCTTTCTCGAGGCAAGGAGGACTTCCACGACCTCCTCCAGAAGAGCCAGTGAGGCTAGGGAAACCCGTTCAGCCGCCAGACTGTGAGGGATAAGGAGGCTAGGTTCGGGTGCTGTCCAGCCCCTTTTCCTGAGTCAGCAGACCCGGAGCAGAACCCAGGGGAACAGGTGGTTCTGTCGACAGCTGAAACAGGAGCGGGAACCAAGGCTGCCGAGGCCACGAGGGTGTTACAAGGATCAACGATGTCTGATCCCGCTGAGCCTTTAAAAGAGTCCTCGCAATGAGAGGGAAGGGCAAGAATGCATAGAACAGGCTTGATTACTGTCCAGAAGGAATGCATCGAGGCTCTCCCTGCTTGGGTGCGATTCCGGCCCACAAAAGCAGGGGAGCTGCGTGTTCTGGCAAAGAGGTCTATCGCCAGTGTCCCCCAGCGGAGAAACAGCCAGCCCGCTACTCCTGGATCTAGCTGCCATTCGTGGGGGCGAAGAATTCTGCTGAGTCTGTCTGCCAGGACATTTTCCAGACCCACAAGGTAGGTCGCCTTGAGGGACAATTTCCGTCGGACAGCGAAGGAGCAGATGAGGACCGCTTCCCAGCAGATGGAGCGTGATTTTTATTTAATTTATTTATTTATTACAATTTCTTATATACCGCACTATTCGGTATCAGCGCGGTTTACATCATAACACAATGACCATAACAACAAGCTGTCTGGTTTTACATCGAACAGGAGTGTAAACTTGGATAACAGGGGTTAACTATATACATGAGATATTTACACAGAACAAGGTTAGGTAAAAATCACATACAAATGTAAGGGTCTTTCCAGAGTGGGTCATTTCTTCAGTGCCTCCCTCCTTGTTGATGTAGAACATCGCCACCCGGTTGTCGGTCTGCACGAGAACCGATCTCTCTCTGAGGTGGTCCTCAAAGGACCTCAGGGCCCACCAAATCGCCCAGAGTTCGAGAAAGTTTACCTGCTGCTGAGACTCCTCGGGCGACCACTGCCCCTGCGTGCACAGCGGCTCACAGTGGGCTCCCCACCCTAACAGGGAAGCGTCTGTCATCAGCACCGCATCGTTCTGCGGGGTCTGGAAGGGCCGATGACTCAAATCCATCGCAAGCAGCTCAGGAGAGGTATATAGAGCAGTCTGCAATGGATTTCAGCAGAGTGCCAAATCTGTTGAGGGGCTCACCCTCGAGGCCCACGGAGAAGTCTCCGAGCTCCTTGGCTAGATCGCGCAAGAACATACTGATGTACAGTTAGTATGCTTGAATGCAACAAGAGAACATGGAGCCTTGGTAGGCCTTGTGGCCCAGGGCATCCAGAGCTCTCGACTCTTGGCCAGGCGGCACAGAGGAGGGCGATTTAAGGCTCTTTTGCTTCCTCATGGCCGACTCCACCACCATAGAGGTGTGGGGAGTTAAGTTTTTCTGAAGCCCGGCCCATGTTGTACCTTGTACACTGTGTCAAGGTGCTTGCTCAGGATGGGGACCGAGGCAGGGGCCTCCCACATGCAGAGCAGCAGCCGAGATAGAATAGGAGGAACCGGCACAGTGAGTGATTCCCTGGGTGGGGACTCATACTGAAGAATATCGAGTTCTTCAGCACGAGGGTTCTCCTCAGCCTGAGTGGCCAGGTTAAGGGACCGTGCCATGTCCCGAACACCAGGAATGTGGTGCCCTCGGGTGGCAAGCGCAGCTGGAACGCGGGCAGTGACAGGTCAGACGGAAGATCCCGATGGGTATGGGTTTCTGGGACGATGTCCCCATCGGACTCCCACTCCGAGAAATCGGTCGAGGAGTCCGAGCCGGTTAGATCACCCTGTCCAATGGCCGGTGCCCGCTTGGAGCCAGAGGCCTTGGAAGATCTCGCCTCCGAGGAACGGGAGGGCGAGTGAGACCAACATCGAGGACCCTCATGAGGCCTGCGGCTCTCAGGGGTTTCCTGGACGGATTTAGGTATCCCACGAGAGGGACTCACGGTATCTGGGTGCAGGTCAGCAAAGCTGGCCGTGAGCGCCTGCTGGGAAGCAATGAACGCAATAACACTGCATTCCAGCACCAGCATGCAGGACTCCCACGTGGACGTGGGGCCCTGCGACGCCGATCCCAGGATCACCGGGTCAGGCATCAAGGAAGAGGGGGAGTCCTCACCAGGACAGCCCTCAGGAAACCAGGTGCCTTCGCCGGAGGCCTCCACTTCTGTGTGGGGTACCTTGCAGGGTCGCTCCCTGTCTGACTCTCGGGAACGCCAAAGGGGGCTGAGCAACCAAACGAGGGAGCGCTCGTGCTTGTCGAGGAGCCCCCCCAACAGACTTCAAGGCCTTCTTTTTGAGCTGCTCCAACTCAGGGGGATCCCTGGCCGGAGTGCCAACAACAGCACATTGCCAAAGAGGGGGGGACCTCACCAGGGGAGAGATGACAGAGGGTGTCACCGGAGATTCCGAGGCAGCCTTTCGGAAAATGTCTTCGGACTTCTGCTTACGGCTGAGAAGGGGCTTAGAGGACATTTTCTTGCAGAGCGAACAGAGCTCCCGATCATGGTCGGCTCCAAGGCACCACAGACAACAGTCGTTATTGTCCGTAAGCGACATGTTCCTAGAGCATCTATTGTATTTTTTGAAGCCAGTGGCCATGGGGGCAAAAATGGCCCCTGCAAGGTCGAAGACCTACGCGGCCAGCGGTTAGAGGAGAAAAAGGGCGCGAAGCCCAAACAAAAAATGAAGAAAAGAAAAAAAAAAAAAAAAAAAAGGACTATCCCCTAAAGCTCTAAAAATGTAGAGCATGGGAGGACGGTAGTGGACCAGTGCAATCAGAAAACAGAAAGGCCTGTAGGCCCAAAAATGAGAACTTTTTCCGAGGGACAAGGACGTGCATTCGAAGGGCTCTGCAGAAAAAGGGAGACTGAACAAGATGGCACCCTTGGGCGGGAAGAGGACCACGCATGCGTGGCAGCAATCACAAAAGTTTTCTTTGAAAGCTGGGGAATTGCTCCGCGCGGGCTCAGTCTGTGCCGACGTCACCCATAAGTGAGGACTGACTTCCTGCTTGTTCTTGGAGAACACTCCATTCATTAATTTATAGACCTCTATCATATCTCCCCTCAGTCGTGTCTTTTCCAGGTTGAAGGGCCCTAACCTTTTTAGCCTCTCTTCATAGGGGTATCCTTCCATCCCTTTTACCATTTTGGTGGCTTTTCTCTGTACCTTTTCTAATAACGCTATATCCTTTTTAAGATACAGCGACCACAATTGCACACAATATTCAAGGTGGGGTCACACCATGGAATGATACAGAGGCATTATAATATCCTTTGTTTTATTTTCCATTCCTTTCCTAATGATTCCTAGCATTCTATTTGCTTTCTTGGCCACAATGGGCAGAGGGTTTCATGTTAACCATGATGATGCCTAAATCTTTTTCCTGGGTAGTAGTTCCTAATGTGGAAATTTGAATCGTGTAACCATAGTTAGGATTGTTCTTTCCTAGATGCATAAATTTGCACGTGTCCACATTAAATTTCATCTGCCATTTGGATGCCCAGTCTTCCAATTTATCAAGATCCTCTTGCAATTTTTCACAATCATGGGTTTTAACAACTTTGAATAATTTTGTATCATCTGCAAATTTGATTACCTCACTCGTTATTCCTATTTCCAGGTCATTTGAAAGCAGCGGACCCAGCAGATCCCTGGAGTACTCCACTATTCACCTTTCTCCACTGGGAAAATTGGCCATTTAGCCCTACCCTCTGCTTTCTATGTTTTAACCAGTTCCTGATCCACAATAGTACACTGCCTCCTATCCCATAACTTTTTAATTCCGCCAAGAGTCTCTCATGAGGGAACTGGTCAAAGGCTTTCTGAAAATCCAGACACACTATATCAACTGACTCACCTTTGTCTACCTGTTCATTCACACCTTAAAAAAATATATCAGATTAGTAAGACAAGATCTTCCTTGGCTAAAGCCATGTTGGCTGTTTCCCATTAAGCCATGACTATCTACATGTTCAGTAATTTTGTTCTTTATAATGGTTTCTACCATTTTTCCCCAGAATTGACTTCAGGCTCACCAGCCTGTAGTTTCCCGGATCAGCCCTGGAACCCTTTTTAAAAACTGGCGTTACATTGGCCATCCTCCAATCTTCAGGTATTACAGATAATTTTAATGATAGTAGGTCTGAAATCTCTTATTTCAGTTCTTTCAACACCATTGGATATATACCATCTGGTCCAGGTGATTTGATACTCTTCAGTTTATCAAATAAGTGAAATACATATTCCCGATTTATCAATATTTCTTTCAACTCTTCTGTGGAATCATCTTTAAATACCATTTCACTCATGGGTAACTAACTTACATCTTCAATAAAGACCGAAGCAAAAAATTCATTCAGTCTCTCTGCTATGGCCTTGTCCCCTCTTAGTGCCCCTTTTACCCCTCTATCATCTAATGGTCTAACTGACACACTCAGTTTTTTTGCTACGAATGTACTTGAAAAAGTTTTTATTATGCATTTTTCCTCCACAGCAAGCTTTTTTTTTTTTATTCTCTCTTTGTCTGCCTTATCAATGCCTTGCATCTAACTTGCCAGTGCTTATGTTGTTTCCAGTTTTCGTCATTTGGCTCCTTTTTCCATTTCCTGAAAGATGCTTTTTTGGCTACAACAGCCTCTCTGACCTCAACTTTAAACCATGATGGCAGTTTTTTGGACTTCCTTCCACTTTTATTAAAGCGTGGAATACAGCTGGTCTGGTCTTCCAGACAGTATTTTTAAACAGCCATGCTTGATGTAAATCTTTAACCTTTGCAACTGCTCCTTTTAGTTTTTTCTTAACTATTTTCCTCATTTTATCAGTCTCCTTTTGAAAGTTAAACGGTGGTACTGTTGATTTCCTTGCCATCCTTCCTCCATTTATAAAATCAAACGCGATCATGCTATTGCCAAGTGGCTCCAACACCCTTATCTCTTGCACCAGATCTTGTGTTCCACTAAGGACTAGGTCCAAAATGGCTTCCCCTCTTGTCGGTTCATAACCAGCTGCTCCAAGAAGCAGTCATTTATTTCATCTAGAAACTAACTCCCTAGCATGTCCTGCCGTGATACTCACCCAGTCGATACCGGGGTAATTATTATTACTGTGCGGGAGCTTTTGTTAGCTTCCCTTATTTCTTTGAGCATTTCATCATCCATTTGTTTATTCTGGCCAGGCAGTGGATAGTACAGCCCCATTGCTATTGCTTTCTCCTTTCCCTTTTTACATGGAATTTCAATCCATAGAGATTCTACGGTGTATTTTGTTTCCTGCAAGACTTTAATCCTTTGTGACTCAATGCCCTATCTAACACAGTGCAACCCCTCCACCAATTTGATCTGCTCTATCATTACGATATAGTTTGCACCCAGGTATCACAGTGTCCCATTGGTTTATTGTTATTGTTTATTCAACATTTGATATACCGCCCCCCATTACATCGGGGCGGTTTACAATATAAAATAATAGGTTTGCAGCAGAAAAGAAAAGGAAGTTACAATAATCTGAAAGACAAAGGAGGCGAGGAGTAAGGACAGTTAAACAAGAAAAAGGGGAGGGAGGTCATAAGAAACTCAGAGAATCATTGAAGGCTAAGGAGAAAAGATGGGTTTTGAGGAAAGAATGAGATTTGGGGTAGGAGGGTGGTGGGAAGTGAGTTCCAGAGGGAGGGGCCCAGATAGAAAAAGGCTGATTTCCGAGTAGACTGTAGATGGGCTTTGGAGGGAGCTGGAGATGCAAGCGGTTGATAGGAATGAATCGAAAGCTGCGAGTGGAAGTGTGGAAGGTTAATAAATCGGAGAGATATTGAGGTTTGACAAGATAGATGGCTCGATGTACTAAAGTAAGGATCTTGAAGGAGACCCGGAATTTCAGCGGTAACCAGTGGAGATGCTGCAAGAGTGGGGTAATATGATCACGTGGGGAGGAGTGCAAAATCATCCGAGCGGCTGTGTTCTGTATTAACTGTAGTCGATGTTATTGATATTGAGAGATACCGGCATAAATGGTGTTACAAAAGTCCAATCTGGTTATGACCAGAGAGAGGAGAAGGGTAGTGAGGGCTTGAGAGGACAGGAATGGCCGAACGGCACAGATTTGGCGAAGACAGAAGATGGAGCGCCGTGAGATCTGGGAAATGTGATCATTGAAGGTAAGGTTGCTGTCAAGAATTATGCCAAGATAGCAGAGTTTAGAGACTAGGGAGATGCGGGTGCCCGAAAAGGAGGGAGTGAGTGACGGAGTGGGGGAGCTGTGGGTGAACCAGATTGCAGCAGTCTTAGCGACATTGAGCACTAGATAGTTGGAGGAGAGCCAAGAGGAGACTGAAGACAAACAGGTTTCCAGAGGGGTTATATCGGGGTGAGAAGGTGAAGTGTGATACAAAAGAAAGATATTGTTGGCATAATAACCTGAGATCCCTAGTTGTTGGATAAGTAAAGCTAAGGGAGCTAGAAAGACATTAAACAGTAAGGGGGCCAGAATCGATCCTTGCGGGACACCGCAAGAAAGAGGTAGATGGTCTGGGGTAGAACGAGTGGAGGTGACTGCAAAGGACCGGGAAAATAAGAATGAGTGAAACCAGTAATAAACAGCACCGCATCCCGTAAACGAGAAAGAAGGAGAGAGTGATCCACTAAATCGAAAGCGGCTGAGAGATCAAGAGATACTGCCACCGTGATGTTACCTTGGTCAAGAGAAGTGTGGATTTCGTTCATCACTGCTGTGATGGTAGTCTCGACACTGTAACCGGGTCAAAATCCGGATTGCCGGGGTGTAGAAAATGCGTCGAATCCAGATGGTGTGAAAGTTGTGAGAAGACTACCTTCTCCAGCAGTTTGGAAGCAAAAGGAAGATTGGACACTGGGCGATAATTTGCAAGTACGGAAGAGTCTAGTGAAGGATGTTTTAAAAGGGGGCGGACAAGGGCGCATTTCCAAGGGTGAGGAAAGGTACCACATGACAGACTGGAATTAATGATGGTCAGGAGAAGTTGAAGTAAAGCGGCGGGAGACTCAGAAAACCATGAAGAGGGAATAGGATCCAGAGGGCAGGTGGTTTTGGGAGTGGTAGACAATAGTTGGATGAGTTCCGGGGATGTAATAGGGTAAAAATTGGCCCAAGTGTATGATAACAGAGGGGACGGTGGGGGCGAAATAGGGGGAGAGGAAGTCAGGGCCTGGAGGCAGAGGGGAAGAGAGGAACGAAGGTCTTGGACTTTGGAGGAAAAGAACGAGGCCAGGCTGGTCGGGCTAGGTACTTGCACAGAAGTAAGAGATTCGCGAGTGGAGGAGGACTGAAGTTGGGAAAGTGTGTTCAAGGTGGTAAAAAGATGCCGTGATCTATTGGGGGTTGAAGCAATGGAGGTGGAGTAGAAGGAACACTTGGCTTGGTGGATACTAGATCGATAGTGAGCATCACAGGACTTAAAGAGTTGGTAGGAGGATGTAGAGCGGGATTTCCGCCAGAGATGTCCAGCTCTCTGCAGCTGGGAGCGTTGCAGATGAAGTCCGGTGTGAAACCAGGGGTGACGAGCGCGATGCCGAGGACAATGAGGCCTGGCAGGAGCAACTTGGTCAAGTGCGTGCGATAGTTCAGCATTCCAAAAGGCAACTTGGGAAGAAGGTGACAGGGACGAAAAATCAGGTGGGGGAGGGTGGTATACAGTAGAGAAGCTTTGCAAGGTTGTGCCGAGCTGAGGTGGCGAGACAGACGGGCGGGTAATGGAGGGGGAGATGGGAGGGGGGTACAGATCAAAGAGTAAACATAATATAGAAATGATCTGTCCAGGGAAGCAACACTGAAGTGGGTGATGAGATCTGAAATGAGGAATCCACTGGGGAAATAACTAAATCCAGAGTGTGACCAGCAATGTGGGTTGTCCTCCTTCCACCATGTCACTGAGATACCAATCATATCTAACTTCTCATTTAGTGCTATATATTCTAACTCTCCAGTCTTATTTTTTTAGACTTCTAGCATTTGCATACAAGCATTTCAGAGGCTGTATTTTATTCATATTCATCTGGTTATCAGTAGGCAGGGGTAATTTGGAATCTTTAAGCTCTGTCTGCTCTGTACTTAAGGGCATTTGGGTTACTTCTGTCTTGGCTGGAAACGTGCACTGAAGCTGCTTGAGTGGAATGCACGACAGGACCACGTGACTGCCAGGTACACAATAGGTAACAAGACTACTAACACATGCAGAAAACAGCAGGTAACCTCCACTTCGCACCAGCAGGCACCAGCAGTCCACTATAAATTGCGTCCCAGGCAGAATGAATCGGGAGTCCCCAACAAGGACAATGATGAGCTCAGGTCCTGGTATTCACCCTCCCGAGAGCCTCAAAGGATCCGTGCCAGACTCAGCTCTACTCCCCGGAAATTGTTTCACTGATTTTGCAGCACTGTATTTAAGATACTGGCAGGCAGATCTCACCGATATCCTTCTGCAATCTTTGTGGGAGAGCAGGGTGAGAGAGGAGCGGGGAGGGGCATTGACGTTGTGTGAGACTGCTGCACTCTTCTAGATCCTTTCAAATCCTTCCAATTTCTGGCTGCTCAGCAGGCTCTTATTATGATAAGCGCATGGAGCTGAACCAATTTTCCCTTCTCCTTTGGCTACCGAAAAGACCACAGTCTAATGGAACTTCTCAAGTTGCGCTCAAGTGAGTATGTCACCCTCAAGGTGGTCGTTCATTAACGTTTAATTAATCTTTTCCTCTCAATCTTCAGATTTTCTTCACAGAAGAGAAAATCCATCCACCATCTACTAGAGACAAAGAAATACTGAAAAGACCTCTGGTAGCTGAGGCAAATAGAAGCATGGGAGCGATGTCATTGAAACGTGGGCTTTTCATTGGTTCTTTGTCTCCACCAGCCCCCTTTGTCTGGACTGATCTAGCAGAATGATACAGAATCACAAATTGTTGCATCGAGCAGAGCTCTCAATGTCCTCTACTTTGTCTAGCAATTCTGCCTGCGATCGCTGTAATGCAGTTAGATGGGTGTTCGATTCTGCTGCTGTGTCTACTTGCTTCTCTACGTCTTCCACTTGATGACTAAGCTCAACAATGAGACGCTGTATATTTGCAGCCAATGCCATTAGTGCCGACCTTACCACCACCATTCTCTTAACCACCGTTGAAATTCTGCTGGGATAAGCTGCTCTTCTGACTCCAATCCAGTTGGTTCTCATAGTTCACCCAATCTGGCTCAGCTTTCCTTCTCAAGAACTTGTCAGGCACTATCTTGCCCATCTTGCATTGTCCTTGCAATGCAAACTCATACAGATCAAGTTATTTCTTCTTACTCATATCAAAACTCGACAATGTTGTTTCCACAGTCCAAGAAAATCAAAATGTTGCATTTTATCCCCCAGAGGGATCTGGCTGAAGAAAAGAGGAGCTCCAAACTCATCGTCATCTAGGTCACCATGGTCAATTTCTCCGTACTGATTACTTTTAATTTATAAATCTGTGTTCAGTGATTTATTTATTTAACAATCATTTATATACCGCATCTTCCATAGATCAGTTGCGGTTCACAATAAACAACAATTAACAAAGCAGAGTTTGTTTTACATGTAACATCATATAACCAAAAGCAATAAAATAAGTAAACAACAAATGTTAAAACTGAACAGCACGGAACAGTGATTTATGGGTTTACATGGCAAAAAAAATAAACCAAGAATGTCATGTTCAGGCACTGAAATTATTTTTAATTTATTTTAAGCATCTCTACATTTTAGATGTGCTGGATGGGCGGTGATCTATTGACTTCAATAAGTTATTAAAATCTCATGGAAAGGGGGGGCGGAGCCTGATGTCCAGCGGGTAGGACGCTTTGCGTTGAAGCTCCCGAGAGGCCTACTTAGAATCCTGACTTAATACCTATACAAATTTACTATTTCGCTCCGAGCTGACCGGGGCACCTCGGGGGGGATGGCGGCCCATAAACCAGCGCGCTTGGACTTCGGGTCTCCTTCTTCTCACGGAAAACGCTCCAAAACAGAGGTGTCTTCCCCACAGAAGATGGTTCCATTTCGTGAAAACCCCGAAATGCACCTGGAGATTTTGGAGGAAATACGCGGCGTGAAGGAATTGGTGCAGTCCGTCCAATGGAGAAGCGCTTCGAGCCATGCGAGAAGACTTTGGAGTGCTCCAGGACCGACTTGAAAGTCTTTCATTACGGCAGGACAACATGGCGGGGGTCCTCGACTCGCACGAGGTGCGCTTGGGCAAACTGGACAAGGCTGAGCGCCAGATACAGAATCTTCAAAAGGAGTTAGAAGATAGCAATAATCGAGCCCGTCGCAACAATGTGAGGCTCCTCGGAATGCCGGAGGGGGTGGAAGCAGGAGATATAAGAGAATTCTTGCTCAAAACTCTTCCCTCCTTGCTGAAGATCACTTTTCACAGAGAACTGGAAATCGATCGAGCACACCGTGTTCCTGCCCACATGGCGCTCAACCGCACGACCCCCCGGCCTATTATCTTTAGCTTGCTACGATATCAACAAGTGGAACAAATTTTACATGCTGCCCGAGCGAACCATCATTTGGAATTTGAAGGTCGTAAGGTCTCCTTCTTTCCTGATTTGGCAAAGCCTACCGTTGACCGTCGGAAGAAACTCCTTGCTTTTCGCCCTCGACTTCAACAGCTACAGGCTCGCTTTGGCCTGTTGTATCCAGCGAAGCTCCGAGTGACTCTCCACAACCAAACCAGGACGTTCGAAGATCCTGATCTACTATCAACATTTTTAGACTCCAAAGAAGCAGAGCAGATGCGCTGATCCCAAATCTTGGACTCTTATCTGCCGGCTCTATCCGCCATTTTGAAGGGCCCGATGCGGCGGTCATAGCCAAGCACAGAAATAGCCTGGACTTTCTTTCTTTCTCTATATGACTTTTGTTTTTTGGTCTCCTATCCCTTCATGATGTGTGCCTCGGTCGGATTCGGAGCACGCACAGTCCTACAGGTTATGTGTTTTTTCAATTTCGGCCTTCTCTGGGGTTTCTCCCCGCAGACACATGGTCGCCAGTAATTTTGGGGTTTTGCTTCTCCTCTACCGTACTGCGGTTTTCTTTGTTAATGTGGGGCGCTTCATTGTATTATATTAGCTTATTTTTCCTATGTCATGTGTACAGCCAGATACAGTCAGTTTGAGGGACATAGTGAAATTATGTGTGCTATCATGCTCAGAATTTTTAACTTTTCTGAATGGCCTTATGTAAAATCTTATCATTCACCGTCAAAGGCATTAATGGTCCACTCAAAGGAAAGAAAATCCTTAGCTATCTTAGCCATGAGCATGTTGATTTAGTGTTTCTTCAGGAAACGCATTTAAACTCTGCTGAAACACTGAAACTCAATGCTAAGCCTCACATGGTAGCTGCCTATTCTCCCACCGTTTCCAAATGGTACGGGATAGCCATTCTGGTTAGGAAGTCTTTGCACGCTACTGTACCTGATATTAGCGCTGACAAGGAGGGTAGATGGGCCCGTGTACACCTTGAGGTTGGAGATAGTGAATTCACGTGTATTTGCATTATGCCCCGAATGTGGACAACCCTGCTTACTATGCAAGTATTGCGCAGTTGGCCTTGGCCTCTGCCAATGCTCCATTAATACTTGGTGGCGATTTTACTCAAGTGTTCCCTCAATCTTTTCTTCTCAAACAAGGTGCTCGTTGGTTGGAAGATCCAATACCGAGTAGACCTGTGTGGCTAGATATAGAAGCGGACCTTTGCAAACCGATTCCTCTTACCTTTCTCCCTGGTATGACTCTCCCATCAGACTCCCACTATCCACCAATGCTTTTAGACACTTTAGGTGCCTTTAATACTCTTATGCACTCTTTAGACTCCCGACTCTGGTCAGTGCAACTTCAGCATCGCCTTCGGAGCACTAGAGGACTCCCGCCATCGGCATTCTCTACATAAGGTTGCTTGGAGACTTTCCGATCTCTCGGTAGTTCACCGGGTGTAGCATCCACTTTTACTAAACCTTATGTAATGCTATAACTAGAGATACCCCTATAGCGCAGAAAGTATGGGAGAGAGAATTGCATGTGACTTTGACCTCGGAGCAATGGAGCCTTCTCTGGAGTAGAGGGACACGGGTTCCCGACCCGCCTCACTCACTCAGACCCTCTTCTTTCTAGCCCACCGGTGTTTTTACACTCCTCACAGATTAGACAAATGGAACACTACTCAGGGCAATGGTTGCTGGACACGTCCTGCGGCCATTGGTTCATTGCCTCATGTTATGCATGAATATCCCGCACTACAGTATTACTGGCGTCGGGTCTGGGGTCGTATTTAGTCTATCTCGCACTCTCAGGAGCCCCTTTCTTGGAGGATAGTGGGACTTCGCCCAGTTGCGGGGATCCCCTCTCTCCCAAAAATGGCTTATCTCCTTTCGAACTTTATGCTTGGCATTGCTATTTCCCTAATTAAGTAATACTGGAAAATTAGCTCCCATCTGAGCCCCAATGAATGGTGGAATCATGCTTGTCTTTACAGTAAATATGAACAAATACCTCGTCTGTTCGCTTCCTCCGTTCAGACTCCTTCTCATTGGTCTCAATGGAAGATGCTCAATGACTATGTACATTTTGCTAAATGCTCTCATCTGACTGTCTAACTTTGTATATATCTCTGTCCCATGATCATGCTGTATTGTAGATACTCTTTTGATCGTTTGATGTATAATCACTGTTAATTGGAAGCGCTCACATGCTGATATAATCGGGTAGAGAAGAAGCATCGGGGTGGGGGGTAATGGGTTTACTTTTCCTTATTGTATACTTGTTTTGTCTCTTTTGGTGTGTTGTTTCTTTTGTTTGTTGCAAAATGAAAATAAAAGTTTAAAAAAAAAAAAAAAAAAATCTCATGGAAAGGTCTAAAAGTATGAAAGAACTTGGGCAGGGGTGAGTGCTCCAAGATTGCAAATTCATTTAAGGCACCTTGCAGAGACACTCTTCATAGCGTAAGGCTTTTAAAATCATGCTCATACCAGCTCATGCAGGCCAGACAAAAAAGACACTTCAATACCAACCTTGTACTGGCCACCCTCCAGTTATCTAGTGCAAAGGATGAAAGCTGCAGCACTAGGCAGGCAACATCAGATTAACTGGGGGAAGGGTATAAGGCATAGGGCAACCACTTGTGCATATGAAAGTATTTTTAGCCTTGTTCTGTTCTAGTTAACATCTAATGATTTAATGGCTTAGAATACATAAAAAGATGGCAGTGAGATATTAAGTGACAGATTAAATGAAACTGTATTGGAGAATCTCAAAATTAATTTTCAGCTGCACGACAAAGTGAATTTTCTGGTGCACCACTAACTTTAACTGCCACCCCATGCCTCTGCAGCAGCACTCTCTCAAGATCCTGTTGGTTAACCTACATTTCTTTGACAGCGTTCCACAAAAAAAGCAAATTAAAATGTAAGCTCATTTATGTCAAAACATGCACAGAAATTGAATTCAAAGCTTTGCACTGACTGAACGAATTTGCATGTTTTACTTTCATGCTCTATTGTAGCAGAGCATCAAAGATATTCCAACTGAAGCAACATGATTGGCCCATTTGGCTGATCAAGGGTTTTTCATAGACAAGTAGTCGTGTAATTTCTTAGAAGAATTTTAACTAGAAAACTAGCAAAGTATGAAAACAAGGATATAAAAAAGTGATACTAGAATAAATCAAAAGCATTCTCAAAAATTTCTCCTCCTTACTATATTTTTAATTTTACAGTGTTCTTTACGCTGATTTCTGAGAGATACCATGATAGAATTCTATTAGACAGCTCCAGAGACACACTTTTGGAAAATTTCATCTCCTCATGATGCAAAATGGAATGCAAATTTACGCATGTGGAAAGCAATTTTGCAACAGGGCATCATGTGTAGAAAGCCTACTTGTTTTTATAAAACATTAACAGTAGGAATGGACAGATAGAGGGATACCAGATTCCCCAATAAGTAAATGAAAATAGATTAATTTCTTTATACAAATCTCTAAAATGTGCTGAACTTTGGTACCAATAACCATCACTCAGAAGTTTATCTTTTCACCTACTTCTTTTAAATAGAATAAGATATTATGATCACAAGAGCTGTGTAACTGTTTTAAAATAGTTTAAGAACATTGTTAACACAAGCATAAAGAGTAAACATACGCTATGAACTGTACAACCATACTTCATTGTACAGTCTAGGTCACTGTTGGCACAGTGTAATTTCTGCAGTTATAAATAACTTTTTCATAATCAAGTAAATTTCATCTAATACACTGTAATCAGCTCTTATTCTGTAAAAGAATTCTAAAGACACCCTGTGTTATTTCATGTTTATGATTAATGTCGTAGTTACTTTGTTATTTTATTATAATGAAAACAGTCTCTATAGGGAAGAACCTTTGATCCAACATAACTAGAACTGTGCTGTGTCTACAGATCCTCTGTTGGCTTCCCTTTGAGCTCAAAGAAAGAGTAACTTTGTGTTTGAGTATATGTATTCTGTGTTAATCTCTGAATGTTTCTCACTGCTTGAAGGGACCAGAGGAGTCCGATAGAGCTGAGGTATTGTGACCAGATCATAGGTAATCTTTCATTAACATGTGTGGCACACATCTTGAATGTAGATGCAATCATATACACTTGCTCAAGAACAGGAGTAAATGTTTGCATGTATGCATGTACTTTGTAATATACCTTGATCTAGATACGTATGTGTATTAATTCCGCATGCACTACACCTGAGATTACATTTATTTATTTATTTATTTCACATTTCTTATATAGCGCCTTTCATGATATCAAGGCGGTTTACATTGAACAGGGCATTATAACTTGGAGATAACTATTTACAGGGAATCTAGACTATGCCTACTGGCAACATATGGCTGCACAGAGAAGGGCCAATAAGCTCCGCCCCAGCTAGTTCATCTCCTTTACCCCCAGATACCAAATTAATCGAGTAAGCCGCGTGCAGGAAGCATAGACTGGAACAGCCAGCACATGATTGGCAGCCATCACAGCAATGGGGATCAGATGCACAGATCAGGGCCTGTAAGCTCCGCCCCTAATCACCTTCAGTATCATTAAAACCTTGCAGTCTACTAGGCAGGTCCCTGTGGGGAGAGCCTTCGCCTAAGGGTCAAGCCAAAGTGCTCTTAGGCGTGACCCTTAAAAGATCCTTAGTTCCACATAGAAACAACTAGCAAAAAGCCCCTGAGCACATAAGACCAGCGATCGCAGCTCAAATAAGGTATGAGGTAAACCTAACCACACAGACTGCACCCAGCGACTACACACACATCAACTAAACCTCCTGAGAACATGCACAAATAGTTAAGCGACAAGCCTAAGTGAACACCAAATCACTAGAGACCATACAACAATCATGCATAGCTGGCAATTATATATATATGTTTTACTTGGAATTATTTTACTAGCCATAGTGGCCCTAAAAACTAACACCTAATGCATCCCTACACTAGGCAGAACTCACAGACACAAAGCCAATAAAACAAACTACAACCCAGGTTATAGAAGCACCCAAAGATTCATACAAGTTCAATCTCTCCACTGTACTCCAAGCAGCACAAAAACTATCCACTGCAATAAACAATAACTAAAATGTGTCCTTATCAATGTACACTCAATACACAACAAAATCCCAGTCTTCATGGACTATCTCAAAGGCAACTATCCAGATATTTTAAGTATCATAGTCTAAGATATCAGCAACTGACACGGTATAACTCAAACTAAAAATAGATGACTATAAGTGGTTTAACTTCCTAAGATCTAACAGAAGAGTGCTAATCCTAGCCAAATCATACCTAGATTTCCAAAACATACACAACATAAGCAAAAATGAAATGAATATTATAACTATCACACTTTTCTCAATATCTACCATACAGAGCTCCAACAGCCAGCTGCAACGAACTGACCAAGGTACTTGAGATAGTATGCAAGAACATTCTAGAAAGAAGCCTAATCCTATCTCCAACAAAGCCAATACCATAAATCTTATCTACAGAGCCCCAAATGCTCCAGCTGATGATTTCTCAAACATAATTGATCTTGCTATTAATTCTAAAGATCCTGACAAACCTAACTGGCTCCTTGGAGATTTCAACCTGGCATCCACACTGCCATCAGTATCAAACTCCTTCCTTGATGCTATGGTCAACCTACATTATAGACAAATCGTAAAACACCCTACTCATAAACAAGGAAATCTCCTCGATTTCATCTTTGCCCCATCCTCATCCGTTTACTCGCTAAACCAATTTGAGCTCTCAACAACCCCCGTCCCCTGGTCCGATCATAACCTTATAACATTCATCATACCAGCTGAGGAATCCCCAAGCAAACCATCAGATATCAATTCACTGTCAAAACTCTCACGATTTAGACCATTTGACAGAGACACATTCACTTCCCAAACCATCCCAAAACTCTCTCAAATACCCGACAACATCAATGAGACTGTATTGCACTGGAACAGTGCCATTGGATTATCCGCTCAGCTCCCCACCACAAACAATCGAACCTCTATCAATTCGCCTATACACAAGAAACAAAACGAGCCATGGTTCTCTGCTGAGTTACGAGCCTCCTTACATCAACTGAGGAAATTAGAGAGAAAATGGAGACACTCTCTGAATCCTGATGACCAAGCCACTTACTTATCTCACTTGAAATCCCATCGTCAGCTAACCTGGGACAAGAGAAAAGAATATCATGCAAGACTCCTTAACTGGTCTCTTAACAAATCGAGAGATCTCTTCCAATTAGTAAAATCCCTAACTAGTGAACCTACTTCACCACAACATGAACATGTACAACCACAACTATATGCTGACTACATTCAGTCCAAGATGATCAAAACAACAACGGCAATCTCAAGTGAAACCACACAACCTTCCAATATTCAGTTCATACTTGATAAATTCTTATCTCCAACTCCGAAAACAACTGAAGAAATTATAACCTCCATCAATGCCACCACCGCCCCTAATGAACAATGCCCAGCTCACTGGATCAAAGCACTGAGAGCAGAGCTTAGTCCATACATAGCAGTCATAGCTGACCAATCACTCAGCACAGGGATATTCCCAACAGCTCTCAAACAGACCTCCATTCGTCCCTTACTGAAAAAAAATAAACTGGATCCGAAAAAGGAAGACTCTTACCATCCAATCTCAAGCATTCCCCTATTAGCCAAAATCCTAGAAAAGGTTACATTGAGACAACTTCAACAACACATTGATTCCGAAGCACCACTAGACCCAAACCAGCATGGGTTCAGAGAAGCACATGGAGTTGAAACTCTTCTAACTTCTTTAATGAACACGCTCATTAATACAATAGATATTAGAAATGGAGTTGCAATGGTCTTCCTAGACATAGCGGCAGCTTTTGACTCCGTTGACTATGATCAACTGCTAGCCCGGCTCCATGAAAAAGGGATACAAGGAACTGCTTGGAACTGGGAACTGGTGCAAATCATACTTGGAGGATTGCTGGCAACAGGTTCGGATCGGTAACATTACGTCCCAGCCTTTTCGACAAAAACAAGGAGTACCGCAGGGTTCCTCCCTCTCGGCATTGCTATTCAATATCTACATGCAGCCAATCTGCAACATCTCCCGTTCATTCGGAATTTCATGCCTTATCTATGCTGATGATGTGCTTCTATTCACACCAATTAATGTGATGAAACCTGACTACATACCTTTAATCACCTGCTTCAATGCAATCTCAGATTGGCTGCTCACACAAAATCTCCGAATCAATTTTAAAAAAACAGAAGTCTTGATTGTCACAAGGAATAAAGACTTCTCTCCTCCAACAACGTTAAGAACAAGAGATGCCGATTTACCATTCAAAACCACGATACGTTACCTAGGTGTCATACTCGACCAGCGGCTGGAATTCAAAGAACACATAAAAAGTACAGTAAAATCCATCTACCACAAGATCAGGACTCTACGACTTCTCAGACCCATGCTTGAACCAAATGATTTCCGCAGAACCTTCCAAACATTAGTCATCCCGCACTTTGACTACGCCAACATTGTACTGCATGGCCTTCCCAAGAGCGCGCTGAACCCACTACAGTTGGCCATGAATACAGCAGCCAGGGTTTTATATGGGGCTTCAAGGAGTCAACATATTACTCCCATCCTGTTTGAACTTCATTGGCTCCCAATAACATGTAGGATCTTATACAAAACCCTTCTTTTGACCTTCAAAGCGTTCCAACAAATCTCCCCATCCTCACTTTCTGACCTCCTTCACCACTCTCAAAACACCAGATCTAGAAGATCTGTAACAGAAAACACCCTAATGATCCCAAAAGACCTAGCAAAACTCACCCGGACAACTACCATGAGAGCATTCTCATCCTTTGCCCCTAGATGCTGGAACATGCTGCCACCTAACATCAGATCACAAAAAGACCTGTCCCAATTCAGAACATCTCTAAAAACACACCTCTTCCTTCAATACTTCACCCAAAGCATTAGCTCCCGACCTCCTCCCTTTCCAACCCAAACCAACGACTATGGTTAGTCAAGTAATTCTCTAAACTGCATTGCTCGCCCCAGATTAAAATCTCATGCATCCTTAACCTATGAAGCTCAAAACTTATGCTAATTTGCTATAAATGGCTGTGAATATTTGTTATTTATCTTATCTTTAACCCCATTTATCCCTGTTTCACTCCCTGTTATCTGTAAACTTGACATATGTTTTATGCTTAAGTACAAAGTTGTTAAAATGTAAACCGCGCTGATGATGAATAGTGCAGTATATAAAAACTGTTAAATAAATAAATAAAATAAATAAATAAATATTCAACCTCAATGCTCTCTCTAGAAACCATACAAACATGTTCTTAGAAGCCATAAATTTACAAGACTACCAGCAGATATTAAATGAACCAACTCCTGTGAAAAGAAACGTGCTAGACCTTATTTTCACACCCAAAGACATAATATCAGATGCTAAATACCCAGCTCCTCAAATTTTTCCAGTACCATGGTCAGACCACAACAAACTTCACAGCACTTCACAACTGCAACACTAACAATGAAATATACATCCATACCACAAAGGAAGATTCCGGAAGTTTCATAAACAACCATTCCTAACAGAAATTAACCCTCAGCTATAGACCAACACAAGCAGATTCACTGATTAACAAGCTGAATGAGACCATAAACAAAGCAGCAGACACAAACAAAACACAACCTGGTTCAAAAAGAAACTAAGAAGTGTAAAAAGAGAAATAAGAACCACCGAGCGAAGATGGAGGAACTCTAAAACAGAAACCCAAGAGACCTACATGAACAAACTAAAGGAATACCGCTCCATGGTCATAAACAAACATAAAAAATGCCATACTGGGTTACACCAAGGTCCATCAACCCAGTATCCTGTTTCCAACAGTGGCCAATATAGGTCACCTGTACCTAGCAGTTCACCCAAAAGACACAGGCTCCACAATGCTTGTATTGGGGCAAGCAGTGGATATTCTGGGTCCACTATAATAATGGTTTATGGACCTTTCCACCAGGAACTTGCCGAAGCATTTTTTAAACCTGGCAACACTAACAGCTTTTACTATACAACAAAAAAGGAATATCGTTTCCTGGACCATGGGCTGCTGTTCCAAGGGTTGCAGAGCAGAGATGGCATCCATCTGTCCAAGAAAGGTTGACGTGCCTTCAGTACCAGACTGGTTAATCTACTGAAGAGGGCTTTAAACTAGATTCATTGGGGATGGGTGAAGAAAGCCCCCAGGTAAGTGAAACATTAAATATCTTTATGGAAATGGGTAAAAGGGCCAACATATGGAAAGCGGTGTGTATAAATGCCCATAGCATGGGAAATAAGATCCCATGATGTTGAAGCTTTAATGGGAGAGGTTGACTTGGATTTACTGGCAGTTACAGAAACATGGTTCACAGAAAACCATGACTGGAATGTAACTATACCAGGCTATACTTTATTCAGAAAGGGCAGGGTAGGAAGAAAAGGAAGAGAAGTGGCACTATATGTAAAAAAATATTAAAGCTTTGGAACTACAGAGCTTAAAAGGCGAGAGCAGGTACAGCACAGTTACTTACCTGTAACAGGTGATCTCTGGGAACAGCAGGAATTAGTCTTCACATATGGGTACGTCGGTACCGACGGAGCCTGCACGGGAATGCTCCCCAGCATCCAATCAGAAAGCTTTTGGGAGCATCCCTCGCGCCTGCGCGCTGACTTCCCTCCTTTCCCACTGCCTCTCCTCAGTTGAGTTTCATAGCTGAGACAGAAGGAGAGAAAGAGGAAAGGAAGATAGAAAGATACAACTCCTAGGGGAGGCGGGTGGGTTGTGAAGACTAATTCCTGCTGTTCCCAGAGATCACCTGTTACAGGTAAGTAACTGTGCTATCTCCAGGAACAAGCAGGAATGAGTCTTCACATATGGGGACTCCCTAGCTCTGGATGCCAGAGGGAGATCCCATAAAATGCGTATTCCTGGAACAGGATGGCATTTCCCAAACCTGGGCCTCCGGCATCCCTTAAGGGATGGGGGGTAGGAGTTGAACAGAGAAGAGCTGTAAGGAACAGCGAATCTAAAGACTACAGAAGAATGAGTCTTTAGAATGTATGTCATGTATCATGCTCCTTGGCCAGTGCCAAGCACACTCACTGGGGATGATCGCGGTCCTGTCAAGAGGGAATCGGATCAAGACCTCGGCCGAGGATTGACTCGAGGCCAAAGGACCTAGAGGATCAGCTCAGCCTCTGGGAAGAGTACCAATGCGATACCGGAGGCGAGTATGAAACTCAGAGAGATAATCAACATTTTCCAGGGACAAGTCAGATAAACGTCTGAAGGGCTCCACGGAAAAAAGGAGACTGAGCAAGATGGCACCCTTGGGTGGGAAAGAGACCACACACATAGGCTTTCTTTGAAGGATGAGGGATGCTTCCACGAGGGCTCAGTCGGTGCCGACTTCACTCATATATGAGGACTGACTTCCTGCTTGTTCCTGGAGAAACCCTCTTAACCTCAATCATGAACAGGCTCATAAAAGGAACCCAAAATACCCATCAAGGATTCATATTAATATTCCTCGACATCAACTACAACACCCTTTTAAAAACTACTACAAACAATAGGAATCCACGGTGCTGAACTAAAGTGGTTCAAGCCTACCTCCACAACCAGACTTCAACAAATAAATATCGGTGCTCTCAACAACCCCCTACCCTCAGACTCAAGGAATCCCCCAAGGATCCACTCTCTCAGCATTACTCTTCAACATGCAACCACTCTGCTCAACTATCCAATCACACAACATCTACTATCATATCTACGCTGATGATATCATGCTGTATGCACCATTTGACCCAAAGTAGCCATTCTACACTGGCCTACAACAATGCATCACCGACATCTCCTAATGGCTTGCCAAAAACCACCCTTCCATAAACCTCAAGAAAACCAAAGCCATATTCATCACCAAGAACAATTCATTCACCCCCTCCCCCTCATCTATCACCCTAAACACAGAAATAAAAGTCTGACCCGAAGTAAAATATCTGGGAGTCACCCTACATAACCACTTCACCCTGAAAATGCAGATAAATAACAAAGCAAGGACAGTCAACTACAAGACCCAATCCCTACTGCACCTCTGCTCACTACTTGATCCATCTGACTTCCGCTCAGCATTACAAGCCCTGATTATTCCTCACATCAACTACTGCAACTCCTTCTACCACAGACTACCTCACTCAGCCCTCCTACCCCTTCAGACAGTCCTCCACACCACAGCCTGGATCACATATAAGAGATCACAGAGCGAGGAAGACAGGCATCTATATTTGGAAAACCCTAGAGAGGCTGGCAAAGTAGTCAGGAAAGCAAAGGTTCAAAAAGAAGAAGAAATAACCAAAGCAATAAAATGGGGGGGGGGGGGGGGGAGATAAGACATTTTTCAGATATGTCAGTGAGAGAAGCAAAGGCAAAAATGGTATTGTCAGACTCAAGGATGAAGGGGAGGAAATTGTAGAAGCTAATAAGGATAAAGTGGAATTGCTTAACAAATATTTCTCTTCTGTGTTCACAGATGACGGGCCAGGAGCAGGACCTCAGACAACATCCACAAACAGGAAGAAAAGCGATGGGCTCTCAAACAATTTCAGAGGACAGTGTTTGTGAGGAACTAGCTAAACTAAAAGTGGACAAAGAAATGGGACCAGATGTGATACATCCAAGAATATTGATGGAACGTGGGGACGTCCAGCGGCTCTACTGACGGACTTTTTCAATACCTCTTTGGAGTTGGGGGTGGTGCCAGGACAAGAGAGGCACATGCAGTCCCTTTACACAAAAGTGGAAGTGAGGACATGGTTGAAAACTACAGGCCTGTTAGTTTAACCTCAGTGGTGAGTAAATTATTGGAAATGCTGCTGAAAGAGAATATACTGAGGTATTTGGAGTCCAACCGATTGCAGGATCCGAGGCAGCATGGATTTCACAAGAGAAGGTCTTGTCAGACAAATCTGATTGATTTCTTTGACTGGGTGACCAGGAAGTTGGACAGAGGGAGAGCCCTAGATGTGGTATATTTAGATTTCAGTGAACAATTTGACACTTCTGCACAGGTGAATTATAAACAAACTAAGCACTCTTAGGATGGAGCCTAAAGTTACCGATTGGGTTAGAAATTGGTTGAGTGGGAGGCGGCAAAGGGTACAGGTAAATGGAGTTTACTATAAGGAGAAGGTGGTTACCAGTGGAATGCCGCAGGGATCTGTCCTTGATACGATTCTTTTTAACATCTTTGGTAGCAATATTGCAGAAGGGCTGTCAGATAAGGCTTGCTTCTTTGCGGATGATATCAAAATCTGCAAAGAGTAGACACCCAGGAAGGTGTAGATAACATGAGGAGGGATCTAGCTAAGCTTGCAGAATGGTCTAGAATTTGGCAGCTGAGATTTAATGCTAAAATATGTAGGATCGTGCATTTGGGCTGCAACGATCTAAGGGAATAGTACAGTATAGGGGGTAACATACTTCTGTCCACGAAAGAAGAACGGGACCTCGGCGTGATTGTGTCCGACGATCTCAATGTAGCTAAACAGGTAGAAAAGGTGACAATGAAAGCTAGAAGGATGCTTGGGTGTAGGGAGAGGAATGGCCAGCAGAAAAAAGGAGGTGATAGTGCCTCTGTATAAGTTTTTGGTGTGACCGCATTTGGAGTATTGTGTGCAATTCTGGAGACCATAACTTCAAAAGGATATAAACAGGTTGGAGTCCATGCAGAGGGTGACTACTAAAATGGTTAATGGTCTTCTTCATAAAGCATATGAGGACAGACTTAAGGACCTTAATATGTATACTTTAGAGGAAAGGCAGGACAGAGGTGATATGATTGAGACGTTTAAATACCTCTGTGGCATAAATGCACAGGAGGAGAGCCTCTTTCGACTGAAAGCAAGCTCTGCTACAAGAGGAAATAGGATGAATGTAAAAGGTAATAGACTCAGGAGTAATATGCAGAAATATTTTTTTATGGAAAAAGTGGTAGATGCGTGGAATAGAAGTCTCCAAGTGGAGGTGGTAGAGATGAAGACAGTATCTGAATTCAAAAAAGCATGGAACAAAGAGGCTCTCTAAAGGAAATAAGGCAGGGGTTCTCAACCCTGTCCTCGGGACCCACCTAGCCAGTCGGGTTTTCAGGATAACCACAATGAATATGGCATGGCAGAGATTTGCATATAATGGAGGCAGTGTATGCAAATCTCTCTCATACATATTCATTGTGGTTATCCTGAAAACCCAACTGGCTAGGTGGGTCCCGAGGACAGGGTTGAGAACCCCTGAAATAAGGGGACTCTTGTAGTGGGTGATCTGGAAGGGCAGACTAGATAGGCCATGTGGTCTTTCTGCCATTATGTTTCTATGTTTAATATCGCTCTGACTTCCAGCAGGTTGATCTGCATTTCGGATTCCCTCTGGGACCAGCAGACTTGTGTTTGGAGACTGTCGCAATGCGCTCCCCAGCCCATTAGACAGGCATCTGTGGTGAAGAGCTTCTGGGGAGTGGGTGCCTGGAAGGGCATCCCAGTCTGAAGGTGGCATGGGTTCTATCATCATCTGAGGGAGCTTACTAACTGGAAGATCACCTGCACAGTGTCCTTGAGCCTGCCTGTGGCTTGGGCCCACTGACAGCAGAGGCACCACTGGGCTGCTCTCATGTGCAGGTGGGCATTTGGTATCACATGGTCCATGGAGGTCATGTGTCCCAGCAGGCGGAGGAGAAGCCAGGTGGATAGTGTCCTGTGCTGTTGCACCTCCGCAGCTAATTCCCTGAGAGGTTCTGACCTCTCCTGATGAAGGCTTTTTCCTGAAGGGTGTCCAACTTCACACCTATGAACTCTAGGCGCTGAGCCGGAGTGAGGTGGGACTTGGGGTAGTTTATGACAAACCCCAGATGCTGCAGGGCGTTTATGGTGCGGCACGTGGCGCATTGTGCAACTACATCTGTGTCCCCTGTTATCAGCCAGTCTTCCAGATAAGGTTAGACAAAAGCCCCTTGAAGCCTGAGGTGGACTGCAACTACCGTGAGAAACTTTGTGAAGACCCTTGGAGACGAGGTCAGACCAAAGGGTAGCACCCTGTATTGGTAGTCCTGTCACCCCACCATGAACCAGAGGTATTTTCTGTGGCTGGGGTGAATGAGGATGTGAATGTAGGCATCCTTTAGGTCTAAGGAGCAAAGCCAATCTCCCTGCTAGAGGAATGACAGTAGCATTCCAAGGGAGAGCATCTTGAACTTCTCCCCGACCAGAAACTTGTTGAGCTCTCGCAGGTCTAGAATGGGCCTGAGGCCTCCAGTCCTCTTGGGGACAAGGAAATACCTGAAGTAGAAGCTGGTGCCCCAGAGGGTTTGTGGCACTGGCTCCACTGCTCTGTCCCGTAGTAGTCCTGCTAGCTTGGTGAGGAGCAGGGTTTGGTGGAGAAGAGGCCTGGTGGGTTCTCCCGGGAAGTATGAGGGCAGTGGCCGATGTAGGTGGAGGAGGTAAACCTCCTTGACCACTTGTAACAACCAGGTATCGGTGGTGATGGCTGTCCACCTGTGGGCAAATAGGGCTAGGTGCCCCCATGTGCGCAGCAGAGGACCTCCTGGGGACTGGAGGTCACGCCATGGCAGTCAAAAGCTTCCCCAGGCTGAGCCCAAGCCGGTGCCTGGAGCTTCGGGGATTTTTGTTTTCTGGGACCATGTCCCTGGCCCTTCAGCTGTTGGCTCTAATAAGGGGACGAGAAAGCCTGGAAGTGCAGAGTGCCAAAACCCTCTTTCTTCATCGGAAAGAAGGGCTTTTTCCCCCCAGAGTTTTCTCCCAGGGTTGCACCAAGATCTTCTTTGATAGACTGGTTCTCATGACATACTCGGTCTGTAATCTCTGCTGCTTTATCGACCATGTACTTCCCGAATAGGTTTTCACCTATGTAGGGGACATCAATTAGTTTGTCCTGTACCCATTTCTCCAAGTTGGATGATTTGAGCCATACTTGGTGTCATGCCCCGATGCCAGTGGCTGCTACCCTGGCTGATGACTCAAAGCCATCACAGGCTGCTCGGGACAGAAACTTTGAGCATTCTTTTACTGCCGAGGTTAGGACCTTGAACCTCTGCAGGGGTCACCCTCGAGGCCTGCTGCGAAAGTGTGGTTACTCACCAGTAACAGGTGTTGTCCTGGAACAGCAGGAATCAGTCCTCACATATGTGAGACATCGGCGCCAACAAAGCCCATGCGGAAGCATTTCCCCAGCTTTTAAAGAAGGCCTTTGGAATATGCTACCAGGCATGCGTGGTCCCCTTCCCGCCCAAGGGTGCCTTCTTGCTCAGTCAGATGACATAGCTAGGATGGTAGCAAAGAAAAATTAAAACAAGATAGGGAGTCAACTCCCAGGGGAAGGCTGTGAGGACTGATTCCTGCTGTCCCTGGAGAACACCTGTTATAAGTAAGTAACTATGCTTTCTCCAGGAACAAGCAGGAAGTCAGTCCTGTCCTCACATAAGGAACTCCCTAGCTCCAGCTGCTGAGGATCAACCACGACAGCACCAACAGCAACCAAGTCGGGTAGCCATGAGATGCAGAAGGTGAGTCCCCAATTGAGAGACACTGCAAGACCCTAGCGTCCAGCGGCACCATCACTCCGGTAGCCTGAACACAGAAGGGTCAGAGAGCAGGAGTTGCCTACACCCCAAAAAGGTTACAGAGCACCACCTGGCCGAAGGCACTGTCCCAACGGGACTCGCTCTCCAGGCAATACTGAGGCGCGAACGTGTGAACTTTAGACCATGTGGTGGTCTTACAGATTTCCATCACCGACACGGAGTGCAGGTTCGCCACCAATGTGGCCATTGCTCTCACACAATGTGCTGTGATCCAATGTTCCAGGAAGAGCCCAGCTTGCTCACAGGCGAGGGCAATACAGTCCGCCACCCAAGTGGACAGAGTTCACTTAGTTACAGGAAATCCCAGTCGGCTGGAGTCATAAGAAATGAAAAGCTGAGGAGCTTTGCAATGGCCCCGAGTCCACTGTAGGTAGAAAGACAGAGCCCGTTTCAATCCAGTGTATGGAGTATAGTTTCCTCCCGACTGGCGTGAGGCTGGGGGAAAAAGCTGGGAAGGATGACCTCCTGGTTGAGGAGATACCCCAAATTCCTCCCAAAGGTTGTGAGTGCAAAGCACCACCCTGTTCTTGTAGAATCTTGTATATGGTGATTCCGCCACCAGGGCCTGAAGTTCACTTACCCTTCGGGAGGACATGATGGCTACCAGGAAGGCAACCTTCCATGAAAGATACTGCAGATGTCAAGTAGCTAGATGCTCGAATGGCGGTCTGGTAAGCACCAAAAGCACCACGCTGAGGTCCCATTCTGCCACAGGAGGGCAGACAGGGAGCTTAAACAGGAAGCCCTGGAGGAATCGAGAGACCAAGGGCTGACCCGAGAGGGGTTTTTCCTCAATAGGGTAGTGGTGTGCGGCTATCACACTCAGGTGCCCTCTCATTGAGTTGGACTTTAGCCCAGTGTGCGACAGATGCAGTAGGTACTGGAGCACTAATTGCACCAGGCTGGAGAACGGGTTCTCCTGTCTCTGCGCACACCACACCGAGGATCTTTGCCATTTAAAGGCATAAGCTCGCCTGGTGGAGGGCTTTTGAGAGGCCAGCAGGACCTCCTCGACCTCCTTTGGGAGGATGAAAGGGGCCAATGCTATCCTTTTAGCAGCCATGCTGTTAGTGTTAGAGACCCCAGATTGGGATGCAGGAGGGAGCCCCCTTCCTGGGACAGGAGGTCCAGGGAAAAGCCCAACAGGACCAGGAGTGTTGCCAACAGAGAGCAGCAGTGGGAACCAGGGCTGTCTGGGCCACCTGGGGGCAATTAGCATTGGCAACCAGAGGGATTGGCAGAAAAGCATAGAGGCGGCTTTCCATCCACGGGATCAGGAAGGCATCCACTGCCATCCTCTCTGGTTGTGGTTACCGCGAGCAGAAGTGGGGCAGCTGGGTGTTGTCTGGGATGGTGAATAGGTCCATCACGGGCCTGCCCCAGAGGCAGAAGAGCCACTCTGGGGTCCAGGCGCCACTCATGTGGTCAAAGGACCCTGCTCACTGTCCGCCAGGAGGTTGCCCTGGTCCGGAAGGTGAACCGCCCACAGGAGCATGAGTTGCAAGCTGCTATCCTGGCAAAGGAAGTACGACCCCATGCCCCCCTGCTGGTTGACGTAAACATGGCGACTTGGTTACCTGTCTGAATCAGTATGGACTGGTGTTACAGATGGTGGCAAAATGCCCATAGGGCCAAAAAGATCACCCTGGGCTCCAGGAGACTGATCTACAGCAGACATTCAGCCCAAAACCAACTTCCTTGTGTGCAGCTGTCCCCACAATGCGCACCCTCAACCTAGGAGGGAAGCGGAGAAGTTGCCACCAGTCAAGGAACTCTGCCAGCTAGTGGGTTACCCTGATCCTATCCCGCAGTCTGCCTGTGAGCGGAGGCACCACTGAGCTGCCTGCATGTGTAAGCAGGCTATGCCAAAAATAGAGCCACTAATTGCAAATACAACAATCAAGAACAAAAACACATTGCAATCATTAATAACTCAAATAATTCAGAAATATTCCAACTTCATCATATTTTCACTGTGAACAAACATTCACCAATTTCAAAACACTAATACAGATACTTTTAATATGTAACATAGAAACATAGAAACATGATGACAGAAAAAGACCACAAGGCCCATCTAGTCTGTCCTTCCATAACAACAACTACAAGAGTCCACTTTCTACCTTTAGAGATCCTCTGTGTTGGTCCCATGCTTTTTTGAATTCAGTTACTGTCCTCATCTCTACCACCTCCACTGGGAGACTATTCCACGGATCCACTACTCTTTCCGTAAAGAAATATTTCCGCATATCACTCCTGAATCTATCTCCCTTCACCCTCATCCCATGTCCCCTCGTAGCTGAACTTGCTTTCAATTGAAAGAGGCTCTCTCCCTGAACATTTATGCCACGGAGGTATTTAAACATCTCAATCATATCACCTCTATCCCGCCTTTCCTCTAAGATGTAATATTAAGATCCTTAAGTCTGTCCTCATATGCTTTATAATGAAGCCCATTAATCATTTTAGTAGCAACCCTCTGCACCGACTCCATCCTGTTCACATCCTTTTGAAGGTGCGGTCTCCAGAATTGCACACCATACTCCAAATGAGGTCGCACCAAAGACTTATACAGAGGTATTATCACCTCCTTTTTTCTGCTAGCCATTCCTCTCCGTATGCACCCAAGCATCCTTGTAGCTTTTGCCGTCGCCTTTTCTACCTGTTTAGCTACTTTAAGATCATCAGACACAACCACGCCTAGGTCCCGCTCTTCTTTAGTGGACAAAAGTACTTCACCTATACTGTATTGCTCCCTTGGATTGCTGCAGCCCAAATGCATGACCTTACATTTTTTAACATTAAATCCCAGCTGCCAAATTCTAGACCATTCTTCAAGCTTAGCTAGATCCCTCCTCATGTTATCTACACCTTCCTGGGTGTCTACTCTATTACAGATTTTGGTATCATCCGCAAAGAGGCAATCCTTACCCGACAGCCCTTCCGCTATATCACTAACAAAGATGTTATTTATTTTTTATTTATTTAACAGTTCTTCTATACCGCTCTATTTTAGATCAGAGCGGTTTACATTCAACATCAACCATACAACACAGGAACCCTGAGTTGTATTTACAATAAACAGGAGATCAACTTGGAAGTAACTGGGGGGAACTATGTACATTGTATAACATATCTACATCTTATTTACACTGGGGGTCCTGATTCCATTTCAGTGGGTATCTTCTGAGCGATCAGTTGATTATCCTTTTTCATGCTGAGTCTGATTGTTTAATTGTAATGAATGATTGTCTGAGGGGGCATATGTATGATCACTAGTGCTGGATTCAGGGTAGTATGTGGTGAATAGGTGCTGCTTTAATGCCTTCCTGAAGTCAATTAGGTAAGTGATGTTTCGAATAGAGGTGGGGAGAGCGTTCCATGCTCTGGGTGCGTAAATCGTAAAGGCCCTATTTGTCGTTGCTTTTGTGCATTTTGCATGTGCATGTGCTTTTGTGCATTTTGCATGTGCATGTGCATTTTGCATGTGCATGTTAAAAAGAATCGGACCAAGGACAGATCCCTGGGGCACACCACTGGTAACATCCTTCTCCTCAGAGTGAGCTCCATTTACTTGTACTCTTTGTCGCCTCCCACCCAACCAATTTCTAACCCAAGCAGTAACTTTAGGGTCCATCCCTAGGGTGCTCAGTTTGTTTATAAGTCGCCTGTGAGGAACAGTGTCAAAGGCTTTACTGAAATCTAAATACACCACATCTAGAGCTCTCCCTCGGTCCAACTCCCTGGTCACCCAGTCAAAGAAATCGATCAGATTTGTCTGACAAGACCTGCCTCTGGTGAATCCATGCTGCCTCGGATCCTGTAATCCGCCGGACTCCAGAAACCTCACTATTTTCTCTTTCAGCAGCGTTTCCAATAATTTACTCACCACTGAAGTTAAACTAACCGGCCTGTAGTTTTCAACCACATCCTTACTTCCGCTTTTGTGTAAAGGCACCACATAAGCCTCTCTCCAGTCCTTTGGCACCACTCCCGACTCCAACGAGGCATTGAAAAGGTCAGTCAGTGGAGTTGCTAGAACGTCCCCAAGTTCCCTCAGTATTCTAGGGTGTATCCCATCCGGTCCCATCGCTTTGTCTACTTTAAGTTGAGCTAGTTTCTCACGAACACAGTCTTCTGAAAATTGTTCAAGATGTCCCTCGCTTCTGTTCTTATTTGTGGGTGTTTTCTGAGGTCCTGCTCCTGGTTCTTCATCTGTGAACACCGAACAAAAATATTTGTTAAGCAATTCCGCTTTATCCTTATCAGCTTCTACATATTCCCCCCCTGCACCCTTGAGTCTGACAATACCACTTTTGCCCTTCCTCTTCTCACTAATATATCTGAAAAATGTCTTATCCCCCCATTTTATTGCATTGGCTATTTCCTCCTCCTTTTGAATCTTTGCCTTCTTGACTACTTTGCTAGCTTCTCTAAGTTTTTCCAAATACAGATGCCTGTCTTCCTCTCTCTATGTAAACTAACAAATGCTTATTAAACATATATATAAATATTTTGTATATACATCACCATCATCTTTGTGGTAGGCTATGGCCTAGCATGGCCTGCTATTATGAAGAGCCTGTAAGTTAGGCCTGGATCCTAACTCCCATTATAGCTAGAAAAACAACCAAAAATCTGTGAAAAATGAGAAAACTGTTTTAAAAAGATTAATAACATTAAGTTAATCTGTACATAGTTCCCCCGGTTGTCCTATTGTTGAAATTCCCTGTTCAATGTAAAACTCAATGTTACTTGTATGCATTGTAGTATTTCTTGTTCAATGTACACCGCACTGATTGTAATAGCGCGGTATAAAAGAATTGTTAAATAAATAAATAAATAAATAAATAAATAAGAAGAAGTTTTTATAAATTCATAAGTCTTCCATTATTCTCTTGTGTGTGAAAAAAGAAATGTTTCAATATATGCATTCCTGGAGCTAGGGATAACCTTGCAGTAGAGAAGTAACAAAATCAAGAACTGCACCATTGTTAAAGCAATCCTAAGGGAGGGGGCCGGTTGCTAGGCTCCGGAGGGATTTCTAATTGGACAGGTGCAGGGAATGTAAAACCAATGAGAAGTTTGCATGTATCGAGTTGGAACCAATAGAAAGTTCTCATGTATCTTTCTGAAAAAGAGGTATAAATGGTTATGTCTCTGTAGAAACCTTTGCTCAGTTCCTTTTGAAGCTTTGACTGACTGGGCCTGTGCACAATAAACTGGCTTGGACCCTGTCAATTGACTCCTGGACTTATTCATTGATTGCACTTTGCTACAGCATCTTCACTTATCATAAACAGTATAAATGTATTGTATAATATATAGCAGCATAAATGTATTGTATTATTGTATTATAATATATCATAAACAAAATCTGACTAACATGCCAATTTATCTATCAAATACTTAATATTTTGCAAACAGCTTCCAGCTAGTATAACCATGTATCTATAAATACCCCCCCAAAGACAACAAAATACATCAACCATATAAATACATACGAAAATATAAACGGACACATACAAAAATAATAAGACCAACAACAAAAACCTCACCACAAAAATATTACAAAAACCCTTACTATTTCAATTTCAATAACCTCGTTTCAAAATTGTTTTATTATCACTCGTATCCCAAAAACACATATCGGAACCAAATTATAATACAATACATTTATACTGTTTATGATAAGTGAAGATGATGATGATGATGTATATACAAAATATTTATATATATGTTTAATAAACATTTGTTAGTTTACATATTAAAAGTATCTGTATTAGTTTTTTGAAATTGGTGAATGTTTGTTCCCAGTGAAAATATGATGAAGTTGGAATTTTTCTGAATTATTTGAGTTATTAATGATTGCAATGTGTTTTTGTTCTTGTGTAAGCAGGCTAGCAGGGTCACGTGGACATGGAGGCCATATGGTCCAGTAGGCAGAGAAGGAGATGAGCTGGCATTGTATCTCTACAGCTAGCTGTCAAGGCGTTCTGCCCTCTCCCTGGGGAGAATGGCCTTGGCCTGTAGTGTGTCCAGCTGAGCCCTATGAACTCGGCTATGGGCTGGAGAAAGTGGGATTTGGGGTAGTTGATGAATCCCAGGTGCTGCAGCAGGAGGGTTGCGTGTCCTGTGGCCTGACTGCAGCTGTGCTGCCCCTGATGAGCCAGTTGTCTAGGTAGGGGAAGACAAAGGCCCATTGTAGACGCAGGTGGGCAGCTACCACTGCCAGGCATTTCGTGAAGACCCTTTGCAAGGAGGCGAGGCCGAACGGTAGCACCCTGTACTGGTATTGTTCTCCTCCTACCACGAACTTCAGGTACTGCTTGTGGGAGGGGTGGATTAGGATGTGTGTGTACGTATCCTTTTAGTCCAAGGAGCCAGTCTCCCTGGCGGAGGTAAGACAGCAGTCTTCCAAGGGAGAGCATCCTGAACTTCTCCCTCACCAGGAACATGTTTAAGTTTCACAGGTCTAGAATGGGACAAGGAAGTAGGAGCCCTTGCCCCATAGGTATTTGGGTACAGGCTCTACTGTGTTTTCCTTGAGAAGATCTACGAGCTCTGCGAGCAGGAGGATCTGGTGAAGGAGGGGTCACACCGGCTCTCCGGGAAAGAACCTAGGTAGAATCTGCTGTAGGTGGTGATTGGAGCCCATCTGTGGGCAAAGAGCATCAGACGCCCCTCTGTGGGCTGGTGAAGGTCTCCTGGGGGAGGGGAGGCTCTGCCCTGGGAGTCTAAAGCTCCCCCCAGGCTGGGTGGGAGCTGGGGTCTGGGGCTTAGGTGCTTTTGTCTTCTGAGCCCCGGTGCCCTTGCCTCTTAGGGTGAGAAAGGCTTGAGAAGGGCTGATATTGGTGACCCTGCACAAAGGACCTCTTTTTCCTGAGGAAAAGGGGTCTCTTCCCCAATGTATTTTTGTGGGAATGTGATGAAGTCTTCTTAGAGAGCCGCTGATGGATCACATCATCAGCCTCTATCTCAGCCGCTTTGTCGGCCCTGGGTTTGCCGAACAGGTTCTCCCTGGTGCAGGGGACTTCAAGCAGCTCGTCTTTGACCCAATGCTCAAGGTCGGAGGATTGCAGCCAGGCTTAGTGTTGGGCCCCAATGCCAGGTGCAGCAATCCAAGCCACTGACTTGAAGACGTCATAGACTGCCCGGGAGAGGAACTTGGAACAGTCCTTGATCTCCAAGGCCAGGGTCTGGAACAGTTCGAAGGGTTCCCTGACAGCTCTTGGACCAGAGTCTTTACGTACATGCCTATGTACTACTACTACTACTACTATTCAGCACTTAAATAGCACCACGCACGCAGCGCTGTACGGTCAAAACATACAAGAGACAGTCCCTACTCGTCAGAGTCATGCTCATCTGAGCTTACAATCTAGTTGCAATAATACAGAGCATTAGGCAATTCGGTGCAAGGCCCAGTGTGGTCTTTAAAATTCGGTCATGAAAATTGATTGGGGTTAGGTTAGATAAGGATAGAGGTCAGGATCTGAAAGCAACAGTGAAGAGGTGGGTCTTCAACCTGAATTTGAAGAGGGCCAGGGAGGGTGCCTTGCATATAGACATGGGTACAACTGTTCCAGGCGCGAGGTGCAGCAAGGTGAAAGGAGCGAAGTCGGGAGTTAGCGGTGCGAGTGAAAAGCCTAGAAAGAAGTAATTTGCTAGCGGAGCAAAGTTCCCGAGAGGGGACGTAGGGAGATATAAAAGATGAGAGGTATTGAGGGGCCATAGAGTGAATACTTTTAAAGGTGAGTAGGAGAAGTTTGAATTGGATAGGGAGCCAGTGAAGCGACTTGAGAAGAGGAGTAATGTGAGCATGGCGAGATTGGCGGAAGATTAGTTGAGCAGCATAATTTTGTATAGATTGAAGGGGAAGAAGATGGCTCATGGGGAGACCAGCAAGGAGTAGGTTGCAGTAGTCGAGGCGAGAGGAGATTAACGAGTGGATAAACGTTTTGGTAGTGTGTTCAGAAAGGAAGAAGTGGATTTTGCTAATGTTGTAGAGAAAGAAGTGGCAAATCTTAGCTACAAGCTGTATATGTGCGAAGAAGGAGAGAGAGGTATCAAAGATAACCCCCAGATTGCAGGCCGAGGGAACAGGAAGGATAGTAGATCCATCCACAGACTGAGAAGGGGGGAAGAGGAGGGGAGGAGTTGGGGGGGGAAGACAAGGCATTCAGTCTTGGCCATGTTCAATTTCAATAGGTGATGAGACATCTAGGCAGCAATGTCAGAAAGGCAGGCAGAGATCTTGGTCTGGATTGCTGGAGAGATATTAGGTGTAGAGAGGTAGATTTGGGAGTCATCGGCATAGAGATGGTACTGAAAGCCATGGGAGGAGAAGCGTGCCAAGGGATTGGGTATAGAGAGAGAAAAGGAGGGGGCCCAAGACAGATCCTTGGGGTACACCAACATGGAGTGGAGTAGGAGAGGAGGAGGAGCCGCCAGAGTAAACGCTGAAGGATAGATGGGAGAGGTAGGAGAAGAACCAGGATAGTACGGAGCCCTTGAAACCAAGCGAGGAGAGGGTAGAAAGGAGAGGATTGTGGTCAACAGTGTCAAAGGCAGCGGAGAGGTCAAGAAGGATGAGGATAGAGTAGTGGCCCTTAGATTTAGCTAGGAACAAGTCAATGGAGACTTCTGTAAGAGCTGTTTCAGTGGAGTGTAAGGGACGGAAGCCGGATTGTAGTGGGTCCAGGAGAGCCTGGGAGGTGAGGAAGTCAAGGCAGCGGTGGTGGACTGCTCGTTCTAGTGGTTTAGATATGAAGGGAAGGAGGGAGATGGGTTGATAGTTAGAAGGACAGGTGGGATCAAGTGAGGGTTTCTTGAGGAGGGGTGTGACAACAGCATGTTTGAAGTCTATGGGGACAGTTGCATTGGAGAGTGAAAGGTTGAGAATATGAGCGATGGTGGGGGAGATGGAGTGTAGGAGATGGGTGGGGATAGGGTCAGAGGAACAGGTGGTGGGTTTGGAGGAGGAAAGAAGGAGTGTGGTTTCCTCTTCAGGGATCATGGGGAAGGAGGAGAGGGTAGCAGAGGAAGTGAGGATGGGGGGGAGAACTGGGGAGGGGGGAGGTAGATGAGGGGGTGGGGAATTGGAGGGTGATCTTTTGGATTTTGTCATGGAAGTAGTCAGCTAGGGTTTGGGCAGAAAGGGAGGGTGAGACCGGGGGCGGGGGCACCTTGAGGAGAGAATTGAGGGTGTTAAAGAGGCGGCGAGGATCAGAGGCAAGGGAGTTGGTCAGATGGATGTAGTATTCTTGTTTAGCCAGTGCTATGGCTGACTGGAAGGGAGCGGGATTTGGACCAAGCACGTTCAGCAGAACGGGCACAGATGCGTAGATAGTGGGTTGTGGACGAAAGCCAGGGCTGGGGGGCAGATCGTCTGACAGGACATGGGGTGGGTAGGGCAAGGGTGTCGAGGGCCGAGGATAGTACAGCATTATAAGAGGATACTGCCTCGTCAACGGACTTGGAGGACATAATGGAGGAAAGAGAAGGTGAAATGGTGGAGAGAGTCAGGGGACCGATATTATGGAGGTTTCTAAATAGGTCTGAGGAGACAGGACGAGGTTGAGACAGCGGAAGCTGAAGATTAAAGGTTAAAAGGTGATGGTCAGATGAGGGAAGGATTGAGTTGCGGAAGTTTGAGGGAGAGGAATTAGAGAAGAGTATTAGGTCAAAGCAGTGGCCGGTGTAGGTGGGTGGGGGCAGTGGAGCAAAGTTGGAGGTCAAATGAGGAGGTGAGGGCGAGGAACTTTGAAGCATGGGAATCGGAGGGGTTGTTGACGTGAATGTTAAAATCGCCGAGAATAAGAGTGGGGGAAGAGGGATCCAGAAAGACGGAAAGCCAGGAGTCGAAGTCGGTGAAGAAGGTCGATTTGGAATTCTCGGGTGGCGATATATAATAGCTATTTGGAGGGGAAGTGGTGTGAAGAGGCGAATGGAGTGGACTTCAAATGAGAGGGAGGGAGTGTGAATGAGGCAGCAGGAGGGGTTGGAATTGGCAAGAGGGAGCAAGAAGAAGCCCAACACTACCACCGCGACCAGCAGATCGAGGTGTATGGGAGAACTGGTAGCCCCCGTGGCAGAGAGCAGCAATAGATGCGGTATCGCCTGGGAGGAGCCATGTCTCAGGGCAAGAAGGTGTAGTGCACTGGAGATAAAGAGGTCATGAGTAAAAGGAAGTTTGTTATAGACTGAGCATGCGTTCCATAGGGCACATGAGAATGGGAGAGTGGAGGGGGAAAGGAGAGGGATATGGATAAGGTTGGATAAGTTACGTGAAGATTTCTTTTCAGAGTAGGACAGCGGCCTAGGGGGGCTGTTACGTGAGGATCTATTTCCAGAGTAGTACAGAGATTTAGAGAGGCCAGGGTACGGGTGGCTATCTCTAGATGCGTGTGCCCTCCAAGAGGGATGGGAAGTGAGGGGTGAATGAAGGGTGATATTGATGAAGTCAGATAGGTTGTGTGAGGATCTCTTTTTAGAGTCCAGCAACCCAGCATCGAGCCCTGGTAGCACTTACGCCAGAGGGCGCTGGATTCCGTCCCGGGGGGGGGGGGGAACAGAGGAGTGACTCTTCTGGCTCTTGAGTTTCTGCATGGTCAACTTGACGACCGTGGAATTATATGGGAGCTGGGGTTTGTGGAACCCTGGGCCCTTTCAAACGTGGTACATGGCGCCGAGGCACTGGCTCAGTACCAGTACCAATGCCACTGTCTTCCACATCCGAAGTAGCCACCTCTCAAGGATCAGCTGTATGGACACCGTTAGGGTTTCCTTGTGTGGAGACTCATACTGGAGAATCTCCAACTCCTCAATGCGCGCGTCTTCCTCCACCTCGGTTTGCACCTAGAAGGCTCTGGCCATGTCCCTGTCGAAAGGCTGGCTAATCTACTGAAGAGGGCTTTAAAGTAGATTAGTTGGGGACGAGTGAAGAAAGACCCCAGGTAAGTGAAAGCCCCCAGGTAAATGAGACATTAAATACCTTTATGGAAAAGGGTAAAAGGGGCAACATATGGAAAGCGGTATATACGTATAAATGCCCGTAGCATGGGAAATAAGATCCCAGAGGTTGAAGCTTTAATGGGAGTGGCTCACTTGGATTTAGTGGCAGTTACAGAAACATGGTTCACAGAAAACCATGACTGGGATCTAACTATACCAGGCTATACTTTATTCAGAAAGGACAGGGAAGGAAGAAGGGGAGAAGGAGTGGCACTATATGTAAAAAACAATATTAAAGCTATGGAATTACAGAGGTTAAAAGAGAGAGAGGAGGCACTGTGGGTTCAACTAGAAAAAGGGAAAGAGAAATATATTTGCATTGGCGTGATATACAGACCTCCCTCACAAGAGGAAAAGGTAAATGGAGAGTTAATTGAAGACATGCGCAGCATTGCTAGGAATGGGGAAGTGCTACTGATAGGGGATTTCAATATGCCAGATGCTGAATGGCACATTCCTGTTGCAGTATCATCTAGAAGTAAGGAGATCCTGGATTCTCTATAGGGAGAACTATTCAGGTAATTGGTAACAGACCCCGCACGTGAAGAGGCCATACTAGACTTGGTGCTAACCAATGGTGAAAGTGTTTCTGATGTTATAATGGGAGATCATTTTGCATCCAGTGATCACCAGATGGTGTGGTTCAGTATTAGGACTAGGGCTGTTAGAATCCATTCAAAAGCGAGGGTCTTAGACTTTAGGAACTAACTTTTCCAAGATGGGCTAATACCGCAGGGAGTCATTAGCGGGATGGGAACAGCTGGGGGATGCAGAAAAACAGTGGGCAAAACTGAAAGAGGATATTTTAAGGGCAACCAACCTTTTATTAAATTGGTAAATAAAGATAAAAGGAAAAGGAGACCGCTGTTATTTTCAAAAGAATTAGCTGAAAAGGTGAAGATAAAAAGGGAGGCCTCATTGAAATACAAGAGATCGCAGACAGAGGAAGACAGGCATCTATATTTGGAAAAACTTAGAGAAGCTAGCAAAGTAGTCAGGAAAGCAAAGATTCAAAAAGAGGAGGAAACAGCCAATGCAATAAAATGTGAGGATAAAGCACAGTTACTTACCTGTAACAGGTGATCTCTGGGAACAGCAGGAATAAGTCTTCACACATATGGGTACGTCGGTACCGACGGAGCCTGCGTGAACGCTCCCCAGCGTCCAATCAGAAAGCTTTTGGGAGCATCCCTCAGCGCCTGCGTGCTGTCTTCCCGCCTTTCCAACTGTCTCTCCTCAGTTGAGTTTTATAGCTGAGACAAAGAGAGAGAGAGAGAGGAAAGATAGATAGAGAGATACAACTCCTAGGGGAGGTGGGTGGGTTGTGAAGACTTATTCCTGCTGTTCCCAGAGATCACCTGTTACAGGTAAGTAACTGTGCTATCTCCAGGAACAAGCAGGAATGAGTCTTCACATATGGGGACTCCCAAGCTAAGATGCCTGGAGCCCTACATGTTGGAGATTGAACATGTTACACCTCCTATGGGCAGGCATCCCGAGAATGGAGGGCAGGAGTTGAAAAGAGAGGAGCTGTAGGAAACAGCTGACCCAAGAAAGGACTACAGGCATGGAGTCCTGGTATGTATGATAATCATTAGGAAATATAACAAAATAAACAATCACAATATGGACCTCACCTACGGAATTGCAGGAAGTAGAGAGTCTGACGGAATCTACTAGGGATCCAGTAGAGGAAACCTCAAGGTGACCTCACTGAAGCGAAGGTGAAGGTCAAAAACTGGAAGTGACAGGTGACCCCAGGATTGAACTGGGGTAGTACAAAAACGGTAGGTCTTTAGTGGGAAGCTTTATGGAAAAAGCTGAAAACTCTTTTGGCTACAGAGTTAATCATAGTTAGGAGCAAAAGAGGAAGACTGACCGATTTGGACAACTGGCCTAGTTCTTGAGGGAAGAAGGGGTATGGGAGAAACCCCGTATGCCCAAGAAGGACAGATATCTGAGAAGTTGAAAATCTCAGATCTACTGAAGATCCACCATGTCTTTCCTAACTGATGGGAGATAGGAAGATATGGGGGTATGGAGCTTCAGGGATACCTAAACCTAGGATTATGGTAAGAGCTGTCAGCACCACAGCAGTGCATAATAGTCTAACATACTATGGAATAGAATGAACAAGTGCAAGCCCACTGTCTGGAACATACAGGAAGGAAAAAACCTTAATGAGCACAGACAGTTAGAAAGATAAGTATGTGAATACATAATTACCTATAAGGAAGTATCTCGACAGATACACACACATTTATATATATATGTATGTATGTGTATGTATGTATGTATGTATGTATGTATATATATATATATATATATATATATATATATATATACATATATATGTGTATATATACATATATATGTGTGTGTGTAGATTATATATGTATTATATATATATACATACATATGTTTATGGCGAGATCCAGGGGGCATAACATATGCACACATGGCTGACAGACATATGTATCTAAAGAATGTATATAGACATATGTACATATATGAATATATAGGTCTAAAGATAAATGTCTGCAATTAAGCAGACAAAGATATGTCTATAGGAACCTTCACATGGGAGATGTGAAGAGGAACGATTCATCTAATAACAAGAAGGTGGAACCTACTTGAGAAGATATAGAGAATCTGTTCCCTCTGGTTAAGATGGAGCAGGAATACTATCCAGTGAAATAACCAGGATGGTTGCGTGGAAAAAAAAAACAGAGGATAATATCAGTCTGTAAACAGCAAGTCCTGAGTCCGGTAGAACTCTAACATGGGAATGGACAGAAAATGCAGAGGATGAGATACCAGGTTGACCCACTTGAGGGACAAGGGGGGGGGGGGGGTATCATGCGTTGTTTAATTAAATATGTGCTGTCCATGAAGGATTAGGATACCATGAGGACAAGCTGCAAGGAAAAAGAGCATATTTCCTGTAGGAATTGGGCAACTCTTTAGACTGTCACCTAGAGAAGGAAAGGAAAGGAAATAGAAGGGTGTAAAGAACCCCTGCAGTCATGAGGAATGACTGAGGAAGCCTTTTTCAACCATATAGGATAGTAATTAGAGAAAAAATCCCCATGCTCTCTAGCAAGGGCCCATAGTGGAAAGCTTCTCAGTAGGATTGCAGAGAGCATTATGCAGGAGAATTGGGAAATAAAACTGGCTGTTGGAGAAAACCAGCTGCCACTTCAGTATGCTGCCAACTCCAGGGATTTGGAGATGGCAGAAAAGAAGCGATAAGGATTATCTAAGATAGATGAAGCACTATCTTGGAAGCACTACTAAGGCTAGACAAGAAGTAGTGGAATACAAGACTGGAACTTGTAGTAAAGTACCAGTAGTCCAATCACTGGAACTCCTGCATGGGCAGCTGCTGAATGGAACAGCAGAGAGAACAGACAGAAAAATAGGAGAAAATCCTGATTATGTCTGATGAGCTGCCCAAATGAAAGAAGGGAGGTTACTCCAGAGAAAAAACTCTACACTGGAAAGGAAAGAAAGACTAGTAAGGCTAAGAAAGCCTTCCAGTGGTATGGTACCACTCTTACAGGGGAGGCCCTGAAAAAGAGGGTAAAGAAAATAGGAGCTGAAGGGAGACTTGCCATATGGTAAGTCTGCAGAAGGAAAAAATTCATGGTGGTACAGGAAAAAACTATCATGAGATAGTTGGCAAACCTCTCTTCACGGTAGAAAGGAGGAGGAAAACCCTGTGACCCATAGACATGAATCTCCTGACAGCTCAGCCTACCTAAGAGCAAGTGGATGTCCTGGAAAATAGGAATCCATCCGTAGAGTTTCAAATGAAAAAACAGTGAAAAAACCTCTGCTGAGAAGAAGTGAACTGTAGGTTATAAAAAGATTAATTAGAACCCTATTGAGGGTTAATTTTCCTGGCTTGAGTTTGGATTCTTCAGATCAGAGCGAGGTTTCCCTTGTTTGGGAACATCTGTAGGATGGGCAGGAGAAGAATAAAACCTTCTTCTCTTAGGGAAAGGAGGTTTGGTAGGGCATTTCCTACCTACTGGGGAAGGAGAGGGCTTAGGATAGCCCTCAGAAACAGGGAAGTCAGTGGAGCAATGAGCAACCTGACGTAAAGACTCCTTATTGAAGAGATTTTCTCCAGTACAAGGAGTATTACCCAGTCTTTGTTGTGCCCATCTGTTCAAGTCTGAAGCTTGGAGCCAGGCTCTACGTCGTGCTCCTATGGCTATAGCAGAGGTTCTGCTAACAGACTCAAAAGAGTCTAGGGAAGCACGAGAAAGAAACCAAGAGATATTTTGGCTATGACTAAGAAGTAAGGAATAGTCTGCAGCCTTGGGCTCTGATAGAAAAGGAGTCAAGAGAGATAATTTCTTTGTGACCTCCTGAAGGGATAGACTCAAAAAATATAAGAGAGAATCCTTGTTGCCAGCATAGATGTTTGGAAGGTTTGACGTCCAAAGGCATCCAGTGTTCTAGATTCACGACCTGGCGGGTAAGAAGAATGCTTCTTCTTGCTTTTTACCTTCCTCATTGCTGATTCCACTACAATGGAATGATGGGGAAGTTGAGTCTTTTGAAACCCTGGAGAGGGGGGCACCTGATACAGAAGATAAGTTGCTGTAGAAGGTGAGGAAACCCTTAAAGGTGTTTCCCATATTCTCAGAAGAAGATCCTGCAAAGAATGATGTAAAGGAAGCATTATATTTTCCTTTTCCCCAGAAGAGCCTTGTGTAGGATCATAGCCAGGGATAGGAATAGCAAGGAATGTTGCCATGTCAAGGAGAAATTTCTGAAAAGAAGGATCTCCAATGGGAACCATCCCTGGACAGGCTAAAGTTGAAGAACTAGCCTGGGCACCTGAGGATGCACTTGTCCGGTGCAGAAAAGGATCCCTAATGGATGGATACTGGTACTGGCGGTTATGACCTGAGACAGTCAGTACTGCATCGTCCATGCCAGGTATCGACTCCAAACTAGGCATAGAAAGGAGCGACCCTGGTGAAAAAGGCATGGAAGTAGCTGGTCCCGATGTTACTGCAGGTACCGGCATCGATACCGATACCGGTAGCTCTGCCGGAATCGAGGGCGATACCAACATCGAAGCAGTCATCGGAGGCTGCTCAAGCGGTACCGAGGTAACCAAAAACCCTTGGTGAGTATCCTCGGTACCACGCATCCGGAATCGGTAAGCGTCGGTTCCGAGACGCGTCGGTACCCAGTCTTCCAGACTAGATATCGATTCCAGACTCGGCATCGAAGGAAGCGAGTCTATCAATGCATGTCTAGAGGGTACCTACGTCGGTGGTCGTATCGGCGATGCTGCCGATACTGGAAAGTCAATCTGGGACGTATCGATCGGTCCCAAAGGTACCGAGAACGCCAGATGACGATCCCTGGTGAGGAGTGAATCACTCAACACCAGTGCCGATGCCGGAGTATCGATACCGCTCGAAGCGGATGCCACCACTGAGCATGGCTCAGGTATGTTCTGTGAGGGGTGAGCCCCAGGAACAACCTGAAACCCCTGAAAGGCTTTGGAGACCGAAGACTCCCGCCGGGGTTTTGAAGCCAATAGGGTCTTGAAGGCAAGGCCAGAGCCGTCATCATGCTTGGCATGAGACATACCACTCAAGGATTGGCTAGTCTTAACAGACTGTTTGTGGGTTACCTGATCCTGTAGAGAAGAAATGGTCGGTGCCCTGACGCTGGAAGGGAACTCGGTATTGAGGGAAACTCGAAATGGAAAATCTCTTCTCATAAAATTGTAGCCTAATGGCTCCGGAGGAAAAGGGTCAGGACCCAAACAGGTTAGACACCAGTTATTGGAGTCTAAAAAGAAAACTGTATTTCCACAGTTAAGGCACTTCTTAGGAGAAGAAGGCTTCATAATGGAGAGGCCTTACAGGCCCAAAAATTTAAGACAGAAACTGAGGGAAAAAAACTCCCAGAGTTTGAGAAAAAGAAAAGAAAAAACCCACCGGCGGTACCGGTGGAGGTGGGGAAACAGCCACGACCACAAGAAAACAAGAATTAAAGAAAAAAATTTCTGCGGTGACAGGACGTTGTCCTGCCGGCTCCGCAGAAAAACAAAAACTGAGGAGAGACAGTTGGAAAGGCGGGAAGACAGCACGCAGGCGCTGAGGGATGCTCCCAAAAGCTTTCTGATTGGACGCTGGGGAGTGTTCCCGCGCAGGCTCCGTCGGTACCGACGTACCCATATGTGTGAAGACTCATTCCTGCTTGTTCCTGGAGATGACATTTTTCAAATATCTTAGTAAGAGGAAGGGCAAAAGTAGTATTGTCAGACTCAAGGGTGAAGGGGAGGAATATGTAGAAGCTGATGAGGATAAAGCAGAATTGCTTAACAAATATTTATGTTGTGTGTTCCCAGATGAAAAACCAGGAAAAGGACCTCAGAAAATACCCATAAACAGGAACAGAAGCGATGGGCATCTTGAAGAATTTTCAGAAGATTGTGTTCGTCAGAAACTAGCTAAACTTAAAGTAAACAAAGCGATGGGACCAGATGGGATACACTCTAGAATACTGAGGGAATTTGGGGATGTTCTAGCAGCTCCACTGACTGACCTTTCCAATGCCTCGTTGGATTAGGGAGTAGTGCCAAAGACTGGAGAGAGGCCCATGTGGTCCCTTTACACAAAAGAGGAAGTAAGGATGTGGTTGAAAACAACAGGTCGGTTAGTTTAACCTCGGTGGTAAGTAAATAATTGGAAATGCTGCTGAAAGAGAAAATAGTGAAGTTTCTGGAGTCCAGCGAATTACAGGATCTGAGGCAGCATGGATTCACCAGAGGCAGGTCTTGTCAGACAAATCTGATTGATTTCTTTGGCTGGGTGACCAGGGAGTTGGACCGAGGGAGAGCCCTAGATGTGGTGTATTTAGATTTCAGTAAAGCCTTTGACACCGTTCCTCACAGGCTACTTATAAACAAACTGAGCACCCTAGGGATGGACCCTAAAGTTACTGCTTGGGTTAGAAATTGGTTGAGTGGGAGGCGACAAAGGGTACAGGTAAATGGAGCTCACTCTGAGGAGGAAGTTGTTACCAGTGGTGTGCTCCAGGATCTGTCCTTGGTCCTATTCTTTTTAGCATCTTTGTTAGTGATACAGCAGAAGGGCTGTCAGGTAAGGTTTGCCTCTTTGCGGATGATACCTAAATCTGCAATAGAGTAGACACCAGGAAGGCATAGATAACATAGATAACTTTCCAACCACCATAAACTGAATTTATTTACACTATCCAAATGTATAGCAAGCAATTGGAACAACGACAACTGCAAATGATATTTAACATGATATTAATTTTTCTTACATATACATATATAATATATTTTTATTGTAATATAGTTCAATAATGTTCCTGTTATATTGTAATACATTAATGATGTTCTACACAATTCATGTTATAATGTAATATAGTTCATAAAGTTCTATGTATCTGTTTGATTATTGTTGTAATGAGAACTATTATTGTTGTAATGTATCTGTTCGATTATTGTTGTAATGTAAACCGCTGCTGATCCTTGGAAGCAGCGGTATATAAAAGCTGTTCAAATAAATAAATGAGGCGGGATCTAGCTAAGCTTGAAGAATGATCTAGAATTTGGCAGCTGGGATTTAATGTGAAAAAATGCAAGGTTATACATCTGGGCTGCAAAAATCCAAGGGAGCGATATAGTATAGGTATAGGGTATGAAGTTCATGTGTCCACTAAAGAAGAGCGGGACCTCGGCGTGGTTGTGTCTGATAAGTAGCTGAACAGGAAGAAAAGGGGACAGCAAAAGCTAGAAGGATGCTTGGGTGCATAGGGAGAGGAATGGATAGAAGAAAAAAGGAGGTGATAGTGCCTCTGTATAAGTCTTTGGTGAGACCTCATTTGGAGTATTGTGTGCAATTCTGGAGACCGCACCTTCAAAAGGATATAAACAGGATGTAGTCAGTACAGAGGGTGGCTACTAAAATGGTTAGTGGTCTTCATTATAGAGCATTTGAGGACAGACTTAAGGATCTTAATATGTACACCTTAGAGGAAAGGCGGGATAGAGGTGATATGATTGAGACGTTTAAATACCTCCGTGGCATAAATGCACAGAGGAGAGTCTCTTTCGATTGAAAGCAAGTTCTGCTATGAGGGGACATTGGATGAGGGTGAAGGGGGATAGATTCAGGAGTGATATGCGGAAATATTTCTTTACAGAAAAAGTAGTGAATCCGTGGAATAGTCTCCCCAGTGGAGGTGGTAGAGATGAGGACAGTATCTGAATTCAAAAAAGCATGGCACAAACACAGAGGATCTCTGTGATATGGAAGGACAGACTAGATAGGCCTTGTGGTCTTTTTCTGTCATCATTTTTCTATGTTTTTTCTATGTTTCTAAGGCATCGAAGGCAGAATTCATGTGAGTCGGTGAGTAACATCATTTTGCCACACCAGTTATACTTTTTGAAGCCACTGGATGCCATCGGGGTTTCAGGCCTCCAGCTGAAAAAGGGTGCAAATGCCGGTCAAGGAAACCTTGATGAAAAACTAAGGAAAAATTAAACAAACTGACCTGAGGAGCAATGCCAAGGCGAGCTGGCTCGGGGGTGGAAAGGAACCGGTACGCAAACCGGACGAAACTTGAGAATAAAGTCGGACTTTTTACAGGGAAATTGGACAGTGTCCAAAGGGCTCCGCAGAATAAAGGAGAATGAGGCAAGATGGCACCCTTGGGCGGGAAGTGGACCACACATGTGTGCTGCATCTCCCAAAGGCTTTCTTTGAAAGCTGGGGAGATGCTTCTGGATAGGATCAGTCAGCGCCAACGTCACCCATATGTAACATTTGTAACTACACTGAAAACTCAAATACATAGTGTAACTAACTTTATTTTTCTGTAATAATGCCTTATTCAGTATTGATGTACACTAGATAATTTGGTAATTACTTGAAATTTCAAATATCTTGTAGCTCTGTATCCTATTTAGCTCTATCATAGCAGTGAAAACTCAAATCTTCAGTGTAACTACCTCTTACACTGCCGTTTAGCAAGAAAGATGTACACTCAACTAAAATAGTAGCCATCACACTCAGTACACTACTACTATCATGTCTTACACTAAAATTAAATGCTCTGTTATCAACACACATGCACAACCAACCCATCCCAATATTACACGTACAGTGGTAAACTTCAAGAACATTTATCACACAAAACATACTATAGGTCCCAAAATCATTTCTACAATCGAAGATCAATCTATATTAATACCATCGATATTGCCACTACTGATCCTCAGAATGACAAAATTAAGATAACACTGAGATGTACTTACATAAATGCAAGATCTATAAAAAAGAAAATCTCAATAATAACTGATAATATAAATGAAATAACCCAGACATAATATTTATACAGAGACCTGGCCCAATGAATTTGAAAATGTTTTATTGAATCAACTAAAGGTTACCAAATTATGCAATATTGCATACACCCAGAACAAATAAACGCGGAGAAGGAGTAATTATCATAAAAGAGTCATTAAAGCCAGCATTACATAACTCAAGCACAATATCGGATAATAGAAATTTCATCTAATCTATAGACCTCCAACTTCAGACCACAAAAGTCTTACAAATATCCTCGAAGAAGTCTAATATATCATAGTAACATAGTAAATGGCGGCAGATAAAGACCAGTATGGTCCATCTAGTCTGCCCAGCAAGATGGCAGGAGTAGGTGCACAACTTCCCATGTCTTTGTTTAGGGGTGCACCCACCAGAGGTAGGTGCACCCCTCCGTGCACCCCTCCCTAAGTCTTTACCCCTTCCCATATCTTTGTTTAGGGGTGAACCCACCGCTCCTCCCCCCCATCGCTCCATGCAGGACACACCTATTTGTTTAGAAATTAGATGGTTCCGTTTATTTTGATTTTATCCTATTGCTGTAAAGTGATCCACTGTGTCTGTCCCAGGCCACTTTGAATTCTGTCACTGTTTTGCCCCCACCACCTCCATCGGGAAGGCATTCCAAGCATCCAACACTCTTTCAGTGAAAAAGTATTTCCTGACATTGCCTTTCAATTTACCACCTTGCAGCTTCATGTCATGCCCTCTAGTTTTACAGCTTCCTGGTCTTTGGAAGAGGTTTGTTTGTTCATGACTTCTCTAAGTATTTAAAAGTCTGAATCATACCTTCCCTATCCCTCCTCTCCTCCAAAGTGTACATATTTAGGTCTTCAAGTCTCTTCTCATAAGGCTTCTGACGCAGGCTCCAAATCATTTTGGTCGCCTTCCTCTGAACAGTTTCCATTATTTTTACATCCTTTGCAAGATACGGTCTCCAAAACTGAACACAGTATTCCAGGTGAGGCCTCACCAGAGACTTTTAAAGTGGCATTAGTACCCCTTCCTTTCTGCTGGTAATTCCTCTTCGAATGCAGCCCAACATCCTCCTGGCTTTTGCCACCGCTTTGTCACACTGTTTTGCCACCTTGAAATCTACAGAAATGATCACACCGAGGTCTTTCTCCTGCTCCGTGCACACCAACCTCTCGCCCCATATCGCGTACATTTCCCTTGGTTTTCTGCTACCCAAGTGCATGACACTGCACTTCTTCGCATTAAATCTTAACTGCCAAGCATTAGACCATTCTTCCAGCTTTTGTAGATCTTTCCTCATGTTAATCACTCCCTCGGGGGAGTCCACTCTGTTGCAAATTTTCGTGTCATCTGCAAAAAGACAGACCTTTCCATTTGGTCCTTCAGCAATATCACTCACAAATACATTGAACAGTGCCGGACCCAAGACCGAACCCTGAGGCACCCCGCTAATCACCTTCCCTTCATCTGAATGAGCTCCACTTACCATCACCCTCTGTCGTCTGTCAGTCAACCAATTTTTGATCCACTATACCACCTTGGGACCCATTCCCAAACTACTGAGTTTATTGATAAGCCTCCTATGAGGGACAGTATCAAAGGCTTTGCTTATATCAGATAAGAAAAAAGTAGTCCTACTAGGAGATTTCAACCTCCCTTCTTTACAAAATCCTCATGCCTCATCATTTCTTAATGCCATGGAGCATTTACAATATAATCAAATTATAAAAGGTTCAACCCATAAAAAAGGGAATATACTGGACCTAATATTCATCCCTCAAGAGATCCATACACAAAGCACAGTTACTTACCTGTAACAGGTGATCTCTGGGAACAGCAGGAATTAGTCCTCACATATGGGGTACGTCGGTACCGACGGAGCCTGCGCGGGAAAGCTCCCCAGCTTCCCAAAAAGGAAAGCTTTTGGGAGCATCCCACAGCGCCTGCGCGCTGCCTTCCCGCCTTTCCTGACCAACTCTCCTCAGTTCAAGTTTAAAGCTGAGACAATAGAGAGAGAGAGGAAAGGAAAGATAGAGAGAGATACAACTCCTAGGGGAGGTGGGAGGGTTGTGAGGACTAATTCCTGCTGTTCCCAGAGATCACCTGTTACAGGTAAGTAACTGTGCTATCTCCAGGAACAAGCAGGAATGAGTCCTCACATATGGGGACTCCCTAGCTAAGATGCCTGGGAGATCCCCAAGGATATGAGATCCTGAAAGGGTTCCGAGTCCTCCTATGGATCTCAGGCATCCATCCAGGGAAGGAGGGCAGGAGTTGTTCAATAATGGAACAGGTGTCTGAGGACAGCCTGACCAAACAAGGCATCCCGGCGGGAGTCCTTGTCCAAACAGTAATGGGCTGTGAAGGTATGAACCGAGGCCCAGGTGGCTGCTCGACAGATCTGGTCGATGGACACAGAATGTAGATGAGCCATAGAGGTGGCCATGGCCCTCACATTGTGAGCTGTGATATGCCCCTCCAGAGAAAGGTTCTTACTCTGGTAAGCGAAAGAAATACACTGAGCAATCCAATTGGACAGTGTTCTCTTAGAGACTGGAAGTCCTAAATGAGAAGGATCAAAAGCAACAAAAAGCTGGGAAGACTTTCTATGTTGCTGTGTCCTGTGTAAGTAAAAAGCCAGAGCTCTTTTACAATCTAGAGTATGAAGATTCCTCTCTGCAGTGGATGCATGAGGAGCTGGAAAAAAGACAGGTAAATATACCTCTTGATTAAGATGAAAGGGTGAGAGACCACTTTAGGCATAAAGTGTGGATTTGTCCTAAGGACTACCTTATCATGATGGAACCTTGTATAAGGTGGATTAGCCACTAAGGCCTGCAGTTCACTGATGCGGCGAGCAGAAGTGACTGCAATAAGGAAAATAACCTTCCAGGAAAGAAATTTCAAGGAGGTAGTGGCTAAGGGTTCAAAAGGTGGCTTTATAAGCTGACCAAGAACCAAGTTTAAGTCCCATGCCACCGGAGGAGGTCGAATGGGAGGTTTAGTTAAAGTTAGGCCTCTCATGAATCTTGCAATAAGAGGATGAGAGGAAATAGGTTGTCCATTGAGAGGCTTAAGGGATGCTGCAATAGCACTCAAATGGACTCTTACTGAATTTGTCTTAAGGCCTGCATTGGAGAGATGCAGGAGATATTCCAATAGAGAATTCACAGGAAGTGCCAGAGGGTCAAGACCCTTTTGAGCACACCAAATGGAAAATCTTTTCCACTTAAAAGCATAGGAACGTCTAGTGGAAGGTTTTCTGGAAGCATGGAGGATGTCCTTCACTTGCTGAGAAAGATTTAAGTCTTGAAGGTCTAGGCCTTCAGTAACCAAGCTCTGAGGTGAAGGGACTTGGGGTATGGATGCCACAAAGTCCCCTCCTCCTGGGACAGGAGGTCTGGAGCAGCTCCCAAGTCCAGGGAGGGGGCTTGGGAAAGATGCAGAAGTAGAGGGTACCACACTTGGCGTGGCCAGCGTGGAGCTATGAAGATCATAGATCCTTGATCCCTCTGGAGTTTGAACAGAGTCTTGGGAATCAAAGGAATGGGTGGAAAGGCATACAGGAAGCCCTGACCCCAATGAAGGAGGAAGGCATCCTTGGCCTGAACTCCCTGACACGGAATTCTGGAACAGAACCGGGGAAGTTTGGCATTCCACGGACTTGCAAAGAAGTCTATGTCCGGGGTTCCCCATTCTTGGAAGATTCTGTGTACCTGATCCATGTGCAAGGACCATTCGTGTGGAAGCAGAACTCGACTGAGTCTGTCTGCCCAAGAGATTTGGATTCCTGGGAGGTATACTGCCAGGAGATGGATTTGATGCTCTCTGGCGAAGTCCCATAATCTTAGAGCTTCGTTGCAAAGCGACAGAGAGCCAGTTCCTCCTTGCTTGTTTATGTAAAACATGGCTACTTGATTGTCCGTGTGAATGAGGACTGTCTTGTAGCTGAGGAGGGTATGAAAGACCTTGAGAGCTAGAAACACTGCTCGAAGTTCCAAGTGGTTGATATGAAGAGAGGTCTCCTGTGGGGACCAAGTGCCTTGGGTGGAGAGGTCTTGTAGATGAGCTCCCCAACCTGTTTGGGAGGCATCTGTTGTGAGGGTTGCTTGGGGCAACAAAGGATGGAAGGGGGAACCAGGCAACAGATTTTGAGTGGACATCCACCATTGGAGAGAACAAAAGAGACGTTTGGAGGTTGCTATTTGGTCTGAGAGAGCTCCTGAAGCTTGTGTAGGCGAGCATAGGGTACCACATGTACTGTGGAAGCCATGTGGCCTAGCAGCTGTAGCATCTCCCTGGCAGTTAAGTGGCTCTTTGACTAAATCTGGGAGGCTAACTGTACTAGACGTTGGCAAAGGGCCAGAGGAAGGTAGGCCCTTGCAGAGGTGGTATCCAACCAGGCCCCTATGAATTCCAGGGACTGAGTAGGAGTGAGCTGGGACTTTGGGAGATTTACCACAAGTCCCAGGTATTGCAGAATGCACCTGGTGCGGTTTAGGGAGATCTGAGCCTCTGACTGGGTTGGAGCTCGGATAAGCCAGTCGTCCAGGTATGGGAAGACAAATATTCCCAGAGTGCGTAGAAATGCAGCAACTATTGCCATGCATTTGGTGAACACTCTCGGAGCAGAGGCCAGACCAAAAGGAAGCACTCTGTATTGGTAATGTTTTCCCTGGAACAGAAAACGTAGGAATCTTCTGTGAGATGGATGGATGAGGACATGGGTGTACGCATCCTTGAGATCTAGAGAACAAAGCCAATCCTGACTCTGCAGATATGGAAGGAGAGTGCCTAGAGAAAGCATCTTGAACTTCTCCTTGCATAGGAATTTGTTCAATTCTCTGAGATCTAGAATGGGTCTGTATCCCCCTGTTTTCTTTGGAATGAGAAAATAGGGGGAGTAGAACCCTGACACCTGTTGAAGAAGAGGAACTTCTTCTATGGCCCCTTGGGCAAGAAGGGTAGTCACCTCCTGATCCAGAAGGTCGAGGAGAGATGTGGGAGAATTGAAGTGTCTCACCATGGTGTAGGGAGGAAGGTCTGAGAAATGAAGTTTGTAGCCCTCTCTTATGATGGAGAGGGTCCACTGCTCTGATGTGATTTGCTCCCATCTGGGAGCAAAATGAGCTACCCTTCCTGGAATGGTGAGAGGTTCTGGCTGTTGTAAAGCCAGAAAGGTTAAGTTCTATAGCATTAAGTCAAAAACCCTGAGGAGGATGGGACTGCTGGGTTGCAGCAGTCCCTGCAGGTTTAGGCCTGGCCTGTTTAGGTTGCTGACGCTTGGCAGCAAAGCGACCTGTAGAAGATTGTTGGCCAGAAGTGGAAGGAAATCTGCTCCTTTTGTAAAAAGGCATTTTGAAAGGTTTTTTCTTGGCTGGAATGGAGGTTGACTTGGAAAGTTTATCCAGAGCAGAATTCTCTGCATCCATTTGAGTGGCTTTTATTTGCCACTGTTTGCCAAAGAGATTTTCACCTGTACAGGGCAGATTTCCTAAGCCATCTTGAACCCAGGGCTCTAGATCAGAAGCCTGGAGCCAAGCAATTCTGCGAGCAGCTATGGCAATGCCTGAGGCTCTGCTGGCACCTTCAAAGGAGTCAAAGGCTGCCCTGTTGGAAAACTTTGAAATGTCTTGAGTATGCTTAAGCCAAAGGAGGAACTCATCCCTTTTATCCTCTGGAAGAAAAGGGAGAAAGTTGTGCAGCTTTTGTGCAACTTCCTTTAGAAACATACCCATGTAAAGGCTATATGAGTTGATTCTGGCAATAAGCATGCTGGCTTGGAAGATTTTCCTTCCAAAAGCATCCAAGGTCCTGCATTCTCTTCCTGGAGGAGCAGAAGAGTGTCTTTTTGTACTCTTTATCCTCTTCATAGCTGACTGCACCACAATGGAATGGTGAGGAAGCTGAGTTTTCTGAAATCCAGGACAAGGAGGGACACGGTACATAGTGTCCAATCTGCGAGAATGAGGAGAAAGGGTGAGAGGAGTCTCCCATAAGTCAATCATATGTTCATGAAGAATTTCATGAATAGGCAAGGTGACTACCTCTCTAGGAGCCTTAGAGTATCCTAAAATATCTAATTTTTTTGCTCTAGGCTCTGTTTCAGAGGTTACTGAAATAGAGAGTCCTTTAGCCACTTCTATTATGAAGTCTTGAAAGGACAAATCCTCTGGAGGAAACATTCTCCTTTTTGGAGAAGCAGGCTCCTCAGGAAGGGTAATGGATACTTCAGGATACTCATCTGATGAATCAGAGTCAGAGGAATCGAAGTATTGTCTGTCAGCTTCTAACGATCGATACGAGAAATAGCCCTGGACAAGGAACCGGAGTCGGTATCCTGGTCGATGTCGATGCGGTCGGTACCGGTATCGGCGCTGGTACCGGTACCGGCACTGGTACCAGTACCATCGGCGTCGCAGCTTTAATGAAGGCCGTTATAGCCTGCTGCATGGATTGAACAGTGTGATCCATGGACGCCACGATTGTCTGGATGTCGGTAATGGGGGAAAGTGCCGGTACCCCAGAGCAAGCCGTGCCATCGATGTCAACCTGCAACCCCATAGGAGGAGCTTTGGAAGCCGGAGCTTCCCGCCGGGGTTGTTTGGCTGGGGCAGGATCCTCGAGGGCAAGCCCGGAGGCATCTCGATGCTTAGAGGGAGATTTGCCCTTCAAGGACCTGCTAGGTTTATGTTTGGTTACCTGAGATCCATCAGGAGAAGAAGACCTGGAAGATGTCGATGCCACCGCCGGTGCATCAGCGGGAAACAGCACATGGAGCTTGGCTGCTCGGTTCTGTAACCCCCGTTTAGACATTAGAGAGCAGGACTGACAATCCGGAATGGAGTGTTCAGGACCCAAACATTTAAGACACCATTCATGGGTATCTGTAACAGAAATAGTACCGCTACACTTAGTGCATTTTTTGAACCCGGAGGCTCGTTTTTCCATGAGGGAAAATTTTCTTTTGGGCCCTGAGGCCTAAGAAGAAAAAACACACCAAGTGAGGAAAAGTATCGATTTTTTTTTTTTTTTTTTTTTTTAAAGGAAGAAAAGAAAAGACCGGCGGTACCGGTCCGGAGTCGGGGAAGGCAGACACGCGACCAAAGAAATAAATTAAAACAAAGAACTTCTTCATCGGTGACAGGAACACGACCTGCTGGCTCCGCGGAAAAGAAGAACTGAGGAGAGTTGGTCAGGAAAGGCGGGAAGGCAGCGTGCAGGCACTGTGGGATACTCCCAAAAGCTTTCCTTTTTGGGAAGCTGGGGAGCGTTCCCGCGCAGGCTCCGTCGGTACCGACGTACCCCATATGTGAGGACTCATTCCTGCTTGTTCCTGGAGATCATAATAAGTTCCCTCAGCTAACACCAGTCCCATAGTCAGACCATCATCTCATTGAATGCTCTATAGAGATGGTAGAGTCACATACCATTGCTAACAACCAGTCACCAAAACATTACTCAAAATTTGAAAAAGAAGTCTTTTTTCTAAAGAACTACTGGATACTTTTGACAAAAGTACAAAATACCTTGAGCTTATATAGAATTGAAATAATAGTATCACTAGGATAGCGAATAGGCCCCAAACCTCTCAAACAATCACAAAGAACTCTACAAAAGAATGGTACTCTCAAGACATAAAAGACCACTAAAAAGAAAGCTGAGAAAACTTGAACATGTCTGGCACTCAAGGAAAACAGAGATAGATATTAGACCGTTCCACCTTATGATATTTCACTGTATATACCTACTCTGTTAAATGTTATTTATGACATGTCTATATACCCACTCAAGATCTCTAGTCTTATGTAATTGCTTTTATTTAATTATTTATATGCTATTCCCCAGTTAATCCTTGTTTTATTCCCCTGTTACCTGTAACTTGGACAAGTTCTCTAAATCTGAGTGTATTTTGTTTAATGTAAACTGCACTGATGTCAAATAGCGCGGTATATAAGAGCTGTTAAATAAATAAATAAATATTAAGCTATGCATGCAAAATACCATCAGCACATTAATCATGTCAAAAAAGAATATCACACAAAACTACTAATGAAATCAATAAATAAACCAAAGGACCAATTCTCTATCATAAAATCTCTTACAACCCATCCAAGAGAATCCACTGAAACTCATACTATTTTTCCTCAAGCACTAGCGGACTACTATATGTCCAAACTTAATGCCCTGTCCAACCCTCTCAAAATGATTATAGTGAGCATGAATACAACCACATCAAAAGCAGACCTCTGTCCAGTAGTTTGGATTAAAGTGGCCTGTAATGAGTCAGCACCGATCATCCTATCCATAGTTAACCAGTCTCTTAAACAAGGGCAAATGCCCATTGAACTCAAGAAAGCAATTGTCCGCCCCATTCTAAAAAATACATTGCTAGACAAAATGTGCCTTCCTACTTACAGACCTATTTCTAGCCTACCATTCTTAGCTAAAATAATAGAAAAAAATGTTCACATACAACTTCAAGATCACATTAACCAATATACACCGTTAGACGACAATCAGTTTCGATTTAGACCTTTCCATAGTGTCAAAACAATAGTGCTGGTTTTATACAACATAATAAAAGGAATAACAACCCTAATCACACTTTCATTTTAATATTCCTGGATATTGCCGCAGCCTTTGACTCGGTTATTCATGCCTTACTAATACAAAGGCTTCAGCAAATCTGATTAAGTGGAACTACACTCCAATGGTTTATTTCTTATTTGACTGAGAGAATATAACAGGTCAGTATAGGCCAACAATACTCCAACACCTTCCACCAAACAGCAGGTCTCCCTCAAGGCTCAGCACTATCCATCCTCTTTTTTTTTAATCCTTTATTTAAATTGCCAACTTACAAACAGAAAAACACAACAAAAAAAAACAGCAACAGCCTTCCCAACCCTCCCCCCCCCCCCCCCATTACCTTTGTCCCGTCTCCATGGAAGGAGTCCATCCCCACCGCCAACCCAACATGATATCCCTCGTACAAACAAAGCAAGGCGGTTAAATACAAAACAGGGCAAAACAGGTCCAATAATCTCACAGTACAGACCCCGACACTTACATACTTAATCGAGCTTTTGCAACGTATTCATGTAGACACATCCACTTGACCGGGACTGTATCTCCCAGAAATCCACTCTTACTCCCCAGTAGAGCAGCAACATGATCCTGCGCCTTCTCATAACTGGCATAGAGACACACCATGTTCCACCACTGGTGGCCATCTAATTTACTAGAGTCTTTCCAGCAGACCAGAATATGCTTTAGAGCTATGGCTACGAAAAAGTCTAATAAAAAGCGCTTTCCTTTCATATCCGGAAGGCCACTCACTGAAGAGCGCAGGATCACTACCTGCCAAGTGAGGGAAAGCACAGTTACTTACCTGTAACAGGTGATCTCTGGGAACAGCAGGAATTAGTCCTCACATATGGGTACGTCGGAACCGACGGAGCCTGCGCGGGAAAGCTCCCCAGCTTCCCAGAAGGAAGCTTTTGGGGCCTCCCACTGCACATGCGCGCTGCCTTCCCGCCTTCCTGACCAGCTCTCCTCAGTTCGAGTTTATAGCTGAGACAATAGAGAGAGGAAAGGAAGATGTATCTTCTATCTAACTCCTAGGGGAGGTGGGTGGGTTGTGAGGACTAATTCCTGCTGTTCCCAGAGATCACCTGTTACAGGTAAGTAACTGTGCTATATCCAGGAACAAGCAGGAATAAGTCCTCACATATGGGGACTCCCTAGCTAAGATGCCTGGGGGATCCCCTTCCAAGCGTTCGCCATCTTCGTATGGATCTCAGGCATCCATCCTGGGAAGGTGGGCAGGAGTTGTTCAAGTATGGAACAGGTGTTTGAGGACAGCCTGACCAAACAAGGCATCCAGGCGGGAGTCCTTGTCCAAACAGTAATGGGCTGTGAAGGTATGAACCGAGGCCCATGTGGCGGCTCGACAGATCTGATCAATGGATACAGAGTGAAGATGAGCCATAGAAGTGGCCATGGCTCTCACATTGTGAGCTGTGACATGGCCTTCCAGAGAAATATTTTTACTCTGGTAAGCAAAGGAAATACACTGAGCAATCCAATTGGAAAGTGTACGTTTGGAGACTGGAAGTCCCAAATGAGAAGGATCAAAAGCCACGAAAAGCTGGGAAGACTTTCGATGTGGCTGAGTCCTGTTGAGGTAAAAGGCAAGAGCTCTTTTACAATCTAAAGTATGAAGGTTCCTCTCTGAGGAGCTGGAAAAAAGACAGGTAGATATACCTCTTGATTAAGATGAAAAGGCGAGACCACTTTGGGCATAAAGTGGGGATTCGTCCTAAGGACACCTTATCATGATGAAACCTGGTATAAGGTGGATAAGCCACTAAGGCCTGTAGTTCACTGATGCGGCGAGCCGAAGTGACTGCAATAAGGAAAAGGACCTTCCAGGAAAGAAATTTCAAGGAGGTAAAAACCAACGGTTCAAAAGGTGGCTTCATAAGCTGACCCAGAACTAGGTTCAAGTCCCATGCTACCGGAGGAGGTCGGATGGTAGGCTTAGTTAGAGTCAGGCCTCTCATGAACCTTGCAACAAGCGGATGAGAGGAGACAGGTTGTCCATTTATAGGTTTTAAGGATGCTGCAATAGCACTCAAATGGACTCTTACTGAATTCGTCTTAAGGCCTGCATTAGAAAGATGCAGGAGATAGTCTAGTAGAGAATTCAAAGGAAGTGCTAGAGGGTCAAGACCCTGTTGAGCACACCAAATGGAAAAGCGTTTCCATTTGAAAGCATAGGAACGCCTCGTGGAGGGTTTCCTAGAGGCATGAAGGATATCTTTCACTGGTTGAGAAAGATTGAAGTCATGAAGGCTTAGGCCTTCAGTAACCAAGCTCTGAGGTGTAGGGGACTTGGGGTTTGGGTGCCACAAAGTCCCTTCCTCCTGAGAGAGAAGGTCTGGCGCAGCTCCCAGGTCCAGGGAGGGTCCCTGGGAGAGATGCAGAAGTAGAGGGAACCACACTTGGCGTGGAGCTATGAGGATCATCGATCCGTGATCCCTCTGGAGTTTGAACAGAGTCTTGGGAATCAAAGGAATGGGTGGAAAGGCATATAGGAATTCCTGACCCCAATGCAGGAGAAAGGCGTCGTTGGCCTGAGCACCCTGACACGGAGTCCTGGAACAGAACCGGGAAAGTTTGGCATTCCACGGACTTGCAAAGAGGTCTATGTCCGGGGTTCCCCATTCCTGAAAGATTCTGCCTATCTGGTCCATATGTAGGGACCATTCGTGTGGAAGCAGAACTCGACTGAGTCTGTCTGCCCGAGAGTTTTGAACCCCTGGAAGATATACTGCCAGAAGATGAATTTGAAGCTCTCTGGCGAAGGCCCATAATCTGAGAGCTTCGTTGCAAAGCGACAGAGAGCCTGTCCATCCTTGTTTGTTTACGTAGAACATGGCCACCTGATTGTCTGTCTGAAGTAGGACGGTCAGGTTGACAAGGAGGGTATGGAAGACTTTGAGGGCAAAGAAGATTGCTCGCAGTTCCAGGAGGTTGATGTGAAGGGTGGTCTCCTGCGGAGACCAAGTACCCTGAGTGGAGAGGGATTGTAGATGGGCTCCCCACCCTGTTTGGGAGGCATCTGTTGTGAGGGTTGCTTGGGGCAACAAAGGTTGGAAGGGGGCCCCCAACAACAGATTCTTGGTGGACATCCACCATTGGAGGGACCAAAACAGACGCTTTGAGGTGAGGATTTGGTCGGAGAGCGCTCCTGATGCTTGAGTCCACTGGGTGGCCAAGGTCCATTGAGCTGCTCTCATGTGAAGACGAGTGTAGGGCACCACGTGAACCGTGGAGGCCATGTGGCCCAGAAGTCGCAGCATTTCTCTGGCTGTCAAGTGACTGCTGGACTGAGCTTGGGAGGCCAAGCACACCAGACGTTGGCCCCGGACTTGAGGTAGGTAGGCCCTTGCAGTGGTGGTGTCCAACTGGGCCCCTATGAATTCCAGAGACTGAATAGGGATAAGTTGAGATTTGGGAAGGTTTATCACCAGTCCCAGATACTGCAGAATGTGCCTTGTGCGGTCCAGGGAAATCTGGGCCTCTGACTGAGATGGAGCTCGGATGAGCCAGTCGTCCAGATATGGGAATACAAAAATTCCCAGACCTCTTAGAAATGCGGCAACAACTGCCATGCATTTGGTGAACACTCTTGGAGCAGAGGCTAGACCGAAGGGAAGTACTCTGTACTGGAAATGTTTTCCCTGAAACAGAAATCTTAAATATTTTCTGTGGGATGGGTGGATGAGTATATGTGTGTACGCATCCTTGAGATCTAGAGAACAAAGCCAATCCTGACTCTGAAGGTATGGAAGGAGAATGCCTAGAGAAAGCATTTTGAATTTCTCCTTGTACAGAAATTTGTTCAACTCTCTCAGATCTAGGATAGGTCTGAATCCCCCTGTCTTCTTTGTTATGAGAAAATAAGGGGAGTAGAATCCTGTCCCTTGTTGAAGAAGAGGAACCTCTTCTATTGCCCCTTGGGCAAGGAGAGAAGAGACTTCCTGATCCAACAGGCCCAGGAGAGATGGGGGAGAATTGAAGTGCCTCACCATGGTATATGGAGGAAGGTTGGAAAAATGAAGTTTGTAGCCCTCTCTGATGATAGAGAGGGTCCATTGCTCTGATGTAATTTGCTCCCATCTGGGAGCAAAGTGAGCTAACCTTCCGGGAATGGTGAGGGGCTCTGATTGTTCTAGAGCCAGAAAGCGTAGTTACTCACCTGTAACAGGTGTTCTCCAAGAGCAGCAGGAATCAGTCCTCACTTATGGGTGACGTCGGCGCCGACGGAGCCCTCGCGGAGCAATTTTCCCCAGCTTTCAAAGAAAGCCTTTGGGAATTGCAGAGCGCATGCGCGGTAGTCTTCCCGCCCGAAGGTGCCATCTTAGCCAGTCAGATGACATAGCTAAAAAGACAGCATAAAAATTTGCAAAAAGAACATAAGCAGACGATTGCAACTCCAAGGGGAGGAGGGAGGGTAGTGAGGACTGATTCCTGCTGCTCCTGGAGAACACCTGTTACAGGTGAGTAACTACGCTTTCTCCAGGACCAAGCAGGAAGTCAGTCCTCACTTATGGGACTCCCAAGCTCAAGGCTACCGGAGACCCTAAGCACAAAAATGAGCTCCCTCTAGCTCAGCAGCACAGAAGGAAAGAATCTTCGCTGAATTATCACCCACCGGTAGCCCACATCCGGGATGGAGGGTAGGAGTTGCTCAGACCTCAAAGAGATTACGGAGGACTGCCTGTCCGAAAGCACTGTCCCTACGGGACTCCCTCTCGAGACAGTAATGGACCGCAAAAGTCTGGCTCGAAGACCAAGTAGCGGCCCGGCAGATGTCTGCCAGCGGAACAGAGCGGAGGTAAGCCACTGACGTGGCCTTTGCCCGAACGCAATGAGCCGTGACTCGACTTTCTAAGGCGAGTCCGGCTGCCCCATAAGCCCAAGAGATACAGTCCGCAACCCAGATGGACAGAGTACGCTTGGAGACCGGGAGCCCCAATTTATTGGGGTCAAAGGACACAAAAAGCTGCGCAGCTTTACGGTGCTCCCGCGTACGGTCAAGGTAGAAGTTCAACGCCCTTCTACAGTCCAGGGTATGGAGGACCGTCTCAGCTCGGCTGGAGTGTGGTCTGGGAAAGAAGGTTGGAAGTACCACCTCCTGATTCAAGTGAAAAGGGGAGACCACTTTAGGCAGAAACTTTGGGTGAGTCCGTAGGACTACCCTATTCTTGTAGAACCGAGTGTAGGGGGGATCAGACACGAGGGCCTGTAATTCACTTACGCGCCTAGCGGAAGTGAGGGCTATCAAGAACAGCGTTTTCCAAGACAGAAAACGGAGAGAGCAGGTAGCCATAGGTTCAAAAGGCGGACAGGTGATCCGCTGTAAAACCACATTCAGGTCCCAGTCAGGCGCTGGCGGGCGCAGAGGTGGTTTAAGTAGTAGGAGACCTCGGAGAAACCTCGCTACGAGAGGGTCGTTGGAGAGAGGTCTGCCGTCCACCGGCACATGATGTGCGGAAAGAGCACTGAGGTGAACTTTGACGGAGTTGGACTTAAGTCCCAGATTAGAGAGGTGTAGCAAGTACTGTAAGATCACCGACACCAGGCAGGAGAAGGGATCCTGAGACTGTTGGGTACACCAGACTGCAAAGCGACGCCATTTAAGGGCGTAGCATTTGCGGGTAGAAGGCCGTCGCGAAGCCAAGACGACCTCCTCCACCTCTGCCGGCAAGAGGAGAGGAGCAAGGACTACCCTCTCAGCAGCCAGGCCATGAGGTTGAGAGACCTGAGGTTGGGGTGCAGTAGGGACCCCTGATCCTGGGTGAGGAGATCCGGTTGCACCCCCAGAGGGATTGGATCCTCCACCGCCAGTTGCAGCAAGAGCGGAAACCACGGCTGCCTGGGCCAGCGAGGGGCCACCAGGAGCATGAAAGCTTTGTCTCGGAGAACCTTGAAAAGGGTCCGAGAGACTAACGGGATGGGAGGGAAAGCGTACAGAAGGCTCCCCGACCATGAGATCAGAAAGGCGTCCGCCGCCACCCGAAGGGGGTGAGGCTGACGAGAGCAGAAGCGAGGAAGCTGCCGGTTGTGAGGACTGGCAAAGAGATCCACTGTGGGGAGGCCCCACCTGAGGAAGAGCTTCTGAACGATCAAGGGGTCCAGACGCCACTCGTGCGGCTGGAGGACCCTGCTGAGTTTGTCCGCCAGGCAATTTTCTTGGCCCGGGAGATAAACTGCCTTGAGGAGAATGCCGTGACTGACGGCCCAAGAGCAGAGCTTCTGTGCCTCCCGGCAGAGGAGGAAGGAGCCCGTGCCCCCCTGCTTGTTCACGTAGAACATGGCAACTTGATTGTCCGTCTGGACAAGGACGGACTGTTGGGAGGTCAGGTGGGAGAAGGCCTTGAGAGCTAGGCGGATCGCCCTGAGCTCCAGGAAGTTGATCTGCTGAGCAGACTCCCACTTGGTCCAGAGGCCCTGAGTACGTGCCTCTTGGCAATGGGCTCCCCAGCCCAGGAGGGATGCATCGGTGGTCAGCACCCGGGTCGGCTGAGGTGACTGGAAAGGCATTCCCAATACCAGGTGCGGCTGCTGGAGCCACCACCGGATAGACGAGACCAGCGGCTCGGAGACGCGCACCAGGTCTGCTAGGCCGCCCGTGGCCTGTCGCCACTGCTGGCGGAGACACCACTGAGCAGGCCGCATATTCAGGCGGGCATTGGGGGTCACATGGACGGTGGAAGCCATATGGCCGAGCAGTCTCAGGAAGCGCCTGGCGGAGACCAGGGGCTGGCTGCGAAAGCGGTCGGCTAGGTCCATGAGCCGCTGAGCCCTGTCGAGCGGTAGGTACGCTCGCGCCTGAGGGGTGTGCAGCCTTGCGCCGATGAACTCGAGATCCTGTGAGGGGAGCAAAGTGGACTTTGCGAAGTTGATGACAAAGCCCAAGTGCTGTAGCAGAGTCACCGTGCGGCACGTGGCGGTGGTGACCTCCCGAGCGGATGCTGCTCTGATGAGCCAGTCGTCGAGGTACGGAAAAACATAGAGGCCGTGAAGCCGGAGATGGGCCGCCACGACCGCGAGACATTTTGTGAAGACTCGCGGTGCGGAGGACAGGCCGAAGGGCAGTACTCTGTACTGGTAATGATTTCCTGCCACCACAAACCTTAGGTATTGGCGGTGGCTTGGGTGGATGAGGATGTGCGTGTAAGCATCCTTTAGATCCAAGGAGCATAGCCAATCTCCCTGCTGGAGGTAGGGCAGAAGGATTCCAAGGGTAAGCATTTTGAACTTCTCCCGCACAAGGAACTTGTTGAGGTTGCGCAAGTCCAGGATGGGTCGGAGGCCTCCTGTTCTCTTTGGTATCAGAAAATACCTTGAATAGAAGCCCTGACCTCTCAGGTGGTGTGGCACCGGTTCCACCGCCTGATCCTGCAGAAGACCTGCTAACTCCTGAAGGAGCAACTCCCTGTGCAGAGGGGGGCGCGGAGGCTCTCCCGGAAAATAGGAGGGAGGGACCTGATGGAAGTGGAGAAGGTAGCCCTCTCGCACGACCTGAAGCACCCAGGCATCTGCGGTGATGCCGGACCACCTGTCGGCGAAGTGAACCAGCCGGCCTCCGGTGCTGGGGGGAACCAGCGGGGGGGGAGAGGCTATGCTGAGCGAGTCAAAAACCCCCACCCTGCTGAGCAGGGGCTGGTGGCGCAGGCTTGGGGGCTTGCTGCCTACGGGACCCGTTACCCCGTCCCTTGGCCTGCTGTCCCTGTTGGGGAGCTGCAGGGGCCTGATAATGGGGGTATTGTTTGTAGGCAGCCGCCTTCCTCGGGTAAAAGGTCTTTTTTCCCGAGCCCTTCTTTTTCTGGGAAGGGGCGGAGGTCTTCCTAGAAAGCCTGGTCCTGGTGAGAGTCTCAGTCTCAATTTGTGCAGCCTTTTCCGCCATGGGCTTGCCAAAGAGGTTTTCGCCTCGGCAGGGGACATCGACCAACTTGTCCTGTACCCAGGGCTCAAGGTCGGACGACTGAAGCCAAGCCTGTCGGCGGGCACCGATGCCGGCTGCGGCTACTCGAGCCGAGGCTTCAAAGCCATCATAGGCTGCTCGGGACATGAACTTTGAGCATTCCCGAATACCTGTGGACAAGGCTAGGAACCTCCGCAAGGGTTCCTCGGACAAACCAGCGGAGAAGCCGGCTAGCTCTTTAGCCAGATCCCTGAGATACATGCCCATGTAGAGCTGGTAAGTCTGGACACGACAGGCGAGCATAGAGCCCTGGAAGCACTTTTTGCCAAGGCCATCCAGGTTACGGGCCTCCCTTCCAGGAGGCACCGAGGAGTGCATCTTCTGGCTCTTAAGACGATGCATGGCCGATTCCACTACCATGGAATGGTGTGGCAACTGCGCCTTTTGAAAGCCAGGGCTCTTGCGGACTCGATAGATAGAATCGACCCGCTTGCTCAGGACCGGCGAGGAGGCCGGACTCTCCCACATGCGGAAGAGTAGTCGTTCCAGCATAGGAGGAACCGGCACAGTAAAGTGCTCCCTCGCGGGAGAGTCATACTGGAGGGCGTCGAGCTCTTCGGCTCGAGGCTCCTCCTCGGGGTCCGCAGGGAAGGCCAAAGCCTTGGCCATATCCCTAACGAAATCCGAGAACCGGGCATCCTCCGGGGGGGACTGCTTCCGAGGCTCGGACTCCGGAGAGTCCGATGGGACACACCGAGTCCGGAAAGAATCAGGTGACTCTTCCTCCTCCGACTCCCAGACCGACTCCGACGAGGACTCGGTGGGGTCGGCTCGGGCAGGGTGCGGCGCCAGCCGCCCCGACGCCGAGGGAGTCGGCGTCGGCGACCTCGGTCCCGAACGGGAGGCCGAGGGCGACCTCGACCGAGGATCGACTCGAGTTCTCATCGACTCGAGGATCGGCTCGGTCTCCGGGGTCGACTTGGACGTCGACGTCCCGGCGGTCGGGGCAGCGACGCCAGCGAAGCCAGCGAGCAGTGCCCGCTGCTGGTCCATGAAGGCAGACAATCTGCTCTCCAAGGCCGTCAACCTGAGTCCGAGCTCAGGCGACCCAGCAGCCCCCGACTCGGGCCCCGACGGCGTCGGGCCCGACGTCGGCTGACGCGGAGGCGAGTCCAGAAGGACAACAGGACTTACCCGGGCAGGCATCTCCGACTCCAGGCGAGGTCGCTTCGGGAGGTGTTCCTTCTCCAAGGACCCGGGGCGGCTGTCGGGGCTATGCGACCTGGCCCTCGCGGAGCCAGGAGCGTCCACCGACGCCGCCCTCGCGGGTTTCGCCTTCCGTCGATGGTCCCCGGAGGGAGAACCCCGGTCGGAGGAGCTCCGTCGACGGTCCGAACTGGAGCCTTTCGACAGTGAGGCCTCCGACGAGGTCCGGGTACGGCTGGGGTCAGCGAAGATTCTTTCGCGCTGATGCCGCCGACTTCTCAACGCCTTCGAGGACAGTTTGCTGCAGGGCCCACAGATCAGTTCCTCGTGATCTGGGCCCAGGCAGCGGAGGCAAAGGTCGTGTGAGTCGGTGAGTGACATGTTTCGGTCACACCGACCACACCGCTTAAAGCCACTGGCAGCCATCGGGGGAAAAAGGGCCCCTGCGAGGTCAAAGGACCGGGCTGCCAGGGAAAAAACGAAAACGAAAGCTGACTAAGTCAGAAAAACTGAAAAACCGTTAGAGGACTCGAGACCGGCGTCGCGAGTCCGGGCGGGAAAACGACCGGCGTCGAACCGAAAGAAAAAAGGATAAATACAGAGGAAAATCAACTTTTTCGCGGGGACAAGACGGGCGGAAAAAAGAAGACTGGCTAAGATGGCACCTTCGGGCGGGAAGACTACCGCGCATGCGCGCTGCAATTCCCAAAGGCTTTCTTTGAAAGCTGGGGAAAATTGCTCCGCGAGGGCTCCGTCGGCGCCGACGTCACCCATAAGTGAGGACTGACTTCCTGCTTGGTCCTGGAGAAATGTTAAGTTCTCTAGGGGCAAGTCAAAACCCCTGAGGGGGTTGAGCCTGCTGAGGAGTGGCAGACGCTGCAGGCTTTGACCTTGCCTGTTTAGGTTGCTGACGTTTAGCAGCAAAGCGAGGCTGAGAAGATTGTTGGCCAGTATTTGTGGAAAATCTGGCCTTCTTGTAGTAAGGCCTCTTGAAAGACTTTTTCTTGGCAGGAGTAGAGGTAGACTTAGAAAGTCTATCCAATGTAGCATTTTCTGCGTTCATTTGAGTGGCTTTAATTTGCCATTCTTTACCAAATAAGTTCTCACCTGTACAGGGAAGATTCCGTAAGCCATCCAGGACCCAGGGTTCTAGGTCAGAGGCCTGGAGCCAAGCAAGTCGTCGGGCTGTAATGGCAATGCCCGAAGCTCTACCGGCACCTTCAAAGGAATCAAAGGCTGCTCTGTTGGAGAACTTAGAAACATCTAGAAGCTGTTTCACCACAGAAATGAACTCCTCCTTTCTATCCTCAGGGATAAAGGTGGCAAAATGCCGCACCTTTAGGGCAAGTTCCCTTAGAAACATGCCCATATACAGACTATATGAATTAATCCTGGCTATAAGCATACTAGCCTGGAAAATTTTCCTACCAAAAAGGTCTAGGGTCTTACATTCTCGCCCTGGAGGGGTAGAAGAGTGCCTTTTGGTACTCTTAATCTTTTTCAGTGCAGACTTCACCACAATGGAATGGTGAGGCAACTGAGTCTTTTGAAAACCAGGAGAAGGAGTGACCCGGTACATGGTGTCCAACCTACGAGAATAAGGAGACAACGTTAGAGGAGCCTCCCATAAGTCCATCAAGTGTTCTTGAAGGATTTCATGGATAGGCAGGGTGACTGCCTCTTTAGGAACCTTAGGGTATCCTAAAATATCCAATTTCTTTGATCTAGGTTCTTTTTCAGAGGATGTGGTAATAGAAAGTCCTTTAGCTAGCTCTATAATGAAGTCTTGAAAGGACAAATCCTCTGGTGGAGACATTCTCCTCTTTGGGGAAGAAGGGTCTTCATGAAGAACTAGAGACAGCTCATCAGAGTCCTCAGAGGAGTCAAAATCCTCAGAAGAATCAGAGTATTCTCTATTTGCTTCCAACGCACGATACGCATACCGATCGGTATCGACATCGGGCGTACCGGGTATGGGATCGGTATCGGGTGAAAACCCGGATCCGGCATGCGGAACCGATCTGCGTTTGGAAGTCGATGGTCTCGGTTCCGGTATGGGAGACGATACCGGAACCGGACCCGGTACCGCTGAACGCGGTACCGAGGGCGTCGCAGCATTAATAAAAGCCAGCATGGCCTGCTGCATGGTCTGAACAGTATTGCTCATAGACGCCACTGCTGCCTGGATGTCGGTACCGGTATGGGCCGGTACCCCAGAGCAGTCTAACAGGTGATCAGTCGAGGCCGTGCCATCGATGTCAACCTGTAACCCCCATAGATGGTGCTTTGGAAGCCAGAGCTTCCCGCCGGGGTTGTTTGGCTGGGGCAGGATCCTCAGATTCAAAAGTGAGAGCCTCTCGATGCTTTGAAGGAGATTTGCTCTTTGAGGACCTGCCCGAAGAAGGTTTGGTTACCTGAGATCCATCCGGAGAGGAAGACCTGGATGACTGTGATGCTGGATTATCTGAAGCAAACAGCACATGGAATTTGTTGGCCCGGTTCTGCAAACCACGCTTAGACATCTGGGAGCAGGATGGGCAGTCCGGAATGGAGTGGTCAGGTCCCAAACATTTAAGACACCATTCATGGGTGTCTGTGACAGAAATAACAGCACTACACTTGGTACACTTCTTAAAACCAGTGGCTGGTTTCTCCATGAGGAGAATTTGTGTAGGCCTGAGGCCTAACCGAAGTCACCAAGTTGTGCAAAGATAAAGATTTTTTTTTTTTTTTTTTTAAAGAAAAGAAAAGAGACCGGCGGTACCGGTTTCGGTATGGGGAAGGCAGGTACGCGGTCTAAAGAAACAAACTAAAACAATAATTTCTTCAGCGGTGACAGGAACACGACCTGCTGGCTCCGCGGAAAAAGAGAAACTGAGGAGAGCTGGTCAGGAAGGCGGGAAGGCAGTGCGCATGTGCAGTGGGAGGCCCCAAAAGCTTCCTTCTGGGAAGCTGGGGAGCTTTCCCGCGCAGGCTCCGTCGGTTCCGACGTACCCATATGTGAGGACTTATTCCTGCTTGTTCCTGGAGATAACTGAAAACACAGAATCTTTTGTATCAAGTCCCAGACAGAGAGCCAAAAGGAATGAACGTAAAGGCAATCAAAAAAACATATGCTTGAATGTTCCTGGTGCAAGAGAGCAAGACCAGCATAAGTTACCAGATCCGGGGTTCCACCTAGAGAGCCGATTGGGGGTGATAAAAGCGGGATGTAACAAGAAAAATAAGGATTGCGTTATAGCAGCTGCTTTAGAAACCCTGCTGACCCTAGACCACAATAACGACCAGTCGTGAGAGGAGATTTCCACCCCTAAGTCAACCTCCCAACTCCTACGACACACCGGTGGGGAGGAGGCCCCCTCTCGCAAATAAGCATAAAACTTGGACGCTACCCCAGTCTTATCAGAATATGTGAGGGCCAACTCATGTACACTCCAGGACGGTGCCAGCTCCCCATGTACCACCCCAGCATCAGAGAGACAACTCTTTAATTGGATCCACTGAAATTGCCATGCCGACGGCAACGCGAACTCCTGCTGCAACCTGTCCCAGGATTTCCACCCCCCTGCCTGGAGCAATTGACCAACTGTCCAAATACCCTTAGCCTGCCACTGCCGCCACCCTATAGTTTTACGTCCAATTTTAAATATGGGATTCAACCAAATTGGCATCAAAGAGGATACCGGGTTCTCGGAGGCCATAACTCTCGCCAAATCTTGATAAGCCGATTGAGTTGCCGCAACTATTGCCAGGGCAGGAGAGGAGACCGGGCACACCATTCCAACCAGTATATCTAAGGGAATCGGCTCTACTAGCCGCCTTTCAACCTCAACCCAGACCGGGCACGAACCCCGCTTCTCTCGTGGACACAACGCACCTTGCTTAAGCATGAACGCCTGATGATAACTACAGAAATCCGGAAAATTTACCCCACCCATAGCTTTACCTGCTTTTAACTTACCGAGAGCTATCCTGGGGGGCTTCCCTTGCCACAGAAAAGAGACTAATGTCCTCTCCCACCCCTTGTATACCGATTGGGGAAGAGCGATCGGCAACATTTCCAAAATATAATTTATTTTGGGCGCAAGAACCATTTTGATAGACTCCATACGCCCCCACCACGATAAATGCAGGGGGGACCATTTGATCGAGAAGGTCTGTAACAACTCCTCGATATGCGCTCGATTAAGCTGAAGGGTCTCATCAAGAGAACAACAGAATCGTACTCCGAGATACTTAATCGCCTTCATTTCCCAAAAAAAAGGGAAAATCCTTCACATCCTCCGAATAAGTGACTCTATTCATAGGGAAGGCAACAGACTTAGTCCAGTTTATTTTATATCCAGACACCTTCGAATAACTATCAATAACCCTCAGAATCTCCGCTAAAGAGCTGGGTTGTGAGAACAACAACAAATCATCAGCGTAGGCCGCCAGCTTTATCTGAAGATCCCCAATCCAAATGCCACGGATCCTCTCCGAATACCGGATTAGTAGCCCCAGGGGCTCCAATGCTAAATTAAATAGGATCGGCGATAAGGGACAACCTTGCCTTGTCCCTCGATATAGTGAAAAGGGAGCAGACAACAGTCCATCTACAAGAATACGAGCCTGCGGGACAGAGTACAGGACCTGAATTAATCTAATGAAGCCATCCTTAAAACCAAACCATCTCAAGACCCTGAACAGAAAGACCCATTCAAGCCTATCAAAGGCTTTTTCAGCATCCAAGGAAATCCCCACCAAGGGAGTACCAGACTGTTCCGAAGCGGCAAAGAGGTTTAACAACAGCCGAGCATTATCCGACGTCGCCCTCCCGGGCATAAAGCCACATTGATCAGGGTGAATCAGGTCGGCCAACACTCTCTCTAACCTTTTTGCCAAAACGGCAGCAAAGAGTTTGTAATCAGCATTCAGTAATGATATGGGCCGATAATTCTCCACCTTAAGGGCATCTCTACCGGGTTTTTCCAACACCACTATTGTAGCTTCATTGAAACCCCCCCAGAGGGCATCTGTTCCTGCAAAAGCTGAAAATATTTGGCCACAAAAGGGAGAAGTACCCCTTGAAACACTTGATACAACTCGATAGGCAGGCCGTCAGGACCCGCCGCTTTCCCTTTTTAAGCCGCTTTAAGGGCAGTGCGGAGCTCACCCTAAGAAAAGGGCGCTTCCAGGTCCAACGCTTGTTGGTCAGAAAGAGAAGGATGCGGAATACACTCCAAAAAAACATCGCACTCGTCCCCATTGTCCCCACCCTCCGAACTATACAGCCCGGCATAGAAAGCCCTAAACGCATCAGCTATATCCGGTGTCTTAGTGAGCAGGGTCTGGGTACTAGCCCTCTGCTCTGGGATTCAAAGTTGTCGCCAACAGCCTACCTGCCTTATTTTGCTCCCTATAATATTTGGCCTCAGATGTGTGCAAGAGCTTTTCAGCTTCCAAGCTTAATATAGTATTAAATTAAAATCTTAGCTTTTGCAAACGCAGCAAGATACAGGGATCCACTCTCCTTCTTAACCTCTCACCCGCCCGGATTTGAGCCTCCAGCTCACTCAGTGCTAACTTCCGGCGACGCGCCAGCCTAATAGAAAAGCTGGTGATTCTAGCTCGCAAGAAGGCCTTAAAGGCCTCCCACCAGGCCCAACCCGAAGTGTCCTCAGGGAGGTTCACCGAGAAGTACTCTTATTACTCCTTCCAAGTACACACGGAACTCCTGGTCTGTGAGCAAAGACCTCTGAAAGAACCACCCAGAACTCCTGACAGGGGAAGAGTCCAGTAAGAAAGACAGGGAGACAGCCGCATGATCGGAAACCGTACACGCCGCAATTTGTGCGTCCTCCACGTGGGCCACAAGAGAACTGGAAATCAGAAAAAAATCAATCCTGGAATGTGACCCATGCGGAAGAGAATAGAAGGTAAACTCCTTCTGAGAGGGGTGGAGCAACCGCCAAACATCTACTAAATTCATCTCCTGCACCAGACTATTGAGCACCTTGGCCGCACGACTAACTTTTGTGGAGCGATAGGGTTGGCGGTCTATTAAAGGATCCAATACGAGGTTGAAATCTCCCCCCAAAATGAGGTTACAATGGGTAAGATCTTGTAGCTCCTCCGCTACCTCATGAAAGAAGGAGACATCATCAATATTCGGCCCATATACATTCATTATGCCAAAGGTTCGATCCCGAACCTTCAGACGGGTTTTCACCCATCTCCCTCCCGGGTCTGCCCGAGATGACTCAATGACTGGTTGTAGAGCCTTCCGAGCCAATATCAGCACCCCATTTTTCTTATGACACGCCCCAGCCACCCCGATCAGCATGTAGGTCCCCCCTCACGGGAGACGGGTCTCTTGCAGCAATACAACGTCAGCTCTCATCTTCCTACAATATAACAGTATCTTATTACGCTTAAAGGGGTTATTGATTCCCTTTACATTCAGAGACATAAAATTAAGTGATACCATCACAGCATCGTAGAATCATACCATACAAAACAGGGCACAGTATAAAGCTCAAAACAGACCCAGCCCCCAGAAAAACCTGCAACCTCCCCCATGAAGACAACTGAAACCCAAACCCATCCTTAAAGCAAAAACTACCTGGGTGAACCATCCTGAACAAGACTACACCCTGATCCCCCCCCCCCAACCCAATATGACCAATATGCACTCCCCCCTACAAACATACACAAACAAGCTCACCCCCCCCTATCTATCCCACGACCCGACTACCTCTACCCATCCACACACTCAACCCAGACACACAAACCCACACAAACCGATACCCCCCAATACCCAACTCCCCCTCCCCCTTCCCCACATTGCTCCCCTCCTACCCCAGCCCCCCCAGAGAGTACCTTATACGAATAAATAAACAGAAAGACACGGAAGGTAAGGCCGGAGGCTCGAGGAGGGCCCAGGGAAGGGACACCCGGATCAAACATAAGGAGGGGAAGGAGGGAGCAATATCCATCCAGCCGCTCAAACTACGAACCCCCAAAGCCTCGGGGAGACAACCACACTCCCACCCGCCACCCCCGCAATCATCCAAACACCCTTATCCAGAGAGAACACACATACTCAGGGCAGAATTAACAAAGAGCCACAAAGTTACTGTCTCCCAAACTCGACAGGTTTGCACGTAGTCTCTGAGCCCATTGGCACCTTGAAAACCATGTCTCAAACCGCTAGCTCAGCGCATCAATATGGCCTCCTGTTCTTCCACGAACTGTAGCAAGGTATGGGGTCTTCAAACGTGCGCGTTTGATTGTGAAGAGTCACCCGGAATCTCGCAGGAGCAAAGAGTCCATAGCGCGCCTGGAGCTGCTGCAAACGGGGACGCAAAGCCAACATCTGTCTCCTTTTCTCTACTGTAACTTTATTGAAGTCAGGGAAGAAAGAGATGTTACGGCCCTCGATGTTAACTGGGGCCAAGGCCTTCGCCGCCAACATGATTTGCAAAGCCTGCTGGTGCCTCAGCACTCTCAATATAATGGGCCCCGAGTGTATTGGAACACGATGTACCCTTTCAATTTCCAGCGGGGGATTGAATTCCAAGCGTAGGAGCTTCAGCAATTGCGCATGCAAAAAGGCCAGCATATCGCCCGCTTCAGCGCCCTCCGGTACTCCAATAATGCGCACATTATTGCGACGGGTACGATTGTTTAAATCCTCCAGATTGCGCTCCAACTGCGCGATGCGCTTGCTATTGGCCAGAGTCAATTTCAGGCGCTCCTCATGGCACTCCACTTGATTTTCCACACGGGAGACTTTTTCCGCGAGCCCCATGATCTGCTCTTTCATCTCCTTTAACTCAAGTATGTCTGCCTGCACCCCCGAGAGTGTCTCCTTATTAGCTTCCACGAGCCCACGGACTGCACGAATCTCAGCAAGCAACTCTTGCATAGCATCCATATTGTCTCTGGGCCCGACCACCTTCTGCGGGGAGGGAGGGTCCGGTTTTTGCCGCTTCACGCCGGCCGCCCCGACGGAGCTAAAGTCCAACTTGCCGGATTTGCTCGCGGCCATCCTTCCTCTCGTACCAAATGTAGAGAAAGAGGGGGAGAAAAGTTTCAACAACAGGCAGGGAGTGCAGGATTAATGAAAGGATTGCGGGGAGCACGGGAATCAAGCTGCCATCTTGCTCCTGGCCAGGCTCTGCCCCCCTCCATCCTCCTTTTTAATATATACATTCAATCAATATGCCATATAATAAAAAAATTGAAAGTTGAGTATGCCATCTACGCGGATGACATAATGCTGTATATGCCTTTCAATATAACTGCACCTATCCTGGAGCCATAATCTCAGCCAGTTAAATGCTGGAAAGCAATGAGCACAAATGCTCAAAGCTTAGCCAACAAAGTTCCGGACCCAGAAGCCCTAATGGTGGAAATAGACTTGGACATTAAGACCATTACAGAAACATGGTTTAATGAATCGCATGAATGGGATATAACCATAGCTGGCTATAATCTATTCAGAAGAGACAGAGAAAGTGGAAAAGGAGGAGTAGCCTTGTATGTCAAAAGCAATATTAAAGCTACTGAAATGCAGGGGGCATGGGGAAAAGAAGCAGCGCTCTGGATTGTGTTGGAAAGAGGAGATGGCACTGTCATCCATACTGCTATAGTCTACGGACCTCCAACTCAAATCGAAGAAATAGATAATGAATTAATTATAGATATTGCTAAGATAGCCACAAAGGGGGAAGTGATCATATTGGGTGACTTTAATCTACCCGATGTGGATTGGAGTACTCCTCCTGCAAATCTGGCAAGAAGCAAAACAATTGTGGATGCTTTCCAAGATGCGTCACTTAAACAAACGGTGATGGAACCAACCAGGAAAAGCTCTATGCTGGATTTAGTGCTCACCAATGGTGAGAGCGTGTCAAATGTCTGGGTGGGTGCCTGTGAGCAGCAGCGATCATCACACAGTGTGGTCTGAAATAAAAGCAAAGGTGCTTTCCAATCACAGCAAGCTCAAAGTCCTAAACTTCAAAAACAATGACTTCAGTAGAATGGCCAAGTATGTGAAGGAGGAGTTGGCAGGGTGGGAAGGGATAAGGGAAGTGGAATTGCAATGGGTTAAACTAAAGGTTGCAATAAAAGGGGCAACAGATAAATATGTAAGGAAAGTAAATAAAAACAAGAGAAGAAAACCTATTTGGTTCTCCAAAGAAGTGGCTGCTCAAATAAAGGCAAAAAACACAGCTTTCACAAAATTCAAAAGCTTGCAAACAGAGGAACACAGTAAGGAATACAGGAGCAAACTAAAAGAGACAAAAGAGAAATAAGGAAAGCAAAATCAAAGGCAGAGGAAAAGATGGCTAAAGATGTGAAGTATGGCGACAAAACTTTCTTCAGGTATATTCGGGAGAGGAGGAAAATCAGAGATAGAATTGCAGGACTCAGACGTGCTGGGAACAGATTTGTGGAAAGTGACATTGAAAAAGCAAAATTGCTAAACAAATACTTCTGCTCTGTTTTTACTAAAGAAAATCCTGGAGAAGGACCATCTGTGACTCCCAAATATAAAAATGGGAATGAAGTAGATACCACACCATTCACTGAAGATGTGTTAGAACAACTTGCAAAACTGAAAGTGAACAAGAACATGGGACCGGATGGGACACATCCCAGGATACTGAAAGAGCTCAGAGAGGTTCTTGCAGGGCCGTTAAAGGATGTTTTCAACAGATCCTTGGAAACAGGAGTAGTTCCTCAGGACTGGAGAAGGGCTGATGTGGTATCTCTTCACAAAAGTGGTGACAGGGAAGAAGTGACAAACTACAGGCCCGTGAGCCTTACCTTGGTGGCAGGAAAAGTAATGGAGGCACTTCTGAAAAAGTGAATAGTGGACTTTCTCAAAACCAACAGGTTGCATGATTTGAGGCAACATGGTTTTATCAAAGGACGATCTTGCCAAACAAATCTGATTGAGTTCTTTGACTGGGTGACCAGAGAACTAGATCAGGGGCATGCGATGGATGTCATCTACCTGGATTTCAGCAAAGCCTTTGATACTGTTCCTCATAGGAGACTTATCAATAAACTCAGTAGTCTGGGGATGGGTCCCAAGGTGGTGAACTGGATCAGAAATTAGTAGACTGACAGACGACAGAAGGTGATGGTAAATGGAGCTCACTCGGATGAAAGGAGGGTGATTAGTGGGGTGCTCCAGGGTTCAGTCCTAGGCCTGGCACTGTTCAATGTATTTGTGAGTGATATTGCTGAAGGACTGCATGGAAAAGTGTGTCTTTTTGCAGATGACACGAAAATTTGCAACAGAGTGAACTCCCCTGAGGGAGTAGATAACATGAGGAAAGATCTACAAAAGCTGGAAGAATGGTCTAATACTTGGCAGTTAAGATGTAATGCAAAGAAGTGCAGTATCATGCACTTGGGAAGCAGAAATCCAGGTGAAATGTACGTGATAGGGGGAGAGAGATTGGTGTGCACGGACCAGGAGAAGGACCTTGGTGTGATTATTTCTGCAGATCTCAAGGTGGCCAAACAGTGCAACAAGGCGGTGGCAAAGGCCAGGAGGATGTTGGGTTGCATACAAAGAGGAATTACCAGCAGAAAGGAAGAGGTATTAAAGCCACTGTATAAGTCACTGGTGAGGCCTCACTTGGAATACTGTGTTCAGTTTTGGAGACCATATCTTGCAAAGGATATAAAAAGACTGGAAACTGTTCAGAGGAAGACGACCAAAATGATTTGGAGCCTGCATCAGAAGCCTTATGAGAAGAGACTTGAAGACCTAAATATGACCGCCTTGATTGCAGGATAAGGTGGTATAGAAATACGTTTAAATAAATAAATAAATGTACACTCTGGAGGAGAGGAAGGACAGGGGAGATATGATTCAGACCTTTAAATACTTAAAGAGAAATAATGAACAAACAAACCTCTTCCAAAGACGCTGAAGCTGTAAAACTAGAGGGCATAACATGAAGCTGCAAGGGGGTAAATTGAAAGGCAATGTCAGGAAAAACGTTTTCACTGAAAGGGAGGTGGATGCTTGGATGGAAGTGGTGGGGGCAAATACAGTGACAGAATTCAAAATGGAATGGGACAGACACAGAGGATCCCTTTACAGTAACAGGATAAAATCAAAATCAACTTAACTAATTTCTCAACATACAGGGGTGTCCTACACGGAGCGGTCGGTTCACCCCTAAAACAAAAACATGGGGAGGGTTCACCCCTAAAAACAGACAAGGGGAGGGGTGGCCTGCACGAAGCGGCAGGTGCACCTACTCTTGCCATCTTACTGGGCAAACTAGATGGACCATACTGGTCTTTATCTGCCATCATTTACTATGTTACTATGTTACAATGTTTTAAGGAAATAGCTACTTGGCTCAAAACCCATGGTCTACTATAAAAAGACGGAAGTACTTATAGAAACCAAAATTACACTTCACCTCTTAACACTTATTAATGATGCCATTCTTTAAGTCAAAGAAAAAGTAAAATACTTAGATGTTACATTTGACAAACACCTTACAGTCAAGACCCATATTAAAAACAACAAAAGCCATATTTAATAAAATCCAATTACTACAACACATGAAGCCTTTACTACATAGTAACGACTTCAGAACATTGATAGAAGCAATGATAATCCCTCATATCAACTATTGTAATAGTCTACTCCATGGCCTACCAAAGCAAACACTTCATCCACTACAAATGGCTCAGCATATGGCGGCACGCATTATCTATAACACACGCCATAAGGATCATATAACACCTATTCTTAAGGTACTACATTGGTTATCGGTACAGAGCAGACTAAAACACAAGTTAAACATGACTACATTTAAAATCATCAGAGATATAGCACAGACTACACTATCTCACATAATTAAGGTAACACCCAACGATTCACAAAGAAGAGGCCGAATAATACCCTTATAACCCGGTCTGAATACCGGAAGACAAAGCAAAACACAAGTAATAGAGCATTAGAATACTTAACTCCAACCCTTTGGAACTCATTACCAGAGAGACTTAGAAGTATTACCGACCTGTCCACATTGTGCACTCAACTCACAACATTTCTATTCATAGAACACTTCGGTCAAAATGAAGTAACCTCAAACGTTAACCAAACATAGTAGATATTTCCCAGTTTAGCATATATGAAGCTTTACAATACACAATCAGTCTACCCACTCTCCACAACTCACCCACCATGCACTCATTGGATACCACAAATCCTACACAGAAAAACAGCCAGGAAAATATGCAAAACCTAAGAATTCTTTTAGACAGAAGAATTGTAAATAAGTTATAATTATATGAATCACGTATTCACCTGTATCTGTTATTTTGATTAAGATGTTAAATGTATCTCAGTTTAATATGTAAACCGCTATGATTATCCGAAACAGTGGTATAAAAAAAACACACAAATAAATGTGAGGAAACATAGAAATACCATGACAGAAAAAGACCACATGGCCTATCTAGTCTGCCCTTCCATATCAACCACTACAACAGGCCCCTTTTTACCTTTAGAGATCATCTGTGTTTATCCCATGCTTCTTTGAATTCAGATAATGTCCTCATCTCTACCACCTCCACTGGGAGACTATTCCACACATATACCACTCTTTCCATAAAGAAATATTTCCACACATCACTCCTGAATCTATCCTCTTTCACCCTCATCCCATGTCCCCTCAAAGCAGAGCTTGTTTTCAATTGAAAGAGGCTCTCCTCCTGTGCATTTATGCCACGGAGGTATTTAAACGTCTCAATCATATCACCTCTATTCTGCCTCTCCTCTAAGGTATACATATTAACATCTTTAAGTCTGTCGTCATATGCTTTATAATGAAGACCACTCACCATTTTAGTAGCCACCCTCTGAACTGACTTCAGCCTATTTATACCCTTTTGAAGGTGCGGACTCCAGAATTGCACACAATACTCCAAAATGAGGTGGCACCAAAGACTTATACAGAGGTACTATCACCACCTTTCTTCAACTGGCCATTCCTCTCCCTATGCACCCAAGCATCCTTCTAATTTTTGCTGTCTACCTGTTTAGCTACTTTAAGATCATCATATACAAGCACGCCTAGGTCTTGCTCTTCTTTAGTGGACAGAAGTACTTCACCCCCTATACTATACTGCTCCGTTGGATTGCTGCAGCCCAAATGCATGACCTTGCATTTTTTAACATTAAATCTCAGCTGCCAAATTCGAGACCATTCTTCAAGCTTAGCTAGATCCCACCTCATGTTATCTACACCTTCCTGGGTGTCTACTCTATTGCAGGTTTTGGTATCATCCGCAAAGAGGTAAACCTTACCAGACAGTCCTTCTGCTATATCATTAACAAAGATGTTCAAAATAGGACCAAGGACAGATCCCTGGGGGACATCACTGGTAACTTCCTTCTCCTTAAAAGGAGTTCCATTTACCAATACCCTTTTTTGCCTCCCACTCAACCAATTTCTAATCCAAGCAGTAACTTTACCATCTATCCCTAGAGTGCTCAGTTTGTTTATAAGTAGCCTGTGAGGAAAGGTGTCAAAGGCTTTACTGAAACCTAAATACACCAACATCTAGAGCTCTCCCTTGGTTCAACTCCCTGGTCACCCAGTCAAAGAAAATCAATCAGATTTGTCTGACAAGACTTGCTACTGGTGAATCCATGCTGCCTCTGATCCTATAATCCACTAGACTCCAGAAACCTCACTATTTTCTCTTTCAGGAGCGCTTCCAATAATTTACTCATCACTGAAGTTAAACTAACCGGCCTGTAGTTTTCAACCACATCCTTACTTCCACTTTTGTATAAAGGCACCACATGTACCTCTCTTCAGTGCTCTGGCACAATACCCAACTCCAACGAGGCATTGAAAAGGTCAGTCAGTGCAGCTGCTTGAATGTCCCCAACTTCCCTCAGTATTCTAGGGTGTATCCCATCTGGTCCCATCGCTTTGTCTACTTTAAGTTTAGCTAGTTCTCATGAACATAGTCTTCTGAAAATTCTTCAAGATGCCCCTCGCTTCTGTTCCTGTTTGTGGGTGATTTTTGAGTTCCTGCTCCTGGTTCTTCATCTGTGAACACAGAACAGAAATATTTGTTAAGCAATTCTGTTTTATCCTCATCAGCTTCTACATATTCCTCCTCTTCACCCTTGAGTCTGATAATACTACTTTTGCCCTTCCTCTTCTCAATAACATATCTGAAAAATGTCTTATCCCCTCATTTTATTGCATTGGCTATTTCCTCCTCTTTTTGAATCTTTGCTTTCCTGACTACTTTGCTAGCTTCTCTAAGTTTTTCCAAATACAGATGCCTGTAATCCTCCTCTCTGTGATCTCTTGTATTTCATGAAGGCCTCCTTTTTCTTAACCTTTTTTGCTACTTCTTTCGAAAACCATAGGCATCTCCTTTTCCGTTTATCATTTTAAGAAAAAAATTGGTTGCCCTTAAAATATCCCCTTTCAGTTCTACCCACTGTTTTTCTACATCCCCCAGCTGTTCCCATCCTGCTAACAACTCCCTGAGGTATTGGTCTATCTTGGCAAAGTTAGTTCTCCTAAAGTCTAAGACCCTTGCTTCTGAATGGATTTTAACAGCCCTAGTCCTAATACTGAATACTAGTGATCACTGGATGCAAAATGATCTCCCACTTTAACATCAGAAACACTTTCACCATTGGTAAGCACCAAGTCCAGTATGGCCCCTTCACATGTGGATTCTGTTAGCAGTTGCCTGAATAGTTCTCTCTGTAAAGAAGCCAGGATCTCCTTACTTCTAGATGATACTGCAGCAGGAATGTGCCAATCAATATCTGGCATAATGAAATCCCCTATCAGCAGCACTTTCCCTTTCCTGGCAATGCTGCGTATGTCTTCAATTAACTCTCCGTCCACTTCTTCCTCCTGTGAGGGTGGTCTGCATATCACACCAATGCAAATAGATTTCTCTTTTCCTCTTTCTATTTTAACCCACAGTGCCTCCTCTCTCCCTTTTAAGCTCTGTAGTTCCAAAACTTTAATATTATTTTTTACATATAGTGTCACTACTCCTATCCTTCTTCCTACCCTGTCCTTTCTGAATAAAGTATAGCCTGGTATAGTTACATCCCAGTCAAGATTTTCTGTGAACCATGTTTCTGTAACTGCCACTAAATCCAAGTCAGCCTCTCTCATTAAAGCCTCAACACCTGGGATCTCATTTCCCATGCTACAGGCATTTATACACACCGCTTTCCATATGTTGCCTCTTTTACCCATTTCCATAAAGGTATTTAATGTTTCACTTACCTGGGAGCTTTCTTCACCCATCCCCAATGAAACTAGTTTAAAGCCCAATTCAGTAGATTAGCCAGTCTGCTACTAAAGACACGTCGACCTTTCTTCGACAGATGGACATCGTCTCAGCTCTACAACCCTTGGATCATCATCCCATGGTCCAGAAAACCAAAAAGCTCTTGATGACACCATCCACACAGGCATGCATTCATCTCCAGGATGCAAGCTTCTCTGTCTTGGCCTTTACCCTCAACAGGGAGGACTGAAGAAAACACCACCTGCGCCCTTATATGCTTCACCATCTGTCCCAGAGCCATGATGTCACTTTTAATACGCTCAAAGGAATACCTGGCAGTATTATTTGTGCCGATATGGATAAGCAACATTGGGTAATAGTCAGTGGGCTTGATGAGTCTCAGCTAACTCTCCATAACATCTTGGATTTTGGCACCTGGCAGACAGCATACCTCTCTGGACATCAAGTCTGGTCGGCAGATGGATGCCTCAGTACCCCTCAGAAGAGAGTCACCAACCACCACTACCCTTCACTTCCTTGTGGTCACTGATTCTGCAACTTTAGGGTGCCTGAGCTCTGGTTCTTCCCCTTCCAGGGATGCTTTCACCTCCTCCAATTCCAGGGCTGCAGAATGGTTCTTCAATACAAGGGCTGGATTAGTTGGATTTGTGATTCTGCAGCCTCTGGTGACTTGTGTCCAACCTTTGCCATTCTGTAGGCTCCCTTCTTCTCTCCTCTGCTGGAGAGCTTGGATGTTGCAAGAAGCATCTCATCAATGTACTTCTCACTGTCTTGAATGCTCCTCTGCCTCACCACCTCCTCTCTTGAGTTCCTCCACTTGTTTCCTGAGAGCTTCAGCATGCAGGCATCCTGTACATGGAGTCGGTCCTTCAACTGGCATTGGGACCTCTGTCTGGACAGAGGCAGAAGCTGTAATGAGGGCAACTGTTTGGGGATGCAATTTTTCCCAGCCATCGTTCAGTTGGTGGAGCTTAGGTATCTGTTGAAGCAAAAGAGAGATACCTACCAAAGTACCAGCTGGTTTCCCAGCTGTCGTTTCAGAGAAAAAGCAGTTAAATCTCTTTTAAGTGTGTTCAAAATGTGCTGTTCCAAGTCCCTGTGTGTAGTTAATTGGGGAGATGCCCTATAAGGCTGTCTTAGCTCACTAGGGGTGGATGGGAGTTTGGGGGGGCAGGCAGGGAGGGAACTAGCCTTAACCTGATGAGGTGTCAGTAGCTTCAAAGAGCTGAGAAAGATACTAGAGCAGTTTTTTAAACCTACCCTATTAAAGAAAATATTTCCCCTTTTAAACTAAAGCATCAAAAAGAATGTAACTTTGTTTTAGAATAACTATCTATTGGGAAAGAAAATGTACATACATACATACAACATTGGTGGGTGGTGACTCTTACACCCACCGATTATAGTAACATCAGAGCTGTTTACATTTTTGGTTTATTCCCCAGCCCCTCCCCTCCCTCCACCCCCCACCCCACCCCACCCCACCCCTCCCTCTTCAAGCCTAGGTTTTTAATCAAAACATAACCACTACATTTCAGAACATATAAACACTCTGGTACATCTCTATAGAGCTATACAAACAATGTACCCAACCCATCAGATATATTCATACTGTCATTGTAACACTTTTACTTACTCTTTATATTGCTTAACAAGCAGATTCATACTTCCATTTTAACATTTTACATTCATTCTCTTTGTATTTTCATTCTATATTTTCTTTCCATACCCTAACCCCCACCCTTCCCCCTCCCCCTCCCCCCCCTCCCCCCAACACAGTGGATTTCTTGCCTTATGTTCTTGCAAGCATCACAATATCAGTGTCTAAACTTCCTTAACATTCGGGCCCGCCGAATGCCATCAAACAGCACAATATTGACTTTTCCATGAGGACAGATAACAAGAGGAAGCTTAGACATCCTCCACACGTTATGACGTATTAGACTGGAGTGTGTTAAGAACCACAGAAACCAGACCTAAGCTGTTATCCCCAGTTTACTTCTCTATTATTACATCTACCCCCAACCCGTCCCCTCAATCCCCCAAGGTCCCCCCCCCACCCACCTTCCACTCATTGTGATGGTATTATGTATTTGGATATTGAAGCTTCTCCACGAAGGGTCTTCACACCCTGTAGAAGCTCACCCACAGGCCAAGTACACCATTTTTGATATGCTTATAAATCCTTCCAACCCAACTCTATCCTTCCACCAATGTCCTTATCTAACCCTAATCCAATACTGAATCTCCCGCTAAAATTCCTACCCCCCCTCCCCTAATCGCTACACGGAACCTGCTAACCTAGATTCTATTCTTCACCTCATCCACAGTGATTAAGCACTCTACTGCGAGTCGCAGGCGTCAAAATGTCCAAGTAGGGGCCCCATTCTTCCAAGAAGTGATCCCATCTACGAGTACTTTGAGCCCTTTCTCACTCCAATAGAGAATGCCATACAGACCCTCCCTCCATTGCAGGTACACTGGGCCCTGTGTGGTCAGCCAGGCCTGGAGAATCACCTTCCGAGCTATTAGTAAGGCTAATCGAATCCAAGTTCAAATTATACCCCTGGGCTCCTGCTCCTTAGACCATATATCCAAGACAATAGACTCATATGGCAAATGACGCACCCCGGGGTACAGGCCTTGTATGAACTGCTCCACCCTAGCCCAAAAGTTCTTTATTACCACACAATGTCAAAAAAATATGACCCAGGGTCACTGCATCTGGGGCAAGCGTCAAGAGTCTGCCACTCCAGCCCGCCAGGCTCTCCTAGGGGCGAAAAACGCCTTTGTATCAACTTATACTGCATATCCCTCAGAGTTACCTGAGTGGTGAGTGATACCACCTCCTCCATTGCCACTATTACCTCATGTTCACCAATTCCTAGCTTCAAGTCATGACTCCATTGCTCTGCCAATTTCATTTCCACCACTCCTGGTAATATGCCCAGGATGGCCCTGTGTAGGGTCGAGACCTTAATCTGCTGCTCTCCTCCCATAAGCAATTCTTCTATCTTAGAACAAAAACTACATTGCAGTGCTCCTATTGGGAGCGTGCGAATATAGCTTCGTACTTGTAAGTAGGGGAACATATCCTCTCCACGTAGTGTGTATTGCTGCCGCATATCTTCAAAAGAAGCCACCCCCCCACCTCCCCTCAGGTAAGAGGAGCTGCTCTATATTGACTATTCCTTTCTCCTCCCATTCCACAAACCTAGCTGTTTCCATCCCGGGTCCAAAACTCTTATTGCCCCAAAGTGGCAAGTATGGTGATGTGACAGACGCCTGTCCCAACAATTTTGTAAAATACTGCCATGCTTGTCTAACAGGAAGCACGAGTATATTGGCTTTCACCTCAAGTGGGCACTGCGATGTGGAAGCAAGTAAAATATATCTCAGATGATAAGTAGCAGCCAATCTCTGCTTATAAGTGAGAGGCGTATAGTCTGACTTGTCCCACAGCCAGTCCTGAACATGCCTCAATAGACATGTCATATTATATCTAGCCAAGTCCAGGAGTCCCATTCCCACGGGTTCTGCAATACCTTCAGTCTGAGCCTGCGCCGCTTACACCTTCAAAGAAGAACATGTAGTTGCTTTTCCAATCTTCTCAAGTCGCGATTTTTAACTACTATCGACAATGTTTGTAAAATGTACAGCCACTTCGGAAATAGCACCATTTTATATAGCACTATTCGACCGCCAAGCGATATAGAGAGGTCTCTCCACCTTTGTATTTTCTGACTCGAATGTTCCAGCAACACCGCAATGTTGGCCGCATATAACTCAGACAGGCTTGCCGTCAACTGAATTCCTAAATACTTAAATTTCTTATCTGCCCATTTCAGCGGGAAGGACCCTGGCCAATTTCTGGAAAGGTCTCAACCCAGGGAGAGAGCCTCCGGCTTATCCAGATTAAGTTTCAATCCAGAGTAGCGACCATATTCTTCCAACAGATTCAAGAGAAAAGGGAGACCTCGTAACGGGTCAGTCAAATGAACCAGTATGTCATCTGCAAACGCTGTAACTCTGAATTCCTCTTCTCTCCCCACCCTGACCCCAACTATATCAGTTTGGGTTCGAATCGTACTCAACAGGGGTCCCAAGGTTAGTACAAAAAGCAGCGGCGAGAGCAGGCACCCCACCTTAGTGGAAATGTTTGAGTATGATTACCATTCACCAATATAGCACCACAAGGGTCCTTATAGAGCATACTGATTACATCTAGAAAATACCCTTGAATTCCGATCCTCTCCAGAACCTGAAACATAAATGTCCAACTTACTCGATCAAATGCCTTTTCAGCGTCAAAACTAATTACAATGATGTTACTTCTTCCCGACCACTAACATACATAGATGCCAAAATACGCCGGAGGCTTTTTGCCACATTATGCTCTTTAACAAAGCCCACTTGACTGTCGTGTAATAAGGTTGGAAGGAAATTTTCCAGGCGGTCCACCATAATCTTGGCCATTACCTTAATGTCAACATTCAACAACGATATGGGGCGATAAGAACCCGCCAAAGTCGGACCTCTTCCTGGCTTGGCAAAAACAGTAATAAGTGCCTTGTTAGAGTCATATGGGGAGTGCCCCTTCCCTACAAGATCATTATAATAGTCCAACAAGGGAACTGCCACCTTATCTTGCAGCAACTTATAAAATTCTCCTCTGAACCCATCTGGCCCTGGTGCCTTGCCGTTACTCAGACCTTTTATGACATGCTGGACTTCTCTCAGCTCAATAGGGGAGTATTCAACACTCCTACTTGTTCCTGAGTTAATTCCGAAGATATTCCAATGTTGCTTCCCCTTGGGTTTCATCTGCCTGGCGTAGACTGCAAGTTGCCAGTGTCATCCCTTAATGCTCCCATGCTTTGCGAGCCCTTCTACTACTACTACTACTGCTACTACTATTTAGCACTTGTAAAGCGCTACGCACGCAGCGCTGCACAGCTAACCTAGAAGAGGTAGTCAACATATAAGAGAAAGTCCCTGCCCGTGATGCCCTGAGCCGTGATGAGAGAAGCTTACCAGCTTTATTACCAAAACGATAAAGACGATATCGATAAAAAAACATTGACTTCTGAGCTCTGGTATGCAGAACCAAGTTTAATTCCTGCTGCATATACAACACCTCCTTCTTAGTGTCCATAGAGGCCCACTCTATGAAGCGCCTTCGAGCCTGCCTCAAGTCCCTCTCAAGCTGTATTTGAGCATTCAATCTCTTGCACCGTTGTTGAATGTATCCAATTATATCTCCGCGGAGGACCACCTTCCCTGCCTCCCAAAACAAGGTTGGGTTGTCAGCGTGTTGGGTGTTGAAGTGAGCATACTCCTCCCACCTAGATCGGAGGAAAACCGGGAAGTATGTATCCCCCTTTACTTCTAGAGGGAATCGCCAGGAAGGTTTAGTCCCCGGCCTCCCCAGGTCCAGAGTGAGATCATCGCATGGTCCAAAATTATGAAAGGTCCTATATCTACTCTACGTACTCTATAAAATATTTTGGAGGAAGCAAGAAAATAATCCATTTGGACCAAGTGCCATGAGCTCACGATAAATGAGTGTAGTCCCACTCAGTGGGATGTAGCACCCGCCAAACATCAAGCAAATCATAACCATCACATAGTCCTCGAAGGTGTCTACCCGACCTTTCACCTTGCAGCCCCCCTCTCGCAGAGCGGTCTAACGTGTTATCTAAAGTACAATTATAGTCTCCCCCAGCAGTAGATAGCTACTATCCGCCTTTGAATACACTGAGCCAACCCATGAAAGAAAGATGCTTTATAGGTGTTTGGGCCATATATTGACCTTATGATAATCCACTGCCTTGAGATTTCCCCCTGAATAAAGACATACCTATCGTCTGCATCAATTATCGTCCCGATCACTTTGAGCTCTAGCCCTTTTTGGATCAGTATCGCTACCCCTCCTTTCTGACCCCTTGCCAGAGCCCCATACACCTCCCCCACCCATCCTTTACACAACTTTGCATGCTCCTCAGAAGACTGGTGCATCTCCTGCAACAGCACTATGTCCGCATGACAATCTCGCAGTCTCTTCAAAAGCTTATAGCGCTTAACAGGGGATCCAATACCACAGACATTCCATGTTATGACTTAACTCCCCAAATAGTATTCATGTATTCTTACTCTATTCAACATCCTGAATTCCCATATCTCAGTGGTGTTCCCCCCCCCAGCCTAGAGTCCACCACTGCTTGCGTCATATTTCATTTGATATATCTGAACCCTTTCCGTGTAGCACCTATCCCCCCCCTTGCCTCCCCCTCCCTATTACCCTCCCTCTTCCCACTTCTCCCATCTTCCTTCATGGTCTCTCCCAGAGATCACAGTGGCATCCAGGGTCCCCTGCTTGCCTTCCTTATCTCTATAGCCCCATCCTCCCCTCCCATGCTACCCTTACTCCCCCCCAGTTTACCCTTCCTAACATCTTGCCATTATCTGCCCTGTCTCCCCCTCCCCCCCTCAGTGTGTCATCCTCTTCCCACCTATTCTACTGAGAAGCTCCTCTCCCCATTCCTACTACCACCACAAGTCCTCCCCAACCCCATCCACTATCCTATCCCCCTATCCTCAACCAAAAGAAGGGATGACCTTCCACTCTCCCACAATGGAACAGATTAACCAGTGTCCTTAATAGCCCAGAATCAGACCCACAACATCCACCGGTCCAAAATAAATCTGGAACGGGATCCCTCCTCCCACATCCCCCCACGCCACTCCCCCCCCCCCAACAGTCCACATGACAGAGTTCTATTTCCCCAATTATTTCTGTTCTAGAGGGAGGGAGAGAAGAGGAGCCGGGGAAAGGAACAGAGAGGGAGAGCAGCAAATAAAAGCACAGAGAACACAGCGGCCAAGCAAACAAACAGACAAAAAAACATACCAGTGCACTTCTATTGCTTATACTCCAGCTTCTTCTATACACATCGTTAAACAAGTGCATATGGACAATTCTCACACAGGGCTACACTGCCCCCATAGTAAGTCACTGCCCAAGTCCACTTTCTTTTTTTTATATATATATATTTTATTTATGGAGATTTTACATTTATACAGTACGACATTACGGTATAAGGTAATACAGGAGAAAAGTAGTAGGAAAAATGACAATAGAAACAATTCACCTCGACAGCCCACGTTCCGGGGAGAACAATTACAACTTATAACATAAAAAATAAAAAAATAAAGCCAAGGTATTAAACCTAATGGTAAAACCTTGGCCAACTAAACTGCCTAATGAGTTACCCCCCATTACCCCAACGATAAAGATGTAGAACATCAAATAAGTAAGAAGAAACGTCAAGGCGTCTTTTCCCTTTGCAGGATCCACTTTTCTAGATTTAAAGATGTGAGAAAAAAAACATACTTATCATATCCCAAAGTAACACAGCATTTACACGGATATCTTAAAAAGAAAGTTGCCCCAAGAGCAAGAACTCTAGCCTTAAGCAACAGAAAAGCTTTCCTACGTTGAGTAGTACGTGATACATCCGGGAAAATTGAAACACAATCCCCACAGAATTTTATTGCTTTCTTTTTAAAGTAAGCTTTAAAAATACTACTCTTATCCTCCTCAGAGGCCAAAGTTACTAACAAAGTTGCCCGAGAGGTAATATCATCCTGCGTGTCCTCTAAAAAAAAAAGTAGTTAAATTGAATTTATCAGGAACAGAAAGGGCATCCCCCTCTTCATTCACCTCAGGAGATACATTTTTAATAAAAAGGTAACAACATTTAATAACAGAGATAGACTCAGCCTGAGGTAAGAGAAGGATGTCCTTAAGGTATTTCCGAAAAAGAATCATAGGGGATAGCATAGAACAAACAGGAAAATTTAATATTCGCAAATTTTTTAAACGCAATGAATTTTCCAGATTCTCAAGTTTCTGGTGCAATATACCACTCTCTTTCAAATGAGCGGATTGAAATTCCACACAAGATTTAACTTGAGCTTCCATGTTAGTAACCATGGAGCTCAAGGCACCAACCTGAGAATCCAGAGATTGAAATTTTACAACGGTATCCTTAGTAAATTGACATAACAAAGGAACAGTATCAATAAGAACTTGTTCAGTACGAGATACCACTTTCCACACATCCAACAACGAAACTGTGGAAACCTGAGGGTCGGAAATAGGGACAAGGGGCTCCTTCCAAGAAACCACACTAGGGAGCACATTATCTCTATGAGAACACAAAATGTTCTGAAATTCAGCAGACACCTCCAAAAAACCTGGGGGAAGTGGAGGAGTTCGCTCAACAGAGCTCAAACTCGCACCGTCGAACATAGGCAAAGGGGGCACAGTACTTGGGTCCTTCATCCGTGGGGTAGAAATCATATGTTTGTCGAGAGTTCCCGCCTGAGATACTTCCAGCGAGGTCGTCTTCTTTCATTTTCCACCTGGCATCCTTCCTCTCTAGACAAACTGGCTCCTACCGTGCTCCTAAGGGGCTCACAAGGGGCGTGTCTTGCCCCTTTAGACTCGCCCCTTAGGAGCACGCCCCGGCAGAACGCCGTAACAGCACAGCAAGCCTTTACCCGGGGCAGAAGATGACGTCAGCTGGGCTGTCCCGCACATGCCGGAAGATCTCACCACTGGCACCCTCAGCCTCCTCGGGAATCAGACAGCAGGCAATTGAACGCTTCCAAATGAAAGAGCCAGGAAACGGCCCTTTATCCGGGGCAGAAGATGACATCAGCTGGGCTGTCCCGCACACGCCGGAAGATCTCACCACCGGCACCCTCAGCCTCCTCGGGAATCAGACGGCAGGCAATTGAACGCTCCCCGCCCAAGTCCACTTTCAATTTATTCATCCGTTGTGTTATGTTCTATTTTGGTCAGGGTCCCCAATTTTCAGCTCTGGAAGTCACCAACCGTAGCATGGTACCTGCCATCTGGACCCATTAACTACACCATCCGTCTCCACGAACCGACTACCAGTCATGGTTGATATAGGATAGGATTCCCACCAACTCTCAAAGGAGTATGTCACATGTACCTTTCTGCAGAGGCTTCACAGCGAACAGTTTGCACTTGGAGACGTCAATCCGGAACAAAAAAAATAAAACAGGAACTCTGTGACACATCTGTCTCATGTTTTTCCTTAATTCCAAGTCAGGCCTTCATCCAGGCCCAGGACACTATTCATAGTGATAGCCATTACCGGCCATCTAGCCACCATAGCAGTTCAGGCCTTCAAGTTTCCCAGAAAAACTGTCGCTTCCTCTGGCGTTTCCAGATGTTTGGTCTGTCCCTGGTGCTCAATCCGCAGCCTTGCCGTGTACAAAAGGGAGAATCAAATGCCCCGCTGCACCAGCAGACCACAGACCGCCGAGAATTCTGGTCTTTTTTGACTCACCCTGATGGAGTAGTCCTGGAACACCAACAGCTTCTTCGCTTGCCCCTCCTCATCAGCACTCACATTCTGGGCCTGAACCGCTTGCAATGTAGCTTCCTTTTGCCTGAACTCATGGAACTGCACGATCACCCCCCTGGGTCGCTGGTTCAGTCCGCAGCGAGTCCCGCTCTATTTTTATGGGGCCTAATTGATCCGCAGGTAAGCACATTATCCAAGACTCCAAAAAGCCTATCAACTCTTTATCCATCACTGTCTCCTCGATGCCCACAAACTGTAGATTTTTCCGCCACCCTCTATTTTCAAAATCATCAAGCTTTTCTTGTTGCTGGGTAAGTAGTTCTTCCAGCGATTTTAGCTTGACAGCCTGAGATTGCTGACTATCCTTGAGGTCTGAAACTCTTTGTTCCGCTCGATTCATGTGGCCGGTGAATTCTGTCACTGCTTGCCCGACTTCAGCTAATTGTTCAGAGAGTGAGCAAAAGCGCCCTTCCAGCACCTTTACTACTGCCGCCGAGACCTCCGTGATCATTGTTTTCCATGCTCTCAGTTTGAGAACTTGCCGGAGCCCCCTCCGCCATCTTGCGCCTTCTCTCTTCTCGGTGTCTTAGCAGACATTCATCTCTCATGCACCTTAAAGCTCCTATTTCGTCGAGGGGGAGCTCCGCTACTCCTCTAGAGGTATCCTGCTCGTTCGTTTTAATGACAACTGTGGGCTTAAACTGATTTTACTTGCAGGTGTCCCAGAGCCGATCAGGACACGTCCTCACGGCTCATTGCCCACGTGATCTCCCGTAACTTTGTTTTAAAAATGTACCAAAACCCTTTTAAGAGCTCCCAGGCAGAGAGCTAGTAATTTAAAAAGCCGCAAACTCTTACCTTTGCTTGAAATGTATAGCCCCTGACTTCCTGCTTGTTCCCAGAACATGCCCAGTATCTATCACCATTCTTCTCACTGTTCACAACAGCACCAAAACAGCCGTGTTGCTTTCTCACGGCAATCTGCTCTCTGCAAAGAGCTTGAGACACATGGTGAAGACGTTTGGGCTGATCTCACGAGACTCAAAACCATAAGATCAACTCAAACGTCCTCCACCGTGGCAGGTCAGGTTTCTTGCAGAGAGCAGAGCGCAGTGGAGGAAAAAGAAAACCTTAGCTTCTTAATCTGCCGATGCTGCCTCAAATGCAGTTCAGGACCTTGCATCCAGGATTTGTTGAGCCCCGCTTTAGCTATACATAGTTCAGCTTCTATATCGACTACTAACAGTTTAAGTGAATACAAAAGAACAATTGAGATTACCTCCATGTTTCACCATCATGCCAAACCAAGCAGTCATATACAGGGCCAGGATCACTGTACTTTTTTTCAAATGAATTCAATAGTTCCACTTGACTCTGAAGCTCCTCTTTCATCAACTTATCTACCTTAAAGAGAATAAAAACGATCTTAAACTACAATCTGACATTTAAAAAATTAAATAAGATAAACATGCAGTATTAGCAAAAGTATTTAGATCATTCAACTATGAACTAATGCCAAATTAAATAACTGTTTTCATTCAAATTGATATTTCATTCTTGAGATGTATGCAAATATTTCAAATTTTAGAAGCTTTATTCAGGAATATCCACCATCATTTACTAGTACAGATTAAGGCGATGCTTGTGAAGAACACATCATCATATGATTTCTTGAAAAACATGAAAGATAAACACAAAATATGGATTCTATTAAGATTTTTAAAATAAAAGGTACTGCCATAAAAGTTGAACACATTTGAAACCAAAAGGTGTAAAAATATCAGAAATCAAATGAAAGGCTACAGAAAATTCCTAAAAATTGACTACATTTTTAAAGCACAGTTCCATACAAGAGTTACCCCCAGGGTCTCTGACAACTGCAATAAGTACCCTCATTTGCTTTTGCAGTATTCATTAGCTTACTCCTAAATATTTACAATAACTTAATTTGCTTGTCTGATTTCTTTAAAAGAGGTGAATTTTTAGTACAATTTTATATTGCTAGGTTAGTTTTTTGTTGCTGCAAAAAGGATTTTTTTTTTAAAGGAGCTCATTAGGGCTTTTTTACATCTAGTTCTAAAGGGGAAGAAAGCTGATTACTCCACGACATCACACAGCACTTTTGAGGTGTTAGTTCCCTTCCTGCCCACACCAATTCACCAATTTTGCAATATAAAACCATTCATCAAATAGCTCGTTGAATTAGAAGTGTTTTGTATTTATTAGATGGGAAAATCTAGAAAGTAGACATTCATCTTAGGTTACTGTTAAAAGTAACTTGCCCTGTGTTGAATTGGCCACAGTTCTAACACCCTGCCCCCTGGCTCACCTGTCCCGCCACCCATGCAGTATATGTCTGATCGAATGCCCGCATGTAGAACATCAGAAAAGGCTGGTACCCCCCTTCGTGATGTAACGGCCTGTTCTGTACCACCTCGTCGAGCCATAGGTCGACGACCCAATGCCGCCATGTCAGGGTGGGGTCGACCGCCATGCGCTGTCTGAAGCGGATATCATAGTTCAGTCATGCCCAGCTCCCGAAATGCCTGTGTACGCGAGTAAACATGTCGAGATGCTTGATCAAAAAGGGGCCGAGTTCCAGCTCTTTCTCAATCACCACACTTATATAGATGTGAAACAGTGTCACCCAGTTATAGATAGATTTCGGTCTCTCTCTCCAGTCCGTTTATCCTTTTCTTTTCCTTCCTTGTCCTCCCCTTCCTGATCCCTGACAAGCAGCGCAAATATATCAAATTCTCTTCCATATTTTCTTCTTCATCTTGTTTGACACCACATACACCAGTGATGACACACCGCATCGCACATCTGCCCCTTCCGTCACCGCTGTCAGTTCGGGTTGTTGGGACATGGCTGCCCCCATGGCCACATTGGCGTGGTCCGCCCCACCTGCCTGGCTAGGCCAGCGCCTCCCCACCCCTCAGCCAGACCTTGTCTGTGGGACTTTTACTGGCTGTCTTCCTCCCCTTAAACTTTTTGAAAGCTATTTGCATAAACTTAACTAAGGATAACTCCCCATTGCTATCCGACGAAGAGCTGTCCGATGTCATGCTGGACACTGCCCTAGACTCAGATGACTTACCAGAGGGAGCCGGCTGTCCAGAAGCGCAGCATGGTCCTCTTGGTCCACTGGACGCGCCGTAATCACCGAGGTCGTCTTTTGCGCTAGGGGGAACCTCTAGCAACCTGTGGACTGCCCCAAGGCCGAGCTGATGGACTTGCTCCCTGAGTACCCTCATCAGCTCCTCCATCTCTTTGCTCGTAACCCTCATTTCGGTAGTTGTTTTTGTTGTCACTGCATTGTGTAGGGGCCCGTAGCTGTGTCCTCTGTCCTTTTCCTTTTGGCCGACATCATGTTTGCCTTGGGGGTGCCTCGCCGATCCTCTCTTGTGCTCTTGCTGTTTTCCATCGTCTTTGCCTTCCGCTCTGACCTCTGTCGTTTTATTTTTTTAAGCCATGCCTATCTCTCTCATTCGCTTATATGCCCCGTGTATCTACACACATCCCCCATGCACATCCCCAAACGCACTCTGCCTGCCCAGTTGCTGATCGGCTGGACCGAGATATGGACATCCTGGCACACCCCTATTTCCCTTTCTTCTTTGGGTCCTGTGGAGTGTGTCCACATGTCCCCAGAGGTGGCTCATATGAGAACATCGGGGGTGTCCTGCCTGCAGGGGCCGCTAGACTCCACTCCCCACCCACATGCTTTCACCTAACCTGAATAGCCGCAAAAGGGTGAGGAGGACCGCCCCATGCAGCCGGAGAGGCCATGATCTGTCCTGCGCCTACTTGCGCTCTTATGACAAGAGCACAGCACCCATAGACCCCACATCCCATGCCAGACAGGCCCGGAGGAAGCCATAATTTGCCAGGTAAAGGGGGGTTGAGAGACCCGGAGGCCATCTGGACACCAAATCAGATAGGCCAGAGATGCCTCCTCGGAGTATGGGTGATGAAGCCCGTCACCCACACTCATTCCCCCAGCTGCATGGCTGGCTTCAGCGACCATTGCGGAAGTGCGTCCATCCCCCCCCCCCCCTCCTTTTTTTTGTTTTTGTTTTTGTAGTTCTTTTCCCATTGTGAATGTCCTGGCCACTGCGGCCCTACTCACAGATGCCACTGTGCTGGATCATTGCCCTGCCTTCTGAAGTCACCCTCTGAACGAGAAACTGCTGCACATGTAAGCTCAGATCTCCGTAAGCTGAAGCTGCCCCTCTGTCCGCATCTGGAAGGGCGAGAGGGTGATCCCGGGCCGGCAGGCCCTCCAGATAGCCTCCCCCGGGACCAGCCTCTCGCCCTTCCTTCCCACATCTCTCTTAACTCTATCCTGCCTGCTTGGTGCCCACTGCCCCCAACGGCCACTATTCGCCACCAGGTGGATTTCTCTATTCATTATTTTCTAGACCTCTATCATATCTCCCCTCAGCCATCTCTTTTCAAAGTTAGGACAAAGTTCCTGTAAGAAAATTCCATAACCCATTATTAAAGAAGACCAGGGAAAGTCATTGCTTACCCCTCTGACAAGCAGCATGAATTTGTATACCTTCTGGGAACTGGACAGGTACTTCTGACTTGATTGGCCACTGTTGGAAACAGGATACTGGGCTTGATGGACTCTTGGTCTGACCCAGTATGGCATCTCTTAGGTTCTTATGTTAAGCCTTTCCTTTTAGGAGTATCCTTCCATCCCCTTTATCATTTTGGTGGCTCTTCTCTGTTCCTTTTCTAATCCTGCTATATCCTTTTAAAGATATGGCGAGCAGAACTGCACACAATATTCATGGTGCGGTCAAACCAAAAGAGCAATACAGAGGCATTATAATATGCTTGGTTTTATTCTCCATTTCTTTCCTTAAGATTCCTAGTATTCTATTTGCTTTCTTGGCCACCACTGCACACTGAGTAGAGGGCTTCAACATATTATTCATAACACCACCTAGATCCTTTTCCTGGGTTGTGGCTCCTAATGTGGAACCATGCATCTTGTAACCGTAGTCTGGGTTGTTCTTCCCTCAGTGTACAACTTTGCACCTGTTCACATTAAATTTCATCTGCCATTTGGACGTCCAGTCTACCAGTTTATCTCTGTCCTCTTGCAAGGTATAAGATAATGAACTGCTGCATACCCCAATAACGGGTGAACAAGCAAGGAGGATTGCACATTTATTTTATTTATTTATTTATTTACAGTACTTATATACCGCGCTATTTGGTATCAGTGCGGTTTACAAACAGAAACTTGCATCAGAACAGGATCTTTTGCATACATTGTAACAGGGTCTGTAACTTGGGAGTGTAACAGGGAAACTATATACAATTAACAACAATAGTTGTGAACTATTTACAGTTTATATATCAACTTGGTAAATCGTAACGGAGAAGACCTTAAAAATCTATGATCATTAAGGGAGTTCCTGAGTGTAGGTCTGTTTTGTGTCTCATCGGTGGTTATGTTGTTGGAGCATTCGAGGCTTCATGTGTAGGTTGTGGTGTGTGGAATGATTGTGTCGGATTAGGTTTGACAAAGTGTAGGCAGAATAAGTGGTGTTTAAGGGCTTTTCTGAACTGCAAAAGGTCATTGATTATTCGGAGTTGAGGTGGGAGGTCATTCCAACATTTAGGAGCATAGAATGCAAAGGTTCAGTTTCTAGTTGTTTGAGAACATTTAGTGAATTTAATTGGTGTAGTCAGCGTATTGATGGATACTGACCTTCTTAGCCTGTTTGCAGGAGTGATGGTCAAGAGTGCAGAGAGGGAAAGGGGGGATAGTCGGTTAATTGCTTTAAAGTAGTAGTACCTTGTAAGTGATCCTGGATTGCACTGGTAGACAATGTAGGTCCATGAGTATGGGTGTGATGTGATCTCTTCTAGATATGCTGCAAAGAATGCGGGCTGCTGTATTCATTGCCATCTGAAGTGGATTGAGGGTATTCTTAGGAAGGCCTTGTAGGATGATGTTAGCATAGTCGAAATGCGGCGTAACAAGCGTTTGGAATATCGTTCTGAAATTGTCTGGGGCAAGTAGAGGTCTTAGGTGTCTTAATGTCTGTATCTTATTGTAAATGGCCTTGGTGGTATTCTTTATGTGTTCCTTGAAGTTGAGTTGTTGGTCTATTGTGACACCTAGGTAGCGTATGACCGATTTACATGGTAGTTCTGCATCTCATACCTTCAAAGATGCAGGGGGAGAGAAAGCGTTGTTACTCACCTGTAACAGGTGTTCTCCAGGAGCAGCAGGAATCAGTCCTCACATATGGGTGACGTCAGCGCCGACGGAGCCCTCGCGGAGCAATTTTCCCCAGCTTTCAAAGAAAGCCTTTGGGAATTGCAGCGCGCATGCGCGGTCCTCTTCCCGCCCAAGGGTGCCATCTTCCTCAGTCATATGACATAGCTAAAAGACAGCAAAAATTAGCAAAAACGAAAGCATAAAACTGCAACTCCAAGGGGAGGAGGGAGGGTTGTGAGGACTGATTCCTGCTGCTCCTGGAGAACACCTGTTACAGGTGAGTAACTACGCTTTCTCCAGGACCAAGCAGGAAGTCAGTCCTCACATATGGGACTCCCAAGCTTAAGGCTACCGGAGACCCTAAGCACAAAAATGAGCTCCCTCTAGCTCAGCAGTACAGAAGGAAGGAATCTTCTCTGAATACATCTCCAACCGGTAGCCCAACATCCGGGATGGAGGGTAGGAGTTGCCTATACCTCGAAGAGGTTACGGAGGACTGCCTGTCCGAAAGCACTGTCCCTGCGGGACTCCCTCTTCCAGGCAGTAATGGGCTGCAAAAGTCTGGCTTGAAGACCAAGTAGCGGCCCGGCAGATGTCTGCCAACGGAACAGAGCGGAGGTAAGCCACTGACGTAGCCTTCGCCCGAACACGATGAGCGGTGACTCTACCTTCCAGCACGAGGCCCGCAACCTCGTAAGCCCAAGCGATGCAGTCCGCAATCCAGATGGACAGAGTACGCTTGGAGACAGGGAGCCCCAACTTGTTGGGGTCATAAGACACGAAGAGCTGAACCGCCCTTCGGTGCTCCCGCGTACGGTCCAGGTAGAAGTTCAGCGCCCTTCTACAGTCCAGGGTATGCAGGACCATTTCAGCTCGGCTGGAGTGTGGCCTGGGAAAGTAGGTCGGAAGTACCACCTCCTGGTTGATGTGAAAAGGGGAAACCACTTTAGGAAGAAACTTAGGGTGAGTCCGCAGGACTACCCGGTTCTTGTAGAACCTAGTGTAAGGAGGATCAGATACCAGGGCCTGCAGCTCACAAACGCGTCTAGCAGAAGTGAGGGCCACCAAGAACAAGGTTTTCCAGGAAAGAAAACGAAGAGGACAGGTAGCCATAGGCTCAAAAGGCGGACAGGTAAGCCGCTGTAAAACCACATTGAGATCCCAGTTCGGGGCTGGCGGGCGCAAAGGTGGTTTAAGGAGTAGGAGGCCTCGGAGAAAACGAGCCACCAGAGGGTGGCTGGAAAGAGGTCTACCATCCACCGGTAGGTGGTGCGCAGAAATAGCACTGAGGTGGACCTTGACCGAGTTGGACTTAAGTCCAAGATTGGAAAGGGAAAGCAAGTACTGCAAGACCACTGATGTTGAACAGGAGAAGGGGTCTTGAGACTACTGAGTACACCAGACGGAGAACCGATGCCACTTAAGAGCGTAGGACTTCCGGGTGGAAGGCCTCCTGGAGGCCAAGACGACCTCTTCCACATCTGGAGGTAGCTGGAGAGGAGCAAGGACTACCCTTTCAGCAGCCAGGCCATCAGATGAAGGGACCGAAGGTTGGGGTGCAGGAGCGTCCCCTGATCCTGCGAGAGGAGGTCGGGCTGAAACCCCAGAGGAAGAGGGGTGTCCACCGCCAGCTGCATCAGAAGCGGGAACCAAGGTTACCTTGGCCACCGGGGAGCCACTAGGATCATCGATGCCTTGTCTCTGAGAACTTTGAAGAGCGTCCGAGACACCAGAGGCATGGGTGGAAAGGCATACAAGAGGGCCGTGGACCACGGAATCAGAAAAGCATCCGCCGCTACCCGGAGAGGATGCGGCTGTCGAGAGCAGAATCTGGGAAGCTGCCGGTTCAGAGGACTGGCGAACAGATCCATGGTGGGGAGGCCCCACCGGAGAAAGATCCGCTGAACCACGAGCGGATCCAATCTCCACTCGTGCAGTTGGAGGATCCTGCTCAGTTTGTCTGCCAGGGAGTTTTCTTGACCTGGGAGATAGACAGCTTTGAGGACGATGTTGCGATGGACGGCCCAAGAGCAGAGCTTCCGTGCTTCCTGACAGAGAAGGAAGGAGCCGGTTCCGCCTTGTTTGTTCACGTAGAACATGGCAACCTGATTGTCTGTCTGGACAAGTACCGACTGGTGAGAAATCAGGTGAGAGAAGGCTTTGAGCGCTAGGCGGATGGCTCTGAGCTCCAGGAAGTTGATCTGCTGAGCGGACTCCCAAGGAGTCCAGAGACCCTGAGTACAAGTCCCTTGGCAATGTGCTCCCCAACCCTGGAGAGAAGCATCGGTCGTCAGGACTCGAGAATGTGTAGGGGGCTGAAAAGTCACCCCCAGCACTAGGTTTGGTAGATGAAGCCACCATCGCAGAGAGGAGACCAGCTGGTCGGAGATCTGTACGGAGTCCGCTAGGCTCCCAGTGGCCTGATGCCATTGTTTGCAAAGGCACCATTGAGCAGGTCGAATGTTCAGGCGGGCATTGGGGGTTACATGGACCGTGGAAGCCATATGGCCGAGCAGTCTCAGAAACTGCCTGGCCGAGACCAGGGAATTGCTGTGAAAGCGGCTGGCGAGATCCATGAGCCTTTGGGCTCTGTCCAGAGGCAGGAAGGCCTGCGCCTGAAGAGTGTCCAACCTGGCGCCGATGAATTCTAGATCTTGAGAGGGGAGCAAAGTGGACTTTGCGAAGTTTATGACAAAACCCAAGTGCTGGAGCAGAGCCATAGTGCGATGAGTAGCCTGAGTGGCTTCTTGGGCAGACTGGGCCCTGATGAGCCAGTCGTCCAGGTACGGGAACACAAAGAGACCTTGAAGTCTCAGATAGGCCGCCACCACTGCTAGGCATTTGGTGAACACTCTGGGGGCGGAGGATAGGCCGAAAGGCAGTACTCTGTACTGGTAATGGTGTCCGCCCACAACAAACCTGAGGTATTGTCTGTGGTCTGGATGAATAAGGATATGAGTATACGCATCCTTTAGATCTAAGGAGCATAGCCAGTCTCCCTGCTGGAGGTAGGGCAGCAGGATTCCAAGGGTAAGCATTTTGAACTTTTCCTTTGCAAGGAACTTGTTGAGGTTCCGCAAGTCTAGGATGGGTCTGAGGCCTCCTGTTCTTTTCGGAATCAGGAAGTATCTGGAATAAAACCCTTGACCCCTCAGGTGGTGGGGCACCGGTTCCACGGCTTGTTCCTGAAGAAGACTTGCTAACTCCTGAAGGAGTAAGTCCTTGTGCAGAGGGAGTCTGGAAGGCTCCCCTGGAAAGTAGGAGGGAGGTACCTGGTGAAAATGAAGAAGATAGCCCTTTTGAACTATCTGAAGCACCCAGGTATCTGTGGTGATGGCGGACCACCTGTGGGCAAAGTGGACCAGCCGGCCTCCTGTGCTGAGAGAAACCAGCTGAGGGGGAGAGGCTATGCTGAGAAAGTCAAAATCCCCCACCCTGCTGAGCAGGGGCCGGTGGTGCAGGCTTGGGGGCTTGCTGCCTACGGGACCCATTACCCCGTCCCTTGGCCTGCTTTCCCTGTGGGGGAGCTGGTGAGGCCTGATACTGAGGGTAGTATTTATAGGCAGCACCTTTCCTCGGGTAAAAGGGCTTTTTCCCCAAGGCCTTCTTCTTTTGAGAAGGGGCAGAGGTCTTCCTCGAGAGACGAGTCCTGGTGAGAGTCTCCGTCTCGATTTGTGCAGCCTTCTCGTCCATGGGCTTGCCAAAGAGGTTATCACCTCGGCAGGGAACATCGACCAACTTGTCCTGTACCCAGGGCTCGAGGTCGGACGTCTGAAGCCAAGCCTGGCGGCGTCCACCGATGCCGGCCGCGGCTACTCGAGCCGAAGCCTCAAAACCATCAAAGGCTGCTCGAGAGATAAACTTGGAGTACTCCCGAATACCAGTAGACAAGGATTGGAACCTCTGCAAAGGTTCGTCGGAGAGACCAGCAGAGAACCCGGCTATTTCCTTAGCCAGGTCTCGGAGATACATGCCCATGTAGAGCTGGTATGTCTGGACTCGACAAGCAAGCATAGAGCCCTGGAAGCACTTCCTACCGATGGCATCCAGGCTTCGGGCTTCCCTACCAGGGGGCACCGAGGAGTGCATTTTTTGACTCTTCAGTCTATGCATGGCCGATTCCACCACCATGGAATGGTGCGGTAGTTGTGCCTTTTGGAACCCGGGGCTCTTGCGGACTCGATAAATGGAATCGACCCGCTTGCTTAACACCGGCGACGACGCCGGGCTCTCCCACATGCGGAAGAGAAGCCGTTCCAGCATGGGAGGAACCGGTACAATAAAGGCCTCCTTCGGGGGAGAGTCATATTGGAGGGCATCGAGTTCTTCGACTCGAGGCTCCTCCTCGGGATCCGCAGGGAAGGCCAAGGCTTTGGCCATATCCCTCACGAAGTCCGAGAACCGGGTATCCTCCGGGGGGGACCGTCTCCGAGGTTTGGACTTGGGGGAGTCCGAGGGGACACACCGAGTCCGAAAGGAACCAGGTGACTCTTCGTCCTCAGATTCCCAGGCCGACTCCTCGGAGGAGTCGTCGATCGGCTCCGGTCGGGCGGGCACTGAAGCCATCCGCCCCGATGCCGAGGGAGTCGGCGTTGACGACCTCGGTCCCGAACGGGAGGCCGAAGGAGACCTCGACCGAGGATCGACTCGAGCCCTCATGGACTCGAGGATCGGCTCGGTCTCCAGGGTCGATTTGGAGGTCAACGTCCCGGCAGTCGGGGCAGAAGCACCAGCGAGGCCAGCTATCAATGCCCGCTGCTGGTCCAAGAAGGCAGACAAACTGCACTCCAAGGCCGTCAACCTGAGTCCGAGCTCAGGAGACCCAGCAGCCCCCGACTCGGGACCCGACGGCGTCGGGCCCGATGTCGGGTCCTTCGGAGGCGAGTCCACGAGGACAACCGTACTTACGTGAGCGGGCAAGTCCACCTCGAGCCGAAGATGTTTCGACGGCCTCTCCGACTCCAAGGACCCGGGACGGGAATCGGGGCTATGCGACCTGGCCCTCGAGGAACCAGGAGCGTCCACCGATCCCGCCCTCGCGGGTTTCTTCTTCTGATGATGCTCCCGGGTAGGAGACCCCCTTTCAGAGGAACTCCGACGATGCTCAGGACCAGAGTCCCGAGACGTCGAAGCCTCTGACGACGTCCGAGCCCGGCCGGAGTCAGAGAAGATACGTTCCCGCTGGTGCTGCCGACTCCTCAATGCTGTTGAGGACATTTTGCCGCATGGCCCGCAGATCATGGGGTCATGATCTGGGCCGAGGCAGCGGAGGCAGAAGTCGTGAGTGTCTGTAAGAGACATAAGTTTCTTACAGAGGTCACACTTTTTGAAACCACTGGCCGCCATCGGGGGAAAAAGGGCCCCTGCGAGGTCGAATGACCGGGCAGCCAGGGAAAAAGGAAAAAAGCGCGAAATCTGTCATGAAGGACAAAAAAACGAAAAATAAAGGACGGACTCGCAACCGGCGTCGCGAGTCCAGGCGGGAAAAGAACCGGCGTCGAACCGAAGAAAAAACAGAGAAAAAATAGAGAAAATCAACTTTTCTGCGGGGAATCACAGGCAACGTCTGTAGGGCTCCGCGGAAAAAAGAAGACTGAGCAGATGGCACTCTTGGGCGGGAAGAGGACCGCGCATGCGCGCTGCAATTCCCAAAGGCTTTCTTTGAAAGCTGGGGAAAATTGCTCCGCGAGGGCTCCTTTGGCGCCGACGTCACCCATATGTGAGGACTGACTTCCTGCTTGGTCCTGGAGAAGTTCTTGTTCCTAGTTATAAATAGGACTTCGGTTTTCTTGAAGTTTATACGTAGATTCTGGGATAAGAGCCAGTCAGTGATCGTGTTGAAGCACTCTATTAGTGAGGATAGGTTGGGGTGTCTGATTTTAATTGGGGTGAATATTAAGACATCATCTGCATATATCAAACTGGATATATTAAATGATCGGATGATATCACAGATCGGTTGCATATATATGTTAAAAGGTAGAGCAGATAGGGAGGATCCTTGGGGTACTCCCTGTTGTTGATGGAATGGTTTAGATGTTGAGGATCCTATTTGTACATGTTGCCAACGGTTTGCTAGATAGGACTTACACCATTCCCAGGCCAAGCCATGAATTCCCTTTTCCTGAAGTCGATAGAGGAGTTGCTCATGGTTAACAGTCAAATGCTGCAGCAATATCAAGGAAGATGAGTATAAAGCCGTTTTCAATCTTGTCAATCCCTCCTCATGTTATCTACACATTCCTGGGTATCTACTCTATTGCAGATTTTGGTATCATCTGCAAAGAGGCAAACCTTACCCGACAGCCCTTCCGCTATATCACTAACAAAGATGTTAAAAAGAATCGGACCAATGACAGATCCCTGGGGCACACCACTGGTAACATCCTTCTCCTCAGAGTGAGCTCCATTTACTTGTACTCTTTGTCGCCTCCCACCCAACCAATTTCTAACCCAAGCAGTAACTTTAGGGTCCATCCCTAGGGTGCTCAGTTTGTTTATAAGTCGCCTGTGAGGAACAGTGTCAAAGGCTTTACTGAAATCTAAATACACCACATCTAGAGCTCTCCCTCGGTCCAACTCCCTGGTCATCCAGTCAAAGAAATCAATCAGATTTGTCTGACAAGACCTGCCTCTGGTGAATCCATGCTGCCTCGGATCCTGTAATCCGCCGGACTCCAGAAACCTCACTATTTTCTCTTTCAGCAGCGTTTCCTATAATTTACTCACCACTGAAGTTAAACTAACCGGCCTGTAGTTTTCAACCACATCTTTACTTCCGCTTTTGTGTAAAGGCACCACATGAGCCTCTCTCCAGTCCTTTGGCACCACTCCCGACTCCAACGAGGCATTGAAAAGGTCAGTCAGTGGAGTTGCTAGAACGTCCCCAAGTTCCCTCAGTATTCTAGGGTGTATCCCATCCGGTCCCATCGCTTTGTCTACTTTAAGTTGAGCTAGTTTCTCACGAACACATCTTCTGAAAATTGTTCAAGATGTCCCTCGCTTCTGTTCTTATTTGTGGGTGTTTTCTGAGGTCCTGCTCCTGGTTCTTCATCTGTGAACACAGAACAAAAATATTTGTTAAGCAATTCCGCTTTATCCTTATCAGCTTCTACATATTCCCCCCCTGCACCCTTGAGTCTGACAATACCACTTTTGCCCTTCCTCTTCTCACTAATATATCTGAAAAATGTTTTATCCCCCCCATTTTATTGCATTGGCTATTTCCTCCTCCTTTTGAATCTTTGCCTTCTTGACTACTTTGCTAGCTTCTCTAAGTTTTTCCAAATACAGATGCCTGTCTTCCTCTCTCTGTGCTCTCTTGTATTTCATTAAGGCCTCCTTTTTCTTCAATTTTTCAGCTACTTCCTTCGAAAACCATAGCGGTCTCCTGTTCCGTTTGCCTCTATTTACCATTTTAACAAAAAGGTTGGTTGCCCTTAAAATACCCCCTTTCAGTTTTGCCCACATCCCCCAGCTGTTCCCATCCCACTAACGACTCCCTGAGGTATTGGCCCATCTTCGAAAAGTTAGTCTTCTTAAAGTCTAAGATCCTCACCTTGGAATGGATTCTAACAGCCCTAGTCCTAATACTGAACCACACCATCTGGTGATCACTGGCTGCAAAATGATCTCCCACTACAACATCAGAAACACTTTCACCATTGGTAAGCACCAAGTCCAGTATGGCCCCTTCACGTGTGGGGTCTGTTACCAATTGCCTGAATAGTTCTCCCTGTAGAGAATCCAGGATCTCCTTACTTCTAGATGATACTGCAGCAGGAATGTGCCAATCAACATCTGGCATATTGAAATCTCCTATCAGTAGCACTTCCCCTTTTCTAGCAATGCTGCGTATGTATTCAATTAACTCTGTCCACCTCTTCCTCTTGTGAGGGAGGTCTGTATATCACACCAATGCAAATAGATTTCTCTTTCCCTCTTTCTAGTTTAACCCACAATGCCTCCTCTCTCCCTTTTAAGCTCTGTAATTACAAAGCTTTAATAGTAGTTTTTACATATAGTGCCACTCCTCCTCCCCTTCTTCCTACCCTGTCCTTTCTGAATAAAGTATAGCCAGGTATAGTTACATCCCAGTCATGGTTTTCTGTGAACCATGTTTCTGTAACTGCCACTAAATCCAAGTCAGCCACTCCCACCAAAGCTTCAACTTCAGGGATCTTATTTCCCATGCTACGGGCATTAATACACACTGCTTTCCATATGTTACCCCTGTTACCCATTTCCATAAAGATATTTAATGTATCACCTACCTGGGGGCTTTCACTTACCTGGGGGTTTTCTTCACCCATCCCCAACGAATCTAGTTTAAAAAAGCCCTCTTCAGTAGATTAGCCAGTCTACTACTGAAGATGCGTTGACCTTTCTTGGACAGATGGATGCCATCTCTGCTCTGCAACCCTTGGAACTAATCATATAAATGATTAGTAGTAGTAGCAGGTCGATCTAAATAGTTTACTATAGGACATCTCTACAGGGCCCGAAGAAGAAAGGGAAATGGGGGTGTGCCAGGATGTCTGTCCCTCGGTTCGGCCGATCAGCAACTGGGCAAGCAGAGTGCATTTGGAGATGTGCATGGGGAATGTGTGTAGCTACACAGGGGCATATAAGCAGACGAGAGAGACAGGCATGGCTTTACAGAAGCTTTTCCTTTGCTTTCATTCTGTCTAGCACATCTGATTTTCAACGTTAGCCCTTATTTTTCTCTGGTGTTTCATGTCCACTGGTAAAGACTGTTGTGCTACGCATCCCTCACCTTATGTTAGCCTTTTACAGAATGCTGATTTTGTTTTGCAGTGTTTTTACTGTTTGCTTCATTGTTTCAAACTGCTATGAAGTAGCAAATCAAATGGTGGTATACCAAATCCTTTTAAATAAAATAAGCATTAGATCTCATATAAAAGAGGCTAGCTTGTTTTTGACTTACAGGACAGTGAAGGAAAAGATAGGGAATTTCCTCATTTAATTTAAAAGGTACCAAACTATAACTGAAGTTTGGATGGGAAACATTTTATCACCAAAGATGTTGCTGTTGCCCCAATTACAGTTTCTGCCTCCATTCATATGACAGCCTGATCCAAGCTGAGACTGGTTCCATGTCGGCAGGTTAAATCCTTTATCGAACAAGTGGAGAAAGATAGAGGTGGTGATGAGGCCAAGAAGCATCCTTGACTGAGTTATACTGATGAAATGCTTCTTGAAGCATCAAAGCTGCAAAAGAGGGGAAGACAGTATAGTACAGTACTGAAAGACGGCATCTGGACATGGGTCACACCAGCCTGCAGAACCAACACCCTGATTCTACCTTCCCTTGAAATGAAGCACCAGTATGCAGCCCTGGAAACGGAGGGAAGTAAGAATATAGCATTCCCTTCTCTTGGATAGTAGGATGGGCCTGGCTCTTTTTTTCTCATATATCTTCCTCTTTCTGGTTTAAATGGTCTTTTCTATCTTTCCTTGTAATTCCTTTCCTGTTTCATGTACAATTGTTTTTAATGTAAACCACTTTGCTGCTTGGAAATGGCAGTATATCAAATTTTAATAAACTAAAAATTCTAAGAACAGGATGAACCGGAGCTCAACAATCCTGAAAGTTGCCAAATTAGTAATAGCAAGGGTGCAATGAATAGTGGTGGTTGGTGTCTCCCTTCTAAAGGGTTCAGAGGCATCCATCTGCTGATCTGACATGACGTCCTGGGGGATGTGCTGTCTGCCTGGTGCCAAAATCCAAAATGTTAATGAGAGTGTTGAGACTCATCAAGCCTATAGACCCTATTATCAGATGTTGGTCATCCATGCTGGCACAAATGATACTGCCAGACAAACCTCCGACCATATCAAATGACTGCATGACTATGGGAGATGGATGAAATAAGTAGATTTGCAGATGGTGTTCTCCTAAATCTTCTCTGTTGAGGGTAAAGCCCAAGGCAGAAAATCACGCATCTTGGACATGAACGTATGGCTGAGTAGATGAGTCAGAAAGCATTTTGGCTTCCTAGACAATGGGATGATTTGCCAAGCAAGGAAGTGGTGAAGTGCCTTCTTCAACTGACTGGCTAACCTACTGAAGAGGGTTTTAAATTAGAGTCGTCCGGTAAATGTGAACAAAGCCCCCAAGCAAGTAAAAGCCCTCAGGAAAGCACAGTTACTTACCTGTAACAGGTGATCTCTGGGAACAGCAGGAATAAGTCTTCACATATGGGTACGTCGGTACCGACGGAGTCCGCATGGGAACGCTTCCCAGCGTTCAATCAGAAAGCTTTTGGAAGTATCCCAACACGCCTGCATGCTGCTTTCCCGCCTTCCCAACTGCCTCTCCTCAGTTAAGTTTTAAAGCTGAGACAAAGAGAGAGAGAGCAAGGAAGGGAAAGATAGAGATAGAGAAATGCAACTCCTAGGGGAGGTGGGTGGGTTGTGAAGACTTATTCCTGCTGTTCCTAGAGATCACCTGTTACAGGTAAGTAACTGTGCTATTGTAGTAGCTGATAAGAATGCAATAAATAATACCCGGAGTCAGGCAAAGATTCAAGCCGGTTTAATGTGCACAGGCTCAGATTGCAGTAGCATTCAAAATGGTCTGAGCACAGAGCTCAGAAAAATGACAGTTTATATACTTTTCTTCTCCAGTCTAATACAGGCAAAACTCCTCATTGGCCACAGTGGCCCACTTACTCTCATCCAATAGACATCTCTGACCGGGCCCAGGACTCGCTCCCCCTGCTTGGGTCTTACTAGCCACGGGTCAGCAACTAGACATAACACTAAACATAATACTTTTACTACAGTATATTTTGCTACTTCTGCAAGGTCAGTTAGCTTGCATAGATAGTGGAAGGCATATCAGAAGCATTCTCATCAAAAGCAAAACAAAGCAAGGCCAAACAAAGCAAGGCTAAGATGTATCTCTAGCCCTGGCTCGAAACACTAAACAATCTTCATAATGCTAGACAAAATATTCTTACACTGTTCAGTTTCTCTGTTTATGTTTTCATCCTAATTACGAGGTCAGTGCACATCTAGCAAAGATACAGTGGCACGGCATTCTACTGAAACAGACATCTGGCTTACCTAAACAATAAACAAGAAAGTTTTAATTCTCTTATCTCCAGGAGAGCAGAACATGTTATCAAACCAGAATACAACAGTATGTCTTTCTAACAGCTAACAGCATTCTGTAATTTTCCAAAATCAGCAATAACATTTCAAAGCAGGAGAAAAAGGGCTTTAGGCCTAGCTTCAGGCCTAGCTCTGCTACATACTAGGCCATCGCCTATCACATTATCTCCAGGAACAAGCAGGAATGAGTCTTCACATATGGGGACTCCCAAGCTCAGATGCCCGGAGGGAGTCTTAGCCTGTGGCAAGTCAAGAACGAGCCATGCTATTCCTCAGGACCTCAGGCATCCTGGGGATGGAGGGTAGGAGTTGAATATAGAAAAGGAGCTGTGGAACAGCTGGTTAGAACAGGGCTTCAAAGGGGAAGACCCTGTATCGAGGGCTTTTAGTAATGAAAGATTGTAATCTGGGCCTCCCTTGTTGGCATTGCACAAGTGCACTGAGCTACATCTGGATCTGATAGGAGAGCCAGTGAATGTGCTCAAGGGGTACTTCACTGAGAAGTAGAGGTAATAAGTAGAATACAAACAAGGGGAGGCCAGAACCCTTCAGGGTGAGAAATAGCCCCAGGGGAATACTAGGGTAGCATAAGAAGTAGAGCTTCAGTGGAGACGCAGAAGGTACTATTAAAGAAAGCTTAAGCTTAGAACAACTGAAGCTCCGTAATGTCTTTCCTAAATGTGGTCAATTAGGAAAGAAAAAGGTACATGGAGAGCTTCAGGATACCTAACCTGAAAGGTTATGGTAAGGAAAAAAGTTTTTAATTACCACAGGAAGTGGTTATAGCTGTAGCCCTCTAAGAATGCTGGCACAGCATTGATAGAGGTAGTGCCCATCTGTCAGGCTTATATAGGAATGTAGGGATATCTGAACCTGACAGACAGATTGATAAGTAGATGGATACAGATCTATCTAAAAATATCTCTCACTATATCTATAAACACATATATATATATATATATATATATACACCTAGAGGGTATATAGGCATATAACTATAAGAGATATGTATGGACAGAAGACACACCAATAGATACAGATATATATATAGATACATATATATACTTATCTATGAATAGGCAGGCATATAGACATGTCTCCAGGTATAAGGATGGAGAGATGTCCATAAAACCTCATCCCCCCTGGGGATATAGGGAGAGAGAAAGATTTATCTGACAGCAAGAAGGTTGATACCTGCTTGAATAGATACATAGAGAATCCTCTTTTCCTGGTTATGACTGGCAGAGTCAGAGGAGAGGTCTCCCTGACAAGAAGTCGTCTGAATTCCCTGCAGAATTTGAGCTCTTGAATAACGAGGATGGCCTACGTGAAAATGGCAGAGGATAACTTCAGTATGCAGACAGGAAGTCCAGGTATCTCCAGACTTGCAGTATGGAGAATGGAGAGAGGACGCCTCTGGAGGAAGATACCCTAGTGACCCGCCTATGAGGGCAAGATGGGTATTAGGCGTCCTCTAGCTGCCATTGAAGAAATTTACCTCTGACGAGAAGACCCAAGGAGATATGGGCCAAGCTAGGGATTTAGCCCTCCTTAAGTTTTTCACGTAATGAAAGGCCTGAGGCGTATGCCTCAAAAGAGATTTAAAATGAGATGGTATGGGTAGGGAATACCTGCCAGACATGAACCTGACTGGGGGAACCCCCCCTAATCATCTGGGGTTATCTGCTAGGCAAGATACTAATGCTCTCTAGCAAGGGCCCATAGTGCAAAGCTACTATGTAGAGATGCAGAGAGCATGCTGCAGGTTGGTTAGAAGAAAAAACTGGCTGTGAAAAGCCAGCAGGTAACCAGCTATTCTGCCAAGGACAAAGGGGCGAAGAATAGAAGTTAACCAGACTGTGATAATAGGGTTTCCCAAACGAGGTTGATAACCTGTTTGGGACTTAGCACTGAGGCGAAGAGGATTACTAGTGGAGGGGAATCCCTGGTTCTGTAGTAAAACAAAACCAGTGGTTTAACCACCAGGAATTGCTGTATCTGCAGCAACTACCAGAGCAGCATTGAAAAGTTATTTTCCCTGCTCCTTTTTAGACTGGGAAAAAGAAAACAGACATGATAGGAGTCCCTATTGTCTGATGAGCTGCTCTAAGGTAACAAGGGGGGGGAGACAACTCCAGAAAGGAGAATCCCCCGGTAGAAGAGGTAGAGGACCATAGGGGCTTACCCGTCTAAAGAGCCACTCTTACAAAACAAATGTTGTAGTAAGAGGGAGGTAAGAGAGAGTTGCAAGAGACCGACTATGGAGGAGGTCTCGGATAGATGAGATGATACATGCCAGTACAAGGAAACAACTGTCTGTTGATAGTTGTTACCTCTCTTTCCTCCAAGAGGAAGAGGAAAATGTGTTAATGATGGGCATGATCATCATAAAGACTCTTAGAGATAGAGGAAAGATGTCTCATGAAGAGATATCTAGGTAGGTTAGGATAAAAATTAGTGCAGATTCTTCAAGTGAAAAGAAGCTGACTGCCACCTGTGATAAGGAAGCTTATCATAGCTCAGGTAGGAGCTATAGAAAAGATGATGTGACTCTGAACAAGCAACCTGTCAGTTCTGGTAGAAGCAAGAAAACAGAGTTTTCACATAAAAGACTACCAGTCCCAGAATGCACCAGGTTTCCAGCAGCCATGAGGGGGGCTGAAGTGAGAAAACGTGTGTGCAATCAAGAGAGCTATGAGGTAATCCCTAAGCACTCATCTCAAAGGGCAGGGCATGATTCAACACAGCTGCGCTGTGTTAGGGAGGAGCACACATTAGGACAGAATAAGAATAGAGCTTATTCTACAGATAATAGCTTCAGCTACAGCAACGGCTACAAGCTCCAGCCCAGCTACAGAGACAGATACAGCAACAGCTTCAAGCTCAAGCACCAACATCATCTCGAGAAGCAGAAGCCAAGCCAAGCGGATAGAGAGAGAAGGAAACTCTCTGGAAGGAAGAGAAGAAAGGCCATTGGAAGGTCTGGGAGATTCCAAGGCAGTACCTATACTGGGAGGTATTCCAAATGCCAGCAGAGTCCATTGGACTGGAGTCAGCCAGAGGAATGGAAGGGCAGAGATAGGAATCACCAGTGGCTACCTGGAAGAGAGAAGACTGCACGTGGAAAGGACTTTCAGACCTATGCCAGAAGGTATGTGAGAGAAGATCCAGTGTCCAGGGATCAAGATTGGAAGGCTGGACATCAGAACTGGATTACATACTGGCCAGGCTATACAGAGAGGAATTATGATAGCAGGAGAGGCTCAGGTATGAACACTGATCCAGACCCTATCTATAATAGTGAATGGCAGCAAGGGAATAAGCATTCTCATGATAGTGCCTTATTGAAAGACTCATCTGTGCCAATGTATGATAGTGACCCTATGCTGATTGATGAAGGGGAAATTACAGCAGATGAGACTATTAATTACATGGACTGTTCTCTATCCCAATGCTATTGCTAGCTTTCTGTGAGCAAACACATCAGCCATCACAAAGAAACCTAACTTTGTTCTTATGTCCACTGCAAACAGCTCTTAAAGCAGGATTTGGGTTCACACAGTAGCAGCCAGTCAGCTAAAGGGTTTCAGCTGGACAATTGATAGTAATTAAAGCTGCACCTGATTGTGTGTGTGTGCAAGAGAGAATCACTGCAGGATCTGTGTGGAAAATAAGCAGAAGTTAACCTAACCAGCAAAGTTTATTCATTTCTTTGTGCCTTTTTACTTGGTAATTATTTGCTAAGAAAACATTAGCTAATTGCCTGCCAAGCTGAAGGTTGTTTTCTGATTTGCTTTGTGACTTTCTGCTATCCATTTAAACACTGCAAGCAAGTAACCTCATTTATATTGCTACCAAGCATATTTGTGCTGGGTGAATTAAACCCCATCAATAAAAGAAGTATTTTATTGGCCTTACCACTGGTTTCACAACTCAATTATTGTCTTCAGCTGTGTTTGGAGTGAAAGAACTACATTACCCACAATACCTTGCAAGAATCATATGAATATATGCATCGTCAAGATTGTGTAAGTTCTCACCCTAGGCAGCCGTCTGACACACCCTAACCCCCAACCAAGAGGGACAATGATCTATTTGAAACCCTGCGACTGCTGGGTTTGTTGACCCTGTTGAGGCTGTGGATTCTTCAGACTAGGGCGATGTTTCCCCTGTTTGGGAACATCTGTATGATGGGCAGATGATGGGTAAAATCTTCTCCCCCTAGGGGAAGAAAGTTTGGTAGGACATTTCCTACCTACTGGGAAAGAAGAAGGCGTAGAACAGCCTCTGAAAAAGGAAAGTCAGTGGATAACTGAGTAACCTGGAGTAAAGACTCCTAGTTGAAGAGATTTTCTCCAGTGCAAGGGGTATTGCCCAGTCTTTCTTGTGCCCATTTGTCCAAGTCTGAAGCTTGAAGCCAGGCTCTACGTCATGCCCCTAATAGCTATAGCAGAAGTCCTGCTAACAGACTCAAAGGAGTCTAGGGTAGCACGAGTAAGAAACCTAGAGATATTTTGAGTATGACTAACCAGTGAGGAATAATCTGTACACCTGGGCTCTTGAAGAAAAGGAGTCAAAAGATGTAATTGCTTTGTGACCTCCTCAAGAGATAGACCCATATAAAAAATATATGAGAGAATTCTTGCTGAAAGCATGGATGTCTGGAAGGTTTGACGTCCAAAGGCATCTAGTGTCTTAGACTCACGACCTGGCGGACAAGAAGAGTGCTTTTTATTACTCTTCACTCGCCTCATTGCTGATTCTACCACAATGGAATGATGAGGAAGTTGAGTCCTTTGAAACCCTGGAGAGGGGGGCACCTGATATAGAAGATCAGTTGCTCTGGAAGGTGGGGGTACCTTTAAAGGAGCTTCCCACATTCGTAGAAGGAGATCCTGCAAAGAATGATGCAAAGGAAGCATTATGTTCTCCTTTGCTTTGCTAGGAACAGAGAGGTATTCTGTATTCCCATGTGTAGGATCTTGTCCAGGAATAGGAATGGCAAGTGATTTTGCCATATCCAAGAGGAAAGTCTGGAAAGAAGGATCCCTAGAGGGAACTTCCCTTGGATAGGCTAGATCTGTTGAAGAACTAGCGTTGGCACCGAGGGATCTATCTAAGTATATAGGAATAGAAGATCCTGAATGGTGCAATATGGGATCCCTAGATGGTAGTCGCTGGTACTGTAGATCAGGACCAGTGACAGTCGGTAACATATCGTCAATGCTAGGGATCGATTCCAAACTCGGCATCGAGGGAAGAGAGCCTGACGAGAGAAGCATGGAAGGTACCGACAGCAATGGTAATGTGGATATCGGTACCGACTTCGGTACCGTATCTGATACCAGTGGATGAAGGCCAGCCGGTGGCAATTCTAACGGTATCGGAGGAACCGAGAGCTGCGGATCCGAAGTATCGGAACCGAGCCTTCGGTACCGACGGGAGTCGGTACCAAGGCGAGTCGGTACCCAGTCCTCCAGACTGGAGATCGATTCCAGACTCGGCATCAAAGGAAGCGAGTCTATCGATGCACTTCTGGAGGGTACCGATGTCGGTACTAGTATCGGTGTCGGTACCGATACTGGAATGTCGGTCTGGAGCGTATCCACCGGGCTCGCAGGTACCGAGGACGCCAGACGACGATCCTTGGTGAGGAATGTTTCATCCAACACCAGTGCCGATGCCGGGGTATCGGTACCGCTCGAAGCGAATGCCACCACCAGGCATAGCTCAGGTATGTTCTGTGAGGGGTGAACCTCAGGAACAACCTGAAACCCCACACAGGCTTTGGAGGCCGAAGACTCCCACCGGGGTTTTGAAACCAGTGGATTCTCGAGGACAAGGCCGGAGGCATCTCTATGCTGTGCATGAGAACTGCCGCTCGAGGACTGGCTAGTCTTAACAGACTGTTTTTGGGTTACCTGATCCTGTGGAGAAGAAGATATGGTCGGTGCCCTGAAGTTGGAGGGGGACCGCGTGTCAAGGACGCGATGTTGAAAACTTCTTCTCACAATACTATTGCCCGAGGGCTCCGGAGGAAAACGGTCAGGACCCAAGCAGTTTAGACACCAATTGTGAGTGTCTAAAAATAAAGTTGTACCGCCACAGTTTGTACATTTCTTGGGGAAAGTGGCTGGCGGTTCCATGAAGGAAATGGAGAGACCTAGAAGGCCTGAGAAACCGTGAGACACTAAGGAGGAAAAATATTCCTTAAAAAGGAAAACTTTTACAAGAAAAGAAAAAACAAACACCGGCGGTACCGGTGGCGTCGGGGAAGGCAGCCGCGACCACAAGAAAACTAAAAAATAAAAGAAGAATTTTCTGTGGTGACAGGAGGACGTCCTGCCGGCTCCGCGGAAAAACGAAAACTGAGGAGAGGCAGTTGGGAAGGCGGGAAGGCAGCACGCAGGCGTGTTGGGATGCTTCCAAAAGCTTTCTGATTGGATGCTGGGAAGCGTTCCCGCGCGGACTCCGTCGGTACCGATGTACCCATATGTGAAGACTCATTCCTGCTTGTTCCTGGAGATAAACAAACAAATACCTCTGAAAAAATGGGGAAAAAGGGTAACATTCTGAAAGCTGTGTATACTAATGCCTGTGGTATAAGAAATAAGATTCTGGATCTAGAGGCTCTAATGGAAGAAGCTTGCCTGTGCTTTAGTGGCAGTCACAGAGACATGGTTCACAGAGAACCGTGACTGCGATATTAATTATACCAGGTATAATCCATCCAGGAAGGACAGGATAAGAAGAAAGAGATGATGTGGTGCTATATATAAAACATATTAACTCAGGTAGGCCGAAAATAAATTGAAGACATTCACAATACTGCTGCAAAAGAGGGATTTAGCGAAGCCTGAAGACTAGCCTAGAATTTGGCAGCTGAGATTCATTAGAAAGTTAAATAAATGTAAAAAGAAAAGGAGACCACTATGGTTCCCAAAAGATGAAGAAAAAGAGGGAGGCCTCCAGGAAAAGCGTAGCTACTCACCTGTAACAGGTGTTCTCCAGAGACAGCAGAAATCAGTCCTCACATATGGGCGATGTCGGCGTTGACGAAGCCCACACGGAAACATCTCCCCAGCTTTCAAAAAAAGCCTCTGCGAGATGCACCATGCATGCATGGTCCACTTCCTGCCCAAGGGTGCCATCTTGCCTCAGTCAACTGACATAACTAAGGCAGCCAAGGAAAAAATAAAATACAATAAAGAAGCAACTCCAAGAGGAGGGAGGGAGGGTTGTGAGGACTGATTCCTACTGTCCCCAGAGAACAACTATTAGAGGTGAGTAACTACACTTTCTCCAAGAACAACCAGGAAGTCAGTCCTCACGTAAGGGACTCCCCAGCTACAGGCTACCGAGAACCTGAAAAATGCCAAGGGTGAGCCGTGATCAGCAACAGTTGAGTCCCTACTGAGAGATTCGCGCAAGACCCAAGTGTCCAACAGAGAACCATCACGCCGACTGACTGAACACAGAAGGGTCGGAGTTACCTACACCCTGAAGAGATTGCAGAGTATGGCTTGGCCGAAGGCACTGTCCCATCAGGACTCCCTCTCCAGGCAGTAGTGAGCTGCAAAGATATGGACCAAAGACCAGGTGGCAACCCGGCAGATTTCCATCATGGGGACAGAATGCAGATTTGCCACGGAAGTAGCCATGGCCCTGATGCAATGTGCCATGACCCTCTGGTCCAGTGAGATCCCTGCTTGTTCGTAGGCAAGGGTAATGCAGTCTGACACCTAAGTGGACAGAGTTCGCTTAGTCACTGGGAGCCCTGGGTCTGGGGTCATAGGATACGAAAAGCTGTGGTACTTTGCAGTAGCCCCAAGTCCATTGCAGGTAGAAGGACAGTGCTCTCTTACAATCCAGATTGTGGAGAATGGTCTCTGCCCTACCAGCATGAGGCCTCAGAAAGGAGGCGGTGAGTACCACCTCCTGGTTGAGGGAAAATTGGGATACCTCTTACGGCAGAAACTTGGGGTGTGTGCGGAGCACCACCCTGTTTTTGTAAAACTTCATATATGGAGGCTCTGCCATCAGAGCATGGAGCTTGCTGACTATGCGTGCTGATGAGAGTGCTACCAGGAAGCTGATCTTCCAGGACAGATACCGGAGGTGGCAGGTACCCAGAGGCTCAAACGGAGGTTTAGCGACCTGCCAGAGCACATTTAGATCCCACTCTGCCATTGGAGGACGGACGGCAGGTTTGGATAACATGAGGACCTGCCGTAATTGGGACACAAGGCCCTGAGCCGACAGGGGTTTTCCGTTAATGGAATGGTGATGTGCTGCAATGGCGCTCAGGTGTACTCTGACCGAATTGGACTTCAGTCGCACCTGCGATACGTGAAGCAGGTATTAGAGTACAATTTATACTGAGCAGGAAAATGGGTTCGCCTGCCTTTCCACACACCACACCAAGAATTGGAGCCACTTGAAGGCGTATGCCTTTCTTGTGGAGGCCTTACGAGAGGCCAGAAGAATCTCTTCCATGTCCCATGAGAGGATGAAGGGGGTTAATGCTACCCTTTCAGCAGCCAAGTTGTTAGTGAGAGGGGCTCCAGATTAGGGTGTAGGAGAGAAACCTGCTGCTGTGAGAGTAGCCCTGGAGCTCGGCCCAGGGCTACTCTCACAGGAAGAGAAGCAATGGGAACCAGGGCTACCTGGGCCGCCGAGGGGCTATGAGCATTAGTGATGCTCTGTCACTCTGGCCCTTGAATAGTGTCTTGGCTACAAGCAGTGTCAGCAGGAAGGTGTACATGAGGCCTTCCATCCACAGGATGAGGAACGCATCTGCTGCCAGGTGCAGCTGGCAATAGCAGATTGGGGGCAACTGTATGTTGTCCAGGCTGGCGAACAGGTCCATCAAGGGAATGACCCAGAGACAAAGCAGCCCTGAGGCTACCACTGGATCCAGGCGCTACTCGTGCAGCTGGAGGAACTTGCTTAGTTTGTCTGCAAGGGCATATCCTGGCCCGGGAGGTACACAGCCTTAGAAGCATCCCTCTGCATGCAGCATAGGAGCAGAGGGCTACCGCCTCCTGGCGGAGGAGGTACGACCCTGTTCCCCACCTATTTGTTCATGTAGAACATAGCAACCTGATTGTTGGTCTGGATCAGTACCGAGTAGTGTTGGAGCTGATGGCAGAAGGCTCGGAGGACTAGGTATACTGCCCGGAGCTCTAGCAGGTTGATTTGCATCTGGAATTCCCTCTGGGACCAGCAGCCTTGGTCTCCGGAGGCTCCCACAATGTGCTCCCCAACCCATTAGAGAGGCATCCGTGGTGAGGACCTTATGCGGGATGGGTGCCTGGAAGGGCATCTCGACCTGAAGGTGATGTGGAATCTGCCACCATCCGAGACAGCCGACCAGCTGACAGGTCACTTTCACTCTGTCCCTGAGTCTGCCTGTGGCTTGTGTCCACTGAGAGCGGAGGCACCACTGGGCTGACCTCATGGGCATATGGGGGTCACAGGAACCATGGAGGCAATGGGTCCCAACAGGCAGGTAGCATCCGGCGTTGGTGTACTTCTTCTGCCAACTCCCTGAGGCATTCTGACCTCTGAGGGAGGAAGGCTTTTGCTTAGAGGGTATCTCGTTGCGCCCCTATGAACTCTAGGTGCTAGGCCGGAATGGGGTGGGACTTGAGGCAGTTTATGACTAACTCCGGGTAATGCAGGATGTTTTTGGTGCAGCCAGTGGCGCATTGTACCTCTGCAGCTGTGTCCCCCTTTATGAGCCAGTCGCCTAGATAAGGGACGATGAAGGCCCCTTGGAGCCAGAGGTGGGCTGCAACCAACGCGAGGCATTTTGTGAAGACCCTTGGTGATGAGGCCAGACAAAAGGGCAGCACCCTGTATTGGTAGTGTGTCACCCCACCACGAACTGGAGCTATTTTCTGTGGCTGGGATGAATTAGCATTCTTCAGGTCTAAGGAGCATAGCCAATCTCCCTGCTGGAGGAATGGCAGTAGTGTTCCAAGGGAGAGCATCTTGAACCTCTCCCTGACCAAAAATCTTGTTGAGCTCTTGCAGGTCCAGAAAGCGTAGTTACTCACCTGTAACAGGTGTTCTCCAGGAGCAGCAGAAATCAGTCCTCACTTATGGGTGACGTCGGCGCCGACGGAGCCCTCGCGGAGCAATTTTCCCCAGCTTTCAAAGAAAGCCTTTGGGAATTGCAGCGCGCATGCGCGGTCCTCTTCCCGCCCAAGGGTGCCATCTTAGCCAGTCAGATGACATAGCCAAAAAAGACAGCATAAACATTTGCAAAAAAAAAAAGTAAAGCAGACGATTGCAACTCCAAGGGGAGGAGGGAAGGTTGTGAGGACTGATTCCTGCTGCTCCTGGAGAACACCTGTTACAGGTGAGTAACTACGCTTTCTCCAGGACCAAGCAGGAAGTCAGTCCTCACTTATGGGACTCCCAAGCTTAAGGCTACCGGAGACCCTAAGCACAAAAATGAGCTCCCTCTAGCTCAGCAGCACAGAAGGAAAGAATCTTCGCTGAATTATTACACACCGGTAGCCCACATCCGGGATGGAGGGTAGGAGTTGCTCAGACCTCAAAGAGATTACGGAGGACTGCCTGTCCGAAAGCACTGTCCCTACGGGACTCCCTCTCGAGACAGTAATGGACCGCAAAAGTCTGGCTCGAAGACCAAGTAGCGGCCCGGCAGATGTCTGCCAGCGGAACAGAGCGGAGGTAAGCCACTGACGTGGCCTTTGCCCGAACGCAATGAGCCGTGACTCGACCTTCCAAGGAGAGTCCGGCTGCCCCATAAGCCCAAGTGATACAGTCCGCAACCCAGATGGACAGAGTACGCTTGGAGACCGGGAGCCCCAATTTATTGGGGTCAAAAGACACAAAAAGCTGAGCAGCTTTACGGTGCTCCCGCGTACGGTCAAGGTAGAAGTTCAAAGCCCTTCTACAGTCCAGGGTATGGAGGACCGTTTCAGCTCGGCTGGAGTGTGGTCTGGGAAAGAAGGTTGGAAGTACCACCTCCTGATTGATATGAAAAGGGGAGACCACCTTTGGAAGAAATTTTGGGTGAGTCCGTAGGACTACCCTATTTTTGTAGAACCGAGTGTAAGGGGGATCAGACACGAGGGCCTGCAATTCACTTACGCGTCTAGCGGAAGTGAGGGCTATCAAGAACAGTGTTTTCCAAGAAAGAAAACGGAGAGAACAGGTAGCCATAGGTTCAAAAGGCGGACAGGTGATCCGCTGTAAAACCACATTCAGGTCCCAGTCAGGCGCTGGCGGGTGCAGAGGTGGTTTAAGTAGGAGACGACCTCTGAGAAACCTCGCTACGAGAGGGTCGTTGGAGAGAGGTCTGCCGTCCACCGGCACATGATGTGCTGAAAGAGCACTGAGGTGAACCTTGACGGAGTTGGACTTAAGTCCCAGATTAGAGAGGTAAAGCAAGTACTGCAAGACCACCGACACCGGGCAGGAGAAGGGATCCTGAGACTGTCGGGTACACCAAACGGAAAACCGACGCCATTTAAGGGCGTAGCATTTGCGGGTAGAAGGTCGTCGCGAAGCTAGGACGACTTCCTCCACCTCTGCCGGCAGGAGAAGGGGAGCGAGGACTACCCTCTCAGCAGCCAGGCCATGAGGTTGAGAGACCTGAGGTTGGGGTGTAGCAGAGACCCCTGATCCTGAGTGAGGAGATCCGGTTGTAACCCCAGAGGGAATGGATCCTCCACCGCTAATTGCAGCAGGAGCGGAAACCACGGCTGTCTGGGCCAGCGAGGGGCCACCAGGATCATGAAGGCTTTGTCTCAGAGAACCTTGAAAAGAGTCCGAGAGACTAGCGGGATGGGAGGGAAAGCGTACAGAAGGCTCCCCGACCATGATAGTAGAAAAGCGTCCGCCGCAACCCGAAGGGGGTGTGGCTGACGAGAGCAGAAGCGAGGAAGTTGCCGGTTGTGAGGACTGGCAAAGAGATCCACCGTGGGGAGGCCCCACTTTAGGAAGAGCTTCTGAACTACCAAGGGATCCAGACGCCACTCGTGCGGCTGGAGGATCCTGCTGAGTTTGTCCGCCAGGTAATTCTCTTGGCCTGGGAGATAAACTGCCTTGAGGAGAATGCCGTGACTGACGGCCCAAGAGCAGAGCTTCTGTGCCTCCCGGCAGAGGAGGAAGGAGCCCGTGCCCCTTGCTTGTTCACGTAGAACATGGCAACTTGATTGTCCGTCTGGACAAGGACGGACTGGTGAGAAGTCAGGTGGGAGAAGGCCTTGAGAGCCAGGCGGATCGCCCTGAGCTCCAGGAAGTTGATCTGCTGAGCAGACTCCCACGTGGTCCAAAGGCCCTGAGTACGTGCCCCTTGGCAATGTGCTCCCCAGCCCAGGAGGGATGCATCTGTGGTCAGCACCCGGGCCGGCTGAGGTGACTGGAAAGGCATTCCGAATATCAGGTTCGGCTGCTGAAGCCACCACCGGAGAGACGAGATCAGCGGCTCGGAGACGCGCACTAGGTCTGCTAGGCCGCCTGTGGCTTGTCGCCACTGCTGGCGGAGACACCATTGAGCAGGCCGCATATTCAGGCGGGCATTGGGGGTCACATGGACGGTGGAAGCCATATGGCCGAGTAGTCTCAGGAAGCGCCTGGCGGAGACCAGGGGCTGGCTGTGAAAACGGTCTGCTAGGTCCATGAGCCGTTGAGCCCTGTCGAGCGGTAGGTACGCTCGTGCCTGAGGAGTGTGCAGCCTTGCGCCGATGAACTCGAGATCCTGTGAGGGGAGCAAAGTGGACTTTGCGAAGTTTATAACAAAGCCCAAGTACTGCAGAAGAGTCACCGTGCGGCGTGTGGCGTTGGTGACCTCCGGAGCGGACGCTGCTCTGATGAGCCAGTCGTCGAGGTACGGAAAGACATACAGGCCGTGAAGCCGGAGATGGGCCGCCACCACCGCGAGACATTTTGTGAAGACTCGCGGCGCGGAGGACAGGCCAAAGGGCAGTACTCTGTACTGGTAATGATTTCCTGCCACCACAAACCTTAGGTATTGGCGGTGGCTTGGGTGGATGAGGATGTGCGTGTAGGCATCCTTTAGATCCAAGGAGCATAGCCAATCTCCCTGCTGGAGGTAGGGCAGAAGGATTCCAAGGGTAAGCATTTTGAACTTTTCCCGCACAAGGAACTTGTTGAGGTTGCGCAAGTCCAGGATGGGTCGGAGGCCTCCTGTTCTCTTTGGTATTAGAAAATACCTGGAATAAAAGCCTTGACCTTTTAGGTGGTGGGGCACCGGTTCCACCGCCTGTTCCTATAGAAGACCTGCTAACTCCTGAAGGAGTAATTCCCTGTGCAGGGGGGGTCGTGGAGGTTCTCCCGGAAAATAGGAGGGAGGGACCTGGTGGAAGTGGAGAAGATAGCCTTCTCGCACGACTTGAAGCACCCAGGCATCTGAGGTGATGCTGGACCACCTGTGGGCGAAGTGAACCAGCCGGCCTCCAGTGCTGCGAGGAACCAGCGGGGGGGGAGAGGCTATGCTTAAGGAGTCAAAAACCCCCACCCTGCTGAGCAGGGGCTGGTGGTGCAGGCTTGGGGGCTTGCTGCCTACGGGACCCGTTACCCCGTCCCTTGGCCTGCTGGCCCTGTTGGGGAGCTGCAGGGGCCTGATAATGGGGGTATTGTTTGTAGGCAGCCGTCTTCCTCGGGTAAAAGGACTTTTTTCCCCGAGCCCTTCTTTTTCTGGGAAGGGGCGGAGGTCTTCCTAGAAAGCCTGGTCCTGGTGAGAGTCTCCGTCTCAATTTGTGCAGCCTTTTCAGCCATGGGCTTGCCAAAGAGGTTTTCGCCTCGGCAGGGGACATCGACCAACTTGTCCTGCACCCAGGGCTCAAGGTCAGTCGACTGAAGCCAAGCCTGTCGGCGGGCACCGATGCCGGCTGCGGCCACTCGAGCCGATGCCTCAAAGCCATCATAGGCTGCTCGGGATATGAATTTTGAGCATTCCCGAATGCCAGTGGACAAGGCCAGGAACCTCCGCAAGGGTTCCTCGGACAAACCAGCGGAGAATCCGGCAAGCTCTTTAGCCAGGTCTCGGAGATACATGCCCATGTATAGCTGGTAGGTCTGGACACGACACGCAAGCATAGAGCCCTGGAAACACTTCTTACCAAGGCCATCCAGGTTACGGGCCTCCCTGCCAGGAGGCACCGAGGAGTGCATCTTCTGGCTCTTAAGACGATACCTGGCCGATTCCACTACCATGGAATGGTGTGGTAGCTGTGCTTTTTGGAAGCCAGGGCTCTTGCGGACTCGATAGATAGAATCGACCCGCTTGCTCAGGACCGGCGAGGTGGCCGGACTCTCCCACATGCGGAAGAGTAGTCGTTCCAGCATAGGAGGAACCGGTACAGTAAAGTGTTCCCTTGCGGGAGAGTCATACTGGAGGGCGTCGAGCTCTTCGGCTCGAGGCTCCTCCTCGGGGTCCGCAGGGAAGGCCAAAGCCTTGGCCATATCCCTGACGAAGTCCGAGAACCGGGCATCCTCCGGGGGGGACTGCTTCCGAGGTTCGGACTCCGGTGAGTCCGAGGGGACACACCGAGTCCGGAAAGAATCAGGCGACTCTTCCTCTTCAGACTCCCAGACCGACTCTGACGAGGACTCGGTGGGGTCGGCCCGGGCAGGGCGCGGCGCCTGCCGCCCCGACGCCGAGGGAGTCGGCGTCGGCGATCTCGGTCCCGAACGGGAGGCCGAGGGTGACCTCGACCGAGGATCGACTCGAGTTCGCATCGACTCGTGGATCGGCTCGGTCTCCGGGGTCGACTTGGACGTCGACGTTCCGGCGGTCGGGGCAGCGACGCCAGCGAAGCCAGCGAGCAGTGCCCGCTGCTGGTCCATGAAGGCAGACAGTCTGCTCTCCAAGGCCGTCAACCTGAGTCCGAGCTCAGGTGACCCAGCAGCCCCCGACTCGGGCCCCGACGGCGTCGGGCCCGATGTCGGCTGTCGCGGAGGCGAGTCCAGGAGGACCACAGGACTTACCCGAGCAGGCAGCTCCGACTCCAGGCGAGGTCGCTTCGGGAGGTGCTCCTTCTCCAAGGACCCGGGGCGGCTATCGGGGCTATGCGACCCGGCCCTCGTGGAGCCAGGAGCGTCCACCGACGCCGCCCTCGCGGGTTTCACCTTACGTCGATGGTCCCCAGAGGGAGAACCCCTGTCGGAGGAACTCCGGCGACGGTCCGAGCTGGAACCTTTGGACGCGGAGGCCTCCGACGAGGTCCGGGTACGGCTGGGGTCAGCGAAGATCCTCTCCCGCTGATGCCGCCGACTTCTCAACGCTTTGGAGGACATTTTGCCGCAGGGCCCACAGATCATTTCTTCATGATCCAGGCCCAGGCAGCGGAGGCAAAAGTCGTGTGTGTCAGTTAGTGACATATTTCGGTCACACTGACTACACCGCTTGAAACCACTGGCAGCCATCGGGGGAAAAAGGGCCCCGGCGAGGTCAAAGGACCGGGCTGCCAGGGAAAAACCAAAAACGAAAACTGACTAAGTCAGAAAAACCGAAAAGAAGAAGAGGACTCGTGACCGGCGTCGCGAGTCCGGGCGGGAAAAAGACCGGCGTCGAACCGAAGGAAAAAGAATAAAATTATGAAGAAATATCAACTTTTTCGCGGGGACAAGACGGGGACGTCTGTAGGGCTCCGCGGAAAAAAGAAGACTGGCTAAGATGGCACCCTTGGGCGGGAAGAGGACCGCGCATGCGCGCTGCAATTCCCAAAGGCTTTCTTTGAAAGCTGGGGAAAATTGCTCCGCGAGGGCTCCGTCGGCGCCGACGTCACCCATAAGTGAGGACTGACTTCCTGCTTGGTCCTGGAGAATGGGCCAGAGGCCCCCTGTTCTCCTGGAGATGAGGAAATACCTGAAGTCGAAGCCTGTGCCCAAGATATGTTTCAGCACTGGCTCCACTGCTTTATTGTTGATTAGGCCTGCTAGCTCGATGAGGAGCTGGGTCTGGTGAAGAACAGGCCTGATCAGTTCTCCTGGGAAGTACGAGGGTGGCGCTTGCTGTAGTTGGAGGAGGTAGCCCTCCTTGACTACTTGTAGCACCCAGGTATCGGTGCTGATGACTGTCCACCTGTGGGCAGCAGAGGACCCCTGGGGGTAGGGAGAACTCGCACAGACAGTCAAAGACTATCCCCAGGCTGGGCCAGAGTCAGCGCCTGGGACTTAAGGCCAGAGTCCCAGAAGACAAAATGCCCTGTTTGTTGCTGGCCCTGTTGAGGGGACAGGAAGGCTTGGAAGTGCAGTGTACTGCTAAAGCCCCCTTTCTTCCTCAGGAAAAAGGGCTTTTTCGCCAGGGCTTTCTTCTGGGGTTGCACAGTCTTCTTTGAGAGCCTGGTTCTCGTCATACTCTCGGTCTCCATCTCCGCTGCCTTATCCGCCATGGGCTTCCCGAATAGGTTTTCTCCTATGCAAGGGATATCAATCAGTTTGTCCTGCACCCATTGTTCCAGATCAGACGACTGCAGCCATGCCTGGTGTCATGCCATGATGCTTGTGAGGCAGCCATCCTGGTCAATGACTCAAAACCATCGTAGGCTGCCCGGGACAAAACTTTCAAGACCCTGACCTCAGCGATAAAAGAATGCTCGAACCTCTGTAGGGGCTCCCCATCAAGGCCTGCCAAGAATCCACCAAGCTCCTTCAACAGTTCCTTCGGGTACATGCCGATGTAGAGGTGGGTAGGAATGCATACAGCACGTTAAGCATCAAGCCCTAAAAGGCCTTCCGGCCAAGGGCATTGAGGGTTGGGGACTCCCTGCCAGGTGGCAAAGACAAATGAGTTTTTGGGCTTTTAAGCCGGCACATGGCCGACTCCACGACTATGGAATTGTGGGGAAGCTGGGTCTTTTGAAACCCAGGGCTTTAGCATACCCGGTACATGGCATCGAGGCATCTATTAACGGCTGGTACAGACGCCAGTGTTTCCCACATCCAGAGGAGGCGGTCAAGGATCAGGGGCACTGGGACCATAAGGGTTTTCTTCGGGGGTGCCTTGTATTGGAGTATCTCCAATTCCTCGGTGCAGGGGTCCTCGGCCTTGGTCTCATAGTGAGAGCCTTGGCCATGCCTTGCACAAAATCGAGGAATACAACACCGTCGGGGGAGATGGGTCCGAAGGCATGTCTTGGTGTCGCCTCTTCTCCGGGGACTCTTCGTCCTTGGTCTCTCATTCAGACTCAAAGTCCGAATACAAGTCCAATGCTGCACGATTGCCTCAGTCGAGGACCACTCCAAGCGGCCTGCGACCTCCGGAGGATCGTTGGTCGAAGCCGCGGGCACTTGCCAGGGAGGACTGTGTCCCAAGGAACAGGAACAGGACCAGGACCTCGTCAAGAGCCAGGGGCTTTCTCGAGGCCAGTAGCACTTGAGGACCAGCATGACATCCAGGGAAGCTCTCACAAAACTTAACAATAAAAATGAGACTTTTTCCGCAGAAACTGGACAACGTTCGATGGGCTCCGCAGAAAAAAGACTTAGGCAAGATGGCACCCTTGGGGGGGGAAGTGGATCATGCATGCGTGATGCATCTCGCAGAGGCTTTCTTTGAAAGCTGGGGAGATGCTTCCGTGCAGGCTCCGTTGGCACCGAGGTCACCCATATGCGAGGATTGACTCCCTGCTTGCTCCCAAAGAACACAAGAGATCACAGCAATTAGAAGTCATGCCTCTATATTTGGAAAAACTTAGAGAAGCTATCAAAGTAGTCAGGAAAGCAAAGATATAAAAAGAAGACGTTATAGCCAATACAATAAAATACTACTACTACTACCGAGCATTTGTATAGCGCTACAAGTTGTACGCAGTGCTGCACAGACATGTAAGAGACAGTCTCTGCTCATAGAGCTTACAATATAGTCAAGACAGACAACACAGAAGGTGTAGGCTGGTATAAAACAAGGGGGAAAGGAAAAGAAAAAGGAGATCAGGTGAGTCAAGATCCAAAAGCAGCAGCGAAGAGGTGAGTTTTCAGCCTGGCTTTGAAGAGGATCAGAGAAGGTGCCTGGAGTACAGACACAGGTAGTTTGTTCCAGGTGTAAGGTACAGCAAGGTGAAAGGAGTGAAGTCTGGAGTTAGCAATAGAAGAGAAGGGCACAGATAGAAGAGGTTTGCCAGAAGAACGGAGTTCCCCAGGGGGGTTGTAAGGAGAGATAAGAGAAGAAAGGTAGTGAGGAGCGGCAGAGTGAATGCATTTATAGGTCAGTAGGAGAAGTTTGAACTGGATGCGGAAACAGATAGGAAGCTAGTGAAGTGACTTGAGAAGAGGAGTAATGTGGGCATGACGAGGCTGGCGGAAGATTAGCCGTGCAGCAGAGTGCTGAACAGATTGAAAGGGAGAGAGATGATTCAAAGGGAGATCAGAAAGGAGTAGGTTACAGTAGTCAAGACAGGAGATGACTAAGGAGTGGATAAGCGTCTTAGTAGTGTGTTCAGAAAGAAGAGGACGGATTTTGCTGATGTTATAGAGAAAGAAACGGCAGGTCTTAGCTATCAGACGAATGTGTGTAGAGAAGGAGAGAGAAGAGTCAAAGACAACACCAAGATTGCGAGCTGCGGAAACAGGAAAGAGTACAGAGTTATCCACAGAGACTGAGAAAGGAGGAAGAGGAGGGGAGGTTTTAAGGGGAAAGATAAGAAGTTCAGTCTTGGCCATGTTCAATTTCAAGTGGCGTTGAGACATCCAGGACACAATGTCAGAAAGGCAGGCAGAGATCCGGGTCTGGATAGCCGGAGAGATTTCAGGCGTAGAGCGTTAGATCTGGGAATCATCAGCATAAAGATGGTACTGAAAACCATGGGAAAAGATAAGCGCACCAAGGGACTGGGTATAGAGAGAGAAAAGGAGCGGACCCAAGACAGATCCTTGGGGTACACCAACTGGGAGTGAGATAGAGGAGGAGCAGCCACCAAAACACACACTGAAAGAGCGATGGGAGAGATAGCAGGAGAACCAGGATAGTACAGAGCCCTTAAAACCAAGCGAGGACAGGGTATCGAGGAGAAAGTTGTGGTCAACAGAGTCAAAAGCAGCAGAGAGATCAAGAAGGATGAGGACAGAGTAAAGGCTCTTGGATTTTGCCAGGAACAAGTCACTGGAGACTTTGGCAAGAGCCGTTTCAGTAGAGTGTAAAGGATGAAAGCCAGACTGTAAAGGATCCAGGAGGGCATGAGAGGAGAGGAAGTCGAGGCAGCGGTGGTGAACAGCACGTTCAAGTAGCTTAGAAACGAAAGTAGACAAAGCGATGAGACCGGATGGGATACATCTGAGAATACTGAAGGGGATATTCTAGTGGCAATGATGACTTACCTTTTCAATGCTTCTTTGGAGTCGGGCTTGGTCCCAGAGGACTGGAGAAAGACACACGTGATCCCCTTATACAAAAGCGGAAGTAAGGATGAAGTTGAAAACTACAGGCCAGTTAGTCTAACCTCTGTGGTGAGTAAATTATTTGAAACGCTGCTAAAATGTGGGGGATAAGACATTTTCCAGATACATTAGTGAGAGGAGGAAAGGAAAAGTGATATTGTCAGACTCAAGGGTGAAAGGGAGGCATATGTAGAAGCTGATAAGGATAAAGCAGAATTGCTCAACAAATATTTCCATTCTGTATTCACAGATAGAGTAGTTACTCACCTGTAACAGGTGTTCTCCAGGAGCAGCAGGAATCAGTCCTCACATATGGGTGTCATCGGCGCCGATGAAGCCCCAGCGGAGCATTTCCCCAGCTTTCTATGAAAGCCTTTGGGAATGCAGGCACGCATGCACGGTTCCCTTCCCGCCTAAAGGTGCCATCTTACCTCAGTCAAATGACATAGCTAAGAACAGCACACAAAAAGGAAAAATAAACTATGTACAACTGCAACTCCAAGGGGAGGAGGGAGGGTTGTGAGGACTAATTCCTGCTGCTCCTGGAGAACACCTGTTACAGGTGAGTAACTACTCTTTCTCCAAGACCAAGCAGGAAGTCAGTCCTCACATATGGGTGACTCCCAAGCTCTGGGCTACCGAGGAACCCAGGCTGAACAAGAGAACTCCCTCTAGTCTCAGCAGCAAAGAAAGGCTTTTCAAGGACACAACCTCCACCAGTAGCCCAACAGAGAGCAGGAGTTGCCTAAGCCTCAAAGAGATTCCGGAGTACTGCTTGGCCAAAAGCAGTGTCCCTATGGGACTCCCTCTCCAGGCAGTAATGAGCCACAAAAGTCTGGCTTGAAGACCAAGTTGCAGCCCTGCAGATGTCTACCAAGGGAACAGAGCGGAGATGAGCCACTGAGGCAGCCATTGCCCTGACTCGGTGGGCCGTAACCTGACCCTGCAAATGAAGGTCAGACGCCTTATAAGCCCAGGTGATACAGTCAGCTACCCAGATGGACAAGGTATGCTTGGACACAGGCAACCCCAACTTATTGGGGTCAAAGGAGACGAAGAGCTGGGTAGCCCTTCTATGCCCCTGCGTACGGTCAAGGTAGAAGGATAAGGCTCTCCTACAGACCAGGGTATGCAGGACTGCTTCAGCCTGGCTTGCATGAGGCCTAGGGAAGAATGTTGGAAGAACCACCTCCTGGATGAGGTGGAAAGAGGAGACAACCTTAGGGAGGAACTTTGGATGAGTCCTGAGGACTACCCTGTTCCTATAAATCCTGGTGTAAGGCCTATCACAGACCAGGGCCTGAAGCTCACTTACTCGCCTAGCCGAGGAAAGGGCTATTAGGAAGAGTGTCTTCCAGGAGAGGAAGCGAAGTGGACAAGTAGCCATGGGCTCAAAAGGTGGGCGAGTCAGCTGCTGCAAGACCACATTCAGCTCCCACTCAGGGGCAGGAGGACGGATGGGAGGCTTGAGCAAAAGCAAGCCCCTGAGAAAGCGGGACACCAAGGGGTGACCAGATAGAGACTGCCCCTCTACCAAGGAGTGGTGAGCTGCTAGAGCTCAGAGGTGGACCCGAACAGAATTGGACTTAAGTCCCTGATTGGATAAGTGCAGTAAGTACTGAAGCACCACTGGCACAGTACAGGAGAAAGGATCCTCTGTACGTAGGTTTCCTAGAGGCTAGGACAACCTCCTCAACTTCCTGAGGTAAGCCCCAGGGAGCCAAAACTACCCTTGCAGCCTCCAGGCCATCAAATTGAGAGACTCGAGATTGGGGTGCAGAAGGGAACCCTGGTCCTGTGTGAGAAGGTCGGGTTGCAACCCCAGAGGCAGTGGAGGATCCACCGCCAGTTGAAGCAGAAGAGGAAACCAAGGCTGTCTCGGCCACCTGGGAGCTACCAGTAGGACCGAGGCCTTGTCCTGGAGAATCTTGAATAGGGTTCGGGCCACCAAGGGCGTGGAAGGAAACGCATAGAGGAGGCCCTGAGACCAAGATATCAGAAAAGCATCCGCTGCTATCCACAGAGGATGTGGTTGCCTGGAGCAGAACTTTGGCAGCTGCTTGTTCATGGGGCTGGCAAAGAGATCTATCAAAGGGAGACCCCATTTCAGGAAGACCTTCTGAACTACTGAAGGATGGAGCTGCCACTCGTGGGGCTGCAGTATCCTGCTTAATCTGTCTGCCAGGTAGTTGTCCTGGCCTGGAAGGTACACAGCCCTGAGGAGCATGTTGTGCTTGAGGGCAAAAGAACAAAGGTCCTGAGCCTCCCGACAAAGGATCCTGGACCCAGTTCCGCCCTGTTTGTTCACATAAAACATGGCAACCTGGTTGTCTGTCTGAATCAGGACAGACTGTTGGCCAGGGTAGGAGTGAAAGCTTTGAGTGCTAATCGAATAGCTCTGAGTTCAAGGAGATTGATCTACTGTGCAGTTTCCCAGGGAGACCAGAGGCCCTGGGTGCACTTGCCCAGACAATGAGCTCCCTAGCCTTGCAGGGAGGCATCTGTTGTCACCACTACTGAGTACCCTGGAATCTGAAAAGGCACCCCTTTCAGTAGGTTGGGTGGGTGCAGCCACCAGCTGAGGGAGTGCAGAAATGGTCTGGACACTCTTATCCTGTCTCTGAGGCTGCCTGTGGCCTGTGACCACTGAGTCCGAAGGCACCACTGTGCAGGCCTCATATGGAGCCTGGTATTGGGGGTCACATGTACTGTCGAAGCCATGTGGCCAAGCAGCCTCAGGCAGAGTCTGGTGGAGACCAGAGAGCAGCTGAGAAACTGATTTGCCAAGGCCATCAACCTTTGGGCTCTGTTTTCTGGCAAGAATCCCTTCGCCAGGAGAGAGTCCATCCTTGCCCCTATGAACTCCAAGTTCTGGGTATGGAGCAAAGTGGACTTTGCGAAGTTTATGACAAACCCCAGGCGTTGTAGAAGAGCAATGGTTCTGAGGGTGGCTTGATTGGACTACTGACCTGTCGGACCCCTGATGAGTCAGTCGTCTAGATAGGGGAAGACAAAGATGCCCTGATTTCTCAGGTAGGCCGCCACCACTGCTAGGCACTTTGTGAAGACTCTGGGGGCGGAGGTGAGGCCAAAAGGCAGCACTCTGTACTGATAATGGTTTCCTCCCACGATGAACCTCAGGTACTTCCTGTGGTCTGGATGAATTAGGATGTGAGTGTACGCATCCTTTAGATCTAAGGAGCATAGCCAATCTCCCTGCTGGAGGTAGGGCAGAAGGGTTCCAAGAGTAAGCATCTTGAACTTTTCTTTCACTAGGAACTTGTTGAGGTTCCTGAGGTCCAGAATGGGACGAAGGCCACCGGTCCTTTTGGGCACCAGAAAATACCTGGAGTAGAATCCGTGACCTTGCAAGTGGGGAGGCACAGGCTCCACCGCCCTGTCCACCAACAGACCCTGAAGCTCCTGAAGGAGAAGGTCTGTGTGCAGGGGAGGCCTGGGAGGCTCCCCTGGAAAGTATGGAGGAGGCAGTTGGTGGAAATGGAGGGCATATCCCTTGTGGATTATCTCCAGCACCCAACTGTCCCCGGTGATAAGGGGCCACTGGTGGGCAAAGAGGGCGAGGCGACCTCCTGTGCAGGGTTGGGAGAGCAGTGGAGGAGAGGCTATGCTCAAGGAGTCAAAAACCCCCACCCTGCTGAGTGGTAGCAGGGGCCTGAGGCTTGGGGGTCCTCTGCCTATGGGGCCCATTACTCTGCCCCTTGGCTTGCTGACCCTGGGGGGCAGCTTGGGCAGCCTGATATTGCGGGTACTGTTTGTAGGCAGTGCCCTTCCTCGGGTAAAAGGGTTTTTTACCCGAGCCCTTCTTTTTATGAGAAGGGGCAGAGGTCTTCCTCGACAGCCTTGTCCGGGTGAGGTGCTCGGTCTTGAGCCGAGCGGCCTTCTCGGTCATGTGCTTGCCAAAAAGGTTGGTCAGCTGTGACTCTGGACAGTCTCTTTAGACTAGTGCTCTCTGACTCTAATTGATAGACCTTATGTTGACAGTCTTTACCTGTGCTGGGTATGTTGCCCAGCTTATCTTGAACCCACTGTTCAAGATCAGAGGCCTGAAGCCATGCAATTCTATGGGCCCCGATGCTTATGGCTGTGGCCTTGCTTGTACATTTAAAGACATCGAAGGTGGCCCTATTGACAAATTTGGATACAATTTGGCCATGCTTATCTAGTGCAAGATAGTCTGCCCCCTTGTCAAATGGGAGGAGAGGAGCAAATGTCTCAAGATCCCTGGATACCTCCTTGAGGAACATTCCCATGTAGGGAATATAGGAGTTAATCCTGGCCGAGAGCATGGATGCCTAGAAGCATCGCCGCCCAAAGGTATCGAGAGTCCTCGATTCCCTACCTGGAGGATTTGAGAAGAGAGTCTTCGAGCATTTGATTTAGCACATCACCGATTCAATTACCTTGGAGTGGTGTGCAAAATGATAATTACACTTACCTGGTAATTGTAGTTCCTTTAGTGACAACAGTTCAGTCCTCTACCTCTGGGTTGTGCTCCTCCTCCTGCAGCTTGGAGACTGGACATGTCAAATCAATGACATCACTGGATGTATACTGCTGGTGACTCCCATAATTCCCAGTGAACTATTGACAAAGCAGACTCAGAGCAACAAATAAATAGCCAACAAGGCAATTCTGATCGCTGGCAACATGTCCGTTCTGGCCCCTCCAACTCCGATTCCTTCCCCCAAACTAAAGGTGTTCTACAGGGCTCATCTCTATCCACCTTGCTATTCAATGTCTATATGCAACCCATTTGTGATCTCATCCAATCATTTAATATCAACTGCCTGGTCTATGCTGACGACGTCTTGATGTACATGCCAATTTTGACAGAACATCTTGAACTATCCCCACTTATCAGGTGCTTTGACGCTGTCATAGACTGGCTAAATGCACAAATGCTTAAGTTAAATTTCAAAAAGACAGATGCCCTCTTCGTCACCAGGAATCCGGCTTTTACTCCACCCCTGTCTATCAAGGTTTGCGACGCAGAGATCATATGCAAGACTACAGTAAGATACCTAGGTGTAACGCTTGATCAGCAACTTAATATGAAGGCTCATATCAAAAACATAACAAAGTCGGTCTACCATAAAATCCGGACCCTCCGCAATCTGCATCAACTGTTAGAGCCTGATGACTTCCGAACTGTCTTTCAGGCCCTAATAATGCCTCACTTTGACTATGCCAATGCGATCTTGTATGGTCTACCTAGTGCACGACTTATCCCTTACAACTTGCAATGAATTCAGCTGCAAGAATCCTTCATGGAGCCTCAAGAAGTTCTCATATTACCCCAATACTAAAACAATTGCACTGGCTACCCATACAAGCCAGGATCTCATTCAAGATCCTAATTATGACCCATAAAGCCATCAAGAAATACCCTGCTACTGCCATTACTGACCTAATTTCAATCACACCTCCCAATTGAGCAAGGAGATTGAATGCCGCAAATACTCTCATATTACCTAAGGCAAGCATGAAGTGTTCTCAATTCACTAGATCCAGAGCCTTCTCCTTCTTTGCTCCATCCTGCTGGAACGCACTACCAGCAACTATCAGAACCATCAGTGAACTCTCCCAATTTAGGAAGGCACTGAAACGTCACCTCTTTCTTCATCACTACGATGTTGCAGTCTTCCCCCCACACCCACCCACTCTCACATCTCAATGCAGCACCTCAAACTCATGCACGTCACATTCCCAGACTGATAACTCGCAATCACACCTTCCCCTCCAACCATGAGAAACTTATGCAGTGCCGCATAACTCATTATATTGTTGCATAAAGTAGACTGTATTTATTCATCGTTAAGGGACTGGTTATTTATACCCTATTTTACCTGTTATACCTGCTTAATGCATACCCAAGTTTAATTTTCCTGTTTAATGTATACCCAAGTTATTATACCTGTTTCACTGTAAGCACAAATCACGAAATTGAGATGTGCAACTCTTATGTTCATTGTAAACCGCACTGATGTCGAATAGCGCGGTATAAAAGAGACTGCAAATAAATAAATAAAATTCAAAACGCAACAAACTTACTAAACCTCAACCCCAAAACAAAAGCTTGCCCCATACCGCTTCCCTCTGCCTTCTTTAGAAGAAAGTGAGAAAGAGTAGGATAGCGCCAAGAGACAGCCTTCTTTAAAACTGATGCTTACCTGTAATCGCCTCACTCCCTCCATTAAGGATCCACTGAAAATGACACTCCCCTGGGTGGGATTGAGGACTGAACTGTCGTCACTAAAGGAACTACAATTACCAGGTATGTGTAATTATCATTTCCTTATCGTTTCTCCAGTTCAGTTCAGTCCTCTACCTCTGGGATGTAACAGAGCAGTGATCATAAGGAGGGACCCTTAAGCCCGGCTCGCAGAACTGCGGAACCGAAACAGGCATCGCTCCCTGCCAGCACATCCAGCTGATAGTGCTTACTGAAAGTATGAAGAGACGACCACGTCACTGCCCTACAGATATCTCCTGGCGGAATCAAGCTGTGTTCCGCCCAAGAGGCCGCCTGCGCCCTGGTAGAGTGCGCCTGCAATCCAGCCGGCACTAACCGACCTTGCAACAAATATGCTGACGCAATTGCCTCCCTGATCCATTGGGAAATGGACGCTTTTGCTGCCGCCTCGCCCCTGCGAGACCCCCCCCCCCCCCGAACAGTACAAAAAGACGATCAGTCTTGCGAAAGGATTCGGAGACTTTCAAATACTGGCGCAGAGTCCGCTTGACGTCTAAGCAGTGCAACATACGATCCAACGTCGCGCCCTCGCCGGTACGCAGTACCTGAAGCAACACCGTCTGATTCAGATGAAAAGGAGAAATGAACTTTGGAAGAAAGGACGGTACCAGCCTCAAGACCACTTTTTCGTTGGAAAACTGAAGAAAGGGCTCTCTACAAGACAAGGCCTGCAGTTCTGAAATCCGTCTTGCCGAGCAGATGGCAACCAGAAACACCGTTTTCAAAGTCAAATCTTTTACTGTAGCTTGGCGTAAAGGTTCAAAGGGCTCTTTTACTAAGGCCCCTAACACTACATTAAGATCCCACGATGGGACGACAACTCGGCGAACCGGCCTAAGCCTGGACACCGCTTTCAAGAAGCGTAAGACATCCGGATGCAACCCCAGGGCCCTACCATGGATCTTACCCCTGTAGCAGGCCAGGGACGCTATGTGGACTCTCAAAGAACTGGCTGCTAGGCCCTTATCAATACCATCCTGTAAGAAGCTCAACACGGCTGAAACAGAGGCTGTGGCCGCACGGATTTGCCACCGAGAACACCAATCCTCAAAAATACGCCAGACGCGGACGTAAGCCAGCGAGGTCGACCTTTTTCTCACCCACAGCAACATTGCCACTACTGCTGCTGAATAACCTAATTTCCTCAGCCGCGCCCGTTCAATGGCCAAACCATAAGCGAGAACCGATTCACCTGTGGCATGCAAAGCGGACCCTGTACAAGCAGGTCGTCCGAGATCAGCAACCGCCACGGCTCCCCGTCCAGCAGCCAAACGAGGTCAGCTTTACCACGGACTCCTTGGCAACTAGAAGCACTCTGCTGCAATGTGCTTCGATTCGTTGCACCACGCGACCTATTAGAGCCCACGGGGGAAAGACGTAGAGGAGCCCATTCGCTGGCCACGGTTGCATCAGGGCGTCAAGACCTTCCGACGTTCTTTCCCTCCGTCTGCTGAAAAACCGACTCGCCTTCGCTGACCGGAAGGTCGCCATGAGGTCCATGATCGGCTGTCCCCACCAGCGTACTATGAGCGCAAACACCTCCGGATTCAGCTCCCATTCTCCGGCATCCACTTGAACTCTGCTGAGGAAATCCGCTGTCACATTGTCCTCTCTCACAATGTGCGCCGCCAATAGAGCTGGCAGGCGTTGCTCGACCCAGGTGAACAACAACTCTGCCTCCTCTTCCATGGCCACACTGCCAGTGCCTCCCTGTCGATTGATGTAGGCCACCGTCGCGGAATTGTCCGACAGTACTCTCACCGCCCGACCTGTCACAGTCAGCTCGAAAAACTGCAGCACAAGATACACCGCTCTCAATTCTAGCCGGTTGATCGACCATCTGCTCTCTTGTCGCAACCAAGTGCCCTGCGCAAACAGTTCTCTGCAGTGGGCCCACCAGGCTCACATCCGTCAACAGGGGGAGCCATTCCGGTTGTTCCAAGGGCAGCCCTGCTAGAAGGGACTCGGGACGAAGCCACCACCGCAGGGAAACCCTGACCGGAGGCGGGCAGGGAAGACGCTTGCTCGAGTCGTTCTGATGCGACCACCGCCGAAGCAGTGCCCGCTGAAGGGGTCTCATATGAAACCTGGCCCAGGGAACGGCTTCTAGCGTCGCCACCATCGTGCCTAACACCCGCAGGTACTCCCACGCCATCGGGGCTGGAGCGGCGCTGAAACCGCGGACCAAGCGCTGGAGCCCCAGCGCCCGGTGCTGTGGAAGAAATACGAGCCCTTTTCGCGTATCGAACTGCACTCCCAGGTACTCGAGATCCTGCGACGGAACCAAGCAACTTTTGGCCAGGTTGATCACCCAGCCGAGACTTTGTAGAAACTTCACCACCTTGGCGGTAGCCCGAAGGCTCTCAGCCTCCGACTTTGCCCGAATGAGCCAGTCGTCGAGATAGGGATGAACCAATACTACTTCTTTCCGAAGCGTCGCTGCCACCACCACCATCACCTTGGTGAAAATGTGCAGCGCCGTCGCAAGCCCGAAGGGCAAGGCTTGAAATTGATAATGACCCCAAGGAAGGGCGAAACGTAGCCACTTTTGATGGGCCAGCCTGATCGGAATATGTAAATACGCTTCCGTAAGATCCAGGGATGTCAGATACTCTCCCTTGCGAACTGCGACAATTACGGACCTCAGGGTCTCCACCCGAAAGTGCGGGACCCGCAAGCACCGATTCACCCCTTTGAGGTCTAAGATAGGGCGCAGAGAACCGTCCTTTTTTGGGACGACAAAATAGATTGAGTATCGACCCATACCGTAATCAGACAATAGAACTGGAACAATCGCCCCTAGGAGCAAGACGGTCGAGGGTACTGCGGATCGCCAAGGCTTTCTGCGAATTTCGGCAAGGAGACATCACAAAGGAATCCCAGACGGTTCTTGCCAATTCCAGTGCATAACCCTCTCGCACAATCTCCAAGACCCACTGGTCGGTCGTTATTCGGGTCCAGGCAAAAAGGAACCGTGAGAGTCTTCCGCCTATCGGTTGCCTTTCTGCCTGGACCCCGAAACCTTCATTGAGATTTGCGGAAGGTCTGGGCGGGAGGCATCGAGAAGCCTCGACCTGCACCCCGGAACCCTCAAAAGCCCTGAGCTCTGGGTGCAAACTTGCCCCTCTGATAGCTTCCCAGCCGGAACCCGCAAAACTTCCTACCATCCCTATACGGTCCCCGAAATGCTGGTGAGGACTTTCCCGCCTTAGGCTTGTCCTCCGGAAGTCTACCGCCTTTAGACTCCCCTAACTCCTTCACCAACTTATCTAGATCGTCCCCAAACAACCACCTGTCCTTAAAAGGAAGCTTGCTGAAGCGCGATTTAGATGAACCATCGGCCACCCAATTCCTCAACCAGACGGAGCGGCGCACGGCAACCAAGGAAGCCATACTGTTGGCTAGCGCTCGAATCAAGTCATAATGCACGTCTGTTAAATATGCAGTGCCGGACTCTAATCTATCCAGTTCTGCCGTCCCCTCATAGTCCAACTGGGAGGACTGCCGCAAGCGTTGAGACCATCTGAGGCATGCCCTTGCCACCCAGGCCCCGCAAATGGAAACTTGTAGGGACAATGCATTCGTCTCAAACACCTGTTTTAACAAACTGTCCATTTTCCTATCCTGCGTATCCCTTTAACGCCACGCTGCCTTCTACCGGAATAGTGGTTTTCTTGGTGACCGCAGACACCGCTGCGTCGATACGGGGAGAATAAAAGCGCTCCTTGTCCTTATCCGCTAGAGGATATAGCCTATTCATTGTTCGAACTCCTCAGAGTCCCAACTCCGGCTAATCCCACTCATCTTGAATCATCTTGTCCACTACCCGGTGGACAGGAAACACTATTTGCGTCTGTCACACCACTTGGATGACGGGGTCTTCCACACTGTCCTCCTCAGACGCTGGGACGGCCGCCAGATTCAATGTCTGGAGGGACTCTGTGATAAGAGCCGAAAGCTCTTCCCTCCGAAACACCCGTATGATCCTTGCCTGGTCCTCTGGCTCCGGGATCTCCCCTTCTGCCAGGTCAGCCGCTTCCATCTCCAGGTCTGGATCGACCTCGTCCGATCCATTACCCTCTAGGTTGGAAGGGGACCAGTCACAGGGTCACGGCCTCTTAGAGGGCCCCCGGGGAAGGCGACCCTTTCTCCGTAAGACTAGGCTGCTGCGAGACCGCCGCAAGTGGCGCAAAATGTATTTTATTTATTTATTTATTTAACTGCATTTATATCCCGCTTTTCACCGGGTCAAAGCGGTGTAACATATAACATAGGGGGGGGGCAATTTTTCAGGGTGGGGCCATCACCAAGGGGCAACAATTAAATGATTTGGGTAGACATGGACAAAATCCGGCATCTTTCCCTGCCGTTTCATGCAGAAAGCCTGATGCATGAGCAGTACGAAATCCGGGCAAATGTCTTCCGCCTGCGGCCCAGCCCCCAGAGCTGGTCTTGTTGCCGGCAAGACCCCGCTGATCTCTTGGGCATCTCGTGAGGCAGCGGACCCCTGTTGCTCCGCCTCAGGAGCCTCCGCTGACAGAGACTGCTCAGGGCTAGGCCTCGCCTCCCTCTGCTGTTCCACATCAGTGGACACCGCAGCGCAGCCTCTGCAAATACCGGAGTCCACTAAGGTGCCCCTGCGCATACCGCAGACCACACACTGCAGCCACGAAGCCATTGTAATAGGCGTCAGCAAATAGTAAAGGTTTTAGTCTTTCGGGTTTTTTGGGTTTTTTTTTTACACAATATTAATGAACGGGATTGGAGGGACTAACCCTGTAACCAAAAGCCCTGTCCCCCTGGTGTGCGTGTAGTAGTTGGGCTGAGAAAGAAGGTTGTTCTGCCTGAAACTCGTCCGGAGCCCCTCAAAGCCCCCAAAAATGTCCGAGGCACTTCAAAGCTGCCGGGGAGTCAGCATCGCCCCCAAAAAAGCAAGGCTGGCCTGCTGAGAGAAGATTCCTTCGCTGCCGCGCTTCCAAGGCTTCACGGCCTCACCGGAACCGGTGCCACGTGGGTCCCCGATGCTCCAAGATGGCCACCGCTACTGAGGAAAAGAAAAGAAAAGGGCGCCAAAAGCAAACGACGAAGTTGGCGGGGCTCCCGCCTGATTCTAGCCCCCAGAGAGAGCAGCACAGCAAAAGAAAAAACCCAAAGCTGAACTCACCCCTCTTCGACGGGGCTCCAGCCCTCGCGGTTCCCTGGATCTACGAGCTGCGAGGAGAACTGCCAGGCGAGCCTACCATCAGTGTCTTGCCACCACTGGAGGAGATCCCGTGCACTGAACATCAGAGAAAACTGCCTCCGTTCCTGCCCCGAGCTCTCCTACGTCCTGTCTAGGAGGAGAGATCTGAGGTTGTAAACCTGTTAGCCCCCCCAAGGCGTCACCGAAAGAAGGCAGGCAGGAACCGGCACTAGGAACAAACTTTATTAATCAGACTATTTTGTCCTTAAAGGAATAGTAGCCCTCCTAGGCAAATAAAAGTAAAGAGAAAGAAAACGTAAAAGGAAAGGCTCCCAGTTAACCCTAGACAAGCGATGGCGAACCTATGGCACGCGTGCCAGCTGTGGCACGCGAAGGCCTTGCAGCTGGCACGCGGGAAGGTCCGCAATCGGAAAAAAAAAAACCCTGTCTGCTGCCGCTGTCGGGGCCGCCGCGGCAGAATCGAGCGTGCCGCGGGGCCCCCCTGTACCCGGCAGATCCTGCCCTCCCCGTAGCAGCTCTCTCTTCGGAGCTACAGTCAGACGCGCCGGCTTGCAGAGCGCGAAGGGAAGAGTTTCCCTTTCGCGACTCCGTTAAGCCCGCGGGGGCTGATGGGAACTTCCCATCAGCCCCCTCGGGCATAACAGAGCAGCGAGGGAACTCTTCCCTCGCGTTCTGCAAGCCGGCGCATCTGACTGCAGCTCCAAAGAGAGAGCTGCTACGGGGGGGCAGGCTCTGCCGGGTGGGTACAGGGGGGCCCTGCGGCACGCTCGATTCTGCCGCGGCGGCCCCGAAAGCGGCAGTAGACAGGTTTTCTTTTTTTTTTTTAATTTTCCCTGGGCTGGGCTGGGCGGGGGGGGGTGGGGGTTAGGAGTGGTGATGGGCTGGGCTGGGGTGGGGTAGGTGTGGTGATGGGATGGGCTGGGGGGTGTTAGGAGTGGTGATGGGCTGGGCTGGGCTGGGGGGGGTTAGGAGTAGTGATGGGCTGGGCTGGGCTGGGCTGGGGGGTGTTAGGAGTAGAGATGGGCTGGGGTGGGGGGGGTTTAGGATTGGAGATGGGCACTGGGCTGCGGGGGTTAGGAGTGGTGATGGACACTGGGCTGGCTGGGGGTGGATAGGAGTGGTGATGGGCACTGGGCTGGATGGGGGGTTTTAGGAGTGTTGATGGGAACTGGGATGTCTGGGGGGGGTAGGAGTGGTGATGGGCGCTGGGCTGGGGGGGTTAGGAGTGGTGATGGGCGCTGGGGGGGTTAGGAGTGGTGATAGGCGCTGGGGGGGCTTAAACTAAAAATTGAGTGATGGGGGATTAGGACTGGGAGTGGGCTGATGGGGAGGTTAGGACTGGAAATGGGCTGGTGGGATTAGGACTGGGAGTGGGCTATGGGGGGCTAGGACTGGTAATGGGTTGGGGGGGTTGCTAGGACTGGAAATGGGCTGAGTGGAAGGGGGCTTGAACTGCAAATAGCTGTTGGGGATGGGGCTTGGAATGGAAATGGGCTGAGGGGAAGTGGGGGGCTTGAACTGCAAATAGCTGATGGGGACGGGGCTTGGAATGGAAATGGGCTGAGGGGAAGTGGGGGGCTTGAAGAAGGGAATGGATGCTGGGTGAGACTGGAACTAGAAGGGAGCTGATGTTGGGGGAGGATTAGAATGGGATGGGGCTGGGAGAGTAAAATGGAGAGGGGAAAAATATTTTGTGTAGGAGGGATGAAAAATCTACAATTAGCCGGGTATTGGGAGAGTAATTGGGGATTGAGGATGGAGGGGTAAAATTTGTGTGGATGAAATAGGAATGAGGAAAGAGCAAAAGGAGAAAGATTAGTATGTTAAAGCAGATGTAGAGAGAGAGAGAATGGAAAAAAAACTAGAAGAGAGAAGAAGAAAGGACAAATGGACAGCAGACGATGGAGAGTTAGCAGAAAACATGAAGAAACCAGAAGAAAATGGCTGGACCAATTGCAACTGAAAAAAAATGCACAAAAGGTAGAAAGATATCTCTTTATTTTGAATTTATTAACTGGAATATGTCAGCTCTGGGAAATGTGCATCATTAACATCTGCGCTTTGTTTGGTACAAGAGGAAATTCCTATTTGACGTTGCCACTTGTTCTCTTTCCCCAGTATTCACTGAAATGTATTGGTTTAATATTTGCAGTGTTGCCTTTTGATAGGTAGGGTATGGTGCTTTGTGAGTCCTGGTAATGCTGTCAGGATACGGCGGGTTTGCTATGGGTTCTAAATGGGCAGCGTTTGTAGTAGTTCCTAATGTGCCTGGCGGTTGGCACTGGATTATAGTAATGTAGAAATCTTTTAGTCTTTCTTTATCCATACACTCATTAAGAGACATGTTTACTAAAAGTTAGTGTATGGTAACATTATGCAAATATTTATGCAAATAAGACCACTTATGCAAATGACGTGCTGGCACTTTGAGGAAATTCTTTGGTTTTGTGCGGCAGTTTGGGCACTCGGGCTCAAAAAGGTTAGCCATCACTGCCCTAGACTATTCTAATCTATCCTATCGCTCCTTATCTGTTCCTCCAGTGAGCCCAGCACTCTAGGCTCACTACGTCCTCCTGCTGCATGGAGACTGGACACACTGGGGAATATGGGAGTCACCAGCAGTATACATGCAGTGATATCATTGATTTGACATGTCCAGTCTCCAAGCTGCAGGAGGAGGAGCACAACCCAGAGGTAGAGGACTGAACTGGAGGAACGATAAGGAACTGCGTGGCCAATGTGGTGCTATGAGGATCATGGTCCCTTGATCTCTCTGAAGCTTTAATAGTGTCTTGGGAATTAGGGGAATTGGTGGAAAGGCATAAAGGAAGTCTTGACCCCAGTGAAGGAGGAAGGCATCCTTGGCCTGAACTCCCTGACACGGAATTCTGGAACAGAACCAGGGAAGTTTGGCATTCCACGGACTTGCAAAGAGGTCTATGTCCGGGGTTCCCCAAATTCGAAAGATCCTGGCTACCTGTTCCATGTGGAGGGACCACTCGTGTGGAAGCAGAACTCGACTGAGTCTGTCCGCCCAAGAGTTTTGAACGCCTGGAAGATATACTGCCAGAAGATGGATGTGATGCCCTCTGGCGAAGGCCCACAGTCGCAAAGCTTCGTTGCAAAGCGACAGAGAGCCAGTCCCTCCCTGCTTGTTTACATAGAACATGGCTACTTGGTTGTCCGTACGGATAAGGACTGTCCTGTATGTGAGCAGGGAATGCAACACTCTGAGAGCTAACAAAATTGCTCTGAGTTCCAAGAGATTGATATGCAGAGAAGTCTCCTGTGGACACCAGATGCCCTGGGTGGAGAGATCCTGCAGATGAGCTCCCCAACCCCTTGGAGAAGCATCTGTTGTGAGAGTTGCTTGGGGTAGCGGTTGCTGAAAAGGGGACCCCAGCAACAGGTTTTGAGAGGACTTCCACTACTGGAGAGACCAAAAAAGGCGACTGGAGTTTGCTATTTTGTCTGACAGGCAACCTGATGCCTGAGTCCATTGGGTGGACAAAGTCCATTGAGCTGCCCTCATGTGAAGGCAAGCATATGGAACCACATGCACGGTGGATGCCATGTGGCCTAATAGTTGTAACATCTCTCGAGCAGTTAACTGGGACTTTAACTGAATCTGGGAGGCTAACTGCACCAGACGTAGGCAACGGGCCTGAGGAAGATAGGCCCTTGCAGTTGTGGTATCCAGCAAGGCCCCTATGAACTCCAGAGAATGAGTAGGGGTGAGATTGGATTTTGGGATGTTTATTACTAGTCCCAAATACTGAAGGATACGCATTGTGCAGGTTAGACAAGTCTGGGCCTCTGACTGGGATGGAGCTCGGATGAGCCAGTCGTCCAGATATGGGAATACGAATATCCCTAGAGTGCGTAGAAATGCAGCTAATACTGCCATGCATTTTGTGAACACTCTTGGTGCAGAGGCCAGACCAAAAGGAAGCACTTTGTATTGGTAGTGCTTTCCTCGACAAAGGAATCGAAGGAACCTTCTGTGTGTTGGATGGATGAGGACATGGGTGTACGCATCCTTGAGGTCTAGAGAACAAAGCCAATCCTGACTCTGAAGGTATGGAAGGAGAGCACCAAGAGAAATCATCTTGAATTTCTCCATGCATAGAAACTTGTTCAATTCTCTGAGATCTAATATGGGTCTGTAGCCCCCTGTTTTCTTTGGGATAAGAAAGTAGGGGGAGTAGAACCCTGAGCCCTGTTGAAGAAGGGGTACTTCTTCTATTGCCCCTTGGGCAAGAAGGGTAGCAATCTCCTGACCCAGAAGGTCGAGGAGAGATGTTGAAGAATTGAACTGTCTCACCATGGTATGAGGAGGAAGGTTTAAGAAATGAAGCTTGTAGCCCTCCCTTATGATGGAGAGGGTCCATTGCTCTGCTGTGATTTGTTCCCACCTGGGAGCAAAGTGAGCTAACCTTCCTGGAATGGTGAGAGGCTCTGGTTCTTTTAGAGCCAGAAAGGCTAAGTTCTCTAGTTGAAAGTCAAAAGCCCTGAGGAGGCTGAGGCTGTTGGGCCGTAGCAGCCCTTGCAGTCTTAGGTTTGGCCTGTTTAGGTTGTTGCTGTCGCTTTGCAGCAAAACGACCTGCAGAAGATGCCTGTTGACCATAACCAGGATAATATCTCGCCTTTCTGGGAAAAAAATCCATTTTTGAACAACCTTTTCTTAACAGGAGCAGAAGTAGACTTTCAAAGTCTATCTAAAGCAGAATTTTCAGCATCCGAGTGGCCTTTGCTTGCCAATCTTTGCCAAAAAGGTTTTCACCTGTACAAGGAAGATTTCCTAGTCCATCCTGAACCCAGGGTTCCAAATCAGAAGCTTTTAGCCAAGCAACTTTGCGTGTACCTATGGCAATAGCCGCGGCTCTGCTAGCACACTCAAAAGAGTCAAAGGCTGCACGGGTGAAAAACTTGGTAACATCCTGGGCATGTTTAAGCCAGGTGAGAAACTCCTCTTCTATCTTCTGAAACAAAAGGAGATAAAGTTTGTAGGTGATATGTAACTTCTTTTAGAAACATCCCCATATAGAGACTATAGGAGTTGATTCTAGCCACAAGCATATTGGCCTGGAAAATTCTCCTGCCAAAAGCATCTAAGGTTCTGCATTCTCTTCCTGGAGGATTAGATGAGTGCCTCTTTGCACTCTTTATCCTCTTCATAGCAGACTCCACCACAATAGAGTGGTGAGGAAGCTGAGCCTTATGAAAGCCAGGACAAGGAGGGACACGGTACATGGTGTCCAACCTACGAGAATGAGGGGAGGTGGTGAGAGGTGTCTCCCATATGCCCAACATGTGATCATAAAGGATCTCATAAATTGGTAAAGTAGCTGCCTCTTTAGGAGCCTTAGGGTATTGTAAGATATCCAATTTATTGGCTCTAGGCTCAGCTTCAGGGGCCACTGAAATGGAGAGGCCCCTGGCCACTTCCCTAATGAAGTCTTGAAAAGACAAGTCTTCTGGAGGAGACATTCTTCTTTTTGGAGAAGAGGGCTCCTGAGGAAGGAGTACCGATGCTTCGACAGAAACCTCTGATTCATCAGAGTCTTCAGAGGAATCGAAGTATCGCCTATCTGGATGCTCCTGCAGAGCCCGATAAGCGTACCGAGTGGTATCGACATCGGGAGTGATCGGTACCGATTCGGTACCGATGGGCATCACAGAACAGTGTACCGCTGCAGTCGACACCGAAGCCGATGTCGATGCAATCGGTACCGGCACCGGAACCGATATCGGTGCCGGAATAGGTACCGACAACGGAGTTTGTTGCGGTACCGGAGGCGTTGCAGCTTGTATGAATGCCGTAATGGCACGCTGCATGGTCAGAATATTCTGATCCATCGACGCCACCAATGTCTGGATGTCGGTACCAGTGGGAACCACCGGTACCCCAGAACATGGCAACAGGTGATCAGTCGAGGCCGAGCCATCGATGTCAACCTGTGACCCCATAGATAAAGCTTTGGAAGCTGGAGCCTCCCGCCGGGGTAATTGTGCCGGTGCGGATTCCTCGAGAGCAAGCCTGGAGGCATCTCGATACTTAGAGGGAGATCTACCCTTCGAGGACCGGCTGGACTTGAGTTTGGTTACCTGAGAGCCATGGGAGGAAGAAGAAACCCTGGAAGACGTTGATGCTACCAAAGCTGCATCAGAGGGAAACAGGGTACTGAGCTTGGCTGCTCGATTCTGTAGACCTCTTTTAGACATCATGGAACAGGACTCACAATCCATGATGGAATGGTCAGGATCCAAACATTTTAGACACCAGTCATGGGTGTCAGTGACAGAAATAGTGCCACTGCACTTCATGCACTTTTTAAACCCGGAAGCGGGCTTCTCCATGAGGAGAATTTCTTGTAGGCCTAAGGCCAAAAGAAAAAAGCACAGAAGTGAAAATAGTAGGTTGTTTTTTTTTTTTTTTTAAGAAAGAAAGAAAGACCGGCGGTACCGGTCCGACGTCGAAGAAGGCAGACGCGCGACCAAAGAAATAAAATAAAATAAAGAACTTCTTCAGTGGTGACAGGAACACGACCTGCTGGCTCCGCGGAAAAGAAGAACTGGAGAGAGGCAATTAGGAAAGGCGGGAAGGCAGCGCGCAGGCGCTGTGGGATGCTCCCAAAAGCTTTCCTTTTGGACGCTGGGGAGCGTTCCCGCGCAGGCTCCGTTGGTACCGACGATACCCATATGTGAAGACTCATTCCTGCTTGTTCCTGGAGATCCTAGAGATATTTTGAGCATGATTGACTAGTAAGAAATAGTCTGCTCTTTTATGCTCTTGAAAAGGAGGGTGCAAAAGCTTTAAGCTCTTTGTGACCTCTTCAAGAGATAATCCCATATAGAAAATATATGAGATAATTCTTGCTGAAAGCATGGATGCCTGGAAGCAGACGTCCAAAGGCATCTAAAGTTCTAGACTCACGACGAGGCGGATAAGAAGAGTGCTTTTTTTGCACTCTTAATACGCCTCATTGCTGATTCTACAACAATAGAATGAGGAGGAAGTTGAGTCTTTTGAAAACCTGGAGAAGGTGGCACCTTGTAAATGGAGTCAAGTGTCTTAGAATGTGGTGATATCGTTAAAGGAGTTTCCCACATTTTTAAAAGGAGATCTTGTAAGATCTGATGCAAAGGAAGCATGATGACCTCCTTTGGAATCCAGGGGGATTGCAGGGTCTCTGAATCCCCTGGCAAGGATTCTTTACCAGGTATAGAAATGGCAAGTAACTTTGCCATATCAAGCAAAAAAGCTTGAAAAGAAATCTCCCCTGAGGAGGATCCTCTAAAATGAGGGGTAAAGGCTAGATTTGTGGAAAATTCAGCCTTGGTACCAATGGATTCATTGCAGTCATCGGGATCGGAAGACTTGAAAGGATGAAGCATCGGATTTTCTTTAAAGCCATGTCTTCGATACCCGTAGTCGATACCGAGACGAGTCGGTACCGAATCCTCCATGCTAGAGATCTATTCCAGGCTCGGCATCGAAGGAAGCGAGTCTGTCGAAGCAAGCATGAACGGTACCAACACCGATGCCGATACCGGTACCGGAGGCGATACCGATACTGGAGGAACGGTCTGCAGCAACTCCTGCGGTACCAAGGTAACCGAGAGCGTTAGACTACGTTCATCGGTGAGGAGTATTTCATCCATCACCATAGCCGATGCCGGGGTGTCGGTACCGCCCGAAGCGGCCACAACCACCGAGCATGGCCCAGGTATGTTCTCCGAGGTAGGAACCCCGGGAACAACCTGAAGCCCCGTTAATGCTTTGGAGTCCGAAGACTCCCGCTGGGGCTTTAATGCCAGAATGTCCTCGAGGGCAAGGACGAAGCAATCTCGATACTGGAAAAGAGATCTACCACTCGAGGACTGGCTAATCTTTACAGACTTTTGTTTGGTTACCTGATCCTGTGGAGATATTCTAGCTGGTGACATCGAGAGCGATGTGAACTGGGTATCGAGTTGTGCTCGATTCTGAAGATTTCTTCTGTTTGAGGTCCAGCAGGAAAGAGACTCCAGTGAGCGGTGTTCAGGATTCAAACATTTAAGACACCAAGTATGGGTGTCTGAAAAAATATTTGTACCGCCACACTTAGAGCATTTCTTAAGGATAGTGGCTGGCTTTTCCATAACGGAAAAACAGAGGCCCAGTGGCCTAGCAAATCGTCAGACACTAAACGGGAAAAATTTCTGAAGAAAAAAAAAAAGAAATTCTTTAGAAAAAAGAAAGAAAAGCAAGGGCGGTACCGGTAGCATCGGGGGAAGGCAGATGCGACCACAAAAAACTAAAAAGAAAAAGAAAAATTTTCTGCGGTGACAGGAATACGTTCTGCCGGCTCCACTGAAAACAGAAAACTGATGAGAGGGAAGTAAATGGGCAGGAAGGCAGCGCGCATGCGCGTGGGATGCTCCCAAAAGCTTTCTTTTTGGACGCTGGGGAGCGTTCCCACGCAGGCTCCATCGGTACCGACGTACCCATATGTGAAGACTCATTCCTGCTTGTTCCTGGAGATCATCTGTTACAGGTGAGTAACTACGCTTTCTCCAGGAACAAGCAGTAAGTCAGTCCTCACATATGGGACTCCCTAGCTATAGGCTACTGAGACCCCATAACTGAAAAATAGGCTCCCTCTAGAAGAGCCGCAGCAAAGATAGGAGTTCATCCGAGAACGTAACACTCTGGTAGCCTAACACCAAAGGGTCGGAGGGTAGGAGTTGCCTAAACCTCGAACAGATTACGGAGTACAGCCTGGCCGAAAGCACTGTCCCGTTGGGACTCCCTTTCCAGGCAGTAATGGACTGCAAAAATCTGGTTTGAAGACCAGGTTCCGGCCCGGCAGATGTCTGCCAGCGGAACAGAGCGGAAGTGTGCCACCGAAGCGGCCTTAACCCTGATCCGGCGGGCCGTGACTTGACCCTGCAATGGGAGATCGGCCACCCTGTACGTCCAGGCGATGCAATCCGCCACCCAGGTGGACAACGCACGCTTGGAGACAGGCATCCCCAGCTTACTGGGATCATAAGAGACGAAGAGCTGAGGAGCTCCTCGATGTCCCCGTGTAAGCTCCAACTAGAAGGCTAGTGCCCTCTTACAGTCCAGGGTATGCAGAACTGCCTCTGACTGACTGGCATGGGGCCTGGGAAAGGTGGTCGGAAGCACCACCTCCTGGTTGAGGAGGAAAGAGGAGACCACTTTTGGCAAGAACTTAGGGTGCGTGCGAAGTACCACCCTGTTCCTATATAACTGTGTGAACGGTCTATCAGACACCAGAGCTTGCAGCTCACTCACTCATCTAGCCGATGTGAGTGCCACCAAGAAAAGCATCTTCCAAGAAAGGAAGCGCAGATGGCAAGTAGCCATCGGCTCAAAAGGTGGGCAAGTAAGCTGCTGCAAGACCACATTCAGATCCCATTCAGTCGCTGGAGGCGAACTGGGGGTTTCAGCAGAAGCAGACCTCCCAGAAACCTGGACACCAAGGGGTGTACAGAGAGAGGTTGCCCTTCCACTGGAGAGTGGTGCGCTGATCAAGCTCTAAGGTGAACCCGGACCAAGTTTGACTTGAGGCCTAAATCAGAAAGGTGAAGCAGGTACTGCAGCACCACCGTCACCTGGCAGGAGAATGGGTTCTCACTCTGCTGAGCACACCATACCTCAAACCTACGCCACTTAAATGCGTAGGTTATCCTAGTCGACTGCCTTCTAGAGGCTAGCAGCACATCCTCTATCTTTTTTGGGAGGAGAAGTGGTGCAAGGACTACCCTCTCAGCAGCCATGCCATCAGGTTGAGGGACCAAGTGAGTCCCCGTACTGCGACAGAGGTTTGGGTGAAAATCCCAGAAGAATTGGAGTCTCCTCCGTCAGGAGTGGGAACCAAGGCTGTCTCGGCCACCTGGGGGCTACCAGGATGACCGAGGCCTTGTCCTGAAGGATCTTGAATAAGGTCCGAACTACCAGTGGCCTTTGGAGGAAACGCATAGAGTAGTTACTCACCTGTAACAGGTGTTCTCCAGGAGCAGCAGGAATCAGTCCTCACATATGGGTGACGTCGGCGCCGACGGAGCCCTCGCGGAGCAATTTCCCCAGCTTTCAAAGAAAGCCTTTGGGAATTGCAGCGCTTGCGCGGTTCCCTTCCCGCCCAAGGGTGCCATCTTGCTCAGTCAGATGACATAGCTAAAAGACAGCAAAAAAATTAGCAAAAACGAAATGATAGGACTGCAACTCCAAGGGGAGGAGGGAGGGTTGTGAGGACTGATTCCTGCTGCTCCTGGAGAACACCTGTTACAGGTGAGTAACTACTCTTTCTCCAGGACCAAGCAGGAAGTCAGTTTTCACATATGGGACTCCCTAGCTTAAGGCTACCGGAGACCTCAAGCGGAAAAATGAGCTCCCTCTAGCTCAGTAGCACAGAAGGAAGGAATCTTCTCTGAAAACGCCCCCGACCGGTAGCCCAACACCAGGGCCGGAGGGTAGGAGTTGCCTAAACCTCAAAGAGATTATGGAGGACTGCCTGACCGAAAGCACTGTCCCTGCGGGACTCCCTCTCCAGTCAGTAATGGGCCGCAAAAGTCTGGCTTGAAGACCAAGTAGCGGCCCGGCAGATGTCTGCCAACGGAACAGAGCGGAGATGAGCCACTGACGCAGCCTTCGCCCCGACACGATGAGCCGTGACTCGACCCTCCAACGAGAGGCTGGCTGCCCCATAAGCCCAGGCGATACAGTCAGCGACCCAGATGGACAGCGTACGCTTGGAGACAGGGAGCCCCAACTTATTGGGGTCAAAAGAAATGAAAAGCTGAACAGCCTTCCAATGCTCCCGCGTACGGTCAAGATAGAAAGATAACGCCCTCCTACAGTCCAGGGTATGCAGGACCATCTCAGCCCGGCTGGTGTGCGGCCTGGGAAAGAAGGTCGGAAGAACCACCTCCTGGTTGAGATGAAAAGGAGAAACCACTTTTGGAAGAAACTTAGGGTGAGTCCGTAAGACTACCTTATTCCTGTAGAACCTAGTGTAAGGAGGATCAGACACTAGGGCCTGCAGTTCACTAACGCATAAGAAGCGGGAACCAGGGTTGTCTCGGCCACCAGGGAGCCACTAGGATCATCGAGGCTCTGTCTCTGAGAACTTTGAAGAGTGTCCGAGACACCAGTGGCATGGGAGGAAAGGCATACAAGAGGCCTGTGGACCATGGAATCAGAAAAGCATCCGCCGCTACTCAGAGGATGCGGTTGACGAGAGCAGAATCTGGGAAGCTGCCGGTTCAGGGGACTGGCAAATAGATCCATGGTGGGGAGGCCCCACTTGAGAAAGATCTGTTGAACTACCAACGGATCCAATCTCCACTCGTGAGGTTGGAGGATCCTGCTCAGCTTGTCTGCCAGGTAATTTTCTTGACCTGGGAGATAGACAGCTTTGAGGAGGATGCCGTGAAGGATGGCCCAAGAGCACAGTTTTTGGGCCTCCTGACAGAGAAGGAAGGAGCCAGTGCCTCCCTGTTTGTTCACGTAGAACATTGCAACTTGATTGTCCGTCTGGACCAGCACAGACTGGTGAGAAGTGAGGTGGGAGAAGGCTCTCAGAGCTAGGCGGATGGCTCTGAGCTCCAGGAAGTTTATCTGCTGAGCAGACTCCCAAGGAGTCCAGAGGCCTTGAGTACATGTCCCTTGGCAATGTGCTCCCCAACCCAGGAGAGAAGCATCGGTTGTCAGCACCTGAGAAGGCGGAGGAGATTGAAAATCCACTCCCAGCACCAGGTTTGGCAGATGAAGCCACCACCGCAGAGAAGAGACCAGCAGGTCGGATACCAGTACTGAGTCCGTCAGGCTCCCCGTGGCCTGATGCCATTGAGTGTGAAGGCACCACTGAGCAGGTCGCATGTTCAGGCGGGCATTGGGGGTCACATGGACTGTGGAAGCCATATGGCCGAGCAGTCTCAGAAAGTGCCTGACCTAGACCAGGGAATTGCTGTGAAAGTGGCTGGCGAGATCCATGAGCCTGTGTGCCCTGTCTAGAGGCAAGAAGGCCCGCGCCTGAAGTGTGTTCAACCTTGCGCCTATGAATTCAAGATTTTGAGAAGGGAGCAAAGTGGACTTTGCGAAGTTTATGACAAATCCCAAGTGCTGGAGTAGAGTCACAGTGCGATGAGTGGCCTGAGTGGCCTCTTGGGAAGACTGGGCTCTGATGAGCCAGTCGTCCAGGTATGGAAATACAAAAAGGCCTTGAAGTCTTAGATAGGTCGCCACCACTGCTAGGCATTTGGTGAATACCCTGGGGGCGGAGGATAGGCCAAAGGGCAGTACTCTGTACTGGTAATGATTTCCTCCCACAACAAACCTGAGATATTGTCTGTGGTCCGGATGAATAAGGATGTGAGTATAGGCATCGTTTAGATCTAAGGAGCATAGCCAGTCTCCCTGCTGTTACAATGGCGACCCTCCAATCTTCAGGTATTAGAGATGATTTTAATGATAGTTCACAGATTACTGATAGCAGGTCTGCAATCTCATATTTCAGTTCTTTCAACACCCTTGGATGTATACCATCCGGCCCAGGTGATTTGCTACTCTTCAGTTTATCTAATAGTTGTAAGACATCTTCCCGATGTATCGATATTTCCTTCAATTCTTCCGCACCTTTAAATACCACTTCAGTCATGGGTAACATCCCTACATCTTCCTCAGTAAAGACCGAAGCAAAGAATTCATTCAGTCTCTCCGCTATCGCCTTGTCGCCTCTTAGTGCTCCTTTAACCCCTTTATCATCTAATGGACCAATTGACTCTCTCACAGGTTTTTTGCTACGAATGTACTTGAAAAGGTCGTTATGTCGCGTTTTTGCTTCCGCAGCAAGCTTCTTCTCAAATTCTCTCTTTGCCTGCCTTATCAATGCCTTGCATTTGACTTGCCAGTGCTTGTGCTGTTTCCAGGTTTCGTCGTTTGGCTCTTTTTTCCATTTCCTGAAAGATGCTTTTTTGGCAACAGCCTGAAGCAAATGGATAGTGCGGGACGTGGCCTGTTGGGCTTCTAGAGCTGACTGGGCCCTGATGAGCCAGTTGTCCAAGTAGGGGAATACGAAGACCTCCCCTTGAGTCCTTAGAAAGGCTGCCACCACCGCAAGGCACTTTGTGAATACCCTGTGTGCCGAGGCTAGGCCAAAGGGCAGCACTTTGTACTGAAAATGATTTCCTCCCACTACAAATCTTAGATATTGTCTGTGGTCTGGATCAATCAAGATGTGCGTGTACGCATCTTTGAGATCTAAGGAGCCTAGCCAGTTTCCCTGGCGGAGGTAAGGCAGCAATATTCTAAGGAAAAGCATTTTGAACTTTTCCCTCACCAGGAACTTGTTCAGGTTTCACAGGTCGAGGATAGGTCTTAGGCATCCAGTTCTTTTTGGTATCAGAAAGTACCTGGAGTAGAAGCCTGTGCCCTGTAGGTGGTGAGGCACCGGTTCTACCGCCTGATCCTCGAGAAGACCTGTTAACTCCTGGAAGAGGAGGTCCCTGTGAAGAGGGGGTTTAAGAGGCTCCCCTGGAAAGTAAGAGGAAGGCAGCTGGGTGAGATGTAACCAATAGCCCATTTGGACTATCTGGAGAACCCAAGTGTCTGTAGTAATAGCTGGCCACCTGTGGGCATACAGGGTCACCCTTCCTCCTGTGCAAGGCCTTGCGTCCTTCTGGAGAGAGACTATGCACTGGGAGTCAAAAGCCCCCTCCAGGCTGGGCCAGAGCTGGTGCCTGGGGATTAGGGGCCTTTTGCTTACGTGGGCCTGCCCCCATCCCTTGGCCTGCTGCCCCTGCTGGGGAGGCCTGATACGTGGGGTAGTTTCGGTAAGCTTATCCTTTCCTTGGGAAAAAGGGCTTCTTACCCGAGCCCTTCTTTTTAGAAGGGGCAGAAGTCTTCTTCTCGAGTCTTGTCCGGGTCAGGTACTCGGACTCTATCTCAGCTGCCTTCTCCGTTATGGGCTTGCCAAAGAGGTTTTAACCTCGGCAGCGGACATCGACCAACTTGTCCTGAACCCATGGCTCCAGGTCTGACGACTGTAGCCATGCCTGGCGTCATGCACCGATGACGGCTCCCACTACCCGGGCCGAAGCCTCAAAGCCGTCATAGGCTGCTCGAGTCATGAACTTTGAGCACTCTCGGGTCCCCGTGGACAAAACCTGGAAGTGCTGCAAAGGTCCCTTGGAGAGCCCAGCAGAGAACCCAGCAATCTCCTTTGCCAGGTCTCACAGGTACATGCCCATGTACAGCTGGTACGTCTGGATTTGGCATGCCAGCATCAAATCCCTGGTAGAACTTTCTGCCGAGAGCATCCATGTTGCGGCCCTCCCGGCCAGGAGGCACCGAGGAGTGCGTCTTCTGGCTCTTGAGCCGGCACATGGTCAATTCCACAACTATGGAGTTGTGCGGCAGCTGTGCTTTTTGGAACCCAGGGCTCTTGCAAACTCGATAGATGGAATCGATTCTCCTGCTGAGCACTGGCATCGAGGACGGTGTCTCCCACATGTGGAGCATCAGCCGTTCCAGAATGGGGGGCACCAGTACATTAAGGGCTTCCTTTGGAGGAAAGTTATACTGGAGGACCTCGAGCTCCTCAGCTCGAGGTTCCTCCTCGGCATCCGCCGGGAATGACAAAGCCTTTGCTATGTCCCTGACGAAGTCCAAGAAGCAGGTGTCCTCCGGGGGTGACCGTCTCCGAGGTTCAGATCCCGGGGAGTCTGACGGAATGTACTTAGTACGGTGGGTGCCCAGGGACTCCTCATTCTCCATCTCCCAACCGGACTCCGAGGAGGAGTCGATCGGCTCCGGCCTCGAGGGCTTCAGTCTCGACCACCCCGATGCTGAGGGAATCGGTGTCGACGGCCTCTGTCCCGAACGGGAGGTTGAGGGGGACCTCGGCCGAGGATCGACTCGAGACCTTATTGACTCGAGAATCGGTTCAGCCTCCGGGGTCGACTTGGACGTCAAAGTCACGGTGGCCGGGTTGGACGGACGCGTAAGATCAGCCATCAGCGCCCACTGCTGGTCCATGAAGGCAGACACGCTGCGCTCCAAGGCCGCCAACCTGAAACCGAGCTCAGGAGGCTCAGCAACCCCCGGCTCGGGTACCGATACCGTCGGGCCTGACGGCGGCTCTCCCGGGGGAGAGTCAACAACAAGGACTGTGCTTACCTTCCTCGGTGTCTCTGGGTCCTTTCAAGGGAGTTTGGCAGGCCTCTCCAACTCCGAGGATCCAGGGCGGTGAGCTAGGCTCCGTGACCAAGCCCGCGAGGGACCAGGCCATTTGGAGCTCTCAGATGACACTGCCCTCACAGATTTCTTCTTCCTCCAGTGTTCCCGCGAGGGAGACCCCCTTTCAGAGGACACCTGATGCTGCTTGGGATCAGACAGCTCCCGAGAGGTCAAGGCCTCTGACGAGGTCCGGCCCGGGCGGTTGCGGACTCGGGGAAAATCCTGTTGCTGCTGCCTGCTCCTCAAGAACTTCAAAGACATCCTTTTGCACGGGCCACAGACCACGGGGTCATGGACGGGCCCGAGGCATTTGAGGCAGCAGTCGTGTGTGTCGGTGAGAGACATCAGCTTCGTGCACCGATCACACTTTTTAAACCCGCTGGCAGCCATCGGGGGAAAAAGGGCCCCTGCAAAGTCAAAGTACCGGGCTGCCAGCTAAAAGAAAAAAAGCGCACAAACGCTAGTCACTAAAGACAAAAAAAAATAAAAAAAATAGGCTGGGCTCGATACCAGTGTACCGAGCTGAAGGCGGGAAGGAGAACAGGCGTCGAACCGACAAGCAGGAAAAGAATTTTCCCAACTTTTTCCAGGATAAACTAGGACAACATCCTTTGGGCTCTGCGGAAAAATGGAGACTGAGCAAGATGGCACCCTTGGGCGGGAAGGGGACCGTGCATGCGTGATGCAGTCCCAAAGGCCTTCTTTGAAAGCTGGGGATTTGCTCCACATGGGGGCTCCATCGACGTCACCCATATGCGAGGACCGATTCCTGCTTGTTCCTGGAGAAGCCAAGGATACCACGTCCAAGGGAAAGTGTGTCCCAAGTTTAGAAGCCTGGTTCTGTAGGCCTCTCCCTGTCATCTTTTGACAAAGGGGACAATCTTTTGGCTGGTGGTCTGGGCCGAGGCATCTTAAGCACGTCATGGGTGTCAGTCACTGAGATAGTGCTGTCACATTTGGCACAATTTTGAAACCACTAGTTGGTTTCTCCATATCGTCGATAGAGGGTATGGTAGGCTTAAGGCCCAATATGGTGTGTCGAGGCGCCTGGAAATCTTTTTTTTTTTTTTGGAAATTAAAAAGCAAGAAAGAAAGGAAGGAAAGAGGGAACCGGCGATGTCTTAGAAGGTGCTGGTGTCGACAGGAAGGCAGACACTATCCACAAAAAAAGACTATTTTTCTGCAGTAACAGGATTTGCTTCCTGCTGGCTCTGCGGAAAACAAAGAACTGAGGAGAGGAAGTTGGGAATGCAGTTGCGAAGGCGCAGTGGAGTGGTCCCAAAAGCTTCCCAATTGGACGCTGAGGAGCATTCCTGCGCGGGTTCCGTCAGAACCATCACCCCCCCCCCCCCCCCCCGTATGTGAAGATACAACCATCAGCCACACTCACCAAACCCCATAACCCCTTCCTCTCTCAGTTTTATGCCAGATTAATCCTTTCACCACCTCGTTTCACTGTTTATAAATGCATAACAAAAGTAAACCTGCAATCTTGTCCTTTGTAAATATGCATAAAGTTCCATGTGTAAATAGTTTTGTGCTTTGTTAAACCACTGTCGATGTTATATGTAATTTGTTTATTACGAACCATGCTTGATCTCCGGAAGATGCAGTATAGAAAAACGTTTCAAATAAATAAGACTACATTTTTGCTTGTTCCAAGAGATAATAGTGCAAGTGGTACTCCTGGTAGCCAGGAAAGTGCTAGTGTTCCATTGGACAACAGATAAAGCACCGGCCCCCTGAACAGTGGGTCGGCATGATGCGAGACATGGCTGAATGGATACTGCGAGGGAAAGGTGTCAGGATCCCTTGACCGGCAGCAATACCGGTCCCTTTGGGAACAATACTGTCTTACCTCCAGTGTCTCTGAATTCCCCCCCCTCCCCTCCCCCCCCCCGCTAGGGAGGGCAGGGGGGATGGGGGAAATGGGAGGTAGGAGCAAGGGGGGAGGGAGAGGGAATATAAAGAACAAAAAAAAAAAAGTGACCAGTGTCTAATGAGACCCCAAGAGAGGAAGGGAAGGGCTGAAGACGTGACCTATGGTGTACATCGTATGACTATTATGTGACAATGGGAGGGGGGGCAGGCGTGGACCACAGATGCTACTTAATATAAATTATGCCATCTTGTTGAGTGAAATATTCCAGTGTTGGTGCTGTGAGGTGCTTACCTTATTTGCTGGGGAGAGCGTATGAGGTCACCCCACATTACAGAAACCATAACAAAATCATAGAACAAGTAACCAATGTGGTAATGTTGTCTCTACTGATATGGCCTGATGTAGCCACTGTATGTTTTATTTATATGGTCACAATAAAAAAACCTTTACAAAAAAAGAACCTGGTTTAAAGGCACAGCAACCACCACAGGATGCCGCTACTTTGTTTCTTCTCCTGACTAAGCCTAATCTTTTAGTAACCTCTTATTCTACTAGATTATAACTTTTTATATTTTTCTATCATGAAAAATATACTGTATACTCAATTTTACTGTAAACCACTTTGCTATAATAAGGACAGGCTGTATAACAAAACTTATAATAAACTACGTATAAAACTATACACAAAATAGGTTTTATGGTGGTTTACAACTTCCATGAGACAAAGGGCATTACAGAATATATAAATAAAGACAAACAAATAAATGGGATTTATATTATCAGTCATATATGGAACAATTTAGGCTGGATGGTGGGGCTGCACAACAATATAACTAAAAGACAGTTTGTTATAAGGAAAACAGGGAAATATCAAATGCAATAAATAGGTTCAAATGTTCCATGAAAAGGAAACTAAAATCAAAGGCATTCAGTGTATGAATTTTGAAATAACCATGTTGTCACAGCTTTTGAAAATTCTTTGCAAGAACTTTCAAAGTGTATATCTAGGGGGAAGAGCATTCCATAGCATACAGGCCCGAAACAAAGTTGTTGTTTCCAGTTAATTCCAATCTAATTCACCAAAGAGGCAGAACTCAGTAAATTGGCTTAGGAGAACTTTAACTGTCTATTAGGATGGTAAGGGATCAAAAAAGGAAAGAAATAATGTAGATAACCAGAATAGTAGGTGCGATGAGTCAGAATCAGGATTAGGTATTACACAGCCTGGAGCATGACTATATGCACATCTCTAGGACCCATGTGAACTTGCTCAAAATGAGATTACATATTTTTGCCTATGGATTTGCTCTTCAAGGTTTCCAGGACCTTGGAAAGTTTTACCATATGCCTATGTTGGTAGATTTTAGGTAGAGGCAGGAAGGTAGGATTTTATAGAATTGCCAATTTCCTATCTATATGGAGCACAGGGTATCATCAATTCTGAAAAAAATGGGGGGGGGGGGGATATGGCAGAATTAGTAAACACCAGGAATCCCAAACATTATTTTGCGAGACAGTGAAGGCAGGTTTGAGAAGTGAGATTCTGATCTACACTGCTCGCAGGCTAAAACAAAGAGTAAGTTAATACATCTTGAGCAACAGGATCAGAGGGATTAGCAGCTCTTCCCTACGGTAGAAACCAAGGCTATTCTAGCTACTCAGGTGGCCTTAAATGAATTGTTACATCAAAAAACAAAGAAATCCCTACTCTATTATAAATAAAGAAAACATTTTTGGTAGCTAGGGAAGCTCCTTTAATCACTAATCCTCCAGTGGGAAGGGACTAGATGGAAACAGCCATGCAAGATAGTAGTTGAACAACCAAGCAATCACAGCAGATTGGTAAGGTGCTCTGGGAATAGATATCTGGAGAGAGTGAACTCCCTAAGGTGTCTGAGGAGCAAAAGGGAGAAGTCAAGTGCTGTTATTAGTGAGGAATTCACACAAACCACCAGGGCAAGATGAGTTTGAAAGTGAATTTTATAAGATCTTGAGAGACAAGGTAGGAGGGCCCCCCCCCCCCCCTTTTCACTTTTGTGACTCAAGTTGGGAGGTTACCCTATGATAAAAATGAGTCTTGGATTACAGTTATTCCAAAGTGGGACAAAGATCTAGAGAACCCAGAATCATACTAGCCTATTTCATTATAGCGAAGGTGCTTTCAGATCATTTTGTTTTCATTCTTCCTGATATAATACATGCGTGCCAAATATGCTTTGTGCAAGGTCGGCACCTTGTACTGAACTTGAGATTTTACCTCCATAAAATTTTGCAAAGACAGGGGAACTTCTATGCTGATCAGCTCTGATACTGTGGCTGCATTCAACGGAGTCAAGAAGAATTTCTACAGAGGGTGGGGAAGCTTTTCACATTCAGGTAGTCCAACTGTTAAGTATAGTTACTCACCTGTAACAGGTGATCTCCGGGAACAGCAGGAATTTAGTCTTCACATATAGGTATCGTCGGTACTGACGGAGCCTGCGCGGGAACGCTCCCCAGCGTCCAATTAGAAAGCTTTTGGGAGCATTCCACAGCGCTTGCGTGCTGCCTTCCCGCCTTTCCCAACTGCCTCTCTCCAATTGAGTTTAAAGCAGAGACAAAGAGAGAGAGAGAGAGAGGGAAAGAGAAAGAGATAGATAGAGAGATACAGCTCCGAGGGGAGGTGGGTGGCTTGTGAAGACTAAATTCCTGAGGTTCCCGGAGATCACATGTTACTGGTGAGTAACTATGTTATCTCCAGGAACAAGCAGGAATGTAGTCTTCACATATGGAGACTCCCTAGCTTTAGATGCCAGGGAGAGACCCCAGATGTTGTGTGTCCCTGTGAAAGGGCTCCACTCCCCCCCGCCCATGGATCTCAAGCATCCAACCAGGGATGGTGGGTAGGAGCTGATTAGGTATGGAACAGGTGTTGGAGAACAGCCTGACCAAACAAGGCATCCCGGCAGGAGTCCTTCTCCAAGCAGTAAGGTATGAACCGAGGCCCAAGTGGCTGCTCGACAGATGTCGTCGATAGACACAGAGTGCAGATGAGCCATTGAAGCTGCCATGGCTCTCACATTGTGAGCTGTGACATGGCCCTCCAGAGGAAGATTCTTACTCTGATAGGCAAAGGAAATACACTGAGCAATCCAGTTGGACAGTGTTCTCTTGGAGACTGGAAGTCCCAAATGAGAAGGATCAAAAGCAACAAAGAGTTGAGAGGACTTTCTATGTTGCTGTGTTCTTTATAAGTAAAAGGCTAAAGCTCTTTTACAGTCCAAAGTATGAAGATTCCTTTCTACATTTGATGCATGAGGCCTTGGAAAAAACACAGGTAGGTAGACCGCTTGATTGAGATGAAAAGGCGAGACCACCTTTGGCATAAAGTGTGGATGAGTCCTAAGGACTACCTTGTCATGATGGAACCTTGTATAAGGTGGATCAGCTATTAATGCCTGCAACTCACTGATGCGACGTGCTGATGTGATTGCAATGAAAAAGATAACCTTCCAAGAAAGGAATTTCAATGACGTAGTAGCTAAGGGTTCGAAAGGTGGCTTCATGAGCTGACCAAGAACCCGGTTTAAGTCCCATGGCACCGGTGGTGGCCTAATGGGAGGCTTAGTTAGAAGAAGGCCTCTCATAAATCTTGCTATAAGAGGATGGGAGGAAATAGGTTGTCCATTTAGAGGCTTGAAAGAAGCTGCAATAGCACTCTTAAGTCCTGCATTGGATAAATGAAGGAGATACTCCAGTAATGATCCCAGAGGTATCGCAAGGGAGTTAAGACCCTTCTGCAAACACCATATGTTAAACCTTTTCCACTTGAAAGCATAAGAGTATCTTGTGGAAGACTTCCTTTACTTGCTGAAGGAGGTTAAGATCATGGAGATCTAGGCCTTCAGCAACCAAGCCCTGAGATGCAGAGACTGGGGATTGGGATGCCATAACATTCCGTCCTCCTGAGACAGGAGATCTGGAGCAGACCCTAACTCCAGAGAGGGAGCTTGAGAGAGATGTAGATGCAGAGTGTACCACATTTGCCGTGGCCAATATGGAGCTATGAGACTCATACGGCCTCTGTCTCTCTGAAGCTTGAACAGGGTTTTGGGAATTAGGGGAATGGGTGGAAAGGCATAAAGGAAGTCTTGACCCCAGTGAAGGAAAGCATCCCTGGCCTGAGAGCTCTGAGCCGGAATTCTGGAACAGAACCGGGGAAGTTTGGCATTCCACGGACTTGCAAAGAGGTCTATTGTCCGGGGTTCCCCAAATTTGAAAACTCTTGGCCACCTGGTCTGCATGCAGAGACCATTCGTGTGGAAGCAGAACTCGACTGAGTCTGTCTGCCCAAGAGTCTTGTATCTCTGGAAGATACACTGCCAGGAGATGAATCTGATGCTCTCTGGCGAGGGCCCAAAGTCTCAAAGCTTCGTTGCATGAGGACTGTCTTGTAGCTGAGCAGGGTGTGGAACACTCAAAGAGCAAGGAAGATTGCTCTGAGCTCTAAGAGATTGATATGTAGATGAGTCTCCTGTGGAGTCCAAGTGCCTTGGGTGGAGAGGTCTTGCAGATGAGCTCCCCAACCCATTGGTGAAGCATCTGTTGTGAGAGTTGCCTGGGGTAAAGGCTGTTGAAATGGGGACCCCAGCAACAGGTTTTGAGTGTACTGCCACCATTGGAGGGACAAAATAAGGCGATTTGTGTTTGCTATTTTGTCTGACAGGCACCCTGATGCCTGGGTCCATTGAGTGGATAAAGTCCACTGGGCTGCTCTCATATGGAGGCGAGCATAAGGAACCACATGCACGGTAGATGCCATGTAGCCTAGTAGTTGTAGCATTTCTCGAGCAGTGAGATGAGGCTTTAGCACTACTTGAGACGCTAACTGAACCATGCGAAGGCAACGGGTCTGAGGAAGATAGGCCCTTGCTTTTCAGGTATCCAGCAAAGCTCCTATGAACTCTAGAGACTGAGTGGGAGTTAGACTGGATTTTGGGATGTTTATGACCAGACCCAAATACTGAAGGATACGCATTGTGCAAGATAGAGAAATCCTGGCCTCTGATTCTAATGGGGCTCGAATGAGCCAGTCGTCTAAGTAGGGGAAGACGAATATTCCTAGAGTGCAAAGAAATGCTGCTACCACAGCCATGCATTTCGTAAACACCCTTGGTGCTGAGGCCAGGCCAAAAGGAAGCACCCTGTACTGGTAGTGCTTTCCTTGAAAAAGGAACCGAAGGAACTTTCTGTGAGTTGGATGGATGAGAACATGAGTGTACGCATCCTTGAGATCTAGAGAACAAAGCCAATCCTGACTCTGAAGGTATGGCAGCAGAGTTCCCAGAGAAATCATCTTGAATTTCTCTTTGACAAGGAATTTGTTCAATTCTCCGAGGTCTAAAATAGGTCCGTGTCCCCCTGTTTATGGGATAAGGAAATAGGGGGAGTAAAACCCTGTACCCTGTTGATGAATGGGTAGTTGTTCTATTGCCCCTTGGGCAAGAAACAGTGATCTCTTGATCTAACAGGTTGATGAGAGAGGTCTGAGAATTGAACTGTCTTACCATTGTGGGAGGGGGCATGCACAGAAAGTGAAGCTTGTACCCCTCTTTTATAATGGAGAGTGTCCAATGTTCTGCAGTTATCTGCCCCCATCTGGGGGCAAAGTGACACAATCTTCCTGGAATGGTGGAAAGCTCTGGTCCATTGAGAGCCAGGAAGGCTAAGTTCTCTAGATGGAAGTCAAAGGCCTTGTGGAGGCTGAGACTGCTGAGACGGTTGGGGCTTAGCAGTCTTTGCTTTCCTTTGTTTAGGTGGTTACTGACTCTTTCGGGCAGATTGACCTGCAGAACGTCCCTGCTGGGGAATAAGAGGGATAAAACCTCTACTTCTTGGAGAAGAATGGTTTCTTGAAAGATTTCTTTCTTGCAGGATCAGCTGTGGCTTTGGATAATCTATCCAAAGTGGAGTTATCAGCATCTAATTCATCGGCTTTCTCTTGCCCATTCTTGCTAAATAGATCCTCACCTGTACAAGGGATATTGCCCAGTTTGTCCTGCACCCAGAGCTCCAAATCGGATGCCTGGAGCCAGGCAATTCTACGTACACCTATGGCAATGGCAGAGGTTCTGCTTATGCACTCAAAACAGTCAAAAGCTGCACGGTTAACAGACTTAGAAACATCCTGGGCATGTTTAACCAGTGTGAGAAAATCCTGCCTCTTATCATCAGGAAGAAGAGGGCTCAAAATCTCTAAATCTCCTGTGACTTCCTTAAGGAACATTCCCATATATAAAATATAGGAACTGATCCTGGCAGAAAGCATGGAAGCCTGGAAAGTACGACGTCCAAAGGCATCCAAAGTTGTACACTCAAGTCCTGGAGGATTAGAGGCATGCCTCTTTGTACTTCTGATCCTTCTCATAGCTGATTCCACCACAATAGAGTGGTGAGGTAGCTGAGTTTTCTGGAAACCAGGACACGGAGGTACTCGATACATGGTATCCAGTCTACGAGAGTGAGGGGAGGTGGTAAGAGGTGTTTCCCACATTCTCAACATGAGATCATGTAAGATCTCATGGATAGGCAAAGTAGCTGCCTCCTTAGGAGCTTTGGGATATTGTAGAATCTCCAACTCCTTTGCCCTGGGCTCTGTTTCAGAAGTCACAGTAATGGACAGATCTCGAGCCACCTCCCTGATAAAATCCTGAAAGGAGATATCTTCTGGAGGAGACATCCTGTGTTTAGGAGAGGAAGGCTCCTCTGGGAGAAGTACTCCGGTACCGACAGAGCTGTCAGAATCCTCAGAATCTTCCAAGGATTCAAAGTACCTTCTGTCTGGATGCTCTTGTAGAGCCCAGTACCCGTACCGACCGAAGTCGGTACCGGTGGGTATCTGTACTGGAAGGCATAGCATGACTGGGTGCCGGCAATGCAGACACCGATGTCGATGTCGATGCTATCGGTACCGGTACCGATACCGGTGATGGAGTCGGTGCCGATACCAGTTGAACTGTCTGACGCGTTTCCGAGGGCGTCGATGCCGCAAGGAGAGCCGCCAGACTGCATTCAATAGCCAGGAACCTCTGGTCTATCGACGCAGCCGATGCCTGGGTATCGGTACCGCAGAAAGCAGCCGGTACCCCAGAGCATGGCACCAGTAGTTCTGCCGAGGTTGAGGCCTCGAGAACATCCTGGAGCCCCGATAATGCTTTGGAAGCCGAAGCCTCCCGCCGGGGCAATTTTGCCGGTACAGAACCCTCAAGGGCAACGCCAGAGGCATCTCGATACTTAGAAAGAGATCTAACCTTTGAGGACCGGCCAGACTTATGTTTAGTTACCTGAGATCCATGGGAGGAAGACGAAGCTCTGGAAGACGTTGATGCCACAGAGGCTGCATCGGAGGGAAAAAGGGTGCTGAGCTTAGCAGCTCGATTCTGTCGACCCCTCTTGGACATCATGGCACAAGCCATACACTCCGAAATGGAGTGGTCAGGACCTAAACATTTAAGACACCACTCATGGGTGTCGGGGACGGAGATGGTACCGCCACACTTGGGGCACTTCTTGAAACCCGAAGCGGGTTTTTCCATAATAGAGGAAATTTTGGGCCTAAGGCCCAAAAAGGCGCATGCACCTGAGGAAGAAAAGGTTGGAAAAAAAGATTACTTTTATATATAATTTTTTTATTTTTTATTTTTTATAGCGTCGAAGGCAGACGTGACCACAAAAAAGAAGAATAAGAAAAGATTTTCTGCTGGCTCCGCGGAAAACGAAGAACTGGAGAGAGGCAGTTGGGAAAGGCGGGAAGGCAGCACGCAGGCACTGTGGGATGCTCCCAAAAGCTTTCTAATTGGACGCTGGGGAGCGTTCCCGCGCAGGCTCCATCGGTACCGACAATACCCATATGTGAAGACTACATTCCTGCTTGTTCCTGGAGATTACTCATTCCTGAAGGCTACTGTGGTGGTCAGTGGATCTCTTAACTGAGTAAGTTACAGAGGAGTACACAGCAAGGGAGTCCTGCATCACCACTGCTATTATTGTTATTTTTGGAACCATTTTTACATAGTATTAAGGAATGGTGAGGTGAAGGGATGGTGATACATGAGTTCAAAATAGCAGTGTTTATGAATAACCAATACATTTGACAGAGCTGCAACAGTCCCTACAATGCCTGTTAGAGGAGTTCACTATTTTGGATCTTGTACAGGGCTGGCAGTGAATTTGCATACCTGGTCTATAGAAGTATTCAGATGATCAGGTAAGAATTTTCCTGTTGGGTTGACTTTAATGTCTTGGAGGGAGCTTTTTAGATATGTGTAGTAAGAGTACAGCATTAGTTGTGTGTTTGTTTATTGTAGGATTGGAATTACATTCCCCTGAAGCAGCTGATGCGAAACATGGAAGGGACGTTCCAGCGGGCGTCGGGATCCAATCTGTCTTTTAACCCATTTTGGACCAGCGTATGTTTTACATAATGTTTCCATACTTACTACTCAACTGTTTACTAATTAATGGTTATAAATTCAATGGAACTATGTTTAGCTATTATCGTTATGTCAAAAACCGTTATATACAGATTTTTTTATCTGAGATCTAGTTAGTTTAATAGGTATTCAAAGTTTGCTGATTTTGAAGGTACTGACGGCTCAACATAAAAAGATCATAAAAAATAGTAAGTAGCTTATAATGCTGTAATAGCTACTATTTTGCAAATAAAAGTATTTGTAGACTTTAGAAAATAGGTTTAGATAACTAAGTTACTTAGTGTCAGAGTTATTAGTGCGTATATCGGCCTTGTATGTTTTTCAAACACTGAGCTAATATGTTGTCGAAACTAATTGCTGTCAAGCATTCTGTTCTAGGTGTTTCAATGGTGCAATATCGACACACTGCATCAGAAGTGTTTTCACGTGTACCATATTCCGCTGTCAGAATGGACTGTTGACAAACTATATTATATCATAATAAAGTGTTTTAAATGAAAACTGCAGTTTCAATAGTATCATACAGTATGTTTATGTCAATGAATATTGGAACTGAATCCTATCTTTTCTGAAGACAGACAATATGTTTAAATTAGAATTACCTGCTAATTGTAGTTCCTGAAGGAACTCCAGTCTAGTCCCGGAAACTCTAGGGTTGTCATCCTCTTCCAGCAGCTTGGAGACCGATAGCTGTCATTCTTTGATGACACTGGTATAAGGACACAGGCACCGGCTCCTCCCACTCCAGTAACCTATTGACAAAGTAGACTCACCAGAGCAACAATTAATTTAAAACAGACACTGAAACCAGCGCCTACTAACTGTATAACTACCAAACCATAACGAAATAGAAATGTAACGTCCCCCACAATGATATTTAGCGTGACTGTTGAGGGACTCGCTTCCCTGCCAGGAACAGAACAAAAACAAAAAATTCTCTGAAGGTTATCAAACCCTTGAAGACTTCTAAACCGCCCCTTGAACCCAAAGCTCCACAGTTCTCTACGTGCTCTTACCTGTAAATCCACGCTTCAGGCTCAACCTCTCTGAAAGAATCGGGACGGGATCCGGGACTAGACTGGAGTTCCTTCAGGAACTACAATTAGCAGGTAAGTCTAATTTAAACTTCCTTCACATCCCTCCAGTCTAGTCCCGGAAACTCTAGGGATGTAACAGAGCAGTAAAAGAACTCAACGGGCGGGACCTGCCACACCAGCCTGAAGCACCGCCGTACCAAAAGAGGTATCCGTACTCGCGTGAACATCCAGACGATAGTGCTTCACAAACGAATTCAATGAAGACAACGTCGCGGCCTTACAAATTTCGGCCGCCGGCACAAAACTGTACTCCGCCCACGACGCTGCTTGCGCTCTAGTAGAATGTGCTCTCAAGCCCTCTGGCACCGATCGCCCTTTGAGAAGGTACGCCGAACCTATTGCCTCCTTTATCCACCTTGCAATCGATGCTTTGGACGCCGCTTCCCCTTTGCGAGGACTGCCGAACAAGACAAACAATCTGTCAGACCTTCTGAACTTCGCCGTCCGCCGGAGATATCGTTTCAAGACCCTGCGCACATCCAAAAGATGCAACTGCAGATTCGCAGAACCTTCCGATGTTGCACGTTACACCGGTAGCGAGATAACCTGATTCACATGAAAAGGAGACAGGACTTTCGGCAAAAAGGATGGAACCGGCCTCAACACCACCTTCGATTCATAAAAGGCCAAGAACGGCTCCCTACAAGATAACGCTTGTTACTCAGAAATTCGCCTCGCCGACGCAATGGCCACCAAGAACACCACCTTCAGAGTAAGATCCTTCAAGGGCACATCTGTCAAAGGCTCAAACGGTTTTGCCCCCAAAGCTGACAAAACCAACTGCAGATCCCACGGCGGAACCACTTGCCTGCACGGTGGCCTCAATACACACACCGCCTTCAGAAACCTTTTAACATCGGGATGAGTACACAGCGCCTGCCCCTTAATCTTACCCCTATAACAGGAAATTGCCGCTAACTGCGCTTTCAAGGACGCCGCCGCTAATCCCTTTTGGAAGCCATCCTGCAAGAACGCCAATACCTGTGGTACACCGGCCTGCAGGGCCACACCGTTCTGCTCTATACACCAAGCTTCAAAAACACGCCACACTCAAACATACGCCAACGATGTAGAACTTCTGCGTGCCTTCAGCAACGTCGCAATCACATCCGCCGAATAGCCCCTAGCTCTTAACCTTGCCCTTTCAAGAGCCAAGCCGTAAGCGAGAATCGAGCTACCTGAGGCATACACAATGGACCCTGTCTCAGGAGATCCTGCCTGACCGGAAGCTGCCACGGCTTCCCCACTACTAACCGTCGGAGATCCGCGTACCAAGGTCTTCTCGGCCAATCTGGCGCTATCAGAATAACGTAACCCCGGTGACCCTCGATTCGCCGAACTACCCGACCTATTAACATCCATGGCAGAAAGACATAAAGCAGTTGATCTGCTGGCCACTCTTGGAAGAGCGCATCCAGGCCTTCTGACATCCTTTCTCTGCGTCTGCTGAAAAACCGGTCCACCTTTGCCGAATTGAATGTCGCCATGAGATCCATAACGGGCAGCCCCCATCGCCACACGACCGCCTCGTAAACTTCCGGATGAAGTGTCCACTCTCCCGGATCCACCTTCACCCGACTCAGAAAATCGGCCGCCACATTGTCCACTCCTGCGACATGCACCGCCGACAGCGCCTGAAGGTTTTGCTCTACCCACTGAAACAACTGATCTGCCTCGTCCTCTAAGGGAGCACTGCCGGTGCCCCCTTGTCTGTTGATGTAGGCTACCGTCGTCGCATTGTCTGAAAACACCCTGATCGCTGCTCCCGTCAGGTACTGCTGAAACTCCAGCAACGCTAATCTCACCGCCCGAAGTTCCAACTTGTTGATCGACCAGGAGCCCTCCTGAACGGTCCACTGCCCCTGCGCGAACCTTCCTTGATAGTGCGTCCCCCGAGGAGACTTGCATCCGTAGTCAGTGGTACCCAGTCTGGCATGTCCAAGGGCATGCCCTTCACCAGAGACTCCGGAAGCAACCACCACTGCAACGCTGCTCTCATCTCTTCCGGGCACAGCAGTCTCTTGGACAGCAGATCGCTTTGATGAGACCATCTTCTGAGCAATGCCGTTTGCAATGGCCTCATATGCGCTCTTGCCCAGGGCACCAAGTCGATCGCTGCCGCCATCGTCCCCAGGACCTGCAAGTAATGCCACTCCGTCGGACGCGGCCGGTCGAGGAACCGGCGAATCAACCTTTGTAAGGCCAACACTCGATGCTGAGGTAGAAAGACTTTGCCTATCCCGGTTTGGAAACGAGCTCCCAGATACTCGAGATCCTGAGAAGGAGTCAAACTGCTCTTGGCCATATTGACCACCCAACCGAGCTGCTGCAGACAGTCGACCACCCTGGCCGTAGCCGTCTCGCTTTCCCCCCAGGACTTTGCATGAATCAACCAGTCGTCCAGATACGGATGCACCAAAACACCCTTCTTTCGCAGCTCCGCTGCGACGACCACCATGACTTTGGTAAAGGTTCGTGGCGCCGTCGCTAGACCAAAAGGCAGCGCCCGAAACTGGAAATGACCCATTGGCACTGCAAACCTGAGAAACTTCTGATGCTCGCGCCGAATCGGAATGTGCAGATAAGCCTCGGACAAATCCAAGGAAGTCAGAAACTCTCCTTTCCTGACCGCCATGATGACCGATCTCAGCGTTTCCATGTGAAAGTGAGAAAGCCGGAGACACCTGTTTACCTTCTTTAAGTCCAAAATTGGTCGATAAGTTCCCTCTTTTTTTGGAACTACAAAATAAATGGAGTATCCACGGCCTTGAGATCCAGCAATCTTTGCAAGGTCTGTTTGACCGCCTCACGTTTGCAACAGGCCTTGCAATGAGACTGAACGAAAACCTTGGTTACCGGCCTTAGAAATTCTAGAGCATAGCCTTCTCGAATTACCTCCAGTACCCATTGATCGGATGTAATCTTGACCCAGGCAGCGTAAAACTCTTGCAGCCGACCTCCTACTGCTACGTCCACCTGGGCCTTCCTGACTTCATTGTGGCTTTTTGGCCCCCGAAGCGGAAGCAGCAAAACCCCTGCTGGCCCCACGGAAGCCTCGAAAACTCTGGTTTCGAAAGGGAAATCGCCCTCTCTGACTCTGGGAATCTGGAGGAGCGAAAACGCCAAAAATCTCTCTGAGGAAATCTAGCCATGGGCGAGAATTTGCCCTGTTTCTGTTTATCTTCTGGTAGCTTCCCGCTCTTGGAGTCTCCCAGATCCTTAACTATCTTTTCCAAATCCTCTTCAAACAACAGACGACCTTTGAAGGGAAGCTTACTTAACCTGGCTATAGAAGAACATAAGAACATAAGATATGCCATACTGGGTCAGACCAAGGTCCATCAAGCCCAGTATTCTGTTTCCAACAGTGGCCAATCTAGGTCATATGTACCTAGCAGTTTCCGCAAGAGACACAAGTTCCACAATGCTTGTACTGGGTCAAGCATTGATATCTTCGGTCACTTCTTAATAATGGTTTATGGACCTTTCCTCCAGGAACTTGTCCAAACCTTTTTTAAACTCAGCTACACTAACAGCCTTTACTATATCCTCCGGTAACAAAATTCCAGAGTTTGATTACACGTTGAGTGAAAAAATATTTTCTTTTATTAGTCTTAAATAGTTTACCCTGTAGCTTCATTGCATGTCCCCTAGTCTTTCTATATTCTGATAACGTAAACAATCGATCTACGTTTACCCGTTCCACTCCGTTCATTAATTTATAGACTTCTATCATATCTCCCCTCAGCCGTCTCTTTTCCAGGTTAAAGAGCCCTAACCGTTTTAGCCTTTCCTCATAGGAGTATCCTTCCATCCCCTTTACCATTTTGGTGGCTCTTCTCTGAACCTTTTCTAAAATCGCTATATCCTTTTTAAGATACGGCGACCAGAATTGCACACAATATTCAAGGTGCGGTCTCACCATGGAACGATATAGAGGCATTATAATATCTTTTGTTTTATTTTCTATTCCTTTCCTTATCATACCTAGCATTCTATTTGCTCTCTTGGCCGCTGCTGCACACTGAGCCGAGGGTTTTAACATGGTATCCACAATGACGCCTAAATCTTTTTCCTGGGTGGTGGTTCCTAATGTGGAACCTTGCATCGTGTAACCATAGTTTGGGTTGTTCTTCCCTAGGTGCATAACCTTGCACTTGTCCACATTAAATTTCATCTGCCATTTTGATGCCCAGTCTTCCAATTTATCAAGATCCTCTTGCAATTTTTTCACAATCCTCTTGGGTTTTAACAACTTTAAATAGTTTTGTGTCATCTGCAAATTTGATAACCTCACTCGTTATTCCACTTTCCAGGTCATTTATGAATATGTCAAAAAGCAGCGGACCCAGCACAGATCCCTGGGGTACACCACTATTCACCTTTCTCCATTGGGAAAATTGGCCATTTAGCCCTACCCTCTGCTTTCTATCTTTTAACCAGTTCCTGATCCACAATAGTACACTGCCTCCTATCCCATGACTCTTTAGTTTTGCCAAAAGTCTCTGATGAGAGACCTTGTCAAAGGCTTTCTGAAAGTCCAGATACACAATATCAACCGACTCACCTTTGTCCACCTGTTTATTGGGCAGCAGAAGAAGTATCTGCTGCCCAATTCCGTAGCCAGAGATACCTTCTCGCGGCTACCGCCGAAGCCATACTGTTCGATAGCCCCCTTATGAGATCATAATGAATATCCGCCAAATATGCCGCTCCAGATTCCAAGCGAGCTGCCTCACTAACTGAGTCCTCCGCCTGCTCTCCCTGAACCCTCTGCGCCCAACGGAGACAGGCCCTAGCCACCCAAGCTCCACAAATGGAAGCTTGCATCGACAGAGCATTAACCTCAAACACCTGTCTCAACAAAACATCCAGTTTCCTGTCCTGAGTATCCTTCAGAGCCGCACTGCCTTCCACCGGGATGGTCGTCTTCCTGGTCACCGCCGAAACGGCCGCATCCATCTTAGGCGACTTAAAGAGCTCCTTATCTTGCTCCCCTAGCGGATAAAGACGAGACATCACTCGCGAACCCTTGAGTGTGGACTCAGGCATATCCCACTCACCTTGTATCATCTCTTTAATAATTCTATGCATGGGAAACGCTTTCTGCGTCTTACGAAAAGCCTGTAACAGGGGATCTTCTAAGGAAGCCTCCTCAACAGGCTCCGACACGGGCACATTCAACGCCTTCAACGTCTCTGCAATCAATGCGGGTAACTCTTCACGGCGAAAAATACACACCACTCTAGCCTGATCCTCCTGTTCCACCATCTCTCCTTCTTCCAGTTCTTCCTCCATCTCCAGATCATGCTCCTCACCTTCCGGGAGCCCCTCTTCCGAAAAATCGGACACACAGCACTTTTCCGGCTCCACTCGAGCCCTCTTTAGCCCTAAACCTGAAGGAGCCTCTAATAGCGGAGCGCCCGGCCTCTTCCGCCCCAACTCTGCCTCCACGGACCCCGCAGCCGAGGAGGAGGAAGCACTAGGAGTCCCGGCGAAAGCTCTTTGAATAAGAGCTACAAAATTCAGAGAAAAAATTGCTGTCAAATCAGCTGCTAAGGGAGCCTGAGCCGTCGGGACCTCCGGACCCGCAGAGGGACCCGGTAAAGACTCTACGGGATCTGCTAACGGCGAAATCGGGCGCTGCACCACCACCTCACGGCCTTCCGCTGCCTCAAAACGTTGGTGATCCACAGCTGAATCTTGGGCACAGGTCTTACAGATGCCTGCTTCTGACACTGTAGACCTTTTTCACCCCACAGAGCAAGCATAACGTCTTTCCCGGCATCCTCTCTCTCTCTCAACGTGTTTCTCTCACTACTCAAAAGCGCTTACAGCTTCTGACCCCCAAACTCAGCCAGAACTACCATAAAGAGGTTGCTGAAATCTACCCTGACAGAATTCAACAGGCGAACGACTCAGCCCCGACTTTTTTTTTTTTTTTTTGCCTACTAACTAAAGCAGGAAGATCCCGACCTAAAATATGGCAAAAGTATGCAAAACCAAAGCTTCCCTAAACCACAAGCTCGAGTTGTTTCCCCGAAAGTGCTACCGGCGTTTCCCACCCAAATCGGGACTCAGCGGGGGAAACTACTGGTCTCTCAGGCCTGAGCCAGGCCAACTGTCCCGAGCTCCCCAGCCAAGGTAAATGTAAAATTGCAGCTTACCTCACCTTTATGAGCCAAGGAAATCCTCCGGGGAACTCCCCAACAACGTGCCCAAATTCTGAAAGCAAAAGTGTTGCGGGTAAGAGCACAGCAGAGACATGTGTGTTAGCTTCCTTCCCCTCAGCTGCCGCCGTCCACAAGCGCCTGCAGGCAACCCTTCTGCGCTGCGCTGGAACCGGCAGGCCAAGTAAATTTGGACCCCCCTCCGGTGTAACCCGGTCGTTAAACTCTCCTGTCCTCTGTTACTCTGCTAGAGGAGGAAAGGAGGGGCCCTGCAGCCGCCAAAAATTAAAGTGGTACACCCCTTGAAAATAAATACTAAGTAACAATGAAAACCAAAATTAAAATTAAAGCACCCCCTGAACTAAAATAACCAAACTAAGTCCTTAATTGTTTCTCCTGAGAGCCAGAAACTCTGGCTCACAACCTCAAGCTGCTTGGAGACTGATAGAAATGGAGTGGGAGGAGCCGGTGCCTGTGTCCTTATACCAGTGTCATCAAAGAATGACAGCTATCAGTCTCCAAGCTGCTGGAAGAGGATGACAACCCTAGAGTTTCCGGGACTATACTGGAGGGACGGTGAAGGAAACTATATTGGACCAGTGTATAAAGAACATACACTATGTGAAACTTCTATTTTCTGTAAAGTTTAATATTTTTTTATTATTGCCGGTATTTCATAGTTTTTTGAGCGTAACAAATCTAATAAATCATCCAGAACAGAGAAAGAATATGCAAGCTGTCCAAAACGGGTTAAATACTAATGGGATCCAATATGTTCTTTGGATACCAACGGATATCATGAGTTTTGATGATTTAACAGTGTACTGTATAGTGGGGAAGTGTTATGATACAAGTGAATATAACCCTTTAGATAATTTGCAATTACACGGCTCAAATTCATGTATGTATATGACTAATGGTATCTTCAGTATGTGAATAAGCAAACTGTTGATGTGTATAACCTCTGTTTAGACACCTGAGCTCAACATAGAAGGTGGACTGTGGGAGGTGTTTGAGGTTTCTGAGGCTTGCTGTTTCATTAGTTTTTATACTGAGTTTATGTATAACTATGGAATGGTTAATAAGTAGAGCTGTCTTAGTTTATTGTATGGCAGTGAATTTGGACAAGTCAGAGGTTCTGCCACTGGAGGACAGGAACAGGACCCAATGGATAGGAGACTTCGCTTGAGATGGACAGGAAGTTCATTCAAATATTTGGGGGGTCATAGTAACAGCTTATATGAATAAGTTGCAGCAATCCAATGCCTCCTTTATGATCAGGAGTATGAAAGAGTCGACTGCTGTTGTCTCTCTTGGGTAGGACTGTCTTGTATAAGATGACATTTTTTTTCCCATTTTCACAGGTTCCGCATTTGTGACTGCTCAAAAAAATTATGCACGCTATTTTGGAAGGTGTTTCATAGTTTTTTTTGGAACCCAAAGACAGCATGTATTCCTATTGATCTTTAGAAGATACTAGAGATTGCCAAAGTTGGAAGCAGTACAGTTTGGGCTATTTGCTTAGACATGTGAACAATTGGCTGTATGAGGAAGAAATTTACACTCAGAGCAGAATAGTCGTTTATGACACTTGGTTTGAGGTATCTTCTGCATGACCCAATAGGACAGCTTTCAAAGGAAGTTTCAACCTAGTATTATAATGCTAGCCTGTTGGACTTGGAGGAATCTTTGTAGTTTGCTTGGGCACAATCCAGGGGTATCTAGATTCCTGTCTGAACTGCAGTCATCTGTTTTCAAGCTGTCAGAGGTTAATGGGGTGTCTGAACTTGTGCAGCTAGTGTGGGGCACCTACGACGCTGATTTTTCACTGGATAGGGGAATCTCCTCTGATCAGCCATTGGTGAAGCTGCAAGAGATCTGCACTTCAGGAATGTGAGAAAGCATCAGTTTCTAGATTGCATAGGGGTTCTGAAGACAACGGAAAAAGGCCACACCTATGACTCCTTGGCAGGAAAGAAAAAAGGAGTTAGATTTGGGTTCAAAAGCAAAAAACAGTGGCTGGCATTCCTAGAGCCCTGAGCTTGGTTGTGAAAACTAAATTGAGAGAAGCCTACTAATCATTTCTATGTGGTGAACTGACCATGCAATTCTATTCTGTTTCCAGTCTTTTAGCCTGTTTACAATACCTAAAATGACAAGGATTCCTATCACATGACACTAATTTGAAAAGGAGTCTCATAAGGGACTTTGTCAATTGCCTTCTGCAAATCCAAAATATTATATTCACTGGTTCACCATAATTCATTTATTTACACCTTCAAAAACTTTAGAAATTGGTAGGGTATGACTTGCTTTTGCTGAACCCATGCTGACTCATTTCTATTAAGGCATGAATGTCTTTATGGCCAGTAATTGTTTTTTCACCCTCCCGCAGATATCAGGCACGGTAAGTCCTTTTTAAAAAGCGAGTTACTCACCTGTAACAGATGATCTCCAGAAAATCAGTCTTCACAAATGGGTATCATCAGTAAAGACGGAGCCTGCGCAGGAATGCTCCCCAGCATCCAATAGGAAAACTTTTGGGAGCGTTCCTCTGCATGTCTGCCTTCCCAACTCCTCTCCTCTGTTGAGTATGTAGCTGAGAAAAGAGGAAAAAAAATACCCAACTCCTCCTAGGAAGGAAGGTGAGTTGTAAAGACTGATTCTTGCTGTTCCCGGAGATCACCTGTTACAGGTGAGCAACTACGCTATCTCCAGGAACAAGCAGGAAAGCACAGTTACTTACCTGTAACAGGTGATCTCTGGGAACAGCAGGAATAAGTCTTCACATATGGGTATCGTCGGTACAGATGGAGCCTGCGCGGGAACGCTCCCCAGCGTCCAAAAGAAAAGCTTTTGGGAGCATCCCACAGCGCCTGCGCGCTGCCTTCCCGCCTTTCCTAACCACCTCTCTCCAGTTCGAGTTTTAAAGCTGAGACAAAGAGAGAGTGAGGAAAGGAAAGAAAGATAGAGAGATACAACTCCTAGGGGAGGTGGGTGGGTTGTGAAGACTTATTCCTGCTGTTCCCAGAGATCACCTGTTACAGGTAAGTAACTGTGCTATCTCCAGGAACAAGCAGGAATGAGTCTTCACATATGGGGGACTCCCCAGCTAGAGATTTATTTTTATTTATTTATTTATTTACATTCTCTTATATACTGCGCTATTCTGCATCAGTGCGGTTTACATTGAACAAACTGAAATTACATTGAACAGGGCATTATAACTTGGAGATAACTATTTTACAGGGAACATGGGCTATGGAGGGTTAAGTGGCTTGCCCAAGACCACAAGGAGCACCTGTGGGATTAGAAACCCCAGTCCTTCCAGCCCAAGGATGCTGTCCTCTAGTGGGATTTGAACCCCGACCTTCAGGCATGAAGTACCTTGCCCCAACCACTAGGCCACTCCTCCACTCCAGATGCCGGAGATCACCCAGGTTGTGAGTCCCTGGGAAGGGCTCTACCTCCACCCATGAATCTCAGGCATCCAGCCAGGGATGGAGGGTAGGAGTTGGTTAGGTATTGTGGCGCTGCACCCTATCTAGGCGGTTGCCTATAAAAGGGCACTGCGTGCCAACTGTTCTTGTTAAACTGACTTATTACCAGAGCCAATGCTGCTGGGAATTTTTAGTTGTGATTAATAAGCAGCCAGAGTAGTTTTAGGCAATTCACAGGAAATTTATTAATTTTCTTTTGTATCATCAGACTTTAGCAAAGTAAATCTTCTTTAGAACATGAACAAGGTATAACAGAAACAATAAGGAACTCAAGTAGCTTTCTTCAGCGTACAGGACTAATGCTTCAAACAGTGTTAAGCAAAACATTTGTAATCCTTTCCTTTTGCTTTCAGCATTCAAAAACCTCAGAGCATTTATCACAGTTCTGAATTTTCTCTTTGGCTAGCAATTCAGCTTTTCCCCTTATGAAACATAAGCTGTTGAGCAATCCATTAGAGACTCTGTATCCTGCTCCAATCCAGTTAACTCTATCTCCATGTCTTCAGTTTCACCCTAAAACAGCTTTGGATCTTTATTTGCACAATCAGGTTTCAATCGTTGCATTAACTTAAACATTTCATCCCAGGGATTCCCTTTTCTCCCTTCAGGCTTCTTATATGAGCTGCACGGCTTTGCACTTCTGGGCAAGATACTCACAGGTTTCTGCTGTCTTTCCTGGCTTCTAGGAACAGTTTTTCTCTCAGGCTTTCCAGAAGGATAAATCTCCCCTTCTGAATTCTCAGCAGCCTCACTGCTATCTGAGCTGTATTCTACAATTCTCCCAGAGTTTGGGCTCCTACCTTCACAAGGGCTTGCAAACTCTGTACAGCTGTCTCTGGTAGAAGAGCTGCTGTTAGAATCCCTTCTGTGCCGAAGCTCAGACTTTCTCTGCCACTCTCCAGAGCCTCTGGTCAGACTCCTCAGTCTTTCTCTCCTAGACTGTCCCAATCTGCCGGGACTCTCTTGGCTTTGGCTTCTTGCCTCTCTGCCGTGACTCCCGTGTCTGCATTGTCCAAGACTCCCGTCTTGACTCTGCTCCTTCTGTTCCTTCCTCTGCTTCTCTCCCTGCTTCTCTCTCCCTCTGCCTTTGATCCTGAGAGCTTAAATGTTTTAGTGTGAGACCCGTTTCCTTGCCCCATCCCCCCAGGTGTTTCTCATTTGCACTCTGTGTTGCCATGGAGGCAGGGTGTGGTCTATACTCAGCACTCTCAATCATGTGGCTTTGTCCTCAAGGTGCTGATTTAAATGAATGCCTGCCTGAGCCATGCTTTAGCTCAGAAGAAAAAGTTTTAAAATCAGCCCTTTTCCTATGCTTGTCAGAAGCCTCATTACCACAGTATGGAACAGGTGTTTGAGAACAGCCTGACCAAACAAGGCATCCCGGCGGGAGTCCTTGTCCAAGCAGTAATGGGCTGTGAAGGTACGAACCAAGGCCCAGGTGGCCGCTCGACAGATCTGGTCGATGGACACAGAATTTAGATGAGCCATAGAGGCGGCCATGGCCCTCAAATTGTGAGCTGTGACATGGCCCTCCAGAGAAAGGTTCTTACTCTGGTAGGCGAAAGAAATACACTGAGCAATCCAATTGGACAGAGTTCTCTTAGAGAGTGGAAGTCCTAAATGAGAGGGATCAAAAGCAACAAAGAGTTGGGAGGACTTTCTATGTTGCTGTGTCCTTTGTAAGTAAAAAGCAAGAGCTCTTTTACAATCCAGGGTATGAAGATTCCTCTCTGCACTTGAAGCATGAGGTCCTGGAAAAAAGACAGATAAACCAACCTCCTGGTTCAGATGAAAAGGTGAGACCACTTTAGGCATAAAGTGTGGATTAGTCCTGAGGACTACCTTGTCATGATGGAACCTTGTATAAGGAGGATTAGCCACCAAGGCTTGCAGCTCACTGATGCGGTGAGCTGAAGTGACTGCAATGAGAAACATAACCTTCCAGAAAAGAAATTTCAAGGAGGTAGTGGCTAAGGGTTCAAAAGGTGGCTGTATAAGCTGGCCAAGAACCAGATTCAAGTCCCATGCCACTGGAGGTGGTCTGATGGGAGGTTTAGTCAAAAGAAGGCCTCTCATGAATCTTGCTATAAGAGAATGAGAGGAAATAGGCTGTCCATTGAGAGGTTTAAGGGATGCTGCAATAGCACTCAAATGGACTCTTACGGAATTCGTTTTAAGGCCTGCATGGGATAAATGCAGCAAATACTCTAGTAAAGAATTCAGAGGTATTGCAAGAGGGTTAAGACCCTTCTCTGCACACCAAATGGTAAACCTTTTCCATTTAAAAGCATAGGAACGTCTAGTGGAAGGCTTTCTGGAAGCATGAAGGATATCCTTCACTTGCTGAGAAAGATGCAAATCTTGAAGGTCTAGGCCTTCAGCAACCAGGCTCTGAGGTGAAGAGACTGGGGATTTGGGTGCGACAACGTTCCCTCCTCCTGGGACAGGAGGTCTGGAGCAGATCCCAAGTCCAGGGAGGGAGCTTGGGAGAGATGCAGAAGTAGAGGGTACCACACTTGGCGTGGCCAATGTGGTGCTGTGAGAATCATAGACCCCTTGTCTCTCTGAAGTTTGAAAAGTGTCTTGGGAATTAGGGGAATGGGTGGAAAGGCATAGAGGAAGTCTTGCCCCCAATGAAGGAGGAAGGCATCCCTGGCCTGAACTCCCTGACACGGAATCCTGGAACAGAACCGGGGAAGTTTGGCATTCCACGGACTTGCAAAGAGGTCTATGTCTGGGGTTCCCCAAATTCGGAAGATCCTGGCTATCTGGTCCCCATGGAGGGACCATTCGTGTGGAAGCAGAACTCGACTGAGTCTGTCTGCCCGAGAGTTTTGAACCCCTGGAAGATACACTGCCATGAGATGAATTTGATGCTCTCTGGCGAAGGCCCACAATCTCAGAGCTTCGTTGCAAAGCGACAGAGAGCCAGTCCCGCCCTGCTTGTTCACGTAGAACATGGCTACTTGGGTGTCCGTGTGGATGAGGACTGTCTTGTAGCTGAGCAGGGTGTGGAAGACTCAGAGCTGGAAAAATTGTTCTGAGCTCTAAGAGGTTGATATGTAGAGATGTCTCCTCTAGAGACCAAATGCCTTGAGTGGAGAGATCTTGAAGATGAGCTCCCCAACCTCTTGGAGAGGCATCTGTTGTAAGGGTTGCTTGGGGTAACACCTCTTGAAAGGGGGACCCCAGCAACAGATTTTGAGTGGACTTCCACCACTGGAGGGACCAAAAGAGGCGACTGGAGGTTGCTATTTTGTCTGACAGGCAATCTGATGCCTGGGTCCATTGGGTGGATAGAGTCCACTGAGCTGCCCTCATGTGAAGGCGAGCATAAGGAACCACATGCACAGTAGATGCCATGTGGCCTAACAGTTGTAACATCTCTCGAGCAGTTAAATGGGATTTTAACTAAATCTGTGAGGCTAACTGCACCAAGCGTAGGCAACGGGCCTGGGGAAGATAGGCCCTTGCAGTTGTGGTATCCAGCAAGGCACCTATGAACTCTAGAGACTGAGTAGGGGTGAGATGGGATTTTGGAAAGTTTATTACAAGTCCCAGATACTGAAGGATACGGCTTGCGCAGGTTAGAGAAGTCTGGGCCTCTGACTGGGATGGAGCTCGGATAAGCCAGTCGTCCAGATATGGGAATACGAATATCCCTAGAGTGCGTAGAAATGCAGCTACTACTGCCATGCATTTTGTGAACACCCTTGGTGCAGAGGCCAGACCGAAAGGAAGCACTCTGTATTGATAGTGCTTCCCTTGATAAAGGAACAGAAGGAACCTTCTGTGTGTTGGATGGATGAGGACATGGGTGTACGCATCCTTGAGGTCTAGAGAGCAAAGCCAATCCTGACTCTGAAGGTATGGAAGGAGAGTACCGAGAGAAATCATCTTGAATTTCTCCTTGCATAGAAACTTGTTCAATTCTCTGAGATTTAATATGGGTCTGTAGCCCCCTGTTTTCTTTGGGATAAGAAAGTAGGGGGAGTAGAACCCTGAGCCCTGTTGAAGAAGGGGTACTTCTTCTATTGCCCCTTGGGCAAGAAGGGTAGTAATCTCCTGACCCAGAAGGTCGAGGAGAGATGTCTGAGAATTGAACTGTCTCACCATGGTGTGAGGAGGAAGGTTTAAGAAATGAAGCTTGTACCCCTCCCTTATGATGGAGAGGGTCCATTGCTCTGCTGTGATTTGTTCCCATCTGGGAGCAAAGTAAGCCAACCTTCCTGGAATGGTGAGAGGCTCTGGATGTTCTAGAGCCAGAAAGGCTAAGCTCTCTAGTTGTAAGTCAAAGGCCCTGAGGAGGCTGAGGGTGTTGGGCCGTAGCAGTCCTAGCAGCCTTAGGCTTGGCCTGTTTCGGTTGTTGCTGTCTCTTTGTAGCAAAGCGACCTGCAGTAGATGACTGCTGACCATAAGCAGAATAATATTTCCCTTTTTTGGGAAAAAATCCCTTTTTGAACAACCTTTTCTTAAAAGGAGCAGAAGTAGACTTTGAAAGTCTATCTAAAGCAGAATTTTCAGCATCCATTTGGGTGGCATTTGCTTGCCAATCTTTGCCAAAAAGGTTTTCACCTGTACAAGGAAGGTTTCCAAGTTCATCTTGAACCCAAGGTCCAAATCAGAAGCTTGTAACCAAACAAATCTGCGTGCACCTATGGCAATGGCCGAGGCTCTGCTGGCACCTTCAAAAGAGTCAAAGGCTGCACGGTTGGAAAACTTGGAAATATCCTGGGCATGTTTGAGCCAGGTGAGGAACTCCTCCCTTTTATCTTCTTAAATAAAAGGAGATAAAGTTTGCAGGTGATCTGTAACTTCTTTTAGAAACATCCCCATATAGAGACTATAGGAGTTGATTCTGGCAACAAGCATACTGGCCTGGAAAATTCTCCTGTCAACGGCATTAAAGGTTCTGCATTCTCTTCCTGGAGGAGCAGAAGAGTGCCTTTTTGTACTCTATCTTCTTCATAGCAGACTCCACCACAATGGAGTGGTGAGGAAGCTGAATCTTATGACAGCCAGGACAAGGAGGAACACGATACATGGTGTCCAACCTGCGAGAATGAGGGGAAGTGGTGAGAGGAGTCTCCCATATGCCCAACATGTGATCATAAAGAATCTCATGTATTGGTAAAGTGGCTGCCTCTTTAGGAGCCTTAGGATATTGTAAAATATCTAATTTTTTAGCTCTAGGCTCTGTCTCAGGGGCCACTGAGATGGAAAGGCCCCTGGCCACTTCCCTAATGTCTTGAAAAGACAAGTCTTCTGGAGGAGACATTCTCCTTTTTGGAGAAGAGGGCTCCTGAGGATGAATCACCGATGCTTCGACAGAGACCTCTGATTCATCAGAGTCTTCAGAGGAATCGAATTATCGCCTGTCTGGATGCTCCTGCAGAGCCCGATACGTGTACCGGGTGGTATCGACATCGGGAGTGATCGGTACCGATTCGGTACTAATGGGCATCACAGAACAGTATACCGCTGCAGTCGACACCGAAGCGGATGTCGATGCAATGGGTGTCGGTACCGGTGCCGGAGTCGGTACCGGCAACGGAGTTTGTTGCGGTACCGAAGGCGTCGCAGCTTGTATGAATGCCGTGATGGCACGCTGCATGGTCAGGATATTCTGATCCATTGACGCAACCAATGTCTGGATGTCGGTACCAGTGGGAACCACCGGTACCCCAGAACATGGCAACAGGTGATCGGTCGAGGCCGAGGCATCGATGTCAACCTGTGACCCCATAGATAAAGCTTTGGAAGCCGGAGCCTCCCGCCGGGGTAATTTTGCCGGTGCGGATTCCTCGAGGGCAAGCCCGGAGGCATCTCGATACTTAGAGGGAGATCTACCCTTCAAGGACCGGCTGGATATAAGTTTGGTTACCTGAGATCTATGTGAGGAAGAAGAAGCCCTTGAAGACGTCGATGCAACCGAAGCTGCATCTGAGGGAAACAGGGTACTGAGCTTAGCTGCTCGATTCTGTAGACCTCTTTTAGACATCATGGAGCAGGACTCACAATCCGCAATGGAGTGGTCAGGACCTAAACATTTTAGACACCATTCATGGGTGTCAGTGACAGAAATAGTGCCGCTGCACTTCGTGCATTTTTTAAACCCAGAGGTGGGCGTTTCCATGAGGAAAAATGTCCTAGGCCTAAGGCCAAAGAAGAAAAAGCACTGAAGTGAGAAAAAACAGTAGGTTTTTTTTTGTTTTGTTTTTTTTAGAATAAAGAAAGAAAAGACCGGCGGTACCGGTCCAGCGTCGAGAAGGCAGACGCGCGACCAAATAAATAAAATAAAATAAAGAAATTCTTCAGCGGTGACAGGAACACGACCTGCTGGCTCCGCGGAAAAGAAGAACTGGAGAGAGGCGGTTAGGAAAGGCGGGAAGGCAGCGCGCAGGCGCTGTGGGATGCTCCAAAAGCTTTCCTTTTGGACGCTGGGGAGCGTTCCCGCGCAGGCTCCATCGGTACCGACGATACCCATATGTGAAGACTCATTCCTGCTTGTTCCTGGAGATTGTAGTCTTCACATATAGGACTCACTAGCTCCCAGGCAGACTGAAAAGAAATCTTTGAGGCCAAGGAATGGAGCCAAGAAGGTATGGACACAAAATGGCCACAGCGGACTCGAGTGCAGCAAGCAGGAGCATGGAGTAACCAGTCAGGTTCCAAAGAGGTGTTATGGTAGGAGTTCTAATCAAGTCCCAAAGAGATGCTGAAGAACAGCCTAGCCAAAGACAGCATCCTAATGGGAGTCCCTGTCAAAGCAATAGTAAGCAGTGAATGAGTGAACAGAGGACCAGGTAGTTACACGGCAGATCTCCTCTATGGAGACAGAATGGAGGTTGGTGACTGAGGATGCCATAGCCCTCATGTTGGGAGTGCTAACATGACCCTCAAGGGAGAGTCCTGATTGAGCATAGGCAACGGAAATGCAGTCGGCAATCCAATTGGATAGGGTGTGTTTCAACATGGGAAGAGACAAATGGCTTGGGTCAAAGGAAATAAATAATTGAGAGGATTTCCTAAAATCCTTGGTCATGTACAAGTAGTAAATCAAGAGCGTGATTGCAATCCAAGGTATGCAACGCTGCCTCAGCTCTGGAAGCATGTGACCAGGTAAAGAAGACCAGCAGCATGATAGAAAGCATAGTTACTCACCTGTAACAGGTGATCTCCGGGAACAGCAGGAATTTACTCTTCACATATGGGAATCGTTGGTACCGACGGATCCTGAGTGTGAACGCTCCCCAGCGTCCAATAGGAAAGCTTTTGGGAGCATCCCACAGCGCCTGTGTGCTGCCGTCCCGCATTTTCCAACTGTCCCTCTCCAGTTGAGTTTAAAGCTGAAACATAAGAGAAAGGGAAAGAGAGAAAGAGAGAGAGAGAGATACAACTCCTAGGGGAGGTGGGTGGGTTGTAAAGACTAAATTCCTGCTGTTCCCGGAGATCACCTGTTACAGGTGAGTAACTATGCTATCTCCAGGCACAAGCAGAAATGTAGTCCTCACATATGGGGACTCCCTAGCTGAAGATGCCAGGGAGAAGGCCCCAGAAATTGTGTGTCCCTGTGAAAGGGGTCCACTACCCCCCATGGATCTCTGGCATCCTACCAGGGATGGTGGGTAGGAGTTGATTAGGTATGGAACAGGTGTTGGAGAACAGCCTGACCAAACAAGGCATCCCGGCGGGAGTCCTTGTCTAAGCAGTACTGGGCTGTGAAGGTATGAACCGAAGCCCAAGTAGCTGCTCGACAGATGTCGTCGATAGACACAGAGTGAAAATGAGCCATAGAGGCTACCATGGCTCTCACATTGTGAGCTGTGACATGGCCTTCAAGAGGAAGGTTCTTACTCTCATAGGCAAAAGAAATACACTGTACAATCCAGCTGGACAGTGTTCTTTTGGAGACTGGAAGTCCCAAATGACTAGGACCAAAAGCAACAAAGAGTTGAGAGGACTTTCTACGTTGCTGTGTCCTTTGCAAGTAAAAGGCAAACGCCCTTTTACAGTCCAAAGTATGAAGATTCCTTTCTGCATTTGAGGCGTGAGGCCTTGGGAAGAATACAGGAAGGTAAACCGCTTAGTTTAAATGAAAAGGTGACACCACCTTTGGCATAAATTGTGGATGAGTCCTAAGGACTACCTTATGATGGAACCTTGTATAAGGAGGATCAGCCACCAACGCTTGCAATTCACTGATGCAATGTGCTGATGTGATTGCAATAAGAAAGATGACCTTCCAGGAAAGGAATTTCAAAGAGGTAGAAGCTAATGGTTCAAAAGGCGGCTTCATGAGCTGCCCAAGAACCAGATTTAAGTCCCATGCCACCCATGGTGGCTTAATGGGAGGCTTAGTTAAAAGAAGGCCTCTCATAAATCTCGCTATGAGAGGATGAGAGGAAATAGGTTGTCCATTTAGAGGCTTGAAAGAAGCTGCAATAGCACTCAAATGAACTCTCAATGAATTGATCTTAAGCCCCGCATTAGATAAATGAAGGAGATACTCCAGTAATGATTCCAGAGATATCGCAAGAGGGTTAAGACCCTTTTGCGAGCACCTTATGGTAAACCTTTTCCACTTGAATGCATAAGAGCGTCTTGTGGAAGGCTTCCTGCAAGCATAAAGGATATCCTTTACCTGCTGAGAAAGGTTAAGACCGTGAAGTTCTAGGCTTTCAGAAACCAGGCCCTGATTGGGGATTGGGATGCCACAGCATCCCGTCCTCCTGAGAAAGGAGATCTGGAGCAGATCCTAACTCCAGAAGCGGAGCTTGAGAGAGATGTAGGAGCAGAGGGTACCACATTTGCCTTGGCCAATGTGGAGCTATGAGGATCATATGATCTCTGTCTCTCTGAAGCTTGAACAGGGTTTTGGGAATTAGGGGAATGGGTGGAAAGGCATACAGGAAGTCCTGGCCCCAATGGAGGAGGAAAGCATCCCTGGCCTGACAACCCTGAGCCAGGATTCTGGAACAGAACCGGGGAAGTTTGGCATTCAGCGGACTTGCAAAGAGGTCTATATCCGGGGTTCCACAAATTTGAAATATTTTGGCCATTTGGTCTGCATGGAGAGACCATTCGTGTGGAAGCAAAACTCGACTGAGTCTGTCTGCCCAAGAGTTTTGAATGCCTGGAAGATACACCGCAAGGAGATGAACCTGACTGCTCTCTGGCGAGGGCCCATAGTCACAAAGCTTCGTTGCAGAGCGACAGAGAGCCTGTTCCACCCTGCTTGTTCACACAGAACATGGCTACCTAATTGTCCGTTTGAACTAGGACTGTCTTGTAGCTGAGCTGGGTGTGGAATACTCGAAGAGCAAGGAAGATTGCTCTGAGTTCCTGGAGATTGATGTGTAGATAGTTCTTCTGTGGATTCCATGTACCCTGGGGTAGAGAGGCCTTGCAGGTGGGCTCCCCAACCCACCTGTGAAGCATCTGTTGTCAGAGCAACTGTTGTTGAGGTGGGGGTTATTGGAAAGGAGACCCCACCAAAAGGTTTTGGGGTGACTGCCACCATTGGAGGGACAAAATAAGATGATATGAGTTTGTTATTTTGTCTGACAGGCAACATGATGCCTGAGTCCATTGAGTGGATAAAGTCCACTGGGCTGCCCTCATATGGAGGCGGGCATAAGGAACCACATGCACGGTAGATGCCATGTGGCCTAGCAACTGTAACATTTCCTGAGCAGTGAGGTGAGGTTTTAGCACTGCTTGGGAAGCTAACTGCACAATGTGAAGGCAGCGGGGCTGTGGAAGATAGGCCCTTGTCTGTCTGGTATCCAACAGAGCTCCTATAAACTCTAGAGAATGAGTGGGAGCAAGGTTTGATTTTGGGAGGTTTATGACAAGTCCCAAATACTGTAGGATGCGCATTGTGTGAGAGAGAGAGAAATCCTGGTCTCTGGCTCTGAAGGGGCTCGAATGAGCCAGTCGTCTAAGTAAGGGAAGACGAATATTCCCAGGGTGCGAAGAAATGCTGCCACCACAGCCATGCATTTTGTAAACACCCTTGGTGCCGAGGCCAGGCCAAAAGGAAGAACCCTGTATTGGTAGTGCTTCCCTTGAAATAGAAAGCGAAGGAACTTTCGCTGAGTTGGATGGATGAGAACATGAGTGTATGCATCCTTGAGATCTAGAGAACAAAGCCAATCCTGACTTTGGTATGGCAGCAGAGTTCCTAGAGAAATCATTTTGAACTTCTCTTTGAACAGGAATTTGTTCAATTCTCTGAGGTCCAAAATGGGTCTGTGTCCTCCTGTTTTCTTTGGAATAAGGAAATAGGGGGAGTAGAACCCTGTACCCTGTTGGAGAATGGATACCTCTTCTATTGCCCCCCTGGGCAAGAAGCAAATTGACCTCTTGACCTAACTGGGCGTTGAGAGAGGTCTGAGAATTGAACTGTCTTACCATTGTAGGAGGGGGCATGCTGAGGAAATGAAGCTTGTACCCCTCTCTTACAATGGAGAGAGTCCAATTTTCTGCTGTTATCTGCCCCCATCTGGGGGCAAAATGACATAACCTTCCTGGAATGGTGAAAGGCTCTGGGCCGTTCAGGGCCAGGAAGGCAAAGTTCTCTAGATAGGAGTCAAAGTCCCTGTGGAGGCTGAGTCTGCTGAGCCGGTTGAGGCTTAGCAGCCTTTGTTTTTCTTTGCCTAGGTTGTTGCTGCTGTCCCTTTCGGGCAGACTGACCTAAACGATGCCCCTGCTAGGTATAGGACGGGTAAAACTTCTTCTTTTTACTGAAGAAGGGTTTCTTGTAGGATTTTTTCCTTGCAGGATCAGCTGAAGATTTAGACAATCTATCCAAGGTGATATTGTCAGCATCTATTGTCATCTTTCTAGACATAGCAGCTGCTTTTGACTCTGTATGCCATGAAATTCTCATCTGTCGGCTAAGGGAAAAAGGTATCTGCGGAACAGCGCTCGAATGGTGCAAATCTTACCTGTCCGGAAGATGGCAGCATGTCCAAGCTGACGGGTCTACATCGGAACCATTCCAACAAAGTCAAGGTGTGCCTCAAGGATCCTCCCTATCATCCTTGATGTTTAATATATACATCCAACCCATCTGCAACATCATCAGATCCTTCAATGTCAGTTACATGATATATGCAGACGATGTGCTACTATACATGCCAATATCATTGGATAGCCTAGACCTCACCCCCCTGACTAACTGCTTCGACACCATATCAGAGTGGCTCCTGTCACAAAATCTCCGAATACAACACAAAAAGACGGAAGTCCTTTTCGTCTCGAGGAATACAAACTTCACCCCACCTAGCTGTGTTAAGGTAAAGGATGCCGAACTACAAGTGAAACCTGCGATACGGTACCTTGGAGTGACGTTGGACCAAAACCTTGACATGAAGAACCACATAGCCAATACTGTCAAGGCAATCTACTTTAAAATCAGATCCCTCAGACACCTACGCACGCTACTCGAACCGGATGATTTCCACACCATTTATCAAGCTCTTATAATTCCCCATTTCGACTTCTCAAACTCCATACTACAAGGACTCCCTCGATCCACCCTGAACCCCCTGCAACTGGCTATGAACAGTGCAGCGCGGGTACTCTGTGGGGCATCCAGGAGAGACCACGTGACACCCCTATTAAAACAGTTACACTGGCTCCCCATTCAAGCAAGGATCAGTTTCAAGACTGCTAACGTTCAAAGCTGCCAAGGGGCTCACCTCATCATCTCTTTCTAACCTCATCCAACCACTTGCACCAAACAGGTCACGAAGAACCGCAGAGTTGAACATGCTAGTTATCCCAAAAGAAACCACAAGATGCACCAGATCAACAGCTAACAGAGCCTTCCGACTCTGCGCCCCAACCCTATGGAACACCTTACCAGCACATATCAGAGCAATCCCCAACTTGAGCCAGTTCAGAAAAGTGCTAAAACACTTCCTCTTCCTTAAATATCTCATTGACAGCTCCGAACATAATCCCCAAGCAAATAGTGAGCACCACAACAATAGTAGTAGTAGTCAAACAGGCAGACCTTCGCAACAGGCGTACCCCACAATGTAAATAACAAGCAGTTTCCTGAATTGTTGTACCACCTATGTATATAAGTTGACCATGTTCCCTTTTCAGTTGAACCACCGATGTATATAGTTACCCTGTTTCTCCAAGTTCTACTTCCTGTTAAATGTAATGACCAGACATATGTAAGTTGTCGGATGTTTCTGTTCAATGTAAACCGCGCTGATGGCAAATAGTGCGGTATATAAGAATTGTTAATAAATAAATAAATCTATCTCATTAGCTTTTTCCTGCCAATTCTTGCCAAAGAGATTCTCTCCTGTGCAAGGAATATTCCCCAGTTTATCCTGTACCCAAAGTTCCAAGTCAGATGCCTGGAGCCAGGCAATCCTACGTGCACCTATGGCAATAGCAGAGGTTCTGCTTATGCACTCAAAGCAGTCAAAGGCTGCACGATTTACAAACTTGGAAACATCCTGAGCATGTTTGACAAGGGCAAGGTAATCCTGCCTCTTATCATCAGGAAGGAGAGAGCTCATAAGCTCTAAATCTCCCGTGACCTCCTTAAGGAACATTCCCATATATAATATATAGGAACTGATCCTAGCAGAAAGCATGGAAGCCTGGAAGGTTCGACGTCCAAAGGCGTCAAGATTCCTACACTCACGTCCTGGAGGATTAAATGCATGCCTTTTTGCACTCTTGATCCTTCTCATAGCTGATTCCACCACCATGGTATGGTGTGGTAGCTGAGTCTTCTGAAACCCAGGACAAGGAGGAACTCGATACATGGTGTCGAGCCTTTGAGAGTGAGGAGAAGTGGTTAGAGGTGTTTCCCACATCCTTAACATGAGGTCATGCAAGATCTCATGAATAGGTAAGGGAGCTGCCTCCTTGGGAGCTTTAGGGTACTGCAGGATTTCCAATTCCTTTGCCCTAGGCTCTTTTTCAGGAGCCACTGTGATGGAAAGACCTCGAGCCACATCTCTAATAAAATCCTGAAAGGACATATCCTCTGGAGGAGACATCCTACGCTGAGGAGAAGAAGAATCCTCAGGAAGAAGTACTCTGGTATTGGCAGAGCTTTCAGAGTCTTCAGACTCATCCAAGGATTCAAAGTATCTCTGATCCAGGTGATCGTGCAAGGTACGGTATCGGTACCGATCAAAGTCGGCATCGGAAGGGTCCGGTACCGACTTGTCGATACCAGATGGATAAGCATGACTCGGTCCCAGTATAATACCTGCCGATGTCGGTGCAGTCGGTACTGGTATTGAGGTCGGTGGCGGTACCGGTTGAATTGTCTGAAGCAGTTTCAAAGGCATTGAGGACGTGAGAAGAGCCACCAGACTGCGTTCAATAGCCAAGAATCTCTGGTCTATCGACGCTGCCAATGCTTGGGTATCGGTACCGGATGAAGCAGCCGGTACCCCAGAGCATGGCACCAGTAGTTCTGCCGAGGTTGAGGCCTCGAGAACATCCAGGAGCCCCGTTAGTGTTTTGGAAGCCGAAGCCTGCCGCCGGGGCAATTTTGCCGGTACAAGCCCCTCAAGGGCAACGCCAGAGGCATCTCGATGCTTAGAAGGACATCTACCCTTTGAGGACCGGCCAGATTTATGTTTAGTTACCCGAGATCCATGGGAGGAAGACGAAGCCTGGGAGGAAGACGTCGATGCCACATACGCTGCATTGGAGGGAAAAAGGGTGCTAAGTTTAGCAGCTTGGTTTTGCCGGCCCCTCTTTGACATCATCCCACAGGCAACACACTCCGAAATAGAGTGGTCAGGACCTAAACATTTGAGGCACCACTCATGGGTGTCTGTGACGGAGATGGTACCGCCACACTTAGAACACTTTTTAAAACCCGAAGCGGGTTTTTCCATTTTAAAGGAAAAGTTGGCCCTAGTGCCCAAAATGGCGCGTGGCACCTAAGGAAAAAATACCTGTAAAAGACTCCAGAAGAAAAGTTTTTTGTTATTTTTTAAAGAAAAAAACAAAGAAGAACCGGCGGTACCGGTGTAGCGTCGAGGGAAGGCAGACACGACCACAAAAAAGAAGAATAAAAGGGAATATTTTCTGCGGTGACAGGATGTGCGACCTGTCGGCTCCGTGAAAAATGAAGAACTGGAGAGGGACAGTTGGGAAAGGCGGGAAGGCAGCACGCAGGCGCTGTGGGATGCTCCCAAAAGCTTTCCTACTGGACGCTGGGGAGCGTTCCCGCGCAGGCTCCGTCGGTACCGACGATGTCCCATATGTGAAGACTACATTCCTGCTTGTTCCTGGAGATATTTTTTCACTCACCCTGTAATCAAACTCTGGAATTTGTTACCGGGGGATGTAATAAAAGTGTAGCTGGGTTTAAAAAAGGTTTGGACAAGTTCCTGGAGGAAAGATCCATAAACCATTATTAAAAGGGACCCGGGATATCACTGCTTGACCCAATGCAAGCATTGTGGAACCTGTATCTTTTGGGGAAACTGTTAGGTACTTATGACCTAGATTGGCCATTGTGGAAACAGGACACTGGGCTTGATGGACCTTGGTCTGACCCAGCATGGCATATCTTATGTTCTTATGATTCTCAACTTGTGGTAAGCACTCTGTGTTGTTCTTTAAATATGAACGTGTAAGTTTACGTTTTGATCGAGGATGACCCCTAGATATTTAATTTCACTTTTGACAGCAATGTATCCATTCTTTGTATCTACTGTGGAGGGATGGTTGAAGATTTTGTTTCTTGTTATTGTGAGTGCTTCCATTTTGCTGTAATTTAAACTGAGATTGTAGGAGTTTAGCCAAATGGATATTTCTGTGATGCACTCAGTTATAGCTTTGTAGTCTGGGGTTTTGACATCAAATGATGTCGTCATCGGTACAGATTTTGTAATGAATGTTATGTTTCTGTATGACTTTACAGAGTGGCTGGATGTATATTTTAAATAGGATAGATGATAGTGCTGACCGCTAGGGGACTCCTTGTGTTAGTGTGAAATGGAGAGGATGTGTTTCTTAGACATCTGACATACTGTTGTCTATCATTTAGGTATGACTGGAACTCTCTTAATGTATTTTTGTAGAGACCGATTTCTTGTAGGCGTCTTAGAAGTATGGGGTATGATACAGAGTCGAAGGTGGCTGATATGTCGAGAAATATTAGGATAACCACCTTATTTATATTGTCAATTTCTCTGATGTGGTCAAAAGAGAGCCGTAATTAATGTTTAAACCCTGTGGTGCTGCTTGAATCTATGTTTATGAGAGTCCCAAGGGGCATACTAGTTGATATGGTCCTGTAGTTTTAACCGGACTGCCTTCTCTACTATTTTGGCATGAAAAGTAGGCCGGAGACTAGTCAGCATGATATTGGGTCTGCTTTGTCAGATTTGGAGTTTTTTAGAATGGGCCTAATTGATGCCACTTTGAGGTATGCAGGCATTTGCCCCTGTATAAGGGATGTGTGTATGATGTGGTGTATAAAAGGGATAAGTAGTTCCTTCGATGATTTTATAGATGTCACTGGGCAGGGTCCCAGCCCCGATCGGGATCAGAAACAGGGCAGCGGGAATGGAGGATACTCCCACCCCCCTGCAGCAGAAGTCAAGTAGTAAGCAGATATGTAGTGGGGTCTTGACCATTCATATAGCACCTGATAGAAAATCCTTTCCATTTGAAAGCATCTATAGCAGACCTTTCTTGCCACTATCAAAGTGGCCTGGCTAGGCCTTAGTAAAGCAGAAACTAAACCTTGATCAATTTCACACTGCAAGGCCAAGAGATTCCAGATAAAGAAAAAAAGACAGCGCTCACGTTGAGTGATTAATACTGGAAATTCCTTGGAGCTTGCTCGGTAGTAGAATTACTAGCCATTTTAGAAGAGGAAAGCAGTTCGGCTGAAGCCAATATGCATCATGAGAATAACGGTGCTTGGCCACTGTTGAAAGTTATGCAGGTTTTCGCTATCAGATGAGTGGGGAGAAAGTGGGTAAACCTACAGAAAGCGTAGTTACTCACCTGTAACAGGTGATCTCCGGGAACAGCAGGAATTTAGTCTTCACATATGGGTGACATCGGTACAGATGGAGCCCGTGCGGAACGCTCCCCAGCATCCAATAGGAAAGCCTTTGGGAGCATCCCACTGCACCTGCATTGCTGCCTTCCCAGCTCTCCCTCCTCATATGAATTTGTAGCTGAGAGAAAAGAAAACCTACAACTCCTAGGAGAGGAGGGTGGGTTGTGAAGATTAAATTCCTGCTGTTCCCGCAGATCACCTGTTACAGGTGAGTAACTACGCTTCACATATGGGGACTCCCTAACTCCCAGATGCCAGAGGAAATGACCTCAGAACCAGTAGGTTTGTCTCAGGGCAGAGTTGAAGAGGTCATGAATCCTTCATGTCTTGTATCATTAGGTTCTGAGACGGAGGGTAGGAGTTGCCCCTAAATCTGAGAGAAATGCTGGAGCATAGCCTAACTAAACATGGCATCCCGGCCGGAGTCCTTGTCCAGACAGTAGTGAGCAACAAAGGTACGTACTGAAGACCAAGTTGCTGCTTTACAGATTTCGTCAATGGCTACAGAGCTTAGATTCACCATTGAGGTGGCCATGGCACGAACATTATGGGCAGTGACATGACCCTCAAGATAATGTGAACTCAAATGCAGCTCATTTTTGTTGGTTTTGATATAAAAACTGTACAGAATTGTGTATAGGTAAAACCTATATTTTAATGTAAGTAGTAGTAAGCCTTAAAACACATCTATTTCAAGAATACTTCAATCAGTCAGAAATAACAAAGTAATTCTGTGATGAAAACAATTAGACGGAGATCTTTTCTACTTTTACCATTTAGAACCCTCAAATCCACGAAGAATCAAATAGTGAATCTACTTATATTTTCGATCACAAATAATGTATATAGTTAATTATATAGCATGTATGTTAACATGTTTCTCTTCTTTCATGTATACAGTTTTGTTCTATTTATTGAGTTATCCTAAAACAATACCACCTTTCAATGTTCTAATGTTATTATCCTACTGTTTTATGTAACTGCTAATCTATGCAGAGTTAATTGTTAAATGTAAACCGCTGCTGATCACTGGCAGGAGCGGTATAAAAATGTGCTCAAATAAATAAATAAATAAATAGTCTTGCTTCATCATAAGCAAATGAGATGGAGTCTGCTATCCATTTGGAAAAAGTACGTTTGGATACTGACAACCCTAAGTGACTAGGATCAAAGGAGATGAATAACAGACACCTTATGGTATTCAGCTATCCTTTGAAGATAGAATGCCAAGGTACGTTTACAGTCCAAGGTATGGAGTGTTGCCTCTGCCCAAGACAAAAGTGGTCTAGGAAAAGAGACAGGAAGATAAACTGACTGATTCAAATGAAAAGGCGACACCACCTTTGACATGAAATGGGGGCGAATGCTTAGAACAACCTTGTCATGGTGGAACCATGTGTAAGGTGGGTCTGCCACCAAAGCGTGAAGCTCACTAATGAGTCTAACTGAAGTGAGTGCAATAAGGTAGATGACCTTCCGTGTTAGAAACTTTATTGAGGTAGTGGCTAAGGGTTCAAGGACAGCTTGAGAAGTTGCCCCAGAACAACACTGAGATTCCAGGCCACAGGTGGTGGTCTGATGGGAGGTTTGGTGAGCATGAGACCTCTCATGAAACATGCCACAAGTGGTTGTGAGGTAATTGGTTGTCCGTCCAAGGGAAGATGAGAGACTGCAATTGCACGCAGGTGAACTCTTACTGAGTTGGTCTTGAGACCGGAAGAGGATAAATGGAGGAGATACTGGAGGAGCGCCTCCATTGGAGCCGAGAAGGGATTAAAGGTCCTTCTGGGAACACCAGAGAGAAAATCTATACCACTTGAAGTGTAAAAGCATCTGGTGGAAGGCTTTCTAGAGGCTAGAAGGATCTCTTACTTCCTGAGAAAGGTTCAGATCCTATAATACTATGTTTTCAGTAGCTATGCCGTGAGGTGAAGAGACTGCAGGTTGGGATGGAGCAGCGTCTCCTCCTCTTGAGAGGAGATCTGGAGCAGATCAGAGATCTAGGGATTGAGTCTGAGACAGACATAGTAAGAAAAGAAACCACAGTTGACATGGCACATGCAGGGCTATGAGTATCATGAAGCCCCTGTCTGCCTGGAGCTTGAAAAGCATCTTGGGAATCAGGGGGATGGGAGGAAAGGCATACAGGAACTCTCAACCCCAGTGGGGGTGAAAAGCATCCACTTCCTGGCTGCCTGACATGGGAGTCCTGGTGCAGAAGCGAGGAAGTTTGGCATTTTGCAAAGTGGCAAACAGGTTTATGCCTGGAGTCCCCCAGGTCTGAAAAATGAATGATGCTGTTCTCTGTATGGAGAGACCATTAGTGGGGAAGGAGGATCTGACTCAGTCTGTCTGCTAAGACATTTTGCTCCCCTGGGAGATATATCACTTGAAGGTGTATCTGATGAGGATCAGAGATGGAGGGCTTCTTTGCAGAGAGGCTAAGATCCTATCCATCCTTGTTTGTTCAGAAAGAACATGGCTACCTGATTGTCTGTCTGTACCAGGATCCTCTGGAAGCTTAGATGACCCTGAAAAACCTTGAGGGCATTGAAGATCGCCTGAAGTTCCAGTAGATTTATCTGGAGCTTGGACTCCTCTTCCGTCCAGAGTTCCTGAGTAGAGAGGGTTCCTTGATAGGCTCCCTATCCCGGTTTGGAGGCATCCGTCATCAGGGTACACTGATGTGGAGGCATCTGAAAAGGTGATCAGATGAGGAGATTCTCTGGGGAACATCACCATAGAAGAGATGAGGCCAGACACTCTGATTGTGTCCGTGAGATGGCCTGAGGCCTGTGCCCATTGGGAGGCCAAAGCCCATTGGGCTGTGCGCATATGCAGGCATGCATGTGGCACTACAGGTACTGTTGAGGCCATATGACCTAGAAGCTGCAGCATCTCTCAGGCAGTTAGGTGGTCTCTGACACATATCTGAGATGCCAGCTGAATGAGATGAGAACAGCAGGACTGAGGTAGAAACACCCTTGACTGTTGAGTGTTTAAGAGAGCCCCTATGAACTCTAGAGTCTGAGTAGGAGCAAGATGGGACTTTGCAAGATTTATCCCAAATCCCAAATGCTGAAGTACCTGCATGGTACGAGAGAGAGACAGGTGGACTTCTTGGGAGGTTCCTGCCTTTATGAACCAGTCGACTAAAAAAGGGAAGACAAATATCCCTAGAGATCTTAGAAATGCGGCCACAACCACCATACACTTCGTGAAGATTCTTGGGGCAGAGGAAAGTCCGAATGGCAAGACCTGTAATGATAATGTCTTCCCTGAAACATGAAGCATGGATATTTCCTGTGTTCTGGATGAAAAAGGATATGTGTGTATGCTTCCTTTAGATCTAGAGAACTGAGCCAGTCCTGACTCTGGAGATAGGGAAGGAGGGACCCTAGAGAGACCATCTTGAACTTCTGGTGGACAAGAAACTTGTTCAGGTTTCTGAGGTCCAGAATGGGTATGTATCCTCTGGTTTTCTTTGGTATGAGAAAGTAAGGAGTAGAAACCCATTTCCTGTTGATGTTGGGAACTCCTCTGTGGCACCTTCTGATAGAAGAGAAGTGACCTCTCATAGCAAAAGAGCTGTGAGAGGATATTGAGAAGGATATTCCCCTACCAGTGTGGAGGGAAGAAGAGTTTGCAGGTGAAGTCTGTACCCTTCTGTCATGATGGTCAGTGTCCAGTGTTTTAAGTGATCAGATGCCACCTGTGGGCATAGTGACAGTCTGCTGGCAATGTTTGGGAGGGGGGGGGGGGGTCTCCAGAGGCAGAGTGGCTATGTTCTCTAGGAAAAAGTCAAAAACCAGGTGCAGATTGAGTCTGCGGAGCTGGTTGGTTTTTGGGAACCTATGGCTTCTTTTGTTGCTTGGGAGGCTGTTGCCTCTTTTGAGCACCCTGAGGTTGGTACTGCAAAGCAGGGGTGTAAGGAGGATAAAATTTATTTTTCTTATTGACGTAAGTTTTCTTTGCAACTGTTTTCCTCTTAGCTGGGTCAGCAGTGGTTCTAGAAAGCCTATTTAAGGTAGTATTCTCAGATTGCAACTGAGAAGCTTTATCCTGCCAATCCTTCCCAAAAAGGTTCTCATCTGTGCAAGGAATATTACCCAGTTTATCTTGAACCCATTGTTCAAGATCTGATGCTTTAAGCCATGCAATCCTGCATGCTCCAATGCAGAATGATATGTCTCTACTGGTGCTTATTTCCTGTTGCCTTCTCTGCACTGTTGAGGACCAGAATGGGATACTTCATCCCCAAGCTCAAGCAAGCCCCAAAGAAAATCATTTCAGGTCTGCGAACTCCAAGGAGCAGTGCAGAGATTATTAAACTTGCTTGTATGTATCTGAAGGTGGTGGTGGTGGTGGTGTTAAGTACTGTCAAGTCAGTGTTGACTCCCGGCAACCCTCTGAATAGTTGACCTAAACTTTGTTCGGTCTTTAGCCATGTGGCTCATTGTTGATAAAGTGGTATCCATAGCTGCTGTTATTGTATTTGCTGTTATTTAGATGTAAATAGTCCCTGCTACTTAGAATTCCTAAGCGCATCCATGTACTTAGTTAAATTTGTATCAACCTCTATGTATATAGTTCTAATAGCGTTCTCTGTAACAGAATTTGTACCTCTGTACAATTCACAATGTTATTTGTAAACCTAGCTTGATCATTCGGAAAACGTGGTATAAAAATGTTAATTAATGAATTAAATAAATAAATTGTATCGATCCATCTCATTGCCGGACTCTCTCTTTTACGGTGACCTTCTACCTTGCCAAGAGTTATGTCTTTCTCCAATGCGCTCTCTCTTCGCATGATATGTCCAAAGTATGAAAGCCGAAGTCTTGTCATCTGAGCTTCTAAGGAAAGCTTAGGTGTGATCTCCCCTAGTAATGGCTGGTTTGTTCTTCAGGCAGTCCACAGTATAAACAATATTCGTCACCAGCACCATAATTCAAAGGCATCAATTTTATTTCTGTATCTTTTTCACTGTCCAACTTTCACATCCATATGACGCTATTGAAAACATCATGGCCTTGACAAGTGGAATCTTTGTATGGAGACAGACATCTCTGCTCTTGAGGATCTTGTCTAGGTCCTTCATAGCCATTCTACCAAGCTGACCTCTGTGCAGAGCCTCTTCACACCAGCTCTCACTGGCCAGAAAGCCCCTGTGTTGGTCTCTGTATCTTTGGAGTTGAAGGAGATACTCCTTCTGTGAGAAAAGGGACATAGCAGAACAGAAAACACCTCGTCATAGCCTGCATCCAAGCATCGAAGGAAGATCATATAAGGGTGGTTGTTCTGGACAATTCTGGCAAACTATGGACAGAAATAAACTCTAGAGCTCGACATAATCTCTTATTTTCTTTAAATGAAAAATAAAAAAAAAAGAAATGCACGATGGATGAAAGACTATATTGGAAAAAAGTTAAAGTTTTGTTTTGGTTCTCGTCAACAGAGTGGAAAGAACAAAATTGAGGAGATGAGGGGACTGCTGCATGCAGGAAGAGACTTGCATGCTCACAACTTACATTTTAGTTGAGTGCCAAGAGAATTATTCCATCCTGGCACCAGATGGCATCATCCACTTGTGTGCCTGATTGAATGTTACTTGTTAAATACAAGTTTCCAGTAAGCAACAAATGGAAGCATGGAAATAAGAATCCAAAATTATGAGTAACTACTGTTGCTTTATCACACTTAATTCAGTCAACATCAAAACTGACATTTTAAATCCACAAGCGAAACGTGTTTTTAAATATGGAAAAATTACCAACTTGTGACTGAGAATTATAGATGGCATCAAACTCCTCATGTTTCTTACAGGCATCAGCTAATACAGTCCTGTGAACAGGATCCCACAGCTTCTCCTTGCGTTCTCTCTAACAAAAAAAAAACAAAAAATTATATAGAGCATCATTACAGAGCTGATAAATGGAAAATAAGGACTTCTTGTCCTCAATCAGTCTAGCTATTTGTCCATGTCTACAACATACCAGATAAGAATACTTTTTCACAGCTGTTAGTCTTCCAAATTTTACCACCTGTAGGGTCAAGTTCTGTTATCTCCCCTTTTTGGTCCTTTACCATTTCAGGTAATTGAGTATATTTTCAACCTTAAACCAAAACTCAGGTACTCCATTTTTTTACCCAACCCTTGTTCTTAATATTGTTCTTTATATCCATTCAAAGTATTCTTAAACTTTTAGAATACTGGTTTCCATTATCTTAATTGATTACGGATACATTTACCACACCCTAAGCAAACGAGTAATTCCTCGTGTTTACCTTTGAGCCTCCTAGCTTCATAACACTTTGTCCTTGAAACCTTTCTATGAAAATACTTATGTCATATCTGAATATTTGTATCATATTAGTCCTTTGTTTAAGCATATAGGTTTCAGTCTCCTCAACTCTCTCTATGTGGTGTTGCACATTTTGAAAAATGTTCAGCCATTTTTTTGGAACTGCTTCCCCCATTCAAATCGACCTTCATAAAACTTGCTCTCAAGCTCATTAATTACTAGCAGTTTTTAGAGCTTTATAAGTAGGTAAGTTGACTTCTTGGTCAAGAGACTGCAGACAGGAAGCACTGCAGCTGTAGTAACCATCTTTCTGCAAGCAGCTAAAGAGCCATTACCCCCTGACCACCTAAGGAGATTGTATCGAAGAACCCCTGCCAACATCTGGAAAGTGGTGTGTATAAACGCCGTTGCATGGGAAATAAGATCCCACATGTTGAGGCTTTAATGGAAGAGGCTGACTTGGATTTAGGGGTGATTACAGAGATATGGTTCAAGGACAACCATGACTGGGATGTAACTATACCAGGCTATACTTTATTCAGAAAGGACAGAGTAGGAAGAAGGGGAGGAGGAGTGGCACTATATGTAAAAAATAATATTTTTTACATATAGTGCCATTGATTGATTTCTTTGACTGGATGACCAGAGAACTAGATCAAGGGCATGCAATGAATGTGATCTACCTAGATTTCAACAAAGCCTTTTATACTGTTCCCCATAAGAGACTTATCAATAAACTGAACAGCCTGGGGATGGGTCCCTAGGTGGTGAACTAGATCAGGAATTGGTTGACTGACAGACAACAGAAGGTAGTGGTAAAGAGAACTCGCTTGGATGAAAGGAAGGCGACTAGTGGTGTGCCCCAGGAATTGGTCCTGGGACCGGTACTGTTCAATGTATTTGTGAGTGATACTGCTGAAGGACTGAAAGGAAAAGTCTGCCTTTTTGCAGATGACACCAAAAATTGCAACAGAGTGGACATTTCTGAGGGAGTGGACATGAGGAAAGATCTAAAAACACAGGAAGAATGTTCTAATACTTGGCAGTTAACTTTTAATGTGAAGAAGTGCAGCGTCATGCACTTGGGATGCAGAAATCCAAGGGAATTGTATGTAATAGGGGACAAAACGTTGGTCTACACAGCCCAGGAGAAGGACCTTGGAGTGACTGTTTCTGAGGATCTCAAGGTGGTAAAACAGTGTGACAAGGCGGTGGCCAAAGCCAGAAGGATGCTGGGTAGCATACAGGATTGGAATTACCAGCAGAAAGGAGGAGGTACTGATGCGACTGTACAAGTGACTGGTGAGGCCTCACTTGGAATATTGTGTTCAATTTTGGAGACCATATCTCACAAAGGATATAAAAAGACTGGAAACAGTTCAGAGAAAGGTAACTAAAATAATTTGGAGCCTGCGCCAGAAGGCGTATAAGAAAAGACTTGAAGACCTAAATATGTATATGCTAGAGGAGAGGAGAAACAGGGGAGATACGATTCAGAACTTTAAATACTTAGAGTACTAATAAACAAACAAACAAACAAACCTTTTTCAAACACAGGGAAGCTGTAAAACTAGAGGGCATAACATGAAACTGCAAGCGGGTAAACTGAAAGGCAACGTCAGGAAAGCGTAGTTACTTACCTGTAACAGGTGATCACCCCAATTCTGAAAGAACTACACATTCTCCCCCTCGAAGCGCGGACAAAATACAAAGCCATCCTACTCACCCACAAAGCTATCCATCAAACACAAGACACCCAGCTTCGCACCCTACTGGCTCATCCAGCCCACGGCAGATCCACTAGACAAACCTCCAGCATTTTTCTCACCGTCCCTCACAAAAGAACCAAATGCTCACAACGGACCTGCAATCGAGCCTTCGAACTTTATGCTCCGTCCTTATGGAACTCTCTACCGAGCTATCTCAGAAACAATGCCGACCTACTATCTTTCAGAAAACAGCTAAAAATCATCCTTTTTCAAGAATATTTCAACTCGAGCCCCACCGAAAAACCCACAAAACCCCGATCTCATCCACAATGAACCTCTAACTCAAAGCTACCCTAACCTGTCTATGTCCAACGCTTGTCCTATGTCCAAAGTCTTTCCTATGTCAAAATCATCAATGTTGCCTCCCCGGTGATGGCCCCACCCTTGTACTTAATTCCCCCACCCCCATGTAACACCGCTTTGACCCGGTGAAAAGCGGTATATAAATATAGCTAAATAAATAAATAAATTTCCGGGAACAGCAGGAATTTAGTCTTCACATATGGGCATCATCGGTACCGACGGAGCCTGCGTGGGAACGCTCCCCAGCGTCCAATAGGAAAGCTTTTGGAAACATCCCACAGTGCCTGCGTGATGCCTTCCAGCCTTTCCAACTGTCCCTCTCCAGTTGAGTTTATAGCTGAGACAAAAGAGAGAGAGACACACACACACACACAACTCCTAGGGGAGATGGGTGGGTTGTGAAGACTAAACTCCTGCTGTTCCTGGAGATCACCTGTTACAGGTGAGTAACTATGCTATCTCCAGGAACAAGCAGGAATGTAATCTTCATATATGGGGACTCTCTAGCTGCAGATGCCAGGGAGATGGCCCAAGGAAGTTGTTAGCCCTTGTGAAAGGGCCATTCTTCCCCTCATAGATCTCTGGCATCCTACCAGGGACAGTGGGAAGGAGTTGATCAAGTCTGAAAAAGGTGTTGAAGAACAGCCTGGCCAAACAAGGCATCCCGGCAGGAGTCCTTGTCTAAGCAGTAGTGGGCTGTGAAGGTATGTACCAAAGCCCAAGTAGCTGCTCGACAGATGTCGTCAATAGACAAAGAGTGAAGATGAGCCACTGAGGCTGCCACGGCTCTCACATTGTGAGCTGTAACATGGCCTTCAAGAGGAAGGTTCTTACTCTCATAGGCAAAGGATATGCACTGAGCAATCCAGTTAGACAGAGTTCTTTTGGAAACTGGAAGTCTCAAATGACTAGAATCAAAAGCAACAAAGAGTTGAGAAGATTTTCTATGTTGCTGTGTCCTTTGCAAGTAAAAGGCCAAAGCTATTTTACAGTCCAAGGTATAAAGGTTCCTTTCTCCACTGAAGGCATGAGGCCTTGGAAAGAATACAGGAAAGTAAACCGCTTGGTTTAAATGGAAAGTCGAAACCACCTTTGGCATAAAATGTGGATAAGTCCTACCTTATCATGGTGGAAGCTTGTATAAGGAGGATCAGCCACTAACGCTTGCAATTCTCTGATGCAACATTCTGATGTGATTGCAATGAGGAAGATGACCTTCCAGGAAAGGAAGTTCAAAGATGTAGTGGCTAATGGTTCAAAGAGCGGTTTCATGAGCTGCCCGAGCACCAGATTTAAGTCCCATGCCACCGGTGGTGGCTTAAAGGGGGGCTTTGTTAAAAGAAGGCCTCTCATAAATCTCGCTATGAGAGGATGAGAGGAAATAGGTTGTCCACTTAGAGGCTTGTAAGAAGCTGCAATAGCACTAAGATGGATTCTTACTTGAATTTGTCTTGAGACCCGCATTTGACAAATGAAGGAGATACTCCAGTATCGATTCCAGAGGTATCGCAAGAAGGTTAAGACCCTTCTGTGAGCACCATATGGTAAACCTTCTCCACTTAAAGGCATACGAGCGTCTTGTGGAGGGTTTCCTAGAAGCATGAAGGATATCCTTTACCTGTTGGGAAAGGTTAAGATCCTGAAGTTCTAGGCTTTCAGCAACCAGGCCCTGAGATGCAGAGACTAGGGATTTGGATGGCAGAGCAACCCGTTCTCTTGGGAGAGAAGATCTGGAGCGTATCCCAATTCCAGAGACGGAGCTTGAGAGACATGTCGGAGCAGAGGGTACCATGTTGGCCGTGGCCAACATGGAGCTATGAGGATCATATGACCTCTGTCTCTCTGAAGCTTGAATAGGGTTTTGGGGATGAGGGGAATGGGTGGGAAGGCATATAGGAAGTCCTGACCCCAGTGAAGGAGGAAGGCATCCCTTGCCTGACAACATCGAGCCGGAATTCTGGAACAGAACCGGGGAAGTTTGGCATTCAGCGGACTTGCAAAGAGGTCTATGTCCGGGGTTCCCCAAATCTGAAATATTTGGGCAACCTGGTCTGCATGGAGAGACCATTCGTGTGGAAGCAGAACTCGACTGAGTTTGTCTGCCCAAGAGTTTGAATGCCTGGAAGATACACTGCAAGGAGATGAATCTGATGCTCTCTGGCGAGGGCTCATAGTCGCAAAGCTTCATTGCATAGCAACAGAGAGCCTGTTCCACCCTGCTTTTTCACATAGAACATGGCTATCTGATTGTCCGTTTGAACTAGGACTGTCTTGTAGCTGAGCTGGGCGTGAAATATTTGAAGAGCAACGAAGATTGCTCTGAGCTCCAGGAGGTTGATGTGAAGACAGGCCTCCTGTGGAGTCCAGGTACCCTGGGTAGAGAGATCGTGCAGGTGGGCTCCCCATCCCACCTGTGATGCATCTGTTGTTAGGGTGGCTTGGGATAAGGGTTGCTGGAAAGGAGAGCCCACCAGGTTTCTGGGTGATTGTCACCATTGGAGGGACGAAATAAGACGGTTTGAGTTTGTTATTTTGTCCGACAGGCAGCCTGAGGCCTGTGTCCACTGAATGGATAAAGTCCACTGGGCTGCTCGCATATGGAGGTGAGCATAAGGAACCACATGCACGGTGGATGCCATGTGGCCTAGCAAATGTAGCATTTACCAAGCAGTGAGATACGGTTTGAGCACTGCTTGGGAAGCTAGTTGTACTATGCAAAGACAGCGGGGCTGCGGAAGGAAAGCCCTTGTCTGTCTGGTATCCAGATGAGCTCCTATGAACTCTAGGGACTGAGTGGGAGCAAGATTGGATTTTGGGAGGTTTATGACCTGTCCCAAATACTGAAGGATTCGCATTGTGCGAAACAGAGCAGAGCAGTGGGCAAAACTGAAAGGGCATAACTTAAGGGCAACCAACCATTTTGTTGAAATGGTAAATAAAGGTAAAAGGAAAAGGAGGCCACTATGGATCTCAAAAGAAGTAGCCGAGAAAGTGAAAAAAAAAAAAAGAGGCCTTCATGAAGTACAAGAGATCACAGAGAGAGGAAGAGAGGCATCTGTATTTGGAAAATCTTAGAGAGGCTAGCAAAGTAGTCAATAAAGCAAAGATTCAAAAAGAAGAGAAAATACCACCCCTCCCCCCCCCCTTTTTACTGCATTGGCTAAGACATTTTTGAGATATGTTAGTGAGAGGAGGAAGGGCAAACTTGATATAGTTTGACTCAAGGGTGCAGGGAAGGAATATGTAGAAGCTGATGAGGATAAAGTAGAATTGCTTCACAAATATTTCTGCTCTGTGTTCACAGATGAAGGAACAGGAGCAGGACCTCGGAAAACACCCACAAACAGGAACAGAAGCGAGGGGCATCTCTCACGATTTTCAGAAAACTGTTCATGAGAAGCTAGCTAAACTCAGACAAAGCGATGGGACCAGATGGCATACACCCTAGAATACTGAGGGAACTTGGGGACGTTCTAGCATCTCCACAGATTTACTTTTTCAATGCCTCTTTGGAGTCGGGAGTGGTGCCAGAAGACTGAGTGAGGCACATGTGGCCCCTTTACACAAAAGCATAAGTAAGAATGTGGTTGAAAACTACAGGCCAGTTAGTTTAACCTCAGTGGTGAGTAAATTATTGGAAGCGCTGCTGAAAGAGAAAATGGTAAGGTTTCTGGAATCCAACAGATTACCGGATCAGAGGCAGCATGGATTCACCAGAGGCAGGTCTTGTCAGACAAATCTGATTGAATTCTTTTTTCTAGGTGACCAGGGAGCTGGACAGAGGGAGAGCCCTAGATGTGGTGTATTTAGATTTCAGTAGAGCTTTTGACACTGTTCAGCACAGGCGAAAAACAAACTGAGCACCTTAGGGACTGACCCTAAAGTTACTGCTTGGGTAAGAAATTGGTTGAGTGGGAAGACAACAAAATTACTGGTAAATGGAGCTCACTCTGAGGAGGAGGTGGTTACCAGTGGAGTGCAGCAGGGATATGTCCTTAGTCCAATTCTTTTTAACATTTTTGTTAGTGATATTGCAGAAGGGCTGTCTGGTAAGGTTTGACTCTTTGCGGATGATACCAAAATCTGCAACAGAGTAGACACCCAGGAAAGTGTAGATAACATGAGGAGGGATTTAGCTAAGCTTGAGGAATGGTCAAGAATTTGGCAGCTGAGATTTAATGCTAAAAAATGCAGGGTCATGCATTTAGGCTGCAGTAATCCAAGGGAGCGATACAGTATAGGGGGTGAAGTACTTCTGTCCACAAAAGAGTGGGACCTAGGCATTATTGTGCCTGATGATCTTAAAGTAGCTAAACAAGTAGAAAAGGTGATGGCGAAAGCTAGAAGGATGCTTGGATGCATAGGGAGAGGAATGGCCAGCAGGAGAAAGGAAGTGATAGTGCCTCTGTATAAGTCCTTGGTGCGACATCATTTGGAGTATTGTGTGCAATTCTAGAGATTTCTCCTTCCAAAAGGATATAAACAGGTTGGAGTATGTGCAGAGGGTGGCTTCTAAAATGGTTAGTGGTCTTCGTTATAAAGCATACGAAGTCAGACTTAAGGATCTTAATATGTACTTTAGAGGAAAGGCAGATAGAGGTGATATGATTGAGACATTTAAATATCTCTGTGGCATAAATGCACAGGAGAGCCTCTTTCGATCGAAAGCAAGCTATGCTAGGAAGGGACGTAGGATGAGGATGAAAGGGGATAGACTCAGGAGTAATATGCGGAAATATTTCTTTATGGAAAGAGTGGTAGATGCGTAGAATTGTCTCCCAGTAGAGGTGGTGGAGATGAGGGCAATATCTGAATTCAAAAACGCATGAGACAAACACAGAGGATCTCTAAAGGAAGGAAGGGGACTGTTGTGGTGACTGATATGGAAGGGCAGACTAGATAGGCCATCATGTTTCTATGTAGAGAAGGTTCCTATAGGAGACTCATTAGGTCCCGAAACAATGGCCCCAGAGAGAACACATACAGCAGACACTGCTTTGGGCAGGGCTGAACTAGGGCACTGATGCCCTCCCTTGGAGGAATATTTCCTTGAGGAAAGAAGAACCTACACACTTTAGCATTGGACCAGATCACCATCGAATCCATCTCAGGAGACCCCGGAGTTCCAGAATCTGCCAAAATACTGACTGGCTGGCTGAACTCTCACTCGCTGGGATTGAGTGAGTGGTGAGTGATAAAATCCGCCCCCATTTTCTCAATGCCAGCAACGAGTTGTGCCGAGAGAGCTAGAAAGATTTTCTGCCCAGGAGAACAAGGTGGCCATCTCTAGGGCCACTCCAGCCCTCTTCATGCCCCCTTGATGTTTGACATTGTGGCATTGTCCGAGAACACCTGACCTGCTTTGTCCCAGACTAAAGGCCAGAGGCATATTTGGGCCAAATGAACAGCCAATGCTTCAAGGTGGTTAATGAATGATCTTGCCTCCTGACTGTTGCAATGACCATCAGCCATTCAGCCTTTGCAATGATTTCCCAAGCCAAAAGGTTGGCATCCATCGACAGGAGGAGCCATGAAAGATTGTCCAGTGGTATGCTCTTCTCCTCAGAAGCTGAAGATGCCCCCACCAACACAGGCTGGACCCCATCAATGGAGGGAGGGGGTAGTCTGACCTCAAAAAATCTGATATCTTGGAGACCAGCAAGACAGCAAGGACCTCTGCTCACACCCAAGGATCATTTTGACTGATGCTGCCATCGAGCTGAGATTCTGTAGGTAACCCCAAATTCTGGAAGACCGCTGTGCCTGGAAGATTGCTAGTAGAGACAACAGCTTTCTCACTCTTTCCCTGGATCCAACTGCTCTTCCAGGTATTCTAGCTACAGGGAAGGCTGCAAGTGACACTTTCCAGAGTCAGTCAATCACCCAGCTGAGACTCTCCAGGAACTGTACCACTCGGGCCGACACCCAATGTGCTTCCGACTGCCATCTGGCTCAGATGAACCAGTTATACAGATATGGCGAACAGTTTCACTCAAACCTTAGTGCCATGGCCACCACCCTAACCTTTGAAAACTTTCTCGGGGGAGAGTGATTTGAGATCAGGAGAGCAGACGAGGCTGGTGTTTGGAGCCTTGAGAGCAGTGCTGCAGGTGTCCGGAGGCACTGTGGTGATCGTTCAGGCACGCGGAGGACGGCTCCGGTGTGAAAGACCCCGCCCTCTGCCTCTATATCATCCAGCAGCTCCAGAAGAACTTTGGAGAGCGATTTGAGATTGAGGGAGCAGATGCAGCTGGTATTTGGAGCCATGAGAGCAGTGCTGCAGGTGTCCAGAAGCACTGTGGTGATCAGGCAGGCACGCGGAGGACGGCTCCGGTTTGAAAGACCCCTCCCTCTGCCTCTATATCATTCGGCAGCTCCCTCACGTGGCCACGTGTCGCAGCCTGCATGGTGTGTCCTAAGGGGCGTGTCACAAGGGGCAGGATAAGCCCCTTTGGCGCAGCTAAGGAGCTGAGGTCTGTGTTTGTCCTTATGGGCAAAAGGAAAGCGAAGTTGACTGTTAAATCTGGAGCTAAGGAGCAAGAAGGTAAGATGGTGGGCCCTATGGATAAACATTTGACTTCCCCGTTGCCTGCTGTATCGTCACCGGAAGGAGCTTCATTGAGCTCTCATTCTCGGTCACCACTGCCGTTTCCTCAGCCTTCCTTTTCTTCTACTTTGTTGGATTTGTCTCCAAAAGCATGTCCTCCAATTCTTAAACCTCTGTCTCCGGTAATAACTGATGGTTTGGCCCTTATCCCCTAAGTTGGGGAAGTAACTCTTATGGATATTTGGTCTGCTATTCAAAACATCAATATGCGGTTGTCTTCTACTGTATCCTCATTGTGTCAGTTTACTCATGAAGTTGTTGGTAAAATGCAATCTACCGACAAGCAACTAAATTCTTTGGCTAAGATCTTGGCCCGTAATGATTCTCAGCTCCAGTTATGCTCTGATAAAGATACTGCATTAATGCGTGATTCCTTAGCATTTTCCTATCGATTGGAGGTTCTTGAGAATCAAGCTCGGGCCAAGAACTTGCATTTCTTGAATTTTCCTATTACCCATTTGCTATCTTCTGATATTTTGTTGAAGTATTTTACTGAAGTACTAAAATCAGATGGGAGTTTAGACATTATCCGTATGTATTACCTTTCTTCTAGATCCTCTCCTTCTGATAAGGATCCACTTTCTTTACCAGATTTCTCGGTGGGGCAGGACCTTACTGCTTTTCTTGAAGATTCTGCGGATGTCATTACCAAACGAAACACCCTTGTGGTGACTTTTGGTTCTGAAGCCATTAAGTTACTTGTCCCTGTGGGCTTATTTCAAATACCGAGAAATCTAATTCTGTGGCCAAAAAGTTTAAATTAGACTTACCTGCTAATTGTAGTTCCTGAAGGAACTCCAGTCTAGTCCCAGATATGGATGAACCAGAACACCGTTCTTCCTTAGCTCCACCGCTACGACCACCATGACCTTGGTAAAGGTCTTGGCGCCGTTGCCAGCCCAAAGAGCAGCACTCAAAACTGAAAATGCCCCATTGGCACCGCAAACCTGAGAAACGTCTGGTGCTCCTGACGAATCGGAATGTGCAAATATGCCTCGGATAAATCGAGGGAAGTAAGAAACTCCCCTTTTCTGACTGCCATGATGACCGATCTCAGCGTCTCCATACGAAAATGAGAAACCCTGAGACACCTGTTTACCCTTTTTTAGGTCCAAAATTGGTCGATAAGTTCCTTCTTTCTTCGGAACCACAAAATAAATGGAGTATCGACCTAAACCGCTTTGGTCTCGAGGCACCGGCACTACAGCTTTGAGATCTAGTAACCTTTTCAACGTCTGTGTGACCGCCTCGCGCTTGCAATGTGCCTTGCAAGGGGACTGTACGAAAGCGTCGGTCACCGGTTTCCGAAATTCTAAAGCATATCCTTCTCGAATCACCTCCAACACCCACTGATCTGACGTAATCTTGACCCAGGCAGCGTAAAACTCCTGTAGATGACCGCCAACTGCTACGTCCACCTGGGCCACCCTGACTTCATCGTGGCTTTCTGGTACCCAAAGCAGCGGCAGCAAAACCTCTGCTAGCCCCTCGGAATCCCCCAAAACCTTGGTTTCTATAGGGAAAATGCCCTCTCTGACTCTGCGTGAACCTGGAGGAATGAAAACAACGAAAATCCCTTTGTGGCATTCTAGCCATCGGCAGAAATCTCCCCTGCTTCTGCTTATCCTCCAGAAGCCTTCCGCCTTTGGACTCTCCCAGATCCTTAACTATCTTTTCCAAATCTTCTCCAAATAGTAGCCGTCCTTTAAAAGAGAAGCTTACTTAATCTGGCCTTAGAGGAAGCATCCGCTGCCCAATTTCGCAGCCAAAAATGCCTCCTTGCTGCCACTACCGAAGCCATACTATTCGATAGCCCCCTAATGAGGTCATAATGAATATCCGCAAGATAGGCCGTTCCGGACTCCAAACGAGCCGCCTCACCAACCGAATCCTCACCTTCTTATTTTGAAAATGCTTGAGTTATTTTGGAGAAATACATTGCCTGCCCGTTGAATGATTGAGAATTCATGATGGACTAAGTTTGAACAGCTACGGAGTCCTCGATGGATTAGAGTCGAGCAGCCATGAGCTTTATATGCTGAATCCTAAAGATAAGTATTGAGGATCTATTTGACGTGGTTATTGATGTTGAGATCTACTAAAACTGTTCTTCTGTTACTTTACAGGGGAGGAAATCGAGTCTAAGGGCGCTTTGTTGAGTTTTGTTAATATGACACTATATGTATTGTTTTGTGTAGTGGTGTGGTTAGTTATGAGTAAACTTTGAATCCCCAGGAGTACTCATGTGGAGTTTAAATGTTATAAATTGTTAATAAAATATATTAATAGTATTTAGAAGGCTTTTTGACCGGTGATGTGAGCGTCAGCTGTTCCCTATAGTGAACTTGTTCACTACATGTAGGGTATAAGCCATCCTGAGGTCATTTTTGCCTAAAGATAAGGAGGTGTTTAATAAATTTGAGGAGTAATAGTTGTGGTAAATTGGGTTTGGTTTAAGAGCTGTTGCATTGCTTTTGGAGATAAAGTGTTCCCCATAAGTGGAGTATTTAGCTCCTGTTTTCCTTTTTCTTATTGTTGATGTGTTAAGTTTAAAATCACGCTCTCTTAATGTGGGTTTTGAAGTGTTTCTTTTGCTTGGATAAAAATTTGTATTTTTTACTGTTTCTTTTGTTTCCTATATAATTCAAGAAAACAAATACAAATTTAAAAAAGGTGTGGCTAACTTCTAAGATGGTGACCGTTGCTTTTCTCTGATTCAGAATGTCGAAGCGGAAGGGCAAGTCCAAGACTCTTCCCGCCGAGTCGGGGCCTGCCGTGGCGGGCCCGATGGATCGCTTCGTTCACTTATCTGACGATCAGCGAGGGGAGATTAGAGTGGGGCTTGCAGTGCCTGTTGAGGAGTTCGTGGCTGCTGCTTCCGTGGAGACTTCTCTCTCCCCAGAAGAACGTTCTCCCCCTGATCCACCTGGTGCCTCGAGGTCCCCCTCGACGCCCGGTTCGACTTCTTCACCCGGAGGGATGGGGGAGTTAGAATTTGTGCGGGGAGCAACAGGGGATATTCTTGAAGCTCCGAAGCTGCGTACTGCAGCTACTTCCTTAGGGGGAGAAGGCTGTGGTGAAGCTCCCGTTGGAATTGGCGATTCGGTTGGAGACTCGTTGGGTGAGAACAATTTGGAAGTACCCTCTCTTCTAACTTGTGTCCGTCCTTCTGTAGTGACGTTAGAAACTATTTGGGAAGCGATTATGCAATTATCAACGGCGGTGAACCAACAGTTGGCTCTCTCCTCTGTGAAAACAGCTTCTATTGAACAGAAAGTGCTCTCTATATCGAATGACTTAGCAGAAACTAAAGTCAGAATGGATTCAACGGATCAGAAGCTTTTGCAAACTTATGACTTGACTGTTTCATTAATGAAAGATCAGACTGCCTTAAAATTGAAATTAGAGTTATTAGAAAATGCTACTCGGGCGGCTAATATTAGATTGCTTAATTTCCCTGTTATTCCAGGGGTAGCCCCTGTGGATACATTTAAGAAATATCTTCTGGATTCTCTATCTGTCCCTTTGGAGTTGATTCCACCAATTGTAAAGGCTTTCTATATTCCTTCGGGGAAAAAAGAAGGGAAAGTGATTATGGGGCAATTGGAGTTTGACTCCTTGAATGTATCTGCTTTATTACAGTCTCCTAAGGAAGAGGATGTATTGGTATCTACCTTGCTTGTTTCCTTTGCCATTTCATCTGATAGAGAGTGGTTGCTTAAATTGCTTTATAGGAAGAGAACCAGCTTGTTTTTGGGTAAGAAAATATCTATTTTCCCCGATGTTTCGAGGGAAACGCAGAAGCGTCGGAAATCTTTTTTGTTCTTACGTCCTGGGGTTCTTCAAATGGGGGCATCATTTACGCTGAGGTTTCCTTGCAGATGTATTGTTATATATCGTTCACAAAAATATATTTTCTTTCAGCCTAATGAATTGTCCGCCTTTATCGCCTCACGGGATGCTAGTTCTTCACCAGTATTAGCCTAGTTCTTATAGCTTTAATGATTGTCAAGTTTCTTGCCTCTTTTCTTTAAATTTAAGGTGTCTTAAGTGGGGTGTCTCCTCTCCCCCACTTATATTTCTCTGGTACACTCCCCCCAATGTGAGGACTTCTGATGTACTTGTATTCAAATGATTGCCTGCTTCATTTGTTTTCTATTTTTGTAATGCTACATGTACATCTTTTCTGTACAAGTTGTTATGCTTGGTTTATACTGTAAAATTGATAAATTTAAAATAAAAAAAATAAATAAATAAAAGAAAACTTCCTCGGCGTGGTGGAGAAGCCAAAGCTAAGAGCAGCAAACTGAAAATGAGAGCTGGAAATGGCGAACAGAGCAAACACTGCTGATTCTTGCAAAAAGAAATGTAAAAATAGGCCTTGGCCCGGTCCAAGGACAAACTCCCTGCACCACACTGCCTGGATCACAATAAAGTCTCCATGCAAAGTCCGCAGTTCAGCTTTCATCTCTTTGAAAATCAAGCATTCAATGGAAGGACCCATCCTTCTTTGGCACCATGAAATAGATGGCATACCAGACTGCTCCATTTGGTGAAGGGAACAGGGCAATCACCTGTATACTGAGCAATCTTTGCCGCACAGCCTTTATGGTAGCCCTTCTTGGTCACAGAGCCACATGGAGAGCCAATGAAAGCATCCAGGATAGGCTCCTTTCATTCTAGGACATAGCCATGCTGAATTATATCTAGCACCCAGTCCTCGGTGACCCAGGCTCACTCCTGGTAGCAAAGGCATAGCATGTTTCCCACAGGAGTCATCCATAAATGTGCCCCAAACCTGTTATTACACTGGACAAGAGGTAGATCTGGAGATGGTAAGCTCCCAGAGTCCTCTAACCCCACGAAAGGGCTGAGCCACAGAATAAAAACCAGAGGATGAAGAAAAGGTGGACTTTCTGGAATAATACAGACAGGAATCCCGAGCACTCTGGGGTTTCAGGTGCCAGAAATGAAGATAATGCCTGTGCCCATTCGCTTTCCATACCCCTTGGGCCAATCCTCTGGGAGCTATGAGGTTTGCTCTCACCTCAATCCTTTATCAACTTCTCCAAATCCTCCCAAAACAAAAGCTTCCCCTTAAAGGCAAGCCGGGGCAGGTAGGAGTTGGAGGCTGAGTCCGCTGCCTAATGGCAAATTCACAGCCAGCATCACACTACCATCAAGACCATCTCTTTAGCTGCCAAGCAGACTAGATCATACATGACATCCGATAGAAAAGCTGCTGCCAATTCCAGGAGGATGGAAATGTCATCCAGAGGAAGCAAATGAATCCACTGAAGGAGAGCTCAGTCATCAGACCCCTACATACTGCTAACTACCCATACACGTTACATCTTACTAACTCCAAAAGGAAGCTCTCTTTGGTACGATGCAAGTTATTACGCCAAGCATTAGCAGTAACTTTGAGAGACTGAGATCGTACTCCACATACCCTGGGGCTTAGAAGCGAGGTTCACAATTGTCATGGTATCCGCAAAATTATCCAACCAACACAATCTCTTAGCAAAAGTATATTCACTCAAAAGCACCTTTTAATAAAATAATATATATAATGATCAACTCCAAACGGTGGTTAGCAACCAACAATCCATTAATGGGTAAAGAAGACCTCAGGATGGCTATATGCCCTACACTTGGCGAAATAATCACCATAGGGACTATCAGACGCTCACATCACTGGTCTCCAACCTCCCCCATCTTTTATTTAATTATATATAAACACTTTAAACCCAATCACACCAATTCAACACTTACTAATGGATTCAATCCAGATAAATAAGAATTCTAAAAAGTACTTATTTGCTTGCTTTTATATACCGCTTTGTCATAGAAATCAGAGAGGTTTACATGGAACTTTAGAACTCCTGCGCAATGCAGTTTACATGGAACGAGAAACATTTACATATAACAATTGTAATTAACAACAATAAATAATGTAACTATTTACATGTGTAGTATTCTTGTTACTATACAAAGGAGTGAGTGGTAATAGTGTGAAAATGGTGCTAGTCGCTATAATGTAGACTGGAGGAATATATGAGCATTATTACTCATAATTATAGTATTCGGTGAAGATGAATGTCTTGAGATGTTTTCTAAATTGGGTGAGATCTTTCGTTTCTTTTAGGGTAAGGGTATTGGGTATGTTATTCCAAAGGACAGGTGCGTAGAGGAAGAAAGCTCTGTAGGTGGTTGACTGGTTTGCTTTTCTTGCATTTTTATGGATGGATAGAGTGTTTTTCAGGTTCTCTCTTGTTGTCCTTGTGTATTGCTGCATGTTTATTAGTGTGCTTAGGTATGTTGGTGCAATGTTGTATATTATTTTAGAAATGTTAGTAAGGGCTTTGAATTTGATTCTTTGAAGAATCGGGAGCCAGTGGAGGTGGAATAGTACTACTACTATTTAGCACTAATAGAGCGCCATGCACGCAGCGCTGTACAGCTGACCTACAAGAGGCAGCCCACATACAAAAGAGAGAGTCCCTGCCCGTCAGAGTCATGCTCATCAGAGCTTACAATCTAGTCAGAGTAGTACAGAGCATAATTCAATCTAGTCAGAGCAATACAGAGCATTGATGTAATGTGGTCGGATCTTTTGGCAAGCATAATTGTACGTGCAACCGTGTTTTCAGCAAGTTGTAATGGTTTTAGTGTTTTCTTGGGGAGTCCATGAAGTATGCTGTTGCTGTAATCAAAGTGTGGGCAAATCAGTGCTTGGACTACAGTGCGGAAGCTGGAGTGGGAGAGCAGTGGTCTCAGGAGCTGTACCATTTTGGTTTTATGGTAAATTGCACGGGTGGTCATGTGGATTTGTCTGGTTAAGTCAAGCTGTTGATCTAGGTAGATTCCAAGGTATTTTATTTCTTTATTTCCAGTGTTGCATTGTTTACATGGAGTGAGCAGGGAGCGTTGAATGCTTTGTTCCTAGTAATGATGAGTGCTTCAGTTTTCTTCAGGTTGACTGCGAAGTTGACAGAGTTGAACCATGCAGTGATGTCATTGAAGCAGTTGGTGATCTTCTTATAGGAGGGGTCTGAAGTGTCGAAGGTTGTGAATAACATATCATCTGTATAAATCCTGTAGTCGACATTCTTTATGAATTCTCAATATAATAGTTCAACAGTACTCTCAATCTATCAATTCAACAGTATCGTGCAGCAGCGTCTTAGACTTTCAGTCAAAAGTACCAGAACTGACATGTTCTGAAGCCATACTCCGCTCTCCTGCAAACAAACAATGACCAAATATCATCAATTTATCAACCAAACCTAAAAAATAGGATAACAGTTACTTATCTTCAAGCCGTGAATTCCAGGCCAGCAAACACACCCGCCTCGTTCCCAAGGCCAACAGGCATATTAGCTTCACTTTGTTCACACGAATCAGAGTCACAACTCCATCACCCCAATCTTAAAACCCATGATGAAAAACCCAACAAAGATCTTTGTTTCGCCTGTACAGCTTCTTCAGGGGTTTCTAAGATAAAGTATACAGAATGTTCTCCACCACAAACGGCGTCTGACGCATCTGAATTTAAAAGCCCAACCACCAATAGAAACACTCCCTACAAATAACGTAATCCTTAAAGATACACTCACTTCCACTAAACCAAAAAGATTTAAAACCAAAACCAAGTACGGTTGGAACTTCAAACTCCACCCAGCAACATTACATCATATAAACAATGTCCATTCTATTTTATCATTTAATCCATTAGGATCCAATGTATTTAATTTATAAATCCATTGTTGTTCTTTTTTTCAATAGCAAGCGTCCTCTAACCCCCTATGGACATTTAACGGAACATGCTCAAGTACTGGACAGCATAACTCTTCAAAAGCATGCGGCATAGACGAACAATGCATAATCAATTCTGTTTCAGTCTTCACTTTAGTGATACTATATTTGTGTTCTGCCAGTCGCACTTTAAGCGGACACGTGGTTTTTCTATATACAGTTTTAAACATGGGCATCGTAAAGCATACACCACAAAAGAAGTTGTACAGTTTGTACTGCTCTTCAATCTATAGCTTTTATTTTGATGGTGGAAATAAACATCTTCTTCCATTATTGTACAATACAGTGTCCACATTTCACATGCCCTATAATCTCTTCTGAACAGGATGATCGAGGAGCTGCCGAACAAAGTCAGTCCCTAAAATTTCTGCCTCTACTGTAAGCCACACGTAAATGGCTACCAGATAGCTTAGGATGAGTTTGTATAAGTTTCTATCCTTTACGAATCGATGTTGCTATATGGCCCGATAGACTGGAATGCTGCAACACACAAGTAACCTGCGATGCTGGGGGTTGAGAAAGCAGATCAGAACTTGCAGATTTTGGCATTAACAACCACTCACGGTGATTAAATCGTGCTCTCTTGTAAGCCTTATGCAAAACCGAATCAGGATATCCACGTTTTCGAAATTTAGTAAGCATAGCACTTGCTTGCATTTTAAACTCATTGTCAGACGAACAGATACGGCGACATCTTAAGAATCGAGAATATGGCAGACTCCGCTTCAAATGTTCTGGATGAAAAATGCAAAATAGTATTCTTGTCAGTGGGCTTCGTATAGACGGTAGTATGAAAAGCATCACTGGATCTAATAACCTTAATGTCCAAAAAATAAATTAATCGATGCTGAACATCAATTTCAAACAATATTCCCATCGCAACCATTAAGGTAATGATAGAAATCATTCAAAAGCTCCAGTGATCCACTCCACAGTAGAAAGATATCATCAATGTACCTATTCCACCCTATAACATAAGAAGCAAAGCTAGAGGAGTATACCCACTGTCTTTCAAAAAAATCCATATATAAATTTGCCAAAGTGGGTGCAAAAGTAGCACCCATTGCAGTGCCAGAAATTTGCTGAAAAAGTCTTGCTTAAAGACAAAATAATTCCTTTTTAGAGTTAATTCTGTCAAAGTCAACAAAAATTTAGTTGGTCTCATTTCCCATACAGAAGATAAAACTGAAAGTGCAGCATCTTGAGGTATAGATGTATACAAAACCGCCATATCAAGAGTTGCCATCCATGTAATGCATTCAATCTTATCGAAATTCTACAAAATCTGAAGAAAATGTGTTGTATGCTTAATATAGGAAGGAAAGCGTAGTTACTCACCTGTAACAGGTGTTCTCCAGGAGCAGCAGGAATCAGTCCTCACATATGGGTGACGTCGGCGCCGACGGAGCCCTCGCGGAGCAATTTTCCCCAGCTTTCAAAGAAAGCCTTTGGGAATTGCAGCGCGCATGCGCGGTCGCCTTCCCGCCCAAGGGTGCCATCTTAGCCAGTCAGATGACATAGCTAAAAAAGACAGCATAAAAATTTGCAAAAAAACTTAAGCAGATGATTGCAACTCCACGGGGAGGAGGGAGGGTTGTGAGGACTGATTCCTGCTGCTCCTGGAGAACACCTGTTACAGGTGAGTAACTACGCTTTCTCCAGGACCAAGCAGGAAGTCAGTCCTCACATATGGGACTCCCAAGCTTAAGGCTACCGGAGACCCTAAGCACAAAAACGAGCTCCCTCGAGCTCAGCAGCACAGAAGGAAGGAATCTTCGCTGAATTATTACCCACCGGTAGCCCACATCCGGGATGGAGGGTAGGAGTTGCTCATACCTCAAAGAGATTACGGAGGACTGCCTGTCCGAAAGCACTGTCCCTGCGGGACTCCCTCTCGAGACAGTAATGGACCGCAAAAGTCTGGCTCGAAGACCAAGTAGCGGCCCGGCAGATGTCTGCCAGCAGAACAGAGCGGAGGTAAGCCACTGACGTAGCCTTTGCCCGAACGCAATGAGCCGTGACTCGACCTTCCAAGGAGAGTCCGGCTGCCCCATAAGCCCAAGTGATACAGTCCGAAACCCAGATGGACAGAGTACGCTTGGAGACCGGGAGCCCCAATTTATTGGGGTCAAAAGACACAAAAAGCTGAGCAGCTTTACGGTGCTCCCGCGTACGGTCAAGGTAGAAGTTCAATGCCCTTCTACAGTCCAGGGTATGGAGGACCGTTTCAGCTCGGTTGGAGTGTGGTCTGGGAAAGAAGGTCGGAAGTACCACCTCCTGATTGATGTGAAAAGGGGAGACCACTTTTGGAAGAAATTTTGGGTGAGTCCGTAGGACTACCCTATTTTTGTAGAACCGAGTGTAAGGGGGATCAGACACGAGGGCCTGCAATTCACTTACGCGTCTAGCGGAAGTGAGGGCTATCAAGAACAATGTTTTCCAAGAAAGAAAACGGAGAGAACAGGTAGCCATAGGTTCAAAAGGCGGACAGGTGATCCGCTGTAAAACCACATTCAGATCCCAGTCAGGCACTGGCGGGCGCAGAGGTGGTTTAAGCAGAAGGAGACCTCGGAGAAACCTCGCTACAAGAGGGTCGCTGGAAAGAGGTCTGCCGTCCACCGGCACATGATGTGCTGAAAGAGCACTGAGGTGAACTTTGACGGAGTTGGACTTAAGTCCCAGATTAGAGAGGTATAGCAAGTACTGCAGGATCACAGACACCGGGCAGGAGAAGGGATCCTGAGACTGTTGGGTACACCAAACGGAAAAGCGACGCCATTTAAGGGCGTAGCATTTGCGGGAAGAAGGTCGCCGAGAAGCTAGGACGACCTCTTCCACCTCTGCCGGCAGGAGAAGGGGAGCAAGGACTACCCTTCTCAGCAGCCAGGCCATTAGATTGAGAGATCTGAGGTTGGGGTGTAGCAGAGACCCCTGATCCTGAGTGAGGAGATCCGGTTGTAACCCCAGAGGGAATGGATCCTCCACCGCTAATTGCAGCAGGAGTGGAAACCACGGCTGTCTGGGCCAGCGAGGGGCCACCAGGATCATGAAAGCTTTGTCTCGGAGAACCTTGAAAAGAGTTCGAGAGACTAGCGGGATGGGAGGAAAAGCATACAGAAGGTTCTCCGACCATGAGAGTAGAAAAGCGTCTGCCGCAACTCGAAGGGGATGTGGCTGACGAGAGCAGCAGCGAGGAAGTTGCCGGTTGAGAAGGCTGGCAAAGAGATCCATCGTGGGGAGGCCCCACTTTAGAAAGAGCTTCTGAACTACCAAGGGATCCAGGCGCCACTCGTGCGGCTGGAGGATCCTGCTGAGTTTGTCCGCCGGGCAATTTTCTTGGCCTGGGAGATAAACTGCCTTGAGAAGAACGCCGTGACTGACGGCCCAAGAGCAGAGCTTCTGTGCTTCCCGACAGAGAAGGAAGGAGCCCGTGCCCCCCTGCTTGTTCACGTAGAACATGGCAACTTGATTGTCCGTCTGGACAAGGACGGACTGGTGAGAGGTCAGGTGGGAGAAGGCCTTGAGAGCCAGGCGGATCGCTCTGAGCTCCAGGAAGTTGATCTGCTGAGCAGACTCCCACGTGGTCCAGAGGCCCTGAGTACGTGCCCCTTGGCAATGTGCTCCCCAGCCCAGGAGGGATGCATCTGTCGTCAGCACCTGGGCCGGCTGAGGTGACTGAAAAGGCATGCCGAGTACCAGGTTCGGCCGATGAAGCCACCACTGGAGAGACGAGGCCAGCGGCTCGGAGACGCGCACTAGGTCTGCTAGGCCGCCTGTGGCTTGCTGCCACTGCCTGCGAAGACACCATTGAGCAGGCCGCATATTCAGGCGGGCATTGGGGGTCACATGGACGGTGGAAGCCATATGGCCGAGTAGTCTCAGGAAGCGCCTGGCGGGGACCAGGGGTTGGCTGCGAAAATGGTCGGCCAGGTCCATGAGCCGTTGAGCCCTGTCGAGCGGTAGGAACGCTCGTGCCTGAGGAGTGTGCAGCCTTGCGCCAATGAACTCGAGATCCTGTGAGGGGAGCAAAGTGGACTTTGCGAAGTTTATAACAAAGCCCAAGTACTGCAGAAGAGTCACCGTGCGGCGTGTGGCGTTGGTGACCTCCGGAGCGGACGCTGCTCTGATGAGCCAGTCGTCGAGGTACGGAAAGACATAGAGGCCGTGAAGCCGGAGATGGGCCGCCACCACCGCGAGACATTTTGTGAAGACTCGCGGTGCGGAGGACAGGCCAAAGGGCAGTACTCTGTACTGGTAATGATTTCCTGCCACCACAAACCTTAGGTATTGGCGGTGGCTTGGGTGGATGAGGATGTGCGTGTAGGCATCCTTTAGATCCAAGGAGCATAGCCAATCTCCCTGCTGGAGGTAGGGCAGAAGGATTCCAAGGGTAAGCATTTTGAACTTTTCCCGCACGAGGAACCTGTTGAGGTTGTGCAAGTCCAGGATGGGTCTGAGGCCTCCTGTCCTTTTTGGTACTAGAAAGTACCTGGAATAAAAGCCTTGACCTCTCAGGTGGTGGGGCACCGGTTCCACCGCCTCTTCCTGTAGAAGACCTGCTAACTCCTGAAGGAGTAAGTCCCCGTGCAGAGGGAGTCGTGGAGGTTCTCCCGGGAAATAGGAGGGAGGGACCTGGTGGAAGTGGAGAAGATAGCCTTCTCTTACGACTTGAAGCACCCAGGCATCTGAAGTGATGCTGGACCACCTGTGGGCGAAGTGAACCAGCCGGCCTCCGGTGCTGGGAGGAGCCAGCGGAGGGGGAGAGGCTATGCTTAAGGAGTCAAAAGCCCCCACCCTGCTGAGCAGGGGCTGGTGGTGCAGGCTTGGGGGCTTGCTGCCTACGGGACCCGTTACCCGTCCCTTGGCCTGCTGGCCCTGTTGGGGAGCTGCAGGGGCCTGATATTGGGGGTAGTGTTTGTAGGCAGCCGCCTTTCTCGGGTAAAAGGACTTCTTTCCCGAGCCCTTCTTTTTCTGGGAAGGGGCGGAGGTCTTCCTAGAAAGCCTAGTCCTGGTGAGAGTCTCCGTCTCGATTTGTGCAGCCTTTTCAGCCATGGGCTTGCCAAAGAGGTTTTCGCCTCGGCAGGGGACATCGACCAACTTGTCCTGCACCCAGGGCTCAAGGTCAGACGACTGAAGCCAAGCCTGTCGGCGGGCACCGATGCCGGCTGCGGCCACTCAAGCCGACGCTTCAAAGCCATCATAGGCTGCACGGGATATGAATTTTGAGCATTCCCGAATGCCAGTGGACAAGGCCAGGAACCTCCGCAAAGGTTCCTCGGACAAACCAGCGGAGAATCCGGCTAGCTCTTTAGCCAGGTCTCGGAGATACATGCCCATGTATAGCTGGTAGGTCTGGAAACGACACGCAAGCATAGAGCCCTGGAAACACTTCTTACCAAGGCCATCCAGGTTACGGGCCTCCCTGCCAGGAGGCACCGAGGAGTGCATCTTCTGGCTCTTAAGACGATGCATGGCCGATTCCACTACCATGGAATGGTGTGGTAGCTGTGCTTTTTGGAAGCCAGGGCTCTTGCGGACTCGATAGATAGAATCGACCCGCTTGCTCAGGACCGGCGAGGAGGCCGGACTCTCCCACATGCGGAAGAGAGTAGTCGTTCCAGCATGGGAGGAACCGGTACAGTAAAGTGTTCCCTGGCGGGAGAGTCATACTGGAGGGCGTCAAGCTCTTCGGCTCGAGGCTCCTCCTCGGGATCCGCAGGGAAGGCCAAAGCCTTGGCCATATCCCTGACGAAGTCCGAGAACCGGGCATCCTCCGGGGGGGACTGCTTCCGAGGTTCGGACTCAGGTGAGTCCGAGGGGACACACCGAGTCCGAAAAGAATCAGGTGACTCTTCCTCTTCAGACTCCCAGACCGACTCCGACGAGGAATCGGTGGGGTCGGCACGGGCAGGCCGCGGCGCCTGCCGCCCCGACGCCGAGGGAGTCGGCGTCGGCGACCTCGGTCCCGAACGGGAGGCCGAGGGTGACCTCGACCGAGGATCGACTCGAGTTCGCATGGACTCGAGGATCGGCTCGGTCTCCGGGGTCGACTTAGACGTCGACGTCCCGGCGGTCGGGGCAGCGGCGCCAGCGAGGCTAGCGAGCAGTGCCCGCTGCTGGTCCATGAAGGCAGACAGTCTGCTCTCCAAGGCCGTCAACCTGAGTCCGACCTCAGGTGACCCAGCAGCCCCCGACTCGGGCCCCGACGGCGTCGGGCCCGACGTCGGCGGTCTCGGAGGCGAGTCCAGGAGGACCACAGGACTTACCCGAGCAGGCAGCTCCGACTCCAGGCGAGGTCGCTTCGAGAGGTGCTCCTTCTCCAAGGACCCGGGACGGCTATCGGGGCTATGCGACCTGGCCCTCGCGGAGCCAGGAGCGTCCACCGACGCCGCCCTCGCGGGTTTCACCTTCCGTCGATGGTCCCCGGAGGGAGAACCCCTGTCGGAGGAACTCCGGCGACGGTCCGAGCTGGAACCTCTGGACGCGGAGGCCTCCGACGAGGTCCGGGTACGGCTGGGGTCAGCGAAGATCCTATCCCGCTGATGCCGCCGACTTCTCAACGCTTTGGATGACATTTTGCCGCAGGCCCCACAGATCATTTCTTCATGATCCGGGCCCAGGCAGCGGAGGCAATTGTCGTGTGTGTCAGTTAGTGACATATTTCGGTCACACTGACCACACCGCTTGAAACCACTGGCAGCCATCGGGGGAAAAAGGGCCCCTGCAAGGTCAAAGGACCGGGCTGCCAGGGAAAAACCGAAAATGAAACTGACAAAGTCAGAAAAACCGAAAAAGAAGAAGAGGACTCGTGACCGGCGTCGCGAGTCCGGGCGGGAAAAAGACCGGCGTCGAACCGAAGAAAAAAAGAGAAAATTACGAATAAAATCAACTTTTTCGTGGGGACACGACGGGTACGTCTGTAGGGCTCCGCGGAAAAAAGAAGACTGGCTAAGATGGCACCCTTGGGCGGGAAGGCGACCGCGCATGCGCGCTGCAATTCCCAAAGGCTTTCTTTGAAAGCTGGGGAAAATTGCTCCGCGAGGGCTCCGTCGGCGCAGACGTCACCCATATGTGAGGACTGACTTCCTGCTTGGTCCTGGAGAATCCTGGGTACCTCATCCTTTTAGTGCATATCATAAGTATATCCCAACCCGTTCCAGCAAGGAATCATTGCTGGAAAGAATTGGCCATCCTGGAGGATTTACCAAATTTTTATGCACTTTAGGTAAGATGTAAAAAGCAGGCACTTTTGGAAATAATGGGGTCAAGAATTTTTTCTCTTTCTCAGTCAAATATCCACACTGCAATTATTCAGTGGTAATATTGGATAACAATTCCTGGAATTCCACCGTTGGATCTACTTGTAAACGCACATAATGAGAAGTATCATTCAATTGCCTAAGAACCTCTTTCTCATAACACAGGTACACTACCAAAAAACTGCCTCCAGTTTTGCAACTGATTCCTATAGATTTTGGGGTGCTGAATCCAGGAAAAATAGCCAAAATGTTCCATCACGTCACGTTTTCTTGCAAAATTAGATTTCTTACCCATATAAGGAATGTTCACATAATTTCTTTTTAGCCCGACTGCAGTTTATTTTCTTGGCCCAAAATAGAGGCTGTAATGGTTAACTAACTAGAAACACTCCCTCATGATATTTTAGAGTGTTTTGTATTCATTTTATACATTAACAGGACAATTGGGAGGCGGGGGGCTAAATCCAGTACTCGCGCTGGCGCATGTTCTTTCCTGTTCGCCTCGCCTAGTTCACTCGCTCAAACACGGTGGTTGCGACATGAACGTTCCTGTCAAATTTTAGTTTCTTGCAAGTTCATTATTACCTTTTGTTTGCTCAGTCGTAATCCAGCTTTATTCCGAAGTGGTTCACTACAGTTGTAGTTTGCAGTGCTGTGTATTTGTGATGGCTCACAGAGCCAGAGGTTGCGTCAACTCTCCGGACAGTTTTTGTTTTATTTGTGGGGAATATACCGTGAAAAAGCGGCAGAGGAACATTTCTGCATTTATTAAAAAAGTATATTTCGCCTATTTCGGTTTGAAGTTAGGCGATCAAGACAAACCGTGGGCTCCTCACAAAGTGTGCAAGACATGTGAGGAAGATCTACACTTATGGATGAAAGGTAAAAAACAAGCATTTCGTTTCGGAAAAAATAAGAACGTAATAAGTTACCCCAACCTTCCCTCAGCAATTAGGCCTATGCCTCATAGCAACGAAGTACCTGTGCCTGAACCACCAAAATCTTTGGATCATATTTGTGTGGACGGTTCTGATCATGATGAGACTCATCAGATGGCTTTTCCCGATGAGTCCGGTACTTCTGAGTTTGAAACTGAACCAGATCCGAAACCTGAACTTTTCTCTCAAGCTGAATTGAATGATTTAGTCCGGGATTTAGGACTCCCAAAAGATGCTGCCCAACTGCTAGGTTCTCGGCTTAAACAGAAAAATCTATTGTCACCAGGAACAACTTTTTATTGGTACCGCAACCGCGAGACACAATTTTTGAAGTATTTCAGCAAAGAGGAAGATTTGGTATTTTGCAACGATATATACGGAGTGATGGAAAAGTTTAAACTCAAGTATGATCCTGCTGAATGGCGGCTGTTCATTGATTCGTCAAAAGACAGCATAAAAGGTGTTCTTCTTCATAATGGCAACACATTCGCTTCAGTTCCTATTGCTCACTCTGTTATTCTCCAAGAAAAATACGAGAATTTGGCCCTGATTCTTCAGAAGATTCGTTATGATGAGCATAAGTGGATGATTTGTGGAGACTTTAAAATTCTATCCATGCTATTAGGGCAGCAATCCGGTTTCACCAAATATCCCTGCTTCCTTTGCTTGTGGGATAGCCGGGCCCGCGACCTACACTGGGGGAAAAAAGACTGGCCAATTCGGGAGTATGAGAGACCCGGTGAGAAAAATGTTCATGAGAGCTTGGTACCTCGTGATAAAATTCTATTACCACCTCTCCACATTAAGTTGGGTCTCATTAAGCAATTCATCAAGTCCCTTCCAAAAGATGGTGAGTGCTTTCGTTACCTTTGCTCAAAGTTCCCACGACTTTCTGAAGCAAAGCTAAAGGAAGGAGTGTTTGTTGGCCCTGATATAAGGAAACTCATTTCAGATGGAGCATTCGCTGAAACGATGTCTGAGAAGGAAAAAGAAGCCTGGGATTCCTTCAAGGATGTTGTTCTCAAATTCTTGGGGAACAGGCGGGATGAGAACTATAAGGATATTGTTGCCAGGATGCTCAATGCCTTCAAAGAACAAGGCTGTAACATGAGCCTGAAAGTCCATTTCTTGCACTCCCATGTGAACTACTTTCCCGAAAACTTGGGGGCGTACAGTGAAGAACAAGGTGAAAGGTTTCACCAGGACATCAAGGACGCAGAGAGAAGGTACCAAGGAAGATGGAACACCACTATGATGGCTGATTTCTGCTGGTTGCTGCTGCGGGAAACCCCAGATGAAAAATACGCCAAGCAGCGCACCAAGAGAAGCATTCGGGGAAGAAGAAACGGGCCCACCAGGAGATTGATTGACCCAAGAATGACTTTAAAATCTAAACTGTGTTGACAAATATCGTGTTTTTACTAAACTTTGAAATAAAAATTTGCTAGTTATTACCACAGTGTCGGATCTCATTTATTAGAATTTTATTTTCACACCATCGGGTGTTTGTCTTCATGTATTGCAATGGTGCGGTTTGCGTTTTCTATTCTTACATACATACCTGTACAACATTTTTTGCACATTTCTTTGCTTTGCTTTGTGTCTAACCTCGCTCTTATATGCTCAATGTTTGTGCACATGTATGTGGCTGTTTTAAGTGCAGACAATTTTGCTACCATCACAGTGTGTTTTGTTGACATTACTCTATTCTTATGTGCTGCCTTGTTACAATTTTCTTTATTCTTATTTGAATAACTACTAAACAATTAGTATAAAGAATTCATCCAAGAAACTTTTATCTCGATAGCACTCAATCTGAAACGTTCACCTCAAACTGCTAACCCAATGTAGCAAAAAATCTGTACGTGATGGAGCAAATTGGTTACCAGATTTGGATTCAGCGCACCAAAAAACGTAAAAATCAATCGAAACATTAGAGGCAGTTTAAAAAAAATTTTTTTAGTGTACCTGTGTAATCAACTGTGTTTAAAACCCCCACCTCACCTCCTTTATCAGCTGTTATCCTATTTTTTAGGTTTGGTTGATAAATAAGTGATATTTGGTCCTTGCTTGTTTGCAGGAGAGCGGAGTACGGTTTCAGAATGGGTCAGTTCTGGTACTTTTGACTGAAAGTCTAAGACGCTGCTGCACGATACTGTTGAATTGATAGATTGAGAGTATTGTTGAACTATTATATTGAGAATTCATCAAGAATCCTGAAAAGTACTTATCTGGATTGAATCCATTAGTAACTGTTGAATTTGTGTGATTGGGTTTAAAGTGTTTACATATAATTAAATAAAAGATGGGGGAGGTTGGAGACCAGTGATGCAAGCGTCTGCTAGTCCCTATGGTGATTATTTCACCAAGTGTAGGGCATATAGCCATCCTGAGATCTTCTTTATCCATTAATGGATTGTTGGTTGCTAACCATCATTTGGAGTTGATCATTATCTATATTATTTTATTAAAAGGTGCTTTTGAGCGAATATACTTTTGCTAAGAGATTGTGTTGGTTGGATTAATTAGGCTCTTAGATAGTCTGTTTTTTGTGTGATCCGCAAAATTATCCCATTTGGAGAAACTGCTCCAAGAGAACAAAGGAAATTCAAAACTGACTCTTCAGGAGAGCTTCCATCTTGCAATCCAAGTGATCTTTTAGGGTTACACAACCCTCCAATGGTGTCCCCTTCATGACCGCTGTAACATGCACATCCACCTGAGGCATGCTGAACCGCATGATGAAATCCTCCTGTGGCAGGGCATAGAGCTAATTAATGACCTTGCAAGAGGGGGTGTACCTCTGCCATCTATTCTGCTGCCAGAAGATCAGTCAACCACAAAGCAGAAGATATCTGAGCAACCAGTGCCACCAGTTCATCCTTCCTGAACAGGCCGATAAAGCATAGTTACTCATCTGTAACAGGTGTTCTCCGGGGATAGCAAAAATCAGTCCTCATATATGGGTGACGTCGGCATCGACGGAGCCCACATGGATTCACTCTCCAGCTTTCAAAGAAAGTCTTTGGCAGTTAGACTGTGCATGCGCAGTCACTTTCCTGCCCAAGTGTGCCATCCTACCTCAGTAGATGGCGTAACTTAATCAAGCATAAAAAGATCAAACAACTCCACAGGGAGGAGGGAGGGTTCTGCGGACTGTTTCCTGCTGTCCCTGGAGAACACCTGTTACAGGTGTGTTAACTATGCTTTCTCCAGGAACAAGCACAAAGTCAGTCCTCGCATATGGGACTCCCCAGTTACGGCTAACGAAAAAACCTGTAGAAGCCATAGGCGATCCAAAAGGCAAACCGTGAAAGGTGGCAAGGAGCACTGAATGGCTTGAAGTCCAGTGATGCAGCCTGAACATTGATGATGGAATCAGTTCTCTGGTAGCCTGGACACAAAAGACTAGAGGGAAAGAGTTGCATTATTTCCCAAAGAGGTGACGAAGTACTGCCTGGCCGAAGGCACCATCGTGCCAAAAGCTCTTCTCCAAGCAGTAATGTGCTGCGAAAGTATGTACCGAAGAACAGTTGGCAGTCCAGCATGTGTCCAGCAGAGGCACCGAACACAGTTGAGCCACTGAGGCCACCATAACATGTACATTATTCGCGGTAACATGACACTCCAGCGAGAGCCCAGCCTGCTCATAAATGAACAAGATGCAGTCTGCCACTCAGGTAGACAGGGTACACTTAAGAGACCGCAACCCCACGCCTGCTGGTTTCACAGGAGACAAACAGTTGTGACGAGCCTTCTTGCAATCCAGGGTGTGCAGTGAGACCTCCACTCGGGATGTGTGAGACATGGGGAAGAAGGTGGGAAGGACCACCTCCTGGTTCATGTGAAAAGTGACCACCACCTTAGGCAGGAATTTCGGGTGGGTCCACAGAACGACCCTGTTCTTGTAAAACCTGGTGCAGGGCGCATGGGCAATCAACGTCTGTAGGTCATTAACTCGCCTGGCTGAAGTGAGGGCTACCAGGAACACCACTTTCCAGGACAAGAACTTGAGATGGCACGTAACCAGAGGTTCAAAAGTGGGAGCCATAAGTTTCCAGAGAATTACGTTCAGGTCCCACGCCACCAGTGATGGGCGGTCGGAGGGCTACGAGAGGAGAAATCCCTTCATGAAGAGGCCCGAAATGGGGTGCAGAGATAGGCTGGCCGTTGACGAGGTGGTGATGTGCTGCTAAGGGCTGAGGTGCACCCTGTTGGAGTTGGACTTTAAACCAGCCCGGGATAGGTGCAGAAGATAATGCAGGATGTCCTGCACTGAGCAAGAGAAAGGGTTGAGGTTCCCGTCTGCGCAGCAAAGAGAATCTATGCCATCTGAAGGCGTACGCACCGCACATTGAGTCCTTGCGTGATGCCAGTAGGATGTCCTCCACCGGTGCGCCTTTCAGCATCCACGCCATCAGGGTGAGGAACTGGAAGTTGGGATGAAAAAGGATCCCGTCCTCCTGCAAGAGCAAGTCCAGATCCTGGCTCAGAGGTATTGGGGCCGCTTAGGACAGCTGCAGGAACAGAGGGAACCAGTGTTGCCAGGGCCACCGAGAGGCAATAAGGATTACAGAGGCCCATTCCAACTGAACCTTGAGCAGTGTCTTCGGAACCAGAGGAGTAGGCGGGAATGCATACAGCAGGCTCCTGGACCAAGACAGGAGAAAGGCGTCCGCCACCACTCATTCTGGAGCTGGCATCCGGAAGCAGAAGTATGGCACCTGCGCCTTCTCGGGACTGGCAACGAGGTCCAACACCGGGGTCCCCCAACTTCGAAAGAGAGAGTCGGCCACCACAGGGTTGAGGTGTCACTCGTGAGGCTGTAGATCGACTCAGCAGGATCCTTCAAACAGATTGTCCTGCCCCAGCAGATAGACCATCCAGAGGAGTATGCCCTTCTCTGTTGGGAGGCAGTTCACCTGTGGACCTTCACCAAGGAGAAGGTATGAGCCCGTTCCCCCATGCTTGTTGATGTATAACATGGCAATTTGGTTGTCTGTTTGAACGAGCACAATCTGGCCCGTCAGGTGGACCTGCAACACCCAAAGGGCGTTGACACTGCTCTGAGTTCCAGGAGGTTGATCTGAAGAGTACTTTCCTCCCAAGTCCAGGTGCCCTGAGATTGTAGGCCATCGCAGTGGACTCCCCAGCCGAGCTTGGAGGCGTCTGTAGTCAGGATGCGTTGGGCCAGTGGGGCCTGGAAGGGTAGGCCGGCCATGAGAGTTTATCTGTTCTGCCACCAGGCAAGAGAGGCCGCCAGAGGCTGTGTGTTCTGGACCTGATCCTCCAGTCGGCCCATGAGAGCTGAGAGTCCACTGGGCCTGTCACATTCGTAGATGGACTTGCGGAGTTACATGAACCATCGAGGCCCTGTGCCCACACATGCGCAGCAGGAGACAGGTGGAGGCCAATGAGCAACTCTGTACCTCCCTTGCTAGGGGCACCAACCACCACGCCCTGTCCAGAGGGAGGTAGACTCTGGCCTGGGTGGAGTCCAGAAGGGCTCCTATGAACTCCAGGTGTTGGGTTGGTGGCAGATGAGACTTTGGGAAGTTGACCACGAACCCCAGATGTTGCAGTATCCAGACGGTGTGGTGGGCCGCATGACGTACCTCCTCTGGCAAGCTGGCCTTTAGAAGCCAGTTGTCCAGATAAGGGAAGACAAAGATTTCCAAGCAAGCGGAGGTAAGTGGCAACTACTGCCAGGCATTTGGTGAACACCCATGGGGCCAAGGGGAGGCTGAAGGGGAGCACCTGGCACTGGTAGTGGTGGCCTCCGATGATGAAGCGGAGGTACCGATCAGGATATGGGTGTAGGCATCCTTAAGATCCAATGAGCATAACCAATCTCCCTGCTTGTGGTAGGGCAGCAATGTTCCAAGGTATAGCATCTTGAACTTCTCCTTGACCAGAAAGTGGTTTAGGTCCCAAAGATCCAGGATGGGCTGAAAGCCCCCCTGTATTTTTTGGAATGAGGAAGTACTGGGAGTAGAATCCATGCCCAGAGGGCCGAGGGACTGGCTCTATGGTCTGATCCCTGAGCAGGAAGCTCTCTGTGCAGGGAGGTCATGGGAAGTTCCACTGGAAAGAAGGGAGGAGGTGTCTGGTCAAAATGCAGAGGGTAACCTTCCTGCACCACTGGCAGCACCCAGGCGTCAACTGTGATGCTCAGCCAGAGGTGAGTGAAGTGAACCAGACCTCTTCCCATGTGCCTTGGGCTCTGGTCCTCAGGTTGAAGAAGGGCTATGCCCAAGGAGTCAAAAGCTCCGACCCACCACAGGCTGTGGCTGGGGCACTGTTTGGGGCATGGGAGCCTTCTGCTTAGGGGGGCCTGCTGACCCTGTTGGGAAGCCTGATAGGCCGAAAATTGGGGAAATTTTCTGTAAACTTTCCTGCTGTTCGAATGGGAGGGCTTTTTACCCGAAGCCTTATGATGGGAAGGGTCTGCCCTCTTCCAGGACAGCCTAGTCCTAGTCAAGAACTCTATCTCCAGCTCGACCACTTGTCTGTCATGGGTTTGCCAAAGAGGTTCTCTCTTCGGCAGAGACATTGGTCAGCTTGTCCTATACCCTTTCCTCCAAGTGTAACCAAGCAAGGCGGCAGACACTAATGCCCAATGCAGCTACATGAGCCACCGGCTCAAAGTCGCCCCAATACAAGCATTGTTGAACCTGTGTCTTTTAAGGAAACTGCTAGCTACCTGTGACCTAGATTGGCCACTGTTGGAAACAGGATACTGGGCTTGATGGACCTTGGTCTGACCCAGTATGGCATATCTTATGTTCTTAGTCTGAAATTTGGAGCATTCCTTGACCATGGAGACAAGGGTCCGGAAGTGCTCAAGAGGTTCATCCACTAGTCCAGCAGAGAACTCAGCGAGCTCCTTTGCCAGGTCCCTCAGGTACATGCCCATGCACAGCTGGTAAGCCTAGATGCGGGCCACAAGCATCGAGCCCTGAAAACACTTTCTACCAAAACCATCCATCCATCCATGGTGCGGGCCTCCCTACCAGGGGGCACCGAGGAGCGTGTCTTCTGGTTCTTGATCCAACACATGGTTGACTCCACCACCATGGAGTTGTGAGGCAACTGTTTTCTGAAAGCCAGAGCTCTTGCCAACTCGATACTGGGAATTGAGGCGCCGACTCACTATTAGCAATGTCACCGGGGTTTCCCTCATCCTGAACATAAAAGTGTTCCAGGATGGAGGAAATTGGCACCATCAGGAGGGGCCTCGTACTGAACAATCTCCAGGTGCTTGGCACGAGGCTCGTCCTCCACTCCACTATGGCTAGCGACATTGAGGAATTCGAGGTCCTTGGGTGGGGATCTATGGCGCTTCTGGGGGGGGGGAGGAAGAATGGCTCAGAAGGGACATCCCTGTTCAGCATGGTGTCGGGCGATTCATCGTCTGTCTCCCAGCCCGACAGAGTCAGACGAGACCTCGAGGCCCAGATGGTCATCGGGTCGATGAAGCACCGGTGCAGAGGGAAAATGATGCCTCACACACCAACCCCAAGGTGCTCGGGGGAGAGTTGCATCTTGAGCGGGAGCCACACCGACACAGCTCCAAATGGGTAAATCCCTCCAGGACAAGTTGGACCACCAGAGGCACAATGGCAGCTTCCTGGCATGCTTGCAAGGTTCAACATGGCAAAAAAGGAAAAAAAGCACAAGCAAACACCACAAAAAGAACAGTGGAGGGAAAAAGCACAGGCCACGAAGAAAAGAACCGCAGAATAAAGAGAGGCTCACACTGTAAAGACAGCACCATCGCAAAAAAACCGGAAGTAACAAGAGAATCCCAACACCAGACAGACCAGTCAGGGAAACCCAAAAAGGGGTTTTCACATCCTCCATCCACCTACATAGGCCCGGGGTGGGCCCTACTGCCCAAAAAAACAACTTTATAAAATGTGATGCTGCGTAATACAGCAACATAGAGAGCCAAGAACAGCCCCATAAGACATAATGAGCAGAAAGGGGAAAAATACCATTAAAAAATATGAAAAGCAGTTTAGCAAGCAGGTATCAAGAGATAAGGGGGGGGGGCCTGGGATCAACTTACCAGCCCCCCCTTCAGGGGCCCCATGAAGGTCCATCTGCTTCTCTCTGGTTCACTAAGCACTAGGAACCAGTGGATCAGACACAGGGTGTACTCACACCCAGAAACACCAGACAGAGGGTGGCTGTCAGCTCCAGGAGACAAGGCATACTCATGCCCCAAGCAATGTCGAGCCTTACCGGATTTGATCACAATGACCACAGAAAGGAGTGCATCCCAGGCAAATCCATCCTATCTACACTGCAATACCCTTCCACACACCTTGCTACATACTAGAAGTAGACAAATACTGGTTTCTCTCTGTGCTGTAACAGCATATATATGTAGTGATGACATAACTAGAAGTTCCTCAAGTCTGCCTCCGCCAGCTGGCAAGGGAGCATAACCTATTCATTTGGACTGGTTTAGCAGGATAAAGAAGCCGCAGTTTCCCCCAAATCCACCTGGTTAAAGAGAAATTAGACTTACCTGCTAACTGTTGTTCCTTGAGAATCTCCAGTCCAGTCCCGCACCTCTGGGTAGTGCACCTCCTCCAGCAGCTTGGAGACTGAGCATGTCATTGTTTTGATAACACTAGTGTACATATGCAGCTGGCACCGTCCACCAGCCCCAGTACCTATTGACAAAGCAGACTCAGAGGAGCAACAAATAAGTAGTTAAACATGCAACAAACACTTCTATGTCTAAATAAACTAGTACCCCCTCAATCCCCTGGAAAGGATACCCCGCCCCCCCCCCCCCGCCCCCACAGGATGGGGAGGCCTACCTGTTTAGCGCTTGAGCAACTCCAACCAGCGGGAAGCGAGCAAGCCAACAGCTCTTCTGGTCACCCCTCCCCGGCTCCCCCCAGGCCACTTCCTCCACCAAGGGAACCAGCTTCAGGACTGGGGTGTGCATAGATTATCACAGAAAGCACTCAGGGAGGGTTCCGGGACTGGACTGGAGTTCCTCAAGGAACAACAATTAGCAGGTAAGTCTAATTTCTCTTTCCTTATCGTCCCTTCAGTCCAGTCCCACACCTCTGGGATGTATCAGAGCAGTTAAACTAATGGGAGGGACCCGCACAACCAGCCTGAAGCACGGCCGATCCGAAACGAGCGTCCCCCGCCACCTGGACATCCATGCAAAAATGTTCAGATGAAGTATGCCACCCTACAGATCTCCACCGGCGGAACTAAACTATACTCTGCTGACAAGGCTGCCTGAGCCCTCGTGGAATGCGTCTACAACTCCGCCGGCACTGCTCTACCCTTCAAGATGTATGCAGGCATGATAGCCTCACTGATCCATCTGGAAATGGAGGCTTAGCGGCCGTCTCACTTTTGCGCAACCTGCCAAACAGAACCAACAGACGAGAGGTAGATTTGAGAGTCGTCAGCATAGAGATGATAGTGAAAGCCATGGGAAGAGATAAGGGCACCAAGGGATTGGGTATAGAGAGAGAAGAGGAGCAGACCTAAGACAGAACCTTGAGGTACACCCACAGGTAAAGGGGTAGAAGAGGAGGAGGAGGAGCCACCGAAGTACACACTGAAAGAGCGGTGGGAGAGATAGGAGGAGAACCAAGAAAGTACAGAGCCTTTGAAACCGAGTGAAGACAGGGTGATAAGAAGAAGATTGTGGTCAATGGTGTCAAAGGCAGCAGAGAGATCCAGAAGAATGAGGACAGAATAAAAGCCTTTGGACTTCAGCATGGTAGGAAGGGCTGGGGGCACTCCCCAGGAACACCCTCAATCTGTACCCAGGTAGGTAAAAGGATCCCCAGCACAGTGCACCTCCACAGGCTCAGGCACATAGCACTAGAGTACTTGAACTAAAATAAAATAAAATCAAACCAGAATCTAATTAACTGAAACTGAAATTAAAAAGAAACTGCAAATGGCCCCCTAGGAAGAGGCTGCTCTGTCCTGCTTTATTCTCCGGTGGCTGCCTCTCCCAGGCACCCAAAACACAGCAGGGGGTTAAACACATGCGGGCCTGAATAAGAAGAAACCGCACCTAAATGCAGCAGGGGGAGTTTCCCACACCGCTGCAGGCTCCCAAACATGTGGCTGCAGGCCGCTCTTTGTCTCCTCATGTTCTGGCGGTTGCTAGAGGTTTCTGCTGTCCTCCCCCCCCCCCCCTCCCCGCCACTCTTACCTTGGAGCCTCTTTGCCACATGGCTTTTCTAGCCCTCGCGCTCGGCCTTCCTTCCCAGCTTTGGCGCTGAGGGGGTGTGACGAGGGGGTGTGACGAGGGGGTGTGACGAGGGGGTGTGACGAGGGGGTGTGACGAGGGGGTGTGACTCGGGGCTGCTAGCTTTCACTCCTGTCAAGCAACTGCAGCCCCTGCAGCAGCTCCTCCAAAATCCTGGGGAGGGGAGAGGGGGAAGAAGGAATATCCTCCCCTCAGCCCTGTTGTCCCCCAGGTCCTCTCTGGTCCTTCTGGTTTATTTTATTTATTTATTCATTTATTTTACTTCTGCCTTTAAAAACAAAGAAACCTGCACCATAACAGGGGAAATAAAAGTAAACTCTAAACCTATCTCCTTAGCTGTCTCTTCAGTGAGTCCAGCACCCTGGCTCACAACCTCCTCCAGCTGCTTGGAGACTGAGCTTACTGGGGCTGGTGGGCGGTGCCAGCTGCATATGTACACTAGTGTCAACAAAAAGATGACATGCTCAGTCTCCAAGCTGCTGGAGGAGGTGCACTACTCAGAGGTGCGGGACTGGACTGGAGGGGACGATAAGGAACAACATTTAGGCTGGTTAGGGCAGCAGCCTGGAACCAGAAAGGCCAACAGTTCAAATCCCACTGGTACTTCTTGTGGCCTTGGGAAAGTCACTTAACTCTCTACTGTCTCAGGTACAAACTTAGATTGTAAGCCCTCCAGGGACAGGAAAAACCAACAGTACCTAAATGTAACTTGCTTTGAACTACCACTAGAAAGGTGTAAGCTAAAATACTAATAAATAAATTGTGGTCTTTTCCTCCAGGAATATGTCCAAAGCTTTTTTTAAGCCCAGCTACACCATATCCACTGGCAAATTCCAAGCACAATTGTGCACCTAGTCTAAACATATTTTCTTCGATATGTATTAAATATGCTACATAGCATTTCATAGCATGTCCCTTCACCTTTCTACTTTGTAAAGAGTAAACACCAATTCATTTTGACATGCTCCATCCTACTCATCATTTAACAGACCTCTATCATGTGTTATCCATGCTTTCTTCAATTCAGATACAGTCCTTTTCCACCAACTACAGTGGGAGGCTATTCACACATCTACCACCCTTTCTTTAAAGGAGCATTTCCTCAGAATACTCCCGAGTCTATCCTCTTTCAATTTCATTCTATGCCCTCTTGTTTTAGAGTTTCCTTTCAATTTAAAATCATGCCTTCTGTGCATTTAGGTATTAGAGGTGTTTCCAGGTCTATGTTAATCTCATCCCTCCTGCTTTCCTTCCAACGCTTACATATTAAGATTGTTAAGTCTGTGCCCATATGCTTTATGAGGGAGATCACTGACCGTTTTAAGTGGCTGTCCCCTGCACAGATTCAAACCTGTTTTTTTTTTTAGAATTTTGTTATGTTTTTTTGGGGGGGGGGGTTGTTTTTTCTTTAAGTGCAGTCTCCAGAGCTGCACACAGTATTCCAAATGAAGTCGCAGACTTACACAGAGGAATCATCACCTTTTTACCTGCTTGCCATTTCTCTCCCTATGCACACAAGCATCCTTAATATGCAAAATATAGTAGTAGTTCAATTATTCCACCTTCAGCGTTTATAAATAAGAGCCAAACAAACAAGTGGTAGGTACTTTTTTTTTTTTTTTATAACAGCGCAATATATCCTCTCTTCAACAGGTCACTCAGCTTATGAAAGGAGCAGAGATCTTGATAACCTAGTCAAAAAGAAAGAGCAAAGCCCCTAGACAATTCTTGCCTCCTGCCCGAAGGTTCTCTTTGGGCCTCTGGGACTCTCCATGGCACACATGTCCGTCTGGCAGCCATTTTGTTTCCTGCTGAAAGATATATGTAACCCTCCAATTGTGATGTGACCACTTTGATTGTAGGATAAGGTGGTATACAAATCTGTCTAAATAAATAAAGCACAGTTACTTACCTGTAACAGGTGATCTCTGGGAACAGCAGGAATTAGTCTTCACATATGGGTACGTCGGTACCGACGGAGCCTGCACGGGAATGCTGCCCAGCTTCCAATCAGAAAGCTTTTGGCAGCATCCCTCGCGCCTGCGCGCTGACTTCCCGCCTTCTCCAGAGCCTCTCTTCAGTTGAGTTTCAAAGCTGAGATAAAGGCGAGGAGAGAAAAGGAAGAAGATAAAGAGATGCAACTTCTAGGGGAGGTGGGAGGGTTGTGAAGACTAATTCCTGCTGTTCCCAGAGATCACCTGTTACAGGTAAGTAACTGTGCTATCTCCAGGAACAAGCAGGAATGAGTCTTCACATATGGGGACTCCCTAGCTAGAGATGCCAGGGGGAGATCCCATAAAAATGCAGGAGCCTGGACCAGGGGTGCATTTTGTCTCCAGGAATCCCCGGCATCCAATGTGGGATGGAGGGTAGGAGTTGACAATAAAGGAGCTGTGAGGAAGAAACAGCATAGCCAAGGACTACAGGGGAGAAGTCCTTGGTATATATGATAAGTAACATTAAAAACACATTTAATGTACATTTAAAAGATGCAGCTTACCTACTGTATTGTAGGAAGTAGAGAGCATGATGGAGTCTACTGGATAAGCAGTGGCGGACTCTGCAAGGTGACTTCACAGCAGTGAGGATGAAGGTCCAGACCTGGATGTAGCAGACGTTCCAGGTGTCAACTGGTTAGGATTAGACGTCAGGTCTTCAATGGAAAGCTTTATGGGAAAAAGCTGAAAACTCCTTTAGGCATAGAGTCATTAACATTGAGGACTAAAGGAAGAAGACTGACGGAGTTGGAGAACTAGCCCAGTCCTGGCGGGAAAAGGGGGATTGGAAAAAACCCGTATTCCCAAGGAGAACAGCTGTGTACTGAAGATAAAGCTGTACACTATTTTTCCTAGCTGGCGAGAGATAGGAAAAATATGGAAGCTTGATGCTTTAATGACTTAAAGAAAAAATGGAAGATGTTAGCACCATGGTGGTCATTGGTGCATAACAGTTTCTGCATCGTAATATGGTATGCAAAGTAGGATGACAGACTGTCTAAAACCTCTAGAAGGTAAAATATTTAGGACAGACAGTGAGGGTGATAGTGTGTAAGACATATCAACCCTTAAGAAGCCTGCCAATAGACACCTATATATATATATATATATATATATATATATATATATATAGATATATATATATATATATATATATATATATATATATATATATATATATATATGGAATATATATGGAATATATAGAGATATATACATATGTCCCTATGTGTATATTAGGATATGGGTGGAGAAATGTATCAAAATACATATATCTAGATATGTTATATCTAAATATATATACATCTTGTGGGGCAGGGTTTTGCACCACCAGAGTAATGACATGGGTATGTAGACAGATATGGAGATGCTACATACAAGACAAAAGGTTGAAGATACATGTCTATCCCCTAGCCCCAGAAGTTGTATATGGGGAATATAAAAGAAAAAAATTCTCCGTCCTACAAGAGGGTGAACCCACTTGGGATATGTATAGAGAATCTATTTCTGTGAATTAAGGGATGCAGGAAGGCAATCCAGCAAGATAACCGTGATGTTTGCGTGAGAACAGATGATAATATCAGTCTGTAAAGAACAAGGCGGGAGTTCTATAGAACACTGACATGGCAGATGTTCAGAAACGCAAAAGAAGATACCCGAGGGACCTACTGGAGGGACCCAGAGGTAGCATGCGTTAACATCAGCCTTGGATTTTCACGCAGAAGAACTTATAGGTTATGTTAACAGCCCAGGCCAGAGGGTGTGGAGAACCCTCACAGGCATGGGAAGGGATTAGAAGCTTTTCTCTAGTAATAGAGAAGCTTCAGAGATAAGGTCAATGCTCTATAGCAAGGCCCTCATAGTAGAAAGCTTCTCTGAGAGTGCAGAGAGCATTGTGCAGGAGAAAGATGAGAAACTGACTGAAGTCAGGTGTGTTGCCATATCCTAAGAGAGGAAAAGGTGAGAACAATGTGAAAAAGCCCGAAAAAGTAGGAGGATCCAAGATTGCTGAGGAATAGCTTGGAATCACTACTGAGGCTAGACAAAATTTTGAATAAGGGACTGGAACTTAAAAAAAGTACCAGTAATATAATCACTGTAACTCCTGCAGGCACAGCTGCTGACGGAAACAGCAGAGAGATTGTACTGTGCATATTAAGAATAAGAGTTAAGAAAGGAGAGGAGGCATTCCTTCTCCCTTTCTGAGGAATAAGCTTACTAGAGAAGCTTTGCAGTATGGTACCCCTCAGTCAGGGAAAAAGTCCTGTAGAGAGGGTAGAGCAAGTAATTGGAGGGTGACATACCCTTAGGGTAAGTCAATTGAAGGAAAAAATGTTCAAATTGGGACAGAACTATCAGGGGATAGTTGCAACTGCTCTTCTAGGGAGTAAGAAGAGGAGAAGTCTGGAGTCCCTGAACAAGAATTTCCCGACATCTTAGTACACTGAAAAAGAAAAGCACAGTGAATAACTTCTAATGGGTAGAAGTGAACTGTAGATTACAATTCCCAGCCCCTATGGTTGCTGGGACCGCTGAGACTGGCCAGAGCTGGAGGACTTCAGACTAGGCTGAGGCGTCCCCTGTTTAGGTACAGCCGAATGATGGGCAGGAGATGAATGAAACTTTCTTTTCTTAGGGAAAGAAGGTTTGGTAGGACATTTCCTACCCCTTAAAGAAGGAGGTGGCTTAGAACGGTCCTTAGTGGAAGGAGAGTCAGTGGAGCATTGAGCAACCTGACGTAAAGCCTCCTTATTGAAGAGACCTTCACCTGTACAAGGAGAATGAGACAGTATAGTTTGTGCCCATCTGCTCAAGTCTGAAGCTTCGAGCCAGGCTCTGCGACGTGCTGCAATGGCAATAGCAGAGGATCTGCTAACGGACTCAAAAGAGTCTATCGAAGCACAAGACAGGAACCACGATATATTCCGGCTGTGATTGATGAGCAAGGAATAATCAGTAGCCTTGGGCTCTGGCAAAAAAGGGGTCAAAAGAGACAATTTCTCTGTGACCTCCTGGAGTGTTAGACTCATGTGGAAAATATATGAAAGAATTCTGGAGGCCAGCATAGATGTTTGGAAGGCTTGACGACCAAAAGCATCGAGTGTTCTTGAAGAACGACCTGGCGGATAAGAAGAATGCTTCTTCTTGCTCTTAACCTTCCTCAGTGCTGATTCCACTACAAGGGAACGATGAGGAAGTTGAGGCTTCTGAAACCCTGGAGAGGGAGGCACCCGGTACCGAACCTCAGTGGCTGTAGAAACTAGAGGAAGCCGTAAGGGTAATTTCCAGACCCTCAGAAGGAGATCCTGCAGAGCAGGATGTAAGGGAAGCATCATATTTTCCATTTGTGTCGGTGATGCATGAGTAGCATCACAACCAGGGATAGAGATATTAAGAAAGGTTGCCATATCCAGGCGAAAAGCCTGAAAAGACTGATCTCCTATGGGAACCATCCCTGGTAAGGCTAAAGAAAGAGGCTGAGCACCAGAGGACGTACAGTGGTGTGAAGAGAGAAACCTAGTAGATGGACAGGGATACTGGCATTTAAACTTAGAGGCAGTGGGTACTGCATCATCAATGCCAGGTAGCGGTTCCGAACTAGGCATCGGTGGAATCGGTGCCAGAACAGGCATCGATATCGATACTGATAGAGGACCAGCAGTTGAAGTTGCCATCGGGGACTGCTGCAGTGGTACCGAGATCATGAGAGTTATGGCTAGGATCTTCGGAACTGCTTATGTGGAAACGACGGGAGTCGGTTCCGAGACGCGTCGGTACCCAGTCCTCGAGACTAGAAATCGATTCAAGACTCGGCATCGAAGGAAGCGAGTCTATCGATGCATGTCTCGAGGGTACCGACATCGGTGGTAGTATCGGCGATGCTGATATCGATAAAGCAGTCTGGGTTACACTGATCGGTCCCGAAGGTACCGATGATACCCGATGACAACCCATTGCTGAGAGTACATTACTCCACACCGGTGCCGATGCCGGGGTATCGGAACTGATCGAAGCCGGTACCGTCCCGGAGCATGGCTGAGATATGGACATGTCCATCCGTATCGCATCGACCGGCTCCAAAGTCACCGAGGATGCTAGAGGACGATTTCTGGTGAAGAGTGGAACACTCGACACCGAAGCCGATGCCGGGGTATCGGTACCGCTCGAAGCGGATACCACCCCCGAGCATGGCTCAGGTACGTTCTGTGAGGCGTGAGCCCCAGGAACAACCTGAAACCCCTTTAACGCTTTGGAGCCCGAAGACTCCCGCAGGGGTAATGCCAATGGATTCTTGAGGGTAAGGCCGGAGCCGTCACCATGCTGGGCATGGGACATACCACTCAAGCATTGACTAGTCTTAACAGACTGTTTGTGGGTTACCTGATCCTGTGAAGTGGAGAAACCGGGTACCCTCACTGCCGAGGAAAAAACGGTATCGAGGGAAACTCTAAAAACTGAAGGTTTCTTCACAAAATTATCACCTGACAAGTCAGGGGAAAAGGGGTCAGGACCCACACAGTTGAGACACCAACTATTGGTGTCTAAAAAGAAACAGGTGTTTCTACATCGAATGCACTTCTTAGGAAAAGAAGGCTCCATAATGAGGAGGCCTTGTAGGCCCAACAAGTTAAGGCACAAAAACTGAAGAAAAAACATCTCAGAATTTAGTCAAAAATCCACCGGAGGTATCGGTGGCGGCGGGAAATATAGCCGCGACCACAAGAAAACAAAAAAACTAAAGTAATTTAAGTTTGAAAAAAGAAAAGTTTCTGCGGTGACAGGACGACGTCCTGTTGGCTCCGCGGAAAAACGAAAACTGAAGAGAGGCTCTGGAGAAGGCGGGAAGTCAGCGTGCAGGCGCGAGGGATGCTGCCAAAAGCTTTCTGATTGGAAGCTGGGCAGCATTCCCGTGCAGGCTCTGTCGGTACCGACGTACCCATATGTGAAGACTCATTCCTGCTTGTTCCTGGAGATATATATATACTTCCAGGTGTCCTGAATACAAGTGGCCAGAACTTGATCTTTTCCTATACCTTATAAGAGATATTTTACAAAAGACGTCCAAGTGGAATCTGAGACATCCAAGCCAGAACATCTGGGGGAAAAAAAGCAGGTACATCCAAGTTCAGGCACAATTTCAGAAACATGGGCATGCCCAATATAGATGTCTGCAAGGGAGTCTTCATAGACATCCTCAGAATAGTGCGTGGAGGAATTTCGAGTAGAGGAGTAGCTTAATGGTTAGCACACTGGTTTGGGAATCAAGAGACCAGAGTTCAATTTGCACTAGCACTCCTCGTGGCCCTGGGCAATTCACTTAACCCTCCATTGCCTCAGAAAAATCCAAGTTATCAATGTCCCTGTTTAATGTGCATTACCAAGTTACAATGTAAACCGCTTTGACGAACATGATAAAGCGGTATAAAAAAACCTGTTAAATAAATAAACACATACATATTCCAGACCATGGACATCTAGGAATAGCCTAATGGTTAGAGTAGACTAGGACCAGTGAAGCAAGGGTTCAAATCACACTGTTGCTATTATTGCGATAGTGTAGAGTACCTGGAGCAGGTCTAAGCTTGGATGGGGTCGCAGAAGTCTCTGACATTTCTGAAATCAAGCGAGGAAGTCCAAGTCCACTGCACCGCCCCAAACACACTTCCGCCAGAGACTCTGCCTACTTGGACGCCCCCTGCACTGAAGACATCTCTAAAAGCCATTTGTAAAATGGCTCCAGGGACGTCTCCATGATTTGGACGTCCTGATGAGTTGTTCTCAGATATCCAAATCACAACCAAGGCTTTTAAAGTGACCCGCTATATCTACCAATTCTGCCTTCAGATGTTTGTTTAGGTTTATTAATCATCTTTATAAAAATATTCACCCAAGGTGGTGTACAACAGGTCTCCCCGACACATTGTAGTAGTGCATAATAGCAAAATGACTCCATATCAGCATAATAGACCATTAGAACAATGAGATAAAGTTGGAGATAGCAATAATCTGATACACTTTTAAGGTGTACATTACTGACAGGCAATAAAACAGCAAAGTAGAACATTTAAGTAACAAATAGGATACAATGTCAAAAGAATAGGCAGCACAGTAGAATATTCAACACAAATAGCATGATCACAATATTAGCATTATACAATGAAAACATCTAAATAGACTGGGGGGAGGGGGAGACAGGTGCAGTTGGGACATATAGATGTACAAGATGGATAAGACAAAGGCATAGGGATAAATAAAAATGTAACTAGATTGAGAGTAAATTATGCATAGATTAGACTGACAGAAGAATAAGGTATGTGGATCTAGTTAGTCATAGTTTCAGTGTGTTCAGCAAGCTAGCCCTGAAGCAATATGATGAATGGACAGTCAGTCACAGCCAGTCACAGCCAAAAGCTTGGGAGAAGAGCCAGGCTTTGACATGCTTCCTGAAGCAGAGGTAGTTTTGAGTCAGACATAGTCCCTATGGAAGCAAGTTTCAGAATGTAGGGTCTATTCCTAAGAAAACTCACTGGTGGGTATCAGTGTGATTTTCTTTGGCAAGGGTACTGTTAGAGATGTCCCTTGAGATTACCTAAATGCCTTAAAGGTATATAGAGGAATAACTTATTCTTTAAGCATTCTGGCTCAATTCATCCAAGGGGCATGGAAGGAGTTTTAAATTTAGCCCTGAAGGCTATTGGTAGTCAGTGTATTAATTGCAATAAAGGAGTGATATGGTCATGCTGCAGCATTTTGAATTAATTGGTGCTGGTACAAACTCTTTGCGGTCTGACCAATTTACAGGACACTACAGAAGTCTAGAGCCTTGGTGTTATCACAACAACATGGACCACTGTGATCAGACTTGTTTTCTCAATATATACAGAAAGATTTCATAGCAGCTGCAGTTTTTAATTAGTGGGCTCAAACTAAGTGAAGAATCCAGCAGTACCTCAAGATTCCTTACCTGTGATTTTAGGAGTTCATATTTCCCAAAAGGTACCTGCCTGCTTACATTAGAAACACACAGAATCTGTTTTACTTGGGTTAAGACAGTTTGACCATTCTTGAGTTGCTGTAAGGCAGTAAATATGCTCAGAGTTGTAGGCAGATCTGGTTCAATGCTTCTGAGAAGTTGTATATCATCGGCATAGATAGAGAATGTTGTTCCATTACCCAAAAAAAGCTCAGCTAGGAGTGGAGGAGTAGCCTAGTGGTTAGAACACTGGCTTGGTAACCAAGCAACCAGGGTTCGATTCCCACTAGCACTCCTTGTGGCCTTGGGCAAGTCACTTAACCCTCCATTGCCTCGGAAGAAAGGCCTGGCAATCTACTTCCGGTGACGCTGCCAAGAAAACCCAGGAACTTCTGGGTCGCCAGGAGTCAGGACTGACTCGAAGGCACACATTGCATTGCATTGCAGAGACTCGAGGTAGCTATTAAAATAGCTAATTGTATGGATCTCCATAGTACCCAACAACTCAGTGCTCAAGGTAACATGGTTTTGGACTGCAGAATCATGCAAACGACTGACATCATCATAGCAGACCTCCTACTGGACTTCTTAGAGGGCTGTCAAATTACCTTGTTCAAAATAATCCTAACACCTTAACTAGCCCAAGATATAACGGGTTCTCGAAACAGAAGGAAGAAGAATCTAGGTCAAAATATATCGAGAAAATACTTTAACGTTTCCATAGCTGTTGTCATACCACTGAAATGACCTCTCTTTTTTTTTTCTTTTTTTTTTTTTGAGAAAAAAAAAAAAAAAAAAAGAGTGTTATAGCAAGGAACATTGAAGCCTCTCAAACTTATTTTCTAATACTATATTACCTTGCCCTAATGCAGTGCTGGAAGTTCCTAGTGACTCTCTCTTTTCCAAAGGGCTTCTTTACTAAGCAGCAGCAGCGGTTTTCAACCAATATCGGAGGCTCTCCGATATCGATCGGAAGTCGCTACCACTGCTTAGTAAACAAGCCCCAAGTGACCTTTGATTTTTCCACTATATCTTATTTTCCCTTTAATTAGAAAGGTTTTAATCATGTTAAATCAGCAACAATAAAGAAATAAATGCTAATGGCATCACAAAAGCTAAGGAAAAGAAAAGCAACCAGGCAAAATCCACCAATGCGTTTACATAGCCCATATCAAGGGAAGGCCTACCATAGTGGGCTGCGTAGCCCTTGCAACATCAGGAAATATATTAAAAGCATGGCCAAAAAACGGAATTTATTTATTAGAAAAATGTTGTTAAGTGCTATTGAGTCTGTGTCGACTCATGGCGACCCTCTGGATAGTTGCCTAAACTGTGTTCAGTCTTCAGTCAGGAGGCTCATTGTTGACAGAGTGAACATAAGAACATAAATACATGCCATACTGGGTCAGACCAAGGTCCATCAAGCCCAGTATCATGTTTCCAACAGTGGCCAATCTAGGTCATAAGTACCTAGCAGTTTCCCCAAAAGATACAGGTTCCACAATGCTTGTATTGGTCAAGCAGTGATATCCTGGGTCCCTTTTAATAATGGTTTGTGGACATTTCCTCCAGGAACTTGTCCAAATGTATTTAAAACCTAGCTACGCTAATAGCTTTTACTACATCTTCCGGTAACAAATTCCAGAGTTTGATTACATGTTGAGTGAAAAAATATTTTCTCTTATTAGTCTTAAATAAGTTACTCTGTAGCTTCATTGCAGTCCCCTAGTCTTTCTATATTCTGAAGACAAACAATTGATATACGTTTAACCGTTCCACACCATTCATTAATTTATAGACCTCTATCATATGACCTCAGCCATCTCTTTTCCAGGTTGAAGAGTCCTAACCTTTTTAGCCTCTCTTCATAGGGGTATTCTTCCATCCTCTTTACCATTTGGCGGCTCTTCTCTGTACCTTTTCTAATAACGTTATATCCTTTTTAAGATACGGCGACCAGAATTGCACACAATATTAAAGGTGCGGTCACACCATGGAACGATACAGAGGCATAATATCCTTTTTTTATTTTCCATTCCTTTCCTTATGATACCTAGCATTCTATTTGCTCTCTTGGCCGCCGCTGCACACTGGGCGGAGGGTTTTAACGTTATTCACAATGACGCCTAAATTTCATCTGCCATTTGGAAGCCCAATCTTCCAAATTATCAAGATCCTCTTGCAATTTTCCACAATCCTCATGGGTTTTAACAACTTTAAATAGTTTTGTGTCATCTGCAAATTTGATAACCTCACTCGTTATTCCACTTTCCAGGTCATTTATGAATATGTCAAAAAGCAGCGGACCCAGCACAGATCCCTGGGGTACTCCACTATTCATCTTTCTCCATTGGGAAAATTGGCCATTTATCCTTACCCTCTGCTTTCTATATTTTAACCAGTTCCTTATCCACAATAGCACACTGCTTCCTACCTCATGACGTTTAGTGGCACCCATAGCTGCTGTTATTGCATCGATCCATCTCGTCGCTGGTCTTCCTCTTTTGTGTTGACCTTCTACCTTGCCAAGCATGATATCTTTCTCTAATGATCTCTCTTCACACAATATGTCCAAAGTATGAAAGTCAAAGTCTTGTTATCTGAGTTTCTAAAGAAAGCTTAGGTTTGATCTCCTCTAGTACTGGTTTGTTCTTTGGACCGTCCATTGTATACACAGTATACGTCACCAGCACCATAATTCAAAGGCATCAATTTTCTTCCTGTCTTTTTCACAGTCCAAATTCCGCATCCATGACGTTATTGAAAATACCATGGCTTGAACAAGTCAAATCTTTGTATGGAAAGAGACATCTTCAGAATCTTGTCTAGGTCCTTTATATCCATTTTGCCAAGAGCAATGCTTCGTCTGATTTCTTGACTGCTTCTTATTTCTTTGATATTTGATCCAAGTTAAAGTTGTCCACTATTTCAATTTCTTCTCCATCAATGATGAACTTGCTGATTTTGCCAGTTGTCAGGATCTTTGTCTTCTTTACATTAGAAAAATATAGCTTCAAAATAAGACTAGGCTTGTTCAAAATTCAAGGTAACTAATAACATAGCACGCTTGGCTACATTATCCTGGGAAGCTTCCAAAAATTGAGATTAAGTACAAACTATCTTGGAGAAGAATTCTATAAAAGTCTTTCCCTTCACACATCTCTTCTCTAACGTGTCTTGATAAATAATATATAATTTAAAACAGAAAAAAACTTAGGTGTCATAGGAAACCCAAGAATTTCCTTCAAATATTTAACTCACTCAAAGGGGAAAAGCAAACTAACAGGAAAATTCAACAAGCAAAGATTTTTTGCCATCATATTTTCCATAATTTCCAATTTAGAATGACTAGTTAAACTAGTCTTAATAGAGGCATTCCCCGAAGACTGAATGCTTAAAAGACAGCCTTCAACCTGAGAAATCCTCTTTTCAACCACATCAGTTTTCTCATTGTACTGCTTTAAATTTTCTAACTGATTCACCTGAAAAGTTACATAATTGATCCAAAGTCCCATTAGACATGTTTTTCATTCTAGCCACCAATTTCCATAAATCATTCAAGAGAAATTCTTCAGCTTCTGGCATTAGCAAATCTGACTCACACAATTTTACTGGAGGCAACACAACACAATGAAACTAGATAGAAGACTGCTATAACTCACAGAGGAGGCTAGGGAACTATCTCGAGCGATTGAGGTACTACGAGATAACTCCAAGGAACACATATCAGTACCTGGAGGCAGAGTTCCAACAGAAATAGGAGATTAAAGGGAGGGGTACAGGCCCCCAAGGTCAAAGAGAAGTCAGGCAGTAACAAAACATCCTGTACGGCCATTGCTTCAGGAAAGGTCAACCCTTTAACAGGCTGTGAAATCTTGGCCTTCCTTTCGCCCATATCAAGTAAAGCACAGTTACTTACCTGTAACAGGTGATCTCTGGGAACAGCAGGAATAAGTCTTCACATATGGGTATTGTCGGTACCGACGGAGCCTGCGCGGGAACGCTCCCCAGCGTCCAGTAAGAAAGCTTTTGGGAGCATCCCACAGCGCCTGCGCGCTGCCTTCCTGCCTTTCCTAACCGCCTCTCTCCAGTTCGAGTTTTAAAGCTGAGACAAAGAGAGAGAGAGGAAAGGAAAGATAGATAGAGATACAACATGTCCTGAACAGCAATGCATTCCACCATTACCTGCATAACCAAAATGTAGTCAAGTGTAAAATGTATATATGTAAATATCCCTCTCCCCCCCCTACTAACTGTGTGTTGTGCATTTTCCCTTGAATCACACTGTACATATTGTGAAAATATTTTTGCTTTGATCTGACAACTTTTAACATACCCTGTAAATCATGCTGTAATTTTTAAATCTGTCTTTGATCTGACAATCTCCGTCACACAATCAAACCGCTTCTGATCGCTGGAAGTAGCGGTATACAAATATATGCTAAATAAATAAATAAATACAACTCCTGGGGAGGTGGGAGGGTTGTGAAGACTTATTCCTGCTGTTCCCAGAGATTACCTGTTACAGGTAAGTAACTGTGCTATCTCCAGGAACAAGCAGGAATGAGTCTTCACATATGGGGACTCCCCAGCTAGAGATGCCAGGGAGATCCCCAAGGTTGTGAGTCCCTGAGAAGGGCTCTACCTCCCTCCATGGATCTCGGGCTTCCAACCAGGGATGGGGGGCAGGAGTTGTTTAAGCATGGAACAGGTGTTTGAGAACAGCCTGACCAAACAAGGCATCCCGGCGGGAGTCCTTGTCTAAGCAATAATGGGCAGTAAAGGTATGAACCGAGGCCCAGGTGGCCGCTCGACAGATTTGGTCGATGGACACAGAGTTTAGATGAGCCATAGAGCCTGCCATGGCCCTCTCATTGTGAGCTGTGACATGGCCCTCTAGAGAAAGGTTCTTACTCTGGTAGGCGAAAGAAATACACTGAACAATCCAATTGGACAGAGTTCTCTTAGAGACTGGAAGTCCTAAATGAGCGGCATCAAAAGCAACAAAGAGTTGAGAGGACTTTCTATGTTGCTGTGTCCTTTGTAAGTAAAAAGCGAGCGCTCTTTTACAATCCAGGGTATGGAGATTCCTCTCTGCACTTGATGCATGAGGTCCTGGAAAAAAGACAGGTAAATACACCTCCTGAATTAGATGAAAAGGTGAAACCACTCTAGGCATAAAGTGTGGATTGGTCCTGAGGACTACCTTGTCATGATGGAACCTTGTATAAGGAGGATTAGCCACCAAGGCTTGCAGCTCACTGATGCGGCGAGCTGAAGTGACTGCAATGAGAAAAATAACCTTCCAGGAAAGAAATTTTAAGGAGGTAGTGGCTAAGGGTTCAAAGGGTGGCTTCATAAGCTGGCCAAGAACCAGATAAGTCCCATGCCACTGGAGGTGGTCTAATGGGAGGTTTAGTCAAAAGAAGGCCTCTCATGAATCTTGCTATAAGAGGATGAGAGGAAATCGGTTGTCCATTGAGAGGCTTAAGGGAAGCTGCAATAGCACTCAAATGGACTCTTACAGAATTTGTTTTAAGGCCTGCATGGGATAAATGCAGCAAATACTCTAGTAAAGAATTCAGAGGTATTGCAAGAGGGTTAAGACCCTTCTCTGCACACCAAATGGTAAACCTCTTCCATTTAAAAGCATAGGAACGTCTGGTGGAAGGCTTTCTGGAAGCATGAAGGATATCCTTCACTTGCTGAGAAAGATGCAAATCTTGAAGGTCTAGGACTTCAGCAACCAGGCCCTGAGATGGAGAGACTGGGGAATTGGGTGCCACAACGTTCCCTCCTCCTGGGATAGGAGGTCTGGAGCAGATCCCAAGTCCAGGGAGGGAGCTTGAGAGAGATGCAGGAGTAGAGGGCACCACACTTGGCGTGGCCAACGTGGTGCTATGAGGATCATAGACCCCTTGTCTCTCTGAAGCTTGAACAGTGTCTTGGGAATTAGGGGAATGGGTGGAAAGGCATAGAGGAAGTCTTGCCCCCAATGAAGGAGGAAGGCATCCCTGGCCTGAACTCCCTGACACGGAATCCTGGAACAGAACCGGGGAAGTTTGGCATTCCACGGACTTGCAAACAGGTCTATGTCTGGGGTTCCCCAAATTTGAAAGATCCTGATTATCTGGTCCCCATGGAGGGACCATTCGTGTGGAAGCAGAACTCGACTGAGTCTGTCTGCCCAAGAGTTTTGAACCCCTGGAAGATACACTGCCATGAGATGAATTTGATGCTCTCTGGCGAAGGCCCACAATTTCAGAGCTTAGTTACAAAGCGACAGAGAGCCAGTCCCCCCCCTGCTTGTTCACGTAGAACATGGCTACTTGGTTGTCCGTGTGGATGAGGACTGTCTTGTAGCTGAGCAGGGTGTGGAAGACTCTGAGAGCTAGAAAAATTGCTCTGAGCTCTAAGAGGTTGATATGTAGAGATGTCTCCTGTGGAGACCAGAAGCCCTGGGCGGAGAGATCTTGTAGATGAGCCCCGCAACCCTTTGGGGAGGCATCTGTTGTGAGGGTTGCTTGGGGTAACACCTGTTGAAAGGGGGACCCCAGCAACAGATTTTCGGTGGACCTCCACAACTGGAGAGAGCAAAAAAGGTGACTGGAGGTTGCTATTTTGTCTGACAGGCACCCTGATGCCTGGGTCCATTGGGTGGACAAAGTCCACTGAGCTGCCCTCATGTGAAGGCGAGCATAAGGGACCACATGCACAGTGGATGCCATGTGGCCTAACAGTTGTAACATCTCTCGAGCAGTTAAATGGGACTTTAACTGAATCTGGGAGGCTAACTGCACCAAGCGTAGGCAATGGGCCTGGGGAAGACAGGCCCTTACAGTGGTGGTATCCAGTAAGGCCCCTATGAACTCTAGAGATTGAGTAGGGGTGAGATGGGATTTTGGGATGTTTATTACAAGTCCCAGATACTGAAGGATACGGCTTGTGCAGGCCAGGGAAGCCTGGGCCTATGACTGGGATGGAGCTCGGATGAGCCAGTTGTCCAGATATGGGAATACAAATATTCCTAGAGTGCGTAGAAATGCAGCTACTACTGCCATGCATTTTGTGAACACCCTTGGGGCAGAGGCCAGACCAAAAGGAAGCACTCTGTATTGATAGTGCTTTCCTTGGAAAAGGAACCGAAGGATCCTTCTGTGTGTTGGATGGATGAGGACATGGGTGTACGCATCCTTGAGATCTAGAGAACAAAGCCAGTCCTGACTCTGGAGGTATGGAAGGAGAGTACCGAGAGAAGTCATCTTGAATTTCTCCTTGCATAGAAACTTGTTCAATTCTCTGAGATCTAAGATGGGTCTGTAGCCCCTTGTTTTCTTTGGGATGAGAAAATAGGGGGAGTAGAACCCTGAACCCTGTTGAAGAAGGGGTACTTCTTCTATTGCTCCTTTGGCAAGAAGGGTAGCTATCTCCTGACCCAGAAGGTCGAGGAGAGATGTTGGAGAATTGAACTGTCTCACCATGGTGTGAGGGGGAAGGTTTAAGAAATGAAGCTTGTACCCTTCCCTTATGATGGAGAGGGTCCATTGCTCTGCTGTGATTTGTTCCCATCTGGGAGCAAAGTGAGCTAACCTTCCTGAAATGGTGAGAGGCTCTGGATGTTCTAGAGCCAGAAAGGCTAAGTTCTCTAGTTGTAAGTCAAAGGCCCTGAGGAGGCTGAGGCTGTTGGGCCGTAGCAGTCAGGGAGGAGTAGCCTAGTGGTTGGGACAAGGTACTTCAGGCCAGAAGGTCGGAGGTTCAAATCCCACTAGAGGACAGCAACCTTGGGCCGGAAGGACTGGGGTTTCTAGTCCCACAGGTGCTCCTTGTGGTCTTGGGCAAGCCACTTAACCCTCCATTGCCCATGTTCCCTGTAAGTATTAGTGTATGTGTCTCATATCCCCGCATGTTAAATGTATCCCCACTTGTGCTGTGACCGCTTTGATTGAAGGATAAGGCGGTATACAAAAACTGTCTAAATAAAAAAAATAAATAATAGCAGCCTTAGGCTTGGCCTGTTTCGGTTGTTGCTGTCTCTTTTTAACAAAACGACCTGCAGAAGATGCCTGCTGACCACAAGCAGAATAATATTTCCCTTTTTTGGGGAAAAATCCCTATTTGAACAACCTTTTCTTAAAAGGAGCAGAAGTAGACTTTGAAATTCTATCTAAAGCAGAATTTTCAGCATCCATCTGGGTAGCCTTTGCTTGCCAATCTTTGCCAAAAAGGTTTTCACCTGTACAAGGAAGGTTTCCTAGTCCATCCTGAACCCAGGGTTCCAAATCAGAAGTTTGTAACCAAGCCACTCTGCGTGCACCTATGGCAATAGCCGAGGCTCTGCTGGCACCTTCAAAAGAGTCAAAGGCTGCACGGTTGGAAAACTTGGAAACATCCTGGGCATGTTTGAGCCAGGTGAGAAACTCTTCCCTTTTATCTTCTGAAATAAAAGGAGAAAGTTTGCAGAGATCTGTAACTTCTTTTAGAAACATCCCCATATAGAGACTATAGGAGTTGATTCTGGCAACAAGCATATTGGCCTGGAAAATTCTCTTGCCAAAGGCATCTAAGGTTCTGCATTCCCCTTCCTGGAGGAGTAGAAGAGTGCCTTTTTGTACTCTTCATCTTTTTCATAGCAGACTCCACCACAATGGAGTGGTGAGGAAGCTGAGTCTTATGAAAGCCAGGACAAGGAGGAACACGATACATGGTGTCCAACCTACAAGAATGAGGGGAGGTGGTGAGAGGAGTCTCCCATATGCCCAACATGTGATCATAAATAATCTCATGTATTGGTAAAGTGTCTTAGGATATTGTAAAGTAACTAATTTTTTGGCTCTAGGCTCTGTCTTGGGGGCCACTGAGATGGAAAGGCCCCTGGCCACTTCCCTAATGAAGCTTTGAAAAGACAAGTCTTCTGGAGGAGACATTCTCCTTTTTGGAGAAGAGGGCTCCTGAGGAAGGATTACCGATGCTTCGATAGAGGCCTCTGATTCATCAGAGTCTTCAGAGGAATCGAAGTATCGCCTATCTGGATGCTCCTGCATAGCCCGATACGCGTACCGGGTGGTAAAGACATCGGGAGTGATCGGTACCGATTCGGTACCGATGGGCATCACAGAACAGGGTACCGCTGCAGTCGACACCGAAGCCGATGTCGATGCAATAGGTACTGGCACCGGAACCGTTGTCGATGCAATAGGTACTGGCACCGGAACCGACAACGGAGTTTGTTGCAGTACCGAAGGCGTCGCAGCTTGTATGAATGCCATGATGGCACGCTGCATGGTCAGAATATTCTGATCCATCGACGCAACCAATGTCTGGATGTCGGTACCAGTGGGAACCACCGGTACCCCAGAACATGGCAATAGGTGATCGGTCGAGGCCGAGCCATCGATGTCAACCTGTGATCCCACAGATAAAGCTTTGGAAGCCGGAGCCTCACGCCGGGGTAATTTTGCCGGTGCGGATTCCTCGAGAGCAAGCCCGGAGGCATCTCGATACTTAGAGGGAGATCTACTCTTCGAGGACCGGCTGGACTTAAGTTTGGTTACCTGAGATCCATGGGAGGAAGAAAAAGCCCTGTAAGACGTCGATGCCACAGAAGCTGCATCAGAGGGAAACAGGGTACTGAGCTTGGCTGCTCGATTCTGTAGACCTCGTTTAGACATCATGGAACAGGACTCACAATCTGTAATGGAATGGTCAGGACCTAAACATTTTAAACACCAGTCATGGGTGTCGGTGACAGAAATAGTGCCGCTGCACTTCGTGCACTTTTTAAACCCGGAGGCGGGCTTTTCCATGAGGAAAACGTTTCGTAGGCCTAAGGCCAAAGAAAGAAGAAATGCACTGAAGTGAGAAAAACAGTAGGTTTTTTTTTTGTTTTGTTTTTTAGAATAAAGAAAGAAAAGACCTGCGGTACCGGTCCGGCGTCGAGAAGGCAGACACGCAACCAAAGAAATAAAGAAAATAAAGAAATTCTTCAGCGGTGACAGGAACACGACCTGCTGGCTCTGCGGAAAAGAAGAACTGGAGAGAGGCGGTTAGGAAAGGCGGGAAGGCAGCACGCAGGCGCTGTGGAATGCTCCCAAAAGCTTTCCTTTTGGACGCTGGGGAGCGTTCCCGCGCAGGCTCCGTTGGTACCGACGATAGCCATATGTAAAGACTCATTCCTGCTTGTTCCTGGAGATACCAGAATTTCAAAGTGCTCCACAGTTGCTCCAAAGGGGCTCTTAAAAAGGCGTGACCTTCTCCTTAGGTCATGCACCCGAGGGCAGATGTTCCATGGCACTGATCTGGTTTAAATTCCTCCCAGTACAAAAGGAAAGGAGGAACTGTAACTCCACAGGTCTACCATGTCAGCAGCCCGATCTCAGGGTGCGATCTTCCACACAGCTGCATGCCATCTGATCAGCCCTATACCTTTATCTAGGGAGAAAAACCTAACTGTTTTCTCCCTAATAAACCTACAGTTTACACAAGAGTACTCTCCATCAAAGCAACCAACCTCCAAATTTCTAAATTAGACACCTCCTTAAAAGGATTAGAAACAGACATGACGACAGATAAAGCATAGTTATTCACCTGTAACAGGTGATCTTTTTCTGTCATCATGTTTCTATGTTTCTATGGTCATGCATTTGGGCTGCAGCAATCCAAGGGAGCAATACAGTATAGGAGATGAAGTACTTTTGTCCACTAAAGAAGAGCGGGACCTAGGCGTGGTTGTGTCTGATGATCTTAAAGTAGCTGAACAGGTAGAAAAGGCGACGGCAAAAGCTAGAAGGATGCTTGGGTGCATACGGAGAGGAATGGCTAGCAGAAAAAGGAGGTGATAATGCCTCTGTATAAGTCTTTGGTGCAACCTCATTTGGAGTATGGTGTGCAATTCTGGAGACCGCACCTTCAAAAGGATGTGAACAGGATGGAGTCGTTGCAGAGGGTTGCTACTAAAATGATTAATGGGCTTCATTATAAAGCATATGAGGACAGACTTAAGGATCTTAATATGTACACCTTAGAGGAAAGGCGGGATAGAGGTGATATGATTGAGATGTTTAAATACCTCCGTGGCATAAATGTTCAGGGAGAGAGCCTCTTTCAATTGAAAGCAAGTTCTGCTACGAGGGGACATGGGATGAGGGTGAAGGGAGATAGATTCAGGAGTGATATGCGGAAATATTTCTTTACGGAAAGAGTAGTGGATCCGTGGAATAGTCTCCCAGTGGAGGTGGTAGAGATGAGGACAGTAACTGAATTCAAAAAAGCATGGGACCAACACAGAGGATCTCTAAAGGTAAAAAGTGGACTGTTGTAGTTATGGAAGGACAGACTAGATGGGCCTTGTGGTCTTTTTCTGTCATCATGTTTCTATGTTTCTATCTCCGGGAACAGCAGGAATTTAGTCCTCACATATGGGTATCGTTGGTACCGACGGAGCCTGCGTGGGAACGCTTCTCTACGTCCAATTAGAAAGCTTTTGGGAGCATCTCACAGCGCCTGCATGCTGCCATCCCACCTTTCCCAACTGCCTCTCTCCAGTCGAGTTTAAAGCTGAGACAAAGAGAGATAGAGGGAATAAAGGTAAAAGGAAAGGGAGACCGCTATGGTTTTCAAAAGAAGTAGCTGAAAAAGTGAAGAAAAAGAGGGAGGCCTTCATGAAATACAAGAGATCACAAAGAGAGGAAGACAGGCAACTGTATTTGGAAAAACTTAGAGAAGCTAGCAAAGTAGGCAAAGATTCAAAAGGAGGAGGAAATAGCCAATGCAATAAAATGGGGGGATAAGACATTTTTCAGATATATCAGTGAGAAGAGGAAGGGCAAGACTGGTATTGTCAGACTCAAGGGTGCAGGGGAGGAATATGCAGAAGCTGATAAGGATAAAGCGGAATTGCTTAACAAATATTTTTGTTCTGTGTTCACAGATGAAAAACCAGGAGCAGGACCTCAGAAAACACCCACAAATAGGAACAGAAGCAAAGGACAGCTTGAACAATTTTCAAAAGACTGTGTTCATGAGAAACTAGCTCAACTTAAAAGACAAAGCGATGGGACCGGATGGGATACACCCGAGAATATTGAGGGAACTTGGGGACGTTCTAGCAACTCCACTGACTGACCTTTTCAATGCCTCGTTGGAGTCGGGAGTGGTGCCAAAGGACTGGAGAGAGGCTCATGTGGTGCCTTTACACAAAAGCGGAAGTAAGGATGTGGTTGAAAACTACAGGCCGGTTAGTTTCACTTCGGTGGTGAGTAAATTATTGGAAACGCTGCTGAAAGAGAAAATAGTGAGGTTTCTGGAGACCAGCGGATTACAGGATCCGAGGCAGCATGGATTCACCAGAGGCAGGTCTTGTCAGACAAATTTGATTGATTTCTTTGACTGGGCGACCAGGGAGTAGGACCGAGGGAGAGCCCTAGATGTGGTGTATTTAGATTTCAGTAAAGCCTTTGGCACTGTTCCTCACAGGCGACTTATAAACAAACTGAGCACCCTAGGGATGGACCCTAAAGTTACTGCTTGGGTTAGAAATTGGTTGGGTGGGAGGCGACAAAGGGTACAAGTAAATGGAGCTCACTCTGAGGAGAAGGATGTTATCAGTGGTGTGCCCCAGGAATCTGTCCTTGGTCCGATTCTTTTTAACATCTTTGTTAGTGACAGAGGAAGGGCTTTCAGGTAAGGTTTGCCTCTTTGCGGATGATACCAAAATCTGCAATAGAGTAGACACCCAGGGAGGGGTAGATAACATGAGGAGGGATTTAGCTAAGCTTGAAGAATGGTCTAGAATTTGGCAGCTGGGATTTAATGTTAAAAAATGTAAGGTCATGCATTTGGGCTGCAGCAATCCAAGAGAGCAATATAGTATAGGGGGTGAAGTACTTTTGTACACTAAAGAAGAGCGGGACCTAGGCGTGGTTGTGTCGATCTTAAAGTAGCTAAACAGGTAGAAAAGGTGACGGCAAAAGCTAGAAGGATGCTTGGGTGCATATAGAGAGGAATGGCTAGCAGAAAAAAGGAGGTGATAATGCGAGGAACGAGAGACATCATTGCGGATGTGAGATGGATCCTTGAAAAGACTAAAGAATACCAAAAGGATATCTATTTGTGCTTTATCGACTATAGCAAAGCTTTTGACTGTGTAAACCATGAGAAATTCTCGGCCACATTAAGAAGCATGGGTATACCAGAACACCTGATCGTTCTCTTGCACAATCTGTACATTGATCAAGAAGCAACAGTTCGAACGGAACAAGGAGAAACAGAATGGTTTAAAATAAGCAAAGGTGTAAGACAAGGCTGCATACTTTCCCCCTACCTGTTTAATTTATATGCAGAACAAATCATCAGAGAAGCAGGATTGTATGAAGACAACAGAGGTGTGAAGATTGGTGGAAGACTTAACAACCTTCGCTATGCTGATGATACCACATTACTGGCGGAAAGTGATGATGATCTGAAACATTTACTTCTCACAATCAAAGAACAGTCTCAAAATGGGCCTGCACCTTAATGTAAAGAAGACAAAGACCATGACAACTGGCATAATCAACAGGTTCATCGTCGAAGGAGAAGAAATTGAAATCGTGAATAACTTTAACCTACTTGGATCAACTATCAATAAAGAAGTAACAAGCAGTCAAGAAATTAGACAACGCATTGCTCTTGGCAGAATGGCTATGAAAGACCTAGATAAGATTCTCCAGAGATGTCTCTCTCCATACAAAGATTCGACTTGTTCAAGAGATGGTATTTTCAATAACATCATATGGATGTGAAAGCTAGACAGTGAAAAAGCTAGACAGGAAGAAAATTGATGCCTTTGAATTATGGTGCTGGAAGCAAATACTGTGTATACCATGGACTGCCCGAAGAACAAACCAGTCTGTACTAAAGGAAATCAAACCTAAGCTTTCTTTAGAAGCTCAGATGACAAGACTTCGACTTTCATACTTTGGACACATCATGCGGAGAGAGAGATCATTAGAGAAAGACATCATGCTTGGCAAGATAGAAGGTCAACGCAAAAGAGGAAGACCAGCAATGAGATGGATCGATACAATTACAGCAGCTACGGGTACCAGTCTGTCAACAATGAGCCGCCTGACTGAAGATCGAACACAATTTAGGATAGCTATCCAGAGGGTCGCCATGAGTCGACTCCGACTCGACGGCACAACAACAAAGCCTCTGTATAAGTCTTTGGTGCGACCTCATTTGGAGTATAGTGTGCAATTCTGGAGACCGCACCTTCAAAAGGATGTGAACAGGATGGAGTCGATGCAGAGGGTGGCTACTAAAATGATTAGTGGTCTTCATTATAAAGCATATGAGGACAGACTGAAGGATCTTAATATGTACACCTTAGAGGAAAGGCGGGATAGAGGTGATATGATTGAGATGTTTAAATACCTCCGTGGTATAAATGTTCAGGGAGAGAGCCTCTTTCAATTGAAAGCAAGTTCTGCTACGAGGGGACATGGGATGAGGGTGAAGGGAGATAGATTCAGGAGTGATATGCGGAAATATTTCTTTACGGAAAGAGTAGTGGATCCGTGGAATAGTCTCCCAGTGGAGGTGGTAGAGATGAGGACAGTAACTGAATTAAAAAAAGCATGGGACAAACACATAGGATCTCTAAAGGTAAAAAGGGGACTGTTGTAGTTATGGAAGGACAGACTAGATAGGCCATGTGGTCTTTTTCTGTCGTCATATTTTTATGTTTCTATGTTTCTAAGAGAAAGAGGTAGATAGAGAGATACAACTCCTAGGGGAGGTGGGTGGGTTGTGAGGACTAAATTCCTGCTGTTCCCGGAGATCACCTGTTACAGATGAGTAACTATGCTATCTCCAGGAACAAGCAGGAATGTAGTCCTCACAAATGGGGACTCCCTAGCTTTAGATGCCAGGGAGAGACCCCAGAAGTTGTGTGTCCCTGTGAAAGGGCTCCACTTCCCCCCATGGATCTCTGGCATCCAACCAGGGATGGTGGATAGGAGTTGATTAGGTATGCAACAGGTGCTGGAGAACAGCCTGACCAAACAAGGCATCCCGGTGGGAGTCCTTATCCAAGCAGTAATGGGCTGTGAAGGTATGAACCGAGGCCCAGGTGGCTGCTCTACAGATGTCGTCGATAGACACAGAATGCAGATGAGCCATTGAAGCTGCCATGGCTCTCACATTGTGAGCTGTGACATGGCCCTCCAGAGGAAGATCCTTACTCTGATAGGCAAACGAAATACACTGTGCAATCCAGTTGGACAGTGTTCTCTTGGAGACTGGAAGTCCCAAATGAGAAGGATTAAAAGCAACAAAGAGTTGAGAGGACTTTCTATGTTGCTATGTTCTTTGTAAGTAAAAGGCTAAAGCTCTTTTACAGTCCAAAGTATGAAGGTTCCTTTCTGAATTTGATGCATGAGGCCTTGGAAAAAACACAGGTAGGTAGACCGCATGAATCAGATGAAAAGGCGAGACCACCTTTGGCATAAAGTGTGGATGAGTCCTAAGGACTACCTTCTCATGATGGAACCTTGTATAAGGAGGATCAGCCACTAGTGCCTGCAACTCACTAATGCGACGTGCTGATGTGATGGCAATGAGAAAGATAACTTTCCAAGAAAGGAATTTTAATGAGGTAGTAGCTAAGGGTTCGAAAGGTGGCTTCATGAGCTGACCAAGAACCAGGTTTAAGTCCCATGCCACCGGTGGTGGCCTGATCAGAGGCTTAGTTAGAAAAAGGCCTCTCATAAATCTTGCTATAAGAGGATGGGAGGAAATAGGTTGTCCATTTAGAGGCTTGAAAGAATCTGCAATAGCACTCAAATGGACTCTTACTGAGTTAGTTTTAAGTCCTGCATTGGATAAATGAAGGAGATACTCAAGTAATGACTCTAGAGGTATCGCAAGGGGGTTAAGACCCTTTTGCGAACACCATATGGTAAACCTTTTCCACTTGAAAGCATAAGAGCGTCTTGTGGAAGGCTTCCTGGAAGCATAAAGGATATCCTTTACTTGCTGAGGGAGGTTAAGATCATGGAGATCTAGGCCTTCAGCAACCAAGCTCTGAGATGCAGAGACTGGGGATTGGGATGCCATAACATTCCGTCCTCCTGAGACAAGAGATCTGGAGCAGACCCTAACTCCAGAGAGGGAGCTTGAGAGAGATGTAGAAGCAGAGGGTACCACACTTGCCGTGGCCAATGTGGAGCTATGAGAATCATACGGCCTCTGTCTCTCTGAAGCTTGAATAGGGTTTTGAGAATTAGGGGAATGGGTGGAAAAGCATAAAGGAAGTCTTGACCCCAGTGAAGGAGGAAAGCATCCCTCGCCTGAGAGCCCTGAGCCGGAACTCTGGAACAGAATCGGGATTGGCATTCAACGGACTTGCAAAGAGGTCTATGTCCGGGGTTCCCCAAATATGAAAAATCTTGGCCACCTGGTCTGCATGCAGAGACCATTCGTGTGGAAGCAGAACTCGACTGAGTCTGTCTGCCCAAGAGTTTTGTATGCCTGGAAGATACACCGCCAGGAGATGAATCTGATGCTCTCTGGCGAGGGCTCATAGTCGCAAAGCTTCGTTGCAAAGCGACAGAGAGCCTGTTCCCCCCCTGCTTGTTCACGTAGAACATGGCTACTTGATTGTCCGTATGAATGTGGACTGTCTTGTAGCTGAGTAGGGTGTGGAACACTCGAAGAGCAAGGAAGATTGCTCTGAGCTCTAAGAGACTGATATGTAGATGAGTCTCCTGTGGAGTCCAGGTGCCTTGGGTGGAGAGGTCTTGCAGATGAGCTCCCCAACCCATTGGAGAAGCATCTGTTGTGAGAGTTGCCTGGGGTAAAGGTTGTTGAAATGGGGACCCCAGCAACAGGTTTTAAGTGGACTGCCACCACTGGAGGGACAAAATAAGGCGATTTGTGTTTGCTGTTTTGTCTGAAAGGCACCCTGGGTCCATCGAGTGGATAAAGTCCACTGGCCTGCTCTCATATGGAGGCGAGCATAAGGAACCACATGCACGGTAGATGCCATGTGGCCTAGTAGTTGTAACATCTCTCGAGCAGTGAGATGAGGCTTTAGCACTGCTTGAGAAGCTAACTACACCATGCAAAGGCAACGGGTCTGAGGAAGATAGGCCCTTGCTTTTCAGGTATCCAGCAAAGCTCCTATGAACTCTAAAGACTGAGTGGGAGTTAGACTGGACTTTGGGATGTTTATAGACCAAATACCGAAGGATACGCATTGTGCAAGATAGAGAAATCCTGGCCTCTGACTCTGATGGGGCTCGAATGAGCCAGTCGTCTAAGTAGGAGAAGAAGAATATTCCTAGAGTGCGAAGAAATGCTGCTACCACAGCCATGCATTTCATGAACACCCTTGGTGCAGAGGCCAGGCCAAAAGGAAGCACCCTGTACTGGTAGTGCTTTCCTTGAAAAAGGAACCGAAGGAACTTTCAGTGAGTTGGATGGATGAGAACATGAGTGTATGCATCCTTGAGATCTAGAGAACAAAGCCAATCCTGACTCTGAAGGTATGGCAGCAGAGTTCCCAGAGAAATCATCTCGAATTTCTCCTTGAACAGGAATTTGTTCAATTCTCTGAGGTCTAAAATAGGTCTGTGTCCTCCTGTTTTCTTTGGGATAAGAAAATAGGGGGAGTAAAACCCTGTACCCTGTTGATGAATGGGTACTTCTTCTATTGCCCCTTGGGCAAGAAGCATAGTGACCACTTGATCTAACAGGTTGATGAGAGAGGTCTGAGAATTGAACTGTCTTACCATTGTGGGAGGGGGCATGCACGAAAAGTGAAGCTTGTAACCCTCTTTTATGATGGAGAGTGTCCAATGGTCTGCTGTTATTTGCCCCCATCTGGGGGCAAAGTGACACAACCTTCCTGGAATGGTGGAAGGCTAAGGAGAGCCAGGAAGGCTAAGTTCTCTAGCTGAAAGTCAAAGGCCTTGAGGAGGCTGAGAGTGCTGAGACGGTTGAGGCTTAGCAGTCTTTGCTTTCTTTGTTTAGATGGTTGCTGACTCTTTCGGACAGATTGACCTGCAGAACGTCCCTGCTGGGAATAAGAGGGATAAAACCTCTTTTTCTTAGAGAAGAATGGTTTCTTGAAAGATTTCTTTCTTGCAGGATCAGCCGTAGCTTTGGATAATCTATCCAAAGTAGAATTGTCAGCATCTAATTCTTTGGCTTTCTCTTGCCAATTTTTGCCAAATAGATTCTCACTTGTACAAGGGATATTGCCCAGTTTGACCTGCACACAGAGCTCCAAATCGGATGCCTGGAGCCGGGCAATTCTACGTGCACCTATGGCAATGGCAGAGGTTCTGCTTATGCACTCAAAACAGTCAAAAGCTGCATGGTTGACAAACTTAGAAACATCGTGGGCATGTATGACCAGTGTGAGAAAATCCTGCCTTCTATCCTCAGGAAGAAGAGGGCTCAAAACCTCTAAATCACCTGTGACTTCCTTAAGGAACATTCCCATATATAAAATATAGGAACTGATCCTGGCAGAAAGCATGGAAGCCTGGAAAGTATGACGTCCAAAGGCATCCAAAGTTCTACACTCACGTCCTGGAGGATTAGAGGCATGCCTCTTTGCACTCCTGATCCTTCTCATAGCTGACTCCACAACAATAGAGTGGTGAGGAAGCTGAGTCTTCTGGAAACAAGGACAAGGAGGGATTCGATACATGGTATCCAGTCTACGAGAGTGAGGAGAGGTAGTAAGAGGTGTTTCCCACATTCTTAACAGGAGATCCTGTAAGATCTCATGGATAGGCAAAGTAGCCGCCTCTTTAGGAGCCTTGGGATATTGTAGAATCTCCAACTCCTTTGCCCTGGGCTCTGTTTCGGGAGCCACAGTAATGGAAAGACCTCGAGCCACCTCCCTGATAAAATCCTGAAAGGAGATATCTTCTGGAGGAGACATCCTGCGTTTAGGAGAGGAAGTTCCTCCGGGAGAAGTATTCCGGTACCGACAGAGCTGTCAGAATCCTCAGAGTCCTCCGAGGATTCAAAGTACCTTCTGTCCGGATGCTCTTGAAGAGCCCAATACCTGTACCGACCGAAGTCGGTACCGGGGGGGAATCAGTACCGGTGTATCGGTACCGGAAGGCATCGCATGACTGGGTGCCGGCAAAGCAGACCCTGATGTCGATGCCGATGCTGTCGGTACCAATACCGGTGCCGGAGTCGGTACCGGTTGAACTGTCTGACGCGGTTCCGAGGGTGTCAATGCCGCAAAGAGCCGCCAGACTGCGTTCAATAGCCAGGAACCTCTGGTCTATCGACGCTGCCGATGCCTGGGTATCGGTACCGGAGAAAGCAGCTGGTATCCCAGAGCATGGTACCAGTAGTTCTGCCGAGGTTGAGGCCTCGAGAACATCCTGGAGCCCCGATAATGCTTTGGAGGCCGAAGCCTCCCGCCGGGGCAATTTTGCCGGTACAGAACCCTCAAGGGCAACGCCAGAGGCATCTCGATGCTTGGAAGGAGATCTACCCTTTGAGGACTGGCTAAGACTTATGTTTAGTTACCTGAGATTCATGGGAGGAAGACGAAGCCCTGGAAGATATCGATGCCACAGAAGCTGTATCGGAGGGAAAAAGGGTGCTGAGCTTAGCAGCCCGGTTTTGTCGACCCCTCTTGGACATCATGGCACAAGCCATACACTCGGAGATGGAGTGATCAGGACCTAAACATTTAAGACACCAATCATGGGTGTCATTGACGGAGATGGTACCGCCACACTTGGTGCACTTTTTGAAACCCGAAGCGGGTTTTTCCATAGTGGAGGAAATTTTGGGCCTAAGGCCCAAAATGGCGCATGCACCTGGAAAAGTAAAGTTTGGAAAAAAAATACTTTTTTTTTTTTTTTTTTTTAAGAAAGGAGAACCAGCAGTACCGGTATAGCATCGAGGAAGGCAGACGCGACCACAAAAAAGAAGGAGAATAAGGAAAATTTTCTGCGGTGACAGGAACGACGACCTGCTGGCTCCGCGGAAAACGAAGAACTGGAGAGAGGCAGTTGGGAAAGGCGGGAAGGCAGCACACAGGCGCTGTGGGATGCTCCCAAAATCTTTCTAATAGGACGCTGGGGAGCGTTCCCGCGCAGGCTCCGTCGGTACCGACGATAGCCATATGTGAGGACTACATTCCTGCTTGTTCCTGGAGATAGACCATACGGCTTATCCAGTCTGCCCTTCCATACCAACTATTACAAGTCCCTTTCTTTTCCTTTAGAGATATTCTGTCTTTGTCCCATGCTTTCTTGAATTCAGATATAGCCCTTGTCTCTACTACCTCCACTGGAAGACTATTCCATGCATCTACCGCTTTCCATAAAATTATTCTATCCCCTTTTACTTTCATCCTATATCCCTTCGTTGCGTTTTCTTTCAACTAAAAGAGACTTTCCTGTGCACCTTTCCTCCAAAGTATGCATACTGAGATCTTTAAGTTTGTCCCCATCCCTCCAATGCCACTGGAGAAGGCAACGAACTTAGGAATAGCCATACACAAATCATTCCTTTCACTTACACAGGAATAACCTACTGGCTGGAGCTGTGAACTGATAATGAAAATTAGGGTTCCCATGGATGCTCCTTGTAACTTTGGGCAAATCACCTAACTCCCTACTGCCTCACAGCCTGTAAGACCTCTGGGGACAGGACATACTGTACCTGAATGTAACTTACCTTCAACTACTAGTGAGAAAGCTAAATTACAAAACTAATAAAATAAAAAATACTGAAAACATGCAGTCTCTTCCCATCATCTTTACCATTTCCAACTACAATTGTTGTTACCTACTGTTCAATAGGAACTAAGGACCCAATATTTAGGAATATAGATGAATATCTCCACAGACCACTCTAGCACAAGACAAGTAGTACTAAGGTGGTCCATGAGCATGGATGTGGCGGTCCCAACACCTATCCAGTTAGCTGAGAATTTCAGCCCAGTAACTGGATATGCAACTGGATAAAATTAGGATAGGTTAATAGCTCTCCTAACTTTATGCCGTTTTGCTATCTGATAGTAGCTGAATACTGCTGCTAGCCAGACAGCAACAGAGGTTAGCACTGAAACTGGTTATCTGGCATCTGATGCTGAATATCCAGTTTCAATTCTGTTGGTAACCAGGTGCTTACGCTCACCACCATGGTCTGAATATCAGGCCTTAGGTCTCCTTTTTCTTATATGGAAATACTACAAAATGGTCACTTACTTCTGCCCCCTTCCCTCACAGATCCAAGGAAGGAAGTCCAATTTCAGAGATCAACCCAGAATGGGAGATGGTGAGGGAGGAACTGGACTTAAGAATCTATCAGCCTCACTGAGGAAACCTGGTAACTCAAGGAGAGAAATGGGCAAGCTCTCTATTGCCTTACGTCTTAAAGTCACAAAACAGTCCATGCTCCACTGCAACTTTGGCAACCTCTTTTAACTTCCTCTATCTGCTGCGAAATGTGATTGTGCCTTCCCTCTGTTCTTTACAGATTCCCATTGCAAATTTACTAGGAAGGCAGCACAACTCCCACCCATTATCTGACACCAGTCCATCACATAAGCAGTGAGATCAGGTGACCCATGAGAGCACCTTCAAATTAAGAACTGATGCAGCATTTCGCACTGTGGGAGCATGCTGGAGGAACATGCCTGAGGAACAGGTCCTATTACTTGAGTGTGCTCCTTGTGGCAGCTCAAGTGACTTCAGTGACCTCCCTTCCTTGGCCACGATTGACTCGACCCACACAATCTCGCTTGAGGCCTTTGTCCCAACTCTTTTTTCATCTTCCTTCTTTTCCTGATGAACCCCATTCCGGTCCACTGGGACTGGCGTGCCCTCCCTCCTCCTGCTGCTTCCAGATAACAGTTGGTGAGTAACCTGATCTACTACCCCCTTGTGTCACCAATCCACTCACCTCCATCATCTCTCAGCTTCCTTGCCATGCAGCATTCCTAAACTGTAGGTCGCTCCAAGAAAAGACTGCGCTAATTTCCGATTTAATAAAACACTCTCTTGACCTTCTCTTTCTTACCGAGACTTGGCTCTGGAAGGGGACGACTCGGTCCTCTATCACTGTTTACCTACTGGCTTCACTGCTTTTTTTTGCCTCACTGTGCAAAGACTAGCAATGGAGTTGCTGTCATTGCGCCTCTCTTGCCCTGTCGAAATTCTCCTCCCCTGCCCTTTACTACCCAGTATCCCTCCTACTTCAACTACATTCATGCCTTCTTAATAACTTAGAATATGCAGCAGATAAAGACCAACATGGTCCATTTAGTCTGTCCAGCAAGTTGGCAAGAGTAGGCACACCTGCCGCTCCGTGCGGGTCACCCCTCCCCATGACTTTGTTTAGGGGTGTAACCACCGCTCCATGAAAGTCACCCCTATTTGTTGAGATAGCAGAGATAGTTAAGGTTATTTTGATTTTATCCTGTTGCTATAAAAAGGGATCCACTGTGTCTGTCCCATGCCATTTTGAATTCTGTCACTAAATCTTCCCCCATCACGTCCATCGGGAGGACATTCCAAGCATTCACCACCCTTTTGGTAAAAACGTATTTCCTGACATTGCCTTTCAGTTTATCCCCTTGCAGCTTCATGTTATGCCCTCTAGGTTTATAGCTTCCCCGTCTTTGAAAGAGATTTATTTGTTCATTAATACCCTTTAAGTATTTAAAGGTCTGTATCATATCTCCCCGTCCCTCCTCTCCTCTCCTCTCCAATATATACATGTTCAGATCTTCAAGTCTCTTCTCATATACCTTCTGGCACAGGCTCCATATCATTTTGGACACCTTCCTCTGAATAGTTTTCAGTCTTTTTCTCTCTTTTGTGAGATATAGTCTCCAAAACTGAACACAATATTCCAAGTAAGGCATCACCAGTGACTTATACAGTGGTATTAGTACCTCCTCCTTTCTGCTGGTTATTCTTCTCTGTATGCAACCCAGCATCATTTTGGCTTTGGCCACCACCTTGTCACACTGTTTCTCCACCTTTTGCCACCCTCCAATTCACTTTCTTCTCCTCTGCTCTCCTCCCTCTCTCACCCCCACATTATGGGACTCCTTGCTTCTTACTATCTCTGAAGTCTCCATCTACTGTCCACACTCTATTGTTCTTGGATTCTTCAATGTACACCTTGATAAACCCTCTATATCTCGCAATAAAAACTCTCTCTCCTATCTTATTGAGCTTTCACTTACACAGCATGTCTATTTCCCCACTCATGTGGCTGGACATACCCGCAAACTGGTCATCTCCTCCCATTCTGTCCCTTTTCCTCTCCACTCCTCCTCTCTGGTCAGCCATTATCCGGGACTGATCATTTCTATGATTTCTTCTCTTTCTAAATTTCTTTTTCTCAGACCCATGGCAATCCCACTACACCCATCTCTTTTCCAGTATGGACTCAGCTATTGTGACAGGGGTGATAGATTAATTTTCCATCCTCTGACACCATCCTTCCCTTGGACTTTGACTCTCTCTATGAATGACCAAGTGCAGATTTGGCACACCTCGGCACTTGATCGTATTGCCCCGCTCTGCCTAAAATTCCACCATAAAACAATTTCATCATCCGTGGTATCATCCTGTTCTCTATGTCTTATGAACACACTCGCATTGCGCCGGATGGTGCTGAGCACTTCCAACTCCCTGACCACTTTCAAGCATTGCCACCATTGTTATAAATCTATGATCACAGCCCCAAAGGAGATCTATTATTCTAAGATCATTAGCTCTTCCCCTAACCAGTCTACTAAACTCTATCCTCTCCTTGTTATCGCACCCTCCTGTCTTCAATTTCCTCAGATAGGTTTTTTGTTGTTTTTTTTTAATTTTTATTTATAGATTTTAATCAGTTTACAATAACCAAACAATACAAGGTCAATTGCAAGATACATGACAGGAATCTATCCAAACAAAATTAATATAATCTCGATAAAGTCCACATTAAGGGAATCAGACTGCAAAATTGAAAAATAAAACAGGAAACAAAAAAAACAAGCAAATAAGGCATAAACTGCCCACAGATAGGAGGCATTCTAGTAACTATTATTCACCCTTAACCACCTCTACTGTACCCTGCCTTTCAGAAAAGAGTAGTTACTCACCTGTAACAGGTCTTCTCCAGGAGCAGCAGGAATCAGTCCTCACTTATGGGTGACATCGGCGCCGATGGAGCCCCCGTGCGGAGCATTTCCCCAGCTTTCTAAGAAAGCCTTTGGGAATACTGCACGCATGCGCGGTCCCCTTCCCGCCTAAAGGTGCCATCTTGCTCAGTCAAATGACATAGCTAAAAAACAGCACACAAAAATGTAAAAATGAACTATACACAACTGCAACTCCCAGGGAAGAAGGGAGGGTTGTGAGGACTGATTCCTGCTGCTCCTGGAGAACACCTGTTACAGGTGAGTAACTACTCTTTCTCCAGGACCAAGCAGGAAGTCAGTCCTCACTTATGGGACTCCCCAGCTTCAGGCTACCGGGGACCCAGAGCTGAAAAATGAGCTCCTTCTAGCCTCAGCATCAGAGAAACGATTTCACTGAAACATACCCCCACCGGTAGCCCAACCAGAGGGCTGGAGGGTAGGAGTTGCCTAAACCTCAAAGAGATTCCGGAGCACTGCCTGACCGAAAGCACTGTCCCTAAGGGACTCCCTCTCCAGGCAGTAGTGGGCAGCAAAAGTCTGGCTTGAGGACCAAGTTGCAGCCCTGCAGATGTCTGCCAACGGTACAGAGCGGAGATGAGCTACTGAGGCAGCCATTGCCCTGACACGGTGGGCCGTGACCCGACCCTGCAAAGGAAGGTCAGTTACCCTGTAAGCCCAGGTGATACAGTCAGCCACCCAGATGGACAAGGTACGCTTGGACACAGGTACCCCCAAGTTATTGGGGTCAAAAGATACAAAGAGCTGAGTAGTCCTCCTATGCCCCTGCGTACGCTCAAGGTAGAAGGATAAGGCCCTCCTACAGTCCAGGGTATGCAGGACTGTCTCAGCCCGGCTGGCATAGGGCCTAGGGAAGAATGTTGGAAGAACCACATCCTGGTTGAGATGGAAAGAGGAGACAACCTTTGGGAGGAACTTAGGATGAGTCCTAAGGACTACCCTGTTCCTATAGAAGCGAGTATATGGCCTGTCACAGACCAGGGCCTGACGTTCACTCACTCGCCTGGCTGAGGTCAAGGCCACTAGAAATAGAGCCTTCCAGGATAAGAAGCGTAGAGGACATGTAGCAATCGGCTCAAAAGGTGGATGAGTCAATTGCTGCAAGACCACATTCAACTCCCACTCAGGGGCTGGTGGACGGAGAGGAGGCTTGAGTAATAGTAAGCCGCTGAGAAACCTAGACATCAAAGGGTGGACCGACAAAGAGTGTCCCTCCACCACTGAGTGGTGAGCTGCCAGAGCAGAGAGGTGGACCCGAACAGAATTGGACTTAAGGCCATGATTGGCAAGTGCAGAAGGTACTGGAGCACTACTGGGACAGTGCAGCCGAAAGGATCTTCCTTGCATTGCTGACACCACAAGGAGAACCTCTTCCACTTCAGGACATATGTTTTCCTGGTGGATTGCTTTCTAGAGGCCAAGACCACCTCTTCTACGTCCCAAGGCAGGCCCCAGGGAGCCAAGACTACCCTTGCAGCCTCCGGGCCATCAGATTGAGAGGTTGGAGGTTGGGATGCAGAAGGGAACCCTGATCCTGAGAGAGAAGGTCGGGTTGGAATCCCAGAGGCATGGGTGTCTCCACTGTCAGTTGAAGCAGGAGGGGGAACCAGGGCTGCCTCGGCCACCTGGGAGCAACCAGTAGCACTGAGGCCTTGTCCCTGAGAATCTTGAACAAGGTTCGGGCCACCAGAGGCGTGGGAGGAAATGCATAGAGCAGGCCCTGGGACCAAGAAATCAGGAAGGCATCCGCCGCCGCCCTTAGGTGATGCGGTTGCCTGGAACAAAATCTAAGGTGAATATTCAAGCAGAATGTGTTTTTTGTAGTACTTGGAACAAAATCTGGGCAGTTGGTGATTCAGGGGACTGGCAAAGAGATCTATGGATGGAAGTCCCCATTTCAGGAAAATCTATTGAACCACCAAAGGATGCAGCTGCCATTCGTGGGGCTGCAGAATTCTGCTTAAGCTGTCTGCCAGAAAGTTCTCCTGGCCAGGAAGATAAACAGCCCTCAGCAACATCTGGTGTCTGAGAGCAAAAGAGCAAAGGGCCTGTGCTTCCAGGCATAGAGGCCTGAATCCAGTGCCGCCCTGTTTGTTCACGTAGAACATGGCTACTTGGTTGTCCGTCTGAACTAGAACAGACTGGTTGGCCAAAGTGTGAGAAAAAGCCTGAGGGATAATCGAATAGCCCGCAGCTCCAGTAGGTTGATCTGTTGCGTGGCTTCCCATGGGGACCAGAGGCCTTGGGTGCAGCTCTCTTGACAGTGTGCACCCCAGCCCTGTAAGGAGGTATCGGTTGTCAACACCATCGTGGGGGCAGGCACCTGAAAAGGCACTCCCTGAAGCAAGTTGGGGGGGGGGGGTGTAGCCACCACTAAAGAGAAGTCAGGAAGGGTTTTGACACCCTGACTTTGTCTGCTAGGCTCCCTGTGGCCTGCTTTCACTGAGTGCTGAGGCACCACTGTGCAGGCCTCATGTGGAGGTGGGCATTGGGGGTCACATGCACAGTCGATGTCATGTGTCCCAGGAGTTGCAGACAGAGCCTGGCAGGAACCCTGGGCAGACTGAGAAACTGGGATGCCAACTCCATGAGCCTTTGAGCTCTGTCCTCTGGCAAGTAAGCCCTTGCTTGCAGAGAGTCCAGCCGTGCCCCTATGAACTCGAGGTTCTGGGAGGGGAGCAAAGTGGACTTTGTGAAGTTTATGACAAAGCCTAGGTCTTGAAGGAGTGTGACAGTCCTGAAGGTGGCCTGCCTGGCCTCCTGGTAAGTCTGACCTCGGATGAGCCAGTCGTCCAGATAGGGGAAGACAAAAAACCCTTGAGTCCTCAAGTAGGCCGCCACCACAGCCAGGCACTTTGTAAAGACCCGTGGGGCGGAAGTTAGGCCAAAAGGCAGCACCCTGTACTGGTAATGGTTTCCTCCCACCATGAACCTGAGGTAATTTCTGTGGTCTGGATGAATGAGGATGTGAGTATACACATCCTTTAGATCTAAGGAGCATAGCCAATCTCCCTGCTGGAGGTAGGGCAGAAGTGTTCCAAGAGTAAGAGTAAGGAGTGGAGGAGTGGCCTAGTGGTTGGGGCAAGGTACTTCAGGCCGGAAGGTCGGGGGTTCAAATCCCACTAGAGGACAGCAACCTTGGGCCGGAAGGACTGGGGTTTCTAGTCCCACAGGTGCTCCTTGTGGTCTTGGCAAGCCACTTAACCCTCCATAGCCCATGTTCCCTGTAAAATAGTTATCTCCAAGTTATAATGCCCTGTTCAATGTAATTTCAGTTTGTTCAATGTAAACCGCACTGATGCAGAATAGCGCGGTATATAAGAGAATGTAAATAAATAAATAAAGCATCTTGAACTTCTCTTTCTCCAAAAATTTGAGGTTCCTGAGGTCCAGGATGGGCCTTAAGCCTCCTGTTCTCTTTGGCACCAGAAAATAAATGGAGTAGAACCCGTGCCCCTGAAGGCGAGGAGGTACAGGCTCCACCGCCTTGTCCAGAAGCAGACCCTGAAGTTCCTGGAGGAGGAGATTGGTGTGCAGGAGAGGCCTGAGAGGCTCTCCTGGAAAGTAGGCAAGAAGCAGCTGCTGGAAATAAAGCAGATAAGCCTGGTGAACGATGCTTAAGACCCAAGCATCCCCTGTAATGGGTGGCCACCTGTGGGCAAACAGGGCTAAGCGACCTCCTGTGCAGGGATGGGGCAGCAGGGGTGGAGAGGCTATGCTTTGGGAGTGAAAAACCCCCTCCCTGCTGGGCAGGAGCAGGAGCCGGAGGCTTGGGGGTTTTATGCCTATGGGGCCCATGTCCCTGCCCCTTGGCCTGCTGCCCCTGTTGGGGAACTGGGAAGACCTGGTATTGAGGGAAAGGGTTTGTAGGCAGACCCCTTTCTCGGGTAGAAGGACTTTTTACCCGAGCCCTTCTTTTTGTGAGAAGGGGCAGAAGTCTTTCTGGACAGTCTTGTCCTGGTCAGGTGCTCGGTTTCGAGCTCAGCCGCCTTCTCGGCCATTGGTTTGCCAAAAAGGTTTTCACCTCGGCAAGGGACATCTACCAACTTGTCCTGTACCCAAGGCTCGAGATCCGATGAATGCAGCCATGCCTGGCGTCGGGCCCCGATGCCGGCTGTCGCCACTCGAGCCGAAGCTTCGAAGCCATCGTAGGCCGCTCGGGACATGAATTTGGAACAGTCCTGGATCCCTGAAGACAAAGACTGGAACCTCTGCAAAGGTTCCCCGGAGAGGCCAGCAGAGAACCCGGCAAGCTCCTTTGCCAGGTCTCGGAGGTACATGCCCATGTACAGCTGGTATGACTGGACACGGCAAGCAAGAATCGAGCCCTGGAAGCACTTTCTGCCGAAAGCATCCAGGTTCTGGGCCTCCCTGCCGGGGGGCACCGCAGAGTGCATCTTCTGACTTTTCAGACGATGCATGGCCGATTCCACCACCATGGAATGGTGCGACAGCTGCGCCTTTTGGAAGCCAGGGCTCTTACGGAGTCGATAAATGGAATCGACTCGCTTGCTCAAGACCGGCGCCGAGGCCAATGCCGGTGCCTCCCACATTCGGAAGAGGAGCTGTTCCAGCATCGGAGGAACCGGGACAGTAAAGGCCTCCTTCGGAGGAGAGTCATACTGGAGGGCCTTGAGCTCCTCGGCTCAAGGCTCCTCCTCGGGGTCCGCGGGAATTGCTAAGGCCTTGGCCATGTCCTGCACGAACTCCGAGAACCGGGTATCCTCTGGAGGGGACCTACTCCGGGGCTCGGACTGCGGTGCGTCCGAAGGGACGCATCGAGTCCGAAAGGTGTCGGGGGACTCCTCGTCCTCCGTCTCCCAAGCTGACTCATCCGAAGAGGAGTCGAGGGGCTCTGACCGCGCGGGTCGAGGTGGCACCTGCCCTGACGCCGAAGGCACCGGCGGCGATGCCCTCAGTTCCGAGCGGGAGGTTGAGGGAGACCTTGACCGAGGACGACCTCGAGCCTTCATGGTCTCGAGTATCGGCTCGGTCTCCGGGGTCGACTTTGACGTCAATGTCCCGGTGGTCGGGGCAGATGCACCAGCGAGGCTGGCCATCAGTACCCGCTGCTGCTCCATGAAGGCAGACAATCTGCACTCCAAGGCTGTCAGCCTGAGTCCAAGCTCAGGAGACTCAGCAGCCACCGACTCAGGCCCCGGCAGCGCCGGGCCCGATGTCGGCTCCCTCGGAGGAGAATCCATGAGGACTACGGGACTTACATGTCTGACGGTCTCCAGCTCTACACGAGGTACTTTGGACGGCTTCTCCTGCTCCAAAGGCCCGGGACGGCGGTCGGGGGTCTTAGACCTGGCCCTTGAGGAACCAGGGACCTCTTCCGATGCCGCCCTCACGAGCTGTTTCTTCCTCTTGCATTCCCGGTCGGGGGACCCCCTGTCTGAGGAACCCCGGCGATGCTCGGGATCAGACTCCCGAGACGTCGAGGCCTCAGACGAGGTCCGGGCCTGGCCAGAGGCAGAATCTGAAAAAATCCTTTCCTTCTGGTGGCTGACGGCTTCGAAGCGCCTTGGTGGGCATTTTGCCACACGGGCCACAGATCATGGGGTCATGATTTGGGCCGAGGCACCAAAGGCAGCAGTCGTTGTGTCGGTGAGAGACATTAGTTTCTTGCACCGATCACATTTCTTGAAACCACTGGAAGCCATCGGGGAAAAAAGGGCCCCCGCGAGGTCAAAGGATCGGCCTTCCAGGGAAAAAGAAAAAAAGGGTGCGAACGCCAGCCACAAAGGGCAAAAACCGAAAAATAGAAAACAGGCTCGATACCGGTGTATCGAACCCGGCGGGAAGGGGAACCTGCGTCGAAACTTGGAGAAAAAGCGAAGAAATCACTGAAAAAACGTCAACTTTTCTGGGTGACTCGGACAGACGTCCAATGGGCTCCACGGAAAAAGAGAGACTGAGCAAGATGGCACCTTTAGGCGGGAAGGGGACCGCGCATGCGTGCAGTATTCCCAAAGGCTTTCTTAGAAAGCTGGGGAAATGTTCCGCACGGGGGCTCCATCGGCGCCGACGTCACCCATAAGTGAGGACTGACTTCCTGCTTGGTCCTGGAGAATAAATTTTTCCAAGTGTGCACTATCAGAAAAGATATAGGAAGCACCATCATAATTGATGATGCATTTACATGGGAAATGGAGAAAAAACGTAGCACCCAAGTTCAAGACCTGAGGCTTCAAAGCTAAAAAAAGCCTCCGCCTGAGTTGGGTGCTACGAGCAACATTGGGAAAAACGTTCACACTCTGTCCACAAAATTTAACAAACTTAAACTTAAAGAATACCCTAAGGATACAATGTTTAAATTCTATTGACTTAAAAGTCACCAATAAAGTGAAACGTGAATTAATAAGATCTAGGGAGTCCTCTAAAAAGGCGGTCAAATTAGAAATAGAAGGCTCTACCACATCTAGTTCCCCTTCAACAGGATTAACTTTTTTTGAGCTTGAGGGGATATAATAAAGTTGAGAAACTTCAACAAGTTCTGGTATGGATAAAACTTCCTTCAAATATTTATCTAAAAGAATCTTAGGTGCAAGAAGAGAGGTATGAGGAAAATTCAAAAAACGCAAATTACATGAACGCATAGAGTTCTCAAGAGCTTCAAGCTTATTTTGCAAAACCAAGGAATCTTTAATCCCTGCAACATTTGCTGCATGCAGCGGAAGGACTCGAGACTCTAGCTTAGTAAGTGCCATATCCACAAGTGAAACCTTCCCATCAAGTTAGTGTAAAGAAACAGCTTCCTGAGAGAATGCACAAAGAATTTACCGTAGAAGACATCTTGTCATCAATACATTTTAAAGCCCCCAGACATCTTTCAAAGGAATCTCTGCATCAGGAAGCAAGGCTGGACATTCAGAAGAGCTGCCAGGCGTTACCAACGGAACCAGTTTAGGCAGAGTCACTAATAAATCAACACACCTTACCTGATCAGAGGACTCCCCAGATTGAGCAGCGGACAACAAAGGAACAGGGCAAGGTGGAGGGGATCTCCCACCCGAACTCAGGGAGACCCCTTCAGGAGAAGACTACGCCAATGGCAATGGAGTTAAGTGCTTATCAAGGGGGCCAGCCAATTTTACCAAACTTGCTGAAGCACCAAACACTCTGTTCCCGGTTTTAGCCTTCCTTTTCCCCATTAAGGAAACAAAACTAAGATACAAAGAACACAAAGGGGAACCTGAAGACTCTAACACCACTGAGACGCCGAAGGGGCGTCAAAGGGGTGGGTCTCGCCCCTTTAGACATGCCCCTTCGGATCACGCTCCACGGTCGCAAAAGATCAATCCAAACTTATAGGCAGGAAAGACAGGGTCCTCGCTGCGTACAGGCTACTCCCATGGTGCCTGCCCGATGTTATGGGGAAGAATAAGGCATCGTAGCAGCGTTCAAACAGCAGCAGCAGTCGGTCAGGCTCCCTGCACCTACAACACACTCACAGCCAGCTCCCTCAGATAGTTTATCCTTCGCTATTCTTCTATGAAACAATTGAAAACCTTTGACCTGGCCTCCCTTGCAATCCATCTGCCTCACCTTCTGTATTTTCTGACACAGCTTCTTTGAATCCTCAATGTAACACATACCTGGGATTCTTTCAATTCAGTCTCTTACCACGTTATCCAAACTCATTACCTCCTCCCGGAAAACAACATGTCCTCTGGACCTTATTCCATTAACCTGGCTCTCAGACAGTTCGCCCGCACTTTTCCACCAGTCCTTTCCATTATCAATTCCAGTTTCACCTCACCTATCTTCTCTTCTGCCTGGAAGAAAACCTTCATCCACCACATCCTCAAAAACTCATCACTGGATAAGACCTCCCCAACCAATTATAGACCAGTATCCAACCTTCCATCTCGAAAATCCTTTTAAACTTTTTTCCCAGCTTGTCACCCCCTTGGAAGGCACCAATGACCATCATTACCGGCAATCTGGTTTTCAGCACAGCCACAGCACAGAAACCATTCTACTTTCCCTTCTCAATGAAATTCACTATTTCCTTGACAGAGGCAACATTTTCCATTGCAGTGTCCTATGATTTATCATCCACTTCCGATTTAGCAAATCTAGTCTCTCTTCATACTCCTTATCGGCAGCTCCGGTCATTACACGCTAATCGTCTGTTTCTCCCCCCACCTTCACGAGCTCACCTTGAACAGACACGCCACGCCGCTTTCTTCTTCTTGGGCCCCTCACTCTGGAATTCTCTTCCTTCCTCTCTCCGTCTAGAGCCTTCCTACCAACACTTCAAAAACCTACTAAAAACTCACTTGTTCCAACAGGCATATGATCTCCCCTCCCAGTAGTCCTGTCTAATTGTTTTGTTTGTCTTTGCTTACCCATGGTTTGTCTGGTTTGTCTATTGTTTGCTTTGTTCTGTGACCTCTTTGGTCCTTTTCCTTATTTTAATGGATTTCCTTTCCTTTTTAACGCTTTTATTTATATTATTTTATTGTAAACCGCCCTCACGTTTCGACAAGGGCGGTATATTAAATGTAAATAAAGATAAAGATAAAGATCTGGTTAACCATTCGTTTCTACACTCATGCCTGCATGAAACTGGGTTACGTAGCTCTGTTTTCCATTGGTTCAGCTCTTTATTATCTGGTCGTTCATTCCCCATCATCTCAGATTCAACTGTCTCTACCTCATACCTCCTCAACTGTGGGGTATCACAGGGCACTTTTCTAGCCCCACTCCTATTCATTATCTTTCTCTCACCATTCGCTCTTCTCATTCAGCAATTCGTGATCTCAGCATATCACTATGCTGACGACAGCCTTTTACTCTTGCACACAAATCCCCTTTCTCCCGATCTCACACCTCTCAATGACTGCCTCGCCCAAGTGGCACACTGGTTGAAAGCAAATCACTTTGTACTCAATTCAAGTAAACCCTCTGCAGTCCGGAAAACAGGCCCTACTGCATTGCCATCACTGTCTGCCTCGCTTTCTGACCTCCCTATCCTTTATAGTGTCTATTGGACCACTCGATGATAGAGGGGTAAAAGGGGCACTAAGAGGGGACAAGACCATAGCGGAGAGACTGGACGAATTCTTTGCTTCAGTCTTTACTGAAGATGTAGGGAAGTTTACCATGCCTGAAATGGTATTTAAAGGTGATGCCGCAGAAGAATTGAAAGAAATATTAATAAACCGAGAAGATGTATTACAGCTATTTGATAAACTGAAGAGTAGCAAATCACCTGGACCAGATGATATACATCCAAAGGTGTTGAAAAAACTAAAATATGAGATTGCAGACCTACTATTAGCAATCTGTGACCTATCATTAAAATCATCTGTAATACCTGAAGATTGGAGGATGGCCAATGTAACGCCAATTCTTTTTTTAAATTTTTTATAAATTTATACTTACATATCAAAAATACATCTTGAAACAGAAATTGAGATGGGCAAAGAAAATATAGCATAGAACTAATAAAAGTCCCACCCATATAACAAAGGAAACAAAAACCATACCCAGCCCACTCTAGCCCCCAAGAGAGGAAGGATACTATAAGAAGAAATATAACAACATCCAATAATCTGAAAGGTAATAAGGTGTGCTTAACAGTCGATACCTAAACATGCTCAAACAGAAACAGATAGAGGATCAGCCACCCCCTCAGAATGTCAGGCATTTATAAAATCCAGCAATTGGGAGGGCTCATAAAATATAAAGGAATGTGACTGATACTTAATCAGACATTTACAAGGAATTTAAGGGAAAAAAAAAAAAAAAAAAGAGCCCTCCCAATTGCTGAATCCCAGGACGTAAAAGGAGAAAGTCCCAGCGCTTCTTCTGAGTTTCCCTAGAAAGATCTGGAAACATACCAACAGTCAAACCTTTAAATAACATATGTAGTTTCCTAAAGAACAACTTCATAAGCCATTCCTTATCCGATAACAATGCCAACGTAATCAATACAGTAGAGGGAATTACCTGCTCTTCCTGTGATACTTCTAACATCTCAGTTACATTTAAAACATCCACATTTGATAATCCTCTAACCGCTCCCGATCCCTCAACTTTTTTCCCAGATGGCAAATAATACATTTTAGCTATGGGGGAATGGGATTCAGGGGGAATACTCAAATTTTCAGTCAGATAAGTCCAATACATGTCCCTCGCCAAAATCAATGCTACCCTGGGAAAGTTAATCACGCAAAGATTCACCGTTGCCATTGAATTTTCCAACATTTCCAACTTAAACCACGTAGGTATTGTACCCTTCTTAAGGCATTCCAAATCCTTCTCAACAGTCAAGGTCTTAGCGTTGAAATCAGAAACTTCCGCCTGAAGGGTAGATATTTTAACCACATTTTCCTGAATAAGATCACCATTAGTAGAAACCTGAGGCACCAAGCTGATTATCTGCAGGGCCAGCTCTTCCCGGAGCTGCATGATAGCAGCCCATATGTCCTCCAGTGTTACCACCTCCGGGACATGCAGAGACGCTGAAGGAACAGTCTCCACCACATCAGCAGTCACCAATGAAGCAGGTGCCGACTGGCTAGGCAGTAGTCCATCACCTCTCTCTGCCATTTCCGCTGAGACCTCTGCCCTCTGACGCTGAAAGTGGGGATCCACCTAGCCCAGGCCTCGCTCCAGGACCGAGCGCTGCCTTCTGGCAGAGTCCGCCGACTCAACGCCCTCCATCTGGCTCCCCCAAAGTGCTGGTGTTTTGCCAAGGGTCCTTCGAGGCCCAAATTGAGCCCAGGGAGGAAAGATCACTGCCCGAGTCAGACAGCGAGGATACCACCTCCAATCGCTGCAAAGCCGAGCAACTCTCCCCTAACGCCAATTTTTTAAAAAAGGTTCCGGGGTGATCCAGGAACTACAGACTGGTGAGCCTTACGTCAGTACCGGGGAAAATGGTAGAAACCATTATTAAGAACAAAATGTCTGAACATGTAGATAGTCATGGCTTAATGGGAAACAGCCAACATTGCTTTAGCCAGGGAAGGTCTTGTCTTACTAATCTGTTCTATTTTTTTGAAGGTGTAAACAAACAGGTAGACAAAGATGGGTCGGTCGATGTAGTGTATCTGGATTTTCAGAAAGCCTTTCACAAGGTCCCTCATGAGAGACTCTTGATGAAATTAAAAAGTCATGGGATAGGAGGCAGTATACTATTGTGGATCAGGAACTGGTTAAAAGACAGAAAGCAAACGCCAATTTTCCCAATGGAGAAAGGTAAATAGTGGAGAACCTCAGGAATTTGTGCTGGGTCCACTGCTTTTTAACGTATTTGTAAATGACCTGGAATTATTTATTTATTTAAATTGATTCCTATCCCGCCTTATCCTTCAATCAAGGCGGCCTGAACAGCAAACAATCAACAGACATTGTGTTAAGTGTGGGCATGCAATGGTCGGTGTGTGTGTGTGTAGTTGTAGTGTGTCGTTGATTCTTGTGGGTCTATTTACAGTGTGCGCTATATACAATACTATGTACAACATAAATTTACAACATAAATTTGCATTCAAATTTGTGTGAGTTGGGGGGGATGGGGGTTTGATTCTGTTGTTGTCCATTGGGTTGCTTAGGTGACATCCCCGTAGTGCTCCCTGAAGAGGGTAGTCTTGAGCAGCTTCCTAAAGTCTTTAATGTCCGTTGTTGAGCAATGTTCATCGGGGAGTGAGTTCCAGATTGAAGGTGCTGCCGTTGATATGGCTCGTTTCTCAGTGTCTTTGTGTATCTTGTTTATGTCTTTTGGTGTGTTAACGCGGTTGGCTGTGCCCCTCCTCCTCGGTCTTGCATTGTTGTCTGGTTGGATGAGTGGATGTAGGCTGAATGCTGATAACTGGTGTTTGATTCTGAATATGTTAATGACTGTTTTGTATTTGATGCGTGAGCTAATTGGTAACCAGTGGAGATCTTTTAGAGTGGGTGTGATGTGTTCGTTTCTTGTGGTGCCAGCTATTATGCATGCTGCTATGTTTTGTGCCAGCTGTAGTGGTCTTAGGGTCTGCTTTGTTAGGCCGAGATATACTGGGTTGCAGAAGTCTAGTACTGGGGTTACTAGAGCCTGGCATACTGTGCGGAAGTGCTCCTGTGATAGTAAGGGCTTGAGGCGTCGTACTACGCTCATTCTGTGATATGCGTTTTTGGTGGTTCTGCTGATGTGCGCCTGCAGATTCAGCTCTTTGTCTAGCATCACTCCGAGGTATTTCACTTCTGGTTGTATGGGTATGGTTGTGTTGTCTATCTTGATATTGATTGGAGGGATGAAGTTGTCATTTCGTGTGATGATTAGGGCCTTGGTCTTGTTGTAGTTTATGGTCATGTTGTTGTCTTGGAACCATCTGTTCATGTGACGGAGGCATTCTGTTATCTTTGTGTGGTCTGGGTTGTCAAGCGTGAATGGGGTGTAGATTATTATATCATCAGCATATATGGTGTATTTTATCTTGTGGTCTCTTATGATGCTGCATATAGGCTGGATGTAGATGTTGAATAAGAGAGCCGATAGGGCAGATCCTTGCGGTACTCCTTGTGTGACCTTTATTGGTTGGGATGTGTTGGTTCCGATCTTAACCTGTATCTGTCTGTCTGTTAGATAGGATTGGAACCACCTGAGTGTGGTTCCGTGCAGTCTGATGTTCTGTAGTCTTGCTAGTAGGGTTCTGTGGTCCACTGTGTAGAATGCTGATGAAATGTCAAAGATCATGAGAACTCCGTCCTTTGTTGTCTATGGTGTGTAGTATGTCGTTAAATAGGTATAACAGGAGCGTTTTGACTCCGTGGTTGGGGAGGAAACCATGTTGATTGATGTCTAGCTGAGCGTGGTTGTCTATGTGTTCTTGGAGCTGATGCTGTATTGCCTTTTCAATTATCTCTGCGAGGAGGGGGATGCTTGAAATCGGTCTGTATGCTGCTGGGTTGTCCTTGTCGAGAGGGGATTTCTTTGGTATAGGTCTTATTGTGGCGAGTTTTAGCTGTTCCGGCATTATTCCTTGCATTAGTGCACCTTGCACTATGTTGTGTATGGTTGGGATGAAGTTTGACTTTGTTGCCTTAATCCAGGTCACTGGGCATGGGTCTGTTCGGGCGGTGCTTGTATTGAGGGTGGAGATATAGTTGCTCTGTGGAAGGGGTGCTGAATTTGTTCCATGTCTTTCCTGGGGGGGGGGGGGGAAGGCTGCTTTGATGCTTGTGTTTGTTTTCTGTTGTGGTGTTGAGTAGAATTTTTCTTTGATGTGGTCTGCGAATGCTTGGGTTCTATTTGTACTTCGTTCTCAGTTTTTTGTTCCTTGGTGAGGGTCCTTACGATTTCGAAAAGTTCTCTTGGTTTGTTGTTGGCTTTGAGTATGATGTTTGTGTGGTATTCTTTCTTTGTTTGGTTGATGAGTTCGTTGTATTCTTTTTGGTTTTTTTAGGTATAGTGCTTGGACGTCGGGTTATTTGGTGTGTCTCCAATGCCTTTCTATCCTCCTGAGTTCTCTCTTCTCCTTCCTTATGGCTTTTGAGTACCACAGTGTGTGGTGTGCATTGGTTCGGTGTTTTTTCTTGTGTCTTAATTCGGTGGCTCTGGCAGCCGCATTGATGGTGCTGTTCCAGTTACTGATTTGTTCATTTAGATCTCCTGCTTCAGTGTTCAAATTGGGTAGGGTGTCTTGAAGAAATTGTTCGCTGTTGAAGCTCTTAAATCTCCTTTGGGTTGCTGTGCTGTCCTGGTTTGTGTTTTGCTTTCGCTCCTGTGGCTTAAATTTTATATTGCTTATGTGATGGTCTGTCCATGGTACGGGTGTTGATGTCTGGTGTTGATATGTTACTACTGTCGACTATATAGTTGGAATTAGGAATAAGGACTGAGGTAATGAAATTTGCAGATGACACAAAATTATTCAAGCTGTTGAAACCCAAGAGAATTGTGAAAAATTGCAAGGGGACATTAATAAATTGGAAGGATGGACGTTCAAATGGCAAATGAAATTTAATGTGGTCAAGTGTAATGTTATGCACCTTGGAGAGAACCCAAACTATGGTTACATGATGCAAGATTCCACATTAGGAACCACCACCCAGGAAAAAGATTAAGGTGTCATTGTGGTTAACACGTTGAAACCCTTTGCCCAATGTACATTGGCAGCCAAGAAAGCAAATAATGTAGTTACTCACCTGTAACAGGTGTTCTCCGGGGACAGCAAGAATCGGTCCTCACATATGGGTGACATCAGCACTGACGGAGCCCTCATGGAAGCATCTCCCCAGCTTTCAAACAAAGCCTTTTTGAGATGCCACCATGCATGCGAGATCCCCTTCCTGTCCCAGGGTGCCATCTTACTCAATCAGATGCCATAGCTAGAGCAGAGAAATGGCAAAAACTGTTCCGCAACTCCAAGGGGAAGCGGGAGGGTTGTGAGGACAGATTCTTGCTGTCCCCAGAGAACACCTGTTACAGGTGAGAAACTTAGCTTTCTCCGGGAAAAAGCAGGAAGTCAGTCCTCACATATGGGACTCCCTAGCTACAGGCTACCGAAAAGCCCATAGAGAAAAAACACGGTTGCCCTCAAGGGGAGCCGTGAGCAGCAGCAATTGAGTCTGCAGATACAGATTGCAGTAAGACCTGTGCGTCCGATGGGAACCAGCTCTCCGGTAGCCTGAACACAGAAGGATCGGAGGGTAGGAGTTGCCTAGACCCCAAAAAGATTATGGAGCATGGCCTGGCCGAAGGTATTGTCCCGTTGGGACTCCCTCTCCGGGCAGTATTGAGCTGCAAAGGTATGGGCTGAAAACCAAGTGGCGGCCCGGCAAATGTCTGACATCAGGATGGAGTGCAGGTTTGCACAGAGGCTGCCATGGCCCTGACACTGTGTGCCGTGACCCGGCCATCCAGTGCGTGCCCAACCTTCTCATAGGCGAGTGCAATGCAGTCTGCCATCCAGGAGGACAGGGTTCACTTGGTCACTGCCTACCCCAGACGACAGAAGTCATAGGAAACAAAGAGATGAGAAGCTTTTTGGTGGCCCTGCATATGCTAAATGTGAAAGGACAGTCTCTACCCTGATGGAATGAGGTCTCAGAAAGAAGGTGGGTAGCACCACCTCCTGGTTGAGGTGAAAAAAAAAAAAAAAAGACACCACCTTTGGGAGGAATTTGGAGTATGTATATAGTATGATCCTGTTCTTGCACAACCTGGTATACAGTGCCTCTGCCACCAGGGCTTGGAGCTTGCTGAGCCTGCGAGTGGAAGTGAGCGCCACCAGGAATACGAGTTTCCGTGAGAGATACCTGTGACAGTAGCCAGGGACTCGAAGGGTAGGCAGTTGAGCTGTGCCAGCAGTACATGTAGGTCCCACTCTGTCGCCAGAGGGCAGACGGAGGATTTTGACAGCAGGAGCCCCCTCAGGAAGCAGGTCACCAGAGGCTGGGCCGAGAGGGGCTTGCCTTCAACAGGGTGGTGGTGTGCCACTAAGGGACTGAGGTGTACCCTGACGGAGTTTGATTTGAGCCCAGATTGCGAGAGATGAAGTTACTGCAGCATCAGCTGCACCGGGCAGGAGAACGGGTTCACCCATTGCTTTGCACACCACACCACACCAAGAACCTGTGCCATTTAAAGGTGTAAGCCCTCCTGGTGGAGGTCTTATAGGAGGCCAGTAGGATCTCTTCCACTTCCTCCAAGTTGAAAGAGGCTAAGGTTACCCTTTCAGCAGCCATGCTGTCAGTGATAGGGACCCCAGATTAGGATACAAGAGAGAGCCCTCTTGAGACAAGAGCCCTGGGGAACTCCCCAAGGGGATCGGTGCCTCCACTGACAGCCGGAGGAGCAGCTGGAACCACAGCTGTCTGGGCCACTGTGGAGCCACCAGGATCAGTGACGCTCTGTCACGAAGAGTCTTAAAGAGGTTCTTGGCAATCAACGGCATGGGATGGAAGGCATACATAAGGCCCTCTAACCATGGGATGAGGAACGCATCTGCTGCTACCCGGCCCGGGTGGGGCTGACGGGAACAGAAGAGGGGCAACTGGTAGTTGTCTGGGCTGGCAAAGAGGTCCACCCATGGGGTCCCCCAAAGTCAGAAGAGCCGGGTGGCCACTCTGAGGTCCAGCTGCTACTTGTGCAGTTGGAGGACCCTGCTCAGTTTGTTCGCCAGGGCATTGTCCTGGCCTGGTAAATATACCGCTCGTTGGAGCATTCTCTGACGAACTGCATAGGAGCAGAGTATCAGAACCTCGTGGCAAAGGATGCGAGAACCCGTGCCCTCTTGCTTGTTCATGTAGAACATCGCACTTGATTATCTGTTTGAATCAGCACTAGCTGGTGCCTCAGACAGTGGCAAAAAGCTTGGAGGGCTTGATAGATTGGTCGAAGCTCCAGAAGGTTCATTTGCTGGCTATCTTTGGCTTGTGACCAGCTGCCCTGGGTACAGAGTTCCTCACACTGGGCTCCCCATCCCAGCAGGGAGGTGTCCCTGCCTGAAGGGAGGAGTGGCTCAGTGGTTGGGACAGGTTACCTCAGGCTGGAGGGCCAGGGGTTCAATTCCCACATAGGGACAAGTAACCTCAGGCCAGAGGGACTGGGGTCTCTAGTCCCATGGCCACTCCTTGTGGCCTTGGGCCAGCCACTTAACCCTCCATTGCCTCAGGTACACTTAGATTGTGAGCCCTTCGGGGACAAGGGAATAAAAAGTGCCTGTTAGCATATATCTGTAAACTGCTTTGACCCGGTGAAAAGCGGTATATAAGCACAGCTAAATAAATAAATAAAATGTTGCAGATTTTGCCACCACATCAGGAAGTATGCCAACTTGTGGGTCACTTGAGACTCTGTCTTGGAGGCGGCCCGTGGCCTTTGTCCACTGGTCTCGAAGGCACTACTGGGCAACCCTCATATGCAAACGGGCATCCGGGGTGACATGGACCGTGGAGGCCATGTCGTCAAGTAGGCGCAGTAGAAGCAGAGCTGACACCGAGGGACAGTGTTGCACATCAGCGGCCAATTCCCTGAGATGGTCAGCCCGATCCAGGGAGAGGAAGGCCTTAGCCTGAACAGTGTCCAGCTTTGCCCCTATGAATTCCAGACATTGTGTTATGAGGAGGTGGGACTTGGGTGGTTTATCACGAACCCCAGATGTTATAAGATGTAAATGGTGCATGCCATGGCTTGCTGCACATCGGCAGCCGTGCCTCCTTTTATAAGCCAATCGTCCAGGTAGGGAAAGATGAATACCCCTTGCAAATGGAGGTAGGCGGCCACTACTTCCAGGCATTTGGTGAAGACCCTGGAGGCGAACACCAGGCCAAAAGGTAGTACCCTGTGCTGGTAGTGGCCTCTCCCCGCCATGAAGTGAAGATACTGCCTGTGGCTGGGGTGAATGAAGATGTGGGCATAAGCAACCTTAAGATCCAAGGAACATAGCCAATCTCCCTGCTGGAGATAAGGCAGCAATGTTCCAAGGGAGAACATCTTGAACGTCTTCTTCCCCAGGAATCTGTTCAGGTTCCACAGGTCTATAATGGGCCATAGGCTCCCAATCCTTTTTGGCATGGGGAAATATCTGGAGTAGAATCCTTTGCCCCTGAGATGATGGGGTACTGGCTCAATTCTCTTGTCCTCGAGGAGGCCTGCAAGTTCCTGCAGGTGGTGGTCCATGTGAAGGGGAGACCTGGGGGGCTCTCCTGGGAAGAAAGAGGGAGGTGTCTGTGCTGTGTGAAGGTAGCTCTTTCTGACCACCTGGAGTGTCCAGGAATCGGTGGTGATGGCTGGACACCTGTGGGCATAGTGGATCAAACGTCCCCCTGTGGGCTGCTGTCCTCCTTGGGGTAGAGAGGCTATGCCCAAGGAGTCAAAAGCTCCCCCCAAGGCTGGGCTGGAGCCAACACCTGGGGCTTGGGCAAGGCCCTCGTAAGCAGAAGGCTCCCATGTTCCTTAGCCTACTGACCCTGCTGGGGAGCCCTGAAAATGTGGGTAGTTTCTGTAAGCAGCCCCCTTCCTCGGGTAGAAGGGCTGTTTACCCAAGCCCTTCCATCGGGAAAGGGTAGCTTTTTTTTTTTTCTTTAGAGAGCCTGGTCATCGTCACAAGCTCGGTCTCCAACTCAGCGGCCTTATTTGTCATGGGTTTGCCAAAGAGGTTCTCCCCTTGGAATGGGACATCAACCAATATGTCCTGGACCCATTGCTCAAGCTCAGAAGACTGTAGCCAGGTTTGGTGCCAAGCACCAATGCCCACCACAGCTACTCTAGTTGCCAACTCAAAGCAGTCATAGGCTGCTTGAGTCATGAACTTGGAGCACTCACAGACAGCTCTGGCCAGGTTCTTGAACAACTGTAGGGGTTCCTCAGAGAGACCAGCTGAGAACCTGAAGAACTCCTTCGCCAGGTCTCCCAGGTACATGCCCATGTACAGCTGGTAGGCTGGATCCAGCCGATGAGCATCGAGCCCTGATAGCACTTTCTTCCAAGGGCATCCAAGGTGCGGGCCTCCCTACCCAGGGGCACTGAGGAGTGCGTCTTCTGGCTCTTCAGCCGACATATGGCCGACTCCACCACCATGGAGTTATGCAGCAGCTGTGCTTTTTGGAAGTCCAGGCTCCGGCAGACCCAATACACTGAGTCGAGCTGCTTGCTCATGACGGGCACAGATCCCGGTGTTTCCCACATGCTGAGCATTAGCCGTTCCAAGATGGGTGGAATGGATACCATCAGCAATTCCCTCAGTGGGTCTCGTAATAGAGGATTTCTAGTTCCTCCATCCGAAGGTCATCCTCCAATTCGGTTGGGAATGCTAGTGCCTTTGACATGTCCCATACGAAGTCTAGGAACGCCATGTCCTCGGGCGGGGACAGACGAGACTCTTAGGGGGACCAGTCAGAGGGGACATCGCAGTGGCAATGGGCATCGGGGGACTCCTCATCCTCCCATTCCAAGTAGTTGCTGGAAGACTCGAGGGGAGGGCGGACCAAAGGTTCCGAGCCTGAACCTAGCCTGAACCCTTCTAAGGCCCAGCAGCTGGTGTCGTGCACGCTAGCTGGGGGAACCTCTGTCCCGTAGAACAGGACCTGGATGAAGACTTCTGACAAGGATCAACTCGGGATCTTATGGTCTCGAGGACTGGCTCAGCCTCAGAAACATACTCGACATTGAGGGCCCAATAGTCTTGGCAGAGGAACCAGCTGTGCCAGACAACACCCGCTGCTGGTCCACGAAGGCGTGACACGCTACAATCCAGGGCCACCATTCTGGTCTCCAGTCCAGAAGGCTCCGCAGCCTTTGGTGCAAGGAACTCTGGCCCGGCGCCATTCCCCCGAAGAGGAGTCCTCAATGAGGATGGCCTCAGGTGTCCAGGGCCGATCTTAGGGTGATTCCTTCCAGGCGACCTTGGTGGCCCCCCGCTCCGAACCCTCAGACGAGTGGCATGAACTGTGGGACCTGGCTTGGGGCTTACCCGACCTGCCTGAACCGTCCTGGGATGCTGCCTTCGAGGGTTTCTTCTTCTTCTTGTGTTCCCTCGAGGGAGACCCCCCTTTCTGAAAACCCACAGTGTCGACCAGGGTCCACCCCAGGAATCCAAGGCTTCAGACGGGGCCTTGGCCTTTGGAAGCACCAGGGACTGCGAGGGGGAAAAAAACCCCACATCATGCTGCTGCTGACGGCTCTTAAGGGCCTTGGTAGACATCTTTTTACAAAGACCACAGGCCACGGTGTTGTAGTCCAGCCCTAGGCAGCAGCTGTGTGTATCGGTAAGGGACATAATTTTTGTACACCGATCACATTTCTTGAAGCCACTGGTAGCCATGGAGGGAAAAGAGGTACCCCGGCAAGGTCGAAGACCTGCGATGCTGCCAGTTGGAAAAAAGGGTGTGAAGGTGCCAAAAAGAAAAAAAAAAAGGTTACGGACCCGAGCCTTGATGCCTGGGCAGCGAGCTCGGGTGGCAGGAAGAGTACCAGTGCACAACCGGAGAGAAGACTATAAAACTCAAGCAAAAACAACAACTTTTTCCCGGGGAAAGCAAACAAGCGTTTGAAGGGCTCCATGGAAAAAAGGAGACTGAGTAAATGGCACCTTTGGGCGAAAGGGGACCACGCATGTGTGGTGGCATCTTCCAAAGGTTTTCTTTGAAAGCTGGGGAGATGCTTCCATGAGGGCTCTGTCGGTGCAGACATCACCCATATGTGAGGGCCGACTTCCTGCTTCTTCCTGGAGAAAGAATGCTAGGAATCATAAGGAAAGGAATGAAGAATAAAACAAAGGTAATGCCTCTATATCATTCCATAGTGCGCGACTGCACCTCAAATGTCTGCAATTCTGGTTGCCATATCTTAAAAAAAGGATATAGCAGAATTAGAAAAGGTACAGAGAAGGGCCACCAAAATGGCAAAGGGGATAGAAGGATACTCCTATGAGTAGAGGCTAAAAAGGTTAGTTTGAGTTATGCAGCTGAGTTTGCTGCATAACTGTGAGCCTTTGTCTTCAAATAACTGTGAATCTGTTTGTCTCCACATATTTATCTCTCTATCTGTCCTTAGTAGTGGGTTCCCTTACCCACTCCATTGCTGTAGAGTTTTAAACTTTTTCTCTTAGCCTACCAGAAGGGCTACCCCTCCCCCCTGCTGAATTAGTGTTGTGCTGCACGTGTCTATTTGTCCTTAGTGGTGGGTTCCCGTGCCCACAGTTCAGGAACAGTCTACTGGCCAGAGACACTTAGGTTCCCGCCCACCCTACCCCTCGCCCCACCCACCCCAGGGGCTACATTACCTATATAGTGGTCACATACGTGCCATCTATCGTTCCTAACCTGGATTAAAAGCCACATCGTCTTCATCTTCTCTTCTTCCTCTTCTGGGACCGCATAAACATGTCATGTATTCAGTGCAATAACTGCGGTACTTTCATTCCAAGACAAATCATTTGGAGCCTAAGAGCTTGTCCTACATGCCTAAAGTCAGCCGCCATGCATGAAGAACTGACTCTACTAAGGAAAGACCTAGCTGCCATGCATAAAGAAGTGTCTCTACTGAGGGAGGAACTGGCTGCAATGAAGCGCACCTCTTGTAGAATACAAACTGAACAAAGTCCTCCACCGCTCCCACAAAGAATCAAACGTCCCAGGAACATTGCCCAATCCCCTACTAAAGCACCAAATATGAAGAAAACCTCACCAAACAGAAAACTACTACTACTTGGAGATTCCATCATCAGAGGCACCAACTTGGGAACACAGTTCAAAGGAGAGAAGATAGTCATGTGCTTACCAGGCTCTTCAGCCAGCAGGAATACAAACCAAGTTGTTGAATTACTTAGTGCAAAAAGTGAACACTCCGAACTTGATGTTATTATCCACTTAGGCACAAATGACCTGGCTAGGAACAGTGCCTCCACAGCCCAAAAGGACTTCCAATCTCTGGGAGAGAAACTCAAGTGCGTTGTTAACACTGTTGCATTCTCAGAAGTTCTACCTGTTCTTGGTAAGGGAACAAAAAGGCTGCATCGCATTAACAGCTTTAATACATGGCTCCAGACCTGGTGCAAACAACAAGGATTCAGATTTATTGGTAACTGGGACAAGAGATGGACCAACAAGAGACTATACTGTGCTGATGGACTACATCTCTCTGTCGCAGGGAAAAGAATCCTAAGTGAAAAATTCAGGCAGTATGTGGATATGCATTTAAACTAGGAAGAGGGGGTGACGGATGTGGAAGGTCAACATCTGCATGCCACCCCCAGCAAAAGCAGAACACCATCAGAAACAGCCACACTTTTAAACCACACATCAAAATCATATGGGAAGAAGTAGGCAGAACAAAATCAATGCAAAATTCACACAAGCCAGGAAAATGCTGGAAAGCAATGAGCACAAATGCTCGAAGCTTAGCCAACAAAATTCCAGACCTGGAAGCCCTAATTGTGGAAACGAATTTGGACATTGTGGCCATTACAGAAACGTGGTTTAATGAATCGCACGATTGGGATATAGTCATAGCTGGCTATAATCTATTCAGAAGAGACAGAGAAAATGGAAAAGGAGGAGGAGTAGCCTTGTATGTCAAAAGCAATATTAAAGCTACTGAAATGCAGGGGACATGGGGAAAAGAAGAAGCGCTCTGGATTGCGTTGGAAAGAGGAGATGGCACTGTCATCCATATTGCTGTAGTCTACAGACCTCCGACTCAAATTGAAGAGAGAGATAACGAATTGATTAAAGATATTGCCAAGATAGCAACAAAGGGGGAAGCAATCATATTGGGTGATTTTAATCTACCTGATGTGGATTGGATTACTCCTTCTGCACATCTGGAAAGAAGCAAAAAAATTGTGGATGCTCTCCAAAACGCATTATTTAGACAAATGGTGATGGAACCAACCAGGGAAAGCTCAACGCTGGATGTAGTGCTCACCAACGGTGATAGTGTGTCGAATGTCTGCGTGAGTGCCCCGGTGTGGTTTGAGATAAAAGCCATGGTACAGGCCAATCATAGCAAGCTCAAAGTCCTAAACTTCAAATACACTAACTTCAATAAAATGGCAGAGTACTTAAAGGAGGAGATGACGGGGTGGAAGGAGATAAAGGAAATGGAATTGCAATGGGCTAAACTAAAGAAGGCAATAAAAGGGGCAACAGATAAATATGTAAGAAAAGTAAATAAAAACAAGAGGAGAAGGAAACCTATTTGGTTTTCCAAAGAGGTGGCTGCTCAAATAAAGGCAAAAAACACAACTTTCGCAAAATTCAAAAGCTTGCAAACAGAAGAACACAGAAATGAATACAGGATCCAACTCAGAGTCTAAAAGAGAAATAAGGATAGCAAAATCAAAGGCAAAGGAAAGGATGGCTAAAGATGTTAAGGGTAGCAACAAAACTTTCTTCAGGTATATTCGGGAAAGGAAGATGATCAGAGTTGGAACTGCAGGACTCAAAAGTGCTGCGAAAGGACTCGTGGAAAGTGACACTGAAAAGGCGAAATTGCTAAACAAACACTTCTGCTCTGTTTTTACTAAAGAAGATCCTGGATATGGACCAGCTGTGACTCCCAAATATAAAAATAGGAATGAAGTAGATACCACACCATTCACAGAAGACGAGGTGTTAGAACAACTTGCTAAACTGAAAGTGGACAAAGCCATGGGACCGGATGGGATACATCCCAGGATGCTGAAAGAGCTCAGAGGGGTTCTTGCAGGACCGTTAAAGGATGTCTTCAACAGATCCTTGGAAACAGGAGAGGTTCCTCAGGACTGGAGAATGGCTGATGTCGTACCTCTACACAAAAGTGGTGACAGGGAAGAAGTGTCAAACTACAGGCCCGTGAGCCTTACCTCGGTGGCGGGAAAAGTAATGGAGGCGCTCCTGAAAGAGCGAATAGTGAACTTTCTCAAAACCAACAGGATGCAAGATCCGAGGCAACATGGTTTTACCAAAGGACGGTCTTGCCAAACAAATCTGATTGACTTCTTTGACTGGGTGACCATGGAACTACATCAGGGGCATGCGATGCATGTCATCTACCTGGATTTCAGCAAAGCCTTTGATACTGTTCCTCATAGGAGGCTTGTCAACAAACTCAGTAGCTTGGGGATGGGCCCCAAGATGGTAAACTAGATTAGAAATTGGTTGACTGACAGACGACAGAAGGTGATTGTACATGGAGCTCACTCGGATGAGAGGAAGGTGATTAGCGGGGTGCCCCAGGGTTCGGTCCTGGGCCCGGCACTGTTCAATGTATTTGTGAGTGATATTGCTGAAGGACTGAATGGAAAAGTCTGTCTTTTTGCAGACGACACAAAAATTTGCAACAGAGTGGACTCCCCCGAGGGAGTGATTAACATGAGGAAAGATCTACAAAAGCTGGAAGACTGGTCTAATGCTTGGCAACTACGATTTAATGCGAAAAAGTGCAGTGTCATGCACTTGGGTAGCAGAAATCCAAGGGAAATGTACGCGATAGGGGGCAAGAGGTTGGTATGCGCGGTTCAAGAGAAAGACCTTGGTGTGATTATCACTGATGATCTCAAGGTGGCAAAACAGTGCGACAAGGCGGTGGCAAAAGCCAGGAGGATGTTGGGCTGCATACAAAGAGGGATTACCAGCAGAAAGGAAGAGGTACTTATGCCACTGTATAAGTCACTGGTGAGGCCTCACTTGGAATACCGTGTTCAGTTTTGGAGACCGTATCTTGCAAAAGATGTAAAAAGACTGGAAATGGTTCAGAGGAAAGCGACCAAAATGATTTGGAGCCTGCGTCAGAAGCCTTATGAGAAGAGACTTGAAGACCTAAATATGTACACTTTGGAGGAGAGGAGGGACAGGGGAGATATTATTCAGACCTTTAAATACTTAAAGAGAAATGATGAACAAACAAACCTCTTCCAAAGACGGGGAAGCTGTAAAACTAGAGGGCATAACATGAAGCTTCAAGGTGGTAAACTGAAAGGCAATGTCAGGAAATAATTTTTCACTGAAAGGGTGGTGGATGCTTGGAATGCCCTCCCGATGGAAGTGGTGGGGGCAAACACGGTGACAGAATTCAAGAAGGCATGGGACAAACACAGTGGATCCCTTTACAGCAATAGGATAAAAACAAGATAAACAGTACCATCTAACTTCTGAACTATATAACATCTCAACAAATAGGGGTGTCCTACATGGAGTGGTGGGTTTACCCCTAAACAAAGACATGGGGAGGGGTGGCCTGCACAGAGCGACAGGTGCACCTACTCTTGCCATCTTGCTGGGCAGACTAGATGGACCTTGCTGGTCTTTATCTGCCGTCATTTACTATGTTACTATATGTTAGGGCTCTTCAACCTGGAAGAGACGGCTGAGGAGAGATATGACAGAGGTCTATAAATTAATGAATGGAGTGGAACAGGTAAATGTAGATTGATTGTTTACACCATCAAAATGTAGAAAGACTAGGGGACATGCAATGAAGCTACAGTGTAACCCATATAAGACTAATAAGAGAAAATATTTTTTTTCACTCAATTCGTAATCAAACTCTGGAATTCATTACCGGAGGATTTAGTAAAAGCTGTAGTGTAGCTGGGTTTTAAAAAAAAAAAAGGTTTTGACAAGTTCCTGGAGGAAAGGTCCATAAACCATTAAATAAAGGTGACCTGGGAAATCCACTGCTTGTCCTAATACAAGCACTGTGGAACTTGTGTCTTCTGGGGAAACTGCTAGGTACTTGTGACCTAGCTTGGCCACTGTTCGAAACAGGATACTAGGCTTGATGGACCTTGGTCTAACCCAGTATGGCATATCTTACGTTCTTACTTTCTGTTACCTTGGTGTTATGTTAGACTCTGCCTTCACTTTCTACAAACGCATCAATTCTGTGTACAGCTCCTCTCTCCCCCTTCATCAGATTAGGGCCATCCACCTATTTCTTTTTCCTTCATCATTAACTACCCTCCTCCTATCACTAGTTATTGCTTGCCTGGACTACTGCAATATCATTTTTGCTGGTCTCCCAAACTACAAAATTCAGCAATTACAATACATCCAAAACACTGCTGTAAGATTACTAGCCCATGCCTCTTGGTTTGATCAGGTCACTCTCCTAACTCCTTCACTTTCATTAGCTCCCTGTAGGCTACAACATCCATTATAAATTGCTCACCGTGGTTCACAAAGTTTTGCATACAGGTACACCATCCTCTCTTTCCTCTCTCATCATCCTACACTCTCCACACTGTACCCTTTGGTCAATCTATTCCAACTGCCTTCATCTTCCTTCTGCCTCACAAACTAGGCTGGAATCCACATGCTACTCTGCCTTCTATTTCCTCGGCCCCAGCTTGTGGAATGAACTGCCTTCTGACCTCCGCCTTTAACTATCCCATGCCAAATTCAAAGCCCAACTCAAAACGTTTGTTTCATAAGGCCTTCAATTTTCTTGTTTGTTCATAGTGCTAAATAACTCTAGTATTATCTTCCCCCTATCCCCTCATGATATGAATACAACTTTTCCTTTCCCTCTCATTGATGGATTTCCTTTTTCTCTTTGATTGTATTTTTATTGTAAACTGCCCTGCTGTTCCACGAAGGGCAGTATATCAAATTTAACAAACAAATATAAGCACCTCTAGTTCAAAAGTCAAATCCACACTCCAAAAAGTTACCAACTCCCACCCTTCCTCACCAGCAACTCAGCAACTCTGAAGGTGCTCCAAAGGGTTATTCCCCTTTGGGCAAATATCAGCTGGACTCAGAACTTCCAGATAGTGACACAAACAGAGCAAGTCCTCATAGCAACAGTTCTGCTGCTAATCTCAAATGTACAAAATCAACTCCAACATCCTCAAAGACTCTCTTCCTGAAGCATTCATTTCATCTAGAAACTACCTCCCTAGCATGTTCTCATGTGACATTTATCTCATCATTATTGGAATTATTGTAATCTCCATTATTGTGTTGCCACATTTGGTAGCTTCTTTAATTTCCGTTAGCATTTCATCATCTCTCTTCCAGCCAGGTGAAGGTAGTAATAGTGCTACCACTACACACTTACCCATCAAGCAAGGAATTTCTCTTGCTAAAGAATCTACAGTGCATTCTGTTTCCTATAGAACTTTTCTCCAGTTTTATCCTATGCCATCTTTAGCACAGAGCCACCCATCCACCAATGTGATCCATCCCATCATTACAATATAATTTGTACCCTGGTATGAATGTTCTATTGGTTATCCTTCTTACACTAAACTCTCTGAAATACCAATTATATTTACCATGTCATTCAGTGTTATTCATTCTAACTCCCCCATAATATTTTTAGATGACACTGCATTTCTATTTACTATCTGGCTAGCAGTCAACAGGAATAATTTACAGTTTTCAACCTGCTCTTTGCTTAACGGCACTTGGGCTACTTTTTCTTTACTATAACCTTTCTATTGGCATGCCCGTTTTGTTAGCATCCTTTGAAGATGCCTCAATTTGAGCTATGGCCAGATGAGTTATTATTGGCTCTATCCAACATTTTAGCTTAAAAGCTGCACTTTAAACTTTTTAAACATTAGCACCAGCCTTCAGGTTCTACACTAGTTAAGGTGGAGTCCATCCTTTTGGAATAGCCACTCCCCCTCCCCAAAACATTGCCCAGTTCCTAACAAACCTAAAGCTTTCTTCTATGACCCATCATCTCAATGCATTGAGGTTGTCTATTGTTCTGTATGTCGAACCGGTTCATTTCTGAGAAGCTAACCTGGAGGTTCAGGATTACAACTTTCTACCTTCATTTCAGCTTAAAAAACCTTCTCCCATACTTTTCTATATTACTGGGTATCCACATATACTATGACAGTCCGATCCATACCATTACTCTCTAAAATCCCATCTGAAGTAACACATGAGCTCAACTACTTTCATGCCATAGATAAGATACCAATCAAATTGACAACTATGACAGCTGTCTTCTACCTTCCCTCCCCCTGGGTATACGCCCTTATGTCTTCTCAATCAGTGTGCCTGTGCTAGTCTTTGATGTGCCTTGGTGGTGAAAGTCAGGGGAGTAGATAGAGCAAAATAAGAGGTACTCTGCTCCCTTATTTATTTTATTTAGCCAATTTCTATACCGCAGCACTCCCAACAAGTTGATCAGTGTAGTTAAAAACATGATAAACATTAAAAAGCAGTAAAACCTAACCTGCTTGTCTCCTTCTGACATTTAGGGAAAGGCAGGGAAAAAGGATCAACTGGAGCAAACACTACAAAACAAAGAAGAGCCCTTTTCTCTTTTGTTCTAGGTGGGAAAAAGCGTAGTTACTCACCTGTACAGAATCGGTCCTCACATATGGGTGATGTTGGTGCCGACGGAGCCCATGCAGAGCAAATCCCCAGCTTTTAAAGAAAGCCTTTGGGATTGCTACCACGCATGCATGGTCCCCTTCTCGCCCAAGGATGCCATCTTGCTCAGTCAAATGACATAGCTAAAAGATGGCAAAAACAAATAAAGATGGTACAACTGCAACTCCAAGGGGAGGCGGGAGGGTTGTGAGGACCGATTCCTGCTGTCCCCGGAAAACACTTGTTACAGGTGAGCAACTACACTTTCTCTGGGAACAAGCAGGAAATCAGTCCTCACATATGGGACTCCCCAGCTACAGGCTACAAAACCTATAGCCAAAAAAGGGCTCCCTCGTGGAGAGCCACAAGCAGCAGAAGCAGCAATGAAGTCCGTATAGACGGACCAAACAGGGCCCCTGTGTCTGATGGAACTAGCACTCTGGTAGCCTGAACACAGAAGGGTCGGAGGGTAGGAGTTGCCTAGACCCCGAAAAGGTTACGGAGCACGGCTTGGCTGAAGGCACTGTCCCGTCGGGACTCTCTATCCAGGCAGTAATGAGATGCGAAGGTATGGACTGAAGACCAGATGGCGGCCCAGCAGATGTCTGCTAACGGGACCGAATGCAGGTTGGCTGAGGTCGCCATAGCCCTGACCCGGTGCGCCGTGACCCGGCCTTCCAATGGAAGCCTCGCCTCCTCATAGGCCCGGGCAATACAGTTCGCCACCCATGTGGACAGCATACGCTTGGACACCGCCTCCCCCAGCTTACTGGGGTCGTAGGAAACGAAAAGCTCAGAGACTTTTCGGTGGACTTGAGTGCATTGGATATAGAAGGACAAGGCCCTCTTACAGTCCAAGGTATGGAGGACAGTCTCTGCCCGACTGGCGTGCGGTCTGGGAAAGAAGATAGGGAGGACCACCTCCTGGTTGAGGTTGAAAGAGGACACCACCTTTGGAAGGAATTTGGGATGCGTGCGAAGCAGCACCCTATTCTTGTAAAACCTAGCGTAAGGCGCCTCAGCCACGAGGGCCTGGAGCTTGCTTACCCTACAGGCAGAAGTGAGCGCGACCAGAAAACCACCTTCCAGGAGAGCTAGCAAAGGTGGCAAGTAGCCAGGGGCTTGAAAGGTGGCAGGGTGAGCTGCCCCAATATCACATTGAGATCCCATTCAGACGCCGGGGGGCAAACCGGGAGTTCAGACAGGAGTAGGCCCCTTAGGAAGCGGGACACCACTAGATGGGCCGAGAGGGGTTTCCCGTCCACCTGATGTGTACCCTAACACAGTTAGACTTGAGCCCCGCATGAGTGAGGTGGAGCAGGTATTGCAACACCGCAATCACCAGGCAAGAGAAGGTGTCAGCCCCCCGCTCAGTGCACAAAAGTGCGAATCCACACCACTTAAAGGCGTAGGCCCTTCTGGTAGACGCCTTGCGTGAAGCTAGCAGAACATCCAGAACAGAAACCCAGACCGGCAGAGTTTTTAGGTTTAAAAGACCCCTTTCTTTATTGCCCCTATGCGTTTTGGCCTTACGGCCTTCTTCAGGTGGGTATTATAGGGAGCAAACCTCAAAAAAAAAATAATAATAGTGATTAAAATACATCAAATAAATAAATAAAAACATTGATTAAAATCATTAAAAGGTATAAAAACAAAATTGATAATATAGTAACTGGAAAACCAAACCGCTAACATCTATAATCACCAAATAATATTTTCACAGGAGTAAAAATACAGATATATATAATGTGCTATAATTGTATCTACAGTAAAAAATAATAATGTAAATAAAAAAAATAATGTAAGTAAAAAAAAGGACAGAAAATGAGATGAGGACATAACTAAAAACATAAATATGTTTGGGGGGCGCTAGTGAGCCCGCTACAAAATGGCCGCATTCTAGTGTTGCTCCGTCCTGGGCTTCCCTTTCTTTTTGCTAACATCAGCATTTATTTTGCGTTGTCCCCCAGTTTTACCTGAATTGGTCTGCTGTGAGCCGGGCGATTCAAACTGTGCCCTTCTGCGAGGCTCTGATTACTGCGGCGCGATCTGAAGCCCGGTGCCGGTCTCTCCCATAGCTGGCTTTGTTGCTCTGCTCCTGGCTGCCGACGCTGCTCAGATTAGCCCTCTTCACCTAGAGATCCTTGTGCAGAGCTTTCTAACCACCACATCTTGGAGCATTGTTACCTGGAGGACGTGAGTGTGATCTGTGGCTGGGAGCTGAAGAGGAGAGGGGGATCGGTGATCCGGTGTAGCTGCTGCCTTGCTGGCTGGCACTTCCCCCTTGAGATCGCGCTGCCTACGTACAGAGGAGGTGAGAGTGCCTGGGGCCTGACGTGGAAGAGCTTGGCGAGTGTCCGCGGTGGGGCTGAATACAGCAGGGCCTCGATCACGTGGGCGCTCTCCAGCGAATCAGCTGTTGCCTTCACGAGCTGTTACAACCCTGGATTTTGCTACCGCATTCTGAGGTCCATTCTCCAGCATAGTGCTTGTCCCTGGTCCGGTGACTCCTATAGATTGTATGTTTGCTCTTGGGACACTTACAGTGGCTGCAATCTTTCCTCTCCTTTGCTAGCCTGGCTTCTGAAGCACAGATTGCATCGGGCTCAGTCCCTCTCTACACTTTGTGGACTCTGCTGCCTTGAGTGAACCTGGAGCTCCCTCTACTGATCAAGAGTGGGATCGCTTGGCATTTTTATTCTTCTCCTGTTATATTTCTTTTTTTTTCCTTGGTCACCCTGCTCATAGCCTCCGCCTGCTTTCCTGTAGCTGGTCATTCCATAGGATGCAACGAAAAGACGTGAAGTAAAAAACTCTTTATTTCTTTATTCCACTCCAGCCACCAGCCCGACACAGGCCGTGTTTCGTAAAAGCCTTCCTCAGGGGCAAATGATGGCTAAAATACATAAAATATACATTTAAAACAAGGAATACAATACATAGGAGTGTGTTCATGAGGAAACGAGAATGACCCAAAACATATAAATAAAAACCGCCAATATAACATATAGAACAAAATAAAATAAAGTACAGCCAATATTCGGAGCATAAACAAACTAAAAAATAATAAAAATTAATAAAAATAATAAATGTATAATAAAATAATAATAATAATAACTTATGAAACACCAACTTAAAAATACAAGCTAAAAAACAAATCTATATAATATAATATATAAATATAAATACATTTTATTTTATTTTGTTCTATATGTTTTATTGGCGGTTTTTATTTATATGTTTTGGGTCATTCTCGTTTCCTCATGAACACACTCCTATGTATTGTATTCCTTGTTTTAAATGTATATTTTATGTATTTTAGCCATCATTTGCCCCTGAGGAAGGCTTTTACGAAACACGGCCTGTTTCGGGCCGGTGGCTGGAGTGGAATAAAGAAATAAAGAGTTTTTTACTTCACGTCTTTTCGTTGCATTCCACGTTTCTTACTGGGTTCTTGGTGAACGTGGAACCGTGCTTTTTCCGTTGGGTGCTGGTCATTCCATATCCTCGGACTGCCGGACTGTTAACCCACCCCATGGCTGCTAAGGCTAGAAATCCCGAGGCCCGGGAGGGAATGCGATCTTCCCAACGGATGCAGGGCAAGAGTGGCGCTCCGGCTAGCCCAACCAGTAAACAACCCTCGGAGGGTTCTGACGATGAGACTGAGTGAAAATGACTTGGAACCCAGCACGCTGTCCTCGCATGCCCTCCTTCAGCGAGAACGTCGAAGGGGTTTTGAGGATTTGGCAGGCGAATTTCGCTCCATGCGCGAGGAGGTGATGAGCACAATCGCAGAACTCCGGAGTGACATAAAAGACCTGGGTACGCGTGTGGAAGAGGTCGAGACAAAAGTTGAAGACCATGATGGTGCCCTGGTGGATTTACAATGTGCTCTCGATAGACAACGTGCGCAAGCAATGGGGCTGACTTATAAAATTGATGACATTGAAAACCGCTCCCGTCGCAATAATGTGCGTTTTCGAGGAATCACGGAAGCTGTGGGGGGCGGTGAAGACCTGCCGGTAGTGCTCAAAAATTTGATAGCTGAACTGCTCCCGGCAGAGGAATTGGCTGCCCATGGGTCTGGAATGGAAATTGAGAGAGTGCATCGGGCCTTGGGAAAGCCTCCTAATGACCAACCCCGGGATGTTATTGCGAGATTCTTGCGATATACTGATGCTGAGCTTCTCATACGCCGGGGTCGGGAGAAAAAAGCGATCCGATTTCAAGAAGCAGCGGTAACTGTATATCAGGATCTCTCGGAGTTCACACTGGCCCGGAGGGAGATGAAACCAGTCACGATGGTCCTGAACAACAAAGGGATTCGCTATTCCTGGTCCTTTCCGTTTCGGATGAACTTCCTCTTGGGTAATAAAAAGATCTCAGCGGAAGACCATACTGAGGCTTGGAGAGCTCTGCGCCAGGCGGGTCTTGTAGAAGATAATGCGCTGCCTCAACCCCCGACTCCTAAGCCCCAACATCCGAAGTGGACTCGGGTGGGAAGGCCTGCTTGACTTTCCCTGGACCAGGAGTGTTTGCTTTCCTGTCCGGGGAGCTCTGCTCAGGGGTTCTCTGCCTCCACGACCAAACTTGATTGACTAGTTTTGTTTGCTTTGCTGTTCTCCATCTCTGTTCTTGTTGAGCTATAGGCTCTTGGTCTGGAAGGGATCTGGGTATTTGTTCAGTGCTATATGGGGGTGGTGGGGGTGTGTGATGATGTTTTGTTAAAGGGGCATTAATGGAATGATACTTTACTGGTGAGTTGCATAACGGGGAAATATTACATTTTATGCTTGTAGTCAGGCTATGTGGGGGCCCGAACGGAGTTTAGTTTGGGGTCAGTTTAACCGTGTCTTGTTTTTTCCTTAACAGGCGGGTGGTACTGACGGGAAGGGGGGTGGGATTGGGTGGGAGGTTCACACAGCTAAGGGAGGGTGGGGATTTGGGTGTGGGGGGGGGTTATAGTATTTCTTTTCGGGATAAGGAGCATGAGGGCAGGGGAGCCGAATCTCTACAGACAGCCTGGTGGATTAAGGGTGATTGACTCATCTTTGGGTTAGCAGTACATATCTTACAAGTGTTGTGGGGGATGCATGTCGCGGGCCAGAGGGGAGGCAAAGGGCGGGGGGGGCCTGGAGGTTGAATATCAATGTTGCGCTTGATTTCTTTGAATGTTAAGGGTCTTAATTCCCCTAGAAAGCGATCTTTGCTGTTCTCGGAATTGAGGTCCTTGAAAGGGGACATTGTATTTTTACAGGAGACACATCTCCGCGCTAGCAAACAGGGGTGGTTAAAGCGTAACCCTTATACTGAGGTGTGGGTAGCTTCAGACGTGAATGGGCGGAAGAAACGCGGTGTGGCCTTCTTATTCCATCAAAGTTTATCTCTCCGGGTGGAGGAGGTTAAAAAAGATACCCTGGGAAGGTGGCTTTTTGCGAATACACGCTTGGAGGGTCATATATTAACTCTAGCTAACATCTATGCACCTAATGATCCTTCTTTACATGGCTGAAGGCCTTGCTAGCTGACTTCACGAAAGGCCCCATTATACTCGGCGGGGATTGTAACGCCCATCTGGTGCCCCATTTGGATTCCACGGGTAGTACTGGGAGGGTGGTGGGCGGGCCCGGTAAGGAATTGCAGAAACTTCTGTTGGATCTGGGCTTGCGCGATGTTTGGAGGGAGACTCATGAAGGGGAGAGAAGTTACACATATTATTCGCCCGTCCATCAGGTGCATACCCGCATAGATTATTTTTTGTTGGACCAGCGTCTGATGGATGAGAGAGTGGAGGCTGGCCATGGGGCACTGACCTGGTCGGATCATGCCCCATGCTGGCTCACCCTTCCGGCGGACTTGTGCAGTGTGCGCCAATGGCTTTGGCGACTTGATGTACGATTCCTTCGGCGACAGTGCGCTGTGCAGGAACATGGCCGTTTCATAACTGACTTTTTCGAGTTAAATGATTCTGGGGAAGTCTCACTCCCCATGGTTTGGGACGCCTTCAAGGCCACGGCTCGGGGCCAGCTTATTGCGGAAGCGGCTCGCACGCGGAGGGCTTGGAGACGGGAATACTGTCAACTAGTAGGAGACTCTTTCCGACTGCGCTTAGAGCATGCCCAGACTGGATCGAAACGGGTCTTGCGCCAGTGGAGGGTTGCCCGGGCTAATTTGGATGCATGTTTACAAAGAGAATTAGACAATAAACGTTGGAAATTGCGACAAACTTTTTATGAGCAGGGGAATAAGACTGGCCGCTTCCTTGCCTTACGTCTCCGGCAGCAGCAATCTGTGAGGGTGGTTCGCGAGCTTCGAGATTCTGGGGGGCAGAAGAGGGTGATCTCTCGGGAGATCCGCGACGTCTTCGCTACGTTTCTGGAACAGTTATATAAAGCCGAACCTTTTGATTTGGCACATGTGAAGGGCTTCTTACGGACGATCACTTTGCCGCGGTTGACTGACTCAGATCGGGATCAACTAGACACTGAACTTACAGTGGAGGAGGAGGAACTCGCAATCCAATGGCTGAAAACCAGGGGAGCGCCGGGTAATGATGGCTTTCCCGCGGAGTATTATAAAAAATTCCGTGTGCAATTAGCGCCGACGCTGGTAGTACTCTTTAACGAGGTTCTGAGGGGGGCGCCCCTTCCTCCATCTCAGCGTGAGGCTTTGATAGTCATGCTCCCTAAGCCAGATAAGCCCCTGCAGGACGCGGCCTCATACTGCCCCATTTCCCTATTAAACACGGATGTCAAAATACTTGCCTCCGTATTGGCTGCGCGCTTGAACCGGGTCCTCCCAACTTTGGTACATCCTGACCAGGTTGGGCTTGTGCCGGGCCGCCAGGCGGCAGATAATATTCAGCGAATGCTGCAGGTTATTTACGCTGCACAGCAAGACTTACAGCCGACCCTAGTGGTGGGGGTTGATGCTGAAAAGGCCTTTGACCGTGTTAGCTGGGGTTACACCTCTGGTGCGTGCTAGATACGATGGGCTTTGGTCCTAATTTCATTCGCTGGGTTCATAGCTTATATCAAGACCTTAAGGCATGTGTCCAGGCTAATGGGGGTCAATCGCAAAATTTCTCACTGGAAAGGGGCACTTGCCAAGGATGTCCTCTGTCGCCGCTGTTGTTTGCACTGGTGATGGAACCCTTGGCGCAAAGCTTTCGCGAACATCGGGGCATATGGGGCGTTCGCGTGGGCTCCGCGGATTACCGGATTGCGCTATTTGCGGATGATATCATATTATCCCTGGTGAAACCCGCTGCGTCCCTCTCTGCTGCTATGCAGCTCTTTGAGATCTTCTCCCGGGTGTCTGGATTCAAAATCAATTACACTAAATCTGAAGTTCTTAATGTTGGGGTTTCAGAAGCGGTTTGTGAGGAGCTTCAAGCCGCTTACCCCTTCCATTGGGTGTCGGGTGCTCTACGCTATTTAGGTGTGAATCTGACAGTGGAGCGGGCGGCCCTTTTTAAGGCTAGCTACGAACCACTACTTCAGCAGGTTCAGCGAAATTTGGAGACCTGGAATAGCCTGATCCTATCTTGGTTTGGGCATATTGCGGTGGTTAAGATGGTGGTCGTTCCCCGTTTTTTGTACCTTTTCCAGGTTTTCCCTATATCGTTGGCTCAGGGAATATTGGCCACTTGGCAAACCATGCTTATGAAGTTTATCTGGCAGTACCGTCGGCCGCGTTTGGCACGCCGAATTCTCTATACCCGTACGCGCTCTGGGGGCATGGGGGCTCCTAATCTTCACTGGTACTATGCGGCGGCGCAGTGTCGTGCCGGGGTGGAGTGGATGATCGCGGATAGCTCCAAGCGATGGGTGCAATTGGAAATGAATATTGCGGGGGGAGCGGGATTGGGAGATCGGCTGTGGCTTGGTCCCAAACTACGAAGTGGTATGCGTTTAAGTAATCCCTATATCCTTCATACCCTCCGCTGCTGGGACCAATTCTTTCGGCCTCACGGGATGGACCTGACCCCTCTGGCACCTATAGTGGATAATGCCTCGTTTCCCCCAGGGATGGCTGATCCAGCTTTCCGGATCTGGGGACATAAGGGCCTTAGCCGTGCAGGACAACTGTTTGCTGAGGGTAAGTTGCAAATGTTTAGTACACTTCAGGAGGAATTTGACCTTCCCGATAGTCAGTTCTTCCAATATATGCAAGTGGCTCACTGGGTTCAGGCTAGAACCGTTCGGCCTCATGTGGCCCGAGATTTGACGGATCTGGAGCGTTTCTGTGAGGGGTGTACTACCACAAAAGGTCTTATAGCTGCCTTGTATGCCCAGCTGCAGGTGCAGCAGCCGAGATTCGGCAAGCATAGAGAACTTTGGAATTCTGATTTGAATCTTCTTTATTCTGAGCAACAGTGGGAACAGGTGGAGGGTAGGCTGTGGAAGAATTTGGTGGCGACTAATGCCCGCGAAACTAATTATAAAATTATTATATAGATGGTATATGATACCTGCGCGGATTGCTCGCATTTATCCGGGGGTTCCGGATCTGTGCTGGCAGAGATTTGGGCAGAAAGGTGTTCTGGCGCATATCTGGTGGTCTTGTCCTCGCGTCCGAACTTTTTGGAGGGGGATTCAAGCTCGTTTACAGCACCTTATTGGGTTGAGCATTCCATGGGATCCGGGTATTTTTCTCTTTGGGGTTGCTGTGCCCGGGGCACGTAGCCCCCAGCTAGCTTTGCTTCGCCATGGTCTGAATGCTGCTTGGCTGTCTATAGCTTCTGTTTGGAAGCAGGCCCTCCCACCGTCTTTTTCTGTCTGGTTGGAACGGATGTGGGACACGTATACAATGGAGCGCAGGGTAGCAGCCGGTAGGATGCGTTTGACGCGCTTTGAGCAGGTGTGGGAACCCTTTGTCCTTCGTTATGGCTCCTGATTGCTCAAGGACGTGGTACGTCCTGGAAACTTGCGGGTCACATGCTATGTCGCGAGATGATCTTCTGCTGTACCGCCTTTTGCTTTATGTGCTCAGATTGGCTGGCTTGCTTTCTTTATTATTGGCTGGTATAGAGGTTCGTGGGTGGGGGGGGGAGGAGGAGATAGGTTAGGGTGGCTTGGGGGTGGGAGGGGGCGCTGGAGGGCGGGGGGGTTAATGCTTTACTTTGGGTGTGCTTTTTGTGGCTTGATGAGTGGGAGGGGGTTTGGGAAAAGGGGAGGGGGAAGAGTAAAACAATCATAACAAAAACAAAAGAAGGCGCTTCGTTGGCTCGCCTTGTGTTTCTTGTTAGTGACTTTGGCTTTGTTATCTTTTGATATTGTAATATGCTTATGGTTTATGTTCTTTTGTACTTAATGGCTGCCTTTCAATAAAATAAAATAAAAAAATATATATGTTTACCGATACCTTTTCTGTATAGGACTTCTGTTAAATAGAGAACATAGGTAATTTGAAATTAATATTGTTTATCAATTTTCTGTATTAATCATTTTACCTGTGTATTATTTATTGGTCTTTTATTCCTTTTTTTAGTGACATATGTGCTTCCAAGTGCTGGGACGACAGCCACCATATCAGGGACTTTACCAGCTGGCAGGTCACTCAGACACTGTCCTGGAGGTGTCCCGTGGCCTGGGACCATTAGTCCCTGAGGCACCACTATGCTGTTTGCATGTGGAGGAGGGCATCTGGAGTGAAATGCACCATGGAGGCCATGTGCCTGAGAAGGCGCATAAAATGCCTAGCGCCATGAGCCTGGATGCCCTGTCTGCGGGCAGGAAGGCCTTTGACCGAATGGTGTCTATTCTTGCCCCAATGAATTCCAGCCCTTGCAATAGGCAAAGGTTCGACTTGGGGTAATTTATAACGAAACCCAAGTGCTGCAGGACCTGGGTAGTGTGTGCCGTGGCCTGCTGCACCTCGAGGGCTGTAGCACCCTTGATGAGCCAATCATCGAGACAGGGGAACACAAATATCCCCTGGAGCCTGAGAAAGGCAGCGACCACTGCCAGATACTTTGTGAATACCCTGGGGGCCAAGGCTAGGCCGAAGGGAAGCACCCTGTATTGAAAATGATTGCCTCCCACCACAAAGCATAGGTACTGCCTGTGGTTTGGGTGGATTAGGATGTGAGTATAGGGATCGTTTAGGTCTAAGGAGCATAGCCAGTCTCCCTGGCGAAGGTAAGGCAGCAATGTCCCAAGGGAGAGCATCTTAAAAACTTCTCCCTCACCAGGAATTTGTTGAGGTTGCGCAGGTTGGCACGAGGAAGTACCTGGATTAGAGCCCTTTGCCCCTGAGGTGGTGGGGCACCAGTTCTACCGCTTGGTCCTCGAGAAGGCCTACCAACTCCTTCAGAAGAAGGTCCCAGTGAAGGGGAGACCTGAGGGGCTCTCTCGGGAAGTAGTGTGGAAGTATTTGGCTCAGATGGAGGTGGTAACCCTCCCTGACCACCTTTAATGCCCAGGAATAGGTGGTAATAGCTCCCCACCTATAGGCCTAAAGGGTGAGGCGACCTCCTGTAGGCTGCTGATCTCTGTGTAGGAGAGGGGCCATGCTGCAGGAGTCAAAAGCCCCTCTCCAGGCTGGGCCGGAGCAAGAGCCTGGGGCTTGGGAGCCTTCTGCTTACACGGGCCATGCCCCTGCCCCTTGGCCTGCTGCCCTTGCTGGGGAGCCAGAGAGGCCTGGTAAGGGGGGTAGTTTTGGTAAGCAGTGGACTTCCTTGGGCAAAAGGGCTTTTTACCAGAGCCCTTCCTTCGGGGAGGGGCAGTGGTCTTCCCGGAGAGCCTAGTCCTCGTCATGAACTTGGTCTCCTGCTCTGCAGCCTTGTCAGTCATGGATTTGCCTAAGAGGTTTTCCCTTGACATGGGACATCGACCAACTTGTCCTGTACCCCACTGTTCGAGGTCAGACGACTGGAGCCAAGTTGGCGGCGTACACAGATGCCAGCCGTGGCTACCCGGGTCGCTGACTCGAAACCGTCATAAGCCGCCCGAGACAAAACTTGGAGCACTCACGGACGGCTTTGGACAGGCGCTTGAAGCGCTGCATAGGCTCCTGGGAGAGACCAGCCGAGAACCCGGCGAACTCCTTCTCCAGGTCCCTCAGGGTACATGCCCATGCAAAGCTGGTAGGACTGGATCTGGCAGTTTAGCATCGAGCACTGGTAGCACTTTCTGCCAAGGACATCCAAGGAATGCATCTTCTGACTCTTCAGTTGACGTATGGCCGACTCCACAACCATGGAGTTGTGCGGCAGCTGTGACTTTTGAAACGCAGGGCTCCGGCAGACTCGATACATCGAGTCGAGCCACTTGCTGACCACCGGCGTCGACACCAGCATCTCCCACATGTGGAGCATAAGCCGTTCCAGGATAGGAGGAATGGGCACCATGAGGGTTTCCAGGGGAAGAGCCTTGTATTGGAGGATTGCAAGCTTGTTGGCCTGGGGATCCTCCTCAAACTCAGTAGGCAAAACCAAGGCCTTGGACATCTTTATCTTTATTATCTTTATTTGCACAGCTTGATAGACTGCCCGTGCAGGAGCGTCAGGACGGTGTACAATAAAAAAAAAATGTAGGCTACCAGAAGATAGCAACAGAGGAAAAGAACGCCATTACCTTATAGGAAAGTGATAGTAAAAGACAGAGAGAGAGAGAAAATTATGGAAAAAGGGACAGAGGCAGACACTGAACACATCAAATGAGTGGGGTGGGGAAGACAGGGGGAGGGGGTGATGGTCTATACGGAAGGCGTAATCTTGTGCCTCATGGAAGGGCTCCGACCGGGGGAGAGACTAAGTGGTCTGAAGAGGCGGGGAGGTCATAGGCCTGACAGAAAAGGTGAGTCTTAAGGAGAGCTTTTAATTAGGGAAATGACAATTCGGTGTGAAGGAAGTGTGGGAGTGAGTTCCATAGGGCGGGCTTAAGAAAAAGAAAGCAGATTGGCGAGTGAGTTTGAGATGGGCCTGGGAAGGAGAGGGGAGGAAAAGGCGATTGCCATATGCAGAGCAAAGGAGACGAGAGACGGGCTGGAGGTGGATGAGATCGGCCAGGTATTGGGGTGTGCCGATGTGGAGGGCTCTGTGGGTGATAGTGAGTAACTTATAAATAAATCTAACCTTGATAGGGAGCCAATGAAGGGTGAGAAGATGGGGGGTGATATGATCGAAGGGGGAAGAGTGGGTGATGAGACAGGCGGCGGTGTTTTGGACGAGCTGGAGGCGCCGTAGCTGGTATTGCGGGAAACCTACAAGGGCTGAGTTACAGTAGTCTGGTCAGTTAATAACAAGCGAGAGGACTAACGAAGTGAGGGAGGAAGAGGGGAGAAATGACTGAATGGCCCGAATCCTGCAGAGATGAAAAAAGGAGCTATGAACTAGTGCAGAAACGTGTTGGTGGAAAGAGAGCAAGGGATCCAGAATAACACCAAGGTAGCGGAGAGTGGAGACAAGAGGGATGGGGAAGAGTTGACAGAGTGGGAGATAAGGAGAGGGAGGGAGCACCGAAGAAAAACCAGATAGCGGCAGACTTGGAAGGATTAACATGGAGGAAGTTAATGGTAAACCAGTTAGTGATGAGAACAAGACAGGCATTGAGAGTGGTGAGGTCAGGGGCCAAGGGATTAGTGTGGTATAGAAGGAGAATGTCATCCGCGTAGTAATAAACGGAGATTCCAGCCTGTTGGATGAGCAGTGCAAGTGGTGCAAGAAATACATTGAAGAGAAGACGGGCCAGGACAGAGCCCTGAGGGACACCACAGTGCAAGGGGAGTGAAGGGGAAACGGTGGAGCCTGATTGGACAGCAAAAGTGCAGGAAGATAGGTAGGACCGGAACCACTGAAGAACAGTGCCGTGAATCCCAAGATCAGATAGACAAGTAAGGAGGAAGATCAGATAGACAAGTACGGTGGTCGACAACATCAAAGGCGGAAGAGAGATCTAGAGAGACAGCGATAGAGAGATCACCACGATCGTGAGAGTGATAGATCTCGCTGAGGAGTGCCAGAAGGGTGGTTTCAGTGCTATGTCCAGGTCTAAAGTCGGATTTGCAGGGGTGAAGTGAAAGGGTAGAGTCGAGATGTGCAGTGAGTTGCGTGAAGACAAGCTTTTCAAGTATTTTTGGGAGGAAAGGGAGATTTGATACTGGGTGTCAATTTGCAGGGACAGTGGGATTGAGAGCAGGTTTTTTTAAGAAGAGGACGGACAAGGGCGTGCTTCCAGATAGTAGGAAAACAACCGAAGGTGAGGCTAGAATTGACCATGAGAAGAATGTAGGGAAGGAGTGTAAGCGAGGGATCAAGAAGCCAGGAAGAGGGGAGGGGATCGAGAGGGCAGGTGGGTCTTGTGGGAAGTGGTGATGGCCTTGGTAAGTTCGATGGAAGTGACAGGCCGGAATGTGTGCCAGGTATGAGGAAAGGTGTGGGACGAAGGGGGGGGACTGCGTGAGTGGGGAGGTAGAGGGAGAGAGAGAAGGGGAAAGAGGGGGAGGACAAGGGCTAAAGGAAGAACAGAGAGACAATCTTATCAGAGAAAAAGGAGGCAAGATGGGCTGGGGTGGGGGCTTCAGGAGGAGGGGCCGACGATGCAGGGGAGGTAGAGGACGAGGCGAGGAAATGCAGGACCTGGTGGAGACGTCTAGAGGAATTGGAAGAGGAGGAAATGAGGTTTGAATAATAGGCTTGCTTGGCGGCGATTATCATTGAGCGGTAAAGATGGTGTGAGTAGCGAAAAACAGCAAAGGAATCAGTGGAGGGGTGTTTGCACCAGATGCATTTGGTGCAACGAAGGTGGGTGCGTTGTAGATACAGACTGCGGTGATACCAAGAATGGTGAGAGGGAGGACGAGAAGGGACGGGACGAAGCGAAGCTAAAGTGTTAAGAGTGAAGGTCCAGATATCAACCTGCCTATCTACTGGGAGAGTGGAGAAATCTGGGGGGAAGAGGGAATCAGCTGGAGGGAATTGTTGTAGGGTGAGTGGAGTGATATGATGTTTGAGTACCTCGGAGGGAGGACCTGAAGTGAGTGTCTTAGAGACCCATGGAGAAGGGAGAGAAAAGAAGAACAAAAGGCAGCGGAGATCAGGCAAGGGGAGGGAGATTGACGAGACACTGGATGGCAGGTAAGGGGAACGAGCGGGGCTGAGGATAAGGTCAAGAACGCGCCCTGAGGCATGAGTTGGGCAGGCAACGTGTTGGGTGAGGCACAAATCTTCATGGAGGGATAGGAGGACTCTATCATGTGACCTATTCAGGGAGTCAAGGTGGATGTTGAAATCTCCCAGGACAGAAACATGGGGAGACAAGAGAGCTATTTCAGAAAGTGAGAGGAGGAGGGAATCCCAGAAATCAGAGCGCAATGAAGGGGGAATGTAAAGGAAGAGAAGGTACAGAGGGACTGAGGACCCAAAACGCAGTAGAAGTGATTTGGGGTACCGGGGGAAGGAGAGACAAGCTTAAAAGGAAGGGATGTTCGGTGAATAATTGCCACGCTCCTGCCTGTCCGATTGAGGCGGGGGGGGGGGGGGGGTGAAAAGCGAAATAGCCAGAAGGAAAACAGAGGTGGATGAGGCTGTCTTCCCCCTCACGGAGCCAAGTTTTGGTGAGGAAAAGTGTGTCTAATGAGTGTTGGGTCAACAAATCATATACCAGATGTGTCTTTGCACGAAGAGAATGGCTATTTAGGAGGGCAAATGATAGGGTCAGTAATGAAGTAGCCGTCGGGGTTGAAGGGGAAGGTAACAGAAGAGATTGACATGGAAGATGATTACTTTTACGTTGCAGGCAGTAGCCCCAGGTGGTGGATGATAGGCGAGGGGTGGGCAGTGACCCCAGAAGACTGGGATAACAGCCATGGTAGTAAATTGCAATGAAAAAAGGCCAGGAACTGATGAAGTCCAAGAAGCCCATATCCTCCAGTGGGGACCTTCTCCGAGGTTCAGAGACTGGGGAATCGGAAGGGATATCTTGGTGCTGATGGGTGTCCGGGGACTCCTCGTCCTCGGTCTCCTAGTCAGAACACTCCGAGGACTCGCAGTGTTCCTTGGACCTCGAGGGCCCCGTCGCCACATATCCCAAGCCCGGCAGAATCGTGACGACCTTGGCCCCGACGAGCGAGAGGCCAAGAGCAACCTCGGCCAAGGATCTACCCGGGCCCGCATGGTCTCGAGGATCGTTTCGGCCTCTGGGGACGTCTTCGATGTCGAACGCCTGGTGGTCAGGGTGGAAGAACCGGACATCAGCGCCCGCTGCTGGTCCAAGAAGGCAGTGACACTGCACTCCAAGGCCACCATCCTGGACACTAGTCCCGGTGGCTCCGCAGCCCTCTGCGCAGGCACTGATGCACTTGGGCCAGACGCCGGCTCCCCAGGAGGGGAATCCTCGACAAGGACTGTGTTGTGTTGTGAGGTGGTGTTGAAACACCCAGAGGACATTGGAGATAGCCCAATGTTCTAGGAGACTGATCTGGAGTTGTGACTCCTGCGCTGTCCAGAGCCCGTATAGTCAGGTTACACAGATAGGCTCCTCAACCCAGTTTGGAGGCATCTGTCGTCCAGGTGCACTGACGTGGAGGCTTCTCAAAAGGTGACCTTACAAGCAGGTTTTCTGGAAAACACCACCACTGAAGGGATGTGGTTAGACGGGCAGTGACTTGGATACTGTCCTGGAAACGGCCCAAGGCCTGCTTTCACTGGGAGGCCAGAGTCCACTGGGCTGTCCGCATATGTAGTCGGGCTTATGGAACAACATGTACTGTAGAGGCCATGTGCCCAAGGAGCTGCAGCATCTCTCAGGCTGTCAGATGGTCTCGTACGAGCATCTGGGACACTATTTCGAAACGCCCTGGACTGTTGGGTGTCTAAGTAGGGCTCCGGTAAACTCTAGTCTGACTTGGAGGGAGCTGAGATTTAGGGAGGTTTATGACAAATTCCAAGTGTTATAGTACTATGATAGTACCATGCAAGGAAAGCAGTATCTCTTCAGAGGTGTCTGCTTTAATTAGCCAGTCGTCTAAGTATGGGAAGACAAATAGCCCCAAAATTCTTAGGTATGCAGCTACGACTACCATGCACTTTGTGAAGACTTTCGGGGCAGCGGAGAGTCCGAAAGGGAGGACTCTGTATAGGTAATGTTTTCCTTGAAAAGTGAAGCGTAGAAATTTCCTATGTCATGGGTGGATGAGGATATGTGTGTATGATTCTTTTAGATCTAGAGAACAGAGAGGGGAGATATGATAGAAGTCTATAAATTAATGAACGGAGTGGAACGGGTAAACGTAGATCGATTGTTTACTTTATCAGAATATAGGAAGACTAGGGGACATGCAATGAAGCTACAGGGTAAACTATTTAAGACTAATAAGAGAAAATATTTTTTCACTCAACATGTAATCAAACAATAAAATTTACTTTATCAGAATATAGGAAGACTAGGGGACATGCAAGAGTAGTTACTCACCTGTAACAGGTGTTCTCCAGGAGCAGCAGGAATCAGTCCTCACATATGGGTGACGTCGGCGCCGACAGAGCCCTCGTGCGGAGCATTTCCCCAGCTTTCAAAGAAAGCCTTTGGGAATTGCAGCGCACATGCGCGGTCCCCTTCCCGCCCAAGGGTGCCATCTTGCTCAGTCTGATGACATAGCTAAAAGACAGCAAAAAATTAGCAAAATAAATCATATGACTGCAACTCCAAGGGGAGGAGGGAGGGTTGTGAGGACTGATTCCTGCTGCTTCTGGAGAACACCTGTTACAGGTGAGTAACTACTCTTTCTCCAGGACGAAACAGGAAGTCAGTCCTCACATATGGGATTCCCCAGCTTAAAGCTACCGGAGACCTCAAGAGGAAAAAAGAGCTCCCTCTATCTCGTCAGTACGTAAGGAAGGAATCTTCTCTGAGAACGCCCCCGACCGGTAGCCCAACACCAGGGCCGGAGGGTAGGAGTTGCCTAAACCCCAAAGAGATTATGGAGTACTGCCTGACCGAAAGCACTGTCCCTGCGGGACTCCCTCTCAAGGCAGTAATGGGCCGCAAAAGTCTGGCTTGAAGACCAAGTAGCGGCCCAGCAGATGTCTGCCAACGGAACAGAGCGGAGATGAGCCACTGACGCAGCCTTCGCCCTGACACGATGAGCCGTGACTCGACCCTCCAACGAGAGGCCGGCTGCCCCATAAGCCCAGGCGATACAGTCAGCGACCCATATGGACAAAGTATGCTTGGAGACAGGTAGCCCCAACTTATTGGGGTCAAAAGAAATGAAGAGCTGAATAGCCCTCCGGTGCTCCCGCGTACGGTCGAGGTAGAAGGATAACGCCCTCCTACAGTCCAGGGTATGCAGGACCATCTCAGCCCGGCTGGCATGCGGCCTGGGAAAGAAGGTCGGAAGAACCACCTCCTGATTGAGGTGAAAAGGGGAGACAACCTTAGGAAGAAACTTCGGGTGAGTCCGTAAGACTACCCTATTCCTGTAGAACCTAGTGTAAGGGGGATCAGACACTAGTGCCTGAAGTTCACTCACTCGCCTAGCAGAGGTGAGAGCTACCAGAAATAAGGTTTTCCAGGAGAGAAAACGGAGAGGGCAGGTAGCCATAGATTCAAATGGCGGACAAGTAATCCGCTGTAAGACCACATTCAGATCCCACTCAGGGGCTGCTGGACGCAAAGGAGGCTTAAGCAGGAGGAGGCCTCTGAGAAAACGAGCCACCAAAGGGTGGTTGGAAAGAGGCCTCCCGTCCACCAGCGAGTGGTGCGCTGAGAGAGCACTGAGGTGAACCCTGACAGAGTTGGACTTAAGGCCTAGATTGGAGAGGTAAAGCAAATACTGCAATACTACCGCTACCAAGCACAAGAAGGGATCCTCGCTGCGCTGAGCACACCACGCGGAGAATCTACGCCACTTAAGAACGTAGGATTTCCTGGTGGATTGCCGTCTAGAGGCTAAGACTACGTCTTCCACCTCTCTAGGCAGGAGTAGGGGAGCCAGGACTACCCTTTCAGCAGCCAGGCCATCAGATGAAGGGACTGGAGGTTGGGGTGCAAGAGAGACCCCTGGTCCTGAGACAGGAAATCATGTTGAATTCCCAGAGGCAGGGGAGTGTCCACCGCCAGTTGCAACAGGAGTGGGAACCATGGCTGCTTCGGCCACCTGGGGGCTTATCAGAATCATTGAGGCCCTGTCCTTGAGGACCTTGAACAGTGTTCAAGACACTAGTGGCGTGGGAGGAAACGCATATAGTAGGACTTGGGACCACGGAATCAGAAAGGCATCTGCTGCTACTCTGAGAGGATGAGGTTGTCTGGAACAGAATCTCAGGAGTTGCCGGTTCAGAGGGCTGGCGAAGAGATCCATGGTGGGGAGGCCCCACCTGAGAAAGATCTGCTGAACCACCAATGGATTCAATCTCCATTCGTGTGGTTGCAGGATCCTGCTCAGTCTGTCCGCCAGGTAATTTTCTTGACCGGAGAGGTAGACAGCCTTGAGAAGGATTCCGTGATTGACGGCCCAAGAGCACAGCCGTTGTGCCTCCTGACAGAGAAGGAAGGAGCCTGTGCCTCCTTGTTTGTTCACGTAGAACATGGCAACTTGATTGTCTGTCTGGACCAGTACAGACTGGTGAGACGTGAGGTGGGAGAAGGCTCTCAGAGCTAGGCGTATTGCCCGTAGCTCCAGGAAGTTTATCTGCTGAGCAGCCTCCCAAGAAGTCCAGAGACCCTGAGTACATGCCCCTTGGCAATGTGCTCCCCAACCTAGAAGAGAAGCATCTGTCGTCAGCACTCGAGAATGCGGAGGGGATTGAAAATCCACTCCGAGTACCAGATTCGGAAGATGAAGCCACCATTGTAGAGAGGAGACGAGCAGGGTAGATACTCTCACCGAGTCTGCAAGGCTCCCTGTGGCCTGATGCCACTGAGTTCGAAGGCTCCACTGAGCAGGCCGCATGTGCAGGCGGGCATTGGGGGTTACATGAACCGTGGAAGCCATATGGCCGAGAAGTCTCAGGAATTGCCTGGCGGAGACCAGGGAATTGCTGTGAAACTGCCTGGCTACATCCATCAACCGGAGGGCCCTGTCCACTGACAAACCCTAAGTGCTGAAGCAGAGCCACAGTGCGAAGGGTGGCTTGACTGGCCTCCTAGGAAGACTGGCCCCTTATGAGCCAGTCGTCCAGGTATGGAAACACAAAAAGACCTTGAAGCCTCAGGTAGGCTGCCACCACCGCCAGGCACTTGGTGAACACCCTGGGAGCGGAGGTTAGGCCAAAGGGAAGTACTCTGTACTGGTAGTGGTTTCCCCCTACAACAAATCTGAGATACTGTCTGTGGTCTGGATGAATAAGGATGTGAGTATAAGCATCCTTTAGATCTAAGGAGCATAGCCAATCTCCCTGCTGGAGGTAGGGCAGCAGGATTCCAAGGGTAAGCATCTTGAACTTTTCCCTCTCCAGGAACTTGTTGAGGTTGCGCAAGTCTAGGATGGGTCTGAGGCCTCCTGTTCTTTTTGGTACCAGAAAGTACCTGGAATAAAAGCCGTGACCTCTCAGGTGGTGGGGCACCGGTTCCACAGCCTGTTCCTTTAGCAGACTTGCTAACTCCTGAAGGAGTAGGTCCCTGTGCAGAGGGAGTCTTGGAGGCTCCCCTGGAAAATAGGAGGGAGGTACCTGGTGAAAATGGAGGAGATAGCCCTTTTGGACTATATGGAGCACCCAGGTATCTGATGTGACGGCTGACCACCTGTGGGCAAAGTGGGCTAGGTGGCCTCCTGTGCTGATGTGAGCCAGCTGAGAAGAGGCTATGCTTGCTGAGTCAAAAACCCCCCACCCTGCGGAGCAGGGGCCGGTGTTGGTGGCTTGGGGGCCTTCGGCCTACGGGGCCCATGACCCTGCCCCTGCCCCTTGGCCTGCTGACCCTGTTGGGGGGCTGCAGAGGCCTGATAATGAGGGTATTGTTTATAGGCAGATGACTTCCTTGGGTAAAAGGTCTTTTTTCCCCGAGCCCTTCTTCTTCTGAGAAGGGGCAGAGGTTTTTCTGGACAGCCTAGTCCTGGTCAGAGTCTCAGTCTCAAGTTCTGCAGCCTTTTCAACCATGGGCTTGCCAAAGAGGTTTTCACCTCGGCAGGGGACATCGACCAACTTGTCCTGCACCCATGGCTCGAGGTCGGATGACTGTAGCCAAGCCTGTCGGCGGGGACCGATGCCGGCCCCAGCTACTCGGGCCGAAGCCTCGAAGCCATCGTAGGCTGCTCGAGAGATAAACTTCGAGCACTCTCGAATACCAGTGGACAAGGCTTGGAACCGCTGCAAAGGTTCCTCGGAGAGACCAGCAGAGAACTCGGCAATCTGCTTTGCCAGGTCTAGGAGATACATGCCCATGTAGAGCTGGTAAGTCTGGACACGGCAAGCAAGCATAGAGCCCTGGAAGCACTTCTTACCGAGAGCATCCAGGTTCCGGGCCTCCTGGCCGGGAGGCACCGAGGAGTGCATCTTCTGACTTTTCAGTCGATGCATGGCCGATTCCACAACCAAGGAGTGGTGCAGTAATTGTGCCTTTTGGAACCCGGGGCTCTTGCGGACTCGATAGATGGAATCGACCCGCTTGCTTAACACCGGCGTCGAGGCCGGGGTCTCCCACATGCGGAAGAGCAGCCGCTCCAGCATCGGAGGAACCGGTACAGTAAAGGCCTCCTTTGGGGGAGAGTCACACTGGAGGGCGTCGAGCTCTTCGGCTCGAGGCTCCTCCTCGGGATCCGCGGGGAAGGCCAAGGCCTTGGCCATATTCCGCACGAAGTCCGAGAACCGGGTATCCTCCCGGTGGGGATCGTCTCCGAGGGGACACACCGAGTCCGATAAGTGTCGGGTGACTCTTCGTCCTCAGTCTCCCAGCCCGACTCCTCGGAGGAGGAATCGAGCTGCTCCAGTCAGGCGGGCACCAATGCCATCCGCACCGACGCTGAGAGTACCAGCATCGACGACCTCGGTCCCGAACGGGAGGCCGAGGGAGACTGTGGCCGAGGATCGACTCGAGCCCGCATGGACTCGATGATCGGCTCGGCCTCCGGGGTTGACTTGGACGTCGAGGTCCCGGTGGTTGGGGCAGATGCACCAGTGAGACCGGCGATCAATGCCCGCTGCTGTTCCATGAAGGCAGCGAGGCTGCTCTCCAAGCCCGTCAACCTGAGTCCAAGCTCAGGAGACCCAGCAGCCCCCGACTCGGGCCCCAACGACGTCGGGCCCGACGGCGGCTCCCCTGGAGGAGAGTCCACGAGGACTACAGCACTCACGTGTCCAGGAGACTCCATCTCGATACGAGGATGCTTGGCAGGCCTCTCCGACTCCGAAGACCCGGGACGGCTATCGGGGCTATGCGACCTGGCCCTCGAGGAACCAGGAGCGTCCACCGACGCCGCCCTCGCGAGTTTCTTCTTCCTGCGATGTTCCCGCGAAGGAGACCCCCGCTCAGAGGAACCCCCGACGCTGCTCGGGGCCGGAGTCCCGAGACGTCGAGGCCTCTTATGAGGTCCGGGCCCGTCCGGACGCGGAGTCAGAGAAGATCCTATCCTTCTCGTGCTGCCGACTCAACGCCTTCGAGGACATTTTTCCACAGATCATCGGGTCATGATTGGGTCCGAGGCAGCGGAGGCAGCAGTCATGTGTGTCGGTAAGAGACATAAGTTTTTTACACCGATCACACTTTTTAAACCCGCTGGTAGCCATCGGGGGAAAAAGGGCCCCTGCGAGGTCAAAAGACCGGGCTGCGAGTGAAAAAAGAAAAATGGCGCGAACGCTAGTCACAAAGGACAAAAAACGAAAAAGAGAGAGTGGACTCGATACCGGCGTATTGGGCCAAGGCGTGAAAAAGGATCCGGCGTCGAACCGAAAGAGAAAAATAAAAAATAGGGAAATCAACTTTTTCCTCGGGGAAAAACTAACTACATCCGTCGGGCTCCGTGGAAAAAAGAAGACTGAGCAAGATGGCACCCTTGGGCGGGAAGGGGACCGCGCATGCGCACTGCAATTCCCAAAGGCTTTCTTTGAAAGCTGGGGAAATGCTCCGCACGAGGGCTCCGTCGGCGCCGACGTCACCCATATGTGAGGACTGACTTCCTGCTTGGTCCTGGAGAAATGAAGCTACAGGGTAAACTATTTAAGACTAATAAGAGAAAATATTTTTTCACTCAACATGTAATCAAACAATGGAATTTGTTGCCAGAAGATGTAGTAAAAGCTGTTTGTGTGGCTAGGTTTAAGAGGTTTGGATAAGTTCCTGGAGGAAAGGTCCATAAACCATTATTAAAAAGGGACCCAGGATATCACTGCTTGACCCAATACAAGCATTGTGGAACCTGTGTCTTTTGAGGAAACTGCTAGGTACGTATGACCTAGATTGGCCACTGTTGGAAACAAGATACTGGGCTTGATGGACCTTGGTCTGACCCAGTATTGCATATCTTATGTTCTTATGTTCTAGTCCCGACTCTGGAGATAAGTAAGAAGAGTCCTGAAGGATATCATCTTGATTTTTTCATGGACTAGAAACTTGAGGTTTCTGAGGTTCAGAATGGGCCTGTACCCTCCCGTTTTCTTTGGAATGAGACGGTACGGAGAGCAGAAGTCCATTCCCTGTTGGGATATAGGGACGTCTTCTATGGCGCCGTGAGAGAGAAGAGAGGACAACTCGTCCTTTTAGGATAGCAGTAAGTGGGGGTTGCATTTGATATTCCCCCGTGAAAGTGGAGGAGGCAGAGTCTATCGATGCAGTCTGTACACTTTCTGGACTTTGGTTAGTGTCCACTGCTCTGAGGTGATGAGGTGCCATCTGTGGGCGTAGTGACACAGTCTGCCTGTTATGTGGAGGGGGTGGGGTTCCTCTAGAGGCAGTGTAGCAATGTTCTCTAGGAAAAAGTTTAAAAAAAAAAAAAAAACAGGCCTAGACTGTGACTGCGTAGCTGGTTGAGATTTAGCCACTTGTGGCTTCTTTGGTTATAGTTATGGTTTAATTATTTGATAGACTGCCCTTCAAGGGGTCTCAGCAGAGCGATATACAACAATGTCTAAAAGAAATAATATAATAAAATAGAAAAGAACGCCAATAAAAACAGGAAAGTGGAGAGTCATTCAAACCACATGAAAGAAAACGGCAAAAGAGGGACATGCAAGACAAACAAATCAAACAAATTAAGTAGGCAAGTCATAAGCAGTATTAAACAAATGTGTTTTCAGAAGGGACTTAAAGGAGTTGCTTAGGAGGCTGCTGCCTCTTCTGTGGGGCTTGATCCTAGTACTGAGAAGCAGGTGAATAAGAAAAGAAGTACTACTTGTTATTGTAGAAAGACTTCTCTGCAGGAGTCTTTTTCCTAGCAGGGTCAGCTGACACTCGAAGTCTCTGTAGAGTAGTGTTCTCTGACTCTGAGAGGCCTCATCTTGCCAGTCTTTGCCAAAGAGGTTCTCCCCTGTGCAGGGAACGTTACACCAACTTATCTTGAAACCACTGTACTAGTTCTGAGGCCTGAAGCCATTCAATTCTACAAGCCCTAATGCATTATGACTGTGGCCCTGCTTGTACATTCAAAGGCATCAAAAAGGCGGTCCTATTGACAAATTTGGATACATTTTGGTTATGTTTGACTAAGGCAAGATAATCTACCCTTTTGTCATCTGGGAGGAGAGGAACAAAAGTCTTGAGATCTCTGGATACCTCCTTGAGGAACATTTCAATGTAGAGAGTTAATCATGGCTGAGACCATGGATGCCTGGAAGCATCGCTGCCCAAAGGCATCATGAGTCCTCGATTCCCTACCTGGAGGATTTGAGGAGCGAGTCTTTGAGCTTTTGATACGGCACATCGCTGATTCAGCCACCACGGAGTGGTGTGGAAGCTGCAGTTTTTAGAAGCCCAGACACTCCAGTACCCAGTATCGAGTCGACGTCTGAGGAACGACTTTAAGAGGAGTCTCCCACATACAAAGCATAAGGTCATGGAGGATGCGGTGTACCGGCAGAGTGGCTGCCTCTTTGGGTGCTGTAGGGTATTGGAGGATCTCCAATTCCTCCACCCTTGGCTCTTTTTCCGATGTTACAGTAATGGAGAGATCCTTAGCTAGGTCTCGAATGAACTCCTGGAAGGACGTGTCTTCTGGAGGTGACATGTGTCACTGTTGCAGCGGGGAAGGCTCCGAGGGAAGGTCCCGGGGCTCCAGGGAATCGAGCGAAACTGCATCCAAGAAGTTGGAACTGGAATTGGAGGACCTGAAGTATCGATAGGCATGGTGCTCGGCTGAAGTTTGATTCCGGTACCGATGCTCCAAGGTATCTGCCTCGGTAAGCCACCTGGGTTGGGTACTGGTATCAATGATAGACTCAAGAGAGGGCATAGGTGGCAGCGATGTTGATGCCATCTGCATGGATGTACCTGACACCAGTGTCAATGCCAGTACTGGTACCAACTGGGTGGTGGCTGGGCACCAACAGTTTTATAGGTATTGAGGCTGCCAGAAGAGCTGCCAAGCTCAGCTCGATGGCTAGTATGCAATCGTCCATCAATGTTGCTGATGCTTGGGTTTCGGTGGTGGGTACTTGCATTACCTTCCCAGAGCATGGTACCAGTAGCTCTCCGGAGGACAGGACCTCCCGCCAGGCTGTTTGGCAGGCTGATTCTCCTCCAGGGCAACGCCCAAAGGATCTCGATGCTTGGAACGAGATCTACCTCTGGAGGATTGCTCTTTCTTCAATGAAGGTTTGTGCTTGGACTTTGTTGATACCTGGGATCCATGAGAGGATGATGACGTGGAAGCCAAGGATATCGTGTCCGAGGGGAAGAGTGTCCCAAGTTTAGAGGCCCAGTTCTATAGGCCTCTCTGTGCCATCTTTCGACAATGGGAGCAGTCTTTTGGCTGGTGTTCTGGGCCAAAGCATTTTAACACTAGAAGCCCCAAAAGGAATTTTACCTAGAAACCCCAAAGTGCGTCAAATGACGCATTATCATGACGACTGTGTTTAGCATGAAATGCAGATGTGAATTAATGTGAAGTTACTTATTTGTTAAATACGTGCAGTATGTGACGTCGTTACATGACATCATCGTGTGTTTGTTTGTTTGTAATGTCGGAGTAAAACTATAAACAGTGATTGGGATGTGCCACCTAGTGGGAACATGAATTTATACCTAGAAGCCCCAAAGTACGTCAATTGACGCATCCAAGTCAATTGAGTGCGGCAAATGAAGTACTTTGGGGCTTCTAGGTATAAATTCATTTTCCCGCTAGGTGGTGCATCTGTCATTAATTTTCGATGCACATATTTGAACATCTTGACCTTGCTAACAAAGTCATGGAACATGACTGACATGGTTCTAGCAGTGACGCTGGTATACAACTTCGAAGATGCATTTGCGTCAATTGACGTACTTTGGGGCTTCTAGTGTTAAACACCAGTCATGGGTGTCAGTTGCCGAGATAATGCAGGAACACTTAGCACATTTTTTTGAAACCACTAATTTGTTTCTCCATACCGTCGATGGAGGGTATGGTAGGCTTAAGGCCTAAGATGGTATCAAAGCGCCTAATTTTTTTTTTTTTTAATTACGCAAAAGAAAGAAAGAAAAGAAAAGGGGAACTGGCAATGTCTTTGATTGTGCTGGCGTCGACAGGAAGGCAGACGCTATACACAAAAGACAGTTTTTCTGCAGTGACAGGATTTGCTTCCTGCTGGCTCCACGGAAAACGAAGAACAGAGGAGAGGAAGTTGCTAAGGCGGGAAAGCAGTCGTGCAGGTGTAGTGGAGTGCTCCCAAAAGCTTTCCAATTGGACAGTGGGGAACATTCCCGTATGGGCTCTGTTTGTACCGATGTCACCCATATGGAGATCAGCAGCATCATGGGCAGAGAAATCCCATGCAGCTTTGCAAGAACATTGAGCGTGAGGACTGGGATTAACATTGTGAAGATAGAAGCATAAGAGTGCTATGGTAATGAGAACCAGAAGAAAAAGGAGGCATTTGTGAAAAATGGGGTGGGCAAAGTACAGGTCACAAGAGCTGGGGAGGGATGCAAGGGAACTGGTGAAAAGAGGGAAAATGAATGCAAGAGTGTCACATGAGCTGGATGTGTGAGCAAGTCAGAAATGTTGTTAAGGTGGGTCAGACATGGTGATAGAGAACATGTCAGAACCAGAGGTATTGAAAGTGGATAAACAGCGAAAGAACCAAAGGTGATCAAGATAAACATAAGATGGGGAGCATGATAGAGCCAGACATGGTGAGGCAAGGGAATGAGAGGCAGGAAGTAGGTTTAGGGGTTCATGTGGGTGTATCAGTAAAGAAGGTATACGAGAAGAAAAAAAACAAAGAATGATAGTGGGGGAGGGGAAGAGGGGGGACTACACAAGGGAATGATTGGGGCCAACAATCTCGCTATGTTCATATAACTCCTTTTCCCAAGTCACCTCATTTTTGCCCTCTCTGTTTCCATATCCAATTCAAACTTCTCCTTCTGACCTATAAGTGCACTCATTCTGCTGCTCCTCACTACCTTTCCTCTCTTCTCTCCCTTCACACCCTCCTCGGGAACTCTGCTCTTCTAGCAGATCACTTCTATCTGTGCCCTTCTCTTCTACTGCCAACTCCAGACTTTGATCTTTCCACCCAGCTGGTCCCTTTCAAATCCAGGCTAAAAAAAAAACTCTTCAAGGCCGCTTTTGGATCCTAATCCGCATAGTTTCTTACTCTGTTTCCTTACCATTCCCCCAGCCATATCCTTGTCCTCAGCTATTGTGTTGTCTGTCTTGACTAGATTGTAAGGTGAAATTTGGCCTTACCTGCTAATTACCTTTCCTTGAATTCCTCGTCCAGTCCAGACGCATGGGTTCAGCAAATGGAGACTGAGCATGACCAGTTCTTGTGATGTCACCCTATAAGTGCTCCGTGTCTCATGAGATTGGCCAGTATTGACTGACAAAGCAGAGTTTCGGCTTTTCATGTACCAGCTGAGCTTTCCGGTCGTGGTTAATCAGCCCCAAACAGATTTCCTGATCCTATGCTCTGGCACTAACATTCTTAGACCTCCATGAGCCCTGAATATTTCCTTTTTCTTTTTTTTCCCTCCAACCACTGAAAAGGAATGCAACCAGAACCAACAGGACAACCCAAGACCCTCACTACCTCTCATCGGAGTCCACCCCAAAGGATCCCAGAAACATCTTGAGCAGGCAAAAGGGCGGGTTCTGGACTGAAATGGAGGAATTCAAGGAAAAGTAATTAGTAGATAAGGCCTAATTTCACCTTTCAAATCATCCTTCCAGTCCAATCCAGATGCATAGGATGTATCACAGCAGGACCTCCTACAGGGCGGGACATGTGAGGCCGGCTTGCAGCACTCTGGCCCTGAAACGGGTGTCCTCTCTGGCTCGAACGCCAAGTTGACAATACTTCAAAAATGGATGCAACAATATCCATGTGGTTGCCCTACAGATCATTCCTGCTCAAGAGGCCACCTATGTGTGGTGCCCCAGCAGCATGGAGCGGCACCTCAACAGGTATGCCAGTGCAATGGTCTCTTTCAGCAACTGTGCAATAGAGGCTTTAGACACTGCCTCCCCACCGTGCGCCTCCCCCCCCGCCCCAACAAGACAAATAGCAGCTCTGAGCAGTGAAACGGCTCCATCCTCCACAAATAAGCACATAGTGTCCGCTTTACATCTAGCGAAAACAACTTCAGGTCCTCCCAGTGTTTCCCCCAGCCCCCAGGACTGGGAGTATTATGGGTTGATTGATATAAAAATCTGCCACCACCTCTAGTAGGAAGGACAGCACCTGACGCATTATCACCTTCTCAGGGTGGAAAACTAAGTACAGTTCCCAACACGACAGAGCTTGCAACTCCGAGATTGTGGCAGTTTGTTCCGCTCGCCCAATGAACACCGCCTTCAAGATGAGATCTTTTAAAGATGCCTTCAACACAGGCCCAGAAGGTGCTTCCATTAAAACCCCCAGAACCATGCTCAAGTCCTAAGGTGGTACCACCGGCCGCCATGATGAACGCACCTGCTTTGAAAGCTCGTAAGATTTGCACCACATCCAAATGCACCGCTACTGAAACGCCATGGATTCTCCCACAGTAACCCACCTATACCTTCAGTGAGCCCAGAGCCAAACCATTCTCCAAGCCGCCTGTAAAAAGGCTAGGATCTGGGGCACAGACACCTTACATAAGATATGCCATACTGGGTCAGACCAAGGTCCATAAAGCCCAGTATCCTGTTTCCAACAGTGGCCAATCTAGGTCACAAGTACCTAGCCTTAAGCGCCCTGGCCCAATTATCTTTGCACCAACGCAAGTCACTTCATTGCCTCACTATTCATTTCCGTATCCAGTTCAAACCTCTCCTACTGACCTATAAGTGCACTCATTTTGCTGCTCCTCACTACCTTTCCTCTTGTCTCTCCCTACACTCCTCCTCAGGAACTCCACTGTTCTGGCAGATCCTTTCTTTCTATCTGTGCCCTTCGCTTCTGCTGCCAACTCCACACTTCAATTCTTCCACTATGCTGCTCTCCTTATGCCTGGAGCAAACTACCAGAGTCTGTGCGTCAGGCTTCATCTCTGGCCCTTTTCAAATCCAGGCTGAAAGCTCACCTTTGAGGCCACTTTAAGATCCTGATCCACTTAGTTTCCTATGTATTTCCCTACCATTCCTCTAAATATATCCTTGCCCTCAGCTACTGTGTTGTCTGTCTTGACTAGATTGTAAGCTCTGATAAGCAGGGACCATCTTTTACATGTATCTGTACAGCACTGTGTATGCCTTGTAGCACTATACAAATGATTAGTAGTAGTAGTAGTAGTAGTAACGCAAATACTCACCACATTCACATGTAGGATAAGGTGGTCGAGAGTTATTGCACCTTAAGGACACCACCACCGGTGCATAGCCTCTCTCTCTCAGCCTTGACCTTTCAAGAGACAAGCCGCAAATGAGAATTGAGCCACTTGGGGCAACTGCAATGGCCCTATGACAAGAGATCATCCTTCACCAGTAAGCACCAGGACTGGTTGATGTTAAGCGGATCAGTTCTGCATACCAGGACTTGTCCGGAGCTATGAGAATCACTGCTCCCCGATGCCTCTCTAACCTGTGCAAAACCCTGCCAATCAGTGGCCAGAGTGTTAACACGTACAGAAGCTGTTCCAGTAGCCATGGCTGCACTAGGGCATTGAGGCCTTTTGACATGGGCTCCTGCCTTCTGCTGAAGCAGCAGTTCACCTTGGCGATGGTCTCCGATGCCATCAGATCCATCACCAGATGGCCCCACCACCGAATGATGCTGCTTAACACCAAGTCCTCCAAGGACCATTCCAAAGAATCCACCTGATGCCAGCTGAGAAAATCCACCTGCATGTTGTCCTTGCCACTACATGGGCTGTGGACAATGCACTCAGATTACTCTCTGCCCACAGCAGGAGCGGGGTGGACTCTTCCATCAGGGCTGTGCCACCTTGGCAGTTGATATATGCCACCAACGTGGCACCGCCCCATTCTCCAGCAATGGTAAAAACCGTTGGCATGCCAGGAACACTGCTCTCAGTTCCAGCCTGTTTATAGAACATACTGACTCCTCCTCTGTTGAGAGACTCTGTCTACTGAGATAGCCAGTGTGCTCCTCAACTCACCAGGCTGTCATCCGTGGTGACCATGATCTGTAGGGCTGGTACCCCTGCAATTCTACATGCAAATCTCCGGCCTGCTCAGCAACTCACGCCTGAACCAAACTGCACAGACAAGATGGATTCTTCATTTCACTTTTGCTGTGTTCAGCTACAAACGGCCTTCAAGCAACTGCTGGGGCAGCGTTTCTAAGTGTGCATACAGAAGCTATTGTCCGTGGCTGGCCTTGGACACTGGTACATGCCCAGAAGTTACATACTGTTGCCTCTGCCTGATTTCACTATAGCTCCTTTGTTTGCAAGAAGCTGCTCATCATCTACCTCCTGATTCGCTGAGAACACCTCAGACTGCCTGGTGCCAACCAATCATCGGACCTATGACGGAGGATTCTTACACAGAATTCTGCATTCTGCGCTGGAAACTTTAGTAGTGAGAGAGAGAGTTGGGGTTTTTTCCCACCTGTTCATACAGACTCCTGCACCGGTTCCTCTCTGCTGTGCACTACGTACCCGATTCCTGCGCCCTGAGCCTTCCGCCAGACGGCCCCTACGTGTGGGCTAGGCCGTCCTCCACAGGTCTGAGATAAGACTTTCACAGATACCTCCGGTTCGGACTTACTGCGGCTCGCTGGTGATGTGGCTGGAGCCTGCAGTAGCTAACAGCTACCTCCTTGAACGAAGCTGCTTCTGAGTGCCGACGGAGCTAAGGTACTGGCTTATCTCTCCTCTCCTGGATGGGCAAAGGGGTTAGCAATATATTTCTTACTTTTCCTCAGTGCAGAGCGAATCAGTGACGTCTGGTTACTAATCTGTGATTTATTACGTTGTCCAATTGTATATCTGTACTATAACAAATTGCTACCTCATGTTTCTAATTAGCCATATGTGTGTGTATATTTTTCTATTTGGTTGCCTATAATAAAGTCTAATATATATATATCTGCAGACCAGACTTCTTTCGTGGCTCATTGCCAGAATAACTCACCGAACTTTGGGCTGGGATAGTAGCCATATTCCCCTAGACAACAGAGAGTCTAACTTATTTTTGTGCTACTACTATACCCTACACATGGGGTCTCGTCCAAAGGGATGAGTATTTCTGAATGTGCTACGCCTCTCAGAATTGGTGTAATATTTCTGAATTGTCCTATTGTGGTCAAAGCAGCTGTTTATGCTGAGGTTTGTGGCAAAGAGAGCATTGTCTGTGAGACGGCTTTGGAACCCACATTACAGGATCTCTGCATTAGAGTAATTCTAGCAGTGCCCTGTGTTTGTTTTTACAGACAGTCTCAGCTATTGATTTACGATGGTTCACACAGAGGGCTGGTTGGATCAGGTTTCCGCTCTCAGGAAGCGGAATGCTCTGGATCAAACAGAATTGCAATTTCTGACAGTGTGTAGCTCTGAACTAGCCGCCCAGACCAGGAGACTAACGGATTTCGCTGCTCTTTATGAGCAGTGAGAGAGTGCTCTGATGGCTTAGTTAAATGAGATAGAGACTGCTCTGATTGCAGTAAGACAGCGCACGGCTAGTCTCCAAAGAAAGCTAGCTGTTGCACATCAGGAATGTGGGCAGGACATACAGAGAGTTAACCTCGAAATCCAGCAAGCTGATTGTTTTGATTTGGCCGGTGTGACTACCTCTCATAGTAACGAGACAGAGTACCGGGATAATTTGATCCCTCTAGGCTTCTCGAAGTACCAGAGGTTAGATGACGGCAGTTTGCCACTGGAAACCCTGCCCAGCGTAGAACGGCAGCTTTTCCAGAACAGAGTCAGTTCTCTCCCATCAGCGCATGAGCACAGGAGAGAAACAGGGCGGAGTGAAACACCCTACTCTCGACCCCTCCCCATACAGGGAGCGGTGGAGGGGGGGGTGGGAAGTCTCCCTAGTGATGGCAAACTGTACCAGCAGCGACCACCAGAGGGAGCTGAAGGGATGCAAAATCCTCTATGTGCCCGTGTCCTGCAAGGGAAAATAAATGAAGGTGCTTCTGTCGCACAATTACAAATTATCAAGACCTTGCGGAGCATGGTCACTCCTTTTGAGAAAACTGGTCATGCCACCATAAATGAACATTTAGCTGCAGTCAAAGATGCCTTTCGGGCACTGAACATTACCAGGGGGGAGGACATGGTTCTGTATCTTCCATGGTCCTTTGATGTACCTTGTCAACAATTTATTCGGGCCATGGCAGACGATGAAAAGAAGGACATTGTCATTTTTGAACAGGCACTAAAGAAACATTATGGGCCATACCCTGATGATATTGCTGCAAAGCAGGCAGCATTTAGTATGACTCATAGGGAAAATGAAACACCCCGAGAGTTTGCTTACAGACTTAGGCAGACTTTCTTCCAGAGTGACCCTTCTTGGGAAACAATAGAGCACCATCAGGAGTTTCGTAATCTTTTCTGTCAGTTGCTCCTTCCATCTATTAAGCCATATATGTCTGACAAGCGTCACGAACCCCTGTCACGTGTGATAGAACATGCTGAGTGGATTTGGGAAGCTGTTCCCAACATGAGAGCAACCAATACTGGCAGCACAGTCAGGGCTCCAAGCAAAGCCAGAGAGCCAAAACAGTGTGTTAGTGCTGTAAAATCCACTCTTTCGTTAGAAAATAACTCTTCTCCTTCTGTTCCACAGAATCCTCCCAGGCCACCCCAGAATAACCAGTCATCTGGGTCTAAGCAGCGCTCTGGGAATCAGCGTTTTGCTCCACAGAACCGGAACTGGAAGAGAAAGCCCAGCTTTGACAAATACCTGGAACTGGAAAAGAGAATAAGCAAGCTGACAGATATGATGAAGGCTACCATTGCATTCAGCTCCTCACAGGAGGCTCCTGCTAGTAGTGCGCCTCCTAAGCCACGAGCAAAGCCTCAGAAGCCAGAGGAGGAACTGGTTGACTCCTCTTCCCCTTCTAATGTGACTGAATGACTAACCGACTTTGTTTCTGTCCCACAGGTCACTATTGCACAGGTGCAGCCAGCTGGAGATGCCACCCCATGGACACAGAGTGACAGTCCTGCCATGGACAGCGAGGGTCCAGCCTTTGACACCATCAGGAAGCACAAGTACTTTCTGGGTAAACTCAAGCCAAAAGGACATACTGTTCCTGTTACAATTCATCAGGCTTTTCTCTGTGAGGGCCTGATAGATTCAGCCTCTGAGACTACCCTGATTACCTCGAGTCTCTTTGATAGACTCACTGCTTCCTTGGGGAGTCAGAGGACCCTACATGTCACACCCAGTGATTTGTCACTCGCAGCTTATGGGAATCAGCCCATAGAGTCTATGGGGCAGGTCTGGCTTAACCTCCAAATTGGAAAATTACAGGTGAAACATCCTGTCATCATTACTAAGTGCCCTGGGGAAGAATTCTTGATTGGCAATGAGCTCCTGAAACGGTTACGCCCCATTCTGGACTACGTCCAGGAAGTGATCTGGACACAGGTCACACATCCCATACCTTATGCTAAGGTAAAACATGACAGCAGAGTCAGTGGTCCTTGTTCGGTGGAACGCACAAACAAGTCCATCAGGATTAATTTCCAGAGGTCAGCTGATCCCCAAATCCTTCAGCTCCAGTATGAAAGGGCTGGAGATGAGGATCAGGGCATCAGCGACGTGGTTTCCATTGCAGTGGGTTCAGTAGCTAACATTGTCCTTGATACTGACTGCCTGCAGATATTCCTGAAGGAACCTGTGGAAGGTTGTGAGGTGCAAACCCCTCCTCCATCCCATCCCTGCCTAGATCACCCTAGGAGACTGACGGACATATTCTCGGCTGAGAAAGGTCCCTTTATATATGTGCAGGTGGGCATGTCCCAAAAGGAAAGGGCCTACCTATTACCCCACTGTGACCACTCCCTCATCAGTGAGACTCTTTTCTATCAGCTCAAACAGCTTACCCTTGATTGGGTAATGGGAGCGAAGACTTCGTTCCAAGTGCCTGGGGAAGGGCTCAAGACATTAATGGGCTTCTGCAATCTCTCCTTGCAAGTTGGGGTCAAAGGTTTTCGGCACACCTTCTCCATCATCAGAGGACTTGAGGTGCCCCTCTCCTTAGGCTCAGATTGCCTTGTTCGACTGGGAACTTATGTGGATTTTGTGAACAACATCCTCTGGAGTAGGATGGAAGGAGATCCGGTGGATTTCTCTGGTGCCCGCCCATCCCTACGGGCTGGTCAGACTATCCCTCAAGTCTGTGAAGTGGTCTGTGCAGAAGACATCCACATACCTGGGAGGGTACAGGATTGTCCCCTGCCGATACAGGTGACCCGAGGACATGTGGTCTCAGACAACTTGGTCTTCTTCAGTCCAATTTCCCGTTTTGAGGAGCTGGGCCTAGCCATGGGTCCCATACCCTGCATGGAGGCCACAGCTCCCTCCTTACACTTATTGCTCACCAATCCAAACCCAGATCGCATTCACCTTGTGAAAGGCGAACCCCTGGGATTCCTAGTGGGAGAATCGTTCCCAAGTGTGGAATTGAGTCTACAGATTATTGGGGAAGCCCCTGTTTCCTGGAACATCTGTGAAGGGGGGGGGGACCCCTGCGTGTGTACGATCCTCACCCCGAGGCCTCTTCACCTTACAGTTTGTCTGGCCACATAGTGCTGTGACCTCAAAGGTGGACCTCGAGTCTGACCATCTGATTTTGTCAAGTAAACTTAATGAGGCTGTTAGTTCCCTCACCCACCAGGGGGGGGAGCCCCATGCTGTACAAGCCATCCAGGTCTCCTCTCTCCAAGATGAGATTGAGGAGAAGGTTGAAATACCTTCAAACAAACCTGTTCTGGGATTTGATGAAATGGTTGCGGGAAAACTTGCTGAAGCAGACGCCTGCACTGATGAGTCAGAAAAGGCCCAATTAAAAGAACTGCTGTACCGTCACAAGGACCTGTTTGCCACTGACACCTATGACTGTGGTCTCACTGACCTACATGTCACCCGTATTCCTACGGATCCAAACAGTAAACCTGTCTTTGTGAGGCAGTATAAAATCCCATTGGCCTCCTATGAATCCGTTCAGGAGATCATTAATTCCCTGGAACAAAAGGGAATTATACGTCAATGCAACAGTACTTACAATGCCCCACTGTGGCCTGTCATCAAGAAGGATTCTAGCTGGCGCTTAGCTTTGGACTATCGCCAGCTTAATAAAAAGGTACCTCTATCCAGATGGCCTATGGCACATCTGGAACAGAACTTAGCCACCATCAAGGGTGCAAGGTACTTTACAAGCCTGGATTTGGCCTCAGGATTTTGGACTATACCTGTCCATCCAGAAGATCAGCATAAGCTGGCTTTTACCTTCGGTAGGCGACAATATACTTGGAATCGGACACCGTTTGGTTATTTGAATGCCCCAGCAGACTTCAATATTTTCCTGCATAAGGCTTTGCCTGATGCTGAGACTAGAGGCACCCTCGTCTATTTAGACGACATTCTGGTGAAGAGCGCCAGTTTCACTGACCATTTGCAAGAAATAGAGCATGTTTTCCAGCAACTGAAAGCTGCGGGAGCAAAGCTGTCCTTGTCAAAGGGCCAATGGTGCCGGAAATCCCTCAATTATTTGGGTTACGAAGTTTCTGCTGAGGGACTGCGGCCTCAAAGGAAGAGAATTGCGGCCTTGCAACAACTCAAACGTCCGACCAACGTGAATGAGCTGCGCTCATTCTTGGGCATTTGCAATTATTCACGCCAATTTGTGGATCAATATGCGGAGATTTCCTGACCCCTGGTCAAACTCCTCAAAAGAGATGAACCTTGGGTATGGAATCCCGACCAAGAGGCAGCTCTAGAAGAGCTGAAGGCAGCTTTGAGTCGAGCTCCCTGTCTTGCCTATCCAGAGAGTGGCAGAGAATTCTTCGTGGAACTAGGTTTCACCGATAACTCTATGAGTGCTGTTCTGTACCAGATGCATGACACAGATAGGAAAGTTATTGCCTATGCCAGCAAAGCTTTAACGGAAGTGGAGAGGAAATACTCTGACTATGAGAAATCCTTATTGTCCACAGTCTGGGCCCTCCAATATTTCCGCAGTTATATCCAAGGTGAGAGAGGTTGGTTGTTGAGACTCATCACCAACCCATCAAGTTCCTAGGCAGTGATCGGATTAAATCGGGACAAGTGTCAAACAGTCGCATTGTCTCCTGGACCTTAGCACTTCAGGGCTGGCCCCTAGAAGTAAGGTATGCTCAAAAACGCAAGGATGCCGCCGCACAGGGCCTGGCTGAATTGCACGATTGCACTGCCAGAGAACCTTTAGTGGGTAATTTAGACACCGAAATGGAGTCATGTACGCCTGAGCCTTCTCGTCATCGTCCTTATGATGAGAACCTCTGTAAAGGCTACCCCAAGGTGTATGTGGACGGTTGTGCTTACCATCGTGAGCCTGACCATGAACTGGTAGCAGGTATAGGTGTGGTTTGGAACCAGAACCACCCTTGTGAACCCTTCAGGTACCGTCTGGATACCAAGACTAATCAGTATGCAGAGCTAGCTGCAGCCCTGGCAGCTCTCCAGTCTGCTGCTCAGGGAGGGGTTCACACCCTAACCATCTGTACCGATTCAGACTACGTCCGACAGAATTTTGTTTCCCACTTACCTATTTGGAAATCTAACAATATGTTGAATTCCAAAGGGAAACCTGTCAAACATGCCGGATTAATTCTGGCCTTGGACAAGGTAGCTCATGAAAATGACATGACCATCTACTGGAAGAAAGTGAAAGGTCATTCCCGTGTTGATAACCCTGACAAGATTGGAAATGATCTAGCTGATCAGCTTGCCAAGGAGGGTGCTGTCTCTGGAGACCTCTGGCAGTTGGAGGCTCCCGAGACCAATGGGCTTCAAATTGTGACGGCGGTTACCCGGCGACAAGCTCAATTATCCACCATGCCCCCTGTGGTTCAATGGTGTGGCGAGAGCACAGATCTCGACCTCGTGCAAGCCCAGAAGCACGATTCTACTCTTGGACGTTTCTACCTTTTTCTGCAGAACCCCCAGGAACACCCATTAACTCTGGAGGATTGTCAGGACGATGAGGAACTGAGGATCCTCTACATCTCCAAGGACATGTTCCATCTCCAGAAAGATCTGTTGATACGGACGAGTAAGCATGGTATTGTGCAATGGGTGGTACCTCGGGCCTTCCGTGGAGTTATGTTACAGCACGCTCATGATGAACCTTGTGCCGGTCATAGAGGTGACTGAATAACCTATGAAACGTTGAAGCACGTGGCCTACTGGCCCCACATGTACCAAGATGTACAATTGTATACTAAAGGTTGTCTGACCTGTTGCAGATTTCAACCTGCAGCTCCTTCGCATAGAGCCCCTTTGAGAAACAGAGGTCTGACCATGCCTTGGTCTGATCTCCAGATTGATTGTATCGGCCCCGTGCCCCGATCCTCTCGAGGCAACAAATATATGTTGACAGTTACCTGCTTATTTACTAAGTGGGTCGAGTGCATCCCAGCACCCAACTGTACCGCCGAGACCATGGCCACCTTGTGGTTAAACCATGTTTTCAGCAGGTGGGGCCTCCCCATGCGAGTGGAATCCGACCAGGGTTCCCACTTCACGGGACAAGTCATTAAGCATCTGTGGAAGGTACTAGGTGTGAAGGCCAAAGTCCACATTGCTTATCGTCCACAATCCTCTGGGCAAGTGGAGAGAGCAAACAAAACTATCCTCAGTATCTTGAAAAAGTATCTTTCTTCCTCTGGGAAGGACTGGGACATCAAACTGCCCTTGGTCCTGATGGCTATCAGAGCCACGTGTCATCGTGCTACTGGTGTGTCCCCTTTTGAGATGACAGGTAGGGACATGGTTTTACCCCTTCATCTTCTCTACTGGACTAATGATGTGAATCTCGCTGCTGCTACAACTGCTCATGAATATGTTGCCCATTTAAGACAACACTTGCAAAGTGCCTTTGCCTTTGCCCAAAAAAATGTGGACACTGCTGCTAGGGGTAGGAAGGCCTACTATGATTTGAGGACTACCTCTAAAGAATACCAGATTGGCGATAAGGTATTCTACTACGATTTTGGTAAGAATAAGGTCAAAGACTGTAAATTTCTACCTAGCTGGAACGGTTCATTTCCTATTGTGGATAAAGCCTCCCCTGTTGCTTATCGAATTCGAATGAAGTCCAGTACTGAGAAGGAAGGCTCCCTTAAATGGGTCCACATTAATCAGCTTAGACCGTGTCATCCCAGTAAGTTCCTTCCTGACGAACCTCTTGCTGAAGTGAGTGATACTAACCTTCAGGCAGCATAGCCTGTTTGTTTTCTTTTACAGATGGAGTCCCGGACTTTGAAGGTCCTGTTCCTGATTTTGATGTTAGCGGGATCCGAGGTGGCCAGATTGATTGAGCCTGGCCCACTTTCTGGTGTCGTGCTACAGGATGCGCCTGGTTTCCTGATTACACAGTCCCAGACTGTCACACAGAAAGTCTTTGTGTCCCTAGATCCCCGACTGTCATACAGAAGCATTTTGAATCGTCTGTTGCACGCATCACTAATATACGTGGTGCCTAATCTTGGCATGTGCCAACGCTCTAAAGACATTCATTGGTTATGTCCTGGTAAACCTTTCCTGAAGGACACTTCTACGGCTCTTTGTGGGTTGTCTGCTGAAAATGTGAAAGAACAATGTAAAGTTACCATGACCAAGTACGATGACTTTTCAGAGACGAAAGTTGCTGTTGTCAACGATGTTTGGCTGGTTAGTACCCCTTTGAGTGAACTCCTGGTCACCATGAATAAACATGACATTCATAATAGAGTTCCTCTACCCTGCACTGTTTGCTTGACTGATGTTCCCAAGAACTCCATTGTTAATGTTGGTGGAGTTTCCTTGTTTTATCTTGATGCTGACCCTGTTTCGACAGAGCTCCAGATATTGGATGTGTTTCGAGGTCATGAGATTGACTTCACTGCAGCCTTGACCTATCTTTTGGACTATAAGGCCTCTCACACAGTTGAACTGTCCATTGACCAGGCCGACCTTGCCATTGCTGATTATAACTTTGATTCACGTGATGTGGACATTTTACAAACTGATTTTATGTCACATGTCATTGTGCCTGGTCTTTTCTTTCTGTTGGTGCTCCAGTTTCTTATCTCCTTGTATCAACAGAGACAGATTCGTGCTCTTCGTCGCTCTATGCATCCTGTACCTCTGCTGCCTGCCATGCGTCTGCAGGATTTGCTGGAACATCACACTTTTGAATAAGTGTCACCATTTTCTTTGAAAGTTATCCATTACTCTTAATTGAGTTTTTTTTTTCATAGATAGCATGTGTTCATTTTACTAACACTGTTACACATGGCTTCTCATTACTTTTGAGTGTTCACCTTAGTGTTACACTAACACATTATATTGCATTACTGATATGCATTTTTGGTTTGGATACTATATATACTCTTGTGTTTGAAGTTACCATGCATTATTTTGATTGAATTGACTTGACTGTATCAATGTCATTTTATTTTGACTTCTTTTATTGCTCGAGTGTATTCACGGTATTATTCCTCATGCAGTATTGCTTTCATGCATATTGTACTTGAAGTATTATCCACTTCTCCTGCATTAGTCAATCATTCGTCATTTGGTTCTAACCTGCACGGTAGTACTGCTAGTTAGGCTTTGTACGATGGAGTGTACTCCCTTGTAGCATCCTCCATCTTACAAGGGGGGGAGATGTAGGGCTGGTACCCCTGCAATTCTACATGCAAATCTCCGGCCTGCTCAGCAACTCAGGCCTGAACCAAACTGCACAGACAAGATGGATTCTTCACTTCACTTTTGCTGTGTTCAGCTACAAACGGCCTTCAAGTAACTGCTGGGGCAGCGTTTCTAAGTGTGCATACAGAAGCTATTGTCCGTGGCTGGCCTTGGACTCTGATACATGCCCAGAAGTTACATACTGTTGCCTCTGCCTGATTTCACTATAGCTCTTTTGTTTGCAAGAAGCTGCTCATCATCTACCTCCTGATTCGCTGAGAACACCTCAGACTGCCTGGTGCCAACCAATCATCGGACCTATGACGGAGGATTCTTACACAGAATTCTGCATTCTGCGCTGGAAACTTTAGTAGTGAGAGAGAGAGTTGGGGGTTTTTCCCACCTGTTCATACAGACTCCTGCACCGATTCCTCTCTGCTGTGCACTACGTACCCGATTCCTGCGCCCTGAGCCTTCCGCCAGACGGCCCCTACGTGTGGGCTAGGCCGTCCTCCACAGGTCTGAGATAAGACTTTCACAGATACCTCCGGTTCGGACTTACTGCGGCTCGCCGGTGACGTGGCTGGAGCCTGCAGTAGCTAACAGCTACCTCCTTGAACGAAGCTGCTTCTGAGTGCCGACGGAGCTAAGGTACTGGCTTATCTCTCCTCTCCTGGATGGGCAAAGGGGTTAGCAATATATTTCTTACTTTTCCTCAGTGCAGAGCGAATCAGTGACGTCTGGTTACTAATCTATGATTTATTACGTTGTCCAATTGTATATCTGTACTATAACAAATTGCTACCTCATGTTTCTAATTAGCCATTTGTTTGTGTGTATATTTTTCTATTTGGTTGCCTATAATAAAGTCTAATATATATATATCTGCAGACCAGACTTCTTTCGTGGCTCATTGCCAGAATAACTCACCGAACTTTGGGCTGGGATAGTAGCCATATTCCCCTAGACAACAGAGAGTCTAACTTATTTTTGTGCTACTACTATACCCTACAGATCCAAGATGGGGATTTCAATGGAACCTCTGCCAGCAGGGTCGAAAATGCCCATTACCACCGGAGACTGTTTGACCTCCTATAGACACGGTAAACATTAGGAAAGTGGGTCCCGCTGTGGAGACCACCATGACAGGAGAGTGTGTTGAAGCGGGAGCATGTGGGCTTGGGCTCACACCCACGCCACTAGGTCTATGGTCACTGCCATGCTTTCCAGGGGATGCAGGTAATGCCATGCCATTGCCCTTGCCATCCAAAAAATACACCACTCTCCTGATTGTTTGCTCTCCTCCCAGGACTTCGCCCTTCATGGTGCAACACAACCACCACTACTATCATGACCTTCGCAAACATTCTTGGGGCAGTAATGAGCCCAAACGGAAGTGTTCTGAACTGAAATTGGCCCATGGATACCATGAATTTCAGATACCTCTGGTGTTCCCTCCAAACGGGGATGTAAAGATATGCCTCCGTGAGGTCCAGGGATGTGAGAAACTCTTCCTCTTGTACTGCCACAATGACCGAGCATAGGGTTTCTATATGAAACCACGGCACCCACAGTGCTCTGTTGACGTGCTCGAGATCCAGTACCACCATTTTTGGGCACGAAAAAAATAGATTTGAGAATAGACCAGACCCGCACTTATCTGCCAGTATCAGCCAGACCGCTCATGTGTACTAACTTGTCCAATGTTGTCCCTACCGCCCGGCATTTGATCGCAAATTTGCAGGATGAGACCAGGAAGGCATCAGAAACCAGTTGCGCTAACTCGAGCATGTACCCATCCAGGATCACTTCCAACACCCACTAGCCCTGCGTTATCTGGACCCAAGCAGTGTAGAAGAGAAGAAGCCTTCCTCCAAACTCTGCCCCTACTTGGATCCCCCTTGTTTCATTGTGGCTTCTTGGAAGGTCCTGTCGCAGAGGTGCAATAACCCCTGCCTGGCCCCCGTGCTCGAAAAAGGAAGCTTCCTCTCACAGGGTAGCATGTCCTCTGAAAGGACATGAAGCGCATCCCCCAAAACCTACAAAAATCACAGGCCTGTCCTCTAGTTTCCACAGGCGCCTTTCTGCCCCTGGGCTTGTCCTCTGCCAAATGACCCCCCTTGGAGTCTCCAAGATCTTTCAACAACTTTTCCAACATTTCCCCGAACAGTAGCTTTCCCTCAAAAGGGAGCTTGGACAGCCGCACCTTCAACGAAACATCATAGGACTAGTTTCACTGCCACAGACGCGGCCTTGCCTTTGGACAAAGTCCTCACCAGGTAATAGAAGGCATCTGCCAGATAGGCCGCTCTGGACTCCAACATTACTGACCCGAGTGCTACTCCCACGTCCAGCAAGCCCTGGCCTCAACGTAAGCAAGCTCTTGCCAAATAAGCCCCACGGATAGAAGTCTGTAAGGCCAACGCATTGGTCTCAAATGCCTGTTTTAGCATTGTTTATAGCTCCTGTCCTGAGGGTCTTTCAAAGCAGTGCCACCTTCCACTGGAATGGTAGTATTCTTTGTCACCGCTATAAAGTCTCCCTTTCACCAGGAGGAAGTAGGTATAAGTGGGACATCATCCTTCCGTTGCTCAAACTAGCTTCGGTAAGCTCCCACTCCACGTCAATCATCTGCTTGATAGCTTTGTGCACCAGAAAGAAGTCCCGAGGGGACCTACTCCCCTGGAGCAGTGGGTCTTCCAGGCAAATCTCGTCCTGTGAACGCTGACTGTCATATTTAGGGTCACTAGAGATTGTGAGATCAGGGCTGACCGTTCTCTTTGAAAGACTGATCACCGTGGGCTCATCGGAGAAGGAAGATCTCCCCCTCCTCAAACTCAGTCTCCATGGGGTTGCACACTCTGTATAGGTCCCCTCGAGAGCCTCCTCAGAGGCATCTGAATCCGGGGATGCCTCATCTCCCCCCAAACCTAACCACTCTTGGGACCACTTGGCCTTCGTAGCTCCCTCTGCCTCTGGCAGTGTGTTTCTCGCCACCTCCCTGGCGTTGTTCTGCTCCCTTTTACCTCCCCAGCAGCAACCTGGCCCTGCTTTAGGCAGAAAGCCTGGTGAAGCAGGAGTACAAATTCCTGAGAAAAGGGCAGGGCAGCTGAGCTGTTCAGTTTACTCATGCTTGCGCTTCTTCTCTGCCTTAGTGCAACGCCGGTGGGCTTATTCCCCCAATATTTCTCCCCCCACTGCCTAAAATGGCGGCTTTCTCTCCCATGGATGTGCCCGGCAAAATGGCCACATACGTGAGAGACGAGTAGGCCCACAACCAGTCTCCTCAAGCGGCACGTCCTTCTCCTGTAAAACTAAGGCGGTGGACCCCCCTGCGTGGCCTCAGTTGACCTTCCCTCTTCTGCACAAAGGCAATAGAGGCTCACTGCCATCAGTATGTCCCAACACATGCCGCATGCCACACAGGGGAGTTTATTCTGTTTATCTGAACGCATCGTGCTGCCAAAAGCCCCGACAAGATGAGCAAGGAACTAAAGCTAGACACCACGCTATGGAGAGATTCACCACAAAGCACAGAGAGCTCCTAGCACTGTGGCTTCAGAACGCTCCAAGCACTGCGGGAGGCAGATTTTCTTCTTTAAAACACCACATAGCTCTTAGCCCTGTGCCTCAGAGCGCTCCAGCCAATGAGGGAGGCAAATGAGAGGGGAGGGACCCAAGGCATTCGGGTATACACCCTGATCGCCAGAGAGTCCAATACTGATCCGAACAGCCTAGTGCAGGGGTCTCAAACACGCGGCCCGCGGGCTGCATGCGGCCCGCGAGAGAACGTTGTGCGGCCCGCGACGGAGGAAAACAAAAAAGCTTTGCTTCTGCTTCTGCTACTGCCGTTGCCGCCGTGGCAGCGGCAGAATCGACTGTCAATTCTTTTTTTTTTAAAAACTGGCTTCTGCTGCTCAAGAAGCAAAATCAACTGTCCTGCGGCCCCTTCCTCTCTGCCCGGAGATCCCTCAGTGTGCTCCATCAGTGGGTGCTTTTCAAGCCGCGAAGAGAGTATTCCCCTCTCGCGAGGCTTGAAAAGTGAATAGGCTTAAGCCGCGCGAGAGGGAAATACTCTCTTCGCGGCTTAAAAAGCACCCGCTGATGAAGCACATTCAGGGCTCTCCGTGCAGAGGGGAAGGGGCCGCGGGACAGCTGATTTTCTGCTGCAGCAGCAGAAGCCAGGTGTTTTTTTATTTACCGGGGGGGATGGGGGGGTAGGACTGGAAATGGGCTATTGGCAGGGGGGGGGTAGGACTGGAAATGGGCTATTGGCAGGGGGGGTTATGACTGGAAATGGGCTATTGGCAGGGGGGGTGTAGGACTGTAAATTGGCTATTGGCAGGGGGGGTGTAGGACTGGAAAAGGGCTATTGGCCGGGGGGGGTGTATGACTGGACATGGGCTATTGGCAGGGGGGTTAGGACTGGAAATGGGCTATTGGCAGGGGGGGTTATGACTGGAAATGGGCTATTGGCAGGGCAGGGTGTAGGACTGGAAATGGGCTATTGGCAGGGCAGGGTGTAGGACTGGAAATGGGCTATTGGCAGGGGGGATTATGACTGGAAATGGGCTATTGGCAGGGGGGGTTATGACTGGAAATGGGCTATTGGCAGGGGGGGTTATGACTGGAAATGGGCTATTGGCAGGTGGGGGGGTTAGGACTGGAAATGGGCTATTGGCAGGGGGGGTGTAGGACTGGAAATGGGCTATTGGCAGGGAGGGTTATGACTGGAAATGGGCTATTGGCAGGGGGGGTGTAGGACTGGAAATGGGCTATTGGCAGGGGGGGTTAGGACTGGAAATGGGCTATTGGCAGGGGGGGGTTATGACTGGAAATGGGCTATTGGCAGGGCAGGGTGTAGGACTGGAAATGGGCTATAGGCAAGGCAGGGAGTAGGACTGGAAATGGGCTATTGGCAGGGGGGGTGTAGGACTGGAAATGGGCTATTGGCAGGGGGGTTATGACTGGAAATGGGCTATTGGCAGGGGGGGTTATGACTGGAACTGGGCTATTGGCAGGGGGGTGTAGGACTGGAAATGGGCTATTGGCAGGGGGGTTATGACTGGAAATGGGCTATTGGCAGGGCGGGGTGTAGGACTGGAAATGGGCTATTGGCAGGGGGGGTTATGACTGGAAATGGGCTATTGGCAGGGGGGGTTATGACTGGAAATGGGCTATTGGCAGGGGGGTTATGACTGGTAATGGGCTATGGTGGGGGCTAGGACTGGAAATGGGCAGGTGGGGGTTAGGAAGGACTGGAGGTGGGCTGATGGGGGGAGTTAGGACTGGTAATGAGCTATGGAGGGGCTGACTGAAATGGGGTAATGGGGGTTAGGGCTGGAAGTGGGCTATTGGCAGGGGGGGTTATGACTGGTAATGGGCTATGGTGGGGGCTAGGACTGGAAATGGGCAGATGGGTGTTAGGACTGGAGGTGGGCTGATTGGGGGGTTAGGACTGGAGGTGGGCTGATTGGGGGGTTAGGACTGGTAATGGCCTATGAGGGGAGGTAAGACTGAAAATGGGGTGATGGGGGATAAGACTGCAAGTGGGCTATGGGGGGGACTAGGACTGGTAATGGGCTATGGGGGGTCTAGGACTGGTAATGGGCTGGGGGGGTTGCTAGGACTGGAAATGGGCTGAGTGGAAGGGGGGCTTGAACTGCAAATGGCTGATGGGGAGGGGGGCTTGGAATGGAAATGGGCTGTGAGGGGAGGGAGCTAGGATTGGAAATGGGCTGATGGGGGGCTAGGATTGGAAATGGGCTGATGCAGGGACTAGAAGGGAGCGGATGCTGGGTGGGGCTGGAACTAGAAGGGAGCTGATGTTGGGGGAGGATTAGAATGGGATGGAGCTGGGAAAGTGAAATGGAGAGGGGAAAAATATTTTGTCTGGGAGAGAAGACAAATCTACAATTGGCCAGGTATTGGGAGAGTAAGTGGGGATTGAGGATGGAGGGGTAAAATTTGAGTGGATGAAATAGGAATGAGGAAAGAGAAAAAGGAGAAAGATTAGTATGTTAAAGCAGATGTAGAGAGAGAATGGAAAAAAAGCTAGGAGAGAAGAAAGGGCAAATGGACAGCAGACGATGGAGAGTTAGCAGAAGACATGAAGAAACCAGAAGAAAGTGGCTGGAACAATTGCAACTGAAAAAAATGCACAAAAGGTAGAAAAATATCTCTTTATTTTGAATTTATTAACTGGAATATGTCAGCTCTGGGAAATGTGCATCATTAATGTTTGCGCTTTGTTTAGTACAAGAGGAAATTAATTTATAGTTTTATTTCTACAGTGTTGTTGTACATTCCAAGTTTGGCTTTTGGGGTTCCCAGTTTAATTATTGTCTTCCTGTTTCTAAATCTTTTAGTCTTTCTTTATCCATACTCATTAAAGAGGCATGTTTACTAAAAGTTAGTGTATGGTAACATTATGCAAATATTTATGCAAATGAGATCCCTTATGCAAATGAGGCCCCGCGTCTTATGCGGCCCCCAGGTTACTTTACAAGTCCTCATTTGGCCCTCAAAGCAATTTGAGTTTGAGACCCCTGGCCTAGTGGAATTCATAGTGGTCGAGGTAGTCTGTACAAACTTTCAATTTCAGTCTGGCTATGTCTCTGACGTTCCTTTTTTTTTTTTTACCTTGTCTTATTTTACTTTCCTTTGTAAATGTGCTGCCGATAGGCTGTAACACCACTATTGCCTTCCCTAGTGGGTACAAAAGAGACATCCTTTGCAAGATCCCTGCAGGACAGTCCAAACGCACAGGAGCTGCACCAACTGCTGGAGATTGCAACACTGGACAATCTCATGAGGCACAGAGCCCTTATAGGGTGACATCACAAGAACTGGTCATGCTCAGTCTCCATCTGCAGGTTGGGGGGCACAACTCATGCTTCTGGACTGGATGGAGTTTTATTTATTTAGCATTTTTTTTATATACCGCCTTTCCAAAGGCCAATGCAGTTTACATGGAACAATTTAACAAGAAGATTACATTGAACAGGAAATATTAACATGGGAAATATTAACATTAAAACTTTTAAGGGGACAGAATATGTGCTGACTTATGAGAGTTGACCTATGACATATGATTGAGTTATTATACAATGGTATTACTGAGGTGGTGTACAAGGGAATAGTACATAGATTGAGGATTTGTTTGGCTTGTATGGGTATGAACAATTATTGTCCAGATCTGCACGTGGGCACAGTAGCTGTGTGGAATTGGGGTGCAGGGGAGTAACTGGTGAAATTGTGCTATGTTTTGTTGTCAAAGTGGTCTTTGAAAAGTAGAGTTGTTAGGTCTTTTGTGAATTGGTAGATGTTTCTGAGTTAAGTAGGGAGACTGTTCCAGAGAACAGGCGCATATATTGAGAACACCCGCATACAGATTGTTTGGCTATATTTTAGTTTTTCTGTAGGTATGCTTAAGGTGTTCTGGATGCATGATCTCCTGATTCTATTTTCCGGAGGTCCTTTTAACATTTTTTTTTTTTAAGGTGATCGGTGGACATGGTGCAGGATTTTGAAAGTGATGATGCAGGAGGTGAGGGGAAGCCAGTGTAGCTTTTTTAGGATAGTGGTTATATGGGAACAACCAAGGGAGAGCAACCAAGTATCTGCAGCATGATACTAGGAACCAAAGGAGCTGGTACACAGACTGGCGGATTTCAGGTTTTTATTAAGCCCCAACGCATTTCAGCCGGAAAGGCCTTCTTCAGGGGGAAATAAAGAACAAACCTCGAAAAAAATATAATTATGTATTTTCATTGTTTTTATTGTAATATAAATAGGACATAAAAACATATCATAAAATAATAAAACTATAATAGATAATGATTCACAATAATATAAAAACATCATACTAAAATATGAAACCAAATTATAAAAAAGGGGGACCAATAAAACAGATAAACCACTTTAGTGCATAGTTTGAATACTGAATATGAGTCTATGTGCTGCATAGTGAGCTATATCAGAAAAGCTATAAATGGTGGGTCACCGATGGTGTCAATAAAGTAATGACTACCCCCAAGGGAGGGAAGAAGAGATGAGGAGGACCAAATATATGTTTAAAAACATTCCTGAGTGATTCCATGTACCTTTTAAAATCCTGCTATTGTATAAAGACAATTACTGCTGAAAAACGGAAGTGTAAAAATGATCATTGATCATTCTGATGGTGGAAAAACATTGAAATACCCCCGATAAAAGAAGTGGTGGGGAAAATGGAGCAATTATGGGGCTTTTGTGCGAGAGAAGCGCATAGAAAGCACACTGTCATAAAGTACAAAAAAGTGTGGCAGAGGTATGAAGACTGGAGGGTAACCGGAGTTGAGAATTGGTGGGAGAAGGGAGAGGGTGGTGGGGTTGCTGTTTAAAGTTGTGGGGTTAGTGAGAGTGAAGCATTGGGAAGGGTATGAGTGTAAGATATGGATGGATTGAGGGGGAGGGGGTAGAGGGGAGGAGAGAAACTGCATATTTCTGTTGGCACAACTGTATATTTAGGTTTGGTACTGGTGGACCAGTTGTTGGTACAAATTGAAAAGCTGTATGATTGTGTTGAAAAAGTGAATAAAAAATAAATTACAAAAAAAAAATTCACACTATGCACTAAAGTGGTTTATCTGTTTTATTGGTCCCCCTTTTTTATAGTTTGGTTTCATATTTTAGTATGATGTTTTTAAGTTTTTATATTATTGTGTATCATTATCTTTTATAGTTTTGTTATTTATTTTATAATATGTTTTATCTCATATTTATATTATAATCATTATGTATTTTCATTGTTTTTATTGTATTTTTTCAAGGTTTGTTATCTTTGTTTCCCCCTGAAGAAGGGCTTACCAGCCAAAACACGTTAGGGCTTAATAAAAACCTGAAATCCGCCAGTCTGTGTACCAGCTCCTTTGGTTCCTAATAGTTATATGGTTCATTTTGGAAGCCCCTTCGAGTATCCTGGCTGCCGTGTGTTGGGCCATTTGCAGCGGTAGTAAAATGTATTTAGGAACACTCTGAAATATGATGTTGCAAAAATCTAAATGTGGGACTATAAGTACTTGAAAGAGTAAATTAGACTTACCTGCTAATTGTTGTTCCTTAAGGAACTCTAGTCCAGTCCCGGAACCATTGAGCTTAGAATCTCCTCCAGCAGCTTTGGAGACTGAAACACGTCATCTCTTTGATGACCTCTGTATAAATGGGCAAGGACCGCCCCTCTCCTCCAGTACCTATTGACAAAGCAGACTCAGCAGAGCAACAAATAAGTAGTTTAACAAGTAATCAAATAGATAGCATAACACTTTAACCAACACTACAGTGACCATGTGATTTATATATATATTTTTTTTTGAAAAACACCGAACGAAAACCAGACAACCTACAGTGCACTAAAAACATGCAATAGCTCCCTAGCTAACTACCCACTGCTGCGAAAGGATTCCCTTGGCCCCGACCCCCGGAGCCACCCTCAAAAACCCCTCCACAGAATCATCACCGCACACATCCAACTTCAGGCTGGAAACTGCCATGACACCGGGAGGGATCCGGGACTGGACTAGAGTTCCTTAAGGAACAACAATTAGCAGGTAAGTCTAATTTAATCTTCCTTTTCGTCCCTCTAGTCCAGTCCCGGAACCATTGAGGATGTAACAGAGCAGTGAATATCAACGGGAGGGCCCTGCTAGCCCAGCCTGAAGTACTGCAGACCCAAAACACACATTATCCGCCGCCTGCACATCAAGCCTATAATGCTTGGCAAAGGAATGCAACGATGACCAAGTAGCCGCCCTACAAATGTCTACGGCTGGCACCAAACTAAACTCCGCCCAAGACGCTGCTTGCGCTTTAGTCGAATGAGCTCTAAGCCCTTCCGGTACTACCTCTTCTTTCAAAATATATGCAGCTGCAATCGCTTCCTTCAACCACCTGGAAATAGATGGCCACCAAATGCCACGAACAACCTGTCCGACTTACGGAAAGACGCCGTGCCGCGGAGGTACTGCCGGAGCGCGCGACGCACATCAAGAAGATGCAATCTGTTGTCGGCCCTGTCGTTCTGCTCCCCCAAAAGCACCGGAAGAGCCACCACCTGGTTAACATGAAACACTGAAACCACCTTAGGCAAAAAAGCTGGAACCGTGCGCAATACCACCTTATGATCGAAGAAAGAAAGATAGGGCTCCTTACAGGACAAAGTTTGCAACTCTGAAATTCTGCGAGCGGAACAAATAGCTACCAGAAAAAACTGTCTTCAATGTCAGATCCTTTACCGAGGCCTTACCCAATGGCTCAAACGGTTGCTTAACCAAGGCTTCCAGCACCAAATTCAGGTCCCACGCCGGAACCGAACATCTACGAGGAGGACGCATGAGCAACACCGCTCGCAAAAATCTGCAGATGTCGCCATGCGCTCCCAACATCTGACCTTGCATCTTGCCCCGGAAGCACGATATGGCTGCCAACTGCACTCGCAAAGAACTAGCTGCAAGTCCTTTTTCAACCCCACCTTGCAAGAAAGAAAGGATCTGCGGAACGGACGCCCCTAACAGCCGCAAATCCCTTTCCGCACACCAGCCTTCAAAGACCCGCCAGATCCGAATATATGCTAGTGACGTAGAACGCCTCTGCGCCCTCAACAAAGTAGAAATGACAGCAGGAGAATAACCCTTGGCCTTCAGCCTAGCCCTCTCAAGAGCCATGCCGTAAGCAAGAATCGAGCCACTTGAGGCATCCGTAATGGCCCCTGAAGCAGCAGATCCTCCCAGAGAGGAAGTCTCCACGGGTTGTCCACCAGAAGCCAAACCAAATCCGCGTACCAGGGCCTCCTGGGCCAATCGGGCGCTATCAGAACCACTTGACGGTGGTGCCGCTCTATGCGCTGCACCACACGACCTATGAGAGCCCAAGGCAGAAACACAGAGCAGGCCACCTACTGGCCACCTCTGAGTCAACGCATCGAGCCCCTCTGACATCCGCTCTCGCCTTCTGCTGTAAAATCTTTCCACCTGTGCGGACTCGAAGGTCGCCATTAGATCCATGAGCGGAGGACCCCAGCGCCGTACCAGTAGGGCAAACACTGCCGGGTGAAGAACCCACTCCCCCGGGTCCACCCTGCGGCGACTGAAAAAATCTGCTTCGATATTGTCCACTCCGGCCACATGCTGCGCTGACAGACTCTTCAGATGCCGTTCGGCCCAATCTAATAGCTGAGCCGCCTCCGCTTCCAACGCTATACTGCCGGTGCCTCCCTGTCGATTGATGTAAGCCATGGTCGCAGCATTGTCGGACAGCACCCTGACTGCCTCCTGTCTCAACATCGAATGAAACTCCCAGAGGGCCAAATACACTGCTCTCATCTCCAACCGGTTGATGGACCATGCCTTTTCCGCTCGCGACCATAGTCCCTGGGCCTTTCTCCCCTCGCAATGCGCCCCCCCATCCCATTAGACTCGCATCCGTCATTAAAAGTCTCCAGGACAGAGGTTCCAGAGGCATGCCCGCCTCCAGACATTCGTTCCGCAACCACCACCGAAGCTCCTGCCGCACCCCCGGCGGACAGACCAGCCGAAGGGACAACACATCCGACTGATGGGACCATCGCCGAAGAAGAGCCCTCTGCAAAGGCCTCATGTGCGCTCTGGCCCACGGGAGCACCTCGATGGAGGCCGCCATCGTCCCGAGCAGTTGGAGGTACTGCCACACCGTCGGCGCCCGCCAGGTCAGGAACCTCTTTACTAATGTCCGCAAAGCGCGAGCTCGACATTCCGGGAGAAAAACCCTGCCCATCTGCGTCTCGAAACGCGCCCCCAAATACTGCAGGGACTGCGAGGGGACCAGGCTGCTCTTCGCATGATTGACCACCCAGCCCAGGCTCTCTAACACCTGCACCACCCCGGCGGTGGCCGTGACACTCTCCTCCTTCGACTTTGCATGGATCAACTAATCGTCCAAATACGGGTGTACGAGGATTCCTTCCTTTCGAAGCGCCGCTGCTACCACCACCATGATCTTGGTGAACACACGAGGCGCTGTCGCCAGACCGAAGGGCATCGCTTGAAACAAAGTGGCCCATAGGAAGGGCAAATCGCAGGAACGTTTGATGCTCCTGACGAATAGGAATATGCAGATACGCCTCCGTGAGGTCCAAAGACGTCAGGAATTCCCCCTCCCTGACTGCTGCAATCACGGAACATAACGTCTCCATCTGAAAATGAGTCACCCGGAGACAACGATTCACTCTCTTTAGATCGAGAATGAGCCGAAATGTGCCTTCCTTTTTTGGTACCACGAAATAGATGGAGTATCGACCGCAACCGCACTGATCCGAGGGAACGGGCACCACTGCCCTGAGCTACAATAACCGTTGCAGCGTCTCCGCTACTGCACGGACCTTGTGTGGAGCTCTGCAAGGGGACAGGACAAAGGAATCTAACACAGGCCGATGGAGCTCTAGAGCGTAGCCCTCTCGAATGACCTCCAACACCCATTGGTCTGAGGTAATGGGGACCCAGGCAGGGTAAAACTCCCGCAATCGACCTCCCACGGGCAACACCCCCCCCCCCTGACTCCGCCTTATCTCACTGTGACTTTTTACCGGTCGAGGACTGAAAGGGCGCAAAACCTCTGCCTGCCCCCCGAAATCCTCTAAAACCCTGGCTTCGGCCCAGAAACCTACCCCGCTGGGTCTGGCCAAAACGAGAGGACCGAAATCTACGAAACTCCCGCAGAGCCCACTTGGGCCCCAAAGCCCCGCAGCCCTGCTTAGGCTTATCCTCCAGAAGACGTCCCCCTTTGGACTCCACCAGATCCTTTACCAACTTTTCCAAATCCTCTCCAAACAAAAGCTTCCCCCGAATTGGGAGCTTACTGAAGCGAGCTTTAGACGAACCATCAGCTGCCCAATTTCTCAACCACAGATAGCGACGCGACGCTACTACCGACGCCATGCTCTTAGCTAGACCCCTGGTGAGATCATAATGAATATCCGCTAAATAAGCGGTTCCTGATTCCAGGCACGCCCCCTCTGCTTCCTGTCCGCCGAACTGATCCCCCTGCAACCTTTGGGACCATCTCAGACAGCCCCTCGCCACCCACGCCCCCACTATAGAGGCCTGCATGGAAAGGGCGCTAATATCAAACACTTGCTTCAACAAGTGGTAAGGGAGGAGGAGCCTAGTGGTTGGGGCAAGATACTTCAGGCCGGAAGGTCGGGGGTTCAAATTCCACTAGAGGACAGCAACCTTGGGCCGGAAGGACTGGTGTTTCTAGTCCCACAGATGCTCCTTGTAGTCTTGGGCAAGCCACTTAACCCTCCATTGCCCATGTTCCCTGTAAGTATTAGTGTATGTGTCTCATATCCCCGCGTGTTAAATGTATCCCCCAATTGTGTTGTGACCGCTTTGATTGAAGGATAAGGCAGGATACAAAACTGTCTAAATAAAAGAAATAAAATAAAGGTATCTGATTTTCTATCCTGCATGTCCTTGTGCGCCACGGCTCCCTCCACCGGGATCGTAGTCTTCTTTGTAACCGCCGAAACCTTTCTTTCCACTGGTAGGAGGAGAGCAGCCTCCTCTACTGGCTTCAATCTGATGTGTGAATGTGCTGAGGCTTACAATCTCACAAGACACCTTATGTTAAGCATCAAACTGAAGCCAGCAAAATGAGGTGCACACAGGCAAAACATCACTCTTGTTCTGTAAATGGGATGCTGTAGCATCGACGATTGTGCAGAATTTGGTTGGGTGTGCCACGAGTATTCAACAAACTCAAAAAAGTGTACCACAAAATAGAAAAGCTCAAGAAGTACTGCCTTAGAGATCAATCTTCTGTATAAGAGCATAATGCATCATCTGGAGAGTATGTCCTAACTACTGCATCATTTCCTACCACACCAAGGTGATACAGTCCTTTCAGGTGATCTTGCTCCTCCAAAGCAGCCCAGGAACTGCCAGACTCTAGTTAGGACCCTACTATTATGTCTCTTCTATAAACCTGTCTGTCAAGCTAGCCTTCAGAATTGGGAGTCAGCTCCTGGCTCTTAGAGACTATTTGCACTAAGTGCACAAACGCACACAAAACCTCTCACCAACTAGTAGGTCAGGGGCATAAGAACATAAGATATGTCATACTGGATCAGACCAAGTCCATCAAGCCCAGTATCCTGTTTCCAACCGTGGCCAATCCAGGTCACAAGTACCTAGCAGGTTCCCAAAAAGACACAGATTCCACAATGCTTGTACTGGGGCAAGCAGTTGATTTCCAGGGTCCTCTTTAATAATAGTTTATGGAACTTTCCTCCAGGAACTTGTCCAAACCTTTTTTAAACCCAGTTACACTAACAGCGTTTACTACATCCTCCGGTAATGAATTCCAGAGTTTGATTACGCGTTGATTGAAAAAATATTTTCTCTTATTAGTTTTAAATGGGTTACATTGTAGTTTCATTGCATGTTCCCTAGTCTTTCTACTTTTCGATGGCATAAACAATCAATCTATGTTTACCCATTCCACTCCATTCATTAATTTATAGGCCTCTATCATATCTCCCCTCAACTGTCTCTTTTCCAGGTTGAAAAGTCCTAACCTTTTAAGCCTCTCCTCATAGGGGTATCCTTCCATCTCTTTTACCATTTTGGTGGCTCTTCTCTGTACCTATTTCTAATTCTGTTATATCCTTTTTAAGATACGATGACCAAAATTGCACACAATATTTTAGGTGTGGTCGCACCATGGAACGATACAGAGGCATTATAATATCCTTTGTTTATTCTTCATTTCTTTCCTTATGATTCCTAGCATTCTATTTGCCTTCTTGGCTGCTGCTACACTGGAAGGCCTCTTTGTAAAGATCACTATAAACAAATTTATTTATTTCTACTCAGAGACTATTTATTCTACTTGCATGCTAAGCTATATTCTGATTTAATTTAAATAAAAAGCTCTCTAGTAACAAATTTCTCTCTTTTTACTCAAGACTATTTACTCTATTTTACTTTCTATGCTGAGCTATACTCTGATTTGATTTAAATGAAAAGCTCTCTGGTGGTACTAAGACCTGACTGACTCAGCAAATAACACTGAATTCTAAAATACACAGATTTATCAGATTTAACCTAGAGTTCCCTTTTTTCCCCAAGATTTAAAGTATATTCCAGAAGATAAATACTTACAAGTACATCTTTTTCCAGCTATAGCAATTCCTTTTGGTAGTCCTTCAAGACTCAAGAATGAAAGTGGTATTGTATACACAGGAACACCAAGCTCAAGCTGTTTATTAGTTAGGTATAAAATGCACACATAAGGGCATGTTTACTGAGCTGCACACAGGAACAGATAGTGCATCAATTTTCTGTGCTATCTGCAGAGCAAGCAGTAAATGAGGTGGGGGGAGGGGGGGTTAAGTACAGAGGATGGATGAGTCTGCAGTGTGTGGACACTGCCAAATTTGCAGACAGTGTGCATGCAACTAACGCCACCTCAGTGGGTGGCATTAGCTGCAACAATTTTGCTGCTGGGGTCTGCTTGGTGCAAAATCAGTGCCTCTCTGCTAGAGACGTGCTGTGCATACCCATAAATATAGTACACCGCCTTTGTAGGTAATGTGGTGCTATTTATATTTTAAAGGTGCATTACTTACGTACAATCGGGGCACAGCTCTCCATTTAAAAGGAGAAGCCACAGGCACAGGATCCTCTCTTGCTCTGCTTAGCTCCAGGAGGAGCTGAGCCATCTACCCGAGTCGAAGCCTCATCGAAGGGAGCCTGCCCTGCTCCAGAAGATCGGCGGCAAGAAAAGAGCAAGCCAGCTACAAAAGACCTTGCTGCACACAAAAGAGCTCTTCGGGGGAAGCTGCTTTTTGGCTCCACCCCTCCAGCAGCGTGTCTCAGAGCATCTCTACCCAATCGGGGCACAGCTCTCCATTTAAAAGGAGAAGCCACAGGCACAGGATCCTCTCTTGCTCTGCTTAGCTCCAGGAGCTGATCCCGCTTCACGAGTCGACGCCTCATCGAAGGGAGCCTGCCCTGCTCCAGAAGATCGGCGGCAAGAAAAGAGCAAGCCAGCTACAAAAGACCTTGCTGCACACAAAAGAGCTCTTCGGGGGAAGCTGCTTTTTGGCTCCACCCCTCCAGCAGCGTGTCTCAGAGCATCTCTACCCAATCGGGGCACAGCTCTCCATTTAAAAGGAGAAGCCACAGGCACAGGATCCTCTCTTGCTCTGCTTAGCTCCAGGAGGAGCTGAGCCATCTACCCGAGTCGAAGCCTCATCGAAGGGAGCCTGCCCTGCTCCAGAAGATCGGCGGCAAGAAAAGAGCAAGCCAGCTACAAAAGACCTTGCTGCACACAAAAGAGCTCTTCAGGGGAAGCTGCTTTTTGGCTCCACCCCTCCAGCAGCGTGTCTCAGAGCATCTCTACCCAATCGGGGCACAGCTCTCCATTTAAAAGGAGAAGCCACAGGCACAGGATCCTCTCTTGCTCTGCTTAGCTCCAGGAGGAGCTGAGCCATCTACCCGAGTCGAAGCCTCATCGAAGGGAGCCTGCCCTGCTCCAGAAGATCGGCGGCAAGAAAAGAGCAAGCCAGCTACAAAAGACCTTGCTGCACACAAAAGAGCTCTTCGGGGGAAGCTGCTTTTTGGCTCCACCCCTCCAGCAGCGTGTCTCAGAGCATCTCTACCCAATCGGGGCACAGCTCTCCATTTAAAAGGAGAACGCCACAGGCGCACCCGCGCCTGAGGGCCGCGCAAGAGGGCCCTTTGGCACGGCCCTTAGGCAAAGGCACCCCCAAGATCGTCACAGAAACATAACAGAAAAAACGACGCTGAGACTACACCTCCCTCTTGGTACAGCTGAGCTCCCTCGGGGTCGAGCTCGCGTACAATCAAGGAACTGACAATCCACCAACTCACAGTGGAAACGCAGAATACCAACTCCGAAGACGCCGAACTGCCTAAAGAGCTGAAACTCTGAGGCACGTAAGTCACACTCATTTGAGTGATTTTTAAACTATCAACACTGCTTCATTACTTATATGAATTAACTGCACTCCTAACAATAATTGAATGTATAGTTCTGTTTAAATCATCTGATTGCAGCAGCACCACTCTCTACAGCTAGGATTATCCTCCTGCCTCTCATAAAAATACTAATTTAAAGGGTAGAAATTCATGTTTGGGACTAGAATCCAAGATCAGTGTTGGGCACTCTAGTGACTAGTTCCCTCTGGATACTGTTGTTAGCTTCCAGCGTTTACAGGCCATATTAGGTATTACCATGTTTGTCCAGATCGATACTGTAAACCCAGGGATATGCCAGTGTTGTTAACTACCATCGTTTATAGGCCATATTTGGTATTACCATGTTTGTCCAGATTGATACCTTAAACCCAGAGATATGCCAGTGCTGATGCTATGTTAGAGCAATGTCATCTTTAGCTAGATAAGAACATAGGGACTTGGGATGTACCATAGTGGGTCAGACCAAGAGTTCATCAACAGATCCAGCTGCACATACATGAAACAGGCTCCCTCCACGGGACAGGCTCCCGCACCGCGACAAACCCAGCTCCACATCCACGGGACAGACCCCCGCAACAGGGCGACCACCACAGATCCGGCTCCACCTCCACGGGACAGGCTCCCGCACCGCGACAGATCCAGCGTCACATCCACGGGACAGGCCCCCGCACCAAGACGACCGCCACAGATCCAGCTCCACATCTACGGGACAGGCTCCCTCCACGGGACAGGCTCCCGCACCGCGACAGACCCAGCTCCACATCCACGGGACAGGCCCCCGCACCAAGGCGACCAACACAGATCCAGCTCCACACACACGGGACAGGCTCCCTCCACGGGACAGGCTCCCGCACCAAGGCGTCCGCCACAGATCCAGCTCCACATCCACGGGACAGGCTCCCTCCACGGGACAGGCTCCCGCACCGCATCAGATCCAGCTCCACATCCAAGGGACAGGCTCCCTCCACGGGACAGGCTCCCGCACCGCAACAGATACAGCTTCACATCCAAGGGACAGGCTCCCTCCACGGGACAGGCTCCCGCACCGCAACAGATACAACTTCACATCCCCAGGACAAGCCCCTGCAACAAGTACAGCTCTCCTCAAAAAAGCAAACAACAGACGAAAACCTAAGGACACAGGCGTCGCCCTATCAGAACATCACAAGCTATCAACATGCACACCACATACTTCCTCCCACTATACCTACTAGTCACACAACTCCTCCCACCAACTACACCCCCCCACTACCCCCAAACAAACACACCATGGTACCCACCAACTGCACTGACATATCTCGGTCCACAACACACACACAAAGAGACACTCGCAACCTCCCAAACAAAGAGACAAAACAGACACAAATCAAACCCCAACACCGGCCCTAAGGAAGCACACGTCGCAACAACCTCTTCCACAAAGAAAATATCAATTGAGCTCATAAACGCCAGATCCATCTGCAACAAGATACACACTCTGGTAGACCACATTGAAGAGCGACAGCCAGACATAATATGCATCACAGAGACATGGCTCAACCCTACCGACAGTGTACTACTCAACCAACTAGTACCGAACAACTACTCAGCATACAACTGCCCACGCATCCACAAGCGTGGAGGAGGAGTCCTAATAATAGCAAAAACAGAACTCAAGTTCAAGACACTGAATCTCACAGATACAAAGCAGTGTAACACAATTAGCATCAAGAACAAGAATATTGCAATCTGCCTAACCTACAGAGCACCCCGTGCTCCACCCGACGAACTAGCCTTCATACTCGAAGAAGCCTGTGCCATAACGTCAAACAACAAACCAGCACTACTAATCGGAGACTTCAACCTCAAGTCCGCCAATACAAAAGATGCAGAGGCCTTCCTTCAGGCAATGTCATCACTTCAATTCACACAGATAGTCAATGCACCAACACACAGACTAGGATCATCCCCAGACCTCATCTTCGCATCAAACTACCTAACTTCAAGAGACCTAATCTCTACACCCACCATCACCCCAGTACCATGGTCTGACCATTACTTAATCGAGACAAATCTGCAATCACAAGAAGACTGGACAAGCGAAAGAGCGAACTTCCCACACACACAAAGACGATTCAAGTCCTTTGACAAGGACGAATTCATCCAGGACACATTACAACACTTGAACATTGACTCAGAGGACCTGGAGGAACAAGTTTCCAACTGGAACAATGTCCTAGCTAACGCCGCCAAACCATCCGTTGACAGGACCAAGAAACAACACCACAACAAGAGACAAAACAAACCATGGTACTCAGCAAAAATACGACAGGAAAAGAGGGAGCTCAGGAAAATTGAACGGAGATGGAGAAAAAACAAAACTACTTCCGACCAACATCTTTACCTAACAAAGCAAAAACAATACAATGAACACATCAACCAATCAAAGAGAGAATTCCACACAAACCTGATAAATTCTTCCATCAACAAACCCAGAGAACTTTTCGAAATAGTAAAAACCCTGACAAAAGAGCAAGCAGCAGAAAGAGAAATACAAGTGGATCCACAGATATTCGCCGACCACATCAAAGACAAATTTCACTCCACAGAGCGCACAACACCCAGTAGAACCAACAGAACGAACGTCCACCCCAAAACCTGGGGCACATTCCACTCACCCTCAAAAGAGCAGATATCAGACATCATCTCCACAATCAACACAAGCACTGCTCCTACAGACCCTTGCCCAGTGTCATGGGTCAAAGCCACCAAAGCAAGCCTCATACCAAACATTCATAAAATGGTACACAACTCACTCACTCAAGGACTCATGCCACAGCAATTAAAGCTTGCCTCAGTAAGACCAATCACAAAGAAAACTTCTCTCGACAAAAAGGACCCAGCAGCATACCGACCAATCTCCAGCATACCCTTCCTCGCAAAAATAATCGAAAAGACGGTTCAACTACAACTTCAGGAACACATTGACGAACACGGAACTCTCGACGACAACCAACACGGATTTCGTCCCAACCATGGAGTCGAAACTCTCCTGATCTACCTCTTCGACAGCATCATAAGAATAATTGACGACATCAGGAATGGAATTATAATGATCTTCATCGACATCTCCTCAGCGTTCGACACAGTTGATCACAATATACTCCTGGAGAGACTGAAGAACACTGGTATACACGGTACCACTCTAAAATGGTTCCACTCGTACCTAACAGAAAGACAGCTACAGGTCAAGGTGGGACAGGACACCTCCCGGCCCATAAACGTCCAACAAGGAGTACCACAAGGATCCGCACTCTCAGCACTCCTTTTTAACATCTACATCCAACCAATATGCAACATTATGAAAGAGAACAACATCCAATACACAATATACGCAGACGATATAATGGTATACTCCCCGATATCAATCGAAAACCCGGACTTCTCTAAGATAGCAGACTGCCTTACCCAAATGGCGAAGTGGTGCCAAAACAACAATCTAGCTATAAACTACAACAAGACTGAAGCTTTAATCATCACTCGAAACCAAAGCTTCACACACCCACCAAACAAAGATACAAAGCACCACGATACCGATAAGATCGGAGGTGAGATACCTTGGGGTTACTCTGGACAGTAAACTCAACCTCAAACCACACATAGACAAAACAATCCAAAAAGCATATTACAGGATGCGAATCATCAGGAGACTGAAACCACTCCTCGCTCCAGAACACTTCCGTACAGTCTGTCAAGCACTGATAACCCCAATACTGGACTTCTGCAATCCGATATACCTCGGACTACCAAAACAAGCTCTCAAACCACTACAGCTGGCACAAAACACTGCAGCTCGAATCATATCCGGAGCCGCAAGGCAGGAGCACATCACACCTACACTAAAGGACTTACACTGGCTCCCAATCATTGCTCGCATCAGATACAAGACTATCATAAACCTATTTAAGATAAAAGAACACACATCAGCCAACAGCCTCCACCTGCTCATACAACCGGAAACAAGCGCACGTCCCAGAAGAAGTCAAACACGCAACCGAGTCAGCACCCCAAATGAGTACAAGCACACACGCAAGGACACAACAGACAGAGCTCTCTCCATGGCTGCTCCAACAATATGGAACAATCTACCGGACGATCTAAGGGCAACTCCAGACCTCAAAGACTTCAGAAAACAACTGAAAACCATGCTGTTCATAGAGCACTATGGTCACATCACATAACCTAAGAGAATGGATAACAGCACTCCAATCCTCCCAAAACAACTGAATATATATAAAATATGATTCTAGCACCACTGTAAATAGCCCACCCTGTATATAGCTCAAACAAATCAAGCACCCAACACATCCCTCACACAACTAAGTTTTATCCTCACTGCATGTACAACACACACACTTTACCTGATTGCTTGCTGTGATACCACCTTGATTATTAAGATAAGGCGGTTTAGAAATACTGTTAAATAAATAAATAAATAAATAAATAAATACTTATAAACATCTAATGCACCTTCGTAAACATGCCCCATACATTCCATTCTTACTGGTCCATACATCTTTATATCTTTATCTTTATTTCGCCATTTGATAGACCGCTCTTTTCGAAACATTAGAGCGGTGTACAATAAAAGGTCCACGCCACTACGCTATAGAAAAAGGAACGCCATATTATAATAGGAAAGAGGGAGAAAGGACAGCATAAAACAAATACAATAAGAGCACGAGACACAGACCAGACAAAAACTCAAGAGGGACAACGAACATAGGGTGGGGAAACCATAACAACAAAAAGGGAGGAGACAGTACAAAAGCCAAACATAGTAACAGCACGAAATGCAGGCCAAACAAAACTCAGGGAGGGACGTCAGGGGGGAGGTCAAAGGCTTGTTGGAATAGATAGGTTTTCAGCAACTCTTTAAACTTGGGATATGAGGGTTCCAGCCGGAGGGAGGGTGGTAGAGCATTCCAAAGTGAGGGGCCGAGGAAAAAGAAAGCCGAGTGTAAGGACAAGCGATTGGCATGCAGGGAACGAAGTTGACGGTACAGTGTGTGAAGGGAGATAAGATCAGCTAGGTAGAGGATTAGACGTGTAAATGGCTCTATGTGTTAGAATAAGAAATTTGTAATGAAATCGAAAATGGAGAGGCAACCAATGTAAGCGAAACAGGATGGGAGTGACCTGCTCAAATCGGTGGGAAAATGTGATAAGACGGGCTGCCGTATTTTGAATAAGCTGTAGACGCTTAAGCTGATAAGTGGGAAGATTGGCTAGGAAGATATTGCAGTAATCAAGTCTGCTGATGACCAAGGCCAGAACTAGGGTAATCAATGAAGTAGAAGGGAGAAGGGAATGGACAGCTCTAATTTGACATAGAGCTGCAAAAGAACAGCGAGTGAGAGTGGAGATGTGACTATGGAAGGAAAGAGAGGAGTCTAAAGTAACTCCCAGATAGCGGAAGGAAGAGGCAAGCGGAATTGGAGTGAGATCAATCTGAGGAGCAACGGTTGAGCAAGAGCCGGTCAGAGAGACCCACATAGCTGTGGACTTTGCAGGATTTAAATGTAGAAAATTCAGGGAAAGCCAGGAGGCGACATGAGAAAGGCAGCAACTGAACTGGGAGATATCCAGGTTCAACGATGAAGTATGGAATAAAAGGATAATATCGTCAGCATAGATATATGATGAGACCGGATACTGCTGGATCAGAAGAGGGAGGGGAGAGAGGAAAATATTAAATGAGAGGTGAAAGAACAGAACCCTGGGGCACACCACAGGTAAAAGGGAACGAGGAAGAGGACTGGTTGTTTGAGCAGACGGTAAAGGAGCGGTCTGTAAGAAAAGAAGAGAACCACTTCCATACTGCACCACGTAATCCCAAGTCATACAGGCGAGAAAGAAGAATCCGATGGTCAATCAAATCAAATGCTGCAGAGAGGTCAAGAGAGACGATGAGGGTGATGTCTCCACGATCATGGGCGACGTGGAGTTCGTTCAGGAGGGCCAGAAGAACGGTTTCTGTGCTATGACCTGGACGAAATCCTGCTTGACGGGGATGGAGGGCATTAGTAGCTTCAACATGAGAGTTGAGTTGTGCGAAAACAAAGCGTTCCAGTAGTTTAGCCAAAAAGGGAAGGTTTGAAACAGGGCGCCAATGGGAAAGCACGGAGGGATTGAGGGAAGGTTGTTTCAGAAGAGAGTAAACTATGGCAGATTTCCATAGGGAAGGAAAATGGCCAGTGGATAAGCTAGCATCAATAATGGTGACCATGATGGGCACTAATTGTAGGGTAGGCTCGGCTAGCCAGTGGGATGGGATTGGATCAAGCTGACAGGTAGTTTTCCTAGACTTAGATAATGCTTGTAAGAGATCTGCAGAGGTAATGGGATAAAAGGAAGCCCATGTATGCACTAGTGCCCGATTAGGGGGGGGGGGAGGGGGCACTCCCATTTGAACGGAAATAGTCAGCCTGTCGGGAGATGTAGCCGTTGAAGGAGAACGAGGAGAAGATAGTAGAGGTGGGCTCACGAAAGAAGAGCGCAAATCCAAAATTTTCTTCAAGAAGAAGGTAGCCAGAGGTTGGGGAGCTGGGGTTTTACTTGACTGGTTATGAGCGGAGCCGGTAGAGGAGAGCTTACGTAAGATTGCAAATAGTTGCCTTGAGGAATCCGCAGCCTCAGAAATTTCTGTGACATAAAAGGCACGCTTGGCAGATTGAATTGCCACGCAATAAGTGGAATACAATTGCTTAAAACGGGAAAGTGTTTCAGGTATGGGGCCGTTTGGACCACTGACACTCTGCTTGCCAGAGCTGGGTCCGCTGAAGACGCAGGCCTGGGTGGTACCAGGGGGAATGGGCTGAACAGGCAGCCCCAGTAGTAGAGGAGAGTGGAGCGAATGAAGTCTGGAGTTGGCAGTCGAAGAGAAGGGCACAGATAGAGGGGATTTTCCTGATGAACGGAGTCTGAGGAGAGGCTATAAGAGAGGAGAGGTAATGAAGAGCCGCAAAATATATACCTGCAGTCCGCATGCGCGGCGTCTCTCTAATTCAGAAATTTTAACGTGGAGACGCGGGCAGCAACAACAATAGTAAGTAGAAGTGACTTTTTAGAAAGTTCTGTTTAATAATAATGTTATTAGGAAGTATATGGTGATAAGAGGATAATTTGTGAAATTGTATATGTATCTGTTTTATTTCTTAGACACTAAGAAGAATCTCCTGATGAAAGTATCATACTGAAACGCTTTAAAGATGCTGCAGTTGAGCGTCGGGAATCGCTTCTAACAGTGTTTTATAAGTTTGACAGATTTGACAGATTGAAAATGCTTTTAAATGAGAAGAAATGTTTGATTGAGACAAGTGGATAATCAAGATATTCTTGAACGATATGTTTTAAGATTAATTTAAAATTAAAGAAGATATTTGAGAAGAAATTTTTGTCCACTTTGTTTTAAAGATAGAAATTGTCCAAAAAACCATAACAGGAAGTTAATATGGTTCACTACTACCAAGTGAAGATAACTTTGAACGTATGAACTTTGACATAGTTTTTTAAATTCAGACACTGTCGTCACCTCTACCACCTTCAGCTCTTATTAGACTCTCTGGTCACCTCCTGTTTAGACTATTGCAAACAGCTCCTCGCCGTTCTCCCCTTGAATCATCTCTCCCCTTCAAACCATTCAAAATTAGCCACATGGCTAATCTTCCAACAGGTTCACTACACTCATAATCAGTCAAGACACTTCATTGGGTCCCTATCAGTTTCTGCATTCAGTTCAAACTTCTACTGACCAACAAGTGCATTCATTTTGCGGCTCTTCATTACCTCTCCTCTCTTATAGCCTCTCCTCAGACTCCGTTCATCAGGAAAATCCCCTCTATCTGTGCCCTTCTCTTCGACTGCCAACTCCAGACTTCATTCGCTCCACTCTGCTGCAATGTATGCCTGGGGGGAGGTGCGGGGAGGCTACCCTAGTCTGTACATCAGGCTACATCTCTGGTCCTATTCAAATCCAGGCTAAATCCCCACCTCTTCAAGCTACCTTTGGATCCTGATCCCCCTTTTCTCCCGTTTACCACCTATGTGCGCTATAACCATTTATCCTAGTTTCTACCCTAATCCGCTGTTTGTTGTATTTGTCTATCCTTCATAGATTGACAGCTTTATTGAGCAGAAACTGTGTCTTACATGCACGTATAAAGCACTGCATATGCCTTGCAGCGCTATCCAAATGATAGATAACAGTAGTAGCAGCAGGGTGAGGGGCCACCTCAGGCAACATTCTGGCAGTAGCATAAAGTAGGTAAACACCTCAGTGGTGGTTGCCTCAAATCTGCCTGGTTCCTCAAGGCAGACAACAATGATATAGGCAGTGTCTGTCCTATAGCTGCCCTTCCTCTCCACCTACTGCTACTACTACTTCCTCCTGAGGTCAGTTACTGCAGTGGCAATAAAAACAATAAGCAGGAATCTGAGTTGTCTAGCACTTCAAAGGCCTTACGGGTCCAACCCCCTCTGAGACATACTTTTACATCAGAGGGAACAGGATGGCAGAACCTTTGAAGCATGCAGACATCTTAAAGAACCCCAACTTAGTATTTTTTATTATTATTATTGCTACCACAGCTGCAACCTCAAGAGAAGCAGACGCAGCAAGAGGAGGAGTAAGGAATTCAAGAGATGCTGGACAAAGGGTGCCAGAGAAACGGAGGCTAGATGGGGGGGGGGGGGGGGGGTTTAGATCTTGGACACAAAAAAATCCTAAATCAGCAGATAGAGGACAGCAAGGGGGAGGGGGGTCTAAGCCCAAACTTACTATCCCCCTCAGGGACACCATGGGGTCTTCCTCTCCACTCTTCAGCCCACCAGTGCTGAAATCCATGAGAAACAGCACTGGACACAAGGCAACTGTTGGCTTGAGAAGATACGGGCTTAACCTAGCTCCAAGCACATGTTGGACCTACAGGATCATGGTCGTGGCCAGGGAAGACAGTTCCATCTTCACTGCTATGCTAGTCCAAACAGCTTGACATCTGCTGGAGGCAGACACATACTGGCTTCTCTCAGTACTGCTCCAGTGGCTATACTGGTGGTGACATCACTGAATGTTACTCTCATCTGCCTCCATCTGCTGACTAAGGAGCATAACCCATTTATCCGGACTAGTCTAGCAGAATTCAAGAAAAGTGCCCATACACACACATTCTACTGCTATTAATCGTTTATATAGTGCTGCAAGGCATATGCAGCGCTGTACAGACACATATAATATCTAATCATATCCATATCACTCTCCTTTCCCCTTCCACCCTCCCTCACTCATGCCCCAATCACTCATCCAGAGATATCAACCCCAACCCTATCACCCTTAGAGTTCTGTCTCACTTTAAAAAGAGATCCTCACGTAACCTAATATCATCACTATCCCCCTTCATTCCCCTTTCACTCCCCCTCAATCGTGTCCCTCATGGAGGGCACACTCATCCAGAGACACCCACCCGTACCCTGGCCCCTCCAGATCTCTGTATTACTCTGAAAATAGATCCTCACGTAACGGACCCCCTAGACCGCTGTCTTACTCTGAAAAGAAATCCTCACGTAACTTGTCCAACCTTATCCATATCCCCCCTCCACTCTCCCGTTCTGATGTGCCCTATGGAACGCATGCTCAGTCTCTAACAAACTTGCTTTTACTCATGATCTCTATCTCTAATGTGCTACACCTTCCTGCCCTAACTGAGACCTGGCTCCTCCCACACGATACCACATCCACTGCTGCTCTCTGCCACGGGGGCTACCAGTTCTCCCATACACCTCGATCCACTGGCCACGGTGGTGGTGTTGGACTTATACTTTCTCCCTCTTGCTAATTCCAACCCCTCCTGCTGCCTCAGTCACACTCCTCCCTCTCTTTTGAAGTCCACTCCATTTTCCTCTTCACACCACTTCCCCTCCGAGTAGCTGTTATCTATCGCCCACCTGACAATTCCAAATCGACCTTCCTCACCGACTTTGACTCCTGGCTTTCCGTCTTTCTGGATCCTTCTTCCCCCTCTCTTATTCTTGGCAATTTTAACATTCACGTCGATAACCTCTCTGATCCCCATGCTTTAAAGTTCCTCGCCCTCACCTCCTCGTTTGACCTCCAACTTTACTCCACTGCCTCTACCCACCTGCACGGCCACTGCCTTGACCTGATACTCTTCTCTAATTCCTCTCCCTCAAACTTTCGCAACTCAATTCTTCCCTCATCTGACTATCACCTCTTAACCTTTAATCTTCAGCTTCCGCTGTCTCAACCTCGTCCTGTCTCCTCTGACCTATTTAGAAACCTTCATAATATTGATCCCTTGACTCTCTCCTCCACCATTTCTCCATCTCTTTCTTCTATTATGTCTTCCAAGTCCATCGACGAAGCAGTATCCTCTTATAATGCTGCACTATCCTCGGCTCTTGACACTCTTGCCCCACCCACCTCACGTCCTGTCACACATTCTGCTCCCCAGCCCTGGCTTTCATCCACAACCTGCTATTTACGCAACCTACCTGTTCTGCTGAAAGTGCTTGGACCAAATCCCGCACTCCGGAAGACCTTCTACACTTCAAATTAATGCTTGGCTCCTTCCAGTCAGCCATAGCACTTGCCAAACAAGAATACTATATCCATCTGACTAACTTCCTTGCCTCTGATCCTCGCCGCCTCTTTAATACCCTCCATTCTCTCCTCAAGGTGCCCCACCCCCGGTCCCGCCCTCCCTTTCTGCCCAAACCCTAGCAGACTACTTCCACGACAAAATCCACAAGATTACCCTCCAATTCCCCACTTCCTCAGCTACCTCCCCCCTCCCCCAATTCTCCCCCCCCCTTCATACTTCCTCTGCTACCCTCTCCTTTCCTACGATCTCCAAAGAGGAAATCACACTCCTTTCCTCCTCCAAACCCACCACCTGTTCCTCTGACGCTATCTCCACCCATCTCCTACACCCCATCTCCCCCACTGTTGTCCCCTCCATCTCTCATATTCTCAACCTTTCACTCTCCGCTACAACTGTCCCCGTAGACTTCAAACATGCTGTTGTCACAACTCTCCTCAAGAAACCCTCACTCAATCCCAACTGTCCTAACTATCGACCCATCTCCCTCCTTCCCTTCATATCTAAACTACTAGAATGAGCAGTCCACCACCGCTGCCTCGACTTCCTCACCTCCCACGCCCTCCTGGACCCACTACAATCCGGCTTCCGTCCCCTACACTCCACTGAAATAGCTCTTACAAAAGTCTCCAATGACTTGTTCCTGGCTAAATCTAAGGGCCTCTACTCAGTCCTCATCCTTCTCAACCTCTCCGCTGCCTTTGACACTGTTGACCACAATCTTCTCCTCACCATACTCTCCTCGCTTGGTTTCAAGGGCTCCGTACTATACTGGTTCTTTCTCCTACCTCTCCCATTGCTCCTTTGGTGTATGCTCTGGTGGCTCCTCCTCCTCTCCCACCCCGCTCCATGTTGGTGTACCCCAAGGATGCGTCTTGGGCCCCCTCCTTTTCTCTCTCTATACCCAATCCCTTGGCGCGCTTATCTCCTCCCATGGCTTTCAGTACCATCTCTATGCCAATGACTCCCAAATCTACCTCTCTCTACACCTAATATCTCTCCAGCAATCCAGACCAGGTCACTGCCTGACTTTCTGACATCACTGCCTGGATGTCTCATCGCCGCTTGAAGTTGAACATGGCCAAGACTGAACTCCTTCCTTGTCTTTCCCTCCAACTCCTCCCCTCCTCTTCCCCCCCCTTCTCAGTCTCCATGGATGGATCTACGATCCTTCCTGTTTCCTCAGCCAGCAATCTGGGGGTTATCTTTGACACCTCTCTCTCCTTCTCCACACATATCCAGCTCATAGCTATGACCTGCCACTTCTTTCTCTACAACATTAGCAAAATCCGCCCCTTCCTTCCTGAACATACTACCAAAATGCTTATCCACTCCTTAATCTCCTCTCGTCTCGACTACTGCAACCTACTCCTTGCTGGTCTCCCCATGAGCCATCTCTTTCCCCTTCAATCTATACAAAATTATGCTGCTCAACTAATCTTCCGCCAGTCTCGCCATGCGCACATTACTCCTCTTCTCAAGTCGCTTCACTGGCTCCCTATCCAATTCCGCATCCAATTCAAACTTCTCCTACTGACCTATAAATGCATTCACTCTACGGCCCCTCAATACGTCTCATCTCTTATCTCTCCCTACATCCCCTCTCGGGAACTTTGCTCCGCTAACAAATTACTTCTGTCTAGGCCTTTCACTCGCACCGCTAACTGCCGACTTCGCTCCTTTCACCTTGCTGCACCTTACGCCTGGAACAACCTACCTGTGTCTATACGCCAAGCATCCTCCCTGGCCCTCTTTAAATCCAGATTGAAGACTCACCTCTTCACTGTCGCTTTCAGATCCTGACTTCTATCCTTTATCTTAATCTGACTCCCGTCAATTTTCATGACCGAATTGTAAAAACCATATTGTGCTTTGCACCAAATTGACTAATGCTCTGTATTGTCTCGACTAGATTGTAAGCTCAGACGAGCAGGGACTGTCTCTTGTATGTTTCTCTGTACAGCGCTGCATGCATGGCGCTATATAAGTGCTAAATAGTAGTAGTAGTAGTAGATGGTCGCTGCTCATAAGAGCTTACAATCTAATCAAGACAGTACAAGAGAAGCGAAGGAGGGTACAAGGTGGAAGGGGAAGGAGACAGGAGGAGGAGAAATTAGACTTTACCTGCTAATTGTCTTTCCTTGAGTTCTCTCCAGGCCAGTCCAGGTTCGCAAGGGTTGTCCACCAGCAACTGAGAACTGAGCATGTCCTCTGACAATCCCCTTAAAAGCCCCCCCCCCCCCTTTAGCTTCTGTTCCAGTCTCCTATTGTCCAAGCAGTTTAAGCACCACTCCAGGAATCATCTAATACTCTCCCCTACCCAAGTCGCAGCCCAGATCAAAGTGGACAGAAGTAACATAGTACTGTCTCACTTCCTCTCTTCCCGCCCCCCCCCCCCCCCAGTCCTGCACTGGGCCTCCCCGAAATCAAAAGAGCTGTACTTCTTCAAATCAAGTGGTTACTCTCCCACTATACCAGCAGGCCTAGCGCAGGGCTTGCGTAACGGCTGATTAGCTAATCCACAACCACAGGGAGAGTCCTGGAATGGCCTAGAGGGAACACCAGGAAAGACAATTAGCAGGTAAGGTTTAATTTCTCCTTCCTAATTGTCCCCTCCAGACCAGTCCAGGTACGCATGGGATGTATCAAAGCAGAACTAACTACGGGCGGGACCTGTGAGCCCAGCTTGGATCACTGCAGCTCCAAAACAAGCATCGCTTGCCGCCTGCATGTCAAGGCAATAATGCCTGGTGAAAGTATGAAGCAATGACCAGGTTGCCGCCTTGCAAATCTCCACCGGTGGCACCCGGCTGTACTCTGCCCAGGATGCCACTAGCACCCTAATAGAATGGGCCCGGAGACCCACCTTTCCGTTAACAGAACAGGCCACCACAATGGCCTGTTTCACCCAACGAGCAATTGAAGCCTTGGGGATCGCTTTCCTCCTACACAGGCCTCCATGCAAGACAAATAAGTGGTCCGACTTATGGAAGGACTCCGTGCTCTTGAGGTACCATGCTAATAAATCAACTAAATATAAACGGCTACTCACTATTCAATTGGAGTGGAGGAGTGGACTAGTGGTTGGGGCAAGGTACTTCAGGCCGGAAAGTCGGGGGTTCAAATCCCACTAGAGGACAGCAACCTTGGGCCGGAAGGACTGGGGTTTCTAGTCCCACAGGTGCTCCTTGTGGTCTTGGGCAAGCCACTTAACCCTCCATAGCCCATGTTCCCTGTAAAATAGTTCTCTCCAAGTTATAATGCCCTGTTCAATGTAATTTCAGTTTGTTCAATGTAAACCGCACTGATGCAGAATAGCGCGGTATATAAGAGAATGTAAATAAATAAATAAAATAAATAAATTGCACCAGAGTGGCGGAGTCATTATATTCATCAAAACAAAGCTAAATGCATCTGCCAGCATCTGCGGCAACTATGATGGCATTGACCTAATCAAAATAGAGAATAAAAATGTAGCAGTCTGACTCCTCTACAGACCAGCTACTAACCATCACCTTAACCTCACCACTATACTTGAATCAGCCTGCATCTCTCCAGCTAAGAAACCCCATATCATCATGGGTTTAAAAAAGGTTTGGACAAGTTCCTGGAGAAAAGGTCCATAAACCATTATTAAAAGGGACCCAGGATATCAATGCTTGACCCAATATAGGCACTGAGGAACCTGTGTCTTTTGGGGAGACTGCTAGGTACTTATGACCTAGATTGGCCACTGTTGGAAACAGGATACTGGGCTTGATGGACCTTGATCTGACCCAGTATGGCATCTCTTATGTTCTTAATTTGGCATCTCTTCCTGGGCAACAATCAGCTGCATTCATAGAACTCATGGAAGAAATGGGATTCTTACGAGCTATGGTACACCGCCACCCACATCAAGGGCAATACTCTTGATCTGATATTCATCCCCAAGTATCTTACCATACATCCATTTTACTCCCCCCCTACCTCAACTCAGGTCCCTTGGTCTGATCACCATCATACGTACAAATATCCCAAACCCCCTTATCCTCCCAGCAATACTATAACCCCATTGTTCAGGCATTTCAACAAAGATACATTCCTGGATGAGATTACTCCTCAAATGGCTTCACAACTGCAGGACCTTGATAATTCAATAAAGAATTGATTCACTATAATTAATAAAGCAGCTAAACCCACTTTGCCAAAAAAGAATACATATCACAGGCCCTCTGAGAAATGGTTTACACAAGAAATATGCAACCTTAAGAAAGAACGCTGTAAAATAGAGAAAAAATGGAGGACAACCCCCCCCCCCCCCCTCCGAACATAAGGATCTCTACTTTATAGCACCAAACTACAAAGAAACAATTCTCAGGGCAAAGAACCACCACCACACAAGTATACTAAAGTAGCTATTAAATTGCCCTAGAGAGCTCTTTGAGATTGCAAAAACATTAACCATAGCCCTCCCTAACGTGACAAACAATACTCCCATCAACCCCCAAACTATAGCAAACCACTTTGGATTAAAACTAAAAATCAAACCCCCTCAACAATGCACCCCCTCAGCAAATGTCATTCCGCTACCAATAAATGGCACACAATGAAAAACTCCTCCTTGAATCAATAACAAAAATCAAAACCACTACCTCCCACCTAGATCCTTGTCCGGTATCTTGGATAAAGGCGACGAAAAAAGAACTAGCCCCAACTATATTCAATAAGGTAAATCCATCCTTCTTCCAATGTATAATGCCAAACCAGTTCAAACTATCCATCATTTGCCCAATTCTTAAAAACAATTCCCTCAAAGATGATCCAACCTCGTATAGACTAGTCTCTAGTATTCCATTTTTAGCAAAAATCATAGAAAATATAGTACAAATCAAACTTCATTGATATTAACGCACCTCTTGATGAACACTAATATGGGTTCCGCCCATATCATGGTGTGGAGACCCTGCTCATGGTCTTATTCGATCCACTCATCTGTGGCATAGATAATGCAAACCAAGCCTTTATTCTGGTCTTCCTAGATATCACTTTTGCCTTGATAGCATTAATCATAATAGCCTCCTGACAAAATAAGATCAAATAGGTATAACAAAAACATTAACATGGTTCAAATCATACATCACATTTTTCAATATGTAAAAATAGATCTTGAATCATCTACCACTTTCCCTCAAGAACTGGGGATTCCACAAGGCTCAGCTTTATCTGCCCTCCTGTTCAACCTGTATCTTCAACCATTATGTGCAATCTTTAAAAAACACAAAATCAGGTACCACATCTACGCAGATGATATTATGGTATATGCACCATTATTAGATATTTAAAAAAACAACATAATCACAACATCACTGATTGCCTACAAGAATTAGAATCCTGGCTAAATGCAAACCACCTCTACATAAAAATTTTAAAAAAAGGTCTTTTTACAACTAGGAATCAAAACCTCACCCCCTCCCCTCCAACATTTAAGATATGTGATACCACTATACAAGTAAAAAATGAGGTGAAATACCTTAGAATAATAATAGATCACCCAATATGTCAGTTCAAATAAAGCAAACTGCTAGAACCATATTCTATAAACTAAGAACAACCCAGCACCTCAGACCCCTTCTGGAATCAAACTATTTCAGAACAGTAGTCCAAGCCTTAATCACGCCTCACTTGGACTACTGCAACAGTATATTACAAGATCTGCCCAAAAAGCATCTACATACTCTTCAATTAGCACAGAATGTAGCAGCCAGGATTATTAAGAAGAAATTAGACCTATCTGCTAATTGTCTTTCCTTGAGTTCTCTCCGGGCCAGTCCAGGAACTGTAGGGTAGTCAATCCTCTCCAGCAGCTGAGGACTAAATATTCAAAGTCTTTCTGACAGGCTATCCATCTCCCCTTGGTGTCAGAGACTCAGTCCACTACTGTCAAAGCAGTCTGTACCATTAGCAACTACAACTAAGCTGAACCAACATAACAAATACCATAACCACCTAACTACACATACTAAATCTCCTCCTTTGTTATTGCATTGTTTTTATTTTGTTTTTTTGAAACGCCTTCAATACCGTACTCTCCGCCATGACAGGGTGCCCCATATTCAGCCCCCCGATCTGAAAAAAACCTTCAGGTACCACCGCCACTGACTTCTATATTGCGCATAGTACCTTGAAGCAACTGAAAACCCAAGTGGGTCATTCTCTTAAGGCTTATCACTGAACTGGGTGGGCCCTGGACTGGCCCGGAGAGAACTCAATGAAAGACAATTAGCAGGTAAGGTCTAATTTCTTCTTCCTCTTCGTCTCTCCGGGCCAGTCCAGGAACGGTAGGGAAGTACAAGAGCAGTGCTTAATATTGGGAGGGACCCGCTAAACCCGCCACTATGGCTGCGGCCCCCACCTTTGCATCTCCTTTCACCTGACCATCCAACCTATAATGTCTCGCAAATGTGTGAAGGGACGACCACTTTGCCGCCCTACAAATATCCACCGGTGGAACCAACGCAAACTCGGCCCAAGACGCTGCCTGTCCCCACGTGGTATGCGCTCGAAGCCCTTCAGGAACTGACTTTCCCGCCGTCTGATACGCTACTACGACCTCCTGCTTCACCCACCGAGCAATCAAGGCCTTGGACGCCGCCTCACCTTTCCGCGGTCCACCAAACAAGACGAACAACCCACCTGTCTTCTGAAATGCCTCCGTTTTCCGCAGATACTTCTGGAGCACTCTGCCTAGATCCAGCTTCCACAGCGACCCAGCTATTCTCACCCCCTTACGGTTCCGAAAAGTGGGAAGAGAAATCTGATGGTTCATATGGAACCCCAACACCACCTTTGGCAGAAAAGAAGGAAAAGGTCGCAACATTACCTTCTCTGCTGAAAACTGGATGTAGGGCTCCCTACACGAAAGTGCTTGCAAATCGGAAATCCGCCGAGCCGAACACAAGGCTACCAAAAACGCTGCCTTCCAAGAAAACTCTCTCAGCGACACTGCTCCTGCGGGCTCCAAAGGCGGTTTCGTCAACGCCTCAAGGACCAAGTTTAAATCCCAAGCCGGAACCACCGGTCTCACTGGGGGTCTTACATTCTTAACTGCTCTGAGAAATTTGAGCACATCTGGGTGGATTGATAAGCCCCCACCTTGTATCTTTCCCCGAAAAGAAGCTAGCGCCGCCACCTGAACCTTGAGGGTACTGAAGGCGAGTCCTTTGTCCAGACCTTCCTGCAAGAACAGGATGTCCGGCACCGTTGCCAAGAAAGGCTGAACGCTACATCTGTTGCACCAATTCTCAAAGATACGCCAAATCTGACCGTACGCCAACGACGTAGACGGCCTTCTGGATTTCAGCATTGTGGAAATCACTGCGGCGGAATAACCTCTACGCTTCAGGCGGTCCTTCTCAAGAGCCAAGCCGTAAGAAAGAAGTGCTCCACCTGTGGCATAAGAACCGGACCCTGGTACAAAAGGTTGCTTCGGCTGGGCAACGTCCAGGGCGTGTCCACGAGAAGCCGTACCAGATCCGCATACCATGGTCTCCTTGGCCAATCCAGAGCAATGAGGATCACCTTGCCGCCGTGCCCCGCTATCCTCCGGATGAAGCGTCCGATCATCGGCCACGGAGGAAACACATAGAGCAGCCCGCTCGATGGCCAAGGCTGAGCTAACCTGTCGAGCCCTTCCGACATGGGTTCTCTGCACCGGCTGTAAAACTGGGGCACTTTGGAATCGACAAAAGTGGCCATTAGATCCATGACCGGCTGCCCCCACTGTAACGTAATGTCGTGAAAGACTGCCTCGTTCAATTCCCACTCTCCTGAATCTACCACATTCCGACTGAGGTAATCGGCCTGCCGATTGTCCCGACCTGCCACATGAGCCGCTGAAAACGCTATCAAATGACTCTCTGCCCACTGCATTAGCAGTTGACTCTCCTCCAACAAGGCTACACTGCCTGTACCGCCCTGCCAATTGATGTAAGATACTGTCACAGCATTGTCGGAGAACACGCGCACCGCCTTTCCCGTTACCAACCTTCGAACTCTTGGAGAGTCATACGCACTGCTCTTATTTCCAAACGGTTGATGGACCAGCCACTTACTTCCGGCGGCCAGCAGCCCTGCGCTATTTGTAACAGACAATGCGCTTCCCAACCGGATAGACTGGCGTCCGTGGTCACCAGCACCCACTCTGGCTGATCCAGGGACACCCCTGCTTGAAGATTTCTGGCATCCAACCACCACTGCAAGCTGGTCCGGACCGTCTCCGAAACTTCTAACTTCTGATTCTGCGAATGACTTTGGGGCAACCATCTGGAAAGCAAGGCCTGCTGTAGAAGTCGCATATGCACCCTGGCCCATGAGACCAGGTCCAACGGTGCCGCCATGGAGCCCAGCAGCTGCAAATACTGCCACGCTGTCTGAGCTTTCATGTGCAAAAACGCGGCCACCTGTTTTAAAATCTTCTGAACTCGGTCCTCTGGCAGAAACACCGCCCCCACGGCCGTGTCGAATAACGCCCCGAGGTACACGAGGCGCTGCACCGGAGCCAGGTGACTCTTGGCTTGGTTCACCACCCAACCAAGCTGTTTCAGGACCGTAACCACTCGTGCCGTCGCGCTGATGGAATCCTGAACCGACGGAGCCCGAATCAGCCAGTCGTCCAGGTAGGGATGTACTAACACGCCTTCCCTTCGCAACGCCGCCGCCACCACCATCACTTTCATGAAAGTTCATGGTGCCGTTGCCAGCCCAAACGGTAGCACCCGGAACTGAAAATGACCCATGGGCACCGCAAAGCGCATGAACTTCTGATGCTCCTGTCTGATGGGAATGTGCAGATAGGCCTCCGTCAAATCTATGGCGGACAACACCTCACCAGGTCTCACGGAGCGAATTACCGAATGTAGAGTCTCCATACGGAAGTGCAACACCCTTACACAGCGGTTTACATGTTTGCGATCTAGAATAGGTCAAAAGGAACCTTCCTTTTTGGGAACTACAAATTAAATCGATTATCGACCTAGTCCGTACTGGTCCCGCGGCACGGGGACCACGGCTTGAAGACACAGTAGGCGCTGAAGAGTAGAGCGAACTGCGTCCCTCTTTGCCTGCGAACCGCAAGGAGACACCACGAAGGCCGAGCGAACTCCAACGTACACCCGTCGCAGATAATCTCCAGCACCCACCGGTCCGACGTTATGGTGGTCCAGACAGAGAGGAAGCCCCGTAAACGGCCTCCTACTGGAACCTCCGCCTGAACCAATCCTGTTTCATTGTGTCTTCTTGGAGGAGCTCTGCTGGGAACCGAAGTAACCTCTGCCGAAACCTCGAGCTCCCCGAAAGGACTGACCTCTGGTAGTAAAACGACCGCGCTGATAAGGTGTAATACGCACTCCTCTAAATCTGCGAAACTCTGCTTGGCCCTTTCTGCAGTCCCTCTGGCTTCGTGCCTTTAGGACGGTCCTCCGTGAGTCGACCCCCCTTTGAGTCCCCCAGATCCTTAACAATCTTCTCCAGAGCTTCTTTTTAACATCTTTGTTAGTGATATAGCGGAAGGGCTGTCGGGTAAGGTTTGCCTCTTTGCAGATACCACCAAAATCTGCAATACAGTAGACACCCAGGAAGGTGTAGATAACATGAGGAGGGATCTAGCTAAGCTTGAAAAATGGTCTAGAATTTGGCAGCTGGGATTTAATGTTAAAAAATGTAAGGTTATGCATTTGGGCTGCAGCAATCCAAGGGAGCAATACAGTATAGGAGGTGAAGTACTTTTGTCCACTAAAGAAGAGCGGGACCTAGGCGTGGTTGTGTCTGATGATCTTAAAGTAGCTAAACAGGTAGAAAAGGCGACGGCAAAAGCTAGAAGGATGCTTGGGTGCATACGGAGAGGAATGGCTAGCAGAAAAAAGGAGGTGATAATGCCTCTGTATAAGTCTTGGTGCGACCTCATTTGGAGTATGGTGTGCAATTCTGGAGACCGCACCTTCAAAAGGATGTGAACAGGATGGAGTCGGTGCAGAGGGTTGCTACTAAAATGATTAATGGGCTTCATTATAAAGCATATGAGGACAGACTTAAGGATCTTAATATGTACACCTTAGAGGAAAGGCGGGATAGAGGTGATATGATTGAGATGTTTAAATACCTCCGTGGCATAAATGTTCAGGGGGGAGAGCCTCTTTCAATTGAAAGCAAGTTCTGCTACAAGGGGACATGGGATGAGGGTGAAGGGAGATAGATTCAGGAATGATATGCAGAAATATTTCTTTACAGAAAGAGTAGTGGATCCATGGAATAGTCTCCCAGTGGAGGTGGTAGAGATGAGGACAGTAACTGAATTCAAAAAAGCATGGGACCAACACAGAGGATCTCTTAAGGTAAAAAGTGGACTGTTGTAGTTGTTGTTATGGAAGGACAGACTAGATAGGCCATGTGGTCTTTTTCTGTCATCATGTTTCTATGTTTCCCCAAAGAGCAGCTTGCCCTTATACGGGAGCTTACTCAGACGGGCCTTAGAAGAGGCGTCCGCTGCCCAACTTCTCAGCCAGAGAAACCTCCTTGCGGAAATCACTGACGCCATGGTCTTAGCTGAAATCCATACCAGGTCATAGAAGATACGCCGCCGTCAATTCTAGCTTCGCATCTTCCGCGGAAGAGCCATTGCTCACCTCAGCGGTAGAAACTCCTTGGAGCCAACGAATGGAGGCTCTTGCCACGTAGGCTCCACAAACGGATGCCTGTAGAGAAAGGGCAATGGTATCAAATGCCTGCTTTAGAAGCGACTCCAACTTCCTATCTTGCAGATCTTTAAGGGCCGCTCCTCCCTCTACTGGGATTGTCGTCTTCTTCGTCACTGCTGATACCAATGCATCCACCTTCGGCATTCGCAGTAACTCCTTTTCTTCCTGCGGCACCGAATATAATCTACCTATGGCCCTAGCGCCCATCAGAGTTGCCTCTGGACATTCCCATTCCGACTCCACCATCTGCTTTAAAACACCTCTGCTCTGCTTTAAAACCTTGCAGCAGCGGATCCTCCAAGGGTTCCTCCTGCACAGTTGGCATCGCAATATTGAGGGCCGCTAGCGAATGCACAATAAAAGACCCCAGCTCCTCCTTCCTAAACACTCTAAAGACATTGGGGTCCTCGCCTGGAGGAATCTCTCCCTCTTCCAGGTCTCCTGTCCAATCTAGCCCTTCCTAGGAGAGAAGTTCCCCCTCTTCAGCTACCTGAGGCACAGGAGGCTGCTGACCGAAGCCTTCGGCGGCAGTCTCCCCTAGTAATCCTCTCCTAGAGGTTCCCTCACCTGGATCCATTGCAGCCCCCTCCCCTATCAAAGGGCCTGACAGGTTAGGGGGAGAAACTTTGTCCTGCCCCTGCCCACGCTTCAGACAGTAGGTTTTATGGAGTGAGAGGATGAAGTCCGCAGAGAAAACAGACTCCAAGCCCCCCTGAAGCCCTGGACCAGGAATCTGTGTAACAGGCACCTCACCAATAGGCTTCTTAGGCCTTTGCCTTCTTTTTCTCCGGTTTCATTTTAAGCACGGGAGAAACGGCTGCCGATTCCAAAATGGCCACCGCTCCCGTCTTTTCCCCAGCGCTCAAATGGCTGCCCAACGGAGTGACTGGCTTTGCCCTGTCCTCCATGCTGTTCCCCACAGCCCGGCAACCCAGCTTCTTCGGCGCGTACCGATAAAACGGCCAGAACCCAAACTGACAGCCCGCGGTGGCTCAGACACAGTGCACATGCTGCCGGCTCCGGCCGCATGCGCTGCTACTTCCACCGCACCGAACTCTCCGGTTTCAGCACGCCGCCTCAGAGGCCTCCTAATCAACCACAAAAATCGCCAGATCTCCTCACCTGAAAGCCTTCCGTATTCTGCTAGCGATAGAGGTAGGTCGGGTGCCTGAAACAGAAGGGGGTGGACTCCGGGGCTCCCAGCTACCCCCCTTGCAATTGGTGGTGCACGATGCTTCTAATCGAGGCAGGCTCTGCCTCTGCTCCTCTTCAGAGAAACTTTCCCCGCAGCCGTGTTCTTTATTTATCTTTTTAATTTTTTTTTCAATCCTGTTAATTGCACTGTTCCTGTCAATGGAACCCTGCTAGGGCCCCCCAGGAAATTATCTCTTACTTTGTCCTTTACATCCGATTCCTCTTCGTCTCACCAGCAGCCTGTCAGAAACCTGTCCTATCCAGCTGCTGAGGACTGATAGACAGTCTCTGACACCAGGGGGAGATGGATAGCCTGTCAGTAAGACTTTGAATATTCAGTCCTCAAGCTGCTGGAGAGGATTGACTACCCTACAGTTCCTGGACTGGCCCGGAGAGACAAAGAGGAATAGAGCAAGTTTATCTGATCACATTACACCAATACTATATAGCCTTCATTGGCTACAGATAGCAAGCAGGATTAAGTACAAAATAATAGTTATTACATTTAAAATGCTTAACAACATCTCCCCCTTCATCCTTACAACTAAGGGGCTTGTTTACAAAGCCGCGGTAGCGGTTCGCGGTCGTTATCAGAGCCGCGGCCCCATTGAAATCAATGGGGTCGCGGCTCCGATAACGATCGCGAACCACTACCGCAGCTTTGTAAACAAGCCCCTAAGATTCGCACCCAATCAGATGCTAGGAGTTGGAGAAAAAGCAACCAAAACTGCCTCTCAATACCACCTTCAATTCATAAGACTAAACAATCTACCAGCAACAGAGCCTTCACGTACCCTGCACTCATTCTTTAAAATTTCCTTGCAGACTCCATCAGATCAAAGACCTACAGATATTCTGTAAGGAACTAAAGACTTTACTATTCTCTGCATACTATAATAACTTCATCTGCAGCAATAGTAATATTTACTCCTTCATACAATCCTTCCCACCAGATCCAGCCTCCTCCTCCATATCTACATAGTATACATTATAGTACCTTCATAATTGTATCACTGTTAAGATACTATGTAAATAGTTAAATGTTAACCATCTTCCACCATACTTTAACACATTGGACACATGGTCTGTAAATAGTTAAATAGTTCAGTGTAAATTAGTTCACTACAATGTTCTATGTAACTCGTATTTCTTCGATGTAAACCGCCCCTGATCGTTGGAAGGGGCGGAATAGAAAAACTGTTCAAATAAATAGTCTCATCCACGCATTGAGACTCCAGAGCTCTGCCTGCCTTTTGGGTCCTGTGCATGGAACAGGAAGCATTTCAGAGAATGCTACCCTGGAAGTTCTTGATTTCATCTTCCTATCTAAAAGCCTAAATCTGGCCTCCAGAACCTCCCTACCACACTTTCCTATGTCATTGGTACCGACATGTACCAAGACAGCAGACTCCTCTCCAGCACTATCTAAGACCTTGTCTAAGTGGCGCATAAGGTCTGTTACCTTTGCACCAAACAGGCATGTTACCAGGCGATCCTCATGTCCAACCAGCCACCCAGCTATCTAAATGCCTAATGATTGAATCACCAGTAACAGCTGTCCTAACCCTTCCCTCGTGGGCACATAACCCTGGAGAAACCTTCTCGGTGCAAGAGGGTTTTTACATCACCTGGCAGACAAATCCTAGCTACAAGATCACTTCCTGCCATACCAGGGTGATGCTCTCCTGCCACGTGATCTCCCTCCTCCATGGCAACAGGGATACTGCCAGACTGGAGGTGGACGTCAGTAATACATACCTGTAGGTCTCATCTATATACCTCTGTCTTCCTTATGTCCTCCAAAGTCTGCTACTCTAGCCTCCAGAGATGGGATTCATTCCCTGAGAGCCAAGAGCTCCTTGCAACTATAGTGCACACGTAAGACCCCGCACAAACTGGGAGAAAAATCATACATGTGATACTGAATGCAAAAGAATGGAAAGCCCACCTCTCGCTGCTGGACTGCTATCTGCATCTTAGGTCCTTAATATATGCCCAATAAGGATAAAACAGTTGCACCCGAGAGTGAATATGGCACCTCCTTCCCTTTAAGAGTTTTAAGCACCTATAAAGCTACCATTATCCTAGGGGTGGGTGAGAGTCGTGGGAGGGAGGGAGAGAAAGAAGTCTTATTAAAAGCTGGCTGCTACACAGTACCCTGTCCGGTGCTTCTAAGGTAACCTGTGACCAATTTCCTGGGTGATTCACCCAGCCCTTGCTTTGATAGAGGGAGTCTTTCAAAATGCCCCTTTGATCTGTCACTTGGCTTTAACACCTATTTGAAACAATTTCACAGGTCTCTTGCCCCTTATCTAGAAGGCCTCTAGAAACAATTTATTGCTCAAAAAATACTGACCCTGTTTTCCTTTTATGCTAAGTTATACTCTGATTTGATTTAAATTAAAGCTCTTTGCTGATACTAGGCGCTGACTGAGTATTAAATTTAAACTAAAAGCTCCTTGCTGGCTTCTGAATTTAAACTGAAAGCTCTCTGCTGGGCTTTGAATTTAAACTGAAAACTACTTGCTGAATTTTTAATTTAACTAAAAGCTCTTTGCTGATAGTAGGCCCTGACTGATTTAACAAATATACTGGATTCTAATTTACACAGATTAATCAGCTTTAACCTAAAGAATTCCTTTTCCCCCCAAGTCTTAGAAAAATTCCCAGAAGTAAATACTTACAATTGCAGATTTCTCTCCAGACGTAGCAGTCCTTTTTTGTAGTCCTTCAAGTCTCTCTTGCTGCTGCTATCTTGAGCAGCAAGGATGAGAGCAGGAGCAGTGCCTGGGGCCATTTCCTTCTCCTCTGCCTGCTTGGGGCCCAACAGCTAACTTGAACAACATGGACACCACACAATTTCATATTTCAAAGTGTCAGTCTGGCCCAGGAGAGAGAGGGTGAGGCAAGTGGGGGGGGGAGGATACAGACATAATATGGTCTGACATGTTTCTGTCAATACTCTTCTCCCTCTTGTGGCCCAGAGAGGAGAGGAATCAGCAGGGGGTGGGGGAGCAGAAGAAGAGAAAAGGCAAAGAGGGAGGCGGGGATTATGAGACATGATGCAGGACGGCTTCTACCTCCACTGATACAAAAGCTACTAAGCCCGAAAGCAGTATGATAGAAAAATGTATTGGAAACAAACACTTAAGCAATCTTTATAGCAAGCATCATATCTCACTGGTGTGAATGGGAAGCCATTTACCCATCATCTCTTCAAAACCAATATGTAAATGTATACTGCAAACAAACATTTTAGCTACACTATTCAACAGCTGCAAATTATGTTCTAAGTGGGGCCAAGAAATTGATTTCAGTATTTACAGAAGAGTTGAAAAAGTGTAATTGCTCACCTGTAACAGGTGTTCTCCAGGGACAGCAGGAATCAGTCCTCACATATGGGTGACGTCAGCGCCAATAGAGCCCTCATGTAAGCATCTCCCCAGCTTTCAAAGAAAACCTTTGGGAGATGACACCATGCATGCGTGGTCCCTTTCCTGCCCAAGAGTGCCATCTTGCTTAGTCAGATGACATAGCTAGAGCCGACAAAAGAAGATAGCAAAAATACAGCATCTCCATGGGAAGGAGGGAGGGTTGTGAGGACTGATTCCTGCCGTCCCTGGAGAACACCTTTTTCAGGGGTCTGGTTGGTAACAGCCTCCCCCGGGTGACTGAGGACATATGAAACGAAAAGTTGTGAGGCTTTGCAGTGGTCCTGGGTATGCAGAAGGACATGCTCTCTTACAATCCAGAGTGTGGAGAACGGCTGCCGCTTTGTCAGGACCATGGAAAGAAGGTGGGAAGCACCACCTCCTGATTGAGGTGGAATGCGGATACCACCTTCAGAAGAAATTTAGGGTGGATGCAAAGCACCACCTGTTCTTGTAGGACCTAGTGAAAGGTGGCTCAGCCACCAAGGCCTGAAGCTCACTGACCCTGTGGGCAGAGGTGAGCGCCACCAGGAAGACCACCTTCCATGAGAGGTAACTCATATGGCAGATAGCCAGAGGCTCAAATGGCAGCTTGGTGAGCTGCGTCAAGACCATATTGAGGTCCCATTCCGCCGGGGGTAAGTGGATGGGAGGCTTAGAGAGCAGAAGGCCCTGCATGAACCAAGAAATGAGGGTCCGAGCAGAGAGGGATTTACCCTCTACAGAATGATGATGTGCCGAGAGCGCACTCAGGTGCACCCTGATGGAGATGGACTTGAGTCCAGCTTGTGATAGGTGAAGCAAGTACTGCAGCACTGTGTGCACATGGCAAGAGAACAGGTCAATCTGCTGCTCTGCGCAGCGCACTGAGACTGTACACCACTTGAAGGCATAGACCCATCTCGTGGAGGTCTTACAAGAAGCCAGAAGGCCTTCCTCCACTTCCCTTGGGAGGTTGAAGGGGGCTAAGGCTACCCATTCAATAGCCATGTATTTACGTCAGGGACCCCAGGTTGGGCTTGAGAAGGGAGCCCTCCTCCTGAGTAAGTAGCTCTGGGGGTGTTCCTTAGAGGGACTGGGAGTTCCATCGAAAGGCGGAGCAACAAGACGAACCAAGGTTGCCTGGGCCATCGTGGGGGCACCGGGATCATGGAAGCCTTGTCCCGCAGGACCTTGAAGAGGGTCTGGGCGATTAGTGGCATGCAAAGAAAGGTGTACACAGGAGATCTTCCAACCATGAAATGAGGAAGGTGTCCGCAGCTGCCTGGATATGTGCAGCTGGCAACAACTTAAGTGGGGCAGCTGAGCATTGGTCGGGCTGGCAAAAAGGTCCAGACTTGGAGTGCCCCAGAGTCGGAAGAGCTGCTGTGCTACCCTGGGGTCTAGATGCCATTTGTGCAGCTGGAGAAGCCTGCTCAGTCTGTCCGCTAGGGCACTGTCCTGCCCCAGAAGGTACACCGCCCTGAGGAGCTTTCCTTGACCGATCACCTACGAGCAGAGGGCTACTGCCTCTTGGCAGAGGTGTTAAGACCCTGTGCCCCCTTGCTTGTTCAGGTAAAGCACAGTTACTTACCTGTAACAGGTGATCTCTGGGAACAGCAGGAATTAGTCTTCACATATGGGTATGTCGGTACCGACGGAGCCTGCACGGGAATGCTCCCCAGCCTCCAATCAGAAAGCTTTTGGGAGCATCCCTCGCGCCTGCGTGGTGACTTCCCCCCTTTCCCACTGCCTCTCCTCAGTTGAGTTTCATAGCTGAGACAGAAGGAGAGAAAGAGGAAAGGAAGATAGATAGATACAACTCCTAGGGGAGGTGGGTGGGTTGTGAAGACTAATTCCTGCTGTTCCCAGAGATCACCTGTTACAGGTAAGTAACTGTGCTATCTCCAGGAACAAGCAGGAATGAGTCTTCACATATGGGGGACTCCCTAGCTGAGGGTGCCAGGGAGAGATCCCATAAAATGCGTATCCCTGGGACAGGACGGCATTTCCCATACCTGGATCTCCGGTATCCCATGAGGGATGGGGGGTAGGAGTTGAATAGAGAAGAACTGTACAGGAACAGCGAATCTAAAGACTACAGAAAAAAGAGTCTTTAGAATGTATATCAAAGTGTCATTAAAAGTATTTAATGAACAAGCACAATATAGAGCTTGCCTACTGGATTGTAGGAAGTAGAAACTGTGATGGAGTGTACTGTAGATGCAGTAGCGGAATCCGCAAGGTAACTTCACAGCAGTGAGGATGAAGTTCCAAACCTGGAACGGGCTGGTGACCCAGGTGTCAACTGGGGTAGGATAAGAACGGCAGGTCTTCAATGGAAAGCTTTATGGAAAAAAGCTGAAAACTCTTTTAGGTACAGAGTTAAACATTAAGGACTAAAAGAAGAAGACTGACCGATTTAGACAACTCGTCCAGTCCTGAAGGGAAGAGGGGGTATGGAAAAAAGGCCCCTATTCCCAAGGAAAATAGAAGTGTACTCAGGAACACTGAAAATGTACACTGTCTTTCCTAGCTGGTAAGAGATAGGAAGACATTGAAGTTTGAGACTTCATAGACACGGAGATCTATAACCGAAATAGAAGCTGTTGATATCACAGCAGTAATTGTATGTATAACCGCTCCCACTTACTGAGCCATATGAGAATAGGCAAGGTGACTGTCTGGACCCCCTTAAGAAGGGAAAGCTTTATAGCACAGACAGTTAGGGAGATAGTAGGTAATACATATGGACATCTCCCAATGGACCCATATATATATATATATGGATGGAGATACATACATATAAAGAGAGGTATAGATATAGGTATTATGTATGCCCACACAGCTTATAGAAATATGTATGTATAGGATATAAACATACATGAATATAAGCTTGAGTATACATGCCTGCAACTAAGTCCCAGAAAAACATGCACATAGGGAATGTGATGGGAAAAGATTCATCTAAGAACAGGGGGTGAAAACCACCTGAATATATATAGAGAATCTATTTCTGCAGGAATGTAGTTCAGTGAAAAAAACAGTATGGTTGCGTGAAAAAACAGAGGATAATAGCAGTTTGGCAAGAGCACGTCAGGAGCTCTCTAGAACTCTGACATGTCCAATGGACAGAAAAACGCATAAAAGAAGATACCAGGATGACCCAGCCAAGGGACACAGGGGTATCATGTACACTAATAGGGTATGCGTTGTCCAAGAGGAACAGAAGAGCATGATGCCAAGCTGTAAGGAAAAAAGGGTAGATTCCTGCAAGATTGGGAACTCCCTGGACATTCACGCAGAAAAAGCTTGTCTTCTGTATCTCAACAGGAGACAAGAGGGTATAAGAACCCCTATAATCATGGAATGATTATATAAGCTTTTTCTACTATATGGAAAAGCCCTCAGAGACAAGTTCAATGCTCTGTAGCAAGGGCCCATAGTAGAAAGCTTCTCTGAAGATTGCAGAGAGCATTGTGCAGGAGAATTAAGACTGAAGTCAGGTGTGTTGCCACATCTTAGGAAAGATATGGCTAGAGAAGATTACCTGAAGTGAGTAGTATTATGCAAGATAGTTGAAAATAGCTTGCAATAACTACTAAGGTGAGTAATCACTGGAACTCCTGCATGCACAGCAACTGAACAGCAGAGGGGATTCTCCTGTGTGAAAACAGAGAGAAAACAGACAAAGGGAACGGAGATATTCCTGTCCCTGTCTGATGAGTTGTTCAGAGCATGCCATCAAGGATAAGAAAAAATCTACACAGGAAATGTATTTCAGTATGGCACCAACTCAAGCAGGGGAAACCCAGGAAGAGAGGGGTTAGAAGGTGACATACCATATAGTAAGTCAGCTGAAGGAAAAAATGTCCATGTGGGGACAGAGACTATCATGGGATAGTTGTAACCTCCCTTCCTAGTAGTAAGAAGGGGAGAATTCTGTAACCCATTGGACAAGTATCCTAACAGGTTAGCATACTGAAAAAGAAAAAAAACAGTGTAGAGTTTTAAGAATAAACTTCTACTAGAAGAAGTTAACTGCAGATTGCAATATACAGGAACCTATGGTTGCTGGTTATGGTTAGACTGGTTAGAGTCTGGAGACTTCAGACTAGGATGAGATGTCCCTTGCTTGGGTACATCTGGAGGATGGGCAGGAGAAGGGTGAAACCTTCTTTTCTTAGGGAGAGAAGGTTTGGTAGGAAATTTCCTACGTCCTGGGGAAGAAGGCGGCTTAGGATGGTTACCAGAACCAAGAAAGTCAGTGGAGCAATGAGCAACCTGACGTAAAGCCTCTTTATTGAAGAGATTTTCTCCAGTGCAAGGAGAATTACTCAGTGTATGTTGTGCCCATCTGCTCAAGCCTGAAGCTTGTAGCCAGGCTTTACGATGTGCTCCAATGGCAATAGCAGAGGATCTGCTAACAGACTCAAAAGAGTCTAGAGAAGCACGAGAAAGAAACTAAGAGATATTCCTGCTATGATTTAGAAGCAAGGAATAGTCAGTGGCCTTAGGTTCTGACAAAAAAGGGGACAAAAGAGATAATTTCTCTGTGACCTCCTGAAGTGTCAGATAAAAAATATATGAGATAATCCTTGAAGCCAGCATAGAGGTTTGGAAGGTTTGACGTCCAAAGGCATCAAGTTCTTTAGATGTACGACCTGGCGGATAAGAAGAATGCTTCTTCTTGCTTCTTACCTTCCTCATTGCTGATTCCACTACAATGGAATGATGTGGAAGTTGGTTTTTTTGAAACCCTGAAGAGGAAGGCACCTGATACAGAACATTGGTGGCTGTAGAAGGTGAAGGAACCTTTAAAGGTGATTCCCATATCCTCAGAAGAAGATCCTGCAAATAATGATGTAAAGGAAGCATTATATTTTCCTTTTCTGCAGGATCTTGGTTAAGATTAGAACCAGGAATAGAAATGGCAAGGATGGTTGCCATGTCAAGGAGAAATTTCTGAAAAGAAAGATCTCCAATGGGAACTAGTCCTGGGTAAGCGGAGGTTGAAGCAGCAGCTTGAGCACCAGAAGACATACTTGACTGGTGCAGAAAAAGAATCCTGCTAGATGGACAGTGATACTGACAGTTCTGATTGGAGGTAGTTAGTACCGCATCGTCAGTGCCTGATATCGATTACAAACTAGGCATAGAAAGGATCGAAGGCACTGATGGCACTGCAGGAATCGACATCGATACCGATACCGGTATCGCAGACGGTAATGTCATCGAAGCAGTAATCGGGGGCAGCTGAAGCAGTACCGAGGTAGCCAAAGAGGCTTGGTAAATATCCTCGGTACTGTGTAGTCGGAAACGATATGGGTCGGATCCGAAACGCGTCGGTACCAAGTCATCTAGACTGGATATCGATTCCAGACTCGACATCGAAGGGAGCAAGTCTATCGATGCATGTCTAGAAGGTACCGACGTCGGTGGTGGTATCGGCGATGCCGATACAGGAAAGTCAATCGGTGTCGTATCAATCGGTTCCGAAGGTACCGAGGACATCCGATGACGAGTCCTGATGAAGAGTCAGACACTCGACACCGGTGCCGATGCCGGGGTATCGGTACCGCTCGAAGCCGATACCAACCCCGAGCGTGGCAGGGATATAGGAAAGTCAGTCTGGGTCGTATCGATCGGTCCCGAAGGTACCGAGGACACCAGATGACGATCCGTGGTGAAGAGTGGAACACTCGACACCGGTGCCGATGCCGGGGTATCGGTACCGCTCGAAGCGGATACCACCCCCGAGCATGGCTCAGGTATGTTCTGTGAGGGATGAGCCCCAGGAACAACCTGAAACCCCGTAAATGCTTTGGAGCCCGAAGACTCCCGCCGGGGTTTTATTGCCAATGAGGTTTTGAGGGCAAGGCCGGAGCCGTCATCATGCTTTGCATGAGACTGACCACTCAAGGATTGGCTAGTCTTAACAGACTGTTTGTGGGTTACCTGATCCTGGAGAGAAGAAAAAACCGGTGTCCTCACCTCAGGAGGAAAAACGGTATCGAGGGAAACTCGAAAAAGGGAAGGTCTTCTCCCAATACTATAGCCTGATGGTTCAGGGGAAAAAGGGTCAGGACCCAAACAGGTTAGACACCAAGCATTGGAGTCTAAAAAGAAAACCATGTTTCCACAGTGAAGGCACTTCTTAGGAGAAGGCGGCTCCATGTCGGAGAGGCCTGGTAGGCCCAAAAGTTAAGACAAAACTGAGGAGAGAAAAAATCCCTCTAATTTTTAGAAAAAGAAAAGAATAAAGCACCGGCGGTACTGGTATCGGTGGGAAAAACAGCCGCGACCACAAGAAAACAAGAAGTAAGAATTTTAAAGAAAAAAGTTTCTGCGGTGACAGGAGGACGTCCTGTCGGCTCTGCGGAAAAACGAAAACTGAGGAGAGGCAGTGGGAAAGGCGGGAAGTCACTGCGCAGGCGCTAGGGATGCTCCCAAAAGCTTTCTGATTGGATGCTGGGGAGCATTCCCGTGCAGGCTCCATCGGTACCGATGTACCCATATGTGAAGACTCATTCCTGGAGATAACATCGCGACCTGGTTGTCTGTTTAATCAGCACAGCCTGGTGTTATAGGCGGTGGTGAAAGGCTGTGATCACCAGAAAAATGGCCCTGAGCTCCATCAGGTTGTCTATCTCCGCCACCTTCTCCTCCATTGGCTTGCCAAATAGAAGAGCTTCTCCTGGACCCACTGCTTGAGGTCTGACACCTGGAGCCAGGCATGTCGTCGAGCGCCGTTACCCACAGCGGCTATCCTCATGTTTGACTCAAAGCAATCGTACGCAGCTCGAGGCAAACTTCGAGCAGTCCCCGACGCACTTTGTGAGGATTTGGAACCACTGGAGGTGATCCCCTCCGAGGCCCGCTGAAAAACCTCTGAGTTCCTTTGTCAAGTTCCAAAGATACATGCCAATATATAGCTGATAGGCTTGTATTTGGCAGGCCAGCATCGAGCCCTGGTAGCAATTGCAGCCAAGGGCGTCAAGGGCGCAGGACTCCCTAACCAGGGCACCGAGGGATGTGTCTTCAGGAGGCAGGTAGTCTACTCCACCACCATGGAGGTATGTGGCAGTTGCGACTTTCAGAAGCTGGGGCCCCACTGAACTCGGTAGATGGTGTCCAAGCATTGGCTAACTTTGTGCAGTGATGTTAATGTCCCCCACATTCAAAAGAGGAAATGCCCAAGGATGGTAGGGACAGGAACTGGCATGGCCTTCTTGAGTGGTGCCTCATATTGGAGGATTTCAAGTTACTTTGTACAAGGGTCGTCCTCTGACTCAATGTTTAAGAATAAAGCCTCTGATATATCCCGGACAAACTCAAGGAACGATGTGTCCTGGGTGGGGACAATCGCCACGACATCAAGAGAGACAGGTCGGATGGGGGGTCGTGGTGCTTCTGCATCTCTGGGGATGCCTCATCCTCAGACTCCCAGTCGGAGAAGTCAGTGGAGGACTCAGCAGCCGATCGGGCTTCTGGTGCAAGACCTTGGTCGGGAGCCCAGTGGCCCGTGGCGGCTATGTGGCTGGAGCCATGAGGCTCACCGGGAAGGATCTTGCTCCCGAGGAGCGGAAGCGAGAATGAGACCTTCAGTGAGGATCTACTGGAGGCTTCGGATTTACGAGGATCAGCTCGGCAATTGAGGGAGTCCTTGGTGACGAGGTCCCCAAGGTCTTGGTGGATGTACCGGAGAGACTACACTCCAGCGCCATCATCCTGGGCTCTGCGGAAAAAAGGAAACTGAGCAAGATGGCACCCTTCAGCGGGAAGGGGACCATGCATGCATAGTGGCATCTCCCAAAGGCATTCTTTGAAAGCTGGGGAGATGCTTTCACAAGAGCTCCGTCGGCACAGACGTCACCCATATGTGAGAACTGACTTCCTGCTTGTTCCTGGAGAATAAATCTTTCATTTCCTTGAGATATCTGCATAAAAGAAAACTACTCAGGAACGGCTTGGACCAACAACCAGGATATCCAACAGACTCACACATGCATGCAAAGGGTCACTGGTTCAACTCGCAAATCAGGTTTTCCACTCTAGGTCAGTTGAAGCCATGGAAAATTAGTGACCACAGCAGCTCAAATACCAACACCTAGTGGCCAGATCCAGGACACAAGACTGCAGGGTTCCAGAAGCAGCCCTGGTGTATGACCTCTGGCTGAGGACCATCACTGCAGAACCAGAGTAAGTGTACTGGAGTATATAGTGAAAAAAGCTTCAGTATGGTTGCAAATGAAGACTCATTTCACCAGATCCAAGTCCTGGTTCTGAATGAACTGCATATACAAAGGGACACAAGAAAACTGCCAGGTAATACAATAGAGAACTAAAACAAATGTGGGAGATAGTGGAGGGAGGAGCACGATGGCATCGAAAGAGTTTGCAGAAGTGTGAACTCCAGTGCATTTGGAAGTCTGACTTCACTGAAAATTCATGGAGAATCGCAAAGGCTAACTTTGGGCTCAAATTGCTGGAGCCACTGCTCCCAAACCTCTATCTCCCTTGCAGCCAGAGGTAGTGTTCCAATGAAGGAGCCAGGTACTGGAGAGCCTTTTACACCCCCCCCCCCCCACTCCCCACTGAGAACGCATAATTCTAATTTAGCTTGGAGCGCTGCAAGACTTGCCAGAGACCCAGATATGGACCTGAAGCTGGGGATACTTCACTTGCACTGGATATCAATAGTGCTCTGGTGGCACAAGCTAATTGTGGGACTTCCCATGTGATGATGGCCTCCCACTCATTCTGTGATATAGGGAGGAGGGACAAGGTTGATTGGTTCCTTAAGGGGTGAGCTGGAGGTGGATGAGTCCTCTCCTGTTCATATTAAATATCTCCAACAAAAATGGTCAGTTTTAATTGTGGCTTTTTGGGACCTGGACTAGATCATGGGGAAAGCGTTGCTACTCACCTGTAACAGGTGTTCTACAGGGACAACAGGAATCAGTCTTCACATATGAGTGACAGCGGCACTGACCGAGCCTGCACGGAAGCATTTCCCCAGCTTTCAAAGAAAGCCATTGGGATATATTACCACATATGCATGGTTTCCTTCCTGCCCAAGGGTGACATCTTGCTCAATCAGATGACATAGATAGGACTAAAACAAGGGTAGAGAGAGGGTTGTGAGGACTGATTCCTGCTGTTCCTGGAGAACATCTGTTACAGGTGAGTAAACTACGCTTTCTCCAGGAACAAGTAGAAGTCAGTCCTCACATATGGGACTCCCTAGCTCCAGGCTGCCGAGGACCAAACCACGACAGCACCAATGGCGGCCAAGTTGGGTAGCCGTGAGCTGCAGAAGATGAGTCCCCAACTGAAAGACTCTGAAAGACCCTAGCGTCCAGCGGCACCATCGCTCCGGTAGCCTGAACACAGAAGGGTGGGAGGGCAGAAGTTGCTTACACCCCAAAAAGATTACGGAGTACCGCCTGGTCGAAGGCACTGTCCTGACAGGACTTGCTCTCCAAGCAGTAGTAAGCAGCGAACGTGTCAATCGAAGACCATGTGGCGGCTTTGCAGATCTCAGTGACCGGCACCGGCACCAGCAATATGCTGTGATCCAGGGAGAGCCCAGCCTACTCATAGGTGAGGGCAATACAGTCCGCCATCCAAGCTGGGGTCATAAGAAATGAAAGGTTGAGGTGGTTTGCGATGGCCCCGAGTCCACTGTAGGCAGAAGAGGAGGGCCCGCTTGCAGTCCAGTATATGGAGTATAGTTTCCTTCCGACCAGCGTGAGGCCGTGGAAAGAAGATGAGAAGGACCAGCTCTTGTTTGAGGTGGAAGGAATATACCACCTTTGGAAGGAATCTGGGGTGAGAGTGTGGAGCACCACCCTGTTTTTGTAGAATTTTGTATACGGTGGTTCCGCCACCAGGGCCTAAAGTGAGGGCAGACGTGAGGGCACCAGGAAGACCACCTTCCATGAAAAGATACCTCCAGATGGCAAGTGGGCAGAGGCTCAAATGGTGGTCTGGTAAGCTGCAAGAACATCACGTTGAAGTCCCACTCCACCACCAGAGGGCAGACAGGGGCTTAGACAATAGGAGGCCCCAGAGGAACCAAGAGACCAAGGGCTGACCCAAGAGGGTTTTTCCCCTCGATAGGATGGTGGTGCATGGCTAACACACTCAGGATCACTCACCGAGTTGGACTTTAGGCCAGTGTGCAACAGATGCAGTAGGTACTGGAGCACTAATTGCACCTGGCAGAACGGGTTCTCCTGTTTCTCCGTCCATCACACTAAGAATCTTTGCCATTTCAAAGGTGTAAGCGACTTCCGGTAGTATGGTAGACTAGGGAGGATGTGTCTTTCCTGGCTCCAGAGCTCACCCCCCTCCCTCACAAGAATAGCATGTAAAAAGGCTTAAAAATAGGACTGGAAAGAGGGGAGAGCATTGCAAACAAAAACGGTGAGAATTAAAGGAGGACCGGCTTCTCTGGCTTATGGCTGCAAAGCCTGCCCGCAGAGAAAAAGTTAAAGCGGCGACTTCCAAAATGGCGGATGGTCTCCTGGCTCAGCCGAAAATGGATATGTCGGGGGCAATGGTTGAAGAAGTGTACAAGGCCATGGTACAAGCTTTGGAAACCCACTTCAGCAGTCTAGCGACACAGATGGAAAACGTGGTACAGGTGGTGGAGATAATAAAGGGCAATTTGAGCAGGTGGAGCAAAGAACAGGAGCGCTTGAGGACATGTACACCCGGGTACAGGCCCAACTGGAGCGAATGGAGGCCCTGGTGCAACAACATGCTGCTAAGTTGGAGGACTTGGAGAATCGGGGGATGAAGAAGAATCTTTGGTTTATTGGGATCGAAGAGAAAGTGACTGATAAAGAATTAAAAGGTTTTTTGGAAACTTGAATCCCTTTGCATTTGCACTTGGAGGAAGGTATGGGTCCAATAATTATTGAGAGGGCTCACAGACTGGGACAGAGGTGCTTAACAGACAACCGACTGCACACTGTCATTGCCCTATTTTTGAATGGGTACCAGAAAGAGGGTGTACTGAGACTCTCGAGCACAGCGTTGACAAAATGGAAATAAGTAAAGCTTACTTATTTTCGAAGACTATTCCGCAGGGATATCAGCGAAATGGCAGGAATTCAAGGAGGCCTGTAATATATTGGTGCAGCATCAAGTCAGATTTGCTTTGATCTATACAGCTCGGCTACAGGTGGACTATGGTGGTCAGCAGCACAACTTGTCGACCCCAGCAGAAGCTATGGCTTTTTGTCATAGGCAGTGGCCAGAGAAAAACCTTTCGAGCAGATCCACTTCATCGGGCTGATATGTTGACCTGGAAGGGCCTAGGGAGTGGACTGTTGGCGGTGGTGTGCAAGGACCTTTGGAAGGAATGGATGTCTAATGGCATCTCAGGATAAATATGATGCTTTGTTGTTAGATTTTGCTCCTAGTAATATAGTATTGGATATGAGTGAAGTGCCAGAGCCAGTTGTGGTGCTGAGGGTGTAGCGTTGAAGGAAGAGGTATTATGTTACACTATGTTATATTATAATATTGTATAGCACTATTATTCTACCTCACTATTTGTATAACTCCACTAATTGTACCCTGTGATTGTTTCTAATATATTATAGGAAGATGGTGGGGCTGGTGGGGTGTTGATACTTACCAATTAATATGCACTGGATGTGGTGTGGGGAAGGGGGAGGCACTGGGGAGGTAATTGGGCTCGATCCAGTGCAATAGATTTGTTCTGACCTGGGGCCACTCGTTATTGACGTAGCGGGAGGCAAATTATATTCTTAGTGAGGATCCCAGAGCTGAAGCACAGTTGTTAAGAGCGCTAGTTGGAATTTGGTTAATAGTAGGTAAAGGTGGTAATTGTGGAGAGCCAAATTGGAGTTATAATGTTATGGGTTGCAGAAAATGAGGAGTTTGTATGTAAGATGGGCAAAGGATAGAGGGGGGGCGTGGTTCTACATACACTGGAATACTAGGAGACGCCCATAAGGGGCAGTGAGAATGGGTAAGGCCAGGAAAAGGGAATGGGGGAGGAAAGGGAATGATTGCAGAATGGGGGAGGGAGAGAGGGGGGGAGAGAGGGGGGAGAGGAGGGGAGAGGGGGGCCTAGGAACTCAGAAGGCAAGTATAAAGGGAGAGTTAATGGAAAGCAAGGGAGTTGATGGGTGCTGGAGATTTTGGAGAAGGCTCAGAGAGAGCAACTTGAACTTGGAGGTGTAGACCCTAGGCTGGGGGGGGGGGGTCTGTGCCGGGAAGTGTGTGCAAAAGGCAATGGTCAGATAGAGGATTGGAAGAAAGAATATTGGTAAAGATTTTAAAAGAATATCCTGGAATGTTTGTGGGCTTGGATCCCCCATTAAGCGCTACAAGGTGCTGCAGCAGTTGGGAATCAAGCGAGCTGGGATTGCTGTGCTCCCAGAGACGCATATGACATTAGAAGAGCAGATAAAACTTCGCAGGCAGTGGGTGGACAAGGGGAGTAGCCATATTAGTGGCAAAGAATTCTGGTTTGGTGGGAACCGCGGTGGAGGTGGACTCTGAGGGGCAGTATGTGTTTGTTCAGGGGTCCCTATTTGGGAAACCGGTGGTTCTGGGCTCTATATATCCTCCTAATACTTATGAAGCGGAAGTCTATCAACATCTCGCCAGATGTATAACACAATTTGCGAACCGCCAACTCATATTGGGAGGTGACTTTAATTGCATTTTAGATGGTGGGATGGTTAGGTCAAGAGGGATGCAGTTCCAAGATCAGCAAAGCTAATGGGTCTTTGTGAGGGTTACGACTTACTGGATGTCTGGAGGGTTTTGCACCTGGGGGATAGAGAGTATACGCATCTGTCTAGGGCTCATGGCTCTTGATCAAGACTTGACTAATTCTTTCTGTCTGCAGCTCTGTTTGGGCAGATGGTTCAGGCAAATATAGATTCACCCCTTATTTCTGATCATGCAATGAAAGATCTTGTTCAATGTAAACCTGTTCAATGCAAACACGTTCTATGTATCAAGCTGTTATACTGTAAACTGCACCGACTCTAAATAGTGCGGTATATAAAACCAAATAAATAAATAAATCTAATGATGTCTTGGGGAGAGGAGGGAGGACAGAGACCCTGGAGGTATCCATTGGAGTTGGTGGGGGATAAGCAATTCGAGCACTACATAAAAGATAAATGAGAAGAGTATGAGCGACATAATGGTCAACATTTGGACCAACCAATTCTTTTCTGGGAGGCTGGGAAGGCTGTAATGCACAGTGAGATTATTAACTATTAAGCGAATAAATAGTAGGGGGTTGCAACTTGAGCAAAATCTGCGGAGGGCGAGACGACGATATGCTTCATATCCATGCTTGGATACCAAAACCCAATTCCATAATATTCAAAATGAGCTGAATATGTTGCTATATCAGAGATCCAAAAAGTCATTGATGTTTTATAGATATAAGCTTTATAGACTTGGGAATAAAGCTGGGAAATTGCTCTCCTTGCTGATAGTGGTCCGAGATTTGTGGGCGTTAGAGAAATGGTTGGATCCAGGCAGACTATGGCTTCTGGAGTGGAAAGAGCATTCGCGATTTTTATCAGCAGCTATATTCTGCAGAGGTAGTCAATGAGGAAGGGGTAGCCCCTTATGTTCGCTTGCGTGGCCTTGCAAAATTATCTCCTCAAGCAGGTGGCAGAAATAAATGCTCCAATCTCAGCTCAGGAATTTCAAAATGGTATTAAAGATTTGAAAATGGGAAGGGCACCAGGACCCGATGGGCTAAGGGGGGAATTTTGTAAAGTAATGGCGGATCGGCTTGTTGTCCCTATGGTGGGTTATTATGAGCGGTTGGTGAAACGTGGCAGTTTCCCATATGAATCAAACAAGGCGTTGGTGACGGTGCTGCCCAAGCCTGGTAGGGACCCTGTGCATCCGGGATCTTATCGTCCGATTTCTTTACTGAATGTAGATATTAAACTTCTGGCAAAAATCATGACAGAACGCTTGGCGTCACATCTACCAGATCTTATACATGGGAACCAGGTCGGGCTTGTGCGCGGTAGAAGTGTAGCGTATAGTGTACATAGAGTCTTTGCCCCCATGTGTGCCAGCTTGGAGCAGGGCCGGTCCTCTATGCTTATTAGCTTTGATGTGGAAAAAAACTTTGATCAAGTGAATTGGCAATTTATGTATAGAGTCCTTGGAGAAATAGGCTTGGAAGGCCCTTTTGTGGACGTGATACAGTTACTGTACTCTGATCCAAGAGGGGCAATCCTCGTTAATAGGAATAGGTCACCTGAATTTTTAATTTGGAGAGGTACTCAACAGGGTTGCCCTTTGTCCCCATTATTATTAACATTAACTTTGGAGCCGTTTTTGAATAAAACTAAGGGCAGCAGCTGGCCTGCAAGATATAAAGGTGGGGTGGAGGAATTCCGGGTCACGGGTTTCATGGATGACTTACTAGTGCATTTGGACAAGCCGGTACAATGTTTGCCTGCTTTGTTAAGTGAATTTGAGGAATATGGAAAGGTGTCAGGCTTAAAATTAAACCTGGATAAGTCTGTGGCCCTTGCTCTGGATCCGTGGCTGCCCGCAGAATGGCCAGGACACTTTCCGCTAAAATGGATGGGGGGAAGCCTTAAATATCTGGGAGTCCATGTTCCGGCCAGACTGGCCAAGCTGTATCAAGTTAACATATCTGTGTTACTAAAAGACCTGGTAATGAAGGTGCGTCGATGAAAAGATCTTCCATTGATGTTGGGCGATCGGATAACCTTAGCCAAGATGACTCTTCCCGAAATGGTTATACACACTAGAAACATTGCCGCTAGTGAATAGAAAACATGATATTCAAATATTTGAAAGACACATGAATATATTGTTGTGGGGAGGCAGGCGCCCGCGTGCCCGATTGGGGATCTTGGCACAGCCATGGGCACAAGGGGGGATGGGGTTCCCGGACCTGCACAGGTATAATATGGCATGTTTGCTTCGACATGTTGGGACTGGCAGTGGAATATGGAAGAATATACCCCAGTGGCAATGGATGCGTTGGCAAGACCTCTTTGGGTGAGGTATCTATTACACCAGGGACTTAAAGGTGATAGGTAGTCTTTAGTGCATGATGTCTTATGTGCTCCAATTCATTACACTTGCCACTATTTATGCGGAAAGCTGGGGTGGTCTCCTCATAGTTCTCCATACCTCCCAATAAGGGGAAATAAAAACTTCCTAGCGGGGATTTCGAGTGCAAGCTTCTCTTGGTGGGAGAAGGCTGGGATTGTCAACATAGAGCATGTGGTGTCAGAAGAGGGAGCCCTCCTAGATTTCTCTACTTTGTGTATGCAGTATGGTATACCAAAGAGTAACTATTATGCTTTTTTTCAGGTTCGGAGTTATGTGCGGGGACTCCTGGTTGAGTCTATTCAGGGAAGAGTGAACTCGTGAATGGAAGAGATCCCAATGGGAGGGAAAGGAAAAGTGGGTGTTTCTCAAATACAAAAAGCTTTGTTGGAACTTGAAGTCTTCCCGAGGGATAGCAGGTTGGCATGGATCTGGGCTTCTGATTTAGGAGTATTGGTGGAGGATGAGATGCTCCAGGAAGCCTTTGCGAGAATTCCATCTCTGAGCGTATCAATAAGATATCGGGATCTGCAGTATAGACTCCTACGACGTATGTTCTTTTCCCCGAGAAGGGTATGGCGTGCGGGATTGGTGAATACAGATGAGTACCTGAGATGTGGGGCAAATGCTGCAATCTTGGGACACATTTTCTGGAAGTGTCCGGTAGTGCAGGTTTATTGGACAAGAATAGCTGAATACCTTGGGAAATGTCTAGGGAGGACAATAGATTTGTCTCCAGTCATGTGGGTGTTGGACGTATGGGGGGGCTGAAGTGGAGGAAAACCTTACGAAAGCTGCATGGGGGTGGCTGCGGTTAGCTTCTGTAGCAGCTTGGCAGGTGATATTAAATACTTGGCTCTCCCAAAGAGGGCCAACCTATGGTCAATGGCAAATCCTCCTACCATACAGTGATGTTGTTTGAGAAAATGGGGGCATGGGGATGTGAACGACGATGGAAAGCCTTTGACGGGTGGGACCCACATCTCCAACTTTTCGCAGCAAGAGAGAAGCAGGGTGCTTAACTGTCCTGTTTAATATTTAAGGAGGGGTTCCAGTATGTATGATAAGGGAGAAAGGAGTAGGGGGAGGATGGGGAAGGGGATTGGGGAGCCCGGGAGAGAAGAGCAACTTCCAGGATTCCTACATAGGGGGGTCAGTACAAACTTGAGCCGACAAAGGATAATAAAGAATATTATATTGGGATGTGAGAAGTCAGACTCCAGATCCCCATGGGTAATCCTAATGAGATTTCGATAGAGTGGATATGGGTGCGGGGGAGGAGGGGAGGAGGGTAGGGGGAAAGAGCGATTAGGGATGGGGGACGAAAAATGTAAAAAGTCACTAGATTATGTTGTTATTTGGTTATGTTATGTATGTTAATACTGGTGCGCACTTGTGATTGCTGTGTTGCAACAAGTGGGCGACTCAAACATTTTGAACATAAAAGTATAAGCTCGCCTGCTGGAGGGCTTTCGAGAGGCCAGCAGGATCTCAATCTCCTTTGGGAGGTTGAAAGGGACCAATGCTATCCTTTCAGCAGCCAAGCTGTTAGTGTTAGACCCCAGGTTGGGGTGCAAGAGGGAGCCTGCTTCCTGGGACAGGAGGTCCGGGCACGGGAGTGTTGCCAACAGATACTCTAGAGGAGTAGTGGGAACCAGGGCTGCCTGGACCACCTGAGGGCGATTAGTTATTAGAGATGCCTCATCGCTTGGGCTTTGAAGAGGGTCTTGGTGACCAGTGGGATCAGCAGAAACGCATAAAGGAGGCCTTCCGTCCATGTGATCAGGAAGGCATCAGATGCCACTCTCTGTGTGGTTGCCATGAGCAGAAGCAGGGCAGCTAGGTGTTGTCCGGGGTGGCAAATAGGTCCATCAAGGGCCTGCCCCAAAGGCGGAAGAGCCGAGCAGCCACTCTGGAGTCCAGGTACCACTCATGTGGACGGAGGACCCTGCTCAGCCTGTCCACCGGAAGGTTGTCCTGGCCCGGGAGGTGAACCGCCAGCAGGAACATATTGTTGCACACTGCAAAGGAAAGGAGGATCAACGCTTCCTGGCAGAGGGAGTACTACCCCATGCCCTCCTGCTTGTTGATGTAAAACATGGCAACTTGGTTGTCCATCTGAATCAGTACGGACTGGTGTCGCAGGTGGTGGCAAAATACCTGTAGGGCCAGGGAGATTGCCCTAAGCTCCAGGAGACTGATCTGAAACTGAGGTACCGCCTCGGACCAGCTGCCTTGTGTGCAGTTGTTCCCACAGTGCGCCCCCCAACCTAGGAGAAATGTCCGTGGTCAGGATCCTCCGGGGCACGGGTGCCTGGAAGGGCATCCCTGCTAGTAGGTGGCAGGGAAGTTGCCACCAGCCGAGGGAGTATGCCAGCTAGCAGGTTACCCTTTATCCTGTCCCACAATCTGCCTGTGGCTTGCATCCCCTGCAAATGGAGGCACTATTGAGCTACCCGTATGTGTAAGCGGTCTAGCGGGGTCACGTGGACTGTGGAGGCCATATGGCCCAGCAGGCAGGAGGAGGAAATAAACTGGCACCGACTGGCGGTGTTGAATTTCCACCACTAGCTGTCTTAGGTGTTCTGCCCTCTTCCTGGGGAGGACAGCCTTGGCTGTAATGTGTCAAGTTAAGCACTTATGAACTCCAGACTTTGAGCTAGAGAGAGATGGGATTTGAGGTAATTGATGATGAATCCCAAATGCTGCAGAAGGAATGCTACACGTACTGCGGCCTGGTCTCTGCAGCTGTGCTGCTTCTGATGAGCCAGTCGTCTAGGTAGGAGAAAACAAAGGCCCCTTGCAGACGCAGGTGGGCAGCCACCACTGCTAGGCATTTCATGAAGACCTCTGACAAGGATGCGAGACTGAAGGATAGCACCTTGTACTGGTAGTGTACTCCTCCCACAAACCTTAGGTAACGTCTGTGGAAGGGATGGATTAGAATGTGTGTGTACACATTCTTTAGGTCCAAGGAGCACAGCCAGTCTCCCTGGCGGAGATAAGACAGCAGTGTTCCAAGGGAGAGCATCTTGAACTTCTCCCTCACCAGAAACTTGTTTAAGTTTTGCAGATCTAGAATGCACCTGAGGCCCCCAGTCCTCTTTGGGTCAAAGCAGTACCTGGAGTAGAAACATCAGGTTTTTGGGTACAGGCTCTACTGCATTGTCCCTGAGAAGACCTGCAAGCTCTGTGAGCAACAAGGTCTGGTAAAGGAGGGGGGGAGGGGGTCGCACCGGCTCTCCAGGGAATAACCTGGATGGAATCTGCTGTAGGTGGAGAAGGTATCCTTCCCTGACAACCTGCAGTACCCATTGGTCCGAGGTGATCCTAGCCCATCTGTGGGCTGGTGAAGGTCTCCTGAGGGAGGGGAAGCCCTGCCCTGGGAGTCAAAAGCTCCCCCCAGGCTGGGTGGGAGCTGGGGTCTGGGACGTCTGGTGCTTCTGCCTTCTGAACCCCATGCCCTTGCCTTCTGGGATGAGAAGCCTGCTGCTGCTGGCCTGAGAAGGGCTGATATTTGTGACTCTGCCCAAAGGATCACTTCTTCCCTCAGGAAAAGAAGCCTCTTCCCCAATGGTTTTTTGCAGGGATGGGATGAGGTCTTCTTAGAGAGCCTCTGACGGGTCACTATGTTGGCCTCAATCTCAGCCGCTCTGTCAGCCATGGGCTTGCCTAAAAGGTTCTCCCCAGTGCAGGGGACGTCAAGCAGCTTGTCTTGGACCCACTGCTCGAGGTCAGAGGATTGTAGCCAGGATTGGCATTGAGTCCCAATGCCGGCCATGGCTACCCGAGCTGCTGACTCAAAGCCATAATAGGCTGACTGTGAGAGGAACTTGGAGCAGTCCTTGATCCCCAAGGTCAGGGCCTGGAACACTTAGAGGGGTCCCCGATGAGGCCTGATGCAAATCCCAACAGTTCTTGGGCCTAAGTTCATAGGCCTCAATCTGGTACCTGAGCATCGAGCCTTGGTAGCCCTTGTGCCTGAGGGCGTCGAGGGCTCTGGCCTCCCTCCCGGGGGAAACAGAGGAGTAGGTCTTCTGGCACTTGAGTTTCTGCATGGTCAACTTGACGATCAAGGAGTTATGCGGGAGTTGGGGTTTGTGGAACCCTGCGTCTTTCCGGACACGGTACATGGCATTAAGGCGCCGGCGTTTCCCACATCCGAAGCAGCAGCCTCTCGAGGACCAGCTGCATGGGCACCATGAGGGTTTCCTGGGGTGGAGGCTCATATTGAAGAATCTCCAATTCCTCGGTGCACGAGTCTTCCTCCACCTCGGCTTGCGCCAAGAGAGCTCTGGCCATGTCCCTGATGAAGTAATGGAAGGCCACATCCTCCAAAGGAGAGTGGCGCCGGGGTGACGGATCCGAGGGAATGTCTCTGTGCCACTTGGTGTCTGGAGAGGCATCTTCATCCGTCTCCCACTCTGAGTCGAGCAGTGATGACGAGTCCGAGGCCCTGCGGCTCTCTGCCTCAAGGCCGGAGTCTAAGGGTAGGCGGCCTGTCAAAGACCTGGGGTTGAATCACTGACACTGGCTGGCAAGGACCAGATGCCCGAGGAACAGAACCGGGCTCTCGACAGGTGCAAAAGGTTTACCTGAGGCAGGTGGTGCTCTGAGCTCAGCTTGACAACCGGGGACTCCCTCACAGTCAAGGGTCCGGTCGTCAGAGCAGATGAGGCGGACGAACCAGCCATCATCGATTGCTGCAGGGCCAGGATAGCAGTGATGTTCTGCTCTAAGGCCGCCACTCTGATAGGCAAGAAGGTTCCGCAGCCTTTGGCGCACGCACTGAGGATCTCGGGCGCAGTGTCGGCACTCTTGCAAGTGTGTCTTCAACAAGTACTACAGCCTCGAGGAACCTCGCATGGTCTCTGCCAGCCAAGGAATCCTTCTTGAGCACCTTGGTGAGATGCTTCTCAGAGTCACTCGAGACCCTCCGAGCAGTTTTATCGGGTTTATCCAGTGCAACCTCAGCAAACTTCGAAGACTTCTTTTTCTCTGGGTCAGAGGTCTTCTCGGAGGAGTCACTGCCACAGGACTCAGAAGACGCTCAGGCCTCGCGGGATGTACTGGGCTTGGAGCTCAGCACCGAGGAGGCTGGGGCAGAGTCTGACCTGGGGAACAATTTCTCCTGCAACTCCAACCTTTTTCTGTTAGTTTTAGGCATCATGGCCTGGCAGAGGTCACAGAAGGTGCTGTCATGATCTGAGCCCAGGCAGCGCAAGCAGTAGTCATGGATGTCTGTTACTGACATGGTTTGACTGCAGCGGTCACATTTTTGGAACCCACCAGGAGACATGGTGGGTGGCACCCAGACAGGGTCGACAACCTCAGGGTGAAAAAAGGCACGAATGCCGGTTGAAGGGACCTCGATGAAAGAAGGAGATGAGAATGGCATCAGAGACTGCACCGGCTCGAGGCAGGAAGCGGAACCAGTTGCTAACCAGGGAAAAGCTCAACTTTTAAGGAAAATAACTGGAATTTTTCCAGGGGAAAAGGACTCACATCAGTTGGGCTCCGCGGAAAAAAGGAGACTGAACAAGATGGCACCCTTGGGCGGGAAGGGAACTACACATGCGTGGTAGCATATCCCAAAGGCTTTCTTTGAAAACTGTGGAAATGCTTCTGCACGGGCTCCGTCGGCACAGACGTCACCCATATGTGAGGACTGACTTCCTGCTTGTTCCTGGAGAAAACACAGAGGTTCTTAGAGGAGCCTCACTTAATATGGAAGCTTCACTGTCTGCCAGATTGGATAAAGTTATAGGAGGTTTCCCGTTTGCTTCATACACAGTGTATAATCCACGAGGAGATGTTGAGCCTTCAGAATCAGAGGCTTGGGAATGTGCAATAAGTGGAAGAACTGAACTCCCCCTGCATCGGGGTAGAGCATCAACACAGCTGACCTGCCTAATTGCTCCAGCTCAATTCGGAGCTGTGGGAGGAGGAGCAGCAGCTCACAAAGAGCAGCCCGCGATCGGCGGGAAAATCGCCATTTCAACTCCCCCTGCATCGGGGTAGAGCATCAACACAGCTGACCTGCCTAATTGCTCCAGCTCAATTCGGAGCTGTGGGAGGAGGAGCAGCAGCTCACAAAGAGCAGCCCGCGATCGGCGGGAAAATCGCCATTTCAACTCCCCCTGCATCGGGGTAGAGCATCAACACAGCTGACCTGCCTAATTGCTCCAGCTCAATTCGGAGCTGTGGGAGGAGGAGCAGCAGCTCACAAAGAGCAGCCCGCGATCGGCGGGAAAATCGCCATTTCAACTCCCCCTGCATCGGGGTAGAGCATCAACACAGCTGACCTGCCTAATTGCTCCAGCTCAATTCGGAGCTGTGGGAGGAGGAGCAGCAGCTCACAAAGAGCAACCCGCTCTCAGGCAGGCCCGCGCCTGTCGGGCCCGCGCCGGAGGGCCTCGCCAGAGGGCCCTTTGGCGTGGCCCTTAGGTAGTGGCCATACACATAGGCATCATTCTATCCTAAACAACCTTGGAAAGAGTAATCACCCTGCACGCATCAGTTTGAAAAAGATACAAAACGTTTCTAGATCATTGATTCTGCCAAAAATCGCAAAAGAATTACCACAAATAGAAAAAGAGACTCCACAAGGTATTGCTGAGCTCCTTTAGAGTTGAGCTTGCAGGGAACCACCGTTGAGACACCCCAGCAACATACCATAAGTATTTTCAGCCAATATTGTTGCTTATAAATGAATTAACTTGAATAACCAAATCTTGCCGGACTATCGTAAACATTATATATTATTGTGCCACCTTACTAATTTTGGTAACAGTTCAAATCCTTTATACATAGATGCACTAATATTATACTGCTTAAATCGATCACAGTACTCAGCATTACTTATAGAAGAATACCTCACTATTAGCAAAACCAACACAATTTAAGCTTTAACATTATCCTGTACGAACTTAGCCTTGTGTTTTAGCTACTGTTGCCAGTAGCTCTATTTAGATATACTCCTGAGTTTGTATTTTAATTACTGTTGTCAGTAGCTCTCTTTAGATATACTCCTGCCACCTGTGATTCATCGCAGATATATTACTGTTGTCAGTATTAGGTCTCAGATATATTACAGCTATCTATAACTCACTTTAGATATATTCCTGCCACTTTTGACTCACTCTAGATTTATTACTGTTGTCAGTAACTTAATTTAAAATATCACTGCTATCTGTGTATCATACCAGATTTATTACTGTTGTCAGTAACTCACATCCACTTCTGACGTGGCCTCTATATCAACCTACCACTACCTTCTAATATGTAACAACTGATTGTTCTACTGAGCAAGCCAATTTACATCTCTACACTAGTCATTAACTGTCCTTCCTACTGTTGTCAGTAATTATTTATATTATCCCATCAGAGAATACCACACCTCCTCTACACAACTCAACACCCCACCGAATCAGACACATTGGCTAACATACCTCAGATCCAGATTCAGAAAATGGCACACTCCAACATCATGTTTCCAAGAATATTATACACATTTATACTATTGACAATAATAACTAACCTATCACTAAGCCTAAACAGCAAAAATTTCAGGACCATCCCTATAATACACAATCATACTCAATATGACAACCATATTGGATACACTCATCCAAACAACTACCCAAAGATAAACTACCATAGACTAATACACATAAAACAAACAAGTTCACCTCAAATTTGCAAGGAAACGTCCTCAAACTTATCCTCCCTATCATGCATTCTTATTAATGCACGATCAATGAAAAATAAACTCCCCATATTTAATGATCTAATAACAGATTCCAAACCAGACATTTTATGTGTCACAGAGACTTGGCTTTCTGAAACGGACACAGTCTACCTAAATCAACTTGATAATGAAAACTATGACCTTTTTTACAAACATAGATCTAACAAAAAAGGCGGAGGAGTCCTAATGATGACAAAAAAGATATTAAATGCTAAATCAATTCAAACAAACATATCTAATAACATAGACACATTATTAATAAAAATTGGCCTCATGAAAATCTGCTTAATTTATAGGCCTCCAGACCAAAGTGCAGATTGCCTAGACTCCTTTATTGATCTCCTTAGCTCATCCACTACACAAAACCCTGTAATCATGCTAGGTGATTTCAATCTCCCATCACTATCAACACATAACTCCAAATTATTTCTGGATGCTATATCAGATATAGATTACCATCAAATAATAAATACCGCAACACATATAAAAGGAGGAACACTAGACATGATCTTTCTTCCAGATGTACTCTTCAAACTAATCAACCCAAATTCCATAACACTCACAGAGACACCCTGGTCCGATCATTATACTATCAAAATAAACCTCAAATATCATACTACTAATGTCAAAAACTATACATTAAGTGGCCCCACATCAAAATTTAAAAAGTTTAATGAAACGGAATTCCTTGACTCTACAATCCCCCACCTCTTGCCATCCACATCAGATCTAGATGACGCTGTCAACAACTGGTACGAAACCATCAATAATGCAGCCAAAAGCAACCATACAAATAAACAAAGAAAACACCTCAAAACAAACAATACACCATGGTTCAATAATACACTAAAACAAATGAAAAAAGAACTAAGAAAACACGAAACTAAATGGCGAAAATCTAAGTTGACTATACATAAGGAAATATATAATAACCATCTCATAAAATATAAAGAAGCACTAGATAGTACAAAGAAAAACTACTACGCAGCAACATTATCAAAATCATTTAACAGACCTCGAGAGCTATTTTCTATTGTCAGAAATCTTACCAATAACGCTCAAACTTCTAGCAATGAAATCACTGACATCTCAGTACAAACACTAGCCAATCACTACAAAAACAAATCAAAAAAACCTCAAATGTCACTAGATACAATTAACACCTTTCAGCAGCCTATTGACGAATGGTCAGACTTTTACCCCATTTCAAGAACGTCATTAAAAACTATCATATCTGGTCTCAATACCACAACTTCATACTTAGACCCATGCCCAGTATCATGGATAAAAAACACACTACCAACTCTATCATTCATTCTTCCAATAGTCAACCTCTCATTAACCCAAGGTTACCTTCCACAATCACTCAAGCACGCACAAATACGCCCAATTCTAAAGAATAGCAAATTAGATAAAACATCCCCAATATCATACAGACCCATCTCTAGCATACCATTTTTGGCCAAAATAATAGAAAAAGTTGTGCAATTACAGACACAGGAATACATAGACACATCTTATCCACTTGATGAGCAACAATATGGATTTCGACCCCGCCACGGAGTTGAAACACTACTAACTGTATTAATTGATACCCTCCTAAGAGGAATCGACAACCATAAACAAGCATTCATCCTCCTCTTCATTGACATATCAGCGGCCTTTGATAGTGTACATCACTCAATAATGCTCAGAAACTTAAAACAGATAGGCATAAACTCTACAGTATATAAATGGTTCACTTCCTATTTAAACAACAGAACTCAAAATGTACGAATAGGCAATCAAACATCAACTACATATAACCAAGAAACAGGTTTACCACAAGGATCTGCTCTATCAGCCCTACTTTTTAACATTTACATAAAACCGGTCTGCAATATCTTTAAAAAATTTGGAGTACAATATCACCTCTATGCAGACGATATTATGATGTACATTCCATTTACTATCCCTAACCTACCATTACAACTCCTCTCAGACTGTTATAACGAAATCACAATTTGGCTAAAAACTCAAAACCTCCATATAAACCATGCTAAAACCGAAGTCCTAATTGTAACAAAAAATCAATCATTTATTCCCCCAACCCATATAACTCTACAAGATCAAGAAATTAAAATAAAAAAATGAAATAAGATATCTAGGTGTTATAATAGATACACACCTTACAATGGATACACACATTAGAAACACCACAAAGAAAATCTATTTCAAACTTAAAATTCTCAAACAACTACGCCCGCTAGTTTTTGTACAAGATTTCATTAATATAACACAAGCTATTATAACCCCTCACTTTGATTTTGCCAACCTAATACTTATGGGCATTTCAAAACAGAACATTAAAAGAATTCAACTAGCCCAAAATGCAACGGCAAGGATTATATTAAAAATAAACTCACTCCAACACATAACACCAATACTAGCATCCCTTCATTGGTTACCAATACAGAGTAGGATAACATACAAAACAATAATTACCTCATTCAAAGCATTAAATGATATGGCCCCAACTACACTATGTAATTTAATATGCAAAGAAACACCTAAGACTACCCACAGAAAAGAACAATTAAATAAACTAAAGATTCCGAAGGACTTCATAAAAGCACATAAATTAACCAACAACAGAGCCTTCTCTCATATAGCTCCTACTATCTGGAACTCCCTACCAGAGGATCTACGATCTCTAACAGAGATCATGGAATTCCGCAAAAAATTAAAAACCTATCTATTCACCAAACACTATAACACCATGGAAAACCTTACACTCAACTTAGATAAAGGCTAAACAAGTAACTGACAACATCCTTATCCTTAATAAATACAAGGATACTTTAGATAGCACAAAAAAATCTTATTATGCGGCAATCCTATCAAAATCTTATAACAGACCACGAGAACTATTCACCATTGTTAGAAATCTAACTAATAATCCCCAAACATCCAACAATGAAATCACCGATATTTCGGTACAAACCCTAGCCAAACACTATCAAAACAAATCTACACAACCTAGAATGAACCTAGACTATATCAATACGTTTCATCATTGTTCAGACGAATGGTCAAACTTCCATCCAGTATCAAAAGATTCACTAAAGAATATCATTTCCAACCTCAACACCACAACCTCCTTTCTTGATCCATGCCCTGTAACATGGATAAAAAGCACACTTCCAATACTTCTATCATACATTCTCCCCATAATCAACCTCTCATTACAGCAAGGACACCTCCCATCCATGCTTAAACATGCTCAAATCCGCCCAATTCTCAAAAACAACACGCTTGACAAAACATCTCCAAAATCATACAGACCCATCTCAAGTATCCCTTTTTTGGCTAAAATAATAGAAAAAGTGGTACAAATCCAAACACAGGAATACCTAGACTCATCCTACCCACTTGATGAACACCAATATGGATTTAGACCTCAACATGGAGTTGAAACACTCTTAACAGTCTTAACTGACGTACTACTGAGAGGGATTGACAATCACAAACAAGCATTTATACTCCTATTTATTGATATTTCGGCAGCATTTGATAGTGTTCACCACACTATAATGCTTAATAACCTGAAACAAATAGGAATAAATGCCACTGTACACAAATGGTTCACCTCTTATCTAAACAACAGAACACAAAATGTAAGAATAGGCAACCAAACATCAACCATTTATAAACAAGAAATTGGACTCCCACAAGGCTCTGCGCTTTCAGCCCTCCTGTTCAATATTTACATTAAACCAGTCTGCAATATTTTTAAAAAATTTGGAGTATACTATCATCTATATGCAGATGATATAATGATGTACATCCCTTTCACAATTCCTAACTTACCAATAAAACAACTATCAGATTGTTTCAATGAAATAACAACCTGGCTAAAAGCTCAAAACCTCCACATTAATCATTCAAAAACAGAAGTCCTAATTGTAACAAAAAGCCAGTCATATATCCCTCCAACCCACATAACAATACAAAATCATGACATTAAAATAAAAAACGAAATAAGATACCTAGGTGTTATACTAGACACACATCTGACGATGACTACTCATATCAAAAACACTATAAAGAAAATATACTTTAAACTCAAAATCCTTAAACAACTTCGCCCATTAGTACACCTACAAGACTTCATTAATATAATCCAGGCTACAATAACCCCGCACTTTGATTTCGCTAACCTAATTCTTCTAGGAATAACAAAACAAAATATCAAAAGAATCCAACTAGCACAAAATGCAGCAGCTAGAATTATAATGAAAGCACACTCATTCCAGCACATAACACCAATACTAGCTTCCCTTCATTGGTTGCCAATTCAAAGCAGAATAATATATAAAACTACAATAACTACTTTTAAAGCATTAAATCACATGGCCCCAATCCCTCTAAATAACCTAATCAGTATGGAACCTCAAAAAACTACACACAGAAAAGGACACTCAAATAAACTAAACTCTCCTCATGATTTCATAAAAGCAAATAAATTAACTAACAACAGAGCTTTCTCTCATGCAGCCCCATCCACCTGGAATTCCCTTCCAGAGGACCTAAGATCTATAAAGGAAATTATGGAACTCCGTAAAAAACTAAAAACTTATCTATTCTCCATGCACTACGGCAACATAGATAACCCCTTGATTTACTCAGATAACGGCTAAAATCACCTGACTGAGTAATACTAAATCCTACAATTTAACAGAAAAACCACTGAACTAAAAACGCTATGATTAAACCCTAAAGTACCACTACTTGTATCTGTATATAGTTTATCTGTATATAGTTTATTGTACATAGTTTAAAAGCAAGTTTCATGCTGTTATGTATTAGCCTATGCTGTTAACCAATTTATTGTTTATTGTTACATAATGTTCGATGTAAAACCAAGCTCTTGCTTTGTGGATTTTGTTTTATTGTAAACCGCAACTGAACTCTGGAAGATGCGGGATATAAATGATTGTTAAATAAATAAATAAAATAAAAATAAAGCACAACCCTTCCACATAAATAGACCTCACACATAGCGCAAATGAAAAGACTTTCCAATCTCTTATGCCCTAATACCTTCATCTTGTATATAGTTGTATCTGTTATGTACTATATTATGTACGTTAACACCATTTTCTGTTAGTTAATTGTTTTAACTCAGTTCCAGTTAAATTTGTTTAATTTATGATACTTTAAGATGTTCTATGTATATCTAAGATGTTCTATGTAAAACAAATTTCGATTTGTTAATAGTTGTTTGTACACCGCAACTGATCTCTGGAAGATGCGGTATAAAAATGAATGTTAAATAAATAAATAAATAAATAAGACCTCTAATGCTGCCCTTATTAGGGATAAGGAAGCTTGTAGGTTACATAGAAACATACCAAATGAACGGCAGATAAAAACCATATGGCTTATCCAGTCTGGCCATCCATGAAAACTATTTACAATCCATTCCTCTTCCTTAAAAATTCTCTATTTGGAAGCTCTGGAAAAATCAATATTGCCATTTGAATTTATGTTTTGTTTTGTTTTTGTTTGTTTTTTGTTTTGTTTTGGGGTTTTTTAACTTTCCCAAGTCCCCTCTCATGAGTCCATTGGAAACGGTTACAAAATATTTTATGGAAGTCCTCCAGGTAGCAAGAGAGTCCTTACTTTCACTGCCTAGAGCTTTCTATATTGATTCTGGAAGACCCGAGTGGGAGTGTGATAAGAAATAAGAATTCATCTGCTTGCATTTTGGAGTATAAAAATGTTATAAAAAGTTCTCAGCCTTTTTTGTCAGATTTATTTATTTATTTATTTTGTTCTTATATACCGCACTCTTAAAAATCAGCGCGGTTTACATATAATGAGATTTCTCTACTTTGATAGCAGCCTTTGCCTTGAAGCCAGACAGGAAAGAGTAGTTACTCACCTGTAACAGGTGCTCTCCAGGAGCAGCAGGAATCAGTCCTCACTTATGGGTGACGTCGGCGCCGACGGAGCCCTCGCGGAGCAATTTTCCCCAGCTTTCGAAGAAAGCCTTTGGGAATTGCAGCGCGCATGCGCGGTCCCCTTCCCGCCCAAGGGTGCCATCTTGCTCAGTCTGATGACATAGCGAAAAGACAGCAAAAAAATTAGCAAAAACATATAATAAGAATGACTGCAACTCCAAGGGGAGGAGGGAGGGTAGTGAGGTCTGATTCCTGCTGCTCCTGGAGAACACCTGTTTCAGGTGAGTAACTACTCTTTCTCCAGGACCAAGCAGGAAGTCAGTCCTCACTTATGGGACTCCCGAGCTTAAGGCTACCGGAGGCCTCAAGCCGAAAAATGAGCTCCCTCTAGCTCAACAGTACAGAAGGAAGGACTCTTCTCTGAATTCGGATCCGGCCGGTAGCCCAACACCAGGGCCGGAGGGTAGGAGTTGCCTAAACCTCAAAGAGATTGTGGAGGACTGCCTGTCCGAAAACACTGTCCCTGCGCGATTCCCTCTCCAGGCAGTAATGAGCCGCAAAAGTCTGGCTGGAAAACCAAGTAGCGGCCCGGCAGATGTCTGCCAATGGAACAGAGCGGAGATGAGCCACTGACGCAGCCTTCGCCCTGACACGATGAGTCGTGACACGACTCTAAGGAGAGGCCGGCTGCCCCATAAGCCCAGGCGATACAGTCAGCTACCCAGATGGACAGAGTACGCTTAGAGACAGGTACTCCCAACCGATTGGGGTCAAAAGATACGAAAAGCTGGACAGCTTTTCTATGCTCTCGCGTACGGTCCAGGTAGAAGGATAAGGCTCTTCTACAGTCCAGGGTATGCAGAACAGTTTCAGCTCGGCTGGTATGCGGCCTGGGAAAGAAGGTCGGAAGAACCACCTCTTGATTGATGTGAAAAGAGGAAACCACCTTTGGAAGAAACTTAGAGAGAGTCCGTAAGACTACCCTATTCTTGTAGAACCTAGTGTATGGGGGCTCCGACACTAGGGCCTGTAGTTCACTAACGCGCCTAGCGGAGGTAAGGGCCACCAAGAAGAGCGTTTTCCAGGAGAGGAAACGAAGAGGGCAGGTAGCCATGGGTTCAAAAGGCGGACAGGTAAGCCTTTGCAAGACCACATTGAGATCCCAGTCAGGAGCTGGAGGGCGCAACGGAGGCTTAAGCAGAAGGCGGCCTCTGAGAAAACACGCCACCAAGGGGTGCGAGGAAAGAGGCTGGCCCTCCACCGGCAAATGATGTGCAGAGAGAGCACTGAGGTGGACTCTGACGGAATTGGATTTGAGGCCTAGATCGGAGAGGTGCAGCAAGTATTGCAGTACCACCGATACTAAGTAGGCGAAGGGGTCCTCAGAGCGCTGAGAACACCAGACCGAGAAGCGACGCCATTTAAGGGCGTAAGATTTCCGGGTGGAAGGTCGCCGAGACGCCAGGACGACAGCTTCCACCTCCGGAGGAAGTAGGAGCGGAGCTATAACTACCCTTTCAGCATCCAGGCCATCAGATGAAGGGCCCGGAGGTTGGGGTGCAGAAGAGCACCCTGATCCTGGGTCAGGAGATCGGGCTGAAACCCCAGAGGAAGAGGGGTGTCCACCGCCAGCTGTAGGAGTAGAGGGAACCAGGGGTGTCTCGGCCACCTGGGCGCTACCAGGATCATGGAGGCCCTGTCCTGGACAACTTTGAACAGCGTCCGGGACACAAGTGGCGTGGGAGGAAAGGCATACAGTAGGCCCGTGGACCACGAGATGAGGAAAGCATCCGGTGCTACTCTGAGAGGATGCGGGTGCCGGGAGCAGAACCTGGGAAGTTCCCGGTTTAGAGGACTGGCAAAGAGATCCACGGTGGGGAGCCCCCACCGGCGGAAGATCTGCTGGACAACTACGGGGTTTAACCTCAACTTCGTGTGGCTGCAGAATCCGGCTCAGTTTGTCGGCCAGGCAATTTTCCTGCCCGGGCAGGTAAACAGCCTTGAGGAGGACGTCGTGGTCGACTGCCCAAGAGCACAGTCTCCGAGCCTCCTGACATAGAAGAAGGAGGGAGCCCGTGCCCCCCTGTTTGTTCACGTAGAACATGGCAACCTGATTGTCCGTCTGTACCAGTACAGACTGACGAGAAGTGAGGTGAGAGAAGGTCCGCAGAGCTAGGCGGATCGCCCGCAGCTCCAGGAAGTTTATCTGCTGAGCAGCCTCCCAAGGTGTCCAAAGGCCTTGAGTGCATGTTCCCTGGCAATGCGCTCCCCATCCCAGGAGAGAGGCATCTGTCGTTAGCACCTGGGAAGGTGGAGGAGACTGAAAAGGCATGCCGAGTACCAGATTGGGCAGGTGAAGCCACCACTGCAGAGGAGACCAGGCGGTCGGAGATCTGTATTAAGTCCGTCAGGCTCCCTGTGGCCTGATGCCATTGAGTGTGAAGGCTCCACTGAGCAAGTCTCATATGCAGACGGGCATTCGGAGTGACATGGACCGTGGAGGCCATATGACCGAGCAGTTGCAGGAATTGTCTGGCAGAGACCGGTGACGCGCTGTGGAACCTGCCGGCCAGAGCTATGAGCTTGTTGGCCCATTCCAGAGGCAAGAAGGCACGAGCCTGCAGAGTGTCCAGTCGTGCTCCTATGAATTCGAGGTCCTGAGAGGGGAGCAAAGTGGACTTTTCGAAGTTTATGACGAAGCCCAAGTGCTGAAGCAGAGCCACTGTGCGTTGAGTGGCCTGAGTGACCTCTAGGAAGACTCTGCCCGGATGAGCCAGTCGTCCAGGTAGGGGAAGACGAAGAGGCCTTGAAGCCTCAGGAAGGCTGCCACCACTGCCAGGCATTTCGTGAACACCCTGGGAGCGGAGGATAGGCCAAAGGGCAGTACGCGGTACTGATAATGATTCCCTGCCACCACAAATCTTAGATATTGCCGGTGGTCCGGATGAATAAGGATGTGAGTATAAGCATCCTTTAGATCCAAGGAGCATAGCCAATCTCCCTGCTGGAGGTAGGGCAGTAGGATTCCAAGGGTAAGCATTTTGAACTTTTCCCGCTGCAGGAACTTGTTGAGGTTGCGTAAGTCCAGGATGGGTCTGAGGCCTCCTGTCCTTTTTGGTATCAGGAAGCACCTTGAATAAAACCCGTGACCCCACAGGTGGTGGGGCACTGGCTCCACAGCCTGTTCCTGAAGCAGACTTTGCAGCTCCTGAAGGAGTAAGTCCCTGTGCAGAGGGGGTCTTGGAGGCTCCCCTGGAAAGTAGGAGGGAGGCACCTGGTGAAAATGTAAGAGGTAGCCCTTTTGAACCACCTGCAGCACCCAGGAATCGGATGTTATGGCTGACCACCTGTGGGCAAAGTGGGTCAGCCGGCCCCCCCTGCTGAGCAAAGGCTGCGGAGGGGGAGAGGCTATGCTGGCGTAGTCAAAAACCCCCACCCTGCTGAGCAGGGGGCTGTGTAGTGGGTTTGGGGGGATGTGTAGTGGGTTTGGGGGCCTTCTGCCTACGGGACCCATTATCCTGTCCCTTAGCCTGCTGGCCCTGATGGGGAGCTGCTGAGGTTTGATATTGTGGGTGGTGGTGTTTATAGGCAGACACCTTCCTCGGGTAAAAGGGCTTTTTCCCCGAGCCCTTCCTCTTCTGTGAAGGGGCAGAGGTCTTTCTGGATAGGCGAGTTCTGGTGAGAGTCTCGGACTCGAGCTCCGCAGCCTTTTCAGCCATGGGCTTGCCAAAGAGGTTTTCACCTCTGCAGGGGACCATCGACCAACTTGTCCTGCACCCATGGCTCGAGGTCGGACGACTGAAGCCAAGCCTGACGGCGAGCACCGATGCCGGCTCCGGCTACTCGAGCCAATGCTTCGAAGCCATCGTAGGCTGCTCGAGAAATAAACTTCGAGCACTCTCGAATACCCGTGGACAAGGCCTGGAACCTCTGCAAAGGTTCCTCGGAGAGACCAGCAGAGAACCCGGCAATTTCTTTTGCCAGGTTTCGAAGATACATGCCCATATATAGCTGGTATGTCTGGACTCGGCAAGCAAGCATAGAGCCCTGGAAGCACTTCCTACCGAGGGCATCCAGGTTCCGGGCCTCCTTACCCGGAGGCACCGAGGAGTGCATCTTTTGACTCTTAAGTCGATGCATGGCCGATTCCACCACCATGGAATGGTGCGGTAGTTGTGCCTTCTGGAACCCGGGGCTCTTGCGGACTCGATACATGGAATCGACCCGCTTGCTTAACACCGGCGTCGAGGCCGGGCTCTCCCACATGCGGAAGAGCAGCCGCTCCAGCATCGGAGGAACCGGTACCGTAAAGGCCTCCTTCGGGGGAGAGTCATACTGGAGGGCTTCGAGCTCTTCGGCTCGAGGCTCCTCCTCCGGATCCGCGGGGAAGGCCAAAGCCTTGGCCATGTCCCTCACGAAATCGGAGAACCGGGTATCCTCCGGGGGTGATCGTCTCCGAGGCTCCGACTCGGGCGAGTCGGAGGGGACGCACCGAGTCTGAAAAGACCCGGGTGACTCGTCCTCCTCCGTGTCCCAGCCTGACTCCTCCGTGGAGGAAATCGAGTGGCTCCGTGTGGGCGGGTGCCGAGGACCTCCGCCCAGACGCCGAGGCCGGTGTCGACGACATCGGTCCCGAATGGGAGGCCGAGGGAGACCTTAGCCGAGGATCGACTCAAGCTCGTATGGACTCGCGGATCGGCTCGGCCTCCGGGGTCGACTTGGACGTCGATGTCCCGGTGGTCGGGGCAGATGCACCGGCGAGGCCAGCCATCAATGCCCGCTGCTGGTCCATGAAGGCAGCGATACTGCTCTCCAAGGCCGTCAATCTGAGACCAAACTCAGAAGACCCAGCAGCCGCCGACTCGGGCCCCGACGGCGTCGGGCCCGACGTCGGCTCCCTCGGAGGTGAGTCCACGAGGACTACAGTACTCACGTGTCCAGGAGACTCCACTTCGAGACGAGGATGCTTCGAAGGCCTTTCCGCCTCCGAGGACCCGGGGCGGCTGACGGGGCTATGCGACCTGGCCCTCGAGGGACCAGGAGCGTCCTCCGACGCTGCCCTCGCGGGTTTCTTCTTCCGACGATGTTCCCGGGAGGGAGACCCCCGCTCAGAGGAACTCCGACGATGCTCGGGGCCGGAGTCCAGAGATGTCGAAGCCTCTGACGAGGTCCGGGCCCGACCGGACGCGGAGTCAGAGAAGATTCGCTCCTTTTGTGACTGCCGACTCCTCAACGCCTTTGAGGACATTTTGTTGCACGGACCACAACTCATCGAGTCATGATTGGGTCCGAGGCAACGGAGGCAGCAGTCATGTGTGTCGGTAAGAGACATAGGTCTGGTACAGCAATCACACTTTTTAAACCCACTGGCAGCCATCGGCGGAAAAAGGGCCCCTGCGAGGTCAAAAGACCGTGCTGCCAGGGAAAAAGAAAAAAAGTGGCGGGAACGCCAGTCACGAAGAGAAAAACCGAAAAAAATGTGAACGGACTCGATATTGGAGTATCGAGGCCGGGCGGGAAAAGGACACGGCATCGAACCGAGAAAAACAAAATGAAAAAATCAACTTTTTCAGCGGCGATCACAAACTACGTCTATAGGGCTCCGCGGAAAAAAGAAGACTGAGCAAGATGGCACCCTTGGGCGGGAAGGGGACCGCGCATGCGCGCTGCAATTCCCAAAGGCTTTCTTCGAAAGCTGGGGAAAATTGCTCCGCGAGGGCTCCGTCGGCGCCGACGTCACCCATAAGTGAGGACTGACTTCCTGCTTGGTCCTGGAGAACTGGAATTTCAAGACCAATTTTTTTTGCTGTAAAGATGGGCTGTTCATGGGTCAACAAGTGTCTGTATTTCCTTGATTTCTCTGGCGCTATTCAGCAGAGTCACAGGGCCTTTTTAGCCCTGCATCCTCATGAAGAGGCAGCTTTCTTACAAGTTCTCTGTAAGCGGCATGTGAAGTTTCAAGGAACTTGTTTTCTTTTCCTGGACACCAATCTAAAGACCTGTGACAGCAAAAACAGGCTTCTAGTGGTTCAGCCTTCCAGCCAAGTGTAGCTTGAATTGGTCTCCCTTTGATGTAATCATCTGGCTAGGATTGCTACTGTTCAATTTTTTTTTCATGCTATGGAAGATTTCTCCAGATCTTCCTTTTTTCCTCCTCTTCCCCATTTTTTTCTTTCAATTTCTTTTTTATGCCATCATTTTTCTTTTACCTTAATTGGAGGTGTAGGTGTGGTACATGCAAGATTAATTTCCTGTGTGCTGCTGTGTTTTATCTTTTCTTTCTAATGATGTGTGCCTATGTTTCATTTCAAGCTGTTGAAAAATAATTGTAAACCTGAATAAATAAAAATTTAAAAACACACCCACAAAATGTGGCACAATCAATGTGGCACAATCACAGATTACTGCAGCCAATATAAACAAAGTTAGAAATGATTTAAAGTAGAAATAATGAAAAAGGAAAAGTACTCTTACCTGCATTCTCTCTTTTAGAACTCTTGGATAGAAGTCATAGCCATTTTTAACGCCTATGTGATATTTTAATGATGGATTTATCCAAGTGGTGGGTATCTGTGGAAGAAAGACTCAACATGTTCAGTTCAACTTCTTTGCCATAGTTCTTTGCCTGCTGCATGCCATAGTTCCAGTCGTATTTTGATTTTTCCTTCACTCTTTGCAATTAAAGCAAGCTAGGTCCTTACACCATAGCAAAGTTGCTTATCTTTAACAGTTCTTCATAGAAAGCAATATAAATCAGACAAGGGGGTGACCTTATATGATCACAGGCGACTCTTTTCAAAGGTCAGAGAAAAGAGAAATTAGACTTGAGGAACTCCAGTCCAGTCCCACACCTCTGAGTAGTGTACCTCTTCCAGCAGCAACATGTCATCTTTTGATGACACCAGTGTACTTATGCAGCTGGCACCACCTACCAGCCCCAGTAATCTAATGACAAAGCAAACTCACAGGAGCAATAATTAAATAGTTAAACATGTAAAACAAAACACTTCCATGCCTAAATAACTGACCCCGCTCCCTCGGGAAGGGTCTCCCCCCCCCCCCCCACCAGGATGAGGAGCCTTACCTGTTAGTCGCCATAACTCCTCCAACCAGCAGGGGGGCAAGAGACTGACAGCTCTTCCAGTCCGCCTCCCATAGTATCACGTGCACAGCACTCCCCCGCACCTCCTGGTCACTTCGTCCCCCAAGGAAACCAGCTTCAGGACCGGGCTGCTCACCGACTAATCAGAAAACTCAATCAGGGAGTGAGCTGGGACGGGACTGGAGTTCATCAAGGAACAATAAGCAAGTAAGTCTAAGTCTAATTTATCTTTCCTTATCGTCCCTCCAGTTCAGTACCTTTGAGATGTATCAGAGCAATTAAACTAACAGCAGGGACCCGCACAACAGGCCTGGGGCACTGCCGATCCAAGCAAGCATACCCCACTGCCTGGACATACAGGCGATAATGCTTAGTGAAGGTATGAAGTGACGACCACATGGCCGCCCTGCAAATTTCCATTGGCGGAACTAAACTATACTCTGCCCACAAAGCCACCTGGGCCCTATTTTTGTAGAACCGAGTGTAAGGGGGATCAGACACGAGGGCCTGCAATCCACTTACGCGTCTAGCGGAAGTGAGGGCTATCAAGAACAGCGTTTTCCAAGACAGAAAACGGAGAGAACAGGTAGCCATAGGTTCAAAAGGCGGACAGGTGATCCGCTGCAACACCACATTCAGGTCCCAGTCAGGCGCTGGCGGGCGCAGAGGTGGTTTAAGTAGAAGGAGACCTCGGAGAAACCTCGCTACGAGAGGGTCATTGGAGAGAGGTCTGCCGTCCACCGGCACATGATGTGCTGAAAGAGCACTGAGGTGAACTTTGACGGAGTTGGACTTAAGTCCCAGATTAGAGAGGTGCAGCAAGTACTGCAAGATCACCGACACCGGGCAGGAGAAGGGATCCTGAGACTGTTGGGTACACCAGACTGCAAAGCGACGCCATTTAAGGGCGTAGCATTTGCGGGTAGAAGGCCGTCGCGAAGCCAAGACGACCTCCTCCACCTCCGCCGGCAGGAGAAGGGGAGCAAGGACTACCCTCTCAGCAGCCAGGCCATGAGGTTGAGAGACCTGAGGTTGGGGTGCAGGAGGGACCCCTGATCCTGAGTGAGGAGATCCGGTTGTACCCCCAGAGGGATTGGATCCTCCACCGCCAGTTGCAGCAGGAGCGGAAACCACGGCTGCCTGGGCCAGCGAGGGGCCACCAGGATCATGAAGGCTTTGTCTCGGAGAACCTTGAAAAGAGTCCGAGAGACTAGCGGGATGGGAGGGAACGCATACAGAAGGCTCCCCGACCATGAGATCAGAAAGGCGTCCGCCGCAACCCGAAGGGGGTGTGGCAGACGAGAGCAGAAGCGAGGAAGCTGCCGGTTGCGAGGACTGGCAAAGAGATCCATCGTGGGGAGGCCCCACTTGAGGAAGAGCTTCTGAACTACCAAGGGATCCAGACGCCACTCGTGCGGCTGGAGGACCCTGCTGAGTTTGTCCGCAAGGCAATTGTCTCGGCCCGGGAGATAAACTGCCTTGAGGAGAATGCCGTGACTGACGGCCCAAGAGCAGAGCTTCTGAGCCTCCCGGCAGAGGAGAAAGGAGCCCGTGCCCCCCTGTTTGTTCACGTAGAACATGGCAACTTGATTGTCCGTCTGGACAAGGACGGACTGTTGGGAAGTCAGGTGGGAGAAGGCCTTGAGAGCTAGGCGGATCGCCCGGAGCTCCAGGAAGTTGATCTGCTGAGCAGATTCCCACGTGGTCCAGAGGCCCTGAGTACGCGCCTCTTGGCAATGCGCTCCCCAGCCCAGGAGGGATGCATCGGTGGTCAGCACCCGGGTCGGCTGAGGTGACTGGAAGGGCATACCGAATGTCAGGTTCGGCTGCCGGAGCCACCACCGGAGAGACGAGATCAGCGGCTCGGAAACGCGCACTAGGTCTGCGAGGCCGCCCGTGGCCTGTCGCCACTGCCGGCGGAGACACCATTGAGCAAACCGCATATTCAGGCGGGCATTGGGGGTCACATGGACAGTGGAAGCCATATGGCCGAGCAGTCTCAGGAAGCGCCTGGCGGAGACCAGGGGCTGGCTGCGAAAGCGGTCGGCTAGGTCCATGAGCCGCTGAGCCCTGACGAGCGGTAGATACGCTCGCGCCTGAGGAGTGTGCAGCCTTGCGCCGATGAACTCGAGATCCTGTGAGGGGAGCAAAGTGGACTTTGCGAAGTTTATGACAAAGCCCAAGTGCTGCAGCAGAGCCACCGTGCGGCACGTGGCGTTGGTGACCTCCTGAGCGGACGCTGCTCTGATGAGCCAGTCGTCGAGGTACGGAAAGACATAGAGGCCGTGAAGCCGGAGATGGGCCGCCACGACCGCGAGACATTTTGTGAAGACTCGCGGTGCGGAGGACAGGCCAAAGGGCAGTACTCTGTACTGGTAATGATTTCCCGCCACCACAAACCTTAGGTATTGGCGGTGGCTTGGGTGGATGAGGATGTGCGTGTAGGCATCCTTTAGATCCAAGGAGCATAGCCAATCTCCCTGCTGGAGGTAGGGCAGAAGGATTCCAAGGGTAAGCATTTTGAACTTCTCCCGCACAAGGAACTTGTTGAGGTTGCGCAAGTCCAGGATGGGTCTGAGGCCCCCTGTTCTCTTTGGTATCAGAAAATACCTTGAATAGAAGCCTTGACCTCTCAGGTGGTGTGGCACCGGTTCCACCGCCTGATCCTGCAGAAGACCTGCTAACTCCTGAAGGAGCAACTCCCTGTGCAAAGGGGGGCGCGGAGGCTCTCCCGGAAAATAGGAGGGAGGGACCTGATGGAAGTGGAGAAGGTAGCCTTCTCGCACGACCTGAAGCACCCAGGCATCTGCGGTGATGCTGGACCACCTGTGGGCGAAGTGAACCAGCCGGCCTCCGGTGCTGGGGGGGACCAGCGGGGGGGGAGAGGCTATGCTGAGCGAGTCAAAAACCCCCACCCTGCTGAGCAGGGGCTGGTGGTGCAGGCTTGGGGGCTTGCTGCCTACGGGACCCGTTACCCCGTCCCTTGGCCTGCTGGCCCTGTTGGGGAGCTGCAGGGGCCTGATAATGGGGGATTGTTTGTAGGCAGCCGCCTTCCTCGGGTAAAAGGACTTTTTCCCCGAGCCCTTCTTTTTCTGGGAAGGGGCGGAGATCTTCCTAGAAAGCCTGGTCCTGGTGAGAGTCTCAGTCTCAATTTGTGCAGCCTTTTCCGCCATGGGCTTGCCAAAGAGGTTTTCGCCTCGGCAGGGGACATCGACCAACTTGTCCTGTACCCAGGGCTCAAGGTCTGACGACTGAAGCCAAGCCTGTTGGCGGGCACCGATGCCGGCTGCGGCCACCCGAGCCGAGGCTTCAAAGCCATCATAGGCTGCTCGGGACATGAACTTAGAGCATTCCCGAATGCCCGTGGACAAGGCTAGGAACCTCCGCAAGGGCTCCTCGGAGAGACCAGCGGAGAATCCGGCTAGCTCTTTAGCCAGATCCCGGAGATACATGCCCATGTATAGCTGGTAAGTCTGGACACGACATGCGAGCATAGAGCCCTGGAAGCACTTCTTGCCAAGGCCATCCAGGTTACGGGCCTCCCTTCCAGGAGGCACCGAGGAGTGCATCTTCTGGCTCTTAAGACGATGCATGGCCGATTCCACTACCATGGAATGGTGTGGCAGCTGCGCCTTTTGAAAGCCAGGGCTCTTGCGGACCCGATAGATAGAATCGACCCGCTTGCTCAGGACCGGCGAGGAGGCCGGACTCTCCCACATGCGGAAGAGTAGTCGTTCCAGCATAGGAGGAACCGGCACAGTAAAGTGTTCCCTCGCGGGAGAGTCATACTGGAGGGCGTCGAGCTCTTCGGCTCGAGGCTCCTCCTCGGGATCCGCAGGGAAGGCCAAAGCCTTGGCCATATCCCTAACGAAGTCCGAGAACCGGGCATCCTCCGGGGGGGACTGCTTCCGAGGCTCGGACTCCAGTGAGTCCGAGGGGACACACCGAGTCCGGAAAGAATCAGGTGACTCTTCCTCCTCAGACTCCCAGACCGACTCCGACGAGGACTCGGTGGGGTCGGCATGGGCAGGGTGCGGCGCCAGCCGCCCCGACGCCGAGGGAGTCGGCGTCGGCGACCTCGGTCCCGAACGGGAGGCCGAGGGCGACCTCGACCGAGGATCGACTCGAGTTCTCATCGACTCGAGGATCGGCTCGGTCTCCGGGGTCGACTTGGACGTCGACGTCCCGGCGGTCGGGGCAGCGACGCCAGCGAAGCCAGCGAGCAGTGCCCTCTGCTGGTCCATGAAGGCAGACAGTCTGCTCTCCAAGGCCGTCAACCTGAGTCCGAGCTCAGGTGACCCAGCAGCCCCCGACTCGGGCCCCGACGGCGTCGGGCCCGACGTCGGCTGTCGCGGAGGCGAGTCCAGAAGGACCACAGGACTTACCCGGGCAGGCATCTCCGATTCCAGGCGAGGTCGCTTCGGGATGTGTTCCTTCTCCAAGGACCCGGGGCGGCTGTCGGGGCTATGCGACCTGGCCCTCGCGGAGCCAGGAGCGTCCACCGACGCCGCCCTCGCGGGTTTTTCCTTCCGACGATGGTCCCCGGAGGGAGAACCCCGGTCGGAGGAGCTCCGGCGACGGTCCGAGCTGGAGCCTTTCGACACGGAGGCCTCCGACGAGGTCCGGGTACGGCTGGGGTCAGCGAAGATTCTCTCACGCTGATGCCGCCGACTTCTCAACGCCTTTGAGGACAGTTTGCTGCAGGGCCCACAGATCAGTTCCTCATGATCCGGGCCCAGGCAGCGGAGGCAAAAGTCGTGTGTGTCGGTTAGTGACATATTTCGGTCACACCGACCACACCGCTTAAACCCACTGGCAGCCATCGGGGAAAAAGGGCCCCTGCGAGGTCAAAGGACCGGGCTGCCAGGGAAAACGAAAACGAAAGCTGACTAAGTCAGAAAAACCGAAAAAAAGTAAGAGGACTCGAGACCGGCGTCGCGAGTCCGGGCGGGAAAACGATCGGCGTCGAACCGAAAGAAAAAAGGATAAAATAAAGAAGAAAATCAACTTTTTCGCGGGGACAAGACGGGAACGTCTGTAGGGCTCCGCGGAAAAAAGAAGACTGGCTAAGATGGCACCTTCGGGCGGGAAGACGACCGCGCATGCGCGCTGCAATTCCCAAAGGCTTTCTTTGAAAGCTGGGGAAAATTGCTCCGCGAGAGCTCCGTCGGCGCCGACGTCACCCGTATGTGAGGACTGACTTCCTGCTTGGTCCTGGAGAAATGATATTTACACTTTGGTCAGCCCTCTTGTCGCATGGGCTAGGTCTTAAGGGTTGCTACTGGGGCTGCTGTTGCCTTTCGTCTAGGTAATGGCTTCTCCTGTGAGAATTATTCTGGTAACTGGTAACAGAAAGAGAAATTAGACTTACCTGCTAATTGTTGTTCCTTGAGGAACTCCAGTTCAGTCCCGCACCGCTGGGTAGTGTACCTCTCCCTGCAGCACTGAGACTGGGCATGTCAGAAGCTCGACACATCTACTGATGGCACCTCTTACCAACTTCCAGTGATCTACTGACAAAGCATACTCTAAGGAGCAACACATAAATAGTTATAACCAACATGAACTGTGAACTAGCGGTCTCTCTGCCTCTGCAATAAACCCCCCCCCAACGAAACCAACAATAAAAGTATGAAATACATGAAAGAAGGAAACAAAGTACCACCAAGCAGAGCCGCCAATTTGACGAGTACCTCACCAAAACAAGTAATAAACACCTACCTTTAGGCTTTCCTTTGCGTGGCCGGTCCCTTTAATGTCACGAGACCATTGACTGAATCCCCAACCTGGGTGGGAATCGGGACTGGAGTTCCTCAAGGAACAACAATTATCAGGTAAGTCTAATTTCTCTTTCCTTATCGTTCCTCCAGTTCAGTCCCGCACCGCTGGGATGTAGCAGAGCAGTACACTAATGGGAGGGGACCGCAAAACAACTTAACCGAAACAGGCATCCCTTGCAGCCTGCACATCAAGATGGCAATGCTTACTAAAAGTATGCAAAGAGGCCCACGTGGCCGCCTTACAGATATCAGCTGCCAGAACACAGCTGCGTTCCGCCCAAGACGTGGCTTGGGCCCTTGTTGAATGAGCCCTCAATTCTAAAGGCGCTTGACGCCCCTGCAAAAGATAAGCTGATGCAATTGCTTCCTTAATCCACCAAGCAATGGACGCCTTGGAAGCTGCTTCACCTGTACAAATCACCCTTAAAACCAAATTTTAAACCCAATTTTTAAACAATTATTTATTTATTTTATTTATTTACATTCTCTTATATACCACGCTATTCTGCATCAGTGCGGTTTACATTGAACAAACTGAAATTACATTGAACAGGGCATTATAACTTGGAGATAACTATTTTAAAGGGAACATGGGCTATGGAGGGTTAAGTGGCTTGCCCAAGACCACAAGGAGCACCTGTGGGACTAGAAACCCCAGTCCTTCCGGCCCAAGGTTGCTGTCCTCTAGTGGGATTTGAACCCCCGACCTTCCGGCCTGAAGTACCTTGCTCCAACCACTAGGCCACTCCTCCACTCAAATTAAATCTCCACTCAAATTAAATCTCCTTATGTGTTCCCCATGCTGAGCCTACACCCTAGGCTTACAACCTCCTGCTGCATGGAGACTGGACACACTGGAAGCTGGTGGGAGGTGCCACCGGTAGATGTGTCAAGCTTCTGACATGCCCAGTCTCCATGCTGCAGGAAGAGGTACACTCAAAAGAGAGGGTCCTGCACTGTAGGAAGACTAACTGCCAAGATGGGACAAGACCTCAGGGTGTCGATAGTGGAATGGGAACAACTGGGGGATGTAGAAAAGCAATGGGCAAAACTGAAAGGGGGTATTTTCAAGGCAACAAACCTTTTTGTTAGAAAAGTAAATGGGAAAAAGGAGGCCACTATGGTTCTCAAAAAGTGAAGAAAAAAGGCCTTTGCAAAATACAAGAGCTCACAGAAATAGGAAGACAAGCACCAGTATTAGGAAAAACTTAGAAAAGCTAAGAAAGAGGTCAGGAAAGCAAAGCTAGAAAAACAAGAAATAGCCAATGCAATAAAATGGGAAGATAAGACATTTTTCAGATATGTTGGAGAGAGGAGGAACTGCAAAAGTGGTATGGTCTAGGATGATACAGAGCAGAGATGGCATCCATCTGTCCAAGAAAGGTCAATACATCTTTGGTAGTAGACTGGCTAATCTACTGAAGAGGGCTTTAAACTAGATTCGTTGGGGATGGGTGAAGAAAGCCCCCAGGTAAGTGAAAGCCCCCAGGTAAGTGATACATCAAATACCTTTATGGAAATGGGTAACAGGGGTAACATATGGAAAGCAGTGTGTATAAATGCCCGTAGCATGGGAAATAAGATCTCTGAAGTTGAAGCTTTGGTGGGAGTGGCTGACTTAGATTTAGTGGCAGTTACAGAAACATGGTTCACAGAAAACCATGACTGGGATGTAACTATACCTGGCTATACTTTATTCAGAAAGGACAGGGTAGGAAGAAGGGGAGGAGGAGTAGCACTATATGTAAAAACTACTATTAAAGCTTTGGAATTACAGAGCTTAAAAGGGAGAGAGGAGGCATTGTGGGTTAGACTAGAAAGAGGGAAAGAGAAATCTATTTGCATTGGTGTGATATACAGACCTCCCTCACAAGAGGAAGAGGTGGACAGAGAGTTAATTGAAGACATACGCAGCATTGCTAGGAAAGGGGAAGTGCTACTGCTGGGAGATTTTAATATGCCAGATGTTGATTGGCACATTCCTGCTGCAGTATCATCTAGGAGTAAGGAGATCCTGGATTCTCTACAGGGAGAACTATTCAGGCAATTGGTAACAGACCCCACACGTGAAGGGGCCATACTGGACTTGGTGCTTACCAATGGTGAAAGTGTTTCTGATGTTGTAGTGGGAGATCATTTGCATCCAGTGATCACCAGATGGTGTGGTTCAGTATTAGGACTAGGGCTGTTAGAATCCATTCCAAGGTGAAGATCTTAGACTTTAGGAAGACTAACTTTGCGATGATGGGCCAATGCCTCAGGGAGTCGTTAGTGGGATGGGAACAGCTGGGGGATGTAGAACAACAGTGGGCAAAACTGAAAGGGGGTATTTTAAAGGCAACCAACCTTTTTGTTAAAATGGTAAACAAAGGCAAAAGGAACAGGAGACCGCTATGGTTTTCGAAGGAAGTAGCTGAAAAAGTGAAGAAAAAGAGGGAGGCCTTCATGAAATACAAGAGATCACAGAGAGAGGAAGACAGGCATCTGTATTTGGAAAAACTTAGAGAAGCTAGCAAAGTAGTCAAGAAGGCAAAGATTCAAAAGGAGGAGGAAATAGCCAATGCAATAAAATGGGGGGATAAGACATTTTTCAGATATATTAGTGAGAAGAGGAAGGGCAAAAGTGGTATTGTCAGACTCAAGGGTACAGGGGGGGAATATGTAGAAGCTGATAAGGATAAAGCGGAATTACTTAACAAATATTTTTGTTCTGTGTTCACAGATGAAAAAACCAGGAGCAGGACCTCAGAAAACACCCACAAATAAGAACAGAAGCGAGGGACATCTTGAACAATTTTCAGAAGACTGTGTTCGTGAGAAACTAGCTCAACTCAAAGTAGACAAAGCGATGGGACCGGATGGGATACACCCTAGAATACTGAGGGAACTTGGGGACGTTCTAGCAACTCCACTGACTGACCTTTTCAATGCCTCGTTGGAGTCGGGAGTGGTGCCAAAGGACTGGAGAGAGGCTCATGTGGTGCCTTTACACAAAAGCGGAAGTAAGGATGTGGTTGAAAACTACAGGCCGGTTAGTTTAACTTCAGTGGTGAGTAAATTAATGGAAACGCTGTTGAAAGAGAAAATAGTGAGGTTTCTGGAGTCCAGCGGATTACAGGATCCGAGGCAGCATGGATTCACCAGAGGCAGGTCTTGTCAGACAAATCTGATTGATTTCTTTGACTGGGTGACCAGGGAGTTGGACTGAGGGAGAGCTCTAGATGTGGTGTATTTAGATTTCAGTAAAGCCTTTGACACTGTTCCTCACAGGCGACTTATAAACAAACTGAGCACCCTAGGGATGGACCCTAAAGTTACTGCTTGGGTTAGAAATTGGTTGGGTGGGAGGCGACAAAGAGTACAAGTAAATGGAGCTCACTCTGAGGAGAAGGATGTTACCAGTGGTGTGCCCCAGGGATCTGTCCTTGGTCCGATTCTTTTTAACATCTTTGTTAGTGATATAGCGGAAGGGCTGTCGGGTAAGGTTTGCCTCTTTGCAGATGATACCAAAATCTGCAATAAAGTAGACACCCAGGAAGGTGTACATAACATGAGGAGGGATCTAGCTAAGCTTGAAGAATGGTCTAGAATTTGGCAGCTGGGATTTAATGTTAAAAAATGTAAGGTCATGCATTTGGGCTGCAGCAATCCAAGGGAGCAATACAGCATAGGAGGTGAAGTACTTTTGTCCACTAAAGAAGAGCGGGACCGGACTTCCGGTATGGCACTGAGCTGATCGGACATCGTGCAGATCAGCTCCGGGCATCCACCCCACATTTCTGCTATAAATTCATACAGATCGCGATCGAATGCCCCTGGCTACCCCCAAGAATAGCAGGACTAACAGTGGGAGTGCAGTAGTGTCTTCACTGCGGGCCGAGAGACCCCCGATGGCCGCAAAAACTTCCAAACGTGATAAGACACGAGGCCCCGACCCACCGGTGACTGAGGGAGCGACGAGAAGCCCTGGGTCGGAGGATGGGAACAACATGGTGGCGGCCGTGAGTGCCGCGGTGGTGCGGGCCCTGGATGAGCGATTTAAGGAGCTCGGGGATCAGATGTCCGCGGTGGCACAATCCATCACCGACTTTACCGGGCGGATGGAGCAGGCAGAGACAAGGATCTCGGACATGGAAGACGCTCAGCACACTCTAATGGCTAGAGTGCAAGCTTTGGAGACCCTTGTCAAGCAGCACGGAGACAAATTGGAGGATCTGGAAAACAGGGGCCGGAGGAAAAATTTGAGATTCATTGGTATCCCGGAAACGATCGCAGAGAACGCCTTACCCCGATACCTACAAGACTGGATGGGCAGACTTCTGGACACTCCCGGGGAGTGCTCTATTGTACTGGAGCGCACACACAGATTAGGCCCGCGACGGGAGCAAGCACAGAGACCACGTGCCGTCATAGCCCGCTTTTTGGATTATACCCAGAAGGAAAGGGTGCTGAAAGCGGCCCGTGGACGCCGGCGGCAGGATGGCGACGTAGACCATATCCTGGTTTTTCAAGATTATTCCCATCTGGTGAGCCAACAAAGAAGAGCCTTCTCGCCCATCTGCGCCCAGCTAGCGAACCAGGGGATTCGTTTCTCACTCTTCTATCCGGCGAAACTGCGAATAGAACACCGAGGACAGCACAAAATCCTTGGGACACCGGAGGAGGCACGTACCTGGCTGGCCCAACTGGCTGAGACATCAGGGGCTGGATCGTGAGGCCCGCGGCAGTAAGGTGGAGACCAGGTTTAAATTGGACTGCAGCCGTGGATGGAGCAGCAAGATCGAGTGGCGACTGCCTGCAGTGTGGACACGGGGTTTTGAGACTCCTATTAACCTTGCTGGGTTAGTGATATTGGTGGAGGGGTCCCTTGGGGAGCTGTTTTGAGAAGGGGGCTGATAATTGCCTGAAAAGGAAGACTGCTGTTGGTGTATAGGGCAGAAGCCTGGAGGCTGGGCCCTATAGTAGGTAGCATGTATTGGGGGCTGGGTGTTAAAGGGAAGTGGGCCTGGTTGCCGGGCTCCTTCTTTCTGGGCTTATTTGCAGTTTTTTCCTTTTTTATTATTAATATTGTTAAATCTTCCACCTTCTGCTTGATATTTTCTTTTTAGTTTATGATGGTATTCTGCTGGGGGGAGGGGAACTTCTGTGGGGGTAGATAAATTACTTAGTTTCTATTAAGTTACAGTAGGGATAAAGACAATGCAGCTGTTACTTTGGTATCTGGTGATAGCTACAATGTTGCTGGGGGGAGGAGAAGCAGGGAATGTTGCCTCTCCTCTCTTTCTCCCTCCTCATATACAGAAAGGCCTTTATAATTCCTGGGAGGGGTGGACAATGAGGGAGGAAGGGGTAGGTCCACTGAAAGGAGGGAGGGGGGAACTATCCAGGGGTAGAGAAGTGGGGGGGAAGGCTAGAGGGGACGATAGAGGGGGGACAGAACTCCCCGGTAATCGGGGGGAGGAATACGGCGAGCGCAAGTGCGTTAGGGGTGGGCCCGATGCCATTGGAAGTGTCCGACCAGATGGACGGACTGGACAGGCTGGAGGGGGGTGGCGGGGGGTGGGAGAGGGGGGGGGAGACACGCTGGGGGGGGGAGGGTTCACACTCCGGGGAAGAAGAATTGGCAGCAGAGCTATACCAGGAGAGCAGTGGGTGGGGGGCTTCAGGCTGGGGGAGCCCTTCAGGAACGACTAGACCTTCTTTTGTTTTGGAAAAGCCTTGACACTGCCCCAATCACCTGAGGGTTATTACCTGGAATGTATGTGGACTAGGTAATCCCATTAAAAGATATAAAGTACTCCAAGCATTGGCCCGACACAACTGCGATATAGCTCTGATACAGGAAACCCACCAATCGGCTGCAGAGCATAGCAAGCTATGTAGGTCCTGGGTGGGGCAGGCCTGGGGATCTCCAGCTGTTGGGAACAAGGGAGGGGTGGTCATCTTAGTCCATAAGAGGATTCGTTTCGTGGCGGAGACGGTTATTGCGGATGGGGTGGGTAGGTCTTTGTTGATTTACGGTCAGCTAGAGGGGAAGCCGGTGATTCTCGGGGCCCTTTATGGACCCAATGTAGCCGATGCTAGCTTTTATAACAGGGTGGCCTCTAGCTTGGAGCAGCTTCCCGAATGCCCCTTGGTCCTCGGAGGGGACTTTAATGGGGTCATGGATGTAGACATGGATACGTCTCGCGGGGGGGGGACGAGGGAGAGGGGGTTGTCCTCTCGTCTACTACAACGCTTCTGCAAACAACTGGGTGTCATTGACCCATGGCGCTTGTTGCATACTTCGGAAACGGACTTCACCCATCAATCTAGAGCCCATGGCACCAGTGCCCGTATAGACTATGTGTTCTTATCGAGAGAACTCTTTGCTCATACGGAGGTGGCGCAGATTGGCCCCTTGGAGGTCTCTGATCACGCTCTGGTCTGGCTGGACCTGCAATGGGGGAGTGATACCTCTCGGACGTATATTTGGCGGTTTCCCTTGGGGTTGTACCATGATGCGCAGTTCCGTCAATTTCTCTGTCAACGGTGGACGGAATTTATGAGCGACAATCGGGTCCACGAGGATGATCCCGAATTGCTGTGGGAAACGGCAAAAGTGGTCCTTAGGGGAGATATCATTGGATATGCCGCGCGGAAGCGTCGGATACTCACGGAACGTATTATGACCTTGGAGCGCCAGGCCACTAAACTACGGCGCCATTGTGCCCAAGTACCGACGGCTACCAATAAGAGGAAGCTTTGGGAGACTCAGGTAGACCTCAATGAGCTGCTACATCAGAAAGCCAAGAAATCGATTCTTTATTACCGTTATCGGTTGTACTGCTATGGAGATAAGCCGGGGAAATTGTTGGCTCGGTGCCTGAGGGGCAGACGGAGCCCTAATATGGTGGCAGGCCTCCGAGATGACAGGGGTACTGTGCACAAGGCGAATGGGGATATTGCCAGGATTTTTCGGGGGTTTTTTCAGTCCCTTTATAAAGGTGAGGAGGGGCCTGGCATGTTTCTGTCGGAATACCTGCGAGATCTGAACTTGCCGCAGCTTACGGAGGTGCAGAGGGGGGCACTGGATCAACCGCTTACCTCTCAGGAGATACACTCGGTTATTTCGGCGGCGAGTTGTTGTAAGGCCCCTGGACCAGACGGCATGAGCGCGGAATTTTATAAGATATTGGGTGAGTGGATCAGTCCGGTGCTGCGAGAAGTGTTTAATGGGAGGGGGGATCGAGGGGCTTATCGTTGGGGGCAGAATCATGCTCATATCACTTTGATCCCCAAGCCGGGTAAGGATCCGCTGTTAGCAGCCTCGTACCGGCCTATTTCCCTTATTAACTTTGACCTGAAGGTCTTGGCGAAGGTCTTGGCGCTTAGATTGGCTGACGTCCTGGGGAGTTTAGTTCAGGAGGCACAGGTGGGCTTTGTGAAGGGGCGATACGCGGTGCGTAACCTCAGGAAAATTCTGGCCTCCTTGGAATGGGTACATGCTCAGCAGACTCCCTCGCTTTTGGTAAGCTTCGATGCCGAAAAGGCATTTGATAGGGTGAATTGGCAATATCTTTGGGAACTGTTGCCCTGCTACGGCATCGGAGATGTTTTTTGCACCATGGTGCGGAGCCTTTATTTGACACCCACGGCGGGGATTCTGTGCAATGGAATGCTATCGGAGGGATTTGCTTTGGAGAGGGGTACGCGACAGGGTTGCCCCCTTTCCCCGTTATTATTTGTACTCTCCCTGGACCCCCTGATTCGCAAAATTGTTCAATCGGACGTGATCAAGGGTGTGGAAATGGGTTCACAGAAGTTTGTAATTTCCGCCTTTGCAGATGATTTGTTGGTCCATGTGACTTCTCCTGAAGCTTCTCTCCAGGGACTTTTAGAGGAATTTGGGCGATTTGGGGCCTTGGCGGGTCTTCGTATCAACTATGATAAATCGGAAGCGATGGATACTCTGGGGCAACTTCGGGGATCCTGGGGGGGGACTTTTCCCCTTCGATGGGCCGTAGAGGAATTTGTTTACTTGGGTATAGTGCTGCCTAGTCAGCCCCAGGAGCTGTACCGACGCAATTTGACTCACATAATGCGGCGCTTGACCGGACAACTACAGGCATGGGAGTATCTTCCATTGTCTTTGTCTGGGAGAATTGCGGCGGTACAGCTGGTTATATTACCACGTGTCCTTTATTGGTTGCAGACCCTGCCGGTTTGGCTACTGCGTCGGGACCTGCGGCGTCTGGAAGACTCTCTTAAGGGGTTTCTTTGGAGAGGACAGAGGGCTCGGATCCCGTGGGATAGATTATTGGGGAAATGGAAAGAAGGGGGTATGGGGATGCCTGACTTAAAGCTCTATGCCTTGGCGTGTCAGGCGAGACACTTGGGTGATTGGTTAGGTGGGACAGAGGACTATACGCCTCGGGCTGTGGAGGAGCGTTTAGTGGCACCGTGGACTTTATTGGGGGTCTTGCATGGGCGCCATAGCGAATTGCCGGCGGCGGTTAAGAGGAGCGTATTGGTGAGCTCGGCTAGACGCACCTGGCAACAGCTTAATAAATATTGGAATGCGCCATGGGGTGTCTCTAGTTGGGTTCCTCTTCAAGGGAATGCCCAGTTCCTCCCGGGGTCCGACACGAAGGTGTTTAGAGAATGGGGGGCCCGCGGAATAAGGACGGTGGGACATATTATCGAACCTTCAGGGTGCTGCAAGTCCTTCTTGGCCCTGAGCCGCGAGTATGAATTGCCTACTAGGCACTGTTTTGCTTATATGCAAGTCGCTCACTACGTGGCTTCATTGCCGCGGGATGCACTGCATATTGACCGATCAGCCACGATCATGGATTTTTTTGGGTTGGGAGAGGATATTCCCCCAACTATTTCGCAGTTGAAGAAGCGACTGGATTGTTACAGGGTACGTCCTGACTACCGAGGGGTCGAAGTGGCTTGGGCTGCTGAATTGGGCGGAGAGGTGACCCCGGGAATGGTCGGCAAGGCTTTGAGACGGATTGTGAGGGTGGTGCAAGGGGCCCGGTGGAGGGAGATTCAATTTAAATGTGTGACACGAGCACATTTTTCACCGCGGCGGGCCTTTCGGAGCCACTTGGAGACGGATGGTAGCTGCCCTCGTTGTTCCGCTCCCTTGGCGACTTTGCTGCATATGTGGTGGGGCTGCCGCAGGCTGCGGCCCTATTGGGTGAAGATACGAGATTTTCTTTGCCAGTTGTTGCAACAGCCGGTTAGGTGGACCGGCTTCTTTGTGGCTTTGGATCAGCTGGCGGTAACCGGGCCTGCGAAGACAGGGGAGCGAATGCTCTTGCGGAAGGCCTGCTTGGTGGGTAAAGGGCCGATTCTCCGGTTGTGGAGGGAACACCAGCCGCCAACTTTTAGCGAATGGCGGAATAATTTCCACCATCTGATGTTGCTGGAGTGCCGGGCTGCGAGGGGCAGTGTCAAGCGCTGGACAGCGTTCATGTTAACTTGGGAGCCCTATATTCAACAACTAGGGGCGCGTAGCCGCAATGAAATTCTTCAACTGGGGAGTTGACTGGCTAAGGGGTTGGAGAGGGGGCTACAATATGCTTCCACTTCAGTATTAAGTTCTCTGCTGCTGAGGGAGTGTGAAAAAGGGGGGGGGGAAGGGTGGGGAGGGGGGATGGGGGGGGGAGGGGAGAGGTTATAATTTGATAAAAAACACCTGTAGTATTTTTCTGGGGTCATCCGGAGGGGATAAGAGTGTACCCCTCGTGGAGACCTGCTCACTGTTTCTATATGTTTGTATTTAATGGTGAATTAAATAAAGATTTCAAAAAAAAAAGAAGAGCGGGACCTAGGCGTAGTTGTGTCCGATGATCTTAAAGTAGCTAAACAGGTAGAAAAGGCGACGGCAAAAGCTAGAAGGATGCTTGGGTGCATACGGAGAGGAATGGCTAGCAGAAAAAAGGAGGTGATAATGCCTCTGTATAAGTCTTTGGTGCGACCTCATTTGGAGTATGGTGTGCAATTCTGGAGACCGCACCTTCAAAAGGATGTGAACAGGATGGAGTCGGTACAGAGGGGTGCTACTAAGATGATTAGTGGTCTTCATTATAAAGCATATGAGGACAGACTTAAGGATCTTAATATGTACACCTTAGAGGAAAGGCGGGATAGAGGTGATATGATTGAGATGTTTAAATACCTCCGTGGCATAAATGTTCAGGGAGAGAGCCTCTTTCAATTGAAAGCAAGTTCTGCGACGAGGGGACATGGGATGAGGGTGAAGGGAGATAGATTCAGGAGTGATATGCGGAAATATTTCTTTACGGAAAGAGTAGTGGATCCGTGGAATAGTCTCCCAGTGGAGGTGGTAGAGATGAGGACAGTAACTGAATTCAAAAAAGCATGGGACCAACACAGAGGATCTCTAAAGGTAAAAAGTGGACTGTTGTAGTTGTTGTTATGGAAGGACAGACTAGATGGGCCTTGTGGTCTTTTTCTGTCATCATGTTTCTATGTTTCTATGAAGGGGAGGAATACAGAGACTTTGATGAGGATAAAACAAAAACGGAAGAAAAATATTTGTTAAGCAATTCTATGTTCACAGATGAAAGGCCAGGAGCAGGACCTCAGAAAAGGTCCACAAATAGGAGCAGAAGTGAAGGGGATCTCGAACAATTCTTGAAAGACTGTGTTTGTGAGGAACTAGCTAAACTAGTGATGAGGCCGGATGGGATACATACGAGAGAGTACTGAAGGAACTTGGGGAAGGAAATTCTGGTCGCCGTATCTTAAAAAGGATATAGCATTATTAGAAAAGGTTCAGAGAAGAGCCACCAAAATGGTAAAGGGGATGGAAGGATACCCCTATGAAGAAAGGCTAAAAAGGTTAGGGCTCTTTAACCTGGAAAAGAGACGGCTGAGGGGAGATATGATAGAAGTCTATAAATTAATGAACGGAGTGGAACGGGTAAATGTAGATCGATTGTTTACGTTATCAGAATATAGAAAGACTAGGGGGACATGCAATGAAGCTACAGGGTAAACTATTTAAGACAAACAAGAGAAAATATTTTTTCACTCAACGTGTAATCAAACTCTGGAATTTGTTACCGGAGGATGTAGTAAAGGCTGTTAGTGTAACTGGGTTTAAAAAAGGTTTGGACAAGTTCCTGGAAGAAAGGTTCATAAACCGTTATTAAGAAGGGACCCAGGATATCAATGCTTGACCCAATACAAGCATTGTGGAACCTGTGTCTTTTGGGGAAACTGCTAGGTACGAAGGACCTGGATTGGCCAATGTTGGAAACAGGATGCTGGGCTTGATGGACCTTGGTCTGACCCAGTATGGCATATCTTATGTTCTAAGTTCTAGTGGCTCCACCGTCTGACTTCTCAATACTTCTTTAGAGTCGGCCATGGTCTCAGAGGGCTGGAGAATGCAACATGTGGTCTCTTTAAGCAAAAGCAGAAGGATGAGGTTGAGAACCACAAGCCTGTTAGTCTAACCTCTGTGGTGAATAAATTAATGGAAACTCTGCTAAAACAAAGGATAATGAGGTTTCTGGAGTCCAATGGCAGCATGGGTTTACTAGAGGCAGGTCTGGTCAGACAAATCAGATTGCTTTCTTTGATTGTGTGACCAGTTGGACAGAGGGAGAGCCCTAGATGTGGTGTATTTAAATTCAGTAAAGCCTTTGACACCATTCCACACAGGCGACTGATAAATAAGTTAAAAGCACCCTAGGGATGGGCCCTAAAATGACTGACTGGATTAGAAATTGGTTGAGGAGGTGGCAACAAAAGGTAGAGGTAAATGGAGCGCACGCCAAGGAGAAGGATGTACTAGTGTTGTTCCACAGGGCTCTGTCCTTGGTAAGATTCTTCAACATTTTTGTTAGCGATATTGCGGAAGGGCTGTCTGATAAGAATTGTCTCTTTGCAGATGATACCAAAATCTGCAATAGAGTACACCCTTTAGAGATTATAGTGGAAGGCCAGATTGCATAGGCCATATGGTCTTTTTCTGCAGTCATGTTTTTCTATGTTTCTAAAGTTTGAAGGATAGAATAATGGTCTTATTGAAGCAACTGTTTTAATTCCAAAAAGGTTTTCTCCAGTGCAGGAGAGAGGCACTCACTCTATGGTGGACATCTTTTCATAGCCCCAACACCGAGCCATGCTAATCTTTGGATCCCTGTCACCACTGTGGAAATTCTTGCTGAGGCACTGAAGATTTCTTACATTGATCAAATAAAATGTTTCCTATACAAGGTGTGATTAAAAAGTAGATACTTGTACAACAATGACAGTTACAGCACGCAAAGTAGTCCCCTTTCAATAAAACAGTTTCCTCCAGTGTTCCTGCCGCTGCTGGAAGCAATTTTGAAATGCTTCTTTTGTTATGCTGTGAAGCTGGTGTGTCGAATTTTGCTTAATGGTCTCCATCTTCCTTTCAGTGGTAACTTCAGTTTTGGGAACAAGAAAAAAAGTCACAGGGTATGAGATAGGTGAGTACGGAGGCTGTCGGACTTGCTCAGTTTGGTGTTTGGCAAAGAACTGCTGGACAAGATGGGATGCATGAGCTGGGGAGTTATCGTGATAAGCAACCATTCTTGTGCAACTCTGGCCTCTTACAAAAATATGCATCTCTCAAACGAGTCAGAACTTGGATATAGTACTCCTTATTGATGGTATGGCCTTTTGGAGCATACTCATGATGTACAATACTCTAGTAATCAAAGAAAAACTGTGAGTATGACCTTGATATTGCTCCTCACCTGACGGGCTTTCTTGGGTCTGGGAGAGTGGAGTCTTCCATTGTGAGGATTGAGCCTTAGTTTCTGGGTCATAACCATAAACCCATGATTCATCACCAGTAATCTTGATGAAATCAGAGTCATTTTCAACACATTCCAACAGCTCCCTGGCTGTAGACAATCGATCTTTTTAGTCAGGGGACAGGAGTTTTAGCACAAATTTTGCAAACACACGTCTCTTCCCCAAATCAAGTTAGAATGAACTGTACCGACCCGAAACTGATGTCCATGTCCTCAGCAACTTCCTTGACAGTCAATCGACAATTTGAGCATATTGCAGCACACACTGCTTCAACTTTGTCTTCATTCCTGTTTGTGGATGGCCTTCCAGAACATTCGTCACTGTCAACACTTTGACGGCCCTCTTTGAAATGTCTGTACTAGTCAAACTTGAGCATGATTCATGCATTCATCGTCATACACTTGCTGCAATTGAGCATAAGGCTCTTTGCACGAATTTCCAAGTTTATGGCAGAATTTCATGCAAATTCGCTGTTCAATTGCTTCACTCATTGTAAATCTGACGAACTGCTTTTACACGATACCAAACACCACAAGATTTTAAAAAGTACAAATGTGCTGCAGCCACGCTACACTCTGCACATGTAGAGCACATAACTATTATTAGCAGTAGCATTCTTATTAGCATCGTGGTGCGATGTATTGTTATATAGCTGCACAAGTCTCAATACTTTTTGATCACACCTTATGCATTCTTCTATATTGTCACATTTGTAGAAGAGCATATGTGGAAGGCTTTAAAATTCTGCAAACACTACATGGCATAGTATGTACCTTAAGCGCAGTTACTCACCTGTAACAGATGTTCTCCGGGCACAGATCAGTCCTCACATACATCGGTGCCGATGGAACCCGCGCAGAAACATCTCCCCAGCTTTCAAAGAAAGCCTTTGGGAGATGCATCATGCATGTGTGGTAACCTTCCTACCCAATGCTGCCATCTTGCCTCAGGCTAATGACATAGCTAAGATGGCAAAAATAAAATACGGTAAAGAAGCAACTCCAAGGGAAAGAGGGAGGGTTGTGAGGACAGATTCCTGCTGTCCTTTGAAAACATCTGTTATAGGTAAGTATGTTTTCTCCAGGAACAAGCAGGAAGTCAGTCCTCACATATGGGACTCCCCAGCTACAGGCTACCGAGAATCTGTACAAAATACCATGGTGACCAGAGAAGGTGAGCCATGAGTTGCAGCAGTTGAGTCCCAACTGAGAGACTCGCAAGACCCAATTGTCCAGCAGAAAACCAGCACTCCGGTAGATTGAACACAGAATGGTCAGAGGGCAGGAGTTGCCTACACCCCAAAGAGATTATGGAGCATGGCCTGGCCGAGGGGCTGTCCCATTGGGATTCCCTCTCACAGCTCACAACTGCCTGGAAGGTATGGACTGAAGGCTGTGGTACTGAAAGCACTCCTGAACAGATGGAATGGGAAAATAGCGAGCACTTTACCTTTAAAAGTAAGAGCAAGCCAGGTTCCCATGGCGACAGGAAGCTTTCAGCCAGAACGGAGCTCAGCCATAGCCATGACATAAGAGCTGAAGGCAGCTCTAATGATTTGCACCTGAGTAACCAGAGGGGTGTGGCTGCAGGAGGAAGCCGTTTTAAACCGGCTTCAGAGTCAGTCTTGCAGCACAGGAACAAGGAGATCAGGCACAGCCAGGAGTGGGGGAAGCCACACCGGCAGGAACACAGCCAAGAGAAAGAGAACTGTGGAAAAGAAGGCAGAGAGAAGCCTCTGCAACTGTCCAAGCCACTTCAACAAGGAAGGCACTCAGGAAGACAGCAACCAGGGAAACCTTGGAACCAAGCTCCAGGCAAGAGGGATACTGGAGGGTCCATTCCCTGTACCTTTAAAGCAAAGCCAGAGCCTCTGTGGAAGCTACCCGAGGACAAGGCCAAGCAGTTTGCCTGCACGAGGGGGGACAGCTCTGAGCACAGACAAGGCATTGCCAGTAAAGAAGGTACGTCAGAATTACTTCCTAGCCAGAGACTTGTTGAAGATATTGTGCAACAATTGAAAGCTAGTGCTAATAAGTGCCGAGATAGGAGTTACTTTTACAGCCGTGCTAACAGAAACACTTTCAATAAATGGTTTGAAGCTGATATAAAAGCCATAGGGAAGAGCTTACGTAATAACCAATCTCCTGAACTAGAGAAGGTCACGGCTAATGAGAGAGGAAACTTTCTAGAGCAGCTGCAAGAGGTTATCCATGGTTTGCAGTGCAAGAGTTCCCCTAAGCAGAGCTGTGATGAAGAGAGTGAGGATATGATTATCGACGTAGCCAATATTCCTGAAACACCTGAATGCTATGAGATGGACTGTTCTCTGTGTAACATTGATCACTTAGATTTACGTTAAACAAGCTTTGTAGGAGAAGAATACAAAGTTGTTTTGGCTGTTTAAGTTGCTGTGAAGAAACAGTTTTTGTACTTTATTTCTACTTTTCATTTGCTCCTGTTTCCTATTATTTTGGAAAGAAATTCTATGCTTTGCCTAAGCCTGTTGAACCTTTGTGAAAGGAAAAACCCCTAAATAAATTTATCTGTTCAAAAGACCCTCGTGCCACAACACATTTTGTTGAAGAGTGAAACTTAAAAACTACAAGTCCCAGCAACCCTTGCTGCTACATAGTAAAAGGACACTTGGAAACAAGATTGCGGTCACCCTTGCTATAGAGCCATCGGCCCTAGGCAGGGGAAGCGTGACAAGGCCAGGTGGCGGTCCAGCAGATTTCCATAACAGGTACGGAACACAGATTTGCTACAGAGGTAGCCATAGCCTGATTCAGTGCACCGTGACCTGGTGGTTTAGTGAGATCCCAACCTGCTCAAAGGCAAGGGCAATGCAGTCCGCCACCCAAGTGGACAGAACTTGCTTAGTTACTGGAAACCCCAGTCATCTGGAGTCATAGAAGACAAAGAGCTGCAGCGATCTGTGGTGGCCCTGAGCCTGTTGTAGTTAGAAGGATAGGGCCCTTTTACAATCCAAAGTATGGAGAACGGTCTCTGCCTTGCAGGCATGAGGCCTTGGGAAGGTGGTGGGGAGAAACACCTCCTGATTGAAGTGGAAGGGGGACACCACCTTTGGCAGAAACTTTGGGTAGTGCGGAGCACCACCCTATTCTTGTAGAACCTTGTGTAGGGCGGCTCTGCCATCAGAGCCTGTAGCTCCTTGACCCTGAAAGCCGATGCCAAGTGCCACAAGGAAGACAACCTTGCAGGAGAAGTACCACAGCTGGTAAGTAGCAAGGGGCTCAAATGGCAGTTTAGAGAGCTGTGAGAGCACCACATTGAGATCCCACTCTGCCACTGGTGGGCGGATGGGGAGCTTGGACAGCATAAGGTCCCACAGGAAATGAGAGATAAGGGGCTGTGACAGATGGAGAAAGTACTGGAGCACCAGCTGCACCGAGCAGGAGAAAGGGTTCGCCTGCCTCTTGGCGCACCAGACCCAAGAATTGATGCCATTTGAAGGCATACACCCTTCTCATGTAGGCTTTACGGGAGGCCAAAAGGACCTCCATGTCATGTGGGAAGTTGAAGGAAGCTAGAGCTACCCTTTCAGCAACCAAGCCATGAGCACCAAGGTCCCCAGTTTGGGGTGTAGGAGAGAGCCCTCCTCCTGCGAGAGTAGTCTGGCGGCGCAGCTCAGCGGAATCAGAAGCGCCGCCGACAAATTAGTAACGGGAACCAGGGTTGCTGGGCCACAGGGGGAACTACCAGAATCACTGATGCCCTGTCGCACTAGACCTTGAAGAGGGTCGTGGCGACCAGTGGTGTTGGAAGGAAAGCATTAAGCAGGCCTTCCGTCCATGGGATGAGGAACACATTGGCTGCCACCCAAGATGGGTGCGGCTGGCGTGAACAGAAGCAGGGCAGCTGCTTGTTGTCCGGGCAGGGGAACAGGTCCACCAGGGGGACTCCCCAAAGTTGGAAAAGCCAGGGAGGCCACTCTGGGGTCCAGGCGCCACTTGTGCGGCTGGAGGACTCTGCTCAGCCTGTCCGCTAGGACACTGACCAGACGTAGGGAGACAGAACACCCACAGGAGCATCCCGTTGCATGTCACATATGAGGAGAGGGCTAAAGCCTCCTGGCAGTAGGAATACAACCCCATGCCTCCTTTTTTGTTGACATAGGGCACTGCGACTTGGTTGTCCGTCTGGACAAGCACTGACTGGTGCTGCAACTGGTGGCGAAAGGCTTGGAAGGCCAGAAATATTGCCCGGAACTCCAGGAGGTTGATCTGCAACTGGCACTCTATCTGGGACCACGTGCCCTGGGTGCAGAAGTCCTTGCAATGAGCTCCCCATCCTTGCAGGGAGCCATCCGTGGTGATGACCCTTTCAGGGGTGGGTGCCTGGAAGGGCATCCCAGCCTGAAGGTGATAGGAGATCTGTCACCAGTGGATGGAGTTTGTCAGTTAGCAAGTCACTTTCACCTTTTCCCAAAGTCTGCCCGTGGCTTGTGTCCTTTGGGAGCGGAGGCACTGGGCTGCCCTCATATACAAGCGGGTATATGGGGTTACATGGACTGTGGAGGCCATATGGCCCAGCAGGCGGAGGAGAAGGCAAGCAGGCAATGACTGGCAGTGTTGCACTTACTGCGGCTAGCGCCCCGAGGCGCTCTGTCCTCTCCAGATAGAGTAAGGCCTTGGCCTGGAAAGAGTGTCCAGTTGAGCCCCTATGAACTCCAGGCACTGTGTCTGAGATCGGTGGGACTTTGGGGTTCATCATCAACTATCCCAACACTGCAGGATGTGGATGGTGCGCTTGGTGGCGTGATGCACCTCTGCAACTGTGCCTCCCCTTATGAGTCAGTCATTCAGGTAGGGAAAGACAAAGGCTCTTTGGAGACAAAGGTGGGCTGCGACCACCGCTAGGCACTTGGCGAGGACCCTTGGCAATGACACCAGCTCGAAGGGTAGAACCCTGTACTGGTAATGACCTCCTCTGACCATGAACTGGAGGTATTGTCGGTGGTTGGGATGGATCAGGATGTATTTATTTATTTTATTTATTTGTGTTTATTTACCGCTTTTCGGGAATCAAAGCGGTTTACAAAGAACTCAAAATTTAGGGTTTACATTGAACAACGTATGATATCGTGCATTTAACAATATCAATAACAATTAAAATTAACATTTTAACGTATTAACAAATTAAACTCTAATAAGGGGAGCTTGGAAGGAGGAATGAAGAGGGTTGATGGGGATAAAGACAAGTATAACTATAATCCAGTAGTGACGCATACGACATATTCAGGGAATGCAATATGAGTTTTTGATTACAATGAGGTTATTAATTATTGTGAAATTGTAACAGTTGGGTTTCATTGTTATTAAGGTTATTAAGGCTATCCTTTGGTAAAGTTTTATCAGATAATTGTTTCCCCAAAATGTTCCTTGAATAGATTCGTTTTTAGTAGTTTGTGGAAAGTGTTTGGGTCCATAGGGTCTTTTAAATCTTCAGGCTTATAAGCATCCTTCAGGTCTAAGGCGCATAGCCAGTCTCCCTGCTGGAGGTAAGGCAGCAGTGTTCCAAGGGAGAGCATTTTGATCGTCTCCCTCACCAGAAATCAGTTTCAAGTTCCATAGGTCCAGGATGGGCCCAAGGCCCCCTGTTCACTTGGAAATGAGGAAATATCTGGAGTAGAAACCTTTGTCCCAAAGATGTTTAGGCTCTGGCTCCACCACCTTGTCCATGAGGAAGCCTGCGAGCTCGGAGAGGAGCAGAGTCTGGAGAAGAGGCAGCCTTACTGGTTCTCCTGGGAAGAACAAGGGTGGTGTCTGTTGCAGGTGAAAGAGGTACCCCTCCTCAACTACTTGCAGCACCCAGGAATCTTTGGTGATGAAGGACCACCTGTGGACAAACCGGGCCAAACACCTCCCTGTGGGCTGCTGAGGGCCTCTTGGAGGAGAGGAGGCCATGCACAAGGAGTCAAAAACTACCTCCAGGATGGGCCAGGGCCAGTGCCGGTGCCTGGGTCTTATGCTTGTGAGGGCCGTGCCCTTGCCCCTTGGACTGTTGCCTCTGCTGTGGAGCAGAGAAGGCCTGGTACTGTGAAGGGAAAAAAAAAAAAAGACTTCGTCCCTGGAGCCTTTTTCCGAGGATGCACCGAGGTCTTCTTCGAGAGTCTGGTCCTGGTCAGGAACTCAGTCTCTATCGCAGCAGCCTTGCTTGACATGATTTTTCCTTAGAGGTTCTCTCCGGTGCAAGGGACATTGATGAGTTTGTCCTGGACCCACTGCTCGAGATCAGATGACTACAGCCATGCCTGGCGTCTGGCTCTGATGCCCACAGCAGCTACTCTGGCTGAGGATTCAAAGCCATTGTATGCTGCTCGAGACAGGAACTTCGCGCACTCCTTGACTGCCTAGGTCAGTGACTTGAACTGCTAAAGGCGTTCCCCATCGAGGTCTGCAGAGAAACCAACAAGTTCCATCGCCAGTTCCTTCAGGTATATGCCGATGTACAACTGATAGGAGTGGACTTGGCAAACACATAACGAGCCCTGGTAGCATTTCTGGCCGAGGGCATCCAAGATCCAGGCCTCCCTACCTGGCACATAGACGAATGAGTCTTTTGGCTCTTGAGTCGTCTCATGGCAGACTCGATCACCACAGAATTGTGAAGGAGCTGGGTTTTCTGGAACCCCAGGCTTTGGCAGACTTAGTGCATGGTATTGAGCCATCTGCTCACACTGGGCACAGATGCCAGTGTTTCCCACTTATGGAGGAGGCGGCGCTTGAGAATGGGAGGGACGGGCACCATGAGGGCCTCCTTCGGAGAAATCCTCCAGTACAAGGTCCCAAGCTCCTCCATGTGGGGGTCCTCTTCCGCCTTGGTCTCTAACACAAGCGCCTTTGCCATATCTTGCACAAAATCAAGTAAGGCACCATCCTAGGATGGGGAACGGTGCTGGGACATCGGTGGAGACGGGTCCGAGAGCATGTCTCCATGTCGCCGGGTGTCCGGGGACTCCTCATCCTCGGTTTCCCAGTCTGACTCAAAGTCAGAGGAAGAATCAGAGGCTCCGCAACTCCCGTGGTCAGGTCTCGAGCCCGAAGGCTTGCAACCCCCAGGGGACCTGTGGTCCAAGCTGTGTGCACTCGCCGGGGAGGATCAGTGTCCCAAGGAACAGGACCAGGACCTCATCCAATGCTGATGGGTCTCTCTAGGCGGATGGCACTCGAGGATTGGGGAAGCCCTTGAGGTAGATGTCTAGTCATCGGGGCTGATGAACCAGAGGAACTGGACATCAGCACCTACAGCTGTACTAGGAGGGCAGTGATACTGTGTTCCAAAGCCGCCATTCTGGTCTCCATGCCAGATCGCTCAGCAGCCTTCAACGAAGGCATTGAAGGCTTCGGGCCCAGTGTCTGTTCCATTGAGGGGGTGGGGGGGAGTCCTCGACCAGGTTGGACTTGGGGATCTGAGGCTGATCGCCCGACGCTGACAACTCCTTCCAGAGAGGTTTGTGAGGCCGCACCCGCTCCAACCCCTCAGACTCACACTGGGGACTGCGGGGCCTGGTATGGGATTTACCCGCTTTTCCCGACCCATCCTCCGAGGCAGTCTTCGGGGGTTTTGAGCTCTTCTTGCATTCCACCTCCGGGGTGTTCCTCTCTGAGAAGCTGCAGCCACAGGACTCAGAGGCAGCCCTGGCATCATGGGGCATCAAGGTACCGGAGGGAGCCCTGGAGCATGGGGTAAATGGGGACTCCGGCACGGTCGGATCTATGGAAGAACATTTCCTGCAGCAGCTGGCGGCTCTTGATGGCCTTTGTGGACATCGACTTACAAAGGTCACAGCCTGAGTTATCCTGGTCCGGCCTGAGGCAACGAAGGCAGCAGTCATTTGGGTCAGTGAGGGACATCATTTTACTACACCAATCACACTTCTTGAAGCCACTGGAGGTCATGGGAAAAAACGGGTCCTTGAACTCAGGCGAGTGTCAGAGGCCTGCTGGCCAAAAAGGGCACGAAGCGCCAGTCAAGGGATCTCTTGTAAAAACCAAGAAAAATGAACCAGAGGAGCTCGGGGGTAGGAAAAGGAACCGGGACGTGTACCAGAAGAGAAAAAAAATACTAAGGCAAAAGAGAGACACTTTTTCCAGGGAATCAAGACAGACGTCCGGTGGGCTCCACGGAAAAAAAAAAGAGACTGAGGCAAGATGGCACCCTTGGGTGGGAAGGGGACCACACATGCATGATGCATCTCCCAAAGGCTTTCTTTGAAAGCTGGGGAGATGCTTCCGCGTGGGTTCCATCGGCATCGAAGTCACCCATATATGAGGACAGACTTCCTGCTTGTTCCCAGAGAAAAGTTGATGTGCAGTTATTCTTGCATTTTCTACAGCATCTTGAAAAAATTGTTCCTATAAAGGTCTAGCATTTCAGGCATGGTGTTTGAGTGTTATTTGAAATGTTTTGCCCTTAAGGCCAATTCTAATCTTGAAATCTGGAGTGACTTAACTATGTATTCAGGTCTATTATTCTCATTATGGAGTGGAAAAAAGCCTAGTAGTTAAGGCAGTAGACTGGGAACCAGGGAAGCTAAGTTCAAATCCAACTTATGCCCCTAAGCAAGTCACTTAACCCTCCAATGTCTCAGGTACAAAATTAGACTGCAAGCCCTCCAGGGATAGGGAATACCTACTGTACCTGAATATAACCCACCTTAAACTACCAGAAAAGCATGAGCTAAACCACAAATTCTGATTTAGAGGCAAATGCATTTTGCCATATTCTCAGATAGAGCTCTAGACAAGGGAGGCACTCATGAGCTGACAGACAAAGATAGCCTCATTAACTTATTACTCCCAATAGGCCTACTTGTTATTTTAACAATTACGCCGACTTTAGTCAGTTTCTCTCATTTTTGCCCATGAGCTTACTGCTTTCAAGTGCAGAGATGGCATCCAGCAAAGCTGCTAATGGAGAGCCAGCGTTTACATTGCCTTTGGCAATCAAGAGAGTGAAACTGAGCCCGATTCTACCTATGAAGATGGTCCCAATCTCTGTCTCACCCATGCCTGACTAGGCAATTATGGCAAAGCTCTAGAACATCAATGGTATGCTCAAAATCAACTTAGAAGGCACAGCAGACATCCAAACCCAGTAAGGAGAAATTTCACTTACCGTTAATTTCCTTTCCTGGAACATTGCAGACAAGCGGGTTATGTCCCCCTGCCAGCAGATGTTGGAGACAGAGAAAAAACACTCCAGAGCTGTGATTGGTTGGGCTCTGGATGACCTAGGAGTGCCCCTAGAGGACCTAGTCAGTATTCCTTTGACAAGCACCAACATAAGGAGAAAACCTGACTAACCAACTCAACAATGTACAGGTAACAACTAATTCAATTAAAACCCTCAACTTGAACCATGAAGGGTGGAGAAGGATCAAACATCATTCCTTGGAGAAAAAAACCTGAATCCACTGTTGTGGACGTTCTCCAGAATATGCAATTATTTGTGTCTGAAGTAAGAAGAACATCGGCTCCTCTGCACCAGAAGTCATGACACTGACAATGGGGTGGGTTCTGGACTGGTCTAGCAGTGTTCCAGGAAAGGAAATTAACGGTAAGTGAAATTTCTCCTTCCAGTTCATACTGCTAGACCAGTCCAGACAAGCGGGAAGTACCCAAGCTAATGAACCTCAGGGTGGGCAGAGAGAGAGCCGCTGACAGCCAATGTTCCCTCTAATTTTCTGTAGGCTGTGTGCGCATAAAATATCAGCTGTGCAGCTTTTGAAGGAAGGTTAAATTTTTGTGCGCCACATAACGACACTTGGAGTTATATACTTTAAAATTTGACTACACATCAGAATACAGTATGTACACCACATTGATTGCACTAGAAAATGTTGTAGAACTTGTGAAAACTGTAAATACACAACAACTTTTAAATTTTAAGATGTCTGTGTTGTTTTCTATCAGAATCAGAACCGTAATTTTTGTGCGCTCTGTTGTAAAGTATGTGCGCATGCTCGGCGAGGTGTGTGCGCGCGCACACGCGCACAGCTTAGAGGGAACAGTGCTGACAGCACACTAGCCCCAAAACAACTGTCCTCACGTGCCTGAACGTCCAGGCGATAATGCTGGACAAAAAAAGACAAGAAAGACCAGGTTGCCACTCAACAAATATCAAGAGGGACTACGTGTGATCGCTCAGCCAAAGACGTGGCTTGAGCTTGAGACGAATGTGCGCGAAGACCGGCAGGCACTGGCTTGCCTTGCAGAATATAGGTTGATTCGATGGTACGGCATAGCCATCTGGCGATAGTAGATTTTGAAGCTGCCATACCTCGGCACGGTCCCACAAAAAGATGGTCAGTCTTGCGAAGAAAATTGGTGACTGAGATAGGGAAAGAGAATCCTTTTGAGATCAACCGCCCAGAGATTCTTGGAACGTCCAGAACATTGTTCCTTTGAAAAGGCAGGCAACAAAAGAGGCTGATTGACATGAAAAGGAGTAATCACCTTAGGCAAGAATGAGGGATCAGTGCGAAAGGACACTCCCTCTGCGGAGAATGACAAGTACGGATCCCTGCAAGAGAGGGCCTGTAGTTCCGAAATGCGATGAGCCAAAGTTATTGCCACTAAGAAAACCGTCTTAAGTGTCAAATCCGTTAAGGAAACTTCCTTTAGAGCAGTGGTTCTGAACCAGTCCTCCTTGAACCCCTAGGCCAGTCGGGTGGTTCAGGATAGCCCTTATGAATATGCATGAGATATATATGCATTAGAGACATCCTGCCAACCTGACTGGTTTGTGGCCCTCTAGGGCTGGATTTGGAGACCCCTGCCTTACACCTCTGTCATTTAAGATTGTGAGTGGGCAAGGTGCAGATCTCCGAGACATCAAAAAGGTTAGATAGAATTTGTCACATGCCTCTTTGCTTCTCACCACCACCAAAATATTGTCTATTAGACAACTTTTTGGTGGTGGTGAGAATTGAGGAGGCATGTGGCACATTCTATCTACCCTTTTGATGTCTAGGACATCTGCACCTTGCCCACTCACAATCTTAAATGACAGAGGTGTAAGGCAGGGGTCTCCAAATCCAGCCCTAGAGGGCCACGAACCAGTCAGGTTGGCAGGATCTCTCTAATGTATATATATCTCATGCATATTCATTAGGGCTATCCTGAACAACCGACTGGCCTAGGGGTTCAAGGAGGACTGGTTCAGAACCACTACTTTAGAGGCTCAAAGGGCAGAGACATCAAGGCCCGTAATACCAAAACAAGGTCCCAAGAAGGGACAAGTGGACGGACAGGAGGGCATAGAAGCTTGACTCCTTTAAGAAAACACGACACATCGGAGTGGGACGCAAGAGAACGACCGCGAATCGGTCCTCTATAACACGCCAGCGCTGAAATCTGTACCCATAGAGTGCCAAGAGCTAAGCCTTTGTCGTGGCCCTCCTGAAGAAAGGCAAGAATGTTTGGAATTTCTGTACTCCAAGGAGAAAGATGATGTTGAGTACACCAGGACTCAAACACTCGCCACACCCTAGCATATGCTGATGACGTAGACAAACGGCGAGCGTTGAGTAGAGTCGATACTACCTTGGAAGAGTAACCCTTAAGGGCTAATCTACGGCGTTCAAGAGCCAAGCCATAAGCAAGTAGGGAGTTGGATCTTCCATCGAGATAGGTCCTTGCCTGAGAAGTCCGAAGGGAGTTAGTAGTCGCAGAGGGAGGATTCGAGATAGTCTTATGAGATCGGCATACCACGGTCCTTGGAGCCAGTCCGGGGCCACTAAGATTACTGGACCCTGGTGTTGCCTGATCCATTGCAGGACTCTTCCGATCACTGGCCAAGGTGGGAATACATACAGCAACTGGTGTTTCGGCCATGGCTGCGCCGAGGCATCTATGCCTTGAGATTTGTGTTCCCTCCAGCGACTGAAGATCGGAACTTTCGCATTCGTGGCTGATGCCATGAGATTTACTTTCGGCTGCCCCCAGTTCTGAACTATCGTCCGGAATGCTTGTGGGGCCAGTTCCCATTCGCCGGGATCGAGAGTGTGTTGGCTTAGAAAATTCACCTTCACGTTGCTGGTCCCCGCTATATGCTGTGCTGAGAGAGCTTGAAGGTTCCTTTCTGCCCAAGGGAAGAGAAGGGACATCTCCTTCGATACCCCTGTGCACTTGGTGCCGCCCTGGCGGTTGAGGTAGGACACTGCAGTGGCACTGTCGCATAGGATCCGAACCGCTTGACCCTGTAGGAACCACTGAAACTTCAGTAAGGCGAATCGAGCTGCTCACGCTTCGAGCCTGTTGATCGTCCATCACGCCTCACATGTCATCCAAGTTCTTTGCGCTGAGTAAGTGCGACAGTGCGCTCCCCATCCGGACAGACTAGCATCTGTTGTCAGCAAGATCCAGTGTGGGTTTTCCAACGGTACTCCCTTGAGGAGATTGTGAGATGCAAGACACCACTGTAGACTGCAGCAGACCTGTAGCTGTAACGGGAGACAGGTCTGGTAGTCTTCTGTCACTAGGGACCATCTGGAAAGTAGAACGGCCTGTAGACAGCGCATGTGAGCCTTTACCCAGGGCACGAGCTCGATGGTGGTGGCCATGGATCCCAGGACTTTGAGGTAATCCCATGTCCGGGGGGCTCTTTGGGCTAAAAAACTTTGGAGCTGAGAAGCCAGCTTTAGGAAACATGCTTGAGTCAGGAATACACGCCCTTGACAGGTATCGAAGCATGCTCCGAGAAATTCGATCTCTTGAGACAGATGGAGGCAACTTTTGGTGCGGTTGAACACCCAACCGAGCTGCTGTAAGAAGGTAACTACTGTGGAAACAGTTTTGCGAGCTTCTGGAAGGGAGTCCACGCAAATGAGCCAATCATCCAAATACGGGTGTACTCTGATTCCCTGCTTGTGTAAGGCTGCCGCCACAACCACCATCACCTTTGAGAAGGTTCGAGGTGCCGAGGCTAGGCCAAAGGGCATTGTCCGAAACTGAAAATGTTGGCCGAGGACTGAAAAACGCAGGAAACGCTGGTGATCTTCTCAAATGGGAATAAGAAAATATGCTTCCGTGAGATCCAAGGATGCTAGAACCTCTCCCCGGCGTATTGAGTGAATGACTGACCATGGGGTCTCCATCCGGAAGTGAGGTACTCGAAGGCTGCGATTTACGCCTTTGAGGTCCAAAATTGGACAAAAAGAGCCATCTTTCTTGGGCACCACGAAATAGATGGAATAACGGCTAGCCCTCTTTCTAACGGAGAGAAGCCTCTGAATGGTAATTTGAATGGCCACTCGTCTTTCTGCCGAGCGTCCTGGAGAGACCAAGAAGGCATCGTGAATGGGTCGGCAACATTTGAGAGTATAGCTGTGAGAAACTATATCGAGGACCCATCGATCTGAAGTTATGAGTGCCCACTGTCAAGAAAAAAGGGTCAACCTACAGGCGGAAGGATCTCGAGTGGGCGGACCGTCCCATCAGCGGAAAGAATGGGAAGCTCCAGGGAACTTCCCTGGGCCAGAGTACGAGTCCATTCCTTTGCGGGCTCCTCGAGAAGACTGAGCTCTCTGTCCAAAGCGATGGGCAGAAACGGAAGAAGCACCTGGCTTAAAGGCGTGGTATCTTCGTGAATCCTGAGATTTAGAAAAACGCCGAAAACCGTGGGATCGAGATCCACGATGAGAGGATGCCTTTGGCCTGTCCTCAGGTAAAGGTTGTGGCTTCACCTCTCCCAGATCTTTCACCAATTTATCAAGATCCTCGCCAAAAAGGAGTCTCCCTTTAAAAGGCAATTTAGACAGATGGGTCTTAGAGGCAACATCCGCAACCCATTGACACAACCATAGCCATCTTCTAGCCACTGCCGCCACGGAATGAGCTGACAGTCGTAGAAGATCATAAAAGGCATATGCCAGGAATGCAACGACTGATTCGAGACGCGCCAACTCTGGTTCGTCTGTAAGCTGCTGAATCCATTGGAGGGAGGCTCGAGCCGCCAAACCTCCACAAACCGCAGCTTGTAGGGAAAGAGTGGAGGACGAAAAAGCAGTCTTAAGTAGGCTCTCGACCTTACGGTCCTGTTGGTCTCAGAGTGACGCTCCGCTCTCAACCGGAATAGCTGTATGCTTAGTGACCCCGGTCACCAAAGCATCCACTTTCGGGTATGTCAGCCAACGGTCGAGGTCAGTGGGAGACCAAGGATACAACTAACCAATGCAGCGTGCGGTTCTGAAAGAAGAATCTGGAGAGTCCCATTCCCGAGATACCATTTGCTGCAATTCCGCTGGAAAGGAAAAGGCTTTGGAAGGTTTATGAATACCTTGCAAAATAGGATCCGGCTGCAACAGAGCTTGAGAACTCTGTGGACCAGGCATGTCGGCGAGGCATAGCGATTCTATCACTTGTGTGATTAGGGCCGGCAACGCCTCTTTCCAAAAAAGTCTGATATCTTGAGAGTCCTCTTGAACTGTCAGCGAAGAATCAGATGGAGAATATTCCCAATCTTCTTTCTCCGACGAATCAGGGCTCACCTCCGAAGATTTAAAGTCTTCTTGGATATCCGTAGTGTCCCGCAAGCCACATGCAACGTTCCTGGGAGGACATACTGCTTTAAGGACTGAGGTCTTATGGGACTGCTTGCGAGACCCCGCCATATCTTTGTCTGCTACCGGGGCAGGTGCTGGAAGTATTCCAAAAGACTCCGAACGCCACAGGTACCATGCCCAGCAGAAGAACATCAGGAACTCACTATCAGCCAAAGCTGCTGTGGCTTCTGGCGGCTGTGTAAGCAAAATGGGAGCTGACTGAGTCCTTTCTGCAGGTAGACCCGGCTGCAGGGGCTCTAAGGAGGGAGGAGTTAAGGCGCTGATGTCCCAAGCTGGCAGCACAGTGGGTATGGAGGAGGAAGATTCTCCTGGATGCAGCATACAGGTGGAACACAAGCGATTAACTCCTTCTGCTTCTTATTACATACAATGTACCTGTGCAGAGAAACAGGCATTGCAAAGGCTTAAACCTTTTTTTTTTTTTTTTTTTAACAAAAATCAATGTAGGCTTAGGGAAAAGACTCTTCAAAGAAAAGGGATTTTGAAACTCCCTGTGCCTTCACAGCATGTTAAATGCTTTGAAATGGCCGCCCAGAGCTGTTCCCGCCAAAAAAAAAAAACCACACCGAAGAGAAATTTCTCCCAATTTAAAATGGCCGCCGGCACAGAAAACCTGCAAAATAAAAGTTTCCTAAGCTCTAAAAACCTCAAAAATGTGGCAAAATTGCTGGGGGAGAGGAGAGGAGTGCTGCCAAAAATTGAAGAGACACAGATCCAGTGATCCCCGTGCCGTTAAAAAAACGAAAATAAGAAAATCGCTGCGAGGGAACCCAAGCAGGTACTCACTGTGCTGCAGAGAAGCAGAGGCTTGCAGGGAAGGTACTCACTGTGCTGCAGAGAAGCAGAGGCTTGCAGGGAAATGCTCTAAAGATGCTGTAAAAATTATAACTGACTGGATGGCAAAAAATTTGATAGATTGATCCACCCCCAGCTACACAGGCTCTGTGGCAGAGGCTAGGAGCCGATTATAATGGGGAGCTCCACTGATCTAAGGATCAGGAGCTCAGACCCTGCTGTATTGTCACTAACTATAGTTTAAAAGCAATACAGCTATAAGAGAGGGGACCTGGGAAACTCAGAGAAACACCTCATGTGTGCTCTGAGTGCATCCAGGTAAGCGACAAAGCACAGTTACTTACCTATAACAGGTGATCTCTGGGAACAGCAGGAATAAGTCTTCACATATGGGTATCGTCGGTACCGACGGAGCCTGCGCGGGAACGCTCCCCAGCGTCCAAAAGGAAAGCTTTTGGAAGCATCCCACAGCACCTGTGCGCTGCCTTCCCGCCTTTCCCAACCGCCTCTCTCCAGTTCGAGTTTTAAGCTGAGACAAAGAGAGAGAGAGAAAGGAAAGGAAAGATAGAGAGATACAACTCCTAGGGGAGGTGGGTGGGTTGTGAAGACTTATTCCTGCTGTTCCCAGAGATCACCTGTCACAGGTAAGTTACTGTGCTATCTCCAGGAACAAGCAGGAATGAGTCTTCACATATGGGGACTCCCCAGCTAGAGATGCCAGGGAGATCCCCAAGGTTGTGAGTCCCTGAGAAGGGCTCTACCTCCCCCCATGGGAGGGATGGGGGGGTAGGAGTTGATTAGGTATGGAACAGGTGTTTGAGAACAGCCTGACCAAACAAGGCATCCCGGCAGGAGTCCTTTTCCAAGCAATAATGGGCTGTAAAGGTATGAACCGAGGCCCAGTTGGCTGCTCGACAGATTTGGTCGATGGACACAGAATTTAGATGAGCCATAGAGGCTGCCATGGCCCTCACATTGTGAGCTGTGACATGGCCCTCCAGAGAAAGGTTCTTACTCTGGTAAGCAAAAGAAATACACTGAGCAATCCAATTGGACAGAGTTCTCTTAGAGACTGGAAGTCCTAAATGAGAGGGATCAAAAGCAACAAAGAGTTGAGAGGACTTTCTATGTTGCTGTGTCCTTTGTAAGTAAAAAGCGAGCGCTCTCTTACAATCCAGGGTATGGAGATTCCTCTCTGCACTTGATGCATGAGGTTGTGATAAGGAAGCTTATCATAGCTCAGGAAGGAGCTATAGAAAAGGTGAAGTGACTCTGAACAAGCAACCTGTCAGTTCTGGTAGAAATAAGAAAACTGAATTTTGCCATAAAAGACTACCAGTCCCAGAATGCACCAGGTTTCCAACAGCCATTAGAGGAGCTGAAGTGGGGAAACGTGTGTTCAATCAGGAGGGCTATGAGGTAATCCCTAAGCACTCATCTCAAAGGGCAGGGCCTGATTCAGCACAGCTGCGCTGTGTTAGGGAGGAGCACTCATCTAAGCAGAATAAGAGTAGAGTTTATTCTACAGATGACCATCTTCATGATCACCTTGGATATCCAGAGAATTGTCCTCAGTATCCTGAGAATCAGCTTGAGTTTGATCATCAGTTTCATCTGAAGGATCATCAGAAGCAGAAGCCAAACCGGACGGACAGAGAGGGAAAGAGACCCTTTGGAAGAAGGAAGAGAAAAGCCTTTGAGAGGTCTAGAAGAGTCCAAAGCAGTACGTATACTGGGAGGTATTCCAAGAGCCAGCATATACCATTGGACTGGGGAAAGCCAGAGGAATGGTGCTGCAGAGCTAGGAATCACCAGAGGCTACCTGTGAGGGAGACGGCTGCACGTGGAAGGGACCCTAAGACCTGTGCCAGAAGGTATGTGAAGAGAGATCCAGTGTCCAGGGATCTGGATTGGAAGGCTGGACATAAGAACTGGACTACATACTGGCCAGGCTATATAGAGAGGAACTCTAGCAGCAATGGAAGCTCAGGTATGAACACTGATCTATGCCCTAGCTATAACCTTGAAAGACAGCAGGGAAACAAGTATTCTCCTGAAAATGCTCCATTGAGAGATTCATCTGTGCCAATCCATGATATTGAACCCATGCTTGTTGAACAAGGGGGAATAATAGCAGATGAGCATCCTGTTTATATGGACTGCTCTCTATCTAAACTCCGTTGGTAACTTTCTGTTATAAAGTACAGCAACCATCACAAAGAAATACAAATTTGTTCTTTAATCTACTCAGAAAAGCTCCTGAAGCAGGATTTGACCCACACAGTGGAAGGCAAGCCAGCTAAGGGGTTTCAGCTGGTAACTGCTAGCAATTAAGCCTTACCTAATTGCTTGTGAGCTAGGAGAGAATCACTTCTGTATCTATGTGGGAAGTAATCAGAAGTTAACCTGAAAAGAACAGTTTGTTTCTTGCTTTGTGGCTTTTCATTTGTTGTTTTCCTGATTTTGACTTTGTTTTTCCAAGTTAACACTGAAAGCAAGTAACCTAATTTATGTGCTACCAAGCATATCTGTGTTGGGAGAAATAACCCCATAAATAAATATCTTATTGGCTTTACCCAAGAGCACAACTAAATAGTAATTACACTTACCTGGTAATTGTAGTTCCTTTAGCGACGACAGTGCAGTCCTCAACTTCTGGGTTGTCAACCTCATCCTGCAGCTAGGAGACTGGCATATGCAAATTCATGACATCACTGGATATATCCTGTCAGCTTCCCTCCTACTTCCAGTGTGAACTATTAACAAAGCAGACTCAAAGGAGCAAGAAATAAGTCGCATGTGGATAACCTCGAAAACTCAGATTGCCCTTTTTTTTTTTTTTTTTGTAGTACTAACTATTATACAGACCGTGCCCACGCCTGGCTTTCTATCTCTACGCTCCGAGCCCTAGAAGCATAGGCAAGAGACAGACTCTAATCATCAAGAAAAGAAACAAATGGAGCCGGCTTACCGGTAACTCTTCTTTAGCCCGCACTCCATGCCGGAAACCTGAAACCAAGACAGATACAGGGCGGGATGGAGGACTGCACTGTCGTCGCTAAAGGAACTACAATTACCAGGTAAGTGTAATTACTATTTCCTTAGCGCTCCTCAGTGCAGTCCTCAACTTCTGGGATGTACCAGAGCATCACCTAATGGGCGGGATCTTTCCGGCCGACAGACAACACCGCCGACCCGAAACAGGAATCCCTCGTCGCCTCCACATCTAAACGATAATGTTTACTGAATGTATGCAAGGACGACCAAGTAGCCGCCCTACAAATATCTCCCGGCGGAACCAACCGATGCTCCGCCCAAGAGCAAGCCTGAGCTCTGGTGGAATGCGCCCGTAAACCCGACGGCACAGAACGGCCTTGAAGTATATAAGCCGCAGAGATCGCCTCTTTAATCCACCGGGCAATAGAAGCTTTAGATGCGGCCTCCCCCTTACGCACTCCTCCAAAGAGAACAAATAAGCGATCCGTTTTGCGAAAGGAATCTGTAACCTGCAAATAATGATGCAACACCCGACGAACATCCAAACGACGGAGATCGCGATCTAGAGAAAGCTTCTCGCGCGACCCGAGAACCGGCAAAGTCACTACTTGGTTCACGTGAAAAGGAGAGACCACCTTCGGGAGAAAAGAAGGCACGGTACGCAAAACCACCTTATCTGCTGAGAAGGTCAGAAAGGGCTCCCGGCAAGACAGAGCTTGCAATTCGGAAATACGCCGAGCCGAGCAAATCGCTACTAGAAACACCGCTTTCAGAGTTAAATCCTTCAAAGAAGAGCGCTTCAAGGGCTCGAAAGGAGAGCTGGACAGAGCCCGGAGAACCAGATTAAGATCCCAGGGCGGAACGCCAATCCGGAGAGAAGGTCTCAGCTTAGAAACGGCCGATAAAAATCGCCGAATATCCGGATGAGAGCCCAACGCCACACCGTTGACTTTACCTCGGTAACAGGCCAACGCCGCCAGCTGTACCCGCAAGGAGCTGGCCGCCAGCCCTTTAGTGAAACCATCCTGCAAAAAATCCAGGATAACTGGTACAGCGACCGTGGCCGCCCGAATCCAATGCCGAGAGCACCAATCCTCAAAAATGCGCCAGATTCTCACATAGGCCAAAGACGTGGACCGCTTTTTGGACGCCAACATCGTGGATATCACCGCCGCAGAATAACCTCGCTTTCTCAATCGCGCCCTCTCAATGGCCAGACCGTAAGCGAGAACCGATCCACTTGAGGCATGAAAAGAGGACCCTGAAGGAGGAGATCCGATCGCTCCGGTAACCGCCATGGAGTCCCGTCCAGCAGCCGCACCAGATCCGCATACCAGGGTCGACGAGGCCAATCGGGAGCCACCAGAAGTACCCTCCCCGGGTGTCGACCTATCTTCTGCACGACTCGACCGATCAAAGCCCACGGAGGAAACACGTAAAGAAGACCGTGTCTTGGCCAAATTTGTAGGAGCGCATCTATGCCCTCCGACATCCTTTCTCTTCGCCTGCTGTAAAAGCGAAGAACTTTTGCGGAAAGAAAGGTCGCCATCAGATCCATTATGGGCGTCCCCCAGCGTTCCACAATTTGATCGAACACCGCGGGATGTAACTGCCATTCCCCGGCATCCACGTGAACTCTGCTGAGAAAATCGGCCATCACATTGTCCTTTCCGGCAATGTGAGCCGCTGAAATCGACGGGAGACGAGGTTCCACCCACCGGAACAACTGATCCGCTTCCTTTGCCATAACGACACTTCCCGTGCCGCCTTGTCGATTGATGTAAGCTACAGTCGCCGAGTTGTCGGACAGAACCCGCACTGCCCGACCCCGAACTAAGTGCTGAAAGGCCTGCAAGGCAAGAAACACCGCCCGAAGCTCTAGGCGATTGATCGACCACGACGCCTCCTTCTCCGACCATAGGCCCTGCGCAAAGTTGCCCTTGCAATGCGCCCCCCAGCCGGCCAGGCTGGCGTCCGTCAACAGAGGTAGCCAATCGGGCTGATCCAGCGGCATCCCGGTCGCCAAGGACTGCGGAGACAACCACCACCTGAGAGACCGCCGAACCGCCAGAGGACAAGGCAGCCTTCGGCTGAGGGGGTCCGCCTGATGAGACCAGCGACTGAGCAGCGCCCTCTGTAACGGTCGCATGTGCACTTTCGCCCAAGGAACCACCTCCAGCGTCGACGTCATGGTACCCAACACTCGCAGGTAGTCCCAGGCTGTTGGTGCTGGGGTGGCTCGGAATTGTCGAATGAGGGCCCGCAAGGCGTTGGCCCGCTTGGAGGGTAGGAACACCTGACCCAAGCACGTGTCGAAACGAACTCCCAGATATTCCAGGTCCTGAGTGGGTTCCAGATGGCTCTTTGCGAAATTGATCACCCAACCCAGACTCTGCAGAAAACGCACCACCTTGTCGGTGACCTGAAGACTTTCCTCCCGTGACTTTGCTCGAATCAACCAATCGTCCAGATACGGATGCACTAGGACCCCCTCGCGCCTCAACGCCGCCGCCACGACCACCATGATCTTCGTGAAGGTCCGTGGAGCCGTCGCCAGGCCGAAAGGAAGCACCCGGAATTGATAATGCCCCCACGGCAGGGCAAAACGCAGAAACTTCTGATGAGCCTCTCGTATGGGAACATGCAAGTACGCCTATGTCAGATCGAGGGAAGTCAAGAATTCTCCGGGACGCACCGCAACAATAACCGACCGCAGGGTCTCCATCCGGAAGTGCGGCACCCGCAAACAGCGGTTGATGGCTTTGAGATCCAGGATAGGCCGCAAGGCCCCTCTTTTCTTGGGTACACCGAAATAAATAGAATAACGACCTATACCGTAGTCGCCTTTGGGGACCTCCACCACCGCTCCTAAAAGCAGCAACCTGCTGAGGGTGGAGGCCACCGCCGCCGACTTTGAAGACCCCTTGCATGGAGAGCGAACAAAGGAGTCCCTCACGGGTCGAGCAAACTCGAGAGCGTAACCGTGTTGAATGATATTGAGCACCCACTGATCCGTGGTAATAAGGGTCCAAGCGGAGAGAAAGTTCCGTAGGCGTCCGCCTATCGAAACACCCTCCGCCGGGACCCGCCGCATCTCATTGTGGCTTGCGAGCAGTGGAGGAAGAGGCAGCAGAAAATCCCCTTGCACCTCCTCTGTAGCCCCGAAACCCCTGCGCCCGGGACTGGAAGCGGCCTCTGGCGAAACCGGCAAAACGAGGGGATCGAAACCGGCGAAAATCACGAGACTGACCCCGAACCGAGGGAGCGGAACGAAGCGGCTTAGGCCGGTCCTCTGGGAGCCGACCCGCCTTGGACTCCCCCAGATCCTTAACCAGCTTATCCAAGTCCTCACCAAAGAGGAGTCCACCTTTGAATGGAAGCTTGCTAAGCCGAGATTTAGAAGGACCGTCAGCCGCCCAGTTCCGGAGCCACACCGAACGTCTGGCTGCTACCACTGAAGCCGTACTATTGGCCAAGGTGCGAATCAAGTCATAATGAACATCCGCCAGATACGCCGCCCCGGTTTCCAAGCGATCCAGGTCCTTCACCTCCTCCTCGTCCAGGTGCGAGGACAGACGAAGTCGCTGAGCCCAGCGCAGACACGCCCGGGCCACCCAAGCGCCACACACTGACGCCTGCAAAGAAATGGAATCAGCCTCAAACGTCTGCCGCAGCAAACCATCTACCTTCCGGTCCTGAGCATCCTTCAAGGCTGCACCACCTTCCACCGGGATAGTGGTCTTCTTTGTGACAGCCGAGACCACGGCATCCACCCGCGGGGCCCGAAAACGTTCCTTATCCGGCTCCGCCAAGGGGTAAAGCCTAGACAAGGTGCGAACTCCGCGCAACCCAGCCTCTGGCTTATCCCACTCATCTGTAATCATCTTGTCCACCACCCGGTGCAAAGGAAAAACTACGTGCGAACGACGCTCCGCTTGAATAACCGGATCCTCGATCTCCGCCTCAGAGGATACCGGCGACGCCATATTCAAAACCTTCAAAGACTCCGAGATGAGGGAAGGCAATTCCTCCCGGCGAAACACTCGCACAATCCTGGCCTGGTCTTCGGGCTCCGGAAGCTCCCCCTCTTCCAGATCTAGAGGGTCCCCTTCCGGATCCCAGACCACTTCAGACCCTTCAGGCCACTCCTCATCAGCCTCTGAGGCCGTCATCTTACGAGCCTTCTTCGGAACCGGCGGAGTAAAGGTTGAAGCACCCCCCGAGCCTCGGGGGACCTCAAGGGCCAGCAGCGGAGCCGACCCCGGCCCCGTGCCTTGTTGCCGCAAGCAAAACGCCTGGTGCATTAACAGTACAAACTCGGGGCTGAAAACCCCGGGCTCCACCGCAAGAGTGGCTGACGATACAGCCGAGGGTCCAGCGGACCCCTCTGTCCGCTGCTCCGTCGCCGCCTGGCGCGTATCCAGCGCAGTAGCCATCTCAGGAAGCTCAGAGATCCCCTCCGGTTCCTTGACCTCCAATCTCTGCTCCATGAGGGAAGAAAGGGTTGCACAGCCCCTGCAGACTTCCAATCCGGATAAAGGACCTCTACGGTCTCCACAAATAATACAGAGGGGCCTCTGTGGCATTGGCCTCAATAATCAAGCTGAAGCCACCCCAGAGAGCACTATTGAGAACCCCCCTGGGATGTCCCAAATCCCGTTGCAAAACGGATGAAGAACCAGCCTGTTTTGAAAAATGAAAGAAAAAACAGAAATAAAAGAAATCCTCAAAAGCCTACGAAATCCTCATGAATGAAACCAAATGACTCTGCACAAGGCAGGAACCCCCGTGGTGCTGAGCCGCACGCTGTGGAAAAAACTACAGCGAAAATGGCCGCCGCGGCAAAAGCCCCGAGGCAAAAAAGGCGCCAAAAGCTGCGATGAGCTTTTCTCCGTCAAAAAAGAACTGCATCGGGGATCCCAACCGACATCAGTCCCCTCCCGTTGCCAAAGGCACCGCTAATGAAAAAAGAAGTCCCCACGTATCTGTAATGCAAAATCTAGCACCAGGAACAACTCCGGAGGCAACGGGAGATGAAGGGCTCTCCCCCGTAGTGTCCGGGGGGAGAGAACTTCTACGGAGCTCAGACTGCCGTTTCCAAAACACCAGAAAAAAAGAAGGAAAGATGAAAGCAAGAAAGAAAAAGAAAATGACTGCTAAGAGAATGCTAATAGAGGCAGATCTGATCGGAGGAGAGACAGGAGGCTCCAATAGCGCTGAGCACTGACCCCTCCTCCCGCCTAACAGGCTGAATAAAATTTAAAGAAAACAGCACCCAACAATGCCCCAAAATGCAAAAGGGACTAAAACAAACCAATTAAATCAACCTAGCTCCTTATTAATTCTCACAGTGAGCCCCACTTCTGGGCTCAAACGTCCTCCTGCTGCAAGGAGACTGGTCACACTGGAAGTAGGAGGGAAGCTGACAGGATATATCCAGTGATGTCATGAATTTGCATATGCCAGTCTCCTAGCTGCAGGATGAGGTTGACAACCCAGAAGTTGAGGACTGCACTGAGGAGAGCTAAGGAAATTATTGTCAGCAGCTGTGTCTGGTGTGAATGAACTACATTGCCCACAATACCTTGCAAATCATATAGAAATATGCACTTGCCAAGAGTGTGAAGATTCTCACCCAGGCAGCCGTCTGACAAGGTCCTGGAAAAAAGACAGGTAAATACACCTCCTGGCTCAGATGAAAAGGTGAGACCACTTTAAGCATAAAGTACGGATTGGTCCTGAGGACTACCTTGTCATGATGGAACCTTGTATAAGGAGGATTAGCCACCAAGGCTTGCAGCTCACTGATGCGGCGAGCTGAAGTGACTGCAATGAGAAAAATAACCTTCCAGGAAAGGAATTTCAAGGAGGTAGTGGCTAAGGGTTCAAAGGGTGGCTGCATAAGCTGGCCAAAAACAAGATTCAAGTCCCATGCCACTGGGAGGTTTAGTTAAAAGAAGGCCTCTCATGAATCTTGCTATAAGAGGATGAGAGGAAATAGGCTGTCCATTGAGAGGTTTAAGGGATGCTGCAATAGCACTCAAATGGACTCTTACTGAATTTGTTTTAAGACCTGCATGGGATAAATGCAGCAAATACTCTAGTAAAGAAATCAGAGGTATTGCAAGAGGGTTAAGACCCTTCTCTGCACACCAAATGGTAAACCTTTTCCATTTAAAAGCATAGGAACGTCTAGTGGAAGGCTTTCTGGAAGCATGAAGGATATCCTTCACTTGCTGAGAAAGATGCAAATCTTGAAGGTCTAGGCCTTCAGCAACCAGGCTCTGAGGTAAAGAGACTGGGGATTTGGGTGCCACAACGTTCCCTCCTCCTGGGACAGGAGGTCTGGAGCAGATCCCAAGTCCAGGGAGGGAGCTTGAGAGAGATGCAGAAGTAGAGGGTACCACACTTGGCGTGGCCAATGTGGTGCTATGAGGATCATAGACCCCTTGTCTCTCTGAAATTTGAACAGTGTCTTGGGAATTAGGGAAATGGGTGGAAAGGCATAGAGGAAGTCTTGCCCCCAATGAAGGAGGAAGGCATCCCTGGCCTGAACTCCCTGACACGGAATCCTGGAACAGAACCGGGGAAGTTTGGCATTCCACGGACTTGCAAACAGGTCTATGTCTGGGGTTCCCCAAATTCGGAAGATCCTGGCTATCTGGTCCCCATGGAGGGACCATTTGTGGAAGGAGAACTCGACTGAGTCTGTCTGCCCAAGAGTTTTGAACCCCAGGAAGATACACTGCCATGAGATGAATTTGATGCTCTCTGGCGAAGGCCCACAATCTCAAAGCTTCATTGGAAAGCGACAGAGAGCCAGTCCCGCCCTGCTTGTTCACGTAGAACATGGCTACTTGGTTGTCCATGTGGATGAGGACTGTCTTGTAGCTGAGCAGGGTGTGGAAGACTGAGAGCTAGAAAAATTGCTCTGAGCTCTAAGAGGTTGATATGTAGAGATGTCTCCTGTGGAGACCAGATGCCTTGAGTGGAGAGATCTTGTAGATGAGCTCCCCAACCCCTTGGAGAGGCATCTGTTGTAAGGGTTGCTTGGGGTAACACCTGTTGAAAGGGGGACCCCCGCAACAGATTTTGAGTGGACTTCCACCACTGGAGAGAGCAAAAGAGGCGACTGGAGGTTGCTATTTTGTCTGACAGGCACCCTGATGCCTGGGTCCATTGGGTGGACAGAGTCCACTGAGCTGCCCTCATGTGAAGGCGAGCGTAAGGAACCACATGCACAGTGGATGCCATGTGGCCTAACAGTTGTAACATCTCTCGAGCAGTTAAATGGGATTTTAACTGAATTTGTGAGGCTAACTGCACCAAGCGTAGGCAACGGGCCAGGGGAAGATAGGCCCTTGCAGTTGTGGTATCCAGCAAGGCCCCTATGAACTCTAAAGACTGAGTAGGGGTGAGATGGGATTTTGTGATGTTTATTGCAAGTCCCAGATACTGAAGAACACGCCTTGTGCAGGCTAGGGAAGTCTGGGCCTCTGACTGGGATGGAGCTCGGATGAGCCAGTCGTCCAGATATGGGAATACGAATATCCCTAGAGTGCGCAGAAATGCAGCTACTACTGCCATGCATTTTGTGAACACTCTTGGTGCAGAGGCCAGACCGAAAGGAAGCACTCTGTATTGGTAGTGCTTTCCTCGATAAAGGAACCGAAGGAACCTTCTGTGTGTTGGATGTATGAGGACATGGGTGTACGCATCCTTGAGGTCTAGAGAACAAAGCCAATCCTGACTCTGAAGTTATGGAAGGAGAGCACCGAGAGAAATCATCTTGAATTTCTCCTTGCATAGAAACTTGTTAAATTTTTCTGAGATCTAATATGGGTCTGTAGCCCCCTGTTTTCTTTGGGATAAGAAAGTAGGGGGAGTAGAACCCTGAGCCCTGTTGAAGAAGGGGTACTTCTTCTATTGCTCCTTGGGCAAGAAGGGTAGCAATCTCCTGACCCAGAAGGTCGAGGAGAGATGTTGGAGAATTGAACTGTCTCACCATGGTGTGAGGAGGAAGGTTTAAGAAATGAAGCTTGTACCCCTCCCTTATGATGGAGAGGGTCCATTATTCTGCTGTGATTTGTTCCCACCTGGGAGCAAAGTGAGCTAACCTTCCTGGAATGGTGAGAGGCTCTGGTTCTTTTAGAGCCAGAAAGGCTAAGTTCTCTAGTTGAAAGTCAAAGGCCCTGAGGAGGCTGAGGCTGTTGGGCCGTAGCAGCCCTTGCAGCCTTAGGCTTGGCCTGTTTAGGTTGTTGCTGTCGCTTTGCAGCAAAACGACCTGCAGAAGATGCCTGTTGACCATAAACAGGATAATATCTCCCCTTTTTGGGAAAAAGACCCTTTTTGAACAACCTTTTCTTAACAGGAGCAGAAGTAGACTTTGAAAGTCTATCTAAAGCAGAATTTTCAGCATCCATCTGAGTGGCCTTTGCTTGCCAATCTTTGCCAAAAAGGTTTTCACCTGTACAAGGAAGATTTCCTGGTCCATCCTGAACCCAGGGTTCCAAATCAGAAGCTTGTAGCCAAGCAACTCTGTGTGCACCTATGGCAATAGCCGAGGCTCTGCTAGCACATTCAAAAGAGTCAAAGGCTGCATGGCTGGAAAACTTGGAAACATCCTGGGCATGTTTAAGCCAGGTGAGAAACTCCTCTCTTTTATCTTCTGAAACAAAAGGAGATAAAGTTTGCAGGTCATCTGTAACTTCTTTTAGAAACATCCCCATATAGAGACTATAGGAGTTGATTCTAGCAGCAAGCATATTGGCCTGGAAAATTCTCCTGCCAAAAGCATCTAAGGTTCTGCATTCTCTTCCTGGAGGATTACATGAGTGCCTTTTTGCACTCTTTATCCTCTTCATAGCAGACTCCACCACAATAGAGTGGTGAGGAAGCTGAGTCTTATGAAAGCCAGGACAAGGAGGAACACGGTATATGGTGTCCAACCTATGAGAATGAAGGGAGGTGGTGAGAGGTGTCTCCCATATGCCCAACATGTGATCATAAAGGATCTCATGAATTGGTAAAGTAGCTGCCTCTTTAGGAGCCTTAGGATATTGTAAGATATCCAATTTTTTGGCTCTAGGCTCTACCTCAGGGGCCACTGAAATGGAGAGGCCCCTGGCCACTTCCCTAATGAAGTCTTGAAAAGACAAGTCTTCTGGAGGAGACATTCTTCTTTTTGGAGAAGAGGGCTCCTGAGGAAGGAGTACCGATGCTTCGACAGAAACCTCTGATTCATCAGAGTCTTCAGAGTAATCGAAGTATCGCCTGTCTGGATGCTCCTGCAGAGCCCGATATGCGTACTGAGTGGTATCGACATCAGGAGTGATCGGTACCGATTCGGTACCGATGGGCATCACAGAGCAGGGTACCGCTGCAGTCGACACCGAGGCCGATGTCGATGATATCGGTGCCGGTGTCGGAACCAGTACCGACAACGGAGTTTGTTGCGGTACTGGAGGCGTCGCAGCTTGTATGAATGCCGTAATGGCATGCTGCATGGTCAGAATATTCTGATCCATCGACGCCACCAACGTCTGGATGTTGGTACCAGTGGGAACCACCGGTACCCCAGAACATGGCAACAGGTGATCGGTCGAGGCTGAGCCATCGATGTCAACCTGTGACCCCATAGATAAAGCTTTGGAAGCCGGAGCATCCCACCGGGGTAATTTTGCCGGTGCGGATTCCTCCAGAGCAAGCCCGGAGGCATCTCGATACTTAGAGGGAGATCTACCCTTCGAGGACCGGCTGGACTTGAGTTTGGTTACCTGAGATCCATGGGAGGAAGCAGCAGCCCTGGAAGACGTCGATGCTACCGAAGCTGCGTCAGAAGGAAATAGGGTACTGAGCTTGGCTGCTCGATTCTGTAGACCTCTTTTAGACATCATGGAACAGGACTCACAATCCGTGATGGAGTGGTCAGGACCCAAACATTTTAGACACCAGTCATGGGTGTCAGTGACAGAAATAGTGCCGCTGCACTTCATGCACTTTTTAAACCCGGAAGCCGGCTTTTCCATAAGGAAAAAATTTCCTAGGCCTAAGGCCAAAAGAAAAATGCACAGAAGTGAAAATAGTACTTTTTTTTTTTACTTTTTTTTTTTAAGAAGAAAGAAAGAAAGACCGGCGGTACCGGTCCGACGTCGAAGAAAGCACAGTTACTTACCTGTAACAGGTGATCTCTGGGAACAGCAGGAATAAGTCTTCACATATGGGTACGTCAGTACCAACGGAGTCTGCGCGGGAACGCTTCCCCGCTTCCAATCAGAAAGCTTTTGGAAGCATCCCACCACGCCTGCGTGCTGCCTTCCCGCCCTTCCCAACTGTCTCTCCCTCAGTTAAGTTTTAAGCTGAGACAAAGAGAGAGAGAGAGAGGAAAGGAAAGATAGAGAGATACAACTCCTAGGGGAGGTGGGTGGGTTGTGAAGACTTATTCCTGATGTTCCCAGAGATCACCTGTTACAGGTAAGTAACTGTGCTATCTCCAGGAACAAGCAGGAATGAGTCTTCACATATGGGGACTCCCAAGCTAAGATGCCTGGAGCCCTAGCATGTTGGGATTTGAAAACATGCTACACCTCATATGGCCAGGCATCCTGAGGATGGAGGGTAGGAGTTGAAATAGAAAGGAGCTGTAGAAAAAAGCTAACCTAAGATAGGACTACAGGCAAGGAGTCCTTGTATGTATGATAATTATCATGAATATATATTGAAATGAACAATTGCAATATGGACCTCACCTACTGGATTGCAGGAAACAGAGAGGCTCATGGAATCCACTGGGGATCCAGTAGAGGAATCTTCAAGGTGACCTCACTGAAGTGAAGGTGAAGGTCAAAATCTGGAAGAGAAAGGTGACCTCAGGATTCAACTGGGGTAGTACAAAAACGGCAGGTCTTCAGTGGGAAGCTTTATGGAAAAAGCTGCTAACTCTTTTGGCTGCAGAGTTATTCACACTTAGGAGCAAAAGAGGAAGACTGACCGATTTGGACAAACTGGCCTAGTCCCTGAGGGAAGAAGGGGTACGGAAAAAAACCCGTATTCCCAGGGAAAAGATAGGTGTCTGAGGATTTGGAACCTCAGATGTACTGAAGATCCGCCATGTCTTTCCGAACTGGTGAGAGGTAGGAAAGATATTGGAGCATGGAGCTTCAGGAATACCTAACCCTTAGGGTTATGATAGGAGCTGTCAGTACCACAGGAGTGGTAGTGTGTGTAGCACCCCAAACATGCTGTGGAACAGCATGGACGTGGGTAAAGCCCACTGTTTGGAACATATAGGAGGGTAGAACCTATATGAGCATAGACAGTTAGATAGATAAGTATGTAAATACATATCTACCTATAATAAAGTATCTCGGCAGATACACATGTGGATGGATGGCTAGACAGATCTATAGTGAGATCTAGTTGGGCATAACATATGCACACACAGCTGACCGACGATAGAGATAGAGATAGAGATATATGAATATGAATATATAGGTCGAAAGATAAATGTCTGCAATTAAGCAGACAGAGATATGCCTATAAGTACATTCACATGAGGGATGTGAAGAGGAAAGATTCATCTGATAACAAGAAGGAAGAACCTACTTGAGAAGATATAAAGGAGAATCTATTCCCCCTGGTTATGATGGGAATGCTATCCAGTGAAATAAGCAGGATGGTTACGTGAAAAAACAGTCAGTAAGCAGCAAGTCCTGAGTCTTGTAGAACTCTAGCATGGTAAAGGGACAGAGAACGCATAAGAATGAGATACCAGGTTGACCCACTTGAGGGACAAAAAGGGTATCATGCGTTCTTTAGTTAAATATGTGCTGTCCTGAAGGATTAGGATACCATGAGGACAAGCTGCAAGGAAAAAAGAGCATATTCCCTGTAGGAATTGACCACTCTTTAGGCTTTCACGTAGAGAAGGCTTATGTCCTTTGTTTTAAAAGGAAATAGTAGGGTATGAAGAACCCTCACAGTCATGGGGGGCATGACTGAGGAAGCCTTTTTTTCAACCATGTAGGATAGTCATTAGAGAAAAAAACCCATGCTCTCTAGCAAGGGCCCATAGTGGAAAGCTTCTCTGTAAAATTGCAGAGAGCATTATGCAGGAGAATTGGGAGATAGAACTGGCTGTTGGAAAAGCCAGCAGCCACGTCAACTATGCTGCCGAATCCAAAGGAATTGGAGATGGCGAGAATAGAAGATAGTGTGATAAGCCTGTAGTGATAAGGATTGTCCAAGAAAGATGTATGCACTGTCTTGGAATCACTACTAAGGCCAGACAGAAAGTGGTGGAGGACAACTGTGTATACTTGTGGAAAAGTACCAGAGGTCCAATCACTAAAGCTCCTGCATGGGCAGCTGCCGATAAGACAGCAGAGAGAATCTTTCTGTGTAAAACAGAAAGAACAGACAGAACAAGAGTAAGAAATCTCTGTCCCTGTCTGATGAGCTGCCCAAGCAAAAAGAAGGGAGTTTATTCGAGAGAAAAAACTCCACACTGGAATGGAAAGACTAGAAAGGCTGAAGAAGCAGCCCTCCAGTGCAAAGGTACCACTCTTACAGGGGAAAAAACTGGATAAGAGGGTAGAGGAACAAGAGCTGAAAAGTGACTTACCATGTGGTAAGTCTGTAGAAGGAAAGAATTCATGTTGGTACAGAAAACTATCATGTGATAGTTGTTAAATCCCTCTTCTTAGCAGGAAGAGGAGGAGAAAGCTGTGACCCATAGACATGAATATCCTGACAGCTCAGTATATCTAGGAGAACTGGATGCCATGCGTAAAGTTTAGAATGAAAACAGTGAAAAACTTCTGCTGAGAAGAAGTCAACTGTAGGTTCTAAACTCCAAGAGGCAGAAAACAGATTAATCAGAACCCTATGGTTGCTGGGTTTGTTTAGCCTGGCGAGAGTTTGGATTCTTCAGACCAGGGCGATGTTTCCCCTGCTTGGGAACATCTGTATGATGGGCAGGAGAAGAGTAAAACCTTCTCCTCCTAGGGAAAGAAGGTTTGGTAGGGCATTTCCTACCTACTGGGGAAGGAGAAGGCTTAGGATAGCTTTCAGAAACAGGGAAGTCAGTGGACCACTGAGCAACCTGATGTAAAGACTCCTTATTGAAGAGATTTTCTCCAGTGCAAGGAGTATTACCCAGTCTTTGTTGTGCCCATTTGTTTAAGTCTGAAGCTTGGAGCCAGGATCTACGTCGTGACCCTATGGCTATAGCAGAAGTTCTGCTAACAGACTCAAAAGAGTCTAGGGAAGCACGAGTAAGAAACCAAGAGATACTTTGAATATGACTAAGTAGTAAGGAATAGTCTGCAGTCTTGGGCTCTGAAAGAAAAGGAGTCAAAAGATATAATTTCTTTCTGACCTCCTGAAGAGACAGACTCATATAAAAAATATATGAGAGAATCCTTGCTGACAGCATGGATGTCTGGAAGGTTTGATGTCCAAAGGCATCTAGTGTCCTAGACTCACGACCTGGTGGGTAAGAAGAGTGCTTCTTCTTACTTTTCACCTTCCTCATTGCTGATTCCACCACAATGGAATGATGGGGAAGTTGAGTCTTTTGAAACCCTGGAGAGGGGGGCACCTGATACAGAAGATCAGTTGCTCTAGAAGGTGAGGGTACCTTTAAAGGTGCTTCACACATTCTTAGAAGAAGATCCTGCAAGAAATGATGCAAAGGAAGCATTATGTTTTCCTTTTCTTCAGTAGAAACAGAGCCTTGTGTAGGATCATGGTCAGGGATAGGAATGGCAAGAGATCTTGCCATATCCAGAAGGAAATTCTGAAAAGAAGGATCTCCAAAGAGAACCGTCCCTGGACAGGCTAGACCTGAAGAACTAGCCTGGGCACCGGAGGATCTACTTGAGTATATAGGAATATAAGATCTTGCACGGTGCAACAAAGGATCCTTAAGGGATGGATGCTGGTACTGGAGGTCAGGACCTGTGACAGTCAGTACTGCATCGTCCATGCCAGGTATCGACTCCAAACTTGGTATAGAAAGGAGCGACCCTGGTGAAAGAAGCATGGAAGGAGCTGGCCCCGATGCTACTGCGGATACCGGTACCGATACCGATACCGGTAGCACTGTCGGAATCGAAGGCGACACCGACATCGGAGCAGTCATCGGTGGCAGCTCAATCGGTACCGAGGTAACCGAACGCCTTTGGTAATCACCCTTGGTACCGAGCGTCCGGTACCGGTAAGTATCAGTACCGAGGCGTGTCGGTACCCAGTCTTCCAGACTAGAGATCGATTCCAGACTCGGCATCGAAGGAAGCGAGTCTATCGATGCATGTCTAGAGGGTACCGACGTCAGTGGTAGTATCGGCATTGATGCCGATACGGGAAAGTCAATCTGGAGCATATCCACCGGTCCTGAAGGTACCGAGAAAGCCAGATGACGATCCCTGGTGAGGAGTGTAACGTCCAACACCAGTGCCGATGCCGGGGTATCGGTACCGCTCGAAGCGGATGCCACCACCGAGCATGGCTCAGGTATGTTCTGTGAGGGGTGAGCCCCAGGAATAACCTGAAACCCCTCATAGGCTTTAGAGGCCGAAGACTCCCGCTGGGGTTTTGAAGCCAATGGACCCTCGAGGGCAAGGCCGGAGTCATCTTCATGCTGTGCATGAGACCTACCACTCGAGGGTTGGCTAGTCTTAACAGACTGTTTGTGGGTTACCTGATCCTGTGTAGAAGAAGAAACGGTCGGTGCCCTGACACTGGAAGGGAACCTGGTATCGAGGGAAACTCGATGTTGAAAATCTCTTCTCACAATACTGTGGCCCGAGGGCTCCGGAGGAAAATGGTCAGGACCCAAACAGGTTAGACACCAGTTTTTGGAGTCTAAAAATAAAGCTGTACCGCCATAGCTTAAACATTTCTTAGAGAAAGAGGCTGGCGGCTCCATGAGGGACATGAACAGGCCTAGAAGGCCTAAAAAATTTAAGACAAAAAACTGAGGGAAAATATTCCCTGAATTTCAGAAAAAGAATAAACACCGGCGGTACCGGTGGAGTCGGGGAGACAGCCGTGACCACAAGAAAACAAAAGAACTAAAGAAGAATTTTCTGCGGTGACAGGAGGACGTCCTGCCGGCTCCGCGGAAAAATGAAAACTGAGGAGAGACAGTTGGGAAGGGCGGGAAGGCAGCACGCAGGCATGGTGGGATGCTTCCAAAAGCTTTCTGATTGGAAGCTGGGAAGCGTTCCCGTGCAGACTCCGTCGGTACCGACGCACCCATATGTGAAGACTCATTCCTGCTTGTTCCTGGAGATGGCAGACGCGCGACCAAAGAAATAAAATAGAATAAAGAACTTCTTCAGCGGTGACAGGAACACGACCTGCTGGCTCCGCAGAAAAGAAGAACTGGAGAGAGGCGGTAGGGAAAGACGGGAAGGCAGCGCGCAGACGCTGTGGGATGCTCCCAAAAGCTTTCCTTTTGGATGCTGGGGAGCGTTCCCGCGCAGGCTCCGTCGGTACCGACGATACCCATATGTGAAGACTCATTCCTGCTTGTTCCTGGAGATGATTGTTTAACACCTTCATCTGCTGGAGACAAGAGAAAATACTGACTAGGTCCTCTAGGGGCACTCCTATGTCACCCAGAACCCAACCAAAAACAACTCTGGAGTGTTTTTTCTCTGTCTCCAACATCTGCTGGCAGGGGGACATAACCCGCTTGTCTGGACTGGTCTAGCAGTATGAACTGGAAGCGGTAGTAGTGCAACAGCTTACTGCATTTCTAGAAGGGCTGCTTACTGGAGTGGGCTATGCCGCAGTACAGTATTTAGAGTTCTCCGAGGTGCTATTTTCCATGGCTCATCTGTGTGTATTTGTGCCTGGTCTTTATGCTGTTTAAAGGCTTGCTGGGTGGTTTGGCTGGCATTCTGTCCACTATTTATGAGGACTCAATTTGTTCTTCTATTGACAGCCAGTGATAAAAGACTGCATATTGTATCTATCAATGTTAGAGCGCTAAGGCATCCAATCAAAAGTTTCAAAATCTTGCAATATTTGAGAGACACTTAAGGGCTGATATCTGTATGTTACAGGAAACCCATCTGTCTAATCTGGAGTCTTGGAAGCTAAGATGGAGATGGATGTGGCACTGCTTATGCTCTACAGCACTAGGCCAAAAGAATGGCATTACCATACTGATCAGCAAAAGCTCTGGAAGCAAAGAATATCTTCATCTTGTGAGTTTAATACGAAGCCCTATCATTCAGTATTTACGCCCCAGTGGTGGATTGCCCAGGATTTCTTCTTGGGACTAGCATCCAAGTGGCAGATGCAATCAACCCCTAGGGTGACTGGAGTTAACTTTAGTCTCATATCGGATCCTTTTTTTGGGGATCAGTCAAGGGCTTAACCTTTGAGCTCTAATGTCCAGTTGGTCTCAAAAGTCTGCCATGACTAAGGTAGGCTTAGCACCGTCATCATCCCTTTGTTTTCTTAAACAAACAAATATTCTAAGCAACCACTAATGGTCTGACGACAAGGCAAAAGTAACAAATCAGAGTTGCAGGAACTACACCAGTGGTTCTCAATCCTGTCCTCTAGGACCCCTAGTCCAGTTGGGTTTTCAGGGTATCTACAATGAATATGCATGAGATAGATCTGCATGGCTTGCAGGTCCCAGAGGACTGGGTTAAGAACCACTGAACTATACTATCAGATTCAGAGGTCTCCAAAATAGCAAAAACATTCAAAACAATCTGAAAACCATTATCAGGAGGTCCACTCGAATCCTTCATGGCAGGTACCAAAGAATACAAACGGATCAATGATGATGCCACTCCAGTGGGAACCCCAAACTTTCAGTCAAATAACTTGTGAACATATCTTTAGGCGAAACAAATGAAGATTTAGGAAAGTTAATCAGTCTTAAGTTAGCAGAATGAACCGAGTTCTCCAACTATTCAAACTTAGATTTAACCAAAGTTATATCCTTTATAACTACTTCACTAGAATTCTCCACACACTGAAGTCTAGTTTAAACCACCGTGAGAGTCCATTGGTTACCAGCCAGCTCTTCCATATTTTTTGCAATAGCAGCCATGTTGCTTTGAAGCTGCACTGAGAGTAAATGCTTGAGCTCTAGGACCAAAAGGATGAAAGAAAAGCAAACAGAACCACTAGTTTCAGTTGGAGAAGCAGTATTACTTCCAACCACGTCGGCAGATGTCCCTTGTGCCTGGTCATGCACAGCTGGCAAATCCCACAGGAGTATGTCTACACTCACGCTCACCTCATGCATCACCACCTCTCGGGGCATGGCACTCTCATACATCGGTGAGCCGAGTACACGGCGATGCTCCAAACATAAAGGAAGGAAGTGTTAAGCTGCCGCCCTTCAAGTATTACAATTTGCTTTGTTTGTTAAGACCACTTCACAATATACTGCTTGGTACTGAGAGCTGATCAGTAAGCAACTTTAATCCTCTTCTTCAGCGTACCAGTGAGCATCTTGCTTACTGATCAGCTCTCAGTACCTTCCCACAGACTATTTGCTGCATGCCCCCAGCAAGTGATTTGCTGGCAGAATGACGCAGCTCGGTATACCTTCAGAACATTTGGACTTTCAGAAAGCCTTCGACAAGGTCCCTCATCAGAGACTTTTGGCAAAATTAAAAAGTCATGGGATAGGAGACAGTGTACTATTGTGGATCAGGAACTGGTTAAAAGATAGAAAGCAGAGGGTAGGGCTAAATGGCCAATTTTCCCAATGGAGAAAGTGAATAGTGGAGTAACCCAGGGATCTGTGCTGGGTCCGCTGCTTTTTAACATATTCATAAATGACCTGGAAATGGGAATAACTAGTGAGGTTATCAAATTTGTAGATGACACAAAACTATTCAAAGTTGTTAAAACCCATGAGGATTATGGAAAAATGCAAGAGGATATAGTAATTAGATCTTACCTGCTAATTGCTGTTCTTGAAGGAACGACAGTCCAGTCCCTTCACTTCTGGGTTGCGTAACCCTTCCAGCAGCTTGGAGGCTGAGCCCATCTTTTTGGGGGATGGAGCGGTATAAATACCACTGGGACCACCCACCCACTCCAGTATTCGATTGAAAAAGCAGATCTAACAAACTCTTACTGGAAACTTAACTATAACAAACTCAAACCTATGCAACAGGCATATATATTGAAAAATTTTTTTTTTTTTTTTTAATGGAAAACCAAGGAGAGGAGGCCTGGGAATAGCCTGAGGAGATGTCTGCTTCTACCCGAGCCGGCTTCCTCCCGGACTTCTTCCTGCCGTACCGGAGCTACGGCCCCAACGATGCCTTGCCCTGAACCCGAGGTGTGAAACGGTTGCCGGAACGGGTGGGATCAGGGACTGGACTGTCGTTCCTTCAGGAACAGCAATTAGCAGGTAAGATCTAATTACTATTTCCTTATCGTCACTCCAGTCCAGTCCCTTCACTTCTGGGAAGTACCAGAGCAGTTCACCCCTGGGAGGGTTCCGGCATACCGGACTGAAGAACCGCTAGCCCGAACCGGGCGTCCGCTGCACTCTGCACGTCCAACCTATAGTGCTTGGAGAAGGTATGCAGCGATGACCAAGTCGCTGCCCTACAGATGTCCAGCGGAGGTACCAGGGAGAATTCCGCCCAAGAGGCCGCCTGAGCCCTAGTGGAGTGGGCCCGCAGCCCCATCGGAACCTGCTTCCTCTTCAGGATGTAAGCGGAGGCAATCGCCTCTCTGATCCACCTGGAGATGGAAGCCTTGGCCGCCGCCTCCCCTTTGTGCGGCCCTCCAAACTGGATGAATAGACGGTTGGACTTTCGGAATGGCGCTGTGCGCGAAAGGTAACGTTTCAAGATTCTCTGGACGTCTAGAAGACGCAGCCTGTCGTCTTTACCTATCTGCCCCTTAGACGCTAAGACTGGCAGGGTAACTGTCTGGTTCACATGAAAAGGAGAGATAACCTTGGGTAAGAAGGACGGTACTGTACACAGAACCACCTTGTCCCTGAGAAAGGCCAGGAAGGGGGGCTGGGACGAGAGTGCCTGCAATTCTGAGACCCTTCTGGCCGAGCAAATGGCGACCAGGAAGACTGTCTTTAGAGTTAAATCCTTTAAGGAGGCTCTCTTCACTGGCTCGAAGGGTTCCCGACCAAGGCACTTAGCACTAAGTTGAGATCCCAAGGAGGGATGACCGATCTCCGTTGCGGACGTAGCCGACTAACCGCTCGTAGGAACCTGGCAACGTCCGGGTGCGCCCCTAAGGGTCTGCCCCGGACCTTTCCTCTATAGCAAGATATAGCCGCCAACTGAACCCGCAAGGAGCTATGCGCCAGGCCCTTTTCGAAGCCTGCTTGCAAGAAGTCCAGAATCTCCGGAACCGAGGCCGAAAGCGGTTTCCGACGATGCTCCGCGCACCAAGCTTCGAAGATGCGCCAAACTCTTACATAAGAAAGACAGGTCGAGCGCTTTTTGGCCTTCAGAAGAGTCGAGATTACCGCTCCTGAGTATCCTCGTTTTAGCAGCCGCGCCCTCTCAATAGCCAGGCCGTAAGCGAGAACCGATCCACGTGAGGCATCCGGACCGGACCCTGCCTCAGCAGGTCCCTTTTGAAAGGGAGCCGCCAAGGACGGTCGGCGAGCAGCCTGATCAGATCGGCATACCATGGGCGGCGAGGCCAATCCGGAGCTATGAGAATTACCAAGCCATGGTGAGACTCTACCCGTTGGAGAACTTTCCCGATCATAGCCCAAGGGGGGAATACATAGAGAAGACCCTCCGAAGGCCACTTTTGAGACAGGGCATCTAAGCCTTCGGACATCCTTTCCTTCCTTCGGCTGAAGAATCTGTCCACCTTGGCTGTAGAGAACCGTGCCATGAGGTCCATGACTGGGCAGCCCCAAAGGGCTACTATCTGGTTGAAGGTCTCTTGTTCCAGCTCCCATTCCCCGTGGTCTACCTTGCACCTGCTGAGGAAGTCAGCCGTGACGTTGTCCTCTCCCGCCACATGCTGCGCTGACAGAGCTAGAAGCCGGGACTCCGCCCACTGGAAAAGAGAGTCCGCCTCCTTCTCTAAGGCGCGACTGCTGGTGCCTCCCTGGTGGTTGATGTAGGCCACCGCGGTGACATTGTCGGAGAGAACTCGAATAGCCTTTCCCTGCACTAATATCCTGAATGCCTTGAGAGCCAGAGTGACAGCCCGCAATTCCAGTCTGTTGATGGGCCACTGTGATTCCAACTGTGACCAGAGACCCTGGACGAACTGGTCCTCGCAGTGCGCTCCCCAGCCTGTCAGGCTGGCATCCGTCGTTAACAACAACCACTGATGGGGATCGAGGGGCATTCCGCGGTCCAGGTTCTTCGGGCACCTCCACCATTGTAGGGACTGCTTGGTCCGTGGAGCGCAAGGTAACTGCATCGAAAGGGGCTGATGCTGAGGAGACCAACGACGCAATAGCGCCCGCTGCAGCGGTCGCATGTGGGCCCTGGCCCATGGCACCGCCTCTATTGATGCCGCCATAGTTCCCAGAACTTGGAGATAATGCCAGGCTGAGGGATTTCTTCTGGCCAGGAACTGCGTGATTAGAATCCTTAGATCTCTTGACCTTGACCGGGACAGGAACACCCTGCCCCTGAGGGTGTCGAATCTTGCTCCGAGATACTCGAGTTCCTGAGAGGGAGTCAACCTGCTCTTTGTCCGGTTGATGACCCACCCCAACTCCTCTAAGACCTGAATCACTCTGGCCGTTGCCGAGTGGCTCTCCGGAGCTGACTTTGCGCGGATTAGCCAGTCGTCCAAGTAGGGGTGTACTAATATGCCTTCCTTCCTTAGGAAGGCCGCCACTACGACCATTACCTTGGTGAACGTCCTGGGAGCCGTGGCAAGGCCAAAAGGCAAGGCCTGGAACTGAAAGTGGCCTCTTGGTACGCGAATCTCAGGAATTGTTGATGGGACTTCCTGACCGGGATGTGCAAGTAGGCTTCCGTCAAGTCGAGGGAAGTGAGGAACTCCCCTCCTCTCACGGCCGCTATGACTGAACGTAGGGTCTCCATCCGAAAGTGAGGTACCCTGAGGCAGCGGTTGACTTGTTTTAGATCTAGGATTGGCCGAAAGGAGTCCTCCCTTTTCGGGACCACAAAGTAAATCGAGTACCGACCGGATCCGTATTGGTCTGGGGGTACTGGAATTACCGCCCCTAAGTCTATTAGACGGGCAAGAGTAGACTCGATCGCTGCCCTTTTTGCTGGAGCTCCACAGGGCGACTGAACAAAGGCCGGTGGGATTTGCTTTGCGAATTCTAGCGCGTAACCTTCTCTGATCACCTCTAGAACCCATTGATCGGACGTGACCCGGGTCCAGGCGGGGAGAAACAGCCTCAGGCGGCCGCCTACCGGCCGTCCTTCCCCCTGGACCCCCGACACCTCATTGTTGCTTCCTAGGGCCCGAGAAGGAGGAGGAAGAGGAGGAGGAGGAAGCTCCAAACCCCCGACCTGCCCCTCGAAAACCTCTGAAACCTTGTCCCTTAGAGGGAAACCGGCCCCTGGAAAAGGGGTTTGATCTGGCGGTCCGAAATCTCCGCGTCTCCCTAGGCTGAGTGCGCACAGGGGCTTGGGAGCGGCCTAGTCTCGGTCTATCTTCCGGAAGCCTCCCTCCTTTAGACTCGCCCAGATCCTTGACCAGCTTCTCCAGATCCTCCCCGAATAAAAGTTTCCCTTTAAAAGGGAGTCGACTTAGCCGCGCCTTCGAGGACGCATCAGCTGCCCAATTACGTAGCCACAGATAACGCCTAGCCGCCACCACCGAGGCCATGTTCTTGGCTAGGCTTCTGATGAGGTCATACTGACTATCCGCCAAGTAGGCTGCGCCGGATTCCACTTTGGCGGAGTTTGCCTGGATCTCGGCCGAAGAGTCCTCTGACTGAAGCTGCTGAGCCCATCTTAGGCAGGCTCGAGCTACCCAGGCTCCTGACACGGAGGCCTGTAATGCAAGGGCACTTACATCAAAGGCTTGTTTCAGGAGTGTATCCAGCTTCCTGTCCTGTGCGTCTTTTAAGGCTGAACTGCCCTCAACTGGGATAGTCGTCTTCTTAGTGACTGCAGATACCGCTGCATCCACCCTGGGTGATTTTAGCAGTTCCTTATCTGACTCTGGGAGAGGGTATAGGCGGGACATGGCTCGGACTCCTCTTAGACTGGATTCCGGTTGGTCCCATTCTTCCTGGATCATCTGGCGTACTACTCTGTGGACCGGAAAGACCTTCTGGGATTTCCTAATGGCCTGTATTAAGGGGTCCTCCAATGCCTCCTCCTGTGATGGTACATCTGAGGCCACATTGAGTACTTTTAAGGATTCATTAATTAGCGCCGGAAGCTCCTCTCGCCTAAAGACCCTAACTATCCGAGATTGATCTTCTTCCGGGATCTCTCCTTCTTCCAGCTCCTCCTCATCCTCGTCCAAATCCTTCACCGAACCCTCCTCCTCCGGAGTCCCCTGGGAAAAAGACGGTAGGAGGTCTTCCCCGTCCAGCCGCTGACGCTTAGCAGGGATGCTGGATTCTGGATTGATCGCCCCTAGGAGTCTGGATGATCTCTCTTCCCCTGGTGTGGTCACCTCATCTGCCCCTAGGCCCTGCTTGCGCAGGCAGTAGGCCTTATGGAGTAACAGGATGAAGTCAGGGGAGAAAAATTCTCCGTCCCCTCCTGCACTCGAGGGAGGGAGAGGAGGAAGCAGAGGAGGCGTGGGTAGCTCAGAGGGGGTAGAGACCGAACCCTGGGACCCCCCTTCCCCTACTAGAGGGTCAGACGATCCCTGGGAAGGCTGCAATATCTCCTGTTCCACTGATGTAGCCACTGCGGCGCAGCTCCTGCAGATTCCTGTCTCTGCGGAGGTGCCCCTGCGTGTCCCACATGAAGGACAGCGTGGCTTGGATGCCATGGGGAAAGATTGGGGTTTAACTTAGTAGGCCCTTACCACCAGAGCCCAATTTCCCTTAGGGCTCAAATCCTAACAAAACCCCCAGGAGATCTAAAGGGATTACCTTAACTAAAACCAATTGAGATAATGGCGATTAAAAAATAAACGTTAAATAAATCGAATAGACATCTAGCCTGAAACTAACCAAAATACATCGAAAATAATAAAATTAATAAAAATTAATAAAAATTAGATACAAATAGTGGCTAGCTCTCGTTTGTCCCCTAAGGGAGGTACTTGCAGTTTGTAGATCCTGGGCCCGATGCTGAGAATCCCACCCGAGGGCTCTACACGTGGTAGGCCTCACCACGTGGAGCCTGCTCGGGGAAAAAGGACTCTGACGTCTGCCTGCACTCCCCCGCTGCGACCGGTGCTGAGTCCTTAGAGAATCACGAGTGCGATCGCACCGTGAGAAAACCGGGGTACCTCGTGGTTCTTCTCCGCGGTCAGTCGCGTCGGGCCGGGATGGAAGACTCCCCTCCGGTTGTCGTTGCAGCCTCTAGCGCTCAGCCACCTTCAGGGCTTCGGCGCGAGGCTGTTTTTCCCCCACGACGGCAGAGCAAGGAGTGAAGGAAGCCGGGTAGAGCAGAGCACCTCCCCGCTGCTACAACCCGAGGCTTTGCTCTGCGAGCCGCGTCGGAGCTTGAGGAGGAGGGGGGGGGGGGGAGGGAGAAAACAATTCTTAAAGGAGCAGAGCCCCTAAAATCGCCAAATAAAGGAAATAAAGGAAAATTACTGAAAGGTAAAATTAAACACAAATTAAGTTAAAAATTAAGTAAACTAAGCAAATTAAATGTAGGACTCCAGTAAGCCCCAGGCTTACGGAACCCTCCAGCTGCTTGGAGGCTGAGAATACTGGAGTGGGTGGGTGGTCCCAGTGGTATTTATACCGCTCCATCCCCCAAAAAGATGGGCTCAGCCTCCAAGCTGCTGGAAGGGTTACGCAACCCAGAAGTGAAGGGACTGGACTGGAGTGACGATAAGGAACTTGATAAATTAGAAGACTAGGTATCCAAATGGCATATGAAATTTAATGTGGACAAGTGCAAAGTTAAGCACCTAAGAAAGAAAAACCCAAACTATGGTTACACAATGCAAGGTTCCACATTAGGAACTACCACCCACGAAAAAGATTTAGGCGTCATTGTTGAGAACATGTGAAAACCTTCTGTCCAGTGTTCAGCGGCGGCCAAGAGAGCAAATAGAATGCTACATATCATAAGGAAAGGAATGGAGAACAAAACAAAGGATATTATAATGCCTCTGTATCGTACAATGGTGCGACTGACCTTGAATAGTGTGCAATTCGGGTCACCGTATCTTAAAAAGGATATAGCGTTATGAGAAAAGGTACAGAGAAAAGCCAACAAAATGGTAAAGGGGATGGAAGGATACCCCTATGAAGAGAGGCTACCTCGTAAAAAGGTTAGGGCTCTTCAACCTGGAAAAGAGACGGCTGAGGGGAGATATGATAGATGTCTATAAATTAATGAATGGGGTGGAACGAGTAAACGTACACTGATTGATGGCGTAAACAAAATATAGAAATATAGAAAGAGGGGGCATGCAACGAAACTACAGGGTAACCTATTTAAGACTAATAAGAGAAAATATTTTTTCACTCAACCTGTAATCAAACTCTGGAATTTGCTACCAGAGGATGTAGTAAAAGCTGTTAGAATCGCTGGGTTTCAAAAAAAGGTTTGGACAAGTTCCTGGAGGAAAGGTCCATAAACCATTATTAAAGTAGAACCAGAATATCCACTGCTTGCCACAATACAAGCATTGTGGAACCTGTGTCTTTTGGGGAAACTGCTAGGTACTTGTGACCTACAAGTGGTGTGCAAAAGTCTAGAATCACTTGTGAGTTTTGCGTTTTTCGTACTTTAACTTTTTGTTTTAATTTTGCGTTAGCCCAGCATATTCATCTTTCTACCACGTTAAAAGGGTATTAAATTTAATTTGGCTATTAAAGTTGACTTTTTTGCATTCCTTGCTTCCAATTTAAATACTTTACAGACACTGGGAGATTGCTACTGCGATTTTTGTGGATCCTGCGTCAAAACTGGATCGAGATTATCCAATATGCACACATTATTTCTGAACAATCAGGAGGCTGGTTTCACTAACCAATCACAATGGAGATATCTAGCCAACAGTGCAGCTACAAAAAACGCACAGAATTTTTGAATTTCATACGCTTTCTGGATTGACTATGAAGATGACTCGGACCCTGATGTTGGAGGAGCGTGTTCGTGTGTCCTTTATGAGCGAGGAAGGATTTTCAAGCCATCAGATAGCCAGGAAAGCTGGCTGCAGTCAGAGCGCTGTTAAGATTGTACAGAAGAAGAAAGAAACGGGTTCAGTGGTGGACAAGCCTCGTTCAGGTCATCCATGTGCATCAACATCACGTCACGACCGCACACTATGACGCATTTCACTGACTAATCGCAAGTTGACCTCTCCTCAGCTACTTCAAGAGTGGTCAAACAAGAGCGAGGTCAGTGTCAGCTCAACAGCCCTCCTTGTGAATACTAAAGAATTTAATATGTTTTGTACATAGTTACAGTTTTACCCTGTTGTTCCAAGTTTAAGTTTCCTGTTATAATGTAAGCACACAATTGTCCTCCGAATGTGCAACCTTTGTTATATGTAAACCGCACTGACAACAAATAGCGCGGTATATAAAAGATGTTAAATAAATAAAATAAATAAACAGTTCGTCGCCGGTGCCTGCAGTTTGGTCTCCGGGGCTGCAAAGCACGGACTAAGCCACTGATGACTGACATACAAAGGCGCAACCAGATCGCGTGGGTGAGAAAGCACTCAACCTGGTTGACTGAAATGTGGGAAAAGGTGCTATTCAGCGATGAAAGCAACTTCTGCCTATTTGGTAACCAGGCCCACACCTATGTGAGGAGATTTCCTGGAGAGGAATTCAAGCCTGAGTGTCTCAACCTCACTGTGAAGCATCCTTTGAAGGTCATGGTCCGGGTCTGCATGGCTGCTGGTGGCGTTAGACGTCTTCACATCGTCAGTGGAATGGTCAACGAGGCCAAGTACATCACCATACTGCAAAAGTGCATGGTGCCATCAGCACACCAGCTGTTTCCTGGCCAGTTCCTGTTCCAAGATGATAATGCAGCCTGCCATCGCTCCAGACAGGTGATCACCTGGAAGCAGCGGAACAACATTAAGTCAATGGACTGGCCTGCCCAGTCTCCAGATCGGAATCCAATCGAGAACCTGTGGCACAAGGTGGCCTTGGAAATATCCAAGAAGCATCCGACATCAAAGCGTGAACTGACTGAGTCACTTATTACAGCTTGGAACCACGTTGTCACCAACAATCACCTTGTCAGACTGGTTCATTCAATGCCGACAAGGTGCAGTCAGGTGATCAAGAACAAAGGGTGGCCCATCAAATACTGAGCCATCACCGACACATAAAAATGGCCTTTTTCAAGGCCACATACATTAATTTGAAGGAAACCTGGCGTGCGTCCATAATATTTTAAAGCATACTTACAATAATATATCGTTGGCCAACATAAGATATGCCATACTGGGTCAGACCAAGGTCCATCAAGCCCAGTATCCTGCTTCTAACAGTGGCCAATCTAGGTCATACGCACCTAGCAGTATCCCCAAGAGACACAGGTTCCATAATATAGTAACATAGTAACATAGTAGTTGACGGCAGATAAAGACCAGCATGGTCCATCCAGTCTGCCCAGCAAGATGGCAAGAGTAGGTGCACCTGTCGCTCCGCGCAGGCCACCCCTCCCCATATCCTTGTTCAGGGGTAAACCCACCACTCCATGTAGGACATCCCTATTTGTTGAGACGTTATATGGTTCAGAAGTTAGATGGTACCGTTTATTTTGGTTTTTTCCTATTTCTGTAAAGGGATCCTCTGTGTTTGTCCCATGCCTTTTTGAATTCCGTCACCGTGTTTGCCCCTACCACTTCCATCGGGAGGGTATTCCAAGCATCCACCACCCTTTCAGTGAAAAAATATTTCCTGACATTGCCTTTCAATTTACCCCCTTGCAGTTTCATGTTATGCCCTCTAGTTTTACAGGTTCCCCGTCTTTGGAAGAGGTTTGTTTGTTCATCATTTCTCTTTAAGTATTTAAAGGTCTGAATCATATCTCCCCTGTCCCTCCTTTCCTCCAAAGTATACATATTTAGGTCTTCAAGTCTCTTCTCGTAAGGCTTCTGATGCAGGCTCCAAATCATTTTGGTCGCCTTCCTCTGAACAGTCTCCAGTCTTTTTACATCCTTTGCAAGATATGGTCTCCAAAACTGAACACAGTATTCCAAGTGAGGCCTCACCAGTGACCTATACAGTGGCATAAGTACCTCTTCTTTTCTGCTGGTAATCCCTCTTTGTATGCAGCCCAACATCCTCCTGGCTTTTGCCACCGCCTTGTCGCACTGTTTTGCCACCTTGAGATCAGCAGAGATAATCACACCAAGGTCTTTTTCCTGAACTGTGCATACCAACCTTTCTCCCCCTATCGCATACATTTCTCTTGGATTTCTGCTACCCAAGTGCATGACACTGCACTTTTTTGCATTAAATCGTAGTTGCCAAGCTTTAGACCAGTCTTCCAGCTTTTGTAGATCTTTCTTCATGTTAACCACTCCCTTGGGGGATTCCACTCTGTTGCAAATTTTTGTGTCGTCTGCAAGAAGACAGACCTTTCCATTCAGTCCTTCAGCAATATCACTAACAAATACATTGAACAGTGCCGGGCCCAGGACCGAACCCTGGGGCACCCCGCTAATCACCTTCCTCTCATCCGAGTGAGCTCCATGTACAATCACCTTCTGTCGTCTGTCAGTCAACCAATTTCTAATCCAGTTTACCATCTTGGGACCCATCCCCAAGCTACTGAGTTTGTTGACAAGCCTCCTATGAGGAACAGTATCAAAGGCTTTGCTGAAATCCAGGTAGATGACATCCATCGCATGCCCCTGATCTAGTTCCCTGGTCACGCAGTCAAAGAACTCGATCAGATTTGTTGCCTCAGGTCTTGCAAGCTGTTGGTTTTCAGAAAGTTCACTATTCGCTCTTTCAGGAGCCCCTCCATTACTTTTCCCGCCACCGAGGTAAGGCTCACGGGCCTGTAGTTTGACACTTCTTCCCTGTCACCACTTTTCTGTAGAGGTACGACATCAGCCATTCTCCAGTCCTGAGGAACCTCTCCTGTTTCCAAGGATCTGTTGAAGACATCCTTTAACGGTCCTGCAAGAACCTCTCTGAGCTCTTTCAGTATCCTGGGATGTATCCCATCTGGTCCCATGGCTTTGTCCACTTTCAGTTTAGCAAGTTGTTCTAACACCTCTTCTTCTGTGAATGGTGTGGTATCTACTTCATTCCCATTTTTATATTTGGGAGTCACAGCTGGTCCATCCCCAGGATCTTCATTAGTTAACACAGAGCAGAAGTAATTGTTTAGCAATTTTGCTTTTTCAGTGTCACTTTCCACGAGTCCTTTCCCAGCACTTCTGAGTCCTGCAATTCCAACTCTGATCTTTTTCCTTTCCTGAATATACCTGAAGAAATTTTTGTTGCCACCCTTAACATCTTTAGCCATCTTTTCCTCTGCTTTTGATTTTGCTATCCTTATTACTCTTTTAGACTCCGAGTTGGATCCTGTATTCAGTTCTATGTTCTTCTGTCTGCAAGCTTTTGAATTTTGCAAAAGTTGTGTTTTTTGCCTTTATATGAGCAGTCACCTCTTTGGAAAACCAAATAGGTTTCCTTCTCCTCTTGCTTTTATTTACTTTTCTTACATATTTATCTGTTTCTCCTTTTATTGCCTCCTTTAGTTTAGCCCACTGCAATTCCACTTCCTTTATCTCTTCCCACCCCGTCATCTCCTCCTTTACGTACTCTGCCATTTTATTGAAGTCAGTGTATTTGAAGTTTAGGACTCTGAGCTTGCTATGATTGGCCTGTACCATGGCTTTTATTTCAAACCACACCGTGTGATGGTCGCTGTTGCTCACAGGGGCACTCACGCAGACATTCGACACTCTATCACCGTTGGTGAGCACTACATCCAGCGTTGAGCTTTCCCTGGTTGGTTCCATCACCATTTGTCTAAATAATGCATCTTGGAGAGCATCCACAATTTTTTTGCTTCTTTCCAGATGTGCAGAAGGAGTAATCCAATCCACATCAGGTAGATTAAAGTCACCCAATATGATTGCTTCCCCCTTTGATGCTATCTTGGCAATATCTATAATCAATTCATTGTCTCTCTCTTCAATTTGAGTCGGAAGTCTATAGACTACAGCAATATGGATGACAGTGCCATCTCCTCTCTCCAACGCAATCCAGAGCGCTTCTTCTTTTCCCCATGTCCCCTGCATTTCAGTAGCTTTAATATTGCTTTTGACATACAAGGCTACTCCTCCTCTTTTTCCATTTTCTCGGTCCCTTCTGAATAGATTATAGCCAGCTATGGCTATATCCCAATCATGTGATTCATTAAACCATGTTTCTGTAATGGCCACAATGTCCAAGTCCGTTTCCACCATTAGGGCTTCCAGGTCTGGAATTTTGTTGGCTAAGCTTCTCTGAATCCTAAGTGAAAAATTCAGGCAGTATGTGGACATGCATTTAAACTAGGAAAAGGGGGTGACGGATGTGGAAGGTCAACATCTGCATGCCACCCCCAACAAAAGCAGAACAACATCAGAAACAGCCACACTTTTAAACCAAACATCAAAAACATGTGGGAGGAAGTGGGCAGAACAAAATCAATGCAAAATACACACAAGCCAGGAAAGTGCTGGAAAGCAATGAGCACAAATGCTCGAAGCTTAGCCAACAAAATTCCAGACCTGGAAGCCCTAATGGTGGAAACGGACTTGGACATTGTGGCCATTACAGAAACATGGTTTAATGAATCACATGATTGGGATATAGCCATAGCTGGCTATAATCTATTCAGAAGGGACCGAGAAAATGGAAAAAGAGGAGGAGTAGCCTTGTATGTCAAAAGCAGTTGCATTGGCTCAAGCATTGATATCCTGGGTCCCTTCTTAATAGTGGTTTATGAACCTTTTCTCCAGGAACGTCTCCAAACCTTTTTTAAACCAAGCTACACTAACAGCCTTTACTACATCCTCCGGTAACAAATTCCAGAGTTTGATTACACGTTGAGTGAAAAAATATTTTCTCTAATTTGTCTTAAATAGTTTACCCCTGTTGCTTCATTACATGTTCCCTAGTCTTTCTATATTCTGATAGCGTAAACAATCGATCTATGTTTACCCGTTCCACTCCATTCATTAATTTATAGACCTCTATCATATCTCCCCTCAGACATCTCTTTTCCAGGTTGAAGAGCCCTAACCTTTGTAGCTTCTCTTCATAGGAGTAGCCTTCCATCCCCTTTACCATTTTGGTGGCTCTTCTCTGTACCTTTTCTAATAACGCTATATCCTTTTTAAGATACGGCGACCAGAATTGCACAAATATTCAAGGTGCGATCGTACCATGGAACGATGCAGAGTTATTATAATATACTTTGTTTTATTTTCCATTCCATTCCTTATGATACCTAGCATTCTATTTGCTTTCTTGGCCGCCGCTGCACACTGGGCGGCAGGTTTTAATATGTTATCCACGATGACGCCTAAATCTTTCCTGGGTGGTGGTTCCCAATGTGGAACCTGGCATCGTATAACCATAGTGTGGGTTGTTCTTTCCTAGGTGCATAACTTTGCACATGTCCACATTAAATTTCATCTGCCATTTGGATGCCCAGTCTTCCAACTTATCCAGATCCTCCTGCAGTTTTCCACAATCCCCTTGGGTTTTAATAACTTTAAACAGTTTTGTGTCATCTGCAAATTTGATAACCTCACGAGTTATTCCCTTTTACAGGTCATTTATGAATATGTCAAAAAGCAGCAGACGCAGTACAGATCCCTGGGGTACTCCACCATTCACCTTTTTCTATTGGGAAAATTGGCCATTTAGCCCTACCCTCTGCTTTCTTTCTTTTAACCAGTTCCCGATCCACAATAGTACACTGCCTCCTATCCCATGACTTTTTAGTTTTGCCAAAAGTCTCTGATGGGGGACCTTGTCAAAGGCTTTCTAAAAGTCCAGATACACTATAATCAACCAACTCACCTTTGTCTACCTGTTTATTCACACCTTCAAAAAAGACATAACAGATTATTAAGACAAGATCTTCCTTGTCTAAAGCCGTGTTGGCTGTCTCCCATTAGGCCATGACTATCTACATTCTGAGTAATTTACACAATTTTCACAGAAAATCTATCAACAGGACAACTATGGGGAACAAACTCAGAAAATAAGCGCCAAACCGATGCTAAAAGTTGGCCCTAATAGCCAAATCTATCACTTATCATGAGATACACAGAAAAAGCCACTGGAGGAAAAAGAAATTAAGATATAAGGTCACGAATTTGAAAAAACATCAAATTTACAAGTGATTCCAGACTTTTGCACACCACTGTAGATTGGCCACTATTGGAAACAGGATACTGGTCTTGATGGACCTTGGTCTGACCCAGTATGGCATATCTTATGTTCTTATTAGATGCACCTGGCAAGCAGTTTGTCAACTACATGGTTGTTTGTGGCAATATTCAGGCTGTCTCCTCCTGAAGGGTATCAAGGAGTTCATTCCTAGCAGACAGTTGGAAGTCCCACAAAAAAATGGGCGAAGAGGGGAATTTGTTGTATTTGAGACCTCCATATGGAAGGAGGAAATGTACTGGACTCCTATCAGGCTCTGCAACGTCGGTATCAGCTACCAGGACAAGAGTTTTTCTGCTATATACAAGTTCGACATCACATTTTCTCGATCGTTTTTTGTTTTTGTTTTTTTACTCTTTATTGAATTTTCAAATACACCACAGTAAAACTAAGTGTAATTCGAATACAGACATAGCAAAAGAAACATTAAACATCAAAGAAAAAACAGAAAACTTGGTATAAGGTTCCAGGAGAAAAGAAATTTATCTAGGAATAATAACCAAAAACGGCTATAAACTCTAATAGAGCTTAGGTGGTTCATGTGGCAGCTGATACAGGATCCAACCCATCCCCTTCTTTACCCTCAAGAAACAATTTCAATTGCAGGGGTTCAAAGAAAAGAAACTGCTTAGTATTGTAAACTATTATACATTTACATGGATATTTCAACTTAAACTGCGCCCCCAAGGTGAGAGAGCGCTGGCGCAAGGCCAGAAACTCTCTCCTCCTCTTCTGGGTATCTCTCACTAAATCTGGAAATATCAATATCTTGGACCCCATAAATTGAGAAACATTCATCTTAAGAAAATATAAGCGCAGAACAGAGTTCCGATTTGACTCGAAAGCAAAGGATACCAGTAAGGTGGCTCTACTGGTTACCACATCAAGTGAGCTCTCCAGGAAACCTGTCAGATCCATCTGTGCTAGGACATTAGTCTCCACCGAGGCTCTGCCACCCAATTCTTCTGTTGAGGAAATTGAGACATACTGAGCCCGAATAATAGGAGGTAAATTCCCAGAAGGCATGAGGAGAACCTCAGTGAGGAACTTACGAACCAGCTCCATAGGATCCAATAGAGGAGACCTGGGGAAGTTCAACAAACGCAAGTTATTCCTCCTTGCTTGACTATCCAGGAACTCCAGACGTCTTCCCATAATCAAAGCTCCTTTTGCCTGGGTAACACCCAGATCCTGTAATGCAGCAGCCTGAGTTTCCAATCGCGAAAGCCTCACAGTGTGTCCATCCACTCTCAAGCGTTCAGCCTCACCCTGCGCCTTCACCACATTTAGCTCCTTGGAAAGAACAGCCACAACAGGTAAGAGAGATTTCTGAAGGGAAGCTATGGCATCCCATAAGCTTTCCAAAGTCACTGTTGCCGGTCTTCCCAAAGCCTGCATCTCGGAAGCAACCAAAGAGAGAGAGGAGACCGAAGCTAAACTCTCCGGTCCTCCGCTTGCCACAGCTGTCGACAACTCCCCTCCTCCTTCGCACAAAGCAGCGGGAACACTCTCAAGCTGGGTCGGGGCGGCACCCCCCACTGCAAGCGACCTCCCGTCGTCCGGGGATAAGCCGAAAGGCAAACCAACCCCTAAAACTCTTCCGGGTTGCGGCAGCAAATGCTGATGGGGACTCAAAACCACCCCATTGCTCGGATCAGACGAGTACCGCGTCTGATCCGCCGAAGCCACAACAGGAACCATCGGAGGAAAGAAACCAGGAATCACCGACTGGGACACTCCAACGGTAGGAGTAGAGGTTTCGGGGGGGTTTTGCATATGTTGCTTCCTCTTTCTCCCCATATTAAACGTCTCAAGCCGGAGCCAGCTAATACAACTCCGACAGACCAAACAGCTCATCCGCCATCTTGGAACCGTGCCCCCTCGCTCGCTCAATCGTTTTAAGTCTACTTTTTATTGTCTACAGGAATGCCGTAACTCTTTGAGGCATTCAAGGGGCGTATAACTTTGAAGGCACTTTGTACAGAACTCCTCCATACCCTGGACATGTCTCACCTAGAAGAGTTGGCAGCGCACTGGCAGAATAATGTATTAAAGTAGTGACTCCAGTGACTCTGAGTTGGCCCTTCAGCAAAGCGAAGCTCAAAGGGCTCCCTAGTCAGCGCCGCTAGGACCAAGTTGAGATCCCATGGTGGAATCACTGCCCTCCGTGGAGGGCAAAGGCGGGCTACTGCCCTCAGAAAGCGCACTACGTCTGGGTGTGACCCCAGTGTCACTTTCTGAACTTTCTCCCAAAAACAGGCAATTGCCGCCAGCTACACCCACAAGGAACTAACCGCTAGGCCCTTATCAAAACCGGCCTGCAAAAAAGGCTAGGATCTCCGAAATGGAGGCAGTTGCAGGCCGTGCCTGCCTATATGCACACCAAGCCACAAAGATGCGCAGTATCCGGATGTAAGTGAGAGAGGTAGATCTTTTCCTCGCCTTCAGCAAGGTTGAAACTACAGGGCCCAAGTAACCCTTCTTTCTCAACCGCGCCCTTTCAAGGGCCAAGCCGTAAGAGAACCATTCCACCTATGGCATTCGCATCAGACCTTGCGTCAGGAGATCTTCCCGAGACAGGAGGCGCCACAGCCGATCCGCTAGAAGTCTAACCAGGTTGGCATACCATGGGCGTCAAAGCCAGGCCAGGGTGATCAGAATGCCCAACCCCAGTGCGACTCGATCCGCTGCACTACCTGGCCTATGAGGGCCCATGGGGAAAGACAAAGACGACCCTTTGCGGGCCACTGCTGCAACAGGGTGTTGAGTTCCTTGGACATTCTTTCCCGTCTCCTGCTGAAGAAACGGCTCGCTTTGGTGGTCTCGAACTTTGCCATCAGGTCCATGACTGGCACCCCATACCAGCACGCCACCTGGAGCACCCATTCTCTGGGATCCAACATGTACCCAGCTGAGGTAGTCCGCCGTCATGCTCTTGACTCCTTGCTATATGCTCCTCTGACAGAGCCTGGAGGCAAATTTCAGCCCAGCCAAACAGCAGCTCTGCCTCCTCTTCCAGAGCTGTGCTGCCCGTCCCTCCCTGATGATTTATATAGGTCACCGTTGTAGCGTTGTCCAAAAGGACCCTGACCACTTTTCCTTGCAACTATGGCTCCAAGGCGTTGAGCGCCCAGGCTCCTGCCCGCATCTCAGACTGTTGAATGACCAGTCGACCTCCTGCATGCTCCAGCGCCCCTGAGCAAAGTGCCCCTCGCAATGGGCTCCCCAGCCTGTCAGGCTGGCATCAGTCATCAACGGGATCCACTGTGGCGACTCAAGGGGCATGTCTGCTGCCAGATTTCCAAGACAAAGGCACCATTTGAGCGCCCTACTGACCTCTCATGGGCAGGGAAGCCTTTGGGACAGGGGGTATATGTCTGGTGCGACCATCGACAGAGCAAGGCCCTCTGCAGTGGGCGCATGTATGCCCTCGCCCATGGTACAACCTCTAGAGTGGCTGCCATGGTTCCCAGGACCTGCAGATAATGCCAAGCCATTGGCTCTGGCATCCTCAGGAACTAACACACCAAACGTTGTAGCCCCTGAGCTCGCTGCTCTGGCAGGAAGACTCTCCCCACACGGGTGTCAAAGCGTGCTCCTAAGTACTCCAGCTCCTGAAATGGGACCAAGTGGCTCTTGGCCACATTGACCATCCAGCCAAGATTTTCCAGACACTGTACTACCCGTGACCTCGCCTGCTCACTCTCATCCCTGGACTTTGCCTGAATCAGTCAATCATCAAGGCACAGGTGTACCAGAACCCCCTCCTTGCGAAGAACCACCATTACCACCACTATGACCTTGGTGAAGGTACAAGGAGCTGTTGCCAGGCCAAAATGGCAAAGTCTGAAACTGGAAGTGTTCCATTGGCACCGCAAACCGTAGAAACTGCTGGTGCTCTGGCCGGATGGGGGATGTGTAGGTATGCCTCCTTGAGAATGAGGGATGTCAAGAACTCCCCCTTCCTTAGAGCAATGATCACGGACTGCAACGTTTCCATGTGAAAATGTGGAACCCAAAGACAACAGTTCACTCGCTTGAGATCTAGGATCGGGCGAAAGGAACCATCCTTTTTGAGTACCACTAAGAAGATGGAGTATTGACTGCAGCCATACTGATCTCGGGGGACAGGGACCACCATTCTGAGCTGAAGCAGCCTTGACAGGGTGCCTCTTACCACTGACACCTTGCTTTGTGCTTTGCAGTGGTACTGGATGAAGGCGTCTCCCTCCAGTCAGGCCAATTCAAGGGCATAACCCTTGTGGATGATCTCTAGGATCCACTGGTCAGAAGTGATCTGGACCCAGGCAGGGTAAAACTCCCGCAGCCGACCACCCATGGGCTGTACTGCTGCCTGAGCCTCCCTCACTTCATTGGGGCTTCTTGAGTCCCAAGGATGAGGTAGCAGCAAATCCTCTGCCTGCCCCTCGGAACCCCTGCCCTCTGGCGGGAAAAACGTAACCCCTCTGGAAGGAGCCAAGGCGTGACAAAGGAAAACAGAAATCGTGAGTCTGGCCCCGAGACGCAGCCGTATTGTGGTTCTGCTTTTGCTTACCCTCGGGCAGATGTCCCCCTTGGACTTTCCCAAGTCCTTGACCAAGGAGGGACTTGAAGGAGCTGTCCACCGCCTAATTTTGCAGCTGAAAAAGGTAACAGCGGACAGCCACCACCGATGCCATGCTCTTAGAGAGCCTACGAATGAGATCATAGTGGCTATCAGCGAGGTAGGCCGCCCCTGATTCCAGCTTGGCTACCTCCGCTGCCTGGTTCATCATTGGGTCCAACGGCTGCTGAAGCCGCTGTGACCAACGCAGACAGGCCCTCACAACCCAAGCCCCGCAAATGGAAGCCTGCAAGGATAGGGTGTTGACATCAAATGCCTGTTTCAACAAGGTGTCCAACTTCCTGTCCTGCCCATCCTTTAGTGCCACGCTCCCCTCTACTGGGATGGTCATCTTCTTTGTGACAGCAGCAACTGCCACATCCACCCGAGGGGACCTAAACAGCTCTTGTTCCTGATCCAGTAGGGATAGAGGCGCATCATAGTCCGCACTTCCTTAAGACCGGCCTCTGGCAGGTCCCATTTATCCAACTACCCTATGCACCTGGAAGACCTTCTGCATCTTCCGCACTGCTTGTATTAAGAGGGTCCTCCAGTGAATCATCCTCAGATGGTAGGCTAGTGGACAAATTGAGGGATTCCACGATGAGGGCGGGCAATTCTTCCTGGCAAAACACTTGGACAATCCAAGCCTGGTCGTCCGGTTCTGGGGATCTCACTCTCGTCAGGCTCTTCGTCCTCCAAGTCTGGCCCAACTCCAGATCCTCCACCTCCGGCCCTTTGGACAAGGGAGACTGCCCCAGCCACTCCTCAGAGGGCTTGGCCCTCTTAGCAGGCACCATTCCTGGCTCGCTCCCCTTAAAGGCAGCTGCACGTTTGGTGCCACTCTCCGACTTCAAGGGACCACCCGCTCATCCCTGCTGACGCAAGCAGAAAGCCTAATGCAGCAATAGGACAAACTCTGGGGAAATCCCCCTGGGACCCCCCACTATCCCAGACTCAGATGTGGAGGGTCCGGGAACCACCGTGGAGCAGGAAGATGTCTCCAAAGGTGAAGGCAGGGACTCTAGAGAGTCCTGAGACTCCCTAGATGGAGAGGAAGCAGTCTCCTGCTGAGCCTTGTCCTGCAACTCTTGCTTCATGGTTGTAGCTCTAAAAATGCAGCTGCGACACACACCGGCGTCTGACACCAACCCCCGCTGGGTTCCGCAGACAAGGCACTGCAGACGTGCAGGCATGGGTGGAAGACTGCTCTCCACTGGCCCCTTAAAGGCCTATTGCAGCAGGCTACTACATAGGGAGAGCATCCTAACAGCAAGGGTTAAAAACAAAGCAAAGGAGTAAAGCAAGGGGGAAAAACAAAAAGGCTTCGCCCCCCCTTTTTTTTTTTAAAGCATTAAAACCAAATGCCAATGAGCGAGCTAAGAAATCTTGTAGCATTATCAGCGCTCCCAGTCTGACTGCAATCAGGCCCTCCTAACCGTAAGAAAAGAACAAGGAAAGAAAGCAATGCGGCACTGCGCCACTGACGTTCCCGTGCCGCTGCACCCACCTAAACCAGCACTGGGTCTTTGAGTGCCTCAGATTGCCTGCACTGCTGGATGCTGTCCTGCTCTCCTTGCGCTCAGCCTGCATATGGGCTTCGGCATCTAGGGGGGAGCCTGGGAATGCACTCTCTCGCTGTTAGCTGTGTCGAAAACAGCGGCTCCTCGGGTTTGGGAGCCACCTGAGTCCCAGGATGCTGGCAAGGCCTCCAAACACCCCCCAGACCTCAAGGGGGGGGGGGTGATAGAGATCCTCCTCTGCTGTGCTCTCTGAAAACAAGTACTCTCTCTTCCCAACGATCCTACTTACTGCTTTTTTTTTTTCTTTAAACTTTAAGCAGAAACCATAAAACCAAATAAAGTAGAGTAGAACAATAAACCCCTAATCTAAGCTAGCTCCTTATTTGCCCCTTCAGCGAGTCCAGCACCCTGGCTACCTCCTCCAGCTGCTTGGAGACTGAGCATACTGGGAGCTGGTGGGCAGTGCCATCTGTATTAGTACTGGTGTCATCAAAAGATGACATGCTCAGTCTCCAAGCTGCTGGAATAGGTACACTATCCAGAGGTGCGGAACTGGACTGGAGAAACGATAAGGAAGTGCATTTTCAATGACATGTGGCAACCAAATTTACGATATGCGTAAGATAACCTCTGTAATCCATCAACAATCTGGCGATTTGTGATTATCCAGAAAGTTTTCGCAGATCCACTTAAAGGCTTGACACACTTCAAGTTCCAAAACATTCTAGGCATTTTTCAAATTCTTCATCCTCCATCACCTGTCTTATCTGTGGCAGCACAAAAATGCCTTCTTTCATTTTTGTAGCAGTGATCTTTGGAAATTTAGAAACAAGATACTGAAATTCTTTTGAATTTGTTTGCGCCATTCTTTTCACTAAATTTTTCATTAAACCCAGTTTTATATGCAAAGGAGGAAGCAAAATGTTTGCTGGATCAACTAATGGAACGTGACCAAAACTGCTGCTCCTGGGCAGTTCTTAAAGGTTGGTCGTGAACAGCATAATGATCTTTGACAGCAAGACTGTCCCAGAGGCAGAGAAAACAGCAATATTTGGTAAATCCACCTTTCATGCTCATCAGCATGGCAACAACCTTAAGATCCCTGCAATTCTTCCACTGGTAATTGTTAAAATATATAGACTTGAGCAATATCTACAGATCATCATATGTCTCCTTGAGGTGGACAGAGTGTGTAACTGAAATAGATGGCTTTATGATACAGATATGAATAAGGGTCTTGTGGCTTTTTGTAGAAGAATCAATGAATAAGCGTCATTCTAGCTGTCTGTGTATCTGTGAGCTCCAAAAAGTCCACCGATATTATTGCAACACCACATTAGATCGTCTACTTTAAAGAACGCCGCTAAATTACAACTGCGCGTGCAATAGTGGCAAATGAGAACATTCTTTTGAAGTAAGTTCTTTTCCTTCAGCCTTGAAGCAAGGAGTTCTGCTTTATCTTTTGAGAGTGCCAAGTCTCACATAAGATCACTAAGCTCTTCTTGGCTGAATTTCTCTGGGTTGCCATCGCTTTCATCTGTCACGTAGTCTGCATCTTCTGACTCTTTAGGTTGGCCGCCACTTGCACCTTCATCTAACTCCATTTCGTCTGGTACAGAAGACAACCTGACCTGTGGAGGAACTGGAACAAGAAGCGTTTCATCATGTGGGTCTGGTCGCATTGCAGACGTAAAATTTGGATACACAATGTTGTGCTTGTTCTTCGCAGAGAAATCCATGATATTAACCAGACAAAAATAAATAGTCATCATGATGGTTTCTCGGCTCCCTCCATATAGCAAATGGTATTGCTGTTTTTCCTTCTATTTAACCAATCACGTAGTCCATTTGCATAGGCAGTGTAAATGTGAGGTGCCCATGGCTTATCTTGGTCAGCCAGTGGGCACCCAAAATATAACTTGTACATTTTGCAAAGATCTGACATAATGGTGCAATGTTGAGATACAGTTGCAAAGGAGTAATTAGACCTTACCTGCTAATTAGCATTCCTGAAGGAACTCCAGTCCAGTCCCTTTCCTCTGGGTTATGCTCCTCTACCAGCAGCATGGAGACTGAGCACATCACCCTTCTTGATGACACTGGAATATAAATACCACTGGCATCTCCCATCAGCTCCAGTATCCTATTGACAAAGTAGACTTAACAGAGAGACAATTAAGCAGACTAAAAAACAACTAACTACAGCTAATCGAAAACCCCAAATTATTACCTCCCCCCTACCCCAGAAGGGATTCCCTACCTCCCCTACCCCCCCCCCCACAACGAAGAGGAGGCAGCTTAACTGATACGCAACTTGCCACGAAACACTCAGTTCAGAGGGCATCCAGCTTGTTCATTCCGCCACACCACCTCAACTTCCTCGGCGATGAGCCTTCTGAAACTTTACTCCGCTCTTGCATATTAAATCTTCGGGCCGGCGACACTTATCCACATCTAAGTAGAAAAATGGGTGGGATCAGGGACTGGACTAGAGTTCCTTCAGGAACACTACTTAGCAGGTAAGGTCTAATTACTCCTTCCTAAGCGTCCCTCCCATCCAGTCCCTTTCCTCTGGGATGTACAAGAGCAGTTCAAGAATTGGAGGGGCCTGTGAGATCGGACCGAAGAACCCCTCCCCTAAACCCGGCATCTCCCGCTGCCTGAACATCCAAACAATAGTGCTTGGCGAAAGTATGCAGAGAGGTCCACATAGCTGCCTTACAGATATCCAGCAGCGGAACCAGACTGAACTCCGCCCACAAGGCCGCTTGGGCTCACGTAGAGTGTACCCAGAAAACCCCCGGAACGGGTTTTCCTTTCATAATGTACGCCGAAGCAATGGCCTCCTTAATCCACCTGGAAATGGAAGTTTTGGCTGCCGCCTCCCCTCTACGTGGTCCCCCAAAGACAAAGAACCGGTCCGATTTGTGGAACGCTGCCGTTCTATCAATGTAGCGCCTCAGCACCCTGCGCACATCCAGACGGCACAGTCAAGCAGAGCCGGGCCCCTGCCCCACCTTTGAGAAGGATGGGAGAGACACTGGCTGATTCACATGAAAAGGCGAGACCACTTTGAACAAAAAGGAAGGCACCGTCCACAAGACCACCTTTTCTTTGAAGGACAACATGAAAGAGCCCGAAGCTCCGAAATACGTCTAGCTGAACAGATAGCAACAGAAATACTGTTTTGAGGGTCAAGTCCTTCAGAGAGGCTCGCCCTACCGGCTCATAGGGTTCCCCAGCTAGCGCGTCAACCACCTTTGCTGCAGCCGCAGGTGCCTCACTGCTCTATGTCCACATTCTCACCTGCCGACTTACCTTGAATCTTGTCCCAGGTAAGAGGAAATCGCTGTTAACTGCACCCGCAAAGAGCTGGCAGCCAGGCCTTTCTCGAATCCTGCCTGTAAAAAGTCTAGAACCTCCGGAATGGAAACCGCTATAGGCCTCTTCGCTCGGACTGCACTCCAGCCCTCAAAGATGCGCCTGACTCTCACATAGGAGAGGCAGGTCGAATGCTTCCGAGCGTTTAGTAAGGTTGCGATCACCGCCCTGGAATACCCTTGCTTTCCGCAGCCTCGCCCTTTCAAGAGCCAAGTCGTAAGAGAATCGATCCACCTGCGGTATCCAAACTGGGCCCCGAGTTAGGAGATAGTCTCTCACCGGAAGCTGCCAGGGACGATTGGCCAGCAGCCACATGAGGTCGGCATATCACAACCGCCGTGGCCAATCCGGGGCTATCAGAATTACCAACCATTGGTGGGCCTCTACATGCTGGAGGACCCTGTCTATGAGAGCCAACGGAGGAAAAACATATACAAAAGCCCCTCTGTGGGCCACCTCTGAACCAGAGCATCCAGGCCCTCCGACATCCTTTCCTTTCTCCTGCTGAAGCAGCAGCTTGCTTTGGCCGACTCCAATCTTGCCATGAGGTCCATGATGGGAAGAACCCATCGGCTCACCACCTACTCGAACACCTCCTGATAGAGCTCCCATTCGCCATGATCCACCTTGAACCGGCGCAGGTAGTCTGCCATGACGTTTTCTACCCCGGCTACATTTACCGCCAACAAGGCATGCAGATGGGCTTTGGCCCAATCCAGCAGACTCTCTGCTTCGTCCTCCAAGGGAGGACTGCCCATGCCGCCTTGACGGTTGATAAAGGCCACCGCGGTCACGTTGTCCGAGTACACCCGGATCGCCTTTTGGCGGAACCAGCGCTCAAATGCTTTGAGAGCCAGTGCCACCGCTCGCATCTCTAACTTGTTTATGGACCACTGGACTTCCAGGGCACTCCAGCAACCCTGGGCAAAGTGCCCCTTCACAGCAAGCTCCCCAACTGACCAGACTGGCGTCTGTCGTCAACTGAATCCACTGAGGGGACTCGAGGGGCATGCCCTGCTCCAGATTCCCTGGCTAAAGCCACCACTCTAGGGCTCTCCTGGTCACTGGGGGACAGGGTAATGCTGTGGACAAGGGCTGATGCCGATGAGACCAGCAACAGAGAAGGGAGCGCTGGAGTGGTCTCATGTGGGCCCTCGCCCAGGGGACAAGCTCGATTGTCCCCACCATGGTCCCCACCACTTGCAGATAATGCCAAACAGAGGACTCCCTCATGGCTAGGAACTGGCACACCAGACGCCGTAGCTCCCTCACCCTCTGAACCGGCAAGAACACCTTGCCTCTGCGGGTGTCAAACCTTGCCCCGAGAGGGAACCAATCTGCTCTTGCTCAGATTGATCACCCATCCTAGACTCCTCAGGAGACTGACCACCCTGGCCGTTGCCTTTACACTCTCCACCTTGGACTTGGCCGGATCAACCAGTTGTTGAGGTACGGGTGGACCAGAATCTCTTCCTTGCATAGAACCGTGGCCACCACGACCATGACCCTTGGTAAAAGTATGAGGAGCTGTCACCAGACCGAACGGCAATGCTTGAAACTGGAAGTGTCCCACTGGTAATGCAAAATACAGAAACTGCTGATGCGACGCGTGGACGGGAATATGGAGATATGCCTCAGTGAGGTCAAGAGACATTAGAAACTTTCCCTGTCGTATTGCCAATATCACCGACCTCAGGGTTTCCATGCGAAAATGAGGTGCCCGGAGGCAATGACTGACTAGCTTGAGGAAGAGCATCAGGCGAAAGGAACCCTCCTCTCTGGGTACCACAAAATAGATGGGAGTACCGATCGCATCCCACTGGCCTTCGGGGACCAGCACGACAGCTCCCAGGAGCAGAAACTGCGCCAAAGTTTCCATTACTGCTGAGGCCTTGGCCGGAGCTCTGCAAGGAGACTGCACGAACGATGGGGCAATTGGTCTCGCAGGTTCGAGGGCATACCCTTCTCGAACAACCTCCAGAACCCATTGGTCAGAAGTGACCCAGGTCCAGGTGGAGAAGAACTGCCGCAGACATCCCCCCCCACTAGCACAACCCCCTCCTGGGCCCCCTTCGTTTAATTGTGGCTTCCTAGGTCCCTAAGCGGAGGAAGAGGCACCAAATCCGCTTTCTGACCCTCAAAATCCCCAGAAACCCTACCCCATCAAGGGGAAGTGTCCTCTCTGAAAGGGTGCTGAATGAACAGGCTGAAACTACGGAACTCCCGCAGTTGGGACCGCACGGGGATGGGGTTGCGATTCTGTTTTGGCTTATCCTCAGGGAGAATGCCTCCCTTAGATTGCCCCAGCTCCTTCACCAATTTATCCAGGTCCTCCCCAAAAAGCAGCTTTCCCTTAAAAGGGAGTCTGCTGAGGTGGGCCTTAGAGGAACCGTCTGCTGCCCAGTTGCGGAGCCAAAGGTAACGACGGGCCATCACCACAGAAGTCATACTCTTTGCCAGACTCCTGATGAGATCATAGTGACTATCTGCAAGGTAGGCCACACCCGACTCAATCCTTGCCGCTTCACTAGCCAAGCCACCTGGGAGGCCACTCGGCAGTTGGAGCTGCTGAGACCATCACAGGCAAACCCTGGCCACCCAAGCCCCACACATGGATGCCTGGAGAGCCAGGGCATTGATGTCAAAGGCCTGTTTTAATAACATGTCTAGCTTCCTGTACTGGGCATCCTTAAGGGCCGCACTGCCCTCCACTGGGATGGTTGTCTTCTTGGTTACTGCAGACACAGTTGCTTCCACCCTAGGGGACCGAAGTAAATCTCTCTCCTGCTCCGGCAAGGGATACAACCGTGACATGGACCGCACAACCCTTAAGCCGGACTCCGGCTGGTCCCATTCCTCTTGGATCATCTGTCGAACCACCCGGTGAACCAGGAAGACTTTTTGTGACTTCCTAACTGCCTGAATCAATGGGTCTTCCAACACTTCCTCCTCCTTTGGGATGACTGTGGCGATATTAAGGGTCTTCAAGGACTCACCGAACAAACCGGCAACTCTTCTCAGCGGAAGACCCAAACAATCCTGGCCTGTTCCTCCTCTGGAATCTCGCCCTCTTCAAGGTCCTCCCCCATCTCCCGGTCCAAGGACTCCCCTTCCAGAGCCTCCGACAAGGGGGAATGGAGAGCTCCATCATTCGCAAGCCCAGTCCGTTTCAGCGACACCTCTGTGTCTCCCAGCTCCTTGGGCTCAGCACTTCGCTTTGCCGTGCGCTCCTGCGCTGGCACCTGACCATGTGTGCCCTGCTGTCGCAGACAGAACGCTCTGTGCAGCAACAAGAAAAACTCTGGAGAAAAGCCACCCCAGCTTCCACAGTCCTCCTCTCCCCTAGAAGTAGAGTGCCTGGGTTGAGGCTGAGGAAGAGCAGGCTGATCTGATGCCGATGGCGGCGGAGACCCAGACCCGACCATTGCTTCCATGGGTTCCCTTGACTCCTCAGAGGGCTAATAGGGGTTCCTGGTTTATACTTGCCTGGATTCCCTCTTCCAAGGAGGTGGCCCCATTGCGCAGCCTCTACACACACCTATCTCCGATACTGCTCCCCACTGGGTCCCGCAGTCTCGCCGACATGGTGTCAGGACTATTCCACCCTTAATCTGAAAAACACACACAAGGCTGAGATCACACACCCCAAAAGTCCTCTGACCTCTTCCTACCTGTTTCTCTCTGTTTTAATTTTTTTTTAAACAAAAGAATAGAAGGAAATAAAGGGCTATGGCTACCAAATCAACTTTACAAATTTAAAGTCAGAGCCAAACAGCAAACACCACCAGACTCCCGGTGCCAACGTGAAAGGCCTAAGAAAGAAAAAACGCACGAAAAAAAACCATGCGAAAACAAAAGTCCTGCCTCTTCAGATGCACCCAGTCACCCAGATGCAGCAGACCTCCCTGCAACACGCAGCCGGCGACAGCATGGTCGGCTCACCTCACCATGCGGTGTGCCGCCACATTCCCAGCTGCCCAACGCTCCTCCAAGCTGAAATCTTCAATGGGCTGACACTCCTGGCGATACCATCCCGCCCTCATGCTCAGCTGCCCAAGGGGCTTCGGCAGCGATGCAGAACAAAAGAAGATGGGCAGCCCCGGCAGGCAGAGTATAGTGCAACGACAGCTCCTTACCCTTGCAGGGATCGGGAGCCGCTCTGGCGCTGGTCTTCCTCCGAAGCCTCCTCCTGCTCCGCTGAAGAGGTAGAAGGGGGGGGGGGGAGAGAAGGGGGGGGGGGTCCCTCTCCTGCCCCAGTCAGAACTAGCCAGCCTGCCTGAATGGGGAAATAAAGCAATAAAAGAAATTAAAAGAACCCCTACAATCTTCTTAAGTGTCTCTCCAGTAAGCCTAGTCCCCTAGCTTACCTGACTCCCTCCCTGGGAGGTGCAGTGGTATTTATATCCCAGTGTCATCAAGATGATGACATGCTCAGTCTCTAAGCTGCTGGAAGGGGAGCACAACCCAGAGGAAAGGGACTGGACTGGAGGGATGCTTAGGAATGAACCACTAACATAACAAAAAACATTGGAATGACTTCTACATTGTCTTAGCATGATTATTTCATTTCTGATTCACAGGTACACTAAAAAAAATTTTTTTTAAACTGCCTCTAATGTTTCGATTGATTTTTACGTTTTTTGGTGCGCTGAATCCAAATCTGGTAACCAATTTGCTCCATCACGTACAGATTTTTTGCTACATTGGGTTAGCAGTTTGAGGTGAACGTTTCAGATTGAGTGCGATCGAGATAAAAGTTTCTTGGATGAATTCTTTATACTAATTGTTTAGTAGTTATTCAAATAAGAATAAAGAAAATTGTAACAAGGCAGCACATAAGAATAGAGTAATGTCAACAAAACACACTGTGATGGTAGCAAAATTGTCTGCACTTAAAACAGCCACATACATGTGCACAAACATTGAGCATATAAGAGCAAGGTTAGACACAAAGCAAAGCAAAGAAATGTGCAAAAAATGTTGTACAGGTATGTATGTAAGAATAGAAAACGCAAACCGCACCATTGCAATACATGAAGACAAACACCCGATGGTGTGAAAATAAAATTCTAATAAATGAGATCCGACACTGTGGTAATAACTAGCAAATTTTTATTTCAAAGTTTAGTAAAAACACGATATTTGTCAACACAGTTTAGATTTTAAAGTCATTCTTGGGTCAATCAATCTCCTGGTGGGCCCGTTTCTTCTTCCCCCGAATGCTTCTCTTGGTGCGCTGCTTGGCGTATTTTTCATCTGGGGTTTCCCGCAGCAGCAATCAGCAGAAATCAGCCATCATAGTGGTGTTCCATCTTCCTTGGTACCTTCTCTCTGCGTCCTTGATGTCCTGGTGAAACCTTTCACCTTGTTCTTCACTGTACGCCCCCACGTTTTCAAGAAAGCAGTTCACATGGGAGTGCAAGAAATGGACTTTCAGGCTCATGTTACAGCCTTGTTCTTTGAAGGCATTGAGCATCCTGGCAACAATATCCTTATAGTTCTCATCCCGCCTGTTCCCCAAGAATTTGAGAACAACATCCTTGAAGGAATCCCAGGCTTCTTTTTCCTTCTCAGACATCGTTTCAGCGAATGCTCCATCTGAAATGAGTTTCCTTATATCAGGGCCAACAAACACTCTTTCCTTTAGCTTTGCTTCAGAAAGTCGGGGGAACTTTGAGCAAAGGTACCGAAAGCACTCACCATCTTTTGGAAGGGACTTGATGAATTGCTTAATGAGACACAACTTAATGTGGAGAGGTGGTAATAGAATTTTATCACGAGGTACCAAGCTCTCATGAAGAACATTTTTCTCACCGGGTCTCAAATACTCCCGAATTGGCCAGTCTTTTTTCCCCCAGTGTAGGTCGCGGGCCCGGCTATCCCACAAGCAAAGGAAGCAGGGATATTTGGTGAAACCGGATTGCTGCCCTAATAGCATGGATAGAATTTTAAAGTCTCCACAAATCATCCACTTATGCTCATCATAACGAATCTTCTGAAGAATCAGGGCCAAATTCTCGTATTTTTCTTGGAGAATAACAGAGTGAGCAATAGGAACTGAAGCGAATGTGTTGCCATTATGAAGAAGAACACCTTTTATGCTGTCTTTTGACGAATCAATGAACAGCCGCCATTCAGCAGGATCATACTTGAGTTTAAACTTTTCCATCACTCCGTATATATCGTTGCAAAATACCAAATCTTCCTCTTTGCTGAAATACTTCAAAAATTGTGTCTCGCGGTTGCGATACCAATAAAAAGTTGTTCCTGGTGACAATAGATTTTTCTGTTTAAGCCGAGAACCTAGCAGTTGGGCAGCATCTTTTGGGAGTCCTAAATCCCGGACTAAATCATTCAATTCAGCTTGAGAGAAAAGTTCAGGTTTCGGATCTGGTTCAGTTTCAAACTCGGAAGTACTGGACTCATCGGGAAAAGCCATCTGATGAGTCTCATCATGATCAGAACCGTCCACACAAATATGATCCAAAGATTTTGGTGGTTCAGGCACAGGTACTTCGTTGCTATGAGGCATAGGCCTAATTGCTGAGGGAAGGTTGGGGTAACTTATTACGTTCTTATTTTTAAGTTGTATCCCTTCACAATGCAAGAGCAAAAATAGCAGTCACTGCTGTGGTCTTTGTTCACGCCACATCATAGGTATTCCGAAACGAAATGCTTGTTTTTTACCTTTCATCCATAAGCGTAGATCTTCCTCACATGTCTTGCACACTTTGTGAGGAGCCCACGGTTTGTCTTAATCGCCTAACTTCAAACCGAAATAGGCGAAATATACTTTTTTAATAAATGCAGAAATGTTCCTCTGCCGCTTTTTCACGGTATATTCCCCACAAATAAAACAAAAACTGTCCGGAGAGTTGACGCAACCTCTGGCTCTGTGAGCCATCACAAATACACAGCACTGCAAACTACAACTGTAGTGAACCACTTCGGAATAAAGCTGGATTACGACTGAGCAAAACAAAAGGTAATAATGAACTTGCAAGAAACTGAAATTTGACAGGAACGTTCATGTCGCAACCACCGTGTTTGAACGAGCGAACGAGGCGAGGCGAACAGGAAAGAACATGCGCCAGCGCGAGTACTGGATTTAGCCCCCCGCCTCCCAATTGTCCTGTTAATGTATAAAATGAATACAAAACACTCTAAAATATCATGAGGGAGTGTTTCTAGTTAGTTAACCATTACAAACTCTATTTTGGGCCAAGAAAATAAACTGCAGTCGGCTAAAAAGAAATTATGTGAACATTCCTTATATGGGTAAGAAATCTAATTTTGCAAGAAAACGTGACGTGATGGAACATTTTGGCTATTTTTCCTGGATTCAGCACCCCAAAATCTATAGGAATCAGTTGCAAAACTGGAGGCAGTTTTTTGGTAGTGTACCTGTGTTATTTCTTCAGTGTTATTACCAAATACGTAATCAAAATAAGTAACCTGAAAAGCAAAATAAAAAAATATCAAAAATTGTTAAGAGTAATCACTAGTATGGTTTATGTTGATTCAGCTAGTTTAGCAAAACTTTTGACACTATCATCTTTCAAACTGGACGTGATACAACAAACACAAAACCAGTTTTGAACATTGTTCATCATAGGTTATCTAAATAGAAATTACACTTACCTGGTAATTGTGGTTCCTTGAGGAACTCCAGTTTAGTCCTCCACCTCTGGGTAGTGTACCTCCTCCTGCAGCTTGGAGACTGGGCATGTCAAAATCGTGACATCACTGGATATAGCCTGCTGGTCTCTCCCATCAGCCCCCAGTGAACTATTGACAAAGCAGACTCAAAGGAGCAAATAATAAGTAGCTATCATATTAATGTCAACCTTATACTCAAACTGAACGCATAACCTAACGTATTTAACAACTAGACCCCCTCCCCGAAAGAAGGGGACTGCTTTTGTACCTTCTCTTTTCCGCTCTATGCCTCGCCAATGACAAGAGAGAGAAGAATAGACAGAAAGAAGACATGAAAAATGGAAACGAAAAAGAACTTATTACAGGCTCTACTCACCTGTAGTCTTAAACTTCTCCCAAATGAACAACCACTGTAAACCAATCCATCCCCGGGCGGGAATGAGGACTAAACTGGAGTTCCTCAAGGAACCACAATTACCAGGTAAGTGTAATTTCTATTTCCTTATCGCTCCTCCAGTTTAGTCCTCCACCTCTGGGATGTAACAGAGCAGTAATTATTGGGAGGGACCTTTCCAGCCGGATCTCAACACCGACGCCGCCAAGACATCCAGGCGGTAATGTTTACTGAAGGTATGAAGAGAGGACCAGGTGGCCGCTCTACAAATTTCCACTGGCGGAACCAAACTGTGTTCCGCCCAGGATGCCGCTTGCGCTCTAGTAAAGTGAGCTCTTAAACCTGCTGGCACAGAACGGCCTTGCAACAGGTATGCTGAAGCAATTGCCTCCTTAATCTATCTGGCAATAGACGCTTTTGCCGCCGCCTCCCCTTTGCGTGGGCCTCAGAATAATACGAACAGATGGTCTGACTTGCGGAAGGTTTCTGAGACCATTAAATACTGCCGCAGCACCCGCTTTACGTCCAAACGACGTAAACTACGGTCCGAAACACTCCCCTCCACCGAGTATAGAGATGGAAGAGATACAGTTTGATTTAGGTGAAATGGCGAAACTACCTTTGGCAAAAATGAAGGAACTGGGCGCAACACCACCTTTTCCCTGGAAAAGGACAAAAACAGTTCTCTACATGACAGCGCCTGCAACTCCAAAATTCACCTCGCTGAACAAATGGCTACCAAAAACATGGTCTTTAAGGTTAAATCTTTTACCGACGTCTGGTATAAAGGCTCAAATGGCTCCTTAGCTAACGCACCTAATACCAAATTGAGATCCCACGGCAGCACGGTGATTCTACGCGAGGGCCGCAACCGGGATACTGCTTTAAGAAAACGCAACACATCTACATGCGAACCTAGAGCCACTCACTGGACTTTGCCTCTATAGCAGGGGTCACCAACCTGCGGCCCGCGGGCCGCATGCGGCCCACGAGGTCCCTTCATGCGGCCCGCGAGGCTCTAACATTACGTTAACATTACGTGTGGCCCAAGGATTCCCGCCATTGTATCTAAGGCCCGCGGCATGCTCGGCGGGTTCAACGGCACGTGACCGGTTTCCCAAGAGCAGCGCGCAAATTAGAGGACCAATCAGCAATAAGGCTTAAACTTTGATTCTGTTTTTGCAGCTATCGATAGAATTCCTGTTCTCTTTTTTCCCCATGGCTTCCCCCACGAACAAGAAGCGCAAGCTCAGCGATGAGAACCGCGGCTTCAAACCTGAGTGTAACAAGCTCTTCTTCACGCTGCACAAGGATCTCATTAAATTCAATAAAGGTGATCAGCCATTGTTTTCATAATTTTGCATTTGTTGTTTTTTTTCGCGGGGGCGGGGAGAAGGGGGGTGCGGCCCGCGAGGCTCCCGGTAGTCGGCTGTGCGGCCCGCGGCCCTCTGGAGGTTGGTGACCCCAGCTCTATAGCATGAGAGAGCTGCCAATTGAACTCTCAAGGAGCTGCCAGGCCCTTATCAAATCCGTCCTGCAGGAAACTTAACACCAAGGGAACGGATACTGTAGCCACACGTACTTGCCTCCATGAGCACCAGTCCTCAAACATACGCCATATGCGCACATATGGTTATGGTTATGGTTTTATGGTTTAGGCATTTGATATACCGTCCTTTACTTACGCATCAGAGCGGTTTACATGTATATTAACAGGTACTTTTTATTCCCTTGTCCCCGCAGGGCTCACAATCTAAGTGTACCTGAGGCAATGGAGGGTTAAGTGGCTTGCCCAAGGCCACAAGGAGCAGCCATGGGACTAGAGACCCCAGTCCCTCCGGCCAGAGACGTGGACTTTTTCCTCACACAAAGTAAAGTATCGATAACTGCTGGTGAGTAACCTTTCTTCCTCAACCTTGCCCTTTCAATGGCCATACCATAAGCGAGAACCGAACCACCTGAGGCACGCGAAGCAGACCCTGTAGCAACAGATTCTCCAACATCGATAATCTCCAGGGATTCCCGTCGAGCAACCGAATTAGATCGGCGTACCACGGGTGCCTCGGCCAGTCCAGGGCCACCAACAATACTTTTCCCTAATGAGCCTCGATCCGCTGCACTACTCGACCTATGAGTGCCCACGGAGGAAAGAGAGGAGACCTGACGATGGCCAATGTTGTATTAGGGCATCAATTCCTTCAGACATCCTTTCTCGCCGGCTGCTGAAGAAACGACCCGTCTTTGCTGAGTGAAAGGTCGCCATGAGATCCATGATTGGCGGTCCCCATCTACAAACTATCTGGGCGAACACGTCCGTATGCAACTCCCATTCTCCGGTATCCACCCGGACCCTGCTAAGAAAATCTGCCAGCACATTGTCCTTCCCTGCAATGTGTGCCGCCGAGATCGCTGGCAAACGAGGTTTGACCCAATGAAACAGTGCCTCTGCTTCTTCTTCCATGGCCACACTTCCTGTACCGCCTTGTCGGTTGATGTAGGCCACCGTCGTAGAGTTGTCGGACATTACTCGAACCGCCCAACCTGTCAATGTAGCTCCGAACGTTTTCAACGCTAGACAGACCACCCTCAGTTCCAACCGACTGATTGACCATTTGCTCTCTTGTACGGTCCAAGTGCCCTGCGTGAAGAGAGCTCCGCAATGAGCTCCCCATCCTGCAAAACTCGCGTCCGTCAGCAAGGGAAGCCACTCCGGCTGTTTCAGAGGCATTCCTGCCTTCAGAGACCCGGGAAGCAGCCACCACCGAAGGGCTTGCCGGACCTGAAGAGGACAGGGAAGCCGTTTGTTCAGGGAATTGGACTGATGCGACCATCGGCGAAGAAGCGCTCTCTGCAATGGTCACATATGAAATCTGGCCCATGGCACTACTTCCAAAGTCGCCACCATTGTCCCCAGCACACAAAAGTAACTCTACGCTGTGGGCGCCGGAGCGGACCTGAACTTGCGTACCAACTGCCAAAGCACTTGTACTCGCCGATCCGGCAGAAACACCGCTCCTGAGTGTCGAACCGTACCCCTAGATATTCGAGATCCTGGGACGGAACTAATCGGCTCTTGGCTGAATTGACCACCCAGCCGAGACTCTGCAGAAACTTCACCACTTTGTCGGTAACTCGAATGCTCTCGGCCTTGGACTTTGCCCGAATCAACCAATCGTCGAGATAAGGATGAACCAGAACTCCTTCCTTTCGTAATGCTGCCGCTATCACCACCATGATCTTGGTGAATGTCCGGGGGGCCGTCGCCAAACCGAAAGGCAATGCTTGAAACTGATAATGTCCCCAAGGAAGAGCGAACCGCAGAAACCTTTGATGACTCTCTCTGATTGGGATGTGTAAACAGGCTTCCATGAGATCGAGGGAAGTCAAGTACTCCCCTTGGCGTACCGCCACAATGACAGACCTCAACATTTCCATCCTGAAATGCGGTACTCGAAGGCAGCAGTTCACCCCTTTGAGATCCAGAATAGGACGGAGAGATCCGTCTTTCTTTGGCACCACGAAATAAATAGGAGTAGCAACCCACACCGTAATTCGCTATTGGTACCGGCACAATTGCTCTCAACTGTAAAAGCCGATCTAACGTTCTACGGATTGCAAGTGTTTTCTGTGGGCCTTTGCAGGGAGACATCACAAACGAGTCGAGCACTGGTCTCGCCAATTCCAGCACATAACTTCTGACCAGTGAGTGTTGGAGATCATTCGCGAAGGTTATTTGGAACCAGGCAGGAAGAAATCCCCGAAGTCGTCCCCCTATCGGTTGGCTTCCCACCGGGACCCGCCTCGTTTCATTGTGGCTTACGAGATGTTGCTGCAGAAGCCGCTGCGAAACCTCTATTTGCTCCACGAAACCCCTGGCCTCGCGAAGCAAATCTTCCCCTTTTGAAACCACCCAAGTGAGAAGTACAAAATCTCCTGGAATCTCTAAACTGACCCCGAAAGGCCGGCAAAGACTTCCCTTGCTTAGGTTTATCCTCCGGGAGCCTTCCGCCCTTGGATTCCCCCAAATCCTTAACCAACTTATCAAGATCTTCTCCAAACAACCACCACCCTTTAAAAGGAAGCTTACTGAGACGTGACTTGGACGAGCCATCGGCTGCCCGATTCCTCAACCACAGAGATCTCCGGGCGGCCACCAACGAAGCCATACTATTCACCAACGCTCTGATCAAGTCATAGTACATATCCGCCAAATATGCCGAACCAGATTCTAGACGAGCCAGCTCCCTCATGCATTCCTTCTTTAGTTGGGGCGACTGCCGTAAGCGTTGAGACCATCTGAGACAGGCTCTCGCCACCCAAGCTCCACAAATGGAAGCCTGCAAGGATATGGCGTTAAACTTCAAATGATAGTTTCAATAAACCGTCTACTTTCCTGTCCTGCGCATCTTTTAAGGCCGCAATGCCTTCCACCGGAATAGTGAAACATAGAAACATGATGACAGAAAAAGACCACAAGGCCTATCTAGTCTGTCCTTCCATAACAACTACAACAGTCCACTTTTTACCTTTAGAGATCCTCTGTGTTGGTCCCATGCTTTTTTGAATTCAGTTACTGTCCTCATCTCTACCACCTCCACTGGGAGACTATTCCATGGATCCACTACTCTTTCCGTAAAGAAATATTTCCGCATATCACTCCTGAATCTATCTCCCTTCACCCTCATCCCATGTCCCCTCGTAGCAGAACTTGCTTTCAATTGAAAGAGGCTCTCTCCCTGAACATTTATGCCACGGAGGTATTTAAACATCTCAATCATATCACCTCTATCCCGCCTTTCCTCTAAAGTGTACATATTAAGATCCTTAAGTCTGTCCTCATATGCTTTATAATGAAGCCCATTAATCATTTTAGTAGCAACCCTCTGCACAGACTCCATCCTGTTCACATCCTTTTGAAGGTGCGGTCTCCAGAATTGCACACCATACTCCAAATGAGGTTGCACCAAAGACTTATACAGAGGCATTATCACCTCCTTTTTTCTGCTAGCCATTCCTCTCCGTATGCACCCAAGCATCCTTCTAGCTTTTGCCGTCGCCTTTTCTACCTGTTTTAGCTACTTTAAGATCATCAGACACAACCACGCCTAGGTCCCGCTCTTCTTTAGTGGACAAAAGTACTTCACCTCCTATACTGTATTGCTCCCTTGGATTGCTGCAGCCCAAATGCATGACCTTACATTTTTTAACATTAAATCCCAGCTGCCAAATTCTAGACCATTCTTCAAGCTTAGCTAGATCCCTCCTCATGTTATCTACACCTTCCTGGGTGTCTACTCTATTGCAGATTTTGGTATCATCCGCAAAGAGGCAAACCTTACCCGACAGCCCTTCCGCTATGTCACTAACAAAGATGTTAAAAAGAATCGGACCAAGGACAGATCCCTGGGGCACACCACTGGTAACATCCTTCTCCTCAGAGTGAGCTCCATTTACTTGTACTCTTTGTCGCCTCCCACCCAACCAATTTCTAACCCAAGCAGTAACTTTAGGGTCCATCCCTAGGGTGCTCAGTTTGTTTATAAGTCGCCTGTGAGGAACAGTGTCAAAGGCTTTACTGAAATCTAAATACACCACATCTAGAGCTCTCCCTCGGTCCAACTCCCTGGTCACCCAGTCAAAGAAATCAATCAGATTTGTCTGACAAGACCTGCCTCTGGTGAATCCATGCTGCCTCGGATCCTGTAATCCGCCGGACTCCAGAAACCTCACTATTTTCTCTTTCAGCAGCGTTTCCAATAATTTACTCACCACTGAAGTTAAATTAACCGGCCTGTAGTTTTCAACCACATCCTTACTTCCGCTTTTGTGTAAAGGCACCACATGAGCCTCTCTCCAGTCCTTTGGCACCACTCCCGACTCCAACGAGGCATTGAAAAGGTCAGTCAGTGCAGTTGCTAGAACGTCCCCAAGTTCCCTCAGTATTCTAGGGTGTATCCCATCCGGTCCCATCGCTTTGTCTACTTTAAGTTGAGCTAGTTTCTCACGAACACAGTCTTCTGAAAATTGTTCAAGATGTCCCTCGCTTCTGTTCTTATTTGTGGGTGTTTTCTGAGGTCCTGCTCCTGGTTCTTCATCTGTGAACACAGAACAAAAATATTTGTTAAGCAATTCCGCTTTATCCTTATCAGCTTCTACATATTCCCCCCCTGCACCCTTGAGTCTGACAATACCACTTTTGCCCTTCCTCTTCTCACTAATGTATCTGAAAAATGTCTTATCCCCCCATTTTATTGCATTGGATATTTCCTCCTCCTTTTGAATCTTTGCCTTCTTGACTACTTTGCTAGCTTCTCTAAGTTTTTCCAAATACAGATGCCTGTCTTCCTCTCTCTGTGATCTCTTGTATTTCATGAAGGCCTCCCTCTTTTTCTTCACTTTTTCAGCTACTTCCTTCGAAAACCATAGCGGTCTCCTGTTCCTTTTGCCTTTATTTACCATTTTAACAAAAAGGTTGGTTGCCTTTAAAATACCCCCTTTCAGTTTTGCCCACTGTTTTTCTACATCCCCCAGCTGTTCCCATCCCACTAACGACTCCCTGAGGTATTGGCCCATCTTCGCAAAGTTAGTCTTCCTAAAGTCTAAGATCTTCACCTTGGAATGGATTCTAACAGCCCTAGTCCTAATACTGAACCACACCATCTGGTGATCACTGGATGCAAAATGATCTCCCACTACAACATCAGAAACACTTTCACCATTGGTAAGCACCAAGTCCAGTATGGCCCCTTCACGTGTGGGGTCTGTTACCAATTGCCTGAATAGTTCTCCCTGTAGAGAATCCAGGATCTCCTTACTTCTAGATGATACTGCAGCAGGAATGTGCCAATCAACATCTGGCATATTGAAATCTACTAGCAGTAGCACTTCCCCTTTCCTAGCAATGCTGCGTATGTCTTCAATTAACTCTGTCCACCTCTTCCTCTTGTGAGGGAGGTCTGTATATCACACCAATGCAAATAGATTTCTCTTTCCCTCTTTCTAGTTTAACCCACAATGCCTCCTCTCTCCCTTTTAAGCTCTGTAATTCCAAAGCTTTAATAGTAGTTTTTACATATAGTGCCACTCCTCCTCCCCTTCTTCCTACCCTGTCCTTTCTGAATAAAGTATAGCCAGGTATAGTTACATCTTCTTTGTGACCGCTGAGACAGCTGCATCAACCTTTGGGGAACGAAACCTCTCTTTGTCCTTATCCGCTAATGGATAGAGTCTGTTCATGGTCCTGACCCCTCTTAGTCCTGTTTCTGGCTGATCCCACTCATCCTGAATCATCCGATCTACCACCCGGTGGACGGGAAACACAACCTGAGTCTGTCTCACCGCTTGAATGACAGGATCCTCATCATCTTCTTCTTCCATTGGTTGTGCCGTAGCGAGATTTAGCATCTGGAGGGATTCCATGATAAGCGCCGTCAGCTCATCCTTCCGGAAAACCTGAATGATTTTTGCCTGGTCCTCAGGCTCAGGTAGTTCACCTTCTTCCCATTCATCTACACCGGCTTCGAGTTCTGTCTAGGCCTCATCCGTCTCATGCCACTCCCAATCTGACGGAGAAAGGTCCTGATGCCGAGATCTCTTTGGAGGTCCCGGAGCAATGCTAACAGGCTTCCCCATTCGAGGCTGCTGCATGGAAGTCGCTATTGTCAAGGGTTCAGGTAACTTCCCCTGACGCCTCAAGTAGAATGCCTGATGCATAAATTAAAACAAAATCCTGGCAGAAATCTCCTACCTGTGGTCCCGAGCTCACTGTAGGTAATGCACTTGACGGACCCGCGACACCCTCCTGACAGAATCCTGGCGGCGAGTCCACCAGCACTTCTTCTCCGGTTCCAGCCAATGGACCCACGGGATCTAAAATCACCAAAGTCTCCATCTGCTGTTCCACTCTGGTAGACACAGAGGCACAGCCCCGTCAGATTTGACTAAACTGCTCCTTATCTGTTCCTCAAGTGAGCCCAGCACCTAGGCTCACTACATCCTCCTGCTGCATGGAGACTGGACACACTGGGGGCTGATGGGTGAGACCAGCAGGCTATATCCAGTGATGTCACGATTATGACATGCCTAGTCTCCAAGCTGCAGGAGGAGGTACACTACCCAGAGGTGGAAGACTAAACGGGAGGAACGATAAGGAATATACATGAAATTATTTGTGATGATTTTGTTTTTATGTTGACCAGTGTTTTCAGAAAACTACTTTTAGTTTAGCAAGCTCCTCATGAACAGAAGCAAAGCAATGGGGGTCGGATGGAATACATCAGAGTACCAGAAGAACTTAGGGAAGTTCTAGCGGCTCTACTGTCTGACTTTTTCAATGCTTCTTTCGAGTCTGGTGTGGCCCCAGAGGATGGGAGAAAGGTGCATGTGGTCCCTTTACAGAAAAGCAGAAGGATGAGGTTGGGAACTACAAGCTGACCTCTGTGGTGAGTAAACTAATGGAAATGCTGCTAAAACAGGACAGCGAGGTTTCTGGAATCCAATGGATTGCAGGATTCAAGACAGAATGGATTCACCAGAGACAGATCTTGTCAGACAAATCTCAATTTTTTTGACTGGGTGACCAGAGAGTTGGACCAAGGGAGAGCTCTAGAAGTGGTGTACTTAGATTTCTGTAAAAGCCTTTGACACTGTTCCACACAGGTGGCTTATAAATAAATTGAGTGCCCTAGGGATGGACTCTAAAGTGACTGACTAGGTTAGAAATTGGTTGAGTGGAAAACAAAGGTACAGATAAATGGCGCTTACTCTGAGAAGGATGTTACCAGTATTGTGTTGCAGGGATCTATCCTTGTCTGATTCTTTAACATTTTTGTAAGTGATATTGCAAAAGGGTTATCAGGTAAGGTTTGCCTCTTTGTGGATGACACTAAAATAGTAATTACACTTACCTGGTAATTGTAGTTCCTTGAGAGACGACAGCTTAGTCCTCTACGTATGGGTTGTGCACCTCCTCCTGCAGAATGAAGACTGGACCAATCAAATTTCAGCATTACTGGTAACAGCATCCTGGCCATCTCATCCACCCCAGTGAACTACTGTCAAAGCAAACTCAAAGAAATAGCTAACCTTTAAGCAGAGAAGCCATTAGTAGAATTAGAACCCTTGGATTAGTTTTTTTTTTTTTGAACATAGTAGTCCATTGAAACAGACCCAAATAGAAGGTCTCGCCTCTGCCGCAGCATAAGCAGCCAGAGAAAGAAAAAAAAAGGAAACAAGGAACACACTCACCTGTGAATAGCGACATCTGAACCAAAGGCGTGCCGAGCCAAAACACCAAAGGGAGGGCAGGAGGACTAAGCTGTCGTCTCTCAAGGAACTACAATTACCAGGTAAGTGTAATTACTATTTCCTTATCGTTCCTCCAGCTTAGTCCTCTACATATGGGATGTAACAAAGCAGACTAACGGGCGGGATTATTCCAGCCGGCACGCAACACTGCGGAACCAAAACCAGCATCGCCCGCCGCCAAAACATCAAGACGATAGTGCTTACTGAAAGTGTGCAGAGAAGACCACGTAGCCGCCTTACAGATCTCCACCGGCGAAACCAAGCTAAACTCCGCCCAGGACGCCGCATGCGCTCTGGTAGAATGAGCCCGCAGACCGACAGGCGGTACCCGACCTCGCAACAGATAGGCCGAGCCAATCGCTTCTTTAATCCACCGGGCAATGGAAGCTTTTGCCGCCGCCTCACCTTTCCGAGGCCCTCCAAAGAGAACAAACGATCCGATTTGCGGAAAACGCTAGTGACTTTCAAATATCGACGCAAAACTCTCTTAAGGTCCAACCGACTGAGACCCCGATCGGAACCCTGCTCCGCCGACGCGGGAAGCACTGGAAGCGACACCACCTGATTCAAATGAAAGGCAGAAGACACCTTAGGCAAAAAGGAAGGCACTGGGCGGAGTACCACCTTCTGATCAGAGAACGAAAAGGAAGGGCTCCCTGCAAGAAAGAGCCTGAAGCTCCGAAATGCGGCGAGCCGAGCAAATCGCCACTAAGAACACCGTCTTAAGGGTCAGATCCTTCACCGAACTCCGCGAGAGAGGCTCAAAGGGAGCCGCACTGAGAGCATGCAAGACTAAGTTGAGATCCCACGCAGGGACAGAAATCCGGCGAGCCGGACGCAGCCTAGAAACAGCCCTCAAGAAGCGTACCACATCAGCATGAGCACCCAGCGTTACGCCCTGAATTTTACCTCTGTAGCAGGAAAGCGCCGCCAACTGTACCCGTAAGGAACTGGCGGCCAATCCTTTGGCAAACCCGTCTTGCAGAAAATCCAACAGCACAGGAAGAGAAGCCGTAGCCGCTCGAACCTGACGCCGGGAACACCAATCCTCAAAAATACGCCAGACGCGGACACAGGCTAGCGAAGTGGACCTCTTGCGAGCTTGAAGCAAAGTCGCTACGACCGCTTTCGAATAACCCTTTTTCCTTAGCCGCGCCCTTTCAATAGCCAAGCCGTAAGAGAGAATCTCCCCACTTGCGGCATGCGAAGAGGACCCTGACACAACAGATCCAGGTCCAGGGGAAGACGCCAGGGGGATCCGTCCACCAACCGCATGAGATCGGCATACCAAGGACGACGGGGCCAATCCGGTGCTATCAACAGCACTCGACCCCAGTGAGACTCGATACGCTGAATCACGCGCCCGAGAAGCGGCCACGGTGGAAAGACGTAAAGAAGGCCCTTCGAGAGCCAGACCTGCAACAGAGCATCGATGCCCTCCGACATCGGCTCCCATCGACGGCTGAAGAACCGAGCCGCCTTCGCAGACCGGAACGTGGCCATCAAATCCATAACCGGCTGACCCCAACGCAGAACCACCTGCTCGAACACGTTGGGATTGAGCTCCCACTCTCCGGCATCCACGTGAACTCTGCTGAGAAAATCCGCCGTCACGTCGTCCTTCCCGGCAATATGCGCTGCTGATATGGACAGTAGCCTGGGCTCTACCCATTCAAACAGCTTCCGGGCTTCCATTTCCATGCCCAAGCTTCCGGTGCCGCCTTGCCGATTTATGTACGCCACGGTCGCAGCGTTGTCAGAGAGAACCCGCACCGCCCTGTGCGATAACAGGGTCTCGAAGCTTTGCAGCGCCCACCGGACTGCCCGAAGTTCCAAGCGGTTGATCGACCAATCGCTCTCCTCCGGAGACCAGAGGCCCTGCGTCACTTAATCGCCGCAGTGCGCGCCCCAGCCCGTCAGACAAGCATCCGTCATCAGCGGAATCCAGTCCGGCTGCTCCAAGGGCATCCCTGCGCGGAGCGAGGCCGGCCGAAGCCACCATTTCAAGTCCCGACGTACACCCGTCGGGCAGCGAAGACGTTTGTTCAGGGAATCGGTCTGATTGGACCAGCGACGTAGCAAGGCCCTCTGGAGCGACCGCATGTGAAACCGAGCCCAAGGTACTACCTCTAATGAAGCCGCCATCGTTCCCAGCAACTGAAGGTAGTGCCAAGCCGACGGAGCTGGAACTTGCCGAAACCGGTGTACGAGAGTCCGAAGACCCACTACCCTGCGGTCGGGAAGAAAAACGGAGCCCCTGTGAGTATCGAAGAGGACCCCCAAATATTCGAGAGACTGCGTCGGAACCAACTGGCTCTTCTGCGGGTTGACTACCCAGCCGAGGGACTGCAGTAGGCCTACCACTTGCGCTGTCGCCGACAAGCTCTCCGAACGAGATTTTCCTCAAATCAACCAATCGTCCAGATAGGTATGCACCAGCACCCCTTCCTTGCGCAACGCCGCTGCCACGACCACCATGATTTTGGTGAACACTCGAGGAGCGGTTGCTAGGCCGAAGGGCAAAGCCTGGAACTGGAAGTGACCCCACGGTAGAGCGAACCGGAGATAGCGCTGATGCGCTTCCCGAATAGGAATATGTAGATAAGCCTCCGTGAGGTCGAGCGAGGTGAGAAACTCGCCCCTGCGAACGGCCACAAGTACGTAACGTAAGGTTTCCATCCGAAAGTGCGGCACCCGCAGGCAGCGATTCACCCCTTTGAGATCTAAAATGGGACGAAGAGCCCCATCCTTCTTTGGCACCACGAAATAAATGGAATAACTTCCGAGACCATATTCTTCCGGAGGCACGGGAACCACTGCTCCCAGCCGAAGCAGACGATCGAGGGTTTGTCGGACTTGAGCAGTCTTCCGAGCTCCTCGGCAAGGAGACTCCACAAAGGAATCAAGCACGGGTCTGGCCAAATCCAGGGCATACCCGTCTCGAACGATCTCCAAGACCCATTGATCGGAAGTTATGTGGGCCCAAGCAGAGAGAAAACGTCGAAGGCGCCCTCCGATCGCTGGAATCTCCGCCTGGACCCGCTGCCCTTCATTGGGACTTGCGGGCGGTTGCAGGGGCAGCGGCTGCGAATCCTCTACTGGCTCCTCGAAAGCCGCGAAAGCTCGAAGTCCTCGAGACATACCTACCTCGCTGAAACCCCCCGTAGCGGGAAGAGCGAAACCTACGAAAGTCCCAAGACTGACCCCGAGGGGCAGAAAGGAACTTTCCTCTTTTGGGCCGATCCTCAGGCAGACGACCGCCCTTGGATTCCCCCAAATCCTTGACCAACCGGTCAAGATCCTCACCGAACAGCAGCTTACCCTTAAAAGGCAGCTTGCCTAGCCGCGATTTGGAAGAACCATCCGCCGCCCAATTCTTTAACCAAAGGGCTCTGCTGGTCGCCACCAAGGAAGCCATGCTATTGGATAGTGCCCTGATAAGGTCATAGTGTACATCCGCCAAACCTGATTCCAAGCGCTGGAGCTCACCTAAGTCTTCGGCTTCCAAGGCCGGCGCCTGTCGAAGCCGCTGTACCCAGCGAAGACAGGCCCGAGCGACCCATGCTCCACAAACGGAGGCCTGCAACGCAACCGCGTCCGCCTCAAAGGACTGCTTCAAAAGACCATCCATTTTCCTGTCCTGCGGCTCCCTCAACGCCGCACTCCCTTCCACAGGGATCGTGGTCTTCTTAGTCACAGCCGAAACCGCTGCATCTACTTTAGGAGAGCGAAACCGTTCGAGGTCCGTGTCTGCCATAGGATACAGCTTGCGCATAACTTTCACCCCCTTGAGGCCAGATTCAGGGGTATCCCACTCTGCTTGAATCATCTGATCGATGACCTTGTGAATAGGAAAAACCACCTGATTTTGCCGCACCGCTTGAATGATGGGGTCGGCACCGTCAGACTCCTCGGCCGGCGGCGCAGGGGCCAAACCGAGAGTTTGAAGCGCTTCCGCGACGAGCGCGGGCAACTCCTCCCGGCGAAACACACGAATAATCTTAGCCTGATCCTCTGGCTCCGGGAGCTCGCCTTCCTCTAAGGCCTCCCCATCCGCTTCCAGGTCCAAATCTGGATCTTCGCCTTCCGGCCAATCCGCTTCAGACTGAAAGGGTTCGTGCAAACGCTGACGTTTGGGCGCTTTGGCACCGGAGGACGCACTCACCGGTGCAGGAGACTGCGCGGCCGCCCCTGGAACAGGAAGGGAACCAACGCCCATGCTCTGGCGCCTACGACAGAACGCCTGATGCATCAGCAAAATGAAATCGGGAGAAAAGTCCTCCGCCGAGCTCTGCCTGCTCCCCTGCGCCCAAAGGCACCGCAGAAGCCATCCCCGATGGCCCCTCCAGGGGGGATTCCAACTCCACAGCATCGGGAACCTGGCTGAGATGTAGCAGCCAAGGAACTTTCCAGGCGCTGCTCCATAGTGAGGGAAACAAAGGCACAGCGGTGACAGACGCCTGTCTCCGGAGCCGCACCCCTCCGGGACCCACAAATAACACAGAGAGATCCCGCAGGCATGGAGCCGCACCCCGCAGCTCCACAAGTGCAGGCAAGGTACTTACGGAATCAGAAGGAAAAAACTGGTCCTGCACCAGAAGAACTAGTACGCAAGGTTGAAGGGGGGCAGCTGCCAGGAGGCAGGGAATAATGCCGTATGGTAAATAATGCCTCAGCCAGCTGTGATCAGTGGTCACTGTGGGAAACTGAACCCCTGATCTCCGTACCCTTGGTCAGTGTCTGAACCAGGGCGCTGTGGGTCTGCTCTGTCTCCCCTCAATTTGATTTTTTTTGATTATTATGGTATTGTAGTATAGCAATTTCTTATGCCATTGCCAAGACTGGCTTGCCCATATGCTGCTGATAGCAAAAAACAGCAGCGAAGTTGAAGACAGCCCTCTGCACCAGAAGGAGGACAGGGAAGTAACAACGACCCTCCCCCCCCCCCCCCGAGGTATCGTCTCCAAGGAAAAAACAAGATAAAGAAATAAAGAAATAAAGGCATAAAAGAAAATAAAGAAATAAAACAAAATCGCCGGAGGGGAATACTTCTGGCGGCGATCCTGTCTACAGGGAAAGGAATCAGCCGCGTGTGCCGCACACGGAAGGAACCGCGGCTCACAAAATTGCCACGGCAGAGCAGAAATCTTTTTGGCGCGCTTTTTCTCGGCGCGGGAAACAAAACTCCCGGCCGAAGAACTAATGCCTCAGGCGGCCTCCCCCACACCCGCAGCTCAAGTAACGCGGGTGCAGCACGAAGCAGATAACAATAAAAAAATACCGACGAGCAGAGGTGAGGAAGCTCCCACAGACACCGTTTGTACTGCTCTCTGCCGCCCGAACACACCGGCACTTCCCCAGCGCACTCCTTACCTCACCCGGTGGTGTGCTGCTGTACAGCCGCCACCGGAGCTCTGCCCCGAATAGCCCTGGGGCAGAGATCCTAAAATAGAACTAGGACAGAGCAATAAAAATAAGCGGCTTAGGCAGAGCAGGAGAGAGACCTCCCTCGGGCCCCCCCCCCCCCCACGGAGTGCCGATTAGAACTTTAAATTTAAAGAAACAAGCACCCCCCGAATTTAATAAATCAAAATAAGCTCTAATAGAGCTAAAAAAAAATTAGCAACAAAAAGGTTAGCTACAGTCTAAAGACCTAACTGACCAACTAGTGAGCCCAGCCCGGCTCACTAACGTCTTCCTGCTGCATGAAGACTGGACACACTGGGGTGGATGAGATGGCCAGGATGCTGTTATTACCAGTGATGCTGAAATTTGATTGGTCCAGTCTTCATGCTGCAGGAGGAGGTGCACAACCCATACGTAGAGGACTAAGCTGGAGGAACGATAAGGAAATCTGCAATAGAGTAGATACCCAGGAAGGTGTAGATAACGAGGGGGGCTCTAGTGAAGCTTAAAAGAATGGTGGAGAATTTGGCAGCTAAAATTTAACACTAAAAAATGCAGGGTCATGCATTTAGGCTGCAAAACTCCAAGGGAGCGGTACAGTTAGGGGGCAAAGTGCTTCTGTCCATGAAAGAAGAGCGGAACCTATGGGTGATTTTTTTCTGATCCTCTTAAGGTGGCTAAACAGGTAGAAAGATGGCAAAAGTCAGAACGATGCTTGGGCGCATAAGGAGAGGAATAGCCAGCAGAAAATAAGTGGATAGTGGCTCTATATAAGTCTTTGGTGAGACCTAATTTAGAGTATTGTGTGAAATTCTGGAGACCACATTTTCAAAGGGAGTATATACTATACTATTAATCATATATATAGCACTACAAGATGTACGCAGTACTGTACAGATACATAAAGAAGATGGTCTCTGCTCATCAGAGCCTATAATCTAATCAAGACAGACAGCACGATATTTGAGAAAAAGGGTACAAATAGAGAAAGGTAAGGAGACACAAGGAAAACAAGGGATCAGGATCCAAAGACAGTCTCAAAGAGGTGAGCCTTTAGCATGGATTTGAAAAAGTGGAGAGATGAAACCTAAACATAAAGATTCAGGAAGCTTGTTCCAAGCTTAAGGAGCAGCAAGGTGACAGGATCAAAGTCTAGATTTGGCAGTGGAAGAAAAGGGCGAAGAGAAGTAAGCTAGAGGAAGAGCAGAGTTCACAAAGAGGGGTGTAGGGAGAGAGGAGAGAGGAAAATGGAAAGGTAGTGAGGAACAGCAGAATGAATGCATTTATAGGTCAGAAGGAAAAGTTTGAATTGGATACAGAAACAGAAGGGGAGCCAATGAAGTAATTTAAGAAGAGGGGTCATGAGTATATAAAACAGAATGAAGTCATTGCAGAGGGTAGCTACCAAAATGGTCAGCAGGCTTCGTCATAAGGGTTATGAGGACAAACTTAAAGATCTCGATATGTATACTTTGAAAGAAAGTTGGGAGAGGAGAGGGGAGATATGATAAAGACATTTCAATATCTCCGTTGTAAAAATGCACAGGAGCAGCCTCTTTCAACTGAAAGAAAGCTCTGCAATGAGGGGGCATAGGATGAAGCTGAAAGGGTATAGACTCGGGAGTAATATGCGGAAATATTTCTTTACAGAAAGAGTGATAGATGCATGGAATAGTCTCCCAGTGGAGGTTGTAGAGATAGACTGTCCCATACTATTTTGAATTTGAACACAAACACAGAAGATCTCTAAAGGAAAAAAGGGACTGTAGAACTCAGTGGTTGGTATGGAAGGGCAAGCTAGATAAGCCATATGGTCTTTATCTGCCGTCATGTTTGTATCTTTCTCCCATGTCAAACTAAGTGTGCATTTTTTAATCTTTTTGATTATAGACCTTTATTTCTGAGCATTCAAGTGCAACATGGCAACCACACAAGTACCTTAGCCAAGAAATCTTAACATTTGGGGCTCAAAAGTGAAACACACACTATACCTTAAGAGTTCTTCCAGAAAGACCCATTATTATCCCGTCTTTGGGTTCAAGTACAGTAGAAGTGTTTACATCTCCACTACCTGTTGTGTCTATAATGTCAATTATTTTCGGCTTCCCATCAGTTGCAATCTAGAAAAAAATAGAGATTTCTAACATCTGAATGGGCTTTTTAACAGGGTACCTAACACATTCTTATCAAAAAGGTTGAATTTCCAACATAAATACATGCACCGTAAATGAGGTGATGATTTTATAAAGATCATATGTAAAGCCCACTTTACACATAAAGAAGGGCTTTTATAGAGTAATACAGCCAGGAATGTATAAATACATATACAAAAAAAAAGCCCTTTTTTGTGCAGAATTCACCCCCCCCCCCAATCAAAGCCTAACTCTTCCTCTAGACCTGAAATTCAACCTACTTCCTTCTCCTCAGCTCTCACTCCAGTCACAGTTCTCTCCCAAACCTTCAAGCCTTCCCTACCTCCCATTTCGCTCTCCCTTTAACATCTGGCAAAATCCATACTACTGTGTCTCCATAAGATCTATTCTCATTACATACTCCCAACCTCGCCTCCTTTCTCCTCCTCTCCATGCACCTACCCGTATCTCTTTCTTCCCAGGCACATACCTCTACCTTTTTCCCTACCTCCTGAGCATACACCCATCTCCAGCTCCTCTATCTGAAAGCACAGCGTTTGTTTGTGTTTTTTTTAACCACAGTCATAGGAGAGTTTCCCTTCACCCCCATGCTTCCGACGATGGCACTACAACATTTTAGAAAGGAAAAACCAAAGAGCCTCCTGTCTCTAGCAAGAAACAGGAAGCACTTCAGTTTACCTTTCTAAAAGCACTGTGGTGCCATTGTCAGAAGCACAGCACAGCTTTGGGATCAAAGAGAAATGCTCCCATGGCTGTGAGGAGGCAAATTGAGACAGGCTTGGGTGCCCTCAAAGTTGGCTTGCCTCTTAAACTGACCCAGATGCAAATGCCAGTGCAGAACTCTGCATAGCAAGTGCAAAATTCTGCACAGGTGAGGAATTCTCCATAAATTCTGCATTGCACTGAATTTAAGAGTAATACTTACAAGCACAATATTCCAATGAGTACATTTTTAGCAGAGCAGAATCACTTTGCATGTGCACATGCATTTTATAAAATGTACTTCCATACAATACGGTTACATCTACCTTGGAGTGGTTAGAAATTTCTATGTGTGAATTTGAGAGATATAGGAGCTGGTTCTTGGTATTTATTTTATAGAAGCAGATGTGTTTTTATAAAGACAGCATCAGCACCTAAATCAATGTGTGGTAGTGTTCAATCAAAAAAAAAAGAAAACCACCAAACACAAGTGTTAAGAAACCACCAACCCAAACACTCATACTTCGAAATATTCTTAGTTAGCAATATCCCAAGAATAATGTTTTAAGTTTTTAATCTTGCTGTACGCTTTGATACCTCAAATATATAACAATTAAATAAATGCCATGTGTATAAGGATAAATTAATCATACCCAATAATTTCCTTTCCTTGACTCCTGCTAGACCAGGCCAGACAAGTGGGTTATGCTCCCTTTGCCAGCAGCAGACAGATTTGAGTATCCCCAAATGTTATCGGAAGGCATAACTTCTGGTGCAACATTAAACACTTCCCAAGCAGTGAGCAAGACTGAAAAAAAAACTTAGAGGTAAACTCAACATCTATTAACAAAAAAAGTCAATCAGAACAAACCATTGGAACAAGTATTTGGCTCTCTTACCACAGCTAAATCCTCAAGACACTACAAAACCAACATAAAGGCAGCAGGCTTTCCCAATCAGTAGTAAAGTCTTCCAGGCAGGTCCTAGACTGGTCTAGCAGGATTCAAAGAATGGAAATTCAGGCATGATTCTCATTCTTTATCACCCTGCTAGACCAGTCCAAACGAGTGGGACGTACCCAAGCAGTCAGGAACAAGGTGGAAGGAAGACCACCTTCTGGCCAGAACAGCCTTACAAAAGGCAGCGTCAGCACTCACACCCATATGCAATCTCTAGTGCTTCACAAAAGGTACTCATGGAGGACCAGACAGACGCCTTACATATGTCGTCTGGAAACACAAAGGTAGAGTCAGCCTAGGAGAATGCAGAAGTTCTGATTACTTGGGACATTCCCATTCTAACGAATAAGAAACTGCATGCGAGGAAACCTGACATAACAGTAAAAGGAGAAAAACACCAGAATGGCATTGATAAGAGATGTCTGTGACCACTTTGATTGAAGGATAAGGTGGTATACAAAACTGTCTAAATACATAAATAAGCAACTATTTTGTGAATCGCGTTGAGAGGAAGACCATCTTAAAAGTACTAAGAAATGGGCTGCAGACATCACCATCCAAGATGGCCGCTTGAGCTTGAACGCCGGCTGGCCAAGGTGGAAAAGTGTGCAGACTCTACCCCAATCTGCCAGGATGGATCTCCAGCTCTCCCTCGTGCTCCCCAGAGTGATTGGATGGTGGTAAAGAGGAAGAAAGTTGGTCTAAAAGACTTTGCCTACTCAAGAACTTGCAACATATAGAGGAACCCCCCCCCCCCCAAAAAGGAGAAATTAGACCTTACCTGCTAATTGTCTTTCCTTGAGTTCTCTCCAGGCCAGTCCAGGAACCATAGGGTAGTCAATCTCCTTCAGCAGCTGAGGACTGAATTACAAAGTTTTGCTGACTGCTCCACCAGCTCCCTCTGGTGTCCACAACTCAGTCTCCTTCTGTCAAAGTAGCTTCCCCCCAAAACTCTAAAACCACAAACACTGTAAACTTATTTAAAAACAACAAAACGTATGGCCCTCCTTGAGCCTCCTGTGGCATACTGCGTCCAGTGTTGAATTTCCTTTACCTTTCCTTCTGTTCAAAATCAGATTTATTATTTCACTCTTCTTTTTTTTTTTTTTTTTTTAACCAAAGTAGCCTCTACTCCACCCCCTCCCTTCTTGGGAGGGAGCCCCAACTGCAGCCACTCCGAAAGAACTCTCTACCAAAGCTCTCTGCACCTCTGGCCCCTAGACCCTGAGGTGGCCACCCATTCACTTTTATCACCTGAGAAACATAAAAACTAGCACTCCCTGCTATCGAAGGAATGCTCGCAGACGAACTGGGTGGGCCCTGGACTGGCCCGGAGAGAACTCAAGGAAAGACAATTAGCAGGTAAGGTCTAATTTCTCCTTCCTCTTTGTCTCTCCGGGCCAGTCCAGGAACCGTAGGGAAGTACCAGAGCAGTTCCTAATGACGGGAGGGTCCTGCGAGCCCACCTATTAAAACCGAGGCCCCAACATTCGCATCTGCTCTTGCCTGCACATCTAAACAATAGTGCCTAGTAAAAGGTATGCAGCGACGACCAGGTAACAGCCCGACAAATATCCACTGGAGGAACCAACGCGAACTCCGTCCACGAAGTCGCCTGCGCTCTAGTGGAATGAGCTCTTAGGCCCTGTGGAGGCAACCTGCCCTTTGCCTCATAAGCTGCCCCGATCGCCCGCTTCACCCAATGGGCAATGGAAGCCTTAGATGCGGCCTCCCCCTTACGGGGCCCTCCAAAAATCACGAACAACCTGTCCAACTTCCTAAAAGAGCCCGTCTTCCTGAGGTATCTACGAAACTCTACCCAAAACTAACTTACGAAGAGCATGACACCTGTCACTCCCCACGCTCCCCTGAAAAGTCGGACGCGAGACCGTCTAATTCAGATGAAAACTGGATACCACCTTGGGCAGAAACGAAGACACCGGCTGCAACACCACCTTTTCCTTCTTAAACCGAATATAAGGTGCCCTACACGAGAGCGCCTGAAGATCCGAGACTCTTTTAGCCGAACACAAGGCGATGAGGAAGGCTGTTTTCCACAACAGTTCTCGTAGACTCACTGCGGACTCCGACTCAAAAGGAGGCTGGGTTAAGGCCTCCAAAACTAAATTCAAATCCCAAGCCTCAGAGGAAGGCGACTAATCCTAACTGACCTGAGAAACCACTGTATATCCGGGTGCGCTGATAACACGCTCCCCAATACATTTCCTCTATAACAAGCTAGAGCAGCCAGATGAACCTTGAGAGTGCTGAGAGCTAAGCCCTTTGAGACCGCTTTGGAAAAAGGCCAAAATGCTCGGTAAGGATGCGGAGAACGGCCTAACTTCCCGTTCCCCGAACCAGCCTTCAAACACGCGCCAGACGTGCACATACGCCAGCGAAGTCTACCTCTTCTTGGATTTCAACAAGGTAGCAATCACCAACAGCGAGTACCCCCGACGCCGGAGCCGCTCCCTCTCAATAGCCAAGCCGTAAGCAAGAATCGATCCACCTGAGGCATCAGCACAGGTCCCTGACTCAACATGGCCGATCCACGAGCAGTCGTACCAGATCCGCATACCACGGCCGCCTGGGCCAATCAGGAGCAATGAGAATCACGTTCCCCACGTGCCTCGCAATTCTCCGTATTACGCGGCCGATCAATGGCCACAGGGGAAACATACAGCAGCTGCCCAATCGGCCAGGGCTGAACTAGACCGTCGAGCCCCTCAGACATATGCACTCTGTAGCTGCTGTAGAAGCGCGTCGCTTTGGCGTTCGAGGGTAGCCATGAGGTCGATGAACGGCTGCCCCCAGCAGCCTGCGATCTCGTGAAACACCACCGCATTGAATTTCCACTCTCCGGGATCTAAGACGTTCCGACTGAGATAGTCGGCCTGCACGTTGTCCCTCCCTGCTACATGCGCCGCCGAGATGGCCAGCAGATGGCCTTCCGCCCACTGTATTAACCTCTGACTATCCTCTAAAAGAGCCGCACAGCCCGTGCCTCCTTGCCTGTTGATATAAGACTGTGACTGCGTTGTCTGAGAAAACGCGCACCGCTCTCCCTCTGATCAGATCGACGAACTCCTGGAGCGCCAAGCTGACCGCTCTCATCTCCAGCCGATTGATCGACCAAACACTCTCCTCCATGGAGCAGACTCCCTGCGTCACCTGCGCCAAACAATGAGCTCCCCAGCCTGTCAGACTGGCGTCTGTGGTGACCAACCACCACTCCGGCTCTACGAGCGACACTCCCGGGCAAACATGCCGAGGGTCCAACCACCACTGCAGACTGAGGTGCACCTCCTCTGGGCATACCAGCCTCTGGGCCAGAGAGTGATGCTGCAGGGACCACCTGGACAGCAGAGCCTGTTGAAGTGGATGCATATGAGCCCTGGCCCACAGCACTAAATCCAATGCCGCCGCCAGGGTCCCCAGCAGCTGCATATATCTCCACGCCGTGGGCGCCTGCAGCCTCAAAAAACCTTTTACTTGCCTCCACAGCTTTTCCACCCTGTCCTCGGGCAGAAAAACCACCCCTTTCTCTGTATCGAACAAGACCCCAAGGTACTTCAACCGTTTCACCGGACCCAACTGACTCTTAGACTGGTTTATCACCCAACCGAGCTGCTCCAAAAACTGAATCACCCGCTCGGTTGCAGTGACCGACTCCGGCTGGGACTCTGCTCTGATCAACCAATCGTCTAGATACGGATGTACCTGAATGCCCTCTTTCCACAGTGCCACTGCAACCACCACAATCACTTTTGTAAACGTGCGCGGAGCTGTAGCTAGACCAAACGGCAACGCTCGGAATTGAAAATGGCCTATGGGCACAACGAACCTCAAGAACCTCTGATGATCCGGCCTGATCGGAATGTGCAGATAAACCTCCGTCAAATCTATGGAGGACAGAAACTCTCCCGGCTTCACCGCCTGAATTACGGACCTTAGAGTCTCCATGCAGAAATGCGGCACCCTCAAACACCGGTTTACGTGTTTGAGATCCAGAATGGGGCGAAAGGAACCTTCCTTCTTGGGCACCACGAAATAAATCGAGTATTGACTTAACCCGTATTGCTCTGGGGGGACCAGCACCACCGCCTGGAGCTGGAGCAAACGTTGGAGAGTGTCGCCTATTGCCTTCGTTTTTGCGAGGGATCCGCAAGGAGACTTCAGAAAAGCGTCCACCAGTGGCTGAGCGAACTCTAGCGCATAGCCCTCGCGGATGATCTCCAGGACCCATTGGTCCGTTGTTATGTCGGCCCAGATGGAAAGGAACTCCTGCAACTGTCCCCCCCACCGGGGGCTCCGCCTGAGCCAGCCGCCCTTCATTGCGATTTCTTGGGGGCGTTTTTCTGCGAGGTGAAATACCCTCTGCCGAGCCCCCTTGCTCCTCAAAAGGACTGCCCCCGTGTTCCAAAGCGGCTGCTCTGATAAGGAGCAAACCGAGGACCACGGAACCTATGCACATCCCGATTTTGTCCTCTTGCCAGAGGGCCTAGTGCCTCTCGGACGATCCTCCGGGAGCTGACCTCCCTTGGAATCATTCAAATCCTTCACTATCTTTTCAAGGGCTTCCCCAAAGAGCAGCTTGCCCTTGTAGGGGAGTTTGCCAAGACGAGTCTTAAAGGACGCATCCGGCACCCAATTCCGCAGCCAAAGAAACCACCTTGCCGCAATCACAGAGGCCATGGACTTCGCTGAAATCCTGACTAAATCATAAAAGGTGTCTGCTAAATACGCCGCCACTTACTCTAACCTCGCTCCATCCGAGGACCCCGCTTCCTCCTTGTCAGAACCTGAGTCCCCAGCGAATAGACGCCCGCGAGACATATGCCCCACAAATGGAGGCCTGAAGTGCCAGCACACTCGTATCAAATGCCTGCTTCAGCAGGACCTCCAATTTACGGTCCTACAGATCTTTCAGGGCCGCACCGCCTTCCATCGGAATCGTAGTTTTCTTAGTTACCGCTGCCACCAACGCATCCACCTTGGACATACACAGCAACTCCTTTTCTTCCTGAGGGACCGGGTAGAGCCACGCAATAGCCCAGCTACCCCTCAATGAAGCCTCTGGACACTCCCATTCCGAATCAATCATCGTCTAATGACCCTATGAACTGGGAAACACTTTTCCAGCTTAAAACCTTGGAGAAGGGATCCTCTAACGGTTCCTCCTGCGCTACCGGAAGTGAAATGTTTAGAGCCCCTAAAGACTGGGCAATAAGGGCCACCAGCTCCTCTTTATGGAATACCCTAAAGACATTAGTATCTTCGCCAGGCACAATTTCGCCTTCCTCCAACTCCCCAAGGGCCCAGGAATCCAAAGCTCCCTCAGAGAGAATTTCCCCTTCCTCCATTCCCTTAGGCTCACAGAACTGTGCTCCGAAGCCATCGGAACCTGCATCCGCCTCCACAGCCTTATTAGATGAGCTCTCCCCCGGCTCCTGTCCCAGGGCTTCTGCTTTTGGAACACCTACTCCACTTGTTGAAGCAGACTTAACTAGGCCCTTTTCTAGCTTTAAACAGTAGGCCTTATGCAATGAAAGTATGAAGTCCGCTGAGAACACAGACTCCAAACCGCTATACAAATAGAGTAAGGGGCCCAGCACTTGACTTCCCTCTGTAGCGGGCCGTTTGGATTTACTTTTTCGCTTCCCTTCCTTGCCAGAAAGCGCGGGAGCACCTGCCGCCATAGACAACATGGCTGCCGTTCCCGCCTTCTCCTCTGTGCCGAGAGTAATGACCAATGCAACCCCCGACGCCGTTTTAGCCCCCAAAGAGCCGCTCCACAGAACTCCCCGTGCGGAAACAAATTCTACAGATTCCAGGCCAAGACAGCCCCCGCCAACTGCCGCACGCTGCCAATCCGTCCCGCATGCACCTGAAGAAAACCAAAATCTGACAGAGCTCTTCAACGGGCGAAACCCCCCAGCGCCGGCAACTCCCGATCCTACATTTGCCACGAACTGAGATCTATCCCCTCACTTCACCACCGCTGCTTGCGGGAGAAGCCGATGAGGCACTGAGGGCAGAGGGCTGGAATCTGGGGCTCCCAGATCCTCTCACTCTCCCTCCGGGGATGACTGCAAGCGCTAACCGAGGCAGGCCCTGCCTCTAGTGCTAAGCCCTGCACTCCGCTTTGTTCCTTTTTTTCTTTTTTTTTTTTTGAAAGTCAATCCCCTTCTGCACTGGCCTTATTAGCCCTGCTAGGACCAACCAGCAAGAAAATTCAACACTTTCCCAGCAATTACACAATCTATTCCTTTTCTTCTCTCAGGGAGCCTGTTAGCCACGTCCTATTCAGCTGCTGAGGACTGAAAGACTGAGTTGTGGACACAAGAGGGAGCTGGTGGAGCAGTCAACAAAACTTTGTAATTCAGTCCTCAGCTGCTGAAGGAGACTGACTACCCTACGGGTTCCTGGACTGGCCCGGAGAGATGAAGAGGAATTGCAGCAGCTGCGGCTCAGGCTGTAGGGAGCGAAGTCCATAGCACCAGAAATGGGGAGTGCCAGGACCCCACAACAGCTGCTGACCAGGGGATGAAGAGCAAGGGAGAGACAACATTCTAGGATAAAGTCTGGCATGGTTCAAAGACCTTAAGACTGACATCTCTCATCTGTGTGAAGAGGTCGTGCTCAGTATTGAAAATTTAAGAATGGACCTGGGAGTTGAGTAAACAAGTAGAGGAGATCGAAGGGCATCTAGATGAGTAGGCAAAGTCCTCTGGCACCTTGGAACATAAAACTACAGGCTTTGGACAAGCTGTGCAAGGAATTGGAGGACAAAGTGGAAGATCTTGAAAACAGGTCCCAACAAAATAATTTACGATTTTGTGAAGTGCCGGAGGACGTGGCCTTCAGTGACTAAGTTGGTGGTACAAAAAATGTCCAAAGCAATCCTTCTGACAGTGGGTATTGAAACAGAGGGCTGGAACTTCCAGAAAGATCGGGCACATCATGTTGCAGACCCAGCTAGGCCCAACAATAACAAGCCAAGAGAAATTATAGCCTGTTTCCACAATTATGGGGTTGAAGAGCACATGGTGGCCAGTAGTGGCCCTTTCAAGTGGGAAACGTACAGCATTGAGATCTATGATGATCTAGCACATGTCACACTCCAGAAATGGTGCAGAATGCATGATGGACGAGGGCAAAAGGCATGCTGGATTTTCCCATTTGGACTGGTCTTTATTGTGAAGGGGGAAAGATGGCAGGTCTGCCTGAAAGACAAGGCGGTTCAGGCAATGATGGACACTAGCATAACGAGGTTGGACTTGTGGACCGTAACTGCACCTGTACCGCTGTTACCGTGAGAAAGAACACCCACGGTAGTGACGGCTCAGGAGGCAGTCTGGGGAACATGAGCCTGAATCCAGACCCATGGAACTGACATGAGATGGAGGCACCATCAGGAAGCAAGATGTGCCTTTAAAGGCAAGGCTGGAGACTTCTGTTGGCGATTGCACATCTCCGCTCCACTGGCCCTCTCTACAGGGACTTTATGACAAAGAAGTTGGGGGGCGGAGAAAGTGTAGCGACTGTTATACCTGTTGACATGTTACAGGTTGGATTGGGGGGTTTGCAGCAATTACTGATTTGGGAAAGCGTAGTTACTCACCTGTAACAGGTGTTCTCCAGGGACAGCAGGAATCAGTCCTCACATATGGGTGACGTCGGCACAAATGGAGCCCTCGTGCGGAGCAATTCCCCAGCTTTCAAAGAAAACCTTTGGGATTGCATCACGCATGCGCGGTCCCCTTCCCGCCCAAGGGTGCCATCTTGCTCAGTCAGATGACAGAGCTAAAAAGACAGCAAATATGAGAAAAAATTAATCAAAGGACTGCAACTCCAGGGGAGGAGGGAGGGTCATGAGGACTGATTCCTGCTGTCCCTGGAGAACACCTGTTACAGGTGAGTAACTACGCTTTCTCCAGGAACAAGCAGGAAGTCAGTCCTCACATATGGGACTCGCTAGCTATAGGCTACCGAGAACCCATAGCTGAAAAGGGCTCCCTCTAGAAGAGCCGCAGCAGCAGTGGTAGGATTTTTCTCCGAGAACGCAACCCTCACGGTAGCCTGACACCAAAGGGTCGGAGGGTAGGAGTTGCCTAAACCTCGAACAGGACTCTCTCTCCAGGCAGTAGTGGGCTGCAAAAGTCTGGCTTGAAGACCAAATTGCAGCCCGGCAGATGTCTGCCAATGGAACAGAGCGGTGGTTAGCCGCCGATTCGGCCTTAGCCCTGACAAAGTGGGAAGTGATTCAGCCCTGCAGTTTGAGGTCAGCTGCCCTGTACGTCCAGACGATGCAGTCTGCCACTCAGGCGGATAACGTGCACTTGGAGACAGGTAGTCCCAGTTTACTAGGGTCATAAGAAACGAAGAGCCGGGAAGCTCTCCGATGTCCCCGCGTACATTCCAGGTAGAAGGCGAGCGCCCTCTTACAGTCCAGGGTATGCAGAACTGCTTCTGCCCTGCTGGTATGTGGCCTGGGGAAGAAGGTTGGAAGAACCACCTCTTGGTTAAGGTGAAACGAGGAAACCACTTTTGGAAGGAACTTGGGGCGAGTACGTAGGACCACCCTGTTTTTATAAAACCGTGTATACGGTCTATCTGATACTAAATCTTGCAGCTCGCTCACGTCGAGCAGACATAAGTGCCACCAGAAAGAGTGCTTTCCAGGAAAGGAAGCGGAGATGACAGGTGGACATTGGTTCAAAGGTGGGCAAGTAAGCCACTGCAAGACCACATTTAAGTCCCACTCTGTAGCCGGTGGGCGAATCGGAGGCTTCAAGAGTAGGAGGCCTCTGAGGAATCGGGATACCAAAGGGTGAGCTGAAAGAGGTTGCCCGTCCACTGGAGAGTGGTTAGCTGATGGGCCTCAAGTCTGTCAGGGTCCACCTGAGTGCGCTAACTCTGAGAAGTGGAGCAAGTACTGCAATACCTGAGGTACTTGGCAAGTGAACGAGTTCTCCTTATTTTGGGCACACCACCCTTCAAATCTACGCCACTTGAACGCGCAGGATTTTCTAGTGGATAGTCTCCTAGAGGCCAGCAACACCTCCTCAACCTTCTTGGGAAGGAGTAGAGGAGCAAGCACTACCCTCTCAGCAGCCAGGCCATTAAGTTGAGGGATCTGAGATTCGGGTGTAGCAAGGACCCCTGTTCCTGGGTCAAGAGGTTGGGCTGCACCCCCAGTGGGAGTGGCGTTTCGACTGCCAGTTGCAGGAGAAGAGGGAACCAAGGCTGTCTGGGCCACCTGGGGGCTACCAGGATGACAGAGGCCTTGTCCCAAAGAATCTTGAACAGAGTGCGTGCCACCAGGGGCGTGGGTGGGAATGCATAGAGAAGGCCCTGTGCCCATGAGATCAGGAAAACATCTGCCACCACGCTCAGCGGATGCGGCTGCCTCAAGCAGAACTGGGGCAACTGATGGTTTTGCGGACTGGCAAAGAGATCCATGGATGGGAAACCCCTGCGGTTGAAGATCTGCTGGGCTACATCCTGGTTCAGTTGCCATTCGTGAGGATGAAGAATCCTGCTCAACTTGTCAGCCAGGAGGTTCTCCTGACCTGGCAGATAAACTGCCTTTAGGGACATGTGATGTGCCACTGCAAAAGAGCAGAGGTCCAGAGTTTCCTGGCATAGGACGCGAGATCCTGTGCCTCCCTGTTTGTTGATGTAGAACATCGCTACCTGATTGTCTGTCTGTATCTGCACCGACTGATGGGAAAGATGATGACAGAAGGTTTGAAGAGCTAGGCGGATGGCTTGAAGCTCTAGAAGATTGATTTGAAGTGCGGCCTCTCGCGAGGACCACAGGCCCTGAGTGCATGAACCCTGGCAATGGACTCCCCAGCCCAGCAAGGAGGCATCCGTCATCAGCACTCTGGTGTGAGAGGGAGGTTGGAATGGTACTCCCTGAAGCAAGTTGGGGGGGGGGGTGAAGCCACCATTGCAAGGCTGTCACCAGTAGCTTGGAAATCGCTACCCTGTCTCTGAGGTGGCCAGTGGCTTGCGTCCACTGGTCTCTGAGGCTCCATTGAGCTGTGCGCATGTGGAATCGAGCATATGGAGTCACATGCACCGTGGAGGCCATGTGGCCCAGGAGGCATAGGAAGACCCTTGCAGAGACTTGAGGTCTGTGCTGGACCTGCTGGACCAAGTCCAGCAACCGCCTTGCTCTGTCCAGCAGTAGGTAAGCCCTTGCCTGAAGTGTGTCCAGTCTTGCCCCTATGAACTCCAAGTCCTGAGTAGGGAGTAAAGTGGACTTTGTTATTTATAACAAACCCTAGGTGCTGGAGCAGGGTGACTGTGCGAGCAGTGGCCTACTGTGCCTCCTGCACCAACTGGCCCCTGATGAGCCAGTCGTCTAGGTATAGAAAGACGAAGACTCCCTGGCTTCTGAGGAAGGCCGCCACCACTGCTAGGCATTTGGTAAATACTCTGGGAGCGGAAGCTAGGCCAAAGGGAAGCACCTTGTACTGGAAGTGGCTTCCTCCGACCACAAACCTGAGATACTGTCTGTGGTCTGGGTGTATGAGGATGTGAGTATAAGCATCCTTTAAGTCTAAGGAGCATAGCCAGTCTCCCTGGTGGAGGTAAGGCAGTAGGATCCCAAGGGAAAGCATCTTGAACTTTTCCCTCACCAGGAACTTGTTAAGATTTCGCAAGTCTTTATAAAATATTTAAAAAAAAATAAAAAAGATTTTGCAAGTCTAGGATGGGGCGAAGGCCTCCTTTTCTTTTTGGTACGAGGAAATACCTGGAGTAGAAGCCTTGCCCCTGCAGGTGGTGGGGCACTGGTTCCACCGCCTGATCCTTTAGTAGACCTGTCAACTCCTGCAGGAGAAGGTTCCTGTGAAGAGGGGGCCTGAGAGGCTCTCCTGGGAAAAAGGAGGTGGGCACCTGGTTGAAATGAAGTAAGTAGCCCTGTTGACTATTTTCAAAACCCAGGCGTCTGTAGTAATGGCTGGCCACCTGTGAGCGTACAGGGCCAGCCTTCCTCCTGTGCAGGGCCAAACCACTGGTGGGAGAGGAGCTATGCACGGAGAGTCAAAAACCCCCTCCCGGCTGGGTAGGAGCCAGAGCTGGAGGGTCTTTGGCTTACGTGGGCCATGCCCCTGTCACCTGGCCTGCTGCCCCTGTTGGGGAGCTGGGGTAGCCTGGTAAGTGGGGCAGTTTCTGTAAGCCATACCCTTCCTCGGGAAAAAGGGATTTGTCCCTGAGGCGTTCTTCTTGTGAAAAGGTGCAGATGTCTTCTTCGACAATCTTGTCCGGGTGAAGTACTTGGACTTGGATTTCCGCAGCTTTTTCAGTCATGGGTTTGCCAAGAGGTTGTCTCCTCGCCATGGGACATCAACCAACATGCCCTGAACCCATGGCTCCAGGTCCGACAACATGAGCCAGGCCTGACGGCGTGCACCGATGCTGGCGCGGCTACTCGGGCCAAAGCCTCGAAGCCGTCGTAAGCTGCTCGAGACATGACCTTCGAGCACTCTCGGATCCCCATGGACAAGGCTTTGAAGCGCTGCAAGGGTTCCTCGGAGAGACCAGCTGAGAACCCAGCAATCTCCTTTATTTATTTATTTATTTATTTAGAGAACATTTGTATACCGCTGCTTCCAGCGATCAGCAGCGGTTGACTATACATATCAGGAGGGGTAATCAACAGTTAATACAGAATGATTGCATGCCAAGATTCACACTGCACAAAAATCTGATACAATATTTACAGGTGCAATTACATATATACATATTGTTACAATATTTACAACTTGCAGTTATATATATACAATCCGTTACACTAATTACAACTAAACTGGGGGGGGGGAGATGCATTAACCTAAATGCATTACATGGTGTTCAAATCCCTTAAAGTCATATTGTAAAGTCACTCTAGTGTCATGGATACGGTTGACCCTTTGTGTTCCGGTTATTATTTACTCTGTTAGATTATAGTGAGTTATAAACAGGTGGGTTTTGAGCTTTTTCCTAAAGTCTGTTAGGTTGTTGATTGCACGCATGCCATGTGGCAGTTGATTCCATAGCATGGGTGCAATGTAAGAGAGAATGCTCTGTTGCTGGTGTGTATCTTGGCCGTTCTTATACTCTTTGGGACACAGAGTGTTTAAGTTGGCGGTTCTTCTGCTTCTATTGTGAGTTTGAGCGCTGATGAGATTGGTTAGGAATGACGGCGCTATGTTGTGTATAAGTTGTGTAAACTTGCTAACACCACCAAAGGCATCGACAAAGTCCAACATGACAACCACAAACAGGGCGTTCAGTTTTTATGTCCCCAAATGCTGGAATGCTCTACCCCCTGACATTAGGACCATTGCCAATCTATATCAGTTCAGGAAGGCTCTCAAAACCCACCTTTTCCTCCAATACTTTATTGCCTTGAGCCATGCTGCTGGGCATGGGTCTAGAGGGGAGGTAGTTGTGTTGAGATTTGAGATGATGTCTATGATACTATCGACCGCCTGGCCAGAATGAACAAATGGATGATGAAATGCTCAAAGAAATCAAGGAAGCTAACAAAAGCCACAACAGAGTAGTAATAATGGGTGATTTCAATTACCCCGGTATCGACTGGGACAGTGTCACAGCAGGACAAGCTAAAGAGATAAAGTTTCTAGATGAAATAAATGACTGCTTCTTGGAGCAGCTGATTCATGAACCGACCAGAGGGGAAGCCATACTGGACCTAGTCCTTAGTGGAACGCCAGATCTGGTGCAAGAAATAAGGGTGTTGGGACCACTTGGCAATAGTGATCATAGTATGATCATGTTTGATTTAATCAGTGGAGGACAGATAGTAAAGGAATCCACAGTACTACCTTTTAACTTTCAAAAGGGAGATTATGATAGAATGAGGAATATAGTTCGGAAAAAACTAAAAGGAGCGGTTCCAAAGGTTAAAGACTTACAGCAAGCTTGGGTGTTATTTAAAAATACTATCCTCGAAGCCCAGACCAGCTGTATTCCACGCATTAAGAAAAGTGGAAGAAAGTCCAAAAAACTGCCAGCATGGTTTAAAGGTGAGGTCAGAGAGGCTGTTGCTGCCAAAAGAGCAACCTTCAGGAAATGGAAAAAAGAGCCAAATGATGAAAACTGGAAACAGCACAAGCACTGGCAAGTTAAATGCAAAGCATTGATAAGGCAGGCAAAGCGGGAATTTGAGAAGAAACTTGCTACGGAAGCAAATCACGAAATAAAGACTTTTTCAAGTACATTCGTAGCAAAAGGCCTGTGAGAGAGTCAATTGGACCATTAGATGATAGAGGGGTAAAAGGGGCAGTAAGAGGAGACAAAGCTATAGCAGAGAGACTGAATGAATTCTTTGCTTCGGTCTTTACTGAGGAAGATGTAGGGATGTTACCCAAGACTGAAGTGGTATTTAAAGGTGATACTGCAGAGGAATTGAGAGAAATATCGCTACACTGGGAAGATATATTACAACTATTTGATAAACTGAATAGTAGCAAATCACCTGGACCGGATGGTATACATCCCAGAGTGTTGAAAGAACTGAAATATGAGATTGCAGACCTGCTATTGGTAATCTGTGAACTTTCATTAAAATCATCTGTAATACCTGAAGATTGGAGGGTCGCCAACGTAACACCAATTTTTAAAAAGGGTTCCAGGGGTGACCCGGGAAATTACAGACCGGTGAGCCTGACGTCAGTACCAGGGAAAATGGTAGAAACCATCATAAAGAACAAAATTACATAGCATGTAGATAGTCATGGCTTTAGACAAGGAAGATCTTGTCTTACTAATCTGATCTGTTTTTTTGAAGGTGTGCATAAACAGGTAGACAAAGGTGAGTCGGTTGATATAGTGTATCTGGACTTTCAGAAAGCTTTTGACAAGGTCCCCCATCAGAGACTTTTGGCAAAGCTAAAAAGTCATGGGATAGGAGGCAGTGTACTATTGTGGATCGGGAACTGGTTAAAAGATAGAAAGCAGAGGGTAGGGCTAAATGGCCAATATTCCCAATGGAAAAAGGTGAATAGTGGAGTACCCCAGGGATCTGTACTGGGTCCGCTACTTTTTGACATTCATAAATGACCTGAAAAAGGGAATAACTAGTGAGGTTATCAAATTTGCAGATGACACAAAACTGTTTAAAGTTGTTAAAACCCAAGAGGATTGTGGAAAACTGCAGGAGGATCTGGATAAATTGGAAGATTGGGCATCAAAATGGCAGATGAAATTTAATGTGGACAAGTGCAAAGTTATGCACCTAGGAAAGAACAACCCACACTATAGTTACACGATGCAAGGCTCCACATTAGAAACCACCACCCAGGAAAAAGATTTAGGAGTCATCGTGGATAACATGTTAAAACCCTCCGCCCAGTGTGCAGCGGCGGCCAAGAAAGCAAATAGAATGCTAGGTATCATAAGGAAAGGGATGGAGAATAAAACAAAGGATATTATAATGCCTCTGTATCGCTCCATGGTACGACCGCACCTTGAATATTGTGTGCAATTCTGGTCACCGTATCTTAAAAAGGACATAGAGTTATTAGAAAAAGTACAGAGAAGAGCCACCAAATTGGTGAAGGGGATGGAAGGCTACTCCTATGAAGAGAGGCTAAAAAGGTTAGGGCTCTTTAACCTGGAAAAGAGACGGCTGAGGGGAGATATGATAGAGGTCTATAAAGTAATGAATGGAGTGGAACGGATAAACGTGGATCAATTGTTTACGCTATCAGAATATAGAAGGACTAGGGGACATGTAATGAAGCTACGGGGTAAACTATTTAAGACAAATAAGAGAAAATATTTCTTCACTCAACGTGTAATCAAACTCTGGAATCTGTTACCGGAGGATGTAGTAAGGGCTGTTAGTATAGCTGGGTTTAAAAAAGGTTTGGACAAGTTCCTGGAGGAAAGGTCCATAAACCACTATTAAAAAGGGACCCAGGATATCAATGCTTGACCTAGTACAAGCACTGCAGAACCTGTGTCTTTTGGGGAAACTGCTAGGTACGTATGACCTAGATTGGCCACTGTTGGAAACAGGATACTGGGCTTGATGGACCTCGGTCTGACCCAGTATGGCATTTCTTATGTTCTTATGTTCTTATTTGTTTGTCACCAATTTTCTGAAAGTCACTCCATTCTTTAATTCTATTTGTGCTTGTTTTCAAGTTGCATTGCAGCTTAGTGGTGTCAGGGTGTTGGCTTTGAGTGGGTTGCGTGAGCGTTGTCGGGTTGAGTTTGCTGGCATAGTGGTCTGCTAGCGTTTGGGCTTTTATTGCTTCATTATAGGAGTCATCTTGGGATGCCTTGGTGAGGGCTTTGACTAGTCGAACAGCTCCCTTGGTCTATTTAGGGCTTTGTTGAGTGTGTTAGTGTGGTGTGTCTTTTTTGCAAGGTTGACTTCTTCTTTGTACTTGGTAAGGAGAGTTAGATATTTCATCCTGCATTCCTCGGTTTTTGCTTGTCTCCATTTTTTCTCTGCCTTTCTTAGTTCTTTCTTCCTTTTATTCAGGGCTGTGGTGTACCATGGCTCTGATTTGTTTTTAGTTATGATGTTTTTGACCCTCCATGTTGGATGTGATGCCATGTCCCGCAAGTACATGCCCATGTATAGCTGGTAGGTTTGGACACGGCATGACAGCATCGAGCCCTGGAAACACTTTCTGCTGAGGGCATCCAGGTTCCAGGCCTCCTGGCTGGGAGGCACCGAGGAGTGCGTCTTTTGGCTTTTCAGCCGTTGCATGGCCGATTCCACAACCATGGAGTTGTGCGGCAGCTGCGCTTTCTGGAACCCAGGACTTTTGCGTACTCGATAGATGGAATTGACCCGCTTGCTGAGCACCGGCATCGAGGCTGGGGACTCCCACATGAGGAGCATCAGCCGTTCCAACATCGGAGGCAAAAGTACAGTAAGGGCCTCCTTCGAGGTAGAGTCATACTGGAGGGCATTGAGCTCCTCGGCTCGAGGCTCCTCCTCGGCGTCCGCAGGGAATGCCAAAGCCTTGGCCATGTCCCTGACGAAGTCCGAGAACTGAGTGTCCTCCGGAGGGGACCTACTCCGAGGCTCCGAACCCGAGAGTCCAATGGGATACATCGGGTTTGGTATCTTTATCTTTATCTAAAAACTTATACCGCCTAAACCTGAAAGGCATACAACGATGTACAATAAAAACAGGAGACTACTGGGGAAACAGAAAAGAACGCCAATTATTCACAAAAAGAGACAGCAAAGAAAAGAAATAAGAAAACAGAAAATGCAGAAAGGGAGAAGACGACCAATCAACTGAGCAGGAGGGGAAGGGATGTGAAAAGCAGTACAAAAGAGGTGAGTCTTGAGAGAGGCCTTAAAAGTGCAGAAAGAAGATTCCAGACGTAAAGCTAAGGGGAGGGAATTCCAAAGGCGGGGGCCAAGGAAAAAGAAAGCGGAAGAGCGTGTCGATTCAAGACGAGCCCTAGAAGGAGGTGGAAGAAAAAGACGGTTAGTGTGAATCGACCGAAGAGTTCTGGAGGGACAGTGAAAGTGGACAAAGTCAGAGAGATAAAGAGGAACACCAGTGTGCAAAGCCCTATGAACGAAAATCAGAATCTTATATTGAATACGGAAAGGAATAGGCAACCAGTGTAAACGGATGAGAAGAGAAGAGGAGTGATATGAGCTGAACGGGAGGAGTTGGTCAAAAGATGGGCAGCAGTATGGTGGACCAGTTGAAGACGACGAAGCTGTGAAAGAGGAAGGCTGGCCAGAGAGGCGTTACAATAGTCTAGACGAGAAACAACGAGAGAAAGAAAAAGTGTGGTCAAAGAGGAGAAAGAAAGGAAAGGTCGGACAGCGCGAAGTCGCCGCAGTGTATAGAAGGAACGCTGAACAATAGAGGAAACGTGATCTTTAAACGTTAAGGCCAAGTTCAAAGTGACACCAAGATATCGCATAGATAAAACGAGAGGAATAGGCCCAGCAGATAGAGAAGGGGTGAGGGTGGGAATGGGGGCACCGGCAGTGAACCAAATAGCGGAAGTCTTAGACAAATTGACGTGCAGAAAGTTCTCAGAAAACCAAGAAGAAACAGCGGAAAGACAGATGTTGAGGGGACCAATATCAGGGGTAAGAGGGCAAGTGTGGTAGACGAGGATGATATCATCTGCGTAATAGTACGCAGAGATACCGTGCTGCTGGATAAGTAAAGCAAGGGGTATCTGGGGAGTCTTCCTCCTCCGTCTCCCACGCAGAGTCCTCCGAGGAGGACTCGATGGGCGCTGGCCTCGAACGGGAGGTCGAGGGAGACCTTGGCCGAGGATCGACTCGAGACAGGATCGACTCGAAGATCGGCTCGGCCTCCTATGTCGACTTCGATGTCGAAGTCCCGGTGGTCGACGCGGATGGACCGGCGAGACCGGCCATCAGCGCCCACTGCTGCTCCATGAAGGCAGCCATGCTGCTCTCCAGGGCCGCCAACCTGAGACCGAGCTCAGAAGGCTCCGCAGCTCCCAGCTCGGGTCCCGACGGCAACTCTCCCGGAGGAGAGTCTACGAGGACAACAGAAATTACCTTGTCCGACGTCTCCGGCTCCTTGCGAGATTGTTTAGCCGGCCACTCCGACTCAGAGGACCTAGGGCGGCAGTCTGGGCTCTGCGGCTTGGAACCCAAGAGACCAAGCCAATCAGAGGCAGCCGGCGACGCTGCCCTCACAAGTTTTTTCTTTCTCTGGTGTTCCCTGGAGGGAGACCCCCGCTAAGAAGACACACAATGGTGCTCGAGCTCCGAGTCCCGAGATGTCGAGGCCTCTGATGAGGTCCGGGCCCGGGCAGATGCGGACTCAGGAAAAATCCTGTCACGCTGATGCTGCCTGTTCTTCATAGATTTCGAAGACATCTTACCACACGGCCCACAGACCACTGGGTCATGGTCAGGGCCGAAGAATCGGAGGCAGCAGATGTGTGTGCCGGTGAGAGACATTAACTTCTTACACCGATCACAATTTTTAAACCCGCTGGCAGCCATCGGGGGAAAAAGGGCCCCAAGCGAGATCAAACGACTGGACCGCCAGTGAAAAATAAAAAGAGCACGAACGCAAGTCATGAAGGACAAAAGCGAAAAATATGACCGGACTCGATACCGGTGTACCGAGTCGAAGGCGGGAAGGGGAACCGGCGTCGAACTGGGGAGCTGAAAGAAATAATTTAACTTTTCTACTTTTTCCACGGTGAATAAGGGACCACGTCCATTGGGCTCCGTGGAAAAAAGAAGACTGAGCAAGATGACACCCTTGGGAGGGAAGTGGACCGCACATGCGCAATGCAATCCCAAAGGCTTTCTTTGAAAGCTGGGGAACTGCTCTGCACGAGGGCTCCGTCGGCGCCGACGTCACCCATATGCGAGGAGTGATTTCCTGCTTGTTCCTGGAGAAGACATAGCACTTGACCCTGGTTCTAGCATGCGGAAAAATCAAGCAAATGCATTGGGGGGGGCAGGAAGGATGAAGGGAGAGAGGGGAGAGATGGAAGGGTAACAAGAGTGTGTGCATTGTGGGTATTAATGCAGTGCATGGGGGAGTGTTTACGGAGTGGGGTCAGGAGACTAGAAGACTGAGTAAGTGGGGGTGTGGAGGGAGACTATAAGAACATAAGATATGCCATACTGGGTCAGACCAAAGTCCATCAAGCCCAGTATCCTGTTTCCACACAGTGGCCAATCTAGGTCAATTGTACCTAGCAGTTTCCCCAAAAGACACAGGTTCCACAATGTTTTTACTGGGTCAAGCACTGATATCCTGGGTCCCTTCTTAATAATGGTTTATGGACCTTTCCTCTAGGAACTTGTCCAAACGTTTTTTTAAACCCAGCTACGCTAACAGCCTTTACTACATCCTCCAGTAACAAATTCCAGAGTTTGATTACACGTTGAGTGAAAAAATATTTTCTTTTATTAGTCTTAAATAGTTTACCCTGTAGCTTCATTGCATGTCCCCTAGTCTTTCTATATTCTGATAACATAAACAATCGATCTACGTTTACCCGTTCCACTCCTTTCATTAATTTATAGACTTCTATCATATCTCCCCTCAGCCGTCTCTTTTCCAGGTTAAAGAGCCCTAACCTTTTTAGCCTTTCTTCATAAGAGTATCCTTCCATCCCCTTTACCATTTTGGTGGCTCTTCTCTGAACCTTTTCTAATAACGCTATATCCTTTTTAAGTTACGATGACCAGAATTGCGCACAATATTCAAGGTGCGGTCTCACCATGGAACGATATAGAGGCATTATAATATCTTTTCTTTTAATTTTCCATTCCTTTCCTTATGATACCTAGCATTCTATTTGCTCTCTTGGCCGCCGCTGCACACTGGGCAGAGGGTTTTAACATGTTATCCACAATAATGTCTAAATCTTTTTCCTGGGTGGTGGTTCCTAACGTGGAACCTTGCAAAGTGTAACCATAGTTTGGGTTGTTCTTCCTTAGGTGCATAACTCTGCACTTGTCCACATTAAATTTCATCTGCCATTTTGATGCCCAATCTTCCAATTTATCAAGATCCTCTTGCAATTTTCCACAATCCTCTTGGGTTTTAACAACTTTAAATAGTTTTGTGTCATCTGCAAATTTGATAACCTCACTCGTTATTCCACTTTCCAGGTCATTTATGAATATGTCAAAAAGCAGCGGACCCAGCACAGATCCCTGGGGTACACCACTATTCACCTTTCTCCATTGGGAAAATTGGCCATTTAGCCCTACCCTCTGCTTTCTATCTTTTAACCAGTTCCTGATCCACAATAGTAGACTGCCTCCTATCCCATGACTCTTTAGTTCTGCCAAAAGTCTCTGATGAGGGACCTTGTCAAAGGCTTTCTGAAAGTCCAGATACACTATATCAACCGACTCACCTTTGTCCACCTGTTTATTCACACCTTCAAAAAAACATAACAGATTAGTAAGACAAGATCTTCCTTGTCTAAAGTCATGTTGGCTGTCTTCCATTAGGTCATGGCTATCTACATGCTGAGTAATTTTGTTCTTTATGATGGTTTCTACCATTTTTCCCGGTACTGACGTCAGGCTCACCATTCTGTAGTTACCCGGATCACCCCTGGAAGGAGAGTAACAATAAAAAATAATATAAATAATAAATAGTCAAACACAATTTTATTATTTTTTATTGTTTTCTCCTTTTTAGTGGTTTGTATATACCACAAAGACATTAAAGGTATTGTTCAGATTTTTTATTCCTCTCATCCCTGTTTTCTGTTATATTTCTGTTATTTCCGTCATTTGTATTTTGGAATATAAGATGAATTGTTTTATGGAATTTATTGATTTGTGCATCTTTGCAGGTTTTGATTGTGGTCCATTTTCTTATTAATGTCTATTTGTACCTTTAAGTATAATGAGCAATGGTCTAGGTTTTGTCCTGATCTATTTGCACTTTTTATCTGTGTTCTTATGTTTTTAAAATAATATTTTTTATCAAATTTGTTTTATGATTTCTTCATCATATTACACATGGTATTTTTATGTATTATGATACACATATAAGAACAGTTTTACTTTCATTTTTATTAAATAATTGTATTTTGCATATTTATGATTTTATAACACACTGTTTTTAAATGTTCTATGGTTATTTTTACTTATACTCATTTAATGTTATTTCTTTTGAGGTTTGCTCCCTCTAAAGACCCCCTGAGGAAGGCTTTTGAGCCGAAATGCGTAGGGGCCAATAAAGGGGTTACACCTGAATTGAACATTCGCCAGTCTCTTTTGTGCCTGCTTTTTGGTCTTCTTTGCCAAGATTCTGGCCACCTATCTTAATAGGGTGATCCTAGGAGCTGATACATGACCACCAAGCTGGATTCACGCCAGGAAGGCAAGCACTGGACAATGTTAGGAAAATTTCAATATTATATGGGCTGCTCAGCAAAGTTGGGAGCCAGCACTCCTGTTATCCTTCAACACAGAAAAAGCATTTGATCACGTGTCATGGTAATTTATGTTCAGAGTGCTAGCAAAAATGGGGGGGGGAGATGGCTTCCTGGGCTGGATAAGGCCCCTATATTGGAATCTGCAGGCGTGTCAATGTTGATGGGGGATATTCCCCTCCCCCCGCAAAAAAAATAGGCAGGGGTACGTGAAAGGGCTGCCCCATGTCACCATTGTTTGCCCTAACGCTTGAGCCACTTGCGGCTTGCATCCAGATGAGCAAAGATATTCAGAGGGATATGAGTAGGGAACTGCAACTATATAACCCCGTTTGCCAATGATATCATCCTAGCAGTCTCTCAGCTGCATATTTCCCTACCTGATTTCTATATCTTTTTCAGGCCCCCCCAGTGGAGGTTCCTGACCAGGTCTTGAGGACTGTGGAAAAGAAAGCAGAACTGTGTGTGGAATAGAATTGCTAAGAGGGTACTCCAAGGGGATGGGGGGGAGGGAGGCCTGGGTTTGCAAGATTTCAAAAATTATTATGTTGCTGCGCAGCTGAAGAGTATTAATTCCTGGTTGTGGGAAAGGCATAAACAATGGGTGACACTAGAGGAATACTTAATTGCTGGGCACTTGGATGCACTACTACTGGGAGGAAAGCAAACTGGGGCCAACAGCCCCAATATTCATCATACCTGGGAGTTGTAGTTCAGTTATCGATGGAAACTGATGGCAGGGAAAAGTATCCTATGCGATGACACTGTCAACTTGCTTTTGGGAAGACGAAGGTCCCGGGGGCTTCAGGTATTAAAGTGATGGGAAAACAAGGAGCTGGGGCAGATCTCCCAACTGACCCACCAAGGAGCAATTTGGCCTTTTGAGGGGCTTCAAGATATGCACAGACTAGATTATACAAAACATAAACCCCTCATTATACTAAGAGACTACAACCTGACCTCCGCACCCACCAAGGAAGCCGCAACATTCTTAAAAGCCATGGAGTCACTAAAATATAGCCAGACAATCAACGCCCCAACGCACCAGCATGGCACAACTCTGGACATGGTCTTTATTCCAATGCACTTGGTGGAACAGGGCAAGGCCACAACACCAACAATCACGCCAGTCCCTTGGTCAGATCATCACGTGATAGAATTCACCCTGACCCTGAAAGCATAGTTACTCACCTGTATCAGGTGATCTCCAGGAATAGCAGGAATTTAGTCCTCACATATGGGTATCGTCGGTACCAACGGAGGCTGCGCGGGAACGCTCCCCAGCGTCCAAATAGAAAGCTTTTGGGAGCATCCCACAGCATCTGCGTGCTGCCTTCCCGCCTTTCCCAACTGCCTCTCTCCAGTTGAGTTTAAAGCTAAGACAAAGAGAGAGAGAGGGAAAGAGAAAGAGAGAGATAGAGAGATACAACTCCTAGGGGAGGTGGGTGGGTTGTGAGGACTAAATTTCTGCTGTTCCCGGGGATCACTTGTTACAGGTGAGTAACTATGCTATCTCCAGGAAGAAGTAGGAATGTAGTCCTCATATATGGGGACTCTCTAGCTTTAGATGCCAGGGAGAGACCCCAGTAGTTGGGTGCCCCTGTAAAAGGGCTCCACTTCCCCCCATGGATCTCTGGCATCCAACCAGGGATGGTAGGTAGGAGTTGATTAGGTATGGAAAAGGTGTTGGAGAACAGCCTGACCAAACAAGGCATCCCGGCGGGAGTCCTTGTCCAAGCAGTAATGGGTTGTGAAGGTATGAACCGAGACCCAAGTGGCTGCTCGACAGATGTCATCGATAGACACAGAGTGCAGATAAGCCATTGAAGCTGCCATGGCTCTCACATTGTCAGCTGTGACATGGCCCTCCAGAGGAAGATTCTTACTCTGATAGGCAAAGGAAATAAACTGAGCAATCCAGTTAGACAGTGTCCTCTTGGAGACTGGATGCCCCAAATGAGAAGGATTTAATTAGTGGAGGAGGGATAGTAAGGAAATCCACAGTACTACCTTTTAACTTTAGAAAGGGAGACTATGTTAAAATGAGGAAAAAACAGTTAAGGAAAAACTAAAAGGAGCAGTTGCAAAGGTTAAAGACGTACATCAAGTTTGGGTGTTGTTGAAAAATACTATCTTGGAAGCCCAGACCAGCTGTATTCCACGCTTTAAGAAAAGTGGAAGGAAGTCCAAAAAACTGCCAGCATGGTTTAAAGGTGAGGTCAGAGAGGCTGTTGTTGCCAAAAAAACATCTTTCAGGAAATGGAAAAAAGAGCCAAACAACGAAACCTGGAAACAGCACAAGCACTGGCAAGTCAAATGCAAGGCATTGATAAGGCAGGCAAAGAGAGAATTTGAGAAGCAGCTTGCTGCGGAAGCAAAAACGCGAAATAAAGCACAGTTACTTACATGTAACAGGTGATCTCTGGGAACAGCAGGAATTAGTCCTCACATATGGGTAAGTCGGAACCGACGGAGCCCGCGCGGGAAAGCTCCCCAGCTTTTCAGATGAAAAGCTTTTGGGGCTTCCCACAGCGCATGCGCGCTGCCTTCCCGCCTTCCTTACCAGCTCTCTTCAGTTCGAGTTTATAGCTGAGACAATAGAGAGAGGAAAGGAAGGTAGATAGATAGAAGATACAACTCCTAGGGGAGGTGGGTGGGTTGTGAGGACTAATTCCTGCTGTTCCAAGAGATCACCTGTTACAGGTAAGTAACTGTGCTATCTCCAGGAACAAGCAGGAATAAGTCCTCACATATGGGGACTCCCTAGCTAAGATGCCTGGGAGATCCCCCTCCAAGGGTAAACCATCTTCGTATGGATCTCAGGCATCCATTCAGGGAAGGTGGGCAGGAGTTGCTTAAGTATGGAACAGGTGTTTGAGGACAGCCTGACCAAACAAGGCATCCCGGTGGGAGTCCTTGTCCAAACAGTAATGGGCTGTGAAGGTATGAACCGAGGCCCAAGTGGCTGCTCGACAGATCTGATCTATGGATACAGAGTGAAGATGAGCCATAGAAGTAGCCATGGCTCTCACATTGTGAGCTGTGACATGGCCTTCCAGAGAAATGTTCTTACTCTGGTAAGCAAAAGAAATACACTGAGCAATCCAATTGGAAAGTGTACGTTTGGAGACCGGAAGTCCCAAATGAGAAGGATCAAAAGCCACAAAAAGTTGGGAAGACTTTCGATGTGGCTGAGTCCTGTTGAGGTAAAAGGCGAGAGCTCTTTTACAGTCAAGAGTATGAAGGTTCCTCTCTGCACTGGATGCATGAGGAGCCGGGAAAAAAAACAGGTAGATATACCTCTTGATTAAGATGAAAAGGCGAGACCACTTTGGGCATAAAGTGGGGATTCGTCCTAAGGACCACCTTATCATGATGAAATCTGGTATAAGGTGGATTAGCCACCAAAGCCTGCAGTTCACTGATGCGGCGAGCCGAAGTGACTGCAATAAGGAAAAGAACCTTCCAGGAAAGAAATTTCAAGGAGGTAGAGTCCAAAGGCTCAAAAGGTGGTTTCATAAGCTGACCTAGAACTAGGTTCAAATCCCATGCTACCGGCGGAGGTCGGATGGGAGGTTTAGTTAGGGTCAGGCCTCTTATGAACCTTGCAACGAGAGGATGAGAGGAGACAGGTTGTCCATTTATAGGTTTTAAGGATGCTGCAATAGCACTTAAATGGACTCGTACTGAATTCGTCTTGAGGCCTGCATTGGAAAGATGCAGGAGATAGTCTAGTAGAGAATTCAAAGGAAGTGCCAGAGGGTCAAGACCCTGTTGAGCACACAAAATGGAAAAACGTTTCCATTTGAAAGCATAGGAACGCCTGGTAGAGGGTTTCCTAGAGGCATGAAGGATATCTTTCACTGGTTGAGAAAGATTAAACTCATGAAGGCTTAAGCCTTCAGTAACCAAGCTCGGAGATGTAGGGACTTGGGGTTTGGGTGCCACAAAGTCCCTTTCTCCTGAGACAGAAGGTCTGGCGCAGCTCCCAGGTCCTGGGAGGAGCCCTGGGAGAGCTGTAGAAGTAGAGGGAACCACACTTGGCGTGGCCAGCATGGAGCTATAAGGATCATCGACCCGTGATCCCTCTGAAGTTTGAACAGAGTCTTGGGAATCAAAGGAATGGGTGGAAAAGCATACAGGAATTCCTGACCCCAATGCAGGAGAAAGGTGTCGTTGGCCTGAGCTCCCTGACACGGAGTCCTGGAACAGAACCGGGGAAGTTTGGCATTCCACGGACTTGCAAAGAGGTCTATGTCCGGGGTCCCCCATTCCTGGAAGATTCTGTGTATCTGGTCCATATGCAGGGACCACTCGTGTGGAAGCAGAACTCGACTGAGTCTGTCTGCCCGAGAGTTTTGAACTCCTGGAAGATACACTGCCAGAAGATGAATTTGATGCTCTCTGGCGAAAACCCATAATCTGAGAGCTTTGTTGCAAAGCGACAGAGAGCCCGTCCCTCCTTGCTTGTTGACATAGAACATGGCCACCTGATTGTCTGTCTGAACTAGGACAGTCAGGTTGGCAAGGAGAGTATGGAAGACTGTGAGGGCAAGGAAGATTGCTCGCAGTTCCAGAAGGTTGATATGAAGGGTGGTCTCTTGGGGAGACCAGGTTCCCTGAGTGGAGAGATGTTGAAGATGAGCTCCCCACCCTGTTTGGGAGGCATCTGTTGTGAGGGTTGCTTGGGGCAAGGAAGGTTGGAAGGGGGTCCCCAACAACAGATTTTTGGAGGATGTCCACCACTGGAGAGACCAAAACAGACGTTTTGAGGTGAGTACCTGGTCTGACAGCAGTCCCGATGCTTGAGACCACTGGGTGGCCAATGTCCATTGAGCTGCTCTCATATGGAGACGAGCATAGGGCACCACATGAACCGTGGAGGCCATGTGGCCCAGAAGTTGCAGCATTTCTCTGGCTGACAAGTGACTTCTGGACTGAGCCTGGGAGGCCAAGCTTATTAGCCGTTGGCCTCGGACCAGAGGAAGGTAGGCCCTTGCAGTGGTGGAATCCAGATAAGCCCCTATGAATTCCAGGGACTGAGTAGGGATGAGTTGGGACTTGGGAATATTTACCACAAGTCCCAGATATTGAAGAATACGCCTTGTGCGGTCCAAGGAAATCTGGACTTCTGACTGAGATGGAGCTCGGATGAGCCAGTCGTCCAGATATGGGAACACGAAGATTCCCATGCCTCTTAGAAATGCGGCTACGACTGCCATGCATTTTGTGAATACTCTTTGAGCAGAGGCGAGACCGAAGGGACGTACTCTGTATTGGAAATGTTTTCCCTGGAACAGAAATCGAAGATATTTTCTGTGGGATGGATGGATGAGTATATGAGTGTACGCATCCTTGAGATCTAGAGAACAAAGCCAATCCTGACTCTGAAGGTATGGAAGGAGAATGCCCAGAGAGAGCATTTTGAATTTCTCCTTGAATAGAAACTTGTTCAATTCTCTCAGTTCTAGGATAGGTCTGAAGCCCCCTGTCTTCTTTGTTATGAGAAAATAAGGGGAGTAGAACCCTAACCCCTGCTGAGGAAGAGGAACCTCCTCTATTGCCCCTTGGGCAAGGAGAGAGGAGACTTCCTGACCCAACAGGGTCAGAAGAGATGGGGGAGAACTGAATTGCCTCACCATGGTATGGGGAGGAAGGCTGGAGAAATGAAGTTTGTAGCCCTCTCTGATGATAGAGAGGGTCCATTGCTCTGATGTTATTTGCTCCCATCTGGGAGCAAAGTGAGCTAACCTTCCCGGTATGGTGAGAGGCTCTGGTTGTTCCAGAGCCAGAAATGGTAAGTTCTCTAGGGGCAAGTCAAAACCCCTGAGGGGGTTGAGCCTGCTGGGGTGTAGCAGACACTGCAGACTTTGACTTTACTTGCTTAGATTGCTGACGTTTAGCAGCAAAGCGAGGCTGAGAAGATTGTTGGCCAGTATTTGTGGAAAATCTGGCCTTCTTGTAGTACGGCCTTTTAAAAGGTTTCTTTTTGGCAGGAGTAGAAGTAGACTTAGAAAGTCTATCTAGAGTGGCATTTTCTGCGTCCATTTGAGCAGCTTTAATTTGCCAGTCCTCACCAAATAAGTTCTCTCCTGTACAGGGCAGATTCCTTAAGCCATCCATGACCCAGGGTTCTAGGTCAGAAGCCTGGAGCCAAGCAAGACGTCGGGCTGCAATAGCGATTCCCGAAGCCCTGCCAGCAACCTCAAAGGAATCAAAGGCTGCCCTGTTGGAAAACTTGGAGACCTCTGAAAGTTGTGTCACCAGAGTAGTGAAGTCCTCCTTTTTATCCTCAGGGATAAAGGGGGCTAAATGCCGTACCTTTAGGGCAAGTTCTCTGAGAAACATGCCCATATAAAGGCTGTAAGAATTGATCCTGGCTATAAGCATACTAGCCTGAAAGATCTTTCTACCAAAAGAGTCGAGGGTCTTACATTCTCGCCCTGGAGGGGTAGAGGAATGCCTTTTAGGACTCTTTATCTTCTTCATAGCAGACTTCACCACAATGGAGTGGTGAGGCAGCTGAGTCTTTTGAAACCCAGGAGAAGGAGGGACCCGGTACATGGTGTCCAACCTACGGAAATGAGGAGACAGGGTTAGAGGAGTCTCCCACAAATCCATCAAGTGTTCTTGAAGGATTTCATGGATAGGCAGAGTAACTGCCTCTTTAGGAGGTTTAGAGCATCCTAAAATATCCAATTTTTTTGATCTGGGTTCCTTTTCAGCAGATGTAGCAATAGAAAGTGCTTTAGCTACATCAACAATGAAATCCTGAAAGGATAAATCCTCTGGAGGAGACATCCTCCTCTTTAGAGAAGAGGGCTCCTCAGGAAGATCAAACTCAGCAGAGTCATCAGAGGAATTGAACTCATCAGAAGAATCTGAGTATTCTCTCTGTGCTTGCAATGCACGATACGCGTACCGATCGATATCGACATCGGGCGTATCGGGCATGGGATTGGTATCGGGCAAAAGCCTGAATCCAGCAAGCGGAACCGATCGACGCTTGGAAGTCGATGGTCTCGGTTCCGGTGTGGATACCGGAACCGGGGTCGGTACCGATGGAATCGGTACCGAGGGCGTCGCAGCCTTAATGAAAGCCAAAACGGCCTGCTGCATGGTCTGGACAGCATTGCCCATGGACGCCACTGCTGCCTGGATGTCGTTACCGGTATCGACCGGTACCCCAGAGTAGTCTAACAGGTGATCAGTCGAGGCCGTGCCATCGATGTCAACCTCTAACCCCATAGGTGATGCTTTGGAGGCCGGAGCCTCGCGCCGGGGTTTTTTGGTCTGGGCAGAATCCTCGAACTCAAGATTGAGAGCCTCTCGATCTTTTGAAAGAGATTTGCTTTTAGAGGATTTGCCCACAGAAAGTTTGGTTACCTGAGATCCATCCGGAGAGGAAGACCTGGATGACTGTGATGCTGGATTATCTGAAGCAAACAGCACATGGAACTTGTTGGCCCGGTTCTGCATACCACGTTTAGACATCTGGGAGCAGAATGGGCAGTCCGGTATGGAGTGGTCAGGTCCTAAACATTTAAGACACCATTCATGGGTGTCTGTGAGAGAAATAACAGCATTGCACTTGGTACACTTTTTAAAACCCGGAGCTGGTTTCTCCATGAGGAGAATTTGTGTAGGCCTGAAGACCTAACAAAGGTTACCAAGCTCTGCTGAGAAAATTAAAAAAAAAAAAAAAAAAAAAATCTTTTTTTAAAGAAAGAAAGAGAGACCGGCAGTACCGGTTTTGGTATGGGGAAGGCAGGTACGCAGTCAAAAGAAACAAATTAAAATAACAATTTCTTCAGCGGTGACAGGAACACGACCTGCTGGCTCCGCGGAAAAAGAGAAACTGAAGAGAGCTGGTAAGGAAGGCGGGAAGGCAGCGCGCATGCGCTGTGGGAAGCCCCAAAATCTTTTCATCTGAAAAGCTGGGGAGCTTTCCCGCGCGGGCTCCGTCGGTTCCGACTTACCCATATGTGAGGACTTATTCCTGCTTGTTCCTGGAGATAGACCTTTTCAAGTACATTCGTAGCAAAAAACCTGTGAGAGAGTCAGTTGGTCCATTAGATGATAAATGGGTTAAAGGAGCACTAAGAGGCGACAAGGCGATAGCGGAGAGAATGAATGAATTCTTTACTTCGGTCTTTACTGAGGAAGATGTAGGGATGTTACCCATGACTGAAGTGGTATTTAAAGGTGCGAAAGAATTGAAGGAAATATCGATACATCGAGAAGAAGTCTTACAACTATTAGATAAACTGAAGAGTAGCAAATCACCTGGGCCGGATGGTATACATCCAAGGGTGTTGAAAGAACTGAAATATGAGATTGCAGACCTGCTATTAGTAATCTGTGAACTATCATTAAAATCATCTCTAATACCTGAAGATTGGAGGATCGCCAATGTAACACCAATTTTTAAAAAGGGTTCCAGGGGTGATCCGGGAAACTACAGACCGGTGAGCCTGACGTCAGTACCAGGAAAAATGGTAGAAACCATCATAAAGAATAAAATTACTCAGCATGTAGATAGTCACAACCTAATGGGAGACAGTCAACATGGCTTTAGACAAGGAAGATCTTGTCTTACTAATCTGTTATGTTTTTTTGAAGGAGTGAATAAACAGGTGGACAAAGGTGAGTCGGTTGATATTGTGTATCTGGACTTTCAGAAAGCCTTTGACAAGGTCCCTCATCAGAGACTTTTGGCAAAACTAAAAAGAGTCATGGGATAGGAGGCAGTGTACTATTGTGGATCAGGAACTGGTTAAAAGATAGAAAGCAGAGGGTAGGGCTAAATGGCCAAATTTTCCCAATGGAGAAAGGTGAATAGTGGTGTACCCCAGGGATCTGTGCTGGGTCCGCTGATTTTTGACATATTCATAAATGACCTGGAAAGTGGAATAACGAGTGAGGTTATCAAATTTGCAGATGACACAAAACTATTTAAAGTTGTTAAAACCCAAGAGGATTGTGAAAAATTGCAAGAGGATCTTGATAAATTGGAAGACTGGGCATCAAAATGGCAGATGAAATTTAATGTGGACAAGTGCAAGGTTATGCACCTAGGGAAGAACCACCCAAGCTATGGTTACATGATGCAATGTTCCACATTAGGAACCACCACCCAGGAAAAAGATTTAGGCGTCATTGTGGATACCATGTTAAAACCCTCGGCCCAGTGTGCAGCGGCGGCCAAGAGAGCAAATAGAATGCTAGGTATGATAAGGAAAGGAATGGAAAATAAAACAAAAGATATTATAATGCCTCTATATTGTTCCATGGTGAGACCGCACCTTGAATATTGTGTGCAATTCTGGTCGCCGTATCTTAAAAAGGATATAGCGATTTTAGAAAAGGTTCAGAGAAGAGCCACCAAAATGGTAAAGGGGATGGAAGGATCCTCCTATGAAGAAAGGCTAAAAAGGTTAGGGCTCTTTAACCTGGAAAAGAGATGGCTGAGGGGAGATACGATAGAAGTCTATAAATTAATGAACGGAGTGGAACGGGTAAACGTAGATCGATTGTTTATGTTATCAGAATATAGAAAGACTAGGGGACATGCAATGAAGCTACAGGGTAAACTATTTAAGACTAATAAAAGAAAATATTTTTTCACTCAACGTGTAATCAAACTCTGGAATTTGTTACCGGAGGATGTAGTAAAGGCTGTTAGTGTAGCTGGGTTTAAAAAAGGTTTGGACAAGTTCCTGGAGGAAAGGTCCATAAACCATTATTAAGAAGTGACCGAAGATATCAATGCTTGACCCAGTACAAGCATTGTGGAACTTGTGTCTCTTGGGGAAACTGCTAGGTACATATGACCTAGATTGGCCACTGTTGGAAACAGAATACTGGGCTTGATGGACCTTGGTCTGACCCAGTATGGCATATCTTATGTTCTTATGTTCTTAACAAAGAGTTGGGAGGAATTTCTATGTTGCTGTGTTCTTTGTAAGTAAAAGGCTAAAGCTCTTTTACAGTCCAAAGTATGAAGATTTCTTTCTGCATTAGATGCATGAGGCCTTGAAAAAAACACAGGCAGGCAGACCGCCTGGTTTAGATGAAAATGCGAGACCACCTTTGGCATAAAGTGTGGATGAGTCCTAAGGACTACCTTGTCATGATGGAACCTTGTATAAGGTGGATCAGCTACTAGTGCCTGCAACTCATTGATGCAACGTGATGTGATTGCAATGAGAAAGATAACTTTCCAAGAAAGAAATTTCAATGAGGTAGTAGCTAAGGGTTCGAAAAGTGGCTTCATAAGCTGGCCAAGAACCAGGTTTAAGTCCCATGCCACAGGTGGTGGCCTAATGGGAGGCTTAGTTAGAAGAAGGCCTCTCATAAATCTTGCTACAAAAGGATGGGAGGAAATAGGCTGTCCATTTAGAGGCTTGAAAGAAGCTGCAATAGCACTCAAATGGACTCTTACTGAGTTAGTCCTGCATTGGATAAATGAAGGAGATACTCCAGTAATGATTCCAAAGGTATCGCAAGGGGGTTGAGACCCTTCTGTGAGCACCATATGGTAAACCTTTTCCACTTGAAAGCATAAGAGCGTATTGTGGAAGGCTTCCTGGAAGCATAAAGGATATCCTTTACTTGCTGAGGGAGGTTAAGATCATGAAGATCTAGGCCTTCAGCAACCAAGCCCTGAGATGCAGAGACTGGGGATTGGGATGCCATAACATTCCAGTCTCCTGGGACAGGAGAACTGGAGCAGACCCTAACTCCAGGGAGGGAGCTTGAGAGAGATGTAGGAGCAGAGGGTACCACACTTGCCGTGGCCAATGTGGGGCTACGAGAATCATACGGCCTCTGTCTCTCTGAAGCTTGAACAGGGTTTTGGGAATCAGGGGAATGGGTGGAAAGGCATACAGGAAGTCTTGACCCCAGTGAAGGAGGAAAGCATCCCTGGCCTGAGCCTTCTGAGCCGGAATTCTGGAACAGAACCGGGGACGTTTGGCATTCAACAGACTTGCAAAGAGGTCTATGTCCGGGGTTCCCCAAATTTGAAAAATCTTGGCCACCTGGTCTGCATGTAGAGACCATTTGTGTGGAAGCAGAACTCGACTGAGTCTGTCTGCCCAAGAGTTTTGTATGCCTGGAAGATACACTGCCAGGAGATGAATCTGATGCTCTTTGGCGAGGGCCCATAGTCGCAAAGCTTCGTTGCAAAGCAACAGAGAGCCTGTTCCCCCCTGCTCGTTCACATAGAACATGGCTACTTGACTGTCCGTATGAATGAGGACTGTCTTGTAGCTGAGCAGGGTGTGGAACACTCGAAGAGCAAGGAATATTGCTCTGAGCTCCAAGAGATTGATATGTAGATGAGTCTCCTGTGGAGTCCAGGTGCCTTGAGTGGAGAGATCTTGCAAATGAGCTCCCCAACCCATCGGAGAAGCATCTGTTGTGAGAGTTGCCTGTGGTAAGGGCTGTTGAAATGGGGACCCCAGCAACAGGTTTTGAGTGGACTGCCACCATTGGAGGAACAAAATAAGGCGATTTGTGTTTGCTATTTTGTCTGACAGGCACCCTGATGCCTGGGTCCACTGAGTGGATAAAGTCCACTGGGTTGCTCTCATATGGAAGCGAGCATAAGGAACCACATGCACGGTAGATGCCATGTGGCCTAGTAGTTGTAGCATTTCTCGGGCATTGAGATGAGGCTTCAGCACTGCTTGAGAAGCTAACTGCACCATGCGAAGGCAAAGGGCCTGGGGAAGATAGGCCCTTGCTTTTCTGGTATCCACCAAAACTCCTATGAACTCTAGAGATTGAGTGGGAGTTAGACTGGATTTTAGGATGTTTATGACAAGACCCAAATACAGAAGGATACGCATTGTGCAAGATAGAGAAGTCCTGGCTCTCTGACTCTGATGGGCGCGAATGAGCCAGTCGCCTAAGTAAGGGAAGATGAATATCCCTAGAGTGCGGAGAAATGCTGCTATTACAGCCATGCATTTCGTGAACAACCTTGGTGCTGAGGCCAGGCCAAAAGGGAGCACCCTGTATTGGTAGTGCTTTCCTTGAAAAAGGAACCAAAGGAACTTTCTGTGAGTTGGATGGATGAGAACATGGGTGTACGCATCCTTGAGATCTAGAGAACAAAGCCAATCCTGACCCTGAAGGTATGGCAGCAGAGTTCCTAGAGAAATCATCTTGAATTTCTCTTTAAACAGGAATTTGTTCAATTCTCTGAGGTCCAAGATAGGTCTGTATCGCCCTGTTTTCTTTGGGATAAGGAAATGGGGGGAGTAAAACCCTGTACCCTGTTGGTGGATGGGTACTTCTTCTATTGCCCCTTGGGCAAGAAGCATTGTGACCTCTTGTTCTAACAGGTTGATGAGAGAGGTCTGAGAATTGAACTGTCTTACCATTGTGCGAGGGGGGCATGCACAGAAAGTGCAGCTTGTACCCCTCTCTTATAATGGAGTGTCCAATGCTCTGCTGTTATCTGCTCCCACCTGGGGGCAAAGTGACATAACCTTCCTGGAATGGTGGAAGGCTCTGGTCCGTTGAGGGCCAGGAAGGCTAAGTTCTCTAGATGAAAGTCAAAGGCGTTGTGGAGGCTGAGACTGCTGAGACGATTGAGGCTTAGCAGTCTTTGCTTTCCTTTGCTTAGGTGGTTGCTGACCTTTCCGGGTAGGCTGACCTGCAGAACGTCCCTGCTGGGAATAAGAGGGATAAAACCTCTTCTTTTTTGATAAGAAAGGCTTTTTGAAAGACTTCTTTCTCGCAAGATCAGCTGTGGCTTTGGATAGCCTATCCAAAGTGGAGTTGTCAGCATCTAATTCATTGGCTTTTTCTTGCCAATATTTGCCAAACAGATTCTCACCTGTACAAGGGATATTGCCCAGTATGTCCTGCACCCAAAGCTCCAAATCAGATGCCTGGGAGCCAGGCAATTCTACGTGCACCTATGGCAACGGCAGAGGTTCTGCTTATGCACTCAAAACAGTCAAAAGCTGCACGGTTGACAAACTTAGAAACATCCTGGGCATGTTTGACCAGTGTGAGAAAATCTTGCCATCTATCCTCAGGGAGAAGAGGGCTCAAAACCTCTAAATCACCTGTGACTTCTTTAAGGAACATTCCCATATATAAAATATAGGAACTGATCCTGGCAGAAAGCATGGAAGCCTGGAAAGTACGACGTCCAAAGGCATCCAAAGTTGTACACTCACGTCCTGGAGGATTAGAGACATGTCTCTTTGCACTCCTGATCCTTCTCATAGCTGATTCCACTACAATAGAGTGGTGAGGAAGCCGAGTTTTCTGGAAGCCAGGACAAGGAGGGACTTGATACATGGTATCCAGTCTGCGAGAGTGAGGAGAGGTGGTGAGAGGTGTCTCCCACATTCTCAACAAGAGATCATGTAAAATCTCATGGATAGGCAAGGTAGCTGCCTCCTTAGGAGCTTTTGGATATTGTAAAACTGTTCATTATGTTATTTGTAAACCGCCTTTGATCTTGGGAAAAAGCGGTATAGAAGAAAAGTATAAATAAAATAAATAAATAAATAAAAATGGAAATTACACTTACCTGGTAATTGTGGTTCCTTGAGGGAATCCAGTTTAGTCCATACTTCTGGGTAGTGCACCTCCTCCTGCAGCCTGGAGACTGGGCATGTCCAAAAAACGTGACATCACTTCATGTAGCTCCTCTGCTCTCCCAGCAACTGCCAGTGAACTATTGACAAAGCACACTTAAAGGGGCAATAAGTATCAAACAATATCCATAGCAACATAACAAAACCAAATTGCTCTGTACGCTTTTCTCCCTTTCTGCCTCCTCCGGTTCCTTTGTTCTTTTGTTTCTTTTTCTTTTTTTCTTTTTTTTTTAAAAGACAGGCTTGTTTCTTCTGCCTGCCTCCCACTGTTTGAACCAATCTACCGACAGGTAAGCAAAGAAACGAAACACTGAACATTACTTACCGGTAACTACAGCCCACTCGAACTCTCTCAGTAGCTTAAAGCAACCCGGGTGGGAATGAGGACTAAACTGGATTCCCTCAAGGAACCACAATTACCAGGTAAGTGTAATTTCCATTTCCTTTTCGGTCATCCAGTTTAGTCCATACTTCTGGGATGTAACAGAGCAGTAACTATTGGGAGGGACCCTTCAAACCGGCATGCAACACTGCCGAACCGAAAGCCGCATCCTGCGCCGAAAGGACATCTAGCCGGTAATGTTTGCTGAAAGTATGAAGAGACGACCAAGTAGCCGCCCTACAAATCTTTACCGGAAGCCCCAAGCTGTGTTCTGCTCAAGACGCCGCTTGCACCCTGGTAGAATGAGCCCGCAAGCCTGCCGGCACCATTCTGCCTTCCAAGAGATAAGCAGAAGCAATGGTCTCTCTAATCCACCGAGAAAAAGTAATTAGTCCTTACCTGCTAATTAGTGTTCCTGAAGGAACTCCAGTCCAGTCCCTTTACTCTCGGGTTGCGCAACCCTTCCAGCAGCTTGGAGGCTGAGCCCATCATCGTTTTGATGATGGTGTGGTATAAATACCACTGGCACCGCCCCTAGGCACCAGTAATCTGATGAAAAAGCAGTCCTGCCAAGTACTCGTAACAAAAATGCGTAAAACAAGGCACCCAAATCAACAAAAACATGAAATCAAAACAATTTTTTTTTTTTTTCGTTTAACTGAAAGTACCGGGGGGGGGGGGGAGGGAAGGAGAAGGCTTACCCCAGGCCGACACAGCCTTTACTCATTTGTGCCCGTACGGCGCTCCTCCGGCTGGAGTCTTCCGCCCCGCCCCGTTCCTACTTCGGTCCTTTATTCCACTAGAAACTGAACCTGGGCGGGATCAGGGACTGGACTGGAGTTCCTTCAGGAACACTAATTAGCAGGTAAGGACTAATTACTTTTTCCTTAGCAGAACTCCAGTCCAGTCCCTTTACTCTCGGGATGTAACAGAGCAGTTCAAAACCTGGGTGGGGTTCGCTAACCCGGACCGAAGTACGGCACCTGCAAATCTGGTGTCTGCTCTTCTCTGGACATCCAGCCTGTAGTGCTTGGAAAAGGTATGCAGAGAGGACCAGGTGGCCGCTTTACAGATGTCTAGCGGAGGCACCAAACTATGTTCTGCCCAGGAGGCCGCCTGCGCTCGAGTTGAATGAGCGCGAAGACCTGTTGGGACTTGCCTTCCCTTGAGAATATGGGCAGAGGCAATGGCCTCCCTGATCCACCTAGAAATGGAAGCTTTGGCCGCTGCTTCCCCTTTGCGCGGACCTCCAAATTGTACGAAGAGCCGTTCGGACTTGCGGAAGGAAGATGTGCGAGAGAGATACCGTCTCAACACTCTACGCACATCTAGGAGACGCAGTTTGGAATTCCCCTCATCTTGGGCTTCTCCCGCGAAGGACGGGAGCGAAACTGTTTGGTTGATATGAAAAGGAGAGGAGACCTTGGGTAGGAAGGAGGGAACCGTCCGCAAAACCACCTTATCTTTAAAAAAGGAAAGAAAGGGAGGCCGAGAGAAGAGAGCGCTTGGAGCTCTGAGACCCTCCTAGCCGAACAAATAGCTACCAAGAACACTGTCTTCAGAGTCAAGTCCTTCAGGGAGGAACTCCTAGCTGGTTCAAAGGGTTCTCTGGTTAGGGAATCCAACACCAGGTTTAAGTCCCAAGGAGGGATCACTGATCTTTGTTGCGGCCGTAGGCGCTTGACTGCTCTCAGGAATCTACCTACATCGGCGTGGTCACCTAGAGACTTGCCCCGGACCTTTCCTCTATAACAAGAAATGGCCGCTAACTGCACTCGTAATGAACTGTGAGCCAAACCTTTCTCGAGGCCTGCTTGGAGGAACTCTAACACCTCCGGGACCGAGGATTCTAAAGGTCTCTTATGTCGATCTGCGCACCACGCCTCGAATATGCGCCAAACTCTGATATAGGAAAGGCATGTCGAGCGTTTTCGAGCGTTCAGCAGGGTCGAAACTACCGAAGCCGAGTAACCTCGCTTCACGAGCCGCGCCCTCTCAAGGGCCAAGCCGTAAGCGAGAATCGATGCACGTGGGGCATGAGCACTGGACCCTGTCGTAGCAAATCCTTTCTGTTGGGGAGCCTCCAAGGGCGAAGAACCGTTAGTCTCACCAGGTCTGCATACCATGGTCGGCGAGGCCAATCCGGGGCTATGAGGATTACCAGACCTGGATGGGTTTCTATTCGCCTTAGGATCCTCCCTATGAGGGCCCAGGGCGGGAACACATACAGGAGACCTTCCGAGGGCCACTTCTGTACCAGGGCATCCAAGCCTTCTGACATCCTTTCCTTTCTCCGACTGAAGAACCGGCTTGCCTTGGATGTTCCGTAGCGTGCCATGAGGTCCATGATCGGTGTTCCCCAAAGGGCTACTATTTGGTCGAAGACCTCCTGTGCCAGTTCCCATTCGCCGTGGTCTATCTTGTGTCTGCTGAGATAATCTGCCGTCACATTTTCTGTTCCTGCCACGTGTTGAGCCGACAAGTCCAGAAGGTGAGCTTCGGCCCACTTGAAGAGACTGTCCGCCTCCTTCTCCAGCAGGGGGCTGCCCGTCCCCCCCTGGCGGTTGATGTAGGCCACCGCGGTGACGTTGTCCGAGAGAACACGGACTGCCCTCTGCCGGATCAGGGGCTCGAGGGCTCTGAGTGCCAGCGCCACTGCTCTCAGTTCTAGCCTGTTGATGGACCAGCGAGCCTCCCCCGGGGTCCAGCTCCCCTGTGCGAACTGTCCCTCGCAATGAGCCCCCCAGCCAGAGAGACTGGCATCCGTCGTCAGCTGTATCCATTGGGGTGGATCTAGAGGCATCCCGCATCTTAGGTTCCTTGGGCACTCCCACCAGAGGAGAGATCTCCTGATCTGAAGAGGACAGGGTAGCTGCGTGGATAGGGGATGAAGCTGGGGGGACCATCGACGTAACAATGCGCGTTGAAGCGGTCGCATATGTGCCTTGGCCCACGGTACTACCTCTATCGCTGCTGCCATGGTGCCCAAAAGTTGCAGGTAATGCCAGGCGGTAGGGATTCGTCTTGAAATGAAGCGAGCGAGAGACCAGGCTCCTGAGGTTTCTTAACCTCTGTTCCGACAGGAAAACCCTTCCTCTTCTTGTGTCGAACCTCGCTCCGAGGTAATCGATCTCTTGCGAGGGAACTAAACTGCTCTTTGCCCGGTTGATGACCCATCCCAATTCCTCCAGGAATTCCACCACTCTGGCTGTAGCGGTGCGACTCTCCGACTCGGATTTTGCCCGAATCAGCCAATCGTCCAGGTATGGATGTACTAGGATCCCCTCCTTGCGGAGGGCCGCGGCTACCACTACCATTACTTTGGTGAATGTCCTTGGAGCTGTTGCTAGGCCAAAGGGAAGAGCCTGGAACTGAAAATGACCCCTCGGCACTGCAAATCTCAGGAACTGCTGATGGGACTTTCGTACCGGGATATGTAAGTATGCTTCCGTCAAGTCTAGTGATGTTAGAAACTCCCCCTGTCTTACCGCTGCGATGACCGACCTCAGGGTTTCCATCCGAAAATGAGGAACCGAGAGACAGCGATTGACTTGCTTCAAGTCCAGGATTGGACGGAAGGACCCTTCTTTCTTTGGTACCACAAAATAGATCGAGTATCGACCGGAACCGTATTGGTCTCTGGGGACGGGAGTCACCGCTCCTAACTTGATCAGCCTTGAAAGGGTGTCTTCTATTGCTGCCCTCTTCTCTGGAGAGCCGCAGGGAGACAGCATAAAGGCTGGGGGAACTTGCTTCGTGAATTCGAGAGCATAACCCTCTCTGATTACTTCCAGTACCCAACGGTCGGATGTGACTCGGGCCCAAGCGGGAAGGAACTGCCTTAACCGACCCCCTACCAGCAGGCCTTTTTCCTGGGCCCCCGTCGTTTCATTGTGTTTTCCTAGCGGCAGAGGATGAGGAGGAAGCTCCAAAACCTCTTCCAGCTCCCCGAAACCCTCTGAAGCCTTGTCCTCTAGGCGCGGGGCGACCCCTAGGAAAGAAATTCTGTCTTGCCGGCCGGAACCTCCGAAAGTCCCTCGGCTGATTTCTGGATTGGACAGTCGAGCGGCTTTGCTTAGGTCTATCCTCCGGGAGTCTACCTCCCTTAGACTCGCCCAGATCCTTCACCAACTTTTCCAGGTCCTCACCGAACAGCAGCTTCCCCTTGAAGGGCAGGCGACTCAGCCGAGCCTTCGAGGAGGGGTCCGCCGCCCAATTGCGCAGCCATAGATATCTTCTGGCTGCTACTACCGAGGCCATATTTTTTGCTAGACTCCTAATAAGGTCATACTGGCTATCTGCTAGAAAGGCGGACCCCGACTCTAACCGCGCAGCACTAGACTGTGCGTCAGAAGAGGCGCCATCCGTTAGTTGAAGCTGTTGAGCCCACCTCAGGCAGGCTCTTGCTACCCATGCTCCTGACACCGAGGCCTGCAGGGCGAGGGCACTAACGTCAAAGGCTTGCTTCAAGAGAGAATCCAGCTTTCTATCCTGACTATCTCTAAGCGCAGCGCTGCCCTCGACCGGAATGGTCGTCTTCTTTGTCACCGCTGACACCGCTGCGTCTACCCTTGGGGACTTCAGTAGATCCTTGTCAGCTTCTGGCAAAGGGTACAGGCGAGACATGGCCCTCACACCTCTTAGACTGGACTCCGGTTGATTCCACTCTTCCTGGATCATCTGGCGTACCACTCTGTGGACCGGAAAGACTTTCTGAGTTTTTCTGACGGCTTGAATCAATGGGTCCTCTAACGTTTCTTCCTCTGCAGGGATGTCTGATGCCATATTGAGCACCTTCAGGGATTCATTAATCAAGGCTGGGAGCTCCTCCCGGCGAAAAACTCTAACTATCTGGGAGTGCTCTTCTTCTTCTGGAATCTCCCCCTCCTCAAGCTCTTCCTCTTCCTCCCCCACTTCTCTGTCTGATCCCTCCTCATCTGGAGTGATCGGAGAAGGAGAGGTGAGGGGTTCTTCGCTCACTAGCCTAGCGCGCTTAGGAGGGGCTCCGGGATCATGTGAGCTTGTCTTCCCTGGGCCGGGCCGGATACAATCTTTTAGCAGCGACGGCTCCCCGAGTCCCTGTTGCCTCATACAAAAGGCTTTGTGTAACAGGAGGACAAATTCTGGAGAAAAAATGTTCCCAGCCTCCCTCTGCTGCACCGGGAGCAGGGGGAAGGGCCTGAGAGGGGCCTGGTAATGCCGAGGTAGAGGGCGGGGGAGAGGAAGGAGAATCTCCTCCCCCCTCCCGGAGCCCTTGAGACCCCTGAGAAGTGTGGTCCATGGACAGCTGAATTTCCTGCTCCACGGAGGCTGCTTCAGTAGCACAACTCCGGCAGATCCCGGCCTCAGAATCTGCTACTCTGCGGGTTCCGCAGGACAGGCAGCGCAATTTACCCGTCATCTTTCTTCCAAAATAAGTATTATTAATTTTGGGTCTTGAGGGTAAAGGTTAAAAGAAATTAAATTAAATTAAACATAAATCCCCTTAAATGGAAGATTTTCCAACCGCAGGGAAGGGAAGGGGGGTGGGGTGGGGCCTCACCCCTGAACGGCAGACCTAGCTAAGCCTAAACCCAAAATAAGGAAAGAAATAAAATTAAAATTAAAACTATACAGCAATCAAAAAATATATGGCTCCACAATACTTGCGATTTGGATGTCCTGATACTTTGTTTCGTGCTGCACACTCTGGAGCCGCTGACTGAAGCTAGACTCCACGTGGTAGGCCTCAGCCACGTGGAGTCAGGTCATGCGGCCGGCGAGCTTGTTCTCGCCGCGGCGTTCCGTATTCCCTCTGAGAACTCGCTTCGTCGATCCGATGCCGCCTCAAGCGCTCAGCTTGCTCAATCGCTGTAAGCGCGAGGCGGCAGAAGAGCAGAAGGAGCGCTGCTGACTGCGAGCTCTGCCCCCGAACGGGACTCCTTTGCCGTGATGTCTCTAGCGCTCAGCCCGCCTCGGGGGCTTCGGCGCGAGACAAAGGTGAGCGGTGAGGAGGTCGGCGATCCAGTCGGCGGGCCCGCAGGGGGGGGGGGGGGGGATCCCGAACACTCCGCTACACCCCGCTGCTTAGTAAGCCTTCTCCTTCAAGGATACCGGGGACCGAGAAGGAGGGAGGAGGGGGGAGGAGAGCCCAGAGAGCAATTAAAGAAACAGGCAAAAAAGGAAAAGGGAGGTAAATTAAAGAAATTAAATTAAATTAAATATAAAGGAAACTAAAGGACCAGTAAGCTCCTGGCTTACGGTAACCCTCCAGCTGCTTGGAGGCTGAGAATACTGGTGCCTAGGGGCGGTGCCAGTGGTATTTATACCACACCATCATCAAAACGATGATGGGCTCAGCCTCCAAGCTGCTGGAAGGGTTGCGCAACCCGAGAGTAAAGGGACTGGACTGGAGTTCTGCTAAGGAAATAGACGCTTTATTTATTTATTTAACAAACTTTTATATACCGCGACCTTCCGATGATCAGGTGCGGTTTACATATAACAGTTAAGGAGACAGAAAGGCTTTTCTGTTTTTACATAAAACAACAACAACATGAACTATGTACAATTAACATTTGAACTTTTAACTATTAAACTTTTGACATTTCTGGAACTAGGTACAATTAACTATGTACAGTTAGAAAAGGAGAGATCAACAGTGTTAGCATCATGGCCCGTGTCTAGGTCAAAGTATCTTTAGGTCTTACGGTAATGGGCTGCGTGTATTAAAAGATTACCCCTTTTCATATAGAGATTGAGAATTGGCTATAGGGCCGTAGTAGGAGGTGAAGAGGTGAGTTTTTAAGTTTTTGCGTAAATTTTTAATGTCAGTTAAAGCTCTGATTTCATCAGGTAGAGAGTTCCAGAGCGTAGGGGCTGCATGGGAGAATGCTTTTTTATTTGTTGTTTTTTTGGATTTTATGAATTCTTTTGGAATTCTTAATTTATTGGTGTGCCTCTTCTATGTGCAGAGTGGGGTGTATCTTTAGAGATTAGTTTATTTAGGGTTGTTGGGGCACTGTTATTTAATGCTTTAAAAGTAGTTATTAATTTGTAGTATATTCTACATTGGATGGGGAGCCAGTGTAGATTGGCTAGATAGGGTGTTATGTGCTCAAAAGGGTATACCTTCATTATAGTTCTAGCTGCAGCATTTTGAGCCATTTGGAGTCTTCTGATGTTTTGGTTTGTTGTGCCTAAAAGAGAGAGGTTGGCGAAGTCGAAATGTGGGGTGACAATGGCTTGGATGATGCTTAGGAAGTCTTGTAGGTGGACTAGTGGGCGTAATTGTTTTAATACTTTGAGTTTAAAGTATATTTTCTTTGTTGTGTTTCTTATAGCTGCCGCTTCACCCTTGCAGCTACCCCCGAACAAAACAAACAACCGATCCAACTTACGAAAGTCCCCCGAAACCTTTAAGTACTGCCGCAACACTCATTTCAAGTCCAACCGATGCAAACTGCGATCCGCCGTGCTATTTCCCAGCGCACTCAGAACTGGCAAAAAGGAAGGGACAGGCCGCAGCACCACCTTATCCTTAAAAAAAAAAAAAAGACAAGAACGGTTCCCAACAGGACAAAGCTTGCAGCTCTGAAATTCGCTGAGCAGAACAAACGGCTACTAAAAATACAGTTTTCAGAGTTAAATCCTTCACCGATGCCCTGCGCAATGGCTCAAAGGGTTCCCTCGCTAAGGCCCCCAAGACCAGGTTGAGATCCCACGAGGGAACTATAACGTTACGAGCCGGTCGAAGGTTGGAGACGGCCTTCAAAAAACGCAGCACATCCAGGTGCGTACCTAACGCCACCCCCTGAACCTTGCCCCTATAGCATGCCAAAGCCGCTAACTGGACACTTAAGGAACTTGCAGCCAGGTCCTTATCAAAACCGTCCTGCAAGAAACTGAGTACCACTGGTACTGACGCCGTAGCTGCTCGGATCTGACCCCGAGAGCACCAATCCTCAAAGATCCGCGATCCAAGATGGCGGCGGCGGAGTAGGACGCCAAGGTGCAGTGCTCTATGCAGGTTTTACACCTGCCTCTTGATGGGGAAAAAGAGAAAACTGCGTTCTCAGAAGCTCCCCGAGTCCTCGACCCCAACAAGTAAATTGGTGCAGGCGTCTATCGCTGGATTTTGCACGACTCCTGGTGCTATGGCTTCGGCGGATCCTCCAATGGTTTCGGCGGATCTGAGTATAGAGGGGGTGGTGTTAAGCCCCGAGCAGTTGCCTCCTCCTCAGCCCGGAAGCCATCCCGGGAAAGGTCGGCCTGATCAGGTTTCTTTGCAAGGCAAGGATCTACAGGCCATTGGGAGTTCGCCCGGGAGGCTACAATCACCGAAAGCAGAACCTGGAGTGGAGCTGGGCGCTGCCGAAGAAGATCTCCTGGTCTCTTCTCTAAGTAGGGGGGCCGGCTGGTGGAGCAGCCGACACCTAGTTCCTCCGGTGTTTTGGCCTTCCGGATTCCTGAGGTGGTGGAGAAACCTGCGCTAGTAACTTTGGATAGCTTGTGGGAGGTTATTTCGGCTCTTCAAAGATCTCTCCTGCCCTTATTTGGGTTTTTTTCGAAGGAATTGGTGGATGTGAAAGCACGGTGTGACTCGACGGCTGCGGAAGCTGTGGTACAATCTGGAAAAATTTCCTTTCTTGAATCTAGGGTGGAGGGCCTGGAGTCTCTTGGAACTGTTGGGGTTCAGGATCGGTTAGTACAGGCAAGGAAGATGGAGTATTTGGATAACCAGCTTCGAAGGAACAACCTCAGATTCCTGAACTTCCCTAGATCCCCCCTGATAGATTCCATTGCCTTGGTCCGTAAGTTCTTCATGGAAGTACTTTTGATGTCTGCTGGAACGTTGCCCCCGATAGTGAGAGCTCAGTATGTATCAATATCGGTTGGGGAGGCTGCTAATCAGCTGGGGAAGCCTGCTGATAGTGGTTCCCCTCATATGGATCTATCTGATTTCTTGGAGAGCTCGCTTGAGGTGGTCACCAGTAGGGCTACTTTATTGGTAAAGTTTGCTTTCGAGTCTGATCGGAATACCGTGTTGCAATTATATTTCAGTCATATTTCAGATGCTATGTTCTTGGGTTCAAAAATATCTATATTTCCTGATTTAGCAAGGGAAACACAGAAAAGGCGGAAGGCGTTCCTGGAGTTGCGCCAGAGGACGCTTGCTTTGAGTGCGCAATTTAAACTTAGATATCCTTGTAAATGTGTTATTAGTTTTCAATCAAAGCAATATTTATTTTTTGAACCCAAGCAACTTTTGTCTGTTCTATCAAGTAGGGAGGGAGTTGGATCTGGGGTGCCTTCCATACCGGCTGCCATATAATAATATTCATGCTCCTATAATGTTATAATTGTGATGGGTGCTTTAACCTAAAAATTTTCTTTTTTCTTGAGTCTATATTGGGGGATTATTGTGGTCTATACCAGTTGTTTGTTTATATTGCTGTAAGGCTGTTTCGGCGGCTCTTATTTTTTTTGTTCTTTATTGTACATTTAATTCTGTTTCAGAATTTTCTCTGGAATGTTGTAATGAAATTGATAAATATTAAATTTTAAAAAAAAAAGAAGATCCGCCATATGCGCACGTTAGCCAGAGAAGTTAGCCTTGAGCAAAGTCGCTATTACCACTGCCAAATAACTGCTCTTCTTTAGCCTCGCCCGCTCAATGGCCAGACCGTAAGCGAGAATCGATCCACCTGCGGCATTCGGAGCGGCCCCTGCCGCAATAGATCCTCCGACGCCGGTAACCTCCACGGATCGCCGCTGAGCAGACGAATCAGATCCGCATACCATGGACGCCTCGGCCAATCTGGCGCCACCAACACCACGCTCCCTCGATGAGCCTCTATTCTTTGTACCACTCTGCCGATTAGCGCCCACGGGGGGAAAACAGAGCAGCCCTGACGTCGGCCAAGGTTGCATCAGTGCGTCAATCTCTTCCGACATTCTTTCCCGACGCCTGCTGAAAAACCAACTTGCCTCTGCCGACTGGAAGGTCGCCATGAGGTCCATAACGGGCGACCCACACCTCCGGACAATCTGTGCAAAAATCCGGGGATGCAACTCTCACTCTCCGGCATCCACCCGCACCCTGCTGAGAAAGTCCGCCATCACATTGTCTTTCCCTGCAATGTGTGCCGCCGACACTGCCAACAGTCGAGTTTCCATCCACTGAAAGAGCTGTTCGGCCTCCGCCTCCATAGGCTGGCTTCCGGTGCCTCCCTGACGATTGATATATGCCACTGTCGCCGAGTTGTCGGACAGCACCTGTACTGCTCTCCCGGTCACCGTGGACTCGAATGCCTGAAGCGCCAGGGTCACTGTGCGGAGTTCCAATCTGTTGATCGACCAAGTGGCTTCCTGGGCCGACCAAAGTCCCTGCGTGAAGAGCTCCCCGCAGTGTGCTCCCCAGCCCACTAGACTTGCATCTGTCAACAGGGGAAGCCAATCCGGTTGTTCCAGGCTCATCCCTGACATCAACGACCCGGGAAGCAGCCACCACCGAAGTGACCGCTTGACCTTGGCTGGACAAGGAAGCCGCGCGCTCAGAGAATCTTCCTGATGGAACCAGCGATGAAGCAGTGCTCTTTGCAGCGGACGCATGTGAAACCTGGCCCAGGGCACTGCCTCCAATGTCGCTGCCATGGTTCCAAGAACCTATAGATATCTCTAGGCCGAGGGCGCCTGGGATGCCAGGAACCGACAAAGCAACGTCTGCAACCCATGCACTCGCCGCTCCGGTAGAAACACTCTCCCCACTCGAGTGTCGAACCTTACACCCAGGTATTCGAGCTCCTGGATAGGAACTAGATGACTCTTTGCCCAGTTTTATTTATTTATTTATTTTACATCTCTTATATACCGCACTATTCAACATTAGCGCGGTTTACATCGAACAAAACATTTCAGTACACAAAAAAGTTGACCACCCAGTCAAGTCTCTCGAGAAACTTCACCACCTTGTCCGTAACCTGAACGCTCTCGGCCTCGGACTTTGCCCGAATCAACCAATCGTCCAGGTAAGGATGAACCCGAACTCCGTCTTTGCGCAACGCCACTGCCACCACCACCACCATAATCTTGGTAAAGGTGCGCGGCGCCGTTGCGAGGCCAAAGGGCAAGGCATGAAACTGGTAATGCCCCCATGGAAGGGCAAAGCGAAGAAATCTGTGATGACCTTCCCTGATCAGAATATGTAGATAACTTCTCTCGATCTGACGGAAGCCTAAGTACTACCCTTAGCGCACTGCGACAATGACAGACCTTAGGGTCTCCATTCGGAAATGCGAAATGCGTAGACAACAATTCACCCCTTTTAAATCCAAAATAGGCCGAACCGAGCCATCCTTTTTCGGGACTATAAAGTAGATAGAGTATCGACCCTTGCCGTAGTCGCTTGCAGGCACGGGCCCTACTGTCGCCAACTGCAGTAAGCGGTCTAGCGTCTGACAAATCGCTAAGGATTTCTGAGGGCCTCTGCAGGGCGAGAGAACAAAGGAATCCCGTACCGGCTGGGCAAACTCCAACGCGTAGCCGTCCCGAATTATCTCCAACACCCACTGATCCGTTGTTATTTGGGCCCAAGCCAGAAGAAAAGCCCGAAGCCTCCCGCCTATCGAATGACTTCCGACCAGAGCCCGCCCCACTTCATTGCGACTTTCTGGCGGGAGCTGAGGACGTCGCTGCAAAACCTCTACAGACTCCTCGAAACCCCCGAAATCCCTGCGCTTGTGAAGCAAATCGTCCCCGTTGGAAACCCCCCAACCGGGAAGAACGAAACCTCCTAAAATCACGGAATTGCCCTCGAAATGACTGCGAAGCTCTTCCCTGCTTAGGCTTATCCTCCGGGAGCCTGCCCCCCCTTAGACTCCCCTAAATCCTTCACCAATTTATCCAAGTCCTCCCCAAATAACAGTGTGCCCCTAAAGGGCAGCTTACTGAGCCGCGTCTTAGAGGAACCATCCGCTGCCCAATTTCTCAACCAAATGGACCTGCGAGCTGCCACCAAAGAAGCCATACTATTAGCTAGGGCTCTAATCAAATCATAATAAACATCGGACAAGTAAGCAGCCCCGGACTCCAGACGGTCCAACTCTCGCAGTCCCTTGGGCTCCAGCTGCACAATGCGGCGCAACCCCTGCGTCCATCTAAGACAAGCCCTAGCCACCCAAGCCCCGCAGATGGAAGCTTGTAGCGATAAAGCAGTCCTTTTGAGGCGGATGCCCTAACAAACCATCAACCTATCTATCCTGTGCATCCTTCAGAGCTGCACTGCCTTCCACCGGGACGGTGGTCTTTTCCGTTACCGCCAAAACTGCAGCATCAATCTTGGAAGAACGAAACCTCTCCTTATCCTTATCGGCCAAAGGATACAATTTATACATAGTCCTAATTCCCTTGAGACCAGCCTCCGGCAAATCCCATTCATCCTGAATCATGTGGTCAACCACTCGATGCACTGGAAAAACTACCTGAGACTGCCTCGCCGCCTGAGTAATCGGGTCTTCCTCCCCTTCGTCCTCCGCTGGCTGTTCTGCCACTAATTTCAAGGTTCGCAGGGATTCAATTATAAGCGGGACCAACTCCTCCCTGCAGAATAACCTAATAATCTTCGCCTGATCCTCGGGCTTGGGGATCTCTCCCTCCTCTAGCTCTCCTACAGCAGAGTCCAATTCTGCCTCATGCTCCTCCGAGTCTTGCCACTCAACCTCAAGAGGCGAAGGATCCCGAACCCTGATTCTCTTAGGCGGACGAGGGGTTCCGCCGCCCACCTCCACTACTGCAGCCTGCGGAGACGGCGTGGGCAACAAAGAGGAATCCGTCAACCTGTCCTGCCGGTGCCTACAGAAGACCTCGTGCATAAGTAAAACAAAATCTGGAGAAAAATCACCGAGCAGCTGCTCCGCTCCCCCCGACAGAGGAGCCAAACTCTGCCCCTCCTGGGAAGCCTGTACAGACATTTGCGGAGACGCGGATGGAGGACTCCCCTCCTTCACAGGCGTCACAGCTTGACCCTCAGTCGCCTGACCTCCATTTGTTGCTCAAGAAAGGTGGAAACTGCCGTACACCCCCGGCAGACCCCAAACTCAGCAACTACTCCCCTACGGATGCCACACACCACACACTGAAGGCGTGCTGCCATAAAACTGCTGTAAACAAATGCACAAGAAAAATAGCTTTTTTTTTTTTTCTTTGGTATCTCCCCTTGGTTTTTTTTTTTCCAAACTGCTTCCAATGAAAGCTTTCACAGCCCCCACCCCCTGCCTTTGGAGAGAGAAAAAGGGACCCAGGAGCTGTGGCTAAAAAAACAACGCGCTAAAAAGAAGCACCTCTCACAGCGAAATTAAATACAACAAACAGAACCCTAATCAATAAAAAACAATAAACTCAGCCTAAGCTGGGTTGAGAAGGCCGAAGAGAACGATTCCCCGACCTTTCTTTCCTCCAGCACCATGCAAGCTGTCCGCACGCAGCTTCCACGAGGCCAAAATGGCCGCCGCCGCTGAAGTGAGAGAAATGGCACCAAAAAACGCTCTACACTGCCGAGGGACAGCGAAGAAGTCAGCCGCGCTATTCCTGCCAGTCCCCCTGCTTACCCTGACTCACCTTAAATAGAAATGCGGGAAATCGCTAGGACTCAGTCCCCCGCGGCTCCGGAGCCTCCGGACTAAACGTCGAGCACTGGAGGACTACCACGCTGTCAACTTTCCATTTCCACCGGACCGGGGAAAGCGACTGCAGAAAGGCAATCAGTGTGCCACTGCTGGCTAAGAGCTCTCCCCCGAACTAGCAAGGGTGGAGAAATCAAAGCTGAACCGAATCCCACACACTCACACAACTGAAACCCAGCAGGGACCAGCAGAAGAAATTCTCACTGTCTCTCACTCCTGCCTATTTTTTTTTTAAAAAGGCACAGCACCAAAATAACCAGAACTAAAAGGAGTCAGAAATAAACCAAAACCCCTAATGCTCCTAATCCTAGCCCTAAAGCGAGCCCAGCACTAGGCTCACACGTTGTCCTGCTGCATGGAGACTGGACACACTGGAGGATGCTGGGAGAGCAGAGGAGCTACATGCAGTGATGTCACATTTTTTGGACATGCCCAGTCTCCAGGCTGCAGGAGGAGGTGCACTACCCAGAAGTATGGACTAAACTGGATGACCGAAAAGGAATCTCCAATTCCTTAGCTCTGGGCTCTGTCTCAGGAGTCACGGTAATGGACAACCCATGAGCCACCTCCCTGATGAAATCTTGAAAGGAGATATCTTCTGGAAGAGACATCCTACGTTTAGGAGCGGAAGGCTCCTCCGGGAGAAGTATCCCGGTACCGGCAGAGCTATCAGAATCCTCGGAGTCCTCCGAGGATTCGAAGTATCGTCTGTCCGGATGCTCTTGAACAGCCCGATACCCGTACCGACCAACGTCGGTACCGGGGGTAATCGGTACCAGTGTATCGGCACCAGAAGGCATCGCATGACTGGGTGCTGGCAAAGCCGATACCAATGTTGATGTCGATGCTATCGATAACGGTACCGACACCGGTACCGGCATCGGTTGAATCGTCTGACGCAGTTCCGAGGGCGTCGATGCCGCAAGGAGAGCCACCAGACTGCGTTCAATAGCCAGGAACCTCTGGTCTATCGACGCTGCCGATACCTGGGTGTCAGTACCGGAGAGAGCCGGTACCCCAGAGCATGGCACCAGTAGTTCTGCCGAGGTCGAGGCCTCGAGAACATCCTGGATCCCCGATAATGCTTTGGAAGCCGAAGCCTCCCGCCGGGGCAACTTTGCTGGTATGGAACCCTCAAGGGCAATGCCAGAGGCATCCCGATGCTTGGAAGGAGATCTACCCTTTGAGGACCGGCTGGACATGTTTAGTTACCTGAGATCCATGTGAGAAAGACGAAGCCCTGGAAGACGTCAATGCCACCGAAGCTGCATTGGAGGGAAAAAGGGCACTGAGCTTGGCAGCTCGGTTCTGTTGACCCCTTTTGGACATCATGGCACAAGCCATGCACTCGGAGATGGATTGGTCAGGACCTAAACATTTAAGACACCACTCGTGGGTGTCGGTGACGGAGATGGTACCGCCACACTTTGTGCATTTTTTAAAACCCGAGGCGGGTTTCTCCATGGTGGAGGTGGTTTTGGGCCTAAGGCCCAAAAGGGCGCGTGCACCTGGAAAGAAAAAAGTTTTGAAAAAAAAGAATACTATATATTTTTTCTTTTTAAAAGAAAGAAGAACCGGCGGTACTGGTGTAGCGTCGAGGAAAGCAGACGCGACCACAAAAAAGAAGAATAAGGAAAAATAATTTTCTGCGGTGACAGGAACATGACCTGCTGGCTCCGCGGAAAATGAAGAACTGGAGAGAGGCAGTTGGCGGGAAGGCAGCACGCAGACGCTGTGGGATGCTCCCAAAAGCTTCCTAATTGGACGCTGGGGAGCGTTCCCGCGCAGGCTCCGTCGGTACCGACGATACGCATGTGAGGACTACAATCCTGCTTGTTCCTGGAGATTAACCCCACCCAACACATGGAAGATGAGAGTATAAATGGAAATTACACTTACCTGGTAATTGTTGTTCCTTGAGTAACTCCAGTTTAGTCCTCTACCTCTGGGTAGTGTACCTCCTCCTGCAGCTTGGAGACTGGGCATGTCAAAGTCGTGACATCACTGGATATAGCCTGCTGGTATCTCCCATCAGCCCCAGTGTACTATTAACAAAGCAGACTCAAAGGAGCAACAAATAAGTAGCCATAACATAACTTTAACTGAAACAACCACATTAAGTGAACTAAACTACCAATCCCTCAACAAGAAGGACTTTCTCTTTCTTTTTTTTTTTGTGCACATTCACGTTGCTCTTAGGCTTTTACTTTCTCTGTTCCACCCCTTAAGCCGAATCAGAGAAGAGAAAGTAAGAAGTAATTAGATCTTACCTGCTAATTATTGTTCCTGAAGGAACGACAGTCCAGTCCCTTTACTTCTGGGTTACGCAACCCTTCCAGCAGCTTGGAGGCTGAGCCCAACCTTTTTTGGAGGTGGAGCGGTATAAGTACCCCTGGGACCACCCACTCACTCCAGTATTCGAATGACAAAGCCAACTGTAGCAATTTCTATGAATAAATCTCAAACTAAAAATTTTTTTTTTTTTTTTTCTAAACTGGGAGATAGGAACAAGAAGGAACATGGAGGAGGGAGGGCAACGGGAGGAGGCGGCTGCCCGACCCTGTCAGAGGAGACTTCCTTCGCACTCTTTTGCTCCGACCTGGATCTCTGCTTATTCGACCCTCCGCCGTCGTCTGATAGGTCTTCAAGTCCGGCCGAGCCAGGAGGGATCAGGGACTGGACTGTCGTTCCTTCAGGAACAATAATTAGCAGGTAAGATCTAATTACTTCTTCCTTATCGTCACTCCAGTCCAGTCCCTTTACTTCTGGGATGTATCAGAGCAGTTCAACTCCGGGAGGGGTCCGGCACACCGGACTGAAGAACCGCCAGACCAAACCGCGCATCCGCTGCGCTCTGTACGTCTAGCCTATAGTGTTTTGTGAAGGTATGCAGCGAGGACCAAGTTGCCGCTCTGCAAATATCCAAAGGGGGAACTAGACTGTACTCTGCCCACGAGGTGGCCTGAGCTCGGGTAGAGTGCGCCCGTAGTCCCACTGGGACCTGCTTCCCTTTTAGGATGTAGGTGGAGGCAATCGCTTCTCTAATCCACCTGGAGATGGAGGCCTTGGCTGCCGCCTCCCCTTTGTGCGGGCCTCCGAACTGGATGAACAGACGTTCGGATTTCCGGAAAGGGGCTGTGCGGGAGAGGTATCGCTTCAAGATCCTCTGGACGTCTAGGAATCTTAGCTTACTATCCCTGCCTTCCGGGGCTTCGGCCGGCCAGGCCGGGAGGGTTACTGTCTGGTTCAAATGGAATGGGGAAATGACCTTGGGTAGGAAGGAAGGCACTGTCCGCAGGACCACCTTGTCCCTGAAAAAGGAAAGGAAAGGAGGTTGGGAGGACAGCACTTGCAACTCGGAGACTCGTCTGGCAGAGCAGATAGCGACCAGGAAAGCTGTCTTGAGGGTTAAATCCTTCAGGGAGGCCCTCTTTACTGGCTCAAAGGGTTCCCTGACCATTGCATTTAGCACCAGATTGAGGTCCCACGGGGGAATCACAGATCTCCGTTGCGGGCGCAGTCATCTGACTGCCCTCAGGAACCTGGATACATCCGCATGGGCCCCTAGGGGCTTACCGCGGACCTTCCCTCTATAGCAAGCGATGGCCGCTAGTTGGACTCTTAAGGAGCTGTGAGCCAGACCCTTGTCGAACCCAGCTTGCAAGAATTCCAGAATCTCAGGGACTGAGGCCGAAAGGGGATTCCTTCGGTGTTCCGCACACCAAGCTTCAAAGATGCGCCATACCCTAACATAGGACAAGCAGATCGAGCGTTTCTTCGCATTTAATAGCGTTGATATTACTGCTCCCGAATAACCTCGCTTTAAGAGCCACGCCCTTTCAATAGCCAGGCCGTAAGCGAGAATCGATCCACTTGAGGCATCAGGACTGGGCCATGCCTGAGCAGACCCCTTTTGCAGGGGAGCCGCCAAGGCCGGTCGGCTAGCAGTCTCACCAGATCTGCATACCAAGGGCGCCTCGGCCAATCCGGGGCAATGAGGATTACCAGGCCCTGGTGAGACTCCACTCGTTGAAGGACCTTTCCGATGAGTACCCAAGGGGGGAATACGTAGAGGCGGCCCTCTGCCGGCCACTTCTGAGACAGGGCATCGAGGCCTTCGGACATTCTTTCCTTCCGCCGACTGAAGAACCTGTCCACCTTGGCTGACGCGAAGCTTGCCATGAGATCCATTACTGGTAGCCCCCAGTGGTTCACAATCTTGTCGAAGGTCTCCTTCTCCAGCTCCCACTCTCCGTGGTCTATCCTGTGCCTGCTGAGGTAATCGGCCGTGAGATTGTCCGTGCCTGCCACGTGTTGCGCCGAAAGAGCTTCCAGGCGGGGTTCCGCCCACTGGAACAGGATGTCCGCCTCCTTCTCCAGGGAGGGGCTGCTGGTGCCACCCTGGTGGTTGATGTAAGCTACCGTGGTGACGTTGTCGGAGAGAATGCGAATTGCCCTTCTTAGTACCAGAGGTTCGAGCGCTCTGAGAGCTCGAGAGACGGCCCGCAACTCCAATCTGTTGATGGGCCATTGAGCTTCCAGCGGAGACCAGCGGCCCTGGACAAACTGGTCCTCGCAGTGAGCCCCCCAGCCTGACAAACTGGCATCCGTTGTCAACAGTACCCAGAGATGAGGCTCGAGTGGCATTCCCCGCTCCAGATTCTTTGTGCACTGCCACCAGAGGAGTGAGCGTTTGGTCCTTGGCGCACACGGTAACTGTGTTGTGAGGGAATGGATTTGTGGGGACCACCGACGCAATAGCGCGCGTTGTAATGGTCTCATGTGGGCCCTGGCCCAAGGCACAACCTCTATTGCTGCCGCCATCGTGCCCAACACCTGAAGATAATGCCATGCTGAGGGGTTTCGTCTGCTCTGGAACTGCGCGATTAGCCGTCTTTAAGTCCCTTGATCGCGTTCGTGAGAGGAACACTCTGCCCCTTCCGGTGTCGAATCTTGCTCCAAGGTATTCGAGGTCCTGGGAGGGGGCCATCCTGCTTTTTGCTCGGTTGATGACCCACCCCAACTCCTCTAGGACCTGAATAACTCTGTCCGTTGCCGAACGGCTTTCCGCTAGCGATTTTGCTCTGATCAGCCAGTCGTCTAGGTACGGGTGTACTAGAATCCCTTCCTTGCGGAGGGAGGCCGCTACTACCACCATCACCTTGGTGAATGTCCGTGGGGTGGTCGCTAGTCCGAAGGGAAGTGCCTGGAATTGAAAGTGGCCCCCCGGCACCGCGAACCTTAGGAACTGTTGATGGGAGTTCCTGACTGGAATATGCAGGTAGGCTTCCGTCAAGTCGAGGGACGTCAGGAACTCTCCGGCCCTTACTGCTGCGATTACTGAGCGTAGGGTCTCCATGCGGAAATGTGGTACCCTGAGACAGCGGTTGACCTGTTTCAGGTCCAGGATTGGCCGGAATAACCCTTCCTTCTTTGGGACTACGAAGTAAATCGAGTATCGACCCGATCCTAACTGGTCTGATGGTACCGGTACCACTGCTCCTAGTGCAATTAGCCGCGCGAGGGTTGTCTCTATCGCCGACCTCTTTGCCGGGGATCCGCTGGGAGATTGAACGAATGCTGGAGGTAATTGTTTTGCGAATTCGAGAGCGTAGCCCTCTCTGATCACCTCCAGCACCCATTGGTCCGAAGTGACCCGGGACCAGGCGGGGAGGAACTGCCTTAGGCGGCCTCCCACTGGCCGCTCTTCCCCCTGGTCCCCCGTCGCTTCATTGTGGTTTTCTAGGTGCCGAGGAGAAGGAGGAGGAGGCCCCAAAGCCACGGCCTGCCCCTCGAAACCCCCTGAAACCTTGGCTCCTGGAGGGGAAGCGTCCCCTGGGTGGGGGGTTGGATCTGGCAGGGCGAAACCTCCGAGAATCCCTGGACTGGGGGCGATTCGAAGGCAGAGGGCGACTTTGTTTCGGCCTATCCTCTGGTAGCCTGCCTCCCTTGGACTCGCCAAGGTCCTTTACTAGCTTCTCCAAATCCTCCCCGAAGAGCAGCTTGCCCTTAAAGGGGAGTCGACTCAGGCGTGCCTTTGAAGAGGCATCCGCCACCCAATTTCGTAACCACAAATAACGCCTGGCTGCCACTACCGAGGCCATGTTCTTGGCCAGGCTTCTGATGAGGTCATACTGACTATCCGCTAAGTAGGCTGCTCCGGATTCCAACCTAGCGGCGTTGGGCCGGGCGTCCCCCGCGGTGGACTCCGCCGCTTGCAGTTGCTGCGACCACCTTAAGCAGGCCCGAGCAACCCAAGCTCCCGAGATGGAGGCCTGTAGGGCAAGAGCGCTTACGTCAAATGCTTGTTTCAGGAGCGTGTCCAACTTTCTGTCCTGAGAATCCCTTAAGGCCGTGCTGCCTTCAACTGGGATAGTAGTCTTCTTAGTGACTGCTGATACCGCTGCATCCACTCTGGGGGACTTCAGGAGCTCCTTATCTGCCTCTGGGAGAGGGTATAGGCGCAGCATGGGGCGGGTCCCCCTCAGGCTAGATTCCGGCTGGTCCCATTCTTCCTGGATCATCTGACGAACCACTCTGTGGACCGGAAAGACCTTCTGGGATCTCCTAATGGCCTGGATCAATGGGTCCTCCAGCGCCTCCTCCTCAGCCGGCGTATCTGAGGCCACATTGAGGACCTTTAGGGATTCATTAATTAGTGCCGGGAGCTCCTCCCGACGAAAGACTCTGATGATCCTGGATTGGTCTTCCTCCGGGATCTCTCCCTCTTCCAGCTCCTCTTCCTCCTCGTCCAAGTCCTTGTCTGAGTACGTCTCCTCCGGAGTAACCTGAGAGAGGGTCGCCAGGGGCTCCTCCTCACACAGCCGGGGGCGCTTCGTTGGCACGCTGGCATCTGAGGCTGAATTGTCCTTCTTTGACGGTCCGGCCTCAGCTGCACCTAAGCCTTGCTTCCGTAAGCAATAGGCCTTGTGCAGCAAGAGTATGAAGTCCGGGGAGAAAAAATCCCCGGACCCTCCTTCCCCCGCAGGGAGGGGAGAAGGGGGTAGGGAAGGAGAAGGTATGTCCGAGGACGTAGGAGGGGGTGCCTGTGACCCTCCCTCCCCACCTAGGAGGTCTCCTGCCCCCTGAGGAGGAAGAGCTACAGCGAGATTAATCTCCTGCTCAACTGAGGCCGCCACTGCGGCGCAGCTCCTGCAAATTCCTGACTCTGCGGAGGTGCCTCTGCGTGTTCCGCAGGAGGGACAGCGTGGCTTGGTTGCCATGTTTCTAAGATTTGAATAAAAATTCAATAAACATGCAGTATTTTAACTTTAACCTTTTTTACTTCTCCCCTTTCTGTTCCTCTTGGGGGGAGACAGACAAAATGCTTGCCCCAAAGGAAATTAAACCCAGTACCAGCGCAACAAAATTAAGATAAAAGATTAAAATTTGGATAGAAAGTAAATAAATTTAAATAAAGCATTAACCAAAAATTTAGAAGTTCTTTCCCCCACCGGAGGTACTTGCGTTTCAGATGCTGGTACTGGATCCTGCCCCCGGCGCGGCTATCCTGGCCCGCAGGCTCTACACGTGGTGGGCCTCACCACGTGGAGCCAGATCGGGACTGCGGGAGGGTAGTCGCCGGGTTTGCCGTGCTCCGAGAGAAGGCCTGAAGTGAAATTGCGCCCCCTTACAGCAGCAATCACTTTCGCTGCTTCCGCGATGCCGGGGAGACAGTTATCGCTGCCGCGTCTCTTCGTCCGCCTAGGAAGTGATTGGCGGTAGGCCCGAATGGCGGTCTTGCCTCCGGCGGTCTTGCCTCCAGCGCTCAGCCACCCTGGGGGCTTCGGCGCGAGGCAGAGAATGGCGGCGGTTGTCTTCTGGCCCGATTGATCTTGCCCGGAGCAGGAGAGAGGGAAGTCTCCCCTGACGCTGCAGGACACCGCTTACCTCCGTTCCCCGGCCCGAACAGGAGGGAGGGGGGGGGGGGGAGAAGGAGCCGGCAGAAATTTAAAGCCGCAGGAGCTTAATCAGCTAAAGAAATGTAAGTAAGTTAGACCAATAAACTTAAATAAAATTAAGTAAATAAGATTAAATAAAAAGTATTATCTAAAAGAAGGACTCCAGTAAGCCCAGGCTTACAGAACCCTCCAGCTGCTTGGAGGCTGAGAATACTGGAGTGAGTGGGTGGTCCCAGGGGTACTTATACCGCTCCACCTCCAAAAAAGGTTGGGCTCAGCCTCCAAGCTGCTGGAAGGGTTGCGTAACCCAGAAGTAAAGGGACTGGACTGGAGTGACGATAAGGAAAAACAGGTCATCGACCAATACTCACTACGATCCAGAGACTGAAAGGATTTCTCCATTCTACGAGACGGAAGCTCCTCCCCATTTGAAAAGAACCACATAACTGATCACCCCCCGAGCGGGAATGAGGACTAAACTGGAGTTACTCAAGAAACAACAATTACCAGGTAAGTGTAATTTCCATTTCCTTATCGTTCCTCCAGTTTAGTCCTCTACCTCTGGGATGTATCAGAGCAGTAATCATTGGGAGGGACCTTTCCACCCGGATTGCAACACCACCAACCTGAAGCAGGCCTCATTTGCTGTCATAACATCCAAGCGGCAGTGTCTACTGAATCTGACGTCAGTACCGGTGAAAATGGTAGAAACCATCATAAAGAACAAAATTACACAGCATGTAGATAGTCATGGACTAATGGGAGACAGCCAACACGGCTTTAGACAAGGAAGATCTTGTCTTACTAATCTGTTATGTTTTATTTGAAGGTGTGAATAAACAGGTGGACAAAGGTGAGTCGGTTGATATAGTGTATCTGGACTTTCAGAAAGCCTTTGACAAGGTCCCTCATCAGAGACTTTTGGCAAAACTAAAGAGTCATGAGATAGGAGGCAGTGTACTATAGTGGATCAGGAACTGGTTAAAAGATAGAAAGCAGAGGGTAGGGCTAAATGGCCAATTTTCCCCAATGGAAAAAAGGTGAATAGTGGAGTACCCCAGGGATCTGTACTGGGTCCGCTACTTTTTGACATATTCATAAATGACCTGGAAAAGGGAATAACTAGTGAGGTTATAAAATTTGCAGCCGACACGAAACTGTTTAAAGTTGTTAAAACCCAAGAGGACTGTGGAAAACTGCAGGAGGATCTGGATAAATTGGGCATCCAAATGGCAGATGAAATTTAATGTGGACAAGTGCAAAGTTATGCACCTAGGAAAGAACAACCCACACTATGGTTACACGATGCAAGGTTCCACATTGGGAACCACCACCCAGGAAAAAGATTTAGGAGTCATCGTGGATAACATGTTAAAACCCTCCGCCCAGTGTGCAGCGACGGCCAAGAAAGCAAATAGAATGCTAGGTATCATAAGGAAAGGAATGGAAAATAAAACAAAGGATATTATAATGCCTCTGTATCGTTCCATGGTACGACCGCACCTTGAATATTGTGTGCAATTCTGGTCGCCGTATCTTAAAAAGGATATAGCGTTATTAGAAAAGGTACAGAGAAGAGCCACCAAAATGGTAAAGGGGATGGAAGGCTACTCCTATGAAGAGAGGCTACAAAGGTTAGGGCTCTTCAACCTGGAAAAGAGATGGCTGAGGGTAGATATGATAGAGGTCTATAAATTAATGAATGGAGTGGAATGGGTAAAATGTAGATCGATTGTTTACGCTATCAGAATATAGAAAGACTAGGGGACGTACTGAAGCTACAGGGTAAACTATTTAAGACAAATAAGAGAAAATATTTTTTCACTCAACGTGTAATCAAACTCTGGAATTCGTTACCGGAGGATGTAGTAAGAGCTGTTTGTGTAGCTGGGTTTAAAAAAGGTTTGGACAAGTTTCTGGAGGAAAGGTCCATAAACCATTATTGAAAAGGGACCCAGGATACCAATGCTTGACCCAATACAAGCATTGTGGAACCTATGTCTCTTGGGGATACTGCTAGGTACGTATGACCTAGATTGGCAACTGTTGGAAACAGGATACTGGACTTGATGGACATTGGTCTGACCCAGTATGGCATATCGTATGTTCTAACATATGAAAAGACGACCAAGTAGCCGTTCTGCCAATTACCACTGACGAGACCAAGCCACGTACCGCCCAAGACATCGCTTGCACTCTAGTAGAATGAGCCTGCAAACCTTCTGGTGCCTGACGGCCCTGCAACATAATATGCTGATGCCATAGCCTCCCGGACCCCTCTGGAAAAAGATGCTTTGGCCACCGCATCCCCTTTACAAAGACCGCCAAACAGCACGAAAAGTCGTTCTGACACCATTAAAATCCGAAGCCATGAAGTACTGCGTCCGACAATAATGGAAGCCACTCCAGCTGCTTCAGAGACATTCCGGCTTTCAGCGAGCTCAAGTTAACCAGGGAGCCGTTTGTTCAACAAATCGAACTGATGCGACCACCGGCAAAACCACGGTCTCTGCAAAAGCCGCATAAGCGATCTGGCCCAAGGCACCGCTTCCAGGGTCGCCGCCATTGAACCAGCACGCGCAGATAAGTCCACTCAGAGACTGGAATGGACCTGAACTTGCGCACCAATTGCCGAATTACTTGAACTCGTCTGTCCGGCAGAAACACCTGTCCTCTTGGCATGTCGAACCGTCCCCCCAGATATTCTAGCTCCTGGGAGGGTACTAAGCGGCTTTCGGTTGGGTTGACCACCCAGCCGAGACTCTGCAAAAAAAACTTTACCACTGTGTCCGTAACTTCAATGCTCTCGGACCCGGACCTGGCTCGAATTAAGTAATCGTCGAGACATGTAAAATGAGAATCCCTTCCTTGCGTAATGCCGCCACTACCATCACCATAATCTTGGTGAAAGTTTGCAGTGCTGTCGCAAGACCGAAGGGAATGCCTGGAATTAATAGTGTCCCCAAGGCAGCACGAACCGCAAAACATTTGATGATCCGCTCTGACGGGAAAATGCAAGTACGCCTCCGTAAGGTCGAGGGAAGTCCAGTACTCTCCCCGTCGCATCGCCAATGACCGACCGCAACGTTTCCATCCTGAAATGCAGTACCCGAAGACACCGCTTGACGCCTTTTATATCTAATATAGGGCACAAGACTCCGTCTTTCTTTGGCACCACAAGATAAATGGAGTATGGACCCACGCCGTAGTCTGTAACCGCCACCGGAACGACTGATCCCATTTATAAAGGGTGATCTAACGTAGCGCGAACCGCCAGGGTTTTCCGTTGCCTATCAGTCATTCATGGAACATAGACAGATAAGCTATGTGCAGCAGTATTGCTATACCAGACAGACAGAGGTGTTATTCCATGGACCTGCAATTTCCCTTCAATTCCTGGAGCATCCCTCGCAACCAGAAATGGTCTTCCTTGGATGATGACACTAAGTCTTCATTTGCAATTAGCTTGGGGTCTTACCTGACCTGTATCTTCTTCCCAGCTATTACCCTGGCACTAATCATCCTGAAGCCACCAGCTACATCTCCCTACAGATCCCACCAATGTCTGGCCACTAGACCTTGCTGTTGCGTGTTGATCGAGATTCCTTCTCCCCAGGAGCTGCGAAGGGTACCTCTGCAGTAACCCCTGACAGAGGAAGAGACATTGGTTCAGCAATCCAATCCCAGACTTCTGCGTCTCAATGCACAGCACTCCAGCTAAACCAATGTCCTCATTCAGAAGTAAAGTAATCAAATTTTATTATTATTTTTTTATTTTAAACCAACAATCATCCAATGCTTTAATACGTTCTGCCACCAGTGTGGCTGAGAAGAGAAATATTTGCCTTAGAAAGCTGGTCAAGCGTATTTGTAATGGAGTAGCCAGGCACAATGCTTAAACCTGATGTCAGAGACGTCTAGCACATTGAGGACTGAAAGCGCAAAAGAAATCTTAGCCGAAACTTTGATGGACAACCTGCCACTTATACAAAATAGAAAGACCGCAGGGATTTTACTTGCAGAATACCAATTTGACACCTCGGCATTGCAGTTCAAAGGCCCATAGAAATCTGAAGCAGAAGGTACCGGATACCTCAGAGTAACAAATTGCAATCAAGGGAATCCAGGAAAGTCTTCAAATGGAAACCCAATTAATGAATGACTATTCTTTTTTTTTTTTTTTCCCGGTAACAAATTATTGTCCCCGCAAGACATAAGAGAACACAGAAACCAGTTTCTCTGAACCTTCACCGTGGATTAATGGCAAAACCTAGACATTTCTCCAACCAGGTAACTGCTCCCGCGCTACCATTATCCAGCGCCACTGCTAGGGAAGAGATACTGACCCAGACACAAAGGCAACAACGAGCACCCATTTTGCCACCAATTTAAATTGAACTAAAACCCGAACGTACAAAAAGATGCTGGAGACCTGGTTCCCCCAGGACCCACACTGTGCATGCGTTGAACAGCCAAGCAGCGCCAGACCTGGCCAATCACTGGCTGGAAAAACTCCACAGCCCCGACACTAAAAGTGCCACGACATCTGCTCCTACTTGACGCCGCTTGCAAGTAACCCCAGGGAATGACGCTGTCCCCCCCATGGAGACCTCCGCCGCTGCGCTCAGCCACCCTGCGATCAGCGGTGCTGCCCTGACGCACGGATTGCTACTGCCAAGAGGGCCATCTTGCACTGGCTGCTTTTTTTTTTTTAATGGATGGTCTGGCAACGTGCATGGACCACATGTCAGTTCCATAAAAGATAGCCTGGCACCGGAGCCAAGGAGACATTAGAGAGCCCCACAATACCGCCCACAGGAGCAGGGCAGAGCTAATAGTACCCCTATGCTTCTTCTATGTCACACTCTTTGCCCTTTTTTTTTTTGGCTTTAAATCATAGCAACTGTTGTGACCGCCATTTGTGGTGCAGTCGTATGCCCGAAGGAGCGCACGACCAAAGGCATACTTCCCCTTGATACCCGCTTGGGGTTTACCCAAAAGAAATGTCAAGCTGACAGAGCAGAGGACAGCCATGGCAGTGTCAATGTCTAAATTGGTTGTGGTCCCTCTATTCCATCATGTGCTGCCAGCAACTGAGCTGAAAAGTAGGACAGGAACCTCTTCCTCCTGACTGTCTCTCACTTGAATCTTCTGGCGCCACGCTTATCCCTATCATCTGTTTTTTTTTTTTTAGATCTGAAATTTGGCCTTAAAGCTCCTGCGAGCATGCCTGGGGGAGAGATTGCTTGACAGACATCACAGAGCAGCTATATGCAGAACATCTGAAAAGAAGGCCTGAAATCATCAAGAAAGTGTGATTTTTTTTCCTTTAAATCCTATACTCCACTGTCCTTCTGTATCCGATCTGCTAGCTTCCTCTACATGTCCCCAAATCTCCCCCTTGCGCATGATCAGGCCTCAACATAAATATGCTTAGCCTATGCAAGGAAAGTAAAAAAATGTGTCTGTCCTACTTATAGACTGCGTGAAGCAATGCAAGTATTTATGTGGGAGGCACACTGGGCCCCACAGAATTGCCAACTTATTCAAATCCATTGACATGATTCGAGCCAAGCAAATAGGGACCATTCCCAATCCTCTACCCCTAAAGAAGTAGAGATGATTCTGGCTTAAAGCGTTTAGAAGTTGAAAACCAAAAATGACCTCAGTTCTCACTGAATGGCTGAAATTAGATAGTTTGCAGGCAAGCTCTTAGATAAGCCAAATTGGTTCTAAACTTGTCTGCTGCCCATGTGGAGCCAAAAGACACGGACACAAACATTTTTACACACTTCGCTAAGCTTAGCCTTTAAACTTAGCAATTTAAGGAAAATAAATAAGCAAAGTCTTCCCCAAGTGACTAAAAGAAATAAAAACGCGTGGGAAAAAGCACCGGTCATCTCCATTGCCACGCCTAACAGCCGCGGCTCCCGGTCATTTATATCTGCAAGTGCTCTGCCAAGAGAGAAATACAGGCTAAAGGAAAGCTTTTCTCCTCTTTCTTTTAAGTTATTTCTAGATTGCCTTTTAAATCAAAGAACACTGTGGCTTTTCCACGAAGGCGGGCCGTTGCAAACTGCCGCCACGCGGTACCAGCAAGAGCATAAAATGGCGCCGATCCCAGGCGGGTTCATTTTGGCGCCAAAACTTACTCTGTAAAAACGGCACCAAGCAGCCCCTCCGTGCCCAAAGGCCTTACCTGTGGTGCTGAAGGCAACTGACTACGACGCGGTTACTGTGAGGGAGAACCGTCCGTCAAGCCGTGAGGCCACTCAACTCAGCCGCGAGCTGCCGTTGCGGCGAGAGCTGCTCTGCTGGCTCACCAATTGAAGTAATCATCCTGCCTCTGTGGAAGCCACTGTCACTCACACACACACACACACACACACACACACACACACACACACACACAAAGAGCGCTGGTACGGCCCGCTGAGCTCTCCCCCATACAGTCCAGGGGGAGAGATCCAAATCGGCAATATCTTTTTTTTTTTTTTTTTTTTTTTTTACAGAAGGTGATAGCCATCTAGACGGGGATTCTTCTTAAAGGGACAGTTACAACTCTGAACAAATTGAATGAAATTAAAGGAAATTAAAGTAAATTAAGTAAAAGTAATTAAAGTAATTAAAATTAAAGTAATTAATCCTTGCCAGATTAACTGAAACTAGATGATCTAAGGTTTACACACGTCAAATCCTGGCTAAATTGCTCCTAATCTGTTTAAGTGAGCCCAGCACCTAGGCTCACTATGTCCTCCTGCTGCATGGAGACTGGACACACTGGGGCTGATGGGAGTTACCAGCAGTCTATATCCAGCGATGTCATGACTTTGACATGCCCAGTCTCCAAGCTGCAGGAGGAGGTACACTACCCAGAGGTAGAGGACTAAACTGGAGGAACGATAAGGAACCAGGCGTTATAGAGCCTTCAACAAAGACTTATTCATAGACAAAATCATTCCACAACTCCAGCAGGAATGCGACACCCTTGACCTAAGCATAGAGAAATGGAACTCCATAATATCTCATGCAGCATCAGCCCCTACAAGTATAAAAAACACAAGCACGAAGGAGGCCCAACGCCCCCTGGTACTCAAGTGACATCAGAGATGCAAAGCACACTCTCCGAAGACTAGAGAGAAAATGGAGGCGGAACAAGTCGCATAACTCCCTGACTCTATACACAGCCAAGCTACTGGAATATAGCAATCTGATGAATGAGCGTAAACACCAACCTAATCATGAAATCTGTCAAAAGACAGAGAGAACTCTTTAGCATTGTCCAAAAGCTCACTAAGGACACCACGCAGCACTGTACCCACCATATTGACCCACAGGAATTTGCGGACTACATGAAAGTGAAAACCACCACCCAGACATGCTCCATCACACTTCAGACAGATGACCATGAAATGAAAGAGCAACATCAAACCTGGGAGGACTTCAGCATACCATCAACACATCAAGTAGAGGACATAATACATGGACTCAACACAACAACCTCACTGTCAGACCCATGCTCAGTGGCTTGGCTCAAAGTCACAAGAAGCCAGCTCTCCCATCACATTCACAAAATCGTCAAAGATTCACTCCAACAAGGATACATGCCACAATCCCTCAAGCACACCATGATACGACCAATACTTAAAAGCAACCACCTAAGCCCATCCAAACCAAAAATCATACCGTCCTATCTCCAGCCTACCATTCCTTGCGAAAATCGTTGAAAAGACAGTGCAAAGGTAACTTCAGGACCATATTGACATGAATGCCCCACTGGACATCCATCAGCATGGATTTAAACCCCAGCACAGTGTGGAAACGCTACTCACTTCCCTCTTCGACAACCTCCTAAGATGCATAGATAACAAAGAACGGATTCCTGCTAGTGTTCATGGACATCTCGGCAGCCTTTGACACAGTGTCCCACGCCAGATTACTGCAGCGCCTGAAACAGATAGGATTACGCAAGAATACCCTGAAATGGTTCACCTCCTACTTGGAAGATCAAAACGCAACAAGTCAAATGCGCCCATAAGAAATCATTGCAGTGCCCCGTCACACAGGGAATGCCACAAGGTTCAGCCCTGTCTTCAATGCTCTTTAATAATTTACATACAACCCATACGTAACATCAAACGACACAAACTCCACTATCACATCTATGCTGACGACATCATGGTGTATGCTCCAATCAACCTACTAGCACTAAACACCATAACAATAACCAAATGCCTTGAAGACATGAATGCCTGGCTCACAGCCAATAACCTGACGGTCAACTACAATAAAACTGAGGCAATGTTCGTCACCAGGAACCCTACCTTCATTCCACCACAGACTATCATCATTCTAAACAAACTCATAGTAGTCAAAGATGAAGTTAAGTACCTGGGCATCACAATGGACAGAGCTCTGAACCTGAAATCTCATATCACCAAAACCGCAAACAAGGCCTATCAACGTTTGAGGACCATAAGAAAGATCAAGCCATTACTTCGCCAGGACCACTTCCGCACAGTATGCCAGGCACTCATCACACCTCTGCTCGATTACGCAAACTCGTTATATCAAGGCCTCCCCTCAGCAGACCTTACACCCACTCCATATGGTGCAAAACACTGCAGCACGCATCATTACAGACACTCCAAGAACTGAGCACATCACCCCCATCTTACAGCAACTATACTGGCTCCCAATGGTGGCCAGAGCAAAGTTTAAAACAATCCTGATCATCTTCAAAATCATCCACCATCTCTCGGCAGATGCACTCCAAGATATCATAACAAGGGATATCAGTAATAGACCAAGATGGACCAATAACATGATCAGCATACCTGCAGGATACCACAAGACTAAACAAAATACTTCAAGAAGAGCTCCATCACTACTGGCGTTCACACTATGGAACTCCCTCCCAACGAGCCTGAGGGCATTAACAGACATCACAGACTTCCGCAAGGCCCTTAAAACCCTGCTCTTTACAGAAACCTATGAGCAAACAGACAACAGTCCCCACCCGAACAGTATTGCAACTACCCCCACCAACTCAATACCCAATCCCCAATCACAACTAGACTTACGAGTTCGTTGTATAATGTTGTTAAATACCCTCATGTTAAATGTAACCCTCCAATTGTGATGTAACCACTCTGATTGTAGGATAAGGTGGTATACAAACCTGTCTAAATAAATAAATTATGGCTACTTCCAGTTGCAACACTTGAAAAGAAATCCTAGTTTGAGGTGTTCAGCTTGGGCATGCAAGGGAAGAGGTGGCCTGTGTTACAGTTATATAAAGGTTTAAATACCAAGTATATGGTAAAGTGGGAGCAAGATTTGGGGATGGTTTGGGGGGAGGAAGAATGGGATGCTTTGATACAAGGAATTGCTAACCTGGTGGAAAATGGGTACAAGATCCTTCTTCGGTGGTACCTGGCCCGGAGCAGCTGTACAAGGCTGGAATGCTCAAGTCTGGTGCATGTTGGTGCCAGTGCTGGGAGAGAGGTAGCCCGATTCATATATGTGGTGGGAATGGGGGGGGGGAGAGTGGGGGGGAGGTGACAACAATATTGGGGAAAAATAATTAAGGTAGTTGAGGAGATAGTGGGGGGCTCCCCTCTTCTACGAAGCCCAGCAGTATACACTAGTGGAAAAAAAAATTGTGGATACACTAAGTTTCTAATTTCAATTTTTTTGTTTCTTTGCATATTTTCTATGGAAATCTCAAAATGTCTTCAGTTTGAAACCTAGGAAGTTTTTCTAAAACATTCAATAAATGCATATAAGAGTGAAACAGTAAACTAGTTGAGTTTTATGCTATATTAGATCAAATACATTAAGGTGTCTGAACGATACTTTAATGCACACATATTTAATCTATGAATTCTTAAAAAGTTAATAGCGAATTGGAAAGCCCTTGGAGTCAATTACTGCCTGGCATCTTCTTGGCATGGATTCAACAAGAATTCTCAAGTCTTCTGTGTTAATTACATGTAACCATGAGCTGACAATAGCCTCAATAAGGGCTTGTTTATTGCTTGGGCGTTTGCTTGCCAAACATGTCAGCCTAGACCATAAGTTCTCAATAGGATTCAGGTCAGGACTATTTCCTGGCCAGGGCAGAAATGGAATCTTCTTCTCTTCAAACCACTTCTTGCTTAGTTGTGCAGTATGACATGGTGCACCATCTTGTTGAAAGATCCTGTCTGTCTGATGGCCAGGCAGATCACGCATTGATGGCAGTAATTTTGGCTCAAGGACTTCATGGATGTACCAACTTGCATTAACTGTTCACCAATGACTTGAATTCTTCCTACTCCATGCCAGGACATGCAGTCCCATATCATAACATTCAAAGGATGCTTGACTGTGCTTTTCATGCAATCTGGGAGACAATCTTCACCTGACCTTCTTCTTATGTAACGAACCCCATCGCTTTCAAATATCGATATTCTTGTCTCTTCGCTCCAGATTACCTTTTTCCAATCTTCTGTAGTCCAGTTTAGGTGCTCTTTAGCCCACTGGAGTCATCATTTTCTCTGCTGAATATTCAGAAAAGGTTTCTTTCTTGGAATTCTTGCCCTCAGACTGGCGTTGAGTAGCCTGTTTTGAACAGTTCGATCAGTAACGGACACACCAAGATCCATAAGTTCCTGATTGATGTCCTTGGCAGATGATTTATGATTTTTTAAAGCCAGCCTAACAATCATTTTGTCAGTTTTTGGAATGTAGACTTTTTCCTTCCTCTTCCCTTCTGAGTTGCAACACTTTCAGTGACTTTGAAGCAAGCACACAACTTTTGTACACCAGATGCTGTCACTCCATGGCCCATCTTCTGAGCGATTTCACGAAAGCTGTATCCCTCATTTCTCAAAGTAATGGCTGTTGCTCTCTTTTTAGGAGACCAGTCAACCCTCTTTGTTGCTGCCATCATTAATCTACAAAATACAACAACATATTCCAAACTGGAAACTTTTTATTAAGCATTTGCCATTTTTTTAAATATTTTTGCTAATAAATAAAATAAATTTGTAAAAATAACAAAAGCACAAATATGACTTCGATACAGTTTGTATACACCTGGCAGTATAGCACACATTATCAGAAGCGTCAGCTTATACATGAAATTCTGCATAAAACCTACTTAAAGTAAAAAAATATCATTTTCATGAGAAAAAAAAAAAAAAAAAAAAAAAACATCAATTACCTTGTCTGACTCCAAATCGAAGATTTTTTCTGATAAATGTTGATGATATTAATTTGTAATATGTTCCCAAATGTTATGGCAACAATCTGCATAGAGTATCTAATATACAGAATACTTAATTAACATAAGTAAGACAGATATTATCGCGGAGAGCTCAAATTTTACAGGTGTATCCACAATTTTTTCCGCTAGTGTATACCTGCTTCATCAGCAAATAGACACGATTCCAGCGAGGGTACTGGGGTGCAGCCCACTGGAATAGATTCAACTTGTCAGGCTTTGTCAGACAATTGGCCAATCTTTATTCAATGCATAAATTAACAGAGCTCAAACGAGGCTGGGGCAATTTGGTGAACTAGCAGTGGGATTGTGTGTGGGACTGTGTGGAGATGGTTGGAGACGAGGGGGGAAATAGTTGGGCGATAGGAGAGGTCGAGTGGAGGAGCCCTAGAAAGCATACAGAAGGATGAGAGGACTACTACTACTATTTAGCATTTATATAGCGCTACGCACGCTGCGCTGTACAGAAATATAAGCAAAAAGACAGTCCCTGCTCGTCAGAGCTTACAATCTAGTCAAGACAACACAGAACAATAGACAGATCAGGAAAACAATTATGGTGACACGGAGCAATAGTTAATTCGGGATAAAGCAAAGTATGGGGTAAAACAAAGTATGGCAATTACAATTCGGGCAAAACAAGTATGGCATTTACAGTTTTAGACATGACAAAGGACGGGAGGTAGATTAGGACAAAGGGTAGAAGTCAGGATCTGAAAGAGACAGTGAAGAGGTGGGTTTTCAACCTGGACGAAGAGGGCCAGGGAGGGTGCCTGGTGTACAGACACAGGTAGGTTGTTCCAGGCATACGGTGCAGCAAGGTGAAAGGAGCGAAGTCGGGAGTTAGCGGTGCGAGTAGAGGATCTAGATAGAAGTAATTTTGTTAGAAGAGCGAAGTTCCCGAGAGGGGATGTAGAGAGAGATGAGAGATGAAAGGTAATGAGGGGCTATAGAGTGAATGCATTTATAGGTCAGGAGGAGAAGTTTGAATTGGATGCAGAATTGGATAGGGAGCCAGTGAAGTGACTTGAGAAGAGGAGTAATGTGGGCATGGCGAGGCTGGCTAAAGATTAGTCGAGCAGCATAATTTTGAATAGATTGAAGGGGAAAGATGGCTCACAGAGAGACCAGTAAGAAGGTTGCAGTAGTCGAGGCGAGAGGAGATTAAGGAGTGGATAAGGGTTTTAGAAGTGTGTTCATAAAGGAAGGGGCGTATTTTGCTAATGTTGTAGAGAAAGAAGCAGCAGGTCTTAGCTACATGTTGGATATGTGTGGAGAAGGAGAGAGAGGAGTCAAAGATAATTCCCAGGTTGCGGGCTGAGGAAACCGGAAGGATTGTAGAGCCATCCACAGAGACTGAAAAGGGAGGGAGAGGAGGGGAGGAATTGGGAGGAAAGACAAGAAGTTCAGTCTTGGCCATGTTCAGTTTCAAGCGACGGTGAGACATTCAGGCAGTGATGTCAGAAAGGCAGGCAGAGATCTTGGTCTGGATTGCTGGAGAGATATTAGGCGTAGAGGTAGATTTGGGAGTCATCAGCATAGAGATGGTATTGAAAGCCATGGGAGGAGATACGCGTACCAAGGGAATAGGTATAGAGAGAGAAAAAGGAGCGGACCCAGGACGGATCCCTGGGGTATACCAATATGGAGCGGGGTGGGAGAGGAGGAGGAACCACCAGAGCATACACTAAAAGAGCGATGGGAGAGGTAGGAGGAGAACCAGGAAAGTACAGAGCCCTTGAAACCAAGCGAGGAGAGGGTGGCGAGGAGAAGATTGTGGTCAACAGTGTCAAAGGCAGCAGAGAGGTCTAGAAGGATGAGGACGGAGTAGAGGCCCTTAGATTTAGCCAGGAACAAAATCACTGGAGAATTTTGTAAGAGCCGTTTCAGTGGAGTGTAAGGGACGGAAGCCGGATTGTAGAGGGTCCAGGAGGGCCTGAGAAGTGAGGAAGTCAAGGCAGCGGCAGTGGACTGCTCGTTCGAGTAGTTTAGATATGAAGGAAAGGAGGGAGATGGGTCGGTAGTTAGAGGGACAGGTGGGATCGAGTGAGGGTTTCTTGAGGAGAGGTGTGACCATGGCGTGCTTGAAGTCTGCGGGAACAGTTGCAGTGGAGAGTGAAAGGTTGAGAATAAGAGAGATGGAAGGGACAATGGTGGGGGAGATGGGGTTTAGGAGATGGGTGGGGATAGGATCAGAGGAACAGATGGTGGGTTTGGAGGAAGAAAGAAGGAGTGCGGTTTCCTCATCAGAGATCAAAGGGAAGGAGGAGAGGGTAGCAGAGGAAGTATGGATGGGGGGGGATAACTGGGGAGGAGGCAAGGTAGATGAGGAAGTAGGGAATTGGAGGGTAATCTGGTGTATTTTGTCATAGAAGTAATCAGCCAGGGTTTGGGCAGACAAGGACGGCAGGATGAGGGGCAGGGGCACCTTGAGGAGAAAATTGAGGATATTAAAGAGGCGGCAAGGATCGGAGGCAAGAGAGTTGATCAGGAGGATGTAGTATTCTTGTTTGGCAAGTGCTATGGCTGAATGGAAGAAGCCAAGGATGAATTTGAAGTGTATAAGGTCTTCCGGGGAGCGGGATTTGATCCATGCACATTCAGAACGGTCATAGGTGCGTAAATAGCGGGTTGTGAATGAAAGCCAGGGCTGGGGTGCAGAACATCTGACAGGACGTGGGGTAGGGGGGGCAAGGGTGTCCAGAGCCGAGGATAGTGCAGCATTATAGGAGGTTATTATGTCCTCCAAGTCCTTCAACGAGGCAGTAGAGGGAAGAGATGGTGAAATGGTAGAGGAGAGAGTCAAGGAATCAATATTATGAAGGTTTCTAAATAGGTTGGAGGCGACAGGGCGAGGTTGAGACGGTGGACGCTGAAGATTAAAGCTTAAAAAAGGTGATGGTCAGATGAAGGAAGGAATGAGTTACGGAAGGTCGAGGGAGAGGAATTAGAGAAGAGTATAAGGTCAAGGCAGTGGCCATGCTGTTGGGTGGGGGCAGTGGAACAAAGTTGGAGGTCAAATGAGGAGGTGAGGGCGAGGAGCTTTAAAGCATGGGGGATCAGAGGGGTTATCGATGTGAATGTTGAAATTGCCAAGAATAAGAGAGGGGGAAGAGGGATCCAGAAAGACGGAAAGCCAGGAGTCAAAGTCGGTAAGGAAGGTAGATACAGATTTGTTGGGTGGGTGATAGATAACAGCTACTCGGAGAGTAAAGGAGTGGAGAGGCAAATGGAGTGGACTTCAAAAGAGAGAAAGCAGTGAGAATGAGGCAGCATGAGGGGCTGGAATTGGCAAGAGGGAGAAAGTAAAAGCCCAACACCACCACCACGGCCAGTGGAACGAGGCGTATGGGAGAACTGGTAGCCCCTGTGACAGAGAGCAGCAGTAGATGCGGTATCATCTGGGAGGAGCCAGGTCTCAGTTAGGGCAAGAAGATGTAGAGCGTTAGAGATAAAAAGATCATGGGTAAAAGCAAGTTTATTAGAGACTGATTGTGCGTTCCATAAGGCACACGAGAACGGGAGAGTGGAAGGGAAAGGAGGGGGATATGAATGAGGTTGGACAAGTTACGTGAGGATTTCTTTCCGGAGTAAGATAGAGATCTTGAGGGGCAAGGGTAAGGGTGGGTATCTCTGGATGAGTGTGCCTTCCATGAGACACATGAGGGAGGGGGAGTAGAAGGGGATCTCTTCTTAGAGACAGACAGAATTCTAAAGGGGTTAGGATTAGGGTTGGTGTCTTTGGATGAGTGAGTGGTGCATGAGGGAGGGAGAGTGGAAAAGGAAAGGAGAGGGATATGGATGAGATTAGAAACCTTACGTGAGGAACATTTCTTAGAGAGTGAAAAAGAAAACGAGGGGGGGCAGGGTTGGGGTGGATATTACCTAATGAGAGAAGGAGGAGTAGTAGAGAGCGGGGTAAAGAGGAGGCTGTACGGCGGAAACGAGGGTGAGGTTGCCTTAAAGAGAGGAGCTGGTTGAATGTGGGGGTTTGTTGAAGCTCAAGAGCAGATGCTAGGTTAGAGGTGAGGAAGGAAGAGGGGGAATGGGGGAGGAGGAATGAGGGTGGCAGTAAGAGGGGAGGCAGTTGGGGAGTATGAGGAAGAGAAGGACAATTTGATGTGGGGCCATAGAAGAGGAGTAGTGGGGTATGCAATGAATGGGGATTATACGCTATGAAATACAAGCAAAATATGGTGAGTTACAAGCACTGAGATAGTGGGGATTACATGCTATGCAATACAAGCAAAATACAAGCAATGGGTAGCAAGGAGTCTATAGCCTGTGTAGCAAAGTTAATTGCAAAGTTAATTGCAAGGAATGGGGTAATAGGAATTACATGCTATTCAATAAAGATTAAATACAAACAAGGTAGCATGGAGTCTATAGCCTGTGCAGCAAGGTTCAATGCAAGCAATGAGGCAGCGATAGAGGAGAAACGAATGAGCTGATTTAGAGCATTGATATGTGGATGTGAGATGGGAAGATGTATGGAGTGGAGGAGTAGCCTAGTGGTTAGAACACTGGCTTGGTAACCAAGCAACCAGGGTTCGATTCCCACTAGCACTCCTTGTGGCCTTGGGCAAGTCACTTAACCCTCCGTTGCCTCGGAAAAAAGGCCTGGCAATCTACTTACGGTGACACTGCCAAGAAAACCCAGGAGCTTCTGGGTCGCCAGGAGTCAGAACTGACTCGAAGGCACACATTGCATTGCAATCAGATCAGAGCACACCGGCACAAATATGGTTCTAGACTCCAGTATGGCAGCTTCAGGGCTGTTCAGCAGTTAACAACCCCAGCACTGGAGCGTTGTCTAACAGAGGGCACTTGGGAACCAAAGGCAGATGCTGTGGAAGCATTTTTTTTTTAAAAGGATCTGTACTCAGTCATGAACTTCCTTAAGTGGAGCACCTTCCACAAGGATAAGTTGTACATGAAGAAAAAGTCCATGAAAAAGCCCACTGAAGAAAGCGAGGCACATCCATGTCGGCACAAATGAAATTGCATATCAAAAGTGACTTTGTGGCTCTGGGATAGAGGGTAAAGCAGATTGGTGCACAGGTGGTGGTCTCTTTAATACTCCCTGTTGAAGGGAAAGGCCAAGACAGAGAAGCTCGCATCCTGGAGGTAAGTTCATGGCTGCGTGGATGGTGTCAGAGAGCATTTTGGTTTCCTGGACCATGGGATGCTGTTCCAAGGGTTGCAGAGCACAGATAGCATCCATCTGTCCAAGCAGGGTCGACATGTCTTCAGTAGCAGGCTTGCTAACCTACGGAAGAGGGCTTTAAACAAGGGGGATGGGTGAAGAAAGCCCCCAGGTAAGTGAAACATTAAATACCTTTATGAAAATGGGTAAAAGGGGAAACATATGGAAAGCAGTGTGTATAAATGTCCGTAGCACTGGAAATAAGATCCCAGATGTTGATGCTTTAATGGGAGTGGCTGATTTGGATTTAGTGGCAGTAAAGAGAAATCAGACTTACCTGCTAATTGTTGTTCCTTGAGGAAATCTAGTCCAGTCCCTCACCTCTGGGTAGTGCACCTCCTCCCGCAACCTGGAGACTGGGCATGTCAGAATTCTGAAGCCACTTCCACATATACTGCTGGCACCTCCCACCAGCTCCCAGTGACCTAATGAAAAAGCAGACTCAAAGGAGCAACAAATAAGTAGCTATACTATTAAGTGAATTCAACAACTGAACTTTTAAAACTCAACTGACTCCCCCCCCCCCCGCCCCCGGAAGAAGAGGATAACGCCTCCCCTCCCCTTCGAAGGAAGTCGGACAAAGAGAAACCGCACAGAATGCATAAAAGAGAGAAAAAGAAGAATAGCAAACTCACATTGTTTGAGCAAAGAAAGAATTTTGCTGCCACCCGACGCCACAGCTGTCGCGACCACAAACAAACAAAATCCACGGTAGCCGATAAAAACCTTGGGCGGGACTCGGGACTGGACTGGAGTTCCTCAAGGAACAACAATTAGCAGGTAAGTCTAATTTCTCTTTCCTTATCGTCCCTCCAGTCCAGTTCCTCACCTCTGGGATGTAACAGAGCAGTAAATTAATGGGGAGGGACCTGCCCAACCGGAACGCAAAACCGCAGACCCAAAACAGGCATCCCCCGCCGCCCGGACATCTAGCCGATAATGTTTACTGAAGGTATGCAGAGAGGACCACGTGGCTGCTTTGCAAATTTCAATTGGAGGAACCAAACTATGTTCTGCCCACGAAGCCACCTGTGCTCTTGTAGAATGAGCCCACAACCCCAAGGGAATTTGTCGAATTTGCAAGATATAAGCTGACGCTATCGCCTCATGGACCCATCTGGAAATGGAAGCTTTGGCTGCCGCTTCGCCCCTATGCGGACCCCCAAAGAGAACGAACAAACGCTCAGACTTGCGGAAGGACTCCAATGCCTTCAGATGACGGAGAACCCTCTTTACATCCAACAAACGCAAAATTACAGTCTGAGATGCTGTCTCCTAAAGTCCCTAACACTGGTAAGGACACAGTGATTCACATGAAATGGCGAAACCACCTTCGGTAGGAAAGACGAAACGGGACGCAAAACCACCTTCTCCAGAGAAAAAGGTCAGAAATGGCCCCCGACGGGACAAGGCCTGTAACTCTGAAATTTGGCGCGCAAAGCAAATTGCTACCAAAAAGACTGTCTTTAAAGTCAAATCCTTTAGAGAGGCCTGATTCAAGGGTTCGAAGGGCTCTCTCAATGCTCCCAACACCAAATTGAGATCCCATGGGGAAATCGGCACCCTGCGTGGAGGACGTAAACGAGATATCGCCCTCAAAACGTAAGACATCTGGATGGGAACCCAAGGAGACCCCATGAACCTTTCCGCGATAACAAGAAATAGCTCCCAGCTGTACTCTTAACAAGCTGGCCACCAGACCCTTATCAAAGCCATCCTGTAAGAAACTCAAAACCACCGGAATTGACACCGCGGCAGGACGCACTGGTCTGTCCGCACACCAATCTTTAAAAATACGCCAAACGCTAACGTAGGCTAAAGAGATCGACCTTTTCATGGCCAAGAGTAAGGTAGAGATTACCAAACTAGGAGTAACCTTTCTTCCTTAGCCTCGCCGTTTCAATGGCCAAGCCGTAAGCGAGAACCGATCCACCGATCAAAGAGGACCCTGCAGGAGAAGATCCTGCAGTCGCCACGGTTGCCCGTCGAGAAAGTGCACTAAGTCGGCATACCACGGCCGACGTGGCCAATCTGGAGCAACTAAAATTACACATCCTTGATGGGCTTCGATGTGTTGAACCACCCGGCCTACGAGAGCCCAAGGGGGGGAAACAGAGACAACCCTGCGAGGGCCATTGTTGCAGTAATGCATCCAGGCCCTCGGACATCCTTTCTCGTCTCCTGCTGAAGAAACGACTCACCTTGGCCGACCGAAACATCGCCATGAGATCCATAATGGGAGATCCCCACTTGCTGACTAACTGAGCAAAGACCTCTAGGTGAAGCTCCCACGCTCCGGGATCCACGAGGACTCGGCTGAGGTAGTCCGCCATCACACTGTCTGATCCTGCAATGTGCGCCGCTGACAGCACCTGAAGCCGAGGCTCCACCCAACTGAACAAGGCTTCCGCCGCCTCCTCCTCCAGAGCCGCGCTCCCCGTGCCCCCTTGTCGGTTGAGGTACGCGAGCACGGCGGCATTGTCCGACAGAACTCAGACCGCTCGACCCAGTAAGTTGGACTCAAAGGCGAGGAGCGCGAGAGCAACAGCTCGCAACTCCAGACGGTTGATCAACCGCTAAGCCTCCTGTCTGCTCCAGCTCCCTTGTGCGAAGAGCTCCCCATATGAGCCCCCCAACCCTCCAGACTGGCATCTTGTCAAAACAGGAACCCACTGCGGCTGCTCAAGGGGCATGCCCGCCGTCAAGTTTTCTGGACGAAGCCACCACTGAAGAGAAGACCTGACTCCCATCAGACAGGGAAGACCCTTGGTCAGAGAATCCCTCTGGTAAGACCAGCGACTGCAGAGAACACATGTGCGCTCAGGCCCACGGCACTACCTCCAAAGTAGCCGCCATCATCCCTAAAACACGGAGATAGTGCCAAGCAGACGTCGCTGGACGACTCAAAAAACTGTGCACCAAGAGCCGAAGCCCCTGGGCCCGGAGTTCCGGTAGAAAATCTGCTCCCACCCGAGTGTCGAACCGAACTCCCAAATACTCCAGAACCTGCGATCAGGGCCGGCCCATCCATTGAGCGAGAATGTTTTTTGCACAGGGCCCCGCGTTTCAGGGGGCCCCGCGCAAAAAACATTCTGATCCAAAAGTAAAATTTAAAAAAATTTAAAAAGCTGTCTGCTGCCGCTTCCGGGGCTGCCGCGGCAGAATCGAGTGTGCCGCGGGGCCCCCCCTGTGCCCGGCAGAGCCTGCCCTCCCCGGTATCAGCTCTCTCCAGCTGCAGTCACACGCGCCGGTTTCAGAGCGCGAGAGGAGAGTTTCTCCCTCGCTGCTCTGTTAAGCCCGCGGGGGCTGATGGGAAGTTCCCATCAGCCCCCGCGGGCTTAACAGAGCCGCGAAAGGGACACTAGTCCCTTCGCGCTCTGAAAGTGGAGTGGTGATGGGTGATGGGCGCTGGGGGGGGGGGTTTAGGAGTGGTGATGGGCTAAGGGGGGCTTAAACTAAAAATTGGGTGATGGGGGATTAGGACTGGAAATGGGCTGGTGGGATTAGGACTGGGAGTGGGCTATGGGGGGCTAGGACTGGTAATGGGTTGGGGGGGTTGCTAGGACTGGAAATGGGCTGAGTGGAAGGGGGCTTGAATTGCAAATAGCTGATGGGGAGGGGGGCTTGGAATGGAAATGGGCTGAGTGGAAGGGGGCTTGAACTGCAAATAGCTGATGGGGACGGGGCTTGGAATGGAAATGGGCTGAGGGGAAGTGGGGGGCTTGAACTGCAAATAGCTGATGGGGAGGGGGACTTGGAATGGAAATGGGCTGAGTGGAAGGGGGCTTGAACTGCAAATAGCTGATGGGAAGGGGGGCTTGGAATGGGCTCTTAGGGGAGGGAGCTAGGACAGGAAATGGGCTGATGGAGGGGCTAGGAAAGGACTAGAAATGGGCTGATGGGAGGCTGGTATTGGAAATGAGCTGATGAAGGGACTCGGATAGGACTGGAAATGGATGGGGGAGCTAGGACTGGAAATGGACTGATGGGGGGCCAGGACTGGAAATGGGCTGATGTGGGGACTAGAAGGGAGCGGATACTGGGTGGGGCTGGAACTAAAAGGGAGCTGATGTTGGGGGAGATCAGAAGGGGATGGGGCTGGGAGAGTGAAATGGAGAGGGAAAAAATATTTTGTGTGGGAGGGAAGAAAAATGTACAATTGGCCGGGTATTGGGAGACTAAGTGGGGATTGAGGATGGAGGGGTAAAATTTGAGTGGATGAAACAGGAATGAGGAAAGAGCAAAAGGAGAAAGATTATTATGTTAAAGCAGATGTAGAGAGAGAATGGAAAAAAAACTAGAAGAGAAGAAAGGACAAATGGACAGCAGACGATGGAGAGATAGCAGAAGACACAAACCAGAAGAAAGTGGCTGGAACAATTGCAACTGAAAAAAAAATGCACAAAAGGTACAAAGATATCTCTTTATTTTGAATTTATTAACTGGAATATGTCAGCTCTGGGAAATGTGCATCATTAATGTCTGTGCTTTGTTTAGTACAAGAGGAAATTAATTTATAGTTTTATTTCTACATTGTTGTTGTACATTCCAAGTTTGGCTTTTAGGGTTCCCAGTTTAATTATTGTCTTCCTGTTTTTAAATTGTGATTCCTTGTTTGGTGATGGTCTATGTTCTGCATGTGTAACTGAGCTGAGGTATTCTGTTTATGTAATTCCTATTTGACATTGTCACTTGTTCTCTTTCCCCAGTAGGTCATGTATTGTTATTCTCTGAAATGTATTGGTTTAATATTTGCAGTGTTGCCTTTTGATAGGTAGGGTATGGTGCTTTAAGAGTCCTGGTAGTGCTGTTAGGATACGGTGGGTTTGCTATGGGTTCTAAAGGGCAGTGTTTGTAGTAGTTCCTAATGTGCCTGGCGGTTGGCACTGGATTATAGTAATGTAGAAATCTTTGTCTTTCTTTATCCATACACTCATGAAGAGGCATGTTTACTAAAAGTTAGTGTATGGTAACATTATGCAAATTTATGCAAATGAGGCCCCTTATGCAAATGAGGCCCCGCACAGAGTCTCCGCACATGGCCCCGCACCCCCCTTGGGCCGCCCCTGCCTGCGATGGCACCAATCAGCTCTTGGCCGCATTGACCACCCAACCGAGGCTTTGCAAGAGCTGCACCACCCTGGCTGTAGCCCGAACACTCTCGGCTCTGGACTTTGACCGGATCAACCAGTCATTGAGATAAGGATGAACCAACACTCCCTCTCTGCGAAGGGCCGCCACCACCACTATCATTACCTTGGTGAAGGTCCATGGAGCCGTCGCCAGGCCGAATGGCAATGCCTGGAACTGAAAATCTCTCGAAGGCAGCGCAAACCTTAGAAACTTTTGATGATCCGGCCTGATCGGAATGTGCAAATACGCTTCGGTGAGATTGAGACATGTCAAAAATTCCCCTTGTCGTACCGCCCCTATTACGGAGCGCAAAATTTCCATGTGGAAATGTGGCACCCGAAGACAGCGGTTTACGCCCTTGAGGTCTAGGATTGGACGGAAGGCCCCGTCTTTCTTTGGCACCACGAAATAAATGGAGTATCGAGCGCAACCGTACAGCTCTCGAGGAACCGGAATCACTGCTCCCAGCTGCAGAAGATGAGACAGAGTCCCCTGTAACGCCAACGCCTTCTTTCATCCCCTGCAAGGAGACAGAACAAAGGAGTCGACCAATGGTCGGGCGAACTCGAGGGAATACCCCTCGCGAATGACCTACAAACCTTCAAATATATGTATGTCTTGTCTCCTCTGTTGAATGTAATCCCTCATCCCTCCCTAACCACTTTGATTGAAGGATAAGCTGGTATACAAAACTGGCTAAATAAATAAAATGAACACCCATTGATCGGATGTTATCTGGACCCAGGCTGGAAGAAACGCCCGAAGCCGACCCCCTATGGGTTGAATCCCTACCTGGTTCCCCCCTCGCTTCATTGGGTTTTCCTAAATCCCAAGGAAGAGGGGCTAGCGAACCCTCTGCCCGCTCCTCGGAAACCCCTAAAAAACTCTGACCTCGAGAGGGAAACCTCCCTCTTTGGAAACTTCCCATACGTGAGGTACGAAAACGCCCGACATCCCAAGGCTGACCCCATGAAGATGCTATGGTATGCCTCGGCTTTGGCTTAACTTCCGGCAAGCAAACTCCTTTTGACTCCCCCAAATCCTTGACCAGCTTGTCGAGATCCTCTCCAAATATGCTATCCATGTTCCCTGTAAAATAGTTATCTCCAAGTTATAATGCCCTGTTCAATGTAATTTCAGTTTGTTCAATGTAAACCGCCTTGATATCATGAAAGGCGGTATATAAGAAATGTTAAATAAAAGTTTCCTCTTAAATGGAAGCTTGCTAAGTCGTGACTTGGAGGAACTATCCGCTGCCCAATTCCTTAGCCAAAGATAACGGTGCGCTGCCACCAGCGAAGCCATGCTAATAGCCAATCCTCTAATGAGGTCATAGTGGACATCAGCCAGGTAAGCCGCTCCTGACTCGTCTAGTTACGTCCGCTAACCTGATCCCCTGGCTGCTGCAAGCGCTGCGACCAGTGAAGACATGCTCTCGCTACCCAAGCTCCACAAATAGAAGCTTGTAATGAGTCAACCTTCCGGTCTTGTCCATCCTTCAAGGCCGCGCTGCCTTCAACCAGAATGGTTGTCTTCTTTGTGACCGCCAAAACTGCTGCATCCACACGTGGGGAACGAAACAACTCATGCTCTTGGTCAGACAAGGGATAGAGACGAGTCATAGACCTCACGCCTCTTAATCCTGCTTCTGGTAGATCTCACTTGTCCTGGATCATCTGCTTGACCACCCGGTGAATTGGAAAAACTGCCTGGGACTTCCGTACCGCCTGGTCCTCAGGCTCCTCCAACCCATCCACCTCTGCTGGAGAAACCACTGAGAGGTTGAGAGCCTGAAACAATTCTGTAATGAGAGCTGGTAGCTCCTCTCTCCGAAAAACTTGGATAATCCTCGCCTGGTCTTCAGGCTCCTGAATCTCACCTTCTTCGAGCTCTTCCACACCGGTCTCTGGCTCTATGTTGAAGTCATCCCCTTCTAGCCACTCAGATACGAGGCTGTTCCTCTACCGACCAAGCCCTCTTTGCCGGTTTCGCTTCTGTGTTTCCGAGCTTCTCCACTGACACCTGAACCACTCCAGTTCCGAGAACAGAGAGGTCCGAAGCAGGCCCCTGCTAATGCAAACAGAGGGCCTGGTGCAATAAAAGAACAAACTCCAGAGAAACTCCCCCCAGAGTGCCCCTCCCACAACTGGAGGGTTAGAAGGACCTCACACCGGCAGAGCCGCAGTAAGTGGAGAAGCAGGAGTCTCTTGAAGAGAAACAACCTCCATAGAGGCGAAGGCGCCACCTCCTTAGATTTGTCCTGGAGCTCCTTCTCCATGTTGAGTGCTTGTGTTGCGTAGCCGCGACACACTCCTGCGTCCGAGACCGTCCCCCGACGGGTACCACAGATGAGGCACTGCGGACGCATAGGCATTAGCCCCGAAAAGTTTTACCAAAGTTAACCAGACTCCTTAGTGGTACTAAAATTGACAAAAAAAAACACAAATATTTTTTTTCTCTCCTTGCTGTTCTTATTAGCCCATTAAAGCTTCTGAATCTTTATAAGGCTAGCCAGTGCCCCTTCAAAAACGTCCCATAAACAGGCTCAACATCCAACAGAAAAACCCAGTGAGAGAAAAGAACGCGGGAAAAACAGACCGTTAAGCCCACAGCCCTGAGAAAGGCCTAACCGCGCTCCCCACGAGGCAGCAGGCCGCAATCTGCAGACCGATTAAGTTTATTTACAATGAATGGAGGACTCACCTCTGCAAGATGGGCACTATACCACTCATTCCCGCTATCGCTGAAGCCGGCCCCGACTGCTGAAAACAAACACCGTGTGGAAACTGAGAACCGGCAGCAGGAGAGAGCAGACAAACCTGCCAACTGCTCCTCACTCGTTAACGAGATCGGAAGCCGTCCGGGTAGCAGAGAAAAAGATCAGAAGTTCAACTCCCCTCCGTACAAACAAGGAGGAGAGTGAAGTAGGGCAAGCCACCGATAGACAAGGAGAAGAAGCAGCAATCCTCTGTATGGGGTCCCTCCCGATTGCCCTCAGCTTTTTTCTTTTCTTTTCTTTTTTTTTTTTTTAAACGGAACTTTAAAGAACTATCAGCCCAAAAGAAATAAGGTATAGGAAGGAAACAAACACTAAAAACACCCTAGCTATACTAAACTAATGCGCCTTATCTGTTCCTCTAGTGAGCCCAGCACCTCGGCTCACTACCACCTCCAGCTGCTTGGAGACTGAACACACTGGGAGATGGTGGGAGGTGCCAGCAGTATATGTGGAAGTGGCTTCAGAATTCTGACATGCACAGTCTCCAAGCTGCGAGCGGAGGTGCACTACCCAAAGGTGAGGGACTGGACTGGAGGGACGATAAGGAACAGAAACATGGTTCATGGACAGCCATGACTGGGATGTAACTATACCAGAGAGCGCAGAAGGCAGGCACCTCCTGCAGGCACAAGGGAGCACAAAGAAGCAGGAGAGTCACGCCACTGGAGGAAGTGCTTTTATTAACAACCAGGGTCTGTCCAACACGTGTTTCGGCCGAAGCCTTCTTCAGGGGACTAAGACCACTAGTGAGACACTGGTAGAGCGTAACTAACTAATATAATGTAGGGAACATCCAAGTGGAGTACTTCCACACCACTGCAATTTGGTCAAAGGGCTCGAAGCCTAGCCAACAAAGATCCTGATGTGGAAGTCATAATGGTGGAAATGGACTTTGACATTGTGGCCATTACAGAAACATGGTTTAAAACAAGTCACATGAATGGGATATAGCCAAAGCTGGCTATAATCTATTTAGAAGAGATAGACAGAGTATAAAAGGAGTAGCAGTAGCCCTGTATGTCAAAAGCAGTATTAAAGCTGCTGAAACGCAGGGGATGTGGGGAAAAAAGCAGAGCTCTGGATTGTGTTGGAAAGAGGAGATGGCACTATCATCCATTCTGGTGAGGCCTACAGGCCTCCAATTCAAACCGAAGAAATGGATAGCAAATTGACTGTTGATATTGCAACGATAGCCATGAAGGGGGAAGGGATCATACTGGGTGACTTTAAACTACCCTATGTGGACTAGAGTTTTCCTTCTGCAAATCTGGACAGAAGTAAAAAAAAAAACCCACAACTGTGGATGCCTTCCAAGATGAGTTACTTAAACAAATGGTGATGGAACCAACCAGGAAGAGCTCCGTGCTAGATTTAGTGCTCACCAATGGGGACAGTGTGTCAAAATATCCAGGCGGGTGCCCATATGAGTAGCAGCGAGCATCACATGTTGTAGTTTGAGATAAAAGCTAAAGTGGAATCCAATCACAGCAAACTGAAAGTCTTAGGACTTCAAAAATGCTGACTTCAGTAAAATGGCCAAGTACCTGAAGGAGTTGGTAGGGTGGGAGAGGTTAAGGATAGTGGAATTACAATGGGCTAAACTAAAGAAAGCAATAAAAGGTGCAAGAGATACATACGTAAAGAAAGTAAATAAAAAACAAGAGGAAAAGGAAACCTATTTGGTTCTCCAAAGAAGTGGCTGCATAAATAAAGGCAAAAAACACAGCTTTCACAAAAATCTTGAGCTCACAAACAGAGGAACACAGAAAAGAATACACGATCAAACTAAAAGGGACAAAAAGAGAAATAAGAATAGCAAAATCAAAGGCAGAAGAAAAGATGGCTAAAGATGTGAAGTGTGGTGACAAGACTTTTTTCAGGTATATTCGGGAGAGGAGGAAAATCATAGGTGGAATTGCAGGACTCAGAAGTGCTGAGAACGGATTCATGGAAGGTGACACTGAAAAAGTGATAATGCTAAAAAAGTAATTAGACCTTACCTGCTAATTAATGTTCCTGAAGGAACGACAGTCCAGTCCCTTTACTTCTGGGTTGCGTAACCCTTCCAGCAGCTTGAAGGCTGAGCCCATCCTTTTTGAGGATGGTGCGGTATAAATACCACTGGCACCACCCTCAGATCCCAGTAATCTAATGAAAAAGCAGACTTAACGAAAATTCAATTAATAGCCTATATAAAAACACCACCACAAACCACACAACTAACTCTCCCAATGTTTCCTTTTAAAAAAAAAAAAAAAAAAAAAAAAAAGGGCAAGGAGGAAAAAAGGGGGGGGGAGGGAAGGAGGAGGTTTACCCGAGTCTGACCGAGCCATCCTTCACCCCGGCCCGCCGGACCTGCACCAAGGGACCCTTCCACTTTGTCCTGGCCCTGAATTCGGTCCGCTGATCCTCACATATCCACTAGGACATTACGCCAATCGAAGAAAACCGGGTGGGATCAGGGACTAGCAGGTAAGGTCTAATTACTTTTTCCTTATCGTCACTCCAGTCCAGTCCCTTTACTTCTGGGATGTAACAGAGCAGTTCAAGCTTGGGTGGGATCCGTTATCCCGGACCGAAGTACCACGTCCCCAAACTGAGTCAGCTGAACTCTGAACGTCTAGCCTGTAGTGTCTGGTAAAGGCATGCAGCGAGGACCACGTAGCCGCCCTACAAATGTCCAGCGGCGGAACTAAGCTATATTCTGCCCAAGAGGTAGCCTGCACCAGAGTTGAATGAGCGCGCAGCCCCCCTGGAACCTGCTTCCCTTGAGGATATAGGCGGAAGCAATAGCTTCCCTGATCCACCTGGAGATGGAAGCCTTGGCCGCTGCCTCCCCCTTGTGCGGCCCTCCAAACTGAATGAACAGAAGGTCGGACTTTTGAAAAGGCGCAGTGCGGGAGAGGTAACGCTTCAAGGCTCTCTGAACGTCCAGAAGGCGCAGCTTCCTGTCCCTCCCCTCTTGCCCCTCTGCTGAAAACGACGGGAGCGTAACTGTCTGGTTCACATGAAAGGGAGAGATGACCTTGGGCAAGAAAGAAGGTACCGTCCGTAAGACCACTTTATCCTTGAAGAATGAAAGAAAGGGGGGCTGGGAGGACAGCGCTTGAAGTTCGGAGACACGTCTGGCCGAGCAAATAGCGACCAGAAAAACCATCTTCAGTGTCAAATCCTTTAGAGACGCTTCCTTTGCCAGCTCAAAAGGTTAAGAACATAAGAACATAAGACATGCCATACTGGGTCAGACCGAGGTCCATCAAGCCCAGTATCCTGTTTCCAACAGTGGCCAATCTAGGTCCTACACACCTAGCAATATCCCCAAAAGACCACAGGTTCCACAATGCTTGTACTGGGTCAAGCATTGATATCCTGGGTCCCTTTTTAATAGTGGTTTATGGACCTTTCCTCCAGGAACTTGTCCAAACCTTTTTTAAAACCAGCTATACTAACAGCCCTTACTACATCCTCTGGTAACAGATTCCAGAGTTTGATTACACGTTGAGTGAAAAAATATTTTCTCTTATTTGTCTTAAATAGTTTACCCTGTAGCTTCATTACATGTCCCCTAGTCTTTCTATATTCTGATAGCGTAAACAATTGATCCACGTTTATCCGTTCCACTCCATTCATTAATTTATAGACCTCTATCATATCTCCCCTCAGCCGTCTCTTTTCCAGGTTAAAGAGCCCTAACCTTTTTAGCCTCTCTTCATAGGAGTAGCCTTCCATCCCCTTCACCAATTTGGTGGCTCTTCTCTGTACTTTTTCTAATAACGCTATGTCCTTTTTAAGATACGGTGACCAGAATTGCACACAATATTCAAGGTGCGGTCGTACCATGGAGCGATACAGAGGCATTATAATATCCTTTGTTTTATTCTCCATCCCTTTCTTTATGATACCTAGCATTCTATTTGCTTTCTTGGCCGCCGCTGCACACTGGGCGGAGGGTTTTAACATGTTATCCACGATGACTCCTAAGTCCTTTTCCTGGGTGGTGGTTTCTAATGTGGAGCCTTGCATCGTGTAACTATAGTGTGGGTTGTTCTTTCCTAGGTGCATAACTTTGCATTTGTCCACATTAAATTTCATCTGCCATTTGGATGCCCAGTCCTCCAATTTATCCAGATCCTCTTGCAGTTTTCCACAATCCTCTTGGGTTTTAACAACTTTAAACAGTTTTGTGTCATCTGCAAATTTGATAACCTGACTAGTTATTCCCTTTTCCAGGTCATTTATGAATATGTCAAAAAGTAGCGGACCCAGTACAGATCCCTGGGGTACTCGACTATTCACTTTTTTCCATTGGGAATATTGGCCATTTAGCCCTACCCTCTGCTTTCTATCTTTTAACCAGTTCCCGATCCACAATAGTACACTGCCTCCTACCCCATGACTTTTTAGCTTCGCCAAAAGTCTCTGATGGGGGACCTTGTCAAAAGCTTTCTGGAAGTCCAGATACACTATATCAACCGACTCACCTTTGTCTACCTGTTTATGCACACCTTCAAAGAAACATATCAGATTAGTAAGACAAGATCTTCCTTGTCTAAAGCCATGTTGGCTGTCTCCCATTAGGCCATGACTATCTACATGTTGTGTAATTTTGTTCTTTATGATGGTTTCTACCATTTTCCCTGGTACTGATGTCAGGCTCACCGGTCTGCAATTTCCCGGGTCACCCCTGGAACCTTTTTTAAAAATTGGTGTTACGTTGGCGACCCTCCAATCTTCAGGTATTACAGATGATTTTAATGAAAGTTCACAGATTACCAATAGCAGGTCTGCAATCTCATATTTCAGTTCTTTCAACACTCTGGGATGTATACCATCCGGTCCAGGTGATTTGCTACTATTCAGTTTATCAAATAGTTGTAATATATCTTCCCGGTGTAGTGATATTTCTCTCAATTCCTCTGCAGTATCACCTTTAAATACCACTTCAGTCATGGGTAACATACCTACATCTTCCTCAGTAAAGACCGAAGCAAAGAATTCATTCAGTCTCTCTGCTATAGCCTTGTCTCCTCTTACTGCCCCTTTTACCCCTCTATCATCTAACGGTCCAATTGACTCTCTCACAGGCCTTTTGCTACGAATGTACTTGAAAAAGTCTTTATTTCGTGTTTTTGCTTCCGTAGCAAGTTTCTTCTCAAATTCCCGCTTTGCCTGCCTTATCAATGCTTTGCATTTAACTTGCCAGTGCTTGTGTTGTTTCCAGTTTTCCATTTCCTGAAGGTTGCTTTTTTGGCAGCAACAGCCTCTCTGACCTCACCTTTAAACCATGCTGGCAGTTTTTTGGACTTTCTTCCACTCTTCTTAATGCGTGGAATACAGCTGGTCTGGGCTTCGAGGATAGTATTTTTAAATAACACCCAAGCTTGCTGTAAGTCTTTAACCTTTGGAACCGCTCCATTTAGTTTTTTCCTAACTATATTCCTCATTCTATCATAGTCTCCCTTTTGAAAGTTAAAAGGTAATACTGTGGATTCCTTTACTATCTGTCCTCCACTAATTAAATCAAACATGATCATACTATGATCACTATTGCCAAGTGGTCCCAACACCCTTATTTCTTGCACCAGATCTGGCGTTCCACTAAGGATTAGGTCCAGTATGACTTCCCCTCTGGTCGGTTCATGAACCAGCTGCTCCAAGAAGCAGTCATTTATTCCATCTAGAAACTTTCTCTTTAGCTTGTCCTGCCGTGACACTGACCCAGTCGATACCGGGGTAATTGAAATCACCCATTATTACTACTCTGTTGTGACTTTTGTTAGCTTCCTTGATTTCTTTGAGCATTTCATCATCCATTTGTTCATTCTGGCCAGGCGGTCGATAGTATACTCCCACTGCCATCGCCTTCCCCTTCATAAATGGGATTTCAATCCATAGAGATTCTACAGCAAATTTTGTTCCCTGCAAAACTTTAATCCTTTCTGACTCAATGCCCTCTCTAACATAGAGCGCAACCCCTCCACCAATTTGATCAGCTCTATCATTACGATATAGTTTGTATCCAGGTATCACAGTGTCCCACTGGTTATCCTCCTTCCACCATGTCTCTGAGAGTGCAATCATATCTAACCTCTCATTTAGTGCTCTATATTCTAACTCTCCCATCTTATTGTTTAGACTTCTAGCATTGGCATACAAGCATTTTAGAGACTGTATTTTATTCATATTAATCTGGCTATTGGTAGGCAGGGGTAATTTGGAATCTTTATGCTCTGTCTGCTCCTTACTCAAGGGCATTTGGGCTACTATACCCCCTTTTGGAACCTCACTGCCTTTGGTAGTATCCTTCAAGGATACCTTTGTCCGAACCATGCGCTCCTGGGTGACTGTCGGCTTTCCCCTATTTTCTAGTTTAAAAGCTTCTCTATCTTGGTCAAGGCATTTAGCACCAGGTTGAGATCCCAAGGGGGAATGACCAATCTCTGCTGGGGACGTAGACACCTAACCGCTCTTAGGAACCTGGACACGTCCGTGTGGGCCCCTAATGACTTTCCGCAGACCTTGCCTCTATAGCAAGAGATGGCTGCCAACTGGACTCGTAAGGAACTGTGCACTAGGCCTTTGTCAAAACCAGCTTGCAAGAACTCCAGAACCTCCGGAACAGAGGCCGAAAGAGGTTTCCTCCGGTGCTCCGCACACCATGCTTCGAAGATGCGCCAAACTCTTACATAGGAGAGACAGGTCGAGCGCTTTCTAGCACTCAGAGTCGAGATTACCGATCCCGAATAACCCCGCTTCCAGAGCCACGCCCTTTCAATAGCCAGGCCGTAAGCGAGAATCGATCCATGTGAGGCATCCGAACCGGACCCTGACTCAGCAGATCCCTTCTGCAGGGAAGCCGCCAAGGCCAGTCGGCGATCAACCTCACCAGGTCCGCATACCAGGGGCGGCGAGGCCAATCCGGAGCTATGAGGATTATCAAACCTTGGTGAGCCTCTACCCGCTGAAGAACCTTTCCGATGAGAGCCCATGGGGAGGAACACATACAGGAGACCCTCTGAAGGCCACTTCTGGGCCAGAGCATCTAAGCCTTCGGACATCCTTTCCTTCCTTCGACTGAAAAATCAGCTTACCTTGGCGGAAGCATACCATGCCATGAGATCCATGACTGGTGGGCCCCAAAGGGCTACTATCTGGTCGAAGACCTCCTGCTCCAGCTCCCACTCCCCATGGTCTATCTTGAACCTGCTGAGGTAATCGGCCGTAATGTTGTCCGTGCCGGCCACGTGCTGAGCTGAAAGAGCCTCCACCCGGACCTCGGCCCACTGGAATAGGCCGTCCGCTTCCTCCTGCTTGTGCCGCCCTGGCGGTTGGATGTATGCCACCGCAGTGACATTGTCGGAGAGGACGCGAATTGCTCTTCGTAGCACTAAGGACTCGAGTGCCCTGAGCGCAAGGGCTACCGCCCGTAATTCCAGTCTGTTGATGGACCATTGTGACTCCAACGACGTCCAGCGACCCTGGACGAACTTGTCCTCGCAATGAGCTCCCCAGCCTGTTAGACTGGCATCCGTCGTCAACAGTAACCACTGCGGAGGTTCGAGAGGCATCCCGCAATCCAGATTCCTTGGGCACCGCCACCACTGGAGGGCCTTCTTGGTTCGAGGAGCGCAGGGCAGCCGCATGGACAAAGGATGATGCTGATGGGACCAACGACGCAACAGGGCCCACTGCAAGGGCCGCATGTGAGCTCTGGCCCACGGTACTACCTCTATTGCTGCAGCCATGGTTCCCAGCAATTGAAGGTAATGCCACACCGTAGGACTTCGCCTGCTCAGAAATAGCGTGACTAGGATCCTTAGGTCCCTTGATCTCGTCTTGGACAGAAACACCCTGCCTCTGTTGGTGTCGAACCTCGCTCCAAGATACTCGAGCTCCTGGGAGGGCATCAACCTGCTCTTTACCTGATTGATGACTCACCCTAACTCTTCCAGAACTTCTACCACTCTAGCAGTGGCCGAGCGACTTTCCTCTTCTGACTTTGCCCGTATCAGCCAATCGTCCAGATAGGGATGTACTAGTATTCCCTCTCTTCGTAGGGCCACAGCCACCACCACCATTACCTTGGTGAAAGTCCTTGGAGCCGTAGCTAGACCGAAGGGCACAGCCTGGAATTGAAAATGACCTCTTGGCACCACGGATCTCAGGAACTGTTGATGGGACTTTCTGACCTGTATATGCAAATAGGCTTCCGTCAAATCCAATGAAGTCAGGAACTCCCCGCTCCTTACGGCCACGATGACCGATCTTAGAGTTTCCATCCGGAAATAAGGCACTTTGAGACAGCGATTGACTTGCTTTAGATCCAGGATCGGGCGATAGGAGCCTTCCTTCTTTGGTACCACAAAATAAATCGAGTACCGACCGGAACCGTTTTGGTCTGGCGGAACAGGGACCACAGCTCCGAGCGCTATGAGCCGTGAAAGAGTTGCCTCTATCGCCGCCCTCTTTACCGGAGAACCGCAGGGAGACTGAATAAAGGCTGGAAGTATTTGCTTTGCAAATTCGAGAGCATAACCCTCTCAGATCACCTCCAGGACCCATTGATCAGACGTGACCCGGGACCAGGCGGGAAGAAACTGCCTTAAACGGCCCCCCCACCAGCAGGCCGCCCTCCTGGACCCCCGGTTTGTCATTGAGGTTTTCTAGGTCCCACGGAGGAGGAGGAGGTCCCAAAGCCTCTCCCTGCCCCCCGAAACCCTCTGAAGTTTTGACCCCTCGAAGGGAAACGGCCCCTAGGGAAGGAGTTCTATCTGGCTGGACGAAATCTCCAGGGATCCCTTGGCTGAATGCGTACTGGAACTAGAGAGCAAACTTGTTTTGGTCTGTCCTCCGGGAGACTGCCTCCCTTAGATTCGCCAAGGTCTTTTACCAACTTATTAAGGTCTTCACCAAATAGTAGCTTCCCCTTAAAGGGGAGACGACTCAGGCGCGCCTTTGAGGCGGCATCTGCTGCCCAATTATGGAGCCATAAATATCGCCTAGCTGCTACCACAGAGGCCATGTTCTTAGCTAGACTCCTGATGAGGTCGTACTGGCTATCCGCCAGGTAGGCAGCCCCGGACTCCAACCTAGCTGAAATAGATTGGGCGTCCCCTGAGGAACCCTCCGCTAGTTGAAGTTGCTGGGACCACCTCAAACAGGCCCGAGCCACCCAAGCCCCCGAAACCGAGGCCTGTAAGGCAAGAGCACTAACAGCAAAGGCTTGCTTCAGCAGTGTGTCCAATTTTCTATCTTGGAGAGTCCCTCAAAGCCGTGCTACCCTCAACCGTAAGTATTCCCTGTAAGTATTAGTGTATGTGTCTCATATCCCCTCGTGTTAAATGTATCCCCCAACCGCTTTGACCCGGTGAAAAGCGGGATATAAATGCAGCTAAATAAATAAATAAAAACCGGAATGGTCGTCTTCTTTGTCACTGCAGATACCGCTGCATCCACCCTGGGAGACCTCAGCAGTTCTTTATCCGGTTCTGACAAAGGGTACAGCCGTGACATAGAACGTACTCCCCTCAAACTTGATTCTGGTTGATCCCATTCCTCCTGGATCATCTGACGCACCACCCTGTGAACAGGAAAGACCTTCTGAGACCTCCTCACAGCTTGGATTAAAGGATCTTCCAAAGCTTCCTCCTCTGTTGGGACGTCCGAAGTCACATTGAGGACCTTGAGGGACTCATTAATCAGTGCCGGGAGCTCCTCTCGCCTAAAAACACGTACTATACGGGATTGATCCTCCTCTGGAATCTCTCCCTCTTCAAGCTCCTCCCCATCCTCACCTAAATCCTTGTCCGAGACCTCCTCTTCCGGAGTATCCTGCGAAAAGGATGTGAGAGGCTCCTCACTCACCAGCCTTGCGCGCTTGAGAGGGACACCTGAGTCCTGGGAGCTTGACTTCCATGGTCTGGACCCCACACTCCCCTTCACCACGCTCGACTCACCAGCTTCAAGCCCCTGCTTGCGCAAACAATAGGCCTTGTGCAGCAAAAGAACAAATTCGGGGGAGAAGGGGTCCCCGGTACTCTCCTCCTCCACTGCAGTGGGGCGGGGGAAAGAGAAGAGACCGGCAAAACCGGGGTAGAAGGGGGGGGAGGATGGGAGACCCTCACCCCCTCCAAAAGGTCCCCTGACCCCTGAGTAGTTTGGGACATGGACAATTGAATACCTTGTTCCGCCGAAGCAGCCTCTGCAGCACAACCCCTGCAGATTCCTGATTCGAAGTCAGTGCCTCTACGAGTGCCACAAGACGGGCACCGTGGTTTGCCAGTCATGTCCACTTCAAAGGCAAGTTTTCTGCCTGATAAACAGTATGCAACTTTACAATAAAATATACTTTCAAAGATGCCCTCAATCTCAATGGGAATAAAGAGAGAGGCCTCTAGGTAGTAAACACAATAGTGCCCTCACCAACCCCCCAAACTATTAACTAACCCGGCAAGGAAATAAAGAAAGAAATGAAAGAAATAAATTAAATTAAAGACAAGCATCCAAATAGGATGAAATCAGTCACTAAATCGCTTCCCAGTACTTGCGGTTTTGTTGCTCCTACACTGCGATGCTCCGCGGAAGACAGAAGCATTCTGGAGGCTCACACGTGGTAGGCCACAGCCACATGGAGTCCTATCCGGCGGTCGGCGGCTCTGCTCTTGCCACCAAACAAATTCACACCGCCGAAGCCTGATTGGCGGAGGAACCGGGCTCCGGAGCAGGCTTTAAAACCCCTGAGGCTCCCGGTGCTGATCCGCGAAAACGGAGGATGTGGGGGAGCCACGCGTTGCTGCCTCAAGCGCTCAGCCACTGGAGGGCTTCGGCACGAGGCAGGACAGGCCTATGAGTAGGTCTGCGGGGAGCCGGCCGACCTGGAAGGAGAGAGGAGCCTTCGCGATCCTCCTCGTGCCTGCCGGTAAACCTCCTCCTCTGTGGAGCTTGGCAACGGACAGGGGGGGGGGGGGGAGAAAGGGGATAAGAAAATTTAAAGGTGCAGAGGCTAATGTGGATACCCAAATCAAATGCAAGAAAGTAAGGCTAAATAAAGAAATTAAAAATTAAATTAACTTGAATTAACAGGGAAATTAAAAGAGAAGACTCCAGTAAGCTCTTGGCTTACGGAACCCTCCAGCTGCTTGGAGGCTGAGAATACTGGGATCTGTGGGTGGTGCCAGTGGTATTTATACCGCACCATCCTCAAAAAGGATGGGCTCAGCTTCCAAGCTGCTGGAAGGGTTACGCAACCCAGAAGTAAAGGGACTGGACTGGAGTGAGGATAAGGAACAAATGTTGTTGTTAAGTGCCATCAAGTCGGTGTCGACTCATGGCCACCCTCTGGATAGTTGTCCTAAACTGTGTTCGGTCTTCAGTAAGGCGGCTCATTGTTGACAGACTGGTACCCGTAGTGGCTGTTATTGTATCGATCCATCTCATTGCTGGCCTTCCTCTTTTGCGTTGACCTTCTCTTTGCCAAGCATGATGTCTTTCTCTAATGATCTTTCTCTTCGCATGATGTGTCCAAAGTTTGAAAGTCGAAGTCTTGTCATCTGAGCTTCTAAAGAAAGCTTAGGTTTGATCTCCTCTAGTACTGACTGGTTTGTTCTTCAGGCAGTCCATGGTATATGCAGTATTTGCCACCAGCACCATAATTCAAAGGCATAAATTTTCTTCCTGTCTATCTTTTTCACTGTCCAGCTTTCACGTCCATATGATGTTATTGAAAATACCATGGCTTGAACGAGTCAAATCTTTGTATGGAGAGAGACATCTCTGCTCTTGAGAACCTTGTCTAGGTCTTTCATAGCCATTCTGCCAAGAGCAATGCATCATCGGATTTCTTGACTGCTTGTTGCTTCTTTATTGATAGTTGATCCAAGTAGGTTAAAGTTGTCCACGATTTCAATTTCTTCTCCTTCAACGATTAACTTATTGATTTTCCAGTTGTCATGATCTTTGTCTTCTTTATATTAAGGTGCAGGACCATTTTAAGACTATGTTCCTTGATCATGAGAAGCAAATGCTTCAGATCATCTTCCCTTTCAGCCAGTAAGGTTGTATCAACAGCATAGCAAAGGTTGTTGGATGAGCCTTGATCAATCTTTACACCTCTGTCGTCTTCATACAATCCTGCTTCTCTGATGATTTGTTCTGCATATAAATTAAACAGGTAGGGGGAAAGTACGCAGCCTTGTCTTACACCTTTGCTTATTTTAAACCATTCTGTTTCTCCAAGTTCGAACTGTTGCTTCTTGATCAATGTACAGATTGTGCAAGAGAATGATCAGGTGTTCTGGTATAACCATGCTTCTTAATGTGGCCGAGTTTCTCATGGTTTACACAGTCAAAAGCCTTGCTGTAGTCGATAAAGCACAAATATATATCTTTTTGGTATTCTTTAGATTTTCAAGGATCCATCGCACATCTGCGATATCATCTCTCGTTCCTCGCCCTTTCCTGAACCCTGCTTGCACTTCAGGTACTTCTTGTTCCAGGTATGGTTGTAATCAGTAGAATCTTGCTGGCATGTGGAATCAGAGAGATTGTGCAATAATTTCAATAGTAAGTTGGATCACCTTTCTTTAGTATTGGTATAAACACAGATCTTTTCCAGTCAGTTGGCCATGATGCTGTCTTCCAAATTTACTCCCAGAGCATTGTAACTATGGTAAAAGCTGCATCAGATTGCTGTAATACTTCTATGGGAATGTCATCAATGCCTGATGCTCTGTTCTTTGACAAGGCTTTCAATGATCCCGGATCATAAGGTACAGGTTGAAACTGCTGTTGGTCCACTTGATCTTTATTACTCTGTATATTCTTTCCACCTTTTCTTGATCTTCTCAGCATCATTCAACACAGAACCGTGAGCATCTTGTAACATTCCAATTCGGGGCTCTAATTTTTTCTTTAACTCTCGCAGCTTTAGGAAAGCTGATCTTCTTCCTCTAACAGTTTCTGCTTCTGTTTCCTTGCAAGTGTCATTGTAATACTTTTCCTTGTCCTGTCTTGCTGCACGTTGGAAATCTCGGAGTTCTGCGATTCTCTCTTCCTTTCTCCTCTGGCTTTAGCTTCTCTGCGTTTCTGGGCACTTTTCAGAGTTCATTCCGTCATCAATTTTGGCCGTTTTTGCTTTTTCACCTTTTGTAGAGACTTCTCACTTTCTTCCAACACAACCTTCTTGATATCATTCTATAACTCTTCTGGAGCTCTGAAACTTTTATCTAAAGCAACAAATCGAATTTGCAGGCAGTCTTTAAATTCCAGTGGTATATTCTCAAGGTCATATTTTGCTACATTCATGAATGGCTTGCTCTTTAACTTTAGCTTGAGTTTGCATACTAGTAGTTGGTGATCTGTACCACAGTCAGCTCCAGGTTTTGTCTTTGTTGATGTTATAGAGCTTTTCCATTGTTGACTTCCACAGATGTAGTCAATTTGATTTTTGTACAATCCATTGGGTGAAGTCCATGTGTACAGTCGCCGCTTGTGTTGCTGGATGAAGGTTTTTGAGATGAATAGATCGTTGGTCTTGCAAAATTCAATCAGTCTTTCTCCATCTTCATTTATGTTGCCAAGTCCATATTTTCCAACCACTTTTCCTTATTCTTTGTTGCCAACTTTTGCATTCCAGTCACCCATGACTATCAGGATATCCTGTATGCATATTCTGTCAATTTCAGATTGTACTGCTCTGTTTTCACTAGAGAAAATCCTGGAGAAGGACCACCTGTGATTGACAAATATACAACTGGGAAATGGAGTAGATACCACACCATTCACAAAAGATGATGTGTTAGAACAGCTTGCAAAACTGAAAAAGTGGACAAGTCTATGGGACCAGATGGGATACACCCCAGGATACTGAAAGAGCTCAGAAAGGTTCTTGCAGGACCTTTGAAGGATGTTTTTAATAGATCCCTGGAGACAGGAGAAGTTCCACACGACTGGAGAAGGGCCGATGTGGTACCTCTCCACAAAAGTGGTAATTAGGGAAGAAGTGACAGACTACAGGCCAGCAAGCCTTACCTCAGTGGTGGGAAAAGTAATAGAGGTGCTCCTGAAATTACAAATAGTGGACTTCCTCGAAACCAAAAGGTTGCATGATCAGAGGCAACATGGTTTTACCAAAGGACGATTTTGCCAAACAAATCTGATTTAGTTCTTTGACTGGCTGACCAGAGAACTAGATCAAGGGCACGCGATGGATGTCATTTACCTCGATTTCCTCAAAGTCTTTGATTCTGTTACTCATAGGAGGCTCATCAATAAACTCAACAGCTTGGGGATGGGTCCCAAGATGGTGAACTGGATCAAAAATTGGTTGACTGACAGACAACAGAAGGTGACGGTAAACGGAACTCACTCGGATGAAAGGAAGGAGATTAAACGGTGTGCCCCAGGATTCTGTCTTAGGACCAGTATTATTCAATATATTCATGAGTGATATTGCCAAAGGGCTGAATGGAAAAGTCTGTCTTTTTGCAGATGACACCAAAATTTGCAACAGAGTGGACTCCCCTGAGGGAGTGGGGAACATGAGGAAATACCTACAAAAGCTGGAACAATGGTCTAATGCTTGGCAGTTCAGATTTAATGTGAAGAAGTGCAGTGTCATGCACTTGGGAAGCAGAAATCCAAGAAAATATATGCGATAGGAGGCGAGAGATTGGAGTGCACGGACCAGGAGAAGGACCTCTGTGTGATTGTTTCTGATGATCTCAAGGTGGCGAAACAGTTTGACAAGGCGGTGGCAAAAGCAAGAAGAATGCTGGGTTGCATACAGAAGGAATTACCAACAGAAAGGAAAAGGTACTCATGCCACTGTACAAGTCGCTGATTAAGCCTCACTTGGAATAGTGTGTTCAGTTTTGGAGACCGTATATCTCGCAAAGGATATAAAAAGGCTGCAGGCAGTTTAGAGGAAGGTGACCAAAATGATTTGGAGCCTGCGTCAGAAGACTTATGAGAAGAGACTTGAAAACCTAAATATGTGGAGGGGAAGAGGGATAAGGGAGGTATGATTCAGACCTTTAAATACTTAAGGGAGTATTAATAGACAAACAAACCTCTTCCAAATATGGGGAAACTGTAAAACTAGAGGGCATAAATAGAAATTACACTTACCTGGCAATTGTAGTTCCTGGAGGATCCAGTTTAGTCCTCTATATCCGGGTAGTGCACCTCCTCCTGCAGCTCGGAGACTGGACCAATCAGAATCTTCCTATGCCAGGATGTCTGCTGCTGGAGCTCCCATCAGCCCCCAGTGAACTATTAACAAAGCAGACTCAAAGAAGCAACACATGAGATAATTATATATATATCAAACCAGAAAAGAACTTATTCCCCTAATTGTTAATCGACCCCTTCCCCAAACGAGGAAGCCAAAACTCTGCACAGCGCCTCTGACTCCACCTGAAGAAAGAAGCAGTCCTAAGCCAGCCACCTGACCAGAATAGCTGGCAAAAGGAAAGTAGAAGCGAGCCCAGGATACGAAAAACTGAAGATACAGACGGAAGCTACTCATCGCCGTTCACAGCAAGCACGCTGCTATCAACCACCGTGACACTGGGAAGGGAAGGAGGACTAAACTGGATCCTCCAGGAACTACAATTACCAGGTAAGTGTAATTTCTATTTCCTGAGCGGTAATCCAGTTTAGTCCTCTACATCCGGGATGTAACGGAGCAGTCAACACCGGGCAGGACCCTGCCATCCGGCGCGCAACACCGCCGAACCAAAACCAGCATCCTGAGCGGCAGTGTCTACTGAAGGTATGAAGAGAAGACCAAGTAGCCGCCCTACAAATGTCCGCAGGCGGAACAAGACAATGTTCTGCCCAGGACGTCGCCTGAGCTCTGATAGAATGGGCCCTCAAACCCACCGGAACCGGCCGATTTTGTAAAATGTAAGCCGATGCAATCGCCTCCTTAAGCCACCGGGCGATGGACGCCTTAGCCGCTGCCGCCTCTCCTTTGCGGGCTCCGCCAAAAAGCACGAACAATCGATCAGTCTTACGGAACGTTTCTGACACCTTTAAGTAACGACGAAGGACTCGCCGCACATCAAGGCAATGTAAACCCCCGTCCACAGGACCCTCCGCTTCTGAAGTAAGGACCGGAAGAAATACAGCCTGATTCAAATGAAAAGGCGAAACTACCTTGGGCAAAAATGATGGCACTGGCCGAAGAACCACACGATCGCGAGAAATGGACAAAAACGGTTCCCTACACGAAAGCGCCTGCAACTCAGAGATGCGCCGCGCCGAACAGATCGCCACCAGAAATACCGTCTTCAGGGTCAGATCCTTAACCGACGCTCAAAGGGCTCAAAGGGTTTGCGAACCAAGGCCTGTAATACGAGATTCAAATCCCACGAAGGAACTGACACTCTGCGCGAAAGACGCAACCTGAAGACCGCCTTGAGAAAAACATTGTACGTCCGCATGCGCCCCTAGGGAAACCCCCAGAACCCTGCCCCGGTAGCACGCCAGCACTGCCACCTGCACCTTCAGAGAACTGGCCACCAAGCCTTTGTCAAAACCGTCCTGCAAAAAACTGAGAATTACCGCCATCGAAGCCGTAGCCGCGCGAACCCCATGTCGTGAACACCAATCCTCAAATAACCTCCACACCCGCACATACACCAACGATGTGGAAGGCTTCCGCGCCCGGAGGAGCGTGGCAACCACCTCAGGAGAATAACCTTTCTTCAACCGAGACCTTTCAAGGGCCAAACCGTAAGCGAGAATCGATCCACCTGAGGCATCCGCAACGGCCCCTGAAGAAGCAGATCCGGAAGCGAAGGCAGTCTCCAAGCCACTCCGTGGCGCAAGCAAACCAGGTCCGCATACCACGGCCTCCTTGGCCAATCCGGAGCCACCAGCAAAACCCGCCCCCGATGCACCTCGATGCGCTGAACAACTCGACCGATCAACACCCACGGGGGGAAGACATAAAGAAAACCGTCCGCCGGCCACAGCTGAATTAGCGCGTCGATGCCCTCGGATATGCGTTCTCTCTGCCTCCTAAAGAACCGCCCTGTCTTCGCCGACTGGAACGTTGCCATAAAGGTCCATAATCGGAGGCCCCCATTTGCGAACTATCTGCGTGAACACCTGAGGGTTCAGTTCCCACTCCCCAGGGTCGACCTGCACTCTGCTGAGAAAGTCCGCCATCACGTTGTCTTTTCCGGCGATATGCGCCGCCGAAAAGGCCGGTAGGCGGGTCTCCACCCAAGCGAACAAGACCTCTGCCTCGCTTTCCATGGCCACACTGCCAGTGCCTCCCTGGCGGTTGATGTATGCCACCGTCGCCGAGTTGTCCGAGAGAACTTGCACTGCTCGCCCCCGCACCAACGTCTCGAGGGCTTGCAGCGCGAGTCTCACCGCCCGCAATTCGAGGCGGTTGATCAACCAAGCAGCTTCGAGAGGGGACCATGTCCCCTGAGCGTAGCGGCCTTCGCAGTGGGCTCCCCAGCCCAACAGACTCGCATCCGTGATGAACGGGACCCAAGAGGGCTGCTCTAGGGGGAGCCCCATCCGGAGGCTCTTCGAGCACAGCCACCACTGGAGAGACAAACGGACCGATTTCGGGCAAGGCAACTGCTTGTTCAACGAATCCAACTGGTTCGACCAGCGACGTAACGGGGCTCTCTGAAGTGGCCGCATATGAAACCTGGCCCACGGAACTACCTCCAACGTCGCCGCCATAGTGCCCAACAGGCGCAGGTACCACCACGCTGACGGAGCGGGAATCCCCAAGAAAGATCGCACGAGCCTTTGCAAGGCCTGAACGCGGTGTTCCGGCAAGCACACCAAACCTCTCGCCGTGTCGAAACGAACGCAGAGGTATTCGAGGGACTGCAATGGCACCAAATGACTCTTTTTCTCGTTGACCACCCAGCCGAGGGACCTCAGCAATGCCACCATTCTGTCCGTGACCTGCACACTCTCGTCTTCGGACTTCGCAAGAATCAACCAGTCGTCGAGGTAAGGGTGGACTAAGATACCTTCCTTGCGCAAGGCCGCCGCAACCACCACCATGACCTTGGTGAAGGTGCGTGGAGCTGTGGCTAGACCGAAGGGCATTGCCTGAAATTGAAAGTGACCCCACGGGAAGGCGAACTTCAGGAACATCTGGTGTACCGCTCGGATGGGAATGTGTAAATAGGCTTCCGTGAGATCGAGAGAGATAAAAAACTCTCCTTGACGCACCGCTACAATGACGGACCGTAAGGTCTCCATCCGGAAATGTGGGACCCGGAGAAAGCGATTCACGCCCTTGAGATCGAGAATCGGGCATAGCGACCCGTCTTTCTTTGGCACCACAAAATAAATGGAGTAGCGACCGACGCCGCGCTCGGAAGGAGAAACGGGAATCACCGCTCCCAAATCGATGAGCCGACTCAACGTCACCCGAATGGCCTGCACCTTCTGTTCGCCCTTGCAGGGGGAAAGGACAAAGGCGTCGGGAATTGGCAAAGCAAACTCTAGCGCATAACCCTCTCTGACTATCTCGAGCACCCATTGATCTGATGTTATTTGGGCCCAGGAAGGAAGAAAGTCCCGAAGACATCCTCCGATGACAAACCCCCCCTTCCGGAACCCGCCTCGCTTCATTGTGGCTTTCGACCAAAGGAAGAGGACGCCAAAGAGGACGCCGCGGCGAATCCTCTACCCGCCCCCCGAAAACCTCGAAAACAGTGGCCTCTGGAACTAAACCGACTGCGCTGGGAACCCCAAAGTCGGGAAGAACGAAATCTGCGAAAGTCTCGAAACTGACCCCGCACCGGCAGCAAACTTCTACCCAGCTTAAGCTTATCTTCGGGCAGTCTACCACCCTTGGACTCCCTGAGATCTTTTACCAATTTATCCAGGTCGTCTCCGAACAACAACTTACCCTTAAAAGGGAAGCTTACTGAGCCGGGACTTAGAAGAACCATCGGCCGCCCAATTTCGCAGCCATAGTGATCTGCGCGCTGCCACCAAAGAGGCCATACTATTCGCCAATGTCCTAATCAAATCATAATGCACATCCGCCAGATACGCCGATCCAGACTCCAGCCGAGTCACCTCTAGCAAGCCCTGCTGATCCAAGCCGGAGACTTGCCTCAAGTGCTGAGCCCATCGTAAGCAGGCTCTAGCCACCCAAGCCCCACAAATGGAGGCCTGCAAAGATAAAGCATTGGTCTCAAAGGACTGTTTCAACAACCCATCTATCTTCTTGTCTTGCGCGTCCTTTAAGGCCGCACTGCCTTCCACCGGAACGGTGGTTTTCTTGGTGACCGCCGACACCGCGGCGTCCACTCGCGGCGATTTAAATCTTTCCTTGTCTTTATCCGCCAACGGATAAAGGCGGTTCATAGTCCGAATCCCTTTAAGGCCGGACTCGGGTTGATCCCACTCAGTTTGAATCATCTGCTCCACTACACGGTGCACCGGAAACACCACTTGAGATTCCCGCATCGCTTGAATGAGGGGATCCTCCAAGCCGTCCTCCTCAAGAGGACGAGGAGCAGCGAGATTGAGAGCATGGAGAGATTCCGTAATCAAAGGCACCAGCTCCTCCTTACGGAAGACCCGAATAATCCGGGCTTGATCCTCAGGTTCTGGGATTTCCCCGTCTTCCAATTCGTCAACAGCACCTTCCGGATCCAGCTCTGCATCATGATCCTGCCAGCTCAAGTCGTCATGGTCTAGGTCCATGGCGCGAAGGCGCTTAGCCGAAGGCTGGCCTTCTTGCCTGGCCTCCGCACCTTGAAGGGATGACAGGGGCGACGGCCATGCGTCTGGGAACTTGCCCGAGCGCCCCAAGCGAAAGGCCTGGTGCATAAGCAGGACAAAGTCAGGGGCAAAATCCGGGAAGGAAGATTCCGCTGTTGCAATCGGCCACGTGCCCCCCTGCCCATTAGGAGGGGCCGTAGAGCCAGATGCAAGAGGGTCAGGAGAGGGACCATCGTCCGCCTGCACCGTCGGGCTTCCTGGACCGGATAATTCCTTATGTTCCATTTGGTGTTCTAAACTGGTGGAAACTGAGGCGCAGCCCCTGCAGACCCCAGACTCATCCACCGCCCCCCTGCGCGACCCGTAGATGACACACTGCGGTCTGGAAGCCATGTCACAGCAGACCCTACAGTGACAGGAAAAGGAAATTTAAAGTTAAATGAAATATTAAAGAAATCAAAGCTCCGTCTTTGTACTCTTTTTTTTTTTTTTTTTTTTTTCAAAGAACCAGCAACCGGGAACTGCAATGCCCCCCTCTCCCAGCAAAAACGCTATGCCAAAAGTGCGCTAAGAGGAAAGGAAAACCCGTTGTAGCACACTACATGCTGGGCGGGAAAAACACCGGGGCTTTAAAATGGCCACCGGCACCTTTAGCCGGCGGGAAAAAAAATGGCGCGAAAACCAACGAAAAGGAAATTCAAAGTAAATGTAAAATAAATATTAAAGAAAGGAAAAGGTCAAGCAGCAGCACCAAAATCCGGAAAACTCACTGCACCTGGCCAAGATCGCCGAGCAAACTCCCCACTCGATTCTGAGCGGGAGCAAACAATGACACCGGCTGTCAGTCAACAAAATGAATGCAGCACGGAGCGTAAGAGGGAAGCCGGCCTGCTGTTGAGGGGCTTCCCGAACGCTGTCAGGTGGCTGGAAAGGCAGAGACCTCCTCCGAATAGTCTTGGAGGAAGGTGCTGGCCTTGGACTGCAGAAAAAGCCTTCCGAAATAAAGTCAGCAGTGCACCGCAGACTCTGCTCCCAATCGCAGCCGGCTCTCTCTTTTTTTTTTTTTTTTTGTTTTGTTTTTAAGAGATAGCTACCTAAAAAAGAAAATCAAAGCAAAAAACAGCAAAAGAACAAACTCTCTAGTGTTGCCTCTATCCGTCCCTAAGTGAGCCTAACCCCAGGCACACACGTCCTCCAGCTGCCAGGAGACTGGACACACCGGGGGCTGATGGGAGCTCCAGCAGCAGACATCCTGGCATAGGAAGATTCTGATTGGTCCAGTCTCCAAGCTGCAGGAGGAGGTGCACTACCCAGATGTAGAGGACTAAACTGGATTACCGCTCAGGAACATGAAGCTGCAAGGGGGTAAACTGAAAGGCAATATCAGGAAATACTTTTTCACTGAAAGGGTGGTGGATGCTTGGAGTGCCCTCCCGATGGAAGTGGAGGGGCAAAAACAGTGACGAATTCAAAATGGCACAGGACAGGCATAGTGGATCCCTTTAAAGCAACAGGATAAAATCAAAATAAGCATAACTATCTCTTATAGCTGAACAAATAGGGGTGACCTAGACAGAGCAGTGGGTACACCCCTAAACAAGGCACGGGGAGAGGTGACCTGCACGGAGCGGCAAGTGCACCTACTCTTGCCGCCTTGCTGGGCAGACTAGATGGACCATACTGGTCTTTATCTGCCGTCATATATTATGTTACTGTATACTTTATTCAGAAAGGACAGGGTAGGAAGAAGGGGAGGAGTGCCACTATATGTAAAAAATAATATTAAAGCTATGGAAATACAGAAGGCACTGTGGGTTAAATTAGAAAGAGAAAGAGAAAGAGAAATCTATTCGCATTGGCGTGATATAAGACCTCCTTAACAGAGAGAAGAGGTGGATGGAGAGTTAATTGAAGATACTCAGCACTGCCAGGAAAGGGGAACTGCTACTGATAGGGGATTTCAATATGCCGGATGTTGAATGGCACATTCCTACTGCAGTATCATCTAGAAGTAAGGAGATCCTGGATTCTCTACAGGGAGCACTACTCAGGCAACTGGTAACAGAAACCACACGTGAAGAGACCATTCTGGACTTGGTGCTTACTAATGGTGAAAATGTTTTTAAGATCATCTCACATCCAGTGATCATCAGATGGTGGTGTTCAGTATTAGGACTGTGGCTGATAAAATCCATTCAAAAGCGAAGGTCTTAGGCGTTAGGAAAACTAACTTTGCCAAGAAGGGTCAATAACTCAGGAGTCATTAGCGGGATGGGAATAGCTGCGGGATGTAGAAAAAAAAACAGTGGGCAAAACTGAAAGGCGATATTTTAAGGGCAACCAACCTATTTGTTAAAATGGTAAATAAAGATAAAAGGAAAAGTTGACCGCTATGGTTTTCAAAAGAATTAGGTGAAAATGTGAAGTATAAGAGGGAGGCCTTCATGAAATACAAGAGATTACAGAGAGAGGAAGACAGGCATCTATATTTGGAAAAAAATTACAGAAGCTAGCAAAGTAGTCAGGAAAACAAAGATTCAAAAAGAGGACAAAATGGGGGTGCAGTTTGTTTCCTGAGTTGTGGAGTTCCTGTCTTTACCTGCCTGATTGGTTCCTGGAGTCCTGCTGAGGCTTGCCCTGATTGGGGCGGCTTCCCTTGAGGGCTATAAGAGCCAAGCCCTCCTCGCGGGACGCGAAGTGGGCGCGACCCGTGGGCGTGCCCAAAGGGGCGTGTCCAAAGGGGCAGGTCCCGCCCCTTCGGCGAAGTTTCGGCGTTCGAGGTTCCCTGTTATGGGGAAACGGAGGAAGCGTTATCCGCAGCCTGTACAATCTAAAGTTGGGAAAGTTGTGGGGCCGATGGACGCCCATGTTTCTGTGGGCGAACTGCCACCGGTCCCTGCAAGTTTATCTGAGGGCTTGTCGGAAATATCAACCGTGAGTATTCCTTCCTCTAACAATGATTCCCGCTTTATGGGTAATACTCCCCCCAGCAAAGAAGTTAAACAACTGCCTGTAAAAGACGCTATTAGTGAGTGTTTACCTGAAGTAATTCATTCTGGGGAAGTTCTTCCAGAGTCTTTCTTACGAATTGAGGAGCTGCCTCCTTTGCCTTCAGTTATTACTTTTCCATCTGCCACTGAAATGGTGGCTCTGCCGACTGATTTGACTTTGAAAGACATTTGGATGGTGACTTCACGGATTGAGTCAGTGCTTGGTGCGTCCTTGCAGAAAGTTTCTGATTTTTCTAAGGCTACTGTTCAGAAACTGTCCGATCAGGATAAGCGTTTGATAGCAGTAGATCAGCGTCTTACGTCATTGGAGTCAGACAGTGTTGCTCGTCAAGAGGTGCTGGCTGCCTTTGTGCAAGACTCTAGTGTCTTACACCGTCATGATGAGATGTTGGAAAATGCTTTAAGAGCTAAAAATCTCCGGTTGCTGAATTTCCCACGTACACATTATCTTTCCCCCTTGATATTATTTCAGAAATACCTTAAGGAGAATCTGTTGATTGCTGATAGTAATATAATTACGGTGTCAAAAATTTACTATGTTTTTTCACGTGCCTCAGTCCCATTATTGGCTAAGGAGGGGGAAGTGACTCCTCTATATGATCAAAGGGCTTCTTCTACTCTAGATGTCTCTGCCTTTATAGAATCATCTTTGGATGATATTCCCTCTAGGGCCACTTTGTTGGTTACGTTAGTGTCAGAGATAGATAAAGATAGAATTATGAGAGTTTACTTTAAGAGAAAATCAGAGAAATTTTGTGGTCAGATAGTCCAGATGTTTCCTGATGTATCCAGGGCCACGCGTTTTTAGAATTGCGCCCACGGGTGGTGGCCCTTGGTGCAGTTTTTCATCTCAAATTTCCGTGCAAATGTTTGATACTTTTTCCAGGGTGAAAGATATCTGTATTATGAAACTGCTCAGTTGTTAGATTTCTTAAAAAGTAGGGAGCATAGTTAAGTTACTCTAGGAATCATGCGGGGCTTGTCAGTTTGGTTGCACCTCCTTGAAGTGGTTGATCACTTGTTTCCTTGTCTATTTTTCAACTGGTGTTTGAATTATTGAAGTATGGTTTGTTCTCTTGTATTTCATGTATAAACTTTATAAATAAAAAAAAAAAAAAAAGGACAAAATAGCCAATGCAATAAAATGGGGGGATAAGACATATTTCAGATATGTTAGTGAGAAGAGGAAGGGCAAAAGTGGTATTGTCAGACTCAAGGGTGAAGGGGAGGAGTATGTAGAAGCTGATGAGGATAAGCAGAAATGCTTAACAAATATTTCTTTTCTGTGTTCACAAACGAAGAACCAGGAGCAGGACCTCAGAAAACACCAAAACAAACAGAACAGAAGCGAGGAGCATCTTGAACTATTTTCAGTAGACTATGTTTGTGAGAAACTAGCTAAACTTAAAGAAGACAAAGAGATGGGACCAAATGGAATACATCCTAGAATACGGAAGGAACTTGGGGATGTTCTAGCAGCTCCACTGACTGACCTTTCCAGTGCCTCAGAGTCGGGAGTGATGCCAAAGGACTGGCGAGAGGCACATGTGGTCCCTTTACACAAAAAAGCGGACGTAGGGATGTGGTTGAAAACTAAAGTCCAGTTAGTTTAACTTTGGTGGTGAGTAAATAATTGGAAGTGCTGATGAAAAAGAAAATGGTGAGGTTTCAGGAGCCCAGCGGATTACAGGATCCGAGGCAGCATGGATTCATCAGAGGCAGGTCTTGTCAGACAAATCTGATTGATTTCTTTAACTGGGTGACCAGGGAGTTGGACAGAGGCAGAGCCCTAGATGTGGTGTATTTAGATTTCAGTAAGGTCTTTGACACCTTTCCTCACAGGTGACTTATAACAAACTGAGCACCCTAGGGATGGATCCTAAAGTTACTGCTTGGGTTAGAAGTTGGTTGAGTGGGAGGCGGCAAAGGGTACAGGTAAATGGAGTTCACTCTGAGAAGGAGATTACCAGTGGTGTGCCCCAGGGATTTGTCCTTGGTCAGATTCTTTTTAACATCTTTGTTAGTGATATAGTAGAAGGGATGTCGGGTAATGTTTGCCTCTCTGCGGTTGATACCAAAATCTGCAATAGAGTAGAATGGTCTAGAATTTGGCAGCTGATATTTAATGTTAAAAAAATGCAAGGTCATGCATTTGGGCTGCAGCAATCCAAGGGAGCAATATAGTATAGGGGGTGAAGTACTTTTGTCCACTAAAGAAGAGCATGATTGTGTCTGATCATCTTAAAGAAGTAATTAGACCTTACCTGCTAATTAGTGTTCCTGGAGCATCTCCAGTCCAGTCCCTGAATGCTGGGTTGTGCTCCTCTTCCTGCAGCTTGGAGACCGAGTCTGTCAATCACTTGATGCCATCAGGATATATAGCACCGGCACCACCTACCAGCCTCAGTATCCTGTTGACAAAGCAAACCTAACGGAGAGACAACCAAATAAACTATAACTATAACATAGCCCCTCCTGCTCCCTGAACGGAGCCGAACTCACCACCCCCCAAGGAGGAGGAGGAGGCGGCTTACCTGACACCAGCCCATCTGACATGCCAAAAACAGGCTACACAGCTCAACTACTTAGCAGGGCTCTGCTTCAGTCCAATCTGCCCTGCTACCGGAACCCTTCCAGCCACACTGGCGCTCCGAACTCCTTGACTGCTTCGAACCGGCACTGACTACCCTGGGCGGGATCAGGGACTGGACTGGAGATGCTCCAGGAACATTAATTAGCAGGTAAGGTCTAATTACTTCTTCCTAATCTCCTCTCCAGTCCAGTCCCTGAATGCTGGGATGTAACAGAGCAGTTCAAGCTTGGGATGGGCCTACCAACCCGGATCGAAGCATCGCTCTGCCAAATCTGGCATCTGCCGCCGCCTGCACATCTAAATGATAGTGCTTAGCAAAAGAATGCAGCGATGGCCAAGTGGCCGCCCTGCAAATATCCAACGGAGGAACCAAACTAAACTCCGCCCATGACATAGCTTGCGCCCAAGTGGAATGAGCTCACAATCCCACCGGAACCTGCCTGCCCTTCAAAATATAGGCCGAGGCAATCGCCTGCCTGATCCATCTGGAAATAGTGGCCTTGGCCGCTGCTTCTCCCTTGCGCGGCCCCCCGAACACCACAAACAGACGCTCCAACTTGTGGAAAGACTTAGTACACTTCAAATACTGCCGCAAAACTCTTCGAATGTCCATACGGCACAGCCGCTCGTCACCTTCTTTCTGTCCTTCTCCAGGAAAGGAAGGAAGTGACACCGACTGATTGACATGAAAGGGGAAAACCACCTTGGGCAAAAAAGAAGGAACGGTCCTCAACACCACCTTTTCCTTAAAGAAAACAAGAAAGGGCGGATGACAAGACAGCGCTTGCAACTCAGAAACCCTTCTGGCTGAGCAAATAGCCACCAAAAATACAGCCTTAAGAGTCAAATCCTTCAGGGACACCCGCTCCAATGGCTCGAATGGAGCCCCGGCCAGAGAATCCAACACCAAATTAAGATCCTAAGGAGGCACCAGCACCCTCAGCCGCGGCCTGATACGCCGCACTGCCTTAAGAAATCTCACCACATCGGGGTGTCGACCAAACCCTGAGCCCTTAACCTTGCCCCTATAACAAGCAATGTCCGCCAGCAGCACTCGCAAAGAACTGGGGGCTAAACCCTTCTCAAGGCCATCTCGCAAAAAAATCCAACACTTCCGAGACCGAGACTGCTAAGGGCCTCTTACCTCGCTCTTCACACCAGCCCTCAAAAACGCACCAAACTCTCACATATGCCAAACAGGTAGACCGTTTGCGGACCTTCAGCAATGTCGATATCACAGCTCCCGAATACCCCCTCTTTCGCAGCCTTGCCCTCTCAAGAGCCAGGCCATAAGCAAGAACCGATCCACCTGCGGCATCATCACCGGTCCTTGCCTGAGGGAGGTCCTCCCTGACCGGAAGCTGCCAAGGACGATCCGCCAACAACTGAACCAGATAGGCATACCATGGTCGCCTCGGCCAGTCTGGAGCTATCAGGAGGACTAAGCCCTGATGCGCTTCTATCCTTTGAAGAACCCTGCCTATGAGCGCCCAAGGAGGAAACGCATACAGCAACGCTTCTGTGGGCCACCTTTGAACTAGGGCATCCAGCCCCTCCGACATTCGCTCCTTCCTTCTGCTGAAGAATCTGCTTGTCTTGGCCGACTCCCATCGTGCCATCAGGTCCATCACCGGCAGGCGCCACCGACGCACAATCTGCTCGTAGACTTCCTGGCTGAGCTCCCACTCGCCGTGATCTACCTTGTGTCTGCTGAGGTAGTCGGCCGTGACGTTCTCCACTCCGGCGACATGCTGCGCTGATATGGCTACCAGATGATCCTCGGCCCACTTCAAGAGGCTTTCCGCCTCCTCCTCCAAGAGACAGCTGCTCGTGCCGCCCTGCCGATTGACATAGGCTACCGCCGTCACGTTGTCCGAGAGAACTCGGACCTTCTCCCGAGAAGCAGATCACGGAACGCTACAAGCGCCATCCCCACCGCCCGTAACTCCAACCTGTTGATGGGCCACTGCAACTCCAGGACACTCCAGACCCCTTGAGCAAAGCATCCCTCGCAGTGTGCACCCCAGCCCAACAGGCTCGCATCCGTCGTCACCTGTATCCACTGAGGAGTCTCGAGGGGCATTCCTCTCTCCAGAACCCACAGAGAGAGCCACCACTGAAGCGACTCCTTGACCGCTACTGTACAGGGTAGAGCCTTTGACAGCGGGTGGCTCTGATGGGACCAGCACTGCAACAGGGACCTCTGAAGCGGCAGCATATGGGCCCTGGCCCAGGGAACTAACTCCAACGTCGCTGCCATGGTCCCCAGTACCTGAAGATAATGCCACGCTGAAGGGGCCTTGCGTCCTGCAAACTCTCTCACCAGAGAACGAAGCCCCTCTGCTCCGGCAAAAACACCTGGCCCAAAACCGTGTTGAGCCTTGCCCCTAAATACTCTTATCTTCTGAGCGGGCACCACCCTGTTCTTTGCCTGGTTGATCACCCATCCCAAACTTTGAAGGAGGAGATCTACAACTCTGGCTGTTGCCTTCAAACTTTCCTCCTTGGACTTGGCCCTGATCAGCCAATTGTCCAGGTAAGGATGAACCAGAATACCTTCTTTCCGCAGGGCCGCTGCTACTACCACCATCACCTTGGTGAAAGTATGAGGAGCCGTCGCCAAGCCAAACGGCAACGCCTGAAACTGAAAATGACCTTGGGGAACCGCGAAACGCAGAAATTGCTGATGAACGTCTCTGATGGGGATATGCAAATACGCCTCGGTTAGATCGAGGGAAGTCAGAAATTCCTCTCATCTCACCACCACTATCACAGACTTCAGAGTTTCCATCCGAAAGTGCGGCACCCTGAGACACCGACTGACGCGCTTCAGGTCTAGAATTGGCCACCAGGAACCTTCCTTCTTTGGGACCACAAAATAAATCGAGTACCGACCGCAGCCGCGTTGGTCTCCTGGCACGGGGATGAACGCTTCCAACGTCAACAGCCTTGCAAGAGTTTCTTCCACTGCCGCCTGCTTTGCTATCGTCCTGCAAGGAGACTGAACGAACGAGGGGCGGACCGGCTTCGCAAAACGCTAGGGCGTAACCGAACTGCACGACTTCCAAAACCCACCGGTCAGATGTGACCCGGGCCCAGGCGGGAAGGAACTGCCGCAACCGACCTCCCACCGGCAGCACCCCCTCCTGAGCCCCCGTTGTCTCATTGTGGCTTCCTCTGGACAGCAGAGGCTGAAGAGGCCCCAAAACCTCTTACTGCCCCACGAAACCCCCGGAAACCCTGATTTCTCGAGGGAAAACTTCCCCTTTGAAAGGGGTTATGACGGACTGGCCTAGACCTCCGGCCCTCCTTCAGCGGAGCATGGCCTGAAGGTGTAAAACGACCCTGCTTCGGCTTATCTTCTGGAAGCCTACCCCTTTAGACTCCCCTAAGTCCTTTACCAGTTTGTCCAAGTCTTCTCCAAAAAGCAGCTTCCCCCTAAAGGGAAGCCTGCTAAGACGAGCCTTGGAGGAAGAATCTGCTGCCCAATTACGGAGCCAAAGATACCGGCGGGCCGCCACCACCGAAGCCATATTCTTCGACAAACTCCTAATGAGGTCATACTGGCTATCCGCCAGATATGCTGCTCAGGACTCCATTCGTGCCGCCTCTACCTGCGGCCCGTCCTGCGATCCCCCCGCCACTTGTAGCTGTTGGGACCACCGCAAACAAGCTCGGGACACCCAGGCCCTGCATACTGAGGCCTGGACAGACATAGCACTGATGTCAAAGGCCTGCTTCAGCAAAGTGTCTACCTTTCTGTCCTGGACATCCTTCAGTGCAGCACTGCCCTCTACTGGGATGGTAGTCTTCTTGGTCACGGCCACCACTGCCGCATCCACTCTGGGGGACTTCAACAAGTCCTTCTCCGCGTCAGGCAAGGGATACAAACGCGACCTAGATCGCACCCCCCTTAACCCGGCCTCCGGCAGATCCCACTCCTCTTGAATCATATGTCAGACTACCTTATGGACGGAAACACTTTTATTCAAGTGGTCCGGAAGTCTCAATGGATCCTCCAAAGTCTCCTCGTCCGCCTGAAGTCCTGCGGACATGTTAAGTACCTTCAACGATTCATCAATCAATGCAGGTAACTCCTCCCGGCGAAAAACTCACAATCCTTGCCTGTTTTTCTGGAACCTCGCCTTCCTCAAGCTCTTCCTCTTCCCCCAATTCTCCATCCGACTCCAGTAACTCCAAATCGGGGGAAAGGAGCTCTTCCTCCTCAATTCTGGCCCGCTTGGAAGGGAGCCCTGTCTCCGAGAGAGGCTTATCAACCACCTGCCGCTTACGAGAGATACCCTCTTGTTGACGCATGCAGAAAGCCTTGTGCAACAAAAGCACAAACTCCGGAGAAAAACCACCGAGACCTCCCTCCACAGAGGAAGTGCTAGGAAGTGGCTGTGAGGACCCCTGCTGCCCCAGAGGCACAGGAGGTAGAGATCCCTCACCCGGTGTCTCCCCCAACGCATCTCCTGACTCCATAACCGCAGAAGCTGCTGAGGCCTGAAAATCCTGCTCCACAGAGACTGCCTCTAGCGCGCAGCCCCTACACACTCCGGACTCCGACACCGTCCCCTTGCGTGCCCCACAGACTAGGCACCGCGGACAAGCAGGCATACTCCTCAATATTCACTAATGCTTTATTATTATTATTTCTCTCTCTGGTTTTTTTTTTTTTTTTTTTTTAAATCTATAACTCTCTCTATAGACATCTACATATATACATATATATATATATATATATGTATATAGATATACTTAAACTGACCAACTTCGCTCCCCCTCCAACGTGGCCTGCCGCCGCGGCAGGAGCCGAAAGACCTTGCTGTCCTCTTCAATCTACACTCTCCGCCCCCCCCCCCCCGCACCAATTTTAAAACGCACGCGCGTGAAGACCGCCGTGGGAAACAGCTGCCAATCACCCGCTGTTCCACTCGCGTCGCAGCATGAGGCCCGCCGCACCAAGCAGCTGAAAAATAAAACGGCCTTCCTACCTGCTACGATCCCCTCTACGTGCCTTTCCTTCAGGCACAAGAAGAGAGTGCTGCAGCGCCTCCCGCCCTCGTGCTCAGCCGCCTCGGGGCTTCGGCAACGAGGCGGAGACAGAAAACTGAGGCCCTTCTGCAGCGAGGACTACAGGCAGCTAACCCCAAACCTTTCGGCTACCGCTGCCAGTCAACTCTCCTCCTCTTCTTGCTGCCTGCTGCCAGCAGGACGAGTTGCCGCAAGCCTCCTCCACGAGGGGGGGGGGAGGGAGGGGGGTTAGAAGAAAAACCTACTCCAGTACTCTTCTCTCTAATAAAAACAAACCAAACCAAAGGGCTCAAATAAAATGCAAAAAGCCTTCATAAACTAAAGTCTCTCCAGCAGACTAAATCCAGCTAGCCTGCTGCTCTCTCCAGCTGCGCTTGGAGACTGAGTACTGAGGCTGGTGGGTGGTACCGGTGCTATATATCCTGATGGCATCAAGTGATTGACAGACTCAGTCTCCAAGCTGCAGGAAGAGGAGCACAACCCAGCATTCAGGGACTGGACTGGAGAGGCAATTAGGAAGTAGCTAAAGAGGTAGAAAAGGTGACAGTAAAAGCTAAAAGGATGCTTGGGTGCATAGGGAGAGGAATGGCCAGCAGAAGAAAGAAAGTGACAGTGCCTCTGTATAAGTCTTTGGTGAGACCTCATTTGGAGTAGTGTGTGCAATTCTGGAGACTGCACCTTCAAAAAGGATATAAAACAGGCTGGAGTCTGTACAGAGGGTGGCTACTAAAATAGTTAGTGGTCTTCATTATAAAGCATATGAGGACAAGGATCTTAATATGTACACATTAGAGGAAAGGCGGGATAGAGCTGATATGATTGGGATGTTAAATATCTCCGTGGCATAAATGCACAGGAGGAGAACCTCTTTTGATGAAAGCAATCCCTGCTACAGGGGAACATGGGATGAGGGTAAAAGGGGATAGATTCAGGAGTGATATGCAGAAATATTTCTTTACAGAAAGAGTGGTGAATCCGTGCAACAGTCTCCCAGTGGAGATGGTAGAGATGAAGACAGTATCTGAATTCAAAGAAGCATGGGATAAACACCAAGGATCTCTAAAAGAAAAAAGGGAACTGTTGTAGTGGTTGATATGGAAAGACTGACTAGATAGAAACATGACAACAGAAAAAGACCACATGGCCTATGTAAAAAGAAGAGTTAAAAATAATAGCAGCAACAATTAAAAGGTAGGACTAATATTATTTTAAAAAAAAGACCCTGAACACCATGTGTTACACATACAAAACCCACAAGGGGACTGCAAAAGAGAGAGGAGGAGGAGTGCCTGGAAAGTAACATTCATATACATAGGGGCACTCTATGGGAGGTACCAATCAAAGAATAAATGGGACTATAAGAACTAAAAATGAAAATTAATTGACAGTGATGCAAAGTAGTAAGTACTCACAAGGGCACATTGTGGGGGGTAACAATCACTGAACCAATAAGACTGTAGGTGAAAAAGCAAAACAAAAATAAATGGATAATGTTTCAATCCCTTTAAATGATATACAAATGACTACATCTGTATGTCTGTGTTATGTCAAAAACAAAAAGGGAACCACAGGAGGCAACAGAGAGTCAGTGTCAGAAGAGTTTGTAACAGATACTGATGTGTGCCTTTAACACATGTAAAAAACGTATACCGTTGGTTAAAGGAGAAGGTTTAGCCGTCATCATGGATAACATGTTAAAAACCCTTCACCCAGTGTGCAGCGATGGCCAAGAGAGCAACTAGAATGCTAGGTATCATAAGGAAAGGAATGGAAAATAAAACAAAGGATCTTATAATGCTTCTCTATCAGTCCATGGTACATAAAAACATAAAATATGCCATACTGGGTCAGACCAAGGTCCATCAAGTCCAGTATCCCGTTTCCAACAGTGGCCAATCTAGGTCATAAGTACCTACCAGTTTCCCCAAAAGACACAGGTTCCACAATGCTTGTATTGGGTCAAGCAGTGATATCCTAGGTCCCTTGTAATAGTGGTTTATAGATCTTTCCTCCAGGAACCTTTTTTAAACCCAGCTACACTAAAAAGAAATTAGACTTACCTGCTAATTGTTGTTCCTTGAGGAACTCCAGTCCAGTCCCGCACCTCTTCCAGCAGCTTGGAGGCTGAGCCTGTCATCTTTTTGATGACACTAGTGTACATATGCAGCTGGCACCACCCACCAGCCCCTGTACCTATTGACAAAGCAGACTCAGAGGAGCAACAAAAATAAGTAGTTAAACATGCAACAAATGCTTCTACGTCTAAATAAACTAGTACCCCCTCCATCCCCTGGGAAGGATACCCCATCCCCCACTCCAGGATGAAGAGGCCTACCTGTTGAGCGCCTGAGCAACTCCAACCAGCAGGAAGCAAGCAACCGACAGCTCTTCTGATCCGCCCCTCCCCCCAAACACTGATTACACACCCCTCCCTAGCTCCTCCTGGCTACTTCCTCCACCAAGGGAACCAGCTTCAGGACCGGGGTGTGCACAGTTCATCACAAGAAGCACTCAGGGAGGGTTCCGGGACTGGACTGGAGTTCCTCAAGGAACAAAAATTAGCAGTTAAGTCTAATTTCTCTTTCCTTATTGTCCCTCCAGTCCAGTCCCACACCTCTGGGATGTATCAGAGCAGTTAATCTAACGGCAGGGACCCGCACAACCGGCCTGAAGCACTACCCATCCGAAACGAGCATCCACCACCACCTGGACATCCAGGCGAAAATGTTCAGAGAAGTATGCCACCCTACAGATCTCCACCGGCGGAACTAAAGGATACTCTGCCCATGAGGCTGCCTGAGCCCTCATAGAATGCGTCTGCAACCCCGCTGGCACTGTTCTACTCTTCAAGATGTATGCCGACATGATTGCCTCACTGATCCATCTGGAAATGGAGGCTTAGCTGCCACCTCACTTTTGCGCGACCTGCTAAACAGAACCAACAGATGGTCCGATCTTTGAAAGGACAGTGCCCTTTTCACATACCTTCGCAGGACTCTTACCATCCAGGTGGCACAGCTGTGGAGTGCTACGGTCCATACCCACTCTCACCCACATCCGCGCTCGCCAGAGCCAGTAAGGAAACAGCCTGATCTACATGAAATGCAGACACCACCTTGGCAAAAATGAAGGTACTGGGCGCCGGACCACTTTCTCCTTGGAGAAGGAAAGGAATGGCCCCTGGCAAGACAGGGTCCGAAGCTCCGAAATCCTGCATGCTGAGCAACTTGCCACCAGGAATACCATTTTCAGAGCTAAACTCAATGGCTCAACGGGTTCCCCAGACAGCACCAGATTGAGATTCCAAGGCAGTACCACTGTCCTCTTTGGCAGACGGAGGTGGATCACCACCCGTAGAAAGCTCAGCACGTCTGGGCGAGTACCCAACGACACCCCGTGGACTTTCCCGTGATAACCGGAAAATCGCCACCAGTTGCATCCTCAAGGAACTGGCAGCTAGACCCTTATCAAAACCGGATTGCAAGAATGCCAAGATATCCGGGACGCAGGCAGTGGAAGGGCGCGGCTGCCTCTCTCTGCGCCATGATTCAAAGATGCGTCCTACGCAGATGCACAACAAGTTCGTAGACCACCTCTTGGCCTGTAGCAAGGTCGCTATCCCCGAGCCCGATTATCCTTTCTTATTCAACCTCGCCCTTTCACGAGCCATGCCATAAGCGAGAATTGATCCACCTGGGGCATGTGAAGCGGCTCCTGCATCATGAGGTCCTTCCGAACCGGAAGCCACCACAGTCAATCCACCATTATCCGAATCAGGTCAGCATACCAAGGGCACGTCGGCCAGTCTGGTGCCACCAGAATCACAAATCCCCAGTGCGCCACTAGCCATTGCACTAACCGGCCTATGAGCGTCCATGGGGAAAAACAGAGAAGACCCTCTTCGAGCCACTGCTGAATTAGAGCATCCAGGCCCTTGGACTTCTTCGCTTCTTCTACTGAAAGACCAGCAGGCCTTGGCCGACTCGAACATTGCCATTAGGTCCATGACCAGTGTGCCCCATTGGCGGACCACCTGCTCGAACACCTTCTGATTGAGCTGCCACTCTCCGTGGTCCATGCGCACTCGGCTGAGGTAGACTGCCATCACGCTGTCAACTCCTGCTACGTGCGCCGCTGATAATGCCTGGAGACGAATCGCTGCCCATCCGAACAGACTTTCGGCCTCCTCCTCCAGGACTGCACTGCCCATGCCTCCTTGCCGGTTGATGTAAGCCATCATGGTCACATTGTCTGAGAGAACTTGGACCACTTTCCCCTGCAACCATGGTTCGAAACTTTCTAGCGCCAAGATCACCACTCGCATCTCGAGCCTGTTGATCGACCACAGAGCCTCCTGCAGACTCTTGTCCCTGAACAAAGCGACCTTCGCAGTGGGCTTTCCAACCTGACAGACTAGTCATCCGAGGAACCCACACCAGGGACTCCTTCCACATGCAGTCACCAACTGAGGGCTCTCCTGGCGCTCAGTGGGCAGGGGAGTACTTGGGACAGGGGTTGACTCTGATGGGACCATCGACGGAGCAGAGCCCTCTACAGCAATTGCATATGCGCCCTTGCCCATGGGATAGCTCGAGAGTGGCCTCCATGGTCCCCAGAACCTGCAGATAATGCCACGCTGATGGTCTTGCCCTCTTCAGGACCTGCTGTATCAACTGTCGTAGCTCCTGCACCCGGCGAACCGGCAGGAAAATCCTGCCCATACAGGTATCAAAGCACGCTTTCAAATACTCTAGCTCCTGGGCCGGCCGTAACTGGCTCTGTGCCAGGTTGACCTCAACTGAGACTTTGAAGGAACTCTCCCACCCGCGCTGTTGCTCTTTTCGTTATCATCACTGGACTTCGCCTAGATCAGCCAATCGTCTAGGTACGGGTGGACGAGAACCCCTTCCCTGTGGAGAGCTGCTGCCATCACCACCATGACCTTGGTGACAGTGGGGGGGGGGGGGGTCGTCAGGCCGAAGGGCAACACTCGAAACTGGAAATGGCCCCTTGGCACCGTAAAGCGGAGAAACTGCTGATGTTCTGGATGGAAGGAAACATGTAGATACACCTCTGTGAAATCGAGAGTCACCAAAAATCTGTTTCCTACCGCCATTACTATTGTGAAAATGCGGTGACTGTAGTTCATGCCCTCAAAGTTGAGAATTGGGTGAAAGGAACCTTCCTTTTGGACAAAACGAAACACATGAAGAATCGACTGCAGATGTACTTGTCTCACGGAACCAGTTCCACAGCTCTCAGCTGCAGGAGACAAGTCAAGGTCTCTTCTACTGCTGCCAACACCGCTGCGCCCACTTTGGGCAATCAAAGGAGCTCATTCTTGCTCCGGCAGTGGGTATAGGGGCGTCATGGATTGCACCCCTTTAAGGCCAACCTCTGGCAGATCCCACACATCCTGGATCATCTGTCCTACTAATCTATGTACTAGTAAGAATTTCTGCAATTTCCGTACCGCCTGGAACAGCGGATCCTACAGCGCCTCTTCCTCTGCTGGGAGGTTAGCAGGCATATTCAGGGCCTTGAGGGTCGCCAAGGTACACACAGAATGTGAGCCCTTTGGGAATGAGGAATTGTATCAGTACCCACTTGTAGTGATTGTAAACCACCCTGATGGCCTTCGGCCTGGGCGGTATATCGAGAAATTGCATAAACATAAGCATAAAGATGAGCGCTGGTAGCTCCTCCCGGTGGAAAACCCGAACAATCCGGGCCTGATCCCCCTGTTCGGGGCTCTCTTCTTCTTCCAACTCCTCCTGCAGATCTAACTGCATGTCAAGGTCTTCTCCATCCAGCCCCCCCTGACAGTGGCGATTGCTGCCACTCCTCTAAGCCTCTAGCCCACTTAGATGCCACTGCTCCTGACTTGTGCTCTTTTGTGTCCAACATCCTCTTAGCCCTGTGTTCCGGGGCCGAGGAGCCACTTGGTAGGCAAAACGCCTAATGCAAAAGTAAGACAAACTCCGGTGAGAACTCCCCCGGGAGCCCTATCACTTCCTGGGCTTGAGGGGGTGGATGGTCCGGGCATTGTGGTGCAGGGACCGGGGGCCGGATCCGTTGAAGGTAACATGGCACCCCCCGACCCCAGGGTCTCTAGCAACTGGGAGGGAATCTCCTGTCTCATCTCATCCTGCAGGTCCTGCTCCCATGACCTCCTCTTGCGTGCAGTTTAGGAAGACACCTGCCTCCGAGATCACACCACATCAGGGACTGCACATCTTGAGGATTTTTAGATTGCACTGCAGTGTTGTATCTTAAAGATCCAATAAAACTGACACATTCTCCGAGTAAAGTTTACGTTTTTATTCTAATACTACTAATGGCCATAAGGGAGTACAGCTTCCCTTACAAGCAATATATGATAATTACACTTACCTGGTAATTGTAGTTCCTTTAGTGACGACAGTTCAGTCCTCTACCTCTGGGTTGTCAATCTCCTCCTGCAGCTAGGAGACTGGTATGTCAGAATGACGACATCACTGGATATAGCCTGCTTCACTCCCACTTGCATCCCAGTGTAAACTATAACAAAGCAGACTCAAAGGAGCAACAAATAAGTAGCTAAAGAGAAAAACACTCTCAGCAAAATAGTCTACCCCTTTCGACAGGCTTTCTTACCACCTGCCCCGCCCGTAAGGACGGAACAAACAAGAGAAAGGAAAGGAAGTAAACTCGACTCACCTGCAACACTCATCAGCACGGCTCCAAGCTGGAAACCTCCTACAAAACTCCGGGCGGGAAGGAGGACTGAACTGTCGTCACTAAAGGAACTACAATTACCAGGTAAGTGTAATTATCATTTCCTTAGCGTTCCTCCAGTTCAGTCCTCTACCTCTGGGATGTACCAGAGCAGTAATCAATGGGAGGGACCTTTCCAGCCAGCGGCCAAAACCGCCGAGCCGAAACGAGCATCTGAAGCCGCAGCAACATCCAGACGGTAATGCTTGCTGAACGAATGCAGAGACGACCAAGTTGCCGCTCTACAAATGTCTCCCGGCGGAACCAAGCTACATTCCGCCCAAGAGGACGCTTGCGCCCTGGTAGAATGTGCCCTGAGGCCGAGAGGCACAACACGCCCCTTAAGCAAACACGCGGACGCAATCGCTTCCTTGAGCCAGCGGGCAATGGATGCCTTAGCCACCGCCTCGCCTTTACGAACACCCCCGAACAGCACAAATAACTGCTCTGACCGTCGGAAGGGCGCCGTAGCCTGCAAATAGCAACGCAAGACCCTCTTTACATCGAGACGTCAAAGACCGCGATCCGATTCTCCAGCCCCCAACGATCCCAGCACGGGCAAACACACGGTCTGGTTCACATGAAAGGGAGACACCACCTTAGGCAAAAAGGACGGAACCGTACGCAAGACCACCTTTTCCTTAGAAAAAGACAGAAAGGGCTCCCGACACGACAACGCCTGAAGTTCGGACACACGCCTTGCGGAACAAATCGCCACCAGAAACACCGTCTTGAGCGTCAAGTCCTTAAGAGACGCCCGACGTAACGGCTCAAAGGGAGCTTCTGTCAATGCCGTGAGGACGAGATTCAGATCCCACGGAGGTACAGAGACCCGGCGCACCGGGCGTACCCGGGAGACCGCCTTTAGAAACCGAGTGACGTCAGGATGAGCCCCCAACGACGCCCCCTGAACCTTGCCCCGATAACAAGAAAGGGCCGCCAACTGAACGCGCAGGGAACTGGCAGCAAGACCTTTATCAAAACCATCTTGTAGAAACTCCAAGATCAACAGGATGGGAGCCGAGGTAGGCCGAACCTGCCGTCGTGAGCACCAATCCTCAAAAACCCGCCAGATCCGCACATACGCCAAGGAGGTGGAAGGCTTACGCATCCGAAGCAAGGTGGCCACCACAGCCGACGAATAACCTTGCCTCATGAACCTAGCCCTCTCAAGGGCCATACCGTAAGCGAGAACCGTTCCACCTGAGGCATGAGTAGCGGGCCCTGGAGCAACAGATCCGATCGCACCGGGAGACGCCAAGGCTCCCCGTCCAATAGCCGTATCAGGTCCGCGTACCAGGGACGCCTCGGCCAATTGGGCGCCACCAACAGTACCCGTCCCGCATGTGCCCCGATCCGCTGAACCACTCTGCCGATCAACGCCCAGGGTGGGAACACAGAGAAGGCTGTCTAGCGGCCACCGATGAAGTAAGGCGTCGATGCCTTCCGACATCCGCTCCCGACGCCTGCTGAAGAAGCGGTCGACCTTGGCTGACTGAAAGGTCGCCATGAGATCCATGACCGGAATCCCCCAGCGCCGAACTATTTGACGAAATACCGCGGGATGCAGTTCCCACTCCCCTGCATCCACGTGCACCCTGCTGAGGAAGTCCGCGGTGATATTGTCCTTGCCGGCAATGTGTGCCGCCGATATCGCGGACAAGTGAAGCTCTACCCACGCGAACAAGTCGTCGGCTTCTGCTTCCATTGCGGCACTGCCCGTGCCGCCCTGTCGATTAATGTACGCTACTGTCGCCAAGTTGTCGGAGAGAATCCGTACAGAGCGACCTTGCACTAAGCTCTGGAAGGCCAGAAGGGCCCGGAACACCGCACGAAGCTCCAGGCGATTGATCGCCCAAGACACCTCCTGGGTCGACCACAGCCCTTGCGCAAACTGACCCTCGCAGTGGGCTCCCCAGCCCCCCAGACTGGCATCCGTCAGCAACGGGAGCCACTCCGGCTGTTCCAGCGGCATGCCGGCCGCCAGCGACTAGGGACGAAGCCACCAGCGAAGGGACATCCGAACTTTGCTTGGGCACAGCAGACGCGTGCCCAAGGAATCGGTTTGATGGGACCAACGACGAAGGAGCGCCCTCTGGAGAGGCCGCATATGAAACCTGGCCCAAGGCACTACTTCCAACGTCGCCGCCATAGTGCCCAGCACTCGGAGATAATCCCACGCCGAAGGCGCGGGCTTCGATCGAAACTGCCGCACCAGGAACACTAGCCTCTTGGAGGTATCGAACCTGACCCTCAGGTATTCGAGCACTTGAGTAGGCTGAAGACGACTCTTGGTCGGGTTGACTACCCACCCCAGCTCCTGCAAGAACTGAACCACCCTGGCGGTAACCCGGAGACTCTCCTCCGCTCGAATCAACCAATCGTCCAAGTAAGGGTGGACCAGAATACCTTCCTTGCGCAACGCCGCCGCTACCACCACCATAATCTTGGTGAACGTGCGCGGCGCTGTCGCCAGGCCGAAGGGCAACGCCCGAAACTGGAAGTGACCCCAGGGAAGAGCGAACCGTAGGAAACGCTGATGCGCCTCCCGAATAGGGATGTGCAAGTACGCCTCCGACAAGTCCAGGGACGTCAAGAACTCCCCGCGCCATACCGCCACAATGACTGACCTCAACGTTTCCATTCAAAAGTGCGGCACTCGCAAACAGCGGTTCACCCCTTTCAAGTCGAGAATGGGGCGCAATTGCCCCCCTTTTTTGGGCACCACGAAATAAATGGAGTAGCGACCCATGCCGTAATCGGCCTTTGGAACCTCCATGACGGCCCCCAATTGAAGGAGCCGTTGCAAGGTTTCGCGGACCGCCGCCGACTTCGCGGGACCCCGGCAGGGAGACATGACAAACGAGTCCCGCACGGGGCGCACTAGCTCTAACGCATAGCCGTGTTGAATGATATCCAACACCCACCGGTCCGAGGTGATGTGGGCCCAGGCGGGAAGAAACCCCCGAAGCCGCCCGCCAATGGGGTGCTCTCCCGCCGGGACCCGCCTCGCCTTGTTGAGACTTACGGGCAGTGGAAGCGGGGGCGGAAGAGAAGCCTCTATTCGCTCCCCGAAACCCCCGGAAGCCCTGACCCCTGGGAGGGAAACGACCCCTCGGGAAGGCACCGGGTCGTGGCGAACGAAATCTCCGGAAGTTCCGAAACTGACCCCGACCACTCTGAGCAGTCTTGGCCTGCTTCGGTTTGTCCTCGGGCAAACGGCCCGCCTTAGATTCTCCCAAGTCCTTCACCAACTTATCCAAGTCGTCTCCAAATAGCAAACCGCCCTTAAAGGGAAGCTTGCTTAGACGGGACTTAGAAGGGCCGTCCGCGGCCCAGTTGCGAAGCCACAAAGAGCGACGGGCAGCCACCAGAGAGCCGGTGCTGTTGGCCAGCGCTCGAATTAAGTCATAGTGCACATCCGCCAAGTAGGCCGCACCCGACTCCAAGCGATCCAACTCTTTCATCTCTTCCAATTCAACGCGCGAGGATTGTCGCAAGCGCTGCGCCCAACGCAAACACGCCCGGGCCACCCAGGCCCCGCAAATGGAGGCCTGCAGCGAAAGAGAGTCCGCTTCAAAGGCCTGTTTGAGGAGACCATCAACCCTACGGTCCTGAGCATCCTTCAGGGCTGCACTGCCCTCAACGGGAATGGTGGTCTTCTTGGTCACAGCGGACACCACCGCATCGATTCGCGGGGTCCGGAACCTGTCCTTAGCGGTATCCGCCAAAGGATACAACCTATTTAAAGTACGAATGCCTCGAAGACCGGCCTCCGGTTTATCCCATTCGTCTTGAATCATCTTCTCAAACACCCGGTGCACAGGAAACACCACCTGTGTCTGCCGCACCGCCTGGATGACAGGATCCTCCACCTCATCCTCCACCGCCGTTGGCGGAGTAAGGTTCAACATCTGCAAAGTCTCGGAAATCAAGGCGGCCAACTCTTCACGACGGAAGACTCGAACGATCTTCGCTTGATCCTCGGGCTCCTGGATCTCACCTTCCTCTGGAGCCTGCGAGCCCTCCTCGAAATCCCAGTCCGGATCCGAAGGATCTATCCAGGAAGTCTCCAGCGGATCCAAAAGCCGGGCCTGCTTTGGCACGGACAACTCCGCAGCCGCCCCACCATCTGCCCCCACCTGCGCTGGCCGGGAAGGCGGAGACGCGGGGCACGGTCTCTTCCCCTGCTGCCTAAGACAGAAAGCCTGATGCATCAGAACAAACTCCGGACTGAACCCGCTAAGGTCCGATGCCGGAGTAGGGAAGGACTCGCCTGAGGGACCGGGCATCTCCTCCAAAGCGGGCTCTGGGGGTAGAGGGGAACCCACGCTCAGCCCGACCGGCACCCCCGGCGCCTCAGGAGAGCCCTGCGCCTCCATTTGGGTCTCCACCGCAGAAGACAGGGCAGCACAGCTTCTGCACACCCCGGTATCAGGGAGTTTGCTCCTCTTGGCCCCACAAACTAGGCACTGCGGCCGAGCAGCCATGGGGCAGAACCAAACCTCTCAAATTCGGGGCGGCCCCAGCAAATACTATTGCACCTGCTTTCTTTAAAAAAAAAAAAAAAAAAAAAGAGGAAATCCTTAAATAGCAGCTATCCTCGACAAAAACAAAAAATACCCCCCCAAAAAAATATTGAAGGTTTAACAGTACCGAGAGACAAACCGCAGGAAAAAGAAAAGGAAAATGAAAAACCCAAATCAAAGAAAGCAAAATAAATAGCAAGAAAGAACAATAAAGCACCAATAATGTGCCCAACAGTGCCCGGGCCCGAAGTAGCACGACCGGGCTTCAATCAGCAGCCACGCGGATGCATCGCGGAGTACAAAATGGCCGCCGCGATGCAAACCGCTGCGGGGAGGAAAAAAAAGGCGCCAAAATCCACGGCAGCAGCCGCTTGCCTAGAAGAAGGCTGCCGGAAGAACAGGGCCCTGCTGAGTACTAAAAGACTTACCAGCGCTGTCTGCTCCCCAGCAAGGTGACTTATGCACCGTCGTTACCCCCGGGCCTTTAAATACAACGTGCTCTTCAATCGAGACCTACCGGAGCAGCCGCTACCAGGAATGACTGAAGCGCCGGAGGGCACAGCTGACAGAACGGCTCACCTCCGTAGCTTCAGGGAGGTGAGACTTCTGGGCCCCGCGGGGGAGGGGGTGTAACTCGACTGCCTGAGTCCAACTCCCCTCAGGAAGAAAAGGAACAATACCGGCCAGACAGGTATAAGAAAGCCTTCCTTCCTAGCAAGCAACCAGTGCTTTGCCTGCTTTTATTTTTTTATTCTTATTTTTTTTAAAGGGCACTGCTCAGATTAATGCTAACTTAACTATCCCCAAAAAAAAAAAAACAAGACCTGCTCCTTATCCATTCCTCCAAAAAGAGCCTCTCCTAAGGCTCATCAAACCTCCTGCTGCAAGGAGACTGGTTACAATGGGATGCAAGTGGGAGTGAAGCAGGCTATATCCAGTGATGTCATCATTGACATACCAGTCTCCTAGCTGCAGGAGGAGATTGACAACCCAGAGGTAGAGGACTGAACTGGAGGAACGCTAAGGAATACAGATTTAATAGGTACATAATCTGGGCTAGGAGACAAGAGATGATCATGTCAGGTTATTCACTGACCATAGACAGATGGAAGGATTTAATTTGCTTCCTTATCCACTATCTTTCAAATTACATACATTTCTTGTATGCAGGTATTTCCTATTTTCCACAAAGCTGTAACTGCTACAAACCTATATGCAGTATTTTTTTTTAAACACATCTTTATTCCTGTCTCTGACTTTCTATCAGACCCTTCTCAGGAGAAAGAAACAAATGTATCAACTAACTGCCTCTTAGATCACCTGACCAGGCACAAAGCACTCTGAAATTTGCCCAGCAAAAAACAATGGCCTATCTGATTAGGCCTTTCCCACATGTTTGCATCAAGTCATTGTGCACTGAATATGTTTTGAGCTGGATAACACAAGGAATGCTTAAGGATTAAGTGGAGTTCACACCCCTTGATACCATTGTATACCAGGCACTGTGGTCTGGCATGGTGGGAAGGGCTGGGGGCACTCCCCAGGAATTCCCTCAATCTGTACCCGGGTATGTAACAGGATCCCCAGCACAGTGCACCTCCACAGGCTCAGGCACAGAGCACTAGAGTACTTGAACTAAAATAAAATAAAATCTAATTAACTAAAACGAAAAAGAAACTGCAAATGGCCCCCTAGGAAGACGCTGCTCTGTCCTGCTTTATTCTCCGGTGGCTGCCTCTCCCAGGCACCCAAAACACAGCAGGGGGTTAAACACATGCGGGCCTGAATAAGAAATTGCACCTAAATGCAGCGGGGGGAGTTTCCCACACTGCTGCAGGCTCCCAAACATGCGGCTGCAGGCCGCTCTCTGTCTCCTCATGTTCTGGCGGTTGCTAGAGGTTTCTGCTGTCTTCCCCCTGCCCCGCCACTCTTAACTTGGAGCCTCTTTGCCGCATGGCTTTTCTACCCCTCGTGCTCAGTCTTCCTTCCTCGCTTCGGTGCAGGGGGGGGGGGGGAGACTCAGGGCTGCCAGCTTTCACCCCTGCAGCGGCTCCTCACCCGATAACTGGTTTGGGAGCAGCCAGATGTCTTAGACTGATGAAGACCCCCAAAGAAACCTCCCCCCGAAATCCTGGGGGGAGTGGGGAAAAAAGGAATAGACTCCCCTCAGCCCTGTTGTCTCTCTGTTCCTTCTGGCTCGTTTGTTTGGTTTTTTGTTTGTTTTTTACTTCTGCCTTTTAAAACAAAGAAACCTGCACAGTAACAGGGGAAATAAAAGCAAACTATAACTAAACCTATCTCCTTAGTTGTCCTTTCAGTGAGTCCAGCACCCTGGCTCACAACCTCCTCCAGCTGCTTGGAGGCTGAGCATACTGGGACTGGTGGTCAGTGCCAGCTGCATATGTATACTAGTGTCATCAAAAAGATGACAGGCTCAGCCTCCAAGCTGCTTGAAGAGGTGCGGGACTGGACTGGACGGACAATAAGGAACAGCTTTTACTACATCCTCCGGTAACAAAATTCCAGAGTTTGATTACACGTTGAGAGAAAAAATATTTTCTCGTATTAGTCTTTAAATAGGTTACTCTGTAGCTTCATTGCATGTCCTAGTCTTTCTATATTCTGATGAAGTAAACAATCGATCTGCATTTACCCATTCCACTCCACTCATTAATTTATAGACCTCTAACATATCTCCCCTCAGCCCTCTCTTTTCCAGATTGAAGAGCCTAACCTTTTTAGCCTCCCTTCATAGGGGTATCCTTCCATCTCCTTTACCATTTTGATAGCTCTTCTCTGTACCTTTTCTAATAATGCTATATCCTATTTAAGATACGGCAACCAGAATTGCACAGAACATTCGTTAGTGTAGCTGGGTTTAAAAAAGGTCTGGACAAGTTCCTGGGGGAAAGGTCCATAAACCATTATTAAAAGGGACCCGGGATATCAGTGCTTGACCCAATACAAGCATTGTGGAACCTATGTCTTTTGGGGAAACTGCTAGGTACTTATGACCTAGAACGGCCACTGTTGGAAACAGGATACTGGGCTTGATGGATCTTGGTCTAACCCAGTATGGCATATCTTATGTTCTTATAATTAAAAGAACTCAGGGCAACAAAAACAATATAAACCTTAAAAATAAAAGTAGGAAAGAAAAACAGGGACGCATAGCAATAACGTTCTTTACTCGACACCAAACCGGTCTTTGCGTGTTACTGCAGTCCATAATGAAACCAACGCTCTGAAAACAGAACACTTTTAAACTTTCTTTGGTTTCACACCAATAAAAAGGGGGGTGAAAGTTTGAAGATTTGCATATGAAAATGCCAGTAGTGTAAATGCTGATGAAGCTAGTGTGGCTTCCCATGTCGGTATTATAACAAAATGTTATAACAAAATAAAGAACATAATCAAAAGTATATGTATCTGACACTTTGGCAACTATTATGAACCTCAATAAAGAGTATATTTTATCACAGGCTAACAGAATCTGTGTAACACCATAGGAGCTGGTGTGGCTACCTGTATTAGTATTATTTTGGTATTATGACAGAGAAAACATGGAAAAAAATGGGCTGACGTAGTAGTAAACATAGCCATGGGCAAAAAATGTATACCTGACACTTCAGCAGCAAATGTTGAATATAGGCAAACAATCCCAAAGGGAACCAATACGTGTGTCGTTAAGCCATAAAACAACTCTTCCCCCCCCCCACCCCCGTTATCCAGGAAGGGAAATAACCACTCTCACCTATCATGGGCACAGGCCCTTTATCAAGAGATCTGCCAACGTCTACTGCGATCCCACTGCCCTACGCTTCCCTCCTTCCTCTACCCTCACCCCCACGCCCCCCCACAATACTATTCCCCGACTCTAAGCCAATAGGAATAGATGGATTTCTTGCAGCCAGGGAGCCATGTGCAAACAGCCATCTGCAGGTATTTGATATTAACAGGAAGGGATACAGGACTGGACATCCTGTATCCCTTCCATTAGCAGGTAAGGTCTAATTTACTCTCTCTTTTTGTCACTCCAGTCCAGTCCCAGAACCTCTGGGATGTACCATAGCAGTACTAACCATGGGAGGGACGCGCTACCCCAGCCTGCAACACTGCCGAACCAAAGTGAGCCTCTTCCGCCGCCTGCACATCCAACCAGTAATGTTTCACAAAGGAAGATAGAGAACCAAGTAGCTGCCCTGGAAATGTCTACTGGTGGCACCAAGCTAAATTCCACCATGATGCTGCCTGGGCTCGAGTCGAATGTGCCTGCAAACCTATGGGCACCCGACGCCCCCTAGTCCAATAGGCCATGACGATAGCCTCTCTAATCCACCGGGAAATAGATGCCTTGGACGATGATACCGTCCCTTACGTGGCCCTCCAAACAAGACAAACAGCCGCTCCGACTTTCGAAAACGGCCTCATGCTCTTCAAATACCTCTTCAATACCCGTCGTAGGTCCAACATTCTCAGAAGGGGATCTGACACTCCTACCCCTTCTGTTCCCAAAAGGACTGTCAGGGATACTGCCTGATTGAGGTGGAAAACAGACAACACCTTAAACAAAAACGAGGGCACCGGCCGTAAGACCACCTTTTCCCTGGAATCACAAGATATGGTTCCCTACATGACAGGACCTGAAGCTCTGAAATTCTTCTGGCCGAGCAGATGGCTACTTAAAACACCATGTTAGGTGTCAACTCCTTTAATGTGCAACTCTCCAAAGGCTCAAAAGGCGGTTCTGCCAAGACGGACAAGACCACATTGAGACTCCACGTGGGTACCACCGCCCACACCAGCAGCCGTACCTGTTTAACTGCTCTTGGAAACTGACTCACATCCGGGTGCGAGACTAAGGGCACCCCCCCCCCTAATTCTGCCTCTATAGCACACCAATGCTGCCACCTGCACCCACAAGGAGACACAGGACAACCCTTTGTCCATACCGGCTTGCAGAAAAGCTAGTAGAGCAGCTTTTAAACTAGATAATAGGGGAAAGCAGACAGTCGCCCAAGAGTGCATGGTTCGGAAGAATGTATCCTAGAAGGATACTACCAAAAGCAGAGAGGTTCTAAAAAAGAGTAAAAGTAGCCCAAATGCCCTCGAGTATGGAGAAGATAGAGCTTAAAGATCCCAAAATTACCCATGTCTACCAATAACCAAATTAATATGAATAAAATACAGTCTCTAAAATGCTTGTATGCAAATGCTAGAAGTCTAAAAAATAAGATGGGAGAGTTAGAATACATAGCACTAAATGAGAGGTTAGATATGACTGGAATATCAAAGACATGGTGGAAGGAGGACAACCAGTGGGACACAGTGATACCTGGGTACAAACTATATCGTAATGATAGAGCTAATCAAATTGGTGGAGGGGTTGCACTCTATGTTAGAGAGGGCATTGAGTCAGAAAGGATTAAAGTTTTGCAAGAAACAAAATTTGCTGTAGAATCTCTATGGATTGAAATTCCATGTAAAAAGGGGAAGGCGATGGCAGTGGGGGTGTACTATCGACCGCCTGGCCAGAATGAACAAATGGATGATGAAATGCTCAAAGAAATCAAGGAAGCTAACAAAAGTTATAGTGCAGTAATAATAATGGGTGATTTCAATTACCCCGGTATTGACTGTGTCAGTGTCACGGCAGGACATGCTAGGGAGATAAAGTTCCTAGATGAAATAAATGACTGCTTCTTCGAGCAGCTGGTTCATGAACCGACCAGAAGGGAAGCCATATTAGACCTAGTCCTTAGTGGAACACCAGATCTAGTGCAAGAGATAATGGTGTTGGGGCCACATGGCAACAGTGATCATAGCATGATCGCCTTTGTTTTAATTAGTGGAGGAGGAATAGTAAGGAAATCCACAGTACTACCTTTTAACTTTCGAAAGGGAGGCTATGATAAAATGAGGAAAATAGTTAAGAAAAACCTAAAAGGAGCAGCTGCAAAGGTTAAAAGACTTACATCAAGCTTGGGTGTTGTTGAAAAATACTATCTTGGAAGCCCAGACCAGCTGTATTCCACGCTTTAAGAAAAGTGGAAGGAAATCCAAAAAACTGCCAGCATGGTTTAAAGGTGAGGTCAGAGAGGCTGTTGCAAAAAAAGCATCTTTCAGGAAATGGAAAAAGAGCCAAACGATGAAACCTGGAAACAGCGCAAGCACTGGCAAGTCAAATGCAAGGCATTGATAAGGCAGGCAAAGGGAGACTTTGAGAAGAAGCTTGCTGCGGAAGCAAAAATGCAAAATAAAGACTTTTTCAAGTACATTCGTAGCAAAAAACCTGTGAGAGAGTCAGTTGGTCCATTAGATGATAGAGGGGTTAAAGGGGCACTAAGAGGCGACAAGGCGATAGCGGAGAGACTGAATGAATTCTTTGCTTCGGTCTTTACCGAGGAAGATGTAGGGATGTAACCCATGACTGAAGTGGTATTTAAAGGTGCGGAAGAATTGAAGGAAATATCGATACATCTGGAAGATGTATTACAACTATTAGATAAACTGAAGAGTAGCAAATCACCTGGGCCGGATGGTATACATCCAAGGTTGTTGAAAGAACTGAAATATGAGATTGCAGACCTGCTATTAGTAATCTGTGAACTATCATTTAAATCATCTCTAATACCTGAAGAATGGAGGATCGCCAATGTAACACCAATTTTTAAAAAGGGTTCCAGGGGTGATCCGGGAAACTACATACCGGTGAGCCTCACGTCAGTACTGGGAAAAATGGTAGAAACCATCATAAAGAATAAAATTACTCAACATGTAGATAGTCATGGCCTAATGGGAGACAGCCAACATGGCTTTAGACAAGGAAGATCCTGTCTTACTAATCTGTTATTTTTTTTGAAGGTATGAATAAACAAGTGGACAAAGGTGAGTCGGTTGATATAGTGTATCTGGACTTTCAGAAAGCCTTTGACAAGGTCCCTCATCAGAGACTTTTGGCAAAACTAAAGACTCATGGGATAGGAGGCAGTGTACTACTGTGGATCAGGAACTGGTTAAAAGATAGAAAGCAGAGGGTAGGGCTAAATGGCCAATTTTCCCAATGGAGAAAGGTGAATAGTGGTGTACCCCAGGGATCTGTGCTGGGTCCGCTGCTTTTTGACATATTCATAAATGACCTCGAAAGTGGAATAACGAGTGAGGTTATCAAATTTTCAGATGACACAAAACTATTTAAAATTGTTAAATCCCAAGAGGATTGTGGAAAATTGCAAGAGGATCTTGATAAATTGGAAGATTGTCCACATTAAATTTCATCTGCCATTTTGATGCCCAAGTGCAAAGTTATGCATCTAGGGAAGAACAACCCAAACTATGGTTACACGATGCAAGGTTCCACATTAGGAACCACCACCCAGGAAAAAGATTTAGGCGTCATTGTGGATAACATGTTAAAACCCTCGGCCCAGTGTGCAGCGGCGGCCAAGAGAGCAAATAGAATGCTAGGTATCATAAGGAAAAGAATGGAAAATAAAACAAGAGATATTATAATGCCTCTATATCTTTCCATGGTGAGACCGCACCTTGAATATTGTGTGCAATTCTGGTCGCCGTATCTTAAAAAGGATATAGCGATATTAGAAAAGGTTCAGAGAAGAGCCACCAAAATGGTAAAGGGGATGGAAGGATACTCCTATGAAGAAAGGCTAAAAAGGTTAGGGCTCTTTAACCTGGAAAACAGACGGCTGAGGGGAGATGTGATAAACGTCTATAAATTAATGAACAGAGTGGAACGGGTAAACGTAGATCGATTGTTTACGCTATCAGAATATAGAAAGACTAGGGGACATGCAATGAAGCTACAAGGTATACTATTTAAGCTAATAAAAGAAAATATTTTTTCACTCAACGTGTAATCAAACCCTGGAATTTGTTACCGGAGGATGTAGTAAAGGCTGTTAGTGTAGCTGGGTTTAAAAAAAGGTTTGGGCAAGTTCCTGGAGGAAAGGTCCATAAACCATTATTAAGAAGGGACCCAGGATATCAATGCTTGACTCAGTACAAGCATTGTGGAACCTGTGTCTTTTGGGGAAACTGCTAGGTACGAATGACCTAGATTGGCCACTGTTGGAAACAGAATACTGGGCTTGATGGACCTTGGTCAGACCCAGTATGGCATATCTTATGTTCTTATGTTCCAGTACTAAGCACCGCATAGCAGAACAACCCTGAGTCGCACACCACTGCTCAAACACTCGCCATATGCAGATATACGCCAGGGACGTGGACCATTTCCAGGTCTTCAACAACATTGTTACTACCACCGGCACGTACCCTCTTTTTTTTTTTTAAGCAGCGCCTTTTCAAGAACCAATCCACCTACACCATGGGACCTTGGGTCAACAGATCCTCCCAGACTGGAAGACAACACGGTCCTTGGGCCGCCAACCAAACCAGGTCCGCATACCATAGCCGCCTTGGCCAGTCGGGGTAATGAGGATCACCAGTCCATGCGCCTCTATCCTCTGCACTACTCGACCTATCATGGCCCAAGGAGAGAACACATACAACAGCCCTTCCTCTGGCCATGGCTGGACACGCCTCGAGGCCCTCTAACATGTGTTCCTTCCTCCTGCTGTAGAACCGCGACACCTTGGCCGATTTGTATGTCACCATGAGATCTATTATGGGCTGTCCCCAGCATCGCACCACCTGCCCATTCCGCAGGGTCGATCCACACTCTGCTGAGATAGTCCGCTTCCATGTTCTCTCACCCAGCCACGTGTGCTGCAGACAGAACTAACAAGTGGGCCTCTGCCCAAGCCATTAAGGGGGGGGGGGTCGACTTCCTCTTCTAGCTATGCACTGCCCATACCCCCTTGTCGGTTTATGTACGCTACCGTCTTTGTGTTGTCCGAAAACACCCGCACTGCTTTTCCACTGACCAGATCCTGAAAACTCTGTAGTGCTAGAAACACTGCTCTCAACTCCAGAAGGTTTAAGAACCACCGTGCCTCTTCCACAGACCCTGTGCAAACCAGCCCTCGCAATGTGCTCCCCAGCCCCCTAAGCTGGCATCTGTCATGAGACTCACCCAGTGCAGGACCTCCACTGACATACCCCACTGGAGCATATCAGACCGCAGTCACCACTGGAGTGCTCTGCATGTCTCTTCTGGACATGACAACCTGTGGCACAGGGAGTGTACCCGCGCTGACCACCTGCACAACAACAACACCCTTTGCAATGGTCTCATGTGCGTTTGAGCCCAAGGGACCATCTCTATGAACGAAGCCATGGAGCCCAACACCTGCTAGTACTGCCACGCCATCGGTGCCGATGTCCTTAGGAAGTGCCGAATCTGCTACTGCAGCTTGTGCATCCTCGAGACGGGTAATGACACCCTTCCAACATCCATCTGGAATCGAGTGCCAAGGTATTCCAAATCTTGCGATGGAACAATTTGACTCTTGGCAAAATTGACTATCCAATCGAGGCTTTGCAGAAAGACAATGACCAATGCCATCACCGTTGTGCTCCTCCCGCGACTTTGCCCTTATGAGCCAATTGTCGAGGTATGAATGGACTAGAATGCCTTCTCGCCATAGCCAAGCTGCCACTACCATCATGACTTTGGTGAAAGTACGAGGGGCGGTTGCAAGCCCAAAGGGCAACACTTGGAATTGGAAATGCCCATCTGGCACCGCAAACCGAAGGTACCGCTGGTGTTCTGCCCAAATCAGGCTATGAAGGTTAGCCTCTGTGAGGTCGAGGGATGTCAGGAACTCCCCTTTTCACACCGCCACTATCACCGACCTCAGTGTCTCCATGTGAGAGTGTGGTACTCAAAGAGTTCAATTTACATGCTTTAGGTCTATAAAGGAGCAAAAGGTCCCTTCCTTCTTTGGCACCACAAAGTAAATGGACTATCAACCACAGCTGCGCTGGTCGTGGGGCACCTCTAACCACAGCCACAGTTCGCGCAACCGTTTCAGAGTGTCCTGCACCGCCTTTTGCTTCACCAGCGCCTTGCAGGTGGAATTGACAAAGGTGTCTCATAGGGGCCGTGCGAACTTCAAGGCATAGCCCTCTCTGATGATCTCCAACACCCATCAGTCGGTCGTGATCTAGGACCAGGCATCATAAAACTCCCGTAGACAATCCCCCCCACGGGAACCAAGGCCGCCTGGCCCAACCGCGTTTCATTGTGGTTTCTTAGAAGCAGTCGAGGCAGATGAGTAAAAGCCTCTCCCTGCACCTCGAAATGATGGCCCTCTCGCTGGGAAGTGACCCCGCTGATAAGGAGCGAACCTCGGAGACCAAAGTCTCCGAAACTCTCTTGGTTGACCCCTCCCGTAACTGGAATGGCACCCCACCTTCTGCTTGTCCTTCGGCAACCGTCCTCTCTGTCTCCCCCAGATCCTTAACCAGTTTCTCTAGATTTTCTCCAAAGGAGGAGCTTCCCCCAGAACGGGAACTTGCTCAGCCTTGGCTTGGAGGCCACATCCACTGACCAATTGCAGATCCATAAATACCACCTCCCCACCACCACCAAGGACATTCCCTTGGACAAGCATCTAATAAGATCACAGAAGGCATCCACTGAAACTCCACTCCAGTTTCTACCTTTGCCGCCTCCAGTGCACAATCCAGCTCTGCCTCCAACTCCCCTGGACCCACCAGAGACAAGCCCTGGCTACATAGGCCCCACACTGCGACGACTATAACAAAGCATAGATTCAAATGCTTGTCTCAGTATGGTTTCCAACTTACGGTCCTGCACATCCTTGAAAGCCGCACTTCCCTCAACTGGAATTGTAGTCTTCTTGGTAATGGCTGACACTGGGCTTTAAACTGGGGATGGGTGAAGAAAGCCCCCAGGTAGGTGAAAGCCCCCAGGTAGATGATACCCATTTCCATAAAGGTATTTAATGTAACAGGGGTAACATATGGAAAGCAGTGTGTATAAATTGCCCATAGCATGGGAAATAAAATCCCTGATGTTGAAGCTTTGGTGGGAGTGGCTGACTTGGCTTTAGTGGCAGTTACAGAAACATGGTTCACAGAAAACCATGACTGGGATGTAACTTTACCTGGCTATACTTTATTCAGAAAGGACAGGGTAGGAAGAAGGGGAGGAGTGGCACTATATGTAAAAACTACTATTAAAGCTTTGGAATTACAGAGCTTAAAAGGGAGAGAGGAGGCATTGTGGGTTAAACTAGAAAGAGGGAAAGAGAAATCTATTTGCATTGGTGTGATATACAAACCTCCCTCACAGGAGGAAGAGGTGGACAGAGTTAATTGAAGACATACGCAGCATTGCTAGGAAAGGGGAAGTGCTACTGATAGGAGATTTCAATATGCCAGATGTTGATTGGCACATTCCTGCTGCAGTATCATCTAGAAGTAAGGAGATCCTGGATTCTCTACAGGGAGAACTATTCAGGCAATTGGTAACAGACCCCACACGTGCAGGGGCCATACTGGACTTGGTGCTTATTTGGTGAAAGTGTTTCTGATGTTGTAGTGGGAGATCATTTTGCATCCAGTGATCACCAGATGGTGTGGTTCAGTATTAGGACTAGGGCTATTAGAATCCATTCAAAGGTGAGGATCTTAGACTTTAGGAAGACTAACTTTGCGAAGATGGGCCAATACCTCAGGGAGTCATTAGTGGGATGGGAACAGCTGGGGGATGTAGAAAAACAGTGGGCAAAACTGAAAGGGCATATTTTAAGGGCAACCAACCTTTTTGTTAAAATGGTAAATAAAAGGTAAAAGGAAAAGGAGACCACTATGGCTTTCGAAAGAAGTAGCTGAAAAAGTGAAGAAAAAGAGGGAGGCCTTCATGAAATACAAGAGATCACAGAGAGAGGAAGACAGGCATCTATATTTGGAAAAACTTAGAGAAGCTAGCAAAGTAGTCAGGAAGGCAAAGATTCAAAAGGAGGAGGAAATAGCCAATGCAATAAAATGGGGGTATAAGATGTTTTTCAGATATGTTAGTGAGAAGAGGAAGGGCAAAAGTGGTATTGTCAGACGCAAGGGTTCAGGGGAGGAATATGTAGAAGCTGATAAGGAAAAAGCAGAATTGCTTAACAAATATTTCTGTTCTGTGTTCACAGATGAAGAACCAGGAGACGGACCTCAGAAAACACCCACAAACAGGAACAGAAGTGAGGGACATCTTGAACAATTGTCAGAAGACTCTGTTCGTGAGAAACTAGCTCAACTTAAAGTAGACAAAGCGATGGGACCGGATGGGATACACCCTAGAATACTGAGGGAACTTGGGAACGTTCTAGCAGCTCCACTGACTGACCCTTTCAATGCCTCGTTGGAGTCGGGAGTGGGGCCAAAGGACTGGAGAGAGGCTCATGTGCTGCCTTTACACAAAAGCGGAAGTAAGGATGTGGTCGAAAACTACAGGCCAGTTAGTTTAACTTCGGTGGTGAGTAAATTATTGGAAACGCTGCTGAAAGAGAAAATAGTGAGGTTTCTGGAGTCCAGCGGATTACAGGATCCGAGGCAGCATGGATTCACCAGAGGCAGGCCTTGTCAGACAAATCTGATTGATTTCTTTGACTGGGTGACCAGGGACCGAGGGAGAGCCCTAGATGTGGTGTATTTAGATTTCAGTAAAGCCTTTGACACTGTTCCTCACAGGTGACTTATAAACAAACTGAGCATCCTAGGGATGGACCCTAAAGTTACTGCTTGGGTTAGAAATTGTTTGGGTGGGAGGCAACAAAGAGTACAGGTAAATGGAGCTCTCTCTGAGGAGAAGGATGTTACCAGTGGTGTGCCCCAGGGATCTGTCCTTGGTCCGATTCTTTTTAACATCTTTGTTAGTGATATAGCAGAAGGGCTGTCGGGTAAGGTTTGCCTCTTTGCGGATGATACCAAAATCTGCAATAGAGTAGACACCCAGGAAGGTGTAGATAACATGAGGAGGGATCTAGCTAAGCTTGAAGAATGGGCTAGAATTTGGCAGCTGGCATTTAATGTTAAAAAATGTAAGGTCATGCATTTGGGCTGCAGCAATCCAAGGGAGCAATATAGTATAGGGGGTGAAGTACTTTTGTCCACTAAAGAAGGGTGGGACCTAGGCGTGGTTGTGTCTGATGATCTTAAAGTAGCTAAACAGGTAGAAAAGGCGACGGCAAAAGCTAGAAGGATGCTTGGGTGCATACGGAGAGGAATGGCTAGCAGAAAAAAAGGAGGTGATAATGCCTCTGTATAAGTCTTTGGTGCGACCTCATTTGGAGTATAGTGTGCAATTCTGGAGACCGCACCTTCAAAAGGATGTGAACAGGATGGAGTCGGTGCAGAGGGTGGCTACTAAAATGATTAGTGGTCTTCATTATAAAGCATATGAGGACAGACTGAAGGATCTTAAATATGTACACCTTAGAGGAAAGGCGGGATAGAGGTGATATGATTGAGATGTTTAAATACCTCCGTGGCATAAATGTTCAGGGAGAGAGCCTCTTTCAATTGAAAGCAAGTTCTGCTACGAGGGGACATGGGATGAGGGTGAAGAGAGATATATTTCCGCACATCACTCCTGAATCTTTCTTTACGGAAAGAGTAGTGGATCCGTGGAATAGTCTCCCAGTGGAGGTGGTAGAGATGAGGACAGTAACTGAATTCAAAAAAGCATGGGACAAAACACAGGAGGATCTCTAAAGGTAAAAAGGGGACTGTTGTAGTTGTTGATATGGAAGGACAGACTAGATAGGCCCTGTGGTCTTTTTCTGTCGTCATATTTCTATGTTTCTATCTACCTTGTGGGCCCGGAAGAGCTCTCTCTCTCAATCTGGTATGGGGTAAAGCCTAGACATCGCCTGCGTACCCTAAGCGGTCCTTCAGGAATATCCCACTCCTCCTGAATCATCCGCCACACCAGCCTATGGACTGAGAACATCTTCTGCATTTCTCTCACCACCTGGAAGAGAGAGAGTCCTCCGACGACTCCTCCTTCTCTGGCGCCTCTGTGCGAATCATTTAAAATCTTGACCAACTGTGCTATCAATGCTGCCAGTTCCTCTCGGAACAGACGGACGATGCGCAAATCCTCAGCCTGCAGTATCTCCCCTTCTAACTCTGAGTCCCACTCCTCTTCCTTAGAACCTCCGGAGGAGGAGGACTCCATCCAGGAGTCGCCTTCTACTAGCCACTTGCTGGGCCCAGCTGCTCCTCACTCTCTTCTAGCAACCAGTCCTTGCCCGCAGGCCACTTTCCAAGGAAGCTTTGTCTCCTCACTCACTCGCTGCTTCAAGCAAAATGCCTTGTGCAGGAACAGCACAAACTCCGGAAAGAAGCCCGCTGGAGAACCCCCTCCCCCCCCCCTCTGGGGCCCTCCCTTTAGTCACTATCTTGCTCTTAGCCTTGTGGCCCTTGGCAGTGGTGGGAACTCCCCAGTCACCTCTCACCGCTGGTACAGAAGCTGCTGAGGATGCTGCCGCCACCTCTGTGCTCCTACACTCTGCCACCTGCATGGGAGACCTGACTGGGCTGCCCTCCCACAGACACGCTTCTACTAATCTTGACTCTGACTCACAACCCTGGCAGAACCCAGCCTGTGACACTGCTCCTCTGCGTGACCTACATGCCACACAGGTCAGTTTGGCAGGCATCATTTAAGTTTGCACTGGGGGGGGTTTGGGGTTTTTTTTTGTTTTTTGTTTTGTTTTTGTTTTTTTTACACACACCTCTGCACACTCCTGGGAATGCTTTGAACTGTCCTGAACTGCTCTTGTTAAGGAAGCTCTCACCAACCTCAATGGAGATGCAAATCTGCCAGAGAAACCTAAACAAACTCCATTTCACTTCACTGCTCTGCACCAAGATGGCCGCTGTCACAACATGGCTCCCCGAGGTTGCCAGCCCTGCTTGCTGAGCTGCCTTTGGCGGGAAAAAGCTCTCCGCTACTCAGTCCCCCCTTGGGACATAGGCTCCGAAGGAAATATGCAGAAATGAAGCCTCTGGTCTCCCCAAGGCGTGAGGACTCCTCCCCTGCTTCCATACACGGCCCCGGAGTCACCACACCCATGTAACCTGCCCCGGACAGTAAGAGCAGCCTCTTCCCTGCTTACCGCCAATGTTCCTAGTTCACTGCTCGTTTCACTGCTCACCATAGTCTCCCCCCTCAGGAAAGATATGCAATGCAGCTGGATCACTTGCTCACCGGTGCCTTGGCTCCAGAACCGCACCAACAACTTACAGCAATGGACTGAAGCCCTAGTCCTGCTGTATGTGATCCTGCAGTGCTTTTTTTTTTTTTTTTTTTGGCTGATCTCAAATTTTAAAAAACCTCCAACTGAGCTAACCAATCTTTCAATGAGTCCTAGCCCTTGGGATTCACGTCTCTCCAGCTGCTTGGAGACTGAGATACTCAAGGCTGTGGGAAGAGTCAGCTGTAACCTTATGGGAGTATCATGAAGTCATGACATGCTCAGTCTCCAAGCTGCTGGGAAGGCATGAATACTCAGAGGATGAAAAGTAACTAAAATCTTATAAGACAATACTTCTGCAACTTGTGCCAACAGCCTCATGAGAACAAAGACCTTAGATCCCCACAACTTGTCCTGGAGGTCAAGGAACCTTAGCTTCTCCCCCAAGATCCTTCACCAGATTCTCTAGCGCATCCCCCAAAGGTGAAATTTACCTGCTAATTTTCGTTCCTGTAGTCCTTCCAGTCCAGTCCAAACAAATGGTTATAACCGCTAACCAGCAGGTGAAAACTAAGAAAACACGCTTGAAACATTATAAATAGCCTATTTCCTCTGGGCTCAGTCAGTATTTTGGAAAATCACAAAGCAGAAAAACGGAAGCAACAGAATCCAACACATCCATCTCCGCCAGGAGCCCCAAACGAGGAGCTCCAAAACCCAGGATAAAGATCAATGTCAAGTGAAAGCCTTGTACCCCAATGCTGCACTCCACAGAGACATAGGGAGACCCCCATGCAGTCCATCTGCTGCCCGGGAAGATGACCACCCTGGTCACCTTCTCCAACCACTAACACAATCTGCCACAATTCTGTGGTTAAGTCCTCTTAAAATTTTAATTTTTTATCTTTTCTAAGTGTATCACCTCACAATAGGCAAGACAGCCAGACACACACATACATCGAAGCACGCGTGCACACATGCCAACTAAAAATCTAAAATACTGCGCTACAGAGCTAAAACACAGAGTGGGTCCTGGACTGAATGGGAGGGACTACAGGAAAGAAAATTAGCAGGTAAGGTTTGAATTTCACCTTTCAGGGTGTCCCTCCAGTCCAGTCCAAACAAGTGGGACGTAACAGAGCAGTACTAACATAGGGTGGGCACCGACAGCCCAGCTCACAGCACTCGCTCCAAAAACTGGGCATCCTGCCGTGCCTGAACATCCAGGCGATAATGCCACAAAAAGGAATGCAGAGGACCAGGTGGCCGCCCAACAGATGTCCAGTGGAGGAACCCTCCCCACTTCCACCCAGGAAGAGGCCTGGGCTCTCATCAAGTAGGCCAACAGGCCCACCGGCGCCTGCCTGCCTTGCAAAAGATAAGCAGAGGCTATCACTTCCCAGATCCAACAAGCAATAGAAACCTTCGAGGCTGCCTCCCCCTTCCGAGGGCCCCCAAACAGTACAGTCGCTCATAGAGGTAAAATGACGGTCACCAACAGGTAATGCTTTAGAACCCTATGAACATCCAGTTTAGAGAGAAGGGAAGTCTCTGGTGAATCCCGCTGTCCTGAAAAAGATGGGAAAAGCAGACATCTGATTGAGATGAAAGTCCGACACCACCTTGGAAGGAAGGAAGAAAGTAAGAAAGAACAGTCCACAGGACCACCTTCTCCTTGGAAAAGACTAGATAAGGCTCTTTGCAGGACAAGGCCTGCAGATCCAATATCCAACGGAGCAGAACAAATGGCCACCAAAAATACTTTACCTTCAGGGTCAAGTCCTAGAGTGAAGCCCCCCAAAAGGGGTTCGAACGGAGGAGCGCTCAAGGCCGACAGAACAAAGTTGAGATCCCACACCGGGACCAATGGACAGCTCAGGGGCCAGAGGTGCATGACTGCCTGCAAAAAACAAATACCAGTGTGTGAGACCAAGAGCACCCCCCTGCACTACCCCAAAAGCACACCAGGGCTGCTACCTGGATCTGCAACAAGCAGAGGGCCAGGCCTGCAGAAACCCCAGAATAGCCAACACCAGCACTCCAAGGGGGCGCTTGTTGCACTCCATGCACCAGGCCTCCAGAAGCTGCCAAACACACACAGAGGCCAAAGAAGTAGAATGCCACCACGCCTGCAACAGGGTCTCAGAGATCTGAGGAGAACAGCCCTGGCACCTCAGCCATGCCCTTTCAAGACCCAGGCCATAAGCGAGAAACAATCCACCGTCAGCATGCACAGCTGTCCCTGCGTATGCAGGTCTGGGACAGTCAGTAACTAGAAAGGCTCATCCACTAGGAGACGCACCAGGACCGCATACCACAGCCTGCAAGGCCAGTCGGGGGCTAATCAGCAGCATTCTCCCCAGATATGCCTCTATGCGCTGCAAAACCCGCCCTATCAAAGGCCAGGGTGGGAAGACATACAGCAGCTCCACTTTTGGCCACTGCTGCATGAGATATTTGGACATTGGGGATTTCCTGCGACTGAAGAAGCGGAAGGCTTTAATGTTCTCCTGCCGCGCCATCAGGTCCATCGCTGTGGTTCCCAGCTGAGCCACTAGGAACTGAACACTCCCTCTTGAGGGGGACTACTCCCCCGGGTCCAGGGTATGGCAACTAAGATAGTCCGCCTGAATGTTCAGCACCTGGGCCACACGTGCCACCGAGAGAGCCACCAGATGGATCTCTGCCCACTGCAGGAGCAGGATCACCTCCGCCGCCACCTGCGAGCTCCAGGTACTGCCCTGATGGCTGAAGTAAGCCACCATGGTGGTATAGTTCAACAGGATCCGTACTACCCTGTTCTGTATGAGGAGCAGAAATGTCTTGAGTGCCAACCATACCACTCTGGTTTCCAACCAGTTGATGGGCCACTGGCCCTCCTCGGCCTACTATCAACCAGCAGTGACCACCTCCCCCAGACAGGTTAGCATCCATGGCAACCACCACCCAGTCTGGGGGTTCCAGCAGCATTGCCACTCTTAGATTCATCGGGACCAGCCACCAGCAGAGGCTGCCCCTCACCGGCTTCAACAATAGCAACCGAACTGCTATTGAGTGAAGGAGAGGCGACCAACAAGCACAGGAGATGCACTTAAGTGGCTGCATGTGCAGGCGGGCCCACAAGGCCGCCATGAAACCCAGCGCCTGGAGTTAGTCCCATGCCTGGGAGGGAGGGGCACAAGGTGAGCGGCAGAGGCATGCACTTGTGTCTGCAGCTTCTCCACCCTGCCCTCAGGGAGTTAGACCATGCACCTGATGGTGTTGAAGCGAGCTCCCAGATATTCCAGGGACTGTGAGGGCTACAGCTGGTTTTTGGTGTAATTGACTATCCTGCCCAGCTCCTGGAGACAATGGACCACTGTGCCGTCGAGCGCTGGCTCTCCTCAAAGGATTTCCCCCAAATCAGCCAATCAGCCAGGTATGGGCGCACCAAGATGTCCTGCTTCCAGAGGTGAGCTACCACCATCACGATCTTCATGAATACACGTGGGGCCGGGGCCAGGGCCAGGGCCACGGCCATCCCAAAGGGCATTGCCTGGAACTGAAAGTGTCCCTGGGAACTGCAAAGCACAAATAATGCTGGTGGCTTCACTCTCACTGGGATATGAAGGTAAGCCTCAGTGAGATCCAAGGAGGTAAGAAACTCGCCCTAGTGTGCCACCACAACCACCAATCGCAAGGTCTCTATGCAGAAGTGGAACCCGGAAGGTGTTTTGAACCCCCTTCAGGTCCAGAATGGGCTGCCAGGACCCCTCCTTCTTGGGAACCACAAAGTAGATGGCGTATCTTCTGGATCCGGAGTACTGGAACCACTGCAGCAAGCTGCACCAAACATTCAAATGTCTCCTCCATGGCCCACAGCTTCCGAGTGCACCCGCAGGGAGATAACATGAAGAGTTCAGCCAGGAGCCAGGCAAACCCGAGGGTGTAGCCCTGCTAATAACCTTCAAGACCCAGGCATCGGATGGGATCTGGGCCCAGGCAGGAAGAAAGCGCCACAGGCGACCACTCACTGGTGTCCCTGCACCCCCATTGCGAGGGAGCCAAAGAGGCAGAGGTAAAGCCTTGGCCACCTGGCACCCCCCCTCAAAAGGAGAATCACCCCCTGGAGAAAGTGGGTACAATGGGAATTAGCCACCCAAGAGGGGCAAAACCACCAAACATCCCTGCCACGACCCCTAAAGGGGTCACCTCAGCCCTTGGGCTTGTCCTCCAGTAATCTCAGCATTTTGGTCTCACCCAGGGACTTCAACTTTTCCAAATCCTCCCCAAACAGCAACATGCCCACAAAGGGGAGCTTGCTGGACCACATCCGCACAGCCACAGGAGGCATTGGGCAGCCACCACAGTGGCTATGCTGTTAGTGGAGACCCACAGCAGGTCAAAGCAGGTCCACCAAATAGGCAGCCCCAGACTCCAGTCTCGCGTCCAGAGCCCTACCTTCTCCTCTGAGCCGGCCTCTTGTGAACCCTGTGACCAGCGAAAGCAGGCCCGAGCCACAAAGATTTCACAGTGCCTAGCAGGCCCAGGGCCAACACCTCAAAAGCCTGTTTGAGGAGTGCCTCTATGCACCGGTCCTGCGGGTCCTCGAGAGCCGCATCATCCTCCACCAGGATGGTGGCCTTGCGAGTGACTGCCACTGCCACCACAGCATCCACCTTGGGAAGGCGCAGCTTCTCCCTCTCCTCCAGTGGAATAAGGTAGGACAGAGCCATGCTGCACCTTACCTGAAGGCCCGTATTAGGAGTATTCCACTCAAGCATGTCCCCGAGCATCCTGTGCACTAGAAAGGTCTGAGAGAGCTTATGAATCCCTTCCATGAGAGGCTCCACGCTAAACTCCGGGTCCAGCAGATCCAGCTCCATGATCCTCAGGATTGCAAGAGCCTCAGAAATCAAGGCTGGGAGCTTGTCCAGATGAAAGATTTGAACAGCAGAAGGATCTTCAGGACCCAGGATCTCCCCTTCCTCCAGGTCCTCCTGGAGCTGCTCAAGGAAGTCCCCAGGGGGGACTTCAAAGGGGTCCAAGGAGTCAGAGACCATGGAGCCAAAATCCTGCTCCACTTCCACGCAATCCCTTCTGGGCCACTTACCCCCGTCCCAGTCCCAAAGGGGCATGGAGTGAGTACTCTTCTGTGCTCTGCTTCATCAGATACGTCCGATGTAGCAAGAGCACAGATTCAGGAGAAAAAGGGCACAGTCCTGGCCATCCCTATACAACCTGACCTGCTGGGACCCGGTCCCACACCAAAATCTTGCATTGCAAGCCGCCCCCGAGAACCCAAAACAGACGCAGACGTCTGTTGTAAGGAATCCAAGATGGCCTCCACAGTGCCCAGCATGCTGTTCTCATAAAAGTTGGGGGCTTTCCATTGCATCCCTGAAGCACTTAGCAGCATCTTCCCTTGATTTTCAACAGCTGTGGCAGAGCTCGACAGCTGCCGTAAAGCACACTCTAGCCACGATACATAAGGCCACATGAATACTGTCTCCCAGGAAAAAAAACAAGCAAACAGACAACCCTGGAGCTGCAGTTGGACTTACCCGGGTGCCCCTCTCCCGTGGGGGCCGGCACCACCAGACCCTCCACGTCGATCTGCATGGAGTGCCTCTGGTCTTGGCTCTTTTTTTTTTTTTGGACTTGGAGGCAGAGGCAGCAAACCTGGCACAAAGCTTTCACCTCTGGCCCCTCCCAAGAGCTGGGGAGAGGTTAAAGAGAGAGCACTATCAGAGGGAGTTTCTGGGGGAGAGTGGAGGAGGGTCCTGGATCCTCCGGGTTCTGCACCCCAAGCCAAATCGGCCCACTGACCAAGGCCTCACAGTCCTCAACTGGCTATGCTGCAGACTGAGAAAATACTGATAAGCCCAGAGGACATAGTCTATTTATACTGTTTCAAGAGAGTGTTTTCTCAGTCTCCACCTGCTGGTTGGTAGTCATAACCCGCTTGTCTGGACTGGAGTGGAGAGATGCCCTGGAAACAGCAGTTTACCCATGAAGGGGCATTTACCTAGTTGGGACTTAAAAGCTACATCTGCTGACCAGTTATACAACCACTGAAAGTGACAAGCCATAATCACAGAGGACATTCTTGGCAGAGGCCCTCACCAAGTCATACAACACATCGGCCAAAAAAAGCTGATCCCAACTCCAACTGTGACACCTCCAACAACAATCCAGTGAGCTCTTGAACAACCTTCAGCACTGCAAGCTCAGAGGAGCTATCATGATGGCTCTTCCCACCAAAATCCCGTTGAGGGGTCCGATCCATGGCCCCTACTGGTGCTCCTGCAACCGTTTTCTCTGCTCCGGTGTGAAAAATCCACTTCTCCGTGATATGGCTCGCCTTGCAGCCATGGCAGAAACCAAAACCAACAACTGGCTCCAGCAGCTGCTATGGGTCGTACAGACTGCCTGGGTCATTGCTATAACAAGGGCCCCAGTGAAGTTAAGAGCTGAGCCAGCAAATACCTTCACTGCTCTGTTAGTTGAACCCAGACTGCACAGGAGCCTATGCCACCTCCATCTGCTGAAGACTAAGAAATAATGGTGAGAAGTGGCTGCACAGGACCCTTAGAAGATGACAAACCAGCAGTTCTCCTCAACCTCCTTCTGCTGGTAGAAGGCATAAACCCACAGATCTGATCTGGACTGGAGGAACAATGAGGAAAGTAGTGTTGGTTATCTCTAAAAAGGTGTATTGCATACATAGAGGAATTGATCAGACACACTACTACTACTTATCATTTATAACACGCTGTTAGGTATATGCAATGCTGTACTAATACACAAGACTGTTTCTGCTCTAGAGAAAAGACCGAGTCCACCAACTCTGGATGCTCACCAGCCACTGTCTGTGGTTCTGAAATTCATGCTCCCTTAGTCTTAAGATTTGCACTTCCCGATGGGAGACAATAATAGCCATGGTTTCCACCGAAACCCTTAGAACCGAAGGCCCAGATGAATCTACCACCGCCTCCATGAGCACTCCGGACAAGGATCACTCTAAAAACCTACCCTGTCTACAACAAAACCGGCAAACCCCAGCCGCCGACAAACTGCAGCTTCCGGAGCACTCAGCACAAGCAGGTAACGCTGATGGCATGCACACTGCACCACAACGGAACCTCCACAGTGCCCACCCCAAGAGCCAACGATTGACAAACACCTCCACATGCAGAGGAAACAAACACCCACAAGGCCTTACCATGCAATCAGAAGAAGCAACAAGGTCCTGGGAAGCAGATTATTGCTCTCTGCCGTCAGCCCTCTTTACCCGCAGAAGCCAGGGTGAGACAGCCGTGAAGCACAGAACTCTAGGGGGTGGGGGACAGAGGAAATCCAAGCATCATTGGATTCCCAGCTAGGAGGGGAAAGGGACCTGGGGCACCCAGGTGATTTAACGCCTGGCTTGTCCTAATCCCAGCTAGGAACCATATCCAAAAGCCTGCCCTGCAAACAGGGCCAGCCCTTACTACTTAAGAACATAAGATAAGAACATAAGATATGCTATACTGGGTCAGACCAAGGTCCATCAAGCCCAGTATCTTGTTTCCAACAGTGGCCAATCTAGCAGTTTCCCCAAAAGACACAGGTTCCACAATGCTTGTACTGGGTCAAGCATTGATATCCTGGGTCCCTTCTTAATAATGGTTTATGGACCTTTCCTCTAGGAACTTGTCCAAACCTTTTTTAACCCAGCTACACTAACAGCCTTTACTATATCCTCCAGTAACAAATTCCAGAGTTTGATTACACGTTGAGTGAAAAAATATTTTGTTATTAGTCTTAAATAGTTTACCCTGTAGCTTCGTTGCATGTCCCCTAGTCTTTCTATATTCTGATAACGTAAACAATCGATCTACGTTTACCCGTTCCACTCTGTTCATTAATTTATAGACTTCTATCATATCTCCCCTCAGCCGTCTCTTTCCCAGGTTAAAGAGCCCTAACCTTTTTTAGCCTTTCTTCATAGGAGTATCCTTCCATCCCCTTTACCATTTTGGTGGTTCTTCTCTGAACCTTTTCTAAAATCGCTATATCCTTTTTAAGATACGGCGACCAGAATTGCACACAATATTCAAGGTGCGGTCTCACCATGGAACAATATAGAGGTATTATAATATCTTTTCTTTTAATTTTCCATTCCTTTCCTTATGATACCTAGCATTCTATTTGCTCTCTTGGCCGCTGCTGCACACTGGGCCGAGGGTTTTAACATGTTATCTACAATGATGCCTAAATCTTTTTCCTGAGTGGTGGTTCCTAAATGTGGAACCTTGCATCGTGTAACCATAGTTTGTTTTGTTCTTCCCTAGGTGCATAACTTTGCACTTGTCCACATTAAATTTCATCTTCCATTTTGATGCCCAGTCTTCCAATTTATCAAGATCCTCTTGCAATTTTCCACAATCCTCTTGAGTTTTAATAACTTTAAATAGTTTTGCGTCATCTGCAAATTTGATAACCTCAGTCATTATTCCCTTTTCCAGGTCATTTATGAATATGTCAAAAAGCAGCGGACCCAGCACAGATCCCTGGGGTATACCACTATTCACCTTTCTCCATTGGGAAAATTGACCATTTAGCCCTACCCTCTGCTTTCTATCTTTTAACCAGTTCCTGATCCACAATAGTACACTGCCTCCTATCCCATGACTCTTTAGCTTTGCCAAAAGTCTCTGATGGGAGACTCTTCTCCTGCTCTGGAAATAAGAGGAATCCCAGCCTGTGCGAGCCCTGTTGCCTCCTGAAGAATTGCTCCTCATCAGATTCAATTACTTTTATGATTATTTTATTTTGTTTTCTCTGCTAAACTTTGTCCAAGCACGCTCCTCTAGTGTTGTCCACCACGCAGAATCTCTCCGCTCAGCTGTTGAGGACCAAGAGAATGGATTCTGGATGTGAAGAGGGAGCTCTTATACTGGATAGTTAGAATCCAGACATGCTCAGTCCTCAGCAACTGTTGGATGGAGATTACCTAAGCGTAAGTGGATGGCCTGGAGGAATGATAAGGAAACTCCAGTGAAAGTCTCAAGACACTGCAGACTACAATATTTGCACTGGAGTTCCTGCTTACACAGCTTAAACCCAATAACAGCCATATAACTGCACAACACTTGCAGAGGTACAGCGGGTCTTTGTTTCTGCACTTCAGCTGCAATAACCTCTATATCAAATCTCTGCTAAACACGCGTTCTCTGGAGATATTCACAGCAGGTGGGTGGAAAGTGTCTAGTTTATTACTGCAGAGTAAAGCTCATCTGCCCGCCCTCCCTCCCACACACAGACAGACAGACACATACTTCACTAGTGGACATCCAGCACTAATGAGGAGACCTGTGTAGCAAAGGAGGGCAACGGACAACATATGAAGCACTAGATGTGCAACAATTGAAAATTAAAAAAAAAAAACACTCAGTAAAATGGGAAAACACTTTGGGTACCAGGCCTTGACAAAATTTCTTGGAATCAAGGAGTCAGCTTAAAAATGTAGGAGCCATCCACCAAGACCTAGATCACACACACACCCCTCCCCTAAAAAGGAGGATATCACAGTTCCTTTTTTAGAATCCAATTTACAATTATTTTTCCTTTTCCTGTACAAAATAAGAAAAAAAAAATTAACAACTTTGATGTACTAATGCACAGTGCCAACAGAAAGTAGTGACCCTTCTCTTCTCCTCCCATCACCCCCAACAAGTACGGTGTTAGCAGCATACTGATGACCCTTTTATATTTGCACGGATCACCATGGCCTGGTAATATGTGAAACAATAAAAAAAAAAAAAAGCTCTCTCACAGCATCTACCCACCCACCTTCACACAGTCTCACTCATACTCTTGCCTCTTGTTAGAGGCACAGTGCTCTTACTGTAATTGCAAACTCTCACTGGGATCAGCTTAAGCTACACAGTGGAGAAAAGAGTGAGACTAGAAAGGATCTAAAAACCTATTTCTAAGGATTGAAATCACTGCTGAAGGTCTCATTATGTACCAGCATAAGTTGTCAGAAATCCAGATCTCCCTCCTGGAACTAGGTAACCTAGCAGCTCTTGCCATAATAAAATGACAAGTAAGAGGGAAGAAGGCACAGACTTACAGGTTGTAGGGGCACCAGAAACCCTAGCACCAGCCCTGAGCTCGAGTTAAATCCAAAATCCCTTCTCTAAAATCATAGCTCACCAGTGCCCCACAATTTTCTAGCCATACCACAAATTCCAAGACTATCAAAAAATTAGTTAAATTACCAGCCCCAGGCAGCCTGTTAATCCACAAACCTAAATCTTGATTGTTGCTGCCAGCGTCAAACACCTGATGGCATCCAGCTTCACACAAAGTCTGTGTGAAAGGGACAATACCTGAACACAGCATTGTTCTCAGGAAACCGAGATGCTGATAACAACCTGGTTCAGGCACCAGGCATGCACACAAAATAAGGCAGCACTGAGTAACCATCACTTCTAAGTCAGTCAGTCAGTCTCCTCTTTAGTGGCATAGTCAGTATTCCTACACGAAAAATTACTACTATATTTGTATCTATCATTCATGATTTTGCTTCAAGGAAAACCACAAAAGTTCCCTTATGTCAAGCCACATAATAAGAAACGTTCAGGGGTGGCCTGTGAAGGATGCAAAGGAATGTAAGGCCTCATCTGATTAAGTCAATAGGGGCTGAAATGTAGCCTTATGTGCAGAAAAAAAACCCTCTCCTCCCCACACACACAGTAGTTCAATGGTAGGGCCAATTCTGGTAACTAAATATATCATATAGCATCACATTTTAAAAGAAGCCCAATAAAGAAAAAAAAAAGAAAAAGAAAAAGAACCCACACACTTTGGGCTAGATTTATTCAAGTGTATAAGTTACTGCACCCTAGTGCACATTATTTATTTATTTATTTATTTAACAGTTATTTATATACCGCTCTTTCCCTAGTATCAAGTGCGGTTTACATGGAACAGTATGTTAATTGGTATGTAATATACCAAGTCAGTTTACATAGAACAGATAATTATAATTTACAAGGAATGTTGTAACATTAGCACACATTAACATGTCTTTTTAATGCACTATCACCCATATTACATTTTAATACGTCTAGCTCTCTCGGTAGGCAAAAAAAATCGACATACTTTCAAATATACATAAAAAAATGTTCTCGCTCTCTCAATAGAGAGAGAGAGAGAAATCAAACCTCCCTCTCCTCCGCTCCCCATATAGATGGAGGTTTGTATTTACACACTATTGGGAATTTGGGCCTATCTACTAAGCATCTTCTCTATAGGCACAAAATGGGATGGGATGGGGGGGGGGAGGAACCCTTTAGTAAACAGGTCCCCGTGTCTCTAAATACTTATAAAACATCATATTCAAAACTCACTCGAGCCAGCCCAACGCAGGACAGGAGTCCTAAAACAAATACAGTCCGCTAAAATTATTTTAAAAAAGAAACCTCAAAAAACCCTTAGCATTATCAGCATTGTTTATTCCTACCGTTTACCACACAACACTGACACTCCAAGTAAAGACAAGGCAACGTCAAGGACCGAGGCTAACAGCATTCTTACTTACCTGCATGCCTGGGGCTGCGGGATCAACGCCAGTATCCAACACCGCAATCAGAACCCCTCGACCATCATATTCCGGGAAACGGGTAAGGAAGGCAGCTGCACCTGTCTCTTTCTTCGGCAAGAGACCATGCAAAGGGAAGGGCTCTTCGCCAACCACAGAAACCATGATGGTCAAGGACACAAACCAGTCAGATTAACGAAAAAAAAAACACACATCAAGAAAACAGGATCGCGATTCCCTATCTCGAGGCAGGCCGCACATCCACGCGGAACAAAACAACCTGAGACTCAGAGACAATTTAAAAAAATCACTAATTCTCCTTGCGCGAGAGCCTAGAGTGTTCGACTCCCTCAATAGTGATCCTTAAGCAAGAATGTGCTATTGATACTTAACGTAGACTTCATAAACATTTTCAACTTAACAGTAACTAAATTTACGGAAACCAACATACTGATATCCGGGTATGTGCACAGCTACACACCACCAACCCGGAAGTGAAACAGGAAGTGTAGAAATAGTACACCTTATTAAACGCCTGTATACTTCGCCCCTCAATTAACTTTCAGACGTTTAGGCCTCTGCCTCTAGATTTTGATAATTACACTCAGCAATCTTGATCACTCTAATATTAACCTTCCCAGTTAAAGTGCATGAATGGACATCATAATTTTCAGTCCTGAACTTTGTTTCTAGATTACTCCTGCTGGAATTCTGCACACTGTAAATCACAATTTTGCACTTTTTTAATATTTACTTTCTGCATTGTATTTGAAATTAAGTGTCACCCTACAACAACATGCTTTCTTATTTTAACAAACAAAGCATACAGAATGTTGCATAATAGAGACCCTTGATACAGAAGCTTGAATTTTGTTTGCAGAATTCCAGCAGGAGTATTAGATAGACGGATAAAGATGTACAGGAGAGCCACCTTCAAAAGACATTTACCTTCCCTTGGGGTAAAAGTCCAGTTGATGATTCTTTGATATTGTGCTTTAATTCAAGTGGTTTTGGTGCCCTAAGCAAATGCCTAGTCTGTTTAATGGTTTAATTTATTTATTTAAGACAGTTTTGTATACAGCCTTATCCTTCAATCAAAGCGGTCACAACACAATTGGGGGATATATTTAACACGTGGGGATATTAGACACATACACTAATACTTACAGGGAATATGGGCAATGGAGGGTTAAGTGGCTTGCCCAAGACCACAAGGAGCATCTGTGAGACTAGAAACCCCAGTCCTTCTGGCCCAAGGTTGCTGTCCTTTAGTGGGATTTGAACCCCTGACCTTCTGGCCTGAAGTACCTTGCCCCAACTGTAGCAGCAGAGCGCAGACAAACCAATGATACCAGGAGTCTGTTCAAAGGTCCAAATCATTTATTTGTGCACAAGACTCAAGCAGAATCAAATTCAAAATGGCTGAGCAATGGTTTCTAGCAAAACAACAACTTTTATAGCCTTCTTCTCCATTCTGGACATAGGCAAACTTTTCATTGGTCCCAGTAACCCCTTCTATCCCATCTATTGGTCCCGGTACCATTACGTAGCTATCCAATGGGGACCTTGGTCTGGGCTCAGCACCTGGTTGCCCCCCTTACAGTCCCCATTACAATGGACAGTTCTTAGACTCTTGATACATCTCTTCTCCAAGGTCACTAGCTAGCTGGAATATGTGGGAAAGCAGGGCACTGTAACCTTTCTTACAGCAAGTTAATTAATTCCATAGAAGCTTCTTACATCCTTATCAATACCAATTAGAGCTGTTTTCTGTCTTTTCTAAGTTTCGTTTCTGCTTAGCTATGTTCAGTTAAGCTGAGTTAAGTTTCAATTCTATGGAAGCAGTATTGGGGGGGGGTTCACTCCTCTGGCCTAACCACAAGCTTCATTTACAGGTCAAGTTGCTTAGGCCTGTCTGTTTAGTTCAAGCAGCATGGATCATAGGCCTTCGCCTACCACACAACCACTAGGCTACTCCTCCCAACTCCATTGAATGTATTAGAAATACTTTTTACCTTTACCTGTAGCCAATCTCCCTATGGCCAATATGACCGATGAGACTCAGAGAGATATTGTTGTGAAACAGAGTTATTGCGCAATACGTTGTCTAGACAGCGGGTACCTTCACAACATCATGCCTAACAGCATTAAGTGAGGTACGCCCCTTGCTTGGGCTCCCTCACTTTTATCCTTTTTTCTTTGAACATTCCCCTTTCCTGTTCCTTCCCCTGGCATACCCCTTATATGGGTTATCTTGCTTTTCTTTAGAACTGCTAACTCTGCCCCCTCCTGGGGGGGGGCAGCCGAGGAAGTTTTAGAACTTAACATAAGAACATAAGATATGCCATACTGGGTCAGACCAAGGTCCATCAAGCCCAGTATTCTGTTTCCAACAGTGGCCAATCTAGGTCATACGTACCTAGCAGTTTCCCCAAGGGACACAGGTTCCACAATGCTTGTATTGGTTCAAGCATTGATATCCTGGGTCCCTTCTTAATAATGGTTTATGGACCTTTCCTCCAGGAACTTGTCCAAACCTTTTTTAAACCCAGCTATACCAACAGCCTTTACTACATCCTCCGGTAACAAATTCCAGAGTTTGATTACACGTTGAGTGAAAAAATATTTTCTTTTATTAGTCTTAAATAGTTTACCCTATAGCTTCATTGCATGTCCCCTAGTCTTTTTATATTCTGATAAGGTAAACAATCGATCAACGTTTACCTGTTCCACTCCGTTCATTAATTTATAGACTTCTATCATATCTCCCTTCAGCTGTCTCTTTTCCAGGTTAAAGAGCCCTAATCTTTTTAGCCTTTCTTCATAGGAGGATCCTTCCATCCCCTTTACCATTTTGGTGGCTCTTCTCTGAACCTTTTCTAAAATCGCTATATCCTTTTTAAGATACGGCGACCAGAATTGCACACAATATTCAAGGTGCGGTCTCACCATGGAACGATATAGAGGCATTATAATATCTTTTGTTTTATTTTCCATTCCTTTCCTTATCATACCTAGCATTCTATTTGCTCTCTTGGCCACTGCTGCACACTGGGCCGAGGGTTTTAACATGGTATCCACAATGACGCCTAAATCTTTTTCCTGGGTGGTAGTTCCTAATGTGGAACCTTGCATCGTGTAACCATAGTTTGGGTTGTTCTTCCCTAGGTGCATAACCTTGCACTTGTCCACATTAAATTTCATCTGCCGCTTTGACCCGGTGAAAAGCGGTATATAAACACAGCTAAATAAATAAGATGCCCAGTCTTCCAATTTATCAAGATCCTCTTGCAATTTTCCACAATCCTCTTGGGTTTTAACAACTTTAAATAGTTTTGTGTCATCTGCAAATCTGATAACCTCACTCGTTATTCCACTTTCCAGGTCATTTATGAATATGTCAAAAAGCAGCGGACCCAGCACAGATCCCTGGGGTACACCACTATTCACCTTTCTCCATTGGGAAAATTGGCCATTTAGCCCTACCCTCTGCTTTCTATCTATTAACCAGTTCCTGATCCACAATAGTACACTGCCTCCTATCCCATGACTCTTTAGTTTTGCCAAAAGTCTCTGATGAGGGACCTTGTCAAAGGCTTTCTGAAAGTCCAGATACACAATATCAACCGACTCACCTTTGTCCACCTGATTATTCACTCCTTCAAAAAAACATAACAGATTAGTAAGACAAGATCGTCCTTGTCTAAAGCCATGTTGGCTGTCTCCCATTAGGTCATGACTATCTACATGCTGAGTAATTTTATTCTTTATGATGGTTTCTACCATTTTTCCCGGTACTGACATGAGGCTCACCGGTCTGTAGTTTCCCGGATCACCCCTGGAACCCTTTTTAAAAATTGGTGTTACATTGGCGATCCTCCGTTCTTCAGGTATTTGAGATGATTTTAATGATAGTTCACAGATTACTAATAGCAGGTCTGCAAACTCGTATTTCAGTTCTTTCAACACCCTTGGATGTATACCATCCGGCCCAGGTGATTTGCTACTCTTCAGTTTATCTAATAGTTGTAATACATCTTCCCGATGTATCGATATTTCCTTCAATTCTTCCCTTAGAACATCAGCACACCAATTAGGAAAACTGAAAAAACCAGAATAACTACACATTCTTACATATAAACTCCATGATACAACAATTACCCAGCCCCTGGCAGATATACATTCCAAAAACTGACATATCTCAATCACTAAACAGAAAATAAAATTATTTTCCACCTTTGTTGTCTGGCCATTTTATTTTTCTTCTTATGTTGATCCCATGCTCTGGTTTCTGCTTTTTTCTGTTGTCTCTTAACTCTTTCCAGAATCTCCTGTCCATTTGTCATTTCTCTCTCCTCCTGTCTTCACTTCATTCATCATTTAACACAGACCTCTTACTTCCTGTCTCTCTATTCTTCCTCCAGCCACTTATTCTCCAGTCCTTAAATAACACTCCTCTTTCTCTTTCTATCTTCCACCCTCCCTGTGTCCAGCATCTTTCCTTTTCTCTCCTACCCTATGCTGTTTCTCCCCTTTCTTGTACCATCCAGAGCATCCCTTCTTTTTATCATCCTAAACCCCACCATGTGCAGCATTCCCCCTCTTTCCCTCTCCCTATGTCCATCTCCCTCTACTCTGTGTTCAGCATCTCCTCTCTCTCTTTCTCCCCACCCCATGTCCAGAATCTCTGTCTCCCCCTACCTCATGTCCAGCGTCTTTTCTCTTTCTCAGCCCATGTCCAGCATCTGCCCTCTGCCATCAACACTATGTCCAGCATCTTCCCTCTAGCACTATCCTGTGCCCAGCCTCTGTCCTCCATTCCCTATGCCCCTACCCCAGCTTGTGTCCATCATCTGCCCTACACAGGGCTGGCCCAACCATAAGGCAAACTAGGTGAATGCCTAGGGTGTCAGCTTCTTGCCCAGGAAAGAGCAGAGCATTCAAAGCTAAACAACAGATTCTGAGATCCAGGGGAAGAGGACGGAATAATGCTTAAGGTTTGCCTAGGGTACCAACACTTTTCAATGAGCTCTGTGGCTGGCCCTGGCCCTCCACTCCCCTATGACCTCCACCCTGTGTCCAGCTCTACCCATCACTCCCCAACCTCATATCCATCATCTGCATTCCATCCTCTTATGCTCCTTAATCTATATCCACCCTCTGTCTCCACCCCTTCACCCCATGTCCATCATCTGCCTTATACCACCTTACCGCATGTCCAGCATCTGCCTTGCATCCTTTTATGTCCCTTAGTCCCTGTCCAGCATGTATCCCCACTAATCCACCCCGTATCCACGCTTTTGCTCCTCACTCCATATCCAGCATCAGTCTTCTAACCCCCCACTTGTGTCCAGCATCAGCACTCCACCCCCAATTCCACCCTCCCATTTTGATCCAGCATTTACCCTTCACTTCCCTACTTGTGTACAGCATCAGTCCTTCACCCTCCCCCAAACATGTTTCCAATATCTTCCCTCTACACCGCACTTGTGTCCAGCATGGGCACTCCACCTCCCACTTTTGTCCAGCATCTACCCTTCATTCCCCCCACACTTGTGTCCAGCAGCAATCCTCCATCCTCTCTTGTGTCCAGCATTAGCACCCCACCCCACAACTTGTGTGCAGCATCTGCCCGCCGCCCCCCATCTGTCCAGCATCACCCCAGGGACTCTCAACATGTGTCCAACTCCACCATCTCCCTCCTCCTCCCCCCACCTGCCTCTGTCGCCGATACCTTTACTGTTCTACTGTAGCAGCGAAGTGCACACAGTGAATAAAACCAGGAGTCAGCTGCAGGATACAAGCCAATTTATTGTGCACAGGCTCAGAAAGGAGAGTATCCAAAAAGGACTGAGCAATGGAGTCCAGGAGCAAATTCCTTATATACAATTTTCACAGTTTGATACAGGCAAACTTTCTATTGGTCCCAACGCCCACTGCACCTGTCCAATTGGGGACCCTCTCTGAGCCTAGCTCCCTGTTCCCCCTGCTCAGACTATTCTAACAAAGGCACAGTCTTAGATATAGATACATTTCTACTTCAAGAACATTTCTAGCTCAGAGAATGCAGGAACATTTCTATCATCAGCATTGGGGAATTAATAAAGGAATTATACAAACTTTGCAAAAGCAGTTTGCAGTTTCAGCCAGTTTCTCAGACTCTGGTTATTCTCAGCACTACTCTCAGGTGGGGGTTAGGATCTAGGCCTAGTTTACAGGCCATAGCCTACCACATTCCCCCCTTTGATTATTCTCAGCCCGAATAAAAGAGGGTGAGAATATAATCACATATAGAACACTTCTCAAACTGAGGCTTCTTCCTGGGGTATAGCCTGATACTTCCACATGGCTAGTACCCGGGCCGCCGTCTTACGTTCAACTGTACTGTCAATGATAGAGGTGAGCATACATAAGCAAGGAGGCAGAAAACATGGAAGGAATAAACACATAGCTACTATGATTAATACTGCAAACATAATAGTCTTCAAACCTAAACAGGAGTGCGGTATCCCCAGGACCCATCATTCGCCCATGTGGCTGGTCCATAACGTGATACAAGGAGGTATATCAGTGGGCATTCTAAGGGGCCCCAGGACTACTGTAAGTACAACATAAATACATAGATATATCATGATTACAATATCTCAATGAATTCGTCTAGAAATTTGCAAAATTCTTTTACTAAAGTTCTCTTTCTCCACAGCTTCCACCGTACGTAGACCTGTCAGCTTCCGGTTGGTGACAGAAGTAGGGTTGCAGATTCCTCAAGCTTCTGCCATACGTAGACCTGCCAGCTTCCAGCTGGGTGGCAGGAGTAGGGCTGTAGACTCTCACAGCAGTGGTTGTCGCCGCAGCATAAGTCGTAATGGCGAGTCTGGGTTGTTTGTTGATGTCCAGTAACAAACTTCAGTAGATGCCGCTGGCTTTACTCGACTGTGGTGAATCCAAGGTTCCAGTTCTGCAATCTTAACTGCTGTAGGGGTTGATAGTATGACGACATAAGGTCCCTTCCAATGAGGTGCTAACGGTGTCTTCCTCCACTCTCTGACCCACACTGAGGCTCCAGGCTTGAAGGGATGCAGCGGCTCGGTCAGATTGATGGGCAACTGGTCTTGTACCCATGCATGGAGACTCTGCAAGACAGAACCTAGAGCCAATAGTTCTTATCTAGTGATTTCGGACCCAATCTGACTCATATACCCTTTTATCCCTTGGACAATGGGCGGAGGTCGCCCATACAAGACCTCAAAAGGGGAAACTCCTAATGACTTGGTGGGGGCTGAACGTATCCTGAGGAGGGCTATAGGAAGAGCCTGGGGCCACTTCAGGTGAGCTTCCTGACAGAGTTTGGATAGCTGGGACTTTAGGGTCCGATTCATACGCTCTACTTTTCCTGAACTTTGGGGTCTGTAAGCTGTATGTAACTTCCACTGCACCTGTAGGGCCTGGGCCAACTGCTGAGTTACTTGAGATACAAACGAGGGACCATATTTAATAGACCTGCCTCCTGAGCTTATTAACCTACGTTCCTTGTACAGGGCTCCATGGGCATGTAATGTGGTGAAGGCATACTTGGAATCTGTGTACACATTCAAGCGGAGCCCTGTCCCTATTATCAGTGCCCTAGTAAGGGTTATCAGTTCAGCTTTTTGTGCTGAAGTTCCTGGGGTCAGAGCTGATGATTTTATCACCATGTCCAGGGTCACCATTGCATAGCCAGCACGACGTTGTCCGTTGACGACAAGACTGCTTCCATCCACAAAGAAAGTTTGTTCGGGGTTGCTCAATGGGACATCAGTTAGATCAGGGTGACTTGAGTACACAGTGTCCATAATTTCCCGGCAATCATGATCGGGTGGACCTGGACCAATTGGTAACAGTGTAGCAGGGTTCAAAGCTTGACTGACGATCAACTGTAATTGAGGGTTTTCGCATAACATACTTTGATACTTCAGCATACGTGAATTTGTGAACCAGTAATTCCCTTTGTGTTCCATAAGAGTCAGGACAGACTCTGACCCAGAGTGAGCTTGTCGGCCTCACCCACCAGGAGGGCTGTAGCTGCCACAGCTCTCAGGCAAGTGGCCATCCTTTTGCGACGGTATCCAGTTGTTTTGATAGATAAGCTACAGGTCGCTGCCAAGATCCGAAGGATTGGGTCAAAACGCCCAGAGCATTCGCTTTTAGAGTTGGTGGCTATCAATAGGTCATCCACATACTGGAGGAGGCCCGGTTCCATGTGCAGGGTGCCTGCATGCTGAAGCTCTGAGGAAACAAGTGGAGGAACTCAGAGAGGAGGTGGCGAGGCTGAGGAGCATTCAAGACAGTGAGAAGTACATTGATGAGATGCTTCTTGCAGCAACCAAGCTCTCCAGCACAGGAGAAGATGGGTGCTAACAGAATGTCGATGGTTGGACACAAGTCACCAGGGCCTGCAAAATCACCAATCCAACTTCTCCAGCCCTTGAATTGAAGAACCATTATGCAGCCCTGGAAGTGGAGGAGGTGAAAGCATCCCTGGAAAGGGAAGAACCAGAGTTCAAGTACTACAAAGTTGCAGAATCAGTGACCAGAAGGAAACGAAGGGTAGTGGTGGTTGGAGACTCTCTTCTGAGGGGTACTGAGGCGTCCATCTGCCGACCAGACTTGATGTCCAGAGATGTATGCTGTCTGCCTGGTGCCAAAATCCAAGATGTTACGGAGAGTTTGCCGAGACTCATCAAGCCCACTGACTATTACCCAATGTTGCTAATCCATGTTGGAACAAATGATACTGCCAGGTATACCTCGGAACGTATCAAAAGTGACTTCATGGCTCTGGGACAGAGGGTGAAGCAGTTAGGTGCACAGGTGGTGTTCTCTTCAATCCTCCCTGTTGAGGGTAAAGGCCAAGGCAGAGAGGCTCGCATCCTGGAGATGAATGCATGGCTGCGTGGATGGTGTCATCGAGAGCGTTTTGGTTTCCTAGACCATGGGATGCTGTTCCAAGGGTTGCAAAGCAGAGATGGCATCCATCTGTCCAAGAAAGGTCAACGCATCTTCGGTAGTAGACTGGCTAATCTACTGAAGAGGGCTTTAAACTAGATTCATTGGGGATGGGTGAAGAAAGCCCCCAGGTAAGTGAAAGCCACCAGGTAGGTGATACATTAAATACCTTTATGGAAATGGGTAACAGGGGTAACATATGGAAAGCAGTGTGTATTAATGCCCGTAGCACAGGAAATAAGATCCCTGAAGTTGAAGCTTTGGTAGGAGTGGCTGACTTGGATTTAGTGGCAGTTACAGAAACATGGTTCACAGAAAACCATGACTGGGATGTAACTATACCTGGCTATACTTTATTCAGAAAGGACAGGGTAGGAAGAAGGGGAGGAGGAGTGGCAGTATATGTAAAAACTACTATTAAAGCTTTGGAATTACAGAGCTTAAAAGGGAGAGAGGAGGCATTGTGGGTTAAACTAGAAAGAGGGAAAGAGAAATCTATTTGCATTGGTGTGATATACAGACCTCCCTCACAAGAGGAAGAGGTGGACAAAGAGTTAATTGAAGACATACGCAGCATTGCTAGGAAAGGAGAAGTGCTACTGATAGGAGATTTCAATATGCCAGATGTTGATTGGCACATTCCTGCTGCAGTATCATCTAGAAGTAAGGAGATCCTGGATTCTCTACAGGGAGAACTATTCAGGCAATTGGTAACAGACCCCACACATAAAGGGGCCATACTGGACTTGGTGCTTACCAATGGTGAAAGTGTTTCTGATGTTGTAGTGGGAGATCATTTTGCATCCAGTGATCACCAGATGGTGTGGTTCACTATTAGGTCTAGGGCTGTTAGAATCCATTCCAAGGTGAGGATCTTAGACTTTAGGAAGACTAACTTTGCGAAGATGGGCCAATACCTCAGGGAGTCGTTAGTGGGATGGGAACAGCTGGGGGATGTAGAAAAACAGTGGGCAAAACTGAAAGGGGGTATTTTAAGGGCAACCAACCTTTTTCTTAAAATGGTAAATAAAGGCAAAAGGAACAGGAGACCACTATGGTTTTCGAAGGAAGTAGCTGAAAAAGTGAAGAAAAAGAGGGAGGCCTTCATGAAATACAAGAGATCACAGAGAGAGGAAGACAGACATCTGTATTTGGAAAAACATAGAGAAGCTAGCAAAGTAGTCAAGAAGGCAAAGATTCAAAAGGAGGAGGAAATAGCCAATGCAATAAAATGGGGGGATAAGACATTTTTCAGATATATTAGTGAGAAGAGGAAGGGCAAAAGTGGTATTGTCAGACTCAAGGGTGCAGGGGGGGAATATGTAGAAGCTGATAAGGATAAAGTGGAATTGCTTAACAAATATTTTTGTTCTCTGTTCACAGATGAAGAACCAGGAGCAGGACCTCAGAAAACACCCACAAATAAGAACAGAAGCGAGGGACATCTTGAACAATTTTCAGAAGACTGTGTTCGTGAGAAACTAGCTCAACTTAAAGTAGACAAAGCAATGGGACCGGATGGGATACACCCTAGAATACTGAGGGAACTTGGGGACGTTCTAGCAACTCCACTGACTGACCTTTTCAATGCCTCGTTGGAATTGGGAGAGGTGCCAAAGGACTGGAGAGAGGCTCATGTGGTGCCTTTACACAAAAGCGGAAGTAAGGATGTGGTTGAAAACTACAGGCCGGTTAGTTTAACTTCGGTGGTGAGTAAATTATTGGAAACGCTGCTGAAAGAGAAAATAGTGAGGTTTCTGGAGTCCAGCGGATTACAGGATTCGAGGCAGCATGGATTCACCAGAGGCAGGTCTTGTCAGACAAATCTGATTGATTTCTTTGACTGGGTGACCAGGGAGTTGGACCGAGGGAGAGCTCTAGATGTGGTGTATTTAGATTTCAGTAAAGCCTTTGACACTGTTCCTCACAGGCGACTTATAAACAAACTGAGCACCCTAGGGATGGACCCTAAAGTTACTGCTTGGGTTAGAAATTGGTTGGGTGGGAGGCGACAAAGAGTACAAGTAAATGGAGCTCACTCTGAGGAGAAGGATGTTACCAGTGGTGTGCCCCAGGGATCTGTCCTTGGTCCGATTCTTTTTAACATCTTTGTTAGTGATATAGCGGAAGGGCTGTCGGGTAAGGTTTGCCTCTTTGCGGATGATACCAAAATCTGCAATAGAGTAGACACCCAGGAAGGTGTAGATAACATGAGGAGGGATCTAGCTAAGTTTGAAGAATGGTCTAGAATTTGGCAGCTGGGATTTAATGTTAAAGAATGTAAGGTCATGCATTTGGGCTGCAGCAATCCAAGGGAGCAATACAGTATAGGAGGTGAAGTACTTTTGTCCACTAAAGAAGAGCGGGACCTAGGCGTGGTCGTGTCTGATGATCTTAAAGTAGCTAAACAGGTAGAAAAGGCGACGGCAAAAGCTAGAAGGATGCTTGGGTGCATACGGAGAGGAATGGCTAGCAGAAAAAAGGAGGTGATAATGCCTCTGTATAAGTCTTTGGTGCGACCTCATTTGGAGTATGGTGTGCAATTCTGGAGACTGCACCTTCAAAAGGATGTGAACAGGATGGAGTCGGTGCAGAGGGTTGCTACTAAAATGATTAATGGGCTTCATTATAAAGCATATGAGGACAGACTTAAGGATCTTAATATGTACACCTTAGAGGAAAGGCGGGATAGAGGTGATATGATTGAGATGTTTAAATACCTCCGTGGCATAAATGTTCAGGGAGAGAGCCTCTTTCAATTGATAGCAAGTTCTGCTACGAGGGGACATGGGATGAGGGTGAAGGGAGATAGATTCAGGAGTGATATGCGGAAATATTTCTTTACAGAAAGAGTAGTGGATCCATGGAATAGTCTCCCAGTGGAGGTGGTAGAGATGAGGACAGTAACTGAATTAAAAAAAGCATGGGACCAACACAGAGGATCTCTAAAGGTAAAAAGTGGACTGTTGTAGTTGTTATGGAAGGACAGACTAGATAGGCCATGTGGTCTTTTTCTGTCATCATGTTTCTATGTTTCTATGTTTCTTTTTCCCGGAGTAACAGAGTAACTTGAAAGATCTTGGTTGAGAGCAGCACTGAAGAGAGTAGGTGAGTTCTTAAATCCTTGGGGTAGTCGAGTCCAGGTGAGTTGACCTCGCCTCCCTTTGATGGGGTCTTCCCATTCGAATGCGAACAAAAGTTGACTGGTTGGTGCTACTCGTATGCAGAAGAAAGCATCTTTTAAGTCCAAGACGGTAAAATGAGTAGCTTCAGCGGGGATCAGTCCCAGGAGAGTATAAGGGTTTGGTACTACTGGATGTATAGTTACAACTGCATTATTTACTCGTCTCAAGTCCTGCACTGGGCGGTAGTCACCTGTCCCAGGCTTCTTGACTGGGAGGAGGGGGGTATTCCAGGGCGATTGGCACTCCCTGAGAAGTCCATACTTCAATAATTTCATTGGATGACAATGAATTCCTTCAATCGCCGGTCGCGGGAGAGGGTATTGTCTCATGTGCACTGGTTCCACTCCTGGCTTGAGGGTGACAATGACAGGGGCTATATTCTTCGCTAGGCCAGGAGGATTATCCTCCGCCCATACCTCGGGCGGAGCTGAGATTCTGGTGTGGATACGGGGACTGGCTGCCTTGATCGGAGATGTACTGTAGAACCGCCATTCTTCTTCACGGGGGACAGTCAACACCATTAGGCCAGCAGATTTTGAGTTCAGAGTCATTTCCATTTCTCCCCCTTCAGCAAAGGATATCTGCGCCTGGAGATTAGCAAGCATGTCCCAGCCCAAGAGGGGGATTGGGCATTCAAGCATGTACAGGAACTGGTGTGTTATTTTCTGTTCCCCTAATTCACAGGTGCAGTTTCGCGAAGACAAAGGGGCCACTGGTTTGGCCTCTACCGAATGTTTGGCCCCCGTATCCACCATAAAGTCCATATATTGGTCCCCAATTTTCAGACTGACCATAGGCTCCTGGGGACCCAGAGGAAACTTGGAGCCCAGTCTGGCCTAGTCTTCATCCATATAGTAGCCCTCCTCGGCTGCCATTCCCTCTATAGCTTCTTCTTCTTCTCGTTGGAACTGTGTGCGACGCATTCCTCCCTGACTCTGGAATCGTCCCCCTTCTCTTCGTGTGCTTCCCCCTCCCCTCCGGGAGGCGGAGTCAATGTTTGGGCAGTCACTTTTCCAATGTCCTTCTTCCTTACAGTAGGCGCACTGATTTGCGCCCAATGGGGGCCGACCACTTCCTCGGCCCCTTCCACGTCCTTGGATCCTTTGATTAGAGAAACTAAGCCACTGCAAGGAAATCAGCTTTCCTCTTCATTTTACGTTCACTTTCCTTCTGACGTTCTTGATCACGATTCACAAACACTTTCTGAGCAACTTCCATTAACTGGGCCACATTCATGCCCACAAACCCTTCCAACTTCTGCAGTTTCCGTTTTATATCTCCTTGGGACTGACTCACAAAGGCTGCATTTACCATGCGCAAATTTTCCTTTGCCGCTGGATCATATGGGGTATATAGTCTGTAAGCTTCAGATAAACGTTCATAAAAGCCGCTGGGCTCTCGTCTGGCTGCTGGATGACTTCTGATACCTTTCCGATATTCATGGCCTTCTGACTTCCTTTCTTCAGGCCTTGCAGTAAGGCCTGGCGGAATCGAGTGAGGGCCGCCGCCCCACTCACACTGTTCGGATCCCATTTAGGATCGTCATTTGGGAAATCCGCGGTGGCTGCTTGCTGGGGATCTAAGCCTCCTTCTCCTGCAGGGTTCTCTTCTAACCATCGCGTGGACGCTTGCACAATCCGTGCTCGTTCTCCAGTAGTGAAGAGGGTAGATAGGAGCTGGCGGCAATCAGACCAGGTAGGTTGATGGGTCTGCATAATACTTGACTTCAATTCAGCTAATTCTTGGGGCTTTTCAGTATAGGATGCATAATGCGTTTTCCAGTTCAATAAATCTGTGGTGGAGAAGGGCACATAAACGAGACTGGCTGGCCCCACCACAACCTGGTCCTGTTCATTAAGGATAGGTAGTCCTGGGACCTGGCATAATGGCATGACGTGACCATCCCTCTGGCTTGCTGTGGTACTTCTGAAAGTATAAGGTGGTCTGGATTGTTGGAATTCTGCTCCCGGGCCTTGGCTGTCAGCAGTAAGTGACCCCAAACTGGCAAATGAATCCCTGCTGGCAGTGTCGTCGTTGGACGATGGTCTTCCCGAGGCACTCTGAACTGAGCCGGGGCTTCCGGTCAAGAGGGGGTGCGTGTCCTCCTGCTGCGGAGGTGGCTGGTGGACTACTTGGGGTAAATCTGCAGGGAGGTGTCCCCCTGTGCCAGGCTCTGCCCGGGGTGATGGCGGAGCTGAGGGGACTGGCCTATAAAGGTACTGGGGTGGACGGGTTAAAATATCTGGAGATTCTGGAGTATAATAGACAGGCAGTTTCTTTTCCCCAGCCTTCCGGACCCCCCTTGTGGTTGCTACAAGTATCCTGCACTGTTCCTCATAACAACGCTTCATCCAGGAGGGCTCTTTTTCACAAACACTTAACCAGGAATCTATATAGGGGAACTAGTCAGGGTGTTCTTTTCGTACAATCTGGTGAACTAAAGATACAATTCTAACATCAAAAGTACCACCAGGGGGCCACGCGGTGACCAGCATCGGCCACTCCCTGTCACAGAGTATTCCTAATCGGGACGGAGACATTTTTATTCCATAGTCTCCGGCAAATCCCTTGCTAAAATTCTTGATCATATATTTCAACGGAGTTTGCATGAACTCCGACCCTCCCATAATGACGTACACAACAACAGACAGTAGGGGCGGGTAGTCGGGCTGCAGGTAAGGGGTCTGTACAGCCCTAGGAACAAATAGGTAGACAAACACCAAACGCTTCCTCCTTTTCGCGACCTGGGCGCGGTCGGCCAGCAAGGAACTGCACTAATCAGGAGTCCGCACTCGCTTGGTCTGTGTTTCAAGACCTCTCATTCACACACACACAAACAGACATGCCAGCAAAATCCAACATTTCCAGCGTGTCAGAACTATATGGCAGTGTTCCTCTGGGTGCACTCTATAAAGACAGGGGGGGGGGCCATTCCCATTCACATAAAACTTCCCATCGACCTGGGGTCATTACAATTACATAATCACCAGAGAAACCCCTCTTAAAGTTCTTAAGGAAACACTGCAGAAGGCTCAGTATAGATACACCCCTGCCCATGCTGTTCAAAACCTTTCTCTCTCTCTCACTCATTCAGGTTTCTCTCTATCAAATCCCACAGAAATCACTCTCTCATTCTCCAGCAACTGGAAAATTAACACTTTCCTCCTCCCTTGGTCCGTATTCGGACCTCTAAGCCTTTCAGGTTTTTTCCCATAAATCAGAGAATAAACAAATAAATAAATAAAAATAATAAGATAACAGGAACAGTTGACGTAGAAATACAGGCAGGGCTGAGATATAACCAGCAAACTAATATAACAAGTACAGGTGAAGTAACAATACAGGCAGGGCAGAGATATAACTAAAACAATTGAGGAGATCCGAAGGGGTTAATAAGCAGGCTGTGTGAAAGACACACCCCTTCTCACACACCCCTTCCCCCTCTGCTTGCTGGAGATACGTCTCTCACGCTGTGCTGAAAAAAAATAAAATCACAGAGACAGCTAGTCTTCGCTGTGCTGTGCTTAGACTCGATTCCTTAAAGTGACTCCAGAGTTTTTTTTTTTCCTCCCTTTTCTCAGTACTGTTCCTTAATTAATAACCTTACATTATACCAGAAGTGAAACCCGCGGTTAGACAACAGACAGAGGGTGCGGGTGATCGGACTGCCGGTAAGGGGTCCGGGCAGCCCTTGAAACAGAGGGAGACACAAACAGACATGCTAGCAACGTTTTCCCAAATTCCCAGGCCTACCTTACTAACCAAGGGCAGCCGGTCTCGCGCACTCATGCAAGATACTTCGAACTGCTGACTAATCAAGGGCGTAGTTTTGGCCTTGCGCATACTCATGCAAGGCTTACTCGGGCTGCCCTGAGAGGTGATCAGGCTCTCGGTACCCCATACCAATTTAGTCTCGCGTATTCTCATGCAAGACAGTCTCGCGTATTGACGTACCTATAACTAACTGACTAGGAGCAAAGAAATTTTTACTCACCGGATCCGGTACCCGCTACAGAACCAGTTCTTGGGTTGAATCCTGGACTCCCCTCGGGTTTGGAGGTGCTGGCTGGCCGGATCCAGTAATCTGCCGAAGCAAGGAGGAATCCTCTCCGATGCAAGAGGACCGGTGGCGCCTGAGGTTTCCCCTGCGGTCGGACAGACACGGTTCCAACCGGGCCAAACCTTGAGGTGGTAATTCGTGGTATTGTAGCAGCAGAGCGCAGACAAACCAATGATACCAGGAGTCTGTTCAGAAGGTCCAAATCATTTATTTGTGCACAAGTCTCAAGCAGAATCAAATTCAAAATGGCTGTTAGTAAAACAACAACTTATATACTTTTCTTGTCCATTCTAGGTATAGGCAAACTTCTCATTGGTCCCGGTAACCCCTTTCACCCCATCTATTGGTCCCGGTAACATTACGTAGTCATCCAATTAGGACTTTGGTCTGGGCTCAGCACCTGCTTACCCCCCTTCTAGTCCCTATTACAATGGTCAGTTCTTCCAACTTTGATACTTCTCTCCTCCAAGGTCACTTAGCTAGCTAGAACATGTGGGAAAGCAGGGCACTGTAACTTTTCTTTCAGCAGTGTTAATCAATTCCATAGAAGCTGTGCTCTCTTATCAATACCAATTAAACTTGTTTTTCTATATTTTCTAAGTTTCGATTCTGCTTAGCTATACTTAATTATACTCAGTTAAGTTTTGATTCTATGGTAGCAGCATTTAGGGGAATATGTAATTCCTTTGGGCCTCTCCACAGGCTTCATTTACAGGTCAAGCTACTCAGGCCTCTCTGCTCATTTCAGACACCATGGATCATAGGTCTTCGCCTACCACATTCCCCCCTTTGATTAATCTCACCCTATTATTAATAAGGTGTGAGAATTAAATCACTCAATTACACTGGGGTCGGGTTCCGACCATGTATAGTAGGATTAGGGTGCCATAAGGCTAAAATCTTAGTTGCGGTTTTCCGCTCCACTGTATTCTCAATAACACTGTTAATAGAACGCATACAACATGGGATTATACATGGTAACATAAAGAACAAAGCTACAAAGATTAGTATTATCATGGCAAAAGTAGTGAATCCTCCTAATCCAGAGAAGATAGATGCAAACCAATTGGGTATGTTAAGACTATGCCAGGTCTGTACTGGCACATAAGTTTGCTTCCGCATGTTTTCAGCAATTTCTTCAACAACTTGACCCTTATCGTCTATCTTCAAACAACAATTTGTGAGGTTCAGCTTACCACAAACTCCTCCTTCAACAGCTAATAAGTAATCTAGTGCCAAGCGATTTTGATAGATTGCAGTGAGCATTTGTGTGCTTTGTCTGGCTAAAAGTGTAAGTGCTTGGCTGGTTTCATTAGTAATGAGTTCAACTACTGCTTGCAGGCATATAATTCTATTCAACATATAGATTGGGGTACGATATCCCCACATGCCATCTTGCTCCCAAGTGGCAGGTCCATAATAGGCAATGATTCGCTCTGGTGGCCAATCGTCACCATCCCATTTCTCCCACTTGCCTATCTGTAAAGCTGCTCTTTTCTGTCTTTTTGAATAAACTGGGTAGCCTAATTGTTCTCCATGCTCTGTGGGCAATAAAAAGAAAGAGGGTCGAATAGTTCCTAAGACACACGCTCCTCCCCAGTGGATAGGGAGTTGAGCATATGCTCGGGTTCCGCAAATCCAATATAGGCCTGGTGGAGCTTGCCAGCCATGATGCTGGTTGAGGTCAGTCCATAAAGGGGCAAGCTCTGGAAATCTCGCTAATGGATTGGTGGGCTCAGTTTCATTAACTCCTGACCACCAAGATGTTCGCTTTGTGGTGTGATTATAAAACTTCTGGCTAAGACAGACAAGCTGTCCTACCTTAGAGATAAACTGGGGTCCAGTTCGAGCATAACACAGATGTCCAACTATTGGGTGTGCTAATACCCATTCACTGGTTGTCTTGTGTAGCTCTGTCTGGTTGTAAATTACTGAGTAATTCAATTCTTGGGCCTCCCAAGGCCACTGATCACCCATCTTGGTTCCACCACAAAAATAACAATCTGAGATATGGAGACTGGAGACCACAGCTCCAGCCAACTCTAAGAACAAATTCTGAGAAGGGTGAAAAATATCAAACTTATTTATGTGCATGGTTTCATAGAAAGTGTTATGTATATGATACTTTGATGATCGATGGGCTTGAGTATTTAGTCTAATATATACAATGGTCCCTGGATCTGATCCAGAACCTGCAATGCGTAATCCAAATTTATATCCTTGTTTCCATGCACTGGGATCGGCTATTAACAACTGTAGTGGATTACAAGTACCTTTCTTACAAGTGTTAGAATTCTTCACATATGGCTTGGTTAAGGCAGCCATTCGATTATCTCTAGTATTTTCTATCGTGCCAGTTTGCCATGTAGCATAGAACACACATTCCCACCTCGGGCAATAATAGTCTTTAACTGGTGCTGTGCTGTATTTGTCTGCTACACCTCGTTTACCTGTGCAGGCACCCCATCCTGTGGTTCCTTCAGGACACATATATTTATGATCATTAGCATAAGCTTTCTCCCAATTGGCACACTTTGAACGACTATCTCTATTGATGGCATCACAGGCATCAAAATACAAAATAGCAGGCTGTGTGGGATCAGTAAGTGGGGGTGTAGCATTGAGTATAGCTCCATCTGCATCATTCCATCTTATTTCTAGGGTATAATAAGATGGGTTCTGATGTGGGTTAAAAATATTAATTACACTTACCTGGTAATTGTAGTTCCTTTAGTGACGACAGTGCAGTCCTTTACGTCTGGGTAGTCAACCTCGTCCTGCAGCTAGGAGACTGGCATGTCCAAATTCGTGACATCACTGGTATATCCTGGCACCATCAGCCCTCCTACTTCCAGTGTGAACTACTAACAAAGCAGACTCAAAGGAGCAAGAAATAAGTAGCAATGTAACCACGTCAACTGAACAATGTGTTTTCCCCTGTCTGTTTCCTTTTTTTTTTTTTTTTACAACTAGGTACAGAAGTGGGAATGGATTCTGTTATGTACTGCACTTTTAAATGCCATAGAAAAGCTATGACCCAGATTCTGCTTCCTATCCCTGCGCCCCGAGTAGCGGAAGCAATAGGACAACTTAGAAAGCAATAGACAGGAAAAGATCGGAGCCGGCTCACCTGTAAGACTCTTTGACCCGTACTCCACGCCGGAAACCTGGAAAGATTATGAGTAGGGCGGGATGGAGGACTGCACTGTCGTCACTAATGGAACTACAATTACCAGGTAAGTGTAATTAATATTTCTTTAGCGTTCCTCCAGTGCAGTCCTCTACGTCTGGGATGTACCAGAGCAGTACTTAACGGGTGGGATCTTTCCAGCCGGCCGACAAAACTGCCGATCCGAAACGGGTATCCGCTGCCGCCGCCACATCCAGGCGGTAATGCTTACTGAAGGTATGCAAGGACGACCAAGTAGCCGCCCTGCAAATATCTCCTGGCGGAACTAACCGATGCTCCGCCCACGAACAAGCCTGCGCCCTAGTGGAATGAGCACGCAAGCCCGAAGGCGCCGAGCGGCCCTGAAGCAGATAAGCCGAAGCAATCGCCTCCTTAATCCATCGGGCAATGGAAGCTTTAGCAGCGGCTTCCCCCTTACGTATGCCCCCAAAAAGGACAAATAAACGATCCGACTTACGAAAGGATTCGGTAACCCTCAAATAGTGCCGCAATACCCGCTGCACATCCAAGCGGCGCAAGTCGCGATCGGAACCGCCGAGAACGGGGAGTGAAACCACCTGATTCATGAGAAAGGGCGAAACCACTTTAGGGAGAAAAGAAGGAATGGTCCGCAACACCACCTTGTCGTCCGAGAAGGACAGAAACGGTTCCCGACAGGACAAGGCCTGCAACTCAGAGATACGTCTGGCCGAGCAGATCGCCACCAAGAACACCACCTTCAAAGTTAAATCCTTCAGGGAGGCGTGTTTCAACGGCTCAAAGGGAGACCGGGACAAAGCTCCGAGGACGAGATTAAGATCCCAAGGCGGAACACAAGACCTAAGGGAAGGGCGCAGCTTAGAAACTGCTGACAAGAACCGCCGAATGTCCGGGTGAGAACCCAACGAAAGGCCGTTGACCTTGCCCCGATAACAGGCCAGCGCCGCCAGCTGAACCCGCAATGAGCTGGCCGCCAGACCTTTGCTAAAACCATCCTGTAAAAAATCTAGAATTATGGGCACGGCCACGGTGGCCGCTCGTATCCAGCGCCGAGAACACCAATCCTCAAACACGCGCCAGACGCGGACATAGGCAAGGGAGGTAGAACGCTTTCGAGACGCAAGCAGCGTGGAAATCACCGCTGCCGAGTAACCCCGCTTATGCAAACGCGCCCGCTCAATGGCCAAACCGTAAGCGAGAACCGATCCACCTGCGGCATAAGGAGAGGACCCTGAATCAGGAGATCCGAACGAGCCGGGAGACGCCAAGGACGACCGTCGAGGAGACGAATCAAGTCCGCATACCATGGACGTCGGGGCCAATCGGGAGCTACGAGAAGGATTCTCCCCGGATGTCGCCCTATCTTCTGCACGACTCGACCTATGAGCGCCCACGGGGGAAACACATACAGAAGACCTTCCCCCGGCCAAGCCTGCAGCAGCGCATCTATTCCCTCTGACATTCTTTCCCGTCTTCTGCTGTAAAAACGAAGAACCTTTGCGGAGAGAAAGGTCGCCATCAGATCCATCACCGGTGTCCCCCAGCGCTGCACTACCTGAGCGAACACGTCGGGATGCAGCTGCCACTCTCCGGCATCCACTCGCACTCGGCTGAGATAATCGACTGTCACGTTGTCCTTTCCGGCAATGTGAGCTGCTGAAATCGCCAGCAATCGCGTCTCCACCCACGCGAACAGCTGATCCGCTTCCTCTTCCATGGGGGCGCTGCCCGTGCCGCCCTGCCGATTGATGTAGGCGACGGTCGCCGAGTTGTCGGAAAGAACTCGCACCGCGCGACCCAGAACTAAGGACTGGAAAGCCTGAAGAGTGAGGAACACGGCCCAGAGCTCCAGACGATTGATTGACCATGAGGTTTCTGGAGGAGACCAGCGACCCTGCGCAAAGGCCCCCTGGCAATGAGCTCCCCAGCCCCCCAGACTGGCATCTGTCAAAAGAGGTATCCAATCGGGTTGTTCCAGCGGCATCCCGACCGCTAAGGATTGCGGAAGAATCCACCACTGGAGAGACTTGCGAACCGACTGAGGGCAAGGCAAACGTTTGCTGAGAGGATCCGCCTGATGCGACCAGCGCCGGAGTAGAGACCGTTGTAATGGGCGCATGTGCACCTTTGCCCATGGCACCGCTTCCAGGGTCGCCGCCATGGTACCTAAGACCCTCAGATAGTCCCAAGCCGGAGGGGCCGGAGTGGACCTGAACTTCCAAACAAGAGCTCGCAAGGAGGTGGCCCACCTGGCAGGGAGAAACACGTGACCCGAGCACGTATTGAAGCGCACGCCCAGGTACTCCAGGTTCTGAGAGGGTTCCAGATGACTCTTTCCGAAATTGATCACCCAACCCAGACTCTGCAGAAAAGATACCACTTTGCTTGTGACCTGAATGCTTTCCTCCTTGGACTTGGCCCGAATCAACAAGTCGTCCAGATATGGATGAACCAAAATCCCTTCGCGCCTCAACGCTGCCGCCACGACCACCATAATCTTTGTAAAGGTCCGAGGCGCGGTCGCGAGACCGAAGGGAAGAGCCTGGAACTGGTAATGTCCCCACGGCAGCGCAAAGCGCAGGAACGTCTGGTGAGCCTGTAGAATGGGCACATGCAAGTACGCCTCGGTTAGATCTAGAGACGTCAAAAACTCCCCTTGGCGGACCGCGACGATCACCGACCGCAAGGTCTCCATGCGGAAATGCGGCACTCTCAGACAACGGTTGAGCACCTTTAGATCCAAAATAGGGCGAAAAGTCCCCTCCTTTTTGGGAACCACGAAATAGATGGAATATCGACCCATACCGTAGTCGCTTTTGGGAACCTCGGTCACTGCCCCCAACTGCAACAATCGGTGCAGGGTGGAGGCTACTGCCGCCGCCTTGACCGCTCCCCGGCACGGCGACTGCACGAAGGAATCCCGAACGGAACAGGCAAACTCAAGAGCGTAACCGTGTTGAATGATATCGAGCACCCATTGGTCCGTGGTAATGAGGGTCCAAGCGGGGAGAAACTCCCGGAGGCGGCCGCCCACCGAAATATCCACCGCCGGGACCCGCCGTATCTCATTGCGGTTTCCTAGCCACGGAGGAGGAGGCCGCGGAGAAGCCTCGGCCGCCGCCTCGGTAGCATCGAAACCCTTGTGGACGGGACTGGAAGCGGCCCCTTTGAAATCCTCCATAGCGGGAGGACCAAAACCGCTGAGAATCCCGAGGCTGTCCCCGAGGGAACGGAGTCGAACGAAGCGGCTTAGGCTTATCCTCGGGAAGCCGACCGGCCTTGGACTCCCCGAGATCCTTAACAAGCTTATCCAAATCATCCCCAAAGAGTAAGCCGCCCTTAAAGGGAAGCTTGCTAAGACGGGATTTAGAGGGACCATCCGCCGCCCAGTTCCGGAGCCACACAGAACGCCTGGCCGCCACTACCGAAGCCGTACTGTTGGCCAAGGCCCGAATCAAGTCATAATGCAGATCCGCCAGATACGCTGCTCCGGATTCCAAACGATCCAGCTCCTTGACATCCGCCTCCTCCAACCGCGGGGAAAGGCGGAGACGCTGAGCCCAGCGCAAGCACGCCCGGGCCACCCAAGCGCCACACAGCGACGCCTGCAAGGAGATGGAATCAGCGTCAAACGTCTGCCGCAGCAGATTATCCACCTTCCGATCTTGGGCATCTTTCAATGCTGCACCACCCTCTACAGGGATGGTAGTCTTCTTAGTAACCGCCGAGACCACCGCGTCTACCCGCGGAGCTCGAAAACGCTCCTTATCCTTATCCGTTAAGGGATAAAGTCTACTGAGAGTACGAACCCCCCTCAAGGCCGATTCCGGCCGGGTCCATTCGTCCGTAATCATCTTATCCACCACGCGATGCAAAGGAAAAACAACCTGCGACTGACGTTCCGCCTCAATAACCGGATACTCGATCGCCACATCCGGAACTACCAGAGCCGCCATATTCAAAATTTGCAGCGACTCCGAAATGAGAGAAGGCAACTCCTCCCTGCGGAACACTCTGATGATCTTGGCTTGGTCCTCGGGCTCTGGAATTTCCCCTTCTTCCAGATCCTGAGGCTCCTCTGCAGGGTCCCAGACGTCCGCAGACTCCGGGGGCCATTCCCCCTCGGCGTCAGAGTCCGGCGCCGTCCTAGCCCGCTTTGCCACCGGCGGAGGAAGAGACGCTGCCGCGGCAGAATCTCGCTGCCCCTCCAGGGACGCCAAAGGTCCGGATGCCTGAAAGGTACCCTGCTGACGCAAGCAAAACACTTGATGCAGCATTAAGACAAACTCGGGGGAAAAGGTCCCAAGAGCAGTTGAGGACCCCCCAGTCAGGGCCCCAGAGGGTCCCGCGACGCTCTCCGACCGTGGGTCGGCCACTACGGAGCGTGCTGCAACTGCCTCGTCTAATACGGGAGGCTCAGGCACCTCCGCGGGCTCAAGCACCTCCATACGCTGCTCCATTAGAGCGGAGAGGGTGGCACAGCCCCGACACACTCCTAACACTGACACCGGCCCTCTGTGGGTACCACAAATTAGACAGAGGCCTCTGAGGCATTGGCCAAGCAGGAAAACCAAGGGGACCGCGCTGGAAGCACTACTGGCTCCCCCCACCCCCCAGAAATGCCCTGGAAGGAAAGGGAAGAATCAGCCCTAATAGAAAAATAAAATGAAATAAAAGAAAAGATATAAAAGAAATCAACCCCAAAAAAACCTGAAAGGAAGGGTCACTAAGTCCCCCAATGGTAAATGAAGCACTCACCACGTGCTAGCAAAAACTCCTCATGTGCTTGGCTGCCTGCAGTGTAAAACTGCAGTCAAAATGGCCGCCGAGGCAAAAACCCCGAGGCTAAAAAGGGCGCCAAACACAACTGCTTAAGAAAGGCCTGCAAATGCCTGCCACAGGCTCTCTTCAACAAGAAAATACTTAAAAAACACTTACCCCAGCTCCAAAGGCACTCACCACGGGGAAACAGCTGATTGAAACTCAACAGGAAATCCCCAGCACAGCAGGGAATCCCGGAGCTACAGGCAAGTGAAGGGCTCGGCTCCGTAATGTCTGGGAGCAGAGAACTTCAGTTCTAACAGAGACAGCCTGCTAAAAATCTCCAGACCACAACTTACAAGAAAGGGAGAGGAGAAAAAAGGAAAATAAAGGAAATGGAAAATAATCGCAAAGAAGCAGGGCTGCCACGAGGAGAGACAGGAGGCTCCCTCAGGGCTGAGCACTGACCCCTCCTCCCTGCAGAAACTCTAAAATTTAAAGTAACAGGCACCCAAAGAAAGGGAAATTCTCCAATCCCCTAAATAACCATCTAGAAATAAAAGTAAGCAATAAAATGAAATGAAACTAAGCTCCTTATTTTTTTCTCACAGTGAGCCCCCACATCCAGGGCTCCACAAGTCCTCCTGCTGCAAGGAGACTGGTCACACTGGAAGTAGGAGGGCTGATGGTGCCAGGATATACCAGTGATGTCACGAATTTGGACATGCCAGTCTCCTAGCTGCAGGACGAGGTTGACTACCCAGACGTAGAGGACTGCACTGGAGGAACGCTAAGGAACAAACTTTAGATTTACCTTTAGTACAAACATTCAGTTCAGTGGTGTTATAAATACACCGACTTACTGTACCAGTACAGGTATAGTAAGAATGATAAAGCAAAGTCTGAGTCACTTTCATTCCAGTCCGAGTAGTAGTAATGCAGGCAGTACATGGGGGTAAAGCATAAACCAGTTCAAAACTCCCCAGGCAAGCAGCCAAAGCAAAATAGTAACAAAGATGCATGTTGATTGTAGTTCTTCTGGATCTCCGCTGGAAAATCTTGACCACGTCGTCTTCTTCTTCTTGGCGCGATGCTGACCCGTCTGCTAATGAAGCAATTCAACGGGTATCAATGTTGATTGAAGATCCTCCAAAAGTCTCGTTATGCGATGATGCCAACTTAGCAAGTGTAGTTGGCCTGACGAAAGTCTATAAAGGCACAGTTAGTCGATGAAGAAAACAAATGTCTTTGCTGTATAGGGAACAGCAATCCTCTTCGAAAGACTTGGCTGCTGTAGGTCACTGTAGTTCATGAGTGTCCCCGATAAAGTTAGGCTGCTGGCTGCCTTCGTAGGGTAAGACGCAAAGGGACGTCAGGATGTGGCTCCGCTGTCCACTGGTCCTGATCTGGAACTGCTGCTGGCTTGACTCTGCTGTGATGGATCCAGGACTCGATTTCTGCTACCTTTACTGCAGTCGGGGTAGACAAGATGACGGTATATGGTCCCTTCCAATGAGGTTCCAACGGTGTCTTCTTCCAATCTTTGATCCACACCGAGGTACCAGGCTTATAGAGATGCAGTGGTTCCGTCAAATTGATAGGCAACTGGTCCTGTATCCACGTGTGGAGAGTCTGCAGAACAAAACTAAGAGCTAGAAGTTCTTGTCTGGTTATTTCTGAACCAATCTGTGGCAAACTACCCTTAACACCCTGCACTATTGGTGGGGGTTTGCCGTACACAACTTCAAAAGGGGAAAATCCTGATGATTTTACAGGAGCTGAGCGTATTCTAAGTAATGCTATTGGGAGAACCTGGGGCCACTTCAGGTGGGTCTCCTGACATAGCTTGGACATCTGAGATTTCAAAGTTCTATTCATTCGCTCAACTTTCCCTGAACTTTGGGGTCTGTATGCAGTGTGCAACTTCCATTGTATCTGTAAGGCACTTGCTAACTGCTGGGTAATCTGGGATACAAATGAGGGTCCATTGTCTGACCCTATTACTGCTGGAATTCCAAATCTGGGGATAATCTCTCTTAGCAAAACTTTAGTTACTTCTCGGGCTTTTTCAGTCCTGGTGGGGAAAGCTTCCACCCACCCAGAGAAGGTACAAACTAATACTAACAAGTAGCGATATCCATTAGCTTTTGGCATTTCAGTAAAATCTACTTGCAGGTGGTGCATGGGGGTTACACCTCCTGACTGAACTCGTGGTGGTGGCGTGGGACCCTGTTTGGCATTATTCTTGGCACAAATTAGACACTGGCGAGCTACTGAGGCTGACAGGGCTCCCAATAGAGCGATACAAAAATGTGGTTTAAGTGCTTTCTCCATAGCACTCTTCCCATAATGTGTGGCTTGATGAAAAGCTTTGACAAAGGCTGGTCCCAATGATTCAGGGATCACTATTCGTCCTGGAGGTTGACTGCCCTCGGGAGGTGGCAGTTCAATCCATCCATCCTTCAGTACTCCCTCTTCTTTATTACAGTAGTAGTCCAATTCTTTGGTGGTATATCGTGGTGTCCACAGATTAAGGGGTACTGGAAACAATGCTGCTTGTTTTGGCATGGCTTGTGGTGAAATTTGGCCTGTCATGGCTGCTTTACGTGCTGAAGCATCAGCAAATCTATTTCCTTGGGCAACTTCTCCTTTTCCTGCTTGGTGTCCACGACAGTGTATGACAGCTACACGTGTCGGGGCCCATACTGCGTCTAGTAACATCAATATTTCTGGGCCATATTTGATTGATTTGCCTCCTGAGGTAATGAGCCCTCGTTCTTTGTAGAGAGCTCCATGTACATGCAAAGTGGTGAAGGCATATTTTGAGTCTGTGTATACGTTCAACAGAAGTCCTGCACCCAATACTAGTGCTCTGGTGAGTGCTATCAATTCTGCTTTCTGTGCTGATGTGCCTGATGCAAGAGCTGATGATTCAATGACTTTCTCCTGGGTTACTACTGCATACCCTGCACAACGTCGTCCATCGATAATGAGACTACTTCCATCCACAAAATAAGTCTGGTCAGGATTCTCTAGGGGCACATCAGTTAAATCAGGTCGACTTGAAAATACAGTATCCATGACTTCTATACAGTCGTGCTCCGGGGGGTCCTCGCTGATTGGTATCAGGGTAGCTGGGTTCAAGGCATGGCTCACTTCCAGTTGTATTTGTGGATTTTCACATAACATGCTTTGGTATTTCAACATCCGAGAATTGGTGAGCCAATGATTTGCTTTTTGTTCCATAAGGGCAAGTACCGCATGTGGTACCGTGACGCGTAGACTCTGTCCTAAGGTGAGTTTATCTGCTTCACTTACGCATCTTTTAAGTCCAAAACAGTAAAGTGGGTGACTTCAGCAGGAATCAATCCTAAGAGTGTGTAGGGATTTGGCACAACTGGATGTATGGTCTCAACTGCTTCATTCACTCTCCTTAGATCCTGCACTGGGCGGTAGTCACCTGTCCCAGGCTTCTGCACTGGCAGGAGAGGTGTGTTCCATGGTGACTGACAAACTTTGAGTAGGCCATACTCCAGTAGCCTTAACAAGTGGCGATGGATGCCTTCAATTGCTGCTCTTGGGAGTGGATATTGCTTGACATGTATTGGCTGTGCACTAGGCTTGAGATTCACAATTATTGGAGCTATATGTTTGGCTAGGCCTGGTGGATTGCCTTCTGCCCATACTCCAGGAGGGGCATCAATACTTTTCAAAGTAGGTTCAAAATAAGTATCAACAATTGGCTCAGTACTTGGCTCAGTACTATAATATCTCCATTCTTCTTCTCGAGGAACAGCAAGCACCATTAGTCCAGCAGGTTTTGTCTGGGAATTCACTGTCATTTGCATTTCTCCTTTCTCAGTAAAGGATATTTGGGCCTGCAGCTTGGCTAGCATATCTCGTCCCAGTAATGGCACTTGGCACTCTGGCATGCAAAGGAATTGGTGCGTTATTTGCTGTCCTCCTAAATTACAAATGCGGTTTTGAAGAAATGGCTTTGTGGCTTTTGCGCCAGTTGCTCCCACAATGGTGACTGCTCTTGTAGAAAAAGGAGCTATTTGTTTATCTACTACAGAATGTTCTGCTCCAGTATCAACCATGAAGTCCATAAATTGGTCTCCTATTTGTATACTGACCATAGGCTCCTGGAGACCTAATGCGAATTCAGAGCCCGGTCTGTCCTAATCTGCTTCATCCAAGTCATAGGCTGTGGCGGCTGCCATTCCCTGGATGGCCTCCGTGCGTTCTTGTTGAAAATGTTCTCGATTGGTTCCTCTGCGGTTCTGGGGTCGGCCTCTCTCTCTTTCCCTCCAAGGGGCGTGTTCCCCTTCGTCCTGAGAGGCCTCTTCGAGTCGCGGGCATGCACTTCTCCAATGTCCTTCTTCTCTGCAATAAGCGCATTGGTTCGCGCCTAATGGGGGCCGGTCATTTCCTCGGCCGCGCCCTCTTCCTCTGCTCCTTCGATTAGGGACACCTCCCCTTTTCTGTTCCACTATGGCCGCAGCCAAAAAATCCGCTTTCTTCTTCATCCGTCGATCACTTTCTTTCTGTCTTTCATTATCACGATTCACATACACTTTATGAGCGACTTCCAGTAACTGTGTTGCATTCATGCCCGCAAACCCTTCTAATTTCTGTAGCTTGCGTCTAATATCTGGTTGTGACTGGTTTACAAAAGCAGAATTCACCATGCATAAGCTTCCTGGGGCATCTGGGTCATAGGGAGTATACATCCTATACGCTTCAGTCAATCTCTCATAGAATACTGCTGGGCTCTCATCTATGCCCTGATTAACTTCGGTCACTTTAGAAAGATTCATGGCTTTCTGGCCCCCCCTTCTCAGACCTTGCATGAGGCCTTGGCGAAACCGGGATAGGGCTCTGGATCCTACTTCAGTATTTGGATCCCATTTGGGATCTTTGTTAGGGAATTCTTTCTGAGCTGCTTCGTGATTGTCTATTCCTGCTTCAATTCTCTCTACCAGGGGATTGTCTGCCATCCAGTCGATAGCAGCTCGCTTAATTCGTGTCCGCTCCTCAGTGGTAAATAAAGTAGACAGGAGCTGACGGCAATCTGCCCAAGTGGGCTGGTGAGTTTCCATGATCGTATGCATCAATTCTGTTAACTCTTGGGGCTTATTAGTGTAGGAAGCATAATGTATCTTCCAGTTCAACAAATCAGCAGTGGAGAAAGGCACATATACTAAACTCAGGGGTCCCACTACTATCTGATCATGCTCATCCCGCACAGGCAGCCCCGGGACTTGTCTCAAGGGGGCTATTACTTTCGGGGTGGCTTTCGGCTTCTTTCGGGATCTGGGTGGGGACTTTCAGCTTTGAGACTCGCCTAGTCTGGGGAGCCTCGCTTGCAACAGATGAACTAGCACTGACAACTGATTTTTCACTTTCTGTCTCTGTCTGGGAGGATACATCTTCATCTTCCTGCCCTGACTCCTGCTTATCCTCAGTCTCTGTCTCAGACTGATCAGCATCTTCTCTGGACAGTTCATCTGGCGGGTCTTCGGGTTGGTGAGGAGGTGGACTCTCCCGGTCCCGGGGGCCTGCCCCGGGACGCGGTGGTACTCTTACTGGGTGCTGGGCTCGGGACTGCCTAATTACAGCTCCCAGGGACTCAGGATCTACAAGAACAGGTTTCTTGCTAGGTTTCTTAGCTGTCCCTGTTTTCTGGGTCTGATCTGTTAATGCTAACATTATTCTGCACTGCTCCTCATAACAGCGCTTTGCCCAAGGGGGCGGATCTTCGCAAATACTTAACCAAGAATCTATATAGGGATACTGATTGGGGTGTGCTATTCGCACCTTCCGATGAACTGACTGAATAATTCCTAGGTTAAATGTTCCATCTCGGGGCCACATGGGGTTTAAGACGGGCCACTCCCTAGTACACAGAAGCTGTAATCGTGAGGCAGTCAGTTTTACTCCATAATCTCCTGAATATCCTTTACTAAAATGTTTGATCATACATTCTAACGGAGTGTTCCTAGTAGACTCCGCCCCTCCCATTTCGATGTGTGCGCGCAACAACAGACAGAAGGGAAAAGGAAGTCGGACCGTGGGTAAGGGGTCCTCACAGCCCTAGAAACATTCAAGGGAAACAAATAACAAGACAAGACGACGGTCGCTTCCTCCTTTTTACGATCTGGACGCGGTCGCCCGGCCAGAAAATGCGTTACTCAGGAGTCCGCCTTCACTTGGCTGTGTTGCAAGACCTCTCATTCATACTTCATTCACACAATCATGCTAGCAACGTATCCCAAAAACAGCCCAATCCTGTCTCAGCTGACTAGACTATATCAAATTCCAAATTCAAAAGACCTTGCGTATACTCATGCAGGGTTCAAAAAGACGATAGTTTCACCTTGCGCATACTCATGCAGGGTTAGTCGGACCGTCTTGAGAGGTGATCAAGCTCTCTTACCAAATTCCAAATTCCAAAGTTACAAAATCCAAGTTTCAAACAGCAGTACTGCTCTGACTCATCTGTCTAGACATATCGAAACTATACTCACCGGATCCGGTCCTAGTTCCCAAGCAAGCGCATGAGTTGGACCTCGGACTCTCCTCACGGGTTCGAGGTGTTGGCTCCAACCGGGCTCAGCACCCGCCGAGGTCCGGCCAGCTCCCTCTGATACAAGGGACCGGTGGCGCCAGAGAGCGAGCCCACGTCGGGAGGGCACGATCCCGGCAGGACCAAACCTGTAGAGGCAGAAAGTCGTGGTATATTGCCCTATATACCCTCTATTACCACACCTTCCCGGCCAACGCACCAAGAATATGTAGCAGCAGAGCGCAGACAAACCAATGATACCAGGAGTCTGTTCAGAAGGTCCAAATCATTTATTTGTGCACAAGTCTCAAGCAGAATCAAATTCAAAATGGCTGAGCAATGGCTGTTAGTAAAACAACAACTTATATACTTTTCTTGTCCATTCTAGGTATAGGCAAACTTCTCATTGGTCCCGGTAACCCCTTTCACCCCATCTATTGGTCCCGGTAACATTACGTAGTCATCCAATTAGGACTTTGGTCTGGGCTCAGCACCTGCTTACCCACCTTCTAGTCCCTATTACAATGGTCAGTTCTTCCAACTTTGATACTTCTCTCCTCCAAGGTCACTTAGCTAGCTAGAACATGTGGGAAAGCAGGGCACTGTAACTTTTCTTTCAGCAGTGTTAATCAATTCCATAGAAGCTGTGCTTTCTTATCAATACCAATTAAACTTGTTTTTCTATATTTTCTAAGTTTCGATTCTGCTTAGCTATACTTAATTATACTCAGTTAAGTTTTGATTCTATGGTAGCAGCATTTAGGGGAATATGTAATTCCTTTGGGCCTCTCCACAGGCTTCATTTACAGGTCAGGCTACTCAGGCCTCTCTGCTCATTTCAGACACCATGGATCATAGGCCTTCGCCTACCACAGTATATTCATTTGAATACCATCCACTACTCGCACTTCCCGGGCGGCGCACCAAGAAATGTAGCAGTGAAGTGCATACAATGAATAAAACCAGGAGTCAGCTGCAGGATCCAAGCCAATTTATTGTGCACAGGCTCAGACAGGAGAGTATCCAAAAAGGACTGAGCAATGGAGTCCAGGAGCAAATTCCTTATATACAATTTTCACAGTTTGATACAGGCAAACTTTCTATTGGTCCCAACGCCCACTGCACCTGTCCAATCGGGGACCCTCTCTGGGCCTAGCTCCCTGTTCCCCCTGCTCAGACTATTCTAACAAATGCACAGTCTTGTAGCAGCAGATAAGCATGCAATAAATAAATCCAGGAGTCTTTTCAAGGATCCAAGCCAGTTTAATGTGCACATGGCTCAAGCAATAAGCAATTTCAAAATGGCTGAGCAATGGCTTCTAGTAAAACAACAACTTTTATAGCTTTCTTGTCCATTCTAAGCATAGGCAAACTTTTCATTGGTCCCAGTACCCCTCTCACCCATCTATTGGTCCCGGTACTGATATGGCTACCCAATCGGGACTCTGGTCTGGGCCCAGCACCTGGTTGCCCCCCTTCTAGTCCCAATTACAATGGTCAGTGTCTCCAACTTGTTACTTCTCTCCTCGAAGGTCGCTGAGCTTGTTAAAACATATGGGAAGCAGAGGCACTGTGACCTTGCTCTCTGCAGAGTTAATTAATTCCATAGAAGCATAGCACACCTTATCAGTACCAATTAAACTTGTTTTTCTTCTATTTTCCAAGTTTCGTTTCTGCTTAGCTATGTTCAGTTAAACTGAGTTAAGTTTCAATTCTATGGTGTCGTCATTCAGGGGGGTTTTCATTCCTATGGGCCTAACTACAGGCTTCAGTTACAGGTCAAGCTGCTCAGGCCTGTCTGCTTAGTTCAATTAGCATGGATCATAGGCCGTCGCCTACCACATTCCCCCCTTTGATTATTCTCACCCGCATGTTAATAAGGTGTGAGAATCAAATCACATAATACTAGGTAAAGGTATCACTCTGTGGTATAGGGTAGTAAGTTCACATAGCTAATATCTTTGTAGCTGTCTTACGCTCTACAGTGTTATTAATAACTGAAGTTATCATTTGCAAGCAAAATGGCAAGAAACAAGGGAGCAACAGGCAGATAGTCAAAGTCCATAGTTTGGCAAGAGTGGGAAAAAGAACTAAAGGATTAGAAGGTTCGGTTGCATCTTTGTTGTGCTGTCGTAAAGCTTCTGATTTAGACAGACCAGCTGTCCATCCTTCGTAGTAGATTGTGGTCCAGTCCAAACAAAACACAAACTGTCAACAATGGGGTGGGCCAATACCCACTCACTAGTAGTATTATGTAAATCAGTCTGATTGTATAGGATAGAATAGTTCAATTCTTGCGTCTCCCAGGGCCACTGATCTCCCATCTTAGTTCCTCCACAATAGAAACAGTCAGAAATGTGGAAACTAGATGCTATTGCTCCAGCAAGTTCAAGAAACAAGTTCTGGTGGTGGTATGAGGAATTGCAACGGTGGCTTGCATAGCCTTGTAGAAAGTCAAGATCTAGAACAACTTTTGGATTGGAGAGTATACCAATGCAAGTATAGGAAGAATGATAAAACAAGGTCTGAGTGACCTTCGGTCCAGTTCATGTTGTACTTATACAGGCTGCCCAGGGAGATAAGGCAAAAGTCATTTCAAAGCACTCCAAGGCTGCTGCCAAAATAAAGCAATAATAATAATTCATAATGGGCATAGTCTCTGGAAAATTGGTGGAACTGTCGACTTCCACAACAGATAACAGATGTAGGGTTGATTGTAGATCCTCAAGCTTCTGCCGTACGTAGACCTACCAGCTTTTTGGCAGGAGTAGGGCTGTAGATTCCAAAGTATCACTGTCCTCTGGGATGTCTCAATTTCTTAAAATATCATAGCATAGTCTCTTAGGCTATTATTGCTTCCTTAGAGCAGTTCACTCTTTAGGAGATCAAAACAGTCTTTTCAGAGTATTTAAACACAGTCTCTTAGAAGATTCAATTTCTTAACACAACACAGTCTCTTTCTGATGATTGCAGGTTTTTTCAGATGCGAGGCTTACCTTCAGATAAACAAACAGTCTTGAAATAGTGCAGTTTCTGAGGGACCAATAAGTCTTAGGTCCGTGGTTGTTGTTGTAGGGTGAGGTGCAATGGAGTCTCAGGATGCTGTACAGTAGTCCAGTGATCAGGTTCAAGAGCAGCTGCTGGCTTCACTTGATTATGATGGGTCCAAGGATCAAATTCTGCGACTTTTACTGCAGTTGGAGTTGACAGGATGACGACATAGGGTCCTCTCCAATGCAGGGCTAACAGTATCTTTCTCCACTCTTTGATCCACACCGAGACTCCAGGCTTGAAAGGATGCAGGGGTGCAGGCAAATTGATGAGTAATCGATTTTGTACTCAGGTATGAAGACTCCTGCAAAACAGAACTTAAAACCAATAGTTCATGTCTAATAATTTCAGATCCTATCTGTCTCATATCTCCTTTTATTTCCTATACAATAGGCAGGGGTTGCCCATACAGAATCTCAAAAGGGGAAACTCCTAAAGACTTAGCAGGGGCTAAGTATATCCTAAGAAGGGCTATGGGAAGAACCTGGGGCCACTTCAGGTAAACCTCTTGGCAAAGTTTAGACAACTGAGATTTCAGGGTTCTATTCATACATTCTACTTTTCCTAAATTCTGAGATCTATAGGCAGTATGTATCTATTAATATCAATATCTTGGGGCTATACTTAATGGACTTGCTTCCTAAGGTTATCCACCCTCATTCTTTGTACAGGGCCCCATATGCATGCAAGGTTGTAAGGGTATACTTGAAATCTGGGTACACATTTAGACAGGGCTCTTTTCCTATTGTTAGTGCTCTAGTGAGGACTATCAGTTCAGCTTTCTGTGGTGAAGTTTCTGGGGCCAGGGCTGAGGACTCAACTACCAAATCAGGGGTCACCACTGCATATCTAGCACAACAATGTCCATTGATGATGAAACTGCCTTCAGCCACAAAGAAAGTCTGTTCAGGGTTCTCCAGAGGGACATCAGTCAAATCCAGGTGGCTTGAGAATACAGTGTCCATAATTTCTAAACAGTCATGATCAGGGGATCAAGACTAACTGATAACATAGCAGGATGGAAAGCTTGACTGACCCTTCAGTTGTATCTGGGGTTTTCACACAACATACTCTAATACTTCAACATTCATAGATTTGTTAGCTAGTAGTTTCCTTTGTATTTCATATTGGTTAGAACAGAGTGTGGTACAGTAACTTGAAGATTCTGTCTCAAAGTGAGCTTGTCAGCTTTGCTCACTAGGAGGGCTGTAGCTTGCAACAGCTCTCAAATAAGGGGCCAGCCTTTTGCAACTACATCCAATTGTTTGACAAATAGGCTACTGGGTATTGCCAAGGTCCAAGAGATTGAGTCAACACTCCTAGAACATTTCCTTGCGACTCATGAACATAGAGACTGTAAGGTTTTCTGGACATCGGGTAGACCCAGAACTGGTGATAACATCAGAGCGGTTTTCAAAGATCAAAAGACTGCATTCCTATTCAAGTCCCCATTCCAATGGAGACTTTTTCATTCCTTTGGTAGCTTGATACAATGGTTTTGCTAGCAGCGCAAAATTGGGGATCCATATACAACAGTACCCTGTGGCACCCAAGAAGGCTCTCACTTGCCTCCTGTTGGTTGGAGTAGGAATACTGCATACAGCTGCTTTGCGTTCTGGTAAGGGTTCCAGGCGTTGAATTCCGCTGGACAACTGGAATCCTAGGTATTTAACTTATTTGACATAATTATGCTTTGGCTCTTGAGACTTTGTATCCAGCCTCATTAAAAAGGTGCAAGAGTTCACTGGTGGCTGGTGGACATTCACTTTCTGAGTTGGTGGTTATGAGCAAGTTGTCCACATATTGAAGTAGAATTTTTTCTTTTTTTTTTTTTCTTGAGTTTCTGGATAACTTGTCAAATCTTTTGCTGAGTGAGGCGAGTTCTTGAATTCTTGAGGTAATCTTGTCCAGATGAGTTGGCCCCGCCTCCTTGTAGTGGGGTCTTGGGCTAAGCGTATACAGAAAAAGGCATCTTTTTAAGTCCAGAATGATGAAATGTATAGCTTCAGCAGAGATCAGTTCCAAGAGAATATAAGGATTTTGGTACCACTGGTTGTATAGTTTCAGCTGCATCATTCATTCTTTCTTAGATCCTGCACTGGGCGGTAATCACCTGTCCCAGGCTTCTTGACTGGCTTGAGGGTGACAATGACAGGGGCTATGTTCTTCGCTAGGCCAGGTGGGTTATCTTCTGCCCATACTTTAAGTGGGGCTATGAGGTTGGTAAGTGTACAGCTTGTTGCTTTGGATGCAGGTGAATAGAACCACCATTCTTCTTCTTGGGGACAGTTAACACCATCAGGCCAGCAGATTTTGAGTTTCATTTTTTCCCCTTCAACAAAGGATATCTGTGCTTGAAGCTTTGCAAGCAGGTCTCGGCCCAAAAGTGGAATAGGGCATTCAGGCATATACAGGAACTGGTACATTATTATTATTATTATTTTTTCTAGTTCACACATGTGGTTCTGCAGAAAAGGCTTTGCGAGAAAAACACAGGGGCTACTGGCTTTAGTATTCTGCTCCTGTATCCCCCATAAAAGTCCATATATTGGTCCCCTATTTTTCAGACTGACTCCTGGGGACCCAGGGAAACTGGAGAGTCCGGTCTGGCCTAGTCTTCATCCATGCTGTAGCCCTCTCAGGCTGCCACTCACGCTATAGCTGCTCCACTCTCGTGCTGAAACACTGTGCTTGGTTTTATTCTGTCTATGACTTTGCAATCAAGTACTCCCCTCCTGGGGAGGAGTCAAGATACGGGCATTCACTTCTCTAATGTCCTTCTTTTTCTATAATGGGCGTACTCACACCCAGTTTTTCACTTCCTCTGTTCCTTCGATTAGGATAACCTCACATCATTCAACTAAAATATCATTCACTTTCTCTGTTACATTTATTTTCACAATTCACACACCCTCTGATTAACTTTCATTTAACCATTATGCCCGCAAATTCATCCAGTTCTTTGCAATTTCCGTTCATTAGTTCAATCAAGTCCTAAAACTTCTCAGTGTATAATGCAGTTTTTTGTTTTTTTTTAGTTCTAAACAAGTCTGGTCAGCTGACTTTCACTTCTAGTCCGGAGGGGGTGGACATTCCCCTGTTGCAGAGGTGGCTAGCAAACTACTTGGGAATCTGTAGTCCCCCCCCCCTTCTCCTGGATTCTGTTTCTCCTAGCAATGCTCTATCCAGGAGGTTGATTTTTTTTTTAAGGATCCACTTCTCTGCTGTGGGCACATTAGTTCACGCCCACCGGGGGGGGGGGGGGGGTTGACATCATCGGTGGACTGGGCTCCATCCCCCCCTTAAGCACTCTGAACTGAACTACTTACAGAGAGAGAGAGAGAGACGAGACAGGATATCTAGAAATTCTGGGGCAAAATCCTGATTGGGACAGAGACATTTCATAATCTTCAGTAAATCCCTTACTGAAATTCTTGATCATACTTGAAAAGACACTTATTATTTCTGTAAACATAGGGCAGGCAGGAAACACTTAGATTGAGCACATACATCCATTATGCTTCTTATAGAGAGAACTATAGCTATCTGTCAGCATGTCTCTGCAAAAGAAATTATTTTTTTAGTTCAGGAAGCAAATATTTAAAAGACATTCCGGATATTTTTCATAAAATACAGTACACCTTTCCCTTTTTTTTTTTTTTTCTGCAGGCTATGCGGAAGCCACACCCCTCTGCTCGCGGGAAACAATTGAACTGTGCTCATAAAAAGAGACTTCTCATTCACATGGACAGAGATGCCAGAAAAAAACAATTTAAATCAATGTTAAGTCGTGATCTAATTACTTTGTAGATCAAAGGAAAAACAAAAACAGTTCTTTATCATTTCCTATTTAAACTGTTTCAGTGCTTACTGAAAATTTGAACATACAGCCGACAGAAATTCCTCTCACTTGGTCCGCAACCCATAAGGGATTAATACAAACTTAATCCTTTTCAGGCTAAACCCAAAAACTATCGGGACCCACAATCCTGACTAAACATTCTTATTAAATGATAAATAAATGATATATATTACATAACCACAGCAGAAGGAACAAAAACATATTAAATAAAACAGGTACAATTTGCCTGAAATAAGCACAAACTACCAGCATTGAGGTTTAAGCCTGCACAAGATTAGAAAGACGACACTAGACATTCTTTCCTTCAGACACGCCCCCTGTCAGTTTTTCACACTGCAGTAGAAAAACTAACTGGGTCAGACCAGCTTTTTGATTTCTAAAAATGACTGTAGGTGTTTTGGGTCTTCATTCTGCTCTATTAATACAATTTCTTAATCAGTGAACTGTCACAAATTACTCAACAGAATAATCTCACATATATAACAAAAGGGAAACTCGCAGTTTCAACAGATAGCAAAAATCAAATACACAGGACGGACAATACACCAAACGCTTCATCCGTTTCGCGACCTAGACGCAGTCACCCGACTAGGAACTGCGCTAGTCCAGAGTCCACTCTGCTTGGTCCGTGCTGCCAGACCTCTCATTCACACTTCATTCACACAATCATGCTAGCAACGTATCTTAGAATGCATTCCTTTCTATCTATTCTGACTAGTCTTTTTCCCAATTACAAAAAGGATGAGGGTTTCACCCGGCGAATTCCCATGCGGGGTTACTCGGCCCTTCCTTGAGAGCTCTCTTACCAATTCCCAATATCTCGAGATTACAAATTCCAAGTTCCACTGGCAGTACTGCTCTTTCTATTTCTGTCTAGACATACCAAAAACCCAGTCCTGTCTGCTCTGACCAGGCTGAATCATGATCCTCTATAACAGCTGTACCTAGCGAATACTCATGCAAGGATTTTCAAACAAAGACTTAAGTCTTACCAAAGTTTTCAAACTGCAGTTCTAACTCATCTGTCTAGACAGGTTTTCAAAACTATACTTACCAGATCTGGTTCCCAAGCTTCTGAGTTGGATCCTGGACTCCCCCGGGTCGGAAGTGTTGGCCAGCTGGACTCAGTGCCTGCCGAGGCCAGGCAGAACTCCCTCCGATACAAGAGGATCGGTGGGCCCAGGGAAATTCCCCTGCGTCGGATTGGCATGGTTCCAACTGGACCAAACCTCAAGGCGAATTACGTGGATTTATTCACTTGAACACTATCCACCACTCGCACTTCTCGGCCAACGCACCAAGAATGTAGCAGCAGATAAGCATGCAATAAATAAATCCAGGAGTCTTTTCAAGGATCCAAGCCAGTTTAATGTGCACATGGCTCAAGCAATAAGCAATTTCAAAATGGCTGAGCAATGGCTTCTAGTAAAACAACAACTTTTATAGCTTTCTTTTCCATTCTAAGCATAGGCAAACTTTTCATTGGTCCCAGTACCCCTCTCACCCATCTATTGGTCCCGGTACTGATATGGCTACCCAATCGGGACTCTGGTCTGGGCCCAGCACCTGGTTGCCCCCCTTCTAGTCCCAATTACAATGGTCAGTGTCTCCAACTTGTTACTTCTCTCCTCCAAGGTCGCTGAGCTTGTTAAAACATATGGGAAGCAGAGGCACTGTGACCTTGCTCTCTGCAGAGTTAATTAATTCCATAGAAGCATAGCACACCTTATCAGTACCAATTAAACTTGTTTTTCTTCTATTTTCCAAGTTTCGTTTCTGCTTAGCTATGTTCAGTTAAACTGAGTTAAGTTTCAATTCTATGGTGTCGTCATTCAGGGGGGTTTTCATTCCTCTGGGCCTAACTACAGGCTTCAGTTACAGGTCAAGCTGCTCAGGCCTGTCTGCTTAGTTCAATTAGCATGGATCATAGGCCGTCGCCTACCACAGTCTTAGATATAGATACATTTCTACTTCAAGGACATTTCTAGCTCAGAGAATGCAGGAACATTTCTATCATCAGCATAGGGGAATTAATAAAGGAATTATACAAACTTTGCAAAAGCAGTTTAAAGCAGTTTGCAGTTTCAGCCAGTTTCTCAGACTCTGGTTATTCTCAGCACTACTCTCAGGTGGGGGTTAGGATCTAGGCCTAGTTTACAGGCCATAGCCTACCACACTACCTCTGTCTGCAGCAGCAGGCCTCCAAGGATCGAATTTAAAAAAAAAAAACCACACACACAAAACAATTTAGGTTCGTGCAGCAGTCAGATTCCTGTATTCATGAGAGCCTAGCCAGTCCCACCCCCTCTGATATCATATTAGAGGGGGGCAGGACTGGCTGGGCCCTCATGCACACAAGAGTCTGAATGCTGCATGAACCTGTGATTTCTTTCTTTTTTTTTCAGACTTCTATGTGCATGAGGGCCAGGCCGGTCCCGCCCCATCTGACATTGCATCAGAGGGGGGTGGGACCTGCCAGGCCCTCATCCACACCGGAGTTGAATACTGCATAAACCCGCAGTTTTGATTTTTTTTTAAGTCCAATCCTGGGAGGCCCGACGCTGCCGACAGAGGAAAAAAGTCAGTGGCAGGGAAATGCAGCCGAATTTTATCTTTTGTTTGTCTTTTTAGATAGCGTGAGGCAGCTGCCACTGGAGCAATCTGGGGAAATTTTTTTTTGCTTCCCTGGTGGCTGCCTCACCCTGCCTAATGATACAGCCTGATTGCAGCAGAGAAAAACTGGCTTTTCCACGGCTGGTTTTAAGGGTCTGCCGGAAGCCAGCCTAACCATTTAAAAACCAGCCAGGCCAGCTGAATATTGGCCAGTTGGCAACCCTACACCTACCCTTCTTGTAGAAACAGAAACAGAGAAAAATGATGACAGCAAAAGACCACATGGCCTATCTAGTCTATCCTTCCATATCAACAACTACAACAGTCCCCTTTTTTCCTTTAGAGATCCTCTGTGTTTGTCCCATGCTTTCTTGAATTCAGATACTGTCCTCATCTCTACCAGCTCCACTGGGAGACTATTCCACGGATCCACCACTCTTTCTGTAAAGAAATATTTCCGCATATCACTCATGAATCTATCCCGTTTCACCCTCATCCCATGTCCCCTCATAGCAGAACTTGTTTCAATCGAAAGAGGGTCTCCCCCTGTGCATTTATGCCATGGAGGTATTTAAACATCTCAATCATATCACCTCTATCCCGCCTTTCCTCTAAGGTGTACATATTAAGATCCTTAAGTCTGTCCTCATATGCTTTATAATGAAGACCACTAACCATTTTAGTAGCCACCCTCTGTACTGACTCCATCCTGTTTATATCCTTTTGAAGGTGTGGTCTCCAGAATTGTACACAATACTCCAAATGAGGTTGCACCAAAGATTCATACAGAGGCACTATCACCTCCTTTTTTTCTGCTAGCCATTCCTCTCCTTATGCACAAAAGCATCCTTCTAGCTTTTGCTGTCGCCTTTTCTATCTGTTTAGCTACTTTAAGATCATCAGACACAACCACACCGAGGTCCCGCTCTTCTTTAGTGGACAAAAGTACTTCACCCCCTATACTATATTGCTCCCTTGGATTGCTGCAGCCCAAATGCATGATCTTGCATTTTTTAATATTAAATCCCAGCTGCCAAATTCTAGACCATTCTTCAAGCTTAACTAGATCCCTCCTCATATTATCTACACCTTCCTGAGAGTCTACTCTATTGCAGATTTTGGTATCATCTGCAAAGAGGCAAACCACACCCAACAGCCCTTCTGCTATATCACTAACAAAGATGTTAAAAAGAATCGGACCAAGGACAGATCCCTGGGGCATACCCCTGGTAATCTCCTTCTTCTCAGAGTGAGCTCCATTTACCTGTACCCTATGTCACCTCCCACTCAACCAATTTCTAACCCAAGCAGTAACTTTAGGGTCCATCCCTAGGGTGCTCAGTTTGTTTATAAGTCGCCTGTGAGGAACAGTGTCAAAGGCTTTACTGAAATCTAAATACACCACATCTAGGGCTCTCCCTCAGTCCAACTCCCTGGTCACCCAGTCAAAGAAATCAATCAGATTTGTCTGACAAGACCTGCCTCTGGTGAATCCATGCTGCCTCGAATCCCGTAATCCGCTGGACTCCAGAAACCTCACTATTTTCTCTTTCAGCAGCGTTTCCAATAATTTACTCACCACCGAAGTTAAACTAACTGGCCTGTAGTTTTCAACCACATCCTTACTTCTGCTTTTGTGTAAAGGGACCACATGAGCCTCTCTCCAGTCCTTTGGCACCACTCCCAACTCCAACGAGGCAATGAAAAGGTCAGTCAGTGGAGCTGCTAGAACGTCCCCAAGTTCCCTCAGTATTCTAGGGTGTATCCCATCCAGTCCCATCGCTTTATCTACTTTAACTTTAGCTACTTTCTCACAAACACAGTCTTCTGAAAATTGTTCAAGATGCCTCTCGCTTCTGTTCCTGTTTGTGGGTGTTTTCTGAGGTCCTGTTCCTGGTTCTTCATCTGTGAACACAGAACAGAAATATTTGTTAAGCAATTCCGCTTTATCCTCATCAGCTTCTACATATTCCTCCCCTTCACCCTTGAGTCTGACAATGCCACTTTTGCCCTTCCTCTTTTCACTAACATATCTGAAAAATGTTTTATTCCCCCATTTTATTGCATTGGCTATTTCCTCCTCTTTTTGAATCTTTGCTTTCCTGACTACTTTGCTAGCTTCTCTAAGTTTTTCCAAATATAGATGCCTGTCTTCCTCTCTCTGTGATTTCTTGTATTTCATGAAGGCCTCCCCCTTTTTCTTCACCTTTTCAGCTACTTCTTTCGAAAACCATAGCGGTCTCCTTTTCCTTTTACCTTTATTTACCATTTTAACAAAATGGTTGGTTGCCCTTAAAATATCCCTTTTCAGTTTTGCCCACTGTTTTTCTACATCCCCTAGCTGTTCCCATCCCGCTAACGACTCCCTGAGGTATTGCCCTATCTTGCCAAAGTTAATTTTCCTAAAGTCTAAGACCCTCGCTTTTGAATGGATTCTATCAGCCGTAATCCTAATACTAAACCACCCCATCTGGTGATCACTGGATGCAAAATGATCTCCCACTATAACATCAGAAACACTTTCACCATTGGTAAGCACCAAGTCCAATATGGCCCCTTCACGTGTGGGGTCTATTACCAATTGCCTGACTAGTTCTCCCTGTAGAGAATCCAGGATCTCCTTACTTCTAGATGATACTGCCAATCAACATCTGGCATATTGAAATCCCCTATCAGTAGCACTTCCCCATTCCTAGCAATTAACTCCCCTTTAAGCTCTGTAATTCCAAAGCTTTAATATTATTTTTTTACATATAGTGTCACTCCTCCTCCCCTTCTTCCTACTCTGTCCTTTCTGAATAAAGTATAGCCTGGTATAGTTACATCCCAGTCATAGTTTTCTGTGAACCATGTTTCTGTAACTGCCACTAAATCCAAGTCAGCTACTCCCATTAAAGCTTTGATATAAACAAACATGATATGTTATTTTTACAATGTAATATAATTCTTGTATTCCATTCATTCATGTAATATAATTTTGTATGTAATGACTTTCTGACTCCCTTTGTTGTATGCCTGCATCCTAGAAGGAGAGACTACGTGGCTAATAACACATAGCCTGTCACAGGTGCGGAAGTACAAAGAAGTAGAGTGAGACAAATATTAACCAATGAGTTATAGACATGCTGGAAGAAGGAGAGGACATAGTGTAGTATGTAATGACTTTCTGGCTTCCTTTTTCTATGCCTGCATCCTGGAAGGAGAGACTATGTGGCTAGTAATATGTAGCCTGTCACAGGTGCAGAAGTACAAAGAAGTGGAGTGAGACAGAATTAACCAATGAGTTATGGACATGCTGGAAGAAGGCGAGGACATAGTGTAGTATGTAATGATTTTCTGACTTCCTTTACTGTATGTCTGCATCCTAGGAAGAGACTATGTGGCTAATAACACGTAGCGTGACACAGGTGCAGAAGTATTAACCAATGAGTTATGGACATGCTGGAAGTGGGCGAGGACATAGTGTACTATAAAAGAACAGTGAAACAGAGGATAGGTGTGAATGGTACTGGTGGAGGGGTTGCAGCTCTCTTCTGCTCCACTCTTTCCTGTACTCAGATCTCTTCTCCTTTTCTCCACTATCTAGAAGCTCTTCTTCTCTGTCTGCAATTCACACCACCAGCCTATATCCTACTTATCTACTTACCTCCAGCAGGTCGTCCTCACCTTTGGGACTCCCTTCTGCTTTCTATCTCTGACCTCTCTGTCCGATACCCTTCCTTGATAATTGCTGGGGACTTGAACCTGCACTGGGCTAACCCCTCCTCCTCCAGGGGGCATACTTTTGTCTCCCTGCTCCAGGATCTTTCCCTCACCCAATACGTCACCCTTCCTACCCATGGTGCCAGTCACACTCTCGATCTTATTATTGCCCCTTCTGACCCCTCCCCAGTTACTCGATGTTCGTACCTTATCCTTACCCTGGACTGACCACTGCTGTATTACTTTCCTCTACTCCCCCCTCTCCTGTGTCCTCCCTTTCTCTAGGTTACTGGCTAATACTTCTCCTCCACCCTCCTTTCGGCTCGGTCGTCAGATCACGCCGCTCACTCTTCAGTCCTTCCCGGCAGCGGACGTTCTCCTACCCTTAGACTTTCCTTCCCTCTCTCCTAATTCGCAAGCTTCCCGCTGGACATCCTGCCTTGCCTCAGACTTCGAACAAGTGGCCCCATTACAATCTCTCCCTTTACGCTCAGCCTTGGTTTCATTCTGGTTTACATCTCCTTTGTTCCCAACTTCGTCACACTGAACGCCTATGGAGGAAGTCTCGTTCCTCTTCCTCGCTTTCCCTGTTCAAAGATTGCATTCACACTGTCGTTCACAAGTCCACCTTGCTAAGAAATCCTTCATTTCTGCAGCTATTACTACGGCTCCAAATCCTAACCGACATCTTTTCACAGTACTCAGATCCCTTAGCTCCCTCCGTCCTACACTTCCTCCACCTTCTCTTTCCCTTCCGACAGCTCCAAGCCCCAGCCAGTTGGCCTCTTTCTTTGACTCAAAAATTCAAGATCTCCATGCTTCCCTTCCCGTATGTTCACCTCCCATATCCTCCCCCCCCCCCGCCCTTATCTCCCCCCCTCCCATGACACTTTCTCACAGCTGGTCATCATTTCATTCCTTCACTATCTCAGAGCTCATCAAGCTTATTTCCTCCTCCAACAAAACCACTTGCTCCCTTGATCCCATTCCCTCTTCATGGCTTCTCGAACCCTCTCTTGCTCTTCCCCCTTCTATCCTCATCATAATCAACTCTAGTCTCTCCAGCGGCACTTTCCCTCAATCTTGGAAACACGCTCTGATTCGCCCTATTCTGAAGAAGCCGTCCCTTGACTCTCTTGTCCTCGCACACTATCGCCCAGTTTCTCACCTTCCCTTTCTGTCTAAAGTCCTTGAAAAAGCAGTCTTCTGTCAGCTCGCTCACCACCTAGACACTATTCATTTTCTTCACCCTCGCCAATCTGGTTTCCGTCCTGGTCACAGCATTGAGACTGTCCTCCTGGCCTTCCTTAATGACCTTCACATTGTGCACGACCACGGGGATATCTCGGTGGCGGTATCTCTTGATCTCTCAGCTGCCTTCTATCTTGTTGACCACTCTCTCCTTCTTGCTCAGCTTCGGGATGCAGGGTTAGATGGCACTGTATATCGATGGTTTCACTCCTATCTCTTCTCCCGTTCATATTCAGTTCTCTCCCACTCCCCTTTAGGTGCCTCCTCTGCCCCCTCACCCCTTCTCTGTGGTGTCCCTCAGGGTTCTGTATTGGCCCCTCTGCTTTTCAACATTTTCCTAGCACCACTTACTCTCTGGATTCAACAGTTTGGGATATCAGCCTTCTTCTACACTGACGATCTTCTTCTTCTCCATCATACTTCCCCTATTTCTCCTGATCTTACCTTGCTTAATTCCTGTCTTACCTCTGTTTCTGACTGGCTCACCACCAACTGTCTCCACTTAAATCTCTCAAAGACACTCGCTATCTGGTTCCCTTTTACTTGCCCCCCCCCCCTTGATTTTATTTATTTATTTTATTTAGACAGTTTTTGTATACCGCCTTATCCTTCAATCAAAGCGGTCACAACACAATTGGGGGATACATTTAACACGTGGGGATATGAGACACATACACTAATACTTACAGGGAACATGGGCAATGGAGGGTTAAGTGGCTTGCCCAAGACCACAAGGAGCATCTGTGGGACTAGAAACCCCAGTCCTTCCGGCCCAAGGTTGATAGCTCCTTCTTTTGCAGGATCTACTATTCCCCTAGTCTCCTCTTTCTGTTACCTTGGAGTTCTCTTTGATTCCTCTCGCTCCTTTCACGAACACATTTCTCATATTACTAAAACCTCTTTTTTTCATCTTCATCAGATTTGCGCCGTCTGTCCCTTTCTTACTTCCGAAGCTGTCACTACTCTCGTTCTCTCTCTTGTCACCTCACGACTAGACTTTTGTAATTCGGTTCTTGCTGGCATTCCCCAAACTCAGCTCAACAGACTTCAATGGATTCAGAACACAGCAGCACGCCTTATCACTCACGCATCCTGTTTCGATCATGTCACCCCGCTCCTTCTTCACCTCCACTGGCTCCCTCTTCACTATCGCATTCATTTCAAAATCCTCATTGTCATACACCAAGTCATTTATACCCACACTCCTCAAAATCTGGCTGACCTTTTATGTTTTCACACTCCCACTCGCTCCCTTTGATCTATTCATGTCAACCGCCTCCATTTACCGTCCCCCTCTCAGGCTGGTCTACAGTATACACGTTCCTGTGCCTTCTTCTTTCTAGGTCCCGCACTGTGGAACTCACTGCCCTCTACCCTTAGACTTGAGCAGAATTACTCCATTTTCAAAGCACACCTGAAAACACACCTATTCTCAACAGCTTTTGACCTCCCAGATAGCAATACTTGACTTACACTTATGTTACCACCTCTCTCCCCTGTCTGAAATGTCTGTCTACTCTTTCTGTCCTATCAATATTGTAATTTCTATTTCCTTTTCTGGCAATATGCCATTGCTGTAACTCTTTTTATATTATTGTAAACGCTTTGTTATAATATTTGAAAGGCAGTGTATCAAGTCTAATAAAACATAAAACATAATGCTCAGTTAAGCAGTCACCCGTCTTGCAAGAATGTAATGTGATTAAAGTAACTCTTTGCTTCACTGAGGTGTCTGTTATTGTGTAAAAAGTTATGTTTATTACAGATTGGGGACTCGTGTCCAGGATTGTGTCATCGCTGGAGGAGACCACCGCCGCTGAGGATGGGGAGACGCATCCCGTTGAATTCAACGGCCTCATGTATCAACGACGGGGGGCTCCAACAGTGTACTGACAGCGAAATCCCGAGACCATGATGGAAAAATCTATACAGACTCAGTGAAGCAGACCAGGTATTAAGCAGGTACAAACATGTCAACCAGGTTAACTCCGTGCACGGACTAAGGTAAGAAACAAGACTGTAAAGTATTACCTTGGTGGTTGGGTATCAAGACAGATTGTTGTGTGTATGAGATGTGTCCTAGACATGAAGTGAGTGCAGAGTCTCAATCCAAGGTTCTGACACATCCGTGAGGAGTGCAGCCGGAGAGAGACGAAGTGAAAAGCACATTGGTGAAACAAGTCTCGATGAGATTAGGAATTCTAAAGGAAACTTGAGTAAGGATGGGGCCAGGAATAAAGACCCAGGGACATTCCTCCAGACAGTCTGTTAGGGAGGATGTGGAAGTAAATGTCAAAAGTAATGAACACTAAGAATAAGGATAAAGCAAAGAACTAGAAGCCCCAAAGTGCGTCAATTGACGCAAATGCATCTTCAAAGGTTTATACCAGCACTACTGCTAGAACCATGTCAGTTATGTAATGATGTCACATACTGCATGTAGTAAACAAATAAGTAACTTCAAATTAATTCACATCTGCATTTCATGCTCAACGCAGTCGTCGTGATAATGCGTCAATTGACGCACCTTGGGATTTCTAGGTAAAATGCCTTTTTGGGGCTTCTAGTGTTAAAAACTGCTGTTTTACATAGACAAAATAAAGCATAAAGCTAGCTGCAGTCTTCTTGCCGAAATTTGGCACAGACAAAGGGTGGTTATGTCAAATCCTTAACTTATATGTAAACAGTGAAAAGATTAATTCAGCAAGTGTTTGCTGCTGCCAAAAAGGAATAGCAGTGGTGCATGAAAACGGTCATTAAGCAGGGAATTATTTTGAAGTCAGAGAAAAATAGATTAGCAGATGAGACTGCTAAGGGAGCTGCCTTAGTGGAAGACTTAACCCCTATATACAATTTAACCCCAGAAATAGGGAGTCAGGCAGCAAATCCCCATATTTTAAAAAGGATATAGTGTTATTAGAAAAGGAACAGAGAAGAGCCACCAAAATGGTAAAAGAGTTGGAAGGATACTCCTATGAAGAGAGGCTAAAAAGGTTAGGGCTCTTTAACCTGGAAAAGAGACGGCTGAGGGGAGAAATGATAGAAGTGTATAAATTAATGAATGGAGTGGAACGGGTAAACGTAGATCGATGGTTTACGTCATCAGAATATAAAAAGACTAGGGGACATGCAATGAAGTTACAGGGTAACCTATTTAAGACTAATAAGAGAAAATATATATATTTTTTTCGCTCAACGTGTAATCAAACTCTGTAATTTGTTACTGGAGGATGTAGTAAAAGCTATTAGTGCAGCTGGGCTCATAAAAAGGTAAAGTTAAAGGTCCATAAATCATTATTAAAAGGGACCCAGGATATCACTGCTTGACCCAATATAAGCATTGAGGAACCTGTGTCTTTTGGGGAGACTGCTAGGTACATATGACGTAAATTGGTCACTGTTGGAAACAGGATACTGGGCTTGATGGACCTTGGTCTGACCCAGTATGGCATATCTTATGTTCTTATGTTCTTATTTACTGAAAGGGAAAAATGAAAACTCGAAGATATAGGGGTAGTAGAAATTGAAAGGGGGAAAATGGGTTTTATCCGATGGCAGGTAGATGGTAAACAAATAAACAATGAGAGAAATTATGGATGGGTTTATGGGAATATACACAGTAGTCAAGCAAGTGTGCGAGAGGTGTATAACCTGTAAGAAAATAAAATAAAAAAAGTTCCTTAGTAAACAACTGCAGGGAGGCAGAGACCCTGGTCTTCATCCATTCTAAAGTATACAGGTTGATTTCACTGAGTTGCCCCTGGTTGGGCGGGTGAAGTACCTTTTGGTAATAGTGGACTATTTGATGGGATGGTTAGAGGCATATCCCATGGTAGCTGCCACGGCAATAGGAGTAAAAAAAATAGTCTTGGAACAAATCATTCCAAGATATGGAATGATAGGTCACATTGACTCGGACCAGGAAAGTCACTTCACAGCCAAAGTATTGCAAAACATAATGGAAGCTCTGAGAGTATCCTGGGATTTCCATACTCCATGGCATCCACCCTCCTCAGGGAGAGTGGAACACATGAATGAGACTATAAAGAAGCAGCTAGCCAAATTTATGTTATAAACAAACTTACCCTAGACTAAGGGGTATGTTTACTAAACTGTCTTAATGTTACCGGCGCTAGTTGCAGCGTTAATGTGAAGAATGCCATATAAGGTAGTGGGCGTTCCGGAGGGAAGGTTGCAAGGAATCCGTGTCACGCGATAGTGGGCGCCGTGGCACGTTAACGTGCGTTATTTATTTATTTATTTAAAAGTATTTCTATCCCGCCTTCTCCTTCAATCAAGGCGGTCTCACAGCAAACAATCATAAGTGTGGTTAAGTGTGTTCATGCAGTGAAACAGATTGTGTGTTTGTGGTGGTGTATATCAGATTCTTGTTGAGCTATTTACATTATGCGCTATTATATATTCTTATGTACAAGGGTTAGGGGCGGGGGTTTGTCTTTTGTTCTTGCATGGTGAGTAGATCATGTGACATGTCCATAGTGTTCAATGAATAGTGTTGTCTTAAGCTGCTTCCGAAAGTCTTTGAGGTCTGTTGTTAGTCTTAGGTCGTTTGGGAGGGTGTTCCAAATTGCTGGTGCAGCCAGTGAAAAGGCTCGTTCCACGGTGTCCTTGCAGACCTTAGTGAGGTCTTTTGGGGTGTTTACACGATTGGAAGTGGCTCTCTTCCTTGGTCGTGTGCTTCTGTCAGGTTGTATGAGTGTTTGTAGGCTGAGGGCTGATGACTGTTGTTTGATCTTGAAGATGTTTATGACTGTCTTATATTTGATGCGTGAGCTGATTGGGAGCCAGTGTAGATCTTTCAGTATGGGTGTGATGTGTTCTTGTCTTGTTGTGCCAGATATTATGCGTGCCGCTGTGTTTTGTGCCAATTGCAGCGGTCTGAGTGTTTGTTTTGATAGGCCAAGGTAGATTGGGTTGCAGAAGTCTAGTAGTGGGGTTATTAGTGCCTGGCAGAGTACAGAAGTGCTCTGGGGCGAGAAGGGGCTTAAGGCGTCGGATAAGTCTCATCCTGTGGTATGCGCTTTTGGTGGTTCTGCTTATGTGTGCATGTAGATTCAGTTCCTTGTCCAGGGTTACACCGAGGTACTTTACTTCCGGTTTTATGGGTATTGTTGTGTCTTTTATCTTGATGCTGGGTGGAGGGACGAATTTGGTGTTTCGAGTGATGATTAGTGCCTCAGTCTTTCTATAGTTTATGGTGAGGTTGTTGTTTTGAAACCAACTGGTCATGTGTATGAGACAGTTTGTTATTTTGGAGTAGTCCGGGCTGTCGACTGTGATAGGTGTGTATATCATGATGTCATCGGCGTAGATTGTGTATTGTATATTGTGTTCTTTCATGATGTCGCATATTGGCTGGATGTAGAGGTTGAATAAAAGTGCTGATAAGGCTGATCCTTGTGGTACTCCTTGCAGGACTTTTATGGGTCGGGAGGTGTTGGGGCCTACCTTGACCTGTATCTGTCTGTTGGTTAGGTATGAGTGGAACCATTTCAGGGTGGATCCATGTAATCCAATGTTCTGTAGTCTTTCCAGTAGGGTTCTGTGATCCACTGTGTTGAATGCTGATGAAATGTCGATGAAGATCATTAGTATTCCTTTCTTGGAATTGTCTATGAGGCGGAGAATGTTATTGAAGAGGTATAATATAGTAGGAGTGTTTCAACCCCGTGGTTGGGGCGGAAACCATGTTGGTTGATGTCTAGTGGTGCGTGGTTGTCGATGTGGTCTTGTTGCTGGTGTTGTACTACCTTCTCTATTATTTTTGCCAGTAGGGGTATGCTTGATATCGGTCTATATGCTGCTGGATTGTTCTTATCAAGTGTGTATTTCTTCGGGATAGGTCTTATCGTGGCGAGCTTTATTGATTTGGCATGGTCCCTTGAGACAGAGAGCTGTGTACCATGTTGTGTATGTTATGAATGAAGTTTGATTTGGTGGCTTTGATCCATGTCACTGGGCATGGGTCTGTTGGAGCCGTGCTTGTATTGAGTACGGTGATGATGTGAGATAGCTGCTCTGTGGATGGGGTGCTGAATGTGCCCCAGGTTTTCGGGGGTGAGTTTGGCTTTGTGGTTGAGTTGGATCTTGGTTGTACTGCTGAGTGGAATTTTTCTTGGATGTGGTCAGCAAATTTTTGTGGGTCTATTTGCACTTCATTTTCTGCTTTCTGTTCCTTGGTAAGGGTTTTCACGATTTTGAATAGCTCTCTAGGTTTGTTGTTGGATTTGAGTATAATGTTTGTGTGGTATTCTCTCTTTGTTTGGTTGATGAGTTTGTTGTAGTGTTTTTGTTTTGTTAGGTATAGTTCCTGGGTATTGGATGACTTGGTGTGTCTCCATCTCCATTCTAAATTTCTGAGTTCCCTCTTTTCGCTCTTTTGAGTACCATGGCTTTTGATGTAATTTGGTGCAGCGAGTTTTCTTGGGTCTATAATCCGTGGCTTTGGCGGCGTCATTGATGGTGGTGTTCCAGTTTCTGATTTGAGCTTCTAAATCGTCTGTTTCTGAGGTTATGTGTGGTATAGTGTCCTGTAGGAATTGTTCCCTGTCAAAGCTCTTGAATCTTCTTTGTGTGGGTGTGTTGTCCAGGTATTTGTCTTGTTTTCCTCCTTGTGGCATAATGTTTATTTTAATAATGTGGTGATCTGACCATGGTACTGGTGTGACAGTGGGTGTTGAAATTAGTCCTCTCGTGATTAGATAGTTGGATGCGAAGATGAGGTCTGGCGATGATCCTTTTCTGTGTGTCGGGGTGTTAATTATTTGGGTGAATTGCAATGAACTCATCGCTTGAAGGAAAGCGTCTGCATCTTTGGTGTTGGTAGATTTAAGGTTGAAGTCTCCTAGCAGTAGTGTGGGTTTGTGGTTTGGGTTGATTGTGCAGACTGCTTCGAGGGTGGAGGCTAGTTCATCAGGTGGTGCACGGGGTGCTCTGTAGGTGAGACATAGAGCCATGCGTTTGTTCTCGACCGTGATGGTGTTGCATTGTTGGGTGTCTGTGGCACTTCGTGATTTGAACTTTAGGCTGTTTTTTTGCAATTATCAAGACTCCTCCTCCTCGCCTGGGAGTGCGTGGGCAGTTGTATGCTGTGTATAATTGATTGAGTAGTACGTTGTCGGTGGGGGTGAGCCATGTTTCTGTGATGCAAAGTATGTCAGGTTGTTGATCATCTATGTGGTCTGCTATTGTGTAGATCTTGTTACGTATGGATCTGGCGTTTATGAGCTCTATTGATATTGGCAGTGGGGTGTTTGTTGTTCCGTGTGTTCCCTTTGGGTTTGCATGGGTGTCGGACTTGCGCCTGGTTTGTCTTTTGAGTATGTGTGTTCTGTGTGTGTTCCCATGATTATACTGTGGGTATGTCCATGCTGTTGGTGGGGGCCATGGTGTGATTGTGTGTGGGTGGTGGTTGGGTGCGTGTGGTGGGAGGAGTTGTGTGAGGAGGAGGCTGATGGGGAGAATCAGGGTTGTATGCATGTTGTGTTTGGGGCTGTCTTTGTAGTATGGTCTTGTTTCCTTCACTTACGATTAGCTGCTTCTTCCTTCTGCTTGCTTCCTGGTGTTTTCTGTGCAGCTTCTGAGGGTCTTGTAGGTGGGCCTGTTCCCCTTTTTTTTTTTTATAAACTTTATTTAATTCCACCAACAAGTCAAGACAAAACATCATGCAAACGTCTCCACGGGGGGGGGGGGGGGTGTACTCTGATCCCCACCGGGAGTCAACATACAAAAATATAATCGGTGGATATTTTACATTTTATCCCATCCCCCCTCCCTTCCCACCCCCCCATCCCCCCTCCCACCAACCGTCCCACACTCCACTACCAACATCCTAATCCAAGCTTGTCATCAAAGAGCAGCTTGATCTGATCCACCATCACTTCTCTCTTTGGCCAAACTCACTTAACTCCCCAATTGGAGGGTTTCATTGCGACTGCGAGCCCCAAGTTGCTGAATATAAGGTTCCCAAATTGACAGAAAAACTGTCCAACGCTTGGCACTGCCCCGCGCCATCCAGCGCTCCATTAGCATCAACTGATGGAAGCTGTTCCGCCATTCACCAAAGGTAGGCGACTGGCGTTCTCTCCACAGATGGAGAATCGGCCCCTTACCCACCAAACAGGCCTTTCGCACAAGCAAACGTTCTCCTACTTTCGCAGGCTCTGGGACCGCCATCTGATCAAGTACTACAAAGGAGCCAGTCCAGCGAACACGTTGCTGAAGCAGTGTACTGAGAAAGTTGCATATCCGAGCCCAGTAGGAACGTACTTCCCGACATCCCCACCACATATGTAACAGAGTCGCCAAAGACTCTGAACAACGTGGGCAAGAACCATCTGTCTCCAGGCGACTTCGCAGTGCCCGCCGTGGTGAAAAGTGAGCCCTAGTCATGCATTTGAATTGGATCTCTCTCCAACGCGCCCCTTGCGCCACACAGACAATCCTTTTCAATGCCGCAAAAACCAACCCCGGGGCCACCTCCCCACCCAGTTCAGCTGCCCAAGCCATTTCAACTCCACTATAATCGGGGAGAGCTCTATACTGATCTAAGCTGAGCTTCAATTTAGAAATCGAGGGTGGGCGCTCTTCCCCCAACTGAAAAAATTCCAAGATACGGGCCGACCTCTCAATCTGCAGCGCGCCGCACGGCAAGGAGGCCACATAGTGGGAGACTTGTATGTATGCAAAGCAGTGAGTAATGGGTAGATCATACTCCCGACTCAAGGTTCTAAAGGACTTACATCTTCCCTCAGGGTCTACTAAGTGCCCCACATTCCAGATACCTCGTGACCACCAGTCTCGAAGCACCGCCGTCTCGGACCCAGGAGTGAATTGGGCATTCCCCCGCAATGGTAACCAGCTAGAAACCCTCCACGCATCTTTCCAGTTTTTATTAATCTGCTGCCAGGTACGCCGAACCGAGTCTACCAATGCACTCCGCCGAATAGAATCCGGTAGGTCCCTATATGACCCATGCAAGATCCCCAACAAAGTCGCGGGAGCCACTAAGCACTCCTCTAAAGTCCTAGGTGTATATACTTCAGTCCCTCCTAACCAATCTCCCAAGTGTCGAGCTTGACAGGCCAACGCATACATCTTCAAGTCTGGCATTCCCATACCCCCTTCTCGCCACTTTCCCAGCAGCTGACTCCACGGGATACGCGCCCTCTTCCCCCGCCAAAGAAACATCTTAAGAGAAGCTTCCACTCTACGCAAATCCCGACCCAGCAACCAGACCGGCAGGGTTTGCAACCAATATAGGATTTGAGGTAAAATGATCATCTGCACCGCCGCTATTCTCCCGGCCAAAGATAACGGGAGGGATTCCCAGGCTTTTAGCTGCACAGCCAAGTGCCGCAGGATACGATCCAAATTGCGCCTATATAACTCTTGTGGTCTTCCAGTCAGTACTATACCCAAATAAACAAACTCCCCTTTTGCCCACCGTAGGGGGAAGGGCCCCCCCCATGAACCATGGAGATGCCCCAAAACATCCACTGCTTCAGACTTATCCTTATTAATACGAAGGCCTGCAAATGCCCCGAAACGCAGGAATTCCTCCAATAGAGGTTGCAAGGAATTGGCCAGGGTTGTCAAATGGACTAACAAATCGTCCGCAAATGCCGAAATAATAAATTCCTGCGATCGCATCCTCACTCCCTTTACTGTTCCCGATGTCACAATGGTACGGATCAGAGGGTCTATTGAGAGAACAAATAGCAAGGGCGATAGAGGACAGCCCTGCCTCGTACCTCGTTCTAGCACAAAGTCCTCCGATAATAGTCCATTCCACAAAATGCCTGCCGTTGGTGTGACGTACAAGCTCTGTATCATTTTACAAAAGTCTGCCCCTATGCCATAATGCGGTAGGAGTCTCCAGAGATATTGCCAGTCCACCCTGTCGAAAGCTTTTTCTGCATCGAAACTAATCAGTAACGATGGAATTCGTTGGGCATGCATCCACTCCAAGGAGGCCAGAATCTTCCGAAGATTCCGAACTGCATAGCACCTTTTTACGAAACCCACTTGTGCGTCATGAATTAAATGGCCCAGTACCCCCGCCAACCGTTCGGCCAGAACCTTCGCAAGCAGTCTGAGATCGAAGTTTAGAAGGGAGATAGGTCGATAGGAAGCTGCTAGCATCGGGTCTTTACCCGGCTTTGGGATCAGGGTGATATGGGCATGATTCCGTCCCAAACGAAATGCTCCCCTCTCCGCCCTCCCATTAAAAACCTCTCGCAATAGTGGACTAACACAATCACCCAGGATTTTATAAAATTCGGCCCCTAGTCCATCCGGTCCTGGCGCCTTATAGCAATGGGCGGAGGAGATTACTGATTAAGGTTTAAGGTTTAATTATTTGATAAAAACCGCCTTTCAAAAACAGTCAAGGCGGTGTACAATAATAAAATACATAAAAAAGTCATAAAATACATAAATCACACGATGCATAAAACAATACATAAAAACTGTGGCCAAGGCCAGAAAAGAAAAAGAAATGTACATATTTTAAAAAGGACAGAAGAATAAGTGCAGGGAACACAGGATAAGATACAAAAGGCAAATAGATACAATAGAAAAGGACTCATACAAATGGGGAGGGAACATTAAAGGCTATGGAGAACAGGTGGGTTTTGAGATTTTGTTTAAAAACAGTGAACTGTGATTCCAGACGGAGAGAAGAAGGGAGGGAATTCCAGTGGGTGGGGCCAGCAAAGTAGAATGCAGAGAGGCGTGTGAATTGGAGGTGGGCATGAGAGGGGGAGGGAAGGGCGAGACGGTTGAGGTGGAAAGAACGGGGTGTGTATCGAGGAGAATGGAAAGATAGAAGGTCAGACAAATAGGATGGAGTACCAGTGTGATAAACCTTGTGAAGAAGGGTCAGTAGCTTAAACTGTGAACGAAAAGAAACAGGCAGCCAGTGAAGATCGAAAAGCAAGGGGGTAACGTGATCTCGAAGAGCAGAGTATGTGACAAGACATGCAGCAGTGTTCTGTATCCTTTGAAGCCTTACCACCTGATTCTTAGGAAGACCGAGAAACAGTGCATTGGAAAAGTCCACCCGTGACATAACTAAGGATAACACCAGTGTAGACAGAGCAGAAGGAGAAAGAAAAGGACGAATTGAACGAATTTGCTGCAGAAAGAAAAAAGAAGTTTTGGTGATATGGGAAATATGGGAACGAAAGGAAAGATCAGAGTCGAAGTGAACACCTAGATACCGAAATGTAGAGACCAACGGGACTTGAGAGTTGGAGAAAGAGGGGGCCAAAGTGGGGGGGGGGGGGGATCACCATAAGTAAACCAAATGGCAAGAGTCTTAGTAAGATTAAGATGGAGACAGTTAGTAGTAAGCCAGCTTGCAACAGAGGAAAGACAGGAATTCAAAGGAGTGAGGTCAGGACAGGAAGGGGAGGTGTGATGGAGTAAGAGAATATCATCGGCGTAGAAAAAAGCTGAAAGACCTGACTGTTGGATAAGAAGGGCAAGAGGGGCAAGAAAGAGATTGAAAAGAAGGGGGGCAAGAACGGAACCCTGTGGAACCCCACAAGGAAGGTGCTGTGGATCGGAGGGGGAAAAAGTAGACGAGGAAGAAAGGACTGTGCAGGAGCGAGAAGAAAGAAAAGAGTGGAACCAATGATGAACAGTGCTACAAAGGCCAGCTTCCCGGAGCCGGTGAAGAAGAAGAGAGTGATCGACTAAATCAAACGCTGCTGAAAGATCCAAAGCAACCGCCACCGAAATATCACCTCGATCGTGAGCTACGTGCAGTGCATTAGTGAAAGCCAAGAGAATAGTGTCAACGCTGTGTCCGGAGCGAAAACCTGATTGACGGGGGTGAAGGAAATTAACAGAATCAAGGTGGTGAGAAAGTTGTGCAAAAACGAACTTCTCCAAGAGCTTAGATAGGAAGGGGAGATTAGAGACAGGACGATAGTTAGACGGAAGAGAGGGGTCGAGGGAGGGATTCTTCAAGAGGGGACGGACCAATGCGTGCTTCCATGATTTGGGGAAAGTCCCAGTGGAAAGACTAGAATTAAACATGGTGAGGATATAAGGAAGAACACCCAGGGAGGGAGTGAGGAGCCAAGAAGAAGGAATAGGATCAAGCGAGCAGGAGGTCTTTCGAGAAGAAGAGATAAGATGATGAAGTTCGGGTGCAGTAATGGGTGAGAAAGTAGCCCAAAAGTGAGAAAGCTGAGAGACCGGCGGAGGTGAAGGAAGAGGAGGGGGAGAGGTAATAGGAGAAGGACATAAAGGTAAAGAGTCTCTCAAGGCAGCAACCTTTGAGATGAAAAAAGAGGCCAGTTGGGTGGGTGAAGGAGAAGTCTGGGTGGAGGGAATTGATGGGGGAGTGTGTAGAGAGATAAGGGAGCGAAAAGTGGAATATAAATGACGGGTTTGGTTGGGAGCCTGCGAAATGGCATTAGAAAAGAAATCACGTTTGGCAGTGTGGAGTTGAGTGCAGTAGAAAGAGTGGTGGGTTTTAAAAATGGATAGATTGGTGGGGGAAGGATCCTTGCGCCAAAGTCGCTCAGCCCTCCGAAGGTGTCTACGTAAGAGCCGCAGACTGCTATGGAACCAGGGATGAGAGGGACGCCGACGGGAATGGCAGGGACGTAAAGGGGCTAGAAGGTCAAGAGTGGCAGAGAGGGAAGAAGACCAGAGGGCAGCTTGAGAGTTAGGTGAGAGGAGTGAGAAATCGCTCGGCAGAAGCTCAGAGGCAGAAGGAAACCTTTGTAATGTGAGAGGGGTGAGGGCTCGGGAAAGACGCTTTGGGGAAGATGAAGTAGAAGAAGCTGGAGCCGAAGAGGGTGAGACTCCTAAGAAGGAGCAGGACAGGGTGAGATAGAAATGATCCATCCATGGAAGAGACGTGGCAGTTAGAGTTGATAAAGTTAGGGAGGAAGAAGCGGGAGACAGGAACAAATCAAGGGTGTGGCCAGCTTGATGGGTGGGAATAGTGACGTGCTGAATTAGGGAGAGATCCTGGAGAAATGAGAGAAAAGAGAGCTCTTGTGATGAAGAGGGGGAGTCCATGTGAAGATTAAAGTCACCTGCTATGATTAAGTGGGGATAAGCTAAAGAAACATCAGTGATAGTCAGCAGGAGAGTGTCCCATAATGGAAGGCGAAGAGCAGGAGGGGCGTAGATAAGAAGAAGATGGATAGGAGGAGAAGTATGAAGGCGAAGAAGAAGCGCTTCAGCATAGTGCAAAGAAGGGGGGGAGATAGAAGTGTAAGATAAGGAAGGATGAAGAATGGCAGCTACACCACCACCAGATCGCCCCAGGCGAGGGACGAAGGCTGCAGAGAAGCCAGGGGGGAGACAGCGTGCGAGGAGAGCGTCCTCGCCATCACGGAGCCAAGTCTCCGTGAGGAGAGTGATTCCAGGAGAGGAACGAAGGACAAGATCTTGAAGAAGAAGGGATTTGTTCCGAAGAGACCTACAATTAAGGAGGCCGATAGAAAAGGACGTCCGGGAAGAACCAGGGGGGACAGAGGGGGGAGAAGAAGAAGAAGGTGAAGAAAGGGGGCATGGACGTAGATTAACAGTGCAACGGGAGCGGTGAGTGAGACGTTTGACAGGCCGCCTGCCCCAGAATACAGGGATAGGGGCCATAGAACCAAACGAAAGACAAGACGGGGAACTGTAAAAGAAGGGTACTGCTGGAGAGGTTAGCCCAGAAGCAGGCCCGAGTGTTGAAAAGGGGCAGGAAGGTAGCGAATGTAGCTCACCAAGTAAGGGGATGTTGAGAAGAACAAGGAGTAAACCAATCCAACTGAAGAATACGGAGGGGGCCTTCACTGCCGGAGCGACCCCAAGGAGCGCACCTAAGGAGCACGATGTGCTCCTTAGGTGCGCTCCTTCGGTGCGCGCCCCTGTCACGCGCCGCGGCGACGAGCGCCGCAGGCGCTGCAGATTTATAGTGCAAGGCAGTGTACCTTGCTGGACGCGGCTGCGTTCACGCAGCCGCGGTGAGACCGGAAGGGGAGGACCCCTCAGGAGAGCAGGAGACTGTCGGCCCAATCTGATAGGGCAATGGCTTGCTGGATTGTATCTCTTGAGGGGTAATGGGTAGATCTAAGACCTCCCTCTGTTCCTCAGTGAGCTGGGGTAACTCCAATGCTTTCACATAATCCTGCATCGCCTCATTGGGTCCAGATTCCGCTTTGTATAAGTTTTGGAAGAAACTACGAAAGACCTTTGCAATTTCCACACTCTCCTTATGAACGCGTCCCTGATCTTCCCTTATAGCCGCCACATAGGCAGAGCCCCGGCGAGCCCTCAAACAGCAAGCCAATAACTTGCCAGGCTTATCTCCAAAGCAATGCAATCTATATCGATAATACAGGACTGACTTCTTAGCTCGCTGGTGTAACAACTCATTGAGATCAATCTGGGCTTCCCATAACTGTTTCTTATTCAAGGACGACGGCGTATGAGCACACCTCCGACGGAGTTTAGTAACCTGGCGTTCAAGCATGATAATGCGTTCGGCCATCATCCGACGCCTCCGAGCAGTATATCCTATAATATCCCCCCGAAGGACCACCTTCGCTGTCTCCCATACTAATTCGGGATCATCCAAATGATCGTGGTGATCACTGAGAAACTCCTCCCACCTCTGACGTAGAAACTGGCGGAATTGCCCGTCCGAGTACAATTCTAAGGGAAACCTCCACAGACGCGTCCGAGTCACATCCCTTCCCCAATGTAATTCAAGCCATACCATCGCGTGGTCAGAGACTTCCAGGGGACCAATCTGGGCATCCTCCGTGTGAGCAAACAAGGTCCCCGAGGTCAACACATAATCTATGCGTGCACTAGTGCCATGTGCCCTAGATTGATGTGTATAGTCTCTTTCTAGGGGATGCATCAATCGCCAGGGATCGAGTATACCTAATCTCTTACAGAACCGTTTCAGCATCTGGGAGGGCGCCACCCTCTCTCGTCCTCCTCCTCCCCTAGATGTATCCAGGTCCACATCGAGGACTCCATTAAAGTCCCCTCCCAGAATCACGGGACAATCCGGAAGCTGCTCCACTTTTGAGGCCAAACCACTATAAAAACCCAGGTCAGCGACATTGGGACCATAAAGGTCTCCAATAATCACCAGTTTCCCCTCTAAATGACCATATTTTTATTTATTTATTTATTTTATTTACAGTTCTTCTATACCGCACTCTTTTTCATCAGCGCGGTTCACATTAAACAAGAATACTCATTACAAGCAACAGGCTGTTGTGAGTTTACATATAACAGGAGAATTCAACTTGGATTATAACTTTGGGAAACTTTGTACATATTCGTTATGAACCTATATACAACAAATAGCAATTATTATTAACATCTTGAGTAAGTAAGGTATTTACAATTTTACAATTTTTACTATGAGGGCTTGGAATGCGTTAGAGGGTTGTTGATATATCAACAGAGATCTACCTATATTATCAGCTAAAACAGTCTCCGCCACAAATCGTATGCGTTTATGAACCAGTATAGCTACTCCACCCTTATGCCCCTGAGCCGGGGATCCCCAAACTTGGCCCACCCAATTCCGACAGAGTTTACTATGCTCAACAGCCGTCTGGTGGGTTTCCTGGAGAAATGCAATATCATACTTGTGCCGAGCCAGTGCCTGCAGTACTTTATATCGCTTAATGGGGTTCCCCAGTCCACAAACATTCCAAGTAATAACTTTCAGAGCAACGGGGCAGTGCCAAGATTCCACCACATGAATATCACCAGTCGTTCTTGAGGGACCCCACCAGCCTGGAGCCCCCCATCAGCCAATACGAAGAGATCGTGCCATCTACAAATAGCTAGTGGAGTGTGCCCTATCCCCACCCCTCGTCTCCCCCTCACTCCCCCCCCACCTCCCCCCTCCCCAAACTCTCAAGCCCATCCATATATTGGACAACTTCCCTTGGCAAACGGGATCGCCCCATCAACCCCCAGAAATGCCTACCGACTAACCTAAATATAGCACTCTATATTTAACCGCTACAATAAGGAATTTCCATATCCCTCCTCCGCCTCTCCCCCCACTCTCCCAGACCCGACCCCACTCCGCCTATGCCCACGTTGTAATACACCACAGTCTCCTCTTATCTGGTACCCACCTCACCTGTCCCTCCGCGCCGATATCTCCTTCCCCCCTTAATAAGGCTCTACCCTTCCCCACCCTAGCAGCCCTGTGCGCCTCAAGCCATGTAGCCCTGTTATATAACTGCAATCCAGAAACGCTTGCCTCCCAGTACGCAGTCGGAGCCAACAAATGGACCCCAGCCGTGCCCCACCCCAGGTCGCTGAGATAAAATAAAACCACCTGCACGCCTAGGGCGACACGGGGGGGAGATGCCACCCAGATCCTAGGCTCCTGCAGCAGTAAAAAGGAGGCATCGGTGAGAGCATAGAGTTAATAAGCAAGGCAGGCTCCCTCTAACATTCCAATCAAGCATACCCCTCCACACACTCCCCCCCCCACCAACTTCCATCCCCTATAAACAATCCAGCCATTAAGTTCTCTCAGATAAATACCATCACCGGAACGCTAGCTTTTATATTGCAATATCAAGCTAGTCAAATCTCTCAGGTATCCCTTTCTACAAGGCTCGCCGCCCACTTTTAGCTCCCCCCCCTCCACCCACACAAAGAGCCATACCTGGGTACCCCCCCCCCCTCTGCTCCTCTCGCCGGCTTTCAGTACCTAGGATTGGGCAGGCCGCTGATCGCCCCCTGGCCCTCCACTACATCTCAGGTAATTTACAAAAACATCTAAACAAAAGGGGGGAACAAATGGGCATCTTTAACACAACACCCATCCACCACTAATCGTCCAGCAGCCCTCCACCCTTCCCACAATTATATTCCCCTACCTCCCGGTCAACCTGCATGGAAACAGCACATAGAGAGAGAGAAGAAGGAAAGAAAAAAAAAAAAAAGACAATTGAAACAAGTTAACAAATATACAATGTCTCCACCCGAGTAGCGAGTGTTACAAGGCTAGTGAAACTTTGTATCGCTGTGTAGCAAACCACGCTGAGTTCAGGAACAAAAGTTCTCAGGCAGTATTGAGAGCAACGGAGAGGCACCTATTGAATGCTAAGTCCACCGCGGTCTGTAGGGCCCTCTTTTTTCCATTGGGATATCCAGCCACCTCTCTCTTGACCCTCCAAGAATCACGAGGCCGATTGGGTAGTCAGGGTCTCCAGAAAGGCAGTAGCCTCGGTCGGGGTCGCTACATAGCGAGTGTATCCTTGATGCTCTATCCGCAGCCGGGCCGGGTATAGTAGTGAGAAGCGCACACCATGGTTTAACAGCTGGGTACAGACCCCGGAGAAGGCCCGACGCTGCTGGCTGACAATCATCGAATAATCTTGGAACACCAGAATCGGTTCAGAGTCCTGCTGGTGTCTTCGTCGGCCCCGAGCCGCTTTCAGCACCTCTTCTTTTTGCCGATAATCTAAAAAGCGGGCGATGACCGCACGCGGCCTCCTCGCCTGTTCTCTGCGTTGGCCCAGCCTATGTACTCGCTCCAACTTGATAGGGTCATCTCTCGGGCCTGGCAGTAGCCTCCCAATCCAGGACTGCAAATATCCAAACAGGGCACCATCTGCAACACTCTCAGGTATGCCAATAAAACGCAGGTTTTTGCGCCGACCCCGATTCTCCAGCTCGTCGAGTTTATCTCCCTGCTGTTTCACCAGGGTCTCCAAAGCTGCCACCTTAGCTACCAGGGATTGTTGGGTGTCTTCCACATCAGACACTCTAGTCTCGGCCTGTTCCAGTCGCTCCACCACATCTGTGAAACGTTGGCCAACAGTTTGTATCTGCTCAGCTAAGTCCTGGAATCGGGTATTAAGCACCTGAACCACCGCGGCCCTCACCTCCGCTACCAAATCAGATGTGCCCCCCGCTTTCGGGCTGGATGGTGGGCCCTCCGCCATCTTACTCTCCGTGGTGCGAGGCTTCTCTTTTCGGAGCGTTTTCGATGCCATCGAGCTAGTATTGGCAGGTATACCACTTCACACACTACTTTATAGCCTCCGTGGGGTGTAATAAGTAGACACTTGCGGTTAAAAAACACTATTGCAAGATTTTAAAGCCGTTTTATGGGGCAGATTACCCGGAGCTGACCGTGAGACGTCCGATCAGCTCATTGCCCAACCGGAAGTCCCTGTTCCCCTTTTATTTTTGTGCTCACCTCCGTGCCTCGCCTAAGGGCCACGCCAAAGGGCCCTTTGGTGAGGCCTGCTAGGCACAGGCGCACCCTGTAGGGATGCCGCTTTTAAACTGTTTGGCATTACTCCCACTGCCCCAATTGGGCAGAAGCTTCTGAGCGGGAGGATTTCCCGCTCAGGCGCTCTACCCCGATCGGGGGAGCTTCGTCGGTCGGCGGGGGTGGAGGGCATCTGAAGCGACTCCCTGCTTGCAGGGACGCCGCTTTTAAACTGTCCGGCGTTGCTCCCACTGCCCTGATTGGGCAGGAGCTTCTGAGCGGGAGCATTAACCCTAAGTTCATGCCAGCGCAGTGTTAGAAGCTATAAAGATGTAGCCCACTGGTTACCGCAATGACTGCGGAGGCAGAGGTCATGGGTTTGATCCCGCAGTGATGTTATTTAAGAAGGCTGTCTGAGGCATTTCCTTTTAATTTAAATCAGTGCTGCCAGCAAAAACACCTTCACAGTGCCGTAACCTAAGGTGACGCATAAGGCGCCCTATAAGGCACTCCATAGGGCACATTATAAAGTACCCTGTCAGCCAGTGCCAGTGTGTGATAGGTAGTCCTTGCAGACACACCTAGGATACACCTGTATTTCCCAGTCACGTCTAGCCCTTGTGGACTATGATGCACCTAGAATAGTGCATATCCTGTGTGGTTGCCATGGTCACATGTTATAAGAGAAAGGTGGTGTTTGGACCCAAAAGTGGATTATGTAGCACCACCCAACCCGACCTCTGTGGGTCAGGGTGGGGAACAGGATCTCCCACCAACATCTCTGCTATGGTGGCAGTAGAGGGGACCATCAACCCCAGTCCTGCTGGGGAATAGGCACCCTACACTGCAGTCAATGCAGATATGTATGCATCACATAGGGCATTGGCAGACAGACAGTAGGCCTGGAAAAGCTCAGCTACCCCCCACCACTATCTGACATTCACCAGCAGAGGGCACAGTCAGTCTCCACCCACTGCACAGTGTTCCAGCCGTACACATGCTAACCGCAGATGGTCTGCTAGCAAGTACATAGTGCATGTTCCTGGAGGAACTGTGTGCACCCAAAAATGGGACGTGAGCACACATACCAAGCAAATATGTCAGTGATTGGGCCCCAGAAAAGGAAACTCATAGATATCACTTGAGAGAAATACTGTATAGCACTATGGGGGAACCTAGCCTTGTCATGGTCACTGCTCAGTCAGGGTGAGAGTGACCTCCCAGCATGACATGCTGTGGCCACCCTGTCCATGCAGGTGGTGGTCGGGCATTACAATGTCCCAGCCATTGCCCTATGCCCTGTGCAGATGCATCCTGCCCAGACCGCTGTGTCCAGGCCATACCCACAATACCTTGCTCCTCATTATACACATTGGCAGGCCAACACTTGAGACATTGCAAGCATTGGGGGCTCAGTAAGGTGTAGGCAGCCACAAAACACTGGGTAGACATGCACATACTCCCACACATACTCCCACATTATGCAAAGATAGAGGTGGTTGGCAGCCCTGGCCGCCACACCAGTCCTGGGCAGAGTGCAGGCATTGCTAAGGTATGCAGGTGCTAGTATTGGTAGCTGCTGCTCCGCGCAGGGCCCAACAGCCTGACTCTCCATGAGGCTTTCGATAGTGGAGCCTGTGGGTGTGGGTGTTTGTGCCCCTGTTGGCCGATGCTCTCTAGAGGGCAGAGGTTCCCAACTCCGGTCCTGGTTGGCCAAGCATGATTCAGGTTTTCAGGCTGTCCCTAATGAATATGCATGAGATACATTTGCATACCAATGCATCTCATGCATATTTATTAGGGACAGCATGAAATCCTGAAGGGTGTTTGGCCCTCCAGGACTGCAGTTGGGAACCTCTGCTCTAGGGAGTGCACATGTTTATGGTATATGTGCTCTGTAGGGTAAAATATAGAGACATGGTCTGCAGAAGCCACAGCTGGGACTTGAACCTGTGTCTTTCTGCCCCTGAACACACTGGCTGTGTGTACTGCACCAAACGTTTGCCACAGAGGCAGATCATTCCCTGGGGATACCATTACTGTTCATCAGACAGCCCTTGTCTGCACGCCACCCACCTGAACAGGGCTTGGCCTTGGTGTGCTGTGGGCAGATGCCACTGCCCCCTCCATCACCAGCACCCCTCTGCCACCATGCTAACATGCCCTTATGCTGGTGGTGCACAGTCCCAGGCCATCCAGTATGCCGGTAGGCAGCTGCCTATGGTGTGGGATCTGGGGTAGGGATGCTTACATAGACATCCGCGCTTCCCCCTGGCACCGCCTGTCACTGTTATGTGCCCTTTGGGGTACCTGTTGGGTGATGTCCCCTGGGACACTGTGGGACACACACTCGTGGGAATGTTTGACCTTGGTCAGTTTCTTACTTTCTGATTTGCAGTTTCTGAGTTCCTATGTGCCATCTAGGCATCTGCCTAGTCCACCCTGTGCCCTAGCTGCCCCACTGCATGTCCCACCTTCCGCCCCCTGTACCCCATTTGCAGCCTCACCGTCGTGTCCTTTCGTACTTGGGCACTATGCTGTGGCTGCACATGTATCACTACTATCACTTTTCTTGGTTTCCCTGCCTTTGCTGTACATTGCTGACTGAAATGGTTTCTCTCTCCTGCAAATGTGCCTCTAACGCGAGGTTTTCACTGGCGTTAATTTTCAGACCTTCATTTCACAGCGTTAGTGTGCCTGGAGCCTCTCCCCGCCCACTCTCCACCCATTAACCCCTTCTCTCTGCCCTCTGGAGAGACTTACTCCACCCTCTGCGCCTTAACGCCGCTGGAGACATTATCACGTGATAAGTAATGTTATCGCGTGGTATTATCACGCGATAACGTTACTTATTGTGTGATAATTTTGCTGCTGCAACGTTATTTATTTATTTTAATTCTCTTATATACCGCGCTATTCTGCATCAGTGCGGTTTACATTGAACAAACTGAAATTACATTGAACAGGTCATTATAACTTGGAGATAACTATTTTACAGGGAACATGGGCTATGGAGGGTTAAGTGGCTTGCCCAAGACCACAAGGAGCACCTGTGGGACTAGAAACCCCAGTCCTTCTGGCCCAAGGTTGCTGTCCTCTAGTGGGATTTGAACCCCCGACCTTCCGGCCTGAAGTACCTTGCCACAACCACTAGGCCACTCCTCCACTCCTTAACATTAGCGCTGTTTAGTAAAAATACCCCTAAGGGTTATGTTTACTAAACTTCAGTAATGTTGCCGTCGTTAAGTTCCCCGGTAATGTTACGGATGCCCATATAAAGGAATGGGCGGTGCATCACGGCAAGCCGTGTCAGGTAACACGCGTTACAAGGTGCCTAACGTGCGTTACCATCACCTTACAAGGCATCTTATAGGGCGCCGTAGCCTAGGTGCCTTATAAGGCACCCTAAGCTAAGTAGCCTTACAAGGCACCTTATAAGGCACCTAGCCTAAGGCGCCTTATAAGGCACATTCGGCTGATGTGCTTTATAAGCCGTCCTAATATAAGGCGCCCTAAGGGCTGTAGGGTGCCTTAGCTTAAGGCACCTTATAGGGCTCCGTAGAATAGGCGCCTTATTAGGCACCCCTGATCAAGGCACCTTAGAAGGCACCCTGGGTTATGGTACCATAGGTTAAGGTGCCTTAACAATGTTACGGTGCCCTAGGTTAGTGTGCCCTAAGGGCTGCAAGGTGCTTTTGGTTGACATGCATGACCTATGAGGCATAGAAACAGATGTAACCCTAACACTGGATAGAGCACTGAGGAAAGGCAATGAACAGGTGATTGAAGGAGGGAGAGCTGGGAGCTGCTGGACCTGCCATATCTGCGGGCATCCCATGTGGCTGCCAGGAATGTTGACAAACATGTTGGGGGCAGCTGTACCACAGCACAGGGTGTTGGCAATGTAAAGTACTGGAAAGACAGTGGGTGGCAGATGATGGGAATACGTGTCCCCCATGGAGGCAGAGGTGGCAGGATAGTTACAATGATGGGTGGACAGAGGAGTGGTGGTGCCATGTAGATCAGGCACAGACGAGGCAAGCACGAAGAGGTACAATGCAGGAAAGGGTACCAGCGCAGGACATGGGGTTGCAGCCTGCACAGGAAGACAGGACTCTACACATCTGACAGATGCAGATAGATGGACTGAAGGATCGTTGGCAACTGTGGTGAGGGTATTATGGGCTGGCAGCACGGATCTGCAAAGATATCACTGTTACAGGTATGCAAAATGTCTGAGTTGGACAGACATGAAAGGAGGGAACAAAGAGGAATCAAACCCATGACCACTGCCTAGAACGTCATTGTACTAACCAGTAGGCTATACCTCTATGGCTTGTTGCATAGCAATGGCTGTGTACAGAAGGACTGCAGGTCACCACACAAACCGTCTGCTCTGTGTGCCAGGATAGAGTAGCCCCACCAGCACCCTTGATGCAATGCATATGCAGACCAGCGGTCTACAGCTGATCACCAAATGGGGTATGCACCTCTTCGGTACCGCAGCTTGGTAAGTCGGACTGAGAGTGCGTGATACTGGCACAGAGTAGCTACAGACCATGCCATTGTGCAGGTTCTGTGTTCACCCTGAGGGATAGGATGGGCGCCCAGCACTAGGTCCACAGTACATGTGGTGCTAGAGATTGTTCCTGCTGCTCATCCCCATCACTACCAGTGTGTATAGGTGTTCCTAGCAGTGCCACCAAAGGTAATTCTGTGCCCATCTGTGTTCTGCAGTCATATGTGGCCCTCTGAGACCAGACACCACCCGGATTAGTGTGTACCCAGTGTTAAGGTCTGGCCGCCATGGGCACCTGTTATCAGGGCAGGGGAGTATCTAGACTCGCATTAGGTTCATGTAGCACTGCCTCTACGGGTCAAAGTGGTATGTACTATATACCCCAAAGGGCCCACAGTCACCCATTTTGTAGGCGAGGGAGTGGAGGGACAGGTGCCTGAGTCCTGAGGAATAGCAGTAGGACCATCAACCCCAGTCCTGCTGGCGAAAGACAGCCCTCCAGGGCTTGTGGACCAGAGCCATACCTGTGACTGGGGCAGTGGCAGCCCAGCAGTAATGCTGGGGGTAGGCCTGGAAAACCCCAACTGTGCCACACCACAGTCAGACTGCACCTGCACCACTCTACAATGTGTTCCAACCATGCACAGCCTAACTGCAGACAGTCCACTAGCCATTGCATAGTGCATGCTCACAAAGGAATCACGTACACCCAGAGGTGGACTGTACAGCACAAACACCACGCAGGTAGCTTAATGATTGGGGCCCAGAACTGGAAACACACAAATATCACTGGAGACAAATAGTGTAGAGTACTATGTGGGAACATAGACATGCCATGGTCACTGCTCAGTCAGAGTGAGAGTGGCCTCACAGCATGACATGCTGTGGCCACCCTGTCCATGCAGGAGGTGGTCGAGCATTACAGTGTCCCAACCATTGCCCTGTGCGGATGCATCCTGGCCAATCCGCCCTTTCCGGGCCATACCCACAATACCTTGCTCCTCATTATGCACATTTGCAGGCTAACACTGGTAACAGTGGGACATTGTGGGCCCAGAGCGGTGTAGGCAGCCACAAAACAATGGATAGACATACACTCCTATTGCAGCATTGTACAATGATAAGGGTGGTTGTCAACCCTGCCCTCCACACTGGTCCTGATCACAGTGCCGACATTGCTAAACTGTGCAGGAGGTAGTAGCAGTGCTCTGGTGATAACTGCAGCTCCATGCTGGGGCCAACAGCCTGACTCTCCATGAAGCTTTGGATAGTGGAGCCTGTGTGAGTGGGTATTTGTACCCCTGTTGGCCGCTGCTTTGGGGATTGCACAGTTTGATGTTGTATCTGCATTGTAGGGACATAGGGACATGCTCTGCAGGACCCACAGCTGGGACCTGAACCTGTGACCATCTGCTCCAGGACACACTGGCTGTGTGTACTGCACCACACTGTTGCCACTGAAATACAGCACTCTCTGTGGCTACCTTTACTTTTCCTCAACCAGACCTTTTCTGTTGCACTGCACACCACGTACTGGTACAGGGCATGGCCTAGGTCCACTGCAGACCGTTGCCACTGCCCCCTCCAGCACCAACACCCCCTCCTGCCATGCTGACATGCCCATATGCTGTCGGTGCTGGTAGTGCACAGTCCTAGGACATCCACTGTGCAGGTAGGCAGGTGCCTAGGGTGCGGGCTCTGGGGTGGGGAGGCATACATGGACATCCACACATCCCCCCCATCACTGCCTACCAATGTTATGTCCCTTCCACATGGGGGAGAGATGGCTGGGGGGATGTCAGGTTGGTGCCCTAGCAACTATTGGCTAGGGTGGACCAGGTAGATGTAGGTAGATTGTGTTGTGACAGCCACCTGTGGACAGGCTTGGGCATACACCTCAGGTACGGTGTACCCAGTTTGGCCTACTGGATGTATATATGTTTCCGACAATGTGTGATCACACCCCGCAATGCCTTACTAGGGCCTGCAGTAAAGGCTGTTCGGTTAGCTGGGTTTACGAACTGTTTGGGACGCATCCTGGGTAGGGTCTGTGGACCCTTGTTAGAGTGGTCCCCAGATGTGCACTGATTGCCCTATTACAGACATAGTAGTACCTGTGTGACCGCTGGGGCACTTGCTGGGTAGTGCCCCCTGGATGGGACACTGGAACACAGACTACTGGGCATGTTTGGCCTTGGTCAGCTGCTGTCTTGCTGCTTTCCAGTTTCTATGTTCCTATGTGCCACCTAGACGACAGCCTAGTCCACCCTGTGCCCCAGCTGCCCCCAGTGCATGTCCCGCCTGTGGCCCCCTATGCCCCATTTGCACCATCACCACAGTGGCCTTTCATACTTGAGCACTATGCTGTTGCTGCAGATGGAGCACTACTATCACTTTTCTTGGGCTCCCTGCCTATGCTGTACATTGCTGATGCTGAAATAGTTTCACCCTCCTGCAAATGGGCATTAACGACAGGTCTTCACTCCCGGTAATGTTCTGCCCTTCATTTCCCCACGTTAGTGTAGCAGGAGCCTCTCCCCGCCCACTCCCCGCCCATTGACCCCTTCTCTCTGCCCTCTGCGGAACTTACTGCAGCCGGTGACGTTAATGCGCATTAGGTAACGTTAACGTGCGTTAACGTTACTTAACGAGCGTTAATGTAGCCGCTGCTACGTTACTGTGGTTTAGTAAACATACCCCTAAGTGTTTGCCCTTAGCATTGTTAAGAATCCGAACAGCCCCCTCGGAAAGATTTAGGATTGTCCCACTACGAAATGTTATTCGGATTACCCTATATGGAACAATTAAAGGAACCTCCCCAGTTTGAAACTAAAGATACGTTTCTTAAAGAATATATACTTGGGCTGTCCTCTTCTTTATCTGTTCTCATGAGTAAAAGACTGTTGGCACAACCCCCCCCCAATGGAGTTTGCAGTTCACGGTCTCAAGCCAGGACAGTGGTTCTTGATAAAATCCTGGAAGGAGTCCAAATTGCAACCAGACTGGGAAGGCCCGTTCCAGGTCTTACTGAGTACTGAGACTGCTGAAAGAACTGCGGAAAAAGGTTGGACTCATTATACACGAATTAAAGGTCCGGTTGAAGCTCCTTCAGATGAACAATGGAAGGTCCAGGGAACTAATGACCCTCTGCGCCTGAAAATAACAAGAAAAAAACAGAAGAACAGGAGAGTAGTTGGTTAAAAAGGACTAAAAAATTATAACAAGGACAAAGAAAAGTGGATAATGTTGCTATGATGGGGAGATCACTTTCTCTGTTAAGGGGACTGACATGGGATCTAGGACGGGGAAAGGGATGGACAGATGAACAAATACAAACATAGACACGATGGGGAAGGATGTACCCTAACATATTTACTGTAACCGTACCAGAGGGAGAGGGACCAGTGAGCCTAGAATTTGATGTCTGCCAAATGATAAGTTGTGATGGGGGATACTACAAAAAGTTGTGAGGAAATAGTCATAAGTATATGTGTCCAGAGCTGCCCAGACACTTGTGTACAGGATGCCCTGTTACGGGTGGTCACAAGTTTGGTGAACCACCGAGGATGGAGGCTGGGTCTCCCCAGAGGGGAAGAAGCACCCAGTTCAAAAGAAAATAACAATGATAAAGAAACACACTCTCACTTGGTTTGCAGCTTGTCGTGCTGTGAGGGCTTGCGTGCATCAGTGATGCTGAGAGCTAAACTATCAGTAGTTTAACTACTGGCAGGGTCTCCCAAGATGGACAGATGTCAGCTGAGGTGCCAGACCAAGACAAACCACCCATCTGGGCAGCAGCAGAATGGGATAGTGTTGACGGCGGAGGATCACATTTCTGTGACAACGGCAACAACACCAAACTTAAACTGCGCGGAAGAAAGGTCCGGCAATCTACTTCTGTATCTTGCCATGAAAACCCAATGGATAGTTACAACAAAACAAATTGTGCTATAGTGCTGGAAGATGAGACCCCCAGGTCGGAAGGCACTCAACTAGCTACTGGGAAAGAGCTGAAGACTTTTCAGAGTAAAGCCAGCATTTATGATGTGGTTAGATCAAAGCCCTCGGGAAGTCTGACTGCTGATGTAGCTGAGCATGAAATGAGAGTCAGAAGCTGTAAAGATGTCTTACACATTGGAACATGGAACTTACGAAACATGAACAAAGGGAAGTTGGAGGTGGTCAAGAATGAAATGGAACGTGTACAACTTGATCTGTTGGGTGTCAGCGAACTGAAATGGACCTGCATCGGGCACTTTGCATCAGATGATCACATGGTCTACTATGCTGGAAATTAAAGACAAAGAAGAAATGGTGTTGCATTTATAATAAAGAAGAAACTTGCAAGAACTGTAATGAAATACAATGCAGTCAGCGAACGCTTGATCTCTATTCATCTACGAGGATTGCCTATCAACACAACTATAATTCAAGTTTTTGCCCCAACAAAAGCTGCAGAAGAGAATGAAATTGAAGAGTTCTATGAACAAGTACAAGCTAAAATTGACAGAACATGCAAACAGGATACTCTGATAGTCATGGGTGACTGGAATGCAAAAGTTGGCAACAAAGTAGTTGGAAAATATGGACTTGGCAACAGAAATGAAGCTTGAGTAAGACTGATAGAATTCTGCAAGACCAATGATCTATTCATCTCAAACACCTTCTTCCAGCAACACAAGCGGCGACTGTACACATGGACTTCACCCAATGGATTGTATAAAAATCTAATTGACTACATCTGTGGAAGTCAATGATGGAAAAGCTCTGTAACATCAACAAAGACAAAACCTGGAGCTGACTGTAGTACAGATCATCAACTACTAGTATGCAAACTCAAGCTAAAGTTGAAAAAGAGCAAACCACTCATGAATGCAGCAAAATATGACCTTGAGAATATACCACTGGAATTTAAAGACTGCCTGCAAAATCGATTTGCTGCTTTAGATACAAATGACAGAGCTCCGGAAGAGTTATGGAATGACATCAAGAAGGTTGTGTTGGAAGAAAGTGAGAAGTCTCTACAAAAGGTGAAAAAGCAAAAACGGCCAAAATGGATGACGGAAGAAACTCTGAAAAGTGCCCAGAAACGCAGAGAAGCTAAAGCCAGAGGAGAGAAAGAAAGACAATCGCAGAACTCAACAGAGATTTCCAACGTGCAGCAAGACAGGACAAGGAAAAGTACTACAATGACACTTGCAAGGAAATAGAAGCAGAAACTATTAGAGGAAGAACAAGATCGGCTTTCCTAAAGCTACGAAAGTTAAAGAAAAAGTTCCAGCCTCGAATTGGAATGTTACAAGATACTCAAGGTTCTATGTTGAATGATGCTGAGAAGATCAAGAAAAGGTGGAAGGAATATACAGAGTTTTTATATGATAAAGATCAAGTGGACCAACAGCCATTTCAATCTGTACCTTATGATCGGGAACCATTGGTGATGAAAGAAGACGTTGAAGCAGCATTGAAAACCTTATCAAAGAACAAAGCACCAGGCATTGATAGCATTCCCATAGAAGTATTGCAGCAATCTGATGCAGCTGTTATGTTTATGTTTATTAATTTGATATACCGCTTAGGAAAAAACGTCAAAGCGGTTTACAAAGTACAAATTTCAGAAAAACCATAAAGTGGGAAAAGGAAAAGAAGTTACAATAATAAGATAGGAAAGCATACCAGTCAGAATCACACAACGAGACAAAAGAGGGATGGAAGACAACATCATGGCCAACTGACTGGAAAAGATCTGTGTTTATACCAATACTAAAGAAAGGTGATCCAACTGACTGTGGAAATTATCGCATAATCGCTCTGATCCCACATGCCAGCAAGATTCTACTGAAGATTATTCAAAAGAGACTACAACCATACTTGGAACAAGAACTACCTGAAGTGCAAGCAAGGTTTAGGAAAGGGCGAGGAACGAGAGACATCATTGCGGATGTGAGATGGATCCTTGAAAAGACTAAAGAATACCAAAAGGATATCTATTTGTGCTTTATCGACTATAGCAAGGCTTTTGACTGTGTAAACCATGAGAAACTCTGGGCCACATTAAGAAGCATGGGTATACCAGAACACCTGATCGTTCAGTTGTAGTTTGCAGTGCTGTGTATTTGTGATGGCTCACAGAGCCAGAGGTTGCGTCAACTCTCCGGACAGTTTTGTTTTATTTGTGGGGAATATACCGTGAAAAAGCGGCAGAGGAACATTTCTGCATTTATTAAAAAAGTATATTTCGCCTATTTCGGTTTGAAGTTAGGCGATCAAGACAAACCGTGGGCTCCTCACAAAGTGTGCAAGACATGTGAGGAAGATCTACGCTTATGGATGAAAGGTAAAAAACAAGCATTTTGTTTCGGAATACCTATGATGTGGCGTGAACAAAGAGACCACAGCAGTGACTGCTATTTTTGCTCTTGCATTGTGAAGGGATACAACTTAAAAAATAAGAACGTAATAAGTTACCCCAACCTTCCCTCAGCAATTAGGCCTATGCCTCATAGCAACGAAGTACCTGTGCCTGAACCACCAAAATCTTTGGATAATATTTGTGTGGACGGTTCTGATCAGATGGCTTTTCCCGATGAATCCAGTACTTCCGAGTTTGAAACTGAACCAGATCTGAAACCTGAACTTTTCTCTCAAGCTGAATTGAATGATTTAGTCCGGGATTTAGGACTCCCAAAAGATGCTGCCCAACTGCTAGGTTCTCGGCTTAAACAGAAAAATCTATTGTCACCAGGAACAACTTTTTATTGGTACCGCAACCGCGAGACACAATTTTTGAAGTATTTCAGCAAAGAGGAAGATTTGGTATTTTGCAACGATATATACGGAGTGATGGAAAAGTTTAAACTCAAGTATGATCCTGCTGAATGGCGGCTGTTCATTGATTCGTCAAAAGACAGCATAAAAGGTGTTCTTCTTCATAATGGCAACACATTCGCTTCAGTTCCTATTGCTCACTCTGTTATTCTCCAAGAAAAATACGAGAATTTGGCCCTGATTCTTCAGAAGATTCGTTATGATGAGCATAAGTGGATGATTTGTGGAGACTTTAAAATTCTATCCATGCTATTAGGGCAGCAATCCGGTTTCACCAAATATCCCTGCTTCCTTTGCTTGTGGGATAGCCGGGCCCGTCGCTACCAGTTCTTCATGAGAGCTTGGTACCTCGTGATAAAATTCTATTACCACCTCTCCACATTAAGTTGGGTCTCATTAAGCAATTCATCAAGTCCCTTCCAAAAGATGGTGAGTGCTTTCGGTACCTTTGCTCAAAGTTCCCCCGACTTTCTGAAGCAAAGCTAAAGGAAGGAGTGTTTGTTGGCCCTGATATAAGGAAACTCATTTCAGATGGAGCATTCGCTGAAACGATGTCTGAGAAGGAAAAAGAAGCCTGGGATTCCTTCAAGGATGTTCTCAAATTCTTGGGGAACAGGCAGGATGAGAACTATAAGGATATTGTTGCCAGGATGCTCAATGCCTTCAAAGAACAAGGCTGTAACATGAGCCTGAAAGTCCATTTCTTGCACTCCCATGTGAACTACTTTCCCGAAAACTTGGGGGCGTACAGTGAAGAACAAGGTGAAAGGTTTCACCAGGACATCAAGGACGCAGAGAGAAGATACCAAGGAAGATGGAACACCACTATGATGGCTGATTTCTGCTGGTTGCTGCTGCGGGAAACCCCAGATGAAAAATACGCCAAGCAGCGCACCAAGAGAAGCATTCGGGGGAAGAAGAAACGGGCCCACCAGGAGATTGATTTACCCAAGAATGACTTTAAAATCTAAACTGTGTTGACAAATATCATGTTTTTACTAAACTTTGAAATAAAAATTTGCTAGTTATTACCACAGTGTCGGATCTCATTTATTAGAATTTTATTTTCACACCATCGGGTGTTTGTCTTCATGTATTGCAATGGTGCGGTTTGCGTTTTCTATTCTTACATACATACCTGTACAACATTTTTTGCACATTTCTTTGCTTTGCTTTGTGTCTAACCTCGCTCTTATATGCTCAATGTTTGTGCACATGTATGTGGCTGTTTTAAGTGCAGACAATTTTGCTACCATCACAGTGTGTTTTGTTGACATTACTCTATTCTTATGTGCTGCCTTGTTACAATTTTCTTTATTCTTATTTGAATAACTACTAAACAATTAGTATAAAGAATTCATCCAAGAAACTTTTATCTCGATCGCACTCAATCTGAAACGTTCACCTCAAACTGCTAACCCAATGTAGCAAAAAATCTGTACGTGATGGAGCAAATTGGTTAGCAGATTTGGATTCAGTGCACCAAAAAACGTAAAAATCAATTGAAACATTAGAGGCAGTTTTAAAATTTTTTTTTTTTGTGTACCTGTGCTATCAATAAAGAAGCAACAAGCAGTCAAGAAATCAGACGACGCATTGCTCTTGGCAGAATGGCTATGAAAGACCTAGATAAGATTCTCAAGAGCAGAGATGTCTCTCTCCATACAAAGATTCGACTTGTTCAAGCCATGGTATTTTCAATAACATCATATGGATGTGAAAGCTGGACAGTGAAAAAGATAGACAGGAAGAAAATTGATGCTTTTGAATTATGGTGCTGGCGGCGAATACTGTGTATACCATGGACTGCCCGAAGAACAAACCTGTCGGTACTAGAGGAGATCAAACCTAAGCTTTCTTTAGAAGCTCAGATGACAAGACTTCGACTTTCATACTTTGGACACATCATGCGAAGAGAGAGATCATTAGAGAAAGACATCATGCTTGGCAGGATAGAAGGTCAACGCAAAAGAGGAAGGCCAGCAATGAGATGGATCGATACAATAACAGCAGCTACTGGTACAAGTCTGTCAACAATGAGCCGCCTGACTGAAGACCGAACACAATTTAGGATAGCTATCCAGAGGGTCGTCATGAGTCGACTCCGACTCGACGGCACTTAACAACAACAACAACAACAAAGAAACACAGCATTCAGCAATGTAACTCAGGAAGTTGCAACCCCATCGTGGTCACCCTCTTGGGAAGGGATGATTTACTGGATGGGACCTATGGACTAGGAATAGAAGTTAGTGGGCAAGATCTCCTGGGAAGATTGAGGATAAAAATACCCCTCAAGAATCAGACTCAGGTCTCCACACCATTCCCCAGTGTATCCTTTGAACCTAATAAGGACCCTAAGGCAGTTAAGATAGTGGAGATTAAAGATTTGAGGGACACTTTAGAGGTGGAAACGGGTTATGGGGATGTGAACGCCTGGGTGGAATGGGTTAAATATACCGTAGGAAGTCTCAGCTGTAGCAATTGCTATGCATGTGCTTCCGGGAGGCCCATTGCACAGGTTGTGCCCTTACCCTTGAGGTGGGATATAGATCCCGATGGAGTAAGATGCCTCATATCTCTGTATCAGGAAAAAACGGCTTGGGGAAATGAAAGTTGCAAGTCATTGAATTTGCTCTTTCCCCCTACAGACTTGAAGGAGGTAAAAGTTCCCCCCACATTTTCAGTAGTGTTTGGAAATCACTCCGCCTGTCGCACAAGAGAAGTGGGGGAACTGAATACCTGTGTTCTAAGCCTAAACCTGACAGGGATGGAAGGAGAAGAGAAGAACTACTCCAACCTGGTAATCCCTAGGGCAGACCTGTGGTGGCACTGTGAAGGGCGGATGTTGAGACCAACATTGCCTAGCCTATGGTCGGGAACATGTGCAGTAGTTCAATTGGCAGTTCTTTACACCTTATAAGAACATAAGATATGCCATACTGGGTCAGACCAAGGTCCATCAAGCCCAGTATCCTGTTTCCAACAGTTGCCAATCTAGGTCATACGTACCTAGCAGTTTCCCCAGAAGACACAGGTTCCACAATGCTTGTACTGGGTCAAGCATTGATATCCTGGGTCCCTTCTTAATAATGGTTTATGGACCTTTCCTCCAGGAACTTGTCCAAACCTTTTTGAAACCCAGCTATACTAACAGCCTTTACTACATCCTACGGTAACAAATTCCAGAGTTTGATTACACGTTTAGTGAAAAAATATTTTCTTTTATTACTCTTAAATAGTTTACCCTGTAGCTTGTCATGAGGCTGGTGCTAATAAAGATGCAGAGTTGAAAAGAAACCCTGTTTCTCACAGAGCTCTAGATGTGCAATTACCTCAAAGCACAGCTAGAGGGGGCAGGAGTGGTCCTACAGAGGCTAATGAGGGTAGGAGAGCTAACCAGTTGCACCTGGAAGTAAGCCCGGGAGATTCAAAGGAAAAATCCCTTTATAAACGGAAGCTTAATGCTAGCAAAGAAGGAAGAGCAGCGAGAGAAGCTGGACCAGCGGGAGAAGCAGCAGATGGAAGAGAAGGAACCGAAAGCACGGCTGAAGAAGGAAGGAGAGTCCTGAAGGAAGGAATCCTCCCTGAGCAAGCCCAGAAGGACAGAATTCACAGAGGTAGAGTTCAGAGGGGCCAGGCTACAGGAGCCACTGTTCAGAGGGAGTCTGCTAAGGAAAGCAGTCAGGCCAGAGGGTGTGCCACTTCCTGCTTAAGCAACGTTCCTGAGTCCAGTATACAGAGAGCCAGAGAGCTAGGCTTGGGGGAAAGCCTGCAGTCATTGGAGTATGCTAAACAAGCTTCACCAGGTACCAGAAAGAAAGGAGTTTCTAGCAAAGCTACTTTTGCACTGAAGTACAGGGCTGGTGAATCCACGCCAGGTTTTCCTAAGCTTTCAGGAAGTCCAGCACTCCCCAGAAGCTACCGACAGAAAACCTGTTCAGAGAGACGTTCTTGAGAGAGAAGGCTCCAGAGCCTCAAGCTACAGGAACTCAAGGTATGGTGGCTTTATTCCTGTTAAAGAAAGCTTAACTCCTAAAAGCACTGCTAAAATTGAACCACAGTTTGTAAGAAGAGGAAAGAAACCAGAGCTGTTTAAAAAAATACCAAAAGACTTTAGAGCACAGTCTTATTGGAGCCGAGATACCAGCGACAGTCCATGTAAACTTGTAACATCCAGGGACAGCGTTTGCTCTGAGGGGGAAACTAGTGAAGCAAAATCTATGGAGATAGAAGCTGCAGATACTATTTCCATTCCTCAGGAAGAGGCTATGGATTGCAGTTTGTGTATGGCTACTAGCTTGGAATCCATAGCGACCTTGTAAATAAGAAGAAGCCTTGTTTAGTTGTTTTACCCTGGAATGATTTGAATTCCTCCATTTACCTTTTGCACCTAATTGTGAAGATATCAACAGTTGGTTTGCCTGTTTATTACTGGAACCTTGATAAAAGGACATTCTTTGATTTCCATTTGTCTTATTGAACCCTTGCACGGAGGGGAAATAAAAGCCTTGTTTCCCTACACTCGTGGCTTAATTATTGTGTGTTCACAAGGAGCTAAAATCCATAAGACCAATTTGCACTTGGCCTTACATACCCCACGCTCCTTGAAAAAAATAAGTGTGATGTGCAGCAGCCCCTTACCACTATTGGCCACAAGGGGACGCTGTCATGACAAGCTTCATTGCATGTCCTCTAGTCTTTCTATATTCTGATAATGTAAACAATTGATCTACGTTTACCCGTTCCACTCCGTTCATTAATTTATAGACTTCTATCATATCTCCCCTCAGCTGTCTCTTTTCCAGGTTAAAGAGCCCTAACCTTTTTAGCCTTTCTTCATAGGAGTATCCTTCCATCCCCTTTACCATTTTGGTGGCTATTCTCTGAACCTTTTCTAATATCGCTATATCCTTTTTAAGATACAGCGACCAGAATTGCACACAATATTCAAGGTGTGGTCTCACCATGGAATGATATAGAGGCATTATATCTTTTGTTTTATTTTCCATTCCTTTCCTTATGATACCTAGCATTCTATTTGCTCTCTTGGCCGCCGCTGCACACTGGGCCAAGGGTTTTAACATGTTATCCACCATGATGCCTAAATCCTTTTCCTGGGTGGTGGTTCCTAATGTGGAACCTTGCATCGTGTAACCATAGTTTGGGTTGTTCTTCCCTAGGTTCATAACTTTGCACTTGTCCACATTAAATTTCATCTGCCATTTTGATGCCCAGTCTTCCAATTTATCAAGATCCTCTTGCAATTTTCCACAATCCTCTTGGGTTTTAACAACTTTAAATAGTTTTGTGTCATCTACAAATTTGATAACCTCACTCGTTATTCCACTTTCCAGATCATTTATGAATATGTCAAAAAGCAGTGGACCCAGCACAGATCCTTGGGGTACACCACTATTCACCTTTCTCCATTGGGAAAATTGGCCATTTAGCCCTACCCTCTGCTTTCTTTCTTTTAACCAGATCCTGATCCACAGTAGTACACTGCCTCCTATCCCATGTCTCTTTAGTTTTGCCAAAAGTCTCTGATGTGGGACCTTGTCAAAGGCTTTCTGAAAGTCCAGATACACTATATCAACCGACTCACCTTTGTCCACCTGTTTATTCACACCTTCAAAAAACCATAACAGATTAGTAAGACAAGACCTTCCTTGTCTAAAGCCATGTTGGCTGTCTCCCATTAGGCTATGACTATTGTGATGGCAAGAGCGTAGCTGAGTCTATGGATTGTGTCGTGAAGTACAAGGTTCAGAGCCGATGGAAACAGAGGATTCACTGCAAAGTGAAACCAGAATTGACAGATCTGAAACAAGCATGGAGGGTTGGCATGGAAACCCCAAACAAAGAACGTCACGGTGTGCTAGGGAACGCCCATCCCCTGAGCTAGCTCCTGCTTCATCAGGGAAGAGGGAACAGCTGGTGGGAGGTGTGGCCAGGTCCAACGGAAAAAGAAGCACAGATAAAAACTCTTTAGTTAAGGATAGAGGGAGCACAGGAGGGAGCACAGGAGGAGTGGAGAAAACTGAAGGAACGAGGAGAGCAGAGAAGGATAGATATCCCGAGGGCAGCCAAGGTTTGTGGCTGGGAGAAGAGAAAAGGGAAGGGAATCCCAATCTCACTCGGAGAAACTTCTCAGAGGAAGAGAGCTGTGAAAGACATACAATTCCAGCTCACAGAGAGCAGTGCTCCACTACCAAAAGCACTGGGGATTTTTACCACTCTAAAAGCAAAGACGTTTATTCTGGGAACCAGAGAAGACAGCCATGCTGTGCTCATTACAGTCATCCTGAAGGTAAAGCTTATTTCCCAAATACAAAGCTTTTATCAGAAAGGAGAGAAAAGTTTTACCTACCATTTTGTAGCCAAGGGAGATCCCTGGGGGAAAGCAGTTTAAAAGGCAGACACAGAACTTCCCATAGCCAAGCAGAAGAGGGAAGCGTGTATCCTTTCAGTTACCGGGAGCTGTGTGCACAAGAATCCAAACACCCAGACTCCTCTAGCAGGTTGGGGGAAGGGAACCCTTTGATTGAAGCAGAGAGGTTTGCACGGCAGACAGAAGAACCCTCTCTAAGAGACATTGAAGGAGAAGGTGATCCTATGCAGTGGGATTCTTATCAACCCCCAGTGTCTGAAGTGTATATGGACTGCTCGTATATGATAGCAGACAATGTGCAATCCCTTTGTTAATATTGCTGAATTTTGCTAAAGAAGAAAACAGCCAAAAGGAGCATTTTGGAGAGAAACACTGTTTTATTCTTTTGTGCCTTAAAAGCTGAGAATAAGCATTTATCTGAGTTACATATTTTTGTTCACACCAGAAGCATGGTTTCTTTGTTAATATAACCTTCTGTTCATGGTCAACAATATCCAACCCCGGGAGGGGAAATAAATCCTTATTTAACCTGAACCCCTCGTGTACAACTTGGAATCATTTCAGTGCTGTGGAACTACGTTACCCAGGAGGCCCTTCCAAAACCTCCATTAAGTAGTTTTAAGCACAAGAAGCACAACTGCCCACTCGCCTTGCTCATGCTATATGCCTCTGGCAGGGTGAGTGGTGACAATTGGGAAGAAAAACAGTCATTTACTTTTAAGGAGAGAGACAGGCAAGAAAGCAGTAGCCCTCAAACTGCAGGCAGAGAGAAAAAAACACACGTAGTTGCTGAGTGCAGACCACGCCCAAGCTCTGCTAATCCAGAGGCAAGCTTGGAAGTTAATAAGAAACACCTGGGGAAAGGGCAGTGCACAGGAGTTCAGGCACACTGTTATAAACCCCAGGGAATAGAAGGAAAGGAGAGCACCAGGAAAACAGAAGGAAGGAGCACCAGGAAAACAGAAGGAAAGAGAACCACCAGGGAGACAGAAGGAAAGAGAATCACCAGAGGCCTAACCAGGGAGAACGCTGGAGAAAGCAGTGGGGTTCTCAGAGGTGAAAGCTACGACCCAGAAGGAAGCCAGTACTGCAGGGGAGCTGCATCTAGTTCTGGAGATAGGGAGCTGTGCCTGGGAGGAGTGCTGACGAGGGGCGAGATACAGTAGCAGCAGTTTATGAACCTGCTGGGAAACTGCCAGCTCCAAAAAGGTGCGTGAATAAACCTGGAACAAAAAGTAACTTGAGCCAGTTAGAGACATTGTGTCAGTTACTTTAAGGGAAAGAATCTCCACGTGCTTGGGGAAAAACCTGTGCATAAGGAAAAGTCTCACTGGAGGAAAGTGTTAAAGCTTTTAGAAGATATTAAGCCTGAGCTTTTGCAGGGTGACTTGAAATCAGAGTTACCAGACTCAAGTTATGAGGAGATGCAAATAGATCCTTATGAATCTGACAAGGAGTCAGATAATTCATTAATGGACTGTTCTCTATGTAAGAAGACAAAATAAGGAGTTCCTCGTTTGAAAGGAGAAAGTCTTAAAGCCTAAAAATGTTCTACAAAGCAGAGAGAGGAAACAGGGATAATGTTGCTTAGCTAGAGTTTGCTAAGAATCCTGTTTTATCTGGAAAAAAAAGAACATTTCTTTTGGGGTTTTGTGAAAAGAATGAAAAGCTTTATTTTGTATGCTGAAAGTTTTTGGAGAAACAGCTACATGTGTTTGAAAGCTAATTGAAGCACTTTCATTGCCTTGTTTCGGATAAAAGGTCTTTGGAATCTTGTTTGGAGAAAAATATCCTATTTTTGTTATGCATTGAGCCTTTAAATGCTCTTTAGAAAAAGGAAATAATAAATTCCTGTGTTTGCCTTGAAAACCCTCGGGTCTCAACATTATTGTCTTGAAACCACACAACTACAACTCCCAGAAGTCTCGGCTCTGGGAAGACTCCAACCATTATTTACTTAAAAGGACAATACAAAGGCAGGTCCGTGCTTATAGGCGGTTGCCTGGGCATGGGTCGCGACAGGTGGCGTAGTTTTGAGGATTGCTTCCTTTTTTCCACACATGTGCCAAGATTGTAACCACGCAAGAACTTCCACAGAAAACCAGTGATAAACGCCGAAGCCCTGCTGAGGATTTAAAAGCAGAGTTGCAGCGGAGGTCAGAGCTGGAGTCGGGAGGACAAGCGGTGTTCTTCATTGCTGATGAACTTGACTCTACACCTGTATCAGGTAACCCGTGAATAAGGGAGTTGTAATAGGATACTGGTGCAGAGGTAGCAGTAGTTGGCAGAAGCTTGAGAAGGAGCTGTTGTCTTGTTAGTGCCGCACATGGTGGTGTTTTCTCTTTTCTTCTCGTTGCAGCACAGACACCAACATGGAGTGTAAGGAGCTTCTTCAATGGATGGCCGAACAATTCGAGAAGCAACGCGAAATGTCCATACAAGCGCAGGAGCAGACTGCTGCAGTGATGCAGGTGCAGCAGAAGCCCCTTCTGGACATGATGGGAGCTTGGCTGGGAGCGCAGGAGAAAACAGCGGAGCCAGCACGGACAGTTCCAGGTCCCATGGGAGCTTTGCATGGGCTAGGGTCACGTTATAGTGAGACATTCTCATTTGGTCAGCTTACTCAGAATGATGACATTGATGACTTTATAGAGGCGTTTGAGAGGGTAGCACACATAACCGGATGGTCTAAGGACCAATGGGCAGTGCGCCTGGCCACCTCCCTTACCGGAGAAGCGTTGGCAGCGTACAGGGCCATGCCTGTAGCCTTGGCTGGCGATTATGATGAGCTAAAGAAGGCTATAAGAGACCGCCTAGGTCTAACGCCCATGAGAAGCAGTAAGTTAAAGCCTGGTGAAACACCAAGGGCTCTCTTGAGAAGGAGTAAGTTAAAGCCTGGTGAAACACCAAGGGCTCTCTGGCAAAGAATTAAGAGTTTGGCATTGAAATGGTTGACACCAGAGGCGAGAACTATAGAATCCATTATAGATTGCATTGTATTGGAACAATTTATGGCTGCAGTCCCGAAGGACATACAAACCTTCCTGATCCTACAAAACTGCCGGAACACCAATGACGCGACCTTGTTGGCTGAGCGCTTTATAGAAGCGGAATTGGCAGGCCAAGAGAAAGGGGGTGTTTCAAAAAGGGCAGAGTTGGTACTATCAGAAAGGAAGGTAAGGCCAAGGATGGATGAAATGAAATTGTGTATGTCAATGGATAAAAACTGCTATACATGGAAAAAATGTTTTTCATGTGGTAGTGAGGGACATCTAAAAAGAGACTGTAGAGCAAAGACAGCTTTGATAACAGCCCATTCCAAGGAGAGTAGGGAAGGTTTTCTTTTGGCTGTGGAGGTAGAAGGTATCACTACTGAAGCCTTGCTAGATTCAGGAGCAATTCAAAGCATGATCTCTCGCAAACTCTGGCAGGAGATCGAATCTCACTATAATCAGGTCTCAAAACAACCTGAGGGAAATGTGAAGTTCAGGTGTATTCATGGCACAGCATCATTTTACCCCATACACAAAGTGCTAGTAAAGGGTCTAGGGATAAAGAGAAAAATTCCTGTAGTCATAGTGCCCCGATTACCACACGCCCTGGTATTGGGGAGGGATTGGCCCCAATTCAGGAAAGGGCTGGAAGAGGGGTTGTATCAAAAGGTGGGTATGGTATCTACCCGAGCGCAGTCTAGGACCTTGGGGGAGGAAGAAGAACTCCCTGATGAGGGGGTAGAGGATCTGCCATCTCATGAGGACTTGATAACTCCCTCTGTGGGTAAAAAGGAAAAGGGGAGAGGGGAAAAACACCGGGAGAGGTGGTGTAGGTCTCAGAATAGGGCCGAACTAGAAGCCGGAAAAGAGATACCTTTGTGTCCCAGCCGAACTAGTAGAAAAATTTCCATCCTTTCCCAAGGAGCAGAAGGCTGATCCCGCTCTTTTACGGGCTTTTGAGCACGCCAGAGAGGGGTCAGAAACCCTACCAAGATTTTTTTTAGATGGTGTTGTGTTATACCGGGAAAGTTTAGATCCCCGAACAGGGAATATCCGGAAGCAACTCGTAGTTCCTACCACGTTCAAGACACTGGTTTTAAGACTAGCGCATGACCATCCGGTAGGAGGTCATAAGGGAATACACGGCACCCTGGACCAGATTCTAGCTCACTTTTACTGGCCCGGAGTTTTTAAAGAAACCTCCAGATTTTGCGAGTTGTGCCCTTCATGCCAACGGGTCACTGCGATCCGTCCACCAGAGGTACCTTTGTTACCCATGCCAGTGATATCGGAGCCCATACATAGACTGGCCATGGATATAGTGGGACCACTGATAAGGACACCTCGGGGGTTCCAGTATATGCTAGTCATAGTGGACCAAGCTACGAGATTTCCATGGGCCATTCCACTTCGTAATATATCAGCAAAAACCATAGCCTCTGAAGTGGTGAAGTTATTCTGCAAGGTGGGATTTCCACGGGAAGTCCTAACTAATAGAGGCAGTAACTTTATGTCGCGGTACCTTGCCCAAGTCTGGGATACATTTGGAATCCGTCACGTTAGAACAGCTGCCTATCACCCGCAGTCAAATGGACTGGTGGAGAGGCAGAACCAGACGTTGAAGAAAATGTTGAGGAGAGGTTTGGAGGGGAACATGGCGGACTGGGATATGATGCTTCCTTTTGTTCTGTATGCCTGTAGAGAGCGGAAACAGGCATCTTTGGGCACTTCTCCATACGAGTTATTGTATGGGCGGGCACCACGGGGCGTCTTAGATATTTTGCGGGAACAGTGGGTTGAGCCTGCCGTGGGAGAAATAGGGATACCCCAGTTCTTGAGGGATCTGAGAGGAAGGTTAAATTCTCCCCTCCCAAGTGGCAGGGGAGAATTTAAAGGCCAGCCAGACATGCCAGAAGAACTATTACGACCGACACACAAAGCCTCGCCAACTAGAGATAGGGGAAAAGGTAATAGTAATGGTGGCGGGGGCCAGTCCAAAATTTGAAAGTAAATGGAAGGGGCCCTATAGGGTAGCCGAACAAGTGGGTCCTGTATCTTACTCGGTAGTAAATAGGAGAGGGCGGCAACAGGTCTATCATATCAATGTGTTGAGACCTTGGCATGAGCGGATAGCATTGGTTCATTTGGCCGCGAAAGAACGTAAGGTGGATAGGTGGCAGACAGGCCTTCACATCCCAGCGAGAATTACGAGCTGTGCGGATTCTGTTACGCCAGCCCGTAATATCTTAAGGGAGCGGATGTGTGATGGCGAGAGCGTAGCTGAGTCTATGGATTGGGAAGAAAAACAGTCATTTCCCTTTAAGGAGAGAGACAGGCAAGAAAGCAGTAGCCCTCAAACTGCAGGCAGAGAGAAAAAAAAAACGTAGTTGCTGAGTGCAGACCACGCCCAAGCTCTGCTAATCCAGAGGCAAGCTTGGAAGTTAATAAGAAACACCTGGGGGAAGGGCAGTGCACGGGAGTTCAGGCACACTCTTATAAACCGCAGGGAATAGAAGGAAAGGAGAACACCAGGAAAACAGAAGGAAGGAGCACCAGGAAAACAGAAGGAAAGAGAACCACCAGGGAGACGGAAGGAAAGAGAATCACCAGAGGCCTAACCAGGGAGAATGCTGGAGAAAGCAGTGGGGTTCTCAGAGGTGAAAGCCACGACCCAGAAGGAAGCCAGTACTGCAGGGGAGCTGCATCTAGTTCTGGAGATAGGGAAGCTGTGCCTGGGAGGAGTGCTGACGAGGGGCAAGATACAGTAGCAGCAGTTTATGAACCTGCATGGGAAACTGTCAGCTCCAAAAAGGTGCGTGAATAAACCTGTAACAAAAAGTAACTTGAGTCAGTTAGAGGCATTGTGTCAGTTACTGAAGGGAAAGAATCTCCACGTGCTTGGGGAAAAACCTGTGCATAAGGAAAAGTCTCACTGGAGGAAAGTGTTAAAGCTTTTAGTCACCTTTTGCAGGGTGACTTGAAATCAGAGTTACCAGACTCAAGTTATGAGGAGATGCAAATAGATCCTTATGAATCTGACAAGGAATCAGATAATTCATTAATGGACTGTTCTCTATGTAAGAAGACAAAATAAGGAGTTCCTCGTTTGAAAGGAGAAAGTCTTAAAGCCTAAAAATGTTCTACAAAGCAGAGAGAGGAAACAGGGATAATGTTGCTTAGCTAGAGTTTGCTAAGAATCCTGTTTTATCTGGAAAAAAAAGAACATTTCTTTTGGGGTTTTGTGAAAAGAATGAAAAGCTTTATTTTGTATGCTGAAAGTTTTTGGAGAAACAGCTACATGTGTTTGAAAGCTAATTGAAGCACTTTCAGTGCCTTGTTTTGGATAAAAGGTCTTTGGAATCTTGTTTGGAGAAAAAATCCTATTTTTGTTATGCGTTGAGCCTTTAAATGCTCTTTAGAAAAAGGAAATAATAAATTCCTGTGTTTGCCTTGAAAACCCTCGGGTCTCAATATTATTGTCTTGAAACCACACAACTACAACTCCCAGAAGCCTCGGCCCTAGGAAGACTCCAACCATTCTTTACTTAAAAGGACAATACAAAGGCAGGTCCGTGCCTATAGGCAGTTGCCTGGGCATGGGTCGCGACACTATCTACATGCTGAGTAATTTTATTCTTTATGATGGTTTATACCATTTTTACCGGTACTGACGTCAGGCTCACCGGTCTGTAGTTTCCAGGATCACCCCTGTAACCCTTTTTAAAAATTGGTGTTACATTGGCAACCCTCCAATCTTCAGGTATTAGAGATGATTTTAATGATAGTTCACAGATTACTAATAGCAGGTCTGCAATCTCATATTTCAGTTCTTTCAACACCCTTGGATGTATACCATCCGGCCCAGGTGATTTGCTACTCTTCAGTTTATCTAATAGTTGTAATACATCTTTTCGATGTATCGATATTTCCTTCGATTCTTCCGCACCTTTAAATACCACTTCAGTCATAGGTAACATCCCTACATCTTTCTCAGTAAAGACCGAAGCAAAGAATTCATTCAGTCTCTCCACTATCGCCTTAGTGCCCCTTTAACCCCTCTATCATCTAATGGACCAACTGACTCTCTCACAGTTTTTTTGCTACGAATGTACTTGAAAAAGTCTTTATTTCTCGTTTTTGCTTCCGCAGCAAGCTTCTTCTCAAAGTCTCCCTTTGCCTGCCTTATCAATGCCTTGCATTTGACTTACCAGTGTTTGTGCTGTTTCCAGGTTTCGTTGTTTGGCTCTTTTTTCCATTTCCTGAAAGATGCTTTTTTGACAACAGCCTCTCTGACCTCACCTTTAAGCCATGCTGGCAGTTTTTTGGACTTCCTTCCACTTTTCTTAAAGCATGAAATACAGCTGGTCTGGGCTTCCAAGATAGTATTTTTCAACAACACCCAAGCTTGATGTAAGTCTTTAACCTTTGCAACTGCTCCTTTTAGTTTTTTCTTAACTATTTTCCTCATTTTATCATAGTCTCCCTTTCGAAAGTTAAAAGGTAGTACTGTGGATTTCCTTACTATCCCTCCTCCACTAATTAAATCAAAGGCGATCATGCTATGATCACTATTGCCAAGTTGCCCCAACATCCTTATCTCTTGCACTAGATCTGGTGTTCCACTAAGGACTAGGTCTAATATGGCTTCCCCTCTGGTCGGTTCATGAACCAGCTGCTCCAAGAAGCAGTCATTTATTTCATCTAGGAACTTTATCTCCCTAGCATGTCCTGCCGTGACACTGACCCAGTCGATACCGGGGGAATTAAAATCACCCATTATTATTACTGCGCTGTAACTTTTGTTAGCTTCCTTGATTTCTTTGAGCATTTCATCATCCATTTGTTCATTCTGGCCAGGCGGTCGATAGTACACCCCCACTGCCATCGCCTCCCCCTTTTTACATGGAATTTCAATCCATAGAGATTCTACAGCAAATTTTGTTTCCTGCCAAACTTGAATCCTTTCTGACTCAATGCCCTCTCTAACATACAGCGCAACCCCTCCACCAATTTGATCAGCTCTGTCATTACTATATAGTTTGTTCCCAGGAATCACAGTGTCCCACTGGTTGTCCTCCTTCCACCATGTCTCTGATATTCCAATCATATCTAACCTCTCATTTAGTGCTATGTATTCTAACTCTCCCATCTTATTTTTTAGACTTCTAGCATTTGCATACAAGCATTTTAGAGACTGTATTTTATTCATATTAATTTGGCTGTTGGTAGACATGGATAATTTGGGATCTTTAAGCTCTATCTGCTCCATACGCGAGGGCATTTGGGCTACTTTACTCTTTTTTGGAACATCTCTGCTTTTGGTAGTATCCTTCAAGGATACATTCTTCCGAACCATCCGCTCTTGGGTGACTGTTGGCTTTCCCCTATTATCTAGTTTAAAAGCTGCTCTATCTCCTTTTTAAAGGTTAATGCCAGCAGCCTGGTTCCATCCCGGTTAAGGTGAAGCCCATCCCTTCGGAAGAACCCCTCCTTTCCCCAGAATGTTCCCCAGTTCCTAACAAATCCAAAACCCTCATCTCTGCACCATTGTCTCATCCATGCATTGAGACTACGGAGCTCTGCCTGCCTTTTGGTTCCTGCGTGTGGAATGGGAAGCATTTTGGAGAACGCTACCCTGGAAGTTCTGGATTTCAACTTCCTACCTAAAAGCCTAAATTTAGCCTCCAGAACCTCCCTACCACATTTTCCTATGTCATTGGTACCGACATGTACCTAGACAGCAGACTCCTCCCCAGCACTATCTAAGACCTTATCTAAGTGGCGTGTGAGGTCCGCTACCTTCGCACCAGGCAGGCATGTTACCAGGTGATCCTCACGTCCACCAGCCACCCAGCTATCTACATGCCTAATGATCGAATCACCAACTATAATGACTGTCCTAACCCTTCCCTCATGGGCACATGGTCCTGGAGAAACTTCCTCGGTGAGAGAGGGTTTTACATCATCTGGAGGACAGGTCCTAGTTACAGGATCACTTCCTGCCACACCAGGGTGATGCTCTCCTGTCACGTGACCTCTCTCCTCCATGGCAACAGTGATGCTGCCAGACTGGAGGTGGGACTTCAGGACTATATCCCTGTAGGTCTCGTCTATGTACCTCTCTGTCTTTCTTATGTTTTCCAAGTCTGCTCCTCTAGGCTCTAGAGGATGGACTCTAGAGAAGAGCTCCTTGCACCTAGTGCACACGTAAGACCTCTTACCAACTGGGAGAAAATCATACATGTGACACTCAATGCAAAAGACTGGAAAGTCCCCATCTCGCTGCTGGACTGCTTTCTGCATCTTAGTTTTAATTTTGTGTTTAGATCTTTAAGTTCTTTACTTACTAAGGGTTGCTATGGATATTTATACTAATAAAACTGTACCTAAAACGTTTAATATACCTTGTTCACCTGAAGCTTAATTAATCTCAGGTCCTTAGTGTATGACTGATTTGGGTAACGAGCTTCACCTGAGAGCACCTCCTGTCTTTTAAGATGTGTAAGTACTGTGGTGATGAGGCTTCTGACAAGCATAGAAAAAGGGTTGGTTTTAAAACGTTTTCTTCTGAGCTAAAGCATGGCTCAGGCAGGCATTAATTTAAATCAGCACCTAGAGAGCAAAGCCACATGATTGAGAGTGCTGAGTACAGACCACACCCTGCCTCCATGGCAACACAGAGTGCAAATGAGAAACACCTGGGGGGATGGGGCAATGAAATGGGTCTCACACTAAAACATTTAAGCTCTCAGGATCAAAGGCAGAGAGAGAGAGAAGCAGGGAGAGAAGCAGAGGAAGGAACAGAAGGAGCAGAGTCAAGACGGGAGTCTTGGACAAGGCAGAGACGGGAGTCGCAGCAGAGAGGCAAGAAGCCAAAGCCAAGAGAGTCCCGGCAGATTGGACAGTCTAGGAGAGAAAGACTGAGGAGTCTGACCAGAGGCTCTGGAGAATGGCAGAGAAAGTCTGAGCTTCGGCACAGAAGGGATTCTAACAGCAGCTCTTCTACCAGAAACAGCTGTACAGAGTTTGCAAGCCCTTGTGAAGGTAGGAACCCAAACTCTGGGAGAATTGTAGAATATAGCTCAGATAGCAGTGAGGCTGCTGAGAATTCAGAAGGAGAGATTTATCCTTCTGGAAAGCCTGAGAGAAAAACTGTTCCTAGAAGCCAGGGAAGACAGCAGAAACCTGTGAGTATCTTGCCCAGAAGTGCAAAGCCGTGCAGCTCATATAAGAAGCCTGAAGGGAGAAAAGGGAATCCCTGGGATGAAATGTTTAAGTTAATGCAACGATTGAAACCTGATTGTGCAAATAAAGATCTAGAGCTGTTTCAGGGTGAAACTGAAGACATGGAGATAGAGTTAACTGGATTGGAGCAGGATACAGAGTCTCTAATGGATTGCTCAACAGCTTATGTTTCACAAGGGGAAAAGCTGAATTGCTAGCCAAAGAGAAAATTCAGAACTGTGATAAATGCTCTGAGGTTTTTGAATGCTGAAAGCAAAAGGAAAGGATTACAAATGTGTTTTGCTTAACACTGTTTGAAGCATTAGTCCTGTATGCTGAAGAAAGCTACTTGAGTTCCTTATTGTTTCTGTTATACCTTGTTCATGTTCTAAAGAAGATTTACTTTGCTAGTCTGATGATACAAAAGAAAATTAATAAATTTCCTGTGAATTGCCTAAAACTACTCGGACTGCTTATTAACCACAACTAAAAAATCCCAGCAGCATTTGCTCTGGTAATAAGTCAGTCTAACAAGAACAGTTGCCACGCAGTGCTCTTTATAGGCAGCCGCCTAGACAGGGTGCAGCGCCACAGGTGGCGTAGTTGTTTGGATTTTTTTCATCAAACTTCTGCAAGTGTGAACAAGATTTGGGCACCTACAACAAGAAAGAAGCTGTAGGAGGCCAAGCAAGACAGAAAGATACAAGGGTGGAGGAGAAAATCCGGAGTGGCATCCAGAAGGAACCGGAGGGAGTTCCAGCACTGTTCCTATTTGTTGCAGAGCCTGAATCTACGTCAGAACCAGGTAACCCTTAGATAGGAGGGGGTTACTGGTGGATACTGGTGTAGGAAGTGTATGGGCCGGAAGGACTGGGGTTTCTAGTCCCACAGATGCTCCTTGTGGTCTTGGGCAAGCCACTTAACCCTCCATTGCCCATGTTCCCTGTAAGTATTAGTGTATGTGTCTCATATCCCCACATGTTAAATGTATCCCCCAATTGTGTTGTGACCGCTTTGATTGAAGGATAAGGCGGTATACAAAATTGTCTAAATAAATAAATAAATAAATAGTAATACCAGTCACTGAGAGAGCAACAAGGAGCATTTTGTACTGCCACACTTGGTGGGGGTTTTTTTCTCTTTCTTTCTAGGGAAGTACCAGACTGGAGATGGAGCCATGATATCTCATGGCCTGGGTCACAGAGCAGTTTAAAAGACAACAGGAGATGGCAGCGAGAAGCCAGGAACAGGCGATTGCCATGCTGCAGGCCCAGCAAAAGCCACTGCTCGAAATGATGGGGAGATGGTTGGGGGCACAAGAAAAGGCAGCGGAAGTTACAAGGACTGTGTCAGGTTCCCGAGCTGTTTTACCAGGGTTAGGGATGCTTGACACTGGAACTTTTTATTTTGGACAACTAACTAAGGACGCTGATATTGACGATTTCATAGAGTCCTTTGAAAGAGTAGCACTATTGGCTAAATGGCCAAAGGACCAATGGGCAGTCAGAATTGCCACTTCGCTTACAGGGGAAGCCATGGCAGCCTATAGGGCTATGCCCGCAGCGCTAGTTACCAGTTATGAAGAAGTGAAGCGAGCCATAAGGGATCGTATGGGTTTAAATCCAACGGTCTATAGACATCATTTTAGAGCGTCTAAGCTAAAACAGGGTGAAACACCCCAAGCTCTATGCCATCGCCTAAAGAGTCTGGCATGGAAATGGCTCACTCCGGAGGCTAAGACTCTGGATGAGATAGATTGCATTGTTCTTGAGCAATTTATGAATGCTGTACCTTCAGAATTGCAAACCTTCCTGGTCCTTCAAAATTTCTGTAATTCTAAGGACGCCATTTCGCTGGCAGAGTGCTTTCTAGCTGCCGAATTGGTGGGCCCGGCGAAACAGGCAGTAATGGAGGCAACAGAAAGGAAGGCAAGGTCAGCAGGGATTGAGAAACAAAAGTATTTGTCTGTGGATAAATGTCATTATGCCCAGGAAAGAAAATGTTTTGCATGTGGGGGGACAGGGCATTTCAAAAAGAATTGTAAGGCCAGGACAGCCCTAGTAACCACAGATCCCGGTAGGATGGGAGAGGGATTCCTATTGGAGGTGGAGGTGGAAGGGGTTCCCACAGAGGCATTACTAGATTCTGGGGCAAACCAGTCAATGATTTCCCAAAGACTGTGGAAGAGGATTGTATCCCAAACTGATCATAACCTAGAGTCTTCTGGAAATCAGGTAAAGATCAGATGTGTTCATGGGACAGCTACGTCCCATCCGATACATCATGTATGGGTGAAGGGTTTAGGCCTGAGAAAAAAGATAGCGGTAGCAGTGGTGCCCAGACTCCCAAATACCTTAGTCCTGGGGAGGGATTGGTCCCAACTTTGGCATGGCTTAGAAAAGGAGTTAAAGGACAAAGCAGAAAAGACCGCTATCTTAGGCAGCCTAGATGAAACCTTACCCAGGGTAAGAAGAGTTGCGAACTCTGACAATCATAAGGATAGGGCAGGCATGGTCTCCACTCGTGCCAGTTCCAAGGCAGTTAGTGGGGAGCTAGATCCGCCAGAGGATCCCATAGTGGGTAGCCCTCACATGATGATTTAATAGGTCCCTCCAGGAGTAGCCGGAGGAAGGAAAACGCTGAAAAGTGGAAAGAGAGACAGGCTAGGTCAAAAAATAGGGCGGAGCTAATGACTGGACAGGAATTGCCCTAGGTGCCAGCCCAACTAATGGAGAAATTTCCCTCATTCCCGAGGGAACAGCAGGCAGACCCTGCACTAGCACAAGCCTTTGACTATGCGCGGGAAGGATCTGAGACCCTGCCATGATTTTTCTTGGAGGATACTATGCTCTATAAGGAGAGTTTAAACCCAAGGACGGGGGATATGAGAAAGCAGTTGGTCATACACACCTCCTTCAGGAATGTAGTGTTAAAGTTAGCCCGCGATCACCCAGTGGGAGGACACAAGAGGGCTGCTACACAGTACCCTGTCTTGTACTGCGGAGGTAAGCTATATTCTGATGTGATTTAAATGATAGTTCTTTGCTGCTGCTAGGCTCTAACTTATTATGAAATTTAAACTACAAGCTCTCTGCTGGGTTCCAAATGTAACCAGAAAGCTCTCTTCTGTGTTTTAAATTTAAACTAAAAGTACTTTGCTGATACTAGGCCCTGAGTGACTATTAAATTTAAACTACAAGCTCTCTGCTGGGTATGAAATGTAACCAGAAAGTTCTCTTCTGTGTTTTAAATTTAAACTTAAACTGCTGCTACTAGGCCCTGACTGATTTAACAAAAAATAGTGGGTTCACAGATTAATTAGCTTTAATACAAAGAATTCCTTTCAGAAAATTCCCAGAAGTATATACTCACAATTGCAGATCTCTCTCCAGAAGTAACAGTCCCCTTTTCTAGTCCTTCAAGACTGAGGATCACAGAGCTCTGGTTGAGCTATTTATTCCTGTACTGCTGAGGTAAGCTGTGACCAACTTCCTGAGTGATTAACAGTCCTTGCTTGGATAGAAGGAGTCTTTCAAAATGGCCTTTTGACCTGCCACCTGGTGTTAACACCTATTGAAAAAGATTCACAGGTCTCTTGCCCCCTAGGTAGAAGGCCTCTTTGTAAAGGTCTCTAGAAGACTTTATTTGTTGCTCAAAGAGTACTGACCCTGTTTTGCCTTTTGTGCTAATCTATATTCTTATTTGATTTAAATTATAGCTCTTTGCTGCTGCTAGGCTCTAACTTATTATGAAATTTAAACTACAAGCTCTCTGCTGGGTTCCATATTTAACCAGAAAGCTCTCTTCTGTGTTTTAAAATTGAACTAAAAGTACTTTGCTGATGCTAGGCCCTGAGTGACTATTAAATTTAAACTACAAGCTCTCTTGGCGTTCACAGAACAGGACAAGGGGCAAATACAAACGGAAAGGAGGAGTACCTAGGATATATATAGACGCAATAGGGAAGAATAACCCAAACTATGGTTACACGATGCAAGGTTCTACATTAGGAACCACCACCCAGGAAAAAGATTTAGGCGTCATTGTGGATAACATGTTAAAACCATCGTCCCAGTGTGCAGCGGTGGCCAAGAGAGCAAATAGAATGCTAGGTATCATAAGGAAAGGAATGGAAAATAAAACAAAAGATATTATAATGCCTCTATATCATTCCATGGTGAGACCGCATCTTGAATATTGTGTGCAATTCTGTTTGCCGTATCTTAAAAAGGATATAGCGTTATTAGAAAAGGTTCAAAGAAGAGCCACCAAAATGGTAAAGGGGATGGAAGGATGCTTCTATGAAGAAAGGCTAAAAAGGTTAGGGCTCTTTAACCTGGACAAGGAGAGGAACGGGTAAACATAGATCGATTGTTTACATTATCAGAATATAGAAAGACTAGGGGACATGCAATGAAGCTGCAGGGTAAACTATTTAAGACTAATAAAAGAAAATATTTTATCACTCAATGTGTAATCAAACTCTGGAATTTGTTACCAGAGGATGTAGTAAAGGTTGTTAGTGTAGCTGGGTTTAAAAAAGGTTTGGACAAGTTCCTGGAGGAAAGGTCCATAAACCATTATTAAGAAGGGACCCAGGATATCAATGCTTGACCCAGTACAAGCATTGTGGAACCTGTGTCATTTGGGGAAACTGCTAGGTACTGTCATGAGGCTGATACCAATAAAGATGCAGAGTTGAAAAGAAACTCTGTTTTTCACAGAGCTCTAGAGGTGCAATTACCTCAAAGCACAGCTAGAGGGGGCAGGAGTGATTCTACAGAAGCTAATGAGGCTAGGAGAGCTAACCAGTTGCACCTGGAAATGAGCCCAAGAGATTCAAAGGGAAGATCCCTTTATAAACTGAAGCTTAATGCTAGCACAGCAGAAGGAGAAGGGGAAGGAGCAGGAGGAGCAGCAGAAGCTGGAGCAGCAGGAAAAGAAGGAACAAGGAGTATGGCTGAAGTAGGAAGAAGAGACCTGAAGGAAGGAATCCTCCTTGAGCAAGCCCAAAAGGACAGAATTCACAGAGGTAGAATTCAGAGGGGCCAAGCTACGAGAGCCGCAGTTCAGAGGGAGTCTGCTAAGGAAAGCAGTCAAGCTGCAGGGTATGCCACTCCCTGCTTAAGCAACGTTCCTGAGTCCAAAGCTGAAAGACATATACAGAGAGCCAGAGAACCAGGCTTGGAGGAAAGCCTGCAGGCATTGGAGTATGCTGAACAAGCTTTACCAGGTACCCGAAGGGAAGGAGTTTCTAACAAAGCTACTTTGTCACTGAAGCATAGAGCTGGAGAATCCACACCAGGTTTTACTAAGCTTTCAGGAAGTCCAGCACTGCCCAGAAGCTGCTGACAGAAAACCTGTTGTCACAGACACGTGCATGAGAGAGAAGGCTCCAGAGGTTCAAGCTACAGAAACTCAAGGTATGAAAGTTTTATTCCTGCTAAAGAAAGCTTAACTCCTAAAAGCACTGCTAAATCTAAAACTCAGTTTGTAAGAAGAGGAAAGAAACCAGAGTGGTTTGAAGAACTACCAAAAGACTTTAAAGCACAGTCTTATTGGAGGCAAGATACCAGAGACAGTCCATATAAACCTGTAACTGCCAGGGACAGGGTGGGCTCTGAGGGGGAAAGTAGTGAAGCAGAATTTATGGAAATAGAAGATGCAAACACTATTCCCATTCCTCAGGAAGAAGCTATGGATTGTAGTTTGTGTATGGCTTCTAGCCTAGAATCCATAGCGACCTTGTAAATAAGAAGAAGTCTTGTTTAATTGCTTTGCCCTGGAATGAATTGAATTCCTCCCTTTAACCCTTACAACTAACGAAACCCTTACAACTAACAACGTGACGAAATCTGGAAACAGCACAAGCACTGGCAAGTCAAATGCAAGGCATTGATAAGGCAGGCAAAGGGAGAATTTGAGAAGAAGCTTGCTGCGGAAGCAAAAACGCGAATTAAAGACCTTTTCAAGTACATTTGTAGCAAAAAACCTGTGAGAGAGTCAGTTGGTCCATTAGATGATAAAGGGGTTAAAGGAGCACTAAGAGGCGACAAGGCGATAGCGGAGAGATTGAATGAATTCTTTGCTTCAGTCTTTACTGAGGAAGATGTAGGGATGTTACCCATGACTGAAGTGGTATTTAAAGGTGTGGAAGAATTGAAGGAAATATCGATACATTGGGAAGATGTATTACAACTATTAGATAAACTGAAGAGTAGCAAATCACCTGGGCCGGATGGTATACATCCAAGGGTGTTGAAAGAACTGAAATACGAGATTGCAGACCTGCTATTAGTAATCTGTGAACTATCATTAAAATCATCTCTAATACCTGAAGATTGGAGGATCGCCAATGTAACACCAATTTTTAAAAAGGGTTCCAGGGGTGATCCGGGAAACTACAGACCGGTGAGCCTGACATCAGTACCGGAAAAAATGGTAGAAACCATCATAAAGAATAAAATTACTCAGCATGTAGATAGTCATGACCTAATGGGAGACAGCCAACATGGCTTTGGACAAGGAAGATCTTGTCTTACTAATCTGTTATGTTTTTTTGAAGGAGAGAATAATCAGGTGGACAAAGGTGAGTCGGTTGATATTGTGTATCTGGACTTTCAGAAAGCCTTAGACAAGGTCCCTCATGAGAGACTTGTGGCAAAACTAAAGAGTCATGGGATAGGAGGCAGTGTACTATTGTGGATCAGGAACTGGTTAAAAGATAAAAAGCAGAGGGTAGGGCTAAATGGCCAATTTTCCCAATGGAGAAAGGTGAATAGTGGTGTACCCCAGGGATCTGTGCTGGGTCCGCTGCTTTTTGACATATTCATAAATGACCTGGAAAGTGGAATAACGAGTGAGGTTATCAAATTTGCAGATGACACAAAACTATTTAAAGTTGTTAAAACCCAAGAGGATTGTGGAAAATTGCAAGAGGATCTTGATAAATTGGAAGACTGGGCATCAAAATGGCAGATGAAATTTAATGTGGATAAGTGCAAGGTTATGCACCTAGGGAAGAACAACCCAAACTATGGTTACACGATGCAAGGTTCCACATTAGGAACCACCACCCAGAAAAAAGATTTAGGCGTCATTGTGGATACCATGTTAAAACCCTCGGCCCCGTGTGCAGCAGCAGCCAAGAGAGCAAATAGAATGCTAGGTATGATAAGGAAAGGAATGGAAAATAAAACAAAAGATATTATAATGCCTCTATATCGTTCCATGGTGAGACCGCACCTTGAATATTGTGTGCAATTCTGGTCGCCGTATCTTAAAAAGGATATAGCGATTTTAGAAAAGGTTCAGAGAAGAGCCACCAAAATGGTAAAGGGGATGGAAGGATACTCCTATGAAGAAAGGCTAAAAAGGTTGGGGCTCTTTAACCTGGAAAAGAGACGGCTGAGGGGAGATATGATAGAAGTCTATAAATTAACGAACGGAGTGGAACGGGTAAACGTAGATCGATTGTTTACCTTATCAGAATATAGAAAGACTAGGGGACATGCAATGAAGCTACAGGGTAAACTATTTAAGACTAATAAAAGAAAATATTTTTTCACTCAACGTGTAATCAAACTCTGGAATTTGTTACCGGAGGATGTAGTAAAGGCTATTAGTGTAGCTGGGTTTAAAAAATGTTTGGACAAGTTCCTGGAGGAAAGGTCCATAAACCATTATTAAGAAGGGACCCAGGATATCAATGCTTGAACCAATACAAGCATTGTGGAACCTGTGTCCCTTGGGGAAACTGCTAGGTACGTATGACCTAGATTGGCCACTGTTGGAAACAGAATACTGGGCTTGATGGACCTTGGTCTGACCCAGTATGGCATATCTTATGTTCTTATGAAGATATTAACAATTGGTTTTACCTGCTTATTACTGGAACCTTTATGAACAAAGGACATTCTTTGATTTCTAGTTTCTTAATGAACCCTTGCACAGAGGGGAAATAAAAGCCTTGTTTCCCTACACTCGTGGCTTAATTATTGAGTTCTCACAAGAAGCTGAAATACCTAAGACCAATCTCCATTTTGGCCTTAAAATACCCCACGCTCCTTGAAAATAAATATGTTGTACTGCATGCCCTTACTGCCATTGGCCACTAGGGGATGCCGGCATGACAGAATGGCGTAGTTGTTTGGATGTGGATATCACCCTAAGACATACTGGAAAAAGAAGAAATTACCAGTATTAAGCTGAAAAAAAAAAACACCCCGGACCGGAGGAGAAGAAAACCCGGATCGGAGGAGAAAACCTGGCCTGGAGGAGGAGAAAACCCAGATCGGAGGAGAAAACGCAGACCGGACCTGAAGAAAATCTGGAAGGGAAGGCGAGGTTGCTGACAATGGTGGCAGAGTGCTACAACGCAGAGCAGCACCATCCTTTCTGAAAGTTGGAGTCAACACCTCTACCAGGTAAAAGGTAGAAGGGCATGACTTGATTTGGATGCAAATTTAAAGTTTTAGAGGGGAAATTGAGAAAAAAAAAAGAAAAGAGTGGAGGGCTGATTCTGGTACAGCCGCACTTGGGTTTTTTTCTCTTTGTTTCCTAGGAAATCTCTTCGCCTTGGATCAGCAAGAGATCTTCACCTGGATGGCTACGCAGTTCAGCAAGCAGGGAGAGCTGGCTGCGCAAACACAGCAACATGCAATCCTGGCCATGCAGGAACAGCAAAAGCCAGTCTTGCAGATGCTGGAAGCTTGGCTACAGCATCAACAAAAGACACAGGAAGCAGCCGCCAGACATCCAGAACAGAGCTCGGGACTGGGCAACTGTCCGGTAGGACTAGGGTCCTATGACTCTCTAACTTTGGGGAAGTTGGGGGTAACTGATGATGTGGATGACTTCCTGGACTGTTTTGAGAGAATAGCTCTTTCCGTAGGTTGGCCGGAAGAGCAGTGGTCCATTAGATTGGCAGTTTCCCTCACAGGAGAGGCACTGTCAGCCTGTAGGGCAATGCCCGCTTCGTTAGCAAACAATTATAGCGAGGTAACGAAGGCCATCAGGGATCGCCTGGGTCTGATTCCTCTCGTCTATAACCGTAAGCTACGCGTGGCACACCTTGAAGTAGGTGAAACGCCAAAAGCGTTGGGTCACAGGCTGAAGAGCTTAGCCGAGAAGTGGCTAAGGCCTAGTGAGAAAACGATGGAAACACTGATGGATATGATAATCCTTGAGCAGTTCATGTCTGCAGTACCTAGTAGTATACAGAGCTTCCTTATCCTACAGAATTGTCGCACTACTGCAGAGGCTATTGCCTTGACTGAAAGATATCTAGAGGCCAAATTAGCCACCCAGCGGACTGGGGAAGTTGCAAAGATGGCAGTAGCGACATTCAAGCAGTCATCAGGAAGTCTCTCACAGTTTAATACTCAAAATGTGAAAAGTGTTAAGAATGTAGAAAAGAGTTACTCTAAAAGATGTTTTGGCTGTGGAAAAATAGGACATGTTATGAGTGAGTGCCGAGCATGTACTGCTCTCATGGGGGAGAACAGAGAAATGTTATCTGAAGGATTTGTACTTGATGTAACTGTACAAGGGGTTGCTGCCAAAGCTCTTCTTGACTCTGGCGCGGACCAGACGATGATTTCACGCAAGCTCTGGTCTCTAATCAAAGAGCGAGCTGAGTCCGCCCCAGATCAACCAGAGGGCAAAGTCAAGATAAAATGTGTGCATGGCGCTGCCACCTTTTATCCTGTATATAACTTACTTGTAAGCGGTTTGGGAATAGAAAAAAGAATGTTGATAGCCATAGTGCCCAGATTACCTAAAGAGTTAGTCTTAGGTAGAGACTGGCCATGATTTGAAAGAGGCCTAGAGGAGGGTTTAAACCCCTGAGAAGTTCTCATATCCAGTCTTGCCCCTTCCAAGGGAAGGTTAGTTCCTAGTCCCCTTTTAGGGAAAGTTAAAGAACCCAAACACAAGGTACAGGAAGAGCCGGTAAAGAGGTTTGTTTTAAAATATTGTAAGACCTCACGGCAAGCTCGAAGTCCCTGTCGAGCCACGGCCCAAGCTGCAGGGTATGACTTGTATAGTGCTGAAAGTCATACTGTCCCTAAACGCGGCAGAGCCTTGATCAGCACCGACATTCAAGTGAAGCTACCACCGGGGTGTTACGGTCGGATTGTGCCCCGCTCGGGATTAACTTTCAAACACTTTATCGATGTGGGCGCTGGGGTAGTGGACCCAGACTACAGGGGTGTCATCAAAGTCCTGCTGTTTAATTTCGCGGAGGAGGATTTTGAAGTGAAGGCTGGGGATCGCATAGCCCAGCTGATATGCGAGCGGGTTGGCTTCCCACCCCTGGAGGAAGTACCTATGATAAGCCCCACAAGCCGAGGGAGCGGAGGATTTGGCTCCACTGGACAACGTGAGATGAGAAGTTTCGTAGCAGTAGGAGAAAAGCAAGCGGGTGAAGACCTGGGCCCACTGTTGTCCGACTGCAAATCCAATCCTGAGCTACGTGTTGGCGAGGAACTTTCTGTAGTGCAGAGGCAACAATTGATCAGCATGCTGGAAAAGTTTAGGGATGTATTGACACCTATTCCAGGCGAAACGAATTTGGTTGCGCATGAAATCATTACACCTCCTGGGAGAATTATCAGGCAAAGACCATACCGTTTGTCGGAGGCAAAAAGACAGGAAGTCATAACACAAGTACAGGAGATGATGCACATGGGAGTGATAGAAGAGTCACGAAGTCCATGGTCCAGTCCGATCGTGCTGGTGCCCAAGCCGGACGGTACCATGTGATTCTGTATTGACTTTCGCCAGGTCAACGACATATCCACTTTCGACGCATATCCTATGCTGCGAATAGAAGAGCTGCTAGACCGGCTAGGTCAGGCCAAGTATCTCACAACCTTAGACATGACCAAAGGATATTGGCAGGTGCCCCTGACCAGAGAAGCGCGACCTAAAACAGCCTTTAGCACGCCAGTCGGGCTTTTTCAGTTTAGGCGCATGCCTTTTGGCTTACACGGAGCAGCCGCGACCTGCCAAAGATTAATGGACATAGTTTTACGTCCTCACCAAAACTATGCTACGGCTTATATGGACGACATAATCATTCATAGTGCCACTTGGAACCAACATCTGCTCCAAGTAAGAGCAGTGTTAACCGCAATGCGACAGGCTGGTTTAACTTTAAACCCAGGAAAATGCCTGCAGTTCAGAGGGAGTCTGCTAAGGAAAGCAGTCAGGCTGCAGGATATGCCACTCCCTGCTTAAGCAACGTTCCTGAGTCCAAAGCTGAAAGACATATACAGAGAGCTAGAGAACCAGGCTTGGAGGAAAGCCTGCAGGCATTGGAGTATGCGGAACAAGCTTTACCAGGTACCCGAAAGGAAGGAGTTTCTAACAAAGCTACTTTGTCACTGAAGCATAGAGCTGGAGAATCCACACCAGGTTTTATTAAGCTTTCAGGAAGTCCAGCACTGCCCAGAAGCTGCCGACAGAAAACCTGTTGTCACAGAGACGTGCATGAGAGAGAAGGCTCAAGAGGTTCAAGCTACAGAAACTCAAGGTATGAAAGTTTTATTCCTGCTAAAGAAAGCTTAACTCCTAAAAGCACTGCTAAATCTAAAACTCAGTTTGTAAGAAGAGGAAAGAAACCAGAGTGGTTTGAAGAACTACCAAAAGACTTTAAAGCACAGTCTTATTGGAGGCAAGATACCAGAGACAGTCCATATAAACCTGTAACTGCCAGGGACAGCGTGGACTCTGAGGGGGAAGGTAGTGAAGCAGAATTTATGGAAATAGAAGATGCAAACACTATTCCCATTCCTCAGGAAGAAGCTATGGATTGTAGTTTGTGTATGGCTTCTAGCCTAGAATCCATAGCGACCTTGTAAATAAGAAGAAGTCTTGTTTAATTGCTTTGCCCTGGAATGAATTGAATTCCTCCCTTTAACCCTTACAACTAATTGTGAAGATATTAACAATTGGTTTTACCTGCTTATTACTGGAACCTTTATGAACAAAGGACATTCTTTGATTTCTAGTGTCTTAATGAACCCTTGCACAGAGGGGAAATAAAAGCCTTGTTTCCCTACACTCGTGGCTTAATTATTGAGTTCTCACAAGGAGCTGAAATACCTAAGACCAATCTCCATTTTGGCCTTCAAATACCCCACGCTCCTTGAAAATAAATATGTTGTACTGCATGCCCTTACTGCCATTGGCCACTAGGGGGTGCCGGCACGACAGTACGTATGACCTGGATTGGCCACTGTTGGAAACAAGATGCTGGGCTTGATGGACCTTGGTCTGGCCCAGTGTGGCATATCTTAATTGGAGTCCCTCAGGGAGTTCCGGATGACTATAAAGCATGAAACCAGATTGCAGCTGGATTTGAATCCCTGTTAGGGGTAATCACGATAAACAAAAATGTAGATTGGATAAATTATATATATTATAACCAACAGCGGTTTATCGATTATACCCAGGATGCAATAAAGGGGATCGCAGAACTATTGGACGCCACTAGCAGAATAGCCTGGGAGAATCAAATGATTTAGAAATGATGGTGGCTGAAAAAGGGGGCGTGTGTAATGTTGAGGGGGGGGTGGAAATGTTATAGTTCATCCCCAATAACACGGCCCCTGATGGCTCTATCACTAAAGCCCTGCGAGGGCTAACTACCTTGGCAGAGGAATTGGCAGAAAATTCAGGTACGGATACCTCTCTCACTGGATGATTGGAATCATGGTTTGGGAAGTGGAAAGGGGTGGTAGTATCTATATTTACCTCTGTACTTGTTGTAATTGAAGTATTAATTACGGTAGGGTGTTGCATAATACCATGTATAGGAGGGTTAACTCAAAGATTGATAGAAACAGTAAGCACTAAACAAATGATTGTACAAATGATATAATTTGTAAGTATTATCCAGAACCAAGAACCTACCTCTCAGTAACTCACCTAAATACAAGTCAACTTTCCATAAATTCTTCCAATTTTACAAAAATAAATAACAATATCATTAGGTTATACCCGGACCTCAGGATTTAGACACCCTCCATCTGGCGAATTACATCACCATAGGGAAATGGTGGACACTCACATCATAGGTCCTTAACCTTCACACCTTTAAAGTATTACCTCAACAGGAATCTTTTCCACGTAATAAATTATTAAACTTATCTTACTCCCTAACTACACATAAGGATTCACAAAAACATTCACCATTCATTAATCACTACCACATGACTAAATATACAACCATCCATACAACATAAACACAAATCTCCCAACTATAAAAGTGTCCAATGTTATTCTATGTCCACTCCAGAGCAGAAAATCAGTAAAAGGCTTCTAACATCTTTAAAAGCACTAGGCTTAATAGTAAAATGTCTAATTTCAGTATCCACATGAACGCTGAAAAGGAAAATCAAGCACAAATTTAGATTGGTAAACGACAAATCTCAATATGCAGAAAGCAATCAAGTACTTATCTGCTAAGGAGCAAAACACAGACGTCTGAGAGGTAGGTTCTTGGTTCTGGATAATAGTTTTTCCTCTCAGACGGTTTGTGGTTGTTTATAATTTGTAAGTACCCATAATGTAAATACGTTCTAACTTTTTACCGTTCAAATGTTATATTGTTACTTGTAAATAGTTCTACCTGTTCTATGTAAAACGACTAGGTATGTACTTCCACATACCATATAATTTACTGTTCATTGTAAACCGCACTTGATACTTGGGAAAGTGCGGTATATAAATAAGTGTTAAATAAATAAATAAAATCATCTCCAGTGCACAAGGGTGCAAGACATCAAGTGAAACAAGTATTAACCAATGAGTTATAGACATGCTGGAAGACGGAGAGGACATAGTGTAGTATGTAATGACTTTCTGACTTCCTTTGTTGTATGCCTGCATCCTGGAAGGAGAGACTATGGGGTATGTTTACTAAAGCGTGGTAATGTTACCATTGTTAAGTGCCCCGGTAATGTTACGGATGCCCATATAAAGGAGTGGGCGGTGCAGCGTTAAGGCAAGCCGTGTCAGGTAACGCATGTTACAAGGTGCTTAACGCGCGGTACAGTGCACCCTGGATCTACCGCATGTTAATGTCACCTTACAAGGCACCTAGGCTAAGGCACTGTATAAGGCACCTTATAGGGCGCCTTAGGCTAAAGCGCCTTATAAGGCACCCTAAGCTAAGGCGCCTTACAAGGCACCTTATAGGGTGCCTAGGCTAAGGTGCCTTATAAGGTACATTCGGCTGATGTGTCTTATAAGGCGTCCTAATATAAGGTGCCCTAAGGGTTATAAGGTGCCTTAGCTTAAGGCACCTTATAGGGCTCCGTAGGTGAGGCGTCTTATTAGGCACCCTTGGTTAAGGCACCTTGGGTTATGGTATCATAGGTTAAGGTGCCCTAACAATGTTACGGTGCCCTAGATTTGTGTGCTCTAAGGGCTGCAAGGTGCTACAGGTTGACATGCATGACCTGAGGCATAGAAACAGATCTAACCCTAACATTGGATAGAGCACCGAGGAAAGGCAATGAATGATTGAAGGAGGGAGAGTTGGGAGCTGCTGGACCTGCCATAACTGCGGGCATCCTATGTGGCTGCCAGTAATGTTGACAAATATGTTGGGGGCAGCTGTACTACAGCACAGGGTGTTGGCATTGTAAAGTACTGCAATGACAGTGGGTGGCAGATGATGGGAATACGTGTCCCCCAGTGGAGGCAGAGGTGGCAGGATAGTTACAATGATGGGTGGACAGAGGAGTGGTGGTGCCATGCAGATCAGGCACAGGTGAGGCAAGCATGAAGAGGCGCAATGCAGGAAAGGGTACCAGTGCAGGACATGGGGTGGCAGCCTGCACAGGAAGACAGGACTCTACACAGTTGACAGATGCAGATAGATGGACGGAAGGATTGTTGGCAACTGTGGTGAGGGTATTATGGGCTGGCAGCACAGATCTGCAAAAACATGACTGTTACAGGTATGCAAACTATTTGAGTAGGACAGGCATGAAAGGAGAGAAAAATGAGGAATTGAACCCATGACCACTGCCTAGAATGTCATTGTACTGACCAGTAGGCTATACCTCCATGGCATGTTTCACAGCAATGGCTGGGTACAGAAGGACTGCAGGTCACCGCACAAACTGTCTGCTCTGTGTGCCAGGATAGGGTAACCCCACCAGTACCCATGATGCAATGCTGTCTACAGCTGATCACCAAATGGGGTCTGCATCTCTCCGGTACCTCAGCTTGGTAAGACGAACTGACAGTGCATGATACTGGCACAGAGTAGCTACAGACCATGCCATTGTGCAGGTTCTGTGTTCACCCTGAGGAATAGGATGGGTGCCCTGCACTAGGTCTGCAGTACATGTGGTGCTAGAGATAGGTCCTATTGTACATCCCCATCACTACCAGTGTGTGACAGGTGTTCTGTGCAGTACAACTGAAAGTAATTCTGTGTCCATCTGTATTCTGCAGTCACATGTGGCCCTCTGGGACCAGACACCACCCAGATTAGTGTGTACTCAGTGTTAGGTTCTGGCTGTCATGGGCACCTGTTATCAGGGCAAAGGGGTGTCTAGACTCGCATGAGGTTTATGTAGCACTGCCTCTACAGGTCAAAATGGTATACACTATATACCCCGAAGGGCCCACAATCACCCTTTTTGTAGGTGAGGGATTGGAGGGACAGGTGCCTGAGCCCTGAAGAATGGCTGTAGGACCAGCAACTCCAGTCCTGCTGGCAAAAGATAGCCCTCCAGGGTTGGTGGGCCAGAGCCATACCTGTGACTGGGGCAGTGGCAAACCAGCAGTAATGCTGGGGGTAGGCCTGGAAAACCTCAACTGCCCCACACCACAGTCTGCCATTCACCAGCAGACAGCAGATTCAGACTGCACCTGCAGCACCCTACAAGGTGTTCCAACCATGCACAGCCTAACTGAAGACAGTCCACTAGCCAGTCTACAGTGCATGCTCATAGAGGAACTATGTGCACCCAGAGGTGGGATATACAGCACAGACACCAAGCAGGAACCTCAGTGATTGGGCCCCAGAACTGGGAACACACAGGTATCACTAGAGATAGATAGTGTAGAGCACTATGTGGGAACATAGACATGCCATGGTCGCTGCTCAGTCAGAGTGAGAGTGACCTCCCAGCATGACATGCTGTGGCCACCCTGTCCATGTAGGTGGTGGTCGGGCACTACAGTGTCCTGGCCATTGCCCTACACTCTCTGCAGATGCAATCCACCCTATCTGGGCCATACCCACAATACCTTGATCCTCATTATGCACATTTGCAGGCTAATACTGGTAACAGTGGGACATTGTGGGCTCAGTGAGGTATGGGCAGCCACAAAACAATGGATAGACATACACACACATGCATACTCCTATTGCAGCATTGTGCAAAGAGGGGTGGTTGGCAACCCTGCCTGCCACACTGATCATGATCACAGTGCCGACATTGCTAAACTGTGCAGGAGGTAGTAGTAGTGCTCTAGTGATAACTGCAGCTCTGTGCTGGGGCCAACAGCCTGACTCTCCATGCAGCTTTGGACAGTGGAGCCTGTGTGAATAGCTGTTTGTACCCCTGTTGGCTGCTGCTTTGGGGATTGCACATTTTGATGTTGTATATGCATTGTAGGGTAAAACATAGGGACATGCTCTGCAGGATCCACAGCTGGGACCTGAACCTGTGACCCTCTTCTTCAGGACACACTGGCTGTGTGTACTGCACCACACTGTTGCCACTGAATCACAGCAGTCTTTGGGGCTACCATTACTTTTCCTCAGCCAGACCTTTTCTGTTGCACTGCACACCATGTACTGGTACAGGGTATGGCCTAGGTCCACTGCTGGCAGGTGCCACTGCCCCCTACAGCACCAACACATACCCCCCTGTAAGCTGACATGCCCATATGCTGTCGGTGCGCAGTCCCAGGCCATCCACTGTGCAGGTAGGCGGGTGCCTAGGGTGCGGGCTCTGGGGTGGGGAGGCATACATGGACATCCACATATCCCCCCCATCACTGCCTACCAAGGTTATGTCCCTTACACATGGGGGAGAGATGGCTGGGGGGATGTCAGTTTGGTGCTCTAGCAACTATTGGCTAGGGTGGACCAGGTAGATGTAGGTAGATTGTGTTATGACAGCTGCCTATGGACAGGCTAGGGCATGCACCTCAGGTACAGTGTACCCAGTTTGGCCTACTGGGTGTATATATGTTTCCGACAATGTGTGGTCACACCCTGCAATGCCTTACTAGGGGCTGCAGTAAAGGGTATTCAGTTAGCTGGGTTTACGAACAGTTTGGGGCACATCCTGGGTAAGGTCTGTGGACCCTTGTTAGAGTGGTCCCCAGATGTGTACTGATTGCCTTATTACAGGCATAGTGGTACCTGTGTGACCTTTGGGGTACTTGCTGGGCAATGTCCCCTGGAGGGGACACTGTGGAATACCGATTACTGGGCATGTTTGACCTTGGTCAGCTGCTGTCTTGCTGATTTCCAGTTTCTGTGTTCCTATGTGCCACCTAGGCGACAGCCTAGTCCACCCTGTGCCCCCAGCTGCCCCCACTGCATATCCTGCCTGAAGCCCCCTATGCCCCATTTGCACCATCACCATAGTGGCCTTTCCTACTTGGGCACTATGCTGTTGCTGCAAATGGAGCACTACTATCACTTTTCTTGGGCTCCCTGCCTATGCTGTACATTGCTGACGCTGAAATGGTTTCACTCTCCTGTAAATGTGCATCTAACGACAGGTTTTCACGCCCGGTAATGTTCGGTCCTTCATTTCCCTGCGTTAGTGTAGCAGGAGCCTCTCCCCGCCCACTCCCCACCCATTGACCCTTCTCTCAGCCCTCTCTGCACCCTCTGTGGGACTTACCGCAGCCGGTGACGTTAACACACGTTAATGTAGCCGCTGCTATGTTACCGTGCTTTAGTAAACATACCCCTATGTGGATAGGAATACGTAGCCTGTCACAGGTGCGGAAGTACAAAGAAGTGGAGTGAGACAGAATTAACCAATGAGTTATGGACATGCTGGAAGAGGGCGAGGACATAGAGTAGTATGTAATGATTTTCTGGCTTCCTTTACTGTATGTCTGCATCCTGGGAAGAGAGACTACATGGCTAATAACATGTAGCCTGACACAGGTGCAGAAGTATTAACCAATGAGTTATAGACATGCTGGAAGTGGGCAAGGACATAGTGTACTATAAAAGAACTGTGAAACAGAGGATAGGTGTGAATGCTCAGTTAAGTAGTGTCACGCACCTACTTACCCCCGAAGGCGGACGCCTGGGGTTTCAGTGTGGCCCTCTTCTTTTGGTAGCAGGGACAACGTAGTGCCCCCTGGGAGGTGAAGTCCCACTAGCCTTTCAAATAAAGAGTGTAGTTGTGGAACGAGCAGCTAGGCTTATAAAGAGGTATTTATTTCCCTTCCCGGGAGAACTTTTGCAGACATGGATTACAAAAGAAAATAAGCCATACTTCTGGCAAACACAAAAGGGCATTACAAAATATCAAATTAAATGCTTCTTTCCAGCTTTAAGGCACAACACAAAAAGGTGAAAAACACTTTGCACTGTAGTTGGAAATCTGTTTCCTTAACCAGATTTCCTCTTTCACACTTCCTTGCAGGCTTTAACAAATAGAGGTTACATTCTCTGAGAGCACAAGAGCACAGTCCATCTGAGAATCCTCTGAGTTTTCCTCACAAACACTGCAGTCCATGGCCTCATGAGCTTCCCTGCAATTATTCTCAATGGGCCTGTAACTCTCTCCGGTATTCTGTAATCCCTCCTCTTCCTGGCCCGGGCTTCTCTTCTCCTCTCTATTGTAGTGGAGTGGAAGGTTACCAAGCACTGTGGATTTTCCTTCTAGAGGGCCATACACCTCAGAACCAGTGTATCTAAAATCAAGTGCCCCTCTATTCCAGGGAATTGGCCTTTCCTCAGGCTTACCTCTGCCCGAACGTTTGTGGCTGGGAAAGTGAAACAAGTCTTTCTCCCTTGAAAGCCTTTCTCTTCCCTTCTCAGACTGTGTTTCTTGGAGCCCAGGAATCTCCTTGGGGTAAAAGCTTCTCCTCCCCAGGTACCTGCTCTCGTGGGAAGTCCCTCTCACAGCCTTTCCTCGTTTGCTGACAGGAATCCCTCTCCGTCCCCAACCGGACTCAGGTTCAGTGCTGCCAAACTTCCTAGCACTAACCTTGGATGTTCCTTCATATGTAAACTCGTCTGAGGTGCTGCTGGAATCCCCTTCTGATGCACTCAGGTAGGTGTCCTGGTTCTCACATGCTCTGCTCTTTCCTTTCCCGTATTTCCTGGTTCTCCTGTGAACTCTCTCCGCTCCACGGTGAGATCTGCCTTTGCTCAAAGCTGACTCTATTTTAACTGCGTCATACTTTGAGTCCCTCATCAGCTCAAACCCCTGCAGCTGCTTCTGCTCCTCTAATGAGCCATGAGGTAATGCTTCTCTGGGGCGTTTACCTACCCTCTGTGCTATTGTTTTGGTTGGTTGCCTATAGCAACCCCTAGCCATGTGCTTTGAACTGTTCATTTTAAAACTGCCCTGCACATTTCCTTCTATTTCCATCGGCACTACCTGCCTTGTGCCATGACAGATCCCCCCCCTTAAAATATTACGGGCTGCAGATTTTTCCTGACAGCCCGGAATTTGTGACAGTGCATCTGCATTCCCATGCAGCCTCCCAGCCCTGTGCTTCACTACATAATTAAAAGGTTGGAGCGCTAGGTGCCAGCGGGTCAAACGAGGATTACTATTTCTCATCTGATTCAGCCATCTCAAAGGGGCGTGGTCAGTGACCAAAAGGAACTGCCTGCCAGTCAAATAGAAGCGCAATGCCTCCACTGCCCATTTAATTGCCAGGCACTCCTTCTCTATTGTGGAGTAATTGCGCTCTGCCTTAGTGAGCTTTCGGCTCAAATACGTTACGGGGTGTTCTACCCCCTCAAAGTTTTGAGCCATTACTGCCCCTAACCCTGTTTCGGACGCGTCCGTCTGGACTATAAAGGGTAAGTTAAAATCTATCCCCCTTAGTACTGGCGCCATGCAGAGTTTCTCCTTCAGGACAGTAAAGGCTTCTTCAGCCTCCGGGGACCACTTTACTGTATTAGGTGCAGTTTTCCGCAGCATTTCTGTAAATAGGATACTTTCCTCGGCAAAGCGAGGTATAAACCTACGATAGTATCCTATCAGGCCAAGAAAACTGCGCACCTGCTTTTTTGTTCCCGGACGAGGAAAGTTTCTGACGCTTTCTATTTTACATGCTAGGGGCCTTACTACCCCCCTCCTAACCATGTGGCCCAAATACTTGGCTTCCTCTGTGGCAAACAAACACTTGGCCGGATTCAACGTTAAGCCAGCCTTGTGTAGTGCCCTAAGTACGGCCTCTATTCTCGTGAGGTGTTGGGTCCATGTCGTACTGTAAATAATCACGTCATCCATATAAGCCAGCGTATACTCGTGGTGGGGTCTCAGGACCTGATCCACCAGGCGCTGGCAGGTGGCAGCGGCGCCATGTAAGCCAAATGGCATGCGCCGGAATTGAAAGAGTCCTATAGGCGTACTAAACGCTGTTTTGGGCTTGGACTCTTTCGTCAGGGGTACCTGCCAATACCCTTTGGTGAGGTCAAGAGTTGTCAAATATCTCGCCTGCCCCAGGCGATCTAATAAATCATCAATCCGGGGCATCGGGTAGGCATCAAATTGTGAAATTTCATTCACCCAGTGAAAATCTATGCAGAACCTGATAGACCCGTCCGTTTTGGGTATCAGGACCACTGGACTAGACCAGGGGCTGCGTGACTCCTCTATGACGCCTAGTTTAACCATCTCCTTTACCTGTTCTATTATTTCTTTCTTTTTAGACTCCGCCATGCGGTAGGGGCGCTGCCTAATTACTCGCCCCGGTGCAGTAATAATTTCGTGGGCTACTACGTGAGTTTCCCCGGGTTTTGTGGTAAGGACGTCGGAAAACCTGTCCAGGACTTGGGCCAATTCTTGCTGTTGTTGTTGAGAAAGCCCTTCCCCTAACCTAGGTTTTGGCTTGTCCTTCAAATCCGTAATTTGAGGGCCAAGGTCTTCTTCCTTAGGTTCCTCAGCTAGGGCCGTCATGATTTTCACCTCACTTTGGACCGTGGACCCAAACCCTTTGTCTCCCCTAGTGGTGGATGGTAACGAGGACACCTCTTCTATTATGGGAAAACCCACTTGCTCGCATATTAGTTGTGCGATACGATCGCCTACTTGAACCTTAAAGTCGGTCTTACCGAAGTTAAAGATCAAAACTTTGATGCAGCCTCTATAATCAGGGTCTATTACCCCGGCCCCTATATCTAAAAAGAACTTAACTGCTAGGCCTGACCTTGGAGCAATACGGCCGAAGCAGCCATCTGGGATTTTTACTTGAATGCCTGTATCGATTAAGGCCTTGCCCCCTTTTGCAACTATGGCCTCTTCCGCACTAAAGAGGTCGTAGCCCGCTGCTTCTGGGGTGGCTCTCTGTGGACTTTTGGCTAGGTGCGTCACCTTGCAGAACTGGAGCACGAACTTAGACTTCCCTAAGGGCGCCCCCTTCTTGCGACCCTGCGGCTGTGCCCTAGTCTTCTGTGCCTTGCCAAATAAGGGACTCGGGAGTTTAGCGGCCAAAGCTTCTATTTCTACCTCCTGTGTCCCTACCTGGTGTTGGTTGGACTTTAGGCCAGGTTTGTTAAGCTTCCCGTCCATTTTTTGGAAAAATGGTGGCCAGTCCCGCCCTAGGACAACCTCCTTTGGTAGCTTCGGAACTATAGCTACTAACATGGGCTGCTTGGTTCCTAATGCATTTATCATTACCTTGTGTGAGGGATAGTGTGAGGCTGCACCGTGCACGCACCTGACACGAACTTGGCCTTCTGCTTGACTCGGGGGCGACTGGCGGTGCCCCTGAATGGCTTCCCAGAGCTTCCTTGAAATCATGCTCTGGTCAGCCCCCGAGTCAAGTAGAGCCAGTGTGTGAATACCTTCCACTTGAGCTTGGATCAGGAATTCGTCATGCTCTGTCTCTTCTGTCCCTGTCACCAGGACTGCTCTTTCTGTGCAGGATCTCTGAAAATGTCCCTCTTTCCCACACCGGAAACATTTTCCTCTAGGCATAGACAAGACATTGTTACCATCAGAGACAGTACCAACATACATTTCAGGCTTGCACAGGTTATTATCTATACATTTTCCTTTTCTGACCTTATCCCTCTTAGCAACTGCCGTCCAGATACCTTGCCCTGAGGTGTCAGTCCTCTGTGCGGCGAAATACCGCTCCGCAAGAGTGGCTGCCTCCTCCGAGGTCTGGCAGTGCTGGAGCGTCAGAAAAGTCTTGACCCCGTTGGGAACAGCCTGCATAAATTGTTCCACCACAATTTTATCTAGGACTGTTTCCAATGTACCTCCCTCCGCCAGCAACCATTTTCTAGCCAAACTTTGTAGTCGCTGCGCCAGGGCCTTAGGGGTCTCTTGAGGCTTAATTACTGCCTCTCTAAACATTGTATGATAATGTAGAAGTGTGAGCCCCATCCTATCCTTTACTGCTTTTTTAACTTCCCTGTAACTAGAAGCTCTATCTCTCCCTTGGACAGACCACATCTGTCTCTCCGTTTCCTGTTCCCACTCTTCAAGGTCCTCCTCTCCCTCCTCTCCCTTTATATCCCCTACAGTATCCTCTCACGTGCTATCACATCCTTTACCCGTCAGCAATTTCCCACTGCCACTGAGCTCTTTCCTCCGGACTTTTCCCTGCTCTCTCCCAATTCCCAAGCCATGCTCTGGTCATCATCCCTCAATGCTGCTCTTGATCGTGTCGCCCCCTTACGCCCTCGGAAACCCCGCCATCGGCCCCTTCACCCCTGGTACCATCAAGGTTTACGGCTCCTGCGAACCCAGCTTCGTAAATCCGAACGTCAATGGCGTAAGGACCCCACACCATCTACCCTAGCTATCTTTAAGTCCAATTATTCTCATTACCGCTCTAGCATTCATCAGGCCAAATGCTCATATTTCTCTAACGCAATTCTGAAAGCTCCAAACCAGACCCGACACCTCTACTCCACCTTGCGATCCTTAACTTCTCTTCAACCCTCAGCGTCAGCTGGTCATACTCATCCCACCCCATCCCCCTCTCTATTAGCTTCTTACTTTAGCAACAAGATTTCCACCCTAAAAACATCGCTACCCTCCTGTCCTGCCCCAATACTTTCCCCTCCTCCGGTCGCCTCTCCCCCTCCATTGGCCTGTCTCTCTCACTCTTGGGCCTCTTTCTCTTTAATCACGTCCCCGGAACTTCATCACCTTATCTCTTCCTCTAGGAAGACAACTTGCCCCCTTGATCCCATTCCCTCCTCTTGGCTTCTAGATCCCTCTCTGGCACTCTTACCTCACATCCTTACTATGTTTAATTCCAGCTTGTCCACAGGTACCTTTCCCTCCACTTGGAAATATGCCCTAATCCGACCTATCCTAAAGAATCCTTCACTCGATCCATTGGTTCCTGCACACTACCGTCCTGTCTCTAACCTTCCTTTCCTCTCTAAACTTCTCGAAAAATTTGTGTTTGCACAACTCTCCCACCATCTAGATTCTATTAACTTTCTTCACCCTCGTCAGTCTGGATTTCATCAAGGTCACAGTGTTGACACTATTCTACTTGCTTTCACTAATGCACTGCATGTGGCTCACGATCGCGGGGATATTTCGGTGGCGGTTGCTCTTGACCTTTCTGCAGCTTTCGATCTTGTTGACCACTCTCTTCTTCTCCAACGTCTACGGGAAGCCGGTCTATGTAGTACTGTCTATCACTGGTTTCACTCTTTCCTTTCTTCTCGTTCTTGTGCGGTTCTTTCCCCTTCTCCTTCTATCCCCCCCTCTGACCCTTTCCCTCTCTCTTGTGGAGTCCCCCAGGGTTCTGTTTTAGCACCTCTTCTTTTCAACCTGTTTTTGTCTCCTCTTGCCCTTTTAATTCAACAGTCTGGAGTTTCTGCTTTTCTCTATGCCGACGACATTGTTCTATTGCATCACACTTCCCCTTCCTGCCCTGACCTTTCTGCACTCAATTCCTGTCTCTCTGACGTAGCTAATTGGTTGACTCATCACTGTCTTCACCTCAATCTCACTAAGACTGTGGCTATTTGGTTTTCTCATGGTTGTTCACCCCCTCAGTTGGCTCCCTCATTTTCTGGCTCTGCTGTTCCCCTAGTCTCTTCTTTCGTTACCTCGGTGTTCACTTTGATTCGGATCTTTCCTTTCAGTCACACCTTTCCCACATTAACTAAATCATCTTTCTTCTTCCTACGTCAAATCCGTGCGGTGCGTCCTTTTCTGTCCCCCTCAGCTCTCTCTACTTTGTTAATGTCCCTAGTTATGTCTCGTGTAGATTTCGCCAACTCTACTCTCATTGGACTCCCCAAGTACTGACTATCTCAACTCCAACGGATACAAAACACTGCCGCTCGTCTTGTCTGTCATGCCTCTCTTCGGGATCACGTCACACCTTTGCTTTTTCACCTTCACTGGTTACCCTTTCCTTACCGCTCTCAATTTAAACTGCTCACTTTGGTTCACAAGGCTCTCCACACTGGCACCCCTCAGTATCTTGCTGATCTTCTTTCCTTTCACTCTCCCCGGTACACTCCTCGCTCCTTTCACCTCAATCTTCTGACTCTTCCTTCCCCCTCCCGTGCCCACCTTCAATCCACACGCTCCTCTGCTTTCTTCTTCATTGGTCCGGCCCTTTGGAACTCTCTACCCTCCTTCCTCCGCTTAGAACCTCACCATCCCACTTTCAAAAAACACTTGAAAACCCAACTTTTTCCCTTGCTTATGATGTGCCCTCCCCTTTTGTATGACCTCCCCTCCCCTTGCCCCTACCCTCCTTTTGTTTGCTTTCCCTACCCCCTACCCTCCTCTTTGTCCCCTTTCCTTTCCCTTTCTGTCTCTTCTGTCTAGACTATGTTTTTATGATGAAATTGTAATTGTCCTTTTTCTCTCCTTTTTTCTATCTATACTATGGCTTTTATAAAGAAATTGTAACTTTTTTTCCTTTTCCTTTCTATGGCCTTGGCCATTTTTAATGTTGCCTTTTAATTGTACATCGCTCTGATTTTTGGAGAAGGGCGATTTTATCAAGACCCAATAAACATAAACATAAACATAACTCAGCTGGCATAGCTTTATAAGCTGAAAGGGCCTCGCCCGTGAGCGAAAGGGTGAGCCTTGTTGCCCACTGCTCCTCTGGCCATTTCAGGGTTATAGCTATGCGCTCAAAAGCGTCCAGATAGTCATCTAAATTGTCCTGCGGTTTTAATTGTCCCACAGAAAAAGCGCCATACGAACTGGGTCCCTGGAACATCATGGAGACATCTCCTGTGGCGTCAAGTGGCTTCTTTAAAAGCGCGTCCAAAGTCTCCACCAAGGGCCTCTGTTGTTCCTGTATGGTCCTTGTATTCTGCTCCTGGAGGTATTTGATAAGCTCCATCTGCTTATCCCATTGTGTCTGCATCCAGTGGGCTACATCCTGTGGCTCCATCCTCAGCCTTGATGTACCTACGGAGATAGGGAAACAAAACAAAACCCAAGTGCGATACCACCAAAGTTTTGTTTTTTTTTTCTCTCTCTACCGCCTCTTCCTCTGCCCACCAGCACCCCCTTTCTCACTTTATCCACCCCACTTATGCCTAGGTACTTATACCTGAGCCTTCATGTAGGGGTCAGCTTGTGAGAAAGTTTATCCGGGCTCAGCTACTGGCAGCAGGAATCTTCCGACGGCTCTCCTCCTCTGGAACACCGTTTCCTCCGGCAGACAGTAGTCCTTTTGGAATCCTTTTGAATCCTTGCGCAAAAATCCGAAAAACGTCGCCACTTGTCACGCACCTACTTACCCCCGAAGGCGGACGCCTGGGGTTTCAGTGTGGCCCTCTTCTTTTGGTAGCAGGGACAACGTAGTGCCCCCTGGGAGGTGAAGTCCCACTAGCCTTTCAAATAAAGAGTGTAGTTGTGGAACAAGCAGCTAGGCTTATAAAGAGGTATTTATTTCCCTTCCCGGGAGAACTTTTGCAGACATGGATTACAAAAGAAAATAAGCCATACTTCTGGCAAACACAAAAGGGCATTACAAAATATCAAATTAAATGCTTCTTTCCAGCTTTAAGGCACAACACAAAAAGGTGAAAAACACTTTGCACTGTAGTTGGAAATCTGTTTCCTTAACCAGATTTCCTCTTTCACACTTCTTTGCAGGCTTTAACAAATAGAGGTTACATTCTCTGAGAGCACAAGAGCACAGTCCATCTGAGAATCCTCTGAGTTTTCCTCACAAACACTGCAGTCCATGGCCTCATGAGCTTCCCTGCAATTATTCTCAATGGGCCTGTAACTCTCTCCGGTATTCTGTAATCCCTCCTCTTCCTGGCCCGGGCTTCTCTTCTCCTCTCTATTGTAGTGGAGTGGAAGGTTACCAAGCACTGTGGATTTTCCTTCTAGAGGGCCATACACCTCAGAACCAGTGTATCTAAAATCAAGTGCCCCTCTATTCCAGGGAATTGGCCTTTCCTCAGGCTTACCTCTGCCCGAACGTTTGTGGCTGGGAAAGTGAAACAAGTCTTTCTCCCTCGAAAGCCTTTCTCTTCCCTTCTCAGACCGGGTTTCTTGGAGCCCAGGAATCTCCTTGGGGTAAGAGCTTCTCCTCCCCAGGTACCTGCTCTCGTGGGAAGTCCCTCTCACAGCCTTTCCTCGTTTGCTGACAGGAATCCCTCTCCGTCCCCAACTGGACTCAGGTTCAGTGCTGCCAAACTTCCTAGCACTAACCTCGGATGTTCCTTCATATGCAAACTCATCTGAGGTGCTGCTGGAATCCCCTTCTGATGCACTCAGGTAGGTGTCCTGGTTCTCACATGCTCTGCTCTTTCCTTTCCCGTATTTCCTGGTTCTCCTGTGAACTCTCTCCGCTCCACGGTGAGTTCTGCCTTTGCTCAAAGCTGACTCTATTTTAACTGCGTCATACTTTGAGTCCCTCATCAGCTCAAACCCCTGCAGCTGCTTCTGCTCCTCTAATGAGCCATGAGGTAATGCTTCTCTGGGGCGTTTACCTACCCACTGTGCTATTGTTTTGGTTGGTTGCCTATAGCAACCCCTAGCTATGTGCTCTGAACTGTTCATTTTAAAACTGCCCTGCACATTTCCTTCTATTTCCATCGGCACTACCTGCCTTGCGCCATGACAGTAGTCACCCATCTTGCAAGAATGTAATGTGATTAAAGTAACTCTTTGCTTCACTGAGGTGTCTATTATTGTGTAAAAAGTTATGTTTATTACAGCTTCAACATCTGGGATCTTATTTCCCATGCTAAGGGCATTTATACATACTGCTTTCCATATGTTGCCCCTTGTTACCCATTTCCATAAAGGTATTTATTGTTTCACTTACCTGGGGGCTTTCTTCACCCATGCCCAACAAATCTAGTTTAAAGCCCTGTGCAGTAGATTAGCCAGTCTGATACTGAAGAGACGTCAACCTTTCTTGGACAGATGGACACCATCTCTGATCTGCAACCCTTGGAACAGCATCCCATGGTCCAGGAAACCAAAACGCTCTCGATGACACCATCCACGCAGCCATGCATTCATCTCCAGGATGCGAGCTTCTCTGCCTTAGCCTTTACCCTCAACAGGGAGGACTGAAGAGAACACCACCTGTGTACCTATCTGCTTCACCCTCTGTCCCAGAGCCATGAAGTCACTTTTGATATGCTCAGAGGGATACCTACAGTATCATTTGTGCTGACATGGATTAGCAACATTGGTTAATAGTCAGTTGGCTTGATGAGTCTCAGCAAACTCTCTGTAACATCTCAGATTTTGGCACCTGGCAGACAGCGTACCTCTTTGGACATCAAGTCTGGTTGGCAGATGGATGCCTCAGTACCCCTCAGAAGGGAGTCACCAACCACCACTACCCTTCGCTTCCTTCTGGTCACTGATTCTGCAACCTTTGGGTACTTGAGCTCTGGCTCTTCCCTTTCCAGGGATGCTTTCACCTCCTCCATTTCCAGGACTGCATAATAGTAGAATAAGAATACTAGGGGGTATGTTTACTAAACCGCGCTAATGTCATCCGCGGTAGTTCCCGCGGTAATGGTACAGATGCCCATATAAAGGAGTGGGCAGTGCATCGTATGACAAGCAGTGCCAGGTAACGTGCATAACAATGCGCCTTCAGGTAATGCGCGTCGGAAAGGCGCCATATAGGGTACATGACAAGGCACCTTAAATGGAGGCGCCTCACAAGGTACGTTTTCATACGCCCTACAAGGTGCCCTAACCTAAGGCGCCATGCAGCCACCCCCAGAAGGCCCCGTATAAGGTGCCGGTCAAGGTGCCCCATAAGGCACCGTAGGTTAAGGTACCTGAAAAGCAGGACATGGGGTAGCAGCCTGCACATGAACGCTGGATGCCACACAGCTGACAGACGCAGATAGACGGACAGAAGGATGGTTGGCGACTGTGATGAGGGTAATATGTGCTGGCAGCACAGATCTGCAGAGATATGACTGTTACAGGAATGACAAGTACCTGTGTAGGAAAGGCATAAAAGAAGGAGAACAAAGAGGGAGTGAACCCATGACCACTGGCCTGAAAATCACTGCACAAACCAGTAGGCCACACCACCACTGTGAGGTCCACAGCAAAGGCTGCATACAAGAACACTGCGGCACAAACAAAACAAGGAGCACCGCTCTTGCAGATGATCACAGGATGCACAAAGGGCAAGAGTCAAAAATCGTAAGGATAAATTAAAGTTCTTTATTGAAGTAGTCCCCAACGCATTTCGGCATACATTGCCTTCCTCAGGGGGTAACAGCTAAAACATCAAAAAATAAAAATAAAACAAACCCATAACAATATTAATTTATTCTCTCTCTATGTATAAGATACGGTTTATTGTAAGATAGTATGGTAGGCATGGATCACATGGTTTCATTATGTCATTTTTAATTCCACACCTCTGAAGTGCGGTAATTAACTTAGATCCAGTGGGACTAACTCTAGTTTTTCTATAAGTGCTTTTTAAGTGATGTGGCTTTATATGAAGAACTACGTAATTCGCTCCTTCAACTCAGACGACTTGAGAGACGCTGGCGACGATCAAGAACAGCTGAGAGCCATGAGGCATTCACAGCACAATTAGGAAAACATCGGTTATCTGTAGTATCAAGTATGAAACAATATCATGCAAAAAGACTACAACGCTCCTTGAACAAACCCCACGAGCTTTTCCAAATTGTGAAATCTCTAGCAATGGAGCCATCTCTAGAGAACTTACCCTACCCAGACTCACAAGAATATGCTTATTACTTGCATAAGAAAAGTAATCAGCTTGCCCAACCTGCTAAGCCCCCCCATACCAGCCAGCCTACCTTTCTCCATCCCACAACCTCCTCTTGGTCATTTCTTGAGTGGGTCCCAACACACTATCACATCATTTTCTACTCCATCTGACAGAGTCATTCAAGACACTATCCTAAACATAAACACTACAACAGCACCCTCCGATCCGTGTCCAGCTCCCTGGATAAAGGCCCTGCGTGCCGAGCTCAGCCCATTCCTATCCAAATTGATTGATGTATCGTTCTCTACTGGAACATTCCCTCGAAGCCTGAAACAGACGGCTATCAGACCACTCCTAAAAACAGTAAGTTGGACCCTTCAATGATGGAATCCTACAGGCCTATCTCCAGCATACCTCTCCTATCGAAAATCATTGAAAAGATTACCCAACGCCAATTACAAGATCACATAGATACTAATGCACCCCTGCATCCCTGCCAGCATGGATTTCGCGAAGCACATGGTGTTGAAACATTACTCACAACCTTATTCAACACCATAACCTTAGGTCTCGATAACATCAGACAAGGCTTTGCACTAATCTTCATGGACATTGCCGCTGCATTCGACACCGTAGACCACGAAGTTCTCCTGCTACGCCTCAGAGAGAAGGGAGTTCACGCTTCAGCTTTGTCATGGTGCGCTTCATACCTCACTGATCTCTGGCAAGATGTCCGTTCTGGCCCCTCCAACTCCGATTCCTTCCCCCAAACTAAAGGTGTTCCACAGGGCTCATCTCTATCCGCCTTGCTATTCAATGTCTATATGCAACCCATTTGTGATCTCATCCAATCATTTAATATCAACTGCCTGGTTTATGCTGACGACGTCTTGATGTACATGCCAATTTCGACAGAACATCTTGAACTATCCCCACTTATCAGGTGCTTTGACGCTGTCACAGACTGGCTAAATGCACAAATGCTTAAGTTAAATTTCAAAAAGACAGAAGCCCTCTTCGTAACCAGGAATCCGGCTTTTACTCCACCCCTGTCTATCAAGGTTCGCGACGCAGAGATCATATGCAAGACTACAGTAAGATACCTAGGTGTAACGCTTGATCAGCAACTTAATATGAAGGCTCATATCAAAAACATAACAAAGTCGGTCTACCATAAAATCCAGACCCTCCGCAATCTGCGTCAACTGTTAGAGCCTGATGACTTCCGAACTGTCTTTCAGGCCCTAATAATGCCTCACTTTGACTATGCCAATGCGATCTTGTATGGTCTACCTAAGTGCACGACTAACCCCTTACAACTTGCAATGAATTCAGCTGCAAGAATCCTTCATGGAGCCTCAAGAAGTTCTCATATTACCCCAATACTAAAACAATTGCACTGGCTACCCATACAAGCCAGGATCTCATTCAAGATCCTAATTATGACCCATAAAGCCATCAAGAAATACCCTGCTACTGCCATTACTGACCTAATTTCAATCACACCTTCCAATCGAGCAAGGAGATCGAATGCCGCAAATACTCTCATATTACCTAAGGCAAGCACGAAGTGTTCTCAATTCACTAGATCCAGAGCCTTCTCCTTCTTTGCTCCATCCTGCTGGAACGCACTACCAGCAACTATCAGAACCATCAGTGAACTCTCCCAATTTAGGAAGGCACTGAAACGTCACCTCTTTCTTCATCACTACGATGCTGCAGTCTTCCCCCCACACCCACCCACTCTCACATCTCAATGCAGCACCTCAAACTCATGCACGTCACATTCCCAGACTGATCACTTGCAACCACACCTTCCCCTCCAACCACCATGAGAAACTTATGCAGTGCCGCATAACTCATTATATTGTTGCATAAAGTAGACTGTATTTATTCATCGTGTCTCCTTGTTAAGGGACTGGTTATTTATACCCTATTTTACCTGTTATACCTGCTTAATGCATACCCAAGTTTAATTTTCCTGTTTAATGTATACCCAAGTTATTATTCCTGTTTTACTGTAAGCACAAATCACGAAATTGAGATGTGCAACTCTTATGTTCATTGTAAACCGCACTAATGTCGAATAGCGCGGTATAAAAGAGACTGCAAATAAATAAATAAATAAATAAATAAATAAATATGCTGTAATGTTGGTAGTATAACCTATGTTACATCATTATATTAGTTTGTCTATTTTATCTTGTAGTTCAGGCAGCTTAAATATTTTAGGTGTAGTAAGTTATATTAGTCTGAGGGCGCACATCTATTTCGTATTGCAATGGAAATAGAGTTTGAAGATCCGTATTAACATAATATGAAATGTTTTCCACCTCCTAGATTTCACTTTCTGCAGTGTAATAGATTATGATATCTCTGTGCAACACATCTTTCTATCCAACTCATCAATCAATTTTTTAATTCTATTTATTATACTAAACCATTATGATATTAATTGTATGGATCACATCCTCCAGAAATGTAGTTTCTCAAATTTTCACACGTTTCAAGCTATCTGTAATGATATGGGTGCGTTCATTATCACTTTATTATTTTCTCTTGTGTCATGGATACTACTAGTTTTATACTGTACTATATATGACGTTTTAGATATTATCCCCTTTTAGAGTATAGTTTTAAACAGACATGTTCTACATCTTTCCACCATGTAAAGACGAACTACTTCCTGTGAATAGATGATTGTTTCTATACCACGCCAGAACCTCAGAAGCAGGTCAGCTCAATTTATTCTCTCTCTATGTATAAGATACGGTTTATTGTAAGATAGTATGGTAGGCATGGATCACATGGTTTCATTATGTCATTTTTAATTCCACACCTCTGAAGTGCGGTAATTAACTTAGATCCAATGGGACTAACTCTAGTTTTTCTATAAATGCTTTTTAAGTGATGTGGCTTTATATGCTGTAATGTTGGTAGTATAACCTATGTTACATCATTATATTAGTTTGTCTATTTTATCTTGTAGTTTGACCTCATCATATGCCTATGATTCAATAGGAAATTTAGGGGCTTGTTTACAAAGCCTTGGTCATTATCGGAGCCGCGGCCCCATTGATTTCAATGGATCTGCGGCTCCGATAACGACCGCGAACCGCTACCGCGGCTTTGTAAACAAGCCCCTTAGAGTTGGTCTACTGTGAGTATTTATTTATGCACAATGATTTTTGATACCCCCCTTTTTTTTGTCTTTGGTTGTCTTTCTTCTTTTTTATAACGGCAGTCTATATTCAACTTTTATATATTATAAGTTTTTTGTATATATATAAAGTTGTGTCATTTTATGTCCTGTGTTACATTTATTTGGACATTAGTAATTTATATTTTTTAAATTCATTTTTGTGTTTTTTAATCTTTACAAAGTTCTTAATGGTTCCAAAGTTTTTATTATGTTTTTGTTTATGGTTTAATATTGTTATGGGTTTGTTTTCTTTTTCTTTTTTGATGTTTTAGCTGTTACCCCCTGAGGAAGGCAATGTATGCTGAAACGCGTTGGGGACTACTTCAATAAAGAACTTTAATTTATCCTTACGATTTTTGACTCTTGCCCTTTGTGCATCCTGTGATCATCTGCAAGAGCGGTGCTCCTTGTTTTGTTTGGTTTCCTTGGTTGGAGCCATGTTCTCTCCATGGAAAGATATCCTCAGTTTCAAAGAAGATGACCTTTCGGCCATGCTTCCAAAGGATCCCTTCTTTACCATAGATGAAGCTCAACCAGATATTGAAAAAGATTGGAGAGAGCTCGTTTGGATCACACAGAAGTACATTAGAGAAGATTTCCATGCAGCCTCGTTGCTAGAGTACTGTCGTAGCAAGATTATTCCCAGAGGACTGAGAATTCAAAAAGCCCCAGGAATGTTCCGAGATGATAAGACGTTTATGTCAGATTGGTTAAAAATTCTTAACAAATGTTCCTTGGATCTAATGATCTTACTCATTAACACATCCAAACGCAGGACAGAACTGCTTAAGTCTCAGATAGACTCTAAGTTAGAGAATCTTATCAAACAAGACAAACATTTTGACAATGAGAAAAAGGAATTTGACAAAAATAATCTTGAGTATAGACAGACAATCAAAGACAAAAAAATCAAGAAATATAAAAGGGATGAGGAAGACTATAAATTTAACACAGTATATTATTGGACCTATAATAAATCAGAACACAAAGACAGACGTAGAAGTACATCCTTTAAGAGAACAGTAAGGTCACCAAAACAACCTTCCAAAAGCCGTTCCAGGAATAATCAATATGATCAAGGTAGATCCCTGTCTCCTTCACATGAACAAGAAAGAACCCATAAGAGAATACGACACCATTCACACCACCATTTTGAACCCTCTGGTTCACTTTTTTCTTCTGCCCCCCCTCCCCCCTCTCGGCCACAACGTAGCCCAAAGAGGGATTTTCGGATGGCGGCACTTTGGAAAGGAGGTGGCAGAGAAATTTCACCCAAGTCTCCTACCACCAGACAGGTCAAAACCAGGGATTATCCACCGTCCCAATTTCCTACCCAAGACAAAGGTCGGACACAAAGCTCAACAGCCAAGAGGCAGTTGGACTGGGATCTATGAGTGGGATCATCAACCTATCTAGTTACACTTTGTCTGGTGCTGAGATTCAAGTCTTAGAGAAGGGCTTGTCCTTCGTGCCTACCAGACAACATGACAAATTTACCACTCGAGTAGAATTATATAAATTCTTTCGTAAATTGAGAATAATAGATTACTTTAGTAAAATAGATGAGGATACTTCAGATCCCTCAATAGTTAGAAATCCTTCCACCTGGATACCACCCAACACTAATATTATGATTACAGCCTTTGAAAATATTGTTCTTTCCAAAGTAGACAACCTTTATCATCACAACAAACATTGTGGCTACTTCAACCTCTCTGGTCCACAAAAGTTAGCTCTTAAAAGTTTGCAATCTAATAATAACATTGATTTCGTATCTCACAGTATCTCATCCTACTGTTGCCTACCATCTATATACTGCCCAAAATCCACAAGTCATTACAAAATCCACCAGGTCGACCAATAGTTTCGGCCATTGGCTCTGTATTAGAACCTCTTTCCAAATTTTTAGATATATTCTTAAGACCATTTGTGTCTCAGGCACCTTCATACGTCCGTGATTCTACACACATAATTAATATTCTGAAAAATTTTGAGGGTTATCATGAGGACCTCCTACTGGTCACCTTAGATATTAATTCGCTATATACGAATATACCACAGCAAGCAGCTTTAGAAGTTTTGGCAAATACTCTCATACAAAGACCTAGACCCGTGCGTATACCTACTGCTTTCCTGATACAACTAGCCACGTTAACAATGACGGAGAATTACTTCAACTTCAGGGGCCTTTATTATAAACAGATAAAAGGGGTGGCCATGGGCTCTTCAATGGCCCCAGACGTCGCCAACCTATATGTGGCCAACTTTGAATTACAACACCTTACATTTCACCCCTATAAGTCTAACATTCTATTATGGAAAAGATACATCGATGATGTATTGGTCATATGGGATGGTTCAGAGCCCCTGTTGCAAGAATTTTTTGAGTGGCTGAATTCCCTAGACTCCAATCTGCAGTTTGATGGCATTTTCAGTACTGAAAAAGTTCCATACTTGGATATAATGATTAAAAAAGATACTAATGGTTTCATCACTGATCTCTACAGGAAGCCAACAGACCGGAACACTCTGCTTAATTTTGAGAGCTGTCATAATCGGTCTTTTAAAAATAATCTACCCATCAGCCAATTTCTTAGAATTAAAAGATTATGTACAACAGATAGAGATTTCGAGCGACATGCTGTTGACATGCACTGCAGATTCAGAGCAAGAGGATACCCGAAAGAATGCATAAAAAATGCATATTTAAGGGCATGCACTACAGAACGTTCCTCCCTGCTACAAAAAAAGGACATATTAAAAAACACAGACAAGATTGTCTGTGCTTTGACATTTTCACAGCACACCAAATCAATAGTCAATATTTTAAAACAAGAATGGCACCTTCTTGCCTCCATGACGGCTTTTAATACCAAGCGGATGATGGTTGCATACAAGAGGAGTACTAATCTGGCTAATATTCTAGTGCCGTCGGCTCTCATGAAATCCCAAATGCCTCCTAAAATTAAGGGACACTACAGTTGTGGGAACTGTTCTGTCTGTTTGCATACTATTATTGCCAAAAATAGCTTCACAAACTCTAAGTCAGGACATAAAGTGTATTTACAAGATTACACTAATTGTAGAACATCAAATGTAATATACCTTATACAGTGCCCATGTAATTTTGTATACATAGGAAAAACCATAAGGGAAGTCCGTACGCGGATCGTTGAGCACATGAGCTGCATCCAGAGAAAAATCCCTGACAAACCTCTGGTTTCTCACTGGATCTCGGCAGACCACAAGATTAGAGATTTGAGATATTTGGTAATTAAAGCATGCCACCCACCCACTACCTGGACCTTGAGGGTTTCAGTAGGAGGTGGCCTTTGGTGCCCTTCAGGGTTGAGATTGTAGTTGTGTGCTCAAGTAGTTAAGGCAGGCAAAGAAATTTCTTTTTATGAGGTTTATTTCCCGCTTTGCAGTTCAAGTGCAAACAGACGCAAAAGAAGTTTTATAGCACAAAACAAGAGTGAGAAACCAAACTATACAAGGTTTTGCACTGCTGGGCTAAATGTCCATTAGCTTCAGGATTCACATTCAATTGTCATGTGACTTTTCATTAACTGAAACAAACTCTGGCATACCAGCAAAGCTCTTGATATCCAGACAAATATACTTTTAACTTATTCACTTCTCATAAGCTTCTCAGCATGACAATCAGTAAGGCAACTTCTTGTTATATTTCTTCATATAACTTTTTAAAGTATTTAATTAATGTCCTTCTCAATAATACATGTTGAGCAATCCCTTGCCATGTCTTGCTCTGTGGACGGCAGAGAGGAATCTAGAGGCATCTCCTCTTCACAGCTGTTTGTAGGCTGTGCTGAATTATAGGGAGAAACTGCCCTGCTCTCAAGGAATTCCCTGAAGTCTTTAAGAAGTAATTCAGCCTGCGTCTTTCCTGGGCTAAGCTGGTATTTTCCTTCTCCTTCAGTTAAATGTTTGTTTAAGACCTTTATCTCATGATAATTAGCAATGCTGCTTTTGTTAGGACAACAGTTCAGCGTGCTAGAAGAATCCTTCCCCCACTCATCTCTGAACGTAAGTGCTGGGTTTAAAACTTCAGCTGGGTCTGGAGAGTTTCTAAACAGGGTTTTAAAAGTAGAACCGTCAGGTTTCTCTGGGCTCATGTCTCTGCAATAAGACTCAGCAGCTTTCTTTCTATTAGCTTCTAAGCTATAGGCTTCAGCTGGCTCATGAGAGTATTTTGTGCTGCTTAAATACTTTTCAGGCTGCACCCAACTGCCACAGTATTGTCTGACTTTATTCTGGCTTTTAAAGTTAGCCTTCAATCTTTCTGGCTTCCCCCTGTTATAGCTGCTAGCTGCTTCAACACCACTTTGTATCTTGTGCTGAGGCTTTCTCCAGGAGAATTCTTTGTCCCTCTGATTTCTGCTCCAAGGTCCTGCTTGGTTCTCTGGAAGCCTGGGCTGTATCCTTGGGTCTCTCAGTGCTCTTGAATCCTTCTGCTCACAGAAGTCTCTCACTGCCCCTGAGTCTCCCAGGTACTTGCTTCGTGAGTCCAAACTGCTCCTCTGTGGATCACAGCGGCCTAGTTGCTCTCTCTCCAACTCTTCCTGTTCCTCTTGTCCTTTGAACTCTCCTTCTTCTCTTTCTCTTTCTCTTTCTAACTCTAACTGTTTCTGACTGCTTAACAAGCTCCCCGTATGTTGCACTGCCCGCCTCCTGCTTGGGCGTGCCCAATCAGGGACTTGGCTTCTCTCCTCCCCTAAGGTGAGGTGTGGTTCCTGATTAGCTACGTGTTTTTTTCTCTCTGAAGAGAAAATCCTGCATTCTCTTGCAGTACCGGTTTTCTCCACCAGTTCTCTGTCTGTTTCCATAGCTTCATGAGAGGCTTCTACGTCACAAGCAGTAAGACCACATTGGAGAGGGGGAGACATTAATAAAGTTTTATTAAAGTTGGAGCAGAGGTATATTTATGAATTCAACAGTATTGATCCCCTTGGTTTAAATCAAGAAATCGACTTTTCGGTTTTTCTTTGAACAATTTTCACAGAGTGTACAATAATGGTTAGTCATACAATAAGGGTTGGTTTCTTGCCCCATCAAAGTTTGTTGAAATTGGATGATTTCTAAGCTTATTTTTGTGCTTGAAGAGCTAGCAGTAATTCGACACTTAGTCATATAATCAGTCACTCTTAGCTAGTTCTACCAGATGGACCAATGAGCTGTGTGTATAAACTGGCCCTACCCATCTCCTTCTCCTCCTTTTTTGGCGCAAAGAGTAGTGTTCATAAACCCTTACCCTGTAGAGATTCGGTTTTACTCCGTGAAAGGCTAAACAATTTATAGCGGTTTCTGCTTTTCCAAGGTAACTCCTGCTTTTGTATAATGAAACTTAAAATCTCACGGAATACTTTTTTAGAAGTACAAGTACTATACTCAACGTTAAGTTAATTATTCAGTGTTTAATGTAGGGCTTCAATCTTTAATTCGATACGACATCCTTGGTACAGGACTTATTTTGTACAGGCAGTTTCACTACCTTTTAGCATTATAGTAAATATCGTTGGAACATGAGGAGCGTTATAGCGAACATGCTCATCTATAAATTAAGAGAATAGTTTAGTGTTATTGTGCGGCTTCAGTCTCTGATTTGGTGAGGTAATTCCTAGTATAGTCTTTTTATGGAGTTTCACCACTATAAGGCATTAGAATAAATGTTATCTGATGTTTTATTGTTCTTTGTAAACCGCGCTGATTATAAATAGTGCGGTATATAAAAGATGTTAAATAAATAAATAAATAAATAATGTCGCTGGAGTGTTGAGAGGGTTTTTAGTTAATATTTGATGCAACCTTTTAGTATCATTCAAGGTTCCGTTTTAACAGGTTTTATACGTTTTAAGGTAAGCTGTCATTTCAGCAAATTGCTCCTGGTGCTCCGACCTGCCAAAGTGAAACAATATTGTATTAAACAACCAAAAAATGACGGGTTATTAGAGCAATCAAAACTACAATCACAAAATATTGCTCCACTATCTAACTACTCCCAAGTACTGAAAAAGTTTGGGAACGGGTCTCAGACTTAGTCGGGGAAAGAGCCTAGGAGGTACTGTGCCTCTATGGCTGCTAAACCCTTATGTTGCATCAAGGATCCGATGCGTTTCCCATCTCTAATTATAAAAAATGTTTTCAAACAAGCTATCCAAATACCAGTGTGTTCTTAAATCAGTCGTATCTATAATGATAAAAATCCAAGAGCATAGCAAAATGCTTATCTGTGAACTTTGTTCAGAATTCTATCCCAACGCAAATCCTCAGCGCCTGTGCGTTTCACCACGCAAGCGGTTTCTTCGGGGGATTTTAAATCAGTTTGAACGCTTGATAGTGACATGCAACTGTTTGTCCCAGTGAGCTCTTCAAAAAATGCCCACTGAACTCATCTTCACTCAGACAGACGCCAACGCATGCGCGGTGAAAAAGAAAAGGCTATCTTTTATCTCCAAGCCGCCCCCTACTAAACATAGGGGTTTAGTAGCCATAGAGGCACAGTACCTCCTAGGCTCTTTCCCCGACTAAGGGGTATGTTTACTAAACCCTCTTAACGTGCGCGCCGCGGTAGTCTGCAGGATGCCATATAAGGAGTGGGCGGTCCGGTCAAAAATAGCAAAACGGGATTAGCGTGTGTGCTCTTGTGCGCCACGCACATTAGCGCATGAGTAACACACGCAGGAAGCATAAGCAGGCGCGCTGATGTGCAAACAGAGGAACAGGGCTGCAGTACAATGGTGAAGACACTGACAGATGGTGCAGGGGTCATGGGTTCAATCCCCCACTGTGCCCAATGAATAAGGCTGGCTGAGGCACTACCATTTATGTGTAATATTGCATTATGAGACTTTTTAATTTTATTTTAATTACTGCTGCTAGCAAACGCACTCTCAAAGCACTGTAACATAAGGTGCTGCATAAGGCACCCCATAAGGTACCCCAGAGGGCACATTTTAAAGTGCACTGTCTGCCACGGCACGGCATGTTGCTGAAAGGGTGGCGTATAGGGCGCCATATAGGGTGCCCTATGAGGCACAGCAAGGTCATAGCACTGTTTTTGATGGCAGCACTGTGCGTTTAAACGCATGGAAATCTTAAGTAGGTGCGCTGAAATGCAAAGAGGAACAGCAGTGTAGCACAATGGTTAAGGCACTGACTGATGATACAGGGGTCATGAGTTCGATCCCCAGTGTGCCCAATACGTAAGGCTGGCTGAGGCATCAGCTTTGACATGTAAGTATTGTTTCCTGGGGCATTTTATTTGTATTTTAATTATTGCTGCCAGCAAACACACCCTCACGTGCCGTAACCTAAGGTGCCGCATAAGGCACCCTATAAGGCACTCCATAGGGCACATTATAAAGTGCACTGTTCGCCACGGCACCCTATAATGTCCCCTATAGGGCACCCTATAAGGCGCTCCATAGGACACCTTATAAGGCACTTTATACGGACTGGCACCCTATCAGTCGCTCCATAGCATACTGTATAGTGCACCTTATATGGACGGTAACCATAAGGTGCCCTATAGGGCGCCCTATAAAGCGCCCTCTGAGGCACCTTATGGGTACAGTACGCTGAGGGTGTTATTGCTGGCAGCACTAATGTACTTTAAAAATAGATAATGCTTTGGACAGCCCTATCAAATAACCCCACTGTGGGTTTGAACCTATGACCTCTGGCTCCACTGGTAGTGAAGTAACCAGTGGGCTACAGCTGCTAGCAAACCCCTGGCTGGCTGCAGAAGGACTGCAAGTCACCACACAAACAGTCTGCTGTGGTCACCAGGATAGGGTTAACCCCCCCATATCCATGATGCACTGCACATGCAAATCAGCAGTCTACAGATGATCACAAGATGGGGTATGCACCCCCACAGCACCTCGGCCTGGTAGGGGGAACTGACCGTGTGTGGTACTGGCACAGAGTAGCTACACACCGTCACATTGTGCAGGTACTGCACTCACCCTGAGGGTGAGGTGGGGCGCCCAGCACCAAGTCCACAGCAGAGATAGGCCATGCTGCAGGTCCCCAGCAGTGCTAATGTGTGAGATAGGTAGTTTATGCAGACACACCTTGGATATATCTGTATGTCTCAGTCAGGTGTAGCCCCTATGGACCCCTAGGAGGATTATGTACCACCACCCTCCTCCTCCTCCAGGGCTGAGGGTGGTAAACAGGGTCTCCCACCAACAGATCCACATTCTACCTCCCTGCAATGGTGGCAGTAGAGGGGACCATCAACCCCAGTCCTGCTGGGGAACAGACACCCTACAGGGCAGTCAATGCAGCTCTGTACACATCCATAACACAATAGCAGACAGACATTAGGCCTGGATATGCTAAGCTGCACCCCACCACTATCTGATATTCTCCTGCAGCAAGCCTTCAGCCGCTGCACCCTGCAAGGCGCTCCATCAGGACACATACCAGCTGCAGACAGTCTGCTAGCTAGTCCATAGTGCATGTTCCTGGTGGAAATGCGTGCACCCAGAACTGGGATGTCAGCATACACACCAAGCAGATAGGTCAGTGACTGAGCCCCAAAAGGAAACCCATAAATATCACATGAGAGAAATACTATATAGCACTATGGGGGTGCCTAGCCATGCTGTGGTCACTGCACAGTTGTGATGCGGCGGACCCTCTTGCAGAGAGAAAAAAAGTTTTAAATCCAGGAAAAGACAGGTATAGCCTGCAATGTCCTGAGGATCCACCTAGAGGGAGCACGAGAGTCAGTACAGAGTCTGAAGAACCACGCCTCTATGGGCAGGACTTAGGCCCGGTCAGTTTGGATTTAAACAGAGACAGGTCTGAATCAGAGGAGGAAGGAGACCCAAAAGGCAAAGAAAGAGCAGACTCGAAAGGCAGAGAGAAAGCAGGCCTGAGAGGCAAAGAGAGTGCTGGCCTTGAAGACAAGTGGAGAACACAAAGAACCGAGGTGCACAGAAAAGCTGAAGGAGCTGGGCCACCAGGCAAGGGCAGAGGCAGAGAAACCAGGTAAAACTTTTATTACTTGTAATTGTCTGCATAATCCTAACATAGGAGAAGGACAGTGGAAGGAAGCTTCTTCTTGTAACCGAGATACTTATAAGCAAAAGCTTGAAAACAATTGGTCTAAAAAGAGGACTGTAAATGCTAAGCATTGCGCTGAACAGGCTTTTAAAACTCTAACTGAAGAGGAGCCTTTGTTTTATCCAGTGGCCAGAAACCGACGCCCTAAGCTATCTGCCAGACACTGGAAAACAGTACAGCAAGCTTTTAAAAAGCCAGAGTATAGTTGTGTGGAGACATCGGATTCAGAACTGTCAGAGGTAGAATTCATGCAAGTGGAATCTGCAGGCGAAGAGTCTGACCAGCCGATGGAATGCACATATTGCACAGCAGAGAATCTGGAGTTTATCCCTAGCTCTATGAATGAATAAATGAATGCAGTATATTGTGTTGCCTTAAGCTACTGTGAAGTTAACAGTCATTACTTTGGTCTTTTTCATTTATGGTTTAAACCTGATGCAAGGGACTTGTTCAGTTGTGATACCATCCAATCCGTTTATCCTGTTTTGAACCATTTGTGCAAAAAAGGGGAAATAAAGCCTTTTCATTTTCCCTCCATTCTCGTGCGGACTTGTTTCTCTTTGGGAAGTTGGTTACGAGGCCGGCACAAGGGACTGCCACCCTTGACCCTCGCACCTGTCCAACCCCAATCACCACAATCTTGTGTCCCCCAGCCCTTCTGTGGAAAACTACGCCGCCACTAGGGGGGGCTGCGGGTGACACAGTCAGGGTGAGAGTGATCTCCCAGCAGGACATGCTGTGGCCACCCTTTCTGTGCAGGTGGTGGCCGGGCACTACAATGTCCCAGCCAGTGCCCTATGCCCTGTGCAGATGCATCCTGGCCAGGCCACCCTGTCCGGGCTATACCCATGGTACCTTGCTCCTCATTATGCACATTGGCAGGCCAATACTGGCAACAGTTCTGGCAGTGTGGGCTGTGGAGGGTGTTTGCAGCCACCACACACTGGATAGACAGACACACACTTCCACACCTATGCCAGCATTGTGCTACTCTAGAGGAGTTTAGCAGCCCTGGCCACCACACCAGTCCTGGGCACAGTGCAGGCATGGATATGGTACGCAATACTGTTGGGGGTCACTCCCCAGGGTGGTAAACACTGTCAGAGACCAGACCTGAAGCACACTCCACAGACATCAGAAAGGTTGCTATGATGGAGCTCAATCAGCAAACTGTGCTTAATGTAGGAATTGGTATCTGCCAGTAATCATAGCAAACGTTTGATAGCTGTGTACCATATTCCCAGTTGTAGGGTGGCATTGCTAAGGTATGCAAGGGCTAGTATTGGGAGATGCACGCAGGGCCCAATGTCCTGCCTCTCCAGGAGGCATTGGCTAATGGAGCCTGTGGGTGTGGGTGTGTCTGCCCCTGTTGGCTGCTGCTTTACGGCAGAGGTTCCCAACTCCAGTCCTGGTGTGCCAAACACTGTTCGGGTTTTCATGCTGTCCCTCATGAATATGCATGAGATACATCTGCATACCATGGGGGTGGTGCATAGATATGCAGCACAGGCATCTTTATTAGAGGCAGCATGGAACCTGAATGGTGTTTGGCCCTCCAGAACTGCATTTGGGAGACTCTGCTCTAGGTAATGCGTCTGTTTATGGTGTCTTTGCTCTGTAGGGTAAAATGTAGGTGTTTTGGGCATGTTTACGTCATCTGCAATAAACGTTCTGTCTGTATTAGCATGTTGTAGTAGTGGGTAAAATATGGGGACTGGGTTGGCAGGCACCATAGCTGGGACTTAAACCTGTGACCTTCTGCCTCCAAACACACTGGTTGTGTGCACTGCACCACCGTGTTGCCACAGAAACAGTGCATTCCCTGGTGATACTATGACTGTTTGTCCGGCAGGGCCTGTCTGTTGCAGTGCATGGCACCCACCTACACAGGGCTAGGCCATGGTTTGCTCTGGGCAGCTGCCACTGCCCCCCTCCATTACCAGTACCCCTCTGCCACCATGCTGACATGCCCTTCTGCTGGTGGTGCTGGTGGTGTGCAGTCTCAAGCCATCCAGTGTGCAGGTAGGCGGCTGCCTATGGTGCGTGTTCTGGGGTAGGGGTGCCTGCATAGACGTCCACGCTTCCCCCCAACACGCCTGCCAATGTTCTGTGCCCTTGGGGGTACCTGCTGGGTACAATCCCCTGTGACACTGTGATAAATACTCTCGTGCCCATGTTGGGCCCTCATCAGTTGCTGTCTGGCTGCTGTTCAGTTTCAGCATTCCTAAGTGCCACCTAGGCATCTGCCTAGTCCGCACTGTGCCCCAGCTGCACCACAGCATGTGCCGCCTGCAGCCCTCTGTATCCCCTTTCCCAGCATCTGTCCAGTTGCCCATTCCGACATGCCCGCCCTGCTGTTGTGGAACATGTGCATGCCATAGGTAACCCTGATCAGTGCTATTTCACTGTGGGATCATTCACCTTGTATGGGGACGGAGCGTAGACCCTTCTAAAATTCATATTTATTTTTTGGGGCTTTCTTGGGAGTGTTTTTTGATGTTTCCCAATACTATCACTATTGCCCAGCTTGATTATGATTTTTTTTTATTTTGTTGGGGTCATTTTCAATGTTTATTTGCACGTTTGTTTCGTGCACATGTATCACACTTATCACTTTTTTGTAGTTTTCCCTGGTTTTGCTGTACATTGCTGACAGAAATGGTTTCTTTTCCCTTTAAATCAGCTCTAACGCGAGGTTTTCACTTGCGTTATTTTTGGCCTCGAATTTCACATCGTTAGTGTGCGGGTAGCCTCTCCCCTCCCACTCTCCACCCACTGACCCCTTCTCTCCGCCCCTGGGGAGCCTTCCTCCGCCCTCCGGGAGCCTTTCCACGCCTTCAGCGCTCGTTTGTGCCGCTGCGCGCGTGAGCGCGCACTAAAGCGCATTTTTGCCCCATAAAGCGTCATTAGCACGCGCCAAGGTACCTTAGCGCGCACTAATTGTACAGCGCGCACGTTGAGAAGGTTTAGTAAACATACCCCTTAATTAATAATATATGTTAGTAAGTCACGAATACATTTCCACAACTGACACGTTAATTTGATTACATTCTTGGTCATTTTCCATGTCTCCGTTCATGATCGTAAATATTAATTTTACATAAGTTCGATGGTAAGAGTTCAGGCAGCTTAAATATTTTAGGTGTAGTATGTTATATTAGTCCGAGGGCGCACATCTATTTCATATTGCAATGGAAATAGAGTTTGAAGATCCGTATTAACGTAATATAAAATGTTTTCCACCTCCTAGATTTCACTTTCTGCAGTGTAATAGATTATGATATCTCTGTGCAACACATCTTTCTATCCAACTCATCAATCAATTTTTTAAATCTATTTATTATATTAAACCATTATGATATTAATTGTATGGATCACATCCTCCAGAAATGCAGTTTCTCAAATTTTCACACGTTTCAAGCTATCTGTAAAGATATGGGTGCGTTCATTATCACTTTATTATCTTCTCTTGTGTCATGGATACTACTAGTTTTATACTGTACTGTATATCACTTTTTAGATATTATCCCCTTTTAGAGTATAGTTTTAAACAGACATGTTCTACATCTTTCCGCCATGTAAAGACGAACTACTTCCTGTGAATAGATGATTGTTTCTATACCACGCCAGAACCTCAGAAGCAGGTCAGCTCAATTTATTCTCTCTCTATGTATAAGATACGGCTTATTGTAAGATAGTATGGTAGGCATGGATCACATGGTTTCATTATGTCATTTTTAATTCCACACCTCTGAATTGCGGTAATTAACTGAGATCCAATGGGTCTAACTCTAGTTTTTCTATAAGTGCTTTTTAAGTGATGTGGCTTTATATGCTGTAATGTTGGTAGTATAACCTATGTTACATCATTATATTAGTTTGTCTATTTTATCTTGTAGTTTGACCTTATCATATGCCTATGATACAATAGGAAATTTAGAGTTGGTCTACTGTGAGTATTTATTTATGCACAATGATTTTTGATACCCCCCTTTTTTTTGTCTTTGGTTGTCTTTCTTCTTTTTTATAATGGCAGTCTATATTCAACTTTTATATATTATACATTTTTTGTATAGATATAAAGTTGTGTCATTTTATGTCCTGTGTTACATTTATTTGGATATTAGTAATTTATATTTTTTAAATTCATTTTTGTGTTTTTTAATCTTTGCAAAGTTCTTAATGGTTCCAAAGTTTTTATTATGTTTTTGTTTATGGTTTAATATTGTTATGGGTTTGTTTTATTTTTATTTTTTGATGTTTTAGCTGTTACCCCCTGAGGAAGGCAATGTATGCCGAAACGCGTTGGGGACTACTTCAATAAAGAACTTTAATTTATCCTTGCGATTTTTGACTCTTGCCCTTTGTGCATCCTACAAGAACACTGCGGGGCACCACACAAAACGCCTGCCGTGTGCCAGGAGAGGGCAACCCAAATAGTCACCATGATGCAACGCACATGCATAACAGGCGTCCACAGCTCATATCACAGTCTGTAAGTGGGACGGGAGCCACATAGAAACACATGAACACACACCATGAGATGTAATGCAGTGTAAACAGCATGCAAAAGAGCATGGGAGCAATACAGAAAGGGTGTCAGGTGCCGGCTGAAGGGACATCTATGTGGACGGCCCGTGGACCAGGGCAACGGAACGAAAAAGGAACATGTGAGAATCCAACCTGTACAGTGACGTGGCACAGACCTGCCAACAACAACAGTACCAATCAACCAAGCCGACTGTTCACATGGACACTACAAAGATATAGCCATATAGAAACATAGAAACATGATGACAGAAAAAGACCACATGGCCTATCTAGTCTGTCCTTCCATAACAACAACTACAACAGTCCACTTTTTACCTTTAGAGATCCTCTGTGTTGGTCCCATGCTTTTTTGAATTCAGTTACTGTCCTCATCTCTACCAACTCCACTGGGAGACTATTCCATGGATCCACTACTCTTTCTGTAAAGAAATATTTCCGCATATCACTCCTGAATCTATCTCCCTTCACCCTCATCCCATGTCCCCTCGTAGCAGAACTTGCTTTCAATTGAAAGAGGCTCTCTCCCTGAACATTTATGCCACGGAGGTATTTAAACATCTCAATCATATCACCTCTATCCCGCCTTTCTTCTAAGGTGTACATATTAAGATCCTTAAGTCTGTCCTCATATGCTTTATAATGAAGCCCATTAATCATTTTAGTAGCAACCCTCTGCACTGACTCCATCCTGTTCACATCCTTTTGAAGGTGCGGTCTCCAGAATTGCACACCATACTCCAAATGAGGTCGCACCAAAGACTTATACAGAGGCATTATCACCTCCTTTTTTCTGCTAGCCATTCCTCTCCATATGCACCCAAGCATCCTTCTAGCTTTTGCCTTTTCTACCTGTTTAGCTACTTTAAGATCATCACACACAACCATGCCTAGGTCCCTCTCTTCTTTAGTGGACAAAAGTACTTCACCTCCTATACTGTATTGCTCCCTTGGATTGCTGCAGCCCAAATGCATGACCTTACATTTTTTAACATTAAATCCCAGCTGCCAAATTCTAGACCATTCTTCAAGCTTAGCTAGATCCCTCCTCATGTTATCTACACCTTCCTGGGTGTCTACTCTATTGCAGATTTTGGTATCATCTGCAAAGAGGCAAACCTTACCCGACAGCCCTTCCGCTATATCACTAACAAAGATGTTAAAAAGAATCGGACCAAGGACAGATCCCTGGGGCACACCACTGGTAACATCTTTCTCCTCAGAGTGAGCTCCATTTAATTGTACTCTTTGTCGCCTCCCACCCAACCAATTTCTAACCCAAGCAGTAACTTTAGGGTCCATCCCTAGGGTGCTCAGTTTGTTTATAAGTCGCCTGTGAGGAACAGTGTCAAAGGCTTTACTGAAATCTAAATACACCACATCTAGAGCTCTCCCTCGGTCCAACTCCCTGGTCACCCAGTCAAAGAAATCAATCAGATTTGTCTGACAAGACCTGCCTCTGGTGAATCCATGCTGCCTCGAATCCTGTAATCCGCTGGACTCCAGAGACCTCACTATTTTCTCTTTCAGCAGCGTTTCCAATAATTTACTCACCACCGAAGTTAAACTAACCGGCCTGTAGTTTTCAACCACATCCTTACTTCCGCTTTTGTGTAAAGGCACCACATGAGCCTCTCTCCAGTCCTTTGGCACCACTCCCGACTCCAACGAGGCATTGAAAAGGTCAGTCAGTGGAGTTGCTAGAACGTCCCCATGTTCCCTCAGTATTCTAGGGTGTATCCCATCCGGTCCCATCGCGTTGTCTACTTTAAGTTGAGCTAGTTTCTCACGAACACAGTCTTCTGAAAATTATTCAAGATGTCCCTCGCTTCTGTTCTTATTTGTGGGTGTTTTCTGAGGTCCTGCTCCTGGTTCTTCATCTGTGAACACAGAACAAAAATATTTGTTAAGCAATTCCGCTTTATCCTTATCAGCTTCTACATATTCCCCCCCTGCACCCTTGAGTCTGACAATACCACTTTTGCCCTTCCTCTTCTCACTAATATATCTGAAAAATGTCTTATGCCCCCATTTTATTGCGTTGGCTATTTCCTCCTCCTTTTGAATCTTTGCCTTCTTGACTACTTTGCTAGCTTCTCTAAGTTTTTCCAAATACAGATGCCTGTCTTCCTCTCTCTGTGATCTCTTGTATTTCATGAAGGCCTCCCTCTTTTTCTTCACTTTTTCAGCTACTTCCTTCAAAAACCATAGCGGTCTCCTGTTCCTTTTACCTTTATTTAACATTTTAACAAAAAGGTTCGTTGCCCTTAAAATACCACCTTTCAGTTTTGCCCACTGTTTTTCTACATCCCCCAGCTATTCCCATCCCACTAACGACTCCCAGAGGTATTGGCCCATCTTCGCAAAGTTAGTCTTCCTAAAGTCTAAGATCCTCACCTTGGAATGGATTCTAACAGCCCTAGTCCTAATACTGAACCACACCATCTGGTGATCACTGGATGCAAAATGATCTCCCACTACAACATCAGAAACACTTTCACCATTGGTAAGCACCAAGTCCAGTATGGCCCCTTCACGTGTAGGGTCTATTACCAATTGCCTGAATAGTTCTTCCTGTAGAGAATCCAGGATCTCCTTACTTCTAGATGATACTGCAGCAGGAATGTGCCAATCAACATCTGGCATATTGAAATCTCCTATCAGTAGCACTTCCCCTTTCCTAGCAATGCTGCGTAAGTCTTCAATTAACTCTCTGTCCACCTCTTCCTCTTGTGAGGGAGGTCTGTATATCACACCAATGCAAATAGATTTCTCTTTCCCTCTTTCTAGTTTAACCCACAATGCCTCCTCTCTCCCTTTTAAGCTCTGTAATTCCAAAGCTTTAATAGTAGTTTTTACATATAGTGCCACTCCTCCTCCCCTTCTTCCTACCCTGTCCTTTCTGAATAAAGTATAGCCAGGTATAGTTACATCCCAGTCATGGTTTTCTGTGAACCATGTTTCTATAACTGCCACTAAATCCAAGTCAGCCACTCCCACCAAAGCTTCAACTTCAGGGATCTTATTTCCCATGCTACGGGCATTAATACACACTGCTTTCCATATGTTTCCCCCGTTACCCATTTCCATAAAGGTATTTAATGTATCACCTACCTGGGGGCTTTCACTTACCTGGGGGCTTTCTTCACCCATCCCCAACGAATCTAGTTTAAAGCCCTCTTCAATAGATTAGCCAGTCTACTACCGAAGATGCGTTGACCTTTCTTGGACAGATGGATGCCATCTCTGCTCTGCAACCCTTGGAACAGCATCCCATGGTCTAGGAAACCAAAACGCTCTCGATGACACCATCCACGCAGCCATGCATTCATCTCCAGGATGCGAGCCTCTCTGCCTTGGCCTTTACCCTCAACAGGGAGGATTGAAGAGAACACCACCTGTGCACCTAACTGCTTCACCCTCTGTCCCAGAGCCATGAAGTCACTTTTGATACGTTCCGAGGTATACCTGGCAGTATCATTTGTTCCAACATGGATTAGCAACATTGGGTAATAGTCAGTGGGCTTGATGAGTCTCGGCAAACTCTCCATAACATCTTCGATTTTGGCACCAGGCAGACAGCATACCTCTCTGGACATCAAGTCTGGTCGGCAGATGGATGCCTCAGTACCCCTCAGAAGAGAGTCTCCAACCACCACTACCCTTCGTTTCCTTCTGGTCACTGATTCTGCAACTTTGGGGTACTTGAACTCTGGTTCTTCCCTTTCCAGGGATGCTTTCACCTCTTCCACTTCCAGGGCTGCATAATGGTTCTTCAATTCAAGGGCTAGAGAAGTTGGATTGGTGATTTTGCAGGCCCTGGTGACTTGTGTCCAACCATTGACATTCTGTTGCACCTACCTTCTCCTGTGCTGGAGAGCTTGGTTGCTGCAAGAAGCATCTCATCAATGTACTTCTCACTGTCTTGAATGCTCCTCAGCCTCGCCACCTCCTCTCTGAGTTCCTCCACTTGTTTCCTCAGAGCTTCAGCATGCAGGCACCCTGCACATGGAACTGGTCCTTCAACTGGCATTAGGACCTCTGTCTGGACCGAGGCAGAAGCTGTAACGGGGGCAACAGCTTTAGCAATATGATTTTTCCCAGCCATTGTTCTGTTCGTGGAGCTTAGGTATCTGTTAAAGCAAAAGAGAGAGATCTACCAAGTAGCAGCCGGTTTTGCAGCTGTCCTTTCAGAGAAAAAGCAATTAAATCTCTTTAATTATATTCAAAATGTGCTGGTCCAATTCTCTGTGATTTGTTAAAGGGGGAGGTGCCCTATAAAGCAAGACTGCTCACACAATATTGTAACACACAATTTGCGACAGATAGGCTGCAGAGAGGGCACAGCACAGAGATGGAAGGGTGTGTGGAGAGGTGACGAGGCTGCAGCCATTGCATGGGCAGGTTAGCAGAACACAGGAAAGGAAAAGGAATGGAACATGTGGGAATCAAACTGGCAACCTATGGACTGCCAACAGGCATCTGTGACCACTATCCCAAACAACCCTGACAAGCACAATGCAAACAAGTTACCACAAAAGGCACACACTGGATCACAGTGCTGAAATGGGCGGCCCCTCTGCTCCACTGCAAACTACAGACATCGCTTCCCTCACCCTGATGCACCTTATGCCTGGAATAAACTCCCGGGGTCTATGTGCCAGGCACCCTCTCAAACACACATCCAATCCATGCTGAAAGCTCACCTACCCCCTGCTGCCTGTGGACTCTAACTACCCTGATCCCCCTCCTCCTTCGCCTCTCCTACCCCTGCTCCCACATTCTCTCACTTTTCCTAATTAGAATGTAAGCCGTGGTGAGCAGGGTGTCTGTCCGACATGTCTGTGCAGCTCTGTGTACAAGGGGCAGTGCCAGACATAAGTACTGCGTGATCTATGTAATTAACCAGTTGTCTATCCCGCCTTATCCATCAATGAAAGCAGTGGCCAATGGAGGACCACGTGGCGTGCCCAAGGCCACAAGGAATGCCAATAAGACTAGAAACCCCAGTACCACAGGCCTGACATTGCTGTCCCCAGGTGGGATGTGAACCCACAGCCCTCTGGCCTGAGGTACCTTGTCCTAACCAACAGGCCACTGTGCAGGTGCAGTAGGTCTGGTAGTAATAAAATTAGTGAGATATTACTTTGTGATGTAACTATACCCATACACAGTACACCGTAACAATACCTGTACACCTTCCCCCTCCCCCGCAACCCCGCACCCAGATGGTGTACCCCAAGGATCTGGCATGGATCCCTCATTACCCCCTCCATACACAGTCCCCTGGTGTGCCCATCACCACCCATGGCTGGCTGTACCAGCTAGATATTGATGGCTCACAGAGCCACCTCCGCACACCTGAACCCTCCCCGGCTAACCAAACCCTGATCCACCCCTGGCGTGATGACATTGCTGCCTGGATGTCTCACCACGGCCTGAAAGTGAACATGGCAATGACCGTACCTTCCATCCATCATCGAAACACCTCCCTGCCCCCCCCTCTGTTGTCGGTGTCTGTGGATAACTCTGTACCTCCCCCAGTGTCCCCAGGCCATAATCTGGGTCCATCCCTGACCCCTCACCCCCGTTCATGACACACAGCCATCTGATAGCTAACACCTGCCCCCTTTCTCTACAACAGCAGTGACACCCGCCCCAACCTCCCTGAACACACCACCAATATGCCCATGCACTCCCCAATTGCATCCCATCAGTACCTCATTAGTCTGCCCCCTGCAGGTCTCACCTGGACACACCTCATTCCCCATCAATGTATGCAACAATTTGCTGTGCATCCAATCCTGCACCAGGCCAGTCATGGCCACACTACCCCCCTTGTCAGGTCACATCAAAGCCTCCCTATCCTTTACCGCGTCCATGTCAAACATCCCCTGCTGAGCTCAAAATGCAGACTCTGTGGCTCCCCACCACCTCTCATCTCCCATCTCCCCGTACAAACCCCCCTGAAAAAATTGGTCCCCAGCAGACACCCTCCACCTGTGCAGTACACCCCTACTGCTAACCCCATACCCCGTCCCTCTCACCGTGATGCCCCATACACCGTGAACAAACTACTGCTGTCCATACACCAGGCACCATCTCCAATCCCCCACAAATCCAGGATGAAACCACACGTCCTTGCTGCAACCATGGAAGCATGATTCCCCTGACCCCCCCCCGTCCCCAGCGGTATCCCTCCCACCCCATCTGTGTCCGTGCTGACTAGATTGTAAGCTCTGATGCACAGAGCTTGTCTCCCACCTGTCTGCACAGCTCCGCATATGCCATGTAGCACTATACAAATGCTCAGTAGTAGTAGTAGTAGTACATGTTTGCACCATCACGGCCACAGCACAAGAACACACAGCTTACAGAGGGCACGTTTCAGGCAGGCACACCAGGCTGACAACACCCACACAAGGCAATAAGGTCTGAAGGGAAGATACAGAGATTTAATGTCATGCTACCACACAGTGAAGTGCATACGCAGTGCACAGGCAAATGCACAAACATGATGCCAATGATGTCATGTCCCAATGGCCCGGCACTACCCCTCAGATGTGTAGACCTGATATGTGGGTATCCGTGGGTTATACAGCAGTGTAGATGGCCATAGAACAGCATGTGATGTGCTGAGAAAGACCAGACATCAGGTAGTCATGTAAATAGACACCTTTAATGCACACATGGCATCAAAAACAGTGACACAATGCAACATGAGGACATGGTATCAGGTATGAGAGTCACATGTGGGCAAAAAGCAAAGAAGACAGGATCTCACTGACATACAGAGGTAGTACTATGTGGAAGGCCCACTGCAATGGGTGCCATGGAAACAGGAACAGTCATAATATGGCAATGTACAGGGACTGCACAAATGAAGCCTGGAAATGGACACACCCAACGCCACAGTGCAAAGGTACCGGCACAATGTGAGTGGCCCAATGTCATGTCAGAAAGAGGACTGTGCACACATGCAAAGATAAGCCTGCAAATCAATGTACATTGCCACATCTGTCCAGTAAACACACACAATAACATGTATGTAGAGGTACAAAGAGACATCCACAATGGTGCACGTACCCACACAAATCCCACCCCGGCACATGCACCAGTGTAAGAGACAAGTCAGACACATGCGCATGCACCGTGTATGTTGAAACACGACAGAGTGCTGCCCCATATCCACTGTAACACCCCCCTGTGATGGTCAAACAGCAATCAGAGATGGGGGCACGCATCACAGTGTTCTGGAGGCAAATAGTGTTTCATGTACAAGTGGAAGTTAGCCACACAAATAAGCAGGACCTACAGAATGTATCTCCTGTGCCAGCGGCAGCCAAGAGAGCAAATAGAATGCTAGGTATGATAAGGAAAGGAATGGAAAATAAAACAAAAGATATTATAATGCCTCTATATCGTTCCATGGTGAGACCGCACCTTGAATATTGTGTGCAATTCTGGTCGCCGTATCTTAAAAAGGATATAGCATTATTAGAAAAGGTTCAGAGAAGAGCCACCAAAATGGTAAAGGGGATGGAAGGATACTCCTATGAAGAAAGGCTAAAAAGGTTAGGGCTCTTTAACCTGGAAAAGAGACGGCTGAGGGGAGATATGATAGAAGTCTATAAATTAATGAACAGAGTGGAACGGGTAAACGTAGATCGATTGTTTATGTTATCAGAATATAGACAGACTAGGGGACATGCAATGAAGCTACAGGGTAAACTATTTAAGACTTATAAAAGAAAATATTTTTTCACTCAACGTGTAATCAAACTCTGGAATTTGTTATCGGATGATGTAGTAAAGGCTGTTAGTGTAGCTGGGTTTAAAAAAGGTTTGGACAAGTTCCTGGAGGAAAAGTCCATAAACCAGTATTAAGAAGGGACCCAGGATATCAATGCTTGACCCAGTACAAGCATTGTGGAACCTGTGTCTTTTGGGGAAACTGCTAGGTACGTATGACCTAGATTGGCCACTGTTGGAAACAGGATACTGGGCTCGATGGACCTTGGTCTGACCCAGTATGGCATATCTTATGTTCTTATGTTCTTATACGTGGCTGCATGTACCTATGTAGCCAAATATTGGTCCAATGACTGCGATGTGAGCCCCACACATTGACCACACACAGCTACACAATGTCAGATGGATGTACAATATACAGTGCGCATGTGAGTTCCTGCTGTAGATTACGGACAAGTGTCCACAGTGCAAATGCCACCTGTGACCCCACAAATCCGGCTATGACCATCCCAGATTAAATGGCCATGCAAAGTCATGAGTGACGTCTCAGTGTTCCACAGCAATGCAAAGGTGATGTGTCTCTGCTGCGATAAATGCAACACCCAGACAGAGCACGGCAGCAATGGTGTGTCGGTCCCCCTGGTGATGCTAAAAGTATCAGGCCAACAATGATGTCCAACATAGGCATGTGTCTGACTTGCATAGGTCCATCTCCCACTGGCACCATCACCCAGGGACCATTGCATGGAGTCACCTGTCCACCCACAGTTGGGCAATGGGGATTCCAGATGCAGCATAGTAGATGTGCTGTGTGTGTTGGCTGTGCCCTGTGTTAAAAGGAGTAGAGAAAAGGTAAAGGTATGCTACACACACCATCAGGTCACAGTGCAGACAGTGACACCACAATATGTACATAATGAATCCCAGAAATGAAAACATGACACGATCACAACACACAGCACAGTGCATGTTGACCACAGCAGGAGATGGCACTGCAGACCAGGTTGCCATCTCGACATGGTCATGTCTATTCCCAAGTTACACAGGCATCCTAGAGGTCCACAGCATGTCCAGCAGTGGTGGTGCACAGAGATCCCACAGAAAGGCACGATGATACAAACAGGCCAAAAGAAACATCTACACGTGGATGTCAGGCAAAGAAGATCTAAGGTGCAACCTACCGTCAGTGTGCAGCAGGTTTCTGATGGGGACTGTCTGAGCCAGGCAAAGGGCACAAGGGGTCACAGTAGAGGCAGAGGATGTCAATGAAATGCATCCAATCACCACGTCGTCATGTTCAGCCATCAGTGGCATGGTATGGTGGTATGGTGGTATGGTGAGATGTGTGTAACCGAAACGTTGATGCATAGTGTCCTGTCAGCAAACATGAGACAAGTTTAAGCACCTGTTCTTTGTAAATGCGGAGCAGATTCCGGCACCGTATAAGCTTTCTGTTGTCATGTAAACCACACTGATGTTGAATAGCACGGTATAAAAGAGACTGTAAATAAATAAATAAAATAAATAAGTCATTCAACAATACATGACACATGCGTAGACACATGCACACAATGTACACAAGGGCAACAGCAGAAGGTCACAGATAGAAGCGTGATCACCACTGCACAGGTGCCCAGACATATCCCTGCACCAGACAATGCAGAGGACATCAGAAGGTACCGTCACCTAGACACGCCCCAAAGACACAGAGACATACACAGTAAGACAAGGTGAGCATGCCGCAAGTAGCATACGGCATGTCTGTGCACAATCAGCAACCAGTGGAGACAATCATTACAGTCCATGCAATGATACACTGATGTTGTAGAATGCCACAATGCCAGGGAAGGCTGTACGTGCTATCCACCAACCCCACACCAACCCCAGCCCGGTCACATGTGCCCCAAATACAGTGTGTAAACACCAAAAATACGCACAGGCCAATGGCCATATGCGTGTCAACCGGAACATATGGGGGATGGAGCCACAGGCCAAACAGGTGTACAACAACCTCACTGTCGCATGGCGGGACCAGGGCAAGATGTGTGCAATCAATGGCTCCCATCACTTGTGGTATCCCTGCAATCCACTGGAATGCCTGGCCCAGGGCCCCCCAATGTTGCCTATTGTTAGGAATCGCAATGTAATTCCCAACCCGGCTGACCATGGTCCGCAGTACCTGGTGGAGACAGCGTGAGAAGTTGGCCTGCTCATCCTGCCCACTGCGGCCACCAAGGATTGGAAACAGCCAGAGGCAAAGAAATGTAGGGCAGCCAGGAGCTTGGCCAATCCCGATATGGCATGTGACCGGACAGTCCGGGGCTCGAGGTCAGGTTGTAGATCCTCATAGAGCTCCCTAATAAGCCCCTGTGTCCAGGCGGTAGAGGGAGATGACCTGGTCCTCACGTATGTCCTAGAGCAGGGGCCTGGGCCTGTAGAGGCGTGGCAGGTGGGGCCGTGCCTCAGCACGCCTATGACGCCGTGCTGGTATCACCTCCGCCTGTGGAGCCCCCACAGCTGCAGGTCTGAGTTGCAGCGGGACTGCACCCATGCCCAGTGCCACAGTCCCAGGGATACCATCTCTCCCATCAGGCAACCGCAGCTCCGCCAGCTCCACCAACGCCACAACGCCACAACCCGCATTCCCGATCTGAGCCATGATAGACATGAGATGGAGCACAGGTAGAAGTTAAATAGGGTGTGGGGTGTGGCAAATAATCAGAGCAAGCCTAACACACCTGGTGATGCTGGGACATACGCCCAGCACGTATGGAAGCATAATGCTGTAGCGCGCGCAGAAACGCGCATTCACAAAAATGCATGTCCCGTGATTGGCTCCACTGAATGCGGGTAGGAGGAGCACGTGTTGTGTCCCCGCGCCCTAGCATTGCACAAACGTATGGCGTGATGCACTGCATACCCCACCCAGACAAGTTGGTGAGCGCAGAACGTAAGGCGCGTTCCAACATGCGCAGGCAGGATGTCCACATGTACGTCTGACGCAGACTAGCACATGGAGACATGCCGCGTGACCCACCTATGCATGCTGGAATGTGCCGTATGTAACAGACAGCACCCAAAGCAATGATAAATAGAATGTGCATATACGCACCACGAGCAATACCGGAGGATAAACTGCCCGTGTATGCAGCGGTGCACACCAATAGCAGTGCTGACGATAGGTCTGAATGCAGAGAGCGGAGGGGAAGGGCGTAGCATGTCTAGGAATGCGCCTTACGCACACACTTCGCAGAACACGATACGTCATGCACAAGGCATGTACCTGTGCACGGGATGGGAGCAGTACACGTGTGGGGCAGATGAGGTGTCCCCATGCACTGGCATCCGCAGATGTGTGCATGGAGGCACCGCGTACCCCCCCACGTGTGATGTGCGGACCCAATCTCAGTGGAGTGTGCGCAAATGCAAGGCGCGTTACTGCACATGCACATGATGCCCATGCGTAACGTGCATAGGACCACACCCTAGGTACATAACTGGGCACAGCATGCCCATAACACCAAGGGTGTATGGTACACAGGAAGTACCAGATCATGGAGCAGGAGAGGCACCCTGAGGCAGGAGGGGAGAGCAGCCAGCAGGCACCAGCGGTCCACACCACTTCGGATCCAGAGGGTGAGAGGGCAGGCCCATCCGGGGCCATACACCACCCACCTGACCAGTCTGGAGGTGCGCCAGGCCCTAAGCACCACCGGACGCCCGTGGCCAACGAAGCCAGGAGGAGGGCAGTCCACTTCACCCAGGAGGAGAATGACCTCCTCCTGGCTAGCATCCTTGACAGGTTCGAGGTGCTCTTAGGTCGTCTGAGCTCCACCGCCACCATCGGGACGCATACCAGGGCATGGACAGAGGTCCAGACGGCAGTGGCAGCAGCAGGGGGCCCACACCACGACGTCAAGAGCCTCCGCAAGTGGTACTGTGACATCAAGAGGAACATCCATGCCCAGTTATCATGGGAGAGGCACGATCCGCAGGGCACTGGTGGGGGCCCAGCGCAGGGGGCCACCCTGATGTTGTTGGAGCAGCGCCTGGCGGACCGACTGGGGCCTATGTACATACATGGTCTGCCCCCTGCGCTGGATACAGCGCACCCACGTGCAGGTAAGATGAGGAGAGGTGATCTGGTGACAGACCACAAACAAGTGAGTGCAGAGACTGATGCAGGGGGGCGGGGGGGGGCCATGTCACGAGTCCCACAGAGACGCATGTCCTCAGCCAGTCCCATGCAACATATGGCATAACCCACAGCAGGAATGCGCGGCGTTCCTGAATCGTTGGTTCATTTCTTGGTGGAATCGATCAGAGAGAGACGTGGGCAGCATCGAGTAAGTGTTTCTAATGGGGGTAAATGTAACAGTTTATGTCAAAAGTCTTACTATAATAGATAGTAAAGGATTGGGAGGTGGACGGATAGTTTTTACATTTAGTTATAATTGTATTTCTGGTTGTTATTAGGTTTTGTAAAGAGAGTGCTGAGAGTAGTGCTATTTAAATGAAGAGCCCCTGAAGAACTAAATAGGGAAACGCGTGGGCAGTGCCAGTGAACGGCGTTAGTGCTGAGAGTAGTGCTATTTAAATGAAGAGCCCCTGAAGAACTAAATAGGGAAACGCGTGGGCAGTGCCAGTGGACGGCGTTGGGACAAATTTTGGACTGATTGCTGCTGAAGAGTTACGAGGAAGTGAAAAAAAGTGACGTACTTCTTATACAGAGAGCTGGACACCATTATGGGACATCTATAAAAACGTTATGAAATTGATGAACTGGACACTTGGGGATAATATTTGAGTACTCACTATAGTGGGACCAGCCACGGATATCAGCTATTCAGTTCAAATGAGCATTAACAAGAAGGAAGTTTTACCTTCAATTCAGCATAATTAATTGAATATTTTAAGGTTTATAAAAAAGTAGTGTGAGCAATTTATGTTAATGTATTTTAATATTTTGTAGGAAAAACAATTGTGGAATTGTATGATTATATAGGATGCATAGTCATACTGTGAGATAATAAGGGATGTTAACATTGTACAAGTAATGTATGTATTAAATATATTGATTTTCTAAGTTTCAGATATATTGTGAGATGAGATAGCAAGGGATGTCAACATTTGTTCAATAAAATATTTATTAGTTTGTATGGTGAATAGTGTGATATGTGAAGATAGTGCATCCATAGGAATAATACAATAATGCAATCTAATATTTGTTAATTCATCCACCAGCTTGGAATAGAAAGATATTTAGGGTGTAACGATTAAATTTGAATAACCCACAGCTGGTGCACCATCCCCACACTGCCCCTGGACCACAGCCCCCTGTCAGCCATGCACAGTGTAACCCACCACCCGCAGACCCCACACGCAGATGGCTGAAACCTGACTCAATGGGGGACACCATCCCACCCACACCACCCTCCCCATGTCATGTCCCCAGGCCCACACCATGTGGCCCTGACACACCACCGGTCACCATGCATTGCCATCCCAGGGCACCTGCCAATCCCAGCAGGACCCTGCAAAGGCCCACAGCCAGGTCCAGGTACCCCACCCACCCATTCATGGGCTGGAAGTCCTCGGAACCACAGACAGGGGCGTGGACAGTGTGCTGCCACCTGCCATGCATGGCCCTGTGCCAAGAATACCCCTGCGAGATGCACAGACTGCCACTGCACACATGGGCAGGGGTAGTGCACCAAGGGACTGCATACACAGGGTGAAACGAGCAGACCATGAACAGATCCATGGGGTACAACCCCTGGGGACGGCATAGCAGTGGAGATACAGTGACAGATACAGACACAGAGGTAGTGTTGCTTAGGGGGGGGGCCACTGAGGACAGTACAGAGCCATACACCCAACCGAGAACAGGGAAACAAGGATGTACCCGACAGTGGGCAGCCAGCAGGGGAGGGGGCAGAGGAGGACCATGGATCGATGGACCAGCCAATGGGGGAGGTGGCGGGACCAGGTCTGAAGGGGGGGGGGCTGGCCTGACATGCGGGGGGTACCGGGCCCGACACCACCACCCCAGCCACAGGGACGAGGCATGTGGGTGAATGCAAGGACCCCATGATAGAGCATGGAACTAGGTGCTGTCCCGTTAGGGGGTCGGCAGGTTCAGGCAGCGCATGCCGGGGCAGACCAGCTCAGATGGGGGGATCATGTCCGGCAGCTGGGGCAGGAGAGGCAGAGCGTGCACCCCACATGGCACTGGAAAGTGCATGGGTCGCGGGGCGGGTGGGGCCATGGACGCAAATCAGGTGCATTGCATGCCGATACCCTCCTAGGGAGTGACAGTGGTCCATGGGAGTAGGTGCCGGCGGTGACAGCACTGGGTGAGAGATGGTGCAGGGGGGCAGGGTGGCAGGCAGAGAGGGGCCGGAACAGTGAAAGCAGGGCATGGCTGCCATAGATCAAGGGGAGGGGACCAACACAGAGGCAGTGAGTGGGGCAGCACAAGCGCTGCTGAAGGTGCAGGGGAGAGAATGTAGGTGGATGTGGCGATGGTGAATGGGGCGGACATGGCACAGTGTTAGGGTGCAGGGGGGGTGACAGGTCCGTGGTAGCAGCGTTGGGCAACAATGTGATGTGGGGACATAGTACAGGGGTGGTGAGGACAGCAAGGCCACACAGATAGGTACGTGGGGGAGACAGAGGTTGACTGCACCTGTGTGTGCCATATGCACTGGGTGCAGGGATGCAGGTGGCAATGGGGAGGCATGGGGTGGGTGGCTGCATGTGGTGGCATTGGGGGAGGGCATGGCCATGGTAGCGTTGGATGCCAGACACAGGAGGCACCAATATACAAGGGGCAGCGTGGGTGGGGAGCATAGGGGCTTCAACACAGACCCGTGCGGCACACACCCACACATGCGCCCGCTCCGCACAGCCACCCACAGCCCACCGCCAGTCACACCACCAGGGTCCCACCCCATCCTGGGCCATGCACCCATGCATGCATATTCCCACCACCACAGGGCACACCTGTCCCCGGATACAATGGCACAGCACCCCAGCCCCACCACAACATTCACGTCTGACCATGTGGGGTGTTCCCAGCCACATGCACACGCAAGCACCGTTGATCCGCCACAGGCACCTGGGACATGGATATCGGATGGTAACCCACACATCCCTGCACCGGTAACGTCCCTGGCCACATGTACGCAGCCTGGGTACCTGCACACTGACCGAGGTGCCCTGCGTTCCACATGGTCCATAGGTATAGGATGTGACAGGGGTAGCCAGCCATGCCTCACCTGAGCTGTGTACCCTGTTCCCCCACAGGTGACATACATGCCATGGAGGAGGTGGAGGAGCTCCCAGACCCCAGGCCGTGGCCCTTGGCCGATGCGGAGCCTGAAGCAGGGGCACTAGGAGGGGCAGCTGTGGCACAGGTGGAGGTGGGGGGACCAGCACTACCTCTGGCGGGTGACGGCAGGCCGAGCCAGGGGCCGGCCGAAGACAGCACACCATCGGCCGCTGCAGCCACCGGGGTGGCAGAGCCTGCTGCACCTGGACACGCCACACGGGATGCATGGTCTGCCCTGGCAGAGGTGATCGGGGAGATGTGGTCGCACTTGGAAACGGCGCATGGCAATGCACAGGGTGAGTGTCCTACTGTGTGTATATGATGTGGCATGTGTACAGGTGGGAGGTGCAAACCATGTCTCACGGCACACAATGTGTCTCCCCTACAGGCATACTACTGACATTGGGTGCGGTCCTGCATGAGCAGTGCCGGCAGCGGCACAAGGCGCATCGCATGCGGCACGTGGTGGAGCGCCAGGGGCTAGCGGTGGAGGGGATCCTCACTGAGATGAGGGGCCTTGCCGCATCAGCATGGGCCATAGCTGCCAGCATGGAGAGTATGGCGGCTACCCGGGGGACCCCCTCGGAATGTCAAGGACAGCCAGTAGCAGCAGCGGCAGCTGTGGCACCCACACAATGGGGTGGGAGAGGCCGCACACAGTGCGGCAGGCCACGTGGAAAATAAATGGCCGTGCATGGGCACTGCCTGAGGTCACATGTCCTGTGTTTATTATGATAGCCCCATGTACGCCCTGCCCTACCCGTGGCCGCCCTGGACACTGACCCCATGCCATCCCCTAGTCTGTGTGGCTGCATATATGACGCGTCTGTCTGCGGCAATGTGTGCCAGACCCACGGCCAGACGGGGGCCATCACCGGCACTGTGGGGCAGATGGCTGGGGTCCCCAGTGCCCTGTGGTGGCCTGCACCGCTCGGGACTGGCCATGCCCTCACCCCCACCCCTGCCCCCTCCCCATCCCCCACCACCCCCACCCCTCCCAAGCCTCCCACCCTCTCCCCTGCCACCCCCACCACCCCCTCCCCCGCCTCCCCCTGCACCTCCCCCCTCCCCCCTCCCCCCTCTCCCCTTGACCCCCTGCACCTCCTCCCCTCGACCCCCTCGACCCCCCACACCTCCCCCCTTGAACCCCTCCTCCCCCTCACCTCCCCCCAACCCACCTCCTCCCCCTCCCCAGGCTCCCAGCCGCCCTCCCCCTCCACTCCGCTCCCCTCCCCCTCCTCCCCCTCCCCTCTCTGCTTCTGGCGTTCCCCTCCTCCTCGGCCTCCCCACCGTCAGCCGCTTCCAGGCCCTACGGGATCTCTTCAGCTGGCACTGGCTGCCCAGCTCCGGCGTCCAGCCCTGCTGGGCCCTCGTCTGCACGTGTTGCCACTGTGGGGGAGAGGTACGTATATTACCACCACGGTCACACATCTGGCACATCATTCAAACATGTCCTGTGGCCTCGCAGGCCATTGGCCCACAGGCACATGCCCCATCACTCATCGTCCCTTTGGGCCTGCTATTCCCACTGCACCCACGCCACAAAGCGGGGGTATCTGACTCGCAGCTAACGGGCCTTCTTGCAGAGGTCCTTGACCTGTGGGTAAAGCAACGTGTGGGAACATTAGGGACAAACATCCATGGCTAGCCGGTGCTACACCACACACCTACCTGGGTGCAGCAGGTGGCTGCCCCTACTGTGTGCTGTGTGTCAACTACTAGCTATTGTCCCTGCCACACACATGTGTGCGTTGCGGCTGTGCATGTCCGGGTTGGCGGTGCTTGCCTTTGAGGTAAATGAAGACTATGGTAGTTGGCTCGAGTGTTAAGGCAATGACAGAATTTATTTATGAGGTAAATCAAAATGCACACAGATTCACTTGGTAACAACTTAGGATGTCTTCTCCAGGATTTTATATTAAAAATAACAATACAACTGAAAGCTTATGCAAGTAGCTTGTAAAGTCCATTAAACAACGGAAAGTCTTTCTCTCAGCCACTGCTGACAAACCTGCTCAGCAGTGCTGGTGTAGAGCAAATCAAAAATAAAAGCTTCTTCACAAAACAGTTTTTCTTTTCACATTCAAAGAACTTTTATATCCAACGTGTGCACAGCCTGAGCTGTGCTCTCCTTTGATGTCAGCTGGCTAACAAGCTTCAATCAACAGCTTTTCTTCTTCTCTGCGCAAGTAATTCACGTCCCCAAAAACCTTCTTTCTTTCCACACAAACTTTCTGGTGTGTCAATTACTAGAACGTTTCCTTTTTATGTTTGTTCCCACTTTCAGGATTTCTCTGTGCTAGCAACTTTGCATAAAGAACAGTCCATGAAAGTATCGTCTTCTTCTGTAATTATATCTTGTTCTTCTATTTGCATAGGTTCTATATCAGGGTCTGGATCAGAGGACTTTACTAACAGACCTCCATTAGGACAGGAACTGTTTCTAAGCACTTTGCCTTGCTCTAGGTTCATGCCTGAGTTAAAGCTGGCATTAGGCTGTCCTCTTAGATACTCTGGCCAGTATGCATGTGAGCTTTTATGACCTGTCCTCTAGTCTGTATTCCTGGACCTCAGGGCATCTGCTCCATACCTCTTCCAAAAGGTATTCGTGTTCCTTCTCCTTCAGCTGCTTTAGTCCTCTTACTGGCTGCTGCTTTAGGGTTCCTATCTGAAGTTCTCCATACCTCTGGATTTCTCAAATCCCTTGAAGCTGGCTTCTCACAGGAATCTCTCCAAGAACACAAATCTCTCTGAGCTCCTCTCTCCTTCTCCTTCTTCTTCCCCTTCTCCTTCCTCCTTTCCTTCCCTCTTTCTGAATATTCTGTTCTAGTTTTAAAGTTCCCAGTTTCCAACCCCTCCCTTTCACTCCTCAGGTGTTGGTGGTCAAACTCCCTCCTGGCAGCTGAGTAATTAGGAGTGACATAAGGGTTTCTCAATCTGGGCTTATACTCCTTCACCTCATCTCCACTAGGGGCTTTCTGCAGGCCATTGCAGCCTGGAATAACCTGTCTTTTAGGAAAACATGCAGTTTTATTCCTGTGACCTGCCAAAACAGGTCCCTTGATTAGGGTAAATTCCCTTCCTTTGTCACTATTCTCTGGGCTCTGATAAGCTTCCTTATCACATACCCCCCTGCTTAAGTTATTACGGGCTGGCTGAAGTTGTGGAGAATCCTCCCTACAGTCCATCGTACGTGAGAGGGCATCAGCGTTCTGGTGTAATTTCCCAGCTCGATGTTCTACTTTAAAATCGAATGCCTGTAGGGCCATGTACCAGCGGGTCAACCTTGCGTTGTGATTCTTCATTTGTTGTAACCATTTTAAGGGAGCATGGTCAGTAACCAACAGGAACTTCCTTCCTGTTAGATAAAACCATAACACTTCCGCTGCCCACTTTATAGCCAAGTATTCCTTTTCTATGGTAGAATATTTCTGTTCGGCCGGTGACAATTTTCTGCTAAGATACATCACTGGATGTTCATTCCCCTCATGACTTTGGGATAACACGGCTCCTAACCCTACATCCGACATGTCCGTCTGCACCAGGAAAGGTTTTCTGAAGTCCACACCACTCAGCACTGGACTGGTGCACAATTTCTCTTTCAATAGTATAAATGCTTTCTCATCTTCGGGAGTCCATTGTAGTTGGTTTGGGCAATTCTTTCTTAGCATATCTGTGAATACTGCACTTTCTTCTGCAAACCGTGGTATAAATCTTCGGTAATAACCAATAAGTCCCAAAAAACTTCTTAAATGTTTCTTAGTGGTTGGTGGAGGAAAATTCCTGATACTGTCTACTTTATTGATCAGGAGGTTAATTTTTCCCTTTCCCACCAGGTGACCTAAGTATTTTACCTCCTTCTTTGCAAAAGCACATTTCTTTGGATTTAAGGTATTACCAGCTTGCTTCATGGAGGACAGAACAGCTCCGATTCTCACCAGATGTTCCGCCCAATTGTTGCTATGAATAATAACATCATCCATGTACGCAAAGGCATATTCCTGATGGGGGCGAAGTACCTAGTCTACTAACCTCTGGCTGGTAGCTGCCGCCCCATGCAGTCCGAAAGGCATCCTCTTGAATTGGAAAAGTCCCACGGGAGTACAAAAGGTGGTCTTTGGCCTAGACTCCTTTGTGAAAGGGATTTGCCAATAACCTTTCATCATATCAAGAGTGGTTAAATATTGGGCCTGTCCTAACTGGTCTAATAGCTCTTCAATCCTTGGCATCGGGCATGCATCAAAAACGGATATTGCATTCACTTGCTGGAAATCGATACAAAATCTTAAAGAGCCGTCGGGTTTTGGCACCAAGACTATGGAGCTATTCCAGGGGCTCTTAGATTCCTCTATAACGCCCATATCCAACATTTCCTGGACTTGTGCCACTACCTCCTGTTTCTTTGCTTCAGGCAAACGATAAGGCCTCTGCCTAATTAACTTCCCAGGTGGAGTTATAATTTCATGCGCCACAAGTGAGTCTCCCCGGGTACCGGAGTCAACACATGTGGAAATTTTTCCAGTAATCTTGTTAATTCCTCACGCTGTACTAGTGACAGGTCTTCACCTATTTGCGGCTCTGGGCTTTCTTTGCACTCAGAAACTTGAGGCCCCAAGTCTTCTTCTTCAGGCATTTCCCTTCTGCCCTCGCAGGTGGCAGCTAGGCTCTTCACCTTCATGCCATCAGTTGAACCAAAACCCCTGGTTCTGTGTTCAGAGCTGGATAAAGCTGTGACTTCCTCCAATGGTGGAAAACCCACTCTCTCACATATTAATTGGGCGATCCGATCTCCTGTTCTTACGGGATAATCCTCTTGTCCAAAGTTAAACAACAGTACTTTGACATTTCCCCTATAGTCGGGATCGATAACTCCAGCTCCCACATCTATGAAATGCTTCAGGGCCAACCCCGATCGTGAGGCTGTTCGCACGTAGCACCCAATTGGTATCTCAACTTGGAGTCCAGTGTCCACGAGGGCTTTTCCTTGGCTAGGTATTGTCACACTTTCCACGCTACACAGGTCAAACCCAGCAGCTTGAGGGGATGCCCGCTTGGGAGCTTGGGCCTTCTCTGTGTCCCTACAAAATTTTAAGGTGAAAATCTGCTTACTGGAAAGCTTGGCTTCCGGGGGTTTCTTAACCACCTTCTCAACTGGCTTCTGAGGATTTTCGAATAAGGGACCGGGGGCCACTACCATCATTCCATCCCCCTTATTCTTCTGCCCTAGTCCTTCCACTAAACCTTGTTTAAACTGTGGCCAGTCCCTTCCTAAGACTAAATCAAAAGGAAGTTTGGGAACTACTGCTAAAGGGATTTCCTTCTGCACCCCCAAGCCCTTAACTAACAGCTTGTATGTGGGATACAATGAGGCGGCTCCATGAATGCATCTAATGCGTACATTACTCTCAAGGCTTCTATGCTCAAATTTTTCTTGGGCCTCTATTTTCTTGCAAAGCCTTCTAGATAGCATACTTTGGTCTGCACCAGAGTCTAAAAGAGCACGTGTGGTAATCCCTTGTACATCAACCAACAAAAGGAAACCTTCTTCAGGCTGTTTTAAGCTAGCACCCATTAGATTAGTGCGAAACTGGCATGCCTTATGCAAGTGTCCCCACTTTCCACACTGGAAACACTTTTTCTTAGCCCATTTCATAACCTGGGTAGGCACAGTATTACTTTCAGAAACAACATCCTTTCCAATCCTCTTTTCTGATACAGCACAGCTTACCTCAGCACCAACTCTCAGAGGGCCACCCATTTTCTGACAAGCCTGTGCGGCTTCCATAAACCGTTCAGATAAAAGGGTTGCCTCTCCCATGCTTTGTTAATTTTGCTGGATGAGAAAGGTTTGTAAATCTTTTGGGACTGCTGACATAAATTGTTCTAGCATGATAGTGTCCAAAATCATTTCTATACTCTTTCCTTCAGGAGCTAGCCATTTCAGAGCTAGTCCTCTGATTCTCTGACTCAGAGCTTTTGGCATCTCGCCAACTCTCAACACAGTAGCCCTAAACATTCGCCTATACACAGTAACAGTCAGCCCTAGGCGATCTCTTATGGCACTCTTAACAGCTTTATAATTTAAGGCTTGGGCTGCCGGCATGGCTCTATTGGTGGCAAGCGCCTCCCTAGTTAATGAAGTTGCCAGCCTTACTGCCCACTGGGTCTCTGGCCAAGCTAGTGCCTGAGCCACTCTTTCGAAAGATTCTAGGAAATCATCTACATTATCTTCAGGTGTGAGTTTCCCAAAACTGAATGCCCCAATACCCTGACAGAGTCCCACATGGGGAGTAACAGGTGCCACTGTTGGTGTTGATTCCGCTCTTCCTTGGCTGTGCAGTGCAATTAACGCCTCAACTAGATCAAGCACTGGCTTCTGCTGCTCCCTCAGGGCAGTGATTGCTGCGTCCTGAGCCTGCTGTGCGGTCTCCTGCTGCCGGGCAAATTGAGCTGCCATCCAGCTCACCAGTTCCTTGGGATTCATTCTTTAGTATCCTGTAAGAAACAAAAAGAAAAACACACAAAGGGCGGCACCCTACAAACAGGTTTTTTTTTCAAATGCCTCTGTATATACACTTTCTTATCCACCACTGGTCATGCCCAGGTACTTTTACCTTATACCAGTGAGGATTCTGGCTCATACAGGATCTTTTCCCCGGAACTGCTCCTGGATCAGCCTCTTTATTCTTCCAGACCTTCAGAGAAATTCCTCTTTCAACCTCCTGGCTTGAAAGTTTTTGCAGTTGTAAATCCTTTTTGAATTCCTGGTATCCTTGATGTAAAAGTAATCCAAGAACTACGCCACTGTCACGCCCATAGCCCCTTACATATGTATGGAGGGGCGTGCTTGTTATATAGGATTCGCCATTTTGGCAATGTTCCAGACTGACTATCTTGCAAAGGATTATGGTAATGGTAGTCCAGTCATGCGGTGCTTGCCTTTGAGGTAAATGAAGACTATGGTAGTTGGCTCGAGTGTTAAGGCAATGACAGAATTTATTTATGAGGTAAATCAAAATGCACACAGATTCACTTGGTAACACCTTAGGATGTTTTCTCTAGGATTTTATATTCAAAATAACAATACAACTGAAAGCTTATGCAAGTAGCTTGTAAAGTCCATTAAACAACGGAAAGTCTTTCTCTCAGCCACTGCTGACAAACCTGCTCAGCAGTGCTGGTGTAGAGCAAATCAAAAATAAAAGCTTCTTCACAAAACAGCTTTTCTTTTCACATTCAAAGAACTTTTTATATCCAACGTGTGCACAGCCTGAGCTGTGCTCTGCTTTGATGTCAGCTAGCTAACAAGCTTCAATCAACAGCTTTTCTCCTTCTCTGCACAAGTAATTCACGTCCCCAAAAACCTTCTTTCTTTCCACACAAACTTTCTGGTGTGTCAGTTACTAGAACGTTTCCTTTTTATGTTTGATCCCACTTTCAGGATTTCTCTGTGCTAGCAACTTTTCAAAAAGAACAGTCCATGAAAGTATCGTCTTCCTCTGTAATTATATCTTCTTCTTCTATTTGCATAGGTTCTATATCGGGGTATGGATCAGAGGGCTTTACTAACTGACCTCCATTAGGACAGGAACTGTTTCTAAGCACTTTGCCTTGCTCTAGGTTAGACAAACGTCCCAAGTTCATACCTGAGTTAAAGCTGGCATTAGGCTGTCCTCTTAGATACTCTGGCCAGTATGCATGTGAGCTTTTATGACCTGTCCTCCAGTCTGTATTCCTGGACCTCAGAGCATCTGCTCCATGCCTCTTCCAAAAGGTATTGGTGTTCCTTCTCCCTTCAGCTGCTTCGGTCCTCTTACCAGCTGCTGCTTTAGGGTTCCTATCTGAAGTTCTCCAAACCTCTGGATTTCTCTAATCCCTTGAAGCTGGCTTCTCACAGGAATCTCTCCAAGAACACAAATCTCTCTGAGCTCCTCTCTCCTTCTCCTTCTTCTTCCTCTTCTCCTTCCTCCTTTCCTTCCCTCTTTCTGAATATTCTGTTCTAGTTTTAAAGTTCCCAGTTTCCAACCCCTCCCTTTCACTCCTCAGGTGTTGGTGGTCAAACTCCCTCCTGGCAGCTGAGTAATTAGGAGTGACGTAAGGGTTTCTCAATCTGGGTTTATACTCCTTCACCTCATCTCCACTAGGGGCTTTCTGCAGGCCATTGCAGCCTGGAATAACCTGTCTTTTAGGAAACCATGCAGTTTTATTCCTGTGACCTGCCAAAACAGGTCCCTTGATTAGGGTAAATTCCCTTCCTTTGTCACTATTCTCTGGGCTCTGATAAGCTTCCTTATCACACATAGGTATGTACAGGAATACCACATGGTTGCATGATAGAATTTGAAAGGGCAGGGGTGAGGAGGTGGAGACAGAGGGCTAAGTACTACGGTGGTAGGGAAAAATGTTCAAGGAAGAGATGAGTTTTTAACTTCTTTCGGAACTCGGAGTGGTCAGAACAGTTTCGCAGTTCGTGAGGAAGGGCATTCCATAAGGATGGGGCATAGAGGGAGAAAGCCCTGTTATTAGTAGATTGTTTGCTATATATCTTATTTGTAGGGATGGTCAGTAGGTTTTTGGTAATGGAGCGGCGTGTTCTTGTGTTATTGGTGGAGGGAAGGAGTAGGGAGAGACATGGAGCAGACTCATTGGAGATGATTTTATGAGTAAGGGTAAGTACCTTGAATTTCACTCGGTATTGAATGGGGAGCCAGTGGAGATCATAGAGGACTGGTGTGATGTGGGATCGTCTGGGGTTGTTGGTTATAAGCCAAGCTATCGTGTTCTGGGCCAGTTGGAGCGGTTGTATGCTGTTTTTGGGAAGGCCATGGTAGATATGGTTACAATAATCAAGAGAGGGGATTGTAAGAGCCTGACAGACAGTACGAAAAGAGTCAGGGCTTAAGAGAGGTTTGAGGTTCCTAAGGGTACATAACTTTGCGTATATTGAATTAGTGGTTCTTTTTATCTGGTCAGTGAAGGAGAGGTTCTGATCAAGGATAATACCAAGATATTTCACTTGGTTTTTTATGGTGAGTGAGAGATCACCAATAGCAAGGGTTAGAGGTGGGGTGTAAGAGGCATTGGAGAAAACTTGAAGGACCTCAGTTTTGGATTGATTAATTAGGAGGTTGTGCTGGGAGAGCCAAGATTTTAGGCTAGTGAGGCATTCACTTAGCTTAGTAAAATTGGGGTTTGTAAGGTTAAATGGGGTGAAGCACATCATGTTGTCCGCATATAATTGGTAATGAATTCCATAGCTTTGGAAAATCTTGCAGACAGGTTGGAGGAAGATGTTAAATAGAAGAGCAGATAGACTGGATCCTTGGGGGACACCTTGTTTTAGGATAAATGGAAGGGAAGTATCATTTCCAATACGGATCTGTTGTGTTCTATGATCTAAGTAGGAGCGGAACCAGCTTAGGGTTGTGCCTCTCAGTCCTATTTCATGGAGTCTGTTTAGGAGTTGATGGTGGGGAAGGGAGTCAAAATCAGCGGATAAGTCAAGGAATATGAGTTGTGGTGATGAGGCTACTGACAAGCAGAGAAAAAGGGCTGCTTTTAAAACTTTTTCTTCTGAGATAGAGCATGGCTCAGACAGGCATTCATTGAAATCAGCACCTAGAGAGAAAAGCCACAGGATTGAGTGTGCTGAGTACAAGCCACACCCTGCCTCCATGGCAACACAGAGTGCAAAGGAGAAACACCTGGGGAGGAGGGGCAAGGAAACGGGCTTCACACTCAAACATTTAACCTCTCAGAATCAAAGGCAGAGGGAGTTGGAGTTAGAGTTGGGCTTGGAACAGAAGCAGAGGTCAGAGCGTGAGCAGGATAAGGAGAAAGAAAGAGAAAGACTGAGGAGTCTGACCAGAGGCTTTGGAGCACGGCAGAGAAAGGCAGACCTTCAGCACAGAAGGGGTTGGAACAGAAGCTCTCCTAGCAGAGACAGCTGTACAGAGTTTGCAAACCTTGGTGAAGGTAGGAAACCAAACTCTGGGAGAATTGTGGAATATAGTTCAGATAGCAGTGAAGCTACTGAGGATTCAGAAGGGGAGGTTTATCCCTCTAGAAAGCCTGAAAGGAAATCTGTTCCTAGAAGCCAGGGAAGACAGCATGTGAGTATCTTGCCCAGAGAGATAAAGCCGTGCAGCTCACATAGAAAACCTGAAGGGAGAAAAGGGAATCCCTGGGAGAAACTGTTTAAGCTAATGCAGCAGTTAAAACCTGATTATGCAAATAAAGACCCAGAGCTGTTTCAGAGTGAATGTGAAGATATGGAAACGGACTTAACTGGATTGGAGGAAGATACAGAGTCTCCAATGGATTGCTCAACAGCCTATGTTTCATAGGAGAAAGGCTGACTTGCTAGCTAAAGAGAATATTGCAGAACTGTGATAAATGCTCTGAGGTTTCTGAACCCTGAAAGCTAAAGGGAAAGGATTACAACTGTGTTTTGTTTTGAAGCATTAGTTCCTGTATGCTGAAGAAAGCTATATGAGTTCCTTATTGTTTCTGTTATTGCTTGTTCATATTCTGAAGAAGATTTGCTTTACAAAAGTTTGATGATAAAAGAGAAAATTAATAAATTTCCTGTGTATTGCCTAAAACTACTCGGACTGCTTACTGACCACAACTACAAAAGTCCCAGCAGCATTTGCTCTGGTAATAAGCAAGAACAGTTGGCACGCGGCCCCTTCTAGGCGACCGCCTAGACAGGGTGCAGCGCCACAGAGTAGACATCCTTGGGTAGGATTCTGGGTGTAAAGGTACAAGGAATCTAGAAGGGAGGTAAGGAGGGTTTCAACTCCATGGTTCTTTTTGAAACCATGTTGGAATAAATCTAGGGGGGAGTGATCATCAGTATAATTCTGAAGTTGGGTTTGGACTAGCTTCTCTGTTATCTTTGCAAGGAAGGGGATACTAGAGATGGGTCTGTGGGAAGTGGGGGAAGTGGGATCAAGTTTTGTTCCTTTTAGGATTGGACGGATTGTGGCACATTTAAGAGAAGGTGGTACAGAACCAGTTAGGAGGGAGGATTGTACCATGTGCAGGATGTAGGGGCTGATGGAACTTCTGGTAGATTTGATCCAGGGGACAGGGCAGGGATCAAGGGCAGAGGTAGAGGCATTTAGATCTTTGATAACATTAGTTATGTTTTCTAGTGTGAGGGCTTCAAATTAATTCCATGTGTTTAAGAGGGTTGGCTCATGTGGTTGGGTGCTGCAGTCATTAATAGGTTGGGGGTTATCGGTTGAGGGGGGCGGGAGGAATTTAGAGATCAGGTAGTCAGCTATAGTTTGTGCAGTTATTTTTGGTGGCTGGTCCTGATGTAAGGGTTCATTTATTAATGATTTGGCAATGGAGAAAAGCTCTCTGGGTTTATTAAGTGACCGTTATATTATATTCTCTTTTATGGTTGAGGGTTTCGGAGCAGTAGGCTTGGAGTTTATTTGTGTAAGCGGTATGTGCGTTAGGGTCTCGAGAGCGTCTCCATTTATGTTCAAGACGTCTAAGCTCTCATTTGAGGTTTCTCAGTTTTGTAGAGAACCAGGGGGCTCTTCTGCGGTGCTTTTGAGGAAATTGTTTAGGTGGGAGTAGAGAAGCTAACACCAGGATGGATAATAGACCTCTGTAATGAGGCCTGGGGCATCCTGGGGATTTGGCACATCTGTGAAACTTAAACAGGAGCAGGTACCTTAGCAACAGGATGGATAGTAGACCTCTGTAATGTGGCCTGGGACATCCTGGGGATAGGGCACATCTGTGAAACTGCAAAAGGAGCAGGTACCATAGCACTGGGATGGATAATAAACCTCTGTAATGGGTTCTGCGGCCCCCTGGGGACGGGGCAGATCTGTAAACATCGACAGGGGCTCCTACATTGATCCCATTTGGACACACGACCACCTGCTTTTCCCTTGCTGTGCGTGTCTGATATGTGTGTTGGTTACCAGCTATTTTTTTAAAGTCCTAGGTTTGGGTGCCTGTCTCTATGCACTTACCTCATGTGGGTAGTCAGAACCTCTATTATATCGCCTGGTGAGGCTCACCCAGGCCCTCCTCACTCTGGTGAGGTCATGCCTATGGGAGGAGCCAGGAAACAGGCACTCCTGGCGGAGGCATATCAGCTCTGCAAGCAGGTACAGGTCTGCATGAGTAAATGCAGGCTTTCTGGACCTGGAAGCTATCTTGTCTGCTGTATGTGATCAGACCTCTTATGACACAGTAAAAATGCACCTGTGCAGTGCGCGCATAGCAACGCACGTACCCCCACGGGTAGCAACGTGTGTACCTCGGTTTGCAACGCATATTAGTCTATTTGTTTATGTTACAGGTATCCTTTTATATATCTGACTACGACTGGTCTTTCTGTTTGGGACATGCCCTATACCCATCTTCTTCCCATTGTGGTATCCCCTCCTGGGATTTGAACTCCCAATGCAATGTAGTCTGACATATTGCCTAACCACTGCACTACACTTACCACGTTATATTGCTCTGACGGACCATGTTCTTGTGGGCATTGAGGCCTGACGTTACAGTTTGTCAGGCTTTCAGCCATCTGGGCCTCAGGCGCGTTATGCAAACATTGATTACTGTGCCTTGGAGCGCGCCTTATGCAACAGTACGCTAAGGAGCATGTCCTGGGACTCCTCAGCCCTAATGGCACGTTGTACGGTTCCTTCTATGGTATATTGGCGCGTTCGAGGGTTCCTTCTATGGTATATTGTGCTACGGTGCCTTAGTAGGCGCCTTACTGGGTGCCATATTGTACGGTGCCGTATAGGATGCTCGTCAGGTATCTTGTGAGGCGCCTTCTATGGCACCTTATTGGGGTCCCTAGGCAGGGCACCGTATTGGGCACACCTGGACAGGTCATCTTCGTGGGCTCCCTGGGATATTTTGCCATTGTTTATAAGGGCATAACAATGTTATGGTGCCCTAGGTTACTTTGCCCTGTGGCCTGCAAGGTGCCTCAGGCTGACATGCATTACCTATGGCCAGAGATACTAGTGTCACCCTAACACTGGATTGGCATGGGTTACTGGCACTGCACAGGTGATTGGGGGTGAGGGCTGGAGGCTCCTGGACGGGCCATATCTGTGGCCAGACCATGTGTCTGCCAGTACTGTTGACAAACATGTTGTGGGCAACTGTACCACAGCGCAGGGTGTGGGCAATGTAAAGTACAGGGAGTACAGTGGGTGGCAGATGGTGGGAATACATGTCCCCCAGGGGAGGCGGGGGTGCCAGGATGGTTACAATGATGGGTGGACAGAGATGTGGTGGTACCATGCAGCTGAGACACAGGCGAGGCAGACAACATAGAGGAACAATGCAGGACAGGGTCATAGTGCATGACCTGTGGTGGCAGCCTGCACAGGCAGTCAGGACTCTACACAGCTGACAGACGCAGATAACCAGACCAGAGGAATGTCGGCCACTGTGGAGAGTCTATTATGGGCTGGCAGCACATATCTTCAAAAATATGAGTGTTAGAGGCATGCAAGATATCTGAGTTTGACACGCATGGGAGGAGGGAACAATAGGGGATCGAACCCATGGACACAGTTTGGAACATCATTGTATGAACCAGTGGGCTATACCTCTATGGCCTGCTGTACAGCAATGCCTGGGTACAGAGGAACTACAGGTCATCGCATAGACCATCTGCTCTGTGCACCAGGTTATGGTAACCGCACCAGCACCTATAATGCATTGCACATGAGGAACAGTGGTCTACAGCAGATCACCAAATGGGAGCTGCACTTCTCTGTTACCGCAGCCTGGTAAGTTGATATAAAACCCTCCCACACCGAGGAAGTTTCTCCAGGGCCATGAGCCCATGAGGGAAGGATTATGACAGCCGTTATAGTTGGTGATTCGATCATTAGGCATGTAGATAGCTGGGTGGCTGGTGGACGTGAGGATCGCCTGGTAACATGCCTGCCTGGTGCGAAGGTGAAGGACCTCACGCGCCACCTAGATAAGGTCTTAGATAATGCCGGGGAGGAGTCTGCTGTCTTGGTACATGTCGGTACCAATGGCATAGGAAAATGTGGTAGGGAGGTTCTGGAGGCTAAATTTAGGCTTTTAGGTAGGAAGTTGAAATCCTGAACTTCCAGGGTAGCGTTCTCCAAAATGCTTCCCATTCCACGCACTGGACCCAAAAGGCAGGCAGAGCTCTGGAGTCTCAATGCATGGATGAGACAATGGTGCAGAGATGAGGGTTTTGGATTTGTTAGGAACTGGGGAACATTCTGGAGAAAGGAGGGGCTCTTCCGAAGGGATGGGCTTCACCTTAACCAGGATGGACCCAGGCTGCTGGCATTAACCTTTAAAAAGGAGATAGAGCAGCTTTTAAACTAGACAATAGGGGAAAGCCGACAGTCGCCCAAGAGCGGATGGTTCGGAAGAATGTATCCTTGAAGGATACTACCAAAAGCAGAGAGGTTCCAAAAAAGAATAAAGTAGCCCAAATGCCCTTGAGTATGAAGCAGACAGAGCTTAAAGATCCCAAATTACCCATGACTACCAATAGCCATATTAATATGAATAAAATACAGTCTCTAAAATGCTTGTATGCAAATGCTAGAAGTCTAAAAAAATAAGATGGGAGAGTTAGAATATATAGCACTAAATGAGAGGTTAGATATGATTGGAATATCAGAGACATGGTGGAAGGAGGACAACCAGTGGGACACTGTGATATCTGGGTACAAACTATATCGTAATGATAGAGCTGATCAAATTGGTGGAGGGGTTGCGCTCTATGTTAGAGAGGACATTGAGTCAGAAAGGATTAAAGTTTTGCAGGAAACAAAATTTGCTGTAGAATCTCTATGGATTGAAATTCCATGTAAAAAGGGGAAGGCGATGGCAGTGGGGGTGTACTATCGACCGCCTGGCCAGAATGAACAAATGGATGATGAAATGCTCAAAGAAATCAAGGAAGCTAACAAAAGTTATAGCGCAGTAATAATAATGGGTGATTTCAATTACCCCAGTATCGACTGGGTCAGTGTCACGGCAGGACATGCTAGGGAGATAAAGTTCCTAGATGAAATAAATGACTGCTTCTTGGAGCAGTTGGTTCATGAACCGACCAGAGGGGAAGCCATATTAGACCTAATCCTTAGTGGAACACCGGATCTAGTGCAAGAGATAAGGGTGTTGGGTCCACTTGGCAATAGTGATCATAGCATAATCGCATTTGATTTAATTAGTGGAGGAGGGATAGTAAGGAAATCCACAGTACTACCTTTTAACTTTTGAAATAGAGACTATGATAAAATGAGGAAAGAGGTGTTATAATATCCTTTGTTGTATTCTCCATTTCTTTCCTTATGATTCCTAGAATTCTATTTGCTTTCTTGGCTGCCACTGAACACTGGGTGGAGGGTTTCAACATATTATCCACGATGACACCCAAATCTTGGTGGTGGTTCCTAATGTGGAATCTTGCATCATATAAGCATAGTTTGGGTTGTTCTTTCCTAGGTGCATAACTTTGCACTTGTCCACATTAAATTTCATCTGCCATTTTGATGCCCAGTCTTCTAATTTATCAAGATCCTCTTGCAATTTTCCACAATCCTCTTGGGTTTTAGCAACTTTAAATAGTTTTGTGTCATCTGCAAATTTGATAACCTCACTCGTTATTCCACTTTCCAGGTCATTTATGAATATGTCAAAAAGCAGCGGACCCAGCACAGATCCCTGGGTTACACCACTATTCACCTTTCTCCATTGGGAAAATTGGCCATTTAGCCCAACCCTCTGCTTTCTATCTTTTAACCAGTCCTTGATCCACAGTAGTACACTGCCTCCTATCCCATGACTCTTTAGTTTTGCCAAAAGTCTCTGATGAGGGACCTTGTCAAAGGCTTTCTGAAAGTCCAGATACACTATATCAACCGACTCACCTTTGTCCTCCTGTTTATTCAAAAAAACATAACAGATTAGTAAGACAAGATCTTCCTTTTCTAAAGCCATGTTGGCTGTCTCCCATTAGGCCATGACTATCTACATGCTGAGTAATTTTATTCTTTATGATGGTTTCTACCATTTTTCCCGGTACTGACGTGAGGCTCACTGGTCTGTAGTTTCCCGGATCACCCGTGGAAGCCTTTTTAAAAATTGGTGTTACATTGGCGATCCTCCAATCTTCACGTATTACTTTGTCCATGCACTCATTAAGAGGCATGTTTAACATCAGTTTGTGAATGCTAACATTATGCAACTGTTAATACATCTGTGGCCTCTTGTGGATATGTTGCCCTGCACAGAGTCTCACGACATGGCCCAACACCCCCCTGAGGCTGCCCCTGCATGTGCTGGGTTGTTAGCTTTTCCTGGACTACATATCTCAGACGTACCTGCCAGTGGTTGCGCTGTGTCCAGCGCTGGGGACAGTCCATGCAGGTATATTGGCCCCAGTCATTCGGCCAGCTGCTGCTCCAGGGGGGTCAGGGCAGGTACGATGGCTCCACCCTCACCAGTGCCCATCGCATGCTGTCTCTCCTCCGTCATGTGGGCACGGACTCCACGCTTTATATCATTAAATCTTTTCCTGAGGCTTTCCAGGTCCCGGTGTGGGCCACCAGCCTCAGCCACAGCCTCCCAGACATCCTCCCACACCGTGGTCCGTGTGCTCAATGGTGTTCTGCTGCTGAGGTGCCCATACAGTACGTCATAGTTCGCAAGCACACTGGCCAGCAGGATGTCGTTTTCCTGCTGGCTGAATCGCAGGGCCTTTTTCTGGTCTCCACAGGCACCGGCTTCCTCCTTCTCTTGCCACCTGATGGCCTTTCAGGCTGGTCCTGTGTGGGCTGGGACACCCCCGATGGCCCTGCCACCTACACCTCTGCCTCATGCATCCCCCCCCACCTCTAGGGACTCCTGACTCGGTGTTCCCCCCACTTTGCTCGCCAGTTGTCTTGTCGCCCTGCATATTGTTACTCTCTTTCTCCTCTCTTTGCCTGTCACACATCACTCCGTCCTCCTACTCCTGTCTCGCCTACTATACACCCTCAGTCTTCTGCGCATGTGCGACGCGCTTTATACATGCGCAGGGTGTGGTCTTGCATGCGTTGTGCATGCGCAACACGTGGTTCCACATGCATAGGGCGCTGTCTTGCTGCGTAGTGCATGTGCAACGCATGCACGGCCACATGCATTTGCGCATGCATATGGCGCAGTTTCGTGTGCATTCTGCATGTGCAGGGTGCGTATGACCGCACTGTGTGCATGCGCAGCCAGACCACGCCCTATGCATGTGGAACGTAAGCAGAACCATGCCATGCGCATGCGCAACACACGTCACACATGCGTAATTTGCATGGTTAATGGGATGCGCTAATGGTGTATTCTTTATTCGCCCATCTCGACGTGCGCTACACACGATACACTGACATAGAGTGTTTTACGCACACAGGGCGTGGAACGCATTGATACGCCGCTGCTGGTGTGCGCTGCTACATGTACAAGTGTGTTGTGTTTATTCAGATCATTTGCCACTCCCCACACCATATTTAGCGTGTGTCTTTGCTCTATCTGATGTCCATGATGGCTCACATTGTGTTTGCTGCTTGTGCGATCCAGGCGTTGGATGGTGAGGTGGAGCTGCGGTTGCCTAAGGAGGGAGATGGTGTCCATGGGGGTGTGGCAAAGGGCATGGGTGCAGTCCCGCTGCAACACAGACCTGCAGCTGTGGAGGCTGCACAGGCCAGGGTTGTGCCAGCATGGCGCCATAGGCGTGCAGAGGTGCGCCCTCACCAGCCTCACCTCTACAGGCCCAGGGCCATGCTCTGGGACATGCGTGAGGACCAGGTCATCTCCCTCTACTGTCTGAGCACAGGGGCTATTAGGGAGCTCTTTGAGGATCTAAGACCTGACCTCGAGCCCCAGACTGGCCGGTCACATGCCATACCGGCTTTGGTCAAGCTCCTGGGTGCCCTACATTTCTTTGCCTCTGGCTGTTTCCAGTCATCGGTGGCCACAGTGGGTGTGATGAGCTGGCCCACCTTCTCACGCTGGCTCCACCAGGTACTGCAGGCCATGGTCAGCCGGGTAAGGAATTACATTGCAATTCCTAACAATAGGCAACAGTGGGGGGCCCTGAACCTGGCCTTTGAGCAAATTGCAGGGATAGCACATGTGATGGGAGCAATTGATTGCACACATGTTGCCCTGGTCCCACCCAGAGACAGGGAGGCAGTGTTCCGCAACTGCAAACACTACCTTTCCCTGAATGTGCAGGTTGTATGTGATGCAAATATACGTATTCTGAATGTGGTTCCTAAGTTTCCAGGGTCCACCTATGACTCCTATATCCTGCATCACTTGGCAGTATTCGACCAATTTGAGAGTGGACAATATGAGGACTGTGTCCTGTTGAGTGGGTATTTCTCATCTCTAATGTGCACATGGTGTTCCTGTGTCCTGGGGTGCTCGTCAACTCTCACGGATGGGCCAGGGTCACCTGTGGTTTGCTGTGAGACCTTTCTGACTGCATATCCCCTGTGACACACATGACATGCCCTGATGCAAATCTGATTCATTTTCTGGGAACATTCAGGACACTGGCCGTCAGGCAGTAGCATATCACTGCCCAGCCATTGTGTGATTTACTGGGTCCCATTGGCAATTATTACCTCTACATCCCTTGCTTTGTGTTGTGGTGGTGGAGCGCTGACCATGTTTGGAGCTGTGCCCACTATCACACCATGTCACTGTCTCCGGGGACGTGTTCACATACCTTTGTGGGTTTCTACATATGTCTACCATGGGTAGTCTGGGTGTCTCTGTACACATGCATTTTCCATTGGTGTTTGGTACTGCTGCTCTGTTGCACGGGCCTTTTAGACAGAGAACCTATGGGCACATATGGTGTGTTCATTATATGGTGGTGTGCAACACCTTTCGGTTGACAACTATGGCTCCCAGCCTCAGACTAACCGAATACGCACATGTACATTTGTCTGCCTTTGTGGTGTGTCCCTAGTTGTGTGTGTGCAATAACTTCGGGGGGGGGGGGTAGATTTGCTTCCTAATTTTTTCCTGCAGTAATGTGTGTTGGGGGCCCATTCACCTCTCACCATTTTGACCAATTTACGTTGTTAGATTTGTGTTGACACGTTACAACACACATGTATGCTTCATGTATATTTATTTATATATTTATTTATTTATTTAACTTCTTTTATATACCGTGCTATTACATATCAGTGCGGTGTACATTGAACAGAACAATATACTGTGCGGACGAGCCGCATAGTGTTTACATTGAACAGGGATTAAAACTTGGATTTAAAAAGGGGTAACATTTCTATAGCTTATTTACAATGTTGTCCATGTTTTCAGGCTATATTCTATTTAGAGCTGATCATGTTGGGTTGGCTATTCCTTGTCTTGCTGGGTATGTTGTTGGGAGGCTCTGAATGTTTGATGTTAGTGCTCGTTGGTTGGTTTCTTTAGCCAGTTTCAGGGTAGTGTCTTATGAAGAAATGATGTTTTAGAGCCTTCCTGAATTGAGTTAGGATAATGATGACTCGCATGTCTGTAGGGAGGGCATTCCAGGCTCTGGGTGCGTATATCATGAAGGCTCTATTGGATGTTGCCTTTGTGCACTTTGTCATTTCTTTTGGGATAGTCAGGGTGTTCACCGTTGAGGATCTTCTGGTTCTGTTTGGATGTATAATGTGGATCATCTCGTTGATGGATGTAGGTGGGTGATTGTTTAGGGCTTTAAAGGTCAAGACTAAGATCTTGTAGAGAAGTCTAGCCTGAATGGGTAGCCAGTGAAGATTCATCAAAATTGGTGTGATGCGTTCTGTTCTCGCTGCTCCGACTCTTGCTGCTGTGTTCATCGCAAGTTGGAGTGGGTGTAGTGTTGTCTGTGGGAGCCCATATAGTATAACACTGGCATAATCAAAGTGTGTGAGAACCAAGGCCTGGAAGATTGTTTGGAAATCGCAGGGGGTCAAGAAGTGCTCTAAGATGCCGAAATGTCCGTATTTTGTAATATATTGTTTTTACTATGTTTTTTATGTGTATTTTATGTCCAGTCTTTGGTCCAGCGTGACACCAAGGTATCGAATTGTGGATTTAGTTGTCAACTCTGCATTCTTAACTTTTAGTGAGGGTGGGGGAGTGAATTCTTGGCTCCTCGTGATGAAGAGTACATCCGTCTTGTTGTGTTTAATCCGAAGGTTTTGCGTGTGGAGCCAGTCTGCGACTGCGTCAAAACATCTTGTTAGCGGAGCAAAATCTGGCTGGTCAATTACAAATGGCATGTATAAGAAGATATCGTCTGTGTATGCTAGACAGTGGACATTGAATGATCGTATCAGAGCACAGATGGGCTGCATGTAAATATTAAACATTAATGCCGATAGTGATGATCCTTGTGGCACAACTTGTTTTTGTAGGAACGGTTCAGAGGTTGTGGTGCTGGTCCTCACGTATTGCCATCTGTTGGATAGGTAGGATATGCACCAGTTTAGGGCAGTACCTTGTAATCCCTTTTCCTTAAGATGTTCTATGAGTATCTCGTGGCTCACAGAGTCAAAGGCTGCTGCAATGTCCATGAAAATGAGGGCGAAGCCCTGTCGCGCATTATCGATTTTGAAACTAAATGTTCTAAAACAAAATGAAATCACACACCTTCTTAATATGATGAAGATATATACTATAACTATAACTACCCCCTAATTCCCAATCTCTTCATGAAGTAGAGGTTAAGTGCCAAAAGGTCATTGCTTATATATCAGTAAAGCACTAATTCAAACTAACTTTGTCATAAGGGCAAAAGGAAGGATTTCTGTCCAATCTGTAGCCCAATCCTGTGCATAAGTGACCTTTGAGTGTCCTATTCATCCGTTCCACTTGGCCAGAGCTGTGCAGATGATAAGGAGTGTGCAGTTATCTCTTAATACCAAACCAATTTTCAATACCCTCCCAGACACTCGCAACGAAGGCTGGACCCCAAGCAGAAGAAAGAACAAAAGGTACACCCCAAACAGGAATAAACTGAGTGAGCAGTAATTTGATGGTGACCCCAGCAGTCATACTGGTAGTGGGATAAGCCTCCACTCAACCGGAGAAAAGACAAGAGATCAATAACAAATACCGTTTCCCCCCTCTGGCACAGCACAGGTCTGTAAAAGCAAGTTGCAAAAATCAAAAAGAGTCCGGAAGGCAGAAATCGTACAACTGACCCTAAGCTGTCCCTAAACAGTGCAGACAAGCTGTGCCACGGGAAAAAAAACTTGAGGCGATACCGGAGAACCGAAAAGGCATGATTCATAGCCACAGCAGACAGGTGACGCTTATGATGCAGGAACAGGGCAAGTAGAAGCAATAGACTGTCAGGACAAATAAGCAGATGATCCTCTTTCCAGTAGCCCTGTGCATCACAGGTCGCACCCCACGAAGTCCACAGAGTCTGAGTTTCAAAGGAAATATTTTGATAGTGCTGCAAGAGAGATGAAAGGGAAAACAAAGTCATGTTAGATGGCGTTAAGCACAATAATGTTGGTGACACTGATGCTCGGAGGGCAGCTCGCCATGCTTCTTGGTCTGCAAAATGGCTTGAAAACAATCATGAGACCCATTATCTTCCACAAGATCTTTCAATAGAGCTAGAAGCGTTGAAGGGTTGCATTTAGATGTAGTAGATACTGTAACATGAGGCTGAGAATTCCAGAGTCAACAAACGTGTGGAGGACAAAGGCTGAGTCTTGGTTAAATGGAGCAGCCTAGAAACAGAATGTGCTACATACACTTCAAGAGGATGCTGTACAACTAGAAAATCAGTAATTTCAATTGCAAAAGCCACTGCTACCAAACTACATAGACATGGTGGGAGTTCCAAAGTCACTGAATCAGATCACTTTGAGAAATAGCCTACTGGTTTGTGACCGGTTGGGAGAGCTTGTAAAAGCACACAGGTAGCAGAGGAATCAGAAAGAGCCACATACAGTTTGAATGGTAAAGAATAATCTGGCAAAGATAAACATGGTGCATTTCCCAGTTCAGTCTTTATATTTAAAAAAGCTTCCCACTGTGATAATGTGGGTACAATGAGACCTTCAGGTCCTTCTTTCCCATTGAGAGCATAAAGCGGAGCAGTAAGGTCTGAGAAATTTACTAACCATTGTTTACAAAAGATTAACAGACCCAGGAATCTACGCAATAACACTGGTGTTGCTGGAAAAGGCAATGAAAGAATAGGTTTCAATCTAGCAGAGGTAATTGCACGACCAGATGGTGTTAGGACAACACCCAGGAAAGTAACATTTTGAGATACAATTGCAGCTTAGACAAATTAACCTGCAATCCTAAATCAGCAATATGAGCTAATAGAGACAAGGAATCTGACAAAAAATCTCATAACTTGGTGAACATAAAAGCAAATCATCCACATATTGAACTAAAGAGGAATGGTTGAGCCTTACATCAAGCAGTGCAGTTCTTAGGGCCTGCGTAAAATACACAGGACTATCAGTGTACCCTTGACACAAAGTGGTCCAAGTATATTGTTTATTGTCAAAATGGAAAGCAAATAAAAATTGATTTTCTTTGCTAATTCTCACTGAAAAGTAAGCAGAACTCAAATCTACAACAGAAAACCAGGTAGTCCCTGGAGGTATCTGTGTCCAGATATCATGTGGATTAGGTACCAAGGGAAAAATGGGCAAAATCGCATTATTTACTGCTTGCAGGTCTTGCACAAATCTATAAGCCTTACCGTCAGCCTTGAGTACAGAAAGAATTGGAGTATTACATGGTGAAGTTGTAGAATAGATGACACCTTGTTTCTGAAGATCTTCAATCACAGAACAAATTCCTTCGATGGCAGCTGCTGGTAGCGGATTCTGCTTGAGCCTAGGAAGCTGAGCTCCAGGTTTCACAACGATTTTCACAGGTGGGATAGAAAGGCATCCGACATTAGATCCCGGCACTGCCCACAGGGTAGAAGGAAATTCTCCAAGAACAGGATGAATGGTACTGGCATCTGCAGGGGACGGCACTTCAGAGAGAGAGTGCAGCTGGAAATATAACTTTCCACTCATCCAGGATAGAGTAGCATGATGTGAAGCCAAAAAATCCTGACCTAAAAGATTCACTGGTAAAGTGTCTCCTACAAGAAAGTTAGTAGGATACACAGTCTCTCCAATCTGCAAAGGTAAAAATTCAAGTTTACGATGAGGAATTATCTTACCCTCAATGCCTTCACAATGTACTATTGGTGCATGTGCTAGCTGAGTGTGATAAATGGCAGGCAAATCCTGTAAACGCAGTGCTGATGTTGTAGCTCAATCAATATCAATAACAAACTTCAAATTAGATCCTCCCAGCTTAGCTTCTAACTCACCTGAGGAGTTATATTCAAATTCAACAATAGTCATGCATCCCATGTATCACCTCCACAATCTTCTGGGTTAGAGAAACACTGATATACGGGAGTGAATTCAGCTTTTACCGGAGGGAAATCAGCTTTCTGGACATCAAGATTCCAATTCCGGGGGCAGTCATGCTGTAAATGTCCAATCTCACCACAAGTATAACAAGTACGCATTCCTCTGGACTGTCCACGCCCTCGCTGAGGGTTCCCATAACCTCCTCTCCCTCTGTTTCTACCTCTACCCTTGCTCATGGGTGGTTGCATGGAAGCAATCTGTAAGTTGAGCAATTTAGTCTTTTCACATCTATCCTAGTTTGCTCTTCTTGCTGTTCCTTGAGAAACTTCAACTCAGTGTATCAAGCTCCTTCCAGAATTGCATCAGCTGTTCTAGCTGGCCAATTGAAGTTTCCAAAATTTCTTTTATTCTTGAAATCAAACCATTCACAAAAATATTAGTGAATCCTGAAGGTGTGCCTTCTGCCTCACTAGAATAGTCCTTAAAAGCTAGCATACACCTAGTGTGAAAATCTGTAACCTTTTCACCCCTATCCTGCCTTAGAGATGTCAGCCTCGACCAATCCTTTACAGGTTGCATACTACTTTAAGGAATTCTAACAATTTTTTTTTCTACACAAAAACAAAATTATCTCTTTGAGTCTTCTCTTGAAAATCTATCACAGGGTCTGTCAGTGGCCATTGCCAGTTATCTTTATGAATTGGATGAGTGACCCTATGAAAATCAGCTGGACTAAAAAAAACACAGCTCTAAGCAAATTATCTAGACCTGCCCAAGTGGGATTATAACTGTTAATTATTTATTTATGACCATAAAGACACAAATCTACCAGGGTTATCCCTGTAATTACGAAATGCTTTAGCCAAATCAAACACTTCTTTAGGACTCCAATTTGCAGGCACAGTCATAGAACCTGTCAAGCCCACTGGATACAAATGAAAAGGATAAATAGGCACAATATCACTTCCCTCAACTGCTTCAGATTTAACTATGCTAGAATGTGAGTTATTTTGCTGGTGTATAGCTTCCTGAATAGAGCCTAAATCATAATATAATTGATCACGCATAATATAATTGATCAGGTTTCATAATGGCTGTCCAAATCTCTCTCAATTCTATCAATAAGTTCATCAGTAACTCTTGATTCTTTTGCAACAGAAACACTATGACCTATTGCCACTCTTAAGATTCCTATTACAAGTACAACACTTTCCATTTCTTGCTTCAAACGTGCTCTCAATCTTTGGAGCTGGGAGATATTACAAATATCTAAATTACTCAATTCTTCTCCCCCTAGCTTCTGTTTCTCTTTAAGTATATATATTTTTTTCTCTTAGTTCTGCTACACGAGTGACCCGCACTCACCCATCTGGTCATTAGTTACATTTCCTAACACAAACAACTTTTGTTTCAAATCATGGACTTCATTTCTGTGTTTTTCTTCATGTACCATCCATTCCCACCATGTAAGCACAATCCATTCATGACTATTGCACGGTTTACCTTTAACCGCCAACTCATATCTCAGGTAATAGACCTTATCTACAGAGAAAGTTCCCTCCAGTGGAAACTGCAAATTCTCATTACCTCTAGTCATTGAATCCCTATGTGCTACGGAATCAATGGCTACATAGCCATGCTTCTCATACATACAATAGAAGCATACAATAAGAAGGGCTACCTTTCTTAAACGCGAAAGCCCTAGCTCTGTCATGCCATCCACGCATCTGAGACAGAGCCTGTCTACTTAACAGATTACCCATCACTGATAATACTCACAAATCTTCTGCACCTTCTGCCCTTGCCCTGAATGCAGAGATCCGTATCCGGCACGGCACCAACTGAAGGTTACTCTGCACCCCCCTCACCGGTAACTCACCAGGGCTCTTGGGTAACAGATATCCACACACAAAGCAATGAGAAGGAGAATCGGTAAATCAGTAAATAATACATAACACACTTGCATTATTAAAAATAAACAACCAAAGCTTTGGGAGAGCAAACCAAGTTACCACCTTGTTTACTCTGCCATCTTAGCTTTCAGCCGTTTTATTTATAGGTAAATATTCCATTACACAGCATGATTTCCACCTTATTGTTCTACGTCAAGCATTGCGTATATCCATAACATGCATCTCTATATTTCTACGTCATAGGTCAATTCTTATTAACATAGGTCATCATGAAGAGACATACACATATTCCCAGACATAATTTTTTAGACATTTAATTCTAACACTTGCAGTTTGATATCTCTGAGTTGAGGCTGAGAGACTGGGAGACAACTTCTCCCTTTACTTATCTTTATTATAACAGGACTAGTGTCTTTGTTGTTAGAAACCTTCAGCCTAGTTATTTCAGCAGAGTCTTTCAAGGTTGTTGCTGAGTAATAAGCTCTGGAATAGTGTTAACTCTTTCTTAGGGCTGTTGGTAATATAATGTCATTAAGTACCCTAACCATGTACACAGCCCTGTACAGACAAGCTTACTTTCACCTGGGATTAGAGTATTGAAGAGGGTAGCGAGGAGGGTTTCAACACCGTGTGCTTCCCTGAATCCATGTTGGGATGGGTCGAGTGGTGCTTCATTATCAATGTGGTGTTGAATTTGACGTTGTACTACCTTTTCGATTATTTTAGCAAGCAGTGGTATGCTTGATATCGGTCTGTAGGATTCAACTTTTGATGGGTCCATCTTATTGTTTTTCAATAACGGTCTGATGGATGTGGTTTTTAGTTTTTGTGGAAAGGATCCCGTCGATAGTGATTGGTTCAGGATTTTGCTCATGAAGTGGCTTAGTTCACAACGCATTTCTCTTATCCAGGGTGCAGGACAGGGGTCATTGGTGCCATGGTGGTGTTGATGGCAGCAATGGTATCTTCTATTTCTTTGTTTGAAATAGTTTTGAAATTAACAAGTGTAGATGGCGGAGGAGGCTTGTGCAGAGGGGTGCAACTTATGAGGTTTGTGCTCTTGTCAGTTAGGATCATCTTTGATTGTAGATAGTCAGAGTATGCTTGTGGATGTGGCATGTATGGCTGGTCAGGTGTTGGTTCTTTTGCTAATGACTTTACAATGTTAAACAGGTCATGTGGCTTGTTAATTGAGCGCTTTAGGAGGTCTGTATGGCACTGTCTCCTTGTCTCCTCTATTTCCTTGCAATGTTTTTTCAAGTATAAGTTGTATTCGTTGTGCGCTTCAATGGATCGAGATTGGAGCCATCTTCACTCGAGTTTGCGTAGGTGGAGGAGCAATGCTCGGAGCTCCTTGGTGTACCAAGCTGCATGCTCTCGTTTCCTTGACTTTTTGCATGTAGTTGGGTGGCAAAAGATGGAGTTGAGGCTGTTGTCCCAAGTATCAATCATTTCGCCCAATCCATGGGCTGAGTTATCGAGTAATGGAAGGACTCTCTCGAGTATTTCTTCCTTGACAAAGGTTTGAATCTTCTCACTGGCCTTTCTAGAGAAGCATTAACTCTTTTGGTATTCTGGTTGTGCTGTTTGGTAGGTATATGGAATCTGAGCAGACTGTGATTGGACCATGGTACTGGAGTTATAGATAGTGCGGGGTCGTGTGTTGCATCTGATGCCATTTGTGGGGCGAAAATCAGGTCACGTTTGTTCCCTTTCACAGGTGTAGGTGTGTTAACTAGTTGTTTATAACCCAACTCATCAAGTGCATCAAGGAAGGCGGCAGCGTGAGATTCCTGCAAGGTAGATAAATTGAAGTCACCTAGTAGCCAGTTTTGGGTTCATGGCTTATTTATTTATTTACAGTCTCTTTTATACCGCGCTATTCGACATCAGTGCGGTTTACAATGAACATAAGAGTTGCACATCTCAATTTCGTGATTTGTGCTTACAGTGAAACAGGTATAATAACTTGGGTATACATTAAACAGGAAAATTAAACTTGGGTATGCATTAAGCAGGTATAACAGGTAAAATAGGGTATAAATAACCAGTCCCTTAACAAGGAGACACGATGAATAAATACAGTCTACTTTATGCAACAATATAATGAGTTATGCGGCACTGCATAAGTTTCTCATGGTGGTTGGAGGGGAAGGTGTGATTGCGAGTGATCAGTCTGGGAATGTGACGTGCATGAGTTTGAGGTGCTGCATTGAGATGTGAGAGTGGATGAGTGTGGGGAGAAGACTGCATCATCGTAGTGATGAAGAAAGAGGTGCCGTTTCAGTGCCTTCCTAAATTGGGAGAGTTCACTGATGGTTCTGATAGTTGCTGGTAGTGCGTTCCAGCAGGATGGAGCAAAGAAGGAGAAGGCTCTGGATCTAGTGAATTGAGAACACTTCGTGCTTGCCTTAGGTAATATGAGAGTATTTGCGGCATTCGATCTCCTTGCTCGATTGGGAGGTGTGATTGAAATTAGATCAGTAATGGCAGTAGCAGGGTATTTATTGATGGCTTTATGGGTCATAATTAGGATCTTGAATGAGATCCTGGCTTGTATGGGTAGCCAGTGCAATTGTTTTAGTATTGGGGTAATATGAGAACTTCTTGAGGCTCCATGAAGGATTCTTGCAGCTGAATTCATTGCAAGTTGTAAGGGGTTAGTCGTGCACTTAGGTAGACCATACAAGATCGCATTGGCATAGTCAAAGTGAGGCATTATTAGGGCCTGAAAGACAGTTCGGATGTCATCAGGTTCTAACAGTTGACGCAAATTGCGGAGGGTCCGGATTTTATGGTACACCGACTTTGTTATGTTTTTGATATGAGCCTTCATATTAAGTTGCTGATCAAGCGTTACACCTAGGTATCTTACTGTAGTCTTGCATATGATCTCTGCGTCGCGAACCTTGATAGACAGGGGTGGAGTAAAAGCCGGATTCCTGGTTACGAAGAGGGCTTCTGTCTTTTTGAAATTTAACTTAAGCATTTGTGCATTTAGCCAGTCTGTGACAGCGTCAAAGCACCTGATAAGTGGGGATAGTTCAAGATGTTCTGTCGAAATTGGCATGTACATCAAGACGTCGTCAGCATAGACCAGGCAGTTGATATTAAATGATTGGATGAGATCACAAATGGGTTGCATATAGACATTGAATAGCAAGGCGGATAGAGATGAGCCCTGTGGAACACCTTTAGTTTGGGGGAAGGAATCGGAGTTGGAGGGCCAGAACGGACCTGTTGCCAGCGATCAGTAAGGTATGAAGCACACCATGACAAAGCTGAAGCTTGAACTCCCTTCTCTCTGAGGCGTAGCAGGAGAACTTCGTGGTCTACGGTGTCGAATGCGGCAGCAATGTCCATGAAGATCAGTGCAAAGCCTTGTCTGATGTTATCGAGACCTAAGGTTATGGTGTTGAATAAGGTTGTGAGTAATGTTTCAACACCATGTGCTTCGCGAAATCCATGCTGGCAGGGATGCAGGGGTGCATTAGTATCTATGTGATCTTGTAATTGGCGTTGGGTAATCTTTTCAATGATTTTCGATAGGAGAGGTATGCTGGAGATAGGCCTGTAGGATTCCATCATCGAAGGGTCCAACTTACTGTTTTTTAGGAGTGGTCTGATAGCCGTCTGTTTCAGGCTTCGAGGAAATGTTCCAGTAGAGAACGATACATCAATCAATTTGGATAGGAATGGGCTGAGCTCGGCACGCAGGGCCTTTACCAGGGAGCTGGACACGGATCGGAGGGTGCTGTTGTAGTGTTTATGTTTAGGATAGTGTCTTGAATGACTCTGTCAGATGGAGTAGAAAATGATGTGATAGTGTGTTGGGACCCACTCAAGAAATGACCAAGAGGAGGTTGTGGGATGGAGAAAGGTAGGCTGGCTGGTATGGGGGGGCTTAGCAGTGTGGGCAAGCTGATTACTTTTCTTACGCAAGTAATAAGCATATTCTTGTGAGTCTGGGTAGGGTAAGTTCTCTTGAGATGGCTCCTTTGCTAGAGATTTCACAATTTGGAAAAGCTCGTGGGGTTTGTTCAAGGAGCGTTGTAGTCTTTTTGCATGATATTGTTTCATACTTGATGCTACAGATAACCGATGTTTTCCTAATTGTGCTGTGAATGCCTCATGGCTCTCAGCTGTTCTTGATCATCGCCAGCGTCTCTCAAGTCGTCTGAGTTGAAGGAGCGAATTACGTAGTTCTTGGGAGTACCATGGGGCATTTTTTTTCTTATGTGGTGCTTTGTTCGTGGTAGGTGAGTGGATCACGGCATCTAGGCTTGAGTTCCAAGCGGCGACCGTGTCATCGAGGCTTTGAAGAGGAGGGTCAAATAGATTGCGTGTCCTCTTTAGAATATCTTCTCTGTTAAAAGGGTGGAAGCGCTTTAAATGTTCTGATATGGGTTTATCTTCATGGTATGGATTTGGAGGAGTTGGTGCAAATTGGAATCTGGAATCTTATCAGGAAGTGATCCGACCAGGGAACCGCACTTACGTTTAGGTGAGACTGGTGCAAATGTGTGAGGGCTGTTTGTGGTGCAAAGATAAGATCAAGTGAGTTGCCTTTTATATGGGTAGGGGTATCAACAAGTTGAACTTAGCCTAGATCACTGAGAGCATCAATAAAGGCATTGGTGTGGCTGTCCTGAATGACTGGGAGGTTGAGGTCACCTAATATCCAGTTTAGAGTATGCGAATTTGTGGTGTTGCAAGCAAGATCAATTATTGTTGCTAAGTCATCTGGAGATGAAGATGGAGTTCTATAGAGCAAGTTAATAGTGATTTGCTTATTTGTAATGGTAACAGAGTCAAGGGTAGAGGTGCTGCTTGAGGCGGCAAGCCGAAATTTGAGGTCGGCTTTCGTTAGGATAAGTACTCCTCCGCCACGACGGTCAGCTCTGTGACAAGAGTGGACTGAGAAATTAGGCGGGACACACTGGTGAAGGATCACGGCGTCAGCGGCTGAAAGCCATGTCTCGGTGACACATAGGATATCAAGGTTATGAGCTGAGAGCATATCAGTTAGTGCTGGCCATTTTTTCCTTATTGATCTTGCATTTATTAGTGCACATTTAAGGTCAGGGGGATGGTGGGACTGTAATCGTCGAGATAGATTTTGCTGCTGAAGGTCCACATAGATAACATGTGGGCCTGGTGTGCGCCGAAGTGTTTCGTATTGATGGTTGGGGGAGTCAGGAAATCTCCAACAAGATCTATGGAGGACTGGTATAGTGTTCTGAGGTGAAGTAAGGGCTAGGGTGTAAAAGGTCAGGGCTATTAAAATGTAGCACATAGCAAGGGTAAGGGGGTATGGGAATACCCAGTGAGATAACATGATGACTAATGTATATAGTAGATCCAGGAATGTTGTTAGCAAGTGAAATGTGCACAGTGTGGTGGTACTGGAAATCTGTTAAGCATCTGTGTAATGAGGCAATATGTACTCAGAGTAATTCACAATAAGGTAGTGGTATCTGCACAGAGTGGAGGTAAAGGATATCTGTTAAGAACTGTGTGGTTAGGCAATATTCACATCAGAGTAATTCACAATAAGGTAATGAAATATGCACAGTGTGGTATGTACGGATATCTGCTAGGCAACAGTGTGGTAGGTAATATGAACATCAGAGTAATTCAATAAGATAGGCCCAAAGGCCAGATGGCAAGTAGTTTGCAAGCAATTGGTTGAAGAAGAGCATAGATTAATATATACGTTGTATAACTAAATTGTTGGGGTGAGAGTCATGTGAAGGGTAGCAAGACGCTGTGGAGTTATGTTACCAACTTGATTGATGGAGATGTGTAGACTGATGGTGGTTCATTCCTTCACATGGTATTTAGGGAACTGGAGCTCATCTCTTTTCGCTGAAGACAAAGTAACGGATGTGGAACCACAGTGGCCACGGACCACAGCCTAAGGGCCATGCCAAAGGGCCCTCTGGCGAGGCCCTCAGGCGCGGGCCCACCAGGCGTGGGCCCGCCTGAAGGCAGCTGCTTTTCAAATGGAGCTGACTCCTCCCCCTCTCAGACAGCCCCAATTAGGCTGGAGTTCAATTAGCAGGACAGATGGATTTCTGCTGGGCTGTGTAACCCCAATCAGGGAGCAGAAGCTGATGACAGTTAGCTCTTTACTTGCCTGAAGGCAGCTGCTTTTCAAATGGAGCTGACTCCTCCCCCTCTCAGACAGCCCCAATTAGGCTGGAGTTCAATTAGCAGGACAGATGGATTTCTGCTGGGCTGTGTAACCCCAATCAGGGAGCAGAAGCTGATGACAGTTAGCTCTTTACTTGCCTGAAGGCAGCTGCTTTTCAAATGGAGCTGACTCCTCCCCCTCTCAGACAGCCCCAATTAGGCTGGAGTTCAATTAGCAGGACAGATGGATTTCTGCTGGGCTGTGTAACCCCAATATTTGTGTTGCAGGCTATGTTGATTATTGTTGGGAGGGAGTCTGGTGATGATGTTGGAGTTCTATATAATAGGTTGATTGCGCAGTGCTCATTTTCTATGGTGATGGTGTCTAGGTGGGCTGTGCTAGTGGCATTCTTCAGTTGGAATTGTAGATCGGCTTTTGCGAGTATGAGTGCTCCACCCCCACTCTGGTTGTCTCTGTGGCATGTGCAGAGTGAGAACATGGGAGGTAGCATTTGGTTGAGCAGGACGCTGTCGCAGTCAGATAGCCATGTCTCAGTGATCATCAGGATGTCCAGGTCATGGAGGGTTATTAGGTCAATGACCACCGGCCATTTTGAGCGAATTGATCTGGCATTGATGAGAGCACACTTCAACGGGTGTTGGTACTGGTGTTTCTCTAGGGATTTCTTGATGTGTTGAAGTGAGATGTGCAATAGGTGGGGGTGAAGCGTGCGATTTGCTTCCATTGAAGAGTGGTGAGGGTTTTCAGTCCATCTTCTTCCATTGCTCCAGAGTATCGGGATGAAGTTGAGGCCTGGGTTAAAGGTGTTTGATCCACTGGGGAGGCCAATGATGATGTAGATACTGGTTAAGACTATAATTGGGTGCATCTTCTTGGTGCTCCTGCGTTATTTTGGTTGCAGCAAGAATGTTAGTTACTCGTGGGCGAGCTTACGTGCAACAGGGCCTATTGCAGTAGGATCTATATCGATAAGTAGCTTAGGTTCTTTAACTTGTGTTGGTTATGGTCAGCTATTGAACGGCACACTGTCTAGAGGACTGTTACACTATCAGTTGTGGTTGTGTGTGGTTAGTTCGAGGGCCAATGCTATCTAGTATAGGGATCATGCAGTTGGGTGGAAGTGTTAACTTGAGGCTGTACGGCCACCTATCTGGACCTTGTGTGAGTAGATATAAGTGACTAGTGTCATGAAGAAGACCCTTCTGAGCCTATGGAGGTGGTGAGAGAAGAGGATTCCATTGCAGAAATTGACAGGCAGTCCGAGCACATGGCTCAGTGTTTTCAGAGAAAATTAAACAAAGAGAGTCACGAGCTGGAAAGACACTCCCACGCTGTGACGTATTCCCTAGTTCAGGAGATAATGAGATACACCTGTTTAAGGGAGGGGCACAGTTTAGCCCTGAGAAACAGGATGATAAAAAGTGATCATTAGCTTGGACTAAAGGGGAGCAGAGAGAAGGAGGAAGAACGGGAAGCAGAAGCTCAAGCTCGGAGAGAAACAGGGAGATCTCTAAGGAGAGAAAGAAAGAGACCTCCAAGGGAGAGACGCCAGAACAAGAGAGAAGGGTCTTTGTCCCCTGTTATATGTAAACTCATACATGTTAACTGTACTGAGCATTGTTGTTCCATGTAAACCGCGCTGATGCTGAATAGTGCGGTATATAAGAGACTGTAAATAAATAAATAAATAAAGCCTAGGAGCACGCTGACCCAAAAAAGTTTGAAAGAAGTGAGAACCAAGAGAGCCATAGTCCTAACGCCAGAAAGAAGCAGCACAGAACAGGTGCCGTCTGGTAAAGGCAAGAAGGACCAGATATTTCCTGGAAGGCAGGCTTGGGAAAACTCACATGCTCCAGAGAGAGAAACCTGCTGGCATGAAAATACTTGTACCTCTAAGGCTGAAGCTACGAGGCTGAGAGACAAACAAACACAAGCCGTGTTTGGGAATCAGTCTGACCTTGCAGAGCTGAGAATTCCTTTCCCTCCAAAGCCGAAAGGTAGGCTTCACAACTTACATAGATTTGAACCTAGTTATAAAGTATTTCCCTGCAGTTGCCAGAATGTAGCAGATTCTCTAAAAAGAAACTTCAGTATATATGGTAATTCACAGTCCTGTCCTTTAGAGGGCTACCGAGAGAAGCCACGTGAGGATAGTGAAGACGTCTGTTTTAAAGTTCAGGATAGTAGCTCACTGACACACCCTGCTATTGCTGACGCTGAAGAAATGCAGATTGATTCTGATAGCAGTGAAATAGTGGATAACCAGATGGACTGCACGTTATGTTTTGCTGACCATGTTGAGTCTCTGTGCTGAACACTGGTTTGAGAAAACTGGTGAAGCAACAGAAAGAATGGGGTACATTTTCTTTTGCTGAAGGAAGCTGTTATTGTTTTGTTGGTACCGAGCACTGCATGTTGTGAGCCTGAAGCTGATAAGGCTAATTTACCTGAGTTCTTGTACATATCCCTGAAGCCAATTGTATGGCAGTTTGTCCTAAGTTATTTACCTGCACAGAAATCCGTTGGGAAGGGGAAAAATAAATTCTTGTCATTTGCCTGAAACACTCGACTACAACTCTTCTGTTCTCAAAGGGTAAAAAGGGACTACTATTCCCAGAGGGCCTTGCAGGACCAATGCAGGGTCACACTCTCTGAGTCAGGAATACAAAGGCAGACCAACTCTCAGCGCCCTAGGCGCTGGGCTGGCCACCGAGAGGGTGACACTAGGCAAGTGACTATCTGAACAGGTAGACTCACTAATAGGCACACTATCTAATATCAGTATAGGCAAGCTATCTGATCATGCGTGCTATCCAGTAGTCAGATTATCCAACATCAGCATAGGTAGGCTATTTAAACAGGCAGGCTATCTAAACAGGCAGACATTCTAACAGGTAGTGCTATCAAACCTCAATGTGGATAGCTAGCCAGAATATTTATTTATATTATCTGTTTGTTCTGGCGTCTAGTTAGTGGTGGTGTCTTAGGGGTTTATGCTTTTAGGCTGGTTGGTATGTGTGTTAATACTTGCGTTTTTGTCCTATTGGCTTGCAGTTTCAGTCTCTTGTCGCTCCTGTGCTTGTTTTGATAGTGTGTGGCCTCCACCTAAGGGCCACGCCAAAGGGCCCTCTGGCAAGGCCCTCAGGCGCAGGTGCGCCTCTGCAGCGCTTTTTCTTATAGGTCTGGGGCTGCCCCGATTGGGCAGCACGAGGCAGCTGATGCGTGCGATGGAGATCAGTGGCTCAAATCCCTCCTGGGAGAGCTGCAGGGGAGTGAAGAGGCTTCGGTCCGGGTCGCACTGCTTCTTATAGGTCTGGGGCTGCCCCGATGGGCAGCACGAGGCAGCTGATGCGTGCGATGGAGATCGGTGGCTCAAATCCCTCCTGGGAGAGCTGCAGGGGAGTGAAGAGCTCATTAATCAGATATATCAAGTGTTTTGTCATTTCTGCCATCTTGACTGGACTCCTCAGGTACATGTTACTGTAACACCTGCTGTGTGTGAACGGTATCTTGGCCGTCACATGCTTGCACATGTGTGCATCTCTGCCCTTGTCCAAGGTGCATTGGTGTGTGTCTGCCTGATGCATTCATGACTGCTGCTAATACCTTTTGGGTACAGGTGGTTGGTCATGTGTTTAGTGTGGACACAGATGATGTGTGTTGCCATCATTACCCTTCCCCAGTGTTCTGTGTCTCACACCTCGACACTGGCGCATAGCTGTTGTGTGCCATCATGTACCGTCATATGTTTGTGTCATTCTTCATTCTGTTATTGGTTTGCACCTACATGCTTGTGTGCATGCATGTGAACATCAGTTCCTGATTGACCTTTCCACATTTCTTTCTGCAGGTGATGCTGGATATGGGTGTCATGCCTGGTTGCTGACCCCTGTGCGTCTTCCATGGACATGTGCAGAGATGAGGTACAATGAGGCCCATGCCTCCAGACGCTCAGTCATTGAGCACACCTTTGGTGTTTTGAAGAGTCACTTCAGGTGTCTGGATAAGACCGGCGGGGCCTTACAATACCGACCCATGACTGTGGTACAGATCATTCTGGCCTGTTGCATCCTGCTTAATGTTGCTCTCAGGCACAATATCCCAGTCAAAATTAATCTGGATGATGATCCTACGTGCCGTCCTGTATGTGCCCGTGGTGACACACGTGTGGGCACGACGATCAGGCAATATCTGATTAATGAGCTCTTCTCATGTAAGTCCTGCATATGTGGGAAAGTGCATATGGGTATACATGTGCATGCTGCCATGTGTGTTCCAACACTACATCATGACATATGTATGTTCCATTTGTGTTTGTGACTCCACAGAATATGCAGTTGGACCTGCCTGGTGCTGTGGTGTAGTGAAAAATGTGTGTATGTCATTCAACATGCAGGAGACTGGGGTAGGTAGACATACAGGTAACTGTACTGTAGGGACAGTGCAGCATAGCACATGTATGATGTTTCTGTCTGCTGCACATATGTTGTTGTACACCTCTTTGACATGCGCTCCCATACCCCATATGTTCATGTTGGCATACATATGCCCATGTGTTCCTCACCAGTTCATGTTTTTCACCACTGTATTTGGGACCCATCCAACCGAGCTGGGGGTGTCTACAGGTCCTAGGTGTTGTGGTGGTGAATGGCATGTACACCATTCCCTGATATTGTGACGTTAACCAACATCAGTGTATTGTTGCATGGACTGTTATAATTATTTCCACTGAGCTCAGATTGTGGACAGACAGGCCGTATGCTCACCTTGTCATACTTGTCACCGCATGCTCACCTTGTCATACTGTGTGTGTGTGTGTTTTGGGCGTGTTTATGTAACAATACACTGTGCAGCCATATAGCATTATCTTGTGATGGGATGTGTCTGGACACCTGTGGAGTGGTGATCAATGTGCTATTTCTACCTTTCTGATGTTGACCTTGTGAACATTGTGCGCATGTGTTCTGTGTTGTTGATTGACCTATCTCTTGTGTGCTGACAGACCACTACACATCAACATTTCAGTTTCACACGTGTCACCATACTTTGGACATGTGGCAATGATGGCTGCACATGCAGACATGGTCATTCAACACATTTCAATGACATATTCTGCCTTTACTATGACATCTTATAGACTTTGCCTCTGACAGTCACTGTCAGACACTTGCTGCACACAGAAGGTAGGTTGCACCTTGGATCATTTGTGACTGACATCAACCTTTACATATTTGTGTTTAGCTGTTTGTTTCATCATGCTTTTTTGTGGGGTCTATGTGCACCAACACTGTGGACCTCTGAGATGCCTGTGGGATATGGGCATAGACATGATCATGTCGAGATGACAACCTGGTCTGCAGTACCATTTCCTGCTGTCCTCAACATGCAATGTGCTCTGTGTTGTGATCGTGTAATGTTTGCATGTCTGATGTTTCATTATGTACTTATTGATGTTTCACTCCCTGCAATGTGACCTAATGTTGTGTGATGCATACCATAACGGTGTTTCTCTTCATTTTACCACAGGGCACAGGCAACACACACAGCACATCTACTACACTGCATTTGCAGTCACCATCACCCATTAGTTGGAGGACACAGCAACACCATGCAACGATTCCTGGGAGATGGTGCCATATGGTGATGGACCTCTGCGAGTGGGACACATGCCTGTGATGGACATTATTGTTGGACTGGTACTTTGTGCATCACAAGGATGAACAACACACCGTTGCTGTCCTGCTCTTGCTGGGTGTCGTGTTCATTGCAGGAGACACACGTCACCTTTGACATACTGTGGCACATTGAGATGTCACATGTGACTATGCATACATAGGGATTCAAGGGCAGTCTTAACGGGACATGTACGGTTGCAGACACCATTTGCACTGTGGACACTGTGTACTGGTCCATACATGTGCAGCAGGGACTCACATACTCGCTGTATGTTGTAAATCCATCTGACATTGTGTTCGTGTGTGTGGCCCCTGTGTGTGACTTGCATCGCTGGATATCCTCATATGTTTAGATCAACAGGAGCATACAGCCATGTGTGTGGCACAAGGGGAACATTGTGTAGGTCCTCTTTTATTTGTCTGGCTATCTTACACTTGGACATGACATGCTGTTTGCCACCACACCACTGTGATGCATGCCAACATCTTGGATTGCTGTTTGACCCTCGCCAGGGGTGTTACTGTGCATCTGGGGCAGCACTCTGTCATGGTTCAACATACATGGTGCATGTGTATGTAACTGAATATGTTGGTACACCAGTGCATGTGCCGATGTGGATTTTGTGTGGCATAGAGCACCATTGTTGACATTTCTTTCTACCTCCACATACATGTTATTGTGTTTGGTTACTGTACAGATGTGATGCTCTACATTGATTTACAAACAAATCATTGCATGTCTGCACATTCATATTTATCGCATGACATTGTGCCACTCACATTGCATGGGTACCTTTGCAGTGTGGCAGTAGGTGTGTCCTTTTTCTACCTGCATTTGTGCATTCCATGTACCTTGACATAGGTGTGATGCTCCTGTATCCACAGCACCCATTGCAGGAGGGCTTCTGCATAGTGCTATCTCTGCATGTCTGTGAGGTTCTGCTTTGTATGTTCATTGTATGTATGTTCTTGTATGTTCTTTGGCAACATGTGCCTCTCGTACCTGTGTCCATGTCCACATTTTGCATTGTGTCACTCTTTTTGGACCCATTTGTGCATTAAATTTTATTTATTTATTTATTTACATTCTCTTAAATACCGCGCTATTCTGCATCAGTGCGGTTTACATTGAACAAACTGAAATTACATTGAACAGGGCATTATAACTTGGAGATAACTATTTTACAGGGAACATGGGCTGTGGAGGGTTAAGTGGCTTGCCCAAGACCACAAGGAGCACCTGTGGGACTAGAAACCCCAGTCCTTCCGGCCCAAGGTTGCTGTCCTCTAGTGGGATTTGAACCCCCGACCTTCCGGCCTGAAGTACCTTGCCCCAACCACTAGGCCACTCCTCCACTCCACTCCCTAAAATGTATGTATTTGCCTGGGTACCTGACTTCTGCTCCTTCTCGGCACATCACATACTGTTTTCAGGCCATCTACACTGCTGTATGACCCACTGATACACACACATATGGTCTACACAGCTGAGAGGTTGAACTGGGGCATTGGGGCATGACATCATTGTCATGTTTGTACATTTGCCTGTGCACTGCAAATCCACATCTCTGCATGGCAGCATGGCATTACATCTCTGTATCTTCCTTTCTGACCTTATTGCCTTTTGGTTGCGGGGTCAGTTTGGTGTACCTGCCTAGACTGTGTTCCCTGTCAGTGTGGCCTGACACATATTTCATGGCTGACCCACCTATTAGAGCACTCACATGGCCATGGTACAGTTAATGGACATGGGACACATGTAAACATCACTTTGTCCTGTCCATCTTACGATGACTCGTGCACAGGTGTTTGACACTGACAGCTATACATGTGCAGACATTCCAGCCAGGTATGTTGGAACATCAACCATGCACCATGTGTTCTCTTGCTATTGCAGTGATGATGCAGACGACGTACTTCAATGCCATCTGGATCATTCACAGCACAATAACCCCAGACCACCTTTGTGATCATTGCCCAGTGTGGGTGTATTATCATACACAGGATGCGTGAGGTGTCTCCAACGTTGTGCTGCTGCATTCCTGCCCACAGATGGTTTCACTGATATCCACATAGGTATTACATTTTAACACAGCTACATTCTTCACTCCCATATGCCTGGCCAGTAGCATGTCAGCTCATTTTGACCATTGTGGCTTCTTTTGGGTGGGTTTTTCTACTACTTGACCACATGCATGGTCAGGCTGGTGCTAGTACATCCCCATCTGGGAAGTGTATCAGGGACATAGGTGGCAATGGTGTTCTTTGGCGCTGGTGCTGACAGTGGCAGCAGGGTGGATTAAAGATGCGCCTGCCTCCTTGTCTATACATTATCAACAGCAGAGATATTCTTGTCTTTGTGTGGAGGAGTGGCCTAATGGTTCGTGCACTGGCCTGGGAACCAGGAGACCAGTGTTCAGTTTCCACTAGCACTCCATGTGGGCTTGGGCATGTCACGTAACCCTCCATTGCTCAGACAGGATCCAGGTTATCAATGTCCCTCTTTAATGTACATTACCAGGTTTAAGTTACAATGTAAACTGCTTTGATTGATATGATAAAGCAGTATAGGAAAACTGTTAAATAACTAGTTACATAAATATGTCTGTACACTTGCAAACAATTTGCTGTGCATGCTTTTTCAGGTTTGTGTGTCCTGTATTGACGGGCAGGTATGTTCTTGTGGACATTTCATAACTGATGTGTGTTGGGTCCTCATCATGCACCACCTACTGTCTACATGCACACATATGCGACTATGGCATTCAGAGCGTGCAGCTGCATGGTGGGGGGGGGGGGGAGGTCTATTGAGCAGTACATATCATGTAGTTCCTGGTCATGATCTGTCCTGCTCATCATCTGTGGATGGCCCAGTGACTGTTTGTGTGACATGTTGGACACACATTTGTCTCTGCTGATGCATCACCACACTGACCAATGTATTTACTGGTATGCTGATGATGTACATGGCCCACTTGAGCTCACATCCCTGTATGGTGGCAGCTGTATGTGTGCCAGTCCTACGCCACCTCACGGGGAGCTACGGGTTTCCGTACATACATTCCCTTTGGTGGAACCTATTTGATTTGTGCTTGTTGTGGTTGTTCAACATAGTGGTTACTGACATGGGTTTGCCTTCCATAGGTTGCAGGTTCAATACTCACATGTTCCTTTCCTTTCATTTTCTTGTGTTCTGCTAACCTTACCATACAATGGCTGAGGCTTCATCACTTCTCCGCACACTCTTCCTTCTCTTCACTGTGCACTACAGTGTGCACGCCATGCAGCCTATCCATCACATATTAGCTGTTACATATGGTCCATTTCTTTGTACTGTTCAAGTGAGCAGTCAGCTTGGGGGATTGGTATTGCTGCTGGTGACCTGGTTTTGAACACGTCTGTGTGCAGGTTCAATTCTCATATGCTCCTTTTTTGATCGGTTCCCCATTTTGCCCTTGTACACAGACCAGCCACATGGCTGGCCCCTTAGTCAGCCCCTGACGCCCTTTTGGTTTAAGTTCCTTACTCTTCTGCATGCTGTTTTCAATTCATACCATTTCATGGTGTGTGTGCATGTGTTTAACTGTGGCTCACATCCCAATTACAGACTGTGATATCAGCAGTAGCCTGCTGTTCTGCATGTGCATTGCATCATGGCTACTGGTGGAGTTACCCTATCCTGGCAAACAGCAGACATTTAGTGCGGTGCCCTGCAGTGTATTTGTATCCAGCCATTGCTGTGAAACTCCACATGGAGGTGTAGCCTACTGGTTTGTGCAATAACTTTCTGGGAAGGGGTCATAGATTCAATTCCTCCTTGTTTTTCTCTTGTTTATGGCTATACTTCTCATATAATATTCATGCCTGTGGCAGTCACATCTCTGAAGATCTGTGCTGCCAGCCCATCACATCCTCACCACAGTTGCCAACCATCCTTCAGTCCATCTATCTGCGTCTGTCTTAACCTGAGGCGCCTTATAAGGTGCCTTATCCTAGGGCGCCCTATAAGGTGCCTTAGGTTAGGGCACCTTATAGGGCGCCCTAACCAAAGGCACCTTATAGGGAGCCCTGGGATAAGGCGTCTTAGGTTAGGGCACCTTGTCAGCCTTCACGTGCTCTGTTTGTCCCCTTGCCGTGCACTGTCCCTTTAATGTGCGTTAGACAGCCAGGCACCCTTTACTGCATGGTAACTGGCCAGGGCGCCCTGTATCGCATGATAATGGCCCAGGTTACCTTGACGCCTCACCGCCCACTTCCTTATATGGCATTGGTAGCATTACCACTGCACTTAACACCGGTAATGCCCTTTAACCTTTCCCAGCATTCGCAGCTTCACAGATACAGCCGCCAGCGTGAAGGAAAAGGCTCTTCACGCTGGCGGCTGTACAGAGGGAGCCGGGGCCTCGCGCGGGCTTCCCCGGCTCCCTCTAAAGCCTCAGACAGCCGCGGTGCTGGTCGGGGGGGGGGGGGAGGCCAAGGACTGCATGAGCTGTGATGGGGAGAGGGGACCTGGACTGGAAAAGGGCTAGGGGTGGGGGGGACGTGGACTGGAAAGAAATGGGCTGTGATGGCTGGGGGGGGGGGGGGGACCAGGACGGTAAAAGGGCTATGGGGGGTGGAGGGGACATGGACTGGGAAGGGGTGGTGATGGGGGGGAACCTGGACCGGAAAAGGGCTAGGGGGGGGGGGACTTGGACTGGAAAGAAATGGGCTGTGATGGAGGGGGGGACCTGAACTGTAAAACGGCTATGGGGGGGAGGGGACATGGACTGGAAATGGGTTGTGATGGGGAGGGGGACCTGGACTGGAAATGGGCTATGGGGGGGGGGGGGAACTTGGACTGGAAATGGGCTATGGTGGAGGGAGGGGGAACTTGGACTGGAAATAGGCTGTGATTAGGGGGGCTAGGACTGCAAATGGGCTATGATGGGGGGGGGACCTGGACTGGAAAAGGGCTATGGGGGGGGGACGTGGACTGAAAATGGGTTGTGAAGGGGGGGACCTGGACCGTAAAAGGGATATGGGGGGGGGGGGCATTGGACTGGAAAGAAATGGGCTGTGATGGGGAGGGGGACCTGGACTGTAAAAGGGCTATGTGGGGGGGGGGACATGGACTGGAAATGGGTTGTGATGGGGAGGGGGGCCTGGACTGGAAAAGGGCTATGGGGGGGGGGGCATGGACTGGAAATGGGTTGTGATGGGGAGGGGGACCTGGACTGGAAAAGGGCTATGGGGGGGGGGGGAACTTGGACTGGAAATGGGCTATGGTGGAGGGAGGGGGAACTTGGACTGGAAATAGGCTGTGATTAGGGGGGCTAGGACTGCAAATGGACTGTGATGGTGGGGGGGGGGCTAGGACTGCAAATGGGCTGTGATGGTGTGGGGGGACTCGGACTGCAAATGGGATGTGATGGTGGGGGGGCCTAGGACTGGAAATAGGCTGTGATGGGGGACTTGGACTGGAAATTGGCTGTGATTGGGGGGGGGGCTAGGACTGGAAATGGTCTGTGATGTGAGGGCTAGCACTGGAAATGGGCTGATGAAGAGCTGGAATAGGACTGGAAATAGGCTGATGTGGGGCATGGGAGAATGGGACTAGAAGGGAGTGGATGCTGGGTGGGTCTAGAACTATAAGGGAACTGATTTTGGGGGAGGATTAGAATGGATGGGGAATGAGAATGGAGAGGGGAAAAATATTTTGTGTGGAAGAAAAGTATATGATGGGCTGGGTATTGGGAGAGTAAGAGGGGCTTGAGAATGGAAGGGTGAAATTTTAATGGATGATAAAGGAATAAGGAAAGAATTGGGGGAAAGAGCAAAAGGGAAACAATCAGTATGTTAAAGCAGAAATAGAGAGAGAATGGAAAAGAGAAGGAAGGACAAATGGATAGCTCGCAGAAGACACAAAGAAACCAGAAGAAAGTGACTGGAGCAATTGCAACTGAAAAATAAAATGCCCAAACAGAAGGTAGAAAAATACTTTTTATTTTGAATTTATTAACTGGAATATGTCTGAACACCACCTTCTCTGTGATACCCTGTCCTTGCTTGAATGTAGGGGCTCTGTTCTGTCCTGGTTTTCTTCTTATCTCTCCCATTGCATTTTGAATGTATGTCTGGTAGTTCCTCCTCTATACCTACTATGCTTTTTTGCTAGCGGTATATTTTCTTAAGGTTGTGTGCTTTTACTTGTATTTTATTGTATTTATTCATTTTGCTTCCCTTATTATTATTTTTGCTCTGTATATTATTTATGAACTGCATTTTTTATATATATGATACATATAGTATGTTATATCCTTTTATATATTTTTTATGATTATTATACAAATTACTTTTATGAATATTTAGTATGTTATATTTATTGTTTTTATTTATTTGCCATAGAATGGGAAGAGTGGTTTATTCCACCCTTTTGACGTTGCTTTCTGTCTTCTTTGGTAATGTATTTTATTTTTTATGTACTTTTAAATTTTTTTTTAAAATGTTTACTTCTTGTTGGTTTATATTATGATTTTACATTTTAATTTTATGTTTGTCTCTGTCTTTAGACCACTGAAGAAGGCCTCAGGCCGAAACATTTTAGTTGGGTCTGCTAATAAAGGTTTTTGGATATCCCTACTGTGTCTGGCTGTGTTATTTGGCTCCGCTTCTTTCTACGGTATCCTTTGCGGAAGACCTTCTTCTCCTTTTGTTTAGTTCCTCTTCTATCCCATTTTCAGTTGGTGTACCTCAGGGCTCTGTCTTGAGATCATAGCTGTACCGTCCATTGTGCAGGAATGTTGCCCGCACATGGCTCGATACCTCAGGGGGCCCCCGCGGCAGACCAGCTACAGAGGGAGCTGGGAAGGACCAAAGCCCCAGGTGACCTCTGAACAGCTGTGGGAGTAAAGAGCAGCATTTGTCTTCTCTCCCGTGGCTGTGATAATAAGGAACCTGCTGGTGTGCTGAGTGTCGGGAGGTTAAACGGGGGCACATTGGATGTGCCTCGTTAGACCTCCTGCTACTCCTTTTTATCACAGCTGTGGGAGAGAAGGCAAACACTGCTCTTTACTTCCACGGCTGTTCATTCCTATTGCTTTCCTAACAGGGGCTCTACAGGTCAAACAACGGTAAGGATTTGAGGGTTTATTTTTATTAAATTGCTAGCTCTCTGACAGGGAGCTCTTAAAACGGTTTTGGTATATTTTTAAAGCAAAGTTACATTCTTTTTGGTGCATTAGTAGAAATATTTTCTTTAGTAGAGTAGGTTTTAAACTCGAGTAACCTTATTTATTTATTTATTTATTTTATTTAGCATACATTTGTATACCGCTGCTTCCAGCGATCAGTAGCGGTTTGATTACAGATATGAATTTTTTATTTTATTTATTTATTTATTTACATTCTCTTATATACCGCGCTATTCTGCATCAGTGCGGTTTACATTGAACAAACTGAAATTACATTGAACAGGGCATTATAACTTGGAGATAACTATTTTACAGGGAACATGGGCTATGAAGGGTTAAGTGGCTTGCCCAAGACCACAAGGAGCACCTGTGGGACTAGAAACCCCAGTCCTTCCGGCCCAAGGTTGCTGTCCTCTAGTGGGATTTGAACCCCCGACCTTCCGGCCTGAAGTACCTTGCCCCAACCACTAGGCCACTCCTGCACTCCACCCTTTGTCAATCATGACAGGAATTTTTGCGGTATACACACATTGATTTGAAGGGAGAAGCACAGCACACGGTGAAAGGACTTACGGAGAGGAATCAGAATTTACATATGCACATATTTATATATTTACATAACTGCAACCATGTTTCATTGGGAGGTATCTTTTTACCCCCGGGACTATATCAGATTGTATTGACACTGGAAAAGATGTGTCTTGAGTTTCTTTCTGAAATCCATAAGGTCTTTGATCGCTCTTAGCTCTGGTGGTAGTTGGTTCCAGAGGGCAGGGGCCGAGTAGGAGTATGCTCGTTGGCTAGTACTGGTTGTTACAGATCTGATATCGGGGGGAACGTGGAGTATGTTTGAGTGGATTGTTCGCCTGCTTCTGTTGGGTGGTTGCGTGCTGATAAAGGTGGAGAGAAAGGATGGCGCTATGTTATGTATAAGCTTGAAGGTGGTTATTAGTGTTTTATATTTTACCCGGGCTGCAATGGGGAGCCAGTGTAGCTCGATTAATACAGGTGTAATGTGATCAGTAAGGTTTTTTTTCATGATGACTCTAGCTGCTACATTTTGGGCCATTTGGAGAATGTTGAGGGTTTTCTTTGGAAGGCCCTGTAAGATGGCGTTGCAGTAGTCGAGGTGTGGCATAATTAGTGCTTGCGCAACAGACCTGAAATCGTGAGGTTCAATGATGCTCCGTAGAGTTTGTAGGACTCTAAGTTTGTGGAAAACGGCCTTGTTGGTTTTGCGGAGGTGCTTTTCCATCTTTAGATTGCTGTCAAGTGTTACACCCAGATATTTTATTTCAATCTTCGTGTTGTATGTATTATTACACAGGGTGACTGACGCAGGAGGGTCAAAGTTTGGTTTTCTGGAGATATACATCACCTCAGTTTTCTTATGGTTGATCGCCATGTTGTTTTGCTGTATCCATTTTAACATCTCGTTTAGGCATGTTTCAAGCTGAGTATAGTTAGGGTTCTCGGTATCTAACTGTGTGTAGAGCATAATATCATCCGCATAAATGTGGTAGTTGATATTGTGTTGTTGGAGAATATTACAGAGGGGTCGCATATAGACGTTGAAAAGGAGTGCCGAGAGAGCGGAGCCCTGAGGTATGCCTTGCGTTTGCGGGAAAGCTTCTGCTTCTTGGCCATTGAAGTGAACCTGTGGCATTCTGTTGGTTATGTAAGAAGAGAACCATTTCAGGGGGGTTCCCAATATTCCTATTGATTCAATCCTTTGTAGGAGGATTACATGATGGACTGTATCAAAAGCGGCAAAGATGTCAATGAAAATGAGTATAAACATTTTCTTTTTGTCTTCGAGGCCCTTGAGGAGGTTGTTAAGCAGTGCTATCAACAGCGTTTCCACCCCATGATGTTGTCGGAAACCGTATTGCTGTTCATCTAGGGTTTCATGTTCATCCAGATGTTCTTGTAGTTGTAATAGGACTGCCTTCTCAATGATCTTTGCCAGGAAAGATATGCTGGAAATGGGGCGGTAGGAGGCTGGGTCATCCTTGTTGAGTGAGTTGTTCTTTAGGATTGGCCTTATTATAGATTCCTTGAGTTGTGTGGGCATGATTCCTTGTTGCAGCGATTGGTTCACAATATGTGAGACTTGGTTCGCAATATCTTGTTTTGCCGCCTTAACCCAAGCAGTTGGGCAGGGATCTAGCGGGGAGGTGGTTTGTTATTATGTTGATAATTTGCTGAACATCAATGTTGTGAAAGTTGCTCCATGTTTGTTCCCGGTCTATATTGGTCATCTTGTTGGGGCGATGTTCCAGGTAGGTTGCGTTCAAACAGAGAGTGGGTGTGGTTGCAGTGAGTTTCCTTGCGTAATGGTTTGCCAGAGTTTGGGGTTTGATTATGGTGTCACGGTGGTCTTCCAAAGATACTTTTGTCAGTGATTTCACTAGTTCGAATAGTTCACGAGGCTTATTGATAGCTTTGTTTAATAAGTTGGTGTGATGTGTCCTTTTTGCAGAGTTGACCTCGCCTTTGTATTTTGTGAGATAATTGAGGTATTCAGTCTTGCATTCAATGGATTTGATTCGTCTCCATTTTCTCTCCAGTCTTCGGAGTTCCCTCTTCATTCTGGTCAGCGTTTCTGTGTACCAGGGTTCGGATCTGGGTTTAGTTGCGTTCTGGGGGGTCTTCCATGTTGGGTGCGATGCAGCCTGGATTCCCGCGTCCCAGCTGTTTGTTAGTAGGTCGAGGTCCATGCATTCCAAATCTATGTGGGCGGTAATGGTACTTATAAGGTCTTCCAAGTTGAATTTGTTGAAACCCCTTTGCGGGTGTACCGTTCTCCAAGCCTTTGCGTCTTTGGTTAAGGATGGCAGGCTTAAGCGTAGATCAATTTGATGGTGGTCGGACCATGGTACTGGAGTTTTTCGGTGGTTCCACTCCTTCCTTTCCTCCCGGTCGGGTGCTGTTCTGTCCTCCTCCCCTTCTTATCCCTCCTCTGACCCCTTTCCCATCCCCTGTGGGGTCCCTCAGGGTTCTGTACTGGCTCCCCTCCTCTTCAATCTCTTCCTGACTCCTCTCACACTTCTTATCCAACAATCTGGTATCTCAGCCTTCTACTACGCTGACGACATCCTCCTTCTCTATCACACGTCCCCAGCCTGTCCTGATATCACTCCCCTCAACTCCTGCCTTCCTGCCATCTCTGACTGGATGACCCATAACTGCCTGCATCTTAATCCCTCAAAAACCACAGCTATCTGGTTCCCCCACAGTCACCAGCCCCCGTCACTTGCCCCCTCGTTCCCCGCCGCCCCCATCTCTCTGGTCTCCACCTTTCGATACCTTGGGGTAATTTTCGACTCTGATCTCTCCTTCTCTTCCCATATCTCTCACGTGTCTAAATCTTCCTTTTTTTATCTTAGGCAGATCCGTGCTGTTCGCCCCTTCCTCTCACCCTCCGCTCTTGCCACCCTGCTTCTAGCCCTCGTCATCTCCCGGATCGATTTTGCTAACTCTATTCTTTCTGGCCTATCAAAGCTCCACCTCTCTCGTCTACAACGCATCCAAAACACCGCTGCTCGTCTCGTTTCTTCCGCCTCCCACAGGGACCATGTCACACCCCTCCTCCTCCATCTCCACTGGCTTCCCGTTACCTTCCGGATTCAATTCAAGCTTCTCACACTCGTTCATAAAGTTCTTCACACCACCACGCCACAGTACCTTGCTGACCTCATCTACTTTCACACCCCTCGGCACACTCCTCGCTCCTTTCACCTCAACCATCTCACTCTCCCCCCCCCCTCACATGCTCATCTCCAATCCACCCGCTCCTCTGCCTTCTTCTTTATAGGTCCGGCCCTCTGGAACTCCCTTCCCTCCACTCTCCGCCTGGAGCCCCACCACCCTACCTTCAAGCACGCCTTGAAAACCCACCTCTTCTCCCTTGCCTTCAACCTCTCTCCCTCCTAGCCTCTCCTTTTCCTTTATTGACCCTCTTCTCCTGTCCTTGTTTCTTTACTTTTACTGAGTTGTAACTTCTTTTTCCTTTTCCGGCCTTGTGCCCACTGTAATGAAGATATATTTTGTAAACCGCTCTGCTTACCAATGAAGGGCGGTCAATCAAGACAATAAACATAAACATAAACATAAACATATCCTTATTAGAGGCTTCTCTTCGTTGCGCTGCTGATTTGTGGGTGTGAAGACCATGTCTAGGGTATGGCCCTTGTCGTGGGTGGCCTCATTTATTAGTTGTTGATATCCTAGTTGGTTCATGGCTTCCAGGAAGGTGTTTGCGTGAGTAGGCGGCATTGATGCTAAATTTAGGTCTCCCAAGATGATTTGGAATTTCCTGAGTTGCGTGGAGGAGATGCTCTCTAGTGCTGTGGCAAGTGATTCATGGTGTGGCGAGGGGGGTCTGTATATTAGGCAGATGGATAGAGCTGTGTTTTCAACTTTAAGCAAGTCGATGTCCATATTTGAAAGCTGGTATGTGCTTGTTAATTGCAGGTTGGCTTTGGCGACGATGAGAACTCCTCCTCCTCTTTTGTTGGTGCTGGGGCAGTTGTATAATTTGTATCCGGGTTTATTTATCTGGTTTAATATCGCTGAGTCGGTATCAGTGATCCAAGTTTCCGTTATACAGAGGATGTCAGGTTGCTCATCAGTGATGATGTCATAGATTAGGTGGGTCTTGTTCCTGATAGATCTGGCATTAATGAGGATGATGTAGCATGCATCATGAGGCATTTGTGGTGAATGTATGTGGATGCTCTGGGTTAGCAGGGGTTTGTCTACATTCTCAGCTTTTGGGAACTGCTGACACCTAATCAGGAGTTAGTGGGCCTGATTACCTGAGAGCAGCTGAGGCCTGCATAAAAGGCTTCAGAGCCATGCCCTGTTGAGGCATTCCTAAGAGGGGCTCTACAGGTCAAAGAACGGTAACGATTTGAGGCTTTATTTTTCTTAAATTGCTAGCTCTCTGACTGGGAGCTCTTAAAAGAGGTTTGGTATATTTTTAAAGCAAAGTTACATTCTTTTTGGTGCTTTAGTAGAAATAATTTCTTTAGTGGAGTAGGTTTTAAACTCTAGTAACCTTCTCAGCTTTTGGGAACTGGTAACACCAAATCAGGAGTTTGCGGCTTGATTACCTGAGGGCAGATGAGGTCTGCATAAAAAAATTCAGAGCCCTGCCCTGTTGAGGCATTCATAACAGGTGCTCTACAGGTCAAACAGCAGTAACAATTGGAGGGTTTATTTTTATTAAATTGCTTGCTCTCTGACTGGGAGCTCTTAAAAGGGTTTTGGTATATTTTTAAAGCAAAGTTACATTCCTTTTGGTGTTTTAGTAGAAATATTTTCTTTAGTGGAGTAGGTTTTAAACTCTAGTAACCTTCTCAGCTTTTGGGAACTGCTGACACCTAATCAGGAGTTAGTGGGCCTGATTACCTGAGAGCAGCTGAGGCCTGCATAAAGGCTTCAGAGCCCTGCTCCGTTGAGGCATTCCTAAGAGGAGCTCTACAGGTCAAACATAGCCTTTGACAAAGACCAAATCTTAAACCATACCCGTACACTCTTTGACCTAACATCCCATGACCCTGAAGTGTTAGTTTCCACTTGGAATGAAAACTTCGGTTCCATTGCATTACGACCACCATCAAACAAGCCTACCAAGAAGAGAACAACAGCAGCTTGGTACTCCACAGAGCTTAGAACGTCACTCTCCTGCTTGAGAAAACTAGAAAGGCGCTGGCGCCGTACTCACTCCACAGAGGACCTAAGGACATACAATACTCAACTAGAAAAACACCGTCAAGCAATATCTGAAAGCATGAGGAGATTCCACACTGACACTCTAAAACGGTCCCTAAACAAGCCACACAACCTCTTCACTATGGTAAAGAACCTAGCAAAAGAGCCAGTACCAGAGCAACCTAGTCAAATTCACCCTCAAGCCTTTGCCGACTACTTAAAAGCAAAACTGTGCCAAACTATTAAGTCCCCCACACATACCATGGCATTCGAGCCAAGATCCTCAGCCCGACTGTCTGCCTTCTCTAAGCCATCTGCCAAACACATTGAGGACATAATTGCTGGAATGAACACAACAACCGCACAAACCGACCCTTGCCCGGTGTCCTGGATAAAAGATTTACAACCGACAGTCATCCCTTTTATAGCAAAGCTAATGGATTGCTCATACACGACAGGCACCTTTCCCCAATCCCTCAAACGTACCTCAATCAGGCCACTCCTCAAAAACAACAAACTGGACCCTAGGAAGCCCGACTCGTATAGACCGATATCCAGCATACCACTGTTGGCGAAAATTGTCGAGAAAGATGTCCAAAAATAAATTCAAGATCATATTGATGCCTCCGCACCACTTGATCCGTGTCAGCATGGCTTCAGAGCCGCACATGGGGTCGAAACTCTCCTCACCATCCTCTTCAGTACTATAATTGCAGGAATTGACAGCATACGCCAAGGGTACGTACTCATATTCTTGGATATAGCAGCGGCCTTTGATTCTCTTTCCCATGACATCCTCTTACACCGCCTCAGAGAGAAGGGGATTTGTGACTTAGCACTCGAATGGTGCAAGTCATATCTCTCAGATAGATGGCAACATGTAAGATCAGATGAAGCAACATCAGAACCTTTCCACCAGAGCCAAGGGGCCCCACAAGGATCCTCTCTATCTGCCCTGTTGTTTAATATTTATATGCAACCAATCTGCGAGATTGTCCAGTCCTTCAAGGTGGAATGCCTGTTATACGCAGACGACGTGCTCCTATATATGCCTTTTGCAACGGAGAACCCCGAACTCTCACCACTCATGGACTGTTTCAACGCAGTATCCAGTTGGCTCCAATCACAAAACCTGTGAATCCAACACAAGAAAACCAAAGTCCTTTTCATCACCAGAGATCCGAAATTCATCACACCACCGTGCTTAAAGGTCTTAGATGCAGAACTACTTACCAAACCCTCTATTAGAGATTTAGGAATCACACTTGACCAGCGACTCGACATGAAGACCCATATATATAACACCCTTCTGATCCCTAACGAAATAACCAAATGCTCACAGGCGACAAGGAGCAGAGCTTTTAGGTTCTATGCACCCACACGCTGGAATGCACTCCCACCCTCAATCCGGGCAATTACCGATATTATACAATTCAGAAAAGCTCTAAAACATCACCTCTTTCTCCTACACTGTGCACAGCCCAATATTAGCCACAACACACCCAGCTAAACATTGATGACCCACAAACATTTCGTAGCTATGTTGTACAGAATTGTAGATATTGTATATAGTTACTCAAGTTGAAATCCAAGTTGTATCCCTGTTTTCTGTAAAGACATATCTGATATATCGATATGCACAAATGTTACCTGTAAACCGCACTGATTTTAAAGAGTGTGGTATATAAAAGTAATAAATAAATAAATAAATAAAATAAAATATAGGCAATGTAGCAAGAGCTATATACCATAAAATCTGATCACTTAGACACATATGCACCTTACTGGAATCTGGCGACTTCCGCACAGTATACCAAGCCTTGATCATACCGCATCTTGACATACTCTACAGTCATACCGCAATCGCCATACTCCACAGTCTCCCGCAATCTACGCTACATCCTTTAAAGCTTGCAATAAACTCTGCTGCAAGAGTGCTCCAGGGCGCTTCCAAGTGGGAACAGATAACACCCATCCTTAAACAACTCCACTGGCTCCCCATAAAAGGCAGAATTACGTTCAAAACCATAATTCTGACCTTCAAGATCATAAATAAGCTCGCCACACCAGCCCTAGCAGACCTCATTCAGATAACCCCCAGAACAGACCTAGAAGATCCCCTGAGGACAATAAACTAATAGTCCCAAGAGAAACAACCAAGTGCTGCCAGACAACAGTGAACAGGGTTTTTAAATTCTCGGCACCAAAATGCTGGAACAGCCTCGCTCCTAGTATGCGGGCAATCACTAATTTAATGCAGTTTAGGAAAGCTCTGAAATACCACCTTTTTCTCGAGCATTACCTGGATGACAGCACCTCAAATGCCTCATCAGTAAACTAACCACGTCAAACAGACGTTCAGCCTGCTCTTTCTGTACAGTTGTAAATAGTTACCCTCTTGATGTCTATCCAAGTTCTATTGCCTGTTAATTGTAAACACAAATCGAATGTTTTGAGATGTGTATTTAAATGGTTCTATGTAAACCACACTGATGGAAAATAGCGCGGTATATAAGTGCATGTAATAAATAAATAAAAATAAACAACGTTAAGGATTTGAGGGGTTATTTTTCTTAAATTGCTAGCTCTCTGACTGGGAGGTCTTAAAAGGGTTTTGGTATATTTTTAAAGCAAAGTTACATTCTTTTTGGTGCTTTAGTAGAAATATTTTCTTTAGTGGAGTAGGTTTTAAACATGACTAACCTTCTCAGCTTTTGGGAACTGCTGACACCTAATCAGGAGTTAGTGGTCCTGATTACCTGAGAGCAGCTGAGGCCGGCATAAAAGGATTCAGAGCCCTGGCCTGTTGAGGCATTCCTAAGAGGGGCTCTACAGGTCAAACATCGGTAAAGATTTGCGGGTTTATTTTTCTAAATTGATAGCTCTCTGACTGGGAGCTCTTAAAAGGGTTTTGGTATATTTTTAAAGCAAAGTTGCATTCTTTTTGGTGCTTTAGTAGACATATTTTCTTTAGTGGAGTAGGTTTTAAACTCTAGTAACCTTCTCAGCTTTTGGGAACTGCTGACACCTAATCAGGAGTTAGTGGGCGTGATTACCTGAGAGCAACTGAGGCTTGCATAAAAGGCTTCAGAGCCCTGCCCTGTTGAGGCATTCCTAAGAGGGGCTCTATAGGTCAAATAATGGTAAGGATTTGAGGGTTTATTTTTCTTAAATTGCTAACTCTCTGACTGGAAGCTTTTAAAAGGGTTTTGGTATATTTTTAAAGCAAAGTTACATTCTTTTTGGTACTTTAGTAGAAATATTTTCTTTAGTGGAGTAGGTTTTAAACTTTAGTAACCTTCTCAGCTTTTGGCAACTGCTGACACCTAATCAGGAGTTAGTGGGCCTGATTACCTGAGAGCAACTGAGGCTTACATAAAAGGCTTCAGAGCCCTGCCCTGTTGAGGCATTCCTAAGAGGGGCTCTACAGCTCAAACAACGGTAAGGATTTGAGGGTTTATTTTTCTTAAATTGCTAGTTCTCTTGCTGGGGGCTCTTAAAAGGATTTTGGTATATTTTTAAAGCAAAGTTCCATTCTTTTTGGTGCTTTAGTAGGAATATTTTCTTAGTGGAGTAGGTTTTAAACTCTAGTAACCTTCTCAACTTTTGGGAACTGCTGACACCTAATCAGGAGTTAGTGGGCTTGATTACCTGAGAGCAGCTGAGGCCTGTATAAAAAGCTTCAGAACCCTTTCCTGTTGAGGCATTCCTAAGAGGGGCTCTACAGGTCAAACAATGGTAAGGATTTGAGGGTTTATTTTTCTCAAATTGCTAGCTCTCTTACTGGGAGCTCTTAAAAGGGTTTTGGTATATTTTTAAAGCAAAGTTACATTCTTTTTGGTGCTTTAGTAGGAATATTTTCTTTAGTGGAGTAGGTTTTAAACTCTAGTAACCTTCTCAGCTTTTGGGAACTGCTGACACCTAATCAGGAGTTAGTGGGCCTGATTACCTGAGAACAGCTGAGGCCTGCATAAAAGGCTTCAGAGCCCTGCTCTGTTGAGGCATTCCTAACAGGGGCACTACAGATCAAACAACAGTAAGGATTTGAGGGTATATTTTTAATAAATTGCTAGCTCTCTGACTGTGAGCTCTTAAAAGGGTTTTGGTGTATTTTTAAAGCAAAGTTACAATCTTTATGGTGCTTTAGTAGAAATATTTTCTTTAGTGGAGTAGGTTTTAAACTCTAGTAACCTTCTCAGCTTTTGGGAACTGCTGACACCTAATCAGGAGTTAGTGGGCCTGATTACCTGAGAGCAGCTGAGGCCTGCATAAAAGCATTCAGAGCCATGCCCTATTGAGGCATTCTTAAGAAGGGCTCTACAGGTCAAAGAACGGTAAGGATTTGAGTGTTTATTTTTCTTAAATTGCTAGCTCTCTGACTAGGAGCTGTTTAAAGCGTTTTGGTATATTTTTAAAGCAAAGTTACATTATTTTTGGTGCTTTAGTAGAAATATCTTCTTTAGTGGTTTAGGTTTTAACTCTAGTAACCTTCTCAGCTTTTGGGAACTGATGACACCTAATCAGGAGTTAGTGGGCCTGATTACCTGAGAGCAGCTGAGGCCTGCATAAAAAGCTTCGAAGCCCTGCCCTGTTGAGGCATTCCTAACAGGGGCTCTACAGGGCAAACAACGATAAGAATTGGAGGGTTTATTTTTATTAAATTGCTTGCTGTCTGACTGGGAGCTCTTAAAAGGGTTTTGGTATATTTTTAAAGCAAAGCTACATTCTTTTTGGTGCTTTAGTAGAAATATTTTCTCTAGATGAGTAGGTTTTAAACTTGACTAAACTTCTCAACTTTTGGGAAATGCTGACACCTAATCAGGAGTTAGTGGTCTGATTACCTGAGAGCAGCTGAGGCCTTCATAAAAGGCTTCAGAGCCCTGCCCTGTTGAGGCATTCCTAACAGGGGCTCTACAGGTCAAGAACGCTAAGGATTTGAGGGTTTGTTTTTCTTATATTGCTAGCTCTCTGATTGGGAGCTCTTAAAAGGGTTTTGGTATATTTTCAAAGCAAAGCTACATTCTTTTTGGTGCTTTAGTAGAAATATTTTCTTTAGTGCAGAAGGTTTTAAACTCTAGTAACCTTCTCAGGTTTTGGGAACTGCTGACACCTAATCAGGAGTTAGTGGGCCTGATTACCTGAGAACAGCTGAGGCCTGCATAAAAGGCTTCAGAGCCCTTCCCTGTTGAGGCATTCCTAACAGAAGCACTACAGGTCAAAGAACGGTAACGATTTGAGGCTTTATTTTTCTTCAATTGCTAGCTCTCTGACTGGGAGCATTTAAAAGCGTTTTGGTATATTTTTAAAGCAAAGTTACATTCTTTTTGGTGCTTTAGTAGAAATATTTTCTTTAGTGGTTAAGGTTTTAACTCTAGTAACCTTCTAAGCTTTTGGGAACTGCTGACACCTAATCAGGAGTTAGTGGGCTTGATTACCTGAGAGCAGCTGAGGCCTGCATAAAAAGCTTTGAAGCTCAGCCCTGTTGAGGCATTCCTAACAGGGGCTCTACAGGTCATAAAACGTTAGGAATAGGAGGGTGTTATTTTATTAAATTGCTTGCTGTCTGACTGGGAGCTCTTAAAAGGGTTTTTGTATATTTTTAGAACAAAGTTCCATTCTTTTTGGTTCTTTAGTAGGAATATTTTCTTTAGTGGAATAGGTTTTAAAGTCTAGTAACCTTCTCAGCTTTTGGGAACTGCTGACACCTAATCAGGAGTTAGTGTGCTTGATTACCTGAGAGCAGCTGAGGCCTGCATAAAAAGCTTCGAAGCCCTGCCCTGTTGAGGCATTCCTAACTGGGGCTCTACAGGTTAGGAACGGTAAGGATTTGAGGGTTTATTTTTCTTAAATTGATAGCTCTCTGACTGGGAGCTCTTAAAAGGGTTTTGGTATATTTTTAAAGCAAAGCTACATTCTTTTTGGTGCTTTAGTAGAAATATTTTCTTTAGTGGTTAAGGTTTTAACTCTAGTAACCTTCTAAGCTTTTGGGAACTGCTGACACCTAATCAGGAGTTAGTGGGCTTGATTACCTGAGAGCAGCTGAGGCCTGCATAAAAAGCTTTGAAGCTCAGCCCTGTTGAGGCATTCCTAACAGGGGCTCTACAGGGCAAACAACGGTAAGAATTGGAGGGTTTATTTTTATTAAATTGCTTGCTGTCTGACTGGGAGCTCTTAAAAGGGTTTTTGTATATTTTTAGAACAAAGTTCCATTCTTTTTGGTTCTTTAGTAGGAATATTTTCTTTAGTGGAATAGGTTTTAAAGTCTAGTAACCTTCTCAGCTTTTGGGAACTGCTGACACCTAATCAGGAGTTAGTGTGCTTGATTACCTGAGAGCAGCTGAGGCCTGCATAAAAAGCTTCGAAGCCCTGCCCTGTTGAGGCATTCCTAACTGGGGCTCTACAGGTTAGGAACGGTAAGGATTTGAGGGTTTATTTTTCTTAAATTGATAGCTCTATGACTGGGAGCTCTTAAAAGGGTTTTGGTATATTTTTAAAGCAAAGCTACATTCTTTTTGGTGCTTTAGTAGAAATATTTTCTTTAGTGGTTAAGGTTTTAACTCTAGTAACCTTCTAAGCTTTTGGGAACTGCTGACACCTAATCAGGAGTTAGTGGGCCTGATTACCTGAGAGCAGCTGAGGCCTGCATAAAAGGCTTCAGAGCCCTGCCCTATTGAGGCATTCTTAACAGGGGTTCTACAGGTCAAAGAACGGTAAGGATTTGAGGTTTTATTTTTCTTAAATTGCTAGCTCTATGACTGTGAGATCTTAAAAGGGTTTTGGTATATTTTTAAAGCAAAGTTACATTCTTTTTGGTGCTTGAGTGGAATTATTTTCTTTAGTGGAGTAGGTTTTATACTCTAGTAACCTTCTCAGCTTTTGGGAACTGCTGACACCTATTCAAGAGTTAGTGGGCCTCATTACCTGAGAGCAGCTGAGGCCTGCATAAAAGGCTTTAGAGCCCTTTCCTGTTGAGGCATTCCTAACAGGGGCTCTACAGGTCAAACAACGGTAAGGATTTGAGTGTTTAATTTTCATAAATTGCTAGCTCTCTTACTGGGAGCTCTTAAAAGCATTTTGGTATATTTTTAAAGCAAAGTTACATTCTTTTTGGTGCTTTAGTAGAAATATTTTCTTTAGTGGTTTAGGTTTTAACTCTAGTAACCTTCTCAGCTTTTGGGAACTGCTGACAGCTAATCAGGAGTGAGTGGGCCTGATTACCTGAGAGCAGCTGAGGCCTGCATAAAAAGCTTCGAAGCCCTGTCCTGTTGAGGCATTCCTAACAGGGGCTCTACAGGTCAAGAACGGTGAGGATTTGAGTGTTTATTTTTCTTAAATTACTAGCTCACTGACTGGGAGCTCTTAAAAGGGTTTTGGTATATTTTTAAAGGAAAGCTACATTCTTTTTGGTGCTTTAGTAGAAATATTTTCTTTAGTGGAGTAGGTTTTAAACTTTAGTAACCTTCTCAGCTTTTGGCAACTACTGACACCTAATCAGGAGTTAGTGGGCCTGATTATCTGAGAGCAGCTGAGGCCTGCATAAAAGGCTTCAGAGCTGTGCCCCATTGAGGCTTTCTTAAGAGGGGCCCTACAGGTCAAACAACGGTAAGGATTTGAGGGTTTATTTTTCTTGAATTGCTAGCTCTCTTACTGGGAGCTCTTAAAAGTGTTTTGGTATATTTTTGAAGCAAAGTTACATTCTTTTTGGTGCTTTAGTAGAAATATTTTCTTTTGTGGAGTAGGTTTTCAGTTCTAGTAACCTTCTGAACTTTTGGGAACTGCTGACACCTAATCAGGAGTTAGTGGGCCTGATTACTTGAGAGCAGCTGAGGCCTGCATAAAAGGCTTTAGAGCCCTGCCTTGTTGAGGCATTCCTAACAGGGGCACTACAGATCAAACAACAGTAAGGATTTGAGGGTTTATTTTTACTAAATTGCTAGCTGTCTGACTGGGAGTTCTTAAAAGGATTTTGGTGTATTTTTAAAGCAAAGTTACACTCTTCATGGTGCTTTAGTTGAAATATTTTCTTTAGTGGAGTAGGTTTTAAACTCTAGTAACCTTCTCAGCTTTTGGGAACTGCTGACACCTGTGGTGAACAGCGCCCTCCTGAGCCTATGGAAACGGATGAAAATCCTGAGGTTCAGCAGGATTTATGCCTATTTGAGAAACCAAGGAAGAAAGAAAGACTCTATTCCACAGAGCTGAGCATGGAGACTAGCCCAGGGGAGGAGTCCAGCAGTCCTGATTGGGCACACCCTGCCCTTGGAAGGGGCGTGTCCAGGAGAGAACGTGGTTTTAAACCAGAGCATGGCTTTGCTAGTCAGAATGGGATTAAGATTGAGGAGAAGAAGGAGAGACGGATAAAGAAGAAGCAGGAGAATGATTGGAAGTCCAGAAGACAGTATGCTGATACTTGGGAACCTGGCATTGGAAAGAAACCTGCAAAGTTCTATTCAGAGGCAGTGAGTAGAAGTCCCAAGGAGAGAGGACCTAGCCCTGAATTAGACAACCGTTGGAAGGCAAAGCCCTGGGAAAGGAAGCCTTCAAGGCAGGCACAAGAAAGAAAACAATCATTCTGTGAAGTACCGTTTGAGCCAGAGAGCAACAAACATTCTAACAGCTGGAGAACGTTGGAGCCATCTGAAGTCAGAACGGCATGGCAACAAGTAAGTGAATTGCCACAAAGTTTCCAGGCTGAACGTAAAGCTAACTCTCCTGTGTATGAAACATTAGCAAAAGAGACTAGCAGTTACTCTGACACAATTAATCTAAGAGAGGAGAAAATAAACAGCCTTAAGCCAGAGGGAAGTTGTATAGCTGATAGCAATTCCCTATCTCACAAACAGCAGGCTGAATTGCTCCTACAGAGTTTTAAGCAGTTTTTAGAGTTGCAAGCTAGAAGACAACCAGTGTTACCAGAAGCCAGTAATTCCATACAGCTTGAAGAATTAACACAAGATAATACAGACTTACCAGATTGTGAGAGCATGGATTGCACGGTCTGCTGTGTAGAGATGCCAAGCTGAAGGAAACTGCTTTTTACCGTATGTGAATTGAATGCTACGGAGCTGTTGTATTGCCTTGCTGAGAAAGCTCTAATTATGTGCACCTGATTTTCCCCAGCACTGTGAAGGTAACAGTGGCTGAAAGAGGCTGCAGTGAAACTAACTGACCTCTTGGGGCAAAGTGAGTAATTTGCTTAGAAGTGAAAAGCAGCAATTATACTTTAAGTTGCCTTTATCCAGGTTTTCCTGTTAGCATTTGAAGCACCTATTTTGTTTGCATTTATTTGCTATGTGATGGTACAATATCCTTTACTATAATAAAAATACTGGAAACCCCATAACTACAACTCTTTATTTCGGAGCGAGAGGAGCAGGAACTACAATACCCAGCATTCCCTGGATACAGGTTACTCTCCTTCCTCACGAAGCATCAGACCGCCTCTCCTGTCTTTAGCCCCAAGGCCGGGCAGGAGCGCCGCAAGTGGCTACGTGGCAGGATTTTCCACGCATGCGCAAGGTGCCGCGCAGAAAACTACAGAAAAGCAACTGCAAGAAAGACCCCGAGTGCAGACCATCCTGAAAGGAAGGAAAGAGTCCCAGCATCGGAGTGTCAGCTGCAACGAGGTTGTGGAAAGCGTGAGGCAACACCTGAGCCAGGTAATAAGTGTCCACCTGGGAAAGGATAAGGATACAGGGCTGAGAGTGTTTGCCAGCTAGTTGAAAAAAAAAAAAAAAAAGGAAAAGTTTTTTTGTTTTTTTTTTAAAGTGTGAGGTACCGCACTTGGTTTTTTTTCTGTCTGTTTGTATTCACAGGTACTAAAGATGTCTCTGGATCCAGCAGAGGTATTTAAATGGATGGCCACTCAACTCGAGAGACAGCGAGACTTGAGCCTAGAGTTCCAGGAAAAGAGTGCTGCTGCCCTGCAGGCTCAGCAGCGACCCCTACTGGACATGCTACAAGCGTGGGTAGCTGAGCAGAAGACGCCACAGGAGAAACCATCTGTTCCCCCAGGTTTTTCTGCTACAGCTGCGCATAGTCTAAATGCAGGGACTATGTTTAATTTTGGCCAGTTAAAGGACAATGAGGATGTTGACAATTTTATTGAGTGTTTTGAAAGAGTGGCACAGTTAAGTGCATGGCCAAAGGAATGTTGGGCCATCAGATTTGCAGCTTCCCTTACTGGAGAAGCAATGGCTGCCTATAGGAGCATGCCACCCGACCTTGCCGGAAATTATGAGGAGGTGAAAAGAGCGGTCCGGGAAAGGCTAGGCCTTACACCGCTAGCCTACCATAATCTCCTGCGAGCGGTTAAATTAAAACAGGGTGAGACACCGAAAGCCTTAGTATACAGGATAAGCATGTTGTTAAATAAATGGCTTAATCCAGAGAATAGGACTAAAGAGTCTATATTGGAAAGCTTAATTGTAGAGCAATACATGAATGCTGTACCCAATGAAATAAAAACCTTCCTGATTCTGTAAAGCTGCAAAACCCCACAGGAGGCAGTAGACCTCACAGAACGCTTCTTAGAGGCCAAGGTAATGGCTCATGAAAGCAGTAGTGATTTAAAGGGGGCAGCAATACCTGAGTCAGAAAGGAAGTGGAAATTTCAGAATGAAGCAAGCAAAATGTGTATGCCAACTGTGAAGGCTAGGTTATCACCTAGGAAATGTTTTAAATGTGGGCGAGAAGGGCATATACAGAAGAATTGTTTTAAGACTGCCTTAGTAGCAGAAAGTGCACAAAAAACCCGAGAAGGATTTCTCATTGAGGTAGAGGTGCAGAGAATTGCTACTACCGCGTTATTGGATTCTAGCGCGGAGCAGACAATGCTCTCCAAGGCGCTGTGGCAGCAAGTCCAAGCATCAGGGGTAGCCTGTTCGTAATGTGAAGATCCGCTGTGTACATGGAGGTACATCACTATACCCTGTATACAACCTTCAAGTGAAAGCACTCGGTGTGGTTAAGAAAATTCCCATTGCGGTAGTACCCAAGCTACCAAACCCTATGGTTTTAGGAAGGGATTGGCCCTATTTTTATAGAGAAATGAGACAAGGCCTAACCCCTAAGGGAGCCCTGGTAGCTACAAGAGCCCAAGCTAAGGACTCAGAGAAGGGAGAAGACCCTACTGATGAGGCATTTAGAAGTCTTCCTTCCCATGAGGATTTAATAGCCGCACCAGAAGAGAAGGTGAAGAAAACAAAAGCGCAGAAGCGTAATGGTAGACAAGAACGTTCTCAGCATAGGGCAGAAACTCAGGCTGGCCAGGAATTGCCCTGGGTGCCCGAAGAACTAGTTGGGAAATTTCCAACGTTCCCCAACGAACAACTGGACGACCCTGCCTTAAGTCAGGCATTTAAATGGGCCCAGAGTGATAGGGATACCCTACCTAGGTTTTTCCTGGACACCGGTATTTTGTACAGAGAGAGCAAGGATCCCTATACAGGCGATACGCGCAAACAGGTGGTGGTGCCTGCAACCTTCAAAAACTTGGTTTTGAGGCTGGCCCACGACCATCCGGTCGGAGGACACAAGGGCATCCGAAGTACGTTGGATCAGATCCTGGCAAGGTTCTATTGGCCGGGTGTTTTCAAAGAAACAGCAAGGTTCCGTGAAGCCTGTCCAACATGCCAGCGCGTCTCTGCCATCCACCCAAAGGAAGTGCCAATGATATCAACCCCGGTCATTGCAGAACCCATCCATAGAATGGCTATGGACATTGTTGGTCCTTTAATCAAGACACCGAGGGGATTTCAATATATTTTAGTGGTCATAGACCAAGCGACACGATTTCCTTGGGCCATGCCACTACGTAATATATCCGCTAAGGCCGTGGCGGCTGAACTGATCAAACTGTTTTACGAGGTGGGCTTCCCTCGCGAAGTTCTGACAGACAGAGGAAGCAATTTCCTTTCCAAGTATTTAGCCCAAGTTTGGGAAGCGTTTGATATCCGCCATGTCAAGACCTCAGCCTATCATCCACAAAGCAATGGGCTAGTGGAGAGACAAAATCAGACGATTAAAAGGATGCTGCGCCGCAGTTTAGAAGGAAATATGGCCAACTGGGATACGATGCTACCCTTCGTCCTCTACGCTTGCAGGGAAAGGAAGCAGTCGTCCCTAGGGACAGCGCCATATGAACTTATGTATGGTCGATCACCCCGTGGGGTATTAGATATCCTGAAGGAATAGTGGGTAGAGCCCGACGTACATGAAGTGGGAGTACCAGAATTTCTTAAGGATCTAAAAGGTCGCTTATGCCGCACCACACAAGTGGCGGAAGTCAATTTAAGACACAATCAACGACGACAGAAGGCCTATTATGACCAAGGCACACGGCCGCGCCAGTTAGCTGTGGGAGACAAGGTCATCGTGATGGTGGCAGGCCCAGACCCGAAATTTGAGAGCAAATGGAAAGGCCCATGTACCGTGGTCCGGCCAGTGGGTCCAGTGTCTTATCTCGTGAAGAATAAGAAAGGATGCCAACAAGTGTATCATATTAACCTTTTGAAGCATTGGCATGATAGAACAGCCCTAGCTCAGGTAGCCGCCGTAGTGCAAGATAGGAAAGTGGTAGAGAGAGCACAGATCAACGCCAGACCCCGGAGTAGAATCACGTGCTGTGCCTCTGGTCAGATGCCAGCCCGTGATATCTTAAGGGGGGGGATCTGTGGTGAACAGCGCCCTCCTGAGCCTATGGAAACGGATGAAAATCCTGAGGTTCAGCAGGATTTATGCCTATTTGAGAAACCAAGGAAGAAAGAGAGACTCTATTCCACAGAGCTGAGCATGGAGACCAGCCCAGGGGAGGAGTCCTGCATTTCTGATTGGGCACACCCTGCCCTTGGAAGGGGCGTGTCCAGGAGAGAACGTGGTTTTAAACCAGAGCATGGCTTTGCTAGTCAGAATGGGATTAAGATTGAGGAGAAGAAGGAGAGACGGATAAAGAAGAAGCAGGAGAATGATTGGAAGTCCAGAAGACAGTATGCTGATACTTGGGAACCTGGCATTGGAAAGAAACCTGCAAAGTTCTATTCAGAGGCAGTGAGTAGAAGTCCCAAGGAGAGAGGACCTAGCCCTGAATTAGACAACCATTGGAAGGCACAGCCCTGGGAAAGGAAGCCTTCAAGGCAGGCACAAGAAAGAAAACAATCATTCTGTGAAGTACCGTTTGAGCCAGAGAGCAACAAACATTCTAACAGCTGGAGAACGTTGGAGCCATCTGAAGTCAGAACGGCATGGCAACAAGTAAGTGAATTGCCACAAAGATTCCAGGCTGAACGTAAAGCTAACTCTCCTGTGTATGAAACATTAGCAAAAGAGACTAGCAGTTACTCTGACACAATTAATCTAAGAGAGGAGAAAATAGACAGCCTTAAGCCAGAGGGAAGTTGTATAGCTGATAGCAATTCCCTATCTCACAAACAGCAGGCTGAATTGCTCCTACAGAGTTTTAAGCAGTTTTTAGAGTTGCAAGCTAGAAGACAGCCAGTGTTACCAGAAGCCAGTAATTCCATACAGCTTGAAGAATTAACACAAGATAATACAGACTTACCAGATTGTGAGAGCATGGATTGCACGGTCTGCTGTGTAGAGATGCCAAGCTGAAGGAAACTGCTTTTTCCGTATGTGAATTGAATGCTACGGAGCTGTTGTATTGCCTTGCTGAGAAAGCTCTAATTATGTGCACCTGATTTTCCCCAGCACTGTGAAGGTAACAGTGGCTGAAAGAGGCTGCAGTGAAACTAACTGACCTCTTGGGGCAAAGTGAGTAATTTGCTTAGAAGTGAAAAGCAGCAATTATACTTTAAGTTGCCTTTATCCTAAGTTTTCCTGTTAGCATTTGAAGCACCTATTTTGTTTGCATTTATTTGCCATGTGATGGAACAATATCCTTTACTATAATAAAAATACTGGAAACCCCATAACTACAACTCTATATTTCGGAGCGAGAGGAGCAGGAACTACAATACCCAGCATTCCCTGGATACAGGTTACTCTCCTTCCTCACGAAGCATCAGACCGCCGCTCCTGTCTTTAGCCCCAAGGCTGGGCAGGAGCGCCGCACACCTAATTAGGAGTTAGTGGGCCTGATTACCTGAGAGCAGCTGAGGCCTGCATAAAAGGCTTCAGAGCCATGCTCTGTTGAGGCATTCCTAAGAGGGGCTCTACAGGTCAAAGAACGGTAACGATTTGAGGCTTTATTTTTCTTAAATTGCTAGCTCACTGACTGGGAGCTCTAAAATGGTTTTGGTATATTTTTAAAGCAAAGCTACATTCTTTTTGGTGCTTTAGTAGAAATATTTTCTTTAGTGGAGTAGGTTTTAAACTTTAGTAACCTTCTCAGCTTTTGGCAACTAGTGACTCCTAATCAGGAGTTAGTGGGCTTGATTACCTGAGAGCAGCTGAGGCCTGCATAAAAAGCTTCGAAGCCCTGCCCTGTTGAGGCATTCCTAACAGGGGCTCTACAGGTCAAGAACGGTGGGGATTTGAGGGTTTATTTTTCTTAAATTACTAGCTCACTGACTGGGAGCTCTTAAAAGGGTTTTGGTATATTTTTAAAGCAAAGCTACATTCTTTTTGGTGCTTTAGTAGAAATATTTTCTATAGTGGAGTGGGTTTTAAACTTTAGTAACCTTCTCAGCTTTTGGCAACTACTGACACCTAATCAGGAGTTAGTGGGCCTGATTATCTGAGAGCAGCTGAGGCCTCCATAAAAGGCTTCAGAGCCGTGCCCTCTTGAGGCTGTATTAAGAGGGGCTCTACAGGTCAAAGAACGGTAAGGATTTGAGGGTTTATTTTTCTTAAATTGATAGCTCTCTGACTGGGAGCTCTTAAAAGCATTTTGGTATATTTTCAAAGCAAAGTTACATTCTTTTTGGTGCTTTAGTAGAAATATTTTCTTTAGTGGTTTAGGTTTTAACTCTAGTAACCTTCTCAGCTTTTGGAAACTGCTGACACCTAATCAGGAGCTAGTGGGCCTGATTACCTGAGAGCAGCTGAGGCCTGCATAAAAGGTTTCAGAGCCATGCCCTGTTGAGGCATTCCTAACAGGGGCTCTACAGGTCAAAGAATGGTAACGATTTGAGGCTTTATTTTTCTTAAATTGCTAGCTCTCTGACTGGGAGCTCTTAAAAGGGTTTTGGTATGTTTTTAAAGCAAAGTTACATTCTTTTTGGTGCTTTTGTAGAAATATTTTCTTTAGTGGAGTAGGTTTTAAACTCTAGTAACCTTCTCAGCTTTTGGGAACTGCTGACACCTAATCAGGAGTTAGTGGGCCTGATTACCTGAGAGCAGCTGAGGCCTGCATAAAAGGCTTCATCGCCCTGCCCTATTGAGGCATTCTTAACAGGGGTTCTACAGGTCAAAGAACGGTAAGGATTTGAGTGTTTATTTTTCTTAAATTACTAGCTCACTGACTGGGAGCTCTTAAAAGTGTTTTGGTATATTTTTAAAGCAAAGCTACATTCTTTTTGATGCTTTAGTAGAAATATTTTCTTTAGTGGAGTAGGTTTTAAACTTTAGTAACGTTCTCAGCTTTTGGCAACTACTGACACCTAATCAGGAGTTAGTGTGCCTGATTATCTGAGAGCAGCTGAGGCCTGCATAAAAGGCTTCAGAGCCGTGCCCTAATGAGGCTTTCTTAAGAGGGGCTCTACAGGTCAAACATCGGTAAGGATTTGAGGGTTTATTTTTCTTGAATTGCTAGCTCTCTTACTGGGAGCTCTTAAAAGTGTTTTGGTATATTTTTAAAGCAAAGTTACATTCGTTTTGGTGCTTTAGTAGAAATATTTTCTTTAGTGGAGTAGGTTTTCAACTCTAGTAACCTTCTGAGCTTTTGGGAACTGCTGACACCTAATCAGGAGTTAGTGGGCCTGATTACTTGAGAGCAGCTGAGGCCTGCATAAAAGGCTTCAGAGCCCTGCCCTGTTGAGGCATTCCTAACAGGGGCACTACAGATCAAACAACAGTAAGGATTTGAGGGTTTATTTTTACTAAATTGCTAGCTGTCTGACTGGGAGTTCTTAAAAGGGTTTTGGTGTATTTTTAAAGCATAGTTACATTCTTTTTGGTGCTTTAGTAGAAATATTTTCTTTAGTGGAGTAGGTTTTAAACTCTAGTAACCTTCTCAGCTTTTGAGAACTGCTGACACCTAATCAGGAGTTAGTGGGCCTGATTACCTGAGAGCAGCTGAGGCCTGCATAAAAGGCTTCAGAGCCATGCTCTGTTGAGGCATTCCTAAGAGGGGCTCTACAGGTCAAAGAACGGTAATGATTTGAGGGTTTATTTTTCTTAAATTGCTAGCTCTCTTACTGGGAGCTCTTAAAAGTGTTTTGGTATATTTTTAAAGCAAAGTTACATTCGTTTTGGTGCTTTAGTAGAAATATTTTCTTTAGTGGAGTAGGTTTTCAACTCTAGTAACCTTCTCAGCTTTTGGGAACTGCTGACACCTAATCAGGAGTTAGTTGGCCTGATTACTGAGAGAAGCTGAGGCCTGCATAAAAGGCTTCAGAGCCATGCTCTGTTGAGGCATTCCTAAGAGGGGCTCTACAGGTCAAAGAACGGTAATGATTTGAGGCTTTATTTTTCTTAAATTGCTAGCTCTCTTACTGGGAGCTCTTAAAAGTGTTTTGGTATATTTTTAAAGCAAAGTTACATTCGTTTTGGTGCTTTAGTAGAAATATTTTCTTTAGTGGAGTAGGTTTTCAACTCTAGTAACCTTCTCAGCTTTTGGGAACTGCTGACACCTAATCAGGAGTTAGTTGGCCTGATTACTGAGAGAAGCTGAGGCCTGCATAAAAGGCTTCAGAGCCATGCTCTGTTGAGGCATTCCTAAGAGGGGCTCTACAGGTCAAAGAACGGTAACGATTTGAGGCTTTATTTTTCTTAAATTGCTAGCTCTCTGACTGGGAGCTCTTAAAAGGGTTTTGGTATATTTTTAAAGCAAAGTTACATTCTTTTTGGTGCTTTAGTAGAAATATTTTCTTTAGTGGAGTAGGTTTTATACTCTAGTAACCTTCTCAGCTTTTGGGAACTGCTGACACCTATTCAGGAGTTAGTGGGCCTCATTACCTGAGAGCAGCTGAGGCCTGCATAAAAGGCTTTAGAGCCCTGTCCTGTTGAGGCATTCCTAACAGGGGCTCTACAGGTCAAACAACGGTAAGGATTTGAGGCTTTATTTTTCTTAAATTGCTAGCTCTCTGACTGGGAGCTCTTAAAAGGGTTTTGGTATATTTTTAAAGCAAAGTTCATAAGAACATAAGATATGCCAATACTGGGTCAAACCAAGGTCCATCAAGCCCAGTATTCCGTTTCCAACAGTGGCCAATCTAGGTCATAAGTACTGTGATAAGGAAGCTTATCAGAGCTCAGGAAGGGGCTCTAGAAAAGGTGAAGTGAGTCTGAACAAGCAACCTGTCAGTTCTGGTAGAAATATGAAAACAGAATTTTGCCATAAAAGACTACCAGTCCCAGAATGCACCAGGTTTCCAACAGCCATTAGAGGAGCTGAAGTGGGGAAACGTGTGTTCAATCAGGAGGGCTATGAGGTAATCCCTAAGCACTCATCTCAAAGGGCAGGGCCTGATTCAGCACAGCTGCGCTGTATTAGGGAGGAGCACTCATCCAAGCAGAATAAGAGTAGAATTTATTCTATAGATGACCATCTTCATGATCACCTTGGATATCCAGAGAATTGTCCTCAGTATCCTGAGAATCAGCTTGAGTTTGATCATCAGTTTCATCTGAAGGATCATCAGAAGCAGAAGCCAAACCGGACGGACAGAGAGGGAAAGAGACCCTTTGGAAGAAGGAAGAGAAAAGCCTTTGAGAGGTCTAGAAGAGTCCAAAGCAGTACGTATACTGGGAGGTATTCCAAGGGCCAGCATACACCATTGGACTGGGGAAAGCCAGAGGAATGGTGCTGCAGAGCTAGGAATCACCAGAGGCTACTTGTGAGGGAGACGGCTGCACGTGGAAGGGACCCTAAGACCTGTGCCAGAAGGTATGTGAAGAGAGATCCAGTGTCCAGGGATCTGGATTGGAAGGCTGGACATAAGAACTGGACTACATACTGGCCAGGCTATATAGAGAGGAACTCTAGCAGCAATGGAAGCTCAGGTATGAACACTGATCTATGCCCTAGCTATAACCTTGAAAGACAGCAGGGAAACAAGTATTCTCCTGAAAATGCTCCATTGAGAGATTCATCTGTGCCAATCCATGATATTGAACCCATGCTTGTTGAACAAGGGGGAATAATAGCAGATGAGGATCCTGTTTATATGGACTGCTCTCTATCTAAACTCCGTTGGTAACTTTCTGTTATAAAGTACAGCAACCATCACAAAGAAATACAAATTTGTTCTTTAATCTACTCAGAAAAGCTCCTGAAGCAGGATTTGACCCACACAGTGGAAGGCAAGCCAGCTAAGGGGTTTCAGCTGGTGACTGCTAGCAACTAAGCCTTACCTAATTGCTTGTGAGCTAGGAGAGAATCACTTCTGTATTTATGAGGGAAGTAATCAGAAGTTAACCTGAAAAGAACAGTTTGTTTCTTGCTTTGTAGCTTTTCATTTGTTGTTTTCCTGATTTTGACTTTGTTTTTCCAAGTTAACACTGAAAGCAAGTTACCTAATTTATGTGCTACCAAGCATATCTGTGTTGGGAAAAATAACCCCATAAATAAATATCTTATTGGCTTTACCCAAGAGCACAACTAAATTATTGTCAGCAGCTGTGTCTGGTGTGAATGAACTACATTGCCCACAATACCTTGCAAATCATATAGATATATGCACTTGCCAAGACTGTGAAAAATTCTCACCCAGGCGGCCGTCTGACAGTACCTAGCAGTTTCCCCAAAAGACACAGGTTCCACAATGCTTGTATTGGGTCAAACAATGATATCCCGGGTCCCTTTTAATAATGGTTTATGGACCTTACCTCCAGGAACTTGTCCAAACCATTTTAAACCCAGCTACACTAACAGCTTTTACTACATCCTCCGGTAGCAAATTCCAGAGTTTGATTACAAATTGAGTGAAAAAATATTTTCTCTTAATGGTCTTAAATAGTTTACCCTGTAGCTTCAATGCATCCCCTAGTCTTTCTATATTCTGACGACGTAAATCGATCTACGTTTACCCGTTCCAGTCCATTCATTATTTTATAGACCTCTATCTTATCTCCCCTCAGCCGTTTCTTTTCCAAGTTGAAGAGCCCTAAACTTTTCAGCCTCTCTTCATAGGGGTATCCTTCCATCCCAGTTAGCATTTTGGTGGCTCTTCTCTGTACTTTTTCTAATAACGCTATATCCTTTTTAAGATACAGTGACCAGCAAAGTTACATTCTTTTTGGTGCTTTAGTAAAAATATTTTCTTTAGTGGTTTAGGTTTTAATTCTAGTAACCTTCTCAGCTTTTGGGAACTGCTGACACCTAATCAGGAGTTAGTGGGCCTGATTATCTGAGAGCAGCTGAGGCCTGCATAAAAAGCTTCGAAGCCCTGTCCTGTTGAGGCATTCGTAACAGGGGCTCTACAGGTCAAGAACGGTGAGGATTTGAGTGTTTATTTTTTTAAATTGCTAGCTCTCTGACTGGGAGCTCTTAAAAGCGTTTTGGTATATTTTTAAAGCAAAGTTACATTCTTTTTGGTGCTTTAGTAGAAATATTTCCTTTAGTGGTTTAGGTTTTAACTCTAGTAACCTTCTCAGCTTTTGGGAACTGCTGACACCTAATCAGGAGTTAGTGGGCTTGATTACCTGAGAGCAGCTGAGGCCTGCATAAAAAGCTTCGAAGCCCTGCCCTGTTGAGGCATTCCTAACAGGGGCTCTACAGGTCAAGAACGGTGGGGATTTGAGGGTTTATTTTTCTTAAATTACTAGCTCACTGACTGGGAGCTCTTAAAAGGGTTTTGGTATATTTTTAAAGCAAAGCTACATTCTTTTTGGTGCTTTAGTAGAAATATTTTCTATAGTGGAGTGGGTTTTAAACTTTAGTAACCTTCTCAGCTTTTGGCAACTACTGACACCTAATCAGGAGTTAGTGGGCCTGATTATCTGAGAGCAGCTGAGGCCTCCATAAAAGGCTTCAGAGCTGTGCCCTATTGAGGCTTTATTAAGAGGGGCTCTACAGGTCAAAGAACGGTAAGGATTTGAGGGTTTATTTTTCTTAAATTGATAGCTCTCTGACTGGGAGCTCTTAAAAGCATTTTGGTATATTTTCAAAGCAAAGTTACATTCTTTTTGGTGCTTTAGTAGAAATATTTTCTTTAGTGGTTTAGGTTTTAACTCTAGTAACCTTCTCAGCTTTTGGAAACTGCTGACACCTAATCAGGAGTTAGTGGGCCTGATTACCTGAGAGCAGCTGAGGCCTGCATAAAAGGTTTCAGAGCCATGCCCTGTTGAGGCATTCCTAACAGGGGCTCTACAGGTCAAAGAACGGTAACGATTTGAGGCTTTATTTTTCTTAAATTGCTAGCTCTCTGACTGGGAGCTCTTAAAAGGGTTTTGGTATGTTTTAAAGCAAAGTTACATTCTTTTTGGTGCTTTTGTAGAAATATTTTCTTTAGTGGAGTAGGTTTTAAACTCTAGTAACCTTCTCAGCTTTTGGGAACTGCTGACACCTAATCAGGAGTTAGTGGGCCTGATTACCTGAGAGCAGCTGAGGCCTGCATAAAAGGCTTCATCGCCCTGCCCTATTGAGGCATTCTTAACAGGGGTTCTACAGGTCAAAGAACGGTAAGGATTTGAGTGTTTATTTTTCTTAAATTACTAGCTCACTGACTGGGAGCTCTTAAAAGTGTTTTGGTATATTTTTAAAGCAAAGCTACATTATTTTTGATGCTTTAGTAGAAATATTTTCTTTAGTGGAGTAGGTTTTAAACTTTAGTAACGTTCTCAGCTTTTGGCAACTACTGACACCTAATCAGGAGTTAGTGTACCTGATTATCTGAGAGCAGCTGAGGCCTGCATAAAAGGCTTCAGAGCCGTGCCCTAATGAGGCTTTCTTAAGAGGGGCTCTACAGGTCAAACATCGGTAAGGATTTGAGGGTTTATTTTTCTTGAATTGCTAGCTCTCTTACTGGGAGCTCTTAAAAGTGTTTTGGTATATTTTTAAAGCAAAGTTACATTCGTTTTGGTGCTTTAGTAGAAATATTTTCTTTAGTGGAGTAGGTTTTCAACTCTAGTAACCTTCTGAGCTTTTGGGAACTGCTGACACCTAATCAGGAGTTAGTGGGCCTGATTACTTGAGAGCAGCTGAGGCCTGCATAAAAGGCTTCAGAGCCCTGCCCAGTTGAGGCATTCCTAACAGGGGCACTACAGATCAAACAACAGTAAGGATTTGAGGGTTTATTTTTACTAAATTGCTAGCTGTCTGACTGGGAGTTCTTAAAAGGGTTTTGGTGTATTTTTAAAGCATAGTTACATTCTTTTTGGTGCTTTAGTAGAAATATTTTCTTTAGTGGAGTAGGTTTTAAACTCTAGTAACCTTCTCAGCTTTTGAGAACTGCTGACACCTAATCAGAAGTTAGTGGGCCTGATTACCTGAGAGCAGCTGAGGCCTGCATAAAAGGCTTCAGAGCCATGCTCTGTTGAGGCATTCCTAAGAGGGGCTCTACAGGTCAAAGAACGGTAATGATTTGAGGCTTTATTTTTCTTAAATTGCTAGCTCTCTTACTGGGAGCTCTTAAAAGTGTTTTGGTATATTTTTAAAGCAAAGTTACATTCTTTTTGGTGCTTTAGTAGAAATATTTTCTTTAGTGGAGTAGGTTTTCAACTCTAGTAACCTTCTCAGCTTTTGGGAACTGCTGACACCTAATCAGGAGTTAGTTGGCCTGATTACTTGAGAGAAGCTGAGGCCTGCATAAAAGGCTTTAGAGCCATGCTCTGTTGAGGCATTCCTAAGAGGGGCTCTACAGGTCAAAGAACGGTAACGATTTGAGGCTTTATTTTTCTTAAATTGCTAGCTCTCTGACTGGGAGCTCTTAAAAGGGTTTTGGTATATTTTTAAAGCAAAGTTACATTCTTTTTGGTGCTTTAGTAGAAATATTTTCTTTAGTGGAGTAGGTTTTATACTCTAGTAACCTTCTCAGCTTTTGGGAACTGCTGACACCTATTCAGGAGTTAGTGGGCCTCATTACCTGAGAGCAGCTGAGGCCTGCATAAAAGGCTTTAGAGCCCTGTCCTGTTGAGGCATTCCTAACAGGGGCTCTACAGGTCAAACAACGGTAAGGATTTGAGTGGTTTTTTTTCATAAATTGCTAGCTCTCTGACTGGGAGCTCTTAAAAGCGTTTTGGTATATTTTTAACATAAGATCATAAGAACATAAGATATGCCAATACTGGGTCAAACCAAGGTCCATCAATCCCAGTATTCCGTTTCCAACAGTGGCCAATCTAGGTCATAAGTACTGTGATAAGGAAGCTTATCATAGCTCAGGAAGGGGCTATAGAAAAGGTGAAGTGAGTCTGAACAAGCAACCTGTCAGTTCTGGTAGAAATATGAAAACAGAATTTTGCCATAAAAGACTACCAGTCCCAGAATGCACCAGGTTTCCAACAGCCATTAGAGGAGCTGAAGTGGGGAAACGTGTGTTCAATCAGGAGGGCTATGAGGTAATCCCTAAGCACTCATCTCAAAGGGCAGGGCCTGATTCAGCACAGCTGCGCTGTATTAGGGAGGAGCACTCATCCAAGCAGAATAAGAGTAGAGTTTATTCTATAGATGACCATCTTCATGATCACCTTGGATATCCAGAGAATTGTCCTCAGTATCCTGAGAATCAGCTTGAGTTTGATCATCAGTTTCATCTGAAGGATCATCAGAAGCAGAAGCCAAACCGGACGGACAGAGAGGGAAAGAGACCCTTTGGAAGAAGGAAGAGAAAAGCCTTTGAGAGGTCTAGAAGAGTCCAAAGCAGTACGTATACTGGGAGGTATTCCAAGGGCCAGCATACACCATTGGACTGGGGAAAGCCAGAGGAATGGTGCTGCAGAGCTAGGAATCACCAGAGGCTACTTGTGAGGGAGACGGCTGCACGTGGAAGGGACCCTAAGACCTGTGCCAGAAGGTATGTGAAGAGAGATCCAGTGTCCAGGGATCTGGATTGGAAGGCTGGACATAAGAACTGGACTACATACTGGCCAGGCTATATAGAGAGGAACTCTAGCAGCAATGGAAGCTCAGGTATGAACACTGATCTATGCCCTAGCTATAACCTTGAAAGACAGCAGGGAAACAAGTATTCTCCTGAAAATGCTCCATTGAGAGATTCATCTGTGCCAATCCATGATATTGAACCCATGCTTGTTGAACAAGGGGGAATAATAGCAGATGAGGATCCTGTTTATATGGACTGCTCTCTATCTAAACTCCGTTGGTAACTTTCTGTTATAAAGTACAGCAACCATCACAAAGAAATACAAATTTGTTCTTTAATCTACTCAGAAAAGCTCCTGAAGCAGGATTTGACCCACACAGTGGAAGGCAAGCCAGCTAAGGGGTTTCAGCTGGTGACTGCTAGCAACTAAGCCTTACATAATTGCTTGTGAGCTAGGAGAGAATCACTTCTGTATTTATGAGGGAAGTAATCAGAAGTTAACCTGAAAAGAACAGTTTGTTTCTTGCTTTGTAGCTTTTCATTTGTTGTTTTCCTGATTTTGACTTTGTTTTTCCAAGTTAACACTGAAAGCAAGTTACCTAATTTATGTGCTACCAAGCATATCTGTGTTGGGAAAAATAACCCCATAAATAAATATCTTATTGGCTTTACCCAAGAGCACAACTAAATTATTGTCAGCAGCTGTGTCTGGTGTGAATGAACTACATTGCCCACAATACCTTGCAAATCATATAGATATATGCACTTGCCAAGACTGTGAAAAATTCTCACCCAGGCGGCCGTCTGACAGTACCTAGCAGTTTCCCCAAAAGACACAGGTTCCACAATGCTTGTATTGGGTCAAGCAATGATATCCCGGGTCCCTTTTAATAATGGTTTATGGACCTTACCTCCAGGAACTTGTCCAAACCATTTTAAACCCAGCTACACTAACAGCTTTTACTACATCCTCCGGTAGCAAATTCCAGAGTTTGATTACAAATTGAGTGAAAAAATATTTTCTCTTAATGGTCTTAAATAGTTTACCCTGTAGCTTCAATGCATCCCCTAGTCTTTCTATATTCTGACGACGTAAATCGATCTACGTTTACCCGTTCCAGTCCATTCATTAATTTATAGACCTCTATCTTATCTCCCCTCAGCCGTTTCTTTTCCAAGTTGAAGAGTCCTAAACTTTTCAGCCTCTCTTCATAGGGGTATCCTTCCATCCCAGTTAGCATTTTGGTGGCTCTTCTCTGTACCTTTTCTAATAACGCTATATCCTTTTTAAGATACAGTGACCAGCAAAGTTACATTCTTTTTGGTGCTTTAGTAAAAATATTTTCTTTAGTGGTTTAGGTTTTAATTCTAGTAACCTTCTCAGCTTTTGGGAACTGCTGACACCTAATCAGGAGTTAGTGGGCCTGATTATCTGAGAGCAGCTGAGGCCTGCATAAAAAGCTTCGAAGCCCTGTCCTGTTGAGGCATTCGTAACAGGGGCTCTACAGGTCAAGAACGGTGAGGATTTGAGTGTTTATTTTTCTTAAATTACTAGCTCACTGACTGGGAGCTCTTAAAAGGGTTTTGGTATATTTTTAAAGCAAAGCTACATTCTTTTTGGTGCTTTAGTAGAAATATTTTCTTTAGTGGAGTGGGTTTTAACTTTAGTAACCTTCTCAGCTTTTGGCAACTACTGACACCTAATCAGGAGTTAGTGGGCCTGATTATCTGAGAGCAGCTGAGGCCTGCATAAAAGGCTTCAGAGCCGTGCCCTATTGAGGCTTTCTTAAGAGGGGCTCTACATGTCAAAGAACGGTAAGGATTTGAGGGTTTATTTTTCTTAAATTGATAGCTCTCTGACTGGGAGGTCTTAAAAGGGTTTTGGTATATTTTCAAAGCAAAGTTACATTCTTTTTGGTGCTTTAGTAGAAATATTTTCTTTAGTGGTTTAGGTTTTAACTCTAGTAACCTTCTCAGGTTTTGGGAACTGCTGATACCTAATCAGGAGTTAGTGGGCCTGATTACCTGAGAGCAGCTGAGGCCTGCCTAAAAAGCTTAGAAGCCCTGCCCTTTTGAGGCATTCCTAACAGGGGCTCTACAGGTCAAGAACGGTGGGGATTTGAGGGTTTATTTTTCTTAAATTACTAGCTCACTGACTGGGAGCTCTTAAAAGGGTTTTGGTATATTTTTAAAGCAAAGCTACATTCTTTTTGGTGCTTTAATAGAAATATTTTCTATAGTGGAGTGGGTTTTAAACTTTAGTAACCTTCTCAGCTTTTGGCAACTACTGACACCTAACCAGGAGTTAGTGGGCCTGATTATCTGAGAGCAGCTGAGGCCTGCATAAAAGACTTCAGAGCCGTGCCCTATTGAGGCTTTCTTAAGAGGGGCTCTACAGGTCAAAGAATGGTAAGGATTTGAGTGTTTATTTTTCTTAAATTACTAGCTCACTGACTGGGAGCTCTTAAAAGTGTTTTGGTATATTTTTAAAGCAGTTACATTCTTTTTGGTGCTTTAGTAGAAATAATTTCTTTAGTGGAGTAGGTTTTAAACTCTAGTAACCTTCTCAGCTTTTTGGAACTGCTGACACCTAATCAGGAGTTAGTGGGCCTGATTACCTGAGAGCAGCTGAGGCCTGCATAAAAGGTTTCAGAGCTATGCCCTGTTGAGGCATTCCTAAGAGGGGCTCTACAGGTCAAGAACGGTGAGGATTTGAGTGTTTATTTTTCTTAAATTACTAGCTCACTGACTGGGAGCTCTTAAAAGTGTTTTGGTATATTTTTAAAGCAGTTACATTCTTTTTGGTGCTTTAGTAGAAATAATTTCTTTAGTGGAGTAGGTTTTAAACTCTTGTAACCTTCTCGGTTTTGTGAACTGTTGACACTAAATCAGGAGTTTGTGGCTTGATTACCTGAGAGCAGATGAGGTCTGCATAAAAAAATACAGAGCCCTGCCCTGTTGAGGCATTCATAACAGGTCCTCTATAGGTCAAAAAGCAGTAACAATTGGAAGGTTTATTTTTATTAAATTGTTTGCTCTCTGACTGGAAGCTCTTAAAAAGTTTTTGGTATATTTATAAAGCAAAGTTACATTCTTTTTGGTGCTTTAGTAGAAATATTTTCTTTAGTGGAGCAGGGTTTAAACTCTAGTAACCTTCTTAGCTTTTGGGAACTGCTGACACCTAATCAGGAGTTAGTGGGCCTGATTACCTGAGAGCAGCTGAGGCCTGCATAAAAGGCTTCAGAGCCCTGCCCTATTGAGGCATTCTTAAAAGGGGTTCTACAGGTCAAAGAATGGTAAGGATTTGAGGGTTTATTTTTCTTAAATTGCTAGCTCTATGACTGGGAGATCTTAAAAGGGTTTTGGTATATTTTTAAAGCAAAGTTATATTCTTTTTGGTGCTTGAGTGGAAATATTTTCTTTAGTGGATTAGGTTTTATACTCTAGTAACCTCAGCTTTTGGGAACTTCTGACACCTATTCAGGAGTTAGTGGGCCTCATTACCTGAGAGCAGCTGAGGTCTGCATAAAAGGCTTTAGAGCCCTGTCCTGTTGAGGCATTCCTAACAGGGGCTCTACAGGTCAAACAATGGTAAGGATTTGAGTGTTTATTTTTCATAAATTGCTAGCTGTCTGACTCGGAGCTCTTAAAAGCGTTTTGGTATATTTTTAAAGCAAAGTTACATTCTTTTTGGTGCTTTAATAGAAATATTTTCTTTAGTGGTTTAGGTTTTAACTCTAGTAACCTTCTCAGCTTTTGGGAACTGCTGACACCTAATCAGGAGTTAGTGGACCTGATTACCTGAGAGCAGCTGAGGCCTGCATAAAAAGCTTCGAAGCCCTGTCCTGTTGAGGCATTCCTAACAAGGGCTCTACAGGTCAAGAACGGTGAGGATTTGAGTGTTTATTTTTCTTAAATTACTAGCTCACTGACTGGGAGCTCTTAAAAGGGTTTTGGTATATTTTTAAAGCAAAGCTACATTCTTTTTGGTGCTTTAGTAGAAATATTTTCTTTAGTGGAGTAGGTTTTAAACTTTAGTAACCTTCTCAGCTTTTGGCAACTACTGACACCTAATCAGGAGTTAGTGGGCCTGATTATCTGAGAGCAGCTGAGGCCTGCATAAAAGGCTTCAGAGCCATGCCCTGTTGAGGCTTTCCTAATAGGGGCTCTACAGGTCAAACAACGGTAAGGATTTGAGGGTTTATTTTTCTTGAATTGCTAGCTCTCTTACAGGGAGCTCTTAAAAGTGTTTTGGTATATTTTTAAAGCAAAGTTACATTCTTTTTGGTGCTTTAGTAGAAATATTTTCTTTAGTGGAGTAGGTTTTCAACTCTAGTAACCTTCTCAGCTTTTGGGAACTGCTGACACCTAATCAGGAGTTAGTGGGCCTGATTACTTGAGAGCAGCTGAGGCCTGCATAAAAGGCTTCAGAGCCCTGCCCTGTTGAGGCATTCCTAACAGGGGCACTACACATCAAACAACAGTAAGGATTTGATGGTTTATTTTTACTAAATTGCTAGCTGTCTGACTGGGAGTTCTTGAAAGGGTTTTGGTGTATTTTTAAAGCAATGTTACACTCTTCATGGTGCTTTAGTTGAAATATTTCCTTTAGTGGAGTAGGTTTTAAACTCTAGTAACCTTCTCAGCTTTTGGGAACTGCTGACACCTAATTAGGAGTTAGTGGGCCTGATTACCTGAGAGCAGCTGAGGCCTGCATAAAAGGCTTCAGAGCCATGCTCTGTTGAGGCATTCATAACAGGGGCTCTACAGGTCAAACAGCAGTAACAATTGGAGGGTTTATTTTTATTAAATTGCTTGCTCTCTGACTGGGAGCTCTTAAAAGGGTTTTGGTAAAAATCTTCGAAGCCCTGCCCTGTTGAGGCATTCCTAACAGGGGCTCTACAGGTGAAGAACGGTAAGGATTTGAGGGTTTATTTTTCTTAAATTACTAGCTCACTGGGAGCTCATAAAAGCGTTTTGGTATATTTTTAAAGCAAAGTTACATTCATTTTGGTGCTTTAGTAGGAATATTTTCTTTAGTGGAGTAGGTTTTAAACTTTAGTAACCTTCTCAGCTTTTGGCAACTACTGACACCTAATCAGGAGTTAGTGGGCCTGATTATCTGAGAGCAGCTGAGGCCTGCATAAAAGGCTTCAGAGCCGTGCCCTATTGAGGCATTCTTAAGAGGGGCTCTACAGGTCAAAGAACGGTAAGGATTTGAGTTTTTATTTTTCTTAAATTGCTAGCTCTCTGACTGGGAGCTCTTAAAAGGGTTTTGGTATATTTTTAAAGCAAATTTACATTCATTTTGGTGCTTTAGTAGGAATATTTTCTTTAGTGGAGTAGGTTTTAAACTCTAGTAACCTTCTCAACTTTTGGGAACTGCTGACACCTAATCAGGAGTTAGTGGGCCTAATTACCTGAGAGCAGCTGAGGCCTGTATAAAAAGCTTCAGAGCCCTTTCCTGTTGAGGCATTCCTAAGAGGGGCTCTACAGGTCAGACAACGGTAAGGATTTGAGGGTTTATTTTCTTAAATTGCTAGCTCTCTTACTGGGAGCTCTTAAAAGGGTTGTGGTATATTTTTAAAGCAAAGTTACATTCTTTTTGGTGCTTTAGTAGAAATATTTTCTTTAGTGGAGTAGGTTTTCCACACTAGTAACCTTCTCAGCTTTTGGGAACTGCTGACACCTAATCAGGACTTAGTGGGCCTGATTACTTGAGAGCAGCTGAGGCCTGCATAAAAGGCTTCTGAGCCCTGTCCTGTTGAGGCATTCCTAACAGGGGCTCTACAGGTGAAGAACGGTAAGGATTTGAGGGTTTATGTTTCTTAAATTGCTAGCTCTCTTACTGGGAGCTATTAAAAGGGTTTTGGTATATTTTTAAAGCAAAGTATAGAAACATAGAAAGATGATGACAGAAAAAGACCACATGGCCTATCTAGTCTGTCCTTCCATAACAACAACTACAACAGTCCACTTTTTACCTTTAGAGATCCTCTGTGTTTGTCCCATGCTTTTTTTAATTCAGTTACTGTCCTCATCTCTACCACCTCCACTGGGAGACTATTCCATGGATCCACTACTCTTTCCATAAAGAAATATTTCCGCATATCACTCCTGAATCTATCTCCCTTCACCCTCATCCCGTGTCCCCTCATAGCAGAACTTGCTTTCAATTGAAAGAGGCTCTCTCCCTGAACATTTATGCCACGGAGGCATTTAAACATCTCAATCATTTCACCTCTATCCCGCCTTTCCTCTAAGGTGTACATATTAAGATCCTTAAGTCTGTCCTCATATGCTTTATAATGAAGCCCATTAATCATGTTAGTAGCAACCCTCTGCACTGACTCCATCCTATTCACATCCTTTTGAAGGTGCGATCTCCAGAATTGCACACTATACTCCAAATGAGGTCGCACCAAAGACTTATACAGAGGCATTATCACCTCCTTTTTTCTGCTAGCCATTCCTCTCCGTATGCACCCAAGCATCCTTCTAGCTTTTGCCGTCGCCTTTTCTACCTGTTTAGCTACTTTAAGATCATCAGACACAACCATGCCTAAGTCCCGCTCTTCTTTAGTGGACAAAAGTACTTCACCTCCTATACTGTATTGCTCCCTTGGATTGCTGCAGCCCAAATGCATGACCTTACATTTTTTAACATTAAATCCCAGCTGCCAAATTCTAGACCATTCTTCAAGCTTAGCTAGATCCCTCCTCATGTTATCTACACCTTCCTGGGTGTCTACTCTATTGCAGATTTTGGTATCATCTGCAAAGAGGCAAACCTTACCCGACAACCCTTCCGCTATATCACTAACAAAGATGTTAAAAAGAATCGGACCAAGGACAGATCCCTGGGGCACACCACTGATAACATCTGTCTCCTGTCGCCCGCTCACCCCCCAGAGGCCATAGGCATGGGTGGATTAGCAGGGTAAGTTCTTTAATAGCTGTGGATTATAGTAGAGAGGCTTGGCAATGCCTTCTGGGATTTGTAGTTCCACAACTTTAGCAAAAAGAAAGTAGTTGTAGTCGGAGTGATAAGGTTTGAAACAGGATTTATTCCCTTCCCAGGGTTGGATTTTCACACAATGAAATAAGGCAACACAAAAGACCATACGTCTGGTATCAAAATTAAAGAAACATTTGAGTAAAGGATATGCTTATCTTCAGCTTTCACAATGGAGACAAAAATGGAAAAAGAAAACAGTTTTCTTCACAAAACTCTTCCTGTCTGTTTTCTTTATGAATTAGCTCCTACAGCTCTTCAGCATAGAGAAACTATGCTATCAGATAAAGGGTATGTACAGTCCATGTAAATATCATCATTATATTCCTCATACGGATCACACTGCATATCTTCTATACTGGGGCAAGTTTCCGGTGAGTGAAACTTCTGTTCTGACTGCTGAGTTCCTCTCTATAGCTCTGGGAGTTCCCTTCCCCCACCAGCCTAGAGGTGAATGGGTAATTACCGTAATCACTACAGTCTCTCTCAGAGGCGGCACATAATTCTTGGTAAGTGCAAGGCTGTTTGCTACACTCTATGCTTCTCTTATTAGGAAGAATAAGGTTACCTTCCAGCAGTTTCCCTTCAACGTTCCTCCCTCGAGCACAGCTCTGCTCGTGGGAAGGCTTTTCACTCCGTGTCTGTTTGAGCTTTCTCCTTGGCACCAAATTATCTTCAGGATAATAATTTTCTCCTGCTTGGTACCTTGTGCTGGGTGACTGGTCTTGCCTTAGCCTGGCCTCAGAGCTACTGCCTCTGCTTCCTCTGTAGCAAGGTTCTTGGATGCAAGGGTCAGCTGTGCACTGCTCTTCTAAGCAGCCCTTCCGGGGTTTCTCAGCTCTGCACCTCCCTGGTAGTCTCCTTTGGTCAGCAATAGGTTTTAACCAGCATGGAGATCCTTCTCTCCTGCCTCTCAAGCTTCTCTCCTTGCTTGGAGTTCTCCTGCTATCGGGACTTCTCTCCCTGCCAGCACGTCTCTCCTCACTACCCTCAGGTAAGTGATTTTTAAGTACGTAGCTTGTGGTGTTCGTTTTGGCTCCGCCCCTTATCAGCTGCCCCTCATTTCCTGATGAGCCACGAGCTAGCTTTGGGTCTGGGCGTTCCCCTACACCATGTGAAATAGCTTGTGTATAGTTCCTATGGCAGCCTTTGGCCCTGTGTATCTCTGAGCTGTCAAAGTTAGCTCCGTTTTGTTCAGAATCCCCTGTCTCCATGGGCTCTGAGCGCTGCACCTCATGACACTCCTCAGAGTGAGCTCCATTTACTTGTACTCTTTGTCGCCTCCCACCCAACCAATTTCTAACCCAAGCAGTAACTTTAGGGTCCATCCCTAGGGTGCTCAGTTTGTTTATAAGTCGCCTGTGAGGAACAGTGTCAAAGGCTTTACTGAAATCTAAATACACCACATCTAGAGCTCTCCCTCGGTCCAACTCCCTGGTCACCCAGTCAAAGAAATCAATCAGATTTGTCTGACAAGACCTGCCTCTGGTGAACCATGCTGCCTCGGATCCTGTAATCTGCTGGACTCCAGAAACCTCACTATTTTCTCTTTCAGCAGCGTTTCCAATAATTTACTCACCACCGAAGTTAAACTAACCGGCCTGTAGTTTTCAACCACATCCTTACTTCCGCTTTTGTGTAAAGGCACCACATGAGCCTCTCTCCAGTCATTTGGCACCACTCCCGACTCCAACGAGGCATTGAAAAGGTCAGTCAGTGGAGTTGCTAGAACGTCCCCAAGTTCCCTCAGTATTCTAGGGTGTATCCCATCCGGTCCCATCGCTTTGTCTACTTTAAGTTGAGCTAGTTTCTCACGAACACAGTCTTCTGAAAATTGCTCAAGATGTCCCTCGCTTCTGTTCTTATTTGTGGGTGTTTTCTGAGGTCCTGCTCCTGGTTCTTCATCTGTGAACACAGAACAAAAATATTTGTTAAGCAATTCCGCTTTATCCTTATCAGCTTCTACATATCCCCCCCCACTGCACTCTTGAGTCTGACAATACCACTTCTGCCCTTCCTCTTCTCACTAATATATCTGAAAAATGTCTTATTCCCCCATTTTATTGCATTGGCTATTTCCTCCTCCTTTTGAATCTTTGCCTTCTTGACTACTTTGTTAGCTTCTCTAAGTTTTTCCAAATACAGATGCCTGTCTTCCTCTCTCTGTGATCTCTTGTATTTCATGAAGGCCTCCCTCTTTTTCTTCACTTTTTCAGCTACCTCCTTCGAAAACCATAGCGGTCTCCTGTTCCTTTTGCCTTTATTTACCATTTTAACAAAAAGGTTGGTTTCCCTTAAAATACCCCCTTTCAGTTTTGCCCACTGTTTTTCTACATCCCCCAGCTGTTCCCATCCCACTAACAACTCCCTGAGGTATTGGCCCATCTTCGCAAAGTTAGTCTTCCTAAAGTCTAGGATCCTCACCTTGGAATGGATTCTAACAGCCCTAGTCCTAATACTGAACCACACCATCTGGTGATCACTGGATGCAAAATGATCTCCCACTACAACATCAGAAACACTTTCACCATTGGTAAGCACCAAGTCCAGTATGGCCCCTTCATGTGTGGGGTCTGTTACCAATTGCCTGAATAGTTCTCCCTGTAGAGAATCCAGGATCTCCTTACTTCTAGATGATACTGCAGCAGGAATGTGCCAATCTGCATCTGGCATATTGAAATCTCCTATCAGTAGCACTTCCCCTTTCCTTGCAATGCTGCGTATGTCTTCAATTAACTCTCTGTCCACCTCTTCCTCTTGTGAGGAAGGTCTGTGTATCACACCAATGCAAATAGATTTCTCTTTCCCTCTTTCTAGTTTAACACACAATGCCTCCTCTCTCCCTTTTAAGCTCTGTAATTCCAAAGCTTTAATAGTAGTTTTTACATATAGTGCCACTCCTCCTCCACTTCTTCCTACCCTGTCCTTTCTGAATAAAGTATAGCCAGGTATAGTTACATCCCAGTCATGGTTTTTTGTGAACCATGTTTCTGTAACTGCCACTAAATCCAAGTCAGCCACTCCCACCAAAGCTTCAACTTCAGGGATCTTATTTCCCATGCTACGGGCATTAATACACACTGCTTTCCATATGTTACCCCTGTTACCCATTTCCATAAAGGTATTTAATGTATCACCTACCTGGGGGCTTTCACTTACCTGGGGGCTTTCTTCACCCATCCCTTACGAATCTAGTTTAAAGCCCTCTTCAGTAGATTAGCCAGTCTACTACCGAAGATGCGTTGACCTTTCTTGGACAGATGGATACCATCTCTGCTCTGCAACCCTTGGAACAGCATCCCATGGTCTAGGAAACCAAAACGCTCTTGATGACACCATCCACGCAGCCATGCATTCATCTCCAGGATGCGAGCCTCTCTGCCTTGGCCTTTACCCTCAACAGGGAGGATTGAATTGAAGAGAACACCACCTGTGCACCTAACTGTCCCAGAGCCATGAAGTCACTTTTGATACGTTCCGAGGTATACCTGGCAGTATCATTTGTTGCAACATGGATTAGCAACATTGGGTAATAGTCAGTGGGCTTTATGAGTCCCGGCAAACTCTCCGTAACATCTTGGATTTTGGCACCAGGCAGACAGCATACCTCTCTGGACATCAAGTCTGGTCGGCAGAAGTTACATTCTTTTTGGTGCTTTAGTAGAAATAGTGGAGTAGATTTTAAACTCTAGTAACCTTCTCAGCTTTTGGGAACTGCTGACACCTAATCAGGAGTTAGAGGGCCTGATTACCTGAGAACAGGTGAGGCCTGCATAAAAGGCTTCAGACCCATGCCCTATTGAGGCATTCTTAAGAGGGGCTCTACAGGTCAAAGAACGGTAAGGATTTGAGGGTTTATTTTTCTTAAATTGATAGCTCTCTGACTGGGAGCTCTTAAAAGGATTTTGGTATATTTTTAGAACAAAGTTCCATTCTGTTTGGTGCTTTAGTAGAAATATTTTCTTTAGTGGAGTAGATTTTAAACTCTAGTAACCTTCTCAGCTTTTGGGAACTGCTGACACCTAATCAGGAGTTAGAGGGCCTGATTACCTGAGAACAGGTGAGGCCTGCATAAAAGGCTTCAGAGCCCTGCCCTGTTGAGGCATTCCTAACAGGGGCACTAAAGATCAAACAACGGTAAGGATTTGAGGGTTTATTTTTATTAAATTGCTAGTTCTCTGACTGGGAGCTCTTAAAAGGGTTTTGGTATATTTTTAAAGCAAAGTTACATTCTTATTGGTGCTTTAGTAGAAATATTTTCTTTAGTATTTTTATTTATTTTTATTATTTGTGTGCTTTTCTATACCGCCCCTTCCAGAGATCAAGGGCGGTTTACAAGGAACTTAAAACAACAATACAGCAGAACAGTGCAATATTGCATTACATTAAACATTAAGTATTACATAAGAACTATGATACATGGAAAACAGTGTGTAAGCTATTAATAAAAGGAACATAACTATTTTACAAGGAACCAAAAATGGCAAGTTATTTACATGGTTAGCAAGAGTTATTTGCTGTCATAAGTACAATATTGGGAGGATGCTGACTTGAGGGGATATTCAAATGAAGTCTGGATTTAGGTGGGGTAAACTTGTGTTTGGTTAGTTGTATGTTCTTGTGTAGTAAATTTGATTTCAGGTTGTAGGTTGCTATAGTGTTGAGTAAAGAGGTAGGTTTTTAGTTCCTTCCTGAAAGATGTGAGATCCTTAATCTCTCTTAGGTTTAGGGGCAGTTTATTCCATTGGCTGGGAGCATAAAATGAAAAGGCAGTGTTGGAGGTTATTTGTTTTGATTTTGTCACGGCAATGGGAATTAGTAGCATGTTGAGGTTAGTTTTTCTTCTAGTTCTGTTTTCTTGTGGGGTTTGAAGTAGAGTTGCCAACTGTGATGGGGCTAGGTCATTAATGAGTTTAAAAGTTGTGACAAGTGTTTTATATTGAATCCTACTATAAATGGGTAGCCAGTGAAGAGCGTATAGGATAGGAGAAATGTGATCGAATATTTTAGCTTTAACAATGATTCGAGCAGTGACATTCTGAGCTCTTTGAAGGATGTGTAAATTCTTTTTGGATGTTCCTTGGAGGATGCCATTGCAGAAGTCTAAGTGTGGCATAATGAGAGCCTGGACAACTGTTCTGAAATCGTTGATGTCAATGAGGGGTCGGAGTTGCTGTATGGTTCTCAGTTTGAAAAATATAGTTTTGGCAGTCTGTTTTATGTGATTAGTCATGCTTAGGGTTTTGTCTAGTGTCACTCCAAGGTATTTAATTTCAGATTTGACTGGTAGAGTAATGTTCAGAATGTTGATGGAAGTTGGGGGGGTGAAGGTGGTATTTCTTGTTACGAAGAGTGCTTCAGTCTTTTTGTAATTAATATCCATATGGATAGAGTGGAGCCATTTTTCAGCTTCAGAGAGGCAGGAGGCGATATTGAGGAAATTAAGGTTAGTTATGTCTAAAGGAGTGAACAGCATGATGTCGTCCGCATAGATAAAATATCTTAGATTGTGACGTTGAAAGATTGCACAAATAGGTTGTATATAGAGGTTAAAAAGTAATGCAGAGAGTGAGGATCCTTGTGGGATACCACGTTCTTGTGGGAATGGTAGTGAGGGGGAATGGTCTAAATGGACATATTGGAAGCGATTAGAAATGTATTACTTAAACCAGTTCAAAGTGGTATCTTTCAAACCTAGTTGTGATAGCCTAGATAAGAGGGTATTATGGTCAACACTGTCAAAAGCTGAGGAAATGTCAAGGAATATGAGTAAGAAGGTCTGCTTTGTGTTATCAATACCTCGGATAAGTGAATCAAGAAGGGATATGAGTAAGGTTTCTACTCTGTGATAAGAGCGGAAACCATACTGGTACTCATCCAAAGGGAAGTTGGTATCAATATGATCTTGGAGTTGTATCTGGGCTACCTTTTCAATGATTTTGGCTAAAAAAGGTATGCTGGCAATGGGGCGGTATGAGGATGGGTCTGAACTGTTAAGGGTTTTTATTTTTAGTAATGGGCGAATCGCCGAGTATTTCAGATCATCTGGCATGTAACCTTGAAGTAGGGATTGATTTACCAGTTTCAAGATGTATGGAGCTAGTTCGGATTTTGTTGCTTTAACCCAAGATACCGGGCATGGGTCCAGTAGTGAAGTGGTAGTATTGAGGTTTGATATAATCTCAAGCAGTTGTTTGTTGGAGATTGTATGGAATGAGCTCCACTCAGTGATGGAATTTGGTGTGGGAGAGGTTAGGATAATGCTTGGACGGGCGCTTAGTTTGAGCTTATTGGCAAAATGGTTTGCAAGGAGTTGTGGATCTATTGGTGTTTTATTAGGGGTGTTATCGGGAACCTTAGTTAGAGATTTAATAATCTCAAAAAGTTCCCTAGGTCTATTGATGGACTTAGATAATGTTTTGGTGTAGAATAGCCTTTTTGTGTTGTTAATGGCTTCCTTGTATGTTTTAAGGCTTGAGAAATATTGAACCCTGAGTTCAGATGTTTTTTTCTCTCTCCATTTAGTCTCTAATTTCCGAAGGTTTTTCTTTAGTGTAGCAAGTTCAGAGGTGTACCATTTCTCGGACAAGCTAGATCTAGATTTTCTTTTATTAGAGGTTGAATATTTAGCTTCTGATTCAATAATAGAGTTCCAGGTAGAAACAAATTCGTTAAGATTATTTGACGTACTGTCTAATTTTGGAGAAATAGATTCTAAAAAACTTTCTTTGTTGAACTGGCGAAAACTTTGTTTTGTGCATTTGGCGTTATTGTGAGTAGAGTTGGTGGGTTGGAATGGAAGAGAGAAATGTATCAGGAAGTGATCTGACCATGGTACTTGAGTTGTGGTGGGCGAAGTAGAAAAAGATGAGAGTGTGAGGTGAGATGGAAAGAATATTAGATCAAGGGTATTACCTTTGCAATGAGTGGGGTGGGTCATTATTTGTTTAAAATCCATTTCCTCCATTGCTTCAATGAAAGATAGTGCATGGCTATCTGGTAATGAGGCAAGGTTGAGATCTCCTAAAATAACAGAGGGCTTTCTCAGTGAAGAGTTACATGCAACCTCAAGTATTATGTCTAGATTATGTATGTCAGGTGTGGGGGGTCTGTAGATAAGGCAGATGGCTATATTGTTATTTTCAATTCTGAGTATATCAATACCATCATGTTTATCTAGTAGGGTAGGCGAAAGATTGAGATGAGATTTTGCTATTATAAGAACTCCGCCACCTCTTTTTCTGTCTCTATTATTGTTGAGTATGGTATAACCATGTACTCCTAGTTGGTTAAGGAGAACTGAGTCAGATTCGTTTAGCCAAGTTTCAGTTATGCAGAGTAGGTGAGGATTTTCATCTATAATAAGATCGGTTATGATGGGGATTTGTTCCTAATTGATCTGGCGTTGATTAGTATGCAATTTAGTTGTGTTGATTGTGTAGTGATTTGTATGGGGTTATTAATTGGTGAAGGGTTCAATTGGATTAGTCTTTGAACATGAATATGTTGGTTTGTGCGTGGTTTGTTTATGGATGGATTACTGATAATATATCTTTGTGTGTTGTGTCTGGGTTTGTATGGGATGATATAGTTTAGTTTTTAACTCTAGTAACCTTCTCGGCTTTTGGGAACTGCTGACACCTAATCAGGAGTTAGTGGGCCTGATTACCTGAGAGCAGCTGAGGCCTGCATAAAAAGCTTCGAAGTCCTGCCCTGTTGAGGCATTCCTAACAGGGGCTCTACTGGTCAAGAACGGTAAGGATCTGAGGGTTTATTTTTCTTAAATGACTAGCTCACTGACTGGGAGCTCTTAAAAGGGTTTTGGTATATTTTTAAAGCAAAGTTACATTCTTTTCGGTGCTTAAGTAGAAATATTTTCTTTAGTGGAGTAGGTTTTAAACTCTAGTAACCTTCTCAGCTTTTGGGAACTGCTGACACCTAATCAGGAGTTAGCAGGCTTTATTACCTGAGAGCAGTTGAGGCCTGTATAAAAAGCTTCAGAGCCCTTTGCTGTTGAGGCATTCCTAAGAGGGGCTCTACAGGTCAAACAACGATAAGGATTTGATGGTTTATTTTTCTTAAATTGCTAGCTCTCTTACTGGGAGCTCTTGAAAAGGTTTTGGTATATATTTAAAGCAAAGTTACATTCTTTTTGGAGCTTTAGTAGAAATATTTTCTTTAGTGGTGTAGGTTTTAATTCTAGTAACCTCCTCAGCTTTTGGGAACTGCTGACACCTAATCAGGAGTTAGTGGGCCTGATTACCTGAGAGCAGCTGAGACCTGCATAAAAAGCTTCGAAGCCCTGCCCTGTTGAGGCTTTCCTAACAGAGGCTCTACAGGTCAAGAACGGTAAGGATTTGAGGGTTTATTTTTCTTAAATAACTAGCTCACTGACTGGGAGCTCTTAAAAGGGTTTTGGTATATTTTTAAAGCAAAACTGCATTCTTTTTGGTGCTTTAGTAGAAATATTTCTTTAGTGGAGTAGGTTTTAAACTTTAGTAACCTTCTCAGCTTTTGGCAACTAATGACACCTAATCAGGAGTTAGTGGGCGTGATTATCTGAGAGCAGTTGAGGCCTGCATAAAAGGCTTCAGAGCCGTGCCCTATTGAGGCATTCTTAAGAGGGGCTCTACAGGTCAAAGAACGTTAAGGATTTGAGTGTTTATTTTTCTTATATTGCTAGCTCTCTGACTGGGAGCTCTTAAAAGCGTTTTGGTATATTTTTAAAGCAAAGTTACATTCTTTTTGGTGCTTTAGTAGAAATATTTTCTTTAGTGGTTTAGGTTTTAACTCTAGTAAGCTTCTCAGCTTTTGGGAACTGCTGACACCTAATCAGGAGATGGTGGGCCTGATTAGCTGAGAGCAGCTGAGGCATGCATAAAAAGCTTCGAAGCCCTGCCCTGTTGAGGCATTCCTAACAGGGGCTCTACTGGTCAAGGACGGTAAGGATCTGAGGGTTTATTTTTCTTAAATTACTAGCTCACTGACTGGGAGCTCTTAAAAGGGTTTTGGTATATTTTTAAAGCAAAGTTACATTTTTATGGTGCTCTAGTACAAATATTTTTTTAGTGGTTTAGGTTTTAACTCTAGTAACCTTTGCGGCTTTTGGGAACTGCTGACCCCTAATCAGGAGTTAGTGGGCCTGATTACCTGAGAGCAGCTGAGGACTGCATAAAAAGCTTCGAAGTCATGCCCTGTTGAGGCTTTCCTAACAGGGGCTCTACAGGTCAGGAACGGTAAGGATTTGAGGGTTTATTTTTCTTAAATTACTAGCTCACTGACTGGGAGCTTTTAAAAGGGTTTTGGTTTATTTTTTAAAGAAAAGTTACATTCTTTTTGGTGCTTTAGTGGAAATAGTTTCTTTAGTGGAGTAGGTTTTAAACTCTAGTAACCTTCTCAGCTTTTGGCAACTGCTGACACCTAATCAGGAGTTAGTTGGCCTGATTATCTGAGAGCAGCTGAGGCCTGCATAAAAGGCTTCAGAGCCCTGCCCTATTGAGGCATTCCTAACAGGAGCTGTACAGGTCAAAGAACAGTAAGGATTTGAGTGTTTATTTTTCTTAAATTGCCAGTTCTCTCACTGGGAGCTCTTAAAAGCATTTTGGCATATTTTTAAAGCAAAGTTCCATTCTTTTTGGTGCTTTAGTAGAAATATTTTCTTTACTGGTTTAGGTTTTAACTCTAGTAAGCTTCTCAGCTTTTGGGAACTGCTGACACCTAACCAGGAGATGGTGGGCCTGATTACCTGAGAGCAGCTGAGGCCTGCATAAAAGGCTTCAGAGCCCTGCCCTATTGAGGCATTCCTAACAGGAGCTGTACAGGTCAAAGAACAGTAAGGATTTGAGGGTTTATATTTCTTAAATATCTAGCTCTCTGACTGGGAGCTCTTAAAAGGGTTTTTGTATATTTTTAAAGCAAAGTTATATCCTTTTTGGTGCTTTAGTAGAAATAATATCTTTAGTGGAGTAGGTTTTAAACTCTAGTAACCTTCTCAGCTTTTGGCAACTGCTGACACCTAATCAGGAGTTAGTTGGCCTGATTATCTGAGAGCAGCTGAGGCCTGCATAAGAGGCTTCAGAGCCCCGCCCTGTTGAGGCATTCCTAAGAGCGGCTCTACAGATCAAACAACGGTAAGGATTTGAGTGTTTATTTTTCTTAAATTGCCAGTTCTCTCACTGGGAGCTCTTAAAAGCATTTTGGCATATTTTTAAAGCAAAGTTCCATTCTTTTTGGTGCTTTAGTAGAAATATTTTCTTTAGTGGTTTAGGTTTTCAACTCTAGTAACCTTCTCAGCTTTTGGGAACTGCTGACACCTAATCAGGAATTAGTTGGCCTGATTACTTGAGAGCAGCTGAGGCTCTACTGGTCAAGGACGGTAAGGATCTGAGGGTTTATTTTCCTTAAATTACTAGCTCACTGACTGGGAGCTCTTAAAAGGGTTTTGGTATATTTTTAAAGCAAAGTTACATTTTTATGGTGCTCTAGTACAAATATTTTTTTAGTGGTTTAGGTTTTAACTCTAGTAACCTTCGCGGCTTTTGGGAACTGCTGACACCTAATCAGGAGTTAGTGGGCCTGATTACCTGAGAGCAGCTGAGGCCTGCATAAAAAGCTTCGAAGCCATGCCCTGTTGAGGCTTTCCTAACAGGGGCTCTACAGGTCAGGAACGGTAAGGATTTGAGGGTTTATTTTTCTTAAATTACTAGCTCACTGACTGGGAGCTTTTAAAAGGGTTTTGGTTTATTTTTAAAGCAAAGCTACATTCTTTTTAGTGCTTTAGTAGAAATATTTTCTTTAGTGGTTTAGTTTTTAACTCTAGTAACCTCCTCACCTTTTGGCAACTGCTGACTCCTAATCAGGAGTTAGTGGGCCTGATTACCTGAGAACAGCTGAGGCCTGCATAAAAGGCTTCAGAGCCCTGCCCTATTGAGGCATTCCTAACAGGAGCTCTACAGGTCAAAGAACAGTAAGAATTTGAGGGTTTATTTTTCTTAAATTGCTAGCTCTATGACTGGGAGCTCTTAAAAGGGTTTTGGTATTTTTTTAAAGCAAAGTTACATTCTTTTCGGTGCTTAAGTAGAAATATTTTCTTTAGTGGAGTAGGTTTTCAACTCTAGTAGCCTTCTCAGCTTTTGGGAACTGCTGACACCTAATCAGGAATTAGTTGGCCTGATTACTTGAGAGCAGCTGAGGCCTGCATAAAAGGCTTCAGAGCCCTGCCCTGTTGAGGCATTCCTAACAGGGGCTCTACAGGTCAAAACGGTAAGGGTTTGAGGGTTTATTTTTCTTAAATTGCTAGCTCTCTTACTGGGAGCTATTAAAAGGGTTTTTGTATATTTTTAAAGCTTTTTATGCAGGCCTCAGCTGCTCTCAGGTAATCAGGCCCACTAACTCCTGATTGGGTGTCAGCAGTTCCCAAAAGCTGAGAAGGATAGTCAAGTTTAAAACCTACTCCACTAGAGAAAATATTTCTACTAAAGCACCAAAAAGAATGTAGCTTTGCTTTAAAAATATATCAAAACCATTTTAAGAGCTCCCAGTCAGACACCAAGCAATTTAATAAAAATAAAGCTTCCAATTCTTAACGTTGTTTGCCCTGTAGAGCCCCTGTTAGGAATGCCTCAACAGGGCAGGGCTTCGAAGCTTTTTATGCAGGCCTCAGCTGCTCTCAGGTAATCAAACCCAAATAACTCCTGATTAGGTGTTAGCAGTCCCCAAAAGCTGTGAAGGTTACTAGGTTAAAACCTAAACCACTAAAGAAAATATTTCTACTAAAGCACCAAAAAGAATGGAAACTTTGCTTTAAAAAGATACCAAAACGCTTTTAAGAGCTCCCAGTCAGAGAGCTGACAATTTAAGAAAATTAAACACTCAAATCCTTACCGTTGTTTGATCTGTAGAGCCCCTCTTCGGAAAGTCTCAACAGGGCAGGGCTCTGAAGCCTTTTATACAGGCCTCAGCTGCTCTCAGGTAATCAGGCCCACTAACTCCTGATTAGGTGTCAGCAGCTCCCAAAAGCTGAGAAGGTTACTCGAGTTTAAAACCTACTCCACTAAAGAAACTATTTCCACTAAAGCACCAAAAAGAATGTAACTCTTCTTTTAAGAGCTCCCAGTCAGAGAGCTAACAATTTAATTAAAATAACCCCTCAAATCCTTACCGTTGTTTCACCTGTAGAGCCCCTCTTAGGAATGCCTCAACAGAACAGGGATCTGAAGCCTTTTATACAGGTCTCAGCTGCTCTCAGGTAATCAGGCCCACAAACTCCTGATTAGGTGTGACCAGTTCCCAAACGCTGAGAAGGTTACTCGAGTTTGAAACCTACTCCACTAAAAAAATATTCCTACTAAAGCACCAAAAAGAATGGAACTTTGTTCTAAAACTATAACAAAATCCTTTAAAGAGCTCCCAGTCAGAGAGCTAGCAATTTAAGAAAAATAAACCCTCAAATTCTTACCGTTGTTTGACCTATAGAGCCCCGCTTAGGAATGTCTCAACAAGGCAGGGCTCTGAATCCTTTTATGCAGGCCTCAGCTGCTCTCAGGTAATCTGGCCCACTAACTCCTGATTAGGTGTCAGCAGTTCCAAAAAGCTGAGAAAGTTACCAGAGTTTAAAACCTACTCCACTAAAGAAAATATTTCTACTAAAGCACCATAATGAATGTAACTTTGCTTTAAAAATATACAAAAACCCTTTTAAGAGCTCCCAGTCAGAGAGATAGCAATTTAATAAAAATAAACCCTCAAATCCTTACCATAGTTTGACCTGTAGGGCCCATGTTAGGAATGCCTCAACAGGGCAGGGCTCTGAAGCCTTTTCTGCAGGCCGCATCTGCTTTCAAGTAATCAGGCCCCCTAACTCCTCATTAGGTGACAGCAGTTCCCAAAAGCTGAGAGGTTTACTAGAGTTTAACACCTACTCCACTAAAGAAACTATTTCTACTAAAGCACCAAAAAGAATGTAACTTTTCTTTAAAAAGTTACCAAAAACCTTTTAAGAGCTCCCAGCCAGAGAGCTAGTAATTTAATAAAAATAAACACTCAAATCCTTACCGTTGTTTGATCTGTAGTGCCCCTGTTAGGAATTCCTCAACAGGGCAGGGCTCTGAAGCCTTTTCTGCAGGCCTCAGCTGCTCTCAGATAATCAGGCCCACTAACTCCTCATTAGGTGTCAGCAGTTCCCAAAAGCTGAGAAGGTTACTAGAGTTTAAAACCTACCCGACTAAAGAAAATATTTATACTAAGGCACCAAAAAGAATGTAACTTACCTTTAAAATATACCAAAACCCTTTTAAGAGCTCCCAGTCATAGAGCTAGCAATTTAATAAAAATAAACCCTCAAATCCTTACCGTTGTTTGACCTGTAGAGTCCCTGTTAGGAATGTCTCAATGGGGCAGGGCTCTGAAGCATTTATGCAGGCCTCAGCTGCTCTGAGATAATCAAGCCCACTAAATCCTGATTAGGTGTCAGCATTTCCCAAAAGCTGAGAAGGTTACTAGTGTTTAAAACGTACTCCACAAAAGAAAATATTTCTACTAAAGCACCAAAAGAATGTAACTTTGCTTTAAAAATATACCAAAACCCTTTTAAGAGCTCCCAGTAAGACAGCTAGCAATTAAAAAAAAATAAACCCTCAAATCCTTACCGTTGTTTGACCTGTAGAGCCCCTCTTAGGAATGCCTCAACAGGGCAGGGCTCTGAAGCCTTTTATGCAGGCCTCAGCTGCTCTCAGGTAATCCAGCCCACTAACTCCTGATTAGGTGTCAGCAGTTCCCAAAAGATGAGAAGGTTACTAGTGTTTAAAACCTACTCAACTAAAGAAAATATTCCTACTAAAGGACCAAAATGAATGAAATTTTGTTTTATTCCAAGTTCTCTGACCTTGTTCTCTGTAAAACCTAACAGTTTATTGTTATGGTATGTTGTTGTATTGTGAACCGCGCTGATTCTGAATAGAGCGGTATATAAGAGCCTGTAATAAATAAATAAATAAATAAATAAATAAAATATACCAAAACCCTTTTAAGAGCTCCCAGTCAGAGAGCTATCAATTTAAGAAAAAGAATCAAATCCTTACCGTTCTTTGACCTGTAGAGCCCCTCTTAAGAATGCCTCAATAGGGCACGGCTCAGAAGCCTTTTATGCAGGCCTCAGCTGCTCTCAGATAATCAGGCCAACTAACTCCTGATTAGGTGTCAGCAGTTGCCAAAAGCTCAGAAGGTTACTAAAGTTTAAAACCTACTCCACTAAAGAAAATATTTCTACTAAAGCACCAAAAAGACCGTAGCTTTGCTTTAAAAATATACCAAAACCCTTTTAAGAGCTCCCAGTCAGAGAGCTAGCAATTTAAGAAAAATAAACCCTCAAATCCTTACCGTTCTTGACCTGTAGAGCCCCTGTTAGCAATGCCTCAAAAGGGCAGGGCTCTGAAGCCTTTTATGCAGGCCTCAGCTGCTATCAGGTAATCAGACCCACTAACTCCTGATTAGGTGTCAGCATTTCCAAAATGCTGAGAAGGTTAGTCAAGTTTAAAACCTACTCCACTAAAGAAAATATTTCTACTAAAGCACCAAAAAGAATGGAACTTTGCTGTAAAAATATACCAAAACCCATTTAAGAGCTCCCAGTCATAGAGCTAGCAATTTAAGAAAAATAAACCCTCAAATCATTACCTTTCTTTGACCTGTAGAGCCCCTCTTAGGAATGCCTCAACAGGGCAGGGCTCTGAAGCCTTTTATGCAGGCCTCAGCAGCTCTCAGGTAATCAGGCCCACTAACTCCTCATTAGGTGTCAGCAGTTGCCAAAAGCTGAGAAGGTTACTAGAGTTTAAAACCTACTCCACTAAAGAAACTATTTCTACTAAAGCATCAAAAAGAATGTAACTTTTCTTTACAAATATACCAAAACCCTTTTAAGAGCTCCCAGTAAGAGAGCTAGCAATTTAAAAAAATAAACCCTCAAATCCTTACCGTTGTTTGACCTGTAGAGTCCCTGTTAGGAATGTCTCAACAGGAAAGGGCTCTGAAGCTTTTTATGCAGGCCTCAGCTGCTCTCAGGTAATCAGGCCCACTAACTCCTGATTGGGTGTCAGCAGTTCCCAAAAGCTGAGAAGTTTAGTCAAGTTAAAAACCTACTCCACTAAAGAAAATATTTCTACTAAAGCACCAAAAAGAATGGAAGTTTGCTTTAAAAATATACCAAAACCCATTTAAGAGCTCCCAGTCATAGAGCTAGCAATTTAAGAAAAATAAACCCTCAAATCATTACCTTTCTTGGACCTGTAGAGCCCCTCTTAGGAATGCCTCAACAGGGCAGGGCTCTGAAGCCTTTTATGCATGCCTCAGCTGCTCTCAGGTAATCAGGCCCACTAACTCCTGATTTGGTGTCAGCAGTTCCCAAAAGCTGAGAAGGTTAGTCAAGTTTAAAACCTACTCCACTAGAGAAAATATTTCTACTAAAGCACCAAAAAGAATGTAGCTTTGCTTTAAAAATATATCAAAACCATTTTAAGAGCTCCCAGTCAGACACCAAGCAATTTAATAAAAATAAACCTTCCAATTCTTAACGTTGTTTGCCCTGTAGAGCCCCTGTTAGGAATGCCTCAACAGGGCAGGGCTTCGAAGCTTTTTATGCAGGCCTCAGCTGCTCTCAGGTAATCAAACCCAAATAACTCCTGATTAGGTGTCAGCAGTCCCCAAAAGCTGCGAAGGTTACTAGGTTAAAACCTAAACCAGTAAAGAAAATATTTCTTCTTAAGCACCAAAAAGAATGGAAACTTTGCTTTAAAAATATACCAAAACGCTTTTAAGAGCTCCCAGTCAGAGAGCTGGCAATTTAAGAAAAATAAACACTCAAATCCTTACCGTTGTTTGATCTGTAGAGCCCCTCTTCAGAAAGTCTGAACAGGGCAGGGCTCTGAAGCCTTTTATACAGGCCTCAGCTGCTCTCAGGTAATCAGGCCCACTAACTCCTGATTAGGTGTCAGCAGGTCCCAAAAGCTGAGAAGGTTACTCGAGTTTAAAACCTACTCCACTAAAGAAACTATTTCCACTAAAGCACCAAAAAGAATGTAACTCTTCTTTAAAAATATACCAAAACCCTTTTAACAGCTCCCAGTCAGTGAGCTAACAATTTAATTAAATAACCCCTCAAATCCTTACCGTTGTTTCACCTGTAGAGCCCCTCTTAGGAATGCCTCAACAGAACAGGGATCTGAAGCCTTTTATACAGGCCTCAGCTGCTCTCAGGTAATCGGGCCCACAAACTCCTGATTAGGTGTGACCAGTTCCCAAACGCTGAGAAGGTTACTCGAGTTTGAAACCTACTCCACTAAAAAGATATTCCTACTAAAGCACCAAAAACAATGGAATTTTGTTCTAAAACTATACCAAAATCCTTTTAAGAGCTCCCAGTCAGAGAGCTAGCAATTTAAGAAAAATAAACCCAATAAACAGTCAATAAAACAAACAATAAAAATAAACAGTCAGAGAGCCCCTGTTAGCAATGCCTCAAAAGGGCAGGGCTCTGAAGCCTTTTATGCAGGCCTCAGCTGCTATCAGGTAATCAGACCCACTAACTCCTGATTAGGTGTCAGCATTTCCAAAATGCTGAGAAGGTTAGTCAAGTTTAAAACCTACTCCACTAAAGAAAATATTTCTACTAAAGCACCAAAAAGAATGGAACTTTGCTGTAAAAATATACCAAAACCCATTTAAGAGCTCCCAGTCATAGAGCTAGCAATTTAAGAAAAATAAACCCTCAAATCATTACCTTTCTTTGACCTGTAGAGTCCCTCTTAGGAATGCCTCAACAGGGCAGGGCTCTGAAGCCTTTTATGCAGGCCTCAGCAGCTCTCAGGTAATCAGGCCCACTAACTCCTCATTAGGTGTCAGCAGTTGCCAAAAGCTGAGAAGGTTACTAGAGTTTAAAACCTACTCCACTAAAGAAACTATTTCTACTAAAGCATCAAAAAGAATGTAACTTTTCTTTAAAAATATACCAAAACCCTTTTAAGAGCTCCCAGTAAGAGAGCTAGCAATTTAAGAAAAATAAACCCTCAAATCCTTACCGTTGTTTGACCTGTAGAGTCCCTGTTAGGAATGTCTCAACAGGAAAGGGCTCTGAAGCTTTTTATGCAGGCCTCAGCTGCTCTCAGGTAATCAGGCCCACTAACTCCTGATTGGGTGTCAGCAGTTCCCAAAAGCTGAGAAGGTTAGTCAAGTTAAAAACCTACTCCACTTAAAAAAATATTTCTACTAAAGCACCAAAAAGAATGGAACTTTGCTTTAAAAATATACCAAAACCCATTTAAGAGCTCCCAGTCATAGAGCTAGCAATTTAAGAAAAATAAACCCTCAAATCATTACCTTTCTTGGACCTGTAGAGCCCCTCTTAGGAATGCCTCAACAGGGCAGGGCTCTGAAGCCTTTTATGCATGCCTCAGCTGCTCTCAGGTAATCAGGCCCACTAACTCCTGATTGGGTGTCAGCAGTTCCCAAAAGCTGAGAAGGTTAGTCAAGTTTAAAACCTACTCCACTAGAGAAACTATTTCTACTAAAGCACCAAAAAGAATGTAGCTTTGCTTTAAAAATATATCAAAACCATTTTAAGAGCTCCCAGTCAGACACCAAGCAATTTAATAAAAATAAACCTTCCAATTCTTAACGTTGTTTGCCCTGTAGAGCCCCTGTTAGGAATGCCTCAACAGGGCAGGGGTTCGAAGCTTTTTATGCAGGCCTCAGCTGCTCTCAGGTAATCAAACCCAAATAACTCCTGATTAGGTGTCAGCAGTCCCCAAAAGCTGCGAAGGTTACTAGGTTTAAAACCTAAACCAGTAAAGAAAATATTTCTACTAAAGCACCAAAAAGAATGGAAACTTTGCTTTAAAAATATACCAAAACGCTTTTAAGAGCTCCCAGTCAGAGAGCTGGCAATTTAAGAAAAATAAACACTCAAATCCTTACCGTTGTTTGATCTGTAGAGCCCCTCTTCGGAAAGTCTCAACAGGGCAGGGCTCTGAAGCCTTTTATACAGACCTCAGCTGCTCTCAGGTAATCAGGCCCCCTAACTCCTGATTAGGTGTCAGCAGTTCCAAAAAGCTGAGAAAGTTACCAGAGTTTAAAACCTACTCCACTAAAGAAAATATTTCTACTAAAGCACCAAAATGAATGTAACTTTGCTTTAAAAATATACAAAAACCCTTTTAAGAGCTCCCAGTCAGAGAGATAGCAATTTAATAAAAATAAACCCTCAAATCCTTACCATAGTTTGACTTGTAGGGCCCATTTGTTAGGAATGCCTCAACAGGGCAGGGCTCTGAAGCCTTTTCTGCAGGCCTCATCTGCTCTCAGGTAATCAGGCCCCCTAACTCCTCATTAGGTGACAGCAGTTCCCAAAAGCTGAGAAGTTTACTAGAGTTTAACACCTACTCCACTAAAGAAACTATTTCTACTAAAGCATCAAAAAGAATGTAACTTTTCTTTAAAAATATACCAAAACCCTTTTAAGAGCTCCCAGTAAGAGAGCTAGCAATTTAAGAAAAATAAACCCTCAAATCCTTACCGTTGTTTGACCTGTACAGTCCCTGTTAGGAATGTCTCAACAGGAAAGGGCTCTGAAGCTTTTTATGCAGGCCTCAGCTGCTCTCAGGTAATTAAGCCGACTAACTCCTGATAAGGAGTCAGCAGTTCCCAAAAGCTGAAAAGAATACTAGAGTTCAAAACTGACTCCACTAAAGAAAATATTCCTACTAAAGAACCAAAATGAATGTAACTTTGCTTTAAAAATATACCAAAACCCTTTTGAGTGCTCCCAGACAGAGAGCTAGCAATTTAAGAAAAATAAACCCTCAAATCCTTACCATTTTTTGACCTGTAGGGCCCCTCTTAAGAATGCCTCAATAGGGCACGGCTCAGAAGCCTTTTATGCAGGCCTAAGCTGCTCTCAGATAATCAGGCCAACTAACTCCTGATTAGGTGTCAGCAGTTGCCAAAAGCTGAGAAGGTTACTAAAGTTTAAAAGCTACTCCACCAAAGAAAATATTTCTACTAAAGCACCAAAAAGACTGTAGCTTTCCTTTAAAAATATACCAAAACCCTTGTGAGTGCTCCCAGACAGAGAGCTAGCAATTTAAGAAAAATAAACCCTCAAATCCTTACCGTACTTGACATGTAGAGCCCCTGTTAGGAATGCCTCAAAAGGGCAGGGCTCTGAAGCCTTTTATGCAGGCCTCAGCTGCTATCAGGTAATCAAGCCCAAATAACTCCAGATTAAGTGTCAGCAGTTTCCAAAAGCTGAGAAGGTTACTAGGTTAAAACCTAAACTACTAAAGAAAATATTTCTACTAAAGCACCAAAAAGAATGGAAATTTGCTTTAAAAATATACCAAAACCCTTTTAAGAGCTCCCAGTCATAGAGCAAGCAATTTAAGAAAACTAAACCCTCAAATCATTACCTTTCTTTGACCTGTAGAGCCCCTGTTAGGAATGCCTCAATAGGGAAGGGCTCTGAAGCATTTATGCAGGCCTCAGCTGCTCTCAAGTAATCTCCCCCACTAACTCCTGATTAGGTGTCAGCATTTCCCAAAAGCTGAGAGGGTTACTAGTGTTTAAAACCTACTCTACAAAAGAAAATATTTCTACTAAAGCACCAAAAGAATGTAACTTTGCTTTAAAAATATACCAAAACCCTTTTAAGAGCTCCCAGTAAGACAGCTAGCAATTTAAGAAAAATAAACACTCAAATCCTTACCGTTGTTTGACCTGTAGAGCCCCTCTTAGGAATGCCTCAACAGGAAAAAGCTCTGAAGCTTTTTATACAGACCTCAGCTGCTCTCAGGTAATCAAGCCCACTAACTCCAGATTAGGTGTCAGCAGTTCCCAAAAGATGAGAAGGTTACTAGAGTTTAAGACCGACTCCACTAAAGAAAATATTCCTACTAAAGGACCAAAATGAATGAAACTTTGCTTAAAATATACCAAAACCCTTTTAAGAGCTCCCAGTCAGAGAGCTATCAATTTAAGAAAAATAAACAATCAAATCCTTACCGTTGTTTGGTCTGTAAAGCCCCTTTTAGGAATGCCTCAACAGGGCGGGGCTCTGAAGCCTTTTATGCAGGCCTCAGCTGCTCTCAGGTAATCAGGCGCACTAACTCCTGATTAGCTGTCAGCAGTTCCCAAAAGCTGAGAGGGTTAGTCAAGTAAAAAACCTACTCCACTAAAGAAAATATTTCTACTAAACTACCAAAAAGAATGTAATTTTGCTTTAAAAAATATACCAAAACCCTTTTAAGAGCTCCCAGTCATAGAGCTAGCAATTTAAGAAAAATAAACCCTCAAATACTTACCATACTTTGACCTGTTGAACCCCTGTTAGGAATGCCTCAATAGCGTAGGGCTCTGAAGCCTTTTATGCAGGCCTCAGCTGCTCTCAGGTAATCAGGTCCACTAACTCCTGATTAGGTGTCAGCAGTTCCCAAAAGCTGAGAAGGTTACTCGAGTTTAAAACCTACTCCACTAAAAAAATATTTCTACTAAAGCACCAAAAAGAATGGAACTTTGCTTTAAAAATATACCAAAACCCTTTTAAGAGCTCCCAGTCAGAGAGCTAGCAATTTAAGAAAAATAAACCCAAAAATCCTTACCGTTCTTTGATCTGTAGAGCTCCTGTTAGTAATGCCTCAATAGGGCAGGGCTCTGAAGCCTTTTCTGCAGGCCTCATCTGCTCTCAGGTAATCAGGCCCCCTAACTCCTCATTAGGTGACAGCAGTTCCCAAAAGCTGAGAGGTTTACTAGAGTTTAACACCTACTCCACTAAAGAAACTATTTCTACTAAAGCACCAAAAAGAATGTAACTTTTCTTTAAAAAGTTACCAAAAACCTTTTAAGAGCTCCCAGCCAGAGAGCTAGTAATTTAATAAAAATAAACACTCAAATCCTTACCGTTGTTTGATCTGTAGTGCCCCTGTTAGGAATTCCTCAACAGGGCAGGGCTCTGAAGCCTTTTCTGCAGGCCTCAGCTGCTCTCAGATAATCAGGCCCACTAACTCCTCATTAGGTGTCAGCAGTTCCCAAAAGCTGAGAAGGTTACTAGAGTTTAAAACCTACCCGACTAAAGAAAATATTTATACTAAGGCACCAAAAAGAATGTAACTTTCCTTTAAAAATATACCAAAACCCTTTTAAGAGCTCCCAGTCATAGAGCTAGCAATTTAGTAAAAATAAACCCTCAAATCCTTACCGTTGTTTGACCTGTAGAGTCCCTGTTAGGAATGTCTCAATGGGGCAGGGCTCTGAAGCATTTATGCAGGCCTCAGCTGCTCTGAGATAATCAAGCCCACTAAATCCTGATTAGGTGTCAGCATTTCCCAAAAGCTGAGAAGGTTACTAGTGTTTAAAACGTACTCCACAAAAGAAAATATTTCTACTAAAGCACCAAAAGAATGTAACTTTGCTTTAAAAATATACCAAAACCCTTTTAAGAGCTCCCAGTAAGACAGCTAGCAATTTAAAAAAAATAAACCCTCAAATCCTTACCGTTGTTTGACCTGTAGAGCCCCTCTTAGGAATGCCTCAACAGGGCAGGGCTCTGAAGCCTTTTATGCAGGCCTCAGCTGCTCTCAGGTAATCCAGCCCACTAACTCCTGATTAGGTGTCAGCAGTTCCCAAAAGATGAGAAGGTTACTAGTGTTTAAAACCTACTCCACTAAAGAAAATATTCCTACTAAAGGACCAAAATGAATGAAATTTTGCTTTAAAATATACCAAAACCCTTTTAAGAGCTCCCAGTCAGAGAGCTATCAATTTAAGAAAAAGAAACAATCAAATCCTTACCGTTCTTTGACCTGTAGAGCCCCTCTTAAGAATGCCTCAATAGGGCACGGCTCAGAAGCCTTTTATGCAGGCCTCAGCTGCTCTCAGATAATCAGGCCAACTAACTCCTGATTAGGTGTCAGCAGCTGCCAAAAGCTCAGAAGGTTACTAAAGTTTAAAACCTACTCCACTAAAGAAAATATTTCTACTAAAGCACCAAAAAGACCGTAGCTTTGCTTTAAAAATATACCAAAACCCTTTTAAGAGCTCCCAGTCAGAGAGCTAGCAATTTAAGAAAAATAAACCCTCAAATCCTTACCGTTCTTGACCTGTAGAGCCCCTGTTAGCAATGCCTCAAAAGGGCAGGGCTCTGAAGCTTTTTATGCAGGCCTCAGCTGCTCTCAGGTAATCAGGCCCACTAACTCCTGATTGGGTGTCAGCAGTTCCCAAAAGCTGAGAAGGTTAGTCAAGTTAAAAACCTACTCCACTAAAGAAAATATTTCTACTAAAGCACCAAAAAGAATGGAACTTTGCTTTAAAAATATACCAAAACCCATTTAAGAGCTCCCAGTCATAGAGATAGCAATTTAAGAAAAATAAACCCTCAAATCATTACCTTTCTTGGACCTGTAGAGCCCCTCTTAGGAATGCCTCAACAGGGCAGGGCTCTGAAGCCTTTTATGCATGCCTCAGCTGCTCTCAGGTAATCAGGCCCACTAACTCCTGATTGGGTGTCAGCAGTTCCCAAAAGCTGAGAAGGTTAGTCAAGATTAAAACCTACTCCACTAGAGAAACTATTTCTACTAAAGCACCAAAAAGAATGTAGCTTTGCTTTAAAAATATATCAAAACCATTTTAAGAGCTCCCAGTCAGACACCAAGCAATTTAATAAAAATAAACCTTCCAATTCTTAACGTTGTTTGCCCTGTAGAGCCCCTGTTAGGAATGCCTCAACAGGGCAGGGGTTCGAAGCTTTTTATGCAGGCCTCAGCTGCTCTCAGGTAATCAAACCCAAATAACTCCTGATTAGGTGTCAGCAGTCCCCAAAAGCTGCGAAGGTTACTAGGTTAAAACCTAAACCAGTAAAGAAAATATTTCTACTAAAGCACCAAAAAGAATGGAAACTTTGCTTTAAAAATATACCAAAACGCTTTTAAGAGCTCCCAGTCAGAGAGCTGGCAATTTAAGAAAAATAAACACTCAAATCCTTACCGTTGTTTGATCTGTAGAGCCCCTCTTCGGAAAGTCTCAACAGGGCAGGGCTCTGAAGCCTTTTATACAGGCCTCAGCTGCTCTCAGGTAATCAGGCCCACTAACTCCTGATTAGGTGTCAGCAGTTCCCAAAAGCTGAGAAGGTTACTCGAATTTAAAACCTACTCCACTAAAGAAACTATTTCCACTAAAGCACCAAAAAGAATGTAACTCTTCTTTAAAAATATACCAAAACCCTTTTAACAGCTCCCAGTCAGTGAGCTAACAATTTAATTAAAATAACCCCTCAAATCCTTACCGTTGTTTCACCTGTAGAGCCCCTCTTAGGAATGCCTCAACAGAACAGGGATCTGAAGCCTTTTATACAGGCCTCAGCTGCTCTCAGGTAATCAGGCCCACAAACTCCTGATTAGGTGTGACCAGTTCCCAAATGCTGAGAAGGTTACTCGAGTTTGAAACCTACTCCACTAAAAAGATATTCCTACTAAAGCACCAAAAACAATGGAACTTTGTTCTAAAACTATACCAAAATCCTTTTAAGAGCTCCCAGTCAGAGAGCTAGCAATTTAAGAAAAATAAACCCTCAAATTCTTACTGTTGTTTGACCTATAGAGCCCCGCTTAGGAACGTCTCAACAAGGCAGGGCTCTGAATCCTTTTATGCAGGCCTCAGCTGCTCTCAGGTAATCTGGCCCACTAACTCCTGATTAGGTGTCAGCAGTTCCAAAAAGCTGAGAAAGTTACCAGAGTTTAAAACCTACTCCACTAAAGAAAATATTTCTACTAAAGCACCAAAATGAATGTAACTTTGCTTTAAAAATATACAAAAACCCTTTTAAGAGCTCCCAGTCAGAGAGATAGCAATTTAATAAAAATAAACCCTCAAATCCTTACCATAGTTTGACCTGTAGTGCCCCTGTTAGGAATGTCTCAATGGGGCAGGGCTCTGAAGCATTTATGCAGGCCTCAGCTGCTCTGAGATAATCAAGCCCACTAAATCCTGATTAGGTGTCAGCATTTCCCAAAAGCTGAGAAGGTTACTAGTGTTTAAAACCTACTCCACAAAAGAAAATATTTCTACTAAAGCACCAAAAAGAATGTAACTTTGCTTTAAAAATATACAAAAACCCTTTTAAGAGCTCCCAGTCAGTGACCTAGCAGTTTAATTAAAATAAACCCTTAAATCCTTACCGTTGTTTGACATGTAGAGCCGCTCTTCGGAAAGTCTCAACAGGGCAGAGCTCTGAAGCCTTTTATACAGGCCTCAGCTGCTCTCAGGTAATCAGGCCCACTAACTCCTGATTAGGTGTCAGCAGTTCCCAAAAGCTGAGAAGGTTACTCGAGTTTAAAATCTACTCCACTAAAGAAACTATTTCCACTAAAGCACCAAACAGAATGTAACTTTTGTTTAAAAATATACCAAAACCCTTTTAACAGCTCCCAATCAGTGAGCTAGCAATTTAATTAAAATAACTCCTCAAATCTTTACCGTTGTTTCACCTGTAGAGCCCCTCTTAGGAATGCCTCAAAAGGACAGGGATCTGAAGCCTTTTATACAGGCCTCAGGTGCTCTCAGGTAATCAGGCCCACAAACTCCTGATTAGGTGTGACCAGTTCCCAAACGCTGAGAAGGTTACTCGAGTTTGAAACCTACTTCACTAAAAAAATATTTCTACTAAAGCACCAAAAAGAATTGAACTTTGTTCTAAAACTATACCAAAATCATTTTAAGAGCTCCCAGTCAGAGAGCTAGCAATTTAAGAAAAATAAACCCTCAAATTCTTACCATTTTTGACCTATAGAGCCCCGCTTAGGAATGTCTCAACAAGGCAGGGCTCTGAATCCTTTTATGCAGGTCTCAGCTGCTCTCAGGTAATCTGGCCCACTAACTCCTGATTAGGAGTCAGCAGTTCCCAAAAGCTGAGAAGGTTACTAGATTTTAAAACCTACTCCACTAAAGAAAATATTTCTACTAAAGCACCAAAAAGAATGTAACTCTGCTTTAAAAATATACAAAAACCCTTTTAAGAGCTCCCAGTCAGAGAGCTAGAAATGTAATAAAAATAAACCCTCAAATCCTTACGTTGTTTGACCTGTAGTGCCCCTGTTAGGAATGCCTCAACAGGGCGGGGCTCTGAAGCCTTTTATGCAGGCCTCAGCTGCTCTCAGGAAATCAGGCGCACTAACTCCTGATTAGGTGTCAGCAGTTCCCAAAAGCTGAGAGGGTTAGTCAAGTTAAAAACCTACTCCACTAAAGAAAATATTTCTACTAAAGCACCAAAAAGAATGTAATTTTGCTTTACAAATATACCAAAACCCTTTTAAGAGCTCCCAGTTATAGAGCTAGCAATTTAAGAAAAATAAACCCTCAAATCCTTACCATTCTTTGACCTGTTGAACCCATGTTAGGAATGCCTCAATAGGGCAGGGCTCTGAAGCTTTTTATGCAGGCCTCAGCTGCTCTCAGAGTGTAACATTGCTTTAAAAATATACCAAAACACTTTTAAGACCTCCCAGTCAGAGAGCTAGCAATTTAATAAAAATAAACCCTCAAATCCTTACTGTTCTTTGATCTGTAGTGCCCCTGTTAGGAATGCCCCAACAGGGCAGGGCTCTGAAGCCTTTTATGCAGTCCTCAGCTGCTCTCAGTTAATCAGGCCCACTAACTCCTGATTAGGTGTCAGCAGTTCCAAAAAGCTGAGAAGGTTACCAGAGTTTAAAACCTACTGCACTAAAGAAAATATTTCTACTAAAGCACCAAAAAGAATGGAACTTTGCTTTAAAAATATACCAAAACGCTTTTAAGAGCTCCCAGTCAGAGAGCTGGCAATTTAAGAAAAATAAACACTCAAATCCTTACCGTTGTTTGATCTGTAGAGCCGCTCTTAGGAATGCCTCAACAGGGCGGGGCTCTGAAGCCTTTTATGCAGGCCTCAGCTGCTCTCAGATAATCAGGCCAACTAACTCCTGATTAGGTGTAAGCAGTTGCCAAAAGCTGAGAAGGTTACTAGAGTTTAAAACCTACTCCACTAAGGAAATTATTTCTACTAAAGCACCAAAAAGAATGGAACTTTGCTTTAAAAATATACCAAAACCCTTTTAAGAGCTCCCAGTCAGAGAGCTATCAATTTAAGAAAAATAAACCCTCAAATCCTTACCGTTCTTTGACCTGTAGAGCTCCTGTTGGTAATGCCTCAATAGGGCAGGGATCTGAAGCCTTTTCTGCAGGCCTCAGCTGCTCTCAGGTAATCAGTCCCACTAACTCCTCATTAGGTGTCAGCAGTTCCCAAAAGCTGAGAAGTTTACTAGAGTTTAACGCCTACTCCACTAAAGAAAATATTTCTACTAAAGCACCAAAAAGAATGTAACTTTTCTTTAAAAAGATAACAAAAGCCTTTTAAGAGCTCCCAGTCAGAGAGCTAGCAATTTAGTTAAAATAAACCCTCAAATCCTTACCGTTGTTTGACCTGTAGGGCCCCTGTTAGGAATGCCTCAACAGGGCAGGGCTCTGAAGCGTTTTCTGCAGGCCTCATCTGCTCTCAGGTAATCAGGCCCCCTAACTCCTCATTAGGTGACAGCAGTTCCCAAAAACTGAGAAGGTTACTAGAGTTGAAATCCTACTCCACTAAAGAAACTATTTCTACTAAAGCATCAAAAAGAATGTAACTTTTCTTTAAAAATATACCAAAACCCTTTTAAGAGCTCCCAGTAAGAGAGCTAGCAATTTAAGAAAAATAAACCCTCAAATCCTTACCGTTGTTTGACCTGTACAGTCCCTGTTAGGAATGTCTCAACAGGAAAGGGCTCTGAAGCTTTTTATGCAGGCCTCATCTGCTCTCAGGTAATCAAGCCGACTAACTCCTGATAAGGAGTCAGCAGTTCCCAAAAGCTGAAAAGAATACTAGAGTTCAAAACCGACTCCACTAAAGAAAATATTCCTACTAAAGAACCAAAATGAATGTAACTTTGCTTTAAAATATACCAAAACCCTTTTAAGAGCTCCCAGTCAGAGAGCTATCAATTTAAGAAAAATAAACCCTCAAATCCTTACCATTTTTTGACCTGTAGGGCCCCTCTTAAGAATGCCTGAATAGGGCACGGCTCAGAAGCCTTTTATGCAGGCCTCAGCTGCTCTCAGATAATCAGGCCAACTAACTCCTGATTAGGTGTCAGCAGTTGCCAAAAGCTGAGAAGGTTACTAAAGTTTAAAAGCTACACCACCAAAGAAAATATTTCTACTAAAGCACCAAAAAGACTGTAGCTTTCCTTTAAAAATATACGAAAACCCTTTTGAGTGCTCCCAGACAGAGAGCTAGCAATTTAAGAAAAATAAACCCTCAAATCCTTACCGTTCTTGACATGTAGAGCCCCTGTTAGGAATGCCTCAAAAGGGCAGGGCTCTGAAGCCTTTTATGCAGGCCTCAGCTGCTATCAGGTAATCAAGCCCAAATAACTCCAGATTAAGTGTCAGCAGTTTCCAAAAGCTGAGAAGGTTACTAGGTTAAAACCTAAACTACTAAAGAAAATATTTCTACTAAAGCACCAAAAAGAATGGAAATTTGCTTTAAAAATATACCAAAACCCTTTTAAGAGCTCCCAGTCATAGAGAAAGCAATTTAAGAAAAATAAACCCTCAAATCATTACCTTTCTTTGACCTGTAGAGCCCCTGTTAGGAATGCCTCAATAGGGCAGGGCTCTGAAGCATTTATGCAGGCCTCAGCTGCTCTCAAGTAATCAGTCCCACTAACTCCTGATTAGGTGTCAGCATTTCCCAAAAGCTGAGAGGGTTACTAGTGTTTAAAACCTACTCCACAAAAGAAAATATTTCTACTAAAGCACCAAAAGAAGGTAACTTTGCTTTAAACATATACCAAAACCCTTTTAAGAGCTCCCAGTAAGACAGCTAGCAATTTAAGAAAAATAAACACTCAAATCCTTACCGTTGTTTTACCTGTAGAGCCCCTCTTAGGAATGCCTCAACAGGAAAAAGCTCTGAAGCTTTTTATACAGACCTCAGCTGCTCTCAGGTAATCAAGCCCACTAACTCCAGATTAGGTGTCAGCAGTTCCCAAAAGATGAGAAGGTTACTAGAGTTTAAAACCGACTCCACTAAAGAAAATATTCCTACTAAAGGACCAAAATGAATGAAACTTTGCTTAAAATATACCAAAACCCTTTTAAGAGCTCCCAGTCAGAGAGCTATCAATATAAGAAAAATAAACAATCAAATCCTTACCGTTGTTTGGTCTGTAAAGCCCCTCTTAGGAATGCCTCAACAGAGCGGGGCTCTGAAGCCTTTTATGCAGGCCTCAGCTGCTCTCAGGTAATCAGGCGCACTAACTCCTGATTAGGTGTCAGCAGTTCCCAAAAGCTGAGAGGGTTAGTCAAGTAAAAAACCTACTCCACTAAAAAAATATTTCTACTAAAGCACCAAAAAGAATGAAACTTTGCTTTAAAAATATACCAAAACCCTTTTAAGAGCTCCCAGTCAGAGAGCTAGCAATTTAAGAAAAATAAACCCAAAAATCCTTACCGTTCTTTGATCTGTAGAGCTCCTGTTAGTAATGCCTCAATAGGGCAGGGCTCTGAAGCCTTTTCTGCAGGCCTCAGCTGCTCTCAGGTAATCAGGCCCACTAACTCCTCATTAGATGTCAGCAGTTCCCAAAAGCTGAGAAGGTTACTAGAGTTTAAAACCTAGCCCACTTAAGAAACTATTTCTACTAAAGCATCAAAAAGAATGTAACTTTTCTTTAAAAATAAACCAAAACCCTTTTAAGAGCTCCCAGTAAGAGAGCTAGCAATTTAAGAAAAATAAACCCTCAAATCCTTACCGTTGTTTGACCTGTACAGTCCCTGTTAGGAATGTCTCAACAGGAAAGGGCTCTGAAGCTTTTTATGCAAGCCTCAGCTGCTCTCAGGTAATCAAGCCCACTAACTCCTGAAAAGGAGTCAGCAGTTCCCAAAGGCTGAAAAGAATACTAGAGTTCAAAACCGACTCCACTAAAGAAAATATTTCTACTAAGGCACCAAAAACAATGTAACTTTCCTTTGAAAATATACCAAAAACCTTCTAAGAGCACCCAGTCGGACAGCTAGCAATTTAATTAAAATAAACCCTCGAATCCTTACCGTTGTTTGACCTGTAGAGTCTCTGTTAGAAATGCCTCAACAGGGCAGAGCTCTGAAGCCTCTTATGCAGGCCTCAGCTGCTCTCAGGTAATCAGGCCCATTAACTCCTGATTGGGTGTCAGCAGTTCCCAAAAGCTGAGAAGGTTAGTCAAGTTAAAAACCTACTCCACTAAAGAAAATATTTCTACTAAAGCACCAAAAAGAATGGAACTTTGCTTTAAAAATATACCAGAACCCTTTTAAGAGCTCCCAGTCATAGAGCTAGCAATTTAAGAAAAATAAACCCTCAAATCATTACCTTTCTTTGACCTGTAGAGCCCCTGTTAGGAATGCCTCAATAGGGCAGGGCTCTGAAGCCTTTTATGCAGGCCTCAGCTGCTCTCAGGTAATCAAGCCCATTAACTCCTGATTGGGTGTCAGCAGTTCCCAAAAGCTGAGAAGGTTAGTCAAGTTAAAAACCTACTCCACTAAAGAAAATATTTATACTAAAGCACCAAAATGAATGTAACTTTGCTTTAAAAATATACAAAAATCCTTTTAAGAGCTCCCAGTCAGAGGGCTAGAAATTTAATAAAAATAAACCCTCAAATCCTTACCGTTGTTTGACCTGTAGTGCCCCTGTTAGGAATGCCTCAACAGGGCAGGGCTCTGAAGCCTTTTATACAGGCCTCAGCTGATCTCAGGTAATAAGGCCCACTAACTCCTGATTAGGTGTCAGCAGTTCCCAAAAGCTGAGAAGATTACTCGAGTTTAAAACCTACTCCACTAAAAAATATTTCTACTAAAGCACCAAAATGAATGTAACTTTGCTTTAAAAATATACAAAAATCCTTTTAAGAGCTCCCAGTCAGAGAGCTAGAAATTTAATAAAAATAAACCCTCAAATCCTTACCGTTGTTTGACCTGTAGTGCCCCTGTTAGGAATGCCTCAACAGGGCAGGGCTCTGAAGCCTTTTATACAGGCCTCATCTGCTCTCAGGTAATAAGGCCCACTAACTCCTGATTAGGTGTCAGCAGTTTCCAAAAGCTGAGAAGATTACTCGAGTTTAAAACCTACTCCACTAAAAAAACCCTTTTAAGAGCTCCCAGTCAGAGAGCTATCAATTTAAGAAAAATAAACCCTCAAATCCTTACAGTTCTTTGACCTGTAGAGCTCCTGTTAGTAATGCCTCAATAGTGCAGGGCTCTGAAGCCTTTTCTGCAGGCCTCAGCTGCTCTCAGGCAATCAGGCCCACTAACTCCTCATTAGGTGTCAGCAGTTGCCAAAACCTGAGAAGGTTACTACAGTTTAAAACCTACTCCACTAAAGGAACTATTTCCACTAAAGCACCAAAAAGAATGTAACTTTGCTTTAAAAATATACAAAAACCATTTTAAGAGCTCCCAGTCAGAGAGCTAGCAATTTAAGAAAAATAAACCCTCAAATCCTTACTGTTCTTTGACCTGTAGAGCTCCTGTTAGGAATGCCTCAATAGGGCAGGGCTCTGAAGCCTTTTATGGAGGCCTCAGCTGCTCTCAGGTAATCAGGCCCACTAACTCCTGATTAGGTGTCATCAGTTCCCAAAAGCTGAGAAAGTTACTAGAGTTTAAAACCTACTCCACTAAAGAAACTATTTCCACTAAAGAACATAAGAACATAAGAACATAAGATATGCCATAGTGGGTCAGACCAAGGTCCATCAAGCTCAGTATTCTGTTTCCAACAGTGGCCAATCTAGGTCATACGTACCTAGCAGTTTCCCCAAGGGACACAGGTTCCACAATGCTTGTATTGGTTCAAGCATTGATATCCTGGGTTCCTTCTTAATAATGGTTTATGGACCTTTCCTCCAGGAACTTGTCCAAACCTTTTTTAAACCCAGCTACACTAACAGCCTTTACTACATCCTCCGGTAACAAATTCCAGAGTTTGATTACACGTTGAGTGAAAAAATATTTTCTTTTATTAGTCTTAAATAGTTTACCCTGTAGCTTCATTGCATGTCCCCTAGTCTTTCTATATTCTGATAAGGTAAACAATCGATCTACGTTTACCCGTTCCACTCCGTTCATTAATTTATAGACTTCTATCATATCTCCCCTCAGCCGTCTCTTTTCCAGGTTAAAGAGCCCCAACCTTTTTAGACTTTCTTCATAGGAGTAGCCTTCCATCCCCTTTACCATTTTGGTGGCTCTTCTCTGAACCTTTTCTAAAATCGCTATATCCTTTTTAAGATATGGCGACCAGAATTGCACACAATATTCAAGGTGCGGTCTCACCATGGAACGATATAGAGGCATTATAATATCTTTTGTTTTATTTTCCATTCCTTTCCTTATCATACCTAGCATTCTATTTGCTCTCTTGGCCGCCGCTGCACACTGGGCCGAGGGTTTTAACATGGTATCCACAAGGACGCCTAAATCTTTTTCTTGGGTGGTGGTTCCTAATGTGGAACCTTGCATCGTGTAACCATAGTTTGGGTTGTTCTTCCCTAGGTGCATAACCTTGCACTTCTCCACATTAAATTTCATCTGCCATTTTGATGCCCAGTCTTCCAATTTATCAAGATCCTCTTGCAATTTTCCACAATCCTCCTGGGTTTTAACAACTTTAAATAGTTTTGTGTCATCAGCAAATTTGATAACCTCACTCGTTATTCCACTTTCCAGGTCATTTATGAATATGTCAAAAAGCAGCGGACCCAGCACAGATCCCTGGGGTACACCACTATTCACCTTTCTCCATTGGGAAAATTGGCCATTTAGCCCTACCCTCTGCTTTCTATCTTTTAACCAGTTCCTGATCCACAGTAGTACACTGCCTCCTATCCCATGACTCTTTAGTTTTGCCAAAAGTCTCTCATGAGGGACCTTGTCAAAGGCTTTCTGAAAGTCCAGATACACAATATCAACCGACTCACCTTTGTCCACCTGTTTATTCACTCCTTCAAAAAAACATAACAGATTAGTAAGACAAGATCTTCCTTGTCTAAAGCCATGTTGGCTGTCTCCCATTAGGTCATGACTATCTATATGCTGAGTAATTTTATTCTTTATGATGGTTTCTACCATTTTTCCCGGTACTGATGTCAGGCTCACCGGTTTGTAGTTTCCCGGATCACCCCTCGAACCCTTTTTAAAAATTGGTGTTACATTGGCGATCCTCCAATCCTCAGGTATTAGAGATGATTTTAATGATAGTTCACAGATTACTGATAGCAGGTCTGCAATCTCAAATTTCAGTTCTTTCAACACCCTTGGATGTATACCATCCGGCCCAGGTGATTTGCTACTCTTCAGTTTATCTAATAGTTGTAGGACATCTTCCCGATGTATCGATATTTCCTTCAATTCTTCCACACCTTTAAATACCACTTCAGTCGTGGGTAACATCCCTACATCTTCCTCAGTAAAGACCGAAGCAAAGAATTCATTCAGTCTCTCCGCTATCGCCTTGTCGCCTCTTAGTGCTCCTTTAACCCCTTTATCATCTAATGGACCAACTGACTCTCTCACGGGTTTTTTTGCTACGAATGTACTTGAAAAGGTCTTTATTTCGCGTTTTTGCTTCCGCAGCAAGCTTCTTCTCAAATTCTCTCTTTGCCTGCCTTATCAATGCCTTGCATTTGACTTGCCAGTGCTTGTGCTGTTTCCAGGTTTCATCATTTGGCTCTTTTTTCCATTTCTTGAAAGATGCTTTTTTGGCAACAACAGCCTCTCTGACCTCAGCTTTAAACCATGCTGGCAATTTTTTGGACTTCCTTCCACTTTTCTTAAAGCGTGGAATACAGCTGGTCTGGGCTTCCAAGATAGTATTTTTCAACAACACCCAAGCTTGATGTACGTCTTTAACCTTTGCAACTGCTCCTTTTAGTTTTTTCTTAACTGTTTTCCTCATTCTATCATAGTCTCCCTTTCGAAAGTTAAAGGGTAGTACTGTGGATTTCCTTACTATCCCTCCTCCACTAATTAAATCAAAGGCGATCATGCTATGATCACTATTGCCAAGTGGCCCCAACACCCTTATCTCTTGCACTACATCTGGTGTTCCACTAAGGACTAGGTCTAATATTGCTTCCCCTCTGGTCGGTTCATGAACCAGCTGCTCCAAGAAGCAGTCATTTATTTCATCTAGGAACTTTATCTCCCTAGCATGTCCTGTTGTGACACTGACCCAGTCGATGCCGGGGTAATTGAAATCACCCATTATTATTACTGCACTGTAGCTTTTGCTAGCTTCCTTGATTTCTTTGAGCATTTCATCATCCATTTGTTCATTCTGGCCAGGCGGACGATAGTACACCCCCACTGCCATCGCCTTCCCCTTTTTACATGGAATTTCAATCCATAGAGATTCTACAGCAAATTTTGTTTCTTGCAAAACTTTAATCCTTTCTGACTCAATGCCCTCTCTAACATAGAGCGCAACCCCTCCACCAATTTGATCAGCTCTATCATTTCGATATAGTTTGTACCCAGGTATCACAGTGTCCCACTGGTTGTCCTCCTTCCACCATGTCTCTGATATTCCAATCATATCTAACCTCTCGTTTAGTGCTATATATTCTAACTCTCCCATCTTGTTTTGTAGACTTCTAGCATTTGCATACAAGCATTTTAGAGACTGTATTTTATTCATATTAATTTGGCTATTGGTAGACATGGGTAATTTGGGATCTTTAAGTTCTGTCTGCTCCATACTCGAGGGCATTTGGGCTACTTTACTCTTTTTTGGAACCTCTCTGCTTTTTGTAGTATCCTTCAAGGATACATTCTTCCGAACCATGCGCTCTTGGGCGACTGTCGGCTTTCCCCTATTATCTAGTTTAAAAGCTGCTCTATCTCCTTTTTAAAGGTTAATGCCAGCAGCCTGGTTCCATCCCGGTTAAGGTGAAGCCCATCCCTTCGGAAGAGCCCCTCCTTTCCCCAGAATGTTCCCCAGTTCCTAACAAATCCGAACCCCTCATCTCTGCACCATTGTCTCATCTCTTTTGCCTCTTGTGCTAAGCTATATTCTGATTTGATTTAAATTATAGCTCTTTGCTGCTACTAGGCTCTAACCTATTATGAAATTTAAACTACAAGCTCTCTGCTGGATTCTAAATTTAAGCAGAAAGCTCTCTTCTGTGTTTTAATTTGAAACTAAAAGTACTTTGCTGATGCTAGGCCCTGAGTGACTATGAAATTTAAACAACAGCTGTCTACTGGGTATGAAAGGTAACCAGAAAGTTCTCTTCTGTGTTTTTAAATTGAATCTTAAACTGTTGCTACTAGGCCCTGACTGATTTAACAAAAAAAATAGTGGGTTCACAGATTAATTAGCTTTAAAAGAAAAAAAATTCCTTTCAGAAAAATTCCCAGAAGTATATACTCACAATTTCAGATTTCTCTCCAGAAGTAACAGCCCCCCTTTCCAGTCCTTCAAGACAGGGTCACAGAGCTCTGGTTGAGCTATTTATGCTTGTGCTGATGATGTAAGCAGTGACCTACTTCCTGGGTAATTAACAGTCCTTGCTTGGATAGAAGGAGTCTTTCAAAATGGCCTTTTGAACTGCCAGCTGGTGTTAACACCTATTGAAAAAGCTTCACAGGTTGCTTGCCCACTAGGTAGAAGGCCTCTTTGTATAGGTCTCTAGAAGACTTTATATGCTGCTCAAGGAGAATTGACCTTGTTTTGCCTCTTGTGCTAAGCTATATTCTGATTTGATTTAAATTATAGCTCTTTGCTGCTACTAGGCTCTAACCTATTATGAAATTTAAACTACAAGCTCTCTGCTGGATTCTAAATTTAACCAGAAAGCTCTCTTTTGTGTTTTAATTTGAAACTAAAAGTACTTTGCTGATTCTAGGCCCTGAGTGACTATGAAATTTAAACTACAGCTGTCTACTGGGTATGAAAGGTAACCAGAAAGTTCTCTTCTGTGTTTTTAAATTGAATCTTAAACTGTTGCTACTAGGCCCTGACTGATTTAACAAAACAAATAGTGGGTTCACAGATTAATTAGCTTTAAAAGAAAAAAAATTCCTTTCAGAAAAATTCCCAGAAGTATATACTCACAATTTCAGATTTCTCTCCAGAAGTAACAGCCCCCCTTTCCAGTCCTTCAAGACGCCAAAGCACCAAAAAGAATGTAACATTTCTTTAAAAATATACCAAAACCCTTTTAACAGCTCCCAGTCAGTGACCTAGCAATTTAATTAAAATAAACCCTCTAATCCTTACCGTTGTTTCACCTGTAGAGCCCCTCTTCGGAAAGTCTCAACAGGGCAGGGCTCTGAAGCCTTTTATACAGGCCTTAGCTGCTCTCAGGTAATGAGGCCCACTAACTCCTGATTAGGTGTCAGCAGTTCCTAAAAGCTGAGAAGATTACTTGATTTTAAACCTACTCCACTAAAAAATATTTCTACTAAAGCACCAAAAAGAATGGAACTTTGTTTTAAAAATATACCAAAACCCTTTTTAAGAGCTCCCAGTCAGAGAGCTATCAATTTAAGAAAAAAAAACCCTCAAATCCTTACCGTTCTTTGACCTGTAGAGCTCCTGTTAGTAATGCCTCAATAGTGCAGGGCTCTGAAGCCTTTTCTGCAGGCCTCAGCTGCTCTCAGGCAATCAGGCCCACTAACTCCTCATTAGGTGTCAGCAGTTGCCAAAACCTGAGAAGGTTACTAGAGTTGAAAACCTACTCCACTAAAGAAACTATTTCCACTAAAGCACCAAAAAGAATGTAACTTTGCTTTAAAAATATACAAAAACCCCTTTAAGAGCTCCCAGTCAGAGAGCTAGCAATTTAAGAAAAATAAACCCTCAAATCCTTACTGTTCTTTGACCTGTAGAGCTCCTGTTAGGAATGCCTCAATAGGGCAGGGCTCTAAAGCCTTTTATGCAGGCCTCAGCTGCTCTCAGGTAATCAGGCCCACTAACTCCTGATTAGGTGTCAGCAGTTCCCAAAAGCTGAGAAGGTTACTAGAGTTTAAAACCTACTCCACTAAAGAAACTATTTCCACTAAAGCACCAAAAAGAAAGTAACATTTCTTTAAAAATATACCAAAACCCTTTTAACAGCTCCCAGTCAGTGACCTAGCAATTTAATTAAAATAAACCCTCAAATCCTTACCGTTGTTTCACCTGTAGAGCCCCTCTTAGGAATGCCTCAACAGGACAGGGATCTGAAGCCTTTTACACAGGCCTCAGCTGCTCTCAGGTAATCAGGCCCACAAACTCCTGATTAGGTGTGACCAGTTCCCAAACGCTGAGAAGGTTACTCGAGTTTGAAACCTACTCCACTAAAAAAATATTTCTACTAAAGCACCAAAAATAATGTAACTCTGCTTTAAAAATATACAAAAACCCTTTTAAGAGCTCCCAGTCAGAGAGCTAGAAATTTAATAAAAATAAACCCTCAAATCCTTACCGTTGTTTGACCTGTAGTGCCCCTGTTAGGAATGCCTCAACAGGGCGGGGCTCTGAAGCCTTTTATGCAGGCCTCAGCTGCTCTCAGTTAATCAGGCCCACTAACTCCTGATTAGGTGTCAGCAGTTCCCAAAAGCTGAGAAGGTTACTCGAGTTTAAAACCTACTCCACTAAAAAAATATTTCTACTAAAGCACCAAAAAGAATGGAACTTTGCTTTAAAAATATACCAAAACCCTTTTAAGAGCTCCCAGTCAGAGAGCTATCAATTTAAGAAAAATAAACCCACAAATCCTTACCGTTCTTTGACCTGTAGAGCTCCTGTTAGTAATGCCTCAATAGGGCAGGGCTCTGAAGCCTTTTCTGCAGGCCTCAGCTGCTCTCAGGCAATCAGGCCCACTAACTCCTCATTAGGTGTCAGCAGTTCCCAAAAACTGAGAAGTTTACTAGAGTTTAACACCTACTCCACTAAAGAAAATATTTCTACTAAAGCACCAAAAAGAATGTAACTTTTCTTTAAAAAGATACCAAAACCCTTTTAAGAGCTCCCAGTCAGAGAGCAAGCAATTTAGTTAAAATAAACCCTCAAATCCTTAACGTTGTTTGACCTGTAGAGCCCCTCTTAGGAATGCCTCAAGAGGGCAGGGCACTGAAGCCTTTTATACAGGCCTCTTCTACTCTCAGGTAATCAGGCCCACTAACTACTGAATAGATGTCAGCAGTTCCCAAAAGCTGAGAAGGTTACTCGAGTTTAAAACCTACTCCACTAAAAAATATTTCTACTAAAGCACCAAAAAGAATGGAACCTTGCTTTATAAATATACTAAAACCCTTTTATGCGCTCCCAGTCAGAGAAATAGCAATTTAATAAAAATAAACCCTCAAATCCTTACCATAGTTTGACCTGTAGGGCCCCTGTTAGGAATGCCTCAACAGGGCAGGGCTCTGAAGCCTTTTCTGCAGGCCTCATCTGCTCTCAGGTAATCAGGCCCCCTAACTCCTCATTAGGTGACAGCCCAAAAGCTGAGAAGGTTACAAGAGTTGAAATCCTACTCCACTAAAGAAACTATTTCTACTAAAGCATCAAAAAGAATGGAACTTTGCTTTAAAAATATACCAAAACCCTTTTAAGAGCTCCCAGTCATAGAGCTAGCAATTTAAGAAAAATAAACCCTCAAATTCTTACCGTTGTTTGACCTATACAGCCCCGCTTAGGAATGTCTCAACAAGGCAGGGCTCTGATTCCTTTTATGCAGGCCTCAGCTGCTCTCAGGTAATCTGGCCCCACTAACTCCTGATTAGGTGTCAGCAGTTCCCAAAAGCTGAGAAGGTTACTAGATTTTAAAACCTACACCACTAAAGAAAATATTTCTACTAAAGCACCAAAAAGAATGTAACTCTGCTTTAAAAATATACAAAAACCCTTTTAAGAGCTCCCAGTCAGAGAGCTAGAAATTTAATAAAAATAAACCCTCAAATCCTTACCGTTGTTTGACCTGTAGTTCCCCTGTTAGGAATGCCTCAACAGGGCGAGGCTCTGAAGCCTTTTATGCAGGCCTCAGCTGCTCTCAGTTAATCATGCCCACTAACTCCTGATTAGGTGTCAGCAGTTCCAAAAAGCTGAGAAGGTTACCAGAGTTTAAAACCTACTCCACTAAAGAAAATATTTCTACTAAAGCACCAAAATGAATGTAACTTTGTTTTAAAAATATACAAAAACCCTTTTAAGAGCTCCCAGTCAGAGAGCTAGAAATTTAATAAAAATAAACCCTCAAATCCTTACCGTTGTTTGACCTGTAGTGCCCCTGTTAGGAATGCCTCAACAGGGCAGGGCTCTGAAGCCTTTTGTACAGGCCTCATCTGCTCTCAGGTAATAAGGCCCACTAACTCCTGATTAGGTGTCAGCAGTTCCCAAAAGCTGATAAGGTTACTCGAGTTTAAAACCTACTCCACTAAAAAAATATTCCTACTAAAGCACCAAAAAGAATGGAACTTTGCTTTAAAAATATACCAAAACCCTTTTAAGAGCTCCCAGTCAGAGAGCTATCAATTTAAGAAAAATAAACCCTCAAATCCTTACCGTTCTTTGACCTGTAGAGCTCCTGTTAGTAATGCCTCAATAGGGCAGGGCTCTGAAGCCTTTTCTGCAGGCCTCAGCTGCTCTCAGGTAATCAGGCCCCCTAACTCCTCATTAGGTGACAGCAGTTCCCAAAAGCTGAGAAGGTTACTAGAGTTGAAATCCTACTCCACTAAAGAAACTATTTCTACTAAAGCATCAAAAAGAATGGAACTTTGCTTTAAAAATATACCAAAACCCTTTTAAGAGCTCCCAGTCATAGGCTAGCAATTTAAGTAAAATAAACCCTCAAATCCTTACCGTTCTTTGACATGTAGAGCTCCTGTTAGTAATGCCTCAATAGGGCAGGGCTCTGAGGCCTTTTCTGCAGGCCTCAGCTGCTCTCAGGCAATCAGGCCCACTAACTTCTCATTAGGTGTCAGCAGTTCCCAAAAGCTGAGAAGTTTACTAGAGTTTAACACCTACTCCACTAAAGAAAATATTTCTACTAAAGCACCAAAAAGAATGTAACTTTTCTTTAAAGAGATACCAAAACCCTTTTAAGAGCTCCCAGTCAGAGAGCTAGCAATTTAGTTAAAATAAACCCTCAAATCCTTACCGTTGTTTGACCTGTAGAGCCCCTCTTAGGAATGCCTCAACAGGGCAGGGCACTGAAGCCTTTTATACAGGCCTCATCTACTCTAAGGTAATCAGGCCCACTAACTCCTGATTAGATGTCAGCAGTTCCCAAAAGCTGAGAAGGTTACTCGAGTTTAAAACCTACTCCACTAAATAATATTTCTACTAAAGCACCAAAAAGAATGGAACTTTGCTTTATAAATATACTAAAACCCTTTTATGCACTCCCAGTCAGAGAGATAGCAATTTAATAAAAATAAACCCTCAAATCCTTACCATAGTTTGACCTGTAGGGCCCCTGTTAGGAATGCCTCAACAGGGCAGGGCTCTGAAGCCTTTTCTGCAGGCCTCATCTGCTCTCAGGTAATCAGGCCCCCTAACTCCTCATTAGGTGACAGCAGTTCCCAAAAGCTGAGAAGGTTACTAGAGTTGAAATCCTACTCCACTAAAGAAACTATTTCTACTAAAGCATCAAAAAGAATGGAACTTTGCTTTAAAAATATACCAAAACCCTTTTAAGAGCTCCCAGTCATAGAGCTAGCAATTTAAGTAAAATAAACCCTCAAATCCTTACCGTTCTTTGACATGTAGAGCTCCTGTTAGTAATGCCTCAATAGGGCAGGGCTCTGAAGCCTTTTCTGCAGGCCTCAGCTGCTCTCAGGCAATCAGGCCCACTAACTCCTCATTAGGTGTCAGCAGTTCCCAAAAGCTGAGAAGGTTACTAGAGTTTAAAACCTACTCCACTAAAGAAACTATTTCCACTAAAGCACCAAAAAGAATGTAACATTTCTTTAAAAATATACCAAAACCCTTTTAACAGCTCCCAGTCAGTGACCTAGCAATTTAATTAAAATAAACCCTCAAATCCTTACCGTTGTTTCACCTGTAGAGCCCCTCTTAGGAATGCCTCAACAGGACAGGGATCTGAAGCCTTTTACACAGGCCTCAGCTGCTCTCAGGTAATCAGGCCCACAAACTCCTGATTAGGTGTGACCAGTTCCCAAACGCTGAGAAGGTTACTCGAGTTTGAAACCTACTCCACTAAAAAAATATTTCTACTAAAGCACCAAAAATAATGTAACACTGCATTAAAATATACAAAAACCCTTTTAAGAGCTCCCAGTCAGAGAGCTAGAAATTTAATAAAAATAAACCCTCAAATCCTTACCGTTGTTTGACCTGTAGTGCCCCTGTTAGGAATGCCTCAACAGGGCGGGGCTCTGAAGCCTTTTATGCAGGCCTCAGCTGCTCTCAGTTAATCAGGCCCACTAACTCCTGATTAGGTGTCAGCAGTTCCCAAAAGCTGAGAAGGTTACTCGAGTTTAAAACCTACTCCACTAAAAAAATATTTCTACTAAAGCACCAAAAAGAATGGAACTTTGCTTTAAAAATATACCAAAACCCTTTTAAGAGCTCCCAGTCAGAGAGCTATCAATTTAAGAAAAATAAACCCACAAATCCTTACCGTTCTTTGACCTGTAGAGCTCCTGTTAGTAATGCCTCAATAGGGCAGGGCTCTGAAGCCTTTTATGCAGGCCTCAGCTGCTCTCAGGCAATCAGGCCCACTAACTCCTCATTAGGTGTCAGCAGTTCCCAAAAACTGAGAAGTTTACTCGAGTTTAAAACCTACTCCACTAAAAAAATATTTCTACTAAAGCACCAAAAAGAATGTAACTTTTCTTTAAAAAGATACCAAAACCCTTTTAAGAGCTCCCAGTCAGAGAGCAAGCAATTTAGTTAAAATAAACCCTCAAATCCTTACCGTTGTTTGACCTGTAGAGCCCCTCTTAGGAATGCCTCAAGAGGGCAGGGCACTGAAGCCTTTTATACAGGCCTCATCTACTCTCAGGTAATCAGGCCCACTAACTACTGAATAGATGTCAGCAGTTCCCAAAAGCTGAGAAGGTTACTCGAGTTTAAAACCTACTCCACTAAAAAATATTTCTACTAAAGCACCAAAAAGAATGGAACTTTGCTTTATAAATATACTAAAACCCTTTTATGCGCTCCCAGTCAGAGAAATAGCAATTTAATAAAAATAAACCCTCAAATCCTTACCATAGTTTGACCTGTAGGGCCCCTGTTAGGAATGCCTCAACAGGGCAGGGCTCTGAAGCCTTTTCTGCAGGCCTCATCTGCTCTCAGGTAATCAGGCCCCCTAACTCCTCATTAGGTGACAGCCCAAAAGCTGAGAAGGTTACAAGAGTTGAAATCCTACTCCACTAAAGAAACTATTTCTACTAAAGCATCAAAAAGAATGGAACTTTGCTTTAAAAATATACCAAAACCCTTTTAAGAGCTCCCAGTCATAGAGCTAGCAATTTAAGAAAAATAAACCCTCAAATTCTTACCGTTGTTTGACCTATACAGCCCCGCTTAGGAATGTCTCAACAAGGCAGGGCTCTGATTCCTTTTATGCAGGCCTCAGCTGCTCTCAGGTAATCTGGCCCCACTAACTCCTGATTAGGTGTCAGCAGTTCCCAAAAGCTGAGAAGGTTACTAGATTTTAAAACCTACACCACTAAAGAAAATATTTCTACTAAAGCACCAAAAAGAATGTAACTCTGCTTTAAAAATATACAAAAACCCTTTTAAGAGCTCCCAGTCAGAGAGCTAGAAATTTAATAAAAATAAACCCTCAAATCCTTACCGTTGTTTGACCTGTAGTTCCCCTGTTAGGAATGCCTCAACAGGGCGAGGCTCTGAAGTCTTTTATGCAGGCCTCAGCTGCTCTCAGTTAATCATGCCCACTAACTCCTGATTAGGTGTCAGCAGTTCCAAAAAGCTGAGAAGGTTACCAGAGTTTAAAACCTACTCCACTAAAGAAAATATTTCTACTAAAGCACCAAAATGAATGTAACTTTGTTTTAAAAATATACAAAAACCCTTTTAAGAGCTCCCAGTCAGAGAGCTAGAAATTTAATAAAAATAAACCCTCAAATCCTTACCGTTGTTTGACCTGTAGTGCCCCTGTTAGGAATGCCTCAACAGGACAGGGCTCTGAAGCCTTTTGTACAGGCCTCATCTGCTCTCAGGTAATAAGGCCCACTAACTCCTGATTAGGTGTCAGCAGTTCCCAAAAGCTGATAAGGTTACTCGAGTTTAAAACCTACTCCACTAAAAAAATATTCCTACTAAAGCACCAAAAAGAATGGAACTTTGCTTTAAAAATATACCAAAACCCTTTTAAGAGCTCCCAGTCAGAGAGCTATCAATTTAAGAAAAATAAACCCTCAAATCCTTACCGTTCTTTGACCTGTAGAGCTCCTGTTAGTAATGCCTCAATAGGGCAGGGCTCTGAAGCCTTTTCTGCAGGCCTCAGCTGCTCTCAGGTAATCAGGCCCCCTAACTCCTCATTAGGTGACAGCAGTTCCCAAAAGCTGAGAAGGTTACTAGAGTTGAAATCCTACTCCACTAAAGAAACTATTTCTACTAAAGCATCAAAAAGAATGGAACTTTGCTTTAAAAATATACCAAAACCCTTTTAAGAGCTCCCAGTCATAGGCTAGCAATTTAAGTAAAATAAACCCTCAAATCCTTACCGTTCTTTGACATGTAGAGCTCCTGTTAGTAATGCCTCAATAGGGCAGGGCTCTGAGGCCTTTTCTGCAGGCCTCAGCTGCTCTCAGGCAATCAGGCCCACTAACTTCTCATTAGGTGTCAGCAGTTCCCAAAAGCTGAGAAGTTTACTAGAGTTTAACACCTACTCCACTAAAGAAAATATTTCTACTAAAGCACCAAAAAGAATGTAACTTTTCTTTAAAGAGATACCAAAACCCTTTTAAGAGCTCCCAGTCAGAGAGCTAGCAATTTAGTTAAAATAAACCCTCAAATCCTTACCGTTGTTTGACCTGTAGAGCCCCTCTTAGGAATGCCTCAACAGGGCAGGGCACTGAAGCCTTTTATACAGGCCTCATCTACTCTAAGGTAATCAGGCCCACTAACTCCTGATTAGATGTCAGCAGTTCCCAAAAGCTGAGAAGGTTACTCGAGTTTAAAACCTACTCCACTAAATAATATTTCTACTAAAGCACCAAAAAGAATGGAACTTTGCTTTATAAATATACTAAAACCCTTTTATGCACTCCCAGTCAGAGAGATAGCAATTTAATAAAAATAAACCCTCAAATCCTTACCATAGTTTGACCTGTAGGGCCCCTGTTAGGAATGCCTCAACAGGGCAGGGCTCTGAAGCCTTTTCTGCAGGCCTCATCTGCTCTCAGGTAATCAGGCCCCCTAACTCCTCATTAGGTGACAGCAGTTCCCAAAAGCTGAGAAGGTTACTAGAGTTGAAATCCTACTCCACTAAAGAAACTATTTCTACTAAAGCATCAAAAAGAATGGAACTTTGCTTTAAAAATATACCAAAACCCTTTTAAGAGCTCCCAGTCATAGAGCTAGCAATTTAAGTAAAATAAACCCTCAAATCCTTACCGTTCTTTGACATGTAGAGCTCCTGTTAGTAATGCCTCAATAGGGCAGGGCTCTGAAGCCTTTTCTGCAGGCCTCAGCTGCTTTCAGGAAATCAGGCCCACTAACTCCTCATTAGGTGTCAGGAGTTCCCAAAAGCTGAGAAGTTTACTAGAGTTTAACACCTACTCCACTAAAGAAACTATTTCTACTAAAGCACCAAAAAGAATATAACTTTTCTTTAAAAAGTTACCAAAACCCTTTTAAGAGCTGCCAGTCAGAGAGCTAGTTAATTTAATAAAAATAAACCCTCAAATCCTTACCGTTGTTTGACCTGTAGAGTCCCTGTTAGGAATGTCTCAACAGGAAAGGGCTCTGAAGCCTTTTCTGCAGGCCTCAGCTGCTCTCAGGTAATCAGGCCCACTAACTCCTCATTAGGTGTCAGCATTTCCCAAAAGCTGAGAAGGTTACAAGTGTTTAAAACCTACTCCACAAAAGAAAATATTTCTACTAAAGCACCAAAAGAATGTAACTTTGCTTTAAAAATATACCAAAACCCTTTTAAGAGCTCCCAGTAAGACAGCAAGGAATTTAAGAAAAATAAACCCTCAAATCCTTACTGTTGTTTGACCTGTAGAGCCCCTCTTTGGAATGCCTCAACAGGGCAGGGCTCTGAATCCTTTTATGCAGGCCTCAGCTGCTCTCAGGTAATCAAGCCCACTAACTCCTGATTAGGTGTCAGCAGTTCCCAAAAGATGAGAAGATTACTAGAGTTTAAAACCTACTCCACTAAAGAAAATATTCCTACTAAAGGACCAAAATGAATGAAATTTTGCTTTAAAATATACCAAAACTCTTTTAAGAGCTCCCAGTCAGAGAGCTATCAATTTAAGAAAAAGAAACAATCAAATCCTTACCGTTCTTTGACCTGTAGAGCCCCTCTTAAGAATGCCTCAATAGGGCACGGCTCAGAAGCCTTTTATGCAGGCCTCAGCTGCTCTCAGATAATCAGGCCAACTAACTCCTGATTAGGTGTCAGCAGTTGCCAAAAGCTCAGAAGTTTACTAAAGTTTAAAACCTACTCCACTAAAGAAAATATTTCTACTAAAGCACCAAAAAGACCGTAGCTTTGCTTTAAAAATATACCAAAACCCTTTTAAGAGCTCCCAGTCAGAGAGCTAGCAATTTAAGAAAAATAAACCCTCAAATCCTTACCGTTCTTGACCTGTAGAGCCCCTGTTAGCAATGCCTCAAAAGGGCAGGGCTCTGAAGCCTTTTATGCAGGCCTCAGCTTCTATCAGGTAATCAGACCCACTAACTCCTGATTAGGTGTCAGCATTTCCATAATGCTGAGAAGGTTAGTCAAGTTTAAAACCTACTCCACTAGAGAAAATATTTCTACTAAAGCACCAAAAAGAATGTAGCTTTGCTTTAAAAATATATCAAAACCATTTTAAGAGCTCCCAGTCAGACACCAAGCAATTTAATAAAAATAAACCTTCCAATTCTTAACGTTGTTTGCCCTGTAGAGCCCTTGTTAGGAATGCCTCAACAGGACAGGGCTTCGAAGCTTTTTATTCAGGCCTCAGATGCTCTCAGGTAATCAAACCCAAATAACTCCTGATTAGGTGTCAGCAGTCCCCAAAAGCTGCGAAGGTTACTCGAGTTTAAAACCTACTCCACTAAAAAAATATTTCTACTAAAGCACCAAAAAGAATGGAACTTTGCTTTAAAAATATACCAAAACGCTTTTAAGAGCTCCCAGTCAGAGAGCTAGCAATTTAAGAAAAATAAACACTCAAATCCTTACCGTTGCTTGACCTGTAGAGCCCCTCTTTGGAAAGTCTCAAAAGGGCAGGGCTCTGAAGCCTTTTATACAGGCCTCAGCTGCTCTCAGGTAATCAGGCCCACTAACTCCTGATTAGGTGTCAGCAGTTCCCAAAAGCTGAGAAGGTTACTCGAGTTTAAAACCTACTCCACTAAAGAACCTATTTCCACTAATGCACCAAAAAGAATGTAACTCTTCTTTAAAAATATACCAAAACCCTTTTAACAGCTCCCAGTCAGTGAGCTAACAATTTAATTAAAATAACCCCTCAAATCCTTACCGTTGTTTCACCTGTAGAGCCCCTCTTAGGAATGCCTCAACAGGACAGGGATCTGAAGCCTTTTATACAGGCCTCAGCTGCTCTCAGGTAATCAGGCCCACAAACTCCTGATTAGGTGTGACCAGTTCCCAAACGCTGAGAAGGTTACTCGAGTTTGAAACCTACTCCACTAAAAAAATATTTCTACTAAAGCACCAAAAAGAATGGAACTTTGTTCTAAAACTATACCAAAATCCTTTTAAGAGCTCCCAGTCAGAGAGCTAGCAATTTAAGAAAAATAACCCCTCAGATTCTTACCGTTGTTTGACCTATAGAGCCCCGCTTAGGAATGTCTCAACAAGGCAGGGCTCTGAATCCTTTTATGCAGGCCTCAGCTGCTCTCAGGTAATCTGGCCCACTAACTCCTGTTTAGGTGTCAGCAGTTCCCAAAAGCTGAGAAGGTTACTAGATTTTAAAACCTACTCCACTAAAGAAAATATTTCTACTAAAGCACCAAAAAGAATGTAACTTTTCTTTAAAAAGATACCAAAACCCTTTTAAGAGCTCCCAGTCAGAGAGCTAGCAATTTAAGAAAAATAAACCCTCAAATCCTTACCATTCTTTGACCTGTTGAACCCCTGTTAGGAATGCCTCAACTAGGCAGGGCTCTGAAGCCTTTTGTGCAGGCCTCAGCTGCTCTCAGGTAATCAGGCCCACTAACTCCTGATTGGGTGTCAGCAGTTCCCAAAAGCTGAGAAGGTTAGTCAAGTTAAAAACCTACTCCACTAAAGAAAATATTTCTACTAAAGCACCAAAAAGAATGGAACTTTGCTTTAAAAATATACCAAAACCCTTTTTTTTTTTAAACTTTTTATTTAAGAGTTTTCAGATGCAATAAGAAATACACTAGAACGTTATTATACAAGAAATATCAATTTACAATCAAGAAAAAAAACTTTTTCCCCACATAAAATGAAACACATCAAGGGGAAAAGTACCAAAATAATAAAGATAAATCCATCAAAATACAAGAAAAAAGGGGTTATACACCCAACAAAAAGGAGCTGAATATACAACAAATCATTCCCCCTCAACACTCATACCTCCCCCTGCTTTTGAATCCAAGAAAGATTTCAAAGCAGCAACATCATTATATACATAGGTACGCCCACCGAAAGTAATTACACAGCGGCAAGGAAATTTAAGGAAAAAGGTTGCCCCTAATGCCAACACCTGCGATTTCAACAGCAGAAACTGTTTGCGCCGTAACTGCGTATGTCGACAGACATCTGGGAAGACTTGAATGGCCTGACCACAAAATAAAATGGCACGATACTTAAAGTATGCTCTCATAACCCGCAGTTTGGCAGATTCAGAAATAAACTGAACGACCAAAGTGTTACGTTTTGAGATATTATCCATTGAGTCTTCCAAGAAAGCTGTCAAATTTTGATCCACTGAAGAGACTGAAGGGGCCAAAGCCCCTGTAGCCCGAAGAGTGGAGGTAGAACCCAAAGGCAAATAATACATATGGACTGTATGAGCCGTATGAAAATCCCCATCCAAGTATAGAATCTCCAAAAAGTATTTACCCAACAATATATCAGAAGACATTAAGTGTGTCATAGGAAAATTAAGAAAACGTAAATTGCATGCTCTAGCACGATTCTCAAGAGCCACAAGCCGAAAAGAAATAGCAGAGGTATCTCGTATAAATGCCACATCAGAAGTACGGCTGATTTGGACTTGAGAATTAGTGCTATCAGCAAGCTTTACCACAGAACCTACTTGATTATCCATAAATCGCAATTTATCCACTACATCTTGGGAAAATTTACATAAAGAGGATACAGTTGAGGTTAAACGTACATCTATCTTTTGAATAGCAGACCATATATCATGCAAAGTTATCTCCCCCGAAGGGGAAACTAAATTCCCAGGTTCTATTACAGATGGAATTACAGGACACGCAACAGGGGGAAACCGCTCGGGGGGGGTACCAGACAAAGTAGATGAAAGAGCAGGAAGAGGAAAGGGAGGAGGAGACCGGAGAACAGGGCTCAAAGAGGCCTCCTCCGGGGATCGATTACCAGGCAGCAAGACAGTCACGTGTTTGTCCATAGGGCCCGCCGCTTTTCCTCCTGTGGCTCCAGCCCCCGATTTTTCATCCAACTTCGCCTTCCTTTTGCCCATTATGCTGTTACCGGCTCCAAATTGGACACACCACACGACACCTCACGTACGCCGATGGGGCGCCAAAGGGGCGTGTCCTGCCCCTTGAGCCATGCCCCTTTAGGCCACGCCACGCAGGCCGCGACACGCGGCCGCGTTTCAACACCGGAGTGCTTTATGGGGCACAGCAGGGTCCTCCGGGCCAAGGCACGTCCTCCTCCCGCCTGTCCCGATCACTAACCAGCCTCCTCCAGGTCTCACCGCGCTGGACCGTGCAGATGACAGAAAGCACGGCAGCTCCCTCTCAGCGACGCTTCTCCCACTACTGCACTGAAACCGGAGGGCTTTATGGGGCACAGCAGGGTCCTCCGGGCCAAGGCACGTCCTCCTCCCGCCTGTCCCGATCACTAACCAGCCTCCTCCAGGTCTCACCGCGCTGGACCGTGCAGATGACAGAAAGCACGGCAGCTCCCTCTCAGCGACGCTTCTCCCACTACTGCACTGAAACCGGAGGGCTTTATGGGGCACAGCAGGGTCCTCCGGGCCAAGGCACGTCCTCCTCCCGCCTGTCCCGATCACTAACCAGCCTCCTCCAGGTCTCACCGCGCTGGACCGTGCAGATGACAGAAAGCACGGCAGCTCCCTCTCAGCGACGCTTCTCCCACTGCTGCACTGAAACCGGAGGGCTTTATGGGGCACAGCAGGGTCCTCCGGGCCAAGGCACGTCCTCCTCCCGCCTGTCCCGATCACTAACCAGCCTCCTCCAGGTCTCACCGCGCTGGACCGTGCAGATGACAGAAAGCACGGCAGCTCCCTCTCAGCGACGCTTCTCCCACTACTGCACTGAAACCGGAGGGCTTTATGGGGCACAGCAGGGTCCTCCGGGCCAAGGCACGTCCTCCTCCCGCCTGTCCCGATCACTAACCAGCCTCCTCCAGGTCTCACCGCGCTGGACCGTGCAGATGACAGAAAGCACGGCAGCTCCCTCTCAGCGACGCTTCTCCCCATACCAAAACCCTTTTAAGAGCTCCCAGTCATAGAGCTAGCAATTTAAGAAAAATAAACCCTCAAATCATTACCTTTCTTTGACCTGTAGAGCCCCTGTTAGGAATGCCTCAATAGGGCAGGGCTCTGAAGCATTTATGCAGGCCTCAGCTGCTCTCGAGTAATCAGGCCCACTAACTCCTGATTAGGTGTCAGCATTTCCCAAAAGCTGAAAAGGTTACTAGTGTTTAAAACCTACTCCACAAAAGAAAATATTTCTACTAAAGCACCAAAAGAATGTAACTTTGCTTTAAAAATATACCAAAACCCATTTAAGAGCTCCCAGTAAGACAGCTAGCAATTTAAGAAAAATAAACCCTCAAATCCTTACCGTTGTTTGAGCTGTAGAGCCCCTCTTAGGAATGCCTCAACAGGGCAGGGCACTTTAGCCTTTTATACAGGCCTCATCTACGCTCAGGTAATCAGGCCCACTAACTCCTCATTAGGTGTCAGCAGTTGCCAAAAGCTGAGAAGGTTACTAGAGTTTAAAACCTACCCCACTAAAGAAACTATTTCTACTAAAGCATCAAAAAAGAATGGAACTTTGCTTTAAAAATATACCAAAACCCTTTTAAGAGCTCCCAGTCATAGAGCTAGCAATTTAAGAAAACTAAACCCTCAAATCCTTACCGTTCTTTGACATGTAGAGCTCCTGTTATTAATGCCTCAATAGGGCAGGGCTCTGAAGCCTTTTCTGCAGGCCTCAGTTGCTCTCAGGAAATCAGGCCCACTAACTCCTCATTAGGTGTCAGCAGTTCCCAAAAGCTGAGAAGTTTACTAGAGTTTAACACCTACTCCACTAAAGAATATTTTTTTAGTGGAGTAGGTTTTAAACTCGAGTAACCATCTCAGGTTTTTGGAACTGCTGACACCTAATCAGGAGTTTGTGGGCCTGATTACCTGAGAGCAGCTGAGGCCTGTATAAAAGGCTTCAGATCCCTGTCCTGTTGAGGCATTCCTAAGAGGGGCTCTACAGGTGAAACAACGGTAAGGATTTGAGGGGTTATTTTAATTAAATTGCTAGCTCACTGATTGGGAGCTGTTAAAAGGGTTTTGGTAAATTTTTAAAGAAAAGTTACATTCTGTTTGGTGCTTTAGTGGAAATAGTTTCTTTAGTGGAGTAGATTTTAAACTCGAGTAACCTTCTCAGCTTTTGGGAACTGCTGACACCTAATCAGGAGTTAGTGGGCCTGATTACCTGAGAGCAACTGAGGCCTGTATAAAAGGCTTCAGAGCCCTGCCCTGTTGAGACTTTCCGAATAGGGGCTCTACATGTCAAACAACGGTAAGGATTTGAGGGTTTATTTTAATTAAATTGCTAGGTCACTGACTGGGAGCTGTTAAAAGGGTTTTGGTATATTTTTAAAGAAAAGTTACATTCTTTTTGGTGCTTTAGTGGAAATAGTTTCTTTAGTGGAGTAGGTTTTAAACTCTAGTAACCTTCTCAGCTTTTGGGAACTGCTGACACCTAATCAGGAGTTAGTGGGCCTGATTACCTGAGAGCAGCTGAGGCCTGCATAAAAGGCTTCAGAGCCCTGCCCTATTGAGGCATTCCTAACAGGAGCTCTACAGGTCAAAGAACAGTAAGGATTTGAGGGTTTATTTTTCTTAAATTGCTAGCTCTCTGACTGGGAGCTCTTAAAAGGGTTTTTGTATATTTTTAAAGCTAAGTTACATTCTTTTTGGTGCTTTAGTAGAAATATTTTCTTTAGTGGTTTAGGTTTTAACCTAGTAACCTTCACAGCTTTTGGGAACTGACACCTAATCAGGAGTTATTTGAGAGTAGCTGAGGCCTGCATAAAAATCTTCGAAGCCCTGCCCTGTTGAGGCATTCCTAACAGGGGCTCTACAGGGCAAACAACGTTAAGAATTGGAAGGTGTATTTTTATTAAATTGCTTGGTGTCTGACTGGGAGCTCTTAAAATGGTTTTGATTTATTTTTAAAGCAAAGCTACATTCTTTTTGGTGCTTTAGTAGAAATATTTTCTTTAGTGGAGTAGGTTTTAAACTTTAGTAACCTTCTGAGCTTTTGGCAACTGCTGACACCTAATCAGGAGTTAGTTGGCCTGATTATCTGAGAGCAGCTGAGGCCTGCAAAAAAGGCTTCTGAGCCGTGCCCTATTGAGGCATTCTTAAGAGGGGCTCTACAGGTCAAAGAACGGTAAGGATTTGATTGTTTATTTTTCTTAAATTGATAGCTCTCTGACTGGGAGCTCTTAAAAGGGTTTTGGTATATTTTAAAGCAAAATTTCATTCTTTTTGGTCCTTTAGTAGGAATATTTTCTTTAGTGGAGTAGGTTTTAAACTCTAGTAACCTTCTCATTTTTTGGGAACTGCTGACACCTATTCAGGAGTTTGTGGGTTGATTACCTGAGAGCAGCTGAGGCCTGCATAAAAGGCTTCAGAGCCCTGCCCTGTTGAGGCATTCCTAAGAGGGGCTCTACAGGTCAAACAACGGTAAGGATTTGAGGGTTTATTTTTCTTAAATTGCTAGCTGTCTTACTGGGAGCTCTTAAAAGGGTTTTGGTATATTTTTAAAGCAAAGTTCCATTCTTTTTGGTGCTTTAGTAGAAATATTTTCTTTAGTGGAGTAGGTTTTTAACTTGACTAACCTTCTCAGCTTTTGGGAACTGCTGACACCCAATCAGGAGTTAATGGGCCTGATTACCTGAGAGCAGCTGAGGCCTGCATAAAAGGCTTCAGAGCTCTGCCCTATTGAGGCATTCCTAACAGAGGCTCTACAGGTCAAACAACGGTAAGTATTCGAGGGTTTATTTTAATTAAATTGCTAGCTGTCCGACTGGGTGCTCTTAAAAGGTTTTTGGTATATTTTTAAAGGAAAGTTACATTGTTTTTGGTGCCTTAGTAGAAATATTTTCTTTAGTGGAGTCGGTTTTGAACTCTAGTATTCTTTTCAGCCTTTGTGAACTGCTGACTCCTTTTCAGGAGTTAGTGGGCTTGATTACCTGAGAGCAGCTGAGGCCTGCATAAAAAGCTTCAGAGCCCTTTCCTGTTGAGACATTCCTAACAGGGACTGTACAGGTCAAACAACGGTAAGGATTTGAGGGTTTATTTTTCTTAAATTGCTAGCTCTCTTACTGGGAGCTCTTAAAAGGGTTTTGGTATATTTTTAAAGAAAGGATACATTCTTTTTGATGTTTTAGTAGAAATAGTTTCTTAAGTGGGCTAGGTTTTAAACTCTAGTAACCTTCTCAGCTTTTGGGAACTGCTGACATCTAATGAGGAGTTAGTGGGCCTGATTACCTGAGAGCAGCTGAGGCCTGCAGAAAAGGCTTCAGAGCCCTGCCCTATTGAGGCATTACTAACAGGAGCTCTACAGATCAAAGAACGGTAAGGATTTTTGGGTTTATTTTTCTTAAATTGCTAGCTCTCTGACTGGGAGCTCTTAAAAGGGTTTTGGTATATTTTTAAAGCAAAGTTCCATTCTTTTTGGTGGTTTAGTAGAAATATTTTTTTAGTGGAGTAGGTTTTAAACTCGAGTAACCTTCTCAGCTTTTGGGAACTGCTGACACCTAATCAGGAGTTAGTGGACCTGATTACCTGAGAGCAGCTGAGGCCTGCATAAAAGGCTTCAGAGCCCTACCCTATTGAGGCATTCCTAAAAGGGTTCAACAGGTCAAAGTATGGTAAGTATTTGAGGGTTTATTTTTCTTAAATTACTAGCTCTATGACTGGGAGCTCTTAAAAGGGTTTTGGTTTATTTTTAAAGCAAAATTACATTCTTTTTGGTAGTTTAGTAGAAATATTTTCTTTAGTGGAGTAGGTTTTTTACTTGACTAACCCTCTCAGCTTTTGGGAACTGCTGACACCTAATCAGGAGTTAGTGCGCCTGATTACCTGAGAGCAGCTGAGGCCTGCATAAAAGGCTTCAGAGCCCCGCCCTGTTGAGGCATTCCTAAGAGGGGCTTTACAGACCAAACAACGGTAAGGATTTGATTGTTTATTTTTCTTAAATTGATAGCTCTCTGACTGGGAGCTCTTAAAAGGGTTTTGGTATATTTTAAGCAAAGTTTCATTCATTTTGGTCCTTTAGTAGGAATATTTTCTTTAGTGGAGTCGGTTTTAAACACTAGTAACCTTCTCATCTTTTGGGAACTGCTGACACTTAATCTGGAGTTATTTGGGCTTGATTACCTGATAGCAGCTGAGGTCTGCATAAAAGGCTTCAGAGCCCTGCCCTTTTGAGGCATTCCTAACAGGGGCTCTACATGTCAAGAACGGTAAGGATTTGAGGGTTTATTTTTCTTAAATTGCTAGCTCTCTGTCTGGGAGCACTCAAAAGGGTTTTGGTATATTTTTAAAGGAAAGCTACAGTCTTTTTGGTGCTTTAGTAGAAATATTTTCTTTGGTGGAGTAGCTTTTAAACTTTAGTAACCTTCTCAGCTTTTGGCAACTGCTGACACCTAATCAGGAGTTAGTTGGCCTGATTATCTGAGAGCAGCTGAAGCCTGCATAAAAGGCTTCTGAGCCGTGCCCTATTGAGGCATTCTTAAGAGGGGCCCTACAGGTCAATAAATGGTAAGGATTTGAGGGTTTATTTTTCTTAAATTGATAGCTCTCTGACTGGGAGCTCTTAAAAGGGTTTTGGTATATTTTAAAGCAAAGTTACATTCATTTTGGTTCTTTAGTAGGAATATTTTCTTTAGTGGAGTCGGTTTTGAACACTAGTATTCTTTTCAGCTTTTGGGAAATACTGACTCCTTATCAGGAGTTAGTCGGCTTGATTACCTGAGAGCAGCTGAGGCCTGCATAAAAAGCTTCAGAGCCCTTTCCTGTTGAGACATTCCTAACAGGGACTGTACAGGTCAAACAACGGTAAGGATTTGAGGGTTTATTTTTCTTAAATTGCTAGCTCTCTTACTGGGAGCTCTTAAAAGGGTTTTGGTATATTTTTAAAGAAAAGTTACATTCTTTTTGATGCTTTAGTAGAAATAGTTTCTTTAGTGGAGTAGGATTTCAACTCTAGTAACCTTCTCAGCTTTTGGGAACTGCTGTCACCTAATGAGGAGTTAGGGGGCCTGATTACCTGAGAGCAGATGAGGCCTGCAGAAAAGGCTTCAGAGCCCTGCCCTGTTGAGGCATTCCTAACAGGGGCCCTACAGGTCAAACAACGGTAAGGATTTGAGGGTTTATTTTAACTAAATTGCTAGCTCTCTGACTGGGAGCTCTTAAAAGGGTTTTGGTATCTTTTTAAAGAAAAGTTACATTCTTTTTGGTGCTTTAGTAGAAATATTTTCTTTAGTGGAGTAGCTGTTAAACTCTAGTAAACTTCTCAGCTTTTGGGAACTGCTGACACCTAATGAGGAGTTAGTGGGCCTGATTACCTGAGAGCAGCTGAGGCCTGCAGAAAAGGCTTCAGAGCCCTGCCCTATTGAGGCATTACCAACAGGAGCTCTACATGTCAAAGAACGGTAAAGATTTGAGGGTTTATTTTTCTTAAATTGATAGCTCTCTGACTGGGAGCTCTTAAAAGGGTTTTGGTATATTTTTAAAGCAAAGTTCCATTCTTTTTGGTGCTTTAGTAGAAATATTTTTTTAGTGGAGTAGGTTTTAAACTCGAGTAACCTTCTCAGCTTTTGGGAACTGCTGACACCTAATCAGGAGTTAGTGGGCCTTATTACCTGAGAGCAGATGAGGCCTGTAGAAAAGGCTTCAGAGCCCTGCCCTGTTGAGGCATTCCTAACAGGGGCACTACAGGTCAAACAACGGTAAGGATTTGAGGGTTTATTTTTATTAAATTTCTAGCTCTCTGACTGGGAGCTCTTAAAAGGGTTTTTGTATATTTTTAAAGCAAAGTTACATTCATTTTGGTGCTTTAGTAGAAATGTTTTATTTAGTGGAGTAGGTTTTAAACTCTGGTAACCTTCTCAGCTTTTTGGAACTGCTGACACCTAATCAAGAGTTAGTGGGCCTGATTAACTGAGAGCAGCTGAGACCTGCATAAAAGGCTTCAGAGCCCCGCCCTGTTGAGGCATTCCTAACAGGGGCACTACAGGTCAAACAACGGTAAGGATTTGAGGGTTTATTTTTATTAAATTTCTAGCTCTCTGACTCGGAGCTCTTAAAAGGGTTTTTGTATATTTTTAAAGCAGAGTTACATTCTTTTTGGTGCTTTAGTAGAAATATTTTTTTAGTGGAGTATGTTTCAAACACGAGTAACCTTCTCAGCGTTTGGGAACTGGTCACACCTAATCAGGAGTTTGTGGGCCTGATTACCTGAGAGCAGCTGAGGCCTGTATAAAAGGCTTCAGATCCCTGTCCTGTTGAGGCATTCCTAAGAGGGGCTCTACAGGTGAAACAACGGTAAGGATTTGAGGGGTTACTTTAATTAAATTGCTAGCTCACTGACAGGGAGCTGTTAAAAGGGTTTTGGTATATTTTTAAAGAAATGTTACATTCTTTTTGGTGCTTTAGTGGAAATAGTTTCTTTAGTGGAGTAGGTTTTAAACTCTAGTAACCTTCTAAGCTTTTGGGAACTGCTGACACCTAATCAGGAGTTAGTGGGCCTGATTACCTGAGAGCAGCTGAGGCCTGCATAAAAGGCTTCAGAGCCCTGCCCTATTGAGGCATTCCTAACAGGAGCTCTAGAGGTCAAAGAAGAGTAAGGATTTGAGGGTTTATTTTTCTTAAATTGCTAGTTCTCTGACTGGGAGCTCTTAAAAGGGTTTTTGTATATTTTTAAAGCAAAGTTACATTCTTTTTGGTGCTTTAGTGGAATAGTTTCTTTAGTGGAGTAGGTTTTAAACTCTAGTAACCTTCTCAGGTTTTGGCAACTGCTGACACCTAATGAGGAGTTAGTGGGCCTGATTTCCTGAGAGCAGCTGAGGCCTGCAGAAAAGGCTTCAGAGCCCTTCACTATTGAGGGGATATTTGCCTCCTGGGACATCTTACTGTGAGTTCTAGCTGTTTATTTAATTATTTACTGTTTGTCTAACTGTTTGTTTAATTATTTATTGTTTGTTTTAGTGGTGTGCTAGTTCAGCCCTCTCAGCTGTACTTACCTTGCCTCTCTCAACTAACTGGGCTTTGTGTGGTAGCCATTTTGAATTACATCTCTCTCCCCAGAACCTGCTGTTTGTTTAAACTTTTTTCCTGTCCTTGCCTGCCTGACTCCTCCCCCTCCCCCTGAGGTATTGTGTAGCCTTCTTCCTGTTTTCTCCACGTGTGCATAGTCTGTTTTAGTTTGCTTTTCTCTGACCAGAGAAGGGCTGTACTTTTACAGAGCTCTGCTAGTGAGGGGATATTTGCCTCCTGGGACATCTTACTGTGAGTTCTAGCTGTTTATTTAATTATTTACTGTTTGTCTAACTGTTTGTTTAATTATTTATTGTTTGTTTTAGTGGTGTGCTAGTTCAGCCCTCTCAGCTGTACTTACCTTGCCTCTCTCAACTAACTGGGCTTTGTGTGGTAGCCATTTGAATTACACCTCTCTCCCCAGAACCTGCTGTTTGTTTAAACTTTTTTCCTGTCCTTGCCTGCCTGACTCCTCCCCCTCCCCCTGAGGTATTGTGTAGCCTTCTTCCTGTTTTCTCCACGTGTGCATAGTCTGTTTTAGTTTGCTTTTCTCTGACCAGAGAAGGGCTGTACTTTTACAGAGCTCTGCTAGTGAGGGGATATTTGCCTCCTGGGACATCTTACTGTGAGTTCTAGCTGTTTATTTAATTATTTACTGTTTGTCTAACTGTTTGTTTAATTATTTATTGTTTGTTTTAGTGGTGTGCTAGTTCAGCCCTCTCAGCTGTACTTACCTTGCCTCTCTCAACTAACTGGGCTTTGTGTGGTACCCCCATCCCCCTGCTGAGGGTTGACAGGGTACCTTGTAACTGCCCTCTTTAATAGGACTTATCTCCCTCCCTCCCTCCCCAGCACCCACCCACCCCTGGGGTAATTGTAGTTTTATAGGTACTTGCACATCTTAGAGGAAAGGGGCTGCTCTCAGGTGCAGCTCTTAATCCAAATCAGTCATACACAGAGGACCTGAGATTAATTAAGCTTCAGGTTCACAGGGTGTATTAGGGGTATTAGATACACTTTTATTAGTATAAGCATCTACACCAATCCTTATTATATACCGAATTTAAAAGACCTAAACACAAGCTTTAAACTAAGATGCAGACAGAGGTCCAGCAACGAGATGGGGGTTCTCCAGTCTTTTGCATTGAGTGTCACATGTATGATTTTCTCCCAGTTGGTGAGAGGTCCTACATATGCACTAAGTGCAGGGAGCTCTTTGCTCTCAGGGAACGAGTCCGTTCTCTAGAGGCTAGAGTAGCAGACCTGGAAGACATAAGAAAGACAGAGAAGTACATGGACGAGACCTACAGGGATATAGTCCTGAAGTCCCACCTCCAGTCTGGCAGCATCCCTGTTGCCATGGAGGAGAGAGGTCGCGTGACAGGAGAGCATCACCCTGGTGTGGCAGGAAGTGATCCTGTAACTAGGACCTGTCCTCCAGGTGATGTAAAACCCTCTCGCACCGAGGACGTTTCTCCAGGGCCATGTCCCCATGAGGGGAGGGTCAGGACAGCTGTTATAGTTGGTGATTCAATCATTAGGAATGTAGATAGCTGGGTGGCTGGTGGACGTGAGGATCGCCTGGTAACATGCCTGCCTGGTGCGAAGGTAGCAGATCTCACACACACCGCCTAGATAGGATCATAGATAGTGCTGGGGGGGAGTCTGCTGTCTTGGTACATGTTGGTACCAATGACATAGGAAAATGTGGTAGGGAAGTTCTGGAGGCTAAATTTAAGCTTTTAGGTAGGAAGTTGAAATCCAGAACTTCCAGGATAGCGTTCTCCGAAATGCTTCCTGTTCCACGTGCAGGACCCAAAAGACAGGCAGAGCTCCGGAGTCTCAATGCGTGGATGAGACAATGGTGCAAGGATGAGGGTTTTGGATTTGTTAGGAACTGGGGAACATTCTGGGGAAAGGGGGGGCTCTTCCGAAGGGATGGGCTTCACCTTAATCAGGATGGGACCAGACTGCTGGCATTAACCTTTAAAAAGAGATAGAGAAGCTTTTAAACTAGAAAATAGGGGAAAGCCGACAGTCACCCAGGAGCGCATGGTTCGGACAAAGGTATCCTTGAAGGATACTACCAAAAACAGTGAGGTTCCAAAAGGGAGTATAGTAGCCCAAATGCCCTTGAGTAAGGAGCAGACAGAGCATAAAGATTCCCAATTACCCATGCCTACCAATAGCCAGATTAATATTAATAAAATTAATAAAATACAGTCACTAAAATGCTTGTATGCCAATGCTAGAAGTCTAAACAATAAGATGGGAGAATTAGAATATATAGCACTAAATGAGAGGTTAGATATGATTGCACTCTCAGAGACATGGTGGAAGGAGGATAACCAGTGGGACACTGTGATACCTGGATACAAACTATATCGTAATGATAGAGCTGAACAAATTGGTGGAGGGGTTGCGCTCTATGTTAAAGAGGGCATTGAGTCAGAAAGGATTAAAGTTTTGCAGGGAACACAATTTGCTGTAGAATCTCTATGGATTGAAATTCCATTTATGAAAGGGAAGGTGATGGCAGTGGGAGTATACTATCGACCGCCTGGCCAGAATGAACAAATGGATGATGAAATGCTCAAAGAAATCAAGGAAGCTAACAAAAGCCACAACAGAGTAGTAATAATGGGTGATTTCAATTACCCCGGTATCGACTGGGACAGTCTCACAGCAGGACAAGCTAAAGAGATAAAGTTTCTAGATGAAATAAATGACTGCTTCTTGGAGCAGCTGATTCATGAACCGACCAGAGGGGAAGCCATACTGGACCTAGTCCTTAGTGGAACGCCAGATCTGGTGCAAGAAATAAAGGTGTTGGGACCACTTGGCAATAGTGATCATAGTATGATCATGTTTGATTTAATCAGTGGAGGACAGATAGTAAAGGAATCCACAGTACTACCTTTTAACTTTCAAAAGGGAGACTATGATAGAATGAGGAATATAGTTCGGAAAAAACTAAAAGGAGCGGTTCCAAAGGTTAAAGACTTACAGCAAGCTTGGGTGTTATTTAAAAATACTATCCTCGAAGCCCAGACCAGCTGTATTCCACGCATTAAGAAAAGTGGAAGAAAGTCCAAAAAACTGCCAGCATGGTTTAAAGGTGAGGTCAGAGAGGCTGTTGCTGCCAAAAGAGCAACCTTCAGGACATGGAAAAAAGAGCCAAATGATGAAAACTGGAAACAACACAAGCACTGGCAAGTTAAATGCAAAGCATTGATAAGGCAGGCAAAGCGGGAATTTGAGAAGAAACTTGCTACGGAAGCAAAAACACGAAATAAAGACTTTTTCAAGTACATTCGTAGCAAAAGGCCTGTGAGAGAGTCAATTGGACCATTAGATGATAGAGGGGTAAAAGGGGCAGTAAGAGGGGACAAGGCTATAGCAGAGAGACTGAATGAATTCTTTGCTTCAGTCTTTACTGAGGAAGATGTAGGGATGTTACCCAAGACTGAAGTGGTATTTAAAGGTGATACTGCAGAGGAATTGAGAGAAATATCGCTACACCGGGAAGATATATTACAACTATTTGATAAACTGAATAGTAACAAATCACCTGGACCGGATGGTATACATCCCAGAGTGTTGAAAGAACTGAAATATGAGATTGCAGACCTGCTATTGGTAATCTGTGAACTTTCATTAAAATCATCTGTAATACCTGAAGATTGGAGGGTCGCCAACGTAACACCAATTTTTAAAAAGGGTTCCAGGGGTGACCCGGGAAATTACAGACCGGTGAGCCTGACGTCAGTACCAGGGAAAATGATAGAAACCATCATAAAGAACAAAATTACACAGCATGTGGATAGCCATGGCCTAATGGGAGACAGCCAACATGGCTTTAGACAAGGAAGATCTTGTCTTACTAATCTGATCTGTTTTTTTGAAGGTGTGCATAAACAGGTAGACAAAGGTGAGTCTGTTGATATAGTGTATCTGGACTTTCAGAAAGCTTTTGACAAGGTCCCCCATCAGAGACTTTTGGCAAAGCTAAAAAGTCATGGGATAGGAGGCAGTGTACTATTGTGGATCGGGAACTGGTTAAAAGATAGAAAGCAGAGGGTAGGGCTAAATGGCCAATATTCCCAATGGAAAAAGGTGAATAGTGGAGTACCCCAGGGATCTGTACTGGGTCCCCTACTTTTTGACATATTCATAAATGACCTGGAAAAAGGAATAACTAGTGAGGTTATCAAATTTGCAGATGACACAAAACTGTTTAAAGTTGTTAAAACCCAAGAGGATTGTGGAAAACTGCAGGAGGATCTGGATAAATTGGAAGACTGGGCATCCAAATGGCAGATGAAATTTAATGTGGACAAGTGCAAAGTTATGCACCTAGGAAAGAACAACCCACACTATAGTTACACGATGCAAGGCTCCACATTAGAAACCACCACCCAGGAAAAAGATTTAGGAGTCATTGTGGATAACATGTTAAAACCCTCCGCCCAGTGTGCAGCGGCGGCCAAGAAAGCAAATAGAATGCTAGGTATCATAAGGAAAGGGATGGAGAATAAAACAAAGGATATTATAATGCCTCTGTATCGCTCCATGGTACGACCGCACCTTGAATATTGTGTGCAATTCTGGTCACCGTATCTTAAAAAGGACATAGAGTTATTAGAAAAAGTACAGAGAAGAGCCACCAAATTGGTGAAGGGGATGGAAGGCTACTCCTATGAAGAGAGGCTAAAAAGGTTAGGGCTCTTTAACCTGGAAAAGAGACGGCTGAGGGGAGATATGATAGAGGTCTATAAATTAATGAATGGAGTGGAACGGATAAACGTGGATCAATTGTTTACGCTATCAGAATATAGAAGGACTAGGGGACATGTAATGAAGCTACAGGGTAAACTATTTAAGACAAATAAGAGAAAATATTTCTTCACTCAACGTGTAATCAAACTCTGGAATCTGTTACCGGAGGATGTAGTAAGGGCTGTTAGTATAGCTGGGTTTAAAAAAGGTTTGGACAAGTTCCTGGAGGAAAGGTCCATAAACCACTATTAAAAAGGGACCCAGGATATCAATGCTTGACCTAGTACAAGCACTGCAGAACCTGTGTCTTTTGGGGAAACTGCTAGGTACGTATGACCTAGATTGGCCACTGTTGGAAACAGGATACTGGGCTTGATGGACCTCGGTCTGACCCAGTATGGCATTTCTTATGTTCTTATGTTCTTATGTTCTTATGAGGCATTACTAACAGGAGCTCTACAGGTCAAAGAACGGTAAGGATTTGAGGGTTTATTTCTCTTAAATTGATAGCTCTCTGACTGAGAGCTCTTAAAAGGGTTTTGGTATATTTTTAAAGCAAAGTTCCATTCTTTTTGGTGCTTTAGTAGAAATATTTTTTTAGTGGAGTAGGTTTTAAACTCGAGTAACCTTCTCAGCTTTTGGGAACTGCTGACACCTAATCAGGAGTTAGTGGGCCTTATTACCTGAGAGCAGATGAGGCCTGTATAAAAGGCTTCAGAGCCATGCCCTGTTGAGGCATTCCTAACAGGGGCACTACAGGTCAAACAACGGTAAGGATTTGAGGGTTTATTTTTATTAAATTTCTTGCTCTCTGACTGGGAGCTCTTAAAAGGATTTTTGTATATTTTTAAAGCAAAGTTCCATTCTTTTTGATGCTTTAGTAGAAATAGTTTCTTTAGTGGAGTAGGATTTCATCTCTAGTAACCTTCTCAGCTTTTGGGCTGTCACCTAATGAGGAGTTAGGGGGCCTGATTACCTGAGAGCAGATGAGGCCTGCAGAAAAGGCTTCAGAGCCCTGCCCTGTTGAGGCATTCCTAACAGGGGCCCTACAGGTCAAACTATGGTAAGGATTTGAGGGTTTATTTTTATTAAATTGCTATTTCTCTGACTGGGAGCGCATAAAAGGGTTTTAGTATATTTATAAACCAAAGTTCCATTCTTTTTGGTGCTTTAGTAGAAATATTTTTTAGTGGAGTAGGTTTTAAACTCGAGTAACCTTCTCTGCTTTTGGGAACTGCTGACATCTAATCAGTAGTTAGTGGGCCTGATTACCTGAGAGTAGATGAGGCCTGTATAAAAGGCTTCAGTGCCCTGCCCTGTTGAGGCATTCCTAAGAGGGGCTCTACAGGTCAAACAACGGTAAGGATTTGAGGGTTTATTTTAACTAAATTGCTTGCTCTCTGACTGGGAGCTCTTAAAAGGGTTTTGGTATCTTTTTAAAGAAAAGTTACATTCTTTTTGGTGCTTTAGTAGAAATATTTTCTTTAGTGGAGTAGGTGTTAAACTCTAGTAAACTTCTCAGCTTTTGGGAACTGCTGACACCTAATGAGGAGTTAGTGGGCCTGATTGCCTGAGAGCAGCTGAAGCCTGCAGAAAAGGCTTCAGAGCCCTGCCCTATTGAGGCATTACTAACAGGAGCTCTACAGGTCAAAGAACGGTAAGGATTTGTGGGTTTATTTTTCTTAAATTGATAGCTCTCTGACTGGGAGCTCTTAAAAGGGTTTTGGTATATTTTTAAAGCAAAGTTCCATTCTTTTTGGTGCTTTAGTAGAAATATTTTTTTATTGGAGTAGTTTTTAAACTCGAGTAACCTTCTCAGCTTTTGGGAACTGCTGACACCTAATCAGGAGTTAGTGGGCCTTATTACCTGAGAGCAGATGAGGCCTGTATAAAAGGCTTCAGAGCCCTGCCCTGTTGAGGCATTTCTAACAGGGGCAGTACAGGTCAAACAACGGTAAGGATTTGAGGGTTTATTTTTATTAAATTTCTAGCTCTCTGACTGGGAGCTCTTAAAAGGGGTTTTGTATATTTTTAAAACAAAGTTACATTCATTTTGGTGCTTTAGTAGAAATGTTTTATTTAGTGGAGTAGGTTTTAAACTCTGGTAACCTTCTCAGCTTTTTGGAACTGCTGACACCTAATCAGGAGTTAGTGGGCCTGATTAACTGAGAGCAGCTGAGGCCTGCATAAAAGGCTTCAGATCCCCGCCCTGTTGAGGCATTCCTAACAGGGGCACTACAGGTCAAGCAACGGTAAGGATTTGAGGGTTTATTTTTATTAAATTTCTAGCTCTCTGACTGGGAGCTCTTAAAAGAGTTTTTGTATATTTTTAAAGCAAAGTTACATTCTTTTTGGTGCTTTAGTAGAAATATTTTTTTAGTGGAGTAGGTTTCAAACTCGACTAACCTTCTCAGCGTTTGGGAACTGGTCACACCTAATCAGGAGTTTGTGGGCCTGATTACCTGAGAGCAGCTGAGGCCTGTATAAAAGGCTTCAGATCCCTGTCCTGTTGAGGCATTCCTAAGAGGGGCTCTACAGGTGAAACAACGGTAAGGATTTGAGGGGTTATTTTAATTAAATTGCTAGCTCAATGACTGGGAGCTGTTAAAAGGGTTTTGGTATGTTTTGAAAGAAAAGTTACATTCTTTTTGGTGCTTTAGTAGAAATAGTTTCTTTAGTGGAGTAGGTTTTAAACTCGAGTAACCTTCTCAGCTTTTGGGAACTGCTGACAGCTAATCAGGAGTTAGTGCGCCTGATTACCTGAGAGCAGCTGAGGCCTGTATAAAAGGCTTCAGAGCCCTGCCCTGTTGAGACTTTCCGAAGAGGGGCTCTACAGGTCAAACAACGGTAAGGATTTGAGGTTTTATTTTAATTAAATTGCTAGGTCACTGACTGGGAGCTGTTAAAAGGGTTTTGGTATATTTTTAAAGAAATGTTACATTCTTTTTAGTGCTTTAGTGGAAATAGTTTCTTTAGTGGAGTAGGTTTTAAACTCTAGTAACCTTCTCAGCTTTTGGGAACTGCTGACACCTAATCAGGAGTTAGTGGGCCTGATTACCTGAGAGCAGCTGAGGCCTGCATAAAAGGCTTCAGAGCCCTGCCCTATTGAGTCATTCCTAACAGGAGCTCTACAGGTCAAAGAACAGTAAGGATTTGAGGGTTTATTTTTCTTAAATTGCTAGCTATCTGACTGGGAGCTCTTAAAAGCGTTTTTGTATATTTTTAAAGCAAAGCTACATTCTTTTTGGTGCTTTAGTGGAAATAGTTTCTTTAGTGGAGTAGGTTTTAAACTCTAGTAACCTTCTCAGGTTTTGGCAACTGCTGACACCTAATGAGGAGTTAGTGGGCCTGATTTCCTGAGAGCAGCTGAGGCCTGCAGAAAAGGCTTCAGAGCCCTGCACTATTGAGGCATTACTAACAGGAGCTCTACAGGTCAAAGAACGGTAAGGATTTGAGGGTTTTTATTTTCTTAAATTGATAGCTCTCTGACTGGGAGCTCTTAAAAGGGTTTTGGTATATTTTTAAAGCAAAGTTCCATTCTTTTTGGTGCTTTAGTAGAAATATTTTTTAGTGGAGTAGGTTTTAAACTCGAGTAACCTTCTCAGCTTTTGGGAACTGCTGACACCTAATCAGGAGTTAGTGGGCCTTATTACCTGAGAGCAGATGAGGCCTGTATAAAAGGCTTCAGAGCCCTGCCCTGTTGAGGCATTCCTAACAGGGGCACTGCAGGTCAAACAACGGTAAGGATTTGAGGGTTTATTTTTATTAAATTTCTAGCTCTCTGACTGGGAGCTCTTAAAAGGATTTTTGTATATTTTTAAAGCAAAGTTCCATTCTTTTTGATGCTTTAGTAGAAATAGTTTCTTTAGTGGAGTAGGATTTCAACTCTAGTAACCTTCTCAGCTTTTGGGCTGTCACCTAATGAGGAGTTAGGGGGCCTGATTACCTGAGAGCCGATGAGGCCTGCAGAAAAGGCTTCAGAGCCCTGCCCTGTTGAGGCATTCCTAACAGGGGCCCTACAGGTCAAACTATGGTAAGGATTTGAGGGTTTATTTTTATTAAATTGCTATTTCTCTGACTGGGAGCGCATAAAAGGGTTTGGTATATTTATAAAGCAAAGTTCCATTCTTTTTGGTCCTTTAGTAGGAATATTTTCTTTAGTGGAGTAGGTTTTAAACTCTAGTAACCTTCTCATTTTTTGGAAACTGCTGACACCTAATCAGGAGTTTGTGGGTTGATTACCTGAGAGCAGCTGAGGCCTGCATAAAAGGCTTCAGAGCCCTGCCCTGTTGAGGCATTCCTAAGAGGGGCTCTACAGGTCAAACAACGGTAAGGATTTGAGGGTTTATTTTTCTTAAATTGCTAGCTGTCTTACTAGGAGCTCTTAAAAGGGTTTTGGTATATTTTTAAAGCAAAGTTCCATTCTTTTTGGTGCTTTAGTAGAAATATTTTCTTTAGTGGAGTAGGTTTTTAACTTGACTAACCTTCTCAGCTTTTGGGAACTGCTGACACCCAATCAGGAGTTAATGGGCCTGAATACCTGAGAGCAGCTGAGGCCTGCATAAAAGGCTTCAGAGCTCTGCCCTATTGAGGCATTCCTAACAGAGGCTCTACAGGTCAAACAACGGTAAGTATTCGAGGGTTTATTTTAATTAAATTTCTAGCTGTCCGACTGGGTGCTCTTAAAAGGTTTTTGGTATATTTTTAAAGGAAAGTTACATTGTTTTTGGTGCCTTAGTAGAAATATTTTCTTTAGTGGAGTCAGTTTTGAACTCTAGTATTCTTTTCAGCCTTTGTGAACTGCTGACTCTTTTTCAGGAGTTAGTGGGCTTGATTACCTGAGAGCAGCTGAGGCCTGCATAAAAAGCTTCAGAGCCCTTTCCTGTTGAGACATTCCTAACAGGGACTGTACAGGTCAAACAACGGTAAGGATTTGAGGGTTTATTTTTCTTAAATTGCTAGCTCTCTTACTGGGAGCTCTTAAAAGGGTTTTGGTATATTTTTAAAGAAAAGATACATTCTTTTTGATGTTTTAGTAGAAATAGTTTCTTAAGTGGGCTAGGTTTTAAACTCTAGTAACCTTCTCAGCTTTTGGGAACTGCTGACATCTAATGAGGAGTTAGTGGGCCTGATTACCTGAGAGCAGCTGAGGCCTGCAGAAAAGGCTTCAGAGCCCTGCCCTATTGAGGCATTACTAACAGGAGCTCTACAGATCAAAGAACGGTAAGGATTTTTGGGTTTATTTTTCTTAAATTGCTAGCTCTCTGACTGGGAGCTCTTAAAAGGGTTTTGGTATATTTTTAAAGCAAAGTTCCATTCTTTTTGGTGGTTTAGTAGAAATATTTTTTTAGTGGAGTAGGTTTTAAACTCGAGTAACCTTCTCAGCTTTTGGGAACTGCTGACACCTAATCAGGAGTTAGTGGACCTGATTACCTGAGAGCAGCTGAGGCCTGCATAAAAGGCTTCAGAGCCCTACCCTATTGAGGCATTCCTAACAGGGGTTCAACAGGTCAAAGTATGGTAAGTATTTGAGGGTTTATTTTTCTTAAATTACTAGCTCTATGACTGGGAGCTCTTAAAAGGGTTTTGGTTTATTTTTAAAGCAAAATTACATTCTTTTTGGTAGTTTAGTAGAAATATTTTATTTAGTGGAGCAGGTTTTTTACTTGACTAACCCTCTCAGCTTTTGGGAACTGCTGACACCTAATCAGGAGTTAGTGCGCCTGATTACCTGAGAGCAGCTGAGGCCTGCATAAAAGGCTTCAGAGCCCCGCCCTGTTGAGGCATTCCTAAGAGGGGCTTTACAGACCAAACAACGGTAAGGATTTGATTGTTTATTTTTCTTAAATTGATAGCTCTCTGACTGGGAGCTCTTAAAAGGGTTTTGGTATATTTTAAGCAAAGTTTCATTCATTTTGGTCCTTTAGTAGGAATATTTTCTTTAGTGGAGTCGGTTTTAAACACTAGTAACCTTCTCATCTTTTGGGAACTGCTGACACTTAATCTGGAGTTATTTGGGCTTGATTACCTGATAGCAGCTGAGGTCTGCATAAAAGGCTTCAGAGCCCTGCCCTTTTGAGGCATTCCTAACAGGGGCTCTACATGTCAAGAACGGTAAGGATTTGAGGGTTTATTTTTCTTAAATTGCTAGCTCTCTGTCTGGGAGCACTCAAAAGGGTTTTGGTATATTTTTAAAGGAAAGCTACAGTCTTTTTGGTGCTTTAGTAGAAATATTTTCTTTGGTGGAGTAGCTTTTAAACTTTAGTAACCTTCTCAGCTTTTGGCAACTGCTGACACCTAATCAGGAGTTAGTTGGCCTGATTACCTGAGAGCAGCTGAGGCCTGCATAAAAGGCTTCTGTGCCGTGCCCTATTGAGGCATTCTTAAGAGGGGCCCTACAGGTCAATAAATGGTAAGGATTTGAGGGTTTATTTTTCTTAAATTGATAGCTCTCTGACTGGGAGCTCTTAAAAGGGTTTTGGTATATTTTAAAGCAAAGTTACATTCATTTTGGTTCTTTAGTAGGAATATTTTCTTTAGTGGAGTCGGTTTTGAACTCTAGTATTCTTTTCAGCTTTTGGGAAATGCTGACTCCTTATTAGGAGTTAGTCGGCTTGATTACCTGAGAGCAGCTGAGGCCTGCATAAAAAGCTTCAGAGCCCTTTCCTGTTGAGACATTCCTAACAGGGACTGTACAGCTCAAACAACGGTAAGGATTTGAGGGTTTATTTTTCTTAAATTGCTAGCTCTCTTACTGGGAGCTCTTAAAAGGATTTTGGTATATTTTTAAAGAAAAGTTACATTCTTTTTGATGCTTTAGTAGAAATAGTTTCTTTAGTGGAGTAGGATTTCAACTCTAGTAACCTTCTCAGCTTTTGGGAACTGCTGTCACCTAATGAGGAGTTAGGGGGCCTGATTACCTGAGAGCAGATGAGGCCTGCAGAAAAGGCTTTAGAGCCCTGCCCTGTGGAGGCATTCCTAACAGGGGCCCTACAGGTCAAACAACGGTAAGGATTTGAGGGTTTATTTTAACTAAATTGCTAGCTCTCTGACTGGGAGCTCTTAAAAGGGTTTTGGTATCTTTTTAAAGAAAAGTTACATTCTTTTTGGTGCTTTAGTAGAAATATTTTCTTTAGTGGAGTAGGTGTTAAACTCTAGTAAACTTCTCAGCTTTTGGGAACTGCTGACACCTAATGAGGAGTTAGTGGGCCTGATTACCTGAGAGCAGCTGAGGCCTGCAGAAAAGGCTTCAGAGCCCTGCCCTATTGAGGCATTACCAACAGGAGCTCTACAGGTCAAAGAACGGTAAAGATTTGAGGGTTTATTTTTCTTAAATTGATAGCTCTCTGACTGGGAGCCCTTAAAAGGGTTTTGGTATATTTTTAAAGCAAAGTTCCATTCTTTTTGGTTGTTTAGTAGAAATATTTTTTTAGTGGAGTAGGTTTTAAACTCGAGTAACCATCTCAGGTTTTTGGAACTGCTGACACCTAATCAGGAGTTAGTGGGCCTGATTAGCTGAGAGTAGATGAGGCCTGTATAAAAGGCTTCAGAGCCCTGCCCTGTTGAGGCATTCCTAACAGGGGCACTACAGGTCAAACAACGGTAAGGATTTGAGGGTTTATTTTTATTAAATTTCTAGCTCGCTGACTGGGATGCTCTTAAAAGGGTTTTTGTATATTTTTAAAGCAAAGTTACATTCTTTTTGGTGCTTTAGTGGAAATAGTTTCTTTAGTGGAGTAGGTTTTAAACTCTAGTAACCTTCTCAGCTTTTGGCAACTGCTGACACCTAATGACGAGTTAGTGGGCCTGATTGCCTGAGAGCAGCTGAGGCCTGCAGAAAAGGCTTCAGAGCCCTGCACTATTGAGGCATTACTAACAGGAGCTCTACAGGTCAAAGAACGGTAAGGATTTGAGGGTTTATTTTTCTTAAATTGAGAGCTCTCTGACTGGGAGCTCTTAAAAGTGTTTTGGTATATTTTTAAAGCAAAGTTCCATTCTTTTTGGTGCTTTAGTAGAAATATTTTTTTAGTGGAGTAGGTTTTAAGCTCGAGTAACCTTCTCAGCTTTTGGGAACTGCTGACACCTAATCAGGAGTTAGTGGGCCTTATTACCTGAGAGCAGATGAGGCCTGTATAAAAGGCTTCAGAGCCCTGCCCTGTTGAGGCATTCCTAACAGGGGCACTACAGGTCAAACAACGGTAAGCATTTGAGGGTTTATTTTTATTAAATTTCTAGCTCTCTGACTGGGAGCTCTTAAACAGATTTTTGTATATTTTTAAATAAAGTTACATTCATTTTGGTGCTTTAGTAGAAATATTTTCTTTAGTGGAGTAGGTTTTAAACTCTGGTAACCTCAGCTTTTTGGAACTGCTGACACCTAATGAGGAGTTGGTGGGCCTGATTTCCTGAGAGCAGCTGAGACCTGTATAAAAGGCTTCAGAGCCCTGCCCTGTTGAGGCATTCCTAACAGGGGCACTACAGGTCAAACAACGGTAAGGATTTGAGGGTTTATTTTAATTAAATTGCTAGCTCACTGACTGGGAGCTGTTAAAAGGGTTTTGGTATATTTTTAAAGAAAAGTTACATTCTTTTTGGTGCTTTAGTGGAAATAGTTTCTTTAGTGGAGTAGGTTTTAAACTCGAGTAACCTTCTCAGCTTTTGGGAACTGCTGACACCTAATCAGGAGTTAGTGCGCCTGATTACCTGAGAGCAGCTGAGGCCTGTATAAAAGGCTTCAGAGCCCTGCCCTGTTGAGACTTTCCGAAGAGGGGCTCTACAGGTGAAACAACGGTAAGGATTTGAGGGTTTATTTTAATTAAATTGCTAGGTCACTGACTGGGAGCTGTTAAAAGGGTTTTGTTTTTTTTTTAAAGAAATGTTACATTCTTTTTGGTGCTTTAGTGGAAATAGTTTCTTTAGTGGAGTAGGTTTTAAAGTCTAGTAACCTTCTCAGCTTTTGGGAACTGCTGACACCTAATGAGGAGTTAGTGGGCCTGATTGCCTGAGAGCAGCTGAGGCCTGCAGAAAAGGCTTCAGAGCCCTGCCCTATTGAGGCATTACTAACAGGAGCTCTACAGGTCAAAGAACGGTAAGGATTTGTGGGTTTATTTTTCTTAAATTGATAGCTCTCTGACTGGGAGCTCTTAAAAGGGTTTTGGTATATTTTTAAAGCAAAGTTCCATTCTTTTTGGTGCTTTAGTAGAAATATTTTTTTATTGGAGTAGGTTTTAAACTCGAGTAACCTTCTCAGCTTTTGGGAACTGCTGACACCTAATCAGGAGTTAGAGGGCCTTATTACCTGAGAGCAGATGAGGCCTGTATAAAAGGCTTCAGAGCCCTGCCCTGTTGAGGCATTCCTAACAGGGGCAGTACAGGTCAAACAACGGTAAGGATTTGAGGGTTTATTTTTATTAAATTTCTAGCTCTCTGACTGGGAGCTCTTAAAAGGGGTTTTGTATATTTTTAAAAGAAAGATACATTCATTTTGGAGCTTTAGTAGAAATGTTTTATTTAGTGGAGTAGGTTTTAAACTCTGGTAACCTTCTCAGCTTTTTGGAACTGCTGACACCTAATCAGGAGTTAGTGGGCCTGATTAACTGAGAGCAGCTGATGCCTGCATAAAAGGCTTCAGAGCCCCGCCCTGTTGAGGCATTCCTAACAGGGGCACTACAGGTCAAGCAACGGTAAGGATTTGAGGGTTTATTTTTATTAAATTTCTAGCTCTCTGACTGGGAGCTCTTAAAAGAGTTTTTGTATATTTTTAAAGCAAAGTTACTTTCTTTTTGGTGCTTTAGTAGAAATATTTTTTTAGTAGAGTAGGTTTCAAACTCGACTAACCTTCTCAGCGTTTGGGAACTGGTCACACCTAATCAGGAGTTTGTGGGCCTGATTACCTGAGAGCAGCTGAGGCCTGTATAAAAGGCTTCAGATCCCTGTCCTGTTGAGGCATTCCTAAGAGGGGCTCTACAGGTGAAACAACGGTAAGGATTTGAGGGGTTATTTTAATTAAATTGCTAGCTCAATGACTGGGAGCTGTTAAAAGGGTTTTGGTATATTTTGAAAGAAAAGTTACATTCTTTTTGGTGCTTTAGTGGAAATAGTTTCTTTAGTGGAGTAGGTTTTAAACTCGAGTAACCTTCTCAGCTTTTGGGAACTGCTGACAGCTAATCAGGAGTTAGCGCGCCTGATTACCTGAGAGCAGCTGACGCCTGTATAAAAGGCTTCAGAGCCCTGCCCTGTTGAGACTTTCCGAAGAGGGGCTCTACAGGTCAAACAACGGTAAGGATTTGAGGTTTTATTTTAATTAAATTGCTAGGTCACTGACTGGGAGCTGTTAAAAGGGTTTTGGTATATTTTTAAAGAAATGTTACATTCTTTTTAGTGCTTTAGTGGAAATAGTTTCTTTAGTGGAGTAGGTTTTAAACTCTAGTAACCTTCTCAGCTTTTGGGAACTGCTGACACCTAATCAGGAGTTAGTGGGCCTGATTACCTGAGAGCAGCTGAGGCCTGCATAAAAGGCTTCAGAGCCCTGCCCTATTGAGGCATTCCTAACAGGAGCTCTACAGGTCAAAGAACAGTAAGGATTTGAGGGTTTATTTTTCTTAAATTGCTAGCTATCTGACTGGGAGCTCTTAAAAGGGTTTTTGTATATTTTTAAAGCAAAGCTACATTCTTTTTGGTGCTTTAGTGGAAATAGTTTCTTTAGTGGAGTAGGTTTTAAACTCTAGTAACCTTCTCAGGTTTTGGCAACTGCTGACACCTAATGAGGAGTTAGTGGGCCTGATTTCCTGAGAGCAGCTGAGGCCTGCAGAAAAGGCTTCAGAGCCCTGCACTATTGAGGCATTACTAACAGGAGCTCTACAGGTCAAAGAACGGTAAGGATTTGAGGGTTTATTTTTCTTAAATTGATAGCTCTCTGACTGGGAGCTCTTAAAAGGGTTTTGGTATATTTTTAAAGCAAAGTTCCATTCTTTTTGGTGCTTTAGTAGAAATATTTTTTTAGTGGAGTAGGTTTTAAACTCGAGTAACCTTCTCAGCTTTTGGGAACTGCTGACACCTAATCAGGAGTTAGTGGGCCTTATTACCTGAGAGCAGATGAGGCCTGTATAAAAGGCTTCAGAGCCCTGCCCTGTTGAGGCATTCCTAACAGGGGCACTACAGGTCAAACAACGGTAAGGATTTGAGGGTTTATTTTTATTAAATTTCTAGCTCTCTGACTGGGAGCTCTTAAAAGGATTTTTGTATATTTTTAAAGCAAAGTTCCATTCTTTTTGATGCTTTAGTAGAAATAGTTTCTTTAGTGGAGTAGGATTTCAACTCTAGTAACCTTCTCAGCTTTTGGGCTGTCACCTAATGAGGAGTTAGGGGGCCTGATTACCTGAGAGCAGATGAGGCCTGTATAAAAGGCTTCAGAGCCCTGCCCTGTTGAGGCATTCCTAACAGGGGCACTACAGGTCAAACAACGGTAAGGATTTGAGGGTTTATTTTTATTAAATTTCTAGCTCTCTGACTGGGAGCTCTTAAAAGGATTTTTGTATATTTTTAAAGCAAAGGTACATTCATTTTGTTGCTTTAGTAGAAATATTTTCTTTAGTGGAGTAGGTTTTAAACTCTGGTAACCTTCTCAGCTTTTTGGAACTGCTGACACCTAATGAGGAGTTAGTGGGCCTGATTTCCTGAGAGCAGCTGAGGCCTGCAGAAAAGGCTTCAGAGCCCTGCCCTATTGAGGCATTACTAACAGGAGCTCTACATGTCAAAGAACGGTAAGGATTTGAGGGTTTACTTTTCTTAAATTGCTAGCTCTTTGACTGGGAGCTCTTAAAAGGGTTTTGGTATATTTTTAAAGCAAAGTTCCATTCATTTTGATGCTTTAGTAGAAATAGTTTCTTTAGTGGAGTAGGATTTCAACTCTAGTAACCTTCTCAGCTTTTGGGCTGTCACCTAATGAGGAGTTAGGGGGCCTGATTACCTGAGAGCAGATGAGGCATGCAGAAAAGGCTTCAGAGCCCTGCCCTGTTGAGGCATTCCTAACAGAGGCCCTACAGGTCAAACTATGGTAAGGATTTGAGGGTTTATTTTTATTAAATTGCTATTTCTCTGACTGGGAGCGCATAAAAGTGTTTTAGTATATTTAAAAAGCAAAGTTCCATTCTTTTTGGTGCTTTAGTAGAAATATTTTTTAGTGGAGTAGGTTTTAAACTCGAGTAACGTTCTCAGCTTTTGGGAACTGCTGACATCTAATCAGTAGTTAGTGGGCCTGATTACCTGAGAGTAGATGAGGCCTGTATAAAAGGCTTCAGTGCCCTGCCCTGTTGAGGCATTCCTAAGAGGGGCTCTACAGGTCAAACAACGGTAAGGATTTGAGGGTTTATTTTAACTAAATTGCTTGCTCTCTGATTGGGAGCTCTTAAAAGGGTTTTGGTATCTTTTTAAAGAAAAGTTACATTCTTTTTGGTGCTTTAGTAGAAATATTTTCTTTAGTGGAGTAGGTGTTAAACTCTAGTAAACCTTTCAGCTTTTGGGAACTGCTGACACCTAATGAGGAGTTAGTGGGCCTGATTGCCTGAGAGCAGCTGAGGCCTGCAGAAAAGGCTTCAGAGCCCTGCCCTATTGAGGCATTACTAACAGGAGCTCTACAGGTCAAAGAACGGTATGGATTTGAGGGTTTAATTTATTAAATTTCTAGCTCTCTGAGTGGGAGCTCCTTAAAGGGTTTTTGTATATTTTTAAAGCAAAGTTACATTCATTTTGGTGCTTTAGTAGAAATATTTTATTTAGTGCAGTAGGTTTTAAACTCTGGTAACCTTCTCAGCTTTTTGGAACTGCTGACACCTAATCAGGAGTTAGTGGGCCTGATTACCTGAGAGCAGCTGAAGCCTGTATAAAAGGCTTCAGACGCCTGTCCTGTTGAGGCATTCCTAAGAGGGGCTCTACAGGTGAAACAACGGTAAGGATTTGAGGGGTTATTTTAATCAAATTGCTAGCTCACTGACTGGGAGCTGTTAAAAGGGTTTTGGTATATTTTTAAAGAAATGTTACATTCTTTTTGGTGCTTTAGTTGAAATAGTTTCTTTAGTGGAGTAGGTTATAAACTCTAGTAGCCTTCTCAGCTTTTGGGAACTGCTGACACCTAATCAGGAGTTAGTGGGCCTGATTACCTGAGAGCAGCTGAGGCCTGCATAAAAGGCTTCAGAGCCCTGCCCTATTGAGGCATTGCTAACAGAAGCTCTACAGGTCAAAGAACAGTAAGGATTTGAGGGTTTATTTTTCTTAAATTGCTAGCTCTCTGACTGGGAGCTCTTAAAAGGGTTTTTGTATATTTTTAAAGCAAAGTTACATTCTTTTTGGTGCTTTAGTGGAAATAGTTTCTTTAGTGGAGTAGGTTTTAAACTCTAGTAACCTTCTCAGCTTTTGGCAACTGCTGACACCTAATGAGGAGTTAGTGGGCCTGATTGCCTGAGAGCAGCTGAGGCCTGCAGAAAAGGCTTCAGAGCCCTGCACTATTGAGGCATTCCTAACAGGAGCTCTATAGGTCAAAGAACAGTAAGGATTTGAGGGTTTATTTTTCTTAAATTGATAGCTCTCTGACTGGGAGCTCTTAAAAGGGTTTTGGTATATTTTTAAAGCAAAGTTCCATTCTTTTTGGTGCTTTAGTAGAAATATTTTTTTAGTGGAGTAGGTTTTAAACTCGAGTAACGTTCTCAGCTTTTGGGAGCTGCTGAAACCTAATCAGGAGTTAGTGGGCCTTATTACCTGAGAGCAGATGAGGCCTGTATAAAAGGCTTCAGAGCCCTGCCCTGTTGAGGCATTCCTAACAGGGGCACTACAGGTCAAACAACGGTAAGGATTTGAGGGTTTATTTTTATTAAATTTCTAGCTCTCTGACTGGGAGCTCTTAAAAGGGTTTTTGTATATTTTTAAAGCAAAGTTACATTCATTTTGGTGCTTTAGTAGAAATATTTTCTTTAGTGGAGTAGGTTTTAAACTCTGGTAACCTTCTCAGCTTTTTGGAACTGCTGACACCTAATCAGGAGTTAGTGGGCCTGATTACCTGAGAGCAGATGAGGCCTGTATAAAAGGCTTCAGAGCCCTGCCCTGTTGAGGCATTCCTAACAGGGGCACTACAGGTCAAACAACGGTAAGGATTTGAGGGTTTATTTTTATTAAATTTCTAGCTCTCTGACTGGGAGCTCTTAAAAGGGTTTTTGTATATTTTTAAAGCAAAGTTACATTCATTTTGGTGCTTTAGTAGAAATATTTTCTTTAGTGGAGTAGGTTTTAAACTCTGGTAACCTTCTCAGCTTTTTGGAACTGCTGACACCTAATCAGGGGTTAGTGGACCTGATTACCTGAGAGCAGCTGAGGCCTGCATAAAAGGCTTCAGAGCCCTGCCCTATTGAGGCATTCCTAATAGGGGTTGAACAGGTCAAAGAATGGTAAGGATTTGAGGGTTTATTTTTCTTAAATTGCTAGCTCTATAACTGGGAGCTCTTAAAAGGGTTTTGGTATATTTTTAAAGCAAAATTACATTCTTTTTGGTGCTTTAGTAGAAATATTTTCTTTAGTGGAGTAGGTTTTAAACTCGAGTAACCATCTCAGGTTTTTGGAACTGCTGACACCTAATCAGGAGTTAGTGGGCCTGATTACCTGAGAGCAGATGAGGCCTGTATAAAAGGCTTCAGAGCCCTGCCCTGTTGAGGCATTCCTAACAGGGGCACTACAGGTCAAACAACGGTAAGGATTTGAGGGTTTATTTTTATTAAATTTCTAGCTCTCTGACTGGGATGCTCTTAAAAGGGTTTTTGTATATTTTTAAAGCAAAGTTACATTCTTTTTGGTGCTTTAGTAGAAATAGTTTCTTTAGTGGAGTAGGTTTTAAAATCTAGTAACCTTCTCAGCTTTTGGCAACTGCTGACACCTAATGAGGAGTTAGTGGGCCTGATTGCCTGAGAGCAGCTGAGGCCTGCAGAAAAGGCTTCAGAGCCCTGCACTATTGAGGCATTACTAACAGGAGCTCTACAGGTCAAAGAACGGTAAGGATTTGAGGGTTTATTTTTCTTAAATTGATAGCTCTCTGACTGGGAGCTCTTAAAAGGGTTTTGGTATATTTTTAAAGCAAAGTTCCATTTTTTTTGGTGCTTTAGTAGAAATATTTTTTTAGTGGAGTAGGTTTTAAACTCGAGTAACCTTCTCAGCTTTTGGGAACTGCTGACTCCTAATCAGGAGTTAGTGGGCCGTATTACCTGAGAGCAGATGAGGCCTGTATAAAAGGCTTCAGAGCCCTGCCCTGTTGAGGCATTCCTAACAGGGGCACTACAGGTCAAACAACGGTAAGGATTTGAGGGTTTATTTTTATTAAATTTCTAGCTCTCTGACTGGGAGCTCTTAAAAGGGTTTTTGTATATTTTTAAAGCAAAGTTACATTCATTTTGGTGCTTTAGTAGAAATATTTTCTTTAGTGGAGTAGGTTTTAAACTCTGGTAACCTTCTCAGCTTTTTGGAACTGCTGACACCTAATCAGGAGTTAGTGGGCCTGATTAACTGAGAGCAGCTGAGGCCTGCATAAAAGGCTTCAGAGCCCTGCCCTGTTGGGGCATTCCTAACAGGGGCACTACAGATCAAAGAACGGTAAGGATTTGAGGGTTTATTTTTATTAAATTGCTAGCTCTCTGACTGGGAGGTCTAAAAAAGGGTTTTGGTATATTTTTAAAGCAAAGTTCCATTCTTTTTGATGCTTTATTAGAAATTGTTTCTTTAGTGGAGTAGGATTTCAACTCTAGTAACCTTCTCAGCTTTTGGGCTTTCACCTAATGAGGAGTTAGGGGGCCTGATTACCTGAGAGCAGATGAGGCCTGCAGAAAAGGCTTCAGAGCCCTGCCCTGTTGAGGCATTCCTAACAGGGGCCCTACAGGTCAAACTATGGTAAGGATTTGAGGGTTTATTTTTATTAAATTGCTATTTCTCTGACTGGGAGCGCATAAAAGGGTTTTAGTATATTTAAAAAGCAAAGTTCCATTCTTTTTGGTGCTTTAGTAGAAATATTTTTTAGTGGAGTAGGTTTTAAACTCGAGTAACCTTCTCTGCTTTTGGGAACTGCTGACATCTAATCAGTTGTTAGTGGGCCTGATTACCTGAGAGTAGATGAGGCCTGTATAAAAGGCTTCAGTGCCCTGCCCTGTTGAGGCATTCCTAAGAGGGGCTGTACAGGTCAAACAACGGTAAGGATTTGAGGGTTTATTTTAACTAAATTGCTTGCTCTCTGACTGGGAGCTCTTAAAAGGGTTTTGGTATCTTTTTAAAGAAAAGTTACATTCTTTTTGGTGCTTTAGTAGAAATATTTTCTTTAGTGGAGTAGGTGTTAAACTCTAGTAAACCTCTCAGCTTTTGGGAACTGCTGACACCTAATGAGGAGTTAGTGGGCCTGATTGCCTGAGAGCAGCTGAGGCCTGCAGAAAAGGCTTCAGAGCCCTGCCCTATTGAGGCATTACTAACAGGAGCTCTACAGGTCAAAGAACAGTAAGGATTTGAGGGTTTATTTTTCTTAAATTGATAGCTCTCTGACTGGGAGCTCTTAAAAGGGTTTTGGTATATTTTTAAAGCAAAGTTCCATTCTTTTTGGTGCTTTAGTAGAAATATTTTTTTAGTGGAGTAGGTTTTAAACTCGAGTAATCTTCTCAGCTTTTGGGAACTGCTGACTCCTAATCAGGAGTTAGTGGGCCTGATTACCTGAGAGCAGCTGAGGCCTGTATAAAAGGCTTCAGAGCCCTGCCCTGTTGAGACTTTTCGAAGAGGGGCTCTACATGTCAAACAACGGTAAGAATTTGAGGGTTTATTTTAATTAAATTGCTAGGTCACTGACTGGGAGCTGTTAAAAGGGTTTTGGTATTTTTTTAAAGAAATGTTACATTCTTTTTGGTGCTTTAGTGGAAATAGTTTCTTTAGTGGAGTAGGTTTTAAACTCTAGTAACCTTCTCAGCTTTTGGGAACTGCTGACACCTAATCAGGAGTTAGTGGGCCTGATTACCTGAGAGCAGCTGAGGCCTTCATAAAAGGCTTCAGAGCCCTGCCCTATTGAGGCATTCCTAAGAGGAGCTCTACAGGTCAAAGAACAATAAGGATTTGAGGGTTTATTTTTCTTAAATTGCTAGCTCTCTGACTGGGAGCTCTTAAAAGGGTTTTTGTATATTTTAAAGCAAAGTTACATTCTTTTTGGTGCTTTAGTGGAAATAGTTTCTTTAGTGGAGTAGGTTTTAAACTCTAGTAACCTTCTCAGCTTTTGGCAACTGCTGACACCTAATGAGGAGTTATTGGGCCTGATTGCCTGAGAGCAGCTGAGGCCTGCAGAAAAGGCTTCAGAGCCCTGCACTATTGAGGCATTACTAACAGGAGCCATACAGATCAAAGAACGGTAAGGATTTGAGGGTTTGTTTTTCTTAAATTGATAGCTCTCTGACTGGGAGCTCTTAAAAGGGTTTTGGTATATTTTTAAAGCAAAGATCCATTCTTTTTGATGCTTTAGTAGAAATATTTTTTCAGTGGAGTAGGTTTTAAACTCGAGTAACGTTCTCAGCTTTTGGGAACTGCTGACACCTAATCAGGAGTTAGTGGGCCTTATTACCTGAGAGCAGATGAGACCTGTATAAAAGGCTTCAGAGCCCTGCCCTGTTGAGGCATTCCTAACAGGGGCACTACAGGTCAAACAACGGTAAGGATTTGAGGGTTTATTTTTATTAAATTTCTAGCTCTCTGACTGGGAGCTCTTAAAAAGGTTTTTGTATATTTTTAAAGCAAAGTTACATTCATTTTGGTGCTTTAGTAGAAATAATTTCCTTAGTGGAGTAGGTTTTAAACTCTAATAACCTTCTCAGCTTTTGGCAACTGCTTGCACCTAATCAGGAGTTAGTTGGCCTGACTATCTGAGAGCAGCTGAGGCCTGCATAAAAGGCTTCAGAGCCCCGCCCTGTTGAGGCATTCCTAAGAGCGGCTCTACAGATCAAACAACGGTAAGGATTTGAGTGTTTATTTTTCTTAAATTGCCAGCTCTCTGACTGGGAGCTCTTAAAAGCGTTTTGGTATATATTTAAAGCAAAGTTCCATTCTTTTTGGTGCTTTAGTAGAAATATTTTCTTTAGTGGAGTAGGTTTTAAACTCTGGTAACCTTCTCAGGTTTTTGGAACTGCTGACACCTAATCAGGAGTTAGTGGGCCTGATTAACTGAGAGCAGCAGAGGCCTGCATAAAAGGCTTCAGAGCCCTCCCCTGTTGGGGCATTCCTAACAGGGGCACTACAGATCAAAGAACGGTAAGGATTTGAGGGTTTATTTTTATTAAATTGCTAGCTCTCTGACTGGGAGGTCTTAAAAGGGTTTTGGTATATTTTTAAAGCAATGTTACACTCTGAGAGCAGCTGAGGCCTGCATAAAAAGCTTCAGAGCCCTGCCCTATTGAGGCATTCCTAACATGGGTTCAACAGGTCAAAGAATGGTAAGGATTTGAGGGTTTATTTTTCTTAAATTGCTAGCTCTATAACTGGGAGCTCTTAAAAGGGTTTTGGTATATTTGTAATGCAAAATTACATTCTTTTTGGTGCTTTAGTAGAAATATTTTCTTTAGTGGAGTAGGTTTTTAACTTGACTAACCCTCTCAGCTTTTGGGAACTGCTGACACCTAATCAGGAGTTAGTGCGCCTGATTTCCTGAGAGCAGCTGAGGCCTGCATAAAAGGTATAGTTTTAGAACAAAGTTCAATTCTTTTTGCTGCTTTAGTAGAAATATTTTTTTGTGAAGTAGGTTTCAAACTCGAGTAACCTTCTCAGCGTTTGGGAACTGGTCACACCTAATCAGGAGTTTGTGGGCCTGATTACCTGAGAGCAGCTGAGGCCTGTATAAAAGGCTTCAGATCCCTGTCCTGTTGAGGCATTCCTAAGAGGGGCTCTATAGGTGAAACAACGGTAAGGATTTGAGGGGTTATTTTAATTAAATTGACAGCTCACTGATTGGGAGCTGTTAAAAGGGTTTTGGTATATTTTTAAAGAAAAGTTACATTCTGTTTGGTGCATTAGTGGAAATAGTTTCTTTAGTGGAGTAGATTTTAAACTCGAGTAACCTTCTCAGCTTTTGGGAACTGCTGACATCTAATCAGGAGTTAGTGGGCCTGATTACCTGAGAGCAGCTGAGGCCTGTATAAAAGGCTTCAGAGCCCTGCCCTGTTGAGACTTTCTGAAGAGGGGCTCTACATGTCAAACAACGGTAAGGATTTGAGGGTTTATTTTAATTAAATTGCTAGGTCACTGACTGGGAGCTGTTAAAAGGGTTTTGGTATATTTTTAAAGAAAAGTTACATTCTTTTTGGTGCTTTAGTGGAAATAGTTTCTTTAGTGGAGTAGGTTTTAAACTCTAGTAACCTTCTCAGCTTTTGGGAACTGCTGACACCTAATCAGGAGTTAGTGGGCCTGATTACCTGAGAGCAGCTGAGGCCTGCATAAAAGGCTTCAGAGCCCTGCCCTAGTGAGGCATTCCTAACAGGAGCTCTACAGGTCAAAGAACAGTAAGGATTTGAGGGTTTATTTTTTTTAAATTGCTAGCTCTCTGACTGGGAGCTCTTAAAAGGGTTTTTGTATATTTTTAAAGCAAAGTTACATTCTTTTTGGTGCTTTAGTAGAAATATTTTCTTTAGTGGTTTAGGTTTTAACCTAGTAACCTTCACAGCTTTTGGGAACTGACACCTAATCAGGAGTTATTTGGGTTTGATTACCTGAGAGCAGCTGAGGCCTGCATAAAAATCTTCGAAGCCCTGCCCTGTTGAGGCATTCCTAACAGGGGCTCTACAGGGCAAACAAGGTTAAGAATTGGAAGGTTTATTTTTATTAAATTGCTTGGTGTCTGACTGGGAGCTCTTAAAATGGTTTTGATATATTTTTAAAGCAAAGCTACATTCTTTTTGGTGCTTTAGTAGAAATATTTTCTTTAGTGGAGTAGGTTTTAAACTTTAGTAACCTTCTGAGCTTTTGGCAACTGCTGACACCTAATCAGGAGTTAGTTGGACTGATTATCTGAGAGCAGCTGAGGCCTGCAAAAAAGGCTTCTGAGCCGTGCCCTATTGAGGCATTCTTAAGAGGGGCTCTACAGGTCAAAGAACGGTAAGGATTTGATTGTTTATTTTTCTTAAATTGATAGCTCTCTGACTGGGAGCTCTTAAAAGGGTTTTGGTATATTTTAAAGCAAAATTTCATTCTTTTTGGTCCTTTAGTAGGAATATTTTCTTTAGTGGAGTAGGTTTTAAACTCTAGTAACCTTCTCATTTTTTGGGAAATGATGACACCTAATCAGGAGTTAGTGGGCTTGATTACTTGAGAGCAGCTGAGGCCTGCATAAATGCTTCAGAGCCCTGCCCTATTGAGGCATTCCTAACAGGGGCTCTACAGGTCAAAGAAAGGTAATGATTTGAGGGTTTATTTTTCTTAAATTGCTAGCTCTATGACTGGGAGCTCTTAAAAGGCTTTTGGTATATTTTTAAAGCAAAGTTCCATTCTTTTTGGTGCTTTAGTAGAAATATTTTCTTTAGTGGAGTAGGTTTTTAACTTGGCTAACCTTCTCAGCTTTTGGGAACTGCTGACACCCAATCAGGAGTTAATGGGCCTGATTACCTGAGAGCAGCTGAGGCCTGCATAAAAGGCTTCAGAGCTCTGCCCTGTTGAGGCATTCCTAACAGAGGCTCTACAGGTCAAACAACGGTAGGGATTCGAGGGTTTATTTTAATTAAATTGCTAGCTGTCTGACTGGGTGCTCTTAAAAGGTTTTTGGTATATTTTTAAAGGAAAGTTACATTGTTTTTGGTGCCTTAGTAGAAATATTTTCTTTAGTGGAGTCGGTTTTGAACTCTAGTATTCTTTTCAGCCTTTGGGAACTGCTGACTCCTTTTCAGGAGTTAGTGGGCTTGATTACCTGAGAGCAGCTGAGGCCTGCATAAAAAGCTTCAGAGCCCTTTCCTGTTGAGACATTCCTAACAGGGACTGTACAGGTCAAACAACGGTAAGGATTTGAGGGTTTATTTTTCTTAAATTGCTAGCTCTCTTACTGGGAGCTCTTAAAAGGGTTTTGGTATATTTTTAAAGAAAAGTTACATTCTTTTTGATGCTTTAGTAGAAATAATTTCTTAAGTGGGCTAGGTTTTAAACTCTAGTAACCTTCTCAGCTTTTGGGAACTGCTGACATCTAATGAGGAGTTAGTGGGCCTGATTACCTGAGAGCAGCTGAGGCCTGCAGAAAAGGTTTCAGAGCCCTGCCCTATTGAGGCATTACTAACAGGAGCTCTACAGATCAAAGAACTGTAAGGATTTTTGGGTTTATTTTTCTTAAATTGCTAGCTCTCTGACTGGGAGCTCTTAAAAGGGTTTTGGTATATTTTTAAAGCAAAGTTCCATTCTTTTTGGTGCTTTAGTAGAAATATTTTTTTAGTGGAGTAGGTTTTAAACTCAAGTAACCTCAGCTTTTGGGAACTGCTGATACTTAATCAGGAGTTAGTGGACCTGATTACCTGAGAGCAGCTGAGGCCTGCATAAAAGGCTTCAGAGCCCTACCCTATTGAGGAATTCCTAACAGGGGTTCAACAGGTCAAAGTATGGTAAGTATTTGAGGGTTTATTTTTCTTAAATTGCTAGCTCTATGACTGTGAGCTCTTAAAAGGGTTTTGGTTTATTTTTAAAGCAAAATTACATTCTTTTTGGTAGTTTAGTAGAAATATTTTCTTTAGTGGAGTAGGTTTTTTACTTGACTAACCCTCTCAGCTTTTGGGAACTGCTGACACCTAATCAGGAGTTAGTGCGCCTGATTACCTGAGAGCAGCTGAGGCCTGCATAAAAGGCTTCAGAGCCCCGCCCTGTTGAGGCATTCCTAAGAGGGGCTTTACAGACCAAACAACGGTAAGGATTTGATTGTTTATTTTTCTTAAATTGATAGCTCTCTGACTGGGAGCTCTTAAAAGGGTTTTGGTATATTTTAAGCAAAGTTTCATTCATTTTGGTCCTTTAGTAGGAATATTTTCTTTAGTGGAGTCGGTTTTAAACTCTAGTAACCTTCTCATCTTTTGGGAACTGCTGACACCTAATCTGGAGTTAGTGGGCTTGATTACCTGAGAGCAGCTGAGGTCTGTATAAAAAGCTTCAGAGCTTTTTCCTGTTGAGGCATTCCTAAGAGCGGCTCTACATGTCAAACAACGGTAAGGATTTGAGTGTTTATTTTTTTTAAATTGCTAGCTGTCTTACTGGGAGCTCTTAAAAGGGTTTTGGTATATTTTTAAAGCAAAGTTACATTCTTTTGGTGCTTTAATAGAAATATTTTCTTTTGTGGAGTAGGTTTTAAACACTAGTAACCCTCTCAGCTTTTGGGAAATGCTGACACCTAATCAGGAGTTAGTGGGACTGATTACTTGAGAGCAGCTGAGGCCTGCATAAATGCTTCAGAGCCCTGCCCTATTGAGGCATTCCTAACAGGGTCTCTACAGGTCAAAGAAAGGTAATGATTTGAGGGTTTATTTTTCTTAAATTGCTTGCTCTATGACTGGGAGCTCTTAAAAGGGTTTTGGTATATTTTTAAAGCAAATTTCCATTCTTTTTGGTGCTTTAGTAGAAATATTTTCTTTAGTAGTTTAGGTTTTAACCTAGTAACCTTCTCAGCTTTTGGAAACTGCTGACACTTAATCTGGAGTTATTTGGGCTTGATTACCTGATAGCAGCTGAGGCCTGCATAAAAAGCTTCAGAGCCCTGCCCTTTTGAGGCATTCCTAACAGGGGCTCTACATGTCAAGAACGGTAAGGATTTGAGGGTTTATTTTTCTTAAATTGCTAGCTCTCTGTCTGGGAGCACTCAAAAGGGTTTTGGTATATTTTTAAAGGAAAGCTACAGTCTTTTTGGTGCTTTAGTAGAAATATTTTCTTTGGTGGAGTAGCTTTTAAACTTTAGTAACCTTCTCAGCTTTTGGCAACTGCTGACACCTAATCAGGAGTTAGTTGGCCTGATTATCTGAGAGCAGCTGAGGCCTGCATAAAAGGCTTCTGAGCCATGCCCTATTGAGGCATTCTTAAGAGGGGCCCTACAGGTCAAAAAATGGTAAGGATTTGAGGGTTTATTTTTCTTAAATTGATAGCTCTCTGACTGGGAGCTCTTAAAAGGGTTTTGGTATATTTTAAAGCAAAGTTACATTCATTTTGGTTCTTTAGTAGGAATATTTTCTTTAGTGGAGTCGGTTTTGAACTCTAGTATTCTTTTCAGCTTTTGGGAACTGCTGACTCCTTATCAGGAGTTAGTCGGCTTGATTGCCTGAGAGCAGCTGAGGCCTGCATAAAAAGCTTCAGAGCCCTTTCCTGTTGAGACATTCCTAACAGGGACTGTACAGGTCAAACAACGGTAAGGATTTGAGGGTTTATTTTTCTTAAATTGCTAGCTCTCTTACTGGGAGCTCTTAAAAGGGTTTTGGTATATTTTTAAAGAAAAGTTACATTCTTTTTGATGCTTTAGTAGAAATAGTTTCTTTAGTGGAGTAGGATTTCAACTCTAGTAACCTTCTCAGCTTTTGGGAACTGCTGTCACCTAATGAGGAGTTAGGGGCCCTGATTACCTGAGAGCAGATGAGGCCTGCAGAAAAGGCTTCAGAGCCCTGCCCTGTTGAGGCATTCCTAACAGGGGCCCTACAGGACAAACAACGGTAAGGATTTGAGGGTTTATTTTAACTAAATTGCTAGCTCTCTGACTGGGAGCTCTTAAAAGGGTTTTGGTATCTTTTTAAAGAAAAGTTACATTCTTTTTGGTGCTTTAGTAGAAATATTTTCTTTAGTGGAGTAGGTGTTAAACTCTAGTAAACTTCTCAGCTTTTGGGAACTGCTGACACCTAATGAGGAGTTAGTGGGCCTGATTACCTGAGAGCAGCTGAGGCCTGCAGAAAAGGCTTCAGAGCCCTGCCCTATTGAGGCATTACCAACAGGAGCTCTACAGGTCAAAGAACGGTAAGGATTTGAGGGTTTATTTTTCTTAAATTGATAGCTCTCTGACTGGGAGCTCTTAAAAGGGTTTTGGTATATTTTTAAAGCAAAGTTCCATTCTTTTTGGTGGTTTAGTAGAAATATTTTTTTAGTGGAGTAGGTTTTAAACTCGAGTAACCATCTCAGGTTTTTGGAACTGCTGACACCTAATCAGGAGTTAGTGGGCCTGATTACCTGAGAGCAGATGAGGCCTGTATAAAAGGCTTCAGAGCCCTGCCCTGTTGAGGCATTCCTAACAGGGGCACTACAGGTCAAACAACGGTAAGGATTTGAGGGTTTATTTTTATTAAATTTCTAGCTCTCTGACTGGGATGCTCTTAAAAGGGTTTTTGTATATTTTTAAAGCAAGGTTACATTCTTTTTGGTGCTTTAGTGGAAATAGTTTCTTTAGTGGAGTAGGTTTTAAACTCTAGTAACCTTCTCAGCTTTTGGCAACTGCTGACACCTAATGAGGAGTTAGTGGGCCTGATTGCCTGAGAACAGCTGAGGCCTGCAGAAAAGGCTTCAGAGCCCTGCACTATTGAGGCATTAGTAACAGGAGCTCTACAGCTCAAAGAACGGTAAGGATTTGAGGGTTTATTTTTCTTAAATTGATAGCTCTCTGACTGGGAGCTCTTAAAAGTGTTTTGGTATATTTTTAAAGCAAAGTTCCATTCTTTTTGGTGCTTTAGTAGAAATATTTTTTTAGTGGAGTAGGTTTTAAACTCGAGTAACCTTCTCAGCTTTTGGGAACTGCTGACACCTAATCAGGAGTTAGTGGGCCTTATTACCTAAGAGCAGATGAGGCCTGTATAAAAGGCTTCAGAGACCTGCCCTGTTGAGGTATTCCTAACAGGGGCACTACAGGTCAAACAACGGTAAGGATTTGAGGGTTTATTTTTATTAAATTTCTAGCTCTCTGACTGGGAGCTTTTAAAAGGATTTTTGTATATTTTTAAAGGAAAGTTACATTCATTTTGGTGCTTTAGTAGAAATATTTTCTTTAGTGGAGTAGGTTTTAAACTCTGGTAACCTCAGCTTTTTGGAACTGCTGACACCTAATGAGGAGTTAGTGGGCCTGATTTCCTGAGAGCAGCTGAGGCCTGCAGAAAAGGCTTCAGAGCCCTGCCCTATTGAGGCATTACTAACAGGAGCTCTACATGTCAAAGAACGGTAAGGATTTGAGGGTTTATTTTTCTTAAATTGCTAGCTCTATGACTGGGAGCTCTTAAAAGGGTTTTGGTATAGTTTTAAAGCAAAGTTCCATTCTTTTTGATGCTTTAGTAGAAAACGTTTCTTTAGTGGAGTAGGATTTCAACTCTAGTAACCTTCTCAGCTTTTGGGCTGTCACCTAATGAGGAGTTAGGGGGCCTGATTACCTGAGAGCAGATGAGGCCTGCAGAAAAGGCTTCAGAGCCCTGCCCTGTTGAGGCATTCCTAACAGGGGCCCTACAGGTCAAACTATGGTAAGGATTTGAGGGTTTATTTTTATTAAATTGCTATTTCTCTGACTGGGAGCGCATAAAAGGGTTTTAGTATATTTATAAAGCAAAGTTCCATTCTTTTTGGTGGTTTAGTAGAAATATTTTTTTAGTGGAGTAGGTTTTAAAGTCGAGTAACCTTCTCAGCTTTTGGGAACTGCTGACATCTAATCAGGAGTTAGTGGGCCTTATTACCTGAGAGCAGATGAGGCCTGCATAAAAGGCTTCAGAGCCCTGCCCTGTTGAGGCATTCCTAACAGGGGCACTACAGTTCAAACAACGGTAAGGATTTGAGGGTTTATTTTTATTAAATTTCTAGCTCTCTGACTGGGAGCTCTTAAAAGGGTTTTGGTATATTTTTGAAGCAAAGTTCCATTCTTTTTGGTGCTTTAGTAGAAATATTTTTTTAGTGGAGTAGGTTTTAAACTCGAGTAACCTTCTCAGCTTTTGGGAACTGCTGACATCTAATCAGTAGTTAGTGGGCCCGATTACCTGAGAGTAGATGAGGCCTGTATAAAAGGCTTCAGTGCCCTGCCCTGTTGAGGCATTCCTAAGAGGGGCTCTACAGGTCAAACAACGGTAAGGATTTGAGGGTTTATTTTAACTAAATTGCTTGCTCTCTGACTGGGAGCTCTTAAAAGGGTTTTGGTATCTTTTTAAAGAAAAGTTACATTCTTTTTGGTGCTTTAGTAGAAATATTTTCTTTAGTGGAGTAGGTGTTAAACTCTAGTAAACTTCGCAGCTTTTGGGAACTGCTGACACCTAATGAGGAGTTAGTGGGCCTGATTGCCTGAGAGCAGCTGAGGCCTGCAGAGAAGGCTTCAGAGCCCTGCCCTATTGAGGCATTACTAACAGGAGCTCTACAGGTCAAAGAACGGTTAGGATTTGTGGGTTTATTTTTCTTAAATTGATAGCTCTCTGACTGAGAGCTCTTAAAAGGGTTTTGGTATATTTTTAAAGCAAAGTTCCATTCTTTTTGGTGCTTTAGTAGAAATATTTTTTTAGTGGAGTAGGTTTTAAACTCGAGTAACCTTCTCAGCTTTTGGGAACTGCTGACACCTAATCAGGAGTTAGTGGGCCTTATTACCTGAGAGCAGATGAGGCCTGTATAAAAGGCTTCAGAGCCCTGCCCTGTTGAGGCATTCCTAACATGGGCACTACAGGTCAAACAACGGTAAGGATTTGAGGGTTTATTTTTATTAAATTTCTAGCTCTCTGACTGGGAGCTCTTAAAAGGGTTTTTGTATATTTTTAAAGCAAAGTTACATTCATTTTGGTGCTTTAGTAGAAATGTTTTATTTAGTGGAGTAGGTTTTAAACTCTGGTAACCTTCTCAGCTTTTTGGAACTGCTGACACCTAATCAGGAGTTAGTGGGCCTGATTAACTGAGAGCAGCTGAGGCCTGCATAAAAGGCTTCAGAGCCCCGCCCTGTTGAGGCATTCCTAACAGGGGCACTACAGGTCAAACAATGGTAAGGATTTGAGGGTTTATTTTTATTAAATTTCTAGCTCTCTGACTGGGAGCTCTTAAAAGGGTTTTTGTATATTTTTAAAGCAGAGTTACATTCTTTTTGGTGCTTTAGTAGAAATATTTTTTTAGTGGAGTAGGTTTCAAACTCGAGTAACCTTCTCAGCGTTTGGGAACTGGTCACACCTAATCAGGAGTTTGTGGGCCTGATTACCTGAGAGCAGCTGAGGCCTGTATAAAAGGCTTCAGATCCCTGTCCTGTTGAGGCATTCCTAAGAGGGGCTCTACAGGTGAAACAACGGTAAGGATTTGAGGGGTTATTTTAATTAAATTGCTAGCTCACTGACTGGGAGCTGTTAAAAGGGTTTTGCTATATTTTTAAAGAAAAGTTACATTCTTTTTGGTGCTTTAGTGGAAATAGTTTCTTTAGTGGAGTAGGTTTTAAACTCGAGTAACCTTCTCAGCTTTTGGGAACTGCTGACACCTAATCAGGAGTTAGTGCGCCTGTTTACCTGAGAGCAGCTGAGGCCTGTATAAAAGGCTTCAGAGCCCTGCACTATTGAGGCATTACTAACAGGAGCTCTACAGGTCAAAGAACGGTAAGGATTTGAGGGTTTATTTTTCTTAAATTGATAGCTCTCTGACTGGGAGCTCTTAAAAGGGTTTTGGTATATTTTTAAAGCAAAGTTCCATTCTTTTTGGTGCTTTAGTAGAAATATTTTTTTAGTGGAGTAGGTTTTAAACTCGAGTAACGTTCTCAGCTTTTGGGAACTGCTGACACCTAATCAGGAGTTAGTGGGCCTTATTACCTGAGAGCAGATGAGGCCTGTATAAAAGGCTTCAGAGCCCTGCCCTGTTGAGGCATTCCTAACAGGGGCACTACAGGTCAAACAACGGTAAGGATTTGAGGGTTTATTTTTATTAAATTTCTAGCTCTCTGACTGGGAGCTCTTAAAAGGGTTTTTGTATATTTTTAAAGCAAAGTTACATTCATTTTGGTGCTTTAGTAGAAATATTTTCTTTAGTGGAGTAGGTTTTAAACTCTGGTAAGCTTCTCAGCTTTTTGGAACTGCTGACACCTAATCAGGAGTTAGTGGGCCTGATTAACTGAGAGCAGCTGAGGCCTGCATAAAAGGCTTCAGAGCCCTGCCCTGTTGGGGCATTCCTAACAGGGGCACTACAGATCAAAGAACAGTAAGGATTTGAGGGCTTATTTTTCTTAAATTGCTAGCTCTCTGACTGGGAGCTCTTAATAGGGTTTTTGTATATTTTTAAAGCAAAGTTACATTCTTTTTGGTGCTTTAGTAGAAATAATTTCCTTAGTGGAGTAGGTTTTAAACTCTAGTAACCTTCTCAGCTTTTGGCAACTGCTTACACCTAATCAGGAGTTAGTTGGCCTGATTATCTGAGAGCAGCTGAGGCCTGCATAAAAGGCTTCAGAGCCCTGCCCTATTGAGGCATTCCTAACAGGAGCTCTACAGGTCAAAGAACAGTAAGGATTTGAGGGCTTATTTTTCTTAAATTGCTAGCTCTCTGACTGGGAGCTCTTAAAAGGGTTTTTGTATATTTTTAATGCAAAGTTACATTCTTTTTGGTGCTTTAGTAGAAATAATTTCCTTAGTGGAGTAGGTTTTAAGCTCTAGTAACCTTCTCAGCTTTTGGCAACTGCTTGCACATAATCAGGAGTTAGTTGGCCTGATTATCTGAGAGCAGCTGAGGCCTTCATAAAAGGCTTCAGAGCCCCGCCCTGTTGAGGCATTCCTAAGAGCGGCTCTACAGATCAAACAACGGTAAGGATTTGAGTGTTTATTTTTCTTAATTTGCCAGCTCTCTGACTGGGAGCTCTTAAAAGCGTTTTGGTATATATTTAAAGCAAAGTTCCATTCTTTTTGGTGCTTTAGTAGAAATATTTTCTTTAGTGGAGTAGGTTTTAAGCTCTGGTAACCTTCTCAGCTTTTTGGAACTGCTGACACCTAATCAGGAGTTAGTGGGCCTGATTAACTGAGAGCAGCTGAGGCCTGCATAAAAGGCTTCAGAGCCCTGCCCTGTTGGGGCATTCCTAACAGGGGCACTACAGATCAAAGAACGGTAAGGATTTGAGGGTTTATTTTTATTAAATTGCTAGCTCTCTGACTGGGAGGTCTTAAAAGGGTTTTGGTATATTTTTAAAGCAATGTTACACTCTGAGAGCAGCTGAGGCCTTCATAAAAGGCTTCAGAGCCCTGCCCTATTGAGGCATTCCTAACAGGAGCTCTACAGGTCAAAGAACAGTAAGGATTTGAGGGTTTATTTTTCTTAAATTGCTAGCTCTCTGACAGGAAGCTCTTAAAAGGGTTTTTGTATATTTTTAAAGCAAAGTTACATTCTTTTTGGTGCTTTAGTGGAAATAGTTTCTTTAGTGGAGTAGGTTTTAAACTCTAGTAACCTTCTCAGCTTTTGGCAACTGCTGACACCTAATGAGGAGTTATTGGGCCTGATTGCCTGAGAGCAGCTGAGGCCTGCAGAAAAGGCTTCAGAGCCCTGCACTATTGATGCATTACTAACAGGAGCTCTACAGATCAAAGAACGGTAAGGATTTGAGGGTTTATTTTTCTTAAATTGATAGCTCTCTGACTGGGAGCTCTTAAAAGGGTTTTGGTATATTTTTAAAGCAAAGTTCCATTCTTGTTGGTGCTTTAGTAGAAATATTTTTTTAGTGGAGTAGGTTTTAAACTCGAGTAACGTTCTCAGCTTTTGGGAACTGCTGACACCTAATCAGGAGTTAGTGGGCCTTATTACCTGAGAGCAGATGAGGCCTGTATAAAAGGCTTCAGAGCCCTGCCCTGTTGAGGCATTCCTAACAGGCGCACTACAGGTCAAACAACGGTAAGGATTTGAGGGTTTATTTTTATTAAATTTCTAGCTCTCTGACTGGGAGCTCTTAAAAGGGTTTTTGTATATTTTTAAAGCAAAGTTACATTCATTTTGGTGCTTTAGTAGAAATATTTTCTTTAGTGGAGTAGGTTTTAAACTCTGGTAACCTTCTCAGCTTTTTGGGACTGCTGACACCTAATCAGGAGTTAGTGGGCCTGATTAACTGAGAGCATCTGAGGCCTGCATAAAAGGCTTCAGAGCCCTGCCCTTTTGGGGCATTCCTAACAGGGGCACTACAGATCAAAGAACGGTAAGGATTTGAGGGTTTATTTTTATTAAATTGCTAGCTCTCTGACTGGGAGGTCTAAAAAAGGGTTTTGGTATATTTTTAAAGCAATGTTACAGTCTTTATGTTGCTTTTGTAGAAATATTTTCTTTAGTGGAGTAGGTTTTAAACTATAGTAACCTTCTCAGCTTTTGGGAACTGCTGACACCTAATCAGGAGTTAGTGGACCTGATTACCTGAGAGCAGCTGAGGCCTGCATAAAAGGCTTCAGAGCCCTGCCCTATTGAGGCATTCCTAACAGGGGTTCAACAGGTGAAAGAATGGTAAGGGTTTGAGGGTTTAATTTTCTTAAATTGCTAGCTCTATAACTTGGAGCTCTTAAAAGGGTTTTGGTATATTTTTAATGCAAAATTACATTCTTTTTGGTGCTTTAGTAGAAATATTTTCTTTAGTGGAGTAGGTTTTTTAAGTTGACTAACCCTCTCAGCTTTTGGGAACTGCTGACACCTAATCAGGAGTTAGTGCGCCTGATTTCCTGAGAGCAGCTGAGGCCTGCATAAAAGGCTTCAGAGCCCCGTCCTGTTGAGGCATTCCTAACAGGGGCACTACAGGTCAAACAACGGTAAGGATTTGAGGGTTTATTTTTATTAAATTTCTAGCTCTCTGACTGGGAGCTCTTAAAAGGGTTTTTGTATATTTTTAAAGCAGTTACATTCTTTTTGGTGCTTTAGTAGAAATATTTTCTTTAGTGGAGTAGGTTTAAAATCTAGTAACCTTCTCAGCTTTTGGGAACTGCTGACACCTAATCAGGAGTTAGTGGGCCAGATTACCTGAGAGCAGCTGAGGACTGCATAAAAGGATTCAGAGCCCTGCCTTGTTGAGACATTCCTAAGCGAGCCTCTATAGGTCAAACAACGGTAAGAATTTGAGGGTTTATTTTTCTTAAATTGCTAGTTCTCTGACTGGGAGCTCTTAAAAGGATTTTGGTATAGTTTTAGAACAAAGCTCCATTCTTTTTGGTGCTTTAGTAGAAATATTTTTTTAGTGGAGTAGGTTTCAAACTCGAGTAACCTTCTCAGCATTTGGGAACAGGTCACACCTAATCAGGAGTTTGTGGGCCTGATTACCTGAGAGCAGCTGAGGCCTGTATAAAAGGCTTCAGATCCCTGTCCTGTTGAGGCATTCCTAAGAGGGGCTCTACAGGTGAAGCAACGGTAAGGATTTGAGGGGTTATTTTAATTAAATTGCTAGCTCACTGACTGGGAGCTGTTAAAAGGGTTTTGGTATATTTTTAAAGAAAAGTTACATTCTTTTTGGTGCTTTAGTGGAAATAGTTTCTTTAGTGGAGTAGGTTTTAAACTCGAGTAACCTTCTCAGCTTTTGGGAACTGCTGACACCTAATCAGGAGTTAGTGGGCCTTATTACCTGAGAGCAGCTGAGGCCTGTATAAAAGGCTTCAGAGCCCTGCCCTGTTGAGACTTTCCAAAGAGGGGCTCTACAGGTCAAACAACGGTAAGGATTTGAGGGTTTATTTTAATTAAATTGCTAGGTCACTGACTGGGAGCTGTTTAAAAGGGTTTTGGTATATTTTTAAAGAAATGTTCCATTCTTTTTGGTGCTTTAGTGGAAATATTTTCTTTAGAGGAGTAGGTTTTAAACTCTAGTAACCTTCTCAGCTTTTGGGAACTGCTGACACCTAATCAGGAGTTAGTGGGCCTGATTACCTGAGAGCAGCTGAGGCCTGCATAAAAGGCTTCAGAGCCCTGCCCTATTGAGGCATTCCTAACAGGAGCTCTACAGGTCAAAGAACAGTAAGGATTTGAGGGCTTATTTTTCTTAAATTGCTAGCTCTCTGACTGGGAGCTCTTAAAAGGGTTTTTGTATATTTTTAAAGCAAAGTTTCATTCTTTTTGGTGCTTTAGTAGAAATAATTTCCTTAGTGGAGTAGGTTTTAAACTCTAGTAACCTTCTCAGCTTTTGGCAACTGCTTACACCTAATCAGGAGTTAGTTGGCCTGATTATCTGAGAGCAGCTGAGGCCTGCATAAAAGGCTTCAGAGCCCCACCCTGTTGAGGCATTCCTAAGAGCGGCTCTACAGATCAAACAACGGTAAGGATTTGAGTGTTTATTTTTCTTAAATTTCCAGCTCTCTGTCTGGGAGCTCTTAAAAGCGTTTTGGTATATTTTTAAAGCAAAGATCCATTCTTTTTAGTGCTTTAATAGAAATATTTTCTTTAGTGGAGTAGGTTTTAAACTCTGGTAACCTTCTCAGCTTTTTGGAACTGCTGACACCTAATCAGGAGTTAGTGGGCCTGATTAACTGAGAGCAGCTGAGGCCTGCATAAAAGGCTTCAGAGCCCTGCCCTGTTGGGGCATTCCTAACAGGGGCACTACAGATCAAAGAACGGTAAGGATTTGAGGGTTTATTTTTATTAAATTGCTAGCTCTCTGACTGGGAGGTCTAAAAAAGGGTTTTGGTATATTTTTAAAGCAATGTTACAGTCTTTATGTTGCTTTTGTAGAAATAATTTCTTTAGTGGAGTAGGTTTTAAACCATAGTAACCTTCTCAGCTTTTGGGAACTGCTGACACCTAATCAGGAGTTAGTGGACCTGATTACCTGAGAGCAGCTGAGGTCTGCATAAAAGGCTTCAGAGCCCTGCCCTATTGAGGCATTCCTAACAGGAGCTCTACAGGTCAAAGAACAGTAAGGATTTGAGGGCTTATTTTCTTTAAATTGCTAGCTCTCTGACTGGGAGCTCTTAAAAGGGTTTTTGTATATTTTTAAAGCAAAGTTACATTCTTTTTGGTGCTTTAGTAGAAATAATTTCCTTAGTGGAGTAGGTTTTAAACTCTAGTAACCTTGTCAGCTTTTGGCAACTGCTTGCACCTAATCAGGAGTTAGTTGGCCTGATTATCTGAGAGCAGCTGAGGCCTGTATAAAAGGCTTCAGAGCCCCGCCCTGTTGAGGCATTCCTAAGAGCGGCTCTACAGATCAAACAACGGTAAGGATTTGAGTGTTTATTTTTCTTAATTTGCCAGCTCTCTGACTGGGAGCTCTTAAAAGCGTTTTGGTATATATTTAAAGCAAAGTTCCATTCTTTTTGGTGCTTTAGTAGAAATATTTTCTTTAGTGGAGTAGGTTTTAAGCTCTGGTAACCTTCTCAGCTTTTTGGAACTGCTGACACCTAATCAGGAGTTAGTGGGCCTGATTAACTGAGAGCAGCTGAGGCCTGCATAAAAGGCTTCAGAGCCCTGCCCTGTTGGGGCATTCCTAACAGGGGCACTACAGATCAAAGAACGGTAAGGATTTGAGGGTTTATTTTTATTAAATTGCTAGCTCTCTGACTGGGAGGTCTTAAAAGGGTTTTGGTATATTTTTAAAGCAATGTTACACTCTGAGAGCAGCTGAGGCCTTCATAAAAGGCTTCAGAGCCCTGCCCTATTGAGGCATTCCTAACAGGAGCTCTACAGGTCAAAGAACAGTAAGGATTTGAGGGTTTATTTTTCTTAAATTGCTAGCTCTCTGACAGGAAGCTCTTAAAAGGGTTTTTGTATATTTTTAAAGCAAAGTTACATTCTTTTTGGTGCTTTAGTGGAAATAGTTTCTTTAGTGGAGTAGGTTTTAAACTCTAGTAACCTTCTCAGCTTTTGGCAACTGCTGACACCTAATGAGGAGTTATTGGGCCTGATTGCCTGAGAGCAGCTGAGGCCTGCAGAAAAGGCTTCAGAGCCCTGCACTATTGATGCATTACTAACAGGAGCTCTACAGATCAAAGAACGGTAAGGATTTGAGGGTTTATTTTTCTTAAATTGATAGCTCTCTGACTGGGAGCTCTTAAAAGGGTTTTGGTATATTTTTAAAGCAAAGTTCCATTCTTGTTGGTGCTTTAGTAGAAATATTTTTTTAGTGGAGTAGGTTTTAAACTCGAGTAACGTTCTCAGCTTTTGGGAACTGCTGACACCTAATCAGGAGTTAGTGGGCCTTATTACCTGAGAGCAGATGAGGCCTGTATAAAAGGCTTCAGAGCCCTGCCCTGTTGAGGCATTCCTAACAGGCGCACTACAGGTCAAACAACGGTAAGGATTTGAGGGTTTATTTTTATTAAATTTCTAGCTCTCTGACTGGGAGCTCTTAAAAGGGTTTTTGTATATTTTTAAAGCAAAGTTACATTCATTTTGGTGCTTTAGTAGAAATATTTTCTTTAGTGGAGTAGGTTTTAAACTCTGGTAACCTTCTCAGCTTTTTGGGACTGCTGACACCTAATCAGGAGTTAGTGGGCCTGATTAACTGAGAGCATCTGAGGCCTGCATAAAAGGCTTCAGAGCCCTGCCCTTTTGGGGCATTCCTAACAGGGGCACTACAGATCAAAGAACGGTAAGGATTTGAGGGTTTATTTTTATTAAATTGCTAGCTCTCTGACTGGGAGGTCTAAAAAAGGGTTTTGGTATATTTTTAAAGCAATGTTACAGTCTTTATGTTGCTTTTGTAGAAATATTTTCTTTAGTGGAGTAGGTTTTAAACTATAGTAACCTTCTCAGCTTTTGGGAACTGCTGACACCTAATCAGGAGTTAGTGGACCTGATTACCTGAGAGCAGCTGAGGCCTGCATAAAAGGCTTCAGAGCCCTGCCCTATTGAGGCATTCCTAACAGGGGTTCAACAGGTGAAAGAATGGTAAGGGTTTGAGGGTTTAATTTTCTTAAATTGCTAGCTCTATAACTTGGAGCTCTTAAAAGGGTTTTGGTATATTTTTAATGCAAAATTACATTCTTTTTGGTGCTTTAGTAGAAATATTTTCTTTAGTGGAGTAGGTTTTTAAGTTGACTAACCCTCTCAGCTTTTGGGAACTGCTGACACCTAATCAGGAGTTAGTGCGCCTGATTTCCTGAGAGCAGCTGAGGCCTGCATAAAAGGCTTCAGAGCGCCGTCCTGTTGAGGCATTCCTAACAGGGGCACTACAGGTCAAACAACGGTAAGGATTTGAGGGTTTATTTTTATTAAATTTCTAGCTCTCTGACTGGGAGCTCTTAAAAGGGTTTTTGTATATTTTTAAAGCAGTTACATTCTTTTTGGTGCTTTAGTAGAAATATTTTCTTTAGTGGAGTAGGTTTAAAATCTAGTAACCTTCTCAGCTTTTGGGAACTGCTGACACCTAATCAGGAGTTAGTGGGCCAGATTACCTGAGAGCAGCTGAGGACTGCATAAAAGGATTCAGAGCCCTGCCTTGTTGAGACATTCCTAAGCGAGGCTCTATAGGTCAAACAACGGTAAGAATTTGAGGGTTTATTTTTCTTAAATTGCTAGTTCTCTGACTGGGAGCTCTTAAAAGGATTTTGGTATAGTTTTAGAACAAAGCTCCATTCTTTTTGGTGCTTTAGTAGAAATATTTTTTTAGTGGAGTAGGTTTCAAACTCGAGTAACCTTCTCAGCATTTGGGAACAGGTCACACCTAATCAGGAGTTTGTGGGCCTGATTACCTGAGAGCAGCTGAGGCCTGTATAAAAGGTTTCAGATCCCTGTCCTGTTGAGGCATTCCTAAGAGGGGCTCTACAGGTGAAACAACGGTAAGGATTTGAGGGGTTATTTTAATTAAATTGCTAGCTCACTGACTGGGAGCTGTTAAAAGGGTTTTGGTATATTTTTAAAGAAAAGTTACATTCTTTTTGGTGCTTTAGTGGAAATAGTTTCTTTAGTGGAGTAGGTTTTAAACTCGAGTAACCTTCTCAGCTTTTGGGAACTGCTGACACCTAATCAGGAGTTAGTGGGCCTTATTACCTGAGAGCAGCTGAGGCCTGTATAAAAGGCTTCAGAGCCCTGCCCTGTTGAGACTTTCCAAAGAGGGGCTCTACAGGTCAAACAACGGTAAGGATTTGAGGGTTTATTTTAATTAAATTGCTAGGTCACTGACTGGGAGCTGTTTAAAAGGGTTTTGGTATATTTTAAAGAAATGTTCCATTCTTTTTGGTGCTTTAGTGGAAATATTTTCTTTAGAGGAGTAGGTTTTAAACTCTAGTAACCTTCTCAGCTTTTGGGAACTGCTGACACCTAATCAGGAGTTAGTGGGCCTGATTACCTGAGAGCAGCTGAGGCCTGCATAAAAGGCTTCAGAGCCCTGCCCTATTGAGGCATTCCTAACAGGAGCTCTACAGGTCAAAGAACAGTAAGGATTTGAGGGCTTATTTTTCTTAAATTGCTAGCTCTCTGACTGGGAGCTCTTAAAAGGGTTTTTGTATATTTTTAAAGCAAAGTTTCATTCTTTTTGGTGCTTTAGTAGAAATAATTTCCTTAGTGGAGTAGGTTTTAAACTCTAGTAACCTTCTCAGCTTTTGGCAACTGCTTACACCTAATCAGGAGTTAGTTGGCCTGATTATCTGAGAGCAGCTGAGGCCTGCATAAAAGGCTTCAGAGCCCCACCCTGTTGAGGCATTCCTAAGAGCGGCTCTACAGATCAAACAACGGTAAGGATTTGAGTGTTTATTTTTCTTAAATTTCCAGCTCTCTGTCTGGGAGCTCTTAAAAGCGTTTTGGTATATTTTTAAAGCAAAGATCCATTCTTTTTAGTGCTTTAATAGAAATATTTTCTTTAGTGGAGTAGGTTTTAAACTCTGGTAACCTTCTCAGCTTTTTGGAACTGCTGACACCTAATCAGGAGTTAGTGGGCCTGATTAACTGAGAGCAGCTGAGGCCTGCATAAAAGGCTTCAGAGCCCTGCCCTGTTGGGGCATTCCTAACAGGGGCACTACAGATCAAAGAACGGTAAGGATTTGAGGGTTTATTTTTATTAAATTGCTAGCTCTCTGACTGGGAGGTCTAAAAAAGGGTTTTGGTATATTTTTAAAGCAATGTTACAGTCTTTATGTTGCTTTTGTAGAAATAATTTCTTTAGTGGAGTAGGTTTTAAACCATAGTAACCTTCTCAGCTTTTGGGAACTGCTGACACCTAATCAGGAGTTAGTGGACCTGATTACCTGAGAGCAGCTGAGGTCTGCATAAAAGGCTTCAGAGCCCTGCCCTATTGAGGCATTCCTAACAGGAGCTCTACAGGTCAAAGAACAGTAAGGATTTGAGGGCTTATTTTTCTTAAATTGCTAGCTCTCTGACTGGGAGCTCTTAAAAGGGTTTTTGTATATTTTTAAAGCAAAGTTACATTCTTTTTGGTGCTTTAGTAGAAATAATTTCCTTAGTGGAGTAGGTTTTAAACTCTAGTAACCTTGTCAGCTTTTGGCAACTGCTTGCACCTAATCAGGAGTTAGTTGGCCTGATTATCTGAGAGCAGCTGAGGCCTGTATAAAAGGCTTCAGAGCCCCGCCCTGTTGAGGCATTCCTAAGAGCGGCTCTACAGATCAAACAACGGTAAGGATTTGAGTGTTTATTTTTCTTAATTTGCCAGCTCTCTGACTGGGAGCTCTTAAAAGCGTTTTGGTATATATTTAAAGCAAAGTTCCATTCTTTTTGGTGCTTTAGTAGAAATATTTTCTTTAGTGGAGTAGGTTTTAAGCTCTGGTAACCTTCTCAGCTTTTTGGAACTGCTGACACCTAATCAGGAGTTAGTGGGCCTGATTAACTGAGAGCAGCTGAGGCCTGCATAAAAGGCTTCAGAGCCCTGCCCTGTTGGGGCATTCCTAACAGGGGCACTACAGATCAAAGAACGGTAAGGATTTGAGGGTTTATTTTTATTAAATTGCTAGCTCTCTGACTGGGAGGTCTTAAAAGGGTTTTGGTATATTTTTAAAGCAATGTTACACTCTGAGAGCAGCTGAGGCCTTCATAAAAGGCTTCAGAGCCCTGCCCTATTGAGGCATTCCTAACAGGAGCTCTACAGGTCAAAGAACAGTAAGGATTTGAGGGTTTATTTTTCTTAAATTGCTAGCTCTCTGACAGGAAGCTCTTAAAAGGGTTTTTGTATATTTTTAAAGCAAAGTTACATTCTTTTTGGTGCTTTAGTGGAAATAGTTTCTTTAGTGGAGTAGGTTTTAAACTCTAGTAACCTTCTCAGCTTTTGGCAACTGCTGACACCTAATGAGGAGTTATTGGGCCTGATTGCCTGAGAGCAGCTGAGGCCTGCAGAAAAGGCTTCAGAGCCCTGCACTATTGATGCATTACTAACAGGAGCTCTACAGATCAAAGAACGGTAAGGATTTGAGGGTTTATTTTTCTTAAATTGATAGCTCTCTGACTGGGAGCTCTTAAAAGGGTTTTGGTATATTTTTAAAGCAAAGTTCCATTCTTGTTGGTGCTTTAGTAGAAATATTTTTTTAGTGGAGTAGGTTTTAAACTCGAGTAACGTTCTCAGCTTTTGGGAACTGCTGACACCTAATCAGGAGTTAGTGGGCCTTATTACCTGAGAGCAGATGAGGCCTGTATAAAAGGCTTCAGAGCCCTGCCCTGTTGAGGCATTCCTAACAGGCGCACTACAGGTCAAACAACGGTAAGGATTTGAGGGTTTATTTTTATTAAATTTCTAGCTCTCTGACTGGAGCTCTTAAAAGGGTTTTTGTATATTTTTAAAGCAAAGTTACATTCATTTTGGTGCTTTAGTAGAAATATTTTCTTTAGTGGAGTAGGTTTTAAACTCTGGTAACCTTCTCAGCTTTTTGGGACTGCTGACACCTAATCAGGAGTTAGTGGGCCTGATTAACTGAGAGCATCTGAGGCCTGCATAAAAGGCTTCAGAGCCCTGCCCTTTTGGGGCATTCCTAACAGGGGCACTACAGATCAAAGAACGGTAAGGATTTGAGGGTTTATTTTTATTAAATTGCTAGCTCTCTGACTGGGAGGTCTAAAAAAGGGTTTTGGTATATTTTTAAAGCAATGTTACAGTCTTTATGTTGCTTTTGTAGAAATATTTTCTTTAGTGGAGTAGGTTTTAAACTATAGTAACCTTCTCAGCTTTTGGGAACTGCTGACACCTAATCAGGAGTTAGTGGACCTGATTACCTGAGAGCAGCTGAGGCCTGCATAAAGGCTTCAGAGCCCTGCCCTATTGAGGCATTCCTAACAGGGGTTCAACAGGTGAAAGAATGGTAAGGGTTTGAGGGTTTAATTTTCTTAAATTGCTAGCTCTATAACTTGGAGCTCTTAAAAGGGTTTTGGTATATTTTTAATGCAAAATTACATTCTTTTTGGTGCTTTAGTAGAAATATTTTCTTTAGTGGAGTAGGTTTTTAAGTTGACTAACCCTCTCAGCTTTTGGGAACTGCTGACACCTAATCAGGAGTTAGTGCGCCTGATTTCCTGAGAGCAGCTGAGGCCTGCATAAAAGGCTTCAGAGCGCCGTCCTGTTGAGGCATTCCTAACAGGGGCACTACAGGTCAAACAACGGTAAGGATTTGAGGGTTTATTTTTATTAAATTTCTAGCTCTCTGACTGGGAGCTCTTAAAAGGGTTTTTGTATATTTTTAAAGCAGTTACATTCTTTTTGGTGCTTTAGTAGAAATATTTTCTTTAGTGGAGTAGGTTTAAAATCTAGTAACCTTCTCAGCTTTTGGGAACTGCTGACACCTAATCAGGAGTTAGTGGGCCAGATTACCTGAGAGCAGCTGAGGACTGCATAAAAGGATTCAGAGCCCTGCCTTGTTGAGACATTCCTAAGCGAGGCTCTATAGGTCAAACAACGGTAAGAATTTGAGGGTTTATTTTTCTTAAATTGCTAGTTCTCTGACTGGGAGCTCTTAAAAGGATTTTGGTATAGTTTTAGAACAAAGCTCCATTCTTTTTGGTGCTTTAGTAGAAATATTTTTTTAGTGGAGTAGGTTTCAAACTCGAGTAACCTTCTCAGCATTTGGGAACAGGTCACACCTAATCAGGAGTTTGTGGGCCTGATTACCTGAGAGCAGCTGAGGCCTGTATAAAAGGTTTCAGATCCCTGTCCTGTTGAGGCATTCCTAAGAGGGGCTCTACAGGTGAAACAACGGTAAGGATTTGAGGGGTTATTTTAATTAAATTGCTAGCTCACTGACTGGGAGCTGTTAAAAGGGTTTTGGTATATTTTTAAAGAAAAGTTACATTCTTTTTGGTGCTTTAGTGGAAATAGTTTCTTTAGTGGAGTAGGTTTTAAACTCGAGTAACCTTCTCAGCTTTTGGGAACTGCTGACACCTAATCAGGAGTTAGTGGGCCTTATTACCTGAGAGCAGCTGAGGCCTGTATAAAAGGCTTCAGAGCCCTGCCCTGTTGAGACTTTCCAAAGAGGGGCTCTACAGGTCAAACAACGGTAAGGATTTGAGGGTTTATTTTAATTAAATTGCTAGGTCACTGACTGGGAGCTGTTAAAAGGGTTTTGGTATATTTTTAAAGAAATGTTCCATTCTTTTTGGTGCTTTAGTGGAAATATTTTCTTTAGTGGAGTAGGTTTTAAACTCTAGTAACCTTCTCAGCTTTTGGGAACTGCTGACACCTAATCAGGAGTTAGTGGGCCTGATTACCTGAGAGCAGCTGAGGCCTGCATAAAAGGCTTCAGAGCCCTGCCCTATTGAGGCATTCCTAACAGGAGCTCTACAGGTCAAAGAACAGTAAGGATTTGAGGGCTTATTTTTCTTAAATTGCTAGCTCTCTGACTGGGAGCTCTTAAAAGGGTTTTTGTATATTTTTAAAGCAAAGTTTCATTCTTTTTGGTGCTTTAGTAGAAATAATTTCCTTAGTGGAGTAGGTTTTAAACTCTAGTAACCTTCTCAGCTTTTGGCAACTGCTTACACCTAATCAGGAGTTAGTTGGCCTGATTATCTGAGAGCAGCTGAGGCCTGCATAAAAGGCTTCAGAGCCCCACCCTGTTGAGGCATTCCTAAGAGCGGCTCTACAGATCAAACAACGGTAAGGATTTGAGTGTTTATTTTTCTTAAATTTCCAGCTCTCTGTCTGGGAGCTCTTAAAAGCGTTTTGGTATATTTTTAAAGCAAAGATCCATTCTTTTTAGTGCTTTAATAGAAATATTTTCTTTAGTGGAGTAGGTTTTAAACTCTGGTAACCTTCTCAGCTTTTTGGAACTGCTGACACCTAATCAGGAGTTAGTGGGCCTGATTAACTGAGAGCAGCTGAGGCCTGCATAAAAGGCTTCAGAGCCCTGCCCTGTTGGGGCATTCCTAACAGGGGCACTACAGATCAAAGAACGGTAAGGATTTGAGGGTTTATTTTTATTAAATTGCTAGCTCTCTGACTGGGAGGTCTAAAAAAGGGTTTTGGTATATTTTTAAAGCAATGTTACAGTCTTTATGTTGCTTTTGTAGAAATAATTTCTTTAGTGGAGTAGGTTTTAAACCATAGTAACCTTCTCAGCTTTTGGGAACTGCTGACACCTAATCAGGAGTTAGTGGACCTGATTACCTGAGAGCAGCTGAGGTCTGCATAAAAGGCTTCAGAGCCCTGCCCTATTGAGGCATTCCTAACAGGAGCTCTACAGGTCAAAGAACAGTAAGGATTTGAGGGCTTATTTTTCTTAAATTGCTAGCTCTCTGACTGGGAGCTCTTAAAAGGGTTTTTGTATATTTTTAAAGCAAAGTTACATTCTTTTTGGTGCTTTAGTAGAAATAATTTCCTTAGTGGAGTAGGTTTTAAACTCTAGTAACCTTGTCAGCTTTTGGCAACTGCTTGCACCTAATCAGGAGTTAGTTGGCCTGATTATCTGAGAGCAGCTGAGGCCTGCATAAAAGGCTTCAGAGCCCCGCCCTGTTGAGGCATTCCTAAGAGCGGCTCTACAGATCAAACAACGGTAAGGATTTGAGTGTTTATTTTTCTTAAATTGCCAGCTCTCTGACTGGGAGCTCTTAAAAGCGTTTTGGTATATATTTAAAGCAAAGTTCCATTCTTTTTGGTGCTTTAGTAGAAATACTTTCTTTAGTGGAGTAGGTTTTTAAGTTGACTAACCCTCTCAGCTTTTGGGAACTGCTGACACCTAATCAGGAGTTAGTGCGCCTGATTTCCTGAGAGCAGCTGAGGCCTGCATAAAAGGCTTCAGAGCCCCGCCCTGTTGAGGCATTCCTAACAGGGGCACTACAGGTCAAACAACGGTAAGGATTTGAGGGTTTATTTTTCTTAAATTGCTAGTTCTCTGACTGGGAGCTCTTAAAAGGATTTTGGTATAGTTTTAGAACAAAGCTCCATTCTTTTTGGTGCTTTAGTAGAAATATTTTTTTAGTGGAGTAGGTTTCAAACTCGAGTAACCTTCTCAGCGTTTGGGAACAGGTCACACCTAATCAGGAGTTTGTGGGCCTGATTACCTGAGAGCAGCTGAGGCCTGTATAAAAGGCTTCAGATCCCTGTCCTGTTGAGGCATTCCTAAGAGGGGCTCTACAGGTGAAACAACGGTAAGGATTTGATGGGTTATTTTAATTAAATTGCTAGCTCACTGACTGGGAGCTGTTAAAAGGGTTTTGGTATATTTTTAAAGAAAAGTTATATTCTTTTTGGTGCTTTAGTGGAAATAGTTTCTTTAGTGGAGTAGGTTTTAAACTCGAGTAACCTTCTCAGCTTTTGGGAACTGCTGACACCTAATCAGGAGTTAGTGGGCCTTATTACCTGAGAGCAGCTGAGGCCTGTATAAAAAGCTTCAGAGCCCTGCCCTGTTGAGACTTTCCAAAGAGGGGCTCTACAGGTCAAACAACGGTAAGGATTTGAGGGTTTATTTTCCTTAAATTGCTAGCTCTCTGACTGGGAGCTCTTAAAAGGGTTTTTGTATATTTTTAAAGCAAAGTTACATTCTTTTTGGTGCTTTAGTAGAAATATTTTCTTTAGTGGTTTAGGTTTTAACCTAGTAACCTTCACAGCTTTTGGAAACTGACACCTAATCAGGAGTTATTTGGGTTTGATTACCTGAGAGCAGCTGAGGCCTGCATAAAAATCTTCGAAGTCCTGCCCTGTTGAGGCATTCCTAACAGGGGCTCTACAGGGCAAACAAGGTTAAGAATTGGAAGGTTTATTTTTATGAAATTGCTTGGTGTCTGACTGGGAGCTCTTAAAATGGTTTTGATAAATTTTTAAAGCAAAGCTACATTCTTTTTGGTGCTTTAGTAGAAATATTTTCTTTAGTGGAGTAGGTTTTAAACTTTAGTAACCTTCTGAGCTTTTGGCAACTGCTGACACCTAATCAGGAGTTAGTTGGCCTGATTATCTGAGAGCAGCTGAGGCCTGCAAAAAAGGCTTCTGATCCGTGCCCTATTGAGGCATTCTTAAGAGGGGCTCTACAGGTCAAAGAACGGTAAGGATTTGATTGTTTATTTTTCTTAAATTGATAGCTCTCTGACTGGGAGCTCTTAAAAGAGTTTTGGTATATTTTAAAGAAAAATTTCATTCTTTTTGGTCCTTTAGTAGGAATATTTTCTTTAGTGGAGTAGGTTTTAAACTCTAGTAACCTTCTCATTTTTTGGGAACTGCTGACACCTAATCAGGAGTTTGTGTGTTGATTACTTGAGAGCAGCTGAGGCCTGCATAAAAGGCTTCAGAGCCCTGCCCTATTGAGGCATTCCTAACAGGGGCTCTATAGGTCAAAGAAAGGTAATGATTTGAGGGTTTATTTTTCTTAAATTGCTAGCTCTATGACTGGGAGCTCTTAAAAGGGTTTTGGTATATTTTTAAAGCAAAGTTCCATTCTTTTTGGTGCTTTAGTAGAAATATTTTCTTTAGTGGACTAGGTTTTTAACTTGACTAACCTTCTCAGCTTTTCGGAACTGCTGACACCCAATCAGGAGTTAATGGGCCTGATTACCTGAGAGCAGCTGAGGCCTGCATAAAAGGCTTCAGAGCTCTGCCCTGTTGAGGCATTCCTAACAGAGGCTCTACAGGTCAAACAACGGTAAGGATTCGAGGGTTTATTTTAATTAAATTGCTAGCTGTCCGACTGGGTGCTCTTGAAAGGTTTTTGGTATATTTTTAAAGGAAAGTTACATTGTTTTTGGTGCCTTAGTAGAAATATTTTCTTTAGTGGAGTCGGTTTTGAACTCTAGTATTCTTTTCAGCCTTTGGGAACTGCTGACTCCTTTTCAGGAGTTAGTGGGCTTGATTACCTGAGAGCAGCTGAGGCCTGCATAAAAAGCTTTAGAGCCCTTTCCTGTTGAGACATTCCTAACAGGGACTGTACAGGTCAAACAACGGTAAGGATTTGAGGGTTTATTTTTCTTAAATTGCTAGCTCTCTTACTGGGAGCTCTTAAAAGGGTTTTGGTATATTTTTAAAGAAAAGTTACATTCTTTTTGATGCTTTAGTAGAAATAATTTCTTAAGTGGGCTAGGTTTTAAACTCTAGTAACCTTCTCAGCTTTGGGAACTGCTGACATCTAATGAGGAGTTAGTGGGCCTGATTACCTGAGAGCAGCTGAGGCCTGCAGAAAAGGCTTCAGAGCCCTGCCCTATTGAGGCATTACTAACAGGAGCTCTACAGATCAAAGAACGGTAAGGATTTTTGGGATTATTTTTCTTAAATTGCTAGCTCTCTGACTGGGAGCTCTTAAAAGGGTTTTGGTATTTTTTTTAAGCAAAGTTCCATTCTTTTTGGTGCTTTAGTAGAAATATTTTTTGTAGTGGAGTAGGTTTTAAACTCGAGTAACCTTCTCAGCTTTTGGGAACTGCTGACACCTAATCAGGAGTTAGTGGACCTGATTACCTGAGAGCAGCTGAGGCCTGCATAAAAGGCTTCAGAGCCCTACCCTATTGAGGCATTCCTAACAGGGGTTCAACAGGTCAAAGTATGGTAAGTATTTGAGGGTTTATTTTTCTTAAATTGCTAGCTCTATGACTGGGAGCTCTTAAAAGGGTTTTGGTTTATTTTTAAAGCAAAATTACATTCTTTTTGGTAGTTTAGTAGAAATATTTTCTTTAGTGGAGTAGGTTTTTTACTTGACTAACCCTCTCAGCTTTTGGGAACTGCTGACACCTAATCAGGAGTTAGTGCACCTGATTACCTGAGAGCAGCTGAGGCCTGCATAAAAGGCTTCAGAGCCCTGCCCTGTTGAGGCATTCCTAAGAGGGGCTTTACAGACCAAACAACGGTAAGGATTTGATTGTTTATTTTTCTTAAATTGATAGCTCTCTGACTGGGAACTCTTAAAAGGGTTTTGGTATATTTTAAGCAAAGTTTCATTCATTTTGGTCCTTTAGTAGGAATATTTTCTTTAGTGGAGTCGGTTTTAAACTCTAGTAACCTTCTCATCTTTTGGGAACTGCTGACACCTAATCTGGAGTTAGTGGGCTTGATTACCTGAGAGCAGCTGAGGTCTGTATAAAATGCTTCAGAGCTTTTTCCTGTTGAGGCATTCCTAAGAGGGACTCTACAGGTCAAACAACGGTAAGGATTTGAGTGTTTATTTTTCTTAAATTGCTAGCTGTCTTACTGGGAGCTCTTAAAAGGGTTTTGGTATATTTTTAAAGCAAAGTTACATTCTTTTGGTGCTTTAATAGAAATATTTTCTTTTGTGGAGTAGGTTTTAAACACTAGTAACCCTCTCAGCTTTTGGGAAATGCTGACACCTAATCAGGAGTTAGTGGGACTGATTACTTGAGAGCAGCTGAGGCCTGCATAAATGCTTCAGAGCCCTGCCCTATTGAGGCATTCCTAACAGGGGCTCTACAGGTCAAAGAAAGGTAATGATTTGAGGGTTTATTTTTCTTAAATTGCTTGCTCTATGACTGGGAGCTCTTAAAAGGTTTTTGGTATATTTTTAAAGCAAATTTTCATTCTTTTTGGTGCTTTAGTAGAAATATTTTCTTTAGTAGTTTACGTTTTAACCTAGTAACCTTCTCAGCTTTTGGAAACTGCTGACACTTAATCTGGAGTTATTTGGGCTTGATTACCTGATAGCAGCTGAGGCCTGCATAAAAGGCTTCAGAGCCCTGCCCTTTTGAGGCATTCCTAACAGGGGCTCTACATGTCAAGAACGGTAAGGATTTGAGGGTTTATTTTTCTTAAATTGCTAGCTCTCTGTCTGGGAGCACTCCAAAGGGTTTTGGTATATTTTTAAAGGAAAGCTACAGTCTTTTTGGTGCTTTAGTAGAAATATTTTCTTTGGTGGAGTAGCTTTTAAACTTTAGTAAGCTTTTCAGCTTTTGGCAACTGCTGACACCTAATCAGGAGTTAGTTGTCCTGATTATCTGAGAGCAGCTGAGGCCTGCATAAAAGGCTTCTGAGCTGTGCCCTATTGAGGCATTCTTAAGAGGGGCCCTACAGGTCAAAAAATGGTAAGGATTTGAGGGTTTATTTTTCTTAAATTGATAGCTCTCTGACTGGGAGCTCTTAAAAGGGTTTTGGTATATTTTTAAAGCAAAGTTCCATTCTTTTTGGTGGTTTAGTAGAAATATTTTTTTAGTGGAGTAGGTTTTAAACTCGAATAACCATCTCAGGTTTTTGGAACTGCTGACACCTAATCAGGAGTTAGTGGGCCTGATTACCTGAGAGCAGATGAGGCCTGTATAAAAGGCTTCAGAGCCCTGCCCTGTTGAGGCATTCCTAACAGGGGCACTACAGGTCAAACAACGGTAAGGATTTGAGGGTTTATTTTTATTAAATTTCTAGCTCTCTGACTGGGATGCTCTTAAAAGGGTTTTTGTATATTTTTAAAGCAAAGTTACATTCTTTTTGGTGCTTTAGTAGAAATATTTTCTTTAGTGGAGTAGGTTTTAAAATCTAGTAACCTTCTCAACTTTTGGGAACTGCTGACACCTAATCAGGAGTTAATGGGCCTGATTACCTGAGAGCAGCTGAGGCCTTCATAAAAGGATTCAGATCCCTGCCTTGTTGAGGCATTCCTAAGCGGGGCTCTATAGGTCAAACAACGGTAAGGATTTGAGGGTTTATTTTTCTTAAATTGCTAGCTCTCTGACTGGGAGCTCTTAAAAGGATTTTGGTATAGTTTTAGAACAAAGTTCCATTGTTTTTGGTGCTTTAGTAGAAATATTTTTTTAGTGGAGTAGGTTTCAAACTCGAGTAACCTTCTCAGCGTTTGGGAACTGGTGACACCTAATCAGGAGTTTGTGGGCCTGATTACCTGAGAACAGCTGAGGCCTGTATAGAAGGCTTCAGATCCCTGCCCTGTTGAGGCATTCCTAAGAGGGGCTCTACTGGTCAAACAGCGGTAAGGATTTGAGGGTTTATTTTAATTAAATTGCTAGCTCACTGAATGGGAGCTGTTAAAAGGGTTTTGGTATATTTTTAAAGAAAAGTTACATTCTTTTTGGTGCTTTAGTGGAAATAGTTTCTTTAGTGGAGTAGGTTTTAAACAGTAGTAACCTTCTCAGCTTTTGGGAAATGCTGACACCTAATCAGGAGTTAGTGGGCCTGATTACTTGAGAGCAGCTGAGGCCTGCATAAATGCTTCAGAGCCCTGCCCTATTGAGGCATTCCTAACAGGAGCTCTACAGGTCAAAGAAAGGTAATGATTTGAGGGTTTATTTTTCTGAAATTGCTAGCTTTATGACTGGGAGCTCTTAAAATGGTTTTGGTATATTTTTAAAGAAAAGTTACATTCTTTTTGGTGCTTTAGTAGAAATATTTTCTTTAGTGAAGTAGGTTTTTAACTTGACTAACCTTCTCAGCTTTTGGGAACTTCTGACACCCAACAAGGAGTTAGTGGGCCTGATTACCTGAGAGCACCTGAGGCTTGCATAAAAGGCTTCAGAGCCCTGCCCTGTTGAGGCATTCCTAACAAGGGCTCTACAGGTCAAACAACGGTAAGGATTTGAGGGTTTATTTTTATTAAATTTCTAGCTCTCTGACTGGGAGCTCTTAAAAGGGTTTTTGTATATTTTTAAAGCAAAGTTACATTGTTTTTGGTGCTTTAGTAGAAATATTTTCTTTAGTGGAGTAGGTTTTAAACTCTAGTAACCTCAGCTTTTGGGAACTGCTGACACCTAATCAGGAGTTAGTGGGCCTGATTACCTGAGAGCAGCTGAGGCCTCTGTAAAAGGATTCAGAGCCCTGCCTTGCTGAGGCATTCCTAAGAGGGGCTCTATAGGTCTATGAAGGGTAAGGATTGGAGGGTTTATTTTTCTTAAATTGCTAGCTCTCTGACTGGGAGCTCTTAAAAGGATTTTGGTGTAGTTTTAGAACAAAGTTCCATTCTTTTTGGTGCTTTAGTAGAAATATTTTTTTAGTGGAGTAGGTTTTAAACTCGAGTAACTTTCTCAGCGTTTGGGAACTGCTGACACCTAATCAGGAGTTAGTGGGCTTGATTACCTGAGAGGAGGTAAGGCCTGCATAAAAGGCTTCAGAGCTCTTCCCTGTTGAGGCATTCCTTAGAGTGGCTCTACAGGTTAAACAACGGTAAGGATTTGAGTGTTTATTTTTCTAAAATTGCTAGCTCTCTGACTGGGAGCTCTTAAAAGAATTTTGGTATAGTTTTAGAACAAAGTTCCATACTTTTTGGTGCTTGAGTAGAAATATTTTCTTTAGTGAAGTAGGTTTTAAACTCTAGTAACCTTCTCAGCTTTTAGGGAGCTGAGCTGCTGACACCTAATCAGGAGTTAGTGGGCCTGATTACCTGAGAGCAGCTGAGGCCTGCATAAAGGCTTCCGAGCCCTGCCCTGTTGAGGCATTCCTAAGAGGGGCTCTACAGGTCAAACAACGGTAAGGATTTGAGGGTTTATTTTAATTAAATTGCTAGCTTTTCTTACCGGGAGCTCATAAAAGGGTTTTGGTTTCTTTTTAAAGAAAAGTTACATTCATTTTGGTGCTTTAGTAGAAATAGTTTCTTTAGTGGAGTAGGTTTTAAACTCTAGTAACCTTCTCAGCTTTTGGGAACTGCTGACACCTAATCAGGAGTTAGTGGGCCTGATTACCTGAGCGCAGATGAGGGCTGTATAAAAGGCTTCAGAGCCCTGCCCTGTTGAGGCATTCCGAAGACGGGCTCTATAGGTCAAACAACGGTAAGGATTTGAGGGTTTATGTTCCTTAAATTGCTTGCTCTTTGACTGGGAGCTCTTAAAATGATTTTGGTATACTTTTAGAACAAAGTTCCATTCTTTTTTTTGCTTTAGTAGAAATATTTTTTTAGTGGAGTAGGTTTTAAACTCGAGTAACCTTCTCAGCTTTTGGGAACTGCTGACACCTAATCAGGAGTTAGCGGGCCTGCATAAAAGGCTTCAGAACTCTGCCCTGTTAATGCATTCCTAAGAGGAGCTCTACAGGTCAAACAATGGTAAGGATTTGAGTGTTTAATTTTCTTGAATTGCTAGCTCTCTGACTGGGAGCTCTTAAAAGGATTTTGGTATAGTTTTAGAACAAAGTTCTATTCTTTTTGGTGCTTGAGTAGAAATATTTTCTTTATTGGAATAGGTTTTATACTCTAGTGACCTTCTCATCTTTTGGGAACTGCTGACTCCTATTCAGGAGTTAGTGCTCTTCATTACCTGAGAGCAGCTTAGGCCTGCATAAAAAGCTTCAGAGCCCTTTCCTTTTGATGCATTCCTAACAGGGACTCTACAGGTCAAACAACTGTATGGTTTTGAGGGTTTATTTTTCTTAAATTGCTAGCTCTCTTACTGGTTGCTCTTAAAAGGGTTTTGGTATATTTTTAAAGCAAAGTTACATTCTTTTTGGTGCTTTAGTAGACATATTTTCTTTAGTGGAGTAGGTTTTTAACTCGACTAACCTTCTCAGCTTTTGGGAACTGCTGACACCTAATCAGGAGTTAGTTGGCTTGATTACCTGAGAGCAGTTGAGGCCTGCATAAAAGGCTTCAGAGCCCTGCCCTGTTGAGGCATTCCTAAGAGGGTCTCTACAGGTCAAACAACGGTAAGGATTTGAGGGTTTATTTTTCTTAAATTGCTAGCTCTCTGACTGGGAGCTCTTAAAAGGGTTTTGGTATATTTTTAAAGCAAAGTTACATTCTTTTTGGTGCTTTAGTAGAAATATTTTCTTTAGTGGAGTAGGTTTTAAACTCGACTTTAGGCTTTCCCCTATTATCTAGTTTAAAAGCTGCTCTATCTCCTTTTTAATGGTTAATGCCAGCAGCCTGGTTCCATCCCGTTTAAGGTGAAGCCCATTCCTTCGGAAGAGCCCCTGCTTTCCCCAGAATGTTCCCCAGTTCCTAACAAATCCGAAACCCTCATCTCTGCACCATTGTCTCATCCACGCATTGAGACTCCGGAGCTCTGCCTGCCTTTTGGGTCCTGCACATGGAACGGAAAGCATTTCGGAGAATGCTACCCTGGAAGTTCTGGATTTCAACTTCCTACCTAAAAGCCTAAATTTAGCCTCCAGAACCTCCCTACCACATTTTCCTATGTCATTGGTACCGACATGTACCAAGACAGCAGATTTCTCCCTAGCACTATCTAAGACCTAAATCTTATCTAGGTGGCGCGTGAATTCCACTACCTTCGCACCAGGCAGGCATGTTACCAGGCGATCCTCTCGTCCACCAGCCACCCAGTTATCTACATGCCTAATGATTGAATCACCAACTATAACAGCTGTCCTAACCCTTCCCTCATGGCCACATGGCCCCGGAGAAACATCCTTGGTGTGAAAGGGTTTTACATCACCTGGAGGACAGGTCCTAGCTACAGGATCACTTCCTGCCACACCAGGATGATGCTCTCCTGTCATGTGACCTCTCTCCTCCATGGCAACAGGGATGCTACCAGACTGGAGGTGGGACTTCAGAACTATATCCCTGTAGGTCTCGTCTATTTACCTCTATGTCTTACTTATGTCTTCCACTACTCTTGCCTCCAGAGATCGGACTCGTTCCCTGAGAGCAAAGAGCTCCTTGCACCTTGTTCACACGTAAGACCCCTCACCACCTGGGAGAAAATCATACATGTGACACTCAGTGCTAAAGACTGGAAAGCCTCATTTCGCTGCTGGACTGCTGTCTGCGTCTTCACTTTAAGGTTGTGTTTAGATATTGTCTCCAGCCTCCCCCTGGTGGCCGGTGGCTGAACGGGGAGGTTGGGCATATAGTTCATTTTAGGAGAGGAGGATTTTTTAAGGCCAGGTGCATCCTGGTCTATGTAGTCCTGCTCCTGGTGCAAATAAGTCATGTAAGCCAAATGGAGGGAGAATAAGGCTTTTATTTCCCTTTTCACAAAAAGATTCATTGGGCTACAAAAATTAAAGAGAGTCCTTCTTTTCAGGCATAAATCAAACTCAAGGTACAAAGTAAACTGTTATAATCTTCACAGTTGTAGAAAGGAAATTAACCAAGGATTCTTTCAACATTGGAGGAAATTACATGTCTGAACATTCTTCTTTCATTCAGCACAAATATGAAAACTTCTTAAGGTAATATCTGTATGGCTCACAGTTCCGGCAGTGATTCCAAACTACCCACAACACACATGGAACAATCCATCAATTCCTCCTGAGATGAGGGAATAGGGTCTATAAGCTCCACTTGCATCGGTTCTAAATCACTATTATCTTCTTCTGAGCTGGGGCTCTCTCTGGCTGTTAACATTGGCCAGTCCCTATTTCTGTTCCCTTGTTTTCCATACAGTTGTTCTAAGGTTCTTAAATGAGCATGGCCTGTTTTATTGCCTCTATATCTTGGCTGGTGAAACTCTGGCCTGCTTTCTCTTCCTTTAAACTGAGCATCTGTTTTATAAGGGCTTCTAGCAGCTGAGCCTTTCTTCATGAATAAAGAATCATCATACCTTGGTTTCCTGTAATAGGCATAGCGGGAAGTGTCCTCCTCAGGTATTTTTCCCTTAGGACCCAGTCTCTCTGGCAATCTTTCTCTTGAAAGCTTCTGGTACCTTTTAATCTGGTCTCCGAGCTTTCTGGCAAGCGTAGGCCTCTCTCCAAGCCTGGCTTCCTGCTTCTTAGCTCTTTACCTCTGGAGTTTCTGGCTACCACGACTTCCACAGGACTGACTCTCCTTCGTCCGTCTTTCTCTGGGAACTCTGGTTCTCTTCCAGTTCCTGCAGCCATGCCACTAGTCCTGGTTCCACTGCTCCTTTTCTCAGCAGTGCTCTCTTTTCCGGTGCTGCTCTCCTTTCCGGTGCTGCCCTGCTTTCCAGTGCTGCTCTGCTTTCCGGTGCTGCTCTGCTTTCTGTCTCCAGCCTCTTGCTTATAAAGGTCTTCTGCCTTTGAGCTTCCCGGGCTAGTTCTCAGGTGCTGCTGATTAGCTAAGTGTGTCCACTCAGCCTCTGTAAGTGCACGCCTGCTCCCTCTAGCTGTTTTGCCAGGCAATTGCATTCTCTGCACCTCATTTGTTTTGGGACAGACAGCTTCTTTTCCTATGTCCTCACTTTTATTAGCTCCTGCTCTATGACAATATTTAAGTTCTTTACTTACTAAGGGTTGCTAGGAATACTTATACTAATAAAACTATACCTAATACGTTTAATGTACTTTGTTCACCTGAAGTTTAATTAATCTCAGGTCCTTAATGTATGCTGATGAGAATAAACAGCTGCACTTGAGAGTGAATATTGCACCTCCTTTCCCTTAAGAGGTTTAAGCACCTATAAAGCTACGATTTTCCCAGGGGTGGGTGGGTGTCAGGGAGGGAGGGAGGGAGGGAAAGAAGACTTATTAAAAGCTGGCTGCTACATCATACCCTGTCCTGCGCTTCTAAGGTAATCTGTGACCAATCTCCAAGGGAGTCCCAAAGCCCTTGCTTTGATAGAGGGAGTTTTGGGTTCTAAATTTAACCAGAAAGCTCTCTGCTGTGTTTTAAATTTAAACTGCAAACTCTTGCTGCTACTAGGCCTTGACTGATTTAACAATTACACTGGGTTCACAAATTAATCAGCTTTAATCTAAAGAATTCTTTTTTCCCCAAGATTTAGAAAAATTCCCAGAAGTACAGTAAATACTTATAATTGCAGATCTTTCTCCAGAAGTAGCAGTCCTTTTTTGTAGTCCTTCAAGACTGAGAAGAATTCTTTACTGACCCTTCTCGAGGGATAGACTTCAAAATCTACTTCCAAGGGATGTGGTGTGCTGAGCAATAGCTGTAGAGTTACTTCTCGAAAGGGGTAATGAAGGACAGTACATTAGAGCGTAAGACCAAGGGACCATCAAACCCAGTATCCTGTTCCCAAAAGCAGCCAATCCAGTCTACAAATGCCTGTCAGGTTCCAAAAAATTTATGCAGATTCCATGCTGCTTATCCCATAGGTAAGCGGTGGATTTCCCTGGTCCTCTTTAATAAAGGTTTATGGACGTTACCTCCAGGTACTTGTCCAAACCTCTTTTAAGCTCAGATGTACTAACAGCTTTTACTACATCCTCCAGTAATGAATTCCAGAGTTTATGCGTTGAGTGAAAAAATATTTTCTCTGATTAGTCTTAAATGTGCTACGTTGTAGCTTCATTGCATGTCCCATAGTCACCGAGGCAGGGCGGACCCAGTGCTCCCCTTGGGTATCCCCCCCTGCAGTCGCCCACATCACCCCCCTTTTTCCCCCTCCCCACACCGTAACCCTCTATCATCCCAACGAAATACAAACAACCATACTTTTGGGAATCAACTGATCGCAGCTTTATTAAACATTCCAAACAAACATTCCAGAACATTCTGTTAAACCATAATCCTCGAAAGCTAACCAGCGAAATGAGGCTTCTCCCGCCATACTATTAGCAAGGTGAGCTCATTCCACTATCCGCCGTTGCCAGGCCAGCGGCAAGCTTACCTACCCCATTTACTTGGCCTCACCATATTATTAGCAAAAACCAACATGGGTCATCCGGGTTGGGGGTAACCCACCCACGTCCCAAGTATTGTCTCCAGCTCCGGACCAAGGACCTCCGGGTTCCCGCCACACCCCTTCCCAGCTGCAACACCCCTTTCTTGCCCAACAACCCTACTAAACAAAAAGGGCGGGAGGACGGGGCACCGACGCCTCCAGCAGCCCCGGTGATCTGCCCGCTGCCCCAAGAGCCTTTGCTGCCTTGCTTCTTCCTCCTCCCCGCCCCATTCTTTTTGGTGCTTTAGTAGAAATATTTTCTTTAGTGGAGTAGGTTTTGAACTCTAGTAACCTTCTCAGCTTTTGGGAACTGCTGACACTTAATCAGGAGTTAGTGGGCTTGATTACCTGAGAGCTTCAGAGCCCTTTCCTGTTGAGGCATTCCTAACAGGGACTCTACAGGTCAAACAATGGTAAGGATTTGAGGGCTTATTTTTCTTAAATTGCTAGCTCTCTTACTGGGAGCTCTTAAAAGGGTTTTGGTATATTTTTAAAGCAAAGTTACATTTTTTTTGGTGCTTTAGTCAAAATATTTTCTTTAGTGGAGTAGGTTTTATACTCTAGTAACCTTCTCAGCTTTTGGGTACTGCTGACACCTAATCAGGAGTTAGTGGGCCTGATAACCTGAGAGCAGCTGAGGCCTGCATAAAAGGCTTCAGAGCCCTGCCCTGTTGAGGCATTCCTAACAGGGGTTCTACAGGTCAAACAACGGTAAGGATTTGAGGCTTTATTTTTATTAAATTGCTAGCTCTCTGACTGGGAGCTCTTAAAAGGGTTTTGGTATATTTTATTTATTTTTATTTATTTATTTAACTATTTCTTTTATACCGCCCCTTCCAGAGATCAAGGGCGGTTTACATATAACAGGTTAACAGTCTTGTACACAGTTTGTATACATTTTACATAGAACAATAGAAATCAACTATTTACATTGAACATTGTACATAGAACAATAGAAATCAACTATTTACATTGAACAGTAAATATATTAAAGAAAAACAATAAGCAGAGACATCTTTTAAGTATTAAAGCAAGAACTGTGTAGGTATTAAATCAAACACATCAAACTTTTTACAAATGTATATTTACAGTGTGTGGTGTGTGTGTTGTGTGGGGCAGATATTGGTGTAGGTGTTGGAATTTAGTTCCTTTTTTTTTTTGTCGTCTTTGAGGCGTGTGAGTGGGGGGGGGGGTAGGCTTGTGTTTACATTGTTTGGGTTTAGGGAGTTTGTGCATGTGTGACCAGGTTTGTTGTGCAGCTAGCTTTGGGGTAGTAGGGGACTTCGAAGTGTTCAGTGAACAGGTAGGTCTTTAATTCTTTTCTGAATTGGAAGAGGTCTCTTATGGTGCGAAGTTCAATAGGGAGGTCGTTCCAGAGTGTAGGAGCAGTGAATGAGAATGCTCTGGAGCTAGTGGTGTTCTTAGTTTTGCGGATGGTTTTAGGTATGATGAGCGAGTGGGCCGCGTTTTGTCTGAGGGTCCTTGTCGAAGTTGGAGATTGCAGTAATGTGGATAAGTGTGAGGGGGTTATGTCGTTTATGAGTTTATAGATTGTTAGGATGATTTTATATTTAATTCGACTGTTTATAGGGAGCCAGTGGAGGTCTAGCAGTATAGGGGTTACGTGATCTGTTAGGGGAGCTTTAGCAATCACTTTTGCACAGATGTTTTGTGCTCTTTGCAGAAGGTAGGTGCTTTTTTGCGGGAGGCCTATTAGGAGACTATTGCAATAGTCAAAGTGAGGGGTGATCAGTGTACCTACTACGGATCTAAAGTCTGGTGTTTCTAGGAGTGGCCTTAGGTGTTGAATTGTTTTGAGTTTATAGAAAATGGTTTTTACTGTTTGTTTTATGTGTGGTAACATGGTGAGAGTGTGGTCTATTATTACTCCTAAGTATTTTACCTGTTTTCTGACAGGTATGGAGGTTTTGTTGATAGTGATTATTTCCGGGTAGGTGTTCTCAGTCATAGATGATCTTGTCACAAACATTGCCTCAGTTTTTTGAAGTTTATGCTGAGGTGGTTAGTTTCCATCCAGGAGGTGGTTTCAGCCATGCATTTGGATAGCGAGTCATATGTAGGGTTTTTAATGGTTATGGGGGTAGCTAGCATGATGTCATCGGCATATATAAAGTGGTTAATCTTGTGTTTTTTAAATATGTTTGTTATCGGTTGCAGGTACAGGTTAAATAGGAGGGCTGATAGGGCTGATCCTTGGGGTATTCCCTGTCCTTGGGGGAATGTTTCTGATGCTTGTTGGTCAATTTGGACGCGTATTAATCGGTGTGAAATGTAGGATTTGAACCAGTTAAGGACGGTCCCGCCTATTCCTAGATTTTCTAATCTGTTGATCAGTGTTAGATGATTAATGTTATCGAATGCGGCTGAGATATCTATAAATAGGAGTAGGTAGCCTTGTTGTTTGTCATCTGTGCCCTTGATGAGGAAGTCCATAAGGGTGATTAGGAGGGTTTCTACTCCATGGGATGGGCGGAAACCAAATTGGTGTGAGTCAAGGGGTTTGTATTCATCAATGTGTTCCTGTAACTGAATTTGAATTGTTTTCTCTATAATTTTGGCTATGAACGGAATGCTGGCTATAGGTCTGTATGAGTTTGGATCTTTTGAGTCTAGCTTATTATTCTTAATTATTGGTCGGAGTGTTGTGAGTTTTAGGGCATCAGGCATGATGCCCTGTGAAAGAGATTGGTTAACTATGTGTTGTAGATTTACCGCCAGTTCCTCTTTCGCACACTTAATCCATGAAACGGGGCATGGGTCAAGTGCGGAGGTGGTGGTGTTTATTATTGTTATGATTTTGAGGAGTTGTTTTTGTTCTATCAACTGGAAACTTGTCCATGCATGCGTGGTTTTCGTGTTTGATAATAAAGAAGTTGGGGTAGTGGGCTTGTTTTTTAGTTTTTCTGCAAAATGATTTGCTAGTGTTTGTATATTAATTGCTTGTTTAGGTTCGCTGTTATTAGCTTTGGTTAATGTTTTTACTATCGCGAATAACTCCCTAGGGCGGTTGATGGATGAGTTTATTACTTTAGAGTGGTAGTCTCTTTTTGATTTGTTAATTGCGTTTTTGTATTCTATTTTGAAAGCAAAGTTACATTCTTTTTGGTGCTTTTAGTTAAACCATAATCCTCAAAAGCTAACCAGTGAAACGAGGCTTCTCCCGCCATACTATTAGCAAGGTGAGCTCGTTCCACTATCCGCTGCGGCCAAGCCAGCAGCAAGCTTACCTACCCCATTTACTCGGCCTCACCATATTATTAGCAAAAACCGACATGGGTCATCCGGGTTGGGGTAACCCACCCCCGCCCCAAGTATTTTCTCCGGATCCGGACCCCGGACCTCCGGGTTTCCACCACCGGCGCAGGGGACATCAACGTCCCTGTGCCACCCCCCCCCCCACCATCAAGCTGCGGCCAGTGAGCCTCCCGCTGCACCACACATTCCAAGGCCTCCTGCCAATCATTAAGCAGCAAATCCACACCCACTGCAGATAAATGCACCCCATCCTGCCGATATAAGCCCCGACAATTAACATCCACCCAAGAGTGCCTGATTTGATACCCCCCATGATCGCATACCCAACGACCAATTTGCTGGTTTAGTTTGTCAAACCCCGAGACCACCGGCGTTGGTCACTACAGGCTTTCCTTGGAATGATGTCAGACCATAATGCGACAGCATCCTGAAACATTAGTAAAACTTCAGCAATGTCCTTTGTGGCCGCCCTTATTAATTGTTTACGTGTTGTGGTACTGCAGACCCCGTGCAGTCAGAGAAAAGTGTTTTAAATTCAGAAAAAAGACTCCAACACAGGATGCAACATTACGAGGAGCCAGATAGGGGGAGCAAGAGAGACTTTCTAAGGCCTAGGCAGCCACGCCCCAGAGCTTATGACGTAATGCCTACCAGCATCCAATCCAGGAAAGGAGGAGTTCCTTTTAAGAAAGGCTGGGAGGATTGGAGAGGGGGAGAAAGAGAAGCAAGAGTCTTAGCTGAAGGACCAGAGCCAGCAGACTCAGCAGAACTCGGAGAGGAGGTTCTTTGCAAGGAGACCGGGTGTAAAGCAGGTATGCTTTCCAAAGAGAGAAGGTACCAAGAGGAAGCCAGTCCTGGAGAGAGAAGGACTAGGGCAACCGTTCCTGGACCAGAGTTGGGCAGAAGCCAGCAACCTGGGAGGCAAGGTATAAAGAATTCCCCAGAGGAAGAAAAAGGGGTCTCCATAAGAAATAACACTCCTGGCTCAGAGAAGAGAAGGTACGGGTGTGACTGTGGGTTAACACCACCCGAGGGCCGGCTGGAGAATAGAAGGCCTGCAATACGAGCCAGGCCAGATTCCAGCAGGACTAGGCCTCAAGCCTCAGCTCGATTGGATCAACCAAAAGAAAAAGGTAATCCATATTTCTCTGATAATAATTGCTATAACCTTGAGATACAGAAAGCACAGGAGACAGGGGAAAGCTGTCCCTACCGAACTGTTTGTAAGACGGGATGTAAACTTTTATCAAGCAAAAGACTTTTTAATAAGAAGCCTTTGGATAGAAGAGGCTGTTCTCACATTGAGAGGGCACAGGACCAAGGTTTAACCTTGAGCCCAGAACATTGGAAGCTGGTACAAAACTTATACGAAAAGCCTAAGGATACTCTACCTCTCATACTCTGAACCAATGCAGGTGGAATTTATTACGGACCCATCAGACACAGAACTGGATTGTAGTTATTGCAAGGTTGGAAGCCTAGAGTCCCTGACCAACGCTGAAAGCTATAACTTCTGAACCAGGCTGAGGGTTTGATATATATAATCCCTGTGAACATAACTGACTGTAATGCAATAATTGTTTATTTTTCTCTTAACCTGAATCAAGGTCATTTTGAGTTGATGTAGATTCTAAACATTGAACCTTTTTGCATTGAGGGAAATAAATGCCTTTTTTTTCCCCTCACTCGGACTTTGTGTTCCTTTTTGGGAGATTTTGGTATACGGAAGGCTACTGGGACCAAGATACCTAGACCCCGCATAGAAGAACCAAACCCAAACCTAAAATGTCCACCCGACCTACCTTAGCAACCTTTGGCCACTAGGGCGGCGGTGCAACAGTGTCCATGTGACCAGGTCATTGCCCCCCAGATGCAACAGGATCACTGCCGGCTTGCTTTTCACTCGCCCATGGTGCCGCAGCAAAGGCAAAGGTTGTGTCCAACAGAGACCACATTCACCCAGCCATAATACGGACACCAAGGCCCGGTCGAGACATAGATTGGGCCCCACCGGCCGAACCGCTGCTCGCTGTCCAGCCCAATAAACAAATGAATGGACGATCACCCAACAAGTTCTCGAACGCCGCCCTTCATCTGTAAGAGAAAACACCAGTTAGTGTCCATGGATGCGTCTGGCCCACGCTTTCATAATCGCATGTAACCTTGAAAAGCCTTGGAACGCCATTTCCCCATGTGCTATATATCCACCTCCGATAACCCCACAGCCGCTGCGCTTGTTGCTGTGCCAATGCGGAAAAAATGCGGGGAAAATAGGCGGGGGTCATCACCTATGTGTTGCAGGACCAACCTCAGCACCGCAGAAACCTGAAAATGGGTCAACCAACGGGAATCCCTATGAACGAACAGTACGCCTTCTGCCCCAGGGCGCAACAGCAAGTACGCTCTCATCGCGGCCACAGGGCAAGTTGGAATACCAATAATCACCTTCAACACTACCCACAATCCCTTTCCTTGTTGGTCTGTTTTGGATCTTTCCAGCCTCACGTGCAGTTGCCCTTTGTCCCCCTGCACGTGCCGGCGCCACAGACACCCGCTACCTAGCACTTGCTGGAGTTTGCCACCAACTCACCCATACGAAAGGCCCCAAAAAATGCTAAGCAGAACACCGCCTTGAAAAGAGCGGCCTCATGCGACGATGAAGCCACCGTGGGTAACACTGCACACAATCTCACAAGAAACTCATGTGTGATTGGAAGCCTATTGTCTCTCAGAGTTGGCTGTGTTCGCTCCAACCCTGTAACAGCCGTCAGGCCAAAAAACCCCGGAGTTGCACATCCCCAACCTAACGCTCTGGCAAAAAAGGTAAAACCCGCCATGTGGCTGCGCACCGACACTCTGGAAGTACCCTTTTCTTTGGCATATACGACATATTGCTCCATGAGCTTATCCAAAACCCCCCCTGGCTGCCACACTTGCACCTCAAAAAATTCAAAAACCGTGTCGCAGCCTCTCTGATACGCCGTCGATGTCGTCGCTGACACCGAACTCCGCAGCAGCTTCAGCATCTCACCTGGCTAACTTGCCATAATTGCTCCGGTACGACTAATCCCTCGGCGTCTGCTCCTGGAGCCAAGGTCCTGAACAATTCCCACTTGAAACAAGAAAGCGCATCAGCAATCTTATTAGTACACCCTGGGATATGTCTAGCTTTTATCCACACATTCAATTGCAGACATGCCAACACCACTTCCCTCATTAACGCCGCCACCTGCCTACAGCGCGCCGCATAATGATTTACTACACTGACTACCCCTGCATTATCACACCACCAAGTCAGCTTCCGATTGCGCAATTTATGGGGCCAGAGATGTAATACCACTAAAATGGGAAACAGTTCCAAGAAGGTAATATTACTAGTTAACCCAGAATCGCGCCAGGCCAATGGCCAACTATCCGCGCATCAAGCCCCCTCAAAATAAATGCCCAGTCCTGCCCCTCCCGCAGCATCCATGTAGGTCTGCACTAGACGTTTCCACCTCCATCATTACTGCTGTCCCATTGAAATGTTCCAAAAAACAGTCCCAAACTTTCAAGTTTGCCTTCATACTCCCTGATACCCTAATTCGGTGCTGTGGTTTCCACACTCCCGAAGTAGCAGCTGCCAGCCGACGCAAAAACACCCGACCCATCGGGATGACTCTACAGGCAAAATTCAGAGATCCTATTAACGCTTGCATTTCCCGCAATAACATTCCCTTGCACGGGAATCACAAAACCAAACTGAAACCCTAATTCTAATACCCACCTATCCTTCCTCCTTGGGTATCGTCGCAACCAAGGCTGCAGCGCCGCCAGCCGTATCGGCGTAGGCGCTAAGCCCCCTGCTGTCACATTACTTGGGGCCTGGCAAGGGTACCCCAGTGACCCCTTTTTTAACGCACTTAATCGCTGAGTGTCCGCCGTTACAGACTGTGCAAACATGACGGAACTTACAGTCTGGAAATGGACAAGAGGACTTGTTGAACCTCCAGCATATGTCACCTGCTCCATTTCCCCCTGCTCGCTGCTGTGCCACCCCCCTGTACGAATGGGCCACCCCAAACTGCTCACGCTTGCCATCCCTCCCGCACCACACTACCCCTCACCGATCCTGCCCTAACTGACATATGTGTTAGCCATAAATTAATATCCTGCGTACCCCATGAGAGCATTTTGTTCTCCTTCATCTTATCCCTAAATTTCTCGTCATAGTTCAACCATGCCCACCCCTCATGCATCTGAACTGCTTCCAATATGGAATCTGCGTAGGCCAGCAGCATTATGTACTGGTCCGGCGAATAATGACCCCCATATACTGGCCAACTGCAAAAAGGCTCTCGTCCAATTCACGATGCTTCGTGACACCTTTTTAATTCTACTTGCCTTCTCATCCTCCTTCCTCTTTTTCTTACCCGACCTCTTCCTGCCCTCTAAGAGACGGAAAATGTCTATATAATGCCTCTTCTGAATCTTACGGTGTAACTTCCTCGGCACTTCTTCCCATAACTCCGAGAATGAAACCAACATCGGTATGGCGTTACCTCCTGTGGGCGCTGCATCCCTCCACTTGCTTGCCCTCCGCAATGTGCCTTCAACTCCAGATGAAGAGGACGAAGAGTCCTCTGAGAAAGATGAAGATGATTCCGAACTACACCGCTGCCTGCACGCATGTTTCCTCTTCTTTTTAGTCCCCCCTCCCTCCTGCGTGTTACTGGCCTGCTCCCCACCTCCTTGCTGCTGTGCTGGTAACTCACCTGCTGCAACAGCATCTGTCACCTGGACTGCCCTCGGACTGATCGGCGGCCCCCTGCTCTCTCCGTCTCTCAGCTGCTGCCCACGCTTCTCCTCAGAGATGACATCTTCGTTCCCCCGGCATCTCGATGTTGCTCCCTCTTCTGTACTCCCTGCTCTTCGGTGACCTCCTGGTCCGTGCTCTGGAGATGGACTCGTCATAGGGTACTGTGGCGGCCTGAAAGAGAAGACAGGGGGGGAACAGACGGGGGCCCAGAGGGTTGCCACGCGCTTAACCACTCCACGCCAGATGGAACCTGCCCCCCCCCAAGCCATCGCTCCCATGACGCTGGTACTCCAGCCGAACTGCTGCCCCCCTGCGCCACAGGCCAACCCCCTGACATTGTAACTCCTTGTGCGCACCAAGAAAGTGGACTGTTGTAGTTGTTGTTATGGAAGGACAGACTAGATGGGCCTTGTGGTCTTTTTCTGTCATCATGTTTCTATGTTTCTATGTTTCTAACCCAGGGTCCCCCACCATGGTGTAATCCTGTCCCCCATTCCCACACCTTCAAACCACTCACCAGGCCTAGCCTCCGATTGACCTGCACCCATACCCACTCTCCCAAGCCTTCCCATAACTACCTCCACGCTGCCAGCGCCCGACCCTCCGCTGTGCCTGGTTATCTTCGGGGCCTCCCCATTCCTGCTGACCTGATTCTGGGACTCTGAAGAGGCCCCTTGCATCCTGGATCCCACACCTTGTCGCCCAGCACCCCTTCTGCCTGGCTTGGGAAGAACACTAGCCCTCCCTCGCCCTTTACCCAACCTTCCTGCCCCTGTCATGCCTCTGCGGGGAGGCCCCAAGACGCCCTGACCCCTACTGCCCCTCACTTGCTCCCGAGGCTCCACATTGTCCCCAAAACCACCACCTCTGCTGCGCCGGTCCACTCCTTCCTCTGACAGGCCCGAACTGGGAAGATCTCCTGCAACCACAGCCCTACCCACCCTACCAAGCCCTCTAGCCCTGCCCTGGCGGCCCCTATGAGCAGGCATGCTGCTAGTCACACCTCTTGGTACTGTAAGTTTTTTTTTAAAATTAAACGCAGCTGTTACAGAACGTCCCTCACCACTATCTAACACCTCACACACTTTAAATTAAGCACTTGCCTTTTAATTTTTTCCCTTTGCAATCCGCCCTCCAGGAGCCCCTCGTGCCACGCGGTCCTCTCAGAGTGAAGCAACACTCCTTCAAACGTCCCGGCACCTCCGCGATGCTCCCCCGACGAACCTTCCTCCAATGAAGTCGTCCCGGCTCCCCGAACACGTGGCTTTCTACTCCGCACAGGCACCGGCGCCTCTAGCAGCCCCGTCGATCTGCCTGCTGCTCCGAGAGCCTTCGCTGCCTTGCTCCTTCCTCCTCCCCACCCCCTTGCCATTGATTGGCTCCCGCCGCCGCCCATCACGGGGGAGCCAATTGCTTCAAAAAATGTCCCCCCATCGGCCTCCATGCTCCAGTCTGACGTCGACGGCAGGGTCCCCACACCGGGCCGCGCGCCCGGTTACAATCGGCCTGCCGGGACCCTGCCCCGCAGCCCCAGACTTATTCTACTTTGTGAAGTAGTAAACAACCGATCTATGTTTACCCCTTTCATTATTTACTCCATTCATTATTTTATAGATCTCTATCATATCTCCCCTCAAAGTTGAAGAGTCCTAATCTTTCAAGTTTTTCCTTGTAGGGGTATCCTTCCATACCCTTTATCAATTTGGTGGCTCTTCTCTGTACCTTTTCTAATTATGCTATATTATTTTTAAGATATTCTCTATACTTTTCTTATGATTCCTAGCATTCTGTTTGCTTTCTTGGCTGCCACTGCACACTGGGCATAGGGTTTCAATGTATCATCTATAATGATGCCTAGATCCTTTTCCTATTGTGAAACCTTGCATCATGTAACCATAGTTTGGGTTGATCTTCAAAACTGCAGAACTTTGCATTTGTCTACAGTACATTTAATTTATTCTGCCAATTGGATGCCCAGTCTCCCAATTTCTCAAGATCTTCTTGCAATTTTTTCACAATCCTCTTGTGTTTTAACAACTTTGAATAAATTTGTGTCATCTGCATATTTGATCACCTCGTTCATTATTCCCATTTCCAGGTCATTTATGAATATTTTAAAAAGTGGAAGACCCAGCACAGATCCCAACACTAAGAACAAATATATAAAGGCCATGCAGAGCTTCTCTGCCTTTTGCATCAGAGAGAGCATTCATAGGAACCACATGTTTACGGCTAAGGCAATAGTGACCTTTGTCAGGAAAGCAAGATAGGAAGGATGAGCGAGAGCCCGGGTAGTTTTAGGATTTCCAAATCCTTCCCGAAATTTTGTAGTCAGTAGGATGATGAAGGGTTGGGCATGCAAGAGCCCTGCAGTCAAGAACACCAGGCTGCCAATAACCCAGGGGCGACTACAGAAGATATTTGTAGTTACGGAAAACATATGATAGCTTTGAAACCAAACTCTTTAAATGTGCATTTTCAGTTGCCCCTTTCATAGCTTTAAGGGTTAGCGAGTTGTTGCCAAGTTCAAAATTGGAGAGGAAACAAACAGGGCTACAATTAGTTGAAGTGATGGTTGAAGGACATCTGTCACCTTAGAGATTCACAGGTCGAAAACGGATCAATATGCAAGAGGCACTGTGGTCACATTGGGGAGGATGAAGAGTGACCCATCATGCCCATTGCGGTGCCTCAAAGTCTATCTGAAAATCAGACCACACGGAAATGGTACTTGTTTGTACATGAGGATAAATCCCTGTTAAGTAGGTTTCAGTTTGCCAAAGTCATGAAAAAGGGCATTTTTGCATCAGGGCTTAATCCTTTTTTGTTTGGAACACACTCTTTTAGAATAGGTATGATAACAAAGCCGATGCCTTAGGATTATCGAAAGACAAAATTATGGCTGTTGGCAGGTGGTCTTCTCATAGAAGTAAGCTGTATGTTAGACTGGGAACCCTGAAATGACTTCAGTAGGGGACAGGGTGGATCTAATTCTCAATTTTTGCACTTCAGGTACACACAGAAATCAGCGATAAGTTTGGATATGTGGACATTCTTATGTCCATTGGGCTCAAAAAAGGGCAGTCACCAGACCCTTGGGCACTAACCTGGGATTTACTAAAGATAATGTGGCAATCATGTGGATGGGATAACGAGGGATGAGTTGGGACCAATTGTTGCTGGTACTCCGATCGAAGAGAACTTTGTACCAGCTCCCAGAGTAGTAAAACTGAATTTGGGAGGCAATGACTTGACCTTGCATCACAGTGTGGAGCTGGTACAAAAGATTCAGTGACCTCATTGCTATAGTAGAGATCTTTCATGCAACATGCTTGATATAGCTCTGTATCATCCCCAATACAGCAATACAGCAGAGTGTACCACAGGGGTCATCCATATTATCACTACTCTTTAACCTGTACATAAGCCTACCTGCAATATCATTAAGAAGCACAAGAGCCACATCATGATATACACCCGGATTGATGTAGACAAACTGGACTACTCAACCATAACCACGTGTCTGGAGGACATGATTACATGGCTCAACAACAACAACCTAAACTACAAAAAGACAGAAGCACTTCACATCACACAAAACACATCATTTATTCCCTCCCACATGATTGAACTATTCCACAGAAGCATTAGTCACAAACAAAGTCAGATACTTAGGAGTTACATTGGATCAAACCTGAACCTACAGTCCCATATAAACATTATCACAAAGAACGCCTACTACAAGATGAAGATCATCCAAAGACTGAAGCCATTGCTCAGCCAGAATGACTTCCGTACTATCTGCCAGGCCATCATTACACTAATCCTGGACTACTGCAATCCCTGTACCGAGGCCTCCCAAAACACACCATCCATCCACTTCAGATGGCACAGAACACAGTGGTTCGCATTATCACCGGAGCATGACCATATTGCACCCATACTGAATTAACTACACTGGCTACCAATACACTCCCAAATCAAGTTCAAGATGACCCTCAACATCTTCAAAATCCTTCAGAATACCTCAGCGGACATCCTGCAATCACAAGAGACCCAGACAATTAACCTAGAAGAAACAACAACAGGAACCTGATCATTACACCAGCGTCTACTCAAAGACAAAGCAGATCACATCCAAGAGAGCGTTCTCACTCTCCACACCAGCCTTATAGAACACTCTACCAGAAGATATCAGAACCAATGAGGATAGTTAAGGACTTCAGGAAAAAACTTTGGAAACATCACCTAGCACACCCTAACCTGATCTCCTCCAACCAACAGCTGACTCCAGCAACAGAACACTGTAATACATGACAACACCTACAGTAGGAGACACTCCTGATCCTGCTCTCAACTCAGCTTGTACATAGATTCTCATGTTAAATCACCCTGCACTTTAATAATGTTATGCTCCTGTAATGTTTTGTTTTTTATTTTCTGAACTTTCATCATTTCTGTACAAGTGTATTTACTTAGATGTATTTGTTAAATTCATAAATAAAATTTTTTAAAAAAATCACCCTTTATGCCATGCAATTCCCTCCCCCCCAGTTTATCATTTTGATTTAAACAGTTCTATGTTGTAATGTTGCTTTGACTTAAGGATAAAGAGGTATAAAAAACCCCTGTTAAATAAATACATAAATAAATAAATAATCATCAGAAGAGTTTGGAAAGGTGAAAGAACGTGCCAGGCAATGGAAAATATCAGAAAGAAACTTAACAAATGGATGCTTAAATTCATGCCAACCATTCAAGGTATGCACATCACACATGACTTGATTACTGAGTCCTCTCCAGGAATGTATTGCCTTGATGGTGACATAGGGCTAGACATTTTTCTGAATACCCCATAGGAGGACAGAGCAAAGAACAAGAAGCTAAAGGAACCACCATCAAGAAGGTTGATAATGGATATCTGTTAGTTGTGAGAACATCTAAAACCAGCCACTTTAGCGGCCAGTTTCAACGACTGATGATCTTAAGTTTGCCGTATGTGAGAGCGGTGCATACTGCTAACCATTTCGGGGACAATAGAGTGGATGAGGAGAAGGATAAAAGCAGGGGGGGGGGGGAGTGTGATTGGAAGGTATGTCTAGTGGTGACTACCAGGGGTGAGGGCCTGACAGACCATGTAACGAAGTCAGGCCACAAGCTGGAGAGGTGGGGGGGGAGGGGGTGCCAGACAGGGCAAGAAGGAAGGAAAGCACAGAGAAAGTTAAGGTTGGTAGGAAAGTGTTAAGCCAGGAGAGGAGATCAAGGGGGCAGGTAGGTCAGGGGATGAGGTAAGTGAAGGGCTCAGGCATAACAAAGAAAGGGGAGGAAATGCAGAAGGAGCATGGGAGAGCTATTTAAAGGCGGGATTGTGATTCAATGCCATTTCTTGGGAATGTGGCAGCGATCCTCACCCTGCTCAATCCAATAGGTCCTTCCTGTCATGAATCACAGCATAAATGCCAGTATAGGAATGGGTTGTGGGGTAAAAAAAGAGCGCACAGTGAGGATCTAAGTAAGGGCACCATCATTAAGAGGTGGGTAATGGATATCTGTTAGTAATACAAAGATCTAAAACTAGCTGCTTTCATTGCCAGTTTCAATGACCGATGTTCCTAAGTCCGCCAAAGGCAAGAGTGGTATATGGTGGAGGCCTGCTCTTCTACAGGGCAAGGCCTCAAGGGCATAAAGAAGGATGGTTTGGAAGAGAGACAGATGCATCAACATCATCTTGCGTAGTCGAATTGGCTATACTGCCTTGGGAGTGTGACTTCAATGGTCTGTACCCTCAAGAACAGAGTACTGTGATATTAGATATAGGCCCTTCCTGTGTGTGTCTCAGTGGGCTTGTTTAGAAATTGTTAAATCTGTTAAGAGAAAGCATCCTGTGTTATATTGATTCATTATTCACAGCTATGCTGTGGCCTTTACATTCTCCACATTTGTTGCTTGTCCACATCTTTGTGATTTGATAACAATGATTAATTTTAATGAGATGCAGAGCTGTGTGTTTTGTACACAATGTTAACCATTACGGGGATAACTTGATGGATGGGGAGGGGAATAAAAGGGAGGGGGGGGGGTGATAGGACTGCCAGGGGTGAGTAGTGTTCTTACCAGCTTCCTTCTCTACTAGCTGGCTTTACTTTAATCTTATGCAATAATGATTATTCAGCCGTGCCGCAGGGCCGGGTCCCGAGGCCGGTACAGTAAGCGGGTCCCCGGGGCCCGAATCCCTGGCACGCTCCGTTTGGGTGCACAGGCGGGGGGGGGGGGGTTTGCATTTCAGGCAAGTGTGAGCCGGCCGCAGCGGCCCCTTGCGTCAACGCCGTGGGGCATGCTGATTGGCCCTGGGGTTGGCTGGGGGGGCGGGGCGGTAGGGAGCGAGGGAGATCGGCGGCGTGCGATCTCCCTCTTCCTGCTGGCTCGCCCCAAGAAAAGGTGTGTTGCTTCACTGTTCTGTGCCTTCTCGAATTTTTGCGGCGGTTGGGGCTGCACGGGCCTTGTTTTTGGGTCGGGTGGGGGTTTGTTAGTCGGTGCGGCGGCGTTTTTAAAAGAAAATAAAAATATATAAATTAAAAAAAAAAAAAATCTGGGCTTGGGCCGGCGCTCAGTGAGGGTGTGCACGCTTGGCCTGCTCCATGTGGGGAGGCTTAGTTCCCCTGACATTCGGGGCCTAACCGTTTAGTTTAGCCCGTGGCAGTGAATTCCACCGGCTGCCTTAAGCCTCATTATACAAAAATGTATAATTGCATAAAATTGAACTAGGTGGGTTCAAAATCTTTCCTTTACCTTTGTTTTGATTGGGTTTAAAAATAAATAAATAAATAAAAATTAAATAAACACATAATTATATAGATTTTGATGAAATAACATATTAAAAAAAATAAAAAAAATAAGAAAACATCTATATATTGATAGGACGGGGGTAATAGTAAGGTTTACTTGGTGGGGCTTTGTATTGCAAGAGAGGTTGCAAGCTTGGTGATACATTTTTGCTCATTAAGAGGTTCTGGGCTTGATCTCTGTCAAGCAAAAAAGGGGCATTATGGTTCGTCGGCTTCAGGGGTGTGGGGCAGGGAAGAGGCCGAGGGACGCTGGGGGGATGGCTAGGGGCCAGAGTTCGGTGAGGCATGGCCATACGGCACCGAGTAGGGGAAGGTCGGCTGACAGTGGCGCTTTGGCACACGGAGCGCTCCGGGGTGCTCGCCAGGGGCGCGGTAGAGCAAAGGCCAAGGGGGCGAGAGGCAGGGGTGCTCTAGGCGGGGCCCCCGTGAGCGGGGTTGTGCCGGAGAGTTTGGGGATGGGGGAGCCTGGGCCTCTGTCTGAGGCGGGGGATGGTGGGGAAGTGAGGGCTGCAGACGTTGTGGCTGGCGCCGTCGGTCACCCAGCTGTTTGGGGTTCAGCGATAGCGGTGGGGCAGGATGAAGGGCCGTTAGGGGATGTCTCGGCGGGTGGGTCTGTGGGTGAGACCCCCTCTCCTTCTTCAGGGACCGGGCGCTTTACACACCCCGGATTCTTCGGGCCTCCTAGTCCGTGGCCATGTGGAATGGGTCCATGGGGGGTATGGGGCTGTGGGGTGGTGGTTGGGGCGACTGGTTCGGGGTTGGGTGTGGGGGGGCCGGGAGCATGGCGGACAGGGGTCTAGCTGCTTGGGATGCTGGCAGGCTCGGTTCCTCGGCTTGGGGTTGGGGAGGGGGGCCGACAGCGGCATCAAGCACTCCGGGGGCTGTTGCTGCTGGCTTTTCTCCTTCTCTTCCCCTGCAGGTCCCGCGGAACTTGATGCCCAGGATGAACATGGCCAACTCGGCTCCGGTTGTTGGTGCAGGTCTCCCAGGCCCCTCAGCTGGTCCTACTGGTGCAGCGGCGGAGGTGCAGACGGTGGGCGTTACGGAGGCTTCTCCCCGTGTAGTGGATGAGTATGTGGGGGTTGTGGTTGTGGTTGGGGGGGGAGTGCAAACCTCAAGTGCGGGGACGGAAGGGGCTAGGAAGGAAAAAACTAAGCGCAGACGAGGGCGCCGGTGTCGGCGTGCATCTTCGTCTTCCTCCTCTTCGACGTCGTCTTCTGTTTCCTCAGGCGACTCTGTGTTAGCTGAGGGTGGGAAGGGGAGAGTGGGGGCCCACGGTGGTACGCTGTGCCAAATTGTGGGAGTCTGTGCCGTGGAAGTTGTGCCATTGGATCAAGCGGCGTAAGTACATCGACATTTTACGCCTGCTTGATGGCCGAAAACGTTCTGGGGAAAGCAAAAAGAAGTGCAAAGAGGATGAGAAAGCGGGTAGGGTGCGGAAGGCATCCCGCAATACCCTCAATTGGACTCGCACCTTCTTGCGTTTGGCTAGTGTCTGGGGCCACTATTTCCCGGATCAAAACGGGGCATTACTGGCTTATGCGGATGCGATCCTAGCGGCATCGCAGGTGCATGACAGGTGGGCTTGGTTAAATTATGATGAGGAGTTCCGGGACATGATGGAGGAGAACGGGCAGCTTTCTTGGGGGAAGAAGGACATCAATTTATGGCTAACCCAGATGTCCACGAGGAGCCGGGTCGGGGGTGCGGGAGGTGGAGGCGGTAAGGTGGGGCTGCAAACGGCAGCATTTGGTTCGCGGTTCTTTCCGGCCTCAGTCCCTGCTCTGCCCCAATCGAGAGGGGGTGCCGTTGGGGGAGACATTTGTGGCGCTTCAACAAGGCATCGTGCCCTTTCCCTGACTGTAAATTTAAGCACGCCTGCTCGTTGTGCAGGGGTGGGCACTCGGCCGCAAAATATACTCGTAAAGGAGTGGCGGGGGCCCCAGCGGGGGGTAAGTGATGGACCTTGCAGGGCGTTGGCCCCTACGTCTGTGAGGGTTGATGTGATGTGCCCGTGGTTAGTCAGGTACGGGCAGTCTCGACGCGGGGGGGCAGCGGAGTTGCTATTGAAGGGTTTTTCAGAGGGTTTCAGGATTCCATTTCAGGGTCCGCAAGCGAAGGGCGGGTCGCGGAATGCTAGTTCAGTCAAAGCGCAAGCCGAGGTCGTGCGGCGGAAGATTGCGGAGGAATGCGCATTGGGAAGGGTAGTGGGGCCCTTTAGCGAGCCCCCGTTCTCTCAGTTCACGGTTTCACAGTTGGGAGTGGTGCCCAAAAAAGAGCCGGGTAAGTTCAGGTTGATACACAACCTATCTTGTCCTCCGGGTGATTCTGTGAATGATCGCATTCCTCGGGAGCAGTGCACGGTGCGTTATGCTTCTTTTGATGCGGCCGTGCTTCTGGTGCGCCAGTGTGGGGCGGGGGCTCTGTTGGCTAAGGTTGACATTGAATCCGCGTTCCGGTTGTTGCCTGTTCATCCTTCGGCATTCCCATTGTTGGGTTTCCATTTTGATTCGTTGTTTTACTTCGATAAGTGCATGCCCATGGGTTGTGCGATATCTTGCGTATACTTCGAAGCTTTCAGTACGTTTTGCATTGGGTGCTGGAGCTGCAGACGGGGGTCGCTACCATAGTGCATTATCTTGATGATTACCTGTTTATCGGGCCGGATCAGGCACGAACCTGCCTTTTTGCGCTTGGCTGGCGACTTTGGCATTCCTATAGCAGCTGCCAAGACCGTGGGGCCGGTTGCTCGTCTTACCTTCTTGGAGATCGAGATTGATACAGAGGGTATGGTATTGCGCTTGCCCGCCCAGAAGATAGAGCGACTCAAGGAGCTTGTGGTGTTCGTGGGATCCTCCTCCAAGATCACGCTTCGGGTTATGCAGTCACTGGTTGGGCACCTCAATTTCGCTTGCAGGGTTCTGCCCATCGGGCGCCCCTTTGCACGGCGGTTGTCGCTGGCCATGGCTGGGGTGCGGCTCCCGCATCATCGGATCAAGGTGTCTGCGGGAATGCAGGAGGACCTGCGAGTGTGGCATGCTTTCTTAACGAATTTCAATGGGTGCTCAGTGCTACAGCTTCCAGAGATTTCAAATCTGGATCTGCACTTGTTTACGGATGCAGCGGCAGTTCCGGTTTCGGGGCGTATTGCCAAGGGGCCTGGTGTGCTGAGCCTTGGCCTGTGGAATGGGTGTAGTCTGGTTTGACCCGTAATATCACCTTTTTGGAGCTTTTTTCCATAGTCGTAGCTTTTTGGGTGTGGCCTGAATGTCTGCAGAATAGGCGGGTAGTGTTCTGGTGCGATAACGCATCGGTGGTCGAGGTCATCAACCGGCATGCTCCCCGGTGCCTGCGAGTAGCTTCCTTGATGAGGGTATTTGTGTTGGCTTGCTTACGATTGAATGTTCCCGCTCGGGCGTGGCATGTGCCGGGCTCCCAGAATTCCATTGCTCATGCTCTGTCCCGTTTTCAGTGGGTGCAGTTTCGGCGATTGGCTCCAGAGGCGGAAGAGTTGGCCTCGCGGGTTCCGGAGCATCTCTGGAAGGTTGGGACCCCGACTTGATGGCCTTGTTGGCTGCGTCAGTGGTGCGCGGCACTTGGGTGCTGTATCGGCGGGGATACTCCCAGGTGAGTCTGTTTTTGGGTGCCATGGGTTGGTCTGGGGGGCGCGTACCGGACGGGTTTGTGGGCCAATTTGTTTTATGGCGAAGAAGGAGGGTTGGGCTCGGTCAGCGGTCGTGTCTGCGCTGGCAGGGTTTTCCTTCTTTTGTAAGGCGGCCGGCTGGGGCAACCCCAGGGTATCCTTCTTGGTTAAGCGCCTATTGACAGGGTGGGCCAGGGCGCATCCTAGGGCATGGGATTGGTGGCTCCCTGTATCCCACGGTCTTTTACTTCAAATATGCGAGGTGCTACCGCGCATCGCGGCATCGCGTTTCAAATCCGTTTTGTTCCATGTGCTTTTTGCAATGGCATTTTTCGGTGCATTCTGGGTGTGCGAGCTTGTGCCCAGGTCCGCGAGGCAGGGCGCTTTTGGCGGATTGTATTTTGAGCATGTCACGGTTGAAGCGTCCCGGGCATGTATTTATATACCGCATTCCAAAACGGACCAGATGGGAAAAGGTGGCTGGGTGGTATTGAGTGCCATCTCCCCCTTGCTATCCTGCCCGGTGCATGCTCTATAGGATTACCTGTGCATGTGGTCGGTGGCGCCGAGCTATTTTTTCATCCGCAAAGATGGCAGGCCGGTAACGCAGTTTCAGTTCACGGCAGTGCTGCGCCTGGCCTTGCGGTTCCTGGGTTATGATGACAGGAGCTACGCATCCCATTCATTCAGGATTGGTGCGGCCACAAGTGCGGCTGCGGCAGGTCTCGATGCACGGGTCATTCAGTGCATCGGGAGGTGGCGCTCAGGAGCGTACGAGGGGTACATTCGCCTGTAGGTCCCCTGCACGGTTTTGGGGCCTTGGGGGTGGGTTTGGCGACAGTGCTCAGTTTGGTGGGGGGGGGGCATCGGGGGGGGGGGGTACTAACCTTTTCCTTCCCATTGCAGAGTTGCCTGCTGGTGGCAGTCCGATTTTCTCCTTTCAGATGGTGCATGCTCCGGAGACTGGTGGATCATCGGTCATTCATTCATCTACTGGGCTGAGCGTCGGGCGGCAGTGCGGCCGCTGGGCCCCCATCTCGTTCTCGAAAATTCAGGAGTCCGGCTGTGTTGGATGGGTCACTGCGGCATGCGATTGTGGCAGCTTCTGGCCTGCGTGCAGGCAAAGATTGGGCAGCAGAAGCGGCCAGTCGGGCTGCTGTTACATTTGGGCGGCAATGACCTGGTTAGCTGGTCATGCTGGCAGATCATCAGAACAGTGCAGAGGGTCATCGGGCTGGTACGGGAGTTGCTCCCGGGCATGGCCATCATATGGACGGACATTATTCCACGCCCTGCGTGCTGGTCTCAGCGGCGCTGATCGCGGGGCTTGGTCAAGATCAACAGGCAGATTGGGCGTTGGGTTCAGCAGACAGGTGGGATTCAGGTGTTACATCCTTGGGCGGATGTTAGTTGCACCGGCTTGTATCGGTTGGATGGGGTTCACCTCACTCCGGTGGGTCAAGACCTGCTGCTGAACGACTGGCAGGAAGCCTTAGAGGGTTGGTGCTGGTCACAGCTTTCTTTGTTGGGGGCGGCACAAGGCTAGTGGTCTACCTTCTGCCGGTGGCAGTAGCGAGCTGGCGCTCGCCGACCCAGCGGGGCATGTTAGGCTGATGCCGCTTTGGATGGGAGTGGCAGTGCTCCTTATGTTGGGAGAGACGTCCCGGCTGGGGTCTCTGCCTGGTGGAAGGCAACTGGAGCCGGCTTTTGCTAATAACATGGCGAGGCGGGTGGTAGGGGGAATGGGGGGAGGATGATGCACCACTTTGCTATAAACGGCTGGTGGGGGGCATCATCCGGAAAAGGGGGGGTGGGGGGGGACATTTGTGGATTTGACAATACTGAGTTGGCCCATGTTGGGCCGGAGTTACAATGTTGTTAATAAAGCTGCGACCAAGCAATTCTTCACTATGATCCGGTGTCTGCGTGTTATGTTCAGATGTGTTGGGTGGGGGGGGGGGGGGGTGGTATGCAGGCATCGAGCAGTTGGGGTGCAGATGCCAGAGGTGTGGGTTGGTTTTGAAGACTTGTTGAGATGTAAGGGACGGGCCTCCGGATACCTCGGTTACTGATCAGTCCAGCAAGACTATAGTGCCCTATACAGCCAAATTTCAGAATGAAAACAGTGGAAGAATAGGAAGCAAACACAGCATAAAGTTTTTAGGGGGGGGGGGGGGGGGGGGAGGGGGAGGGAGGGGGAAAGGAGGAAAGGAAAATGGGAAAGTTATGCTAGGGTTGCCTATACTACAGCACATTTAAGGATCAGTGTACCCCAGTACATCAGCTGGGAAACAATGACTTAGAAACTTCAAGACAATGATGACAATTTGATACTAAGTTTTAATTGTGTTTGAAGTAATTTGAAAGCAGATGCCAAGAGTAGTATAATTATAATCATTTTATGGAGTATGCATATTTCATAATTTCATTCCTTTCTAACATATTCCGAATTTGTGAAACCATTGTTTTATTGCTTTTAAAGAAATAGGGAAGATATATGATTCTTTTATAGATTTCCAAAATGTTGTCTTTTGAGGAAAATTCTTGACTTTTGCCTTGCGAGCACCTTTAGTTACCTCTAATTTCAAGCCTTTATTTTCAGGAGATCCTTGCAAAATATGCTTGCTCCTCGTACTTGCTGGCAATCGTATGCTCTTTAAGTAGGGTCTCTGTAGTGGCCTTTCATATCTCACATTTCTGCTCACTTTTCTGAAGCAAGAATAGTTCTGAGGACTGGAGCTGAACATGAGCGGCTTTGTAAATGTAAAACTGGAACATGTTTGAATTCCCTGATCTACTTTTAAAGTTTTACCATTTGTTTGGTTATCTTCTGTCTGTTGTGATAGCTTTGAAAAGCCACTATTTCTCCCTTGAATTTGGTCCTTTATTGTAGTATAATTACTATTCTCTTTTTTACTTTCATTCTTAGTTTCTCTTTCATCCTCAGCTGGAAATACTGGAGGTGCAGGACTGAATGATCTTGAAGGCTGTGGGGAATATAGGTTTGCTTCAGATTTAACATGGCCAGGATGAATTAAATTGTCTTTGGATTTATATGTTCTATTATGAACTTTCATTTTCAAGGGAACTTTGATTTCTCTATTCCCTATATTTTCAGGTGCTTCAGTGTAAGCACTCTTATGTTGTTTATTTATTAGATATGGAGGATAGAGGTAATGAAAAGACTTTGCAACTGTAGGCAAAAGATAAGACAAACCACTTGAATGCTGATAAGGTGATATGTTTTCTTTGAACTTGCCATATTCAGAAATTTCTGATCCTCCACTTGAAGAAATTTGGTTTTGGGATTGAGCATTAAATATTGCTTTGCTAAATCTTTCATTTGGGAAATTACTGAAAGCACTTGTGTGCTTTCCTGCCTTATTTCCAAAACAGTGAAAGTAATTACAGAAAGATTTCTTTGCATTGGGAAAATAGATGTTAACCTCTGTTTTGAATGAATTAAGTGCATCAGTAATTTCTAATTCATCTTCTACTGGTATTGCGTTTTGCTGTGTTTGTTGGTTGATGAATTCAGATATATTACTTTGCCTCTTTCCAGCATTCCATTTTGATCCTTTCAAATTATATTTCAACTTTTCTCTCAGTTTCCTAGCAATTTCTCTCTTCTCCTGAGTTTGTATAATTTTATACATGTTGATAGATTCTACAACACACATTGGAATTATACCAGAATTCATTACTATTTTCTGCATTAAGTGTACATTAAGTTGGTATTTCTTCTTTTCTTCTTTTCCATATATACTGTTTTTTAGTATTGATGAGAGAAAGGAACACTTTTTTTTTTGTGTGGTATCTGATTTTTCTTGAAACAGCGATGATGAACTTTTTGACTCTTGTTGAAAGTGAGGACCATTTGCTCCTATTTCAGAGCACTTTCTAATTTTGTCTGTCTTGATTTTTGTCATGTTCTGTATACTGTTAAAACAGTGACATCGAGGTACATGATCAACAGATGAACCTTTCACTGGACTTGTTTTCAATATTTTATATCTAGGGAATGCAGGGAACTGTGCAGAAGTATACCTATGTTGTTTTTTGGTATAACATGATTTATCAAAACCATTAGAACCTAACTGTTGATGGCATTTCACTTTCTTGAAATTGCATTCCACACTGTCATTGATATGTTTTTTATTGAATGGTCCATTGTCAATAGGATATACGTCTACATATTTTTCTTGATCAGAGATACACTGAAAATCTTTTGTACTCAGAAGATCATAAACATCTTTGAATAGTGTTCTTCTGATCCTTTGCCCAGCCTTTTTTGCATTAGTTTTACAAGATAGATTTCTAGATTTTTGTACCACAGGAGGTATTCCAAAAATTTCTTCAAGTTGCTTCTTTCTTAAATGAAAATCTAAGGTCATCCATTCTTTTAATTTACAGTCGCACATATTTGATGCTGATGTATTATTTATCACTATACATTTGTCAATAAAAGAATTAAGAACAAGTGGAGTAGAAGGTAGATTGCTTAATGTAACAGACATAGTAACATCAAGTGGCAAATTCAAATAACTCCAGTACTCTGCTTTTTGTTTTAAGTGGGATTCAATGGCAGCCTTGATTTGTGCCAAGTCATTTATATCAGGAAACAGTTTTTTAGGTTGCTTCCTCTGATTGCAAACTTTCACTGTGGGCTTTTTTTTGTTAAAATCACTTTGGGGATCCCATTTTGTTGTGTCCTCAACAGGGTTTGATTCTTTTAATATTGCATCACAAGTTTTAGGGATCATTTCATGTATACTGGGAGAAAGAATTATTTCTTGAGTGCTTTTTAAAATTTCATATTTTATATTCCTATTATCACATAGTTCCAGCTTCATATCATCTAGAGGTGGAACAGGTAGATTAATAACCTGCAAAGACTGCTGGAAAAATAGTGGGATACTCCAGTGTTGTTGTACAATTTTTCTTTTAATATCTTTTTCAAGATTTGTCTTTGTATTTGAATCAAGGTGTGGTAAGCCATTTACAATGGGGATTATACTAAAGTGTGATTTTAACAATTGTTTAAGAGTTTTAAATTTTGGCGGAGATGAGGTCAATTGATTTAATGACTGTTCTATTGCCAGTGGTATTCCCCAACTGTGTTCTAGTTTTTTACATTTGATACAAAATTCTATCTTCTGAATATCTCCAGAAATAGGGGAAACCTTATTTACTGTTGGCACAAATGAAGCTCTGTTGAATTTTAAATTCTGAGGATGACCTAAAATGGTCATCTTCTGTACAGACCAAACACATACAGGAAGAAGTCTCCAGAGAAACAACAAATGTTTGTGTTTTATGTTAAAGACGATGTGGTTCAGGGGCTCTTGTTCTATGAATGGCAAACATTTAATTCTAGCTCTTCTAGATTTTTCTCCAGGATAAAACAGTTTAGGAAATGTATATCTTTTTCCTGAATACACAGATTTGTTAGAATTCTGCACCAGGATTGGTTTAGTGTCTGTTTTTATTTCCAAACTTTTTATTACCAAATGTATGTACAATTTGTCTTTTTCCTCTGGTTCTTTCCAGTAAATTTTGCAGATGTGGTTTGGTTCTGATCTGTTACCTAAATGTGTCACTGTCTTATTTTTAAATAAGTCCAATAATGTCATGTCTTTTATTTCATGAAAGGAAGGAACAATTTTAAACTCATTGCTTGTATCAGCTTGAGAAAATATGATATGTTTTGGTGGAAGAAGCATAAATTTGCTTAATGAATCTTGCACTCTTTTGGGAAGCTTCAACTTTTTATGTAATATTACTTTCTTTTGGTGTAGCTCAAGGTATTGTTTTATTTCTTTTCCAATAAATAGTCGTTTACTTACATTGACAAGCACCTGTATTGGTAAATATTGACTATCTCTAAATTTAACTGATGGAGAAGGAGACATAAATGAATTCAAGGATTCTTGTATCTTCCTTGGAAAGCCCCACTGGTCTTGAAGTTCTTTCTCTTTAATATGCCATTCCAGGTGTTCTTTGTACTTTTCCATTTGCATTTGACATTCTGAATTTCCTATGACTGCTTGTGCCATGAATAGGGTATCTGTCTCAGTGAGCTTATTCATATTTCTATTGTTAATTATTGGGTGCATCGGTGCTATTGGAATCATTTTCCTTAGAGTTGTCATATAGATACATGGAAGCCCCCATTGGAAGGCAAGGTATTTATGATATATGTTCATGTTTAAATTATTCACAAGGTATGATTGCATAAATAGGAAAACTTGAGTTTTCTTCTTTGGGATCAAATCTTTAGGATGGATTATTTTTGGTAAGTTGCTTCTCCTGTAAGGATATTTTGTTTTGTATTGTTGATTAGCCTCTACAGGTGTTATCTCTCTAATGATTTCAAGATACTTCTTTGTAAAATGCTTATATAATATGTCCCTATCTTCATATGATACTTGGATGATAGAGGGCTGCATTATTTTTGTTAATTTTGAACATTCTATTGCAGGTGGTCCACCTGTATATAATTGTGCCTTGGTCTGTAGCAATAAGGCATGTGAGAATCTCTTGACTTTAACCTGTTGAGAGGTCTTAGTCAGATCCTTAATGCTTTCAGAGCAAAAATATGACTTATGCTTAGGCAGTATCTGAGGTATAACTTGAATTAATGATTTTTCTACCTGGCGCATTCCACATTTCCTTTCTGCTATCATACTTTTTAAATGAGATTCAAACTGATGATGCATCTTGCCCGAGATGAAACACAACTGGTCAATGAACATGATCACAATTATTTGTGAGTATACACCATAATTTTGTTTTATTGGTTTTGGTGCTGGTGGCATAAATGCAGTCAGAAATATACCTGACTTTACTGGCAAACCCCAACCATATTGTAATATTTTTTTTTGAATGTGCCATTCCAAATGGTTTCTGACATATCTTTGTATGAATGATGTATCTGTGTCAGTGATTTCAATGGCACTTCTATGTACATTGAGCAGAGGAAAATGTGGGCTTCTAGGAATCATTGCTTCTAAAGACGTCCTATAAAACGAAAGAAGTCCCCACATAAACCTGAGGTATTTATGCATTATGTTCATATCCAAAAAAGGTATTACATAGGATTCCACAAATGAAAAAAACGTGTTTCTTACTCTTAAAATATTCTTACCAGGATTCATCCACTTTGGCAATATTTTCTTTTTCATAGGATAAGCTATTTTATAGGATTTTGTAACCAGTGCAGATGCTGTTGCTATTTTAATATCAAGAGATTTTTTGGTGAAATGTAAATATATGTTATCCTCTTCACAGATCTGAAAATGAGGTTTAATTAGTTTTTTAGTAATTCCCAAGTAAACTGCTCTGGTTTCAGCTTGCACGTATGTATCAAAAGTCATGGAATCTAAATTATATTGTTCTTTGTTTCTGCATATGATCCTACCTTGTAAAATCTTTTTTTCTTCTGTTTGAATAAATTCCTGTTGTATTGAGGGTACAAAGAGCATAACTTGATTGAGACGTTCAGTTACTTTTTTAGGAACTCCCCATTTTTTCTGAATTTTTATTTTTTTTATGTGAATTTCTAGGTCTTGAATACATCTTTCACTGAGAAATGTTATTTGATTGAGAAGGTTTACTACTACTATTTTTTGCTGGGTATTATTCTTTAGTCTAAATAATTTTAATGGAGCAGACATGACTGCACTCATCTGTAGCTGTGGTGGCAAAGTCAACTGGTGTACCAATTCCTTCTGTTTAATATGTAGTTCTAGAATTCCTCTGACTTTATGTGGAATTAAAGATGTATCCATATATGTGACTCCAGCTATAGTTACAATAAGGGAAGCTATTGTCCATAGTTTAGAGACTTTACGAACCATTTTTGCCAAAGACATTTTATAGGTATTTGTGATTCCCAAGAGAAACAAAAGGTATTTCTGTTTTATGTTTAGGTTTATCTGATTAATAGTTTTTTCTTCCATATGTAGAATTTGTTCATGTCTTGGTAGTCTAAATCTGTCCTTTTGGTTAAGTCTTAATAGTGCATTTTTTCTTTGATCTAGCTTAGCTTTATCATGGGACGTTTCTGCATTCTTTAGTGCAAAATTGATTTTAATTTCAATAACTTTCCTAGAAAGGTGATATTCTAGCAGGTATTTTGTTTGTAATGGGATACTATTTTCTTCATGGCTAGTGTTTCTAGAGAAGTAATGCAACTTTGGGGGCATTACTTCATTGCTTTCTTTTCTAATAACTGGTGGAAAAGTACACCTGTTAGAAAGACATTTGTATTTTTCAGAAAATTCAAGTGTTCCTAATGGATTTTGGCTTTGTATATGTGTAAATCCATGTTTTGAATATATCTTCCTCTGTGCATATGTTTTCAGGGGAGGTAGTAGGAGACAAAGTGGAACAAACGTTAGCCTAGGTGTACAATTGTTATGTTGTGATATCATTTTCTCTAAACATATTTCCAATTTATTAATGCAATCTCCATTTATAATAGGCACATTAGTTTGCATAATATTTACTGCAATAGGACACATATTTTTGTGAGGTATTTGAAATGGTGTCATTCTGGGGGACATCTGATGATAGTATGAAATATTTTGTTTAAGAATGAATTCAAGATTGCTGATCTGATCCAGACTGAGTACTGGAGTGTCAACCTCTGCTATTATCAAATCCTTAAATGGTTCTTTATTTTTCAGTAAAGGTGATATAGATTTTAAGACTTGTGAAGGATTTTTTCCACTTGGTAACCCCAAGTGTATTTGAAGAAATCTTTTTGCTGCATTCATTTCTAAAGCGTTTACTGCATCACTTGTCACTGCAGGCGCATCAACATATAAATTGTATATTTGAGTTAGGTACTGTTTTTCTTTGAATTTCTTTTGTTGATTTATAGCATCTTTTATTACTTGGGTTATTACTTGGGATTCCACTATTGCTGGTGGGTATCCATACACTGGATAAAGTGTTCTTCTTTTCAGGAGTGCCTCTAAATTCTGGATTCTGTATAGTTTCTCCTCAGCCATAAAGTTTCGATCAGAGGGAGCATAGACATTGGATAATGTAGAATAAATCTTGAATTGGTTTGTTTCAAATTGGTTTGGTGTCAATGTGTCCAGTGCTGAAGAGTTTATAACTGATTGTGGTACAAGTCTTGATTGCTTGATTGTTTTTGTTTTTGATTTATTTATAAATAGATTTGAGCTACCTAATCGAGATAACAGAGAGCCATATGATGATTTTGTTTTCCTTGAGGTAGAAGAATCTAAGTGATGGTTTCCAGAATTAGAACTGCATGTTCTGGTCTCTGATTCTTGGAAAGATAGATAGTCTTTCACATAAAAAGTTTCAATATCTGACCCCTCATCTGAAATAAGGTTAAAAATCTCTGAAAGAAGGGAAGAATATGAAGGGCTGGAAGTACTCAACAGTCCTGTTCTTAAAATGATGTCATTTGAAATGTCTTGATCTGAATGATTCACAAAGTTCATTGTAAAAGAAGGAATAAATAATGAGGAAATTGATGTAGAATTGTCCTGCAAGATTGAGTTAGATAAATTAATGGCTTATATTTGAGCCTGAGTGTTGACTGCAGGATTTTATTTTAGTGGATAATATCTGCAAAGAATCTTTTATTTTATAAATGCACCATATCTTGAAATTCTACACCCGTAGTACTGAAATTGTTTGAACTTTCCTTGTTAAAGTTTCCAGAACTAGTGGTTGATGGAGAAACATCTTGGCTTGTCACATGAATTCCAGAATTGCTGCAAAATAAAAAATTACATTATGCATTGCTTGTTTTAATACTTTTTTGTTAAATATCAAGAATCAAATATACTAAAGACATTTTCATTTTGGGAGTAATTTTCAAATTGCATTGGGAGAAAAGCACACATACTTTTTACCCACAAACTTTCCTCCAGTTCTCAGTGAAAGAACACACGGTCATTTGCATCTGCTTTTTCTGCAGATAGAATTCTGCTGATCTACTTTTTCCTCCTCTCAGTGTGGCTAAAAGTATGCATAATGGGGGTGATTTTATAAGGGGGCTATGGAAACATCCATGGCCTCTACTCATCCAAATCTGGATTTTCTGAGACTTGCACATGCGCATGGGCACTTCCACATGTGCTTTGGTCAGGTACCATTCTATAAGCATGTGCAGAAGTACCTTCTATTCCATTTTCAACCTGGGGTGTGCATGGGGGTGTGATGTGAGCAGCATGTACTGTAGGTATGGCCTTGAGGGATGCATGTACATTACAGAATGCTATGACATACGTGCATTTGTATGCCGATCTTGGTGCTGCTGGCTATGTCTGCTGTAAGGCAGGTATAATTGACATACCTAATGTAAGGTACATCAGTACGCAGGTATTTTATAAAGTGAGACATGCATATTCCCTAATGCACCAGCTACACTGGAGGTTATAAAATTTCCTCATTGTGGAACAACACAAACTTTTAGGAGCATTGATGAGGAGCAATTTTTAATCAGCTGATTAACCCAAATAAATCATTTTTTACCTGCATAAATTACTTTGAAAATTGAATTTCACTTCTCTATTGGAAAGATTATCAGGAATAATGGAAACAAGTAGAAGCAGGGGCGGTCCATGGGTGGTGCAGGGCCATGTGCAGAGACTCATTTGCATATCCACTGGACCTCATTTGCATTAATGTAATTTATCTTATTTTAAAATGTATATGTTGCCATCTAAATGTTTAGGCAGTTTTCAAAGGAGTCCTTCAAAAGCCTCTCTTTTGTCCTGGCAATGACTTAGGGGCATGTTTACTAAATATTAATGTGCGTTAAGTGCTATTGCGCCAATAGAAATAAATGGGTGTTCCTGCACTTAGCGCGTATTAACATTTGTAAATGCGCATTAACTTTTAAACCTGCCTCTTAATGAGTGTCTGAATACCATTTGCATGGGCAGTGGGGATAAAGAAAGATTACCAGATTTCTACATTACTATACTCCAGTGCCTACTGCCAGGAAGTACTATCAACCCTGCTCATTTAGAACCCATAGTAAACCTGCCGTATCATAATAGCACTCACAAAGCACCAAACCCTACCCATCAAAAGGCAACACTGCAAATATTAAACCAATACATCTCAGAGAATACCAATACATCTACTGGGGAAAGAGAAATGAAACAGGCTGCAGGGCCATGGTCCTGGGGGCCGATGGTAACCGGGGGCCTGGCACCTGTTGGCCTGAAGAGGGAGGGGGAGGGGAAAAGGGTCAATAATTCAAATCGCCCTGCATGGTGATGTGGGGTGATTTGATTGGCAGCTGGAGAATCGTTGGGGGGGGGGGCTGGGCAGACTGGGCCACAAGGCCCTGCTGGCCCAGTCCCATCCTGTACATCTGAGAAGACGGGTAGTGGACAGTGCCATTCTCACCCCCCCCCCCCCGCCAAGGACTGGGAGTGTGGCGGGGCATGCTTGTTGCAGCTGGCAGAGGCGAGGTCCTGAGCCAATGGACGTTGTGTCAGCAGGGCCTAACGGCCGGTATTAAGGAGATAGGGAGCTCAGCTCTTGGAGAGGGGGAGGGCAGAGATCTTGGTGGGGGATTCTCGCCCGGTCTGTGGGAGAGAGGGGTCAGTCTTTGCTAATAATATGGCGAGGTTGGCGGGGGGAGGGGGGGAGGGGGGGAGTGGAGGACACACCATTTACTAATAATATGGCTGGTGGGGGGCATCCTCCGGTAAGGAATTAGGTTTGAATATGGTTACTGTATTGAGCTGTTGGCTCGGGTCTGGTTCAAGCTGAAGTGTATTAATAAAGCTGCAATCATGTTTTGTACCAGGTATGCGAGTGTGTTTTTGTTTGTGGGCAAAAGGAGAAAATGGGACAAAAGTGGGTGACTAAAGAAAAGGGGAGGGGAATCTTCTGATAGACCAGGTGTCCGGGATACCCAGGTTACAATTGGGACTGTCACATAGAAACTACATGAACATAATATTGCAGCTCGGTTACACATGCAAAACATAGACCATTGATCCTGATGATCAATGTATCCCATATGTAACCAAACTTGCTTCCTATTGCTTGTTAATTTTTGTTGGACTAAACTGAAAGCCATCATTAACTATAGTCCATTTTATTATAAAGCTGTAAAAACTGAAGAACTTTCTATCAACTTCATGTTCATCATATTCCTGGCATTTCACCAAATTGATATAAAGTCAATCTGAATATTTTTCTTGTAATAACATAAACTGAAACATATCTTATCCAACTGATCTCTTGCCAACAACAATCTCTGTAATCTCAAGAGAAAATTCAAAGCTCTCAGTCACCAATTCCAGCACCACCACACAAACTAACACCATAACTGTATCAAACAACTACTTCTTACTTGTATACAGAGCATCCTATAGCAACCCATCAGACCTCATTACCATTCTTGAAGCTACCTGCTCCACCCTGACAAGGCATCAACCCTTAATAATTCTTGGAGATTTCAACCTTGCATCTGCATCTAGCTCACACTCAAATGCATTCCTCGAAGCAGTGGAAACTCTGGGCTTCATTCAAATACTCACAAAACCCACACACATGAAAAGAAACAAACTCAATCTACTTTTCATGTCAGCAAACTACTTGAACGATCCACAACAAACACCCCACACAATCCTTCCAGTACCATGGTTGGACCACTCAATCATACTCTTTCTCATACAAGTCACCAACAAGCAAACAACGCAGACCTTTTCACAAACCACATATAGGAGATTCCAAGAATTTAATGGTGAGCAGTTCCTCAATACAATCACTCCTCAGCTAAACACCATCAAAGCCACAAAGACAAACCTTGAAGACTTAATTCAAGGCTGGAATGACACACTTTCTGCAGCAGCCATAGCACCTCAAATGTAAGGCCAGAGCTCCCTGATTTTCCACCACCCCGCAGAAGCAAAAGACCAAGCTACAGAAAATCGAACGCAAATGGAGAAGATCAAAGAACATAGAACTCCAAACCTTATATACAGAAAAGAGAAAACTACAATGCAGAAACACTCAAATGGAAAAAAGAGTATTATACAAACCTTCTTAACAGATCACTAAACAAACCAATAGAACACTTTTTTTCAATAGCAAAATCCCTCATAAAAGGATCAAGAACAAATATGCTCCCAAAGGATTGCCACTCACCTCCTCACAAAACAACTGAACAGTCTTCCAGCACCTCACTGCTCAGACGCACCCAGTTACAAACTAACAACTCAAATACTATGGACCAAATTCCAGCTCCCATCTATGAAGAACATTGAAGATATGATCCAAAACCTAAATACAACCACATATAAAAAACACAACAAAATCAATCTACCACAAGATAAGGACTCTTCGTCACTTACGACCACTGCTTGAGTATACAGACTTCCGAACAATCTACCAAGCTTTGGTGTTGCCCCACATCGATTTTGCAAACGCAATCCTATATGGTCTCCCACAAGCAACCCTAAACCCTCTTCAACTGGCAATGAACACAGCAGCCAGGGTGCTAGAAGGAATATCGAAGACCGACCACATCACACCAATCCTGAAAAGGCTCCACTGGTTACCTCTCCAAGCTAGAACCCTATATAAGAATATCATCATGACCTTCAAAGCCCTAAACAATCAGTCCCCCATAACCATCACCGAATTGATACATACCTCAGCTCCGATTAGAAGTAGAAGATCCGTAGCAGTAAACACTTTAACAGTCCCGAAAGAATCAACAAGATGCAAAAAGTCAACAACCAACAGAGCCTTCTGCTTCTATGCCCCGAAAGCCTGGAACTCCCTCCTCCCCCGACATCAGAGCTATTACAGACCTAACCCAACTTAGAAAAGCCCTAAAACATCACCTATTCACCAGATACTTCCCTGCTTAGTCCTGACAAGAAATTACCCTCATGATGTATATAATGTAAATACGTATTGTATAACTCTTGTTAATGTACCCTGTTATCCAAGTTTCCAATCCCTGTTCAAATGTAAATGCATCTCAGTGACCCTGAAATGCAAATGTTATGTTTTGATGTAAACCGCACTGATGTCAATAGCGCGGTATAAAAGAAATACGAAATAAATAAATAAATCTCCCCTGGGCCCCTGCCCTGTAATGTGGGTAAAACACTCCAGACATAATCTCAGCTCTTATCTTAAAGATATAGTATATACCTCCCTGTCCTCAGGTATAATGCCCACCCTAATAAAACAACCTCTATCTGACCCATCCTGAAGAAACCAGACCTGGATCCTACATCCCCAAGTTCATACAGACCGATTTCAAGCATCCCATTTATAATGAAGCTAATTGAAAAGATTGTTCCCGCACAACTCGAAGACCACTTGACAGAACATGTGCCCTTGACCCCCATCAACACGGGTTCAGACAACAACACAGGGTTGAAACCCTCCTTACCTCTCTACTAGATACTCTCCTCACCTCCTCAAAAGACGCCAGCAAGAGCTTCATTCTTATATTCCTTGATCTTACCTCTGCATTTGACTCTATAGCACACCACTAACTGCTGCAGAGACTCTCAGAAATTGGCATCCAAGATATCAGGTTCCAATCCTACCTTGAATCCCATAAACAGCAAGTAAGATGTGGGTCCAAATCATCTAACCCCCTTCACCCAACAAACTGGAGTACCTGAAGACTCAAGCCTCTCAGTCGTCCTCTTTAATATATTTATCCAACCACTATGTCAAATATTTAAGGCCCACAAGATACAATACAAGATCTATGCTGATGATGTAATGCTCTTCACCCCGATCAATCCCCTCCTTCCAGAGCTCTCAAACCTGCAATCAGAGTTAAAACAGAAACAAAATACCTAGGAGTCACTATTGAGCAACAACTGAGTTTCCAGTCACACATAAAAAGAACAACCTCTGCTGTCTATTACAAACTATGAACTCTAAAACACCTCCGCCCCCTCCTCTCCATAGCATTGTTTCGGACGGTCTGCTAAGCCATGATCACTTCAATATTAGATTATTCAAACATCATCTACCATGGTCTCCCAAAAACTACTCTTTGCCCTTTACAGATGGCACAGAACACAACGGTGCAAATAATCTACAGAGCCCCTCGCCGAGCCCATATAACTCCTATACTGATCCAGCTACACTGGCTTCCCGTCACAGCCAGAATCAAGTTCAACAAAAACAACCTAATACTGTGAAAAAATTCAACACCCAGAAAAACATTCACCGGTGTAGTCCCCAAAGATAGTATACACTTTTTGTCGGAGCATACCGAGGGAGGAATGAACAGAGTATCATCCACACCAGTTGGTGCAAAAAGTGTATACTATCTTTGGGGACTACACCGGTGAATGTTTTTCAGAATCAAGTTCAAGGCATTTACAACAATTTTCAAAATACTTCACAATGAATCAGCCAACAACCTCCAGACCCTGCTCTCAAAGCCTCCAAACGAAAGGTCAAGAAGAAATAATTCCATCAACCTCCTTGCAATCCCCCCTTAGAAGCTAAAGAGTAAGCAATCTATATGCAAACGTGCACTATCATTATTTGCACCCACACTCTGGAACTCTCTGCCATCAAAGCTATGAGTATTCCACACTTTAAGAAAAGTGGAAGGAAGTCCAAAAAACTGCCAGCATGGTTTAAAGGTGAGGTCAGAGAGGCTGTTGTTGCCAAAAAAGCATCTTTCAGGAAATGGAAAAAAGAGCCAAACGACGAAACCTGGAAACAGCACAAGCATTGGCAAGTCAAATGCAAGGCATTGATAAGGCAGGCAAAGGGAGAATTTGAGAAGAAGCTTGCTGCGGAAGCAAAAACGCGAAGTAAAGACCTTTTCAAGTACATTCGTAGCAAAAAACCTGTGAGAGAGTCAGTTGGTCCATTAGATGATAAAGGGGTTAAAGGAGCACTAAGAGGCGACAAGGCGATAGCGGAGAGACTGAATGAATTCTTTGCTTCGGTCTTTACTGAGGAAGATGTAGGGATGTTACCCATGACTGAAATGGTATTTAAAGGTGCAGAAGAATTGAAGGAAATATCGATACATCGGGAAGATGTATTACAACTATTAGATAAACTGAAGAGTAGCAAATCACCTGGGCTGGATGGTATACATCCAAGGGTTTTGAAAGAACTGAAATATGAGATTGCAGACCTGCTATTAGTAATCTGTGAACTATCATTAAAATCATCTCTAATACCTGAAGATTGGAGGATCGCCAATGTAACACCAATTTTTAAAAAGGGTTCCAGGGGTGATCCGGGAAACTACAGACCGGTGAGCCTGACGTCAGTACCGGGAAAAATGGTAGAAACCATCATAAAGAATAAAATTACTCAGCATGTAGATAGTCATGACCTAATGGGAGACAGCCAACATGGCTTTAGACAAGGAAGATCTTGTCTTACTAATCTGTTATGTTTTTTTGAAGGAGTGAATAATCAGGTGGACAAAGGTGAGTCGGTTGATATTGTGTATCTGGACTTTCAGAAAGCCTTTGACAAGGTCCCTCATGAGAGACTTTTGGCAAAACTAAAGAGTCATGGGGTAGGAGGCAGTGTACTATTGTGGATCAGGAACTGGTTAAAAGATAGAAAGCAGAGGGTAGGGCTAAATGGCCAATTTTCCCAATGGAGAAAGGTGAATAGTGGTGTACCCCAGGGATCTGTGCTGGGTCCGCTGCTTTTTGACATATTCATAAATGACCTGGAAAGTGGAATAACGAGTGAGGTTATCAAATTTGCAGATGACACAAAACTATTTAAAGTTGTTAAAACCCAAGAGGATTGTGGAAAATTGCAAGAGGATCTTGATAAATTGGAAGACTGGGCATCAAAATGGCAGATGAAATTTAATGTGGACAAGTGCAAGGTTATGCACCTAGGGAAGAACAACCCAAACTATGGTTACACGATGCAAGGTTCCACATTAGGAACTACCACCCAGGAAAAAGATTTAGGCGTCATTGTGGATATCATGTTAAAACCCTCGGCCCAGTGTGCAGCAGCTGCCAAGAGAGCAAATAGAATGCTAGGTATGATAAGGAAAGGAATGGAAAATAAAACAAAAGATATTATAATGCCTCTATATCGTTCCATGGTGACACTGCTCCTTGAATATTGTGTGCAATTCTGGTCGCCGTATCTTAAAAAGGATATAGCGATTTTAGAAAAGGTTCAGAGAAGAGCCACCAAAATGGTAAAGGGGATGGAAGGATACTCCTATGAAGAAAGGCTAAAAAGGTTAGGGCTCTTTAACCTGGAAAAGAGACGGCTGAGGGGAGATATGATAGAAGTCTATAAATTAATGAACGGAGTGGAACTGGTAAACGTAGATCGATTGTTTACCTTATCAGAATATAGAAAGACTAGGGGACATGCAATGAAGCTACAGGGTAAACTATTCAAGACTAATAAAAGAAAATATTTTTTCACTCAACGTGTAATCAAACTCTGGAATTTATTACCGGAGGATGTAGTAAAGGCTGTTAGTGTAGCTGGGTTTAAAAAAGGTTTGGACAAGTTCCTGGAGGAAAGGTCCATAAACCATTATTAAGAAGGGACCCAGGATATCAATGCTTGAACCAATACAAGCATTGTGGAACCTGTGTCCCTTGGGGAAACTGCTAGGTACATATGACCTAGATTGGCCACTGTTGGAAGCAGAATACTGGGCTTGATGGACCTTGGTCTGACCCAGTATGGCATATCTTATGTTCTTATGCATTGAAACAAAAAGAATTAAAAAAAAAACACTTAAGACGCTCATCTTCCTTGAATTCGGTACCTGGGAGTTACACTGGATCAAAACCTTGACATGAAGGCTCACATAGCTAACACTGTAAGAGCAATCTATTACAAGATCCGTTCACTAAGACATCTACGCCCCTTGCTTGAACCTGAAGATTTTCGGACAATTTACCAGGCGCTGATCATACCACATTTTGATTACGCCAATGCTATATTACAAGGTCTCCCCCAATCCACCTTGAACCCCTTACAGCTTGCTATGAATAGTGCAGCGAGGGTTCTCCATGGTTCATCTAAGAGAGACCATGTGACGCCCCTTCTAAAGCAGTTACACTGGCTTCCTATACAAGCCAGGATCTTCTTCAAGACAGTGCTGCTGACATTCAAAGCTGTCAATAATCTCTCCTCCTCTTCACTAACTGAACTTATCCAAACAGCAGCCCCCAATAGACCAAGAAGATTCACAGCGATAAATATGCTAACAATGCCGAGTGAATTAACAAGAACTATGAATATTATTATTCAGTCTTAATATGCTGTAAAAAGGTTGAGAACAATATATACTGTTTATATACTGTTCTACTGTATATACTGTTCTACTGTTAATATGATTAGTCCTATGTTACCTTGTTCTACTGTTAGAATGTTTAGTTCTATGTACAGCTAAGGCACACACAGCGCCGCTAAATCTTTGTTAAATGTAAACCGCCTTGAATGGTAGAAAGGCAGTATCAAAAACAAGTTTAAATAAATAAATTCAAAATAAAATAGTAATTTTCTACTTTTTAGTGTGGGTATTTTTATGTCACAACTGCCCCAGTCGCTTTCTTCTGTTTTCTTTGTGTCTTCTGCTAACTTGCCATTGTCTGCTGTCTATTTGTCCTTTCTTCTCTCTTCTAGTTTTTCCATTCTCTCTTTACATCTGCTCCAGCATACTGATCTTTCCCCTTTTCCTCTTTCATCCATTTCTTTCTTTATTTCTTTTTCATCCCTCCATCCTCAATCCCCACTTACTCTCCCAATACCCGGCTAATTGTAGATTTTTCTTCCCTCCCAACAAAATATATTTTCCCCTATCCATCCTCACTCCCCCAGCCCCATCCCCTTCTACATAAGAACATAAAATATGCCATACTGGGTCAGACCAAGGTCCATCAAGCCCAGTATCCTGTTTCCAACAGTGGCCAATCTAGGTCATACATACCTAGCAGTTTCCCCAAAAGACACAGGTTCCTCAATGCTTGTACTGGGTCAAGCATTGATATCCTGGGTCCCTTTTTAATAATGGTTTATGGACCTTTCCTCCAGGAACTTGTCCAAACCTTTTTTAAACCCAGCTAAACTAACAGCCTTTACTACATCCTCCAGTAACAAATTCCAGAGTTTGATTACACGTTGAGTGAAAAAATATTTTTTCTTATTAGTCTTAAATAGTTTACCCTGTAGCTTCATTGCATGTCCCATAGTCTTTCTATATTCTGATAACGTAAACAATCGATCTACGTTTACCCGTTCCACTCCGTTCATTAATTTATAGACGTATGTCATATCTCCCCTCAGCTGTCTCTTTTCTAGGTTAAAGAGCCCTAACCTTTTTAGCCTTTCTTCATAGGCGTATCCTTCCATCCCCTTTACCATTTTGGTGGCTATTCTCTGAACCTTTTCTAATAACGCTATATCTTTTTTAAGATACAGCGACCAGAATTGCACACAATATTCAAGGTGTGGTCTCACCACAGAATGATATAGAGGCATTATAATATCCTTTGTTTTATTTTCCATTCCTTTCCTTATGATACCTAGCATTCTATTTGCTCTCTTGGCCGCTGCTGCACACTGGGCGGAGGGTTTTAACATGTTATCCACAATGACGCCTAAATCTTTTTCCTGGCTGATGGTTCCTAATGTGGAACCTTGCATCGTGTAACCATAGTTTGGGTTGTTCTTCCCTAGGTTCATAACTTTGCACTTGTCCACATTAAATTTCATCTGCCATTTTGATGCCCAGTCTTCCAATTTATCAAGATCCTCTTGCAATTTTCCACAATCCTCTTGGGTTTTAACAACTTTAAATAGTTTTGTGTCATCTGCAAATTTGATAACCTCACTCGTTATTCCCTTTTCCAGGTCATTTATGAATATGTCAAAAAGCAGCGGTCCCAGCACAGATCCCTGGGGTACACCACTATTCACCTAGGCCATTTAGCCCTACCCTCTGCTTTCTATTTTTTAACCAGTTCCTGATCCACAAACTGCTAGGTACGTATGACCTATGACGTATGGCATATCTTATGTTCTTATGTTCTTATAGTACACTGCCTACTATCACATGACTCTTTAGTTTTGCCAAAAGTCTCTGATGAGGGGCCTTGTCAAAGGCTTTCTGAAAGTCCAAATACACTATATCAACCGACTCACCTTTGTCTACCTGTTTATTCACACCTTCAAAAAAACATAACAGATTAGTAAGACAAGATCTTCCTTGTCTAAAGCCATGTTGGCTGTCTCCCATTAAGCCATGACTATCTACATGTTTAGCAATTTTATTCTTTATGATGGTTTCTACCATTTTTCCCGGTACTGACATCAGGCTCACCGGTCTGTTGTTTCCTGGATCACCCCTGGAACCCTTTTTAAAAATTGGCGTTACGTTCGCCATCCTCCAATCTTCAGGTATTACGGATGATTTTAATGATAGTTCACAGATTACTAATAGCAGGTCTGCAATCTCATATTTCAGTTCTTTCAATACCCTTGGATGTATATCATCTGGTCCAGGTGATTTGCTACTCTTCAGTTTATCAAATAGTTGTAATACATTTTCCCGATGTATCGATATTTCCTTCAATTCCTCCATACCTTTAAATACCACTTCAGTCATGACCCCAGACGTACAGTCAGATTACTACATCTTCCTCAGTAAAGACCGAAGCAAAGAATTCATTCAGTCTCTCCGCTATCGCATTGTCGCCTCTTAGTGCCCCTTTCACCCCTTTATCATCTAATCTGGATCAACTGACTCTCACAGGGATTTTGCTACGAATGCACATGAAAAAGTCTTTATTACGCATTATTGCTTCCGCAGCAAGCTTCTTCTCAAATTCTCCCTTTCCCTGCCTTGTCAATGTCTTGAATTTAACTTGCCGGTGCTTGTGCTGTTTCCAGTTTTCGTCATTTGGGTCTTTTTTCCATTTCCTGAAAGATGCTTTTTTGGCAACAATAGTCTCTCTGACCTCACCTTTAAACCATGTTGGCAGTTTTTTGGACTTCCTTCCACCTTTCTTAAAGCATGGAATACAGCTCGTCTGGGCTTCCAAGATAGTATTTTTCAACTTGATGTAAGTCTTTAACCTTTGCAACTGCTCCTTTTAGTATTTTCTTAACTATTTTCCTCATTTTATCATAGTCTCCCTTTCAAAAATTAAAAGGTAGTTCGGTAGATTTCCTTACCATCCCTCCTCCCCTAAAATCAAACACGATCATGCTATGATCACTATTGCCAAGTGGCCCCAACACCCTTATCTCTTGCACCAAATATGGTGTTCCACTAAGTACTAGGTCCAATATGGCTTCCCCTCTGGTTGATTCATGAACCAGCTGCTCCAAGAAGCAGTCATTTATTTTATCTAGGAAGTTTATCTCCCTAGCATTTCCTGCCGTGACACTGACCCACTGGGGTAGTTGAAATCACCCATTATTATTACTGTGCTGTAACTTTTGTTAGCTTCCTTGATTTCTTTGAGCATTTCATCATCCATTTGTTCATTCTGGCCAGGCGGTCGATAGTACACCCCCACTGCCATCGCTTTCCCCTTTTTACATGGAATTTCAATCCATAGAGATTCTACAGCAAATTTTGTTTCCTGCAAAACTTTAATCCTTTCTGACTCAATGCCCTCTCTAACATAGCGCGCAACCCCTCCACCAATTTGATCAGCTCTATCATCATGATATAGTTTGTACCTAGGTATCACAGTATCTCACTGGTTGTCCTCCTTCCACCATGTCTCTGAGATTCTAATCATATCTAACGTCTTATTTAGTGCTATATATTCTAACTCTCCCATCTTATTTTTCAGACTTCTAGCATTTGCATACAAGCATTTTAGAGACTGCATTTTATTCATATTCATTTGGCTATTGGTAGGCATGGGTAATTTGGAATCTTTAAGTCTTCTAGTCCACTCCCATCAGCTCCCTTCTAGTTCCAGCCCCACCCAGCATCCGCTCCCTTCTAGTTCTATTCTCCCATCCCCCCGTAAAAGTCCATTTTCAGTCCTAGCCCTCCGATCAGTCAATTTCCAGTCCATGCCCCCTCAATTAGCCCATTTTCAGTCCTATCCTAGCCCCCCAATCAACCCATTTCCAGTCCTAGCCCCCATCATTCAATTTCCAGTCCAAGCCCCCTCAGTCAGCTGATTTCCAGTCCTAGCCCCCCCATCAACCCTTTCCAGTCGTATACTAGCCGCCCCATAATCCCTTTCCAGTCCTAGCCTGCAAGCAGCCATTTCCAGTCCTATCCTAGCCCCCTCATTAGAACATTTCTAATCCAAGCCCCCCCAATCAGCCCATTTCCAGTCCTAGCCCCTCCCGAAGAGTCCCGCACCTGTCTGACCACTTTCAGAGGGAGCCGGGGAGGCCTGAAGCCCTGACTCACCTCTGCACAGCCGCTGAAGTGCAGAGTGGCATTTCCTTCACTGTGGCAGCTGTGCAGAGGTGAGTCAGGGCCTCGGGCCTCCCCGGCCTCCTCTGAAGCTGGCCCGGCAAACGATAGGGAACAACAGCATGTGTGGGATGAAGGTAGTACGGGGCCCCCTGAAGCAAAATATGTAATAGGCTCAGAAATGATTATGGAGCATCACATAAAATAAATCAGCAGTCTAACATTAATAGAATCATATAATCGATGTCTCGTAAGTCCTTATTAATAAAGCAAAGGTAAACCGAAGAATGACTAAATAAGTAATTATAGGTGTCAGTTTTCAGCTAGTATGGCCACTGTATTAAGTTAAGTGCTGGCACTGGCACTTAATACTTATATTCATTACTTCTGTATGTATGATTAGCAGCATTGAATATACATTCAAATAGCAAATTAAATTTAATGTGGACAAGTGCAAAGTTATGCACGTAGGAAAGAACATGTAAACTATGCAAGGTTCATATTAGGAACCATTACCCAGGAAAAAGATGTAGGCGCCATCGTGGATAACACATTGAAACCCTCCGTCCAGTGTGCAGAGGCAGTCAAGAAGGCAAATGGAATGCTAGGAATCATAAGTAAAGGATTGAAGAATAAAACAAAGGTTATTATAATGTCTCTGTGCCGTTCCATGGTGCAACTGCACCTTGGATAATGTGTGCGATTCTGGTCACTGTATCTTAAAAAGGATATAGCGGAATTAGAAAAGGTACAGAGAAGAGCCACCAAAATGGTAAAGGGGATGGAAGGATACCCCTATGAGGAGAGGCTTAAAAGGTTAGGGCTCTTCAACCTGGAAAAGAAATGGCTGAGGGGAGATATGATAGAGGTCTGTAAATTAATGAATGATGTGGAACGGGTAAATGTAAATCGATTGTTTACGCCATCAAAAAGTAGAAAGACTATGGGACATGCAATGAAGCTACAGTGTAACCCATTTAAGACTAATAAGAGAAAATACAGTCAAACCTCGGTTTTCGTTGGCCCCGGTTTTCGTCGGTTTCGGTTTTCGACGTCTTTTCAGACTGAAATCTTGTCTCGGTTTTCGTCTATCGCCTCGGTTTTCGTACTGCAATACACGCTGGTCTGCATACACTGCCTGCCCAGTCCCGGCAGCACTACCCCCCCCCCGGACTCACCGATCGCGTGTGCCAGATCTGAAAACCAAAAGTACTGCAATAGTGTACATACACCTTCGCGCTGGTCTGCATACACTGCCTGCCCAGTCCCGGCAGCACTACCCCCCCGGACTCACCGATCGCGTGTTGAGATGCGAAAGTCAGGTGAGCAACATCCTCGAGCCAGAGATGCAAGGATTGCACAGAGAGGAAGGCAGTTTAAACAATTTGTCTGCCAAAAATACCTCTGGAGCACCATCTTGTGGCCAGAAGTGGGATTGACTCTCTATAAAATGTATTTTTTGTGAATAGTTTTGGGTGTCTGGAACGGATTAATTGAATTTACATTATTTCCTATGGGAAATATTGCTTCGGTTTTCGTACGTTTCGGTTTTAGTCAGACTTCTTAGAACGGATTAATCATGAAAACCGAGGTTTGACTGTATTTTATCACTCAACACATAATCAAACTCTGGAATTCATTACCAGAGGATGTAGTAAAAGCTGTTAGAGTAGCTGTGTTTAAAAATGGTTTGGACAAGTTCCTTGAGGAAAGGTCCATAAACCATTATAAAAGAGGACCTGGGAAATCCACTGTTTGCCCCAGTGCAAACATTGTGGAACCTGTTTGTCTTTTTGGGAAACTGCCAGGTACTTGTGACCTGGCTTGACCACCGTTGGACTGAGCTTGATGGACCTTGGTCTGACCCAGTATGGCATTGCTTATGTTCTTATGTTATGTACATATTCAGAAGAGACTTGCAATCACTATGAGGCCAATTCTGAGATGTGCGTCTCCGGGCTGTCCGGATGTCCAGACATCTGGATGGCCCGGGGATGCACCCGATTATGGTCCCGCGGGGCCTAGATGTCCCCGCGGAGCAGAATAACGGCATAAGGCCGGGACATCCAGGATGTGCCCCAAATCAGTCACCCCGGACGTCCCGGCACTTACCCAGCTAGCCTAGTCTGGTTCCTGCATGGAGCGGCGGTGGCATGGCATCCTGTTGCCATGCCACTGAGGCTCCATGCAGGAGCCACGATCGCTGGCCGAACCCTGAAATCTCCTTTCCTTGCAGCCTGACTCCCGATTGGGCCTTCCATGGACAGGGTCGGGCTGTGGGGATCCCCCTGCACACACTCACCTGCCTTTAGTGCCCCGGCTCCAGCATCCCCCTTTACATGGCCGACCCTGGACGTACAAGGCTGACCTCAGAATCACTCTGTACATCTGGGGTCATGATGCCGCCCACTGCCTGTCCTCGCTCCTCCCTTGGCCTGCCCCCTCCCGCCCACAAACTGAGCTTCCCGCACAACTCTGAGTCCAGCAGAGGTCCCTGGTTCAGCTCCTGCCCAGATCGGGGCAGTGGGAGCTCACACACAGACACACTCCTGCCCAGATCGGGGCAGTGGGAGACCACACACACATTCACTCCTGCCCAATCGGTGGCAGTGGGAGGCAAGCCCACAAGCACTCCTGCCCAACCGGAGGCAGTGGGAGGCACACACACACGCTCCAGCACCGCTTAAAAGCGGCGTCCCTACCCCGAGGGAGCCGCTTCTGAGTCCAGCAGAGGTCCCTGGTTCAGCTCCTGCCCAGATCGGGGCAGTGGGAGCTCACACACACACACTCCTGCCCAGATCGGGGCAGTGGGAGACCACACACACATTCACTCCTGCCCAATCGGTGGCAGTGGGAGGCAAGCCCACAAGCACTCCTGCCCAATCGGAGGCAGTGGGAGGCACACACACACGCTCCAGCACCGCTTAAAAGTGGCGTCCCTACCCCGAGGGAGCCGCTTCTGAGTCCAGCAGAGGTCCCTGGTTCAGCTCCTGCCCAGATCGGGGCAGTGGGAGCTCACACACACACACACTCCTGCCCAGATCGGGGCAGTAGGAGACCACACACACATTCACTCCTGCCCAATCGGTGGCAGTGGGAGGCAAGCCCACAAGCACTCCTGCCCAATCGGAGGCAGTGGGAGGCACACACACACGCTCCAGCACCGCTTAAAAGCGGCGTCCCTACCCCGAGGGAGCCGCTTCTGAGTCCAGCAGAGGTCCCTGGTTCAGCTCCTGCCCAGATCGGGGCAGTGGGAGCTCACACACACACACACTCCTGCCCAGATTGGGGCAGTGGGAGACCACACACACATTCACTCCTGCCCAATCAGTGGCAGTGGGAGGCAAGCCCACAAGCACTCCTGCCCAATCGGAGGCAGTGGGAGGCACACACACACGCTCCAGCACCGCTTAAAAGCGGCGTCCCTACCCCGAGGGAGCCGCTTCTGAGTCCAGCAGAGGTCCCTGGTTCAGCTCCTGCCCAGATCGGGGCAGTGGGAGCTCACACACACACACACTCCTGCCCAGATCGGGGCAGTGGGAGACCACACACACATTCACTCCTGCCCAATCGGTGGCAGTGGGAGGCAAGCCCACAAGCACTCCTGCCCAATCGGAGGCAGTGGGAGGCACACACACACGCTCCAGCACCGCTTAAAAGCGGCGTCCCTACCCCGAGGGAGCCGCTTCTGAGTCCAGCAGAGGTCCCTGGTTCAGCTCCTGCCCAGATCGGAGCAGTGGGAGCTCACACACACACACACTCCTGCCCAGATCGGGGCAGTGGGAGACCACACACACATTCACTCCTGCCCAATCAGTGGCAGTGGGAGGCAAGCCCACAAGCACTCCTGCCCAATCGGAGGCAGTGGGAGGCACACACACACGCTCCAGCACCGCTTAAAAGCGGCGTCCCTACCCCGAGGGAGCCGCTTCTGAGTCCAGCAGAGGTCCCTGGTTCAGCTCCTGCCCAGATCGGGGCAGTGGGAGCTCACACACACACACACTCCTGCCCAGATCGGGGCAGTGGGAGACCACACACACATTCACTCCTGCCCAATCGGTGGCAGTGGGAGGCAAGCCCACAAGCACTCCTGCCCAATCGGAGGCAGTGGGAGGCACACACACACGCTCCAGCACCGCTTAAAAGCGGCGTCCCTACAGGGCGGGCCCGCGCCTGAGGGCCTCGCCAGAGGGCCCTTTGGCGTCGGCCCTTAGGCGGTTGGCCATTAGGCCCTGGAGACAGCTTCGCCACCCGACCGCAAGAGAGAGATAACAGCCGGCCTCCCCCTAAGGCAATCCAGAAGAAACAGGTCCCAAAAAAACACAGACCCTTCATCTCTCTCCTAAAGTACCAATCTTGACACCGAAACCGCAAGCCTCCACAACCGCACACGGCTCGAGCTCCCCTGCCTGGGTTGAGCTCGCCAACTCGACCAGGCACTGAATGACGACAACAACTAAACTATTCAGGTAAACACAATACTGCAACTTCCTCCTACAGACTGTATGACATTTCTGACTTTATTGGACTTTTAAGAAACTTCCCCACAAGTTTCACAATCTGCCTGCAACTTCAATACACTGTACTATATCAAACCAGTATACTGAAGGAATGTTTACTGTAGGAATGAAATCCGATCACTCCCATACCACCTGATTTTGTCATTAATTAGATGCAATAACCATACGGATTAATCCCTCTCTGTAATACCTGCAATTCTCTGTAATACCTGTAATACTTGTAATACCTTTCTGTAATTCTCTGTAATACCTGCAATACCTCTCTGTAATACCTGCAATTCCAAACCACTTATTGCTCATCTCTCACATGGTATCAGAAGTTTTTCCCGTTATACTTATATTTTATATACTGATTGAGACATCACATGTGCGACAACTAACAAATGACCGTAAACTACAAGTAAATAACCTCTGCCACCTTCGCACAGAATTTCTCCTCCAAGGATTTCCATAACAAACTCTGCACCACACCCAACCACACAAACCATGGCACCCATCACCTATATGGTAATTCTCTGCCTCTACATATCCCTAGCCGCATACGCATACTTACCACACTTGACGCAACACCAGGCAATAGGATGGCATCCTTTCCTTATCCATGGCCAAATACTGTTACCCCTACTAACTCCGCTAGGGCCAACATACATAGCCCATGATGAAACCCTACTCAACCCAGGCCTGAACACTGTGTTAAAGGTCACTGAAAAACCCCATAAAAGACGTAGCTCCAAAACAAAACATAATAAACATAGGGAACCGACAGCCACAAAGACCAGAAACAAGCAACAGCAACCACACCAATTATCACAAACCCCCATCACAATCTGTCTCATCAACGCCAGATCCATTAGAAATAAAACCCACATCATACACGATATCATTACAGACAACAAACCCGATATCCTCTGTGTCACCGAGACTTGGATCACTGACACTGACCCAGCAATACTAAACCAATTACCCCATCCCAACTACACAGTATTTAACTGCCCCCGTCACAACAGGAGAGGAGGAGGAGTACTTGTCATTGCCAAAACCTCCCTCATGTTCTCAAGCCCCTCCCTAACTGAATCCAAAGGCATTGATATACTCAAGATCGAAAACAAAACATCAATACTTTGCTTAATCTACAGACCCCCCTCAGCCCATCATGAAACCCTGGCCACCGCACTAGAAAATATCTCAACCTCTGCAACCAAAAAACTGCGCATCATTCTGGGTGACCTAAATCTCCCATCGATTCCCCCTGTACAGGCAGACGCATTCTTTGAAGCCATGCATCAGCTCGGCTACACACAAATCATACAAGAACCCACACATAACAAAGGTAACACCCTTGATATGGTGTTCTTATCACACAACATCCAAAAATACACCAAACCTCGAGTAACCCCAGTCCCATGGTCCGACCATTTCCTAGTCGAAATTGAAATCCACCTACCTCCACAAAAGGTAAAGCCTCAAGCCGACCCAAAAACACATAAACAGAGGAAATTCCAAAAGTTCAATAGCGAAGCTTTGGTAACTTCTATATCTACACATTTTGAGTACACCACCACAGACCTAGACAAGCTGGTAGACCAATGGAACTCAGGGATCGAAGCAGCTGCAAGTCCAACATGGAAGAACACAAACGCTGTAACAAAGACAGGAACCGAACCATGGTACTCTCCCACGCTATCTAAAATAAAGAGAGAACTACGCAAACTCGAAAGGAAATGGAGGAAAAAGCAAACCGAAGAATGCAAGCAACTATACCTAACACTCCTCGCAAGATACAAGAATGAGGTAAACCTCGCTAAAAAGACACACCACACTAATCTACTCAACAAAGCGCTCAACAGACCCAGAGAACTTTTTGAACTCGTAAAATCTCTGACCAAATCTTCACAAAACTCCATCTCTGCAGACGATATAAAGGCCCAGACGCTTGCCGACCACTATGCCAAAAAGCTAAATCCGAAACTTCCCACAAGCATGACCAAAGGCATGCCACTAGCTCTCACCACTCGAGAAACCACAACTGCCCCTCAAGCAGACCCAGAAACAGAATGGAACACCTTCCAGCAATTAGGTGAGCAACAAATCTTAAACATCTTAACCAACTTAAACACCACTACCTCCCCCCTCGACCCATGCCCAGCCGCTTGGATGAAAGCAACCAAGAAAGACAACGCAAAACCCATCGCGCACATTGTCAATCAGTCTCTGAAACAAGGAATCATGCCGTCTCATCTCAAGAAATCAATTATTAGACCCATATTAAAAAACAAGTCGCTCAACAAAAGTGACCCTGCATCATATCGCCCAATCTCAAGCATAGCTTTCCTAGCAAAGATGATTGAAAAAGCGGTCCAGCACCAACTCCAGGACCACATGGACGAGATAAAAGCCCTAGATGAACATCAATACGGATTCCGTCAGAATCACGGAGTGGAAACACTACTACTGGCACTCCTTGACAATCTACTTAGGGGCCTCGAGAACAAAAACTCCATGTTCATACTCATATTCATCGATATCTCAGCGGCATTCGATACAGTACATCACACCACCCTTTTGGACCGCCTGGCCTCGCTAGGTATAACAGGGACCCCCCTGAAATGGTTCACATCATACATATCCAATAGGATGCAACAAGTGCAATTCAACAACGACAGAGCTGATGCTTTCCCCCAAACCCAAGGGATCCCTCAAGGGTCTGCCCTCTCATCCCTACTGTTCAATTTGTATATAAAGCCGGTATGCAGTATTTTCCAGAAATACAACATAAATTACCACATATATGCCGACGATGTGATGTTATACACAGCTCGACATAACACAGCCTAACTTCAGTCCACTAGAAGAATGCCTTGACATGCTCCAATCATGGCTTCAGCAAAACAACATGTCAATAAATCACAAAAAAACAGAGGTCATGTTCATGTCCAAGAAAGCCAATTTCATCCCGCCCACCACAGTCACACTAAACAAAAACATATACGATACAAAGCCTGTAATAAAGTATCTAGGAGTCCTACTTGACAGCAACCTCAAGATGGACAAACACCTCAGAACAGTTAACCGAGCCATCTTTTACAAACTCAAAATCCTTCAACCACTCCGCAATATCCTCGAGAAATCCGACTTTAGGTCTGTTGCTCAAGCACTAATCATTCCCCACCTGGATTACAGCAATGCCATTCTACAAGGGCTTCCAAAGAGCACACTAAGCATCCTGCAAATGGCTCAGAACGTGGCTGCAAGAGTCATCATGGAAAAGAAAGTCACCGACCACATAACCCCAGTTCTAATGGATCTGCACTGGCTCCCAGTGGCCGCCCGCATCATCTACAAACTACTCATCACAACATTTAAACTCATCAATGGCATCGCACCATCCTACCTCAATAACCTAATCACTATTCAACCTAGCAACAGGAGCAGGAGAACTATGAATCTCAACACCCTATGTATCCCGACCAGCATAAGATCTGTCAAGGCCGAAACAAGCAATAGGGCGTTCACATACTCAGCGCCAATCCAATGGAACCAACTACCGCATGAATTAAGGCTCACAAACAACCTGAACGAATTTAGACGAAAACTGAAAACCTATCTGTTTCAAACCCACTACAACTTGATCTAACTGCGATACCCTACCTCAACCAGATCTCCTCTGCCGCACTCGGCAGCATATAATCTAATAGTATATAGTCATGTATAACTTGTACACCTTGGCAACTAATTCCGTACAAATTGTATATAACCATGTATAGTCTGTACACCTTGGCAACTAATTCTGTACAAATTGTATATATGGGGCCCTCCCCCAATCTACTGAAATCAAATGTATACCTTGATCTGTGTGCTTTAATCAAATATGTATCGTATCCAAATGCTTGTCCCGTGTTACGTAATCATTGACTAATCAAAATGTAAAACTGAAATCTCAATGTACCGTACAATACATTATGATTCTGTAAAGTAAACCGCTGCTGATCGTAGGAAGCAGCGGTATACAAGTGTTTACTAAATAAATAAAATAAATAAATAACTCGCATCTACGTTCAGGGAGCTCTGTTTCCACCATCCGGATCAGACGTCCAAACCCACTAAACATGGGTCAGAATGATCCCTTATCTGTTTAGATTTAAGCTTACTATTAATCAGGCCTAAAGTAAAGATATAACTTATCATTTAGGGACTGAATAGCGCCACTAAATGTATATGTTTTGGCACCACCTCCGCTCTTTCACTAACCCAGCCACTTAGTATCCAGATAAAGTCTAGTCATTCAGTGATTTAAATAGATAATTTATCTGGATAATTTTTAAAACTACACAGATAGGTGAGTTAGCCACCTGCCAACAAACTCACTGCTTTGTTCAATAATAATGAAGTTCAAATCATGTATTGAAATATACCTAGCACTGGGACTTTTGGATGTGGAAATACAGTAATGCCCAGTCATTTCCATTGACATTAATGCAGCAAATATTTTGAAAATTATCTTCCTCCCTACAGCTCATGTCATCATATCATGTTTCTTTGCCATTTTAGAGCTACTCAACCATATCTGGATCAGTCAGCACAAATTTTCGTCTTGCGTCACACAGTAGTCTCCTGTCTGGACTACTATAATATCATCTATATGGGGCTCCCCTAGTACTAGCTTAGGAACTCACAGACAGTACAAAACATGGCCATACGAATTCTTACCCATGCCTGGAGATTCGACTGTGCCACCAATGCCACCTCCTTACTCTTGCAACATTATTGGCCCCTATTGGTTCTCGCATTTTACTTAAGGTTCTGACACTTAACTCATAAAGCTATTCACAATGCAGCTCCCGAATATCTCTCCTTTTATTTATTTACTTAATATTTTTTATATATCGCATTTCCAAAGGTCAGTGCGGTTTACATGGAACAATTGAAAGTTAACATTACATAGAACAGGGAATCTTAACATGGAGTGATAACTTTTAACATTGAACAGAGAATATTAACATAAATGAGCTTTTTACGAGTGCTAATTCATATGAGGTAGACTGTGGTAAATGGTTGCATGTATATGGTACGGTGATGTCTGAGGGGGTAGTTGCAGGTCATTGAAGTTAGATGATTAGAGGTTCGTATAAATCATAATGGGAATGGATTCTGATTGTTTGGAGTTCAATGTATGCGTATACTAGTGCATGAGCGGAGGACTGCCTCGGATGAAGTTGGGTTATGTTTTGTCCTCAAAATGCTCTTTGAATGACAGTGTTTTTAGTTCCTTTCTGAATTTGTAGATGTCTTCTATGTCTCTTAGTTTTGTAGGAAAGTTATTCCAGATTCCGCATACATTAAGAAGGCCCTTGCAAAGATTGTTTGATAAGATTTCAGTTTTTCTTTGGGTACGCTTATTGGGGGTCATTCTGAGCCACAAATAACAGGGATGGATGCCCCGTTGGGATGTCCATCCCCGCTATTCATGCCCTTTCCTGGCTCTGTCCTCCTTCCCCGCGCGTTGTACGGGGAAGTTAGATGAGGGCGGGAATGGGGCGGATCGGGGGCAGCGTTAGGGCGGGCAGTGGGCGATGGTCCGCCCTGGACATACAGGGCCGATTCTAATGTTGGCCCTGTACGTCCGGGGCCGGCAACTTGAACGGGAAAGTTATTCCATATCCAAGGTGGAATAACTTCCCCGATGAGGAGGAAACGGCAGGCCCAGGGCTGGGAAGGGGCTGCAGGGGGAGAGGACATTCCCCACACCCAACCCTGACTCTGGGAGGCCAGAACGGAGGTCGCGCTGCGGGGAAAGCACTTTGGGTGCTGGCGGCCGGGGAGTGCGGCTTTTAAATGGAGCCATGGTGCCATGGCAACCAGACGCCATGGCGCTGCGGCTCCATTTAAAAGCCCTGACTGAGTTAGCTGGGCAAGGCCTCTACATGCAGGCCAAGCTGGATCGTGGTCCCGGCCTGCACATACAGGCCTGTTCGTGATTCTGATCCCGCGGGGCTAGTCGTGCCCTGCAGGATCAGAATTGCGACTCCCTCTGAGTGTCTGGTTCCGACCGGGCACACAGAGGGCCTGTACTTCCAGGATGGAATGACCCCCACTGTGTTTTGCAACCTAGTCTCCTGTTTCTATTCTGTGGAGGTCTTTTTAGCATGTTTTACTCCTTTTAATTACACTTTACGCCCCCATCAGGGCACTTCATTCTCTGCAAGGTTTCAGACTACATGTTCCATTCCCTTTCTCAGTCAAGTATGAGTTCACTTGAAAAACCCCTTTCTTTGTCATAGCCCCTGCTCTGTGGAACAGTTTAACTACCCCCCTTTGAGTCAAACAAAATTTCAAAAACTTTAAGAAAGCACCGAAGACCTACTTGTTTGAGGATGCGTTCGGGCTTTCAACAGCAAACTCCTGAGATGTACTCTCTTGATTTGGACCTGATAGAGCCAACCCCTCCTCCACCCTCCCTCCTCACCTCTTCCCCTTCTTTCCCTGTATCTGGACTTTTCCCACCTTATGGTCTTTTCTTCTTGGTTTTTCCTGTCATTGAAGCTAGCATTCTTCCCCTTTCTTATCACTTTGCATTTTTGTTGTAAACCGGATTACTTGTATGCACATACTGCGGTATATCAAATAAAGGCAAACATAAACATAAAAATAATATTTCTCTCAAATTCTTCTTATAAATATCCCAACCACCAATGCTCCAGATTTTAACAGACTACTTATGTTAGTCTTTTGGAAACTGTGAATGAATATAATGGTTTTGGGGCATGTTTACTAAAGGTCTGTTGATAACGTGCGAATAGTGCATGTTCTTATCGTGGCAGAGCCTAACAGTCATGTTAGATATAAGGGGCATGGCCACAGTAGACTACTATAACCATGCAAGCTGCATCACTAGCATGGTAGTAGGGAGCACATGGCCATAGTGTATGCTCACATTGCACACGTTTACAATGCATGCCCAGCAAAAGAAATCCACAAATACATTAAAAAGGTAGCGGTGGGCTAAGGAACCACTGCGGACGATAAGCTGCACAGCTCAGAGCATTGGGACTAAGTACAAGAGAGGGGGCATGCAAATCAGAAAAGCAAACACATGCAGAGAGTCTGTGTTGCATCCCTAGCTGTAGGAGATAGGCTGCAAATGTGACATCTGGAGATGCAGGGGGTCTTGTATGGGATCAGACAGGGTGTCCGCAGTCTCCATCATGGGGGACAGGTATATGAACCTCTCTCACCCTGTGTGTGTGTGTGTGTGTATAAGAACATAACATAAGAACATAAGATATGCCATACTGGGTCAGACCAAGGTCCATCAAGCCCAGTATCCTGTTTCCAACAGTGGCCAATCTAGGTCATACGTACCTAGCAGTTTCCCCAAAAGACACAGGTTCCACAATGCTTGTATTGGGTCAAGCACTGATATCCTGGGTCCCTTCTTAATAATGGTTTATGGACCTTTCCTCCCGGAACTTGTCCAAACCTTTTTTAAACCCAGCTACACTAACAGCCTTTACTACATCCACCGGTAACAAATTCCAGAGTTTGATTACAAGTTGAGTGAAAAAATATTTTCTTTTATTAGTCTTAAATAGTTTACCCTGTAGCCTCATTGCATGTCCCCTAGTTTTTCTATATTCTGATAACGTAAACAATCGATCTACGTTTACCCATTCCACTCCGTTCATTAATTTATAGACTTCTATCATATCTCCCCTCAGCCGTCTCTTTTCCAGGTTAAAGAAACATAGAAACAAGAGTTCTAACCTTTTTAGCCTTTCTTCATAGGGGTATCCTTCCATCCCCTTTACCATTTTGGTGGCTCTTCTCTGAACCTTTTCTAATAACGCTATATCCTTTTTAAGATATGTTGGGGGGGGGGGAGGAATGGGCTCCCCCTCTCAGTTACTTCTTTGATGTGAGTTTAGCACCACAGCCATTGGGGTATGTGTCTCCCATGTTGCGGGAAGAGTGGTGCCAGAGCCAGGGGGTCTAGAGAACACGCACCATTACCATATATGCTCAGGGCAGCCAGTACCTCCATGGCCCACCATACAGAACACTTGCCCCTTTGGTCTGACACATCTACAATATGGGGGGGGGGGGGGTCATGGCCGTTGACCCAAAGAGGACTCCCATGCTCCCCCTTACCAGGAGGAGCTCTGGGAGAACACCACATGGAGACAGGGAATGCTAAACAGCCACCAGGCTAAGTACCCCAGCTGTCAGAGAAACAAAGAGCCACCAGACAAGAGAAGACTGGAAGAGCTCCCCAGATCCTTGGAATGCCTCAACCACTGGGCAAGGAAGCCAGGGAGGGGACACTGATCATAGAGAAGAAAACTTACTGGAGGCCCATGTTCACTATTTAGTAGCTGCTCAGAACTGGAAGGCCGCAACCACATCCTCCTTTGGTCAGGGTGAGGGGCCATCTGCCCACAGGAACATGGCCATGGAGCGGCGTGGCTGCCTCAGGTACATGTATGCACTACTAGATGCCCTCCCCCCCATGCAAGGGAGGCAGGGATCAGATGGTTATTTTACTTCCACACCATCATATTTCCAGTATGTGCAACACTAAATTTGCATGCCCCACTCCCCATTCTTTTCTGCTGACTGCAGCTCTGGCTATGATGCCAGTACTGACTGAAGCACAGAGAATTGGTCCTATGTCCTACTAGTTCCACAGCACACAACACGAGAAGTCCTCTGACAACTATCCATTGCCTATTCAGACATTAACAACGGCCATCTTTGCAAATTGCAGTCCCCTCCTTAATGCCCAATCGGGCCCCCCTGACCTAACAACATTGCCAGTGCTGCAGATGTACCAATCCATGGCATGTCCGGTCCAACGCAGAAGCAATAGGACACCCGCAAAAATACCAAGTGTGATGAGGAAGCTGCCCAGAGCCCAGAGAATAGTGTTAAAAGAAGGGAATTTACCCTAATTAAGGGACCTGTTTTGCCAGGTCACAGGAATAAAACTCCATATTTTAGACAGGTTATTCCAGGCTGCAGTGGCCTGCAGAGAGCCTCTAGTGGAGATGAAGTGCAGAAGTTTAAGCCCAGATTGAGAAACCCTTACGTCACTCCTAATTACTCAGCTGCCAGGAGAGACTTTGATCAGCAACACCTGAGGGCTGCAAGGGAGGGGTTGAAAACGGGGAACTTTAAAACTAGAGCAGAATATGCAGAGAGCAGTGAAGGAGAGCCTGAGAGACAAGGAAAGCCTGAGAGACGAGGAATGCCTGGGACGGAGAGGAAGCCAGAAGGAAAGCTTGAAGGCAAGCGTGAGAGCAAGGACAGAGGAGCTCTGAGAGATCCATGTTCTTGGGGGGATTCCTGGGAGAAGCCAGCTCCAAGGGATTGGGGTAATCCAAAGGCTTGGAGAACTGCAGCTAGGAACCCTAAGCAGAGGTATGGAGCAGATGCCCTGAGGTCCAGGAATATAGACTGGAGGACAGGTTATAAAAACTCCAATGCTTACTGGCCAGAATATTTGAAAGGACAGCCAAATGCCAGCAACTCAGGTAGGAACTATGAAAGTTTGTTTAGCCTAGAGCAAGGCAAGGTATTTAGACCCAGTTCCTGTCCTAAGGAAGGTCAGTTAATAAAGCCCTCTGATCCTGCTCCTGACATAGAGCCTATGGAAGTAGAAGACCAAGCCATAATTACAGAGGGAGACAATAGTCTCATGGACTGTTCTTTATGAAAGTTTGCTAGCACAGAGAAATCCTGAAAGTAGGATTAACATAAAGGAAACGTCCTAGTAACTGGCACTAGAGGTTTGTATAAATACTTGTGCAGATACGAGCAGAGCTGTTGATTGAAGCTTGTTAGCCACCTGGTACTGGAGCAGCACACAGCTCAGGCTATGCACATGTTGGATACAAAAGTGCTTTGAACGGGAAATGTAAAAAGCTGTTTTTGTGAAGAAGCTTTTACTATTTCTGTTTTCCTTTCCAACAGCACTGCTGAGCAAGGTTTGTCAGCAGTGACTGAGAGAGAATTTCTGTTAATGGACTTTGCAAGCTATTTGCTTAACCATTCAGTTGTATTATTATTATTTTGAATATAAAATCCTGGACAATACATCCTAAGGTGTTATCAAGTGAATCTGTGTGCATTTGGATTAACCTCATAAATAAATATTCTGTTACTGCCTTACACTCGAGCCAACTACAATTGTTTTCATTGATCTCCAAGGCAAGCACCGTATGACTGGACTACCATTACCAGAATCCTTTGCAAGCTAGCCAGTCTGGAATATTGCTTAATTGTGGAACTCTATATAATAAGCACACCCTTCCATACACATGTAAGGGGCTATGGGCGTGACACAAGCCAACAACAGAAGCAAGGCGTCGAAGAAAGTATCCAAGTCTTTATTCAGGGTACAGTACAGCCACACCCGACATGGCCACGTTTTGGCACCAGCCTTCTTCAGGGGTATATTGGCACTATAAATAAATGTAGTAAAATAATGAAATAAATAAATAACATCTAAATATTAATCATAAAAAACTTAAAAACAACAGAGACATTAAGAACAATAAAATCATTACATAAAGCATTGCCACCGGACCTTGATCGGCATCCTGCAACAGAGGATCAGGAACGCAGGATACTCCTGCTCCTCTGCTGCCGAGGCCATCAGGACCCTTGCTACAACACCAGCAGGCATTTTTAAACAAAGGATGCTTAGGCACCGAAACAGCTGGAGACCGATTGGCATCCCGCAACAGAGGAGTGGGAACACAGGATACTCCTGCCCCTCTGCTGCCGAGGCCAATCAGGACCATTGCTACAACACCAGCAGGAACATTTAAACAAAGGGAGCTTAGGCATGCCAGCACCTGAGGGCCTCACCAGAGGGCCCTTTGGCGTGGCCCTTAGGCAGGGACTGCAAACAAAGACAACAACAGAGGACGCAATGCCTGCCCCAGGCATAGCATCACAACTTCTACTTCCACAACCACCGCAACACAAGAACACCGAAAGGCCACAGCCCGGATTCACTCACAAAGCTGGAAATAACAGATCTCCAAATCCCCTACTAACACCATCTGGCCGAAAGACACTGCACCAATACGACCCAGCAAGGATGTGCAGCACCGTACACACCCTCACATGTCATATGCTCTCCGGACACAGAGCATCAACAACAACAACCACCAGAAGGTAATCCCACCAGCACAAACAACACGGACACTCAATCACCCAACCCATCACATAGCATGCTCACTATTTACCCTCTGCTCTTCTTGCTTCTGGCACTCTTGTTGCTCACCACTGTACATAATCTTCCAGCTACCTCAGCATCCCTACTATGGCCTACCAACCAACCACCCTTTCAAACACTCATACCACTCTCATACAACACTTACCAAACCCCAAGACACCTTATATACATAAACTACCTCAACCTCACCCAAGTCCCCACACACACATACAATACATTGTGCCATAATAAACTCCCAATCAATCCAGAACAAAATCCAAATCATCAGAGACCTCCTGGTGTCCCATAACTTAGACATACTCTGCATAACTGAAATATGAATCACAGAAATGGACAACGTTCTACTGAACCAACCCACACCAAATGGATACTCCTTATACCAGTGCCCAAGAACCCAATGCAGAGGCGGCAACATGATGAACATAGCCAAGAAAAACCTCAACCTCCAATGCCAAGCAAACTAGAGCACCAATGAATCCGACTCCATCACCATCTCCAAAAAAACGACCATCATCTGCCTCATATACAGGACACCTATCCAACGACCTATCAATAATACTGGACACAGTAATAGCAGCATTAAAAACTGGAAAGGACCTACTAGTCTTAGGAGACTTTAACCTCCCCTCGCTGCACCAAAACCACACACAGACCTTCATCCAAGCAATGACGGCAATGGACCTAACACATTCACACCCCCACACACCCCCACTTTGGACCTAATCTTCTTCAATGACCATAACACCCAATCGAGCACCCCCCCCCTCTATACAAGCATACCCAGTCCCATGGTCCGACCACAAACTCATCAAGTTCTCACTCCCACAGAACACCATCTGGATAAATCACAATTAGCGTTCATCAACCAGAAGCTTTAAACCTTTCAATAAAGAAAATTTCATTCAAGAAACCCTTGCACAACTAGCTATAGACTCCACTGACCTAGAGATCCTCATTGAGAACTGGAACAACACTATCAGGAATGAAGCCATTGCCTTCAATACCTCCAATACCAACATCACCACAAACCTACACATGAAGCAACCTAAGACCGACTGGTATATTCCAACCCTCCGAAACCTGAAAAGGCAACTCCACAAACATGAAAGAAAATGGCACAAAACAAAACATGACAAAGACAAACTACAATAGCTACAATTGCTGAAAGAATACCATAATGCAACAGACAAAGTCAGACGTGAACACCACACCAAACTACTAAATTCTGCAATCAACTGACCAAGAGAGCTTTTCTCCATCGTGAAACATCTGACAAAAACACCATCCACCAATAACCAAGAAATCATGATCACCTCCCAACAACTAGCTCAACACTACAAACAACTTCATCCACAACCAAATATCCACCTCCCACCCTCTACCGAAGACACCCACCCAGACCCCGGGAGCTCCTTCAACAAAATTACTGAAAGCCAAATCGAAAATACCATAACTTCTCTAAACACGACAACTTCCCCCCTAGATCTCCTCCCTACATCATGGATTAAAACGACCAAAAAGGAGCTCAGCGGAGTAATCACCAAATTCACACAGTCGATACTTCAACAGGCACCATGCCCACATGCCTGAAAACCTCCTCCATACGCCCAACACTAAAAAAAACAACCCTGGACCCCTCAAACCCAGCATCATACAGACCCATTGCAAGCCTACCTTTCACAGCAAAAATCGCTGAGAAAACAGTACAGCACCAACTGTAAGACACAAACTTCTAGACCCCCAGCAACACGGGTTTCAACCGCAGTATGGAGTGGAAACATTACTAACCACCATGATAAATACACTAACTCAAGGTAAGCAGCAAGCCAATCCAGGCTTCCTGTTAATCTTCGTGGATATCTCATCGGCCTTTGAAACTGTAAATCACCAAATACTTCTACAACGTCTCCACACAAATGGAATTCAAGGCACTGTACTCAAATGGTTCACATTCTACCTCATCGATAGACAACAATAGATAAAGATCGGAAACAACATCTCCACCCCATACAAGTAAACACAAGGAGTTCTCCAAGGATCCACCCTTTCCGCAATACTCTTCAACCTCTACATGTGGCCACTCTGCACAATCATAAGAATACACAACTTAAACATCCACGTCTACGCTGAGGATAGTATGATATATGGACCAATTAACACAGACCAACCCACTCTATCTTCCCACCAAGAATGCTTGACCGAAGTAACAAACTGGCTAAGTGACAACAACCTACAAATTAACTACAACAAGATGGAGGCCCTCTACATAATGAGGGACACCACATTTGTTCCCCCCTCTACGATAACACAGAACAAAAGAAGAACATAAGAACATAAGATATGCCATAATGGGTCAGACCAAGGTCCATCAAGCCCAGTATCCTGTTTCCAACAGTGGCCAATCTAAGTCAAAAGTACCTAGCAGTCTCCCCAAAAGACACAGGTTTCTCAGTGCTTGTAATGGGTCAAGCAGTGATATCCTGGGTCCCTTTTAATAATGATTTATGGACCTTTCTTCCAGGAACTTGTTCAAACCTTTTTTAAACCCAGTTACACTAACAGCTTTTACTACATCCTCCGGTAACAAATTCCAGAGTTTGATTACACATGGAGTGAAAAAATATTTTCTCTTATTATAAATAGGTTACCCTGTAGCTTCATTGCATGTCCCCTAGTCTTTTTATATTCTGATGACGTAAACAACACTGCAATCAAAACCAAAGTTGAGGTTAGATACCTTGGGATCATCATCAATCAACACTTAACTTTCAAAACACATATAAACAAAATCACCCAAGCAGTTTACTTCAAAGCAAAGACACTCCAGTGCCTCTGACTACTCCTCGAATCTGAAGACTTCTGGACAAGCCTTAATAATACCCCACCTGGACTACTGCAATGCTATTTTCCAAGAACTGCCACAATCCACACTCCTGCCACTCCAAACAGCTCTCCACTCGACAGCCAGAACTCTACAAGCCGCAGCAAGAAAAGAACACATTTCCTTAATACTCAAACAGCTCTACTGGCTCCCACTACAGAGCCATATAACATACAAAACCATCATGCTAGCTCACAAAGCAATCCACTCAGACATCCCCCCCACAGCCATCTGCACACTTCTACAGCCCTCCCAACCACACAGATCTAGACAGATCTCTACAATGAACACCCCACATCAGAACCAAATACAACCAGCAGGCATGTAAAAAAGCCTTCCAACTTTACGCACCCTCCATATGGAACAAACTACCGGACCAGCTCAGGAACATCCCTGACCTCAAGACTTTCTGCAAACAGTTAAAGACTCACTTGTTCACTGAACACTTCAACCCAAGCAAATAACCCCCTCCCCCCATAAGAATAAAGCACAATGCTTACCATTACTGTTGTATATAGTCAAAATTATATATGGTTAAGAGCCCAAAGGTTTCTAATTGCATGTTGTACATAGTTGATACCACTGTTGTAATGTAGTTTGCATTTTGTTCCATGTTATCTGGCTTGACCCAGAGAAAGGCGATATATAAATACAGCTAAATAAATAAATACAAAGTGTTGGAAGCCAAATATAATCTTTTAAAACATGCAAATATTTTAAAGAACTTTCAAACTCAAAACATGTGTGAAAGTGAATGTAATCCAAAATGGACTCCAAAAGTGCATGAAAGAAAATTTAAAATGACACATTGCCAAAGAGAAAGCAGAGTCTTTTGAGAGATATAATATGAGAGAGTAGTGGACGAAACTATCATACGGGAGAGAAAGCAATGAAATACTTGTACCTGTATATAGTTTAATCTGTTCTGTATTTACATAAGCTGTTTAGTTAATACATTGTTTGTTGTTATAAGATGTTCCATGTAAAACAAACCCTGCTTTGTTGATGTTGTTTATTGTAAACCGCAACTGATCTCTGGAAGATGCGGTATATAAATGAGTGTTAAATAAATAAATAAAATGGTGGACAAGCAGAATATTACCTAACTCTGTAGCACTGAACTGTATCTTCTTGCCAAGGAACAGGTATACAGGGGATCTGCTGTTGCCAGAAAGGATTATTCAAAACCAATAGAACACAAACAGGGCATTGTACCAGTTTTATACTAGATCTGTGATCGCACTGTATACTGTAGGTCTGTCTAACCGTAAATGTTCAGTCAGGATACTGCTATAAGCCACAGGGTTCAGTATATTATGGAATGCATCTTGCTATGCTTGTTCCTACATTCTGTTATTGGCTTTTAAGTTAGCATTTACTCAGGAAAAGTTTTATAAATCTTGGGTGATACAAACTACTGGGATACCAAAAGAAACATTGTGTTGTAAATAAACAAAGGGCAGCATCAATTATGGAGGCTCAAATAGCATGCCGATATCATTTTTAACAATAGATACAAAAGACTGTAGAGATTATTAAGTTTTAATACACCTAAAAAGTATTACCATTACCTTATCCTCTGTCAGGATTATCATGCAGCATTAGTGGTTGTCACCTTCCTAGTCAAAAAACTGCACTCACTGCCAAAGAGACTGTTTAAGGGAGGCGGTTTGGCGCCAAAACAATTCAAAGTTAAACAAAGAGTAGACAAAAACTAGTTCTCAAACCATTATTTTACTTAAAATCATCAGTAGTTATTTTAACTTATTATTTTATAGCTATGTTTTTTTTAGAATAAGCTTCTTAGTATTTCTTATCTGCTGTTTTTTTTAGGCGACTATTCATGCCTAGCCCTATCATTTTTTTTTATACTGGGTAGTAGATTTTAAGCCAAATTTCCATTAACTCTGGTAATCCGGAGGCCCTCCTCGCCTCCCATAGCCAACCTTCCCACTGGACACCTATGTTCCCCTTTTCAAATCCAACAACAAAAAACAGCCTGGAGACTAGGTCATGGTACAACTCTGGTCGCAGCTTTATTTAACACATGTAACCATAAACATAACCGGCCCAACATGGGCCAACGTATTCAACATCCACACCTAACCCCCTCCCCACCCCCCCGGCACTGGACAATGCCTCCACCCGCCATCTTAGTAGCAAGGCGGAGCATTCTCCTCCCCCGAACCCCCACCGCCTGCCTTGCCATGCTAGTAGCAAAGGCCGGCCCCACCCCTAAACCGGGCTGAGACCCCCAACCGGGATGTCTCGCCCCACCCTGGGGAGCCCTTCGCTCCCCCCACTGCTCCTAAATCAGTTAAAGCCCCGCCGCCTCGGCGAGCGCGGGCTCTCTACCCCGCCACCCCGCCAGCTGCAACAACCCCTAATCACACCCCAAAGAGAGGGCGGGCGGGAACGCTGCCTTCCCTGTCGAGGAGCCACACTGAAAGGCCTGACCATGTGGCTTCTCGGCACACCTGTCCCCGCCCACCACGCCTCGGCCAATGAGATCGCTCCCTCCACCGTCAGGGAGCGATCCCATCGCCGCTGCTCCCCATTTCCTCCCCCTTCGCCCCCCCCGACACCCCCGTCATGTGCCGGAGGCCGAGGCCGGGCCCGGGCCCAGGTTATTGCAGCCGCGGGGACCCGGCCCGCGGCCTGGCACATTAACTCTGGTAACCCGGAGGCCCTCCTCGCATCCCATAGCCAAACTTCCCACTGGACACCTATGTTCCCCTTTTCCAATCCAACAACAAAAAACAGCCTGGAGACTAGGTCATGGTACAACTCTGGTCACAGCTTTATTTAACACATGTAACCATAAACATAACTGGCCCAATATGGGCCAACGTATTCAACATCCACACCTACCCCCCCCCCCCGGCACCGGACAATGCCGCCACCCGCCATCTTAGTAGCAAGGTGGAGCATTCTCCTCCCCCGAACCCCCACCGCCTGCCTCGCCATGCTAGTAGCAAAGGACGGCCCCACCCCTAAACTGGGCCGAGACCTCCAACCGGGATGTCTCGCCCCACCCCGGGGAGCCCTTCGCTCCTCCCACTACTCCTAAATCAGTTAAAGCCCCGCCGCCTCGGTGAGCGCGGGCTCTCTACCCCGCCACCGGCGCGAGGTAGTTTACCTATCCTCGCGCCGTCCCCTCAAAGCTGCAACCAGCCCACATCTCCAGTGCCTCCTGCCAATCATTTAATAACAGGTCCTGACCCACCGGTGACAGCTGCACCCCATCCGCCTGGTACAGCCCCGCACACCCCGGGTCCGCCCAAGGGTGCTGCACTTGCCATCCCCCACATGTTGCAACCAATGGCCAATCTGACGGTTGAACTTCGTCAGACCGCGCGACCACCGCCGCTGCGACTGACAGGCCAGCCGTGGAATAATGTCTGACCATACAACCACCACATCAGGCCATTCCTCCCGCAGCATCTTGATGTCCTGCTGCACCGCTCGAATGAGCTGCCTACAAGTCCAATTGGATAGGTCGTTACCACCTAAATGTAGCAACACCCCCACTGGTTGCTGCTGCCGGTCCGTCTGCTGCCTCATCCAAGGGAGAAGCTGCCACCAACGCATGCCACGCTCCCCCATCCACCGCAACTGAATGTTGCGGGTGGCCAGCCCCAGATGTAGCCCCAGGGGGCGCAGCACGGCTCTCCTCTCCGCCCAGTATACAAAGGAGTGCCCGATTATCCACCACTCACCCACCGGGCCTGCTCCGGCACCTCCGATCCGGGGGTCTGTACCCGGGTGTAACCCTGAAACATGAAACATAGCATTAATAACCCCCCCCCACACCCCACCACCCCACCCCCTACCAAGCGCCTTCACACTCGGTGCAGGTGGACATAGCCTTCAAACGCTCCAGACCGCCATCTCCCGATCCTTTGGATCACCTCACCCTCCAGCCCTGCCGCCGCTGCGCTGGTCGCCGCCCCAATCCTGAAGGAATGGGATGCATACTGCCGCTCCACACAGCCCAACCGCCTGAGAGCCAATCGCATCACTGCCGTAAATTGAAACTGTGTGACAGGTTTCCCATCCGCATGACGAAACAGGAAACCAGCCATCTGGGGCCGCCAATGCACGTATGCCAGCAAATTGCGCACCGGACATGAACAAAGCCCCGGAATCGCCCTCAACAGCACCTCTCTGCCCACTCCTTGTTGATCAGTCTTTGAGCGAGCCAGATGAATCCGCACCGACGCCTCCTGCAGGTCCATGTTCTGGACCTCCAGCCCACCCCAGGCCCCCCACCTACTGGACTTAGGGACCAACTCGCTGACGCAAAATGCCCCAAAAAAAGCCGTAACGAATAACGCACGAAACAACACCATCTCAAAATCAGACGCCGCCACCTCCGTCAATACACCCCAGATACGCGACAGCAACTCATGAGATACTGGGCGACGCTAATCCCATACAGGAGGCCGTTCTTTCGCCCACCCAGCCAAAAGCCGCTTCACCAAAAATGACCCACCAAGACTGCCCCATCCCGCCGCTTTGCTGAAAAAAGGAAAAACCCGCCAAAGCCACCCGCACGGACGACCTAGACCACCCCTGCCCCTTCGCCCATGCTATGAATGACCCCACCAACCGCACATCACAGCTACCTCCTCTCCAGCTGCACCCCCACAAAAACTCCCGCACTTTGGCATAACTGCGCCCTACGCCGCCCACGTACCTGGAGCCACTGACGACCGCAGCAATTCCATCACTCCTGGGTCCCAATCCGCCAAAGGTGCTCCGGCACCAGCGCCGATGACTCGTCCGCCCCCGGGGCCAAGGCCCGAAACTGCGTCCACTGAAAACGGGACAAAGCATCAGCTATGGCATTTTGCACGCCCGGCACATGCCGCGCCCGCGCTGTGACATTGAGACGCAGACAGGCTAGCACAAATAACCTCATTAATGCTGCCACCCTCGGGCACTTAGGCGACTGTCTATTAATCACCTGCACCACTGCCGCATTGTCGCACCAGAATACTACCCTCTTATCCCGCAACCTCTCCGGCCACACCCACAATGCTACCACTATTGGGAACAACTCCAGGAACGTCACGTTACGAGTCAGCCCGCACTCTTTCCAAGACGCCAGACAGGCCGCCGCACACCACGAACCCTGACAATACAACCCCAGCCCTGAACTGCCCGCCGCATCAGAGAATAACTGCAGGTCCATATTAGACAACTCCTCCGCTTGCACCAGCGCACAGCCATTAAAATCTGCTAGAAAAGACTCCCACACCCGCATATCTTCTCTCATACCCGATGTAACTCAGATACGATGATGCGAGCGCCGCACGCCCCCCATGGCCAGGGACAGCCTCCACGCAAACGACCTCCCCATGGCAATGACACGACATGCAAAATTTAAGTGACCAACCAGAGCCTGCAGATCCTTCAGTGTCACCTTAGAGGCCAATCCCACTGCCGCCACCAACGCCTTCAACCGCTCCACTTTTTCCATCGGCAAGCGGACCACGAATTCCACCAAATCTATTTCAATCCCCAGAAATGAAAGGCGTGTCACTGGCCCTAATGTTTTTTCCACCGCCAACAGAACCCCAAACTCAGCGGCCATCTGCTGGAAGAACCCCAACAACGAAGCACAAACTGCAGTCTTTGGTGGACCGACAAACAAGAAATCGTCTAAATAGAGCACTATGGACTCGCACCCCGACCGCTGTACAAGCACCCAATGCAGGAAGGAGCTAAATGCCTCGAAATAAGAACAGGAGATAACACAACCCATCGGCAAACACTTATCATAATAAAACTGGGCATCAAATTGAAATCCCAGCAACGGAATTGCCGACGGATGCACCGGTAGAAGCCTAAACGCCGATTCAATGTCAACCTTTGCCATCAGCGCACCCTTACCACACCTGCGCACCAGCTCCAGCGCCTCATCGAACAACGCATACCGCACTGAGCACAACTCCCGTGGGATATGGTCATTCACAGAGTCCCCCGGCGGGAAGGACAAGTTGTGGATCAAACGATAGCGCCCGCGTTCCTTCTTTGGGATGACCCCCAGCGGTGAAACCATGAAAGGCGAAAAGGGGGGGTGGCAGAATGGACCAGCCAACTCTGCCCAAGGCACATTCAGCGGCAATCATAGCACGGGCCACCTCCGCCAAACTGCGCACCGAGCTAGTGTTGCTGGCCATCCCATCCGACACCTTCCCCTGAAACGGGATCCAAAATCCTTCTGAGAACCCCAGCCCTAACATTTGGCCCTCCTTGTCATGTCCACTCCCTTCGTACCGCTCCAACCACGGCCGCAACACCTGGAGTTTGATGGGGGCAGGCGCCAACCCCCCACTCCACCCGTTACTTACCCCCCACTGGCGCCCCGGCCACTGCTTTCCGACTACACTTCGTCGCCGAGTGACCCACCCCACAGAGTGAGCACGCGTGCCGGAACTCACCTGGTGCCCGAAAGGACCGAAAGGGCGCCACTGACGCCTGGCCCACCGCCCTATCTTGTCCCCCCGCGCCACCTGCACTACCCCTTTTGGCAGACATCTGCCTCAGCCAAAGGTTAATATCCCTCATCCTCCAAGACAACTGCCTATTCTCCTCCATCATATCCCAAAATTCTTCATCGTAATTGAGCCACACCCAGCCTTCATGCGCCTGCGATGCTGCCAGGATGGCGTCCGCGTAAGCCAATAACTCCCCGTACTGACTCGGGTCCGCATGCCCACAAACACTCGCCAAACGCAAAAATGCCTGCGTCCAATTCAAAGTATTGCGGGAGACCTTGCGCACCCTCCCCGCCTTTTCATCGTCTTTGCTCTTCTTCCTACTCTCTCCTGAGCGCTTCCTCCCTTACAAAAGCCGGAAAACATCAATATACCTCCGCTTCAGTATCTGTCGCCTCAATTTGCGTGGCACTCCCTCCCACAATTCCGTGCAACGCACCACCGAGGACGCTGACCCTTCTCCCGTTCGCTTCCCCTCCACCGAGCCACCTGAAGAGCTCACCGAGGACGACGAGGACGAGGACAATGAACTCCACCTACAGCGCCGCCTATGCTTCCTCTTAGCCTTGGCCTTGCGCCCCCCCGGAGCCGCCTCCCCCCCGCCACCCTCTCACCCCCACTGTCCCCTTCCCCCCCCGTGATCCCCCCACACTCACCATCCACCGCACTCCCGCTAGGCTTCGGCGCCGCCAGGGCCGGGCTGGCCCGCTCCACACTCTGGGCCATCGTCTGACCGCTGCCCGCTCCCCTGGCTGCTGCAACACTGCTCGCTGGCACTTGCAGAGAAACAGAAGCACCCACAGCAGGAGAACCCATTCCACACTGCCCCGCCCCCCAGCCTAGCCCACCTCCCTGCGGCCATGCAGAGGTACCCAGATCCCCAGCTGCCCAACTGGCCCCCCCATGTAGGATGCCCCCCCTACCAGGGAACCCCACTCCGCTCCACTCCCCCCAACCATACCCCCAGGGCCCCATACCCATGGGCTGCCCTGCCACTGGGGACCAATACAGCAACCCCCGCCCTCCCGCACACCCCGGGGCGAAATTACCTGCCCCTGGAGGACTAATGGGGGCCCCCAACCTGTACTCCGTCCCCCCCGGAACCATCCCCCCAGCTCCCTTCTCCCCCCTTTCCCCTACAGACCCTTGCTCTCCTTGCCCGAGCCCCACAACCTCTATCCCCAATCCCCCAGCCAACTCTGGACCCGAAACCCCCCCATCTGCTGCCCCACGACCCCTTCTGCTCCCTCTCCCCCGCAACCTAGCCGTCCCCCCTGAGCAGCCTGCCCAACAGCTCCAGCTCCCAGGGACACACCGCCCCCCCGAGACCGGCCTTCCCTCCCCCGAGCACTAGCGCCATGGCCCTTACCCCTCTGCTGCCCCCCCATCCCCTTCGGAGAGCGTGCCATGCCCACTAAGCCACTTGCTCCCCACAATCCCCCAAACAGACCTCGTCTTGCTCCTTGTCACCTCTCTTAAGTTTTTGTTTGTTTCTTCCTCTTTCCTATTATTTATTTATTATTATTATTTTTTTTTTTTGTATGTTAGCACCCACAGGCCACGGCTAGCCCTACCCCCCCTTTCCTACACCAAGACCCGGTTCTCGTTTTATTTTATTATAATCCTGTATAATTATGCACCCCCCCCAACTCGCTCGGTCGTCGTGGAGCCCCCCGCACACCCTCACTCACCGCACACCGCCCCGACGCCGCAAATGGCCTTCCCACCGCGATCGCTTGGCCGGGAGCTGGAAAAAATGCTGCCTTCCCTGCCGAGGAGCCACGCCGAAAGGCCTGACCACGCGGCTCCTCGGCACACCAGTCCCCGCCCACCATGCCTCGGCCAATGAGATCGCTCCCTCCACCGTCAGGGAGCGATCCCATCGCCGCCGCTCCCCATTTTTTCCCCCTTCGCCCCCCCCGACACCCCCGTCACGTGCCGGAGGCTGAGGCCGGGCCCGGGCCCAGGTTACTGGCAGCCGCGGGGACCCGGCCCGTGGCCTGGCACATATTATCAACATTGTGCTGACTGGTTTGTCTTGTTGATACATGTGCCTCCTGCTTTTTATTTTTAATCTTCACTTTTTATCTTATCTCCTTATTTTTGTGAACAGATGGCTTATGTGAGACAATAACATCAGATGCTTTTTATCCATGATAATTCCCTTTTATCATCAGTCTTAGGTCTCCTTTTTTCATCAGGATGATATCTTTTTTAAAAAATAGACCCGGGCGTATGCTCACAATAGCATATAGACACAGTATAAATGATTGGATGGCGTTATTAATCATAAAAATCACATCAAACACAAGTATGAGGTCAATAAGTATATACTGAGTATCATGATCCCCTTGGAGCTCTTATTTACAGACAAAGGTCCATGAAAAAAGGTCACTGCATAATACATTGACAATACAATTTGATAATCATTTTGGAAAGGAGTTTTACACATCATTAATGATTTTAAGTAAAATAATGGTTTGAGAACTAGTTTTAGACTTCTAGAGTTTGCATACAGGCATTTCAAAGTTTGTTTTTTGTTCAAATTAACAAATTAACATTAGATGACAGGGATAATTTGGAATCTTTCAACTCAGTCTGCTTTTTAGGTAAAGGCACCTGGGTTACTTTTGCCTAGAAGTCTAAAAAATAAGATGGGAGAGTTAGAATATATAGCACTGAATGAAAGGTATAATTGGCATCACAGAGACCTGGTGGAAGGAGGATACCAATGGGACACTGTGATACCAGAATGAACAGACAGATGAAATACTAAAAGAAATTAAGAAAGATTGCAAAGTTTACAACACAGTAATAATGGGAGATTTCAATTACCCCAGTATTGACTGGGTCAATAATACATCAGGCCATGCTAGGGACATAAAGTTTCTAGATGAAATAAATGACTGCTTCTTGGAGCAGCTGGTTCATGAACCAATAAGAGGAGAAGCTATTTTGTACCTAGTCCTTAGTGGAACACAGGATTTGGTGCAAGAAATAAGTTTGTTGAGGCCACTTGGCAATAGTGATCATAGCATGATCTCATTTGACTTAAATGATGGAAAAGGATGGCAAGGAAATCCACATACCGTAGTGCTTTTTAACTTACAAAAGAGAGACTGATAAAATGAGGAAAAGAGTTAAGAAAAAACTAAAAGGAGCAGCTGCAAAGGTTAAATATATACATCAAGTATGGGCATTGTTTAAAAATATTCTTGGAACCCCAGAGCAGATGTAGTCCGTGTTTTAAGAAAATTGGAAGGAAGGCCAGAAAATTGCCAGCTTGGTTTAAAGGTGAGGTCAGAGAGGCTGTTATAGCCAAAAAAACATCTTTCAGGAATGGTAAAAGGAGCCAAATTACGAAAACTGGAAACAACATAAGCAATGGCAAGGCATTGATAAGGCAGGCAAAGACAAAATTTGAAAAAAAGCTTGCAGTGGAAGAAAAAATGCATAATAAAAACCTTTTCAATTACATTCATAGCAAAAAACCAGTGAGAGACTCAGTTGAAACATTGAATGATGAAAGGGGCACAAGGCCATAGCGGAGAGACTGAATAAATTCTTTGCTTTGTCTTTTACTGAAGAAGATGTAGGGAAGTTAACCATGCCTGAAATTGTATTTAAATATGATGTATTGGAAGAATTGAAAGAAATATTGATAAACTGGGGAGATGTCTTACAACTTGCTATTCCAATAGACTTTAGGAAATCTAAAAAGATAACTAATAACAGATCATTCTCTCATTCTGCCCCCTACCTCTGGAACGCGCTCCCTGACAATATTAGAGAACTAACTGACCTCCAAACTTTCAGAAAGAACCTTAAAGCCCATCTGTTTACCCTCCATTATGGCAATCAAGACGTACATAATACACTGAACTCAAGATCACCGCCTCCCCAAACATAACCCAGTGCCCGCTACCTCTCCACACACAAAGAATTTTATATAGATATTGCCTAACCAACCCATCTTTGAATGCTCACTAACTTGTACATGTATATAGTTAAATGTCTATTATACCACTGTAAATAGTTCTACATTGTTCATTGTAAATGAGTATATAACTGTTCTGAATTACTCAAATTGTTGTTACCTGTAAACCGCGATTGATCTTCTGGAAATCACAGTATAGAAATGTTAATAAAATAAAAATAAATAAAATAAATAAAGTATTTGATAAACTGAAGAGTGAGTAGCAAATCACCTGGCCTGGAGAGTATACATCCAAGGGTTTTGAAAGAACTGAAAAATGAGATTGCAGACCTACTATTAGTAATCTGTGAACTATCATTAAAATCATCTGTAGTACTGGAAGATTGGAGAATGGCCATTATAATGTCAATTTTTAAAAAAAGGTTCCAGGGATGATCTGGGAAACTGCAGACTGATGAGCCTGATATCAGTACTGGGAAAAAATGGTAGAAAGCATTATTAAGAATAAAATTACCGAACGTATATATAATCATGGTTTAATGGTAGAAAGTCAACATGGCCCCGCCGCTTTTTAACATATTCATAAATGACCTGGAAATAGGATAACACAAAATTATTCAAAATTGTTAAAACACAAGAGGATTGTGAAAAATTGCAAGAGGACCTTGATAAATTGGAAGACTAGACGTCCAAAAGGCAGATGTAATTTAATGCAGACAAGTGCAAAGTTATGCACCTAGGAAAGAACAACCCAAACTATGATTACATGATGCAAGGTTCCACATTAGGAACCACCACCCAGGAAAAAGATTTAGGCATCACTGTGGATAACATGTTGAAACACTCTGCCCAGTGTGTACTGAGCCCCTACAGACTTTAATTTAACTGAAAGTTGGTTTGCGATTCTATGCCTTAACTGACTTAGTTGAACACTAAATTAGATACACCAATTTTATCAGCTTTAATCCAAAGAATTCCCTTCTCCCCAAGATTTAGAGAATTTTCCAGAAAGTAAATACTTACAAGTACAGATTGCTTCCCAGCAGTAGCAGTCCTTCTTGGTAGTCCTTCAAGACTGCAGGGGAGAGGAATATAAAATGGCCTTTCGCATTTGATATGGACATTTTGAATATTTAGTGATGTCCCTTAGCTTAAGAAATGCTCCTGTTGTATTCCAACGGCTGGCTAATCAGATATTCCAAGACTTTTTAGACCAATGTGTGGTAGTATATTTAGACAATATCCTGATATTCTCCAAGAACTTGTCTGATCACAACTGCCAAATTTGTCAGGTTTTAGAGCATGAAGCCTAAATTGTACACCAAGAAGAGATCCATAGAAGTTCTGTGAAATATTATTTCCCCTGATGGTATCCAGATAGATCCTCAGAAGATTTCTGCAGTGACTGAGTGACCACTCCCAAAAGATGGCCACTTCTACCACCATTTTATTGATTGCTCCTCTACTGGAAATCCTGAAGAAAGGAACCCCATTCAAATGGGACTGAGAGCAACAGTGAGTGGTTGATAGCCTTGACAGCATTCATATCTGCCCAAATCCTGATATAGCCTAATCGATCCCAGGTATTCAAGTTGGAGGCTTATGCATTCAGAGGGGCAACTGGTGCTGTATTCTCCCAGAAGAAGGCACCCAAGAATCTCCTCCATCTATGTGCGCTTTACTCCTGAAAGATGGCTGCAGCTGATAAAAATTACATTTATTTATTTAAAACAACAGATTAAGAAGAACCACGTCCTGCAATACCATCCTCCTTCCAAAAGCCATCACAAAATGCAACGAATCCACTAGAAAGCGTGCCTTTGCCCTGTTTGCCCCTTCATGCTGGAACTCCCTCCCAACAGAAATCCGGTCCATAAACAACCTCCCCCAGTTCAGAAAAGCCCTCAAACAGCACCTATTTATACAACACTTTGGTAACTCCAACAGCATCCCCTAGACAGTATCACATGACCCTATAGCCTATCAATCCAACGCTGCCTAACCAATCCCCAATGATAACTCTCCACCTCATCCAACTATCCCCTTTAGGGCATGTATCATAAACTCAGATATGATGCAATCCCCTTTTGTATATAATGTACAAAGTTCTCCTGTTATCCTTGTTTAAATCTCCCTATTGTATATTATGTATAAAGTTCACCTGTTATCCATGTTTAAATTCCCTGTTCTATGTAAGTTCAATGTACGGCTGTTCCTCATTGTACAAACCTGTTCCTTGTAAACCGCACGGATGCCGAATAGTGCGGTATAGAAAAGCGTTAAATAAATAAAATAAATAAATAAATAAATAAAAGGATTTATATCCTGCACAGTCACTGAGGAGGGTTACAAAATACATACACAATAAGTCATCATGTACAACAAGGACAAATACAAATACAATCATTATAATTAAAAATAGCCATTAAAAAATATTGCTATATTATATCATAATTGCCATCAGAGGCTCAATACAGATTATAAATGCCCACGTACTACATTTGCCCATCAGACAAATTCAGGAAAAGCCTGTTGAAATAAATGACATTTCAGTTTTTTTTCGAAAAGTCATCAGTTCTACTTCAGCATACAAATCAATCGGCAAAGAGTTCCAAATAGATGGAGCAGTCATAGAGAAAATTCTCTTGCAAATGGACTGAAGATGATTTAATTTAAAAGAAGGAACATCTAGTAAATGTGTCTCCTGAGAGCGCAAAGTGTGAGAAGGACATTATGGTTTAAGCAGAGATGACAAACTAATAGGAACCATTTTGGGCAAACTTTTAAAGGTAATCATAATGACCTTGTATAACACTCGAAATTCAACTGGCAAGCAATGTAGAGCAAACAATTGAGATCTAATATCCTCAAATCGTTTGCAGCCAGTTAGAAGATGCATGGCAGCATTTTAAATTGACTCTAGAGGAGACATAGTAGCTTTTGAGAGACCTAAAAAAAGACTATTATTATAGTCCAGGGGTGAAAGTACTAAAACTTTTAATACAGAATGAAAGTTGCTACATGAATGATATGGTTTCAGTCGCCGAAGAAGATATAACTTATAGTAAGCAGACTTAATCACCCTCTGAATGTAATCATGTAGATTCAGTTGAGCATCCAACCAAACACCTAAATCTCACAACATCACTAATCACAAGAGACGAAGACCTAGGTTGCACCCATAGAAGCTGAAAAATTCAAGGATAAATACAAAATTTCTTTCTTCTTAGCATTTAGTTTTATTTTGTTTTGAAACATCCATAATCCAGCAGACTTAAGACAATTCTCCACATATTTCAGGGAATTCTCCAATGACGAGGAGAGAGGTACAGTAAACTGTACATCATCAGCATGCACCCAAAATTTGACATTCAGACTCTCAAACACAGTTTAAATTGGGGCAATGTAGAGATTAAACAATATTGCTGGAAGTGCAGAGCCTTGCAGCACCCCCGCATCAATACATTTCCATGATGACATTTGTCCCGAGGACCGAACTTCGATAAATCTATCCTGTAAAAAACATATAAACCAAGAAAGCAAGTTACCACATATCTCTAGTTCTTGAAGCCTAGTTAACAATAAGGAATGGTCCACAGAATTGAAGGTAGCAGATACAACAAAGAGTTATTGGCCATTAAAACTGTTTTTGCAGAATGGCACCACTTCCTTGAGGGAGCATGTCATCAAGTTCAGGTCTACATGGACAATAAGAATATAGAATTTCTTAAGACCTCATGAAATATGAATGCTACACAAGCTTGCAGGTTGATTTACTTTTCACACTTCAAATTTCTTCTACCCTACCAACAGGGCATGCAGAATAGCAAAGCCAATGACCTCTCCTGGAGATAAGGGGATGGGGTACCAGAAACAGAATCTCTTACTATAATCCTTCACCTGGAGAACTTCATCCTGGGCATTCAAAAGATAGATATTCTGGAGAATGTTAAAGTGACTTTTCCAAGTGATGAGTCTGCGCCAGATCCACAGCGAGGTGTGACAAGATCTTAGGAGAAGACGAGTTGAAGCTGGCATCAAGGATTCCTGTATAAGAAGGACAGGGCCTGATATTCAGTGGCAGTGACTAGTGTCATGCCCTAGCCCTCCACCTCAGGCTAAGAGGGCTAGGGTTGCCATTATGTTCTCCTTATAGAAGGTGGTATAAACTATTTTGTTCGAGCTAAGCCTGCTGGGAGTGGTAGTTCTTTTGCCTTCTAAGAAGAAATAGCCGTGAAACCAGTGGTAAAGGCAAAGATGACAAAGGTTTATTCCCCAAACAAAAGGTTCTATGCAGATTGCATCAGGATAATTCTTCAGTTGTTCGCTCAAGGTTATTTGCACAAGTATGCTGACTGAGCTTCACATTCTTTACTCAAAAGTGTAACTGCTTAACAGATAAAGAAAAACATAGCAGCTTCCTTCAACAAAGAAAAATATTCTCTTTTCCTTTGTCTTCCCTCAGTTCTCCAATATACACTAGCAAAGGGATTCAATGTCATCAGCTAAACACAGCGTACAGTCCATAGGTACTTCAGATGATAATGAATCATTCTCATTACAGTCCACTTGCATTTCCTCCAACTCCTGAACTGCAGTGTTTTGCTTCAAGCTACTATCATACGTCTTAGGGTAACTCCTCCCTAAGGGGTTCTGTGTCTCCTTTGAGCACAGCTCTATGTGATAGGGATTACAGGTACCTGAGGTTGTGGAGACTCCTCTCTGGCTCTGTTCAGCAATCTCTCTCCAGCTATGGGGAAGCAGTCTCTGGTTCCCTTGTTGGAGTTCCTTCCTGGAGCTCTGTCCCGGTTCCCTGTTCCAGGCTAGGCTTTGTAGACTCTTGGACTGAGTCCTGGGCTCCCACCTCTGAACTTTCTGAACCTTTCTATCTGGCACTGGGGTTTGAAGGTTTCTCTTCTCCCCTTCTGCTCTGATTGCTTCACTTCTCCAGCTGTGTCTCCTCCTGTGTTCCCTCTCGTATGCTGTCATCATTGTTCTCCTGTCTCTTCCTTGTTCTTCCTTTCTCCTCCTGCTTCCTCATCCTCGTTGTCCTTCTCCTGACTCTCTCTCTAGCCATGGTTTATATTCCTGCTCTCTGAGCCATGTCTCTGCCTCTCTGGACAGGTGTCTGTAATTAGGTTCCAAGCTTGCTACTATGTCAGCAGAGCTTGGGTGTGGCAGCCTAGCTTCAGTTTCTCTGTGCTTGCTTTTTTTTTGCAAATGCTGAAACGTGTGTACTGCAGGGATGTCATTTTTCTTAAAGGTAAAATCATTCTTTTCTTCTACTTCCATATGCTCACTAGAGGCTTCCTCATCACACTAGCAAGATTACAACGGCTAGCCATCACTGCTGAATGCTAAATCCAGATATTCAATGCTAGGGCCATATTCAGTCACCAGCATTTGGATCGGCTGGCGAAGTAGGAAGCTAGCTAGGCAGCAGTGATATTCAGCTACTGCCCAGTTAGCTTTGGCAGTGAATGTTAAGAGAGCCTTTAATGTGCCTAACCTTTGCTCTGAGTGATAACCGGGCAGTAGCTGAGTATCACCACAGACCAGTTATCACCGGGTGCCACCCAGGGAACACCCCTGGAATGCCCCAATGCTAACCGGTTAGCAGCATAGCACCGAGCGGCAGCACCCATGGATATTCAGCAGCACTAACCATGCTTAGCAGCATGAACATGGTTTGCAGGTCTACAAACTATGTAAATGCCTTTGAATATCAGGCCTGATAAACTTTATGTACCCAAGGGCAAAGCATGCTTGGAAATGCTTGTAGCTGCCACGTCGCCTTCTTAGCAGGCCAACCCAGCATTTGCAAGACTCAGGAACTAGTGGGCCAAGGCTTCCAGTGATCAGAATGGGGCTAAGATATAAAGGAATGCATCACTTTATATGAAATCTGTGCCCAAAATAAGATTCCATGGGACAGTCCTCAAAGACTCCTGGTGTCACTACATATACCTTCTCAACCATAGATACCCTATACAAGATGCTTGGGGAGGCTAAGCTTTCCCGGCCTCAACAATGACCTCCCCTGCAAACTCTCAGTCAAACTAGCAGGCAGCACTGATCTTTAATCTACCTGCCAGTTTGACTCACAGCTGGTAGACTTTCCTCCCTTCCCCCAAGCTGCCACCTCTGCTGCTACTTCTTTTGACCTGTGGTGCTGGTGGTTAATTATCTATAAAGGCATGGGGACTTTCTCTTTCTGCACAATGCTGATGGTTCAGCTGGTTCTTCCCCTCTGAAACAGGAAGCATACATCAGTGGGACAAGACCGGCAGAGCCATCAGTAGTTCACATGGAGAGAAGATGAACATTCCAGCACCTTTTTAAGTATATAGATGCTACCAGAGGTAAACGGAAGTGGCAGTGAAGGGGGCAGCAACAAAGGGAAAGAAAGGGAAGGGGAAAATGTAGGAGATGCCGGCAGTGGGGAGGGGAAGAAGCAGTAGATGCGTGATTAGGGGGCAGTTAGGGAAGAAGCAGGAGAAATTGGATGGAGGGGATGGGGAAGAAGCAGGAGATGCTGGATCATGGGAGGGAGGGGAAGGGGATATGGATGGTGGATTGGAGTAGACATAGGAGGGTAAGTTTGGTGATGGGGATATGCTGGGTCAGGAATGGGAAAAGAAGACTCTGGGGAAGAGAAGAAGCAGGAGATGCTGGGGAGGGGGAAGGGGATATGGTAGAAATATAGAAACATGATGGCAGAAAAAGACCATCTGGCCTATTTAGTCTGTCCTTCCCTATCAACTACTAGAGTCCCCTTTTTTTCCTTTAGAGATCTTCTGTATTAGTCTTGAATTCAGATATTGTATATAAACTATATACTATCTGCACTGGGAGATTATGCCACGCATCTACCACTCTTTCCATAAAGAAATATTTCCACACATATTACTCCTGAAGCTATCCCCTTTCACTCTCATCCTATGTCTCCTTGTTGCAGAGCTTGCTTTCAATTGAAAGAGGCTCTCTGTTTGTTTGTTTTTTAATTTGAAATTTGTATTATATATACATGTTACAATAAACATTTATACAGGCAATATAATCAAGTCCACATCAAGAGGAGCACTGCCCTGTTACAATTATGGAAAACTAAGTAAATTAAAATGAAAGAAAATCACCATAATAAAATACAACCAAAAAGAACAAGCATTAAGAAACATGATTGGATTCCCAAGCAATATAATCCCCTTAGTACTAGGTCAAGAAGTAAGCAAACTCATACTTTTTCCTTATTTAACAAAAATGCCTCCAATTGTTCAAGCTCAAGAAAAATATATTTAACTGGTTGAAATATAATAATACATTTACAGGGACAACTCTAGGTTTTAATACAAGAAAAGCCTTCCTACGCTTTTGAGTGGATCTGCACACATCCGGAAAGATCTGAATGGAATGCCCACAAAAAGCTTGATCTGTTTTTGTAAAGTATAGCCACAAGACCAAGTTCTTATCAGCCAACGATAAAAAAGAAACAATCAATGTAACCCGATGTGGGATAACATCTAGGGAAGACTCCAAAAACTCAGAAACGTTTAAGGATTCTATTAAAGGAGAAGTCCCTTTGGATGAAGAGGCAGTCTCCGTGGGGGTCAACTTGGGTACATAATACACAGAAGAAAATTTTATTGCTTCTGGATCATCCAGTAACAAGACTTCCCTGAAGTACTTATACAATGAAATATTAGGAGAAAGATAATGTGTACAGGGAAAGTTTAGAAATCGTAGATTTTTTGAGCGAACTGAATTTTCCAAATATTCTAATTGATGATGTATCGTAAGACTATCCCTAATAGAAGATGAAATAGCTGCCTGCCCTTCTCATTTATTAACAGATACATTGCATTTATCAATAGAAACCTCTTGGTCTGAAAGCTTCTGAATCACATCTTTAGAAAATTGCATAATCTGAGAGAAAGAGGACCGCAACGAACACTCAATGCGAGCCACTTCCTCCCAAACATTGCGAAGAGAAACATCAGAAGGAGAAGTAACTGATGCAGCAGAAGCTATCGAAGACCTGAAATCCAAAATTACCGGTAAATTAGACTTCCCTTTATCCACCTTAATGTCAATAGAGAAGAAGAGGCATCTTGTGAAGATACAGAGTGCGCCCCCGCCATGGGAACTACTTGCGGAGGGGGATCAATCTCCAAAATCGCTTCTTGACCGGAGAGGGGAACTCCCAGCGTAATCGAGGATACATCTGAAGGAGTACTCATGGACAGGGCTGAGGTATCCACAGCTGGTAAATCAATCTGGGCGCTTACCACATGATGATCCATTGGGCCAGAAACTTTCACAGCTTTAGCGCCCAGTGACGGAAAAACCTTCTTTTGTCTTCTGCCCATAAGTCCGCTCAAACTCCTCAAAGCTCCTCAAAGCTTCGAAGGGGCTCCAAAGGGGTGGGTTTGCCCCTTTGGTCATGCCCCTTCGGGCACGCAACCACGGGTACGCGCCCGCAGATCGCATTTTGCGATGACCCGCGGATCTTATAGCCGCCTCAGAAGGGGAGGGGTGGTAAGTCAGCTGTTCCTCCTTCACAGCATGGCACACGGGACGCCAATCAGCACAGCAGCAGCACTCCCACCATACCGCGATGACCCGTGGATCTTATAGCCGCCTCAGAAGGGGAGGGGTGGTAAGTCAGCTGTTCCTCCTTCACAGCATGGAACACGGGACGCCAATCAGCACAGCAGCAGCACTCCCACCATACCGCGATGACCTGCGGATCTTATAGCCACCTCAGAAGGGGAGGGGTGGTAAGTCAGCTGTTCCTCCTTCACAGCACGGCACACGGGACGCCAATCAGCACAGCAGCAGCACTCCCTGAAAGAGGCTCTCCTTTTGTGCATTTATGCCACGGAGGTATTTAAAGGTCTTTATTATATCTTCTTTTTCCCGCCTTTTCTCTAACATATACATTTTAAGATCTTTAAGTCTGTCCCCTTATGCTTTATAACGAAGACCACTAATCATTTTAGTAGCCACTCTTCACCGACTCCATTTTGTTTATATCCTTTTGAAGGTGTGGTCTTCAGAATTTTATTGTTGGTTTTGCAGCATGTTGGTCTTGAAAGTTTCTTTTTGCAGGCTGTGCAGGCGTTTATGCTGGACCAGAGGCCACTGTTCTGGATAATGGCATTGTTTCAACCAGCTTTCTTTTAGCATAAGGAACAAGGCAGAGCTGTCCACTTTTGCCCTTACTCTTTTTGTTGTTTTTGAAGCCCCTCGTGAAATCTGTGAAGTCTGCAGCTGAGGTAACAGGAGTGAGCTTGGATGATCAACTAGTTAAGTGTATGGTGTTTGCAGATGATGTCCTTCTTATGGTAACTGAGCCAGTTCCTTCCCTGCAAAAGATGCTAGATTTTATTTCCATCTTTGTGGCAATGTCGGGCCTTAGGTTTAACCAGAATAAGTCTGAGATCATGTCCATGCACTGTGACATTGTGGCAGCCTGGAGTCCTGATTTTCCCTTGCAGAAAGTGGGTTCTTCCTTTATGTATTTGGGAATCAGGATCCCAGTGGGCTTGCTACAGCTGTATGTTCAAAACGTATGCATGCTGCTGCAAGATATGATAGACTACCTTCATAACTGAGAACCACTTTTTGATGGTAAAGTATGCCTTTTTAAAATATTTTTATTCACTTGGAGGCTGATTCTGATTTGAGGCACATCCGGGCCATCCGGACATCCAAAAAATGGACGGCCTGAAATTGTACCTGATTCTGCACCCACGGGAGTTAGACATTCCCGTGGGTGCAGAATCGAGCACTTAGATGGGCTAGACGGGCCCTGATTCTGCTGTGGAAGACATCCAACCACCTGCCCTTCCAGCCCTTCCTATGTTCCTGCTGGAGTGCTGGTGCCATGGCATCCCATCGCCATGGCATCGGGATGCCCAGCAGGAACACAGTCAGCACGACACCGGTCCCACTCTTTTCTCACCACCCTGCCCTCAGCGGGGGCAGCCAGAGCAGGGATTGGGAGGCAGGGCCTTACCTTTGGCTGCACTGGGACTTCTGGGGTCTGCATGCCCCAATCTCTGCCGTGCGTGGGACTTATTCCACCTCCGAGGTGGAATAAGTCCCACATCCATCTTGCAAGCACCTGATGTACAGGGCCGTGTCCTGAATAGGCCCTGCATGTCCAGGCTGTGCGGCCTGCTCCCACTCCGCCCACTCTCCGCCCTGACACCGCCCCCTCCCACCCCCATCCAGAGCTCCCCGCACAAAGGCCCTTTGCGTGCAGGGAGTTGTTGTGGCAGAATACACTCACAGCGAATAGAGGAGGATGTACATCCCTGCTATTCACTGTTCAGAATGACCCCCTATGTGACTCTGTTTTCCCAATGCTAACGTTAATTTTGCTTAAGAGAGATTTAAGGCACTTATGGAGTGCGTTGATCTATTTTTGTGGCAGGGAAGAGGGCACATATACTTTCATAGAAATATGATGGCAGAAAAACACAACATGGCCTATCTAGTCTGCCCTTTCAATCTACTACAATAGTGCCCTTTTTTCCTTTAGAGATCGTATGTGTTTGTCCCATGCTTTTTTGAATTCAGATACTGTCCTCGGCTCTACCACCTCCACTTGGAGACTATTCCACTCATCTACCACTCTTTCTGAAAAAAAATATTTCTGCATATTACTCCTGAATCTGTCCCCTTTCACCCTCATCCTATGTCCCCTCGTAGCAGAGCTTGCTTTCAATCAGAAGACACTCTACTCCTGTGCATTTATCTCATGGAGGTTTTTAAACATCTCTATCATATCCCCTAATCCCGCTTTTCCTCTAAAGTATACCTATTAAGTTCTTTAAGTCTGTCCTCATACGCTTCAAAACGAAGACCACTAACCATTTTAGTAGCCATCCTCTGCACCGACTCCAACCTGCTTATATCCTTTTGAAGGTGCGGTCTCCAGAATGGCACACAATATTCCAAATGAGGTCATAGTAACATAGTATATGATGGCAGATAAAGACCAGCATGGTCCATCTAGTCTGCCCAGCAAGGCGGCAAGAGTAGGTGCATTTGCTGCTCCGTGCAGGTCACCTCTCCCCATGTCTTTGTTTAGGGGTGTACCCACCGCTCCGTGTAGGTTACCCCATTTGTTCAAATATAAGAGATACTTATGCTTATTTTGATTTTATCCTGTTGCTATAAAGGGATCCACTATGTCTGTCCCATGCCATTTTGAATTCTGTCACTGTGTTTGCCCCCACCATTTCCATCGGGAGGGCATTCCAAGCATCCACCATCCTTTCAGTGAAAAAGTATTTCCTGACATTGCCTTTCAGTTTACCCCCTTGCAGCTTCATGTTATGCTCTCTAGTTTTACAGCTTCCCCATCTTTGGAAGAGGTTTGTTTGTTCATTAATTCTCTTTTAAGTATTTAAAGGTCTGAATCATATCTCCCCTGTCCCTTCTCTCCTCCAGAGTGTACATATTTAGGTCTTCAAGTCTCTTCTCATGAGACTTGAAGACCTAAATATGTACACTCTGGAGGAGAGAAGGGACAGGGGAGATATGATTCAGACCTTTAAATACTTAAAAGAGAATTAATGAACAAACAAACCTCTTCCAAAGATGGGGAAGCTGTAAAACTAGAGAGCATAACATGAAGCTGCAAGGGGGTAAACTGAAAGGCAATGTCAGGAAATACTTTTTCACTGAAAGGATGGTGGATGCTTGGAATGCCCTCCCGATGGAAATGGTGGGGGCAAACACAGTGACAGAATTCAAAATGGCATGGGACAGACATAGTGGATCCCTTTATAGCAACAGGATAAAATCAAAATAAGCATAAGTATCTCTTATGACGCAGGCTCCAAATCATTTTGGTCGCCTTCCTCTGAACCGCTTCCAGCCTTTTTATATCCTTTGTGAGATACGGTCTCCAAAACTGAACATAATATTGCAAGTGAGGCCTCACCAGTGACTTGTACAGTGGAATTAGTACCTCTTCCTTTCTGCTGGTAATTCCTCTCTGTATGCAACCCTGCATCCTTCTGACTTTTGCCACACTGTTTTGCCACCTTGAGATCATCAGAAACAATCACACACCAAGGTCTTTCTCCTGGTCTGTGCACATCAGTCTCTCGCCCCCTATCGCATACAATTCCCTTGAATTTCTGCTTTCCAAGTGCATGGCACTGCACTTCTTCACATTAAATCTTAACTGCAAAGCATTAGACCATTCTTCCAGCTTTTGTAGATCTTTCCTCATGTTCTCCACTCCCTGAGGGGAGTCCACTCTGTTGCAAATTTTGGTGTCATCTGCAAAAAGACAGACTTTTCCATTCAGCCCTTTGGCAATATCACTTATGAATATATTGAACAATACTGGTCCCAAGACCGAACCCTGGGGCACACCGCTAATCACCTTCCTTTCATCCGAGTGAGTTACGTTTACCATCACCCGCTGTTGTCTGTCAGTCAACCAATTTCTGATCCAGTTCACCATCTTGGGAACCATTCCCAAGCTGTTGAGTTTATTGATAAGCCTCCTATGAGGAACAGTATCAAAGGCTTTGCTGAAATCTAGGTAGTTCACATCCATTGCATGCCCTTGCTCTAGTTCTCTGGTCACCCAGTCAAAGAACTCAATCAGATTTGTTTGGCAAGATCGTCCTTTGGTAAAATCATGTTGCCTCGGATCATGCAACCTGTTGGTTTCGAGGAAGTCCACTATTTGCTCTTTCAGGAGCACCTCCATTACTTTTCCCGCCACCGTGGTAAGGCTTACTGGTCTGTAGTTTGTCACTTCTTCCCTATTACCATTTTTGTGGAGAGATACCACATCAGTCCTTCTCCAGTCCCGTGGAACGTCTCCTGTCTCCAAGGATCTGGGCCTGTACGTCGCAGCAGAGACTTATACAGAGGCATTAACACCTCTTTTTTCCTGCTGGACATTCCTCTATTTTTTTATTTATTTATTAGCATTTATATACTGCTTTTTCAGAGATCAAATGCAGTTTACATTAAACTACAACAAGGTCAATTACATGTAACCGTTCCAATAACTATGTACAATGAACAAGAATGAACAGGAACTTGGGACTTAATTTAGTCATGTTGAAAACTATATACAAAGAACAGAAAACTTGGGTCTAGATATATAGTCTGAATATGAGCTATTTACAATGAGTTTGTAACTTCTATATGTGTGTGTAGGGAGTCAGTTAACTTCATGTTCAGGGTGTGCAAGGTTGCATGATCTGTGCTGATCGCAGCGCATATGCTAGAGGGGTCATTCCGAACTGCGAATAGCGGGGATGGATGTCCTGTTGGGACATCTATCCCCGCTATTCAGCCCCTCTGCCAACCCCAACTAACTTCCCCGCATGTAGTACGGGGAGGTTAGACAGTTCAGGAAAGGGGCGTTGCGGGGGCGGAGTTAGGGCAGACAGTTGGCGGTCCATGATCACAGACGCACAGGGTCGATTCAATGTCGGCCCTGTAGATCCGGGGCCGGCAGACTGAACAGGGAACTTATTCAACCTCTGAGGTGGAATACGTTTCCCTAGTTGGCGGGGGATGGCAGGCCCGGGAGGCGGAAGAGGTAGGAGGGGGTAGAGGAGATTCCCCGCCACCTGACCCTGGTGTTGGGAGGCCAGATTGGGGATCGGGCTGCGGGGAATGCAAAATCTGTCTGGTGGCTGGGGATCACGTATCCTGAATAGAGCCTCAGTGCCATGGCAACTGGATGCCATGGCGCCACTGCTCCATTCAAGAGCCTTGACTGAGTTAGCAGGCCGACCGGGATTGGGGTTATGACCAGCACGTACAGGCCTGGACGTGATTCTGATCCTGAGGGACTAGACGTACCCTGCGGGATTGGAATCCCATCTAACTCTTTGCGTCTGGTTCAGAGAGCCAGGACATCCAGGATAGAATCAGGCCCTAGATGTTTACTGGTGTGGTATTAAGTGGGGTCGGGGGGGGGGGGGGTTCAAATGTGTTTCCAAAATGCTGCATAAAGAGGTGAGTTTTGAGTTCTTTTTGGAATGTGGAGAGATCTTTGATTTCTCTTAGTTCATCAGGTAGATTATTCCACAGTAAGGGTGCGAAGTGTGAGTATGCTCTGTTGTTAGTGGTTTGAATGGATTTCCGGTAGTCTGGAGGGACTGCTAGTTTATTCTGGTTGCATCCTCTTTTTTTTTTTTTTAATTAATTTTCAGACTCCAAAATACTTACATACAAGTATACAGGAAACCTGAACGAAATTTATTGTATAATAAAACATAATATACAACCAATAATAATAAGTTTCTATCCTTAGCCCACATATCGTGGAGAAAAACAATAAAGAAACAATACAAATAAGAAAATAAAAGCAAAATTTGCTCAAACATACAGCCAAACTAATACACAACCCCATTATATCTCACCCCAAATCAATCCTGCATTTCCCTAGAAGTCAAAAACAGCTCCAGTTGAGAAGAATCAACAAAAATAAACCTATCTCCATGTAATGTAATAACACATTTGCAGGAATATTGAAGAAAAAAAGTTGCACTCAGAGCCAAAACTCTTGGGGGTATGTTTACTAAACCGTCTTAATGTGCGCCCAGCGATAATGTGCAGAATGCCATAAAAGGAGTGGGCGTTCCGGTCTTAAGGTAGAAAGCGCAGGTTATCGCGCGATAAAGTGCGCCGCGCACATTATCGCACAATAGAGGGAGCCGTGCACATTACCGTGCATTAACCTTAACTTTGTGTGCTGACCTACAATCAAAGCAAAAGAGGTGTAGCACACTGGTTATTACAATGCCTGCTGAAACCGGAGTCATGAGTTCAATCCCCCAGTGGGCCTAATGAATAAGGTTGGCTGAGGCAGTTCCTTTTCCTGCTTGCAACAGTACAACAATCTGTGCTGCCAGCTAAAAATACCCGCACCCCAGTGCCATAAACTAATGCACCTTTTAGGGTGCACCAGAAGGCACACCCTAAACCACCACGTCAGACAAGGCGGGTTATAATGTGCCCCAGAGGCCATGTCAAAAGGTTGCCAACTCCCAAGACACCATAGTAGGCACCCCATAAGCTGGCTGAATCTAAGGTGTGCTGAAGATGCCCCAAGGATGTATAGGTGACCCCAAAAATGTTGGCCAAGGGCAGTAAGGTCCCCCAAGTTGAAAAGCAAGAGAGGTATGGGCCAAACACAGATGTAACCCTAACACTGCACAGAGCAACAAGGAAAGACAATGCACAAGTAATGGAAGGAAGTAGGTCTGAGCTGATGGACCAGACAAATCTGCGTCCAGCCCATGTGGCAGCTGGAAAAATGGACAAACATATCGGGGGCAGCTGTAGCGATGCACAGAGTGATGATAATGTACCATGCAATAATGACAGTGTGTGGCAGAGGATGGGAAGACGTGTCCAGCAGAGGAGGTAGAAGTGGCAGGATAGGTGTAATGACAGGACGACAGCGGAGTAGCAGTGCTATACAGAGCACACACAGGAGAGGTAACCAGGGAGAGCTGTAATGCAGAAATGTGTAGCAGTGCAGGACGTGGGGTAGCAGCATGCACATCAGGGTAGGACGGCACACAGCTGGCAGACACAAATAGATGGACAGAAGGATGGTTGACAACTGTGATAAGGGTACAATGTGCTAACAGCACAGATCTGCACAGATATGACTGTCACAGGAATGAAAAGCAGCTGTGCAGGACAGGCATAAAAATGAAAGAGAACAGAGAGAAATCAAACCTATGACCATTAGCACAAATGGCAATGCACAAACCAGTAGGCCACAACACCAACATGAGGTCATTAGCAAAGGCTGCATACAAGAATACTGCAGGGCATCACACAAGAAGCCTGCTGGCTGCCAGGATAGGCAAACCTCCAACAGTAACCATGATGAAATGCACATGCAGATCTGGTGTGTATAGATCAGATTACAGTCTGTAATTGGGAACAGAGGCACATATAACTACATGCACACACACAATGAAATGTTATGCAGTGGATACAGCATGCAAAAGAGGAAAGAACCTAAACCCAAAGGGCAGCAGGGGATGCTCTGTGGAGCAGGGCAAAATTTGGAACAGAGCAGGAGAGAATTGAACCTGCAAATACGTGTGCCACAGACCAGCTGAACTGCAGCAATGCCAATCCCCCAGGTGGACTGCTGTGTAAATACTATAAAGAAAGAGACATATGTAACAGCTAATATGTGATGGCTAGGCAGCACAGAGGGCACACTTTGGTGTACAGTGAAGAGATGGAAGGGTGTGTGCATAGGTGATGAACCCGCAGGTACCTAATGGTCATGTTAGCACAACAGAAAAAAAAAAGGTAAACCCCATGTGGGGATCAAACCTGCAACCTATGGTGTTATAACACATGTCTGTAACCACTATCCCAAACAACCACAATGGGCACAATGAGCACAATGCAAAAATAGTACCTCAAAGGGAAGGTGTGTATGGGAACCTGTAACACCCAGTGATGTGGCAAATGGCTGGCAGATAGACAGCTGGCACCGTACAAGGACGTGAGCACAGGTGGGCCATGTACATGACCAGGAAATCATTAAATACAAGTGTCAGTGTGATCAAGCAGCAGCAGAGACAAATGTACGTCAAACACATATTTTTATTTTGGCTAATCATCACAGATAGTGTAGATACCGCCATCATAATATCAAGGTGAGTGGATCCCAGGTGAAAAACAGAAACACATTTTGCAGGGCAGCAACCCACATCTTACAGAAAGGTCACTGGCCCGTCTACAAATGATGGGCAGGAGAGATAATGTGCATCAGGTGCATGGTGTGCAGTATGCATTAGGCCCCCACCCCCCACATGCTGCTGCATGCCCCAAATGTGTTAGTTACATATGTGTGCATGTAGACAGTAGGCAGTGCATGATGAGAGCCCAACACACATCAATCATGATCTGTTCCTTAAAACATATCTTTCTGCCAACACTGGAGGCACACAAATGAAAAAGCATATGTTGTCAAAAGTTTGAAAGTTTAAACACACATATCGAAATTTATGTTACAGCTGTCACATAATGCCTGATATAGGAATCAAAGCTGCAACAATGTAACCCTAAACAATCGTCAAATGCATAATGAGGATATGCTAACAGGTAGCAGAGGCACATGAACACAGAGAATACAAAAGAAACCATCTGCAGAAACATGCAGAGATGACACTATGCAGAAGGGCCCCCTGCACTGTTTGTTGTGGATACAGTGTCCTTACACATATATCACGGTACATGGAATGCACTAATGAAGGAAGAAAATGGACACTCACACTGCCACACTCCAAACATAACGGGGCAATATGAGTGTCGTTACCTCAGGGGATAAATAGGACTGCACAGACATGCAATGCTAGGTTTGTAAATCAATGCAGAGCGTCACGTCTGTACAGTAAACAGACACAATAATCTGTATATAGAGATGGAAAGAAAGGTCAAACATGTTACAGTAACCCACACAGAAGACATATTGCAACCTGCTGTGTTGCACCAATATAGTCAGTCACATGCACATGCACCGTGTATGTTGAAACATGATACAGTGATGCCACACATGCACTGTAACACCCTTGGTGATTGCAAACAGCAATCCAAGATGCTGGTGTGCAGTAAAGTGGTGTTGTGGCAAATACTGTGTCATGTCCAAGTGGAGGCTAGGTGGACATGGACAAGAGGACCTCTCCAGTGTTCCCCCTGTGCCACACGTATGGCTGTATGCTCGTGTCATACCAAACAGATGAGTGTATCTTGCGTTCCATGTCACACACATGGGCAAAACACAACACAATGTCAGAAGGATGTACAACATACAGTGACAATGTTAGTCCCTGCTGCACATGTGGGGACCAGTACACAGTGTCCAAAGTGCAAAGGGTGTCTGCAATCCAACAAGTCATGTTATGACTGTCCTTGAAACCCTGGGCATGCATAGTCAAGTGTGACATCTCAATATGCCACAGTACTGGAAAGGTCATGTGTGTCTCCTGTGATGAACATCACACCCAGCCAGAGCACAGCAGCAATGGTGTGTTGGACAGGCCTGTCATTCCCAAAGTAGCAGTCCAACAATAATACTGTCCATCCTAGGCATGTGTCCCACTCGTAGAGGTCAAACATTCTATGGCACCATTTCCCAGGGATAGTTCCATGGTGTTGTTGTGTCCTCCAACAGGTGGTTGATGGTGACGCCGGATGCACTGTAGTAGATGTGCTTTGTGTGTTCACTTGCCTGTGTCAGAAGAGGATAAACAATGTAGTGGTATGCTGCTTGCAACATCAGCCCAAATTGCACAGAGTAAAACATTAATATGTACGTAAGGAAACGTCACACAGGCAAACATAACATGATCACAACATAGAACACACTGCATGTTGGGGACATATTGAATTGGAACCGCAGAAGAGGGTGTCACATGGATATGGTCATGTCCATGCCCATGTCACACAGGCGTTTCACAGCTCCATCACATGTGCATCAGCGTTCGTGTTCACAGACCCAACAGGAAATGTCTATGAGACAAACAGTAAATCATTAACATGTAAAGGCTGATGTCATTCACATAAGACCAAAGGTGCAACCTACCATGTGTTTGCAGCAAGTGTATATTTGGGATCCCCTGAGGCTCTCAAAGGCCATAACACGTCACGGTCAAGGGAGAAGATGTCACTGAAATGTGTAGAGTCACCATGTCCCCATGTCCAGCCACTGTTGATGCATGTCCACATTATGGCGATATCTGTGATACACAAATGCTGTTGCACTTTGGTCTGTCAGCACACAAGAGATAGATCGGCCCACAACACACAACACATGTCCACAATATCCACAAGGTAAATAGCAGTAAGGTAGAGATAGCACAGTCACCACCGCTCCCCAGGTGTACAGACCCCTCACACCACATGATAATGCAAAATGCCTGCACACTGAATCATCACACAGCCAACCCAAAAGCACCCACCCACACAGTATGCTAAGGTGAGCGTGGCAGCAGTAGTATACGGCCTGTATGTGCACAATTGGAGATTAGTGGAGATAAAGGCCTGTTAAATGCAATCATACCCTGCTGTTGGCTGATGGGACAATGTTAGGGAAGGGTGTATGTGCATTCCACCACCCAAACACCTAGGACCTGCACACATACACAGCTCTGTTGGACGTATCCCAGAGACAGTGTTGGAGAAGACAAACTGGCCAGGAACACAGGTGGATATGTGTGCCAACAGCAACATTTGGGGTATGGGGGTGCAGGGAAAAGAGATGAACAACAACATATGTACAATATGACAGATCACTGCAGACATGTGCTCCCCCTGACTGTCGTCACAGACAACGTAGCTATAGGTCCACCTACCCCAGACCACTGCATGTTGGATGATGTACAGTCACCTGCCAATGCAACACAGCACCAGGAGTGTCACCAAGTATGTCCTGTGGATTGAGAAACACAAGAGAAACATACATATGTCATGTTGGAGCTGTGCAACACACACTGCACATTCACGTCCTCAGCTCACAGACCCCCCAAGATCCCTAACAGACTGACCGTTCCCCATCACACTGTACAGATTTTTTGGATGATAAAGGTTTCACTGAAGTGTGTGTGGCAAACAACAAGGGTCTGTACTCTGTCTGTCCCCTTCTTAACCTCTCTATTGCTGTAAAAACTGTGGAACTGAATTAGCTCCTCTCTAACATGTCCCTGCTTGGCTCTAAGCACGCAGTACTATCCTGTGTCCCCCATATCGCTCCCAATGCCCCTTCAGTGTGTGATCTGGTGTCTCAGTGTTGTCTGCTACACTGCTGTCAGTTCCTGTAACACAGGGAAATATGCAGGGTCTCCATCCTTATCCTCTGTCCATATACATTTTCCTGGTGTGTATATCTCATACCTTGACTTACATTAACAGCTGTGTGCTGATGTGTTGCAAATATATCTCTCCACACCTGAGTTATGTCTGCCAAACCACACCCCGATGTCCAGTTTCTACCTGACATTGATGGCTGCATGTCATCCCACTGTGTGAAATTGATAATTGCAAAGCATGGATATCCTATATGTGCACCTATACCCTCCCCTCCCATCAGAGCATCTTTGTGTGTGTGGCCGAAACTTCCTCTCTCCAGGGTCCGCAATGTAGGTGTTGTTGTGGACTGCACTCTTCTCCTCTACTCACATACCCAGCTTGTAGTTGAGGCTTGTGGTTTATGTCTAGTTGTCATCAGCTAGATCTCCCCAGTCCTCCCTGAAAACAAAACTAAAACCCAAATCCCTCCCCCCTTAATCAGCTCCTGGCTTGCCTTCTGTAACTACACCTTGCTGATCTGGCCTTGAATCATCTCTGTTTGCCTGAAAATATGCAACTCTGCACTGCTTGGCTTTTCTACAGCCACACACATAATGGTACTAATACTCCCCCTGTCAGGACACCTCATAGGTTCCCTATCCGTTTCCGCATCCATGTCAAGGCTATGTGCTGACCTATACATACAGGCACACTGTGGCATTGCAGTAACTTCCCCTACTGATCTCAAATACCAGTAATCCAACTACTACTCAGCATGTATATAGTGCTACGTATCACATGTAGCGATATACAGAAACAAATAACACACAGTCCCTGTTCATCAGAGCATAACAACCAATCAATCAGCTCAAACTAAAAACTGTGAAACACACATATCCTGGCAACTGGTCCCATCTATGGTCTGCTCTCCTACTATATACCCCATACCACACGCCTTTCACCTTGCTGCACCCTAAGCCGCAAACTAACTACCTGTGTCTGTACAGCAGCCCCTATTCCAACCAGCCACAAATCAGGTATGACAGCTTAACACCTCCCACATGCCTACTACTCCCGACACACATAATCCACCACCACCCGCTGTTGTGCCCTGCTCACATCGTCTGCGTTGCACTCATGACTAGATTATCAGCTGGGATGGGCAGACAGTGTCTGTTACATGTCAGTGCAGTGTTGCAGCTTACTACCATTGGGATACAAATGTTCACTAGTAGTAGTAGTAGTACACACATATCTAAAGAAATATATGTGGTAACATATGTAGTACTTACACGAGAAGAGCACCTCAATCATCTGCCGCCTGACTGCTGTGCCCTCACGTGTGTCACCACGGGCACGTACAGGAGGGCACGTAGGATCATCCTCCAGATCCTCATTAATTTCGACAGGGATATGGTGCCTGAGAGCAATGTTGTGCAGGATGCAACAGGCTATAATTATCTCTGCCACAGTCTGTGGTCTGTATTGTAAGGCCCCGCCTGTCATATCCAGACACCTGAAGCGACTCTTTAAAACGCCAAAGGTGCGCTCTATGATGGAGCGGCTGGAGGCATGGGCCTCATTGTACCTCCTCTCTGCAAGTGTCTGTGGTTGAAGCACAGGGGTCAGCAACCAGGGGCGACACCCATATCCTGCATCACCTGCAGAAAGAAATGTGGAACGTTAAAGCAGGAGCTGATGTCCACCCAAATGGACACAAGTATGAACGTGCAAACCAAATACACAAAACACCCTGACAGAAACATATGACAGCACATGATGGAACACCACAAATATGCATCAGCGTATGAAGTTATGACACACAAAACAAGGGGTAGGTGTACGGATTGAAATCAACATAATCTGTAAACAGGACACAAATGCTAGCATCCATGCTACCATCATCACACAGCACCGTAGCAAGATAGAGCTGGAGGGTACTGTGGTGACGAAACTGCTCCAGAGCCCTTGAAAATAGAGAAAACACAAACATTTACCTCCAAGCAGAAGGGAAGTGCAGGGAGCCGTGACTTTAAAACTTCAGCTAGAGAGAAAAAAAAACATACCCAAAGCTGCTGTCTTCAGGCCACGCCCAAGCTCCATAGCAACTAAGGGAGGTAACGAGAGACAGCTGGGGGAGGAGTAGAAAGTTGTAGGGCAGCCCCACTCATTTAAGCCCCAGAGAACAGGAAGTAAGAGGAACAGGAACAGGAACGGAAACGGTAGAGAGACCAGAAGCAAGCACAGCCGGGAGAACAGCAAGGATTCTTTCAGAGAGCACTGCAGGGAGACCAGCAGAGAAACAGAAGCTGAAGAGATCCCGAGAGATACAGAAAGAAGGGATTCTTTCAGAGAGACCGGGAGAGAGAGGTGCTCCAGGGACAGCCTAAGGAAGGATTCCCCTCATAGCCAGCACCACAGTCCTGAACATAGCCAGTGCTGTAGAGAGACTACAGCTGGCCCAGGAAACAGGAGGTTTTATCCTAAGGAGACTGCTGTCTATAACCCAGGTACGGGGACTTTCCAGGAAGAGCTGGGTCAAAGAGCTTTACCTCAGGGAAGGCCGGTAAGAAGAGCTGTTAATAGAAGGGAGGTAGACCCTTTAGAAGTTTTAAACAGTTTGCTGCAAGATAAGGATCTCCAGTGCCCTGCTAACACCCCTGAGTCAAGAGGGAGGTCTCGTTGGGAAAGGGTTGTTAAGTTATTGGAAGAAATCAAGCCCACGCTGTCCCAAGCTGTTGCCAGTCAGGAGACTGCAGAGCCTGACTCTGAATGCATGCAAGTAGATAATTATGATACTGAAAATGATTTCTCAGAATGTGAAATGGATTGCTCTCTGTCTATGAGGGTAGAATGAAAGGCTATAGGTTTTAAGCCTGAAGAAAACCCAGGAGTTATTATACCTGAATGTCTGCAGTAAAGAAGGCTAAGAATGTTTGAAAATGAAGTTGCTGCCGTTTTAAAAAGTGCATGAGACATTCAAAGGCTGGTTTTGAATGTGTCTGGGGCAACTATTTAAAACCTATGATAACCAAAGTAAAGAGGAAGCTTTAATGTACATGTGGTGCAGTTAAAAAGCCATTGTTTGTTCCTAAAGTCAGCAAAAGACTGTGAAGTGATATTTTTGTCTGATGAAGAAATAATCGCATTGCTGAAGAAAGCAAGTGTAATTAGTGACACTGTGAAGTTTTTGTATAGAAGTTGTCTTTCTTTTGAGGGGAGAAGTATCCCACCTTATACGTTGTGCTGAGCTTCTATGGAGGTTCCTTTGAACAAAGGAAGAAAATAAATTCCTGTGTTGCTTTCAAAAACCCTCGGCTCAATCATTCATTTGTTCACAACTATAACTCATTGTTCAGCAACTACAACTCCCAGAAGCCCCGGCTCTGGGAACCCATGTAAAGGGACATTGAAAGGCATACTCCCCCCTATAGGCAACTGCCTAGCCAGTGGGAGGCGGCCACAGGTGGCATAGTTTTTAGGATTTTCCTTGGCCACGTATACGCAAGATAGCTGGAACCTCAAGAACAAGGAAAACTTCTACAGGAAGCTGCTGAGGATACAGAGAGCCTGCTGAGGAGAAAGACCCTGAGTGGCAGCAGAAGGACCGGACTGGAGTGGATTACCAAGCCGTGACCTGCTGGCCGATAAGCTCGAGTCTACACTTGCATAAGGTAATCCGTGTATAGAAGGGGTATAGACGGATACCGGTGCAGGGTGGGGATACAGCAGTGCTCAAGAGGAGCAAGAGAAAGAGGGCTTATATTTGGAGCCGCACTTGGTGGTTTCTTTCTCTTTTCTTTTCGTTTCAGCATCAACCCAGGATGGAGCGGGGCGAGCTTCTTGGCTGGATGGCGGAGCAGTTCCAAAAACAGCAGGAGATGTCTGCGAGGACCCAGGAACACACAGCAGCCATGATCCAGGCCCAGCAGAAGCTGCTCCTAGACATGATGGCTGCGTGGATAGGAGCGCAGAAGAAAGCAACGGAGTCCCTACGAACAGCACCAGGTTCCTTGGGAGCTATACCAGGGCTCGGGCTACCTGGGACTGGGACATTCTCGTTTGGTCAGTTGGCCAAAGGGGATGATGTGGACGACTTCTTGGAAGCCTTTGAGAGGGTGGCTCTCCTAACTGGCTGGCCGAAAGACCAGTGGGCAGTACGCCTTGCCGCCTCCTTGACGGGAGAAGCGCTTGCGGCCTATAGGGCCATGCCCGCTGCCTTAGCTGCCAATTACGAAGAGCTCCAAAAGGCCATACGAGACCGCTTGGGCCTAACCCCCACGGTCTATCGCCGCCTCTTGAGGAGCTGTAAACTAAAGCCAGGTGAAACACCGCGTGCCTTATGTCAGCGGATTAAAGGGTTGGCGTTAAAGTGGCTAACGCCTGAGGCGAGAACAAAAGATTCTTTGTTAGATTGTATTATCTTGGAACAGTTCATGGAGGCAGTTCCAAAAGATCTGTAGTCCTTCCTGATCCTACAGGACTGCCAGAACACCGATGCTGCGACCTCACTGGCGGAGCGCTTTTTAGAAGCCAGTTTGATAAGCCAGGCGAAGGTTGGTGTTCTACCCCAAGCAGTTGAAGTAGCTTCAGAAAGGAAGGGAAGACCCATGTTGGGGGAAAGGACGAAAGTAATGCATATGGATAAAACCTGTTATGTGCAAAGAAAATGCTTTTCTTGTGGGGAAGAAGGACATATGAGAAGGGATTGCAAAGCTAGGACAGCCCTAATGACCACCCATTCTAAGGAGAGTGGAGAGGGATTCCTCTTGGGCGTAGAAGTAGAGGGTGTGCGGGTAGAAGCCTTGCTGGACTCCGGAGCGGATCAATCGATGATCTCACAAAAGCTCTGGAAGGAGATAAAATCTCAGGTTAGTTCGGGCCCAGAGTCACAAGAAAACAGCATAAAGATAAGGTGCATCCATGGGGCAGCCTCGTCCTACCCAGTGTACACTGTATCAGTAAAAGGTTTAGGTTTAAAACGAAAAATACCTGTAGCTGTGGTACCTAGGCTCCCACAAGCTTTAGTCCTGGGAAGGGATTGGCCTCAGTTCAGGCGTGGGTTAGCTGAGGGTCTACAGCACAAGACAGGCATGACATCCACCCTAGCGCAACCAAAGGCCTTGGAAGCAGAGAAAGAGTCTCCACTAGGGGGTTCATCCCGCTCGAAGAATGGGAAAATCTCCCCCGGGGATGGGTATAAGGAGAGGCAGGTAACATCTTCGCATAAAACAGAGGCTAAGGCTAGGCCAGTGCCTAGTCCCTTGTTCGGGACGGGGCAGAGACAGCAACACGGGAAAATATCCACTAAGGGGGACGTTAACAAAAAGTCAAAGTTTGTCCTCAGATTTTGCCGCACCACTCCTAATGCAAAGATTCCTAAGCGGGCTACAGAAATGGCAGCGGGCTTTGATTTATGTAGTGCGGAGGAAATAATTATTCCCTGTCAGGGAAAGGCCTTAGTAGAGACAGGGATACAGGTGGAAATACCACCAGGCTGCTATGGTCGCCTTGCCCCATGTTCAGGCCTAGCATGGAAGCATTTCATAGATGTGGGGGCTGGCGTCATTGACCCCGATTATAGAGGGGCAATCAAGGTGTTACTATTTAATTTTGCACGGGAGGATTTCAAAGTAAATATAGGGGACAGAATAGCCCAGATGATATGTGAGCGGGTAGGCTTTCCGGCCCTGGAAGAGATCCCAGAATTAACTTCTACCTCAAGAGGGTCTGGAGGATTTGGTTCTACGGGTAAATTGGAGATAAAGGGTTTAACTGCAAGCTGTAAGGTAAAGGAGGAAGAGGATCTGGGCCCGCAATTGGCAGATTGTAGGGGAGATCCAGTCCCCAGGTTGGGGGAAGAACTTTCATGGTCACAACAGCAGGAGTTATTAGAGCTCTTACGGAGTTTTCCGGATGTCTTAACGCCCGTACCAGACGAGACTCAGTTCGTCGCCCATGAAATAGTTACCCCAGAGGGGGAAATAGTATGGCAGAGGCCTTAAAGGTTACCCGAGGCAAAGCGGCAGGAGGTAGTGGGGCAAGTACAGGAAATGCTTAAAATGGGAATAATCGAGGAGTCTAGAAGTCCCTGGAACATCCCCGTAGTGCTGGTCCCCAAACTGGATGGAACGATGTGGTTTTGCATCGACTTTCGCAGGGTCAATGCCATCTCCCGGTTTGATACCTATCCTATGCCAAGGATAGAGGAACTTCCAGACCGACTGGGCCAGGCATTCGATTTTCGTATAGAGCACCGGGCAGGGAGATTGCACACCAATGCAGATTTATTTATTTTATTTTATTTATTTAGAGTACATTTGTATACCGCTACTTCCAGCGATCAGCAGCGGTTTAATATACATATAAGGTTCAATACAGTACAAATCAACATGATAAACATTTCGATTAAGGGGATACACACACATCACAGCAGCTGGATTACTAAATGTACACTTGATTGAAAAGGGGTGTCTTTGCATATATACATATTTACAGGTCAGCGGTTGTAAATGTGACATTCAAAGGGTGGTTTTGAATGTGTCTGGAGTAACTATTTAAAACCTATGATAACCAAAGTAAAGAGGAAGCTTTAATGTACATGTGGTGCAGTTAAAAAGCCATTGTTTGTTCCTAAAGTCAGCAAAAGACTGTGAAGTGATATTTTTATCTGATGAAGAAATAATCGCATTGCTGAAGAAAGCAAGTGTAATTAGTGACATTGTGAAAAGTTTTTGTATAGAAGTTATCTTTCTTTTGAGGGGAGAAGTATCCCACCTTATACGTTGTGCTGAGCTTCTACGGAGGTTCCTTTGAACAAAGGAAGAAAATAAATTCCTGTGTTGCTTTCAAAAACCCTCGGCTCAATCATTCATTTGTTCACAACTACAACTCATTGTTCAGCAACTACAACTCCCAGAAGCCCCGGCTCTGGGAACCCATGTAAAGGGACATTGAAAGGCATACTCCCCCCTATAGGCAACTGCCTAGGCAGTGGGAGGCGGCCACAGTACCCCCCCCAACATTAGGTCACACCCAGACAGATGAGACACAGACACAACTAGGGATACACCTCAAAGACAGACATATGCACATACGGTTAGTCACAGGATCACCATGTGCATGTCAGAGATGTGAAATACGCACCCAGCAGTATACAGTCCTCATACTGTCCTGCCTCAAATTGTCTGAATAGGGCCGAGTGATGCAGGATATAGGAATCATGGGTGGACCCTGCAAACCTAGGGACCACATTCAGAATTTGCATATTTGCATCACATACAACCTGAACATTCAGGGAATGGTAGTGTTTGCGGTTGCAGAACACTACCTCCCTGTCTCTGAGTGGGACCAGGGCAACATGTGTGCAATCAATAGCTCCCATCACATGTGGTATCCTGGCAAACGCCTCAAAGGCCTGGTTCAGGGTCCCCCACTGTTGCCTAGTGTTGGGAATTGCAATGTAGTTCCCCACCCGGCTGATCATGGCACGCAGTACCTGGTGGAGACAGCGTGAGAAGGTTGGGCAGCTCATGCCACCCACTGTGGCCACAGATGACTGGAAACAGCCAGAGGCAAAGAAATGTAGGGCACCAAGGAGCTTGACCAAACCTGGTTTGGCATGTGACTGACCAGTCAGGGGCTCGAGGTCAGGTCTTAGATCCTCATAGAGCTCCCTAATAGCCCCCGTGCTCAGGCGGTAGAGGGAGATGACCTGGTCCTCACGCATGCCCTGGAGCTGGACCCTGGGCCTGTAGAGGTGAGGCTGGCGAGCCTGCAACTCTGCATGCCTCCTGCACCATGCCGGCACAGCCCCTGCCTGGTCTGCCCCCACAGCTGCAGGTCTGTGTTGCAGCGGGACTAAACCCATGCCCTGTGCCTCAGCCCCATGGACACCATCTCCCCCATCAGGCAACCGCAGCCCCTGCTCATCTCCCACTCCACATGCAGCAATCACAAAGGCCGCCATAAACTCCGCCCTCCAACTCCTCTAACTCACTCCAACACAGACACTCAGCCCACCAACCTAGCCACACACCTCCCTCACCACACACCAACCCAGCCACACTACCCTACCACCACTCACACACCCAACCACTCTCCACGATACACCTGCCTCCAACACTCTCCTCGGTTCACCAACAACGCACGCCTTCTCCCCCTCGCCTACACAACCCCCTCAACGTGAACCAGGTGTGCAGGTGTATGTATAGGTTCATTTTATGTAGCACGCGTTGCGCATGCGCTGCAGCACCGCATGCGTTGCGCATGTGCCACAGATACACGGAAGGTGCACGCATGGGACATTGTTACACATGCGCATGTGCTGTGTGATGTTAGGTGCATGCGCCAAGCCTCACGCTCATGCACAGTGCGTGTGTAAGATGGGGTCCTGTGCGCGCAACTTCTGTGTCTCTGCGGCGTATGCACAATGCGCGCAGCAGATGCGCTCGTGCCATGGCGCATGCGCAACGTGTGCAGCAGGCGTGCTCATGCCACAGTGCATGTGCAACGCGTGCAGCAGATGCGCTCGTGCTGCGGCGCATGCGCAATGCGCACTGTGTAACATTAACCTATAAATACACCTGCACACCTAGTTCACGTTGAGGGGTTTGTGTAGGCGAGGGAGAGAAGGCGTGTGTTATTGGTGAAACGAGCAGAGTGAAGAGAGGAGGCAGGTGTGTCGTGGCAAGTGGTTGGGTCGTGAGTGGTGGTGGAGAGTGTCAGAGGCAGGTGTGGTGTGGAGAGGTGTGCAGAGGTGTGGAGCGGTGGAGGTGTGGGATGGTGGAGGTGTGGAGAGGTGTGGAGGCAAAGCAGGCGAGAGAGAGAGGAGGGGAGGCAAAGAGCAGTCTAGAGATACAACATCGGAGTTGAGAAGCAGGCAGCAGGGAGAGGAGGTGGGGCGAGGAGCAGGTGTGAGGTGTAACAGAGGAGCCAGGATGTGTGACAGGGAGGGAGAGGGCACAGAGGGCAAGGAGAGAGAGCAGCAGGACATGGCAGGAGGGGAGGAGGGGGGGGCACCTGTTCAGCAGGACCCAGAGACGGCAGGGAGTGTTGGGCATTCGGTGGTGGCTGCAGGCCCATCAGGTGTGTCCCAGCCCACACAGGGGCCACCCAGTGCCAAAAGAAGGCGCATGCCAGTGCCAGCTGCGGAACGGAGGAGGGCTGTGAGATTCAGCCAGCAGGAAAACCACATCCTGCTGGCCAGTGTGTTGGAGCAGTATGAGGTGCTCTATGGCCGGCTGAGCAACAGCACCACTATGGCAACATGTACACATGTGTGGGAGGAGGTGCAGGAGGCCGTAGCCCAGGCAGGGGGACTAACCAGGGACCTGGACAGCCTGAGAAAAAGTTTTAACGATATTAAGCGTGGTATGCGTGCACACATGGTGGCTGAGAGGCAACATGCCATGGGCACCAGTGGAGGTGCCCCCTTTGCCCCCACACTCACACCCCTGGAGCATGAGCTAGCAGATCGTCTTGGGCCCATCTACCTGTGTGGACTGCCAGAAGCGCTGGACACCGCCCATCCACAGGCAGGTAGGTATGCCCCTTACACCTTGCTGCTCCTTATGCTTGGAATAAACTCCCTTTGTTGAGGTGTCAGGCATCTTCTTTGTCCCTCCTCACACTTGGGTTCATAGCTCATATCTTTGCGCCTGCCTTTGGCTCATGAGTGTGCTGTTCGCCATTCCATCCCTTTTAAATTACACGTTTCTGTCTGCCTCTCACAAGTGTTCCTACCACCATCCTTTGTCCTGTCTCCCCTGTTCCTGTCTCTTTGCTCCTGCTCCAAACCTCTCTCCACACCTGTTAGTGCTATGTCTATTTAGGTTATAAGCTCCACTGAGCACAGATTGTCTTTTTGTCTGTTCACTCTCACAGTGATGCGTGCGCTTGGTAGTGCCCATTAAAATGCTCAGTAGGTGTAGTAGGAATAGTAGTATTAGATATGCAGCACATGTACAGGGCATGCCCCAGCACATGTGGCACATGGAGGGGAATGGTGGGGAAGCATGTCCTGAGAGCATGCGTACCCCAACACAGGCAACTGTGGGGTGATGACACAGCAGCACATGACAGGGTAGGTACAGGGTGTGTGTGACAGGTACCTGGACCTGTGTGCATGATAGACACAGTCCTGAGCGTATTTGAGGTCCGCAAAGCAATGGTGAAGCAGGGGGTATGGCAGACCAGACCCATATCAGGTTCTACACTGCACACATCCATGGTCCAGGCAACAGACAAGCAAAGCCCAGAGGGCTAAGCTGCATAGCAACAGTTTACAGCACCACAGATCATCAATGTAACAGTGATTTAAAGGACCTATCTGAGGAGTGACTAATGATATCCCACTGTAATCAACGAGACGGACAGCATACTTGAGCAGCATTGTAACAGTAACGAGCCACATTGGGATATCATTTGACAGTATGCAGATAACCCCCTAGTATCACCTCTACATTGTTGCTCTCTAGTGCTGTGAAGTCTGACTGTGATGCTGGACCCTTGGGACCTCTCATATAGGTATGTTTGGCCACTGATGTATACAGAGTTCATGCGATAACAGGGCTAGTCTGTCCTTCTGAGTACTCTTCCTCCTAAGAATGGGTGGTTGGGGGACTAACTGAGGTCAGATGCCTCTACCACTGGAGTAACCATACCCAGAATGGTCTAGCGTTCCATCCTCACATATGGGTTATGAGGGCTTATGTTTAATTAATGTCTGTGCCCACCCCATTTGGGGTTGTGTACTTCATTAGCTGCCTGCAGTGTCTGTCCCCCTGAGGTCTACTTGCTAATATAGTATCTGGCATATAGGTCACAGCCAGTCATCACACATCTGCAGCCAGTCCCCAAACACAGTGAGACAGGGGGAGACATACAAGAGGGACATACAACTAGCCCAGGACACAGTGGCCTGTGGGTACCCACACACCCCACCAAAACACATATGACATCTGTATGCACCTAACTATCCAGGGACATGTCCCAGACCACTGACAGGGAAGGGCCTAACACACGGGGATGATGATATAGACGCACGGAAACGGCAGCAGAAACATAACACACGTCACACACCTAACACTCTGTCGGGGTCTACATTAAGTGGGGATACCCCACCCACCCTCGCCAGACCTTGGACGGTACATCGCCACACCCATACAAAATGCACATAGCACAACCCCCACAACACCTGGGATCAGCCCATATACACATCCCACAGTGCCACACACGCATTCCTATACCCCCGCACACTGTGCAACCCCATACCCAGCAGTGCTCCACCCATCCCCCCAGACACCCCACCACACCCCTGGAGTATGTGATAGCTGTCCACCCACACCGCACAGTGTCTGGCAAAGTGGAGGGCCCCCACACACGTCTGGCTGACATGGACACATCCTGCAACCCCTAACATGTATGCCCCTCAGGGCAATGCAAGCACATCGCTCACACACACAATGACGGCACACAATCCCACTCAGGACTCCCACACGTGCCACGGCCACATGTATTGATGAGGCCACAGACAAGGTCAGGTGGACAGTCCATATCTGATAATGCAGATCGGGGGCATGGCACTCAACACACCATCCCCCACATCCCATGTGTCACAGCTACACCAGGGAATGAGCCTACTACACCCCCACCTCCTGCCAGGCACAGCACACTGTAGGCACCTGTGCTGTCCCTATTGTAGGCACAACAACAGCAGGCACAGGCAGACAACACATTGATTGTGGGGTGGATGTACTACACAGGTGTACATAGGTGCACTATGCAAACTTATCTGTGCTGTGTATGCTTTTCCACAACCCAGGTGACTACACGACCATGGAGGCACCTGAGGAGGAGGATGTGGCAGGGCCTCAGGATGGGGAGGAGCCAGAGGCCACAATGTTTGGGGATACCACCAGCGATGGTGAACGAACACCAGGAACTAATGTGCTGGCCGAGGCAGAAGACACACCCCCGGATGTCACCGGCACAGTGGGGGCCACTGGCAGCCCCTCACAGGCTCTAGAGGGTGCTGAGATGGAGGGGAACCACAACCCCATGCAGGCACCACGGAAATCAGCCACCCCTCCCACAAGCATGGCTACAATCCTGGCAGAGCTGCGGGCCCACAGTGCCTCAGCACGGCACGATGCTGAAGGTGGGTAACAGCATACACAACAATCCCCATGGGGTTTGTAGGAACATCCACAAGGAAATTGCATGTTGCCAACATAGCAGAGTGATTCTTATGTTGGGGGGGGGGGATGTTCTGTGCCTTGTGCGTTCCACCCTCCTGTAGCATGGCCTGTCAGGTGTCAGCATGTGTGAGGGGCTCAGACACACGCACACTGTGCACGGCCATATACCCCAAGTAAGCGCACAGAGGAAACCACCGATCCCAGGTCACCCAGACACCCTACTTGACAGACACCTCTCCATGGGTGTTGTTATGCAGCATAGTTTGTCAACATAATCTGCACTGTGCGCCAGCATTATAGAAAAGAGGCCCCCCCAGATATATGTATGTGTGTGCCAGGACCCCTCACATCATCTGACCTATCTCAGATGACCAGTGTGCAGATCAAGCATTGACAGATTAAACTGCGACACTGTGCCATGTGTGAGATCTGTGATTCTCATGACCCCTCATCAAGACCCCTTCCAGGCATGAGAATGGCTCATGGGACACATAAATCTAAAGATGGTCATGCGTTGCTAGTTGTGGCATGCATGATTGTTCTGCAGACTGATCTGGTGGGATATGCCTGACATGTGCCTGTGTGACGGTTGGGTTTGAAAGAGGTATCTCACATATCACCTTGTGTCCCACCGACAGGCACTCGTCAGGCTCTGTTGGCCATTCACCACGATCTGTTGGCCAATAACCAGGAGATCCAACAGCTGCGGACAACAGCAGACACTATAGCAGGGGCGCTCCTCCGTATTGCGGATGCCCAGGAGGCCATAGCAGCCCAGATACAGCAGCCAGCACCGGCACCAGAGGCTGCACCAGCAGTCCTGCAACAGAGGGGTGGGTTGGGCCGTGGTCGCCGTGGCCGGCCACGGAGGATGTGAGCAGTACGAATAAACCATCATAAACTATTACATCCTATGTGTCTGTTTCCAAAGTGTGGCACTGTGGTCCCCTATGTACCCTGCACCTCATGTTGTCTCCCTGCCCACATGTGCCTTACCCATGCCCCTCAGGGGTGGGGTGTCTGTACTGCCACCTATCAGCGTGCATAGGTCATACCATGCCCTGTGTGCCATGGACTGTGGCAGGTCGCCACCCCACTACCTATGCGTGGGGGTATACCCGTCCTCTCCCGTTGCCCATGAAGATGTTCACGGTGGTACATGTCTGGTGTAGGGATCTGTCACCCTCTCCCACCCCATATACTCTCCATCATTGGACACACATGTGTGACCATTCTCCCTGCCCACACCAGGGCCTACGTGGCTGTCTTCCCACATAGCCTTGCATGCAGCACAGGCAGACAAAGGTGGCTTGCATCAGTCAGCTGATCACTCTTCACTAGCGCTTGTAGTCCCCCACCGCTCATCCTTGTGACATGCATTGACCTGTGTCACCCTCAACAGCTATACCCCTGTGCAGCTCCTGGGTACAGCATTCCATCTTATCCTCCATGCCACAAACCTGCTACTAGCCTTTTCCCCTATTGCCACACAAGCATGGTGCATCAGATATGGTTCCCACACATTGCACACAGCATGCACGTGACCAAAGATTTTGGGACACGCTCCACATTGGCACATCACAGGGACAACATGGGACTCAGACACCTACGCACATGGGCAGCCCCCACAACTGCATGTGGAGACGGTCCATGTATGATACCCATGTCTACCATGCATATACATAGTGATCTACACACATGTCCCATGCTTACGTCCACAGTCTGTCTGTAAGGGAGACACATGACCATTGTGATGTAGTAACAAAACTGTATATAAAACTTATTTACAAAGGGTATTATATACCAACGCCCACATTTGACAATTGTAAGTTACAGACAACTCTTGTTAGACAGTCATCTCATGTTTATATTGTAGATAGTTTTAGATAGCTGTAGATAGTTTCCCCAGTTGAAAAACAGGTTGTATCACCCGTTCAATGTAAGTGCATAACAGTTTCCTTGTTCTGCACAAAACTGTTATCTGTAAACCGCACTAATTTTAAAGAGCGCGGTATATAAAAGCAATAAAATAACTAAAAACTAACATAAATAAATAAATGTTGGGTCCCGGAAGACAGGACAGCACAGGGCACATGTGTGGGCGCCACAGGGGCCATCACATGCTCCTGGGATGCCCATCAGGGGATGGCTGTAGAGATGCAGCGCCCCTACCCACCACACGCTGCATCTCGGCAGCCATCCACTGAATGGAACCTGCCAGCCACCGGATGGTGCGGTCCTGGGCCCGCAGGCATTGCACCACACCATCCATTGCCACATACAGGTCCTGTATGCACGTGCCACCACATACACACATGGTGCCAGGTGTCTGTGTGGTGGCATGTGCGTGTGCATGGGCCCTGTCTGTGGCAATGGGTGGCGTAGCTGCACCCAGACAGGCACCATCGCCACACACATGTGGCGGCTGGCAGGGAACCACAGTGCCCTGTGCTGTGCTGTGTTCTTTCCCCCCCTCCCCCCTCCACAACCCCCTCCTCCTCCCCCTAGCACCTCCCACCCACCCTTGCCACCCTCCATGCTCCCCTCCTCCTCCTCACCCCCCAAAACATCAGACACACTCTCAAACTCCCCTCCCACCCCACCCTCCATCCCCTCCATTTCCCCATCGTCCTCTTCTGCCTCCGCCGCCTCTGCCACCTCCTCCTCTGCCACCTCCTCCTCCGCCTCCTCCTCCTCCTCTGCCCCCTCCTCCTCCTCTGTTCGGGGTTGGGCAATGGGGCGTGTTGGTGTGTGCCCTGATGTGGAGGGGCCCTCGCCAGCAGGAGCATCCTCTGTGGGGGATGACAGTCATTAGCACACTATTATGTGAGTCACATACCACATGTACATAGTTTGGCCACGCAAAGGCTGGTGGGCCACTGTAACATTCTTTACTGGGCTGCAGAGGCCGCAACACTCACCTCCACGTTGTGACATTGCCCCCCTTTGGAGGTGGGCAAGGTCCTCCGGGCAGTGCAGACGCAACTCCCGACCGGGTGTATCCCGGATGGGATACACCCGAGAATACTGAGGGAACTTGGGGACGTTCTAGCAACTCCACTGACTGACCTTTTCAATGCCTCGTTGGAGTCGGGAGTGGTGCCAAAGGACTGGAGAGAGGCTCATGTGGTGCCTTTACACAAAAGCAGAAGTAAGGATGTGGTTGAAAACTACAGGCCGGTTAGTTTAACTTCGGTGGTGAGTAAATTATTGGAAACGCTGCTGAAAGAGAAAATAGTGAGGTTTCTGGAGTCCAGCGGATTACAGGATCCGAGGCAGCATGGATTCACCAGAGGCAGGTCTTGTCAGACAAATCTGATTGATTTCTTTGACTGGGTGACCAGGGAGTTGGACCGAGGGAGAGTCCTAGATGTGGTGTATTTAGATTTCAGTAAAGCTTTTGACACTGTTCCTCACAGGCGACTTATAAACAAACTGAGCACCCTAGGGATGGATCCTAAAGTTACTGCTTGGGTTAGAAATTGGTTGGATGGGAGGCGACAAAGAGTACAAGTAAATGGAGCTCACTCTGAGGAGAAGGATGTTATCAGTGGTGTGCCCCAGGGATCTGTCCTTGGTCTGATTCTTTTTAACATCTTTGTTAGTGATATAGCGGAAGGGCTTTCAGGTAAGGTTTGCCTCTTTGCAGATGATACCAAAATCTGCAATAGACACCCAGGAAGGGGTAGATAACATGAGGAGGGATCTAGTTAAGCTTGAAGAATAGTCTAGAATTTGGCAGCTGGGATTTAATGTTAAAAAATGTAAGGTCATGCATTTGGGCTGCAGCAATCCAAGGGAGCAATATAGTATAGGGAGTGAAGTACTCTTGTCCACTAAAGAAGAGCGGGACCTAGGCGTGGTTGTGTCTGATGATCTTAAAGTAGCTAAACAGGTAGAAAAGACGACGGCAAAAGCTAGAAGGATGCTTGGGTGCATACGGAGAGGAATGTCTAGCAGAAAAAAGGAGGTGATAATGCCTCTGTATAAGTCTTTGGTGCGACCTCATTTGGAGTATAGTGTGCAATTCTGGAGACCGCACCTTCAAAAGGATGTGAACAGGATGGAGTCGGTGCAGAGGGTGGCTACTAAAATGATTAGTGGTCTTCATTATAAAGCATATGAGGACAGACTGAAGGATCTTAATATGTACACCTTAGAGGAAAGGCGGGATAGAGGTGATATGATTGAGATATTTAAATACCTCCATGGCATAAATGTTCAGGGAGAGAGCCTCTTTTAATTGAAAGCAAGTTCTGCTACGAGGGGACATGGGATGAGGGTGAAGGGAGATAGATTCAGGAGTGATATACGGAAATATTTCTTTACGGAAAGAGTAGTGGATCCGTGGAATAGTCTCCCAGTGGAGGTGGTAGAGATGAGGACAGTAACTGAATTTAAAAAAGCATGGGACAAACACAGAGGATCTCTAAAGGTAAAAAGGGGACTGTTGTAGTTGTTATGGAAGGACAGACTAGATAGGCCCTGTGGTCTTTTTCTGTCATCATATTTCTATGTTTCTATGTTTCTATGACCCTTTTTCTGTAGGTCCTCTACCTAGGGGGGGAAAGCAATGGGAGGGTGCATTAATGACCATATATCTCTGGTGGGTGGCCAACACATATCACACATCTCTGTGCGCAGCATCATGCTGCTCCTGTTTCTCTGGTCAGTGTGTCCTCTACTAACTGTTGCCAGTGCCACCTGCATGTGTGGCTGTGGGTCTGGCCATGTATGCAGTGACACATATGTGTACTGTGCATAACACCCTGGACACACCATACCCTGTTTCTACACTCTCCTTGCATGACATGGCAGCACCATGCCACGTGTGGTTTGGCCATGCTGGTGTTTAGGGAGATCCTCCCTAACTCCCTGTGTGGTCTGGCAAACACATGTGTGTTTGCCTGACCTACACACATCAGCCGACACACCCGCCATTGCACCATGATATCCTACCACGCATGGGTGATGTGTTCTAACATAGAGCGGAAGGTGGGTGGCCCTGTGCACCTTGCCAGGCGCCAATACCATGATACTTGGCTTTAGACTATACCTCTATGGTCATGACTAGGGCCTCCTGTGATTAGGGCAGTTGTGGCTGACTACAACAGGAGCATGGCCCAACACACCTAGTTGGCCTATTAACATCTGTGCTTCTGTCTGGGGTTATGGCAGAGCTGTGAAATCCCAACAGGTGCATGTACCCTTACACAAGCATCTATAATGTTCCTCTGCAATCAGGTACGGGGCTCCTGGGGAGTGGGCAGATGTGTGACCAGAAACTGCATACACTTCAATGATATACGGATTTGTTTCAGACCTTCGTAATCAGGTCTCAGGGCTCCTGGGGGTGGGGTGGTTTACAGCACATCCACAGCTGCACCTACCATACCATCAGGATCCATAACAGACATGTGTAATAAGGCCTGGGCCTCCGGGGAATAGGGCAAATGTGTGACCAAACCCGGCATAACCTACCACAATATCTAGATGCCATACCCACCTTTGCAATCAGGTCTCAGGACTCCTGGGGGTAGGGTGTCTTAGCACACTTCTTCAGCAACATACACCATATCACCAGGGTGACTGACAGAACACTTTCAGCAGGTCTCAGGACTCCTGGGGGTAAGGTGGATTATAACAAATCAACAGCAGCATAGACCATACCACCAGGGTGACTGACAGACCACTTTGAGCAGATCTCAGGACTCCTGGGGGTAGGGCAAATGTTTTAACCTGCAAATGCACACACAACCATACCACCAGGGTGACTGTCAGACCACTTTGAGCAGGTCTCAGGCCTCCTGGGTGTAGGGTGGATTATAACACATCAACAGCAACATAACCATACCACCAGGGTGACTGACAGACCACTTTGAGCAGGTCTCAGGACTCCTGGGGGTAGGGCAGTTGTTTTAACCTGCAAATGCGCACGCAACCATACCACCAGGGTGACTGACAGCCCACTTTGATGGGGTCTCAGGACTCCTGGGGGTAGGGCAGATGTTTTAACCTGCAAATGCACACACAACCATATCACCAGGGTAATTGACAGACCATTTGGAGTAGGTCTCAGGACCCCTAGGGTAAGGGCAGATATGTGACCCTGCAATTGCAGAACCTACCATATCAGCATGAAGTTTACCAGACCTCTTTAGGCAGATCTAGGGGCTCCTTGTGTTAGGGTGTATTTTAACACATCAACAGCAGCAGCTGCCATAACACCAGGCTGACATCTTGAACTCTGTGATCAGGTCCTTAGCCTCCTGGGGATAGGGCAAACCACTTTGATGTGATACATAGGTGGTATATCACGTGGGTTTAACTAATAAACATAAATGAGATAGAATGCCTACACACAGCAGCATACACAGCTACAATCAACGCTGGATATGTATATGGATATACTGACCTGTCCCCATACACTTACCTCACATGGGTAGTTCGCAAGATGATTATAGTTCCTTGTGATGCGGTCCCAGGCCCTCCGTACATGCCCCAGGTCCTGCCACTTCGAGGAGCCAGGAAAAAGCTTCCTCTGCCTAGTGCAGATCAGCCCTGCAAGGTGGCATAGCTCCCTGTATGTAAACGCTGGCTTTCTGGACCGAGTTGCCATTTTCAGCAATCCTTTGCTCACACACACATGCCGCATATGCGCGCATGTGTGCCCTGTGCATCATTAAGGCACACTAGCAACGTGCCCGTGCCTGTGCCACGGCTGGTACACAGTTAACGGTGGCACAATCAATATATATATGAAGATCTATGGTGCAGACACATATTGCAGTGATGTGTCTGACATTTCTTAACACAATTGGTTTATTATGCATTTATCTTGATGTTGGCACACTGGTGTTGGCCCACACTCAAACCCATCACCACTGGCTGTGAGGGCATTGTATTAACCAGTGTGCTATGCATTTTCACATAGCAATGGCTGGCTAAATAGTTACACCAGGTCATCTACATACACTTTCTACTCTGCTTACCAGGCTAGTGTACGGACACAGCTAGGGCACTTTACAGGGCACCTTGGTTTGTCCAACTGAGCTGCAGGTGTTTTTGGATGTGCACACGGATTTCAGATCTATGTCAGACTGCTACATGCATATACAGCCGTATCCTCTGACAGTTATACTGATGGACGCACTTTGTATACAGCTCACCAGCTGATCTAGCAACCCGCAGCCCACGCCACTCTTCCAACATAACTACTGCATACAACTGGCCTCACTTTTAGACATATTGTCATCTGGTAACATGCTCTGATGTGATGATAATACACTATATTCTATACATCCTTATACATCAATATACAGGCCCACTGGGGTACTGAACTCATGACCTCTCCCACTGTGGTCAGTATATTCACCATTGTCCTGCAACAATATTGGTTGTAATTAAACTATGGCTAGCTACTCAACCAGTGCAGGTCATCAGACACACTGTCTGGTGTGGCTACCAGGATAAGTTAGCACCAAGGGTACCCATGATGCAATGCACATGCAGATCAGCAGTCTACAGATGATCACAAGATGGGGTATGCAGCCCCACAGCACCTCAGCCTGGTAGGGGGAACTGATCGTATGTGTTACTGGCACAGAGTAGCTACAGACCGTCACATTGTGCGGGTACTGTGCTTACCCTGGGGGTGAGGTGGGGTGTCCAGCACCATGTCCACAGAACCTGGCTTAGCTGAGATAGGCTATGCTGCAGGTCCCCATCAGTGCCAGTGTGTGATAGGTAGTCCTTTATTTATTTATTTATTTATACAATTTTTCTATACCGCCTCTTCCAGAGATCAGTGGCGGTTTACAATGAACATAAAACTTAATAATAGAGAACTATTATTTTACATAACAATTGTAGAACATTTTTGACATTGAACCCGGATTAAGCAACAGAATAGCTATTAAAACTTTGGCTAAAAAGCGTGCCGTAAACCTAGAACTATATGTGCACATTGGCAGGCTAACACTGGAAACAGTGTAAGCAGTGTGGGCTGAGTAAGGTGTAGGCAGCCACAACACACTGGATAGACAGACACCTAGAACTATATACAAAGAAAATTAAATGTGGTGCAGACACACCTAGGATACACCTGTGTCCATCCGTATTTCCCAGTCACGTCTAGCCCTTGTGGACTATGATGCACCCAGAATAGTGCATATCCTGTGTGGGTGCCATAGTCACATGATTTAAGTGACGGGGGGTGTTTGGACCCATAGGCGGATTAGGTAGCACCACCCAACGTGCCCTCTGGGGCTCAGGGTGGGGGACAGGATCTCCCACCATCGGATTTACATTCTACATCCCTGCAATGGTGGCAGTGGAGGGGACCATCAACTTCAGTCCTGCTGGGGAACAGACACCTACAGGGCAGACAATGCAGATCTGTAAGCATCCATAAGGCAATGGCAGACAGTAGGCCTGGAAATGCTCAGCTGCCCCCCCCCACCACTATCTGATATTCTCCAGCAGCGAGCACAGTGAGTCTCCAGCCGCTGCACCCTGCAAAGTGTTCCAGCCATACACATACTAACTGCAGACAGTCTGCTAGCTAGTCCATAGTGCATGTTCCTGGAGGAGATGTGAGCACACCCACCAAGCAGATGTCAGTAATTGGGCCCCATAAAAGAGAACCCATATATATCACTTGAGAGAAATACTATATAGCACTATGGGGGAACCTAGCCATGCCATGGTCACTGCTCGGTCAGGGTGAGAGTGACCTCCCAGCAGGACATGCTGTGGCCACCCTGTCCGTGCAGGTGGTGGCCGGGCACTACAATGTCCCAGCCATTGCCCTATGCCCTGTGCAGATGCATCCTGCCCAGGCCGCTTTGTCTGCGCCATACCCACAGTACCTTGCTCCTCATTATGCACATTGGCAGGCTAATACTGGAAACAGTGCAAGCAGTGTGGGCTGAGTAAGGTGTAGGCAGCCACAACACACTGGATAGACAGACACACACTCCCACACCTATGCCAGCATTGTGCAAATATAGACGCTTTTGGCAGCCCTGGCCACCACACCAGTCCTGGGCACAGTGCAGGCATGGCTATGGTACACAATACTGTTGGGGTCACTCCCAGGGGTGGTAAACACTGTCAGAAACCAAAACTGAAACACACTCCACAGATATCAGAAAGGTTGCTATGATGCAGCTCTATCAGCAAATTGTGCTTAACTTAGGAATTGCTATCTGCCATTAATCACAGCAACCTTTTGATATATATGTAACATATTCCCAGGTTTAGGGCAGCATTGCTAAGGTATGCAAGTGCTAGTATTGGGAGATGCTGCTGCACATAGGGCCCAACAGCCTGACCCTCCATGAGGCTTTGGATAGTGGAGCCTGTGGATGCAGGTGTTTCTGCCCCTGTTGGCCGCTGCTCTAGGGCAGAGGTTCCCAACTCCGGTCCTGGTGGGCCAAACACTGTTCGGGTTTTCATGCTGTCCCTACTGAATATGCATGAGATACATTTGCATACCATGGGGGCAGCGCATACAAATGCAGCACAGGCATCTTTATTAGAGACATCATGAAACCTGAATGGTGTTTGGCCCCCCAGGACTGGAGTTGGGAAACTCTGCTCTAGGTATTGCACATGTTTATGGTGTCTGTGCTCTGTAGGGTAAAATATAGGCGTTTCAGGCATGTTTATGTTATCTGCAATAAAAGTTCTGTCTTTATTGCCACGGTTTAGTACAGGGACTGGGTTGGCAGGAGCCACAGCTGGGACTTGAACTTGTGACCTTCTGCTCATGAACACACTGGCTGTGTGTACTGCACCACACTGTTGCCACAGGGACAGCTCATTCCCTGGGGATACCATGACTGTTCGTCAGACAGACCCTGTCTGTTGGAGTGCACGGCACCCACCTAAACAGGGCTAGGCCATGGTCTGCTGTGGGCAGATGCCACTGCCCCCTCTGCCACCAGCACCCCTCCGCCACCATACTGCCATGCCATTATGCCGGTGGTACTGGTGGTGCACAGTCCCAGGCCATCCAGTATGCTGGTAGGCAGCTGCCTATGGTGTGGGTTCTCGGGTAGGGGTGCCTACATGGACATGCACGCTTCCCCCCCAGCACTGCCTGCCAATGTTCTGTGCCCTTGCGGGTACCTGCTGGGTACTATCCCCTCTGACACTGTGAGAAACACACTCGTGCCCATGTTGGGCCCTCATCAGTTGCTGTCTGGCTGCTCTACAGTTTCAGCATTCCTATGTGACACCTAGGCATCTCCCTAGTCTGCACTGTGCCCCAGCTGCACCACAGCATGTGCCGCCTGCAGCCCTCTGTATCCCATTTTACAGCATCTGTACAGTTGCCCTTTCCGACATGCCCACCCTGCTTTTTCCGCACATGTGCACGCCATAAGAAACCTGTCCAATAAAAGGGAAAACCCTGTTCAGCACTATTTCAATGTGGGATCATTCACCTTGTAGGGGGACAGAGCATAGACCCTTCCAGACATGATATCTTTTTTTTTTTTTAGCTTTCCCAGTAGTGTTTCCTTATGTTTCTCATTAATATCACTATTGGCCAGCTTGGTTATGGGGATTTTAAATTTGGTTCAGGTCATTTTCTATGTTTATTTACCTTTTCGTTACGTGCACATGTATCACAACTATCACATTTTTTAGGTTTCCCTGGCTTTGCCGTACATTGCTGACGGAAATGGTTTCTCTTTCCTGCAAATGTGCCTTAATGCGAGGGTTTCACTGGCGTTAGTGTTCAGAACCGGATTCCACAGCGTTAGTGTGCTTGGAGCCTCTCCCCTCCCACTCTCCACCCATTGAACCCTTCTCTCCGCCCTCTGGGAAGCCTTACTCCGCCCTTTAGAGCCGGATTTCATGGCGTTAGCGTGCCTTAACGCCGCAGGCGCGTTATCATGCGATAAGTGATGTTATCGGGTGATAATGAGCCATTATCGCACAATAACATCACTTATCACGCGATAATACCACCGCTGTGCCGTTAGCGGCGTATAGTAAACATACTCCTTGGTTTCAAGGCCAAAAAGGCCCTTCTCTGAAGTTGTGTTGCTCTGGAAACATCTGGAAATAACTGCAACTTAGCCCCACAAAACAAAGCATCCTTATTTTTAAAATAAGCCTTAAATACAGAAGCCTTATCCTGTTCAGAAACAAAACTAACCAATAAAGTTGTCCTGGAAGTAATAGTGTCCTGCGAGTCCTCCAGAAAGTTAGTCAAATTTATATCCTCAGATACTTGTAAGGCATCAAACCCCTCTGGAGACTCAGAGGAGACTTTCCTCCCAGTTAAATATAAAAGTTTAGAAAAAAACATAGAGGTGGCCCCAGTAAGAGCTAGGACCTCTCAAAGGTATTTTCGCAGCAATATCTCTGGTGAAAGTAACCGACATACTGGAAAGTTCATAAAACGTATATTCTTTACCCTAAAAAGATTATCATATAATTCTAATTTATAATGAACAGAATAACTATCTTTAATACCAGAGGCGTATATTGCCTGTAGAGAGCTGCACTGAGTCTCACATTTAGAAATCTGACTAAACAAGGATTCAACCCTCCCCTCCAGCTTATTCAGCTGTGTAGCTATCCTCTGGGAGAAAACACAAAGCTGAGATACCGTGGTGACCAAAGTCTGTTCAGTCCGAGTAACAACCCGCCATATATCCACCAAGGATACCTCTGAATCAGGGATATCCTTGGCTTCAACCACGGGGGGAGACCAAAAAACAGGCCTCAGCATTTCGTCCTGAGTTATAGGAGTACTCTGCTGGAAAGGTCCTTCCACGACTGCTGGAGTGGATGGAATAGTTGCAGATGGGGGAGGAAGTGGGGTACGCTTCGGAGAACTAAGGGTGACTCCCGGGGACCGCAAAGTGAGAAAGTCTGGGTCCAAAGACACATTATCCCCCACAGTTACCTTCACATGCCGATCCATTGGTCCCACAACAGGCTCAGCAGGCAGAATCTTCTTTTTCTGTTTACCCATATCCAAAGGACATCCAGACACCCAGGCGCACCTTAAGCCTCCTACAGGACTCCAAGGGGCTCCCAAGGGGCAGATAAGCCCCTTGAATCACGCCCCTTAGATCGCGCCCACTACAAGTCGCCTAGGGCTGAAGCCAATATATGCGTAAGCCCCAGATGACGTTGGGGCATCCCGGAACTCAGCCTGGTCCTCCAACTGCTGCACCTGGCTGCCCAATAGCACTCCCAGCATGCAGGAACAAGCGGCAAGGTTTTAAGCAGCCCCGGGTGACGTCAGGGTGTCCCGGAACTCAGCCTGATCCTCCAACTGCTGCACCTGGTTGCCCGATAGCACTCCCCTGCATCCTCTTTTTATTCGTGCTCTCTTTGTTTGATGAGGGAGATTAGGTAGGAAAGGCTATTTCCCTGATGAGTTTAAAAGTTGTCATTAACGTTTTGTAGTTTATTCAACTTTGGACTGGTAGCCAGTGTAAATTGTATAACACAGGTGTGATGTGTTTGGCTATATAGGCCTTCAAAGCTATTCGAGCAACAACGTGCTGGGTCATCTGGAGTTGTTTTAGGGCCTGTTTAGTTGAACCTTGCAGAATGCTGTTGCAAAAGGCGAAGTTTGGGGTGATTAACGCCTGGAGGACTGATCTGAAATCATGGTTGGGGAGAAGTGGTCGCAGGTGTTGTAGCATTCTCAGTTTATAGTAGATTTTTTTGGTTGTAAGTTTTATGTGTGTGGACATGCTGAGTGTCTGATCTAAGATCACCCCAAGATATTTTAATTCGTTACTTACTGAAATATCAGTCTCACCAATTCTGACTTTTGGAGGTGGGGAGAAGCCTTGGCTCCTGGTTATGTAGAATACTTATACATATAATACAAGCACTTATTAGATATAATACACCCAAGCATTCTTCTGGCTTTCACAGTCGCCTTTTCTACCTGTTTAGCTACTTTAAGATCATCAGATACAATTATGCCCAGGTCCTGCTCTTCTTTCGTGGACAGAAGTATCTCAACCCCTACATTGTACCCCTTCTTTGGATTTTTGCAGTACAAATGAATGAACCTGCGTTTTTTAGCATTAAATTTTGAAAGGAAGCTTGTCTGTACAGGGCTGTGTACACTGTGAGGGTACTTAATAATAGTATATCACAGAAAGCCCTCAGAAAGAGTTAACACCACAGATTCAGTAGCTCAGACATTCCAGGGCCTATTACTTAGCTAACGACCTTGACAGATTCATAAGAACATAAGATATGCCATACTGGGTCAGACCAAGGTTCATCAAGCCCAGTATCCTGTTTCCAACAGTGGCCAATCAAAGGTCATACGTACCTAGCAGTTTCCCCAAAAGACACAGGTTCCACAATGCTTGCATTGGGTCAAGCATTGATATCCTGGATCCCTTCTTAATAATGGTTTATGGACCTTTCCTCCAGGAACTTGTCCAAACCTTTCTTAAACCCAGCTACACTAACAGCATTTACTACATCCTCCGGTAACAAATTCCAGAGTTTGATTACACGTTGAGTGAAAAAATATTTTCTTTTATTAGTCTTAAATAGTTTACCCTGTAGCTTCATTGCATGTCCCCTAGTCCTTCTATATTCTGAAAATGTAAACAATCGATCTACGTTTACCCATTCCACTCCATTCATTAATTTATAGACCTCTATCATATCTCCCCTCAGCCGTCTCTTTTCCAGGTTGAAGAGCCCTAACCTTTGTAGCCTCTCCGAGTAGCCTTCCATCCCCTTTACCATTTTGGTCGCCCTTCTCTGTACCTTTTCTAATAACGCTATATCCTTTTAAAGATACAGCGATGAGAATTGCACACAATATTTAAGGTGCGGTCTCAACATGGAACGATATAGAGACATTATAATATCCTTTTTTTTATTTCCCATTCCTTTCCTTATGATACCTAGCATTCTATTTGCTCTCTTGGCCGCTGCTGCACACTGGGCCGAGGGTTTTAACATGTTATCCACAATGATGCCTAACTCTTTTTACTGGGTGGTGGTTCCTAATGTGGAACCTTGCATTGTGTAACCATAGAAACATAGAAACATGATGACAGAAAAAGACCACATGGCCTATCTAGTCTGTCCTTCCATATCAACAACTACAACAGTCCACTTTTTACCTTTAGAGATCCTCTGTGTTGGTCCCATGCTTTTTTGAATTCAGTTACTGTCCTCAACTCTACCACCTCCACTGGGAGACTATTCCATGGATCCACTACTCTTTCCGTAAAGAAATATTTCCGCATATCACTCCTGAATCTATCTCCCTTCACCCTCATCCCATGTCCCCTTGTAGCAGAACTTGCTTTCAATTGAAAGAGGCTCTCTCCCTGAACATTTATGCCACGCGAGGTATTTAAACATCTCAATCATATCACCTCTATCCCGCCTTTCCTCTAAGGTGTACATATTAAGATCCTTCAGTCTGTCCTCATATGCTTTATAATGAAGCCCACTAATCATTTTAGTAGCCACCCTCTGCACCGACTCCATCCTGTTCACATCCTTTTGAAGGTGCGGTCTCCAGAATTGCACACTATACTCCAAATGAGGTCGCACCAAAGACTTATACAGAGGCATTATCACCTCCTTTTTTCTGCTAGACATTCCTCTCCGTATGCACCCAAGCATCCTTCTAGCTTTTGCCGTCGCCTTTTCTACCTGTTTAGCTACTTTAAGATCATCAGACACAACCACGCCTAGGTCCCGCTCTTCTTTAGTGGACAAAAGTACTTCACCTCCTATACTGTATTGCTCCCTTGGATTGCTGCAGCCCAAATGCATGACCTTACATTTTTTAACATTAAATCCCAGCTGCCAAATTCTAGACCATTTTTCAAGCTTAGCTAGATCCCTCCTCATGTTATCTACACCTTCCTGGGTGTCTACTCTATTGCAAATTTTGGTATCATCTGCAAAGAGGCAAACCTTACCCGACAGCCCTTCTGCTATATCACTAACAAAGATGTTAAAAAGAATCGGACCAAGGACAGATCCCTGGGGCTGGCAACATCCTTCTCCTCAGAGTGAGCTCCATTTACTTGTACTCTTTGTCGCCTCCCACCCAACCAATTTCTAACCCAAGCAGCAACTTTAGGGTCCATCCCTAGGGTGCTCAGTTTGTTTATAAGTCGCCTGTGAACAGTGTCAAAGGCTTTACTGAAATCTAAATACACCGCATCTAGAGCTCTCCCTCAGTCCAACTCCCTGGTCACCCAGTCAAAGAAATCAATCAGATTTGTCTGACAAGACCTGCCTCTGGTGAATCCATGCTGCCTCGGATCCTGTAATCCGCTGGACTCCAGAAACCTCACTATTTTCTCTTTCAGCAGCGTTTCCAATAATTTACTCACCACCGAAGTTAAACTAACCGGCCTGTAGTTTTCAACCACATCCTTAGTTCCGCTTTTGTGTAAAGGCACCACATGAGCCTCTCTCCAGTCCTTTGGCACCACACCCGACTCCAACTAGGCATTGAAAAGGTCAGTCAGTGGAGTTGCTAGAACGTCCTCAAGTTCCCTCAGTATTCTAGGGTGTATCCCATCCGGTCCCATCGCTTTGTCTACTTTAAGTTGAGCTAGTTTCTCACGAACACAGTCTTCTGAAAATTGTTCAAGATGTCCCTCGCTTCTGTTCCTATTTGTGGGTGTTTTCTGGGTTGTTCTTCCCTATGTTCATAACTTTGCACTTCTCCACTTTTAATTTCATCTGCCATTTTGATGCCCAGTCTTCCAATTTATCAAGATCCTCTTACAATTTTCCACTTCATTCATGGGTAACATCCTTACATCTTCCTCAATAAAGACCGAAACAAAGAATTCATTCATTCTCTCCGCTATCACTTTGTCGCCTATTAGTGCCCCTTTAACCCCTCTATCATCTAATGGACCAACTGACTCTCTGACGGGTTTTTTGCTACGAATGTACTTGAAAAAGTCTTTATTATGTGATTTTGCTTCCGCAGCAAGCTTCTTCTCAAATCCTCCCTTTGCCTGCCTTATCAATGCCTTGCATTTAACTTGCCAGTGGTTGTGCTGTTTCCAGGTTTCGTCGTTTGGCTCTTTTTTACATTTCCTGAAAGATGCTTTTTTGGCAACAACAGCCTCTCTGACCTCACCTTTAAACCATGCTGGCAGTTTTTTGGACTTCCTTCACCTTTTCTTAAAGCGTGGAATACATCTGGTCTGGACTTCCAAGATAGCATTTTTCAACAACACCCAAGCTTGATGTAAGTCTTTAACCTTTGCAACTGCTCCTTTTAGTTTTTTATTAACTATTTTCCTCATTTTATCATAGTCTCCCTTTCGAAAGTTAAAAGATAGTACTGTGGATTTCCTTACCATCCCTCCTCCATTAATTAGATCAAACGCAGTCATGCTATGATCACTATTGCCAAGTGGCCCCAACAACCTTATCTCTTGCACCATATCTGGTGTTCACAAAGGACTAGGTCCAATATGGCTTCCCCTCTGGTTGGTTCATGAACCAGCTGCTCCAAGAAGCAGTCATTTATTTCATCTAGGAACTTTATCTCCCTAGCATGTCCTGCTGTGACACTGACTCAGTCGATACCGGGGTAATTGAAATCACCCATTATTATTACTGTGCTGTAACTTTTGTTAGCTTCCTTGATTTCTTTGAGCATTTCATCATCCATTTGTTCATTCTGGCCAGGCAGTTGATAGTACACCCCCACTGCCATCGCCTTCCCCTTTTTACATGGAATTTCAATCCATAGAGATTCTACACCAAATTTTGTTTCCTGCAAAACTTTAATCCTTTGTGACTCAATGCCCTCTCTAACATAGAGCGCAACCCCTCCACCAATTTGATCAGCTCTATCATTACGATATAATTTGTACCCAGGTATCACAGTGTCCCACTGGTTGTCCTCCTTCCACCATGTCTCTGAGATTCCAATTATATATAACCTCTCATTTAGTGCTATATATTCTAACTCTTCCATCTTATTTTTTAGACTTCTAACATTTGCATACAAGCATTTTAGAGACTGTATTTTATTCATATTAATTTGGCTGTTGGTAGGCAGGGGTGTTTGGATCTTTAAGCTCTGTCTGCTCCATACTCAAAGGCATTTGGGTTACTTTACTCTTTTTTGGAACCTCTCTGCTTTTGGTAGTATCCTTCCGAACCATGCGCTCTTGTGCGACTGTCGGCTTTCCCCTATTATCTAGTTTAAAAGCCGCTCTATCTCCTTTTTAAAGGTTAATGCCAGCAGCCTGGTTCCATCCAGGTTAAGGGGAAGCCCATCCCTTCGGAAGAGCCCCTCCTTTCCCCAGAATGTTCCCCAGTTCCTAACAAATCCAAAACCCTCATCCTTGCACCATCGTCTCATCCACGCATTGAGACTCCAGAGCTCTGCCTGCCTTTTGGGTCCTGTGCGTGGAACGAGAAGCATTTCGGAGAACGCGAACCTGGAAGTTCTGGATTTCAACTTCCTACCTAAAAGCCTAAATTTTGCCTCCAGAACCTCCCTACTGCATTTTCATATGTCATTGGTACCGACATGTACCAAGACAGCAGACTCCTCCCCAGCACTATCTAAGACCTTATCTAAGTGGTGCGTGAGGTCCTCTACCTTCGCACCAGGCAGGCATGTTACCAGGCGATCCTCACGTCCACCAGCCATTCAGCTATCTACATGCCTAATGATCGAATCACCAACTATAACAGCTGTCCTAACCCTTCCCTCATGGCCCTGGAGAAACTTCCTCTGTGCGAGAGGGTTTTACATCTCCTGGAGGACAGGTCCTAGTTACAGGATCACTTCCGGCCTCACTAGGGTGATGTTCTCCTGTCATGAGCCCTCTCTCCTCCAGGGCAACAGGGATGCTGCCAGATTCTACTGAGAAACTATGCTGAACTTTCACATAACAGAGAAACTAGGTTTGTTTATAATACAGAAAGTGCAGGGAAGAACAAACACGTGAAAACTGCTTGTATTAGAATTATTGTTTAAGAAGTTATGTCTGGGAATACATGTATGTCTCCTCCTGATGACCTATACTAATAAGATCTGACCTATGACATAGAGATGCACATTATGAATATACGTGATGTTTGACTTAGAATAATAAGGTGGAAATTATGCTGTGAGATGGAATTTTGACCAATAAAGCAGTGACCGAAGTAGGTGCGGTCAGAGAGAGAAGGTGCAAGCTTTTACTCTCTCTCCCAAAGTTTTGGTTTTGTATATAATACAATTGTGTGTGAATTGTATTATTAATGGTTATTGCTTCCTTTTCATTGCTCTGAGTGTGGAAATCCTTTACCCAAGAGCCCAGGTGCTGTTACTGGCTATGGGAGGAGCAGAGAACACTTTCAGTTTGTGCTGTGTCTCTGCATTCAAGGCAAGGGAGACAGAAGGTGTCAGAAGATTTGTGAGTATTACCAGGGATGGGTAATCTGTTAAGTAGACAGGCTCAGTCTCAGAAGCATGAATGGCATGACAGAGCTAGGGCTTTAGCGTTTAAGAAAGATAGCCCTTCTTATTGTATGTTTCTTTTGTATATGTGAGAAGCATGGTGATGTAGCCATCGATTCTGTAGCACATTGGGATTCAATGACTTGAGGTATTTATTATTTTTATTTTGCTGTGCTTATATACCACTTTTCACTGGGTCATGAGGATTTTCAGTTTCCTCTGGAGGGAACTTTCTCCGTAGATAAGCTTCGCTACCTGAGATATGAGTTGGCGGTTAATGGCAAACCGTGCAATAGTCATGAATAGATTGTGCTTATATGGTGGGAACGGATGGCACATGAACCCCCCCCCCCCCCACAAACATAAGAAAACATAGGAATGAAGTTCAAGATTTGAAATAAAAATTATTTATTTTAGGGGAAAAAACTAATGAGTTGTGTGAGAGGGGGGTGGATGAGGAGAATGAGGACGTTGTTCCTCCAACATATGAAGCAGACGTGACCGCGCTGGCAATTTCAGCCAGACAACTCCCGGCTCTTTCTCCTCCTCCCCTTCCTCCTGCTTCAGTATCTCAAGAGACACCAGCTGAGCGAGTGTGGGTCACTGGTGCAGCAGAACTAAGGGAAGAAATACTTTAAAAGTAACGGAATGGACAGAGACAGAAAAAGGCTGGTCAATCAACAGGCTGGAGTTACGAGCGGTGGCGTTAGCACTCCAAGTGTTTCGGCCTCATCTCCAAGGGAAAGTGATTCGGGTGTTTTCCGACAATTGGCTTACATCAACCGTCAAGGGGGCACCAGCAGTGTCACGTTGGAGGAAGAGGCCGAGGGGCTGCTCGACTGGGCCGAAGTACATCTAGTGGTGCTGTCGGCAGCGCATGTGGCAGGAGTGGACAATGTGAAAGCCGATTTCTTGAGTCGCACAAAGGTGGATCTGGGAGAATGGGTTCTTCATCCAGAAGTGTTCGGGTTACTGGTGCAGTGCTGGGGAACACCGGTGATGGACCTGATGGCGACATTTCGTTCGGCAAAGGTGGAACGCTTCTTCAGCAGAAGACGGAAAAGAATGTCATAGGGTCTGGATGCCCTCATTCAAGCATAGCCCGAAGACCAACTCCTGTACGTGTTTCTGCCGTGGGTGTTGATAGGTCGGGTTGTGCAGCGGATAGAAAGGCACAGAGGACTAGTAATTTTAATCGTGCCGGATTGGCCAAGGAGGCCGTGGTATGCGGATGTGATGAGGCTTGTGGTGGAGAGCCCATGGCGTCTTCCTGATCGGAAGGACCTGTTATCTCAGGGTCCTCTGCAGATGCCTCAGGTGGATCGATTCTCGCTTATAGCTTGGCTATTGAAAGGGCAAGGTTGAAAGCGCGCGGCTATTCCGCAGAAGTAATTTCAACTCTGTTGAAGGCGCGACGGCGCTTTACCTTGTTGGCATACGTCCGGGTGTGGCGTATTTTTGAGGCATGGTGTCGGGACAGAGGTGTGGAGCCATTAAAAGTGGCAGTGCCTCAGATTTTGGCGTTCCTGCAGGACGGGTTTCAGAAGGGCCTGACGGCGGCGTCCTTGAAATTGCAGTTGGCAGCGCTCTCCTGCTATAGGGGAAAGATAAGAAGGGAGGCGCTGGGACGCCATCCAGATGCTAAGCAGTTTTTTAAATGCCGTGACTCTCTGGAGACCTCCTAGGAGGCAAGTGGTCCCGGAATGGGATCTCTCCGTAGTGTTAGAGGCGCTGAGCCGCGAGCCCTTTGAACCTTTGTCGAGAGCAACGCTAAAGGATCTCACTCTCAAAGTGGTGTTCCTGGTAGCTATCTGCTCGGCCCGGAGAATTTCCGAGTTGCAGGTGCTGTCCTATAGGGAACCCTTTCTATCTTTTTAGGAGGCGAAAGTAGTGCTGCGGACGGTGCCTTCCTTTTTGCCCAAAGTAGTTTCGGCGTTTCTTATCAGTCAAGTGGTCTCCTTGCCGGCATTCTGTCGAGGCAAGGATGGCTCTGCGTTGGAACGGTTATGTTGGTTGGATGTCTGTCGAGCCTTAAAGAAGTATACGGGTCAGACAGCGTCTTTCCGCAAATCAGATCGGTTGTTTGTGTTGTTTGGTGGTGCTCGCAAGGGAGAGATGGCGTCCAAAGCGAGCATTGCCAGGTGGCTTCGGGAGGCAATAGCGTCGGCTTATCTATTGAAGGGCAGAGCAGTTCCGGAGGGCCTTCGAGCGCATTCAACTAGAGCACAAGCGGCATCTTGGACAGAACGAGGGCTCATGTCAGTGGAGGACATTTACAAAGCGGCGACCTAGTCATCCTTGAATTCGTTTGTTAAATATTACAGGCTGGATGTCCAGGCGAGAAGGGATACCTGTTTTGGATTGGCTGTGCTTCAGGTGGGTCTACCAGGTCCCTTCCAGTGAGTTTCTTTGTAATGCTCTGTTACATTCTCAAAGGTTCGGAACTGGACTGGAGGGACAATAAGGAAGGTTAAATTAGACTTACCTGCTAATTGTTGTTCCTTGAGGAACTCCAGTCCAGTCCCGGTTTTTTGGACTTCGGGTTGACGGCCTGAAGCAGGAGAGTTTCACAGGTAAGCTGTCAGGTTAGCGGTGAGGGGCCGGTTCCATAGGTGCGGTCTCTTTAGTGTGGGATTGTCGTAAAACCCACATTCTCTATACAGAGGGGAGGTAGGACCTGATCTGTTCGGAGAAATTTAGTCTGCAAAGTGCGTCATCGCTTCTAGACGGGTGGAAGGGACCACCGATGAAGCTTCCAGATTGGAGTCGGGTTCGGCTTATTTGGCTGATATTCATTATGACCTTATCCGTGGCTTGGCAAAGAGTATGGCATCGGTGATAGCGGCCCAGCGGTACCTGTGGCTGCGCAATTGGGTAACAGATGGTTCGTCTAAGGCTAGGCTAAGCAAGCTTCCGTTTAGAGGTAAGTTGCTCTTTGGGGAAGATTTGGTAAGGGATTTGGGTGAATCTAAAGGCGGTCAATTGCCAGAGGACAAGCAGAAACAGAGTCGAATGGCTCCGCAGCCAAAGAGCCAGCAGAGGGAGTTCCGGTGTTTTTGTTCGCCCAGGTTTGGACAAAGTCAGAGAGGACGTTTTCCCTACAGGGGCCAGACTTTTCAAGGTTTCCGGGGTGCGGGCAGAGGATTCAGGCCTCTTCCTCCGCAAGCCTTAAGAAGTCCCAATGAGGTCAGGCGGACCCAGGTTGGGCTGGTGCCCGTAGGAGGCAGGTTGCAGGAATTTTACCCGGCTTGGGTCCAAATTACTTCAGATCAGTGGGTACTGGAGGTGATTCGAGAAGGATATGCTCTAGAGTTTCAGCATCCCATGCGGGATTCCTTTGTACAGTCACCATGCAGAGCTCAGGTCAAGTGCACGATGGTGCAGGAGACTGTACAAAGGTTGCTGGACCTCAGAGCCATAGTACCAGTGCCCTTAGACCAGTGCAGATCTGGTCGATAATCCATATATTTCATTGTTTCAAAGAAAGAAGGAACCTTCCATCTGATCTTAGATCTCAAGAGCGTAAATCGCTGTCTCCGCGTCTCCCACTTTCGGATGGAAATGTTGAGGTCGGTCATTGTGGCGGTAAGGGCAGGAGAATTTCTTACTGCTCTGGACCTTTCCGAAGCATATCTGCACATTCCGATTCGGTCGGAGCATCAGAAGTTCCTCAGGTTTGTGTGGCTAATGGGCCATTACCAGTTCCGGGCGTTGCCATTTGGTCTAGCGACGGCACCTCGGACGTTCACCAAGGTGATGGTGGTGGTAGCGATGGCCTTGTGCAGAGAAGGGGGTGCTAGTGCACCCTTATCCGGGCGATTGGCTCATCAGAGCAAAATCGAGGCGAGAGAGTGAAACGGCAACAGCCCGGGTGGTCAGTCTGCTTCAAAGTCTCGGTTGGGTGGTCAATCGAGAGAAAAGCCGATTGGCTCCATCGCAAAGGCTAGAATACCTGGGAGCCTGTTTCAATACGAAGGTGGGAAGGATCTTGCTTCCACGGCTCCATGCAGAAAGGTTGCTATCGCTCGTACGCAAATTTCTCGACAGGGCGAACCCAACGGCGTGGCATTATTTGCAGTTGCTCGGGACCATGGCGGCAACGCTCGAACTGGTTCCGTGGGCTCGGGCCCATATAAGGCCATTGCAGAGAGTGTTACGCCGGCGCTGGTCACATCAATGGAACCAGTTGTCACAGAGGCTGCCATGTCTGCCAGAGACACAGCAGGCGTTATGCTGGTGGTTGCACCCAGAATGTCTGGAGAAAGGGATGCCATTGGAAACTCCGAAGCGGATATCCTTGACGACAGATGCCAGTCTGTTCGGCTGGGGAGCCCATTGTCAGGGGCGGTTCATACAAGGAGAATGGACAGAGACAGCAAAAGGCTGGTCGATCAACAGACTGGAGCTACAAGCGGTGGCATTAGCACTCCAAGTGTTTCGGCCTCAACTCCAAGGGAAAGCGATTCGGGTGTTTTCTGACAATGCGATGGCGGTGGCTTACATCAACCGTCAAGGGGGCACCAGCAGTGTCGCGTTGGAGGAAGAGGCCGAGGGGCTGCTTGACTGGGCCGATGTACATCTAGTGGCACTTTCGGCAGCGTATGTGGCAGGAGTGGACAATGTGGAAGCCGATTTCTTGAGTCGCACAAAGGTGGATCCAGGAGACTGGGTTCTTCATCCGGAAGTGTTTGGGTTCCTGGTGCAGCGCTGGGGAACACCGGTGATGGACCTGATGGTGACATTTTGGTCGGTAAAGGTGGAACGCTTTTTCATCAGAAGACGGGAAAGAATTTCAGAGGGTCTGGATGTTCTCATTCAAACATGGCCCGAAGACCAACTCCTATACATGTTTCCGCCGTGGGTGTTGATACTTTGGGTTGTGCAGCAGATAGAAAGGCACAGAGGACTAGTAATTTTAATCGCGCCGGATTGGCCAAGCAGGCCGTGGTATGCGGATGTGATGAGATTCGTGGTGGAGAGCCCATGGCGTCTTCCCGATCGGAAGGACATGTTATCTCCACCTTTCCAACTGTCCCTCTCCAGTTCTTCATTTTCCGTGGAGCCGACAGGTCACATACCCTGTCACCGCAGAAAAATTTAATCTTTAATCTTTGTTTTTGTGGTCGCGTCTGCCTTCCTTTGACGCCATACCGGTACCGCCGGTTATTTCTTCTTGCTTTAAAAAAAAAAAATTATAGTTTCTTAGGTGTTTTACTTTAGAAACTTTTTTCCTTGGTGCTAGGTGCCATTGTGGGCACTAGGCCCAATTTTTTTCCTTAAAAATGAAAAAACCTACTTCAGGTTTTAAGAAATGTTCTAAATGTGGCGGTACTATTTCCGTCACCGACACCCATGATTGGTGTCTCAAATGTTTAAGTCCTGACCACTCTATTTCAGAGTTCCTCTCCTGTGGAATGATGTCAAAAAAGGGGCGGCAGAACCGAGCTGCTAAACGTAGCACCCTTTTTCCCTCAGACGTGGCATCTGTTGAATTGACGTCCTCCAGGGCCTCATCTTCCTCCCATGGATCTCAGGTAACTAAACATAAATCTAGGCGGTCCTCAAAGGGCAGATCTCCTTCTAAGTATCGAGATGCCCCTGGCATTGCCCTTGAGGAATTTTCACCGGCAAAACTGCCCCGGCGGGAGGCTTCGGCTTCCAAAGCATTAACGGGGCTCCAGGATGTTCTCGAGGCCTCAACCTTGGCAGAACTACTGGCGCCATGTTCTGGGGTTCCGGCCACTTATACCGGTACCGACACGCAAGCATCGGCAGCGTCGATAGACCAGAGATTCCTTGCTATCGAACGCAGTCTAGCGGCTCTTCTCACGGCTTTGGTACCGTTGAAACCGCTTCAGACACCTCAACCGATACCGGTACCGCAACTGGTACCGACTGCATTAGCATCGGCAGGTATGCCACCCATACCGAGTCATGCGTCTGTCTCCGGCATCAACAGATCGGTACCGCAACAACCTGATACCAACTTCGATCGATACCGGTACCGTGCTTTGCACAATCACCAGGATCGGAGGTATTTTGAATCCTCAGATGAATCTGAAGACTACGAAGACTCTGCCGATACAAGAGTACTTCTCCCCGAGGATTCCTCTTCTCCTCAGTGCAGAATGTCTCCGCCAGAGGATATGTCTTTTCAGGACTTTATCCGTGATGTGGCCCGAGGCCTTTCCATCACAGTAGCTCCTGAAAAAAAGCCTAGGGCAAAGGAGTTGGAAATTCTCCAATACCCTAAGGTTCCCAAAGAGGCAGCTACTCTGCCTATTCATGAGATCTTACATGATCTTATGCTAAGGATGTGGGAAACACCTTTAATCACATCTCCTCATTCTCGAAGACTTGATACCATGTATCGAGTTCCACCTTGTCCTGGCTTTCAAAAAACTCAATTACCACACCATTCAATGGTGGGTGGAATCAGCCATTAGAAGGATGAAAAGTGCAAAGAGACATGCATCCAATCCCCCAGGTCGTGAATGTAGGACTCTCGATGCCTTTGGGCATAGATGCTTCCAAACTTCCATGCTCTCAGCTAGGATCAGTTCCTATATCTTGTATATGAGAATGTTCCTTAAAGAGGTCACAGGAGACTTGGAGCTTATGAGCCCCCTCCTTCCTGATGACAAAAGGCAAGACTATCTTACTCTAGTCAAACATGCTCAGGATGTTTCCAAGTTTGTAAATCGTGCAGCCTTTGACTGTTTTGAGTGCATAAGCAGAACCTCTACTATTGCCATTGGTGCACGACGGATTGCCTGGCTTCGGGCATCTGACTTGGAAATTTGGGTACAGGATAAATTAGGAAACATTCCTTGCACAGGAGAAAATCTCTTTGGCAAGAATTGGCAGGAGAAGGTTAATGAGATAGATGCTGACAATATCACCTTGGATAGATTGTCCAAATCTACAGCCAATCCTGCAAGGAAAAAATCCTCTAAGAAACCATTTTTCAATAAGAAAAATAAGTTTTATCCGTCCTATACCCAACAGGGACACCGTCCAGGTCAGACTGCCCAAAAGGGACAACAGCAACAACCTAGACAACAAAAAAAGCCAAAAGCTGCAAAACCTTAGCCACCTCAGCAGGCTCAGCCGCCTCAGGGGCTTTGACTCCTTTCTAGAGAACTTTGCCTTCCTGCCCCTGAACGGTCCAGAACCCTCGACCATCCCAGGCAGGTTATGTCATTTTACCCACAGATGGTACCAAATAACAGCAGAAAATTGGACTCTGTCCATTGTACGAGAGGGGAACAAACTTCATTTTCACAGCATGCCCCCTCCTACAATTGTAATACAGTTCAATTCTCAGACCTCTCTCGACAGTCTCTTAGGTCAAGAAGTCACAATGCTCCTTTATTTATTTATTTAACTGTATTTATATCCCGCTTTTCACCGGGTCAAAGCGGTGTAACAAAAAAAAAGGGGGGGGGGGTGGTAATCAGTCATAGGGGTAGGGCCATCACCAGGAGGGCAACACTGATGATTTCATGAAAGGATGGACATAGACATGGACGAGGTAACATAATTTTGATCATAAGTTCTTGATGAGTGGGTTAGGGGATTGGACAGTTATTTGTGGGAGTTTGTTTCTGTTTTGAGATATTCTTGGAATAAGATGTTTTTTAGCTGTTTTTTGAATGACAAGAGATTGCTGTTGTTCTTGATGCAGGTTGGTAGAGAATTCCAGAGGGACGGAGCATAAAGTTCAAAGGCTCTGTTGCAGGTCCGTTGTGTGCATTGGGTTCTTTTTTGAGGGACGGTGAGGGAGTTGCTGGAGGTCTGTCTGGTTGTCTTGCTGTGGGCTGGATGAGACAGGAGGGTGCGAAGCTGGGTGCCTTGTGTTTGGTGGATGGCTTTGTGGGTGAGTAGAATAGCTTTGTATTTAATTCTTGCTTCGAGGGGACGTATGTGTAGGTCCCTCAGAATTGGGGTGATGTGGTCTCGCTTCTTTGCATTTTGAATGATTCTTGCTGTGGTGTTCAAGGCAGTTCGGAGGGGGTTGGTCTGTGTGGCGGGTAGTCCGTAGTAGATTATGTTGCAGTAGTCCAGATGTGGGAGTGTCATAGCTTGCATTACTGTCCTAAAGTCCTGAGGTTCAAGGAGAGGTCGGAGACGTTGTACTGTTTGCTTGAGGGTTAGAGCTTGGTCAATGATAATGCCCAGATATCTTATTTGTGGCTGTATCCGAATTTGTGTGGTTCCCATGTTGAGGTGTGTAGGTGGCTTGAAGTCCGGGTCTTTTGTTACTATGAGAGCTTCGGCTTTCTTTATGTTAATAGACAGGTTGTTCTCTTGTAGCCAGTTGGATACATCAGTGAAGCATGCTGATAGATGTTCATTTGTTGGATTTGTGGATGTAATTGGGGCATAGAGCATTATGTCGTCAGCATATATGTGGAAGTTGATGTTGTGGGTGCGTATGACTGAGCAGAGCGGTCGGAGGTAGATGTTGAAGAGCATGGCTGATAGTGTGGATCCTTGAGACACTCCTTGATGTTGCTGGAAGGGGGGCGAGGTTGAGGTGCTGGTGCGGATTAATTGTTGTCTGTTAGTTAGGTAGGATTGGAACCATTGGAGTACGGTATCTTTAATCCCAATTGTTTGGAGTCTGCGTAAGAGTATGATGTGGGAGATGGTGTCGAAGGCTGCTGATATATCTAGGAAGATCATGGCGTATCCGGAGTGTTTTGCTTGGGTTCCTATGATGAGGGTGTTCAGCAGTGTGGTCATGAGGGTCTCGACTCCATGTAGCGGACGGAAGCCGTGTTGTTGCGGGTCCAGTATGTTGTTGATGTCTAAATGTTCTTGAAGCTGGCGCTGGACTACTTTCTCGATTATCTTGGCGGTGAACGGGAGGCTTGCTATCGGCCTGTAGGAGGTAGGGTCTAGGGGATCTAGGTTGTGCTTTTTTAGGGTTGGTCGAATGATTGTGGTTTTGAGGATGTCCGGCATTCGTCCTTGGGTGAAGGATTCATTGACAATGTGGGTCAATGGTGCGGTCAGGTCTTCTTTGGATTTCTTTATCCAGCCAGTGGGGCAGGGGTCTAGCGGGGAGGTGGTGGTGTTTAGGCAGGAGATGGTAGATGATATTTCTTCTTCTGTGGTTGCATTGAATGTACTCCATTCTTTGTTCATGATGGTGCAGTGGTTTGTTTTGGTTGTCTCGGAGTTCTGTTGTGGATTTTGTGGTTGTTGAAGCTGTTTGTATTGTCTGGCTAATAGTTCTGGTGGGATATTTGGTAGCTGGTCAGAGTTATTAGGTGTCCTTGTCAGTTTTTTGACAATCTGAAAGAGTTCCAGAGGTTTATTTATGGCTGTGTTTATGATTTTTGAATGGTAGTCTTTTTTCGCTTTGTCGGTTTCTGAGTGGTATGCCTCGAGTTCGGACAGGTATTTTATTTTGTCCTTTTCGTTTTTGGTTTTTCTCCATTTTCTTTCTGTTCTTCTGAGTTTGGTTTTTAGTTTCCAGAGGCTGGGGGTGAACCATCGGGCTTTTGAGGAGGTGAGCCTGGTGTTAGGTTTGTTCGTTGGTGCGCTGGATGCTGAGGAGATTGTGGTGTTCCAGTTGTAAATTAGATCATCGATGTTGTTGGAGTTTGTCTGGAGTTTAGGTAGAGTTTGTGCTAGGAAGTCTTCTTTGATAAATGCTTTAAATCTTCTTGTATGTTGCTTGTTCTCCTTGTTATTCATATGTTGGTAGGCGTGGGATAGGTTGATGATGTAATGGTCTGACCATGGTACAGGTGAGATCTCTGGGTTCTTGTATGAGGAGGTGGTTTGGGAGTTTAGGAATATTAGGTCTAGTGTGTTCCCTTTTTCATGTGTTGGTTCTTGAATGATCTGTATCAGGTTCATTGCTGTCATGGCGTTGATGAAGGTTTCTGCTTGTTCTTCTTGGAGAGATGGGAGGTTGAAGTCTCCTAGGATTATTTGCTCTTTTGTGGAGCTGGTGCTCTCGGAGATGAGAAGTACCCATTCCCCATCACGGTACAGGGTTCTACTCCCCCTATTTCCTTATTCCAAAGAAAACAGGGGGACACAGACCCATCTTAGACCTCAGAGAATTGAACAAATATTTGTTCCGAGAGAAGTTAAGAACATAAGAACATAAGATATGCCATATTCAACGACATCATCCAGACGATAGACAACTACAATCGAGGAACCCTAATGATCTTCATAGACATATCAGCGGCCTTCGATACAGTGGACCACAGAATCCTCCTAACCAGACTACAAAGCATTGGAATAACCGGCACCGTCCTAAACTGGTTCAACTCATACTTGACAAACAGGCAGTTCCAGGTTAAAATAGGAACCAACACCTCACAACCCACGAAGATCAAACAAGGAGTACCACAAGGATCTGCGCTCTCCTCACTTCTATTTAACATATATATTCAGCCGATCTGCCACATCATGGCAGCTCATCAAATAGATTACACAATTTATGCAGATGACATCATGATTTACACGCCAATCAACCTTAACAGCCCCGACTACAACAAGATAACGAACTGCCTTGACAACATGTCCGCCTGGCTAACGCACAACAACCTAGCTATAAACTTTAACAAGGCAGAGGCATTAATTATCACCCGAAACACTGACTTCAGCCCCCCACCATTCATCATAAGCAACAACACAACAATACCAATAAAGGATGAAGTCAGATACCTCGGAATAACCCTTGACAAAGGACTCAACCTACAGTCCCACATAAGAAAAACTGTTAGAAACGCATACTACAAAATGAAAATAATCAGACGCCTCAAGCCTCTACTCTCCCATGAACACTTCCGCACAGTCTGCCAAGCGCTAATAACTCCCATACTGGATTTCTGTAACCCGATCTACAATGGAATATCAAAACATTCACTCAAACCGCTTCAAATGGCTCAAAACACAGCAGCAAGAATAATCACCGGCTCCACAACTCATGCCCACATCACCCCCATCCTCAAAGAACTCCACTGGCTCCCAATAAGCCACCGCATCAAATATAAGATGATCATAAATATATTCAAAATCAGACACAAGAACTCTGCAATCAGCCTCCAAGCCCTCTTACTCCCTAACACCAACAACAGACCAAGAAGGAAAACCACATCAGACACCCTCAGCACCCCAAGTAACTACACAAAATCATGCAAATTCACTACACAAAGAGCACTTTCTTTAGCGGCCCCATTAATATGGAACTCTCTCCCTCCCGACTTACGATCAATTGAGGATATAAAGGACTTCCGAAAGCAATTAAAGACTTTACTCTTCACAGAGCACTACGGCTCAAACACCTAACTAGATTCCATTTATTGTAACCTTTATGCAAAATGATTGTCGGTAATGGTTTACCTATGTTATGTATCCCACCTTACTACTTTGATGTTTTGTTTATGCAGTGCATGTTTCCCTTGCTTTTGTATAACCTTTGTATGTCTTTGTAACCGCTTTGATTGAAGGAAAAGGCGGTATGAAAAACTTGTTAAATAAATAAATAAATAAATACTGGGTCAGACCAAGGTCCATCAAGCCCAGTATCCTGTTTCCAACAGTGGCCAATCTAGGTCGTACGTACCTAGCAGTTTCCCCAAAAGATACAAGTTCCGCAATGCTTGTACTGGGTCAAGCCTTGATATCCTGGGTCCCTTCTTAATAATGGTTTATGGACCTTTCCTCCAGGAACTTGTCCAAACCTTTTTAAACCCAGCTACACTAACAGCCTTTACTACATCCTCAGGTAACAAATTCCAGAGTTTGATTACAAGTTGAGTGAAAAAATATTTTCTTTTATTAGTCTTAAATAGTTTACCCTGTAGCTTCATTGCATGTCCCCTAGTCTTTCTATATTCTGATAACGTAAACAATCGATCTATGTTTACCCATTCCACTCTGTTCATTAATTTATAGACTTCTATCATATCTCCCCTCAGCCGTCTCTTTTCCAGGTTAAAGAGCCCTACCCTTTTTAGCCTTTCTTCATAGGAGTATCCTTCCATCCCCTTTACCATTTTGGTGGCTCTTCTCTGAACCTTTTCTAATAACGCTATATCCTTTTTAAGATACGGCGACCAGAATTGCACACAATATTCAAGGTGCGGTCTCACCATGGAACGGTATAGAGGCATTATAATATCTTTTGTTTTATTTTCCATTCCTTTCCTTATGATACCTAGCATTCTATTTGCTCTCTTGGCTGCCGCTGCACACTGGGCCGAGGATTTTAACATGTTATCCACAATGACGCCTAAATCTTTTTCCTGGGTGGTGGTTCCTAATGTGGAACCTTGCATTGTGTAACCATAGTTTGGGTTGTTCTTCCCTAGGTGCATAACTTTGCACTTGTCCACATTAAATTTCATCTGCCATTTTGATGCCCAGTCTTCCAATTTATCAAGATCCTCTTGCAATTTTCCACAATCCTCTTGGGTTTTAACAACTTTAAATAGTTTTGTGTCATCTGCAAATTTGATAACCTCACTCGTTATTTCACTTTCCAGGTCATTTATGAATATGTCAAAAAGCAGCGGACCCAGCACAGATCCCTGGGGTACACCACTATTCACCTTTCTCCATTGGGAAAATTGGCCATTTAGCCCAACCCTCTGCTTTCTATCTTTTAACCAGTTCCTGATCCACAGTAGTACACTGCCTCCTATCCCATGACTCTTTAGTTTTGCCAAAAGTCTCTGATAAGGGACCTTGTCAAAGGCTTTCTGAAAGTCCAAATATACTATATCAACCGACTCACCTTTGTCCACCTGTTTATTCACACTTTCAAAAAAACATAACAGATTAGTAAGACAAGATCTTCCTTGTCTAAAGCCATGTTGGCTGTCTCCCATTAGGCCATGACTATCTACATGCTGAGTAATTTTATTCTTTATGATGGTTTCTACCATTTTTCCCGGTACTGACGTGAGGCTCAACGGTCTGTAGTTTCCCGGATCACCCCTGGAACCCTTTTTAAAAATTGGTGTTACATTGGCGGTCCTGCAATCTTCAGGTATTAGAGATGATTTTAATGATAGTTCACAGATTACTAATAGCAGGTCTGCAATCTCATATTTCAGTTCTTTCAACACACTTGGATGTATACCATCCGGCCCAGGTGATTTGCTACTCTTCAGTTTATCTAATAGTTGTAATACATCTTCCCGATGTATCGATATTTCCTTCAATTCTTCTGCACCTTTAAATACCACTTCAGTCATGGGTAACATCCCTACATCTTCCTCAGTAAAGACCGAAGCAAAGAATTCATTCAGTTTCTCCGCTATCGCCTTGTCGCCACTTAGTGCCCCTTTAACTCCTCTATCATCTAATGGTCCAACCGACTCTCTCACAGGTTTTTTGCTACGAATGTACTTGAAAAAATCTTTATTTTGCGTTTTTTCTTCCGCAGCAAGCTTCTTTTCAAATTCTCCCTTTGCCTTCTTTATCAGTGCCTTGCTTTTGACCTGCCAGTGCTTGTGCTGTTTCCAGGTTTCGTCGTTTGGCTCTTTTTTCCATTTCCTGAAAGATGCTTTTTTGGCAACAACGGCCTCTCTGACCTCACCTTTAAACCATGCCGGCAGTTTTTTGGACTTCCTTCCACTCTTCTTATAGTGTGGAATACAGCTGGTCTGGGCTTCCAAGATAGTATTTTTCAACAACACCCAAGCTTGATGTAGGTCTTTAACCTTTGCAACTGCTCCTTTTAGTTTTTTCTTAACTATTTTCCTCATTTTATCATAGTCTCCCTATCGAAAGTTAAAAGGTAGTACTGTGGATTTTCTTACTATCCCTCCTCCACTAATTAAATCAAAGGCTATCATGCTATGATCACTATTGCCAAGTGGCCCCAACACCCTTATCTCTTGCATTAGATCTGGTGTTCCACTAAGGACTAGGTCTAATATGGCTTCCCCTCTGGTCAGTTCATGAACCAGCTGCTCCAAGAAGCAGTCATTTATGTCATCTAGGAACTTTATCTCCCTAGCATGTCCTGCCGTGACACTGACCCAGTCGATACCGGGGTAATTGAAATCACCCATTATTATTACCAAGCTGTAGCTTTTGTTAGCTTCCTTGATTTCTTTGAGCATTTCATCATCTATTTGTTCATTCTGGCCAGGCGGTCGATAGTACACCCCCACTGCCATCGCCTTCCCCTTTTTACATGGAATTTCAATCCATAGAGATTCTACACCAAATTTTGTTTCCTGCAAAACTTTGATCCTTTCTGACTCAATGCCCTCTCTAACAAAGAGCGCAACCCCTCCACCAATTTAATCAGCTCTATCATTACGATATAGTTTGTACCCAGGTATCACAGTGTCCCACTTGTTGTCCCCCTTCCACCATGTCTCTGATATTCCAATCATATCTAACCTCTCATTTAGTGCTATATATTCTAACTCTCCCATCTTATTTTTTAGACTTCTAGCATTTGCATACAAGCATTTTAGAGACTGTTTTTTATTCATATTAATTTGGCTATTGGTAGACATGGGTAATTTGGGATCTTTAAGCTCTGTCTGCTCCATACTCGAGGGCATTTGGGCTACTTTATTCTTTTTTGGAACCTCTCTGCTTTTGGTAGTATCCTTCAAGGATACATTCTTCCGAACCATCTGCTCTTGGGCGACTGTCGGCTTTCCCCTATTATCTAGTTTAAAAGCTGCTCTATCTCCTTTTTAAAGGTTAATGCCAGCAGCCTGGTTCCATCCCGATTAAGGTGAAGCCCATTTTTTATTTATTTATTTAATTATTTCTTTTATACCGCCCCTTCCAGAGATCAAGGGCGGTTTACATATAACAGATTAACAGTCTTGTACACATTTGTATACATTTTACATAGAACAATAGAAATCAACTATTTACATTGAACAATGAATTTAAACTTTGTAGGTATTAATGCAAAACAAAACATCAAACTTTTTACAAATGTATATTTACAGCGTGTGGTGTGTGTGGTGTATGGGGTAGATATTGGTGTAGGTGCTGGAATTTAATTCCCTTCGGAAGAGCCCCTCCTTTCCCCAGAATGTACCCCAGTTCCTAACAAATCCAAACCCTTCATCTCTGCACCATTGTCTCATCCACGCATTGAGACTCCGGAGCTCTGCCTGCCTTTTGGGTCCTGCACGTGGAATGGGAAGCATTTTGGAGAATGCTACCCTGGAAGTTCTGGATTTCAACTTCCTACCTAAAAGCCTAAATTTAGCCTGCAGAACCTCCCTACCACATTTTCCTATGTCATTGGTACCGACATGTACCAAGACAGCAGACTCCTCCCCAGCACTATCTAAGACCTTATCTAGGTGGCGCGTGAGGTCCGCTACCTTCGCACCAGGCAGGCATGTTACCAGGCGATCCTCACATCCACCAGCCACCCAGCTATCTGCATGCTTAATGATCGAAATGGTCTCCCTAGGAACTCTGCTGCCATACCTTCAAAGTCAGGATTGGCTTTGTTCTCTAGATCTCAAGGATGCGTATACTCATATTCTCATCCATCCAAATCATAGTAACATAGTAACATAGTAAATGACGGTAAATAAAGACCAACATGGTCCATCCAGTCTGCCCAGCACATCACAAACCACATCAAAATTCATTTTGCCCATGTTTAGTTAGCAAATGAGCTTATTTGGCTAAATGTTCTACCTCCTCTATACATTAAAAAACTCAAATATTATATAAGTAGCGCACATTCTACAAGCCATGGGACACGTACCCTCTGTTTTATAGAGAAATCACAGGAGATTCCTCCGATTCCTGTTTCAAGGAAAGCACTACCAATACAAGATTCTTCCCTTTGGTCTGGCTTCTGCACCAAGAGTGTTCACAAAATGCATGGCTGTGGTAGCAACATTTCTCCGCACTCTGGGAATATTCGTCTTCCCTTACTTAGACGACCAGCTCATTCGAGCCCCTACAGTACCAGAAGCCAGCTCTGCTCTGTTTCGCACAATGCGAATCCTCCAGTATTTGGGACTGGTCATAAACCTCCCAAAATCCAACCTTACTCCCACTCAGTACCTAGAGTTCATAGGAGCTCATTTGGATACCAGACAGTCAAGGGCTTTCCTTCTGCAGCCCTGCTGTTTTCGCATAGTACAACTAGCTTCCCAAGCAGTGCTCAAACTTTGTCTCACTGCTAGGGAAATGCTACAATTGCTAGGCCACATGGCATCCACCGTGCATGTGGTTCCTTATGCTCGCCTCCATATGCTCGCAGCCCAGTGGACTTTATCCACTCAGTGGACACAGGCCTCAGGCTGCTTGTCGGAGAAAATAACAAACTCAAATCATCTTATTTTGTCCCTCCAATGGTGGCAATCACCCAGAAACCTTCTGGTGGGGTCTCCTTTCCAGCAACCCCTATCCCAAGCCACCCTAACAACAGATGCATCACAGGTGGGATGGGGAGCCCACCTGCACGATCTCTCTACCCAGGGTACCTGGACTCCACAGGAGGCCTGTCTTCACATCAACCTCCTGGAGCTCAGAGCAATCTTCTTTGCTCTTCGAGTATTTCACGCCCAGCTCAGCTACAAGACAGTCCTAGTTCAAATGGACAATCAAGTAGCTATGTTCTATGTGAACGAGCAGGGTGGAACAGCCTCTCTGTCACTATGCAACGAAGCTTTGCGACTATGGGCCATCTCCAGAGAGCATCAGATTCATCTCCTTGCGGTGTATCTTCCAGGCATTCAAAACTCTTGGGCAGACAAACTCAGTCGAGTTCGGCTTCCACACGAATGGTCTCTCCATGCAGACCAGGTTGCCCAAATATTTCAGATTTGGGGAACCCTGGACATAGACCTCTTTGCAAGTCCGCTGAATGCCAAACTTCCCCGGTTCTGTTCCAGAATTCTGGCTCGATGTTGTCAGGCAAGGGACGCCTTCCTCCTCCACTGGGGTCAGGACTTCCTATATGCCTTCCCACCCATTCCCCTTATCCCCAAAACCCTATTCAAGCTTCAGAGAGACAGAGGTCATATGATCCTCATAGCTCCACATTGGCCACGGCAAACGTGGTACCCTCTGCTCTTACATCTCTCTCAAGCTCCGCCTCTGGAGTTGTGATCCACTCCAGATCTTCTCTCCCAAGAGGACGGGATGCTCTGGCATCTGAATCCCCAGTCTCTGTATCTCAGGGCCTAGTTGCTGAAAGCCTAGAACTTCAGGACCTTAAGCTTTCCCAACAGGTAAAGGATATCCTTCATGCGTCTAGGAAACCCTCCACAAGATGCTCGTATGTCTTTAAGTGGAAAAGGTTTACCATAGGTGCTCACAGAAGGGTCTTAACCCTCTTGCAATACCTCTGGAATCGATACTGGAGTATCTCCTTCATTTGTCAAATGCAGGTCTCAAGACAAATTCAGTAAGAGTCCATCTTAGTGCTATTGCAGCTTCTTACAAGCCTCTAAGTGGACAACCTATTTCCTCTCATCCTCTCATAGCGAGATTTATGAGAGGCCTTCTTTCAACAAAGCCTCCCATTAAGCCACCACCAGTGGCATGGGACTTAAATCTGGTGCTCGTGCAGCTCATGAAACCGCCCTTTGAACCATTAGCCACTACATCTTTGAAATTCCTTTCTTGGAAAGTCATCTTCCTTATTGCAATCACATCAGCACGTTGCATCAGTGAATTGCAAGCGTTAGTGGCTGATCCTCCTTATACAAGGTTCCACCATGATAAGGTAGTTCTTAGGACTCATCCACACTTTTATGCCAAAGGTGGTTTCGCTTTTCCATTTAAACCAAGCGGTTTACCTTCCTGTATTCTTTCCGAGGCCTCATGCCTCCAGTGCAGAAAGGAACCTTCATACCTTGGACTGTAAAAGAGCTTTGGCCTTTTACTTGCAAAGGACACAGCAACATAGAAAATCTTCTCAACTCTTTGTTGCTTTTGATCCTAGTCATTTGGGACTTCCAGCTTCCAAAAGAACTCTATCTAACTGGATTGCTCAGTGCATATCCTTTACCTGTGAGAGTAAGAACCTTCCTCTTGAAGGCCATGTCACAGCTCACAATGTGAGAGCCATGGCAGCTTCAATGGCTCATCTTCACTCTGTGTCTATCGACGACATCTGTCGAGCAGCTACTTGGGCTTCGGTACATACCTTCACAGCCCACTACTGCTTAGACAAGGACTCCCACCGGGATGCCTTGTTTGGCCAGGCTGTTCTTCAACACCTTTTTCAGACTTAATCAACTCATACCCACCGTCCCTGGTAGGATGCCAGAGATCCATGGGAGGAAGTATGGCCCTTACACAAGGCCTAACAACTTCCTAGGGCCATCTCCCTGGCATCTGCAGCTAGGGAATCCCCATATGTGAAGACTACATTCCTGCTTGTTCCTGGACATAGCGTAGTTACTCACCTGTAGCAGGTGATCTCCGGGAACAGCAGGAATTTAGTCTTCACAACCTGCCCACTTCCCCTAGGAGTTCTCTCTCTCTCTCTCTCTCTCTCCCTCCCTCTCTCTTTTGTCTGAGCTATAAACTCAACTGGAGAGGGACAGTTGGAAAGGTGCGAAGGCAGCATGCAGGCGCTGTGGGATGCTCCCAAAGGCTTTCCTATTGGACGCTGGGGAGCGTTCCCGTGCAGGCTCCGACGGTGCTGACGATACCCATATGTGACGACTACATTCCTGCTTGTTCCTAGAGATTGTTGATTTAGGATTGACAGTCAATTTCTCAAAACTACAATTTGAATCTCAAGATGTTACTTTCCTGGGTGTTGCCCTAAGACCATCTGGTCGTGCAATTACTTCTGCTAGATTGAAACCTATTCTTTCATTGCCTTTCCCAGCAACACCAGCATTACAGTGCAGATTTCTGGGTCTGTTAGTCTTTTGGAAACAATGGCTAGCAAATTTTTCAGACCTCACTGTTCCACTTTATGCTCTCATTGGGAAAGAAGGACCTGAAGGTCTCATTGTACCTACATTACCACAGTGGGAAGCCTTTTTGAGTATAAAGACTGCCATGCAAAATTCCCCATGTTTATCTCTGCCAGATTATTCACTGCCATTCAAACTGTATGTGGCTATTTCTGATTCCTCTGCTACTGTCTGCTTTGCAGACTTTCCCGACTGGTCGCAAGCTAGTAGGCTATTTCTCAAAGCGATTTGGCATCAGTGATTTTGGGATTCCCACCATGTCTACGTAGTTCGGTGGCAGTGGCATTGGCAATTGAAATTACTCATTTTCTAGTTTTACAGTACCCTCTTGAAGTATATGTATCACATTCAGTTTCCAGGTTGCTTCACTTGACTAAGACTCAGCTTTTGTCTTCCACATGTTTGACGACTCTGGAATTAACAATTTCTCAGCCTCATGTTACAGTATTGTGGTGAGGAGAGCTCCCAGGAAGAGATGGAAGTGGAAGAAAACCCTGTTTTTCCCTTTAAAACAAGTGACAGTTCAGTTGTGCACAGTGCTTGCAAGGCAGGCAAGAAAAAAACTCAGCTCTCTGCTAAGGCCAGGCCACACCCTAGTTCAAACGGGGAGCCAAGCTTGCTCAGTGATTGGTCACACCTGTGCAAAGGCAAGGGAGTGCTCGGCAGCAAACGGTTTTTAAAAACACACTCAGAGCAGAGAAAGGAGAGACAGGAGACACACACACAGGAGACGCAGCAGAGAGAGCAGAGCCAGCAGCTCCAGGGGAAGCTGGAAAGGAACAGATCTGCAGCCAGAGCAGACAGAGCAGCAGAGGCACAAGAAGAAGAAACTCTGAGAGATCCTGGAAAGGGAGAAAGGTTCCAAGGAAACTTTCAAGAGAGTGACTATCTGGGAAGGAGTGGAGAAAGACACCAGAAGGCTGCGTTCCATAGCCTGAAAGGTATCAGGAGGAAAGGAATCAGTAGTTGTCTGAGAGACCCGCCCCAAGGTAAAGCCAGCACTTGCAAAGCTGAACAGCTTGCAGAAAAACAGTTTGCTACAGCTAATGTCCAGGAGCCTGACCTAACGTCTTCATCTGCTAAGAGGTGGATGGATAGTTTTATGTTTAAAGAGAACCGAAACCCAGATAAGGGCAGAGAAACTGAGCCTTTAACACTAGAAGCATTAAGAAAACTGTTTGCAGAGAGGAAGCTTTACCCTCCCAATACAAGTGTGCCTTCTCAGGGTGATTTGCTGTGGAAGCAGTTCCAAGAGTTTTTAGAAGACAGGAAATCTGGGAAAGTTTATAAAACTGGTGGAAGTGAGAAGTACCCGGTATCCATAGAAGAGATGCAGGTGGATTCCTGTATGTCAGAATCTGAGTCAGAATTGTCACCAATGGATTGCTCTTTGTGTCTAAAGGAGAACTGAGCTTTGTTGAACAGGCTTGAAAGACTGTGCAACAATATAGCGACTAATTTTTATGACTGCGTAGCTTGTCCTTCGTGCCAACGGGTCTCTTCAGTTCACCCAAGGGAGGTACCTATGGTTCCCTTACCGGTGATCTCGGAGCCTGTCAATAGAATAGCTATGGACATTGTGGGACCGTTAACAAAGACACCCCGTGGTTTCCAATATATGTTGGTAGTGGTAGACCAGGCGACAAGATTTGCTTGGGCGATACCCCTTCGTACCATATCAGCAAAAGCTGATAAAATTGTTCTGCGAAATAGGGTTTCCCCGTGAAGTGCTTACAGACAGAGGAAGCAATTTTATGTCTAAATATCTAGCTCAAGTGTGGGACGCATTTGGGATTCGGCACATTAAAACTTCTGCCTACCATCCCCAGACGAACGGACTAGTAGAGAGGCAGAATCAGACTCTAAAGAAAATGCTGCGGCGAAGCTTAGAGGGAAATATGGCTGACTGGGACACAATGCTCCCATTTGTCCTTTATGCTTGCAGGGAGAGGAAGCAAGTATCCTTAGGGACAGCGCCATATGAATTAATGTACGGCCGACCTCCTCGTGGCGTTCTAGATATATTACGGGAACAGTGGGTAGAACCAGATGTAAAATAAGTAGGCGTACCCCAGTTTTTAAGGGACCTGAAGGGCAGATTACATCGCGCCTCCCAGGTCACGGAAGAAAATTTAAGGAATAGCCAAACTAAACAGAACACCTATTACGATCAGGGCACAAGGTCTTGCCAGTTGGCGGTTGGGGAGAAAGTCATTGTGATGGTGGCAGGTCCCACTCCCAAATTTGAGAGCCAGTGGAAGGGGCCTTGTAAGGTGATAAAGCCTGTAGGGCCAGTGTCATACCTAGTTGAGAATAGAAAAGGCCGCCAGCAGGTTTATCATATAAATGTGTTGAAACCTTGGCATGAAAGAGTAGCCTTAGCTCAGCTAGCCACAATAGACCCTGGAGCCAAGAGGTCAGAATGGATGCACAACCCCGCAGAGGTCTTGAGTGAAATCACGTGCTGTGCAAATAAAATTATGCCAGCCCGTGATATCTTAAGGGGGGGGGGGGATGTGTGGTGAGGAGAGCTCCTAGGAAGAGATGGAAGTGGAAGAAAACCCTGTTTTTCCCTTTAAAACAAGTGACAGTTCAGTTGTGCACAGTGCTTGCAAGGCAGGCAAGAAAAAAACTCAGCTCTCTGCTAAGGCCAGGCCATGCCCTAGTTCAGACGGGGAGCCAAGCTTGCTCAGTGATTGGTCACACCTGTGCAAAGGCAAGGGAGTGCCCAGCAGCAAACGGTTTTTAAAAACACACTCAGAGCAGAGAAAGGAGAGACAGGAGACACACATACAGGAGACGCAGCAGAGAGAGAAGAGCCAGCAGCTCCAGGGGAAGCTGGAAAGTAACAGATCTGCAGCTAGAGCAGACAGAGCAGCAGAGGCATAAGAAGGAGAAACTCTGAGAGATCCTGGAAAGGGAGAAAGGTTCCAAGGAAACTTTCAAGAGAGTGACTATCTGGGAAGGAGTGGAGAAAGACACCAGAAGGCTGCGTTCCATAGCCTGAAAGGTATCAGGAGGAAAGGAATCAGTAGTTGTCTGAGAGACCCGCCCCAAGGTAAAGCCAGCACTTGCAAAGCTGAACAGCTTGCAGAAAAACAGTTTGCTACAGCTAGTGTCCAGGAGCCTGACCTAACGTCTTCATCTGCTAAGAGGTGGGTGGATAGTTTTATGTTTAAAGAGAACCGAAACCCAGATAAGGGCAGAGAAACTGAGCCTTTAACACTAGAAGCATTAAGAAAACTGTTTGCAGAGAGGAAGCTTTACCCTCCCAATACAAGTGTGCCTTCTCAGGGTGATTTGCTGTGGAAGCAGTTCCAAGAGTTTTTAGAAGACAGGAAGTCTGGGAAAGTTTATAAAACTGGTGGAAGTGAGAAGTACCCGGTATCCATAGAAGAGATGCAGGTGGATTCCTGTATGCCAGAATCTGAGTCATAATTGTCACCAATGGATTGCTCTTTGTGTCTAAAGGAGAACTGAGCATTGTTGAACAGGCTTGAAAGACTGTGAAACAATATAGCTACTAATTTTTATGACTGCAAAGAGTTGGAAAAAGCCAAGAATGTGTTCTGCTAAGTATGTGAGCTTCTGAAGCCCAGAAGCTTTCTTTAGTAAAAGTTTGGTTTGGAAAAGAAAACAGCAGCTGTTAAAAGTTTACCTGTTATGTTGAATGACCCCAAGAAGCTGTGCTCTGTGAAAGTTTATTTGGAAGAAAGCTGCTGCCCAGTGATAGAAGGCTTTTTGTTACATTTCCCTCTGTTAACCTGATTTACTCTTATGTTGGAGAAGCATCCTCTTGCTTTTGCGTTTTGAGCATTAATGCCTTGGAATCCAACAAAAAAATAAATTTTCTTGCTGCCTTAAACCACCGGTCTCACAACTACATTTGTCCTTATATAGGTAAGCCAACTATAAGTCCCAGAATCCCTCTGGTGACAAACAAGGGAAGCTTTATTTAAAAGGACACTATAAGGCTGCTCTATGCTTGTAAGCCCTCGGGCCCAAGCAAGGGCATCGCAGTATATACTACATCAATATGCAACCCTTTGACACTTCTAGCTCCACTGACAGACCTTTTGGAGGATGATGGGTCTCATGATTGTTTTCAAAACATTTTGACATCCTCTGGAGCTAGACCTGATCTTCCCCTGTACCTTTACCAGCTCCAGATGAAACTCTTTTTTGTGGATGGCTCTGCTTTCAGAGATGAAACAGGCAAACTTTGTGTAGGGTATGCAGTGACAACAGTTAATGAAGTATTGCAATCGGCTTCTCTGACATTCGCTAATGCACAATTAGTAGAAGTGTTTGCACTTACACGTGCACTCGAATTTTTCCGATACTAATAGCGCCTATGCAATGGGAATTTTGTGGGATTTTGGAAACATTTGGGGATTTTTGACCTCTGTTAATAAACTAATTAAGCATGCTGAACACATTCATCGTTTACTCCAGGATGTACTATTGCTGGCACAAGTTGCAGTTTTAAAGTGTAAAGGACATTCCTCTGCTGGAGATTTTATGTCAAAGGGCAACCACTTTGCAGACCAAGAAGCATGGCGGGCTGCCCTCCGACATCAATGCCCCAACATTGTTGTACTTAAAACTATCTAACATGACTTTGTTTTCCTTTTCATCTCTCTTACAGCATTATCAAGATATTCACTTTGAAGGACTACAAAAGGGGACTGCTACTTCTGGAGAGAGACCTGCAATTGTAAGTATTTACTTCTGGGAATTTTTCTAAATCTTGGGGAAAAAAGAATTCTTTAGATTAAAGCTGATTAATCTGTGAACCCAGTGCATTTGTTAAATCAGTCAGGACCTAGCAGCAGCAAAGAGATTTCAGTTTAAATTTAAAACACAGCAGAGAGCTTCCATCTTAAATTTAATACTCAGTCAGGGCCTAGTAGCAGCAAGGTGCTTTCAGTTTAAATTTAAAACACAGAAGAGAGCTTTCTGGTTAAATTTAGAACCCAAGGCACCCTCTATTCAAGCAAGACCTGTGGAACCTCCCCTGGAGAGTGGTCACAGATTACCTTAGAAGCACAGGACAGGGTACTGTGTAGCAGCCAGCTTTTTTATAAGTCTTCTTTCCCTTCCTCCCTCCCCGACACCCACCCACCCCTGGGATAATTGTAGCTTTATAGGTGCTTAAACCTCTTAAGGGAAAGGAGGTGCCATATTCATTCTCAGGTGCAGCTGTTTATTCTCATCAGTATACATTAAGGACCTGAGATTAATTAAACTTCAGGTGAACAAAGTACATTAAATATATTAGGTATAGTTTTATTAGTATAAGTATCCACAGCAACCCTTAGTAAGTAAAGAACTTAAAAATATCTAAACACAACCTTAAAATGAAGATGCAGACAGCAGTCCAGCAGCGAGATGGGGGCTTTCCAGTCTTTTGCATTGAGTGTCACATGTATGATTTTCTCCCAGTTGGTGAAGGGGTCTTATATGTGCACAAGGTGCAAGGAGCTTTTAACTCTCAGGGAACGAGTCCAATCTCTGGAGGCAAGAGTAGCGGACTTGGAAGACATAAGGAAGACAGAGAGTTACATAGACAAGACCTACAGGGAAATAGTCCTGAAGTCCCACCTCCAGTCCGGCAGCATCCCTGTTACCATGAAGGAGAGAGATCACGTGACAGGAGAGCATCACCCTGGGGTGGCAAGAAGTGATCCTATAGCGAAGACCTGTCCTCCAGGTGAAGTCCTTTGGCGTGGCCCTTAGGCGTGAGTCCGTGGTGAATGATCCAACAGCTGTGAGTTGTAATTTTCCGTTTCCTTCCTCTTGCCTCTTCTATTTCTTTGTCTATCACTGTGTCTCTTATTCTGTCCTATCTTATTAATGGCGTTCTTTTCATATTTTCTGTAACATTAATATTGTATTGTAAACCGCTCTGATGCTTTGGCCTGAGCAGTATATCAAATGTAACAATAAACATAAACAATAAACATAAACATAAACATAAGTAAAACCCTCTCACACCGAGGAAGTTTCTCCAGAGCCATGTGCCCATGAGGGAAGGGTTAGGACAGCCGTTATAGTTGGTGATTTGATCATTAGGCATGTAGATAGCTGAATGGCTGGTGGACGTGAGGATCGCCTGGTAACATGCCTGCCTGGTGCGAAGGTAGCGGACCTCACGCGCCACATAGATAAGGTCTTAGATAGTGCTGGGGAGGAGTCTGCTGTCTTGGTACATGTCGGTACCAATGACATATGAAAATGCAGTAGGGAGGTTCTGGAGGCCAAATTTAGGCTTTTAGGTAGGAAGTTGAAATCCAGAACTTCCAGGGTCGCGTTCTCCGAAATGCCTCTCGTTCCACGTGCAGGACCCAAAAGGCAGGCAGAGCTCCGGAGTCTCAATGGTGCAAGGTGACAATGGTGCAAGGATGAGGGTTTTGGATTTGTTAGGACCTGGGAAACATTCTGGGGAAAGGAGGGGCTCTTCCAAAGGGATGGGCTTCACCTTAACTGGCATGGAACCAGGCTGCTGGCATTAACCTTTATTATTATTATTATTATTACTGAGCATTTATAAAGCGCTGCAACATATGAAGCACTGTACAAACATAAGAGACAGTCCCTGCCTGTTAGAGCTCACAATCTAGTTAAGTCAAAATATGAAATAAATTAGATAATACAAATAACAATTAATAAGACAAGAACAAATGTTTATGGAGAGAATAAGTAGGGACGAGTTAGGAACAAAAAGCAATAGTGAAGAAATGGGATTTCAATTTGGATTTGAAGATGGCCAGGGAGGAGGCTTGGCGGACAGAGACAGGTAGAACATAAGAACATAAGATATGCCATACTGGGTCAGACTAAGGTCCATCAAGCCCAGTATCCTGTTTCCAACAGGAGACTTGGCGGACACAGACAGGTAGAACATAAGAACATAGGATATGCCATACTGGGTCAGACCAAGGTCCCTCAAACCCAGTATCCTGTTTCCAACAGTGGCCAATCTAGGTCATATGTACCTAGCAGTTTCCCCAAAAAAGACACAGGTTCCACAATGCTTGTACTGGGTCAAGCATTGATATCCTGGGTCCCTTCTTAATAGTGGTATATGGCCCTTTCTTCCAGGAACTTGTCCAAAACCTTTTAAAACCCAGCTACACTAACAGCCTTTACTACATCCTCCGGTAACAAATTCCAGAGTTTGATTACATGTTGAGTGAAAAAATATTTTCTTTTATTAGTCTTAAATAATGTTTAATGTTTAATAAAATATGATATACCGCTCAGGCCAGAGGCATTAGAGCGGTTTACAATGCTACATCATTAGAGGAAATTAGGAAAGGAACGCCATTTATATAATAGGACAGAATAGAGAACAGAGATAGTCAGACAGATAAAAGAGGAGGAGGAACATGGAACAGCAAATTACCACGACATAGGAACACATCAACCAGGTCCATGTCATCGATGCGACTCTCAGCAGCAGACGCCACGGACCAACGCCTAAGGGCCACGCCAAAGGGCCCTCTGGCGAGGCCCTCAGGCGCGGGCCCGCAAGGCGCGGGCGTGCCTCAGAAGCGGCGGTTTAGAAGCCATTGTACAGGGCTGTGGAAGGCTGCTGATTGGCAGGGAATGGAGGTGTAGCTTTATTGTATGTCCCCCAGTCTTTTATATTCTGATAATGTAAACAATCGATCTACGTTTACCCGTTCCACTCCGTTCATTAATTTATAGACTTCTATCATTTCTCCCCTCAGACGTCTCTTTTCCAGGTTAAAGAGCCCTAACCTTTTTAGCCTTTCTTCATAAGTGTATCCTTCCATCCCCTTTACCATTTTGGTGGCTCTTCTCTTAACCTTTTCTAATAACGCTATATCCTTTTTAAGATACGGCGACCAGAATTGCACACAATATTCAAGGTGCGGTCTCACCATGGAACGATATAGAGGCATTATAATATCTTTTGTTTTATTTTCCATTCCTTTCCTTATCATACCTAGCATTCTATTTGCTCTCTTAGCCGCTGCTGCACACTGGGCTGAGGGTTTTAACATGTTATCCACAATGACGCCTAAATCTTTTTCCTGGGTGGTGGTTCCTAATGTGGAACCTTGCATCGTGTAACCATAGTTTGGGTTGTTCTCCCCTAGGTGCATAACTTTGCACTTGTTCACATTAAATTTCATCTGTCATTTTGATGCCCAGTTTTTCAATTTATCAAGATCCTCTTGCAATTTTCCACAATCCTCTTGGGTTTTGACAACTTTAAATAGTTTTGTGTCATCTGCAAATTTGATGACCTCACTCGTTATTCCACTTTCCAGGTCATTTATGAATATGTCAAAAAGCAGCAGACCCAGCACAGATCCCTGGGGTACACCACTATTCACTATTCCAGGAAAAGGGTGCAGCCAGTTGAAAGGAGCGAAGTCTAGAATTAGCAGTACGAGTAAAAGGCATAGATGAACGAAGACAATTAGATGAGCAGAGTAGGCGAGAGGGGGTGTAGGTAGAGATGAGGGACGAAAAGTAATGAGGGGCAGAAGAATGAATACACTTATAGGTCAGAAGGAGGAGTTTGAACTGGATCTGGAAGCGGATGGGGAGCCAGTGAACTGACATGAGGTGAGGAGTAATGTCTGAAAAGCGAGACTGACTGAAAATCAGACGAGCTGCAGAATGTTGAATAGACTGGAGAGGAAAGAGGTGGTTAGCAGGGAGGCCAGCAAGGAGAAGGTTACAGTAATTAAGTTGGGAGGTGAGAAGATCACGTGACGCATGAGCGAGTGAGGACGGATCCTGACTCGCTCCAGGGCTGCCCCGAGTTATCTTTGTCGGAATCTTGCGTTTGGAGCACCGAATTGTGGAAGTTTACGTGGGAGTGGAAGGGACGCTGAGCTGTTTCGAAAGAGCCAACTTTCGGCCCGCTACCATGCCGATATCCCAAAAAAAAGAAAGGGAGAAGAGCGGGAAAGCAGGGCCCGCGGCGGCGATGCTGTCGCAGCCGGCGTCCCCGGGAGCCGACAGTACCGCGTCTGCAACAGACGAAGTGGCAAGAGAGGTGGTCAAGTTGCTCGACCCCAAATTCGACCAGCTACTGAAAAAGTTGGATGCTATGGGGGATTCTCTAGCTGAGGCTGGTAAGTGCGTGGAGGAATTGGAGCACCGCGTGGCTACCATCGAAGAAGAGGAGGGTCGGCGGGACGGCGTGGCCTCTGCCCAGGCGAAACTGATAGAATCTTTGCAGGCGAAAGTAGAGGATCTAGAAAACAGATCCCGACGGAACAACCTTCGGATTGTTGGAGTCTCAGAGGACAAGACAGATTCTCAACTGGTGCCGTTCATTGAAGTCTGGCTGCTGGAGGAACTGGGCCTGCAGGCCCTGGTCGGAGAGCTGCGAGTGGAACGTGCGCACAGGATTGGTCCCAGATCGGGGCTGCAGGGCCGGCCGAGAGTAGTCATTGCTAGGATTTTAAATTTCCAGCACAAACAACAGCTTCTGCAAGCTTACCGGCGCAAAGGCGGCTTGACTTACAATAACCAGAAGCTGCTTTTGTTTCAAGACTATTCTGCAGCCGTGGCAGCCAAGAGGAAAGAATTCTCTCCCCTGTGTGCCTCTCTGTTCTAGAGAAAAATTCATTTCACGTTGGCTTACCCTGCGACCCTGAGAATTACCAAACAGGGCCAAGATCACTCTTTCACTACTGCGGGGGCAGCCAAGCTTTTTGTGGAGAGTCTGGAGAGTGAGTCCTTGGACGCCAATAGTTCCTAACATTTCTCTGGACTGCTATGTTATTTAATGAAGGGACATGATGTTTAGATTTTGGAGCAGGATGTCAGCTGTTTACTTTGATGATGGATATGGTAAAGAGATGGGCAGCTGCGGGTGTGTAAGTGAGGGGTGGGAAGGGTGGCGGGAGCATATGATGAGAAAGGGTGTCTGTGCACATGGTGGGGCCCTAGACTGCTGAACGTAACTAGGGGAAAGCAGTTATACGACGGGGCGGCCCTGCAGCGACACATTTGATCTCGATCCCGGCGATAGAGCTGGGGGTGGTATTGTGGTGGGGTGATGCAATGGGGACCGGGGAATTAGGGTGGGGGGTTGGGGGGTAGGGGGGGAAAGCAGAATGGGAGGGGGGGTGTGTATGGGGGTGGCTGTGGACGGATGTAGAGGGGTGGAGAGTGCATGACAGGGATGATGTGTGGGGGTTGTTACTGGCTGGGCGGCTTGCAACAGGATGGAGGCCCGGGGCTATGGCTGGGAGGCCCGGGGCTTATACAGCAGTGTATGGCTTGTGTGATGTGTCAAGACTTACAGCTTATTATGCCTGATGTCCGCATTGTAACTTGGAATGTGGGAGGGGTGAGCACACCGGTTAAGCGGACTAAGATTCTGCAAGCCTTAAAGCGAGCGAAAGCCCAGATCGCCTTCCTGCAAGAGACGCATTTGAGTGTGCAAGAGCATGTGAAGCTGAAGCGGGACTGGGTGGGGGAGGTGTATGCGGCCTCCTCGGGTGGGCGAAAGAAGGGAGTGGCCATGCTGGTACGGAGGGGTACTCCGCTGGAGGTGTTACATGAGGATGCGGACCCCCAGGGTAGATATCTGTTTCTTCATGTAAAACATCAGGGGGAAGAAGTTCTTTTGGAGAATATCTATGCACCTAATATTTATGATCACCTTTTCTTTAAGCAGGTGTTGGCTAAGGTGGGGCGGATTCCGCATATACCGGTTATTATAGCGGGGGATTTCAATTGCCCACATGATCCGCGGCTGGACAGGCAACAGTCAAGACCTGAAGGAGGCTGGAGCAAGAAAGGCGTGAGTTACTTATGCAGGTTGGGGCAGCTCATTGATGCCTGGAGAGTCCTACATGAAGGAGAAAGAGACTACACCCACCTGTCACGAGCTCATCAATCTTGGTCGCGGATTGATTATATTCTTGTCTCGAAGCCCTGTTTTGGTAGGGTGCTGGCGGTGGAGATTGACCCGGTGGTAGTTCCCGATCATGCCATGGTGCGGCTGGATTGGAAGGGGAAAGGGGGTGCGCCGATGAAGTGGTCCTTTCCTAGGCACCTTTCGCACAGTGTCGCTTTTGCGGAATACTTGAGGCAGTGTTGGGCTGAGTATGTCCGGTTTAATGAGCACAGTGTAGAGCGAGTGGCGGTTTTTTGGGAGGCGGGAAAGGCGGTGATGAGGGGTCATGTCATGGCATATGTGGCCAAAGAACGGAAGAGAGTGAATGATGATGTTCGGAGGTTGTCCCAAGAACTACAGGATGTGAAGCAGCGGGATGTGCAGGGGTTGGGTGGATGCAGTAGGGCTGAGTACTTGGCCGTGCAAAAGCAGCTGAACCAGGTGCTTCATGAACGGGCAGTATACTCGATGCAGTATTATCGTCATCAATTGTTCTGCTATGGTGACAAGACGGGGCGTCTGCTTGCAAATTTGGTTAGAGAGGGAGGTGGCTCCCGGGTGATAGCTATTATGAAAGATAAAGAAGGGGTTCGGCGTACTTCTACTCAGGAAATTATGCGGGTTTTTCGACGGTTCTACCAAGATTTATATTCGGCGGAGGGGGGCGAGGTTACCTTAGGGAGGACATTTCTGGAGCGGCTACAGTTGCCACAGTTGAGAGAGACGGAACTGCAAGAATTGAATGCGGAGATCTTGGGCTCGGAGATTCAGAAAGTTATCAAGGGGTCGTCGCCGCATAAGGCTCCTGGGCCGGACGGCTATGGAGCGGAATTTTACAAACTTTTAGAAATCCAGGTTACGCCTTCTTTGGCAGCTCTATACCAAGAAGTGCTGGAGGTGGGAGTTTTCCCGAGAGATATGCGTACCGCAGCGATCACTGTTCTCCCTAAAGCGGGGAAGGACCCAGAGGACCCGGCGTCGTATCGCCCCATTTCTTTAATCAATTTTGATATGAAAAGCTTAGCGTCGGTGTTGGCAGCGCACCTGCAGCGGTTTCTGCCGGGTTTGGTGGGGCCACACCAGTCCGGGTTTGTGAGGGGTAGAGGAGCGTGCCTAAATATTAGCAAGGTTCTGATGGGTATGGAACTGTGCCAGATGCGAGACGAACCATTAATCTTGGTAAGTTTGGACGCTGAAAAGGCATTTGACCGTGTGTCTTGGTCTTACATGTTTGCGGCGCTCCAAAAGTTTGGGTTTACGGGTGCTTTTCTTAGTTGGATTCAAGCTTTATATTGTGACCCTCTGGCTTGCATGACTATGGGAGGCGAATTTTTGGATTCTTTCTCTCTCTCGAGAGGCACGAGGCAGGGCTGCCCTCTCTACCCCTTGCTATTTGTTTTGCAACTGGAGCCGTTGTTGGTGTCTCTGGAGGGCAATGACGCGATCCAGGGGATTCAATGGGGACGGAGTGGCATCAAAGTGAGTGCGTTTGCGGACGACATGCTCCTGTGTTTGCGGGACCCACAGACATTGTTAGCAGTGGCTTTACAGCAGATTGAGGAGTTCGGGGCTTTCTCGGGACTGCGGGTTAATCGGTCTAAATCGATAGTGCTGGATGTGGGTGGGCGGTCTCGCTCTCACTGGCTCGGGGAGTTCCCATTGTTGTGGGCGCCCGGGCAAATCCGATATTTGGGTGTGCAGATTCCGGAGGCTATCTCTCAACTCTATGCTGTTAATATAGGACCACGTTTGGCGAAGACCATTGAGACATTCAAAAGGTGGAGGGAGTTGCCCATTTCCTTGATGGGCCGTATCGCATTGTTTAAAATGGTGGAGCTCCCCAGATGGTTATATTTGCTCCGTCATGCCCCGCTTTGGATTAGCCGTAGGGATCTGGGTCTTCTGCAGACTCATTTGGGCAAGTTTTTATGGCGCGGAAAGAAGGCCAGGATTGCGTTGGAGGTTCTGATAGGGCCGTTGGAGGGAGGTGGAGGGGGGGGGTTGGTATCGCTGCGGGACTATAATGTGGTTAGTCTGATGCGGCCTCTCCGAGATCTATTGTTAGGTACGGCTGAAACGATACCCCTTGAACTTGTGGATGAAATGTCTGCCCCGCAGCATAGGTTGGCTTTGCTTCATAGTAGTAACAGGGGTCTACCTGAGTGGTGGAGGTCGTCGGTGTGTATGAAGGCACTTAGGCAGGTGTGGCGGGTCTTGTGTCACAAGCGGCGGCAGTCGTGGCATAGAACGGATCTCCTCCCTATACGAGGCAATGCTGATTTTATGCCGGGTAGGCAAACCTTGGTGGCTAGGCAGTGGGAGGAGTGTGGAGTGCACTGTATTGGACACTTGCGGATGGCCACGGTGCCGGAACTAGACTCGTTTCAGTCATTGAGGCACAGATATGGGCTGCAAGCTACGGAGTTTTATTTCTATTTGCAGGTTCTTCATTATGTGCGCCAGGTGCAGAAAGAGGGGGGAGAGATCCTCGGACCAAGTAGTATGTTAACTTTGATGCAGAGTTTGGAAGCGAAGATTACGGTGCACGCCTTGCGGCGGGAGTTGGCGAGTTTTGGTTCGGTTAAGGCCCTCGAGACGTTAACTACTCGATGGCAGAGGGATGGGATGCCAAGCGTGACGACTGCGCAGTTGGTAGAGGCATTTACTGCAGTGAAAGGTTTGTCGGAATCTGTGCGTCTGCGTGAAGTACAATACCGATTTCTTTGGCGGTCTTATGTGGCAGAGGCCTGGGCGGCCAAAGTTGGGATTATTTCAACAGCGCTGTGTCGTTTCTGTAAGAGGGAGACAGGAACATTTACACATCGCTTCTGGCTATGTGATCTGGTGCAGAGCTTTTGGCGGGCGGTGTGGGGTCAACTTTCTCGCTGGCTTGCCCGAGAGCTAGAGCCTCTCCCCGACTATTGCCTGTTTGGATTGCGCATGCAGGGGGTGGCCCTGGGGAAATATCAGGGGCAGTTGCTGCAGCGAAGTATGGTGGTGGGGAAGCAATGTATTTTGCGTCACTGGCTCTCCGAGTCCCCTCCGGGGGTTTCGGAGTGGATGAGTTTGATGCTTGAGCTTAAGGTTCTGGAGGGACAGTCAGCCAAATTGCTTGGGCCGCGGCAACAGGACTTGTGGGGGGGGGGGGATTTGGGCACCTGTTCAGGAAGAGGGAAGGATATCTGGGTTGCATGCATGTGTCGGTCTGTCTACACCCTGACTTGGATGGGGCCTGACTGGTCTTTTGGGGGGCTGCTGGGGTGTCCTTGGCATGCTTGCTTCTTCTTCTTAGCGTCTGGTGGTTGTTAGTGGGGCTTTGCTTACGGGGATGGAGGCCTTCCTGGGTGATCTGGGGCGGTGTTGGTTGATGTGAAGTACATCGGGTGGAGCTGCTTGAGAGTGATTGGCGGGTGAGCAGAGAATGTCTGCCTGGGCTGAGTGTTCTTGTGTGTATGTCCCTGTCAGGTGAAGGGAGGGGGCGGAGTGTAGTGATCGAAGGCGCATGTTTGTGGGGGGTGGGGTTGGTGGGGTCTAGGGGTTGGGGGGGAGGGGGTTCTGGTCGTTGTGGTTGTTGGTGTTATTAATATCCGTCTGTTTTGGACAGCAGTGTGGTTTTGTTATATTTCTGGACTTATTTGTAAACTGCGTTGGCGCTGCCACATGTAGCAGAATGGGAGTTGTAATGGGAGGGGGGGGAGGGAGGAGGGGGAGGTTGCGAATCTTGCTGAGTTGTGTTTAAGTGCCAAGCGCCATGTTATTTTTGAGATTTGTATTCTTAATTCAAAAACTCAATAAAAATGATTTTCAATAAGGTGGGAGGTGATTAAAGAGTGGACAATCAGTTTAGTAGTGTTATCAGAGAGAAAGGGGCGATTGGAGATATTGTAAAGAAAGAAACGGCATGTATTAGCAATGTTTTGGATATGTAAAGAGAAGGAGAAAGATGAGTCAAAGATAACACCAAGGTTCCGTGCCGAAGAGACAGGAAGGATAACAGAGTTATCCACAGAGATTGAGAAAGGGGAAGGAGGAGGGGAGGCATTAGGGGTAAAGACAAGGAGTTCAGTTTTGGCCATGTACAGCTTCAAGCGGCGGTAGGACATCTAGGAAGCAATGTCAGAGAGGCAGATCGAGATCTTAGCTTGAATTTCAGGAGCAATAACAGGCGTAGAGAGGTAGATTTGAAAGTCATCAGCATAGAGATGATAGTGAAAGCCATGGGAAGAGATAAGGGCACCAAGGGATTGGGTATAGAGAGAGAAGAGGAGCAGACCTAAGACAGAGCCTTGAGGTACACCCACAGGTAAAGGGGTAGAAGAGGAGGAGGAGCCATCGAAGTACACACTGAAAGAGCAGTGGGAGAGATAGGAGGAGAACCAAGAAAGTACAGAGCCTTTGAAACTGAGTGAAGATAGGGTGATAAGAAGAAGATTGTGGTCAATGGTGTCAAAGGCAGCAGAGAGATCCAGAAGAATGAGGACAGAATAAAAGCCTTTGGACTTAGCCAGAAACAAATCATTGGCGACTTTGGTAAGAGCAGTTTTGGTAGAATGTAGGGGATGGAAACCGGATTGTAAAGGATCTAGGAGGGCATGAGAGGAGAGGAAGTTGAGACAGCAGTGGTAGATAGCACGCTGAAGTAATTTAGAAATAAAGGGAAGGAGAGAGATGGGACGATAGTTAGAAGGACAGGTGGGATCGAGTGAGGGTTTCTTGAAGAGGGCTGTGACAATAGCATGCTTGGTCAGAAGGGAAGGTAACGGTGGAGAGCGATAGGTTGAGAATATGAGTGATGGAGGGGATGATAGTGAAAGAAATGGAGCTAAGGAGGTGGGTGGGCATAGGATCAGAAGGGCAGGTAGTCAGCTTAGAGGAAGAAAGGAGGAGTGATGTTTCCTCATCAGAAACCAGAGGGAAGGAAGAAAGGGAAGCAGAAGTAAGGGGGAGAGTTGGGAAAAAGGGGGGGGGGGGAAGAAGGGGTGGTAGTGAAATGGAGGGTGATTTTATGGATTTTGTCATGGAAGTACTGTTCCAAGGTATGGGCAGGAAGGGAGATAGGAGCCAGAGATGGGGGCACACTGAGGAGAGAATTGAGTGTATAAAAGAGATGACGAGGATTAGAGATAAGAGAGTTAGTCAGATGGGTGAAGTAGATTTGTTTGGCAGGTGCAATGGCTGATTGGAAGGAGAAGAGCATGAATTTAAAGTGGAGAAAGTAAGCATGAGAGCAAGATTTGAGCCAGGCACGCTCAGCAGAGCGGGCACAGGAGCGCAAATAGCGGGAAAAAGGAGAGAGCCAAGGCTGTGGAGGAGAACGCCTAATAGGACGTGAGATGAGCGGAGCAAGAGAATCCAAAGCAGAGGAGAGTACAGCATTATAGGAGGTCACAGCCTCATCAATAGAATCAATAGCAAGAAGGTTTCTAAATAGATTAGTGGAAACAGGACGAGGCTGAGGTGGAGGATGATGAATAATAAGACTTAAAAGGTGGTGGTCAGATAAAAGAAGGACAGAGTTAGAGAAGTTGGAGGGTGAGCAGTTAGAGAAGAAAATTAGGTCAAGGCAATGACCATGTTAGTGAGTAGAAGCAGTGGAAGAGAGTTGAAGGTTATACGAGGAGGTAAGAGAGAGGAGTTTTAGAACATGGGGATTGGAGGGGTCATCAACATGAATGTTAAAGTCGCCGAGAATAAGGGTGGGGGAGGAGGGGTGAAGAAAGGTAGACAGACAAGAATCAAAGTCAGAAAGAAAAGTGGAAATAGAAGTATCAGAAGGACGATAGAGAACAGCTACTCGGAGTGGGAGAGGAGCGAAGAGGTGGATCGAGTGGAGTTCAAAAGAGAGAGAGGAATGAGATTGAGGTAGGATGAGAGACTGGAAGTGAAAAGAGGGAGACAGAAGAAGCCCAATACCCCCACCATGATCAGTAGTCTGAGGAGAATGGGAGAACTGGTAGCCCCTATGACAAAGAGCGGCAATGGAGGCATTGTCTTCAGGAAGAAGCCAGGTCTCAGTTAAGGCAAGGAGGTGAAAAGAGCATGAAATAAAAAGGTCATGTGCAAAGGTAAGTTTATTAGAGATAGAGTGAACATTCCATAAGGCACAGGAAAAGGGAAGAGCAGACGGGGAGAGGAGAGGAATGTGAATAAGGTTAGAAGGATTGCGAAAAGGCCTAGTTCTAATATGAGAAAGATGTTTAGGGAGGGTAGGAAACCTCAAAGAGTGAGAGGTAGATTTAGGGAGACCAGAATTGGGGAAGATGTAGATCAGGTTAGCCAAGTTACGTAGTGGCCTCATCATGAGATAGGAAGGAAGAAGGGACTTACCAGATGAGAGAAGGATGAGGAGAAGCAGAGAATGAGGTGAGGAGAAAAGTGAGAAGGAGCAAAGGTTTTGGAGTAGGTAGAGTCAATAGGCAATGGAGCAGGAGATAATCATAATCAAATGCAGAGAGAAACCAGCTAGCATGACAGGAAGACAATGTTGTAATTCAAGACAAAGTCAAGGCTGAAAGCTAAGGTCCTGCTAAGGTCCCGCGCCAAGGGCCATGACAAAGGGCCCTTTGGCATGGCCCTTAGGCGCGGGCGCGCCCGTTGGTAGAGCAAGTTTAAAGCATGCCGAAACAGCTGTGCACGGGAAGGGGATTCCCCTCCTGCTTCAGTCTTGCCGCACAGGTGGAAACGAATGCAGGAGCGTTGCTTGAAGCACCCATTGGTAGAGCAAGTTTAAAGCATGCCGAAACAGCTGTGCACGGGAAGGGGATTCCCCTCCTGCTTCAGTCTCTGCCGCTCAGGAGATAGAGCAGCTTTTAAACTAGATAATAGACTTCCGGTGACATGGTGGGCTGAGTAGGACGTCTCCTGCTTAGCTCCGGAGCCCGCGCCCTCCCCCCAACTATCTAACCTGTTTTCCGACGCCTATTTACTATAACAAAGTGAGGGGGAGTCGATACTGTGCTGTGGACAACTGGACCTGTGCATATCGAGCGGACCGTGAGTTTATGGCTACCAAAACTCCCCGCCGAGAGCGGCCCCGCGGAAGTGAAGCCTAAATGGGTAGCTGACGGGCAAGTGTTGCTGGCTGCGCCGACGATAGTGGCGGAGGTCTCGAAGGCTGTAGTGGAAGCCTTGGAGGGGCGCCTGGGTGGCTTAGCCTCGCAGATCACCGCAGTGGCCCAGGCGGTAACTGATTTCACTAGCCGGGTGGAACAGGTGGAGCACCGTGTGGGAACCCTTGAGGACACGTGCGCACAGGATGCAGCCCGCATTAAGAAGCTGGAGGAGGCCCTGGCGAGACACGAGGAGAAAATGGAGGACCTCGAAAACAGGAGCCGGCGCAATAATCTTCGTTTCATAGGAACTGAAGAGTCGGTGCAGGAAAAAGCTTTCAGGCAATACCTAGAGAGATGGCTGCCTAACAACCTACCTCTGGAAACGGAGATGGGCGCCATAGTTCTGGAGAGAGCGCACCGACTGGGGCCTTACAAGCCGGCTGACAACAGGCTCAGAGCAGTAATCGCGCGTTGCCTGAACGCTTCCCAGAAGGAGGGCGTCCTGAGAGCTTCGAGACAGCAGCGTCGCTCTGGGGGTGAGGCGTGCAAGCTCCTGATTTTTCAAGGTTACTCTGCCGGGGTCTCCCAGCGACGGCGTGCATTTAAGGATGTCTGTGGCCGGCTGATAGAACGGGGTCTGAGATTCACCATGGCCTACCTGGCACCTTTGCGGGTTGACTGTGAAGGCGGTCGACGGACCTTCTCGACACCGGAGGCGGCGATGGCCTACTGTAATAGCCTGGGCTGACCGGAGAGGATGACCTTGGAGGATTTCCTTATTATTGCCAATAATACTCACTGTCCTTTGACTTTTTGGGACCTTGTGGCTTAAGTCCTCTCTCCCTGGGTGAAGTCGGGGACTGAATTCCCAGGTGTCCATGGACCCCGGGGGGGTTTGACTCTCTCTCTCTCTCCCTTTGTGTAATAAATTTGTTTTTTCCTTTTTTTTTGTTTTGTTCAATTTTTTACTTTTTAGGTATTTTTTCATTTCACATTACTTCTTCAATTTATTGTTATTTTTTCGTTTTATTTTAGTTCTCCCCTCGTTAATTTCCTTTCCATTTGTGTGTTGATTCTTTGCTGGGTTTTATCTTTCCATTTACTTGGGTTTAATTGATTGCTAAATTGCGGTTGCCTACTTGCTCGTATGTTATCTCTGTTATTTGCTGTTTTTCCTTTGTTGTGCTATGATGATACTATGGGCAGGGGCGGGGGTGGCTAATTCCCTTCCCACAAAATGGTCAGTGCTTGCTTGCTACGGGGGGTGAGCCAGGGCGGCCCCGATGAGCCTGCGTAGCCTTCATTATCTGGGGGGGGGGGTGCCCGCAGCGGCTTGGTATGGTGTTTGGTGGCCGGGCTGCTGTGTGCGTCCCCCCTGGTGGGTGGTTGCATTATCGGGGAGCCTGGGTGTTTTACTGACTAGAGCCCTTGGTCTAATCTTGACAGGAGTCCATTCCCATATGGTAGACTGTGGGCTGCCTGGACAATGGTTTCATGTCTGTGGTCCTGCATGGCTACTCCCCTGTGGGTGCGATGGGTGCCAGTCCTGCCCGTCTTGCCTGGTAGTCTAGGTGTTATGGGGGTGGGAGGGGGGATGGAAAGACCCTTAAGGGAAGCAGATATGTGCTGAGACTACGGTAGGCTGGTCTTATTGGGGAGGATGGTAGTGGCCTGGGTATTGCTCTGTCACATCCCTTGGCCTGCAAACCTTCTCTGTCTCTTAACTTTGTCTAGGGTCCCTGTACCGGGCGGCGGGGAGGGAAGGGGTAGGCATGCGGAGAGGCCCTGGACAGGTTGGCCGGGTGTGGGTGGGGTTGCAATCCTTTGGGAGGGGGGGTGCTCTGCATGCATCGGAGGTCATGGAGGGGCCAGTGGAAGAGGAGGGCTGGTGGTTGATGCAGGTTTGGGGGGTGGGTGGGGGGGGTAGGGAGGGGTCTGCGGACTTGCTGGGTCAGGCGAGGGTTGAGGGGGGGAGGGGAGGGGGGGAGGGTGGGTTTAGAACGGGAGGGTGGGAAGGGGCTGTATTGGATGTATCGGGATTGTTGGTGCTGCTTGGTGGATGTCTGCGAGAATGTGTGCTGATGTGGTTATTTCAGGCGTTGTCAGTGTGGATGTTGGGGGAGACCCTAGGCTGGGGGGGTCTTCACCTTCGGAGGTATTGGTTTTGTACCTTTTGGTGGCCTCCTGATGTAGTATGCAATGAATGCTGGCGTTAAGTTAGCTTCCTGGAATGTCTGTGGTCTTGGCTCCCCGATAAAGCGATATAAAGTGCTCCAGCAGCTGAAACGTAAATGGATAGGGGTGGCCATGCTGCAGGAGACACACCAGTCTGGTGTTGAGCATGCGAAGTTATGTAAAGGCCCTGTTAGTAAGGTCTACGGATCCCTGGCGCTGGGGAAGAAACGGGGTGTGGCAATCTTAATCACTAGCTCTGTAAACTGGATAGAGGAGAGAGTGGATGCTGATTCTGCAGGCCGGTACGTCTGTGTGCGGGGGTCACTGGCTGGTATGAAAGTGGTTCTATGTTCAGTTTATGCCCCTAACGTGTATGATACCCGGTTCTTTCAGGCTCTTGTCAAAGTCCTGGCGGGTACCACTGGTTATCAGGTTATTCTTGGCGGTGATTTTAATGAAGTGTTAGATGTACATATGGATTGCACGGGGCCGGCTGGAGGTCGGGGTTCGCGCACTCGGCGGCGCCTATGGGGGTTATGTGAGGGGCATCAGCTTATGGATATTTGGCGGGTCTTGCACCCGGGTGACCGGGAGTATACTCATCAGTTTAGGGCGCACGGCTCATGGTCCCGAATAGATTACTTTCTGATTTCGGAGTCACTTTTTGGTCGGATTCAGTGTGCCGAGGTGGGCCCTTCCGTTCTCTCCGACCATGCGAAGGTGATTTTGGAGCTGCATGGTGCTGACTCTGGCCGGGGCCGGCTTTGGCGGTACCCCCTGGAGCTGGGGGGTGACGCGCAGTTTGAGCACTATCCTCGGGATCGCTGGAGGGACTATGTGGCCCTCAACGATCAGCCTGGGATTTCTCCTGCTCTCTTTTGGGAAGCCGGTAAAGCCGTCTTGTGCGGGGATATCATTAGCTATACTAGTCTGCGGCGCAAGCGACTGAACCAACAGATACTTCGCTTGGAACGGGATTTGGGAAAGGCACGGTGACTGGTGGCAGGATGCCGGACTGAGGCTAATCGCCGTAATATGCGGGAAATCCAGACGGAGCTTGAGATGCTTCTCCATCGACGGGCACAAAAATCCTTGTTGTATTATCGTTACAGGTTATATCAGCATGGGAATAAGGCGGGTAAATTGTTGTCTTCCTTGGTGAGGCCTGCTGGGGGGGGGGGGGCGTGTTATAGGGGCTATTCGGCATGCTGATGGGACCCTTAGGTGAGGAGCTGAGGACATTGAGACGATTTTCACCAATTTTTTCCGGCAACTTTACGCGGGGGAAGGGGTTCAGGAAACGGCGGGTCGGGATTTTCTCAAGGCCTGTAACTTGCCTCAGCTCAGTGCGGAAGGTCTACAGGCTCTTAGCCAGCCGCTAACGGGCCGGGAGGTACAGGAGGGGATCAAGAACTTAAAGCTGGGTAGAGTCCCTGGGGTTGATGGCTATCGTAGTGAGTTTTACAAGGTTTTGGGCGATCTTGTGGTGGCGCCCCTTGTGGGGTATTTTGAAGCACTGGTTGGATTGGGGAGGTTCCCGTTTGAAGCCAATAAGGCGTTGATTACCATCCTGCCTAAGCCAGGTCGAGATCCGCTTTCGCCGGGTTCATACCGCCCTATTTCGCTCCTTAATGTTGACATCAAACTTTTGGCAAAAATCATGGCGGATCGGTTAGCACGGTTCCTGCCGGACCTGATTCATAGAGAGCAGGTGGGCTTTGTTAGGGGCCGACATGCCGCTTACAACGTACAACGAATTTTGCTTTCCATGTGTGCAGGGCAATTGGCCGAGCAGGGTTCTTTGCTTATTAGCTTCGACGCGGAGAAAGCATTCGATAGGGTTAATTGGGGCTTCATGTATCAGACATTGGAGGTGATGGGGTTTTCTGGATTTTTTTGTGGATGTGGTCCGACTATTATATGCTGAGCCGCAGGGGGCCATTATCGTGAATGGCCACATGTCAGCGGCTTTCCCCATTCAGAAGGGAACCCGTCAGGGTTGCCCTCTTTCCCCACTCCTCTTTGTCTTGACGTTGGAGCCGTTGTTGATCCGGATCCGGACAGCCACGGAGTTCCGGGGTATTCCAGTGGGGACGACAGAAGTCCGGGTTGCGGCTTTCGCGGACGACTTGCTTGTTCATTTGGGAAACCCGCATGAGGGGCTCCCCTGTTTGTTACAACTCATTAAAGAGTATGGGGTGCATTCGGGGTTCCGTTTAAACTTGGATAAGTCTGAGGCCATGCTGGTTGGTTCTGCGGCGCAGCGGGGCTGGCTTGGGGACTTCCCGTTAAAGTGGGCAGCGGGCCACTTCAAGTACCTAGGTATTTATCTGCCGGCGAACGTGCGGGACCTTTATCGTCTTAATGTTTCTAAATTAGTGGAGGCTGTTACGTTCCACGTGGATAAATGGCGAGATCTACCACTCTCTTTGGGGGGGCGGGTGGCACTATTCAAGATGGCACTGTTTCCTAAGATCCTCTACATGTTGCAGACTCTCCCGTTGTTATTGAAGCGGGTGGACCTTCGGAAGCTGCAGGTTCTTCTTAATCGTCTTCTATGGCAGGGACGGAGGCCCAGGGTGCCTTTAGGAGTATTGCAGCAGCCCAGATCTTTGGGAGGCCTTGGCCTTCCGGACCTTCGGAAGTATAATATAGCTTGCTTGCTGCGGGTTGGGCGGGACTGGCTTTGGGACCTGGAGGACTGCTCGCCTTTGGCGCTTTTGCGGGAGGCTGTCAAACCCTTTCATCCGCGGTATCTTCTTCATGCTTCGGTGAGGGGACTTAACCGAGAGCTTCGTGAGGTGGTCTTAGACCCAGTACGGCAGGCGTGGCGTTTCTTTTGTGCTGGGCGTCGACTTTTGCCATGTTACTCTCCTTACCTTCCCATACGAGGTAATGCTGATTTTCTACCCAGCCTGGAGGGGCCGGTATTTGAGAGGTGGGCGCAGATGGGGATAGAGAAACTGGAGCAGGTGGTTACGCCGGATGGTGCGGTGGAAGATTTCTCTTTGCTTGGGCGGCAGTACCCGCTGGGTATATGGGATGTTTTTCCTTACATGCAGCTTCGTAGTTATCTTCGGGGTGTCCCTAGGGTGGCTTTGTGGGGGGAGGTAAGCTCCGCCTTGGAAGGGGTGCTCCGGGGTTCGGATCAGGGGGTACGTGTCTCGTGGCTGCACCAAATGCTTTGGGAGTTCGTGGAACCGATTGCGGTGACAGAGCTGGCGACTGCTTGGACTGAGGATCTGGGGGAAGTGGTGACATCGGATGGGTTGTTGCGCGGCTTGGTAGCCCTCCCTGAGTTGAGCGCGATGGTGCTCCATAGGGATGCTCAGTTTAAGATACTACGCCGCCTACACTTTGCGCCTCATCGGGCGTGGAGGGCGGGCCTCGCCGCCAATCCTGGTTGCCCTAGGTGCAATGAGCCTCGGGCCACGTTGGGGCATGGGTAATTTGGAATCCTTACGCTCTGTCTGCACCATACTCAAGGGCATTTGGGCTACTTTACTCTTTTTTGGAACCTCACTGCTTTTGGTAGTATCCTTCAAGCATACCTTCTTCCGAAACATGCGCTCTTGGGTGACTGTCGGCTTTCCCCTATTTTCTAGTTTAAAAGCTTCTCTGTCTCCTTTTTAAAGGTTAATGCCAGCAGTCTGGTTCCATCCTGGTTAAGATGAAGCCCATCCCTTTGGAAGAGCCCCTCCTTTCCCCAGAATGTTCCCCAGTTCCTAACAAATCCAAAACCCTCATCCTTGCACCATCGTCTCATACACGCATTGAGACTCCGGAGCTCTGCTTACCTTTTGGGTCCTGCACGTGGAACAGAAGGCATTTCGGAGAACACTACCCTGGAAGTTCTGGATTTCAACTTCCTACATAAAAGCTTACATTTAGCCTCCAGAACCTCCCTACCACATTTTCCTATGTCATTGGTACTGACATGTACCAAGACAGCAGACTCCTCTGCAGCACTATCTAAGATCTTATCTAGGCGGTGCGTGAGGTCCGCTACCTTCGCACCAGGCAGGCATGTTACCAGGCAATCCTCACGTCTACCAGCGACCCAGCTATCTACATGCCTAATGATTGAATCACCAACTATAACAGCTGTCCTAACCCTTCCCTCATGGGCACATTTATTTATTTATAGTCTCTTTTATACCGCGCTATTCAGCATCAGCGCGGTTTACAATAAACAATGAACACACACATTTCCAATAGTACTTTGTGTTTACATATGAACAGGAAATTCAACTTGGCTAACAGGGGAACTATATACAATAACAATATGTACAATTCACAGACTAGTCATGTGGCCTTGGAGAAGCGTCCTCAGTGCGAGAGGGTTTTACATCACCTGGAGGACAGGTCCTAGTTACAGGATCACGTCCTGCCACACCAGGGTGATGCTCTCCTGTCACGTGACCTCTCTCCTCCATGGCAACAGGGATGCTGCCAGACTGGAGGTGGGACTTCAGGACTATATCCCTATAGGTCTCGTCTATGTACCTCTCTGTCTTTCTTATGTTTTCCAAGTCTGCTACTCTAGCCTCTAAAGAATGGACTCGTTCCCTGAGAGCAAAGAGCTCCTTGCACCTAGTGCACACGTAAGACCTCTCACCAACTGGGAGAAAATCATACATGTGACACTGAATGCAAAAGACTGGAAAGCCCCCATCTCACTGCTGGACTGTTGTCTGCATCTTAGTTTAAAGCTTGTGTTTAGGTCTTTAAATTCTGTACTTACTAAGGGTTGGTGTAGATGCTTATACTAATAAAAGTGTATCTAATACCTCTAATATACCTTGTTCACCTGAAGCTTAATTAATCTCAGGTCCTCAATGTATGACTGATTTGGATAAAGAGCTGCACCTGAGAGCAGCCCCTTTCCTCTACGATGTGTAAGTACCTATAAAGCTACAATTACCCCAGGGGCGGGTGGGTGTTGGGGAGGGAGGGAGGGAAATAAGACCTATTAAAAGAGGGCTGTTACAAGGTACCCTGTCCTGTACCCTCAGCAGAGGGGGAGGGGGTTAGTCCCTTAGGTAGTCTAGAGCAGGAAAAAAAGTTTAAAATGCAGCACGTTCTGGGACAGAGCAGGGAGAGATATTTAATTTAAAGTAACAGTTAACCTGGCTACCACACAAAGGCCAGTTAGTTGAGAGAGGCAAGGTAAGTTATACAGCTGAGAAAGCTGAAGTGCAAAACTAAAGGGAACAGGGAGGTGAAGTAGCACACCAATAAAGACAACAATAAATAAATAAATAGACAGCTAGAACTCACAGCAAAGTCGTCACAGGAGTTAAATATCCACCTCTCTAGCAGAGCACTGTGAGGGCACTGCTCTTCTCAGAGCAGAGAGAGGCAAACAGGATTCAATGCCTTCTCTAATATACAGCGCAACCCCTCCACCAATTTGATCTATCTTATCATTGTGATATAGTTTGTACCCAGGTATCACATTATCCCGTTTGTTATCCTCCTTCCACCAGGTCTCTGAGATGCCAATCATATCTAACCTTTCATTTAGTGTTATATATTCTAGCTCTCCCATCTTATATTTTAGACTTGTAGCATTTGCATGCAGGCATCTTAGAGGTTGTATTTTATTCATATTAATCTGGTTATCATTTGATAGGGGTAATTTGGAATCTTTCAGCTCTGTCTGCTCTTTACTTAAGGGCATCTTTATTGGAACCTCTCTGTCGGGATGCCCTAACTTCCCTCTTTTGTTATTATCCTTCAAGGATACAAACTTCTGAACTATGTGCTCTTGGGTCACTGTCTGCTTTCCCCTATTAAGAACATAAGAACATAAGATATGCCATACTGGGTCAGACCAAGGTTTATCAAGCCCAGTATCCTATTTCCAACAGTGGCCAATCTAGGTCATATTATCTAGTTTAAGAGTTGCTCTACCTCCTTTTTAAAGGTTAATGCCATCCCTTTAAAAGGAAATAGAACAACTTTTAAACTAGATAATAGGGGAAAGCCGATAGTCGCCCAAGAGCACATGGTTCGGAAAGATGCATCCTTGAAGGATATTAGCAAAAGAGAGAAGTTAGGGCATCCCGACAGAGAGGTTTCAATAAAGATAAAAGTAACCCAGATGCCTTTAAGTACAGAGCAGACAGAGCTGAAAGATTCCAAATTGCCCCTATCAAATGATAACCAGATTAATATGAATAAAACATAACCTCTAAGATGCCTGCATGCAAATGCTAGAAGTCTAAGAAATAAGATGGAAGAGTTAGAATATATAGCACTAAATGAGGGACTTTGTCAAAAGCTTTCTGAATATCAAGATATACTATATCAACGGGCTCACCTTTATCTACCTGTTTATTTGCACCTTCAAAAAAAGAGATTTTTGAGACAGGACTTTCTTTGGCTAGATCCAGGTTAGCATTCTCGCATGAAACCATGTTCAGTAATTTTATGTTTATGTTTATTAAAACTTTCTTAATCGCCCTTCACAGTTGCACCAGAGAGGTGTACAATATAAAAACAAAATATAAAAAGAAACAAAAACGGAACGCCAATAGTCATAGGAAAGAGAGAGCTTCATTCAAACAGGGCAACGAAGAGAATGGGGAAGGGGGGCTTCAGGAGGGGGAAAGGTTAAATGCCATATTGAAGAGATGAATCTTTAGGAGAGATTTGAATTTTGTATAGGATGCTTCTAGTCTGAGGGTAGAGCAGGGGTGGCTCTATAATGAGGCCTGATTGAGGCGGTGGCCTCAATTGGCAACTTTATGGGGGCGGCAAAAATTGCCCCCAAAAAACTCGCCTCACTCGGCCTTCAAAAAAAAAAAAAAAAACAGGAAAGGAGCTGCTGCTGCTGTGGTAGCAGCAGGATGAAGTGCCCCACGGCCGCCCCGGCAGCTCCTCTCTCCCTCAGCGCGACTTTTCAGAGCCGCGAAGGGAGAGTTCCCCTTTCTCGTGGCTCTGTTAAGTCTGCTGGCACTGATGAGAAACAGGCATTTCCTGTTTCCCATCAGCGCCAGTGGACTTAACAGAGCCGCGAGAAAGGGGAACTCTCCCTTCGTGGCTCTGAAAAGCCACGCTGAGGGAGAGGGGAGGGCTCTGTGGGGCAGCCGCGGGGCACTTCATTCTGCTGCTGCTGTGGCGGCAGCAGCTTCAGCAGCCAGGTTTTTTTTCTTTAATTTCCCTGGGCGGGGGAGGGAGGGGGTAGGACTGGTAATGGGCTATGGGGGGGGGGGCTAGGGCTATAAATGGGCTGATGGGGGGCTTAGGAATGGAAGTGGGCTGATGGGGGGGGTAGGACTGGTAATGGGCTATGGGGGGCTAGGACTGGAAATGGGCTGATGGGGGGTAGGACTGGTAATGGCCTATGGGGGGGCTAGGACTGGAAATGGGCTGATGGGGGGGTTAGGACTGGAGGTGGGCTGATGGGGGGGTTAGGACTGGTAATGGTCTATGGGGCTAGGACTGGAAGTGGGCTTATGGGGGGTAGGACTGGTAATGGGCTATGGGAGGGGTTAGAACTGGAAATGGGCTGATCGGGAGGGGGTCTACAACTGGAAATGGGCTGATCGGGAGGGGTGTTAGAACTGGAAATAGGCTGATGGGGGGTTAAGAATGGAAATAGGCTAATCGGTGTCCTTTCTTCTCTCTTCTAGTTTTTTTTCCATTCTCTCTCTACATCTGCTTTAACATACTAATCTTTTTCCTTTTGCTCTTTCCTCATTCCTATTTCATCCACTCAAATTTTACCCCTCCATCCTCAATCCCCACATACTCTTCCAATACCCGGCCAACTGTAGATTTTTCTTCCCTCCCACACAAAATATTTTTCCCCTCTCCATTTCACTCTCCCAACCCCATCCCATTCTAATCCTCCCCCAAAATCAGCTCCCTTCTAGTTCCAGCCCCACCCAGCATCCGCTTCCTTCTAGTCCCCGCATCGGCCCATTTCCAGTCCTAGCCCTCCATCAGCCCATTTCCAGTCCTAGCTCCCCTGTCCATTTCCAGTCCTATCCGAGTCCCTCCATCAGCTCATTTCAAATCCCATCCCCCATCAGCCCATTTCTAGTCCTTTTCTAGCCCCATCATCAGCCCATGTCAAATCCTAGCTCCCCTCCACTCAGCCCATTTCAATCCAAGCCCCCTATGAGCCTACTTCCAGTTTTAGCCCCTCAATGAGTCCATTTCAATCCAAGCCCCCACCACAGCCCAATCTTAGCTCCCCCAACAGCCCATTTTCAGTCCTATCCTAGCTCTCCATCAGCCCATTTCCTGTCCTAGCTCCCCCCCACCCACTCAGCCCAATTCCAGTCCTAGCTCCCCCCCCTCACAGCCCATTTCCATTCCAAGCCCCCTCCCCATCAGCTATTTGCAGTTCAAGCCCCCTTCCACTCAGCCCATTTCCATTCCAAGCCCCCTCCCCATCCGCGATTTGCAGTTCAAGCCCCCTTCCACTCAGCCCATTTCCATTCCAAGCCCCCTCCCATCAGCTATTTGCAGTTCAAGCCCCCTTCCACTCAGCCCATTTCCATTCCAAGCCCACATCCCCATCAGCTATTTGCAGTTCAAGCCCCCCTTCCACTCAGCCCATTTCCATTCAAAGCCCCATCCCCATCAGCTATTTGCAGTTCAAGCCTCCCCTTCCACTCAGCCCATTTCCAGTCCTAGCAATCCCCCAACCCATTACCAGTCCTAACCCCCCATCAGCCCACAGCACATTACCAGTCCTAACCCCATCAGCCCACCTCAAGTCCTAACCCCCATCAGCCCATTTCCAGTCCTAGCCCACCCATAGCCCATTACCAGTCCTAACCCCCCCATCAGCCCACAGCACATTACCAGTCCTAACGCCATCAGCCCACCTCAAGTCCTAAACTCCCCTCCAGCCCATTACCAGTCCTAACCCCCCTCCCTCCCATCAGCCCAGGTAAAATTAAAACAAAAAAAAAAAGCTGGTGGCTGCCACCGCCGTGGGAGCAGCAGAATCGAGTGTTCCGCGGGGGCCCCCCCTGCCCGGCAAAGCACTCCCTCCCTGCCTGCTTACCTCAGTCCCTCTCCGCTTCGGCTTAGAGCCGCGAAGGGAGAGTTTCTCCCTCACGGCTCTGTTAAGCCCGCTTGCTCTGAAAGCCGAAGCAGAGAGGGACTGAGGCAAACAGGCAGGCAGGGAGGGAGGGAGAGCTCTGCCGGGCAGGGGGAGCCCCGCGGGACACTCGATTCTGCCGTTGCTGCGGTTGCGGCAGCAGCCAGCTTTTTGTTTTTTAAATTTACTTTTAAAGCGGAATGTTCTTTGCACGGGGCCCCCCGAAATGTGGGGCCCTGTGCAAAAAACATTCTTGCTCAATGGACGGGCCGGCCCTGACTGTAGTAATTTGACATGTTCAGCTTTTCAAATAGGTGTATGGATGTTCCAGGGCCCACTGTAGTATTTACAGTGACGCTTTTTTTGGATGGGCTCCTTATGTGAGTTTTGGAAGTTTGTGCTGATATGGTATGGTATGGTAGGTTTGCTCTTTGTTGTAGGGTTTTGTATTAGTTCACAATATGCCTGCTACTGGAGAATAGTGGTTGTTGTTGTTCTTGTTAGTGAGATGATCAGAATCAGATTTTAAAAAAAAAATATTGAGTTCTGTGAGTGAATGTCCTGTTTCTGCTCTGCACCTACTGTGGATGCAAAATATATGTTGAAAAAGAAAAAGCAAAAACCATAACGCAGTTTATAACAACAAAATAAAAATGAGTTATAATTTAGTTTTATAAACTGTGCTGTTGGTTCTTGCTGTCTTTTAGTTCCTTGGTGTGCAAACGGGACTGTATCTAGCCCTGTGCAAGTGGTGCAGCCGCACAGGACGGAAAGGCTTGGGGGGCGCATTTTGGCTGTCTGCTTTTGCCCTGCCACCACTGGCAGGACAATAGCAGGCAGCCGAAATGCACTCCCCAAGCCTATTCCCAGCACTTTAAGCAGGTCTGGTCCCTCCCTCCTCCGACGAGATGTCAGAGTAGGGAGGGACAGATTTGCTTAAAATGCCGGTGCCTTTCAGATCGGGTGCATGCCCCCCTCCTCCTCCCCATACCTCCGTCCAGCGCTGCCTGCACTTTCCCTGCTGCCGGTGCCGCCGTGAAAAAAACAGAGGGCGGCAGCAGCAGGGAAAGAGCAGGCAGCGCTGGACGGAGGTATGGGGTGAGAGGGGGGCATGAGCCCGAGCTGCAAGTCGCACAGGGTGCTATTGCAGCTTGATATGGTCCTGTGTGCAAACATCTTGCATTTCCTCCATATACTCTAATCGGCTTTTTGGTTTGGTTCAGTCTCTGAATGGATTTCTGAAAAAGCCCCGCCCCCTCTAAGGTGTGTGTGGGGGGCCGTTTCATACTTCGCCTCAGGCAGCAGATTGCCTTGAGCCGCCCCTGGGGTAGAGGGAAGAAACCTCCATAAAGCGGGACCAAGAACATAGAAGGCAGAGGAACGTGTGGATGATAAATGGGCTTGTGAAGCTGAGGGGAGGTGCAAACGGTTAGCGTGAATCTCACGGAGGGCATAGTGAGGAGCGTGAGGGATTAAGGATCTGAGAGATAATGGGGGAGAACAGATGTAATGTGCGATGAACCAGAATAAGTAGATTGAACTGAAAACAGAACTGCACTGGGAGCCAATGGTGATGGATGAGGAGTGGTGTAATGTGATTAAATCTCGAGGCATGAGACAGGATATGAACAGCAGTATTTCGAATTAATTACAAACGGCGGAGCTGGTACTGAGGAAAACCTAGGCAAATAATGTTACAATAGACAATTTTAGATATGATTAAAGAAAGTAACAGGGTAGCAATGGAATGAGGTGAAAGAAAAGGTCGAATAGCATGTATTTGGCGGAGTGGTAAAAAGCAACGATGAGACAAGGCGGACAGATGAGCCTGAAAGTATAGTGCTGGGTCTAAAATAACACCCAAATACTGGAAGGAGTTCACCAGAGGGAGGGGAGAACCAGTGAGGGAGGGGACCAAGGGGGAAGGGGAGCTGCCAAAAGTGAACCAAAATAGCTGCTGATTTACTAGAATTCAAATGAAGGAAAAGCGTAGTTACTCACCTGTAACAGGTGTTCTCCAGGGACAGCAGGAATCAGTCCTCACTTATGGATGATGTCGGCATCGACGGAGCCCGCGCGGAGTAATTCCTCAGCTTTCAAAGAAAGCCTTTGGGATTGCTGCCATGCATGCGCGGTCCTCTTCCCACCCAAGGGTGCCATCTTGCTCAGTAAGGTCCCTTAGCTCGAGCCCTACCAAGCAAAGGACAAGGGAAGGATAAAAATCCAGCAACTCATCAGGGGAGGTAGAAGGGTAATGAGGACTGATTCCTGCTGTCCCTGGAGAACACCTGTTACAGGTGAGTAACTACGCTTTCTCCAGGAACAAGCAGGAAGTCAGTCCTCATTTAAGGAACTCCCCAGCTACAGGCTATTGAACCTGTAACCAAAATATGCCTCCGTTAAGGCGAGAGCAGAAGCCGATGCTCGAACGAGCCCGAGTCCCCGGGTCCCTGGGGCGAAACCCTTGATAGCTGCCGAGAAGGGTCGGAGGGCAGGAGTTGCTTATACCCTGAACAGATTATGGAGTACAGCCTGGCCAAAGGCGCTGTCCCGGTGGGACTCCCTCTCCAGGCAGTAGTGCGAGGCGAAAGTGTTCGCTGAAGCCCAAGTCGCAGCCCGGCAGATGTCCGTTGGTGGCACATGAGCGCAGCGAAGCCACTGAAGCCGCCTTGGCTCGGATGCCATGTGCGGTGACCCACCGATCCAGCGGGGTGCTTGCCTTCACGTAAGCGAAGGCGATGCAGTCCGCCACCCAGATGGAGAGGGTGCGTTTTGTCACTGCCTACCCCAGGTGATTGGGATCGTAGATCACAAAAAGCTGGCCAGACTTGCGATGAGGCTGTGTGTGCTGCAGATAGAAGGCAAGAGCCCTCTTGCAGTCGAGTGTATGCAAAACCGCCATCACCTGGTCAGCACGGGGACTTGGGAACAAGGTCGGCAAGACTATCTCCTGATTGAGAAGAAAATCTGAGACAACCTTCGGCAGGAACTTGGGGTGGGTACGGAGGTCCTATAGAACCTGGTATAGGAGCTTCAGCCATAAGAGCCTGGAGCTCACTGACTCGGCGGGTGGAGGTCAAAGCCACCAGGAAGACAACTTTCCAGGATAGGTGCTGGTGAGCACATTGCCATCGGTTTGAAGGGTGAACGCGTAAGCTGCATGAGCACTACATTCAGGTCCCATTCCGCTGGAGGAGGCCAGATGGGAGGTTTGGACAGCAAGAGGCCCTGCATGAAGCGGGAGACCAAGGGCTGCTCTGAGAGGGGTTTGACCTCTACGGGGAAGTGATTCGCTGAGATGGCACTCAGGTGTACCCTGACAGAGTTTGACTTCAGCCTCTCCTTTGAGAGATGGAGAAGGTACTGGAGGACCCACCAAGTGGAACACCAGAAAGGGTTGATCTGGAGCTCAGAGCTCCTGACCGAGAAGCATCGCCACTTGAAGGCGTAAGCTCATCTCGTTGAGCCCTTCCTCGATGCGAGGAGGACATCCTCTGGGAGGTCTAACATGTCTAGGATGACCCATTCAGCCACCAGGCTGCGAGGGACAATGCGGCCAGGTTCGGTTGTAGCACTCGTTCCTCCTCCTGTGTTAGCAGGCCTGGTGCACAGCCCAGGGGAATTGGAGGTTCGGACACGAGCCAGAGCAGGAGTGGGAACCACTGTTGCCGAGGCCATGAGGGAGCAACGAGTATCATCAATGCTCGCTCCCGCTGAGCTTTGTGGAGGGTCCTCACAATGAGAGTAGTGGGAGGGAATGTGTAGAGAAGCCCGGAGGTCCAGCTCAAGAGGAACGCTTCCTGCGCCTCCCTGCTTGGGTCCGGGATGGAACCACAAAAGCGGGGGAGCTGAGTGTTCACCAGGCTGGCGAACAGGTCCATGGTCGGGGTCCCCCACTGATGGAACAGCCAGTCGGTCACCTCCGGGTCCAGCCGCCATTCGTGAGGGCGGAGGATCCTGCTGAGTTTGTCCACAAGGACGTTCTCGTGGCCCAGGAGGTAGACCACTCACAGGGTCATCCATCGACGGAAGGCGAAGGAGCAGAGGAGGACTGTTTCCTGGCAAAGGAGGTGTGATCCTGTGCCCCCCTCCTTGTTGATGTAGAACATCGCCACTCGATTGTCGGTCTGCACGAGCACGGACTTTCCTTGGAGATGGTCCTCAAAGGCCCTTGGGGCCCATCGGACCGCCCGAAGCTCGAGCAAGTTGATCTGCTGATGAGACTCTTTGGATGACCATTGCCCCTGCATGCACAATGCACTGCAGCGGGCTCACCACCCCAGCAGGGAAGCGTCCGTCGTTAGCACCATTTTGTGCTGCGGGTTCTGGAATGGCAGCCCCTGGAGAAGGTTGCGGGGTCCTGCCACCAGTCTAAGGACCTGCGAAGGTTGTGGAAGACCTAAATAGAGTCTCTGAGGTGACTGGAGGCTGGGCTGCACTGAGTGCTGAGGCACCACTGGGCTGTCCGCATGTGCATGTGGGCATGTGGAACCACATGGATGGTGGAGGCCATGTGCCTCAGGAGGTGCAGCATAGTCCGCTCCGTGACCCGAATGTTGCTCTGGACCTGGGCTGCCAATGCTTGGAGGCGAGCTGCATGGTCTGCTGGTAGAAAGGTGCCTGAGTGTCGAGGCGTGTGCGATAAACTCCAAGGCTTGTGCTGGTTCGAGGTGGGGTAGTTGACCAAGAATCCCAGACGCTCGAAGAGGAGGCTCGTGCATGATGCCCATTCCATTCCATTCATTAATTTATGGACCTCTGTCATATCTCCCCTCAGCCATCTCGTTTCCAGGTCGAAGAGCCCTAACCTTTTTAGCCTCTCTTCATAGGGGTATCCTTCCATCCCCTTTACCATTTTGGTGGCTGTTCTCTGTACCTTTTCTAATAACGTTATATCCTTTTTAAGATACGGTGACCAGAATTGCACACAATATTCAAGTTGCGGTCGCACCATGGAACGATACAGAGGCATTATAATATCCTTTGTTTTGTTTTCCATTCCTTTCCTTATGATACCTAGCATTCTATTTGCTCTCTTGGCCAACGCTGCACACTGGGCGGAGGGTTTTAACATGTTATCGACGATGACGCCTAAATCTTTTTCCTGGGTGGTGGTTCCTAATGTGGAACCTTGCATCATGTAACCATAGTTTGGGTTGTTCTTTCCTAGATGCATAACTTTGCACTTGTCCACATTAAAATTCATCTTCCATTTAGATGCCCAGTCTTCCAATTTATGAAGATTTTTAACAACTTTAAATACTTTTGTATCATCTGCAAATTTGATAACTTCACTCGTTATTCCCTTTTCCAGATCATTTATGAATATGTCAAAAAGCTGCGGACAAAGCACAGATCCCTGGGGTACTCCACTATTCACCTTTTTCCATTGGGAAAATTGGCCATTTAGCCCTACCCTCTGCTTTCTATCTTTTAACCAGTTTCTGATCCACAATAGTACAGTGCCTCCTATCCCATGACTTTTTAGTTTTGCCAAAGGTCTCTGATGAGGGACCTTGTCAAAGGCTTTCTTAATGTCCAGATACACTATATCAACTGACTCAACTTTGTCTACCTGTTTATTCACACTTTCAAAAAAACATAAGAGATTAGTAAGACAAGATCTTCCTTGTCTAAAGCCATGTTGGCTGTCTCCCATTAAGCTATGACTATCTACATGTTGAGTAATTTTTTTCTTTATGATGGTATCTACCATTGTTCCAAGTACTGACCTCAGGCTCACCGGTCTGTAGTTTCCCGGATCACCCCTGGAACCCTTTTTAAAAATTTGCGTTACATTGGCGATCCTCGAATCTTCAGGTATTACAGATGATTTTAATGACAGTTCACAGATTACTAATAGCGGGTCTGCAATCTTATATTTCAGTTCTTTCAACACCCTTGGATGTATACCATCCAGTCCAGGTGATTTGCAACTCTTCAGTTTATCAAATAGTTGTAATACATCTTCCCGGTGTACCGATATTTCTTTCATTTCTTCTACAGTATTACTTTAAATACCACTTCAGTCATGGGTAACATCCCTACATCTTCCTCAGTAAAGACTGAAGCAAAGAATTCATTCCATCTCTCCGCTATAGCCTTGTCCCCTCTTACTGCCCCTTTTACCCCTCTAACATCTAATGGTCCAACTGACTCTCTCACAGGTTTTTTGCTACGAATGTACTTGAAAAAGTCTTTATTACGCGTTTTTGTTTCCACAGCAAGTTTCTTCTCAAATTCTCTCTTTGCCTGCGTTATCAATGCCTTGCATTTAACTTGCCAGTGCTTGTGCTGTTTCCCGTTTTCGTCATTTGGCTCTTTTTTTCATTTCCTGAAAGATGCTTTTTTGGCAACAACAGCTTCTCTGACCTCACCTTTAAATCATGATGGCAGTTTTTTGGATTTCCTTCCACTTTTCTTAAAGCGTGGAATACAGCTGGTCTGGGCTTCCAAGATAGTATTTTTAAACAACACCCAAGCTTGGTGTAAGTCTTTAACCTTTGCAACTGCTCCTTTTAGTTTTTTCTTAACTATATTCCTCATTTAATCATAGTCTCCCTTTTGAAAGTTAAAGGTAGTACTGTGGATTTCCTTACAACCCCTCCTCCATTAAATCAAACGCGATCATGCTGTGATCACTATTGCCAAGTGGCTCCAACACCCTTATCTCTTGCTCCAGATCTGGTGTTCCACAAAGGACTAGGTCCAAAATGGCTTCCCGTCTGGTTGATTCATGAACCAACTGCTCCAAGAAGCAGTCATTTATTTAATCTAGAAACGTTATCTCCCTAGCATCTCCTGCCGTGACACTGACCCAGTCAATACTGGGGTAATTGAAATCACCCATTATTATTACTGTTTTGTAACTTTTGTTAGCTTCCCTGATTTCTTTGAGCATTTCATCATCCATTTGTTCATTCTGGCCAGGCAGTCGATAGCACAACCCCACTTCCATCACCATCCCTTTTTACATAGAATTTCAATCCATAGAGATTCTATAGCGAATTTTGTTTCCTGCAAAACCTTAATCCTTTGTGACTCAATGCCCTCTCTAACATAGAGCGCAACCCCTCCACCAATTTGATCAGCTCTATCATTACGATATAGTTTGTACCCAGGTATCACAGTGTCCCACTGGTTGTCCTCCTTCCACCATGTCTCTGAGATACCAATCATATCTAACGTCTCATTTAGTGCCACCTTTTATCTTTAGCCTTTAACCTCCCCTCATGATTTCTAATCCTTATGTTCTTTCCTACCCTACTTGGTGCTCTTATGTCTGTGTATGCTTGTATATGACCTTATCTTTCACCCTCTTTTCTTTATAGATATTGTAGTTCCTTTCTTTCCTCCTCAAATATTTTTGTTTTGTTATTTTGTAAACCGTCCCGATATAATGGGGGCGGCATATCAAATTCCTGAATAAACATAAACATATATTCTAACTCGCCCATCTTATATTTTAGACTTCTAGCATTTGCATACAAGCATTTTAGAGACTGTATTTTATTCATATTAATCTGGCTATCGGTAGGCAGGGGTAATTTGGAATCTTTAAGCTCTGTCTGCTCCGTACTCAAGGGCATTTGTGCATTGGAACTTCTCTGCTGATGTGCCATAACTTCATTTTTTTGGTAGTATCCTTCAAGGATACATTGTTCTGAACCATGCGCTCATGGGCGACTGTCGGCTCTCCCCTATTATCTAGTTTAAAAGCTGCTCTATCTCCTTTTAAAGGTTAATGCCAGCAGCCTGGTTCCATCCCGGTTAAGGTGAAGCCTATTCCTTCAGATGAGCCCCTCCTATCCCCAGAATGTTCCCCAGTTCCTAACAAATCCAAAACCCTCATCCTTGCACCATTGTCTCATCCATGCATTGAGACTCCGGAGCTCTGCCTGCCTTTTGGGTCCTGCGCGTGGAATGGGAAGTATTTCGGAGAACACTACACTGGAAGTTCTGGATTTCAACTTTCTACCTAAAAGCCTAAATTTAGCCTCCAGAATTTCCCTACCACATTTTCCTATGTCATTGGTACCAACATGTACCAAGACAGTAGACTCCTCCCCAGCACTATCTAAGACATTGTCTAGGTGGCGTGTAAGGTCCGATCAGGGGTCCCCTGTAGGGGAGCGGCATAAAACAAAGAAGGCCAGGTAGCCAGGTTGAGAGCCTGTGACATATCCCATACAAACACCACAAAGGAGGTGTCCTCGGGTGGCGAACGCTTCTGAAAGATGGGCGGGGACGGGTCCGACGGGATGTCCCGATGGGCACGGGTCTCTGGGGAGGTATCCCCGTCTGACTCCCTGTCCAAGAAATTGGAGGAGGAACCCGATTCGGGCTGGTCACCTCACCCGGAAGCTGAGGCCCGCTTGGAGCCGGAGGCCCTGGAGGATTTTGCCCCCGAGGAATGGGAGGGCGAGTGAGACCGACGCCGAGGACCCTCATGAGGCCCAGCGTAGATTTTGGTATCCCTCTCGAGGGAACCTCGGTCTCTAGGTGCGGGCCAGCGCAGCTGGATACGAGTGCCTGCTGGGAAGCTATGAACGCAGAAATGCTATGTTCTAGTGCCAGCAAACGGGTCTCCCATGCGGGCATGGGGGTCCTGTGATGCCGACACCAGGGTCACTGAGTCGGGCGTCGAGGAAGAGAGGAGGTCCTCGCCGGGATGGCCCTCAGGTGACCTGGCGCCATCGCCGGGGGCCTCCGAGTCTGTACAGGGTACCTTACGAGGCCGTTCCTTGTCCGATTCTTGGGAACGCCGAGGGGGGCTAAGCGACTGAGGCCTTCTTCTTTTTACACCGCTCGACTTCAGGGGACCCCTGATCGGAGTGCCATCTTGAGCGCGGAGCCGAGGTTTAGGATTACTCCAGCGGAGAGACGACCAAGGGTGCCACCGTGGATTCTGAGGCAGCCTTACAGAAAATGTCTTCGGACTTCTGCTTATGACTGAGCAGGACTTTGGAGGATATTTTCTTACAAAGCAAACAGAGCTCTGGATCATGGTTGGCTCCGAGACACCACAGACAGCAGTCATGGGTGTCTGTAAGCGACATGTCCTTGGAGCATCTATCGCATTTTTTGAAGCCAATGGCCATCGAGGCAAAAAGTGCCCCTGCGAGGTCGAAGAGCCACGCGGCCAGCGGTTAGGAGAAAAAAGGGTGTGAAGCCCGCTAACAGCAAAAAATGTTAGGAAAACTGCCCCCTATGCTCAAAAGGAATGGGAGCAGGGGAAGGATGGGTAGAGGACCGGTGCAACTGGAAAAAAATAGTAGGCCAGAGGCCGAAAAACGAAACACTTTTTCCGAGGGGTGAGGACGTGCATCCGAAGGGCGCCGCAGAAAAAGGGAGGCTGAGCAAGATGGCACCCTTGGGCAGGAAGAGGACCACGAATGCTTGGCAGCAATCCCAAAGGCTTTCTTTGAAAGCTGGGGAATTGCTCCACGCGGGCTCCGTCGGTGCTGACGTCACCCATAAGTGAGGTCTGACTTCCTGCTTGTTCCTGGAGAATTAATGGGTAACCAGTTAGAGACAGCAGAAAGGCAGGTATTAAGGGGGGCAATTTCAGGGGCAGTTGGACTGGTATGGTGTAGCAAGATGACATCATTGGCATAGTAATGGGCTGAGATACCATGTTGCTGGACGAGGAGGGCCAGGGGGATCATGAAAATATTGAATAGAAGAGGTGCAAGAACAGAACCCTGAGGCACACCACAATGTAGGGGAAGTGAAGAAGATGATATGTTACCATCCGAAACAGAAAAATAATGGTGCATGAGAAAAGAGTGAAAGCACCGAAAGACATTGCCTCTAATCCCAAGATCATATAGTTGAGAAAGCAAGGTAGAATGATCAACAAGATCAAATGCTGTAGAAAGATCTAGGGAAACTGCCACTGAGATATCATGGGTTTGGTGCGGCTTACTGAGAAAAGAAAGAAGGACAATTTCAGTGCTATGACCCGAGCGGAGACTGGATTAATGGTGGTGCAGGGCTAGAGTAGAATCCAAGTGAGAAGAAGAAAGTAGTGCAAAAACTAGGTTTTCAAGGAGCTTTGAGAGGAAAGGAAGTATGGAGACAGACTGGTAACACTGGTCAACATTGAAATCGTTACTGACTTTAAAAGGCCCTAATCTGTAGTATCTTGGTGAGCTGAACACAAATATAACATTAAAAACTTTTTATTGGCTCTCGTTTTGAAGATATTGCATGTAGTTCATTTTTGACATTTCACCATGTAAATTTATCCAGTAGGACATCAACAACATCCCAAATAAGCCTTGAATGATGTAATATTGCATCACATCAACATTACTTCATATCGAAAGCGCCACCAGCAGTTGGAGCCTTTCTTCAGAAAGGAAAGTAATCTGGTATTCTGTTCTGATATTGAAAGCCTCATGAATTCCTTAAAAATCACTCATGACCCACAAGACTGGAGACTATATAGACTCTTCGAAACTGAGTCTGAAAGCTGTGCTTTTGAACAATGGACACCGTCTTCCATCTATTCCCATAGCGCATGCCGTCCACATGAAAGAGACATACGATGACTTAAAGCATCTACTGACTTCCATTAACTATAACAAGTACAGCTGGCACCTCTGTGGTGACTTGAAGGTAGTTGCCCTTTTAATGGGACTGCAGCAGGGATAAATAAAATACATGTGTTTCTAATGTGAGTGGGATAGCCGATCAAGGGATTGTCACTACTTGTGGAAGGAATGGAATCGCAGACAAAATGTAACAGTTGGAGAGAAGAATATCCAGCACCCAGCTCTGATTGAGGCTCACAAAATCCTGCTACCACCCCTTCACATCAAACTAGGTTTGATGAAAAACTTTGTGAAAGCCAGCTTTCTGATACCTGCATGAAAAATTCCCTCGACTCAGCGAAGCAAAGATTAAAGAGGGAGTTTTTGTGGGTCCTCAGATTCGAGAGCTCTTCAAAGATGACCGGTTCAACAACTTGCTGCAGGGTGATGCGAAACAAGCATGGAATGCTTTTCGCCTAGTGTCAACAAACTTTCTCGGGAATGTTAGGGCAGAAAACTACAAGGAACTAGTAGAGGACATGCTGATGCAGTATCAGAAACTTGGCTGCAATATGTCTCTAAAGATCCATTTCCTTGATTCCCATCTTGATTTCTTTCCTGACAACTGTGGTATGGTTAGTGATGAACAGGGTGAACGTTTTCACCAGGAATCGCAACGATGGAGCAAAGATACCAGGGAAATTGGTCCACTACGATGCTGGCTGACTACTGCTGGGCACTCCCCAGAGAAGCTCCCGAACAGCTGTACAAGAGACAGATGAAAAAATCGAAGAAGTAGTCTATGACTTGTTTTTTTACAGGTATTAACCGAAGGCCTATTATATTTACTATTGACATGCATTTCATGATGTAAACATTAATTCTTGTAGATTACAAAAAACCTAGAGGCAGCTTTGCAGTTTCACTGTCATATTCGTGTTCAGCATATAAAAATTGATAAGAAATGACTATTTTTATTTCAGTAACATGACTTTTGTAAAAATTTGTTGACCAGTGTAATTAGACAGGGAGGAAGGGTCAAGGGAAGAGTTATTCAACAGCAGATGAACAATGACATGTTTCCAAGGAGATGGAAAACCCTAGAGGTAAGGCTGTTGTTAAGAATAGATAAGGCAAATGGAAGCAGGGTAAGAGCAGGGATGGAAATCCAAGAAGAAGGAATGGGATCAGTTGTAGTGGTTGTCTTATGGGAAGAAGTAAGGACTTTAAAGAGTTCAGCTGAGGTAATCAGGGAAAAAGATGATCAAATGTGAAACAAGGCATAGCTAGAAAGCACAGTGGACGTCTCTGCAATAGGGGGCTCAAGAGGAGGTGAGGGCAGTAAGAGAGAGAGGAATGGGGGGCATTTTAGAAAGGAGACACATACTGTAGAATGGAGACCTTGGAACTAAAATAGTCTGCAATGCGCTGTGGCGAGGAGGGCAGAGAATCAGTAGGAGAGAATGAACTAGTGTAGGGCTTGGAAAGTGATTAAAATACAGAGTACAGGCGGTGGGAGGAGTTGGCAGAGGTGGCAATAAGATTCGAGTAATAGTTATCTTTGGCTAGGTGAACTTGGGAACAATAGTATTGGTGGGCCAGCTTATAATCATGAAATGTAGTCAGAGAGGGGTACTTGCACCACTGGTGCTCAGTACGACGCAGTTGGTGGTGGTGAAGTAGTCCTGGATGAAACCATGGGTGATTATGCCTGGGATTTCTTCAAAGGGGGTGGAGAGGGGCAACTAAATCTAGGACAACCGAGAAAGAGGAAAACCAAAGATCAGCCTGGGAGTCAACAGGAAGAGAGGTGAAATCCAGAGGAAATAGAGAATGAGCTGTAGGAAAACGGTCAATGGTTGCAAGAGAGAGATTGTGGGAATATACTGGAGCTGATGCGTGAGAGGAGCTTCAGGAGAGAGAAGGTGAGACAAGGAAATACCAAAAGGAGAAGAGAATGCAGAGATGATCAGACCATGGAACGGAAAAGGAAGTGAGGGAGGAAAGATCAGGGGAGAGGGTAGGAGAAGAGAGGATCAAATCAAGGGTATGGCCTGCGGAATGGATGGGTAATGATATATGCCGATGAAAGGAAAGGTCAAACAGTAATTGACATAGAATTCTATCATTAGCCATTGTGAGAGAAGAGTAACAGACATTAAGGTCACCCAGAACAATGAGCTGAGGGTAGAGAAGGGAAACTTTGGAGAGGGAGTGAAGGAAAGAGTCTCAAAGATGCAGGTGCATAGCTGAAGGGGGATAGACTAGGAAATAATAGGTGGGTGGAGAGCCATCAAGGTGAACAAGAAGGGCTTCTGAATAAGATAAAGAGGGGGAGGATACCAGCGTGAGGGGAAGAGTGAATTATGCCAGAAGGGCAACACCCCCCCTCCCCAACACGGCCCAACCTAGGGGCTGAGAAGGCAACATAACCAGGTGAGAGACATTGATGAAGGAGGGGATCCTTTCCCTCCTTTAACTACATCTCTGTCAAGAATAAGAGGTCAAGATCATACCATCACAGGAGATCATGAATGAGAGGTGTTTTTGCCCTGAGTGAATGACAATTTAGTAGAGCTAGGGACAGAGAAAGAGAGAGAATGGTTGAGGAGGATGGGGGAGAGGTTAATATAGGGCAAGATATCAATTTCGCAGATACGCGAGTAAAGCCAGGTGCAGAGGGTGGCGTACAGACGGGATGCCAGCCCCAGAGGACAGGAATTGAGGCCATGAAGGCAGTAGGACACAGCCCTGATGCAGTAAGTAATATCAAACACAGGCAGGTTACATACAAGGAGATGGCAAGTTTGCATGAGCCTAAGGGGAATGGTCGGGTAAAGCCGTACCCAATGTCCCAGGAGTCGCCCCAAGGAGCTTGCCCAAGGAACACGTCCTGCTCCTTTGGCGTGCTCTGCTATGGCGCAGAACACCGCAGATGAGCCTTTTAAGTACTGGTCCAGTGCACCTGATGTCACTTTGGGGTAGGAGGGGGTTGAGACAGCAAGCAGAGAGTCTGGAAAATAGCAGCAGGAGCAGACAATTAGGGGCAACAGCAACACACAGCAAGCAGAACAGAATAGGCAGTGAACAGTTAGCAGAACGCCACACATGAACCTTTTAAGTACCAGTCCAGTGTACCTGATGTCACTTCTGGGTAGGAGAGGTTTGAGTCAGCAAGCAGGGAGAGTCTGGAAAACAGCAGCAAGAGCAGACAATTAGGACAACAGCAACACACAGCAAGCAGAACAGCATAGATAGTGAACAGTTAGCAGAACGCCATAGATGAGCCTTTTAAGTACCGGTCCAGTATACCTTCTTCTTTTAAATGGTATTTTCTTCTTTATAATGGTTTCTATCATTTTGTCCGGTGCTGACATCAGGCTCACTGGTCTGTAGTTTCCTAGATCACCCCCTAGATCCCTTTTAAAAAATTGGCCTTACATTAGCCAGTCTCCAATCTTCAGGTATTACAGAGGATTTTAATGATCTTTATCTTTATTAAAACATTTGATAGACCGCCCATCGGGAGCCATCTGGGCGGTTTACAATAACAATAATATATATATAAGAAAAGCCAGAAACAGAAAAGGAACTACAATGCCAGACAGGAATGTGCACACCCATACAGGACTAAAGAGAAAAAGAGCCTAAGTGGAAGGAGAGGAGGAAACAGTGGGGTCAGGGAAAGGGAGGTCATAGGCAGTACAGAAGAGGTGGGTTTTCAGGAGAAATTTGAATTTGGGAAATGATTCTTCTTGACGGATTAAGGGAGGAAGGGAATTCCACAGTGATGGGGCTAGAAAAAAGAAGGCAGAATGACGGGTTTGCTCTAGACGGGCACGGGCAGGAGAGGTGGTAGGTCAAGGTGGTTGGTGTGCAGGGACCGGGGACTACGAGGTACTGTACGAAAGTGTATTAAATCTGCGAGATACTGAGGGGTGTGCTGTTGCAAGGCCCTGTGTGTTAGGATTAGGAGTTTGAAGGTAATGTGGTAGGAGAAGGGGAGCCAGTGCAGGTGAATCCAGGAGGGAATGATGTGATTGAAGCGAGGAGTATGAGTGAGGAGATGAGCGGTGGTGTTCTGAATTAGCTGTAGATGGTGAAGTTGATGGTGGGGGATACCGGCAAAAACAACATTACAATAACTGAGATGCAAAATTACTAGAGAGAGAAGAAGAGTAGTGAGGGATGCTGGGGAGAGCACAGGACTGATAGCTCGAATCTGACAAAGAAAAAAGTGGGAGCGGTGCACAAGGGAGGAGATGTGATTGTGGAAGGAGAGGTCAGGATCCAGGATAACCCCCAGGTACCAGAGTGAGGTTACAAGGGGGATTGGGGCATCCAAAAGAAGAGGGGAGAGGGCCAGTTGGGGACCACTGTGGGTGAACCACATTGCAGACATTTTGACTGGGTTGAGGTGGAGTAAATTAGAAGATAGCCAGGTGGTGACAAGTGAGAGACAGGCATTGAGGGGGGAGAGATCCAGATTCTCAGAGGAAGTGTGGTGTAGAAGAATAACATCATCAGAATAGTAGTAAGCTGAGATCCCAGATTGTTGCACCAGGAAGGTGAGGGGAACCAGGAAAATATTAAATAGAAGGGGGGCCAGAACAGAGCCCTGGGGAACCCCACAACTAAGTGGTAAAGGAAAGAAGGTGTGGGCATTAGAAACCACAGAGAAGGAGCAGGAATAGAGGGAGTGGAACCATCGGAAAAACATTCCCCGAAGACCTGCAGTTCTGAGGCATGAGAGGAGAATGGAGTGGTCGACAAGATTGAAAGCAGCAGAGAGATCCAGAGAGACAGCTAGAGAAATGTTACCACGGTCGTGAGAGATGTGGAGTTTACTGAGGAAGGACAGAAGGATGATCTCAGTACTATGGCCCAAACGGAAACCAAACTGAATGGGGGTGCAGGAAATGAGTGGAATCCAGGTGAGCAGAGAGTTATGCAAAGACAGCCTTTTCAAGGAGTTTGGAGATGAATGGAAGGTGAGAAACTGGACGGTAACGGGCTGGGTCCCCAGGGCTGAGGAAGGGATTCTTAGTGATGGGACGCACTAGTGCATGCTTCTAGGATGATGGAACAATGCCAGCAGTGAGACAGGAGTTGAGCATGGTAAGCAGGACTGGGAGAAGTGCAAGAGAAGGTTCTGGCAGCTATCTGGAAGGGACTGGATCCAGGGCGCAAGTGGTTTTATGAGAAGAGGTGACCAGTTTGACAAGTTCAGTGGCAGAGACAGGCTGAAAGGCAAACCAGACATGGGAGAGAGATGGGGATTGGGGGGGGGGGGGGGTGGAGAAGGGGGGGGGGAGGTGAAGTAAGTGGCAGAGGATTGATACTAAAGGAGGAACGAAGTCCCTGAAGTTTAACAGCAAAGAAGGAGGCGAGACAGGAAGAACTGGGCTCTGGGTGGGTCTCCCCACGAGTAGGGGGAAGATGCAACGAGGAGAGAGATCTGAGGGAAGTATATAACTGACGGGTGGAGTTGGATGCAGAGATGACAGAGGAAAAATGGGATTGCTTTGCCTCTAGTATGAGGGACTGATAGTGAGTGTGACAACTTTGGAAATGGTATAGGGACTCTGAATCTCTCTTTCTTCTACAGATGTGTTTTGCCTGGCGGAGTTGCACCCATTGCAGGAGAAGGCCTGGGTGGTACCAGGGCGGTAAGAGGTAGATCACGGGCAGCATGGACGCAACGTGGCAAGGTGGTCCAGGGCTGAGGAGAGACAGGAGTGCCAGAAAAGGGCTTGCTCCTCTGGAGCAAGGGTGGAAAAATCTGCAGGATTAGCAGGAGGAAAATGCTGAACAGTAGTGGGCGTGATATGGCGGAATAAACGAGCAGGTTGAGGGGTCTGCACAGGTGCAGCTCCATTTGTTCTGCTGGAGGCTGGAGGTGGGGAAAGGAGAAAGGAAATGAGGGAATGGTCAGTCCAAGGCAAAGGGGTCACTGTAATGTCCTTGGGAACAGAGGGGGAATCTGAGGGAGTGATTAGAAGGTCCAGCATGTGTTGGCCGACATGAGTGGATAGGAGCACGTGATGATGAAGGCCTAGGTCATGGAGGAGGGTGACAAAAGATTTGTCACGAGCTGTGGTAGGAGGGGAGAGATGGATGTTAAAATCACCAAGAAGGACCAGATGGGGAAAACGAATAGCAGCCTCGGAGACAGTGCAGGTGAGGGACTCCCAGAGGTGTGGACATAGGGTGGGAGGGACATAGAGAAGAAGAAGATGGAGGGGAGGAGTGGAGAGGAACAAAAGTGGAGAAGAAGGGACTCCGGATACAGAAGGGAAATGGAGGAACAGTGAACGATAGGTAAGGTGGGCGGTCACTCCACCACCGGAGCGTCCCAGGTGATGGGTAGCCATTCCAGAGTAACCGGGTGGGAGGCATCGGGCAAGGAGCAGGTCCTCACCTTCCCTCAACCATGTTTCTGTGAGAAAAAGAATGTCCAGGTCTGAACGGAGCACAAGATCTTGGATCAAGATGGTTTTGCTCTGGAGGGCCGGCAATTCATGAGGAGGAGCTGCGCATTAACAGAGGTAGGGGAAGGACAGGAGGAGGTGCTAATAGAAGACAGGAGGCAGCAAATGATCAAGTTGGATGGCGTACGACAGAGACGCCCAGGGAGGGGGCACCCATGAGGTGGTCGACGTCCCCAAATGGTGGGAATTGGAGCGGGAGTGAAGGAAGGAATCAAGCTCCCCAGCAGGGCAGTCAGAACAGACACAGAAAAGAGAGAGGGGATGAAAAGCCAACAGAAGTAGTAAAACAGTGGAACACCTGACGGTTTGTTGTTTTGGCCCCAAGGTTGCCCAGGTCACCAGGGGAAGGGAAAGGTAGTCAGGAACCAGCAAATGCTAGAGCCACCCCCGGAGTCGCCCCAAGGAGCTTGCCCAAGGAGCATGTCCTGCTCCTTTGGTGCGCGCCGCTGCAGTGCGAAATGCCGCAGTAAGCTTGTTTAAATCAGAAGTTGTGAACTCTGCCCTGGTGTCAGTCATGCAGATGTCACTTCCGGTATGCACAGGAGGCACAGAGTGAGTGTGATTACCTGGGGGGGGGGGGGGGAGGGGGGAGGAGCACAGGAAACTTGAGAGCAGAGCAGGGTTCAGCAAAAACAACCAGGCAGAAACAGCAGAACACAGCAAGATGGATAGCAGTTCAAACACCGCAGTAAGCTTGTTTAAATCAGAAGCTGATAGTTCAAAGATCTTGAAAAGTAGGTCTGAAATCTCATATTTCAGTTCTTTCAGCATCCTGGGATATATGCCATCTGGTCCAGGTGATTTGCTACTGTTAGTTGATCAAATAGCTGTATTTATTCTTTCCAGTTTATCAAGATTTCTTTAAATTCCTCTGACAAATCAGCTTTAAATACTGTCTGACTTTTGTATCATACCTTTGAGGAATCTAAATTTTTTTGTTATTAAAGCTTTTTTTCCATCTTGGAGAGGAGAAGATACTAATAAGTTATTAATAAAAGCAGAAGAGTTTATTTTTGAACTGGATACAATTATTCCAGCCGGCCTAAATCAAGAGATTGAATACTAAATTTTAGTGTGATTTAGTAACTTACATTTTTGTTCTTTTACTGTATTAGGGATGATTAATTTTACTTGTTTTATATTTTTCCCACTTTTATATTTATACATATATATGCTTTGTGTCTCAGTTTTGATACTTTTTAGATACCAGTGGTATTAATATTGAATAACACCTTTTCATGTGGTTTTATTATTGATTACTATTGCATATGAATAAGTCTCCTCCTTTTTAACTTATTGGTTTTAAAACGATAGTTTTCACTGCACAGAGAGAAGTCCCCTTCCTTTTTAATGCATTGATTCTATGCATTGATTTTAAGGGGATTATGACGGGGTATATAGAATGCTACCTATCCCTCTGCAAAATGATTATCAACAGTCCCCTTTAAGAGAGTCTGCAGCTCAAAGTTTAGGGCTGGGAGGGCATAACTCACAGGGAGAGATTAAGAACTCAGTAGGCTGCAGGAAGGATGGCTTCACCCTTGTTAGGAAGCTTGAAGAAGGTTTTTTTTTTGTTTGTTTTTTGTTTTTTTTTAAAGTCTTTATTTAGGTTTAAGCAAACAGAACATGAGAGAAAAATTGCGATCAACAAAGTGGCATGGGTAATTGTAGTAATAGTAACATTATGCATTAACAAAACATACATTCTCAGAACATTTGTAATGATACCCAAGATAACAGCGTGTTCTAATAGCCCCGTTACAAATGAATGTCTCGTATAAGAAAGATAAACAGTGAACCAAGAGAGACATAAGTAAACATAAGAAACATCTTCCAGTGACGAGCAGCATCCCCACACTCCAACCATCCAGTGACTATCAAGATACTTCTAGACTGAGGGCATCCCATTTGTTCAGCATAGGCCGGAAAGTGGGTTTCAGCCGTACATAAGCCACTTCACAGTTATGATGATAGCAGACAAGGTTCCACCAATATACGCTGGATAGGCCTTCATAATTTTTCCAGTGGCTCATTATAGCCTTCAAAGCCAGGCTTAAAAGTAAGTCGAAGATAAGTGACTTCTGCTCTTGTAGTGTTGGCACGCCGGCTAGCGACTTGAATATAACTATACGGTATGTCAGCTCTGTATCCAGTTTCAGAAGCAGGGAGATACGTGTCCATACTGCCTGCCAGTATTCGTGGAGTGCCGGACAGAGGTATATCATATGTGCCAAGGTACCAGCACCCATTCCGCAATTCCAACATTTCGCATCTGCCTGCGTACTCCACCTAGCAATGCGCACCGGTGTGTAGTAAGCCCGATGAGCCAGAAAGTATAGCATTTGGTTAATTGAGGCCGATCTTGTTAGCTGCTTCTGTCGTTTCCATATCTCTTCCCATATACTTGCATCTTCGGGTTGTCCCGTTTCAGTTTGCCATATCTTTTGCAGTCCAATGCAGCGTTTCGTCTCTCCCTCTCTGAGTATGCTTACAAATCGGGAGATAAGTTTAGATCCGGCCCGAAGTTCTTGTATTTCCTGATGGAAGGGGTTACCAGCCCTTAATGCCATGGGTAGGACTCCCACTGCACCCAAGCAATGTCTCAACTGACACCACTGATAAAGGCACCTCTTGGGTAAGTGGAATGCATGTTGGAGGGACAGGAAGGGCTTGTAGGCCCTGTCTGCTATCAGATGCCCAAGGTTATATATGCCGGCCCGGAGCCAAGGTAACCATAGGACACTCTTCCCGTCTATCTTGAATTTCTCATTGCACCATAGCCCCGTGGATTCTGTAAAGTTCGGGTCTGATCCCATACGTTGCCGGAGCACTCGGTAGGCCATCTGTGTGTCTCGCATTATATCATTCGCCATTCCGGCCTTCCAATTGTCCATTCCCAGCCGCATCCACAAGGGGATCGGCTGGCTCAGGACGTTCTCTATCTGCAGCCAGGCCGGGGCATCCTTCCCGATGATTTCCTCGCTCCACTGGGCTCCCTGTTTAAGGAGGGAGGCCATGTGATACCAATAGAAGTCAGGGAAATGTATTCCACCTCTAGCTTTGGGGGATTTAAGTTTCCATGTAGCAATGCGTGGAGGTTTGTTACGCCATAAAAAGGATAGCAATCGTTTTTCCAATCTCCAATAGAATTTCTTGTCAAATAGAGTTGGGACCATGTTGAGTATGTAACATATTTTGGGCACGATAACCATTTTGATAGTCTCCCCTCTGCCCCACCATGTTAGGTTTAACGGGGACCATTTATTTATATATTCTTCCAATATCCGCTCGCATTGATCCATGGAGCTGCGGACAGTGTCCAGGAGAGTAGGTCCATATGCTACCCCTAAATATTTAAACGTCTCCTTCTCCACCGCAAACGGGTGGCTGTGTAGCATCTCATTAGAGACGTGATCGTTCAGTGGGATGATAGTAGTTTTGGACAGGTTCAGTTTGTATCCAGATATGCCTGAGTATTCAGCGATGATCGACAACGCGGGTTCTAGTGATTTTGGATGTAGCAGTAGTAAGAGGTCGTCAGCATACGCCGATAATTTGACCTGAGTAGTTCCCAGATATATCCCTTCTATTTTTGGGGACTGTCGAATTTTCATCAGGAGTGGTTCCATAGCTAAGTTGAATAAGAGTGGTGATAGGGGGCAGCCTTGTCGTGTACCTCGGGACAAGCGAAATTCAGGGGAGAGTCCGTTGTTTGCCGCTATGCGCGCAGTGGGATGGGAGTACAGCACCCGAACATTAGCTAGGAAGTCTTCTGGTATTCCGAACCACTGCAGTACTTGAAACAAGTAGGGCAATTCCACGCGGTCAAACGCTTTCTCTGCATCCAATGCAAGTCCTACAAGTGGTTCCTCAAGAGAAGAGACTTGCCCGAGCACATGCGCCAGGAGTCGCCCATTATCAGTTGTAGACCTGCCAGGCATGAAGCCGCATTGATCTGGCTGTATCAGGGATCCCATTACCCCCGTAAGCCGGTTAGTTAGGACTTTGGCATATATCTTGTAATCAGCATTGAGGAGCGAGATTGGCCGGTAGTTTTCTATCTGCTGGTCATCACGACCTGGCTTAGGATGTATTACTATTGTAGCAGCAGCAATATTGCCCACCACTGGACACTCCTTTGCCAGCTCCATATAATATGTACACAACTCGGGGATCAGCTCTCTTGAGAAGGCGGTGTAGAATTCTATCGGCAAACCGTCAGGTCCGCTGGCTTTCCCTTTAGCAAGCTGTCTCATTGCCTGTTGTATTTCCGTGCAGGTGATATCGCCCGCTAGTTGACACTGCTGTTCTCCGGTAAGTATGGGGCCAATTAAACTCTCAGTGAAGTTGTTAAATCCATCTGATGAAAAAACTCCTTCCGTCTGGTATAGCTGTGAATAGAAGGTTTCACAAATTCTCAATATTTCTTCATTTTGCCGCTGCAACTTCCCTCCAGCGTCCTTCAGGCCAGTTATGTGTGACTGAGCTTTTTTGGCTCGTAATGTTTGCGCCAGTAACGTACTTGCCCGATTACTTTCGTGATAGTACATGCTCTGCTGGGCTTGGATTTGTTGGCAGGCTTCAGTATTGAGAATAGAGTTGTATTGGTACCTCAGTTTCTGCAGTCGAAGCAGGACAAGCGCATCTGAGCGTTTGGAAAGCAGCCGTTCTCCCGCCCGAATCTCTTGCTCCAACTGATGCAGTTGTGCTACCGCTGCCTTCTTTTGCTTGATGCTATACGATGTAATACATCCCCGTATCGTGGCTTTAAACGCCTCCCACCACGCCCAGGTGGGGGTGTCGTGTAGTCCATTATTCTTGAAGTAGTCCTCAATTTGTGGGCGTAGGACATCGCGGAACTCTTCACTATGGAGCCAAGCGCGATCAAATTGCCATCGGGACGTAGTCTTCTTGATGTGTCCAGAGCGAAGTTCTATAGTAATCGCAGCATGATCCGAAACCGTCTTGGCGACAATATCTGCTGCCGTTAGCTGCGGTACTAAAGTCTTCGAGATCAGGAAGTAGTCGATACGCGTCTGTGTATTATGCGGCATTGAGTAAAAGGTGTAGTCCCTCTCTACAGGGTATAAGAGCCGCCAGGGATCAACTAGGCCAAGTGCTTCCATCATTCCAATCAATTGTTTATTAGCCCGCGGCTTATGCTGACATTTGTAAGGTGTCCGGTCTAACAGCGGATCCTGGATGAGGTTGAAGTCTCCTCCAATAATAACGTTGGTAGCGCCACTTAGCAATACTTCCTGAGCAATCCTTTCAAAGAAAGTGTGATCGTCTTGATTGGGTCCATAGAGAGTCATGAGGGTGTAGGTTGTACCAGAGATCTGGACACGTGCTCGCGCCCATCGCCCCTCTGGGTCTATGACTGTGTCTTCAACTTTAGGGTGCAACGCAGCGCGCACTAGTATTAGAACTCCCCCCTTCCGCTTGTATGCCGGTGCAGACAGTATGTTCTGATAGCCATCCCCTGTTACCTTGCGTGATTCAGGCAATGTTAGATGTGTTTCTTGGATGTAGATCACATCAGCTTTCAACCGCTTGCAGTAATTCAGGATTTTCTTTCGTTTAGCAGGGTTGCTAATTCCTTGCACCTTAAGGGATGCCACTCTCAGTTTCTCAGTATTTGTTGTGATAGCTGGCCCAGTCTCGGGGGATGCCGCTCGCCACCTGTAAACACTGGAACATTAAGATTATATGAATACAGAAGGTGCCAAGGGTGGTCGTCCACCAGTCGACCTTCAACTGTGACAACATTTAATGGTGGAACCTAGCCCGCCCTTCTGCCTCCCGCCACTCTAGGGCCACCACCCCCACCCGCTCCCGCATGCCTTAGATCATGTCAAAGATACATTTCTCAACCCCCCTATCTAGTGATGCAGTTACCAAGTACAGGAACGATGAGAAAAACAAAATCATTACTGCTCCTACTCTCCACCCCTGAGGGCCCACAACAATCCCGGTATCAGTATATATAAATACCACAGAGCATTAGCGTCCTCAGGGATGAGCTGGATCCGTCTCCATTTGACCCCACTCCTGGAGATATGCCCGCAGTTTCTCTCCAGTGTCAAAGGTCCTTGTTGCGTTTCCCAGCGTTACTCGCATTCGTGCCGGGTAGTAGAGGCCATATTTTGCTTGTAGTTTCTGTAGCAGTGGTCTGCAGTCTAGTAGGTCTCTTCTACGTTCCGTCGTCCTTTTGCAAAGGTCAGGAAAGAAACAGATTTTATGTCCCTCATAGCGCACATCAGCCATCTGCTTAGCAGCCTGCAAAATCTGGAGGACTTGTGGGTAGCGCAGGATTTTGACAATGATGGGACGCGGATAAGTTTTCTTCCCCAATGCATGTGATGGTACACGATGGGCCCTCTCTATTTCGAAGGGCTCAGCGAAGGTAATCTGGAGCAGCTTAGGGATCAGCTGTTGTATAAACTTAACAGTGTCCAGTCCTTCCCGGCCCTCAGGAATGCCAATAATCCGGAGGTTGTTCCGGCGAGCCCGGTTAGCCTGATCCTCATACTGATCTTCCAAGTCACTGACTCTTTTCTTTAGCGGGTCAATCTGTGCAGTAAGGGGATCATGTCTTTCTAGCACTGACTCTACCTTGTGCAGCCGCTCCCATACTTCAGACATCCGATTTTTCAGGTCTGACATATCTCCCTGCAGCAAGGCTAGGGTTTCTTTGCTCTCAGCTACCATGCTCTTAACTGACCGGAGCTCTTGCAGCACTTCCCTGATGCCCTCCGCAGCTTCCTTCTCCGACGCCATTTTGTGTGGGGAGGCCACCTCTTGTTTTGTTCTTTTAACGGCGTGTCCTGTTGTCGGCGAGAAGTCTAATTTGGCCGGCTTCAGGGAGGACATTTCATCGATCTCTTGTGAAGTGCAATAGCGATGTAGCTAGACGCTATCAGGGGGTTAGAGCTCGGATACTCGGGCGACGGGTGGGAGCAGATCTCCTAGGCAGCCATTCCTGAACGCGGCAAGCTCCGCCCCCCGCTTGAAGAAGGTTTAGTCAGTTTCAGACAGGCAGGTTTTGTTTTGGCCATTAGAGTCCGCTAAAGGTTTGTTGGAGCTGGAATAATGCAGGGTTAACTCTGCTGCAAAAGAGAAAGCTGGTGTTGCAAGAGAACAGTGAAGCCAGAATGGAGCATCTCCTCCAGATTCTAGTAGAAGGTCAGAAGCAACAGTATCAGCAGCAAGAGCAACAATGTCAGCAGCAGTTTCAACATGCCCTGCTAGAAGGGCAGCAGCAACAGCAATATCAGAAGCAACAACAACAATGTCAGCAGCAGCTACAAAATCTTATTCAGGTGCAAGGTGAATTACAGAAGAGTTCCCTGGCTCAGTTGACTCAAGCCCTACAGAGACTGCCATTCCACCTTCCAGTACAAACGTTACTTAACATGATGGCAGAAGATGAACCTGATCATTTTTTGGTGCACTTTGAACAAACTGCCCGCATGGCTGGGTGGCTGGAGACAACATGGACTACTTACTTGGAGAATCTGCTGACGGGTAGCAGTCAGGCTGCATTCCAGGATGCCAATCCTGATAGGTGAGCTACATATGCAGCTGTCAAGGCCACCATATTAGAACAGGCTGGCTGTACACCAGAGACCAAATAGCACACACACCTGCAGAAACCAAGCAACCAGTCTGGAGCAGGATGAGAAGCAAGGCAACTGTTTATTAAGCCACAAACCCGACACAGCCATGTTTCAGCACGGCCTTCATCAGGGGTACAGGCCTCTCTATACACAATATAATAAAATAATTAAGAACAGATTGCTTACATAATGCTATTATTTATTTAAAATTTTGTTTATTTATCATCTTAGAACATACATATGTACACTTGCAAATAAGCAACCAATATTCAACAACTTGTGAACATTTCTTTTTTGTTTTTGTCACGTCTTAACACTATTCCTATTTATACCTATATCAGCCACTTATACATTAGCATTTGTGCATACTCATACAAATAAACTAACTGAAAAACATCAGCAATCTATATATATGTCTTTTAATCATATTTTTACCAATATTCCTAATTATTCATACATGCCCTTATTCTTCTCCCCCCCCCTTAACCACCTCCTGCCCCCCCTCCCCTACCCCCCCTCCTCTTGGAAGTACACCAATACTTTCTGCCAAGCTCTATCAAACTTGGTTTCTCTTTTGTTTACGTATAGCTGTTAAATTTCTCCATTAGATAGATACGCCGTAGACTATCTTCACAATGTGCCACCTGTGGTGGCTCGTCTTGCTTCCACCGATAGGCTAATTCACATCTTGCCGCACTGAGACAAGCTAAGATTTGTTTCTTATTCTCCCTCGGGCCACCTTCCCTCCACCACCCGAATAGAAATATTTCCGGGTCGCTCCTAACCTCCACACCCACCACCCGTCTTATCCACCCCTGAATTCTCTCCCAAAAGATCTGGATCCGTGGACACTCCCACCATATATGATACATAGTGCCATCCTCCCCACAATTTCGCCAGCAACTCTTTGATCCTGTCAGGTACATTTTATTCAAATGCATTGGCATATAGTACCCCCTCATTAATACCTTATGCCAATTTTCCCGAATAGCTATCGAGATTGGCATATGACACCCCTGCTCCAGGATGGCCTTCCATTGACTGGTCTCAAAACCTTCCCATCTCCCTCTCCCATGCCTTCATATAACCCATTTTCTCCTCCCTTTGCCTCCCTCTTACTGCCCTATACAACACCGAGATTAGCCCCCTTGATCACCTTTTCCCGTACCATATCACTTCCAGTTCAGTAAAATCTCGCCCTAGCCCTTCCTTTCCTAGTTTCTCTTGCATATAGTGTACCACTTGGCAATAATGAAGTGACTCCCCTACCCCTAATTGGTATTCTTCTTGCAACTCCTCAAAGGGACCCATTCCCTCGTATCAATAAATTGATAAAACCACCGTAATCCTTTCCTCTCCCACTGCTTATATACCCCCCTCCCTTCCTGGGGTAAAGTCTCCTGTGTGACACAACCTTTGCATTACCAAGAAGCCCGGTGCCCCTCCTCCTCTTTCCCCTCTTCTTACTTTATTCGATACAGCCAAGGCATGTCTCCTATATGGATTCTCAAGAAAACCTCTATTCCTCTCCCTCTCCCTCATCCACGGTATTGCCTCCATTAATTTAATTTAATTTAATTTAATTAGCAGGTTTTTATATACCGCAACTTCCATAGATCAGTTGCGGTTTACAATGAACAACAATGAACAAGCAAGGCTGTTTTACAAGGAACGGCAGTAAACATCATGCTGTTTTTACATATAACAGTGTTAACAATAATAACAGTTTCGGTAATAACAATAATGGGTTCAATCTGTCAGAACAGATTGATAGTTGAGAACTATATACATTGAACATGTTTAGAACTAAAATACAGTTTTAAATAGAATCTCTGGATATCTTACAAGGTATTAGAACTCATTCCAGGTCGAGGGTCAATTATCATTGCTGGTGCGGCTATCCCTTTTCATGTTGTGTTGGTGAGTTTGATACGGAAGCATAATGTGTTGAGAATAGGTATGTTTTGAGTTTTTTCCTAAACTCCATGATTTGGGGTAATGATCTTAGTTCAGCTGGGATGTTGTTCCACAGTATGGGGGCGGCATGGGAGAAAGCTTTCTTGTTCGTTGATTTTTTGGCTTTTATAAATTCCTTTGGTGTTATTAACTTATTTAATTGGCCTCCATCAATTACATAATGCTTTTCTAAGGAGAAATGTCTGATTTTATAGATCTTATTTTGGCCGTGGCAATCTATGTTCACAATAGGTGCACCTCTAGCTTTTTATGCATCTTACGATTGTGTGAGCATAGTTTACCTTCACTGCTTTGTCTCGTAGTTTCATGGAGATGACCTTTTTATTTAAAATGAAAAGTTAAATATTTTTTCCTTTTTGAGCAGTCTTAATCTTAACTTCATGCTGGTTTATAATTTTCATGATTTATTTGCACCTTAAATCGAATACCATTAATGAGCCTGCTACAGCGGGTCTATGCATTACTGATTGACCACAGTGTGAGTCACCTAATATTTCTTTTTAGTCTTTGACCACATGTGCTTTTTTTGTTCAATGTTTTGTTATATTATTAATTTTCTTTTGTTCAGTGTTTTGTTATATTATTAATTTTCTTATGTTGCTCATCTCTTAGCTCTTTTATTAGCTTTTATTGATTATTGTTATCACTTATTTATTTATTTATTCTCAAGTTCTCTTCTTATTTTTATCTCCTTAATATTTAATTTGTTGACATATAGTACACCATAGTTGTTTCTAGATATAAGAAATTTCTGCAACCCTTCTCTACTTGCATATTCAATGGATGTTTGGGATATCTGTTTATATGTTTATATATATATGTTTCTGTTCCATGTGAACCGCGCTGATTGCAAATAGTGCGGTATATAAGAAATATAAATAAATAAAATAAAATATCTTCTTTCTTAATTTAGTTTTATGTACTTTTTATGTACTTTTTAATGTAATTTATTATATTTATAATGATATACTTTTGAGATTTTTTAACTTAATTTATTGTGAAGGATGTGATTTAATTTACATGTACCCTAGGGGCCCGATATTCAAAAGGCATTTTCACAGTTTATAGCCCAATAAACCGTATAAATGCCTAAGATGGGGATATTCAATGGTTAGTGCCATTGAATATCCCCATCTAAGTGCCCTACACGCCCCGATGCTATCCGGTTAGCATCAGGGCATGTTGGGGGCATTCCAGGGTGGAGCAGAGGCAGATAATGGTGCTAACTGGGCAGCAGCAATGCATTTAAGATAGGCGAGGAAAACCCTCGCCTATCTTTAAGATGCAAGAGCTAATCAGGCAGCATCCAATATTGCTGCTGCCCGGTTAGCTTTGGTGACTTCCGGCTTTGGCAACAATAATCGGATATTCAATTCCATTGCTGCAGCATTGAATATCCGGTTTAGAGGTCAACGGGGAGGGCTATGTGCCTGTCGGTGCAACCCTTCGGAGATCCGGGTAGCTGAATATCGGGCCCTAGGTTTTTAATGTTTTTTAGTGTTTTTTAAATTTTTATATTTTCTTGATGATTATTCCTTTATGTTTTAGCATTATGTATGCAATTTGTTCTTAATTATTAGATTATATTGTGTTTACAGAGGCCTGTATCCCTGACAAAGGCAATGCCAAAACACGGCCATGTCAGGTTTGTGATTTAGTAGCATTTCACCATAATAAACGATTGCCTTGCTTCTCAATCTGTACACCAGAGGCCTACCTCCAGTAATTCAGAAAGGGGGGAGGGCTCCAGATAAAAGAGAGCCCTTGGAAGATCTTCTGTTGGTTGAAGGAGCTTGAATGGAAGTGGCTGCAATTGGAGGGAAAGACCGGGCTGGAGATAGCCAAGATTGTGCTAGTGGAGCAGTTTTTGGAGAGTTTGACCGCCCCGATGAAACAATGGGTATGTCAGCACCCCAAGCTTACATTGGAGAGTGCACTAGAAATAGCCAAAGGGTATCATGAAGCCCAGCCAATGACTGAAGCAGACAATGAGGAGGGGAAGAAGTCACCCATTAGCCCAGGAGGACAGAAGGAGAAGCCAGAATGGATGTTGGCTCCCATGGTCCGACTCCCAAAGTCACCTACTAGGTGAGGGCATGGCCCCAGCTACGATCCCTTCACATGTTTTAAGTGTGGAGCCCAGGGACACTTTGCTTGTGAATGTCCCCTGGGTATGGAGGAATCCATGAATGTTAGCCTAAACACCCCTCACAACTAGGCTTTTGTGGACATTCCCTACCCAGGGGAACAGAACTTTGTGATTCCGGTGGAACTCGAGGGAAACCACTTCCAGGCCTTGATAGACTCGGGGGGTGTGTGGACTCTCATTTGCTGGGAAATAATAACCTGATTGCAAATTGACTATACAAAGACAGTAACGCTCGCCTGTGTGCATGGAGACCAGAGGCAGTATCCCATGGCACAGGTTTCATTCAGGAATCTGGCAGGACAAGACATGTTCGAGGTCATGGTGCTGCCCTAGCTCCCATATCCCGTGGTGATCAGCTGAGACTACCCAAACGTTGGAGCGATATGGGCCAGAATAACTGACGGCTCTGCTTAGTCAGACCAGGAAGATTTCTAAGAGATTTGTACCTTTCAAAAAGTACGATCCATTTCAAACTCAAATTGATTTGTACAAATTTTTTAGAAAAATACGTATCCGTCATTTTTTCAATGATCAAATGGTATCTCCTGGCAATATTTCAGTTGTAAGTAGACCATCCACCTGGGTTCCTCCTTCTAAAACAGATCCCCTTATTGAGGCCTTTGAAAGAGTGGTGACACGACAAGTGGAACAGATTCATGAGAGTGATCGTTTACCTTTTCAGAATTTGTCATTTCATGAATGACAGGCCCTTAAAGCATTACAAAAGAATAATAAAATTATTATAAAACCTGCGGATAAGGGAGGCGCTGTGGTAATCATGGACAAGCATAAATATTTAGCTGAAATTACCAGACAGCTTAATGACAAAAATTTTTACTTACGTCTTGACGGTGACCCCACAGAAGCGTTGAAGTGCACTATAGATAACATTGTTATTAGTGCCTTTGAGACAGGTCATATTATTAAAAAAGAAAAAGAATTTCTGATTGTCGAGAAACCAGTTATGCCGACAATTTATGTGATCCCTAAGATCCATAAGTCTCTTATAGACCCTCCAGGACGTCCCATTGTATCCGCGATTGGGTCTCTCCTCGAACCTATCTCTCAACTGATGGATATTCTTCTGAGGCCTCATATTACCAGCATGTGGTCCTATGTCCGTGATTCGTCACATGTGATTGAGATTCTTTCAACATTTAAAGATTTGAACTCAGCGGTTCTATTGGTTACTTTAGATGTTGAAGCCCTGTATACCAATGTTCCACAGCTCGAGGCCCTGAGCATTATCGAAGAGTATTTAGTAGGTAGAAAGGAACATACACGCATCTCAACCTCTTTTCTCCTAATATTGGCAGAGATTGCATTATGCAAAAATTTCTTTTGTTTTAGAGATATATATTACCAGCAAATCAAGGGGGTGGCAATGGGGTCGGCTATGGCACCAGATGTTGCCATCCTATATATGTACAAATTTGAAAATACCTTTCTCAAGGTTCATCCTTTTGAATCCAAGGTCAAGTTGTGGATAAGGTACATTGACGACATCTTTATCATATGGGATGGTTCCATGGAAGATTTGTCTGCATTTAATGTGTGGATTAATGATTTAGATCAAAATTTAAGGTTTCAGATCACCTATGATCTGGTGCAAATTCCATATTTAGACTTACTAATTAAAAAAGAAGGGAAAGGATTTATTACAAAGTTGTATAGAAAGCCGACCGATAGAAATCAGTTGCTCCATTACCAAAGTTTCCATAATCCTGCATTAAAAAACAATTTACCTGTTGGTCAATTTCTCAGAGTTAGGAGAAACTGTACCACCGACACCGAATTTGAATTACAAGCCAAAGATTTAAAGAAAAGATTTGAAGCACGTCAATACCCCTAGCAATGCATTAATAAAGCCTACTCCAGAGCCCGCGAATATTCAAGAACACCGGTAGATAAAATACATAAAGGAAAGGCCGCGGGGCAGGGTCCCGGCGGCCGCATGTAACCGGGTGTTCGGCCGGTGCGAGGACCCTGGCCCGCGGCCATTGTGCCAATGGGGGCGGAGGCGCAAAAGGGGGGAAGGGCGCTGAGGAAGTTGATTGGCTCCACTCGCACGCGGGAGCGCAGTGGAGCCTGGGAGAAGGATGTGGGCGGCAGTTTGAAGGGAGGCGCCATGAGTCGGCAGCGGTTGCCGGAACTCAGGCGGCTCCTCGGGTCCGAGCCTGCTTCCCTTCTGCTTACCAGGCCGGTCTGCCTCCGTACGGCTTCCAGCGGGCTGGGTGCGTGCAGATGCGGGAGTCCTTTGGGCGGAGATGCGGCCTGGAGCGGCTGCGGGGCTTTTTGAATCCCGGATCATCCAGCGCAGCGCGGGAGCCAGCGGCCTGAGGCGGAGCAGACGCCAAGGTGATGCAGGGCACGGCCCTTTTTTCCTCTCAGGGTAGGGGTAGGGGGGGGAGGTGCGTATGGATGGGGGACCGGTGCAGAGTGCCGATGGCGCTCAGTCGACGGAGCGAAGGTGACGGGGCACGTGGCGCGGGGTGTGTGGGCAGCACCTCACTATGCTGCTAATTAAAAAAACAAAACAAAACAAAACAGGGCAACTTCGTTCAATTTCAGGGTTTACAGGAGTGGGGCTGCCAGTCGTGGTGAGGGGGGGGGGGGCTGCGGGACATGGCTGGGTTAGGAGTTGCCTTGGCTGGTGGTAGGGCTGTGGGACTGGTTTTAGTGTAGCTGGGGTTTATAAAACAGAGTATATACATAATTGAAATTAAAAAAAAAAAATAGAAATAAAAATAAAAATATATATATATATCTATTAAGGGAACTGTAGAAAAGACATCGACAATTTTTGTTATTAGGACCAGGGGATTTGCGGTTGTGAGCCTAAGACTATTTGCATTTGCTGTATAAATGTGTTGTGGTGGTTAACTCACAGAGATTTATTTTCTTTCCACCTATGGCTCTATCTGTTTTCTTGAGATAGGATTTCCTTAGCTTTCACTCCTACTGAGGTGGTAATCATCTGACCATGTAATTTTATGTCTCGGTCCGTCCCAAACTATCTTGATATGTTTGTATATTTTCTGTTTCTTTTATTTCAATTGGCTGTTCTTCCAGCCCAGCTGGTAATTCCTTTGGGAGGATAGCTGGGAGCTGGTTCGGTAGACTAGCTGGAGGGCTCGAGGGGCAGGGCCCGGGCGTGAAGAGGACGCCGAACGGTGCAAACGGTTACGGCTTGGGGGTGGCGGGCCTGGGCTTCGGTAGTCGGGCAGAGGGGATCGGGGGCTGCTCTGACGGTAATCACTGGGAGCCGGGAGGTCAGAGGGGGGTTTGTAGCTTTGGGTGACTCCGTGGTGGGAGAGGGGCTCCGGAGCGTGGGGACTGTGGGCCTTCGGTTTGGGGGAGGTGCTTGGGGCGTGGGGGGGTGTCAGTGCTGGGGTCTCCTGGGGGGGCTGGTGGCGGTCCTCGAGATTCCTCTCCAGTGGGGCTTGGAAGATCGGGGCTTGGGCTTGGGCTGGGGACTCGGTTCCTGCAGGGGGACTGGTTGCGGGCTGGGCCCTTGGTTGGGTATTCAGTGTCCCCCCCCTCGGGGGGTTTTTTCCTTGTGTTCTCTTTGTCTCCGCAGGTGATGGGACGAACTGCCACGTGGGCAGGGGCAGTGGAGACGGACCACTGCGAGCGGTGAGCACGGCACGGGCTGCCCCAGCTGGAGGAGGAAGGTGGATGCTTGCGGCCTCAGACATCGGGGGCCAGGGGGCCGTGACTGGGGCAGCAGGTGAGTTACCAGCAGGCCGGGGGGTTGGGCTGATGTCAGAAGTCGTGGGGTGGAGCGGGGTGATACGCGCGTGGGGCAGGGGACATTGGTGTCAGGGTGGCTCCACGGTTAGCAGTCCTCTCCCTTGGCGTGCACCATCTCTTCGCGTGGAAGGGGTGGGTGGCAGGGTTTCGAGGCCTGGGGGCGCTGGGATAGTGTACGTGGTATCTGGCCTGAGGATGAGGAAGCGGCGAGATATAAAGCTGTCCGCCTGCTTGGGGAAACGGGAGAGTGGCACGGGGAATCCCACAAGCTTCTGGCCCTGTGGGCTGCCATTAGCGTCTTGGGACTCCATTTGTTCGGGCTGTGGCACGGCCGGAAAGGGGGTAGTGGGCCCGCTAGGCCTTGGTGCCGGCCCTCGAGCAATCCGCGGTGGGGCGGCCGGCCTGTTGCACTACTTCATTTGGGTCTTCGGAGGTGGCTTCTGCGAGACCCGCGGGGAGGGGAGTAGTCAGGGGGAGTGGGGGTTCCCGGATGGTTTTGGGGGGTCCGAATTTTGGCCGTCGTAGGGGCGTCAGAGGGGCGAGGTCCCTGGGTTGCGCAACTGCAGAGCTCGGTTGGGGTACGCTTGTGAACGTACAAAAAAAACAAAAAAACAAAACAAAACAATATATATATATAATAATAATAATACCGCCGGAAATGTTGGCGCTTTCCTGCCTTTGGTGCGGTTGGGTCGGACAGCGCTGATCACACCCCGTGGGCAGGGTGCTCATCATGCGGCTTGTGGTGCGGTCAGTTGCATTGGTGAACCATTGGGGTATTGGGCACGGATGGCACGGGGGTTACGGCATCGGTGCAGTTGTGGACAATGGCGTGGTTGCTGCGGTACAGGGGGGGCTTGGCTCGTCTGTGAATGCCGATGGGCTGGTCAGCTTCGGTTGCATACGTGAGGTTTGCATATTTCCGGGGCGTCTGGGGGGTGCGGATGGTGGAGGAGGTAATGGACTGGCAGTATGCGCAGCGTAAGTTCGCCGACCCGGTGCCGTGGCGTAGGGGCGTGCCGGCTCTCCGGGGATGTAGATGTCGTCGAGTGGGCGGATCGTCTCCTTTATGGGTAAGGCGTCGATTCGGCATGGGTTGCGATGTCCGGGTCGGCTGCATGGTACTTTGTGTTGATGGCAGTGCAGGCTCCCTTAAGCGAGGTTGCTGCGGTAGGGGGTGGTGACGACTTCGGGGGTGCTGTTAAGGCACGCCTGCTTTGGGAAACTGAGGTTCTGCGGGTGGACGGGGTGCAGAACCTTTTATGCTGGGAGGGCCGGTCTATGTCTGCGGGCCTTCTTCCATAGGGGGTGGGGGGTGGTGGTAGCTCTTCGCGGGCTGGGCATGCCTCCTGTCGGTCTAGCAACAGTTTTCTGGGAATTGGTTTCCCTTATGGCTGGGTGGGCTGTGACTGGTCAGTGCACAGCCCCCGGTTAGGGGTGTGGGGCACTGATGTAGCGGGACCAGAGCTGGTAGTGGGCGTCCCATGTTGGCCTCGGCTTGGGGGGCAGCGTCTCGGCATATCTCTGCTGGCTTTAAGGGGCGGGTGGATGGGTGGCCCCTCCCCAGGGGGACGGGGGGACCTAAAACGGTGCAGGGTGCTGCGGACTGGAGGGACCCAGACGGATGCGGGGCATACAAATAGCTTCCGGGGGTTGGAGTGGGCATGGTATGCACATGGTCGATGCTTCTTGACAATAGGGGGACTATTCCTCAGGGGAGGCTTGGGGAAGCGTGGCTCTGCCTTGCCATAGGATTCCTACTATTCCAGGCTGGGAGGGCTGGGTAATTTCGTTGCGGTTCGGTGGGCGGGTCGGTGGCCACCTTACAGCAAGGGGAGGGGTATTGGGGGACTAGGCAGCGACAGCGGTTCCGGGCAGGCGACGGGCTGTTGCGGGTCATCCTAAAATAAAATTAGAATGGGTCTACAAGGGGAGGGAGTTGGCAGGTTTGCCGGGCTGGTCTTCTGCCCATTGTACCCTTGTGGTGGGGGGTGGCATTCAGGCTCGCTCGGCAGGCGAGGCTCCCGGTAGTCGGGTCCCGGGTGTGGGATGTGTCTGTAGTTCCGTGGTCAGCGGATGCGGCAGCGGTACATGGGGAGGGATGCTGGGGTAAGTGCGGTGGTGCAGAGGATGGGTGTCTGCGGGTTTGGGGCGGCGCGCGGCAGTTCGCAGCCGGTGTGTACGATTTTGGGGGCGACAATCAGGTGGGGTCATGGGGGGGGGGGTGGCGGCCAACAGCTACAAGCATGGGCGGATGGGGAAGGGGGGTGGCGGGCCGATTTTTCGGCGGGGGGGGCAAGCAATTGTTGGGGGCTAATCGGTTGCAGTTCAGTGCTCACTGGTTGAAATCAGTTGCGGGGACAAGGCCTCGGGTTGGTGGGCTGATGGTCGTCCCCTCGTGGGGGGTGGGGCGAGCGAGAATCGGTGGCCGGTGCGGACTCATGTGGTCCGGATCCGGCTGGGGTGTTGTTATGGTGGGGTGTGCGGTCGCCTTGCGGCCTCTCCGGATGCCTTTGCTGGGTCCTCTATGGGCTCGTGGACCCTGGCGGCAGGGAGCGGTTTCCATTGGTGGTAGTGTGACGTTAGGGATGGGGGGAGGACAGCGCGTGCTTGGAGGGTTTTCGATGGATCTGGCTGTACTGCGATACGGGTTGCCAGGTTGGTGGCGGGCTTCCTGTCGGGGCCGGTTGGCTGGCTTATCAAAAAAAAAAAAAAAAAGAAATGAACAAACAAAAAATAAATAAATAACTAAAAACCAAAAACAAAAAACCAAAAACAAAAACAAAGTAAATGCAGCGAATGCATGCCTGATGGCTGCACGGGGGGGGGGAGGGGGGGAACGGTCCCGTGACAGTGGTGGGTCTGTGCCCCCGGCTGTGCGTTACTCAGACGCGTGGGCGCGGGGAGTGCGGGTGCACGGTTGTACGAGGGACAGCGGGCACTTACTCCTTATGGGTGCCTTGCTTGCTAGCCCTGGCGGATTGTGTGAACTGTGTGTGTAGTTGGGGGGCTCGCCGGTCGCAGCTTGTGTGGAGGGGGGCGGCTTCGGGACATTAATGTCACCGGGGCTGGTAGAGGGATCCCGGAGGTCCGGGGTCCGGGGCTCGAGGCCGTACCGGGGTCGAGGGCGGGGTGCCCTCGACCTGACATTAATGTCCTCTGTGCCGGTGGCGGGATCCCGGAGGTCCGGGGTCTGGAGCCTTAGGCTATACTTGGGCTGGGGGCGGGGTGCCCCCGACCCGGATAACCCCTGGCTGACTTTTGCTAATTACATGGCGAGGTCGGGGAAAGGGGATTAGGAGATTGCCGTTGGCGGGACCGCGGCAGGAGCGGAGGCAGGGTCACCTTGCTATTAGCATGGCTGGTGAGGCATTGCTCCGCTGGTTGGATTGTTAAGAGGAGTATTCTTGGATTGTAATGTCCAGTATCTTATAAAGGTTAATAAAGCTGCGACCGGTTAATTCCCAAGAATGGTTGTCTGTGTGCATTTTGTGGGCAATGAGGGGGAACTAAATTGGGGGGGGGGGGAAGTGGGGTGGTTGGTTAGAGGAGTCCGGAGCACCATGTCCGAACTACCTCGGTTACAACAGTGTAAAAGACACAAAAATAGTTTGTCCACTATTGTATTCCTTACAGTCCCAACGGATAGCAACCATTCTTAAAAAAGAATGGCATTTGATCCAGGCGGTCCCGGGTTTTCAGGACACTCAATTCATGATCGCCCATAAACGTAACATTAATCTCCGTAATCTATTGGTTCCCTCTGCTTTTAGTGAGAAAAAACCTTTTTCAGTATACAAGGGACAATACCAGTGTGGCCACTGTTCTGTTTGTCTAAATGTGTTACCTATAAGGAAGGTTTTCACACATCCAGTGACACTGCGGACATTTCACATTGATGATTTTTCAAATTGTAATACTACACACGTCATTTACATTATACAATGTCCATGCAATCTCCTGTATGTTGGTAAGACTATAAGGAGCATTCGTGTGCGTATAGTCGAACATAAGAGCTGCATCAAGAGGCAATTGACAGATAAACCTCTGGTGCAACACTGGATAGATAAAGCACATAAAATATCAGATCTGAGATTTTGTGTTATTAAAAAAGTGAGATTGAATTGGAGGGGCGGAAACATCGAGAAGACCATTCTTCAGTTGGAACAGAAATACATTTTTGCTCTTAACACACTTACACCATATGGTCTGAATTCTGAACGGGATCTTTCCGTTTTCCTGTAAGACATTTTTTCTGTTTAACATTTTTTTTATATGATGATTTGTGTAGGGACTTTTAGCTCTCCTTTTACTCTCAAGGCGTATAGTTACCTCTTTATTCGTTTTTCTGTCCTGGTTATTTATTTATTTAATGACACACAAGGTTCATATGTGTTTGATAGATATAGATATGGTTTTATTAAGGAGTTTTACTTTTTGTTCATTTGTTGTTTTGACGGTCTCTCCTCGGTCTGTTTTTATTATTTTTTATTTGTCATTTTAGGAACTGCAAAATTTCCGGGGGTTTTTTCATATGTGTGGCAGAAATAATACTGACGACGTCAGTTCATTTGGGCCATACGACAGATTATTTTCATCATCATTTTCATAGTTCTACGGTTTATTCATTACCGGAGGTTGTTCTAATGTTTTCACTATAGGCTGCACACCTTCAGACACATGCACGGTGGTCACTCAACCCTTATGTTTTGTTTCTACTTGTTTTATTAACTTTTTTTGTTTTTTATTCATGGTATTGACATCATTTTCAATTACAGCACAGTACAATAGTTCATCATACTTGGCTAAAATTAAAAATATACATTAGTTACATTCCTTTCAGCCCGCGTCTGTTCGGGCCCTGGGCGCATGCGCTGGCATCTGGCTTATAAACCGCGACTCTACGGCTCACAAAGTTTACTGCCCTCCCGGTTATAGAAGTAGTGGCAGTTTTTGCACATGTAAGTTTGTTTTAACAAATTTTTTACTGTTTATTCAGTTATGGGTGTATTTTGTGCTTGATTCGGGTGATTTAATGACACCATTTGAGCTACAGATTCATCTTTTAAAGTCAGGCCGATGCGGTAGTCTATTTCTGATATGGTGATCTAACATATGTATGTTTTTCACATATTAGCCATTCATTATATGGTCTCCTCTTTTTCAACAGTGCATAGATTGATCTGCTTAGGTAATTTTGTGGAATTAGTTGTCCCATACATTTGACTTTTAAGATACTACCATAGGTTAGTGCGGATGTTTGCTTCAGCGGGACACTGCAATTGTGTTTACCTTTTGGCATGGTTACCTAGGTTTTAGATCGATTGCATGGCATGTTACTGTGATAGGCGATGGCCTAGTATGTAGCAGAGCTAGGTCTGAAAGCCCTTTTTCTCCTGCTTTAAAATGTTATTGCTGATTTTGGAAAATTACAGAATGCTGTTAGCTAGCTGTTAGAAAGAAATACTGTTCTATTCTAGTTTGATAACATGTTCTGTTCTCCTGGAGATAAGAGAATTAAATACTTTCTTACTGTTTATTGTTTAGATGTCTGATGTCTGTTTCAGTAGAATGCCGCGCCACTGTATCTTTGCTGATTGTGCACTGACCTCGTAATTAGGATGAAAATATAGCAGAGAAACTGAACAGTGTAAGAATATTTTGTCTAGCATTATGAAGATTGTTTAGTGTTTTGAGCCAGGGCTAGAGATACATCTTAGCCTTGCTATGTTTGGCCTCGCTTTGTTTTGCTTTTGTTAAGAATGCTTCTGATATGCCTTCCACTATCTTTGTGGCTCACTGACCTTGCAAGAGTAGCGAAATATGCTGTATACTTTAACAGAAGTATTATGTTTAGTGTTATGTCTAGTTGCTGACCCGTGGCTAGTAAGACCCAAGCAGGGGGAGCGAGTCCTGGGCCTGGTCAGAGATGTCTATTGGATGAGAGTAAGTGGGCCACTGTGGCCAATGAGGAGTTTTGCCTGTATTAGACTGGAGAAGAAAAGTATATAAACTGTCATTTTTCTGAGCTCTGGGCTCAGACCATTTTGAATGCTACTGCAATCTGAGTCTGTGCACATTAAACCGGCTTGAATCTTTGCCTGACTCCGGGTATTATTTATTGCATTCTTATCAGCTACTACATTACTATTCATCGGCCTGTTTTTCTTCCTTTTTTTCTTTTTTTAATCTGTATAATAAAGAGGCCATTACACACCAAAATGGATCAATAAAATACAGCGCATGCTGTGGAATCCATTTTTGCACGCATTTATCTGGACAAGTACTGTTTTCTTAATTAAACAAGAAGCCGGCAACCTCTCCTTTTGGCCCTATACATAAAGATGGTTCCTCTTTTGATTGACTCTCCTCTTTTGGTCAACGATTTTGAAACAGTTCCATGACGCCTAGTTTGTACGTTATACGGTGCCAGCTAATAATCTTGCTCACAATACGGCAGTTTTGGCAGTCCTTTTTTTTCCTCCTTTTGTTTGATTTTCACATTATTTTTACGCTTTCTCTCCTCTCTATAACACGATGGCCTGGTCTTTCTTTATATCAGGTTAATTTTGGGTTTAAAAAGTATTACATTAACCTTAATAAATTTTGATTTAAATTCCATGAGTAGTTCCTAATATTATCCTTTTTTTATTTGTTTTTACAGTCATGAAAATTTGTTTTACTGCCAGTGAAACATTTGTTTCATTGACGTATTCTTATCAAGTTTTCAAGGTAACAGCGTTTATCACTCCTGCTCCTAGACCTATTTTGGTGTCCTTCATGTGCGATCCTCATCTCTTTTGTATTTCTCCATATTGAATGCTTCTTTTACATTTCTTTTTTACTGCTTTTGATTTTACTGTAAATGTGACAATACCCTTCGTAATATGTTATTTATTTATTCATGTTTTTTATACACACATATCGGTTTTTAGTCAGTATCTGCATGTTAGTGGTTTTCATTGATTCTTTTTTTACATACATATTATATATATATTCTGCGTTTAGTTTTTTTAGAGGGAGCTTTTGTTTTAACTTAATTTAATGTATTTATTATTTATGCATTTTCGTTTCTATATTTTCATGGTATATTATTGACTGTTCTTTTTTATGGATTATGGACAGCATATTTGTTTTTTAATATATATTTTATTATTTATTATCGCGTTCTTTACTGTTTTAGTTTATTTAAGAGAGATGTTTTCACATATTTGTGTTTTATTCATTTTTTAACTGTTCATGATGTGTTTTTAGTATAAGGTGAGCCTACCCCTGAAGAAGAGTTGTTCGAAACACGGCCTCTGTCGGGTCTGGCCTCCCTTAATAATCACGGATCAATAAAGTATTGGTGAGAAATCATACCTGCCTACGATTTTGTACTGTGCATTGATTTTTGCGTGGCAGTGTGCTGTTTCTGGCAGGACAAGACATGTTCGAGGTCATGGTGCTGCTCTAGCTCCCATATCCCGTGGTGATCAGCTGAGACTACCCAAACGTTGGAGCGATATGGGCCAGAATAACTGACGGCTCTGCTTAGTCAGACCAGGAAGATTTCTAAGAGATTTTGCCCCTGGGATACCCGGATCTATATGTCAAGAATCGCAAGCCTGCTAAGTGCTGGAGTCAGCGTTGCCAGGAAAAGCTACTTCACCAACAGAATCTGGGGGTAGCGATGTGGGAGGGATCCGGGGAGGGAGCGCCTAGGGAAGAAACCCCTGAGGATAGTTCAGGGCTCAATGGTAGTGACCCAAGTACAATTGTCCCCTTCCCAAAGTGGGGGCTAGGGGAAGATCCAGGTAACTTCAGGAGGGCCCAGCAAGAGGATGAGTTTCTTAAACATGCCCAAAAGCAGTTTTGGAGGTGGATGGGGTTCCAGTAGGTAATGGACAGTCCCTTGTAAGAACCTTTCCCTATTTTGTGTTAAAGGGAGCTTTGTTATACAGATTGGCCGAGGGTGCTCTAGAGGGGGAAGAGATGGAACAAATGATAGTTCCCCGGCCCTGTTGTCAGCAGGTGTTATTGTTGGCCCATAGCCATCTATTAGGAGGACACTTAGAGGTGGAGATGTTTTAACCCGATTTTTCTGGCCTGTGTCCATAAAAAGGTGCAGTTATATTGCCAGTCATGCCCCACCTGCCAATTTCATAACCCTGCCAGAGTCCGACCTGCCCCTCTAGTGCTTATGCCTATCATTAAAACCCCATTTGAAAGAGTGGCCATGAACCAGTCAGTAATACCTTTGGATGAACCACCCAAGACAACAAGTATTTTTAAGTCACACTAGACTATGCTACCCCATACCTGGAAGCCATTGCTCTAAGGAATATGAATACTACTACAATTGTGAATGCTCTCTGGGAAGTATTCTTGTGGGTGAGAATACCCAATGAGATCCTCACAGATCAAGGAACATCCTTTGTATCCAAGGTAATGAAGCAAGTATGTGCCTTGGAGAAGGTCAAGATGATGTGAACATCAGCATATCACCCACAGATGGATGGCCTTGTTGAGCGATTTAATAAAACTGAAACAGATGTTTAAAATGTTTGTGCAGGAGGATGGGAAGAACTGGGACATTCTCTTACCCTATTTAATGTTTTCCATTAATGAGATACCTCAGAGTTCCACAGGCTTTTCACCTTTTATATTGCTCTTCGGAAGACCGCCAAGAGGCATATTAGATGTGGTAAGGGAAACCTGGGAAGATTACCTCGATGGCGGGAAAAGTAATGGAAGTGTTCCTGAAAGAGCGAATAGTGGACTTCCTTGAAACCAACAGGTTGCATGATCCGAGGCAACATGATTTTACCAAAGGGCAATCTTGCCAAACAAATCTGATTGAGTTCTTTGACTGGGTGACCAGAGAACTAGAGCAAGGGCATGTGATAGATGTGATTTACCTAGAGTTCAGCAAAGTCTTTGATACTGTTCCTCATAGGAGGCTTATCAATAAACTCAACAGCTTAGGGATGGGTCCCAAGGTGGTGAAATGGATCAGAAATTGATTGACGGACAGACGACAGAAGGTGACGGTAAACGGAACTCACTTGGATGAAAGGAAGGTAATTAGCGGTGTGCCCCAGGGTTCGTCCTGGGACCAGTACTGTTCAGTGTATTTGTGAGTGATATTGCTGAAGGACTGAATGGAAAAGTCTGTCTTTTTGCAGATGACATGAAAATTTGCAACAGAGTGGACTCCCCTGAGAGAGTGGATAACATGAGGAAAGATCTACAAAAGCTGGAAGAATGGTCTAATGCTTGGCATTTAAGATTTAATGTGAAGAAGTGCACTGTCATGCACTTGGGAAGCAGAAATCCAAGGGAATTGTATGTGAAAGGGTCAGAGGTTGATGTGCACGGACCAGGAGAAGGACCTCGGAGTGATTGTTTCTGAGGATCTCAAGGTGGCAAGACAGTGTGACAAGGCGGTGGAAAAAGCCAGAAGGATGCTGGGTTGCATACAGAGAGGAACTACCAGCAGAAAGGAAGAGGTACTAATGCCACTATACAAGCCATTGATGAGGACTCACTTGTAATATTGTGTTCAGTTTTGGAGACCATATCTCGTAAAGGACATAAAAAGACTGGAAACAGTTCGGAGGAAGGCGACCAAAATGATTTGGAGAAGACTTATGAGAAGAGACTTGAAGACCTAAATATGTACACCCTGGAGGAGAGGAGGGACAGGGGAGATATGATACAGACCTTTAAATAGAGTATTAATAAACACACAAACTTTTTTCAAAGATGGGAAAGCTGTAAAACTAGAGGGCATAACATGAAGCTGCAAGGGGGTAAACTGAAAGGCAATGTCAGGAAATACTTTTTCACTGAAAGGATTGTGGATGCTTGGAATGCCCTCCCGATGAAAGTGGTGGGAGCAAATACAGTGACAGAATTCAAAATAGCATGGGCAGACACAGTGGATCCCATTATAACAACAGGATTAAAATAAAAATAAACATAACTATCTCTTATATCTCAGTAAATAGGGTGACCTAAACGGAGCGATGGGTACACCCCTAAACAAAGGCATGGGGAGGGATGACCTGCAGGGAGCGGCAGGTGCACCTACTCTTGCCACTTTGCTGGGCAGACTAGATGGACAATACTAGTCTTTATCTGCCGTCATATGGGCGTAATTTGGTGCTGGGCGTAATTACGCATCATGCTGGGCGTAATTTGGTGAAGTACGTTATGCAAATGCAAGACTGGTTGAGGAAAACTGGAGAGGTGGTCAAACTTAGTCTGGGAAAAAGCCCAGGCCAAGCAGACCAAAGGCTACAATCGGGCAGCCATGCACCGCATCTTCCAACCGAGAGATAGAGTTTTATTCTTGCTGCCCTCATCCGAGAGCAAGTTACTCTGTAAAAGGCAGGAGCCTCATGAGGTGGAAGAGAAAGTGGGGGCTGTTAACTACAAGATTGCCCAGCCAGATAAAAGAAAGAAGCCAAAATTTACCATACTAACCTATTGAAAAAGTGGCCCCAGCGATGGCTGTGGTGGTACAGGGAGATGATTTTGGGCAGGAAATTTCTGCTCCATCAAATCCAAGGCAAGTCCCGATTGGAGAACAGCTCTCTGCTGCTCAAAGAAAAGATCTAGAAGGTTTGGTCCACCAGAAACTAAAGGTGTTCTCCACCCACCTGGGATGAACCCATCTCATTTGTCATGATATCGTTATTGACCCTGGGGGGTTATCCAGCAACAACCCCATCAGATTCCGAAGATCCAACAACAGGCCGACACCAAGGAGCTGGAAGAGATGCTTAACCTGGGAGTTATGGAAGAGTCTATGAGTGACTGGTCATCCCCCATCTTCTTGGTTCCTAAACCCGATGGAACCCAGATTCTGCATTGACTTCCAGAGGGTCAACGCAGCTTCTAAACTGGAAGTGTATCCCATGCCTAGAGTAGATGAGCTAATCGAGCGACTCAGTGGAGCATGCTTTATATAAACTTTGGATCTGAATAAGGGATACTGGCAGGTGTCTTTGACTTCAGCTGCCAAGGAGAAGACTGCTTTTTTGACACTGCAAGATTTGTTCCAGTTTACAGTGCTGGAGTGGAAGAGTAGCCTAATGATTATAGCACTGGCCTGGGAACCAAAAGATGAGGGCTCAGTTCCCACTAGCACTCCTTGTGGCCTTGGACAAGTCACTTAACCCTCCATTGCCTCAGAAAAATCCTAGTTATCAATGCCCCTGTTTAATGTACTTTACCAATTTTAAATTACAATGTAAACCACTTTGATTGAAATGATAAAGTGGTATTAAAAAAACCCTGTTAAATAAATAAATAAATACACAAGGCTCTTGCCACATTTCACTGCCTAGTTGACCGCCTACTGAGACCATACAAGGAGTATGCAGCTGCATACTTTGACAACATCATCATCTAGAGCAGACTGGCCACCCATCTAACCCAAATATAAGCAGTGTTGACCAGTCTGCAGAAGGCCAGGTTTCCAGCCAACCCCAGGGAGTGCTTTCTGGGAAGCAGGGATGTTCAATACCTGGGTTATTAATCAGGAATTGGCAGATACGACTTCCACTATGGTAGGTGGATGCCATTGCCCAGGTCCCCACCCCAAATCAAAGAAAGAGGTTCATGCCTTCCTTGGATTGATTGGCTATTACCGCCAGTTCATCCCTAATTTTGCAGAGGTGGCAAGGCGTTAACCAGTCTCCTCTGGAAGAGAGCTCCCGAATGGATTCAGTGGTCACCAGACCTGGACCTGCCCTTCCAGCATCTCAAGGAGGCCATGTGCTCTGAACTCGTCCTGATTAGCCTGATTTCTCTGTACTGTTTATTGTGTAAACGGATTCCTCGGAGGTGGGCCTAGAAGCCGTTCTGGCTCAGGAAGTCAGGGATGATGAACATCCCCTTTCCACCGCGTGCCACACTACCACAAGGATACTAGTCATTGTTGCTTCATCTTCACACATGTTTTTTTGCTACGTTTAGTATTTGTAGCAATTGCTCATTTTAACTCATTGTCTCCTTCCAAAATACATCCTTAGTGAATATTTTTAAAATTATTTTTAAAATTTATTTTATGATTCATTGTAACATGCATAGCCAGTATAAGGGCCCATACCTCCCTCCTTCCTGCTCCAATCATTCCCCTTCCATTTATCTCCCCTCTCTCCCATAAAAAACATCCATACACACACCAAGTAGACAAAGAACAGTTGATAACAGCTTTATTTTATATCAGGGTACATAACAGAAAAACAGATCAACCCAAGCCAACACAAAGATTCATTGAACAACTCACAATCTTTTGTCCAGAGCTACGGTACACTGACACAAAATGCTACTAGCTAGGCGGTTCTCGCATTCATTCCCCATCCTTTGCCTCTGCTGCCATCTTAACCATATTATTAACTAAGGACCAGTACTCCGGAGTGAAGATTCCATTGACCAGGTTTAACTGGTTATCTTCATCAGCAAATTATTAAGACTTACGAATAGATAAACTAATGCCTTGCAGTTCATCTTGAGGTGAATATTAAACAAAGTCCCTTAATCTTATTATAATTGTATTGGTTCAAGATCCCTATTCCCCTGACTGTAGACTAGCAGTGAGATGGGGGCTATCCAATGTCATATGTATGATTTTCTCCCAGTTGTTGAGAGGTCTTACTTGTGCATGAGATGCAAAGAGCTCTTTGCTCTCAGGGAATGAGTCCAATCTCTGGAGGCTAGAGTAGCAGACTTGGAGGAGCTGAGGCAGACAGAGAGGTATATATATAAGACCTACAGGTACAAAGTAAAGAAGTCCCACCTCCAAGCTGGCAGCTTTTCTGTTGCCATGGATAAGTGAGATCATGTGAAAAGAGAGCATTAGCTTGGTGTAGCAGGACCTGTTCTCCAAGTGATGGAATGCCCTCTTGCACCAAGGAGCTGTCATCAGGGCAATGTGCCAATGAGGGAAAAGTTAGGATGACTGTTATTGTTGGCAATTAAATCATCAGGCATGTAGATAGCTGGTTGGCTGGCAGATGTGAGGATCACCTGGCTACCTGCTCGCCTGCTCCCTGGTGCAAAGGTAGTTGATCTCATGCGTTGCCTAAATAAGGATTTAGACAGTGTTTGGGAGGGAGCCTGCTGTCTTAGTACATGTTGATACCAATGACATAAGAAAGTGTGGAAGGGGAAGTTCTGGAAGCCAAATTTAGGCTTTTAGGTAGAAAATGGAAATCCAGAATTTCCAGGGTAGCATTCTTAGAAATGCCTCCTGTTCTATGCACAGGATCCAAGAGGCAGGCAGAGCTCCAGAGTCTCAATGCGTGGATGAGATGATGGTGCAATGAAGACAGTTTGGGATTTGTTAGGAAGTGGGCAACATTCTGGGGAAAGCAGGAGGGGCGGGGGACTTTACCAAAAGGATGGACTCCACATTAACCAGGGTGGAACCAGACTGCTGGCATTAAAAAGAAGATAGAGCAGCTTCTAGATAAGAAAATAAAGGAAAGCTGACAGTTGCCCAAGAACACATGGTTCAGAATGATGTATTCTTGAAGGATTCTAGCAAAATAGGGAAGATAGGTATGCAACGCAGAAGACTTTAATTCAAGAGCTGACAGAGTTGAAAGATTCCCAATTACCCCTATCAAACTGGTAACAAAATTGTTAAATGAACAAAATACCGCCTCTGAAATGCTTGTTTGCAAATGTTAGAAGTCTGAAAAATAAAATGAGAGAGCTAGAATAGATAGCATAGCATTAAATGAAAGGTTAGATATAATTGGCATCTCAGAGACCTGGAGGGAGGACAACCAATGGGATAATGTGATACCTGGGTACAAATTATATCGCAATGATAGAGTAGATGTAATTGGTGGAGAGGTTGTGCTATATTTTAGAGAAGGCACTGAGTCAAACAGGATAAAAGTATTGCAGGAAATAAAATACACTGTAGAATCTCTATGGAAAGAAATGGAAGTGACGATGTACTACTGTCCAAATGGAAGGAAGGAACAAAAGGAGCAAGATGTCCCAATAATGGTGGGTTTGAAAGAGCTTTATTGTAGAATACACTGATAGCTTCAGGGGGTATAAGCCTCAAATAAACACATACAGAACAATAAAAACAAATAATGGCATAAAAACAACAAAAAATAATAAATAAATCTATAACAATTAAATATACATAAAGTATGGGAGTCATTCTGTTATGCAAATAGCGGAATGGACGTCCCATTGGGATGTTCATCCATGCTATTTGCCCCCCTGCCGGCCCTGGCAAAAGCCTCCTAGTATGAACAGCTGGTTTGTATGTGGAGGCCTAGATGGGGGCAGGAGGGAGTGTTCTGGAGGCACAGTGAGGGCAAGGCATGGGCAGGCCGCGACCCCGGATGAAGAGAGCCAATTCAGAAGTCCGGATTCAAATCTAGATGGCAGACTTATTCCACCTCGAAGCTAGAATAAATCCCTTGGACATTGTGGGATCCCTGAGCCAGGTCGCTGGAAGCAGGTGAGGGGGTGCAGGGGGTTCCCCGCAGCCCAGTCCTGGCCATGGAAGGGCAGATTGGGGGTTGGGCTGCAGGGAAAAAGGGTTGTTTTCCACAACAGGGGATCGCAGCTCCTGAATGAAGCTGTGGTGCCATGGCAATGGGACGCCATGGCACTGCGGCTCCATTCAGGAGCCTGACTGAGGTAGCCGGGCATGTGGCTGGGCGTGCAGGCCAATCAGAATTGGGGCCCGGCCTGCAAGCACGTCAAGCCCCTGCGGGTTCAGAATTGGGTCTATCTCTGTGTGCCCCGCTTCTGATCGGCCGCACAGGGGGCTGGACAGCCCAAATGGAATAGGCCTCTATGTATATAAATAGATTATAAAAACATATACTAAAATAGTGAAATTAAAATAATATATTAATATGCCCTTAGGAGTAATAACAAAATGTATCACCAACAAATGTGAGGAAAGACTGTCTTGGTAGAAACAAATGCCAAGAATTTGTGTGTGAAACATATTATGCAACTGAGTAAGAGCGTCAAGAAAAACAGGCACTAAACAATAGAGGGATGGGGAGGAAGAGGAATGCATATTCCAAATGGGAAAACTCACTCGCATGTGAGCTGGTGTCTGTGAAACATATTATGCAAATAAGTAGGAAGTCAAAAAAACAGCCACTGAAAAGTAGAGGGATGAAGAGGAAGAGTAATGCTTATTTCTAATGGGAAAGTTTACTTGTGTTGCTGTTCAAACAAAAGATATGCCGCGTCTAGCAGTCCTGTAGTATAGCATAGTTACTCACCTGTAACAGGTGTTCTCCAGGGACAGCAGGAATCAGTCCTCACATATGGGTGATGTCGGCGCCGATGGAGTCCTTGTAAAGAGCAAATCCCCAGCTTTCACAGAAAGCCTTTGGGAGTTGCCATCACGCATGCGCAGTCCCCTTCCTACCCAAGGGTGCCATCTTGCTCGGTCAAATGACATAGCCAAAAAGATGGCAAAAAACCCCAAAATATAATAATAATAGGAGGGAGGGTCATGAGGACTGATTCCTGCTGTCCCCGGAGAACACCTGTTATAGGTGAGTAACTACGCTTTCTCCGGGAACAAGCAGGGAGTCAGGCCTCACATATGGGACTCCCCAGCTATAGGCTACCGAGAACCCTTAGCTAAAAAAGCTCCCTCTACGAGAGCCGCAAGCAGTCGCAATAGAAATCCAAACTAAGGGAATAGCACTCCGATAGCCTGAACACAGAAAGGTCGGAGGGCAGGAGTTGCCTAGACCTTGAAAAGGTTACGGAGTACAGCCTGGCTGAAGGCACTGTCCTGTCAGGACTCCCTATCCAGACAATAATGGGTTGCGAAAGTCTGACTCGAAGACCAGGTGGCGGCCCAGCAGATGTCTGCCAAAGGAACAGAGTGCAAATGAGCCACTGATGCTGCCATGGCCCTGACCCTATGGGCCGTAACACGATCCTCCATCGGAAGCTTGGCTGCCTTGTATGCCCAGCCAATACAGTCTGCTACCCAGGTGGACAGCGTACGCTTTGATACCGCTACTCCCAGCTTACTGGAGTAGTAAGATACGAAAAGCTGAGAAGCCTTCCGATGCACTTGCGTACGTTAGATATAGAAGGCCAACACCCTCTTACAGTCCAGGGTATGCAGGACCGAATCTGCCTGATTGACATGTGGCCTGGGAAAAAAGGTAGGCAGAACCACCTCCTGGTTGAGGGGGAATGAGGAGACCACTTTCAGAAGGAACTTGGGGTGCGTGCGAAGCACCACCCAGTTCCTACAGAACCTGGTGTAAGGCCTTTCCGACACTAGGGCCTGGAGCTCACTCACTCTCTGAATGCCACCAAGAAAAACACTTTCCAAGAGAGATAGCATAAATGGCAGGTAGCCATCAGTTCAAAGGTGGCCTAGTAAGCTGCCCTAACACCACATTCAGACCCCACTTGGTCATCAGGGGCCGTACCGGGGGTTTCAAGAGAAGTAAGTCTCTCAGAAACTGAGAGACCAAGGGGTGGGCGGAGAGAGGCTTCTCATCCACCGGAAAGTGGTTTGCTGCAAGGGCACGGAGATGCACCCTGACAGAGTTGGACTTGAGGCCCAAATCAGAGAAGTGGAGAAGGTATTGCATAACCACTCCTACCGGGCAAGAGAAAGAGTCCACCTCCTGCTCCTCGCACCATGACGCAAATCTGCGCACTTCAAGGCATAAGTCCGTCTAGTCGACGGCCTCCACGAGGCCAGCAAGACCTCTTCAATATTCTTTGGAAGGAGGAGCGGAGCGAGAATTACCCTTTCAGCAGCCACGCCATCAAGTTGAGGGAGCTGAGATTGGATTTCAGGAGAGAACCCCCTGAGATAGGAGGCATGGGGAGGATCCCAAGGGAATGGGAGCCTCCACCACTAGCTGCAGAAGAAGCGGAAACCAGGGTTGCCTGGGCCACCGTGGGGCGTTAAGAATGATCGAGGCTCTGTCCTGGAGAATTTTGAACAGCATCTTGGCCACCAGAGGTGTTGGGGGGAACGCATACAGAAGGTCCCCGGACCATGATATCAGAAACACATCTGCGGTCACCTGTGCGGGTGGGGCTGCCTGGAGCAGAAACGGGGCAACTGGTGATTGTCCAGACTTGCAAATAGGTACATCACTGGCTGCCCCCAGGTCCAGAAAAGCCAATTGGCTACCCTGCGGTCTAGCTGCCATTCGTGCGGTTGAAGAATCCTGCTGAGCTTGTTGGCTAGCCAGTTGTCCTGGCCCGGCAGGTAGACTGCTCGGAGACGAATGCTATGCCAGGCTGCGAAGGAGCACAGGTCCAGGGTTTCCTGACATAGGGGACGGGACCCCGTACCACCCTGTTTGTTCAAATAGAACATGGCCACCTGGTTGTCTGTCTGCACCAAGACAGGTTCGTGGGCCAGGAGCTGCCTGAAAACTTCTAAGGCTAGGCATATGGCATGGAGTTCCAAGAAATTGATTTGTTGGGTCCTCTCGCTCAGGGACCACACACCCTGGGTACAGAAACCCTGGCAATGCGCTCCCCAGCCCAGCAGGGATGCATCTGTGCTAAGGATCCTTGTGTACAGAGGAGCCTGGAAAGGCATTCCCGCCTCCAAGTGCTGCAGTTGGAGCCACCAGGCCAGGGACCATACCAGATGCCTGGACACTTTGACCCTGTCCTGGAGGTGCCCCATGGCCTGAGACCACTGGTCTCTGAGACACCATTGAGTGGTCCGCATGTGGAGGCGGGCATCCGGGGTCACATGGACTGTGGAAGCCATGTGGCCGAGGGGGCGCAGGAAGTGCCTTGCGGATACTACAGACCTGCGACTCACATGTCCTGCCAGAGCCAGAAGCCTGCTTGCCCTGTCTGCAGGCAGATAGGCCTTTTCTTGAAGGGTGTAGATTCTGGCCCCAATGAACTCCAGCTGTTGAGTCGGAGTGAGGCTGGACTTTGGGTAGCTGATTACGAACCCTAGGTGTTGCAGCGCCTGGATGGTGCGTGTTGTGGACTGGTGGACCTCGAAGGCTGATGTGCATCTGATGAGCCAGTCGTCAAAATAGGGGAAGACAAAGACCCCTTGGAGCCTAAGAAAGGCGGAAATCACTGCCAAGCACTTTGTGAACACCCTGGGGGCCGAGGCCAGGCCAAAGGGGAGTACCCTCTACTGGTAGTGATTGCCTCCCACCACAAAGCGCAGATACTGCCTATGGCTTCGGTGTATTAGGATGTGTGTATACACATCCTTTAGGTCTAAGGAGCATAGCCAGTCTCCCTGGCGGAGGTAAGGCAGTAATATTCCAAGGGAGAGCATCTTGAACTTCTCCCCTACCAGGAATTTTGGCACCAGAAAGTACCTGGAGTAGAAGCTCCTGCCCTGCAGGTGGTGGGGTACCGGTTCTACCGCCTGATCCTCGAGAAGACCCGCCAACTCCTTCAGAAGAAGGTCCCAGTGAAGGGGAGACCTGAGGGGCTCTCCCGGGAAGTAATGAGAAGGCACCTGAGCTAGGTGAAGAAGATAGCCCTCCCGGACCACCTGTAAGGCCCAGGCATCAGTGGTAATGGCTGTCCACCTGTGGGCATACAAAGCAAGCCGGCCTCCTGTGATCTACCTGGGTCCTGTGGGAAGAGGGGCCATGCTGCAGGTATCAAAAGCCACTGCCAGGCTGTGCTGGAGTGGTGCCTGGGGTTTGGGGGCTTTCTGCTTATGCGGGCCATGTCCCTGTCCCTCGGCCTGTTGCCCCTGTTGGGGAGCCAAGGAGGACTGAAAATGGGGGTAGCTTCGGTAAACAGCACCCTTCCTCGGGTAAAAGGGCTTTTTACCCAAGCCTGAGAAGGGGCAGAGGTCTTCTTGGAGAGCCGTGTCCTCATCATGTACTTGGTCTCCTGCTCTGCGGCCTTGTCAGTCATGGGTTTGCCAAAGAGATTCTCCCCTTGGCATGGGACATCGACCGACTTGTCCTGAACCCATTGCTCGAGGTCCGACGACTGCAGCCATGCCTGGCGGCGTGCAACAATGCCAGCCGCAGCTACTCAGGCCGTCGACTCGAACCCGTCATAAGCTGCCTGAGACATAAACTTCAAGCACTCATGGATGGCTTTGGATAGGACCCTGAAGTGCGGCAAAGGTTCCTCAGAGAGACCAGCCAAGAACCAGGCGAGTTCCTTCACCAGATCTCTCATGTACATGCCCATGTACAGCTGGTATGCCTGGATCCGACAAGTCAGCATTGAACCCTGGAAGCACTTCCTGCCGAGGGAATCCAAGTTGCGGTCCTCCCTGCTGGGAGGCACCAAGGAGTGCGTCTTCTGGCTCTTCAGCCTGCGCATGGCCGATTCCACAACCATGGAGTTGTGTGGCTGCTGTGACTTTTGAAACCCAGGGCTCCGGTGGACTCAATACATTGAGTCGAGCCATTTGCTGATCACTGGCACCGATGCCGGTGTCTCCCACATGCAGAGCATCAGTCGTTCCAGGATCGGAGGCACGGGTACAGTAAGGGCCTCCCATGGGGGAGCCTCATACTGGAGGATCTCGAGCTTGTCGGCTCGAGGATCTTCCTCAGACTCCATGGGGAACACCAAAGCCTTGGACATATCCCGCACGAAGCCCAACAACCTCATGTCCTCCGGAGGGGACATTCTCCGAGGCTCGGATACCGGGGAATCGGAAAGGACATCCCTATGCTGGCAGGTATCCGGGGATTCCTCGTCTTCGGTTTCCCATGCCGACGCCTCCGAGAAGGTATCAAGGGGCTCGTCAGGCAACGAGGGCCCCGGCGCTGACCGCCCCGACGCTGGCAGGCTCGGTGGTGACGACCTTGGTCCCAAACGGGAGGCCGGGTGAGACCTCGGCCGAGGATTGACTTGAGCCCGAAAGGCTTCGAGGATCGGCTTGGCCTCCGGGGTCGACTTCGACATCGAGGAATCTTTGCCAGGTGCTCCTTCTCTGAAGATCCCGGCTGGCGCTCGGGGCTCTGCGACAGGCCCCGGGAGGAGCCGGGTCGCTTGGAGCCATCCAGAGAGGCTGCCTTCAAGGATTTCTTCTTCCTCTTGTACTCCCTCGAGGGAGACCCCCTTTCCAAGGAACCCCCCGAGAGGTGGAGGCCTCGGATGAGGTCCGGGCTCTCTGAGGCAAGGACTCAGAAAAAATCCTATCATGCTGCTGCTGGCGGCTCTTTAGGGCCTTAGAGGACATTTTCCTACACGGGCCACAGACCGTCGGGTCACGGTTGGGCCCGAGGCACCGGAGACAGCAGTCGTGCGTATCGGTGAGGGACATAAGTTTCACACACCGATCGCATTTCTTAAACACGCTGGCAGCCATTGGGGGGAAAGGGCCCCTGCAAGGTCAAAGACCCGGGCTGCCAGTGAAAGAGAAAAAAGGTGTGAACGCCGCCAGTCACAATGTACAAAAACCAAAAAGAGAGACAGACTCGATACCGGCGTACTGAGCCGAAGGCGGGAAGAGGTACCGGTGTCGACCAGTTGAAAAAGCAAGAGAAAAATCAAATTTTTTTCGGGGACACAGGGATTACCTCAGAAGGGCTCTGCAGAAAAAAGGAGACTGAGCAAGATAGCACCCTTCGGCGGGAAGGGGGTAGAGAAGCTCAGCTCATTTAAAACTGAAAACGTTTGTGCCAAAAATGGGTCAGAGTACAATGAGCATGTCAAGAAGAAAGTACCAGGTTTTGAAATCATATGTGGAACATATAATGGAGTGCCACAATATAAGCCCTAAACTGAAAATATTCAGCTGGTATAGTTTCAAAAATAGAAGCATCAACTGCTAAACTAACTCACTCAATAAGTCAAAAAAGATCATAGACTTGATGTCCCACATAGCGTCCACTGCAGTGAAATACCAAAAATAAAAACTTTATATTTCAATGTGTGCTAAGGTATGGGTATTTCTGAGAATTGATGAGCAGTATGTGTGAGTGCATATAGATGATAAACAGGGAGGGTGCTTCAAAAAATCCCAAATCTAAAAAGCAGTAAAATGACACGAAGGGAATGAAAAAAGCGTGTGCAAGATTTAGAACTAATTGCAAATTAAAGCCATGAGTACGGTATTAAAAACATATTGTGTGATAAACTTACCAATGCAGGAAATATGATCCTAAAAAGAATTACATGCCGCTAGGAGTTGATGTCGGTAGCCAACAATAGGGACGTGCTGGTAGTAGAGAAATACGTAGTGGGTGCTACTTAGACTAAATCTGTCTAGCAAGGTCTTCCCCAGCTAAGCAGTGAGGCGCAGATCCTGCTGCAGGTCTTGTTGATCATACCAGGGCTCATCTTCCTTGATCTTGAACCACTCTACTATGCTGTCGGTCCACACACTTGCCCAGGCCGGGAACAAAAAGTCGCTCACCCCCCCCCCCCCCCAAAAAACAACAACACCCGCAGCTGACAGCCATTTCGAATCCAGCTCTTAAAAAAGCTGCTACATCACTCCACCCACTAGGACCTGGCCATTTCCAAACAAATAAATAAGCTAGAAAGGTATCTGAAACTGACAAGATTTATGTTAGATAGTGGAACTAAAAAAGATATGTTAATAAAATTAGTCAAACAAGAGTGGTAGTAAAAAATGTTGTTAAGTGTCGTTATTATGTAAAAAAAAACATAAAATGATCCCCAACATATAAAGGTAAACAATTAAAAGTAAATAAAAGCTAAATATTTCAATATGTGTGATCGTAGAAAACAACTCAAATCAATAGAGGATGGGCTGCCTTAGATGAAAAGTATAATATATACTGAATGGGGAAGGCAATCATGGAGACACAATAAAAATGAATGTATAAATCATGGATCTACTCACTATAGTGGTCATGTAAGTGCAATGAGCACCAGCGAGAAACTTAACAATCCAATTGGATGCTAACAGAATGAGGCATCATGCTGAACATGCCGGTAAACAATTAAAATAAAATAAAAATAAAAAAGAGGAAGACTTAAAAACAATCATGATCGCTAAGAACAATTAAAAATAAAGAAAAAGCATAAAAATGAAAGGGCTAATTGAACAATAGAGGGTCATAAAAATTAATAAAAAGGAGTATATAAATGACACTGATAAAAACATATGTTAAAAATAAAAATAAAAACAATCATAAGGATAAAACAAGGCAAAAAGGTATGACTGGTGTGTAAGCCAATATGTGAAACCTGAAATAAAGAGGTAAAATGGGAAATAAAACAATAAAAACAGCAAAAGCTATGGTAAGACAGAAAAAATTAAAATAATTATTACAAAAAATTATTAAAAAATGGGTTGCCATGGGTCAAGATAACATGCTGTGGAGGAGATAATCCGAAAAAAAATCTAAATTATAACTGGTTAAAAACAGAAAAAAGGGGAACAATAATGATGCCAAGGGAACCTGGGGGGTGGGGGGGGGGGGAGAGGTGGGAGGGGGAAGAAGAATACTACAGAAAGACAGACTTAGGGGCATGTTTACTAAACCTTCTTAATGTGCACTCTGTGACATTATCGTGCAATAAGGTACCTTAGCGCACGATAATGGCGCTTTATTAGGTGCTCAGGTACCTTAGCGCGCGTTAACGCACGCAGCGGCGCAAATGAGCGCCGAAGGCGGGGAAAGGCTCCCGGAGGGCGGAGGAAGGCTCCCCAGGGGCGGAGAGAAGGGGTCAATGGGTGGAGAGTGGAAGGGGAGAGGCTCCCCGCACACTAACGATGTGAATTCCGAGGCTCAAAACTAACGCCAGTGAAACCCTGGCGTTAGAGATGATTTAAAGGGAAGAGAAACATTTCTGTCAGCAATGTACAGCAAAACCAGGGAAACCTACAAAAAAGTGATAAGTGTGATACATGTGCACGGAACAAAAGGGCAAATAAACAGTGAAAATGACCCCAACAAAATATAAAGAAAACATAACCAAGCTGGACAATAGTGATATTAATGGAAAACATCAAAAAACACTCCCAAGAAAGCTCCAAAAAAAAGATATGAATATTGGAAGGGTCTACGCTCCATCCCCATACAAGGCGAATGATCCCACAGTGAAATAGCGCTGATCAGGGTTTCCCTCTCCATTGGACAGGTCTCCTATGGCGTGCACATGTTCCACAACAGCAGGGCGGGCATGTCGGAATGGGCAACTGGACAGATGCTGGGAAAGGGGACACAGAGGGCTGCAGACGGAACATGCTGTGCTGCAGCTGGGCCACAGTGTGGACTAGGGTGATGCCTAGGTGGCCCATAGGAATGCTGAAACAGTAGAGCAGCCAGACAGCAACTGATGAGGGCCCAGCATGGGCATGAGTGTGCTTCCCACAGTGTCACAGGGGATAGTACCCAGTAGGGACCCCCAAGGGCACAGAACAGTGGCAGGCAGTGCTGGGGGGAAGCGTGGACATCTATGCAGGCACCCCTACCCCAGAACCCACACCATAGGCAGCTGCCTACCCGCACACTGGATGGCCTGAGACTGCGCTCCACCAGCACCACCAGCAGAAGGGCATGTCAGCAGGGTGGCAGAGGAGCACTGGTGGTGGAGGGGGCAATGGCAGCTGCCCAGAGCAGACCGTGGCCTAGCCCTTTGTAGGTGGGTGCCATGCACTGCAACAGACAGGCCCTGTCTGATGAACAGTCATGGTATCCCCAGGGAATGTACTGTCTCTGTAGCAACACGGTGCTGCAGTGCACACAGCCAGTGTGTTCAGAAGCAGAAGGTCACAGGTTCAGATCCCAGCTGTGGTTCCTGCCAACTCAGCCCCCATATTTTACCCACTACTAAAACGTGCTAATACAGACAGAACCTTTATTGCAGATGATGTAAACATGCCCAAAACACCTACATTTTACCCTACAGAGCACAGACACCATAAACAGGTGCATTACTTAGAGCAGGGTCTCCCAAATGCAGTCCTGGAGGGCCAAACACCATTCAGGTTCCATGCTGCCTCTAATAAAGATGCCTGTGCTGCATTTCTATGCGCCGCCCCCATGGTATGCAGATGTATCTCATGCATATTCATGAGGGACAGCATGAAAACCCGAACAGTGTTTGGCACACCAGGACTGGAGTTGGGAACCTCTGCCGTAAAGCAGCAGCCAACAGGGGCAGACACACCCGCACCCACAGGCTCCATTAGCCAATGCCTCCTGGAGAGGCAGGACATTGGGCCCTGCGTGCATCTCCCAATACTAGCACTTGCATACCTTAGCAATGCCACCCTAAACCTGGGAATACGGTACACAGCTATCAAAAGGTTGCTATGATTACTGGCAGATAGCAATTCCTAAGTTAAGCACAATTTGCTGATGGAGCTGCATCATAGCAACCTTTCTGATGTCTGTGGAGTGTGCTTCAGGTCTGGTGTCTGACAGTGTTTACCACCCTGGGGAGTGACCCCAACAGTATTGCGTACCATATCCATGCCTGCACTGTGCCCAGGACTGGTGTGGTGGCCAGGGCTGCCAAACACCTCTATAGTAGCACAATGCAGGCATAGGTGTGGGAGTGTGTGTCTGTCTATCCAGTGTGTGGTGGCTGCAAACACCCTCCACAGCCCACACTGCTAGCACTGTTGCCAGTATTTGCCTGCCAATGTGCATAATGAGGAGCAAGGTACCATGGGTATAGCCTGGACAGGGTGGCCTGGCCAGCATGCATCTGCACAGGGCATAGGGCAATGGCTGGGACATTGTAGTGCCCGGCCACCACCTGCACAGAAAGGATGGCCACAGCATGTCCTGCTGGGAGATCACTCTCACCCTGACTGTGCAGTGACCACGGCATGGCTAGGTTCCCCCATAGTGCTATATTGCATTTCTCTCATGTGATATTTATGGGTTCCCTTTTGGGCCCAGTCACTGACTTATCTGCTTGGTGTGTATGCTGACATCCCAGATCTGGGTGCATGCATCTCCACCTGGAACATGCACTATGGACTAGCTAGCAGACTGTCTGCAGCTGGCATGTGTTTTGCTGGAACACCTTGCAGAGTGCAGCGGCTGAAGGCTTGCTGCAGGAGAATATCAAATAGTGGTGGGGTGCAGTGTAGCATTTCAAGGCCTAATGTCTGTCTGCTATTGCTTTATGGATGTGTACAGAGCTGCATTGACTGCCCTATAGGGTGTCTGTTCCCTAGCAGGACTGGGGTTGATGGTCCCCTCTACTGCCACCTTTGCAGGGGGGTAGAATGTGGATCTGTTGGTGGGAGACCCTGTTTGCCACCCTCAGACCCGGATGGTGGGGTGGTGGTACATAATCCTCCTATGGGTCCATGAGGGCTAAACCTGACTGAGAAATACAGGTGTATCCAAGGTGTGTCTGCAGAAACTACCTATCTCACACACTAGCACTGCTGGGGACCTGCAGCATGGCCTATTTCTGCCATGGAAGGTGCTGTGGACCTGGTGATGGGCGCCCCACCGCACCCTCAGGGTGAGCACAGTACCCGCACAATGTGACGGTGTGTAGCTACTCTGTGCCAGTAACACACACGGTCAGTTCCCCCTACCAGGCCGAGATGCTGTGGGGGTGCATACCCCATCTTGTGATCAGATGTAGACTGCTGATTTGCATGTGCAGTGCATCATGGGTATGGGTGGGTTAACCCTATCCTGGTGACCACAGCAGACTGTTTGTGTGGTGACGTGCAGTCCTTCTGCAGCCAGCCAAGGGTTTGTTAGCAGCTATGGCGCTGTAGCCCACTGGTTACTTCACTGCCTGTGGTGCCAGAAGTCATGGGTTCAAACCCACAGTGGGGTTATTTGATAGGGCTGTCCAAAGCATTGTCTATTTGTAATGTACATTAGTGCTGCCAGCAAAAACACCCTCAGAGTACTGTAACCATAAGGTGCCTCAGAAGGCAGTGCCTTCTGAGGCACCTTATGGTTACAGTCCTTATAAGGTGTCCTATGGAGCGCCTTATAGGGTGCCCTATAGGGGACATTATAGGGTGCCGTGGTGGAGAGTGCACTTTATAATGTGCCCTATGGAGTGCCTTATAGGGTGCTTTATGCGGCACCTTAGGTTATGGCACGTGAGGGTGTGTTTGCTGGTAGCAATAATTAAAATACAAATAAAATGCCTCAGGAAACAATTCTTACAAGTCAAAGCTGATGCCTCAGCCAGCCTTATGCATTAGGCACACTGGGGGATCAAACTCATGACCCCTGTATCATCAGTCAGTGTATTAACCATCATGCTACACTTCTGTTTCTATGTTTGGATGTCTCTGCGCCTACTTAAGATTACCGCACGGTAGCGCGCTTAGCGGCGCTTCACCCGATAATGTGCGCAGCAGCACGCGTTATCGCGCGCTAATCCCGTTTTGCTATGTTAGACTGAAACGCCCACTCCTTATATGGCATCCTGCACACTAACGCCGGGCGCACATTAAGAAGGTTTAGTAAACATGCCCCTTAGGGGTATGTTTACTAAACGGCGCTATTTGCGCTGCTGACACGTTATCACGCGATAAGGCGCCTTATCGCGCGTTAACGCGCTCAGCGGCGCAAAGGAGCGCTGAAGGCGGAGAAAGGCTCCCTGAGGGCGGGGGAAGGCTCCCCAGGGGCGGAGAGAAGGGGTCAATGGGTGGAGAGTGGGAGGGGAGAGGCTCCCTGCACACTAACGCTGTGGATTCCGGGGCTGAAAACTAACGCCAGTGAAACCCTGGCGTTAGAGTAGATTTAAAGGGAAGAGAAACCATTTCCGTCAGCAATGTACAGCAAAGCCAGGGAAACCTAAAAAAGGTGATAAGTGTGATACATGTGCACGGAACAAAAGGGCAAATAAACATTGAAAATGAACTGAACAAACTGGGAAAAAAACATAACCTAGCTGGGCAATAGTGATATTAATGGGTAACATCAAGAAACACTCCAAGAAAGCACCAAAAAAAAGATATCAGTTTTGGAAGGGGCTATGCTCTGTCCCCATACAAGGTGAATGATCCCACAGTGAAATAGCGCTGATCAGGGTTCTCCCTTTCTATTGGACAGGTTTCCTATGGCATGCACATGTCCCGCAACAGCAGGGTGAGCATGTCGGAACGGGCAACTGGACAGATGCTGGAAAAGGGGACACAGAGGGCTGCAGGCGGCACATGCTGTGGTGCAGCTGGGTCACAGTGCGGACTAGAGTGATGCCTAGGTGGCCCATACGAATGCTGAAACAGTAGAGCAGCCAGACAGCAACTGATGAGGGCCCAACATGGGCATGAGTGTGTTTTCAACAGTGTCACAGGGGATAGTACCTAGCAGGTACCCCCAAGGATACAGAACATTGGCAGGCGGTGCTGGGGGGAAGCGTAGACATCTATGCAGGCACCCCTACCCCAGAACCCGCACCATAGGCAGTCGCCTACCCACACACTGGATGGCCCGAGACTGTGCATCACCAGCACCACCAGCAGAAGGGCATGTCACCATGGTGGCAGAGTGGTACTGGTGGTGGAGGGGGCAGTGGTTGCTGCCCATAGCAGACCATGGCTCAGCCCTGTTTAGGTGGGTGCCATGCACCACAACAGACAGGCTCTGTGTGACAAACAGTCATGGTATCTCCAGGGAATGCACTGTCTCTGTGGCAACACAGTGGTGCAGGGCACACAGCTAGTGTGTTCAGGAGCAGAAGGTCACAGGTTCAAGTCCCAGCTGTGGTTCCTGCCAACCCACTACTAAAATGTGGTAATACAGACAGAACATTTAGTGCAGATAACATAAACATGCCCACAACCCCTACATTTTACCCTACAGAGCACAGACACCATATGCATGCACATTACCTAGAGCAGAGTCTCCCAAAAGCAGTCCTGGAGGGCCAAACACCATTCAGGTCCCATGCTGTCTCCAATAAATATGGCTGTGCTGCATGTCTATGCACCGCCCCCATGGTATGCAGATGTATCTCATGCATATTCATTAGGGACATCATGAAAACCCAAACAGTGTTTGGCCCAACAGGACCGGAGTTGGGAACCTCTGCCCTAGAGCAGCGGCCAACAGGGGCAGACACACCCGCACCCACAGGCTCCATTATCCAAAGCCACCTGGAGAGGCAGGATTTTGGGCCCTGTGTGCATCTCCCAATACTAGCACTTGCATACCTTAGCAATGCCACCCTAAACCTGGGAATACGGTACACATCTATCAAAAGGTTGCCATGTCTTGAAGGACTAGAAGAAGGGACTGTTTCTTCTGGAGAGAAATCTGCAACTGTGAGTATATACTTCTGGTAATTTTTCTAAAAGGAATTCTTTGTATTAAAGCTAATTAATCTGTGAACCCACTATTTTTTGTTAAATCAGTCAGGGCCTAGTAGCAGCAGTTTAAGTTTAAATATAAAACACAGAGGAGAACTTTCTGGTTACATTTGGAACCCAGCAGAGAGCTTGTAATTTAAATTTAATAGTCACTCAGGGCCTAGTAACAGCAAAGCACTTTTAGTTTAAATTTAAAGCACAGAAGAGAGCTTTCTGGTTACATTTGGAACCCAGCAGAGAGCTTGTAGTCTAAATTTCATAAGAAGTTAGAGCCTTGCAGCAACTAAGAGCTATAATTTAAATCAAATCAGAATATAGCTTACCTCAGCAGCACAAGACAGGGTACTGTGTAGCAGCCCTCTTTTAATAAGTGTTATTTCCCTCCCTCCCCTGGGATAATCATAGCTTTATAGGTACTTACACATCTTAAAAGACAGGAGTTGCTCTCAGGTGAAGCTCATTACCCAAATCAGTCATACACTAAGGACCTGAGATTAGTTAAGCTTCAGGTGAACAAGGTATATTACACGTGTTAGGTACAGTTTTATTAGTATAAATATCCATAGCAACCCTTAGTAAGTAAAGAACTTAGATCTAAACACAAACTTAAAACTAAGATGCAGACAGCAGTCCAGCAGCGGGATGGGGGCTTTCCAGTCTTTTGCATTGAGTGTCACATGTATGATTTTCTCCCAGTTGGTGAGAGGTCTTACATGTGCACTAGGTGCAAGGAGCTCTTTGCTCTCAGGGAACGAGTCCGTTCTCTAGAGGCTAAAGTAGCAGACTTGGAAAGCATAAGACAGACAGAGAGGTACATAGACGAAACCTACAGGGATATAGTCCTGAAGTCCCACCTCCAGTCTGGCAGCATCCCTGTTGCCATGGAGGAGAGAGGTCACGTGACAGGAGAGCATCACCCTGGTGTGGCAGGAAGTGATCCTGTAACTAGGACCTGTCCTCCAGGTGATGTAAAACCCTCTCGCACCGAGGAAGTTTCTCCAGGGCCATGTGCCCATGAGGGAAGGGTTAGGACAGCCGTTATAGTTGGTGATTCGATCATTAGGCATGTAGATAGCTGGGTGGCTGGTGGACGTGAGGATCGCCTGGTAACATGCCTGCCTGGTGCGAAGGTAGCGGACCTCACGCGCCACCTAGATAAGGTCTTAGATAGTGCTGGGGAGGAGTCTGCTGTCTTGGTACATGTCGGTACCAATGACATAGGAAAATGTGGTAGGGAGGTTCTGGAGGTTAAATTTAGGCTTTTAGGTAGGAAGTTGAAATCCAGAACTTCCAGGGTAGCGTTCTCCGAAATGCTTCCTGTTCCACGCGCAGGACCCAAAAGGCAGGCAGAGCTCCGGAGTCTCATTGCGTGGATGAGACAATGGTGCAGAGATGAGGGTTTTGGATTTGTTAGGAACTGGGGAACATTCTGGGGAAAGGAGGGGCTCTTCCGAAGGGATGGGCTTCACCTTAACCAGGATGGAATCAGGCTGCTGGCATTAACCTTTAAAAAGGAGATAGAGCAGCTTTTAAACTAGATATTAGGGGAAAGCTGACAGTCGCCCAAGAGCGGATGGTTCGGAAGAATGTATCTTTGAAGGATACTACCAAAAGCAGAGAGGTTCCACAAAAGAGTAAAGTAGCCCAAATGCCCTCAAGTATGGAGCAGACTGAGCTTAAAGATCCCAAATTACCCATGTCTAACAATAGCCAAATTAATATGAATAAAATACATTCTCTAAAATGCTTGTATGCAAATGATAGAAGTCTAAAAAATAAGATGGGAGAGTTAAAATATATAGCACTAAATGAAAGGTTAGATATGATTGGAATATCAGAGACATGGTGGAAAGAGGACAACCAGTGGGACACTGTGATACCTGGGTACAAACTATATCGTAATGATAGAGCTGATCAAATTGGTGGAGGGGTTGCGCTCTATGTTAGAGAGGTCATTGAGTCAGAAAGGATTAAAGTTTTGCAGGAAACAAAATCTGCTGTAGAATCTATATGGATTGAAATTCCATGTAAAAGGGAGAAGGCAATGGCAGTGGGGGTGTATTATCGAGCGCCTTGCCAGAATGACCAAATGGATGATGAAATGCTCAAAGAAATCAAGGAAGCTAACAAAAGTTACAGTGCAGTAATTGGTTTCAACTACCCCGGTATCGACTGGGTCAGTGTCACGTCAGGACATGCTAGGGAGATAAAGTTCCTAGATGAAATAAATGACTGCTTCTTGGAGCAGCTGGTTCATGAACCAACCAGAGGGGAAGCCATATTAAACCTAATCCTTAGTGGAACACCAGATCTAGTGCAAGAGATAAGGTTGTTGGGGCCACTTGGCAATAGTGATCATAGCATGATCGCCTTTGATTTAATTAGTGGAGGAGGGATAGTAAGGAACTCCACAGTACTACCTTTTAACTTTCGAAAGGGAGACTATGATAAAATGAGGAAAACAGTTAAGAAAAAACTAAAAGGAGCAGTTGCAAAGGTTAAAGATGTACATCAGGCTTGGCTGTTGTTGAAAAATACTATCTTGGAAGCCCAGACCAGCTGTATTCCACGCTTTAAGAAAAGTGGAAGGAAGTCCAAAAAAACTGCCAGCATGGTTTAAAGGTGAGGTCAGAGAGGCTGTTGTTGCCAAAAAAGCATCTTTCAGGAAATGGAAAAAAGAGCCAAACGACGAAACCTGGAAACAGCACAAGCACTGGAAGTCAAATGCAAGGCATTGATAAGGCAGGCAAAGGGAGAATTTGAGAAGAAGCTTGCTGCGGAAGCAAAAACGCGAAGTAAAGACCTTTTCAAGTACATTCGTAGCAAAAAACCTGTGAGAGAGTCAGTTGGTCCATTAGATGATAAAGGGGTTAAAGGAGCACTAAGAGGCGACAAGGAGATAGCGGAGAGATTGAATGAATTCTTTGCTTCAGTCTTTACTGAGGAAGATGTAGAGATGTTACCCATGACTGAAGTGGTATTTAAAGGTGCGGAAGAATTGAAGGAAATATCGATACATCGGGAAGATGTATTACAGCTATTAGATAAACTGAAGAGTAGCAAATCACCTGGGCCGGATGGTATACATCCAAGGGTGTTGAAAGAACTGAAATATGAGATTGCAGACCTGCTATTAGTAATCTGTGAACTATCATTAAAATCATCTCTAATACCTGAAGATTGGAGGATCGCCAATGTAACACCAATTTTTAAAAAGGGTTGCAGGGGTGATCCGGGAAACTACAGACTGGTGAGCCTGACTTCAGTACCGGGAAAAATGGTAGAAACCATCATAAAGAATAAAATTACTCAGCATGTAGATAGTCATGACCTAATGGGAGACAGCCAACATGGCTTTAGACAAGGAAGATCTTGTCTTACTAATCTGTTATGTTTTTTTGAAGGAGTGAATAATCAGGTGGACAAAGGTGAGTCGGTTGATATTGTGTATCTGGACTTTCAGAAAGCCTTTGACAAGATCCCTCATCAGAGACTTTTGGCAAAACTAAAGAGTCATGGGATAGGAGGCAGTGTACTATTGTGGATCAGGAACTGGTTAAAAGATAGAAAGCAGAGGGTAGGGCTAAATGGCCAATTTTCCCAATGGAGAAAGGTGAATAGTGGTGTACCCCAGGGATCTGTGCTGGGTCCGCTGCTTTTTGACATATTCATAAATGACCTGGAAAGTGGAATAACGAGTGAGGTTATCAAATTTGCAGATGACACAAAACTATTTAAAGTTGTTAAAACCCAAGAGGATTGTGGAAACTGCAAGAGGATCTTGATAAATTGGAAGACTGGGCATCAAAATGGCAGATGAAATTTAATGTGGACAAGTGTAAGGTTATGCACCTAGGGAAGAACAACCCAAACTATGGTTACACGATGCAAGGTTCCACATTAGGAACCACCACCCAGGAAAAAGATTTAGGCGTCATTGTGGATAACATGTTAAAACCCTCGGCCCAGTGTGCAGCGGCGGCCAAGAGAGCAAATAGAATGCTAGGTATCATAAGGAAAGGAATGGAAAATAAATCAAAAGATATTATAATGCCTCTATATCGTTCCATGGTGAGACCGCACCTTGAATATTGTGTGCAATTCTGGTCGCCGTATCTTAAAAAGGATATAGCGATTTTAGAAAAGGTTCAGAGAAGAGCCACCAAAATGGTAAAGGGGATGGAAGGATACTCCTATGAAGAAAGGCTAAAAAGGTTAGTGCTCTTTAACCTGGAAAAGAGACGGTTGAGGGTTGATATGATAGAAGTCTATAAATTAATGAACGGAGTGGAACGGGTAAACGTAGATCGATTGTTTACCTTATCAGAATATAGAAAGACTAGGGGACATGCAATGAAGCTACAGGGTAAATAAACTATTTAAGACTAATAAAAGAAAATATTTTTTCACTCAACGTGTAATCAAACTCTGGAATTTGTTACCGGAGGATGTAGTAAAGGCTGTTAGTGTAGCTGGGTTTAAAAAAGGTTTGGACAAGTTCCTGGAGGAAAGGTCCATAAACCATTATTAAGAAGGGACCCAGGATATCAATGCTTGAACCAATACAAGCATTGTGGAACCTGTGTCTCTTGGGGAAACTGCTAGGTACGTATGACCTAGATTGGCCACTGTTGGAAACAGAATACTGGACTTGATGGACCTTGGTCTGACCCAGTATGGCATATCTTATGTTCTTATGTTCTTATGATTACTGGCAGATAGCAATTCCTAGGTTAAGCACAATTTGCTGATTGAGCTGCATCATAGCGACCTTCCTGATGTCTGTGGAGTGTGCTAAAGGTCTTGTGTCTGACAGTGTTTACCACCCTGGGGAGTGACTCCTACAGTATTGCGTACCATAGCCATGCCTGCACTGTGCCCAGGACTGGTGCGGTGGCCAGGGCTGCCAAACACCTCTATAGTTGCACAATGCTGGCATAGGTGTGGGGAGTGTGTGTCTGTCTATCCAGTGTGTGGTGGCTGCCAACACCCTCCTCAGTCCACACTGCTAGCACTGTTGCCAGTATTGGCCTGCCAATGTGCATAATGAGGAGCAAGGTACTGTGGGTATAGCACGGACAGGGCGGCCTGGGCAGGATGCATCTGCACAGGGCACAGGGCAATGGCTGGTACATTGTAGTGCCCGGCCACCACCTGCACAGACAGGGTGGCCACGGCATGTCCTGCTGGGAGGTTACTCTCACCCTGACTGAGCAGTGACCACGGCATGGCTAGGTTCCACCATAGTGCTATATAGCATTTCTTTCATTGACTTATCTGCTTGGTGGGTGTGCTCATGTCCCAGTTTTGGATGCACATATCTCCTCTGGTAACATGCACTATGGATAAGCTAGCAGATTGTCTGCAGTTAGTATTTGTATGGCTGGAACACCTTGCAGGGTGCAGCGGCTGGAGAATGTCAGATAGTGGTGGGGGGCAGCTGAGCATTTCCAGGCCTACTGTCTGTCTACTATTGCCTTATGGATGTGTTCAGATCTGCAGTTACTGCGCTGTAGGGTGTCTGTTTCCCAGCAGGACTGAGGTTGATGGTCCCCTCTACTGCCACCATTGCAGGGATGTAGAATGTAGATCTGTTGGTGGGAGATCCTGTCCCCCACCCTCAGCCCCAGAGGGCAGGTTCGGTGGTACTACATAATCCGCCTATGGGTCCCAACATCCCATCCCCCCCCCCCCCCGGTGACTTAAATCATGTGACCATGGCACACACACAGGATATGCACTATTCTGGGCACATCACAGTCCACAAGAGCTTGACCTGACTGGTAAATACGGATGGACACAGGTGTATCTGCAAGGACTAGCTATCACAGACTAGCACTAATGGGGACCTGCAGCATAGCCTGTCTCAGCTAAGCCAGGTGCTGTGGACATGGTGCTGGATGCCCCACCTCACCCTCAGGGTGAGCACAGTACCCGCACACTGTGACGGTCTGTAGCTACTCTGTGCCAGTAACACACATGGTCAGTTCCCCCTACCAGGCCGAGGTGCTGTGGGGGTGCACACGGTCAGTTCCCCCTATCAGGCCGAGGTGCTGTGGGGGTGCATACCCCATCTTGTGATCATCTGTAGACTGCTGATTTGCATGTGCAGTGCATCATATGTACGGGTAGATTAACCCTATCCTGGTGACCACAGCAGACTGTTTGTGTGGTGACATGCAGTCTTTCTGCAGCCAGTCAGGGGTTTGTTAGCAGCTGTAGCCCACTGGTTACTTCACTGCCTGTAGAGCCAGAGGTCATGGGTTCAAACCCACAGTGGGGTTATTTGATAGGGCTGTCCAAAGCATTGTCTATTTTTACTGTACATTAGTGCTGCCTGCAAAAACACCCTCAGAGTACTGTAACCATAAGGTGCGTCATAAGGCGCTCGATAGGGCACCCTATAAGGTGCTTTATAGGGTGCCTTATTGGGTGCCCTATAAGGCGCTTTATAGGGCGCCCTATAAGGTGCCTTATAGGGCGCCCTATAAAGCGCCTTCTGAGGCACCTTATGGTTACAGTCCGTATAAGGTGCCTTATAAGGTGTCCTGTGGAGCGCCTTATAGGGTGCCCTATAGGGGACAATATAGGGTGCCATGGCGGACAGTGCACTTTATAATGTGCCCTATGGAGTGCCTTATAGGGTGCCTTATGCTGCACCTTAGGTTATGGCACGTGAGGGTGTGTTTGCTGGCAGCAATAATTAAAATACAAATAAAATGCCTCAAGAAACAATACTTACATGTCAAAGCTGATGCCTCAGCCAGCCTTATGTATTAGCACACTGGGGGATCAAACTCATGACACCTGTATTATCAGTCAGTGTACTAACCATTGTGCTACACCTCTGTTTTTATGTTTGCATGTCTGCACGCCTACTTAAGATTACCGCGCGTTAACGTGCTTAGCAGCGCTTAGCCCGTTAATGTGCGCAGCAGCGCGCGTTATTGCGCGGTAATCCCATTTTTCTACTTTAAGACTGAAATGCCCACTCCTTTTATGGCAGCCTGCACACTATCGCCGGGCGCACGTTAAGACGGTTTAGTAAACATACCCCTTAGTCATATCAAGCAACAGTTTGATTAATCGGCCCCCTCTTCTCTTCAGTCCTCCCTCCAAATCAGAATCAGGATTTTTCGATGGACCCTCTATGGAAGGGTAGAGGTCAAAAACCTGTCCCCAACCGACCACATCAAGTACAGGAATATCATCTTTCATATTAGCTTCAGAGAGGTCGAGGGACGAGGAGAGGGGGCACGTTCAGGAAAACATCAGAATGGAAGAAATAAATGGCATTTTTTAACTTATAGATTATGTGTTGAGTGCAGTAGATATTAGGGTCCTCTAAAAAGGCCTTTCCTTTGTACCTTCACACAAACATGATGCTTTTACCACACAAGTTGAACTCTATAAGTTTTTTCGAAAATTAAAAATTGATAATTTTTTTGCTGATAAGGAGGACTCTATTCCAGATCCTTCTGTGGTTAAAAGACTTTCCTCTTGAAACCCATCAAATACGGGTAATTTCATAATTGAAGCCTTTGAAAAGGTTGTTTTGAATAGAGTGGAGGACTTATATAAAAGGAAGCATCATATGCATTACAATTTATCAACTTCTGAAAAACAAGCACTTGATAGACTCAGTAAAAACAGATCTCATCAAACCAGCGGATAAAGGAGGGGATTGATGATACAGAACCATTTCAATTATGTAAATGAAATTTATCGTCAAATCAATGATACTACTTTCTACACCAATACAATTATTTAATAGACTACTTTTTACACTAAATTATATGAAGATCCAACCCCTAGGCTTAAGAACAAGGTAGATACCTTGCTATATATTGAGCTAGAGGTAGGTTATTTAACACAAAAAGAGTTTGACTTCATGACTGCCACCCATCCAGTGACACTCTCGATATACAGTATGTCCTGCCTAAGATACACAGATTGTTACAAAATCCACCCAGATGCCCTATTATATCGGTGATTGGCTCCCTGTTTGAACCAATATCTAAATTTTAGATGTTTTTTAAGGCCCTTTGTCACTTTGGCACCTTCATATGTAAGGGATTTGTCCCACATGATTAAACTATTAGATCAATTTGTGGACTATCATGACCGCTTCCTACTAGTGACACTTGACATTACCTCTCTGTACGCTAATATGCAAATGGACGCATTAGCTATTCTGGAGCATGTATTACTAGAAAGACCAAGACCCGTCAGAACTCCCACTTTTATCTTTATCTTTATCTTTATTAAAACACTTGATAAACCGCCCAGGCCGAAGCATCAGGGCGGTGTACAATCATAAAAAAAGCGACAGCTGCTGAGAAAGGAAAGAAAGAAAAGAACGCCAAAAAATAATAGGACAGAGAGAGAAGTAGCAAAGAATAAAGGGAAGGCAAAAAAATAGTAAAACAGTAGAACAATAAAATGTTAAAACCAGTAAAAGATTAAAAAGGAGTGGGGAGGGGAAGGGGGAAACGAGAGCCGAATTAGGTGGGATGGGAGGCGAGACTAAGGGGATAAAACACCATCAGTGGGGGGAAGAGCAGGGGAAAATGAAGGGGGGTGAGATAGGGAACTAGGGGGGAAGACATCATCAGTAGGGGGGGGGAGATCGAAGGCTTGACAGAAAAGATGGGTCTTGAGAAGGGCTTTAAAACGAGTGTAGGATAGTTCAATACGGAGAGGAAGGGGAAGAGAGTTCCAAAGGGCGGGACATAAGAAAAAGAAGGCAGAGTGTCGGGTGGATTCGAGGCGGGCCTGAGTGGGTGAGGGCAGGAAGAGGCGATTTCCATGGGCAGACCGGAGAAGACGGGGAGAGGGCTGAAGATGAATGATATTAGCTAAATACTGGGGAGAATCAGAGAAAAAGGCCTTGTGAGCAAGGATGAGTAGTTTAAACACAAACCGAAACTTGATAGGGAGCCAGTGTAAGGAAGCAGACAAGGAGAGACATGGGAGCGAAGGGGGGATGAAGTGATAAGACGGGCAGCGGCATTTTGAACAAGTTGAAGACGATGGAGTTGGTAAGAAGGAAGACCGGCATAAACAACGTTACAGTAATCGAGACGCGAAATAACCAGAGATAGGACCAGAGTGATAATAGAGGAGTATGAAAAATAAGAGCGAACGGCCTTGATGCGGCGCAAGTGGAAGAAGGAAGAACGAACAACAGAAGAGATATGGTCGTGAAAAGAAAGGGATGAGTCTAGGATAACACCCAGGTAACGGATAGTGGGGGTGGAAGGGATAGAATGGGGACCCATGACAGGTAGTACCGGAGGGGGTGGGCGACCGAAGGTGACCCAAAGAGCAGCAGATTTAGTGGGATTAGCATGCATGAAATTTGACTCAAACCAAGAAGTGATAGAGGATAGACAGAGGTTAAGTGGGGCAAGGTCAGGGGCGGAGGGAGAGGTATGATGAACCAGAAGGATGTCGTCAGCATAGATATAAAAAGAAAGAGTGGATTGCTGTATTAGCAAAGCTAGAGGAGCCAGAAAAACATTGAAAAGAAGAGGGGCAAGAATAGAGCCCTGGGGGACACCACAAGTGACGGGGGCAGGAGGAGAGACCGAAGAGCCAGAATGGACTGAGAAAGTGCGACAAGACAAAAAAGAGTGGAACCATCGAAGAACTGTACCATGAATACCGAAATCAGACAAGCGAGAGAGAAGGGTGCGGTGATCGACTACATCAAACGCAGAGGACAGATCCAAAGAAACCACTAGAGAAATATCATCACGATCGTGAGAGCGGTGAAGTTCGGAAAGCAGAGCTGTGAGGACAGTTTCGGTGCTGTGACCGGGGCGGAAACCAGATTGCCGGGGGTGAAGAGCGTGAGTGGAATGAAGATGAGAGGCCAGCTGGGAAAAGACAAGTCTTTCAAGAATTTGTTTTCGGATCCAACGGGCAAGCTCTGCAATGACGGAAAATTTGTTTTAGAGATGTTTTTTATAAACAGATTAAAGGGGTTGCCATGGGGTCCTCTATGGAGAACTAATGGGAAAAACCCTCCTCGATGATGGAAGTCCAAATTACAATAAAAGCCACCATAGAAGTAAACCCACAAAAAATGTATATAAAATTTGTCGAAGCCCACCGAGGGGAGGCTAGAACTGTTCCCCTAGCCCCCTCCAGACGGTAGACTGCTTTTATTTTAACAAAAATTCACCACAGTGTTATTAAAACGAGTACTTATCTTCTAAATCATAAGATTCCTCATTCTTTTTCAGCCTCGTTGCTAATCGTTGAGGTACAGCAGACGTGCACGTTTCGGGTGTGCGCCCTGCTTCAAATGCTCTCAAAACCGTTCAAAAATGCAACGAAGAAACGCCGTCATTGCAGCCGGTTGGCCTTCTTCCATATAAAGTTACGCTAAGTCGGGCCATTGACAATTGATTACCCACGGCTGCAATGACGGCGTTTCTTCGTTGCATTTTTGAACGGTTTTGAGAGCATTTGAAGCAGGGCGCACACCCGAAACGTGCACGTCTGCTGTACCTCAACGATTAGCAACGAGGCTGAAAAAGAATGAGGAATCTTATGATTTAGAAGATAAGTACTCGTTTTAATAACACTGTGGTGAATTTTTGTTAAAATAAAAGCAGTCTACCGTCTGGAGGGGGCTAGGGGAACAGTTCTAGCCTCCCCTCGGTGGGCTTTGACAAAACAAATTTTATATACATTTTTTGTGGGTTTACTTCTATGGTGGCTTTTATTGTAATGGGGTCCTCTATGGCACCTGACATTGCAAATCTTTATGTCACTAATTTTGAGAAAAAACATTTTACTAGGCACTTATACAAGTCCAATATCAAACTGTGGAGGAGATATGACGATGTTTTTATGGTTTGGGAAGGAGATGAATTAGAACATTTAAGGGGGTGAGGTACTTCTATCCACAAAAGAAAAGCGGGACCTGGGCGGAACTGTGTCTGACGATCTTAAAGTAGCTAAACAGGTAGAAAAGATGACTGCAAAAAGCCAGACGGATGCTTGGGTGTATAGGGAGAGGAATGGCCAACAGCAAAAAGGAGGTGAATAATGCCCCTGTATAAGTCTCTGGTGCGACCTCATTTGGAGTATTGTGTGCAATTCTGGAGACCGCACCTTCAGAAGGACATAGGCAGGTTGGAGTCAGTGCAGAGGGTGGCTATTAAATGGTTAGTGGTCTTCGTTATGACGCATATGAGGACAGACTTAAAGATCTTAATATGTATACTCTAGAGAAAAAGCAGGATGGGGCAATATGATGTTGTTGCTGTTGTTAAGTGCCATAAAGTCGGTGTCGACTCATGGTGACCCACTGGATAGTTGTCCTAAATTGTGTTTGGTCTTCAGTCAGGCGGCTCATTGTTGACAGACTGGCACCTGTAGCTGCTGTTATTGTATTGATCCCTCTCATTGCTGGCCTTCCTCTTTTGCATTGACCTTCTACCTTGCCAAGCATGATGTCTTTCTCTAATGATCTCTCTCTTCGCATGATGTATCCAAAGTATGAAAGTCGAAGTCTTGTCATCTGAGCTTCTAAAGAAAGCTTAGGTTTGATCTCCTCTAGTACTGACTGGTTTGTTCTTCGGGCAGTCCATTGTATACACAGTATTCGTCGCCAGCACTATAATTCAAAGGCATCAATTTTCTTCCTAGAAACATAGAAAAATAGAAATATGTCGACAGAAAAAGACCACATGGCCTATCTAGTCTGTCAAGACATGCTAGGGAGATAAAGCTTCTAGGTGAAATAAATGATTACTTTATGGGGAAGCTTGTTCAGGAACCGACATGAGGGGAAGCTGTTTTAGACCTAGTCCTTAGTGGAACGCAGAATCTGGTGCAAGAAGTAATGGTATCAGAGCCACCTGGCTACAGTGAACTTAATATGATGACATATGATTTAATAAATGGAGAAAGGATATTAAGGAAATTAGAAACATAGAAATATGACGACAGAAAAAGACCACATGGCCTATCTAGTCTGATCTTCCATATCAACAACTACAACAGTCCCCTTTTTTCCTTTAGAGATCCTCTGTGTTTGTCCCATGCTTTTTTGAATTCAGATACTGTACCACCTCCACTGGGAGACTATTCCACAGATCCACCACTCTTTCCGTAAAGAAATATTTCCGCATATCACTCCTGAATCTATCCCCCTTCACCCTCATCCCTTGTCCCCTCATACCAGAACTTGCTTTCAATTGAAAGAGGATCTCCCCCTGTACATTTATGCCATGGAGGTATTTAAACATCTCAATCATATCACCTCTATCCCGCCTTTCCTCTAAGGTGTACATATTTAGATCCTTAAGTCTATCCTCATATGCTTTATAATGAAGACCACTAAACATTTTAGTAGCCACCCTCTGTACTGAGTCCATCCTGTTTATATCCTTTTGAAGGTGAGGTCTCCAGAACTGCACACTATACTTCAAATGAGGTCGCACCAAAGACTTATACAGAGGCACTATCACCTCCTTTTTTCTGCTAGCCATTCCGCTCCGTATGCACCCAAGCATCCTTCTAGCTTTTGCCGTCGCATTTCTACCTGTTTAACTACTTTAAGATCATCAGACACAACCACGCCTAGGTCTCGCTCTTCTTTAGTGGACAAAAGTACTTCACCCCCTATACTATATTGCTCCCTTGGATTGCTGCAGCCCAAATGCATGACCTTACATTTTTTAACATTAAATCCCAGCTGCCAAATTCTAGACCATTCTTCAAGCTTAGCTAGATCCCTCCTCATGTTATCTACACCTTCCTGGGTGTCTACTCTATTGCAGATTTTGGTATCATCCGCAAAGAGGCAAACCTTACCTGACAGCCCTTCCTCTATATCACTAACAAAGATGTTAAAAAGAATCGGACGAAAGACAGATCCCTGGGGCACACCACTGGTAACATCCTTCTCCTCAGAGTGAGCTCCATTTACCTGTAATCTTTGTCTCCTCCCACCCAACCAATTTCTAACCCAAGCAGTAACTTTAGGGTCCATCCCTAGGGTGCTCAGTTTGTTTATAAGTCGCCTGTGAGGAACAGTGTCAAAGGCTTTACTGAAATCTAAATACACCACATCTAGGGCTCTCCCTCGGTCCAACTCCCTGGTCACCCAGTCAAAGAAATCAATCAGATTTGTCTGACAAGACCTGCCTCTGGTGAATCCATGCTGCCTCGGATCCTGTAATCCTCTGGACTCCAGAAACCTCACTATTTTCTCTTTCAGCAGTGTTTGCAATAATTTACTCACCACCGAAGTTAAATTAACCGGCCTATAGTTTTCATCCACATCCTTACTTCCGCTTTTGTGTAAAGGCACCACATGAGCCTCTCTCCAGTCCTTTGGCACCACTCCCGACTCCAACGAGGCACTGAAAAGGTCAGTCAGTGGAGCTGCTACAACGTCCTCATGTTCCCTCAGTATTCTAGGGTGTATCTCATCCGGTCCCATTGCTTTGTCTACTTTAAATTGAGCTAGTTTCTCCTGAAAATTGTTCAAGATGTCCCTTGCTTCTGTTCCTGTTTGTGGGTGTTTTTTGAGGTCTTGCTCCTGGTTCTTCATCTGTGAACACAGAACAGAAATATTTGTTAAGCAATTCCGCTTTATCCTCATCAGCTTCTATGCATTCCTCCCCTTCACGCTTGAGTCTGACAATACCACTTTTGCCCTTCCTCTTCTCACTAACATATCTGAAAAATGTCTTATCCCCCCATTTTATTGCATTGGCTATTTCCTCCTCTTTTTGAATCTTTGCTTTCCTGACTACTTTGCTAGCTTCTCTAAGCTTTTCCAAATATAGATGCCTGTCTTCCTCTCTCTGTTTTTCTACATCCCCAGCTGTTCCCATCCCGCTAATGACTCCCTGAGGTATTGGCCCATCTTGGCAAAGTTAATCTTCCTAAAGTCTAAGACCCTCACCTTTGAATGGATTCTAACAGCCCTAGTCCTAATACTGAACCACACCATCTGGTGATCACTGGATGCAAAATGATCTCCCACTATAACATCAGAAACACTTTCACCATTGGTAAGCACCAAGTTCACTATGGCCCCTTCACGTGTGGGGTCTGTCACCAATTGCCTGAATAGTTCTCCCTCTAGAGAATCCAGGATCTCTTTACTTCTAGATGATACTGCAGCAGGAATGTGCCAATCAACATCTGGCATATTGAAATCCCCTATCAGTAGCACTTCCCCTTTCCTAGCAATGCTACTTATGTCTTCAATTAACTCTCTGTCCACCTCTTCCTCTTGTGAGGGAGGTCTGTATATCACGCCAATGCAAATAGATTTCTACTTCCCTCTTCCTAGTTTAACCCACAGTGCCTCCTCGCTCCCTTTTAAGCTCTGTTATTCCAAAGCTTTAATAGAACTTTTACATATATATTGCCACTCCTCCTCCCCTTCTTCCTACCCTGTCTTTTCTGAATAAAGTATAGTTAAGTATAGTTATATCCCAGTCATGTTTTTCTGTGAACCATGTTTCTGTAACTGCCACTAAATCCAAGTCGGCCACTCCCACCAAAGCTTCAACATCAGGGATCTTATTTCCCATGCTACGGGCATTTATACACACTGCTTTCCATATGTTACCCCTGTTACCCATTTCCCCCCTCCCTTCCCTTCTCTGACTTCTCTGTAGCCATTTTTCCTGTTACTTCTCCTTCCCTTTAGCTTTTTCTCCTTTCTCCTAAATCTTTTCTGTCACATATTTGGCGTTCCTTTCCTTCCTTCCTGCAGCTATTTTGAATATTGTACACCGCTCTGACGCATTTTTGCCTGAGCGGTATATTAAGTTACCAATAAAGATAAAGATAAAGATAAAGATTTAATGTATCACTTACCTGCGGGCTTTCACTTACCTGGGGGCTTTCTTCAACCATCTCCAACAAATCTAGTTTAAAGCCCTCTTCAGTAGATTAGCCAGTCTACTACTGAGGATGCGTCAACCTTTCTTGGACAGATGGATGCCATCTCTGCTCTGCAACCCTTGGAACAGCATCCCATGGTCTAGGAAACCGAAAGGCTCTCGATGACACCATCCATGCAGCCATGCATTCATCTCCAGGATGAGAGCATCTCTGCCTTGGCCTTTACCCTCAACAGGGAGGATTGAAGAGAACACCACCTGTGCACCTAACTGCTTCACCCTCTGTCCCAGAGCCATGAAGTCACTTTTGATACGTTCCGAGGGATACCTGGCAGTATCATTTGTTCCGACATGGATTAGCAACATTGGGTAATAGTCAGTGGGCTTGATGAGTCTTGGCAAACTCTCCGTAACATCTTGTATTTTGGCACCAGGCAGACAGCATACCTCTCTGGACATCAAGTCTGGTCAGCAGATGGATGCCTCAGTACACCTCAGAAGAGAGTCACCAACCACCACTACCCTTCGCTTCCTTGTGGTCACTGATTCTGCAACTTTGGGGTACTTGAGCTCTGATTCTTCCCTTTCCAGGGATGCTTTCAACTCCTCCACTTCCAGGGCTGCATAATGGTTCTTCAATTCAAGGGCTGGAGAAGTTGGATTGGTGATTCTGCAGGCCCTGGTGACTTGTGTCCAACCTTCATCATTCTGTCGGCACCCATCTTCTCCTCTGCTGGAGAGCTTGGTTGCTGCAAGAAGGATCTCATCAATGCACTTTTCACTGTCTTGAATGCTCCTCAGCCTCGCCACCTCTTCTCTGAGTTCCTCCACTTGTTTCCTCAGAGCTTCAGCATGCAGGCACCCTGCACATGGAACCAGTCCTTCAACTGGCATTGGGACCTCTGTCTGGACAGAGGCAGAAGCTGTAACAGGGGCAACAGCTTTAGCGATATGATTTTTCCCAGATATTGTTCTGTTTGTGGAGCTTAGGTATCTGTTAAAGCAAAAGAGAGAGATCTACGAAAGTACCAGCCGGTTTCCCAGCGTTGTTTGAACTGTATAACCCCTGTTAGGAATGCCCTATCTATCTTTTTCACTGTCCAACTTTCGCATCCACATGACGTTAATGAAAATACCAATGCTTGGATGAGTTGAATCTTTGTATGGAGAGAGACATCTCTGCCCTTGAGAATCTTGTCTAGGTCCTTCATAACCATTCTGTGAAGAGCAATGCGTCGTCCAATTTCTTGACTGCTTGTTGCTTCTTTATTGATAGTTGATCCAAGTAGGTTAAAGTTGTCAACTATTTCAATTTCTTCTCCATCAATGATGAACTTATTCATTTTGCCAGTTGTCAGGATCTTTGTCTTCTTAACGTTAAGGTGCAGACACATTTTAAGACTATATTCCTTGATCTTGAGAAGCAAATGTTTCAAATCATCTTCACTTTCAGCCAGTAATGTGGTGTCATCAGCATAGCGAAGGTTGTTGATGAGTCTTCCACCAATCCTCACACCTCTGTTGTTTTCATAAAGTCCTGCTTCTCTGATGATTTGTTCTGCATATAAATTAAAGAGGTAGGGGGAAAGTATGCAGCCTTGTCATACACCTTCACTGATTTTAAACCATTCTGTTTCTTCTAGTTCCGTTCAAACTTTTGCTTCTTGATCAATGTAAAGTTTGTGCAAGAGAATGATCAGGTGTTCTGGTATACCCATGCTTCTTAATGTGGCCCAGAATTTCTCATGGTTTACATGGTCAAAAGCCTTGCTGAAGTCAATAAAACACATAGATATCCTTTTGGTATTCTTTTGTCTTTTCAAGGATCCATCTCAAATCTGCGATAATGTCTCTTGTTCCGCTCCCTTTCCTGAACCCTACTTGCAGTTCAGACTGTTCTCGTTCCAGGTATGGTTGTAGTCTCTGCTGAATGATCTTGAGTAGAATCTTACTGGCATGTGGGATCAGAGCGATTGTTTCGTAATTTCCACAGTCAGTCGGGTCACCTTTCTTCAGTATTGGTATAAACACAGATCTTTTCCAGTCAGTTGGCCATGAATTTGTCTTCCAAATTTCCTGGCAGAGCTTTTTAAGTATGGTAACAGCTTCATCTGATTGCTGTAATAACTCAATGGGAATGCTATCAATGCCCGGTGCTTTGTTCTTTGATAAGAGTTTCAATGCTGCTTCGACTTCTTCTTTCATCACCAATGGTTCCTGATCATAAGGTATTGGTTGGTCCACTTGAACTTTATGGTATAATGACTCTGTATATTCTTTCCACCTTTTCTTGATCATCTCAGCATCATGGATCCTTGAGCATCTTGTAGCATTCCAATTCGAGGCTGGAATTTTTTCTTTAACTCTCGTAGCTTAGAAAAGCCAATTTTGTTCTTCCTTTAATAGCTTCTGATTCTATTTCCTTGCATGTGTCATTGTAGTACTTTTCCTTGTCCTGTCTTGTTGCATATTGTAAATCTCTGTTGAGTTCTGCGATTGCCTCTTTTTCTCCTCTGGCTTTAGCTTCTCTTCATTTCTGGACAATTTTCAGAGTTTCTTCAGTAATCCACTTTGGCCGTTTTTGCTTTTTCAGCTAATGTAGAGACTTATCGCTTTCTTCCAATAAAACCTTCTTGATGTCATCCCATAACTCTTCGATATATGATGCAAATGCAATGTGTGCCTTCGAGTCAGTCCTGACTCCTGGCGACCCAGAAGCTCCTGGGATTTCTTGGCAGTGTCACCGGAAGTAGATTGCCAGGCCATCTAAATACCTCCGTGGCATAAATGTACAGGAGGGTCTCTTTCAATTGAAGCAAGCTCTGCTACGAGGGGACATAGGATGAGGGTGAAAGGGTAGAGTAATATGCAGAAATATTTCTTTACAGAAAGAGTGGTAGATGCGTGGAATAGTCTCCCAATGGAGGTGATAGAGATGAGGACAGTGTCTGAATTCAAAAAGGCATGGGACAAACGCAGAGGATATCTAAAGGTAAAAAAAGTGACTATTGTAGCTGATATGGAAGGGCAGACTAGATAGGTCATATAGGGGTATGTTTACTAAACTGCGGTAACATAGCAGCAGCTAAGTTAACACTCGTTAGGTAACGTTAATGTTACCTAACGAGTATTAGCGTTCACAGCCGTGGTAAACACTGCAGAGGGTGGAGAGAGGGTGGAGAGAAGGGGTCAATGGGCGGGGAGTGGGCGGGGAGAGGCTCCTTTTACACTAATGTGGGGAACTGAAGGGCTGAAAAGTACCGCAAATGAAAACCTGTCGTTAGATGCACATTTGCAGGACAGAGAAACCATTTCAGTGTCAGCAATGTATAGCATAGGCAGGGAGCCCAAGAAAAGTGATAGTAGTGCTCCATTTGCAGCAACAGCATAGTGCCCAAGTATGAAAGGCCACTATGGCAATGGTGCAAATGGGGCATAGGGGGCTGCAGGCGAGACATGTAGCAGGGGCAGCTGAGGTACAGGGTGGACTAGGCGGGTTCCTAGGTGGCACATAGGAACATAGAAACCAGAAATCAGCAAGACAGCAGCTGACAAAGGCCAAATACAATCCACCTACATCTACCTGGTCCACCTGAGCCAAGAGCTGCCAGGGCACTGACCTGACATCTCCTCAGCCAACCCAAGCGGAAAGGACATACTATTGGTAGGTGGTGATGGGGGGGATGTGAGGATGCTCATGTATGCCCCCCACCCCAGATCCCGCTCCATAGGCGACCGCCTACCCACACAGTGGATGGCCTGGGACTGTGCACTACCAGCACTGACAGCATATGGTCATATCAGCATGGCAGGGGTGTGTGTGCCTGTGCTGGAGGGGGCAGTGGCACCTGCCTGCAGTGGACCTAGGCCATGCCCTGTACCAGTACGTGGTGTGCAGTGCAACATAAAAGGTCTGGCTGAGGAAAAGTACAGGTAGCCCCAGGGACTACCATGCATGTGTGGTGCAGTACACCCAGCCAGTGTGTCTAGAAGCAGAGGGTCATAGGTTTAAGTCCCAGCTGTTGGTCCTGCAGAGTATGTCCCTATATTTTACCCTACAATGCAGATACAACAGCAGCATGTGCAAAGCACAAAGCAGCGGCGAACAGGAGTACAAACACCCACTCACACAGGCTCCACAATCCAAAGCTGCTTGGAGAGTCAGGCTGTTAGCACCAGCACTGAGCTGCAGTTATCACCAGAGCACTACTACTACCTCCTGCACAGTTTATCAATGTCGGCACTGTGATCAGGACCAGTGTGGTGGGCAGGGTTGCCAACCACTCCTATCTTTGCACAATGCTGCTATAGTAGTGTGTGTGTGTCTATCCATTGTTCTGTGGCTGCCCACACCTCACTGGGCCCACAATGTCCCACTGTTACCAGCGTTAGCCTGAATATGTGCATAATGAGGAGCAAGGTATTGTGGGTATGGCCCAGACAGGGCGGATTGGCCAGGATGCATCTTCACAGTTTGTGGGGCAATGGCTGGGACACTATAGTGCCCGACCACCGCCTGCATGGACAGGGTGGCCACAGCCTGGCTGGGAGGGCACTCACTCTGACCGAGCAGTGACTATGGCATGTCTAGGTTCCCACATAATGCTCTACACTATTTGCTTCCAGTGATACTTTTGTGTTTCCAGTGCTGGGGCCTTAATCACTGAGATACCTGCTTGGGGCACATAGTTTCTCTATGGACTGGTTAGTGGACTGTCTGTAGTTAGACTGTGCATGGTTGGAGCATCCATAAAGAACTGCAGGTGCAGTCTGACTGTGCTGTCTGCTGGTGGCTGACAGAGAGTGGTGTGAGGCAGTTAGGGTTTCCCAGCCCTAACCCCAGCATTACTGCTAGTCTGCCACTTGCCTAGTCACAGGAAAGCTCTGGCCCACCAACCCTGGAGGGCTGTCTTATACCAGTAGGATGGAGGTTGCTTCACTGGGGCTCAGGCACCTGTTCTTTACCTATATAAAGGGTGATTGTGGGCCCTTTGGGGTGTATAGAGTATACCACTTTGACGTGTAAAGGTACTGCTACACAAACCTCATGCAAGTCTAGAAACCCCTCTGCCATGATAACAGGCACCCATGTCAGCCAGACCCTAACACGGGGTACGCACTAATCTGGGTGGTGTCCGGTCCCAGAGGGCCACATGTGACTGCAGGATACAGATGGACACCAAATTACCTTCGGATGCACTGCAAGGAATACCTGTCACACACTGGTAGTGATGTTGATGTATATCAGGACCTATCTTTAGCACCACATGTACTGCGGACTGTTTGGACCCATAGGCAGATTATGTACCACCACACAACCCAGCCTCTGAGGCTCAGAGTGGGAAACAGGATCGCCCACCAACAGATCCACATTCTACCTCCCTGCAATGGTAGCAGTAGAGGGAACCATCAACCCCAGTCCTGCTAGGGAACAGACACCCTACAGGGCAGGCAATGCAGAGCTGTACACATCCATAAAGCAATAGCAGACAGACAGTAGGCCTGGAAATGCTCAGCTGCCCCCCACCACTATCTGACATTCTCCAGAAGCAAGCCTCCAGCCGCTGCACCCTGCAAGGTGTTCCAGCAAAACACATACTAGCTGCAGACAGTCTGCTAGCTAGTCCATAGTGCATGGTCCTGGAGAAGATGCATGTACCCAGAACTGGGATGTCAGCATACACACCAAACAGATAAGTCAGTGATTGGGCCCCAAAAGGGACCCATAAATATCACGTAAGAAAAATACCATATAGCACTATGGGGGAACCTAGCCATGCCATGGTCACTGCTCAGTCAGGGTGAGAGTGACCTCCCAGCAGGACATGCTGTGGCCATGCTGTCTGTGCAGGTGGTGGCCGGGCACTACAATGTCCGAGCCATTGCCCTATGCCCTGTGCAGATGCAGCCAGGCCAGGCCACCCTATCCAGGCTATTCCCACAGTACCTTTCCCCTCATTAGGCACATTGGCAGGCCAATACTGGCAACAATGCTAGCAGTGTGGGCTGTGGAGGGTGTTGGCAGCCACCACACACTGGATAGACAGACACACACTCCACAAACCTATGCCAGCATTGTGCAACTATAGAGGTGTTTGGCAGCCCTGGCCACCACACAAGTCCTGGGCACAGTGCAGGCATGGCTATGGTACGCAATACTGTTGGGGTCACTCTGTCAGACACCAGACCTGAGGCACACTCCACAGACATCAGAAAGGTTGCTATGATGCAGCTCAATCAGCCAATTGTGCTTAACGTAGGAATTGCTATCTGCCAGTTATCATAGCAACCTTTTGATAGCTGTGTACAGTTTTCCCATGTTTAGGGTGGCATTGCTAAGGTATGCAAGTGCTAGTATGGGGAGATGCACGCAGGGCCCAACATCCTGCCTCTCCAGGAGGCTTGGGATAATGGAGCCTGTGGGTGCGGGTGTGTCTGCCCCTGTTGGCTGCTGCTCTAGGGGAGAGGTTCCCAACACCAGTCCTGGAGGGCCAAACACTGTTCGGGTTTTCATGCTGTTCCTAATGAATATGCATGAGATACATCTGCATACCATGGGGGCGGTGCATAGCAATGCAGCACAGCCACATTTATTAGAGGCAGCATGGAACCTGAATGGTGTTTGGCCCTCCAGGACTGCATTTGGGAGACTCTGCTCTAGGTAATGCGCATGTTTATGGTCTCTGTGCTCTGTAGGGTAAAATGTAGGTGTTTTGGGCATGTCTACGTCATCTTCACTACAGGTTCTGTCTGTATTAGCACGTTGTAGTAGTGGGTAAAATATGGGGGCTGGGTTGGCAGGAACCACAGCTGGGACTTGAACCTGTGACCTTCTTCTCCTGAACACACTGGCTGTGTGCACTGCACCATCGTGTTGCCACAGAGACAGTGCATTCCCTGGGGATACCATGACTGTTCGTCAGACAGGGCCTGTCTGTTGCAGTGCATGGCACCCACCTACACAGGTCTAGGCCATGGTCTGCTCTGGGCAGCTGCCACGGCCTCCTCCACCACCAGTACCCCTCTGCCACCCTGCTGACATGCCTGTCTGCTGGTGGTGCTGGTGGAGCGCAGTCTCAGGCCATCCATTGTGCGGGTAGGCGGCTGCCTATGGTGCAGGTTCTGGGGTAGGGGTGCCTGCATAGATGTCCACGCTTCTCCCCAGCACCGCCTGCCAATGTTCTGTGCCCTTGGGGGTACTGCAGTATCAGGCCCCACAGTACCTGCTGGGTACTATCCCCTGTGACACTGTGGGACGCACACTCGTGCCCATGCTGGGCCCTCATCAGTTGCTGTCTGGCTGCTCTACTGTTTCAGCATTCCTATGGGCCACCTAGGCATCACCCTAGTCCGCACTGTGGCCCAGCTGCAGCACAGCATCTGCCGTCTGCAGCCCTCTGTGTCCCCTTTCCCAGCATCTGTCCAGTTGCCCATTCCGACATGCCCGCCCTGCTGTTGTGGAACATGTGCATGCCATAGGAAACCTGTCCAATGGAGAGGGAAACCCTGATCAGCGCTATTTCATTGTGGGATCATTCACCTTGTATGGGGACGGAACGTAGACCCTTCCAAAATTCATATCATTTTTTTTGGAGCCTTCTTGGGAGTGTTTTTCGACGTTTCCCATTAATATCACTATTGCCCTGCTTGGTTATCTTTTTTTTATATTTTGTTGGGGTCATTTTCAATGTTTATTTGCACTTTTGTTCCGTGCACATGTATCACACTTATCAGTTTTTTCTAGGTTTCCCTGATTTTGCTGTACATTGCTGACAGAAATGGTTTCTCTTCCCTTTAAATCAGCTCTAACGCCAGGGTTTCACTGGTGTTAGTTTTCAGCCTTGGATTTCACAGCGTTAGTGTGCAGAGAGCCTCTCCCCTCCCACTCTCCGCCCATTGACCCCTTTTCTCCGCCCTCCGGGAGCCTTCCCCCTCCTTCAGCGCTCGTTTGTGCCGCTGCTCGCGTTATCGCGCGATAAGGTACCTGTGCGCCTGATAAAGCGCCATCATCGCACGATAAGGTACCTTATCGCGCAATAACGTCACAGAGCGCACTATAAGACGGTTTAGTAAACATACCCCCAAGTCTCTGATCGTGTGACTTATAGAGCGAGTTAGTTGAGCAGGTCATCCTTTTTTTTGTTACCATACCATTTGAACATTTTCTGTTTAGGGCTTATACTGTGGCACTCCACTACAGATTCCACATATGATTTCACAACCTGGAACCACAACCTGGTACTTTCTTCTTGACATGCTTGTTGCACTCTGACCCACTTTTTATGCAAATGTTTTCAACTTTAATGCTGAGCTTCTCCATCACATTTCCTTACTAGATTGATGTTTCAAGCACATACGTCTGTGTGTTGAAGGCAATTCTGTACTTATTATTTATCACTTTTTATGCATTTAGTATATGGTGAAGGTTTTGATTTTTAGTCTATTGGCTGCTTTCCTTTTGATCTGTGTGACATATTTAATAGTCTTTCGCACTTCTTTGCTAGCAATAAAATGTTTCCTGTTTTATACTACACGACCGCTAGATGCGGCATATCTTTTGTTTGAACAGCGATACAGGTACGTTTTTCCATTAGAAATAAGTATTACTCTTCCTCCTCATTCATCTACTTCTCAGTGCCTGTTTTTTTGACGTTATTACTCATTTGTATAATATATTTCCTACATACCAACTCACATACGAGTGAGTTTTCTCATTTGGAATATGCATTTCTCTTTCTCCTCATCCCTCTAGGGGCCTATTTGTGCCGGCTGTATGCCTCGACTAACTTACCCACCAGTTGTGCAGTGAAGTTAGTTGGGGGCGGGGTAGAGGTGGCCCAGGGGCGGAGAGTGGGTGGGCAGTGGGCAGTCGCCAGCCCCGGGATGTACAGGGCCAATTCTAATGTTGGCCCTGTACATCCAGGGCTGGCAAAATGGCCGGGGAAGTTATTCCACCCCCACGGTGGAATAACTTCCCTGGACGTTTCTTTTTGGCAGACTCGGGGTGTGGAAGGGGTTGGGAGGGGGCAAAGTTAATACCCCACAGCCTGACCCTGGCCTTAGGAGGCTGGATCAGGGGTCAGGCTGCAGAGAATTAACTTTTTTAGCAGCGGCCAGCATCGTGGCTTTTAAATGGAGCCTCAGTGCCATGGCAACAGGACGCCATGGCATCACGGCTCTATTTAAAAGCCCTGGCTGAGTTAGCCGGGCTATGGCTGTATGTGCAGGCCGGGACTGAATTGTAGTTCTGGCCTGCATGTACAGGCCTGTTCGCGATTCTGATTCTGCGGGGCTAGACGTGCCCTGCGGGATCAGAATCGCGATCTCCTTTGTACGCCTGGCTCAGCCCGGACGTAGAAAGGAGATGTACGTTGGGATCAGAATCGGGACCCTATTGTTTAGTGCCTGTTTTTCTTGACATTCTTACTCAATTGCATAATATGTTTCACAAACACAAATTCTTGGCATTTATTTTACCCAAGACAGTCTCCTCACATTTGTTGGTGATGCATTTTGTTATTACTCCTAAGGGCACATTAATATATTCTTTTAATTTCACTGTTTTAGTATATTTTTTTATAATCTATTTGTATACATATTTTATGTATATTTGATTGTTATGGGTTTATTTATTATTTTTGATATTTTTATGCAATTATTTATTTTTAATGTTCTGTATGGTGTTTTTTGAGGCTTATACCCCCTGAAGAAGGTGTGACCAGGGATTTGGACAAAGGGAAAGCCCTAGATGTGGTGTATTTAGATTTCAGTTAAGCCTTTGACACCGTTCCGCACAGGCGACTAATAAACAAGCTGAGCACCCTAGGGAAGGTTACAAGGGGAGTGCCACAGGGCTCTGTACTTGGTCTGATTCTTTTTAACTTCTTTGTTAGTGATATTGCGGAAGCACTGTCGGGTAAGATTTGCCTCTTTGCGGATGATACCAAACTCTGCAATAGAGTAGACACCCAGGAAGGTGTAGATAACATGAGGAGGGATCTGACTAAGCTTGAAGAATGATCTAGAATTTGTCAGCTGGGATTTAATGCTAAAAAATGCAAGATCATGCCTTTGGGGTGCAGCAATCCAAGGGAGTGATACAGTATAGGGGGTGAGGTACTTTTGTCCACAAAAGAAGAGTGGGACCTTGGCGTGATTGTGTTTGATGATCTTAAAGTAGCTAAACAGGTAGAAAAGACGATAGTGAAAGCTATACGTATGCTTGAGTGCACAGGGAGAGGAATGGCCAGCAGATGAAAGGAAGTGATAATGCCTCTGTATAATTCTTTGGTGGGACCTAATTTGGATTATTGTGTGCAACTTTGGAGACCACACCTTCAAAAGGATATAAACAGGTTGGAGTCGGGTCAGAGGGTGGCTACTAAAATGGTTAGTGGTCTTTGTTATAAAGCATATGAGGACAGACTTAAGGATCTTAATATGTATACTTTAGAGGAAAGGCAGGTGATATGATTAAGACGTTTAAATACCTCCATGGCATAAATGCACAGGAGGAGAAACCTCTTTTGATTGAAAGCAAGCTCTGCTATGAGGGGACATAGGATGAGGGTGAAACGGGATAGACTCAGGAGTAATATTCAGAAATATTTCTTTACAGAAAGAGTGATAGATGCATAGAATAGTCTCCCAGTGGAGGTGGTAGAGATGAGGACAGTATCTGAATTAAAAATAGCATGGGACAAACACAGAGGATTTCTAAAGGAAAAAAGAGGACTGTTATAGTAGTTGATATGGAAGGACATACTGAATAGGCCATGTGGTCGTTTTCTGCTGTCATGTTTCTATGTTTCTACAATAAAGCTCTTTGAAACCCATCACTGTTGGAACACCTTTATCTTTGTCTTTATCTTTACTATGTCGCTTGCTTGACCTCTCATGCTGAATTGTCAGGGCGGTTTACCATAAATAAATAACAGGTTGCAGTTTGAAAAGGAAAGGAATGCCAATATGTGACAGGAAAGGCAAGAGAGTAGAGCAGTCAAAGAGCGTAGAATAGACAGAGGAACACCAACAATTAGATTGGAAGAGGGAAGGGTAAATTGAATGCCTGCCAGAAGAGATGGGCCTTCAGTAAGGACTTAAACCTCGGGTAAGAGTGTTCAGCACAGAGTGAGGAGGGTGGGGAGGGAATTCCACAGGGCTGGCCCAAAGAAAAAGAAGGCAGAGTGACGAGTGTGTTCAAGATTGGCCCGGGCAGGAGAGGGGAGGGCTAAACAGTCGTTGTGGATTGTACGGAGGGCACAGGGAGGGAGATGGACGTGGATGAGATCAGAAAAATATTTAGGGTTAGCAGTGTGAATGGTCTTATGGACTGTAGTGAGGATCTTGTACTGATAGCGATATTTCAATAGAAGCCAATGAAGCTGGATGAGAAGGGGAGTAATGTGGTCCGTGTGAGAGGCATGGATGAGAAGGCGAGCAGCAGTGTTTTGGATAAGCTGAAGATGACGGAGCTGGGATTGTGGAACACCCACCAGGACAACACTGCTGTAGTCGAGGCGGGATAGGACTAGTGATACCGTAAGCATGACCAGTGAAGAGAGAGGCAGGTAGGAATGCACTGCGCGAAGCTGATGGAGTTTACAGAAGGAACATTTGATGTGCTGGTGAAAAGAGAGGGTGGGGTCTAGAGTGACCCCCTAAATACCACAAGGTCGAGGTGAGTGGGAAGGGAGTGCCAGAAAGGGAGGACGACAGGTCGAGAATAGGGGCACTGAAAGTAAGCCACATGGCTGTAGACTTGGATGGGTTTAGATAGAGATAATTTGCCGATAGCCATGAAGAGACAGGCATTGAGGGGGGAGAGGTTAGGGGAGAGCGGGCAGTTATGAAAAAGGAGAATTATGTCGTCTGCGTAGTAACACGCCGAGACTCCAGACTGCTGAATGATCAAGGTGAGGGGGTCAAGAAAAGGTTGAAGAGAAGCGGTGATAGCAGCGAACCTTGAAGAACCCCACAAGGAACCTTGCTCATTTTGTTCCTGCTACTCTCCTGTGGTTGTGTGTGCTCTCCTTCGGATCTCTCTCTCTACGGTCCACCTGGCCAGAATGAACAGATGGTTGATGAAATGCTAAAAGAGATCAGGGAAGCTAAGAAAAGTTACAACATAGTAATAATGGGTGAGTCATTTACCCTGATATTGACTGGGTCAATATCACATGAGGACATGCTAGGGAGATAAGTTTCTAGATGAAATAAATAACTGCTTCATTGAGCAACTGGTTCATGGAATGCAGGATCTGATGCAAGAGATAACTGTGTTGGGGCCACTTGGCAATAAGGGGCCTGATATTGAGATAGGCAGGCTATGGGCTGTGGTGGCGCATAGCCTGCCCGCTGACCTTCTTAACCTGGATTTTCACTTCCGTGTCGGCGGAAATGAAAATTTGGGTTAGCCTGGATGCCCCGGCAGCCGCAAAGGCTACATGGTGTGGGCCTGGTTTCCCACAAGAGTTCCCCAAATATCACCAATTACCAATGAATTGCATAGAAAGCAGTTGCTTGGCTACAACGACTTTTATTTAGTATAGCAAAAATAATTGTAAATGCAGAATAGCAAATGCCTGTCTAAGAGATGGCGGACAGCACTCTCTCTCTCTCTGCAAGGGGAGAAAGTACTGCCCAAAATCCTTTAAAATCGCTGTCTTATATATACCTCTCTGCTTCAAATGTCTGCTTCAAATTTCAGATAGTTTCAGCGAATTCAGCATAAATTATTAGGTGTTTGCAGGCTTCCTGCAAAAGCTCTTTCCCAGGACCCTCTTATGTTTATACATCTGGATCTGCTTATCAAGGTCTGCTTATCTATGCATGGCCTGTGACCTCTGCCCCTTCCTGTATTTTTCATCTCCTGGCACTAATTGAAACCTTCAGGGCAAGAGTATTTGTGCTCATTAGTTTGAATTCTTTGAATTCTTAGCTGGGCCTGTATTTTCTTGCTAGGTTCCAATATTGCTAGGCCCAATATTTTTGCACACTCCTATACAAAATATGGTTACCCAGACTCCTCCATAGCAGGCCGCATATACCGCAAATACTCTTTTATAGCCCACATGCTTGTCTTTTGTGCCTTCCATATGCTGTGTGTGATTCACCAGGCAAGGGTGCAGTCATATAAAGCCAACATATAAAGCAGACCTGAGCCAAATTTCCCAACAACGGGTAGCAGCGATTTTTGATGCTACCCACATAGCCTCTGCATCTTAAAGGTAGGTGAAGAAAAACCTCGCCTATCTTTAAGGCACAGAGGGCTATGTGGGTAGCATCAAAAATCGCTGCTACCCATGTAGCCGCTTCCTCCACCCCGCTCCACCCCGGAACGCGCCTAACATGCCCTGATGCTATGCGGATAGCATCTGGGCTCATTAGGGACTTAGCCGGGATTTTCGAAGGGCACTACTCATGTAGGTGCCCTTCAAAAATCCAGGATAAGGCCTTTACACAGGTAACTAAGGAAGTTACCAGTGTAAAGGCCTTCGAATCTGGGGCCCAATAATATGATCACATTTGATTTAATAAATATAAGGAGGACAGCAAGAAAATCCATTGAACTAGCATTGAATTTTCAAAAGGTAGACTATGATAAAATGAGGAAAATAGTTAAGACAAAACTAAAAGAAGCAGCTGCAAAGGTTAATGGTTTACATCAAGAATGGGCATTGTTTAAAATGCTATCTCAGAAGCCCAGACCAGATGTATTCCACGCTTTAAGACAGGTGGAAGGAAGACCTAGTGACTGCTGGCATAGTTTAAAGGTGAGGTCAGAGAGGTTGTCGTAGCTAAAAACGCATCTTTCAGAAAATGGCAAAAGGAGCCAAATGAAAACAGGAAACATAAGCCCTGGAACAGCAATTGGTCAATTTCCACCCCTGCCTCTGTCTTCCCTGGAACACCTCCCAGATGCTCAATCACGGGTTCACACCAGTTTCTTTACTCAAATTAGACCTTTATCTCTTTCCAGACTATGTTACTCCCTGAATTCATCAAATTCTCTAACTGATACAGTCCCCTCCTCACTGATAAAGAGCTGCTGGAATTAATTTGGCCCACTTCTCTTAGAATTAATAAAGAGCAGCTTGGTTCGGGGGGAAGTTACTTCTACTTGAAACACTCTATTGTTTGCCCACTTCTTTGGAAATGTAATTTGGACCCGACTCATCCTGAAAGTTATCATCCAACTCCAACCTGCCTTTCCCCCACCAAGCTGCTGGAAAAACAGTCTTGGACAGGTCTCCAGGTTTTGGGAGGCTAATAACGCGCTCCATCTCCGCCAGTCTGGCTTTTGGCCTTGTCAAAATATGGAGATCACCCTTATTGTCCTGCTGAATGAGGTTATCCTTTCTCTTAACAGTCTCAGAGATGTATTAATCCAACTGGATCTCTGTGCCAGTTTCGATATAATCAATCATTCCCTACTACTCAATTGCATTGACAACTCAGGTATCCATGACTCAGTTCTAAACTGGTTTTGTATTTATCTCTCATTTCAGTCCTTTGAAGTATCTATTGATGGTTCACGCTCATGACCTCATCCCCAGATTTCAGGTGTCCCCAAGGTTCCCTCCTATCCCCTACCCTGTTCAATCTTTTTATCTCACTGCTAGTCCTTGTGATTCAAGATCTTAATATCAGTTCTTACTTTTACGCCAATGATACTCAATTTGTTATTGCCCATGACAGCTGGGATTCCACCTTTCAATCCGACTTACAATCAAAACTGGACTCTATTACTGACTGGCTCCTTCAGCATAAAATGGTGTTAAAACGCAGCAAAAACTGAAGCCCTATGGTTCTCTCATAATCACAGGCCACTCCCTTTCCACCCAGGCATCTCCTCCCACTCTGTTCTTGTTCAGAAGTCCATCTGTGCCTTAGGTGTAATTGACAATCAGCTTTCTTTCAAACCTCGCATTTCTAAGATAGTAAAAAGCTGTTTTTTCTCTCTGCGCAGGATAAAATCTATCAAACCTTTTGTCGACAACAGAGCATTAAAAACAGTAATCCATTCACTGGTAATTAACAAATTAGACTGTTAACTTCCTATTAACAGGCACTTCAGAATCCTGATTGAAAAGAATTCAATTAATTCAGAACACCGCAGTCAAACTCATTTATAGTGCAAAGAAGTCGGATCATGTTACACCTTTATTATGCAAGCCACACTGGCTCCAGTGCCCTTCTGGAACCAGAATAAAACCCTCTTACTGGCCCCCTGTGCTTTCTATACGAGTCTGCCCTACTATCCCCACTAGTAGTTAGGGCAAGGTACCTCAGGTTGGAGGGTTGGGGGTTCAATTTCCATCTGGGGACAGCAATCTCAGGCTGGAGGGCACTCCTTGTGGCCTTGGGCTCCTATAGGCACTCATAAGAACATAAGATATGCCTTACTGGGTCAGACCAAGTTCCATCAAGCCCAGTATCCTGTTTCCAACAGTGGCCAATCTAGGTCATACGTACCTAGCAGTTTCCCCAAAAGACACAGGTTCCGCAATGCTTGTACTGGGTCAAGCACTGATATCCTGGGTCCCTTATTAATGATTTATGGACCTTTCCTCCAGGAACTTGTCCAAACCTTTTTTAAACCCAGCTACACTAACAGCCTTTACTACATCCTCCGGTAACAAATTCCAGAGTTTGATTACACGCTGAGTGAAGAAATATTTTCTTTTCTTTTCTTTTCTTTATTATTTTTATTTATTAGAGTCTCTTTTATACCGCGCTATTCAGCATCAGTGCGGTTTACAATGAACAATAAAATACACATTTCCGATGGTACTTTGTGTTTACAGTTGAACAGGTAATGCAACTTGGATAACAGGTAACTATTTACAATTTAAGACATAATTGGGAACTCTTTTGACTTCAGTCAAGGGCATTCTGAGAGGCTTGTGAGGATGGTGCAGCGTCCACATTGGCTTCTGGGTAAAACTGGAGGAAGAGGTGAAGTTTTAAGGCCTTTCTGAACTGAAATAAGTCCTGGATTGATCGGATGCCGAGAGGGAGGCTGTTCCAGTACCTTGGTGCACAGAAATTGTAGGCCCTGCCTACTGTTGCCTTGGTGCATTGTGTTATTAGTTTTGGGACTACCAGGGTGTTAAGTGTTACTGACCTTCTGTCCCTATTGAGAGGAGTTGTCTGGATTAGTTCAGTCAATGATGCCGACGAAAGCCCTTTAATAACCTTGAATGTAAGTAGTAAGGTCTTGTAAGTGATTCTACCTTGTATTGGGAGCCAGTGGAGATGTTTTAGAATGGGTGTGACATGGTCTTTCCTAGAAGCGCCATGTAGAACTCTTGCTGCAGCATTCATTGCAAGTTGAAGTGGATTTAAGGTGGCTTGAGGGAGACCTTGCAGGATTGAATTTGCATAATCAAAATGCGGTATGATTAGTGCCTGATAGATGGTTCTGAAATCATCAGGTGCAAGCAGGGATCTTAGATGTCTAAGGGATCGGATTTTATGGTATACCGCTCTTACAATGTTTCCTATGTGCGCCTTCATATCCAAGTGCTGGTCTAAGGTCACGCCTAGGTATCTGATAGTGGGCTTGGTCTGGAGATCTGCATCCTTCACTTTTATGAAAGACGGAGCAGTGAAGTTTCGATTTCTTGTAATAAATAAAACCTCCGTTTTCTTGTGTTGGATCCTAAGGTTTTGGGATTGCAGCCAGTTAGAAACTTCATTTATGCAGTTTGTTATAGGTGTGAGGTTGGGTTTCTCTGTTGCAAAAGGCATGTATAACAGCACGTCATCAGCGTAAATAAGGCAGTTAGCACTGAAAGACCGGATCAGGTTGCAGAAAGGCTGCATGTATATATTGAACATCAGGGCGGAGAGTTTTATTAATTTTAAATAGTTTACCCTGTAGCTTCATTGCATGTCCCCTAGTCTTTCTATATTCTGATAACGTAAACAATCGATCTACGTTTACCCGTTCCACTCCGTTCATTAATTTATAGACTTCTATCATATCTCCCCTCAGCCGTCTCTTTTCCAGGTTAAAGAGCCCTAACCTTTTTAGCCTTTCTTCATAGGAGTATCCTTCCATCCCCTTCACCATTTTGGTGGCTCTTCTCTGAACCTTTTCTAATAACGCGACCAGAATTGCACACAATACTCAAGGTGCGGTCTCACCATGGAACGATATAGAGGCATTATAATATCTTTTGTTTTATTTTCCATTCCTTTCCTTATGATACCTAGCATTCTATTTGCTCTCTTGGCTGCCGCTGCACACTGGGCTGAGGGTTTTAACATGCTATCCACAATGACGTCTAAATCTTTTTCCTGGATGGTGGTTCCTAATGTGGAACCTTGCATCGTGGAACCATAGTTTGGGTTGTTCTTCCCTAGGTGCATAACTTTGCACTTGTCCACATTAAATTTCATCTGCCATTTTGATGTCCAGTCTTCCAATTTATCAAGATCGTCTTGCAATTTTCCACAATCCTCTTGGGTTTTAACAACTTTAAATAGTTTTGTGTCTTCTGCAAATTTGATAACCTCACTCATTATTCCACTTTCCAGGTCATTTATGAATATGTCAAAAAGCAGCGGTCCCAGCACAGATCCCTTGGGTACACCACTATTCACTTTTCTCCATTGGGAAAATTGGGCATTTAGCCCAACCCTCTGCTTTCTATCTTTTAACCAGTTCTTGATCCACAGTAGTACACTGCCTCCTATCCCATGACTCTTTAGTTTTGCCAAAAGTCTCTGATGAGGGACCTTGTCAAAAGCTTTCTGAAAGTCCAGATACACTATATCAACCGACTCACTTTTGTCCACCTGTTTATTCACACTTTCAAAAAAACATAATAGATTGGTAAGACAAGATCTTCCTTGTCTAAAACCATGTTGGCTGTCTCCCATTAGGCCATGACTATCTACATGCTGAGTAATTTTATTCTTTATGATGGTTTCTACCATTTTTCCCGGTACTGACGTCAGGCTCACCGGTCTGTAGTTTCCCGGATCACCCCTGGAACCCTTTTTAAAAATTGGCGTTACATTGGCGATCCTCCAATCTTTAGGTATTACAGATGATTTTAATGAAAATTCACAGATTACTAATAGCAGGTCTGCAATCTCATATTTCAGTTCTTTCAACATCCTTGGATGTATACCATCCGGCCCAGGTGATTTGCTACTCTTCAGTTTATCTAATAGTTGTAATACATCTTCCCGATGTATCGATATTTCCTTCAATTCTTCCGCACCTTTAAATACCACTTCAGTCATGGGTAGCATCCCTACATCTTCCTCAGTAAAGACCGAAGCAAAGAATTCATTCAGTCTCTCCGCTATCGCCTTGTCGCCTCTTAATGCCCCTTTAACTCATCTATCATCTAATGGACCAACTGACTCTCTCACAGGTTTTTTGCTACAAATGTACTTGAAAAAATCTTTATTTCGCGTTTTTGCTTCCGCAGCAAGCTTCTTCTCAAATTCTCCCTTTGCCTGCTTTATCGATACCTTGCATTTGACTTGCCATTGCTTGTGCTGTTTCCAGGTTTCGTCGTTTGGCTCTTTTTTCCATTTCCTGAAAGATGCTTTTTTGGCCTTGTGGCCTTGGGCAAGCCTCTTAACCCTATGTTTCCTCAGGTACACATAGATTGTGAGCACTTTGGGGACAAGGAAATGTATCCAGTACTTGCTTGTAGTGATTATAAACTGCTCTGATACCCTTCAGCCTGGGTGGTATATCAAGAAATTGCATAAACATAAGCATCTGTTACTGCCCCATTTGTGCCCTGCAGTCTGCCAATCAGAACTTGTCACCCCCTCAAAATCCAATTTGCATATTGATCCATCACTTTTTGTTTTTCTGCTCTCTCCCTCTGGAATGCTCTACTTATATATATCTCCATCTTGAATCATCCTACAAGAAATTTGAGGCAGGGCTGCAAACCTGTTTTTTTGAGTGAGCATTTAAGATTTCTCTCTTTAGCGGATCTAAGTGCAGCTTAATTTTAATCTTTTAATTTTTAATTCTGAATCTTAGCTGTTTAGTTGCATATTCCCCACCCTTATGTTCCACCTGGCTATATATTACTCTTTTTCTGGTGGATATTGTTGTCCTACAACCAATTTGTTTCCTTTATGTTTTTGTACTTTAGTTTTTATTGTATGTTAATCTGCTCTTATTTGATTATAAACCACAATGATGTTCATACCTTAGTGGTATAAGATGTTTGCAAATAAAGTTAGATTCAAGAAACTGCTAAAACAGGCAAAGAGAGAATTTGAAAAGAAGCTTGCTATGGAAGCAAAGATGCACAATAAAAATGTTTTCAACTACATTCATTGCAAAAAAACATGTGAGAGAGTCAGTTGGAGCACTAGATGATAGAAGGGTAAAAGGAGTGCTAAGGGAGGACAAGGCTATAGCAGAGACTGAATGAATTCTTTGCTTTAGTCTTTCCTGAAGATGTAGGGAAGTTACCCATGTCCAAAATGGTATTAAAAGCGATGTATCAGGGGAATTGAAACACCAGCTATTTGATAGCTTGTAATACAGCTATTTGATCAACTAAAGAGTAACAAATTGCCTGGACCAGATGGCATACATCCCAGGATGCTAAAAGAACTGAAATATGAAATTTCAGATCTACTATTAGTAATCTGTCATTAAAATCATTTGTAGTACCTGAAGACTGGAGAGTAGCTAATGTAACGACAAATTTTAAACAGGTTTCCAGTGGTGATCCAGGAAACTGCAGGCCTGATTTCAGTAACGGGCAAAATGGTAGAAACCATTATAAAGAATAAAATGACTGAACATGTAGATAGTTATGGTTTAATGGGAGAAAGCCAACATGGATTTAGCCAAAGGAAAGTCCTATCTCATTAATTTGTTAAATATTTTTTGAAGGTGTGAATAAATAAGTAGATAAATGTGAGTAGAGGAGTAGCCTAGTGGTTAGAGCAACTGCTTAGTACCTAGAAGATCAAGGATTCAATTCTTCCTGGACACTCTTTGTAACCTTGGGCAAGTCACTTTACCCTCTGTTGCCTCAGTCAAAAAGGCTTGGCAATCAATTTCCAGTGATGTATTGCCAAAAAAGTCCAGAGGTAGCTGGGTGGCCAGGCATCAATACTAACTTAACAGCACTAAAAAAAAAAAGTTGAGCCAGTTAATGTGGAGGCCAATTCTACCAGGGGGCCATCTGGACATCAAAAAAATGGACAGGCCCAAGTTATAACCAATTCTGCAACTGTAGATGTTCCTATGATTGCAGAATCAGGCATTTAGATGGCCCAGCATGGCCCTGATTCTGCCACAGGAGACATCCTCTCATATGCCCTATGCTCATGCAGGTGCCATGGCACCAGGATGCCCAGCAGGACCACCGACAGCATGTAAATCTTCTTTTCCCCACCGCTTGACCCTAGGTGGGGTTGGCCGGGACAGGGATTGGGTGGTGGAGCCTCACCTGCAATGGCTGCTTGCATTAGGGGGTGCTGCCTGGCCTGATCGCTGCTTTTGATGGGACATATTCCATCTCCGAGGTGGAATAAGTCCCATGTCCATCTTTCCCCCACCAGATATACAGGGACCTGACCAGAATAGGCACTGTACATCGGGTTGCCTGGGTTCATTGATCCTTAGACATAGGAGTGGAGGAGTGGCCTAGTGGTTGGGGCAAGGTACTTCAGGCTAGAAGGTCAGGGGTTCAAATCCCACTAGAGGACAGCAACCTTGGGCCAGAAGGACTGGGGTTTCTAGTCCCACAGGTGCTCTTGTGGTCTTGGGCAAGCCACTTAACCCTCCATAGCCCATGTTCCCTGTAAAAATAGTTATCTCCAAGTTATAATGCCCTGTTCAATGTAAACCACACTGATGCAGAATAGCACAGTATATAAGAGAAAATAAATAAATATCTATCATGCACCAGGCTAATTAAATGTATTTGTGAGGTGTCTTTGTTTACCTTCTCTTCCAAATAAATTTCAGTATAGACAAGTTTTCATTGTTCTATTTTTAATGTTTATTGTAGATTGTCTTATTCACATTGAGGCCAATTCCATTCAGGCTGTGTGGCCGATCAGACGCGGGGTGTACAGAGGAAGACCCCATTCTGATCCTGCGTGGGCTAGATGTGCCCACAGGATCAGAATCAGGTCTACGGCTTGGACGTGCCGGCCAGGCCCTGATTCTGATCGGCCTGCATGCCCAGCCACATACCCGGTTACCTCAGCCAGGCTCCTGAATGGAGCCACAGTGCCATGGCATCCCCGGCCACCAACCAAACTCTTTTTTTCCCCGCAGTCTGACCCCCGATCTGGCCTTCTAAGGCCTGGGTCAGGCTGCATGGAACACCCTGTGCCCCCTCACCTGCATCCCCCTCACTTGAATCCCCGGGTCCCACCCTGCGATCCCTCTCTGTTCAGCGGGACATATTAATAATATTTGTGTTTAGTCTTCACCTGCATGCATAAGTCCCCCTTTGAGGCGGAATAAATCCCCCTTTGATGTAGAGTAAGTCGCCCGTGTAGATTCGAGACCCTGGATGTACAGAGCTGACCTCCGAATCAGTCCTGTATGTCTGGGGTCACCGCCCGTCCATGCCCCACCCTCGCTCCGCCTCCGGAATGCCCTATCCCGCCCCTGTCTAGGCGTTCCTGTACAAAGCTGCTGTTTGTATGGGGAAGATATTGCGGGATGCTGACAGGAGACGAATAGCAGGGATGGACATCCCTATTTGCAGGCCAGAATGACCCCCATTGTGACTCCGCATATCTGTTCAAGATATCGTAAGTGTGCAACACTGCCTGCCCTGATTTCCATGCTTATATCTGTTGAATTTATACAGGTGCTTCTCATTTCACTTTCACTATATCATTACCATTTTATTATCTTTTTATAAATAGTTCACAACTTTTTTCATTATTTTACATATAATTCTTTTTAATGCCTCCTTTTTTTGGAGTTCATTCATTTTTAGTAACTTTATTTTTTACTCTTTCTCTTATATATGATTATTAATTTTTTTTACATTGATTATTTATGTTGTCATTAGAGCATGAATCCATCCCTCATGTTCTCTGATTCATTCTAGATGTTTTTATTCTAAGCCCTTTGAGGTTTTTATTTTTTATCATGATTATATTTTGCATGCTATTGCATTAACGTTATTGTTTTATATATGTTTTTTAGAGCTTTTTACCCCTGATAAAGGTTTTGCTGAAACACGGCCATGTCAGGTGATTGGTATTCCCCTGCATTTTTCAATAAATCTTGTTTGCTACCATGCTCTAGACTTCTGTGATCCTGTATTTTGCCTTTTTGGGAACGTGCCAGGTACTTGTGACCTGGATTGACCACTGTTGGAAACAGGATACTGGGCTTGATAGACCTTGGTTTGACCCAGTACGGCATTTCTTATGTTCTTATGTCCAGAGTCCCCGAAGACATATGTCTGTTCTCCTCCATCTTGTCACAGAATTTCTTGTTTATTTATTTATTTAATTAACATCTTCTATATACTGTTTGTCTACAAGTCAAAACAGTTTACAATCTTTTATCTTTATCTTTATTGAGTTTTTGATATACCACTCAGGCGGAGCATCAGAGCGGTGTACATAAAATAAAACAGCTACATGAGAGGAAAGGAACGCCATCATCGACAGGAGAGCACAAGAAACTAGCAGATAGCAGAAGAGGAAAGATACGAAGAGGACAATGAACTCAGTGTATGCAGTAACAAACATGAGAGCACAACAGGTGTGCAGGTGAGTGATTTACATAGAACAATAGTAAACAAAAAACTCAAACTCATAACAAAATCAGAAACATATAGGGTAAATGTTTAACCTATATATCAAGTATGAGGTGTGTAGTAGATATAGGTGATTAATGTGAGAGGGGTTGATGGTGTATTTATGAGCAATTAGATGTGCTTGAGCATTCGGAAGGTATTGAAAAGTTTACATTGTTGTATAATAAAGGGAGTTGAGAGGTTTCATAAGTTGGGTATTTGTTCAAGCTCTTTGGGGGTCATCTCCATAATATTCCAAGGAAAAATGAGTTTTTAACATTTTCCGGAAATCTCCTGTAGTTAAGCCTGCACCAACCTTCATGGAGCTGATAAGCCTCAAGAATGGAATCCATATATGCCAAAAGAAGACCATACTGGCTTGGCTCATATTTTCCCCATACGCTTGCCAAACTCAACTGTCCTCATACAATTGGCCACATTACAAGAAACCTCTTGAGTCTACCACTCTTTGCATCCTCCTTGCATTTTTTCTTACTATCCCCTTTTTTCTTCCTATCTTTGAGCAACTGGAAAATGTCAATGTACTTGCGCTTCCAAATCTTGCATAAGGAACATGTGACCCCCTTCCCAAAATTTGGTGAACATTTCTAAGGCCAGGGCTCTGCAATCCTCATCTGCAGGATTTGCCTCATGTGCATCTGCCACCAAAACTACCAGCCCCTCTATGGCTACCACACCCCCTACCCAAAAGCCAGTATGCTACCAATATAGTTTATCTATTGCCTTCCAATTGCTGAGCATCGCAGTAGCAGTTAGAGAAGGAGTAGAGGCAGAGATTTGCAATGCTTCAGTACTTAGCTCTTTGACTCACAATTTATTTAGTTGATCTTTTTTAAGGTTCCATTTTTATCATTTTTATTATTCTTTACAGAGTGTAAAGCAATAGGTATTTATTTATTTAGATTTGTATACCACCTTATCCTTCAATCAAAGTGGTCACAACACAATTGGGGGACACATTTAACACGAGGGGATATGAGACACATACACTAATACTTACAGGGAACATGGGCAATGGAGGGTTAAGTGGCTTGCCCAAGACCACAAGGAGAAATATTACTCTATCCGGCATGTCCTTTCTTTTTATTAGAAAATACTGCACAGTGTTTGATTGTTTGTAAGATTTACAGTAGGGAGGCCTGCTCATATTAATAATATTTGTGTTTAGCCTTCACCTGCATGCACAGTGCTTTTAGACAACTGATATCATTAATTACAGTTGGGAGGAGTGTATTCTTCTATCTAATGGATTTTAAGCTCTGTCCCACATGCGCGGCATCTTTAACATTTCTATTGTAAACTAGTCACATCTTTTAGTTTGGAGCCAACTTACTGTCCATATAAGTAATTTTCCCTCTTTTACAGATATGCTTGGTATTTTGAGATCATCTCTTATACTTACCCGTGTGTCCCACTTTTCTTTTTCTATATTCAATTCTTTGAGGTGTGTTTATTAAGCTGGGCTAACAGTTAACCCGGGCTATCTGCAGCTAGGTCCCATGTTATTCTGTATTTTTTAAAAAAGGGCCCTTTAAAGAATTTGTTTCTAATTGGGTCTTTTTACTATTTGCTTTTTATGGAGCTTTTTGAGGTCAGTTAGCCTTGTTTTCATCAGCAGTGCCCTTTGACTGGCTTGGGTGAGAATGCCAGTTTAAATGACTTCAGGAAAGCAAAGTTATGTTCACTGTAAACCGCCTTGAGAATATGAAAGGCGGTATACAAAAAATGTTTTTAGACTGTACTATTTTACATTGGCATACCGTATTCTTTTATCTTTATCTATTCTGATGTGTTACATATGCCCTTGATGCGGGCGTATGCCGAAACATGTTGAACTAATGGCAAATATTTATATGTATTTATTTCAGACCTGCAAACCATGTAAATTCCACTCTGTGCGATATTCAGTGGCACTAACAATGGTCAGTGCCGATGAATATACCTGGGTGTCGCCACTATACGCCCTGTGCTAAACAGTTAGCATTGAAGCATTCCGAGGTGGAGCAAAGGTGGCACCTATCGCTAACCAGGCAGTGGAGATATTGAGCTGCTGTCTGGTTAATGATATGAGACAAAAGTTAGGCTCAGATAACCCTTGCCTAACTTTCACTGCATTAGCTAACTGGGCAGTGGCTGAATATCACCACTGCGGCAATCTGGCAAACCCGGATATTCAATACTGGGGCCAGATATGACCCTGGCATTGAAAATCCGTGGTTTAAGTTCAGCACTGGTACCTAGCAGTGTTAGCAGCGCTTACCGCCAGTGCTGAATATCCCCCCCTTAGTCCATAGATCCCAGTGCTACTTTTTGAAAATATTATTGGTGCATGCTCCACTGCAAGAGCTTCAATAAAATGTTATTTAATGCAAGCTGAACTGTTAGACTAATCACATACACAGCAATATAAGATTGGCCCAATATTCCAATGCAATTACACTGTTTACAGACCTGTAAACTGTGTAAATGTCCCTAAGTGGGATATTCAGTGTCACTAACATGGTTAGTGCGACTTAATATCCCCATGTAACACCACTATACACCCTGATGCTAACCACTTAGCATTGGGACGTGCCAAGGGCATTCTAGGGCAGAGCAAAGGCAGATCTGCGGTGAAAGCCAGGTACAGGAAACCCTGGCATAACTTTCACTGCGTATTGTTAACTGGGCAGAGACTCAATATCGCCGCTGCCCGGATAGCAATTGGGCTCTGCGGCAACCCCAGATATTCAATGCCGGGGCCGGATATGACCACAGCATGGAATATCTGCGTTTAAAGTTCAGCGCTGGTGGCTAGCCGCTGTAATCACACTAGCTGCTGGCGCTGAATATCGGGCCTGATGTTTCTAATTATTTTGTATTTTGTATTTTTTTAATTCTTGTAGTACTCACCATTTAAATTTAGATTAGGATATTCAATGTCGGGATCATATCCGGTCACTGGCATTGAATATCCTGTTTGCCTGGTTAGTGTTTTAGCTAACAAGGTAGCGGTGATATTTAGCTAAACCGGTTAAAATTAGGTCAGCCTTTTTGTGCTTAACTTTAGCTAGTTTAGGTTAAATTCCCAGTGGCTGATATTGCCACTGACTGGTTAACCCGAGCGACACCCCTAGAATGCCCTGATGCTATGCGGTTAGCATTGTAGCATGCAGCAGCGTTAGGAGGGGATATTCAGCGGTGCAAAACAGCTATGTGCCACTTTATATCCTGCTCACTGGGATTAATGTGGCTATCAGGTCTGCTAACTGCATTAATCATTTTGAATATGCCCCCTATAGATTTTAACTTAAATGAAATATTATCCAGTGCTGATTACACTGTTAGATAAATACTAGTTTCATGAATATATGATGTTCTTAATTTCCTGTTTTGTTGGATCGCCTGGTAACATGCCTGCCTGGTGTGAAGGTAGCGGACCTCACACGCCACCTAGATAAGGTCTTAAATAGTGCTGGGGAGGAGTCTGCTGTCTTGGTACATGTCGGTACCAATGACATAGGAAAATGTGGTAGGGAGGTTCTGGAGGCTAAATTTAGGCTTTTAGGTAGGAAGTTGAAATCCAGAACTTCCAGGGTAGCGTTCTCCGAAATGCTTCTCGTTCCACGTGCAGGACCCAAAAGGCAGGCAGAGCTCCGGAGTCTCAATGTGTGGATGAGACAATGGTGCAGAGATGAGGGTTTTGGATTTGTTAGGATCTGGGGAAAGGAGGGGCTCTTCCAAAGGGATGGGCTTCACCTTAACCAGGATGGAACCAGGCTGCTGGCATTAACCTTAAAAAAGGAGATAGAGCAGCTTTTAAACTAGATAATAGGGGAAAGCTGACAGTCGCCCAAGAGCGGATGGTTCGGAAGAATGTATCCTTGAAGGATACTACCAAAAGCAGAGAGGTTCCAAAAAAGAGTAAAGTAGCCCAAATGCCCTCAAATATGGAGCAGACAGAGCTTAAAGATCCCAAATTACCCATGTCTACCAATAGCCAAATTAATATGAATAAAATACAGTCTCTAAAATGCTTGTATGCAAATGCTAGAAGTCTAAAAAATAAGATGGGAGAGTCAGAATATATAGCACTAAATGAGAGGTTAGATATGATTGGAATATCAGAGACATGGTAGAAGGAGGACAACCAGTGGGACACTGTGATACCTGGGTACAAACTATATCGTAATGATAGAGCTGATCAAATTGGTGGAGGGGTTGCGCTCTATGTTAGAGAGGGCATTGAGTCAGAAAGGATTAAAGTTTTGCAGGAAACTAAATTTGCTGTAGAATCTCTATGGATTGAAATTCCATGTAAAAAGGGGAAGGCGATGGCAGTGGGGGTGTACTATCGACCGCCTGGCCAGAATGAACAAATGGATGATGAAATGCTCAAAGAAATCAAGGAAGCTAACAAAAGTTACAGCGTGTTAATAATAATGGGTGATTTCAATTACCCCAGTATCGACTGGGTCAGTGTCACGGCAGGACATGCTAGGGAGATAAAGTTCCTAGATGACATAAATGACTGCTTCTTGGAGCAGCTGGTTCATGAACCGACCAGAGGGGAAGCCATATTAGACCTAGTCCTTAGTGGAACACCAGATCTAGTGAAAGAGATAAGGGTGTTGGGGCCACTTGGCAATAGTGATCATAGCATGATCACCTTTGATTTAATTAGTGGAGGAGAGATAGTAAGGAAATCCACAGTACTACCTTTTAACTTTCGAAAGGGAGACTATGATAAAATGAGGAAAATAGTTAAGAAAAAACTAAAAGGAGCAGTTGCAAAGGTTAAAGACTTACATCAAGCTTGGGTGTTGTTGAAAAATACTATCTTGGAAGCCCAGACCTGCTGTATTTCACGCTTTAAGAAAAGTGGAAGGAAGTCCAAAAAATTGCCAGCATGGTTTAAAGGTGAGGTCAGAGAGTCTGTTGTTGCCAAAAAAGCATCTTTCCGGAAATGGAAAAAAAAGCCAAACGACGAAAACGGGAAACAGCACAATCACTGGTAAGTTTAATGCAAGGCATTGATAAGGCAGGCAAAGAGAGAAATTGAGAAGAAACTTGCTGTGGAAGCAAAAATGATTAATAAAGACTTTTTCACGTACATTCATGGCAAAAAACCTGTGAGAGAGTCAGTTGGTTCATTAGATGATAGAGGAGTTAAAGGGGCACTAAGAGGCGACAAGGCGATAGTGGAGAGACTGAATGAATTCTTTGCTTCGGTCTTTACTGAGGAAGATGTAGGGATGTTAGCCATGACTGAAGTGGTATTTAACCCTTTGAAGGCCTACTTTAAATTTTTAATCCACATTCTGCAGCCGGGTTAATTTTTGCATATTTCAGGAAAATTGTACCCGCCTTATTCAATATGTTCTAATAGTGATTTTCCTTCTGCTATGGTCATGTATTATATACCATTTGATAGGAATATTTAGTCAGAATTTTGGATCCCGAGAGTTTTGGGCTCGGCCTGGAAAGGGTTAAAGGTGTGGAAGAATTGAAGGAAATATCGATACATCGGGAAGATGTATTACAACTATTAGATAAACTGAAGAGTAGTAAATCACCTGGGCCGGATGGTATACATCCAAGGGTTTTGAAAGAACTGAAATATGAGATTGCAGACCTGCTCTTAGTAATCTGTGAACTATCATTAAAATCATCTCTAATACCTGAAGATTGGAGGATCGCCAATGTAACACCAATTTTTAAAAAGGGTTCCAGGGGTGATCCGGGAAACTAAAGACCGGTGAGCTTCACGTCAGTACCGGGAAAAATGGTAGAAACCATCATAAAGAATAAAATTACTCAGCATGTAGATCAGGGGTCTCAAACACGCGGCCCGCGAGAGACCTTTGTGCGGCCCGCGATGCACAGAAAAAAAAAAACCCCGGCTTCTGCAGCCTCTGTCTACAGCCACCACAAGCCTGATCAGCATCGGGGAGTTGAGCAGGAAGGAAAGCTCCTCACCGAACAGATAGCGATTGATCGCGAGACCACGCTTCTCCGCGTTAGCGCTTCTTTCCTGACCCGGCTCATACAGGTCATCTGAGCAGAGAGTGGCCAGACTGGTTGGCTGAGAGTCTGTCCCCTCCCAGTGACGTCACCAGCAGACCCGGAATCCGGAAACGAGGCTGCAATCAGTGGGAGCCGCGAGCCTGAAGCCGGGAAAATGGTAGGCTTTCCTTTGCCAGCAAAACAGGTATATTTATCAGACGAGCTCCGACAGACTTATTTGGTTTTCCAAAAGCTCGTGTATTGTTATGAGAGAGGCTGTGAAATTTGTTTCTCTCTTCTTTGGGGGGAGGATGATTTGCATTTTCTGTCGCCCTTGGCTGAAAGGAGAATTACAGATGCTTTCCTAGATTAAGCTATCGCTTCCATTTGGAGCCTAACAGCCAAGAGACAAGCCGTGACTATTCTCTGAAATGTGTTGATTTAATATTTGCAGTGTTGCCTTTTGATAGTTAGGGTATGGTGCTTTGTGAGTCCTGGTAGTGCTGTTAGGACACGGCAGGTTTGCTATGGGTTCTAAATGAGCAGTGTTTCTAGTAGTTCCTAATGTGCCTGGCGGTTGGCACTGGTTTATAGTAATGTAGAAATCTTTTAGTCTTTCTTTATCCATACACTCATTAAGAGGCATGTTTACTAAAAGTTAATGTATGGTAACATTATGCAAATATTTATGCAAATGATGCCCTTATGCAAATGAGGCCTGCGTCTTGTGCGGCCCCCGGGTTACTCTACAAGTCCTCATTTGGCCCTCAAAGCAATTTGAGTTTGAGACCCCTGATGTAGATAGTCATGGCCTAATGGGAGACAGCCAACATGGCTTTAGACAAGGAAGATCTTGTCTTACTAATCTGTTATGTTTTTTTGAAAGTGTGAATAAACAGGTGGACAAAGGTGAGTCGGTTGATATAGAGTATCTGGACTTTCAGAAAGCCTTTGACAAGGTCCCTCATCAGAGACCTTTGGCAAAACTTAAGAGTCATGGGATAGGAGGCAGTGTACTACTGTGGATCAGGAACTGGTTAATAGATAGAAAGCAGAGGGTTGGGCTAAATGGCCAATTTTCCCAATGGAGAAAGGTGAATAGTGGTGTACCCCAGGGATCTGTGCTGGGTCCGCTGCTTTTTGACATATTCATAAATGACCTGGAAAGTGGAATAACGAGTGAGGTTATCAAATTTGCAGATGACACAAAACTATTTAAAGTTGTTAAAACCCAAGAGGATTGTGGAAAATTGCAAGAGGATCTTGATAAATTGGAAGACAGGGCATCAAAATGGCAGATGAAATTTAATGTGGACAAGTGCAAAGTTATGCACCTAGGGAAGGGGGAGCAGAAGCGGAATACCAGAAACCAGGCCTAACACAAAAAGGTAGTGTACAAAAAGCTTTATTGGTAGACCCCAATACATCCTGATTCAATAGGGCTCATGAGTAGATATGATGACACATTAGAAAGAAACAAAAAACGCAAAAGGAGTAAGTCAGAGGAACTCTTTGCTTCCCCTGTCTCTACTCCCCTTCCTGCCTCCCCTGGTACGTCCAGGGATTTTTTATTCGAAGATTTATGGGAGAAAGAATCGGCACAGCACAAGTCAAAAAAAACATTCCCCCCTCGGTTAGAATTCAGAGGGAGGGGAAGGGGCAGAGGCAACACGTTTCGGCCTCCACAAAATCATCCTCACGAACCCTATTGAATCAGGATGTATTGGGGTCTACCAATAAAGCTTTTTGTACACTACCTTTTTGTGTTAGGCCTGGTTTCTGGTGTTCCGCTTCTGCTCCCACTGCTCTGTTGCGGATACCTTCTTCTTTTTTGCGTTGGTTGTATGCACCTAGGGAAGAACAACCCAAACTATGGTTCCACAATGCAAGGTTCCACATTAGGAACCACCACCCAGGAAAAAGATTTAGGCGTCATTGTGGATAACATGTTAAAACCCTCGGCCCAGTGTGCAGCGGTGGCCAACAGAGCAAATAGAATGCTAGGTATCATAAGGAAAGGAATGGAAAATAAAACAATAGATATTATAATGCCTCTATACCGTTCCATGGTGAGACCGCACCTTGAATATTGTGTGCAATTCTGGTCGCCGTATCTTAAAAAGGATATAGCATTATTAGAAAAGGTTCAGAGAAGAGCCACCAAAATGGTAAAGGGGATGGAAGGATACTCCTATGAAGAAAGGCTAAAAGGTTAGGGCTCTTTAACCTGGAAAAGAGACGGCTGAGGGGAGATATGATAGAAGTCTATAAATTAATGAATGGAGTGGAACGGGTAAACGTAGATCTATTGTTTACATTATCAGAATATAGAAAGACTAGGGGACATGCAATGAAGCTACAGGATAAACTATTTAAGACTTATAAAAGAAAATATTTTTTCACTCAACGTGTAGTCAAACTCTGGAATTTGTTACCGGAGGATGTAGTAAAGGCTGTTAGTGTAGCTGAGTTTAAAAAAGGTTTGGACAAGTTCCTGGAGGAAAGGTCCATAAACCATTAAGAAGGGACCCAGGATATCAATGCTTGACCCAGTACAAGCATTGTGGAACCTGTGTCTTTTGGGGAAATTGCTAGGTACGTATGACCTAGATTGGCCACTGTTGGAAACGATACTGGGCTTCATGGACCTTGGTCTGACCCAGTATGGCATCTCTTATATTCTTATGTTCTTATGTTGTTCTAAATCTTCTTGTTGGACTGTTTTTATAGTGTCTTAAATATTTATTTCTTGATATTATTTCTCTGCTGGTTATTAAAATATTATCTTTTAGTATTTATGCTTTTTCATATATTTTTATATGTGCATTTATATTTGTTTTGTATACTTGGTTGGCATACTTTAGTTTTTGGGTATTAATCTCAATTTTGGCTCTTATATATAGTCTCCTCTCTTTTGCACTATTAACCATCCCATATTTATAGCTTTAGATTTCTTGTTTCTGAATGTAAATGTAATTGTGATGTTTATATTATTTATCTGTTTATATCATTTTTTTAGATAACTGATGAAGACTGAGCCAGATCTTGGCTGAATTAGGATTTCTTTAACAAATGAGACTCTTCAACCTTGAAGAGGTTTTGTCATCATTCCATGGTCAACCTCCACTCCGCCTGACAATTTCATAGGGTGCATCCAGAAAAGCTAGGTCCTGAGGCCCTAGGAGAAGGAGGACTTTCTGTTAGGGATGGCAGGCGTCAAACCTGTGACCCTATGTATGAAAGCCTGCTGATCTGCAGATGAGCCATCAATTCTGTACAACCTTAGGCCAGCCTCTGGAGTCTTTGAGCAGAGATGATGGAAAGTAGTCTCTATCTCCAAAAGAGCAAATTAGACTGGCAAGGGATATGTCCACTATATATAAGGAAGCTAGCCCAACATACTCCTGTTGGACTAATAATTACTCAGTGGGTTTATCTTGTACTTGTACCTAGCTTGTTGGCTGTCTGCTCTACGGATGTCTTCTCTACAGCTCTCTGGTGGGACTGTCCAGCTCTGTCCTTCCCTTATTAACTACCTTGTTTGTGTTTTTTTAGGTGCTGCTCATGGATTTTACTGGTGATCCCGAGCTTCTTTTCTGTCCTCTGTTTCACAGCTGGCTCCTCCTCCTACACGATGCACAGGAAGAGAATTTGTCCATCCTTCTCTCTTCCAAGAAAGCTGAGCCTAATCTTCCAGATCTGCCAGCTATGGGCAAGAGGTAGCCAGCTGTGAAGGAGGGAGCCAACTATGAAGACCAGATTGGATTTTAATTTCTTTATTGTTTTTTTGGATGGGTTTTAGTTTCAGGGATTTTTTGTTGTGTTTTGTTCCTTCCCCTCTCCCAACTAGTCCTTAGACTGCTTCTGCTAAGGCAGTGCAGCAAACTGCCTCTAGTTTCTTTTAGTTTTCCTTGCCCTCCTCACCCACATTTTGGAAGTCCCAACATGGGCTCCTTTTTTATCAGTATCCCTTTCCTTCACTGGTGCCATTTAATTTCTCTCTTCCTTGCCTAAAAGAGAGCCCCTGGGAAGGTCATATTTTCAGTTTGTCTCCCAAATCACACCTGGGCACAGGCTCCACTGCCCACAAGATCTTTTCCTGAGGCTTGAGGGAGCCCGTGAGTACTTTTCCTGACCTTAGCTACATGACAGCAGCTTGTGCAGGGGTACTACCTACATCCCTTTTGTCTTTAGTTGCCCCCTTTATCACCTTCTCTCTTGTTATCTCCTTGTTCCTTACCTAGCATAATGACTGACAAGAACAAAAACAAGACTAAAGCTGGACATTCTCAAGGGCACCTCACAGTCTGAAGCTTCCCCGACCCATTGACCATCACATACCACCTCCCTTTGTCATCCTTCACTGCTCACTGCCATGGCTGCTATTAGATCATCTCCTCCTCCCAGATCTGGGGAGAAGGGATCAGGTGGGCAGTCAGCATCATTCTGCCATGTGGCAGCTATCCAGGTTGCAGTGGGGATAGTAATTAGGGGCTTTCAGTCATCAACCTGCAATGTGGAGATGACACGGGAAGAAGAGCAGAGGTACCAAAGACTATTGCTTCCCTTACCCCAGGAGAGATGCCCACCAATATCAAGGCCACAACACTGGCCCCCATAGTCCTTCATTTGGCTACCAAGGAAAGTGGGAACTCCACTATGGACCTGGGTAAATGGTTGTTCCTGCCCCTCTCCCTTTCATCTTTGGAGTAGATGTTCCTCTGACCTTGGAGGGAAGGGGAATAAGGGACAAGGAAGTACACCACCAAAGTATGGCACTTTTCACCTGCCTCCCTTTCTGCATTGAGGGAAAGGGAGAGACAGGTGCTACCTCTGCTTCAGTAGGAGGCAGCCTCCCAAGCTCCATTAGCACCACCCCTGGCATGAAATCTTAGGCAGCAGCTATGGCAGACAGCCACCTTACACTACAAATCCATCTGTAATAAGCAGATCCTGTGCTACTAGAGGTGTCACTGAGTTATTTTATAAGCAGGCTGTTTATTGCCCCCTTCTTCCCAGCTAGGACATACACCTGTATGTTTTGGTCTTAGTCAAAGTCATTGGGGAACAGCAGAGTGATGTTGTTCTCAAAAATGTATGGTAAGGCTATGCTTTTCTGCAGCTCTATGGTGGTTATAAATAAGGCCCCGGAGAAAGGCCCTGTGGTGGAGGCACTGACTGAATCCTGTTGAGGAACTAGAAACATGGGTAGTACTCCCCAACATACCTCCTTGCCTTCCAAATTTTCTGCAGGTGGAGTGACTGCGGACTCTAGGGGAACTAACATCACAGGTCTTGGCCTTCCCCCTGGCAAATGTTGAATGATCTATGGCATGTGACCTCCTTTTGCAAACAGGAGTGGGTGACACTTCCCATAGGATGTGAGCAAGTACAGGGCAGCTTCAATGTCCTGTGGAATATGAAGCTGATCTCAGTGTATTACTCATCCAGAGAAAACCAGTGTTTTCAATCCAATCAGCTTGGTCATAGTTGCCGAGAGTGCCCAGAAATTGCTAAATGCCTCTGAATGCTGATGGCAGAACTGGCACCAAGACCCTCCAGACTCAGAATAGTCAAGACCACTTACTCATGTTCCCTTGAGTGCTTCCTAAATGCTTTGAAGTCCACAGCAGATGGAGGAGGTAGGAGGTCGGAGTATGCTACTTCCAGTTACTGCTCAGAGAGACTCTTTCAGCACCCTCTCTATCACTGATTCCAATAACATTGGGAATACCATCCCCAAGGCCTCCAGCAACATGAACACAGCCACTGAGGAGCTTTTCAGCCTATTCCCAAAGTGGGTGAAAGGTCATAACCATTGCCCTTGAGCACAGCCACCACCCCTGCCCCTACCCATCTGGTCCCTGTGCCTTTGAGAAGCAAGAACCCTCCATCAGGGGGTACCGAGGCTGGCACCAAGCCAGAGGGTGAAATAGCACCCTTGCTGCCACCCGTCCAGCATTTTTAGGCCTTTTCTACCCTGAGTAATGATGATACTGGAGACACGGGAGCATCTTCCTCTGCCTCTCCAAAACTTGATCAGGGACCCCCTTCTGATCTCCCCCACCTCTGGTCCTTATCCTCCCCTTAATGAAAAGGAGAAGCAGGTGGAGGAAAGCCTTGCCTGTCTGCAGGTGGTTCTACCTCTTCTGAAAGAGGGCTATGAAATGGAACAGTGAAGGAGCCGGAGTCAGCTTGTGGAGCATCTGGAGGAGTGGATTGGACCCATGCCAAGGCAGGGAGACACCTCCAAGAGAGTGGGAATTTAAACTAGATCTCCTCTCCTTGATGCTGAACTTAGATAATACTCCCTTCCTGGCTTAACCCAAGAGACAGCTGAAGTACTGTGTGCAATTCTCTAGACTGCATATTCAAAAAGATAAACAGGATGGTGTCAGTCCAGAAGGCATCTACTAATATAGTCAGTGTTCTTTGTCATAAAGCATATAGGGACAGCCTTAAAGATTTCAGTTTGTATACTTTGGAAGAAAGGTGGAAGATGTGAGATATGATAGGGACATTTAAATAACTCAATGGCATAAATGCACTGGAAGGTCTCTGTTTTTTTAAAACTTTTACTTTTATTCAAATTTTTCCAAAACCACAAAACAGCATTACAACAACCCAGCTACAGGAATGACTCACATAACTCCCAACCTCTTCCTCCTCCTCAACTCACCCCTCCCATCTCCAGGACATAAATTCTCAAATCCAGTGCTCTCTGATAGTAGGCAAGGTCAATTTCAAAGTAGCCCAATGTTCAAATAGGGCCCAAACTTTCTCAAATGAGTGCATTCTTCTTCGTTGCAAGTCTGTCAACTTGATCATCAGATAAAATGTCCATAACAACTGATGCATCATGCCCATAGTTATCTCCACATGCAAGCCATCTTGCAGCAAGCAGCAGTTGCACAACTAAAAAGAAGGCTGGTAGTCAGAGCATTCAAGTACCCTGGTTCGTGGACGTCAGGGTCCGGAACCATCTCTAGCCCCCTCATATAAACAAAAAAGGATACAAATTGCTGCTAAAACTATTGGATATGAGGACACTCCTGCCAAACATGCATAAACAACCTCCCTCTCCCCCCAAAAAACCTTTCCAACATCTCACCAAACATATATCTTGCTCAGTCTACTGGGGGTAAGTACCACCTATGGAGGATCTTGTAAGCACTCTTAACAAGGCCAGCAGACATCGACACCTTAGTCATTGCTTGAAAAATCTACCATTGCTCAACAATTAGGAGTGCTCCTGGATCCAGCTGCCAAGACTGTAAATGGAAAAAATGTGGGAGCCCAGAATAGAACAGAAACTTAATCTTGTAATCTATTTTGCTCACTCTAACTAAAATGAAAGAAGCTCTGGAATGAGGGGGCATAAGATGAAAGTGAAAGGGGATAGGAGAAATCAAAGCAATATTTCTTTACAGAAATGGTGATGGATGCATGGAACAGCCTCCTGGCAGAGGTGGCAGAGATGAGGCCTCTATCTGAATTCAAGAAGCATGGGACAAGCACAGAGGATCTCCAAGGGAGAGGAATAAATCATAAAGCTTAGTAGTTGGTATGGATGGGCAGATTAGATAGGCTTTATGTTTATTTATGTTTATGTTTACTTAAAATTTGCTATACCACCTCCCACTGTTAGTACTGAAGTAGATTACATAATTAAAAAAATAGAAAAGTCAAAAGGAATGTCAATTAAAAACAGGAAAGGAAAATAACCTAGTAGTAAAGGCACATATATCTATATGTACAGCACTGATGCTTCGGCCTGAGCGGTATATCAAATGTAATAATAAACATAAACATAAACTGTGTATGCCTTGTAGCGCTATACATAAATAAAACAGATATAGATAAAATTAGGCCAGATCCTACCTCTGCCCCAACCCAAGTGGGCCTAAAAGCTTTTTCAAAGAAATACATTTTTAAGAAGGATTTGAACTTTTTGGGTGAAGACTCTGTGCAAATTTCTATTGGAAGAGCGAAAGAGCAAAAAAATAAAAATCTTTGTGCCGTGAGGTTTCTAAACAAGCAAGTGAAATGGGTGGAATTCAGATGAGTATTTTGATAATAAAGAGAATAAATGTGAGTGTAGGGCATCCCTAACAGGGGCTCTGCATTTCAAGTAAAGGTAAGAGTGTGTGGTTTTTATTTACTAGCTCTCTCTCTGCCTGAGAGCTCTTAAAAGGGTTATGATACATTTTTAAAACAAACTTACATTCTTTTTAGTGCTTTAGTTCAAAATGGGAAATATTTTCTGTAGTGGTGTAGGTTTAAAACTCTGATTTTAGTATCTTTCTCAGCTCTTTGAAGCTACTGATACCTTGTCAGGTGTTAGTTCCCTCCCTCACCTCCAACTCCCACCCACCCCATGTGAGTAGTTTTGCTTTATAGGGCACCTCCCCAATTAGCTACACACAGGGACTTGAAACAGCATGTTTAGAACACATTTAAAAGAGGTTAACTGCTTTCTCTCTGAAAGGACAGCTTGGAAACCAGCTGGTACTTTGGTAGGTCTTTCTCTCTTTTGCTTCAACAGGAACCTAAGTTCCACCAACTTAACAATGGTTGGGAAAAATCACATCGCCAAAGCTGTGCCCCCGTTACAGCTTTTGCCTCTGTCCAGACAGAGATCCCAATGCCAGTTGAAGGACCAATTCTATGTGCAGGATGCCTGCATGCTGAAACTCTCAGGAAACAAGTGGTGAGAAGAGGTGGCGAGGCTCAGGAGCATTCAAGACAGTGAGAAGTACATTGATGAGATGCTTCTTGAAACACCAGCAGAGGAGAAGGGAGTCTACAGAATGACGAAGGTTGGACATGAGTCATCAGGGCCTGCAGAATCACCAATACAACTCCTCCAGCCCTTGAATTGAAGGAGGTGAAAGCATCCCTGGAAAGGGAAGAACCAGAGCTCGGGAACTGCAGAATCAGTGACTACAAGGAAGCAAAGGGTAGTGGTGGTTGGTGACTCTCTTCTGATGGGTACTGAGGTGTCCATCTGCTGACCAGACTTGATGTCCAGAGAGGTATGCTGTCTGCCAGGTGCCAAAATCTGAGATGTTATGAAGGGTTTGCCAAGACTCATCAAGCTCACTATTATAAACTGATGTTGCTCATCCATGTCGGCACAGATGATACTGAGCGTATCAAAAGTGACTTCATGGCTCTGGGACAGAGGATGAGGCAGATTGGGGCACAGGTGGTGTTCTCTTCAATCCTCCCTGTTGAGGGTAAAGGCCAAGGCAGAGAAGCTTGCACCCTGGAGATAAATGCATAGCTGCGTGGATGGTGTCATCAAGAGCATTTTGGTTTCCTGGACCATGGGATGCTGTTCCAAGGGTTGTAGAGCAGAGATGGCATCCATCTGTCCAAGAAGGGTCAACGTGTCTTCAGTAGCAGACTGGCTAAACTACTGAAGAGGGCTTTAAACTTGATTTGTTGGGGATGGGTGAAGAAAGCTCCCAGGTAAGTGAAACATTAAATACCTTTATGGAAATGGGTAAAATGGGCAACAAATAGAAATCAGTGTGTATAAATGCCCATAGCATGGGATATAAGATCCCAGATGTTGAGGCCCTTAATGGGAGAGGCTGACTTGGATTTAGTGGCAGTAACAGAGGCATGGTTCACTGACAACCATGACTGGGATGTAACTATACCAGGTTATACCGCGCCTCCCTCATGGAAGACAAACTGCTTAAAAACCTCTCTGGTGCGGCATTCTGCCTGCTGCTGCCTCTCCTCTGTCTGCTGTTGCTGACCTGCCTGCTGTCTACAGTGCTTCATTCACTGTTGTGCTTGTATCTCCCCATTTCTCCAGGTACCGCCCACTGCCTCTTCCCATTGGTCACTATCACCTGGTCACACTGGAAGTGACGCGGCCGCCAAACTGCTTAAAATCCTCTCCGGTGCGGCGCACGCCCAAGGGGCGAGATCCGGGGGGAGCGTCCAGAGTCTACTCAGTTGACCCCTACACCCTGCACATTCCTGCCAACCTCTCAGTCCCACTCATTCATCACTGGTGTTCCAGGCCTTTTGGGTGTTTCACCAAAGCCTCATGGTAAGTTGCTTTATTTGACCCCATTTCTATTCCTTCCTCTTCTGCTACTCTTTCTCCCCCCTCCATGACTTCTATACCTGTTCACTGGAGTTGGCGGCCTGCCCCCAACGTCTTAGCCCCCCCCAGGACCTCTTTCACGTAACGTCTCCAACCTGGTCTATTGTTCCTGTCACTCCTTGGCTCCACCCTTCCCTTCAGCTTGCACTCCTGAACTGTCGCTCCACGATGTCATCTCACATCATGCACTAGACTTGTTTTTCCTGACAGAAACACCACACATTTTTTACAAATTTTAGAAGATTTTGGAGCAGTAGAACAAATTACTTGGATGGCATCTCTTGACGTTGGTGCGTTATACACATCTATTCCTCAGGATGAAGCATTGCAAGTTTTATCATCTGTGTGGGATAATAGAGTAAGTCCTCATAGGGTTCCAACAGGATTTTTGTTAACGTTAGTTGAGCTGGCATTAAAGAAGAACTACTTTGTCTATAAGCAAGAATTTTTTCAACAAGTTTCAGGCACTGCTATGGGTGCTACTTTTGCACCTTCCTTAGCTAATTTGTATATGCATTTTTTGAGAGCAGATGGGTATATACTTTATTCAGAAAGGACGGAGTAGGAAGAAGGGGAGGAGGAGTGGCATTATTTGTAAAAAATAATATTAAAGCTATGGAAATACAGGACTTAAACGGAAGAGAGGAGGAGTTAAACTACAAAGAGGAAAAGAGAATCTATTTGCATTGGTGTGATATACAGACCTCCCTCACAGGTTGAAGAGATGGATGGAGAGCTAATTGAAGACATACGCAGCATTGCTAGGAAAGGGGAAGTGCTACTGATAGGGGATTTCAATATGCCAGATGTTGATTGGCACATCCCTACTGCAGTATCATCTAGAAGTAAGGAGATCCTGGATTCCCTACAGGGAGAACTATTCAGCCAACTGGTAACAGAACCCACACATGAAGGGGCCATACTGGACTTGGTGCTTACCAATGGTGAAAGTGTTTCTGATGTTATAGTGGGAGATCATTTCATGTCCAGTGATCACCAGATGGTGTGGTTCAGTATTAGGACTAGGGCTGATAAAAGCCATTCAAAAGCAAGGGTCTTAGACTTTAGGAAAACTAACTTTGCTAAGATGGGCCAATATCTCAGGGAGTTGTGGGATGGGAACAGCTGGGGGATAAAGAAAAACAGTGGGCAAAACTGAAAGAGGATATTTTAAGGGCAACCAAACTTTTAGTTAAATGGTAAATAAAGGTAAAAGGAAAAGGAAATCGCTAAGGTTTTTCAAGAGAAGTAGCTGAAAAGGTGAAGAAAAAGAGGGAGGCCTTCATGAAATACAAGAGATCTCAGAGAGAGGAAGACAGGCATCTGTATTTGGAAAAACTTAGAGAAGCTAGCAAAGTAGTCAGGAAAGCAAAGATTCAGAAAGAGGAGGAAATAGCCAATGCAATAAAATGGGGGGATAAGACATTTTTCAGATATGTTAGTGAGAAGAGGAAAGGCAAAAGTGGTATTGTCAGACTCAAAGATGAAGGGGAGGAATATGCAGAAGCTGATGAGAATAAAGTGGAATTGCTTAATAAATCTTTCTGTTCTGTGTCCCCAGATGAAGAACCAGGAGCAGATCCTCAGAAAACACCCACAAACAGGAACAGAAACGAGGGACATCTTGAACAATTTTCAGAAGACTGTGTTCGTGAGAAGCTAGCTAAAGTAGACACAGCGATGGGACCAGATGGGATTCACCCGAAAATACTGAGGGAAGTTTGGGACATTCTAGCAGCTCCAGTGAGTGACCTTTTCAATATCTCATTGGAGTCGGGAGAGGTACCAGAGGACTGGAGAGAGGCACATGTGGTCCCTTTACACCAAAGTGGAAGTAAGGATGTAGTTGAAAACTACAGGCCAGTTAGTTTAACCTCGGTGGTAAGTAAATTATTGGAAGCTCTGCTGAAAGAGAAAATAGTGGGGTTTCTGGAGTCCAACGGATTACTGGATCCAAGGCAGCATGGATTCACCAGAGGCAAGTCTTGGCAGACAAATCTTATCGATTTCTTTGGCTGGGTGATCAGGGAGACAAGGCCATAGCGGAGAGACTGAATGAGTTCTTTGCTTCGCTCTTTACTGAAGAAGATGTAGGAATGTTACCCATGACTGAAATGGTATTTAAAGGAGATGCTGCAGAAGAATTGAAAGAAACATCAATACACCGGAAAGATGTATTACAACTATTTGATAAACTGAAGAGTAGCAAATCACTTGGATTGGATGGTATACATTCAAGGGTGTTGAAAGAACTGAAATATAAGATTGCAGACCTACTATTAGTAATCTGTGAACTATCATTGAAATCATCTGTAATACCTCAAGATTGGAAGATGGCCAGTGTAACGTCAATTTTTAAAAATGGTTCCAGAGGTGATCCGGGAAACTACAGACTGGTGAGCCTGACGTCAGTACCAGGAAAAATAGTAAAACCATCATAGAAAACAAAATTACTGAACATGTAGATAGTCATGGTTTAATAGGAGACAGCCAAGGAAGGTCTTGTCTTACTAATCCGTTATGTTTTTTTGAAGGTGTGAATAAACAGGTAGATAAAGGTGAGTCAGTTGATATAATGTAACTGGACTTTCAGAAAGCCTTTGACAAGGTTCCTCATGAGAGACTTTTGGCAAAATTAAAAAGTCATGGGATAGGAGACAGTGTACTGTTGTGGATCAGGAACTGGTTAAAAGATAGAGAGCATAGGGTATTGCTAATTGACCAATTGTCCCAATGGAAAAAGGTGAATAGTGGAGTACCCCAGGGATCTGTGCTGGGTCCTCTGCTTTTTAACATATTCATACATGTGCAGCAGATCAGAATCGGGATGCCCAGAGGTAGACGTGCCCTGTGGGATCCGAATTGGGTCTAGGCCTGTACGCTGTCATGAGGCTGGAGCCACGGAAGGTGCAGGTTTAGAAAAAAACCCTGTCTTTCATAAAGCTGTGGATGTGCAGAAGATGCAATTACCTCGCAGCACAGCTAGAGGGGGCAGGAGTACTCCTACAGAAGCTGAGTCAACACGCCCAGCCACTGATTGTATGAGAGTTAACCAGCTGCACCTGAAGGCAAGCCCGCGAGTTTCAAAGGTAAAATGCCTTTATAAAGGAAAGGCAGCCCAGAAAGAGAAGGTTCAGCTAGGAAAGGTTCAGCTGAGAGGGGTTCAGCTGAGAAGCGTTCAGCTGGAAGGACGAAGAGGACTTCAGCCAGCAGCAGTTCATCCAGAAGGAAGGAGAAGGAGTGTGGAGAAGGAAAGAGTCCACACGGAGCGAGCCCAGAGGGACAGAATCCAGACGGAGAGTATCCAGAAGGATAGAGTTCAGAGGGGCAGAGCACAGAGGGACGGAGTCCAGAGAGAGGCTGCCAGGGGAAGCAGTTTGGCTGGAAGGAGTGAAACTCCCAGCCCAAGTAACGTAGCTGGATCAAGCAGCACGACAAGAATAGTAACAGCTGAAAGAGGAGCACAGAAAGCCAAGGAGCCATGCTTTGAGAGAAGCCTACATTCACCGGAGTTCCCTGGATCAGGATTACAAGGTACAAGAAGGAGAGGTTCCTATAGCAAAGCTTCCTTTACACAGAAGCTCGGAGGTTGGGATTCCTCACCAGGTTTTCCTGAGCTTCAGGAAGGCAAAGCACTGCATAAGAAAACCTGTCTCCAGAGAGAAGTACGTCAGAGAGAAAGCTCCAGGTGTAGCAGCTGCAGGAAGCCAAGGTATGGTGGCTCTTTACTTTTAAAAGAAAGCCTTGCTCCTAGAAGCTCTGATAAAGCAGACGCTCAGTATATGAGAAGAGGGAACAAAGCAGAGCTTTTCAAAACAATACCTAAGGGCTTAACAGGACAGTCTTACTGGAAGCAAAGAAACAGAGACAGACCCTGTAAAGTTGTAGCGACAAGGGAAAGCACTTATTCAGAGGGAGAAGCCAGTGACGTAGAGTCCATGGAAATAGAGTTTGAGAATACTATTCCCATCCCTCAAGATGAATCTATGGATTGTAGCTTTTTTGTTGCTACTAGCCGTGAGTCCTTAGTAGAACTGTAAATATGAAAGAATCCCTGCAATCAATTGTGAAGCTTATAACAGTTGTTTGTCTGCTTATTTTGGTGGAACCCTTTATAAAGAAGGACTGTCTTTATTTTCTTACATCTTAGTGAACCCTTGCGTTAAAGGGGAAATAAAGCCTTATTACCCTCCACTCTTGGCTTATATAATTTGTTCTCACAAGGAGCTAAAACTCCAAGGACCAAACTGCACTTGGCCTTAAAGAGCCCTCGCTCCTTAAAAATAATAAAAAATGCTCAGCATGCCCTTACAGCCACTGGCCACCAGGGGAAGCTGATGACAACGCACAGCCACCTGCCCAGCTACCTCAGTCAGGCTCCTGAATGTAGCTGCGGTGCCATGGCGTCCTGTTGCCATGGTACCATGGCTCCATTCAGGAGTCATGATCCCTGGCTACTGACCACAATCTTCTTTCCCTACAGCCCGACCCCCGATCTGGCCTTCCATGGCTAGGGTCAGGTTGCGGGGAACACTCTGCACCACCTCACCTTTCCGCCGCTGCCTGGGCCTGCTGTCCCCTGTTCAGTTTGCCGACCCTGAACGTACACGGCCAACCTCAGAATCAGCCCTGTACGTCAGGGTCATGGACCACCCACGACCCGCCCTTGCTCCACCTCTGGAACACCCCCTCCTGCCCCCATCTAAGCCTCCCCGTACAAATGCGTTGTTCATACGGGGAGGCTTTTGACGGGGCCTGGCAGTGTTGCTGCCATATGCCCAGGGTGAAGTTTGCACGAGGGTTTGGACCCCACCTGCGCCCCCTCCTCCACACCAGGACATCCAAGGGTGCAGAACCCATCTGTGTTCCCTCTATAATGATCCACTGTTGTTGCTTGTCACTCAGCAAAGAGTATACCACCTTCCACTGGCCACTTTATAATATTCAATAAAAGCGGGGAGGCCCACCCACCATCGCAGCGATCTTTTGCAGGGTAGACTTGGCCAACCTAGGGTTCCGCCCATTCCAAATGAACTGGGCAACCTGGTTTTGCCCATTCTGCAGAATCTGGGTGGGGACTTCGACCTGAAGAACCTGAAAGAGGTAAAGAAACACAGGAGGAGCAACATTTTTACCGCTGCAATCCTACCTACCCAGGATAGGAACCCCCTACCCCAACTGGAAAAAAGGGAATCTACCTCCTACACTAGCTTCCTATAATTCAAGGCATTAAGGTCATTGTGGTTTTGCCCCCCATGCGGATCCCCAAATAACGAATGTCTTTTGCTGCCCACCTAAAAGGGAAAGAGGTCTGCAACTGCTTGAGCAATTCCTCAGATAGTGACATTCAGAATTTCAGATTTATCCCAGTTTAAGCAAAACCTGGACAGTGCGACACCCACCGGCTGGGCCAAGAGGCTGACAGCTGATAGGCGGCCTTACTATCCTTTAGAATAAAAGTTCTTTACTCTGTAGGAATGAATTGTAGTTGAGGCAAGTGGTAAGGCTTTGCAAGATTTTTATTATTTATACAATGGGGATTTTTAAAGGCACGCGGAGGTTCAAAACACAACAAATGCACTAGGATAACTTCTCCAAATGAAAGGATGAACACAGGAAAAGCCAGGAGAAATGAAAAACAAAACTTTTCTTCTCTGCTGTTCTCTGCACTGCTCCGTGTGGTCACACAATATACTGCAGCAGAACTAAACACAGCTGGTTTCACTTTCCCCAAACAACGTCTTCACAAACTCCGTTACTCTCAAACAATGAATACAGCACAGCACTGCTTTCTTCTGAATCACAGGTAAAAAGCTACCTTATTAAAAGGCTATAAAACTCTCTCCTGTTTACTTTCTTACTGTGGTATTCTTGTGAGTTAAATAACAGTCCATTGGTATAGGAAAATCATCACATTCAGGCACAGTGGTTTCTATTTGCATCTCCTCAATGCCATTAGAACTACCAGAGTCTTTCTCATATGTGGGGACTTCTTTGAGCTTCTCTCTCTTTAGAAACTGGTGGAAGTGATCCCACAGCAAGTCAGCCTTTTCAGGTATTTTTGTACTAGGGGTTTGAATCCTCTCACTAGAGAATAGTCTTTGCAGTGCCCCTAATTTAGAAGCTTTACAAACGTCAGAATTATCTGGTCTGGAGTTTGCCACAGGTACTAGGCTTTCAATCCAACGTTTCACAGTAGAAGGGGAGGGTTCCAGCTCCTGCTCATTAAAACTAGCCTTTATCTCCTTTGCCAATTTATCAGATATAAAATGGTCAATTTTACCTTGAGGCTGTTTCTCTGTGTCAGTATTGGTGCCTTTTCCACCTCTCCAATCCTCCCAGCTGTAACAATTGTTTGACTGGCCTGCACGGCTTCTCCAATTGTCTGTGCTTTTACCTTTGAATGCTGGCTTTGTATGAGTGCGTGCCTTTCCCTTGGCACCTTCTCTTACACAGGCTGTTCTGCCCGGGCTCTCTGGTCTCAGACTCTGGTCTTGGCTTTCTCTTGCCTTCCACCTGGTCCTTTGGATATTTTCCTGACCAGCTCCCTTGCTGGTTCTCCAGTCAGTTCTGTAGCTGGTGCTGTAGTCAATGACCACCACCACCTCCTTTCCTCTGCACGTGGTTTTTAACCCTGGCTTCCTGCTTCCTTGTGACCAATCAGGAAGGGGGTTAGTCTCCACCCCTGCACTAGGGCGTGGTTTGCTTCTTACAGGGAACTGCCCTTTTCTCTGACGTAGGCTGAGTTTTCCTTGTAACTGTGCATTATCATTGCCTTCAATGGGGACTTCAGGATTTTCATCCCCTTTCAGGCTTTTCATAGGGCTTTCACCATCACAGATCCCCCCCCCTTAAGATATCATGGGCTGGCTCAATAATATTGGCACAGCTCGTGATACCCTCTGAGGGGTCTGTAGACTGATGTGTCTTCACTATGCTCCCTGCTCCTGGATCCACCATGGTAAGCTGGGTCAGCATCATTCTGTCTTGTCTGAGCTCAACCACCTTCTGAGAATAGGGTTGTCTATGGGTTTTCCCATCTTCCTCCTGACAGAACTCATGCCTCATAGATTCTGCTATCTTGCCAGGTGATTGCTTCTTCACTTCATCTGATAGCCTCATCTTTTCTTGGGTAACCAGATTCTTCTCCCCTGACATTGGGGTCAATACATCTTGAAATCCAGCCAGCAGTTGAAACAAATCCTGTTTCTGGGCCCATGAAAGGCTATCCCCGAACCTCAATTTCGGATTCCCCTTACAATCTTCTAGCTGGGGTCCGAGGTCTTCCTCCATCTTTTCCTCCACTGCTGCAGACAGTCCCTCCAAACTAGTGCCTCCTGTAGAGCCAAAGCTTCCGGCACCTCGGGTCGTTGTGGATAGGTGGGGAACCTCTTCTAGAAGGGGAAAACCAACCCTCTCGCAGATTATCTGCGCTATACGGTCGCCAGTAGAAATCCTGAAATCTTGATTTCCAAAATTATACATGAGCACCTTCACTGTGCCCCTGAAGTCTGGGTCGATAACTCCAGCTCCTATGTCAAGGAAATATTTCCAGGCAAGGCCAGAACGCGAGGCTATGCGTCCATAGCAACCCATGGGGAGTTCTAGCTGTAAAGCTGTGTCTACCAGTGCTTTTCCTTGCATTGGCACAATCGTATCCTCGGCGCTATAGAGATCATACCCAGCAGCGTTGGCAGTGGCTCTTTCTGGTGCGCGTGCATTGGGGTTCATTTTAGCATATCTTAACACCCATTTTGGCTTCTCTGTAGACGCTTCATTCCGGGCACAGGTTTTACGCTCTTGTTTTCTAGGAGCTTCAAACAAAGGGCTAGGAATCATGCTCATCTTCACCTTTGATTGTGCTAGGGCATCTACTTGGGGCGTCCTAGAGGTAGCTGCCTCTTTTTTAAACAAGTCCTGTCCCAGGCCTTTGCTTAACTGTGGCCAATCTTTCCCTAGCACCAATTCATGCGGTAGCCTAGGTACCACAGCTATTTGCATATGTCTACTCACACCTAAGCCTTTCACTCTCAGACTATAAACTGGGTAGCTGGAGATACCTCCATGTATACAGCGGATTTTTACCTGAGTTATGGGCTGAATTGCTGTGTTCCCACTTTGGGCCTCAATTTTTCGCCATAGCGCTTTGGATAGCATGCTGTGCTCAGCACCTGAATCCAAAAGCGCAGTGGTTGCAATTCCCTGCACTTCCACTGACAAGAAGAATTTTTCTTTCTCCCTAGGCTGATTCTCCGCTATCAATGCAGTTCTTACAAAGCAATTACGTTGGATATGTCCTTCTTCCCCACATTTATAGCATTTCCTATGAGAGACATGACCTTTGGATAAGGGTTTATACATTTCTGAAAACTTCCGGTTTGGCAAATGAGCTGATCGGACGGACACTGATCAGCTCCGGGTAATCTACCCCCCAAAAACCTGCAATATTCTCCCACTTTAGGTGGAATCTCCTGCCACTACTTAAGAGCTACGCTAAAATTCATAGCGGGCGTGCAGTGGGCTACCAGCGGCGAGACAAGTGGCTCCATGGCGACGAAAACGACGAGGAAGGAGAAGCCCCGAATTCCAGAGGCCAAAATGGTGGAGAGCGCGCCTTGCAGCCCCGGCCCCGGTGGCACCCAGGGACTAGTGGCAGAGGTCTCTGCAGCGGTGGTACAAGCCTTGGCCACACGCTTCCAAGATCTGTCGGAGCAACTGCACACGGTCGACCAGCATGTAGCCGATTTTGCGGGACGAGTGGAGCAGGTGGAAACACGTGTGTCTGATGTAGAGGACACCCAGAACTCGCTTAAAAATCAAGTGGACAAGCTAGAAAAGTTGGTCAAGCAGTATGGCGAAAAGCTCGATGATCTGGAGAATCGGGGCCGGCGGAAAAATTTGAGATTCGTTGGGATCCCGGAGGCTGTAATGGACGGCACCCTATATGACAGAGAAAGACAGAGAAGTACATGGACGAGACCTACAGGGATATAGTCCTGAAGTCCCACCTCCAGTCTGGCAGCATCCCTGTTGCCATGGAGGAGAGAGGTCACGTGACAGGAGAGCATCACCCTGGTGTGGCAGGAAGTGATCCTGTAACTAGGACCTGTCCTCCAGGTGATGTAAAACCCTCTCGCACCGAGGACGTTTCTCCAGGGCCATGTCCCCATGAGGGGAGGGTCAGGACAGCTGTTATAGTTGGTGATTCAATCATTAGGAATGTAGATAGCTGGGTGGCTGGTGGACGTGAGGATCGCCTGGTAACATGCCTGCCTGGTGCGAAGGTAGCAGATCTCACGCACCGCCTAGATAGGATCATAGATAGTGCTGGGGGGGAGTCTGCTGTCTTGGTACATGTTGGTACCAATGACATAGGAAAATGTGGTAGGGAAGTTCTGGAGGCTAAATTTAAGCTTTTAGGTAGGAAGTTGAAATCCAGAACTTCCAGGATAGCGTTCTCCGAAATGCTTCCTGTTCCACGTGCAGGACCCAAAAGACAGGCAGAGCTCCGGAGTCTCAATGCGTGGATGAGACAATGGTGCAAGGATGAGGGTTTTGGATTTGCTAGGAACTGGGGAACATTCTGGGGAAAGGGGGGGCTCTTCCGAAGGGATGGGCTTCACCTTAATCAGGATGGGACCAGACTGCTGGCATTAACCTTTAAAAAAGAGATAGAGAAGCTTTTAAACTAGAAAATAGGGGAAAGCCGACAGTCACCCAGGAGCGCACGGTTCGGACAAAGGTATCCTTGAAGGATACTACCAAAAGCAGTGAGGTTCCAAAAGGGAGTATAGTAGCCCAAATGCCCTTGAGTAAGGAGCAGACAGAGCATAAAGATTCCCCATTACCCATGCCTACCAATAGCCAGATTAATATTAATAAAATACAGTCTCTAAAATGCTTGTATGCCAATGCTAGAAGTCTAAACAATAAGATGGGAGAATTAGAATATATAGCATTAAATGAGAGGTTAGATATGATTGCACTCTCAGAGACATGGTGGAAGGAGGATAACCAGTGGGACACTGTGATACCTGGATACAAACTATATCGTAATGATAGAGCTGAACAAATTGGTGGAGGGGTTGCGCTCTATGTTAGAGAGGGCATTGAGTCAGAAAGGATTAAAGTTTTGCAGGGAACAAAATATGCTGTAGAATCTCTATGGATTGAAATTCCATTTATGAAGGGGAAGGTGATGGCAGTGGGAGTATACTATCGACCACCTGGCCAGAATGAACAAATGGATGATGAAATGCTCAAAGAAATCAAGGAAGCTAACAAAAGCCACAACAGAGTAGTAATAATGGGTGATTTCAATTACCCCGGTATCGACTGGGACAGTGTCACAGCAGGACAAGCTAAAGAGATAAAGTTTCTAGATGAAATGAATGACTGCTTCTTGGAGCAGCTGGTTCATGAACCGACCAGAGGGGAAGCCATACTGGACCTAGTCCTTAGTGGAACGCCAGATCTGGTGCAAGAAATAAGGGTGTTGGGACCACTTGGCAATAGTGATCATAGTATGATCATGTTTGATTTAATCAGTGGAGGACAGATAGTAAAGGAATCCACAGTACTACCTTTTAACTTTCAAAAGGGTGACTATGATAGAATGAGGAATATAGTTCGGAAAAAACTAAAAGGAGCGGTTCCAAAGGTTAAAGACTTACAGCAAGCTTGGGTGTTATTTAAAAATACTATCCTCGAAGCCCAGACCAGCTGTATTCCACGCATTAAGAAAAGTGGAAGAAAGTCCAAAAAACTGCCAGCATGGTTTAAAGGTGAGGTCAGAGAGGCTGTTGCTGCCAAAAGAGCAACCTTCAGAAAATGGAAAAAAGAGCCAAATGATGAAAACTGGAAACAGCACAAGCACTGGCAAGTTAAATGCAAAGCATTGATAAGGCAGGCAAAGCGGGAATTTGAGAAGAAACTTGCTACGGAAGCAAAAACACGAAATAAAGACTTTTTCAAGTACATTCGTAGCAAAAGGCCTGTGAGAGAGTCAATTGGACCATTAGATGATAGAGGGGTAAAAGGTGCAATAAGAGGAGACAAGGCTATAGCAGAGAGACTGAATGAATTCTTTGCTTCGGTCTTTACTGAGGAAGATGTAGGGGTGTTACCCAAGACTGAAGTGGTATTTAAAGGTGATACTGCAGAGGAATTGAGAGAAATATCGCTACACCGGGAAGATATATTACAACTATTTGATAAACTGAATAGTAGCAAATCACCTGGACCGGATGGTATACATCCCAGAGTGTTGAAAGAACTGAAACATGAGATTGCAGACCTGTTATTGGTAATCTGTGAACTTTCATTAAAATCATCTGTAATACCTGAAGATTGGAGGGTCGCCAACGTAACACCAATTTTTACAAAGGTTCCAGGGGTGACCCGGGAAATTACAGACCGGTGAGCCTGACGTCCGTACCAGGGAAAATGGTAGAAGCCATCATAAAGAACGAAATTACACAGCATGTAGATAGTCATGGCCTAATGGGAGACAGCCAACATGGTTTTAGACAAGGAAGATCTTGTCTTACTAATCTGATATGTTTTTTTGAAGGTGTGCATAAACAGGTAGACAAAGGTGAGTCGGTTGATATAGTGTATCTGGACTTTCAGAAAGCTTTTGACAAGGTCCCCCATCAGAGACTTTTGGCGAAGCTAAAAAGTCATGGGATAGGAGGCAGTGTACTATTGTGGATCGGGAACTGGTTAAAAGATAGAAAGCAGAGGGTAGGGCTAAATGGCCAATATTCCCAATGGAAAAAGGTGAATAGTGGAGTACCCCAGGGATCTGTACTGGGTCCGCTACTTTTTGACATATTCATAAATGACCTGGAAAAGGGAATAACTAGTGAGGTAATCAAATTTGCAGATGACACAAAGCTGTTTAAAGTTGTTAAAACCCAAGAGGATTGTGGAAAACTGCAGGAGGATCTGGATAAATTGGAAGACTGGGCATCCAAATGGCAGATGAAATTTAATGTGGACAAGTGCAAAGTTATGCACCTAGGAAAGAACAACCCACACTATAGTTACAAGATGCAAGGCTCCACATTAGAAACCACCACCCAGGAAAAAGATTTAGGAGTCATCGTGGATAACATGTTAAAACCCTCCGCCCAGTGTGCAGCGGCGGCCAAGAAAGCAAATAGAATGCTAGGTATCATAAGGAAAGGGATGGAGAATAAAACAAAGGATATTATAATGCCTCTGTATCGCTCCATGGTACGACCGCACCTTGAATATTGTGTGCAATTCTGGTCACCGTATCTTAAAAAGGACATAGAGTTATTAGAAAAAGTACAGAGAAGAGCCACCAAATTGGTGAAGGGGATGGAAGGCTACTCCTATGAAGAGAGGCTAAAAAGGTTAGGGCTCTTTAACCTAGAAAAGAGGCGGCTGAGGGGAGATATGATAGAGGTGTATAAATTAATGAATGGAGTGGAACGGATAAACGTGGATAAATTGTTTACGCTATCAGAATATAGAAGGACTAGGGGGCATGTAATGAAGCTACAGGGTAAACTATTTAAGACAAATAGGAGAAAATATTTCTTCTCTCAACGTGTAATCAAACTCTGGAATCTGTTACCGGAGGATGTAGTAAGGGCTGTTAGTATAGCTGGGTTTAAAAAAGGTTTGGACAAGTTCCTGGAGGAAAGGTCCATAAACCACTATTAAAAAGGGACCCAGGATATCAATGCTTGGCCTAGTACAAGCACTGCAGAACCTGTGTCTTTTGGGGAAACTGCTAGGTACGTATGACCTAGATTGGCCACTGTTGGAAACAGGATACTGGGCTTGATGGACCTCGGTCTGACCCAGTATGGCATTTCTTATGTTCTTATGTTCTTATGACTACTTACAAGCCTGGATTGTCAAGCTGATGGGCGACAAGGGATCCGGGGCCATAAAGTTGGAGCGAGTGCACAGATTAGGCCCGAAGAAGGAACAGGCCCAAAGACCACGTGCAGTTATCGCACGTTTCTTGGACTATAGGCAGAAGGAAGAGGTGCTCAGAATGGCTCGGAGTCGTACCTGGGAGAGCTCTGCGGAGGAGCGAATATTGGTTTTCCAAGATTATTCAGCTCTGGTCAGCCAGCAGCGGCGGGCCTTCTCTTCGGTGTGCACGCAGCTCAGACAGAAGGGGTGCGCTTCTCCCTCCTATACCCGGCTCGCCTCCGAGTGGATTTTCAGGGTCGGCCTCGATTCCTGTCTTCCCCTGAAGCGGCCACTGCTTTTTTGGACACACTGAACAGCTCTGCCGGTACTAGCCCTTGACATGGTTTAGGAAGGGTCAGCTGACCTACCGGTACTGCACGGAGTAACTCTACCAAGGAGAAATGGTTCTTGAGAGATTGGGGATGTTTTATACATTTATAAGCTATTGTGTAGCTCCCGCTCCTCTTCCACCCCCCCTCCCCTCTCCCCCGAGTGTGCTCTCCGACTCCTTTTCTGTGTTGGATTTGAAATTGTCTGGAAAATGTTCCTGTGGGGTTGGAGAGCTGGATAAGTGTTTGAGGGGATTTTATTTAAATGTTAGGTTGCTCTGCTTATTAGTTAGATGCTACGGTAACAATGTTATTCTATGTCTTCTATATCGCAACATTGTTTTGTTGCTCTTTTTCCTTTACTATGTTTCTCACGCTGTAGACTGGCTACAATCCTTTGGGGGGTGTGGAGGGGAGGGGGAGGAGGTGATCGGGCTAGATTAGATGTCCGCCACGCGGGTCTGGGAGTGGGGAGCTTTAGTTTGGAGGGAGGGAGAGGGGGTTTGATAGGCCCCAGCGTATGGGTTAAGCCCCCGGACCAGCGTACCATTGTGGTAGCTTAGGCACGGGGCCGGTAGTGCTTTGGGGAATAATAAGTGTGGGATTTACAAGATAGCGTTACCCACTGGCACCTTGCAGCCCTCTGCTAATTTAAGTCCCACAGGGTAGTGATAGCACGGAGGGGGCAGTTCTGGGGTAGACTGGGAGGGGCGGAGCTGCCTATCCGGGATAGAGAGTGGTCTGCCCAGACTGCTGCTTCTAGTGGGATGGGAGCTTTGTTACTCGGCTACTCCCCCCAGTTATGGGACCCCCCCTGAAGCAGGGTGGTCGGCAGGGTTAAGACCGCGGCCCCGAGAATTCAACCCCGACTGTGACCACGAGGGGTGGATGGTCATAGACGGGGGCTTAATAAGGTGTCCCGGTGGGAGTGAGGGGGATTAGGGTGAGACCCGATGGGGTGGATAGGTGGAGAAGGCCAGATGAGAGGAGGAGGGCTACTGTGGGGTACTTGGGAACTAGAGGGGGTTGGTAGGTCGAGTGGGAGAATGGTGTGGATGAGTGGATATAGGTTGTGTACAACCTATAGAGGAGACTATTAAGCTTGGTTGAGGGGTAGGCCCGATTGTCAAGGAAGGCTGTCCGACCATATGGACGGACTAGTAGAAGGGGGGTGGGGAGGGGAGATCGGGGGGGTGGGGGGGGGAGGAGGAGGTGGGGGGAGGAGGGAATAGGGAATTTTTTGGGATATCCAAGCGAGCAGCAGAGTCTTAGTCGACGGACTGGTATGGGAGGGCCCCAGGCTTGGGGGGTCTATCCTAAGCGTATGATAATGTAACGTTTTAGTAACCTTGGCGCTGCCCTGTTGCTCTGAAAGTTATCTCTTGGAATGTCTGTGGCCTAGGGACTCCTATTAAGAGATAAAAAATATTGCAAGCTTTGGCTAGGCACCAGTGTGATATTGCAATGCTCCAAGAAACGCATCAGACAGTGGAAGAACATGATAAACTCTGTAGGAACTGGGTGGGACAGGTGTGGGGATCTCCTGCTAAAGGGATTAAAGGGGGTGTAGCCATCTTGGTCCACAAAAGGGTACGGTTTGTGGCAGAAACGATTAGGTCGGATGAAACGGGGAGGTACCTTTTGGTCTCAGGACTATTAGAGGGGAGACCAGTGATTTTGGGAAACTTATATGGCCCTTCAGTGTTTGATTCTGGTTTCTATAACAGGTTGGCTTCAGTTATTGAGCAACTACCGGATTATCCCCTGATATTAGGGGGGGACTTCAATGGGGTACTAGATGTAGACCTGGACACGTCTAGGGGCGGGGAGGTGAGAGAGAGGGTATTACCATCTCAGATGCTGCAGCGGTTTCGCAAGAGACTGGGTTTAATAGATCCTTGGTGACTGATGCACCCCTTAGAAAAGGACTATACTCATCAATCACGGGCTCATGGCACCAGCACCCGCATTGATTATCTCTTATTATCGGCTGCCCTGTTTGCTCCAACGGGAGATGCCCAGATTGGCCCCTTAGAAATCTCGGACCATACTCCGATATGGGTAGACTTACAGTGGGGTGCTGTGACCCCTCGAGACCGTCTATGGCGGTTCCCCTTGGAACTGTATCACGATCCTCAGTTCCACCACTTTATCCACCAGAAGTGGCAGGAGTTCATTGATAATCACCAGGCTCATATGGAGGAACCCGAATTGGTGTGGGAGACGGCAAAGGTGGTTCTTAGGGGGGATATCATCGGGTTTGCGGCTAGGAAACGTAGATTGCTGGCTGAGCGCATCATTGCCCTCGAGCGGCGGGTGACTAAGCTTCGGCGCGGTTGTGCCCACACGCCGTCCCCCACGCTTAAGAAACAGTTATGGGAAGCCCAGGTGGATCTCAATGAGTTATTGCACCAACGGGCCAAGAAATCGGTTATGTATTACAGATACCGGCTGCATTGCTACGGAGATAAACCTGGGAAGCTGCTAGCACGCTGCTTACGAGGCCGGCGAGGCTCCTCCCTGGTGGCGGCGCTCAGAGATGACAAGGGTAATGTGACTAAACAGAGTATAGACATAGCAAGGGTCTTTCGTGGCTTTTTCCAATCTCTGTATAAAGCAGAGACAGGATCAGTGGAGGCAATGTCTGCCTACCTCACTGGGTTGGAATTGCCACGGCTTACGGAGGAACAGAGGGAGGCACTGGATCAGCCTATCACCGCACAGGAGATACAGTCGGCCATTTCGGTGGCCAGTTGTTGTAAAGCGCCAGGGCCTGATGGGTTTGGTGCAGAGCTCTACAAACTCCTTAGTGACTCTGTGAGCCCATTATTGCAGGAGGTCTTTAGTGCGAGGGCGGAACGGGGGGCCTTCCGCTGGGGCCGGAACCATACACATATCACACTGATCCCAAAGCCGGGTAAGGATCCGCTGTTGGCCGCCTCTTATCGCCCTATATCCCTTCTCAACTTTGACTTAAAATTACTCGCGAAGGTCCTTGCTGTTCGACTGGCTGAAGTGTTGGGATACTTAGTTCATGAAGCACAGGTGGGCTTTGTTAAGGGGCGCTACGCGGTCCAGAACCTTAGAAAAATCCTGGCATCCTTGGAGTGGGTGCATACTCGTCAGCAGGCCTCACTTCTCATCAGCTTCGATGCGGAGAAGGCCTTTGATAGGGTCAACTGGCACTATCTTTGGAACCTTTTGCCGTATTACGGTCTGGGTACTGCATTTTGTCAACTTATACAGAGCCTGTATGTCTCACCGACGGCCAGTATTTTGTGTAATGGGATACTTTCTGAGGGTTTTGAGCTAGAGAGGGGCACACGACAGGGTTGTCCGCTCTCCCCCTTGTTGTTTGTTCTCTCCTTAGACCCCCTGATTAGGGCTATTGTGGGCTCGGGGGAGATAAAGGGGGTGCGGATTGGCCCGCAAGAGTTCACCATCTCAGCTTTTGCAGATGATCTGTTGGTTCACCTGACTGACCCGGTTGCTTCTTTACAATCTCTATTGGGGGAATTCACGCGATTTGGGGCCTTTGCAGGCCTCCGCATTAATAAAGACAAGTCAGAGGCTTTGGATGTTTCAGGACTTCTCCGGGATACATGGCGGGGGGTGTTTCCTCTTAGATGGGCGGAGGAGGATTTCCTCTATTTGGGCATTGTATTGCCTCGAAAGCCCCAGGTGCTCTATGGCTGTAACTTGGAGCGTTTTTTAAAGCGACTGGCCTTACAATTAAAAACATGGAAATCTTTACCGCTGTCGCTCTCCGGGAGAATAGCGGCGATACAACTGGTTATTCTACCACGACTTTTGTATTGGTTACAAACCCTACCTGTGTGGTTGTTGGGTCGCGACTTGCGACGCCTAGAGACCCTTCTTAAAACATTTTTGTGGAAAAGAAAAAGGGCGCGTATACCTTGGGACCGGATGGTGGGGAAGTGGAGGGACGGGGGTATGGGGTTGCCAGATCTGAGGATGTATGCCCTAGCCCAGCGATGGCGAACCTATGGCACGCGTGCCAGCTGTGGCACGCGAAGGCCTTGCAGCTGGCACGCGGGAAGGTCCGCAAAAAAAGAAAAAGCTGGCTCTGACTGCTGCCGCGGACGCGGCAAGGGCAGAATGCAGCGTCCCGCGGGGCCCCCTCCGCCCGCTAAGCCCCTCTGCAAGAGCTTTCAGATTCGCGAGGGAGAGTGTCTCCCTCGCGTCTCTGTTAAGCCCGCAGGGGCTAATGGGAAATTTCCCATCAGCCCCTTTAGACGCGAGGGACTGATGGGAAATTTCCCATTAGCCCCTGCAGGCTTAACAGAGACGCGAGGGAGATGCTCTCCCTCGCGAATCTGAAAGCCCTTGCAGAGGGGCTTAGCGGGCGGAGGGGGCCCCGCGGGACATTGCAATCTGCCGCGGCAGCAGCCAGAGCCTGCTTTTTTTTTTTTTAAATTTGCCAGAGAGGGGGGGGGGGGGTTAGGACTGCTAATGGGCTAGGGGGGGGGGTTAGGACTGCTAATGGGCAGGGAGGGAGGGAGGGAGGGGGGGTTAGGACTGCTAATGGGCAGGGAGGGAGGGAGGGGGGGTTAGGACTGCTAATGGGCAGGGGGGGGTTAGGACTGCTAATGGGCAGGGAGGGAGGGAGGGAGGGGGGGGTTAGGACTGCTAATGGGCAGGGAGGGAGGGGGGGGTTAGGACTGCTAATGGGCAGGGAGGGGGGGGTAAGGACTGCTAATGGGCAGGGAGGGAGGGAGGGGGGGGTTAGGACTGCTAATGGGCAGGGAGGGGGGGTAGGACTGCTAATGGGCTGGGGGGGGTTAGGACTGCTAATGGGCAGGGAGGGAGGGAGGGAGGGGGGGGGTTAGGACTGCTAATGGGCAGGGAGGGGGGGGTTAGGACTGCTAATGGGCAGGGGGGGGTGTAGGACTGCTAATGGGCAGGGAGGGGGGCAGGGAGGGGGGGTTAGGACTGCTAATGGGCAGGGAGGGGGAGGTAGGACTGCTAATGGGCAGGGGGGGGTTAGGACTGCTAATGGGCAGGGGGGGTTAGGACTGCTAATGGGCAGGGAGGTAGTCAGGGAGGGGGGCTGGGAGGGAGGCAGGGAGGGGGGGGGGGTAGGACTGATAATGGGCAGGGGGGGTTTAGGACTGCAAAGGGGCGGGGAGGGGGGGTTAGGACTGCTAATGAGCAGGGAGGGGGGGGTTAGGACTGCTAATGGGCAGGGAGGAGGGGGGGGTAGGACTGCTAATGGGCAGGGGGGTAGGACTGCTAATGGGCTGGGGGGGTAGGACTGCTAATGGGCTGTGGGCTGATGGGGGCTGTCTGGAAATGGGGTGATGGGGGTTAGGACTGGTAATGGGTTATAGGGGGGGCTTAAACTGAAAATGGGGTGATGGGGGTTTAGGACTGGAAGTGGGTTGATGGGGGGGGGGCTAGGACTGGTATTGGGTTGGGGGGTTGCTAGGACTGGAAATGGGCTGATGGGGGGCTAGGACTGGAAATGGGCTGATGCAGGGACTAGAAGGGAATGGATGCTGGGTGAGGCTGGAACTAGAAGGGAGCTGATGTTGGGGGAGGATTAGAATGGGATGGGGCTGGGAGAGTAAAATGGAGAGGGGAAAAATATTTGTGTGGGAGGGATAAAAATCTACAATTGGCCGGGTATTGGGAGAGTAAGTGGGGATTGAGGATGGAGGGGTAAAATTTGAGTGGATGAAATAGGAATGAGGAAAGAGCAAAAGGAGAAAGATTAGTATGTTAAAGCGGATGTAGAGAGAGAGAATGGAAAAAAAACTAGAAGAGAGAAGAAAGGACAAATGGACAGCAGATGATGGAGAGTTAGCAGAAAACATGAAGAAACCAGAAGAAAGTGGCTGGAGCAATTGCAACTGTGTAACTGAGCTGAGGTATTCTGTTTATGTAATTCCTTTTTGACATTGCCACTTGTTCTCTTTCCCCAGTAGGTCATGTATTGTTATTGTCTGAAATGTATTGGTTTAATATTTGCAGTGTTGCCTTTTGATAGGTATGGTGTGGTGCTTTGTGAGTCCTGGTAGTGCTGTTAGGATACGGCGGGTTTGCTATTGGTTCTAAATGGGCAGTGTTTGTAGTAGTTCCTAATGTGCCTGGCGGTTGGCACTGGATTATAGTAATGTAGAAATCTTTTAGTCTGTCTTTATCCATACACTCATTAAGAGACATGTTTACTAAAAGTTAGTGTATGTTAGCATTATGCAAATATTTATGCAAATTGACGTGCTGGCACTTTGAGGAAATTCTTTGGTTTTGTGCGGCAGTTTGGGCACTCGGGTTCAAAAAGGTTAGCCATCACTGCCCTAGCCTGTCAGGCCCGACACTTAGGGGATTGGTTGGGGAACACTGAAGTTTATACGCCTCGGTCACTAGAGGAATGTCTCGTAGCCCCATGCACTCTATTAGGAGTTCTGCATGAGACGAAGTGTCAACTGCCGGGTGGTCTGTTGAGGAGCGCACTGGTAAGTTCAGTTAAGCGCACGTGGCAGCAGCTCAACAGGTGGTGGGCTGAACCCTGGCAGGTATCCAGTTGGTTGCCCCTGCAGGGGAATGTCAGATTTCCCCCGGGGTCTGAGGCGGGGACATTCCGGGATTGGGGGCGGCGAGGTATACAGAATGTGGGGCACCTGGTAGATCCAGGGGGAAAATGTAAATCCTTCCGGTCACTGAGTCGGGAGTATGACCTTCCCACCAGACACTGCTTTGCATATATGCAAGCATCCCATTATATATCTTCTCTGCCACGAGGAGCGCTGCAAATTGAACGCTCCGCACAAATATTAGAATTTTTTAGCTTAGGAGAAGATGGCCCGCCATCGATTTCTATTTTGAAGAGCCATCTGGAGCGGTTTTAGGGTAATCCCCAACTACAGGGGGATCGAGTTGGCTTGGGAAGCGGAGTCAGGGAAGGAAATTGCCTCGGGGATGGTTGAGGCGGCTCTGAAACGGATAAGTAAGGTGGCGCAGGGGTCTCGCTGGCGGGAGGTTCAATTTAAATGTGTGACCAGAGTTCATTTCTCCCCACGGCGGGCGTTTCGCAGTCACTTGATGTCCGATGGCAGCTGTCCGCGTTGTTCGGAATCTATGGCCACTCTTCTGCATATGTGGTGGGGATGTCGGAGTTTGCGCTCCTATTGGGCGAAGATATGCGCATTTGTGAGTGGGTTACTGCAGCAGCAACTGAGATGGACTGACCTTTTTGTAGTACTAGATCTGATGGGACCTCCCTCCCCCGCTAAGAGAGGGGAGAGGCTATTAATGCGGAAAGCTTGTTTGGTGGGGAAGGGGCTGATACTCCGCCTATGGAGGGACCACCAACCGCCCACCTTTACTGAATGGCGGAACAACTTCCACCAACTGATGTTAACGGAGCGATGGCTTGCTAGGGGCAGCGCCAAGCGTTGGACAATGTTTATGTTAATATGGGAACCTTATATTCAACAGCTCGGGGTCCGTAGCCGTAATGAGATCTTTCAACTGGGATCCTGATGTGTTCAGATTACGCCTAGGGCGCTAGGAGCGAACAGAGTCTGCTGCTGCTAGTTAATATGAGAATTCATAGCGGGGTTCGTGGGGGGGGGGGGGCGGGGGGGGGGGGGGGAGAGGGAGGGTGAGGGCTGGGATAACATGTTTTAAAACCCACCTGTTGTATTCTTGTATGCTGCTCCCGGGTGGGATAAGAGTACACCCACCTGGGTTGCTTCTGTTCAATGGTTTTTACTATGTCCTGTTGGTGGTATTTAAATAAAGTATATAAAAAAAAGGGTTTATACATTTCTTTCACATTATCAGTATTCCTCTTCCTCCTTTCTAATACTCCCCCTACTGCCTCCCGGGAGGTACTGTCATGATTATGGGCACTTATTTCTGCCTCCATAAATCTCTCTGACAGCGCTACCGCCTCCTGTGGGGTTTTGCAGTTCTGAAGTACGAGGAAGGTTTTTAATTGTTGGGGTACAGCATCCAGGTACTGTTTCAGTATAAGACTGTCAATTATTGATTCCACGGTCTTACCCTCCGGAATCAGCCATTTATTCAGCAAGGTTCGGACTCTATGACATAGGGCCTTTGGAGTCTCGCCTGCTTGCAATTTTATAGTTCTCAACTGGTGATGGTACACTAGAGGAGTTAACCCCAACCTCTCTCTAATTGCCTTGGTGAGCTCACTGTAATCACTAGCAAGCATGGGTGGCATAGCCCGGTAGGCGGCGAGGGCCTCCCCCATGAGGGATGCGGCCAGGCGTATGGCCCACTGTTCCCGCGGCCAACCACTAAGGTGCGCCACCCTCTCAAATCCCTCAATAAAGTCATCTATATCGTCCCTTGGTGTAAGCTGTCCAATATTGAATGCCCCACCAGCCTGCAAGTCCAACTTCAGAGAAGCAGCTGGTGTACTGGAACTGGATGACGTGGTCTCTGCTCCGGTCTTCTTCTTCTGCTCGGCCAGGTAAGCCTCCAACATTTGTAGCAGCGGCTGTTGTTGGGCCTGTATCTGCACAGCGCTCTGCGTCTGCGCCTCCAGGGACAAATCAGCCTGGTGCTCAAACTGCTGCGACATCCATTTTAATACGTCTGGTATCTGGAGCGCCATCTTGGTTACCTACAAAACACAAATACACAACCCAAGAGCGGTACCACACACACAAGAAGGTATTCCCCTCTCTTTGGTTTTTGCTATTTTAACACTACGGCTAGCGCTTGCACCCGTGCCCTTGGTATCCTCAACCGACCCTCGGCTTAGTACCCAATACCTGGCGTGGGTGAAGCTTCGCGCTTAACACCTCCAATGGTCAACCGTAGTCTCCTGGGCACTGCGGACCTGCTTTCTGGACCCTCGTCAGCTGGGCTCCTCAGCAAAGCTTCTCCTGCAGTAAAAATCCTGAAGCAATATCCTTTGCGCATGTGTGAAAAAAAATCCTAAATACTACGCCAACTTGCGACACCCACCGGCTGGGCCAAGAGGCTGAAAGCTGATAGGCGGCCTTACTGTCCTTTAGAATAAAAGTTCTTTACTCTGTAGGAATGAATTGTAGTTGAGGCAAGTGGTAAGGCTTTGCAAGATTTTTATTATTTATACAATGGGGATTTTTAAAGGCACGCGGATGTTCAAAACACAACAAATGCACTAGGATAACTTCTCCAAATGAAAGGATGAACACAGGAAAAGCCAGGAGAAATGAAAAACAAAACGTTTCTTCTCTGCTCTTCTCTGCACTGCTCCGTGTGGTCACACAATATACTGCAGCAGAACTAAACACAGCTGGTTTCACTTTCCCCAAACAACGTCTTCACAAACTCCGTTACTCTCAAACAATGAATACAGCACAGCACTGCTTTCTTCTGAATCACAGGTAAAAAGCTACCTTATTAAAAGGCTTTAAAACTCTCTCCTGTTTACTTTCTTACTGTGGTATTCTTGTGAGTTAAATAACAGTCCATTGGTATAGGAAAATCATCACATTCAGGCACAGTGGTTTCTATTTGCATCTCCTCAATGCCATTAGAACTACCAGAGTCTTTCTCATATGTGGGGACTTCTTTTAGCTTCTCTCTCTTTAGAAACTGGTGGAAGTGATCCCACAGCAAGTCAGCCTATTCAGGTATTTTTGTACTAGGGGTTTGAATCCTCTCACTAGAGAATAGTCTTTGCAGTGCCCCTAATTTAGAAGCTTCACAAACGTCAGAATTATCTGGTCTGGAGTTTGCCACAGGTACTAGGCTTTCAATCCAACGTTTCACAGTAGAAGGGGAGGGTTCCAGCTCCTGCTCATTAAAACTAGCCTTTATCTCCTTTGCCAATTTATCAGATATAAAATGGTCAATTTTACCTTGAGGCTGTTTCTCTGTGTCAGTATTGGTGCCTTTTCCATCTCTCCAGTCCTCCCAGCTGTAACAATTGTTTGACTGGCCTGCATGGCTTCTCCAATTGTCTGTGCTTTTAACTTTGAATGCTGGCTTTGTCTGAGTGCGTGCCTTTCCCTTGGCACCTTCTCTCACACAGGCTGTTCTGCCCGGGCTCTCTGGTCTCAGACTCTGGTCTTGGCTTTCTCTTGCCTTCCACCTGGTCCTTTGGATATTTTCCTGACCAGCTCCCTTGCTGGTTCTTCAGTCAGTTCTGTAGCCGGTGCTGTAGTCAGTGACCACCACCACCTCCTTTCCTCTGCACGTGGTTTTTAACCCTGGCTTCCTGCTTCCTTGTGACCAATCAGGAAGGGGGTTAGTCTCTACCCCTACACTAGGGCATGGTTTGCTTCTTACAGGGAACTGCCCTTTTCTCTGACGTAGGCTGAGTTTTCCTTGTAACTGTGCATTATCATTGCCTTCAATGGGGACTTCAGGATTTTCATCCCCTTTCAGGCTTTTCATAGGGCTTTCACCATCACAACAGACGCCCATACTTCTGGAGTTCCCACATGAGAAGCGAAAGGGAGAGGCTTGGGCAAGAGACTGCCAGTATGATGCGAACATGGAGACACGATAATCCTGTCCCCCCACTTTCACACCCCGGATATCCTGACTCATCCTAATCCGGGCCGCCAAGGGCTCCATCATGATCGCAAACAAAAGAGATGACCCTGTCGTTTACCCAATCCCAGTGGAAAAAAGGAGGAATAGTCCCCATTCACCTTGATACATGCATGAGGGTTCCAATATAGGGCCCGCACCCATCCCATGAAGTTCTCACCAAAGCCCATTCGTTCGAACACCCTGAACATAAAGTCCCAGGAAATATGATTGACCACTTTTTTGATGTCTAAAGCCAAGAGCAATGCTGGTTCCTGCCTGCTTTGGGCTGCCCATATGAGATTGAGGATTTTTTTGAATGTGATCAGCAGCTTGCCTTCCTGGTATATAGCCGGCCTGGTCCTCATGAATCAAGCTCAGGACAACTTTATTTAAATGTGTGGCCAAAATCTTAGTGAGCAACTTCACATCTAAGTTAATTGATAGGCCACACAGGCCTGTGGGTCCTTCCCCTCCTTTGAAATTAAAGAAATTAAAGATAACGGCAAGCAGATCTTTTATATTCTACGCCCCAAGATGCTGGAACGCCTTACCACCAAACGTTCGTGCCATTACTGACTTAACCCAATTTAGGAAAGCACTTAAATATCACCTTTTCCTCATATACTACCCACCAAACATTACCCCCAGCAAAAGCCCCCCCAAATAAGAGACACGCCTTATCTTCAAATAGCCTCTCCCACTTTCTCAGTAAGATTACTAGGACTTTTGTGTTGTCATGACACCTTTTATATAATCATGTCTGTAATAAGTTAACCTTATGTTACCCAAGTTTATATACCTGTTTGCTGTAAACACGGAATAGCCTGTTATTCTGTTGATGTTGTTGTATGTGAACCGCGCTGATACCAAATAGCGCGATATATAAAAGATTGTAATAAATAAATAAATAAAAATGCCAGTTCAACCCATAGTGTCTGCTAGGACCTCTCCCTCTCTGGGTAAACTGAATAACCGCACAAGCGGCTCCAATAACGAGCCCCCCAATTTTTTTTTATAGAAACTGGCCGTGAGGCCATCCAATCCTGGTGCCTTATCATTCTTTAACCAAACCTTAAAACCTATCAATTTCTCATAAGTTAAACCATTAGAAATAGAGAAAAAGAATTTAGCACATTTTTGTTGGAACACACACCAGGAAGGTAGGAGGAAACCTATCCCCTTCTTGTAGTGTGATGTTCCCTTTTATTCTTTTTATAAAATATAGGGACACCACCCTAATATAGGATCGAGGGACCCATAACCCTCAATACCAACCGGAAAGAAAGGTGTATGAAACTCAATACTTGTCTATAATTGTCCTTTCTGCCTCGCACTTCAGCGGTCCAAAAGGAACAAAGACCAGCAATCAGCATATATCGCACTACATCAAAAGTTCTCCGAGCTAGATGTAGGTAGCTATATTATATCCGAGGCATAAAATAGGAAGATATAGATGATTGTAAATATCCCAACACCGTGGCAAATGTCCGCATTCTCCAAAGGTTTCTTCAAAACATTGTCCCAATGACAAATTCACCGTTATCACACGCAAATAAATCTGGTAGTATAACCCAACGTTGCTTGGTTTCGAGCCACCGGATTTCTCGGCTCTTTCTCAAAACAAATTGCGTTATGTCTTCCCCCCTTGAAACGGAAGTTTAAAAAACCCGGGGAAAATCACATGATCAGTCGGTATCCAATAGGCAAAGAGGTAAAGAGGCTTCTGAATAAACTAAATCAGTGACCACCATTCAACAGTTTGATTCAAACCAAAAGGTTCGACTGAATTCAAAGTGTGGATCCAAAACTGCTCCCGGAGGGTCAGACGAGCTTGTCTATCCCCCCCTCTAAAAAACGGTGGGATATAATCAATTATCCGCCATTGAAAATCCTGAAACGTATGATTATATTCCTGACAGTGAAGTCGTTTTTTCATATTTCTCGATGTTTTCCCAACATAACATAGATGACAGGGACAGATTAAAATATAAACGACAAAAGATGTTAAACATGTCATAGTAAACTTCATAGTGAACTGTCGATGAGTAGCTGGGCATTCCCAAGCTATACCTTCAAGCGTCAAACTACAAAAATCACATGTATTGCATTGCCAGGAGATAAAACTGACTGGCTCATGGTGACTATGGATATTAAGGCGCTGTATACCAATATTGAGCAGGAGGCGGCCTTACAGATGGCTGAGCGTGTACCTTTAGAGTTACCAACTCGTTTACCAAAAACGAGAAATATGAAAAAACGACTTCAGGAACATCGATCCCGCCTTAATCGAAATGTCATGACAGCGCCTCTAGTATCTCACTGTCAGGAATATAATCATACGTTTCAGGATTTTCAATGGCGGATAATTGATTATATCCCACCGTTTTTTAGAGGGGGGGATAGACAAGCTCTTCTGACCCTCCGGGAGCAGTTTTGGATCCACACTTTGAATTCAGTCGAACCTTTTGGTTTGAATCAAACTGTTGATTGGTGGTCACTGATTTAGTTTATTCAGAAGCCTCTTTACCTCTTTGCCTATTGGATACAGACTGATCATGTGATTTTCCCCGGGTTTTTTAAACTTCCGTTTCAAGGGGGGAAGACATAACGCAATTTGTTTTGAGAAAGAGCCGAGAAATCCGGTGGCTCGAAACCAAGCAACGTTGGGTTATACTACCAGATTTATTTGCGTGTGATAACGGTGAATTTGTCATTGGGACAATGTTTTGAAGAAACCTTTGGAGAATGCGGACATTTGCCACGGTGTTGGGATATTTACAATCATCTATATCTTCCTATTTTATGCCTCGGATATAATATAGCTACCTACATCTAGCTCGGAGAACTTTTGATGTAGTGCGATATATGCTGGTTGCTGGTCTTTGTTCCTTTTGGACCGCTGAAGTGAGAGGCAGAAAGGACAATTATAGATAAGTATTGAGTTTCATACACCTTTCTTTCCGGTTGGTATTGAGGGTTATGGGTCCCTCGATCCTATATTAGGGTGGTGTCCCTATATTTTATAAAAAGAAAAAAAGGGAACATCACACTACAAGAAGGGGATAGGTTTCCTCCTACCTTCCTGGTGTGCGTTCCAACAAAAATGTGCTAAATTCTTTTTCTCTATTTCTAATGGTTTATCATTCTTTAAAGCTTTTGTAGCTTGTAGCACTTCCCCTGCCTTGGTCTCTCTGTCTAATGTCTCCCTTGTTCCCCTTGCTCCCTGTTCCAATTTATGAAGAGGGATCGAATCAAAATAGCTCACTACCTGTTCTCCAGGTGATGGGGTGGGTGCTTCATACAATTGCTTGAAAAATTCACAAACTCTTCCCGCATCCCCTGCCCCGTGCAATCAACCGTAACCCCCTCCTTCTTGATTGTCAGTGTGTGCGACCATAGCTTCCTGCACTACAATTGCCTTGTTAGATATCTGCTTGCTTTATTCCCTCATTCAAAGTATTCTTGATGCAATAGTTACATCCTATAGTGAAGCTCAGCTGTCTCTAAGGCATTCAGCATGACGCGCAGTGCCAGATCCTGCCGAAAATGATCCCCTGGGGTCCGTGTTGCTGCCCCCCCTACCGAGCCGCAGCTGCCCTCTGCTGCTGCCGATTCAGTCTTGGGAGGGAGGCAGGCATCAGCAGTGGCAGTCTTTTAAAAGTGGTGACTTTGTGCTGCTGCTTTGTTGCCGCAGCAGGCCATGTGCATCGGCACACATGACCTGCTGCTTCTGACCCCCTTTCGACAGTAAGTTGCATCAGAGGGGGATCAGAAACAGCAGGCCATGTGTGTCGAAGCACATGGCTTGCTGTGTGCAACAAAACAGCAGCATAAAGCCACCCACCCAGGCTGGCTGCCCTAGTCAGCTGCCTAGCTTGCCTAGTGGACGGGCCAGCCCTGCCTTTTCCAACCATACCAACTGGGAACATAGCATGAATTTGCACTCGTTCCTCTCCTGTTTAATCCGGGCTCGCCATTTGATGAAAACCCACCGTAGCGCTGCTTTGAGTCCATCCTAGAATACCCTCCATCCAATTTCCCCATTGTCATTCACGGAGAAATAATCTGGGATCAGCTTTTCAACATCCTGCAGCACCCGTGGGTCTTCTAACAAGGATTCATTGAGCAACCAAAACATACATGGCCCCCTGTTCCTCTCTCCCGTGCCCTCATACTTCCACAAGGATATGGTCAGACCACATTATGGTGTCTGTGCTTGCTCCCTGGATTCTCATGGCCCCCTCGTTTCCTCCCTAAATCATATCAATTCTAAAGTAAGACCCATGCACTAGGGAGTAAAATGAGAATTGTCTCTTCCCTGGATAGAAAAAGTGCCATGTATCAAAAAAGTTTTGGGCTTGCACAAAAACTTCCTGAAGCGTGCTCTATCTGCCAGCCTGCCCTCCCCCCTGCCTGTTGCATCCCTTCCAGGATCACATGTCAACTAAAGTCCCTCCTGCAAATCAACAAACCTTCTCCCAAGTTCCCCAACATCTCCTCCAGCTCAGTGGAAGCATACACATTAACTACCCAGAACCACTCTCCTATCTTCATACAAACCAGTAAATATCCCAAGCTACTTCACTTACCTCCACTCTCAGCTGGGAAGCTACAAAGATACCCACGCCACCTTTTTTTGCTCCACCAGATTTGATGTTTAAAAAACAGGGGCATATGCCCTAGGGGTCACCAGGTGTTCACGTTTCCTATGTAGATGTGTCTCTTGCGGAGGTATATGGAAGTTTTCTGCTGCATCATCTCTTTATTACGTTTCTGTCACTTAAAGGGGGAATTAAGTCCTTTAACATTAAAGGACATCACTGAGCTCACCCGCCATGTCCCCCAACCCCCACACCACCTTGCTTGTCTTAACCCCCCATCCCTCTCCCCTCCTCCCAACTTTCCTCCCACTGCCCCCCCCTACTATCCTCCCCAACCCCACTACCCAGATAGCCATGGCTGTCACCACCAAAAATGTATGGACAAGCCCTGCCCTGCCCTGCTCTATCTGCCTACTCCTTTCCCTCCTCATAACCTCCCCACCTCCCCTCCAATTATTCTTCAGGCTACTACCCCCCAACCATACGCCCTTGCTCGCCCTGTGCACACACTCTCATGAACCATTCGCACAAAATCCAAACCCCGCTTAAATAACACTCAGTAAACATTAATTGCCAACATGGCACAGTCTTACCCTTCCGCCCCACCACCCTCCTTCCCTATAAATCCAAACCACTGTAGCTTGGCCGGTGGTTCATCTGTAACAGTTTCACCCATTTGGGCATCCACAAATCAGGGCCCACAACATCTGTGAATGGTACGTCCTTGCACTCTACAGTTAACTCGAGTTTGCTGTACCAGACCTTGTGCAGGGTCTCCACCTCCTGACTGCCACTTCAAATGCCTCCTCCCATGAGAAACTCTTTGCTATTTTGGGGCTGCCTTCTGAGCCAGCGCCTCCGCTCTAGGTTCCATCTCCAGCCCCAATATTCCAGCTGCCAACAATGTGTGCACTGCCTCTTCCTGGGTCTGGACACACACTCTCTTCCCCTTGACCACAAATACTAGGCCAAAGGGAAAAGTCCATCCATACTGGATACCCTCCTCTTGCAGTTTGGTCAAGATGTCGCTCATGTTCCTGTATTTCTGCAGTGTCACCTGTGCCAGGTCCGCATACACTTGTACAGTGCAAGTCTCCCAGTGAAAATGCACATGAGCACGTGCATAGGTCACTACACTCTCCCTTACCCCCTAGTCGTGAAAGCAGGCAATGATGTTTCTGTCGCGAGGGTCACAAGGGTTATTAGGTGGACTGGGCCACCCCACCACTCTGTGGGCCTGGTCGATCCAGAAGTCCAGTTCCTCTATGTTCAAACCAGCCTGCTGCAATAGCGCTCGAGAGAGCATTTGAATGATAGTAACAGTCCTCCCAGAGCTTATCCAGCACTTGAATTAGGCTGTCCAAGGCCCCCACAGAGTCTGCTTGCTCCTCGAGTCGCTTTTCCCCTTCCTCAACCCACTTACCCAGTTCCCCCAGCTCCGATCGCAGGCCCTCAATACCTGCCACGACATCAGCACGCACCTGGGAGTGGTCCAGTTTCAGTTCTTTAAACCAGGCCCTTATTTCCTCCTGGAATGCCCCATCCCAATCAGTCCGGGCTGCTAGGCCTTTGCTGCACCTCACTGCCTGATTCTGGCATATGCAGGCTGGTGTTTCCTGCGGCTCGTGCCCCCGGGGCCATCATTTTATCCTACAGTTTTTGCGACATCGGGGAACTCATGAAAGCAAAGTCCTAAAATTCTAATTTTTTTGCCTTGGCTGTCATCCCCAGCCCACTGGCAAAAAAACAGTTTTCTGTGCGATTTTCGCCACAGGCTGGCAGGAGCAAAAGGTCAAGCAGCCATCTTAATCGGTGGTGTCACCAGACTCCCTAACGTTGCTGTTAAGTTTACCTCTTTGCAGCTTCATTTTATGCCTTCAGTGCAGCATTTAATTAAGCATTACATTCCTTCCTGTTTTCAGCACACACACTAGTGCATATGTTATGCCATAAGGAGTGTGCAGATACTATACTGATAGCAGTGACCTTTCTCCTTCAGCCTGATTGTAGACCAACAGTGTGTGACATGACCTGGCTACATGTCCTGGATCATATGTGTGTCTGAGGTTTCATAGATTTCCACGGTGATTGCAATATTAGAGGGAGGGGGTTATATGGGATATCTGTTTCTAAGGCCTTAGTCAGCCGAAAGATGTACAGTAGGCATTGTTATACATAGCCCTGGTAGTCATATCACACATTGCTTTCCTGGTAACAAGAGAAGGGAGCCACATATAATAGATACACTGGCCGAGGGGTCAGTCCTTGGAGCAGAGGTAGTTCCTTTGGATAAATAGCTAGCTTCCCCCACTGAGATACTACTACTACTGAACATTTGTATACCGCTACAAGACATATGCAGCGCTGCACAAACACATGTAAAAGATGGTTCCTGATCATCAGAGCTTACAATCTAGTCAAGACAGACAACACAGTAGCTGTAGACATGGAATAAATCTAGGGGGAATGTTAAGGAAACACAAAGGAGATCAGGTGAGTTAAGATCCTAAATCGACAGCGAAGAGGTAAGTCTTCAGCCTGGATTTGAAAAGGGTCAGAGAAGGCGCCTAACGTACAGACTCAGGTAGTTTGTTCCAGGCATAAGGAGCAGCAAGGTGAAAGGAGTGAAGTCTGGAGTTAGCAATAGAAGAGAAGGGCACAGATAGAAGTGATTTGCCAGAAGAACAGAGCTCCCAAGGAGGGGTGTCGGGAGAGATAAGAGAGGAAAGGTAGTGAGGAGTGTGCAGAGTGAATGCACTTATAGTCAGCAGGAGAAGTTTGCAGTGGATGCGGAAACAGATAGGGAGCCAATGAAGTGACTTGAGAAGAGGGGTAATATGAGCATGATAAGGCTGGTGGAAGATTAGCCGTGAAGCAGAGTGTTGAACAAATCGAAGGGGAGAGAGATTATTCAAAGGGAGACCAACAAGGAGTAGATTACAATAGTCTAGACGGGAGGTGACTAAGGAGTGGATAAGTATCTTAGTAGTGTGTTCAGAAAGGAATGGTGCATTTTGTTGATGTCACAGAGAAAGAAACGTCCGGTTTTAGCTATCAGTTGGATGTGTGTGGAGAAGGAGAGAGAGGAGTCAAAGATGACCCCAAGGTTGCAAGCTGAGGAGACAGGGAGGAGTAGAGAGTTATCCACAGATACTGAGAAAGGAGGAAGGGGAGAGGATGGTTTAGGGAGAAAAATAAGCTCAGTTTTGGTCATGTTCAATTTCAAGTGGTGGTGAGACAGTCAAGCAGGAATGTCTAAAAGGGAAGCAGAGATCCTGGCCTGGATTACTGGAGATATTTCAGGTGCAGAGAGTTGGATCTGGGAGTCATCAGTATAAAGATGGTACTGAAAGCCATGGGAAGAGATGAGTGCACCAAGGGACTGGGTATAGAGAAAGAAAAGGAGTGGACCCAAGACAGATCCTTGGGGTACACCAACTAAGAGCAGGATAGCAATAGAGGAGGATCCACCAGAACAAACACTGAAAGAGCAATGGGAGAGATAAGAATAGAACCAGGATAGCACACAGCCCTTAAAACTAAACGAGGACAAGGTATCAAGAAGAAGGTTAAGGTCAACAGTGTCAAAAGCAGCAGAAAGGTCAAGAAGGATGAGGATCAAGTAAGGCCCTTGGATTTAGCCAGGAAAAGGTCGCTGCAGACTTTGGCAAGAGCCATTTCAGTAGAATGTAAAGGACGAAAGCCAGCTTATAAAGGATCCAGGAGGGCTTGAGAGGAGAGAAAGTTGAGGCAACAGCAGTGAACTGCATGTTCAAGTAGTTTAGAAACAAAGGGGAGGAGGGAGATGGGCCGATAGTTAGAAGGACAGGTAGGGTCTCATGAGGGTTTCTTGAGGAGAGATGCAACCACAGCATACTTGAAGGCTGCAGGGACAGTTGCAGTGGAGAGCCATAGGTTGAGCATGTGAGAGATGGAAGGGACAACAGTGAAGAAGATGGAGCTTAGGAAACGTGTGGGAATAGGATCAGAGGCGTGATATGCCATTGTTATGGAATCTCTGAGGTGCCACACCTGTCTCTTATGCATGGTTTGTGTATGAAAATGTCACCACAGACCTTGATCCCAACCAGGCCTGTAATGTGTGTTTGGCTTGCATTAGTCACATCCTACGGGACTACAGCACTACTTTAGTGCTACCATAGTATCTGTGTTGCTGAAAGTTCCTTCATGCTGTAAATGAGGGCACCATTTGCGACTTATATGTGAACACAGCAGTCTGTGGAGGTGGACATGCATGTTCATATATCCATTTTTATGCCCCAAATAGGTATTAAGACCAGCTTTAGGCTGGAGGCAACATGCAGGTGAGGTATTATCATTGCAAAATAGCTAAACTCCCTACATTCCTTCAGCCTTGACACTTTCTGCTTGTGTGGACAAGTGGTGTATATAGTCCGTGTAGGGGATAGGGTTGAAATTTGTGTGCCCGCAGGGTAACACCTACCCGGCTGACTGTGACATATATATGCACATCATGTGGCCTCACAGGTCACTAGTTTGGAAATTATCAGTAAGCTTGGTGATGCAAGATACATTATTGGCTGTGTACTTGTATTCCATCCTGCCGTGTTGAGTGTTACATGTCTCATGTGCAGGCATGCACTGGCAGGCAGACACTAATACTGAGACAGGAGAGGGGTCCCAGTTTTAAGCTGTAGCCACTACATTTATGTATATGCTATCATGTCACATTACACAATATTGAGGACACTGGTGGTCCTTATCAACCAGTTTGTTGATGGATCAGATCTATATGTCAGAAAGGGGAGGAGCCAAGATAGCTGCCCAAACACAGGACAATACTTCAAAAATGTCTAATTATGAGAAAGAGATAACACTTATCACGAATGATGTGAAGGAAATTAAAGTGAAAATATAGAGTCTCCAGAGTCTGAGTTCTTTCTTCATGAAAGACAATATTGCATTGAGGAGAAAAATGAAGCAAGTTGAAAATGCTGCTCAGTCTTCTAATAATTGATTATTGAATTTCCCCAAGTTGCCAATGGTTTCCCCCAGGGAAATATTTAAATGATGTTTACAAGACGTTTTGAAGATTCCGACTGATTCTCTGTCCCCTATTGTGCGTGCGTATTATCTACCTTTGGCAATAAAGAAAAATATAGGTCCGCAGCAGTTTGAGCAACAAATAATGGATATTTTGAATGTATTAGGAGTTTTGGAGTTTTCTGAGACAGAGATTGCTGTTTCAAGTACTTTGCTTGTGACTCTGGCTTTAGCCTCTGATTAGGGAATGGCTTTTGAAGATTTTTTTTAGGGCTAAGGAAACCTCCTATATTGATTTTCCTGTTAGATTATTTCTGATGTTTCTAAAGAAACTCAAAAGAGGAGGAAGGAGTGTCTCCTCCTAAAGATAGGTGTCATCCAGCTGGGTGATTGTTTTTGCTTAACTATCCATGTAAATGCATTGTTAAATTGAAATCTGTTAAGTATATTTTTTTTGAATCGACACAATTGGTTACCTTTATTAATACTAGGAAATTGCTGGAAGCCCTTCCCATTGGTATCTTGAGCTACTATTAGTGTGCTTGGGTGCCATCTTTCCTTATTATTATTATCTTTCCTTTGTGAATCTAATTTGCTCCTCTCCCATAATGTTGTGGGTTGGATGGAAACTGAGTGTTGTTTTGAATTGTTTTCCTGAATATGTATTATATAGTAAATGAAAATCGCATAAAAATAAAATATAAAAAAAAAGAACTATATGTCAGAATTCCATCTTAAGTACAAGAAGACATGCAATGCTGCATTTTTGTCTGCAGGCCATGGAAGATGAGTCAACCAGGACCTATTTGGTACCTGGTGCTCTGATCTGGCATAATAACATAAGAAGATAAGATATGTCATACTGGGTCAGACCAAGGTCCATCAAGCCCATTATCCTGTTTCCAACAGTGGTCAATCTAGGTCATCCGTTCTTAGCAGTTTCCCCAAAAGACACAGGTTCGACAATGCTTGTATTGGGTCAAGCATTGATATCCTGGGTCCCTTTTTAATAATGGTTTATGGACCTTTCCTCCAGGAACTTGTCCAAACCTTTTTTAAACCCAGCTACACTAAAAGCCTTTACTACATCCTCCGGTAACAAATTCCAGAGTTTGATTACAAGTTGAGTGAAAAATTATTTTCTCTTATTTGTCTTAAATAGTTTACCCTGTAGCTTCATGGCATGTTCCCTAGTCTTTCTATATTCTGATAACGTAAACAATCAATCTACGTTTACCCATTCAACTCCATTCATTAATTTATAGACGTCTATCATATCTCCCCTCAGCCGTCTCTTTTCCAGGTTAAAGAGCCCTAACCTTTTTAGCCTTTCTTCATAGGGGTATCCTTCCATCCCCTTTACCATTTTGGTGGCTCTTCTCTGAACCTTTTCTAATAACGCTATATCCTTTTTAAGATACGGCGACCAGAATTGCACACAATATTCAAGGTGCGGTCGCACCATGGAATGATACAGAGGCATTATAATATCTTTTGTTTTATTTTCCATTCCATTCCTTATGATATCTAGCATTCTATTTGCTCTCTTGGCCGCCGCTGCACACTGGGCAGAGGGTTTTAACATGTTGTCCACAATGACGCCTAAATCTGAGCTGGTAGATTTCAGAGAGGGGTGCATGACAGCTGATATGGCAGTGGGTCATACACTAACTCACATACTTTTTTAAAAATTCAAGTTTATAGTATATACATACCGTATAATTTAAGTTTTTTATTCCACTTTATCATTTAGTCAAAGCAGTTTACATTGTAACTTAAATTTGGTAATGTACATTAAACAGGGACATTGATAACTTTGATTTTTTTTTTTGAGGCAGTGGAGGGTTAAATGATTTACCCAAAGCCACAAGGAGTGCCAGTGAGAATTAAACCATGGTCTCTTGGTTCCAAAGCCAGTGCTCTAACCATTAGTTTACTCCTCCACTCAAAATACATGAAAAACGTATCACCTCATAAGAACAATATAAGTAGTCCACATCTCAGGGACATAAGAGAAGATATGTAACCAGCAAAAAGAGCCAAACAAATTCATATAATGAGCGAACACTCCATGAATCAGAAATCTAGCTATGCAAAAAAGAAAATAAGGAAACAAAGGAGATAATTTCAAAGTCAACCCAATGGTCGACTAATTAACTCTTACCGGCCAGAAAGTCCTTCAGCAGCAACAGGTCAGTAAATACATAATTAGTTCCCTGAAATGACAATAAGCATTTACATGGCCAATGCAAGAAAAAAGTTGCACCTATAGCTAAAACTCAAGACTTAACTGAAGAAAACTCTTCCAACGTGCTTGTGTTGTCCTAGAAACATCAGGAAAAAGAAGCACTTTTTGACCACAAAACTGGGAATCCTTATGTGCAAAATAAGCCTTGAAAATTAAAGTTTTATCTAATTCTGATCGATATCTGACCACTGAGGTTGCCCTAGAGGGGATATCATCCTGAGAATCTTCAAGGAAATTAGCTAAATCAAAAGCATTAGATGAATTATCCCTACCAAGGCCACTCACTACAGGGTCAGATTTCATCCTTGTACAGGGAGAAACATAATACAAATTAGTTACTGATATTGAATTCACATTTGTTAATTTCAAACATTCAGCAATATATTTGTTTAACAAGATCATAGGGGATAATAAATGTGTCCAAGGAAAATTTAAAAATCTCAAATTATTTTTCTTCATTAAATTCTCTAAGGATTCCAGTTGAGCACAAACAAATAAACTGTCTTTGACAAATGAAACATTGGCTGTCTGCAAAAATCCCAGTTGAGGCACACACTTATCCAGCTTTTGACTGACATTATGAAACCGAGGATTTTGTTCTTCAGCTTAGCTGCAGAGAAATGATTAATCTGCTCAATTTTCCCTTTAAGTAATACATTTGTTTGAGACATTAGATCCAATATCTATCCATGAGACACTGTGTTCAATTCAGTGGCCACTGCCCCTTCCATTAAAGGAATCACAATCAAGGAACCAGGGATTGCCCCTCGCAAATGATCCCATTTGAGGGGGTACCAACCTCCCTTAAACTAGTTTGCACCAGAGGGGATGTATTCACCTGGGAAGAATCTCCTGGGCAGGGAGGTGAAGTACGGTCAATGGGACTAATAGAGGTGCCCTATAAAGAAGAGGCAGATGACTCAGATAAATTAGGCAGAACAATATTAGATCTTCACATGCTTATCTATCGGGACAGACATCTTAGAATCAGACTTAGTCCTGGAATCTGTCTTACCTTTTACCTTCCTCTTATGCCCTTTGGGCATCCTTCACAAATTCACCACAGGACCATGTCCCAAGGCCCCAAGTGGTACTGAAGGGGCACCAAAGGGTTGTGGTCTTTTGGTCTTGTGGCCCTTCGATCACACGCCCATAGCAGCAATGTGTTAATACTGCCTTTTATCTCTTCCCAGCAGCCTGGTCTGACTTCACTTCTGGGTAAGCAGGACTCACCACATGCCAATGCCGATCTCAATAACACTTCAATCAGGCTGCTGGTGCCGCGATTCAGGACTGCCTCAGCTGGCAAACACTCCATCCACCAGCACAGCAATGCTGGCTTTTAACTCTACCCGGCAGCCTGGTTCAAACTCACTTCCGGGTAGGCGGAACTCACCACACTTTCAATGCCGATCTCAATGGCACTTCAATCAGGCTGCTGGTGCCGCAATTTGGAGCTCCTTCAGCTGGCAAACACTCCAGCCCGCAAATTACATACTTCTATGGCATGTAGTACTTCCACATTAAAGTGTTGACCCCTTGTGTAGATAGCAGCCAACTGGTCCTATCTTCATCCATTTCTTTTATGGACAAGGCTAGCAGGCGAACAGAAACCTCTGGTAATTTGGCCACCAGATTGCAACTTACACTCACTGCATTTTGGAGAATACTCCCATATACACAGCAGTATGACCATCAGTCATCTCACACTCAGAGTGCTGGGGGGGGGGGGGGGGTTGGGGATGTCCGTGACATGGGGAAACATCATAGCAGCCCTGTGCTAGCTGTGCCTGTGCTAGCTGTGCCAACCCATAACACACCCCACACTGTTGTTGTTAAGTGTTGTCGAGTTGGTGTTGACTCATAGTGACCCTCTGGACAGTTTACCTAAACTGTGTTCGGTCTTCTGTCAGGTAGCTCATTGTTGATAGAGTGGCACCCATACCTGCTGTTATTGTAGCAATCCATCTCATTGCCAGCCTTCCTCTTTTACGTTGACCTTCTACCTTGCCAAGCTTTATGTCTTTCTCCAATGATTTCTCTCTTCGCATGATATGTCCAAAGTATGAAAGTCGAAGTCTTGTCATCTGAGCTTCTAAGGAAAGCTTAGGTTTGATCTCCTCTAGTACTGACTGGTTTATTCTTCGGGCAGTCCATGATATACACAGTATTCATTGCCAGCACCATAATTCAAAGGCATCAATTTTCTTCCTATGTATTTCAATTCTGTGCTCTGTCCTGCGTGTCAACCTACAGACCTTTATTGTATTACTCTGCCATATTGCAGCAATTCCACTTATATCACACGGTCCAATATAATGATTTATGCAGTTTTCAGGGTCATACTGCATTTTAGTAAGTGGAACCAATATTTCTTCATCCTGAAGAAAGCCATAGCATGATGGCTGAAATGTCAGTTCCACTTACTAAGATGCAGCATGAGCCGGAAAACTGCATAGATCATTACAGGAGCAATAGATCACATCATGTAGTGTGAATATTCACAGTATGGCCTCAGTCTCCACTGTATTTGTGGTATTATGTTCTCCCTAATGCATGTGGACTGTATGCATCCAGGAATAAACCTTCAGATAACCATTCATGTAAGACCTGCATGTGATGTACATGTGGCAAGACAGAATGAGAGCCAAATATGGGGGTGAATATCTCTGCCCCCATCAAGGTGGTAACAGACAAGCACTTAGCTTAGGAAGCAGGGGTTCTCAACCCTGTCCTCGGGACCCACCTAGCCAGTCGGGTTTTCAGGATAACCACAATGAATATGTATGAGAGAGATTTGCATACACTGCCTCCATTATATGCAAATCTCTCCATGCATATTCATTGTGGTTATCCTGAAAACCCGACTGGCTAAGTGGGTCCCGAGGATAGGGTTGAGAACCCCTGGCTTAGAGCATATGATGTAGGGGATCTGATGCTTACATTGCCATGGCAAGCCTTTTTCTATCACCTGTGCCTTTACTATTACCAAGTTGCAAGTGGTGATCAGCAAACACAATTTGTTTGCCAGGCATAGATGTCACCATAAGAACATAAGAAATGGCATATTGGGTCACACCAAGGTCCATCAAGCCCAGTATCCTGTTTCCAACAGTGGCCAATCCAGGTCGCAAATACCTGGCAGGTTCCTGAAAAGGTACACAGGTTCTATAATGCTTGTCCTGGGGTAAGCAGTGGATTTCCTGGGTCCTCTTTAATAATGATTTATGGCCTTCCCTCCAGGAACTTGTCTAACTCTTTTTTAAACCCAGCTACACTAACAGCTTTTACTACATCCTCCAGTAACGAATTCCAGAGTTTGATTACGTGTTGAGTGAGAAACTATTTTCTCTTGTTAGTCTTCAATGGATTACCGTGTAGCTTCATTGTGTGTCCCCTAGTCTTTCTACCTTTTAATGGCATAAACAACCAATCTACATTTACCCGTTCCACTCCATTCATAAATTTATAGACCCCTATCATATTTTCATACTTTACCATTTTGGTGGCTCTTCTCTGTACCTTTTCTATTTCTGCTATATCCTTTTTAAGATATGGCAACCAGAATTGCACTCAATATTCAAGGTGCAGTCGCACCATAGAATGATACAGAGGCATTATAATATCCTGGGCTTTATTCTCCATTCCTTTCCTTATGATTCCTAGCATTCTATTTGCTTTTTTTGGCTGCCAGGACCCACTGGAGAGAGGGTTTCAATGTATTATACACAATGATGCCTAAATCTTTTTCCTGGATGATGGTTCCTATTGTGGAACCTTGCATCATCTAACCGTAGTTTGGGTTGTTTTTTTCTAGGTGCATAATTTTACACTTGTCCACATTAAATTTCATCTGCCATTTGGATGTCCAGTCTTCCAATTTATCAAGGTCCTCTTGAAATTTTTCACAGTCTTCTTGTGATCTAACAACTTTGAATAATTTTGTGTCATCTGCAAATTTGATGACCTCACTCGTTATTCCCATTTCCAGGTCATTTATGAATATGTTAAAAAGCAGCAGATCTAGCACAGATCCCTGGGGTACTCTACTATTTGCCTTTCTCCATTGAGAAAATTGACCATTTAGCCCTCCTCTCTGCTTTCTATCTTTTAACCATTTCCTGATCCACAATAGTACACTGCCTCCTATCCCATTTTAATTTTGGCAAGAATCTCTCATGAGGGACCTTGTCAAAGGCTTTCTGAAAATCCAGATACACTATATCAACGGGCTCACCTTTGTCTACCTGTTTATTCACACCTTCAAAAAAAAATATAAAGGTTAGTAAGACAAGACTTTCCTTGGCTAAATCTACTACTACTTCTACTACTATTATTGATCATTTATATAGCACTACAAGGCTGCACAAACACGTAAAGAAGAGCTCACAATCTAGTCAAGACAGAAGAAACAAGTGGTAAAAGGAAAGGAGACACGAGAATAAGGGATTAGGAATCAAAAGCAGATTTGAAGAGGTAAGCCTTTAGCATGGATATGAAGAGGGGGAGAGAAGAGACTTGACATAAAGAAACAGGAAGTTTGTTCCAGGCATGAGGAGCAGCAAGATAAAAAGATCGAAGCCTGGAGTTGGCAGTAGAAGAAAAGGGCATCGAGAGAAGAAGGCCAATTGAGGAGCGGAGTTCACAAGGGGGGGAGTAGGGCGAAAGAAGAGAGGAAAGGTAATGAGGGGCAGTGGAATGAATGCATCTATGAGTTAGAAGAAGAAGTTTGAATTGGATACGGAAGTGGATGGGGAGCCAGTGAAGAGATCTTAGAAGAGGAGTAATATGAGTGTATCGGGGCTGGTATAAAATTAGCCATGCAGCAGAGTACTGAATGGATAGAAGGTGAAAAAGATAACACTGAGGGAGACCAGCAAGGTGGAGGTTACAATAGTTTTGATGGGAGATGACTCAAGAATAGACAAGAGTTTCAGTGGTGTGTTCAGAGAGAAAGGGGCGTATTTTGTTAATGTTATAGAGGAAGAAATGACAGGTTTTGGTTATCTGTTGTATATGAGTGAAGAAGGAAAGAGAGGAGTCGATGATGACGCCGATGTTACAGGCCAAGGAAACAGGGAAAAGATGAGTGTTGTCAACAGTGATAGAGAATAGAGGAAGGGGTGAGGGGGGAGGAAGGTTTAGGGAGAAAAATAAGGAGTTCAGTTTTAGATATGTTTAGCTTTAATTGGCAATTAGACATCCAGGCAGTGATGTCAGATAAATCTATATTGGCTTTCTCCCATTAAACAATGACTATCTACATGTTCAGTAATTTTATTCTTTACAATGGTTTCTATTATTTTGCTCGGTACTGACATCAGGCTCACCAGTCTGTAGTTTCCTGGATCAACCCTGGAACCCTTTTAAAAAATTGTCATTACGTTGGCCATTCTCCAATCTTCAGATACTACAAATGATTTCAATCTCATATTTCAGTTCTTTCAGCACCCTTGGATATATCAGTAGCACAAAACACCTTGATAGTCCCAAGATCAATGACTCAATGCACCAAGTCAACATCCAGCAGGGCATTCAAACTTTATGCACCAATGATCTGGAACAGCCTCCCTCACAACATCCGAACAATCCCAGACATATTCCAATTCAGGAAGGCTGTGAAACACTACCTCTTCCTCCTACATTACCCGGAAACCAATGAAAGCTCAGCACCAATTACCGAAACCTCACAAATCTCCTCTGTCTGAAACCATACGAACACATGACCAGCCTGTAAATTGTATATATTGTTATTGTATATAGTTACCCTGTTAGCCAAGTTGATTCTCCTGTTCATATGTAAACACAAAGTACTATTGGAAATGTGTATGTTCGTTGTTTATTGTAAACCGCACTGATGCTGAATAGCGCGGTATAAAAGAGACTTTAAATAAATAAATAAATAATACCTTCCGGTCCAGGTGATTTGCTACTCTTCAGATTATCAAATAGTTGTAATACATCTTCCCGGTTTATCAATATTTCTTTCAATTCTTCCGATACATCACCTTTAAATACCATTTCAGGCATGAGTAACTTTCCTACATCTTCTTCAATAAAGACTGAAGCAAAGAATTCATTCAGTCTCTCTATGGTCTCGTCCTTTCATAATGCCCCTTTACCCCTCTATTATCTAATGGTCCAACTGACTCTTTCACAGGTTTTTTGCTACGAATGTACTTGAAAAAATCTCTATTGTGTGTTTTTGCTTCCACAGCAAGGTTTTTTTCAAATTCTCTCTTTGCCTGCCTTATCAAAGCCTTGCATCTAACTTGCCAGTGCTTATGTTGTTTCCTGTTTGCGTCATTTGGCTCCTTTTTCCATTTCATGAAGGCCTCCCCTTTTTCTTCACCTTTTCAGCTACTTCTTTTGAGAACCATAGCAGCCTCCTTTTCCTTTTCCTTTTATTTACCTTTCTAACAAAAAGGTTGGTTCCCCTAAAAATATCCCCTTTCAGTTTAGCCCACTGTTTTTCTACATCCCCCAGCTGTTCCCATCCCGCTAATGACTCCTTGAGGTATTGGCCCATTTTGGCAAAGTTAGTTTTTCTAAAGTCTAATACCCTCACTTTTGAATGGATTTCATCAGCTCTAGTCCTAATACTGAACCACACCATCAGGTGATCACTAGATGCGAGATGATCTCCCACTATAACATCAGAAGCACTTTTACCATTGGTAAGTCTAGTAGGGCCCCTTCACGTGTGGGTTTTGTTACCAGTTGCCTGAATAGTTCTCCCTGTAGAGAATCAAATAGTTCTCCCTGTAGAAAAGGTAATGTTAGGGCCCAAGTTATTGGCTGGATAAAGATACTCTATGCAGAGCCGACCGTGCGAGTGCTGGTCAACGGTGCTTACTCAGGAGGGTTCCGGCTGGGTAGTGGCACCTGGCTGGGATGCTCATTATCCCCATACCTCTTTATGCTAGCCATAGAGCCCTTAGCGGAGCAGGTAAACGAGAATGGTGATGTGCGGAGGGTCTGTGTGGGAAAGGAAGAGTACAAAAGAGGACTATTTGCTGACGACATCATATATACATTGATGTCACTGCTGAACCTACTGCGGGAGATCTCAACTTATAGCCAACTCTTGGGGTATAAGATGAATATGACTAAAACTGAGATTCTGAAGGTGCACTGGGGGGATTTGGAGGTGCCTTTGAGAGAGGCCTTTCCCTTCTGATGGGCACGGAAGTCTATTCGATGTTTGGGGATTCAGGTGGGGGCACATTAGGAGGAACGCTATGAATTTAACCATGCAAACCTATGGGTGTCCTGGAAAAATGGGAGAGGGTGACTTTGTCCTGGATGGGCCGGATAACTACAGTGAAAATGACATTCTGCCGAGGCTTCTTTTTTTCTTTCTGGCAGTCCCTATAGTGATACTGGATGAGATCTTGCGTACCTGGCAAAAATGGATGTTTATGTTTATTAATCTTGATATACCACCCTTCAGGGGGACCAGAGCGGTTTACAATGTAAAAACAATCATATTTGATGTTATATGGCGAAAGTACTTATAAACTTATAAACGAACTGAGCACCCTAGGGATGTACCCTAAAGTTACTGCTTGGGTTAGAAATTGGTTGGGTGGGAGGCGACAAAGAGTACAAGTAAATGGAGCTCACTCTGAGGAGAAGGATGTTACCAGTGGTGTGCCCCAGGGATCTGTCCTTGGTCTGATTCTTTTTAACATCTTTGTTAGTGATATAGCGGAAGGGCTGTCGGGTAAGGTTTGCCTCTTTGCGGATAATACCAAAATCTGCAATAGAGTAGATACCCAGGAAGGTGTAGATAACATGAGGAGGGATCTAGCTAAGCTTGAAGAATGGTCTAGAATTTGGCAGCTGGGATTTAATGTTAAAAAATGTAAGGTCATGCATTTGGGCTGCAGCAATCCAAGGGAGCAATATAGTATAGGGGGTGAAGTACTTCTGTCCACTAAAGAAGAGCGGGACCTAGGCGTGGTTGTGTCTGAGGATCTTAAAGTAGCTAAACAGGTAGAAAAGGCGATGGCAAAAGCTAAAAGGATGCTTGGATGCATACGGAGAGGAATGGCTAGCAGAAAAAAGGAGGTGATAATGCCTCTGTATAAGTCTTTGGTGCGACCTCATTGGGAGTATAGTGTGCAATTCTGGAGACCGCCCCTTCAAAAGGATGTGAACAGGATGGAGTCGGTGCAGAGGGTGGCTACTAAAATGATTAGTGGTCTTCATTATAAAACATATGAGGACAGACTGAAGGATCTTAATATGTACACCTTAGAGGAAAGGCGGGATAGAGGTGATATGATTGAGATGTTTAAATACCTCCGAGGCATAAATGTTCAGGGAGAGAGCCTCTTTCAATTGAAAGCAAGTTCTGCTACGAGGGGACATGGGATGAGGGTGAACATATAAGAACATAAGATATGCCATACTGGGTCAGACCAAGGTCCATCAAGCCCAGTATTCTGTTTCCAACAGTGGCCAATCTAGGTCATATGTACCTAGCAGTGAAGGGAGATAGATTCAGGAGTGATATGCGGAAATATTTCTTTATGGAAAGAGTAGTGGATCCGTGGAATAGTCTCCCAGTGGAGGTAGTAGAGATGAGGACAGTAACTGAATTCAAAAAAGCATGGGACAAACACAGAGGATCTCTAAAGGTAAAAAGGCGACTGTTGTAGTTGATATGGAAGGACAGACTAGATAGGCTATGTGGTCTTTTTCTGTCATCATATTTCTATGTTTCTTTGTTACTCGCCAAGAGTGGCAAAAGCTGTTTTGATTTAAACCCGCCGTGAGGCGGGAACTGTGTGTCCCAGATCTCAAGGGATATTATGTGAGTGTCAAGTTAAGTGATATGATTGATTGGGAGAGAGGGAAATGGGGGAAGTAATGGGTGGGGATTGAGCAGGAATTGAGGGGGGGGGGGTCCTATACCGCTAGGAAAGTTAATATGGCTAGGAGGCCGAAGGGTGGGAATGAATAATGGGTCTCCATCTGTGAAGAGCACATTGCAGGTGTGGGATAGGTATCAGGAGGCCCTGTTTGGGAAGAAAGGGCTGTATTGGAATACGTCCCTGTGCTTTAAAGCGGACTTCCCACCGAAGTGTACTTACGGAGCTTATAAGGAATGGCAAATGATGGGACTGGATAGAGTAGGGGAATTGGTAGACAGGGAGGGGTGGCTAAAGAGCCTGGAGGAACTAAGATGACAGTTCCCGGAGTAAGTGGGGCACAAATGTTTTTATACCCAGGTATGTCACTATCTACAGTCCGACCAGACTAGGTGAGTTCATCTGGGGCAGTGTCAGGAGTTTGAGCTTGTATTTTCAAAGTGGGAGGGAACCCAAGGATTGATTTCTACCCTGTACAAGATTACATTAGCCACATGGAGGATTGGCTCAAGCTTCTGTAAGTGGTGGGAAGAGGATCTGGGAGGTGAGTTTGTGAGGAAGCAATGGCTAACAGTATATGAAAATACAAGGAAGATTTTGGTGGCTACCCCTCTGATGGAACATGTCTATAGGATGTATTGGGACCCAGTTAAGTTGCAGAAGCTGGTTTGGGGGGGGGGGGGGGGGGGATGGGACTGCAGGGAAGTTTTGATGGTGGGGGTGCAGACAGGAAGGGGACTTTTTCCACTTACGGCGGGGGTGACTGGAGGCGGTTAAGTACTGGCAGAAATTTCAGGAGATTGAAGGGAAGGGAGAGGGGATATCTGGAGTTGGATCCAGGCACTTGTTTATTGAACTTACCACTACAGGGGGTTCACAAGGAGATTCAAGTCCCAGCCCACATGTGTATTATTATGGCAAGAATGGCTGTAGCAAGACGATGGAAGGAGAGGCTGATGCCCGACATCACTGACATAATCAGTCGCTTAGACTGGATATGCTTGATGTCGGAAGCTATAGCTAAGCAGCACATGAAAGGAGCTAAATTCCAATGGCTTTGGGTAACATATGAATGATAGAGACAATCCTGGACTGAGGTTAATAATGGGAGGGATGAGGGAGTAAGGGAGGGTTAAGGGCATTGGGGAGGAAGGAGGTGGGAAGGGGGGCAGGGGGTCTCCTGTATTGTGGGGTTTGTATTCTGGTTTGACATGTATTGTTCATTGGTTTGAAAATAAAGAAAAATGTTACAAATAAAAAAAGAAAGAAATGCAATTGACACCTTACGTCCATTCAATACATGCACACACATTCCAAGATATAACTCTCATGTCACTTCTGAAGCCATACCAATCAGAATTTCTTTCTGAAGTGTATTCAAGGAAAAGACCACCCAGCCCAGGGCTCCCCCCAGATGCTCACTTCAGCCACACATGTACAACCTCTCCACATGTAACTTCCATTCTGACACTCTGACCATACACTCCTACCCTCTTCTCCCCCCCTCCCCTCTGTCCCACCTATCCCTACCTGCCTTAAGCAGCTCTCCTTATCACCCCTGAATCAAGTGACCATGTGTCAGACCCCCCCGCTAATCTCCCTTCCCAATTCAGACTGACAACTAACATCCTCGCAAACCTCTCTCTATCCCTACATTCTCTCTCTAAAGTGCCTTGGCCTCTCCACGGCACCATCACATTTCGCTATCATCTTCCTCAAACTTCAGGACCGCCAAACCAAGTCCAGGCAAAGTTTTTTCTCCTCGGTACTTAAGGATTCATTGAAACAGTCTCTTGTGTACCATTACTAGTTCCATGCTTTACCACAGTAAAGTTAGTCTTTCTCACAATTGCAGACTGCCACCCACCCACTCCCTGGACCTTGAGGGTTAAGGGAGGGGCTGGCCTTGAATGCCCTTGAGGGTTAAGGTTGTAGTTGTGTAGGTGCTCAAGTAGTAAGGCAAGGCAAAGAAATTTTCTTTTGTGAGGTTTATTTCCCGCTTTCGCAGTTCAAGTGCAGCAGACGTAAATGAAATAATGTAGCACAAAACAAGACTGAGAAACTTAACTAAACAAGGCTTTTTACTGCTAGGTTAAATGTCCATTCTTGATCACATTCAGTTGTCATGTGACCTCCTTTCAGTAACGTAACAGAAAACTCTGGTAACAGCCATGCTCCTGAATTGCACACAATATGCTTTCACTTATTCTCTTCACATAAGCTTCTTTAGCATAGCAATCAGTGAGGTAACTTTGTTATGTTCTTTCATAAAAACCTTGGCAAGCATATCACTTAAATGTCCTTCTGAATTATACAAGTAGAGCAGTCCATCGGGACTTCCTGCTCTGTAGACGGCAGAGAAATTAAAGGCATTTCTTCCTCACAGCTGCTTATAGACTTTGCTACGTTATGAGGAGAAACTGCTCTGCTTTTAAGGAACTCCCTGAATTCAGTGAGAAGTAATTCAGCCTGTGTATATTCTGGGCTAGGCTGAGAATATCCTCCTTCAGGTAAATGCTTGTTTAAAGTTCTTATCTCTTGGCAATTATCAGTGCTTTTACTCGGACAACAGTTCAGCGTGTAAGCATTTCCCTTCCCCCACCTATCTCCAAATGAAAGTGCAGGGTAAAACGCTTCAGCTGTGCTTGGAGAGTCTCTCAGAGTGTTAAAAGGAAAACAGTCAGGCTTCTCTTGGCTTAACCAATTACTATCAAACTTTCTGCCTTTTACAATTAAAGTTCACTCTTTCTGGCTTCCCACTGTTAAGCTTGCTAGCCGTTCCAAACCCACCAGATACCTTGTGCTGGGGCTTCTTCCAGGTTAATTTTTTGTCCCTCTGCCTCTTGTTCCAAGGTTCTGCTTGGTCCTTTAAACTCCTGAGCTGTAGCCTTGGATCTCTCAGTGCCTTTGAATTCTTCTGCTTACAGAAGCCTTTCACTGCCCCTGAGTCTCCCAGGTCCAGTCTGCTCCTTCGTGGATCACAGCTGCTTAGTGGTTCTCTCTCCAACGGTTCCTGTTCCTGGTCATCTGACCTGTCCTCGTCCAGGTGCTTGTGTCCTGACTCCTCCTCCTTCACTCTGTCCTGATCCAGGTGCTCTTCTAACTGTTTCTGTTTCTGCGTTCTTAACAAGCTGCCTGAGTACTGCACTGCCCGCCTCCTGCTTGGGCGTGCCCAATTAGGGACTTGGCTTCTCTCCTGCCTTGAGGTGAGGTGTGGTTCCTGATTAGCTCTGTGTTTTTTTCTCTCCGAAGAGAAAATCCTGCCTTCTCTTGCAATACCGGTTCTCTCCACCGGATCACTATCTGTTTCCATTGCTTCATAAGAGGCTCCTACGTCACAAGACTAATTAGCCTTCCATAGTCTTTTCTGCTTCTGGCAGTGTCAGCTGCAAATGCAGCCACTTTATGTAGTCCAGTTCAGTTTCATTCAGTTCTTTTTCACATACTTCTGTTTAGCACAGCATCACACTCTTATAAGTCATAGTCAATTATATTCCCCACACTCTCAAACTCCCTTCCTGAAAATGGGGTGGACTGCCTCCCCCTTTGTCAGACAAATTGTTCTTTACAGCTAGTGCTCTGTCTCCTTCCAAATGTTGTCTCACTTTCTCCTGCATTTAGCACCGAAAGAATGCTTGGAACTCCTACCTTCTTTGCAACTCAACACCATTGCTTCAGGCTCTTCTCATGGTTCAAGAACAGATACTTCATTTATTTCCAGCTCCATATCCTCTTTGTTTCCAGTGTGTGCTGTATAATCTTGAGCCTCCTGGCTCCATGGCAGTTCAACATCCTGCCCCTAAGCAGCTGATTCCTATCCTGATCAGCTGTCTACATAAACTCCTCCCCCTCTGTATTTGACAAGGAAGGATATATAGGAGGCTCTCCCCTAGCTCTTCTGTACTCCTCCCCAGCTCCACCCTCTCCTGGATTTCATCTCTCTGAGTCATCTGGAGAGCTTCCACAGTAGCAGGGGCCTTCCTCTTACTATCCCTAGGGATTCTGGAATTTGTAATGTGTTTTATATTACTGATCCTGCAACAGGTGGGTGTTATCTTCTTCAGAAGGAGCCTTTTCCCACTGTGTCACAATTTCTCCCCGGCGCATTTCTCAGCCCAAAGATCTGATGTTTACCCAAGCTATGCCCAGGCTACCAGTCACTCATGTCACAGCTCTCTAGCAAGAGATTTTCCCTTTCACAGAAGCCATGTCCCCAATTCAAGTCATCATTAGATCCCTGCCTTTACAGTCCCTCCTTTGCGGGGCTGGATTATAATTCTCTCAGTCTCTCTAGTCTTTTAATACATACTGTAACAGCAAGAAAAATCCAGACTGAAAAGTCTTACAATTAACATGTTCTGTCCATGTCCATCTCATATATTAGCCTGTCACCTGCTGGGGGATCCAGAGGAATTAGGGTGCATGGGATTAATATAGTTCATACAAAAAAGAAAACAGCTCCACTTTTTAACCATGCAGTAGCTTAAAATAATTTAGCAATGAAAAGAGGAAAGAACGGGAGCTATGACCTCAGTACGCCAATAAACCGGTTTATTGGCGTACTGAGGTCATAGCTCCCGTTCTTTCCTCTTTTCATTGCTAAGTTATTTTAAGCTACTGCATGGTTAAAAAGTGGAGCTGTTTTCTTTTTGTGTACGAAGTATCATTATAAACTCTGTTACTGACTTGTTTTCGGTTTGGGATTAATTTAGCACATCACTGAGTCCACATCCTCAGACACTTTAGCCACTCCATTGTGAATCAGTTGATGTGATGGGTATTGTAATGTTATTCAAATTTTGGCAGCAAAGAGTCTCCATCACAGAGGTGAGTATTCTTTTGACTGCCTAACCAGCTGAGTCGAATAATCCTGAAACACGAACACATGATGACTCTCATGCAGGATCGGTCCTCTTTGTTTAGCTGCTTGCATTACTGTATCTTTTTGTTGATAATTCAGAAATTTTCATATCACCACTTGGTGAGCAGGTTCAGTCATCAGCACCCCACTGTCCTCCCCCAAAGACAAATTAAAGGGAAGCCAGGTCTCCAGAAAACAATAAGTTCACTGTCTTTTATTGTTTCAGGAACTCCTACTAGCAACAAGTTGTTCATCCTGCTGCAGTTTTCCAGATCATCAATCTTGTGCCACTGTCTTGCCATTGTCTCTTTTAATCATTGCAGCTCTCACTTCACCTCTTGGGCTACATCCTCTACCTACAAGATCCATTACTTACCAAGGCCCTACAAAGCCGATGACAGGGAATCCAAATTTTGTTTGTGTCAATCTTTTTATTGAGAGAAACAAATTCAGGAGCATGAAGGGTAAAGAAACAGCCAAAAAAGAGGGTAACAAATGTTGCAGCTCCCCTGCATACCCAACACAGCAGGAAATACAAACAGAATAATGCAGAACCAAACAAAGGGGCCCAGACACCCCCCAGAGATCCACCTCAACCCGATTAAGAAACTTCCCAAGACCCTCCATCCACTTCTGTAGTGCATTCTCTGTCCCCATCACTCCCCCTCCCTCCCCATCTCCTCTAGCACCCTCCCCACCCCTCAAAACTCCCAAAACAGCATTATTTGGTAGGGAGAACCCCAGGTCATCACCCCCAAAAAGCAACTGAGAGGCAAGATTGAGACTTAATGCCTGCAAGTGTTATCCAAAAAGGACAAACATACAACTACCACCGCAAGCATTTAGAAATCTCCATATGCCACAAATTGCAACCACATCTCTTGAAATTGCCAAGGTCTCGTCCGCACCTCATTTGTAAGCTTCTCCATCTGATATATTTCCCATATTTTTGAAACCCATTCCTTTAGAGTCGGTGGTGAAACATGCTTCCAACTTCTGGCGATTACACTCCAGGCCACAAGCAACAAACAGTGCACTAAGTAGCACATCACCCTGGCCCTGACAAATAGATGAAACCAAAACATAAATAAATTTGTAATAAAACATATTAAAAACAAGATAAAGTCATTTAAAAACAGAATCATAAATAATATCTAAAAACAAACACTACATATATTGAAATGACATTGCACTGAGCCAAGGTGCACACGTAATTGAAACCTTATAAAATATACAGGAGAACATATAAAGGAATATAGGGAAAACTAAAACCCATTGGACAACTTGCCAGATGCTACTCCCAGCAATGAGTGGTGTGAAACCTAAAAGCACAATGTAATAGTAAACAGATAGGTAAAAACACAACATGGCCATCATATATAATGGTCAAAGAGTTGTAACAAAGTATGCTTTTTATTCTTTGATTTTATTCTTTATTTTTGTAGAGATTATTATCTTCTGAAGAAGACCCCTGGCCAAAACACATGTCAGTCTGACCTCTCTATTTGGAGTAAATCGTCCCTTTCATAATGTATCATGTATCCTGCTTTGTCTATGCTAACAAATCACTATAGCTCCCGGGTCAGGAAATCCTTATTTGAGGTCCCCTGTATCATTAGGGTGAATTCTGGGGTTCACCTGGACAGTCCGGTTCAGCTTTCTCCCTTCTATATCCCCTCCCCCTTTGAAGTGACTTGCAAAGGGGGTAATTGGGGAAGTCTATGCAGATGTATGCAAATATTCTCCTAACCCAGAATCCACTCTCACAGTCTCACTGGTTTCCCATCACCAGCTGAACACCCATGGATTTACTACCAGTAGTTCTCAGATGGGTCAGACCAAATCCTGGTCTGCCCTACCTGCCACCATTCACATAGCAGTCCCTGGTTGGCTACAACCACCTGCTAGCAGGTATGAAGTGATTCTCTCTGATCAGAATGAGAGATGGTTACTCCTTATAGCCAGATGGTTATTATAAACTGAGGGACCTGATAGTATTTTTGTGAGGGGATGTACACGCTGTCACTTAACTTCCTATTTCCAAACAGTCCTACCTTCTCTTTCCTTCTGGGACAAATAATCTGCATTGATGTGGATCTTTCTCTTCCTAGGAACCACCTGAAACTGGGAGGGAAGGGAAAGGCACCTCCTCATTAGTCGAGGAATAGTGTTTTTTATTATGCCTAGCCATTTTGTCCACTCTTGGCATGGGATAGGCATCAAACTGCGAAATGGCATTACACCCCCCCTGGAAATCCACACAAAATCTTGTGGACCCATCTGGTTTTGGGATGAGAATTATGGGACTAGCCCACTCACTAAAGGATTCCTCAATTATATTCAATCATAGCATTTCTGCCGCTTCCCTCTGTACCTCCTTCTGTTTTGTCTACTTTCTTGGGGGTGGTTTTAACTCGATGGACGCCCAGGTGTGTGCATCCCAGAAGAGGAGAAAACACATCTTGAAATTGTGTTATCACATGGTTTAACTGTACTTTCTGCTGGGGAGTCGGGGACTCGCCTATTTTCAGGGGTTGGGTGTCCTGTACCATCCTCACATCAGGGTCTAAATCTTCTCCTGATATTTACCATGGCCTTGGTCCACTTCATATATGACCGGCTCTAACTGCCTCCTTGCCAGAAATGGTTCCCTCCATTTGGCCAACAACTTGATGGCTGAGATGGTTACCAATACTAGTACCCAGTCTCTGGGTTGGAATTCCCTCTCCCTAGCACCTTGGTCATAAAACACCTTTTTGTGGGCCTGGGCCCTTTTTAGGTTTTCTCTTGAGGCCCCACCAGTTTCTTCCTTAGGTCCTGCAGGTATTCAGGAACTGAGGTGACCACTTGTTCTTCATCCACCCAGTCTCCTTTATTACCTCTAAAAGACCTTGAAACTGGCGGCTGAACATCAGCTCGAATGGAGAAAATCCTAAAGAGACCTGGGACATTTCTCTATATGCAAATATGACATAGGTGATGAGCATATCCCATTCTCGGATGTCCTTCCCTGGGCATTTCTTTATCATGCGGATCAAGGTCTGATTGAACCTCTCTACCAGACCGTCTGTCTGGGGATGGTAAGTGGCTGTCTTTAAATGTGTAATCCCAAAGAGTTTGAATACCTCTCCTAAATTATGAGACACAAAATGGGTTCCCCGGTCGGTTAACACTTCCTGAGGTAACCCTACCTAACAGAAAATCGTTAACAATTCTCGAGCTATTCCCCGTGCATTTGTCTTTCTCAGGGGAATGGCCCAGAGGTACCAAGTGGTGTAGTCCACCATCACTAAGATATATTGGTAACTCCTGACACTCTTCTCCAAGAGCCCATTAATATCCACTGCTACCCAATTTAATGGCTTCTACATTATAGGCAATGGGATGAGCAGAGACATTTTGGGGACCTTCTAAGGCACTTTTTGGCACTCTGGACATGACCGGCAATAGGCCCGCACATCCTGGTAAAGACCTGGCCAAACGAATCAGGCGGTAAACCTGTCTGCAGTCCTGGCTTCCCACAAATGGTCCACCAAGGGATGAGCATGGGCCAGAGTTAACAGGGTCCTTCTGAAAACTTCGGGAACCATCACTTGTTGATGTCCTCCCTGAGGGGTCCCCTCTGTAACCTGATATAAAATATTATTTAGCTTTTGATACTTGGGGCCTTGGGTCCTTTCCCTCCCCTTCTTGATGGCTTTGGATTTTTCCCAGTACACTTTTAGGGAGGGGTCATTTTTCTGCTCTTTCATAAACTGATGGAACTTCTGCACATCCTCCTCTCCTACCACTTCCACCTGCCCAGGTGGAACCGACCCTTTCCATTTTTTCGAGCATTTTTGGCCTTCTTACTCTTCCCTGATTCTGCAATTATCTCTTGATCTGAAAAGGGAAAAATATGCCCTAGCTGGAATCTCTCTTCTTCCTCAGCGGGATAATCTCTCACACTGTGAATACCCACCTCTCTTAGGGAGCCAACACTGCCTCCATGCCCTCCCAGTCTCTCCCTTGAAGGATATGGTAGCCGCTGAACTACTGATACCTTTAGGGGTTGGGTCCTACCCTCCCACATTACCCCAACTTCATAGGTGGGCTCTCTCACTATATCACCATGCACACACCGAACATGACTACACCACTAAAAATCCCTATCGAGCTCCCATAAGAACATAAGATATGCCATACTGGGTCAGACCAAGGTCCATCAAGCCCAGTATCCTGTTTCCAACAGTGGCCAATCTAGGTTATACGTACCTAGCAGTTTCCCCAAAAGACACAAGTTCTACAATGCTTGTACTGGGTCAAGCATTGATATCCTGGGTCCCTTCTTAATAATGGTTTATGGACCTTTCCTCCAGGAACTTGTCCAAACCTTTTTTAAACCCAGCTACACTAACAGCCTTTACTACATTCTCCGGTAACAAATTCCAGAGTTTGATTACACGGTGAGTGAAAAAATATTTTCTTTTATTAGTCTTAAATAGTTTACCCTGTAGCTTCATTGCATGTCCCCTAGTCTTTCTATATTCTGATAACGTAAACAATCGATCTACGTTTACCCGTTCGACTCCGTTCATTAATTTATAGACTTCTATCATATCTCACCTCAGCCGTCTATTTTCCAGGTTGAAGAGCCCCAACCATTTTAGCCTTTCTTCATAGGAGTATCCTTCCACACCCTTTACCATTTTGGTGGCTCTTCTCTGAACCTTTTCTAATAATGCTATATCCTCTCAGCAAGGGGTCCAGATACCAGGGACTGGTTGCTCCCAGTGCCCCTCTTCTCAATGCCTGATCCATCTTCCCCTGTGTAGTGGGAAGACCTATCCCCATCCCCGAAAAGGAGCATGTGAGGGCAGTCCTTTTTAAAGTGTCCTGCTCCTCCACAGGAAAAATACCTAAGAGGGACCCTATTGTTCGGGTGGGGAGACTATCCACAGGGTCCCAATGGACGTTCCCCTAATCCCAGGATCTAGTTCTCCCTTACCCCTCCTTAGGGTTCATCTTTTCCTCCTGGGATATTTTGGTTTGTGGGCCTTTAAGGTCCTTTGATGATAGGGCTTTTCTAGAGAGGACTTCTTTCTGCTTCCCTTGCCAGCTTTCCTCAGCCTCCAAATACTGCTCTGTCAAGATTGTAGCTGTTTCCAGGGTCTTTGGGCCCTGCCACATCACCCAGATTCTCACAAGGGCAGGAAGAATAGTCAAAAAACTATTCCATAGTAATCAGTCTTACCATATCCCCTGCAGATCGCAGGGCAGGCTGCAGCCAGAAGGTAGGCCAATCTAGCAGGGCTTGTGACACAGCCCTATGGCATTCCCCTTTTTTAAACTCCCTGGTTTGGAATTTTTTCCGATATTGTTCTGGGGAAAACCCCAGTCTGTCCTGTTTTGTTGCCTTTATGTGTGCATAGTCCAGAGCATTGATGACATCTAATGCTTGATAGGTTGCTTGGACTTCTCCAGTTAAATAAGGGGCCTATTGAATGGTCCACTAGTCCAATAGCGATCTAGCTACTATGACTACCCTTTCAAAAGTTGTTAGAAATGGATCTGGGTCATCTCCTAGTCCAGTCTGTTGGGTACAACCCACCTCTGTATCCTGGCAAATGCTGGATCTCCTTCATTTGCGCCTCTAGAAATTGACGGATGAGTTGCTGCTGTTTCCATTGTTGCTTCAGGGCTCGGGCAACCCGAAGAGCTAGTGCTTCCTGCTGAACCTTCTGCTACTCTACCAGCCATTTGAAGGCCTCACCCAGATCCATTCTTTACACACAGGTGAGTTTTATACTCTGTCAGTCTGGAGTCCTCCATCTATCGACAGTATCAAGATATCACTCTAGACACCAAACCTCAAGTAGCTAGATCCTAGAGACCTCTAATCTATCCCTTACTCAGTTAAATCCTCAAGTTGCTCAATACTCATTGTGCAGCAAACAACACTCACTACAAAAAGGTAATCACAGATCCTCATCAAATTACTATGGTCTCCAGTTCAGGCAGTCCTTATTTGAGGTCTCCTGCATATTTAGGGTGAGTTCTGGGGCTCAACTGGATAGTCCGGTTCAGAGAGGCTAAAGAGGTTAGGGCTCTTCAGCCTAGAAAAGAGATGACTGAGGGGAGATATGATAGAGGTCTATAAATTAATGAATGGAGTGGAACGGGTAAACATAGATCAATTGTTTATGTCACCAGAATATAGAAAGACTAGGGGACATGCAATGAAGCTACAGGGTAACCTATTTAAGACTAATAAGAGAAAATATTTTTTCACTCAACATGTAATCAAACTCTGGAATTTGTTACCAGAGGATGTAGTAAGAGCTGTTAGTGTAGCTGGGTTTAAAAAGGATTTGGACAAGTTCCTGGAGGAAAGGTCCATAAACCATTATTAAAAGGGACCCGGGATATTACTGCTTGACCCAATACAAGCATTATGGATGCTGTGCCTTCTGGGAAAATTGCTAGGTACTTAAGACCTAGATTGCCCACTGTTGGAAACAGGATACTGGGCTTGATGGACCTTTTTGCTGACCCAGTATGGCATATATTATGTTCTGATGTTCTTAGCTTTCCCCCATTCTATCCCCCCCCCCCCCTTGAGAGAACCTTCAAAGGGGGTGTTCAGGGAAGTTTCCCCCCTCCTGGGAGGAGATCCCATAGAGATTTCCAAACTCTCTCAGTTTATGCAGATAATATGCAAATATTCTCCTAACCCAGAATCCACTTCTCACAGTCTCACTGGTTTCATATCACCAGCTCCACACTCAGGGATTTACTACCACTAGTTCTCAAATGGGTCAGACCACATCCTGGTCTGCCCTACTTGCCACCATCCATGTAGCAGTCCCTGGTTGGCTACAACCACCTGCTAGCAGGTATTAAGTGATTCTCTCTGATCAGAATCAGAGATGGGTACCTCTTATAGCCAGGTGATGCTCTTAAACTGGTGGTTCTCACATGGTGGGATATATGTACATTCATAGTACTGTATCAGATGTTGTTCCAGGCTACTGCTTTATTTCTCTCAGGTACAGTAGAAGAAAAACAATGAAGAGGCTCCTACAAAGTTTCTTGAAAGAGCATTACAGAGGTACTTAATCAAAGGTTTGCTGTCCTAAATTTAAAAAACAACCACTTCCTAGGGTTTCAGAACTCATAAAACTTCCATCTTCTGGGTAACTGCCCTCCAAGATGTCTCAACTGGAAAAGGTTCAACGATATACTGCTTGTCATCTCCAGAAAGGGTTTTGTTGCAAACTCCTCTCCCACAAAGAAATAAGCCAGATGAGGGGCATACTGAGAGCCAAATACCGGTGTATAGGGCAAGAAACATGGGGAGGTCTGTGTACCTCTTCAAATTAAATGCCAGACTCTCCACAGAGCCCCCAATAAAGGTGGGAAAGGGCTGTCTGCGCATCAGCAATCTCCCCCCAAAAGGCCAGGGCTTATAAACCTTATAAAAACAAAAAGACCAGGGATTGCAAAGGAACTAGGGACATCCTGTGTGTCTCCAACCGCCCCCAAGCTGTGCTTCCCCAGCCATACCAATATCAGGCCACCTTCAAACACACACCAATAATATTCTTGAACATTACGAATCCCCAATTCACCTCGGTCCTTCGGGATGAAAAGCAATCTCCAGGAACAAGAGGGAATGCAGTCTTCACATATGGGTGAACATCATCGATGAAGCCCGCTTGGGAACTCTCCCCAGGGTCCAATAGGAAAGCCTTTGGGAGCACTCCACTACACCTGCGTGCCTCGACTGCACCTGCATGCCTGCCTAGTCTTGAAGGACCAGAAAAAGGGACTGCTACTTCTGGAGCGAGATCTGCAATTATGAGTATATACTTCTGGGAAATTTTCTGAAAGGACTTATTATTAAAGCTAATTAATCTGTGAACCCAGTGTTTTTTGCAAAATCAGTCAGGGCCTAGTAACAGCAGTTTAAGTTTACATTTAAAACACAGAAGAGAACTTTCTGGTTACATTTCATACCCAGCAGAGAGCTTGTAGTTTAAATTTAATAGTCACTCAGGGCCTAGTATCAGCAAAGTACTTTTAGTTTAAATTTAAACACAGAAGAGAGCTTTCTGGTTAAATTTGGAACCAAGCAGAGAGCTTGTAGTTTGAATTTAGTACTCACTCGGGGCCTAGTATCAGCAAAGTACTTTTAGTTTAAATTTAAAACACAGAAGAGAGCTTTCTGGTTAAATTTAGAACCCAGTAGAGAGCTTGTAGTTTAAATTTCATAATAAGTCAGAACCTAGCAGCAGCAAAGAGCTGTAATTTAAATCAAATCAGACTATAACTTAGCATAAAAGGCAAAACAGGGTCAGTACTCTTTGAGCAACAAATAAAGTCTTCTAGAGACCTTTACAAAGAGGCCTTCTACCTAGGGGGCAAGAGACCTGTGAAACTTTTTCAATAGGTGTTAACACCAGGTGGCAGGTCAAAAGGTTATTTTGAAAGACTCCTTCTATCCAAGCAAGGGCTGTTAATCACCCAGGAAGTTGGTCACAGCTTACCTCAGCAGCACAGGACAGGGTACTGTGTAGCAGTCCCTAAACGGAGCAGTTGCAAAGGTTAAAGACTTACATCAAGCTTGGGTGTTGTTGAAAACTACTATCTTGGAAGCCCAGACCAGCTGTATTCCACACTTTAAGAAAAGTGGAAGGAAGTCCAAAAAACTGCCAGCATAGTTTAAAGGTTGAGGTCAGAGAGGCTGTTGTTGCCAAAAAAGCATCTTTTAGGAAATGGAAAAAAGAGTCAAACAACGAAACCTGGAAACAGCACAAGCACTGGCAAGTCAAATGCAAGACATTGATAAGGCAGGCAAAGGGAGAATTTGAGAAGAAGCTTGCTGCGGAAGCAAAAACGCGAAATAAAGACCTTTTCAAGTACATTCGTAGCAAAAAACATGTGAGAGAGTCAGTTGGTCCATTAGATAATAGAGGGGTTAAAGGGGCACTAAGAGGCGACAAGGCAATAGCAGAGAGACTGAATGAATTCTTTGCTTCGGTCTTTACTGAGGAAGATGTAGGGATGTTACCCATGACTGAAGTGGTATTTAAAGGTACGGAAGAATTGAAGGAAATATCGATACATTGGGAAGACGTATTACAACTATTAGATAAACTGAAGAGTAGCAAATCACCTGGGCCGGATGGTATACATCCAAGAGTGTTGACAGAACTGAAATATGAGATTGCAGACCTGCTATTAGTAATCTGTGAATTTTCATTAAAATCATCTGTAATACCTGAAGATTGGAGGATCGCCAATGGAACATTACCCCATGAGATCCGGGCTATTAAGAACCTACCACAGTTTAGGAAAGCCCTCAAAGGCCACCTCTTCAACAAGTACCTTATAGAGCCCAATTGCATCCCCTAGAGCTCTAAGACACTCCGATACCATTCCCAGACAAATGTACAGTATATCAACAACACACCAAGTGATACTCAAACCCATGACGTGGACTGCATTGTCTACGCAACCTCTTTGATTATGACCCCATATAGTAAGTATTTGTACATAGTTTACCCCGGTTATCCAAGTTTTTGTCCCTGTTATCTGTAAACTCATACATGTTAACTGTACTGAGCATTTTGTTCCATGTAAACCGCGCTGATGCTGAATAGTGCGGTATATAAGAGACTGTAAATAAATAAATAAATAAATAAATAAATAAATAATAAATGTAACACCAATTTTTAAAAAGGGTTCCAGGGGTGATCCGGGAAACTACAGACTGGTGAGCCTGACGTCAATACCGGGAAAAATGGTAGAAACCATCATAAAGAACACAATTACTCAGCATGTAGATACTCATGGCCTAATGGGAGACAGCCAACATGGCTTTAGACAAGGAAGATCTTGTCTTACTAATCTGTTATGTTTTTTTGAAGGAGTGAATAATCAGGTGGACAAAGGTGAGTCGGTTGATATAGTGTATCTGGACTTTCAGAAACCCTTTGACAAGGTCCCTCATCAGAGACTTTTGGCAAAACTGAAGAGTCATAGGATAGGAGGCAGTGTACTATTGTGGATCAGGAACTGGTTAAAAGATAGAAAGCAGAGGGTAGGACTAAATGGCCAATTTTCCCAATGGAGAAAGGTGAATAGTGGTGTAGCCCAGGGATCTGTGCTGGGTCCGCTGCTTTTTGACATATTCATAAATGACCTGGAAAAGGGAATAACTATGGTTACACGATGCAAGGTTCCACATTAGGAACCACCAACCAGGAAAAAGATTTAGGCGTCATTGTGGATAACATGCTAAAACCCTCGGCCCAGTGTGCAGCGGCGGCCAAGAGAGCTAATAGAATGCTAGGTATCATAAGGAAAGGAATGGAAAATAAAACAAAGGATCTTATAATGCCTCTATATCGTTCCATGGTGAGACCACACCTTGAATATTGTGTGCAATTCTGGTCGCCGTATCTTAAAAAGGATATAGCGTTATTAGAAAAGGTTCAGAGAAGAGCCACCAAAATGGTAAAGGGGATGGAAGGATACTCCTATGAAGAAAGGCTAAAAAGGGTAGGGCTCTTTAACCTGGAAAAGAGACGGTTGAGGGGAAATATGATAGAAGTCTATAAATTAATGAACGGAGTGGAACGGGTAAACGTAGATCGATTGTTTACGTTATCAGAAAGACTAGGGGACATGCAATAAAGCTACAGGGTAAACTATTTAAGACTAAAAAAAGAAAATATTTTTTCACTCAACGTGTAATCAAGTCTGGAATTTGTTCCCGGAGGATGTAGTAAAGGCTGTTAGTGTAGCTGGGTTTAAAAAAGGTTTGGACAAGTTCCTGGAGGAAAGGTCCATAAACCATTATTAAGAAGGGACCCAGGATATCAATGCTTGACCCAGTACAAGCATTGTGGAACCTGTGTCTTTTGGGGAAACTGCTAGGTACGTATGACCTAGATTGGCCACTGTTGGAAACAGGATACTGGGCTTGATGGACCTTGGTCTGACTCAGTATGGCATATCTTATGTTCTTATGTTCACGCTTTCCCAACTCCTCAGTTCTTCATTTTTCATGGAGCCAGTGGGACGCATCATCCTGTCACCTCGAAAAAGCTTCTCTTTTTTGTGCCCTTTGGGGTACATTGTGCTTCTGCCTTCCTGTCAACATCGGTTCTGTCAAATCTGACACCAGGTACAGAATTGAAATTGTTCTCTTTACTTTTCTATAGATTTTCACAGCGGTTCTCACCACTAAACTAGGCTTTTAGGTCTCCATAGCCTTATCTTTAATCTTGAAGACAACTTTTTTAGGTATGGAAAAGTCAGTCAGTGGTTTTTAAAAAATATACCAAGTGTGCCAGTACCATTTCGGCCAATGATAAACATGACTGGTGTCTAAAATGTTTGGCTCCTGAACATGAACCCACTTCTTGTCCTTTGTGCCAACAAGTGACAAAGAGAAGCCTCAAGAACTGAGCAGACATTTTTGGATCATTGTTCGCCTTGGACTCGGTTTCAGTGGCTTCCACTTCATTGAGGGTATCGATTTCTTCTCATGGGTTTTTGGCTTCTTCAAAGTCCAAATACAGAAGTAAGTCAAAGTCTGTGGCCATTTCCAAATCTTCTGCATCGAAGATTGATTCTACCTTGTTATGGTGGAACAGAGTATATGGGGATCTGCCACTGGAATCTGCAGCTTGCTGATATGATGCGCTGAAGTGAGAGCAATAAGGAAGCTGACCTTCCAAGATAGAAACTTCAGTGAAGTGGTGGCTAAAGGTTTGAAAGGTGGCTTTAGAAGTTGTACCAGAACCAGATTCAGATCGCAGGACACCAGAGGTGGCATAATGGGTGGCTTGGATAGCAGGAGACCCCGCATGAAGCATGCTACTAAGAGGTATGAGTAGATAGGCTCTCATTCCACTGGTCTGTGAGAGGCCGCAATGGCACTAAGGTGAATACTTACTGAGTTAGTCTTAAGACCTGACAGGAATAAATGGAGAAGATATTATAGTAGTGACTCCACCGGGCAAGAAAAGGGGAAGTCCTTTGGGGAGCACCAAAGGGTAAACCTGCGCCATTTAAAGGCATAAGATCATCTGGTTGAATCCTTACGAGATGCAAGAAGGACATGACCGCCTGTGATAGTTCGAGGTTGGCGAGCACTAGTCTTTCAGAAGTCATGCTGTCAGGCATTGGGAGTGAAGATTGGGATAGAAGAGCATCCCATGGTCCTGAGAGAGGAGATTGGGTGCATATCCCAGGTTGAGTGGCACAAGGCGAAGAAGCAGAGGAAACCCTGGTTGATGGCGCCAAAAGGGGGCTATAAGAATCATTGAGCCCCTGTCGGCCTGCAGCTTGAATAGCGTCTTGGGTATCAAGGGGACTGGAGGGAATGCATAGTGCAGTTCCTGTCCCCAATGGAGAAGGAGGGCGCCTGGGGCCTGTCGGTGCAGCGATGGAACCCTGGAGCAGAAGAGTGGAAACTGCGTGTTTTGTGAAGTGGCAAAAAGATATATGAGTGGGGTTCCCCACATTTGGAAGATCCAAGCAGCCGTCTCCCACTGCAAGGTCCATTTATGTGGAGAAAGGATACGGCTTAGTCTATCTACTATGACATTGAGTTCGCCCGGGAGGTACACTGTTCTGAATTGGATGTGGTGAGAGATGGCAAAGGATCATAGGTGAATCGCTTCTTCGCAAAGGGGAAGGGACCCTGTTTACCCGTTTGCTTATGTAGAACATGGCAACTTGGTTGTCCGTTCTGACTAGTACAGGTTGCCCTGAAAGTTGGGGTTGAAAAACCCGAAGAGCATTTGTCAGTGCCCATAGTTCTAGCAGGTTGATCTGCAGGGCAGATTCCTGTTGTGTCCACAGTCCCTGTGTGGTCAGGTCATTCAGATGCGCCCCCCAACTCAGATTGGAAGCATCCGTTATCAGGGTGCATCGAGGTGGAGGCATCTGAAAAGGTAATCCGAAGAGATTTTGTGGGAGATACCACCACTGAAGGGTCTTTATCAGTTGAGGGATGATGTGGATTTTCTCTCTGAGATGACCCTTTTCTTGCATCCATTGGGAAGACAGAATCCACTGTGCTTGTCACATGTGTAATCGCGCATAGGGGATGACAAGGACCATGGAAGCCATATGTCCTAATAATCGTAGCATCAGTTGAGCTGTTACTTGGCTTTGCCGTTGTGCCCCATTTGCCAGCTTGATGAGGTGATCACAGCGATCCTGTGGGAGGAAAGCTCAGGCCTGTTGAGTATCTAAGAGTGCTCCGATGAACTCCAGATGTTGGGCTGGAGCAAGGTGGGACTTTGGGAAGTTTATGACAAACCCCAGGTGTTTGAGCACCGTGATGGTGTGATGAAGGGAGTTTTACCTCTTGGGGCGAGTCTCCCCTGATCAGCCAATCATCTAAAAGGAAAGATGAATACCCCCAAGGTTCATAGGTAGGCAGTGATGACTGCCATGCATTTTGTGAAGACCCTTGGGGCAGAGGCTAAACCGAAGGGGAGAACATGGTTTCCTTGAAACATGAAGTGCAGATACTGTCAGTGCAAGGGATGTATCAGTAAACGCATGTACGCCTCTTTTAGGTTTTGAAATGAAGGTGATAACCCCTTTGGAGTGTCCACTACTCTGATGTTATGAGGTGCCACCTGTGGGCATAGTAACAAACTCTGCCTGCTATGTGGAGGGACTGGGGGCCCTCCAGGGGTAGATTTGCAATGCTCACTAGGAAGAAGTCAAAAAACAAGTGCAGGCTGTGCCTGTGCAGGTAGTTGAAGCTTAGGAGTCTTGGATTTCTTGGGTCGGTGAGGACCCTGCTGCCTCTGCTGAGGATGCTGAGGTTTATAGGCCACAGAAGGACGGTAAGAAGGATAGTATCCTTTATTTTAGAATAAAAAAGATTTTATGGGAAGAGCCTTCCTTTTGGATGGGTCAGCTGTTTTCCTGGAAAAGCCTTTTAGGGTGAGATCATCTGTTTCAATCTCCCCTGCTTTTTTCCTTCCAGTCTTTGCCAAAAAGGTTTTCTCCAGTACATGGGATATTGGCCAGTTTATCCTGATCCCAGAGCGGAGGAGTAGCCTAGTGGTTAGAACACTGGCTTGGTAACCAAGCAACCAGGGTTCAATTCCCACTAGCTCTCCTTGTGGCCTTGGGCAAGTCACTTAACCCTCCATTGCCTCAGAAGAAAGGCCTGGCCATCTACCTCTGGTGACACTGCCAAGAAAACCCAGGAGCTTTTGGGTCACCAGGAGTCAGGACTGGCTCAAAGGCACACATTGCATTTTGCATCCTGAACCCATTGCTCAAGTTCTGATGCTTGTAACCAGGCCATTCTGGATGCAGATTGCTGAAGCTCTGCTTGTGGATTCAAAAGCTTCAAAAGAGGACCTAGTAAGAAACTTAGAAGTGTTCTGGCCTTGCTTGATGAGTGTCTGGAATACACTCCACTTATCCTCAGGAAGCAGAGGGGCGAAAGTCTCCAGATCCTTGGTGACATCTTTCAGAAACATGCCCATGTACAGCATGTAAGAGTTGATTCTGGAGGACAACATGCATGCTCAGAAACATCGATGCCCAAAGGCATCGAGTGTCCTTGAGTCTCTGACAACAGGCATGGATGAATGATTCTTTGATCTCTTTATTTGGCACTTTGCCAATTTTACCACAATTAAGAGGTGAGGGAGCTGGGGGTTTTGGAAGCCCGGGCAGTCTGGTACTCGGTGCATGGTATCGAGTCTCATGCTGACAGGAGGACTTGTCAGTCTTGAATGACTACAAAAATGGACTGCTACTTCTGGAGAGAGAGATATGCAATTGTAAGTGTTTGCTTTGGGGAATTTTTCTAAATCTTGGGGAAAAAGGAATTCTTTAGATTAAAGCTGATTAATCGGTGTAAATTAGAATCCAGTGTATTTGTTAAATCAGTCAGGGCCTAATCAGCAAAGAGCTTTTAGTTTACATTAAAAACTCAGCAGGTAGCTTTCCGTTTAAGTTTAAAACCCAGGAGAGAGCTTTCAGTTTACATTTAAAACCCAGCAGAGGGCTTTTAGTTTAAATTCAGAACCCAGCAGAGAGCTTTCAGTTTAAATTTAAAACCCAGCAGAGAGCTTTCAGTTAAATTTAAAACCCAGAAGAAAGCTTCTAGTTTAAATGTTATCAGGCCCTAATATCAGCAAAGAGCTTTAATTTAAATCAAATCAGAGTACAACTTAGCATAAAAGGAAAAACAGGGTCAGTATTCTTTGAGCAATAAATTGTTTCTAAAGACCTTTACAAAGAGGCCTTCTAGATAGGGGGCAAGAGACCTGTGAAATTGTTTTAAATAGGTGTTAAAGCCAAGTGACAGATCAAAGGGGCATTTTAAAAGACTCTATAAAAGCAAGGGCTGTGTGAATCACCCAGGATATTGGTCACATAGAAGTACAGGTCTGAGACCTGTGTAGCAAGCCAGCCTTTACTACCCCAGGCATAATTCTAGCCTTATAGGGTCTTACACCTATTAAAGGGGGAGTGGTATTCACATTCCCTTCTAGGTTCAACTGATTATCCTCACCACGAATAGATGAGTTAAGGCCCTGAAAGTAATTAATCGTGAGGTGAACAAAGTCCCTTTAATTTATTTGGTATAGTTGTATTAGTACAAGTATCCCTAGCAACTAAAAACAACTTAAATAACTAAACAAAACTTAAAATTAAGATGCAGAAAGCAGTCCAGCAGTGAGATGGGATTATCCAGTCTTTTTTATTTAGTGTCACATGTACGATTTTCTCCCAGTTGATGAGAGGTCTTACATGTGCACTACGTGCAAGGAGCTCTTTGCCTTCAGGGAATGAGTGCGATCTCTGGAGGCTAGAGTAGCAGACTTAGAAGACAAAAGAAAGTTAGAGAAGTATATAGACGAGACCTACAGGGACATAGTATTGAAGCCCCACCTCCAGTCTGGCAGTCTCTCAGCTGCCATGGAGGAGAGAGGTCTCTTGAAAGGAGAGCATCACCTTGGTGAGGTAGGAAGTGATCCTGTAGCTAGGACCTGTCCACCAGGAGATGTAATGCCCTCATTCACCAAGGAGGTTTCTCCAGGGCCATGTGCCAATGAGGGAAAGGTTAGGACGGCTGTTATAGTGGGTGATTCAATCATGTAGATAGCTGGGTGGCTGGTGGACGTGAGGATCTCCTGGTTACATGCTTGTCTGGTGCAAAGGTAGTGGACTTCACGTGCCACATAGACAAGATAGTGATATCACCAGCCTTTACCACTCTGTTCTGTGTCCCACTGCAACTCCCCCAAAAACCTGGAAGTGACATCACCAGGTACAGAATTGCATCCGGATCCCATATAAGGCTGCATACTGCGGCGGTTTGTACTATTTCCACCTGCACCTCTGCTGCTTATACTGCTCTGCTGTGTCTGCTGTGTTTGCTTGCTGTAATTTTGTGCTCCTGTATCCCTCTGCAGCCTTTACCACTCTGTTCTGTGTCCCACTGCAACTCCCCTGAAAACCCGGAAGTGATATCACCAGGTACAGAATTGCATCTGGATCCCCCTATAAGGCTGCCTACTGCGGCGGTTCGTGCCACGGCAGCGCACACCATGGAGCATGACCCTCTCTGCAGTTATCGGCCTTCCTGGCTGAGTCCAACTACCAGTGAGTTTTCCTGTTGCAGTCAGCAGCACTCTCCCTTAGCCTCAGCCTTTCTCCTCCTAGCTCTATTTGTTCTGTTATGGCATCCATCCCTACTCCCTGGGGATGCCATCCGCCTCGTACACCAGCTCCTCCAGGATACCTTTGCTGTGTGTCTTCTAACCTGCTTATTTTCTGCCTTCTGCCATCTTTCTGCATCCCTGCAGACCCTCCGTTGCGGCCTTGTGAATTGCAGGACCCTCCGGAACAAAACAACTCTGGTTCAGGAGCTTCTTCTCCACTCTCAACTAGACCTCTTCTGCCTGACCGAAACGTGACTCCAGGAAGGTGAGGACTCTATCCTTGCCTGGTGCTGTTCCCCTGGGTTTCTCTGCCGCCACCACCCATCATGTTGGCTGCTCCAGCAGGGGGGGGGGGGGCGCTGCCCTCTTCCACTCCAACTGCCCCTTACCCAGCTTACCTCCTCAGCCCTCCACTACCCAGAATCCCTGCTCCTCTGCCTGCATTGTTACCGCCCCTCCCCCCATTCACTTTCTGCTCCTACTGCCCTGCATCCCAACTTTGGGAAGTTCTCAACCTTTCAATTTCTGAGGTCTTCCTTCAGTTCCCACATCTGTATTAGGATATTTCAACGTCCATTTCTACTCCCCCACTTCTGCCTGTGATAAGGCTTTCATCACGGTACTCCATGATCTTGGTCTCCACCAGTATATCACCTCTCTCACCCATATAGACCAACATTTATTTATATTCTCTTATATACTGCGCTATTCAGCATCAGTGCGGTTTACATTGAACAAACTGAAATTACATTGAACAGGGCATTATAACTTGGAGATAACTATTTTACAGGGAACATGGGCTATGGAGGGTTAAGTGGCTTGCCCAAAACCACAAGGAGCATCTGTGGGACTAGAAACCCCAGTCCTTCCATCCCAAGGTTGCTGTCCTCTAGTGGGATTTGAACCCCCAACCTTCCAGCCTGAAGTACCTTGCCCCAACCACTAGGCCACTCATCCACTCCACTCTCTGCCCTCATTACTCCATATGCTATACTCCATTGCTTGCGGTCCCTTCATGACCGCAGACTGGTCATTCCTTCCCCTGCTCACATCAAATATGAGTCCATGCGACGCTCCACTTTTTCTCCCAGGTCCCATCCATTTGGAACTGCCTCCCCTCTCACATTTGTTTAGAACCTAAAATTTAAAACCCTCTTAAAAACCCTCCTTTTCGAACAGGCTTTCGATGTGGGTATGCTCTAAGCTGCAGCTGCATCTGTATAACTGACTCTGGTTTGAATGTCTATACGGTCCTCTACCTATACGGTCCTATACCTTAGACTCCTGATTTCCTCAGTTAACTCCTCCTATTCACCCCTGAATATTGCAACTAAACCCCTTCCCTGGACAGATCATTACTCTATTACATTTCTTGTCCAAACCCCCCCCCCCATTCTCCCTTGCTAGGGATGCTGATCCTAAGCACTGTGCCACACCAAGCCTTGATCCCCCTCGCCTATCTTGCTGCCTCACCCCCTACACCTTTCAACAATTCCCCTCAGCTCTTCCCTGCTGAATTTTCTGCGCTGGCTGCTGACACCCAAGCTTCTCTCTCTGGGACTCCTGCCTCTCCTCCACCCTGGACCATCTTGCCCCTGCCAACCTCGTTCTCCCCGTCATCATCCCTGGTACCAACAGTCTAGAATGCTCACATCTTCGTTGGGCTGAGCACTTTTGGGGGAAGTCCAAGTTGTCTGCATCCCTTCAGCACTTCATTTCCTGCCATGCTTACTATCGTTCTCTCATCCTAACAGCTAAGCGCTCGTGCTACTCTAACCTTATATCCTCTGCCTCTAATTCTACTTGTCAGCTTTATTCAACAGATTACTCTCCTCCCTACATACTCCCCCAACAAGAGTATCCTCTCCAGTCCCTAGTCCCTCACGGCTAACCTCCTTCTTCGCTTCCAAGGTGCAAGACCTTCGTCGCTCCCTCCCGGTCAACACCTCCCAGCTCAAGTCTCCCCCTCCCCCCTCCCCACTGGCCTCCCCATCCTTGTCCCATACTTAGTCCACTTTCCAACCCATTTCACCATTAGAACTGTTTAAATCCATCTCTGCAACCCGGAAAACGCAGTGTGCCCTTGATCCTATTCCCCCCCCCTCAATACAGAGCCTCCACTGGCTCTTCTCCCCATCTTACTATCTCTGCTGAATTTCTGCCTCTCCTCTGGGTCTTTTCCTAGCTCCTGGAAATGTACCATAGTTTGCCTTCTCCTGAAGAAGCTCTCCCTTGACCCAACTGACCCTGCCCACTATTGCCCCGTATCTAACCTCCCTTTTATCTCCAAGATTCTCGAGAAAGCAGTCTTTTCACAGTTCGCCACTCACTTGGATTCCACCCACCTCCTACATTCACATCAATCTGGTTTCTGCCCTGGCCACAGCACTGAGTCCATCCTTCTGTCCTTCCTTGACAAGTTACACATTTCTCACGACCGGGGTGATGTGTCTTTAGCAGTCTCTCTAGATCTTTCAGCTTCTTTTGACCTCATTGACCGCTCCCTCCTTCTCTCCCGTCTCAGGGATGCTGGACTCTGAGGCACAGTTTTTCATTGGTTTCACTCCTTTCTACACTCCAGCTTATTCTCTGTCATCACTGGCCCCTGCACTTCTGCCTCACTACTTTTGCTCTGCAGTGTCCCCCAGGATTTCATACTTGCCCCACTCCTTTTTAATGTCTTCCTGGCCCCTCTCATTCTTCTGATACAACAGAATACAACAGTTAGCGCAAAACACCGCTGCTCGTATAATTTTTGGTCTATCAAGTAAAGAGCATATAACTCCTATCTTAAAGGAGCTTCATTGGTTACCAATATCATCTCGTATTAAATACAAAACAGTAATTTATTTTCAAGATAAAGCAACAATGTTCTGCAAAAAGTCTGACGTATCTTATCCGGTCAGATATTAGCAACAGACCTAGGAGAAGTGTATCTGAAAATAGAATCAGCTCCTCAAATGACATCAGAAAAACACGCAAGGAGACCTCTGAGAGAGCTTTCTCGTTTGCTGCGACTTCCATCTGGAACTCCCTACCTAATGATCTGAGAGCAGCTCAGGACATCAAAGACTTTAGAAAACAACTGAAAACAGTTTTGTTTACGGAGCACTACGGTCATGCAATCAACTAATTAATTTTTAAGAAAGCAATTATTTATATATACATTGTACAATAGCTCACTTTATAGTATAGCTCACAATATATATAGTGCACCTTTTCCCAAGACATTTAATCATATATTTACAAACTATGTATATATTATCACAGATTTTTTCACTATTACTAATTTTCTCTTTTGTTAAACCGCTTTGATTGTATGATAAGGCGGTATAAAAATCCAATTAAATAAATAAATAAATAAATAAACAGAATGGTATTTCGGCATACTATTAAGCCAATGATTTCATTCTTCTTTTTCACATCTCCCCTACCAATCTGGATCTTTCACCCCTAAATACCTGTCTTTCACTCGTCACCCACTGGCTGACTACTAACTTTCTTCATCTCAATCCTTCCAAGATATCCGCAATATGATTCACCTTTGGCAACTCCCATTCCACACCTGCCCCTCTTTTACTCACACTGCAGTATCTTGGCATCATATTGGACTCTGATTTGTCCTTTCACGTTCACATTTCAGCCCTAACCCATCTCTCATACTTCTACCTTCAACAAATCAGCTCTGTCAATGCAGTCATGCCTCCTACATCTCTCACTACTCTCCTCTTTTCTCTATCTCACTACTAAACTACTGCAACATAATCTATATTGGTCTCCCTCAATATCAACTTCATCGCCTCCAAATGATTCAAAATAATGCTGCCCGGATCCTCTCCCATACCTCACATTTCAGCCACATTACACCTCACCTTATTCAGTTACATTGGCTCCTGTCTCCTATCATATCATTTTCAAACTACTGATTCTGACTCATAGAGCCCTTTATACACATACTCCTCAGTACCTGTCTGACTCCCTACAGTACTGCCCAGCACCCCGTAGCCTCTGGTCCATACACATCAATCGCTTTGCCCTTCTCTCTCCTGCCCATGCCCACCTTGAGCAAACTCATCACTCAGCCTTCTTTTTCCTGGCCCCTTATCTCTGGAATTATCTCTCCTCCACACTCCGCCAGGAGAAGTCACTCCTAAAAACTCAGCTCTTTAGTGCTGGCTATGTCCTTCCCCTTCTTGGCTCCCCCTCACCCTCTTTGGTTTGAGCCCTCTTCTTTTCCTCTTCCTTCCCTTTCTCTGGTATGAATGTATGCTTTCTTGTCCAAAACTGTAGTTCCTTTCCTATTTCCTGGCCTCCGGCCACCTTTTGGTTATTACTGTACACTGCCCTGATGGCCCCCAAAGGAGCAGTATATTAAGCGTTCCAATAAAGAAAGGTTTTAGATAGCGCTGGGGGAGGAGTCTGCTGTCTTGGTACATGTTGATAGCAATGACATTAGAAAATGTAGGAGGGAGGTTCTGGAGTCCAAATTTAGACTTTTAGGTAGGAAGTTGAAATCCAGAACTTCCAGGATAGCATTCTCTGAAATGCTTCCTGTGCCACACACAGGGCCCAAAAGGCAGGCGGAGCTCCAGAATCTCAATGCGTGGATAAGACGATGGTGCAAAGAAGAGGGTTTTATATTTGTTAGGAACTAGGCAACTTTCTGGAGAATGGAGGGGCTCTTCCGAAGAGATGGGCTCCACCTTAACTGGGATGGAGCCAGGCTGCTGGCATTTACATTTAAAAAGGAGATAGAGCAGCTTTTATACTAGATAATAGGGGAAAGCCGACAGTCGCTCAAGAGCGCATGGTTCAGAAGACTGTATCGTTGAAGGATACTAACAAAACAGGGAAGTTAGGACATCCAAATAGAGAGGTTCCAATAAAGATAACAGTTACACAGATGCCCTTAAGTACAGAGTTGAAAGATTCCAAATTATCCCTATCAACTGATAACCAGATTAATATGAATGAAATACAACCTCTAAAATTCCTGTATGCAAATGTAAGAAATCTAAAAAATAAGATGGGAGAATTAGAATATATAGCTCTAAATGAGAGATTAGATATGATTGGTATCTCAGAGACCTGGTGGAAGGAGGACAACCAATGTGACACTATGATACCTGGGTACAAACTGTATCGCAACAACAGAGTAAATCAAATTGGTGGAGGGGTTGCACTCTATGTTAGAGAAGACATTGGGGTATGTTTACTAAACTCCGTTGCTGTGCGGGTCCCCGTTAGTGTGCTGGTGCCATATAAGGAGTGGGCGGGCCAGGCAGAAAAAAGCAAAAAACCGGACCGTACGTGTGTGCGTCGCGCTAATGTGCGGGGCCCACATTAGCGCGTGGGAAGGCTAAGTGGGGCGCTGCTGCAAAACCAAACAACAGAGCTGTAGTACAACGGTGAAGACACTGACCAATGGTGCAGGGGCCAGGGGTTCAAACCCCCATTGCGCTCAACAAAAAAGACCAGCTGAGGCACCAACATTTATGGGCAAAAGTGGTTAGGAGGCATATTAATTTTGGGCGGCAGAAGGCGGCACACTGTTATTTTTATTACGGCATGAGGCGGCGCACTGTTTAGTGTGGGCGGCAGATGGCGGCGCATTGGTAGGTTTGGGCGGCAGAAGGCGGTGCGCTGATAAATGTGGGCAACAGAAGGCAGCGAGCTGGTGGGCAGAAGGCGGCGCGCTGATGTGTGAGGGGGCAGTCCAATAGTGGGAGGGAGAAGTGGCGCTGATGTGCAAATAACAGGAACGGAGCCATAGCACAATGGTTAAGACACTGACCACTCGTGCAGGGATCATGGGTTCAATTCCCCACAGTGCACATTGAAGACAGCTGGCTGAGGCATTATTTTAAGGGCATTTCCATGTTGTGCGGCATAAGGCGGCGCGCTGTTAATTTAGTGCGCCACAAGATGGCGCGCTGATGGCTACAAGGCTGCGCGCGGATGCACAAACACAGGAACAGAGCCACAGCACAATGGTTAAGACACTGACCAATGGTGCAGGGGCCAGGGGTTCAACCCCTCACAGTGCCCAGTGAACAAGGCTGGCTGGGGCAGTATGTATCATGGTGAGGAGTGCTGTAGGAGGCCTTCCATTTATATTTTATTTCCCACCACTAGTAAACCCGCTCTCACAGTGTGTTAACATATGGATGCCCGTAAGGCACATGTTACAGTGCACTGTCCGCCAAGGCACCCTAGAATGTCCCCTATAGGGCACCATGTATGTTGCGACACAGGATAATGTATAGTGCACCCTATATGGATGGCAACCATAAGGTGGCCTATAGGGCGCCCTATAAAGCACCCTCAGAGGCACCTAATGGGTATAGTAAGCTGTGTGTGGTTTTGCCGGCATAGACATATGTACAGTAAATAAAAATAAAGCTGTGGACAGCCCTATCAAAGGACCTCACTGTGGGTTTGAACCCATGACCTCTGGCTGCACAGGGAGTGACGTAACCATTGGGCTACAGCTAACAGCAAGCCCCTGGCTGGCTGCAGAGAGCCTGCACGTCACCCCACAGACAGTCTGCTGTTGTAGACAGGATAGGGTTAGGCCACCCATACCCATGATGCACTGCACATGCAAATCAGCTGTCCACAGATGCACACAAGATGGGGAATGCACCCCAACAGCTACCCGGCCTGGTAGGGGGAATTGTCCATGTGCACCCACACAGCACCTCGGCCTGGTAGGGGGTCCTGAGCGGGTGGACTACCAGCAAAGAGTAGCTACACACCGTCACATTGTGCGGGTACTGTGCTCACCCTGAGGGTGTGATGTGGCGGCCAGGACCAGGTCCACAACACCAGCCATGGCTGGATGAGGCCATGACAGAGTTCCAAAACAGTACTAACCTGTGAGATAGGAAGGTGCTGCAGAAACATGTTGGATATCTCAGTTAGTGGAAACCCCCATGGACCCCCTAGGTGGGCAAAGTACCACCACACCCCCCCCCCCCCCAACAGATCCCCATCCTATCCCTCCACCAATGGCAGCAAAGTGGACCATCAAACCCCAGTCCTGCTGAGGAACAGACACCCTACATGGCAGTCCAAGCAGCTCCACACACATCCATAAACACAATATCAGACAGACTTTAGGCCTGGATATCCAAAGATGCACACCAGCACTATCTAATATTCACCTGCAGCAAGCCATCAGCCGCTGCACCCTGCAAGGCACTCCATCAAGACACATACCAGCTGTGAACAGTCTGCTGGTTAGCCCTGATGGAAATGCATGCACCCAAAACTTGGGTAGCAGCACACACAAGCAGAGAGTTCTGTGAGGAGGCCCCAACAGGAAACCCATATATATCACAAGAGAGAAACACAATACAGCACTATGGGGGTGCCTAGCCATGCTGTCATCACTGCACACTCAGGGTGAGAGTGCTCCCTCAGCAGCACATACAGAGGTCACCCTGTCTGTGTAGGTGGTGGCCTGGCACTACAATGTCACAGCCAGTGCCCTATGCCCTGTGCAGATGCATCCTGGCCAGCCCACCATGTCTGACCAATACCCATGGTACCTTGCTGCTCATTATGCACATTGGCAGGCCAATACTGGCAGTAGTGCTGGCAGTGTGGGTTGGGGAAGGGGTTTGCAGCCAACACACACTGTATAGACAGACACACACTCCCACACCTATGCCAGCATTGTGCTACTATTGAGGGGGTGATTAGCCTTGGCCACCACACCGGTCCTGGGCACGGCACAGGCATGGATATGGTACGCAGTACTGCTGGGGTCACTCCCCAGGGTGGTGAACACCGTCAGAGACCAGGCCTGGAGCACGCACCGCAGACACCAAACAGATTGTTCGGATGGGGTCAACTAGCAGTATGTGCGTAACGTAGGGATATCTATCAGCCTGTACTCTTAGCAAACGTTTCAGAGCTGTGTACCTCAGGTGTAGGGTGACATTGCTAAGGTATGCAGGTGCTGGTATTGGGAGATGCACGCAGGGTCCAATGTTCTGCCTCTACAGGAGACATTGGCCAATGGGGCCTGTGGGTGTGGGTGTGTCTGCCCCTGTTGGCTGCTGCTTTACGGCAGCGCTTCCCCACTCCAGCCCAGTTTTGCATCACACTGTTCGGGTCTTCCTGCTGTCCCTCATGAATATGCATGAGCTACATCTACATGCCGTGGGGGTGGTGCATAGATATACAGCACAGGCATTTGTATGAGTGGCAGCATGGAACCTGACTGGTGTGTGGCCCACCAGGACTGCATTTGGGGGATTCTGCTGTAGGTTCTGCCCCTGTTCATGGTGTCTGTGCTCAGTGGGGTAAAAGATAGGCGTATTACCATTGCATATGTCCTCGTCACGAAAGGTGTGTCCTTACTGTCACTGTTTATTTGTGGGGAAAATATGTGGGCAGGATTGCTGGTAGCCCTAGCTGGTCTTTGAACCTGTGACCTTTTGTTCTTGCATGCACTATCTGTGTGCACTGCACCACCGTGTAGCCACAGCTTGGCTGAATTCCCTGGATAGTCCATGACTGTGGATCCGGCAGGGCCTGTCTGTTGCTGAGGACTGTGCCAGCCTGCACATGGCTAGGCCTCTGTCTTCGGTCGCTAGCAGCCACTGCCCCCTGCACCACATGTACTCGTCCGCCAACATGCTGGCATGAGCTTCTCCCATAAAAAGCAGGTGACCTGATTGGAATGTGGCAGTACGGGACTGCATTTGGGGTACTTGGCTGTGGGTAATTGTTGTGGTGTGTGTGCGTTGTTGGGTAATATATGGGTGTTTTCCCCATGCTTATGTCCCCTGCAATACAGGGGTGTCTGCGCTATCTGTGTTTAGTGGTGGGTAAAATATAGGGACTGGGCTGGCAAGTGCCCAAGCTGGGCTTTGAACCTCTGGTCCTAGAGGTACTGACTCTGTCCGCTGCACCACACTATGGCCACATAGACAGTGCAGCCCCTGGAGGTAGTAAGCCTTGCAGGATGGAGTCACAAACCGTGCTCTACGCAAATTTACTGTGGGCATATGCACCCTGTCTGGTGACAAACGTGCACATAAACCCCGGAAATGACCACGGGAAATGGGGGACAAAATATCACCATGCTGGGCAACAGTGATATTAATGGGCAACCATAGCAAACACTCCCAGGAAAGCTCCACAAAAGGAAATGTTTTTTGGAAGAGTCTCCGCTCCGTAAACCCTTCCAAAATTCATTTCTTTTTTCTGGAGCTTTGCTGGGTGTGTTTTCTGTATTTGCCCATCACTATAACTGTTCCCCAGCTGAATTACTATTTTTAATAGTTCTGTTGTGGTCATTTTCTATTTTTATTTGCACTTTTGTGCTGTGCACATGTATCACACTGCTCACGTTTTGCTGGTTTCCCCGGTTTTCCTGTACATTGCTGACGGAAATGGTTTCTCTTCCCTTTAAATGCTTTCTACCGCGAGTGTTTCCCTCGCGGTAGTTTTTACATGCAAATTCGGGCCCGATACTGTGCGGGGAGCCTCTCCCCTCCCACTCTCCATCCATTGACCCCGTCCCTCCGCCCCTCCGGAGCCTTCCTCCGCCCTCCTTTAGCCATTCCACGCCTCTATCGGACATTTGCGGGCCCGCACTTGTACGGGGCCCGTTAGTGTGCCACGCACCTTTGCGGGGGTGACACGCACGTGTGCGGGGCGTTTAAACGCGTTTATTAGCGTTTCAGTGCCGCGTTTCCGTGCGCTCTTTTGCGGCGCGCACATTTCCGGTTTTTAGTAAACATCCCCCATTGAGTCACATAGGATTAAAGTTTTGCAGGAAACAAAATACACTGTAGAATCTCGATGGATAGAAATTCCATGTAAAAAGGGGAAGGCAATGGCAGTGGGAGTGTACTACTGACTGCCTGGCCAGAATGAACAGATGGATAATGAAATGCTGAAAGAGTTCAGGGAAACTAACAAAAGTTACAACACCTTAATAATGGGTGATTTCAATTACCTGGGTATCGACTGTGTCAATATCACAGCAGGACATGCTAAGGAAATAAAGTTTCTAGATGAAATAAATGACTGCTTCTTGGAGCAGCTGGTTCATGAACCGACAAGAAGGGAAGCTATTTTGGACCTAGTCCTTAGTGGCATACAGGATCTGGTGCAAGAGATAAGGGTGTTGGGGCCACTTGGCAATAGTGATCATAGCATGATCGCATTTGATTTAATCAATGAAAGAAGGACAGCGAGGAAATCCACAGTACTCCCATTTAACTTTTAAAAGGGAGACTATGATAAAATGAGGAAAATAGTTAACAAAAGACTAAAAGGAACAGCTGCAAAGGCTAAAGATGTGCATAAAGTGTGGGCATTGTTTAAAAATACTATCTTGGAAGCCCAGAACAGATATATTCCACACTTAAGAAAAGTGGAAGGAAGGCTGAAAAACTGCCAGCATAGTTTAAATGTGAGGTCAGAGAGGCTGTTGCGGCCAAAAAAACATATTTCAGGAAATGGAAAAAGGAGCCAAATGACGAAAACAGAAAACAACAGAAAAATTGCCAAGTTAGATGCAAGGCAGGCAAAAGAGAAACTGAAAAAAAGCTTGCCATGGAAGCAAAAATGCATAAAATCTTTTTCAAGTACATTCGTAGCAAAAAACCTGTGAGACAGTCAGTTGGACCACTGGATGATAGAGGAGTAAAAGGGGCACTAAGTGAAGACAAGGCCATAGGGGAGAGACTGAATGAATTCTTTGATATGCTTCGGTCTTTACTGAAGGGAATTTACCCATGCCTGAAAGATATATAAAGATGATGTATCAGAAGAATTGAAAGAAATATTGATAAACCAGGAAGATGTATTACAACTGTTTGATAAACTGAAGAGTACCATATCACTTGGACCAGATGGTATGCATCCAAGGGTATTGAAAGAACTAAAATATGAGAATGCATACCTACTATAAGTAATCTGTGAACTACCATTAAAATCAACTGTAGTACCTGAAGAGTGGAGAATGGCCATTGTAAAGCCAATATTTAAAAAGTGTTCCAGGAGTGATCCAGGAAACTACAAACCTGTGAGTCTGATATCAGTACCAGGCAAAATGGTAGAAACCATTATAAAGAATAACATTACTGATCATGTATATAGTCATGGTTTAATGGGAGAAAGTCAACATGGATTTAGCTAAGGAAAGTCTTGTCTTACTAATCTGTTATATTTTTTTGAAGGTGTGAATAAACAGGTAACAAAGGGCATTCGCTTGATATAGTGTATCTGGATTTTCAGAAAGTGTTTGACAAGGTCCTTCATGAGAGAGTCTTGGTGAAATTAAAAAGTCATGGTATTGGAGGCAGTGTGGTATTCTGGATCAGAAACTGGTTAAAAGATAGAAGGCAGAGAGTAGGGCTAAATGGCCAATTTTCTCAGTGGAGAAAAGTATATAGTGGAGTACCCCTAGAATCTATGTTGGGCCTGCTGCTCTTTAACATATTCATAAATGAGCTGGAAATGGGAATAACGAGTGAGGTGATCAAATTTGCAGATGACACAACATTATTCAAAGTTGTTAAAACCCAAGACGATTGTAAAAAATTGCAAAATGACCTCGTTAATTGGAAGACTGGGCATCCAAATGACAGATGAAATTTAGAAACATAGAAACATGACGGCAGAAAAAGACCACATGGCCCATCTAGTTTGCCCTTCCATATCAACAACTACAACAGTCCCTTTTTTTCCTTTAGAGATCCTCTGTGTTTGTCCCATGCCTTTTTGAATTCAGACACTGTCCTCATCTCTACCATCTCCACTGGGAGACAATTCTATGGATCTACCACTCTTTCCATAAAAACATATATTTCCGCATATTATTCCTGAGTCTATCCCCTTTCACCCTCATCCTTTGTCTCCTCATAGCAGAGCTTGCTATCAATCGAAAGAGGCTCTCCTGTACATTTATGCCACGGAGGTAATTAAATGTCTCAATCATAAGAACATAAGATATGCCATACTGGGTCAGACCAAGGTCCATCAAGCCCAGTATCCTGTTTCCAACAGTGGCCAATCTAGGTCATACGTACCTAGCAGTTTCCCCAAAAGACACAGGTTCCGCAATGCTTGTACTGGGTCAAGCATTGATATCCTGGGTCCCCTCTTAATAATGGTTTATGGACCTTTCCTCCAGGAACTTGTCCAAACCTTTTTTAAACCCAGCTACACTAACAGCCTTTACTAAATCCTCCGATAACAAATTCCAGAGTTTGATTACACGTAGAGTGAAGAAATATTTTCTTTTATTAGTTTTAAATAGTTTACCCTGTAGCTTCATTGCATGTCCCCTAGTCTTTCTATATTCTGATAACGTAAACAATCGATCTACGTTTACCCGTTCCACTCCATTCATTAATTTATAGACTTCTATCATATCTCCCCTCAGCCGTCTCTTTTCCAGGTTAAAGAGCCCTAACCTTTTTAGCCTTTCTTCATAGGAGGATCCTTCCATCCCCTTTACCATTTTGGTGGCTCTTCTCTGAACCTTTTCTAATAACGCTATATCCTTTTTAAGATACGGCGACCAGAATTGCACACAATATTCAAGATGCAGTCTCACCATGGAACGATATAGAGGCATTATAATATCTTTTGTTTTATTTTCTATTCCTTTCCTTATGATACCTAGCATTCTATTTGCTCTCTTGGCCGCTGCTGCACACTGGGCCGAGGGTTTTAACATGGTATCCACAATGACGCCTAAATCTTTTTCCTGGGTGGTGGTTCCTAATGTGGAACCTTGCATCGTGTAACCATAGTTTGGGTTGTTCTTCCCTAGGTGCATAACCTTGCACTTGTCCACATTAAATTTCATCTGCCATTTTGATGCCCAGTCTTCCAATTTATCAAGATCCTCTTGCAATTTTCCACAATCCTCTTGGGTTTTAACAACTTTAAATAGCTTTGTGTCATCTGCAAATTTGACAACCTCACTCGTTATTCCACTTTCCAGGTCATTTATGAATATGTCAAAAAGCAGCGGACCCAGCACAGAACCCTGGGGTACACCACTATTCACCTTTCTCCATTGGGAAAATTGGCCATTTAGCCCTACCCTCTGCTTTCTATCTTTTAACCAGTTCCTGATCCACAATAGTACACTGCCTCCTATCCCATGACTCTTTAGTTTTGCCAAATGTCTCTGATGAGGGACCTTGTCAAAGGCTTTCTGAAAGTCCAGATACACAATATCAACCGACTCACCTTTGTCCACCTGATTATTTACTCCTTCAAAAAAACATAACAGATTAGTAAGACAAGATCTTCCTTGTCTAAAGCCATGTTGGCTGTCTCCCATTAGGTCATGACTATCAAGTTAGTCCAGCTTCAGAAAGGACTGAGCAAAGTTCTTACAGAAACATATTCATTTATACATTTCTTTTCAGTTTGATACATGCAGACTTTCTATTGGCCCCAACGCCCCCTGCATTTGTCCATTCAGAGATCCCTCCTGGGCCTAGCACCCAGCTCCCTCCCTTAGGACCATTCTAACAATGGCACAGTTTCTAGGTTTGGATACTTCTCTACTGCAAGGTCATTCCTAGCTCTAGGAATGCAAGTATTGAAACATTTCTATCTTCAGAACACAAGAGAATAATGAAAGATTTATGAATTCATATAAAACTTCTTATTAAGCAGTTTAAAACAGTTTTCTCATTTTTCACAGGTTTTTGGTTCTTTCTAGCTATGATGGGGGTTGGAATCAGGGCCTAGCTTACAGGCCTTTCATATTTGCAGGCTATCGTAGGCCATAGCCTGCCACAATAAGCCTTAGTTCCCTAAAATTTGTTTTTGTTTGGAATCTAAGCTCAGCTGGCCTTTGTAAAAGGCCTTCCTACAGGCCCAGAAACCCTGACCGCATGCTCATGTTATCACATAGCGTTCATTTGTAATGTAAAAGACAATAGTTAAAATAGATCATGTAAAGTTAAAATAGTGTAGCGGCAAACTGCAGTCAATGAATAAATCCAGGAGTCAATTTACAGGGTCCAAACCAGTTTATTTGTGCACAGGCTCAGTCAGTCAAAGTTTCAAAAGGAACTGAGCGGAGCTCTTCATAGAGACATAACTTTTTATACCACTTTTCTAGCTTGATACATGAAAACTTTCCATTGGTCTCATGCTAATTTCTACAAACTTTCTATTGGTCTGACATTTCCCTGAATTTGACCAATCATGGTCTATGCCCTTTGCTCTGCTTTCTCCAGCTAGCTGAACAATGGTTTGGTTCAAACCTGGTTACTTCTCTTCATCGAGGTCATATCTAGCTCCTAAAATGTGTAAGTAACAATTCTGGAGTAACGATTTAACATACAGGCATTGTATTCACTTTGTGCAAACTTTGCAATAGCAGAATTTCATTCTAAAGCAGCATTTAATTCTGTCTTTTAATTTTATATCTCAGCACTACTGAAATCCAGGCTTGTTTCTTAGGCCTGTCATTTTTCAGGTTCAGGCTTATGGCCTAGTCTATAGGTCTTGGCTACCACATTCCCCCCTTTGATTATTCTCACCCTGAATGTTAAGATGGGTGAGAAACAAATCACTTATACTTGAGTTGTTGCCATGTTATGTGGTATAGGCTGATACTGTCTCATAGCTAGGAGCTTAGCTGTTGTCTTTCTTTCTACAATATTCTCAATGATTGCAGATATATTACGTAGGCAGAGGGGTAAAATGCATGGAAGTATTAAACATGTTATTACTACTAGTGCTGTAATTACCGCAATTGTTTTCAGGCCACCAAACATTGAGAACACAGAACCAAACCATCCATTTAACTCTAGTCCATGCCAGGTCTGAACTGGTATGTATGTATGTTTGCGCATATGTTCAGCAATTTCTTCTACTACATGACCTTTGTTATCTATTTGTAAACAACAATTGGTTAAATTCAATTTTCCACATACTCCTCCTTCAGCTGCTAGTAAATAATCAAGTGCTAAACTATTTTGATATATAGCTGTATACATTTGAGTACTTTGCCTGGCTAAGAGCGTTAGTGCTCTACTTGCTTCATTAGTTATTATTTCAACAACAGCTTGCAAACGTATAATTCTATTCAACATATAAACTGGGGTACGATATCCCCATGTGCCATCTTGCTCCCAAGTGGCAGGTCCATAGTAGGAAATAATTCTTTCAGGTGGCCACTCATCCGTACCACCCCATTTGTCCCATTGACCTATTTTTAAGGCTTCTCTTTTCTGTCGTGTTCTGTATATTGGGTATCCTAACTGTTCTCCCTGGGCAGTGGATAGAAGAAAGAAGGACGGTCTTATTGTTCCCAATACACATGCTCCTCCCCAATTAGGAGGAAGTTTAGCATATGCTCTAGTTCCACAAATCCAGTAAAGCCCTGGTGGAGCTTGCCAGGCATTAGGTAATACTAGATTTGTCCATAACTTAGCAAGTTTAGGAAAAATAACTAGAGGATTGGTGGGTTCAGGATCTTTTACTCCTGACCACCAGGACGTCTTTTTTGTTGTGGCATTATAAAACTTCTGGCTGAGACAGACCAGCTGTCCAACCTTTACAGTAAATTGTGGCCCAATACGTGCAAAACACAGACGTCCGACAATGGGGTTAGCTAATACCCATTCACTTGTAGCTTTATGAATATTTGTATAATTATATGATACAGAAAAGTTTAATTCTTGTGCTTCCCATGGCCATTGATCTCCCATTTTAGTTCCTCCACAGAAGTAACAATTAGTAACCGAGGCAGGCGGACCCGGCGCTCCAGGCCCCTACTTCTCGCACCCCCCCCCCACAACACCCCGCCCCTACCCTGCCCCCACAAAATACATAACACCATAATTTCATGGAACACAACTGGTCGCAGCTTTTATTAGCCATAACAATTTAACAAACCAACAATAAAACTTTCCAATCCCCAATTAGCGGCACCCGGCTGCACCAGCCCTACCTCAGCAAAGTGTCTGCCACCGCTAATGCCATAACTCGCCACCCGGCAAGTTACCATACCCCTCTCCCCGACTTCGCCATGCTAAGCAAAAGTCGGCCGAGGGTTTGACCGGGTCAGGGGCACCCCGCCCCCGCCCAAGTGAAGCCTACTGGTTCGGACCCCGGAAACCTCCGGGAACCCGCCCCCCCCAAGCTGCAACACCCCAAACACCCACCGCCAACCGTTCGGGCGGGTGGGTGGGACGCCGGCACCGAACGCAGCCTCCGCGCGACTGACCACGCAGAGGCTGCTCAGCCCCTACCCCCCCACCCGCTCCCAACATTCGCTGCACTAATTGGCTCCCGTGCGGCCGCGGCCCACGGGAGCCAATCAACTCATAAGACGCGCGCGCGCGACCAACCATGGCCGCGCGCATGCTTCCCGCCTAGGCCGCGCACAGGGTCCCTGCGCCGGGCCGCGCGCCCGGTTAATATCGGCCGCCGGGACCCTGCCCGCGGCCTCGGGATAACCGAGGCAGGCGGACCTGGCGCTCCAGGCCCCTACCTCTCGCACCCCCCCCCACAACACCCCGCCCCTACCCTGCCCCCACAAAATACATAACACCATAATTTCATGGAACACAACCGGTCGCAGCTTTTATTAGCCATAACAATTTAACAAACCAACAATAAAACTTTCCAATCCCCAATTAGCGGCACCCGGCTGCACCAGCCCTACCTCAGCAAAGTGCCTGCCACAGCTAATGCCATAACTCGCCACCCGGCAAGTTACCATACCCCTCTCCCCGACTTCGCCATGCTAAGCAAAAGTCGGCTGAGGGTTTGACCGGGTCAGGGGCACCCCGCCCCCGCCCAAGTGAAGCCTGCTGGTCCGGACCCCGGAAACCTCCGGGATCCCGCCACCGGCACATAACACAGTTCATGTGCCGCCCCCCCGGCCCCAAGCTGCGACCAGCGTGCATCAATGCCAGACATATATTCCAAGGCCTCCAGCCAGTCATTAAGGAGTAGGTCCATGCCGACAGGTGACAAATGAACCCCAGCAGCCCGATATAGCCCCTAACACCCAACATCCCCCAGTCGTGCCAGATCTGATACCCACCCCTCTCACAGACCAAACAAACAATCTGGCGATCGACCTCGGTCACCCCCCGAGACCAACGCCGCTGATCCCGGCAGGCCGGCCTTGGAATGATGTCTGACCACATAACAATAACACCGGGGAACATCCGCAACACCAGTCCCAGATCATCTTGCACCGTCCGGAACAACTGCAGGCAGGACCAGACACCAGGGTATTGCCACCCAGACACACCACCAGGGCAGCCGGCCACCACAACGTCCTCCCGTGGCGTCGTAGCAAAGGCAGCGACTGCGGCCACCGCATGCCTCGCTCACCCAGCCATTGAACAGCCACCGACGATGGGTCCCGTCCCAAATTGGCGCCGATAGGGCGGTCCGCCGCGCGCAGACCCGCCCAATGGACGAAAGAGTGGCAGCAACCCCACATCCACCAGGTCCGATACCCCATCTGAAAAAGAAATAGAGAGGTGAAGCCCCAACCAACAGCATCCCGGCACCTCCAGCTGAAGGTACCCTCTAAAACCGAAGAACACCACCTCCCAATGCCTTGAATGACATGTCCCAAAAACCCCGCAGCTGCCGCACTAGTGGCAGCCCCAAGCCGAAAGGAGTGCGGAGCAAAACACAGCGGATCATCCCCCATCGCGGACAGCACCAGCCGCAACACCGCAGCAACCTGGAAACGGGTTAAAACCCGCGAATCCGCGTGCACGAAAAACAGACTGCACCCTCCGGACGCACAGCGAAATACTGCCACAGTGCCCGCACCGGGCAAGTCCGCGGCTCTGCGCCCTTGCCTAAACACACCCACAAACCTTTACCAAGCGGATCTGCTCTGGACTTAGCCAAAAGGATCCGCACCCCCCCTACCACCCAAACATGACGCGCCAGCAGCCCCCCAACACCCCCCCGGCCAGAGCCCGCAACCAGTTCCCCGATACGAAACGCCCCAAAAAGGCTAGGCAAAACACCGCCCGGAACAAGGAAGCCTCGCACTCAGACGAAGCCACAGGCCCTAAAGCCCCGCAAACCCGCACCAGGAGCCCATGCGTGATTGGCAACCACGAATCACGCGGCGTCAGCTGCACCCACTCCCAACCCAGCAGCAGCCGTCGCGTTAAACCCCCCCCAGGCGAGGGGCCCTAACCCACCACGCTCGCAAAAGTTAAACCCCTCCAATTGCGTGCACACCGCCGACCGAGAAAACCGGCACCTTTGGCCGCCTCAATAGATTGAGCCATCAAGCCCTCCGGGACCCCGCCCCCCCGCCTGCCACCCGCAAGTTAACAAAAAAGCGACCACCCTGTCGCAGCCACGCCGGTACGAAGCCCATGTCCCCGCAGACACGGATTTCCTCAGCAGATCTAGCATTTCTTGAGGCCAATGCTCCACAAGTTCTCTGGGACCACAGATCCGTCTGTGTCCGCATCGGGGACAGCACCCGGAACCGCTCCCACTGAAAACAAGAAAGAGCATCAGCAATCTCGTTAGTGCACCCTGGTATATGTCGAGCCCGCACCGCCACATCCAACGGTAAACATGCTAAGACGACTTCCCGCAGCAAGCCAGCTACCAACACACACCTCGGAGTGTATCTGTGAAGCACCTACCACCGCCGAAGTATCACACCACCAAAGCACCCTCCGGTTCCGCAGGCGCTCCGGCCACAGCGCCAAAACTACACGAATCGGAAAGAGCTCTCAAATTGTGATATGCCGGGTCATGCCCGCCGCACGCCAAGACGCCGGCCACCGATCCGCTCACCAGGCCCCACCGAAATACTCACCCAAGCCCGCCCCCCCCACCCCATCAGTGCACAACTGCAAGTCATCGCTGGATACCTCGGGCTCCAGCCAAACAGACGTCCCATTGAAGTCCCCCAAAACGATCCCACCCCCGCAAATCTGCCCGCAGCACTGTCGTCGCCTGAATCCGGTGATGAGGTTTCCACACCCCGACCGACGCACCGGCCGACCTCCTGGAGAACAACCGCCCCATCGGAATCATCCGACAGGCAAAATTTTAAGGACCCCAACAAGGACTGCAACTCCCGCAAAGAAACCTTGCGGGCCGACAACACGTTGGCCACCGAAATCCGCAAGCGAGCGACTTAGTCGTGAGGCAAACGCACCACCCTGTCCACCGAATCCCACTACACACACAAAAGGTCAACCCTGTCGTCGGACCACGGTCGTCCCGTCCGCCAAGGGGACCCCAAACGCCTGTGCCAGCTGCACAAACACCGATAACAACCCCTGACATTCCCCTGAGTGCTCTGCTCCTACAACAACGTCCAGGTAATGCACCACAGAAGACATGCCAGATGCGCGAACCAGCACCCACTCCAAGAAGGTACTAAACATCTCAAAGTAAGCGCAAGAGATAGAACAGCCCATTGGCAGGCACTTGTCGAAATAATACCCCCTTTGAAGCAGAACCCCAATAAGGGGAAGGAAAAACGGGTGGACAGGTAACAAACGAAAAGCCGATGCAATGTCCACCTTCGCCGGCCCCGCGCACCAGCAAAGCAGCCTTATCGAAGGAAGCGTAGCGAACCGTACAAAATTGACGCGGGACAGAACCGTTCACGGAAGCCCCGATCAGACAGGACAAATTGTGAATCAACCGGAAGGAGCCCGGCTCTTTCCTGGGCACCACACCCAAAGGCGAAATCACCAGGTGAGAATATGGAGGCTCCAAGAAGGGGCCCGCCCCCCTCCCCAACTGCAATTCGCTCAACAATTTGCCCTGTACCACCTCCGCCCAACGACGCACCGAAACCGTTCCTAAACCCAAAGCCCAGAATCGCCGCCTCACGCCTCCGGGGATAACGACTTAGCCCTAAGAAGGCCTCCACACGAACCGGGGAGGGGGCGCGCCCCGCGCCCCTCACTGCCCTTTTGGGGCGGGACCGGCCATGCCAGAGGGCCCTTCTTAATGCACTTGACCGCGGAATAGGGACCCCCGCACAAGGAACAGGCGCGCTGGAACTTGCAATCGGAAAAGGACAGGTGGAGCGGTTGAAACGCCAGCACACGTCACCGCTCCCGGCCGAGACTGCCTTTGAGGGCACCCCGGACGCCCCCCCTCGAAAGGGCCGCGCCGCCCCCCCACCGCCCCGATACCACTCTTACCGCCGCCCCCCGCACCGTCACTGGTCCCCGCCGACATCTGGGTCAACCACAGGTTAATGTCCTGCGTGCCCCACGAAAGCGAGCAGCTCTCCTCCATCCGGTCCCTGAACTTTTCATCGTAATGCAGCCAAGACCAGCCATCGTGCGTCTGAGACGCCTCGAGGATGGAATCAGCGTACGCTAGCAGCATCCCACCACCCACAATGCCGGCAAAGAAACCACCAAAGAGGCCCCCCCCCCGCACTTAAGCCCCCCCCACAATCTGGAAGCTGCCGTACCCCCCCCTCCCGACCCCCCGGACGAACCACTCGAGGAGGACGAGGACGAGTCCGAGCTGCGACGCCGCCGATACGACTGCTGGCGCTTTTCACGTGACGTCCCCCCTTTTCTTCCTGTTTTTTTTTTTTTTTTGACTCACCCCCTTCCCCCATTAACTCACCCGGCGCAGCAACCAGCTCACCAGCCACCGCAAGGTCCTCGCCAGCGGCGCGCACGACATCCCTTGAACATCATGGGGCCGACTCCGCCGCCGATCCACGCGTCTCGGCCCCAGCCGAAGGACTCATCCAGCTCTCTCCGCCAGCCGCGCCCACGGCCATGAGGGCTGCACCATAAACTGCCCCTGCGGAGACAAAAAGGGAAAAACAGGGGGGAAACCGACACCGGCCAGGCCGGAGACCAAGGACCTCCTCACCCCACCCTAGCCGCACCCTGCCCCCCAGACAACCACTGCTCCCAAGGGAAGCCCCCCCCCCGGTGAGCCAAAGCCCCCGGGGGGGAACCACCCCGTGGGCCCGCCACAGCTAACACCCCACGGCGCCCTATCGGGCTGTGACCCTCCCCCTTGGCCCGGTGCCCCGAAATCACCCCCCGCCCCCCCACCCCCCCACATCCCCCACCCCCCCACATCCCCCCCCACCCCCCATACCGCTCCAGCCCCACCCAGCAGCCCCTCCCCCACCCCCGAGATCCACTGTGAGGGTGGGAACCTCTTCCTCTTTGCGGCCCCGCACCGCACCTCCCCGGCCCCTTCTGCCCCCCCGCCCCCTCCACACCCCGACCCCCACCCCCACCCACCTGCCCAGGCAACCCCCCACCTCTCCCAGTGCCCCCCCTAGACCTAGCCCCCCCGCCCCCTTGCCCCAGCCTGAGCAGGGGCCAAACCCCCAGCCTTTCCCTTGCCAAGGCATCTCCCCCAGGCACCAGCACAGCAGAACCTGCAGCGTCAGGAAAAGGCCTGTGAGAAGCTAGGCCCCACCACGTGCTGCCCGAGGCACCCGCGACCCCCCCGACCAGCAACCCCCCCCAGCCTCGGCACTCACGCTACCGGAGGATCAATGCTGAGCACCGCCACGCTCCCGAGCAGGCTCCCGCTAGCTGGCACCCGACTGCAGAACTCAGGTCCTCTCCTCCACGCCGGCACCGAACGCAGCCTCCGCGCGACTGACCACGCGGAGGCTGCTCAGCCCCTCCCCCCCCACCCGCTCCCAACATTCGCTGCACTAATTGGCTCCCGTGCGGCCGCGGCCCACGGGAGCCAATCAACTCATAAGACGCGCGTGCGCGACCAACCATGACCGCACGCACGCTTCCCGCCTAGGCCGCACACAGGGTCCCCGCGCCAGGCCGCGCGCCTGGTTAATATCGGCCGCCGGGACCCTGCCCGTGGCCTCGGGATTATATTGAGACTGGTTACCATGGCTCCAGCTAATTCAAAAAACAAATTCTGTGAGGCATGAGGAACTTCAAACTGTGATTTCATAGTTTCATAGAATGTATGGTGTATTCTATATGGTGATGATACATGAGTTTTAGTGTTAAGTTGTATATATACAAAAGTTCCAGGATCTGATCCTCCCGCTGCTATGCGTAAGCCAAATTTATACCCTTGTTTCCATTGACTAGGGTTTGTGACCAGGAGCCTTAAAGGATTACAGGCACCTTTCTTACACGTCTTTGGATCAGATAAAGACAGTTTTTCTAAATTGGCTCTACGATTATCTCCTTCCTGTCCTGTAGGGCTACCTGACCATGTAGCATAGTATACACATTCCCATTTTGGACAGTAATAATCAGCTTTTGAAGGTTGTCAGATGGCTGCCTGGGTGAGAATCTTCACAGTCTTGTCAAGTGCATATATCTATATGATTTGCAAGGTATTGTGGGCAGTGTAGTTCATTCACACCAGACACAGCTGCTGACAATAATTTAGTTGTGCTCTTGGGTAAAGCCAATAAGATATTTATTTATGGGGTTATTTCTCCCAACACAGATATGCTTGGTAGCACATAAATTAGGTTACTTGCTTTCGGTGTTAACTTGGAAAAACAAAGTCAAAATCAGGAAACAACAAATGAAATGCCACAAAGCAAGAAACAAACTGTTCTTTTCAGGTTAACTTCTGATTATTTCCCACATAGATACAGACGTGATTCTCTCCTAGCTCACAAGCAATTAGGTAAGGCTTAATTGCTAGCAGTCACCAGCTGAAACCCCTTAGCTGGCTTGCCTTCCACTGTGTGGGTCAAATCCTGCTTCAGGAGCTTTTCTGAGTAGATTAAAGAACAAATTTGTATTTCTTTGTGATGGTTGCTGTACTTTATAACAGAAAGTTACCAACGGAGTTTAGATAGAGAGCAGTCCATATAAACAGGATCCTCATCTGCTATTATTCCCCCTTGTTCAACAAGCATGGGTTCAATATCATGGATTGGCACAGATGAATCTCTCAATGGAGCATTTTCAGGAGAATACTTGTTTCCCTGCTGTCTTTCAAGGTTATAGCTAGGGCATAGATCAGTGTTCATACCTGAGCTTCCATTGCTGCTAGAGTTCCTCTCTATATAGCCTGGCCAGTATGTAGTCCAGTTCTTATGTCCAGCCTTCCAATCCAGATCCCTGGACACTGGATCTCTCTTCACATACCTTCTGGCACAGGTCTTAGGGTCCCTTCCACGTGCAGCCGTCTCCCTCACAGGTAGCCTCTGGTGATTCCTAGCTCTGCAGCACCATTCCTCTGGCTTTCCCCAGTCCAATGGTGTATGCTGGCCCTTGGAATACCTCCCAGTATACGTACTGCTTTGGACTCTTCTAGACCTCTCAAAGGCTTTTCTCTTCCTTCTTCCAAAGGGTCTCTTCCCCTCTCTTTCCGTCCGGTTTGGCTTCTGCTTCTGATGATCCTTCAGATGAAACTGATGATCAAACTCAAGCTGATTCTCAGGATACTGAGGACAATTCTCTGGATATCCAAGGTGATCATGAAGATGGTCATCTGTAGAATAAACTCTACTCTTATTCTGCTTAGATGAGTGCTCCTCCCTAACACAGTGCAGCTGTGCTGAATCAGGCCCTGCCCTTTGAGATGAGTGCTTAGGGATTACCTCATAGCCCTCCTGATTGAACACACGTTTCCTCACTTCAGCTCCTCTAATGGCTGTTGGAAACCTGGTGCATTCTGGGACTGGTAGTCTTTTATGAGAAAATTCTGTTTTCTTATTTCTACCAGAACTGACAGGTTGCTTGTTCAGAGTCACTTCACCTTTTCTATAGCTCCATCCTGAGCTATGATAAGCTTCCTTATCACATACCCCCCTGCTTAAGTTATTACGGACTGGTGTCACTGGTGAAACTTCTTCTCTACAGTCCGTAATACGGGAAAGGGCATCCGCATTCTTGTGTAACTTCCCAGCACGATGTTCAACTTGAAAATCAAATGCCTGTAAGGCCATGTACCAGCGTGTCAACCTGGCATTGTGGTTCTTCATTTGCTGCAACCACTTAAGTGGGGCATGGTCCGTGACCAACTGGAACTTTCTCCCTGTAAGGTAAAACCTTAACGCCTCCATTGACCACTTGATAGCTAAACATTCTTTTTCTATTGTGGAATACTTTTGTTCAGCCGGTGACAACTTCCTGCTCAGGTACATCACAGGATGCTCCTCCCCTTCGTGACACTGGGATAGAACCGCTCCTAGCCCTACGTCCGATGCATCCGTTTGAACCAGAAAGGGTTTCTTGAAGTCCACCCCTTTCAGTACCGGTCCTGTATACAATTTTCCTTTTAAGACTGAAAACGCTTTTTCAGCTTCAGGTGTCCACTTTAGCTGGTTTGGACAATTCTTCCGCAGCATATCTGTGAAAATTGCACTTTTCTCTGCGAATTGCGGTATAAACCTGCGGTAGTATCCAATAAGTCCTAAGAAACTTCTTAGTTGTTTCTTTGTTGTTGGAGGAGGAAAATTCCTGATGCTATCTATTTTACTCATTAGGGGTTTAATTTTTCCTCTTCCCACTAGGTGGCCCAGGTATTTTACCTCCCTATTTGCAAAGGCACACTTCTTCGGGTTTAAAGTGATTCCCACTTGCTTCATGGAGCACAAGACTGCCCTGATCCTCTTTAGATGCTCCGCCCAGGTGTTACTATGGATAATGACATCATCCATATATGCAAAAGCATAATTTTGGTGGGGTCGAAGTACCTGATCCACTAACCTTTGGCAGGTAGCCGCTGCTCCATGCAGTCCGAAAGGCATCCTCTTGAACTGGAAAAGGCCAACGGGGGTGCTGAACGCAGTCTTCGGCTTCGACTCCCTGGTGAGAGGGATTTGCCAATATCCTTTTGTCATATCAAGGGTGGTTAAGTATTGAGCCTGTCCCAGCTGGTCCAACAGCTCTTCAATTCTTGGCATTGGATATGCATCAAAAACTGATATGGCGTTTACCTGCCGGAAGTCAATACAAAATCTTAAAGATCCATCAGGCTTCGGCACCAGGACTATGGGGCTATTCCAGGGACTCTTTGACTCCTCTATTACTCCCATGTCCAACATCTCCTGGACTTGTGCCCCTACTTCCTGTCTCTTGGCTTCAGGCAAGCGGTATGGCCTTTGACGAACTAATTTCCCAGGTGGAGTTATTATTTCATGGGCAACCAAATGTGTCTCCCCAGGTATGGGTGTCAACACATCTGGAATTCTTTAAGCAATTTCCTAATTTCTTCTTGTTGTACCACTGTCAGGTCCTCACCTATTTGGGACTCTGATTTTTCTTTACAATCAGATACCTGGGGTCCCAAATCTTCCTCTTCATTCACCTCCCTCTCTCGGGCACAGGTGGCAGCTAGGCTTTTAACCCCTTTGACATCAGTAGAACCAAAGCCTTTGGTTCCACGTTCAGAATTCTCCAGGGATGTGACCTCCTCCACAGGTGGAAAACCCAGCCTCTCACAGATCAATTGGGCAATTCTGTCTCCTGTCTTCACGTGATAATCATTCAGTCCAAAATTAAACAGAACTTTAATATTGCCCCTGTAATCGGGATCAATTACTCCCGCACCCACATCGATGAAATATTTAAGGGCTAATCCGGACCTTGGGGCTACTCTCCCATAGCATCCAATAGGTATTTCCACTTGGAGACCAGTGTCCACCAGGGCTCTCCCTTGGCTAGGTACAGTCACATTTTCTATGCTGCACAGGTCAAACCCAGCAGCTTGAGGGGTTGCCCGCTTAGGAGCTTGGGCCTTCTCTGTGACCCTATGGTACTTTAGGACGAATGTCTGCTTTGGGGTAGCTTGGTCTTCTGGACGCTTAACCATCTTTTTAGCTGGGGTCTGAGGACTTCCAAATAAAGGCCCGGGAGCTATTACCATTAAACCTTCTCCCTCCTTCTTTCCTAGTCCTTCCACTAGACCCTGCTTAAATCTTGGCCAGTCTCTTCCTAGAACCAAATCAAAGGGTAGCCTAGGCACCACTGCTAACAGGACTTCCTCTTGCTCCCCCAGGCACTTAACCTTTAGCCTATAGGTGGGATATGATGTTGCAGCACCATGAATGCATCTGATGTGAACTTGGCTTTCAGGGGTTCTAGGCACAAATCCTTCTTGGGCCTCTATCCTCTTCCAAAGCCTTTTTGACATCATACTCTGGTCTGCCCCAGAGTCTAACAGAGCATTTGTGGTAATTCCTTGCACATCAACCATCAAAAGAAATCCTTCTTTGGGCTGTTTTAAATCCAGACCCATTAAGCTAGTGTGTGACTGGCATCCCTTCTCTAAATGTCCCCAGCTTCCACACTTGAAACATTTCTTTTCACTCCCCTGTGTCATCTGGTTTGGCACAGTACATTTATTTTCAGAAATATTTTTAACTATTTTCTTTTCTGATACAGCACATCATGCCTCAGCACCAATCTTCAGAGGGCCACCCATTCTATGGCAAGCCTGCGTGGCTTCCAAGAATCTCTCTGCTAGCATGGTTGCCTCTCCAAGATTTTGGCAATTTTGCTGTATAAGGAAAGTGTGCAAATCTTTAGACACCCCAGACATAAATTGTTCAAGCATTATAATATCTAATAACATTTCTACCGTCTTTTGCTCAGGCTCCAACCATTTTACAGCTAAACCTCTGATTCTCTGACTCAGAGCCCTGGGTGTCTCACCCACTCTCAATGTAGTAGCTCTAAACATTCGCCTATACTCTGAAATAGACAACCCTAGGCGATCTCTAATAGCAGCCTTTACATCCTTATAATTCAAAGCCTGGGCTGCTGGCATTGCTCTGTAAGCTGCAAGCGCCTCTCCAGTTAATGAGGCTGCCAGCCTTACTGCCCACTGGGTCTCTGGCCATGCTAATGCTTGTGCCACTCTTTCAAAAGACTCTAGAAAATCATCAACATTATCATCTGGAGTTAGCTTCCCAAAACTAAATGCCCCAATCCCTTGATTGGGATTCAGGAATTCTATATTAGCACAGTCTCTTTTTAAAAATTTCCTGAATTTTTCAATTTGCTTGTCTTCGCAAAGTTAGCCGCAATGGAACTTCTGGATCATGTTCTGATGTCCACTGGTCTGGCTCTGGAGCTGCTGCTGATTTCACTCTGCTGTGATGAATCCAGGGTTCGAGTTCTGCAACTTTAACTGCTGTTGGGGTTAACAAGATGACAACATATGGTCCTTTCCAATGCGGTGCCAACGGTGTCTTTCTCAACTCTTTGATTCACACCGAGACTCCAGGCTTGAGAGGATGCAGCGGTTCAGTCAAGTTGATGGGTAGCTGATCTCGTATCCACGTATGAAGACTCTGCAAAACAGAACTTAAAACCAATAGTTCTTGTCTAGTAATTTCAGATACTATCTGTTTCATGGCTCCCTTTATTTCCTATACAATAGGCGAGGGTCGCCCATACAAAATTTCAAAAGGGAAAACTCCTAAAGACTTAGCAGGGGCTACGTATATCCTAAGAAGGGCTATAGGAAGAACCTGGGGCCACTTCAGGTAAACCTCTTGGCAAAGTTTGGACAAATGAGATTTCAGGGTTCTATACATACATTCTACTTTTCCTAAATTCTGAAATCTGTAGGCAGTATGTATCTGATAATATCAATATCTCGGGGCCATACTTAATGGACTTGCTTCCTGAGGTTATCCTCCCTCATTCTTTGTACAGGGCCCCATGTGCATGCAAGGTTGTAAGGGCGTACTTGGAATCTGGGTACACATTTAGACAGAGCCCTTTTCCTATTGTCAGTGCTCTAGTAAGAGCTATCAGTTCAGCTTTCTGTGCTGAAATTCCTGGGGCCAGGGCTGAGGACTTAACTACCAGATCAAGTTTCACTACTGCATATCTGGCACAACAATATCCATAGTTTCTGAACAGTCATGATCAGGGGGTTCAAGACCAACTGATAACAATTGTGATGCAGCGGACCCTCTTGCAGAAGGAAAAAAAGTTTTAAATTTAGAAAAAAACAAGTTTCAGATGCAATATCCTGAAGGTCCACATAGAGGGAGCAGGAGAGCCAGCATAGATTCAGAAGAACCACGCCTCTATGGGCAGGACTTAGGCCCAGTCAGTTCCGATTTAAGGAGAGGCAGTCCTGAATCAAGCAGAGCAGTCAAGGAAGGAGCAGTCAAGGAAAAACAAGCTCAGAGAGCAGTTGAAGTGGGAGCAGTCAAGGGAAGACAAGCCCAGAGAGCACTCAAGGAGAGAGATGTTCCAACATCCAGCTTGAGAGAGAGCCCTATCCAGGGAGAAGGGCTAAGACACAGCCGGAGAGGAAGACATGCGAGGAATGACGTGGAGGAAAGGCCTCCAGTGAAAAGATATCCAGGAGAAAGATATCCAGCTGGAAAAGATATCCAAGGAGAGAAAGGTACTCAGAGAGATATCTATAGAAGTAACTGGAGAGAAAAGTGGAGAACTCAGAGGCCTGGTGAGCAGGGAGAAGCTGCAAGGGCGCGGCCACCAGACAACAGCCATAGGAGTGGAAGCAAAGGCCGATGGCAACAGCTGCAGCCTTGCCTCAGAGGGGTTTCTCCACACACTAAGGAAAGAGAGACACTGTGGGAATACTTGGGCCAGCAAGAGTTGGAGAATAACCAGACTACGCCTCAAGCCTTCCCTGGAAAAGACAGAAGAAAGCTCAAAGGTAAAGCAGCCATTTCTTGTGATTGTTTGCTTAGGCCTAGCACAGAAGAAAGCCAGAGGAAAGAAGTTTATCTGTATAACAATGATACTTATAAGCAGAGATTAACAGATAAATTCCCTAAGAAGAAAACTGCCAGTATTAAATGTTGTGACAAGAGTGCTTTTAAAACTATAGCGGATGAACAGCCATTGTTCTATCCTGTAGCCAGAAGCCGACACCCTAAGCTAACAAACAAACACTGGAAAACTGTCTGGCACGCTTTTAAAAAGCCAGAACTCAGCCCTACCGAAGCTTCAGACTCAGAGCCATCTGATATGGAATGGATGCCAGTGGAATCTGGGGGTGAGGAGGCTGAGGAACCAATGGAATGTACATATTGTACAGCAGTGAAGCTATAGCCTGTTTGGGAGTTCAATGAATGCATAAAGTGAATGCAGGATTCATCTTACTTTAAGTTACTGTGAAGTTAACAGTTGTTACTTTGACCGTTTTTTTTTTTTTCCAGTTTTGAAAGTTATTATTGAGAAAATCTCAGACAATACAGGAAATTCACAAGCACATCATTGACAATTACAAATATGTATCATCCCCGAAAAACTAGCCCACAAAATGAAGCGTGATCAAATACAAAGCAACTAAATAACCCTGAACGGGAGTGGAGAAAATTCATACAACCCCTTTTAACTTTAGCGAGAACCAAGCAATTAATATAAGAAAAAGTAATACCATCATCCTGACTGATGTAAAAAAGTCTCTAACTGTAAAGATTCAAAAAAAAAACATACGAATTATTTTGATAAGAAACAAGACATTTACAGGGGTACTTAAGCAAGAAGGATGCTCCCATTGCAAGTACCCGAGGGCGTAATGCAAGGAAAGCCTTCCTCCGTAATTGAGTGGAGCGAGAAACATCGGGAAATATTTGTACCTCCTGACCAAAAATTTTATCTCGTCTATGTTTGAAATAAGCTTGAAAAATCTTATCTTTATCTTTCTCTAGAGAAAAAGAAACTAATAGTGTGGCACGAACAGAAATCTCCTCTAAGGAAGTTTCCAAATAAGTAGATAAATCCAAACTTTGAACAGAAAGTTGATCCATTTCCCCCGCCTCAATATTAGCAGCCCCAGACTCAGGAGCCGGACTCACTTTAATTCCAGAAGGCAAATAATAGATTTTTGACAAAGGAATAGAGTCCGGTTCAGGAATCTTAAGGACATCTCTTAAATATTTAGAAAACAAAATGGTTGGAGAGAGAAAATGAGTGCGGGGAAAGTTCAATAAACGAAGGTTCCTTGTGCGTAAAATATTCTCTAACAGTTCATCTCGGCGATAAAGAAGCAGAGAGTCCTGAACTGAAGATGTCAGGGCTCGCTGCATCGACGAAATTTGACCAGGCATTTTAGAATCTTGGGATTCAAGAAACAATAGTTTATCCCGATGCTCGGTCAGCATAGTAACTGTCTCGGAAGTAAACTTAGACAACTGCAACAAGGAGGATTTCAACGACAGCTCAGTTCGTGACACGATTTGCCATATATCTAAAAGAGATATTTCCTTAGGAGGATTAAGCTCATCAGGTATATAGGTATAGTCAAAAGGATGAGGCATAGTAGCAGTAGAAGAAGAAAAACTCAAAAAAGAGTCAGGAAGTTCAGCCGATAAGGGAAGGACATCCCCCACAGCCTGAGGGGAGGCCTTACCTGATATCTTAGGTCCATCGCTGGGTGGGGTACAAACCCTACGCGGAAGAGGAGTACCTTCCAGAGAGCTGGGACTAACGGTGGCGGAAGAGTCAGACATTCCAGCGGCAAAAAGAGGGGCCCCGGACTTAAAATGAGAGTCCAAGGGACCCACAACTTTCACCGCTTTACCTGTAGGTGTAGCAGAGGAAGAAAATACCTTCTTTTTTCTCTTCCCCATCGAGATATTAATAGTCAATGGCTTCTCAACTCCTCAGTGCTCCGAAGGGGCTCAAAAGGGGCGTGCCCCTTTGGACACGCCCCTTCGGAGCACGCTCCCACGGGCACGCGCCCGCGGTGCGCGTCCCGCGGTGGGGGCGAGTTCTTATAGCCCTCACTGGTCACGTGGTCGGCAGTACACACCGGCACGGCTCAGGAGCTCCACTCACGGCACAGGTAATCCAAGGCAAAAGCAAGAGCACGCTCAAAGAACTCCGCGGTGGGGGCGAGTTCTTATAGCCCTCACTGTCACGTGGTCGGCAGTACACACCGGCACGGCTCAGGAGCTCCACTCACGGCACAGGTAATCCAAGGCAAAAGCAAGAGCACGCTCAAAGAACTCCGCGGTGGGGGCGAGTTCTTATAGCCCTCACTGGTCACGTGGTCGGCAGTACACACCGGCACGGCTCAGGAGCTCCACTCATGGCACAGGTAATCCAAGGCAAAAGCAAGAGCACGCTCAAAGAACTCCGCGGTGGGGGCGAGTTCTTATAGCCCTCACTGGTCACGTGGTCAGCAGTACACACCGGCACGGCTCAGGAGCTCCACTCACGGCACAGGTAATCCAAGGCAAAAGCAAGAGCACGCTCCACTTTGACCATTTTTGTATGCGTTGAACCTGATGTAAAGACTGATACAATCCTGTCCACTAAAAATTATTCCTCCCCTCACTCACTTTAAACTATATATGTCTCCCTACAAACGAGTGACTCAAAAGTGACTAATGTGTATCTAATGTGCAAATTTTTTGTCGGAAGTTATTGCCCTGAGAGATTGCTCCCTCCTGAAGCGTGACTTCCCTTTTAATTACTTTTATGGTAACCAAACCACCGTATAAAACCTGTGAAGCAATTGCATTCCCTAATGCTGCTGCACAACCAAATTCTTAAAATTTCCACTCTGAAAAATTCTGAAACTGCAGATTTTCCACGAACACAGTACTGCGTTTAGAACCGCACTCTTTTCAGTCCTGTTTCAACGCTTAATATCTGCTCATACTCATCTGAAGTAGTAACTTCTTCCATTCAGGTGAGCTCCTTCCATTTCCATTAATGGCTACATCAACGGAGCGATCCGGTTGAGAATACAAATTCCGATAGCATTAATGGAAATGTGTGTTTCATAATTTATTTAAATAAATAAATAAATAAAATAAATAATGGTTAGAACAGAGGGTGGTACAGTAACTTGAAGATTCTGTCTCAAAGTGAGCTTGTCAGCTTTGCTCACTAGGAGGGCTGTAGCTGCAACAGCTCTCAAACAAGGGGGCCCTCCTTTTGCTACCTCATCCAATTGTTTTGACAAAGAGGCTACTGGTCATTGCCAGGATCCAAGATGTTGAGTCAACACTCCTAGAACATTTCCTTGTGGCTCATGAACATAGAGACTGAAAAGTTTTCTGGACATCTGGAAGACCTAAAGCTGGGGTTGACATCAGGGCCTTTTTCAACTCCTGGAATGCTGCATCTTGCTCAGGTCCCCAGTCCAATGGAGACTTTTCCATTCCTTTGGTAGCTTGATACAACGGTTTTGCTAGCAGCGCAAAATTGGGGATCCATATACGACAGTACTCTGCGGGACCCCAGAAGGCTCTCACTTGCCTCCTGGGGTTGGAGTAGGAATACTGCATACAGCTTCTTTGCGTTCTGGTCCCAGGCGTCTAATTCTGCTGGACAACTGGAATCCTAGGTATTTAACTTGTTTGACATAATTATGCCTTGGCTCTTGAGACTTTGTATCCAGCCTCATTAAATAGAGTGCAAGAGTTCACTGGTGGCTTGTGGACATTCACTTTCTGAGTTGGTGGTTAAGAGCAAGTTGTCCACATACTGGAGAAGAACCCTTTCTCCTGGGTTCACATAGTAGCTGGAAAGATCTTGATTTAAAATAGTACTGAAGAGAGTAGGTGAATTCTTGAATCCTTGAAGTAATCTAGTCCAGGTGAGTTGGCCCCGCCTTCCTGTTGTGGGGTCTTGCCATTCAAAAACAAACAAAAGTTGACTGGTGGGGGCTAGGCGCACACAGAAAAAGGCATCTTTCAGGTCCAAAACGGTAAAGTAAGCAGCCTCAGCGGGAATCAGTCCCAAGAGAGTATAAGGGTTTGGTACTACAGGGTGGATAGTTTTAACTGCATCATTTACTCGCCTCAGGTCCTGTACTGGGTGATAATCCCCTGTCCCAGGCTTCTTTACTGGGAGAAGGGGGGGGTGTTCCGAGGTGACTGACATTCCTTGAGAAGTCCATACTTCAGCAGTTTCATCAGATGGTGGTGAATTCCTTCAATGGCTGGTCACATGCACTGGTTCCACTCCTAGCTTGAGGGTGACAATGACAGGGGCTATGTTCTTCACTAGGCCAGGTGGATTATCTTCTGCCCATACTTCAGATGGGGATATGAGGTTGGTGGGTATACAGGAACCAACTGGCTTGATTGGAGATGCACTATAGTACCGCTATTCTTCTTCTTGGGGAACAGTCAGCACATCAATCCAGCAGGCTTTAGGTTCACAGTCATTTGCATTTCTCCCCTTTCAGCAAAAGATATTTGTGCCTGGAGCTTAACAAGCATGTCTCGGCCCAGAAGTAGAATTGGACACTCAGGCATATACAAGAGCTGTTGCGTTATTTTCTGTCCCCCTAGTCCACACATGTGGTTCTGCAGGAGAGGCTTTGTGGCCTTAGCCTCAGTAGCTCTGACAATGGTGATGCATCAAGAAAACAAAGGGGCTACTGGCTTTAGTATTCTGCTCCTGTATTCCCCATAAAGTCCATATATTGGTCCCCTATTTTCAGACTGACTCCTGGGGACCCAGGGAAACTTGGAGTCCGGTCTGGCCTAGTCTTCATCCATGCTTTAGCCCTCTTTGGCTGCCACTCACTCTATGGCTGCTTCCCTCTCTTTACTGGAACACTGTGCTTGGTTTATTTTTTTTTAAATCAAGTACTCCCTCCACCCCTCTTGGGGGTGGAGTCAAGATACGGGCATTCACTTCTCTAACGTCCTTCTTCTCTGCAATGGGCGCACTGACTCGGACCCAGTGGGGGCCATCATTTTCACGACCCATTTTCACTTCCTCTGCTCCTTCGATTAGGAAAACCTCCTCCACATTATTCAACTAAAGTATCAGCAAGAAGATCTGTTTTCTTCTTTATTTTAGATTCACTTTCTCTTTCACATTTATTTTCACAATTCACAAATACTTTCTGCGCTACTTCCATTAACTGTCGTTCAATTTAGTGGCAGAAACAAAGCTGGTCAGCTGGCTAGTGCCCCTGGACCTAGTGCAATGGGATTGCATGACCCTCTCTTTTACTGGTAGTTGTACATCTGAAGGCATACGGCAATCAGGCTGAACTAGGAAATAAATCCCTGCTTGTAGTGTGTCACCACTCACCCTCCCAGAGGCATTTAGCGTGGGCAAGGCAAGTGGGTAGTTGTGTTTCTTATACTGTGAACTTTAAATGGAGGTTTTGGAAAGGCCTCCTGGGTAATGTAGTCCTACAGTAGTAAGAATGAGTCCAAGTTGTGCACGAGTGGTTCAGGTTAAATTAGGATTTATTGCCCCTCCCGGGGTTGGATGTTGATGACCATGAACAAAGAATATATTTACAAAGAAACCATACTCCTGATGTGAACAAAAATAGGCAACTTAAATAATGCTTATCTTCAGCTGTTACGGAATCAAAAAGAATAAAACAGTTTCCCTCCAAAATACTTCTTTTGGCTGTTTTTCTTCCTTCAGCAAAATCCAGTATTATTAACAAAGGGACTGCACATTGTCTGCCACCATATAAGAGCAGTCCATAAACACTTCGGACTCAGGGGGTTGATAAGGGTCCCACTGCATAAGATCACCTTCTTCCTTAAGGTCCCTTAGAGAGGGTTCTTCTGCCTGCCATGCAAACCTCTCCGTTCCAATTACAGGGTTCCCTTCCCCCAACCTGCTCTGTGAGTCTGGGTGTTTGGCTTCCTGTGCACACAGCCCTCTGTAATTAAAAGGATACACGTTTCCCTCTTTTGTTTGGCTACAGGGAATTCTGTGTCTGCCTTTAGAATTGCTTTCTCCCAGGAATCTCCCTTGGCTACAAAAAGGTTGGTAAAACTTTTCTTTCCCCTTTGATAAAAGCTTGGTATCAGGGAAATAAGCTTTACCTGCAGGCTGTCTGTTGTGAGCACAGCGTGGTTGTCTTTTCTGGTTCCCAGCATAAACGTCTCTGCTTTTTGGATAGTAAAAATCCCCAGTGCTTTTTGTGGTTGAGCACTGCTCCCTGGGAACTGGACTTGAATGTCTTCCCCAGCTCTCTTCCTCTGAGAAGTTCCTCTGAGTGGAATTGGGATTTCTTTCCCTTTTCCCTTCTCTCATCCACAGACCTTGGCTGCCCTCGGAGTATCTATCTTTCTCTGGTTTTCTCCTTCTTTCAGCTTTCTCCACGCTTGCTGTGCTGCCTTTTCCTTCTGTCTCCGTATCTGAGACTATGTCCGTCTCTTTCTCCTTCTCTGTCCTATATTTAACTAAAGGCTTTTTATCTAAGTTTCTTTCTCCGTTGTGCTGAGCCACACCTCCCACCAGGTGTTCCCACTTCCCTGATGAGGCAGGAGCTAGCTCAGGGGATGGGCGTTCCCTAACACTCTGTGACGTTCTTTGTTTAGGGTTTCCATGCCAACCCTCCATGCTTGTTTCAGCACTGACAGTTCTGGTTTCACTTTGCAGTGAATCCTCTGCCTCCCTTGGTTCTGAACCTTGCACTTCACGACAAGTGTCAATGGTACTTTAAACTGTGCCGGGGCTTCTCTTCTCCTGCTGCGGAGGTGGCTAGTGACATTTGCAGGGAGGTATCCCCCCCCTCCCTTGCTCCAGGCTCTGCCCGGGATGATGGCAGAGCTGAGGGAACTGGCCTATAAAGATAATAAACGGGCAGGGTCTTTTTTTTTCCTTTTCCTCAAACATTTAACCAAGAATCCTATGTAGGGGAAATGATCAGGGAACTACGAAGCCAGGAAGCAACTAACACTGAAATCTGCATGGACTCTGACCCCCCTTCCCCCCCCCATGGTGACGTAGTTAACAACAGACAGAGGGGGCGGCCAGTCAGGCTGCATTTTCTTATGGACTACGAATCAGAACTATACAATAATATTCCTCTGGGTGCACTTATTAAAAAAAAAACATATTATTGCTGTAAACAAAGGGTAGGCTGAAAACATAAGCATAGATTGATTGCAATAAGCATAATAGATATGTGTGTGCTCATTCTAAACAGGAACAATTTAGATAAAGTCCTTAAAATATAAAACTATTATTTTGCAACATGTGATAACAACAATTCCAATAGAAAGAACCGAACATGACGACCACATATCTGTTACTTATGACTGGAATGATAATACTTGACATGGAAGCTAACTGCCAGTCGTAATCCGCACTTAAGCTGAACAGCGTCTCTGCAAAAGAAAGTACTTTAAATCTTACAGTTTAGGAAGGAGATATTCAAAAGACATTCCGGATACTTTTTCAATAAAGTAGGTGGATATCTGGAATACATATACACTTTTTTCATAATTTTATTTTATTAACAATAAGCATGTCTTCTATGAGGTGCTTGCCGCAGTATATCAGGAACTAGAATTCAAGCACGATAAACTCCTTATTCACTCAGGATTTAAATCATTTTCAAGTCACGATCTGGTGCTACTGGCTCGGGAGGCTTCATAGTCCTGTCTCATGTTCTTAACTTCTACTTCGTAGGACAAAGGGAAAACAAAAGCAGTTTCCTGAATTTTTCTATCACTGCCTATTTAAACTATTACAGTGCTTACTGAAGATTTTGAACATAAACACAAAACAAGGCTAAGCCCACAACTGCATTATACCTATCTCACTTGGTCCGCACAAGTCCAGGAACTCGAACGGGGTTAATAAGAACTTAACCCTTTCCTAGGCTTAAGTCCAAAACTATCGGGATTCAAAATTCTGACTAAACATTCCTATCAAATGATATATAATACATGACCATAGCAGAAGGAACATCACTATTAAACACATTGAATAAAACAGGTACAATTTTCCTGAAATAAGCATAAATTAACTCAGCTATAGAACGCTGAAATTAAGCCTTCACAGGGTTAACAAGACACTGCACATTCCTGTCTTCAAACACGCCCCGTCTCCTTCCCCACTAGCTGTGCTTGAAGGAACAGAAACTAAAATGAATGAAAAAGCTTCTTGATTCTACAGTGAAGTGTTTGCCTCTTTTTCCTTTTCTTAATACTATTTCTTAATCGGTAAACTGTCACAAATTACCTAACAGAATAATCTTACATCATACCAGAAGGGAAACGCGCGGTTTTAACAGACAACAGAAATCAGATACAGAAACACATAGTAAGGACAGACAAACTCCAAACGCAATTGCATTTCCCAAAAGCCCAATCCTGACTATCTAGGCTTACCAAAATATTTTACCATTACCGTTAATCATGATTTTTTTTACCAGTCATACTAGTACACCCCAGTATCTATCTGATCTCATCTATCTTCAACCCATACCACGCATTCTTCGTTCCTCCTATGGCAATCGTCTTTTCTTACCCTCCCCCACCAATGCGCACCTTGAGTCAACCCGCCGTGCCGCCTTCTTTTTTGCAAGCCCTGCCCTTTGGAACTCTCTCCCGCATTCCCTCCGTACTGAAATGTCCTTCCCCCGGTTCAAGACCCTCCTTAAGACCTATCTTTTCCACCAGGCTTTCAACCTCCCTGACCCCTCCTAGCCACCCACATGTCATCCACTGGCTATCCACATACTGTCAACTAGGTCTTCCGCTATTTCCCATCACTTACAAGGTCCTTGATCCCCCTACCCCCCATAATCCCCTATGGCTCTTGGATATCTTCTGCTCCAATCATCTAGCCCTTACCTATCCTCTGCCCCTTCACCCCCCATCTCATCCACTCTCCTTTCCCTCTCTTTTCTTGTCTATGTCGATACCTGTCCTGTTCTATCCTTCCTCCTTTATCTCCCTTTCTTTCCTATCATTTTTGGCGTTCCTTTCTCTCTTTATTTTCCAGCAGTCTATTATATTGTACACCGCCCTAACGCTCCGGCACAGGGTGGTCTATCAAATACTTTGAATAAAGATAAAGATAAAGAAGGAGTCAGTGGTTTCCTCTTGCGCTCTTAATAGCCCTTGCAAGAGTACTCGGACCGCTCCGGACGTGATCAGTGTCCTTTTCCCATTTTTCCCATTACCATATGGTTCCAGGTTCCAGTACTGTCTGACTTAATAATACAAAAACTCTATACTCACCGGATCCGATCCCCGATACCACACCAGCTTCTGAGTTGGACCCTGGACTCCCCCGGGTCGGAGGTGTTGACCAGCTGGACCTGATGGCCTGCCGAGGCAGGCAGAACCCTCTCCGATACAAAGTGATCGGCGACGCCTGAGGCTTCCCCTGCAGTCGGACAGACATGGCTCCAACCGGACCAAACCTCAAGGCGAATTACGTGGATTACTCACTTGAATACCATCCACCACTCGCACTTCCCGGCCAACGCACCAAGAAATGTAGCGGCAAACTGCAGTCAATGAATAAATCCAGGAGTCAATTTACAGGGTCCAAACCAGTTTATTTGTGCACAGGCTCAGTCAGTCAAAGTTTCAAAAGGAACTGAGCGGAGCTCTTCATAGAGACATAACATTTTATACCACTTTTCTAGCTTGATACATGAAAACTTTCCATTGGTCTCATGCTAATTTCTACAAACTTTCTATTGGTCTGACATTTCCCTGAATTTGACCAATCAGGGTCTATGCCCTTTGCTCTGCTTTCCCCAGCTAGCTGAACAATGGCTTGGTTCAAACCTGGTTACTTCTCTTCATCGAGGTCATATCTAGCTCCTTAAATGTGTAAGTGACAGGCATTGTATTCAAACCTTGATTCAAACCTGGTTACTTCTTTTCATCAAGGTTACAGCATTTAATTCTGTCTTTTAATTTTATGTCTCAGCACTACTGAAATCCAGGCTTGGTTCTTAGGCCTGTCATTTTTCAGGTTCAGGCTTATGGCCTAGTCTATAGGTCTTGGCTACCACAATAGATTATTATTTTTGTGACTTTTTTGATAAGTTTTAGACTTCAAAAATGCATAAATATTCCTTACCAGTGGGAGCATTCTCCTATCTATTGTAATGCTAGTCTTTCATCTGTAAAGTGCCGTCTCTTCAAAATGTCACATGCTGGCAATTGTCAGGCTACTCCAAGCTTTCACATACTATAGATTTTCTGCCTTCTACTGTTTGGTAACAAATAGTACACAATCTTCACTGAAAGGGTGAAGGAATTTTAAACAAGTGTGAGTTCACCCTGAAGAGTGCAATATGTGCATTTTTCTTGCTTGGTCCTAGGTTAAAATGCAGCACAAGATGCGCTGTATTTACAGATCTGAATGAATGTATCCTATTTTATGGAGCCATTCTCCTCAAACAAAAAGTAGATATTATTTAGAATTAGTCTGTATCACATAGAAAGTCATTTGGCAGGATAGAAAGTCATTTGGCAGTGATAAGAAAAAAAGCATAATTGATGAAAACCTAGTGATAGGTATCCTAGTAAATAAGCACACTTGCTTCTGTTTAGTGGTCAGAGCTGTCATAATGAAAAATTAACCCCTTGTAACCTTACTTAGTGAGAGTTAGGAAACATAGCTGTAATTGTGAAGGATGGTAATTGTTTCACAGTGTTTACATTGGCCTCAAGTAAACATTTCCATATTCGATAGGAATACTTCACATTTTATTTGAAAAATATATAATTATAGATTATCTTTGGGTCTATAATTTTGCTTCTCTTTTTATGCACTTGTGTATTTCTCCCTCCCTGATAGTAGACAAATCATGTTAGATTTTTCTTTAACATTAAAATGATAACATTTTAGTTTGTTGCCAATACTGTTGCTGAACATTTTTCAATATTATGGAAATATGAAAGCACAATTAATCAAATAGCATTTTTCTCTTGCCTTAACAGCCAGAGTATTTGAGTACTGGAAGGTGGCCAAGATAATGCCAGTTTTAAAAAATGGTCCCGGGGTGCTCTGGGAAATTAGTGAGCCTGAAATCAATTCTGGTCAAAATGGTAGAAGCTATTCTGAAAAACAAAATCACTGACCATATAGATAGACATGGTAGTAATGAGTCAGCATAGGTTTAGACAAGGGAAAGCTTGCCTTATCAATCTATTACTTATTTAGTTATTATGGGCCCGATTTTTGAAGGCAGTTACACTGTAGCGGCAAACTGCAGTCAATTAATAAATCCAGGAGTCAATTTACAGGGTCCAAACCAGTTTATTTGTGCACAGGCTCAGTCAGTCAAAGCAGCAAAAGGAACTGAGCGGAGCTCTTCATAGAGACATAACTTTTTATACCACTTTTCTAGCTTGATACATGAAAACTTTCCATTGGTCTCATGCTAATTTCTACAAACTTTCTATTGGTTTGACATTTCCCTGAATTTGACAAATCAGGGTCTATGCCCTTTGCTCTGCTTTCTCCAGCTAGCTGAACAATGGCTTGGTTCAAACCTGGTTACTTCTTTTCATCAAGGTCATATCTAGCTCCTAAAATGTGTAAGTAACAATTCTGGAGTAACGATTTAACATACAGGCATTGTATTCACTTTGTGCAAACTTTGCAATAGCAGAATTTCATTCTAAAGCAGCATTTAATTCTGTCTTTTAATTTTATGTCTCAGCACTACTGAAATGACTTGGATCTTAGGCCTGTCATTTTTCAGGTTCAGGCTTATGGCCTGGTCTATAGGTCTTGGCTACCACATTCCCCCCTTTGATTATTCTCACCCTGAATGTTAAGATGGGTGAGAAACAAATCACTTATACTTGAGTTGTTGCCATGTTATGTGGTATAGGCTGATACTGTCTCATAGCTAGGAGCTTAGCTGTTGTCTTTCTTTCTACAATATTCTCAATGATTGCAGATATATTACGCAGGCAGAGGGGTAAAATGCATGGAAGTATTAAACATGTTATTACTACTAGTGCTGCAATTACCGCAAGTGTTTTCAGGCCACCAAACATTGAGAACACAGAACCAAACCATCCATTTAACTCTAGTCCATGTCAGGTCTGAACTGGTATGTATGTTTGTTTGCGCATATGTTCAGCAATTTCTTCTACTACATGACCTTCGTTATCTATTTGTAAACAACAATTGGTTAAATTCAATTTTCCACATACTCCTCCTTCAGCTGCTAGTAAATAATCAAGTGCTAAACGATTTTGATATATAGCTGTACGCATTTGAGTACTTTGCCTGGCTAAGAGCGTTAGTGCTCTACTTGTTTCGTTAGTTATTATTTCAACAACAGCTTGCAAACGTATAATTCTATTCAACATATAAACTGGGGTACGATATCCCTCATGTCCCATCTTGCTCCCAAGTGGCAGGTCCATAGTAGGAAATAATTCTTTCAGGTGGCCACTCATCCGTACCACCCCATTTGTCCCATTGACCTATTTTTAAGGCTTCTCTTTTCTGTCGTGTTCTGTATATATACAAAAGTTCCAGGATCTGATCCTCCCGCTGCTATGCGTAAGCCAAATTTATACCCTTGTTTCCATTGACTAGGGTTTGTGACCAGGAGCCTTAAAGGATTACAGGCACCTTTCTTACACGTCTTTGGATCAGATAAAGACAGTTTTTCTAAATTGGCTCTACGATTATCTCCTTATTGTCCTGTAGGGCTACCTGACCATGTAGCATAGTATACACATTCCCATTTTGGACAGTAATAATCAGCTTTTGAAGGTTTACCATAATGTGTTGGAGAGTGTACCCCTTTACATATTCCCCATTTATATGCACCTTCAGGACACATATATTTATCATCAACATAATAATTTCTCTCCCAAGTCCCATATTTCTGATTATAGTTTCTGTTTATGGCATCACAAGCATCAAAGTATAGAGCTGCAGGTTTTGTAGGGTCTTCAAGTTGTTGAGTAGCATTTAAGAGAGCTCCATCTTCATCGTTCCATCGTATTATCAGCACATAGTAGGATGGATTCTGTCGTGGGTGAAAACAAGTTCTGCTCTTTCCTTTTGTGCAAATGTTCAGTTCCGTGCCATTATATATGCATTGACTCACTATACCTGTACAAGTATAGTAGGTATGATAAAGCAAAGTCTGTGTAATCCTTTCTCCAGTACGAGTAGTAGTTATGCATGCAGCACAGGGTGGCAAGGCAAAAGTCAGTTCAAAGCATCTCAAGGCTGCTATCAAGATGAAACAGTAGAGAATCATGATGAAAAGTCTCTGAAGAATTAGTGCAAGTCTTTGAAAAAACAGTGCAACTGTTGATAATTCTTGACCACAAAGTCTTCTTCTTCTTTACTGTACGTTGACCTGTTTTGCTCTTAGTAGCATGCAACAGGTGTATCGTTGATTGTAGATCCTCAATCTTCCGCTGTACATGACCTTACCAATTTCATTGGTAGGTGTGTAGAGCTGCAGATTCCAACGTATTTCAATAGACACGGTCCTTTTAGTTTGCACTGTCCTTGATCAAAATGACACAAAGATTTTCAAATAATATAGTCCATAATACAGTCTCTTTCTGTTGATGATAATCTCTTCAGAATAAACAAATAGTCTCTTGGGATTCAGGAATTCTATATTAGCACAGTCTCTTTTTAAAATTTCCTGAATTTTTCAATTTGCTTCTCTTCGCAAAGTTAGCCGCAATGGAACTTCTGGATCATGTTCTGATGTCCACTGGTCTGGCTCTGGAGCTGCTGCTGATTTCACCCTGGATGGGTAGCTGATCTCATATCCACGTATGAAGACTCTGCAAAACAGAACTTAAAACCAATAGTTCTTGTCTAGTAATTTCAGATACTATCTGTTTCATGGCTCCCTTTATTTCCTATACAATAGGCAAGGGTCGCCTATACAAAATTTCAAAAGGGAAAACTCCTAAAGACTTAGCAGGGGCTAAGTATATCCTAAGAAGGGCTATAGGAAGAACCTGGGCCACTTCAGGTAAATCCTCCTAACTACATTCAAAATCGTCAACAACATCTCCCCATCACAACTATCCACCCTAATACACCCCCCATCAGATACTAGATCACGCAGACAGAACGCAACCCACTCCCTCAACATAAAAACAAATTTTAGAAAAACTAAAGCGACAACAAGTGACAGGGCCTTCTCCTTCGCTGCCCCCACCCTCTGGAATGAAATACCATTAACACTCCGCATGATAAAAGACCTTCACCAATTCAAAAAAGAATTAAAAACCTACCTCTTTACAAAACACTTTGAAATCCCCTACCAACAAAGAACCTCACCAATACAATCACAGAAACACATACACTGTACCCAAGACAGAACAAATGACTAACACAGGAAATTTCACTAACCCCACACAACACGCTAATGAACCACTCAAACAGTTGACTATTTCACCACTGTAACTAACTAAGATGCGCTCCATGTATATAACTTGTAAATAGTTTGAAAAGCTCTGTTATAGTTAATGTTCAAAATATGTTCAAAATGTTGTTCAAAATATGTTCAAAATATGTTCAAAATATGTTCCCTGTAAGTACACCTGTATATAGTTAAAGCATAATGTTCCTTGTAAATGTATACAGAAGTATACAATTGTTCTGTTTAATGTTCAATGTAAACCGCCCCTGATCTCTGGAAGGGGCGGTATAGAAAAGACCATTAAATAAATAAAATAAATAAATAAGTTTGGACAACTGAGATTTCAGAGTTCTATTCATACGCTCTACTTTCCCTGAACTCTGAAATCTGTAGGCAGTATGTATCTGATAATATCAATATCTCGGGGCCATACTTATGGACTTGCTTCCTGAGGTTATCCTCCCTCATTCTTTGTACAGGGCCCATGTGCATGCAAGGTTGTAAGGGCATACTTGGAATCTGGGTACACATTTAGAGAGAGCCCTTTTCCTATTGTCAGTGCTCTAGTAAGAGCTATCAGTTCAGCTTTCTGTGCTGAAATTCCTGGGGCCAGGGCTGAGGACTTAACTACCAGATCAAAGGTCACTACTGCATATCTGGCACAACAATATCCATAGTTTTTGAACAGTCGTGATCAGGGGGTTCAAGACCAACTGATAACAATGTAGCAGGATTCAGAGCTTGACTGACCTTCAATTGTATCTGGGGATTTTCACACAGCATACTCTGATACCTCAACATTTGTGAAGTAGCTAGAAGTTTCCTTTGTATTTCATAATGGTTAGAACAGAAGGTGGTACAGTAACTTGAAGATTCTGTCTCAAAGTGAGCTTGTCAGCTTTGCTCACTAGGAGGGCTGTAGCTGCAACAGCTCTCAAACAAGGGGCCATCCTTTTGCTACCTCATCCAATTGTTTTGACAAATAGGCTACTGGTCATTGCCAGGATCCAAGTGGCTGAGTCAACACTCCCAAGGCATTTCCTTGTGACTCATGAACATATAGACGAAATGGCTTCTGTACATCTGGTAGTCCAAGGGCTGGTGATGTCATCAGGGCTGTTCAGAGTCTTGAATGCTGTTTCTTGTTCAGGTCCCCATTCTAATGGAGATTGTTCCAATCCTTTGATGGCTTGATATAGTGGTTTTGCAATTAGAGCAAAGTTGGGGATCCATATACGACAGTACTCTGTGGCACCCCAGAAGGCTCTCACTTGCCTCCTGGTGGTTGGAGTAGGAATACTGCATACAGCTTCTTTGCGTTCTGGTCCCAGGCGTCTAATTCTGCTGGACAACTGGAATCCTAGGTATTTAACTTGTTTGACATAATTATGCCTTGACTCTTGAGACTTTGTATCCAGCCTCATTAAATAGAGTGCAAGAGTTCACTGGTGGCTTGTGGACATTCACTTTCTGAGTTGGTGGTTATGAGCAAGTTGTCCACATACTGGAGAAGAACCCTTTCTCCTGGGTTCACATAGTAGATGGAAAGATCTTGATTTAAAATAGTACTGAAGAGAGTAGGTGAATTCTTGAATCCTTGAAGTAATCTAGCCCAGGTGAGTTGGCCCCACCTTCCTGTTGTGGGGTCTTGCCATTCAAAAACAAACAAAAGTTGACTGGTCAGTCCCAAGAGAGTATAAGGGTTTGATACTACAAGGTGGATAGTTTTAACTGCATCATTTACTCGCCTCAGGTCCTGTACTGGGCGATAATCCCCTGTCCCAGGCTTCTTTACTGGGAGAATGTGGGGTGTTCGAAGGTGACTGACATTCCTTGAGAAGTCCATACTTCAGCAGTTTCATCAGATGGTGGTGAATTCCTTCAATGGCTGGTGACAATGACAGGGGCTATGTTCTTCACTAGGCCAGGTGGATTATCTTGTGCCCATACTTCAGATGGGGATATGAGGTTGGTGGGTATACAGGAACTAGCTGGCTTGATTGGAGATGCACTATAGAACCGCTATTCTTCTTCTTGGGGAACAGTCAGCACCATCAATCCAGCAGGCTTTAGATTCACAGTCATTTGCATTTCTCCCCTTTCAGCAAAAGATATTTGTGCCTGGAGCTTGTCTCGGCCCAGAAGTGGAATTGGACACTCAGGCATATACAAGAGCTGGTGCGTTATTTTCTGTCTCCCTAGTCCACACATGTGGTTCTGCAGGAGAGGCTTTGTGGCCTTAGCCTCAGTAGCTTTGACAATGGTGATGCATCAAGAAAACAAAGGGGCTACTGGCTTTAGTATTCTGCTCCTGTATTCCCCATAAAGTCCATATATTGGTCCCCTATTTTCAGACTGACTCCTGGGGACCCAGGGAAACTTGGAGTCCAGTCTGGCCTAGTCTTCATCCATGCTTTAGCCCTCTTTGGCTGCCACTCACTCTATGGCTGCTTCCCTCTCTTTGCTGGAACACTGTGCTCGGTTTATTTTTGTTTTTAAATCAAGTACTCCCTCCTCCCCTCTTGGGGTGGAGTCAAGATATGGGCATTCACTTCTCTAACGTCCTTCTTCTCTGCAATGGGCGCACTGACTCGCACCCAGTGGGGGCCATCATTTTCACAACCTCTTTTCACTTCCTCTGCTCCTTCGATTAGGAAAACCTCCTCCACATCATTCAACTAAAGTATCAGCAAGAAGATCTGTTTTCTTCTTTATTTTAGATTCACTTTCTCTTTCACATTTATTTTCACAATTCACAAATACTTTCTGCGCTACTTCCATGAACTATCGTTCAATTTAGTGGCAGAAACAAAGCTTGTCAGCTGGCTAGTGCAAAGCTGGCCCTGGACCTAGTGCAATGGGATTAGGATTATGTGACCCTTTCTTTTACTGGTAGTTGTACATCTGAAGGCATACGGCAATCAGGCTGAACTAGCAAATGAATCCCTGCTTGTAGTGTGATCGGTGGACTGTGGCCTACTCTGAGTACTTTAAACTGTGCCGTGTATGTTCCTATGCTGCTGAGGTGGCTGGTGACATTTGCAGGGAGGTATTCCCCCCCCCCCTTGCCCCAGGCTCTGGCAGAGCTGAGGGGACGGGCCTATAAAGATAATAAACGGGCAGGTTGTTTTTTTTTTTCCTTTTCCTCAAACATTTTACCAGGAATCCTATGTAGGGGAACTGATCAGGGAACTACGAGGCCAGGAAGCAACTAACACTGAAATCTGCATGGACTCTGACCCCACCTTCCTCCCCCCATGGTGACGTAGTTAACAACAGACAGAGGGGGCGGCTAGTCAGGCTGCATTTTCCTATGGAATACGAATCAGAACTATACAATAATATTCCTCTGGGTGCACTTATTAAAAAAAACATATTATTGCTGTAAACAAAGGGTAGGCTGAAAACATAAGCATAGATTGATTGCAATAAGCATGATATATGTGTTAGATAAAGTCCTTAAAATATAAAACTATTATTTTGCAACATGTGATAACAACAATTCCAATAGAAAGAACCGAACATGACGACCACATATCTGTTACTTATGACTGGAATGATAATACTTGGCATGGAAGCTAACTGCCAGCTGTAATCCGCACTTAAGCTGAACAGCGTCTCTGCAAAAAAAAGTACTTTAAATCTTACAGTTTAGGAAGGAGATATTCAAAAGACATTCCGGATACTTTTTCAATAAAGTAGGTGAATATCTGGAATACATATATACTTTTTTCCTCATTTTATTTTTATTAACAATAAGCATGTCTTCTATGAGGTGCTTGCCGCAGTATATCAGGAACTAGAATTCAAGCACGATAAACTCCTTATTCACTCAGGATTTAAATCATTTTCAAGTCACGATCTGGTACTGCTGGCTCGGAATGGCTCTTAACCTCTACTTCGTAGGACAAAGGGAAAACAAAAGCAGTTTTCTTAATTTCTCTATCATTTCTGTCTGGACCATAAGATCTGCCTATCTAATCGGAATAAAGTATTTATTTTATAGTTATATGCCGTAACATGTAATACTAGCTTTACAAAATCCTCCTCACTTGGTCCGTGACCACAAAGCAGGGCTTGAGATATTAACGAGAACAGCTAAGGAGCTGGAAAGGGGTTAATAAGAACTTAACCCTTTCCTAGGCTAAGCCCAAAACTATCGGGATTCAAAATTCTGACTAAACATTCTTATTATATGATATATAATACATGAGCATAGCAGAAGGAACATCACTATTAAACACATTGAATAAAACAGGTACAATTTTCCTGAAATAAGCATAAATTAACTTAGCTATAGAACGCTGAAATTAAGCCTTCACAGGGTTAACAAGACACTGCACATTCCTGTCTTCCTGCTTGAAGGAACAGAAACTAAAATGAATGAAACTGCTTCTTGATTCTACAGTGAAGTGTTTGCCTCTTTTTCCTTTTCTTAATACTATTTCTTAATCGGTAAACTGTCACAAATTACCTAACAGAATAATCTTACATCATACCAGAAGGGAAACGCGCGGTTTTAACAGACAACAGAAATCAGATACAGAAACACATAGTAAGGACAGACAAACTCCAAACGCAATTGCATTTCCCAAAAGCCCAATCCTGACTATCTAGGCTTACCAAAATTTTTTACCATTGCCGTTAATCATGATTTTTATTACCAGAAGGAGTCAGTGGTTTCCACTTGCGCTCTTAATAGCCCTTGCAAGAGTACTCGGACCGCTCCGGACGTGATCAGTGTCCTTTTCCCATTTTTCCCATTACCATATGGTTCCAGGTTCCAGTACTGTCTGACTTAATAATACAAAAACTCTATACTCACCGGATCCGATCCCCGATACCACACCAGCTTCTGAGTTGGACCCTGGACTCCCCCGGGTCGGAGGTGTTGGCCAGCCGGACCCAATGGCCCGCTGAGGCAGGCAGAAACCTCTCCGATACAAAGTGATCGGTGGCACCCTGAGGCTTCCCCTGCAGTCGGACAGACATGGCTCCAACCGGACCAAATCTCAAGGCGAATTACGTGGATTACTCACTTGAATACCATCCACCACTCGCACTTCCCGGCCAACGCACCAAGAAATGTAGCGGCAAACTGTAGTCAATGAATAAATCCAGGAGTCAATTTACAGGGTCCAAACCAGTTTATTTGTGCACAGGCTCAGTCAGTTAAAGCAGCAAAAGGAACTGAGCGGAGCTGTTCATAGAGACATAACTTTTTATACCACTTTTCTAGCTTGATACATGAAAACTTTCCATTGGTCTCATGCTAATTTCTACAAACTTTCTATTGGTCTGACATTTCCCTGAATTTGACCAATCATGGTCTATGCCCTTTGCTCTGCTTTCTCCAGCTAGCTGAACAATGGCTTGGTTCAAACCTGGTTACTTCTTTTCATCAAGGTCATATCTAGCTCCTAAAATGTGTAAGTAACAATTCTGGAGTAACGATTTAACATACAGGCATTGTATTCACTTTGTGCAAACTTTGCAATAGCAGAATTTCATTCTAAAGCAGCATTTAATTCTGTCTTTTAATTTTATGTCTCAGCACTACTGAAATGGCTTGGTTCTTAGGCCTGTCATTTTTCAGGTTCAGGCTTATGGCCTGGTCTATAGGTCTTGGCTACCACAACACGAGTAACAGCCCATGTTGTTACCTGTGTAAATGCCTTAATTGGGATTTTCCAAAGGCACCTACATAGCTAGTGCCTTTGGAAAATCCCGGTTAAGTCACTAATGCACCCAGAATCTATCCACTTAGCATTGGGGCCAGGGGCAGCCCAAAGGGGGTGCGGGGCCATGTGCGGAGGCTCATTGTGGGGCCTCATTTGCACAAGAAGTCTAATTTGCATAAACATTAGCATAATGTTAACATACCTCTTAATGAGTGTCTGGATAAAGAAAGACTACCAGATTTCTATATTACTATACTCCAGTGCCAACCGCCAGGCACATTAGGAAGTAATATAACACTGACCATTTAGAACCCATAGCAAACCAGCCATATCATAAGAGCTATACCAGGACTCACAAAGCACCAAATCCTACCTATTAAAAAGGCAACACTGCAAATATTAAATCAATAAGAACATAAGAACATAAGATATGCCATACCGGGTCAGACCAAGGTCCATCAAGCCCAGTATCCTGTTTCCAACAGTGGCCAATCTAGGTCATACGTACCTAGCAGTTTCCCCCAAAGACACAATACATCTCCTACTAGGGAAAGAGAACAAGTGGCACTGTCAAACAGAAACTATAAGAATAGAATACCTCAGCTGTTACACATGCAGAACATAGACCATCACCAAACAAAAACCAAGGAATCACAATTTAGAAATCGGAAGACAATAATTAAATTGGGAACCCTTAAAGCCAAACTTGGAATGTACAACAACACTATAAATTAATTCCTTTTGTACTATACAAAAATGCAAAGACGTTAGTGATACACATTTCCCAGAGCTGACATATTCCAGTTAATAAATTCAAAATAAAAAAGTATTTTTCTACCTTTTGTTGTTTGGCCATTTTATTTTTCAATTGCAATTGCTCCAGTCACTTTCTTCTGGTCTCTTCTGTCTTCTTCTAATTCTCCATTGTCTGCTGTCCATTTGTCCTTTCTTCTCTCTTCTAGATTTTTTTCATTCTATCTTCTACATCTGCTTTAACATACTGATCTTTCCCCTTTTGCTCTTTCCCCAATTTCTTTTTTATTCCTTTATCATCCACTCAAATTTCACCCTTCCATTCTCAATCCCCACTTACTCTGCCAATACCCAGCAATCTGTAGATTTTTCTTCCCTCCCACACAAAATATCTTTTCTACTACTACTACTGAGCATTTTTACAGTGCTACCAGTCGTACGCAGCGCTGCACAGACATGTAAGAGACAGCCCCTGCTCATCAGAGCTTACAGTCTAGTCAAGACAAAACACAGAAGGTGTAAGCAGGGGTAAAACAGGGGGGGGGGGGGGAAAGGAGATCAGGTGAGTCAAGATCCAAAGGCAGCAGCGAAGAGGTGAGCTTTCAACCTGGATTTGAAGAGGGTTAGAGAAGGTGCCTGGCGTACAGACAGAGGTAGTTTGTTCCAGGCGTAAAGTGCAGCAAGGTGAAAGGAACGAAGTCTGGAGTTGGCGGTAGGAGAGAAGGGCACAGCTAGAAGCAGTTGGCTAGAAGAGTGGAGTTCCCAAAGGGGGTTGTAAGGAGTGATAAGAGAAGAAAGGTACTGAGGAGCCGCAGAGTGAATGCATTTATAGGTCAGCAGGAGAAGTTTGAACTGGATGCAGAAACAGATAGCGAGCCAGTGAAGTGACTTGAGAAGAGGAGTAATATGGGCATGAGGAGGCTGGCCGAAGATTAGCCGTGCAGCGGAGTGTTGAACAGATTGAACGGGAGAGAGATGATTCAAAGGGAGACCAGCAAGGAGTAGCAAGGAGTAGGTTACAGTAGTCAAGACAGGAGGTGATTAAGGAGTGGATAAGTGTTTTAGTAGTGTGTTCAGAAAGGAAGGGGAGAATTTTGCTAATGTTGTAGAGAAAGAAACGGCAGGTCTTAGCTATGAAATGGATATGTGTGGAGAAAGAGAGAGAGGAGTCAAAGATAACCCCCAGATTGCGGGCCGAGGAAACAGGAAGGAGTACAGAGCTGTCCACAGAGACTGAGAAAGGAGGAAGGGGGGGGGGGAGGTTTTAGGGGGAAAGATAAGAAGTTCAGTCTTGGCCATGTTCTTTTCCCCCTTCATCCTCATTGGGGTGTGTTGGGGGTGTTCCTGGGCGGAGGCAAGTGCTAACTGGGTAGCCGCAATTTTTAAAGCTACCCAGTTAGCCCTCGGCGCCTTAAAGATAGGCATGGAAAACCCTCGCCTATCTTTAAGGCAATGGAGGTAACGGTGTAGCATCGAAAATCGGTGGTCTCTGGCTAGCTCCTGGAGCTTCCGGGTTGTGCGGTGATAACCTGATTTTCAATGCAGGGGCCGCATATGTCCCCCGGCACTGAAAATCAGGGTTAGACGGATGGCGGGTGGGCTATGCGCTGACGTGGCACATAGCACCGCCCAATTGAATATCAGACCCTATATTTCTAGGCCACCTACATGTTAAAGACATTCTAGGTGGTTTACAGATTAAAACAGACATAAATATATAACAATTACATAAAATACAAGACCATAGACATTGCCTAAAAGCTGAGGAAGAAATCCATCCCGTTTGGACAACACTGATTCCATGCCACTCCAGCAAAATCCACCCTCCTCAATCCATCAGTTTCTGTCCTCTAGAAAAAGGACGTCCAAGCTCTGAGGGAAACAAATTTTGCAACTCAGGGTCACTATTGAAAAAGCCCATGTTCTGTAGTGCTCTATTTAAGCCTCCTGAACCGTAAACACAACTAGTTAGCACTCCTCGCTAGAATGAAGTTGAATATCTGGACAGTATTACACAAGCCGATAAGCCAGATAAGTAGTTCCAACATCCCTAAGAACACAAAAGTCCAAAGATAGCAATTTAAGCTTTGCCTGTTTCTGAAATGGCAATTAATGTCAGTCAGAAAGCACCTATCTAACAATTGTCCTACTCAGATTTTTGATCATTACTCGAGCAACGATATTTTGAAAAATCTAAAAGTAATGAGCCAGCATGGGTTTAGACAAAGGAAGTCTTGCCTTACCAATCTATTACTTATTTTTTATATTTATAGACTACCTGTTACTTATTATGGGGGTCATTCTGATCCTCGTTTAGCGGGTCTGGACATCTGATCTGGATGTCCAGACCTGCTAAACGAGCGGATGGTGCTGCCGGGGACAGAGCTCCTCACACGTATAGCGTGCTTGTCTGGGGAGCTCTGTTTGTGGGCGAGAGGTGGTGGGCCAGGGAAGGAGTGAGGGCAGGCAGTAGGTGACACTTGACCCCGGACATACAGAGCCGATTCTGGGTCCTGTTATTTAATGACATTCCATTGGTGACTGCTATATGAATATTTTCTGGGAACCTTGGGCCTACACACTGGGTGGGCAGCAAGGGAGAAGATATCCCAGATGTAAATAAACAGTATTGGGTCTTTGTTACTCTCATGCTGGATAGTGAATCAACATCACAGTCTCTGATCACTGACAAAATTAATCCGCTTAACAGCAAGCAGTGCCCTAGAGCTGTTGCTATCCAGTATTGCATTGAGGTGGCACAGATGTTCAGTCACACATGATAGGACATCTTGTGTCGCAATGATGCTTCCACCTCCCTGTTCCACTTTGGGAGTCCTGTACAAGGATCATGTGTTGTATCTGATCTGCATCACATGGGGCATGTCCCATGATGTCCCGAAGGAACAATCACAGTGCCATCTGACCAGTACAAAATGTGCATATGGGATCCAGAACATGAGGTGTTGCAAAGGGTACACCTGACAGATAGAGTCCTAATGTAGCCAATGCCTCTCTCCTGACCTAAATCCCTGAATGGAGCGCTCAGTGGAGTGTTGGTTGTTAAGTGGTCCATTGCAACTCATTGCACAGGAGAGAGGCATTGGCTACATTAGGACTCTATCTGTCAGGTGTACCCTTTGCAACACCTCATGTTCTGGATCCCATATGCACATTTTGTACTGGTCAGATGGCACTGTGATGTTGATTCACTATCCAGCATGAGAGTAACAAAGACCCTACAATTCATACCACACGCATCTGTTTCAAATGTCTACCTATCTGTGTACTTAAACGGCATAGTCCAGGCACATTCCACAGCTTCATTGTGAATGAATACCATGTCTTGCACATTGGTGTACAGCAACACGACCCATCTAATTGCAAGAAGTGGTAGCATATGTCCCTTGGCCATTTGGTGCTATGACTATGGCCAGTTGTCTAACAATGATACTGACATGCACCTGGTGATTAGCATCTAAGAGTCCTGCAAGAGATGTGGTTACAAATGATAGCCTTGGGGGGGGGGGGGGTGCAGGATACACATGCACACCTGCAGATATTGCATTTTTCTTTCACAATCCATGCTTGTGTCACACTGACAGGTAGTTGGCACCTTCATAGGTTCCCATTTTCTGTGAGTCACATGGTGAAGGCTCACATGAACCCATGTGTGTTCCAGGTTGTATGGCAACAGGTCAGAACAGATACCAAGGGGATGTGGACATTCGCAGGATACTGTATGTTTTGTCAGCTTGTGGCCGCCTATGCAGATATTTGTGGATATCACCCTGTGTGTCTATGGACCCCTGGCTGAGCCTATGGTTCAGTAGTATCACATTTGTATCCAGGGTCTCCGCAATCATGGAGAAGTGGCGGTACACCTCAACCATGGAGGCCAGTGTCACAACCACAACACTCTGGGGGTCCCCTAATATAACTGTCCACATGTAGAGGGTCTGACTACCAAAGTCAGATGAGGATGTGGGTGGGGCACTGGTCCCCAGTGCACGTGTGCACCCCTCAGACCCTGACGTGCTGGGGAGACTCTGGAGGCCAGCACCCACATCTGCTGCAGACAGGGGTCCCTTATCTGCCCATGCACCTGCCTTATCTGGTGGAGGCAGGTGCAAGGGTCTGCATGCCACATCATGCTGGCACACCTGCTGGCAGATGGGGCTTCAAGCAGCATCCATCATAGCATTGTGCAGCACCATGCCACTGCTGCTGCCCTCTGGGAATGCCAGGTCAATGGGGCTGCAAGCTGCATTCACTGTGATGGGTTGCAGCAGCAAGCCACTGCCGGTGATTATACCTGCTTCCTGGGTGAAGGGGTTGCAGCTGGTATCCGTGGTGGCATGATTCTGCACCATGCCGATGTCTGAGCATACAGCCCCATGCACAGCTTCCACCATGGTGTCTCTAGCCGCCCCCACCTAACTACCCACATCCTCCTGGCATCCTGGTGGCTCAGCCATGTGGTGCGCTGCGTCCTCTTGCCCCATCTCCTCTGGCTCCGCCACATCATAGCCACTTATTTATTACTTAATTAATTTATTTAACATTTTTTGTATACCGCTTTTCAAGTTTATCAAAGCGGTTCACAGAGAACAGAACATTATTACATTGAACGGTAGAAGAACTCTTTACATTTAACAGTTTACAACTCAACTATTTACATTTAACAGTTTAAGCTCTATAACTATGTATAACTATGTTTGAGGGGGACAGTTGAGTGCTGGGTTCAATCCTGTGATTGGATATCTGATATGTTGTTGTAGTGGTTTTTGAAGAGGTAGGTTTTTAGGTGTTTTCTGAAGTCGGCGATGTCAGTGATCTCTCTTAGGTTGGATGGGAGTGAATTCCACAGTGATGGTAAGTAGTATTCAAATGCTCTGTGGAGTACTCTTTGTGTGGAGTTTGGTGGCATGGAAGCTGTTGATAGGGTATTTTGGTGGGGTTTTCTCCTTGAGCACGTGTTTGGTACGCTTCTGATTATGTCATTTAGGCATTCAGTGGACTGGTTATTTACTATCTTCTATGTCATCATTAAGGCCTTATATTCGATTCTGGCTCTGATAGGTAGCCAATGTAGATCTTTTAAGGTGGAGGTGATGTGCTCGTGTTTTTTTGATCCAGTAATCAATCTGGCGGCTGTATTTTGTGCCTGTTGCAGTGAGTGGGTTGTGCTCTTGGGAAGGCCATGGAGTATCATGTTGCTGTAGTCTAGCTGCGGGGTGATTATTGCCTGGCAAACAGTTCTAAAGTGGTTCTGTTCCAGTATGGGTCGTAGGTTTTGTAGCATCTTGATCTTGTAATAAACTTTGGTGGTAGTCCTACTGATATGCGCTTGGAAATTGAGTGTCTGGTCCAGGTATATTCCCAGATATTTTACTTCATTCTTTATTGGGATTGGGCAGATTCCTATTGGTATATTGTTTAGAGGTGTAATGAGGCATTTCTTGTGATCATAAGGGCTTCAGATTTCTTGTAGTTGATTGATAAATTCCTCTGGGATAGCCATTCAGTTGCTTCTGTTATACATGCGGAGATGGGTGAGAAGTCCGAGGTTGTAGTATCTATTGAGGAGTATATCATAGCGTCATCTGTATATAAATGATAATGCATGTTGTGTTTTTGTGTGATCTTGCAGACTGGTTGAATGTATATGTTGAAGAGTAAGGCTGATAAGGTTGAGCCTTGCGGTAGGCCTTGATGGAGATTGAATGGTTTTGATTTGCTGTTCGCTATCTTCACCCCTGCTGTTCTTTCTGTCAAATAGGAATGGAATCAGGTGAGTGTGGTGTCACATAGTCCAATCTCTACCAGTCTGTCAAGGAGAGAGGAGTATATTAGAAACATAGAAACATAGAAATATGATGACAGAAAAAGATCACATGGCCTATATAGTCTGTCCTTCCATATCAACAACTACAACAGTCCCCTTTTTACCTTTAGAGATCCTCTGTGTTTGTCCCATGCTTTTTTGAATTCAGTTACTGTCCTCATCTCTACCACCTCCACTGGGAGACTATTCCACGGATCCACTACGCTTTCCGTAAAGAAATATTTTTGCATATCACTCCTGAATCTATCTCCCTTCACCCTCATCCCATGTCCCCTTGTAGCAGAACTTGCTTTCAATTGAAAGAGGCTCTCTCCCTGAACATTTAAACATCTCAATCATATCACCTCTATCCCGCCTTTCCTCTAAGGTGTACATATTAAGATCCTTCAGTCTGTCCTCATATGCTTTATAATGAAGACCACTAATCATTTTAGCAGTCACCCTCTGCACCGACTCCATCCTGTTCACATCCTTTTGAAGGTGCGGTCTCCAGAATTGCACACTATACTCCAAATGAGGTCACACCAAAGACTTATACAGAGGCATTATCACCTCCTTTTTTCTGCTAGCCATTCCTCTCCGTATGCACCCAAGCATCCTTCTAGCTTTTGCTGTCACCTTTTCTACCTGTTTAGCTACTTTAAGATCATCAGATACAACCACACCTAGGTCCCGCTCTTTAGTGGACAAAAGTACTTCACCCCCTATACTATATTGCTCCCTTGGATTGCTGCAGCCCAAATGCATGACCTTACATTTTTTAACATTAAATCCCAGCTGCCAAATTCTAGACCATTCTTCAAGCTTAGCTAGATCCCTCCTCATGTTATCTACACCTTCCTGGATGTCTACTCTATTGCAGATTTTGGTATCATCCACAAAGAGGCAAACCTTACCCGACAGCTCTTCCGCTATATCACCAACAAAGATGTTAAAAAGAATCGGACCAAGGACAGATCCCTGGGGCACACCACTGGTAACATCCTTCTCCTCAAAGTGAGCTCCATTTACCTCTACTCTCTGTCGCCTCCCACCCAACCAGTTTCTAACCCAAGCAGTAACTTTAGGGTCCATCCCTAGGGTGCTCAGTTTGTTTATAAGTTGCCTGTGAGGAACAGTGTCAAAGGCTTTACTGAAATCTAAATACACCACATCTAGGGCTCTCCCTCGGTCCAACTCCCTGGTCACCCAGTCAAAGAAATCAATCAGATTTGTCTGACAAGACCTGCCTCTGGTGAATCCATGCTGCCTCGGATCCTGTAATCCGCTGGTCTCCAGAAACCTCACTATTTTCTCTTTCAGCAGCGTTTCCAATAATTTACTCACTACCGAAGTTAAACTAACCGGCCTGTAGTTTTCAACCACATCCTTACTTCCACTTTTGTGTATTATTGAGTCAAATGCTGCGGTGATGTCAATGAAAATGAGTAGGAAGTCCTGTTTGGTGTTTTTGATCCCTTTGATGACTGTGTTCATCAGTGATGTGAATAGGGTTTAAACTCCGTGTGATTCTCGGAATCCGTGCTGCTGTGGGTCGAATGGACAGTTTGTGTCCACATGGTCCTGGAGCTGGCACTGTATGGCTTTTTCTATTATCTTGCAGAGGAGTGGTATGCTTGATATTGGGAGATATGAGGATGGTGAGTTTGGGTCAGAGGATGAGCTCTTTATGATTGGTCTTATTGAGGAGGTTTTGAGTTGTGGAAGCATAATTCCTTGTTCGAGGGAAAGATTTACTATCCTGCATAGTGTTGTTGTTAGCTCTTGTGACAAAGCTTTTATCCATGTAGTTGGGCAGGGGTCGAGAGGCAAGATAGTGGTGTTAAGAGCTTTTAGTAAAGTATTGCAGTATTCCTCAGAGATCGAATGAAATAGTGTCCATTTCTTTGAAGCATTCTGTAATTGTGGTGATGGTGCTGAGTAGGGAGTTGAGTTTGAAGAGTTATGAGGGCAGTTAAGTTTGCTTTGTAGGTGTGTTGCTTATGTCTCAGGGGTTATTGGAAAATTAAAGGAGGAAAGGAATGCCATTTGATTGACAGCAAAGCACTAGAGAGACGCAGATAGGATACACAGATAGAAAAATAGAGAAGGACAGAATAACATGGTTAGGTAGGCTGAACACTGAGGAGGAGAGAGGGGAGGGGGGGGGAGGTGACATAGGATAGTGGGACCATTGTGACCATCATGGGGGTGTGGAGAGGTCAAAAGCCTGGGAGAAAAGATGGGTTTTAAGGAGAGCCTTGAAATGCGGGAACGAGGACGCCGTATGGCGCGGGTGAGGGAGAGAGTTCCACAGAGCAGGACTCAGGAAAAAGAATGTGGAATGACGGGTGAGTTCGAGATGAGCCTGGGACGGGGAGGGAAGAAAAAGACGATTGCTATGAGAAGAGCGGAGGAGACGGGGGACGGGTTGATGATAGATAAGATCAGAGAGATATTGAGGGGTACCAGTATGAAGAACTTTGTGGGTAGTGATGAGATATTTATGAACAAACCTGAATTTAATAGGAAGCCAGTGAAGAGAGAGAAGACAAGGAGTGATGTGGTCGAAAGGGGAAGAAAAAGTGCTCAAACGGGCAGCAGTGTTTTGGATAAGTTGAAGGCGGTGGAGCTGATAAGAGGGGAGGCCGGCAAAGATTGAGTTACAATAGTCCAAACGAGAAATCACCAGGGAGAGAATAAGAGTAGTGAGAGAATCGGCAGAAAGGTAGGGCTGGAGGGATCTGATACAACGAAGATGAAAGAGACAGCTACGAACAAGGGAAGAGATATGAGGGTGGAAGGACAGGGAGGAATCAAGGGTGACACAAGGTAGCGGAGAGAGGGGACAACAGGGATGGGGAGGGAGGACATTGTGGGGGCTAGAGTGGGGGGAGGAGTAGTGAAGGAGAACCAAATAGCCGAGGACTTAGAAGGATTAACGCAGAGAAAATTATCAGAGAACCAGGAGGCAATAAGGTCAAGACAAGCATTGAGAACAGAGAGATCCGGGGAAACTGAACTGGTGTGATGAACGAGAAGAATATCGTCGGCATAGAAATAGGAGGAAATACCGGACTGTTGAATGAGGAGGGCAAGTGGGGCAAGGAAGATAATGAAAAGTAAAGGGGCAAGGATAGAACCTTGTGGAACACCGCAGTGCAGAGGGAAAGGGGCAGAAGCGGCAGGACCTGAGTGAACGGAAAAGGTGCGGAGTGAGAGAAAAGACTGAAACCAGTGCAACACAGTGCCTCGGATACCAAAATCAGACAGGCGGGTGAGGAGGGTATGGTGATCAATGACATCAAAGGCGGCGGAAAGGTCCAAAGAGACAGCGATGGATAGGTCACCCCCGTCGTGAGAGCGATGAAGTTCACTGAGAAGGGCAAGAAGTACGGTTTCAGTGCTGTGCCCAGTCCTAAAGCCAGATTGACGGGGGTGAAGAGGGTGGTGTCGAGATGTGCTGAGAGCTGGGAGAAAACCACTTTTCCAGAACTAGTGTTGTCTAGGTTTGGAAGAAGTTGCTTTAGGGGAATGTCTTTGTTGAAATCTTTGAAGCGTCTTGAGTTGTTAGAGCAATTGTGTATTGGTTGGGTCGGGTTGATTGGTAGATTGAAGGTGATCATATGATGGTCGGACCAGCGTTTTGGCTTGGCTAAAGTGTTTGTGTATAGAGTAGTTACTCATCTGTAACAGGTGTTCTCCAGGAGCAGCAGGAATCAGTCCTCACATATGGGTGACGTCGGCGCCGACGGAGCCCTCGTGCGGAGCATTTCCCCAGCTTTCAAAGAAAGCCTTTGGGAATTGCAGCGCGCATGCGCGGTCCCCTTCCCGCCCAAGGGTGCCATCTTGCTCAGTCTGATGACATAGCTAAAAGACAGCAAAAAAATTAGCAAAAATAAATCATATGACTGCAACTCCAAGGGGAGGAGGGAGGGTTGTGAGGACTGATTCCTGCTGCTCCTGGAGAACACCTGTTACAGGTGAGTAACTACTCTTTCTCCAGGACCAAGCAGGAAGTCAGTCCTCACATATGGGACTCCCCAGCTTAAGGCTACCGGAGTCCCCAAGCGGAAAAATGAGCTCCCTCGAGCTCGTCAGCACAGAAGGAAGGAATCTTCTCTGAGAACGCCCCCGACCGGTAGCCCAACATCAGGGCCGGAGGGTAGGAGTTGCCTAAACCCCAAAGAGATTATGGAGTAGTACTGCCTGTCCGAAAGCACTGTCCCTGCGGGACTCCCTCTCAAGGCAGTAATGGGCCGCAAAAGTCTGGCTTGAAGACCAAGTAGCGGCCCAGCAGATGTCTGCCAACGGAACAGAGCGGAGATGAGCCACTGACGCAGCCTTCGCCCTGACACGATGAGCCGTGACTCGACCCTCCAACGAGAGGCCGGCTGCCCCATAAGCCCAGGTGATACAGTCAGCGACCTATATGGACAACGTACGCTTGGAGACAGGGAGCCCCAACTTATTGGGGTCAAAAGAAACGAAAAGCTGAACAGCCTTCCGATGCTCCTGCGTACGGTCAAGGTAGAAGGATAACGCCCTCCTACAGTCCAGGGTATGCAAGACCAGCTCAGCCCGGTTGGCATGCGGCCTGGGAAAGAAAGTCGGAAGAACCACCTCCTGATTGAGGTGAAAAGGTGAGACAACTTTAGGAAGAAACTTAGGGTGAGTCCGTAGGACTACCCTATTCCTGTAGAACCTAGTGTAAGGAGGATCAGACACTAGTGCCTGCAGTTCACTCACTCGCCTAGCAGAGGTGAGAGCTACCAGAAATAAAGTTTTCCAGGAGAGAAAACGGAGAGGGCAGGTAGCCATAGGTTCAAAAGGCGGACAAGTAAGCCGCTGTAAGACCACATTCAGATTCCACTTAGGGGCCGGTGGACGCAAAGGAGGCTTAAGCAGAAGAAGGCCTCTGAGGAAACGAGCCACCAAAGGGTGGTTGGAAAGAGGCCTGCCGTCCACTGGCGAGTGGTGTGCTGAGAGAGCACTAAGGTGAACTCGGACAGAGTTAGACTTAAGGCCCAGATTGGAGAGGTAGAGCAAATATTGCAACACTACCGCTACCAAGCATGAGAAGGGATTCTCACTGTGCTGAGCACACCATGCGGAGAATCTACGCCACTTAAGAGCGTAGGATTTCCTGGTGGATTGACGCCGAGAGGCCAAGACTACATCTTCCACCTCCCGAGGTAGTAGTAGGGGAGCTAGGACTACCCTTTCAGCAGCCAGGCCATCAGATGAAGGGACTGGAGGTTGGGGTGCAAGAGAGTCCCCTGACCCTGAGACAGGAGATCGTGTTGAAACCCCAGAGGAAGAGGTGTGTCCACCGCCAGTTGTAGCAGAAGCGGGAACCACGGTTGCCTCGGCCACCTGGGGGCTATGAGAATCAATGAAGCCCCATCCCTGAGGACTTTGAACAGCGTTCTGGACACTAGTGGTGTGGGAGGAAACGCATACAGTAGGCCTGTGGACCACGAGATCAGAAACGCATCCGCTGCTACTCTGAGAGGATGCGGTTGTCTGGAGCAAAATCTCGGGAGTTGCCGATTCAGAGGACTGGCGAAAAGGTCCATGGTGGGGAGCCCCCACTTGAGAAAGACCTGCTGAACCACCAATGGGTTCAATCTCCATTCGTGTGGTTGCAGGAGCCGGCTCAGTCTGTTTGCCAGGCAATTTTCCTGACCTGGGAGGTAGACAGCCTTGAGAAGGATTCCGTGATTGACAGCCCAAGAGCACAGTCGTTGTGCCTCCTGACAAAGAAGGAAGGAGCCTGTTCCTCCTTGTTTGTTCACATAGAACATGGCAACTTGATTGTCCGTCTGGACCAGTACAGACTGGTGAGAGGCGAGGTGGGAGAAGGCTCTCAGAGCTAGGCGTATCGCCCGTAGCTCCAGGAAGTTTATCTGTTGAGTAGCCTCCCAAGGGGTCCAGAGACCCTGAGTACATGTCCCTTGGCAATGTGCTCCCCAACCGAGAAGAGAGGCATCGGTTGTCAGCACCTGAGTATGCGGAGGGGATTGAAAAACCACTCCGAGCACCAGATTCGGAAGATGAATCCACCATTGCAGAGAGGAGACCAGGAGGTCAGAGATCCTCACTGAGTCCGCTAGGCCCCCTGTGGCTTGATGCCACTGAGTGCGAAGACTCCACTGAGCAGGTTGCATGTGCAGGCGGGCATTGGGGGTGACATGAACCGTGGAAGCCATATGGCCGAGTAGTCTCAGGAATTGCCTGGCAGAGACCAGGGAATTGCTGCGAAACTGGCTGGCCAGATCCATTAGCCTGTGGGCCCTGTCCAGAGGCAGAAAAGCCTTTGCTTGAAGAGTGTCTAGTCTGGCCCCTATGAACTCTAAGTTCTGGGACGGGAGCAAAGTGGACTTTGCGAAGTTTATGACAAACCCCAAGTGCTGAAGCAGAGCCACAGTGCGAAGGGTGCCCTGGTTGGCCTCTTGGGAAGACCTCACGCGCCACCTAGATAAGGTCTTAGATAGTGCTGGGGAGGAGTCTGCTGTCTTGGTACATGTTGGTACCAATGACATAGGAAAATGTGGTAGGGAGGTTCTGGAGGCTAAATTTAGGCTTTTAGGTAGGAAGTTGAAATCCAGAACTTCCAGGCTAGCGTTCTCCGAAATGCTTCCCATTCCACGCGCAGGACCCAAAAGGCAGGCAGAACTCCGAAGTCTCAATGCGTGGATGAGACAATGGTGCAAGGATGAGGGTTTTGGATTTGTTAGGAACTGGGGAACATTCTGGGGAAAGGAGGGGCTCTTCCGAAGGGATGGGCTTCACCTTAACCGGGATGGAACCAGGCTGCTGGCATTAACCTTTAAAAAGGAGATAGAGCAGCTTTTAAACTAGATAATAGGGGATAGCCGACAGTCACCCAAGAGCGCATGGTTCGGGAAAATGTATCCTTGAAGGATATTACCAAAAGCAGAGAGGTTCCAAAAAAGAGTAAAGCAGCCCAAATGCCCTCCAGTATGGATCAGACAGAGCTTGAAGATCCAAAATTACCAATGTCTACCAATAGGCAGATCAATATGAATAAAATATAGTCTCTAAAATGCTTGTATGCAAATGATAGAAGTCTAAAAAATAAGATGGGAGAGTTAGAATATATAGCACTAAATGAGAGGTTAGATATGATTGGAATATCAGAGGCTTGGTGGATGGAGGACAATCAGTGGGACACTGTGATACCTGGGTACAAACTATATCGTAATGATAGAGCTGATCAAATTGGTGGAGGGGTTGCGCTCTATGTTAGAGAGGGCATTAAGTCAGAAAGGATTAAAGTATTGCAGGAAACAAAAATTGCTGTAGAATCTTTTAGTTTAAATTGTACTTTTAGTTTAAATTTAAAACACAGAAGAGAGCTTTCTGGTTTTATTTGGAACCCAGCAGAGAGCTTGTAGTTTAATTTTTTTTTTTTAATTTTAATTTTTATTCAATTTTCAAATACATTCAGCCAACAAACTTGAATGATGGAAAAATGGTAACAGGAAAACAAAGAATGTTGAAAAATCCCATAAGAGGGATAACAAACAAAATAATTACTTTAATATACCAAAATTAGCCCACAATTAAATGGTTGAGAGAGAGGCCACAGGAAAATATATATCAAACATAGGAAATAAAAAAAAATCTGGCGGTGTAAGACTTATGCGTCAGCTGTACGAGACGATAAATCCCCAACTGATCCCTCCCTAGCCATCAAGAATTCCACTAGTTGACGGGGTTCAAAAAACATATATAATTTATCTTTATATGTGACACAACATCTAGAAGGGAATTTCAACAAAAATGTCCCACCAAGGGCAAGAACTCTGGACTTAAATCCCAGAAATTCTTTCCTCCTCAGCTGGGTACCTCTTGCCAAATCAGGAAAAATATGTACATATGAACCCAGAAACTGCTCACTGAAGTTCCGAAAATACAAACGAAGAATCAACACTTTATCTGTCTCAAGAGCCAATGTAATAAAGAGGGTAGTAGGGCAGTGACCACCTCCAGAGAGCTTTCCAGAAACCCCGTAAGATCCCGAGGAGCCCCCTGCTGAACATTATTACCTCCCTGAGAACCCCCACCCATAGATAGATACTGAACTCTAGTCAATGGAGGTAGATCATCTCTGGAGATTTTTAAAACCTCCATAAAATATCTACGGACCATCTCCTGAGGGGAAAGCACGGGAGACCTAGGAAAATTAACCAGTCTCAAACTGTTCTTCCGGACTTGGTTTTCCAGATACTCCAACCTCCTGGTAGTCACATTCCGATCTTTCACATGGGCGAGGTTTAACTCACGAAGCTGCTCAAGGTCACTACTTAGCTTTTCCATTTTCCCCTCCTGTTCCTTTTGAGCCTTCGAGACTACTAATAAATCATGCTTTAAAGTCTTAAATTCAATATTCATACAGGAAACAACAGTTTGTAAGGAGGCATTCATTGCTGAGATAGCATCCCATAGCACATCAAGTGTAACTTTCTCAGGTCTCACCAAAACGCCGGCACCAGCATTAATTGTCAGGGCCAAATTCTCCTGGGTAGGACCAGCAATCCTCCTCCACTCTGCTTCGGATGTTCCCCCGACTTCCAGGGACCCAGTCGGAGCAAGTTCATCAACTGCAGGTCCCTCCTCCGCACCTAGCTTCAGCGTGCTAGTCTTCATGCCGACTGGCGCTCCACTGCAACTGGCAAAATCGCTTCTGGGGCACGGCAGGGGGGCCCGTTGCTCCGGGGACAAGAAAACCCCGGACGTGCTCAGGTCCACAGATCCCTGCGGGCCTGCCGAAGATGCTGCTCGATCTCACGAAGCGGAGAACCCACACATCTGGAGAGTTTTTTGCGCCGTATTAGAAGAACAAGCCTCACCGGAGGGCAGGCAAGCCTGCTTCCGTTTCCTCCTGCCCATGTCGGCTTCTGGGGAAATGCCAACGGATCCAAAACTCCTCAGGAATCAGACCTCCGACCGGGAGATAAACACCGCCGCCATCTTGCCCTCAAGTTGTAGTTTAAATTTAATAGTCACTCAGGACCTAGCATCAGCAAAGTACTTTTAGTTTAAATTTAAAACACAGAAGAGAGCTTTCTGGTTAAATTTAGAACCCAGCAGAGTACTTGTAGTTTAAATTTCATAATAAGTTAGAGCCTAGCAGCAGCAAAGAGCTATAATTAAAAATTTAAAATCAAAGAAGAATATAGCTTACTTCAGCAGCACAGGACAGGGTACTGTGTAGCAGCCCTCTTTTAATAAGTGTTATTTCCCTCCCTCCCTCCCCACACCCACCCACCCCTGGGATAATCATAGCTTTATAGGTACTTACACATCTTAAAAGACAGGGGGTGCTCTCAGGTGAAGCTCGTTATCAAAATCAGTCATACACTAAGGACCTGAGATTAATTAAGCTTCAGGTGAACAAGGTATATTAAACGTATTAGGTACAGTTTTATTAGTATAAATATCCATAGCAACCCTTAGGAAGTAAAGAACTTAAAGATCTAAACAAAAACTTGAAACTAAGATGCAGACAGCAGTCCAGCAGCGAGATGGGGGCTTTCCAGTCTTTTGCATTGAGTGTCACATGTATGATTTTCTCCCAGTTGGTGAGAGGTCTTACGTATGCACTAGGTGCAAGGAGCTCTTTGCTCTCAGGGAACGACTCCGTTCTCTAGAGGCTAGAATAGCAGACTTGGAAAACATAAGAAAGACAGAGAGGTACATAGACGAGACCTACAGGGATATAGTCCTGAAGTCCCACCTCCAGTCTGGCAGCATCCCTGTTGCCATGGAGGAGAGAGGTCACGTGACAGGAGAGCATCACCCTGGTGTGGCAGGAAGTGATCCTGTAACTAGGACCTGTCCTCCAGGTGATGTAAAACCCTCTCGCAGCGAGGAAGTTTCTCCAGGGCCATGTGCCCATGAGGGAAGGGTTAGGACAGCCGTTATAGTTGGTGATTCGATCATTAGGCAAGTAGATAGCTGAGTGGCTGGTGGACATAAGGATCGCCAGGTAACATGCCTGCCTGGTGCGAAGATAGCGGACCTCACGCGCCACCTAGATAAGGTCTTAGATAGTGCTGGGGAGGAGTCTGCTTTCTTGGTACACGTCGGTACCAATGACATAGGAAAATGTGGTAGGGAGGTTCTGGAGGCTAAATTTAGGCTTTTAGGTAGGAAGTTGAAATCCAGAACTTCCAGGGTAGCGTTCTTCAAAATGCTTCCCGTTCCACGTGCAGGACCCAAAAGGCAGGCAGAGCTCCAGAGTCTCAATGCGTGGATGAGACAATGGTGCAAGGATGAGGGTTTTGGATTTGTTAGGAACTGGGGAACATTCTGGGGAAAGGAGGGGCTCTTCCGAAGGGATGGGCTTCACCTTAACCGGGATGGAACCAGGCTGCTGGCATTAACCTTTAAAAAGGAGATAGAGCAGCTTTTAAACTAGATAATAGGGGAAAGCAGACAGTCGCCCAAGAGCGGATGGTTCGGAAGAATGTATCCTTGAAGGATACTACCAAAAGCAGAGAGGTTCCAAAAAAGAGTAAAGTAGCCCAAATGCCCTCGAGTATGGAGCAGACAGAGCTTAAAGATCCCAAATTACCCATGTCTACCAACAGCCAAACTAATATGAATAAAATATAGTCTCTAAAATGCTTGTATGCAAATGCTAGAAGTCTAAAAAATAAGATGGGAGAGTTATAATATATAGCACTAAATGAGAGGTTAGATATTAGGAGGACAACCAGTGGGACACTGTGATACCTGGATACAAACTATATCGTAATGATAGAGTTGATCAAATTTGTGGAGGGGTTGCGCTCTATGTTAGAGAGGGCATTGAGTCAGAAAGGATTAAAGTTTTGCAGGAAACAAAATTTGCTGTAGAATCTCTATGGATTGAAATTCCGTGTAAAAAGGGGAAGGTGATGGCAGTGGGGGTGTACTATCGACCGCCTGGCCAGAATGAACAAATGGATGATGAAATGCTCAAAGAAATCAAGGAAGCTAACAAAAGTTACAGCGCAGTAATAATAATGGGTGATTTCAATCATCCAGTATCGACTGGGTCAGTGTCACGGCAGGACATGCTAGGAAGATAAAATTCCTAGATGAAATAAATCACTGCTTCTTGGAGCAGCTGGTTCATGAACCGACCAGAGGGGAAGCCATATTAGACCTAGTCCTTAGTGGAACACCAGATCTTGTGCAAGAGATAAGGGTGTTGGGGCCACTTGGCAATAGTGATCATAGCATGATCGTGTTTGATTTAATTAGTAGAGGAGGGATAGTAAGGAAATCCACAGTACTACCTTTTAACTTTCAAAAGGGAGACTATGATTAAATGAGGAAAATAGTTAAGAAACAACTAAAAGGAGCAGTTGCAAAGGTTAAAGACTTACATCAAGCTTGGGTGTTGTTGAAAACTACTATCTTGGAAGCCCAGACCAGCTGTATTCCATGCTTTAAGAAAAGTGGAAGGAAGTCCAAAAAACTGCCAGCATGGTTTAAAGGTGAGGTCAGAGAGACTGTTGTTGCCAAAAAAGCATCTTTCAGGAAATGGAAAAAGAGCCAAACGACGAAACCTGGAAACAGCACAAGCACTGGCAAGTCAAATGCAAGGCATTGATAAGGCAGGCAAAGGGAGAATTTGAGAAGAAGCTTGCTGCGGAAGCAAAAATGCAAAATAAAGACTTTTTCAAGTACATTCGTAGCAAAAAACCTGTGAGAGAGTCAGTTGGTCCATTAGATGGTAGAGGGGTTAAAGGGGCACTAAGAGGCGACAAGGCGATAGAGGAGAGACTGAATGAATTCTTTGCTTTGGTCTTTACTGAGGAAGATGTAGGGATGTTACCCATGACTGAAGTGGTATTTAAAGGTACGGAAGAATTGAAGGAAATATCATAGTAACATAGTAAGTGACAGCAGATAAAGACCAGCATGGTCCATCTAGTCTGCCCAGCAAGATGTATTACAACTATTAGATAAACTGAAGTGTAGCAAATCACCTGGGCCGGATGGTATACATCCAAGGGTGTTAAAAGAACTGAAATATGAGATTGCAGACCTGCTATTAGTAAGCTGTGAATTTTCATTAAAATCATCTGTAATACCTGAAGCCTGTAATACCTGAAGATTGGAGGATCGCCAGTGTAACAGTAGACCAAAGCGGAAGCTAAGGACCACGGCCAAACACAGAGGAGTGGTTAAAAAATTCTTTATTAGCAGGTCTGCTAATAAAGATTTTTTTAACCACTCCTCTGTGTTTGGCCGTGGTCTTTAGCTTCCGCTTTGGTCTACTGTTCCTCCTGCGGAAGACTATCTTCTTTTTCCTTTTACCGTGTGGATCGCCAGTGTAACGCCAGTTTTTAAAAAGGGTTCCAGGGATGTTTCGGGAAATTACAGACCGGTGAGCCTGACGTCAGTACCAGGAAAATGGTAGAAACCATCATAAAGAACAAAATTACTCAGCATGTAGATAGTCATGGCCTAATGGGAGACAGCCAACATGGCTTTAGTCAAGGAAGATCTTGTCTTACTAATCTGTTATGTTCTTTTTGAAGGTGTGAATAAATAGGTGGACAAAGGTGAGTCGGTTGATATAGTGTATCTGGACTTTCAGAAAGCCTTTGACAAGGTACCTCATCAGAGACTTTTGGCAAAAATAAAGAGTCATGGGATAGAAGGCAGTGTACTATTTTGGATCAGGAACTGGTTAAAAGATAGAAATCAGAGGGTAGGGCTAAACGGCCAATTTTCCCAATGGAGAAAGGTGAATAGTGGTGTACCCCAGGGATCTGTGCTGGGTCCGCTGCTTTTTGACATATTCATAAATGACCTGGAAAAGGGAATAACGAGTGAGGTTATCAAATTTGCAGATGACACAAAACTATTTAAAGTTGTTAAAACCCAAGAGGACTGTGGAAAATTGCAAGATGATCTTGATAAATTGGAAGACTTGGCATCAAAATGGCAGATGAAATTTAATGTGGAGAAGTGCAAATTATGCAGCTAGGGAAGAACAACTCAAACTATGGTTACACGATGCAAGGTTCCACATTAGGAACCACCACCCAGGAAAAAGATTTAGTTGTCATTGTGGATAACATGCTAAAACCCTTGGCCCAGTGTGCAGCGGCGGCCAAGAGAGCAAATAGAATGCTAGGTATCATAAGGAAAGGAATGGAAAATAAAACAAAAGTTATTATAATGCCTCTATATCGTTCCATGTTGAGATTGCAACTTGAATATTGTGTGCAATTCTGGTCGCCATATCTTAAAAAGGATATAGCGTTATTAAAAAAGGTTCAGAGAAGAGCCACCAAAATGGTAAAGGGGATGGAAGGATACTCCTATGAAGAAAGGCTAAAAAGGTTAGGGCTCTTTAACCTGGAAAAGAGACGGCTGAGGGGAGATATGATAGAAGTCTATAAATTAATGAACGGAATGGAACGGGTAAACGTAGATCGATTGTTCACGTTATCAGAATATAGAAAGACTAGGGGACATACAATGAAGCTACAGGGTAAACTATTTAAGACTAATAAAAGAAAATATTTTTTCACTCAACGTGTAATCAAGTCTGGAATTTGTTCCCGGAAGATGTAGTAAAGGCTGTTAGTGTAGCTGGGTTTAAAAAAGGTTTGGACAAGTTCCTGGAGGAAAGGTCCATAAACCATTATTAAGAAGAGACCCAGGATATCAATGCTTGACCCAGTACAAGCATTGTGGAACCTGTGTCTTTTGGGGAAACTGCTAGGTACGTATGACCTAAATTGGCCACTGTTGGAAACAGGATACTTGGCTTGATGGACCTTGGTCTGACCCAGTATGGCATATCTTATGTTCTAAGGCTGCGTGTTCTACTCCACAGGCATGGCATTGACATGCCCTGGCATGGTGGTGGCAACAGGACGGCCCAACCTCCAAGAAACATGTAAGTTTGCTCAGGGGGCCAGTGTCTGGGAGAGGCAAACAGCTGGGCATGCATACTGAGCAGTGAACCTTACAGCTGGGAGTGGGGGGAATAGTTGTATGGTTATCTCTGGGTGCCACCACCTTGCACCTACTCTGTGCGGCTAGCATCTGTAGCTGTACTATATGCATGATAGCATTATATTGGTATGGGAGGGACAAGAGCAGCCGGCCATCTGTGGGAATGTGGTAACACTGTACAGGTGGGATAGTGATGTAGCCACATCCCATATATTTTCTTTCCCCACCGCCCAGCAGTGCCCGTGTGACCTATGTTGCCTACACTCCTGTGCACATGTGGCCCCTAGCTTCCGTTGATCGCTACTTTCCTCACATAGAATGTGAAAGTGGCATCGACTTTCCTTGCCTTGCCAAGTCTCACAAGAGTAATGCACAGGGGTTGGAAGGTTCACTATCCTCACGGTACTGTTGTCAGCAATATATGACTAGCTAGCTGGATGTTCCTCACTAACCTGCAGTGATTGTGCTGTCACTGATGGACTTCAGGCTTCTATGGACAAGGGTGAACCGTCTGCAGAGAGGAGCAGCCCCGAGCCATGTCTTCGCGCTTCAGAGTACTGGAGCTGCAGGAAGCCTGCATCAAGCACCAGTAGTGCATGTGACCCACATTTTGATGAGGCACCACAGGATGCACCTGGGGAAAGCCACCAGCAGATCTTCCACAAACATCAGCTGATCTGCTGTGAGTAGCGCCTTCTTCAACAAAACGAGGAATATCTGGTGATGGAAAGGGAGCTAATCGTGATCCTGTGTGACATCCTGCAAGTGGTGTAGGAAAGAAATGAGACAGCAGATCGGAGCCTGTAGTGGCGGAATTAAATAAGTGAGTCCTTGGACACCTTCCTGTTGCATGTAGGCCTTCTCGTCTCCCAACTACCCCAACCATGGGAGACCACTCATAAGAACATAAGATATGCTATACTGGGTCATATCAAGGTCCATCAAGCCCAGTATCCTGCTTCAAACAGTGGCCAATCCAGATCACAAGTACCTAGCAGACTCTCAAAAGCTTGCAATGTGCCTCCTGCACCTGCCTGTTCCACCTTGGCCTTCACACCCACCTGTATTTATGGTGGAGGTACAAGCACTCGGCAATGCGAGACCCATGAGCCTGCAATCACCAGAATACTGGGAGCACCACCACGGGACAGGAGCTCCTTCCTATAATTCCCCAACTTTCATGTTTACAAGGGACAGTGTAGAGACCTGATGGAGGAGGAGTGAGACAGCTCGTTGGTGTCTACTGACAACGATGAAGAGGCCTCTTCCATCTCTGCAGTCTGTACCCATTCCTCAAGGACAAGGTGGGAAGGGCTGTGGAGTGAGGGGAAGGTGCAAGGGCTGGGGGAGGCATCGGGCAATGTAGGTATGTCTTAGGTTGCATGGAGGGGTGCTGCATGGGCTGAGTGCAGGTATGTGTAGTGGCAGCTGCAAAGTATAAAGGCAGGGGTATCATTAATTTGTACTGTGGTATGAGAGGGTGTCCAAAGGGTGTGACCTTCCCACTGGACTGGTTGCTAGTGGGGCCATGTTCAAATCCCACTAGAGGACAGCAACCTTGTGCCGGAAGGACTGGGGTTTCTAGTCCCACAGGTGCTCCTTGTGGTTTTGGGCAAGCCACTTAACCCTCCATAGCCCATGTTCCCTTTAAAATAGTTATCTCCAAGTTATAACGGAGGAGTGGAAGGAAAGTGTGGAGTGGAGGAGTAGCCTAGTGGTTAGAACACTGGCTTGGTAACCAAGCAACCAGGGTTCAATTCCCACTAGCACTCCTTGTGGCCTTGGGCAAGTCACTTAACCCTCCATTGCCTTGGAAGAAAGGCCTGGCAATCTACTTCCAGTGACACTGCCAAGAAAACCCAGGAACTTCTGGGTCGCCAGGAGTCAGGACTGACTCAAAGGCACACATTGCATTTTGCAAGTTATAATGCCCTGTTCAATGTAATTTCAGTTTGTTCAATGTAAACCGCACTGATGCAGAATAGCGCGGTATATAAGAGAATGTAAATAAATAAATAAAATAAAATGCCCCCATCTTCTGTGACATGTCGCCTGCAGTTTGCCCTCCATTCCTAATGTGGGGACATTGCACCTTGAAACCTGTCATCCATGCAATATGCTCCTATCTGTTCCAGAAGTCATCCTTGTATCACTGCTAGGGCTGGGGGTGTGATTTGTATTCTGGGCCTTCTAAATTTGGCCTGCTGTTGCATAAACCCACCCCTAGCCATTTGCAGCAGCAGCATCCGTTTTGTTGTTAACATTTTGTGCTCTATGCGGTCACCCCCCTTTGGCTTTGTTGTCCTAAATTTTGGCGGAAAATATGGGTACATGGGTGAGGTTGTCACATACCGAGGAGCCAGTCACCCATGATTTTCTCACTGCTGAAGTGCTCATGAATGCCTGATTACATCAGAATGTATGCATTGTGGCATGACCCTGGAAATGGAGAAACATCTGTTATTTCACCCTCAGCATTACATTTCATCAGCATGTTCATCGAATGGTATGACTTCCTATTCCTGTATGTGGCTTCCTGTGCCCATGGGGGTGCAGGCCACATGTGTGCAGTCTATTATACCCAGCATTGTAGGAAAGTCTGCTACCTGATGGAAGTCTGTTGGCTGTGCTGAACCATGCTAGGAAAGCTAATGTACTGCACCATCCTGAGGAGGAATACAGCGAGGAACTGTGTGAGACACAGCGACATGGATGACTGGCTGATGCCTGCCATGGCAGCCAGCACTGTCTGGAAGCTGCCAATCACCAGGAACACAAGGGCTGTCATGACCTTGATGTGCACAGGGATGGGATAACTTCTCTATGTGTTCGCACTGAGGTCTTGCTCTATCTCTTGACACAGCTGGTACATGGCAGCTTTGTTAAATTGGAAACACATCAGGAACTGTTCATCAGTGAACAGCATGTATTAAGCCCTTGGTCTGTATACCCTCCGTAGGGGTGCCCTCTGCATGCTCTCCTGAACTCCCTGTCCAGCGCCTCATCAGTGACTGCTGTGAACCAACTGTTTACCCGCTTCACTGCTGCTAGCATCCACCACCACCTGTGTGGATCATCATCGGGAACCCCTCTCAACTACCACTAGCACTCGTGTGCTACCACCACCGACATGCTGTGCTGTGTGAAACACAGACACAGACATATATAGACACTGTATTACTAATTAAAGATTTATATGGATTTTTGGATCAGCAAAGGATATTGTACTTTATCTGAGCCGACTTGCTCCAGAGATGAGAGATCTTTACACATCTAGCCTGGGGAGTGTTAAGAGGCCAGAGAGGGAGACAGAATTCTTCCCTTGGCCTTTGAACAATTCTCTTGGCCAATATAGAAACATTTGCCTAGCCAATGTAGACAGGATAAGAATTCATCAATTATAATGTAAAAGCTTTGAGATGCTTCTAAAACCATGGGGGGTGTCTCCCTTGACAGAGACCCATTAATGATAACAAAAGAACACTTCATCTAGCCTTGGAATGTAGGCCATGGAGGATGTGTCCTTTGAGCATTCTCAGATGTCTGACCATGTCTGATTGTGTAAGTTTGAGCTTCTAACACCAAGGGGGGTAATCAGAAGCCTGCCCGGAAACCGAAGCAAAAAAGGTGGATGGGGTGGAGAGAAGCTCATGGGTGAGAGCTGGCTGCAACACATTTGTGCCTATATAAGTACAGAGAATATCCAGAACAGACAGAGCGTAGATCTGCTTGGCCAAGCATGAAGGATCCTAGACTGTCATCAGTTCCTCTCGCTGAGCGCTCCCAGCTGATGTGTAAAGGGCTTATGACAAGTTTGGTGAAGTATATTCTTTGTAAATAGCTGCATTCTCTCATAATTCTTTCAGTGCTGTAATTAAGTGCATTAGTTGCATTCTAGTTATCTTTTCTAACTAACTAAGAGAATTACTTGTCTTTCTGACTCCTTACTTTGTTTGTAAATAAACTGTACGTCTTCATTACAAGGCGTTAGCTGTAATTAAGTGCATTAGTTGCATTCTAGTTATCTTTTCTAACTAACTAAGAGAATTTCTTGTCTTTCTGACTCCTTACTTTGTTTGTAAATAAACTGCACATCTTCATTACAAGGTGTTAGCCTTTGTTGAAGTAAGACAATTGGTACCAGAAGTGGGGTGCGACAAAAAGAAAGGCTAAAACTTAGGGAGAAGAAGATTGCTTTTGTTGTCTGCATATTGTAAGATGCATCAGACAAATTCTAGCAAATTAGATTTGATTGCATGGACAGATAAAATAGACATTTATCAGCAAGTTGCTGAGAGGGTGGCTCAGTATAAATACCGTAGGAGACGGGGAAAAAGAAAGAAAAAGAAAATGCACGTCTATTGCTAACCAATTTATAGGAGGAAAGTGCTGAGTACTCCCCAAAATCCTGGAGGAGTTAATCTAGAAGATACTGTGGAGGATTTTAATCAACAAGAGATTAATGATAGATCATGGTGATAAGAAATTCTGTTTGATTAGTTCTGACCCACTGATACAAGATCAGGTATAATGCACTTGTAAGCTTTGATTTGTTCTGTATGATTAGTTCTGACCCACTAATACAAGATCAGTTTTGTTTAGGAAAATATGTAACCTTGTGCTGCAAAGATGTTTAATTCAGTGCTTTGAACAAAATGCCTATCCTGTACAGTTAGTATTAATTGTTATGGAAAATCCTTATAAGATTATGAAGAAGTGAAGACCTTTTTTTTAAGGTCCCTGGTTAAGAGAAACTCTGATCAGATAAGCTGTTAGGTATAAAGCACTTGTAAGCTTTGATTTGTTCTGTATTCAAATGTTTGTAGTAAAAAACTGTTTTTCTTTCATTACTGGCTACTCCAGTAGATTTTATAGTCCCTGAATGCTGAAGTGACTAGATCAAACAAACGAGGCATGAAACTGTTTTTTTTTTGCCTCCAAAGTGGAGGTTGAGAATCCTGACAGGACGGTGGGGCATTGAATCCTGAGTAAGTGAGAGGGTAATCTTTATCATTAATATGTTATGCATCTATTCTTTGTCTTTGACTGTATATGCTACCAAACAAACTTAAAAGTTAAAGGAGGATTTTTTTTTAAACTGTGGCAAGCACCCCAGGGGGCATAGTTAAACATAAACAGCTATAACTATAGGTTAATTGTTTAGCCACATTTGCATAAAGGACACAAGACAATGGTTCGTTCTACTGGCTGTGTTGAAGATAACATGTTAATTTAAATGTAACCATGAAAAGTAACACCTTTTAGAAGTTTCACCTCACTTGAGCCTGAACTGTGAGGTTCAAGATAATTACTTTAAGCTTTGTGCTAACGACTGAGGGACACCTGTTTTCCTGTATTTATCTAGAGAAAAAGTGTACTTTGTTCTAAAAGTTTATATTTCATTTTCAGTACAGTTCCTGAGAAAATAGATATAAAACAGATATATGTTGCAGCATTGTGAGATATTAAGTTGGTAGTTTATACACTTGCACTTATGACACTTGTGGTAATAGTACATTACGCAGAGGTCCAGTACACACACAGCAATTAAAATATTAATAAGTTTGATGAAATTTTAGACAGAGGCTGATATGAAATTGCTCTGTTCTCAAGCTATATAGAACAAATATAGATTAAAGATGGAACTGAGTTCCCAGAAAATGAGAACTTGAGTTGATTGGATAAAACCAAATCTTGCTTGTCAGCAATGATCCAGGAGAGGTTTGAGAAAAAGAATGAGAGAGAGAGAGGCAGAAAGGTGAGGCCACAGCCTAGGCTAAATGTGCTGCTTCCAGTGTGATGATCTGGGCTACCAAGCTCTAAGACTCCTTGAGGACCCACAAGGCCTGAAGAACAGGAACCTTGCATATTTATGCCTCTGAAGAGACATAAATAGGCAGGGGGAGCATAGGCTGAGAAGAACCCGAGGATAGTCATGAATGCCTTGCAATCCAAGAAGGACCTGAAGATGAGGCCTAGCCACCAATGCCTTGTACCCTCTCGGATCTCTCACCTCAAAAGGATCTCTTTTTGACACCATAATTAATGAGTAGCTTATACAAATCCTTGTGAACACTGCAATTTTAAAATCAGTCTAACAGCACTCTCACTGAGGACAGGGTATACGATAGATTCTAGTTATACGTGAGAGATGAGCCATATTTCTTTCTATTGGGGTTGATGTTATAGAATGCTGCAAAATAATAGTTTTATATTGTAAGGATTTTACCCAGATTGTTCCTATTTTAGAATGAGTATATGTCTACTTAGCACTGGACCAATTAAGTTGATGGGAAAGGGACACTGTTTACTCATACTGTTATCTTATTGAGAATAATCTAAATTTAAGTTATTAACAATTGTTTGATATTCTTAGCAGCCTTGCCAAATAAGGATACATTAGTGTGGTATAAAAGAAACAGGAAAAGGACCTATGTAAGTAGTTGGTGGAATGATGCAGGTGATGAAAAAGTGTTGTGTTATGAGGGATGAAGTGGAATATTAAAGGGGAAACTGTGATAGACAAGAAACTGATGAAGGTAATTTGAAGTGATGTATCTGCCTAATGAATATGTAAACAAAAAAAATTATGAGCACTTTATTCAACTATGCCGTCTCCAGAAGCTTCAATTCAGGAAGTCATACTCAACAATTGGAAGAAATAGATATTTGGAGACAGGCTAGGTGCACCTTGCACCCTGATGAGCTTTGGAAAACCCACACTGGCCATGTGGTACTTCTGGATGCTTTGTGCCTCACTTTTCCTCTGTATGTCCTGGCCAGGCATGCAGAGGCAAAGGGGGATGATTTGATGACAAATTCTCACACAATTGGGTATAATTCTAAAACTTGTCAAAATTGCAGAACACGTATGTGCAGCTTGTCTGATCTGAAACATGTAAAGGTCATTCAAGGGCAAAATGGAATATTTCCTACAAGCAAAATGAATTTCCAGTGATAGAGAGACAAGGAGTTAATCAAACTGCGAGATAAGATTGACACCATACGAGATAGTTACTAGTAGATCACTGAAAGTTTATAAAAACAATATTTATTATTTGTAGGATATGATCTTAGTAAATATAGATGAAATTAAGTTTATCTTATTGTGAAGTCTAATCTAGAATTTTTAGTCTTTTCATTTAATATTGGCGCCGCTCTTCTGAATGAGGCCTGGAGCCATGTCACCAATTGCAAGCCGGAGAGTCCAGCGGAGGGAATTGGCCAGAGTCCAGATGGAGCCGACCATCCCGAGAAATCCGAACTACACACCGCAGCAACGTGTGAGGAAGTCCCTATCTGCTTCAATGTGTCGCAATGAAAGAAAGGCCAAGATGTCCACCTACGAGAATGAGAGGATCAACTGTTGAGAGAGGCCAAGTTTAAACTTCAGAGAAAGGTGAAAATGACGCTACGGAGTCCTGAAAAACTGCTGAGAAGCAGGCCAAATTATTTGAAAATAGGAAAAGGACTATTGGACTTTTGTGAATGATTTTTTTTTTCTTATGTATTGTTATTGTTTCCTTGGAAAGTAACTGTAATTTTAGTATCTCAGATTTTTTCTGCTGAACATCATGTGCCCAATTGCTTATGTCACCTGTTCCCCAGATTTTAGTTATTAGAGTCTATGGGGCAGATGTACAGTGGGAAAAAGTTCTGAATGTGCAGGTGAAATGAGTACCCCACTGCATGGGGAACTGATAAAGATAGCTGAGACCTACAAGCCATTTGGCTTTGACAATTATAATGCTGGGGGGGGGGGGGGGGGATGGAAAATATCACCTAAATTACACTGAGGCTTGTCCCCTCAAGCGTTTGCCTTAATGCTATCCACTATGTTTAAGCCCATGTTGTTATTATTGTATTTCTAAATGAATTACAAATGCGATTCAGCCATTGCTTATGTACAATATCCTTGTTGATCCAAGGGTGGAATGTATTACTAATTAAAGATTTATATGGATTTTTGGATCAGCAAAGGATATTGTACTTTATCTGAGCCGACTTGCTCCAGAGATGAGAGATCTTTACACATCTAGCCTGGGGAGTGTTAAGAGGCCAGAGAGGGAGACAGAATTCTTCCCTTGGCCTTTGAACAATTCTCTTGGCCAATATAGAAACATTTGCCTAGCCAATGTAGACAGGATAAGAATTCATCAATTATAATGTAAAAGCTTTGAGATGCTTCTAAAACCATGGGGGGTGTCTCCCTTGACAGAGACCCATTAATGATAACAAAAGAACACTTCATCTAGCCTTGGAATGTAGGCCATGGAGGATGTGTCCTTTGAGCATTCTCAGATGTCTGACCATGTCTGATTGTGTAAGTTTGAGCTTCTAACACCAAGGGGGGTAATCAGAAGCCTGCCCGGAAACCGAAGCAAAAAAGGTGGATGGGGTGGAGAGAAGCTCATGGGTGAGAGCTGGCTGCAACACATTTGTGCCTATATAAGTACAGAGAATATCCAGAACAGACAGAGCGTAGATCTGCTTGGCCAAGCATGAAGGATCCTAGACTGTCATCAGTTCCTCTCGCTGAGCGCTCCCAGCTGATGTGTAAAGGGCTTATGACAAGTTTGGTGAAGTATATTCTTTGTAAATAGCTGCATTCTCTCATAATTCTTTCAGTGCTGTAATTAAGTGCATTAGTTGCATTCTAGTTATCTTTTCTAACTAACTAAGAGAATTACTTGTCTTTCTGACTCCTTACTTTGTTTGTAAATAAACTGTACGTCTTCATTACAAGGCGTTAGCTGTAATTAAGTGCATTAGTTGCATTCTAGTTATCTTTTCTAACTAACTAAGAGAATTTCTTGTCTTTCTGACTCCTTACTTTGTTTGTAAATAAACTGCACGTCTTCATTACAAGGTGTTAGCCTTTGTTGAAGTAAGACAGACACTCACTCACAAACCTGTCATTGAGACCTGTATCCATGCTGACATTCACACATTCTCCTCATCTTCTTCATTCCTGCACACAGAGATACACATGCATTACCATTTTGACTACTGAATAACAGTCAAGGATTAGTTGGAGGGACACAGGGAGCGGGAAGTCCAGAGGCATCAGTGGCGAATGTGGATTAGTTGGGGGGACATGGAGTGGGAGGTCCAGGGGCATCAGTGGCAGGTGTGGATCAGTGGGAGGCCTGAGGCTGGGAAGGGGGTTGGAGGATCATGGTGTGCCTATTGGCGATGGGTCAGCAGGGATGTACATACCGGGAGCAGGTTTGGGACACAGGGGGTCCCATAACACATAATGCAGCTGACAGGGACAACAAGCAGACTCCTCTCTCTCTTCTTCTCCTCTATCTCCTTAATGTTCTTTCTAGCACAATCACTTTGGCACTCAGCATGCATAGCAAAGTCCCCTACCTGTTCATGTTTTCTGGCAGGTCAAGGTCAGGACATCTGGCTGCCATGCCTGGCATGTCCAGGATACTATACAAAATACGCTTTGGATGTCTGCATCCTTACTTTACCCTGACCGTGCCCTGGACCAGCCATAATCATGACCATTTTGGGACACCTGCACTTGGACATTCTGTCCACGGGGACGCTCAGATCTGCCCAATTCTGTAATCACACTTTATGCATCTCTGCTATTTGCACAGCGACATCATTCATTTCGGATGTCCAACCATGTCCAACTCTTGTAAAATTACCCCTTAATGACTTCCGACATTTCTTTATCCATACCAACTCTGCTGCTTCATCAGCATATCCCCTAAACTGAGGGGCTGCACAGGGGTCTACATTAGCACCCATTCTATGTAATGCATTCCTCAAGTCTTCTAACTAGTCATGTACAATCATACGGCATCAGTAGATTCTACTTTACTGATGGCATACAATTAGTAGCTTCTATTAATACTTTCAAGCTTGATCATACTCCCCTGTAGAACTGTTTGGCTGCAGTTGTTCCTTGGCTTAAAAAAAAAAACCTGAAGTTACACTATATTGGCTGTCAGCATTCACACTTGCCCTCACCATTTTTGGACAATTGCTCTCTGAACTGAGTCTTTAAGATCTTAGGTTGTCATCTTGATTCATAGCTAATGTTTGACAAACATTTCTCAGCTGTAATGAAAGCCTGCTTTTATTCACTGAGGAGTATTAAATCAATCAGACCTTTCCTGAGTAAAGATGTGCTAACAATTTTGATTCATACTCTTGTCATCTGTAAGTTGTATTATTGTAATTGGTTTGGACAAATTCCTGGAGGAAAGGTCCATAAACCATTATTAAAGAGGACCTAGGAAAACCACTGCTTGCCCCGGGACAAACATTGTCGAACCTGTGTGTCTTTTTGGGAACCTGGATTTGCCTCTGTTGGAAACAGGATACTGGACTTGATAGACCTTGATTTGACCAGTATGACATTTCTTATGTTCTTATGTACTATATAATGGGTTAACGTACACCAACATGAAAAGCCTCCAAATTGTACAGAATACGGTGGTTAAGCTCATTGCATATGCTAGACATTTTGACCATGTGACTCCTTTACTCATAACCTGTTTGATTACTAAGGAAATGAGACTGCTCTTACCCACTCCCTCCACTTGTTTTTCCTTCCCTCCCTATTATTGTAACCAGTCAGTACTAGAGGAGATCAAACCCAAGCTTTCCTTAGAAGCTCAGATGACAAGACTTCAACTTTCATATTTTGGACACATCATGCGAAGAGAGAGATCATTGGAGAAAGACATAATCTGATAACATAGAACCTACAGCGAATTGAGCACCAGCAAGTAAATTGTTTGAAATGTAAATAGTTTCCCCCAGTTTACCTCCATCTTAAAGCCCTGTTATATGTAAACGTAGGCCAGACTTGACTGACCAAGTGTTATATTGTTTTAATGTAAACCGCACTGATAACAAAGAGCGCGGTATATAAGAACTGGTTTTCTTTTTTAGTAATAATTTCTATGATTTTGATCCGAATTGTTCTCTCATGACGTGGACTTTGTCACTTATTTGTTTCCTTGATTTGCTTGTAATAGCTTTTGTATAAATACTTTGTTTGACTGACCTGTTTTACTTATTTGATGATGTAATGTTGATTAAACTCAATAAAAAAAAATAAAAATAAAAAAAAAATAAATAAATAAATAAATAATGTTTGGCAAGGTAGAAGGTCACCATGAAAGAGGAAGGCCGGCAATGAGATGGATCGATAACAATAACAGCAGCTGTGGATACCACTCTATCAACAATGAGCTGCTTGGCTGAAGACTGAACAAAGTTTAGGTCAACTATCCAGAGAGTCGCCAGGAATCGATACTGACTCAATGGCACTTACCAACAACAACCCTCTCCATTCCCTTTTACCTTTTTAGCCTCTTCCTCAATATCATTTTTTTTCTTTTATGTGTATAAATTTGGAAATTTTACTGTAAACCACCCTAATATGTCATTATAAGGCGGTATATAAAATCTGAAGTAAACTATAAACTATCACTAAACATTAATTATCCATTGTTTATAGGTCAAGTTTAAGATTCTGTTTTTTGGTCTTTAAAACCACGTGCACTGGCCTACCATTTTACCTGTCAGACCTGTAGGGCTGGTACCTGGGCCTGTTCTGAACCAAAGCCTGAACCATGCAATTTGGCTTCCTGTTACAAAATGGAATCTTTTCTGCTGTGCAAGCTTCAAACCTGCAGATCAAGCAATTCTGCTAAGGTTATGAACCATACAGCAGAGATATTGTTTCCAGCTATGACTATGTGCAAGGGAACTGGAGGCCCGTTCTCATCCAGAGACTGTACTACTGGCCCTAACATTTGCAACAGTGTTTGAACCTACATACCAACATCTTCTCTCACCATAGACCTTTGTTCGGAGAAGGACCACCTGATAACTGTTACCTGATTCGCTGAAGATAACACACAGTAGCTGAGACCAGCTAATCACCATGCCATCATGAGAATTCAGGACAAGGACTTATATGCTGGGCGTGGAGGGACGTGGAAACTTTTATGCTGGATACCTTTTGGGGGACATTTAGAGACTTTTGCTCCAGGACACACTGGCAATTGCTCTCAGCATTCTGGCAGTCCTTATCTCTGCTATTTTCTGAACTTCATGTGCATTGCTTGACAGCCTGCCTCCTTCTAAAAAGACAGTGTGCAAGGACAAGGACTAACCTCGGGAAGGAGTGAATCTCTCCCATAGACCTGAAGCTCTGTGTTATCACTCTGGTCAGCCAGACACCTGCAGCCTGCATTCGACCACTGCCTCCTTTGGACTTTCTGCCGTACTGGAGACGACAACTTGGATCCAGCCACAATTGTCCTTCTGGCAAAGCTAAGGTACTGATCTTAATTCTCCCAAGGGTGGGCCTAGCCAGCCAGACAGCTAATTTTCTATACATCTGAGTTGTGGTACTGCAGACCCTCTGCAGACAGAAGAAAATGCTTTTAACTTAGAAAAAAGAGGCAAACACCGGCTGCAGCATCGCGAGGAGCCATATAGGAGGAGTAGCTTAGTGGTTGGGGCAAGGTACTTCAGGCCGGAAGGTTGGAGGTTCAAATCCCACTAGAGGACAGCAACCTTGGGCTGGAAGGACTGGGGTTTCTAGTCCCACAGATGCTCCTTGTGGTCTTGGGCAAGCCACTTAACCCTCCATAGCCCATGTTCCCTGTAAGTATTAGTGTATGTGTCTCATATCCCCGCGTGTTAAATGTATCCCCCAATTGTGTTGTGACCGCTTTGATTGAAGGATAAGGCGGTATACAAAACTGTCTAAATAAATAAAATAAATAAATAAATATAGGGGGAGCAAGAGGGACCTCTGGAGGACTGAGGAGCCACACCCCAGAGCCAATGATGCAATACCGGCCTGCTCCCAATCCAGAAAGGGAAGAATTCCTTTTAAAAGCCCAGACACAGGAAGGAAGCTAACCGTGGAAGGAGAAAGGAGAGCTTTCCTGGAAAGAGAGAAGGACCAGGGAATAGGAGTCCTGACAGAAGGAACCTGCCCAGCAGACTCAGCAGAACCAGGTGAAGGAATCCGCTTCAAATATCCCAAGAGGGGAGAGGATACGCTTTCCAAGTGGGAAAGATACAAAGAAGAAGCTAACCCTGGAAGGAGAAGGACTGTGCCAGAGAGTCCTGGACCTGAGTCTGGCAGAGGCCGGCAACCTTTGAAAGACACAACGAGGAGTAACCAAGAAGGAGGTGAAAGAGTTACTTTGAAAGGTAACATTCTTGGCACGGAGAGAAAGAAGCTGTGGTGCGAGTGTGGCTTAACCCCAGCAGGAGGCCGGCCGGAGAACTGGAGGCCTACCTTGGTGTCAGAGAAGCCAAACCACAGCAGGAACAAGCATCAACCCTCACTGGGCCGGGATAAACCCAAAAGGAAAGGTAATCACTATTTTACTGATTGTGATTTTATGAATGCTGTGACACAGGAGGAGCAGGGCCTAGAGGAATGCTGTCCTTCTAGAACTATTTGTGCTACAAAATACAAACCTGTGCCAAACAAGAAACTCTCTAGTAAAAGAGCAGTAGGCGAGAGAAACTGTCCTCACTCTAGAGGTGTACAAAACCAAGGCTTACCTTTGGATGCAGCGCATTGGGACACTGTACAAACATTATATAAAAAGACTGAATGCGAGCCACTAGATATTCCTGACTGTGAACCAATGCAGGTGGAATTCCCGGATGACCTTTCGAACCCCGAGATGGATTGCAGCTATTGCCTGGCAGAAAGCTTTGAGCCCTTAGCCGAGGAGTAGAGCTGTGGTCTGGGGGAAGGTTTGAATCTGTGTTTCTTATAGTACTGCTGTGAAGTTAACAGGTCTAACTCAGTGCATGTTTCTTTTTCTTTCAACCTGAAGCAAGGACATTTTTGTGTTGATGTAAATTCTGAGCTATTGAACCTATTTGTAATACGGGAAATAAAAGTCTTTATTCTCCCTACACTCGGACTGTTATATTCTTTGGAGCTTTGGTTACCCAGAAGGCTACCAGGACTATAAAAACCTGGGCCCTGTCTTTGAGCTAAACTCCACCATAAAATACACATGTACACTACCAAAAAACTGCCTCCAATATTGCAACTGATTCCTATAGATTTTGGGGTGCTGAATCCAGGAAAAATAGCCAAAATGTTCCATCACGTCACGTTTTCTTGCAAAATTAGATTTATTACCCATATAAGGAATGTTCACATAATTTCTTTTTAGCCGACTGCAGTTTATTTTCTTGGCCCAAAATAGAGGTTGTAATGGTTAACTAACTAGAAACACTCCATCATGATATTTTAGAGTGTTTTGTATTCATTTTATACATTAACAGGACAATTGGGAGGCGGGGGGCTAAATCCAGTACTCGCGCTGGCGCATGTTCTTTCCTGTTCGCCTCGCCTCGCCTCGTTCGCTCGCTCAAACACGGTGGTTGTGACATGAACGTTCCTGTCAAATTTCAGTTTCTTGCAAGTTCATTATTACCTTTTGTTTGCTCAGTCATAATCCAGCTTTATTCCGAAGTGGTTCACTACAGTTGTAGTTTGCAGTGCTGTGTATTTGTGATGGCTCACAGAGCCAGAGGTTGCGTCAACTCTCCGGACAGTTTTTGTTTTATTTGTGGGGAATATACCATGAAAAAGCGGCAGAGGAACATTTCTGCATTTATTAAAAAAGTATATTTCGCCTATTTCGGTTTGAAGTTAGGCGATCAAGACAAACCGTGGGCTCCTCACAAAGTGTGCAAGACATGTGAGGAAGATCTACGCTTATGGATGAAAGGTAAAAAACAAGTATTTCGTTTCGGAATACCTATGATGTGGCGTGAACAAAGAGACCACAGCAGTGACTGCTATTTTTGCTCTTGCATTGTGAAGGGATACAACTTAAAAAATAAGAACGTAATAAGTTACCCCAACCTTCCCTCAGCAATTAGGCCTATGCCTCATAGCAACGAAGTACCTGTGCCTGAACCACCAAAATCTTTGGATCATATTTGTGTGGACGGTTCTGATCATGATGAGACTCATCAGATGGCTTTTCCCGATGAGTCCAGTACTTCCGAGTTTGAAACTGAACCAGATCCGAAACCTGAACTTTTCTCTCAAGCTGAATTGAATGATTTAGTCCGGGATTTAGGACTCCCAAAAGATGCTGCCCAACTGCTAGGTTCTCGGCTTAAACAGAAAAATCTATTGTCACCAGGAACAACTTTTTATTGGTACCGCAACCGCGAGACACAATTTTTGAAGTATTTCAGCAAAGAGGAAGATTTGGTATTTTGCAACGATATATACGGAGTGATGGAAAAGTTTAAACTCAAGTATGATCCTGCTGAATGGCGGCTGTTCATTGATTCGTCAAAAGACAGCATAAAAGGTGTTCTTCTTCATAATGGCAACACATTCGCTTCAGTTCCTATTGCTCACTCTGTTATTCTCCAAGAAAAATACGAGAATTTGGCCCTGATTCTTCAAAAGATTCGTTATGATGAGCATAAGTGGATGATTTGTGGAGACTTTAAAATTCTATCCATGCTATTAGGGCAGCAATCCGGTTTCACCAAATATCCCTGCTTCCTTTGCTTGTGCGATAGCCGGGCCCGCGACCTACACTGGGGGAAAAAAGACTGGCCAATTCGGGAGTATTTGAGACCCGGTGAGAAAAATGTTCTTCATGAGAGCTTGGTACCTCGTGATAAAATTCTATTACCACCTCTCCACATTAAGTTGGGTCTCATTAAGCAATTCATCAAGTCCCTTCCAAAAGATGGTGAGTGCTTTCGGTACCTTTGCTCAAAGTTCCCCCGACTTTCTGAAGCAAAGCTAAAGGAAGGAGTGTTTGTTGGCCCTGATATAAGGAAACTCATTTCAGATGGAGCATTCGCTGAAACGATGTCTGAGAAGGAAAAAGAAGCCTGGGATTCCTTCAAGGATGTTGTTCTCAAATTCTTGGGGAACAGGCGGGATGAGAACTATAAGGATATTGTTGCCAGGATGCGCAATGCCTTCAAAGAACAAGGCTGTAACATGAGCCTGAAAGTCCATTTCTTGCACTCCCATGTGAACTACTTTCCCGAAAACTTGGGGGCGTACAGTGAAGAACAAGGTGAAAGGTTTCACCAGGACATCAAGGACGCAGAGAGAAGGTACCAAGGAAGATGGAACACCACTATGATGGCTGATTTCTGCTAGTTGCTGCTGCGGGAAACCCCAGATGAAAAATACACCAAGAAGCGCACCAAGAGAAGCATTCGGGGGAAGAAGAAACGGGCCCACCAGGAGATTGATTGACCCAAGAATGACTTTAAAATCTCAACTGTGTTGACAAATATCGTGTTTTTATTAAACTTTGAAATAAAAATTTGCTAGTTATTACCACAGTGTCGGATCTCATTTATTAGAATTTTATTTTCACACCATCGGGTGTTTGTCTTCATGTATTGCAATGGTGCAGTTTGCGTTTTCTATTCTTACATACATACCTGTACAACATTTTTTGCACATTTCTTTGCTTTGCTTTGTGTCTAACCTCGCTCTTATATGCTCAATGTTTGTGCACATGTATGTGGCTGTTTTAAGTGCAGACAATTTTGCTACCATCACAGTGTGTTTTGTTGACATTACTCTATTCTTATGTGCTGCCTTGTTACAATTTTCTTTATTCTTATTTGAATAACTACTAAACAATTAGTATAAAGAATTCATCCAAGAAACTTTTATCTCGATCGCACTCAATCTGAAACGTTCACCTCAAACTGCTAACCCAATGTAGCAAAAAATCTGCACGTGATGGAGCAAATTGGTTACCAGATTTGGATTCAGCGCACCAAAAAACGTAAAAATCAATCGAAACATTAGAGGCAGTTTAAAAAAAAATTTTTTTAGTGTACCTGTGATATTTTTGTGTCCACCCTCCCTGCTGTGACATCCCAGTGCCACCAGGGGGGCGGTGTGACAGAGTGCATAGCGAATCAGTGACTTTGGTTACTAAACTTTGATTTATGATCTTGGTAAGCGTAATCATAGGGCTGCATAACTCGCTACCTCATAATTCTTATTCTGTATCTGCACTATTTTTCTATCAGCAATAAAGTCTAATTTATATATAAACACAGGGTTGGTTCCCTTTATCTCACGTAGTTCAGTTGCCAGATAAACCAATAGAATCTTGGGAAAAGAGGGAAGTGCATTTACTCCTGGACCTGTTGAGTATTTATATATATTAATTTGTTACTGAAAATAATTCCCACAGACCTGGTGATACCATATACACCACTTGACCACTCAGATTCAAAACTGAAAATCCTTCCTGCACCTGGTCGTGCCAGATTGGAAGCAACAAGTCTAACTACATTTTACTTCCTAGCCCCCCACCTGTAGAATCTGCAACCCAGGTCTATTTGTTTAGAATCCTAATTGTCAAAATTTAAAGCTCTTCATAAAGTATATTTGTTTCCCAAGTTTTTCCTGATAGTCTCTATCTCGATAATTAGGGGCAAGTGGGTAGATGCTAGCTTGGTGTTGCCTTACTATCTTTTGAATGCTATCTTGGTTAGGTATTGATTTACAGTACCTGTGAGCAGTGTGGGCAATTTTCAGACTGCCAACTTATGTGGTTAAAATACTGTTTATGGCAGAAATTACTTTGAAAATTTCTCTCAGACTAAATAGGTCTATAGTTGGAAGTTGCCTGAAAGCAAATCAGAGCATTTGTTCTTCAGTATTGCAATGACTTGTCTTTCTGCTTACACTTCTGTTTTAATACGTTTATTAAAAAGAAGCAGCTATTGCTTTAATAAGAAAAGTAATGGTTGTGGTATTCAAGAGCTCTTAATTATCAAATTCATGGTGCTAATTTTTTCTCCCAGGAGTCAGCATTGACTTGATGGCACACATTGTATTTTGTAAAATAAAGGAACTCTTGCATATTCATTTGTATCAGCATGAAAACCCTGATGCATGTATTCAGTCTCTTTACTCAGCAGTGTCCTCTAGTTCAACAAGGAAGATCTACAACTTAGCTGCTTAAGCCATCCTTACTTGTAAGTAGCTAGACTAAGAGAGAGGAGAGAGGCAGATCTGTACTATTGCTTCAATTACTCCTACATTCATGGATATAACAATGGCAGTGGAACATGCTTTAGTTAAGGTAGGCAAATGATTTTTTTGGTCTCAGTGGGAATTCATCTGAAAATATCCCTATGACGTATACCCTTCTTTTCTAATTCCGCCTGGCTATCTAAATCAGTAGATCAGGTTCCACCTCTATTCTATTCAAATCCAGGCTAAAACCCCATCTCTTTAAGGCCCCTTTTGGATCCTGGCACCCTTATTCTGTTTAACACCCATGCGTGCTTTAATCATTTCCCTTAAATAATTACTCTAGCCCCCTGATTGTTCTGTGTGTCTGTCCTAAATAGTTTGTAAGCTCTGTGAAGAAGGGTCTGTCTCTTACATGTATGTGTACATTGCTGTGTATGCCTAGTAGTGCTATACAAATAAGTACAGTCAAACCTCGGTTTTCATTTGCCCCGGTTTTCATACGCTTCGGTTTTCAACGTCTTTTTTGACTGAGATTTTGTCTCGGTTTTCATGCATTGCTTCGGTTTTCAACGTCTTTTGACTGAGATTTTGTCCCGGTTCTCGTACATCGCCTCGGTTTTCATAAAGTACAGTACTGTAAATACATACACTCTCGCGCTGCACACCGGTCTGTATACACTGCCAGAACGCCCGCCCGGTCCCGGCAGCACTGCCCCCCGGACTCACCGGTCGCCAGCATGAAGCGAAAGCCAGCTGAGCACGTAAATGAAACACATCCTCGAGCCTGGTCAGAGTCAGAGAGGCAAGGATTGCGCAGAGAGGAAGGCCCTGATCTCGTCCACCGCCTGCCCGTTCTCTGGAGCGCCCCCTCAGGCTCGGAGGTAGCAGGGAAGAAAAGCTGTCAACGTAAGCAGGAGATGTTGCATGAATGTGGGAGGCAGTTCTTTCTCTTGCAGGGTACATCTGAAGCTATATCATTAAGATTTTCTGCCATTCTGAAGCATTGAGCAGATAATGTAAAGGTATTTTAATGGACTGAATCCAATGTGATTCCGAAGAGAGCTGGGCACAGCAGATTGTCAGGGGTGGCTAAGGCCAGATGTTAACATACTGTACTGTACAGTACTGTACTTAGCTTGCTTTCAGTGATGTTAAATGTTCATTTATCCATTTCATTAGTCATTTATATTTATTTCTCATTGTTTTCTGTATGTAAAAATATAGTTATTCTCTATAAAATGTATTTTTTGTGAATATTTTTGGTTGTCTGGAACGGATTAATTGGATTTACATTATATCTTATAGGAAATATTGCTTCAGTTTTCATACGTTTCGGTTTTAGTCAGACTTTTTCGAACGGATTAATCATGAAAACCGAGGTTTGACTGTAGTAGTCTTGAAATATATCACTCTTTGAGGCTGGAGTTTTTGCCAAGGCAGTTCTAGGTTGAGCAGGGCTGGCCCTAGGCATGTTTGGGCATATTGCCCGCACATGGCTCCATGCCACTGGAGGCCCTGTACCATGCCAACTGCTCTGAAAAAAAATCCCTCCAGATTCCAGACCTCACTGCTGCTGCTGCTGCATGATCAATTCAGCAGCATCAGCATCAGCAGAGTGGTAGGCTATGGCCTGTAACCTAGGCCTAGATCCCAACCCCCACCTGAGACTAGTGCTGAACAGAACCAGAGTTTGAGAATCTGCTTTAAACTGCTTTACACTGCTTTTGAAAAACTTGTATAATTCCTCTATGCTGATGATAGACATGTTCCTGCATTCTCTGATCTAGAAATGGCCTTGAAGTAGAAATGTATCAATGTCTAAGACTATGCCTTTGTTAGAATAGTCTGAGAAGGGGGAACAGGGAGCTAGGCCCAGAGAGGGTCCCCGATTGGACAGGTGCAAGGGGCGTTGGGACCAATAGAAAGTTTGCCTGTATCAAACTGTAAAAATTGTATATAAGGAATTTGCTCCTGTACTCCATTGCTCAGTCACTTTTGGACACACTCCTGTCTGAGCCTGTGCACAATAAATTGGCTTGGAACCTGCAATTGACTCCTGGTTTTATTCATTGCGTGCACTTCGCTGCTACAGCAGTGCTGTGGAAGCCAGGGCCACTTCAACCCCTCATGGGACCTAGAGCAAACCTTTCCAGCTGGGCCCACCCCTTTGTTCACATGCCCCTCTTATCTGCTGTTGCTGCCCCTCTTAAGGACATGCAGTGACAACAACACAGAGAAACGGCATCACGGCACCAGCATTACCTTCTTTTCCAGTGCAATTTGTGTTTCCATTTCTGCCCCCTCTGATGAATCAGAAGGTGGGAGGCAGAAGCGAAAGCACGAATGACCCTGCAGTGATGGAAAAGAAGGTAATTTTGGCACCAAAGTGTCTTTTTTATGCGTTGTCCGCTGCTGCACATCCCAGAGAGGGGTGTCAGCGGCAGCGGGAGCAGGAGCAGGAGTAGGGCCAGGGCCACTGTTATTCATAGCAAGTGGGGCAGCTGGACTCCCATTGTGGGAGCTGCCCCATTTCCCATAGGTAAATGCGGCCCTGGTGGTGGTAGTAAATTCAGCACAGCGTGGGGCCTCCAGAGCAGAGGTTTGTGGCTGGGGAGAAGGAAACTGTGGCAATAGAGTGAGAGGGGCAGCACTCTTCTGCTTAGCACCCGCAGCAAGGTCAGCACCCCTGGAAGAGGAGAAGGGGGAGCCGATGACCAAGGTGGAGAGGCTGAGTTTGCCAGGAGCCCATGCTGCAACCTTGAGTGGCAGCTGAGCCTCAGCAAGCTATCTTCCTGGTTGCAGACATTAACAAATTAAAATGCTGCTGGAGGGAAGTCTGTATGGAAGGGGGAGGTGAGTTAAAGGGGATGCAACACATAGGATAATATCGCAGGGGAAGGGAAAACATAGTAGAGCTACTGGACAGAAGGGATAGAAGAAACTGAGAAGGAGAGGAGATCTTGGACATAGGGGAGGTCATAGGAATAGGAAGAGAGGGAGGGGGATGCTTGACACAGTAGAAAGGGTAATAGGGAGATGGGGGGGGGGGTTACAGGCAGATGGACATGAGAGAGAATTTGGGAGATGGAGAAGAGAATGATGCAGGACACCAGGGAAGTGGGGATAGGGAGAGGGGATGCTTTACATGGGAAATGCTGGACACCGGGAGTGGTGAGAGGGAGGGAAGATGCTGGACACTTGGCATACCAAGATGGATTGGAGATGCTAGACACAGGGAAGGTACAAAGATCCAGAGTTTAAAACTGGACTTGATAAGAAATAACGGAGATGGAGTACAGATGCTAGACATAGGAGGAAATAGGAAGGACAGGAATGCTGGATACAGAGACAGAAGTGAGATTTTGGAATGGGGGGGGGGCGATATGGTGTGAGATAGAGGTGGACATGCTTGACAGGGAGAGAGAGAATGAGGCGCAGATACTGGATGGGGCAATCTGGACAGTGGGGAAAGAGGGAGGGGGAGATGGATACAGCAGGGAAGACAGAAAGGAGAGAATTAGTGATAGAGAAGGGAATAAGAGGCTGGGGAAAGAAAAAGAGATTGAGAATGGGAGGTTTGGGGTTAAAAATGAAAAGTTGTAGATTGAGAACAAGATGGTAAGAAGAAGGAGAGAAATTTGAGTCCATAGAGAGATTAAAAAAAAATACATGGAAGAAAGCTGAAAAGTAAAAGATCAATGTAAGAGATGAATGTAAAAGAGAAACCAGAAAGCAGAACATGCATATTAGGTCAGACCATCAAGCCCAATATCCCAATATCCTATAAAAAGATTAAAAAGAGCAGGACCAAGAGCATAAGAACATAAGATATGCCATACTGGGTCAGACAAGGTCAATCAAGCCCAGTATCCTGTTTCCAACAGTGGCCAATCTAGGTCACAAGTACAAGTAGGATCCTTTAGCAGCCACCTTCACTGCAGTTGGTGTTGTCAGAAGAACTTGGAACGGTCCCATACTGGAAAAGGGGCTTGTAGTGCATGTTGGTGGTATGTCTTTACCAGGATCCAGTCTCGGGGTTGAAAGGAATGAGTTGAGACATCTAGCAGAAGGGAATGGAACAGCTGAGCGTACCTGTAGAGGGAAGAGAGTTGCCTTTGCTGCTAGGAAATACAAGAGGTCAAATGTGAGGCTCAGGAGTGTAAAAAGTAGGTAGTCTTCCATATAACAGTTCAAAGGGGAAAACTTTCAATCCACCCCATTGGGGCAATTATTTTTTGTTGAACAGAGTCAAAGGCAAGACAGCTTAGTTTCTTTACAAAGTTTTTTAAGGTTTTGGAGGTTCCCCCCTCTTGTATTGCTGCTTGCATACAGCAGCCAATCCTAAGCAACTCAATTAGCTAACAATTTTTTTTTACAGATCAGAAAATTTTCAGATAAGATGCCCGCACTTCCTCAATTTTTTGCAAATTTAGGATTATACCAACGTTGTAAAAATTTGTGTAGGTATCTTTCCTCCTTTGCCTTCATGTGTCGGGCCAGGATACATAGAGGCAAAAAAAAAAGGATAAAAGCATCTGGAAGCACCACATGGCCAGTGTGGGTCTCCCCAAAGCTCATCAGGATGAAAAGTGCGCCCAGCCTATCTCCAAGTGTCTATTTCTAATTACTGAATATGTATCTGGGCTGGATGACTTCCGAAACTGGAGTTAATGGAGATGGCATAATCAAATATTGTAGAGTGTTCATTGTCAATTTTTTTTCTTAGGTGGATACATCATTTCACATCTGAATTTACCTTCACCATTTTTACTGCTAATCTGAGTTCTCTTTTCCAACATGAATATTCCAGCACACTCCTCTCAACACCCTTTTTTTTGCACTTACATCATTCCATTAAACTACACGCATAGGTCTTTGTGTCTATAACATATTAATGTATCCTTATTTGGTAAGGCTCTTCGAACACATCAAACAATGATTAAAGCTTAACATTGTTCTTTAAGCTAAAATAGCAACCTTCTAAATAAAAAAAGCTTTATCTTTATTAAACATAACATGAAATTCTTAAATTTAAACATAATCTAAAAAGAAAAGACTTCATTTTATTCTCGTAAGTAACATTTGCTATTTTTTTCTTGTTTTAAGAGAAGTTCTCTCACAAAACATGCAGTCAAGATCTTCAAGCCATATGACTGCACACAGTAGCTAGCAGTACAGAATTAATGTAAACACACAAAACACTGCCAGGCTTGTTATCTGTACGGTCTGCTTCTAAGGTTCTTACTTCAGGGTACAATACATTCCAATCGCAATCCATTGACTCAGAAAATCCATTCCATACTACAGTACAAACTCATACAGACAGGAAAAAAAGAACTAGCTGTACAAACACATTAGTTCGCAATTATTGGATGAACACGCCACAGCAGGCCCTGGTAGATGTTTAGTTGTCTTGAATTTTATAGAAGGTTTAGTGGGTCAATTCCCCTTACAAAGGGACGCTCCCATTACCTATAGGAGATAGGAAAGACTTAGAAGGACAGAGAGACAAATAAACAAACACCGTCTGTCACTTGCGTTCCAGGGGCTCTGTATCAAAGGTGTTACCCATAAGAACATAGAACACGCAGCCTTAGAACATAAGAACATAAGATATGCCATACTGGGTCAGACCAAGGTCCATCAAGCCCAGTATCCTGTTTCCAACAGTGGCCAATCTAGGTCATACGTACCTAGCAGTTTCCCCAAAAGACACAGGATCCACAATGCTTGTACTGGGTCAAGCATTGATATCCTGGGTCCCTTCTTAATAATGGTTTATGGACCTTTCCTCCAGGAACCTGTCTAAACCTTTTTTAAACCCAGCTACACTAACAGCCTTTACTACATCCTCCGGTAACAAATTCCAGAGTTTGATTACACGTTGAGTGAAAAATATTTTCTTTTATTAGTTTTAAATAGTTTACCCTGTAGCTTCACTGAATGTCCTCTAGTCTTTCTATATATATTCTGATAAAGTAAACAATCAATCTACCTTTACCCGTTCCACTCCGTTCATTAATTTATAGACTTCTATCATATCTCCCCTCAGCCATCTCTTTTCCAGGTTAAAGAGCCCTAACCTTTTTAGCCTTTCTTCATAGGAGTATCCTTCCATCCCCTTTACCATTTTGGTGGCTGTTCTCTGAACCTTTTCTAATAACACTATATCCTTTTTAAGATACGGCGACCAGAATTGCACACAATATTCAAGGTGTGGTCTCACCATGGAACGATATAGAGGCATTATAATATCTTTTGTTTTATTTTCCATTCCTTTCCTTATGATACCTAGCATTCTATTTCCTCTCTTGGCCGCCGCTGCACACTGGGCCGAGGGTTTTAACATGTTATCCACAATGACGCCTAAATCTTTTTTCTGGGTGGTGGTTCCTAATGTGGAACCTTGCATCGTGTAACCATAGTTTGGGTTGTTCTTCTCTAGGTGCATAACTTTGCACTTCTCCACATTAAATTTCATCTGCCATTTTGATGCCCAGTCTTCCAATTTATCGAGATCATCTTGCAATTTTCCACAATCCTCTTGGGTTTTAACAACTTTAAATAGTTTTGTGTCATTTGCAAATTTGATAACCTCACTCGTTATTCCCTTTTCCAGGTCATTTATGAATATGTCAAAAAGCAGCGGACCCAGCACAGATCCCTGGGGTACACCACTATTCACCTTTCTCCATTGGGAAAATTGGCCATTTAGCCCTACCCTCTGCTTTCTTTTAACCAGTTCCTGATCCACAATAGTACACTGCCTCCTATCCCATGACTCTAGTTTTGCCAAAAGTCTCTGATGAGGGACCTTGTCAGAGACTGGGGGCATCTTACAGGCACATACTGTAGATAAACTAATACACAGGATACCGGGAGACAAATATTTCCTTAGTAGAAGAGCCAAATTTCTAAAGGGCTACCTTAGCCTCTATTACACTAAGGATTTGAGGGGTAGGGCAAGACAAACAATAATGTGTTACTTACCCACGCCATCGAATCCCACTTATGACACCAAATTGTTACCATAACAGATTGGGTTCTTCTATTATATTTATCAGTTACCCAAACTGATGCTTATATATCAGTTACCCAAAATGATGCTATGAATTTTTTTGTTGTCTCCCTGGATCCTGCTTCTTAGCACAAGCACTTGGGAACAACAGCAACTACACAAGGAGTATGATACAAGCTGTTCACTTTATTTAGGGTATAGGTTTGCTTTTATAGCATAAAAGATGCACATTATATGTCATGGAAAGTTACAGATGTAGAGCTGGAAAATTACATTTGCAGAGCTCTCAGAAAAGGGGATATAGGAAAGGGGAACTAGCCTGTCTTATCACACTTGTTCTTTTCTCGTTTATTTCTCCATACAGTGTTGTACATTCTTTTGCAAAGCTAAGCTAAAACTGTTTGCCAGATCTGCAAATGAACCTGACAGCAGGCTAATTTTATAATCACTTGTGATAAACATGATATACATGATATTCCTTCTGATATATATGATATTCCATCTAACACCTGGAACCCTTTTTAAAAATTGGCATTACATTGGCCATCCTCCAATCTTCAGGTATTACAGATGATTTTAATGATAGTTCACAGATTTACTAATAGTAGGTCTGCAATCTCATATTTCAGTTCTTTCAACACCCTTGTATGTATACCATCCAGTCCAGGTGATTTGCTACTCTTCATTTTATCAAATAGTTGTAATACATCTTCCCGGTGTATTGATATTTCTTTCAATTCTTCCACAGCATCTCCTTTAAATACCATTTCAGTCATGTGTAACATTCCTACATCCTCCTCAGTAAAGACCGAAGCAAAGAATTCATTCAGTCTCTCTGCTATGGCCTTGTCCCCTCTTAGTGCCTCCTTTACCCCTCTGTTATGTAATGGTCCAACTGATTCTCTCACAGGCTTTTTGCTATGAATTACCTGAAAAAGTCTTTATTATGTATTTTTGTTTCCACGGCAAGCTTCTTCTCAAATTCTCTCTTTGCCTGCCTTATCATTTCTTTGCATCTAACCTGCCAGTGCTTGTATTGTTTCCAGTTTTCATAATTTGCCTCCCTTTTCCATTTCCTGAAAGATGCTTTTTTGGGAACAACAGCCTCTCTGACCTCACCTTTAAACCATGCTGGCAGTTTTTTGGACTTCCTTCCACTTTTCTTAAAGTGTGAAATACAGCTGGTCTGGACTTCCAAGATAGTATTTTTAAACAACACCCAAGCTTGATGTAAATCTTTAACCTTCGCAACTGCTCCTATTATTTTTCTTAACTATTTTCCTCATTTTATCATAGTCTCCCTTTTGAAAGTTAAAAGGTAGTACTGTGGATTTCCATACTATGATCATTATTGCTAAGTGGCCCCAATACCCTTATCTCTTGCACCAGATCTGATGTTCCACTACGGATTAGGTCCAAAATGGATTCCTCTCTGTTCAGTTCATGAACCAGCTGCTCCAAAAAGCAGTCATTTATTTCATCTAAAAACTTTATCTCCCTAGCATGTTCTGCCATGACACTGACCCAGTCAATACCGGGGTAATTGAAATCACCCATTATTATTACGGTGTTGTAACTTTTGTTAGCTTCCCTGATTTCTTTGAGCATTTCATCATCCATTTGTTCATTCTGGCCAGGTGGTCGATAGTACACCCCCACTGCCATCGCCTTCCCCTTTTTACATGGAATGTCAGTCCATAGAGATTCTACAGTGAATTTTGTTTCCTGCAAAACGTTAATCCTTTTTGACTCAATGCCCTCTCTAACATAGAGTGCAACCCCTCCATCAATTTGTTGTTCTCTATCATTACGATATAGTTTGTACCAGATATCACAGTGTCACACTAGTTGTCCTCCTTCCACTATGTCTCTGAAATACCAATCATATCTAACCTCTCTTTTAATGCTATATATTCTAACTCTCCCATCTTATTTTTTAGACTTCTAGCATTGGCATACAAGCATTTTAGAGGCTGTATTTTATTCATCTTAATCTGGCTATCGGTAGGCAATGGTAATTTGTAATCATTAAGCACTGTCTGCTCTGTACTCAAGGGCATTTGGACTACTTTTGTTTTTATTGGATCTTCTCTACTGACATGCCCTAACTTCAGTCTTTTGCTAGTATCCTTCAAGGATACATTGTTCCGAACCATGCGCTCTTGGGCTACTGTCGGCTTTCCAATATTATCTAGTTTAAAAGCTGCTCTATCTCCTTTTTAAAGGTTAATGCCAGCAGCCTGGTTTCCTTTCCAGTTAAGGTGGAGTCCATCCCTTCGGAATAGCCCCTCCTTTCCCCAGAATGTTCCCCATTTCCTAACAAAACCATTGTCTCATCCACGCATTGAGACTCCAGAGTTCTGCCTGCCTTTTGGGTCCTTCAAGTGGAACAGGAAGCATTTCAGAGAATGTTATCCTGGAAGTTCTGGATTTCAACTTCCTACCTAAAAGCTTAAATCTAGCCTCCAGAACCTCCCTACCACACACTTTCCTATGTCATTGGTACCGACATGTACCAAGACAGTAGACTCCTCCCAGCACTATCTAAGACCTTGTCTAGGTGGCGCGTTAGGTCCGCTACCTTTGCACTAAGCAGGCATTGTTACCAGGCGATCCTCACACCCACCAGCCACCCATCTATCTACATGCCTAATGATTGAATCACCAACTATAACGGCTGTCCTAACCCTTCCCTCATGGGCACATGGCCCTGGAGAAACCTCTTCGGTGCGAGAGTGTTTTACATCACCTGGAGGACAGGTCCTAGCTACAGGATCACTTCCTGCCGCACCAGGGTGATGCTCTCCTGTCACATAACAAGGATGCCACCAAACTGGAGGTGGGACTTCAGTACTATATCCCTGTAGGTCTCATCTATGTACCTCTCTGTCTTCCTTATGTCCTGCAAGTCTGCTACTCTAGCCTCCAGAGATCGGACTCGTTCCCTGAGAGCAAAGAGCTTCTTGCACCTAGTGCACATGTAAGACCCTTCACCAAATGGGATAAAATCATACATGTGACACTCGATGCAAAAGACTCGAAAACCCCCATCTCGCTGCTCCTGCAGTGTTTTAAATTTAAACTGAAAGCTCTTCGCTGCTGCTAGGTCCTGACTATTAAATTCAAACTAGAAGCTCTCTGCTGGGTTCTAAATTTAACCAGAAAACTCTCTGCTGTGTTTAAAATTTAAAATGAAACCTCTTTGCTGCTACTAGACCCTGACTGAGTATTAAATGTAAACTAAAAGCTCTCTGCTGGTTTTTAAACTTAAACTGAAAGCTACCTGTTGAGTTCTTAATTTAACTAAAGGCTATTTGCTGATACTAGGCCCTGACTGATTTAACAGATTAATCAGGTTGAATCTAAAGAATTTCTTTTGAACAAAGATTTAGAAAAATTCCCAGAAGCAAATACTTACAATTGCAGATCTCTTTTCAGAAATAGCAGTGACTATCTACATGTTCAGTAATGGTATCTAATGGTCCAACTGATTCTCTCACAGGTTTTTTGCTACGAATGTACTTGAAAAAGTCTTTATTATGTGTTTTTGCTTCTACAGCAAGCTTCTTCTCAAATTCTATCTTCTCAAATTCTGCCTTATCACTGCCTTGCATCTAACTTGCCATTGCTTATGTTGTTTCCAGTTTTCATCATTTGGTTCCTTTTTTCATTTCCAAGGTAGAAAAGAGTATTTTATTTTAAGTTTAATGATTGGAATATATTGGGGGGGGGGGGGGGAGTATATTAAAAGGCATTTGTATGGTTAGTGCCGCTGGATATCTGCAGGCACTGCTGCTATATGCCCTGATACTAAGAGGTTAGCATTGGGATGTGTTGCAGTGGCACCAGTGGATATCCAGCGCACTAACTGTGTCCCTGAGCAGAGCACAGGTTGTACCCGTTGCTAACCGGACATCACGGATATTGAGCGGTTGCCCGGTTAGCGACAAATGAATAAAGTAAGGCACAGCAAATGCTGGGCTATTTTTATCTGAGGAAGCTAATGGGCAGCGGCTCAATATTGCTATTGCCTGGTTAGCTTCCATGTTCTGCGGTGACTCAGATATTCAATGCTAGTGGCCAGATATGGCCCCATCATTGAAAATCTGGGGTTAGAATTCAGTGGTAAAGGCTATGCACCTTATAAGCTTTGTCTGTCGCCGCTGAATATCCCCTCATTGGTTTTTGAAATCTACATGTGCTTTCTTTATATGGATCTTTCTTTTTCTTTGATGTTGTGCTACATGCAGAGTGTGGCTCTTGGCATTTCAGTTTATTTTTTGTCAACATATTTGTATTTTTAGTTTGTGGTCCCTTATTATGTACTTGATGTGGGTATTGATGAGTTTTAGAAGTTAAGTGCTGTTATGGAATGGTAGATTTGCTCTATTGGTCTTGTTTTTGGTGTGTAGTCAACTGTAGGGTGTTGGTGGTTGGTAGTGCAATCTGAAATTTAAAATAATTTGTTAGTTCATTTTCAAGGAAATCCCAAATTTTAAGGGAACATGTCAGTTGAATTTTGCTTAGTAGCATGATAGCTTCACTGCTGTTGATTTCTGAGCTTTTCCATTAATATGAACCAATCTAGTCCTGGAACTATGATCTTGAATTCCTGATTACCAGTATTAGTTTTTCTTATTTTATATCTTCCATCCTCACCTATAAGTTGGTCATAGTGTGGTAGGCAAAGGCCTATGATCCATGCTGCTTGAACTAAACAGACAGGCCTAAGCAGCTTGACCTGTAAATGAAGCCTGTGGTTAGGCCCAGAGGAATGAAAACCCCCCTGAATGCTGCCTCCATAGAATCGAAACTTAACTAAGCATAACCAAGCATAGCTAAGCAGAATCGAAACTTAGAAAAGATAGAAAAACAGCTTTAATTGGTACTGATAGGGATGTGAGAAGCTTCTATGGAATTAATTAACTTTGTTGAAAGAAAGGTTACAGTGCTCTGCTTTCACACATATTCCAGCTAGCTAGTGACCTTGGAGAAGAGATGTATCAAGAGTCTAAGAACTGACCATTGTAATGAGGGCTGTAAGGGGGGAAAACAGGTGCTGAGCCCAGACAAAGGTCCTCATTGGATAGCTACGTAACGGCACCGGGACCAATAGATGGGGCAAAAGGGGTTACTGGGACCAATGAAAAGTTTGCCTATGTTCAGAATGGAGAAGAAAGGTATAAAAGTTGTTGTTTTGCTAGAAACCATTGCTCAGCCATTTTGAATGTGATTCTGCTTGAGTCTTGTGCACAATAAATGATTTGGACCTTCTGAACAGACTCCTGGTATTATTGGATTGTTTGCGCTCTGCCGCTACAATAGTTCTTCCCAAATAAATATGTATGCATATATTTATTTTTATTTTATTTATTTATTTGAACAGTTTTTATATACCGCTGCTTCCAAGGATCAGCAGCGGTTTACCTTACAACAATAATTGAACAGGTACATAGAACTTTATGAACTATATTACATTATAACATGAATTGTGTAGAACATCATTAATGTATTACAATATAACAGGAACATTATTGAACTATATTACAATAAAAATATATTATATATGTATAATGTAAGAAGAATTAATATCATGAACTATATTACATTATAACATGAATTGTGTAGAACATCATTAATGTATTACAATATAACAGGAACATTATTGAACTATATTACAGTAAAATATATTATATATGTATAATGTAAGATAAATTAATATCATGTTAAATATCATTTGCAGTTGTCGTTGTTCCAGTTGTCGATATACATTTGGATAGTGTAAATAAATTCAGTTTATGGTGGTTGGGAAGTTATACCTGTTTCACTATTGGTGTAGTGTTGTGTGAATAGATGAGTTTTTAGATCTTTTCTGAAAGTTAGTAGATCTTTAGTTTCTCTTAGTTGATCTGGAAGATTGTTCCACAGTATTGGAGCAACAAGGGAAAAGGCACTGTTACTTGTTGAGTGTTTTGTTTTCCTTATTATATCTGGGACTGCTAATGTATTAAGGTTTTTTCTCCGTCTTATCCTATTATCGAGTGGGCTGTGAAGAAGAGTAGTTAAGTGTGATGGGGCAATATTATTAATTAATTTGAAAGTGGTTAACAGTATTTTGTATTGGATCCTACTGAATATTGGTAACCAGTGTAGTGTGTATAGGATAGGGGTAATATGATCAGATAGTTTGGCTTTAAATATAACTCTTGCTGTTACGTTTTGGGCCATTTGTAAGATTTTGATGTTCTTCTTAGTTATACCATGTAGTATGCTATTACAAAAATCGAAGTGTGGTGTAATCAAAGCTTGTGTGACGGTTCTAAAGTCTTCATCTTGTAATAGTGGTCTTAGTTGTTGGATAGAGCGGAGTTTGTAATAGATTGTTTTTGTTAGTTTCTTGATGTGTGTTGTAAAACTGAGAGTTTTGTCAATGATAACCCCTAAATATTTTATTTCTTCTTTGATTGGAAGAGTCGTATTCAGGATTTTAATGTCAGATGGAGGAGTATATTTCGTGTTTTTTGTTGCAATCAGGATTTCCGTTTTTTTGATGTTAATAGCTGAGTTGTTTAAACGTAGCCATTCTTCAACTTCTGTAAGGCAGTTTATTAGATTGTTGTAATTTGGGTTATTTACGTTAAATTCAGAGAATAGCATAATGTCGTCTGCATATATATAATAATTAATCTTGTATTTTTTGAATATGGTACATATAGGCTGGAGGTATATGTTAAATAATAGAGCAGATAATGCAGAGCCTTGGGGTACACCTTGTTCTTGTGGGAAAGGGGATGATGATGATTGATTAAGTTGAATATATTGAGAACGATCGGATATGTATGAATTAAACCAGTCTAAAGTAGTTTTCAGTAATCCTATTTGTTTAAGTCGTGAGATGAGTATGTTGTGATTAATGCTGTCAAATGCAGCTGATATGTCAAGGAAAACTAAAATGAAAGCTTGATTTGTATTGTCCAATCCTTTGTTAAGAGTGTCAAGAAGAGAAATGAGCAGAGTTTCAACACCATGAAAAGGGCGAAAGCCGTATTGGTGTTCATCAAGTGGGGCAAAGGTGTCTATATGATCTTGTAACTGTAATTGTACGGCTTTTTCTATGATTTTAGTTAGGAAGGGGATGCTAGCTATCGGACGATAGGATGATGGATCATTTATATTGGTTTATTTATGGATATTTATAATGGTTTGCTTTTTTTAATGGAGGTTTAGAAGAAAGACCTGGCAATCTACTTCCGGTCACACATTAGCAGCAGAGCGCAGACAAACCAATGATACCAGGAGTCTGTTCAGAAGGTCCAAATCATTTATTTGTGCACAAGTCTCAAGCAGAATCAAATTCAAAATGGCTGAGCAATGGTTTAAAGTAAAACAACAACTTTTATAGACTTCTTCTCCATTCTAAGTATAGGAAAACATTTCATTGGTCCCGGTAACCTCCCGTACCCCTTCTATTGGTCCCGGTATTGATAAGGCTATCCAATTATGTCCTTTGACTGGGCTTAGCACCTGCTCACCCCCCTTCTAGTCCCAATTACAATGGTCAGTTCACCAATTTAGTTACTTTTCTCCTCCAAGGCCATTTAACTAGTTAGCACATATGAGAAAGCAGGGCACTGTAACCTTTCTGTCAGCAGTTTTAATTAAATTCTTTGCAGCTGTACTCTCTTATCAGTGGTATTTAAACTTATTTTTCTATATTTTCTGAGTTTCAATTTTGCTCAGCTAAGCTGATTATGCTTTGCTAAGTTTCGTTTATACAATAGCAGCATATTGGGGGATGTGCAATTCCTATGGGCCTCTCCACAGGCTTCATTTACAGGTCAAGCTGGTTAGGCCTGTCTGTTTATTTCAGACACCATGGATCATAGGCCTTCGCCTACCACATTCCCCCCTTTGATTAATCTCACCCTATTACTTAATAAGGTGTGAGAGTTAAATCACTCAATTTGACTATACTGGGGTCGGGTTACGACCATATATAGTGGGCCAAGGATGCCATAAGGCCATAATCTTAGTTGCGGTTTTCCGCTCTACAGTGTTTTCAATAATACTGTTTACAGAACGCATACAACATGGAATTATACATGGTAATAGTAAAAACACAGCAATTATTATTAATATAAGCATAAGGAAAGTAGTAAGTCCTCCTAAACCTGAGAAAATAGAGGCGAACCAATTGGGAAACTTAAGACCATGCCAAGTCTGTACTGGCACGTAAGCTTGTTTTCGCATGTTTTCAGCAATCTCTTCAACTACTTGACCTTTATCATCGATTTTCAAACAACAATTGGTTAAATTCAGTTTACCACATACTCCTCCTTCAGCTGCTAACAAATAATCTAGTGCTAAGCGATTCTGGTATATGGCAGTGCGCATCTGTGTGCTCTGTCTAGCTAAAAGCGTGAGTGCTTGACTAGTCTCATTGGTTATTAATTCAACTACTGCTTGTAAGCGGATAATACGATTAATCATATATACAGGGGTCCGATAGCCCCACATACCATCATCATTCCATGTGGCCGGTCCATAATAGGCAATGATTCGCTCGGGTGGCCAATCATCACCCTCCCATTTCTCCCACTTGCCTATCTGTAGGGGTGCTCTCTTCTGTCTTTTAGTGTATACCGGGTATCCTAATTGCTCTCCGTGTTCAGTGGGTAACAAAAAGAAAGAAGGTCTAATGGTCCCCAAAACACATGCCCCTCCCCAGTTTATAGGGAGTCTGGCATATGCTCGAGTTCCACAAATCCAATACAAGCCAGGTGGGGCTTGCCAAGCATGGGGTAGGGCAAGATTTGTCCATAGATCAGCAAGTTCAGGAAATTTCGCTAATGGATTGGGGGGTTCAGATGCATTAACCCCTGACCACCAGGATGTCTGTTTGGTGGTGTCATTATAGAACTTTTGGCTGAGACAGACCAGCTGTCCCACCTGCAGAGTGAACTGAGGTCCAGTTCGGGCATAACATAGACGTCCAACTATTGAGTGTGCTAAGACCCATTCGCTTGTAGTCTTATGTAATTCAGTATGATTGTATGTCATAGAATAGTTCAATTCTTTTGCTTCCCATGGCCACTGATCACCCATCTTAGTTCCACCACAAAAGTAGCAATCAGAGATGTGTAAACTGGAGACTACTGCCCCCGCTAATTCTAAAAACAAATTCTGGGAAGGGTGAGGGATATCAAACTTGTTTATATGCATAGTCTCGTAAAAAGTGTTATGTATATGGTATCGTGATGATCTATGGGCCTGGGTGTTTAATCTAATATATACAATGGTTCCGGGATCTGACCCGGAGCCCGCAATTCTGAGTCCAAATTTATATCCTTGTTTCCAAGCACTAGGATTTATTACAAGAAATTCTAACGGGTTACAAGCTCCCTTCTTGCAATTCTTTTCTATATCCTTCACATATGGCCTTTGCAAAACCGCCATTCGATTGTCTCTGGTATTTTCTACCATCTTTCCAGTTTTCCATGTGGCATAGAAAACACATTCCCATTTCGGACAATAGTAGTCTGCTTCCGGGGCTGTACTATATTCATTAGCTAGAACTCGTTTACCTGTACACTCTCCCCATCCAGTGGTTCCTTCTGGACACATGTATTTATCATCGAGAGCATAGGATTTCTCCCAATTAGCACATTTTGAACGACTATCCCTATTGATAACATCACAGGCATCAAAGTATAATACAGCAATCTTAGTAGGGTCGGTGAGTGGGGGTGTGGCATTAAGCAGAGGTCCATCCGCATCATTCCATCGTATTTCTAAAGTGTAATAGGATGGATTCTGATGTGGGTTGAAACAAACTTTAGTTTTCCCTTTGGTGCAAACATTTAGTTCAGTGGTGTTATAAATACACCGAGTCACTTTACCAGTGCAAGTATAGTAAGAATGATATAGCAAAGTCTGAGTTACTTTCATTCCAGTCCGAGTGGAAGTAATGCAAGCAGTACATGGAGGCAAGGCACAAGTCAGTTCAAGGCCTCCTAGGCAGGCAACCAGGACAAAGTAAAAACAAAGATGCATGTTGATTGGAGTTCTTCTGAATCCTCACTTGAAAATCTTGATCTCGATGTCCTTGTTTTGGCACAATGCTGTCCCGTTTGCTAATGAAGCAATTCAACGGGTGTCGAATGTTGATTGAAGATCCTCACAATGTCCGTCGTATGCCAACTAGCTTATCAATTTCAGTTGGCTCTGAGTATTTGTCAATCAATATAGTATCAAACAGTGTGCAAAACCGCACACATAAGGTTTGTTTGAGCTAAATCTTGCTGTATTGGAAACAGCAATCCTCTTCGAAAGACTTGGCTACTGCAACTATAGTTGTTGGGATGATCCCAAAAGTGTCTAGGTCACTGGTTGCCGTCTCAAGGTAAGTTGCAAGGGTACATCAGGATGCTGTACTGCTGTCCACTGCTCGGGTTCTGGAACAGCTGCGGGCTTGACTCTGCTGTGGTGGATCCAGGAATCGATCTCTGCTACCTTTACTGCAGTTGGGGTAGACAGGATGACGGTATATGGCCCCTTCCAATGTGGTTCCAACGGTGTCTTTCTCCAGTCTTTGATCCACACCGAGGTTCCAGGCTGGTAGGGATGCAGGGGCTCCGTCAAGTTGATAGGCAACTGGTCCTGTATCCACGTATGAAGAGTCTGTAGAACAAAACTAAGAGCTAGAAGTTCTTGTCTGGTTATTTCTGAACCAATCTGTGTTAAACTACCTTTAATTCCCTGCACTATTGGTGGGGGTTTACCATACAGAACCTCAAAAGGGGAAAATCCTGTTGACTTTACAGGAGCTGAGCGTATTCTGAGTAAAGCTATTGGGAGTACTTGGGGCCACCTCAGGCGAGTCTCCTGACAAAGCTTAGACATTTGGGCTTTCAAGGTACGATTCATTCGCTCAACTTTCCCTGAACTCTGAGGTCTATATGCAGTGTGAAGCTTCCATTGTATCTGCAGGGCTCTTGCTAACTGCTGAGTAATCTGGGAAACGAATGAGGGCCCATTATCTGACCCTATTACTGCGGGGATTCCAAATCTGGGAATAATTTCTCTCAGCAAAACTTTGGTAACTTCTCGGGCCTTTTCAGTTCTGGTGGGAAAGGCTTCCACCCACCCGGAGAAAGTACAGACTAATACTAACAAGTAGCGGTAGCCATTGGCTTTTGGCATTTCAGTAAAGTCAATCTGCAGGTGGTGCATGGGGGTTACACCTCCTGACTGAACTCGAGGTGGTGGTGTGGGACCTTGTTTGGCATTATTCTTGGCACAAATTAGACACTGGCGTGCTACTGAAGCTGATAGGGCTGCCAACATAGTAATGCAGAAATGTGGTCTAAGTGCCTTTTCCATAGCGCTTTTTCCACAATGTGTGGCTTGATGAAAAGCCTTGACAAAGGCTGGTCCCAACAATTCGGGGATTACTATTCATCCTGGAGGTTGACTGCCCTCTGCCGGTGGCAGCTCAATCCATCCATCTTTCAGCACTCCCTCTTCTTTATTACAGTAGTAATCCAATTCTTTGGTGGTATATCGTGGTGTCCATAAATTGAGGGGTACTGGAAACAATGCTGCCTGCATTGGCATAGCCTGCGATGAAATTTGTCCTGTCATGGCTGCTTGCCGTGCTGCGGCATCAGCAAATCTATTTCCTTGGGCAACATCTCCTTTACCTGCTTGATGTCCTCGGCAGTGCATGACAGTTACACGAGTTGGGGCCCATACTGCATCAAGTAACATCAATATCTCCGGGCCATATTTGATAGATTTTCCTCCTGACGTGATGAGCCCTCGTTCTTTGTAGAGGACTCCATGGGCATGCAAAGTGGTGAAGGCATATTTAGAGTCTGTGTACACATTTAACAAGAGGTTTGCACCTAGCACCAATGCTCGGGTAAGTGCGATTAATTCTGCTTTCTGGGCTGATGTGCCTGACGCTAGGGCTGATGATTCAATGACTTCATACCGGGTAACCACTGCATACCCGACACATCGTCGTCCATTGATGATGAGACTACTTCCATCCACGAAATAGATTTGATCAGGATTGTCCAAGGGTACATCTGTCAGATCAGGTCAACTTGAGAACACAGTCTCCATGACTTCTATACAGTCATGTTCCGGGGGTTCTTCGCTGACAGGTATCAACGTGGCTGGGTTCAAGGCATGGCTCACTTCCAATTGTATCTGTGGGTTTTCACATAACATACTCTGATATTTCAACATTCGGGAATTGGTGAGCCAGTGATTCGCCTTCTGCTCCATGAGGGCAAGGACTGCGTGTGGCACAGTGACTCGTAGATTCTGTCCTAAGGTGAGCTTGTCTGCTTCACTTACTAATAATGCTGTAGCTGCTACTGCTCTCAAGCAAGGTGGCCATCCTTTGGCCACAGTGTCCAATTGTTTTGACAGGTATGCTACAGGTCGTTCCCAGTTTCCTAATTTCTGAGTCAGCATGCCTAAGGCGTTCCCTTGTGCCTCATGTACGAATAAATGGAAAGGCTTGTGAACATCTGGTAATCCCAGTGCTGGTGATGACATCAATTCTTCCTTTAACGTCTTGAAGGCTGTTTCCTGCTCAGGTCCCCACTCTAGTGGCGACTTTTCTTCTCCTTTTGTAGCTTCATACAATGGTTTGGCAATTTGAGCAAAGTTGGGAATCCAGATTCGGCAGTATCCTGCTGCTCCTAGAAAGGCTCTGACTTGCTTTCTGGTAGTTGGGGTTGGGATTCTGCACACAGCTTCTTTTCTCTCTCTTCCTAATTGTCGGCTTCCTTTATTTATTTATTTATTTATTTATGCTTTTCTTCTATACCGCTTTTTCCCAAGATCAAAGGCGGTTTACAAGTAACACAATGAACAGTTTACAATTAACATAATGAACATGGTTTTACATGGAACATCTTGGTTTTTTTTTCAAACTACGTACAATTAACTTTTCGTAAACAACAACAAGTAACATGGAATATATAATTATGCAAATGTTGTAACTATTTACATTAGTTAAATATTTACATTATTCAATTGTTAATCGTGGTTTTTAATACACTAGGGATTTCTAGGGATTTTAATACACTGAGGATTCTAGTCAGATGAAAGCCTAAGTATTTCACTTCTTTTTGGCATAGCTGTGCTTTGGCTCTGGAAACTTTGTATCCAGCTTCATCCAGTAACTGCAAGAGGTCTTTGGTGGCTTGTATACACTCACTTTCTGATACAGCAGCTATCAGCAGATCGTCCACATATTGGAGAAGTACTCTCTTCCCCGGGGCCACTGGATAGCTTGAAAGGTCTTGGGTCAATGTGGCACTGAAGATGGTAGGTGAATTCTTGAATCCTTGGGGTAATCGTGTCCAAGTAAGTTGGCCCCGTCTTCCAGAGACAGGGTCCTGCCATTCAAAGGCAAACAGCAATTGGCTAATTGGGGCTAATCTTATGCAAAAGAACGCATCTTTTAAGTCCAAAACAGTAAAGTGGGTAGCTTCAGCAGGAATTAATCCTAAAAGTGTGTAAGGGTTTGGCACAACTGGATGTATGGTCTCAACTGCTTCATTCACTCTCCTCAGGTCCTGCACTGGACGGTAGTCATCTGTTCCAGGCTTCTTCACTGGCAAGAGTGGAGTGTTCCATGATGACTGACATACTTTTAGTAGGCCATACTCTAGTAATCTTAACAAGTGGCGGTGAATGCCTTCAATTGCTGCTCTTGGGAGCGGGTATTGCTTAACATGTATTGGGGTAGCACTGGGTTTGAGATTCACAATTATTGGAGCTATATGCTTGGCTAGGCCTGGGGGATTGCCTTCTGCCCATACCCCAGGCAGGGCATCAATACTTTTCAGAGTTTGCTCAAAATAGGTGTCCTGAGTGGATTCACTACTATAATATCTCCATTCTTCCTCACGGGGAACAGTAAACAACATTATTCCTGCAGGTTTAGTCTGGGAATTCACTGTCATTTGCATCTCTCCTTTCTCGGTAAAGGATATTTGGGCCTGTAACTTGGCTAACATATCTCGTCCCAGTAATGGTACTGGACATTTGGGCATATAGAGGAATTGATGTGTTATTTGCTGTCCTCCCAGACTGCATATTCGGTTCTGAAGAAAAGGCTTTGTGGCTTTGGCACCAGTTGCTCCCACAATGGTGACTGCTCTTGCGGAAAATGGGGCAATTTGTTTATCTACTACAGAATGTTCTGCTCCAGTATCTACCATAAAGTCCATAACTTGGTCTCCTATTTGTATACTGACCATAGGCTCCTGGAGACCTAAAGCAAATTCGGAGCCCGGTCTGTCCTAATCTGCTTCATCTTCGTCATTGGTCGTTGCGGCCAATGCTTGGATGGCATCTGCTCTTTCTCGCTGAAATTGTTCTCGATTGGCTCCTCCGCGGTTCCGGGGTCGGCCCCGTCCTCTTTCTCTCCATTGAACATTATTTTCGTCATCCTGGTGGGCGTCTTCGAGTTGCGGGCATGTATCTCTCCAATGTCCTTCCTCTTTACAGTAGGCACATTGGTTCACGCCTAATTGGGGCCGGCCTTCTCCTCGGCCCCTCCCTCTTCCTCTGCTCCTTCGACTAGGGAAACCTCCCCTTTTCTGTTCAACTATGGCCGCAGCCAGAAAATCAGCTTTCTTCTTCATCTTTCGATCACATTCTTTCTGTCTCTCATTATCACGATTCACATACACTTTATGAGCGACTTCCAGTAACTGAGTTGCATTCATGCCCGCAAACCCTTCTAGTTTCTGTAGCTTACATCTAATGTCTGGTTGAGACTGATTTACAAAAGCAGAATTCACCATGCATAAGCTTCCTGGTGCATCTGGATCATAGGGAGTATACATTCTATACGCTTCAGTCAATCTTTCATAAAACACTGCTGGGCTTTCATCTATGCCCTGGTTAACTTCGGTCACTTTAGAAAGGTTCATAGCTTTCTGGCCCCCCCTTTTCAGACCTTGCATCAGGCCTTGGCGAAATCGTGATAGAGATCTGGATCCTCTCTCTGTATTCGGATCCCACCGGGGGTCTTCTTTTGGGAATTCTCTTTGGGCTGCTTCCCGATTATCTATCCTTACGCCGTCCCCCGGTGCTACAGGGTTATCTGCCAGCCAGTCAATAGCTGCTCGCTTAATTCGGGTCCGCTCCTCAGTAGTGAATAGGGTAGACAGGAGCTGACGGCAATCTGCCCAAGTGGGTTGGTGGGTTTCCATAATGGTATGCATTAACTCTGTTAGCTCCTGGGGCTTATCAGTATAGGAAGCATAATGTGACTTCCAATTTAACAAATCAGTGGTGGAGAAGGGCACATATACTAGACTTAAGGGTCCTGCCACCACCTGATTATCTTCATCTCTTACGGGCACTCCCGGGACTTGCCGTAAGGGCATCATTTTTGCAGTAGAACGCTTTCTGGATCTGAGGGAGATTTTAGTAACTCTCCTGGTAGGGGCTTTCTTTCTGCTGTCCGTGCGCTTAGTCTGGGACGCTGTACTTTTAACTGATGGGCTCACACTGACAGTCGTCTTTATGCTGTCCGTATCACTCTGGGAAGACCCTTCCTCTTGCTCTTCTGCCTCTGACTCAACTTTCTCCTCAGTCTCAGTTGATTCATCTTCCTCATCTGAAGTAAACTTATCTGCCTGCTCTTCAGAAAATGGTTCTGGGGTTGGGTCCCGTTCCCGCTGTCTCTGTGGCTCTGGGGCGGGACGCGGTGGCACCCTTACTGGACGCTGGGCTCGAGGCGGTCGAGTTATCACCTCTGGGGACTCAGGATCTGCAAGGATGGGTTTCCGTCTGGATTTCTCACCTGTCCCTGTCTTTTTAGTCTGATCTACTTTCTGTGTTTGATCTGTTCGTGCTAACATTATTCTGCACTGTTCTTCATAACAGCGCTTCGCCCAGGAGGGCGGGTTCTCACAAATACTCAACCAGGAATCTATATAAGGGTACTGATCGGGGTGCGCTACTCGCACTTTCTGGTGAACTGACTGAATAATTCCTATAGTAAAGGTTCCCTCTCGGGGCCATGAGGGGTCTAAGTCGGGCCACTCCCTAGTACACAAAATCTGTAATCGGGTTGCAGTCATTTTAATTCCATAATCTCCTGAATATCCTTCCTTAAAATGTGTGATCATACATTCTAATGGAATGTTCCTAGTAGACCCCGCCCCTCCCATTTCGATGTGTGCGCGCAACAACAAACAGAAGGGAAAAGGAGGGCGGACCGTGGGTAAGGGGTCCTCACGGCCCTAGAAACATATAAGGGAAACGAATAACAAGACAAGACGACAGTCGCTTCCTCCTTTTTACGACCTGGACGCGGTCGCCCGGCCAGGAAATGCGTTACTCAGGAGTCCGCCTTCGCTTGGTCCGTGCTGCCAGACCTCTCATTCACACTTCATTCACACAATCATGCTAGCAACGTATCCCAAGAATACAATCCAATCCTGTCTATTCTGACTAGTCTTATTCAAATTCCAAAATACAAGAAGACGGGAGTTTCGCCCCGCGAATACTCATGCAGGGGTAGTCGGTCCGTCTTTGAGAGGTGATCAAGCTCTCTTACCAAGTTCCAAGTTCCAAGTTCAAGATTCAAGATTCAAATGGCAGTACTGCTCTGACTCATCTGTCTAGACATACCAAATCAAAACTCTACTCACCGGATCCGGTCCTCAAAGTTCCCAAGCAAGCGCATGAGTTGGACCTCGGACTCCCCTCATTCGGGTTCGAGGTGTTGGCTCCAGCCGGGCCCGGCACCCGCCGAGGTCCGGCCAGCTCCCTCCGATGCAAGGGACCGGTGGCGCCAGGGAGCGAGCCCCCGTCAGTAGGGCGCAATGTGATAAGGAAGCTTATCATAGCTCAGGAAGGAGCTATAGAAAAGGTGAAGTGACTCTGAACAAGCAACCTGTCAGTTCTGGTAGAAATAAGAAAACAGAATTTTCCCATAAAAGACTACCAGTCCCAGAATGCACCAGGTTTCCAACAGCCATTAGAGAAGCTGAAGTGGAGAAACGTGTGTTCAATCAGGAGGGCTATGAGGTAATCCCTAAGCACTCATCTCAAAGGGCAGGGCCTGATTCAGCACAGCTGCGCTGTATTAGGGAGGAACACTCATCCAAGCAGAATAAGAGTAGAGTTTATTCTACAGATGACCATCTTCATCATCACCTTGGATATCCAGAGAATTATCCTCAGTTTCCTCTGAAGGATTATCAGAAGCAGAAGCCAAACCGGACAGACAGAGAGGCAAGGGAACCCTCTGGAAGAAAGAGGAGAAAAGCCTTTGAGAGGTCTAGAAGAGTCCAAAGCAGTACGTATACTGGGAGGTATTCCAAGGGCCAGCATACACCATTGGACTGGGGAAAGCCAGAGGAATGGTGCTGCAGAGCTAGGAATCACCAGAGGCTACCTGTGAGGGAGACGGCTGCACGTGGAAGGGACCCTAAGACCCGTGCCAGAAGGTATGTGAAGAGAGATCCAGTGTCCAGGGATCTGGATTGGAAGGCTGGACATAAGAACTGGACTACATACTGGCCAGGCTATATAGAGAGGAACTCTAGCAGCAATGGAAGCTCAGGTATGAACACTGATCTATGCCCTAGCTATAACCTTGAAAGACAGCAGGGAAACAAGTATTCTCCTGAAAATGCTCCATTGAGAGATTCATCTGTGCCAATCCATGATATTGAACCCATGCTTGTTGAACAAGGGGGAATAATAGCAGATGAGGATCCTGTTTATATGGACTGCTCTCTATCTAAACTCCGTGGGTAACTTTCTGTTATAAAGTACAGCAACCATCACAAAGAAATACAAATTTGTTCTTTAATCTACTCAGAAAAGCTCCTGAAGCAGGGTTTGACCCACACAGTGGAAGGCAAGCCAGCTAAGGGGTTTCAGCTGGTGACTGCTAGCAATTAAGCCTTACCTAATAGCTTGTGAGCTAGGAGAGAATCACTTCTGTATCTATGTGGGAAGTAATCAGAAGTTAACCTGAAAAGAACAGTTTGTTTCTTGCTTTGTGGCTTTTCATTTGTTGTTTTCCTGATTTTGACTTTGTTTTTCCAAGTTAACACTGAAAGCAAGTAACCTAATTTATGTGCTACCAAGCATATCTGTGTTGGGAGAAATAACCCCATAAATAAATATCTTATTGGCTTTACCCAAGAGCACAACTAAATTATTGTCAGCAGCTGTGTCTAGTGTGAATGAACTACATTGCCCACAATACCTTGCAAATCATATAGAAATATGCACTTGCCAAGAGTGTGAAGATTCTCACCCAGGCAGCCGTCTGACAAATGGCGTAGTTTTTCGGATTGCTTTTGCACAAAAGGGGATTTACTTGCTGAGGATTACAACTAAAGTTCAAGTTTAAAGCTGGAAAAAAAGATTTTCCCTCAACTACACTTTGGAGGAAAAGGGGTTGTTCCAGAAAGCTGTCCCAGGAGGAAAAGACCCTGTGCAGAGCTGGATTCATCACTGAGACAAGGTAATAAGTACCTGGGCATGTCTAGTGGTGGATGGGAGTAAGCACAGGGTAATTGAAAAAAAAAAGAGTGTAGAAAAAAAACACCTGTTTGGAAGGTGGTGCACTGTGTTTTTTTTCTTTGTATTTCTTGCAGGAATCAAGATGGATTCAAGGGAACTAGCTGAGTGGATGGCAGCCCAGTTCAGCAGGCAGCAGGAGCTAGCACAGCAGGCTCAGGACACTGCTATGAGAGCTTTAATGGACCAGCAGAGGCCAGTGCTTGATCTGGTGCAAGCCCTAGTTGAGCTGAAGAACCAAAGTGGAACAGATGCAAGACCAGCAGTAAATACTGGTACACCACATGTGGACAGTGTGGGACTCAATCAAGGGATTGGGGCATTTAGTTTTGGGAAGCTAACTCCAGATGATAATGTTGATGATTTTCTAGAGTCTTTTGAAAGAGTGGCACAAGCATTAGCATGGCCAGAGACCCAGTGGGCAGTAAGGCTGGCAGCCTCATTAACTGGAGAGGCGCTTGCAGCTTACAGAGCAATGCCAGCAGCACAGGCTTTGAATTATAAGGATGTAAAAGCTGCTATTAGAGATCACCTAGGGTTGTCTATTTCAGAGTATAGGCGAATGTTTAGAGCTACTACATTGAGAGTGTGTGAAACACCCAGGGCTCTGAGTCAGAGAATCAGAGGTTTAGCTGTAAAATGGTTGGAGCCTGAGCAAAAGACGGTAGAAATGTTATTAGATATTGTAATGCTTGAACAATTTATGTCTGGGGTGCCTAAAGATTTGCACACTTTCCTTATACAGCAAAATTGCCAAAATCTTGGAGAGGCAACCATGCTAGCAGAGAGATTCTTGGGAGCCACGCAGGCTTGCCATAGAATGGGTGGTCCTCTGAAGATTGGTGTTGAAGCAAGATGTGCTGTATCAGAAAAGAAAATAATTAAAAATGTTTCTGATAATGAATGTACTGTATCAAACCAGATGACACAGTGGAATAGAGAGAAATGTTTCAAATGTGGAAAATGGGGACACTTAGAAAAAGGATGCCAGTCACACACTAGCTTAATGGGTGTGGAGTTAGAACAGCCCAAGGAAGGATTTCTTTTGATGGTTGATGTGCAAGGAATTACCATAAATGCTTTGTTAGACTCTGGGGCAGACCAGAGTATGATGTCAGAAAGGCTTTGGCAGAGAATAGAGGCCCAAGAAGGATTTGTGCCTAGAACCCCTGAAAGCCAAGTTCATATCGGGTGCATTCATGGTGCTGCAACATCACATCCCACCTATAGGCTAAAGGTTAAGTGCCTGGGGGAACAAGAGGAAGTCCTGGTAGCAGTGGTGCCTAGGCTACCCTTTGATTTGGTTCTAGGAAAGGACTGGCCAAGATTTAAGCAGGGTCTAGTGGAAGGGCTAGGAAAGAAGGAGGGAGAAGGTTTAATAATGGAAATAGCTCCCGGGCCTTTCTTTGGAAGTCCTCAGTCCCTAGCTAAAAAGATGGTTCAGCGTCCAGAAGGCCAAACTATGGGTAATAAGAGGGGCCTTGTATCCACCCGCTCGCAGGCTAAGATAGAAAGCCAGCAGAAGGAGGAGGGGGAGCAGGCAGAGTCATTAGAAGACTTACCCTCTCATGATGATTTAATAACCCCATCATCTGGTAAAGTAAGAAAGTTGAAAGCACAAAAGCGGCGTGAGAGACTTTGCAGAGCACAGGGTAGGGCTGAGATGTTAGCTGGTCAAAGTTTACCCTGGGTGCCAGCTGAGTTAGTGGCAAAGTTTCCTAACTTTCCACAAGAGCAGCGAGCTGATCAAGCTCTCACCCGAGCTTTTAAGTATGCTCAGGAGGTCAGGGAGGAATTGCCCAGATTCAGACTAGATAATGACATATTATATAGAGAGAGTCAGGACCCCAGGAATGGGACCATACGTAAACAATTGGTGGTACCCACAACTTTCAAAGGGCTAGTACTTAGACTAGCACATGATCATCCAGTTGTAGGTCATAAAGGGATGCAAGGAACGCTGGATCAAATACTTATGCGTTTTTACTGGCCAGGTATTTTCAAAGAAACTGCCCAGTTTTGTGCTGCATGTTCAGCGTGTCAGCGAGTTACAACGGCTCACCCACCGGTGGTGCCATTGATTCCCATGCCAATTATCACAGACCCAATTGGTCGCATTGCCATGGATATTGTAGGCCCATTAGTCAAAATGCCCCGAGGTTTCCAATACATCCTAGTTATGGTAGATCAGGCAACAAGGTTTCCCTGGGCCATACCATTGAGGAATGTTTCTGCAAAAACAATAGCTTTAGAGCTAGTAAAATTGTTTTGTGAAGTGGGTTTCCCAAGAGAGGTGTTGACTGACCGAGGGTCCAATTTTGTATCCAAATATTTGGCCCAGGTCTGGGATGCCTTTGGCATTCATCACGTAAAAACCTCAGCCTACCATCCACAATCAAACGGTTTGGTGGAGAGATTCAACCAAACTCTCAAACAAATGTTGAGAAGGGGGTTAGCAGGAGAGGTAAAAGAATGGGATATGTTATTGCCTTTTGCCTTGTATGCCTGAAGGGAAAGAATTCAGGTGTCCCTAGGTGTAACCCCATATGAATTTATGTATGGTAGGGCTCCACGGGGTTTGTTAGACATTTTGAGGGAACAATGGATTGATCCTGAACCAGGAAGTCAGGAGGTGCCACTGTTTCTACGTGACTTGAGAGCACGTTTGAAAAGGACGTCGCAGGTTGCTGAGAGGAACCTGCAGGACAGTCAAGTGCGCCAGAAAGGGTGGTATGATAGGAAGGCCAAAAGCTGCCAATTAAGCATTGGTGAAAAGGTTTTGGTTCAAGTAGCAGGTACAGCCCCAAAATTTGAAGTACAGTGGAAAGGGCCATGGAAGGTTGTTAAACAAGTGAGCCCAGTGTCTTATATGGTAGAAAATGCAAGAGGGCGTAGGCAGACCTACCATATTAATGTACTTAAGTCTTGGAAGGAGAGGCCTGTAAATAATAATGACCCTGAAGCCAGTCAGGAAGTAAGTGAGCTTCAAAAAGAGAACACTCTTGTAGGTATTACGGACTGTAGGAAAGAAGTTTCACCAGTTAAACCAGTCCGCAATAACTTAAGCAGGGGGGTATGTGATAAGGAAGCTTATCATAGCTCAGGAAGGAGCTATAGAAAAGGTGAAGTGACTCTGAACAAGCAATCTGTCAGTTCTGGTAGAAATAAGAAAACAGAATTTTCCCATAAAAGACTACCAGTCCCAGAATGCACCAGGTTTCCAACAGCCATTAGAGGAGCTGAAGTGGAGAAACGTGTGTTCAATCAGGAGGGCTATGAGGTAATCCCTAAGCACTCATCTCAAAGGGCAGGGCCTGATTCAGCACAGCTGCGCTGTATTAGGGAGGAGCACTCATCCAAGCAGAATAAGAGTAGAGTTTATTCTACAGATGACCATCTTCATCATCACCTTGGATATCCAGAGAATTATCCTCAGTTTCATCTGAAGGATTATCAGAAGCAGAAGCCAAACCGGACAGACAGAGAGGCAAGGGAACCCTCTGGAAGAAAGAGGAGAAAAGCCTTTGAGAGGTCTAGAAGAGTCCAAAGCAGTACGTATACTGGGAGGTATTCCAAGGGCCAGCATACACCATTGGACTGGGGAAAGCCAGAGGAATGGTGCTGCAGAGCTAGGAATCACCAGAGGCTACCTGTGAGGGAGACGGCTGCACATGGAAGGGACCCTAAGACCCGTGCCGGAAGGTATGTGAAGAGAGATCCAGTGTCCAGGGATCTGGATTGGAAGGCTGGACATAAGAACTGGACTACATACTGGCCAGGCTATATAGAGAGGAACTCTAGCAGCAATGGAAGCTCAGGTATGAACACTGATCTATGCCCTAGCTATAACCTTGAAAGACAGCAGGGAAACAAGTATTCTCCTGAAAATGCTCCATTGAGAGATTCATCTGTGCCAATCCATGATATTGAACCCATGCTTGTTGAACAAGGGGGAATAATAGCAGATGAGGATCCTGTTTATATGGACTGCTCTCTATCTAAACTCCGTGGGTAACTTTCTGTTATAAAGTACAGCAACCATCACAAAGAAATACAAATTTGTTCTTTAATCTACTCAGAAAAGCTCCTGAAGCAGGGTTTGACCCACACAGTGGAAGGCAAGTCAGCTAAGGGGTTTCAGCTGGTGACTGCTAGCAATTAAGCCTTACCTAATTGCTTGTGAGCTAGGAGAGAATCACTTCTGTATCTATGTGGGAAGTAATCAGAAGTTAACCTGAAAAGAACAGTTTGTTTCTTGCTTTGTGGCTTTTCATTTGTTGTTTTCCTGATTTTGACTTTGTTTTTCCAAGTTAACACTGAAAGCAAGTAACCTAATTTATGTGCTACCAAGCATATCTGTGTTGGGAGAAATAACCCCATAAATAAATATCTTATTGGCTTTACCCAAGAGCACAACTAAATTATTGTCAGCAGCTGTGTCTGGTGTGAATGAACTACATTGCCCACAATACCTTGCAAATCATATAGAAATATGCACTTGCCAAGAGTGTGAAGATTCTCACCCAGGCAGCCGTCTGACAGCGATCCCGGCAGGACCAAACCTGTAGAGGCGGAAAGTCGTGGTATATTGCCCTATATACCCTCTATTACCACACCTTCCCGGCCAACGCACCAAGAATATGTAGCAGCAGAGCGCAGACAAACCAATGATACCAGGAGTCTGTTCAGAAGGTCCAAATCATTTATTTGTGCACAAGTCTCAAGCAGAATCAAATTCAAAATGGCTGAGCAATGGTTTAAAGTAAAACAACAACTTTTATAGACTTCTTCTCCATTCTAAGTATAGGAAAACATTTCATTGGTCCCGGTAACCTCCCGTACCCCTTCTATTGGTCCCGGTATTGATAAGGCTATCCAATTATGTCCTTTGACTGGGCTTAGCACCTGCTCACCCCCCTTCTAGTCCCAATTACAATGGTCAGTTCACCAATTTAGTTACTTTTCTCCTCCAAGGCCATTTAACTAGTTAGTACATATGAGAAAGCAGGGCACTGTAACCTTTCTGTCAGCAGTTTTAATTAAATTCTTTGCAGCTGTACTCTCTTATCAGTGGTATTTAAACTTATTTTTCTATATTTTCTGAGTTTCAATTTTGCTCAGCTAAGCTGATTATGCTTTGCTAAGTTTCGTTTATACAATAGCAGCATATTGGGGGATGTGCAATTCCTATGGGCCTCTCCACAGGCTTCATTTACAGGTCAAGCTGGTTAGGCCTGTCTGTTTATTTCAGACACCATGGATCATAGGCCTTCGCCTACCACAACACTGCCATGAAAATCCAGGAGCTGCTGGGTCGCCAGGAATCAGCATCGCCTCGAAGGCACACATTGCATTTTGAAAGTGGTTTTAAGTTATTTTTGATTCATGACTATTATGTTTTATAGTAATGTCTGTTGTAATATATTGTGTAGGTATGTTTGGAAGCAATCTACGATTTTAGATATGGGGCATATAAATTTTAAAATACATTATATTTATGCAAATAAAACCAAATAGATATGTAAATATTTATGCAAATGAGGCCCCGCAATGAGTCTCCGCACATGGCCCGGAATAACCCTTGGACCACCCCTGAGGTTGAGAAATTGATTTTCAAGTCATATTTGGCACATGCTGAAGGATAAGAAAATAGCATAGTATTTCAGCAAAAAAACAGAAAAGATATAACCTTGGCTTTATTAATCTTTCTTGACAGTCCTGCAAATACATTGCATATTTTCAAATAAGTGTGTCTTAGCACTGTTCTCTAGAAATACCGAGAGAACCCATAGGTTTCCTCTGAATGCCTGAGGCCTATCAGTTCAGATCTGCGAATATGTATGTTGTCGTGAGCAGACGAGGGAGGATAGATAAAGAGAGAGCGAGGGAGCGAGCCCAGGCTTATTCAACGCTCTTAGTGGTGAAAGACGGGCAAGCACGTGTTACGTCATGCAAAACCCATATTTCATTACAAACTTCAACTCCTCCTACTTTGTCTCTGCAACTAACTTACGTTCAGACTCGCAAGCGTTATATAGGGAAATATTTTTTAATGCATTCCTATGTTCCAAGCAGGGAACGTGATAGTAAGGAAAGATGTCTCTTTTATTCGCTGTCCACCTATAGGAATCGCGTTTGGAAGTGCTTGAATCTGCATCAGTAGTGCAGGATAACTGAGAACTGCAGGATAAATGAAATTATTAAGATCACTTGGGGTTGATTGTAAAATTGGCCTTTCTGAAAAGATATTATATAGCTTCGTACATCAGACTTTCTCAGGTGATACAGGATTTATTTTCCCCCCAGTGATTACAGTCGCAGTCTTTCAATAAGGAATGAATCTTGCCTTGTTTTTTGACGTTCTGCAGTTTCACCCATCTTCGTAGCAATTAAGGACCAAGCAATGGTTTACTCTGTGGGCATTTTCAATTCATTACTGTTTTCTCATTAGTTGTTGGGATTTCCTTACCTTACTTTGGCTTCACACTGAATTGGAAATTTGCATGCTTCGATGTATTTGATCAAGGTTAAATTATAAATCCTGGCTGCAAAGAAAAATAAAAAGCTTTCATCGAGAAGTCTCAAAGAAATAAAACTCTTGAGGAAAAATATTTGCGACGAACGGAATTTAATCATTTTCTCTGGTGAACCGGGTTCCTGTATAGGAGAATTGATCTCATTTTATTATTATGTATCCTCAAGGATCTCTTCCTTTTCGATATTTTTAAACTGCTGGATTGCTTCATCCCAAATCAATGTGGTTGCCGTGGAATATGCTGCAGTGTCTTTGTGGCAGGAGTGTCAAATAAAATAAGAACCCAAGTGGTAAGTTATACATGCCTTGCATGGTTTTCCTTAATACCTATTGCTGGAATTAGGCTGTAGACCGTACAATCAGTTTAGAAACTAAGAAAGAAACAGCTTAGTCTGTCTACACAGCACTGCACTGTATTCTTATTCTATAAAATGTCGGTTGGATTAGGTCGATGTTAAATGAAGGACTTGGTGATGCTGTGATATTATCTTTCAAGAAAGGAGTTTTAAACCGTGGTTTGTTTAAACCGAAGTGTGCAGTTGGTTATATGAAGAAGCATGATCATAGTCTCTGTGTGCGCTCTGCCTGTGGTTGGTTACTATGCATAAGCTGTCAGTGGTCTTCTGCAGTGTTTTCTGGTTAACTTGCATTCCAAATATTGAGCGTATTCCAAAGGAAAAAAACCAAAAACAAGACATTGATGGGTTTTCTTATAGTTCCCATGTCTTATAACAGTAAATTCCTATAGTTTTTGTACTTAAGAAAAAAAAACCCAAATGGGGTGAAATCGTAAGAAGTTCTGTTGAGTTTTAACTTTTTTGATCATATATATCTTGTTGTTAAGGGATATACCAAGTAACAGTACTGCTGTTGTGTGATGAGGGTGAAAATGTATCCTAAAAAAGAAACTTGCATAATGCAATATTTTCAAACATGTGAAAGGGGAATGTGCTTTGCTCATTAATCTTTGGAATAAATAAATGTTCCATTATTCCCTGCCACTTTTTGTCAAGTTTTGCAAAACTTGGCAAAAAGTGATAGGGCACAATGGAACATTTATTTATTTCATAAATTAATAAGTAAAAGTACATAGCCCATAGACATGTTGAACATGTATTTAATATGTAAGTTTCCTTTTTTGGATCGGTTTCACTCTCATCACACAAGGGCAGCACTGTTACTTGGTGTCTCCCTCAACAAAAAGATATGTATGATATATATACTGTGAAAAAGACCCTGAAGGAAATTCAACTAATTTCATACCTGCAACTTTATGAAGAATGTGGTCTTGTCTCTTTGCTTTTTATCTGCACAAGCACTAGTGTAATAAATGTGAATCTTTGATTTGGAAGTGTTTCTTCTCTGTGGTTCCCTAGTGTTCCTGTGTGACACGTGACTCCTTTGGTTCCCAGTCACATCTAAAGCAGAAAATACTCTGTTTCATTTCTGGTGTTGGCACTGCAGTGTAGTAGATCATAGCTTTGCTTACCATTCTGGCACCTTTAACATCAGCAAGTCAAACCTCATAAACGTTGAGATTGCCAACAGGCTAGGGACATTTTATACATACATAAGTATATTGTGATAAGGTTAGAAGTTGATTTTAAGGACAAAGAGAATTGAGGCCAGACTACTAGTCTGTGTTCAATTTTTTTAACATGCTTGTTATAGTCCTTTGCTATATACATTCTGCAAGAATAAAATCTTACTTAGAATACAAAAAGGAAAAATGAAGAGGATCATCTGGTAAAGCTATTCATTGGCTGCTGGAAAACCTTACACTGAAGTCATTGTAGTTATTATTATTATGTATATAATAATTTCAAAAGGTGCCTTTTAAAACCAGGCTGCATGCACTGCAGTCAAGTGGCTTCATTGTGTTCTGTGTATGTTTGGTATTATACTGTACATCACTCTCCCTATGAGAATAACCAGGCAAAATAAAACAGATCTGTCCACACTGGCCTGTATTCTTCAATTTTTTATAATAGTTTGGTTCACCTGTGAATGTATTCTATAAAAATATGCGAAGATGATAATCTAACTGAAACCTTTTTTGAAGTCGGCAGCTTAATGGATTCTTATTTATGCATGTATTTTTTATCCTGTAAATCAATAACATACATGCACATATATATAGACATATCGCTCACACATCCACATGTTTTTTCTTCAAAACACAAAGCAATTTTTGACATGGATACAATTCATATTTGTTAGAACTCAGACAGAAATTACTTGTGTACATTCTAGTTATGTTAAGATGCTAATTGTAGGGAAGGAATATTTTTAGACTGGTTATTAGATTGTGAAGTTTGCGTGGAAGCCAATTCTGATCGGTGCATGTTCAGGCCGTCTGGACATCCAAAATCTAGACGGTACAAATATGCACCTGATTCTGCTCCTACGAGGGTAGACGGCCCTGCAGGAGCAGAATCAGGGCATAGGACTGAATGTCCTGGACGTGCCCCAATTCTACCCTGCTAGACGTCGCACAGATTCCTGGCTAGCTCAGCCTGGGCTCCTGCATGTACGTCCAGGGTCAGGGTCATGCCTCCAGCCCGCTCCCACTCCTCCTCTGGAACGCCCTCTTTGTCCTAGTACAGAGCTATTACAGCTGGGCGTTTAGCGGGAATTAAACATCCGACCGGGATGTATATCCCTGCTAAATGCGGGTCGGAATGACCCTCCATATGGTTTGCAGTGCTGAAGAAATTTTTGGGTGGCTAACCTGCCGTGTATTCCCTTTGAAAAACATAGTATCAGAGTGGTTTATTTTGTGAACTTCATGTTTTATAATAACTATACGTTCTTTTAATTATAAAACATTTGATATTAAGCTATTGTAATGCTCCTTTCTGTTTGGTTCTCGCAGCTGCCCTACTAGCCACTTGGTAGACAAGGGGGAACATTAATCCAAGAGCCTTTTGCATTTTTCAGTCTTGTATTCATGGATTTGAATGTTGAGGTTCTTTCATGGGGACTCGCATACAACAGGAGGTCCTTGGCATTTGATACTCTCACACCGCTTTCTTTCCCAAATAAATGAATCCAGATCAGAAATTGTGTTTTGAACCAAGGTTTTACTTAAACTTTAGGGCCACTGAGCAATAATAACAATAACAATTGGCATAAACAGGAAAATTTAAGTATATTACAAATAGTTAATGACTTCTCCTTATTCAAAAATGGTTTCATGTAAATTATTCCTTTCTCCTCTTAGTTAGGTATATTACCACACTTCCTTCATTTACTCTTTAAGATGAAGAGTTACTGCACTCTTCACCACTCTTACACTTTTGTTACTTAGTCTGGTTTCCCCTGCGTGGAACAGCTCTTTCCTGTTTCTAGTACTTCTTCCAGTGTACCAGAAGCTGGTGGTAATGAAGACATAGGTCCACGATACTCTGCTGGACTCACTCCTGGATCTGGTGACATTGGAGAATGATGAATGCTTATGCTCCTTCATTCCTGAGAGCTATTAGCTTCTGTAGATGCAGGTCCCTGAAACTGCTCTGCAGTGCTCCTGGCTCTGTTGGATTGGAAAACTGAGTTGTTGGTATAGTTCTTGGAACCTTTCTCCTTTGCCTTGGTAGGCTATGATTTTTCCTCCTTTTCACACAGGCAGAGCTACTCTCCTTCTGGGGCAAGAATTTTTTTCTTTAACAGCAAGGATTTCTATCAATTTTCAAGGAAACTTATGTAATACTTGCTGGCAGGCATCTGCAATAGAGACAACAGCACTATACGGCATCAAAAGTCCCATGAAGACTCTATGGAACCAAAGGAGGGGCAAAGGGCACTAATAAAGACTCCAATCCACCATCAGAAGGATAAAGTGGCACAAAATTGGAAGGAAGGGCCTCAGGTACTTGGAGAGAGACGTAGCATCACTAACTTTAGCAGGAACACTTTAAGATACCGGGAGAGGGGTAAAACAACTCCAGTATCGGCTGGAAGGCTTCAAGGATTAAGAACATAAGAACATAAGAAATGCCATAGAGAGTCAGACCAAGATCCATCAAGCCCAGTATCAAGTATCCAGGTAACCATTACCTGGCAGTTTCCCAAAAAGACACACAGATTCCACAATGCTTGTTTTGGGGCAAGCTGTGGGTTTCCCAGATCCTCTTTAATAATGGCTTATGGACCTTTCTCCAGGAACTTGTCCAGCCTTTTTTAAACCCTAACAGCTTTTACTACATCCTCCAGTAACAAATTCCAGAGTTTGATTACGCATTGAATGAAAAAATATTTTCTCTTAGCAATCTTAAATGGGTTACAGTATAGCTTCAATGCATGTCCCCAGTCTTTCTACTTTTTGATGGTGTAGACAATCAATCTATGTTTACCCATTCCATTCCACTCCATCCATTAATTTATAGGTTAAAGCAGCACAAATATTTACTGGAAGGCCCCACAGAAGTGGGAGTGGGTTAAAACAGCACTAATATTGGCCAGCAAAGGGGAAAAAGGGTGACATCTCGAGAGCCCATAGTATGCAAAAGAAAGTTCCAATCCAGAAGCTGTAATGGAAGAGACTGACTTGGATATAGTGGCAGTCACAGAGACATTGTGTCAGATAACTTTCTGACACAGAAAATAAGGATTCGGATATAGTTATACCAGGCTATAATCAATTCAGGAAAAACAGGGTAGGAAGAAAGGGAGGAGTGGCACTATATGTAAAAAATTATATTAAAGCGTTATCATGGTGGAAGGGGACACCCCCTACTCAGCAGTCACCCTACACCCACCACCATGACCCCACACAGATCCAACACCAAAGTCACAAACTGTGCAAAGAAAACAAAAGCACAGCACCCATACACCCACTCTCAATGCACGAAACACACCAAACAACACACAGAAAATCTCCATAGAGCTCATCAATGCCAGGTCAATTCGTAACAAGATTAATACCATCGCTGACCACATGGAACAACAGCAAACAGACATACTCTGCATCACCGAAACTTGGCTCACCCCCATGGACAACATGCTACTCAACCAACTAATTCCCCCCACACACGCAGCATACAACTACCCACGCACACAAAGGAGAGGAGGAGGAGTCCTGATCATTGCGCGAAACAACCTAAACCTCAAAACCAGATCCAACGCATCCACAAGTCACTGCAACACAATCATCATTGAAAACAGGAACCCCGCCCTCTGCCTCACCTACAGAGCACTGAACGCCCCAACAGAGGAACTATCTACAGTACTGGAGGCCATATGTACAATCAACAGCCTCCACAAACCACTGCTCATACTCGGTGACTTCAACCTCAAATCCACAAATAACAAGGATGCAGAAGCCTTCATTGCAGCGATGAAATCACTACAATTCACCCAGATGATCAATTCACCCACACACAGATGCTGATCCTCCCCGACCTCATATTCGCCCCCAACAACCTGATATGAATAGTGCTTCTGTTTTGTTGTGGTTTATGGATAGATTGTTTTCTAAGAGCCAGGTTGTCATTTGCTGGAGACAATTGACTAGGTTGGAGTAGCCCTCGAACACACTCATTCAGACGTTTCCACTGCATGTTGCACACTATAGCCCCCCCTTGATTGTTCGATGTGAAAACCGCTTTAATGATAAAGCAGTATATTAAATCTGCCTAAATAAATAAATAAAGTATAATGTGTTGGCACTGACCCACTGGATACATGAGACCTATACTGATTAATACAAACATGACCTTAAGGGCTTACTCCAACATTGGTGGGCCCCCTACATGTTTTTAAATCTCCTGCATTGTAGCCAGAGACAAGAGAGTCAGTCGAGAACGGGACAGTGGTTATTATCACCTTTTAAAAAGACATGGAGATGGTGGCATGCAGGGGTGGCAGAATAACATTTTCTTTGGGGGGGCCCTTAGCTACACCCCAAGCTCTGTCCTAACTCTGCCCCAAGCTTCACTCTAGCTCCACCCCTGCATGAGGCTGCAATCACTGGCCTTCCCCTCCTGTTCAACATTCAGTGATCCGATCTCCCACGGGCAGGCATGAGGTGTCTTTGCTGCGATTGCAGTGCCTTTCTGCCCGCAGGGGATGGGATCCCCATAGGCAGCCTACTGCCTGCCGGGCCATGTTTGGGGAAAGTGCCTGTGAGAATTTTTGGTAGGGCCAGGGCCTATGTGGCCCATCACTTTCTGATGCTTAATGGTGGCATGTCCAGGAGGGAGGGATGCCAGCTATATCCTCATTGCTGCAACTGAAGGGAAACCCAGCCTTCCTCCCTAGAGTGGGTCAGAGAGGGTTTCAGGTATGGAAGGCAAGAGGCTGGTGGGATGTAGGAATCTTCTATAGCTACAGGAAGGAACTTTTCCATCCTTTGACCAAGTCAAGTGGAAATGGAGGATACCAAACTCCCATTTCCTGCATTACTCACAGATTAGGCATTACTATGGAGATCTAAAGTCTCAGGATCCCAAGGGCTGCACACTTATGTATGCAATTCAAAATTATGCACAGCGACGGAGTAAGAAATAAGGGTTGTGGCAGGAGACTGTGTTAAGTGCAAGCATAAGGAGGGAACATGGATATGTTCCTTCCTAGAGTGCGACAGATTGAGAGGGCTATAGGAATGCTCATTAAGGATCACTGAAGAAACCACTAGAGCATCAATGGACTGGACCTACATTTCATTGATGCTGGGGGACAGTTCTCCCCTGAGAGATAAAGGACTACGAATGTTACGTTGGAAATTTGTTTATGTGATAGTCGTGTTAGTTAAAAAAATAATTTTGAAAAATTGGTTAAGTATAGAGGAGCAGCATACCCAATGGTGGTGGTACCTAATTTACAAAATGGCTGAATGGGAAATTCGTACTCATAAAATGAAGGTGTCCCCAGGGTGGATAAGATATAAGTGCTTGTGGCTCATACTTCGGAGCCAAAGAGGAAATTGGGGGGTGGGAGAATGAATGAAGAGTGGTGTAAACGAGGAGAGCGATAGAGGGTGAAGGTATCTGAGATTGTAAAAGTGATCTGCCTGGGTTGGGGGGGGGAAGCTCTGGGAGTGTTTGGTTATAGTTTTTACATGGTTGGGGAAAGATAACTTTCTGACAAACAGTGCAGAGGCCCAAAAATGGGGGTTGGTTTTATAAGTACCTGCTATCTCGTGGGCTCGAGAATATGATCTGATATGTTATGGGCAACATTTTCTATGGACAAAGTGATTTGTTGTAACACTGATCCATGTTTCCATAAGCTTCTCAGAGTTGTTTGAAACACAATAAAAATATGTATTAAAAAAAATAAGGCAATAGAAGTGAAGGGTTTATAAGGGAAGGAGGAGGCACTGTGAGTTAGTCTGGACAGAGGGTATGGAAAATCTAGCTATACTGATGTGATATATAAACCTCCCTCACAGGCAGGAAAATTGAAATGAAGACAATCACAATATTGCTGTGAATGGAGAAACACTATTGGTAGGAGGTGTCAATTTGCCAGGTTGATTGGGATATTATAGCCCCGATCGGCATCAGAGAAGGGAGTGGGAAGGTAAGCTCCTCCCTGCTTCCCACCACCAAGGCCAATTGGGCTGAAGAGCAGGAGGAACTTTAAATTTAAAAGAAAATGCCTTCAGGCATGGGAACCAACAGCGCCGCTGTGGCCACATAGCCCTGATCAGCATCGGGGAAGGGAACAGGAAGATAAACTCCTCCCTGCTCCCCACTACCAAGGCCAGTTTGGCCAAAGAGCAGGAAGGACTTTAAATTTAAAATTAGAAAGCGCCTTCAGGTGCGGGAACCAACAGTGCCGCTTCAACCACATAGCCCCGATTGGCATTGAGAAAGGGAACCGGAAAGAAAGCTCCTCCCAGCTTCGCACCACCAAGACCAATCGGGCCGAAGAGCAGGAAGGACTTTAAATTTAAAAGTAGAAAGCGTCTTCAGCTACAGGAACCAACAGCGCCGCTGCAGCCACATGCCCCGACTGGCATCGGGGAAGGGAACGGAAAGGTAAGTTCCTCCCTGCTCCCCACCACCAAGGCCAATCAGGCCGAAAAATAGGAAGGACTTTAAATTTAAAAATAGAAAGCACCTTCAGGCATGCCTGCGCCTGGCAGGCCCACGCCTGAGGGCCTCGCCAGAGGGCCCTTTGGCCTGGGACTTAGACACACTTGCAAGACAGAATGCATGAACATCCAACAGCAACGTGAAAACACTCTCAACACCAAAGTTCACTCTACAAAACCTATACCATCTGGATCCCTGCACAGGTCTCTCTTCAGAAGCCTGAGTCTTCCTGTCAAGGCTGCTATGTGAAGGTAATTACTCCTTCACCACAGTACTACCCCAGACCACCACAAAACACCACAAATGCATGGCTCATTCCTTAGATACTGACAAACTCAAGGGACAAAAGACCTACTAGCTACATACAGCTGCTATTATAAGTAAGCTGGCAAAAGATAGCACCTGAAACATCAACATGGCATTGCCAAGATAGAAATATGCTTCCACCATACTGATACTCCTATTACTCACATGGACAATCACCCACCTCACAGCGGTAATTAGACCAAGCTAAGTTAGTGAAATACCTATAATTCCCAGTTACAGACGCTCTATATATAAACCACTGATAATAGAAGCTAGTCCTCAATACCAAAAATGCCACTGTGCTCTAAAAATCATACCGCAGATGACAAACAGTACAGCAAAACCACACCACCTGAAGAACACAATGCTCCTTATATGATGTGCTCTCATCATCGCACTCTCAGCAAGAAATAAAATTAAAACTCTGGCTGACTTCATAGATGAACACGAGCTAGACATACTATTCATCATGGAAACTTGGTTCACCAACACTGATTCGGTCCTAATAAAATAAATATGTCCTCCTACACACACAATATTTACATCAAACTGCACCACCAGCAGAGGTGGAGGCGTGTGCATAATTCTTTATCTTTCTTTCTTTATCTTTATTTAAGTGCTTGATAGACCGCCTAGGCCGGAGCATCAGGGCGGTGTACAAAATAAAATGGTGACTGCTAGAAACAAAAGATAGAGGTGAACGCCAATAAACGATAGGACAGAGAGAGACAGTAAATAAGTTAGAAGACAGAAAAGCCCCAAAGAGGGATAGAAGGAGGGGGAGAGGAGGGGAGAGGAAAGAAGAAATGCACACCTTATACGTAACAAATAGACACATCACACTCTTCCTCACATACCTTGCCCCCTCCTTGGAGATACTGCAGACCTTGCCATCTTACTCGAAGCTGCATGCTCCACTCCAGACAAGCGACAACCTCTAGTAATTTTAGGAGACCTTAACCTGGCATCCTCCCCCAAGTCACAATCAGAACACTTCCTGGAAGCCATGAACACTCTTACATAAGAACATAAGAAATGCCATACTGGGTCAGACCAAGGTCCATCAAGACCCGTATCCTGTTTCCAACAGTGGCCAATCCAGGTCACAAGTACCCAAAGTCCACAGCTTCCACAATGCTCATCCTAGGGTAAACAGAGGATTTCTCAGGTCCTCTTTAATAATGGTTTATGGACCTTTCCTCCAGGAACTTGTCCAAATCTTTTTTAAACCCATCTACACTAACAGCTTTTACTACATCCTCTGGTAACAGATTCCAGAGTTTAATTACACGTTGAGTGAAAAAATATTTTCTCTTATTAGTCTTAAATGGGTTACATTGTAGCTTCATTGTGTGTCCTCTAGTCTTTCTACTTTTTGATGGCGTAAACAACTGATCTACGTTAACCCGTTCCACTCCATTCATTAATTTATAGATTTCTATTATATCTCCCCTCAGTCTTCTCTTTTCCAAGTTGAAGAGCCCTAACCTTTTAAGCCTTTCCTCATAGGGGTATCCTTCCATCCCCTTTACCATTTTGGTGGCTCTTTTCTGTACTGTTTCTATCAGAACAGATTAGGTTCTTTATTCTATGTATCAGTTACCCCAACTGATACTATTTCTTATGTATATCTCAGTTACCACAACTGAGCTTCTATGTATCAGTTACCCCAACTGATATTATTTTCTCTGAGTTACCACAACTGATGCTTATGCTATGAATTTGGTTTCGTCTCCCTGGATCCTGCTTCTCAGTACAAGCGCTTGGGAACAGCAAATAACACATACTATAGGTATGATATAAGCCGCTCAGTTTTATTCAGGGTATACATTAGCTTATATAGCCTAAAGATACGTCATAGAAAGTTACAGACAGATGCAAGGCTGAATTATATTTGGGTAAGGGGTCATCTTTGCAAAGCTGTTTGCAGAGTTAAAAGGTTATCCATACAGAGCCACCAAAAAGGGGATCTGAAAGAAAAGGAATTAGTATATCTTGTCTTGATTGCTCTCTCTACAATGTGTGTGCATTTCTTTTGCAAAGCTAAGCTAAAGAGATTTTTCTGCAAGGTTAGCAAATGACCTGTGTCCTACCTTCACAGTAAACAAGCTAACAGACTTCTGCAGATTTGGCAAATGACCTTTGGACTACACTGGCAGCAAGCATACTTGTAATAACTCTGATATGACTGATACATACATAAAATTCCTTCTGATATATACATAATATTCCTCCATACATAATATTCTGCCTATCATGAACCTTTTCTAATTCTGCTATATCCTTTTTAAGATATGACGACCAGAATTGCACACAATACTCAAGGTGCGGTTGAACCATGGAACGATAAAAAGGCATTATAATATCCTTGGTTTTATTCTCCGTTCCTTTCCTTATGATTCCTAGCATTCTATTAGCTTTCTTGGATGCCACTGCACACTGGGCAGAGAGTTTCAACATATTATCCACAATGTTGCCTAAATCTTTTTTCTGGGTGGTGGTTTCTAAGGTGGTACCTTGCATTATGTAACTAAAATTTGGGTTGTTCTTTCCTATGTGCATAACTTCGCACTTGTCTACATTAAATTTCTTCTGCCATTTGGATGCCCAGTCTTCCAGTTTATCAAGGTCCTCTTGCAATTTTTCACAATCCTCGGGTTTTAACAACTTTGAATAATTTTGTGTCATCTGCAAATTTGATCACCTCACTCATTATTCCAATTTCCATGTCATGAATAAGTTAAAAAGGAGTGAGCCCAGCACAGATCCCTATATACACACAAATCATCACTGAACCAACTCACAAGAAAGGAAATGTACTGGACCTAGTATTCATACCATCAGATCTTCTCTCCAATCCCCAACAAGCTCCCTGTCCCATGGTTGGATCACGCTGCCATTCTTTTCTCAATCCATACCACATCCCAACAAGTTACACCAAATGACACACTGCGCACGACCCGGAAATTCAGAGAATTCAACCGTGAACACTTCATTGAAGCAGTCACCTCGCAACTAGACCGCATCAAATCAGCAAATTCAGATCTCAACTGCATGATAAGAATCTGGAATGATGCACTATCCACAGCAGCACTTGCACCTACAAAGAAAAAAGCATCAACTCACCACAACAGTGCCCCATGGTTTAGCACTTCCTTACAAAAACAGAAAAGCAGGTAATGCTGCCTGGAAAGGAAATGGAGAAATTCAAAATATCCTCTCCTCCAAAATACTTACATTGAATAACTCAAGACACAACAAAGAAAACCCTAACTAGAACGCTGGAATACTATGCTAACTTTATCAATTCAGCAATGAACAAACCAAGAGAGTTGTTCTCAGTAGTTAAGACATTCACAAGAGAACCAGTGACACACACACAGGAAAAGAAATCCACCAGAAGATTTCCTCATATCTACTTTCTAAACAGCTACAAACATCCCCAATAGATCAAACCCCAAAGACATCCAGCTCTAAAATCAACTCCCAGAAGATGTGGTCCCAATTTGAGCTTCCTTCAGTAAAAAACAATGAAGACCCAATACAAATTCTCAACACAATAACCTCTGTGCTGGACCCATGCCCTGTTATATGGATAAAACATACCAGATCTCAACCAGATCTCACCTGAGTTCATACCTTAGGACCATAATCCATGCCTCACTATCTCTAGGCCTTATGCCACAGTGCTCAAGCAGACCTCAATACAACCGCTGCTTAAAAGCACCAAACTTGACCAAACCTCCCCTAAATCATACAGGCCAATATCTAGCGTCCCACTAGTCGCTAAAATAACAAAAAAAATTGTACTAAGACAGCTGCAGGATCATCTTGACAAGTTTGCAACCCTTGACCCCCACCAACATGGATTCAGACAATTCCATGGAATAGAAACCCTCATCATCTCCCTCCTAAACACCCTCACATCCTGCTTGCAGCATACCCAGAATGCAGGGGCGGCCCAAGGGGGGTGCGGGGCCATGTGCGGAGACTCGGTGCGGGGCCTCATTTGCATAAGGGTCCTCATTTGCATAAATATTTGCATAATGTTACCATACACGAACTTTTAGTAAACATGCCTCTTAATGAGTGTATGAATAAAGAAAGACTAAAAGACTTCTACATTACTATAATCCAGTGCCAACCGCCAGACACATTAGGAACTACTACAAACACTGCCCATTTAGAACCCATAGCAAACCCGCCGTATCCTAACAGCACTACCAGGACTCATAAAGCACCATACCCTAACTATCAAAAGGAAACGCTGCAAATATTAAACCAATACATTTCAGAGAACAACAATACATGACCTACTGGGGAAAGAGAACAAGTGGCAATGTCAAATAGGAATTACATAAACAGAATACCTCAGCTCAGTTACACATGAACAGAACATAAACCATCACCAAACAAGGAATCACAATTTAGAAACAGGAAGACAATAATTAAACTGGGAATCCCAAAAGCCAAACTTGGAATGTACAACACTGTAGAAATAAAACTATACATTAATTTGCTCTTGTACTAAACAAAGCGCAGACGTTAATGATGCACATTTCCCAGAGCTGACATATTCCAATTAATAAATTCAAAATAAAGAGATATTTTTCTACCTTTTGTGCATTTTTTTTCAGCTGCAATTGCTCCAGCCACTTTCTTCTGGTTTCTTCGTGTCTTCCGCTAATTCTTCATCGTCTGCTGTCCATTTGTCTTTTCTTCTCTCTTCTAGTTTTTTTCCATTCTCTCTCTACATCTGCTTTAACATACTAATCTTTCTCCTTTTCCTCTTTCCTCATTCCTATTTCATCCACTCAAATTTTACCCCTCCATCCTCAATCCCCACTTACTCTCCCAATATCCGGACAATTGTAGATTTGTCTTCCCTCCCACACAAAATATTTTTTCCCTCTCCATTTCACTCTCCCAGCTCCATCCCATTCTAATCCTCCCCCAACATCAGCTCCATTCTAGTTCCAGTCCCACCCAGCATCCGCTCCCTTCTAGTCCCCGCATCAGCCCATTTCCAGTCCTAGCCCCCCATAAGCCCATTTCCAGTCCTAGCTCCCCCATCTATTTGCAGTCCCATCCAAGTCCCTCCATCAGCTCATTTTCAATCCCAGCCCCCCATGAGCCCATTTCTAGTCCTTTCCTAGCCCCACCATCAGCCCATGTCAAATCCTAGCTCCCCTCCACTCAGCCCATTTCCAATCCAAGCCCCCCATGAGCCTACTTCCAGTTCTAGCCCCTTCATGAGTCCATTTCAATCCAAACCCCCACCCCAGCCCATTTCCAATCTTAGCACCCCCCAACAGCCACTGTCCGGTCCTATTCTAGCCCCTCCATCAGCCCATTTCCTGTCCTAGCCCCCCCTCACCCAGTTCCAGTCCTAGCTCCCTCCCCCTCACAACCCATTTCCATTCCAAGCCCCCGTCCCCATCAGCTATTTGCAGTTCAAGCCCTCCTTCCACTCAGCCCATTTCCAGTCCTAGCCTCCTCATAGCCCATTACTAGTCCTAACGCCCCATCAGCCCATTACGTCCTAACCCCCATCACCCTATTTCCAGTCCTAGCCCCCCATCAGCCTTTTTCCAGTCTTAGCCCCCCTCCGATAGCCAATTACCAGTCCTACCCCCCATCAGCCCATTTCCAGTCTTAGCCCCCCATAGCCCATTACCAGTCCTAACCCCCCCATCACCCTATTTCCAGTCCTAGCCCCCCCATCAGCCTTTTTCCAGTCTTAGCCCCCCCCATAGCCAATTACCAGTCCTACCCCCCCCATCAGCCCACTTCCAGTCTTAGCCTCCCCCCCCATGGCCCATTACCAGTCCTAACCCCCCCCCCATGGCCCATTACCAGTCTTAACCCTCCCCCCATCAGCCCATTACCAGTCCTAACCCCCCCCCGGCCCATTACCAGTCCTAACCCCCCCCATGGCCCATTACCAGTCCTAACCACCCCCCCATCAGCCCAATTCCAGTCTTAGCCCCCCCATAGCCCATTACCAGTCCTCACCCCCCCCCTCAGCCCATTTGCCTTACTACCCCCCCCCATGTGCCATTACCAGTCCTAACCACCACCCCCATCAGCCCACTTCCAGTCTTAGCCCCCACATAGCCCATTACCAGTCCTAACCCCCCCATCAGCCCATGTCCAGTCCTACCCCCCATCTTCCAGCCTTAGCCCCCTCCCCATAGTCTATTACCAGTACTACCCCCCATCAGCCCATTTCCAGTCTTAGCCCCCCCATCAGCCCATTTCCAGTCCTACCCCCCCACTTCCAGCCTTAGCCCCCTCCCCATAGCCCATTACCAGTCCTAACCCCCCCCATCAGCCCACTTAGCCCCCCCATAGCCCATTACCAGTCCTAACCCCCCCCCATCAGCCCATTACCAGTCCTAGCCTCCCCCCCCATGGCCCATTACCAGTCCTAACCCCCCCCAGCCCACTTAGCCCCCCCCATGGCCCATTACCAGTCCTAGCCTCCACCCCCCATGGCCCATTACCAGTCCTAACCCCCCCATCAGCCCACTTAGCCCCCCCCCATAGCCCATTACCAGTCCTAACCCCCCCCCCATCAGCCCACTTCCAGTCTTAGCCTCCCCCCCATGGCCCATTACCTGTCCTTACCACCCCTCCCCGGGCCCATTACCTGTCCTAACCAGCCCCCCCCCGGCCCATTACCAGTCCTCACCACCCCCCCCCCCATCAGCCCACTTCCAGTTTAGCCTCCCCTCCCATAGCCCATTACCAGTCCTAACCACCCCCCCCCGATCATTACAAATTAAAATAAAAAAAAAAACCAAACTGGCTGCTTAATCCGCGGCAGCATCAAGAGCTCTGCCGCGGCAGCATAAAGAGCACTGCCGCGGGGCCCCCCCCGGCCCGGCAGAGCCTCCGTGCATCCTCAGCAGCTTTCTTCATGTCCAAAACGCGGGCTTCTTTCAGAGCCGCGAGAGTTTCTTTTCTCGCGGCTCTCTTAATCCCGCGGGGCTGATGGGAAATCCCATCACCCTCGGCGGGATTAACAGAGCCGCGAGAAAGGAAACTCTCGCGGCTCTGAAAGAAGCCCGCGTTTTGGACATGAAGAAAGCTGCTGAGGATGCACGGAGGCTCTGCCGGGCAGGGGGGGGCCCCGCGGCAGAGCTCTTGATGCTGCCGCGGCAGAGCTCTTGCTGCTGCCGCGGCAGAAGCAGCCGGTTTGTTTGTTTTTTTTAAAACTTGGGATGCTGAAGAATGTTTTTTGCGCGGGGCCCCCTGAAACGCGGGGCCCTGTGCAAAAAACATTCTTGCTCAATGGACGGGCCGGCCCTGCCAGAATGGATCCATTTTAATCTTCCCAGACATATCTGCCGCTTTAGACTCCATCCCACTCATCAACTTCTATAACGACTGTTGGAGATTGGCCTTCACAGTGCCACCCTCAACTGGTTCCGCTCTTACCTAGATTCCCAGAAACAAGAAGTACGAATCGTTGCAAAGACTTCAAACCCATTCCCACAGAATACAGGAGTACCACAAGGATCAAGTCTATCAGCCCTTCTTTTCAATCTTCAAAGCACATTCCAACATGTGCATCCAGGCCCCTGTGTGCCTGATCGGAATCGGGATGCACAGACATAGACCCGATTCGCATCCCGTGGGGGCTTGACGTGCCGCGTGGGATCAGAATCAGGTCTAAGATCTGTACATGCAGGCCAGGACCCAATTCTGATTGGCCTGCACATAGAGAGCCATGCCCGGATCACTCAGTCAGGCTCCTGAATGGAGCCATGGTTCCATGGCATTCCGCTGCCATGGCACCATGACTCCATTCAGGAGCTGTGATCCCCAACTGCCGACCACTCTTTGCTTTCCCCGGAGCCTGACTCCCGATCTGGCCTTCCATGGCAAGTGTTGGGCTGCAGGGAACCCCCTTCACCCCCTCACCTTACTTGCGCTGCCCGGGCCTGCCGTCCCCCATCCAGTCTGCTGACCCTGGACATACAGGGCCGGCTTCAGAATTAGCCCTAAGCATCTGGGGTGGTGGACCGCCCACTGCCCACCCTAACTCTGGTTTTGCAACGCCCCTTCCTGCTCCCATCTAAGCCTCCCCATGCAAACTCCTTGTTCGTATAGGGAGGCTTTAGACAGGGCTGGCAGGGATAGTGGGGATGGACGTCCCAACAGGACAGAATAGACCCCATAATATCCTATATCAAACCTATGCAGATGACATAATGTTCTTCAAACCTATTAATCCCCTCGCTCCACAACTAGACAACTTACATGAATGTTTCATTGATGTCAAAAGCTGGCTCAGTAGACGCAACCTTCTTATCAATTAAGAGAAGACTGAAGCACTCTTTATAACCACCAGCTCAACCTGGAAGAATGGTCTAATGCTTGGCAGTTAAGATTTAATGCGAAGAAGTGCAGTGTCATGCACTTGGGAAGCAGAAATCCAGGGGAAATGTACGCGATAGGGGGCGAGAGGTTGGTGTGCACGGACCAGGAGAAGGACCTTGGTGTGATTATTTCTGCGGATCTCAAGGTGGCAAAACAGTGCGACAAGGCGGTGGCAAAAGCTAGGAAGATGTTGGGTTGCATACAAAGAGGAATTACCAGCAGAAAGGAAGAAGTACTAATGCCACTGTATAAGTCACTGGTGAGGCCTCACTTGGAATACTGTGTTCAGTTTTGGAGACCATATCTTGCAAAGACTGGAAACTGTTCAGAGGAAGGTGACCAAAATGATTTGGAGCCTGTGTCAGAAGCCTTATGAGAAGAGACTTGAAGACCTAAATATGTACACTCTGGAGGACAGGAGGGACAGGGGAGATATGATTCAGACCTTTAAATACTTAAAGAGAAATAATGAACAAACAAACCTCTTCCAAAGACCGGGGAAGCTGTAAAACTAGAGGGCATAACATGAAGCTGCAAGGGGGTAAATTGAAAGGCAATGTCAGGAAATACTTTTTCACTGAAAGGGTGGTGGATGCTTGGAATGCCCTCCCGATGGAAGTGTTGGGGGCAAATACAGTGACAGAATTCAAAATGGCATGGGACAGACACAGTGGATCCCTTTACAGCAACAGGATAAAATCAAAATAAACTTAACTAACTAATTTCTCAACATACAGGGGTGTCCTACACGGAGCGGTGGGTTCACCCCTAAAACAAAGATATGGGGTGGGGTGGCCTGCATGGAGCGGCAGGTACTCCTACTCTTGCCATCTTACTGGGCAGACTAGATGGACCATACCTTTATCTGCCGTCATTTACTATGTTACTATGTTATCCTACCATCAACAATAGAATTTGGCGATGTAAAAATCAAAGTCAACTCAGAGACAAAATACTTGGGCATAACAATAGATCAGCAACTAACCTTCCAACCTCACATAAAAAGACAACAACCTCAGTCTACTACAAACTAAGAATCCTGAAGCACCTCCGCCCCCTACTCACCCCAGACCTCTTCCGAATAGTGTGCCAGGCAATGATTAAACCAGTACTAGATTAATGAAATATCATCTTCCAAGGTCTGCCTAAACAAACTCTCCACACATAACAAATGGCCCAAAACACTGCAGCCCAAATAATTACCGGTGCCTCATATCGATCACACATCACCCCCATGTTGATACAGCTTCACTGGCTTCCCATCTCCGGCAGGATCAGATACAAAATTCTGATCACAATATTCAAAATACTGCATAATGAATCTTCCACATGCCTCCAATTCCTAATCTCAAGTACAAATAATGATAGACTACAAAGAAATTCCACCCTCAACCTGCTCGCCATACTACAGAATAAGTCAAAAAGCAAGCAGGGCACCTGCAATAGGACTTTCATCCTATTCGCCCCATCAATATGGAATAAACTACCACCAACTAAGAGCTCTCTCAGACTTGTCGGACTTCAGGCAAAGACTAAAAATTCACCTCTTCAACGAAGTATATAACAAATCCTCAGACATAGAGCCTCATCCACCATAAATCTGTAATGATAAAACCGCAGATAGATACCCCATAAGCACTGTAAATAGTTCTTTGTTAATGATACCATATGTTATACAGTTACATTCTTAAACATCGCACCTCATGGACGTGTTAATCTGTTGTTAAACTGTAAACCGCTTTGAATCATAGAAAGGCGGTATAAAAATGTTTAAATAAATACATAAAGAAATAGATGGGTGGCTGGTGGACATGAGGATCACCTGGTAACATGCCTGCCTGGTCTGAAGGTAGCAGATCTCACGTGCCCACCTAGATAAGGTCTTACTTAGATAGTGCTGGGGAGGAGTCTGCTGTCTTGGTACATGCCAGTACCAATGGCATAGGAAAGTGTGGTAGGGAGGTTCTGGAGGCCAAATTTAGGCTTTTAGGTAGGAAGTTGAAATCCAGAACTTCCAGGGTAGCATTCTCCGAAATGCTTCCCATTCCACACGCAGGCCCCAAAAGGCAGGCAGAGCACTGGAGTCTCAATGAATGGATGAGACGATGATGCAAAGAAGAAGATTTTGGATTTGTTAGAAACTGGAGAACCTTCTAGGGAAAGGATGGGCTTTTCCAAAAGGATGAGCTCCACCTTAACCGGGATGGAACAAGGCTGCTGACATCAACCTTTAAAAAAGGGAGATAGAGAAGCTTTTTAACTAGATAATAGGGGAAAGCCGACAGTCGCCCAAGAGTGCATGGTTCGGAACAATGTATCCTTGAAGGATACTAGCAAAAGATTGAAGTTAGGGCATGTCAACAGAGAGGTTCTAATAAAGACAAAAGTAACTCAAATGTCCTTGAGTATAGAGCAAACCCAGTCCGAAAACGTGATAAGGAAAGACAGAGCTATTTTATTATACCAATTAACTGGAGTAACTCGCCACAGGGACCGGACACAGGCCGTGTTTCAATTAAACCTTCTTCAGGGGTAATCTGGCGTGCTACAATCATAAATACATGAACAAAATATAAATAGAACTGTACTAAAATCATTCACAAAATAATTAAACCAATTAATTGGTATAATAAAATAGCTCTGTCTTTCCTTACCACGTTTTTGGACTGGGTTTCTTTAATTTACGTGGCTTTGTGCTTTCTTTGGTGGACTTGAGTATAGAGCAGACAGAGCTTAAAGATTCCAAATTACCCCTGCCTACCAATAACCAGATTAATATGCATAAAATACAGCCTCTAAAATGCTTGTATGCAAATGCTAGAATTCTAAAAAATAAAATGGGAGAGTTAGAATATATAGCACTGAATGAGTTAGACTATATTGCACTAAATGAGAGTTAGAATATATAGCACTGGATGAAAGGTTAGATATAGCACTAAATGAGAAGTTAGATTCCAGTTCTCTGTAAAATAGTTGCTCATGCACTGTTACATTGTTGGTTCCATATAAACAGCCTTGAATAGTAAAAAGATAGTATATAAACAATGTTAAATAAATAAAATAAATAAATATGATTGGTATCTCAGAGACATGGTATAAGGAGGACAACCAGTGGGATACTGTGATACCTGGGTACTAACTACAGTCAAACCTCGGTTTTCATGATTAATCCGTTCGAAAAAGTCTGACTAAAACCGAAACGTATGAAAACTGAAGCAATATTTCCCATAAGAAATAATGTAAATCCAATTAATCCGTTCCAGACACCCAAAAATATTCACAAAAATACATTTTATAGAGAATAAACTATATTTTTACATACAGAAAACAATGAGAAATAAATATAAATGACTAATGAAATGGATAAAATGAACATTTAACATCACTGAAAGCAAGCTAAGTTCAGTACTGTACAGTACAGTATGTTAACATCTGGCCTTAGCCACCCCTGACAAGCTGCTGTGCCCAGCTCTCTTCGGAATCACATTGGATTCAGCCCATTAAAATACCTTTACATTATCTGCTCAATGCTTTAGAATGGCAGAAAATCTTAATGATATAGCTTCAGACGTACCATGCAAGAGAAAGAACTGCCTCCCACATTCATGCAACATCTCCTGCTTACGTTGACAGCTTTTCTTCCCTGCTACCTCCGAGCCTGAGGGGGTGCTCCAGAGAATGGGCAGGCGGTGGACGAGATCGGGGCCTTCCTCTCTGCGCAATCCTTGCCTCTCTGACTCTGACCAGGCTCGAGGATGTGTTTCATTTACGTGCTCAGCTGGCTTTTGCTTCTCATCACGCTGGCGATCGGTGAGTCCGGGGGGCAGTGCTGCTGGGACCGGGCAGGCGTTCTGGCAGTGTATACAGAATGGTGTGCAGCGCGAGGGTGTATGTATTTACAGTACTGTACTTTACGAAAACCGAGGCAATGTACAAGAACCGGGACAAAATCTCAGTCAAAAGACGTTGAAAACCGAAGCGATGTATGAAAACCGGGACAAAATCTCAGTCAAAAAAGACGTTGAAAACTGAAGCGTATGAAAACCGGGGCAAATGAAAACCGAGGTTTGACTGTATATCATAATGATAGAACAGATCAACTTGGTGGAGGGGCATTGAATTACAAAGGATTAAAGATTTGCAGAAAAGAAAATTCACTGTAGAATCTCTATGAAATTCCATGTAAGGTGTGGCAGTGGGGGTGTTTTGCGACTGCCTGGCCAGAATGAACAAATGGATGATGAATTGCTCAAAGACATCAGGGAAGATAACAAAAGTTACAGCACAATAATAATAACGGGTGATTTCAATTACCCTGGTATCGACTCAGTCAGTATCGCGGCAGGACATGCTAGGGAGATAAAGTTTCTAGATGAAATAAATGGCTGCTTCTTGGAACAGCTGGTTCATGAATCAATCAGAGGAGAAGCCATTTTGGACCTAGTCCTTGGTGGTGCAAGAGATAAGGTTGTTGGGGCCACTTGGCAATAGTGATCATAGCATGATCGCGTTTGATTTAATAAATGGAGGAAGGACAGCAAGGAAATCCATAGTGCTACCTTTTAATTTTCAAACGGGGACTATGATAAAATGAGGAAAATAGTTAAAACCTAAAAGGAGCAGCTACAAAGGTATTCATAATAGCCCTTTAATTGTGGGATGTAGTCTATAAAGTGTACATCAAGCATAGGTGTTGTTTAAAAATACTATTTTGGAAGCCCAGACCAGCTGCATTCCACACTTTAAGAAAAGTGGAAGGAAGTCCAAAAAAACTGCCAGCATGGTTTAAAAGTGAGTTCAGAGAGGCTGTTGTTGCCAAAAAAGCATCTTTCAGGAAATGGAAAAAGAAGACAAATGACAAAAACTGGAAATAACATAAGCACTGGCAAGTTAGATGCAAGGCATTAATAAGGCAGACAAAGAGAGAATTTGAGAAGAAGCTCGCTATGGAAGCAAAAATGCATAAGACAGACTTTTTCAAGTACATTCGTAGCAAAAAACCTTTGAGAGAATCAGTTGGACCATTAGATGACAGAGGGATGAAAGGAGCACTAAGAGGAGACAAGGCCAAAGTGGAGAGACTGAATGAATTCTTTGGTCTTTACAGAGAAAGACGTAGGGATGTTACCCATGACTGAAATGATATTTAAAGATGATGCTGCAGAAGAATAGAAAGAAATATTGATATACTTGGAAGATGTATTAGAACTATTTGATAAACTGAAGAGTAGCAAATCACCTGGACCAGATGATATACATCCAAGGGTGTTGAAAGAACTGAAATATGAGATTGCAGACCTACTATTAGTAATCTGTGAACTATTATTAAAATAATCTGTAATACCTGAAGATTGGAGGATGGTCAACGTAATGCCAGTTTTTAAAAAGGGTTCCAGGGGCAATCTGGGAAAGTACAGACCAGTGAGCCAGATGTTAGTACTGGGAAAAATGGTAGAAACTATTATAAAGAACAAAGTTACTGAACATGTAAATAGTCATGGCTTAATGGAAGACAGTCAACATGACTTTAGCCAAGGAAGGTAATTTTCTTACTAATCGGTTATGTTTTTTTAAAGGTGTGAATAAACAGATAGATAAAGGTGAGTCAGTTTATATAGTGTTTCTGGATTTAAAGAAAGCCTTTGACAAGGTCCCTCATGAGAGACTCTTGGCAAAATTGAAAAGTCATGGGATAGGAAGCAGTGTACTATTGTAGATCAGGAAATGGTTAAAAGATAGAAAGCAGAGGGTAGGGCTGAATGGCCAATTTTCCCAATGGAGAAAGGTGCATAGTGGAGTACCCCAGGGATCTGTGCTGGGTCTGCTGCTTTTTAACATATTCGTAAATGACCTGGAAATGGGAATAATGAGTGAGGTAATCAAATTTGCAGATGACACAAAATTATTCAAAGTTGTTAAAACCCATGAGGATTGTGAAAAATTGTAAGAGGACCTTGATAAATTGGAAGACTGGGCATCCAAATGGCAGATGAAATTTAATGTGGACAAGTGCAAAGTTATGCACCTCGGAAAGAACAACCCAAACTGTTACACGATGCAAGGTTCCACATTAGGAACCACCACCCAGGAAAACGATTTTGGATTCATTGTGGATAACATGTTGAAACCCTCCGCCCAGTGTACAGCGGCAGCCAAGAAAGCAAATAGAATGCTAGGAATCATAAGGAAAGGAATGGAGAATAAAACAAAGGATATTATAATGCCTCTGTATCGTTACATGGTGTGACTGCACCTTGAATATTGTGTGCAATTCTAGTTGCCGTATCTTAAAAAGGATATAGCGTTATTAGAAAGGGTACAGAGAAGAGCCACCAAAATGGTAGAGGCAATGGAAGGATACCTCTATGAAGAGTCCCTTGAAAATGCTGTGCGTGCGAAAAATTTGAGATTTTTGAATTTTCCGTGAACGCACTATTTGTCTCCCTCGATCTTGTTGTATAAGTATTTCAAGGAGGTTCTTTTAATTGATGATGAGCATTCTATAAAATTTTCTTCTGTTTACTATGTTCCTTTACTTGCCTCTACTGGAACCTCCTCTCCCATTACCAGGAATGCTGAGAAAGGTTAAGTATCTCAGACTTTAGATGTTTCCGCCTTTCTGGAGTCCTCTACTGATGAAATTACTAAACATGCTACTTTGTTTCCTTTATTTCTTTAGCTGATAAGAATTTGGTGTTGCGATCATATTTTCCAAAGAAAGATCAGCTGTTTTGTGGCTCTACAGTTCAGGTTTTTCCTGATGTCTGTAGACTCACTCAAGTTCGTCGTAAGGCTTTCTTGGCATTAAGATCTCGTACTTTGGCTATTGGGGCTTCTTTCTTATTAAAATATCCATGTAAGTTGTCATAGGCTCTTTATCACCAAGCCTAGAACTAGCCCAGAGCCTTGCTTGGCCTTCTGGGATATGTAGTTGAATAAGGAGTTGTGGCACCGAGGTAAGGCTTCAAAAGGTTTTATTTCCCCTTCCAAGAGGTTTCTTTTTGGGTGAGTCAAACAAACATAAATATCTCCACTTGGGCAAAAACAAAGGCAAGAACAGGAACAAAAATTGCTTACTTTCAGCTTTTAAACAGGTAAATGAACAAGGGCTCAAAAACAGCTCTCTTCAGCAAACAAAGGCATTTTCTTTGTGGCTTTCAAGCTTTGGCAATTCTATACACTTATCTTAAAGATGATACATTATCTGAGACAGAGAGTGTACAGTCCATGTAATTACCGCTTATATCATCCCCCTGTAGCTCATACTGCATCTCTTCAGGCCCTTCTGTTAAAAGATCATCTCGGGCAGCATGTGAAACGTTGCTAAACAGTCTCCCCTTGCTCTGCAGGAAGTCTCTTTCCCTCTGGGTAAGAATGTTAGTTAATCTGCTACCGTAGTCTTTGGAGTGGCTTTCTGGGGAGCTTCTTAAATGTGGTGGGAGATAGAGAGAATGCTTAGTTTCACTTTCCCTTCTACTAGGGACATTAGGGTTGGGCTTGAACAGTCTCTGCCTCAAGCTATGCTCTGTTGCTATCGACGCTGGGATAGAATCACGTACAAACTTTTCCTGGCTCCTGCCTTTAAAACCTCGTCCAGATACAGGCTTAGGCTCAGGTATAAAAGCTTTACTGTTTCTCTGCCAGTTGTTTATATAAAAACTTTGCTCTGGCTTCCTCCAGCTAACTTCACCATTAAATGTTTGGTTACCTTTTTGATAGCATGGGCTGGGCTTTGACGCTCTCAGAGTTCTGCTCTCAGCTCCCTTCCAATTAGAATTTCTCCGTTTGTATCTCTGGCTTCCAGCCACACAGCTGCCTGCACCCGTGCTCCAACCGGGTTCTATTTCACTCCTGCTGTGTCCTGCCTATGTCTTCTCTCTCTTATCTTCACTCTCACTCTCACTTTCACTCCTGCTCCCACGCTCACTCCATATGTTGCTTGTATTCTCAAGCTGGCTCCGTCTCTCTTGCACACGCTGGTTCTGTCTAGCCCCACGTTGGCTCTGTATAGACTGGTTCTCTCCAAACTGACTCTCTTGCACACGCTGACTCTGTTGCACACGCTGACTCTGTCCAACCCCACGGTGGCTCTGTCTAACCCCACGTTCAGTGAGCTTTTCTATGTGCGTGTCAGCTCCACCCACACTCAGCTGGCTTCCATTAGCTCCTAATTCCTTAGGCTTTCTGCTATTTGGGTGTGTTTCCTTTGCAGGTGAGCTACTTTGTTTAGGTTGCCTATGGCAACATCCTACCCTGTGTTCCTCTGAACTGTCATGATCAGTCCTATTTCCTGCATTTCTGCTGGTTTTCAAGGGCTTTATAGAAGCTGCCCCGTGACAAAGTGTGTTGTGTTGTATGAACAGACAAAATATGTATTTATGGAAGCTGATCAATTGAGTGCATTCTTACTTGGTAAAGAAAATGTTTAGATGATTTGTTACTGACTTCCTCTCTAAGTCTTAGGGTTAGTAGTATTAATTTTGAGGCCTAGTATTTCTTCTGTAATGATATTGTTTGTCTTTGTTTCTTTTTTGCCTCTCGCTCTCCCTTAATGTGGACTTGATTGTAATTCCTTTTTCATTTTTGAAATAAAGAATGTTGAAACTTAAAAAAAGAAATGAAGAGAAGCTAAAGAGGTGAGGGCTCTTCAACCTGGAAAAGAGACAGCTGAGGGGAGATATGATAGAGGTCTGTAAATTAATGAATGGAATTGAACAGATTAACGTACTTGTTTACGCCATCAAAATATAGAAAGACTAGGGGACATGCAATGAAGCTACATTGTAACCTATTTAAGACTAATGAGAGAAAATATTTTTCACTCAACGTGTAATCAAATTCTGGAATTTGTTACCAGAGGATGTAGTAAAAGCTGTTAGTGTAGCCGGGTTTTAAAAAGGTTTGGATAAGTTCCTGGAGTAAAGGCCCATAAACCATTATTAAAGGAGACCTGGGAAATCCATTGCTTGCCCCAATACAAGCATTGTGGAACCTGAGTCTTTTAGGGAAACTGCTAGGTACTTGTGACCTAGATTGGTCACTGTTGGAAACAAGATACTAGGCTTGATGGACCTTGGTCTGACCCAGCGTGGCATATCTTATGTTCTTATGGTGCTTACAAATGGGGAGAGTATAATGGGCCATCATCTGACATACAGTGATCACCGGCTAGTGAGCTTCCATACTAGGAAATAGTTGCACATGATTCATTCATAGTGAAAACTGTAGATGTCAAGAAAAATAACTTTGCAAAGATATGAAAATAGCTCGAAAAGCCATTAGCTGTATGGGAAAATCTTGGGGAAGTAGAACAATAGTGAGTAAAACTGAAAGGAGATATTTTTAAGGGAAAATAAATAAAAATAAGAGGAAAAGGAGGCCACTATGGTTTTCAAAAGAAATAGCTGAAAAGTTAAGGAGAAAGAGGATAGCCTCATAAATTGCAGAAAGGCAAAGACAAACAGCAATATATGGAGAAAGTAAAGGAAGCTGGTAAAGTAGTCAGTAATGCAAAGATGCAAATAGAAGAAAAATAGCTGATGCAGTAAAACACGGGGACAGTGACAGGAGGAAGTGCAAAGATGGCACTGTGAAACTCAAGAGTGAAGGGGAGGATATGTAGATGCTGATGAGGATAAATTGGAATTGCTTAGCAAATATTTCTGTTCTATGTTCACAGATGAAGAGCCGGAAATGGGACCTCAGAAGACAACACAAACAGGAACTGAAGTGAGATAGAACTCAGAAGACTGTATTCATGATAGCCCTTTAATTGTGGGATGTAGTCTATAAAGTGTAATCGGACCCTGTCCGTGGGTAGCCCATATAGTGACCTCTACATAGTATGGCAGATGGGATCACAGAATTCCAGGAACAATACAGTCACCTAGGCTCAACTTGTGGAAGCAAATTTCAGGGTTCTTTAAATGGGGACCAGCATATGCCATATGTTGGAAGGCCTTTGGCATTTAAACTGCTTTTGCACTTCTTCCCTTGTCCAGTAAATTCCAGTCCAGAGTTTGTGTGTAAACCACAATATTTATAACAATGGGCAAAAGAGCAACAAGAATTATATTATTTATTACAATTTCTTATATACCACACTATTCGACATCAGCACGGTTTACATGAAACAAAAAGACCAGAACAACAAGCTGTTCTGTTTTTACAAAGAACAGGTGTACAAACTTGGATAACATAGGGGAACTATTTACATGTATTATCTACATACAGACATCATGGCAAAGCTCAATGATCTCGGATATCGCACCGAGAACGTTGATGAGGCTGTCTAGTAAGGATGGTGTAGCTACTTTAATTGGTGGCGTTAGTTAGGCGTATTGCTGACTGGGTAGTACTTGAGGAACAGGTGATATTTGAGTGCTTTCCTGAACTGGGCTAGGTCAGTGATAGCGCGAACGTTAGATGGCAGAGCATTCCAGCATCTTGGGGCGCAAAATCTGAATGCCCTGTTAGCCATTGTCAGGATGCATTTTGTTAAAGCCTTCGGAATTGTTAGTGTGTTTATTGCTGTAGGTCTTCTGGATCTGTTAGGTGGAATGGCATGAATGAGCTCTGTTAGTGAAGAGTGAACTATTTAAGACTAATAAAAGAAAATATTTTTTCACTCAACGTGTAATCAAACTCTGGAATTTGTTACCGGAGGATGTAGTAAAGGCTGTTAGTGTAGCTGGGTTTAAAAAAGGTTTGGACAAGTTCCTGGAGGAAAGGTCCATAAACCATTATTAAGAAGGGACCCAGGATATCAATGCTTGAACCAATACAAGCATTGTGGAACCTGTGTCCCTTGGGGAAACTGCTAGGTACGTATGACCTAGATTGGCCACTGTTGGAAACAGAATACTGGGCTTGATGGACCTTGGTCTGACCCAGTATGGCATATCTTATGTTCTTATGTTCTTATGAGGATGCAAGACCATTGATGGCCTTGAAGGTCAGTAGTAAGGTCTTGAAAACAAACCTTCCATGTATGGGGAGCCAGTGGAACTGCTTCAGGATAGGCGTTACATGGTCGTTCCTAGAGGCTCCATGAAGGACCCTCGCTGCGGCATTCATGGCAAGTTGCAGAGGGTGCAGGGTAGATTGTGGAAGGCCTTGTAAGATGGCGTTAGCATAGTTGAAATGAGGTAAGATTAGTGCCTGGTATATTGTCCGGAAGTCCTCTGGATCTAGTAGGGAGCGCAGATGCCTGAGTGTTCGGATCTTGAAGTAGATTGCTCTTACTATGTTACCTGTGTGCACCTTCATATCAAGACGTGGGTCCAGAGTGATGCCAAGGTATCATATTGTGGATTTTGTTTGAAGATCTGCTTCCTTAACTCTTACATGGGGTGGCGGAGTGAAATTGTGGTCTCTCGTGATGAAGAGCACCTCTGTTTTCTTGTGTTGAATACGGAGGTTTTGAGATTGTAGCCATTCGGAAACGGAGTCAAAACATTCTATCAGAGGGGAAAGGTCCAATTGATCTGTAGAGAACGGCATGTAGAGCAGGATATCATCTGCATATAACAAGCAGTCCACATTGAAGGATCTGATGATATTGCAGATGGGCTGCATGTATATGTTGAACATGAGTGATGATAGAGAGGAACCTTGCGGTACACCCTGCCTTTGGAGGAAAGGCTCTGATGCTGCTGCTCCGGATTTTACATGTTGCAATCTTCCAGCCAGATATGACTTACACCATTCGAGTGCAGTGCCGCAGATACCCTTCTCTTTTAGTCGCCCCAGGAGAAGTTCGTGACTTACTGAGTCGAATGCTGCAGCGATGTCTTAGAAAATAAGCACAAACCCTTGACGGATGTTGTCGATACCTGTGATTATATTATTGAAGAGGGTGGTAAGGAGGGGTCAACGCCATGAGACTCCCTGAAACCATGTTGGCAATGGTCTAGCGGGGCAACGGAGTCTATGTGATCTTGTATTTGCCTTTGTACCTCTTTCTCAATTATCTTAGCTAGGAGAGGTATACTAGCTATAGGTCTATATGAGTCGACCTTCTGGGGGTCTAGCTTGGAGTTTTTTAAAAGAGGTCTAATGGATATGTGTTTGAGAGAAGTAGGGAAGAATCCGGATGTGAATGATAGGTTCATTAGTCTTGTAATGAAAGGACTGAACACAGTGCGTAGCTCCTTTATCCAAAAGGCTGGGCAGGGGTCAGTTTGAGCCGTGGTGGTATTGAGAGATGTGATGGTGTCTTCAAGGTATTTCGTGGATGGTGTGGAGAACATAGATAGGGATATTAGGCAGGTTGGCTTTTGTGCGGTGGCCGCTGAGACCTTATCTGTCTGGAGTAATTTAGACTGTAGGTAGTCGGCAAAATCTTGTGGGTGAATCTCATCTTGCTGCTCAGGAGATGGTTCCTTTGATAGGGTTTTGACCAAATTGAACAGATCACGTGGTTTGTTTAATGATTTTTTAAGTGTGTCAGTGTGAAATTGCTTCATTTTCACCATGATTGCTTCTCGGTGAATTGATAGGTGGAGTTTGTACGCTGTCTGGTCCTCTGAGGAGAGCGATTGGCGCCATCGTCTCTCAAGTCTCCGCAAATGTGTAAGAGATGACTGCAGCTCCGGGGAGTACCATGGTGCAGAGTTTCTTTTCCTTGGGGTATTGCTAAGGTTTGGTCGTTGTGCAATGGCGCTAAGGGTGCTGTTCCAGGAGGAGATCAAATTTTCGAGGTTGAGAGTTGTGTCATTGAGGAGTGGGCGGGTCTCTGACAGGATGAGCTCTCTATTGAATGATCGGAAACTTCTTGCTGATGTTCTTGTGGTGTTGCTCGACCTTCTGTTGTCTTGCGATTGCTTGATGTTAATGGGTATCTGGAAGTTGATTAGCTTGTGGTCCGACCAAGGTACAGATGTAATAGACATCACAAGGTCGTGGCTTGGATCGAAGACTGTCAGTGGAGTGAACACCATGTCAAGAATATTTCCCTTTATATGCGTGGATTCCTTGATTATTTGCTTGTATCCCAGATCCTCGATAGCTTCTAGGAGGGCGGAAGCCTGATTGTGTTGCAGAGATGGGAAATTGAAATCTCCCAGTATCCAGTTTGGTTTGCTGGGATTACAAAAATGTTCCCTCTAAGACTCGATAGCTTGTATTCAAATTTATAAGCCTATGTGCAAAAATGTCCACTGACCAAATTTGTGAAAGTTGTATGCAATAGAAGCCATTGATTAAAAATTGTAATAATAAAAAGGTGACAAAATTGAGAAATGATTATTATTATTACTACCATAATTGTAATAGTACTACATTAAGGGGCATGTTTACTAAGCTGGGCTTAACAGCATGCACTATTTGTAACTAGATCCCATGTTATTTAATGAGACCTAGGGTCCTGTTTACTAAAGGTCTTCTCCCAGTTTGCGTCTATGGGAAAAATGCTTAGTAAACAGGGCCCCTAGTTACAAATAGTGTGTGCTGACATAGCCCGGCTTAGTAAACATGCCCCTATTATTGTCTTTCTCATGCATTCATTTGAATTGCAGAAATTCTTTCTGAAAAGTGACTCCTTTCAGAGTAAACCTTATCAGTGCTACCATACTGTAACCATTTTATAAATCTGAGATAAGTGCCACCCCCTCTCCCCCAGATGGAACTCACAGGGGGTATTATGAATTGTAAGGTGGAAGTGGTGCTGTAGCAAAAAATTATCTTGCCTGAAATGAAACCCCTCAGGAAGTACTTAGTATTTTATACAACACTCAGCAACTTGACTCTTAGGCAAGTTAATGACGAACTCTTACACCTCAGCAGTGCAGTGGCTTCAAAGAATACCGGTATTTGTTACCTACTCTCCTCTTTGAACTCTAAGGCTAGAAGAAAGAGAAGAAAACAGTAAAACAAAAAGCCTTGCATACAACAGAAAAATCCCCGTAAAACAGCAAAGTGGAAGTATGGAAGAGCTTGGGGAATACAGACCAATTAGTCTTACTTTGTGGTGAGTAAATTAATGGAAATGCTGCTAAAGCAGAGGAAAGTGTGGCTTTTGGATTCAAGGGATTACAGTATCTGAGACTTGGATAGGGAGAAAATACTAGATATGATGGACCCAATATTTAAAAGGATTAAGGAGGTTAGCGGATCTGCTAAATATGTTAATCCCCTTGGCTGAGATATTCAGCAGTGCTAACATGGTTAGTGGTGCTGAATATCTGTGAGTACCTCCACTGCATGCTCCAGTGCTAACCGGTTAAGAATGGGGCATTCTGAGGATGGCACCCAGAGATAGCCAGACAGCAGCAATTCTGAGCTGCTGCCCGGGTATCACAATGTGGCAAAAGTTAGGCGTAGTAAAGGCTTGCATAACATTCCCCACTGAAACTAACTAGGCAGTGGCTGAATATCGCCACTGCCCGGTTATCTCCATGGCAATCTGGGCAACCTAGATATTCAATGCCAGGACCCGGATATGGCCCCAGCATTGAATATGTGGGTCTAAAGTTCAGCAGTGGCGGTGAATGGCTGCTTTAGCAGCACTAGCTGCTACCACTGAATATTGGGCCAGATATATTTATGGTGGCATTTTTAGTGTCGATGGCAGCCAGAGTAAATAAAATGCATAGCCATTGCCACTTTATGCACGGATATTCAGTGCTGGAACCATATCTGGCCAGTGGCACTGAATATCAAGTATGCCTGGATAGTAATTTAGCCATCTGGTTAGCAGTGATATTCAACTGCTGGCTGGATAGTTAAATCAACTAAAGTTAGGCCACCTTTTTTTTGCCTATCTTTAGCTGGTTTAGGTTTGCCGGTTAGTGGCTTAATATTGCCACTGACTGGCTAATTGTGGGTGCTGTCCCTGCTCCGTCCCTGGAACACCGCGGCTCTATCAACTTCAGGGTGTTCAGCTGACTTCAGAGACGGTATTCAGCAGCACATACTGGGCATGTGCCACTGAATATCCCGCTCACCATGATTAATGCAATTTGCAGGTGTGCAAACCATGTTAAGCCTTCAGTATACACCTTCCTGAAATTTCAGAAAGACCTTTGACCTTGTTTCTCTTCAGTGACACATAAATAAATTGATTGCCCTTGGAACAGTGACTGGCTGGATAAGAAACTGGTTGAGTGGGAGGCACCAGAGAGTAATAGTAAATGGAGTTCACTCTGAAGAGAGAGTGGTGTGCTTCAGGGACTGCTACTTCTGGAGAGAGATCTGCAATTAAATAAATAAATAAATAAATAAAATTGTAAGTATTTACTTCTGGGAATTTTTCTAAATCTTGGTGAAAAAGGAATGCTTTAGATTAAAGCTGATTAATCTGTGAATCCAGTGTATTTGTTAAATTAAAAACTCAACTGGTAGCTTTCAGTTTAAGTTTAAAACCCAGCAGAGAGCTTTTAGTTTAAAATTAATACTCAGTCAGGGCCCAGTAGCAGCAAAGATCTTTCAGTTTAAATTTAAAACAGAGCAGAGAGCTTTCTGGTTAAATTTAGAACACAAGATGCCCTCAATCCAAACAATGGCTGTGTGAATCACCCAGGAAATTGGTCACAGATTACCTTAGAAGCACAGGACAGGGTACTGTGCAGCATCCAGTTTTTAATAAGTCTTCTTTCCCTCCCTCCCTCTCCGACACCACCCACTCTTTATAGGTGCTTAAATCTCTTAAAGGAAAGGAGGTGACATATTCACCCTCAGGTGCAGCTGTTTATCCTCATCAGGCATACATTAAGGACCTCAGATTAATTAAGCTTCAGATGAACAAAGTACATTAAGAAAATTAGGTATAGTTTTATTAGTATAAGTATCCCTAGAAACTTTTAGTAAGTAAAGAACTTAAATACCAAACACAACCTTAAAACTAAGATGCAGACAGCAGTCCATCAGCGAGATGGGGGTATTCAAGTCTTTTGCATCAAGTGTCACATGTATGATTTTCTCCCAGTTGGTGAGGGGTCTTACATGTGTACTAGGTCCAAGGAGCTCTTTGCTCTCAGGGAATGAGTCTGATCAGTGGAGGCTAGAGTAGCAGACTTGGAGGACATAAGGAAGACAGAGAGGTACATAAACGGGACCTATAGAGATATAGTACCGAAGTCCCACATCCAGTCTGGCAGCATCCCTGTTGCCATGAAGGAGAGAGGTCACGTGACAGGAGAGCATCACCCTGATGCAGCAGGAAGTGATCCTGTAGCTAGGACCTGTCCTCCAGGTGATGTAAAACCCTCTCGCATCGAGGAGGTTTCTACGTACAAGGACATGTGCCCATGAGGGAAGGGTTAGGACAGCAATTATAGTTATGTTTTTTTGAAGGTATGAATAAACAGATAGACAAAGGTGAATCGGTTGATATAGTGTATCTGGACTTTCAGAAAGCCTTTGACAAGGTTCCTCATGAAAGACTTTTGGCAAAATTAAAAAGTCATGGTATAGGAGGCAGTGTACTATTGTGGATCAGGAACTGGTTAAAAGATAGAAAGCAGAGGGTAGGGCTAATTTCCCAATGCACTAGGTGCAAGAAGCTCTTTTCTCTCAGGGAACAAGTCCGTTCTCTAGAGGCTAAAGTAGCAGACTTGGAAAACATAAGAGACAGAGAGGTACATAGACGAGACCTACAGGGATATAGTCCTGAAGTCCCACCTCCAGTCTGGCAGCACCCCTGTTGCCATGGAGGAGAGAGGTCACGTGACAGGAGAGCATCACCCTGGTGTGGCAGGAAGTGATCCTGTAACTAGGACCTGTCCTCCAGGTGATGTAAAACTCTCTCGCACCGAGGAAGTTTCTCCAGGGCCATGTGCCCATAAGGGAAGGGTTAGGACAGCCGTTATAGTTGGTGATTCAATCATTAGGCATGTAGATAGCTGGGTGGCTGGTGGACGTGAGGATCGCCTGGTAACATGCCTGCCTGGTGCGATGGTAGCGGACCTCACGCGCCACCTAGATAAGGTCTTAGATAGTGCTGGGGAGGAGTCTGCTGTCTTGGTACATGTCGGTACCAATGACATAGGAAAATGTGGTAGGGAGGTTCTGGAGGCAAAATTTAGGCTTTTAGGTAGGAAGTTGAAATCCAGAACTTCCCGGGTAGCATTCTCCGAAATGCTTCCTGTTCCACGTGCAGGACCCAAAAGGCAGGCAGAGCTCCGGAGTCTCAATGCGTGGATGAGACAATGGTGCAGAGATGAGGGTTTTGGATTTGTTAGGAACTGGGGAACATTCTGGGGAAAGGAGGGGCTCTTCCGAAGGGATGGGCTTCACCTTAACCGGGATGGAACCAGGCTGCTGGCATTAACCTTTAAAAAGGAGATAGAGCAGCTTTTAAACTAGATATTAGGGGAAAGCCGACAGTCACCCAAGAGCGGATGGTTTGGAAGAATGTATCCTTGAAGGATACTACCAAAAGCAGAGAGGTTCCACAAAAGAGTAAAGTAGCCCAAATGCCCTCGAGTATGGAGCAGACAGAGCTTAAAGTTCCCAATTTACCCATGTCTAACAATAGCCAAATTAACATGAATAAAATACATTCTCTAAAATGCTTGTATGCAAATGCTAGAAGTCTAAAGAATAAGATGGGAGAGTTAGAATATGTAGCACTAAATGAAAGGTTAGATATGATTGGAATATCAGAGACATGGTGGAAGGAGGACAACCAGTGGGACACTGTGATACCTGGGTACAAACTATATCGTAATGATAGAGCTGATCAAATTGGTGGAGGGGTTGCGCTCTATGTTAGAGAGGGCATTGACTCAGAAAGGATTAAAGTTTTGCAGGAAACAAAATCTGCTGTAGAATCTATATGGATTGAAATTCCATATAAAAGGGGGAAGGCAATGGCAGTGGGGGTGTACTATCGAGCACCTGGCCAGAATGACCAAATGGATGATGAAATGCTCAAAGAAATCAAGGAAGCTAACAAATGTTACAGCGCAGTAATAATAATGGGTGATTTCAATTACCCCGGTATCGACTGGGTCAGTGTCACGTCAGGACATGCTAGGGAGATAAAGTTCCTAGATGAAATAAATGACTGCTTCTTGGAGCAGCTGGTTCATGAACCGACCAGAGGGGAAGCCATATTAGACCTAGTCCTTAGTGGAATACCAGATCTAGTGCAAGAGATAAGGGTGTTGGGGCCACTTGGCAATAGTGATCATAGCATGATCGCCTTTGATTTAATTAGTGGAGGAGGGATAGTAAGGAAATCCACAGTACTACCTTTTAACTTTCGAAAGGGAGACTATGATAAAATGAGGAAAACAGTTAAGAAAAAACTAAAAGGAGCAGTTGCGAAGGTTAAAGACATACATCAAGCTTGGGTGTTGTTGAAAAATACTATCTTGGAAGCCCAGACCAGCTGTATTCCATGCTTTAAGAAAGGTGGAAGGAAGTCCAAAAAACTACCAGCATGGTTTAAAGGTGAGGTCAGAGAGGCTGTTGTTGCCAAAAAAGCATCTTTCAGGAAATGGAAAAAAGAGCCAAATGACGAAACCTGGAAACAGCACAAGTACTGGCAAGTCAAATGCAAGGCATTGATAAGGCAGGCAAAGAGAGAATTTGAGAAGAAGCTTGCTGCGGAAGCAAAAACGCGAAATAAAGACCTTTTCAAGTACATTCGTAGCAAAAAACCTGTGAGAGAGTCAGTTGGTCCATTAGATGATAAAGGGGTTAAAGGAGCACTAAGAGGCGACAAGGCGATAGCGGAGAGACTGAATGAATTCTTTTCATCGGTCTTTACTGAGGAAGATGTAGGGATGTTACCCATGACTGAAGTGGTATTTAAAGGTGCGGAAGAATTGAAGGAAATATCGATACATCGGGAAGATGTCTTACAACTATTAGATAAACTGAAGAGTAGCAAATCACCTGGGCCGGATGGTATACATCCAAGGGTGTTGAAAGAACTGAAATATGAGATTGCAGAACTGCTATCAGTAATCTGTGAACTATCATTAAAATCATCTCTAATACCTGAAGATTGGAGGATCGCCAATGTAACACCAATTTTTAAAAAGGGTTCCAGGGGTGATCCAGGAAACTACAGACCGGTGAGCCTGACATCAGTACCGGGAAAAATGGTAGAAACCATCATAAAGAATAAAATTACTCAGCATGTAGATAGTCACAACCTAATGGGAGACAGCCATCAAGGAAGATCTTGTCTTACTAATCTGTTATGTTTTTTTGAAGGAGTGAATAAACAGGTGGACAAAGGTGAGTCGGTTGATATTGTGTATCTGGACTTTCAGAAAGACTTTGACAAGGTCCCTCATCAGAGACTTTTGGCAAAACTAAAGAGTCATGGGATAGGAGGCAGTGTACTATTGTGGATCAGGAACTGGTTAAAAGATAGAAAGCAGAGGGTAGGGCTAAATGGCCAATTTTCCCAATGGAGAAAGGTGAATAGTGGTGTACCCCAGGGATCTGTGCTGGGTCCGCTGCTTTTTGACATATTCATAAATGACCTGGAAAGTGGAATAACGAGTGAGGTTATCAGATTTGCAGATGACACAAAACTATTTAAAGTTGTTAAAACCCAAGAGGATTGTGAAAAATTGCAAGAGGATCTTGATAAATTGGAAGACTGGGCATCAAAATGGCAGATGAAATTTAATGTGGACAAGTGCAAGGTTATGCACCTAGGGAAGAACAACCCAAACTATGGTTACACGATGCAAGGTTCCACATTAGGAACCACCACCCAGGAAAAAGATTTAGGCGTCATTGTGGATACCATGTTAAAACCCTCGGCCCAGTGTGCAGCGGCGGCCAAGAGAGCAAACAGAATGCTAGGTATGATAAGGAAAGGAATGGAAAATAAAACAAAAGATATTATAATGCCTCTATATCGTTCCATGGTGAGACCGCACCTTGAATATTGTGTGCAATTCTGGTCGCCGTATCTTAAAAAGGATATAGCGATTTTAGAAAAGGTACAGAGAAGAGCCACCAAAATGGTAAAGGGGATGGAAGGATACTCCTATGAAGAAAGGCTAAAAAGGTTAGGGCTCTTTAACCTGGAACAGAGACGGCTGAGGGGAGATATGATAGAAGTCTATAAATTAATGAACGGAGTGGAACGGGTAAATGTAGATCGATTGTTTACCTTATCAGAATATAGAAAGACTAGGGGACATGCAATGAAGCTACAGGGTAAACTATTTAAGACTAATAAAAGAAAATATTTTTTCACTCAACGTGTAATCAAACTCTGGAATTTGTTACCGGAGGATGTAGTAAAGGCTGTTAGTGTAGCTGGGTTTAAAAAAGGTTTGGACAAGTTCCTGGAGGAAAGGTCCATAAACCATTATTGAGAAGTGACCGAAGATATCAATGCTTGACCCAGTACAAGCATTGTGGAACTTGTGTCTCTTGGGGAAAGTGCTAGGTACGTATGACCTAGATTGGCCACTGTTGGAAACAGAATACTGGGCTTGATGGACCTTGGTCTGACCCAGTATGGCATATCTTATGTTATATTCTTATGTAAAAAGGTGAATAGTGGAGTACCCCAGGGATCTGTGCTGGGTCTGCTGCTTTTTAACATATTCATAAATGACCTGGAAAGTGGAATAACGAGTGAGGTTATCAAATTTGCAGATGACACAAAACTATTAAAAGTTGTTAAAACCCATGAAGATTGAGGAAACTCGCCAGAGGATCTTGATAAATTGGAAGACTGGGCATCCAAATGGCAGATGAAATTTAATGTGGACAAGTGCAAAGTTATGCACCTAGGAAAGAAAAACACAAACTATGGTTTCACGATGCAATGTTCCACATTAGGAACCACCACCCAGGATAAATATTTAGGCGTCTCTGTAGAAAACATGTTAAAACCTTCTGCCCAGTGTGCAGCGGCAGCCAAGAGATCAAATAGAATGCTAGGAATCATAAGGAAAGGAATGGAGAATAAAACAAAGGATATTACAATGCCTCTGTATCGTACCATGGTGCGACCGCACCTTGAATATTGTGTGCAATTCTGGTTGCCGTATCTTAAAAAGGATATAGTGTTATTAGAAAAGGTACAGAGAAGAGCCACCAAAATGTTAGAGGCAATGGAAGGATAGCCCTATGAATAGAAGCTAAAAAGGTTAAGGCTCTTCATCCTGGAAAAGAGATGGCTAAGGGGAGATATGATAGAGGTCTATTTAATTAATGAATGGAGTGGAACGGGTAAAAGTAGATCGATTGTTTATGCCATCAAAATATAGAAAGACTAGGGGGCATGCAATGAAGCTACAGGGTAACCTAGTTAAGACTAATAAGAGAAAATATTTTTGCATGCAATGTGTAATCAAACTCTGGAATTTGCTATCAGAGGATGTAGTAAAAGCTGTTAGTGTAGCCGGGTTTAAAAAAGGTTTAGACAAGTTTCTGGAGGAAACATCCATAAACCATTATTAAAGTGGACCCAGAATATGTACTGCTTGCCCCAGTACAAGTATTGTGGAACCTGTGTCTTTTGGGGAAACTGCTAGGTACTTGTGACCTAGATTGACCACTGCTGGAAGCAGGATATTGGGCTTGATGGATCTTGGTCTGACTCTGCATGGCATATCTTATGTACTTATGTTCTTATGTCCTTGGTCCTGCTGTTTTTAACATTTTTATAAGCAATATTGTGGAAGGTCTGTTAGGAAAGTTGTGCCCCTTGGGAGATGATACCAAATTCTAAAACAGGGTAGATTCCCTGGAAGGTGTAGATAATCTAAGGAGGCATCTACTGAAGCTTCAAGAATGGGTGAGAATTTGGCAGCTACATTTTAATGCTAAAAAATGCAAGGCTATGCCTTTGGTTTTGCAAAAATCCAAGGGAGTGGTACCAGATAGGGTATGAAGTATTTCAATGCACAAAAGAAGAGTAGGACCTATGTCTAATCATATCGGATGATGTTAATGTGGATAAACAGGTAGAAAAGATGATTGCAAAAGCCAGAAAGATACTTGGGTGCGTAGGGAGATGAATGGCCTGCAGGAAAAGGAGATAACAGTGCCTTTATATAAATCTCTAGTGAGATCTCATTTGGAGTGCTGTGCACAATTCTGGAGAGCTAACCTTCAAAAGGATATAAATAGGATGGAGTCAGTCCAGAGGGCGGCTACTAAAATGGTCAGTGATCTTTGTCATAAAGCATATGGGGATAAACTTAAAGATCTCAATATGGAGGAAAGATGGGAGGGGGAGATATGATAGAGACATTTATATAGCTCTGTGGTATAAATGCACAGGAGGTTCCTTTCAATTGAAAGGAACCTGTTGATTTCGGTTCCATACGATGAAGATAAAAGGGGATAAACACAGGAGTAATATGAGGAAATATTTTTTTAAGAAAAGGTTGGTTGATGTGTGGAACAGTCTTCCAGTGGAGGTGGAAGTGATGAAGACGAGAACTGTATCTGAATTCAATTAAGCATGGGACAAGTACAGAGGATCTCTGAGGGAGAGGAAGGGATTGTAATGCTTAATAGTTCTTTTGGATGGGCATACTAGACAGACCATATGGTCTCTACCTGCTGTCATTTTCTATGTTTTTAGATGAGTCCAATGCTGTGGTAGTGGGTTAAAGTGGTAACAACATTGGTTGGAAGACCCAAAGGCATTGAGAGTGGGTTATAGTGGAACTAACATTGATTGGAAGACTCCAAGGCAATGAAGAAGAAAGGTTTGGTCATTGTGTTCAGTGAGTAGGGAGTTTTCTCCCAAAGATTTGGCCATTGGATTTCAGTGGGCTATTCAGCATTGGAGGTGGCATCAGTATTCTCCACCCCAAATACCTTATGACAAAGGTCACTGACCATTTTAGTAGTCACCCTTTGAACTGACTCCATCCTGTTTAGATCCTCTTGAGGATACGGTCTTCAGAACTGTATAGAATACTCCAAATGAGGTTTCACTAGAGCAGAAATACTCAATCTAGTCCTCAGGGTACACCTAGGCCAGTTGGGTTTTCAGGATTCCCACAATGAATATGTATTAGATAGATTGGCATGCACTGTCTTCAGTGTATGCAAATCTATCTCATGCATATTCATTATGGGAGATCATTTTGCATCCAGTGATCACCAGATGGTGTGGTTCAGTATTAGGACTAGGGCTGTTAGAACCCATTCAAAAGTGAGGGTCTTAGACTTTAGGAAGACAAACTTTGCCAAGATGGGCCAATACCTCAGGGAGTCATTAGCGGGATGGGAACAGCTGGGGGATGTAGAAAAACAGTGGGCAAAGCTGAAAGGGGATATTTTCAGGGCAACCATCCTTTTTGTTAAAATGGTAAATAAAGGTAAAAGGAAAAGGAGACCGCTATGGCTTTCGAAAGTAGCTGAAAAGGTGAAGAAAAAAAGGGAGGCCTTCACGAAATACAAGAGATCACAGAGAGAGGAAGACAGGCATCTATATTTGGAAAAACTTAGAGAATCTAGCAAAGTAGTCAGAAAAGCAAAGATTCAAAAAGAGGAGGAACTAGCCAATGCAATAAATTGTGGGGATAAGACATTTTTCAGATATGTTAGTGAGAAGAGGAAGGGCAAAAGTGTTATTGTCAAACTCAAGGGTGAAGGGGAGGAATATGTTGAAACTGATGAGGATAAAGCGGAATAGCTTAACAAATATTTCTGTTCTGTATTCACAAATGAACAACCAGGAGCAGGACCTCATAAAACACCCACAAACAGGAACAGAAGCGAGGGATATCTTGAACAATTTTCAGAAGACTGTGTTCATGAGAAACTAACTCAACTTAAGGTAGACAAAGCGATGGGACCGGATGGGATACACCCTAGAATACTGAGAGAACATAGGGCCGTTTTAGCAGCTCCACTGACTGACCTTTTCAATGCCTCGTTTGGAGTCGGGAGTGGTGCCAAAGGACTGGAGAGAGGCTCATGTGGTGCCTTTACACAAAAGCGGAAGTAAGGATGTGGTTGAAAACTACAGGCTGCTTAGTTTAACTTCTGTGGTGAATAAATTATTGGAAATGCTGCTGAAAGAGAAAATAGTGAGGTTTCTGGAGTCCAGTGGATTACAGGATCCGAGACAGCATGGATTCACCGGAGGCAGGTCTTGTCAGACAAATCTGATTGATTTCTTGGACTGGGTGAGCAGGGAGTTGGATCGAGGGAGAGCCCTAGATGTGGTGTATTTAGATTTCAGTAAAGCCTTTGACACTGTTCCTCACAGGCGATTTATAAACAAACTGAGCACCCTAGGGATGGACCCTAAAGTTACTGCTTGGGTTAGAAATTGGTTGGGTGGGAGGTGCCTCGCTTCCTGTAGTTTTTACCTGCATTTCATTTCATTGGCTCCTGGTGCCTGCGGAGGACCCTTCCGATTGGACTGTGTCTATTCTTTGGGCTATAAGATCAGCTGCCCCAACGCGGGACGCCGAGGTGCCTCGCTTCCTGTAGTTTTTACCTGCATTTCATTTCATAAATAAAATATATTTTCTTTGCTTACACTCGAGCAACACAACTCATTATTTTGTGAACGGCTGTTTCTGGTATGAATGGACTACATTTCCCACAATCCTTTGCAAGTCATAAAAGTATTTGCCTTTGCCAAGATTGTGGACATTCTCACCCAGCGCCCCCGTTTACAAGCTAGAAGGATGCTTGGGTGCATACGGAGAGGAATGGCTAGCAGAAAAAAGGAGGTGATAGTGCCTCTGTATAAGTCTTTGGTGCGATCTCATTCGGAGTATAGTGTGCAGTTCTGGAGACCGCACCTTCAAAAGGATATAAACAGGATGGAGTCAGTACAGAGGGTGGTTACTAAAATGGTTAGTGGTCTTCATTATAAAGCCTATGAGGACAGACTTAAGGATCTTAATATGTACACCTTAGAGGAAAAGCGGGATGGAGGTGATATGATTGAGATGTTTAAATACCTCCATGGTATAATTGTACAGGGGGAGAGCCTCTTTCAATTGAAAGCAAGTTCTGTTACGAGGGGACATGGGATGAGGGTGAAGGGGGATAGATTCAGGAATGATATGCGGAAATATTTTTTTACGGAAAGAGTGGTGGATCCGTGGAATAGTCTTCCCAGTGGAGGTGGTAGAGATGAGGACAGTATCTGAATTCAAAAAAGCATGGGACAAACACAGAGGATCTCTAAAGTAAAAAAGGGGACTGTTGTAGTTGTTGATATGGAAGGACAGACTAGATAGGCCATGTGTTCTTTTTCTATCGTCATATTTCTATGTTTCTATGAAATACTGAAAATTTGACTGGTCTAGGTGTACTCTGAGGACTGGGTTGGGAACCTCTGCACGGGAGACTTATACAAAGGCATTATCACCTCCTTTTTCTCCTGGTCATTCCTCTCCCTGTGCAACAAAGCATCCTTCTGGCTTTTGCCATCACCTTTTCTACCTGTTTGGCCACTTTGATATCATCCAATACGATCATCCCCAGATCCCACCCTTCTGTCATGCACTGGAGTACTTTACGCCTATGCTGTACTACTCCCTTGAGGTTTTGCAGCCCAATTACATGAACTTATCACTTTTAGCATTAAATCTTAGCTGCAAAATTCTTGACTAGACTTCCAGCTTCACTAGATCCCTCCTCATATTATTCATAGCTTCCAGAGTGTCTATCCCAGCGATGGCGAACCTATGGCACGCGTGCCAGCTGTGGCACGTGAAGGCCTTACAGCTGGCACGCGTGAAGGTCCGCAAAAAAAGAAAAAGCGGGCTCTGGCTGCTGCCGCGGACGCGGCAGCATGCAGTGTCCCGCGGGGCCCCCTCCGCCCGCTAAGCCCCTCTGCAAGGGCTTTCAGATTCGCGAGGGAGACGGCGTCTCCCTCGCGGCTCTGTTAAGCCCGTAGGGGGTAATGGGAAATTTCCCATCAGCCCCTTTAGACGCGAGGGACTGATGGGAAATTTCCCATTAGCCCCTGCGGGCTTAACAAGAGACGCGAGGGAGACGCTGTCTCCCTCGCGAATCTGAAAGCCCTTGCAGAGGGGCTTAGCGGGCGGAGGGGGCCCCGCGGGACACTGCATGCTGCCGCGTCCGCGGCAGCAGCCAGAGCCCGCTTTTTCTGTTTTTAAATTTGCCAGGGGGGGGGGGGTGTTAGGACTGCTAATGGGCTGGGGGGGGGGTGTTAGGACTGCTAATGGGCTAGGGGGGGGGGGGTAGGACAGCTAATGGGCAAGGGGGGGGGGGGTTAGGACAGGAAAAGGGCAAGGAGGGGGGGGGTTAGGACTGCTAATGGGCTAGGAGGGGGGGGGGTTAGGACTGCTAATGGGCTGGGGGGGGGTTTGGACTGCTAATGGGCTAGGAGGGGGGGGGTAGGACTGCTAATGGGCTAGGGGGGGTTAGGACTGCTAATGGGCTGTGGGCTGATGGGGGCTTTCTGGAAATGGGGTGATGGGGGGTTAGGACTGCTAATGGGCAGGGGGGGGGGTTAGGACTGCTAATGGGCTAGAGAGGGGGGGTTAGGACTGCTAATGGGCTAGGAGGGGGGGTTAGGAAGGCTAATGGGCGGGGGGGGTTAGGAATGCTAATGGGCTGGGGGGGGGTTAGGACTGCTAATGGGCTAGGAGGGGGGGTTAGGACTGCTAATGGGCTGGGGGGGGTTAGGACTGCTAATGGGCTAGGAGGGGGGGTTAGGACTGCTAATGGGCTGGGGGGGTTAGGAATGCTAATGGGCTAGGAGGGGGGGGGTTAGGACTGCTAATGTGCTAGGGGGGGTTAGGACTGCTAATGGGCTAGGAGGGGGGGGTTAGGACTGCTAATGGGCTAGGGGGGGTTAGGACTGCTAATGGGCTGTGGGCTGATGGGGGCTGTCTGGAAATGGGGTGATGGGGGTTAGGACTGGTAATGGGCTATGGGGGGGGGTTAGGACTGCTAATGGGCTAGAGAGGGGGGTTAGGACTGCTAATGGGCTAGGAGGGGGGGTTAGGACTGCTAATGGGCTGATGGGGAGGGATTAGGACTTGAGGTGGGCTGTTGGGTGGGGTTAGGACTGGAAATGGGCTGATGGGGGGTTAACACTGGAGGTGGTCTGATGGGGTTAGGACTGGTAATGGGCTATGGGGGGGTTTAGGACTGATAATGGGCTATGGGGGGGCTGGGACAAGAAATGGGCTGATGGGGAGGGGTTAGGACTTGAGGTGGGCTGATGGGGTTAGGACTGGTAATGGACTGTGGGCTGATGGGGGGGTTAGGACTGGCAATGGGCTATGGGGGGCTGACTGGAAGTGGGGGGTTAGGACTGGTAATGGGTTATAGGGGGGGGCTTAAACTGAAAATGGGGTGATGGGGGGTTAGGACTGGAAGTGGGTTGATGAGGGGGGGATAGGACTGGTATTGGGTTGGGGGGCTGCTAGGACTGGAAATGGGCTGATGCAGGGACTAGAAGGGAATGGATGCTGGGTGAGGCTGGAACTAGAAGGGAGCTGGTGTTGGGGGAGGATTAGAATGGGATGGGGCTGGGAGAGTAAAATGGAGAGGGGAAAAATATTTTGTGTGGGAGGGATAAAAAATCTACAATTGGCCGGGTATTGGGAGAGTAAGTGGGGATTGAGGATGGAGGGGTAAATTTTGAGTAGATGAAATAGGAATGAGGAAAGAGCCAAAGGAGAAAGATTAGTATGTTAAAGCAGATGTAGAGAGAGAATGGAAAAAAAAACCAAGAAGACAGAAGAAAGGACAAATGGACAGCAGATGGAGAGTTAGCAGAAGACACGAAGAAACCAGAAGAAAGTGGCTGGAACAATTGCAACTGAAAAAAAATGCACAAAAGGTAGAAAAATATCTCTTTATTTTGAATTTATTAACTGGAATATGTCAGCTCTGGGAAATGTGCATCATTAATTTTTGCGCTTTGTTTAGTACAAGAGGAAATTAATATATAGTTTTATTTCTACAGTGTTGTTGTATATTCCAAGTTTGGCTTTTGGGGTTCCCAGTTTAATTATTGTCTTCCTGTTTCTAAATTGTGATTCCTTGTTTGGTGATGGTCTGTTCTGCATGTGTAACTGAGCTGAGGTATTCTGTTTATATAATTCCTATTTGACATTGCCACTTGTTCTTTCCCCAGTAGGTCATGTATTGTTGTTCTCTGAGATGTATTGGTTTAATATTTGCAGTGTTGCCTTTTGATAGGTAGAGTATGGTGCTTTGTGAGTCCTGGTAGTGCTGTTAGGATACGGCGGGTTTGCTATGGGTTCTAAATGGGCAGCGTTTGTAGTAGTTCCTAATGTGCCTGGCGGTTGGTACTGGATTATAGTAATGTAGAAACCTTTTAGTCTTTCTTTATCCATATACTCATTAAGAGGCATGTTTACTAAAAGTTAGTGTATGGTAACATTATGCAAATATTTATGCAAATGAAGCACCTTATGCAAATGGGGCTTTAATTGACGTGCTGGCACTTTGAGGAAATTCTTTGGTTTTGTGCGGCAGTTTGGGCACTCGGGCTCAAAAAGGTTAGCCATCACTGGTCTATCCTCTTGCAGATTTTGGTATCATCAACAAAGATGCATATCTTTCCTGACAGACATTCCACAATATCACCTACAAATATATTAAAAAGAACAGGACAAAGAACTGATCCTTGATGCAGTCCACTGGTAATGCCCCTATTTTCAAAGTATTACAACCTTCTGGCACCTCCCACTCAACCAGTTGTTTATCTAGTCAGTCACTTTAGTCCATCCCAAGGGCACTCAGTTTATTTATAAGTCATCAATGTTGAATGGTGTCCAAGGCCTTGCTACATATATAGTAACATAGTAACATGGTATATGACGGCAGATAAAGACCAGTATGATCCATCTGGTCTGCCCAGGAAGGCGGCAAGAGCAGTTGCACCTGCCATTCCATGCAGGTAACCCCTCTGCATGCCTTTTTTTATGGGATAAACTCAGGAGTAATATGAGGAAATATTTCTTTAAGAAAATCTAAGCATATCTGAACTAGCACTCACCGCCTACTCTGTTTCCCCATTCGAAGAAATCAATCAGATGGGTCTGACAAGCCTTCCCTCTAATAAAGCCATGCTGTCTCAAATCCAAATTTTGGGAGCATGCCCATTGTCAACACTATAGTATTCTTAGAAGTTCTAGCTGTTCTTGGTAAGGGGGAAGAGACTGCATCACACAATAAGCTTTAATGCATGGCTCCAAACCTGGTATAAACATGAAGACTTTGGATATTTAGATGGCTGGGGCAATAGATGGAACAAGATGATCTATGTTTTTCTGTAGCAGGAAAAAGATCCTAGGTGAAAAATTCAGTCAATATGTATCCAGAAATTTAAACTAGTGAATGGGGGTGACAGATAGAAAACAAGTTCAGGATGTCACCACAAGCAAAAGAATTACAATAATGGTACAAATAAAAAGAGACATAACATTAACTCATGCATCAGTATCAAAGGAGAAGATGAGTCAAAAATAAAACCCATGCAAAACAGAAGCAAGCTTACCAAAACGTGCTGGAAGGGAATGAGCACAAATGCTGGCAGTCTATTTAATAAAGTTCCTGACCTGGAAGCCCTGATGATGGAAATGGACTTGGACACTGTGGCTATTACAGAAATATGTTTTAATAAGTCTCATGAATGGGATATTGCCGGGCCTGGATATATTCTATTAAGCAGGAATAGAGAGGGCAGGAAAGGAGGAGGAGTAGCTCTCTATGTCAGAAACAGTATTAAAGCAGCTTAAATGAAGGACTACAAAAGGGGACTGCTACTTCTGGAGAGAGATCTGCAATTGAAAGTATTTACTTCTGTGAATCTTTCTAAATCTTGGGGAAAAAGGAATTTTTTAGATTACAGCTGATTAATCTGTGAACCCGGTGTATTTGTTAAACCAGTCAGGGCCTAGTAGCAGCAAAGAGCTTTCAGTTTAAATTTAAAACACAGCAGAGAGGTTTCTAGTTAAATTTAGACCACAAGACTCCCTCTATCCAAGCAAGGGCTGTCGGACTTCCCCTGGAAACTGATCACAGATTACCTTAGAAGCACAGGACAGGGTACTTGGTAGCAGCCAGCTTTTCATAGGTCTTCTTTCCCTCCCTCCCTCCACAATACCCACCTTTCCCTGGGATAATTGTAGCTTTAGAGATGCTTAAACCTCTTAAAGGAAAGGAGGTGCCATATTCACTCTCAGGTGCAGCTGTTTATCCTCATCAGGCATACATTAAGGATCTGAGATTAATTAAGTTTCAGGTGAACAAAGTACATTAAATGTATTAGGTATACTTTTATTAGTATAAGTGGAGTGGAGGAGTGGCCTAGTGGTTGGGGCAAGGTACTTCAGGCCGGAAGGTCGGGGGTTCAAATCCCACTAGAGGACAGCAACCCTGGGCTGGAAGAACTGGGGTTTCTAGTCCCACAGGTGCTCCTTGTGGTCTTGGGCAAGCCACGTAACCCTCCATAGCCCATGTTCCCTGTAAATATATGTGTAAATAGTTAATATGGTTATCCAAGTTGAGATCCCTGTTATTTGTAATTACGGTGTAATCCCCCACCGTAAAATACCTTGATGTTCCATGTAAACCGCACTGATATCAAATAGCACGGTATATAAGAGAAATAAATAAATAAATAAATAAATAAAATAAATATAAGTTCCCTAGCAACCCTTAGTAAGTAAAGAACTAAAATATCTAAACACAATCTAAACTAAAATGCAGACAGCAGTCCAGCAGTGAGATGGGAGCTTTCCAATCTTTTGCATTGAGTGTCATATGTATGATTTTCGCAAAGTTGGTGAGGGGTCTTACCTGTGCACTAGGTGCAAGGAGCTCTTTGTTCTCACGGAACGAGTCCGATCTGTGGAGGCTAGAGTAGCAGACTTGGAGGACATAAGGAAGACAGAGAGGTACATAGACGGGACCTACAGGGATATAGTACCGAAGTCCCACATCCAGTCTGGCAGCATCCCTGTTGCCATGAAGGAAAGAGGTCACGTGACAGGAGAGCATCACCCTGGTGTGGCAGGAAGTGATCCTATAGCTAGGACCTGTCCTCCAGGTGATGTAAAACTCTCTTGCATCGAGGAGGTTTCTCCATGGCCATGTGCCCATGAGGGAAGGGTTAGGACAGCCATTATAGTTGGTGATTCGATCATTAGGCATGTAGATAGATGAGTGGCTGGTGGGCGTGAGGATCGCCTGGTAACATGCCTGGTTTGTGCAAAGGTAAAGGACCTCACGTGCCACCTAGACAAGATCTTAGATTGTGCTGGGGAGTGAAGAACACCCCGTGATCTGGCCACAGTACCACGGCTCTTTTGGTCTCTGGTCCCTCGAGCAGTGAGAAACAGGCAGAGAGTAACACAGAATACAATCACACACAAAGTTCTACTTTCTTTGAGCTCAGAGGGAAAACGACAAGCGGTCTGTGGACACGCACAGTTCCACGTCTGACGAATTCAAATTCTTCCTCCTAAAAAGCTCCTTTTATTAAAGAAAAAAGGGAAGTAACAGTCATTTATTATAAACGTGAAATAACACAAGGTGTCGCCAAAGTTCTTTATACAGAATAAGATCTGATTACAGTGTATTAGATGAAATTTACTTGATTATGACAAAATTATTTATAATTGCAAAGTTGCAAAAATTATGTTGTGTCAGCACTGTACTATGAACTATGGTTGCGCAGTTCATAGCCTATGTTTACCCTTTATGCTTGCGTTAACAATGTTCCAGACTATTTTAAAGACGGTTACACAGAACTCATGATCATGACATCCTATTCTATTTAAGAAGAAGTAGGTGAAAAGTCAAACTTCTAAACACATTCTGAAATTCATCCATCTTCAATTACATATTGGGGATTCTGGTTTCCCCTTTGTCCATTTCTACAGTCCTACCTGTGATTCTATAAAGAATCATTACAAAAGAACGGTAGCTGAAACATGTCCAATTCCAGAATAAATCTTGTACAGTAGGCTTCATTTTGGAGATGTTCCTTCAAAGTCCTAGGCACATTTGCTCCATAGGTGAGCTCCATCTTGTTCGTTGGAAGAAATCGCTATACAAAATCATGTGACATTGTTTACCTTTGCTTAGCCTGAATAAAAAATGTGTACAGAGAGCAAGACTTTACCAATTATTCTTGTAAGCACTACCTCATCCAGCAGGGGCCCACTGCTTCTCATAGATCTAGCAATAATTCAGAGATTAGTCCCTCATATCATGACACCAGTCATCACTCCAGATTCTTCAGCAGCATCTTTTCACACCATGGGCTGTGCCATGCACATCTTAGATAGAGCTTTTTCAGTGACTGTCTACCCAGGCTTCACTGCTGCCCATACATGAGTAGTTCCGCTGGAATCACTGATTTTTATCAGGAGTCTCCGTATTCTTTATCTTTATCTTTATCTTTATTAACACTTGATAGACCGCTGTTGTACAAACATTAAGCGGTGTACAATAAAAACTGGTTACACACTGCAAACCTAGAAAATGAACGCCAAAAAATAGACAGGAAAGAGGGGAGCAAAGTGAGACAGGGCACTGCACACAAATATCAAATCATAAACAACGTGGCTGAAACTGCGCCACACAGATCACAAAAACAGGGGTAAGGGAGGGCGGCTGTAGACAAGACACAAGACAAGGACAGACAATACTCAGGACAAAGTCTCAGGGGTGAGGTCAAAGGCTTTCTGGAAAAGATGAGTTTTGAGCAAGGACTTGAACTGAGGATATGATGGTTCTAGCCGGAGGTGAGTTGGTAACATATTCCATAATAAAGGTCCAAGAAAGAAAAAAGCTGAATGGCGTGTCTGTTCCAGATGGGCTTGGGAAGGTGAAGGTAGGGATAGACGATTGGTATGGATGGAGCGAAGTTGTCGGTGAGGGGAGTGTAATGAAACACAATCAGCTAAATATAGGGGGTTACTGGTATGAATAGCACGATGAACCAAAATCAAAAATTTATAGTGAAAACGGTAGCGGAGGGGCATCCAATGTAACCGGAGAAGAATCGGGGTAATATGTTCAAAAGAACGAGAAAAGGTAACCAGACGTGCTGCAGTGTTCTGAATGCGTTGTAATCTTTGAAGTTGATAGTTAGGAAGATTGGCCAGGAGAACGTTGCAATAGTCTAACCTGCTGATGACTAAAGCAAGCACAAGGGTGATTAAGGAACTAGGGGGTAACACAGTGTGGACAGCCCTAATTTGTTGTAGGGCAGCAAAGGAACGGCGGGAAACCATAGAGATATGCTCGTGGAAGGACAGAGAGGAGTCTAGAAGGACACCTAGATAGCGGAAAGAAGATGTGAGGGGAACGCTTCAGTAACATATCATTCACAGTAGTTTTCTTCTTCGGCCCATAGGATTCAGTGTATACAATATATAATTTGTAAAAACCCAACTCTCCACTACAGCATCTCTCTTGATGCCATACAATTGCAAACAAGCACAATTATTCATCCCTAATGACAGTCTTAAATTATTGTCACCAAGACAAAAACAGCAAACTGCCACGCAGGCAACAGCAACAGTACAGAAACGTGGGCAGGTGTAAAAACCTCACAAATTCTTTAGTGATCCATAATAATGAGGGACAGAGAGGTTTTGGCAGCTCGCCAATCTTGAAGGAAGCATACTTGACTTCCAGTGACAATTTTATTTCGTTGGTGAATGTCAATTACGGTCCTAAGTGTAAGGTAAGCCTACCCCTGAAGAAGAATCTTTCGAAACACGGCCTGTGTCGGGTCTGGCCTCCCTCAGTCTTAAATTGTTGAACAAAATTATATTATCTATTGTTAATTACAATACATCTATAGCTAGCACTAAATTATTACATAGCTAGCCTGTAACATACTTATTTTTGTCATCTACATTCCTAAACTTATTCTGTCTACTTGCTGAATCAAATGTTAGCATGAGGCCTAATAGACACATTTTTTTTTCTTGTAAGGGACACAATTGTACATATTCATATCACTAATTATATTTGTGATGTACTCTCCAGTTATAGCAATATACAAGATATAGTCAATCTGGTTATTCAAGGGGGTAACAAACATTAAAACATAACTAGCAGTTCATGACTAATAAATTAAACTCATTTCAATTGTTTGTCAACAGTTATTAAGAAGGCTGTCCTATCTTAGGTGATGACTCACATTACTTTAAACATTATCAGTAATATACCCTTTTCCTTTTTATGTTATTATTTTTTTTAATACTACTTTCCCCACTAATCACAGCAGTTCACATTGCAACTAAAACTGGATACAGCACATAAAACAGGAACATTGATAACTTGGAATTTTCTTTGTAAGGCAATGGGGGGGGGGGGGGTTTAAGTGACTTGTCCAAGGTCACAAGGAGTGCTAGTACTCCAGTCATTAGACTACTTCTCTATTCCATTCTAATTTGCATAGACATCTAAGCTCACAAAGAAGGAACATTTACATAAAGGTGTATACATTCATAAACTATAAAACCTCTTTTAACACCAAATTTGAACCAACTAGAAAGTCAATTACCACTTCTTAATGGCTTAACAGTTCTATCTTTGTTACACTGTTTTCAGAACAAAACAGCAGTAAAGTTCCTTATTCATTGTGCAAAGCAGAACCATCAGTACATAGTGAGGTCAAACAGTCAGTAATGTAGAGCTGGAAGAAAGCTGGATTTTCCAAGTGTAAAAGAAAACTGAATGAGAGGCATATTATAGTGCTAGAAAATCAGTAATTTGGATTGCAAAGACTACTGCTACCATAAAACTGAAAACATGGAGGCATTCCTGCTACAACAGGGCAACAAAAGTCTGAAAAATAGCCCAGTGGCTTAAGTCCTATGGGAAATTTCTGAGTGAGAACACAAACAGTAGCAATAGAAGAGGTAGGCATATTAAATCTAACTCAGTGATACTAATTTAAAACTATTCCACTAGCAGCAAGGCATTTGCTTCACACTTGCAATTAATAACATCAGTTCTGCAGAGGTCTTTCCATAATAACTAAAACATATACGACATGAGAATTTAAGATCACTCCTCCAATCGACTCAACTATTCCTATTAAATCAGAAGTGAAATATCTTGGAGTTACTATGGATAATGAGTTGAATCTCAGATCACACATAAATAAGACAATTAAAAGCGCTTATTACAGAATGAAGCTCATCAAAAGACTAAGGCCGCTTCTTGATACTGTTCACTTCAGAAATGTTTGTCAAGCATTGATTTCTCCATTACTTGACTTCTGTAATCCAATATATCTGGGTTTATCTAAGCAAGCACTTAAGCCTTTACAACTGGCGCAGAATACTGCTGCACGTATAATTTTTGGTCTATCAAGTAGAGAACATATAACTCCCATCTTGAAAGAGCTTCACTGGTTACCTATAGCTTCACGTGTAAAATATAAAACTATAATTTATATTTTCAAGATAAAACAACAATATTCTGCAGAAAGCCTGACATATCTCATACAGTCAGATATTAGCAACAGACCTAGAAGAAGAGGATCTGACAACAGAATCAGCTTATCAAATGATGTCAGAAAAACACGTAAAGACACCTCTGAAAGGGCTTTCTCTTTTGCTGCACCTTCCATCTGGAACTCTCTACCTAATGAGCTGAGAGCAGCTCAGGACATCAATGACTTTAGAAAGCAACTGAAAACATCTTTGTTTATAGAACACTACGGTCATGCAATTAACTAACTTAATTTGTCTGGAATGTAAATCATATACATATTGTATAATAGCTCACATTATAGTATAGCTCACTATGTAGATAATGCAACTCACTCTAACACATTATACCATAACTTTAACTTTTATTTCTTTACATTTTCTCACTAATACTCTTAATATCTTTGTTTGTAAAACCGCTTTGATTGTATGATAAGGCGGTATAGAAATCCAATTAAATAAATAAATAAAAGAAACTAGGAGAAATATCAGCATTTTTTTTCTTCAGACATTGTTACTCATACACTATCATAGTTGTAATTGTCAACTAGTCCACTATCACAAAAGAAAAAATAAAACATTATACATATATTCACCATACTGTTTTAAGTAAAGTCATTTTTATTGTTTTCACAAACTTTGACACTTAGCATACAGTCCGGCGGGCCAACATATGCCCAACAAGAAGAGCAGTCGTCAGGAAAACTGAGTTCAGCAACGGCCTAAAAGTACAGATAACATACAAGCAGAACCAGGAAAATTGCAAAATAATCAACCCAGAGAACCCCGGGTCTCGACCGCCGAAACAAACTGCGGCCAATTCCAAGGGCCCAGCCGGAAGAACCCAGGGATAGGCAAGTAACGCCCTTCATGCCCAACCTAAACAAGGAGAAGAACCACCAACAAACCCCACCCCCCTCCCTACTACCCCCCTACTAAACTACCCACCCCCCGCCCCGCCCCGCTAAACTAAAGACCAGCAGTACCACTCCGGAGTTACGTAATACCCAACAGCTAGCATCCCCTCTCAGATTAGGGTCCTCCGTGAGGGACAATCCTCTTCACTCAAGCCCATTAGTGGAATCAATATTCTGGTCTTGCAACAGGGGTGCCCAGATGCTTTGAAAGCGGGTCCACGTTTTACCCCCCAGAAGTCGGGCCGTTCGACCCTCCATAAGACGGAGGTCACCCAGCAGTCGCTTCCACTCCAGGATCCCCGGGCCCCCCCTCCGTGAGCCAGTGGCGCAAAATACAATGTTTAGCAACTAGGAAACTCCTCTCACACAACTTCTTCTGGGCGCCTGTTCCCTGAAACCCCCCACCATTTACATGAAAGAGACACCACAAGGGGTGTAGATCTACCTCCCCTCTCACCCAAAGGGACAATTTGGACCGTACTTCTCCCCAAAAGATTTGAATTACAGGACAGAACCAAAAGCGATGGGATAGGGTACCCGCACTGCTCTGACAGAGACCACACACATCAGAAGTCACGAGTCCCATCTTCCGCGCCCCAGCCTCCGAGATGTACGCGCGCCACAACAGCTTAAATTGTAGCTCGCGGTAGCGAACCGCTTCGGAGAGCTCTCGAATGCCATGAAAGGCTGTCTCCGCCAACTCTACAGTGAAATCCACCAAGCCATCCTTATTCCATCGCTCTACTAGCGGAACGAAACAGCTCATGTTTCCGGGGGGTATCAAGAGTTCCCTCAGCCGTCGAGTCGTAAGTTGCTCTTGGCATTGCTCCAGCACGAGCCAAAGACTATGCTCCCGCGAGAGCAATCCAGCTCCCCCCGGAACACTGCGCACATAGTGGCGTACCTGTAAATAATAATAAAAGGTTTCCTTCTGCAAGCGGTACTTCTGTGACAAACCCTGGAAGGAGTCTAGTTGATCCATATTTTCCATTCGCAGCTGCCCAAGATATTCAAGACCCGCCCGCGACCAAAAATGGTTCACCCCACCCGCATTCCCCGGTGCAAAAGCCCCATTGCCTTTCAAAGGCAGGCAGTCTGTAGCTCTCCAAGGTCGGCCCCTGATCCGACAAAGATATTTCCATATGACTCGCAGCGTGCGCAGATAGGAGGACAGGCGCCATGCTAGGGGGAGGGCCATACCTCCACAGTGGAGCAAATAGGCCCTATGCCACTTTTCAGAGAATTGGTCAATCAAGGGAAGCGGTATCCGCTCGGCGTTTCCCACCACTACGTCACTCAAGCGCCGTGCTCCATAGCAAAGATTATAGGACCGCAGAGGGGTCAGTCCCAGTCCCCCCTCGGCCACCGGCCGCATGAGCCGGTCTAACGCTGTACGTGCCCGTCGTGATCTCCACAGAAAACATCCCAGGTGCCTATGAACCTCCCGCAGATCTCGCCTGGTTAACCAGAGAGGAAGATTCCATAATAGGTACAACCAGCGTGGCCACTCTATCATCCGTACAAGTGCAACCCGCCCCATCAGAGAGAGGGGCAAGTCCCCCCACTTCCGCAACCGTGCGATAGTAGACATGAGAATCGGCTGGACATTGACCGCATAAAGGGATTGCAAGCGAGCTGGGATTTGAACACCCAAATAACGTATGTGTTCAGTCGCCCAACTAAGGGGGAAGACTCCCTGCCAGGTACCTCGCGTCTGATTATCTACATCAAGTACCATAGACTTTGTACGGTTGATACGAAGTCCTGAGAATCCACCAAAATGCTCAATCATCTTAAGAGCCTCTGGTAGGGACGTCATGGGCCTGGTCAGACACAGCAGGAGGTCATCCGCAAACGCGCTGACTTTTATGCCCCCACCCCGCCACTCTATACCCGCTATCTGCGGAGAGGCTAGTAAAGAAAGCAGAAGAGGTTCCAATTGTAACACATAGAGTAGCGGAGAGAGCGGACAACCCTGACGCGTGCCACGCTGTAAAAGAAAAGGTTGGGAGCATACCCCCCCGACGTCTACCACTGCCCGAGGAGCGGCATACAGCGCTTGTAGCCCCTGCAAGAACATCCCCTGCAGACCAAATCGCCGTAGAGCCGCAAACATATAGGTCCACGACACTCTGTCAAAAGCTTTCTCGGAATCTAGGCTGACCAGTAGCAACGGATCCCGTGCGAGTAACGTCCGCGCTCCAGTCCCAGCAGCACCTTGCTGATATTGACCGAGGCTTCCCTCCCTTTAACAAAGCCGGCTTGGTGGGGACCCACTAACTCCGGCAAGAACAACTGAAGGCGGGCCGCTAGTATCGACGCAAAGAGTTTTTGGTCCACGTTGATCAGTGAGATAGGGCGATACGAGGCGGGATCTTCAAGATCTTTGCCCTGTTTCGGAATCAATGTTATGCGAGCCGTCCCCATATCTCTCGGAAAAGTGCCGGACTCCGCTACCTCGGCATATAAAGCCCCCAACGTAGGGATTACCGACCGTTCTAACAATTTGAACGCCTCATAGGTGAAGCCGTCAGGACCGGGAGTCTTGTGCGCTTTCCCAGCTTGAATCGCCTTCTGGATTTCCCCCCCCCCTGAATCTCCCGGTTCAACACTGCCAGTTCCTCCGCCCCAAGTTGCGGTAGGGGTATATGCTCCAAAAAATCCTCCATGGCGTCCTTGGTCCCCTCTTCGGAGGCATAGAGCCGCTCATAGAAGGAGTGAAACACCCGCGCGACCTCCTCAGCCCTCGTATGTCGCCCACCCTCCTCATCACGAATTACCAACACCCCTCGGGGCCCACTCTGATCCCTCACCAGTCGAGCCAACAGCTTCCCGGATCTATCGCCATACCGAAAAAACTGATGACGATAGTACTGTTGAGACTGGATGGCTCTCTCCTGCAACAAATCATTCAGCTGCTTCTGGATTTCAAGATAACCCGCCATATCACTGCGTCGGCGGAGAGCCACCGACTTGGCCACCTGAAGCTCCCGGGTTAATCGGAGCACCTCCACGTTAACACGTTTCCGCTCGGCCCCTACATATGCTATAATGTGTCCTCGGAGAACGGCCTTACCCGCCTCCCAAAAGGTAGCCACCGAATCAACCGTTCCTTCATTATACTGAACATATTCATCCCAGTGCTTGACCACAAAATCCCGAAAATCTGGTCTATTGGCAAGGTGGCTAGGAAAAGACCATTTGGCAGCTCCCTGGCGCTCACTGCGCCAAGTCATGGTGACCATAGCATGATCAGACACTAGAATTGGCCCTATCTCTACTCGAAGCACTTTCCCAAACCAGTGTTGTGACACCAGGATATAATCAATTCTGGACCACGTTTGGTGGGCACGCGACAGATGTGTATAGTCTCTGCTATCCAGGTGAAGCACCCTCCAGGCATCGATCAAAGCTCCGAATTCACATAGATAACTAACTCCCTTTTTACGCCAACCAGGGCCGGCCCGTCCATTGAGCGAGAATGTTTTTTGCACAGGGCCCCGCGTTTCAGGGGGCCCCGCGCAAAAAACATTCTTTTGAAAAGTAAAATTGGAAAAAAACCCCCCACCTGTCTGCTGCCGCGGTCGGGGCCGCCGCGGCAGAATCGAGCGTGCCGCGGGGCCCCCCTGTGCATGGCAGAGCCTGCCCTCCCCTGTAGCAGCTCTCTCTTTGGAGCTGAAGTCAGACGCGCCGGCTTGCAGAGCGCGAGGGAGGAGTTTCTCCCTCGCTGCTCTGTTAAGCTTCCCATCAGCCCCCGCGGGCTTAACAGAGCAGCGAGGGAGAAACTCCTCCCTCGCGCTCTGCAAGCCGGCGCGTCTGACTTCAGCTCCAAAGAGAGAGCTGCTACTGGGGAGGGCAGGCTCTGCCGTGCCCAGGGGGGCCCCGCGGCACGCTCTATTCTGCCGCGGCGGCCCCGACCGCGGCAGCAGACAGGTTTTCTTTTTTTTAAATTTTGGCTTGGCTGGGGGGGGGGTTGTTAGGACTGCTAATGGGCTGGGCTGGGCTGGGCTGGGCTGGGGGGGTTGTTAGGACTGCTAATGGGCTGGGCTGGGCTGGGCTGGGGGGGGTTGTTAGGACTGCTAATGGGCTGGGCTGGGCTGGGCTGGGGGGGGTTGTTAGGACTGCTAATGGGCTGGGCTGGGCTGGGCTGGGGGGGTTGTTAGGACTGCTAATGGGCTGGGCTGGGCTGGGCTGGGCTGGGGGGGGGGTTGTTAGGACTGCTAATGGGCTGGGCTGGGCTGGGCTGGGCTGGGGGGGGGTTGTTAGGACTGCTAATGGGCTGGGCTGGGGGTTGTTAGGACTGCTAATGGCTGGGCTGGGCTGGGGGGGGGTTTGTTAGGACTGCTAATGGGCTGGGCTGGGGGGGGTTTGTTAGGACTGCTAATGGGCGGGGCTGGGGGTTGTTAGTACTGCTAATGGGCTGGGCTGGGGGGGTTGTTAGGACTGCTAATGGGCTGGGGGGTTGTTAGGACTGCTAATGGGCTGGGGGTGGGTTGTTAGGACTGCTAATGGGCTGGGGGGGTGGGGTGGGTTAGGACTGCTAATGGGCTGGGGGGGTGGGGGTGGGTTAGGACTGCTAATGGGCTGATGGGGAGGGGTTAGGACTGCTAATGGGCTGGGGGGGTGGGGGTGGGTTAGGACTGCTAATGGGCTGATGGGGAGGGGTTAGGACTTGAGGTGGGCTGATGTGGTTAGGACTGGTAATGGGCTGTGGGCTGATGGGGGGGGGGTTTAGGACTGGCAATGGGCTGATGGGGTTAAGACTGGAAGTGGGCTGATGGGGGGGTTAGGACTGGTAATGGGTTATAGGGGGGGCTTAAACTGAAAATGGGGTGATGGGGGTTAGGACTGGAAGTGGGTTGATGGGGGGCTAGGACTGGTAATGGGTTGGGTGGTTGCTATGACTGGAAATGGGCTGAGTGGAAGGGGAGGCTTGAACTGCAAATAGCTGATGGGGAGGGAGCTTGGAATGGAAATGGGCTGTGAGGGAAGGGAGCTAGGACTGAAAATGGGCTGATGGAGCAGCTAGGATAGGACTGGAAATGGGCTGTTGGGGGGAGCTAAGATTGGAAATGGGCTGTGGTGGGGGCTTGAATTGAAATGGACTCATGGAGGGGCTAGAACTGAAAGTAGGCTCATGGGGGGGGCTTGGACTGGAATTGGACTGAGTGGAGGGGAGCTATGATTTGACATGGGCTGATGATGGGGCTAGGAAATGACTAGAAATGGGCTGATGGGGGGCTAGGATTGGAAATGAGCTGATGAAGGGACTCAGACTGAAAATGGATGGGGGAGCTAGGACTGGAAATGGGTTGATGGTGGGCTAGGACTGGAAATGGGCTGATGCAGGGACTAGAAGGGAATGGATGCTGGGTGAGACTGGAACTAGAAGGGAGCTGATTTTGGGGGAGGATTAGAATGGGATGGGGCTGGGAGAGTAAAATGGAGAGGGGACAAATATTTTGTGTGGGAGGGATGAAAAATCTACAATTGGCCTGGTATTGGGAGAATAAGTGGGGATTGAGGATGGAGGGGTAAAATTTGTGTGGATGAAATAGGAATGAGGAAAGAGCAAAAGGAGAAAGATTAGTATGTTAAAGCAGATGTAGAGAGAGAGAATGGAAAAAAAAACTAGAAGAGAGAAGAAAGAACAAATGGACAGCAGACGATGGACAGTTAGCAGAAAACATGAAGAAACCAGAAGAAAGTGGCTGGAACAATTGCAACTGAAAAAAAATGCACAAAAGGTAGAAATATCTCTTTATTTTGAATTTATTAACTGGAATATGAAACCTCTAGGAAATGTGCATCATTAACGTCTGTGCTTTGTTTGGTACAAGAGGAAATTAATTTATAGTTTTATTTCTACAGTGTTGTTGTACTTCCAAGTTTGGCTTTTGGGGTTCCCAGTTTAATTATTGCCTTCCTGTTTCTAAATTGTGATTCCTTGTTTGGTGATGGTCTATGTTCTGCATGTGTAACTGAGCTGAGGTATTCTGTTTATGTAATTCCTATTTGACATTGCCACTTGTTCTCTTTCCCCAGTATTCTCTGAAATGTATTGGTTTAATATTTGCAGTGTTGCCTTTTGATAGGTAGGGTATGGTGCTTTGTGAGTCCTGGTAATGCTGTCAGGATACGGTGGGTTTGCTATGGGTTCTAAATGGGCAGCGTTTGTAGTGGTTCCTAATGTGCCTGGCGGTTGGCACTGGATTATAGTAATGTAGAAATCTTTTAGTCTTTCTTTATCCATACACTCATTAAGAGACATGTTTACTAAAAGTTAGTGTATGGTAACATTATGCAAATATTTATGCAAATAAGGCCACTTATGCAAATGAGGCCCCGCACTGAGTCTCCGCACATGGCCCCGCACCCCCCTTGGGCCGCCCCTGACGCCAACTACCCCCAGTACATGCGTGGGAACGATCCAGAAGGGGGTCATGAGGGCAGTTATAATCTCCCGCTAAAATTACTGGAATCTTCGGAGCTTCCAGAACCTTATGCAAAAGAGTCTTAAAGAAAGCATGATCATAATTATTGGGTGCATACACATCCCAAGAAAAAACTCTTCTCCCTGAAGCTTAAGGTGAGCAAATAGGAATCTACCTTTGGGGTCTACATCCACCTTTAAGATCTCACAGGCTAGACCCTTGTGGACCAAAACTGCAACACCTTTTCTACGGGTATCCGAGGGGGCAGACAGAACCGTTCCTACCCAATCCCGCTGGAGCTTGGAGTGTTCCTTGGCTGTCAAGTGTGTCTCCTGCAACAGGGCCACCTGAGCCTTTTGTCTCTTAAGGGCTTGTAAGATTTTAGTGCGTTTCACAGGGGTGGTAATCCCACCAACATTCCAGGTTACAATATGTAAGTCAGGGTGGATAATGTATGCGTTCAAGACCTATAATCTTAAAGTGAAACAACTGAAGTCGGGCGTGGGGCAGCCCAGCCTCCACCCCAGCCCATCTCAGCGAAACGCTATATTTAGGGGTGTCCCACACAGAAAAAGACCCAAACCCACCCGGGGGTACATGCCACTGCAAAAATAAACTTCCCATACCTTCCCCCCCCTCCACCCTCCCCACTCCCCCCCTAACCCTTCTATTCCCCCCCCCACCTCTTATCCCCAGCCACTATCCCATCCCCTCCCCAAACCCCTTTAAAACCAGCACCAGCCATTCTCCTCAGTATCCTCGACTGAGGCTACGGCCATAGCAATGCCACAGGGCAGCCCACCCGATCCTCCCCACACTCCCCTCCCCCCGGCCATCCCAAGCCATCCTAGACCTATTCCAGCAGTTTATCTGAGGGTATCACTAAAAACATAGAAAGAAGAAAGTGACAAGAGACATGCAAAACAATGCAAACTGAACCAAAGCTGCGTGTCCAGAGAGCCACTCGAGCTCATTGCTCCAAGTCCTCGAAGCAAGGTCCACTGTCTCCAAAACACACCAGATACAGTCAAAACCGGCCCCACCAGCACCGAGGTCGATCCAATCTGTGCCCTCCACGCCATCACCTCCTTCATGCGTTGTTAGACCATCGATCAGCTGTGATCTTGTTCTGCCGGTAATGTCGCCAGAAATTGTTTCGCCTTCCCAACCTGCTCAAAAGTATCCGCCTTCCCGTGCAGAGTGACCCGCAGAGTGGCTGGAAAAGCTAGGGTAAAGCGGGCCTTCCGACGGAAAAGCTCAGCACAGACTGGGGTAAACTCCCTCCGCTTGGCCGCTACCGCCGCAGAGTAATCTTGAAATATCAAGATTATGCGGTTATTCAACAACAGTTCAGGCAGCTTCCTGTAGGCCTGCAGAATTATAGCCTTATGTTGGAAATTGAGAACTTTCAGTATGACCACACGTGGTCGAGCATCCTCCTCCTTACGGGCTCCCAATCGGTGCGCACGTTCTATGCGAAAGCAGCCTCGCAGGCCTTCCAGGCCCAAAGCCTCCGGAAGCCACGTTTCCAAAAAGGGGAGCAGTTCTTTCTCAGGCTTCTCCTCTCCGATTCCCAGTACGCGAAGATTATTTCGCCTCGATCGATTTTCGAGGTCATCTAGTTTTTGTTGCATCTCTTGTAAAAGTTGCGCGTGCTTGGCCATTTCCCTCTCGCGGCACCCCTCCTCGCTCTCAAGGCTGGCGACCCGATGATCTAACTCATCAACTCGCTTCCCAAAATCTGTTAACGAGTCCTCCATGCCGTCAAGCTTTTTCATGAGCATGTCAAATTTCGGGTCCAAAAGCTTAACGACTTCTTTAGCGAGCTCTGCCGGGGCCGAATCTACACTCTCCCCACCCGGGGAGGCCGGCTGTGTCGGCATCGACGTGGAAGGCCCAGCCTTGTGAGTCTTTCCGCGCTCTCGCTTCGGTGCCAGCGGCATGGCCGGGGATCACCGACTCCAGCCACAGTCAGTAGGCAGTTTCAGAAACCCTCCCAAATAGAAGGGGAGTAGTAGAGAGGCAATTAGCAGATTTTAATGCAGAATTATTGATGTGGCTGCCCCGGAGCGAGCGGGAAGCGTCCGCGCTCATTCACGCATCACGTGACCTCTCTCACCATACTGTTTTAATTACTTAATTCACTTGTTTGAATGTAGTTGTATCATTCACTTTTTCTCTTTAATTAAACAAACTTACTTGACTTAACTTGACTATCTAAATAAATCAAAGCATGGAAGATCTTCCCATTCATTCACATCAATTATAACTAGAAATACAATTTGGAGAATATATCATCAATCATTTTTTCCCAAAGTATCCAGAGACATAAGAAGCACCAAGGAGTAGTGTTTCTAATAACATTTTTCAGCATCTGCATTATTACACATAGAATGGAATCAGTAGATAAATTCTCATAACCCAAAATAAGTTCAGATCCAGACCTAGAAAACAAAACTTATTTACTATACATACACAAGTAAACGAATGGTTAATCACATTTGGAGGGTTTTTTTTTTAAACTTCCCCAATAAGGCTTATGGTTAGTCTAACAAAGGAAAATCTTACCACGGTTGCTCAAGACTTTCTTCCTGCTAATATTGCAGTCATACCAAGCTGTTATCTTGCCGGAAACCTCCAAATTATTACTGCAGTAAATAACAAAACTTATAATGCACGGCACACTTCCCTAACCACTAAATTAGAGAAAACAAACTTCATACTACAATTATGACATGAAAATTAGTCCTTCAAAACATTGTTTGATTAATTCTATTTTACAGTCATACAGCAACGATATGTTTTTCCCTGTAAGCTTTAGTTTCTTTTATATTTACACTATCCTTCTAACCACTTGATTTTAAAAATTTTCAAACACAGAGTCAGTGGCTTGCTGCACTTTTTCAGCCTTAAACTGCCACAAAACCATTCGTGACTGATATGAGGTCACCCCAAATCATTAAGGGCCATCTCATACTGTAACTAACACAATTTGTCCTACTGAAACGTTCCACCAAGGGGGAACGGCAAACTGTGGTTACTGGCAGTCATCGAATGTTAACATAAGGGCGCTTAACCAAACTTGTGCCTCATTTCATAATTAGGGATTCCTTTCTCTTGCCCTATCTCACGAGCCTTCTCGCTCCACTTATCTAACTGAGATCTCCAATTAACCTTACCGGCTTTTCATTACAAACACAATATACACACAGATATCTGTCAATTCTCTAGTATACTCACGACAACCACTGCCTGTGTCCTGGAGACTTGTCTGCTGTTTCCAACTGCTGAAGAAACACAGACATCCGAGAACAGCACCAACTGAAGAAAACCCCGTGATCTGGCCACAATACCATGGCTCTTTCAGTCTCTGGTCCCTCAAGCAGTGAGAAACAGGCAGAGAGTAACACAGAATACAATCACACACAAAGTTCTACTTTCTTTGAGCTCAGAGGGAAAACAACAAGCGGTCTGTGGACACGCACAGTTCCACGCCTGACGAATTCAAATTCTTCCTCCTAAAAAGCTCCTTTTATTAAAGAAAAAAGGGAAGTAACAGTCATTTATTATAAACGTGAAATAACACAAGGTGTCGCCAAAGTTCTTTATACAGAGTAAGATCTGATTACAGTGTATTAGATGAAATTTACTTGATTATGACAAAATTATTTATAATTGCAAAGTTGCAAAAATTATGTTGTGTCAGCACTGTACTATGAACTATGGTTGCGCAATTCATAGCCTATGTTTACCCTTTATGCTTGCGTTAACAATGTTCCAGACTATTTTAAAGATGGTTACACAGAACTCATGATCATGACATCCTATTCTATTTAAGAGGAAGTAGGTGAAAAGTCAAACTTCTAAACACATTCTGAAATTCATCCATCTTCAATTACATATTGGGGATTCTGGTATCCCCTTTATCTGTCCATTTCTACAGGGAGGAGTCTGCTGTCTTGGTACATTTCGGTACCAATGACATAGGAAAGTGTGGAAGGGAGGTTTTAGAGGCTAAATTTAGGCTTTTAGGTAGGAAGTTGAAATCCAGGACTTCCAGGGTAGTGTTCTCTGAAATGCTTCCCGTTCCACGTGCAGGACCCAAAAGGCAGGCAGAGCTCCGGAGTCTCAATGTGTGGATTAGACGATGGTGCAAGGATGAAGGTTTTGGATTTGTTAGGAACATTCTGGGGAAAGGAGGGGCTCTTCCGAAGGGATGGGCTTCACCTTAACCAGGATGGAACCAGGCTGCTGGCATTAACCTTTAAAAAGGAAATACAGCAGCTTTTAAACTAGATAATAGGGGAGAGCCGACAGTCGCACAAGAGCGCATGGTTTGGACCAATGTATCCTTGAAGGATACTACTATCAGAATGAAGTTAGGGCATATCAGCAGAGAGGTTCCAATAAAGACAACAATAGCCCAACTGCCCTTTAGTACGGAGCTGACAGAGCTTAAAGATTCCAAATTACCCCTGTTTACCAGTAGCCAGATCAGTATGAATAAAATACAGTCTCTAAAATGCTTGCATGCAAATGCTAGGAATATAAAAAAATAAGATGGGAGAGTTAGAATATATAGCACTAAATAAGACGTTAGATATGATTAGTATCTCAGAGACATGGTGGAAGGAGGAAAACCAGTGTGACACTGCGATACCCGGGTACAAACCATATTGCAATGATAGAACTGATCAAATTGGTGGAGGGGTTGCGCTCTATGTTAGAGAGGGCATTGAGTCACAAAGGATTAAAGTTTTGCAGGAAACAAAATTTGCTGTAGAATCTCTATGGATTGAAATTCCATGCAAAAAGGGGAAGGCGATGGCAGTGGGGGTGTACTATCGACCACCTGGCCAGAATGAACAAATGGATGATGAAATGCTCAAAGAAATCATGGAAGCTAACAAAAGTTACAGCACAGTAATAATAATGGGTGATTTCAATTACCCTGGTATTGACTGGGTCAGTGTCACGGCAGGACATGCTAGAGAGACAAAGTTTCTAGATGAAATAAATGACTGCTTCTTTGAGCAGCTGGTTCATGAACTAACCAGAAGGGAATCCATTTTTTGACCTAGTCCTTAGCGGAATACCAGATCTGGTGCAAGAGATAAGGGTGTTGGGGCCGCTTGGCAATAGTGATCATAGCATGATCGCGTATGATTTAATTAGTGGAGGAGGGATGGTAAGGAAGTCCACAGTACTACCTTTTAACTTTTGAAAAGGAGACTATGATAAAATGAGGAAAATAGTTAAAAAAACACTAAAAGGAGCAGTTGCAAAGGTTAAAGACTTAGATCAAGCTTGGTGTTGTTTAAAAATACTATCTTGGAAGTCCAGACCAGAAGTATTCTATGCTTTAACAAAAGTGGAAGGAAGTCCAAAAAACTGCCAACATGGTTTAAAGGTGAGGTCAGAGAGGCTGTTGTTGCCAAAAAAGCATCTTTCAGGAAATGGAAAAAAGAGCCAAATGACAAAAATTGGAAACAGCACAAGTACTGGCAAGTTAAATGCAAGGCATTGATAAGGCAGGCAAAGAGAGAATTTGAGAAGAAGCTTGCCTGTTGAAGCAAAACAACGTAATAAAGACTTTTTCAAGTACATCTGTGAGAGAGTCAATTGGACCATTAGATGATAGAGGGGTAAAAGAGGCACTAAGAGGGAACAAGGCCATAGAGGAGAGACTGAATGCTTCGGTCTTTATTAAGGAAGATTTAGGGATGTTGCCCATGACTGAAGTGGTGTTTAAGGGTAATACTGCGGAAGAATTGAAAGAAATATTGATACACTGGGAAGATGTATTACAACTATTTGATAATCTGAAGAGTAGCAAATCACCTGGACCAGATGGTGTACATCCAAGGGTGTTGAAAGAACTGAAATATGAGATTGCAGACCTACTATTAGTAATCTGTGTACTATCATTAAAATCATCTGCAATACCTGAAGATTGGAGGATGCCCAATGTAACGCCTATTTTTAAAAAGGGTTCCAGAGGTGATCCTGGAAACTACAGACCAGGGAGCCTGACGTCAGTACCGGGAAAAGTGGTAGAAACCATAAAAGAACAAAATTAGTGAACATGTAGATAGTCATGGCTTAATGGGAGACAGGCAACATAGCTATAGATAAGGAAGATCTTCTCTTACTAATCTGTTATGTTTTTTGAAGGTGTGAATAAACAGGTAGAAAAAGGTGAGTCGCTTGCTATAGTGTATCTGGACTTTCAGAAAGCCTTTGACAAGGTCGCTCATCAGAGACTTTTGGCAAAACTAAAAGGTCATGTGATAGGAGGCAGTGTACTATTTGGATCAGGAACTGGTTAAAAGATATAAAGCAGAGGGCAGGGCTAAATGGCCAGTTTTCCCAATGGAGAAAGGTGAATTGTGGAGTATTCCAGGGATCTGTGCTGGGTCCATTGCTTTTTGACATATTCATAAATGACCTGGAAAAGGGAATAATGAGTCAGGTTATCACAAAACTATTTAAAGTTGTTAAAACCCATGATAATTGTGGAAAATTGCAAGAGGATCTTGAGAAATTGGAAGACTGAGCATCAAAATGGCAGATGAAATTTAATGTGGACAAGTGCAAAGTTACGCACCTACGGAAGAACAACCCAAACTATGGTTACATGATGCAAGGTTCCACATTAGGAACCACCATCCAGGAAAAAGATTTAGGTGTCATCGAGGAAAACATGTTAGAACCCTCTTCCCAGTGTGCAGCGGCGGCCAAGAGAGCAAACAGAATGCTAGGTATCATAAGGAAAGGAATGGAAAATAAAACAAAGGATATTATAATGCCGCTGTATCATTCCATGGTGCGACTGCACCTTGACTATTGTGTACAATTCTGGTCGGGGTATCTTTAAAAGGATATAGTGTTATTAGAAAAGGTACAGGATGTCATCCGCCAAGATGGCTGTATAAGCGGCGAGCTCTGAACCCACCCCGGAGGAAAAGAGAGCCGGTAGCCCCAATCGGGAATGGCGAGTAGCAAAAAATAGCAAAGCGGACAGCACGGAAGCAACGGAGCATGGCGACCCTAAAAAAAATGGCGGATCTCCGAGATTACGCCTTTGGCGCCCCGAGTGTGCAGGCGGGGGAAGGTAAAATGGTGAGCGGAGAGCACATGAGCCGCATCTGAAAGAGATGGAGACAATATCCGGAGAAGCGGTGGGAGAAGGCAAGATGGTCTCAAGGGAAGAATCAAAAAGGTGGTATGAAAACGGAGGTACAATCAACGAAGAAAATGCTGGAGGAGCTTATGAGTAGTTTGAAAGAGGAAGTAGTGGAGGTCACAGGCAGGATGGGGGACCATGAGAATTGGCTAGAAACCCTGAAACTGCAGCAAGAGGAATGGGAGATGAAGTGCAGAGGGGATAAGGAGTGGAGAGAACAAATGACTCTAAAGTTGGAAGACCTGGAGAATCGCTCCCAAAGGAACAATTTGAGGATTAAAGGAGTCCCAGAGTAACCAGAGTTTTGGGACTGTACAAAGGTAGCAGAGGCGATTTGTAAGGAAGCCCTGAAGCAAGGAGGAGAAGAGGAAGTTCCGGATGGAATACAAATGGACAGTGCGCATCGGGCCCTAGGTCCAGTAAGGAATAACAGACCCAGAGACATAATAATTTGCTTGAAAGATTACAGAGTGAAGGGAAAAATAGCTCCGAAGATGAGGCGTCTAAGCGGAGGCCAGTGACGGAGGCCATTCTCCAACCACCAGACCCGAAGACCAGCAAGGAACAAACCCAGAACACCAGACCGCGAAAACGCAAGTAAAGTCAATGCACTCTAAGCATAGTACCTACCCTACACTGTAGCTATCTTAGAATCAGAGGACTGGACAACCCAAACAGAAGTACCATTTACTGTAAAATCCAAGAAAATATTGCTCATACATATATCCTGATACTGCCAGATTAACGTATCATCTATACTTGTCCTATGATGTATGTAGCATATCTATATAACCTACTAGACCTAGTTAGCTCAAATAATTGATACTTGTGTAACCTGCTACTAGTCTTAGTCTTACAGATTTTACCAGTTTAACCTCCTATTTACAATTACCTCTAAGGTAGGTTGTTTAATCTATGTAACCAGCCAGTCCCAGTTAACTTTGGCTCAATATACCTGTGTAATTTGCAGTTATCTAATTTTACCAGCCTTTATCTGCCATCAGCAACCACGGTAACCATCACTAACAGACTGTGTACAAGCAACTTAAAATCCTGAAGTATCTTTATCCTATGATTTAAAATGTAATATGTAAGCTCCAGTATTTCCCGATAGATCGAGAGCCCACCACAAACCGCAGCCCTCCTACGACTGAACCAAAGATAGAGCAAACTATCACAACCAGGCAACATACCTACCCACCACCACCAACCAACCTCCCAGCCCAGATCCACACCGCAACAAAGCACACAAAATGGCCCTACCCTGCATCATCTCGATTGCCCTCTACCTCCTTGCTACAGGCTTAAGCAATGTCACTGGCCTATACACTAACAACAACCACATACCAACTATCCACAGTTATAGAAAGAGATGGCCAGATACCCCATTCTATCAATCACAGGAAACCTCCCAAATTCACCACCACCACCTCCTGCAGGTATCATTACAGCACAACAAGAAGAAGAAACAAGAAGAGAACCCCCTCCCTCGAATCATGAAATGTGCCCTTGTAAATGCAAGATCTGTACGTAAAAAATGGCCGGTAATCTCAGATATAATATCACTACATAACCTTGACCTACTACTGATCACCGAGACATGGCTTTCCTGTGATGACAACGTGATACTCAACCAGCTCCTGCCTGCTAACTTCTCTATCCATACATGTCATAGAGCAGCCAAAAGAGGAGGCGGCGTCCTCGCCATCACCAGATCTGATCTTCAATTCAACATAAAAGATGTAACCAGCTCACCGCTCCTAGACACAATCTCGATAGAGAACAAGTGTTCCTCCATCAATCTACTCTACAGAGCACCATCATCTGATGCAGATGCACTAACAACAATAATAGATGCAGCCGCAAACTCCCAGAGCCCACATACAACAAGCTGGGTACTAGGAGACTTCAACCTCCCCTCCCTGCAAGACTCTCACTCAAAGGCGTTCCTCGAAGCCATGAAAGATCTAGGATATAGCCAATTAATCAAGGAACCTACCCATATAAAAGGAGGCATGCTAGATCTAATATTCACAACAGACCCAACCATCAGAGAAACAACCATCCCTGATATATCAATCACCGCTGTCCCATGGTCAGATCACTCATTAATCCTATTCCAAATTCCTCAGCCAAGCCATGTCCAAAAAGATGAAAGCACAGCAATCGGTCAGTCCAACAATCCGCCGAGAAGATTCCAACCATTCAACAAAGATCTAATCCTGAAATCAGCAATCCCACTAATGAACTCACCAGCACACAACCCTGATGAACTAGTCTCCAACTGGAACGAAATATTCAGTTCAATAGCTGTTCGCCCAGCAAAAAACAAACCTCAAGTGAAACGACACACAGCAGCATGGTACTCTACTGAGTTGAAAGCCTCACTCGCGACACTAAGAAAACTTGAGAGACGCTGGCGCCGCTCACGCTCAGAAGCAGACCAAAAGGCATACAATTTACAACTCACAGCGCACCGTACCGCAGTGACTGAAACCATGAGACGTTACCACGCCGACACTTTAAAGAGATCCCTCAACAAACCTCGTGACCTGTTTGCCCTCGTTAAGCAACTTACAACAGAACCTGCATCAGAACAAACAAATGGAATCCATCCTCAAACATATGCGGATTATCTACAAACGAAACTTTGTCAGATAAACAACAACCCAGCGTCCAGCATCATCCTTCAGCCCTACAATCAAACACCACTCACTACCTTCTCAACTCCATCCAAACGATGCATCGAAGACACCATAGCAGCCATCAATACGTCCACAGCGCAATCTGATCCATGCCCAGCTTTCTGGGTCAAGGAACTCCGGACTGACCTCAGTCCAATCATATCCAGACTTATTCAACAATCGTTCACAACAGGTGATTTCCCACGCACCCTCAAACAAACTTCAATAAGACCTCTACTAAAAAACAACAAACTCGACCAACAGAAACCAGAATCCTACAGACCCATAGCAAGCATACCATTGCTTGCAAAAATAATGGAAAAGATAGTTCAGAGACAAATACAAGATCACATTGATTCCAATGCACCACTGGATCCATGCCAGCATGGATTTAGAGAATCTCACGGGGTCGAGACCCTTCTCACCACACTCTTCAGCAACATACTATCAGGCATCGACAATACCCGCCAAGGCTTTGTCCTTGTCTTCCTTGACATCGCGGCAGCGTTTGATTCCGTTAGCCATGAGCGCCTCCTAGAACGCCTCAAAGAAAAAGGAATCTCCGGTAAAGCACTCGAGTGGTGCAGGTCCTACCTCTCGGACAGATGGCAGCAGGTAAGATCCAGAAACACATCATCAGAACCATTCCACCAAAGCCAAGGTGTCCCACAAGGATCCTCCCTCTCCGCCTTACTATTCAATATATACATGCAACCTCTCTGCAACCTGATCCGGTCTTTCAACATTAACTGCATGATATACGCAGATGATGTGCTATTATACACGCCTTTTGCAACAGATAACCCAGACCTCGAACCAATAACATGCTGCATAAACGAAATATCCAATTGGCTACAATCCCAAAACCTCCGGATTCAACACAAGAAGACGGAGGTGATGTTCATTACAAGGAACCGTAACTTCACTGCCCCAACAGTACTGAAAGTGAAGGAAGCAGACCTCCAGACCAAATCCGCGATCAGATACCTCGGCATCACACTAGACCAGAACCTAAATATGCAAGCTCATATAAGTAACACTGTAAGGGCAGTATATCATAAAATTAGATCCCTTAGATACCTAAGATCTCTGCTGGAGCCAGATGATTTCAGGACTATCTATCAGGCACTAATTATCCCGCATTTCGATTATGCAAATGCAATACTTCAAGGTCTCCCCCAAACCACCCTAAACCCACTGCAAATGGCAATGAACACCGCAGCAAGAGTACTGAGCGGAGCATCCAGGAAAGACCATGTCACACCTATAATGAAACAACTCCACTGGCTCCCGATTCAAGGTAGAATTACATTCAAGACCTTGCTGCTCACCTTCAAAGCCACCAAAGGTCTCTCGTCAACTTCACTAACTGAGCTAATCCAGATGACACCCCACAACAGAGACAGAAGGTCAGTAGCTCAAAACACCTTGATAGTCCCAAGATCTATAACTCAATGCTCCAAGTCAACATCCAGCAGGACTTTCAATCTTTATGCACCAGTGATCTGGAATAACCTCCCTCACAACATTAGATCAATCCCAGACATATTCCAATTCAGGAAGGCCGTGAAACACTACCTCTTCCTCATACATTACCCTGAACCTAATAGAAACTCAGCACCATTTGCCGAAACCACCCAAATCACCACTGTCTAAAACCATACAAACACATGATCAGCCTACAAATTGTATATATTGTATATTTTGTGGTTGTACATAGTTACCCTGTTAGCCAAGTTGATTATCCTGTTCATATGTAAACACAAAGTACTATTGGAAATGTGTATGTTCACTGTTTATTGTAAACCGCGCTGATGCTGAATAGCGCGGTATAGAAGAGACTTTAAATAAATAAATAAATAAATAAATTTCAGTGGCAGGGCTATCAGAAACGGAGAGCCTTGGCACCAGTCACCAAATTGCTTTGCAAGGAGGAGGTGAGGTACCACTGGCTGTACCCCTTTGGCTTGGCCTTCTCAAAGGGAGAAAAGCCCTGGAAAATACAAACACCTTAGGCCGTGTGGCTGGCATTAAAAGCAACGGGTATGGAAGTACAGGCTGAAGAAGCAAGGGCTGAGTGGACTCAAATGGAACAACAGGGAGAGCGGAAGAAGCAGCAGGGGAAGGAACCACGAGAGCGGCGTGTGGAGACAGAGGGCGACAAAAGGAGATCACAGCGCAGAGGGACCAAAAGATGAAGGAAGGAAAAAGACTGTGAGCAGATGGAACTGGCTATAAAAAGAGCGGTTTAAAATTTGTTGTTGGTGGGGGAGGGCAGTTGAGTAACTGTTAAACGTACTGAGATGGTGTAAATGTGCTATACTATGTTGAGAGGGGGAAGGGTGGAGGGAAGGCAGGGGTGGGGTAGGGAGGGGAAGCGGGAAAGATTAAAGTGCTTGGAGGGGAAGAAGGAGTGATAAAAGGAGGGTAGGGGGAAGGAGTAAGGGTTAAAGAGGGATAAGGTGGGAGGGGCGGATAGCAGAATGGGGTACGGGGGAAAAGGGGAGGAGGGGGAGGTTCGGGGTGGTGGGTGGCACATGACTCCAGAATTGCCTCGGTTACAGAAGAGGCACGGGGGCAGGGGAGGGAGGGAGGGAGGCCTTAGGAGGGAAGGGGGGAGGGGAGAGGAGAAGGGAAGACGGGGGGAGAGGGGCAGGGGGGAGGGGGAGGGAAGCGGAGAGGGGCAGGGAGCGAGATGAGTTGATAGTGGCTACGGTAAATGTCAAAGGGCTGCAAACCTGGCGCAAGCGGCACCTGTTGGAAAGGGAGGGCACGCGGTTAAAAGCAGATATAGTGTGTATACAAGAGACCCACTTAAGAGTAGGACAAGAAGGACTGATATGCTCGAAGAAATATCCTAGAGTGTTACTGGCGGGACAAAGAGCCCATCCAAGGAAAGGAGGGGTGGGGGTGATGATAGGATGTGAGTACAAGGAGGCGGTGGTAGAGGAACGGAGGGATAAAAAGGGGAGATGGGTGGCGGTGCGGATGAAGATAAAGGACGAAGAGGTATGGATTGTAAGTATGTATGGCCCAAACACGCAGAGAGAGGAATTTTATAAAAAGTTGATGGTAGAGCTGGAGAGGTGGGGGAGCATTCCTATTATATTGGGCGATGACTTTAATATTACGGTGAATCCGAACCTGGATAATCAAGGAGGGGGAGGGGGAGGGGAGGAGGACAATAGGAAAGGAAGAGTCTACAGAGGTTAAAGGAACGTCTGGGGTTTCTGGATATGTGGAAAAGTAGGCACCAAGGTGAAAAAAGATACACTTTCTACTTCCCAGTACAAGGGACTTATAGCAGACTAGATATGCTGTGGGTGAGTGGGAACTGGGTGGCTAGGACAATGCAGGTGGAAATAAGCAGTATTACATGGACGGACCATGCCCCAGTGCATATTGTGCTGGATGTGGGGGAAAAAGACCAAGGGATCAGATTTTGGTGTTTGAATAAGAGACTCCTGGATAAGAAGGAAAATGTGGAGCGGGTCCGGGAGGTGATAAGAGAATATTTAGAACTAAATATGACAGGGGAGGTGGCAATGGGGACCATATGGGATGGAATGAAGGCCGTTGTGCGAGGACACCTGATCAGTACAGCAGCGCAAGAGAAGAGGAGAAAGAAGGAGGTAGAGGAGGGGTTAGTGCGGAGGGTAGAGCGGTTGGGGAGGGAACATCAAGAGTGAGGAGAGCCACAGGTGTTAATCGAATTGCAAAAATTAAGAGGGGAACTCAGCCAGCTAAGGGCTGCAGAGATTGCATATAACTTGGCAAGACTGAAGCAGGGATGGTATGAAGGAGGTAATAAAGTGGGAAGGAGATTAGCTAGTAGATTGAAAGCGAAGCAACAAAAGGCGAATATAGGGGCAATGTGCAACCAACAAGGGGTGTTGGTATACAAGTCAGCAGAAATTAGGAAGCTTTTTGTGGAATACTATGAAAAGTTGTATAGGAGTGAAGTACAGGGGGCGGGAAAGAAAGGGGAGGAATTCTTGGCGGCTTGTAAATTGGAGAAATTATCAGAAGTGGAGGCAGAAGAGTTGGGAAGACCGGTAAACCAAGAGGAGGTGAGGGTAGCAATTGAGTCCCTCAAGGAGGGCAAAGCCCCAGGATTAGATGGCTATACTGCAAAATTCTATAAAGTGATGCAGGAGAGTATAGTGGGACTGCTATCCCAGGTGTTTAATGGAGTGCTTCAGGGGGAAGAATTGCCAGGATCAATGGCGGAAGTGGGTATAACGGTCATACCCAAGGAAGGGAAGGATCGAACCACTTGTGGAGCATATCGACCAATCTCACTTATAAACTTAGATGCCAAAGTGCTGGCAAAAATTACGGCAGCCTGCCTGCAAAAAGTAATGCAGAAGTTGGTAAACAAAGACCAGATGGGGTTCATAAAGGGGAGACAAGGAGGGGATAATATTCAGAAGCTATTGAATGTTATGTGGTCCCTGCAGGAAACTGGGAAGGAGGAAATCTTCCTAACAGTAGATGCCGAAAAGGCATTTGACAGAGTCGAATGGCAGTTTATGATGCAAGTGCTGGCAAAATGGGTTTAGGAGAAAAGTTTCTGAGTTGGATGAGGGTGATGTATGCGAGACCTAGAGCCTGGATATGGGTGAATGGAGGCCACTCTGACAGTTTCCAGTTGGGTAACTTTCTCTTAACCTATCTGCAGGGGCTACCCCTCCCCCACCCCCTGCTGAGTTACTGTTGTAAACCTCCATTTTTCTGAGCTGCACGTGGGTTTGCTTACATTGCCTTCTGTTCTGTAAGAGGAGGAGTGCTTTTTTAGAGCTCTCCCAAAAGGAGATTTTTGCTGTGTTTGCTGCATAACTGAGTCTGTTTCCAAATAATTGTGAGTCTGTCTCCACATATTTGTCTTTTTTTCTAATTGTCCTCAGTGGTGGGTTCCTTACCTTACTCCATTGCTGTTAAAGTTTTAAGGTTTTAAACTTTCTCGTAACCTATCTGCAGGGGCTACCCCTCCCCCACCCCCTGCTGAGTTACTGTTGTAAACCTCCATTTTTCTGAGCTGCACGTGGGTTTGCTTACATTGCCTTCTGTTCTGTAAGAGGAGGAGTGCTTTTTTAGAGCTCTCCCAAAAGGAGATTTTTGCTGTGTTTGCTGCATAACTGAGTCTGTCTCCAAATAATTGTGAGTCTGTCTCCACATATTTGTCTTTCTTTCTAATTGTCCTCAGTGGTGGGTTCCTTACCTTACTCCATTGTGTGTGCCAATAGTTCAGGAACAGCCTACTAGCTAGTGACACTTAGGTTCCCGCCCACCCTACCCCTCGCCCCACCCACCCCAGGGGCTACATTGCCTATATAGTGGTCACAGACGTGCCATCTATCATTGCAAACTTGGGTTAAAAGCCACATCGTATTCTTCTTTTCTTCTTCTTTCTCTTCTGGGACTGCATAAACATGTCGTGTATTCAGTGCAATAACTGCGGTACGTTCATTCAAAGACAAATCATTTGGAAACTAAGAGCTTGTCCTATATGTCTAAAGTCAGCTGCCATGCATGAAGAACTAACTCTACTAAGGAAAGACCTAGCTGCCATGCATATAGAAGTATCTCTACTGAGGGAGGAACTGGCTGCAATGAAGCGCACCTCTCCTAGGATACAAACTGAACAAACTCCACCACCGCTCCCACAAAGAATCAAACGCCCCAGGAACAAATGGATCACAGTGGGTTCTGGTAGATTGCGACCTGTAACACAAAGACATCCTATACATCAAGAGATATCCCTGCACAATGCCTTCTCTGCCTTGGCTAATGAGGATGCCCAATTCAAAGAACCTGAAGGGCCTTTAAATGAGTCAGACAATGCCCAATCCCCTGCTAAAGCACTAAATATGAAGAAAACCTCACCAAACAGAAAACTACTACTAATTGGAGATTCCATCATCAGAGGCACCAACTTGGGAACACAGTTCAAAGGAGAGAAGATAGTCATGTGCCTACCAGGCTCTTCAGCCAGCAGGAATACAAACCAAGTTGTTGAATTACTTAGTGCAAAAAGTGAACATTCCAAACTTGATGTTATTATCCACCTAGGCACAAACGACCTGGCTAGGAACAGTGCCTCTACAGCCCAAAAGGACTTCCAATCTCTGGGGGAGAAACTCAAGCACGTTGTTAACACTGTTGCATTCTCAGAGGTTCTACCTGTTCTTGGTAAGGGGACAAAAAGACTGCATCGCATTAACAGCTTTAATACATGGCTCCAGACCTGGTGCAGAAAAGAAGGATTCGGATTTATTGGCAACTGGGACAACAGATGGACCAACAAGAGACTATACTGTGCTGATGGACTACATCTCTCTTCCACAGGGAAAAGAATCCTAAGTGAAAAATTCAGGCAGTATGTGGACATGCATTCAAACTAGGAAAAGGGGGTGACGGATGTGGAAGGTCAACATCTGCATGCCACCCCCAACAAAAGCAGAACAACATCAGAAACAGCCACACTTTTAAACCACACATCAAAAACATGTGGGAGGAAGTGGGCAGAACAAAATCAATGCAAAATACACACAAGCCAGGAAAGTGCTGGAAAGCAATGAGCACAAATGCTCGAAGCTTTGCCAACAAAATTCCAGACCTGGAAGCCCTAATGGTGGAAACAGACTTGGACATTGTGGCCATTACAGAAACATGGTTTAATGAATCACATGATTGGGATATAGCCATAGCTGGCTATAATCTATTCAGGAGGGACCGAGAAAATGGAAAAGGAGGAGGAGTAGCCTTGTATGTCAAAAGCAATATTAAAGCTACTGAAATGCAGGGGACATGGGGAAAAGAAGAAGCACTCTGGATTGCGTTGGAGAGAGGAGATGGCACTGTCATCCATATTGCTGTAGTCTATAGACCCCCGACTCAAATTGAAGAGAGAGACAATGAATTGATTATAGATATTGCCAAGATAGCATCAAAGGGGGAAGCAATCATATTGGGTGACTTTAATCTACCTGATGTGGATTGGATTACTCCTTCTGCACATCTGGAAAGAAGCAAAAGAATTGTGGATGCTCTCCAAGATGCATTATTTAGACAAATGGTGATGGAACCAACCAGGGAAAGCTCAACGCTGGATGTAGTGCTCACCAACGGTGATAGTGTGTCAAATGTCTGCGTGAGTGCCCCTGTGAGCAACAGCGACCATCACACGGTGTGGTATGAAATAAAAGCCATGGTACAGGCCAATCATAGCAAGCTCAGAGTCCTAAACTTCAAATATACTAACTTCAATCAAATGGCAGAGTACGTAAAGGAGGAGATGACGGGGTGGGAAGAGATAAAGGAAGTGGAATTGCAATGGGCTAAACTAAAGGAGGCAATGAAAGGAGCAACAGATAAATATGTAAGAAAAGTAAATAAAAGCAAGAGGAGAAGGAAACCTATTTGGTTTTCCAAAGAGGTGGCTGCTCATATAAAGGCAAAAAACACAACTTTTGCAAAATTCAAAAGCTTGCAGACAGAAGAACACAGAAATGAATACAGGATCAAACTCAAAGAGACAAAACGAGAAATAAGGATAGCAAAATCAAAGGCAGAGGAAAAGATGGCTAAAGATGTTAAGGGTGGCAACAAAAATGTCTTCAGGTATATTCGGGAAAGGAAAAAGATCAGAGTTGGAATTGCAGGACTCAGAAGTGCTGGGAAAGGACTCGTGGAAAGTGACACTGAAAAAGCAAAATTGCTAAACAATTACTTCTGCTCTGTGTTTACTAAAGAAGATCCTGGGGATGGGCCAGCTGTGACTCCCAAATATAAAAATGGGAATGAAGTAGATACCATACCATTCACAGCAGAAGAGGTGTTAGAACAACTTGCTAAACTGAAAGTGGACAAAGCCTTGGGACCGGATGGGATACATCCCAGGATACTGAAAGAGCTCAGAGAGGTTCTTGCAGGACCGTTAAAGGATGTCTTCAACAGATCCTTGGAAACAGGAGAGGTTCCTCAGGACTGGAGAATGGCTGATGTCGTACCTCTACACAAAAGTGGTGACAGGGAAGAAGTGTCAAACTACAGACCCGTGAGCCTTACCTCGGTGGCAGGAAAAGTAATGGAGGCGCTCCTGAAAGAGCGAATAGTGAACTTTCTGAAAACCAACAGCTTGCAAGACCCGAGGCAACATGGTTTTACCGAAGGACGATCTTGCCAAACAAATCTGATCGAGTTCTTTGACTGCGTGACCAGGGAACTAGATCAGGGGCATGCAATGGATGTCATCTACCTGGATTTCAGCAAAGCCTTTGATACTGTTCCTCATAGGAGGCTTGTCAACAAACTCAGTAGCTTGGGGATGGGTCCCAAGATGGTAAACTGGATTAGAAATTGGCTGACTGACAGACGACAGAAGGTGATTGTACATGGAGCTCACTCGGATGAGAGGAAGGTGATTGTGGCCTTGGGCAAGCCACTTAACCCTCCATAGCCCAGGTTCCCTGTAAAATAGTTATCTCCAAGTTATAATGCCCTGTTCAATGTAATTTGTTTGTTCAATGTAAACCGCACTGATGCAGAATAGCGCGGTATATAAGAGAATGTAAATAAATAAAATAAATAAAATAAATTAGCGGGGTGCCCCAGGGTTCGGTCCTGGGCCCGGCACTGTTCAATGTATTTGTGAGTGATATTGCTGAAGGACTGAATGGAAAAGTCTGTCTTTTTGCAGACGACACAAATATTTGCAACAGAGTGGACTCCCCCGAGGGAGTGGTTAACATGAAGAAAGATCTACAAAAGCTGGAAGACTGGTCTAAAGCTTGGCAACTACGATTTAATGCAAAAAAGTGCAGTGTCATGCACTTGGGTAGCAGAAATCCAAGAGAAATGTACGCGATAGGGGGAGAAAGGTTGGTATGCACAGTTCAGGAAAAAGACCTTGGTGTGATTATCTCTGCTGATCTCAAGGTGGCAAAACAGTGCGACAAGGCAGTGGCAAAAGCCAGGAGGATGTTGGGCTGCATACAAAGAGGGATTACCAGCAGAAAAGAAGAGGTACTTATGCCACTGTATAGGTCACTGGTGAGGCCTCACTTGGAATACTGTGTTCAGTTTTGGAGACCATATCTTGCAAAGGATGTAAAAAGACTGGAGACTGTTCAGAGAAAGGCGACCAAAATGATTTGGAGCCTGCGTCAGAAGCCTTATGAGAAGAGACTTGAAGACCTAAATATGTATACTTTGGAAGAAAGGAGGCACAGGGGAGATATGATTCAGACCTTTAAATACTTAAAGAGAAATGATGAACAAACAAACCTCTTCCAAAGACGGGGAACCTGTAAAACTAGAGGGCATAACATGAAACTGCAAGGGGGTAAATTGAAAGGCAATGTCAGGAAATATTTTTTCACTGAAAGGGTGGTGGATGCTTGGAATGCCCTCCCGATGGAAGTGGTAGGGGCGAACACGGTGACGGAATTCAAAAAGGCATGGGACAAACACAGAGCATCCCTTTACAGAAATAGGAAAAAAACCAAAATAAACGGTACCATCTAACTTCTGAACCATATAACGTCTCAACAAATAGGGGTGTCCTATATGGAGTGGTGGGTTTACCCCTGAACAAGGATATGGGGAGGGGTGGCCTGCGCGGAGCGACAGGTGCACCTACTCTTGCCATCTTGCTGGGCAGACTGGATGGACCATGCTGGTCTTTATCTGCTATCAACTACTATGTTACTATGTAGGGGTACGCGCCAGGGCAGCCCATTGTCGCCCTTACTGTTTGCCTTGGTAATAGAACCTTTAGCTGATTATATAAGGGGGCAGATGGATATCCGGGAGGTGGGGGTGGGAGAACAATTAAGTAAGGTAGCTTTATTTGCAGACGACGTGATCTTCACTCTAAGTCAGCCATTTATTAGTTTACCCAATCTAATGAAAGCCATAGGGAAGTATAGTGAAGTGGCGGGCTATAAGCTTAATACGACAAAGACAGAAATACTAGGGCTTAATTTGACAAAGGATTTGGAAAAAAGACTGCGAGAAGGGTTTGCCTTTAAGTGGGTAAATAGCAGTTTCCGGTATTTAGGAATACAAATAGGGAGTCCCTTAGGCAAACTAACTGAATGGAATTATAGGTCATTGTTGGGGGCGATAAGACAAGACTTAGCTAGATGGCAAGGACTCCACTTATCATGGCTGGGAAGGATAGCTACAATAAAAATGAATATCCTACCAAGGATATTGTTTGTCTTTATGGCGCTTCCGTTGTTGTTGTTGTTAAGTGCCGTCGAGTCGGAGTCGACTCATGGAGACCCTCTGGATAGCTATCCTAAATTGTGTTCGGTCTTCAGTCAGGTGGCTCATTGTTGACAGACTGGTACCCATAGCTGCTGCTATTGTATTGATCCATCTCATTGCTGGCCTTCCTCTTTTGCGTTGACCTTCTACCTTGCCAAGCATGATGTCTTTCTCTAATGATCTCTCTCTTCGCATGATGTGTCCAAAGTATGAAAGTCGAAGTCTTGTCATCTGAGCTTCTAAAGAAAGCTTAGGTTTGATCTCCTCTAGTACTGACTGGTTTGTTCTTTGGGCAGTCCATGGTATACACAGTATTCGCCGCCAGCACCATAATTCAAAGGCATCAATTTTCTTCCTGTCTGCCTTTTTCATTGTCCAGCTTTCACATCCATATGATGTTATTGAAAATACCATGGCTTGAACAAGTTGAATCTTTGTATGGAGAGAGACATCTCTGCTCTTGAGAATCTTATCTAGGTCTTTCATAGCCATTCTGCCTAGAGCAATGCGTCGTTTGATTTCTTGACTGCTTGTTGCTTCTTTATTGATAGTTGATCCAAATAGGTTAAAGTTGTTCACAATTTCAATTTCTTCTCCTTCAACGATGACCCTGTTCATTATGCCAGTTGTCATGATCTTTGTCTTCTTTACATTAAGGTGCAGGCCCATTTTGAGACTATGTTCTTTGATTGTGAGAAGCAAATGTTTCAGATCATCTTCACTTTCAGCCACTAATGTAGTATCATCAGCATAGCGAAGGTTGTTGATGAGTCTTCCACCAATCTTCACACCTCTGTTGTCTTCATACAATCCTGCTTCTCTGATGATTTGTTCTGCATATAAATTAAACAGGTAGGGGGAAAGTATGCAGCCTTGTCTTACACCTTTGCTTATTTTAAACCATTCTGTTTCTCCTTGTTCCGTTCGAACTGTTGCTTCTTGATCAATGTACAGATTGTGCAAGAGAACAATCAGGTGTTCTGGTATACTCATGCTTCTTAATGTGGCCCAGAGTTTCTCATGGTTTACATAGTCAAAAGCCTTGCTATAGCCGATAAAGCACAAATAGATATCCTTTTGGCATTCTTTAGTCTTTTCAAGGATCCGATTCACATCTGCAATGATGTCTCTCGTTCCTCGCCCATTCCTGAACCCTGCTTGCACTTCAGGTAGTTCTTGTTCCAGGTATGGTTGTAGTCTCTTTTGAATAACACAGGTACACTACCAAAAAACTGTCTCCAGTTTTGCAACTGATTCCTATAGATTTTGGGGTGCTGAATCCAGGAAAAATAGCCAAAATGTTCCATCACGTCACGTTTTCTTGCAAAATTAGATTTCTTACCCATATAAGGAATGTTCACATAATTTCTTTTTAGCCGACTGCAGTTTATTTTCTTGGCCCAAAATAGAGGTTGTAATGGTTAACTAACTAGAAACACTCCCTCATGATATTTTAGAGTGTTTTGTATTCATTTTATACATTAACAGGACAATTGGGAGGCGGGGGGCTAAATCCAGTACTCGCGCTGGCGCATGTTCTTTCCTGTTCGCCTCGCCTCGTTCGCGCTCGCTCAAACACACGGTGGTTGCGACATGAACGTTCCTGTCAAATTTCAGTTTCTTGCAAGTTCATTATTACCCTTTGTTTGCTCAGTCGTAATCCAGCTTTATTCCGAAGTGGTTCACTACAGTTGTAGTTTGCAGTGCTGTGTATTTGTGATGGCTCACAGAGCCAGAGGTTGCGTCAACTCTCCGGACAGTTTTTGTTTTATTTGTGGGGAATATACCGTGAAAAAGCGGCAGAGGAACATTTCTGCATTTTTTAAAAAAGTATATTTCGCCTATTTCGGTTTGAAGTTAGGCGATCAAGACAAACCGTGGGCTCCTCACAAAGTGTGCAAGACATGTGAGGAAGATCTACGCTTATGGATGAAAGGTAAAAAACAAGCATTTCGTTTCGGAATACCTATGATGTGGTGTGAACAAAGAGACCACAGCAGTGACTGCTATTTTTGCTCTTGCATTGTGAAGGGATACAACTTAAAAAATAAGAACGTAATAAGTTACCCCAACCTTCCCTCAGCAATTAGGCCTATGCCTGAACCACCAAAATCTTTGGATCATATTTGTGTGGACGGTTCTGATCATGATGAGACTCATCAGATGGCTTTTCCCGATGAGTCCAGTACTTCCGAGTTTGAAACTGAACCAGATCCGAAACCTGAACTTTTCTCTCAAGCTGAATTGAATGATTTAGTCCGGGATTTAGGACTCCCAAAAGATGCTGCCCAACTGCTAGGTTCTCGGCTTAAACAGAAAAATCTATTGTCACCAGGAACAACTTTTTATTGGTACCGCAACCGCGAGACACAATTTTTGAAGTATTTCAGCAAAGAGGAAGATTTGGTATTTTGCAACGATATATACGGAGTGATGGAAAAGTTTAAACTCAAGTATGATCCTGCTGAATGGCGGCTGTTCATTGATTCGTCAAAAGACAGCATAAAAGGTGTTCTTCTTCATAATGGCAACACATTCGCTTCAGTTCCTATTGCTCACTCTGTTATTCTCCAAGAAAAATATGAGAATTTGGCCCTGATTCTTCAGAAGATTCGTTATGATGAGCATAAGTGGATGATTTGTGGAGACTTTAAAATTCTATCCATGCTATTAGGGCAGCAATCCGGTTTCACCAAATATCCCTGCTTCCTTTGCTTGTGGGATAGCCGGGCCCGCGACCTACACTGGGGGAAAAAAGACTGGCCAATTCGGGAGTATTTGAGACCCGGTGAGAAAAATGTTCTTCATGAGAGCTTGGTACCTCGTGATAAAATTCTATTACCACCTCTCCACATTAAGTTGGGTCTCATTAAGCAATTCATCAAGTCCCTTCCAAAAGATGGTGAGTGCTTTCGGTACCTTTGCTCAAAGTTCCCCTGACTTTCTGAAGCAAAGCTAAAGGAAGGAGTGTTTGTTGGCCCTGATATAAGGAAACTCATTTCAGATGGAGCATTCGCTGAAACGATGTCTGAGAAGGAAAAAGAAGCCTGGGATTCCTTCAAGGATGTTGTTCTCAAATTCTTGTGGAACAGGCGGGATGAGAACTATAAGGATATTGTTGCCAGGATGCTCAATGCCTTCAAAGAACAAGGCTGTAACATGAGCCTGAAAGTCCATTTCTTGCACTCCCATGTGAACTACTTTCCCGAAAACTTGGGGGCGTACAGTGAAGAACAAGGTGAAAGGTTTCACCAGGACATCAAGGACGCAGAGAGAAGGTACCAAGGAAGATGGAACACCACTATGATGGCTGATTTCTGCTGGTTGCTGCTGCGGGAAACCCCAGATGAAAAATATGCCAAGCAGCGCACCAAGAGAAGCATTCGGGGGAAGAAGAAACGGGCCCACCAGGAGATTGATTGACCCAAGAATGACTTTAAAATCTAAACTGTGTTGACAAATATCGTGTTTTTACTAAACTTTGAAATAAAAATTTGCTAGTTATTACCACAGTGTCGGATCTCATTTATTAGAATTTTATTTTCACACCATGGGGTGTTTGTCTTCATGTATTGCAATGGTGCGGATTGCGTTTTCTATTCTTACATACATACCTGTACAACATTTTTTGCACATTTCTTTGCTTTGCTTTGTGTCTAACCTCGCTCTTATATGCTCAATGTTTGTGCACATGTATGTGGCTGTTTTAAGTGCAGACAATTTTGCTACCATCACAGTGTGTTTTGTTGACATTATTCTTATGTGCTGCCTTGTTACAATTTTCTTTATTCTTATTTGAATAACTACTAAACAATTAGTATAAAGAATTCATCCAAGAAACATTTATCTCGATCGCACTCAATCTGAAACGTTCACCTCAAACTGCTAACCCAATGTAGCAAAAAATCTGTACGTGATGGAGCAAATTGGTTACCAGATTTGGATTCAGCGCACCAAAAAACGTAAAAATCAATCGAAACATTAGAGGCAGTTAAAAAAAATTTTTTTTTAGTGTACCTGTGTAATCTTCAGTAGAATCTTGTTGGCATGTGGGATCAGAGCGATTGTTCGATAATTTCCACAGTCAGTTGGATCACCTTTCTTTAGTATTGGTATAAACATAGATCCTTTCCAGTCACTTGGCCATGATGTTGTCTTCCATATTTCTTGGCAGAGCCTTGTAAGTATGGTAACAGCTGCATCAGATTGCTGCAATACTTCTATAGGAATGCTACCAATGCCTGGTGCTTTGTTCTTTGATAAGGCTTTCAATGCTGCTTCAACTTCTTCTTTCATCACCAATGGTTCCCGATCATAAGGTACAGGTTGAAACATAGAAACATAGAAACATAGAAACATGATGACAGAAAAAGACCACAAGGCCCATCTAGTCTGTCCTTCCATAACAACAACTACAACAGTCCACTTTTTACCTTTAAAGATCCTCTGTGTTGGTCCCATGCTTTTTTGAATTCAGTTACTGTCCTCATCTCTACCACCTCCACTGGGAGACTATTCCACGGATCCACTACTCTTTCCGTAAAGAAATATTTCCGCATATCACTCCTGAATCTATCTCCCTTCACCCTCATCCCATGTCCCCTCGTCGCAGAACTTGCTTTCAATTGAAAGAGGCTCTCTCCCTGAACATTTATGCCACGGAGGTATTTAAACATCTCAATCATATCACCTCTATCCCGCCTTTCCTCTAAGGTGTACATATTAAGATCCTTAAGTCTGTCCTCATATGCTTTATAATGAAGACTACTAATCATCTTAGTAGCAACCCTCTGCACCGACTCCATCCTGTTCACATCCTTTTGAAGGTGCGGTCTCCAGAATTGCACACCATACTCCAAATGAGGTCGCACCAAAGACTTATACAGAGGCATTATCACCTCCTTTTTTCTGCTAGCCATTCCTCTCCGTATGCACCCAAGCATCCTTCTAGCTTTTGCCGTCGCCTTTTCTACCTGTTTAGCTACTTTAAGATCATCGGACACAACTACGCTTAGGTCCCGCTCTTCTTTAGTGGACAAAAGTACTTCACCTCCTATGCTGTATTGCTCCCTTGGATTGCTGCAGCCCAAATGCATGACCTTACATTTTTTAACATTAAATCCCAGCTGCCAAATTCTAGACCATTCTAACGGCTGTTGGTCCACTTGATCTTTATTATATAAAAACTATGTATATTCCTTCCACCTTTTCTTGATCTTCTCAGCATCATTCAACATAGAACCTTGAGCATCTTGTAACATTCCAATTCGAGGCTGGAACTTTTTCTTTAACTCTCGTAGCTTTAGGAAAGCTGATTTTGTTCTTCCTCTAATAGTTTCTGCTTCTATTTCCTTGCAAGTGTCATTGTAGTACTTTTCCTTGTCCTGTCTTGCTGCACGTTGGAAATCTCTGTTGAGTTCTGCGATTGTCTTTCTTTCTCCTCTGGCTTTAGCTTCTCTGTGTTTCTGGGCAATTTTCAGAGTTTCTTCCATCATTCATTTTGGCCGTTTTTGCTTTTTTACCTTTTGTAGAGACTTCTCGCTTTCTTCCAACACAACCTTCTTGATGTCATTCCATAACTCTTCCGGAGCTCTGTCACTTGTATCTTGACCACCTCCAACTTCCCTTGGTTCATGCTTCGTATGTTCCATGTTCCAATGTGTAAGACATCTTTAAGTAGCTGCGCATGAAATGAGAGTCAGAAGCTGTAAAGATGTCTTACACATTGGAACATGGAACGTACGAAGCATGAACCAAAGGAAGTTGGAGGTGGTCAAGAATGAAATGGAATGTGTACAACTTGATCTGTTGGGTGTCAGCGAACTGAAATGAACTGGCATCGGGCACTTTGCATCAGATGATCACATGGTCTACTATGCTGGAAATGAAAGACAAAGAGGAAATGATGTTGCATTTATAATAAAGAAGAAACTTGCAAGAACTGTAATGAAATACAATGCAGTCAGTGAATGCTTAATCTCTATTCGTATATGAGGATTGCCTATCAACACAACTATAATTCAAGTATATGCCCCAACAACAGCTGCAGAAGAGAATGAAATTGAAGAGTTCTATGAACAAGTACAAGCTGAAATTGACAGAACATGCAAACAGGATATCCTGATAGTCATGGGTGACTGGAGCGCAAAGGTTGGCAACAAAAAAGAAGGCAAAGTAGTTGGAAAATATGGACTTGGCAACAGAAATGAAGCTGGAGAAAGACTGATAGAATTCTGCAAGACCAATGATCGATTTATCTCAAACACCTTCTTCCAGCAACACAAGCGGCAACTGTACACATGGATGTCACCCATTGGATTGTATAAAAATCAAATTGACTACATCTGTGGAAGTCAACGATGGAAAAGTTCTATAACATCAACAAAGACAAAACCTGGAGCTGACTGTGGTACAGATCATCAACTACTAGTAGGCAAACTCAAGTTAAAGTTGAAAAAGAGCAAACCACTCATGAATGCAGCAAAATATGACCTTGAGAATATACCACTGGCGCTTCTGTGAAGAGTCACAAAGGCATGTCTCAGGCAGTTACAGAACATGATAATGCAGTTCATTTGGGAGGGAAAGATTCCAAGAGTAGGAAGAGCTATGATGTTTATGGCAAGGGAGGAGGGGGGTGGGGTTGGGAGTACCGAACCTGGTAAATTACTATGAGGCAGCGCAGTTGAGGGCTTTGTTTGTGTGGCAGGAGAGGGGTGAGATGCCGCAATGGGTACACATGGAAAAAGAGCCAGGGGAAAATTTGTAGGCTATGGTGTGGGACAGTACTGGGGAAGGGGTGGGGAGAAAGGGGAGGAACCCTTATAGGGAGTTAACGTTGCAGATTTGGGGAAGAAGGAGGTGATATTTGATGCAGGGGAAGTGCTTATCAAGGGAGACTCATTTGCTAAATATGAGGGGTTTTACACCGGGGAGGCTGGGGGGGGGGGCTTTCAAGGAATGGGCGCGCAAGGGATTGGTAAGGGTGGGTCAACTGATTGATAAAAAGGGGGAGATGAGAGCGTACACGGACCTCCAAAGCAGATATGGGTTAAAGGATAAGGAGTTTTACGCCTACCTGCAGTTATGGTATTACTTACAGGAAGAGGGAGTTAAGAGGGATTTAAAAAGCAAGCCCACTGAGTTTGAGAAGTTAATGGAAAAATGTGAGTCAGAAAAGGGTTGGTTTCAAAGTTGTACAAGATACTTAATGCTAATCAGGAGGGGCAAGTAAGATGGCAGGAACAATGGGAGAAGGACATAGGAGGCCATTGGGAAGAGTAGAGGTGGCGGGGAATATATGAGGGGGAGCGTAGATTGGCATGGGGAACGGCTGTGTTGGAAAATTGCTTGAAAATTTGACTGAGGATGGTGTGGACACCTGCAAAGTTACAGGCCATATTTAAGGATAGGAATGCAAATTGCTGGAGGAGTTGTGGGGAAAGAGGGGATCTGGTACACATGCTTTGGGGATGCCAAAAACTTCAGGGGTTGTGGGAGGATTGGGAAAGATTTTATCATGAGGTAACCCAGGTACGGATACGGGTAACTCTAGCGCAAATTGCATTAGCCGAGGGGGAGGAGGGGGCAATTTAATGTTGGCTACCTTCCTAAGCCACTGTGTGGTGGTGAGCCGATTGGCCATATTTTTTATTTATTTATTTATTTTATTTATTTATTTATTTAACTATTTCTTTTATAACGCCCCTTCCAGAGATCAAGGGCGGTTTACATATAACAAGTTAACAGTCATGTACACAGTTTGTATACATTTTACATAGAACATAGAACAATAGAAATCAACTATTTACATTAAACAGTAAACAGTAACAGAGGCACCAGCTATGAAGGAGGTCATTGGGAGATTGGAATTTCTTTGGCATATGAGTTCAATAGGAGCATACTGCTGCAATAAAAGAGCAAAACTCAGGGAGGTATGGCAAACCTATGAAGAATGGAGGGAGAGTGGGTGGAATGAATGGATGAAGGAATAGGTATGCTGGGAGAGGGGGGAGTTAGGGGGGAGGGGGAAGGGGATAATAGGAGGTTTTGGGGTGGTGGTGGTGGAATAAGAATTAGGGGAAGTAATGGTATGGTTATAAGGGATAAATGGGCTCAACTGGGTACCGAATATGAAATAATAACTTAGAGAGCAATGTAATGTTTTAATATGATGTGTCATAACATAATTGTAGGAAGAGAACAAGGGAAAAGGGGGATTACAATATAGTAAATGCAGTGTATTAGAGAATGCAAGTTACTTTTGAATTGTAGAGTTTTCTATCAATATTCAGATTAATAAGATAGAATGCTACGCACTTAATTTGGGGTATACATGGAGAGTGTGGCATTCTAACTATCTGGGTATCTAGTAACGTATTTAGATGTGTAATTGTCTATATATCCATGTATCCCTATTTCCAACTGGAGGAAGACTTTAGAGGGTATAATGGAGTGACAGAATGGTCATGCCCGGTTGGGTTTCATTGTTGTGTTGTGTGATGTAAATTACAGAGTGCCAATAAAAATTTCAAATTCAAAAAAAAAAAAGAAAAAAAAAAAAGGTACAGAGAAGAGTCACCAAAATGGTAAAGGGGATGGAAGGATACCCCTATGAAGAGAGGCTAAAAAGGTTAGGGCTCTTCATCCTGGAAATGAGATGAAGAGAGGCTAAAAAGGTTAGGGCTCTTCATCCTGGAAATGAGATGGCTCCTGGAAATGAGATGAGGAGAGATATGATAAAGGTCTATAAATTAATGAATGGAGTGGAACGGGTAAACATACATCGCTTGTTTACGTCATCAGAATATAGAAAGACTAGGGGACGTGCAATGAAGGTCCAGGGTGAACTATTTAATACTAATAAGAGAAAGCATAGTTACTCACCTATAACAGGTGATCTCCGGGAACAGCAGGAATTTAGTCTTCACATATGGGTATCGTCGGTACCGACGGAGCTTGTGTGGGAACGCTCCCCAGCGTCCAATTAGGAAGCTTTTGGGAGCATCCCACAGTGCCTGCGTGCTGCCTTCCCGCCTTTCCCAACTGCCTCTCTCCAGTTGAGTTTAAAGCTGAGACAAAGAGAGAGAGAGGGAAAGAGAAAGAGATAGATAGAGAGATACAACTCCTAGGGGAGGTGGGTGGATTATGAAGACTAAATTCCTGCTGTTCCTGGAGATCACTTGTTACAGATGAGTAACTATGCTATCTCCAGGAACAAGCAGGAATGTAGTCTTCACATATGGGGACTCCCTAGCTTTAGATGCCAGGGAGAGACCCCAGAGGTTGTGTGTCCATGAGATAGGGCTCCACTTTCCCCTATGGATCTCTGGCATCCAACCAGGGATGGTGGGTAGGAGTTGATTAGGTATTGTCACGCAGCAGACCCTCTGGGAACAGAAGAAAATGTTTTAAACACAGAAAAAGTCGGGCACAAGCTGCAATATTTCGAGGAACCAGATAGAGGGAGCAAGAGGGACCTCCGAGAGACTGAGGAACCACGCACCATAGGTCGTGAGGTAATGCCAGCCAGCCTCCAATCAAGGAAGAGAGGAGTACATCTTAAAGAGAGTCTGGAAGACTGGAGAGGGGAAGAAGCAGGACCAGCAGGAGAAGCAGGACCAGCAGGAGAAGCAGGACCAGGAGAAGAGGCAGGACCAGCAGAAGAAGAAGCCAGTTCTGGGAAAGGAAGGGCTGAAGCAGTAGCCCTTGGACATGAGTTTGGCAGAAGGCAGCAGCAGACGCTGTGGCATGAAGAGAGGAGCAACCGAGGAGAAGGAGAGACAGCTCCATCAAGAGTGAGTGCTCTTCGTCCAGAGAGGCGAAGGCATTGCTGTGACTGCAGTAGGAAGCCAACTGAAGGACGGCTGGAGAACCTAAGGCCTATTGCTTAGGCAAGTCAGAATCCCAGCCGAGGCAGGCCTCAACCCTCACCTGGAGTAGAAAAGCCAAAGATAAAAGGTAACCCTTATTTTACTCGAAGCAGGTTTCAAACTGCTGGTATATGGGGAGGACAGGGAGCAGAGGAATACTGTCCATATAAAATTGCCTATGATACAACGTACAAGAAACGTTTATCAAATAAGAGACTTTTTAATGAGAAAGATTTGCATGAAGCTAATGTAAAACCCTTGCAGAAGGAGGAGTGTTCTCAGTATAGGAGAGCACAGGACCGATGCCCTATGCTTAACCCTGTGCATTGGGAGGTCATACAAAAGTTATATAAGAAGCCTGACTACAATTTGCCAGAAACTACTGACTCCGTTTCAGAGGCTTCCGAATTGGAATCGATTCAAGTGGAATTTGCTAAAGAGCTTTCAGATACCGAAATGGACTGTAATTACTGCATGACAGGAAGCCTGGAGTTCTTGCCTAGCGTATAAGCTATTACTTGTGGAATAGAAAATGTTTGTTTTTGTACACAACTCTGTGAAGATAACAGTTTTGCTTTAAACTCATGTTTTACTTTTTCTTCTAACCTGAAGTAAGGACACTTGTGTTGATGTTATTGCCCAACGATTTGAAACTTTGCAAGAAGGGGAAATAAATGCCTTTGTTTTCCCTCCACTCTGACCTTTGTGTTCTTTGAGATTTGGTAACAAGGAGGCTACCAGGCTAAAAGTCCCTGGGCCCTGTGAAACACTTGCCAAACTCAACCTTATATATTTTTGTGTCCAACCTACCTTGGTCTATTACTCTGCCAAGGTGGTGCACGTGACAGTATGGAACAGGTGTTGGAGAACAGCCTGACCAAACAAGGCATCCCGACGGGAGTCCTTGTCCAAGCAGTAATGGGCTGTGAAGGTATGAACCGAGGCCCAGGTGGCTGCTCGACAGATGTCGTCAATAGACACAGAGTGCAGATGAGCCATTGAAGCTGCCATGGCTCTCACATTGTGAGCTGTGACATGACCCTCCAGAGGAAGATTCTTACTCATATTTGTGCATAGGGTAACTCATACAGGTGTCCCACTTTACCTTGCAGACCTTCTTCATTCCCGCACTCCCCATCGCCTGCTACGTTCTATCCATGTCAACCGTCTGGCCCTTCCTTCACCCTCCCAAGCTCATCTCGAGTCCACACGTTCCTCGGCTTTCTACTTTCTGGGTCCCAGGCTTTGGAATTCACTCCCCCCCCCTCCGTGCAGAGCAATCATACCAAGCTTTCAAGCAACAACTAAAAACCCATCTGTTTTGTCTAGCGTTTGATCTCCCACCCCCGTCCTTGTCTTCTTCTCTTTCCCCAAGTTGATGTCTTTTCCTCTTCTAATTCACTGTGCCTCTTTTTTCTGCTTCTCTTCTATCCTTTTAATATTTTAATTTGGCGTTCTTTTTAACTTTTCTAACAGCCTGTATTGTAATTTTATATCTGTAACTTTATATTTTTAATTTTGTAAACCGCCTAGACGCCACTGGTATGGGGCGGTATAAAAAGTATTTTAATAAACATAAACATAAACATAAACATACTCTGATAGGCAAAGGAAATACACTGAGCAATCCAGTTAGACAGTGTCCTCTTGGAGACTGGAAGTCCCAAATGAGAAGGATCAAAAGCAACAAAGAGCTGAGAGGACTTTCTATGTTGCTGTGTTCTTTGCAAGTAAAAGGCTAAAGCTCTTTTACAGTCCAAAGTATGAAGATTCCTTTCTGCATTTGATGCATGAGGCCTTGGAAAGAACACAGGCAGGTAGACCCTTGGTTAAGATGAAAAGGCGAGACCACTTTTTGGCATAAAGCGTGGATGAGTCCTAAGGACTACCTTGTCATGTTGGAACCTTGTATAAGGTGGATCAGCCACTAGTGCTTGCAACTCACTGATGCGACGTGCTGATGTGATTGCAATGAGAAAGATAACTTTCCAAGAAAGGAATTTCAATGAGGTAGTAGCTAGGGGTTCGAAAGGTGGCTTGATGAGCTGACCAAGAACCAGGTTTAAGTCCTATGCCACCGGTGGTGGCCTAATGGGAGGCTTAGTAAGAAGATGGCCTCTCATAAATCTTGCTACAAGAGGATGGGAGGAAATAGGTTGTCCATTTAGAGGCTTGAAAGAAGCTGCAATAGCACTCAAATGGACTCTTACTGAATTAGTCTTAAGTCCTGCATTGGATAAATGAAGGAGATACTCCAGTAAAGATTCCAGAGGTATCGCAAGGGGGTTAAGAACCTTCTGTGAGCACCATATGGTAAACCTCTTCCACTTAAAAGCATAAGAGCGTCTTGTGGAAGGTTTCCTGGAAGCATAAAGGACATCCTTTACTTGCTGAGGGAGGTTAAGATCATGAAAATCTAGGCCTTCAGCAACCAAGCTCTAAGATGCAGAGACTGGGGATTTGGATGCCATAACATTCCGTCCTCCTGTGACAGGAGATCTGGAGCAGATCCTAACTCCAGGGAGGGAGCTTGAGAGAGATGTAGAAGCAGAGGGTACCACACTTGCCGTGGCCAATGTGGAGCTATGAGAATCATATGCCCTCTGTCTCTCTGAAGCTTGAACAGGGTTTTGGGAATTATGGGAATGGATGGAAAGGCATAAAGGAAGTCTTGCCCCCAATGAAGGAGGAAAGCATCCCTGGCCTGAGAGCCCTGAGCTGGAATTCTGGAACAGAACCGGGGAAGTTTGGCATTCAATGGACTTGCAAAGAGGTGTATGTCCGGGGTTCCCAAATTTGAAAGATCTTGGCCACCTGGTCTGCATGCAGAGACCATTCGTGTGGAAGCAGAACTCGACTGAGTCTGTCTGCCAAGAGTTCTGTATGCCTGGAAGATACACTGCCAAGAAATGAATCTGATGCTCTCTGGCAAGGGCGCATAGTCGCAAAGCTTCATTGCAAAGCGACAGAGAGCCTGTTCCCCCCCTGCTTGTTTATGTAGAACATGGCTACTTGATTGTCCGTATGAATGAGGACTGTCTTGTAGCTGAGCAGGGTGTGGAACACTCGAAGAGCAAGGAAGATTGCTCTGAGCTCCAAGAGATTGATATGCAGATGAGTCTCCTGTGGAGTCCAGGTGCCTTGGGTGGAGAGGTCTTGCAGATGAGCTCCCCAACCCATCAGAGAAGCATCTGTTGTGAGAGTTGCCTGGAGTAAGGGTTGTTGAAATGGGGACCCCAGCAACAGGTTCTGAGTGGACTGCCACCATTGGAGGGACAAAATAAGGCGATTTGTGTTCGCTATTTTGTCTGACAGGCACCTTGATGCTTGGGTCCACTGAGTGGATAAAGTCCACTGGGCCGCTCTCATATGGAGGCGAGCATAAGGAACCACATGCACGGTAGATGCCATGTGGCCTAGTAGTTGTAGCATTTCTCGAGCAGTGAGATGAGGCTTTAGCACTGCTTGAGAAGCTAACTGCGAAGGCAACGGGCCTGGGGAAGATAGGCCTTGCTTTTCTGGTATTCAGCAAAGCTCCTATGAACTCTAGAGACTGAGTGGGAGTTAGACAGGATTTGGGATGTTTATGACCAGACCCAAAAACTGAAGGATGCGCATTGTCCAAGATAGAGAAGTCCGGGCCTCTGACTCTGATGGGGCTCGAATGAGCCAGTCGTCTAAGTAGGGGAAGATGAATATCCCTAGAGTGCGGAGAAATGCTGCTACTACAGCCATGCATTTCGTGAACACCCTTGGTGCTGAGGCCAGGCCAGAAGAAAGCACCCTGTATTGGTAGTGCTTTCCTTGAAAAAGGAACTGAAGGAACTTTCTGTGAGTTGGATGGATGAGAACATGGGTGTACGCATCCTTGAGATCTAGAGAACAAAGCCAATCCTGACCCTGAAGGTATGGCAGCAGAGTTCCTAGAGAAATCATCTTGAATTTCTCTTTGAACAGGAATTTGTTCAATTCTCTGAGGTCTAAGATAGGTCTGTATCCTCCTGTTTTCTTTGGGATAAGGAAATAGGGGGAGTAAAACCCTGTACCCTGTTGGTGGATGGGTACTTCTTCTATTGCCCCTTGGGCAAGAAGAATAGTGACCTCTTGATGTAACAGGTTGATGAGAGAGGTCTGAGAATTGAACTGTCTTACCATTGTGGGAGTGGGCATGCACAGAAAGTGCAGCTTGTACCCCTCTCTTATAATGGAGATTGTCCAATGCTCTGCTGTTATCTGCTCCCACCTGGGGGCAAAGTGACATAACCTTCCTGGAGTGGTGGAAGGCTCTGGTCCATTGAGGGCCAGGAAGGCTAAGTTCTCTAGTTGAAAGTCAAAGGCCTTGTGGAGGCTGAGACTGCTGAGACGGTTGAGGCTTAGCAGTCTTTGCTTTCCTTTGTTTAGGTGGTTGCTGACTTTCCCGGGCAGGCTGACCTGCAGAACGTCCCTGTTGGGAATAAGAGGGATAAAACCTCTTCTTTTTTGAGAAGAAAGGCTTCTTGAAAGATTTCTTTCTCGCAGGATCAGCTGTGCCTTTGGATAGCCTATCCAAAGTGGAGTTGTCAGCATTTAATTCATTGGCTTTTTCTTGCCAATTTTTGCCAAATAGATTTTCACCTGTACAAGGGATATTGCCCAGTTTGTCCTGCACCCACAGCTCCAAATTGGATGCCTGGAGCCAGGCAATTCTACGTGCACCTATGGCAATGGCAGAGGTTCTGCTTATGCACTCAAATAGTCAAAAGCTGCACGGTTGACAAACTTAGACACATCTTGGGCATGCTTGACCAGTGTGAGAAAATCCTGCCTTCTATCCTCAGGAAGAAGAGGGCTCAAAACCTCTAAATCACCTGTGACTTCTTTAAGGAACATTCCCATATATAAAATATAGGAACTGATCCTGGCAGAAAGCATGGAAACCTGTAAAGTACGACGTCGAAAGGCATCCAAAGTTCTACACTCACGTCCTGGAGGATTAGAGGCATGCCTCTTTGCACTCCTGATCCTTCTCATAGCTGATTCCACTACAATAGAGTGGTGAGGAAGCTGAGTTTTCTGGAATCCAGGACAAGGAGGGACTCGATACATGGTATCCAGTCTGCGAGAGTGAGGAGAGGTGGTGAGAGGTGTCTCCCACATTCTCAACATGAGATCATGTAAAATCTCATGGATAGGCAAGGTAACTGCCTCCTTAGGAGCTTTGGGATACTGTCAAATCTCCAACTCCTTAGCTCTGGGCTCTGTCTCTGGAGTCACAGTAATGGACAACCCACGAGCCACCTCCCTGATGAAATCTTGAAAGGAGATATCTTCTGGAGGAGTCATCCTATGTTTAGGAGAGGAAGGCTCCTCTGGGAGAGGTATCCCGGTACCGGCAGAGCTATCAGAATCCTCGGAGTCCTCCGAGGATTCGAAGTATCATCTGTCCGGATGCTCTTGAAGAGCCCGATACCCGTACCGACCGAAGTCGGTACCAGGGGTAATCGGTACAGATGTATCGGCACCAGAAGTCATCGCATGACTGGGTGCCGGCAAAGCCGATACCGATGTTGATGTTGATGCTATCGGTACCGGTACCGACAACGGTACCGGCATCGGTGCCGGTACCAGTTGAATCATCTGACGCAGTTCCGAGGGCATCAATGTCGCAAGGAGAGCTGCCAGACTGCATTCAATAGCCAGGAACCTCTGGTCTATTGATGCTGCCGATACCTGGGTGTCGGTATCGGAGACAGCTGGTACCTCAGAGCATGGCACCAGTAGTTCTGCCGAGGTCGAGGCCTCAAGAGCATCCTGGATCCCTGATAATGCTTTGGAAGCTGAAGCCTCCCGCCGGGGTAACTTTGCTGGTATGGAACCCTCAAGGGCAACGCCAGAGGCATCTCGATGCTTAGAAGGAGATCTACCCTTTGAGGACCGGCTGGATTTATGTTTAGTTACCTGAGATCCATTGGAGGAAGACGAAGCCCTGGAAGACGTCGATGCCACCGAAGCTGCATCGGAGGGAAAAAGGGCACTGAGTTTGGCAGCTCGGTTCTGTTGACCCCTTTTGGACATCATGGCACAAGCCAGGACCTAAACATTTAAGACAGCACTCGTGGGTGTCGGTGACGGAGATGATACCGCCACACTTGGTGCATTTTTTAAAACCCGAGGCGGGTTTCTCCATGGTGGAGGAAATTTTGGGCCTAAGGCCCAAAATGGCGTGTGCACCTGGAAAGAAAAGTTTGGAAAAAAAGAATACTATATATATATTTTTTTTTTTTTTGAAAAAGAAAGAAAGAACTGGCGGTACCGGTGTAGCGTCGAGGAAGGCAGACGCGACCACAAAAAAAGAATAAGGAAAATAATTTTCTGCGGTGACAGTAACACGACCTGCTGGCTCCACGGAAAATGAAGAACTGGAGAGAGGCAGTTGGGAAAGGTGGGAAGGCAGCACGCAGGTGCTGTGGGATGCTCCCAAAAGCTTCCTAATTGGACGCTGGGGAGCGTTCCCGCGCAGGCTCCGTCGGTACCGACGATACCCATATGTGAAGACTACATTCCTGCTTGTTCCTGGAGATAATATTTTTTCATTCAACATGTAATCAAACTCTGGAATTTGTTACCAGAGGATGTAGTAAAAGCTTTTAGTGTAGCAGGGTTTAAAAAAGGTTTGGACAAGTTCCTAGAGTTAAGGTCCATAAACCATTATTAAAAGGGATCCGGGATATCACTGCTTGACCCAATACAAGCATTGTGGAACCTGTGTCTTTTGGGGAAACTGCTAGGTACTTATAATCTAGATAGGCCACTTTTGGAAACAGGGTACTGGGCTTGGTGGACCTTGGTCTGACCCAGTATGGCATTTCTTATGTTCTTATGAGACTTGGAGACAAGAAGAACCATTGTGGATTGGTTTGAAAAGAGGAGATGGTACTACCATATACAGTGATGTAATCTACAGACCTCCAACTCAAACTGAGGAAATAGACAGAGATTTCATCAATGATATTGAAAAGGTAATAAAAAAAGGCAAGATGGTGATACTGGGGGACTTCAATCTGCCAGATGTGGATTGGAATATCCCATCTGCAAAGAAGCAGAAAGATCACGGATGTCCTACAAGAGGCTTTGCTCAGGCAACTAGTGAAGGAATCCAGAAGGGAAGGATCAATGCTGGATCTGGTGCTCAATATTGAAGACAGTGGGGATCATTCCGAGCCACGAATAGTGGCGATGGATATCCCAACGGAACATTATACAGGGAAGTTAGACGGGGGTGGGAAAGGGGAAGATTCAGGGCAGCATTAGGAGGACAGTGGGTGGTCGCCAGCCCCGGATGTACAGGGCCGATTCTAATGTCGGCCCTATACGTCCATGGCCGGCGACTTGAATGGGAAGTTATTCCACCTCCGAGGTAGAATAACTTCCCCGATGCAGCGGGATCGGCGGGCCTGGGGCATGACAACGGTGGGATGTGATGGAGAACATTCCCTGCAACCCGACCCTAGCCCTGGGATGCCAAATTGGGGGTTAGGCTGCGGGAAAAGAATTTGGAGGCCGGTGGCCAGGGATCGCAGTGGAGCCATGGCAACCAGATACCATGGAGTCGTGGCTCCATTTAAAAGCCCGACTGAGTTAGTTGGGGAAGGCCTGTACGTGCAGACCAGATACAATCGGGGTCCGGGCCTGTTCGCGATTCTGATCTTGTGGGGTTAGACGTGCCCTGTGGGATCAGAATCACGACGCCCTCTGTGCATCCGGTTCTGGCCGGACACTCAGAGGGCTTCTATATCCATACTGGAATCAGGCCCAGTGCATCTAATGTCTGGGTGGATATCCACTTGAGCAGCAGTGATCACCACATGGTGTGGTTTGAAATAAAAGTCAAGGCAGAGTCCATTCACAGCAAACTCAAAAATTAGAAAATGTTGACTTCAGTAAAATGGGAAATTACCTGAAGAAGGAGCTGGCAGAGTGGGATGAAATAAGGTAAGTGGGAAGGCAGTGAGCTGAACTGAAAAAGACCATAACAAGGGATATAAGTATATAAAAGCAAGAGGAAAAGGAAACCAATATTTGTTTATTTTTATTTTATTTATTTAAAAGTATTTATATACCACCTTTTCCTTAAATCAAGATGTTTTACATTGAACTCTAAATGTTTTACATTGTAACTAGGTGTTTTACAATCATCTCAATGAATTGTATACATTATAACATTGTAGAGGGGCGGGGGGGGGGGGGATTGCATATAATGCAGGAAGCTACTCTTAACAGCACATTTCATAACTTATTTACCCGTGTAACTTATTTACAATTTGGGGTCATGTTTTGTGTTCATGTAGTGTTATTCATTACACAGGTCTGCAAAAAAGTTTTTTTCGAGAGCTGTTTTGGTTATTCCACGTAATCTTTATGTTTTTTGGTGTGCTGAATCCGAAAATGACCTCCATTTTGTCATAGGACATCACGTTTCCTGACAATTTAGGTAACTATGTTAAATAAGACAATACCTCAAAATAAATGGAAATAGACATAAAATTAAAGTTTTATTACAATATTTTCATGAAAATCCTTTTTTGAACTGAAATGAGCTCACCTACACACACTAAACTCGATTCTTCTTCCTTGTGAGGCTCCTCTTGGTGCATTTACGCTTGTGAGTAGTATCTGGAATGTCTCTCTGAAGCATCCAACAGTAGTCTGCCATCATTGTAATGCTCCATTTTCCCTGGTATCTCCTTTCCATCTCTTTAATGTCTTGGTGGAATCGTTCACCTTGTTCCTCACGCACAGCTCCCAAATTTTCAGGAAAGTAGTCAAGGTGGGACTGGAGGAAATGCACTTTCAAACTCATCAGGTAACCTAAAGCTTGAAATGCTTTCAGCATTCGTCCGACGATCTTTTTGTAGTGAGTATCTTTGTTATTGCCTAAAAATTTCTGTACGACTTCTTTAAATGCACCCTTCTTTTTGAGGATCCGTCATGGTATTGACAAACTCTTGGTATGGTATTGACAAACTATAAGCCTTCAAATGTCTGGTCTGACAAACGCACCTTCATTCAATTTTGCCTCCGACAGGCCTGGAAACTTGGTGAGCAAGTATTTGAAGCATTCTCCATCTCTTGGAAGTGATTTTATGAATTGCTTCATCAATCCCAATTTTATGTGGAGAGGTGGTAGAACTTTATGGGAAGGTACCAAATTTTCTCGGAGGACATTTTTTTCACCGACTGTTAGCACCTTCGGCTGCCAACTCTTCTTGGTCCAGTGATTTTGTCGATCTCGACTGTCCCATAGACACAGAAAACAAGGATATTTGGTATACTGAGCTTGTTGCCCGAGCAGCATGCACAAGACCTTCAAGTCTCCACACACTTGCCAACAATGGTCTTCATATTTAAGTTTACGAAGAACCAATTCCAAGTTCTCGTAGGTTTCCTTCAAGTGTACGGAATGACCTACAGGTATGGAAGCGTAAAAACCGTTGTGGAGTAAAACTGCTATGAGACTTCTTTTTGAAGAATCTATAAAAAGATGCCATTGCTCTGAATCATATTGGATTTTAAATTGACCCATCAGACCTTCGATATCGATGCAATAAATCAACTTGTCTTCCTGGGCGAAGTAAGGAACGAACTCCTTTTCACGATGTCTGAACCATGAAGATATCACTCCTGGCAACAATAAATTCCTGCTTTTCAGCCTTGATCCGAGTAACTCAGCGGCATCTTTGGGAAGATTCAAGTTTCTTACCAAATCATTCATCTCCTCCTGAGAAAACAATTTTGGTCTTGTGTCATCTTCAAAGTCAGAACTTGATTCGTTATCGTATGACTTCACCTTCATCGGATCTAGGTATCTCTTCCAAGGTAGCAGGGGGCTTGGCTACTGGTATATCTGTGCCATGGGGGATGGGACGAATTGCCGAGTGAAGATTGGGGTATGAAATGGAATGCTTCCATTTGGAATTAAACCCTTTCACATCGCATGAACAAAAGTAACAGTCGTCACTATGGTTCTTTTGCTCTCGCCATACCATAGGAATCCCATAACGTAAAGATTTTTTCTTACCCTTGAACCAGTTTCGGAGGTCCTCAACACACCGTTTGCACACTTTATGAGGCGCCCAGACTATCTTGATCTCCAATTTTTAGTCCAAAGTATGCAAAGTATACTTTTTTCACAAAGTCTGTAATATTCTGCTGTTGCTTCAACACTGTATATTCACCACAGATGAAACAGAAACTGTCTGGCGAATTAATACACTTTCGCAGAGCCATAACATAACGGTTGAAGAATGACGAGCTAACACGAATTGCGATGAAAAAGTGTGAACAGCCTAGAACCAAGAACCTTATGATGATTCGTGCACAAGTGTGGCATGCAGGAGAGAGTAGCTCTGTGTCTGTACACGAGACGTCACAGTGCTGGCCATGCCTCCCTGCACTGACCGGAGCTGCTGCTACCTGCCCTGTGTCTCCCTCCCACTGGATTCTTCAGGAAAGATTAACCCCTTCTACCATTAGAAGCATGGACTTAAAACTTGCTTAGCTTATGTATATATTGCTGACCATCAGATTTACAGTGCTATATTTTTTTTTACATAACTCGGACAACCCCTTTAAGTTTTTTTTTGGCATTTTATATCTTAAATGCACTTATGTGAATTAATTAATAGTAATTTGAATTAATTAATAGTAATTTGAAAAAATTTGATAAATTTGAAGACAATTTTGCATGTTATGGCAAATCATGACGTCTAGGAGTTTTTTCAATATTTTATTTGTTTTCAGCACACCAAAATACATGGAAATTAGATGAAAATAATCAAACAGCTTTTTAGTCACAGACCTGCGATTGATGCCAGAAAGGATAAAAAGAACAGGTTGTTCTATCTGATACTGTCAAAATGTTCAGTAAACAGGAATGTCTTCAGTTTTTTCAGAAGTCCTTGGTATCCCTCGTATTTCTGATATCCTCTGGTAGGGAGTTCCATAAGCTTGATGCATACAGTGATTAAGTCCTTTTGGAATTGGTCTGCTTGGTTTTGGAGCATTCAGTTGAAGAAACTAATGTGTTTTTCCATTTGTTTTCATTGGGCGAATTACAGGATATCTTTTTATCAGATCTCAGAGTGATTCAGCTGATTTGTTTTGTTGTATTTTGAATATATTAATTTGTCTTAAACCTTGCTTGACTTCTGATCAGAAGCCAGAGTAGTTGGGCTAATGTTGGCATTATGTGTTCTTGCTTGTTTGTTCCTGTGAGAATGTGGGCAGTTGTGTTGGTTCTCCAAAGAAGTGGCTGCAAAAATAAAGGCAAAAATGTCAACGTTCACAATTTTCAGAGGATCACAAAAAGGCAACACAGAAAAGAATATGGGATAAAACTGAACAAGACAAAGAGAGAAATCAAAATTTATTATTATTTATCACTCGTAATATTTAGCTCACGCCTTTCCAGGAGAAGGTCAAGATGAGTTACATTCAGGTACAGTATGCATTTCCCTATTTCCAAAGGGCTCACAATCTAAGTTCGTACCTGAGGCAATGGAGGGTTAAGTGACTTGCCCAAGAAAGCAAAAGCACACATGGAAGAAAAAAATAGCTACAAATGTGAAGCAAGGTGACAACTTTCTTCAGATATATTGGGAAAAGGAGGAAGGTAGACAAGACTCAAAGATGCTGAGTTGCAATTTGTGGAACGTGATAAGAAAAAAATGGAATTGCTAAACAAATATTTCTGTTACATATTCACAAAAGAAAATCCTGGAGAAGGGCCACGCATGACTGACAAAGGTAACAAGGGGAACAAAGTAGATATATTGCCATTCATGGAAGAAGATGTTTATGAACAGCTTGCAAAGCTGAAGTGGACAAGACCATGGGGTCGAAAGAGATACAGTACATACCAGGATATTGAAGGAGCTCAGAGAGTTTTTGGCAGGACCTTTAAAGGATGTGTTTAAGAGATTCCTGGAGACTGGGGCGGATTGAGGAAGGGCTGACATGGTCCCTCTTCACAGATGTGGCAACAGAGAAGAGGTAACAAACTACAGGCCAGTAAGCCTTACCAGAGTAGTGGAAAAAGTACTGGAAATGCTGCTGAAAGAAAGCATAGTGTTTTTTCTGGAAGCCTACAGATTGTGAGATACAAGGCAACATGACTTTACCAAGGGAAGATTGTGCCAAAGAAATCTGATTGAGTTTTTTGACTGGGTGACCAGAGAACTAGATCAAGGGCATGCGATGGATGTGGTATACTTAGATTTCAGCAAAGCCTTTGATACTGTTCTTCATAGGAGGCTTGTGAATAAACTGAGCAGCCTGGGGATGGATCACAAGTTGGGGAACTGGATCAAAAACTGGTTGACTGACAAACTACAAAGGGTGAATGGGAATCACCCTGAAGAAAGGAGAGTGAGTAGTAGAGTGCCTCAAGGATCGATCCTGGGACTGCTATTGTCCAATGTTTTTGTGAGTAATATGCTGAAGGATTAAAAGGAAACATTTGCTATTTTGCAGATGATATGAAGATCTGCAACAGAGTGGATACTTCAGAGGGAGTAGACAACATGGAAAAAGATCCTCAAAAATTAGAAGAATGGTGAGATGTATGGGTATTGAGATTTAATGGAGAGAAGTGCAGAGTGATGCACTTGGGGTGCAGAAACCCAAAGGAGCTTTACATGATTGGGAATGAGAGCCTGGTGTGTACAAATCAAGAGAGGGGCCTCGGAGTGATAGTGTCTAAGGATCTTAAGGTGGGGAGGCAGTTTGACAAGGCAATCACCAAAACCAGAAGAATGTTAAGCTGCATACAAAGAGAAATAAAAAGCAGGAAAAGGAGATATTAGTGCCTCTGTACAAGTTGTTGGTAAGGCCTCACTTAAGAACATAATATAAGAACATAAGAAATGCCATACTGGGTCAGACCAAGGTCCATCAAGCCCAGTATCCTGTTTCCAAAAGTAGCCAATCCAGGTTACAAGTACCTGACAGGCCCCCAAAAGACACACAGGTTCCACAATTCTCTCCCTGGGTTAAGCAGTGGATTTCCCGGGTCCTCTTTAATAATGGTTTATGGATATTTCCTCCAGAAACTTGTTGAAACCTTTTTTAAACCTAGGTACACTAACAGCTTTTACTACATCCTCCGGTAATGAATTTGATTACACGTTGAGTGAAAAAAATATTTTCTCTTCTTAGTCTTAAACGGGTTACATTGTAGCTTCATTGCATGTCCTCTAGTCATGCTGCATTTTGATAGCGTTTACTCATTCCACTCCATTCATTAATTTATAGACCTCTATCATATCCCCCCTCAGCCATCTTTTTTCCAAGATGAAGATCCCTAACCTTTGAAGCCTTTCCTTATGGGGGTATCCTTCTATACCCTTTACCATTTTTGTTGCTTTCCTCTTTACCTTTTCTAATCTGCTATATCTTTTTTTAAGATATGGCAACCAGAATTGCACACAATATTCAAGGTGCAGTTGCACCATGAGATGATACAGAGGCATTATAATATCCTTTGTTCTATTATCTATTCCTTTTGTTTTGATTCCTAGCATTCTATTTGCTTTCTTGGCTGTACACCAGACGAAGGGTTTCAACATAATGTCTATGATGACGCCTAAATCTTTTTTCTGGGTGGTGGTTTCTAAGGTAGTACCTTGCATCATGTAACCAAAGTTTGGGTTGTTCTTTCCTAAGTGCATAAGTTTGCACTTGTCCATATTAAATTTCATCTGCTATTTGGATGTCCAGTCTTCCAATTTATCAAGGTCCTCTTGCACTTTTTTACAAACCTATTCTGTTTTAACAACTTTGAATAATTTTATGTCATCTGAAGATTTGATTATCTCACTCATTATACCTATTTCCAGGTCATTTATGAATATGTTAAAAAGCAGCGGGCCCAGCACAGATCCCTGGGGAACTTTACTATTCATTTTTCTCCATTGAGAAAATTGGCCATTTAGCCCTACTCTCTGCTTTCTATCTTTTAATCAGTTCCTGATACACAATACTACACTGCCTCCAATCCCAGGACTTTTTAATTTCACCAAGTGTCTCTCATGAGGGACCTTGTCAAAGGCTTTCTGAAAATCCATACACTATATCAAACGGCTCGCTTTTGTCTACTCATACCTTCAAAAAAATATAACAGACTAGTAAGACAAAACTTTCCTTGGCTAAATCCATTTTGGCTTTCTCTCATTAAACCGTGGCTATCTTTATGTTCTGTAATTTTATTCTTTATAATGGTTTCTTCCATTTTGCCTGATACTGACATCAGGTCTGTAGTTTTCTGGATCACCCCTGGAATCCTTTGTAGAAACTGGCATTACATTGGCCATTTTGCAGTCTTCCAGTACTACAGATGAGTGTAATGTTAGTTCACAGATTACTGATAGAAGGTCTGCAACCTCATATTTCAGTTCTTTCAACACCCTTGGATGATTTGCTACTCCACAGTTTATCAAATAGTTGTAATACATCGTCCCGGTTTTTCGATATTTCTTTCAATTCTTCTGATACATCAGCTTTATATACCATTTCAGTCATGGGTAACTTCCCTACATCTTCTTCACTAAAGGCCGAAGCAACTAAAGTCTCTCCGCTATGGCGTTGTCCTCACTTAGCCCTCTATCATCTAGTGGTCCAACTGATGCTATCACAGGCTTTTTGCTACAAATGCACTTAAAAACATTTTTATTTTGCATTTTTGCTTCCACTGCAATCATTTTTTCAAATTCTCTCTTTGCCTGCCTTATCAATGCCTTGCATCTAACTTGCCAATGCTTATGTTTTTGCTAGTTTTCATCATGTGGCTTTTTTTTCCATTTCCTGAAAGATGCTTTTTTGTCAACAGCCTCTCTGACCTTGCCATGCTGCCCGTTTTTTGGCCTTCCTTCTACTTTTCTTGAAGCGTGGAATACATCTGTTCTGGCCTTCCAAGTACTTTTAAACAACGCACATGCTTGATGTAAATCTTTAACCTTTGCAGCTGCTCCTTTTAGTTTTTTTCTTAACTATTTTCCTCATTTTATCATAGTATCCCTTTTGAAAGCTAAAATGTACTACTGTGGATTTCCTTGTTGTCCTTCTTCCATTTATTAAATCAAATGTGATCATGCTATGATTAGTATTGTCAAGTGGCCCCAAAACTCTTATCTCTTGTACCAGGTCCTGTGTTCCACTAGGGTCTAGGTCCAAAATAGCTTTCCTTCTTGTCAGTTCATGAACCAGCTACTCCAAGAAGCAGTGGTTTATTTCATCTAGAAACTTTATCTCCCTAGCATGTCTTGTAGTGACATTGACTCATTCGATACCGGGGTAATTTAAATCACCCTTTATTATTACTGTGTTGTAGTTTTTGTTAGCGTCCCTGATTTCTTTCAGCATTTCATCATCCATCTGTTCATTCTGGCCAGGTGGTCGGTAGTACACCCCCACTGCCATCGCCTTCTCCTTGTTTCATGCCTTGCTGCCTAGGGTGGTATATCAAATGACAATAAAGATAAAGATGGAGTTTCTATCCATAGAGATTCTACAGTGTATTTTATTTCCTGCAAAACTTTAATTCTATGTGACCCAATGCCCTTTCTAACATAGAGCACAACCTTATCATTGCGATATAGTTTGTACCCGGGTATCACAGTGTCCCATTGGTTGTCCTTCCACCAGCTCTCTGAGATGTCAATCATATCTAATCTTTCATTTAGTGCTATATATTCTAGCTCTCCCATCTTATTTTTTAGACTTCTAGCATTTGCATGCTGGCATTTTAGAGGTTGTATTTTATTCATTTTAATCTGGCTATGAGTCGATAGGGGTAATTTAGAATTTTTCAGCTCTGTACCTAAGGGCATGTGGGTTACTTTTATCTTTATTAGAACCTTCTTGTTGGGATGTCCTAACTTCCCTCTTTTATCAGTATCCTTCAAGTATACATCCTTCTGGACCTTGTGCTCTTGGGTGACTGCTGGCTTCCCATATTATCTAGTTATAAGCTTCTCTAGCTCCTTTTTAAAAGTTAATGCCAGCAGCCTGGTTCCATCCTGTTTAAGGTGGAGCCCTTTCTTTTGGAAAAGTCTCTCCCTTCCCCAGAATGTCGTGCAGTTCTTAACAAATCCAAAACCCTCTTCTTTGCATTATTGTCTCATCAATGCATTGAGATTTTGCCGCTCTGCCTGCCTTTTGGATCCTGCGCATGGAACGGGAAGGATTTTGGAGAATGCTACCCTTGTAGTTCTGGATTTCAACTTCCTATCTAAAAGCCTAAATTTGGCATCCAGAACCACACCCATCCCACACTTTCCTATGTCATTGATATCAATAGGTACCAAGAGAGCAGACTCCTCTCCAAAAGTATCTAAAATCTTATCTTGGTGGTGCATGAGATCTGCTACCTTCACACTAGGCAGACATGCTAACAGGCGATCCTGATGTCTACCAGCCACTCAGCTATCTACATGCCTAATGATCAAATGGCCAGCTATAACAGCCATCCTAACCCTTCTCTCATGGGCACATGACCCTGGAGAAACCTCCTTGGTGAGAGAAGGATTTACAGGATCACTTCCTCCAACAACGAGGTGATGGTCTCTTTTCATGTGACCTCTCTCCTCCATGGCAACTGAGAGGCTGCCAGATTGTAGGTGAAACTTCAGTACTATGTCCCTGTAGGTCTTGTCTATGTACCTCTCTGTCTTTCTTATGTCCTCTAAGTCTGCTACTTTAGCCTCCAGAGATCGGACTCATTCCCTGAGGGCAAAGAGCTCCTTGGACCTAGTGCACAAGTAAGACACCTCACCAACTGGGAGAAAATCATACATGTGACACTCACTGCAAAAGATTGGATAGCCCTCATCTTGCTGCTGGATTGCTGGCTGCCTCTTAGTTTTAAGGTATTATTTAGCTATTTAAGTTGTTTAAAGTTACCAGCTCTCACTTGGTTTGCAGCTTGTCATGCTGTGAGGGCATGCGTGCATCAGTGATGCTGAGAGCTAAACTATCGGGAGTTTAACTACTGGCAGGGTCTCCCAAGATGGACAGGTCTCAGCTGAGGTGCCAGACCAAGACAAACCACCCATCTGGGCAGCAGCAGAATGGGATAGTGTTGACGGCGGAGGATCACACTTTTGTGACAACGGCAACAACACCAAACTTAAACTGCGCAGAAGAAAGGCCCGGCAATCTACTTCTGTATCTTGCCATGAAAGCCAAATGGATAGTTACAACAAAACAAATTGTGCTATGGTGCTGAAAGATGAGACCCCCAGGTCGGAAGGCACTCAACTAGCTACTGGGGAAAAGCTGAAGTCTTTTCAGAGTAAAGCCAGCATTTATGATGTGGTTGGATCAAAGCCCTCGGGACATCTGACTGCTGATGTAGCTGCACATGAAATGAGAGTTAGAAGCTGTAAAGATGTCTTACACATTGGAACATGGAACGTACAAAGCAGGAACCAAGGAAAGTTGGAGGTGGTCAAGAATGAAATGGAACGTGTACAACTTGATCTGTTGGGTGTCTGCGAACTGAAATGGACTGGCATCGGGCACTTTGCATCAGATGATCACATGGTCTACTATGGTGGAAATGAAAGACAAAGAAGAAATGGTGTTGCATTTATAATAAAGAAGAAACTTGCAAGAACTGTAATGAAATACAATGCAGTCAGCGAACGCTTAATCTCTATTCGTCTACGAGGATTGCCTATCAACACAACTATAATTCAAGTATATGCCCCAACAAAAGCTGCAGAAGAGAATGAAATTGAAGAGTTCTATGAACAAGTACAAGCTGAAATTGACAGAACATGCAAACAGGATATCCTGATAGTCATGGGTGACTGGAATGCAAAAGTTGGCAACAAAGAAGAAGGCAAAGTAGTTGGAAAATATGGACTTGGCAACAGAAATGAAGCTGGAGAAAGACTGATAGAATTCTGCAAGACCAATGATCTATTCATTTCAAACACCTTCTTCCAGCAACACAAGCGGCGACTGTACACATGGACTTCACCCAATGGATTGTATAAAAATCAAATTGACTACATCTGTGGAAGTCAACGATGGAAAAGCTCTGTAACATCAACAAAGACAAAACCTGGAGCTGACTGTGGTACAGATCATCAACTACTAGTATGCAAACTCAAGTTAAAGTTGAAAAAGAGCAAACCACTCATGAATGCAGCAAAATATGACCTTGAGAATATACCACTGGAATTTAAAGACTGCCTGCAAAATCGATTTGCTGCTTTAGATACAAATGACAGAGCTCCGGAAGAGTTATGGAATGACATCAAGAAGGTTGTGTTGGAAGAAAGCGAAGTTTCTACAAAAGGTGAAAAAGCAAAAACGGTCAAAATGGATGACGGAAGAAACTCTGAAAATTGCCCAGAAATGCAGAGAAGCTAAAGCCAGAGGAGAAAGAAAGACAATTGCAGAACTCAACAGAGATTTCCAAAGTGCAGCAAGACAGGACAACGAAAAGTACTACAATGACACTTGCAAGAAAATAGAAGCAGAAACTATTAGAGGAAGAACAAGATCGGCTTTCCTAAAGCTACGGGAGTTAAAGAAAAAGTTCCAGCCTCGAATTGGAATGTTACAAGATGCTCAAGGTTCCATGTTGAATGATGCTGAGAAGATCAAGAAAAGGTGGAAGGAATATACAGAGTTTTTATATGATAAAGATGAAGTGGACCAACAGCTGTTTCAACCTGTACCTTATGATTGGGAACCATTGGTGATGAAAGAAGAAGTTGAAGCAGCATTGAAAGCCTTATCAAAGAACAAAGCACCAGGCATTGATAGCATTCCCATAGAAGTATTACAACAATCTGATGCAGCTGTTACCATACTTACAAGGCTCTGCCAAGAAATATGGAAGACAAAAGAGACTACAACCATACCTGGAACAAGAACTACCTGAAATGCAAGCAGGGTTCAGGAAAGGGCGAGGAACGAGAGACATCATTGCGGATGTGAGATGGATCCTTGAAAAGACTAAAGAATACCAAAAGGATATCTATTTGTGCTTTATCGACTATAGCAAGGCTTTTGACTGTGTAAACCATGAGAAACTCTGGGCCACATTAAGAAGCATGGGTATACCAGAACACATGATCGTTCACTTGCACAATCTGTTCATTGATCAAGAAGCAACAGTTCGAACGGAACAAGGAGAAATAGAATGGTTTAAAATAAGCAAAGGTGTAAGACAAGGCTGCATACTTTCCCCCTACCTGTTTAATTTATATGCAGAACAAATCATCAGAGAAGCAGGATTGTATGAAGACAACAGAGGTGTGAAGATTGGTGGAAGACTCATCAACAACCTTTGTTATGCTGATGATACTACATTACTGGCTGAAAGTGAAGATGATATGAAACATTTGCTTCTCACAATCAAAGAACATAGTCTCAAAATGGGCCTGCACCTTAATGTAAAGAAGACAAAGATCATGACAACTGGCATAATCAACAGGTTCATCATTGAAGGAGAAGAAATTGAAATTGTGAACAACTTTAACCTACTTGGATCAACTATAAATAAAGAAGCAACAAGCAGTCAAGAAATCAGACGACGCATTGCTCTTGATAGAATGGCTATGAAAGACCTAGATAAGATTCTCAAGAGCAGAGATGTCTCTCTCCATACAAAGATTCAACTTGTTCAAGCCATGGTATTTTCAATAACATCATATGGATGTGAAAGCTGGACAGTGAAAAAGACAGACAGGAAGAAAATTGATGCCTTTGAATTATGGTGCTGGCGGCGAATATTGTGTATACCATGGACTGCCCGAAGAACAAACCAGTCGGTACTAGAGGAGATCAAACCTAAGCTTTCTTTAGAAGCTCAGATGACAAGACTTTCATACTTTGGACACATCATGCGAAGAGAGAGATCATTAGAGAAAGACATCATGCTTGGCAAGATAGAAGGTCAACGCAAAAGAGGAAGGCCAGCAATGAGATGGATCAATACAATAACAGCAGCTACGGGTACAAATCTGTCAACAATGAGCCGCCTGACTGAAAACCGAACACAATTTAGGATAGCTATCCAGAGGGTCACCATGAGTTGAAACTTACCAGTGAAACTTGTAATGATACAACTATACCAGACAAGTTTAAGGGCCTTAATTAATCTATTCCTGGTGAGGATAACCAGCTGAACCTGAAAGTGAATTGGGCCAGTTCTCCCTCTTTAATAGGTTTAAGAGCCTATTAAGCTAAGATTTTGCCTGGGGTAGGTGAGAGGCAATTAATACTTAGTAAAGGATGGCTTGCTACACAGGTCACAGAGCTTTGCTTCTAAAGTAATCTGTTAACCATTTCCTGGGTGATTCACACAGCCCTTAGTTTGATAGAAGGAACCTTTGAAATTGCCCTTTGATCTGTCATTTGGCTTTGTTATTGCTGTTAAGTGCCGTCGAGTCAGTGTCGACTCATGGAGACCCTCTGGATAGTTGTCCTAAATTCTGTTCAATCTTCAGTCAGGTGGCTTATTGTTGACAGACTGGCACCCACAGCTGCTGTTACTGTATCGATCCATCTCATTGCTGACCTTCCTCTTTTGTGTTGACCTTCTATCTTGCCAAGCATGATGTCTTTCTCTAATGATCTCTCTCTTTGCATGATGTGTCCAAAGTATGAAAGTCAAAGTCTTGTCATCTGAGCTTCTAAAGAAAGCTTAGGTTTGATCTCCTCCTCTAGTACTAACTCATTTGTTCTTTGGGCAGTCCTTGGTATACGCAATATTCGTAGTCAGCACCATAATTCAAAGGCATCAATTTTCTTCCTATCTTTTTCACTGTCCGACGTTTGCATCCAAATGATGTTATTGAAGATACCATGGCTTGAACGAGTCTAATCTTTGTATGAAGAGACAAATCTCTGCTCTTATCTTGTCTAGGTCCTTCATAGCAATTCTGCCAAGAGCAATGCGTTGTCAGATTTCTTGACTGCTTGCTACTTCTTTATTGATAGTTGATCCAAGTAGGTTAAAGTTGTCCACTATTTCAATTTCTTCTCCATCAATGATGAACGTATTGATTTTGCCAGTTGTCATGATCTTTGTCTTCTTTACATTAAGGTGCAAACCCATTTTAAGACTATGTTCCTTGATCATGAGAAGCAAATGTTTCAGATCATCTTCACTTTCAGCTAGTAATGTGGTATCATCAGCATAGCATGGAGTGGAGGAGTGGCCTAGTGGTTGGGGCAAGGTAATTCAGGCTGGAAGGTCGGGGGTTCAAATCCCACTAGAGGACAGCAACCTTGGGCCGGAAGGACTGGGGTTTCTAGTCCCACAGGTGCTCCTTGTGGTCTTGGGCAAGCCACTTAACCCTCCATAGCCCATGTTCCCTGTAAAATAGTTATCTCCAAGTTATAATGCCCTGTTCAATGTAATTTCAGTTTGTTCAATGTAAACCGCACTGATGCAGAATAGCGCGGTATATAAGAGAATTTAATAAATAAATAAATAAAAATAGCGAAGGTTGTTGGAGTCTTCTACCAATCTTCACAATTCTGTTGTCTTCATACAATCCTGCTTCTCTGATGATTTGTTCATTATAAAGCATATGAGGACAGACTTAAGGATCTTAATATGTACACCTTAGAGGAAAGGCGGGATAGAGGTGATTTGATTGAGATGTTTAAATACCTCCGTGGCATAAATGTTCAGGGAGAGAGCCTCTTTCAATTGAAAGCAAGTTCTGCTACGAGGGGACATGGGATGAGGGTGAAGGGAGATAGATTCAGGAGTGATATGCGGAAATATTTCTTTACGGAAAGAGTAGTGGATCCATGGAATAGTCTCCCAGTGGAGGTGGTAGAGATGAGGACAGTAACTGAATTCAAAAAAGCATGGGACCAACACAGAGGATCTCTAAAGGTAGAAAGTGGACTGTTGTAGTTGTTGTTATGGAAGGACAGACTAGATGGGCCTTGTGGTCTTTTTCTGTCATCATGTTTCTATGTTTCTATGTTTCTGCATATAAATTAAAAAGGTAGGGGGAAAGTATGCAGCCTTGTCATATGCCTTTGCTGATTTTAAACCATTCTGTTTCTCCTTGTTATGTTTGAACTGTTGCTTCTTGATGAATGTACAGAGTGTGCAAGAGAATGATCAGGTGTTCTTGTATACACATGCTTCTTAATGTGGCCTAGAGTTTCTCATGGTTTACACAGTCAAAAGCCTAAAGCACAAATAGATACCCTTTTGGTATTCTTTAGTCTTTTCAAGGATCCATCTCACATCCGCGATGATGTCTCTCATTCCTCGCTCTTTCCTGAACCCTGCTTGCACTTCAGGTAGTTCTTGTTCCAGGTATGGTTGTAGTCTCTGTTGAATAATCTTAAGTAGAATCTTGCTGGCATGTGGGATCAGAGCGATTGTGCGATAATTTACACAGTCAGTTGGATCACCTTTCTTTAGTATTGGTATAAACACAGATCTTTTCCAGTCAGTTGGCCATGATGTTGTCTTCCAAATTTCTTGGCAGAGCCTTGTAAGTATGGTAACAGCTACATCAGATTGCTGTAATGCTTCTATGGGAATGCCATCAATGCCTGGTGCTTTCTTCTTTGATAAGGCTTTCAATGCTGCTTCAACTTCTTCCTTCATCAGCAATGGTTCCAGATCATAAGGTACAGGTTGAAACGGCTGTTGGTCCACTTGATCTTTATCATATAAAAACTCTATATTTTTCCACCTTTTCTTGATCTTCTCAGCTTTAGGAAAGCTGATCTTGTTCTTCCTTTAATAGTTTCTGCTTTTATTTCCTTACTTGCCTCATTGTAGTACTTTTCCTTGTCTTGTCTTGCTGCACATTGGAAATCTCTGTTGAGTTCTGCGATTGCCTTTCTTTCTCCTCTGGCTTTGGCTTCTCTGCATTTCTGAGAAATTTTCAGAGTTTCTTCCGTCATCCATTTTGGCCGTTTTTGCTTTTTCACTTTTTGTAGAGACTTCTCGGTTTCTTCCAACACAACCTTTTTGATGTCATTCCATAACTCTTTTGGAGCTCTGTCATTTGTATCTAAAGCAGCAAATCAATTTTGCAGGCAGTCTTTAAATTCCAATGGTATATTCTCAAGGTCATATTTTGCTGCATTCATGAGTGGTTTGCTATTTTTCAACTTTAGCTTGAGTTTGCATACTAGTAGTTGGTGATCTGTACCACAGTCAGCTGCAGGTTTTGTCTTTGTTGATGTTATAGAGCTTTTCCATCATTGACTTACACAGATGTAATCAATTTGATTTTTGTACAAATCCATTGGGTGAAGTCCATGTGTACAGTTGCCGCTTGTGTTGCTTGAAGAAGATGTTTGAGATGAATAGATCGTTGGTCTTGCAGAATTCTATCATTCTTTCTCCAGCTTCATTTCTGTTGCCAAGTCCATATTTTCCAACCATTTTGTCTTCTTCTTTGTTCCCAACTTTTGTGTTCTAGTCATCCATGACTATCAGGCTATCCTGCTGTCATTTTCAGCTTGTACTTGTTCATAGAGCTCATCAATTTCATTCTGTTCTGCAGTTGTTGTTGGGGCATATATTTGAATTATAGCTGTGTTGATAGGCATTCCTCATAGACAAATAGAGATTAAACATTCACTGACTGCATTATATTTCATTACAGTTCTTGCAAGTTTCTTCTTTATTATAAATGCAACACCATTTCTTCTTTGTCTCTCATTTCCAGCATAGTAGACCATATGATCATCTGATGCAAAGTGCCCGATGCCAGTCCATTTCAGTTCGCTGACACGTTCCATTTCTTTCTTGACCACCTTCATCTTCCCTTGGTTCATGCTTTGTACATTCCATGTCCCAATATGTTAGACATCTTTGGAGCTTATGACCCTCATTTCATGCGCAGCTACATCAGCAGTCAGACATCCCGAGGGCTTTGATCCAACCACATCATAAATGCTGGCTTTACTCTGAAAGTCTTTGGCTCCTCCCCAGTAGCTAGTTGAGTGCCTTCCGACCTGGGGGGTCTCATCTTCCAGCACTATAAAGCAATTTGTTTTGTTGTGACTATTGTCACAGGGTGGACATAGGGCAGCCTGAGAAGGTGCAGAGCAGTGTGAATGATCACGGTGAAAATGACAGAATAAACAGAAGAATGTTTGATGGTTGCCAGGGACAACCTAAGCACACGTGCACAGAGCCCAGAAAGACACACCCAGAGAGCAAAGCAAGGGAGTCTGCTTTACCTAATAGAGTGCACCTGAGGGAAGGTGGAGTCAGGAAATACACAGATAAAACAGACTACCAAACATTTGGAGATAGGGAATCCTGGAGAGAGGAGCCAAGGAGGGAATCCTGGAGAGAGGAGCCAAGGAGGGAATCCTGGAGAGAGGAGCCAAGGAGGGAATCCTGGAGAAAGGAGTCAAGGAGGGAATCCTGGAGGGATGAGCCGAGGAGAGAATCCCTGAGAGAGGAATTAAAGCAGCAGAGGTCACAAGCTGAAAGGCAGCAGGGGAGCCGGTGTGAATGTTGGAAAGAGTCCAGAGACCTGTGTGGTTCTGGGAGAAGGCAACACCCTGACAGCGTGAATGTGTTTGGAAAGCAAGAAGAATACAGGAAGACTGCAACAGCAGGTACAGGGGCAAAGAGTAGATACAAGGGCTATTTACCATTTGAAAGGGAAGGGCCCTGGAGGCTTAGAAATAGCCATATAAAGCCCAGATATTCAGAGGCTAATAATAGCTTTTCTCCTGATTATAGAAGTGTTAAAAGAAGAGGGCTTCACTTACTTAGAAAAGCTGAAGAAATTCCTTCTCACGGTGAGTTCCCAGCTTCTAGGGAAACACCGTTACACCGGCTGCAATCAGGCACAGTTGGGCCTGGAAAGCTAGGGCAGACCCGGCAGGGACCCTATCAAAATTACCCAGCTAGCAGGTCAAACCAGGACCTGAGCTATGCATTGAGGCACCAGCGGGGGCAGGGCTCTGAAAGACATCACTCAGAGTTTGGTGATACTCCCCAGAAAGGCAGTGCTGCTCACAGGAAGAGAAACTTCTTGACTGACGAGGCAAGCCTTCCATATTTTTATTCCACGTTGGAAGTGGATAGTGGAGATACCAATGAGCAAGAAATAATGGAATATGAGAATTCTGAAGTATTAACAAATACAGAATTGATGGACTGTTCTTTCTCTGTGATAGAGCCAGAGATATCATTAAGGTAAATGTGATTTGTGTAACCTTAAATTCCAGTATACAAGTGGCAGAGCTGCAACTCTCTCCCTCTCTCCAAGCCAAGCAGTCAGTTAGGCTGTTTATTATTTACTTTTGGTTTAAAGTTATCAGCTGAAGGAAGCTACTTTTGTTACATAGTTATCTTTTGTTTGAAGCCAAGTGAGCTGTTAATTTCTGTTGTTTGAAAAGAAGAAACCTCAAGGGACGGGGAATAAAACCCTAAAAGAAAAGAAAGTTCTTCTGTGTGATTTATATATAGAAGCAAGGCACAACTACCACCCTCATAATAGCCCAACAATACCAGCAGTCACGGCTGGGGCGGATGAGGTGTGACACTATCCATTCGTTTTTCATGTCAAAATACAGAAGTAGATTGCCAGGCTTTTCCTCCACGCAGTTTAAGTTTAGTGTCGTTGCCGTTGTCACAAAAATGTGATCCTCCACCGCCAACACCATCCCATTCTACTGCTGCCCAGATGGGTGGTTTGTTTTGGTCTGGCACCTCAAGCTGAGAGCTGTCCATTTTGGGAGACCCTGCTAGTAGTTAAACTACTGATAGCTTAGCTCTCAGCATCAATGATGCACACAAGCCCTCGCAGCATGACAAGCTGTAAAGCAAGTGAGGGTCTTGGTCTGGCACCTCAGCTGAGACCTGTCCATCTTGGGAAACCCTGCCAGTAGTTAAACTACCTATTTAAAACAAATTCACAGATCTCTTACTTCCTAACTGAAAGGTCTCTTTGTAAAGGTCTCTATAAACAATATATTTATTTCTTTTTTTTAAATCATATATTTATTAGTGTTTTACATGACTACATGATTATAAAACACGTATAAAAAAAGAAATATTTCCATTCTATACAAAGCATTCACTAGTACATAAAACTAAAGGAAGTCCACATCAAGGGAGCAAAAGAAAGAAGGAAAATATTAACCTATTATAATAAGGAAAACAAGAGGCTATTTGCCTCAACATACCTGTCTGTTCTAACTCTAAGAGTCCTTGTAAAAACATGGTTTCAAAAAAACACCTCACATCAATCCCCAACCGCAGAGTCACTCAGTTCTTCACTGATCAGAAGCCTCTCCAAGTGAGGAGGATCAAGGAAAACATATTGAACCCCTGACAACGTAACCAGACACTTACAGGGGAATCGTTGGTAAAAGGTGCCAGCCAAAGCCATTTCCCGAGATCTAAGAAGTAAAAAGGCCTTCCGCCTCACTTGGGTGGCTCTGGAGACATCTGGGAAGATTTGAAGCTTCCCACCACAAAAGGCAACATTCTTATAACGAAAGTAACTCTTCATAATTAAAGTTTTATCAACCTCATTTGAAAAGGAAACAACCAAGGTAGCTCTCTAGTATCAATAACATCCTGCGAGTCCTCAAGGAAGGCAGAGAGACTAAACTCCGGAACAGACTCCGGAGGGTCCTCCCCCTCCACACCAGAGGAAACCCGTTTTCTCTTATCAGAAACATAGAATAACTTGGAAAATACAATCTCATCCACATTTGACAATAACAAAACTTCCTTAAAATATTTTTTAACAGGATATCAGGTGATAATAAATGGGTTTTAGGAAAATTAACAAAACACAGATTTTTACTGCAAAAAGAATTCTCTAACAACTCCATTTTCTGATGAATCAGCTGGCTGGCTTTAATAGTGGACAAGCCAGCTGAACTTAAAGAAAGAAACTGAGAATCCAAGCTGGAGACTCTTTCCTCTAGGGCCCTCAGCGTGGAATCAGTCTGCTTAAATTTTGCAGGCGTCTCCTGGGAGAATACACAAAGTTAAGGTACTATAGAAGAAAGTAAAGCCTCAGTGCGTGAAACGACCTGCTAAACATCTTGCAGAGACGGTAGAGCTCTCTAAAATAGAGCCCGCCTGATTAATTTTACATTGCACAGGCATAGGGCATAGAAGTACAGCAGTGGGGCTCTTTAAAGGCAATAACAATGCAACTCCGTCCGTAGAGTCCAGCAAAACTGGCTGAGGAAGGGGGGGGGGGGTGGAGTCCACTCAGGGGAGCTTAACGAAGCACCCTCACCTCATGAGACTGACTGTAGCTTGGCATAACTTGGCAGGTTCTAAAACCACAGCACGAGCAACTAGGTGTTTATCTATAGGACCAGAAACCATCGCTGACCCTGTCACGGCCTTGTTACCTTTAGCTTTTCGCTTCCCAGGCATCTCGCTGTTACAATGTTGTACACACAACTACACACACAGTTCAAAAGAAATTCCTCACTACACACTCCACAGAGCTCCAAAGGAGCTCACAAGGGGCAATACTTGCCCCTTGTTACACGCCCCTTATAACACGCCCCCAGCCGCACGCCAACAGCCGCGTGCTTGAAGGACCAGTTCTTATAGGTCCCTGGGGAGAGCAGTGTTAACCCCAATGATGCCGGGCAGCAGACAGTCACTCACAGATGGTTTCAGAGCAACAGACAGCAAAAAGAAACAGCTCCAACTCAATGGCTACCCAGCTCAGCTTTTATAGGTCCCTGGGGAGAGCAGTGTTAACCCTGACGATGCTGGGCAGCAGACAGTCACTCACAGATGGCTTCAGAGAAACAGACAGCAAAAAGAAACGGCTCCAACTCAGTGGCTCACCAGCTCAGCTTTTATAGGTCCCTGGGGAGAGCAGTGTTAATCCCGACGATGCCGGGCAGCAGACAGTCACTCACAGATGGTTTCAGAACAACAGACAGCAAAAAGAAATGGCTCCCCAATATATTTATTTCTACTCAGAGCGTATTTACCCTATTCTTCCTTCTGTGCTAAGCTATACTCTGATTTAATTTAAATTAAAAGCTCTCTGCTGATACTAGGCCCTGACTGAGTTTTAAAGTTAAACTAAAAGCTCTCCACTGAGTTTTAAATTTAAACTAAAAGCTCTCCACTGAGTTTTAAACTTGAACTAAAAGCTCTCTGTTGAGTTTGAAATTTAAACTTAAAGCTCTCTTTTGGGATTTAAATTTAAACTAAAAGCGCTCTGCTAAGTTTTAAACTTAAATTAAAAGCTATCTGCTGATACTAGGCCCTGAGTGAGTTTTAAATTTAAATTTAAATGATCTTTATCTTTATTTTAAAATTTGATATACCGCCCTTTACACAAGCAGTAGGGCAGTTTACAATAAAATGTGGCTGCTAGGAGCAAAGAAGGAAAGGAATGCCAAATGCAAGACAGGACAGGAAAGAATAAAACACAATGTGAGAGTGAACAGTAGAAATGCCGGAGAGGAGGGGAGGATTATGCAGTGGGTGGAGGGAGGTCAAAGGCAAGGGAGAACAGATAGATCTTTAACCTGGCTTTAAATCTGTGGAAAAATGGCTCAATGCAGAATTTGGGGGGTGGGGAGAACATTCCAGATGTCAGGACCCAGGAAAAAGAAAGCAAAGGTGCGAGTGGATTGCAGTCGTGCTTGTGAGGCAGAGGGAAGGTACAACCTGTTGACATGTAGGGATCAGAGGGTACGATGGGAGCAATGAAGATAGATAAGTTTGGAAAGGTGCTGACGGGAGCCGGTGTGAATGATTTTGTGGACCAAAGTGAGAATTTTGTACTGAATATGGAACCAAATGGGAAGCCAGAGGAGGTGAATGAGTGTGGGTGTGATGTGATCTGTACGTGAGGTCCGAGTAACTATGGGGCTTGTTTACAAAGCCGCGATAGCGGTTTCCGATCGTTATCAGAGCCGCGGCCCCATTGAAATCAATGGGGCCACAGCTCCGATAACGATCGGAAACCGTTACCATGGCTTTGTAAACAAGCCCCTATGTGGGCAGCACTATTCTGGAGGAGCTGAAGGCAGTGGATTTGATACAGTGAAAGTCTAGCTAAATATATATTGTAATATATATATATATATATATATATTTATATATATATATATATATATATAATTATTATCATATCATATGATGTTATTTTTTATTTTATTATATTATATTATATTTTTATATTTATATTATTATTTTATTATTATATGTAATTATTCTATAATTATATATATTATATATAATATATATATATTGTATATAATATATATTGTAGTGATGAAAGCTCTCAGGAAGATATGGAACTTGAAGAAAATCCTGATTTTCCCTTTGAAGTGAATGGCAGTGCACACGTGCAGGGGAATTATAGGCCAGATCAGAGGAAAAGTCAGCTCCCTGCTAAAGTCAGGCCACGCCCTAACTCAGGGGTGGAGACAGGCTTCCCTGCTGATTGGTCACACAGGTGCAGAGAACAGGGAATGCCCAGTAGGCAGCAGTGTTTAAAACCACGAGCAGAGCAAAGCAGAACAGACAGAGAGAGAGAGTCAAGGGAAGAAGCACTGACAGAGGAGAGACAGACACAGGAAGAGTCAAGGGAAGAAGCATTGACTCAAGGAACACAGGAGAGACAGGCACAGGAGGTACAGATACGGATACAGCAACAGAAGGAAGAGGCACAGGTGAATGGAGGAGAGGTGGACATGGAGGTGGAACAGGAACAGCTGTTGGAGTTGGAAAGGTGAGAGAGGAGAGACAGAAGCTGAAGCTGTGCTTAGCTGGAGGAGAAAGCCAGAGGAAAACTCCCAAGAAAGCAGCTACCTCAGAGGGACTGGAGAAGGACATAAGGAGGCTGCATTTCAGAGCCTGGAGGAACCTAGGAGGAAAGAAAGCAGCATTTGTCTGAGGAAACATCCCCAAGGTAAAGCCAGCAGTTTCATTACTGATAATTCAGCAGAGAGACAATTTACCAGTTTTAAATGTCAGGAAGCTGAGTCCTCACCGTCTACTGTCAAGAAGTGGGTAGAGAGTTTTTCATATGAGAAAAGCCATAGCCCTGATAAAAGCACAGCCTTTGAAACTCCAAAGCTAGAAGCTTTAGGAAAGCTGTTTTCTGAGGAAAAGGTTCACTCCCCTAATCTAAAGGTACCTGTACAAGGTGAATTGCTGTGGAACCAATTTCAGGAGTTCTTGAAAGAGAGAAAGTTTGAGAAAGCTTATAATCCTGAGAGAGATACTGTTTGCCCTGATGCTATTGAAGGAATGCAAGTAGATTCTTGTTTGCCTAATTGTGAATGTGACCCCATTCAAATGGACTGTTCTTTATCCTTAAAAGAAGATTCTGCAGTGTTGAAGGGAACTGAGAATCTGTGAAACCGTATAGGAAATAAGGGCAGTTCCTGCTTTGAGCTGAGGTGCTAATTCTGTGTTTCACTGAGTTTTATTACTGGCTGAAGTTAAGAAGCAGTGCTGTGGAAAAGTTTGCTTTCAAAAGAGAAACCACAGCTGTTATAAGTTTGCTTGTGTTGCTGCTAACTGACCACACGAGGCAGTCCTTGGTGTGAGTGTGTCTGAGAAGCAGAACAGCTGAACACTGGAAAAGGTTTTGTTACGTCATTCTCATTATCCTGATTTCATCTTTATGTTGGAGATGTATCCTTCTGCCTTGGTTGTGTACTAAACTTTGAATGCCCTGGAAATCCCCACAATAAATTCTCTTGCTGCCTTACAATCACCGACTCAACTACATTTGTCCTTCGAGAGTAAAAAGCACTACAAGTCCCAGAATACCCTGGTGACTACAAAGGGAACTTTATTCAAAGGAGGACATATAAGGCCGTTTCCAGCTTGTAAGCCCTTGGGCCCAAGTGGAGGTGTTGCAAGTGGCGTAGTATTGAGGATTCCACGCATGCGCAGAAGTTTATCATCAGGAAGGGGATGAATGATGAAGCTTTAAAAATGTATATGCCAATGTTGAAAGGCCGTGTTACCCGAAAGAAATGTTATAAGTGTGGTAAAGAGGGCCATGTACAGCGAGAGTGTTATGTAAAGACAGCTTTGGTAGCGGAGAACCATCCTAAGGTCAAGGAAGGATTTTTGCTAGCAGTGGAAGTGCAAGGAATTGCAACCACTGCGCTATTGGATTCCGGTTCTGAACAGAGCATGCTGTCCAAAACGCTCTGGCGGCAAATTGAGGCCAGGAGTGGGGACACAGCAATTCAGCCTGTAAGTAAAGTTAAAATCTGATGTATCCATGAAGGCATCTCCCTATACCCTGTCTACAAACTGCAAGTAAAAGGTTTAGGCATAAGCAGACAGATTCCCATAGCTGTGGTACCTCGACTACCTCATAATTTAATGCTGGGGAAAGACTGGCCACAGTTTTGTAAGGGCCTGGAACAGGGCTTGTTTTCAAAAGAGGCTACTACCTCCAAGAGTCCACAGGTAGAGGCTTTGGCTCAAACAAAGGTTAAAACAGAAATGATTCCTAGCCCATTGTTTGCAGCTCCAAGGAAGCAAGAACGGAAAACCTGTTCCCGGAAAGAAGAGCTTACTGAAAAACCTAAGTTTGTGCTACACTTTTCCAAGATGAGTCCCAATGCTCGAGCGCCAAAGAGAGCTTCCGCCAATGCTGCCGGTTACGATCTCTACAGTGCTGAAGACATAGTAGTTCCAAAGCAGGGGAAGGCACTCGTGGACACAGCTTTACAAATGGAGCAACCCATAGGCTGCTACAGATGCATAGCCCCGCGCTCCAGCCTTGCTTGGAAACACTTTATTGACATTGGAGCTGGAGTTATTGACCCAGATTTCAGGGGTGCGATAAAAGTGCTCATCTACAATTTCGGCAAAGAAGATTTCAAGATAGCCACTGGTGATCGTATTGCGCAGTTGGTCTGCGAGTGGATAGGTTTTCCCCCTCTCGAAGAGGTTCCGCACCTGTCCACAACAACCCGGGGAACCGGAGGCTTTGGGTCGACGGGAGGTACCAGCCTTCAGGGGTTGTCCGCGACGGAGGAAGAGAAGATGGAGGAAGACCTCGGGCCCCAATTGGACGACTGTAAGGGGGACCCGAAACCAAGAGTCGATGATAGCATTTCATGGGTCCAGAAGCAGGACTTAGCCCACTTACTGGCCAGATTCAAGGATGTGCTGACCCCAAGGCCAGGGGAAATGAATCTGATTGCCCAGGAAAGTGTGACGCCGCCAGGAGAAATAATAAGGCAACCGCCTTATAAGATAGAAAAGCCTGTAGGGCCAGTGTCCTATCTGGGAGGAAATAAAAGAGGCTGCCGGCAAAATTGTCACAAGAATGTTTTGAAGTCCTGGCGTGACAGAGTGGCTTTGGCCCCTCTCGCCATAATAGACCCTGGAGCAGAGAGCTTAGAAAAGACGCATTGAACCACAGAAGCCTTGGATGGTATCACGAGCTGTGCCAATGTTATTGAGCCAGCCCATGATATCTTAAGGGGGGGATCTGTAGTGATGAAAGCTCTCTGGAAGATATGGAACTTGAAGAAAATACTGATTTTCCCTTTGAAGTGAATGGCAGTGCACACGTGCAGGGGAATTACAGGCCAGATCAGAGGAACAGTCAGCTCCCTGCTAAAGTCAGGTCACGCCCTAGCTCAGGAGTGGAGACAGGCTTCCCTGCTGATTGGTCACACAGGTGCAGAGAACAGGGAATGCCCAGTAGGCATCAGTGTTTAAAACCACGAGCAGAGCAAAGCAAAATGGACAGAGAGAGAGAGTCAAGGGAAGAAGCACTGACACAGGAGAGACAGACACAGGAAGAGTCAAGGGAAGAAGCACTGACTCAAGGAACACAGGAGAGACAGGCACAGGAGGTACAGATACGGATACAGCAACAGAAGGCAGAGGCACAGGTGAACGGAGGAGAGGTGGACGTGGAGAAAGGAACAGGAACAGCTGTTGGAGTTGGAAAGGTGAGAAAGGAGAGAGAGAAGCTGAAGCTGTGCTTAGCTGGAGGAGAAAGCCAGAGGAAATCTCCCAAGAAAGCAGCTACCCCAGAGGGACTGGAGAAGGACATAAGGAGGCTGCATTTCAGAGCCTGGAGGAACCCAGGAGGAAAGAAAGCAGCATTTGTCTGAGGAAACATCCCCAAGGTAAAGCCAGCAGTTTCATTACTGATAATTCAGCAGAGAGACAATTTGCCAGTTTTAAAGGTCAGGAAGCTGAGTCCTCACCGTCTACTGTCAAGAAGTGGGTAGAGAGTTTTTCATATGAGAAAAGCCATAGCCCTGATAAAAGCACAGCTTTTGAAACTCCAAAGCTAGAAGCTTTAAGAAAGCTGTTTTCTGAGGAAAAGGTTCACTCCCCTAATCTAAAGGTACCTGTACAAGCTGAATTGCTGTGGAACCAATTTCAGGAGTTCTTGAAAGAGAGAAAGTTTGAGAAAGCTTACAATTCTGAGAGAGATACTGTTTGCCCTGATGCTATTGAAGGAATGCAAGTAGATTCTTGTTTGCCTAATTGTGAATGTGACCCCATTCCAATGGACTGTTCTTTATCCTTAAGAGAAGATTCTGCAGTGTTGAAGGGAACTGAGAATCTGTGAAACTGTATAGGAAATAAGGGCAGTTCCTGCTTTGAGCTGAGGTAAGCTAAGTCTGTGTTTCACTGAGTTTTATTACTGGCTGAAGTTAAGAAGCAGTGCTGTGGAAAAGTTTGCTTTCAAAAGAGAAACCACAGCTGTTATAAGTTTGCTTGTGTTGCTGTTAACTGACCCCATGAGGCAGTCCTCGGTGTGAGTGTGTCTGAGAAGCAGAACAGCTGAACACTGGAAAAGGTTTTGTTACGTCATTCTCATTATCCTGATTTCATCTTTATGTTGGAGATGTATCCTTCTGCCTTGGTTGTGTACTGAACTTTGAATGCCCTGGAAATCCTCACAATAAATTTTCTTGCTGCCTTATAACCACCGACTCAACTACATTTGTCCTTCGAGAGTAAAAAGGACTACAAGTCCCAGAATACCCTGGTGACTACAAAGGGAACTTTATTCAAAGGAGGACATATAAGGCCGTTTCCAGCTTGTAAGCCCTTGGGCCCAAGTGCAGGCGTCGCAATATATATATATTGTAATATATATATAATGTAACAGGAAGATTCCTGTGTGCAAGTGTATATATATATATTTAAGAAAACATTACAATAATCAAGTTGGGATGTGACAAGATGGTAAGAGAGGCGGCGGCCAGGAATGGTCAGATGGCTGGGATTTGATGCAAAGCACAGAAGGAACGGCGGATGAGTGAGAAGAGGTGATCCTGGAAAGACATGGAGTAATCTAGGGTAATACCTAGGTAACGAAGAGTGGATACCAGGGTGATTGATGCTCCCTGTCTGTCCCTGTCCCCCATGCTCCCCAATGCCCCAAATGTAAACCAGATGGTTGCAGACTTAGACAGATTAAGGTATAGGAAATTGGAAGATAACCAAGAGCTGATAGCGGCAAAACAATTTATTTAACAGTTTTTTTTATTCCGCCTTATCTTAAAATCAAAGCGATTTACATTAGAACTTCAATTTTACAGAGAACTTGCAATAATTACAACTAACAATTTAAACATAACTGTACAACTTCATAGCATGCAGGGGGGACTTGGAGTGCTGAAACATGAATTATATTCAGGGTAATGTATAGGCAATTGAGCATGTGGAGTGGGCACGAGAACTCAGTAATATTGTGGGGTTAGGTGAGTTCATTGAAGTGCTTGTTGAAGAGGAGAGTCTTTAGCTGTTTCCAAACGTCCTTTAAGTCTGTGGTTGTTCTTAGTTTGTCCGGGAGAGAGTTCCAGATAAGTGGGGTGGAAAGTGAGAGGGCCCTCTTTGCAGTGGAATGTTTGGCCTTTGTGAACAGGTTGAGTGTAAGTATGGTGTTAATGTTGCTGCTTCTCTTGGGTCTACTTTTAGGTTTTGTGCATATAAGTTCCTAAACGTCCCTCCTGTCCAGTCCCTTTCCTCTGGGTTGTGCTCCCCTTCCAGCAGCTTGGAGACTGAGCACATCATCTTTCTGATGACCCTAGGATATAAATACCACTGACACCTCCCACCAGCTCCAGTATGCTCAGTCTCCAAGCAGCTGGAGGGAGTCAGTAAGCCAGGGGATAGGCCTACTGGAGAGACTATTAGGATATAGTAGGAGTTTTTGTGTTCTTTGTTTTCTTTCTTTCATTTTTTTCCCTTTCCCTGGGTTTTAATTTGGAGGGCTGTTCTTGGTAGGTGAGATTCCCCCTTCCCTTCTCCCCATCTATAGCTTCGGGGGACAGGAGGAGGCTTCGGGCAGCCCGTACCGAGGGAAAAAAAGAAAGCAGTGCTTGATCTGGTTTGCCGGCTGCTGCAGAGTGTTTAGCCTGCCATTTCCGTCTGTCCCACCTCACTGCCGAAGTCCTCAAGGCGGTTGAGCGCGAGGGCAGGAAGACACAGCCAATCAGCAGAGCCTGCAGCAGGAGGAGGAAGTCTGCGATCAGCCAGGGGAAGCGAGCGGTGGCACAAGAGGCTGTGTGGAGGAGCACGGCGGCGAGCCACGTGGTATACTAAGTCAGTCACGCAGCTGCTGGCTGCGTGTTTCAGCACAGCCTGCTGCTTCCGGGGGTAAAGAGTACTGCGGCAGAGCAAGTACGTCTCCTCTTTTTGTGTGCTTTTCGTGAGCCTTTCAAGGGAGCAGCCCCAAGCAGCCTTTACAGGGAAAATTTTCTTTTACTCTCTCTCTCTCTCTCTATATATATATATTGTCATGCAGCAGGGGCTGATGAAAGTAAAAATGCAGGAGAAGAAGCTGTTTTTCATGAGGAAAAAGATGTGCACAAGATGCAATATCCGCACAGAACAGCTAGAGGGAGCAGGCGTGCACTCACAGAGCCTGAGTGGACACACTTAGCTAATCAAGAGCACCTGACAGTCAGCCCGGAAAGCTCAAACACAGGAGAGCTTTATAAACGGAAGACTGGAGACTGGAGGGGGCAGATTATCAGACATCGGTCTTCGAGGCGTTGTCTGGCACTGGTTCCGCTCTTTCCTCTCCACCCGTTCCTTTTCTGTACACGTCAATGGGCAGTCCTCCACTGTTCTTCCTCTCACTTGTGGCGTCCCACAGGGTTCCGTTCTCTCCCCCTTGCTATTTAACATTTTTCTCTCTCCATTACCATTAATTATGCAGCAATATCCCGTTTCCTCATACATTTATGCAGATGATATTGTTCTTCTTTTCCACACTTCACCACTATCGCCAGATATTTCCCAGCTTAATCTTTGCCTTACTCACGTTGCTTCATGGCTCTCGGAGAATTTCCTCCACCTTAACCCTGCAAAGTCTTCAGCAATGTGGGTATCACTGAGTGGTGCATGCCCTACCCTAGCTCCCTCCATCAGCTCAACAGCTATCCCTCTAACATCTTCTTTCCGCTATTTGGGTGTTCTTCTGGATCCATCCCTTTCCTTTCAAGAGCATATCACAACAGTCTCCCGTCGCTCCTTTGCCGCCTTACGACAAATTCTGGCCGTTCGCTCTGTGTTACCCCCTAGTTCACTAATTACCCTTGTACTTGCACTGGTTATTAGTCGGCTGGACTACTGTAACGTTTTCCTGGCTAACCTCCCCAATTATCAGCTCCAAAGAGTGCAGCGGATTCAAAATACGGCGGCGCGCCTTGTCACATTCTCTAGTCGCTTTGATCACATTTTATGTTATTTAACAATCATTTATATCCCGCATCTTCCAGAGTTCAGTTGCGGTTCACAATAAAACAACAATCCACGAAGCAAGAGCTTGGTTTTACATTGAACATTTTGAACATCAAACAATATAATGGTTAACAGCATGGGCTAATACATAACAGCACAATAACTGGCTTGTAAACTATGTACAATAAACTATATACAAATACAGGTTGTGGGCACTTTAGAGTGGAGTCATATTGTTTTTAGATCAGTGTATTTTCTGTTAAGTTATTGGATTTAGTATTACTCAGTCCGGTGTTTTTAACCTTTATCTGAGTATATCGAGGGATTATCTATGTTGCCGTAGTGCATGGAGAATAAATAGGTCTTTAGTTTTCACATCACTCCCATCCTCATCCGGTTACATTGGCTACCTCTGCGCTTTCGCTTTCACTACAAATTTCTGATCTTGATCCATCGAGCCATTTATACTGGCAATCCTCTTTACTTAGCAGACTGCATTTCTTTACATTCACCTCACCGTCAACTTCGTTCAATCCATGCCAATCGCCTTTCTCTTCCCTCACCTTCTCAGGCCCATTTAGAACAGACTCGCCATTCTGCTTTTTTCTTTTTTGGACCCCTCCTATGGAACATGCTACCCACTTCCCTTCAGTTAGAATCTTCTTATCCTCAGTTCAAGTCCCTACTCAAGACTTACCTATTTCAGAAAGCATACGACCTCCCCCCAGAGGCCCCTCCCTGATTGCCTTGTTTGTCTTTGTTTTTTTCTAGGCTGTCACTTGTCTGTCCCCTGCTTGTTTGTTTATGTTGCCCGGTTGGGCTATGTCTGTCTTATGATTTGGCATTTAATGTGATGTTACTGCTCTGTCCTGCCTCTTTCTTTCCTATTTTATTATTGGCGTTCCTTTTCTTGGTTTGCAGTGTGAAATCCTTCCTTTTTATTGTACACCGCTTAATGTTATTTACAATAGCGGTTTATCAAATGTGAATAAAGATAAAGATAAAGCAGTGCTTGCAGGTGTGGAGCTGGAGGTAAAGCTGAAGGTTTACGAGAGAGAAGCACCACAAGCAAGGACCAAGCAGAAAGAAGAACTTGGGAAACTAGTGCTGGGCAAAGGAACAATCACCTTTGGAGGCAAAGCAGAGTGAAAGAAAGAAGCCTGCTTGTACCAGAGGAACCTGGGGCTAAACTGAAAGGTAACAGAAGCTTTCAGAGAGGAGACTGGCACAGAGATTGTGTTCCTGAAGAACTGCGGGAAGGAGGAAATCCCAGTTTTATATGCTGCTGGAAGCCAAGATATACTGACTCTGTTTCTATGAAGAAAACCTTACCTTATAAAAAGCCTTTTGAAAGTAATGCTAAACCTGTGAGAAAGGAAAGCAAAGCTACCTCTCATAAGCCAAGTAGCCAACGCCCGAGGGTAGGCCATGCTCATTGGCAAACACTAGAGGAACACTTTAAACATCCAGAGAACAGGACTAGGGCCTGGCCAGAAATTATAGCCAGTGAAACCACTGATACAGACAGAGATAATTCTGAGCTGATGCAAGTGGAACTTGTAGAGCCAAGCCTTTTGTCTCAGGAAGAGATGGACTGTTCTTTGTGTATTTCAGGCAGTGCAGAGTCACTGTTAAACCTGTGAATGATATATGTTATCTTCAGAATGTTATTCATTTGCTAAATGGAAGAAGAGTGCTGAAACATTTGCTTTACTCTGGAAAGCTTAACTAAGCATTGTTACAACTGTGAAGCATAACAGTTTTTCTGTTAACCTGAGTTGATTTCATTCCTGAAGTTAAGGACTTTTTCTTTAGGTTGTAACCCAGCTGAATCTTATGCGTAAAGGGAAATAAATGCCTTGTTAACCCTCTACTCTGAATTCACAATTTTTCTTAGTTAGGAGCTGAACTGCTAAGACCAGGTTACACCTGGCTCTTAAAAGTCCCTCCTCTCATAATAAAATAATTTTTGTGTCCCACCTACCCTTACGACCACTGGCCACCAGGGCGGTGCACGACAATATATCTATCTATCTATATATATATATATATATATATATATGGTGGATATATAGATTGTTGGAGCAACTGGATATTTATCACCATGCCGGCGAGACCGCAGTGTTTAGTCTGCAGGACCCGGCGGGGAGCGGTGTCAGAGGCCGGTGTATGCAGAGGCTGAGTGGCAGAGGCAGCCTCTGTGGAGCAGGGAAGCCAGGCTGGTATGTCCCAAGATCCGCTGCCTTCCGCCTCCCAGGAGTCAGGGGAGCCTCTGGATGCATTACTCCTGTCGGGGTCTCCTCTGCCCTCAGCCTTAGAGCAGTCAATCCCTCTGTAACCTCAAACCAGGCCCTCCATTTCTTCGGGTGGATTGGAGTGGGGAAGCTGGGGGGGCTTTTCCCCAGAATTTGTTCTGCTACTGCATAGGTCATTCTGCCTGCACCAGCAAGGAGCGCAGGTCAGTCGACAGCGCAGGGGCACGTTTCTGCGTGGCAGGTGGAATCCAAGGAGCAGGAGAATGCAGGTGTACTGCCTAAGCGGCCTAGACTCGCGAATGAGGAAGCTCTCTGATCCCCTCTGTCGGAGACTCTGGAAGGCGAGGAATCGGACCGAGAGTTGGGGGAAGATGAGGAGGAACTCGAAGAGGGCGAGATCCCAAAGGAGGAGCAAGCCCGGATTGTGCGGATTTTCCGCCGAGAAGAGTTGCCGGCTTTGAACGGCGAATCTCTGAAGGTTCTCAATATTGCGGCGGGTGTTACAGCGGAGGAAAACGTCTTGGAGGACCTGCTGATTCAGGTGCTCAGGAAGTCTCAAAAGGTTTTCCCAGTCCACCGGATAGTTCGGCAGATGATTCAAGATGTGTGGGATCAGCCAGAGTCCAGTTTAAGGGGGGTGCGGTCTATATCACGCTTGTACCACTTGCCGGAGTTGGAGAAGGAATTGCTTCAGTCACCTAGAGTGTATGCAGCTGTGTCAGCAGTGCGGCCCTTAAGGATGCCCAGGATAGGAATCTGGACATTTTGTTAAAGCAAGCCTTTGACATCAGTGCCCTAGCTCTCCAGGCGTCGGTGTGTGGGGCTTGGGTAGCCCGAGCTTGCTTGCGGTGGTCCCAGCAGCTCCAACTGGCTAGCGACCTCCCGAGTGAATTGCCGGTGGAAGCGACAAGAATTGAGTCTGGAGTGGCATACCTGGCAGATAGCCAATATGATCTTAACAGGAGTTTGGTGAAGAACATGACTTCGGTAGTAGCGGCTCGTCGTTACCTTTGGCTGTGCAACTGGGTGACAGATGGTTCTTCTAAGGCCCGCCTCAGCAGGCTCCCCTTTAAGGGAAAGCTGCTTTTTGGGGAGGAGCTGGACAAATTAGTAAAGGAACTGGGTGAGTCTAAAGGAGGCAGGCTCCCTGAGGAGAGGCCGAAGCAGAATCGCACTCCCGTTCCTGCGTGGCCTCAGCAATTCCGGAAGTTTCAGTCGGCTCGTTTGGCGCCCTTTCAGAGAGGTCGCTTCCTCTCTAGGGGGAAGGGTTTCTGAGGATTTCAAGGGGCAGGGAAGGGATTTGGCGCCTTTTCCTCCGCCTCTGGTCCTAGAAAGCCGCAATGAGACAATGGGGCCAGGAAGGAGTTCTGCCGGTGGGAGGACGTCTGTGGCAGTTCTTCTCCACCTGGGTCCGAGTCACGTCCGATCAATGGGTTCTGGAGGTGGTGCGAGAAGGCTATGCCATCGAATTTGTAAGACCAGTTCTTCCATCATTCGTGCAGTATCCTTGTATATCTCCGGCCAAGGTCGCAGCGGTGGAGGAGATGCTAGCACGACTGCTATTGTTGGGGGCAGTCGTGCCGGTGCCCATAGACCAGTACGGCTTTGGTCAATACTCCATTTATTTTGTGGCACCCAGAAAGGAGGGCTCATTTCGCCCAATCCTCGACCTGAATCGTTGCCTCCGGGTTCCTCATTTTCGCATGGAAACTCTGAAGTCCGTGATTGTAGATGTGCAACAGGGAGAGTTTCTGCCGTCTCTTGATCTCACAGAGGCGTATTTACATATTCCCATCTGTAAGTAGCATCAGCAGTTTCTGCGGTTTGCGGTACCAAGGGGGTACTTTCAATTTCAGGCATTGCCATTCGGCCTGGCAACGGCCCCGCATACCTTTACCAAGGTCATGGTCGTGGTGGCTGCGGCGCTATGCAAGGAAGGGATTTTGGTCCACCCGTACTTCGACGACTGGTTGATCCATGTGAAGTCCAAGGATGAGAGTCTAAGGGCAACGTCCAGAGTTGTCGGACTCCGAAGGAGTCTAGGGTGGATGATCAATCTGACGAAGAGCAGGTTGGTTCCCTCTCACGAAATTGAGTATCTTGGAGCAAGCTTTGACACCAGCAGAGGCAGGATATTCTTGCCGGTTCAGATAGCAAGAGAGCTAAGGCGTCTGGTGAGACTGTTTCTAACCATGACGGCGCCCTTGGCTTGGCATTATCTGCAGGTGTTTGAGACCATGGCAGCGATGATCGAGTTAGTGCCTTGGGCCAGGGCCCACATGTGACCACTTCAGTGGTCCCTGCTCCAATCGCTGCTCCCACCAGTGTCAGCCCTTGACTGCAGCCCTCCCCTGTCCGCGGCGAGCAAGGAGGCTTTGCAGTGGTGGCTCCAGCCAGGGAATCTGGAGTGGGGCATGCCCTCAAGCCCCCCTTTGTGGCTGCAGTTGACGACGGATGCCAGTTTGTCCAGTTGGGGGGCTCACTGTGAGGGACACTTTGCCCAGGGCCTCTGGAGTGCATGGGAGGCCCAGTGGTCCATCAACAGATTGGAAATGCAAGCGGTAGCTCTGGCTCTCAGAGCGTTCGAGCATTAGGTCTGCCAGAGGGTGGTCCGGGTGCTGTCAGACAACATGACCACAGTGGTCTACATCAACCACCAAGGCTGCACAAGCAGTCCTCTTAGAGGAGGCAGAGAGCCTGCTAGAGTGGGCCGAAGCCCATCTAATGGCCTTGTCAGCACAGCATGTAGCTGGAGTAGAAAACGTCACCGCAGACTACCTGAGCAGGTGCAAAGTGGATCATGGCGAGTGGGAGCTCTGTCAGGAGGTGTATGAGCAGGTGGTGCGCTGATGGGGGACTCCCATCATGGATCTCATGGTGCGATGGGAATCGGCCAAAGTGAGCTGATTCTTCAGCCGCAGAAAGGAAAGGATGTCGGAGGGCCTGGATGCTCTGGTTCAGAAGTGGCCCACGGAAGGGCTTCTGTATGTGTTTCCTCCATGGACTCTCATAGGCAGGGTTCTCCAGCGAGTAGAGGCCCACCCAGGGTGGGTAGTTCTCATAGCCCTGGACTGGCCATGGCGCCTTTGGTATGCCGACCTTATGCGACTGCTGGCCTATCGTCCATGGCGCTTTCTGCTGAGAGACGATGTCCTGGCTCAGGGTCCAGTGTGGATGCCACAGGTGGATCGGTTCTCGCTTACGGCCTGGCTATTGAAAGGGCAAGGCTGCGTAAGTGAGGATATTCTGGGGCAGTGATCTCCACATTGCTGAATGCCCGCAAGCATTTGACCTGCCTCTCTTATGTGAGGGTCTGGTGCATTTTTGAGGGCTGGTGTGCAGACCAGCAGAAGTGGCCCCTCATGGTGTCAGTTCCAGAGGTATTGGATTTCTTGCAGGCGGGTTTCGAAAACGGCCTTGTGGCCAGCTCCTTGCGTGTGCAGTTGGCAGCTACTTCTTGTTACAGGGGCAAGATTCAAGGAAAGACTTTAGGGGAACATACAGATGTAAGTCGGTTCCTGAGGGCAGTGCTCCTGCGGCCCCAGCAGAGGTCATCTTTCCCTTCTTGGGACCTCAATCTCGTGTTGGAGGCTCTGGCTGGGGAACCTTACGAGCCGATGGAGTGAACCTCTTTGAAGGACTTGACTCTCAAGGCAGTATTTCTGGTGGCTATCTGTTCGGCTAGGCATATTTCGGAGCTTCAGGCTCTGTCGTGTTGTCCGCCGTTCATCTCTTTCTTTAAGGAAAAGGTGATCTTGTGGATGGTACCTTCCTTTTTGCCCAAAGTGGTTTCGTCCTTTCATGTGAATCAGCCCGTCTCTCTCCCTTCCTTCTCCAAAGTTGGACAGGGGGTGAACAATGTGTGGTTGTGCCGTTTGGACGTCCACAGGGTTTTGAAGCGTTACCTAGATCGCACAGTGGCATTCTGCAAGAAGGAGCGGTTGTTTGTATTGTTCAGTGGGCCGCGTAAGGGAGAGGCGGCAGTCAAGACTTCCATCTTCAGGTGGATCAGGGAAGCCATTGCTTCAACATATATACAAACAGGAAGGCAGGTTCCGGTGGGGTTCTGGGCACACTCTACACGAGCCCAAGTGGCCTTGTGGGTGGAATTTAGTCTGGTTCTGCTGCTAGACATCTGTAGAGTGGCTACTTAGTCCTCTCTGCATATTTTCGCCAAGCATTAACGGTTGGATGTTCAGGCATCAAGAGATGCGGGGTTTGGGAGAGCAGTCCAGTCTTGCAGGCCCCTCCCAGGCTTGAACTGCTCTGTTACATCCCAGAGGAAAGGGACTGGACTGGAGGGACGCTTAGAAAAGAGTAATTAGGCCTTACCTGCTAATTAGCGTTCCTGAAGGAACTCCAGTCTAGTCCCTGATCCTGCCCAGTTTTGGTTTTCAAGACAGGTGTCGCCGGCCCAAAGCAGGTAAGAGAAGAAAAAGGTTCTGAAGCCTCCTCGCTGAGGGTTCCGGTGATGAGGCGGTGTGGACAGGCAAGGTGCCCTGGTGGTTGGTTGGATAAGGGCGAGTGCAGTATCAGGTAAACCTCCTCCTCTTCGGGGAGGGGGGGTGGGAAGTCCTTCCGGGGGAGGTGGATGGTGGTATTCTAGAGTTGGTAGTTAGTTTTGTTAGTTTTTGATTGTTTTTTTTTTTTGCTTAATTGTCTCTCCCTTAAGTCTGCTTTGTCAATAGGTTACTGGAGCTGGTGGGAGGTGCCAGTGGTATTTATATCCTAGGGTCATCAGAAAGATGACGTGCTCAGTCTCCAAGCTGCTGGAAGGGGAGCACAACCCAGAGGAAAGGGACTGGACTGGAGTTCCTTCAGGAACTCTAATTAGCAGGTAAGGCCTAATTACTCTTTCCTGCAGGATATTGACTATTATGTTTTTGATTTTGAAGATTGTAAGGGCTGATTTATACTTGGCTCGTGAGGAAACTGGCAACCAGTGGAGTTGGTACAGGAGGGGAGTTATATGATCACGTTGAGATGATCCCATGATGGTTCAGGCGGCGGTGTTTTGAACTGATTGCAGTGGTCAGATAGTTTGTTTGGGCAAACCTTGAAAGAGGACATTGCAGTAGTCCAGTGTTGGTGTTATGATGGACTGACATACAGTACGGAAATGTTCTTGACTAAGGAGAGGCTTTAATCTTCTTATTGTTGCAAGTTTGTAGAAGGCAGTCTTGGAGTTCTTATTGATGTGAGCTTGTAGGTTGAGATGCTTGTCAAGGATAATACCAAGGTAGCGGACTTCATCTTTTATAGTAATTTGGGTATTGGTGATTTTTCTTGAGGCAGGAGGGGTAAAATCCATGTTCCTTGTGATGATAACTGCTTTGACCCGGCGAAAAGCGGTATATAAATATGGCTAAATAAATAAATGATAATTGCCTCAGTCTTCTTGATGTTGATGTTGAGGTTGTTGTTGGTAAGCCAGGAAGCATGGAAGCATGTTGACATTATGGTAAAGTCTGGAGTGTCTAGCTGTATTGGGCTGTAGGCCATTATATCATCTGCATATATGGCATATTGAATATTGTACTTTTTGAATATATTGCAAACTGGTTGTACATAAATATTAAAGAGGAGGGCAGACAGCGAAGATCCTTGAGGTACTCCCTGGTCTGTGTGGAAAGGAGCTGAGGTGAGGGGACCAGATTTGACTCTCTGTTGTCTGTCGCAGAGATATGAATGGAACCATTTAAGGGTGGTGCTTTGGAGGCCAATCATTGCTAGTCACTTCAGAAGGATATTGTGGGAAACTGTGTCAAAGGCGGATGAGATGTCAATAAAGATGAGCAGAAATTCTCTCCTTATGTTATCAATACCTTTGAGCAGATTATCAAATAGGTGGATGAGTAGAGTCAATGTTGTGATCTGGGCGGAATCCATGTTGGTAGGGATCCAGGGGGGCATGTAGGTCAATGTGGTCTTGGAGATGTTTCTAAACTATCTTTTCAAGAATTTTGGCGAGGAACGGGAGGCTGGATATTGGACGATAATTGGGTCGGTGCTGTGTGGTGTATTATTCTTTGGCACAGGGCAGATGGTGGCTTGCTTGAGTGCAATGGGCATGTATCCTTTGGTAAGTGAGGTGCTTATTATCCTTTGGATGTATTTGATTAAATCTTCCTTGGCAGTTTTGATCCATGTGACTGGGCAGGGATCAGATGGTGCTGTGTTTGTGTTCAGATTGGTTATAATTTTGGCGATTTGTTCAGTCGACAGGATGCTGAAGTTATTCAGGTAACTTGAGATGATGGGGCTCTCACTGAAAGAGAGGATGTTAGTTATAGACGAGTCCTTGTGAGGTGTGGTTTGAAAGAGGTTTTTTTTGGATCGGAGGTAGTCTGCAAAGGTTTAAGGGTGTATTATGTTTTCATTTTTCAGAGTTGGGTGCATTGTTAGAGAGCATACAATGTTAAAAAGCTCTTTGGGTTTATTGTAGGCTCTTAGAATGAGGTTGGTATGATATTGTTGTTTGTGTTTGTTGATTAGGTTGTTGTATTCTTGTTGCCTTGTCTGGTATTGTTTTAGTGTGTATTCAGTCTTGTCATGACGCCATTGACGTTCATGTTGGCATAGTTTCCTTTTTGCTTCTCTTATTGTAGAGGAGTACCAAGGAGCTGAATTTGTCCTGTTTTCATTGTGGTGTGGAATGTTTCGATTAGGGATCCTCGATGCTGCACTGATGGTAGTATTCCAGATGTTGACAGCATTGTCAAGATTGGTAAAGTCCTGGGGCAGGAATTGGAGGGTGTCTCTGAGGAATTGTTCCTTATCAAATGCTTTGAAGCATCTGGTAGGGCTGTTGGTTTTCAGAGATTTTTTTTGTTTGTTGGAGTTTGAAGAGTATGGCATGTTGGTCTGACCAAGGTATGGGGGTGGTAGTTGGTGATGTTATGTGTCCTTGCACTAGTATACTTGCTGGGGAAATATGAGGTGTGGGGTGGAGCCAGAGTGATGAGAAGGATCTATGAGAATTTGCTTTAACGGAATGGAATCCAACGCTTTGTGAAAGGCTGCTTCCTGCTTATTAGTTGCGGATGTAAGGTTCAGGTCTCCAAGTACTATAAGTGGCTTGTGCGGAGAGTTTACTGAGTATATGGATTCAAGAATGTTGGATGTGTCTATTGAGGGGGTATTTGGGGCTCTGTATATTAGGCAGATGGATAAGTATTTATTTTATATGCTGATAATGTCACAGCAGTCAGAGCTTATGGATCTGGATGTCTTGAGCTTGAAGTCTGTTCGGGCCAGGATAAGTACTCCACCTCCTTTTTTGTGAGTACGGGGGCAGTTGAAAACCGTGAATGTGGGGGCCATAACTTGGCTCAGGGTGACTTGGTCGGAATTTTTTAGCCATGATTCAGTAATGCAGAGGATATCAATGTAGTTGTCTTGTATGTGGTCAATTATTGTCTTGTTACTTATAGATCTTGCATTTATTAGGCCTATCATTAAGGAGTGGGAGAGGGGGGTGGACTTGGGTAGATGTGAGTTAAGTGTGCAGAAGGTTTTATTTGAAAAAGTCTGGTGGACCTCCTGATATGCTTATGGGAAGTCAGGTAGGGTGGAGAGTAAGTTGTTAGGTAATTGGGTTGTGCTTGTAAGGCTGTTGTGAGAGTGGTGTAGTAGCAGATAGCGCTGGTAAGGTACGAGAATAGTATCAGGGTAAAGAAAGTAGCATATAGTTTATGGAGGTTCATCCAATTGAGCTTGAGGTTGTGAGGCTTTTGTTTGAACAGGACATGTTTTTGCATAGATTTTATTACTTTCGCCATGAGAAATGATACTACTCACTGTTTGTGTGCTTCAATAACGGTCTGTGGAAGAGATTTATTTTGTGGTGAAGGAGAAGCAGGAGGGTTACCGCACCCCTGAGCACGCCACAGGTGGAGGGGGGAGGGGGGAAGTCTCCAAGAGCACTAAGAATGTAAAGTAAGATAAACTAAAATATAAACTAAAATATAGGAAAATAAACAGAAAATTAGCACAAGCAACCCCAAGAACCTGTACTAACTAAGTCTTTCCAGTAAGCCAGATCCCTGGCTTGCTGCACCCCTTCCAGCTGCTAAAAGACTGAGCACAAAAACTGGAGCTGGTGAGAGGTGCCAGGTCTACTTATACCCCAGGGTCATCAAAAGGATGACGTGCTCAGTCCACATGCTGCTGGAAGGGGGGCACAACTCAGTGGAGAGGGACGGGACTGGACTGGAGAGACGCTAAGGAAAGCCCTGTATATTAGTGACAGAAGGAAATGCAAAGTTGGCATTCTGAGACTCAAGGATGAAGGGGAGGAATATGCACAGACTAATAAGGATAAAGAGGGATTGCTTAACAAATATTTCATGTCTATGTTCACAGATAAAAGGCCGCGGATAGGACCTCAGAAATCAAACACAAATAGGAATGAAAGTGAGGTAGAACATAAACTATTTTCAGAAGACTGTTCATGAGAAGCTAGTAAATTTAAAAGTACACAAAGCAGTCTGACTGGACGGGATTCATCTGAGGGTATTGAAAGAACTTAGGAAAGTACTGGCAGTTCCGCTTGCTGACTTTTTCAATGCTAATCTATAGTCGGGAGTGATCCCAGAGAACTGGAGAGGGTAAATGTGGTTCCTCTCCACAAAAGTAACTACATTTTGGTTAGTCTGTCATCTGTGGCGAGTAAATTAATGGAAATGCTGCTAAAACAGAGAATGGTGTGGTTTTTGCAATCCAAGGATTACAATTAACATAGCAACATAGTAAATAACAATAGATAAAGACCAACATGGTCCATCTAGAATGCCCAGTAAGGTGGCTAGAATTGTAGCAGGTTAGTCCCCTTCTATGCCTTTCCTTAAGGTTGTACCTGCTGCTCTAGGCAGGTTAGCCCTTTCTATTTATGAAGTTATTTGTTTGCTTTGATTCCATCCTCTTGCTATTTAGTGATCTTCTGTGTCTGTTCCATGCTTTTTTGAATTCCGTCACTGTTTTTGCTCCCCCCACCTCCTTCAGTAGGACATTCCAGGCATCCATCACCCTTTATGTGAAAGAGTATTTCCTGAAATTGCTTTTAAGTTTACCTCCTTGCAGTTTCATTTCATGTCCTCTAGTTCTACAGCTACCCCGTCTTTGAAACATGTTTCTTTGTTTATCAAACCCTTTAAGTATTTAAAGGTCTGTATCCTAGCCCCCTATCTCTCCTCTCCTCTAGGGTATACAGGCCCAATTTTGAACTTGGCGGTACTATGCGCGGCGCATAACCTGCCCCCTTTTTGTTTAACCTGGATTTTCAATGCCAGGGTCTTATGCGGCCCCAGCATTGAAAATCTGGGTCTTGCCACACAACCCAGAAGCCGCAGGAGCTAACCGGGTAGCACCAATTTTCGATGCTACCTGCTTAGCCCCTGCGCCTTAAATATAGGCGAGGGTTTTCCACATAGAAACATAGAAACATGATGACAGAAAAAGACCACATGGCCTGTCTAGTCTGTCCTTCCATAACAACAACTACAACAGTCCACTTTAGAGATCCTCTGTGTTGGTCCCATGCTTTTTTGAATTCAGTTACTGTCCTCATCTCTACCACCTCCACGGGGAGACTATTCCACGGATCCACTACTCTTTCCGTAAAGAAACATTTCCGCATATCACTCCTGAATCTATTTCCCCTCACCCTCATCCCATGTCCCCTCGTAGCAGAACTTGCTTTCAATTGAAAGAGGCTCTCTCTCTGAACATTTATGCCACGGAGGTATTTAAACATCTCAATCATATCACCTCTATCCCGCCTTTCCTCTAAGGTGTACATATTAAGATCCTTAAGTCTGTCCTCATATGCTTTATAATGAAGCCCACTAATCATTTTAGTAGCCACCCTCTGCACCGACTCCATCATGTTCACATCCTTTTGAAGGTGCGGTCTCCAGAATTGCACACCATACTCCAAATGAGGTCGCACCAAAGACTTATACAGAGGCATTATCACCTCCTTTTTTCTGCTAGCCATTCCTCTCCGTATGCACCCAAGCATCCTTCTAGCTTTTGCTGTCGCCTTTTCTACCTGTTTAGCTACTTTAAGATCATCAGACACAACCACGCCTAGGTCCCGCTCTTCTTTAGTGGACAAAAGTACTTCACCTCCTATACTGTATTGCTCCCTTGGATTGCTGCAGCCCAAATGCATGACCTTACATTTTTTAACATTAAATCCCAGCTGCCAAATTCTAGACCATTCTTCAAGCTTAGCTAGATCCCTCCTCATGTTATCTACACCTTCCTGGGTGTCTACTCTATTGCAGATTTTGGTATCATCTGCAAATAGGCAAACCTTACCCGACAGCCCTTCCGCTATATCACTAACAAAGATGTTAAAAAGAATCGGACCAAGGACAGATCCCTGGGGCACACCACTGGTAACATCCTTCTCCTCAGAGTGAGCTCCATTTACTTGTACTCTCTGTCGCCTCCCACCCAACCAATTTCTAACCCAAGCAGTAACTTTAGGGTCCATCCCTAGGGTGCTCAGTTTGTTTATAAGTCGCCTGTGAGGAACAGTGTCAAAGGCTTTACTGAAATCTAAATACACCACATCAAGAGCTCCCCTCTCCTTGCATGCACTGCCTGTCCTCCATTCCTCCACTATTCATAGTTTCTAAAACCTACTGCCACTTTAATTTATTCAGCTGTCTGTGCAGCAAACTCTCTAACCTTTCTTTTGCAAGCTGTGCAGAAACCGGCTCTCCTGCCACCTAGATAAGGTCTTAGATAGTGCTGGGGAGAGGTCTGCTGTCTTGGTACATGTCAGTACCAATTACATAGGAAAATGTGGTAGGGAGGTTCTGGAGGTTAAATTTAGGCTTTTAGGTGGGAAGATGAAATCCAGAACTTCCAGGGTAGCGTTCTCCGAAATGCTTCCCGTTCCACGCCCAGGACCCAAAAGGCAGGCAGAGCTCCGAAGTCTCAATGCGTGGTGGATGAGACGATCGTGCAAGGATGAGGGTTTGGGATTTGTTAGGAACTGGGGAAAGGAGGGGCTCTTCCGAAGGGTTGGGCTTCACCTTAACCGGGATGGAACCAGGCTGCTGGCATTAACCTTTAAAAAGGAGATAGAGCAGCTTTTAAACTAGATAATAGGGGAAAGCCTACAGTCACCCAAGAGCGCATGGTTTGGAAGAATGTATCCTTGAAGGATACTACCAAAAGCAGAGAGGTTCCAAAAAAAGAGTAAAGTAGCCCAAATGCCCTTGAGTATGGAGCAGACAAAGCTTAAAGATTCCAAATTACCCATGCCTACCAATTGCCAGATTAATATGAATAAAATACATTCTCTAAAATGCTTGTATGCAAATGCTAGAAATCTAAAAAATAAAATGGGAGAGTTGGAATATATAGCACTAAATGAGAGGTTAGATATGATTGGAATCTCAGAGACATGGTGGAAGGAGGACAACCAGTGGGACACTGTGATACCTGGGTACAAACTATATTGTAATGATAGAGCTGGTCAAATTGGTGGAGTGGTTGCACTCTATGTTAGAGAGGGCATTGAGTCAGAAAGGATTAAAGTTTTGCAGGAAACAAAATTTGCTGTAGAATCTCTATGGCTTGAAATTCCATGTAAAAAGGGGAAGGCGATGGCAGTGGGGGTGTACTATTGACCGCCTGGCCAGAGTGAACAAAGGGATGATGAAATGCTCAAAGAAATCAAGGAAGCTAACAAAAGTTACAGCACAGTAATAATAATGGGTGATTTCAATTACCCCGGTATCGACTGGGTCAGTGTCACGGCAGGACATGCTAGGGAGATAAAGTTCCTAGATGTCATAAATGACTGCTTCTTGGAGCAGCTGGTTAATGAACCGACCAGAGGGGAAGCCATATTGGACCTAGTCCTTAGTGGAACACCAGATCTTGTGCAAGAGATCTTGTGGAGGAGGGATGGTAAGGAAATCCACAGTACTACCTTTTAACTTTTGAAAGGGAGAGACTATAATAAAATGAGGAAAATAGTTAAGAAAAAAATAAAAGGAGCAGTTGCAAAGGTTAAAGACTTACCTTGAATATTGTGTGCAATTCTGGTCGCCGTATCTTAAAAAGGATATAGCGTTATTAGAAAAGGTTCAGAGAAGAGCCACCAAAATGGTAAAGGGGATGGAAGGATACTCCTATGAAGAAAGGCTAAAAAGGTTAGGGCTCTTTAACCTGGAAAAGAGACGGCTGAGGGGAGATATGATAGAAGTCTATAAATTAATGAACGGAGTGGAACGGGTAAACGTAGATCGATTGTTTATGTTATCAGAATATAGAAAGACTAGGGGACATGCAATGAAGCTACAGGGTAAACTATTTAAGACTAATAAAAGAAAATATTTTTTCACTCAACGTGTAATCAAACAGAGATTGGCCACTGTTGGAAACAGGATACTGGGCTTGATGGACCTTGGTCTGACCCAGTATGGCATATCTTATGTTCTTATGTAAAGGAGATTTACCTGCCGGCGTTCAGTCAAGCAGAGACTGATCTCCAGTGCTTGTCCTCGCCAGGTAGTTGGAGGGGAGCCTGTGCCGTCCTTCCCGCCTAGCTGCCGAAGCCCTTAAGGCGGCTGAGCACGCGAGCAGAAGGACGAGGAGTCAACACGATTCTGAAGGCACTGTGGGGAGAAGGCCTTCCGGTTACGGGAGCTGATACAGCAAAAGTAAGTTTCCCAGTGAACAGCGGCGTTTCGCGGAGGCAGCGGGTAGCCACACGAACTCCAACCACGTGTCCCACAGGGGTCTTCCATCTGTTTGCAGCGCCAGGAAGTGTAGAAGGTGACGCACTTTTTCGTGCACTTTTGAGACTGCGTGGGTCCGGCTCGGCAGACACAGTGGGCCCTCGGTAGGAGTCCCAAGGGATAATTAAGGCTCCAGAAGGGCAGAAAAGAGGAGGGAGACTCTTAAGAAGAAGAGAGGAAAAAAAATCCCTCTTCAGACAAGGATTTCCAAATTTTTCTCCTGGTTGAACTCTGCAAGGTTTTTTACTGCCCCCGCTGCAGACTTGCCGGCTAGGCCACAGTGCGTGCTCTGTGGGACTCGCAGAGGGGCGGTTTCAGAGGGAAGCATGTGCAGAGGCTGTGCCGTGGAAGCAGCCTCTTTCGAAATGGAGATCCAGGCGGGGACAGTACCGGATCCTCCACCCTCCACTTCACAGGTCTCGGAAGGTCCTGCGGAGGGGTCCCGGCCGGAGTCTCCCACCTTGTCTCTGGTTCAGTCTGCCCTGGCTCAGCCTCAGCCCTGCTCCTCTACTACTCTGCCTGGAATGGAAGGTGAGTTGGGGGGTGAATTTTCCCCTGAATTCGTATTGCTCCTGCATAAGGCTTTTTGCCTGCGAAAGCAGGGTCTACAGGGACAAGGGTCAGCGCAGGGAAGTACTAAGACTCGGCTGCCCAAAGCTAAGGAGAAGGAGGGAGCTGGGCCCCCCCTCGAAGGAGGCACTGCTCACAAGAGGAGGTTCTCCGCTATCCATGGTCAGAACCCTTGGAAGGGGATCTATCGGACAGGGAGGGGGAGGATGAAGAGGAACTCGAAGAAGGCGAGATCCCTGAGGAACAAGCCAAGATTGTTCGAGTCTTCCGCCAGGAGGAATTGCCGGCTCTCATCGGGGAGGCACTGAAGGTACTGAACATGTTGGCAGGAGTCCCAGCAGAAGAATAGGCGCTAGAGGACCCATTGATTCAAGCGGTTAGGAAATCGCAAAGGGTTTTCCCGGTGCATTGAGTGGTGTGGCAGATGATCCAGGAGGAGTGGGATCAGCCGGAATCTGCTTTGCGTGGAGTACGTTCGATGTCAAGACTGTATCCTTTACCGGAGGGAGAAAAGGAGCTGTTTCGCTCGCCTAGAGTGGACGCTGCAGTGTCGGCAGTCACTAAAAAGACCACGATTCCAGTGGAAGGCAGCTCCGTCCTTAAGGATTCCCAGGATAGAAAGCTGGACACCCTGTTGTAGCAGGCATTCGATGTTAGTGCCTTAGCACTACAGGCATGGGTGCCCGAGCTTGCCTGCGTTGGTCCCAACAGATTCAGCTGGCAGGGATCCTCCTAGTGAAGGCTCTCAAGAGGCCTCAAGAATTGAGTCGGGCGCAGCGTACTTAGCTGACGGTCAATATGATCTCATAAGAAGTCTAGCAAATTACATGGCTTCGGTGGTGGTGGCCCGACGTTACCTCTGGCTCTGCAATTGGTCGGCAGACAGTTCTTCGAAGTCCTGACTCAGCAGGCTCCCATTTAAGGGTAAGCTGCTCTTTGGGGAGGACCTGGATAAGCTGGTAAAGGAGCTGGGGGAGTCTAAAGGAGGTAGGCTCCCTGAAGACAGGCCTAAGCAGAATCGGGGCCCATTCCTGGTCAGACTCAACCTCGTGAGGTTCAAAGGTTTCAGACGAACCGGTCTTCGTTCTTTCAGAGAAGGCGTTTTCCCTCTAGGGGACAGGGCTTCAGGGGGTTTTGAGGGGCAGGAAGAGGTTTTGGAGCCTCTTCCTCCGTCTCAAGCGCTAGGAAGCCCCAATGAAGCCACGGGGGCCCGGGGAGGAGACCTGCCGGTGGGAGGCCATCTTCGGTGGTTCCTCTCTGCCTGGGCCCGGGTCACGACAGACCAGTGGGTCTTGGAGGTAATTTGAGAGGGTTATGCTCTCGAATTCGCAAGATCTGTCTTTCCTTCCTTCCCCATGCAGGTTGTCTGCCAAGCTGGCTGCAGTGGAAGCGACGCTCAGAAGGCTGAGGGAGCAGGAGGCGGTGTTTCCCGTTCCCTCAGGCTAGCGTGGAAGCAGTCGATACTCCATCTATTTTGTGGTACCCAAAAAGGAGGGCTCATTCCGTCCGATTCTCGACCTGAAGGGGGTCAACCGGTGATTCCGGGTCCCTCATTTTTGAATGGAAACTCTGAGGTCAGTGCTGGTAGCGGTAAGGCAAGGGGAGTTTTTGATTTCCCTCGACCTCACAGAGGCATACTTGCACATTCCCATCTGCGAGTCCCATGAACAGTTCCTGCAGTTCACGGTTCCACAGGGACATTTCCAGTTTCAGGCGATGCCGTTTGGCTTGGTGCCGGCGCCGCACACCTTCACAAAGGTTATGGTGGTAGTAGCAGTGGCTGTCCGCAACGAAGGGATCCTAGTCCATCTGTATCTCGATGAATGGCTGATTCGGGTGAAGTCCGAATGAGAGAGTCGAGAGGCCACGCCAGAGTGGTCGACTTACTAGGGAATCTGGGATGGGTTATCAATGTAACAGAGAGCAAGTTAGTTCCCTCCCTGGAGGTCAAGTATCTAGGGGCAAGGTTCGACACAAGCAGAGGCAGAGTGTTCTTGCCAGAGCGGAGGGCAGGGATGCTCCGGGACCTGTTGTGCCAGTTCCTGGGCATGAAGGCACCGTCAGTGTGGCACTATCTCCAGGTGCTGGGGACCATGGCGGCGACCATAGAGCTAGTTCCGTGGGCTAGGGCTCACATGCGGCCTCTTCAGCGGTCCCTGCTTCGACGTTGGTCCCACCAACGGCAGCCCATGTCAGTGACTCTTCCCTGCCCGGAGGCGGTCAAGGAGTCCTTAGAGTGGTGGCTCCATCCAGGCCCTCTGGAGCATGGCATGCCCCTCGAGCCGCCGGATTGGTTACAACTGACGACGGATGCCATTCTCGCCGGCTGGAGGGCCCACTGTGAAGGACGGATTGCTCAAGGGCTTTGGAATGTGCAGGAGGCACAGTGGTCTATCAACAGGCTAGAGCTGAGGGAGGTTGCCCTTGCCCTCCGAGTGTTCAAAAACTGGATGGGTTGGAGGGCGGTTCGGGTGCTTTCTGACACGTCAGCCCCTCCTTGGAGGAGGAAGTGGAAGCGCTGATGTTATGGCCCGAAGCCCATCTAGTGGCCCTGTCGGTGCAACACGTGGCAGGAGTAGAAAACATAACGGCAGATTACTTGAGTCGTCACAGGGTGGATCACAAAGAGTGGCAGCTCCCTCAGGAGGTGTACCAGAGGATTGTGTACAGATGGGGGCCTCCCATCATGGATCTGATGGCGACTTGGGAGTCGGCCAAGGCAAGCCGGTTCTTCAGCCGGAGAAAGGAGAGGATGTCGGAAGGCTTGGATGCCCTAGTTCAAAGGTGGCCGACCGGTGGTCTCTTGTATGTGTTTCCTCTGTGGGCACTCATAGGCAGGATCATCCAACGGGTAGAGGCACACCCAGGTCTGGTGGTCCTGATTGCCCTGGACTGGCCATGCCGTCCGTGGTATGCCAACCTCATGCGCCTTCTGGTTGATCGGCCGTGGCGCCTGCCAGTGAAGGACGATCTCCTGGTCCAGGGTCCAGTGCGCATGCCGCAGGTGGATCGGTTCTCGCTTATGGCCTGGCTATTGAGAGGGCTTGGCTCCAAAAGCGAGGTTACTCGGGATCAGTGATTTCCACCCTGCTAAATTCCCGCAAGCGCTCGACCTGCCTTTCCTATGTAAGGGTCTGGCCTATATTTGAAGGCTGGTGTATAGAGAATCGGAAGAAGGCTCTTACGGTGTCGGTCCCAGAGGTTCTAGATTTCTTGCAGGCAGGATTGGAGAAAGGCCTGGCGGCCAGCTCATTGAGAGTTCAGTTGGCGGCTATTTCATGTTACAGGGGCAAGATCCAGGGCAAGTCCTTAGCCGAGCATGCGGACGTTGGGTGGTTTATTAAGGCGGTATGGAGGCTTCAGCCTCAGCAGAGATCGCTGGTTCCACCTTGGGACCTCAACCTAGTGTTAGATTCCCTGACCGCCGAGCCCTTTGAGCTGATGCAGCAGGCGTTTCTCAAAGACCTTACTCTTAAGACAGTGTTTCTGGTGGCCATCTGTTCAGCCAGGCGTATCTTGGAGTTGCAGGCCTTGTCCTGCCATCCCCCATTTCTCGCTTTTTCCAAAGAGAGGGTGGTTCTCCGGACGGTTCCATCTTTCTTGCCCAAGGTAATCTCGACTTTCCATTTGAATCAGTCAGTTTCCCTTCCTTCGTTTCCTGGGCCTCAGAGGGGGGACGACGTATGCCTGCATCATTTAGATGTACGCAGAGCCCTGAAGCATTACCTGGATTGCACGCAGCCTTTTCATAAGTCGGAGCGATTGTTTGTTCTGTTCGGCGGACTGTGTAAAGGTGAGGCGGCAGCTAAGGCTTCGATTTCCAGATGGATCAGAGAGGCCATTGCTGTGGCTTATATGTTGAAGGGAAGACAGGCTCCGGTTAGACTCTGGGCTCATTCTACTCGAATTCAGGCGGCCTCGTGGGCGAAATTTAGTTTGGTTCCGCTGCTGGACATCTGCAGAGTGGCGGCCTGGTCATCCCTGCATACCTTTGCTAAGCATTATCGGTTGGACATCCAAGCTGCGGAGGAAGCGAGGTTTGGTGGAGCAGTTCTTCGGTCCGGCCTTGCTGGGCCCGCCCAAGTTTGAACTGCTCTGGTACATCCCAGTGGAGAGGGACTAGACTGGAGAGATACTAAGGAAGGAATAATTAGACCTTATCTGCTGATTAGTGTTCCTGAAGGAACTCCAGTCCAGTCCCTGATCCCGCCCGGGTGTGTCTTTTTACAGGCATTGCCGGCCTGAAGTGCTAAGCGAAGATAAGGGTCAGAGGAATCTCCGCCGAGGTCCTCGATGGTGGGGCGAGTTGGACGGTTCAGGTGCCTCGACAACAAGTTGTCGGTTCAGGTAAGCCCCTCCTTCTCCGGGGACGGTGGGAAATTCTCTCGGGGGTAGGAAGCACCTTTGGTTGAGAGTTTAATTATAGTTCAGTATTATATTTATTTACTTGTCTCTCCGTTAAGTCTGCTTTGCCAATAGGTTACTGGAGCTGGTGGGAGGTGCCAGGTCTACTTATACCCCAGGGTCATCAAAAGGATGACATGCTCAGTCCACATGCTGCTGGAAGGGGGGCACAACCCAGTGGAGAGGGACTGGACTGGAGTTCCTTCAGGAACACTAATTAGCAGGTAAGGTCTAATTATTCCTTTTTTGAGGGGGCACACGGTGGTATGGAATACTGGCACCTTTTTCATTTTCTGCTAAAATTGATCCATAATCTTCATGTATTAATGAAAGAGCCTTGCATATATGAGTACCGGCACCCTTTTTCCTAGGAAAAATACACTGCTAATATACCTAAAATAAATTCTTATTTATTTATTTATTTAGCTGTATTTATATCCCGCTTTTCACCGGGTCTTAACCCATGTTTTTCTGTTTCGGCTATATTTTCCTCCATTTGTTGCTTTACTTTCCAGACTACTTTACTGGCTTCCGTTAGCCTATCCAGATATTGTTGTTTGTCTTCCCCTTTTTGTGACCTTTTATAGTTCCTTACCTTTTGAGCTGCTTCCTTACCTTTTGAGCTGCTTCTTTTGAAAACCATAGTGGTCTTTTTTTTTTCTCTTACTTTTATTTACGTTCTTAACAAAAAAGTTAATTGCCGATAAAATATTTCATTCCAGTTTTTCCCACTTTTGTTCTACTTTCTCCAGGTGTTTCTGTTTTTCTAACAACTCCTTTAAGTTTTCCTCCTATCTCTGGACAGCTAGTTGTCCTAAAGTCTAGGACTCTCACTTTAGAATAAAACATCTCTACCTGTGTCCTAATATTGAAGCTCACCATCCTGTCATCAATACGTGCAAGATGAACATCCACTACAACATCAGAAACATGCTCCTCATTTATAAGCACTAAGTCCAATATCGCCTTCTTTCACATAAGTTCCGTTACACTTGATGGGACAGGTCTCCCTGTAGAGAATCCAGGATCTCGTAGTTTCTAGATGGCAGTGCAGCAAGGATATCCCAATCAACTTCTGGCAAATTGAAATCTTCTTCCAATAGTACTGTATTTTCCTTTTCATAGCAATATTGTGAATGTCTTCAGTTAAAGCTCTATTTATTTTTTCTGTCTGTGAGGGATGTCTGCATATCACACAAATGGAAATATGTTTTCCTTTCCCTCTTTTCAGACAATGCCCCCCTTTTTGCCACATTTTCTTTGTCTCTGACTGCAGTTCTTGGTACATAAGGATCTTCTCCCTCTCCACACAATTCACAGAATAATTGCTTGGAACCAACACTTCTAGTAATACCATTCTGGTGTTTTTCTCTTTCACCACTATGTCTGGCTTTCTTACATTTAACTTTTTAACAGTTGGAATGGGAGTGCCTTAGGTAATCATAATCTCTTCATTCTCCATAATTCTCTTAGAGTTGTAAACTCAGTGCTTTTCCAGTACAGCGATGTTGTAGTGTTTTCAATTGATGAGATGTGCCTCCTTGTTGTGTCTTTTTGTACAGAAATTTTCTTCCATCAGAACTTTGCAGCCAGCTATGAGATGCGTAGCTGGTTCCAGCTGGTTCTTACAGAATCTCTATATATCTGCTTTACCAGTTTTTTCTATGCATGCTGTGAACCATCTTATCCGTAATACACTATCTTGGGCTATGATATCAATCCCTTATCCTTGGGTATCAGTTCACCTCTCCTTAACCATTTGTGTGTCCTCATTTGATTTGTATATGATTCCTTGAGTAATGCTGTATTTATGCATTTGCCACTTGTTTTTCCTTGTCTTTTGATCTAATTTTTTAAAGTGTTATTTCTTGTTTTACAAATTCTCTTTTTTTATATACAATATTTATCACACCAGTAAACACCCTGGGGTATCATGGTTACACTTACACGAACTCCCCGGGAATACAATTTGATAAACAGTTCAATGGGTTTCTGTTTTATAGATTTCTACCCCTTCGCACCTCTTCTCATCTCCGCCTATCCAAGCTCCAGCAGTGTCGGTCTCAGCCTGTAGACATCCATAGTGGGTGGACAAGGGGTTATATATGTACATATACATAAAATGTTGGGCTCTAAAAATTCACCTTCAAACTTATCACAACTGTCACTCTTAGCCAGATTCTATATAGTCCCCTCCCTCGATATTTTCATTGTCAAGATTGACTGATTGCCTGTGGCTTTCCTTACGTCCTTTCCCTTTAAGGTTACCCAGAACGTTTTCCACCATTTAAGAACATAAGATATGCCATACTGGATCAGACCAAGGTCCATCAAGCCCAGCATCTTGTTTCCAACAGTGGCCAATCTAGATCACAAGTACCTAGCAGTTTCCCCAGAAGACACAGGTTTCACAATGCTTGTATTGGGGCAAGCAGTGGATATTCTGGGTCCACTTTAATAATGGTTTATGGACCTTTCCTCCAGGAACGTGTCCAAACCTTTTTTAAACCCAGCTACACTAACAGCTTTTACTACATCCTCCGGTAGCAAATTCCAGAGTTTGATTACACGTTGAGTGAAAAATATTTTCTCTTATTAGTCTTAAATAGGTTACCCTGTAGCTTCATTGCATGCCCCCTAATCTTTCTATATTTTTGTGCCCTCTATCCTCTCTCCCTTCTCTTCCCCCCCCCAGCTCCCTCTCCCCCTTCAACTACCTGGGTTTCTGTGGTGAATCTCAGTCCAGAGCCGTCTATATTGCAACCACCTGGGGGGACTGTATGATTGGCAGTGACATATAATTCCTCTTGGGCTATGGTATGCATTGTTTTGACCCATTGCCTAAAGGAGGGGGGTTGATCCCCCACGCATTGCTATAGTATTAGGTTTTTGCCACATCCTATTCCCATCAGTATAAATAAAAAGTAACCGCTTATTCCGTATCTTGGCAGCAGCCCAAAAAGATAGTTCCTTGATACCCGATCGAACGCCTTCTCAGCATCGAGGCTACTACTGCCACTGGTTCTACTTTAGACATGTTTTTCCAGAACATTGTTAATGCTCTGAGTAAGTGCCCCACCGCTCTTCTGCCTTTAACAAACCCAACTTGGTGGATAAGCCCACTCAGGGGCGGCCCAAGGGGGGTGCGGGGCCATGTGCGGAGACTCGGTGCGGGGCCTCATTTGCATAAGGGGCCTCATTTGCATAAATATTTGCATAATGTTACCATACACTAACTTTTAGTAAACATGCCTCTTAATGAGTGTATGGATAAAGAAAGACTAAAAGACTTCTACATTACTATAATCCAGTGCCAACCGCCAGACACATTAGGAACTACTACAAACACTGCCCATTTAGAACCCATAGCAAACCCGCCGTATCCTAACAGCACTACCAGGACTCATAAAGCACCATACCCTAACTATCAAAAGGAAACGCTGCAAATATTAAACCAATACATTTCAGAGAACAACAATACATGACCTACTGGGGAAAGAGAACAAGTGGCAATGTCAAATAGGAATTACATAAACAGAATACCTCAGCTCAGTTACACATGCAGAACATAGACCATCACCAAACAAGGAATCACAATTTAGAAACAGGAAGACAATAATTAAACTGGGAATCCCAAAAGCCAAACTTGGAATGTACAACACTGTAGAAATAAAACTATACATTAATTTGCTCTTGTACTAAACAAAGCGCAGACGTTAATGATGCACATTTCCCAGAGCTGACATATTCCAATTAATAAATTCAAAATAAAGAGATATTTTTCTACCTTTTGTGCATTTTTTTTCAGCTGCAATTGCTCCAGTCACTTTCTTCTGGTTTCTTTGTGTCTTCCGCTAACTCTCCATCGTCTGCTGTCCATTTGTCTTTTCTTCTCTCTTCTAGTTTTTTTCCATTCTCTCTCTACATCTGCTTTAACATACTAATCTTTCTCCTTTTGCTCTTTCCTCATTCCTATTTCATCTACTCAAATTTTACCCCTCCATTCTCAATCCCCACTTACTCTCCCAATATCCGGCCAATTGTAGATTTGTCTTCCCTCCCACACAAAATATTTTTTCCCTCTCCATTTCACTCTCCCAGCTCCATCCCATTCTAATCCTCCCCCAACATCAGCTCCATTCTAGTTCCAGTTCCACCCAGCATCCGCTCCCTTCTAGTCCCCGCATCAGCCCATTTCCAGTCCTAGCCCCCCATAAGCCCATTTCCAGTCCTATCCTAGACCCACCATCAGCCTATTTCCAGTCCTAGCTCCCCCATCTATTTCCAGTCCCATCCGAGTCCCTCCATCAGCTCATTTCCAATCCCAGCCCCCCATGAGCCCATCAGCCCATGTCAAATCCTAGCTCCCCTCCACTCAGCCCATTTCCAATCCAAGCCCCCCATGAGCCTACTTCCAGTTCTAGCCACTTCATGAGTCCATTTCAATCCAAACCCCCACCACAGCCCATTTCCAATCTTAGCACCCCCCCAACAGCCAATTTCCAGTCCTATTCTAGCCCCTACATCAGCCCATTTCCTGTCCTAGCCCCCCCACTTACCCATTTCTAGTCCTAGCTCCCTCCCTCTCACAACCCATTTCCATTCCAAGCCCCCGTCCCCATCAGCTATTTGCAGTTCAAGCCCTCCTTCCACTCAGCCCATTTCCAGTCCTAGCAACCCCCCAGCCCATTTCCTGTCCTAGCCCCCCCACTCACCCAATTCTAGTCCTAGCTCCCTCCCCCTCACAACCCATTTCCATTCCAAGCCCCCGTCCCCATCAGCTATTTGCAGTTCAAGCCCTCCTTCCACTCAGCCCATTTCCAGTCCTCGCAACCCCCCCAGCCCATTAACTGTCTTATCCCCCCCAGCCCATTTCCAGTCCTAACACCCCATCAGCCCATTTCCAGTACTAGCCCCCCATAGCCCATTACTAGTCCTAACCCCCCATCAGCCCATTACGTCCTAACCCCCCATCACCCTATTTCCAGGCCTAGCGCCCCCATCAGCCTATTTCCAGTCTTAGCCCCCCATAGCCCATTACCAGTCCTAATCTCCCATCAGCCCATTACCAGTCCTAACCCCTCCCATAGCCCATTACCAGTCCTAACCCCCATCAGCCCATTTCCAGTCTTAGCCCCCCATAGCCCATTACCAGTCCTAATCCCCCATCAGCCCATTACCAGTCCTAACCCCTCCCATAGCCCATTACCAGTCCTAACCCCCATCAGCCCATTTCCAGTCTTATCTCCCCCCCATAACCCATTACCAGTCCTAAACCTCCCCATCAGCCCACTTCCAGTCTTAGCATCCCCCCATGGCCCATTATTAGTCCGAACCCTCCCCCCTCCGCCCACTTCCAGTCTTAGCCCCCCCCATAACCCATTACCAGTCCTAAACCTCCCCATCAGCCCATTACGTCCTAACCCCCCCATCACCCTATTTCCAGTCCTAGCCCCCCCATCAGCCTATTTCCAGTCTTAGCCCCCCATAGCCCATTACCAGTCCTAATCCCCCATCAGCCCATTACCAGTCCTAACCCCTCCCATAGCCCATTACCAGTCCTAACCCCCATCAGCCCATTTCCAGTCTTAGCCCCCCCGTAACCCATTACCAGTCCTAAACCTCCCCATCAGCCCACTTCCAGTCTTAGCAACCCCCCATGTCCCATTACTAGTACTAACCCTCCCCATCAGCCCACTTCCAGTCTTAGCCCCCCCCCATAACCCATTACCAGTCCTAAACCTCCCCATCAGCCCATTTCCAGTCTTAGCCCCCCATAGCCAATTACCAGTCCTAACCCTCCCCCATCAGCCCATTTCCAGTCTTAGCCCCCGTATATCCCATTACCATTCCTACACCTCCCCTAAAGCCAATTTCCTTTATTTGCCCCCCCATAGCCAATTACCAGTCCTAACCCCCCCATCAGCCCACTTCCAGTCTTAGCACCCCCCATGTCCCATTACTAGTCCTAAACCTCCCCCATCAGCCCACTTCCAGTCTTAGCCCCCCCCCATAACCCATTACCAGTCCTAACCTCCCCATCAGCCAATTTCCAGTCTTAGCCCCCCATAGCCCATTACCAGTCCTAACCCCCCCATCAGCCCACTTCCAGTCTTAGCACCCCCCCATGGCCCATTACTAGTCCTAACCCTCCCCTATCAGCCCACTTCCAGTCTTAGCACCCCCCCATAGCCCATTACCAGTCCTAAACCCCCTTCCCCTCTATCATCCCAAATTAAAAAATATAAAAACCCCATCTGCTTCTGCTGCGGCAGCATCGAGTGCCGCCGCGGGGCCCCCCCTGCCTGGCAGAGCCTCCCTGCATCGTAGGCTAGCGTTCAATCCCACAGAGCCGCGAGAAAGGAAACTCTCGTGGCTCTGAAAGAAGCCTGCGTTCGGGGATTGAACGCTAGCCTACGATGCAGGGAGGCTCTGCCGGGCAGGGGGAGCCCCGCGGCGGCACTCTTGATGCTGCCGCGGCAGAAGCAGCTGTTTTTTTTTTTTTTTTAAATTTGGCATGATGAAGAATGTTTTTTGCACGGGGCCCCCTGAAACGCGGGGCCCTGTGCAAAAAACATTCTTGCTCAATGGACGGGCCGGCCCTGAGCCCACTATACTCAGCCGCCTGGCTAACACCGTTGGCAAGATCTTTAGGTCTTGGTTCAGTAAAGATATTGGCTGATAGGACCTTGCCTTTTCCATATCATTCCCCGGTTTTTGGAGAAGTACTACCACCTCTCTATTCGCATACTCTCCCATCTTTCCCTTTGCCACTGCTGCGTCTCCCATTGCGAACAATGGGGTGGGAGGGGGGGGGGTGCTGTCACTAAATCTCTCAGTATTTTATAGAATTCTTTTCCCAAACCATCAGGTCCTGGGATCTTTGTTGGTGTCAATTTCCTGATTACCACATAGTGTAGCCAATTATTCACCCTCTCAGTACAGCTTTGGTGGCTTTCCAGTATGTTATAGATTCTACATCAGAGGTTCCCAACTCCAGTCCTGGAGGGCCAAACACCATTCAGGTTTTCAGGCCGCCCTAATAAATATGCATGAGATGCATTTGCATGCACTGCCCCCATTGTATTCAAATGTATTCATGCATATTCATTAGGGACAGCCTGAAAACCTGAATGGTGTTTAGCCCTCCACGACTGATGTTGGGAACCTCTGCTCTATCTCCTCCACTGGATTTTCTGCTGTGCATTCTCCCCAGACCTTCCTGAGAAATCTCTGAAAGGCTACATCTCATGTCCAGACCAGGTTCAGTCTCTAGATCCTTTCCCCATCTACTCTCAGTTTAATCTGCACAGCAGCATGATCTGATACTACCTGCAAATGTATTTCTGCACTACCTAGTATTTTATTTTATTTTATTTATTTATTTAACAGTTTTTTTATACTGCTTTATCATTTCAACTGGAGTGGAGGAGTAGCCTAGTGGTTAGTGCAACTGCCTATTACCCAGAAGATCAAGGATTCAATTCCCACTGGCACTCCTTGTGACTTTGGGCAAGTCACTTTACCCTCCATTGCCTCGGAAGAAAAGGCTGGCAATCTACTTCCAGTGATACATTGCCAAGAAAACCCAGAGGTAGCTGGGTTGCTATGAGTCAACACTGACTTGATGGCACTAAAAAAAAAAATCATTTCAATCAAAGCAGTTTACATTGTAATTTAAACTTGGTAAATGAACAGGGACATTGATAACTTGGATTTTTCTGAGCAATGGAGGGTTAAGTGACTTGCTCAAGGCCACAAGGAGTGCTAGTGGGAATTGAATCCTGGTCTCTTGGTTCCCAAGCCAGTGCTCTAACCACTAGGCTACTCCTCCACTCCACTAATATGGGAAAAAGGTGTTCTGTGAGAAGCATGTAGTCTATTCTTCGATGTACATTGTGTGGTCCTCAGTAGTGTGTATATTCTTTGTCACTTGGGTGTAAGGTGTGCCAGCCATTTATCAATTCTTTGGTTTGCTCCTCGTGACCCCAGCCAAGCTGGCTGACTGTCAATAGAGGCATCAGCCTTCATATTGAAATCGCTCCCCAACACTATTTGGTATTCAGCCTGATCTGCTAGATGGCTGAAAAGAAGCTATGTTGATATATATTAGGGGTGTATATGCTCCCCAGAATCATTATCTTCTGCTGGAAGATGCCCCAGACTAATATGTATCGCCCTTCAGGGTCAAAGATTATTTTGTTTATCTCATATGATACCCTTTTCCCCACCAGTATTGCCATTCCCCTTTGCCTAGAGTTAAAGTGGAATGCCAGCACTTTCCCCATCTATCGTTTCCTTAATTTGGCATGTGTCTCTTGCAAGAATACTATGTCTGTTCCAAGGTTGCGTAAGTATGTTAAGATATGTTCGTGTTTCATGAGAGAATGTATCACTCCCATATTCAGTGTTGTAATTTATAGGTCAGCCATGATCTCTCTATTATATGGTATATATTCTGTATCTTTTGTGTATTATCTCCACTGGTATCGCCAAGCCCAAACCTCATGGATAGATTCTGCGCTTTGTGAGGTTTGTCTTGCCCCCAGTCTATTATAACTTCTGCCCCCTGTCTCTTAGGTAGCCTTGTGGTTATTTGATGGTTTCCTATTGCATTATAGTCTTGTTCCCCCCTGCCGCTTCCCTTTTCCGCACCCCTCCCACCCCACCCTTCCTCCCTGTTCATCACTCCTACCCCTCTAGACATCTACCCTTTCCCACCAGTCATGCATCATCCATTGCCTAACATATCCCCCCTTCTCCCATGCAGGTGTCCCACCCACCTCTGAAGCCTCCCTCTGTTAATTACCTGATGCCCTATTCCCCCTCTCCCTTAGAATGGATAACCATGGGGGAGGGGGGATTAAGTGAGAGAAACAGGCCTGAAGCAGACTGATGCCAAGATAAGATGGGACACTAAGCACTCCTAATTACAGTTATGGGGCCTGGGGAGGGGTTGGGGTAGGGGGGACTGGACAGAAAGGAGGGAGATCTGGCTGCCCTTGGTTTCTGTTGGTTGTTGGTTTTGGGGGCAGATTCGGTGTGCCCGCTCGCACCTCCATTCTCCCGCTGCCCCATGCAGACCTAGCTGGGCCAGAAGCCATTCTTGATACTTTCTCTGGCAGCCCAATTACCCAGAGGTTATTGCATCAAGAGTGATTTTCCTGCTCCTCTATTCTGTCCAGGAATTGGGCTTGTTCTTTTTTGAAGAGGTTTGCATTGGCTTCTAGCCTGTCTGCTTTTTCTTCCTGTGCTGCTGTTCTCTGTTCTATTTCTATTGTTCATTGGAGTTCTTCATATTTCTCTTTTATATCATCCACTGTTGATTGTAATTTATTCTATCGATCCTCCAGCACTATTGCCACCACCCGGGAAACGTCCGCTGCCAAGTCTTCGGTCCCAGCTGACGCAGTTTTTTTTTCGGTTCAGCAGCCATCTTTGTTCTCCCCATTTTCTCAGCTCTCAGTTTCAGTGCACAGTTTTGTGGGACATCCTCCTCTGCCAATCTGGCTCTACAGATCCACTTTTTTTGGGTCCTGATTCTGTTCCTTACCGTTCTTCCGGGTAGTTTCTGGGCAGGCTTTTTAGTAGTTTACTGGGTGCTCGGGACAGGAGCTTTCCCCTCACATGGTTTTCCTCCCTCCGTGCATCACTGGACGTCCTGCAAATTCTCTTGTGCATATGTGTCTGTTGATGATGTTAAGTAGGCCTGGAGTCCTATGATGGTCGATAAATTTCTATGAGGACCTATCTCCTTCAGCTCCAGAAATGTACAGTCTTGGCATACCTCTTGGATGGGGAGAAGGTTTCTTGTTTGTATATCCCCCATCAGCCCATTTCCAGTCCTAGCCCCCCCATAGCCCATTACCAGTCCTAACCCTCCCATCACCCTGTATTCAGTCTTAGCCCCCCCATAGCCAATTACCAGTCCTAACCCCCTTCCCCTTCAGCCCAGGGAAACTTTAAATAAAATTAAAAAAGCTAGCCGCTGCCGCCGCAGCAGCAGCAGCAGAATTGAGTGTCCCACGGCCCCCCCCCCACCCCGGCAGAGCCCTCCCTCCCTGCAGCATCAGCTCTCTCCGCGTGGGCTTTCAGAGCCGCGAAGGGAGAGTTTCTCCCTTGCGGCTCTGTTAAGCCCACTGGGGCCGATGGGAAACAGGCATTTCCTGTTTCCCATCAGGCCCAGCGGGCTTAACAGAGCTGCGAAAGGGAAATGCTCCCTTCGCGGCTCTGAAAGCTGGCGTGGAAATGGACTGATACAGGGAGGGAGGGCTCTGCCAGGCAGGGGGGGGGGCCGCGAGACACTCGATTCTGCCGCTGCCATGGCGGCGGCGGCAGCAGCCAGCTTTTTTTTTATTTTAAAATTTACTTTTAATGCAGAATGTTCTTTGCACGGGGCCCCCTGAAACGCGGGGCCCTGTGCAAAAAACATTCTCGCTCAATGGATGGGCCGGCCCTGGCCTCATGCAGCAGACAGGATATCCTCCTCTCCTCCCCAAACCCTTGTGATCCATCTGGCTGAAGACAAAGTCTCTTTTCCTCATAATCTGCATGGTCTCCCATGACTGAAGAAAATACCTTCCATCTGAGGCTTACATGGTCTAAAACAAGCTATATCTCCTTTACTATATTAGCAGCATTCACTTGGTGTGATTTTGTGCAGCTGTCACAAATGTTATCTCTACTTAAATATACCAATCTGAGCCATAGCAGGAAAGTTTTGAAGGGCAATGTGTATGTGGCATGCTAACTTATCAGACTAATCACACACTGGAAGTACAAACAAGAAAACTCTTCCATGCCAACGAATATAAAAGATTATCTTCTGCAGGGTAGGCTGTTCTTGGCATGGTGCTGATCTCTGGTATTGGGGAAGTGCTGTTGAGGGAGCCTTCGCTATTAGGGCCCGATAGTCAAAGGCACGTATCCAGTTAACAGAACCTGATAACCACATAAATGCTGCTGAGAGGGATAATCAGTGGCACTATCTGTATAGTGCCACTGAATATTTCCTCTAGCTGCCATGGCACTGTCTGGAGAGTGCAGGGGCATAGGGTGGAGCAAGGGCGATTTCTGCCATTTATCAGATTAAGGGTGATTTTCTTTCCGTTAACCATATAAAAAAACCACATAAAGTTAGGCCATCAAAATTGCAAGCCTAATTTTATTCATTTGGTTATTTGAATAGCTGCTAAATATGGCCATTATCTAAACAGCCTGCAGAAGTCATTGTTAAAACTGTTAAAGCCGATATCTGGATGCCTCTGCTGAATATCTGGTTTCATTTGGGGATGTTTAATAGCATAATCATTAGAGTAGTGGGTTAGGATATGGGTGACAAATAGTTTTGTTCTGTGTTCACAGATGAAGGGCCCAGAGCAAGACCTCAAAAAACACCCACAAATAGGATCAGAAATGAATGGGATTTTGAACAATTTTCAGAAGACTGTGTTCGCGAGAAACTAGCTAAACTAAATGTAGACAAAGCGATGTGGCACATCTAAGAGAAATGAAGGAACTTGGAGAAGTTCTAGTAGTTCCACTGTCTAACCTTTTCAACAATTTTTTAGAGTTAGGAGTAGTCACAGAAGACTGGAGAAAGGTGCATGTGGTCCCTTTACACAAAAGCAGAAGTAAAGATAAGATTGGGAACTACAGACTAGTTAGTATGATCACTGTGATGATGTGACTGGATGTATGTCCACCACAGCAGAACTGTCAGGACCCTCAGTTTACAATAATCAGCTGGGTATAAGAAGTGCCCACCTCTCATTCTGATCAGAAAGAATTACTTAATACCTGCTTGCGGGCCTTGTAGCTGACCAGGAATGGCTATGTGGATAAGAACTAGTGGTAGTAAATCCCTGAGTGTGGAGCTGGTGGTGGGAAATCAGTGAGACTGTGAGGAATGTATTCTGGGTTATACATATCATCAGCATAGACCGAGGGAGTTGAGAACTCTCTCTCTGGGATCTCCTCCCAGGAGGGGGTGGGGGAGATGATTCCCTGAACATCCCCTTTGTAAATCCTCTCAAGGGTGGGGGGGAGTATAGAACTTGAGGGAACTGAACTGGACTGCCCAGGTAAATCCCAGAACTCACCTGAACTATACAGGGGACCTCAAATAAGAACTTCCTTACCCGGGAGCCATAGTGATTTGGAGAGGACCCATGGCTGTCTTTTGAATGCTGATTGCTGGATAATAGATGTGGACGCTGGTTGTATGATACAGGACAACCCCATTGCATGAAATAGTGAGAAATGGACAGGAGGACTCCGGGAACTGGATGTTTGATAGGTGAGTAAATCAATAGAAACACTTCTAAAACAAAGGATAGTGAGGTTTTTGGAGTCCAATGGATTGCAGGATCCAAGGCAGTATGGGTTTACCAGAGCAGGTCTTGTCAAACAAATCTGATTTCTTTGGGTGACCAGAGAGCTGGACTGAGCAAGAGCCCTGGATGTGATGTACTTAGATTTCAATAAAGCCTTTGACACTGTTCCGCACAGGTGATTAATTAAATTGAGCAACCTAGGGATGGACCCTAAAGTGACTGATCGGGTTAGAAATCAGTTGAGTAGCAGGTGACAAAGGGTAAGGTAAATGGAATTCACTCTGAAAAGAAGGATGTTACCAGTGGTGTGCTGCAGGGATCTGTCCTTGGTCCGATTCTTTTTAACATTTTTGTTAGTGATATTGCAGAAGGGCTGTCCGATAAGGTTTGCCTCTTTGAGGATGTCACCAAAATCTGCAATAGAGTAGACACACAGAAAGAAGTAGATAACACGAGGAGGTATCTAGCTATGCTTGAAGAATAGTCGAGAATTTGGCAGCTGAGATTTAAATCTAAAAAATTCAGGGTCATGCATTTGGGCTGCAAAAATCCAAGGGGTGAAGTACTTCTCTCCAGAAAAGAAGAGCGGGACCTGGGGGTGATTGTTTCTGATGATCTTCAAGAGGCTAAACAGGTAGAAAAGGCGACGGTGAAATCCAGAAGGATGATTGGGTGCATAGGGAGAGGAATGGCCAGCAGGAAGGCAGAGGTGTAGTGCCTGTGTATAAGTCTTTGGTGAGAATTCATTTGGAGTATTGTGTGCAATTCTGGAGACCACACCTTCAAAAGGATATAAACAGGATAGAGTCTGGGCAAATGGTGGCTACCAAAATGGTCCGTGGTCTTCATTATAAACCATATGGAGACTGAATTAAAGATCTCAATATGTATACTTTAGAGGAAAGGTGGGATTTAGAGACATTTAATTACCTCCATGGCATAAATGCATAGGAGGGGAGCCTTTTTCAATTGAAAGTAAGCTCTACAACAAGGGGACTTAGGATGAGGGTGAAAGGGGATAGACGTAGGAGTAATATACGGAAATATTTCTTTACGGAAAGAATGCTAGATGGTTGGAATAGTCTCCCAGTGGAGGTAGTAGAAACGAGGACAGTATCTGAATTCAAGAAAGCATGGGACAAACACAGAAGATCTCTAAAGTTAAAAAAGGACTATAGTAGTTGACATGGAAGGACAGACTAGAGAGTCCATATGGTCTTTTTCTGCCATCATGTTTCTATGTTTCTATTTTACCCACAGCTGCTATTGTTTAAAAAATGGCTGATTGCTGCAGGTTTAGTATTGGCCCATTTATTAACTAGCTTCAAATGCATGCTAATGCTGTGGTTCTCCCTTTTCTTTGCTAGAAGAGGAGCAATACTGGGACAGGATTTGCAATCACATGCACACACTGTCCTTTGAAAGACAGACAGCACTTCTGGTACAGACATGCTAAGAGTAATTTTCTAATATGCCGCCTAGGTGGAGAGATCAAATAATACCTGTTTAAAGCCAGTTTTAAACAGATATATGAAAGCTGCATAAATCATGGTTAAAATGAAACTATGGACATTTACACCTGCTCAAGAATGTTCTTGCATAAAGTATTTTATAATGTATGTGCATAAATCATCACTGTGCCCATACTCTGCCCGAAGGTCACTCCTGAAAACACTTACTACAAAGTCACATACAAGCATGCATGTTGTTGTCATTGTGCATGATTGAATGCATAAGGTAATCTTATAAGCAATATTTTACCTACGTGTACTATCAAATATGCCAAAAAAAGGGTTCATAAAATTATCTTCTAAGGGGGTCATTCCAAGCCACGAATAGCAGAAATGGACAGGGAAGTTAGACAGGGGCGGGAAAGGGAAGGATCGGGGGTGGCCAGTGTGCCCGTTCCACTTTTAGTGGTATGCAGGAAGCTGACAGACCACGTTTATTCAGAATGGGTTTTGCACACAGTTCCAACAAGTCTTTTTCCCCCACACTTTCCAGGACACCTATTAAATGAAAGCTGTTTCTCCTACTGCAGCTCTTGGTCATCTAGCTGTTCTTCCAGAACTCCATTCTTCTGCACTTGTTGTAATTGTGCCTGCAACCCCTCCAATGTCATGTCCATTGCCTAACTTCTGTGTTTTTTCTGAAATTTGCTGGGTGTGTGTGGATAAGGCTTCCTTCATTTCCTTCACAATGGAATGGAATGTAGCTAGCGTGTCCTCCAAGATGGCCATCTCACTTTTTCGTTAGATATTTAGCTACCTCCTCAGACAGAATTAAGAGTTGTTGGTTCTCCAGGACTGCTATTTATAGGTTCATGGGGGAGGAGGGGAGGGAGGGGGAAGTCCCAGAAGCAGAGTGACCCGCTTAAGTTGCACAATGGAGTCAGAAGTCTTTTTGCCCTTAGCAAGTTAACTTTTACTGCTATTGTACCTGGTTGTACTCGGCCTGCCCCAGCAGAGCATGGGCATTTTCACACAGTCCACTGGCTCTGCGCTGTTTCTCCCATTGCTCCCTCTTTGTCTCACTTGTTTAATACACAGCAGTATTAATAGGGTTCCCGTTACTTTCTTCAAATGAGCAGTGTAGGTTTTAGCCAGACAAGCCTCTGTAGCCTTCTGCCTTCTCTGCCTTCCTAGGCCTGGGTACACGAGGCTTATTGCTGCTTTCACTTGTGTCCCCCATCTGCCATGTGCTCCGTCCTCTCCAATGCAACCATACCTTTTCCCCAGAGTGATGTCCAGCCTCTCACTAGGCCTGCTCCCTCATGTGCCACTGACTGCTCCAGTGCCATTTTCCACACTAAATTACCTGCAAGGCCTCTGCTATCCCAACTGTCTGTGTGCTGATGATCTCTAGATTTTGGTAGCAAGTTTATTTATTTTGCTTCACCTGCCATGCCATTGCTAGGCCCAAAGAAGAGGAGGGTTCTCCACAGGTGCCATGCACTCTGCTGTGGCAGTCTGATTTAATGTCATAGTTCTTTTAAAGTAGATATTAGGGGAAAGCCGACAGTCGCCCAAGAGAGGATGGTTCGGAAGAATGTTTCCTTGAAGGATACTACCAAAAGCAGAGAGGTTCCACAAGTATGGAGTATGGAGCAGACAGAGCTTAAAAATCCCAAATTACCCATGTCTAACAATAGCCAAATTAACATGAATAAAATACATTCTCTAAAATGCTTGTATGCAAATGCTAGAAGTCTAAAAAATAAGATGGGAGAGTTAGAATATATCGCACTAAATGAAAGGTTAGATATGATTTGAATATCAGAGACATGGTGGAAGGAGGACAACCAGCGGGACACTGTGATACCTGGGTATATCGTAATGACAGAGCTGATCAAATTGGTGGAGGGGTTGCGCTCTATGTTAGAGAAGGCATTGAGTCAGAAAGAATTAAAGTTTTGCAGGAAACAAAATCGGCTGTAGAATCTATATGGATTGAAATTCCATATAAAAGGGGGAAGGCAATGGCAGTGGCAGTGGGGGTGTACTATCGAGCGCCTGGCCAGAATGAACAAATGGATGATGAAATGCTCAAAGAAATCAAGGAAGCTAACAAAAGTTACAGCACAGTAATAATAATGGGTGATTTCAACTACCCCGGTATCGACTGGGTCAGTGTCACGTCAGGACATGCTAGGGAGATAAAGTTCCTAGATGAAATAAATGACTGCTTCTTGGAGCAGCTGGTTCATGAACCGACCAGAGGGGAAGCCATATTAGGCCTAGTCCTTAGTGGAACACCAGATCTAGTGCAAGAGATAAGGTTGTTGGGGCCACTTGGCAATAGTGATCATAGCATGATCGCTTTTGATTTAATTAGTGGAGGAGGGATAGTAAGTAAATCCACAGTACTACCTTTTAACTTTCGAAAGGGAGACTATGATAAAATGAGGAAAACAGTTAAGAAAAAACTAAAAGGAGCAGTTGCAAAGGTTAAAGACGGAAAATCAAGCTTGGGTGTTGTTGAAAAATACTATCTTGAAAGCCCAGACCATCTGTATTCCAAGCTTTAAGAAAAGTGGAAGGAAGTCCAAAAAACTGCCAGCATGGTTTAAAGGTGAGGTCAGAGAGGCTGTTGTTGCCAAAAAAGCATCTTTCAGGAAATGGAAAAAAGAGCCAAACGACGAAACCTGGAAACAGCACAAGCACTGGCAAGTCAAATGCAAGGCATTGATAAGGCAGGCAAAGGGAGAATTTGAGCAGAAGCTTGCTGCGGAAGCAAAAACGCGAAATAAAGACCTTTTGAAGTACATTCGTAGCAAAAAACCTGTGAGAGAGTCAGTTGGTCCATTAGATGATAAAGGGGTTAAAGGAGTACTAAGAGGCGACAAGGCGATAGCGGAGAGACTGAATGAATTCTTTGCTTCGGTCTTTACTGAGGAAGATGTAGGGATGTTACCCATGACTGAAGTGGTATTTAAAGGTGCGGAAGAATTGAAGGAAATATCGATACATCGGGAAGATGTATTATACTATTAGATAAACTGAAGAGTAGCAAATCACCTGGGCCGGATGGTATACATCCAAGGGTGTTGAAAGAACTGAAATATGAGATTGCAGACCTGCTATTAGTAATCTGTGAACTATCATGAAAATCATCTCTAATACCTGAAGATTGGAGGATCGCCAATGTAACACCAATTTTTAAAAAGGGTTCCAGGGGTGATCCGGGAAACTACAGACCGGTGAGCCTGATGTCAGTACCGGGAAAAATGGTAGAAACTATCATAAAGAATAAAATTACTCAGCATGTAGATAGTCATGACCTAATGGGAGACAGCCAACATGGCTTTAGACAAGGAAGATCTTGTCTTACTAATCTGTTATGTTTTTTTGAAGGAGTGAATAAACAGGTGGACAAAGGTGAGTCGGTTTATATTGTGTATCTGGACTTTCAGAAAGCCTTTGACAAGGTCCCTCAACAGAGACTTTTGGCGAAACTAAAGAGTCATGGGATAGGAGGCAGTGTACTATTGTGGATCAGGAACTGGTTAAAAGACAGAAAGCAGAGGGTAGGGCTAAATGGCCAATTTTTGCAATGGAGAAAGGTGAATAGTGGTGTACCCCAGGGATCTGTGCTGGGTCTGCTGCTTTTTGACATATTCATAAACGACCTGGAAAGTGGAATAATGAGTGAGGTTATCAAATTTGCAGATGACACAAAACTATTTAAAGTTGTTAAAACCCAAGAGGATTGTGGAAAATTGCAAGAGGATCTTGATAAATTGGAAGACTGGGCATCAAAATGGCAGATGAAATTTAATGTGGACAAGTGCAAGGTTATGCACCTAGGGAAGAACAACCCAAACTATGGTTACACGATGCAAGGTTCCACATTAGGAACCACCACCCAGGAAAAAGATTTAGGCGTCATTGTGGATACCATGTTAAAACCCTCGGCCCAGTGTGCAGCAGCGGCCAAGAGAGCAAATAGAATGCTAGGTATTATAAGGAAAGGAATGGAAAATAAAACAAAAGATATTATAATGCCTCTATATCGTTCCATGATGAGACCGCACCTTGAATATTGTGTGCAATTCTGGTCGCCGTATCTTAAAAAGGATATAGCGATTTTAGAAAAGGTTCAGAGAAGAGCCACCAAAATGGTAAAGGGGATGGAAGGCTACTCCTATGAAGAAAGGCTAAAAAGGTTAGGGCTCTTTAACCTGGAAAAGAGACGACTGAGGGGAGATATGATAGAAGTCTATAAATTAATGAACGGAGTGGAACGTGTAAACGTAGATCGATTGTTTACCTTATCAGAATATAGAAAGACTAGGGGACATGCAATGAAGCTACAGGGTAAACTATTTAGAAACATAGAAACATGATGACAGAAAAAGACCACAAAGCCCATCTAGTCTGTCCTTCCATAACAACTACAACAGTCCACTTTTTACCTTTAGAGATCCTCTGTGTTGGTCCCATGCTTTTTTGAATTCAGTTACTTTACATTTTTTAACATTAAATCCCAGCTGCCAAATTCTAGACCATTCTTCAAGCTTAGCTAGATCCCTCCTCATGTTATCTACACCTTCCTGGGTGTCTACTCTATTGCAGATTTTGGTATCATCCGCAAAGAGGCAAACCTTACCCGACAGCCCTTCCGCTATATCACTAACAAAGATGTTAAAAAGAATCGGACCAAGGACAGATCCCTGGGGCACACCACTGGTAACATCCTTCTCCTCATAGTGAGCTCCATTTACTTGTACTCTTTGTCGCCTCCCACCCAACCAATTTCTAACCCAAGCAGTAACTTTAGGGTCCATCCCTAGGGTGCTCAGTTTGTTTATAAGTCGCCTGTGAGGAACAGTGTCAAAGGCTTTACTGAAATCTAACTACACCACATCTAGAGCTCTCCCTCGGTCCAACTCCCTGGTCACCCAGTCAAAGAAATCAATCAGATTTGTCTGACAAGACCTGCCTCTGGTGAATCCATGCTGCCTCGGATCCTGTAATCCGCCGGACTTCAGAAACCTCACTATTTTCTCTTTCAGCAGCGTTTCCAATAATTTACTCACCACCGAAGTTAAACTAACCGGCCTGTAGTTTTCAACCACATCCTTACTTCCGCTTTTGTGTAAAGGCACCACATGAACCTCTCTCCAGTCCTTTGGCACCACTCCCGACTCCAACGAGGCATTGAAAAGGTCAGTCAGTGGAGTTGCTAGAACGTCCCCAAGTTCCCTCAGTATTCTAGGGTGTATCCCATCCGGTCCCATCGCTTTGTCTACTTTAAGTTGAGCTAGTTTCTCACGAACACAGTCTTCTGAAAATTGTTCAAGATGTCCCTTGCTTCTGTTCTTATTTGTGGGTGTTTTCTGAGGTCCTGATCCTGGTTCTTCATCTGTGAACACAGAACAAAAATATTTGTTAAGCAATTCCGCTTTATCCTTATCAGCTTCTACATATTCCCCCCCTGCACCCTTGAGTCTGACAATACCACTTTTGCCCTTCCTCTTCTCACTAATATATCTGAAAAATGTCTTATCCCCCCATTTTATTGCATTGGCTATTTCCTCCTCCTTTTGAATCTTTGCCTTCTTGACTACTTTGCTAGCTTCTCTAAGTTTTTCCAAATACAGATGCCTGTCTTCCTCTCTCTGTGATCTCTTGTATTTCATGAAGGCCTCCCTCTTTTTCTTCGCTTTTTCAGCTACTTCCTTCGAAAACCATAGCGGTCTCCTGTTCCTTTTGCCTTTATTTACCATTTTAACAAAAAGGTTGGTTGCCTTTAAAATACCCCCTTTCAGTTTTGCCCACTGTTTTTCTACATCCCCCAGACTAATAAAAGAAAATATTTTTTCACTCAACGTGTAATCAAACTCTGGAATTTGTTACCGGAGGATGTAGTAAAGGCTGTTAGTGTAGCTGGGTTTAAAAAAGGTTTGGACAAGTTCCTGGAGGAAAGGTCCATAAACCATTATTAAGAAGGGACCCAGGATATCAATGCTTGACCCAGTACAAGCATTGTGGAACCTGTGTCTCTTGGGGAAACAGCTAGGTACATATGACCTAGATTGGCCACTGTTGGAAACAGAATATTGGGCTTGATGGACCTTGGTCTGACCCAGTATGGCACATCTTATGTTCTTATGTTCCCAAAGATATGCAGCTCCCTTTCTTTTCCACCTTATTTGCAGGGTTTCCACCAGGGGCGGCTCAAGGCAATCTGCTGCCTGAAGCAAAGGATAAGATGGCACCCCCCCCCCCTCCATAGAGGGAGCGAGGTTCTTTCAAAACTCCAATCAGGGACTGAACCAAACCAAACAGCTGATTAGATTATATGGAGGAAATGCAAGATGTTTGCACACCAAGGAACTAAAAGAGAGAGAGAACGACAGCACAGTTTATAAAACTAAATTATAACTCATTTTTATTTTGTTGTTATAAACTGTGTTATGGTTCTTGCTTTTTCTTTTTCAACATATATTTTGCATCCACAGAACCCCCTTCAACAGTGGGTGCAGAGCAGAACCAGGACATTCACCCACAGAACTCAATATCTTAAAAAAAAAATCTAATTCTGATCATCTCACTAACAAACATTCTCCAGTACCAGGCATATTGTGAACTAATACAAAACCGTACAACAAAGTCACTGAGTATTTGTAGAGCAAATCTACCATACCATACCATATCAGCACCAACTTCCAAAACTCACATAAGGAGCCCATACAAAAAAAGTGTCACTGTAAATACTACAGTGGGCCCTGGAACATCCATACACCTATTTGAAAAGCTAAACAAGTCAAATTACTACAGTACAGTATAGATCTTTATGTACAAACTCCATGTTAACAGAACAGCTGGCCTCAGTCACATACTCAGAACACAGACCCTCATCAAGTACAGAATAAGTGACTTACAATCTAAAGTAAAAATAAAAATATGTAGACAAAATTTAAAATGAAACCTCAAGAAGCCAGACTCCGCATGCAGATAAATAAGAGACGCAGTTCCCCATACTGTGTAAAATATAAAGATATCACAAAGTCCAGTCACTAAAATGAAATAAAATTATTTTTTTCTATATTTGTTGTCTGACCATTTTATTCTCTGATGATGCTGGTCCCGATCTGAGGCTTCTGCTTTCCTGTCTTCTCTTAGCTCTCTTTCTGTGGTCTATGGTCCATCTGCCATTTCTTATCTCTTCTTTTGTTTTTTTCACTTCTTTCCATCAGCCTATTTCCAGTCCCAGTAACCCTTCCCAGTATCAGCCCCTTTCCAGTCCTCCCTCAGAGTACCTCCCAATGTCAACTTGCATTCCAATGACTGCCACTGGTGTCCATTCCCTTCCAGTACCCCTACTTCCCCACTGTCTAGCCCCTTCTAGTCCAAATTCCATGGCAGCCCTTCTCAGCATCCACTCCCTTCCATTCCCATTCTCCCATCCCCTCAAATCAGTCCATTTGTAGCCCTAGTTTTCTTCCAGGGCCAGCAGCTCGCCTCCCCACCATCAACCCATTCCCAGTCGAAGCCCCCCAATCAGCTCATTTCCAGTGCTAGTCCTCCCTTAACCCCATTACCAGTGCTAGCTTCCCCTAATCAGCCCATTACCAGTCCTAGTCTCCACTAATCAGCCCATTTCCAGTTCTAGCCCTCCTGATCAGCTCATTTCCAATGCTAGCCCCCCATCAGCCCATTACCAGTCCTAGTCTCCCTTAATCAGCTCATTTCCAGTGCTAGTCCCCCCCTCACCCCATTACCAGTGCTAGCCTCCCTACTCTGCCCATTACCAGTCCCAGCCCCCCTCGATCAGTCCATTCCAAGTCCTAGCCTTCCCTAATCAACCCATTACCAGTCCTAGCCCCCCTGATCTGCCCATTACCAGTGCTAAACCCCCTATCAGCCCATTATAATCCTAACTTGCACTGTCTCTCCCCTTTGTCCAGCATGTCCCCCTGTCTCTCCCCTTTGTCCAGAATAGAAACATAGGCCATGTGGTCTTTTTCTGTCGGCATTTTTCTATCTAGTCTGCCCTTCCATATAAACAACTACAACAGTCCCCATTTTTCCTTTAGAGATCCTCAGTGTTTGTCCCATGCTTTTTTGAATTCAGATACTGTCCTCATCTCTACCACCTCCACTGGGAGACTATTCCATGGATCCACCACTCTTTCCGTGAAGAAATATTTCTGCATATTACTTCTGAATCTATCCCCTTTCACCCTCATCCCATTTCTCCTCATAGCAGAACTAGCTTTCAATCGAAAGAGGCTCTCCCCCTGTGCATTTATGCCATGGAGGTATTTAGATGTCCCAATCATATCACCTCTATCCCACATTTCCTCTAAGGTGTACATATTAAGATCCTTAAGTCTGTCTTCATATGCTTTATAATGAAGACCACTAACCATTTTACTAGCCACCCTCTGTACTGACTCCATCCTGTTTATATCCTTTTGAAGGTGCGGTCTCCAGAATTGCATACAATACTCCAAATGAGGTTGCACCAAAGACTTATACAGAGGCACTATCACCTCCTTTTTTCTGCTAGCCATTCCTCTCCCTATGCACCAAGCATCCTTCTAGCTTTTGCTGTCAACCTTTCTACCTCTTTAGCTACTTTAAGATCATCAGACACAACCTGTTTAGAATGTGGAGAAGCGACCTCAAAATCCTGCTTGTCTTTGAAGCAGGATTTTGAGGTCACTTCTCCACATTCTAAAGTGTTTAGCAGGGGTTTCTTTCTGGACTTAGTGGGTTTACGATTTTACAAATCGAAGCTCCCGATTCAGCTGTGTACCCCCTGAAGAAGGCGTACACGCCGAAACGCGATGGGGTTCTTCATGAATAAATTCTGATTCCATCTCTTGCTTCTTGTGTATCCTACTAAATCCAAGTCAGCCACTCCCATTAAAGCTTCAACATCTGGGATCTTATTTCCCATACATACATACTGCTTTCCAAATGTTGCCCCTTTTACCCATTTCCATAAAAGTATTTAATGTCTCACTTACCTGGGGGCTTTCACTTACCTTGGGGCTTTCTTCACCTATCCCCAATGAATCTAGTTGAAAGCCCTCTTTAATAGATTAGCCAGTCTGCTACTGAAGACACTTGGAACTTTCTTGGTTTAACATCAGTGGGCTATGGAGCCATAAGACGTAGAATCTATCTTGTGTGGGAGCTCCGCCCCTTCCTTGGGCATCTATTCTAATGCAGATTTTGGTATCATCTGCAAAAAGGCAAACCTGACCCAATAGCCTTTCCACAATATCACTTACAAAAATGTTAAAAAGAATCGGGCCAAGGACAGAGCCCTACAGCACATCAATGGTAACATTCTTCTCCTCAGAATTAGCCCTATTTACATATACCCTTTGTTGCCTCCCATTTAAGCAATTTCTAACCCAGTCAGTCACTTTAGGGTTCATCCCTAGGGTACTCATTTTATTTATAAGTCTCCTGTGTGGAACAGTGTCAAAGGCTTTACTGAAATCTAAGTACAGCATATCTAGGGCTCTCGCTAGGTCAAACTCTCTGGTCATCTAGTCAAAGAAGTTAATGACATCTGTCTGACAAGACCTGCCTCTAGTAAAACCATACTGCCTCAGATCCTGCAATCCAATGGATTCCAGAAACCTCATTATCTTCTGTTTTAGCAGTGTTTTCATTAATGTACTCCCCACAGAGATCAGACTAACCAGCCTTTAGTTCCTACATTCATGTTTACTTCCACTTTAGTTTAAAGGGACCACATGCTCCCTTCTCCAGTTCTCTGGGACCACTCCCAACTCGAAAGAAACATAGAAAAGGTCAGAATGTGGAGCTGATAGAACTTCCCTAAGTTCCTTCAAACTCTCGGGTGTATCTCATTTGGTCCCATCACTTTGTCTACTTTCAATATAGCTAGCTCCTCTTGAACACAGTTTTCTGAAAATTGTTCATGATCTTTTGTTCCTATTTGTTGGTGTTTTCTGAGATCCTGCTCTTGTTCCTTCATTTGTGAACACAGAACAGAAATATTTGTTAAGCAATTCTGCTTTATCCTCATCAGCTTCTACATATTTCTTTCCTGCACCCTTCAGTCTGACAATACTACTTTTTCACTTTCTCCTCTGACTAATATATCTGAAAAATATTTTGTCCCCCCATTTTATTTCATTGGCTATTTTTTCTTGCTTTCCTGACTACTTTCCTAGTTTCTCTTAGCTTTTCCAAATGCTTGTCATCCTCTTTCTGTGATCGCATGAATTTTCTGTAGGTCACTCTCTTTTTCTTCATTTCAGCTACTTCTTTCAAGAACCATAGAGTTCGATTTTCCCTTTTACATTTATTTACTTCCCTAGCAAAAAGGTTTGTTGCCCTTAAAATATCCCCTTTCAGTTTTGCCCACTGCTTTTCTATATCCCCCAGCTGTTCCCATTCTGCTAACGACTCCTTGAGGTATTGTCCTATCTTGGCAAAGTTACTTTTCCTAAATGCTAGGACCTTTACCATTGAATGGACTATATTAGTTCTTGTTCTAATACTGAACCACACCATCCGATGATCACTGGATGTGAAATGATCATCCACTATAACATCAGAATCACTCTCCTCATTGGTAAGCACCAGGTCCAGTATAGCCCCCTCATGGGTGGGTTCTGTTACCAGGTGCTGGGATTGTTCTTCCTGTAGAGAATCCAGGATCTCCTTCCTTCTAGATGACTCCTCAGCAAGGATGTCCCAATTGGCATCCAGCATATTGAAATCACCTATCAGCAGCACGTCTCCTTTCATAGCAATCATGCAAATGTCTTCAATTAAATTTCTGTCTGCCTCTTCTGCCTGTGAAGAAGGTCTGAAGAAGGTCTATAAACCAATGCAAATAGATTCTCCATTCTCTCTTTCCAATTTAATCTGCTCCTTCCCTTGTAAGCCCTGCAATTCTGTAGCTTTAATATTATTTTTTACATATAGTGCCACTCCTTCCCTCTTCTTCCTACCCTATCCTTTCTGAATATAGCCCAGTATAATTACATCTCAGTCATAGTTCTGTATGAAGCATGGCCATGAAAGCGAAGAAATCCTCTTCTATTAAAGCCTCAACATCCAGAATCTTATTTCCCATACTATGGAGGTCATTCTGAAACATGGGTTGGGGGGCTGCAATCCGCCTAGACCCTATTCGCCCATCAGTTCTTCCTGTATGTCTTGTGCATCAGGATGGGGAGAGCTAGCGGGGGGTGGGAGGGGGTGGTCACAGCCTCGTACTTGCTGCCGGGCCCATGGGGATGTGCTGTTTATACCACCTCCAAGGTGATATAAGCAGCACTTTTTGCCTGATTGGGCCTAGGGAGCCACCACTAGGGCCGGGGGATCCCTGCCGCTCGATCCAGGCCAGTCATGGGTCAGGCGGCAGGGAAATGGAGGCCGTAAATGCTGGTGTTGGGGGCACCTGCGGGGAGGACGTCCCCACAGGCAGCAGGGGCATGCTGGGTCGTCCATGGTCCCAATTCTGGCTGCCGGGGGAACATTTTGGAACAGAATCGTGTCCAAATGGGCCCGCCTTGCCTGGAGCTGTCTGGATGGCCTGGACGTGCCCCTTTTGGAATCGGTCTCTACGGGTATTAAATACAAACTACCTTCCAGATGTTGTCCTTTTTACCCATTTTACAGAGGTAAATGTTTTACTTATTTGAGGGCTTTTACTTACCTGGGAGCTTTCTTTAAACATCTCCAGCTAATCTCGAAGTCCATGTAATACAGCATCAATCACCTTTAATATGCTTGTGATGCCATGGACTGTTGACTCCATAAAATCAGTACATCTCTGATCAGGGCCAGTGCTATCATCAGGTGAATTAGGTGGGCACCTAGAGTACTGGCCCTTTGGGGGCACCCATTGCCACCGCTGCCAGCCCTCTCCAGGGCCAGCAGTGACAGCAATGGCAAAATAACCACAATGCAGTGCTTACCAAAGAGTCCTGCGCTGCATCATGATTCCTGCCTATTATCCTCAGGTACTTCCATCCTCTGCTGATGCCAAACCAGAAGTCTGCATCAGAGGGATGCGGAAGTGGCCGAAGATAGCAGGCTGGAACCTCGATGCAGCACCAGAGCCCTTGGTAAATGCTATGTCACGGTTCCTTTGCCATTGCTGTTGCTGCTGGCCCCAGAAAGGGGTGGCAGTGGTGGCAATGGACGTGGAGGGTGGGGGGTGGGGGAGTGCTGCGGGGGATAGCAGAAGGGAGGGGCTCACCTAGGGTGCCTCCAATCCTTGCACTGGCCCTGTCTCTGACACGCTGTTTTCCCTTATCCTAAGTGGGAAATAACAGGTACTAGTTTGTTTCTAAAGCAGAGGTATACAACATGATTTTACTCCTTGAGCTAAGACATCAAATTCAAGGATATAATTTAGGCAGGCACACAACCTTTTAATTCTGATATTTTTATTTTTTTGTATCTATTTATACTTTACATGTATATAACTCTTCTGCTTTTTTTTGCACTATACTGTTTGCTGCAGTAGAGTTTGTTTCTTTTTTTGTCTACCTATTTACCTGTGTGAGGCAATAAAAATGTTTTTTGATACCTGGCATAATTATTTTAAGTTATAAGGAGGACCATTAACAGGAATTATTGTAGGAAACTTCCTTATTCAGTGACATGAGGGGGGATCATGTGCTCAAGAGTTGAATATACCTGGTACATTTATTTATTTGGTTTTATATACCACACTTTTTATAATCAGCGCGGTTTACATATGAACAACTCATTACAAGGAACAGGTTACATTACATTAAACAGGTATCATGAACAAATAAACATGAGTTGATGCAATAACTGAATACATTAAATAAACTAATCAGATTGATCAAATAACTATATACAAGCAGAAGGAAGCATTGCATTAAAGGGAGACTTATTAAGCTATGGTATATGGTCAAATGAAAGCTGGAATAGATGTGTCTTAATTGCTTTACGGAAGGATGACAGGTCAGTGATTAGACGAATAGGAGCAGGAAGGGAGTTCCAGAGCAGAGGGGCAAAAATGTAGAAGGATCTGTGCCTGGCGAATTGGGAGCTTTTGCTAGCTAGGGCTGGTATGGTAAGAGTGTTTACCATATTTGTTCTTCTGGTTCTGGTATTGGGAGTCCAGTGCAGGAGATCTTCCAGGGAAGATGCAGAGAGCTGGTGAAGGATTTTAAATGTCAATAGGAGGGTTTTGAACTTGAGTCAATTGTTTATTGGTAGCCAGTGCAGTTGTACTTGGAGAGGTGATACATGATCATATTTGGAGGCTCCATAAATGTTTTGAGCAGCTGTATTTAAGGCCATTTGTAAAGGATGAAGTGCATAGGCAGGTAAGCCATGTAGGATGATGTTAGCATAATTGAAGAGTGGAGTGACAAGAGCTTGAAAGACAGTGCGGAAATCAGTAGGTTCTAATAAGGGTCGGAGCTGGCGCAGGGAACGTATTTTAAGATAGACAGCCTTAGTGATATTGTTTATATGGGATTCCAAATTTAGATGTTGGTCCAAAGTGACACCCAGATATCTAACCTCATGGTTAGTTTTTAATTCGGCATTCTTGACATGTATGATAGTTGGAGGCATGAATGTTGTATCCTTGGTGATGAACAGAACTTCTGTTTTACTATAGTTCATTTTAAGGTTGTGGGCTCCTAACCAGTCGGAGACTGCATTAAAACAGTCTATGATTCTAGTAAAGTTGGGATTCTCCATTGAGAAAGGGGTGTAAAGTAGCACATCATCTGCGTAGATGTGGTAAAGAATGCCGAAAGAATGAATGATTGTGCATAAAGGTTGAATATAGATATTAAATAGTAGGGCTGAGAGGTAAGAGCCTTGTGGTACTCCTTGGGTTTGATGAAACATAGTTGATGTATATGCACCTATGCGAACCTGTTGTTGGCAATCTGAAAGATAAGAGAGACACCAATCTAATGCTAAGTTCTGAATGCCTTTAAGTTGAATTTGAATAAGCAAGAGGCTGTGACAGACTGTCTCGAAGACTGAGGCAATATCTAAAAAGATAAGGATGAAGCCCTGTTTTGGTTTATTCAAGCCTTTAATTAGATTATCAAATAGGGAGGTGAGCAAGGTCTCAACACCATGATCTCCAGGAACAAGCAGGAATGTAGTCTTCACATATGGGTATCGTCGGTACCGACGGAGCCTGCGCGGGAACGCTCCCCAGTGTCCAATTAGAAAACTTTTGGGAGCATCCCACAGCGCCTGCGTGCTGCCTTCCCGCCTTTCCCAACTCCCTCTCTCCAGTTCTTCGTTTACCATGGAGCCAGCAGGTCATCGTTCCTGTCACCACAGAAACTTTTTCCTATTTTCCTTCTTTTTTGTGGTCGCATCTGCCTTCCTCGACACTATACCAGTACCGCCAGTTCTTCTTTCTTTCTTTAAAAAAAAAAAAAAGTATTTTTTTCCAAACTTTTCTTCCTCAGGTGCACGCGCCATTTTGGGCCTTTGGCCCAAAATTTCCTCTACTATGGAAAAACCCGCTTCGGGTTTCAAGAAGTGCACCAAGTGTGGCGGTACCATCTCCATCACTGACACCCATGAGTGGTGTCTTAAATGTTTACGTCCTGACCACTCCATCTCGGAGTGTATGGTCTGTGCCATGATGTCCAAGAGGGGTCGACAAAACCGAGCTGCTAAGCTCAGCACCCTTTTTCCCTCCGATGCAGCCTCTGTGGCATCGATGTCTTCCAGGGCTTTTTCTTCCTCCCATGGATCTCAGCTAACTAAACATAAGTCTGGCCGGTCCTCAAAGGGTAGATCTCCTTCCCAGCATCGAGATGCCTCTGGCATTGCTCTTGAGGGTTCTGTACCGGCAAAATTGCCCCAGCGGGAGGCTTCGGCTTCCAAAGCATTATCGGGGCTCCAGGATGTTCTCAAGGCCTCAACCTCGGCAGAACTACTGGTGCCATGCTCTGGGGTACCAGCTGCTTTCTCCGGTACCGATACCCAGGCATCGGCAGCATCGATAGACCAGAGGTTCCTGGCTACTGAACGCAGTCTGGCGGCTCTCATTGCGGCATCGACACCCTCGGAACCGCATCAGACAGTTCAACCGGTACCGGCATTGACTCTGGCACCGGTATCGGTACCGGTACCGACGGCATCGGCATCGACATCGGTGTCTGCTTTGCCGGCACCCAGTCATGCTATGCCTTCCGGTACCGATACACCGGTACCGATTCCCCCCGGCACCGATTTCGGTCGGTACGGGTATCGTGCTCTACAAGAGCATCCGGACAGAAGCTACTTTGAATCCTCGGAGGAGTCTGAGGATTCTGACAGCTCTGTTGGTACCGGAATACTTCTCCCGGAGGAGCCTTCCTCTCCTAAACGTAGGATGTCTCCTCCAGAAGATATCTCCTTTCAGGATTTTATCAGGGAGGTGGCTCGAGGTCTTTCCATTACTGTGGCTCCCGAAACAGAGCCCAGGGCAAAGGAGTTGGAGATTCTACAATATCCCAAGGCTCCTAAGGAGGCAGCTACTTTGCCTATCCATGAGATCTTACATGAACTCCTGCTAAGAATGTGGGAAACACCTCTTACCACCTCTCCTCACTCTCGTAGACTGGATATCATGTATCGAGTCCCTCCTTGTCCTGCTTTCCAGAGGACTCAACTTCCTCACCACTCCATTGTAGTGGAATCAGCTATGAGAAGGATCAGGAGTGCAAAGAGGCATGCCTCTAATCCTACAGGACGTGAGTGTAGAACTTTGGATGCCTTTGGACATCATACTTTCCAGGCTTCCATGCTTTCTGCCAGGATCAATTCCTCTATTTTATATATGGGAATGTTCCTTAAAGAAGTCACAGGAGATTTGGAGATTTTAAGCCCTCTCCTTCCTGATGATAAGAGGCAGGATTTTCTCACACTGGTTAAACATGCCCAGGATGTTTCTAAGTTTGTCAATCGTGCAGCTTTTGACTGTTTTGAGTGCATAAGCAGAACCTCTGCCATTGCCATAGGTGCACATAGAATTGCATGGCTCCAGGCATCTGATTTGGAGCTCTGGGTGCAGGACAAACTGGGCAATATCCCTTGTACAGGTGAGAATCTATTCGGCAAAAATTGGCAAGAGAAAGCCAATGAATTGGATGCTGACAGCTCCACTTTGGATAGATTATCCAAAGCCACAGCTGATCCTGCAAGGAAGAAATCTTTCAAGAAACCATTCTTCTCCAAAAAGAAGAGGTTTTATCTCTCTTATTCCCAGCAAGGACGTTCTGCAGGTCAACAGGCCCGAAGGAGTAAGCAACCACCTAAACAAAGGAAAGCAAAGACTGCTAAGCCTCAACCATCTCAGCAGTCTCAGCCTCCACAAGGCCTTTGACTTCCATCTAGAGAACTTAACCTTCCTGGAATGGTGGAAGGCTCTGGTCCATTGAGGGCCAGGAAGGCTGTGTCACTTTGCCCCCAAATGGGGGCAGATAACAGCAGAACATTGGACTCTCTCCATTATAAAAGAGGGGTACAAGCTTCATTTTCTCTGCATGCCCCCTCCCACAATGGTAAGACAGTTCAATTCTCAGACCTCTCTCATCAACCTGTTAGATCAAGAGGTCACTATGCTTCTTGCCCAAGGGGCAATAGAAGAGGTACCCATTCTTCAACAGGGTACAGGGTTTTACTCCCCCTATTTCCTTATCCCAAAGAAAACAGGGGAACACAGACCTATTTTAGACCTCAGAGAATTGAACAAATTCCTGTTCAAAGAGAAATTCAAGATGATTTCTCTGGGAACTCTGCTGCCATACCTTCAGAGTCAGGATTGGCTTTGTTCTCTAGATCTCAAGGATGCGTACACTCATGCTCTTATCCATCCAACTCACAGAAAGTTCCTTCGGTTCCTTTTTCAAGGAAAGCACTAACAATACAGGGTGCTTCCTTTTGGCCTGGCCGCAGCACCAAGGGTGTTCACGAAATGCATGGCTGTAGTAGCAGCATTTCTTCGCACTCTAGGAATACTTAGACGACTGGCTCATTCGAGCCCCATCTTAGACGACTGGCTCATTCGAGCCCCTACTTAGACGACTGGCTCATTCGAGCCCCATCAGAGTCAGAGGCCAGGATTTCTCTATCTTGCACAATGCGTATCCTTCAGTATTTGGGTCTGGTCATAAACATCCCAAAATCCAGCCTAACTCCCACTCAGTCTCTAGAGTTCATAGGGGCTTTGCTGGATATCATAAAAGCAAGAGCCTATCTTCCCCAGACCCATTGCCTTCGCATGGTGCAGTTAGCTTCTCAAGGAGTGCTAAAGCCTCATCTCACTGCTCGAGAAATGTTACAACTACTAGGCCACATGGCATCTACCGTGCATGTGGTTCCTTATGCTCGCCTCCATATGAGAGCAGCCCAGTGGACTTTATCCACTCAATGGACCCAGACATCAGGGTACCTGTCAGACAAAATAGCAAACACAAATCGCCTTATTTTGTCCCTCCAATGGTGGCAGTCCACTCAAAACCTGTTGTGGGGTCCCCATTTCAACAACCTTTACCCCAGGCAACTCTCACAACAGATGCTTCACCAATGGGTTGGGGAGCTCATCTGCAAGACCTCTCCACCCAAGGCACTTGGACTCCACAGGAGACTCATCTACACATCAGTCTCTTAGAACTCAGAGCAATCTTCCTTGCTCTTCGAGTGTTCCACACCCTGCTCAGCTACAAGACAATCCTCATTCATACGGACAATCAAGTAGCCATGTTCTACGTGAACAAGCAGGGGGGAACAGGCTCTCTGTTGCTTTGCAACGAAGCTTTGCGACTATGGGCCCTCACCAGAGAGCATCAGATTCATCTCCTGGCTGTGTATCTTCCAGGCATCCAAAACTCTTGGGTAGACAGACTCAGTCGAGTTCTGCTTCCACATGAATGGTCTCTACATGCAGACCAGGTGGCCAAGATTTTTCAAATTTGGGGAACCCCAGACATAGACCTCTTTGCAAGTCCGTTGAATGCCAAACTTCCCCGGTTCTGTTCCAGAATTCCGGCTCAGGGCTCTCAGGCCAGGGATGCTTTTCTCCTTCATTGGGGTCAAGACTTCCTTTATGCCTTTCCACCCATTCCCCTAATTCCCAAAACCCTGTTCAAACTTCAGAGAGACAGAGGCTGCATGATTCTCATAGCTCCACATTGGCCACGGCAAGTGTGGTACCCTCTGCTTATACATCTCTCTCAAGCTCCCTCTCTGGAGTTAGGGTCTGCTCCAGATCTCCTGTCTCAGGAGGACGGAATGTTATGGCACCCCAATCCCCAGTCTCTGCATCTCAGGGCTTGGTTGCTGAAGGCCTAGATCTTCTTGATCTTAATCTTTCTCAGCAAGTAAAGGATATCCTTTATGCTTCCAGAAAACCTTCCACAAGACGCTCTTATGCTTTCAAGTGGAAAAGGTTTACCATATGGTGCTCGCAGAAGGGTCTTAGCCCCATTGTGATACCTCTGGAATCATTACTGGAGTATCTCCTTCATTTATCCAATGCAGGACTTAAAACTAACTCAGTAAAAGTCCATTTGAGTGCTATTGCAGCTTCTTTCAAGCCTTCAAATGGACAACCTATTTCCTTCCATCCTCTTATAGCAAGATTTATGAGAGGCCTTCTTCTAACTAAGCCTCCCATTAGGCCACCACCGGTGGCATGGGACTTAAACCTGGTTCTTGGCTAGCTCATGAAGCCACCTTTCGAACCCTTAGCTACTACTTCATTGAAATTCCTTTCCTGGAAGGTTATCTTTCTCATTGCAATCACATCAGCACGTTGCATCAGTGAGTTGCAGGCACTAGTGGCTGATCCACCTTATACAAGGTTCCATCATGACAAGGTAGTCCTTAGGACTCATCCACACTTTATGCCAAAGGTGGTCTCGCCTTTTCATCTTAACCAAGCGGTCTACCTGCCTGTGTTTTTTTCCAAGGCCTCATGCATCAAATGCAGAAAGGAATCTTCATACTTTGGACTGTAAAAGAGCTTTAGCCTTTTACTTACAAAGAACACAGCAACATAGAACGTCCTCTCAACTCTTTGTTGCTTTTGATCCTTCTCATTTGGGACTTCCAGTCTCCAAGAGAACACTGTCCAACTGGATTGCACAGTGTATTTCGTTTGCCTATCAGAGTAAGAATCTTCCTCTGGAGGGCCATGTCACAGCTCACAATGTGAGAGCCATGGCAGCTTCAATGGCTCATCTGCACTCTGTGTCTATCGACGACATCTGTCGAGCAACCACTTGGGCCTCGGTTCATACCTTCACAGCCCATTACTGCTTGGACAAGGACTCCCGCCGGATGCCTTGTTTGGTCAGGCTGTTCTCCAACACCTGTTCCATACCTAATCAACTCCTACCTACCATCCCTGGTTGGATGCCAGAGATCCATGGGGGGAAGTAGAGCCCTTTCACAGGGACACATAACTTCTGGGGTTTCTCCCTGGCATCAAAAGCTAGGGAGTCCCCATATGTGAAGACTACATTCCTGCTTGTTCCTGGAGATAGCATAGTTACTCACTTGTAACAGGTGATCTCCGGGAACAGCAGGAATTTAGTCTTCACAACCCACCCACCTCCCCTAGGAGTTGTATCTCTCTATCTATCTCTTTCCCTTTCCCTCTCTCTCTCTTTGTCTCAGCTTTAAACTCAACTGTAGAGAGGCAGTTGGGAAAGGCGGGAAGGCAGCACGCAGGCGCTGTGGGATGCTCCCAAAAGCTTTCTAATTGGACGCTGGGGAGTGTTCCCGTGCAGGCTCCGTCGGTACCGACGCTACCTATATGTGAAGACTAAATTCCTGCTGTTCCCGGAGATTACCTGTTACAGGTGAGTAACTATGCTATAATGGCGGAAGCTATGCTGCTGAGGCTCAAGAGGAGTGTAAGAATCAATATGGTCTTGGATTTGTTGTTATGCTATTTTCTCAATTATCTTATTAAGGAAGGGAAGACTAGATATGGGACTATAGGAGTTCAAATCCCGAGGATCTAACTTGGTTTTTTTTAGAAGTGGTTTAATGGTTGCAGTTTTCAGAGGTGTTGAAACAAGAACCTTGTTGAAGGAAAGGTGGATGATTCTGGAAATGTGAGGGCTTAATTCAGAACATGCAGACTTGATCCAGTGGGATGGGCATGGATCAGCATGTGAGGTGGTGGAGTTAAGACCTTTTATTATTTTTTCAATTTGTTCAGTGGAGTAAGAGTAGAAAGAGGTCAGTGCAGGGATACACTGGTCAACAAATTTTTACAAAAGTCATGTTACTGAAATAAAAATAGTCATTTCTTATCAATTTTTATATGCTGAACACAGTGAAATTGCAAAGTTGGCTCTAGTTTTTTTTATAATCTACAAGAATTAATGTTTACATCACGAAATGCATGTCAATAGTAAATATAATAGGCCTTCGGTTAATACCTGTAAAAAAACAAGTCATAGACTACTTCTTAGATTTTTTTGCCTGTCTCTTGTACAGCTATTTGGGAGCTTCTCTGAGGAGTGCCCAGCAGTAGTCAGCCAGCATTGTAGTGGACCATTTTCCCTGGTATCTTTGCTCCATCGTTGCAATATCCTGGTGAAAACGTTTGCCCTGTTCATCACTAACCATACCACAGTTGTCACGAAAGAAATCAAGATGGGAATCAAGGAAATGGATCTTTAGGGACATATTGCAGCCACGTTTCTGATACTGCATCAGCATGTCTTCTACTAGTTCCTTGTAGTTTTCTGCCCTAACATTCCCGAGAAAGTTTGTTGACACTAGGCGAAAAGCATTCCATGCTTGTTTCGCATCACCCTGCAGCAAGTTGTTGAACCAGTCATCTTTGAAGAGCTCTCGAATCTGAGGACCCACAAAAATTCCCTCTTTAATCTTTGCTTCGCTGAGTCGAGGGAATTTTTCATGCAGGTATCGGAAAGCTGGCGAAGTGCGGTCCATGGCTTTCATGAAGTTTTTCATCAAACCTAGTTTGATGTGAAGGGGTGGTAGCAGGATTTTGTGAGCCTCAACCAGAGCTGGGTGCTGGATATTCTTCTCTCCAACTGTTACATTTTGTCTGCGATTCCATTCCTTCCGCAAGTAGTGCCAATCCCTTGCTCGGCTATCCCACTCACATAAGAAACACATGTATTTTATATATCCCTGCTGCAGTCCCATTAAAAGGGCAACTACCTTCAAGTCACCACAGAGGTGCCAGCTGTACTTGTTATAGTTAATGGAAGTCAGTAGATGCTTTAAGTTATCGTATGTCTCTTTCATGTGGATAGCATGCGCTACTGGAATAGATTGAAGACGGTTTCCATTGTTCAAAAGCACAGCCTTCAGACTCAGTTTCTAAGAGTCTATAAACAGTCTCCAGTCTTGTGGGTCATCAGTGATTTTTAAAGCATTCATGAGTCTTTCAATATCGGAACAGAATACCAGATTACTTTACTTTCTGCTGACATCAGATGGCTTCAGCAGCCGTCTGGCAGTAGTATTGCATTGCATCAGAAAATGATGCAATCAACTCTGGATGATGTGTGCATGCTGGTATTATGCAATGTGATGCAATATTACATCATTCAAGGCTTATTTGGGATGTTGTTGATGTCCTACTGGATACATTTACATGGTGAAACGTCAAAAATGAACTACATGCAATATCTTCAAAACGAGAGCCAATAAAATCTTTTAAATGTTATATTCGAGTTCAGCTCACCAAGCTACTACAGATTAGGGCCTTTTAAAGTCAGTAACGATTTCAATGTTGACCAGTGATATCGGTGTTTTCAGTCGAAGGGTTGTCACTGCAAGGGTTTCTAGGATGATTGATGATCACTTTGGTTTTATTATGAAAGTGATTAGCTAGGTCTTGAGGGTGAAGTAAGTTATCTCTTTGATGTAGTGGTGCATCATTAGTGAGGGACTGGATCAAATGAAAGAGCTCACAGGGCCTATTGAGGGAGCGCATCAGGATTTTAGTGTGGTATTCCTTCCTTCTTGTGGTAATAGCGATGCAGTGGTTTTGTAAGGCATTCATATATATATCTTTGTCGTGGGAAAGTCTGGAATTGCGCCATTTTCGCTCTAGTTTCCTGAGATTCAGGAGGGAATTGCATAAGTCAGCTGTAAACCATATAGCAGAATGATCTTCTTGAAGGACACCTTTGTTGGGTGAGTAGAGCAGCCTGGCTTAGGGTCAAGTTCCAAGATTGAATAATGTCATCTAAATCAGAGGAGCAGGATTTGAGTTTAGGCAATATTTCCTCAGGAATGCATCTTTGATAAATGGTTTGAAGCGCCGAGCTGGTGGTAATGCAGTATTGATAAGTGAACTGGAATCTGGAATGGTAGCTGGAATGTTGAATATGATGGCTTTATGATCCGACCATGGCACTGGAAGAATTTGTGGCTGGAAGGAGTTATTGGAACCAAATATGTGGGAGGGTGCAAAGATAAGGTCCAATGTATTTCCTCTAGAGTGGGTAGGAGCATGTATTAGTTGATCATACTTAAGTGCAGACATTGCATCAAGAAAGGCTGAAGAATTCTTCTTTGATAAGACCGGGAGATTGAAGTCTCCCATTATCCAGAGAGGTCTTGACTTTGGTGAGTGATTACAGACTACATTCAGGGGTATGGAGAGGTCATTCACACATGTGGAGGGAGCACGATAGATAAGAGCTATTGCTAGTTGCTTATTAGCAATTATGATGGAGTCAAGACTGGAAGAGTTGTGGGAGTTGAGGTATTGGAATTGTAGGTCTGATCTAGCCAATATAAGGATGCCACCTCCCTTTCTGTTTGTTCTCGGACAGCTGAAAATGTTGTAGTTGGGAATTTTAATTTGATTGGCAAGAACTGCATCGGTGTCTGTGAGCCATGATTCAGTAATGAGCATTAGGTCTCGTTTATGATTATCCACATAGTCAGCAATAATTAACCATTTATTCCAGATAGATCATGCATTTATAAGCATACACTTCAGGGCTTTTTCATCTGTAGACTTCTGCGTATGGGATTTTCCAGAGGACTTGCATACGATGTGAATGAGGTGTTGGTGTTTCGCTAGCTGTGGTGGTCTCGGTGAGTTGAAAATGCTTTCTTGTTTGTTTCATCCATATCCATGTATGGCGGAAATTAGGCCTTGTTGGTCGGAAAAGGCTCCTGCAGGTATGATGACTAGGGCAAGGCCATACAGAAAAATAATGTAAGGGATTAGATCTGGCATTGTGTATAAGAAAAGAAGGACTGCCTGAAGGAGCTCGCAAGCTATGCAAGGCTAGGGGAGAGAAGAACTGTGTGGCTGGTAGTGAAAAGTACAGCGATGTATATCCTACAGTGTAAGAGAAGGATCTTGCTGCAGTTAACTAAGTAGCAGGGGCTGGAGAGTTGTAACAAGTGTACAAAGCACTTACAATACGTCATAAGAATATAGAGTCCTAGTTGATGTTTATATGATATGGATTATTATATCAACTGGCTACTGAAGCCAGTGGGATAAGGGTTAACAAAGAGAATATCAGGCTTACACTTACAATATTATAGATTGAAGAGTCAGTCCATATTCTCCAGGAAAAAGCAGGAAGTCAGTCCTCACATATGGGTGACGTTGGCGCTGACGGAGCCCTCGTGTGGAGCAATTCCACAGCTTTCAAAGAAAGCCTTTGGGATTGCATCGCACATGCGTGGTCCCCTTCCCGCCCAAGGGTGCCATCTTGCTCAGTCTTCTTTTTGCCGCGGAGCCCAATGGACGTGGTCCTGTTTCCACCGTGGAAAGATTTTTCAGCTTCCCAGTTCGACACCGGTTCCCCTTCCCTCCCTCGGCTCGGTACACCGGTATCGAGTCTGGTCCTATCTTCGTCTTCCCATACCTGGACGACTGGCTCATCAGGGGCCAATCGGCGCAGGAGGTGCAGCGGGCCACTGCTCGCACAGTCACCCTGCTCCAGCACCTAGGGTTTGTGATAAATCATGAAAAGTCCACTTTGCTCCCAACTCAGAACTTGGAGTTCATAGGGGCAAGGCTGGATACACTTCAAGCAAAGGCTTACTGGACAGGGCAGGGCGGTTTCTGGACTTGGTCCAGCAGGTCCAGCGCAGGTCTCAAGTCTCTGCAAGGGTCTTCTTACACCTCCTGAGCCACATGGCCTCCACAGTGCATGTGACTCCATATGCTCGATTCCACATGCGCACAGCTCAATGGAGCCTCAGAGACCAGTGGACGCAAGCCACTGGCCGCCTCAGAGACAGAGTAGCGATTTCCAAGCTATTGGTGACCACCTTGCAATGGTGGCTTCACCCTCCCAACTTGCTTCAGGGAGTACCATTCCAACCTCCCTCTCACACCAGAGTGCTGATGACAGATGCCTCCTTGGTGGGCTGGGGTGCCCATTGCCAGGGTTCATGCACTCAGGGTCTGTGGTCCTCACGAGAGGCCGCACTTCAGATCAACCTTCTAGAGCTTCGAGCCATCCGCCTAGCTCTTCAAGCCGTCTGTCATCTTCTTGCATGTCAGTCGGTGCTGATACAGACAGACAATCAGGTAGCGATGTTCTACATCAACAAACAGGGGGGCACAGGATCTCGCATCCTATGCCAGGAAACCCTGGATCTCTGCTCTTATGCAGTGACACATCACATGTCCCTCAGGGCAGTTTATCTGCCAGGTCAGGAGAACCTCCTGGCCGACAAGTTGAGCAGGATTCTTCAGCCTCACGAGTGGCAACTGCACAAGGAGATAGCCCAGCGGATCTTTAACCGTTGGGGTCTCCCATCCATGGATCTCTTTGCCAGCCCGGAGAACCATCAGTTGCCCCGGTTCTGCTTGAGGCAGCCGCATCCGCTGAGTGTGGCGGTGGATGCTTTCCTGATCTCGTGGGCACAGGGCCTTCTCTATGTGTTCCCACCCACGCCTCTGGTGGCACACACTTTGTTCAAGATTCTTCGGGACAAGGCCTCAGTCATCCTGGTAGCTCCCAGGTGGCCCAGACAACCTTGGTTCCCTCTTCTCCTTCAACTGGCGATCGAGACTCCACTCCCTCTGTGGGTGCAGCCCGACCTCTTGACCCAGGAACAGGGTTCCTTGCTGCACCCCAATCTCAGATCCCTCAACTTAATGGTCTGGCTGCTGAGAGGGTAGTACTTGCTCCTCTACTCCTTCCCAAGGAGGTTGAGGAGGTGTTGCTGGCCTCTAGGAGGCAATCCACTAGAAGATCCTATGCATTCAAGTGGCGTAGATTTGAAGGGTGGTGTACCCAGAATAAGGAGGACCCGTTCACTTGTCAAGTGCCTCAAGTACTGCAGTATTTGCTCCACCTCTCGGAGTTAGGCCTCAAATCTAACTCTGTCAGGGTCCACTTGAGTGCACTCTCAGCTCACCACTCTCCAGTGGATGTGCAACCTCTTTCAGCTCACCCTTTGGTATCCCGATTCCTCATAGGCCTCCTCCTCTTGAAGCCTCCAATTCGCCCACCGGCAATGGAGTGGGACTTAAATGTGGTCCTGCAGCGGCTTACTTGCCCTCCTTTTGAGCCAATGGCCACCTGTTACCTACGGTTCCTTTCCTGGAAAGCACTCTTTCTGGTGGCGCTCAAGTCTGCTCGATGTGTGAGCGAGCTGCAGGCTTTAGTGTCGGATAGGCCGTACACACGGTTTTATAAAAACAGGGTGGTCCTGCGTACTCACCCGAAGTTCCTTCCAAAAGTGGTTTCCTCTTTTCACCTCAACCAAGAGGTGGTTCTTCCAACCTTCTTCCCCAAGCCACATACCAGTAGGGCAGAAGCGGCTCTGCATACCCTGGACTGTAAGAGGGCGCTTGCCTTCTACATGGAGCGTACGCGGGGACATGGGAGAGCTTCCCAGCTCTTCGTCTCTTATGACCCTAGTAAACTGGGTCTACCTGTCTCAAAGTGCACGTTATCCATCTGGGTGGCAGACTGCATCGCCTGGGCATACAGGGCAGCTGACCTCCAGCTGCAGGGCAGAATCACGGCTCACTCTGTCAGTGGCTAATCACCGCTCTGTTCCATTGGCAGACATATGCCGGGCTGCTACTTGGTCTTCAAGCCAGACTTTTGCAGCTCACTACTGCCTGGAGAGAGAGTCCTGGTGGGAGAGTGTTTTCGGTCAGGCAGTACTCCGTAACCTATTCGAGGTTTAGGCAACTCCTACCCTCCGACTCTCTGGTGTCAGGCTACCATGGGGAGTGTGTTCTTGGAGAAAAATCCTATCACTGCTGCTGCGGCTCTTCTGAGGGAGCCATTTTTCAGTTATGAGTTCTCAGTAGCCTATAGCTAGGGAGTCCCATATGTGAGGACTGACTTCCTGCTTGTTCCTGGAGAAAGCGTAGTTACTCACCTGTAACAGGTGTTCTCCAGGGACAGCAGGAATCAGTCCTCATGACCCTCCCTCCTCCCTCCTCCCCTGGAGTTGCAGTCCTTTGATTAATTTTTTCTCATTTTGTCGTCTTTTTAGCAATGTCATCTGACTGAGCAAGATGGCACCCTTGGGCGGGAAGGGGACCGCGCATGCGCGATGCAATCCCAAAGGCTTTCTTTGAAAGCTGGGGAATTGCTCTGCACGAGGGCTCCGTCGACGCCGACGTCACTCATATTTGAGGACTGATTCCTGCTGTCCCTGAAGAACACCTGTTACAGGCGAGTAACTACGCTGTCTTGAGGGTAGTTGTTATGGAGGGTCGTTGAGTGGGACTATTGGTCCATTTCAAATTCGCCTTCGATCCACGCCTAAGGGCCACACCAAAGGGCCCTCTGGCAAGGCCTTCAGGCACGGGCCCGCCAGGCACGGGCACACCCGATGCTGCTCTGGCTTTGAATTTAACATTCTTGCTGCTGCTGCTCTGATTGGCCTGATGTTTAGGAGCAGGGAGGAGTTTGCTTTCCCGTTTTGAAGTGCAATGCCGATCGGGGCAGTGGTGTAGATGGAGGAGATGTCCTGCTGTTCCTGCTTGCTGCACCCGATGCTGCTCCGGCTTTGAGTTCAACGTTCTTGCTGCTGCGACTCTGATTGGCTGGTGTTTAGGAGCAGGGAGGAGTTTGCTTTACATAAAAAGCTAATTAGGATGGAGTTTCATTATGCAACCCTGTTTGAATATTGCTGGGTTAAAAGGACTAAAGGAACCTAAAATATTTACAGAGAATTTATATCCAAGTGGAATGCAATCCTTAATAAATATTCGTTAGATGGAAGTTGCAAAAAAAGAATAATGAACTAAAAGTAGAGTTCTCTATGACAAGTTTATAGTAGAAGTAAATATCACTTTAGAAGAATTCCAGAGAAACATCAAAAAAAGAAATTCAACAGTTTAGATGAGATGAAGCAGACTATAAGAGGGGAGTCTATCTATACTTGGCACTAATTCAAACCACAATGATAGAGGCAAGTTACTTTCACCTCTTGCACTCAGAAGATCAGAAAAAATAAGGAAGATGAGATTTTGTCCCTAGTTAGTACCCCTGAAGTGTCTCCCTCCCCATCCATTAGTACCCATTCTTTGTACAATCAGTCTTGAATGAGGAAGCAAGAGAATGCATTTGCAGGGATAGACATGAGAAATTGAAACAGTCAGCGACTAAAGCAGGGTTGGCACTACCATTAGGCAAACTAGGTGGCCACCTATAGCGCTGGCCCTTTGGGGTGCCTATTGCCACCACTTTCACCCCTCTTGGGACAGGCAGTGGTGGCTATGGCCGCAAACAGCCCCATGGTGCTTACCTTAAACTTCCTACATATAACTAAGAGATAAACTAAATGCTAACAACCTGCCCAACTATTTTAACCGTGTGTATTTTTTGGCGGATCGTTTGCCCTGAGGGGGAACATTCCCTCTCTCGTAGCAAACCCTCCTTTTTTCATTTTTAAAAGAGTGCACTCACCCTTTTACCCACCGAGGTAGAATTACAAAATAATCCTCAGTAAATCGAGAAACGAAATTAAATCAAATTCAGTTTACATACGATTCAAGCAACTTAACTTGGAGTCCACAATTTTCAGCCTTCAGTCATCGGAGATTCTTCCATATTGCTAATAATGTGACCCGTTCATATGCCGAGTCTCCCAAACATTATCCATGCCTTCCTCTATAAACAGATGACCGAGGCTGTTGTCCTCAAAGTATCCTACATCGCACATCTCGTCCCATGAAAAGGAGACTCTTGGAACATAGGTCCAGAATAAATAGTAAAGTCTTATCAGCCCCAGTGGCTCAACATTGTCAGGAATTTGAACATACATTGCAGGATCTTAGATGGCGAATTATTGAGTTCATTCCAGCCCAAACATGTGCAGGGGACCGATTGAAAAAATTACAACTTAGGGAACAATTTTGGATCTACCATCTACGATCAGTAACACCTGGAGGTTTGAATCTTTCTTTGGATTGGTGGACGTTAATAGATTGAACCTTTGTGACAGCCAATGATAGCCTGTTTTTCTACAGATGAAAACAAGGTTGGTTTTAAATAGGTATAGGAGAGTAGGGAGGAATAGGACGTTAATAGCATGAAGAAGGACCAGGAGTATCACAGTCTGAAACACGGCATTGTGTACTTTATACACGTCTCTATGAAATATCTACTGCGGAGAATGAATGAATTTGGAAAACAAGGAAATTGAAACAACAAACAACAACAAACATAAGGTTTTATGATACTTTGAGGACAACAGCCTCAGTCATCTGCTTATAGAGGAAGGCATGGATAATGTTTGGGAGGCTCAGCATATGAACGGGTCACATTATTAGCAATATGGAAGAATCTCCGATGACTGAAGACTGAAAATCGTGGACTCCAAGTTAAGTTGCTTGAATAGTATATAAACTGAATTTGATTTAATTTTGTTTCTCGATTTACTGAGGATTATTTTGTAATTCTACCTCAGTGGGTAAAAGGGTGAGTGCACTCTTTTAAAAATGAAAAAAAGGAGGGTTTGCTACGAGAGAGGGAATGTTCCCCTTCAGGGCAAATGATCCGACAAAAAATACACACAGTTAAAACAGTTGGGCAGGTTGTTAGTATTTAGTTTATCTCTTAGTTATATGTACCTTTAAACTTCGGCACCACAGGGCTGTTTGCTTCCACCCCCTCAGACTGCCCGATGCCGACGTCTACTACTAACTACTACTTATCATTTGTATAGCACTATAAGGCATACGCAGCGCTGTACAGACACTTTTAAAAGATGGTCCCTGCTCATTAGATCTGACAATCTAGTCAAGATAGCCAACACAACAGCTGAGGACAAGGATATATCTAGGGGAATATTAAGGAAACATATAGGAGACTAAGTGGAACAGTATCCAAAAGCAGCCTCGAAGAGGTGAGTTTTCAGCCTGTATTGACAAGGGCCAGAGATGGAGCCTGACGCATATTATTATTATTATTATTAAGCATTTATAAAGCGCTGCAACATACGAAGCGCTGTACAAACATAAAAAGAGACAGTCCCTGCCCGTTAGAGCTCACAATCTAATCAAGACAAAATATGAAATAAATTAGATAATACAAATAACAATTAACAAGACAAGAATAAATGTTTATGGAGAGAACAAGAAAGGACGAGTTAGGAACAAAAAGCAATAGTGAAGAAATGGGATTTCAATTTGGATTTGAAGATGGCCAGAGAGGAGGCTTGGCGGACAGAGACAGGTAGAGAATTCCAGGAAAAGGGTGCAGCCAGTTGAAAGGAGCGAAGTCTAGAATTAGCAGTACGAGTAAAAGGCATAGATAAACGAAGACAATTAGATGAGCAGAGTAGGCGAGAGGGGGTATAGGTAGAGATGAGGGATGAAAGGTAATGAGGGGCAGAAGAATGAATACATTTATAGGTTAGAAGGAGGAGCTTGAACTGGATACGGAAACGGATGGGGAGCCAGTGAAGTGACACGAGAAGAGGAGTAATGTGTGAAAAACGAGACTGACGGAAAATCAGACGAGCTGCAGAATGTTGAATAGACTGGAGAGGAAAGAGGTGGTTAGCAGGGAGGCCAGCAAGGAGAAGGTTACAGTAATCAAGGCGGGAGGTGATTAAAGAGTGGACAATCAGTTTAGTAGTGTTATCAGAGAGAAAAGGGTGAATATTGGAGATATTGTAAAGAAAGAAACGGCATGTTTTAGCAATGTTTTGGATATGTAAAGAGAAGGAGAGAGATGAGTCAAAGATAACACCAAGACAGGAAGGATAACAAAGTTATCCACAGAGATTGAGAAAGGGGAAGGAGGAGGGGAGGCACTAGGGGGAAAGACAAGGAGTTCAGTTTTGGCCATGTTCAGCTTCAAGCGGCGGTAGGACATCCAGGAAGCAATGTCAGAAAGGCAGGCTGAGATCTTAGCTTGAATTTCAGGAGAGATAACAGGTGTAGAGAGGTAGATTTGAGAGTCGTCAGCATAGAGATGATAGTGAAAGCCATGGGAAGAGATAAGGGCACCAAGGGATTGGGTATAGGGAGAGAAGAGGAGCGGACCTAAGACCGAACCTTGAGGTACACCCACAGGTAAAGGGGTAGAAGAGAAGGAGGAGCCACTGAAGTACACACTGAAAGAGCGGTGGGAAAGATTGGAGGAGAACCAAGAAAGTACAGAGCCTTTGAAATCGAGTGAAGACAGGGTGATAAGAAGAAGATTGTGGTCAATGGTGTCAAAGGCAGCAGAGAGATCCAGAAGAATGAGGACAGAATAAAAGCCTTTGGACTTAGCCAGAAACAAATCATTGGCGACTTTGGTAAGAGCAGTTTTGGTAGAATGTAGGGGACAGAAACCGGATTGTAAAGGATCTAGGAGGGCATGAGAGGAGAGGAAGTCAAGACAGCGGTGGTAGACAGCACGCTCAAGTAATTTAGAAATGAAGGGAAGGAGAGAGATGGGACGATAGTTAGGACAGGAGGGATCGAGTGAGGGTTTCTTGAGGATGGGTGGGACAATAGCATGCTTGAAGTCAGAAGGGAAGGTAGCGGTGGAGAGCGATAGGTTGAGAATATGAGTGATGGAGGGGATGATAGTGGAAGAAATGGAGCTAAGGAGGTGGGTGGGCATAGGATCAGAAGGGCAGGTAGTCAGCTTAGAGGAAGAAAGGAGGAGTGTTGTTTCCTCATCAGAGACCAGAGGGAAGGAAGAAAGGGAAGCAGAAGTAAGGGGGGGAGAGTTGGGAAAAAGGGGGGAGGGGGGAAGAAGAGGAGGTAGTGAAATGGAGGGTGATTTTATGGATTTTGTCATGGAAGTACTGTGCCAAGGTTTGGGCAGGAAGGGAGGTAGGAGCCAGAGGTGGGGGCACACTGAGGAGAGAATTGAGTGTATAAAAAAGACGACGAGGATTAGAGTCAAGAGAGTTAGTCAGATGGGTGAAGTAGATTTGTTTGGCAAGTGCAATGGCTGATTGGAAGGAGAAGAGCATGAATTTAAAGTGGAGAAAGCCAGCATGAGAGCGAGATTTGAGCCAGGCACGCTCAGCAGAGCGGGCACAGGAGCGCAAATAGCGGGCAAAAGGAGAGAGTCAAGGCTGTGGAGGAGAACGCCTAACAGGACATGAGATGAGGGGAGCAAGAGAATCCAAAGCAGAGGAGAGTACAGCATTATAGGAGGCCACAGCCTCATCAATAGAATTAGAAGAAAGAATGGATGAAAGGGGTGAGGAAATAGTGGAGGAGAGAGCTAAGGGATCAATAGCAAGAAGGTTTCTAAATAGATTAGTGGAAGCAGGACGAGGCTGAGGTGGAGGATGATGAATAAGACTTAAAAGGTGGTGGTCAGATAAAGGAAGGACAGAGTTAGAGAAGTAAATAACATAGACTCAGGAAGTTTGTTCAGGCATAAGTAGCAACAAGGTTGAAAGATCTAAGTCTGGAGTTGGAAGTGGACTTCCTGCTGCATATGGGAGAGGTCGATCATGAGAGTATTTCCAAAGGAGGACCCCAGTGGTGAATTGATTGGGCTTCACTCTGACCACTGCACAGGAAAAGGTCTAAGTAAAGGCCTTTCATTATTTTTGACTATGAAATATAATGCCTTACAAACCAGCAGGGCCATACCAAGGGATATGCAAGCAGTGCGGCCGCAAAGGGCGCAAGCACAGAAGGGGCACTGATATCATCACTGGGCTTCCAGAAAGCTCAAAAAAAGTGAGTTAATAGATGTAGTTGAGTGGAAAGGCGGGCTCCAGATTTATTATTTGCACAGGGCGCATTTATAGTTTGGTACGGTCCTGCAAACCAGAATAGACCTTTACTAATTCACTCAAAAACTTCATATACAACAATTGTTAAAACCCATGAGGATTGTGAAAAATTGCAAGAGGACCTTGATAAAACTGGAAGACTGGGCATGCAAATGGCAGATGAAATTTAATGTGGACAAGTGCAAGGTTATGCACCTAGGAAAGAACAACCTAAACTATGGTTATATGATGCAAAGTTCCACATTAGGAACCACCACCTAGGAAAAAGATTTAGGCGTCATCGTGGATAACATGTTGAAACCCTCCACTCAGTGTGCAGCAGCGGCCAAGAGAGCAAATAGAATGTTAGGTATCATGAGGAAAGGAATGGAGAATAAAACAAAGGATATTATAATAAACCATTATTAAAAGGGACCTGGGATATCCACTGCTTGCCCCAGTACAAGCACTGTGGAACATGTATCTTTTGGGGAAACTGCTACATACTTGTGACCTAGATTGGCCACTGTTGGAAACAGGATACTGGGCTTGATGGACCTTGGTCTGACCCAGAATGGCATATCTTATGTTCTTATTTCTTCTCCAAATGCACTGCCAGACCCACAGACCTCTCCATTACTAAGGACTTAAGCTGCGTTTCACCTGTTCCTCCAGACCCTCTCATTCACACTTTCCAGAAATTAGTTCTAAAAGATATAGAAAAATTAGAAAAGAAAAAGCATATTTTTATAACCTTTTAAAGAAGAAAGTCATGCTATCACAGAACTTCATATCAATAAAGAAATTATCATAAAACTTGCCAATAAAGCGGGTGCCATGGTAGTTCTCAATAGAAAAGATTATATTTCTGAAACGGAATGACAACTTAGTGACAGGTCTTTTTATATTCCAATTAAAAAGAACCCATTCCATACAGAAATTAATGCTTTTGTAAATATTGGAAAAGAAGCAAGTTATCTCACACCCAAGGAAAGTGATTTTCTCAGGGTGAAACATCTGATCATTCCAATGATCTATTCTTCCCAGAATCCACAAATCTCTGACAAATTCCCCTGGCTATCCTATTTTTTTGGGTATAAGGTCAGTGCTAGAACTGCTATCAAAGTTTGTTGATGTATTCCTCCACTCATTCATTCCTCACATGACTTCACATGTAGGAAATTCCTCACATAATATCACCATTCCAGATGCAATCACTATTGCATGGAGAGCATAATCGTGGTGCTATCTTGGTGGCGTTTTTTCCAATCTCTCTTCAGCCTTAGATCTTGTTGATCACGTCACCCTCCTCTCACAGTTCCATGACTTTGGGGCATGGTTCTTGGTTGGTTTCGGTCTTTCACAGAGATCCTTCTCTGTTTCTACTGGTGTTTCTTCCTTTTCCCCTTGGCCTCTGCTCTGTGGTACTCCTCAAGGTTTTGTTCTAGCTCCTCTCCTGTTTATTATTTTCCTGATTCCGTTAACCCTGCTGATTCAACAACATGGCATTTCCACTCACTATTACGCAGAGGATATTCTGTTACTCTACCACACCAACCTAGCATTCCCTGACTTCTTGCCTTTCAATGAATGTGTCTCCTCTATTTCACCTGGTTATCCACCAATTTTGTACATCTAAACCCCAGTAGGTCTGCTGTGATCTGGTTCACACTTGATAGTTCTTCCTCAACCTTGGCCCCTTCTCTCCTCGGCTCAGCAATCCCCCTTGTGGATACTGTCCATTACTTAGATGTTACATTGGACTCTTTATTGTCATTCCACATTCATCTCTCCTCGATAGTCTGCCACTCTTTCCTTGCTCTTTGCCAAATTTGCACTGTCCATCCCTTCCTTTTGCCCTCTTCTCTAACCACCCTTCTGCTCACACTTATAATCTTCAGATTAGATTACTGCAATGTTATTTTCCTCGGTCTCCCTCAGTATCAATTATACCAGTTATGACTCATGCAGAACACTGCTGTCCATATCCTTGTCCATGCTTCCCAATTTGATCATGTTACACCCCTCCTAGTCCGTTACCACTGACTCCCCGTCAAATACTGTCTGCAATATAAGCATCTTACATCGGTCCATTGTGCACTTTACACAGACTTTCCTCACTATCTCTCTGATGCTTTGCTCCTTCACTCCCTACACGGTGTCCTCCATAATATTCTTGCAAACTGCTTACACCTGCCATCAGTTACCCAGACTCTGCTTGAATCCACTCACACTTCAGCCTTCTACTTTCTTGCCCCTGCTTCCTGGAATGCACTTGCTCCCTCCCTCCCTCCCAAGTTCAAAACTTTCCTGAAAACCTATCTGTTTAACATAGCACATGGCCTACCCCCATCATAACACACCAACAAATTCTCTTAGCTGATAAATAATCACCCACAATGGTCTCATATAAATCTGCCAACAATAGCATCCAAAAATTACATAATAGGGAAAATGAGATCTCAGGATAGCTATATGCCCTACATTTGGCGAAAAGTTCAGGTATAATGTATCTCCAGGAACAAGCAGGAATGAGTCTTCACATATGGGTATCGTCGGTACCGACGGAGCCTGCGCGGGAACGCTCCCCAGCGTCCAAAAGGAAAGCTTTTGGGAGCATCCCACAGCGCCTGCGCGCTGCCTTCCCGCCTTTCCCAACTGCCTCTCTCCAGTTCTTCTTTTCCGCGGAGCCAGCAGGTCGTGTTTCCTGTCACCGCTGAAGAATTTCTTATTTTCTTTTATTTTTCTTTAGTCGCGTGTCTGCCTTCTGGACTCCAGACCGGTACCACCGGTCTTTTTTCTTTCTTTCAAAAAAAAAAAAAAAACTACTCTTTTCTTACTTCAGTGCATTTTTTCTTCTGGGGCCTTAGGCCTACAGATATATTTTTCCTCATGGAAAAACCCGCCTCCGGGTTTAAAAAGTGCACGAAGTGCAGTAGCACTATTTCTGTCACTGACACCCATGACTGGTGTCTAAAATGTTTAGGTCCTGACCACTCCATTGCGGATTGTGAGTCCTGTTCCATGATGTCTAAAAGAGGGTTACAAAATCGGGCAGCCAAGCTCAGTACCCTGTTTCCCTCCGATGCAGCTTCTGTGGCATCAACGTCTTCCAGGGCTTCTTCTTCATCCCATGGATCTCAGGTAACCAAACTTAAATCCGGCCGGTCCTCAAAGAGTTCATCTCCCTCTAAGTATCGAGATGCCCCCGGGCTTACTCTTGAGGAATCCATACCGGCAAAATTACCCCGGCGGGAGGCTCCGGCTTCCAAAGCTCTATCTATGGGGTCACAGGTTGACATCGATGGCTCGGCCTCGACCGATCACCTGTTACAATGTTCTGGGGTACCGGCGGTTTCCACCGGTACCGAATTCCAGACATTGGTGGCATCGATGGATCAGAATATTTTGACCATGCAGCGTGCCATCACGGCATTCATACAAGCTGCGACGCCTACGGTACCGCAACAAACCCCGTTGTCGGTACCGGTACCGATTCCGGTACCGGATCCGATATCGGTTCCGATACCGGTACCGCTTGCATCGACATCAGCATCGATGGCAGCGGTACGCTATCCAGTGATGCCCATCAGTACCGACTCGGTACCGATTACTCCCGATGTCGATACCTCCCGGTACGCGTATCGGGCTCTGCGAGAGCATCCAGTCGATACTTCGATTCCTCTGAAGACTCTGATACATCAGAGGCCTCTATTGAAGCATTGGGGATCCTTCCTCAGGAACCCTCTTCTCCAAAAAGGAGAATGTCTCCTCCTGAAGACTTGTCTTTTCAGGACTTCATTAGGGAGGTGGCCAAAGGCCTGTCCATCTCAGTGGCCTCTGAAACTGAACCTAGAGCCAAAAAATTAGATATCCTACAATATCCTAAGGCTCCTAAAGAGGCAGCCACCTTACCAATACATGTTGGGCATATGGGAGACTCCTCTTTCCACCTCCCCTCATTCTCGAAGGTTGGACACCATGTATCGTGTTCCTCCTTGTCCTGGGTTTCATAAGACAGCTTCCTCACCACTCCATTGTGGTAGAGTCTGCTATGAAAAAAATCAAGAGTACAAAAAGGCACTCCTCTGCTCCTCCAGGAAGAGAATGCAGAACCGTAGATGCCTTTGGCAGGAAAATCTTCCAGGCCAGTATGCTTGTGGCCAGAATCAACTCCTATAGTCTCTATATGGGGATGTTTCTGAAAGAAGTTACAGATCATCTGCAAACCTTATCTCCTTTTATGTCAGAAGATAAGAGAGAAGAATATATCACCTGGCTTAAACATGCACAGGATGTATCCAAGTTTTCCAACCGTGCAGCCTTTGACTCTTTTGAGGGTGCCAGTAGAGCCTCGGCTATTGCCATAGGTGCACGCAGAGTTGCTTGGTTGCAAGCCTCTGATATGGAATCCTGGGTACAGGATGGTCTAGGTAACCTTCCCTGTACAGGGGAAAACCTGTTTGGCAAAGATTGGCAGGCAAAGGCCAACCAGATGGATGCTGAAAATTCTGCTTTAGATAGACTTTCAAAGTCTACTACTGCTCCTTTTAAAAAGAGGTTGTTCAAAAAAGGATCTTTCCCAAAAAAAGGGAAATTTTCTTCTGGTTATGGTCAGGCCTCTTCTCAAGGTCGTTTTGCTACAAAGAGACAGCAACAACCAAAACAGACCAAGCCTCAGGCTGTGAGGACTGCTACAGCCCAACAGCCTCAGCCTCCTCAGGGTCTTTGACTTTCCACTAGAGAACTTAGCCTTCCTGGCTCTAGAACATCCAGAGCCTCTCACCATCCCAGAGCTCACTTTGCTCCCAGATGGGAACAAATCACAGCAGAGAAATTGACTCTCTCCATCATACGGGATGGGTACAAGCTTCATTTCTTAAACCTTCCCCCTCACACCATGGTGAAACAGTTCAATTCTCCAACATCTCTCCTCAACCTTCTTGGTCAGGAGATTGCTACCCTTCTTGCCCAAGGGTAATAGAAGAAGTACCTCTTCTTCAACAGGGCTCAGGGTTCTACTCCCTTTATTTTCTCATCCCAAAGAAAACGGGGGGCTACAGACCCATATTAGATCTCAGAGAGTTGAACAAGTTTCTATGCAAGGAGAAATTCAAGATGACTTCTCTCGGAACTCTCCTTCCATACCTCCAGAGTCAGGACTGGCTTTGTTCTCTAGATCTCAAGGATGCATACACCCATGTCCTCATCCATCCAACACACAGAAGGTTCCTTCAGTTCCTTTACCAAGGAAAGCACTACCAATACAAAGTGCTTCCTTTCGGTCTGGCCTCTGCTCCAAGAGTGTTCACAAAATGCATGGCAGTAGTAGCTGCATTTCTGCGCACTCTAGGAATATTCGTATTCCCATATCTGGACGACTGGCTCATCCAAGCTCCATCCCAGTCAGAGGCCCAGGCTTCCCTGGCCTGCACAAAGCGTGTTCTTCAGTATCTGGGACTGGTAATCAACATTCCAAAATCCCATCTCACCCCTACTCAGTCTCTAGAGTTCATAGGGGCCTTACTGGATACCACAACTGCAAGGGCCTATCTTCCCCAGGCCCGTTGCCTACGCTTGGTGCAGTTAGCCTCCCAGATTCAGTTAAAATCCCATTTAACTGCTCAAGAGATGTTGCAACTCTTAGGCCACATGGCATCCATGGTGCATGTGGTTCCTTATGCTTGCCTTCACATGAGGGCAGCTCAGTGGACCCTATCCACCCAATGGACCCAGGCATCAAGTTGCCTGTCAGACAAAATAGCAACCTCCAGTCACCTCTTTTGGTCCCTCCACTGGTGGAAGTCCACTCAAAATCTGTTGCTGGGGTCCCCTTTTCAACAGGTGTTACCCCAAGCAACCCTTACAACAGATGCCTCTCCAAAGGGTTGGGGAGCTCATCTACAAGATCTCTCGACCCAGGGCATCTGGTCTCCACAGGAGACATCTCTTCATATCAACCTCTTAGAGCTCAGAGCAATCTTTCTGGCTCTCAGAGTCTTCCACACCCTGCTCAGCTACAAGACAGTCCTCATCCACACAGACAACCAGGTAGCCATGTTCTACGTGAACAAGGAGGGAGGAACTGGCTCTCTGTCGCTTTGCAACGAAGCTCTGAGATTGTGGGCCTTCGCCAGAGAGCATCAAATCCATCTCATGGCAGTGTATCTTCCAGGGGTTCAAAACTCTTGGGCAGACAGACTCAGTCGAGTTCTGCTTCCGCACGAATGGTCCCTCCATGGGGACCAGATAGCCAGGATTTTTCGGATTTGGGGTACCCCAGACATAGACCTGTTTGCAAGTCCGTGGAATGCCAAACCTCCCCGGTTTTGTTCCAGGATTCCATGTCAGGGAGTTCAGGCCAGGGATGCCTTCCTCCTTCATTGGGGGCAAGACTTCCTCTATGCCTTTCCACCTATTCCCCTCATCCCCAAGACTCTGTTCAAGCTTCAGAGAGACAAGGGGTCTATGATCCTCATAGCACCACTTTGGCCACGCCAAGTGTGGTACCCTCTACTTCTGCATCTCTCTCAAGCTCCCTCCCTAGACCTGGGGTCTGCTCCAGATCTCCTCTCCCAGGAGGAGGGAACCATGTGGCACCCAAATCCTCAGTCTCTTCATCTCAGGGCCTGGTTGCTGAAGGCCTAGACCTTCAGGATTTACACCTTTCTCAGCAAGTGAAGGATATTCTTCATACTTCCAGAAAGCCTTCCACCAGACGTTCATATGCTTTTAAATGGAAAAGGTTTTCCATTTAGTGTGCAGAGAAGGGTCTCAACCCTCTTGCAATACCTTTGAATTCTTTACTAGACTATTTGCTGCATTTATCCCATGCAGGCCTTAAAACAAATTCAATCAGAGTCCATTTGAGTGCTATTGCAGCATCCCTTAAGCCTCTCAATGGACAACCTATTTCCTCTCATCCTCTTATAGCAAGATTCATGAGAGGCCTTCTTTTGACTAAACCTCCCATTAGACCACCTCCAGTGGCATGGGACTTGAATCTGGTTCTTGGCCAGCTTATGAAGCCACCCTTTGAACCCTTAGCCACTACCTCCTTGAAATTCCTTTCCTGGAAGGTTATTTTTCTCATTGCAGTCACCTCAGCTCGCCGTATCAGTGAGTTGCAAGCTTTAGTGGCTAATCCTCCTTATACAAGGTTCCATCATGACAAGGTAGTCCTCAGAACTAATCCACACTTTATGCCTAAAGTGGTCTCACCTTTTCATCTGAACCAGGAGGTGTATTTACCTGTCTTTTTTCCAGGACCTCATGCATCAAGTGCAGAGAGGAATCTTCATACCCTGGATTGTAAAAGAGCACTTGCTTTCTACTTACAAAAGACACAGCAACATAGAAAGTCCTCTCAACATTTTGTTGCTTTTGATCCTTCTCATTTAGGACTTCCAGTCTCTAAGAGAACTCTGTCCAATTGGATTGCTCAGTGTATTTCTTTCGCCTACCAGAGTAAGAACCTTTCTCTGGAGGGCCATGTCACAGCTCACAATGTGAGGGCCATGGCAACCTCTATGGCTCATCTAAACTCTGTGTCCATCGACCAAATCTGTCGAGCGGCCACCTGGGCATCGGTTCATACCTTCACAGCCCATTACTGCTTGGACAAGGACTCCCGCCGGGATGCCTTGTTTGGTCAGGCTGTTCTCAAACACCTGTTCCATACCTAATCAACTCCTACCCTCCATCCCTGACTGGATGCCTGAGATTCATGGGTGGAGGTGGAGCCCTTCCCAGGGACTCACAATCTGGGTGATCTCCCAGGCATCTCTAGCTGGGGAGTCCCCATATGTGAAGACTCATTCCTGCTTGTTCCTGGAGATAGCACAGTTACTTACCTGTAACAGGTGATCTCTGGGAACAGCAGGAATAAATCTTCACAACCCACCCACCTCCCCTAGGAGTTGTATCTCTCTATCTATCTTTCCTTTCCTCTCTCTCTCTTTGTCTCAGCTTTAACACTTGAACTGGAGAGAGGCAGTTGGGAAAGGCGGGAAGGCAGCGCGCAGGCGCTGTGGGATGCTCCCAAAAGCTTTCCTTTTGGACGCTGGGGAGCGTTCCTGCGCAGGCTCCATCGGTACCGACGATACCCATATGTGAAGACTTATTCCTGCTGTTCCCAGAGATCACCTGTTACAGGTAAGTAACTGTACTTTATCTGTGGCTCTATTTTACTTGTCATTTTTACCTTTATTTTACTATGAGTTCTTACACCTTGCCTTTGTTCTTCTTACATTTTTTTCTTGTATGTGAGGTACCTTTGACTGTCCTATATGGCTATTGTCCGTTTATGACTTCATGACACTTGCCATTTCTATAATCTCCATCCTGGCACTTCTCTTTTCTTATGTTGTTCTCAGTGTTTTTGTTCTTCACTTGTTTATTTGTTCCCTCAGGTCATTACACATTGTGTTTATATTTTGCACGATCAATAAATTGTAGCCTGCATGTTAGACTGTTTAGATTAATTGTAATATCAGCGTTTCTGTTACGTTCCTTTCTTATGTTAGTTTCACACTATGGGCTTCCCAATATTATCATTCCATGCTTATGCTTGCATATTATAGTTAGTTTTAATGTACCTCTCATTTGTTTTTGATAATTACACTTGTTTTTAGCAGTAATTTGTATTTCATGATTGTGTTTCCAACATTTGGTTTATTTCCAGAAGTCATTTACAGCCTGGAATATATAACACGTTGTGTGTTACTGTAAGTACTAGCACATTAGCATATGTGCCACCCATTTTGTTTTTTGTTCCTCCTCATCTCCTCCTCCTTGGTCTTGCCCCTGGCTTGACAAGAATGTTTTAAAAGTTTTAATAGGTATTACTGTTTTACCATTTCTTATTTATGGCGTTCCTTCCCTTGGATTAAATAATGTTTTTATTAATGTATATTCTTAAGGTGTCATTTTAGTTTTGATTTAATTTCATTTATTTATTTTTCTATAATGTTTGCTTATTTTTAATGTTTTTATTGATTTTAATATTAATGTGTTTGCTAAATTATTATTGATTACTATTACCATTATTATTTATTAATATCTGTTTGCAGTTCTCAGCCCCCTGAAGAAGGCTACTGCTGAAACGTGTCAGGTTTTTTGTTGGATTAATAAAGCACTTGTGGCTACCACACACCACTCGCTGTTTGTGTTTCCTCAGCTCTGTCCTTGACATTGACCACTGCACGGAGAAGGTTACATGGAAGAAACAATGAGTGGATTCTCCTGCAAGCTGAGGCCTCCTTATGATCTTACCCTTGATTGTCTGATACATTCATCAAGTGTTGCTTCTCCCCATTCATATACTTTGTTGTGATCTTCTAGGTGATGCTGATGACTTATGTCTAATGGCAGCATCATGTGATATTACACAGGCTACATCATAAAATATATATCAGAGTGTCACCACAATGCTGTTCGTATCACCCCTGCTGATTGTGCCATCGCTATTTCAGCACATCCCCTATACTGTATTATGGACTGTATTATTCAAGTCTAAGTCCTGGCACACTCACTACCACAACCTCCTTCCCCTCATGATCATTTGATGTAGAAAAATACTAGCTCTTTCCAAAATGATCTCTCCTCTGCACACCTCTACTCACTCAGCTTGCAAGGCCCGACATCAAACACTAGCCCAGAAGAGGAAATGAGGAGGCATAGCTTAAGGTGGTAAGCTCTGACCCCTCCTGATGTCGTTCCCATGTGCCAGCCTCTCTAGCTTAAATCCAGCATGCTGCAGCAGCAATCTCCCCTTCCCACTATCAGTTACATTGGATCCGCTGCACGCCTCTACCCATTCAGCTAACATGGCCCAGCATCAAACACCAGCCCAGAAGGGGAATCGGGGAGGCGTAGCACAACAAGGTCATAAGCTCCATCCACCCTCCTGACATTGTTCCCACATGCCGGTCTCTCCAGCTTAAATCCAGCACATTGCAGGCATGCCCACACCTGGCGGGACCATGCCTAAGGGCCCATAGGAAAAGGCCCTTAGAGTGGCCTAATTCTCAAGAAGCAAGTCTTCTCCACAGATTACTCCTAGACCTGCAAGAACTGCTGTCTTCCTGTACTATTTCACTGTGGCTGTCCATACAGGACACTCACCAGAAGCTCCCAGCACACCTGCACAATTGAGTGAGTACCGCGCTCATCTGCACAGCATAATCCGCAGAATAAGCCTGCGCTGCACAATTCTGTATAATATCAAAGGATATTATACGGATTGTAAAACCCACAAAAAAAACCTTAAATTGAACCTAAGCATCCTAGCTTATATTAGCACTCACGAGACACTCTGACTCAACACCCTCTCTCCCTCAATACAGAATCGAGAAAGCAAGCATGTCTAGCCTTGCATCTGTCCTCTTCCTCCTACTTGTAAAATTGATGTAAAATTGTTATCTGAGTAGTAATGTAAACCGCTTTGAATATATGATAAGGCGGTACATAAAACCCATTAAATAAATAAAATAAATAAATATCTCTTGTGGCGTTTATAATAGCAAAAGTCACAGCGCTCACTCCTTCATCTATGTATTCCCATCATACAACATCCCTACAATTGTGGATTGCAACCTCTCATCCATAAGCCAAGGAAAAGGGATCCACGCAAGCTTATCAGGATCCACCCTGTCTCCAAAGAGACCTTGCCCCCTCCCAAATCTCCCAGCAATCAGCCGCTTAAATGCATCCTTGTCAATGCATGCTCGACCTGCAACAAAATTCCAATTTTGGTTGATTACCTCAAAGACAATCGCATTGATATCATGTTCATCACCAAATCATAGTTCAATGACTCTGACAATGCTCTCACTAAACAACTTGTCATCCCTTCATATCAAATCTTCAATCATTCCAGATCATCTAAGAGAGGTGGAGGTGCACTAATAATTGCAAGGGACATCCTACAGTTTAAAATCATCAAAGATAGCTCCGCTGACTATTTAGAATTCATAACCATATCCAACTCACACCTTACAATTTGCCTATCATATAGATTTCCATCAACAGGCTCCAGCGACCTCTCGCCACTTATCACAGAAGCATGTGTCAACAACCATAGTCCCAGAGGGATTACTACAATTGGAAATAGATCTGCATTTGTAAGTATTTATCTTCTGGAATATATTCTAAATCTTGGGGGAAAAAAGGGGAATCTTTGGGTTAAAGCATATAAATCTGTATATTTTAGAAATTAGTTTGCTGAGGTTCCGGAGCTATGCAAGATGACTGCTTGAACCCTCAGCCCGGTGGGTTACACAGCATATTATCCTCTGAGTCTTTCTTTTCATAGCTGCTAGTTTCTTTACTTGCTTCAAAGTATGGCTGATAAGGTATTAGATGTCCCTATTCCTCCAGTTGGAGCAAAGTGGCTGAAAAAAGGTCCACCAACACCAGATAAAAATGAAGCCTCTAAGGATTTGGTTTTACTGGAGGTTTGTGCTCTCAAAGCTATGGTTGAACAACATATGGAGGTCTATGTCAGCATCAGGAGGGATATGGAGAAACTTACAGAGCAAATTAAAGCCTTACAGATACGTCTTAATGACCTGGAAGATCAAGTTCAGGGGGAGTCTGCCAAAATAGCTACAAATGCTATTAAGAAACTGAAGCAAGAATTAGAAGACACTATTAACTTCAATAAAATACTTAGGGACATGTTTACTAAACTGTGCTAACGTTACATAATGCGCGTTACGTAACGTTAACGATCGTTAAGTAACGTTAATGCGCGTTATGAGACGTTAAGGATTGGAGTGGAGGAGTGGCCTAGTGGTTGGGGCAAGATACTTCAGGCCAGAAGGTCAGGAGTTCAAATCCCACTAGAGGACAGCAACCTTGGGCTGGAAGGACTGGGGTCTCTAGTCCCACAGGTGCTCCTTGTGGTCTTAGGGCAAGCCACTTAACCCTCCATAGCCCATGTTCCCTGTAAAATAGTTATCTCCAAGTTATAATGCCCTGTTCAATGCAATTTCAGTTTGTTCAATGTAAACCGCACTGATGCAGAATAGCGCGGTATATAAGAGAATGTAAATAAATAAATAAATAACGCACGTTACCGTTACTTAATGATCGTAAACGTTCTGCGGCGTGGTAAAACACCACAGATGGAGAGAGGGCGGAGAGAAGGGGTCAGTGGGTGGAGTGTGGGCGGGGAGAGGCTCCATTCACACTAACGCGCTGATCTGAAGAGCTGAATCCTAACGCGATTGAAAACCTGCCGTTAGATGCACATTTGCAGGGGAGAGAAACCATTTAAGTGTCAGTAATGTACAGCATAGGCAGGGAAACCTACAAAAAGTGATAAGTGTGATACATGTGCACAGAACAAAAGGGCAAATAAATATTGAAAATGACCTAAAAAAACTGGAAAAAAAACATAAACAAGCTGGCCAATAGTGATATTAATGGGAAACATCAACCCCCCCCCCCCCCCGAGAAAGCTCCAAAAAAAAGATATTAATCGTGGCAGGGTCTATGCTCTGTCCCCATACAAGGTGAATGAACCCACAGTGAAATTGCGCTGTGCAGGGTTTTCCTCTCCATCGGACAGGTTTCCTATGGTGTGCACATGTGCAGCAACAGCAGGGAGGGCATGTCGGAACGGCAACTGGACAGATGCCGGAAAAGGGGATATAGAGGGCCGCAGGCGGCACATGCTGTGGTGCAGCTGGGCCACAGTGCGGACTAGGGTGATGCCTAGGTGGCCCATAAGAATGCTGAAACAGCAGAGCAGCGAGACAGCAACTGCTGAAGGCCCAACATGGGCACGACTGTGTTTCCCACAGTGTCACAGGGGATAGTACCCAGCCGCTACCCCAAGGGCATGGAACATTGGCAGGCGGTGCTGGGGGGGAAGCGTGGACACCTATGCAGGCACCCCTACCCCAGAACCCGCACCATAGGCAGCCACCTACCCGCACACTGGATGGCCTGAGACTGCGCTCCACCAGCACCACCAGCAGAAGGGAATGTCAGCATGATGGCAGAGGGTTACTGGTGGTGGAGGGGGCAGTGGCAGCTGGCCAGAGCAGACCGTGGCCTAGCCCTGTGTAGGTGGGTGCCATGCACTGCAACAGACAGGCCCTGTCTGATGAACAGTCATGGTATCACCAGGGAATGCACTGACTCTGTGATAACATGGTGGTGCAGTGCACAAAACCATTGTATTCAAAAGCAAAAGGTCACAGGTTCAAGTCCCAGCTGTGGTTCCTGCCAACCCAGTCCCCATATTTTACCCACTACTAAAACGTGCTAATACAGACAGAACCTTTATTGCAGATGATGTAAACATGCCCAAAACACCTACATTTTACCCTACAGAGCACAGACACCATAAACATGCGCATTACCTAGAGCAGTCTCCCAAATGCAGTCCTGGAGGGCCAAACACCATCCAGGTTCCATGCTGCCTCTAATAAAGATGCCTGTGCTGCATTTCTATGCGCCGCCCCCATGGTATGCAGATATATCTCATGCATATTCATGAGGGACAGCATGAAAACCCGAACAGTGTTTGGCCCACCAAGACTGGAGTTGGGAACCTCTGCCCTAAAGCAGTGGCCAACAGGGGCAGACACACCCGCACCCACAGGCTCCATTATCCAATGCCTCCTGGAGCAGCAGGATGTTGGGCCCTGCGTGCATCTCCCAATACTAGCACTTGCAAACCCTGGCGTTAGAGCTGATTTAAAGGGAAAAGAAACCATTTCCGTCAGCATTGTACTGGAAAATCAGGGAAACCGACAAAACGTGATAAATGTGATACATGTGCACGGAACAAAAGGGCAAATAAACATTGAAAAGGACCCCAACAAAATGTAAAAAAAAACATAACCAAGCTGGCCAATAGTGATATTAATGGGAAGTATCAAAAAACACTACGGAGAAAGCTCCAGAAAAATAATATTAATTTTGGAAGGGTCTATGTTCTGTCCATATACAAGGTGACTGATCCCACAGTGAAACAGTGCTGATCAGGGTTCCCCTCTCCATTGGACAGGTACCCTACGGCGTGCACATGTTCCGCAACAGCAGGGCGGGCATGTCGGAATGGGCAACTGGACAGATGCTGGAAAAGGGGATACAGAGGGCTGCAAGCGGCACATGCTGTGGTGCAGCTGCACCACAGGGGGGACCAGGGTGATACCTAGGTGGCCCATAGGAATGCTGAAACTGTAGAGCAGCCATACAGCGACTGATGAGAGCCCAACATGGGCATGGGTGTGTTCCCCACAGTGTCACAGGGGATAGTACCCAGCAGGTACTCCCAAGGGAACAGAACATTGGCAGGTGGTGTTGGGGGGGGGGGGGAAGCGTGGATGTCTATGCAGGCACCCCTACCCCAGAACCCGCACCTTAGGCAGCTGCCTACCTGCATACTGGATGGCCTGAGACTGTGCACCACCAGCACCACCAGCAGAAGGGCATGTCAGCATGGGGCAGAGGGATACTGTTGGTGGAGGGGGCAGTGGCAGCTGCCCACAGCAAACCATGGCCCAGCCCTGTGTAGGTGGGTGCCATGCACTGCAACAGACAGGCCTGTCTGATGAACAGTCATGCTATCCCCAGGAAATGCACTGTCTCTGTGGTAACATGATGCTGCAGTGCACACAGCCAGTGTGCTCAGGAGCAGAAGGTCACAGGTTCAAGTCCCATCTGTGGTTTCTGCCAACCCAGTCCACATGTTTTACCCACGACTAAAACGTGGTAATACAGACAGAACCTTTAGTGCAGATAACGTAAACATGCCCAAAACACGTACATTTTTCCGTACAGAGCACAGACACCATAAACATGCGCATTACCTAGAGCAGAGTCTCCCAAAAGCAGTCCTGGAGGACCAAACACCATTCAGGTTCCATGCTGTCTCCAATAAATATGTCTGTGCTGCCTTTCTATGCACCGCCCCCATGGTATGCAGATGTATCTCATGCATAGTCATTAGGGCCAGCATGAAAACCTGAACAGTGTCCTGCCGACCAGGACTGGAGTTGGGAACCTCTGCCCTAGAGCAGTGGCCAACAGGGGCAGACACACCCGCACCCGCAGGCTCCATTATCCAAAGCCACTTGGAGAGGCAGGAGTTTGGGCCCTGTGTGCATCTCCCAATACTAGCACTTGCATACCTTAGCAATGCCACCCTAAACCTGGGAATACGGTACACATCTATCAAAAGGTTGCTATGATCACTGCCAGATAGCAATTCCTAAGTTAAGCACAATTTGCTGATTGAGCTGCATCATAGCAACCTTTCTGATGTCTGTGGAGTGTGCTACAGGTCCTGTGTCTGACAGTGTTTACCACCCTGGGGAGTGACTCCAACAGTATTGCGTACCATAGCCATGCCTGCACTGTGCCCAGGACTGGTGCAGTGGCCACGGCTGCTAAACACCTCTATAGTTGAACAATGCTGGCATAGGTGTGGGGAGTGTGTGTCTCTCTATCCAGTGTGTCGTGGCTGCCAACACCCTCCTCAGCCCACACTGCTAGCACTGTTGCCATTATTGGCCTGCAAATGTGCATAATGAGGAGCAAGGGAACATGGGAATAGCCTGGACAGGGTGTCCTGGCCTGGATGCATCAGCAAAGGGCATAGAGCAATGGCTTGGACATTGTAGTGCCCGGCCACAACCTGCACCGACAGGGTGGCCACAGCATGTCCTGCTGGGAGGTCACTCTCACCCTGACTGAGCAGTGACCACGGCATTGCTAGGCTCCCCCATAGTGCTATATTGTATTTCTGTCAAGTGAAATATATAGGTGCTTTTCTTTGGGGCCTAATCCCTGACCTAGCTGTTTGGTGGGTGTGCTCACATCCCAGCTTTGGGTGCACACATCTCCTCCAGGATCATGCACTGTGGACTAACTAGAAGACTGTCTGCAGTGATATGTGTATGGCTGGAACACCTTGCAGGGTGCAGCGGCTGGTGACTCACTGTGCCTGCTACTGGAGAATGCCAGATGGTGGTGGGGGGCAGCTAAGCATTTCCAGGCCTACTATCTTTCTGCCATTGCCTGAGGGATGTGTACATCTCTGCATTGGCTGCACTGTAGGGTGTCTGCTCCCCCAGCAAGACTGGGGTTGATGGCCCCCCCCTCTACTGCCACCATTGCAAGGTGGTAGAATCCTGTCTCCCACCCTGAACCACAGAGGGTGGGTTGGGTGGTGGTACATAATCCACCTATGGGTCCAAACACCCCCCCTTCACTTACATCATGTTACCATGGCACCAACACAGAATATGCACTATTCTGGGTGCATCATAGCCCATAAAGGCTAGACCTGATTGACAACTACAGATGGACACTAATGTATTCTAGGTGGGTCCACAGGCACTACCTATCACACACACTGACACTGATGGGTACCTGCAACATGGTCTCGTTCAAGCATGGAAGGTGCTGCAGACCTGGTGCTGGCCACCCCACCTCACCCTCAGGGTGAGTACAATACCCACACAATGTGACGTGCTGTAGCTACTCTGTGCCACTAACACACACCGTCGGCACCCCCTACCAGACTGAGGTGCTGTGGGGGTGCACTCGGTCAGTTCCCCCTACCAGGCAGAGGTGCTGTGGGGTGCATACCCCATCCTGTGATAATCTGTAAACTGCTGATTTGCATGTGCATTGCATCATGGGTACAGGTGGTTTGACCCGACCCTGGTAACAACAGCAGAGTGGTTGTGCGGTGACCTGAAGTCCTTTTGTAGCCAGCCAGGGATTGAGTAACAACTGTAGCCCTCTGGTTACGTCACTGCCTGTGGAGCCAGAAGTCGTGGGTTCAAACCCACAGTGGGGCTATTTGATATGGCTGTCTGAGGCATTGTCTATTTTTAATGTAGATTAGTGCTGCCAGCAAAAACACCCTGAGAGTACTGTAACCATAAGGTGCCTCATAAGGCGCCCTATAAAGCGCCTTCTAAGGTGCCTTATAAGGTGTCCTATAGAGCGCCTTATAGGGGACATTATAGGGTGCCTTGGCAGACAGTGCACTTTATAATGTGCCCTATGGAGTGCCTTATAGGGTGCCTTATGCGGCACCTTAGGTTACGGCACGTGAGGGTGTGTTTGCTGGCGGCACTAATTAAAATAACAATAAACTGCCTCAAAAAGCAATACGTACACGCAAAAGCTAATGCCTCAGCCAGCCTTATGCAAACTGGGGGATGAAACTCACGACCCCATACCATCAGTCACTGTATTAACCATTGTGCTACACTTCTGTTTCTGTGTGGGCATGTCTGCGCGCCTACTTAAGATTACCGCGCGTTAACGTGCTTAGCGGCATCTTGTATGATAATGTGCGCAGCGCACGTTATCATGCGATAATCCCGTTTTGCTACGTTAAGACCGAAACGCCCACTCCTTTTATGGCAGCCTGCACACTATCGCCGGGCGCACGTTAAGACTGCTTAGTAAACATACCTCTAAGTATCTTCCAATCTCAATAAGCAAATGAATTTCTTTTAAAACTCCTTACTTATTTTTAGCCTATCCTTTTTATCAAGAGGAAACATGCACCCCTTCCCTTCATGTATGGTTGTTATTTTATTTAATTTGTTTACATTATCTATCTCCACACAGAGCATTACTTCACTTGGTTACCCAATACCTATTATCCCTGCATTTCATTGTTCTAATACTGCAGTGAAAAGTTTTAACTATTTCTTTAAACCTACTGTGCGTAAACAGCGACTTATTCAAATTAACCTTAATGAATCAACTCCATCCAAAATCTTTCACTTCAATTCTAAATCTAATTTAAAATGCTCCCTTATCAATCCACGTTCAATTAGAAACAAAATCCCACTTACAATTGATCACATTATTGATAATGATCTTGACATCCTTTTTATAACTGAATCTTGTTTAACGTCCAACGATACAGTTCTAATTGATCAACTAAAGCCAAAAGGATATGACATTTTCAATCTTCAAAGATTAAATGAAACGTGAGGAGGAGTAACCATTCTAGCAAAAAATGAATTACAATTCACAAAAGCTGCAAATGAAATCTCTCAAAGTATGGACATTATTTTATTGGAAAACAAAAATACTACCTTATTTCTAATCTACGGAGCCCCTTCATCTAAAGGAGATGAGCTTGCCAACATAACAGACTTCCTATTTAACAATAATTTCTCAAACAAATTCACAACTGTTCTTGGTGATCTGAATTGGCCTTCTACCCCATCTCATCTAGCCATAGTTTTTGTGGAAGCAGTGGATGCCCTAGGATTTAAACAAATAATCCATGGGCCTACGCATATTAAAGGTAATACTTTGGACCTCATCTTCATTCCACAAGATCTAATAGATGGTATCTTTGACCCAAAATTACTGATACAGCAAACCCCCTGGTCTGACCACTTCACTATCCAATTCTACATCCCAGTCCTTCCTAGTAAATCAAATACAAAACAAATAATCTTTCATCACAGGAAATTTTGCAAGTTTGAAAAAGACAATTTCCTAAAAGAAGTCTTACCACAACTGCAAATAGATTCCAAAGACACCAAACTACTCATAAACAGATGGAATTTAGCAATATACAGAGCAGCTTCCATCTCAGTTAATTCCTTAACCTCTAGCACTCACCGAAGGACAAGCACAGTTTGGTACACAAAAGAAATATGTGTTTTAAAAAGGAAACTGAGAAAGCTAGAAAGAAAATGGAGGAAATCAAAAACTCAGATGACAAATTATCATTTCTATCCATGCTTGAAGATTATAAATAACAACAAACATGATTATCATTCCAAGCTAATCATGTCTTCGATTAACAGGCCCAGAGAATTATTTAATATTGTAAAATCTCTCACGTCCATGCCAAAGGAAGATAACTCTATCATAGCCCCTAAAGCTAACACAATGGCTAAATTTTACAAAGAAAAGATAGGGATTCAATTCAATTCTAACAGCTCTTCTGCCGAAAATAACTGGAATCAATTTACTCCTATACTTGAAAGGCAGCTTGAAGACATAATTAAATCTTTAAATACATCTACTTAATATCTTGACCCATGTCCTGCCATATGGATACGTGTAGCTCGTGACCAGCTGTTCCCTACATACTTAATTTAATCAATTCTTCTTTAGAACAAGGTATAATTCCAGAAGAACTAAAAAGGGCTGCTATCCATCCCATTTATAAAGGCAAAAACCTGAACAAATCTGCACCAAGTTCTTACAGACCTATTTATAGTCTTCCATATATGACAAAAACATTAGAAAAAGCAGTTCATATTTCAACTACAAAGCCACGCTGACAGCTCTGCTCCGCTTGATCTTCAGCAACACAGCTTTAGAAAAGAACACGGAGTGGAGATTCTCCTTCTTACTTTACTTGACAAACTCCTAAAAGGCCTAGAAAAACCTAACACAGATTTCATCTTAATATTCTTGGACATTACAGCGGCGTATGATTCCATAATACATAATTACCTTCTAATTAGACTACAGGAAATAGGTTTAAAGGGCAAAGTTTTACAATGGTTTAAGTCGTACTTGTCAAGCCGAAGCATCCAAGTTAGAGTTGGTAACATCATATCTAACCCATTCTTCCAAAAGATAGGCTTACCTCAAGAATCAGCACTTTCAGCTCTTCTCTTTAATCTATACATACAGCCTATCTGCAATATAATTAAAGATCATGGCATATTCAATCATTTGTATGCTGATGATATTATGATTTATACAGAAATTAACCCCAGTCATTATCTCTGGAGAAAATAGAAGAGTGCTTCATCAACATCAGATCCTGGTTGGGGAAACACAATCTTCATATAAATCATTCAAAATTCAAAATTTTATTTTTAACTAAGGACAACTCCTTCACTCCCCCAGATTTAATCATACTAAATGAAGAAAGGATTCAAGTTAAAAAAAGAGGTCCCTCAGCTCAAATTTACCAAGCATGTAAGCAGCATAATTAAATCCATCTACTCAAAATTAAAAATGCTGCAACATTTAAGACCTCTACTCTCCACAAAGGATTTTAGATCAACAATCCAAGCAATGATCTTTCCACATTTGGATTTCTGCAACGCCTTACTCACCGGGCTTCCAAAACAAATGATTCGCCATCTTCAGTTAGCTCAAAATACAGCGGCCAGAATAATTGCTCAAGCCTCATTCAAAGATCATATCATTCCAGTCCTTAAACACTTAGGGGTATGTTTACTAAACCTTCTTAACGTGCACGCTGTGCAATTATCGCACGCTAAGGTACCTTAGCGCACGCTAATGACGCTTTACGGGGCACAAATGCGCTTTAGTGCGCGCTCACGCGCGCAGCGGCGCAAACAAGCGCTGAAGGCACGGAAAGGCTCCAGGAGGGCGGAGGTAGGCTCCCCAGGGGCGGAGAGAAGGGGTCAATGGGTGGAGAGTGGGAGGGGAGAGGCTCCCCGCACACTAACGATGTGAAATTCGAGGCCAAAACTAACGCAAGTGAAAACCTCGCGTTAGAGCTGATTTAAAGGGAAAAGAAACCATTTCTGTCAGCAATGTACAGCAAAACCAGGGAAACCTACAAAAAAGTGATAAGTGTGATACATGTGCACGGAACAAAAGTGCAAATAAACATTGAAAATGACCCCAACAAAATAAAAAAAATCATAATCAAGCTGGGCAATAGTGATAGTAATGGGAAACATCAAAAAACACTCCCAAGAAAGCCCCAAAAAATAAATATGAATTTTGGAAGGGTCCGCTCCGTCCCCATACAAGGTGAATAATCCCACAGTGAAATAGCACTGATCAGGGTTTCCCTCTCCATTGGACAGGCTACCTATGGCATGCACATGTTCCACAACAGCAGGGCGGGCATGTCGGAATGGGCAACTGGACAGATGCTGAGAAAGGGGATACAGAGGGCTGCAGGCGGCACATGCTGTGGTGCAGCTGGGGCACAGTGCGGACTAGGCATATGCCTAGGTGGCACTTAGGAATGCTGAAACTGAACAGCAGCCAGACAGCAACTGATGAGGGCCCAACATGGGCACGAGAGTGTTTATCACAGTGTCACAGGGGATAGTACCCAGCAGGTACCCCCAAGGGCACAGAACATTGGCAGGCGGTGTTGGGGGAAAGCGTGGACGCCTATGCAGGCACCCCTATCCCAGAACACGCACCATAGGCAGCCGCCTACCTGCACACTGGATGGCTTGAGACTGCACACCACCAGCACCACCAGCAGAAGGGCATGTCAGCATGGTGGCAGAGGGGTACTGGTGGTGGAGGGAGGCAGTGGCAGCTGCCCAGAGCAGACCATGGCCTAGCCCTGTGTAGGTGGGTGCCATGCACTGCAACAGACAGGCCCTGCCGGACAAAAAGTCATGGTATCACCAGGGAATGCACTGTCTCTGTGACAACATGGTGGTGCAGTGCACACAACCAGTGTGTTTGGAGGCAGAAGGTCACAGGTTCAAGTCCCAGCTATGGTGCCTGCCAACCCAGTTCCCATATTTTACCCACTACTACAACGTGCTAATACAGACAGAACATTTATTGCAGATGACGTAAACATGCCCAAAACACCTACATTTTACCCTACAGAGCAAAGACACCATAAACAGGCGCATTACCTAGAGCAGAGTCTCCCAAATGCAGTCCTGGAGGGCCAAACACCATTCAGGTTCCATGCTGCCTCTAATAAAGATGCCTGTGCTGCATATCTATGCACCACCCCCATGGTATGCAGATGTATTCATGCATATTCATGAGGGACAGCATGAAAACCCGAACAGTGTTTGGCACACCAGGACTGGAGTTGGGAACCTCTGTCGTAAAGCAGCAGCCAACAGGGGCAGACACACCCACACCCACAGGCTCCATTAGCCAATGCCTCCTGGAGAGGCAGGACATTGGGCCCTGCGTGCATCTCCCAATACTAGCACTTGCATACCTTAGCAATGCCACCCTACACCTGGGAATATGGTACACAGCTATCAAAAGTTTGCTATGATTACTGGCAGATAGCAATTCCTACGTTAAGCACAGTTTGCTGATTGAGCTCCATCATAGCAACCTTTCTGATGTTTGTGTTGTGTGCTTCAGGTCTGGTCTCTGACAGTGTTTACCACCCTGGGGAGTGACCCCCCAACAGTATTGCGTACCATATCCATGCCTGCACTGTGCCCAGGACTGGTGTGGTGGCCAGGGCTGCTAAACTCCTCTATAGTAGCACAATGCTGGCATAGGTGTGGGAGTGTGTGTCTGTCTATCCAGTGTGTGGTGGCTGCAAACACCCTCCACAGCCCACACTGCCAGCACTGTTGCCAGTATTGGCCTGCCAATGTGCATAATGAAGAGCAAGGTACCATGGGTATAGCCCGGACAGGGTGGCCTGGCCAGGATGCATCTGCACAGGGCATAGGGCACTGGCTGGGACATTGTAGTGCCCGGCCACCACCTGCACAGACAGGGTGGCCACAGCATGTCCTGCTGGGAGATCACTCTCACCCTGACTGTGCAGTGACCACAGCATGGCTAGGCTCCCCCATAGTGCTATATAGTGTTTTTCTAATGTGATATTTATGGGTTTTCTTTTGGGGCCCAGTCACTGACTTATCTGCTTGTTGTGTATGCTGACATCCCAGTTCTGGGTGCACGCATTTCCACCAGGAACATGCACTATGGACTAGCTAGCAGCCTGTCTGCAGCTGGTATGTGTCTTGATGGAGCGCCTTGCAGGGTGCAGCAGCTGAAGGCTTGCTGCAGGAGAATGTCAGATAGTGGTGGGGTGCAGCTTAGCATATCCAGGCCTAATGTCTGTCTGCTATTGCGTTATGGATGTGTACAGAGCTGCATTGACTGCCCTGTAGGGTGTCTGTTCCCCAGAAGGACTGGGGTTGATGGTCCCCTCTACTGCCACCATTGCAGGGAGGTAGAATGTGGATCTGTTGGTGGGAGACCCCGTTTTCCACCCTCAGCCCTGGAGGAGGAGGAGAGTGGTGGTTCATAATCCTCCTAGGGGTCCATAGGGGCTACACCTGACTGAGACATACAAATATATCCAAGGTGTGTCTGCAGAAACTACCTATCGCACACATTGGACCTGCAGCATGGCCTATCTCTGCTGTGGAGCTGGTGCGGGGCGCCCCACCTCACCCTCAGGCTAAGTACAGTACCTGCACAATGTGACGGTGTGTAGCTACTCTGTGCCAGTACCACACACGGTCAGTTCCCCCTACCAGGCCGAGGTGCTGTGGGGGTGCATACCCCATCTTGTGTTCATCTGTAGACGGCTGATTTGCATGTGCAGTGCATCATGGGTACTGGTGGGCTAACCCTATCCTGGTGACCACAGCAGACTGTTTGTGTGGTGACATGTAGTCCTTCTGCAGCCAGTCAGGGGCTTGCTAGGAGCTGTAGCCCACTGGTTACTTCACTGCCTGTGGAGCCAGAGGTCATGGATTCAAACCCACAGTGGGGTTATTTGATAGGGCTGTCCAAAGCATTATCTATTTTTAATGTACATTAGTGCTGCCAGCAAAAACACCGTCAGCATACTGTACCCATAAGGTGCCTCAGAGGGCGCTTTATAGGGCGCCCTATAGGGCACCTTATGGTTACCGTCCATATAAGGTGCACTATACGGTATCCTATGGAACGACTTATAGGGTGCCCTATAGGGGACATTATAAGGTGCCATGGCGGACAGTGCACTTTATAATGTGCCCTATGGAGTGCCTTATAGGGTGCCTTATGCGGCACCTTAGGTTACGGCACGTGAGGGTGTGTTTGCTGGCAGCAATTAATAAAATACAAATAAAGTTCCACAGGAAGCAATACTTACATGTCAAAGCTGATGCCTCAGCCAACCTTAAGTATTAGGCACACTGGGGATTGAACTCATGACCCCTGTATCATCAGTCAGTGCCTTAACCATTGTGCTACACTGCTGCTCCTCCTTGCATTTCAGCGCACCTACTTAAGATTTCCATGCGTTTAAATGCACAGTGCTGCCATCAAAAACAGTGCTATGACCTTGCCGTGCCTCATAGGGCACCCTATATGGCGCCCTATAGGCCACCCTTTAAGCAACATTGTAGGGTGCCGTGGCGGACAGTGCACTTTAAAATGTGCCCTCTGGGGTACCTTATGGGGTGCCTTATGCAGCGCCTTATGTTACAGCGCTTTGAGAGTGCGTTTGCTAGCAGCAGTAATTAAAATAAAATTAAAAAGCCTCATAATGCAATATTACACATAAATGGTAGCGCCTCAGCCAGCCTTCTTCATTGGGCACAGTGGGGGATTGAACCCATGACCCCTGCACCATCTGTCAGTGTCTTCACCATTGTACTGCAGCCCTGTTCCTCTGTTTGCATATCAGCGCGCCTGCTTATGCTTCCCGCGCGCGCTTCTCGTGCGCTAATGTGCGCGGCGCACAAAAGGCTAATCCCATTTTGCTACTTTTGACCGGACCGCCCACTCCTTTTATGGCATCCTGCAGACTAACGCTGCGCGCACGTTAAGAGGGTTTAGTAAACATACCCCTTACATGTTGGAACACTGAGTGTGAGACACTTAGCCATGAAGCTTAAGCACATATAGAGCGTTGAAGAAAAATCTTTTGGATCAGCACAGTGTCTATCATATGACACAAAGATACAAGCTATAGGATACTTTTGGACTATCCCTCGCTATAAGGCTTTTGAGTGCAGTATGGTGAAAATTGAAGTGTTATAGTTAGAGCGGAAGTATTTTCATCGCCCTACAACGAGCCCAGAGAGATTCAATGTCAACCTTATAGCATTAGTTGATTTGAGAGATTTTCGATTGCTTGAGGCTGATTTACAACATCATTTAAAGTTGTTCCAGACAATCAAAACATGAAGAAATACAAGGCTTCAACTGCAGTGCAATTTTATTGAAAATGTTTTTATTGAAAATAAAAAGAAAAATTAATTTAAAGAAGAAAAATAAATTAAAAGTAAAGTTAATAGCGAAATTAACAGATCATTGATGTATTGAAGGCACCTGGCTGCATTACGAAAGTGAAAGCAGTCTATAGCCGATTCGATTCTGAGATCTGTTCGCTATATAAGAAATAATACACTCTTGTTACAGGATACTAGAGTTGGTTAATGGTAAAAGAGTAGAGCTAGTTACATTATTTTGAAGCTATATAGCATCTAGTTCTGATAAGTGACAACCCAATACTTGACATTTAATCATGGCAGATAGTCACCCAGTTTGGAAAAACACGTTAAGTTATACAGAAGAACACATACAAAATTTGAGTAAGGAGATAACCCCATTTGCATTGGACACAGTGACAATCGAAAATCCTACTACAGGTGAAGATCTTCTAAAATTAGAGAAGAAAATACTACGCCTGGATCTACACCGTTTATCTATGGTTGAGTATATCCGATGCCAAAATATACCTCGAGGTTTGAGGATTTATAAAGAGCCGAAAATGTTTACGACGGACTCAGAATTCATGGCCAAGTGGGTATCCATTTTGAACAAATGTTCAGTAGACCTAATGGTCCTTATAGCAGACACTACGAAACACACCGTAGAACAATTGACAAAAGACACAACAGCTATGTCTCAAAAGATGAAAGAGTCGTTTACCCCAGAACAATATTCGATTATATCGAAAGAATATCAACAACAATTGAATACGATGAAGGAAGAAGTTAAGAAAGGCAAAATGAAAAAGCTACAGCGTGATCATTTAGATTATACCACCGGTTACGTATACCCTTGGCAGAATCCCAATCGAAAAGAAAGAGTGTCAGGGAGACGGAAACGGGTAGAATTTTCAGATGTTGCTGAAGATTCTACATCATCGGATACCAGTGGAAAATCAGGAGATTTTTTAGACTCAGGCCAGGACAAAAAACAGAAGAAACAACAGGAACAAAGACCTCGTCGCACGTCCACTCGCAAGAAAACCTTACAATAAATCCCACATCTGTTATTAACATTTCGGGGCTGGATATTTCTCCTACACAGAGCACAGTATTGGAAAAAGGCCTTTCTTATGTCCCCACCATATGTTTTGATGAATTTCAATTTCATATAGATTTCAATAAATTACTTAGGAAGCTATCACTTAGAGCTTTTTTTGCAGTTAATTCAGTTACTAGAGTTGTTGAATCTGTCCCGAACCGAATAGCGCTTCCATTTAAATCAGACTGGATGCCACCTGGACCAACACCTTCAGCTATATCCATCTATAGTGAGCTTGTGTTGAAAGATGTAACCCATATGGTGCAACAAAGTAAAAGTTTAAAACGCACCACTTTAACGCGAGCAGAATCGCAAGCTTTAAAGGAATTGAGTTCAAGGACGGATTTAGTCATAAAACGTGCAGATAAGGGGGGAAGTATAGTGGTACTACATCGTCAACAATATCTACAGGAAGCAAGCAGACAACTCTCCGATGTAAAAACATATCAGATTTTAGATATAGACCCCACGGAATACTTGCAAAAGCATATAAAAGAGTTAACATCTAAAGCGAAAGACCTTAAAATAATCTCGTCGAAAGAATACAAGTTTTTGAATGAACAAAGTCCAGTGATACCGAAATTCTACCTCGTTCCCAAGATCCATAAGCATTTAACACAACCCCAGGGCGGCCAATTGTTTCCACAAAAGGGTCCATCTTGGAACCGTTGTCAATATTTGTTGACTCTTTTTTGCGCCCCCTCATTGCTAATATTCCATCTTATGTAAGGGACACGACACAATTTTTAACTATTCTAGCCATTCATAATAAATGGGCAGAGTTGCAATCTATACAACTGGTCACTTTAGACGTAACTGCTTTATATACGAGCATACCACAACAAGCAGCGTTTGATATAGTAAATGAAGCATTAAAAGATAGGGGAGATCTATCAGAAGTACAATTGCAATTTATATTGGATTTGTTGCGCCTTATACTCTTCCGCAATTATTTTCTGTTTGAACAGAAACTTTATTTACAAACTGCGGGAGTTGCCATGGGCGCTACATGCGCTCCGTCAATCGCCAATCTATATATGGCAAAATTTGAACAGACATGGATTCCCCCTATAGAATATTCCACCAACATAAGATTGTGGGTGCAGTATATTGATGACGTTTTTATGTTATGGGACGGAAATGATCAAGAGCTTCAATACTTTGTTCATTGGCTAAATACTCGCGATGAGAACATTCAATTCACCTATGCACACGCTGTAGACACGATTACATATTTGGATGTCAAGGTTTCTAAGACAAGTTCAGTTTGGCAAACATCAGTATTTAGAAAATCTACTGACCGGAATAGCTTACTGGATTATAAAAGTGCCCATCCAAGTAATCTGAAAAATAGCCTTCCAATCTCTCAATTCTTTCGTTATAGGAGAAACTGTTCAGATGTTGCAGAATATAAGATACAAGCCACTATATTGAAACAAAAATTTAGAGCCAGAGGTTACCCTGACCATGTGATAAATAACGCATATAAAAGAGCATTACATGTTAACATCCGATGCGTTTGGCAACGACACAGAAATTTGAAAGAAATCCTCAGCCCTACTGTATTAAGAACAACATCTTCTAACGAATCAAATATTCGGGGTCATTATAAATGTGGGTCCTGTACCATTTGTTCGATTACTCTAGAAACAGATCATTTTGTACATAATGGGAAAACTTATAAATTGAGACATCACACCACCTGTAATTCTACATTTGTAGTGTATGCTATCGTCTGTCCGTGTCCACAGGTCTATGTAGGTAAAACTATTCGGGCTTTTCAAGTTAGAATGAAAGAACACAAAAGTCGATTGGCTTGTGCATATGTACAAGCCCCTATAGTATCACACTGTATAGAGAAAAATCATTCATTTACAACACTACACTGTCTCTGCATTGATCATGTTATTCAGGGTACAGGAGGAAAATCTCGTGCACAGACATTGCTGAGACGAGAACAGGAATGGATTTTTAGATTGGGCACTTTGTATCCAACAGGCCTAAACAGTGCCATTGAATGGGGGATATGCTAAAGAGGTCTACTTCACGTGACTGCTCCCAGGCATTTAAAAAGGAGTAGCAATTTCATCCCGCATGCGCGGCGTTTTTTCAATGCAAGGTTCAGTGTGGAAGCGACCGTGAGTATCTCTTTGTAATCATACAGACCAACTTTTTCAAATTCAAGTGTTATTGGATAACTTAAGGCAAATGTTCCATTTTTTATAGGCAGTCCCCTGAAGAAACGCTAATAGTGAAACGCTGTGGTGCCTATTAATGCGTCGGGAATGGAGCAATTTCTAACAGTTTAAAATGGAATGGAGTAATTCATAACAGTTTAAAACACTGCAGCAGCAGCTTTCATGTTGGAACACTGAGTGTGAGACACTTAGCCATGAAGCTTAAGCACATATAGAGCGTTGAAGAAAAATCTTTTGGATCAGCACAGTGTCTATCATATGACACAAAGATACAAGCTATAGGATACTTTTGGACTATCCCTCGCTATAAGGCTTTTGAGTGCAGTATGGTGAAAATTGAAGTGTTATAGTTAGAGCGGAAGTATTTTCATCGCCCTACAACGAGCCCGGAGAGATTCAATGTCAACCTTATAGCATTAGTTGATTTGAGAGATTTTCGATTGCTTGAGGCTGATTTACAACATCATTTAAAGTTGTTCCAGACAATCAAAACATGAAGAAATACAAGGCTTCAACTGCAGTGCAATTTTATTGAAAATTTTTTTATTGAAAATAAAAAGAAAAATTAATTTAAAGAAGAAAAATAAATTAAAAGTAAAGTTAATAGCGAAATTAACAGATCATTGATGTATTGAAGGCACCTGGCTGCATTACGAAAGTGAAAGCAGTCTATAGCCGATTCGATTCTGAGATCTGTTCGCTATATAAGAAATAATACACTCTTGTTACAGGATACTAGAGTTGGTTAATGGTAAAAGAGTAGAGCTCGTTACATTATTTTGAAGCTATTTAGCATCTAGTTCTGATAAGTGACAACCCAATACTTGAGGTTTAGAGGTAAGCCTAAAGGCTGGGGTTTTAATAATCACTGTGATTTTATCTACCCGGAGGGTTGGGGCTGTGAGGAAAATGACTGTGATGAGAATGCTTGTTTAAAACAGTACCCGATTCAAGAGTATAGCCAGAAGCCTAAAGCAGTGAGGAAAGGCGTGGCACAAGATTTAACGTTGCAAACATTTCCTGCCTCACAAGAGGAATTAATGGAGACAGAGCCAGAGTTTGTAAATACTCTGGAGGAATTGATGGACTGTACAATTACAATATCTAATGATATATTATCCCTGCGTTGAATTAATGCTTTGAAGAAAAATACAGAATTGTTGGGATTTAAAAGTACAAAGCTGTGAAGAAAACAGAACTGTTTACCTTGATTGCTGGAAGCCATGTTTTTGTGCTGAAGTAAGCTGTTTGAGTTTGAAAGTTTTATTTTGTCCTTCTGCCAGAAGCACCTGGTTTTTGTACCTTATTTTTCCTTGCTGAAATCCACCCCGGGAGGGGAATAAATCCTTGTTTGCTTTGATCACTTTTGAGTCACACTACCCTTTATTGGGCGGTAAAAGAGAACTACATTTCCCACAAGGCTTTGCCTCAGGAAATAGTGGAATACCTGTTCAAGAAGGAAACAAACCCCTTAAGCCCTACCTGCCTTCGCTGGGGGCATTAATAGGGGGTCACAACACACACACACACACACACACACACACACACAAACACAGGGTGGCCCAAAAAAAGTGAGAATATCTCGTAAATTAAAAGCTTAAATAGTTTACTTATTTACCTTTTTTAGCTATATAATGTCTTTATTTCAATTTTCTCAAGAATCTGTGGTTCTTTCTGGGGATTTCTCCCCCTCAGAACCCCCTTCTACAGTTGCTCCCACATTTGAGTTATGACAGGCCGTCTCCGACCGGTGTTGCCTGTGGGATTTGAGAGTTTTGGTGTCCTTCACAAACAAGTCCGGGTTTCTCAAATGGAAGAGTTCCAGAAAATCCTCCGCAGTCCTCTCATCTGGGTTGCTTTTCCCTTGTTCCAGATGTCCTTAAAAGTTGGGAAATCTTGGCCTGTAATCACTGGATAAGTCAGCCAGGGTACAACCACCACCTCAAGAGTCTCCATTCTTACGGGATTTTTTAAATTCAGTTTGCACCATTGATCTCTAGCACTAAATGAAAGATTAGATATGATTGGTATCTCAGAGACATGGTGGAAGGAGGACAACCAGTGAGACACTGTGATACGGGTACAAACTATATCATAATGATAGAGCAGATAAAATTGGTGGAGAATAATAAGAGAAAATATTTTTTCACTCAACGTGTAATCAAACTCTGGAATTTGTTACTGGAGGATGTAGTAAAAGCTGTTAGTGTAGCCGGGTTTAAAAAAGGTTTGGACAAGTTCCTGGAGGAAAGGCCCATAAACCATTATTAAAGGGGACCCAGGATATCCACTGCTTCTTTTGGGGAAACTGCTAGGTATTTGTGACCTAGATTGGCTACTGTTGGAAACAGGATACTGGACTTGATGGACCTTGGTCTGACGCAGTATGACATATCTTATGTTCTTATGATGCAAACTAAGGTCACGAGCTTCTCATAGTTGATCTGATGCCTTGTCCTGGTGTCCCACCTAATAAGAGTCCTCACACTTCCTGAGTCCACCAGGGCTTGCAGACAAGTGCCTTCCAGATCTATAGGTATCACAAACATCCCCCCCCTCCACTAGGGACACTTCCACAATACTGCACTCATGGAAGGCCATAATAATTGTATCCAGTGGTTCCCCTATTGCCATGGGGCACTCACAGGAATAGTGATCTCTGCCCCCACACTTGAAGCAAGGCAAATAGCCATCTGAGGATGGGGACCGCGGAGGCCTTGGTGTGTGGGCCCTCAAAGGCTTAGGATTTCCTTCCCAGCTCCTTGGGCTATGGCTGGCCTTGTTTCCTTCATCTTGGGTGCTCAGTTAGAGGCTGAGCTTCATAAAATCCTTCTGCTCTTTCCACAGCACTTTCCAGGGTCATTTTAGAGACCTGGCACACTCACTGTCTCATAGGGGAGTTCAAGCCCTCTAGAAACTGTTCCAACAGAACAATCTTGGCCACCCCCACTCTGGTCTTCTCCTCTGGTTGTAACCATTTCCAGGCAATCTCTCAGTCTACAGAAGAAATTCCAGGGGTTTTCTTTAGGCTCCAGAGCTCCTTTCCTGAGCCATTGCTGGTAAGCCTCTGGTGTACATCCAGTGAGCTAGGCTGTCCACTCAAAATTTACTAGGAAGTGGTCCTAGTCCTTGCCCTCCATTAATTTAGGCAGGGGTGGTGTCAGGGGGTGGGGCTGCCACCCTTGGATCGCTTGGGAGACTTGCGCTACAGAACCCTGCTGTATTTCCAATGATTTCTGTAGTACTTGTTGTTGCTGTGCCCTTTGTGTTTGCAAAATGTCCTGTAGCAGCAGCTGCTGCTGTTGTTCTTCCACTAGGGCACATTGCAATTCTTGCTGTCCTTCCACTAGGGCCTCGAGTAACCTCTCCATTTTGGTTTAATTATTCTTTCTAACCCACCTGGGGTAGGAAAAAGAAAAACAAAACTCCTGCCTGTCCAGCTTCTAACTAAACTAAGGTTCCTTCCCTAACTGCGGCAGTGCTAACTCCTTTAGCCATGTATCCAAAAAAAAAAAAAAATCTCCTCTCTTCTTTTTCCCTGTACTGTGGAGAGGTCAGAGGCCAGGAGGTGAGTGGTTTTCTTCTGTCACTGAGTTACGAAGAAACATCCCACTTCTATGACTATATGTGGTATAGGTGTGCAAGTAGGGTTGCCAACTTTTTCACCGAGAAAAACCCGACACCTGTGGCCCACCATGCCCCACCCATTCTCTGCCCCTAGTCCCACCCCTGCCCCGCCCCCAGTCCCACCCATGCGGCACCCCAGCCCCACCCAGAGGATAAGTGTAGGCTAACTCCCTTGGTCAGATAATAATTAAACTGGGAACCCCAAAAGCCAAACATGAAATGTAAAAAAATTGGAGAAATAAAACTATAAAGTAATTTCCTCTTGCACTAAACAAAAATGCAAAGATGTTAGCAATACACACTTCCCAGACCAGACATATTCCAATTAATAAATTCAGAATAAAAAGTATTTTTCTACCTTCTGTTCGGGCATTTTATTTTTCAGTTGCAATTGCTCCAGTCACTTTCTTCTGGTTTCTTTGTGTCTTCTGCGAGCTATCCATTTGTCCTTTCTTCTCTTTTAGATGTTTTCCATTCTTTCTCTATATCTGCTTTAACATACTGATCGTTTCCCTTTTGCTCTTTCCCCCATATTTTTCCTTATTCCTTTATCATCCACTCAAATTTCACCCTTCCATTCTCAATCCCCTCTTACTCTCCTAATACCCGGCTCATCATAGACTTTTCTTCCACACAAAATATATTTTCCCTTCTCCATTCTCATTCCCCATCTCCATCCCCTTCTAGTCCTCCCCCAAAATCAGCTCCCTTATAGTTCTAGACAGGGGCGGCCCAAGGGGGGTGCGGGGCCATGTGCGGAGACTCAGTGCGGGGCCTCATTTGCATAAGCTACCTCATTTGCATAAATATTTGCATAATGTTACCATACACTAACTTTTAGTAAACATGCCTCTTAATGAGTGTATGGATAAAGAAAGACTAAAAGATTTCTACATTACTATAATCCAGTGCCAACCGCCAGGCACATTAGGAACTACTACAAACACTGCCCATTTAGAACCCATAGCAAACCTGCCGTATCCTAACAGCACTATCAGGACTCACAAAGCACCAGACCCTACCTATCAAAAGGCAACACTGCAAATATTAAACCAATACATTTCAGAGAATCACAATACATGACCTACTGGGGAAAGAGAACAAGTGGCAATTTCAAATAGGAATTACATAAACAGAATACCTCAGCTCAGTTACACATGCAGAACATCACCAAACAAGAAATCACAATTTAGAAACAGGAAAACAATAATTAAACTGGGAAGCCCAAAAGCCAATCTTGGAATGTACAACACTGTAGAAATAAAACTATAAATTCATTTCCTCTTGTACTAAATAAAGCACAGACGTTAATGATATAATATAATATAAAATATAATATTTGTAAATAGATATAATATAATATATAATATTATATATATAATATATAAAAATATAATATTTGAAAATAGATATAATATAATATAAAAATAATATAAAATATAATATTTGTAAATAGATATAATATAATATAAAATATAATATTTGTAAATAGTTTGCCACTGTTATACAAGTTTATGTAGCAAATGCTGTAAATAGTTTACCCCTGTTATCCAATTTACTTGCCCTGTTATCTGTAAACTCTTACATGTTAATTGTACTGAGCATTTTTTGTTCCATGTGAACCGCGCTGATGCTGAATAGTGCGGTATATAAGAGACTGTAAATAAATAAATAAATAAATAAATGATGCACATTTCCTAGAGCTGACATATTCCAGTTAATAAATTCAAAATAAAGAGATATTTTTCTACCTTTTGTGCATTTTTTTTTCAGTTGCAATTGCTCCAGCTACTTTCTTCTGGTTTCTTCATGTCTTCTGCTAACTCTCCATCGTCTGCTGTCCATTTGTCCTTTCTTCTCTCTTCTAGTTTTTTCCATCCTCTCTCTACATCTGCTTTAACATACTAATCTTTCTCCTTTTGCTCTTTCCTCATTCCTATTTCATCCACTCAAATTTTACCCCTCCATCCTCAATCCCCACCTACTCTCCCAATATCCGGCCAATTGTAGATTTGTCTTCCCTCCCACACAAAATATTTTTTCCCTCTCCATTTCACTCTCCCAGCTCCATCCCATTCTAATCCTCCCCCAACATCAGCTCCCTTCTAGTTCCAGCCCCACCCAGCATCCGCTTCCTTCTAGTCCCTGCATCAGCCCATTTTCAGTCCTAGCCCCCCATCAGCCCATTTCCAATCCTATCCTAGCCCCGCCATCAGCCCATTTCCAGTCCTAGCTCCCCATTCCATTTCCAGTCCTATCCGAGTCCCTCCATCAGCTTATTTCCAATCCTAGCCCCCCATCAGCCCATTTCTAGTCCTTTCCTAGCCCCACCATCAGCCCATGTCAAATCCTAGCTCCCCTCCACTCAGCCCATTTCCAATCCAAGCCCCCCATGAGCCTTCCAGTTCTAGCCCCTCCATGAGCCCATTTCAATTCAAGCCCCTACTACAGCCCATTTCCAATCTTAGCACCCCCCAACAGCCCATTTCCAAACCTATCCTAGCCCCTCCATCAGCCCATTTCCTGTCCTAACCCCCCATCACCCCATTTTCAGTCTTACCCCCCCACAGCCCATTACCAGTCCTACCCCCCATCAGCCCACTTCCAGTCCTAACCCCCCCATCAGCCCATTTCCAGTCTTAGCCCCCCACATAGCCCATTACCAGTCCTAACGCCCCCCATCAGCCCATTTCCAGTCCTAGCCCCCCATAGCCCATTACCAGTCCAAATCCCCTGCCCCCTCCACAACCCATTACCAGTCCTAAGCCTCCCATCAGCCCACTTCTGGTCCTAACCCCCCATCACCCCATTTTCAGTCTTACCCCCCCCCACAGCCCATTAAAAGTCCTACCCCCCGTCAGCCCACTTCCAGTCCTAACCCCCCCATCAGCCCATTTCCAGTCTTAGCCCCCCACATAGCCCATTACCAGTCCTAACGCCCCCCATCAGCCCATTTCCTGTCCTAGCCCCCCCATAGCCCATTACCAGTCCATATCCCCCCATCAGCCCACTTCCAGTCCTAACCCCCATCACCCCATTTTCAGTCTTAGCCCCCCAAAGCCCATTACCAATCCTAACCCATCAGCCCACTTCCAGTCTTAGCCCCCCCCATAGGCCATTACCAGTCCTAACCCCCCTCCCCCCCATCAGTCCAGCTAGATAAAAAAACCCCACAAACCGGCTGCTGCTGCTGCTGCCGCCGTGGCAGCGGCAGAATCGAGCACCCCGCGGGGCCCCCCCTGCCCTACAGAATCCTCGTTTCAGCATCAGCTCCCAAAGCGCGGGCTTTTCAGAGCTGCGAAGGGAGAGCTTCTCCTCTCGCGGCTCTGTTAATCCCGCCGCAGGGCTGATGGGATTTTCCATCAGCCCCACGGCGGTATTACCAGAGCCACGAGAGGAGAAGCTCTCCTTTCGCGGCTCTGGCAGCCGACGCTGAGGGAGCTGATGCTGAAACCTTTCCCAGCAATCGCGGCTTCACATTAACAGCCGCCAGCGTGAAGGAAAGAGATCTTCACGCTGGCGGTTGTACAGAGGGAGCCAGGGCCTCGCGCAGGCTTCCCTGGCTCCCTCCCCCGCGGACTTCGGGAGTTGGGAGAAAAGCCGTTTTTTTGCTCTGGCCACTCCTGATCTTGCGGCCAGAGCAAAAAAATGGCTTTTCAAGGGCCGGTTTTACATCTCTGCCGGCAGCTGGCCTGGCCATGGAAAAACCGGCCAGGCCGGCTGAATACTGGCCAGTTGGCAACCCTATATCTCCCCTGTCCCTTTCCTACATATTGTACCTGTCATTTTTTCCTACTGGCATAAAGTATTCTTAATGTCTCTGAAACTATAATGGGTCAAATACTTGGGTAGTAGTCTCTAGGCATGTAGTTGTGACTTTCCTGTACTGGCACCAGCTATTCTTAAATATACACAGAGAATACACTTAATTGAGCTGCCAAGCTGACCTGCTGCATAGCCTGTACATAGTTACCCCAGTTAGTCCAAGTTGCAAAACCTGTTCATTGTAAGTATAATATTGGCTTTGTACTGTACTGTACAAATTTGCTGTTGAATGTAAACCAAGCTGATTTTAAAGAGCGCGGTATAGAAAAGATTTTAAATAACTAAATAACTAAATAAATAATTTATATGCAGAGAAAACTAAAATGGGTAAAGGCCAAGAATAGATAAGTGGTGCATCCTAAACTGTGACCTAGATATTACAATTAAGGAGCATTCAGTGTCTTCCTTAACCTTATTTCGGTAGAACAAATGTGGCATACTTGCCTTTCTAGCAATCCTTGACTTTAAAATTACTTACTACTACTACTACTACTACTGAGCATTTTTATAGCGCTACAAGATGTACACAGCGCTGTATAGACATGTAAGAGACAGTCCCTGCTCATCAGACAGACAACACAGTAGGTGCAGACAGGGATATATCTAGGGGGAATGGAGAGCAGGTGAGTCAACTTAAATAAATGCTTATAACCAATATCAAATATATGTATAGACCCTTTAGAAAAACATGGCCCCCTGATGCGAACAACCTAAAAAAAAAAAGGATCGGCCCAGGTCTTCTATAACGGCACTCCCCCTCCTCCACATAGGTCAGGTGAGCCAAGATCCCAATTAAATACTATCGTCACCCAACCTCCAGTGTGGGTGTGGGCTAGGGTTGCCAACTTTTTCACCGAGAAAAACCCGACACCTGTGGCTGACATCATGCTCAACGGCATAAAAACCGCCGTTACCAGCGCTGCGGGAGAGAAGTCATCCTACCAGGGGTGAGAGCAGGAGCTCCCCCTTCCTCCTTAAGCCGCCAAGCTGACATCATGCTCAACGGCATAAAAACCGCCGTTACCAGGGCACGCCCGCGCCTTGCGGGCCTCGCCAGAGGGCCCTTTGGCGTGGCCCTTAGGCGTTGGGCCGTGGCGTCTGTTTCTGAAGTTCCGTTGGTCTGGGTTGTTGTGGTTTCTTACTGTTACGGTTTTGCTTGGCCTTTGGGCGAGATGCGGTGGCTGGGACTGTTTTCACCCCTTGCAGATGGTATGTAATGTACTGTAACCCATGTTGTAACTTATTCTGTATAGTTATTCTATGTATGTACTGTAATGTACTCCCTGTGTTATGTAATCCCTTTTATTACCGCTCTGATGTTATGAAGAGTGGTATATGTTTCATTCACCTCTGTTTAACCTTGTATTGTATTGTACTGTGACCGCTTTGATTGAAGGAAAAAGCGGGATATAAATCTGTTTAAATAAATAAATAAATACTCCACCCATGCCCCGCCCCCAGCCCCACCCACAAAACTTACCGAGGATTCACTCACACCCCCCCCTCAGTGCTGGTTCACTCACCCCCCCTCCCCTCAGTGCTGGTTCACTCACTCACCCCTCCCCTGCTGGTTCACTCACTCACCCCCCCTCCCCTGCTGGTTCACTCACTCACCTCCCCTCCCCTCCCTGCTGGTTCATTCACCCACCCCCCTGTCACTCACTCACCCCCTCCCCTACTGGTTCACTCACACCAACCCCCTCCCCTGCTGGTTCACACCAACCCCCCTCCCCTGTTGGTTCACTCATACCACCCCCCCTCCACTGCTGGTTCACTCACACCACCCCCCCCTCCACTGCTGGTTCACTCACCCACCCCTCTGTCACTTACTCACCCCTCCTGCTGGGTCACTTACTCACCCCTCCTGCTGGGTCACTCACTCACCCCCCCTCCCCTGCTGGTTCACACCAACCCCCCTCCCCTGCTGGTTCACTCATACCACCCCCCCCCTCCACTGCTGGTTCACTCACACCACCCCCCCTCCACTGCTGGTTCACTCACCCCTCCTGCTGGGTAACTTACTCACCCCTCCTGCTGGGTATCTCACTCACCCCCCCTCCCCTGCTGGTTAACTCACACCACCCCCCCCCCCCTTGCTGGTTCACTCACACCACCACCCCCCTCCCCTGGTGGTTCACTCCCACCCCCCCCCCCCCGTCCAAGCTGCTGCTTCTGCTTTGTACAGAGCAGCGGCTGCAATACACCTACTTTGAAAAGTAAAGACAAACTGTGTGAGGAGCCCTCCGGTCATCGCAGCGCCCGAGGAAGTGATGTCATGGGGGCGGGCTCCTCACAGGTTGTCTTTCCTTTTCAAATTAACTTTATTGCAGCTAAAGTTAATTTGAAAAGGAAAGACAACCTGTGAGGAGCCCGCCTCCATGACATCACTTCCTCGGGCTCTGCGATGACCGGAGGGCTCCTCACACAGTTTATCTTTAGTTTTCAATGTAAGTGTATTGCAGCCGCTGCTCTGTACAAAGCAGAAGCAGCAGCTGCACTGCTATGGGGAATCACGTTCGCGCCACAGACTTCGGGACAAAAGCCGTTTTTTTGCTCTGGCCGCTCCCGATCTTGCGGCCAGAGCAAAAAAACGGCTTTTCAACGGCTGGTTTTACATCTGTGCCGGCAGCCGGCCTGGCCATGGAAAAACCGGCCAGGCCGGCTGAAAACCGGCCGGTTGGCAACCCTATGTGCAAGTGAAGGGCAGTGACCCAAAGATCCACAGCCAATTGGAGGTTTATAGGGAAAAACAAAAATGTTATTGTGCAGGATCAAGCAGGCTCCCTGGCCCCTTCTTAGGCCTTAGTGCAGTTACAAACAGTATTTCAAAGGCACAAAACAAAAGCTGGTGCTCCACAGTTTCCTCACTTTGGCCAGCACAACTCAGTTCATGCACTTGTCAGTTTCCCATCAGCAAGGCAACATACATATAAACCAGAAAAACAGCAGCTTTCAGCAGGTACTGTACCTACCTTCTCACAGATAAGTCGTCAGCATGTAACCCATAGAACCCTGGGCTTCTCTCTCCCCCTCTAGGTCTCCTGCTTCCAGGTTTAAACCGTGGGGCTGGGCCACACCCTCCCCAGGCATTTTCCAGACTAGTTTCTTAAAGGGGCAGGGGTTTGGACTTACCAGGAAAAGCCTCACCGGTTCTGAGCTTGGCTAGTGGTGTCTCTGTGGGGATGGGGATTTTCCTATACGCTCTATTTATTACACATGGTCAGACCACAATTAATTATCGTATTTCCCGGATTATAAATCATACCTGTGTATAAGTCACAGTGGCACAATTTGGTGTTTTCACATGTAAAATACTAGTATAAGCCACCCCTGTGTATGTCGCCAGTACAAAAAAATAAAGCGCAAGAAGACATTGCTGTTTCTTAAAACCGGATTTATTCTGTTTCACTTTCACTTTACAATAACACTCATTCCACATCAGATTTGTTCTGTACCACACTCGGGAAAGTCGTTCTGGAAATTTCAGGTGCCAGTTCATATTCTTTATTGTCTTCTTCTTCGTCTTCACCGTCTCATCTTCACAGTTATTGGGCTCTTTAGGATCTCAGCCTTCACAAAACCTGATTTGATTATTTTATTGCTCACACACCCCCACCATGCTGTTGCAACCCACCTGGTAACTTCTGCAAAAGTGGTATGGCACATATGGCCAGTAACCATGAAACTGTTTTCCGTGGCACATCCAGTTTTCCTATAGGCAACACAACACAGCTTTGAATCTTCTGTTGACGAAAATGTCAAGAGGTTAAAGCATTTTTGTCATACCACCAGGTATAATAACCGGTACAGTGTTCAGAGATTTTCTTTTCTTTTTCCTTTTGAATATAATCATCGGTCGCAGCATCTTTCCACTTGCACAACAGGCCAGCACCACTGTAAAAGGTGTTTTTTCGTGTCCAGTGGTTCTAACATTTATTGTTCTAACCCCCTTTTGACTGACCATTCTCCCTAATGGGATGTCAAAGGTTAACGGAACCTCGTCCATGTTGATTATGAAGTCTGGCATCATCACTGTGTATGCAATGAATTCTTTGTTTATGAATTCCCTGAAATTCCGTACTTTATCCAAGAAATCAGCAGGGAGCTGCTGCCACATGGTTATTCTTTGTCTAATGCTTAATTTCTTTCTTATCATAAATCGATAGCACCATGAATGACCAGCCTTGAATCTCTTGATGTTAATTTCCTTGGTGATATGAACTGTTTTGAATCGCACCTGTACAGTGGACAGTCCACAGCCCTGGGCCCTCTGCTCTACAATGAACTGAAGCAGACATGCTTTTAATTCAGGCCACCATGCTTTGCGGCCACGATTAGCCTTCTTGATGCCTTTCATCAAGGTTAGTTTTCTCTGCACCTTTCTCTGGTCTCCAACTAATTTCTCATTTATCCCTAAAGTTCGCTCAGTGGTTCTGTTACCATGTTCTTCTGTGTATCTTTATCTTTATCTTTAGTTACATTTAATATACCGCCCTTGTTGAAACCTAAGGGCGGTTTACAATAAAATAATATAAATAAAAGCATTAAAACAGAAAAGAAATCCATTAAAATAGAGAAAAGATAGACCAAAGAGGTCACAAAACACATCAAACAAAAGTGTAATGAATAACTTTCAATTTGAATTTCGTGCTGTATGAGTTCCGGCCCTTCAGTGTCACCATTTTCTGTGGGGTTAAAAATAACATTTGTGTTGTAACTGAAATTTGTCCGATATGCAATTGGTATGCTATTTGTGAGAATAGTCCAAGTACGTACCAGTCTGCTGATCAGAGGGTCTGCTTGCAAATTTTGGGTTTAGAACAGAGGGCCCAGGGAACTTATTAGATTAGTCGCTCCGTTGTATAGGTCACGCCATCATTTTTGAATGTAAAAAATGACGGCTTATAATCCAGGAAATACAGTCCCTTCTTATCACAGCCCTCCAACACATTCATTCCTGCCTCCACCCATCATCACACATGAAGATTCCATTCCTTTGACAAGGACTCCTTTCTCAATGAAGTTATACCACTCGCCCACTCTGACCTACCTGACTTTGACTCCCTTATATCCTCCTGAAACAATCATATATTTTCTTTTGTGACTGTGCCTTGCATACAGGCCTTACCAAGTGACTTAAGCACATTCCATGGTACTCACTGGAATTAAAGAAGCTTAAGGGTAAACTGTGACAGCTGGAATGCAAATGGTATCACCCCAGGGACCCTGCCCATCACTCTGCATACATTACCGTTCTACGTGAATACTGCTCAATGACCTATGATCGAAAGAAGGAATACCATACCAAGCTGATCACATCATCCTTAGACTGTCCCAGAGAGCTATTCAACAGAGCACAAAACCTACTGAAAGATCCTACCTTGAAGAAGCCTCATTCCTCCTTATCCCCTTCCGACTTGGCACAATTCCTCCAGTCTAAACAAGCTCCCATCAACAGAGCTTTCTTGTATGTTCCTATCCCACTCAACACCTCCCCCACTCAAACTTGGTCTAGCTTCAACACTATATTATCCAACCACCTGGAAAACATCATCACTAACCTCAACACCACCACCTCCCCCTTGACCCCTGCCCAATCTCATGGATTAAACTCACCAAGCATGAACTATCTCCAGTCCTGCTAAATATAGTATGGTCATCCCTATCGCTAGGCCGCATGTCTAAGAATCTAAAATTTACCACCATCAGAACATTATTGAAAATCCCAATGGCTGACCCAATATCATCAGCATCTTACAGAACCATTTCCAGTATTCCTTTTCTAGCCAAAATCATCAAGAAGACAGTTCAATTACAGATGCAGAACTACATGACTCCCACGCCCCTCTTGACCAGCAGCAACATGGGTTCAGGCACTCTCTGGCATTGAGACTCTGACATCCATCCTGGACACCTTGATTAAAGGAACTGAAAGGACCACACAAGGCTTCATACTCATCTTCCTTGAAATCTCCAATGCATTTGATTTAATTAACTACAAACACCTCCTGACACATCTCCGCTCAGTGGGACTAAATGGAAAAACACTCCAATGGTTCCAATCCTACTTTGAGGACCACTGTCAGCAGATGAGAGTTGGAGTGGCTAATTTGATTCATTTCAAATAGCTCCAGGGGCTACCACAGGGCTCTGCCCTATCTTCATACATAAGATCATAAGATGTGCCATACTGGGTCAGACCATGGTCCATCAAGCCCAGTATCCTGTTTCCAGCAGTGACCAATCTAGGTCATAAGTACCTAGCAGTTTCCCCAAAAGATGCAGGTTCCACAATGCTTGTATTGGGTCAAGCAGATATCCCAGGTCCCTTTTAATAATGGTCTATGGACCTTTCCTCCAGGAACTTGTCCAAACCTTTTTTAAACCCAGCTACACTAATAGATTTCACTACCTCCTGGAAGAGTAGCCTAGTGGTTAGAACACTGGCTTGGTAACCAAGCAACCAGGGTTCAATTCCCACTAGCACTCCTTGTGGCCTTGGGCAAGTCACTTAACCCTCCATTGCCTCGGAAGAAAGGCCTGGCAATCTACTTCTGGTGACACTGCCAAGAAAACCCAGGAGCTTCTTGGTCGCCAGGAGTCAGGACTGACTCGAAGGCACACATTGCATTTTGCCAGTAACAAATTCCAGAGTTTGATTACACGTTGAGTGAAAAAATATTTTCTCTTATTAGTCTTAAATAGGTTACCCTGTAGCTTCATTGCATGTACCTTAGTCTTTCTATATTCTGATTACGTAAACAATCTATCTGCGTTTACCTGTTCTACTCCATTCGTTAATTTATAGACCTTTATCATATCTCCCTTCAGCCATCTCTTTTCCAGGTTGAAGAGCCCTAACCTTTTTAGCCTCTTTTCATAGGGGTATCCTTCCATCCCCTTTACCATTTTGTTGGCTCTTCTCTATACCTTTTCTAATAACACAATATCCTTTTTAAGATACGGCGACCAGAATTGCACACAATATTCAAGGTGCGGTCACACCATGGAACGATACAGAGGCATTATAATATCCTTTGTTTTATTTTCCATTCCTTTCCTTATAATACCTAGCATTCTATTTGCTCTCTTGGCTACCACTGTACACTGGGCGGAGGGTTTTAACATGTTATCCACGATGACGCCTAAATCTTTTTCCTGAGTGGTGGTTCCTAATGTGGAAACTTGCATCGTGTAACCATAGTTTGTGTTGTTCTTTCCTAGGTACATAAATTTGCACTTGTCCACATTAAATTTCATCTGCCATTTGGATGCTCAGTCTTCCAATTTATCAAAATCCACTTGCAATTTTCCACAATCCTCATGGGCTTTAACAACTTTAAATAGTTTTGTGTCATCTGCAAATTTGATAAGCTCACTCGTTATTCCCATTTCCAGGTCATTTATGAATATGTTAAAAAGTAGCGGACCCAGCACAGATCCCTGCGGTACTTCACTATTCACCTTTCTCCACTGTGTACCATAATAGGGAGCCATAACATTTGTTATTATTTATATGCTGGTGACATCTTAATCTCTACCACTCGCTCCACTGAACACCCAGATAATTCCACAGTAGGATGATGCTTTGAATCTGTCTCCCAATGGCTTTACTACCACAACTTAGATATCAACCCCAACAAGATTGAAGTACTGCACATAATGAAGAACATCACATTTTCTCTCCCAGCCACCCTCAGTCTGCTGAACATCAACTTCAAGTCAAAGAGCAAGTCAAATACCTAGGCTAAACTTCCACTGTCACATCAAACATGTCACAAGATCAGCATATTATAAAATGAAAGCAGTACAGAACCTCTAGCCTGCTGGAACACAGCAATTTTAGGGACCTATGCCAGGCTCTCATCGCTCCAATCCTATACTACGGAAACATCATCTACCAAGAACTTCCAAAGTCTACCTTACTCCCACTACAACTCACACAAAATACTGCTGGATCATCTCAGGTGCCTCCCAGTGTTCTCACATTACTCCTGTCTTAAAGCAGCTACACTGGATCTCCAGTATCATAAGAGTCAAATATACAGTTGTGGTCAACATTATTGGCACTCTTGCATTTTAGGCATGTTGTGTACAATATCTTGAGAAATAATTGGAAATATTACAACTGTATGTCATCATAATATTTTAAAAGTATGTTCAATGGTATACAACAAAACAAAAGATGTCTGTGCCATCTCTGCCTTGCTTCTTGAAACATCCAAGCTCTCCAACAGAGGTGAAGATGGAGGGCTACAGAATGAAGGAGGTTGAACAAGAATCACCAGAGCCTGCAGTATCAACACTCCAACTCCTTCAGTCCTTGAATTGAAGAACCAATATGCAGTCCTGGAAGTGGAGGAAGTGAAAGCATCGCAGGAAAGGGAAGAACCAGAGCTTGAGCACCCCAAAGTTACAGAATCAGTGACCACAAAGAAGTAAAGGGTAGTGCTGGTTGGTGATTCTCTTCTGAAGGGTACTGAGGCATCTATCTGCTGACCAGACTTGATATCCAGAGAGATGTGCTGTCCGCCAGGTGCTAAAATCCCCAGTGTTACTGAGAGTTTTCCAAGGATCATCAAGTCTATTGACTGTTATCTGATGTTGCTCATCCACGTCGGCACAAATGATATTGCTAGATATCCCTCTGGGCATATCAAAAGTGACTTAATGGCTCTGGGACAGAGGGTGAAGCAGATAGGCGCACAGGTGATGTTCTTTTCAATACTCCATGTTGAGGGTAAAGGCAAAAGCAGAGAAGCTCACATTCTAGAGATAAATGCGTGGCTGCATGGATGGTGCCATCGAGAGTGTTTTGGTTTCCTGGACCATGGGATGATATTCAAAGGGCTGCAGAGCAGACTGATCAAGAAGAGTCAAAGTGTCTTCATCAACAGACTGGCTAACCTACTGAAGAGGGCTTTAAACTAGATTCATTGGGGATGGGTGAAGAAAGCCCTAAGTAAGTAAAATATTAAATGCCTCTGTAGAAATGGGTAAAAGGGGCAACATCTGGAAAGTGGTGTATATAAATCCCCTTAGCATGGGAAATAATATCCCAGATATTGAGGCTTTAATGAAAGAAGCTGACTTGGATTTAGTGGTGGCTACGGAAGCATGGTTCATAGACAACCATGACTGGGTTGTAATTATACCAGGCTATACTTTATTCAGAAATGACAGGGTATGAAAAAGAAGAGCAGGAGCAGCATTATATATAACAAATGATATTAAAGCTATAGAATTACAGGGCTTAAAAGGGAGAGATGGGGCATTGTGGGTTAAACTAGAAAAAGGGAAAGGGAAATCCATTTGCATTGGAGTGAAATATAGACCCCCCCCCCTCACAGGGATAAGAGGTGGATGGAGATTTAATAGAAGACATATAAAGCATTGCCATGAAAGGAGAACTGCTACCGATAGGTGATTTCAATATGCAAGATGTTGATTGGCACATCCCTGCTGCAGTGTCATCTAGAAGTAAGGAGATCCTGGATTCTCTACAGGAAAAACTATTTAGGCATCTGGTAACAGAACCCCTATGTGAAGGGGCCATACTGGACTTGGTGCTTACCAATGGGGAAAGTGTTTCTGATGTTATAGTGGGAAATCATCTCACATCCAGTGATCACCAGATGTGGATTATCTGATTATATCCCATTTGTGTCATAGAGTCCATGAAGTTAAGTAGATAACTTCATGGACTCTATGACACAAATGGGATATAATCAGATAATCCACGACCCCACTCACACGAAGGGCAACTCATTAGATCTCATATTCCTCCCTACCCCCTTTAATAACCACCAACAAAAACCCCCCACCCCCCGCCCAATAATAACGGAAGTACCATGGTCTGACCACCATTTGATAACATTCCACATCTTAGCACAAACACCCTCAACAACTACAAACATAACACCACACCACTCACGTTTCACCCACTTCGATAAGAATACATTTCTCGAAAAGGTACTGCCCAAACTCACCTCAAACCTACCAGACATCAACTCCACTATAGATCATTGGAATCTAATAATCCAGGAAGCAGCCGCCCCCACAAGACTCACATATAAATAAATGAAAAAATCTGAAAAATGGTTCACGAAAGACCTCGCTAAATTACAAAAACAACTGAGGAAACAAGAAAAAAGATGGAGAAAAACAAAATCAAACGAAGACAAAACCAAGTACGTAAGCATACTCAATGATTATAAGAATGCAATTAACAAATCAAAAAGAGACTACCATTCCAAAGTAATAAATTTAGCCATCAATCGACCGAGAGAACTATTCGCGATTGTGAAAACATTGACAAAAACACAAAACTCAGAACCCAAACAATCCACTATAAGTGTACAAAGTCTAGCAACACATTTTGCCGAGAAACTAAAGAGAAAACCCTTTATTCCATCTACAATACTACAATCAAATACGAAAATCAACAACGAATGGACAACCTTTCAATTGGTCGAACAAAAACACCTCCTTAAAATTATAACAATGATCAATACCACTACCTACCCGCTTGACCCATGCCCTGTATCATGGATCAAATCCACAAAAGAAGACCTTGCTGAAAACATTCACTACTTAATTAACCAATCACTTTCACAAGGCATCATGCCGAATGCCTTAAAACTTACTTCGATTCGCCCCATCATAAAAAACAATAAACTCGACCCAGAAGACCCAAATTCATACAGGCCCGTAGCCAGCATACCTTTCATTGCTAAAATAATAGAAAAAACCATACAACTGCAATTACAAGACCACATTGATGAGCACAAACCTCTTGATGCACACCAATTCGGATTCTGTCCCTTCCATGGAGTTGAAACTCTCCTTATTGCACTGATGGATCTTCTCATCAGAGGCACAGATGACACCAACCAAGGTTTCCTACTACTCTTTATAGATATATCCACTGCATTTGACAGCATCAACCACAACATACTGATCAATAGACTAGAAAACTTAGGAATAGGAGGGACAGTTCTTGAATGGTTCAAGTCATACATCTCAAACAGATTAATACGTGTTCAAATAGGCCAGGACACATCCGAAACATTCCCCCAGGGACAGGGAATCCCCTAAGGCTCAGCCCTCTCCGCCCTCCTCTTCAACTTGTACCTACAACCCATTACAAGTATATTTAAAAAACACAAAATCAACCATTTTATATACACTGATGACATCATGCTCGCTATCCCCATTAACTCTAACAGCCCCAAATATGACATCCTATCCGAATGCATGAACGAGACCGCCTCTTGGTTTGAAACCAACTATCTTAGCATCAGCTTTAAAAAAACGGAAGCAATGTTCGTATCAAGAAAACCAGTTGATGATGACACCTACCCAACAACAATCACAATAAACAAAACAACTATACCTGTTAAAAAAGAAGTAAAATACCTAGGAGTAATAATAGACCACGCCCTCACCATGCTCCCTCACATAAAACAGACAGTGAAAACAATATTCTATAAACTTAAGACAATACAGCACCTAAGACCCCTTCTTGACACACATGACTTTAGATCAGTAGTCAGTACACTCATCACCCCCCACTTCGACTATTGTAATAGTCTCCTAATTGGCCTATATATATATCTGTTACAAAGAGCCCAGAACATATGTGCCAAGGTAATTTCAAAAGCTTGACTAACTGACCACGTGACCCCAATACTGTTAGAATTACATTGGCTCCCTATAAATAGCCAAATAAAATATAAAATTCTACTAACAACATTCAAACTCCTTAATGACATCTCCCCTTCACACTTATCCACCCTACTTCACGCCCCATACAAACAACAATCAGAAGAACAAAAAAACCCACAAGCTCTAGAGCCTTCTCCTTCACTGCCCCCACTCTCTGGAACTAACTACCAATATCCCTTCGCTTGATAAAAGAACTCCTCCAATTCAAAAAAGAACTCAAAACCTACCTCTTCTCCGACCACTTTGACATCCCCGACCACCAGGGAAACACCTCCCAGCAATCACAAAAAACTTACCCACAAAGTTCATGAAATAATGAATGACTAACTCAATCAGACCTCTCACTACTAACACACCTACCATTCAAAATGTCGTATACATAACGTTGATCTCTGCTCATTGTAAATAGTTCCCTGTAATTAGTTCTGTTATTATTGTTCCTTGTAATGTTACCTGTACATAGTTACAAACACCGTTCTATGTAAAGTATACTTAAGTATACAATTGTTAGCTGTTACATATAAACCGCCCTTGATGTTTATGTTTATGTTTATTTGAATTTGATATACCGCTCAGGCCGAAGCATTAGAGCGGTTTACAATAATATATCATTTGAGGAAATGTGAAAAGAACGCCATTTGTAAGATAGGACAGAGTAGAGGACAGAAACAGTCAAAAGGATAGGTAAAGAAAGGGAACAGCAAGTTACCATAACATATGCATATGACAATCCAGACCACATCTCCAATGCTCCCTACAGGAAGGGGCGGTATAGAAGAAATAGATAAATAAATAAATAAATACATTTCACTCCAAAATACCTTTGTAGTCCTCTGACATCATAATTCCTTTAATACGTTCCAGGCCTCCAGTGACTGAGGCAGAAAAGCAGTCCCACAGTATCATGGAACCAGAAGGATTGTGGTTTCTCAAGGTGGGTTTGGGCAAAAATTAGGCATCTTTGTCTGTCTTTGAGCAGTGGGGTCCTCCTTGGTCTTCGCCCATGAAGACCTTCTTTGTTTAGTGCATGGCATATGGTGTGGGTTGAAACCACCACTCCAGATTGCTCCAGGTCAGCCTTAAACTCTTTGGATGTTGTACGAGGTGTTTTTCTAACAGTTCGCACTAGCCTTCGAAAACTTCTTGGATTAAGTTTCCTCTTCCCACCATTTAAAACACAGAAGAGAACTTTCTGGTTACATTTCATACCCAGCAGAGAGCTTGTAGTTTAAATTTAATAGTCACTCAGGGCCTAGCATCAGCAAAGTACTTTTAGTTTAAATTTAAAACACAGAAGAGAGCTTTCTGGTTAAATTTAGAACCCAGTAGAGAGCTTGTAGTTTAAATTTCATAATAAGTTAGAGCCTAGCAGCAGCAAAGAGCTATAATTTAAATCAAATAAGAATATAGATTAGCACAAAAGGCAAAACAGGGTCAGTACTCTTTGAGCAGCAAATAAAGTCTTCTAGAGACCTTTACAAAGAGGCCTTCTACCTAGGGGGCAAGAGACCTGTGAAACTTTTTCATTAGGTGTTAACACCAGGTGGCTGTCCAAAAGGCCATTTTGAAAGACTCCTTCTATCCAAGCAAGGACTGTTAATCATCCAGGAAGTTGGTCACAGCTTACCTCAGCAGCACAGGCATAAATAGCTCAACCAGAGCTCTGTGATCCTCAGTCTTGAAGGACTAGAAAAGGGACTGTTACTTCTGGAGAGAGATCTGCAATTGTGAGTATATACTTCTGGGAATTTTCTGAAAGGAATTCTTTCTATTTAAGCTATTTAATCTGTGAATCCACTATTTTTTGTTAAATCAGTTAGGGCCTAGTAGCAGCAGTTTAAGTTTAAATTTAAAACACAGAAGAGAACTTTCTGGTTAAATTTAGAACCCAGCAGAGAGCTTGTAGTTTTAATTTCATAATAAGTTAGAGCCTAACAGCAGCAAAGAGCTATAATTTAAATCAAATAAGAATATAGCTTACCTCAGCAGCACAGGACAGGGTACTGTGTAGCAGCCCTCTTTTAATAAGTGTTATTTCCCTCCCTCCCTCCCCACACCCACCCACCCCTGGGATAATCGTAGCTTTATAGGTACTTACACATCTTAAAAGACAGGAGGTGCTCTCAGGTGAAGCTCGTTACCCAAATCAGTCATACACTAAGGACCTGAGATTAATTAAGCTTCAGGTGAACAAGGTATATTAAACGTATTAGGTAAAGTTTTATTGGTATAAATATCCTTAGTAAGTAAAGAACTTAAAGATCTAAACAAAAACTTAAAACTAAGATGCAGACAGCAGTCCAGCAGCAAGATGGGGGCTTTCCAGTCTTTTGCATTGAGTGTCACATGTATGATTTTCTCCCAGTTGGTGAGAGGTCTTACGTGTGCACTAGGTACAAGGAGCTCTTTGCTCTCAGGGAACGAGTCCGTTCTCTAGAGGCTAGAGTAGCAGACTTGGAAAACATAAGAAAGACAGAGAGGTACATAGACGAGACCTACAGGGATATAGTCCTGAAGTCCCACCTCCAGTCTGGCAGCATCCCTGTTGCCATGGAGGAGAGAGGTCACGTGACAGGAGAGCATCACCCTGGTGTGGCAGGAAGTGATCCTGTAACTAGGACCTGTCCTCCAGGTGATGTAAAACCCTCTCGCACCGAGGAAGTTTCTCCAGGGCTGTGTGCCCATAAGGGAAGGGTTAGGACAGCCATTATAGTTGGTGATTCGATCATTAGGCATGTAGATAGCTGGGTGGCTGGTGGACGTGAGGATCGCCTGGCAACATTCCTGCCTGGTGCGAAGGTAGTGGACCTCACGCGTCACCTAGATAAGGTCTTAGATAGTGCTGGGGAGGAGTCTGCTGTCTTGGTACATGTCTGTACCAATGACATAGGAAAATGTGGTAGGGAGGTTCTGGAGGCTAAATTTAGGCTTTTAGGTAGGAAGTTGAAATCCAGAACTTCCAATATGGCGGTATAAAAATCACACAAATAAATAAATAAATTGGCGCTTGTATTTTCCTGTTGGGAAATACTCAAAATCGTGGGGAAAAGGAAATTTTCTTTTGGGTTTAAGCTGTGGGGGGGATATTCAAAGGCATTTACACAGTTCCAATGAAGGTGAAAGTAACCTGGATGCCTTTAAGTAAAAAGCAGATAGAGTTGAAAGACTCCAAATTACCTCTGTATTCTGATAGCCAGACTTTTAATATGAACAAAAACCAAACTTTGAAATGCCATTCTAGAAGTCTAGGAGAATTAGAATATATAGCACTGAATGAAAGGTTAGATATAATTGGCATGCCAGGGTAGAAATTACTAATGCCAAGGCAGAAATTACAGTGATCGGGTAGATCAAATTGGTGGAGGGGTAGCACTATATGTTAAAGAGGGCATTTAGTCAAATAGGATAAACATTTTGCAGGAAACAAAATACATTGTAGAATCTCTATTGATATTAATTCCATGCAAAAAGGGGAAGGGATTGGCAGTGGGAGTGTACTATTGTCTACCTGGCAAGAAAGAACAGACGGATGACAAAATGCTAGCAGAAATTAGGGAAGCTAGCAAATTTTACAAACCGTAATAATGGGAGATTTAAATTATCCCAGTATCAACTGGGTCAGTGTCACATCAGGACATGCTAGGAAGATGCGATGTTACCAGAGCATGTATCACCGCAAGAAAGTCATATCTTTTCCAAATACGGGCTCAAACCTTCCAATGAATATTTTATTTATTTATTTATTTAAAAGTATTTATATCCCGCTTTATACTTGAATCAAAGTGGTTTTCACTGCAAACCAATCAAGTATTATGTATATTCATTTTATGTATATAAAAACTTTACAAAATGATGAAATATAATGCTTGAAAGTTTATCAAATATATATTAAGTTAGCCTAATAAAACCTACAACTTATTTATTGACTTTTATTTGCACATATTCAAGTGATCTAACAAGGCAGCTACAATTTTCTGCTTTAAAAGAAGCAGACATTTTTTTAATGAGAAAAATAATGGTTGGGTTTTTCAATGGCTGGAATTGCCAGATTCATAGCACTGATTTGTTTCTGTTTTCTTATCTTTACTATAAAAGAAAGGAATTCTTTTGCATTCATCGGGATGGATGTGAACATTCTGATGCATAGATTTAAAGACCCTATTTTAGAAGCATCCCGACATCTAACTAGCAGCAATCACATGTGATGAGTGGCTTACAAGTGTAAATGCTATTGTAGAACAGGGCCTATTTAAATGTTGGGATACTTCCATATTTAGATATCTAGGAGGTGTGGCAGGGTGAGGAGATGGAGTGGGTTGGGCAGGCTTAACATATCAATGTGGATTTCACATTTTACAAAGTGACTCCTCATGGATTTGAAAAAATCCAGATGCCAGCATTTATACTTTCCCCCAGGCATGAATAAATACCTGCTTTAAAGGACAAGTGTCAGTACCAAGATCCTGACCCCATATTCCTCCCTCTCCCCCAATGCCCCAGCATTAACCCCCTCCAATTTTCTCCCGATAACTGATCTCCTCTGTTCCCTCATCCAGATCACTCCCTTGGCATTGACATCCCCGTCCCCCCATCCCGCCAATAGGTGAGCCCCATCCTACAAGACATCTTAAAATCCCCTACCCCCCCCTTAAGGCTTCTGATCCCCCAAGCCCTTAAGAACTGCTATCCAACCCCTCTGAGGCCCTCCCCAGCAAACACCCACTCCTAATCCCCTTCCCTGGCCTTACCAGTGTCTCTAGCATCTAGTGGAAGCAGGAGTGATGGCCATTCACTCCTGCTCTTATGGCTCTGGGTGCAAAAATGGCCACTATGACCTATGGCAAAACTAAAAAGTCATTTTGGCAAAGCTAAAAAGTCATGGGATAGGAGGCAGTGTTCTATTTTGGATCAGGAACTGGTTAAAAGATAGAAAGCAGAGAGTAGGGCTAAATGGTCAATTTTCCCAATGGAGAAAGGTGAATAGTGGAGTACCCCAGGGATCTGTACTAGGTCCACTGCTTTTTGACATATTCATAAATGACCTGGAAAAGGGAATAACGAGTGAGGTTATCAAATTTGCAGATGACACAAAACTATTTAAAGTTTTTAAAACCCATGACGATTGTGGAAAATTGCAAGAGGATCTTGATAAATTGGAAGACTGGGCATCCAAATGGCAGATGAAATTTAATGTGGACAAGTGCAAAGTTATGCACCTAGGAAAGAGCAACCCAAACTATGGTTACATGATGCAAGGTTCCACATTAGGAACCACCACCCAGGAAAAAGATTTAGGCTTTATCGTGGATAACATATTAAAACCCTCCGCCCAGTGTGCAGCGGTGGCCAAGAGAGCAAATAGAATGCTAGGTATCATAAAGAAAGGAATGGATAATAAAACAACGGATATTATAATGCCTCTGTATCGTTCCATGGTTCAACCACACCTTGAATATTGTGTGCAATTCTGGTCGCCATATCTTAAAAAGGATATAGCGTTATTAGAAAAGGTCCAGAGAAGAGCCACCAAAATGGTAAAGGGGATGGAAGGATACCCCTATGAAGAGAGGCTAAAAAGGTTAGGGCTTTTCAACCTGGAAAAGCGATGACTGAGGGGAGATATGATAGAGGTCTATAAATTAAGGAATGGAGTGGAATGGGTAAACATAGATCGATTGTTTACTTCATCAGAATATAGAAGGACTAGGGGACATGCAATGAAGCTACAGGGTAACCTATTTAAGACTAATAAGAGAAAATATTTTTTCACTCAACGTGTAATCAAACTCTGGAATTTGTTACCAGAGGATGCAGTAAAAGCTATTAGTGTGGCTGGATTTAAAAAAGATTTAGGACAAGTTCCTGTGGTAAAGGTCCATAAACCACTATTAAAAAGGACCCGGGATATCACTGCTTGACCCAATACAAGCATTGTGGAACCTGTGTCTTTTGGGGAAACTGCTAGGTACTGTGATGGAGAAGGTCCCTCTGACCCCTTAGAGAGAGATAAAACACAGGATCCAGCTTCAGGCTGGGAAAGAAAACAAATGCACATGGCTCCTGGTTTCCCAGGCAACCATAAACAGAGCAGGTCAGAATAAGGGAAAACACGCCCCTGCTGTAGTTCAGTGCAGCAGTCACGAGTTAAGCCAGAACACCTGTTAGTGGGAGGAGCCAGGGTAAACCCAGGAAATCAGAGATTTAAGGGAAGCTCATTAGGAGGAGAGCTAGCACAGCCGGGAGGAGCACAGCTGAGAGAAACACAGCTGGGAGGAGCACAGCCGGTAGCTCAGAGGAGAGCTGAGCCAAGAGCAGCATGGCTGAGAACACAGCTCTTAGAACCGTCACGATAAACAGAGGATTGCCTTAGGAATGAAGACTCAGAGGAATCTATGGTAATTGAGGATTCTCTGACCTTTGACTCAGAAGAGGAAGTCAGCAGAGGAAACAAGCAGAGAGTTGGTACAAAGGAGCCAGGTACAAGTAACCCGGGTTTGGTGCTGGGAGTAAAAGGCAACCAAAAGGGAAACGTACTGGGAAGGCAGACTTGTATGCACAGAGAAACTCCAAGGCTCACGTTTGCAGCTGATCCTAGAGGACAAAAGGAAACTCTCATAAGGAAGCCAAGAGGTAGGATAAGTGATCGGTATAAACAGAAAGCTGTTTTTAAGTGCTCTGATATTAACCCAGAAGGGTGGGGCTCCACATGCTGGGAATACTGTGGCAATTCACAACCGTGTATATCAAAAGGCTGTGAGGAAATGTGCAATGCTGAAAAGATAGATGTGTGTTTGGAAACACCCTGTAGCAACTTGCAAACATTTCCAGTTGGGGTTCAGGTTGAACCAATGGACACTGAACCACCTTTAGAATGTCAGCCTAGTGAACCAATGGATTGTACGATATCTGTATCTGAGAAGATAAGTCCTGTGAAATAGAATTAAGCTGTGCAGAAAAAGAGAGAGTGCTGTAGGTAGCAGCTGACAAGAAAAGCACAAAAGGGTTTTGAAATAGAAATATGTTTTTCCTTTGGATTACAGTGATGCTGAGATAAGAAGCTTGAATTTCTTTCTTATATAATTTAGTGCCAAAAGTGTATGGCCAATGTTCCTTTTGTTCTACATGTGAAACCACTTGGGAAGGGGAATTAAAAATCCTGTTTTGCCTGAAACACTCGAGTCCACAACTCTCTTTATTTGGGATAGTGAAAAACTTCAACTCCCAGAAGGCAGTGCTTTCCCCAAGCACCAGTAACTTCCTGAATAGAGAATCAGGCCGTCCATCTCCACAAGCTCAAGCTGTGGAGGCAACAGCGACGCAACAGTTCTTGTGACCTGGATTGGCCACTATTGGAAAAAGGATACTGGGCTTGATGGACCTTGGTCTGACCCAGTATGGCATATATAATATTCTTATGTACTGTGAGATTAACTCTAGTTTTCAGGTTGCTAAATAAGGGCATTTTGAGCTCCACGTCTCTATGCACAACAGCTTCCTTTGCACCTCCTCCAAGACCGATACTTAAAAGCAACAACGTTAGCCTCTCTTGACCAAAATCATACCGTCCTATCTACAGTCTACCTTTCCTTGCAAAAATCATTGACCATATTGACACCAATGCCCCACTGGACATCCATCAGCACAGTTTTAAACCCCAACACGGAGTTGAAACACTACTTACTTCCCTCTTTTACAATCTCTTAAAAGGCATAGACAACATAAAGAATGGATTCCTGCTTGTATTCATGGACATCTCGGCAGCCTTCGACACTGTCTCACACGCCAGACTACTGCAACGCCTGCAACAAACTGTTGTTGTTGTTAAGTGCCGTCAAGTCAGAGTCAACTCATGGCGACCCTCTGGATAGCTATCCTAAATTGTGTTCGGTCTTCAGTCATGCGGCTCATTGTTGACAGACTGGTACCCATAGCTGCTGTTATTGTATCGATCCATCTCATTGCTGGCTTTCCTCTTTTGCGTTGACCTTCTATCTTGCCAAGCATGATGTCTTTCTCTAATGATCTCTCTCTCTCTTCGCATGATGTGTCCAAAGTATGAAAGTCGAAGTCTTGTCATCTGAGCTTCTAAAGAAAGCTTAGGTTTGATCTCCTCTAGTACCGACTGGTTTGTTCTTCGGGCAGTCCATGGTATACACAGTATTCGCCGCCAGCACCATAATTCAAAGGCATCAATTTTCTTCCTGTCTGTCTTTTTCACTGTCCAGCTTTCACATCCATATGATGTTATTGAAAATACCATGGCTTGAACAAGTCGAATCTTTGTATGGAGAGAGACATCTCTGCTCTTGAGGATCTTATCTAGGTCTTTCATAGCCATTCTGCCAAGAGCAATGCGTCATCTGATTTCTTGACTGCTTGTTGCTTCTTTATTGATAGTTGATCCAAGTAGGTTAAAGTTGTTCACGATTTCAATTTCTTCTCCTTCAACGATGAACCTGTTGATTATGCCAGTTGTCATGATCTTTGTCTTCTTTACATTAAGGTGCAGGCCCATTTTGAGACTATGTTCTTTGATTGTGAGAAGCAAATGTTTCAGATCATCTTCACTTTCAGCCAGTAATGTGGTATCATCAGCATAGCGAAGGTTGTTGATGAGTCTTCCACCAATTTTCACACCTCTGTTGTGGGATGGAAACAGTGGGCATATTTTAAGAGCAATAAACCTTTTTGTTAGAAAGGTAAATAAATGGAAATGGAAAAGAAGGCAGCTATGGTTCTCGAAAGAAGTAGCTGAAAAGGTGAAGAAAAGGAGGGAGGCCTTCGTGAAATACAAGAGATTACAGAGAGAGGAAGACAGGTATCTATATTTGGAAAAAACTTAGAGAAGCTAGCAAAGTAGTCAAGAAAGTAAAGTTACAAAAAGAAGAAGAAATTACTTATGCAATAAAATGTGAGGATAAGACATTTTTCAGATATGTTAGTGAAGGGAGGAAGGGCAAAAGTGATATTGTCAGACTCAAGGCTAAAGGGAGGAATATGCAGAAACTCATGAGGATAAAGTGGAATAGCTTAACAAATATTTCTGTTCTGTGTTCACAGATGAGGGACCAGGAGCAGGACCCATAAACAGTAACAGAAGCAAAGGGGACCTCGAACGATTTTTAGAAGACTGTGTTCATGAGCAACTAGCTAAACTAAAAGTAGACAAAGCCATGGGTCCGGATGGGATACATCCAAAAACACTGAGGGAACTTGGAGACATTCTAGCGGTCAACTGTCTGACCTTTTCAATGCCTCCACTCAGGAGTGGTGCCAGAGGATCTAGACAAGGTGTTAGATAGCGCTGGGGAGGAGTCTGCTTTCTTGGTACATATTGGTACCAATGTTTAAATACCTCCGTGACATAAATGTACAGGGGGAGAGCCTCTTTCAATTGAAAGCAAGTTCTGCTACGAGGGGACATGGAATGAGGGTGAAGGGGGATAGATTCAGGAGTGCTATGCGGAAATATTTCTTTACGGAAAGAGCGGAAAGAGTGGTGGATCTGTGGAATAGTCTCCCAGTGGAGGTGGTAGAGATGAGGACAGTATCTGAATTCAAAAAAACATGGGACAAACACAGTGGATCTCTAAAGGAAAAAAGAGGACTGTTGTAGTTATTGATATGGAAGGACAGACTAGATAGGCCGTGTGGTCTTTTTCTGTCGTCATATTTCTATGTTTCTATGTAAGTGTGGTAGGGAGGTTCTGGAGGCCAAATTTAGGCTTTTAGGTAGGAAGTTGAAATCCAGAACTTCCAAGGTAGCATTCTCAGAAATGCTTCCCATTTTACGCGCAGGATCCATAAGCCAGGCAGAACTCCAGAGTCTCAATGCGTGGATGAGACAATGGTGCAAAGAAGAGGGTTTTGGATTTGTTAGGAACTGGGGAACATTATGGGGAAAGGGGGGGGGGTCCGAAAGGATGGGCTCCACCTTAACCGGGATGGAACCAGGCTGCTGGCATTAACCTTTAAAAAGGAGAAAGAGCAGCTTTTAAAATAGGAGAAAGCTGACAGTCGCCAAAGAGCACGTGGTTTGGAACGATGTATCCATGAAGGATACTAGCAAAAGATTGAAGTTAGGACATACTGAAATAGAGGTTCTAATAAAGACTAAATTAACCCAAATGCCCTTAAGAACAAAGCAGACAGAGCTTAAAGATTCCAAATTCTCCCTGCCTACCGATGATCAACCTTTGTCATACCTCATACTCACTACCGCTCCCTCTATTCTATCGACATGAACCGACTCCTTCTCCCATTACCTTCTTAGGCACATCTGGAATCTACTCATCACTCAGCTTTCTGTTTATTTGGTCCTTCCCTCTGGAATAACCTCCCATCTTCCCTCTGGTTAGAAACATCATTCCCCAAATTCAAATCCTTATTGAAGTCCCACTTATTTTCCATAAGAACATAAGATATGCCATACTGGGACAGACCAAGGTTCATCAAGCCCAGAATCCTGTTTCCAACAGTGGTCAATCTAGGTCATAAGTACCTAGCAGTTTCCCCAAAAGACACAGGTTCCACAATGCTTGTATTGGGTCATGCAGTGATATCCTGGGTCCCTTTTAATAAAGGTTTATGGACCTTTCCTCAGGAACTTGTCCAAACCACTATTAAACCCAGGTAACTAACAGCTTTAACTACATCTTCCGGTAACAAATTCCAGAGTCTGATTACACGGAGCTCATTCACGTCACTCCACCTAACAGATCCAGAAGACCGACAGCAACAAACACACTAATAATCCCGAAAGTGTTAACAAAATGCACCCAGACAACGGCAAACAGGGCATTTAGATTTTGCGTCCCGAGATGCTGGAACGCACTCCCATCAGACATACGCGCAATTACTGACCTAACCCAGTTCAGGAAAGCACTCAAATATCACCTGTTCCTCAAATACTATCCACCCAGCAATACACCAAGCCAAATCCCACCAACAAAGTAGGTACACCATAATTATCAGTCAATCTTATCAACTTTCTCAGTGTGATATCATGATCAGTGTCCATTGTCATTACCATAACGACTGTATATAAATAATTTTTGTATATAGTTCCCCATGTTACCCAAGTTTGTATACCTGTTCTCTGTAAAATCAGAATAGTTTGTTCTGGTTATTTTGTTCCATGTAAACCGCGCTGATACCAAATAGTGCGGTATATAAAAGATTGTAATAAATAAATAAATAAATAAATACACGTTGAGTGAAAAAATATTTTCACTTATTAGTCTTAAATAGGTTACCCTGTAGCTTCATTGCATGTCCCCTAGTTTTTCTATATTCTGATGATGCAAACAATCGATGTACATTTACCCGTTCCACTCCATTCATTAATTTATAGACCTCTATCATATCTCCCCACAGACATCTCTTTTTGAAGTTGAGGAGCCCTAACCTTTTTAGCTTCTCTTCATAGGGTATCCTTCCATCCCCTTTACCATTTTTGCTGCTCTCCTCTGGACCTTTTCTAATAATGCTATATCCTTTTTAAGATACGGCGACCAGAATTACACACAATATTCAAGGTGTGGTCGCACCATGGAACGATACAGAGGCATTATAATATCCTTTGTTTTATTTTCCATTCCATTCCATTCCTTATGATACCTAGCATTCTATTTGCTCTCTTGGCCACCTCTGCACACTGGGCAACGGGTTTTTACATGTTATCCATGATGATGCCTAAAACATTTTCCTGAGTGGTGGTTCCTAATGTGGAATCTTGCATCATGTAACCATGGTTTGGGTTGTTCTTTCCTAGGTGCTTAACTTTGCACTTGTCCACATTAAATTTCATCTGCCATTTGGATGTCCTGTCTTCTCAATTTATCAAGATCCTTTTGCAATTTTCCACAATCCTCATGGGTTTTAAGAATTTTAAATAGTTTTGTGTCATCTGCAAATTTGATAACCCCACGCGTTATTCCCTTTTCCAGGTCATTTATGAATATGTCAAAAAGCAGCGGACCCAGCACAGATCCCTGGGGTACTCCACCTTTCTCCATTGGAAAATTATCCATTTAGCCCTACCCTTTGCTTTCTATCTTTTAATCAATTTCTGATCCACAATAGTACACTGCCTCCTATTCCATGACTTTTTAGTTTTGCCAAAAGTCTTTGATGAGGGACCTTGTCAAAGGCTTTCTGAAAGTCCAGATATACTATATCAACTGACTCACCTTTGTCTACCTGTTTATTCACACCTTCAAAAAAACATAACAGATTAGTAAGACAAATTCTTCCTTGTCTAAAGCCATGTTGGCTGTCTCCCATTAAGCCATGATTATCTATATTTATTTATTTATTTACATTCTCTTATATACTGCGCTATTCTGCATCAGTGCGGTTTACATTGAACAAACTGAAATTTAATTGAACAGGGCATTATAACTTGGAGATAACTATTTTACAGGGTACATTGGCTATGAAGGGTTAAGTGCCTTGCCCAAGACCACAAGGAGCACCTGTGGGACTAGAAACCCCAGTCCTTCCGGCCCAAGGTTGCTGTCCTCTAGTGGGATTTGAACCCATGTTCAGTAATTTTGTTCTTTAAGATGGTTTCTACCATTTTTCCTGATACTGACGTCAGTTTCACCAGTCTGTAGTTTCCCGTATTACCCTGGAACCCTTTTTAAAAATTGGCGTTACATTGGCCGTCCTCCAATCTTCAGGTATTATAGATGATTTTAATGATAGCTCACAGATTACTAATAGCAGGTCTGAAAAATGATATTTCAGTTCTTTCAAAACACTTGACTGTATACCATCTGGTCTAGGTGATTTGCTACTCTTCAGTTTATCAAATAGTTGTAATAAATCTTCCCGGTGTATCGATATTTCTTTCAATTCTTCCACAGCATCTCCTTTAAATACCATTTAGAGTCATGGGTAACATTCCTACATCTTCTTCTGTAAACACCGAAGCAAATAATTCATTCAGTCTCTCCGCTATGGCCTTGTCCCCTCTTAGTGCCCCTTTTACCCCTCTATCATCTAATGGTCCAACTGACTCTCTCACAGGTTTTTTGCTATGAATGTACTTGAAAATATCTTTATTACACATTTTTGCTTCCACAGCAAGCTTCTTCTCAAATTCTCTCTTTGTCTGCCTTATCAATGCCTTGCATTTAACTTGCCAGTGCTTGTGCTGTTTCCAGTTTTCATCATTTGGCTCTTTTTTCTATTTCCTGAAAGATGCTTTTTTGGCAACAACAGCCTCTCTGAACTCACTTTTAAACCATGCTGGCAGTTTTTTGGACTTTCTTCCACTTTTCTTAAAGTGTGGAATACAGCTGGTCTGGGCTTCCAAGATAGTATTTTTCAACAACACCCAAGCTTGATGTAAGTCTTTAACCTTTGCAACTGCTCCTTTTAGTTTTTTATTAACTATTTTCCTCATTTTATCATAATCTCCCTTTCGAAAGTTAAAAGGTTAGTACTGTGGATTTCCTTACTATCCTGTGGTAGGCTATGGCCTGTAAACTAGGCCTAGACCCCAAACCCCACCTGAGACTAGTGCTGAAAAGAACCAGAGTTTGAGAAACTGCTTTAAACTGCTTTTGACTGCTTTTGAAAAGTCTGTGTAATTTCTCTATACTGATGATAGACATGTTCCTGCATTCTCTGAGCTAGAAATGGCCTTGAAGTAGAAATGTATCTATGTCTAAGACTATGCCTTTGTTAGAACAGTTTGAGAAGGGGGAACAGGGAGCTAGGCCCAGAGAGGGTCCCCGATTGGACAGGTGCAAGGGGCGTTGGGACCAATAGAAAGTTTGCCTGTATCAAACTGTAAAAATTGTATATAAGGAATTTGCTCCTGTACTCCATTGCTCAGTCACTTTTGGACACTCTCCTGTCTGAGCCTGTGCACAGTAAATTGGCTTGGAACCTGCAATTGACTCCTGGTTTTATTCATTGCGTGCACTCCGCTGCTACATATTATTGGTGCATTGGCCGGGAATGTGCACGTAGTGGATGGTATTCAAGTGAATATACCACGTATTACCGCCTCAAGGTTTGGCCCGGTTGGGACCGTGTCTGTCCAATCGCAGGGGAAACCTCAGGCGCCACCGGTCCTCTTGTATCGAAGAGGGTTCCGCCTTGCCTCGGCGGGCTACTGGGTCCGGCCGGCCAACACCTCCGAACCCGAGGGGAGTCCAGGATTCAACCTAAGACCTGGTTCTGTAGTGGGTACCGGATCCGGTGAGTAGAACCTTTGTTGCTATCTAGTCAGCTAGTTTGGGGTACGTCTTGTATGAGTACGCGAGATACGTCTTGCATGAGTGCACGAGACTAAATTGGTACGGTACCGAGAGCCTGATCACCTCTCAGGGCAAGTCCGAGTACGCCTTGCATGAGTGCATGAGGCCAAAACTACTGCCCTTGGTTCAGCAGTCCGAGTACGTCTTGCATGAGTACGCGAGACACGCCTTGCATGAGTTTGCGAGGCCGGCTGCTGTTGGTTAGTAAGGTAGGCCTCGGAATTTGGGAAAACATTGCTAGCATGTTTGATTGTGTGTATGAATGAGAGGTCTTGAAACACAGACCAAGTGAGTGCGGACTCCTGAGTAGCGCAGTTCCTGGCCGGGCGACCGCGCCCAGGTCGCGAAAAGGAGGAAGCGTTCGGTGTTTGTCTACCTATTTGTCTCTAGGGCTGTACGGACCCCTTACCTGCAGCCCGACCACCCGATCCTACTGTCTGTTGTTGTGTACGTCATTATGGGAGGGTCGGAGTCCACGCAAACTCTGCTGAAATGTGTGATCAAGAATTTCAAGAAGGGATTTGACGGAGACCATGGAGTAAAGATGTCTCCTTCCCGATTAGGAATACTTTGTGACAGAGAGTGGCCGGTGCTGGTCACCGCGTGGCCCCCTGGTGGTACCTTTGATGTTAGAATTATATCCCGAGTACATCAGATTGTACGCAGAGAACACCCTGACCAGTTCCCCTATATAGATTCCTGGTTAAATATTTGTGAAAAAGAGCCCTCCTGGATGAAGCGCTGCCACGAGGAACAGTGTAGGATAATGGTAGCGACCACAAAGGGGGCCCGGAAGTCTGGAGAAGAGAAGCTGCCCATATATTATGCCCTGGAATCTCCAGAGGTTCTGACCCATGTAAGATGTGCCCCAGTTACTCTTCTGTAGGTCCTGGGTTCATTTCACTTCACAGACGCAGGAGGGTTTTGTAATAAGACAAGCAAACAGGTGTGGCTTGGAGAAAGGTTTTTATGTAAAAATAGGCTTAATACATAGGTATTGAACAGAGGTATATAGTGATTGTTACAGAGCTGTTTCAGTGTGCATCAATGAATCTGTGTGTGCATGTGTGCATGTGTGAAGTGTGAGAGAGATAGAGGCCAGAACCTGTGGGTCAGAGCCGCATGGTAGGCCAGAACATGTGGGTAGAGAGAGAGAGAGGGGGAGGGGTGAAAGGAATTGATCATCAGAGCCTCAATGAATCTGTGTGTGCATGTGTGAAGTGTGAGAGAGATAGAGGCCAGAACCTGTGGGTCAGAGCCGCATGGTAGGCCAGAACATGTGGGTAGAGAGAGAGAGAGGGGGAGGGGTGAAAGGAATTGATCATCAGAGCCTCCTGTCTTCCATGTCCAAGGGATGGTGAGAGAGAGAGAGAGAGACAGGAAGTGTGTCTGTCCTTTATAGTGCCTCTCCAGCAGTTCCCCTTGAGGTCTGCTATTGTCTTTGGCCACTCCCTTTAAGGTCTACCCATCTTGATTTAGCAAGGAGGGGCTGCAGCCAGGTCCTAGAGACTGACGTCACCCAGGGGTCAGAGTTTAGACTGAATTAAACAGAGTCCATAGCTGCATGAAATGTATGCTGACAACCCATTCGTCCCAGTTCCTCTATAGGCCGGTCCCCTCAGCTCCATTACCACCCCGGGCAGAGCCTGGCGCAGGAGGACCCCCTCCCACTGATTTACCTCTAGTCCACCAACCACCTCCGCAGCAGGAGGAGACATCCCCCCTCCTGCCCGCGAGCCCCAGCTCCGCTCGGAGTCCCCTGGAAGGGCCGCAGTCCACCGATGACACTGCAAGCAGGGATTCATTTGCTAGTTCGGGGTCACTTACTGCCAAAGACCAAAGCAGGGGAGCCGAATTCCAACAAGCCATGCTACATTACGCCCTCAGAATTACAATGGCAAGTCAGAGGGATGGTCACGTCATGCCATTACGCCAGGTCCCGGGGCTACCCATCCTTAACGAACAGGACCAGGTTATGGTGGGGCCAACCAGTCTCATTTATGTGCCCTTCTCCACCACAGATTTATTGAACTGGAAGACGCAATCTCCAGGAACAAGCAGGAATAAGTCCTCACATATGGGTACGTCGGAACCGACGGAGCCTGCGCGGGAAAGCTCCCCAGCTTCCCTGAAAGGAAGCTTTTGGGGCCTCCCACTGCACATGCGCGCTGCCTTCCCGCCTTCCTGACCAGCTCTCCTCAGTTTCTCTTTTTCCGCGGAGCCAGCAGGTCGTGTTCCTGTCACCGCTGAAGAAATTATTGTTTTAGTTTGTTTCTTTAGACCGCGTACCTGCCTTCCCCATACCGAAACCGGTACCGCCGGTCTCTCTTTTCTTTTCTTTAAAAAAAAAAACAAAAAACTTTTTTCTGCACAACTTGGTGACTTCGGTTAGGCCTCAGGCCTACACAAATTCTCCTCATGGAGAAACCAGCCCCTGGTTTTAAGAAGTGTACCAAGTGTAGTGCTGTTATTTCAGTCACAGACACCCATGAATGGTGTCTTAAGTGTTTGGGACCTGACCACTCCATTCCGGACTGCCCATCCTGCTCCCAGATGTCTAAACGTGGGTTGCAGAACCGGGCCAACAAATTCCATGTGCTGTTTGCTTCTGATAATCCAGCATCACAGTCATCCAGGTCTTCCTCTCCGGATGGATCTCAGGTAACCAAACCCTCTGTGGGCAGGTCCTCAAAGAGCAAATCTCCTTCAAAGCATCGAGAGGCTCTCTCTTTTGAGTCTGAGGATCCTGCCCCAGCCAAACAACCCCGGCGGGAAGCTCTGGCTTCCAAAGCACCATCTATGGGGTTACAGGTTGACATCGATGGCACGGCCTCGACTGATCACCTGTTGGACTGCTCTGGGGTACCGGCCCATACCGGTACCGACATCCAGGCAGCAGTGGCGTCTATGAGCAATACTGTTCAGACCATGCAGCAGGCCATGCTGGCTTTTATCAATGCTGCGAACCGGTTTATCATACCGGAACCGAGACCATCGACTTCCAAACGCAGATCGGTTCCGCATGCCGGATTCGGGTTTTTACCCGATACCGATCCCATACCCGGTACGCCCGATGTCGATACCAATCGGTATGCGTATCGTGTGTTGGAAGCAAATAGAGAATACTCTGATTCCTCTGAGGATTTCAACTCCTCTGAGGACTCAGATGAGTTGTCTCTAGTTCTTCATGAAGACCCCTCTTCCCCAAAGAGGAGAATGTCTCCACCAGAGGATTTGTCCTTTCAAGAATTCATTATTGAATTAGCTAAAGGACTCTCTATTACCACATCCTCAGAAAAAGAACCTAGATCAAAAAAATTGGATATTTTAGGATACCCCAAGGTTCCTAAAGAGGCAGTCACCCTGCCTATCCATGAAATCCTTCAAGAACACTTGATGGACTTATGGGAGGCTCCTCTAACGTTGTCTCCTTATTCTCGTAGGCTGGACACCATGTACCGGGTCCCTCCTTCTCCTGGTTTTCAAAAGACTCAGTTGCCTCACCATTCCATTGTGGTGAAGTCTGCACTGAAAAAGATTAAGAGTACCAAAAGGCACTCTTCTACCCCTCCAGGATGAGAATGTAAGACCCTAGACTCTTTTGGCAAGAAAATTTTCCAGGCTACTATGCTTATAGCCAGGATTAATTCTTACAGTCTGTATATGGGCATGTTTCTTAGAGAACTTGCCCGAAAGATACGACCTTTTGCCTCCTTTATCCCTGAGGATAGAAAAGAGGAGTTCATTTCTCTGGTGAAACAGCTTCTAGATGTTTCTAAGTTCTCCAACAGAGCAGCTTTTGATTCCTTTGAGGGTGCCGGTAGAGCTTCGGGCATTGCTATTGCAGCCCGACGACTTGCTTGGCTCCAGGCCTCTGACCTAGAACCCTGGGTCCTGGATGGCTTACGGAATCTGCCCTGTACAGGTGAGAACTTATTTGGTAAGGACTGGCAAATTAAAGCCACCCAAATGGATGCAGAAAATGCTACCTTGGATAGACTTTCTAAGTCTACCTCTGCTCCTGCCAAGAAAAAGTCTTTCAAGAGGCCGTACTACAAGAAGGCCAGATTTTCCACAAATACTGGCCAACAATCTTCTCAGCCTCGCTTTGCTACTAAACGTCAGCAACCTAAACAGGCAAAGTCAAAGCCTGCAGTGTCTACCACTCCTCAGCAGGCTCAACCCCCTCAGGGGTTTTGACTTGCCCCTAGAGAACTTAACATTTCTGGCTCTAGAACAACTAGAGCCCCTCACCATTCCCGGAAGGTTAGCTCACTTTGCTCCCAGATGGGAGCAAATCACATCAGAGCAATGGACCCTCTCTATCATCAGAGAGGGCTACAAACTTCATTTTTCCAACCTTCTTCCATATACCATGGTGAGGCACTTCAATTCTCCCCCATTTCTCCTGGACCTGTTGGATCAGGAGGTCTCTTCTCTCCTTGCCCAAGGGGCCATAGAAGAGGTTCCTCTTCTTCAACAAGGGACAGGATTCTACTCCCCTTATTTTCTCATAACAAAGAAGACAGGGGGATTCAGACCTATCCTAGATCTGAGAGAATTGAACAAATTTCTGTACAAGGAGAAATTCAAAATGCTTTCTTTAGGCATTCTCCTTCCATACCTTCAGAGTCAGGATTGGCTTTGTTCTCTAGATCTCAAGGATGCGTACACACATATACTCATCCACCCATCCCACAGAAAATATCTAAGATTTCTGTTTCAGGGAAAACATTTCCAGTACAGAGTACTTCCCTTCGGTCTAGCCTCTGCCCCAAGAGTATTCACCAAATGCATGGCAGTTGTTGCCGCATTTCTAAGAGGTCTGGGAATTTTTGTATTCCCATATCTGGACGACTGGCTCATCCGAGCTCCATCTCAGTCAGAGGCCCAGATTTCCCTGGACCGCACAAGGCACCTTCTGCAGTATCTGGGACTGGTGGTAAACCTTCCCAAGTCTCAACTTACCCCTACTCAGTCTCTAGAATTCATAGGGGCCCAGTTGGACACCACCACTGCAAGGGCCTACCTGCCTCAAGTCCGGGGCCAACGTCTGCTGTGCTTGGCCTCCCAAGCTCAGTCCAGCAGTCACTTGACAGCCAGAGAAATGCTGCAACTTCTGGGCCACATGGCCTCCACGGTACACGTGGTGCCCTACGCTCGTCTTCACATGAGAGCAGCTCAATGGACCTTGGCCACCCAGTGGTCTCAAGCATCAGGAGCGCTCTCCGACCAAATACTCACCTCACAGCATCTGTTTTGGTCCCTCCAATGGTGGATGTCCACCAAGAATCTGTTGTTGGGGGCCCCCTTCCAACCTTTGTTGCCCCAAGCAACCCTCACAACAGATGCCTCCCAAACAGGGTGGGGAGCCCATCTACAATCCCTCTCCACTCAGGGTACTTGGTCGCCGCAGGAGACCACCCTTCACATCAACCTCCTGGAACTGCGAGCAATCTTTTTTGCCCTCAAAGTCTTCCATACCCTCCTTGTCAACCTGACCGTCCTAGTTCAGACAGACAATCAGGTGGCCATGTTCTACGTAAACAAACAAGGAGGGACAGGCTCTCTGTCGCTTTGCAACGAAGCTCTCAGATTATGGGCCTTCGCCAGAGAGCATCAAATTCATCTTCTGGCAGTATATCTTCCAGGGGTTCAAAACTCTCAGGCAGACAGACTCAGTCGAGTTCTGCTCCCACACGAATGGTCCCTACATATGGACCAGATAGGCAAAATCTTTCAGGAATGGGGAACCCCGGACATAGACCTCTTTGCAAGTCAAGTGGAATGCCAAACTTCCCCGGTTCTGTTCCAGAACTCCGTGTCAGGAAGCTCAGGCCAACGACGCCTTCCTCCTGCATTGGGGTCAGGAATTCCTATATGCCTTTCCACCCATTCCTTTGATTCCCAAGACTCTGTTCAAACTCCAGAGGGATCACGGAGACCAACCGCTGAAGCAGCAGACCAGTCGGGTCACTCACCATCGCAGAGGAGCTCACCGGAGAGACGAACAGCTGATTCAACAGGCTATTCTGCACACGTGCTTCCTCAGAGCTTTCGTGCAGGAAGCCTTTCAGCCCATCAGCGCTCACCACTGCCCAATCGCGGCACAGCTCTCCTTTTAAAAAGAGGCGCGATCAGGAGCACGATCCTCTTTAAAGCGCTCCAGGAGGAGCAGGACATCATCCGCTGCTGCACCATCGACAGAGAGCCCTCTCCCTGCCCGGAGACCAACCGCTGAAGCAGCAGACCAGTCGGGTCACTCACCATCGCAGAGGAGCTCACCGGAGAGACGAACAGCTGATTCAGCAGGCTATTCTGCACACGTGCTTCCTCAGAGCTTTCGTGCAGGAAGCCTTTCAGCCCATCAGCGCTCACCACTGCCCAATCGCGGCACAGCTCTACTTTTAAAAAGAGGCGCGATCAGGCGCACCCGCGCCTTGTGGGCCCGCGCCTGAGGGCCGCGCAAGAGGGCCCTTTGGCACGGCCCTTAGGCTAAGGCAAATAGGCTACTCCCCCCATACGGCAACATCGAAGAAACAGTCAACGTGGAACCAGCATCTACAACCAAGTACAGCTGAGCTCCCCCAGAGTTGAGCTTGCGTATTTCATCTCCTCTCAGATCCATCACAACTGCAAGTATACCCTCAGCAAACTCTAGCTCTGACTCTTTACAGCCCAATATCTCAATTTTACCATACAACTATGATTAATCTGATAAACTGTAGTAGGTGTCTGTGATTAATTGATATATGTTTATCATCTAGATATACACTAACTACTGTTGTCAGTAGTCACCCCACATGTAATTAGAGTAATTGGTAATCATCAATCAGTACTGTCGTCAATAACTAGTAGTGATCCTACATTTGTATACTGCAACAAGTAGTAATCATTCTGTTTTAGTCATTTGTTAGCAGTAGCCTCATATCTGCTGCCAGTTGTATATCCTCAAGAAGTACAGTTGTCTGTAGCAATTCATCACTGTATTCATTTCTGTTCAAGTAGTTTATATTGCTAATAGTAGCCATTACTGTTGTCAGTAATATATTTCAATAAGTACAGTTGTCTATACGATCATACTATTCTCTAACTTACCAGTAGCACCTCCTCAATTATCAGTAGCTCTTAATATCTACTGTTGCCAGTAGCTATTAAACAACCTCACACAATTAGGTTCAATACAGTGTCCAGCTGCTCTCCCCCTACTTTCTACATAACACTACGTTTCAGTGATCTATTCGCTCATACTATTCTACCTTGGTATTTTATTGCTCAGCTCTTCCCACAACACCTCATTTAAAATGCTACGCACAAATACCACACTAATGAAACTATCATACATTTGTATAGTTTTAACAATATTAATCATCGACCTAACATTAAGCTTAGATAGCAAAAGTCATAAAACAATACCTATAATTCATACACCTACCCGCAACAACTATCATATAGGACACACTTATACAAACAACATTCCTAGAACAAATTTCCAAAGACTAATTCACATAAAACATACAAACTTACGTCAAACGCCTAAGGAAACATGCACCAACTACTTAACATCTCTTACATGCATACTTATCAATGCACGATCGATGAAAAACAAGCTTCCCATATTTAATGACCTAATATCTGATTTAAAGCCAGACATATGTGTCACTGAAACCTGGCTCTCAGAGACCGATACAGTCTACCTAAATCAACTGGATAACGAAAATTATGACACATTCTACAAACACAGAAATAATAAAAGAGGTGGAGGAGTATTAATGATGACAAAAAAAGAATTAAATGCCAAAACAATCCAGTCAAACATCTCAAACAATATAGACTCTCTACTTATAAAAATTGGCCTACTGAAACTCTGTCTAGTCTATAGACCCCCAGACCAAAAAGCAGACTGCCCTGACTCTTTTATTGAACTACTCAGCTCATCCTCCGATCAACACCCTATAATCATGCTAGGCGACTTTAATCTCCCCTCGCTACCAACACTAGACTCCAAACTATTCTTTGATACTATATCAGACATGGACTACCACCAAATAATAAACAAATCAACTCACACCAAAGGTGGAACACTTGATATTGTCCTTCTACCTAATTCTCTCTTTGAACTTATCAACCCAGATGCTGTAGAATGTACACAGATACCCTGGTCGGATCACTATATTGTCAAATTCAACATCACATATCCTGTCACTAGCACTAATAACTCCACTAGAGCTATCCCAACTACAAGATTTAAAAAGTTTAATAACACTGAATTCATTGACTTAACAGTCCCACACCTGTTATCATCTCCAACGAATCTGGATGATACTGTCAAAAACTGGTATGAAACCATTAACAACGCAGCCAAAATTAATCATACGAATAAAAAGAGCATCTACTCTAAGTCTAACACCAAACCCTGGTTTAATACTACTCTAAAACAAATGAAAAAGAATCTTAGAAAATTAGAATTCATCTGGCGCAAATCTAAACTGACAATACACAAAGAAATATACAACAACCACCTTAATAAATACAAAGAAACCCTAGACAGCACAAAGAAAGAATACTACTCTGAAATTCTGTCAAAATCTTACAACAGACCAAGAGAGTTATTCTCCATGGTCAGAAACCTAACCAACCCACAAACATCAGGCACTGAAATTACAGACATCACAGTACAAACTTTAGCCTGTCATTATCAAAACAAAGCAAAAACACCATCAATGATTATAGACCCCATTAATACATCCCACCAGCCATCAGACGAATGGACAGACTTTCATCCCATAACTAAAGAGACACTAAAAAACATCATCACCAGCCTAAACACTACAACTTCTTACCTAGACCCATGTCCAGTAACATGGATAAAAAACACACTGCCAATTTTATTACCCTACATCCTCTCAATAGTTAACCTCTCACTAACTCAAGGTTATCTCCCATCATCACTCAAACATGCACAAATCCGCCCAATCCTTAAGAACAGCAAACTCGATAAAACATCCCCAACATCATATAGACCCATATCCAGCATCCCATTCTTAGCTAAAATAATTGAAAAAGTGGTCCAACTTCAGACACAAGATTTCCTAGACTCATCTTACCCGCTTGATGAGCAACAATATGGCTTTCGCCCCCGCCACGGAGTAGAATCACTCCTTACAGTTCTATTAGATGCACTCCTAAGAGGCATTGACAACCAAAAGCAGGCTTTCATACTACTTTTCATTGATATATCAGCGGCGTTTGATAGCGTACACCACACAATAATGCTCAACAGCTTGAGACAAATAGGTTTAAACTCCATAGTACACAAATGGTTTTCGTCCTACCTAAACAATAGAACACAAAATGTAAGAATTGGGAATCAAACCTCCACCACATATAAACAAGAAATAGGATTACCACAAGGTTCAGCATTATCAGCTCTACTTTTCAATATTTACATAAAACCCGTTTGCAAAATATTCAAAAAATTTGGAGTACAATATCATCTATATGCAGATGATATCATGATGTACATTCCATTCACGATACCCAATCTACCGCTCCAACTCCTATCGGACTGCTATAATGAAATCACAACTTGGCTTAAAGCTCAAAATCTCCACATAAATCACGCTAAAACAGAAGTCTTAATTGTGACTAAAAACAAATCATATACCCCACCAACACACATAAAACTCCAAAATCAGGAAATTAAAATAAAAAATGAAATAAGATACCTAGGCATTATACTAGACACACATCTCACCATGGAAACTCACATCAGCAATACGATAAAGAAAATTTACTTCAAACTAAAAACGCTCAAACAACTACGTCCTCTTGTATTCTCACAAGATTTCATTAATATAATCCAGGCTACTATAACTCCTCACTTTGATTTTGCCAATATAATACTCATGGGCATATCAAAACAAAGCATCAAACGTATACAATTAGCACAAAATGCAGCTGCAAGAATTATATTGAAAGTTAACTCACTCCAACACATAACACCAATTCTAGCTTCCCTCCATTGGCTTCCAATTCAAAGCAGAATAATTTACAAAATAATAATTACTTCATTCAAATCCTTATACGATTTAGTTCCAACCACACTATGCAACCTAATACACAAAGAACCACCTAAACCTACACAAAGAAAAGGCCAATTAAACAAACTAAAAACCCCAAAAGATTACACAAGAGCTCACAAATCAACAAACCACAGAGCATTTTCCCACATAGCCCCCACCATCTGGAATTCCCTCCCCGAGGAGCTACGAACATTAACTGAGATCACGGAACTCCGCAAGAAATTGAAAACTCATCTGTTCACCAAATACTATAACAACACAGAGACTCTCCCACCTGCTTTAGATAAAGGCTAAACAGGCTTCTGGCTGTTCCAATTAAAACCCTTTCACCCAACACAGCTCTTATAGTTACGCCCCTTGATGACCCCTTATCTTATGCCCTTTTACTCCCATAGGTGTATGTATGTGTATATGTAGGCATGTGTGTATATGTATATGTATGTATATATATATACATGTATATATATATGTATGTATGTGTGTATATGTATATATATTTTTATCTGTGTATACACATCTATATATATATATCTGTAAATAGTTTATTCTGTTATGTTCTGTTCACATTGTTAGAATTATATTATGACGTTCCTTGTAAATTTACATTCGGTTAATTATACTAACATTGACGTTCCTTGTAAAACAACTTGCGTTGCCAAGTGTTAAGTTTTGTTCTCTGTAAACCGCAACTGATCTGTGGAAGATGCGGTATATAAATGTGTATAAAATAAATAAATAAATAAATGATCCTCATAGCTCCACGCTGGCCACGCCAAGTGTGGTTCCCTCTACTTCTGCATCTCTCCCAGGGACCCTCCCTGGACCTGGGAGCTGCGCCAGACCTTCGCTCTCAGGAGAAAGGGACTTTGTGGCACCCAAACCCCAAGTCCCTACACCTCAGAGCTTGGTTACTGAAGGCCTAAGCCTTCATGACTTCAATCTTTCTCAACCAGTGAAAGATATCCTGCATGCCTCTAGGAAACCCTCCACGAGGCGTTCCTATGCTTTTAAATGGAAGCGCTTTTCCATTTGGTGTGCTCAGCAGGGTCTTGACCCTCTAGCACTTCCTTTGAATTCTCTACTAGACTATCTCCTGCATCTTTCTAATGCAGGCCTTAAGACGAATTCAGTAAGAGTCCATTTGAGTGCTATTGCAGCATCCTTAAAACCTATAAATGGACAACCTGTCTCCTCTCATCCGCTTGTTGCAAGATTCATGAGAGGCCTGACTCTAACTAAGCCTCCCATCCGACCGACCTCCTCCGGTAGCATGGGACTTGAACCTAGTTCTAGGTCAGCCTATGAAGCCACCTTTTGAGCCCTTACACTCCACCTCCTTGAAATTTCTTTCATGGAAGGTAGTTTTCCTCATTGCAGTCACTTCAGCTCGCCGCATCAGTGAACTGCAGGCTTTAGTGGCTAATCCACCTTATACTAGATTTCATCATGATAAGGTGGTCCTTAGGACGAACCCCCACTTTATGCCCAAAGTGGTTTCGCCTTTTCATCTTAATCAAGAGGTATATCTACCTGTCTTTTTTCCGGCTCCTCATGCATCCAGTGCAGAGAGGAACCTTCATACTTTAGATTGCAAAAGAGCTCTTGCCTTTTACCTCAACAGGACTCAGCCACATCGAAAGTCTTCCCAGCTTTTCGTGGCTTTTGATCCTTCTCATTTGGGACGTCCAGTCTCCAAACGTACACTTTCCAATTGGATTGCTCAGTGTATTTCCTTTGCTTACCAGAGTAAAAACATTTCTCTGGAAGGCCATGTCACAGCTCACAATGTGAGAGCCATGGCCACTTCTATGGCTCATCTTCACTCTGTCTCCATAGATCAGATCTGTCGAGCCGCCACATGGGCCTCGGTTCATACCTTCACAGCCCATTACTGCTTGGACAAGGACTCCCGCCGGGATGCCTTGTTTGGTCAGGCTGTCCTCAAACACCTGTTCCATACTTGAACAACTCCTGCCCACCTTCCCAGGATGGATGCCTGAGATCCATACGAAGATGGCGAACCCTTGGAACGGGATCTCCCAGGCATCTTAGCTAGGGAGTCCCCATATGTGAGGACTTATTCCTGCTTGTTCCTGGAGATAGCACAGTTACTTACCTGTAACAGGTGATCTCTGGGAACAGCAGGAATTAGTCCTCACAACCCACCCACCTCCCCTAGGAGTTGTATCTTCTATCTATCTATCTTCCTTTCCTCTCTCTATTGTCTCAGCTATAAACTCGAACTGAGGAGAGCTGGTCAGGAAGGCGGGAAGGCAGCGCGCATGTGCAGTGGGAGGCCCCAAAAGCTTCCTTTCAGGGAAGCTGGGGAGCTTTCCCGCGCAGGCTCCGTCGGTTCCGACGTACCCATATATGAGGACTAATTCCTGCTGTTCCCAGAGATCACCTTTTACAGGTAAGTAACTGTGCTTTATGCGTCCTATACTGCAAAGCCCCAAGAACTGACCAAGTTAATGTCCAGTATTATGCAGACCCATCAGCCTACCTGGTCTGATTGCCGCCAGCTCCTGTCTACCCTCTTCACTGCTGAAGAACGAGCACGGATTGTGCAAGCATCCACCCGATGGTTAGAGGAAAATCCCGTGGGAGAAACAGGTCTAGATCCCCGACAAGCGGCTGCCGCAGATTTTCCAAATGAGGATCCCAAGTGGGATCCAAACAGTGCAACCGGGGCGACGGCCCTCACTTGGTTCCGCCAGGCTCTACTGCAAGGCCTGAAAAGAGGAGGCCAGAGGGCCATGAATATCAGAAAGGTAGCGGAAGTCATCCAGCATCCAGACGAGAGCCCAGCGGCCTTTTATGAACGCTTATTTGAAGCTTACAGACTTTATACCCCATATGATCCCGCGGCCCAGGAAAATTTGCGCATGGTGAATGCAGCCTTCGTGAGTCAGTCCCAGGGAGACATAAAACGGAAACTGCAAAAGTTGGATGGATTTGCGGGCATGAATGTGGCCCAGCTAATGGAATTTGTTCAGAAGGTGTTTGTGAATCGTGATCAAGAACGTCAGAAGGAAGGTGAACGTAAAATGAAGAAGAAAGCTGATTTTCTTGCTGCAGCTTTAGTTGAACGACGCGGAGGAAGTTTCTCTAACCAAAGGACTCAAGGACGTGGAAGGGGCCGATGAGATAGTCAGTCCCTATTGGGTGCACATCAGTGCGCCCACTGTAAGGAAAAAGGACATTGGAAGAGTGAATACCCATACCTTGACTCCGCCTCCTGGAGGGGAGGAGGGAGCATGCAGAGAGCAGGGGGAAGATTCCAGCATCGGGGAGGAATGAATCGCACACAGTTCCAACGGGGAGAAGCAGCTGTAGAGGGAGTGGCAGCCAAAGAGGGCTACAGCATGGATGAAGACTAGGCCAGACTGGGCTCCAGGTTTCCCCTAGGTCCCCAGGAGCCTATGGTCAGCTTGAAGATTGGGGACCAATATATGGACTTTATGGTGGATATGGGGGCCGAACATTCAGTAGTAGCAAAACCAGTGGCCCCTCTGTCTTCTCGATCCATCACCATTGTCGGAGCTACTGGAGCTAGGGCCACAAAGCCTTTCTTGCAAAACCGCACTTGTGAGCTAGGGGGACGGAAGATAATGCACCAGTTCCTGTACAAGCCCGAATGCCCAATTCCCCTTTTGGGCCGAGATATGCTTGTCATGCTCCAGGCACAGATATCCTTTGTTGAAGGAGGACAGATGGAAATGACTGTGAACTCGAAATCTGCTGGCCTGATGGTGCTGACTGTCCCCCGGGAAGAAGAGTGGCGGTTCTATAGTGCATCTCTGACTAAGGCAGCCAGCCCCCGTATGTCCATCAGAATCTCAGCTCCGCCTGAAGTATGGGTGGAGGATAATCCTCCTGGCCTAGCGAAGAATATAGCCCCTGTTATTGTCACCCTCAAGCCAGGAGTGGAACCAGTGCATGTGAGACAATATCCCCTCCCGCAACCGGCGATTGAAGGAATTCACTGTCATTTAATGAAATTACTGAAGTATGGACTTCTCAGAGAGTGCCAATCGCCCTGGAATACCCCCCTCCTCCCAGTTAAGAAGCCTGGGACAGGTGACTACCGCCCAGTGCAGGACTTGAGACGAGTAAATAATGCAGTTGTAACCATACATCCAGTAAATTATTCCTTGACACTATCTCAGACATGGAATATCATCAAATAATAAACACATCTACACACATCAAAGGTGGAACACTTGATCTTGTCCTTCTCCCTAACTCACTCTTCAAACTAATCAACCCAAATTCAGTTGAATGTACCCAGATACCCTGGTCAGATCACCACATTATCAAACTAAATTTTACTTATCCATCCACTAGCACTAACAACCACAACAGAAATGTCCCCACCACAAGATTTAAAAAGTTTAACAATGAAGAATTTATCGACTTAACAATCCCCCACCTTGTAACAACGGCAACGAATTTAGATGACACTGTCAAGAACTGGCATGACACCATCTTCAATGCAGCTAAAACTAATAAAATACACAAAAAGAGCAACTACTCTAACACTAGCACCAAACCATGGTTCAATACCACACTAAAACAAATGAAAAGGAACCTTAGAAAACTAGAACACAACTGGCGTAAATCTAAATTGACGATACAAAAGGAAATATACAATAATCACCTCATTAAATACAAAGAAATCTTGGACAGCACAAAAAAGAATATTATGCCAAAATACTCTCAAAATCATATAACAGGCCAAGAGAGTTATTCTCCATTGTCAGAAATCTAACCAACCCCCAAACTACAGAAACAGAAATTACCGACATCTCAGTTCAAACTTTAGCCCACCATTATCAAAACAAAGCAAAAATGCCATCAATGTCTATAGACATTATCAACGCACCACACCAGCATTTAAATGAATGGTCAGAGTTCCACCCCATAACTAAAGAGACACTAAAAAATATCACCGGTCTCAACACCACAACATCTTATCTAGATCCATGTCCAGTAACATGGATAAAAAACACACTACCAATTTTATTACCCTACATTCTCTCAATAGTAAACCTCTCACTTACACAAGGCTACCTCCCACCATCTCTCAAACACGCACAAATACGGCCAATCCTTAAAAACAGCAAACTAGATAAAACATCCCCCACATCATATAGACCCATCTCAAGCATACCATTCTTGGCCAAAATAATTGAAAAAGTAGTTCAGTTACAGACACAAGATTTTCTAGACTCATCTTACCCTCTTGATGAGCAACAGTATGGATTTCGGCCCCGCCATGGAGTGGAAACACTTCTCACAGTTTTAATAGATGCGCTCCTAAGAGGGATTGACAATCCTAAACAGGCATTCATTCTACTACTTTTCATCGACATATCAGCAGCGTTTGATAGCGTACACCACACAATAATGCTCAATAACCTAAAACAAATAGGTTTAAACTCTACAGTACATAAATGGTTCTCATCCTACCTAAATGATAGAACGCAAAATGTAAGAATTGGAAATCAAAACTCAACCACATACAAGCAAGAAATTGGATTGCCACAAGGTTCAGCGCTGTCAGCTCTACTTTTCAATATTTACATAAAACCAGTCTGCAACATTTTCAAAAGTTTTGGAGTTCGATATCATCTATACGCAGATGATATTATGATGTATATTCCATTTACAATTCCCAACCTACCGCTCCAACTCCTATCGGACTGCTATAATGAAATCACAACTTGGCTAAAAGCACAAAACCTCCACATCAATCACACTAAAACAGAAGTTTTAATTGTAACCAAGAACAGATCCTATATCCCTCCATCACACATAAGACTTCAAAACCAAGAAATCAAAATAAAAAAGGAAATAAGATATCTAGGTGTTATACTAGATACACACCTTACAATGGAAACACACATCAGCAATACCATAAAGAAAATCTATTTCAAACTCAAAACCCTCAAACAACTTCGTCCACTAGTTTTTACACAAGACTTTATCAACATAATCCAAGCCACCATAACCCCACATTTTGACTTTGCCAATCTAATACTAATAGGCATAGCAAAACAAAGCATTAAACGATTGCAATTAGCACAAAATGCAGCAGCCAGAATCACATTGAAAATTAACTCCCTCCAACACATATCACCAATACTAGCCTCCCTCCATTGGCTACCAATCCAAAGTAGAATAATCTACAAAACAATAATAACATCATTCAAGGCCTTACATGACCTGGCCCCATCCATGATATGTAACTTAATACACAAAGAACCACCTAAGTCTACACACAGAAAAGGACAATTAAACAGATTAAAAATCCCGAAAGATTTTACAAAAGCCCATAAATCAACAAACAATAGAGCCTTTTCTCATATAGCTCCTACAATCTGGAATTCCCTCCCAGAGGAGTTACGAAAGCTAACAGAAATTATGGAACTCCGCAAGAATTTGAAAACCTATCTGTTTACCAAACATTATAATATAGATAATTCATTATCTACATTAGACAAAGGTTAAAGAGATAATCAGATTGCTCCATGCAAAAGCCCTCTAACCCACACAGTTAGCACTCACCCATGATGATCTTTGAATTATGTCCCCTCCCTTCCATGTATTCCATGTATATATATTCATATATAAACTTGTATATAGTTTTCACACTGTTTGGTATTATATCACATTGTTTATTCGATATTTAATATGATGTTCCTTGTAAATATGTTTTGTTATATTCGACGTTCCATGTAAAACAAACATACTTGCTTTGTTGATTGTTGTTAACTGTAAACCGCAACTGAACTTTGGAAGTTGCGGTATATAAATGTGATTAAAAATAAATAAATAAATAAAGTAGTACCAAACCCTTATACTCTCCTGGGACTGATCCCCGCTGAGGCCACTCACTTCACCGTCTTAGATTTGAAGGATGCCTTTTTCTGCATATGTTTAGCACCAACCAGTCAACTCTTGTTCGCGTTTGAATGGGAAGACCCCATCACAGGGAGGTGAGGCCAACTCACCTGGACTCGATTACCTCAAGGATTCAAGAACTCGCCTACCTTCTTCAGTGCTGCCCTAAATCAGGATCTTTCAAGTTATTCTGTGACTCCAGGGAAGAGAGTCCTTCTTCAGTATGTGGATGACCTACTAGTAGCCACCAACTCCAAAAATGAATGCGTGCATGCCACCAGTGATCTCTTGCACCTCCTGAACGAAGTCGGATACAAGGTCTCAAGAGCCAAGGCCAGCTATGTCAAACTGAGGTTAAATACCTGGGATTCCATCTGTCCAAAGGAATCCGGAAATTGGGGCTGGAGTGTAAGGAAGCAGTGTGTCATATCCCTACCCCCACCACCAGAAAGCAGGTGAGGGTCTTTCTGGGAGCTGCAGGCTATTGTCGAATATGGATACCCAATTTTGCGCTGTTGGCGAAGCCATTGTATGAGGCCACCAAAGGCATGGAGCGATCACCCCTGGAATGGGGCCCAGAACAGGATACAGCATTTCGATCGTTGAAAGCAGCCTTGATGTCATCACCAGCCTTGGGCCTGCTGGATGTACAGAAACCATTTCGCCTCTATGTCCATGAGTCAAGTGGAAATGCTTTGGGAGTATTGACTCAATCTCTCGGATCCTGGCAACGACCTGTGGCTTACCTATCAAAGCAGCTGGATACTGTCGCCAAAGGGTGGCCACCTTGCCTGAGAGCCGTTGCAGCTACATCCCTCCTGGTGGGTGAGGCCGACAAGCTCACTCTGGGTCAGAGTCTCCAAATTACAGTACCACACTCTGTCCTAACCCTCATGGAACACAAAGGAAATTACTGGTTCACGAATTCATGGATGCTGAAGTACCAGAGCATGTTATGTGAAAACCTCCGATTGCAGTTGATCGTCAGTCAAGCTTTGAACCCTGCTACGCTGTTACCAATTGGTCCAGGCCCACCCGACCATGATTGCTTTATGGAAATGGGTAACAGGGGTAACATATGGAAAGCAGTGTGTATAAATGCCCGTAGCATGAGAAATAAGATCCCTGATGTTGAAGCTTTGGTGGGAGTGGCTGACTTGGATTTAGTGGCAGTTACAGACACATGGTTCACAGAAAACCATGACTGGGATGTAACTATACCTGGCTATACTTTATTCAGAAAGGACAGGGTAGGAAGAAGGGGAGGAGGAGTGGCACTATATGTAAAAACTACTATTAAAGCTTTGGAATTACAGAGCTTAAAAGGGAGAGAGGAGGCATTGTGGGTTAAACTAGAAAGAGGGAAAGAGAAATCTATTTGCATTGGTGTGATATACAGACCTCCCTCACAAGAGGAAGAGGTGGACAGAGAGTTAATTGAAGACATATGCAGCATTGCTAGGAAAGGGGAAGTGCTACTGATAGGAGATTTCAATATGCCAGATGTTGATTGGCACATTCCTGCTGCAGTATCATCTAGAAGTAAGGAGATCCTGGATTCTCTATAGGGAGAACTATTCAGGCAATTGGTAACAGACCCCACACGTGAAGGGACCATACTGGACTTGGTGCTTACCAATGGTGAAAGTGTTTCTGATGTTGTAGTGGGAGATCATTTTGCATCCAGTGATCACCAGATGGTGTGGTTCAGTATTAGGACTTCGGCTGTTAGAATCCATTCCAAGGTGAGGATCTTAGACTTTAGGAAGACTAACTTTGCGAAGATGGGCCAATACCTCAGGGAGTCGTTAGTGGGATGGGAACAGCTGGGGGATGTAGAAAAACAGTGGGCAAAACTGAAAGGGGATATTTTAAGGGCAACCAACCTTTTTGTTAAAATTGTAAATAAAGGCAAAAGGAAAAGGAGACCGCTATGGTTTTCTAAGGAAGTAGCCGAAAAAGTGAAGAAAAAGAGGGAGGCCTTCATGAAATACAAGAGATCACAGAGAGAGGAAGACAGGCATCTGTATTTGGAAAAACTTAGAGAAGCTAGCAAAGTAGTCAAGAAGGCAAAGATTCAAAAGGAGGAGGAAATAGCCAATACAATAAAATGGGGGGATAAGACATTTTTCAGATATATTAGTGAGAAGAGGAAGGGCAAGAGTGGTATTGTCAGACTCAAGGGTGCAGGGGGGAATATGTAGAAGCTGATAAGGATAAAGCGGAATTGCTTAACAAATATTTTTGTTCTGTGTTCACAGATGAAGAACCAGGATCAGGACCTCAGAAAACACCCACAAATAGGAACAGAAGCGAGGGACATCTTGAACAATTTTCAGAAGACTGTGTTCGTGAGAAACTAGCTCAACTTAAAGTAGACAAAGTGAGGGGACCGGATGGGATACACCCTAGAATACTGAGGGAACTTGGGGACGTTCTAGCAGCTCCACTGACTGACCTTTTCAATGCCTCATTGGAGTCAGGAGTGGTGCCAAAGGACTGGAGAGAGGCTCATGTGGTGCCTTTACACAAAAGCGGAAGTAAGGATGTGGTTGAAAACTACAGGCCGGTTAGTTTAACTTCGGTGGTAAGTAAATTATTGGAAACGCTGCTGAAAGAGAAAATAGTGAGGTTTCTGGAGTCCAGCGGATTACAGGATCCGAGGCAGCATGGATTCACCAGAGGCAGGTCTTGTCAGACAAATCTGATTGATTTCTTTGACGGGGTGACCAGGGTGTTGGACCGAGCGAGAGCTCTAGATGTGGTGTATTTAGATTTCAGTAAAGCCTTTGACACTGTTCCTCACAGGCGACTTATAAACAAACTGAGCACCCTAGGGATGGACCCTAAAGTTACTGCTTGGGTGAGAAATTGGTTGGGTGGGAGGCGACAGAGTACAAGTAGACCCCTTATTACTTTGTATTATATTTGTGATATTGAGGGTTAGTCTCTTTCCCTTAATGTGTTTTCATGTTATGTGATGGATTTATTCTTGAAGTGTGAATGTCATCGTGGTGTACTTATTTTTCTTAATTTTGATTACTGTATCTCAAGAAAATGCAAAATAAAGAATTAAAAAAAAAAAAAAAAGAGTACAAGTAAATGGAGCTCACTCTGAGGAGAAGGATGTTACCAGTGGTGTGCCCCAGGGATCTGTCCTTGGTCCGATTCTTTTTAACATCTTTGTTAGTGATATAGCGGAAGGGCTGTCGGGTAAGGTTTGCCTCTTTGCAGATGATACCAAAATCTGCAATAGAGTAGACACCCAGGAAGGTGTAGATAACATGAGGAGGGATCTAGCTAAGCTTGAAGAATGGTCTAGAATTTGGCAGCTGGGATTTAATGTTAAAAAATGTAAGGTCATGCATTTGGGCTGCAGCAATCCAAGGGAGCAATACAGTATAGGAGGTGAAGTACTTTTGTCCACTAAAGAAGAGCGGGACCTAGGCGTGGTTGTGTCTGATGATCTTAAAGTAGCTAAACAGGTAGAAAAGGCAACGGCAAAAGCTAGAAGGATGCTTGGGTGCATACGGAGAGGAATGGCTAGCAGAAAAAAGGAGGTGATAATGCCTCTGTATAAGTCTTTGGTGCGACCTCATTTGGAGTATAGCATGCAATTCTGGAGACCGCACCTTCAAAAGGATGTGAACAGGATGGAGTTGGTGTAGAGGGTGGCTACTAAAATGATTAGTGGGCTTCATTATAAAGCATATGAGGACAGACTTAAGGATCTTAATATGTACACCTTAGAGGAAAGGCGGGATAGAGGTGTTATGATTGAGATGTTTAAATGCCTCCGTGGCATAAATGTTCAGGGAGAGAGCCTCTTTCAATTGAAAGCAAGTTCTGCTACGAGGGGACATGGGATGAGGGTGAAGGGAGATAGATTCAGGAGTGATATGCGGAAATATTTCTTTACGGAAAGAGTAGTGGATCCGTGGAATAGTCTCCCAGTGGAGGTGGTAGAGATGAGGACAGTAACTGAATTCAAAAAAGCTTGGGACCAACACAGAGGATCTCTAAAGGTAAAAAGTGGACTATTGTAGTTGTTGATATGGAAGGACAGACTAGATAGGCCATGTGGTCTTTTTCTGTCATCATGTTTCTATGTTTCTATGCTTGGAAGTTATGGACACTGTATTCTCAAGTCGCCCTGATCTAACTGATGTCCCTCTAGCCGACCCTGAACAAACTTTCTTCGTGGATGGAAGTAGCCTCGTCATCAACGGACAATGATGTGCTGGTTATGCAGTGGTGACCCTGGACATGGTAATGGAATCCTCAGCTTTGGCCCCGGGGACTTCAGCACAGAAAGCCGAACTGATAGCCCTCACCAGGGCACTGATAATAGGGACTGGGCTCTGCTTAAATGTGTATACAGATTCTAAGTATGCCTTCACAACATTGCACGCGCATGGAGCCCTGTACAAAGAACGAGGGTTAATAACCTCGGGAGGTAAGTCCATCAAGTACAGCCCTGAGATATTGACCTTGCTAGATGCTGTATGGGCCCCCAAACAAGTTGCAGTAATGCACTGCCGAGGTCATCAGGTAGGGGAAGGAGAAGTTTCATGAGGAAATAGATTTGCTGATGCTTTGGCTCGAGAAGCAGCCACCACTGGCAAGTTCCTGCTTTTAGTACTACAGTCCAGGCAGCCATATTTCCAATACCCCTCAGTGCATGGACTCCCCGTTACACTTCCAAAGAGTTAGACTATTATTGCCAAAAGGAAGGGGGAGTGCTATCAGAGACCGGATGGATAGTGCTACCACCGCCAGCAGGTGGTCCTCCTCCTGGCCCAACTGTGATACCTGAAATATTGGGTCCTGACTTTGTCCAAGCTTTCAACCAAGCCACACATAATGGGAAAACTGCGATGGAGAAAGTTCTCAAACCTCGTTTTTGCATCTTGTTATTAGGACCCCTGACAGCCTCAGTGGCCCGCAGATGTTTAACCTGTGCAAAGAACAATGCTCGGCAGGGTCCTTCCCTACCCCCAAGAGTTCAGTCAGTAGGAGTTACCCCCATGGGAAATATCCAGGTGGACTTTGCAGAAATGCCATGAGCAAATGGATACCATTACCTGTTAGTCTTGGTCTGTACATTTTCTGGGTGGGTGGAGGCTTTCCCCACCAGAACTGAGAAAGCCAGGGAAGTTACCAAAATTCTGCTCCATGAGATTATTCCACGGTTTGGAATAGGGTCAGATAATGGGCCCTCATTTGTATCTCAAGTAACTCAGCAGTTGGCCCAGGCCCTACAGGTGCAGTGGAAGTTACACACAGCTTACAGACCCCAAAGTTCAGGAAAAGTAGAACGAATGAATCAGACCCTAAAGTCCCAGCTGTCCAAATTCTGTCAGGAAGCTCACCTGAAGTGGCCCCAGGCTCTCCCTATAGCCCTCCTCAGGATACGCTCAGCCCCCACCAAGTCATTAGGAGTTTCCCCTTTTGAGATCTTGTATGGGCAACCTCCGCCTATTGTCCAAGGGATAAAAGGGGATATGAGTCAAATTGGGTCCAAAATCACCAGGCAAGAACTAGTGGCTCTAGGTTCTGTTTTGCAGGATCTCTATACGTGGGTACAAGATCAGCTGCCCATCAACCTGACCGAACCACTGCATCCCTATAAGCCTGGAACGTCGGTGTGGATCAAGGAGTGGAGAAAGACACCGCTAGCACCTCACTGGAAAGGACCCTATGTCGTCATATTGTCAACCCCTACAGCAGTCAAAGTTGCGGAATTAGAACCTTGGATCCATCACAGTCGAGTAAAGCCGGCGGCGACTACCGAACTTCGTCCCTGGACTTCAACCACCAATCCAGCGTCACCATTGCGACTCACGCTGCGATGACAACCACTGCTGTGAGAATCTACAGCCCTACTCCTGCCACCACCCGAAAGCTGGCAGGTCTACGTACGGCAGAAGCTTGAGGAATCTGCAACCCTACTCCTGTCTCCAACCGGAAGCTGACAGGTCTATGTACGGTGGAAGCTGTGGAAACAGAGAGCTACAGTAAAGACTTTGCAATTTCTAGACAAACTCATTGAGACATTGTAATCATGTTGCCTCTATATGTTTATATTGTACTTGCGGTAGCCCTGGGGCCCCTTGAAATGACTTTTGCCTTACCTCCCTGTGCGGCCTGTATACCACTACTCAAACTTTACTCTATCACTTCTACTACACCTGTATGGGTGTAACCAGTCGATGTGTCTATAATGGTACGGAGTTAAGTATCTGTACTAAAGGGAAGGTGAGAACTTGTTTTAACCCCCGACAGAACCCCTCATATCATGTTGTAGAGTTGCGATGGAACAACGAGGATGGGGCCCTCCTAAATGCTACACGACAGCTCACAGACCCCACAAGACCAGGCCCTCTTTACTTTGATGCTTGTGGGACCATCAACAGAAATGGCTACTATAGCTGTGGGTCTCTTGACCAAGAGTGAACTTATTACTACGATGATAAATACATGTGCCCCGAAGGAGCATACAAGTGGGGAAAATGCACCAGAACACATACCTCGAATTATGCCAAAGCATCTGAAGATGCCTACTTTTGCCCCAAGTGGGAGTGTGTATACTATGCCACCTGGTCGGATGGGCCTCAGGGGCAAGATGGGGATCATCGCAGAGCTACTTTAGAGAGACTACCATTGCTGACACCCCTTAAGTGTCTAAAAGGAACTTGTAACCCCTTAAAGCTCCTTGTGCTTAACCCCAGCCAGTGGAAGCTAGGATATAGATTTGGCTTACGTATAGTGGGTAGGGGAATAGACCCTGGAACCTATGTATACATACAGCTTAACACCAAGACCTGCATTTCCTCACCTTATCAAATACACCACACCTTCTACAAAGCCATGCAGACGGAGATAGAGCTCCCCCAGACTACGCAGAATTTATTCATTGAATTAGCTGGAGCTGTAGCTTCAAGTCTCCACATTTCTAATTGTTTCTTCTGTGGAGGTACAAAGATGGGAGACCAATGGCCATGGGAAGCAAGAGAATTGAACTACTCAATCCCATAGAACCAGACTGCTTTAAATAAAACTGCTAGTGAATGGGTATTGGCCAACACCATTGTCGGCTGTCTCTGTTTTGTCCGCACGGGAGCACAGTTCACCATACAGGTGGGACAACTGGTCTGTCTAAGCCAATGGATTTATAATGCCACCACAAAGAAGACGTCCTGGTGGTCAGGTGTTAATGCTACCGAACCCTCCAACCCTTTAATCACTTTCCCTCATCTTGCCAAGATATGGACTGACCTCACCTTCCCCAATACTTGGGAAGCCCCTCCTGGGCGTTATTGGATCTGTGGCGCTTGAGCATATGCTTGACTCCCTAATAACTGGGGAGGGGCATGTGTCTTGGGAACTATACGACCTTCTTTCTTTCTTATTCCCATCTCTCAAGGGGAGCAGTTATGCTTCCCCATCTACAATGGTTGTCAGAAGCAAAACACTCTGAAGATAGGTTAATGGGATAAGTGGGATGGTGATGAGTGGCCCCCTGAGTGAATTATCTCATATTATGGCCCAGCTACTTGGACGCAAGATGGGACCTGGGGATACCGAACTCCTGTTTATATGCTGAATCATATTATACGCTTACAAGCTGTTGTAGAAATCATAACTAATGAAACCAGTAAAGCACTAACTCTTTTAGCTAAGCAAAGTACCCAAATGCGTACAACTATTTACCAGAATTGCTTAGCACTTGATTATTTACTAGCATCTGAGGGTGGGGTATGTGGGAAATTTAATCTAACTAACTGTTGTTTGCAAATTGATTATCAAGGTCAGGTCGTTGAAGAAATAGCTGACAATATGCGTAGGCAAGCATATGTACCAGTTCAGACTTGGAATGGACTAGACCTCAGTGGATGGTCTGGAACCCTATTTTCAGGCCTAGGAGGATTGAAAACTTTTATGTTTGCAGTTCTAGTCATGATAGCTATGTGTTTACTTCTTCCCTGTTTTCTGTCTCTCTGCTTACGTATGTTTACCTCAATCATAGACAGTACAGTTGAACGTAAGACAGCGACCAGAGTACTAGCTATGTGGCAGTATCAAGCTATACCCCAAGATGAAGTCTCAGTTTGAACTGAACTTGATATGTGATTATTTTCTCACCCTCTTTCTATTCGGGCTGAGAATAATCAAAGGGGGGAATGTGGTAGGCTATGGCCTGTAAACTAGGCCTAGACCCCAACCCCCACCTGAGACTAGTGATGAAAAGAACCAGAGTTTGAGAAACTGCTTTAAACTGCTTTTGACTGCTTTTGAAAAGTCTGTGTAATTTCTCTATGCTGATGATAGACATGTTCCTGCATTCCCTGAGCTAGAAATGGCCTTGAAGTAGAAATGTATCTATGTCTAAGACCATGCCTTTGTTAGAACAGTTTGAGAAGGTGGAACAGGGAGCTAGGCCCAGAGAGGGTCCCCGAATGGACAGGTGCAAGGGGCGTTGGGACCAATAGAAAGTTTGCCTGTATCAAACTGTAAAAATTGTATATAAGGAATTTGCTCCTGTACTCCATTGCTCAGTCACTTTTGGACACTCTCCTGTCTGAGCCTGTGCACAATAAATTGGCTTGGAACCTGCAGTTGACTCCTGGTTTTATTCATTGTATGCACTCCGCTGCTACAATCCCTCCTCCAGTAATTAAATCAATCGCGATCATGCTATGATCACTATTGCCAAGTGGCCCCAACACCCTTATCTCTTGCACCAGATCTGGTCAAATATGACTTCCCCTCTGGTCGGTTCATGAACCAGCTGCTCCAAGAAGCAGTCATTTATTTCATCTAGGAACTTTATCTCCCTAGTATTTCCTGCTGTGACACTGACCCAGTCAATACCGGGGTAATTGAAATCACCCATTGTTATTACTGTGCTGTAACTTTTGTTAGCTTCCCTGATTTCTTTGAGCATTTCATCATCCATTTGTTCATTCTGGTTAGGCCGTCGATAGTACACCCCCACCCCCACTGCCATTGCCTTCCCCTTTTCACATGGAATTTCAATCCATAGAGATTCTACAGCAAATGGATGATGAAATGCTCAAAGAAATCAGGGAAATTAACAAAAGTTGCAATACTGCAATAATAACACTGTGTAAACACATTTTTACTTTTTTCTTGTTCCTGGGTAGGAAGGATTATTTTCTGATATCTTATGTCTCAAAACCATAGGAAATGGCAATTATGGCCCACAAACCAGGAGATCAGTGATCAGGAGAGTTATATTTTTGAAAATTACCTATTTTGCAAGATTTTCTAGATAGATTTAGTGCAAAGTAAACGGAGTACCTTTTGGAAAATTGTAGAACTTTCTAGAGCTCATCAGAAGTTTTCAAAACTTTTGGAACTTTGTATAACTTTTGAGAACTTTTAATAAAAGCCTTTTGGTGACCATTATAAACAACGGATTTGTACGGAGTGAGCACAGTCGTTCAGCAGCCTTCTTACTGAGTGGAAACCTAGGAGCATGCAACAACATTATGTGCCTTAAGTTCACCAGTTTTTCATTCTAGCTTCTTAAGTGGACTGACATGGCATTAAGAGGCTGTAAGCATCTGGCAGTCGCATTTTGCTATGTCTGTGGCTATTTTATCAAGACAAGAGTGAAAAAGTACTCTGTGGAAGCATCTAGCAAGATGTGTGAGGCATACAAGACATATTTTGGCATGCCTGTTGGTGATCAGGACAAACCCTGGGTGCCTCATTTCACTTGCAAGCACTGCAAGAAAACTCTGGAAGGTAAGATGAATTGATGCTGCCTTATACTGTGGCATTTTATGTTATAAAATCTCTATTGTTACTGCATTTTTGCATAATGTATGAAATATTTATCAAGAATATCATTAATTCAAATTAATGTTATTATCATAATTATATATACATATAATTATTTTTTATTTTTTATTTTCACATTTTTATTTTTATTTTGGCAGGATGGTACAGAGGGGAAAAGAGAGTCATGAAGTTCGGTATCCGAAGAATTTGGCGGGAACCCATTGACCACTTGAGCAATTGCTTTTTCTGCAGGGTGGATCCTTCCAAATGTCAGACTGGCAAGAATGCTCCTTTTGTCATGTATCTGAGCATTACTTCATCCATTGCCTCAGTGCCACACTGCCCAGAGCTCCCTGTACCCATTCCTCCACAGAGAAAGCAGCAAGTCACAAAACGAAGAAGACATTGCAGATCTAGATTACAATATCAGAGATGGAGCTGAGCAGAGAAGCCCTTGCTACCCGATCCAAAATGACATTAATGACTTGTTCAGAGATCTTGGTCTCACCAAGTCCAATGCTGAGCTTTAGACATCCAGGTTCAAGCAGTGAACTTGTTGGATGAAAGTGTGCAAGGACAGTGGAAGCATCACCACACTTTTTCTAGCTTCTTCACTAGTCAAGTTGGGCTCTGCTTTTGTCACAATGTGACCAGTCTGTTTGAAACTATCGGAATTTCATGTAACCCAAAGGAGTGGCACCTGTTCATTGACAGCTCTTCCAGGAGCCTCAAAGCCATGCTGCTACATAATGGGAACAAGTATCTGTGTCTTCCCCTAGCTCAGTCAGTGACCTCAAAGAACATAAGAACATAAGAACATAAGATATGCCATACTGGGTCAGACCAAGGTCCATCAAGCCCAGTATTCTGTTTCCAACAGTGGCCAATCTAGGTCATATGTACCTAGCAGTTTCCCCAAGAGACACAAGTTCCACAATGCTTGTACTGGATCAAGCATTGATATCTTCGGTCACTTCTTAATAATGGTTTATGGACCTTTCCTCCAGGAACTTGTCCAAACCTTTTTTAAACCCAGCTACACTAACAGCCTTTACTACATCCTCCGGTAACAAATTCCAGAGTTTGATTACACGTTGAGTGAAAAAATATTTTCTTTTATTAGTCTTAAATAGTTTACCCTGTAGCTTCATTGCATGTCCCCTAGTCTTTCTATATTCTGATAAGGTAAACAATCGATCTACGTTTACCCGTTCCACTCCGTTCATTAATTTATAGACTTCTATCATATCTCCCCTCAGCCGTCTCTTTTCCAGGTTAAAGAGCCCTAACCTTTTTAGCCTCTCTTCATAGGAGTATCCTTCCATCCCCTTTACCATTTTGGTGGCTCTTCTCTGTACCTTTTCTAAAATCGCTATATCCTTTTTAAGATACGGCGACCAGAATTGCACACAATATTCAAGGTGCGGTCTCACCATGGAACGATATAGAGGCATTATAATATCTTTTGTTTTATTTTCCATTCCTTTCCTTATCATACCTAGCATTCTGTTTGCTCTCTTGGCCACCGCTGCACACTGGGCCGAGGGTTTTAACATGGTATCCACAATGACGCCTAAATCTTTTTCCTGGGTGGTGGTTCCTAATGTGGAACCTTGCATTGTGTAACCATAGTTTGGGTTGTTCTTCCCTAGGTGCATAACCTAGGGAAGATTACAGCAGCCTCAAGACCTTGCCAGAAGCTTTGAAGTACGCTGAGTATGGCTGGAAGGTTATCAGAGATTTTAAAATGGTGGCATTTCTGATGAGTCTCCAAAGCAGTTTTACCAAGTTTCCCTGCTATCTTTGTCTTTGGGACAGCAGGGACACAGCAGCACACTACCACAGGTGGGACTGGCCACAGTGAACTGAATTTTCTGTTTGGACAAAGAATGTGAAGTGGGAGCCACTGGTGAAATCACAGAAGGTGCTGATGCCACAACTGCACATTATATTGGGCCTTATGAAACAATTTGTCACAGCTCTAGAGAAAGAGTCGACAGCCTTCAAGTACCTTCAAGACTTCTTTCCTAAACTGTCTGAGGCAACGGTCAAAGCTGATGTCTTTGTTGGATCACAAATAAAAAAGATTCTTGACTGCATGGAATTTCCGAGGCTTCTTACTAGGAAGGAGAAAGTGGCTTGGAACAGCTTTGTTGCAGTGGTTAGTGGCTTTTTGGGAAATCAAAAGGCCGAAAACTCTGTAGAGCTGGTTGAAACTCTGGTTAAGAATTACAGCAAAATGGGCTGCAGGATGTCTCTCAAAGTCCATATCCTTGATGTTCATCTTGATAAATTCAACGAGAACATGGCTGGGAGAGAGCAGAGAGGCGGCGCAGAGGTCCGGTGAGAGGCAGGCACCTGCTCCGGCGGTCCCGACGTCATCGGGGGCCTCGTGAAATACCAGAGCAGTGGGAGAGTTTGCCTGGGAGAGAGCAGAGAGGCGGCGCAGAGGTCCGGTGAGAGGCAGGCACCTGCTCCGGCGGTCCCGACGTCATCGGGGGCCTCGTGAAATACCGGAGCAGTGGGAGAGTTTGCCTGGGAGAGAGCAGAGAGGCGGCACAGAGGTCCGGTGAGAGGCAGGCACCTGCTCTGGCGGTCCCGACGTCATCGGGGGCCTCGTGAAATACCGGAGCAGTGGGAGAGTTTGCCTGGGAGAAAGCAGAGAGGCGGCGCAGAGGTCCGGTGAGAGGCAGGCACCTGCTCCGGCGGTCCCGACGTCATCGGGGGCCTCGTGAAATACCGGAGCAGTGGGAGAGTTTGCCTGGGAGAGAGCAGAGAGGCGGCGCAGAGGTCCGGTGAGAGGCAGGCACCTGCTCCGGCGGTCCCGACGTTATCGGGGGCCTGTTTAAAAGGTTCCCTGGGTTGACGCAGCCGGAGGCGCTAGTCGGTGCAGCGATAGAAGGGGCTAGATACAAGGGGCATTTCATGCCCCTTGGGAGCCCCTTGGAGCAACGAAGGAGCAAAGAGCCTGGGTCGTCATCCTCTGGTTGTGGGGATTGAGATGGGAAAACGTAAGAAGAAGACTGAGCCAGCTGTGGCAGCTGAGCCTGCGGTGGGCCCTATGGACAAGCATGTTAAGGTACTGTCTGGTGTGGATGCTACGCTTGACCCTGACTTTCTTGTGCTCCGGCCCTCTCCGGTGTCCTTGAGCTCTCTAGACCGGACACCACCTTCTCCCCCAGTCTATGCTTCTCCTCCTTTGTCCATTTCAGAGGGTATGCGGTTTCAGCAGAGTACCCCGGTGGTAACGGGGGAAAAACTGAAGCCTGTGGTATGGGTACCCGTTCCAAATGAAGCCAGTTTAGTGCCTGATGAGCAGGTAACTCTGGCTGACATTTGGAAGGTGGTTACCCATATTGAAAGTTCTTTAGTGCCTACTGTTGTGCAACTTTGCAGTTTCTCTTCGGAGATTACTGCTAAGTTGTCTGAAGTGGATAATAAGGTGGAGATTGTTTCCAAGCAGATTACTAATTGTGAAAATCAGTGTCAGGCTCTTAAAGCTGTGAATGCTTCTCATATTAAAGATAGCTTAGTCTTACACCACAAAATGGAACAGTATGATAATTTGTCTCGTGTAAAGAATGTTAGGATGTTGAATTTTCCTTATTGTCGGTTGCTTTCAGCTGAAATACTTTTGCGAAAGTATTTTAGGGAGGTTTTGGGATTGGCTTCGGCTGATTCCATCTGTCTCTCTAAACTTTATTATTTGACTGGTAGAGTTCTGTCTCGGGGTTCCCCTGGGGGGTTTGATGAGGTTCAAGGTGGGGTTGACCTTGATCTCACCAAATTCCTGGAGGACTCACAAGATAATATTTCTTCTAGAGCCACTTTGGTGGTTTCATTTCTTTCTGATCAAGATAGAGCTCTTGTATTTCGTAGTTATTTCAAGAATATGTCTGTACCTTTTTGTGGTGCGAAAGTGCAAATATTTCCAGATGTCTGTAGGGCGACTCAAACTAGGAGACAGGGTTTTTTGGCCCTTAAACCTAGAGTGAATGCCCTGCCGGCCACCTTTTTTCTTCGTTATCCTTGTAAGTGCTTGTTAACTTTTCAGGGATCTAGGTTTGTTTTCCTTGATCCTACTCAACTTGAATCATTTCTTTGTGATAAAGAGGGGCTTGGCACGAAGGGACTGGGATAGGTGGTTTTGTTAATTTAGCTGTCTAGAAATTCAGGAGTTATGACTCTTGGCTTTTCCTTTTTGATTCTTATTATGGTTATTATATTCTCCCCATATTGTGGGCTAGGTATGATGTATTGTTATTTTGTATATCTTTTCTGTTTTGTATTCTTTTCTTAATGAATCATCAGTATGTTTCTTTATGCTTGCTTTGTAAGTTTGTAAAAATTTCAATAAATTAAAAAAAAAAAAAACGAGAACATGGAGGCATACTCAGAGGAGCAAGGCAAATGTTTCCACCAGGATATATTGAAATTTGAACACTGCGACCAAGGACAGTATAACGAGAACATGATGGGAGACTACATCTGGGGGCTTATTCGTGAAAGTGATTTACAATGTAATCATAAATGTCAAAAATCTACTCACTTCTAAATGTTTTATGACCTTTCTTGAATAACTTAAATATAAGTAAATATTATATGTTGTGTTTTTTTATTTTATGGGGTATGTGTACTAAACCGGGGTAAAGGAGCAAGCCTGCCGTTAGCACACGCTAACTGTGCATGTGCACACTTAGCACATGCAAAAATCCATGTTAGCGCACACTAACGGTACCAGTTACTTTAGCACACGCTAAACGCTAGAACGATCTGGAGTTGAGCGGGAGTTCCTCCCTGCCTCCATGGGACTGCCCATCACCTGGCCCATGAGGGCCTTTAAACTGATGCTCCGGAGGCGCGCCTGCGCCCTGCGGGTCCGTGCCTGAGGGCCTCACCAGAGGGCCCTTTGGCTTGGCCCTTAGGTGTAGGACCGTGTGGGACCGGCAAAACGGCTGCTCCATGATAAATGTATGTACTGCTACCTCATTTGCCTGTAACGTAACATTTACCTGTTTTTACCCTCATCTGACCTTATTCTACCCCTATTTTGCCTATGCTTTCACCCTCTGTGGTTGTCTTGATTAGACTGTGAGCTCTAATGAGCAGGGACTGTCTCTTCTTTGTTCTTATGTACACAGTGCTGATTTTAAATAGCGCGGTATATAAAAATAAATAAAATAAATAAATAAATAAAGGTACCTGTGGGTGGAGAGAAGGTGTGCATGGGGCGGAGAGTGGGGGTAAATGGGCAGGGGGTGGGCGGGAACAAGGCTTGCTCCCTTAACGCAGGCATCTTAACGGCAGGAACCCTAATGCAATTCAAAACCTTGCGGAAAGGGTGTTTTTTGAGGAGAGAGAGCCTATTTTACATCTACAATGTGATGTACAGACAGGAGAGCCCAAAAGAGTGATAGTAGTGCTCCATTAGCAGCAACAGCATAATGCCCAAGTATGAAAGGGCACTATGTTGATGGTGCAAATGGGGGCAAAAGAGGCGGCACATGGATCATGCAGTGGGGGCTGCTGGTGCACAGAGGGGACCAGGCAGCTTTCTAGATGGCACATAGGAACATAAGACTACAAAATATGCCAAACTGTGTCAGACCATGGTCCATCATGTCCAGTATCCTGTGTCCAACAGTGCAGAATCAAGGTCACAAGTGCCTAGCAGTGTCCCCAAAAGACACATAGGATCCCCAATAACTGTAATGGGGCGAGCAAAGCATAGCTCGGATCCTTTTTAGCAATAGTTAATGGACCATTATCCAGGAACCTGTCCAAACGTTTTTAAACCCAGCTACATTGACAGCTTTTACCATATCATCCGGTAATAGATTGCAGGGTTTGATTATGCGTTGACTGAAAAAATATTTTCACCTAGAAGACCCAGATGGGTTACATTGTAGCTGCATTGCAGGTTCCCTAGTCTGTCCACAGTCTGATGGCATAAAAAAGCAATCAGCGGTTTACCTGTTCCACTCCGGTCAATAATCTATAGACCTCTATCATATTTCTCCTCAGCCATCTCTTCCTCAGGTTGATGAGTTCCAACCTTTTTATTCTCTCCACAAAGGGGTATTCTGCCATCCGCAGAACCATCTGTGATGTTCGGCATGATCCCACAATGACAGTAGCAGCACACAGTCCTGCTACTGCTGTGGAAAGGCAATGTGCCACATGGGGCGGTCCAAGGGTCCTGGCACTCCAGGTAGAGATCTAGGCTGCCTCCCTCCCCCCTGCTGCTGCAGCACCCAGTTGTGGGGGAGGCCAATAGTGCCAGATGCTGTAGCCCTCCAGGTAGCTGGAAAATTCAGGTGCCCGGGGAAATACTACAGCAGTGGCTGCCATCTTTCCCCCGAGACGTATCGGAGGCAGGTGGTGATGGGACCCCTGCATGGACAGCTGGTGGGGGGGTGGGGCTGCATAGCCATCCATGTGTGCCCCTGCCCCCCTCCCATTCTGACCTTTTTACCAAGACACCCGCCAAACCTGCATGTTTAACATGCTGGGGCTGCAACCATCACCACTGACAGTGCATGGGCATGTCTGCATGGTGGGATGTTGTTGGTGGCATGGGAAGTGGCACAAGCCTGCAGCAGACAGAAGCCTTGTCCCAGTCATGTGCACCATGTGCATTGCAACATGTGCCAAAGGTCAGCTGAAGGGAGGTATGGCAGCAATAGGAGCTGTTATCTCCATAAGGCAGCACTGTGGTGCAACACACACAGTTGATGTGTATATGTATGGAGAGTCACAGATTCAGGTCGCTGCTGGGATTTCCTATATTGCATATTCCTGTGGACAAGGTTTAGCTGACAGAGTAAGTACAGCTCCAGCATGTACAACCCTCAAGAAGATGGCCAGCAAGGGTGGAAACACCCACCAGCAGCACTGACAGGTTCCACTATCCAAAGCTGGTTGGAGGCTAATAGCACACGGTAATATAGCACGTGCAAACAGTGCACACGTTATCAATTTGTGGTGCGAGCAGGCACAGTAATATAGCACGTGCAAATAGTGCAAACATTATCAATCCTTGAGCTGACATTGAGGCAGGAGTGTCATGCAGGAATGCCAACCATCTCCACTTTTGCTCAGTTCGCCAATGAGAGTATATGCGTGCATGTGTGTGTGTGTATGTGTGTATGGCTTCCCTTTGTCCTGTGGCTTTCTGCACTGCACTTTGGCTCACATTGTATGAGTTTTTCCCAGCCTGTTTGGAAAATGTGAATAAGGCAAGGCAGAGGATTGTGGGTATCACCAGAGCAGATTGGCCTGGATGTGTCTGCCACAATGTTTGGGTCACTGGCTCAAACGCTATTGTGCTCGTCTGCCATGTGCATTGCCTGGGTGGCCACTGTATGTCATGCTGAGATGACACTCTCACTATGACCAAAAAGTGACCATGGCATGGCTATGTATCCATATAGATCTAATACAATGTCTGGTTCCAGTGATGTGAATGCAGTCTTTGTCTGGGGATGCTAATCACTGAATAAATGGCTGAGTGCCAATACTGAGCATCCAAAGGCAGAGTGCTTGTAATCACACTACGCACATGCTGACCAGCAGACCTACTGCAGTTGTTTGTGCTTGGTTGATACAGCCCCGTGAAAGGCAGCAGGGCAGTCTTTCTACCCATGCTGTAGTCAATTAGTCCTCAATGGTTGGGGCAGCAGTCATTTATGGCCTACTCACTGGGATCCTGACAGGACTGTAACAGTAGCCTCACACTTGCCTATACATCCCTATTTCAGTGGTTGTCTATGGCAGCAGCACATTGACCTACAAAGTTATTGGGGGATTAGTGTCCAATGGGCAGAACACAGGGCTGAGCTGCTGCTGTCGCTGTCACCTTCAGCATGCAGAAAAAAACCCAAAAGCATAACACACTGCAAACAATACCTGCTAAACACTAGCAGTGATCATCTCTAACAGTGCAGGTTCAGTGGACCAGGTGCTGGGCATCCCTCCTCACCCTCAGGGTGACAGCTGAAACCGCTCTGCAGCACAGTCTGCTGTTGTTATGTGCATTAGCACACGCAGCCAGTGCGTCTTACTGAGCTGATATGCTGGATCAGATGCATTCTCTATTGATTCTTCAGCTGCAGACTGCTGTTTTGCATGTGCAGTACCTCATAGGTGGTGTAGGGCCCAACCTATGCCGGCAGACAGCAAACAGTTTGATCAGAGATCTGCAGGCTCTATACATCTACACATAGAGCATTGTGGAGGTATAGCCTACTGGTTAGTGCAATGTCACCATAGTCAAAGGTCTTGGGTTTGATTCCCATTTGTTCATTTTGTGCCTGGGTGTGCTTGCATAGTCCTGGCTCTGCTGTAACCTGCAGACAATCATTCTTCTACATTTCTATGCATTAAGGCCACACGTTTGGTAGCCCAACATGGCATTCCCCATCATGGACATCTGTGAATATGGCTTTAGTGGCTGCCATGGTGCATTGCAGTGGGTCAGTGATGTATACGCAGCAGATGTCTGGGTCAACTGGTGTGAATGCATTTTCTGTTTTGCCATCATTGTGACCTCCCAGCTTTACTTAAAGAGGATATATCTTGTATATTCAGGCACCTAACACTTGTTGCATAGCCATTCCCTGCAGTGTTCTGCCATCATTACTTACCCCCACATGGGGCAAATAGGTTCAACTTGTCCTTTTCTATCATGCCACTTTGTCGGGTGTATTGTCTTGCAGTTGTACAGGCTGAGACACAGTCCCATCCGCACAAATGGTGTTTCATGTAGCCCATGGCACTGCTATTTTTGGTTCACACAATCAATGCCTTAGGCCTGTATGATCCCATACATCGACCCACCACACACGTTGCACTCTCTGCTTGGAAAATTCATGTCATAACCCTGCACACACCATTTGACCATCAGGGAGATTCATGGTGTGGTAGCATACTGTCAGTAAACTGCCCCACCATGACCATCAGGGGTCATTTGCAGCATTTAGTCATATCATGCATACCTCTCTTGTGACTGCTTCACATGAGCACTCATGGACAATCCTCATCTTGCTGCCCACATCAGGAATCCTCATCTTGCTGCCTCCACCCAGACACTGTCCTGGCCTATGGCATGCCACACACTGACAGTATATTTGGATACCTGTCCACACCTCACAGACACTATAATGTAGCTTACGGCACAGTGAATGCTTTCAGGAGCATCTTGGACTGCACATCTGTCACAGCACCCCCACTGCTGCATCCCCTCCACTGACTCCGCTGCTGCTGCCACTCACCCATGACACAGCCAGCACCCACACTGACCATCATCACTAGGCAGCCGCCTAGTCAACAGCATAGGCCACATTGCCAGGCATCAGGTGAGTCAACTCCATCAGCTACCAGTTGTGCTTGCATTCATATCTTCTCCAATGTCTTCCCTGCCCCCCTTTCAGAGTTTCAGTGGCTTTCCTGCATTAAGGTGTATGCCAGACATCTTCCTACAGCATGCCCCATTACTGCATTGTAAGTATACACTACCACCTCTTAATGTCCTGCTACCACACGGTAAGTGTCCATTACCACCCCTTAATGCACCATGTGCTGTTACTACATGGTAAGTGTCCACCAGCACCCCTTAATGCCGGAACACCTCTGACATACCCAGCACACTTAACACACGGTAACCCCTTATCACTGCCTTTACTCCACGGAAAAGACTGCTCCTTTTGCAGTTTAGTAAACATACCCCTATGTGTACAAGAAGGCACAAGTAAGCCTGTTTTAACAATGGGAATACGTAAATTTCACAAATATCAATCTATTATTCACAAAAGCAAAGTTTAATGAGAATAATAACCATTTTCAATACTTTTAAGTTATAGGCAATTAGGAAATAACAATTACTACTGTGGAAGAAAAATTGTGTTACACAATGAATGGGTGATTTCAATTACCCTGGTATCGACTGGGTCAGTGTCACTGCAGGATATGCTAGGGAGATAAAGTTTCTAGATGAAATAAATGACAGCTTCTTGGAGCAGCTGGTTCAAGAACCGACCGGGGGGAATCCCTTTTGGATTAGTCCCCTATTGGTACACAAGATCTGGTGCAAGAGATAAGGGTTTTGGGACCACTTGGCAATAGTGATCATAGCATGATCACATTTGATTTAATAAATGGAAGAAGGATGGCAAGAAAACCCACAGTACTGCCTTTTGACTTTCAAAAGGTAGACAAAATGAGGAAAATAGTTAAGAAAAAACTAAAAGGAGCAGCTGCAAAGGTTAAAGATTTACATCAAGCATGGGCATTGTTTAAAAATACTATCTTGGAAGCACAGACCAGCTATATTCCACGCTTTAAGGAAGGTGGAAGGAAGTCCAAAAAACTGCCGGTATGGTTTAAAGGTGAGGTCAGAGAAGCTCTTGTAGCCAAAAAAGCATTTTTCAGGAAATGGAACAAGGAGCCAAATGGCAACAGCTGGAAATATCGTAAGTATTGGCAAGGTAGATGTAAGGCATTGATAAGGCAGGCAAAGAGAGAATTTGAGAAGAAGCTTGCTGTGGAAGCAAAAACATATAATAAAAATATTCGTAGCAAAAAACCTGTGAAAGAGTCAGTCAGACCATTAGATGATAGAAGGCTAAAAGGGGCACTAAGAGAGGAGAAGGCTATAGCAGAGAGACTGAATGAATTCTTTGCTTTGGCCTTTACTGAAGAAGATGTAGGGAAGTTACCCCTGACTGAAATGGTATTTAAAGGTAATGCATCGGAAGAATTGAAAGAAATATTGATAAACTGGGAAGATATATTACAACTATTTGATAAACTAAACAGTAGCAAATCACCTGGACTGGATAGTATACACCCAAGGATGTTGAAAGAACTGAAATATGAGATTGCAGACCTACTATTACTAATCTGTGAACTATCATTAAAATCATCTGCAGTACCTGAAGATTGACAAATGGCCAATGTAATGCCAATTTTTAAAAAGGGTTCCAGGGATGATGCAGAAAACAACAGGCCAATGAGCCTGACATCAGTATTGGGCAAAATGGTAGAAAGAATTATAAAGAACAAAATTACCGAACATGTAGAAACCATTATAAAGAATAAAATTACCGGACATGGTTTAATGGGAGACAGCCAACATGGTTTTAGCCAAGGAAGATCTTGTCTTACTGATCTGTTATATTTTTTGAAGGTGTGAATAAACAGATAGACAAAGGTGAGCTGGTTGATATAGCGTATCTGGATTTTCAGAAAGCCTTTGACAAGGTCCCTCATGAGAGACTCTGGGCGAAGTTAAAAAGTTATGGGATGGGAGGCAGTGTACTGTTGTGGATCAGGAACTGGTTAAAAGATAGAAAGCAAAGGGTAGGGCTAAATGGCCAATTTTCCTAATGGAGAAAGGTGAATAGTGGAGTACCCTAGGGTACTGTGCTGGGTCCGCTGCTTTTTAACATATTTGTAAATGACCTGGAAATGGGAATAATGCGTGAGGAAGTCAAATTTGCAGATGACACAAAACTATTCAAAATTGTTAAAACACAAGAGGATAGTGAAAAATTGCAAGAGGACCTTGATAAATTGCAAGAATGGACATAATTGTGTCTGATGATCTTAAAGTAGCTAAACAGGTAGAAAAGGTGACTGCAAAAGCCAGAAGGATGCATGGGTCAATAGGGAGAGATATTGCATCTGTGTAAGTCTCTGGTGCAACCTCATTTGGAGCATTGTGTGCAATTCTGGAGACAGCACTTTCAAAAGGATACAAGCAGGTTGGAGTCGACGCAGAGGGTGATTACTAAAATGGTTAGCAGTCTTCATTATGAAGCATATAAGGACAAACTTAAAGTTCTTAATATGTATACTTTAGAGCAGGGGTCTCCAAATTCAGTCTTGGAGGGCTGCAAACCAGTCAGGATTTGTGGCACTGCAGACCAGCTGCAGGCAGAAGGAAAGGTTTTAAACACAGAAAAAAGAGGTAAAGACCAGCTGCAGCATCATGAGGAGCCACATAGAGGGAGCCAGAGAGACCTCTGGAGGTCTGAAGAACCACGCCCTAGAGCCAATGATGTAATTCCAGCCAACACCCAATGCAGAAAGGGAAGAACTCCTCTTAAATGCTCAGATGACTGGAGGAAGTCAGAGAGGCAAGGAGAGTGGCAAAAAGACTCGGATTCAGACTCCGGTTGGAGAGAAAGAGAGAGACAAGGAGAGTGGCAAAGAGACCGGTACAGAGAAGGAGGTTGGCGAGAAAGGGAAAGACAAGGAGATTGGCAGACAGCTCCAGATGGGCAAGGAGACTGTCAAGGAGTCTTGCAGGAAGTTCCAGTTCCAGATTTTTACAGATATCTGGAGGATCCAGGGAGAGGAGTCCTGACCAAGGGATCCGGCCTAGCAGACCCAGCCAAGCCAGGTACAGAAACCTACTTTAAACATTGCAAAAGAGGAAAAGATATACTTTCCAGGAGGGAAAGGTTTTATAAAGAAGCTAACCCTGAAAGAAGGTGGACTATAACAGAGAGTACCAGGCCTAACTTTAATAGGAGCCAGCAACTGTTAGAAGGAGCAACAATGAACGGCAGTGAAAGGGGTGAAAGAAGAATTGAGAAGGGTCACTTCCAAAGCCGTGGGAGAAAGGAACCATGGCACCAGTATGCCCTGACTCCAGCAGAAGGCAGAACTAGGAACCAGAGGCCTACCTGGGCACCTGAGAATCCAAGACCCAGCAGGCCCAAGCCTCAGCCTTCACCTTCCGGAGACCGCCTTAGAAGAAAAGGTAAATGCCAATTTTATAATGATGATTTTATGAATGCTGTGACCCAGAAGGAGTCAGGCACTAGAGCATGCTGTCCTTCAAGAGGCCTTCATGAAACAAAGTACAGACCTGCAGTTAACAGGAAGCCTACTAGAGACGGAACTGTATGCAGGAGAGACTGTCCTCAGTATAAAAATATACAAAGACAGGACTTACCTTGTAATGCTGACTATTGGCGCATCATCCAAGCGCTAGGCAGAAAGCCTGAAGGAGAGCCTCCAAACATTCTGGACTGTGAGCCCATGCAGGTAGAATACCAGGAGGACCCCTTGGACATTCCCATGGACGTTAACTATTGCCTATCAGAAAGGATTGAGCCCTAGCAGAGGCATAGCTGTGGTTTGGGATAAAAGTTGGATGCTGTATTTCATTTACCTGTGCTGTGAAGTTAACAGTGTTTTCAGTACGTGTTTTCCTTTAACCTGAAGCAAGGATATTTCTTTTCATGTGTTGTTGTATTCTGGGCTAAAGAACCTGTTTGCAAAGAGGGAAATAAAAGCCTTACAATTTCCCTATACTCGGACTGTAAATTCTTGGGAGTGTTAGTTATACAGAAGGCTACCAGGCCTGTAGAAGCCTGGGCCCTGCAAGAGAACCAACCTCCTCCACAAACAAACTTTTCTCCTCCCTGTCCACGCCCTTCTGTCGTGCCACGCCATCACCACTAGGGGGGCAGTGTGACAGTTTTCAGGATATCCTTAATGAATATGCATGAGATAACTTCAAGACAATGAGGAGAGTGCATGCAAATATATCTCATGCATATTCATTAGGAATAAGAACATAAGATATGCCATATTGGGTCAGACCAATGTCCATCAAGCTCAGTATCCTGTTTCCAACAGTGGCCAATCTAGGTCATAAGTACCTAGCAGTTTCCCCAAAAGACACAGATTCCACAATGCTTGTATTGGGTCAAGCAGTGATATCGTGGGTCCACTTTAATAATGGTTTATGGACCTCTCCTCCAGGAACTTGTGCAAAGCTTTTTTAAACCCAGCTACACTAACAGCTTTTACTACATCATCCGATAACAAATTCCAGAGTTTGATTACACGTTGAGTGAAAAAAATATTTCTCTTATTAGTCTTAAATAGGTTACCCTATAGCTTCATTGCATGTCCCCTAGTCTTTCTATATTCTGATGACGTAAACAATCAATCTGCTTTTACTCATTCCACTCAAATCATTACTTTATAGACCGCTATCATATCTCCCCTCAGCCGTCTCTTTTCCAGGTTGAAGAGCCCTAACCTTTTTAGCCTCTCTTCATAGGGGTATCCTTCCATCCCCTTTGCCATTTTTGGTGGTTCTTCTCTGAACCTTTTCTAAAAACGCTATATCCTTTTCAAGTAACCGAGGTATCCGGATGCCCGACCTGAGCCACAGTCCCCTCCCCCCCCCCTCAACCCACAGCACCTCCCCACCCCCGACAAAGCATACAGGCGTCAGGTATTGGTGCAAACTTGCTTGGTCGCAGCTTTATTATTATTAACAGTAAGAACACCGGCCCAACATGGGCCAACTCAGTAATCAAAACAATACAGAATACCACACCCCCCCCACCCGTCCCCCGGATGGGGCCCCCCACCCGCCATAGTAGCAAAGTGGAGCACAATCAAACCCCCCCCCCCCCCCGTTACCCCTTGGCGCCCGCCTCGCCGTGTTAGCAAAGGCTGGCTGAAGGGGTTGCCTATTTCCGGGTAGAGACCCCAGCTGGGACGTCTCCCCCCAACCTGAAGAGCCGAGCCGCTCACCTGGGAAGCGGCATAAAGCTGAAATGAGCCACCGGGTCGACGAGCACCAGCTCGCCACCCCGCTCACCCTCCCACCCAGCTGCAACAGACACACGCCCCCCCCCATCCCTGCCAAAACAAGGGAGGGAGGGCGGGAACCTTCTCTCAGGCGCGAGCAAGGAGGAAGAGAGAGATCACCAGCCGGCAATCCCTCCTTGCTCGCGCAGCCACGCCCCCACGACCGCCTATGCGGACCAATCCGCAAGCGTCACGGGGGACGTGGGGCCCGCAGGCACGCAAGCCTGCCTGCGGCCCCCCCCCCGACCCACCGCCGAGAAGAGGGCTGCCACGTGGTCGGGCCCCGGGAACCCAGTTACCCGGCCAGCCGCGGAACCGGGGCCCGTCGGCTCAGCCCATCATAACCGAGGTATCCGGATGCCCGACCCGAGCCACAGTCCCCTCCCCCCCCTCAACCCACAGCACCTCCCCACCCCCGACAAAGCATACAGACGTCAGGTATTGGTGCAAACTTGCTTGGTCTCAGCTTTATTATTATTAACAGTAAGAACACCGGCCCAACATGGGCCAACTCAGTAATCAAAACAATACAGAATACCACACCCCCCCCACCCGTCCTCTGGATGGTGCCCCCCACCAGCCATAGTAGCAAAGTGGAGCACCATCCAACCCCCCCCCCCCGTTACCCCTTGGCGCCCGCCTCGCCGTGTTAGCAAAGGCTGGCTGAAGGGGTTGCTTATTTCCGGGTCGAGACCCCAGCCGGGACGTCTCCCCCCAACCTGAAGAGCCGAGCCTCTCACCTGGGAAGCGGCATAAAGCTGAAATGAGCCACCGGGTCGATGAGCACCAGCTCGCCACCCCGCCACCGGCGCTAGGTAGCTCGCTATCCTAGCGCCGCCCCCACCACCGAAAGCTGCGACCAGCACCAATACTCCAAGGCCTCCTGCCAGTCATTCAAGAGTAAATCCTGCCCCACCGGGGCAAGGTGAACCCCATCAAGCCGGTACAGGCCGGCACAAGCGACATCTGCCCAAGGGTGGCGAACCTGGAGCCCTCCCGTCTGCTGTACCCAGCGCCCAATTTGACGGTTGATCTTGCACAGACCCCGTGACCAGCGCCGCTGGGTCCGGCAAGCCGGGCGGGGTATGATGTCCGACCAGATGATGGCCACCCCGGGGAGGACCTCTCGCAGCTTGGCAATGTCACTCTGAACCTTCATGATGAGGTGCCAGCAAGGCCTACCGGCAACATCATTGCCTCCCAGGTGGAGCAGCAGCCCGACTGGCCGCTGCCGTCGTCCGATCTCCGTACGAACGCAGTCCAGGAGCTGTCCCCAATGCATGCCGCGGCGACCCAGCCAGCACAACCGCACTCCAGCCGCAGCGAGGCCAAGGTGAGCTCCCAACGGCCGAACCGCCGCTCGACGTTCAGCCCAGTAGACAAAGGAGTGCCCGATGATCCACCATTCCCCAGCAGACACACCATCTGAAAGCAGAAAAGAGCGGACTGCCACCAGCAAGCAACTCTGCAATAGGAAGACAAAATGGTTAGTACCCCCCCCGGCCCCCCCCACACCGCGCCATAGGCAAGCCACCGCCCAGGCACATCCCGGCACTATGGCACTCTGTCAGAAGCCGATGGGCGAACGTACCCCGCGTAGGCCCCTGAACGCCATCGGCCGATGCGCTGAATCACCCGCGAGTCTAAGCCTGCAGCCGCCGCACTAGTAGCCGCTTCTATCCGGAATGAGTGCGAAGCATAACTACGCTCGGGGCAACCCAAAGCACGCAAAACGAGGCGTAGCACAGCCGTGAACTGGAACTGGGTCACCGGCCGGCCATCTGCATGGATGAAAAACTGGCCACGTGCCCCCGGTCGCTGGCTCACGTACGCGCGCAGAGCACGAACGGGACAGGACAAGAGGGGGGAAATGGCACACAGCAGAACCCAGCCCCCCTTGCCGGACTGGTCCGTCTTGGACCACGAAAGGAAAATCCGGACACGCACCGGTTCCACCTGGACGTGCCCCGCATCGAGCCCCCCAAAAGCCCCTCGCCTCGCCGACCGAGGAACAAGCTCAGACACCCGGAAGGCGCCGAAAAAAGCCGTCGTAAACAGCGCCTGAAACAACACCGCCTCGAAGCCCGAGGACGCCACCCGCGGCAACAGCTCGCAAATCTGCAAAAGAAGCTCATGAGATACCGGTAACCGCCAATCCTGCGGCCCCGGCAGCACACGAGCCCAGCCGGCGAGCAACCGCCTGACTAAAAAGGAGACCCGTGGGTTCCCCCAACCCGCAGCCTTACAAAAGAAAGAGAAGCCCGCTAACGCTCCAGTGACCGCCGACCGAGCCCATCCCTCCTTCCTCGCCCACAACACAAAACGGCTGACTAGACCATCCGATACCGCCCCCCCGGACCAACCGTGCGCTCTCAAAAACTCACTCACCTGAGAGAAGCCCCGCCGATAAGACGCCCAGGTACTGCGAGCCACCGATGCCGCCAGCAGAGCCATTAGGTCGGGGTCCCAATCGTCCAGAGATGCTCCGGAACCGGAGAGGGCAGCATGTCCGCCCCAGGAGCCAACCGCCGAAACTGCGCCCACTGAAAATGGGATAAAGCGTCAGCAATGGCATTCTGGGAGCCCGGCACGTGCCGCACCCGGGCGGTGATGTTTAGGCGCAAGCAGGCTAGTACAAATACCCTCATCAAAGAAGCCACCATGGGGCACCGAGGAGCATGACGATTAATGACCTCGACGACCGCAGCGTTATCGCACCAAAAGACAACCCGCCGATCCCGCAAACGGTCCGGCCACACCCAAAGGGCCACCATGATAGGGAAGAGCTCCAGGAAGGTGATATTCCGGACCAAACCGGTGCTCACCCAAGACGCAGGCCAAGGCTCCGCACACCAGGAACCATGGCAAAAGGCACCAAAACCAGAACCGCCCGCCGCGTCGGTGAACAACTGGAGGTCAAGATTAGAGAGCTCAGGCAACTGAAGACGGAGCACCCATCGAAGCCAGCCAGAAAAGCGTCCCATACATGCAGATCCTCCCGCATCCCCGCGGATACCCGGATCCGATGGTGAGGCAGCCGCAGCCCAGCCATAGCCAAGGATAAACGCCTCGTGAAGGGGCGCCCCATAGGAAGGACTCGGCAAGCAAAGTTGAGGTGCCCGACCAGCGACTGAAGGACGCGGAGGGAGGTCTTCGAGGCAGAGCCGACAGAGGCCACCAGCTCCCGAAGGCGACGAACCTTCGTTGTCGGCAAGCGAACAACCATAGCAACCGTGTCAATCTCAATGCCAAGAAAGGTGAGGCAAGTGACCGGCCCGACCATTTTGTCCCCTGCGATGGGAATGCCGAAGGCGGCAGCTACACATTGAAAGGTGCTCAAAAGAGTGGAACAGGTGGGGGCCCGCTCAGGCCCGACAAACAGAAAATCATCAAGGTAGTGGACAATACCCGAGGCCCCCGACTGCCGTTCAACAACCCAATGCAAGAAGGTACTGAAAGCCTCGAAATACGCACACGAGATTGCACAGCCCATGGGCATGCACATATCGAAATAGTACCGCGCCTCGAAGCAAAATCCGAGCAAAGGGAAGGCCGAGTGATGCACCGGCAACAGGCGGAAAGCCGATTCGATGTCCACTTTGGCCAGTAGGGCACCAGGCCTGCACTGCCGGACCAGGGAGACGGCAGCATCAAAAGAGGAGTAATGCACCGTGCAGAGCTCGCGAGGTATACGGTCGTTAACCGAACCTCCCGGCGGGCAAGAGAGGTTGTGTATCAACCGAAACTTGCCCGGCTCCTTTTTGGGAACCACCCCCAACGGCGAGACCGTGAATGGGGAAAAGGGGGGTTCCAAGAACGGACCCGCGATATGGCCGAGAGCACACTCTTCAGAGATTTTTTGCCGCACGAACTCCCCGTGAAGCCGGACGGAGGCGGCGTTGCGGGATCGCCCTTGCCCCGACACACCCTGTACGGGGATACGAAAACCCCGGGAAAACCCCCCAAGAAGTAAACCGGCCGCCCTGCCCCGACGGGATCGCCCGTACAAGAGCAGCCATGGGCGCATCGCCTCAACCCGCACCGGGGTCCGGGCCGAGACCGCCACTGCCTCACTTACTCCCCACTGGGCCCCCCGCGACCCCTTTACGAGTGCACTTCGCAGCCGGGTGCGCGCCTCCACACAAGGAGCAAGCGTGCTTGAACTTGCAGTCAGGGAAGGGGCAGGACGCCTTGTTGAAGCGGCAGCAAACGTCCCCCCCGACGATGCCCCCCCTTTGCTGAGGCAAAACGGGGGCGGGGGCACGAAAGGAGCGCCCCCCCTGCCCCCAACGGGGATGGCCCTGCTTTGACGACCGTCGCGCCAGACCCCCCAACCCGACCCCTCACGGACATCTGGGTCAACCACAGGTTGATGTCCTTTGTTCCCCACTGCAAATGACAGTTCTCTTCCATCTGGTCCCAAAACTCCTCATCGTAATTCAACCAGACCCACCCCTCGTGGGCCTGGGACGCCGCCAATATATTATCGGCATGGGCCAGCAAAGCCCCATACTGATCCGGGAAGTAGTGCCCCCAGACACTCGCCAAAAGCAGGAAGGCGCGGGTCCAGTTGAGGGTGTTGCGAGAAACCTTACGCACCCTGCCCGCCTTTTCATCTTCCTTGCGCTTTCTCCGGCTCTCCCCGGAGCGCTTCCGACCATCAAGCAGACGGAAGATGTCGATATATTTGCGACGCTTAATCCGCCGGCGCAACTTCCGCGGCACGGACTCCCACAACTCAGAACAACGTATAACGGGGGTGCTGCCACATGCCCCGCCGTCAGCCGACACCGGAACCGAGCCGTGCGAAGAGGCCGAAGACGACGACGAGGAGGAAGAGGACGCCCGCCTGCAGCGACGCACCCGCTTGCGCTTCCCTTTGACTTTGCCCATCCCCGCGGAGCCCGGAACGGAGTCAACCCCCCCTACCTCGGCCCCACCAGTATACTCACCATGCGCCCCGGAAGAGGCAGCAGGAGTACCCCCGGAGGACCCACCGGGCGCCGGAGCACCCAGTTCCGCCGTGGAGACCGAAGGACCCACACCAGCCAGCCTGTCCGAAGAAGCCATAGAGATGGACGGCATCGAAGTCGTCGGGACCTGCGGAGGGAAGGGAGAAAAACAAGCAGCGGAGACCCCCGGAGTACCGGGAGCCGCCGGAGAGCCGGCCCCCCAAACAAGAGCCGAAGGCCCCAACCCACCGGCCTCCCAGGCCGCCACTCCCGCAGCTGCATCACGCCCATCACCAAACCAGCCCCCCCCCAACCCCCCCCAAGGCCCTACACCCCCCCACGGGACCGCCCCATACGCCCAGGAGGCCGAAGGGCCGAAGAAGCCGTGAGGCGGAAGGGGAACCAGGGGATTGGGGGTAGGACCTCCCTCTCCAGAGGGAGGGGAGGCAATCGGAGGGCAGCCAGCCCCCATCTCCCAGGGCCGGTTGGGAATCGGGGCCCCCGAGGACCCAGGTCCACCAACGCCCAGGCAACCCATACCCTCGGCCCCCTCAAGCACAACCGGCGAGGGAACCCCACCCGAGGCCCCCGCTGGAGGGACCAACTCGTCCCGGGAGGCACACTCGCCCACGCTGACGGGCGCAGGACACCCGCCCGCACTCCCGCAGCCCCGAGCCACACCCACCCGGCTGCGCCCGCGCCCCTGCCTAACCCCGGAGGGGACCCTGGCAGCCGAGGACGGAGGGCGCGAGGCCCGACCACGGCCCGTGGGCCGCACCGCCCCCGCCCCCTAGTAGCGCCCCGCGGCCCATTGGCCACCCCCCGCGACCCCTTGGCCGCCCCCCACGCTGGGACCCTCCGGGCCATGGGCAATGGGGTACCCCCCAACAAGGGGTAGCCAACTGCCGCAGAGCACGGAGCCAAAGAGCTGCTCAGGGCCCACTGACAGCTGCAGACCGCCGCAGCCTCCTCTACCCCTTTTGTAGTATGTTAAAAGATTTATTTTTTTTTTTTTTTGACCGGGTAGTCAGAGGCCCAAAGAGGCCAGCAGAAACCAGAGGGTGGCCCAGCAAGAGGTGACCCACCCCCCCGCATGAGGAGCCGGCCCACCGAGGACACAGGGAATAGCCAAGGAAGCCCCCCCCACGTGCCAAGCGGCAAGCACGCACAAGGTGCACCGCGAGAAGAATAAAGAAATTTAAAAGGAAAAAAAACGGGGACCGAAGCGCGCCGAACCCGGAGCCCCCACTACTGCCCGGGGGCAGAGGAAGAAGGCCGATGCCACCCCCAGACGAACAAGGCCGCCCCAAGGCCCAACGCACCCAAAGGCCCAACTCACCGGCTCTCCCCCGCAACGCCGAACCTTCTCTCAGGCGCGAGCAAGGAGGAAGAGAGAGATCGCCAGCCGGCGATCCCTCCTTGCTCGCGCAGCCACGCCCCCACGACCGCCTATGCGGACCAATCCGCAAGCGCCACGGGGGACATGGGGCCCGCAGGCACGCAAGCCTGCCTGCGGCCCCCCCCCCCGACCCACCGCCGAGAAGAGGGCTGCCACGTGGTCGGGCCCCGGGAATCCGGTTACCCGGCCAGCCGCGGGACCGGGGCCCGTCGGCTCAGCCCATCAATATGGCGACCAGAATTGCACACAGTATTCAAGGTACAGTCGCATTATGGAACCATAGGCATTATAATATCCTTTGTTTTATTCTCCATTCCTTTCCTTATGATAGCTAACATTCTGTTTGCTTTCTTGCCCGCCGCTGCACACTGGGTGGAGGACTCTAACATGTTATCCATGATGACGCCTAAATCTTTTTCCTGGGTGGTGGTTCCTAATGTGGAACCTTGCATCGTGTAACCATAGTTTGGGTTGTTCTTTCCTAGGTGCATAACTTTGCACTTGTCCACGTTAAATTTCATCAGCCATTTGGATGCCCAGTCTTCCGATTTATCAAGATCCTCTTGCAATTTTCCACAATTCTCATGTGTTTTAAAAACTTTAAATAGTTTTGTGTCATCTGCAAATTTGATAACCTCACTCATTATTCCCTTTTCTAGGTCATTTATGAATATGTGAAAAAGCATCGGACCTAGTACACCACTTTTCACCTTTCTCCTTTGGGAAAATTGGCTATTTAGCCCTACCCTCTGCTTTCTATCTTTTAACCAGTTCCTGATCCACAATAGTACACTGCCTCCTATCCCATGGAGTTTTAGTTTTGCCAAAAGTCTCTGATGAGGGACCTTGTCAAAGGCTTTCTGAAAGTCCAGATACACTATATCAACTGACTTACCTTTGTCTACCTGTTTATTTACACCTTCAAAAAAACATGACAGATTATTCAGACAAGATCTTCCTTGTCTAAAGCCATGTTGGCTGTCTCCCATTAAGCTATGACTATCTACATGTTCAGTAATTTTGTTCTTTACGATGGTTTCTACCATTTTTCCCGGTACTGATATCAGGCTCATCAGTCTGTAGTTTCTTGGATCACCCCTGGAACTCTTTTTAAAAATTGGCGTTACATTGGCCATCCTCCAATCTTTAGGTATTACAGATGATTTTAATGATAGTTCACAGATTACTAATAGCAGGTCTGCAATCTCATATTTCAATTCTTTCAACACCCTTGGAGGTATACCATCCAGTCCAGGGGATTTTCTACTCTTCAGTTTATCAAATAGTTGTAATACATCTTCCTGGTGTATCGATATTTCTTTCATTTCTTCCACAGTACCACCTTTAAATACCACTTCAATCATGGGTAAGATCCCTACAGCTTCCTTAGTAAAGACCAAAGCAAAGAATTCATTCAGTCTCTCCACTATGGCCTTATCCCCTCTTAGTGCCCCTTTTACCCCTCTATCATCTAATGGTCCAACTGACTCTCTCACAGTTTTTTGCTATGAATGTACTTGAAAAAGTCTTTATTATGCATTTTTGCTTCCACAGCAAGCTTCTTCTCAAATTCTCTCTTTGCCTGCCTTATCAATGCCTTACATTTAACTTGCCAGTGGTTGTGCTGTTTCCATTTTTCGTCATTTGGTTCTTTTTTTCATTTCCTGAAAGATGCTTTTTTTGGCAACAACAGCCTCTCTGTCCTCACCTTTAAACCATACTGGCAATTTTTGGACTTTCTTCCACTTTTCATAAAACTTGGAATACAGCTGGTCTGGACTTCCAAGATAGTATTTTAAAACAACACCCAAGCTTTATGTAAGTCTTTAACCTTTGCAACTTCTTCTTTTAGTTTTTTTCTTAACTATTTTCCTTATTTTATCATCATCTCCCTTTCAAAAGTTAAAATGTAGTACTGTGGATTTCCTTACCATCCCTCCTCCATTAATTAAATCAAACGTGATCATGCTATGTTCACTATTGCCAAGTAGCCCCAACACCCTTATCTCTTGCACCAGATCTGGTGTTCCACTAAGGACTAGGTCCAAAATGGCTTCCCCTCTGGTCGGTTCATGAACCAGCTGCTCCAAGAAGCAGTAATTTATTTCGTCTAGAAACTTTATCTCCCTAGCATGTCCTGCCATGACAGTGACCTAGTCAATAACAGGGTAATTGAAATCACCCATTATTATTACTGTGCTGTAACTTCTTTTTAGCTTTTATGATTTCTTTGAGCATTTCATCATCCATTTGTTCATTCTGGCCAGGCGGTCAATAGTATACCCCCACTGCCATTGTCTTCCCCTATTTACATGGAATTTCCATCCATAGAGATTCTACAGCAAATTTTGTTTCCTGCAAAACTTTAATCATTTGTGACTCAATGCCCTCTCTAACAAGGAGCACAACCTCTTCACCAATTTAATCAGCTCTATCATTACGATATAGTTTGTACCCAGGTATCAGAGTGTCCCACTGGTTGTCCTCCTTCCACCATGTCTCTGAGATATCAATCATATCTAACATCTCATTTAGTGCTATATATTCTAACTATCCCATCTTATTTTTTAGACTTCTAACATTTGCATACAAGCATTTCAGAGACTGATAGAAAGAGACTCTCCTTTGCATTTATGCCACAAAGATATTTAAATATCTCTATCATATATCCCAAAAACCTGGCAAGATTGTGGCCCTCCAGGACTGGTTTGGAGGCTTCTGCTTTAGAGGAAAGGCAGGATAGGGGATATATGATAGAGACATTTAAATACCTTTGTGGCATAAATGCAAAGGAGAGTCTCTTTCTATTGAAGGCAAGCTCTGCTACAAGAGGGCATAGGATGAAGGTGAAAGGGGATAGACTCAGGAATAATATGCGGAATAATATGGGGAAATATTTCTTTACAGAAAGAGTGGTAGATGCATAGAATAGTCTCCCAATGAAAGTGGTAGAATTCAAAAAAGCATGGGACAAACATAGAGGATCTCTAAAGGGAAAAGGGTACTATTGTAGTTGATATGGAAGGGCAGACTAGATAAGCCATGTTGTCTTTTTCTGCTGTCATGTTTCTATGTTTCTTGTAACTATATTAGTATGGAATTCTGTCTGTATATCTCATGGTAATTACTCATTAAACTGTTTTCCCTTCTGAACCTTATGGGGTGAATATCTGCTGTATAAACCAACAAAGGCATGGCAGGGACTCCAACTCCTGTGGTGGAACTCTATTTAATGTGCCAGTGGGGACCCATCCCCTGCCAGTGGAAGAAGAAAGAAAAGCCATGGCCTCAACAAGCAGAAAGGACACCTGCTGGTGGGGACTCCAATCCCCATCTGTGGAAGAAGACAGGCCACAGCTGTGGCGAGCAGGAGCATTGCCTGCCTATAGGGACCCCAAGTCTCACTTGTGAAGATTGTAATAGTTAATTTTTTTATAGGTTTTATATATACAAAACATAGAACATAGAAAAATGACGACAGAAAAAGACCACATGGCCTATCTATTCTGTCCTTGCATATCAACAACTACAACAGTCGTCTTTTTTCCTTTAGAGATCCTCTGTGTTTGCCCCATGATTTTTTGAATTCAGATACTGTCCTCACCTCTAGCACCTCTACTGGGAGACTATTCCACCGATCCACCACTCTTTCCATAAAGAAATATTTCCTCATATCACTCTTGAATCTATCCTCTTTCACTCTCATCCCATGTCCCCTTGTAGCAGTACTTGCTTTCAATTGTATATGCTGCTTTATCATTTCAATCAAAGTGGTTTACATTGAAACTTAAACTTGGTAATGTACATTAAATAGGGACACTGATAACTTGGATTTTTCTGAGGCAATGGAGGGTTAAGTGACTTGCCCAAGGTGTGCTAGTGGGAATCAAATGCTGGTCTAGCTGGTTTCTCAAGCCAGTGTTCTTAATCATTAGGCTACTCCTCCACGCCAATAGTAGAACATGTTCGTAGGACTGTTGAGCAAGGACGGTCTCTTACATGTTTGTGTAATAGTAGTAGTAGTAGTAGAGGAAGACTGAAATGTAGTTGCCAATACAGCTACTGTGATGATCTAACATGCTTGTTCCCACATTATAATTCCTTGTTGGAATCTTTGTTTTAAATGGCTGTACGCCTCTCGAGCAACAAAGTTTCCTGTGCTGGAAATGTGATGGGTTTACTCTGGATCTGCAATTATTCTACAAAAACCTTGGAGGCACGGGTTTTGATCATTATAAGAGCTAAGTTTGACTTCTGTTTTTAAATTTGTTTGTGTTTCACTTGGTGGTGTTTACACATTTTGCAATGTTTTGAAGGTCGTCATAATTACAATAAATTAAAAAGGAAAATTTGTTGCTCGAACGGTGTGCAATTCTTCAAAACAAAGTTTCCAACAAAAAATCTTTTTTCAAGCGCTAGGGAAGAACAACCCAAACTATGGTTACACGATGCAAGGTTCCACATTAGGAACCACCACCCAAGAAAAAGATTTAGGCGTCCTTGTGGATACCATGTTAAAACCCTCGGCCCAGTGTGCAGCGGCGGCCAAGAGAGCAAATAGAATGCTAGGTATGATAAGGAAAGGAATGGAAAATAAAACAAAAGATATTATAATGCCTCTATATCGTTCCATGGTGAGACCGCACCTTGAATATTGTGTGCAATTCTGGTCGCCGTATCTTAAAAAGGATATAGCGATTTTGGAAAAGGTTCAGAGAAGAGCCACCAAAATGGTAAAGGGGATGGAAGGCTACTCCTATGAAGAAAGGCTAAAAAGGTTGGGGCTCTTTAACCTGGAAAAGAGACGGCTGAGGGGAGATATGATAGAAGTCTATAAATTAATGAACGGAGTGGAACGGGTAAACGTAGATCGATTGTTTACCTTATCAGAATATAGAAAGACTAGGGGACATGCAATGAAGCTACAGGGTAAACTATTTAAGACTAATAAAAGAAAATATTTTTTTCACTCAACGTGTAATCAAACTCTGGAATTTGTTACCGGAGGATGTAGTAAAGGCTGTTAGTGTAGCTGGGTTTAAAAAAGGTTTGGACAAGTTCCTGGAGGAAAGGTCCATAAACCATTATTAAGAAGGGACCCAGGATATCAATGCTTGAACCAATACAAGCATTGTGGAACCTGTGTCCCTTGGGGAAACTGCTAGGTACGTATGACCTAGATTGGCCACTGTTGGAAACAGAATACTGGGCTTGATGGACCTTGGTCTGACCCAGTATGGCATATCTTATGTTCTTATGTTCTTATTATTGGGGCTCTTGGACTTCGTAGTGGGTGACCTGTCCTTGTTTTTTGGTATACTTTAGTGGTTAAGGTTCACGGTTCATTTTCTGGTTGACATGAGAATTCCTGGCATTATCTGGTGCCTGGAAGTCCAAATTGTATCAACCAGGATATGAGTCCATGGGAAGAAGTAGACAGAATAATTATATGCTAGGAAGTCCCCCCATCTACCGATCCCATTCCCCAACATCCCATCCCCATCATGTACTCACTTTCCACCCCATACACACCTCACCCCAGCCCCGCATTACACAAGCGCGCGCACACACACGCAAACACTATCCCCCAGCTCCACATCGCACACACATATTCTCCCAGTCCTGCATCACTCACCCCATACACCGCTCCTCAGCCCTGCATTACACACACACCACACCTAGCTCTATATCACACACACATTTCACCCCAACCCTGCATCACATGCACATACACATCACTTCCCAGCTCCTCCTAACACCCATACCCCAGCTCCCACGCTTATAACTGATGCACACACCTCACCTCTACTAACCCATCTCATTCACACATTCACATCTGCCCACCCCTCATGTACACACATACACATACACAGACACCCATACCCCCCCTCCCATCTCACACATACTCAAGATGGGCCCAAATATATACAGAACACCAATCACAGAGATGCCTCCTACAGCCCCTCCTACCCTAAGGAGACATATTTTATCATGTCTTTTCCATGCAGTCCTGCCCCCTCCCCTGGATATTAGTGTAGCTAGCTTTAAAAAAGGTTTGGACAAGTTCCTGGAGGAAAAATCCATAAACAGTTATTAAAGTGGACTTGAAGAAATCCACTGCTTATCCCTGGGATAAGCAGCATGAAATTTATGTACTCTTGGGATCATGCCAGGTACTTGTGATCTGGATTGGCCACTGTTGGAAACAGGGCACTGGGCTTGATGGACCTTTGATCTGACTCAGTATGATGAATCGTATGTTCTTATGACTTGCATGAGTTTGCAAATGGAAGGAGGGGACATGCACAATTTTTTCACACTATAATTGTGTGTTGTTTAACTTTCTGGAAATAACATTGCAACAAACATGACTAAATAAGTGTCCCAGTCATTTGTTTTCTAGAAATAATGTGAGAATCTATAGCTTTCATTTTTCTTTTGGTTCTCTTCTCTTTGTATATCTCAGGCCTCTCAGTTCAGAGCTGTAATTGAGGAGGAAGGGCCCTGAGCCATCCCAGAGGGTTAGTAGTGATGTGGGAATATGTAGCTGAAGGTTGACCAAAAGTGTCAGAGCTACAGCATATTGTGCAAATGAAAGAGGATTGTGAAAGTGAGACCATGCATGAGTGGACAGATTGAATGTTCTCACTGGTGAAAGATGACCAAATTGTGTTAAGTGCAAAGTTAATCTTGCAATGCAAATTTCACCCTGCCACAGGACTGGCCCAAAAGTTGTTCAAGGGGTTGTCACCTAGGCAAACCTTAAGCCTTATGCCCCCGGCTGTCAGAATCTATTTTTTAGCTTTGAATGCTTTGTTTTTTGACGCCCCCAGAATCTGCCACTATAAGTGACTGCCTATTTTGTCAAATGGTTGGGCTAGCCCTGCCCCCCTACTTTGTTTTTGCTGCTACATCATATTAGAACTGGCAGGTGTTATACAAAGATATATTTTCTTAATGCACTGTTGTGCTCCAAGGAGAGAAAAGAAAATTCTCACATATTTTCACTGTCCTGCAGGAATCTTGTTTTGAAGTGCTTAAATCTGCTATGACGGTTGACTGAGCACTGTGAGCTAAATAAAATTACTCAGATCATTGGGGATTGATGGTAAAATTGACCTTGTTGAAAAAGTATTATAAATTTACATTGTCATACTTGTTCGAGTGCTACAGTATCTGTTTATTTTTCTCCCTAGGTGCTACAGTTGCAATCTTTTAGTAAGATGGAGTTTGCCTTGAGATTCATTCATTCTGGTAGCAATCAAGGACTAAGTGATGGTTTCCTTCTTGGGCATTTTTAATTTTTTACTGTTTTCACATTAGTTTTTGGTCTTTACTGGGATTTCTGTGCCTTACTTTTGGCTTCACACTGAAAAATAAATTTGCACCCTGTTTGAGATAGAGATAGCCTATAATCCTGGCTGAAAAAGAAAATAAAACGTTTTCACTGAGAAGTTTCACAGAGAGGAAAAATAACAGCCATGACTGGAATATAATTTTCTATGGTGAAGTTGTTTCCTCTGGAAGAACTGATCTCTCTTATTATGCAACTTCAAGGATCTCTTCTTTTTGAGGGTGTTTAAGCTGCTGGGTTGCTGTCATCCAAATCAATGTGGTTTCTGTGGAATATTTTCAGCAAAGGAACGCATATGCTGCAGTGTCTTTGTGGCAAGAGTCTCAAGAAAAACAAAAACCCAAGTGGTAAGTAATACATGCATTGCATGGCTTTCCCTAATATCTGTTGCCAATGGAAATGCTGTAGATATGCAGTCAGTTTAGAGCAGGGTTATCCAACACCAATCCTGGAGGGCTACAAACCAGTCAGGTTTTCAGGATATCCCTAATGAATATGCATGAGAAATTATTTCATGCATATTCATTGGGGACATCCTGAAAACCTGACTGGTTTGCAGCCCTCCAGCACTAGAGTTGAGACCCCTGGTTTAGAGACTAAGAAAGAGCTCAGTTCACAGTATTGCACTGTATAATTATTTGTAAAATGCTGGTTGGATTAGCTTGATGTTAAATGAAAGATCTCTGTGTTATATCATCTTTCAAAAGGAAAGCCACTTGGTGTTTTAGACTGTGAATGGTTGGTTAACGTGATGTATATATTTATTTATGAGAAGAAGCATGATCATATTCTTTGAGTGCTGCCTGTGGTCAGTTAAGATGCATGGGTTGTGTTACTGATTTTCTACTATGTTTCTGGTTAATTTTCAATCCAAACATCAAGTATCTATCAAACGTGAAATAAACAAAATAGCGATGGATTTAATGCCCTATAACAGTAAATTCATATACAGGGTGGCCCAAAAAAGTGAGAACATCTCATAGCATTTAAGTTATTTAACAATTCAAAAAGACAGATGTAAACGACTGACAAATTAAAAAAAAAAAGATGGCGACCGGAAATTGTCGAAATAAAGACGTTATATAGCTAAAAAAGGTAAATAAGTAAACTATTTAAGCTTTTAATTTATGAGATGTTCTGACTTTTTTTGGGCCACCCTGTATATTATGCATTTAAAAGCAAACAACTAAAGTTGAAGTAAAATCATGAGAATTTGTGTTGAGTTTCAACCTTTTCATCATATTTTATCTTGTTGTGAAGGGACACAAAGTAACAGTACTGCTGTGATAAGATGAGGCTGAAACTGGATCCAAAAAAAAGGAAACTTGTCCCATAAATACAATATTTTCGAATCTTTGTATCGGAGATGTGTTGTACTCATTAATCTTTTGGAAATGGTCCTTTACATCCTTTTACCAAGTTTTACATGGGTTACTTTGAAAAGACCCTGAAGGAAATACAATTAATTTCATACCTGCAGCATGGTCTTATCTGTTTGTTTTTTTCCTACACGCAATAAATATTAATTTTTGATTTGGAATTGCTTGTTCTGGTCACTAGTCCTTTGGTTCCCAGTCATATTTAAAGAAGAAAAGACATCAGAACTGCATGTAGTAGATCACAGTTTTCCTTGCCATTTTGACATCCTCTACATCAGCAAGTCAGACGACATAGACATTGAGATTCTTTTCAGGCTAGGGGCATTTTATATACATACAGTATATATCTTATGATAAGTTTGGAAATTGCTTTTAAGTTCAAAGTAAAGAGGCTGGTCAACTTGGTTGTTGTGGATTTTCTTTTCATGTTTGTAGTATATTTCTTTGCTATATGTTCTGCAGCATGGAACTGTTAACAAAGAATACAAAAAAGGCAAACGAGAGGACCATCTGGGTAAAGTTATTCATTGGCTGCAGGGAAACCTTATATTGAATCCACTGCAGTTAAGTTATTGTTATGTATATAATCATTCCAGAAGATGGCTTTTAAAATTGGGCTGCATGTACTGCTTTTAAGTGGTTCTGTATATGTTTGGTATTACACATTGCTTCCATAGAGAGAATTACCAAGCAAAATAAAACATATGACCACACAGGCTTGCACCTCTAGTCTTTTATAATAGCTTAGTAAAGCTATGAATATATTCTATTAAAATATTAGAAGTATCACAATCTAATGACATTTTTAAAATTATAGCATAATAGATATTTTACATCTTTATTTATTTGCAAGGATTTGATATACCGTGCCAAGGTTGAAACAACTTTATGGCAATTTAAAATAATAAAACCTTATTTGTCTAGATTTGGGGACAGTAAAAACAATTAGGGCAGGACAGACCAAATTTGGGGGAAATATCAAGGAAGGGAGATGTGGTAGCACAACAATAATTAACCAAAAAATAAGGAGAAACACAGAGTTCTCTCTGTATGGATTACATTAGTAGGGGAAAAGAGCCAGAGAAAATGTAATTAGTTGAGGGAGATATAATTAGATGACACTAAAGGCCTGGGCAAAAAGCCAGATCGTAACCCTCTTATATACACACACCTCTATTATTTCTTTTTCTTCAAAACAAGAGACAGTTTTTAAAATGGAGTCCAGAGCTGTACCAAGCCATAACTGTGCCCTGTGCAACTTACAACACTGGCACCCCCAATGACTTCAGATTTTTGTTATTTGCATATATTTCTTTAAAAGCATTTATATGCCACATCAAAATTCTAAGACGCTTACAAAATAACATACTTGACAAAATTAGACAAACCAAAAACACCATAAAATGAAAAAAATGTTGCTGCCTTCAATACTGTACTGCCATAAAGAGCTATTATTTAATCCACTAGGTAAAATGCTTGTTGAAGCAATGCTTTTAGCTGCTTATGAAACAGTTTTACAACACTCATCCCTCTTAATTTGCTTGGAAGACTGTTCCACTCAACAGAGCCAGCTAGAGAAAAACAGCATGCCCGTTTCAGCAAAATAGATTTGCTTGATTGCTGGGACACCTTCAGATCTTAAAGGGAGCATATACATTTTTAAACATGGCGCTATTCCTGTTAGTTGGAACTTAAGAGACAAATTACATGTTAAGATGCTAACTGAAGTGAAGAAAGGCTTTTAGGCTGTTTTCTAGGTTGTACTTTTTATTTAGGGTTTACAGAGTTGCAGAAATTCCTGGATGGCCAAGGTGCTGCATATTCTTTTTGAAAAACACTGCATTAGAGTGAAGTTTATTATGTGGACTTCATATTCTTATAATAATTATAAAACATTTGATATTAAGCTATATTTTATTACTAATTTGCTGCCTCCTTTTGTAGTAAAAATGGTATATTGAATATGAATGAAGATGGCAAGTTTGAGATTTTATATCCATTTATATTATTTTACAACTAAGTAAATACCGAGTTGTGAAATGGCAGATAAATTAAGGGGCTTGCTTACTAACGTACACATAGCATGTGATAATCATTAGCCCAGATTAGTAAACATGCCCCTAAAATGTGGTTACCGATAATGTAAGTAAATATTCAAATATAGGGATCTAACAACATTTTAATTATTTCATATAATTTACCTCTTCAAGCTTTACTGAATGCACTGTTTAGGCTCTTTATTTACGGTTCTTTAGGTAATTTTATTTAGTGTTGCAATAGTGTTGACTCCATCGTTTCTCACAAGTAGAAGTCTGAAATTTGTTTAAAGTTAAATAAGATGAAATTAAATTAAAGAGCCCTTCACAGGAAAAAACAACAAGAAAACTGACTTGGGGGGCGCTAGCGAGCCTAAACTGACATGGCAGCATCTCCCTGAGGCTCCGTGCCGGGCATGCCACAATTATTGGAGGGGAAGACATGAATCCGTGAATTGGGGGATAAGTTGAGTGGCTGAGGGCAGCGGAAGACGGGGTGAGGCGGAAAAGGGAGTGAAGGCCGGTATGTGATCGCCGCCGCTTAAATTATGCACCCCCGACCTGCCGACGAGAGAGGCCTAGTCTGTGCAGCTCCGGTGGAAGGAAAGGCTGATTGATGTTGCTCTGCACAGTCCCTGATCGCTAGCCTCAATGTTTTGCCTGCCTCCCTGGGCTCCCCACTTGGTGAAATTAATTAGTTCCCCGATGTAGCTGCTGTGTGAGAGAGCTGGATCTGAAATGCCCTGCCGAGGAACGGGGGTTGCTGAGCCTTCTGCTGGAGTCCTTTGCAGCGGATTGCTGCAGTGAGTACCGGAGGGATAGCTGACTTAAGTTGCTGTATACTCTCTCCCTGTACATTAAGCTGTGGGGGCTGTTGCTTTGGACAATACCAGGAGGAAGGAATTGGGCATGAACTGCAGTGGAATAAGTGTGCTGCTCTGAGTTCTTAATTGTGGGTTCCAATTTATAATTCTGCTATCTTTTCTTCTTCAACTGAGCACATGGCTCTGCAGCAATGAATGAATCGCTCCATCTGGTGGTTGAATAGGGTCATGGTGACCCAGCTTTGCAATAGAAGCTGAAAACGGCCCAGGACACTATCTGTGGTGGTGGGAGGCAGATGTGCGTAAGCTATGGCGTCCACCAGAAAGAAAATAGCTGATCTAAAGGAATTTGCTTATGGCAGTGCGCGAACAGAGCCTCAGGAGAGGGATAAGCAGATGACAGAGGGCCTGACTGGGAGTGTGGTAGTGTCTGATTCTGGCAAGAAGGACCCCCTCGCAGCGAGTGCTATTGTGGCTATTACAAAGGAAGAACTCAAATCGTGGTTCAATGAAATTAAAACGGACATTGCTGGGTTCAAAGGAGAAGTAGAGGGGATGTTCTCACAGCTGACAGCTGATATAACCGAAGTAGGATGCCGGGTGGCGGAAGTTGAAGGATGTCTTGAGACATTGGAGGCGCACACTGAATTGTTAGAAAAAGGGATGAAGAGTTTGGAAGATGACAAGGAGAGTAAGGCATTGAAGCTGGAAGACTTGGAGGACAGAGCCAAACGACAGAATCTGCGCATAAAGGGTGTCCCTGAGGTAGACATGTACCAAGATTGTATGAAAACAGTGAAAGCTATCTGTGAGACAGTCCTGCAAGAGGCAGGGGAAGAAGTGGTGGAGGTGGTGCTGGATCGAGCACATAGATTGCTTGGAGCAGCACGACAGGAGCAGCCTAGAGACATTATCATTTGCTTCCATGATTACCAGATTAAGGACAAAATAGCCAACAAGATGCGTTCCATGGGAAAGTTTAAATGGCAAGGAACTGACGTTGCTATATATGCTGATCTGGCCGCAGCTACGCTGCAGCGCTGGAAGTCCTGGCGGGAGTTTACTACTCGGCTACGAGAGGACAATATACGATATAAGTGGTTATTCCCGGTTGGGCTTGCCTTCACCGTTAATGGGATGACTCGGCGTGCAGAGACCTTGCTGGCACTGAAGGAAGCTATGAAGGAGGCAGGCATCCAGCGGATTCCAGAGATGGCGCAGACGGGCGGCACACAGCAGCGAGTTCCTGACAGGCGGTGGCATCGGGTAGACAGACGGGAGAGGAAGTCTGCCCGTGGGGGAATGAATACGCCCTTCTGAAGTTGAGGGATGAATTTGTATGTTTAAATATGTTGTGGGGAGGGGTGATGTGGATATGTCAAGCGTGGGGAGGTGGGGATGACAATGTTTATGGGGAAGACAATGTCTATGGGATTGTGTATGTTGTTTCAGGCTGTGGGGTTGGGAGTTCTGGTAAAGTTGTCTAGTGGAGAGGGGGAAGGTAGGTGAGTGGGGGTGCAGTGACACTGGGTTCTGGGGGGTCCAGATTGGGGTGGATGTGGGAGGAGCGAGCCCGGTAGAGGGCTATAGGGGTGGGTGTTGAAGGGGAGGGGGGAAAGGGGTTGGGGAACAGGGAGGGGGAGGAGGGCAATCATAATCGGTTAAGTGTAGGGGTGTGGGGGGTAGGGGAGGGGGGGGGCTCACTATGGAACAGTGCACACTGATGGTAAAAGTGATACCCGAGAATGGAACGTGAATTAAAGATCCTCACGCTTAATGTGCATGGTCTCAACTCCTGGCAAAAGAGACGGGCAGTGGTAAGAGAAGGAGCCCGAGTCCAGGCGGACGTACTCTTGCTGCAGGAGACCCATTTAAAGAGCTCTCGGGGGGGGGGGGGGACTTTATCAGAGTAAATACGATAGAGGCTTTTTTGCTGCCAATTGCAGTTCCTATAAAAAAGGGGGTGTGGGGATACTGTTTTTCAAGGACCTCCTGGTGGACACTTAAGAAAGTTATTAGAGATTGGGAAGGGCGGTATGTTCTTTGGTGTGGGCTCTTGGAAGGGAGAGAGGCTACCATTTGCTGTGTGTATGCGCCTAACATAGCTCAAGGCCCTTTTTTTGACCATATTCTTCCAATTATAGAGGAGCACAAACGGAGGAGCCTGGTCGTAGGTGGGGATTTTAATGTAGTTGTGGATCCGTGCCTGGACTCCTCGGGGGGAGGAAGGAGTTCGGATAAACTGAGAAGACGGAAGTTGGCTAAATTGATGTCCGCATTGGGATTGGTAGATGTTTGGCAGTATAGTCATGTTGGAGAAAGAGCTTACACCTTTTTCTCACATCCTCACCAAACGTATAGTAGAATTGATATGTTGTGGATAGACTCTAATTGGTTAGATAGGGTGGGTGCTGTGGATATTGGTGCTGTGTCATGGACGGATCATGCTCCGGTAATACTTGCTCTTGCATTTTATAAAGAGCTTACCGGACTCCGGTTTTGGAGATTGAATGAATCGCTGTTGGCAGATCCGGAGGGGGTGGCCAGTCTGAGGGAATGCATTACAGAGTATTTTCAATTAAATGGGGGAGCAGAAGTATCCCGGGAGATGGTGTGGGACGGTATGAAAGCGGTAGTCCGGGGGCGTTTGATAGCAATGGCGGCAAAGAAGAAGAGGCAGGCGGGAGTGGTGGAGGAAGGGTTGAGAGCTCAGTTACAACAATTACTTAGAGAGCACCAGAGGACTGGGAGTAGGGCGGTGTTACAACAAATGACTAGGGTGCGGAAGGATTTGGAGGCATTAAGATTGGGGGAACTAGCCTTCCAAATGAAAAGGCTGCAGCATGCATATCATGTTGGGGGTAATAAACTGGGTCGATATTTAGCTCGGCAACTTAAAAGAAGGCAAGTGCAGCAGCAGATATATAAGCTGAAAAATGAAAGGGGCGAATGGGAACATGGGACCGTCAATATCCAGGTGATTTTCAGTAGGTATTATAGGGCCCTGTATAAGGCGGAGCTGAGAGGATTGGAGGTGGAGATCAGACAATATTTGGGAAAACTTAATCTCCCGAAATTGGAGGAGATGGAACAGCAATGGATGGATAGGGCAATTGAGGAAGGGGAGGTGCGGGTGGCAATCAATGGCCTTAAGGAAGGCAAAGCCCCGGGTTTGGACGGTCTTACGGCCTGGTTTTATAAGACTTTCAGTTCCGAAATCTGTGGCGAACTTACCAGGGTTTTTAATGGTGTTCATCAGGGGGGGGGGGGCACTGCCACGGTCAATGGCAGTGGCGGGTATAGCCTTGGTGCCTAAACCGGGGAAGGATAAGGGGGTGAGTGAGTCATACCGACCTATTAGAAACATAGAAACATGATGACAGAAAAAGACCACATGGCCTATCTAGTCTGTCCTTCCATATCAACAACTACAACAGTCCACTTTTTACCTTTAGAGATCCTCTGTGTTGGTCCCATGCTTTTTTGAATTCAGTTACTGTCCTCATCTCTCACTTGGTTTGCAGCTTGTCGTGCTGTGAGGGCTTGCGTGCATCAGTGATGCTGAGAGCTAAACTATCAGTAGTTTAACTACTGGCAGGGTCTCCCAAGATGGACAGGTCTCAGCTGAGGTGCCAGACCAAGACAAACCACTCATCTGGGCAGCAGCAGAATGGGATAGTGTTGACGGCGGAGGATCACATTTTTGTGACAACGGCAACAACACCAAACTTAAACTGCGCGGAAGAAAGGCCCGGCAATCTACTTCTGTATCTTGCCATGAAAACCCAATGGATAGTTACAACAAAACAAATTGTGCTATGGTGCTTGAAGATGAGAACCCCAGGTCGGAAGGCACTCAACTAGCTACTGGGGAAGAGCTGAAGACTTTTCAGAGTAAAGCCAGCATTTATGATGTGGTTGGATCAAAGCCCTCGGGAAGTCTGACTGCTGATGTAGCTGCGCATGAAATGAGAGTCAGAAGCTGTAAAGATGTCTTACACATTGGAACATGGAACGTACGAAGCATGAACCAAGGGAAGTTGGAGGTGGTCAAGAATGAAATGGAACGTGTACAACTTGATCTGTTGGGTGTCAGCGAACTGAAATGGACTGGCATCGGGCACTTTGCATCAGATGATCACATGGTCTACTATGCTGGAAATGAAAGACAAAGAAGAAATGGTGTTGCATTTATAATAAAGAAGAAATTTGCAAGAACTGTAATGAAATACAATGCAGTCAGCGATCGCTTAATCTCTATTCGTCTACGAGGATTGCCTATCAACACAACTATAATTCAAGTATATGCCCCAACAACAGCTGTAGAAGAGAATGAAATTGAAGAGTTCTATGAACAAGTACAAGCTGAAATTGACAGAACATGCAAACAGAATATCCTGATAGTCATGGGTGACTGGAACGCAGAAGTTGGCAACAAAGAAGAAGGCAAAGTAGTTGGAAAATATGGACTTAGCAACAGAAATGAAGCTGGAGAAAGACTGATAGAATTCTGCAAGACCAATGATCTATTCATCTCAAACACCTTCTTCCAGCAACACAAGCGGCTACTGTACACATAGACTTCACCCAATGGATTGTATAAAAATCAAATTGACTACATCTGTGGAAGTCAACGATGGAAAAGCTCTATAACATCAACCAAGACAAAACTTGGAGCTGACTGTGATACAGATCATCAACTGTTGTTGTTGTTAAGTGCCGTAGAGTCGGAGTCGACTCATGGAGACCCTCTGGATAGCTATCCTTAATTGTGTTCGGTCTTCAGTCAGGCGGCTCATTGTTGACAGACTGGTACCCGTAGCTGCTGTTATTGTATCGATCCATCTCATAGCTGGCCTTCCTCTTTTGCGTTGACCTTCTATCTTGCCAAGCATAATGTCTTTCTCTAATGATCTCTCTCTTCGCATGATGTGTCCAAAGTATGAAAGGCGAAGTCTTGTCATCTGAGCTTCTAAAGAAAGCTTAGGTTTGATCTCCTCTAGTACCGATTGGTTTGTTCTTCGGGCAGTCCATGGTATACACAGTATTTGCCGCCAGCACCATAATTCAAAGGCATCAATTTTCTTCCTATCTATCTTTTTCACTGTCCAGCTTTCACAGCCATACGATGTTATTGAAAATACCATGGCTTGAACAAGTCGAATCTTTGTATGGAGAGAGACATTTCTGCTCTTGAGAATCTTATCTAGGTCTTTCATAGCCATTCTGCCAAGAGCAATGCGTCATCTGATTTCTTGACTGCTTGTTGCTTCTTTATTGATAGTTGATCCAAGTAGGTTAAAGTTGTTCACAATTTCAATTTCTTCTCCTTCAACGATGAACCTGTTGATTATGCCATTTGTCATGATCTTTGTCTTCTTTACATTAAGGTGCAGGCCCATTTTGAGACTATGCTTTTTGATTGTGAGAAGCAAATGTTTCAGATCATCTTCACTTTCAGCCAGTAATGTGGTATCATCAGCATAGCGAAGGTTGTTGATGAGTCTTCCACCAATCTTCGTACCTCTGTTGTCTTCATACAGTCCTGCTTCTCTGATGATTTGTTCTGCATATAAATTAAACAGGTAGGGGGAAAGTATGCAGCCTTGTCTTACACCTTTGCTTATTTTAAACCATTCTGTTTCTCCTTGTTCCGTTCGAACTGTTGCTTCTTGATCAATGTACAGATTGCGCAAGAGAATGATCAGGTGTTCTGGTATACCCATGCTTCTTAATGTGGCCCAGAGTTTCTCATGGTTTACACAGTCAAAAGCCTTGCTATAGTCGATAAAGCACAAATAGATATCCTTTTGGTATTCTTTAATTTTTTCAAGGATCCATCTCACATCCGCAATGATGTCTCTCGTTCCTCGCCCTTTCCTGAACCCTGCTTGCACTTCAGGTAGTTCCTGTTCCAGGTATGGTTGTAGTCTCTTTTGAATAATCTTCAGTAGAATCTTGCTGGCATGTGGGATCAGAGCGATTGTGCGATAATTTCCACAGTCAGTTGGATCACCTATCTTTAGTATTGGTATAAACACAGATCTTTTCCAGTCAGTTGGCCATGATGTTGTCTTCCATATTTCTTGGCAGAGCCTTGTGAGTACGGTAACAGCTGCATCAGATTGCTGCAATACTTCTATGGGAATGCTATCAATGCCTGGTGCTTTGTTCTTTGATAAGGATTTCAATGCTGCTTCAACTTCTTCTTTCATCACCAATGGTTCCCGATCATAAGGTACAGGTTGAAACGGCTGTTGGTCCACTTGATCTTTATCATATAAAAACTCTGTATATTCCTTCCACCTTTTCTTGATCGTCTCAGCATCATTCAACATAGAACCTTGAGCATCTTGTAACATTCCAATTCGAGGCTGGAACTTTTTCTTTAACTCTCGTAGCTTTAGGAAAGCCGATCTTGTTTTTCCTCTGATAGTTTCTGCTTCTATTTCCTTGCAAGTGTCATTGTAGTACTTTTCTTGTCCTGTCTTGCTGCACGTTGGAAATCTCTGTTGAGTTCTGCGATTGTATTTCTTTCTCCTCTGGCTTTAGCTTCTCTGCGTTTCTGGGCAATTTTCAGAGTTTCTTCAGTCATCCATTTTGGCCGTTTTTGCTTTTTCACCTTTTGTAAAGACTTCTCGCTTTCTTCCAACACAACCTTCTTGATGTCATTCCATAACTCTTCCGGAGCTCTGTCATTTGTATCTAAAGCAGCAAATCGATTTTGCAGGCAGTCTTTAAATTCCAGTGGTATATTCTCAAGGTCATATTTTGCTGCATTCATGGATTGATCCTGAACCAGGAAGTCAGGAGGTGCCACAGTTTCTACGTGACCTGAGGGCACGTTTGAAAAGGACCTCGCAGGTTGCTGAGAGGAACCTGCAGGACAGTCAAGTGCGCCAGAAAGGGTGGTATGATAGGAAGGCCAAAAGCCGCCAATTAAGCATTGGTGAAAAGGTTTTGGTTCAAGTAGCAGGTACAGCTCCAAAATTTGAAGTACAGTGGAAAGGGCCATGGAAGGTTGTTAAACAAGTGAGCCCAGTGTCTTATATGGTAGAAAATGCAAGAGGGCGTAGACAGACCTACCATATTAATGTATTTAAGTCTTGGAAGGAGAGGCCTCTAAATAATAATGACCCTGAAGTCAGTCAAGAAGTAAGTGAGCTTCAGAAAGATAACACTCTCGTAGGTATTACGGACTGTAGGAAAGAAGTTTCACCAGTGACACCAGTCCGTAATAACTTAAGCAGGGGGGTATGTGATAAGGAAGCTTATCATAGCTCAGGAAGGAGCTATAGAAAAGGTGAAGTGACTCTGAACAAGCAACCTGTCAGTTCTGGTAGAAATAAGAAAACAGAATTTTCCCATAAAAGACTACCAGTCCCAGAATGCACCAGGTTTCCAACAGCCATTAGAGAGCTGAAGTGGGGAAATGTTTGGTTCAATGAGGAGGGCTATGAGGTAATCCCTAAGCACTCATCTCAAAGGGCAGGGCCTGATTCAGCACAGCTGCGCTGTATTAGGGAGGAGCACTCATCTAAGCAGAATAAGAGTAGAGTTTATTCTACAGATGACCATCTTCATGATCACCTTGGATATCCAGAGAATTATCCTCAGTTTCATCTGAAGGATCATCAGAAGCAGAAGCCAAACCGGACGGACAGAGAGGCAAGGAAACCCTCTGGAAGAAGGAAGAGAAAAGCCTTTGAGAGGTCTAGAAGAGTCCAAAGCAGTACGTATACTGGGAGGCATTTCAAGGGCCAGCATACACCATTGGACTGGGGAAAGCCAGAGGAATGGTGCTGCAGAGCTAGGAATCACCAGACGCTACCTGAGAGGGAGATGGCTGCACGTGGAAGGGACCCTAAGACCTATGCCAGAAGGTATGTGAAGAGAGATCCAGTGTCCAGGGATCTGGATTGGAAGGCTGGACATAAGAACTGGACTACATACTGGCCAGGCTATATAGAGAGGAACTCTAACAGCAATGGAAGCTCAGGTATGAACACTGATCTATGCCCTAGCTATAACCTTGAAAGACAGCAGGGAAACAAGTATTCTCCTGAAACTGCTCCATTGAGAGATTCATCTGTGCCAATCCATGATATTGAACCTATGCTTGTTGAAGAAGGGGGAATAATTGCAGATAAAGAATGTGTTTATATGGACTGCTCTCTTTCCAAACTCCGTTGGTAACTTTCTGTTATAAAGTACAGCAACCATCACAAAGAAATATAAACTTGTTCTTTAATCTACTCAGAAAAGCTCCTGAAGCAGGATTTGACCCACACAGTAGAAAGCAAGCCAGCTAAGGGGTTTCAGCTGGATAACTGCTAGCAATTAAGCCTTACCTAATTGCTTGTGAGCTAGGAGAGAATCACTTCTGAATCTATGTGGGAAGTAATCAGAAGTTAACCTGAAAAGAACAGGTTTTTTTCTTGCTTTGTGGCTTTTCATTTGTTGTTTTCCTGATTTTGACTTTGTTTTTCCAAGTTAACACTGAAAGCAAGTAACCTGATTTATGTGCTACCAAGCATATCTGTGTTGGGAGAAATAACCCCATAAATAAATATCTTATTGGCTTTACCCAAGAGCACAACTAAATTATTGTCAGCAGCTGTGTCTGGTGTGAATGAACTACATTGCCCACAATACCTTGCAAATCATATAGATATATGCACTTGCCAAGACTGTGAAGATTCTCACCCAGGCGGCCGTCTGACAAATGGCGTAGTTTTTCGGATTGCTTTTGCACAAAAGGGATTTACTTGCTGAGGATTACAACTAAAGTTCAAGTTTGAAGCTGGAAAAAAAGATTTTCCCTCAACTGCACTTTGGAGGAGAATTGGTTGTTCCAGGAAGCTGTCCCAGGAGGAAAAGACCCTGTGCAGAGCTGGATTCATCACTGACATAAGGTAAAAAGTACCTAGGCATGTCTAGTGGTGGATGGGAGTAAGGCACAGGGGTAATTGAAAAAAAAAGAGTGTAGAAAAAACACCTGTTTGGAAGGTGGTGCACTGTGTTTTTTTTTTTTTTTGTTTCTTGCAGGGATCAAGATGGATCCGAGGGAGATGGCTAGCTGGATGGCAGCACAGTTTAGCAGGCAACAGGAGCTAGCACAGCAGGCTCAGGACACTGCTATGAAAGCCATAATGGACCAGCAGAAGCCAGTGCTTGATCTGGTGCAAGCCCTAGTTCAGCTGCAGAACCAAAGTGGAACAGATGCAAGACCAGCAGTGAATACTGGTACACCACATGTGGACAGTGTGGGACTCAATCAAGGGATTGGGGGCATTTAGTTTTGGGAAGCTAACTCCAGATGATAATGTTGATGATTTTCTAGAGTCTTTTGAAAGAGTGGCACAAGCATTAGCATGGCCAGAGACCCAGTGGGCAGTAAGGCTGGCAGCCTCATTAACTGGAGAGGCGCTTGCAGCTTATAGAGCAATGCCAGCAGCCCAGGCTTTGAATTATAAGGATGTAAAGGCTGCTATTAGAGATCGCCTAGGGTTGTCTATTTCAGAGTATAGGCGAATGTTTAGAGCTACTACATTGAGAGTGGGTGAAACACCCAGGGCTCTGAGTCAGAGAATCAGAGGTTTAGCTGTAAAATGGTTGGAGCCTGAGCAAAAGACGGTAGAAATGTTATTAGACATTATAATGCTGGAACAATTTATGTCTGCGGTCCCTAAAGATTTGCACACTTTCCTTATACAGCAAAATTGCCAAAATCTTGGAGAGGCAACCATGCTAGCAGAGAGATTCTTGGAAGCCACGCAGGCTTGCCATAGAATGGGTGGCCCTCTGAAGATTGGTGCTGAGGCAAGATGTGCTGTATCAGAAAAGAAAATAATTAAAAATGTTTCTGAAAATGAATGTACTGTATCAAACCAGATGACACAGTGGAATAGAAAGAAATGTTTCAAGTGTGGAAAATTTGGACATTTAGAAAAGAGATGCCAGACACACACTAGCTTAATGGGTGTGGATTTAAAACAGCCCAAAGAAGGATTTCTTTTGATGGTTGATGTGCAAGGAATTACCACAAATGCTTTGTTAGACTCTGGGGCAGACCAGAGTATGATGTCAAAAAGGCTTTGGAAGAGGATAGAGGCCCAAGAAGGATTTGTGCCTAGAACCCCTGAAAGCCAAGTTCACATCAGATGCATTCATGGTGCTGCAACATCATATCCCACCTATAGGCTAAAGGTTAAGTGCCTGGGGGAACAAGAGGAAGCCCTGTTAGCAGTAGTGCCTAGGCTACCCTTTGATTTGGTTCTAGGAAAGGACTGGCCAAGATTTAAGCAGGGGCTAGTGAAAGGGCTAGGAAAGAAGGAGGGAGAAGGATTAATGGAAATAGCTCCCGGGCCTTTCTTTGGAAGTCCTCAGTCCCTAGCTAAAAAGATGGTTAAGCTTCCAGAAGGCCAAACTATAGGGAATAAGAGGGGCCTTGTATCCACCCGCTCGCAGGCTAAGGTAGAGAGCCAGCAGAAGGAGGAGGGGGAGCAGGCAGAGTTATTAAGAGACTTACCCTCTCATGATGATTTAATAATCCCATCATCTGGTAAAGTAAGAAAGTTGAAAGAACAAAAGCGGCGTGAGAGACTTTGCAGAGCACAGGGTAGGGCTGAGATGTTAGCTGGCCAAAGTTTATCCTGGGTGCCAGCTGAGTTAGTGGCAAAGTTTCCTAACTTTCCACAAGAGCAGCGAGCTGATCAAGCTCTCACCCGAGCTTTTAAGTATGCTCAGGAGGTCAGGGAGGAATTGCCCAGATTCAGACTAGATAATGAAATATTATATAGAGAGAGTCAGGACCCCAGGAATGGGACCATACGTAAACAATTGGTGGTACCCACAACTTTCAAAGGGCTAGTACTTAGATTAGCACATGATCATCCAGTTGGAGGTCATAAAGGGATGCAAGGAACGCTGGATCAAATACTTAAGCGTTTTTACTGGCCAGGTATTTTCAAAGAAACTGCCCAGTTTTGTGCTGCATGTCCAGCGTGTCAGCGAGTTACAGCGGCTCACCCATCGGTGGTGCCATTGATCCCCATGCCAATTATCACAGACCCAATTGGTCGCATTGCCATGGATATTGTAGGCCCATTAGTCACAACGCCGCGAGGTTTCCAATACATCCTAGTTATGGTAGATCAGGCAACAAGGTTTCCCTGGGCCATACCATTGAGGAATGTTTCTGCAAAATCAATAGCTTTAGAGCTAGTAAAATTGTTTTGTGAAGTGGGATTCCCAAGAGAGGTGTTGACTGACCGAGGGTCCAATTTTGTATCCAAATATTTGGCCCAGGTCTGGGATGACTTTGGCATTCATCACGTGAAAACCTCAGCCTACCATCCACAATCAAACGGTTTGGTGGAGAGATTCAACCAAACTCTCAAACAAATGTTGAGAAGGGTTAGCAGGAGAGGTAAAAGAATGGGATATGTTATTGCCCTTTGCCTTATATGCCTGCAGGGAAAGAATTCAAGTGTCCCTAGGTGTAACTCCATATGAATTGATGTATGGTAGGGCTCCACGGGGTTTGTTAGATATTTTGAGGGAACAATGGATTGATCCTGAACCAGGAAGTCAGGAGGTGCCACAGTTTCTACGTGACCTGAGGGCACGTTTGAAAAGGACCTCGCAGGTTGCTGAGAGGAACCTGCAGGACAGTCAAGTGCGCCAGAAAGGGTGGTATGATAGGAAGGCCAAAAGCCGCCAATTAAGCATTGGTGAAAAGGTTTTGGTTCAAGTAGCAGGTACAGCTCCAAAATTTGAAGTACAGTGGAAAGGGCCATGGAAGGTTGTTAAACAAGTGAGCCCAGTGTCTTATATGGTAGAAAATGCAAGAGGGCATAGACAGACCTACCATATTAATGTACTTAAGTCTTGGAAGGAGAGGCCTGTAAATAATAATGACCCTGAAGCCAGTCAAGAAGTAAGTGAGCTTCAGAAAGATAACACTCTCGTAGGTATTACGGACTGTAGGAAAGAAGTTTCACCAGTGACACCAGTCTGTAATAACTTAAGCAGGGGGGTATGTGATAAGGAAGCTTATCATAGCTCAGGAAGGAGCTATAGAAAAGGTGAAGTGACTCTGAACAAGCAACCTGTCAGTTCTGGTAGAAATAAGAAAACAGAATTTTCCCATAAAAGACTACCAGTCCCAGAATGCACCAGGTTTCCAACAGCCATTAGAGGAGCTGAAGTGGGGAAACGTGTGTTCAATCAGGAGGGCTAAGAGGTAATCCCTAAGCACTCATCTCAAAGGGCAGGGCCTGATTCAGCACAGCTGCGCTGTATTAGGGAGGAACACTCATCTAAGCAGAATAAGAGTAGAGTTTATTCTACAGATGACCATCTTCATGATCACCTTGGATATCCAGAGAATTATCCTCAGTTTCATCTGAAGGATCATCAGAAGCAGAAGCCAAACCGGACGGACAGAGAGGCAAGGAAACCCTCTGGAAGAAGGAAGAGAAAAGCCTTTGAGAGGTCTAGAAGAGTCCAAAGCAGTACGTATACTGGGAGGCATTTCAAGGGCCAGCATACACCATTGGACTGGGGAAAGCCAGAGGAATGGTGCTGCAGAGCTAGGAATCACCAGACGCTACCTGTGAGGGAGACGGCTGCACGTGGAAGGGACCCTAAGACCTATGGCAGAAGGTATGTGAAGAGAGATCCAGTGTCCAGGGATCTGGATTGGAAGGCTGGACATAAGAACTGGACTACATACTGGCCAGGCTATATAGAGAGGAACTCTAACAGCAATGGAAGCTCAGGTATGAACACTGATCTATGCCCTAGCTATAACCTTGAAAGACAGCAGGGAAACAAGTATTCTCCTGAAACTGCTCCATTGAGAGATTCATCTGTGCCAATCCATGATATTGAACCTATGCTTGTTGAAGAAGGGGGAATAATTGCAGATAAAGAATGTGTTTATATGGACTGCTCTCTGTCCAAACTCCGTTGGTAACTTTCTGTTATAAAGTACAGCAACCATCACAAAGAAATATAAACTTGTTCTTTAATCTACTCAGAAAAGCTCCTGAAGCAGGATTTGACCCACACAGTAGAAAGCAAGCCAGCTAAGGGGTTTCAGCTGGATAACTGCTAGCAATTAAGCCTTACCTAATTGCTTGTGAGCTAGGAGAGAATCACTTCTGAATCTATGTGGGAAGTAATCAGAAGTTAACCTGAAAAGAACAGTTTTTTTTCTTGCTTTGTGGCTTTTCATTTGTTGTTTTCCTGATTTTGACTTTGTTTTTCCAAGTTAACACTGAAAGCAAGTAACCTGATTTATGTGCTACCAAGCATATCTGTGTTGGGAGAAATAACCCCATAAATAAATATCTTATTGGCTTTACCCAAGAGCACAACTAAATTATTGTCAGCAGCTGTGTCTGGTGTGAATGAACTACATTGCCCACAATACCTTGCAAATCATATAGATATATGCACTTTCCAAGACTGTGAACATTCTCACCCAGGCGGCCGTCTGACAACCTTCAGGTTGTCTGGAATGTCAAGAATATCAAGAACTGCCTGTTCCTCATTTCCTACAATCGGAACTTTTCTCTTACAAGGCAAATAATAAAGATTATTAATAAGTAATTTGTCTATATCCTGATAGCTTACTACTTGTGTCAAATACTTCTAAAATAGAAGTAGAGGCGATAGGTAGCTGGTCACTGGGAAATTAAGACATCTTAAATTTTTTGCCCGATATGAATTCTCCAGGGACTCATACTGATGATGTAAAGTACGAGTATCTTTCATAAATGCTATTGATGAACCTTGCAAACCAACATCCTGATTTTCTAGCTTCTGTAAATGAGAATCTACTGTAGAACATTGATCCTCATTTTATATTAACTTGGCAATAATTTCACTTGTAAACTCTGAGAACTGAGAAAAAGGTTTTGATAATCAATATGTATTAAGAGCTTCCAAATGTCTACTAAAGAAACTTCAGCCCTCTTGTCTTCCAATACTAGAAGTGAAAGCAAACCCTGAGGTCCACTAATAGTCACAGGGACCCTCACTACATGGGGTAAGAGAACAATGCCGCCACCCAGTAGGGTCTCTGAGATAACAGCAACAAAGGGAAGGCGCATTTGCCCCCTTGTTAATTGAAAAGGAAGTCGCCAGTCTCACCATTTCTTTGCTTGCCAGCGGGGTTGAGTTTTCCCCCATCGTGTAAGAGGAGACAGTAGCAGAGACAAAGGAACCAGAGGATAGCTGAGATAGTTCTTTTGGGCCAACCACTGATGCGATAACATGTCTATCCATAGAACCAATAGTTTTCACAGCTTTAACAGGGTTGGCCTACTCACAGTCAGAGTCCTCTTTTTCCTCTTACCCATACCAGATATTCTATCCTGTATTTCTCAATACACCTCTGTGCACCGAAGGGGCACCAAAGGGGCAGAACCTGTAAAGGGACCACATGTGCCTTTCTCCAGTCCTCTGGCACCACTCCTGACTCCAAAGAGGCACTGAAAAGGTCAGACAGTGGATCCGCTAGAATGTCCCCAAGTTCCCTCAGTATTCTTGGATGTATCCCATCCAGACCCATCGCTTTGTCTACTTTTAGTTTAGCTAGTTCTTCATGAAAACAGTCTTCTGAAAATCGTTCGAGATCCCTGTTGCTTCTGTTCCTATTTGTGTGTTTTTTCTGAGGTCCTGCTCCTGGCCCTTCACCTGTGAACACAGAACAGAAATATTTGTTAAGCAATTCCAATTTATCCTCATCAGTTTCTGCATATTCCTCCCCTTTACCCTTGAGTCTGACAATACCACTTTTGCCCTTCCTCCTCTCACTAACATATCTGAAAAATGTCTTATCCCCGCATTTTATTGCATTGGCTATTTCTTCTTCTTTTTGAACCTTTGCTTTCCTGTCTTCTTTACTAGCTTCTCTAAGTTTTTCCAAATATAGATGCCTATCTTCTGCTTTCTGTGATCTCTTGTATTTCATGAAGGCCTCCTTCTTCTTCTTCACATTTTCAGCTACTTCTTTTGATAACCATAGTGGCCTCTTTTCCTTTTACCTTTAGTTACCTAACAAAAAGGTTGATTGCCCTTAAAATATCCCCTTTCAGATTTGCCCACTGTTTTTCTACATCCCCCAGCTGTTTCCATCCCTCTAATGACTGAGATATTGTCCTATCTTGGCAAAGTTAGTTTTCCTAAAGTCTAAAACCCTCACTTTTGAATCAATTGTATCAGCCCTAGTCCTAATACTGAACTATACCAACTTGTGATCACTGGATGTGAAATGATCTCGCACTGTATCATAAGAAACACGTTCCCCACTGATAAGCACTAAGTTTAGTATGGCCCCATCACGTTTGGGTTCTGTTACCAGTTGCCTGAATAGTTCTCCCTGTAGAGAATTCAGGATTACCTTACTTCTGTATGACACTGCAGCAGGGATATGCCAATCCACATATGGCATATTGAAATCACCTATCAATAGCACTTCTCCTTTCATGGCAGTACTGCATATGTCTTTTATTAAATCTTCGTCCATTTCTGCTCCCTGTGAGGGGGATCTGTATATAACTCCAATGCAAATGGATTTCCCTTTTTCTAGTTTAACCCACAGTGTCTCCTCTTCCTTTTAAGCCCTGCAATTCTATAGCTTTAATATTATTTTTTATATATAGTGCCACTCCACCCACCTCCCCTTCTTCCTACTGTCCTTCCTGAATAAGGTATAGCCTGGTATAATTATATCCCAGCCATGGTTACCCATGAACCATGTCTCCATAACTGCCACTAAATCCAAGACAGCCTCTTCCATTAAAGCCTCAACATCTGGGATCTTATTTTCTATTCTATGGGAATTTATATACACCGCTTTCCAGATGTTACCCCTTTTACCCATTTCTATAGAGGTATTTAATGTGTCACTTGCCTGGGGGCTTTCTTCCCTTACCTGTGGGCTTTCTTCACCCATCCCCAATGAATCTAGTTTAAAACCCTCTTCAGTCGGTTAGCCAGTCTGCTGCTGAAGACCTGTCAACCCTTCTTGGAGAGATGGACACCATCTCTGCTCTCCAGCCCTTGGAGCATCATCCCATGCTCCAGGAAACAAAAACGCTCTTGATGGCACCATCCACGCAGTCATGCATTCATCTCCAGGATGCAAACTTCTCTGTCTGGGTCTTTACCATCAACTGGAAGGATTGAAGAGAACACCACCTGTGCACCTATCTGCTTTACCCTCTGTCCCAGAGCCATGAAGTCACTTTTGATATACTTGGAGGGTACCTAGCATGGGCCATTACCTATCCCTGTATATACAGCACAAATGGACTGTATGGCAGTACAGACCAGATAGTGGCACTTTGGGATTGCCTGTCAATCCATATGCTCCATCGGTGGCATCAGTGTGTGTTGCTGGGGAGATAGCACTCAGCATACAACAAGCTGGGTGTGCAGTTGTGATCACATATGTTCACCAGGTCTGTCGATGGCACATGCCATTACTGTGTGCCATTCAGGAGCATTCACATCATGGCTTAAGCTATCTTACCCTCTCAATTATGTCAGAATCATATTACACTCATGACCTCTTAACCTGACAGTTCTTGTCCTACAGTGCAGCACATGTTCAGTGCTCATTTCCACCTTATTATACATGCAGCGATGATTCACTGATAGGTCAACTGTGGTATGTATGTTGTGGGACAACAGTGGGTTACATTTGGTCACTCACGTGGGGCTTGAGGTGATGATGGGAACTGTGGTTACATCAGCATATGCACTGTCATGTGTACATTCCTCCACACAATATAGAACCTCCTGGCTGAACCCATTTTACCTGTGAGTTGCTATGCCACATCCTGCCAGCTGCACAGTACTCCAAAATCTTGCTGTCCTGTACCTCATTGGTCGATTCCCCCAACAACTAGATGTCATCTGTGTGAGCTCTTCATTTGATAAGTAGCAGTATGTCTACGCTACCCCCACCCCCCCATGACACCATATCTCCCATTCAAGTGTGTCTCATCTGCATCTGTTCTGATCTTTGCCAAACATCACCTCTGACAGTTGTCCAACTCCAAATCTTGGGGGCTTTTATGTTCAGCTGTTCAGTGGATGAGTGGTGTCTGATAACCCCCTTCTTTTCAATTGGCATGTCTTACATCTGCATATGTGCTTTTCTCCAACTACATTTCCATACATGCACAATCCAGAGTGCCTATGCTCAGAAACAGCAAATGGTGGGTGCCAACATGTGCTGCTATCCTGATGGGAAAGATATGGTTTAATGTCCCATTTCAATACAGAGCCAGGACAAGACTCACTATCATTGTCATGATTCACTACAGCTGTATGTGCAGAGCACTACATATCTTGTGATATTGTCCACAACCCATCCTCATTGTTGTGCACATCAGTTTCCATGTCTAGCCCCTATTAAGCATTTATCTGTCGGACCTCTGTGGTATATTAAGGTTAAAGATATATTCCCATCATCAATCAGAGGCCTTGTTTTGACTCCCTCTCTGCTTACCACCATCTCTGTGGTGAACTGCACACTTAGACATAACTTAATGTGTTGCTGATTGACATGTTAGGCCTAGAGGTACTGCTACTGCCCCACTTTTGCCACCCATTCTCCGGCATGGCTTCTCCCCTAATATTTGCCAGTGGCTTCTGGTATCTCTCACTGTTCATAGTGCCATGATGTTGTCAGGTCTGTGATGCTTTGCAGTGACACAGATTGTGATGAGGTTGTTATTCAGTATTATCCTACATCCAACTGTCATTCCAAGGTAAAGGTAAGGGGATCCAATGGGGAGACAGATCATGCAGATGTGGCTATGCTGGCTATAGGCCTTGTCTCTCTCAACCTCATGCAGAATGTAATGTAATAGATGGGGGTTGGTGTGAAGAGGTCCAACGCTCTGCAGGCAGGCCATTTTCTCTCTACAATATGTTATCCACCACATGTGCATACACAATTTCTCCGCTGACTTCACAGAAGCATCTGATATATGTGAACACTGAGCAGGAAGGTATTAATTCTGCTTTTGTTAAGGATATGTATGGTGTTAAATTTAAAATTGAAACTCTGGAAAACCAGATGAATTCCTCCAATCTCTGCTTAATTAATTTCCCCTGTTCCTCTCTGACTTCGGCCAGAGATAGATTTTAGAGATATTTGGCAGATGTCCTTGGGATTCCTTTAGAGTCTCAAGCCTCCCTTGTTTAAGGTATATGAAATTCCACCTCTCATGAAGGTATTAGCTGGGACTCAGCAGCCATCTCTCGCCAAGACACAGCATATGGATATTCTGAATATTTCTGATATTTTGGAGTCTTCAGACTCAGAGTCTGTGACCCCCTCTACATTTTTAATAACTCTTGCATTGGCTCCAGATTGAGATTGGTTGCTTAAGCTTTACTTTAAGGGTCTACTTGTTTGTTTCTTTCCAAACATAGCTCGGTATACTCAGAAGAGACAGAGGGGATTCCTTCTCCTGAAGCCAGTGGTAGTCCAAGTGAAGGGTTTATTTTATCTCAGATATCCTTGTAAGTGCTTAGTTAAGCTTCAGTCTGTGAGTTATGTCTTTTATGATACCCCCACCCAATTGGCTGCTTTTCATCAGTACTGATATTTCTGCTTTCTCTCAGGCTATAGGTTAGACATTTGCATTGTTTTAGTTGTAGACTTTCTGATCTGACTGCGTTCTTTTTTGCCTCACATGTACATTTATGTAACTTCTTGATCCCCACAATGATAAAGGGCTAGAGAATATTGGACATTCATTGAATATATTTCCATTTATTGTTTTTCCTGGCTATATCTGCCTTTGTGGATTTTCATGTCCTTTCTATTTCTGTACAAGTATGTAATGCTTGAAATTTATGTTTAATTTGATAAATATATAGCAAACAAAAAAAAGAAATATGAATTATCTAAGGGTACTTAATACAGAGCTCATATCCTGTGCAAATGCAATGAGAGTGGAATGGGAAGGTAGGATAAGGGTGGCTTTAATGCCCTAGCTCCTTCCCACACTCCATACCTTTCCAACACATTAGGGCAACCCAGATGGTTTTCTCTCAGCATTATGACAGACCAAGGATATCATAACAAAAGTTGGGTATCCAGGAATGAGGGGTTGAGCACAGACAAATGTGCATAATGGGCGTGTGGTAGCAGGGAGAATGTGGCCACAAGGTTGCTGTGCTACATCAGCTGCACAATCAGAGCAGCACATGGATAGGTGGTGATTGTGAAGAGTACAGGCAGAGATTGGGTGGTGGCTGGGGCACAAGGCTAGAACAGACACAACAGTGGAGTTGCAAGGCTGGAATAGTGCCACTTGTGCAATTGCAACATTTGCCGGCCTCCTACTAGGTGACTGGAGTACCTACTGTAGCAGCGTGATGGGAATGAGTGGTAGGGGGGTGCTCTACCTCCAGAGCACTGCACAGGGCATGCATAACTATTGAATGTTGATGGTGACAGGGTTGGGTATAATGAGGTAATTGTTTAGTGCACAGGGCCACTGGTGCCCACCCCATAGATCCTGATACCCACATGACATCTCCAAGCTTACATCTCAAGAACAGTCCTGCAAGGAGGGTGGTGACACAGATCCCTTCAGGGCAACAGAATATTTCTTTAATGTGCTATAAAGGTTTGAACTTTTTAAGAGCACTGTGGCTGTGCTGCTGCTTTACGCGCTCTAAAAAGGGGCCCATGAGGCTTGATGTATACCAGGTGTGCTCTAGATTCCAGTAGAACCACATACTACAGAGGCAGGATTAGATGTTTGGCCCCAGACACCATACCTCTGTATATTGCAGTGCAGCTACAGCTAAGTGTTCTTTCCCTCCCACCCATCCCCGACTCCCACCTATGCTAGGCATAATCTTAGCTTTATGGGCTCTTAAATCTATTAAAGGGAAAGAAGTAGTCAAATTCACTTTCAGGTTCAGGAATAGATTAAGGCCCTGAAATTAATTAATCTTGAGGTGAACAGTCCCTTAAACTTATTAGGTATAGTTGTATTAGTACTAGTATCCCCAGCAACTTTAAGTAAGTAAGCAAATAACTAAACAAAACCTTAAAACTAAGATGCAAATAGCAGTCCATCAACGAGATGGAGGTTTTCCAGTCTTTTGCACTGAGTGCCACATGTACGATTTTCTCCCAGTTGGTGAGGAGTCGTACTTGTGCACTAAGTGCAAAGAGCTCTTTGCTCTCAGGGAACAAATCCAGTCTCTGGAGGCTGATTTCTTTGACTAGGTGACCAGGGATTTGGACCAAGGGAGAGCCCTAGATGTGGTCTACTTGGATTTCAGTAAAGACTTTCATACCATTCTGCACAGATGACTTATCTACAAACTAAGCATCCTAGAGATGGACCCTAAAGTTACTGATTGGGTTAGAAATTGGTTAAGTGTGAGGTAACAAAGAATACAGGTAAATGGAGCTGACTATGAGGAGAGGGAGGTTACCAGTGGTGTGCTGCAGGGATCTGTCCTTAGTCCAATTCTTTTTAACATCTTTGTTAGTGATATTGCAGAAGGGCTGTCGGGTAAGGGTGCCTCTTTGCAGATGATACCAAAATCTACAATAGAATAGACACCCAGGAAGGAGTAGATAACATGAGGAGTGATCTAGCTAAGCTTGAAGAATGGTCTAGAATTTGGCAGCTGAGATTTAATGCTAAAAAATGCAGGGTCATGCATTTGGGCTGCAAAAATCCAAGGAAGTCGTACAGTATTGGGGGGGTGGGGGGGGGGGAAGTACTTCTGTCCACAAAAGAACGGGACATGGGCGTGATTGTGTCTGATGATCTTAAAGTAGCTAAATAGGTAGAAAAGGCAATGGCAAAGCTAGAAGGATACTTGTGTGCATAGGGAGAGGAATGGTCAGCAGAAAAAAGGAGGTGATAGTGCCTCTGTATAAGTCTTTGGTGTGACCTCATTTGGAGTATTGTGTGCAGTTCTGGAGACCACACCTTCAAAAGGATATAAACAGGTTGGAGTCGGTGCAGAGGGTGGCTACTAAAATGGTTAGTGGTCTTCGTTATAAAGCATATAAGGACAGATTTAAGGATCTTAATATGTATACTTTAGAGGAAAGGTGGGATAGAGGAGATATATTTAAATATCTCCGTGGGATAATTGCACAGAAGAGCAGCCTCTTTAGAATGAAAGCAAGCTCTGCTATGAGAGAACATAGGATGAAAGTGAAAGGGGATAGACTCAGGAGTAATATGCGAAAAGAGTGGTAGATGCATGGAACAGTCTCCCATTAGAGGTGGTAGAAATGAGAACAGTATGTGAATTCAAAAAAACATGGGACAGACAGAGGATCTCTAAAGGAAAAGAGGGGGCTATTTTAGAAATCGATATGGAAGGGCAGACAAGATAGCCCATGAGGTCTTTTTCTGCCATCATGTTTCTGTTTCTATGAAATGCTAAAAGACATCAGGGAAGCTAACAAAAATTATAACACAATAATAATGGGTGATTTCAATTACCCCGGTATTGACTGGGTCAGTGTCACAGCAGGACATGCTAGGGAAATAAAGTTTCTAGATGAAATAAATGACAACTTCTTGGTAGAAGCTGGTTCATGAACCAACCAGAGGGGAAGCTATTTTGGACTTAGTCCTTAGTGAAACAAAGGATCTGATGCAAGAGATAAGAGTGTTGGGGCCATTTGCCAGTAGTAGCATGATCGCATTTGATTTAATAAATGGAGGAAAGATGGCAAGAAAAGCCACAGTACTATCTTTAACTTTCAAACGGGAGACTATGATAAAATGAGGAAAATAGTTAAGAAAAAAACTAAAAGGAGAAGTTGCAAAGGTTAAAGATTGACATCAAGCATGGGCCTTGTTTAAAAATACTGTCTTGGAAGCCCAGAACAGCTGTATTCCATGCTTTAAGAAAAGTGGAAGGAAGACCAAAAACCTGCCAGCATGGTTTAAAGGTGAGGTCAGAGAGGTTGTTGTAGCCAAAAAGGTTACAAATGGAAAAAGAAGGGAAATGACAAAAACTGGAAACAACATAAGCACTGGCAAGTTAGATGCAAGGTGTTGATAAGGTAGACAGAGAATTTGAAAAAAAGTTTGCTGTGGAAGCAAACACACATAATAAAAACTTTTTCAAGTATATTCATAGCAAAAAACCTGTGAGAGAGTCAGTTTGGCCACTAGATGTTAGAGAGATAAAAGGATGCTAGGGGACTTCCGGTTTGGCAATGAGCTGATCGGATCGCCTACCACAAATTTATCTCTCTCAAAACACGGGGGTTATTTTGTGCTGGGAGCAGTTTCTTAACGGCACGGAACCCGATGGCATCGAAGCCACCAAGGAAGGAGAAGCTGAGGGCTACTGAGGGTAAAATGGCGGAGGGAGCGCCAGCCAGCCCGAAAGCCAGTGGTACCCCGGATCTGGTGAAAGAAGTGAGTGCTGCGGTGGTCAGGCTCTGGATACCCGCTTTCAAGAACTGGTGGATCAGATCCAGAATATCAGCCAAAATCTCAATGAGTTTACAGGGAGGATGGACCAGGTGGAGGCCCACGTTTTGGACATAGAAGACGCCCAGCATTCCTTGGAAACTAAAGTAGAGGCCCTGGAGACTCTAGTAAAACAACAGGGTGACAAGCTGGATGAACTCGAAAATCGGGGGAGACGAAAGAACTTACGCTTTATCGGGATACCGGAGAGTGTGGTAGATGGCGCTCTTTTTGATTACCTGCAGTCCTGGATTGAGAAACTACTGCAAGGTAAAAGCGTGGACCCCGTAAAACTGGAACGCGTGCATCGGTTGGGCCAGCGGCGAGACCAGTTGAGGCGTCCGAGAGCGGTCATAGCCCGATTTCTAGACTACCGGCAAAAAGAGGTAGTACTGAGGACGGCTCGGGGCCGAAATATGCAGCAACAGGACTCAGCACAAATCCTTGTGTTCCAAGATTATTCAGCTTTAGTGAGCCATCAGCGACGGGCCTTCTCCGGGGTCTGCACACAGCTGCGAAATCAAGGCGTGCGATTCTCACTGCTCTATCCTGCCCGACTGCGGGTGGAGGTCAATGGACAGACACGCTACTTGACGACACCGGCAGCGGCTACATCTCTGCTAGGAACCTTGAACACTCAGGCTGCTTTGCCCCCATGAGACCTGTGATACCCGTGTGGATGGAGACTTGCTGTCTTGCTGAAAGAGAGAGGCTCAAGGGCCTAGCTGGGGCCTGAACTGAGTGGTTGCTCTCCTCTTGGATTCAGTTGTTACACTGTTACATCTCCTGCTTTGTCTAAGTTGTGGCCTGACACATTTGGCTACAGTGTTTAAGCTGATCCCTTATGTGAATGTCTTAATGATTATATTGTTTCATTGTTGCCACGTCTACCTTGCCCTATGGATCGTAATGGGAGGGCAGTTTCCCTGATTTTTGTGGGAGATGTCTGGAACGTGCGAATGAGTAGTTGGGTGGGGTTGTTGGCTGATCCTGAGAGGAAAGGGGTTTTTATTTTGTCTTTTCTAATAATTTCCTCTGCTTTTTACATGCTCCCTTCCTTTTTTTCTCTTCCCCCTATTATCGGGATATACTGTGAAGGGCTAATGGATATGCGTGCTGGCCCTATTCTTACCTCCTAAATCTATTCCTAATCTTAGTTAAGACCCAGATGGCGAGCTGACGGGGTGCAAGGTTGCAGATCGGTTTGTCGATTCTGAGGGGAGGATTATTACATCGAGTGCGCCACTGTTATTAGGTAAAATAGGATGATTGGGGGGATGAATGTGGGAAGGTATGTGTGTTGGGGGTAGACCCTAGATGGAGAGGATGAGTGGATTTTCGGTTATGTCAATACTACTGACTGTTGTTTTGCTCCTTTTCATGGGTGGCCTCTAGAGGCTTGCTGGTGATTCTATATGTGATATTGTGTACAGTAAGTGGCTGTCCCCCAGAGTGTGACTGGAGGGGGGATATGGGTTGGTCTCATTGAGGGACAATAGGGTTGGGACATCTGATACAATGGACCACTGCGGTCAAAAGGAATAGAAAATAGGCATCTTGGGTTCTACCTGGGGGATTGCCACGGAGAAGGGGTACAAGTACGGGTGGGGGACGGAGGGGTTAAAGGACCCTGGGGGGGAAAGTTAATTGGGGTTCAATGAATAGGAGGGGGGCGATTAGTTAGTATTGGCTAATCAGGGCAAGTGAAGGTGCTTGAGGAGTGCCGCATTCCTAGGGAGGAGAGGAGGGGGGGGGGGGGGAGTAGGGAATACTGTGGGGCCCATATTATAGGAGTTAGGAAGAAAGATACTTTTTATAAAAGGGTTAGGCTCACTCTTGAGCTTGGGGATGCTTGGGGCAGACCCGATTGCTATAGGGAAGTTGTCCAACCTATGGGTGGACTTGATGGCCAAGTAGTGGGGGGGGGGGGGGGCAAGGGGGAGATAGTTGGGAGGGGGGCTGGAGGCGAGGGGAGGGGATAGCACATACTCCACTGTTTTCATGTAAGCAGCTCTGTACTGTTCTGTTGATTGTTGGGGGGGGGGGGGGGGAGCACCAGGCTGGGGGAGCTCCCTTGCTGAGACTGGGTTTCTCTGCTTGGATGGATCTTGACACTGCCCCATGCCCCTGAAGGTTATTACCTGGAATGTTTGTGGATTGGGGACTCCAATTAAGCGGTATAAAATATTGCAGGCCTTGGCCAGACAACAGTGTGATGTTGCCCTTCTACAGGAAACACATCAGTCAGAGGAAGAGCATGGAAAACTTTGTAGGGGCTGGGTGGGGCAGGTGTGGGGATCTCCTGCGCGAGGGAAAAAGGGGGGAGTAGTAATTTTGTTCCATAAGCGGGTCCGCTTTGCCATGGAAAAAGTTGTTGCATCAGAGGACGGGCGCTTTCTTCTGCTGGCTGGTAGACTTGAAGGGAAGCCTGTGATTATTGGGAATCTGTATGGTCCTAATGTGATAGATCCTGGCTTTTATAATGGTCTTGCCTCTAAAATCGAACAACTTCCGGAATTCCCGCTGATTCTGGCGGGAGATTTTAACGGGGTTCTAGATATAGACCTTGACACCTCTAGAGGGGGAGAGGCGAGAGATAGGATTCCGATGACACGGAGGGAGGAGTGGTCTAGTGGTTAGGACAAGGTACTTCAGGCCGGAGGGCCGGGGGTTCAAGTCCCACCTGGGACAGCAATCTCAGGTCGGAGGGACTGGGATTTCTAGTCCTATAGGCACTCCTTGTGGTCTTGGGCAAGCCACTTAACCCTCCATTGCCCATGTTCCCTGTAAGTATTAGCATATGTGTCTCATATCTCTTCATGTTAAATGTATCCCCCAATTGACCGCTTTGACCCGGTGAAAAGCGGGATATAAATACAGCTAAATAAATAAATAAATAAATAAAATGTTACAGCGCTTTTGCGGTAGACTCGGCCTGGTCGATCCTTGGCGTTTATTACACCCCCTGGAAAGGGACTTTACTCATCAGTCACGGGCACACGGGTCCAGTGCTCGAATTGACTATTTCCTAGTGTCAGTGGCCTTGTTTACTAATATGGGGGAGGTGCAGATAGGCCCCTTGGAAATCTCAGATCATGCGATGGTCGGGATGGAGCTGCAATGGGGGGTGGCTCATACCCGGATGCGACTGTGGAGGCTTCCCCTGGGGCTGTGTCAGGATGTTCGCTTTCAACAATTTTTGAAGCAGTGTTGGCGGGAGTTTGTGAGTGACCACCAGTGCCACAGTGGGGACCCTGAATTGGTGTGGGAAATGGCAAAAGTGGTGTTACGGGGTGACATTATTGGGTTTGCAGCTCGGAAACGTCGGCTGATAGAGGAACGAATAATTGGCTTAGAACGTCTGGTTACTAATTTGAGAAGGCTGTGTGCTCGTAACCCGACGTCTGTGAATAAGAAAAAGCTTTGGTAAGCTCAGGTGGATCTTAATGAGTTATTGCATCAGAGAGCCAAGAAGTCCGTCCTTTATTATAAATATCGGCTATATTGCTATGGGAACAAGCCGGGGAAGCTACTGGCGCGATGTTTGAAGAGTCAGCGGGGTTCCTCATTAGTGACGGCCATCAGGGATGTACAGGGACGGCTGAAAAAAGAGTCCGTTGAAATTGCCCGGGCCTTCCGGAACTTTTTTCAGGACTTATATAAGGCACAACCCGCATCCACAGTGCAGCTCGATGAGTATTTGAAACCGTTAAATCTGCCGCAGCTTACTGATGAACAGAGAGAGCTCTTAGAGCAACCTATAACCGCTCAGGAGATATCCTCCGCGATTTCCGTAGCTAGTTGTAATAAATCACCTGGACCAGATGGCTTGGGTGCCGAGTTCTATAAACTTCTCGATGAGCCTATGAGCCCCATACTGGCGGAAGTCTTTAATGGGAGGGCGGAAAGAGGGGCCTTCCGCTGGGGAAGTAATCATGCCCATCTCACGCTGATCCCTAAGCCGGGTAAAGACCCCTTGCTGGTAGGGTCGTATTGTCCTATTTCCCTGCTTAACTTTGATATCAAATTAAATGCGAAAGTTTTGGCAACAAGGCTGGCAACAGTTATAGGACACTTAGTACATGACTCCCAGGTGGGGTTTGTTAAGGGGAGACATGCGGTTCGTAACTTGCGTAAGATCCTAGCGTCTCTGGAATGGGTCCATGCTCATCGGTTGCCTTCACTGCTTATAAGTTTTGACGCGGAAAAAGCCTTCGATAGGGTAGACTGGCAATATCTTCGAAATCTTCTCCCGCGCTATGGGTTGGGAGTTAATTTTTGTAGGATGGTAGAGAGTCTATACGCTCGGCCGACGGCGGGGGTGCTGTGCAATGGTATACTATCTGAGGACTTTCCTTTGGAACGGGGCACAAGACAGGGGTGCCCCCTTTCTCCCCTATTGTTTGTTTTGTCGCTGGATCCCTTGATTCGGACTGTCGAGGCCTCCCGTGTGGGCTCACAGGAGTTTAAACTTTCAGCCTTTGCGGATGATCTTTTGGTACACCTGCTCTCCCCAGATCAGTCGCTGCCACAGTTGTTAGAGGAGTGTGTGAGATTTGGTAGCCTTGCTGGGCTGCGTATCAATAGAGACAAATCAGAAGCATTGGATGTATCAACGCAGCTGCGTGGGAGTTGGGTGGGGGTTTTGCCTCTCAAGTGGGCGGTGGATGAATTTATTTATCTGGGCATAGTGCTAACTCGCAACCCCCGAGTGATGTATACGCGTAACTTGGAGAGGTCGCTGAGGCGGCTACAGCAACAGTTGAAAGCATGGGAGCTACTCCCGCTATCCCTGTCAGGGAGGGTGGCAGCGGTTCAAATGGTGATCTTACCACGGTTGTTGTACTGGTTTCAAACACTGCCGGTTTGGCTGTTGAGCCGAGACGTGTGCCGTTTTGAGGTCGTTATTCGACGGTTCTTGTGGAAAGGAGGGAAGGCGCGTATTTCGTGGTCACGAATGGTGGGGTCCTGGCGTGAAGGGGGGATGGGTCTCCCAGACCTTACGGGGTATGCTCTGGCATGCCAGGCTCGCCACCTTGGAGACTGGTTGGGAGGGACAGATGTGTATACACCCCGAGCTATGGAGGAGTGTTTTGTGGCACCATTGACATTATTGGGGGTCCTGCATGGGACACACCATGCTCTCCCTCGCCATGTTGTGCGTAGTGAGCTGATTGGATCGGCCCAGTGAACCTGGAAACAACTTAATCTTCGTTGGAATACATCATGGAGGATCTCTAGTTGGCTTCCATTACAGGGCAATGTTAACTTTCTACCGGGCTCGGAGACGGTGATTTTACGGGAGTGGGGTGGTCGAGGAATCCGGAATGTCAGACATGTGGTAGAGCCCTCAGGGCAGTGCAAATCCTTTTTGACTTTAAGTAGGGAGTATGATTTATCTACTAGGCATTGCTTTGGTTATATACAACATGCGCACTATGTGTCTTCCCTGCCCCGCAAAGCGTTACATGTGGACCGCTCAGCGCAAATTTTGGAGATTTTTGGGCTGGGAGAGGAAAACCCCCCATCGATCTCGAATTTCAAGAAACGCTTAGCTGGGCTTCGTACCGCCCCTGACTATCGAGGGGACGAGGCAGCTTGGGAAATGGAATTGGGAAAAGCAGTACCCCCTGGGGCGGTCATTCAGGCCTTAAAAGGGATAGTGAAACTGACGCAGGAGACACGCTGGCGGGAGACACAATTTAAATGTGTAACTAGGGTGTATTTTTCCCCACGAAGGGCGCTGCGCAGCCGACTAGCCACTGATGGGTCTTGCCCGAAATGCTTGGAGCCTATGGCGACTTTATTACATATGTGGTGGGGTTATAGATTATTGCGCTCCTATTGGGCTACGATATGTACTTTTCTCAATCGATTTCCTACTGCGGCGTGTGAGATGGACCGGGACCCTTGTGGTGCTGGACTGGCTTGGTCCCCCTTGCCCTGTGGTGGAGGGAGAACGGTTGTTGGTGCACAAAGCCTGCTTAGTGGGGAAGGGGCAAATTCTGCGTCTTTGGAGGGAAAGTAGTCCACCTTCCTTTGGTGAGTGGCATAATTGCTTCCATCAAATGATGCTGACAGAGAGATGGAGGGCGCGGGGCAGTGTCAAACACTGGACAGCCTTTATGCATGTCTGGGAGCCTTATATACAACAACTGAGTGCTAGATGTCGCAATGAGATTTTGCATGTTGGTAGTTGACAGGGTGAGCTGCTGGTGGGAGATGGGGAGTGTATGTAGATATTGCTGGAGGCTTACAGAGTTTATAGGGTAGTGTGCTATGGGTGAAGGGAGGGATGGGGGAGGGAGGTGGGCAGTGGGGAATGGTGGATTACTTTTGGGAGAAAACACTTTTCTACCTGTTATCTCTGTTTTGTTTATCCTCTGAGAGGGGATCAGAGTACACCCCTCTGGGGATATTTGTATATTGTGTATTGTATTTGTTGGTGGTTATAAAATAAAGTATTTAAAAAAGGATGCTAAAGGAAAACAAGGCCATAACAGAGAGACTGAATGGATTCTTTGCTTTGATCTTTAATGAAGAAGATCTGAGGAAGTTACCCATGCTTGAAATAGTATTTTTAGGTGACGTATTAGAAGAACTGAAAGAAATTTCGATAAACGGGAAGCTTTATTACAAATATTTGATAAACTGAAGAGTAGCAAATCACCTGGACCAGATGGTATACATCCAAGGGTGTTGAAAGAACTGAAATATGAGATTGCAAACCTACTATTAGTAATCTGTGAACTAGGGGCATGACCAAGATGGTGGCGTGCAGCTGAATTGGTGCAGTGTCATTTTTTGTTTCTTTTACTTTTCCTTTGGTTATTGAATGCACTATTGCACCAAAAAAGAAGGAGAAGGGGTTAGCTAAGAATGGGAAGGCTACCCTGGAGATCTCCAAGCAGTTGTCAGTCATCAACCATCTGAACAAAATCCCCACTGACTCGCTGACTTGAAATCCACATTTAAAGCTTCTGCTGTGGGTCTGTATGATTGTGCTCAGTCCCCACCTTGAGGAGTAGTCAACCTGAGCCCACAGGAACACTTGACTCTGCTAGAATAGTGCTCATTATTAGCTGTGGTCTCCGAAGCATCTGAGTCCTTGGTCCCCTATATTGGCAGTCTGAAGGGAGCAGTGACTCTAGCTTTACACTCCTCTAGCCGGGAGGAGTTGACTGATGGAAGTGAGAGGTGAGGAATCCTCAATTTCTTCTCCATCGCAGTCGGTGGCTGTGAGTCCAGTGATTTCTGAGATTCCATTTTCTCCTACTCAGGTTCCTGTTTCTGTTTCTTCATTGGATGCTTCTTTGGCATTGATATGAAACTTGTTACTTAAACTCCAGGAGAGTGTCTCAAAAAGTATGGCTCAACTAAATACTTTGGTTCAAACAGTGAGACTTTCCATCAAGAAATGAATGTTAAAGTGCCTGTGCTGGATGAAAGGGTAACTGCACAGATAGAGTGGTTAAGACTTTGGTGAAGGATAGCGTGATCATTCATAGAAAATTGGAAGTCTATGAGAATTGGATGAGACATTAAAATTTAAGAATTTTGAATTTCCCTCGAGTTAATCATACTTTGCCATTAAGGACCTGAGATTAAAGTACATTAAACATATTAGATATAGTTTTATTAGTATAAGTATTTATTTATTTATATTCTCTTATATACCGTGCTATTCTGCATCAGTGCGGTTTACATTGAACAAACTTAAATTACATTGAACAGGGCATTATTACTTGGAGATAACTATGTTACAGGGAACATGGGCTATGGAGGGTTAAGTGGCTTGCCCAAGACCACAAGGAGCACCTGTGGGATTAGAAACCCCAGCCCTTCCGGCCCAAGGTTGCTGTCCTCTAGTGGGATTTGAACCCCCGACCTTCCAGCCTGAAGTACCTTGCCACAACCACTAGGCCACTCCTCCACTCCACAGCAACCCTTAGTAAGCAAAGAACTTAAATATCTAAACACATCCTTAAAACTAAAATGCAGACAGCAGTCCAGCAATGAGGTGGGGGTTTTCCAGTTTTTTGCATTGAGTGTCAAATCTATGATTTTCTCCCAGTTGGTGAGGGGTCTTACGTGTGAACTAGGTGCAAGGAGCTCTTTGCTCTCAAGGAATGAGTCCGATCTCTGGAGGCTAGAGTAGCAGACTTGGAGGACATAAGGAAGACAGAGAGGTACATAGACGAGACCTACAGGGATATAGTCCTGAAGTCCCACCTCCAGTCTGGCAGCATACCTGTTGCCATGGAGGAGAGAGGTCACATGACAGGAGAGCATCACTCTGGTGTGACAGGAAGTGATCCTGTAGCTAGGACCTGTCCTCCAGGTGATGTAAAACCCTCTCGCACTGAGGAAGTTTCTCCAGGACCATGTGTCCATGAGGGAAGGGTTAGGACAGCCGTTATAGTTGGTGATTCGATTAGGCATGTAGATAGCTGGGTGGCTGGTGGATGTGAGGATCGCCTGGTAACATGCCTGCCTGGTGCGAAGGTAGCGAACCTCACGTGCCACCTAGACAAGGTCTTAGATAGTGCTGGGGAGAAGTCTGCTGTCTTGGCACATGTAGGTACCACTGACATACGAAAATGTGGTAAAGAGGTTCTGGAGGCTAAATTTAGGCTTTTAGGTAGGAAGTTGAAATCCAGAACTTCCAGGGTAGCATTCTCCGGAGTCTCAATGCGTGGATGAGACGATGGTGCAAGGATGAGGGTTTTAGATTTGTTAGGAACTGGGGAACATCCTGGGGAAAGGAGGGACTCTTCCAAAAGGATGGGCTTCACCTTAAACTGGATGGAACCAGGCTGCTGGCATTAACCTTTAAAAAGGAGATAGAGCAGCTTTTACACTGGATAATAGGGGAGAGCCGACAGTCGCCCAAGAGCACATGGTTCAGTACAATGTATCCTTGAAGGATACTATGAAAAGAATGAAGTTAGGGGATATCAGCAGAGAGATTCCAATAAAGACAAAAGTAGCCCAAATGCCCTTGAGTACGGAGCAGATAGAGCTTAAAGGTTCCAAATTACCCCTGCTTACTGATAGCCAGATTAATATGAATAAAATACAGTCTCTAAAATGCTTGTATGCAAATGCTAGAAGTCTAAAAAATAATATGAGAGATTTAGAATGTATAGCACTAAATGAGAGGTTAGATATGACTGGTATCTCAGAGACATGGTGGAAGGAAGACAACCAGTGGGACACTGATACCTGGGTACAAACTATATTGTAATGACAGAGTTGATTAAATTGGTGAAGAGGTTGTGCTCCTTGTTAGAGAGGGCATTGAGTCACAAAGGATTAAAGTTTTGCAGTAAACAAAATTTGCTGTAGAATCTCTATGGATGGAAATTCCATGTAAAAAGGGGAAGACAATGGCAGTGGGGGTATACTATTGACCACCTGGCCAGAATGAACAAATGGATGATGAAATGCTCAAAGAAATCATGAAAGCTAAAAAAAACGTTACAGCACAGTAATAATAATGGGTGATTTCAATTACCCTGGTATTGACTAGGTCACTGTCATGGCAGGACATGCTAGGGAGATAAAGTTTCTAGACGAAATAAATTACTGCTTCTTGGAGCAGCTGGTTCATGAACCAACCAGAGGGGAAGCCATTTTGGACCTAGTCCTTAGTGGAACACCAGATCTGGTGCAAGAGATAAGGGTGTTGGGGCTACTTGGCAATAGTGAACATAGCATGATCGCCTGGCCAGAATGAACAAATGGATGATGAAATGCTCAAAGAAATCAGGGAAGCTAACAAAAGTTACAGCACAGTAATAATAATTTCAATTACCCCAGTTTTGACTGGGTCATTGTCACGGCAGGATATGCTAGGGAGATAAAGTTCCTAGATAAAATAAATGGCGGCTTCTTGGAGCAGCTGGTTCGCAAACCGACCAGAGGGGAAGCTATTTTGGACCTAGTCCTTAGTGGAACACTAGATCTGGTGCAAGTGATAAGGATGTTGGGGCTACTTGGCAATAGTGATCATAGCATGATCGCGTTTGATTTAATTAATGGAGGAGGAATGGTAAGGAAATCCACAGTACTGCCTTTTAACTTTCGAAAGGGAGACTATGATAAAATGAGGAAAATAGTTAAGAAAAAACTAAAACGAGCTGTTGCAAAGGACAGACTTAGATCAAGCTTGGGTGTTGTTGAAAAATACTATCTTGGAAGTCCAGACCAGCAGTATTCCACGCTTTAAGAAAAGTGGAAGGAAGTCCAAAAAACTGCCAGCATGGTTTAAAGGTGAGGTCAGAGAGGCTGTTATTGCCAAAAAAGCATCTTTCAGGAAATGGGAAAACTGGAAACAGCACAAGCAGTGGCAAGTTAGATGCAAGGCATTGATAAAGCAGGCAAAGAGAGAATTTGACAAGAAGCTTGCTGTGGAAGCCAAAACGCGTAATAAAGACTTTTTCAAGTACATTCGTATCAAAAAACCTTTGAGAGAGTCAGTTGGACCATTAGATGATAGAGGAGTAAAATGGGCACTAAGAGGGAATGAGGCCATAGCAGAAAGACTGAATGAATTCTTTGCTTCGGTCTTTACTGAGGAAGATGTAGGGATGTTACCCATGACTGAAGTGGTATTTAAAGGTGATACTGCAGAAGAAGTGAAAGAAATATCATTTTCTCAATGGAGAAAGATGAACAGTGAAGTACCCCAGGGATCTGTGCTGGGCCAGCTGCTTTTTAATATATTTATAAATGACCTGGAAATGGGAATAACGAATAAAGTAATCAAATTTGCAGATGACGCAAAATTATTCAAAGTTGTTAAAATGCAAGAGGATTGTGAAAAATTTGAAGAGGACCTTGATAAACTGGAAGAGTGGACGTCCAAATGGCATATGAAATTTAATGTCGACACGTGCAAAGTTATGAACCTAGGAAAGTACAACCCAAACGATGCAAGTTCCACATTAGGAACCACCACGAAGGAAAAAGATTTAGGCGTCATCGTGGATAATACATTGAAACTCCCTGCCCAGTGTGCAGCGGTGGCCAAGAATGCACATAGAATGCTAGGAATCATAAGGGAAGGAATTGAGAATAAAACCAAGAATATTATATTGTCTCTGTATTGTTCCATGGTGCGACCATATCTTGAATATTATGTGCAATTCTAGTCACCATATCTTAAAAAGGATATAACAGAATTAGAAAAGGTACAGAGAAGAGTCACCAAAATAGTAAAGGGTATGGAAGGATACCCCTATGAGGAAAGGCCTAAAAGGAAAAGAGATGGCTGAGGGGAGATATGATAGAAGTCTATAAATTAATGAATGAAGTATAAATGGCAAACGTAGATCAATTGTTTACACCATCAAAAAGTAGAAAGACAAGGTGAAATGCAGTGAAGCTACAATGTAACCCATTTAAGACTAATGAGAGAAAATATTTTTTTAATCAACGTGTAATCAAACTTTGGAATTTGTTACTGGAAGATATAGTAAAAGCTGTTAGTGTATGTAGGTTTAAAACATGTTTGGACAAGTTCCTGGAGGAAAGATCCATAAACCTTTATTAAAGAGGACCCGGGAAATCCACTGCTTACCCCAGGACGAGCATTGTGGAACCTGTGTACCTTTTCAGGAACCTGCCAGGTACTTGTGATCTGGATTGGCCACTGTTGGAAACAGGATACTGGATTTTGATGAACCTTGGTCTGAGCCAGTATGGCATTTCTTATGGTCTTATGCAGAAGCTTTACTGGAAGATATGTGGCTGGGGGACTGGTCCTGTAACACTAGCAGCAGCTGCAATGGGTGATGGGGTTCTCAGCCCCTCCACCTCTCTGCCTGTCCATTGGGGGGGGGGGGAGAGAAGGCTTGTGCTGACAAGCAGCAGTGAGTGGGCAGGTAGCACATAACCAGGGTTGTAGACCTCAAGTGACCCTAAGGTTGCAGGACATTCATATGAGGAGGTACACACACTGGGAAATGGAAGGGCTGGAACATCATTGCACTGTTGAACCATTTATTTATTATTTATTTATTACAATTTCTTATATACCGCACTATTCGGCATCAGCGCGGTTTACATTATAACATAACGACCATAACAACATGCTGTTTGGTTTTACATCGAACAGGAGTACAAACTTGGATAACAGGGGTGAACTATATACATGAGATATTTACACTGAGCAGAATTAGGTATCAATCAGATAATGAACGAAAGGGTAATTTCTTAAGTGGGTCATTTCTTCAGCGGGATACCGAGGTTCAATTGCTGGTTGGGTAGTATTGGAGGAAAAGGTGGTATTTAAGTGCCTTCCTGAATTGAGATAGGTCAGTAATGGCTCTAATGTCTGAGGGTAAAGCATTCCAGCATTTGGGGGTATTGAAGCTGAATGCTCTGTTTGTGGTTGTCATGTTGAATCAGTTCTGTGAGTGAGGCGGATGAGATACCCTTGATTGCCTTGAAAGATAGGATTAGGGTTTTAAAGATGATCCTCCCATGGATGGGAAGCCATTGAAGCTGCTTAAGAATGGGCGTCACATGGTCGCTTCTGGCGGCTCCGTAGAGGACCCTTGCTGCGGTATTCATGGCCAGCTGTAATGGGCTCAGTGTGGATTGAGGGAGACCTTGTAAGATGGCATTTGCAAAGTCAAAGTGTGGCAGGATTAGCGCTTGGTATATGGTCTGGAAATCGTCTGGGTCCAACAGGGGGCGCATATGCCTAAGCGTTCGGATTTTGAAGTATACAGCTTTGACTATGTTACTTATGTGTTTTTTCATATCCAGATGTTGGTCCAGTGTAACTCCAAGGTATCTTATTGTTTCTTTAGTTTGTAGGTCAGCTTCCTTGACACTGACATGGGATGGAGGAGTAAAGTTGGGGTCTCTGGCGATGAAAAGCACCTCCGTTTTTTTATGTTGCATACGTAGGTTTTGTGATTGGAGCCAATCAGAGACTGCATTGAAACAGTCTATCAATGGTGCCAGGTCTACTTGAGCTGTGGAGAATGGCGTGTATAAGAGAATGTCATCTGCATATATCAAACACTTCACGTTGAATGATCTTATGATGTTGCAGATGGGCTGCATGTATATATTAAATAGTAGGGAAGATAATGAGGAACCTTGAGGCACACCTTGCTTTTGATGGAAGCGTTTTGACTCTTCTGCTCCGCACTTGACATATTGCCATCTTCCATCCAGATAAGATTTACACCATCCTAGTGCAATGTTGCAGACGCCCTTCTCTTTCAGTCTTCCGAGGAGGATTTCGTGACTCACCGAGTCGAACGCCGCAGCAATGTCTAAGAAGATGAGCACGAAACCTTGTCGGATATTGTCAATGCCTGTGATGATATCGTTGAATAGGCTAGTGAGTAGGGTCTCGACCCCGTGATATTCTCTGAACCCATGTTGGCAGTGGTCTAGGGGAGCTGCAGAATCAATATGATCTTGAATTTGCCGTTGTACCTCTTTCTCAATTATCTTAGCTAGGAGGGGAATACTAGCTATTGGCCTATAAGACTCGACCCTTTGAGGGTCTAGCTTGGGGTTTTTCAGTAGTGGCCTAATGGAAGTCTGCTTGAGTGCTGTGGGAAAGTATCCTGTTGTGAAGGAGAGGTCCATTAGGTTTGCGATGAAGGGGCTCAACACACTACGTAGCTCCTTAATCCAAAAAGCTGGGCATGGGTCAGTCTGCACAGTGGAGGTGTTTAGAGATGCTATGGTATCTTCGATGCATTTAGTGGATGGTGTGGAAAATTTGTTTAGTTGGATTAGGTCCATTGGTTCTTGATACGGGACTGCTGAAACCTTGTTAGTTTGCACGATCTTGGATTGCAAGAAGTCAGCGAATTTCTGTGGGTGAATCTCGCTGTGTTGTTCGGGAGATGGTTCCTTCGAGAGGGATTTGACTAAGTTGAAGAGGTCACGTGGTTTATTCAGTGATCTCTTTAGGGTGTCAGTGTGATATTGTTTCATTTTGGCTGTGATTGCTTCGCGGTGTATTGAGAGGTGGGTTCGGTAGGCGATCTGATCATCAGTGGAACGCGAACGGCGCCATCGGCGCTCCAGTCTGCGCAGTTGAGTAAGAGAAGATCGCAACTCAGGAGAGAACCATGGGGCGGAGCTTCTTATTCTCCTTGCTGTGTTATTGGAGTTCGGGCGTTGTGCGATGGCATGCAGGTTGGAGTTCCAGGAGGAGATCAGTTCTTCAAGGTCAGGCGTGGTTTTGTTGAGGAGTGCTTGGGTCTCAGACAGGATGTGTTCTCTGTTGAATGGGCGAAAGCTTCTTGTGGGCGTTCGTGATGTGCTATTCGTATTTCGGCTTCTGTGCTCATAGAAGATGGGTATCTGGATAATAATCAATTTGTGGTCCGACCAAGGTACATCAACGACTGACATTGGTAGGTCGTGGTTTTGTTCAATCACTGACTGGGGAGCAAATACCATATCAAGAATATTCCCCTTTATATGTGTGGGTTCATTGATGATTTGCATGAGTCCCAGGTCTTCCATGGCACCAAGGAAGGCAGTTGCGTGGTTTTGGGGTAAGGATGGGAGGTTGAAGTCCCCCATTATCCAGTTTGGTTTGTTGGGATTGAGGGTGTTGGCCGCAAGGTCAATAATGGTTGGGAGGTCATCTGGAGAGGCAGACGGAGTTCTATATAACAGGTTGAGGGAGTATTGCTGGTTTGCAATGGAGAGAATGTCTAGCCTGTTTGTGCTAGAGGAATCTGTTATGTGGAAGTTGAGGTCTGATTTGGTGATTATGAGCACCCCTCTTCCTTTTTTGTTTTCTCTATGTCTTGTGTGTATGGAGAAATTGGGGGATAGGAGTTGGTTGATGAGGACGTTGTCCTCCAATGATAGCCAGGTTTCCGTGATCATAAGTATCTCTAGGTCATAAAGGGAGATTGCGTCTAGAGCAACAGGCCATTTTTTGCGAATCGATCGCGCATTTATGATGGCACATTGCTTGTCCTACATGAGGTACCATGTAGCAGTGCATCTCTGCTCCAGCAGAGCAATGCTGCTGTGATGGCTTCTGTTTCTGGGCCTATTTCCTTTCACTTTAATCATAGGAGGATGTCTCTGAGGCCTACTAAGCTGATAAGCAGGTGTCTACCATTCTAGCACTAAACATGTGTTACTTCGTTCCTGTTCTGTTCTCAGTTCTCCTTTCCCCTTGCCCCTTATCTACAAGATGAGGCATTGCACAGATCTACAGAGCTCATGTGTTCTTATTTATTTATTTAGCCATATTTATATACCGCCTTTCTCTGGGTCAAAGTGGTTACAACCAACACGTGGAGAGTACATTGAACAGATAGGAGTGATGGGGGGGGGGGGGAATACCATTAACCGAGGTGGGAGGGGATAGCATATTTACAATGATATTATGTTATTTACATTCTTTTACATTACTGTCCTTCTCTTCAATGATATAATTTTATTTACATTCTTTTACATTATTGTCCTTCTCTTCAGTCATATTTGAATTTCAGTACTATTTACAAAGCAGGTTCTCTCTGTTAACTCGGCCTGTTTTGTTTAGCTTTGTTCCGTGTTGTCCCAAGATGCTCCCTGAAGAGGAGAGTTTTTATCTGCTTTCTGAATGCAGGGAGATCCTTGTTGTTGTGGATTAGGTTTGGAAGGGCGTTTCATAGTGAGGGTGCATAAAGGTCGAATGCACGGTTACAGGTGTGAGTATTAAATTTTGTTCTGTCATGAGAAACAACGAGAGTATTGTTTGAGGTCTGCCTAGTAGGCCTTCCAGAGTTCATCTGGGATAGAAGGGTTTGCAGGTGAGATGATGGCTGTTGGTGGATTGCTTTATGTATGAGGGTCAGTGCTTTATATTTTATGCGTGCTTCTAGTGGAAGGATGTGCAGATCTCTTAGGACAGGGGTTATGTGCTCGTGTTTCTTTGTCCTTTGTGTGATCCGTGCTGTGGTGTTAAGGGCAGTCCGTATTGGATTAATGGTGGCGGTGGTGAGTCCTTGGTATATTGTATTTATTTATTTATTTTATTTATTTATTTGAACAGTTTTTATATACCGCCATTTCCAAGGATCAACAGCGGTTTACATTACAACAACATAGTTATACAGTTAAACAGTTTAACGGTTAAACGGTTACATAGAACATTATGAACAATTTGAACATTATGAACAATTTGAACAATATTACATTATAACATGAGTTGAATAGAACAATATTGATTAATGTGATTAGGGTATTACAAAGATCAAACAAGAACAATATTTGATTAAGTTACAGTAAAACTGTACATCAATAATATGTTACAATATAACAGGAACAACAACAATATCAATCAAATATTTGAACTATAATACATTTAAACTATATTACAGGTATTAAATATTACTTTGATTATATATATATGTGTAAGAAATCATTTTATGATAATTATCGTTTGCAGTTGTGGATGTCTAATTATAGATATGCATTAGGGTAATGTGAAAGATTCAGTTATGGAGGTTGGGAAACTATAATTGTTTCTCCATTGTTGTAGTGTTGACAAAATAGATATGTTTTTAAGTCTTTTCTAAATGTTTGAAGGTTTAAGTTTGCAGTAGTTTAAGTGAGGTAGTGTCATTGCCTGCATAACTGTACAGAAATCATGTGGTTCGATGAGCGTTCTGAGTCTCTGTACCATTTTTGCTTTGAAGTAGACAGCTTTTGTGGTTTTTGCAACCTGCTGTTTAAATGATAGTGTCTTGTCAAGGATGATTCCTAGATATTTTACTTGTTGTTGTACTGCTATTTTAGCTGTGTCTAGGTTGAGGGAAGGGGGAGAGAATGATTGGTCCTTTGTCACAAACAATGCTTCTGTCTTTTTAAAGTTTATGGTAAGATTGTTTTCTTTTAGCCATCTTGAGACATCATTAAAGCATTCAATTAGTTTTGGGTTGTTTGGATCAGCTGTTGTAATTGGTCCATACAGCATGATGTCATCTGCATATAGGTGGTAGTGATATTGTGGGATCATATTATTTCACAGAGGGGTTGGAGATAAATGTTGAATAGAGTTGCTGAGAGAGATGAACCTTGGTGTAGTCCTTGAGTTTGTTTAAAGGGGGAAGAGGTAGCGGAGCTGGTTCGGATGAGTTGAAATCTGTTGTCTAGGTATGAATGAAACACTGTAGTACTTTGCCTTGTATTCCAATGTCTTGTAGTGTGGATAGTAGTATGTTGTGCGCAACTGTGTCAAATGCTGCGGAGATATCCAGAAAGATGAGCGCATAGCCCGATTGTTTGTTCTGCATCCCTTTGGTGATGGTGTTTAGGAGAGTGATCATGAGGGTTTTGACACCATGTGAGGGGCGGAATCCATGTTGCTGCGGGTCCAGAGTGTTGTTGTTTTCTAGGTGTTCTTGTAGTTGCTGTTGGACTATTTTCTCAATTATCTTTGTGGTGAATGGTAGGCTTGCTATTGGTCTGAATGATGCAGGATCCAGTGGGTCAAGCTCTGGTTTCTTAAGGGATGGGCATATGATGGAAGTTTTTAGTTTGGTAGGCATTCTTCCTTGTTCTAATGATGCATTTACCATGTTTGCTAGTGCTGTACTCAGCTCTTCTTTTGACATTTTTATCCACTCTTCCGTGCAAGGGTCAAGTAGTGAGGTTGTGGTATTTAGCACTGATATTGTGGTTTCAATTCTTTCTTTCGAGGTCTTCTCGAATGTTCCCCAGGCAATGATTGAGGTATTAGTGGGGGTAGTTTGTATTTTTTTGGTACGTGAGGTGGGTTGCTGTTGGAGTTGTTTATACTGCGCTGCCAATTGCTGTGGTGGAAGGTTTGGGAGTTGGCTTTCCGAGTTGGGTGTTTTTGTTAGTCTTTTGACAATATCAAACAGCTCACGTGGTCTGTTAATTGATGACATTATAATCTTCTGGTGGTATGCTCTCCTGACAGTATCTGTTTTAATGCGGTATTTATCAAGCTCATTCATGTATGTCGCTCTATCCATTTCATTTTTTGATTTCCTCCATCTTCTCTCTGTTCGCCTCAATTGTGTCTTCAGTTTCCGTAGGTCGGGTGTATACCATCGTGCCATCGTTGGTCTTGTTTTGTTTCCATTGTGGGTTGTTGTTTCTTGAGCTGCTGCTGATATTACCGTATTCCAGTTGTTAGTTAGGTCTTCTATGTCTGTCAGGTTCGGTTGTAAGTTTGGAAGTGTTTGTTGTAGGAATTCGTCTTTGTTGTAAGGTTTGAATCTCCATGTCCACTGGCCTTTTTCCTTATTGGGTGTATTTTGGTGTGAGGTAGTAAAGGTGATAAAATGGTGGTCAGACCAAGGGACCGGTGTGATCTTTACATTGCTGTTCCCCATGGCTTTTGGCTCGCTACAGAAGGCGAGGTCGAGGGTGTTACCTTTTTGATGCGTCGGTTTGTGGATAATTTGTTGTACTTCCTTTGCCTTCATAGCTTCATGGAATGCATTTGCTTGAGATTCCTGTGGGATGGGAGATTGATGTCGCAAAGGATTATTTGTTCCTTTGAGTTGTTGGTGATATCTGTTATTTGTTTGAGAATGTCAGACATGTCTGAGTTTACTGATGGGATCCTGTATACCAGACATATTGTGAGGTGCCTGTTGGTGATTGCGATTATGTCTGATTCCACTGTGGTTTCTGTTGCACAGCTCCGGAAGTGTAGTTTGGATTTGGATAGTATGGCTACTCCCCCTCCTCTGGCATGGGTCCTTGAGCAGTTATAGAGGTTGTATCCTTGTGGTGTTAGCAGGTTCATGATCACTGTGTCAGCTTCTGTCAGCCAAGTTTCATTTATGCATTATATGTCTATGTTGGAAGACATGATGAGCTCTTGGAGCATGGGGAGTTTGTTTCTTACTGAGCATGCATTTATTAGGGAGATTAGGAGTGTTTGCGTGGTAGTAGGTGATGTGGCATGGTCTGGTGATCTGGATTTAGGTCTTCCTTTTGGGTAGGGTTTAGTGTTGTCTGTTGTTACTACTTGCTTTTGGGGTGCTATATATGTGTGGCAATTCAGATTGAATATAGGGTTTGCATGGAAGTTTTAGTATTGTGTGTAAGGGGATACGGATATCAAATATGGTGGCATAGCTGCCTCTGTACCTTAGCTTCAGTGGTCTTCTCTTGTTTTGTGTTCCTTTTGCTAGTTCTTTGGATCATCAGGGTGGTGTCTGGATTCTCCTGATGGTCTTTGTGTTCTCGCTTTTGTGCTCCGGGTGTGCCTGATGATCGGTTGTTTTTATATGGACCGCCCACTGCCCCGATTTGGCAGGAGCTTCTTTGCAGGAGACTGTCCTGCTCAGGCGCTCTACCCCGATTGGGGGAGCTTTTTCTTTGTTCTGGAGTGTGTGGCTGCTGTCCGGGATGGTGCGTGATGCTTCCTTTATTCCGTTACTTCTGAGGCGCCTACTTGCCACGCCTAAGGGCCATGCCAAAAGGCCCTCTGGTGAGGACCTCAGGCACGGGCCTGCCAGGCGTGGGCACGCCTGCTGTTTGCCGGCTTTTAAGTTGTGCAGCTGAGCCCTGATTGGGCCTTGGTGGGGGGAGCAGGAGAGGCACGTAGCTCCTGCTTCCTCCCCTGATGTCCGATCAGCGTGCTCGCTGGATGGAAAGGCTGGATGCCTGCTGCTTGGCGGCTTTTAAGTTGTGCGGCTGAGCCCCGATTGGGCCTTTGTGGGGGGAGCAGGAGAGGCACACGCTCCTGTTTCCTCCTCCAATGTCCGATCGGCATGCTAGCTAGTTGGAAAGGCTGGATGCCTGCTGCTTGCCGGCTTTTAAGTTGTGCAGCTGAGCCCCGATTGGGCCTTGGTGGGGGGAGGAGAGGCACGCGGCTCCTGCTTCCTTCCCCGATGTCCGATCGGTGTGCTCGCTGGATGGAAAAAAACAAGAACAGGATCACTTGGGTCTTCATTTCCTGAAGAGCTTGCATTGTCCAGTTGTGGATGTCTGTCTTCTTGGGGTGGGTAAAGTGGATCCCCTGTGATGGCCCCCCTTCCAAGCAAGGCCAAAGGGTTGGCTAGACAAAGGGTTTTGTATCTAGAACCATGCACCCAATATGCTGGCAGTTAGTTGCAGGGTGGTCCAACCATCCACCCACATTTTTGTGCCCCCTGTTTTATGCCTCTGATATCTGTGGGGTCTCTGTGTTCAGTCTGTTGATCTGCAGGGTCTTGCGCCCACCTCCTCCACCATGGAGCATGTACTACTTACTGGCTAGGATCATATGCTAGCTGCGTAAGGGGAATGTCAGCAAGGGGTCTCCAACCCCTCCCTCACCAGAGGTCTGGTAACCTTCAAGTGCAGTCTAGGTAGTTGGGCACCCTGGCTGCCTCAGGTTGAGAGGGATCCATGCCCCCGTTCCACCTGGAGGGCATTACTGATGCTATTCATGACCCCCTGATTGCTTGGATGCAGCATTTTCCCCCTGTTCCCCACAGAAAGGGCGACATCAGGGTCTCTCTGCATGTATTTACTCTCCTGATTTGCATGGCTCAGCCACTTGTCCTTTGGCCCATGGGCGCACAGCGAGGCCTATTGTACATGCACGCCCTGTGCGTCCAGGGGACATAAATGTCCAAAGCCGCAAAACATCTGTGTGGCCCCATGTCCATTCTGTCTGTAGATCTACGCCCATGCACGTGCAGCCCCGGACACATGTGCACCCGCTTCGTGGTACACATGCCTTACCAGAAAAATTAAGAACCACTAAAGATCTCCAAACATTCTGCAAGAATACTAAAACATTCCTGTTCATTGAACATTACGATAACCCTATTGACTATAAAGAAATATACCCGATATAGCAACTTTATCAACTTAGGACTCTACATTTCCCATTCCCCTACCCTCCCACCATCATAGTTCTCCCACATATTATTGCCTCCAGTGATATCTAAATCACATAACTTTGAATATACTTTAACTTAGCACCCCCTTATTCCTCACTACTACTAGGATAATTGTTCCCAAGAGTCCTATTTGGTAATTCCCATAGTTAGCATGTACATATGTCGAATATAAATATGTTACCTGTAAATAGTTATCAAGCTGTTATTGTGTAACTCACTGTTCAGAGTTATAATGTAACTTCCCTGTTCTATGTTCAATGTAAACCACCCTTGATCTTTGGAAGGGGTGGTATAGAAAAATTGCTAAATAAATAAATATGACAAGAAACAGGATGGAATGTGTCCTCCCCCCCCCCCATGAGTCTGAGAGAAAAAGCGCACAATGGCCACCCAGCAGCCCAAAGTTTCAGAGGCTGACATCTGCCTGCTATGTAGCCTCATGCTGCAGGAGGAGGAGGTGCTTCTCCCTAGGGGCCATCAATGGCCAGCCCATGCTGCTTCACGCAGGGGCTGAGAGAGGATAAGATCCACCCTTGCCCAGTAAGTACATATACCGCATCAGAGCATGGAAACAATTACTGAGTAAGGGAAGTCAGTTATATTCTGGGCCATAAGGATGGCAGAAAAGTGTGTCCCCCACGCTGAGCTGGTTGCATGAATGTGTATGAACCTGGACATAGCTGAGAGTGAGAAGGGAGCCATGACAGCCTCCCCCTCCCCCCTGGGAAAGACAGGAGGAGACAGTCAGTGTATGAGTAGCTCCCTGACCCTAACAGCATACACACAGGGAGATGACGCCACCCAGCAGATGAACACATAACATGTGGAAGAGCATGATGAATCAGAGGTCCTCTGAGCAAATGTAGTGAGGAATACTGAGCAGTGATGGCTGGATGAAGTCCACAGGAGGCCACCGAGAGCCACTAACAACAGCAACAGACAAACCATGCACCCCCCCTCCCCGCAACTGTCTCACGGCCCAACCCCCATGCACCCCATGGCCAGCCTGTGGCCAGATGTCACCCAGATGTCAGAGACAGCAACACACTACCAAAAGGCATACAATGAGACACAGGGAGATTGTCACAGACAACCAGCAGCTGTACAATGTATGCGACTGCAGCCCTGTATAGGGAGGGGTCAATGACATGACCGAGGTCACAGACAGTGTCGCAGGAAAGGGAACCGCAGCCGCATTGCAACCACCACCAAAGGAGCCCAGCACACATGGCAGGCAACTGGCAAACACAGCAAGAACAAATAGACCCCTGAAATGGAGTGAATGAAAAAATGTGTGAGTGTCAAACCCTGATCCTTCTCCCCAGGCAAGCACAGAAACCACTAGGCCACACTGTCACTGCCAGATGGGAAGACAAGGGGTGGTAGAATTTTGATCAGCTGCCCCAATGGAACAGAGTTGGACCTGTACAAAGATGGAAAGGGGCAGTGAAACAGCGTCAACCTGTCAACCGCCTGGCAGAAACAGAAAGGCTCCCATCCTAGGGTGTAACACGTGTCCATACACACAAGCCCTGAAAAATCCTGGATAGTGACTGCAGAAACAGAGTGTGTAGGTCAGGCAGGCCAGCAGGAAGACAGATCACACCTGTCTGATTAGGCCAGATTGTGGAGCATGCAGCATGTTAGGAATATCTGACAGACCTTGGCCAGCTCATAGAGCATCACCCCGCTGGATTGCTCCAGGCAGCAGAAGCTGCTCTTGAGCTGGCCAAATGTGCACTCAATGACACCGAGCGTCCGCCAGTACACACAATTGTACCTTTTCTCTGCAGCTGAATGTCGGTGGATGATGGGTGTCATCAGCCACTCAAAAAGGGGGTATCCATGGTCATCTGTAGGATGGGGAAGAATATCAGGTCAGTTAGAACATCATGTGTCAGGCCACTATGTGCTTGTGCACTACATGGCTCACACTATGATACACCCATGGTGTGGGTGTGCACTACCCTGTACTATGTTGTATCCCATGTTGGTACAGGCGAACACTTGCTGACCAAATACTATTGAAAGGTGTGTCTCTATTCCCATGGCGAGCCCTGGCACAGGCATCTTCTACCAACCTAATTGACAGTGAGCTCCAATGGCACCCTTGCAACACCCCTGATTGTGCCAGGATGGACATGACACAATGCACATGACAGGGGTGGTCCCATGGACATGACACATGGGGCACCAGCTACACATGCTCTACCTGCTCTCCCTGCCTGTGGGTAATATGGGTGCCAGGAACTTCATGGTACACTCACCGAGTAGCCAGTCACCACATATGTCGTCCCACTCAAACACATCATGTATGCCTGACTGCCTAGTGGTGTGCAAGTTTCAGCCTTCTCAGCTGTACTTACCTTGCCTCTCTCAATTAACTGGGCCTTGTGTGGTACCCCCATCCCCCTGCTGAGGGTTCAGGACAGGGTACCTTGTAACTGCCCTCTTTAATAGGACTTATCTCCCCCCCTCCCTCCCCAGCACCCACCCACCCCTGGGGAAATTGTAGTTTTATAGGTACTTGGACATCTTAGAGGAAAGGGGCTGCTCTCAGGTGCAGCTCTTAATCCAAATCAGTCATACACAGAGGACCTGTGATTAATTAGCTTCAGGTACACAGGGTGTATTAGGGGTATTAGATACACTTTTATTAGTATAAGCATCTACACCAATCCTTATTATATACCGATTTAAAAGACCTAAACACAAGCTTTAAACTAAGATGCAGTCAGAGGTCCAGCAACGAGATGGGGGTTCTCCAGTCTTTTGCATCGAGTGTCACATGTATGATTATCTCCCAGTTGGTGAGAGGTCCTACATATGCACTAAGTGCAGGGAGCTCTTTGCTCTCAGGGAACGAGTCCGTTCTCTAGAGGCTAGAGTAGCAGACCTGGAAGACATAAGAAAGACAGAGAAGTACATGGACGAGACCTACAGGGATATAGTCCTGAAGTCCCACCTCCAGTCTGGCAGCATCCCTGTTGCCATGGAGGAGAGAGGTCACGTGACAGGAGAGCATCACCCTGGTGTGGCAGGAAGTGATCCTGTAACTAGGACCTGTCCTCCAGGTGATGTAAAACCCTCTCGCACCGAGGACGTTTCTCCAGGGCCATGTCCCCATGAGGGGAGGGTCAGGACAGCTGTTATAGTTGGTGATTCAATCATTAGGAATGTAGATAGCTGGGTGGCTGGTGGACGTGAGGATCGCCTGGTAACATGCCTGCCTGGTGCGAAGGTAGCAGATCTCACGCACCGCCTAGATAGGATCATAGATAGTGCTGGGGGGGAGTCTGCTGTCTTGGTACATGTTGGTACCAATGACATAGGAAAATGTGGTAGGGAAGTTCTGGAGGCTAAATTTAAGCTTTTAGGTAGGAAGTTGAAATCCAGAACTTCCAGGATAGCGTTCTCCGAAATGCTTCCTGTTCCACGTGCAGGACCCAAAAGACAGGCAGAGCTCCGGAGTCTCAATGCGTGGATGAGACAATGGTGCAAGGATGAGGGTTTTGGATTTGTTAGGAACTGGGGAACATTCTGGGGAAAGGGGGGGCTCTTCCGAAGGGATGGGCTTCACCTTAATCAGGATGGGACCAGACTGCTGGCATTAACCTTTAAAAAAGAGATAGAGAAGCTTTTAAACTAGAAAATAGGGGAAAGCCGACAGTCACCCAGGAGCGCACGGTTCGGACAAAGGTATCCTTGAAGGATACTACCAAAAGCAGTGAGGTTCCAAAAGGGAGTATAGTAGCCCAAATGCCCTTGAGTAAGGAGCAGACAGAGCATAAAGATTCCCAATTACCCATGCCTACCAATAGCCAGATTAATATAAAAAAAATACAGTCTCTAAAATGCTTGTATGCCAATGCTAGAAGTCTAAACAATAAGATGGGAGAATTAGAATATATAGCATTAAATGAGAGGTTAGATATGATTGCACTCTCAGAGACATGGTGGAAGGAGGATAACCAGTGGGACACTGTGATACCTGGATACAAACTATATCGTAATGATAGAGCTGAACAAATTGGTGGAGGGGTTGCGCTCTATGTTAGAGAGGGCATTGAGTCAGAAAGGATTAAAGTTTTGCAGGGAACAAAATATGCTGTAGAATCTCTATGGATTGAAATTCCATTTATGAAGGGGAAGGTGATGGCAGTGGGAGTATACTATCGACCACCTGGCCAGAATGAACAAATGGATGATGAAATGCTCAAAGAAATCAAGGAAGCTAACAAAAGCCACAACAGAGTAGTAATAATGGGTGATTTCAATTACCCCGGTATCGACTGGGACAGTGTCACAGCAGGACAAGCTAAAGAGATAAAGTTTCTAGATGAAATAAATGACTGCTTCTTGGAGCAGCTGGTTCATGAACCGACCAGAGGGGAAGCCATACTGGACCTAGTCCTTAGTGGAACGCCAGATCTGGTGCAAGAAATAAGGGTGTTGGGACCACTTGGCAATAGTGATCATAGTATGATCATGTTTGATTTAATCAGTGGAGGACAGATAGTAAAGGAATCCACAGTACTACCTTTTAACTTTCAAAAGGGTGACTATGATAGAATGAGGAATATAGTTCGGAAAAAACTAAAAGGAGCGGTTCCAAAGGTTAAAGACTTACAGCAAGCTTGGGTGTTATTTAAAAATACTATCCTCGAAGCCCAGACCAGCTGTATTCCACGCATTAAGAAAAGTGGAAGAAAGTCCAAAAAACTGCCAGCATGGTTTAAAGGTGAGGTCAGAGAGGCTGTTGCTGCCAAAAGAGCAACCTTCAGAAAATGGAAAAAAGAGCCAAATGATGAAAACTGGAAACAGCACAAGCACTGGCAAGTTAAATGCAAAGCATTGATAAGGCAGGCAAAGCGGGAATTTGAGAAGAAACTTGCTACGGAAGCAAAAACACGAAATAAAGACTTTTTCAAGTACATTCGTAGCAAAAGGCCTGTGAGAGAGTCAATTGGACCATTAGATGATAGAGGGGTAAAAGGGGCAGTAAGAGGAGACAAGGCTATAGCAGAGAGACTGAATGAATTCTTTGCTTCGGTCTTTACTGAGGAAGATGTAGGGGTGTTACCCAAGACTGAAGTGGTATTTAAAGGTGATACTGCAGAGGAATTGAGAGAAATATCGCTACACCGGGAAGATATATTACAACTATTTGATAAACTGAATAGTAGCAAATCACCTGGACCGGATGGTATACATCCCAGAGTGTTGAAAGAACTGAAATATGAGATTGCAGACCTGTTATTGGTAATCTGTGAACTTTCATTAAAATCATCTGTAATACCTGAAGATTGGAGGGTCGCCAACGTAACACCAATTTTTAAAAAGGGTTCCAGGGGTGACCCGGGAAATTACAGACCGGTGAGCCTGACGTCAGTACCAGGGAAAATGGTAGAAGCCATCATAAAGAACAAAATTACACAGCATGTAGATAGTCATGGCCTAATGGGAGACAGCCAACATGGCTTTAGACAAGGCAGATCTTGTCTTACTAATCTGATCTGTTTTTTTGAAGGTGTGCATAAACAGGTAGACAAAGGTGAGTCGGTTGATATAGTGTATCTGGACTTTCAGAAAGCTTTTGACAAGGTCCCCCATCAGAGACTTTTGGCGAAGCTAAAAAGTCATGGGATAGGAGGCAGTGTACTATTGTGGATCGGGAACTGGTTAAAAGATAGAAAGCAGAGGGTAGGGCTAAATGGCCAATATTCCCAATGGAAAAAGGTGAATAGTGGAGTACCCCAGGGATCTGTACTGGGTCCGCTACTTTTTGACATATTCATAAATGACCTGGAAAAGGGAATAACTAGTGAGGTAATCAAATTTGCAGATGACACAAAACTGTTTAAAGTTGTTAAAACCCAAGAGGATTGTGGAAAACTGCAGGAGGATCTGGATAAATTGGAAGACTGGGCATCCAAATGGCAGATGAAATTTAATGTGGACAAGTGCAAAGTTATGCACCTAGGAAAGAACAACCCACACTATAGTTACAAGATGCAAGGCTCCACATTAGAAACCACCACCCAGGAAAAAGATTTAGGAGTCATCGTGGATAACATGTTAAAACCCTCCGCCCAGTGTGCAGCGGCGGCCAAGAAAGCAAATAGAATGCTAGGTATCCTAAGGAAAGGGATGGAGAATAAAACAAAGGATATTATAATGCCTCTGTATCGCTCCATGGTACGACCGCACCTTGAATATTGTGTGCAATTCTGGTCACCGTATCTTAAAAAGGACATAGAGTTATTAGAAAAAGTACAGAGAAGAGCCACCAAATTGGTGAAGGGGATGGAAGGCTACTCCTATGAAGAGAGGCTAAAAAGGTTAGGGCTCTTTAACCTAGAAAAGAGGCGGCTGAGGGGAGATATGATAGAGGTGTATAAATTAATGAATGGAGTGGAACGGATAAACGTGGATAAATTGTTTACGCTATCAGAATATAGAAGGACTAGGGGGCATGTAATGAAGCTACAGGGTAAACTATTTAAGACAAATAGGAGAAAATATTTCTTCTCTCAACGTGTAATCAAACTCTGGAATCTGTTACCGGAGGATGTAGTAAGGGCTGTTAGTATAGCTGGGTTTAAAAAAGGTTTGGACAAGTTCCTGGAGGAAAGGTCCATAAACCACTATTAAAAAGGGACCCAGGATATCAATGCTTGGCCTAGTACAAGCACTGCAGAACCTGTGTCTTTTGGGGAAACTGCTAGGTACGTATGACCTAGATTGGCCACTGTTGGAAACAGGATACTGGGCTTGATGGACCTCGGTCTGACCCAGTATGGCATTTCTTATGTTCTTATGTTCTTATGATCCTAAATATCTAGCAACAACATCCATGAAACGTGACTGTGCATCACAACCACATGCATGTTCATGGAGTGGTATCCCTTGTGGTTGTGGTATGTTGTCTCATGTGCACATGGCAGATGTAGGGCCATGTGGGTGCAGTCGATGGCCCCAAGGACAGCAGGGAACCAGCCACATCATGGAATTCCTGCATCACCGTCTGCCGCTATTACTGGTCCCTTGGCATGCTGATATACTGACTTGCAAGCTGGACAGGCAGCCAGGAACTGGCCAAGACAACAGGACATAACTGCCTGGCTGAGGCCTGCACCCATTGACATGACAGTTTGGAATGAGCCAGTCCCAAGTACGGCAGATTGTGGGTGTGAGTGGAAGGATAGATCTGAATCCAGCTTCTGGCAGAGGTCATGTATCGCAGCTCTGTCAAAGCAGTACCAGGCCACACACTGCTCATTGGTGATCTCCAATTAATGTGTATGCTGCCTGGGAATCTTGTTATTTGGGTGGTAGAGTGCTGTAACTCGATAGCGGTGGTGACGAGCAGTATCCAGCAGCAACAGCGACAGCAGGAAATTTAGCCTTTCTCGCGACTCCATGATGGTGGGAAGGCAGTGTACACAGAACCTACAAGGAAACATGAACAGTATGCTTAGGTGGCATCAGCAATGGTGCCATGCACCTCATGTGCAGCATGACCCGGGAGATAACCAGTTCTCTTGGCCACAAACATTGTCAATGGCACTACGTATTTGTACTGTGGCATTGCCAATGGACATAACCCCTGGGGTGGTGCATACCGCCCTGGACATGTGTAGATGGCTCTTGGTGTGGTATCACGTGCATTGTAGCATGGGTGTTGATGTGTAAAGTGGGTTGTGGTTGTGCGCCATGGTAACACAGGTGTCCTTCCCCCCATAGTACCTCTACATTGACATATAATGAGCTCCCACCCTGTGAATTGTCCTCAGACCTATGTCTCCCCTGGACATCCTCCCCCCACTCATACTGGTTTACAGCTAGACCTTGCCACAAGGTGCTGTCCAGCATAGCCATGTGCTGTGCTGTGCTGCTACTGCTGTCTGCGGCAGAGTTTTTGATGCCACTGGCAAATGGGTGGCCACATACACACTGCCCTTATGTGTGGTGCCTTGGACCATGGCCAGGACAATGTTTGCCATGAGGGTACCTGTGGGAGGGCAGCAGTGTCTGCCATGCATGTTTCCAGCAAATCATGTGGCACTGTGCTCTGCCTTACCCCTTCAGTGGCCTCAGAACTGGTTTGGACAAGTGCCATTGTACCCTGCATGCATATGAACATGTATATGTAGGGCCTTACCTACATGTGGAGCAACTATGGGGAGACCCCAATTACAGAATGCCCATCTCACATTGGTGGGGATGTGAGGGGGTGGGCTTGCACAGACATGTGTGTCACACATGCACAGACATCAAACACAGGCACACTAACACCATTGGGATCACTAGGCAGCCTGTGGGTCCCATTGGTATGCTATGCACATAGTTATGGACATTGTGCATGTCTCATAGAATATCTCCCAGAGTAGAGATCAAACATGGGTCTCTGACACATATGGCTGTATCTGTCCCCACTGTGCTAGGGCAGCCCCTACTACATCAACACACTTGCGTGTCAAGTACATGTCCGCAAGGTTGCCATGTGCCCTGTGTATGTATGCGAGCACATGAACAGAGCAAACATTGCTGGCTTTAGGACACACACGTGTTGGTACAGCTGTTTGCCTGCATGTGTGTGCCCAGGCCTGGGTTACAGAGTGTCCCCAATGGATTCCTACACTATACAGCTGGCCACAGGGCCCCAAGGCTGCATGTCCCACCATACTGAAGGCCCAATCTGTTGTGCACACCTGTGGCACCTACCTTCTCTGAACCTTCCCCAGCCCATGACAAGCCCCTTAGAGAGCATGCTGAGAGATGTCTGCACTGTTTATACGGTGCTGCCGCAGCACCGCTTGTATGTTTGCATACCACACATTCCTTTGCACATATATTCGCATACCATATTCCAAGGGATTGCACGTACACGGAGTTGTATGTCTCTGGGCATCTGTATATGCATCTTGCTTTCGTACACACCCACAACTTTATTTCTCCTGGGACCTTGTGTTTGTGGCTTTCTGTGTGTCGTGCCTCCCAAGGTGGTTACCCGGAAGGCGAATTTCTCAGATGGGAGCTCTCATTCCTCATAGAGAAGATTCAGAGAGACTACCCAATGCTGATGGGCACAGAAGAAACCAAGCTCAGTGCCTATGAGCGCCAACACTGGTGGCAGGCCACATGCCGTCACCTGAATGTTGTGTATCACAACAATAGGGACATTGAGGTTGCAAGGAGGTAGTGGCGGCAGGTGCGCAGGTACACTTGCAGGAGGGCCTGTGATTTGGGGCCCAATGGCCATGGGACTCATTTGACAAAGCAGGAGCAGATGGTGTTCACAACAGTGGACCCCGCAGCCATGGATGGGGTCAGTAACCTGGATACATCACACGGCAGCCAGGCCCACGGTATGTGCATGCACATGGTCACCAGTCAGTTCATGCTCTTTCAGCATCATTCTCAAAGTTGCGGGTTTGTGGCATCATCCACCACCATGTGGGCTGGGCACCCTCATCAACACTGGGCGTGCAGTGTACATGGTAGCACACACTGCGCTGTGCTTGAAGTCAGTATAGCATGCTTGTCTGCCTCTGTGGGGTGGGTCTGCTGTTGTCTGTGTCTGCCATTTATACTTTTCATATTTGTGCATGCTGCCCATGCAACTGTGTCACTGCATGCGGGTGTGTGGGGTAAACCAGGGGATGAACTCTCAGTGGGTTCACACATGTGTGCTGACAGGTGTTTATAAACTTGCTGCTCTGGGGAGCGTACTCACTTATACCACCTTCCTTTCCATAGATGGTGATGCAGTGGCGATGTAGTGGCAGGCAGAGGATGGGTACCTGACTCTCCCCACAAACCCTCTGCCTGCGTCAGGTGCATCTGACACTATGGGGGGTGCTCCCACACCTGTGGTGCAAGATGAGATTGTCCCATCAGCGAATGAGGAACAGCAATGGCCACTACTGGCTCCAGTAGTGATGACAGCATACCTGCACCATCTACTGGGCCACTAGCTGCAGGGTGGGCATGGCACTACCGGGACAGACAGAACATGTGCACTACTGCACAGCTCCTACTATGCGCTGAATGCCTGCTGATGTACAACAAGGAACAGGCTGTGCTGGAGTGCAGGAAGCTGAGGATCATGGAGCGCATACTGGCACTGCATGAATGCCAGCTCACAGCAGCTGAGAGACTAGAAACATTAGTGCGCAGGCTGAACTGCAATATAGAGAGCCCTCAGAGACAGGGCAACTGGTCTGGGGGGCCCCATTAAGCATGACAACAAGCAGCAGTGGCATCCAGCCATCCAACAACAGGGTGCACAGGCATATTCATCATCTGCTCATGCTAAGCCTGCTGGAACAGGCACACCGGTGGATGACACATCTGCCTCTCAGCACAGGGTTACTACTCGCTCCTCCTCTCAGGCTGTCTCTGTCACTGTGCCAGTCAGCATTGGCTACACTCAGATCATGGGGCCTGTATCTTGTGGTGCCAGGTCATCAAAGGTCTTCCCACCTTTTCCTGCTGCACAGGAGGGGTCCTGTAGTGACAGTAGCAGCTCCAACTCTACAGGCACAGATCAGGACACTGTGGAGCGTGACTTGGGGACTGCAGCTGCATTGGTGCCTTCAGGGAGGGGGAGGGCACGGGGATGGTCACGAGGGCGGGAGGGGGGGGGTGTCAGCGTGGATGTTAGAACTTAAAGATCTAAACACAAGCTTAAAACTAAGATGCAGACAGCAGTCCAGCAGCAAGATGGGGGCTTTCCAGTCTTTTGCATTGAGTGTCACATGTATGATTTTCTACCAGTTGGTGAGAGGTCTTACGTGTGCACTAGCTGCAAGGAGCTCTTTGCTCTCAGGGAACGAGTCCGCTCTCTAGAGGCTAGAGTAGCAGACTTGGAAGACATAAGAAAGACAGAGAGGGTACACAGACGAGACCTACAGGGATATAGTCCTGAAGTCCCACCTCCAGTCTGGCAGCATACCTGTTGCCATGGAGGAGAGAAGTCACGTGACAGGAGAGCATCACCCTGGTGTGGCAGGAAGTGATCCTGTAACTAGGACCTGTCCTCCAGGTGATGTAGAACCCTCTCACACCAAAGACGTTTCTCCAAAGCCATGTGCCCATGAGGGAAGGGTTAGGACAGCCGTTATAGTTGGTGATTCGATTATTAGGCATGTAGATAGCTGGGTGGCTGCTGGACATGAGGATTGCCTGGTAAGATGCCTGCCTGGTGTGAAGGTAGCAGACCTCACGCGCCACCTAGATAAGGTCTTAGATAGTGCTGGGGAGGAGTCTGCTGTCTTGGTACATGTTGGTACCAATGACATAGGAAAATGCAGTAGGGAGGTTCTGGAGGCTAAATTTAGGCTTTTAGGTAGGAAGTTGAAATCCAGAACTTTCAGGGTAGCGTTCTCAGAAATGCTTCCCGTTCTACGCGCAGGACTCAAAAGGCAGGCAGAGCTCCGGAGTCTCAATGCGTGGATGAGACAATGGTGCAAGGATGAGAGTTTTGGATTTGTTAGGAACTGGGGAACATTCTGGGGAAAGGAGGGGCTCTTCCGAAGGGATGGGCTTCACCTTAACTGGGATGGAACCAGGCTGCTGGCATTAACCTTTAAAAAGGAGATAGAGCAGCTTTTAAACTAGAAATAGTGGAAAGCCGACAGTCGTACAAGAGCGCATTGTTCGGAAGAATGTACCCTTGAAGGATACTACCAAAAGCAGAGAGGTTCCAAAAAAGAGTAAAGTAGCCCAAATGCCCTTGAGTATGGACCAGACAGAGCTTAAAGATTTCAAATTACCCATGCCTACCAATAGCCAAATTAATATGAATAAAATACAGTCTCTAAAATGCTTGTATACAAATGCTAGAAGTCTAAAAAAATAAGATGGGAGAGTTAGAGTATATAGCACTAAATGAGAGGTTAGATAAGATTGGAATCTCAGAGACATGGTGGAAGGAGGTCAACCAGTGGGACACCGTGATACCTGGGTACAAACTATATCGTAATGATAGAGCTGATCAAATTGGTGGAGGGGTTGCGCTCTGTGTTAGAGAAGGCATTGAGTCAGAAAGGATTAAAGTTTTGCAGGAAACAAAACTTGCTGTAGAATCTCTATGGATTGAATTTCCATGTAAAAAGGGGAAGACAATGGCAGTTGGGGTGTACTATCGACCGCCTGGCCAGAATGAAGAAATGGATGATGAAATGCTCAAAGAAATCAAGAAAGCTAACAAAAGTTACAGCACAGTAATAATTATGGGTGATTTCAATTACCCTGGTGCATTTTTCTGATGACAGCACACAAATAGCCACCCCCCCACCTGGACAGCCCCACTAATACACCCAGCGAGCAATGAGGTAGTCACACCGAACGGTGCCAAGACAAACCATGCATACCATGTAAATAGCATAATGTATATAGTCAGCACCTGTTCTATTGTAAATACAGCGCAGCCTAGGCCGCAATGTATACATTATTGTTGTAAGTAAACCTCGCTAATTTTAAATAGCACGGTATAAAAGAGACACTAAATAAATAAAAAATAAATAAAATAAATGACTGCTTCTTGGAGGAGTTGGTTCATGAACCGACCAGAGGGGAAGCCATATTGGACTTAGGCCTTAGTGGATAAGGGTGTTGGAGCCACTTGGCAATAGTGATCATAGCATGATCGTGTTTAGAGGAGTGATGGTAAGGAAATGCACAGTACTATCTTTTAACTTTTGAAAGGGAGACTATGATAAAATGAGGAAAATAGTTAAGAAAAACCTAAAAGGAGCAGTTGCAAAGGTTAAAGACTTACAGTACATCAAATTTGGGTGTTGTTGAAAAATACTTTCTTGGAAGCCGAGACCAGCTATATTCCACGCTTTAACAAAAGTGGAAGGAAGTCCAAATAACTGCCAGCATGATTTAAAGGTGAGATCGGAGAGGCTGTTGTTGCCAAAAAAAGCATCTTTCAGGAAATGGAAAAAAGAGCCAAACGACAAAACCTGGAAGCAGCACAAGCACTGGCAAGTTAAATTCAAGGCATTGATAAGGCAGGCAAAGGGTGAATTTGAGAAGAAGCATGCTGCAGAAGCAGAAACGCGTAATAAAGAATTTTTCAAGTACATTCGTAGCAAAAAACCTGTGAGAGAGTTAGTTGGTCCATTAGATGATAGAGGGGTTAAAGGGGCACTAAGAGGTGACAAGGTGATAGTGGAGAGACTGAATGAATTCTTTGCTTCGGTCTTTACTGAGGAAGATGTAGGGATGTTACCCATGACTGAAGTGGTATTTAAAGGTGCGGAAGAATTGAAGGAAATATCGATACATCAGGAAGATTTATTACAACTATTTGATAAAATGAAGAGTAGCAAATCACCTGGACCGCATGATATACATCCAAGGGTGTTGAAAGAACTGAAATATGAGATTGCAGACCTGATATTAGTAATCTGTGAACTATCATTAAAATCATCTGTAGTACCTGAAGATTGGAGGATGGTGAACGTAACGCCAAGTTTTAAAAAGGGTTCCAGGGGTGATCCGGGATACTACAGACCGGTGAACCTGACGTCAGTAGAAGAAAAAATGGTAGAAACCATCATAAGGAACAAAATTACTCAGCATGTAGATGGCCATGGCCTAATGGGAGACAGCCAACATGGCTTTAGACAAGGAAGATTTTGTCTTGCTAATCTGTTATGTTATTTTGAAGGTGTGAATAAACAGGTAGACAAAGGTGAGTCGGTTGTTATAGTGTATTTGGACTTTCAGAAAGCCTTTGACAAGGTCCCTCATCAGAGACTTTTGAAAAAACTAAACAGTCATGAGATAGGAGGCAGTGTACTATTTTGGATCAGGAACTGGTTAAAAGATAGAAAGCAGAGGTTAGGGCTAAATGGCCAATTTTCCCAATGGAGAAAGGTGAATAGTGGAGTACCCCAGGAATCTGTGCTGGGTCCGCTGCTTTTTGACATATTCATAAATGACCTGGAAAGGGGAATAACGAGTGAGGTTATCAAATTTGCAGATGACACAAACTACACTGGTCAACATTGAAATCGTTATTGACTTTAAAAGGCCCTAATCTGTAGTATCTCGGTGAGCTGAACACGAATATAACATTAAAAAAATTTTATTGGCTCTCGTTTTGAAGATATTGCATGTAGTTCATTTTTGACGTTTCACTGTGTAAATTTATCCAGTAGGACATCAACAACATCCCAAATAAGCCTTGAATGATGTAATATTGCATCACATTGCATAATACCAGCATGCACACATCATCCAGAGTCGATTGCATCATTTTCTGATGCAATGGAATACTACTGCCAGACGGCTGCTGAAGCCATCCATCTGATGTCAGCAATGTACTATACGCAGTCGGAAAGGAAAGTAATCTGGTATTCTGTTCCGATATTGAAAGCCTCATGAATGCCTTAAATATCACTCATGACCCACAAGACTGGAGACTTGAAACTGAGTCTGGAGGCTGTGCTTTTGAACAATGGAAACAGTCTTCCATCTATTCCAGTAGCGCATGCCGTCCACATGAAAGAGACATACGATAACTTAAAGCATCTACTGACTTCCATTAACTATAACAAGTACAGTTGGCACCTCTGTGGTGACTTGAAAGTAGTTGCCCTTCTAACGGAACTGCAGCAGGGATATAAAAAATACATGTGTTTCTTATGGGATAGCCGAGCAAGGGATTGGCACTACTTGCGGAAGGAATGGAATCACAAACAAAATGTAACAGTTGGAGAGAAGAATATCCAGCACCCAGCTCTGGTTGAGGCTCACAAAATCCTGCTACCACCCCTTCACATCAAACTAGGTTTGATGAAAAACTTCGTGACAGCCATGGACCGCACTTCGCCAACTTTCCGATACCTGCATGAAAAATTCCCTCGACTCAGCGAAGCAAAGATTAAAGAGGGAGTTTTTGTGGGTCTTCAGATTCGAGAGCTCTTCAAAGATGACCGGTTCAACAACTTGCTGCAGGGTGATGCGAAACAAGCATGGAATGTTTTTCGCCTAGTGTCAACAAACTTTGTCGGGAATGTTAGGGCAGAAAACTACAAGGAACTAGTAGAAGACATGCTGATGCAGTATCAGAAACTTGGTTGCAATATGTCTCTAAAGATCCATTTCCTTGATTCCCATCTTGATTTCCTTCCTAACAACGGTGGTATGGTTAGTGATGAACAGGGCAAACGTTTTCACCAGGATATCGCAATGATGGAGCAAAGATACCAGGGAAAATGGTCCACTAAAATGCTGGCTGACTACTGCTGGACACCCCCAGAGAAACTCCTGAACAGCTGTACAAGAGACAGGCGAAAAAATCTAAGAAGTAGTCTATGACTTGGTTTTTTTACAGGTATTAATCAAAAGCCTATTATATTTACTATTGACATGCATTTCGTGATGTAAACATTAATTCTTGTAAATTACAAAAAAAAACTAGAGCCAACTTTGCAATTTCACTGTCATATTTATGTTCAGCATATAAAAATTGATAAGAAATTACTATTTTTATTTCAGTAAAATGACTTTTGTAAAGATTTGTTGACCAGCTATTTAAAGTTGTTAAAACCCATGAGGATTGTGGAAAATTGCAAGAGAATCTTGATAAATTGGAAGACTGAGCAACAAAATGGCAGATGAAATTTAATGTGGACAAGTGCAAAGTTATGCACCTAGGGAAGAACAACCCAAACTATGGTTACACGATGGAAGGTTCCACATTAGGAACCACCACCCAGGAAAAAGATATAGGCGTTATCGTGGATAACATGTTAAAAACCTTGGCCCAGTGTGCAGCGGCGGCCAAGAGAGCAAATAGAATGCTAGGTATCATAAGGAAAGGAATGGAAAATAAAGCAAAGGATATTGTAATGCCTCTATATCGTTCCATGGTGAGACCGCACCTTGAATAGTGCAATTCTGGTCGCCGTATCTTAAAAAGGATATAGCTTTATTAGAAAAGGTTCAGAGAAGAGCCACCTAAATGGTAAAGGGGATGGAAGGATACCCCTATGAAGAAAGGCTAAAAAGGTTAGGACTCTTTAACCTGGAAAACAGACAGCTGAGGGGAGATATGATAGAAGTCTATAAATTAATGAACGTAGATCGATTGTTTGTGTTATCAGAATATAGAAAGACTAGGGGACATGCAATGAAGCTACAGGGTAAACTATTTAAGACTAATAAGAGAAAATATTTTTTTCACTCAACGTGTAATCAAACTCTGGAATTTGTTACCGGAGGATGTAGTAAGAGCTGTTAGTGTAGCTGGGTTTAAAAAAGGTTTGGACAAGTTCCTGGAGGAAAGATCCATAACCTATTATTAAAAAGGGACCCAGGATATCACTGTTTGACCCAATACAAGCATTGTGGAACCTTTGTCTTTTGGAGAAATTGCTAGGTACGTATGACCTAGATTGGCCACTGTTGGAAACAGGATACTGGGCTTGATGGACCTTGGTCTGACCCAGTATGGCATATCTTATGTTCTTATGTGATTTTCCTACAGGTGGGGGGGCCTCTTTGTGTTCATTTGGGGGTAGGGAGGTGTTGTGTGGCAGGGGTGGGGGATTTGCACATCTGTGGTTGCACATGGACCTTATTCCTGCAGTGTGGGTTGGAATGGGGCTGCATATAACATGAGGAGGGATCTAGCTAAGCTTGAAGAATGGTCTAGAATCTGGCAGCTGGGATTTAATGTTAAAAAATATAAGGTCATGCATTTGGGCTGCAGCAATCCAAGGGAGCAATATAGTATAGTAAATTTGCAACAGAATGGACTCCCCCGAGGGAGTGGTTAACATGAGGAAAGATCTACAAAAGCTGGAAGACTGGTCTAATGCTTGGCAACTACGATTTAATGCGAAAAAGTGCAGTGTCATGCACTTGGGTAGCAGAAATCCAAGGGAAATGTACGCAGTAGGGGGCGAGAGTTTGGTATGCACGGTTCAGGAGAAAGACCTTGGTGTGATTATCTCTGATGATCTCAAGGTGGCAAAACAGTGCGACAAGGCGGTGGCAAAAGCCAGGAGGATGTTGGACTGCATACAAAGAGGGATTACCAGCAGAAAGGAAGAGGTACTTATGCCACTGTATAAGTCACTGGTGAGGCCTCACTTGGAATACTGTGTTCAGTTTTGGAGACCGTATCTTGCAAAAGATGTAAAAAGACTGGAAACTGTTCAGAGGAAAGCGACCAAAATGATTTGGAGTCTGCGTCAGAAACCTTATGAGAAGAGACTTGAAGACCTAAATATGTACACTTTGGAGGAGAGGGGGGACAGGGGAGATATGATTCAGACCTTTAAATACTTAAAGAGAAATGATGAACAAACAAACCTCTTCCAAAGACGGGGAAGCTGTAAAACTAGAGGGCATAACATGAAGCTGCAAGGTGGTAAATTGAAAGGCAATATCAGGAAATATTTTTTCACTGAAAGGGTGGTGGATGCTTGGAATGCCGAACTGAAGGAAGTGGTGGGGGCAAACACGGTGACGGAATTCAAAAAGGCATGGGACAAACACAGTGGATCCTTTTACAGCAATAGGATAAAAACAAAATAAACGTTACCATCTAACTTCTGAACCACATAACGTCTCAACAAATAGGGGTGTCCTACATGGAGTGGTGGGTTTACCCCTAAACAAAGACATGGGGAGGGGTGGCCTGCACAGAGTGACAGGTGCACCTACTCTTGCCATCTTGCTGGGCAGACTAGATGGATCATGCTGGTCTTTATCTGCCATCATTTACTATGTTACTATGTATAGGGGGTGAAGAACTTTTGTCCACTAAAGAAGAGCGGGACCCGGGCATGGTTGTGTCTGATAATCTTAAAGTAGCTAAACAGGTAGAAAAGGCGACGGCAAAAGCTAGAAGGATGCTAGGGTGCATACGGAGAGGAATGGCTAGCAGAAAAAGGAGGTGATAGTGCCTCTGTATAAGTCTTTGATGCAACCTCATTTGGAGTATAGTGTGCAATTCTGGAGACTGCACCTTCAAAAGGATATAAACAGGTTGGAGTCGGTGCAGAGGGTGGCTACTAAAATCGTTAGTGGTCTTCATTATAAAGCATATGAGGACAGACTTAAGGATCTTAATATGTACACCTTAGAGGTAAGGCGGGATAGAGGTGGTATGATTGAGATGTTTAAATACCTCCATGGCATAAATGTTCAGGGGGAGGGCCTTTTTCAATTGAAAACCAGTTCTGCTACGAGGGGACATGGGATGAGGGTGAAGGGGGATAGATTCAGGAGTTATTTGCAGAAATATTTCTTTATGGAAAGAGTGGTGGATCCGTGGAATAGTCTCCCAGTGGAGGTGGTAGAGATGAGGGCAGTATCTGAATTCAAAAAAGCATGGGACAAACACAGAGGATCTCTAAAGGAAAAAAGGGGACTGTTGTAGTTCTTGTTATGGAAGGAAAGATTAGATAGACCATGTGGTCTTTTTCTGTCATCATATTTCTGTTTCTATGTTTCTATATATCACTGTCCCTGCTGCAGTCTGCCTGTCATTGTGTTGACAGCAAAATAAATGTGTGGTGTATTACACAACCTGTTGCCATGGTCTGTTTGTCCATCATACAGCAGGCTCATACTCAGTCACACACATTTGCATTTTAACAGGGTGATGGGGGGAGGACATCTGCCTCCTCAGGGCACTGGTTCCATCGCATTTCTTTGCTTGCACTCTACAGGTACGCCAGTACAGCCTTTGTGTTGGCTGCTGCTTTTTCTAAGTCCTGTCCTTATTTGTGCCTTCTGCTGGTCTAAGTTGCAGGTTTATGTTCCCATCCCCGAACATACAGAGTTGCACACGGAATCTTGGTTGCATATTCAGCGCCACAAGCATGCCCTTGCCACGCCCCAGTTTTATACGTTCTGGGTGACACATCTATATGGCATACATGTACATGTATCGGTGTGTATGGAATACCGGTTTGCATGTTTATGGCTCCTGCACGTCCATACAAGTTATTCGAGGTTCAGAATAACCCCCTTAGCATTTAGAGAGGGACTCAGCTGATGATATGCCCAGCCCATGTTCCTGACACAGAGCTAGACCTTCTATGCCATGGAATTAGATATTTATATAACCCTACAGAACAGATATCTACATTCCCATCAGGAAAAGTAGTGGCTGCTGAAGTTAGTGGTTTTCACACATTTATTTTATTTAACATATATTTATAACCCGCAACTTCCAGAGTTCAGTTGCGGTTCACAATAAAACAACAATCTACAAAGCAAAAGCTTAGTTTTACATCGAACATTTTGTAACAATAAAAGTAATGGTTAACAGTATGAACTAGTGCAAAACAACAAACTGGCTTGTAAACTATGTACAAAAAAACTATATACAAATACATGTTGGGGGTACTTTGGAATTGGATCATAGTGTTTTTATAATAGTGTATAGTCTGTTAAATTGTTGGGATTAGTATTACTCTGTCATAATTTTTAACCTTTATCTGAGTGTATCCAGGGGTTATCTATGTTGCCGTAGTGCATGGAGAATAAATAGGTTTTTAGTTTTTTTCGGAGTTCCATGATTTCAGTTATGGTTCGTAGGTCCTCCGGAAGGGAATTCCACATAGATGGGGCAGCATGAGAAAAAGCTCTTTTGTTAGTTAATTTATTTGCTTTTATGAAATCATTAGGAGTATTTAGTTTATTTGAGTATCCTTTTCTGTGCGTGGTTTTTTGAGATTCCATGCTAATTAGTTTGCTTAATGGGATTGGGGCCATGTTATTTAAAGCTTTATATGTAGTTATTGTGGTTTTATATATTATCCTACTTTGAATTGGTAACCAGTGTAGGGAGGCTAGTATTGGTGTTATGTGCTGGATAGAGTGTGCTTTCATTATAATTCTGTCTGCTGCGTTTTGTGCTAATTGGATTCTTTTTATGTTTTGTTTCGTTATACCTAAAAGAATTAGGTTGGCAAAATCAAAGTGCGGTGTTATCGTAGCTTGGATTATATTAATGAAGTCAAATTGGTGTACTAACGGGCGTAATTGTTTAAGAATTTTAAGTTTAAAGTATATTTTCTTTATGGTGTTTCTGATGTGAGTGTTCATCGTCAGATGAGTATCTAAAATAACACCTAGGTATCTTATTTCATTTTTTATTTTAATGTCATGGTTTTGTAATGTTATATGGGTTGGGGGGATATATGATTGATTTTTTGTTACAATTAGGACTTCTGTTTTTGAATGATTAATGTGAAGGTTTTGTGCTTTTAGCCATGTAGTAATTTCATTGAAGCAGTCTGATAGTAGTTTTATTGGTAAATTAGGAATCGTGAAAGGGATGTACATCATAATATCATCTGCGTATAGATGATAGTATACTCCGAATTTTTTAAAGATATCACTGACAGGTTTTATGTAAATGTTAAACAGGAGGGCTGATAGTGCGGAGCCTTGTGGGAGACCAATTTCTTGATTATATATAGTTGATGTTTGGTTACCAATACTTACATTTTGTGTTCTATTATTTAAGTAAGAGGTAAACCATTTATGCACAGTGTCTTTTATTCCTATTTGTTTCAGGTTATTAAGCATTATAGTGTGGTGAACACTATCGAATGCTGCCGAAATATCAATAAATAAGAGTATAAATGCTTGTTTATGATTATCAATTCCTTTGAGTAGTACATCAGTTAAGACTGTTAAAAGTGTTTCAACTCCATGTTGAGGCCTAAATCCATATTGGTGGTCATCAAGTGGGTAGGATGAATCTAGGTATTCTTGTGTCTGAATTTGTACCACATGGTTAATATTGAGAAAGTCTGAGGCATGTGAGATTTGTTTCTCTTTGGAGACCTTTCTTTATCTGACTGGCTCTGGTTGGTGATGCAATGATATGCTTGGAACAGTTTACAGAAGGGAAACTGATGAATCTGTGGCTCTACCTGCACAGTGCTGCCTTAGTAGGCCGAAAGTCAGAGATTCACCTCCAGCTTCTGTGAGGAAATGGAGCGAGGTTTTTAAAATTTTGCCTGAAACATGTTCACAGGTCCCTCTTTCTTTTACCCAACAATCCAGGAATGTAATGTTCTCATAATTATATGTAAAAACTGAGAACAAGTTTGACTATATGATACAGTTACACCTGCTATTATGACAGGTCATGGAACTAGACAATACATATTTCTATGTGCACACTCCAAATCTAAATCCTCTATGCATTTGTTGGTCCACTCAGCCTTTGCTATTTAGCCTGTATCGCCCAACTTGGCAGGCATCTGATCTTTGCTGTCATTACTGGAGGTGAACATTGTTCTACCTTCTGTGCATAGCATGGGTACTTATATTGTGATACATTCATCCTAGGACTCTCCATTTCCTTTCCAATCACCCTACTCCCCTTCTCTGAAGATGGCAGGAGGCATCAAGGGAGCACATGTGATCCTGTCCACGCATGCTATAAAGAGAAGAGGCAACAACACATTGCTGCTGTGATAGTTTGCCCTGCTCATACTGAGTGTCTAGGTTTGTTTCACTCTCATGTTATACATCTTTCCAGCCTTGCTAATCTCTACCTCACTTTAGCACCTTATCATGATGCACATGCATGCTGTTCAACACTCCGTCTTCAGATAGCTGTAGCACAACTCTATATATGGCAGTGCAATCTGCGTCCTATTGCAGCTTTTTCCAGATCCACAGATATGTTTAGATATCACATAAGCCTTTTGAGGTTCGTTGTTGTGTAAACTATCTGTAGTGTATGCTAACTTCAGTGAGTGACCTCAAGGCTGAGAACATCATCAAGAGTTGAGGAGTAGCCTAATGGTTAGAGTACTTGGGTGCCAAGAGACCAAGGTTTGATTCCCACTAGCACTCCTTGTGGCCTTGGGCAAGTCACTTAACCCTCCATTGTCTCAGAAAAATCCAAGTTATCAAACATTCCTGTTTAATGTACATTGTCAAGTTTAAGTTACAAAGTAAACCACTTTGACTGAAATGATAAAGTGATATAAAAATCCTGTTAAATAAATAAAATAAAATCTGTTGCCTATGTGGTGATTTCATATGTATGCAAAGTGTTTTTCTTCATTGCCCTAAGTACTGTGGTGAAGATGGCCCTTCAGAAGAAATGGATGTTGAGGAAAATCCTGAGAGCAGAGCTAACTCACACAGGATTTCCAAAACTGACCTGAAAAAAACACAGTGCTCTGCTGAGCCGAAGACACACCCCAGTACAGGGGAGGAGTTAGGCTTCAGCTCTGATTGGGCACACCCAAGGGAACGGCAGGGAGTTCCGGGAATTGAAGCCCTTTTTAAAACCTCAGAGAGAGCTGAAAGGGAGGTGAGGAAGAAGCAGGAGAAAGATGAACAGGTTGTTGTTGCAGAGAGGACCACGGAGAATATCCCAGAGGATAGCGTGAGGAAGGATATCCAAGTCCAAAAGAACGTTGTGAGAGGAGTGCAGAGTGCTGGAACCCTAGAAGCTAGGAGAAGAGCACTAGGACCTTGTGAGAAGACAGAACCCCGGAAGAGTCAGCCTGGGAGTCCAACGTACCCTGCAAGAAACTATTACTGCCGGGAAAAGCCTAGACCTAGCCAGCCTCGAGAAAGCAGCACGTGGAGAAAAGGTACTTCTAATGCCAACAAGCAGTGCTATAAAGACAGAGAACTACAGCCAGGAGAAAGTTTTCCTAAGAGAAGTTCTTTTATAAATGCCTCTAAACAAGGTAAAGCACAATTTCCTAATTTGTATGTTTGGCTGAAGAAACCTTCATATAGTGCTGAACTGTGCAAACCTAACTGTGCTACCGACGTAGATAGTGAGTGGGGGAAGGGCGTAACCTTTGCCAATAACTATCCACCAGATGAAAAGCAAATACAGGCTGAATTGCTACTGAAGGAATTTCAGAAGTTCCTGGAGCTGAAGTCAGGGCAAAATAAAGAACCTGATATGGACAGTAATTCTGTTAGTTCAGAAGAATACATGCAGGTAGAAATTTCTTTACCTACCCTGAATCCTGAGCCTTGTGCCATGGATTGCTCTTTCTGCTGTATTGAATAACAATTTAAAGAAGCACATAAGTTTTATATGAAGAGAATATAAAACGTTGGCTTTCCTTGTTGTTTAATCGTAAGAGTTCCTGATTGTGTTCAAATGTTTCCAAGTCACGCTGTGAAGAGAACAGCTATTGATATAAAGCTGCAATATTTTCTAACAATCACATGAGGCAATGCTGAGTTAAACTGCTGAAGTTTATGAATAGCTGAGTTAAAGCAAATTTGATTTCACTGCTTCCTGAGTTCCTGTTTTCCTCTGTTTATCCTAAAAGTTCCACTTTTTGCGTTTGTTGCTTTGAGCTTTTGATGCGCTGGAAACTATCCCCCAAGACAAATAAATTTTCTTGCTTGCCTAACCACATCTGGTCACGACTACAATTCTTCCCTAAGGAATATACAAGAGCACTACAGTTCCCAAGATTCATTGGGAACCGTGCCAGCTAATTCTACAAGGGACAATATAAGGCCACTCCTGCCTGTAAGCTCTAGGGCGCAGGCAGGAGCGTCGCAGTACATAAGAACATATGGTATGCCATACTGGGTCAGACCAAGGTCCATCAAGCCCAGTATCCTGTTTCCAACAGTGGTCAATCTAGGTCATAAGTACCTAGCAGTTTCTCCAAAGGACACAGGTTCCACAATACTTGTATTGGGCCAAGCAGCGATATCCTGGGTCCCAGTAACATAGTAAATGACTGCAGATAAAGACCAGCATGGTCCATCTAGTCTGCCCAGTAAGATAAGAACATAAGATATGCCATACTGGGTCAGACCAAGGTCCATCAAGCCCAGTATCCTGTTTCCAGCAGTGGCCAATCTACGTCATACGTACCTAGCAGTTTCACCAAAAGACACAGGTTCCACAATGCTTGTATTGGGTCAAGCATTGATATGCATTGGAGCATTGGAGTGGAGGAGTGGCCTAGTGGTTGGGGCAAGGTACTTCAGGCCAGAAGGTCAGTGGTTCAAATCCCACTAGAGGACAGCAACCTTGGGCCAGAAGGACTGGGGTTTCTAGTCCCACAGGTGCTCCTTGTGGTCTTGGGCAAGCCACTTAACTCTCCATAGCCCATGTTCCCTGTAAAATAGTTATCTCCAAGTTATAATGCCCTGTTCAATGTAATTTCAGTTTGTTCAATGTAAACCGCACTGATGCAGAATAGCACAGTATATAAGAGAATGTAAATAAATAAATAAATATCCTGGGTCCCTCCTTAATAATGGTTTATGGAACTTTCCTCCAGGAATTTGTCCAAACCTTTTTTAAACCTAGCTACACTAACAGCCTTTACTAGATCCTCTGGTAACAAATTCCAGAGTTTAATTACACGTTGAGTGAAAAAATATTTTCTTTTATTAGTCTTAAATAGTTTACCCTGTAGCTTCATTGCATGTCCCCTAGTCTTTCTATATTCTGATAACGTAAACAATCGATCTACGTTTATCTGTTCCACTCCGTTCATTAATTTATAGACTTCTATCATTTCTCCCCCAGCCGTCTCTTTTCCAGGTTAAAGAGCCCTAACCTTTTTAGCCTTTCTTCATAGGGGTATCCTTCCATTCCCTTTAGCATTTTGGTGGCTCTTCTCTGAACCTTTTCTAATAACGCTATATCGTTTTAAAGATACGGTGACCAGAATTGCACACAATATTCAAGGTGCGGTATCACCATGGAACGATATACAGTCAAACCTCGGTTTTCGTATGCCCCAGTTTTCGTACGATTCGGTTTTCGTTGACTTTTTTCGTCAAGATTTTCTCCCAGTTTTCGTACATTGTCTCGGTTTTCATACAGTTGAAAATGGAGCACCATCTTGTGGCCAGAAGTGGGATTTTCTTTATTTTGATTCTCTTGCTGATTGACTGTCTTCCATATGCCAACAAGAGTCTTCAATAAAGGTAAAAGTGATGTTAAATGTTCATTTATCCATTTCATTAGTCATTTATATTTATTTCTCATTGTTTTCTGTATATAAAAATATAGTTATTCTCTATAAAATGTATTTTTTGTTAATATTTTTGAGTGTCTGGTACAGATTAATTGGATTTACATTATTTCTTATGGGAAATATTGCTTCAGTTTTCATACAATTGATTTTAGTCAGACTTTTTCGAACAGATTAATCACGAAAAACGAGGTTCCACTGTAGAGGCATTACAATATCCTTTGTTTTATTTTCCATTACTTTCCTTATGATACCTAGCATTCTATTTGCTCTCTTGGCTGCTGCTGCACACTGGGCTGAGGGTTTTAACATGTTATCCACAATGACGCCTAAATCTTTTTCCTGTGTGGTGGTTCCTAATGTGGATCCTTGACTCGTGTAACCATAGTTTGGGTTGTTCTTCCCTAGGTGCATAACTTTGCACATTAAATTTCACCTGCCATTTTGATACCCAGTCTTCCAATTTATCAAGATCCTCTTGCAATTTTCCACAATCCTCTTGGGTTTTAACAACTTTAAATAGTTTTGTGTCATCTGCAAATTTGATAACCTCACTCGTTATTCCCTTTTCCAGGTCATTTATGAATATGTCAAAATCAGCGGACCCAGCACAAATTCCTGGGGTACTCCACTATTCACCTTTCTGAATTGGGAACATTGGCCATTTAGCCCTACCCTCTGCTTTCTATCTTTTAATCAGTTCCTGATCCAAAATAGTACACTGCCTTATGACTCTTTAGTTTGTCCAAAAGTCTCTGATGAAGGACCTTGTCAAAGGCTTTCTGAAAGTCCAAATACACTATATCAACCGACTCACCTTTGTCTACCTGTTTATTCACACCTTCAAAAAAACATAACAGATTAGTAAGACAAGATTGTCCATGTCTAAAGCCATGTTGGCTGTCTCCCATTAAGCCATGACTATCTACATGTTCATTAATTTTGTTCTTTATGATGATTTCTACCATTTTTCCCGGTACTGAGTTCAGGCTCACCGGTCTGTAGTTTCCCGGATCGCCCCTGGAACCCTTTTTAAAAATTGGCGTTATGTTCGCCATCCTCCAATCTTCAGGTATTATAGTGATTTTAATGATAGTTCACAGATTACTAGTATCAGGTCTGCAATCTCATATTTCAGTTCTTTCAACACCCTTGGATGTATATCATCCAGCCCAGGTGATATGCTACTCTTCATTTTATCTAATAGTTGTAATACATCTTCCCAATGTATTGATATTTCCTTCAATTCTTCTGCACCTTTAAATACCACTTCAGTCATGGGTAACATCCCTACATCTTCCTCAGTAAAGACCGAAGCAAAGAATTCATTCAGTCTCTCCGCTATCGCCTTGTCGCCTCTTAGTGCCCCTTTAACTCCTCTATCATCTAATGGACCAACTGACTCTCTCACAAGTTTTTTACTACGAATGTATTTGAAAAAGTCTTTATTACACGTCTTTTGCTTCGCAGCAAGCTTCTTCTCAAATTCTCCCTTTGCCTGCCTTATCAATGCCTTGCATTTAACTTGCCAGTGCTTATGCCGTTTCCAGGTTTCATCGTTTGGCTCTTTTATCCATTTCCTGAAAGATGCTTTTTTGGCAATAACAGCCTCTCTGACCTCACCTTTAAACCATGCTGGCAGTTTTTTGGACTTCCTTCTACTTTTCTTAAGGCGTGGAATACAGCCGGTCTGGGCTTCCAAGATAGTATTTTTCAACAACACCCAAGCTTGATGTAAGTCTTTAACCTTTGCATCTGCTCCTTTTAGTTTTTTCTTAACTATTTTCCTCATTTTATCAAAGTCTCCCTTTCGAAAGTTAAAAGGTAGTACTGTGGATTTCCTTACTATCCCTCCTCCACTAATTAAATCAAACGTGATCATGCTATGATCGCTATTGCCAAGTGGCCCCAACACCCTTATCTCTTGCACCAGATCTGGTGTTCGACTAAGGACTAGGTCCAATATGGCTTCCCCTCTGGTCGGTTCATGAACCAGCTGCTCCAAGAAGCAGTCATTTATTTCATCTAGGAACTTTATCTCCCTTTGCATGTTCTGCCATGACACTGACCCAGTCGATACCGGGGTAATTGAAATCACCCATTATTATTAGTGTGCTGTAACTTTTGTTAGCTTCCTTGATTTCTTTGAGCATTTCATCATCCATTTGTTCATTCTGGCCAGGTGTCCAATAGTATACCCCCATTGCCATCGCCTTCCCCTTTTTACATGGAATTTCAATCCATAGAGATTCTACAGCAAATTTTGTTTCCTGCAAAACTTTAATCCTTTCTGAGTCAATGCCCTTTCTAACATAGAGCGCAACCACTCCTCCAATTTGATCAGCTCTATCATTACGATATAGTTTGTACCCAGGTATCACAGTGTCCCACTGGTTGTCCTCCTTCCACCATGTCTCTGAGATTCCAGTCATATCTAACCTCTCATTTAGTGCTATATATTCTAACTCTCCCATCTTATTTTTTAGACTTCTAGCATTTGCATACAAGCATTTTAGATACTGCATTTTATTCATATTAATTTGGCTATTGGTAGGCATGGGTAATTTGGGATCTTTAAGCTCTGTCTGCTCCATACTAAAGGGCATTTGGGCTACTTTACTCTTTTTTGGAACCACTCTGCTTTTGCTCATGCTCTTCTGAACCATGCGCTCTTGTGCGACTGTCGGCTTTCCTCTATTATCTAGTTTAAAAACTGCTCTATCTCCTTTTTATAAACTTAAATTTTATTTAGCATTTACACCATAATCAATCCAAAATACAATCTTACATCACTTTATCTCCACCGGTGTACTATCTAGTATTCCTTACAGTTCACTCTCAATAACAACCTATGCACAGACTATATCTCCTCCCACCACTATGCATAAAACCAAACTCATATCAATATCATCCTTTTATACCCCCCTCCTCCCCCTCTCCCCCCCCACTGCCCCATTATACATTGGAGCACCAGAACTGTTAAACATAAGTCATATAATTAACCTTTACTCCCCCTCTTCTACTGTACCTCCACCCGTACCCTCCCCTGACCCCGTCTTCCACTCCCCCCTACATAACCATGTCCATATCCCCACCCACTGTCTCTCCACCTTCTCCACCTTACCTTTCTTTATCCCTGTTAACTGATGCATTTGATACAATTCTGACAATCGCCGAGCATAATTTTCTAAGGGCGGCAAGACACTATTCTTCCAATGTAATGCAATTTCACATCTTGCCGCTATTATACATTGCCACACTATGCTCCACTTTCCTTCTACCTCATCACTCTTCTTAAGTAAGAGACACAACTCTGGCATCAGTGTTAAACTTGAACCAATAATTTTCCTTATATTGTCCCCAATTTTCTCCCAATACTGGTGTACTACTGGTCATGTCCACCACATATGCAGCCAGGTTCCTTTCTCTCCACACACTCTCCAACATTCATCTGACCTACAGACCCCCGCTTTATACAGACGCTCCGGTGTCAGATACCATCTAGACAGTACTTTCCACCCATTCTCTTGAAGGGATGTGGCTATGGATGATTTTGCTATGTCCAGAGCAATCCGCTCCCACTCTATCTCCCAAGACACCCCCAACTCTTTCTCCCATACCTGCATATAGCTTAATTTCTCCTCCCCTCTCTCCATTAATCCTTTATATATTCGAGAAATAACCCCCTTCCTTCCCAGCAAACCTAGGCAGCTGCCTTCAAACCATCCCAGGTCTTTTACAATATCCTGCCAGTGCTTTCTCTGCCTGACATATGATCCAATCTGGAGGTAGTGAAATCTATCATTGTCCCGCAAATGGTACAGCTCCAAGATACCTTCAAAATCTCTTACTCCTTCCCCGAAAATGATCTGAGACACTTGAGTTAACCCCTGCTGTGCCCACCTTTGCAACACCGCTACCTCGGGGCCCACCCCCTCTTTGCAGCACGCCAACAGTGACATTGTACGTGAGCATCTCTTCTCCCCTATCATCCCCTTCCTGTGCTGATTCCACATATATAGCGTGTGGCCTACCATTGGATTCTCCCCCTTACAACCCTTCCCTCCCCATACCATTCTCTCCAACTCACCTGGTCTTAATCCCGTTTCTTCCATCATTACCCAGTGTTTGTGCTGTCCCTCAGCCATGAGCACACTGCCTTCAACTGCGTTGCTTGATAGTACTTTCTAAAATTAGGGACCCCCATACCTCTCTCCAACCTTGACACCTGCAAGGTCCGAGCAGCCACCCTAGGCTGCTTGTTTCCCCATATATACCCCTCAACTTGCTTTTGCAATCTTTTTTGCACCTTTGCCGGTATCTCTACTGGCAACACTTGAAAATAAAAAAGGAACTGGGGGATCAACATCATTTTCATCACTGCCATTCTCCCCAGCAAAGATATGTACCCCCTGCTCCATGCCCCCAGTTGTATTTCTACTTGCCCGAAAAGCTTCTTGTAATTCAAATCATAAAGTTCCTCCAAGTCCCGCCCCAAATGAACTCCCAAGTATCGAATTGATCTTTTTGCCCACCTAAATTGGAAATTCTGTTGAATGCTCCTTTGCAATTCTTCCCCTCCTGTCAAATTTAAGATTTCGGATTTACTCCAATTAATCCTAAACCCCGCCAATTCCCCATACTCCTGCAACTCTCTCATTACTGCTGGCAATGTCTCACTGGGCCTAGTAATCATAAGTAGGATGTCGTCCGCAAACATTGCCATTTCGTATTCCCTCTGCCCCACCTTCACCTCCTTAATACCTAGTCCCCTCCTTATCATCCCCGCTAACGGTTCCAAGGATAATGCGAAAAGCAGTGGTGAGAGGGGACATCCCTGTCTGGTTCCCCTCCCCAGTGAGAAAAACCTTGAGTATCCCCCATTAAATCTCACGCTCACTTTGGGTCACAAGTATAATGCTTTTATCCAGTCTACAAAGCCTTTTTCAAAGCCCATGTACTCCATCACTGAAAACAAAAGTTCCACGACACTTGCCTTTCCACGATACTTGTTTTGCCTCGTACAGCTTTCGATAATATTCCACAAACTCTTCTCTAATCTTCTGCTCATCCCTCTCTACCCCTCCCCTACCCCTGATCTGCTTTATCAGTGACATATTCCGCTTCTGCTTCAATCTCCTCGCCATGTACTTTCCCGCTCTATTTCCCCCATCGAAAAATTCTTGCCTCAATAATTTCATATGATATTGGTTCCCTTCAGCCGCCAACGCATTGAGCTTAGCCCTGGTCTCCAAAACCTCCCCCCTATATTTCCCACTTATATCTTGGGCATCCGCCTCTTCCAACCTAACCAACTGCTGTCGCAATTGAAGTTCCTTTCCCTCTCTTTCCCTCTTTATCCTTGCCCCCCATTTGATCAGGGTGCCTCTCACCACCGCCTTAAATGCATCCCAGACCACCCCCGCCTTCACCTCTCCATTATCATTATTTGCAAAATATTCTGGTATCAACTCCTCAAGCTCCTGAACTACCCTACTATCTCCCAACAAGACCTCATTCAATTTCCAATATTACACCCCCTTATTCTCTCCCCTACACCTCGGACTCACAATCACCGGTGCATGGTCAGACCACGTGATCGGCTCTATTTCTCCCCTCCCCCCAATCCTACCCGCTATTTCTTTCCCTACCCAGATGGTGTCCAGCCTTGAATAAGTGCCGGGCACCACTGAGTAGAATGAATACTGACGCCTGCCAGGGTTAAGCAACCATATATAAACCAAAAAACCCCGTCCAGTGAACAGAAAAGCAAAGCTATTAACAAAAAAGTCCATAAAAAAAAAAAAAATATATATATATAGGGTTAAGCAACCGCCACGCATCTGGCCCGCTTGATTCAATGCCTGTGTGATATATGTTTATTTTGTGAAATTAATAAAAAATGACTTTACAAAAAATCAAATCATTATCCTTCACAAACTTCTGATAACGCCTCCTATCCGCTCCTCTCCCCTCCCTGTAGAATCCCTCCCCACCTTCCAGGTCATGTAAAAGTCCCCTCCACAAATCCGCGCTCCGTCCCCCAATAGACTCACTTTCATATCCACTTCTTCCCAAAATTCTTTTTGTGTCCCGGTGGGAGCATACACATTTTTTTTTAATTTTTTTGTGCATAAAGTTTTTATTGAAGTCACAACAGCATACAAACAAACAAACACCGGGTATCTCCCCCAAGCAATGTACACCATACCACAACGGAAAAAACACTTGCAATATCCCCTGAGCCCAATAGTGAGTAATTACAAACATACTTTGGCACTTCTAGAACATACAGTGAACGCTAACCGCCTAGCCCCCAAGGAGAAATGAAAGAAACCAATAAGAAAGCGATAAGAAAGCAAGTGTAGGAAGAGAGAAAGAAGATTTTCCACCCCTAAGGACAGTCTACAGCAGCGCCCAATCCCTACTTACCACCCAAACTCTAGACCCAAGCCCACCATATGAGGAAACCCTCACATCTAGAAGGGAGAAAAATCAAGGGTAGAAGCTATCCCCCCATAAGCGAGAGACTTCCTTCACTTACCCCCCTCCCTCTCCTCCCCCCCTTAGATGAAGAAGAAGAAAAAGACGAAGAAGCCCAGTCCCTGCCTCCCTCCCACCCCCCCCCCCACCACCGCTATCCCTCTGAAAAGCACCATACACAATCCCAACACACTAACCTGCACCGCGCAAGGAGGTAAGGGGCAAGTCAGAGGAAAGAAACGCAGGGAACAAAATCCCCCTGCGGTCCATCCCCGGCTATCTGGCATACGCCTTCCACTCCCGTGCACTATAATTCCATGCTGAGGCCCCTTCTACCCCCAGACCGGTGCCTAGAACCTAGCCGTGGCCCCCACATCAGATCAGTTAACCGAGCGCATTACCCACCGACTAGGAGAACACACCTTAGCCACCTCACAGGGGCAAGAATTTGCTCCAAAGAGCATTCAGCTGACACCGTTTACCCCGTAATTCGGACGTCAGCTTCTCCATGCGATACATATCCCAGACCTTAACTAACCACTCTGCATGCGTGGGAACAACGCGCCGCTTCCAAAAGCGACTAACCACCGAACGGGCGGCCAGCAACAGGCATTGAACCAGACGAGTGAGCTCTCTTGACGGCAGGTCAATGCGAACGTACCCCAAAAGACAATGTTCCACATCACAAGGAAGGGGAATCTCTAATTTCTGCACAATCTGATCACAAACCTGCCTCCAAAAGAGCTGAATCGCCGAACATTCCCACCACATGTGCGCAAAAGTGCCCACCTTCCCGCATAACCGCCAGCATAAGGGGTCAGCCACCCTCCCCCACCGGTGGAGATCAACAGGGACTACTGACATCCGCCAGACAATTCGAAGCTGGGTATTAACTAGCGAAAGAGAAATCGAGCATTTATGCGCATAATGAAACACCTCCTCCCAGAAATTCTCCTCTGGGGGCTGTACTAGTTCCTCCCACCTCAGGCATCTCCGGGAGACCGGAGTGACCTGGGCCACTGCGAACTCTAGTGCTCGGTGTAACTTAGCGAGCATCCCTCTTCCAGAACGTGCCAGGAAAAGAAGTCTCTCCCAAGGCTCCGGAACTAAAGCCGCTGCCACTCTCAACTGTGGGGACGAAAAACACGAACAGCATTGCAGAAATTGATAATCTGAAAGCAAGCAATGAAATCTAGACTCCAGCTCTTCCTTTGAAAACTTAGGAAAGAGTCCACGCAACGAGGAGAGCTGCAAGGTACTCAAAGTACGCTGAAGTCCCGGAGACAGACTGCGCACAAAGGCGAAAGTAGCCAAAGAAGCACAGGGCGACCAAACCGAGGACCGACCCACTTTGGTACATATCTTGCGCCAGGCCACCCCAACCGGGCCTAGGAAAGGATGCCCACGAATCCGCCCACAGATCTGCGCGTCTCCGATAAAGGGCAGCGCCGTTAGCGAAAACGGGGCCACATACGAGGCCTCAAGGTGCACCCATCCCGGAGCCCCCTCCAAATGCCATACGGGGATAGCCTTTAGACATGCACATAGATAGTAGAGCTCAAAATCTGGGAGACCTACCCCCCTCCCATCTTAGGTCTTATCATGTTACCCCAGCTCAACCTCTGTCTTTTCCCCTGCCAAATGAATTGCATAAGTATATGACGTAAGCGGAGGAAAAATCCCCTTGGAATTGAAATCGGGAGCTGCTGAAACAGAAAAAGGATTTTTGGCAAGAGCAGCATCTTGATGGTATTCACCCTTCCCAGCCAGGAAACCGAAAGCCACTGCCAAGCCATCGTCTCAGTGGTAAGCGCCGTTAAAAGTGGATCATAATTGCGTGTAAATAGATCCTCCATTTTCTGAGGTATCTGAATGCCTAGATATTTAAAACCTGTACCCAACGAGAACCCCGTGTCTCCCCCTAACTGGCAGGCCCCCCGCAAAGCTATGCAAGGCATAAGAACCGACTTTGCAAAATTAACCGTGTAACCTGACAATCTAGAGAAATCTGTTAGGATCTCAATCACCTCCGGAAGAGTGGAGGCTGATTCTCGTAGAAAGATTAGCGTATCATCCGCATAGAAGGAGACCACGTGACACTGCTTTGCCAAGGTAATGCCCAAGCGAGCCTCCCGCATCCGCAATTGTACCGCCAGGGGCTCTAAAGCTAAAGCAAACAGGAGAGGTGAGAGAGGACACCCTTGCCTGGTCCCTCTTTCCAGGGCAAACGTCGCCGACACAAACCCATTTACCTGCACCTGACTCAAAGGAGCCGCGTATATTGCCGAAATCCACACAAGAAATGAGGGCCCTAGCCCCATGTGCCGCAGTACTCCAAAAAGGTACCTCCATTCAACCTTATCAAAAGCCTTCTCGGCGTCCAAAGATAAAACTCCATAACTCCCTTCCAGCCTCCGCACTCCATGCAGGATGTTAATAAGCCACCGAACGTTATCCGACCCCTGCCGCCCAGCAATAAACCCAGTCTGGTCGGGATGCACCAGCGTCGCTATCTTAGAGTTAAGACGTGCAGCGAGAACCTTAGTGAAAATTTTGTAATCAACATTTAACAGTGATATGGGTCTGTAGTTACTAACCTGCGACGCATCGTTACCCTCCTTGGGAATCACTGTAATTAATGCTAAGCGTTGGGATTCGGGAAGCGCCCGACTCCGCAATATATCGTTGAATACTCTAGTTAGGACAGGTGCCAGAAGGTCCCCTAGGGATTTATAAAATTCAGCCGGCAATAGATCCGGACCCGTTGCTTTTGCCGATTTCAGTTGCCGTATGGCCCTTTGCACCTCCGCAACCCCAATTTCCCTGTCTAGAGCATTCCGATCCTCCGCCGACAACTGGGGCAAGGGAAGGCCTGATAAAAATTGGTCTATTACCGAGTCCTCCACTAACAATTGAGTTGAGTACAGCTCCTTATAAAACCGAGCAAACCGCTCCGCTATCGCCTCAGACCTTAGCACCGGTTGTTGATTAGCATCCTTGATCGGCCCCACTCTACGCCGCGCTCGCTGCCGCTTTAACTGCTACAAGAGCAATTTGTGAGCTTTGTCACCGTGCTCAAAGAAATGTCTCCGAGTCCTCAGCATAGCCAAAGAGATGTCAGCAGTCTCCAGGGCCGCCAACTTACCACGCAACACCGCCAGCTGGTTGGAAACCCGTGGCCTGTCACCCCGCTTGTGCTGTCTCTCTCCCCTCGCCGTTTACAGGATGCTGCCAAGGAAATGGCCTGTCCCCTAACCACCGCCTTACCGGCCTCCCAGAGTTAGGACGGAGAAATTCCGTCAATATCATTGTGGTACAGGTACTCCTTCCAGCCCCTCTCCAGCTGCCCAACAAAGCCCTCAGTTTGCAATAACTGTCGTGGGAAAGCCCACACCCTCGGTGGCGATTCAGAACCAACGTGCTCCCAACCGAGTGCAATGTAGTGATGATCAGAAGGGCCCTTCGTACCTATCTGCACCTGATCAAGCTGTCCGGAGAGTGATTGAGAGGTCAACCACATGTCAATGCGCGAGTACATGCGGTGAACTGTGGAGAAATAGGTGTAATCTCTCTCCCCCGGATGACGCTTACGCCACACATCCTCCAAAGCCAACGACGAGAGCAGCCTAGAGAGCGCTTTAGACGCTCCAGATGGCTTATACGGGCCCGAAGATCTATCTGCTGCTAAGAGAACACAATTAAAATCTCCTCCTAAGATCACGTCCCCCGTCACCTTTGTGGTTATGACCTCTAATAGACACTCTAAGGACCTCCCCACGTCCACCGGGGGAGCATACATATTCACCAAGGTGATGTCCACCCCATTAAGTATTCCGGAGAGTATTAAGAAACGTCCCAACGGATCTTGGATCTGGTTAGTCAACTGAAACTGACAATTCTGCGCAAACAAAATTGCAACTCCCCTCTTGTGGGATGAGAAACCTGAGGAATACACTGTAGGGAATCTACAGGGACAAAAGACATGCATGTGCTCCCGCAGCCAGATGGGTCTCTTGAAGAAAGACAACGTCCGCATGTGCTCTATTTAGTTCTGCCATCACCCTTCATCTTTTAATCGGGTGGTGCAAACCTCGCACATTCCACGATAACAACTTAACCATCATCTTCTCGGAACTTCATGCGCCCAGTTTGCTGACCATCCCGAAAACGTAGAAAACTAGAGCTTACCTCTATCTCACTCCCCCACCCAAGTACCACCACCGCATTTATCCGGCACATTCCCCAAACACCCCTCAAAATCCTCCCCCTCCAGCTCCCAATCTCTCTTGGTGCCATCCGTCTACCATCCTCAGACTTGTCCACCCTCCCCCACCCGTCCCCCCACCCCCTTCCCCCCTCCCCCACCTAGCCCCCCAACCCCCCCGCCCTTAACCCCATCCTACAATCCCAACACCCGTTACTCAAACAAGAAACCTAGGTGTTAACCTGTCCCGCGCTTATCCCGTGAGCAGAACAACTACCCACCTGATGGGAGCACTAAGAACTGTAGTTCTGCTACCACAGCGCTCCCCTCCTCCCTCCTCCCACCAGCTACCCCAAAACCCACCTGGAACTCGACAAACCCACATCCCACTAAATGTCATCAACAATTGTCTTATGGCACTCCTAGAACCACCGATGTCTCACTCCCCCCCACCGCCCCCTACAGCAGAGAGTAAGAGCCCCAAAGAAAAAGCATCCTAAAGCTCATCCCCGCTGAACAGCCAGCCCCCGCCCAGCAGCATGAAACCCCCACATCCATTGCCTATCCCATGCCCACCCAATCAGGAATTAAACATAGCAATAACATATCAACAGAATGACAGTCCATCGCTCAAGGAGGTGCTGCGGTATCCATTCCTGCAGTTCCGCTTCCCTCAGCATCCGCCTCGGAAGAACTGTGAGATCTTGGCACTTTCCTTCTCTTAGGAACAGAGACCTCCCAGTCCCCATTCGGCTTGCGGTGCGAGGAAACTCGATCCCCACCTTGCAGAGAATCCAAAAACCGTAGACACTCTGCCAGTTCCGAAATCCTCTTCTGGGTCCCTTCCCACCCAAAACATAGGGAGAAGGGGAATCCCCAACGATACTGGATAGATCTCTTCTGCAGCTCCTGCGTTAACGGACGGAAGCTTTTACGCTGCTCTAGCATTCTTTGAGCTAAGTCCTGGAAGATCTGCACCTCATACCCCTTGAAAGTAAAGGACCGCTGTCCCCGCGTACTGCAGAGGAGGGCCATCTTATCCTCAAAGAAAGAGAATCAGGCCACTATAGGGCGTGGATGATTATTATTCGCTTTCCTGGGCCCCAATGTACGATGTGCCCTCTCCAACTTCACGCCCTGCTCTGCAGAGGGGACGCAAAACGCAAAAAGCTCCCGCACGATTTCTAGCGAGGTTTCTTTTCCTCCCGAGCCTTCCGGAACTCCAAGAATATGCACATTACATCGGCGTTGCCGGTTCTCAAGGTCCTCCTGTCGATCTAGCAGCTCGCTAGATATCTGATCAAACTTCCACAGCTTAGATTGCATTTCAATCGTAGAATCCATTTGCTCCCCAATCAGGAGCTCTGCATGAGAAATCCGATCATCAAGATCTTTAATATCTGCACGCACACCAGCGATCACTTTGGAGAATTCGGTGTGGAAGAGTTTGAGCTCTTGCAAAATCTCTGCCAGATCCTGCTTCTTTGCCAGGGTAGAGATCACCGCCTCTTCAATTACTCTGGGCGTCCCCTGCTGCTCCGCGTCGGGCGTGATTTTCGGAGGATCATCCCCCGATCTGGAGAATTTAGACAGTGCGGAGGCATAATTCTTTGCTGTAGCCATCCTGATCAGCCGGATAGGACCTACGCTGCACTGTCTCCTAGCTGTCACTCTGCGAATTCACAGTTTGTCCCTGTGCGTTCAGGTGGTTCTGCAGAGCGGGACACTTCCCCTCCAGTCCTGCTGAAACCTTCTCAAGTGGTGCGGAACCTCCAGGAGCTGCGGTTACTTATGAGCGGAAACTGCTGTGAGAACAAGAAAAAAAAAAAAAGAAAGAAAAACTTCAGCTGGTACTTAGCAGTTAGGAACTCTGCAGCGTTGTTCTTGGCCAGTAGGTGGAGCTCCAGGCTTATTTAGTTAACTGTGCTACTCCGGGGAAAGAAGGTCAGCATCGTGAAAAACAGTCCTACAAGCTGCCGATTTCACTCCTACGCTCAGCACAGAATCACAGCACGGGTCAGCAGGCTCCAGTAATTCACCGCTACTGCTAGAGAGAGGACAGCCTCTCCTGCTTTCAGCCGAAATCGGCTCCAGGTATGCTCAAAGTCTGTGGCCCTTTAAGAGGGCGGGTCCTGCGTTCCAGTGACGTATACCTGCTTCAGCAGCCATCTTTAACACAGCACTCATGCGTTCCAGCCTCCAACTTCAACAGGGCTTCTACGGAGCACGTAGTACACAGGACTGCGTTTCACCTTTCCTTTCCCGCCACCGCTGCTTCACAGTCCTGCGTTCCAGTAAGTAGCACAATGTTCCAATATGGCTAAGCCTCACCGTATGGCCCTTAATGTTTCCCCGCGGGCTTCTCCTTGCACCCACAGTGCCTGGTTACGTGGGATACTGTACAAAAGCTCATCTACGGTGCTAATTAAATGAATATGCGTCTCCCGCTGCTAATAGCATGGCACTCGCTTCCTCTCCTGTGCTTCTTCGTTTTATAGTATTAAATACTTGCTGTGCCTCCAGCCCTCAATCGCAGCCCGTCTCGTCTGTCTTGCAAGGAGCCAGTGTGAGGTAGGGGAGCTCTTATCTGTCTCGCACTATCCCCCCTGTCGCGTAACCGTAGTCCAGGCATACAATCCGCTCACACACAACGCTATCCGGCATCTCGCCCTTCATCAGGCCGGTCCTCACTAGCTCTCTGCTCTCCAGCTCAGCCGGGCGTCCCCCGAACGGCGCCGATCACATAATCAGTCACCGCTGATCATCGGGCAGTGAGAGGGGTGATTTCTGGCATAAAAAAAGTGGGATCAGGTGTAGGTAGCCATTAATTAGGAGGTGAGGCTGTGGAGAGTCTTTAAAGGGCGGCCATTCTCGTCGGGCTCACCAGCGCCCCCCGGAGCATACACATTTATCACACAGAACCATTCGTCTCCAATCCGCATTCATACCATTAAGTATCACCCCCTCTATCTCGAATTATTGTATCCAGCTCTACTTTAAGTGTCCCACTTACAAACAAAGCCACCCCACCTTTCTTCTGTTCCCTCATATTAGATGCAAACAATAATTCAGTATATCCCTTAGGTTTCACTACGGACTTATGTCTCCGTAACAAATGTGTCTCCTGTAGTAAAACAAGTGAGGCTTTCTGCCTTGTTAATTCCTTATACAATTTCTGCCTCTTGAAAGGTGAATTTAAACCTTTCACATTTAAGGTAACAATTTTCAGTTCACCTGTGCTGTTCCCCCCCTCTTCCTGCCCTTCTATCCATTGCTTCCCCACCCCCCTCTTCCCCTTCCCCACCCCACCTCATTCTCCTAGCCCAACCAGGTGTTCCCTTATCCCTCCCCCTCCCCCCTCCCCCCTCCCCCTTCCCCTTCCCCTTCCCCTTCCCCTTCCCCCCTCTCCTAAAGAGAGGTTTGTCTTCCATTGTGGTGTCCCGGTCTTGGGCCTTCGCCTGCCCCTACCCCTCCATTCCACTTCCCCCCTATGTCCCTCTTCCCCCCCTGAGATCCCCATCATACCAATCCCATCTCTCCTTCCTCTTACTCCTACACTCTACCTCTGCCCCCTTCCTCTCTCCCCCATTGTCCCCCGTGAATCCCTTGTTGAGGTATATCAACCTCCGTTCCTCCCCCTCACCCCCCTTACCCCTAGCTTGTTATTTCTAACCCCTCCTCATCAAATTTTTACATCATTAACAATAATATAATAAGTCCGCTTTTTCAGCCAGCGCTGTTCTCCGCCTCTTGCGCTCTGGGGCTCTCTCGATTCAGCCTCGCCTGTCTTCTGCCAGTCACTGGCGCCCTGTGCCATCGCTGGTTGGTCCTCTTGGCGATGTTCATTGCTGAAATTGATGTTGTTCCCGCAGGCTGTCTCTCCACCCCTGGGAGATTACTTAGTCCCAGTTCTTTGAGTGCTTTCCAGGCTTCCTCACTTGTCTGCACTCGTCTCGACCTTCCCTTTACTGTTATCAGCAAACCAAAGGGAAACAACCATTTATATCTCAGGTCCTCCCTTCTCAAATACGCCGTCACCTCCTTGAGGTTTCTTCTGCGCTGCAACGTACCAAAGGAGAGATCCTGAAATAGTTCCAGCTTTTGTTCGTCCCAGGTAAACTGTCTCAGTTTCCTCGCCTCCTGTAAGAGTCTTTCTTTGAGTTTAAATGAACTTAGACATACCACGATATCTCGTGGTTTGTTGTCTCTTGCAGGGCTCAAGCCTCTGTGTGCGTGCTCTATTAGCAGAGGCTCTATGCCACCTCCTTCCTCCTTGTCTGCTGTTGCTAGCAAAGACCTGAATATTTTAGTAGTCACCTCTTCACAATCTGTTGCGCTTCTTGTGCGCGCTTAAATTCCTCGCATCCTTTTTGTAATTCCTCTATTTCTGCCCCTTGTTGCTCCATCTGCAGCTCCGTTTCTTCCACACGGTTACCCATATGCACAATGTCTTGTCTCAGAGATTGTATTGTCTCTTTTAGCTCATTTTTTACCCCACTAATTTCCATCTTGATCTCTTCTTTCAACTCAGTTAGCCATTCCTTTAGCATAGCTGCCACTCCTGGGCTGCACCCCCGCTCCGGTTCCTCCTCCGATTCATTTGGGTCTGCAGGCTGTGTTTGGTCTTCCTTCTCCCCCACTTTTCCTCCTTTAGATGTCACGTATGTTGATCGGAATTCAGCCAGTTTTCTCCTAGCTGTCTGACCGCCTTTATTTTTTTCCATACTCCCTCTCGTTGCGCCCAGGCTGTAGTAAGAGGTTTTGAATTGACCCCACCCTCCTGCTATTGCTCCTTCTGGGGTTTCTGTCTTACCCCCCCCTATCTTAATATTTTTTCCCCCTGGCCAGTTCAGCACAGGGCACCTGCGGCTGGGGCGGTTTAGGGTCAGCTCCCTGGGTCCCCTGTGCCTGACTGTGCTTTGTTTTAGGGTTGTCTGTGCCCCTTTAGCAGCTCTGCAATAGGTACTCTCTGTGAGCTATTCCTCCTCAGCTGTCTTACAGGGATCGCAGCTTCGATGTTCCTTTTGCCCCCTTTCTTTCTTGTCTTCTCTTTTTGCCACAGCCGGCACTCTTTGCAGGCACGATGTTTCTCCTCCGCTGCTCCACACTACCCCGCGGCTTATCTGCTTGAAACTCTCTGCAGCACGATGTTTCTCCTCCATTGCTCCACACTACCCTGTGGCTTATCTGCTCGAAACTCTCTGCTGCACCTGCAAGTGGCGTGTCCGCACGATCCCTCCTGCTCCGCTGAACACAGCCTCTTCTGCCTTCCCTGCACTCAGTATCTCCTGTGCTGACTCACCAGTCCTATGGTCATCCGCTTGCCACCACCACACTCCGGCTTTCAACGCTGGCCCACCACGCAGTCTGCCGGTCTGGCTGCTGTCAATGTTTCTCTTCGGCACTCGATCGGGGGTCCATGTGCTCTTTTCCATTGCTCCTGGTATCGGAACTACACTCCGCTTCTTCCCCTCTTAAGCTACTCGCTAAGTTCTCATTTTGGGGTAGATTTTCCCCCTTTTTGCATGCTTAGACAGCAGAGCTTGATTGCTAAGCCACCATCTATCCCGATGACGTCCTCTATCTCCTTTTTAAAGGTGGCAAGAGTAGGTGCACCTGCCGCTCTGTGCAGGCCAACCCTCCCCATGTCTTTGTTTAGGGGTGAACCCACCGCTCCATGTAGGACACCCCTATTTGTTGAGAAATTAGATAGTTCAGTTTATTTTGATTTTATCCTGTTGCTGTAAAGGGATCCACTGTGTCTGTCCCATGCCATTTTGAATTCCGTCACTGTATTTTCCCCCACCACTTCCATCGGGAGGGCATTCCAAGCATCCACCACTCTTTCAGTGAAAAAGTATTTCCTGACTTGCCTTTCAATTTACCCCCTTGCAGCTTCATGTTGTGCCCTCTAGTTTTACAGCTTCCCCGTCTTTGGAAGAGGCTTGTTTGTTCATTATTTCTCTTTAAGTATTTAAAGGTCTGAATCATATCTCCCCTATCCCTCCTCTCCTCCAAAGTGTACATATTTAGGTCTTCAAGTCTCTTCTCAGAAGGCTTCTGATGCAGGCTCCAAATCATTTTGGTCGCCTTCCCCTGAACAGTTTCCAGTCTTTTTACATCCTTTGCAAGATATGGTCTCCAAAACTGAACACAGTACTCCAAGTGAGGCCTCACCAGTGACTTATACAGTGGCATTAGTACCTCTTCCTTTCTACTGGTAATTCCTCTTTGTATGCAGCCCAACATCCTCCTGGCTTTTGCCATCGCCTTGTCGCACTGTTTTGCCACCTTGAGACCTTCAGAAATAATCACACCAAGGTCCTTCTCCTGATCCATGCACACCAACCTCTCGCCCCCTATTGCGTACATATCCCTTGGATTTCTGCTTCCCAAGTGCATGACACTGCACTTCTTCGCATTAAATCTTAACTGCCAAGCATTAGACCATTCTTCCAGCTTTTGTAGATCTTTCCTCATGTTAACCACTCTCTCAGGGGAGTCTACGCTGTTGTAAATTTTTGTGTCATTTGCAAAAAGACAGACTTTTCCATTCAGCCCTTCAGCAATATCACTCACAAATAAATTGAACAGTGCCAGGCCCAGGACCGAACCCTGGGGAACCCCACTAATCACCCTCCTTTCATCCGAGTGAGCTCCATTTACCATCACCTTCTGTAGTCTGTCAGTCAACCAGTTTCTGATCCAGTTTACCACCTTGGGACCCATCCCCAAACTACTGAGTTTATTGATAAGCCTCCTATGAGGAACAGTATTAAAGGCTTTTCTGAAATCCAGGTAGATGACATCCATCGCATGCCCCTGATCTAGTTCTCTGGTCACCCAGTCAAAGAACTCAATTAGATTTGTTTGGCAGATCGTCCTTCGGTAAAACCATGTTGCCTCGGATCTTGCAACCTGTTGGTTTTGAGAAAGTCCACTATTCACTCTTTCAGGAGTGCCTCCATTACTTTTCCTGCCACCGAGGTAAGGCTCACGGGCCTGTAGTTTGTCACTTCTTCCCTGTCACCACTTTTGTGAAGAGGTACCACATCAGCCATTCTCCACTCCTGAAGAACTTCTCCTGTTTCCAAGGATCCATTGAAAACATCCTTTAATGGCCCTGCAAGAATCTCTCTGAGCTCTTTCAGTATCCTGGGATGTATCCCATCCGGTCCCATGACCTTGTACACTTTCAGTTTTGCAAGTTGTTCTAACACATCATCTTCTGTGAATGGTGTTGTATCTACTTCATTCCCATTTTTATATTTGGGAGTCACAGGTGGTCCTTCAACAGGATTTTCTTTAGTAAAAACAGAGCAGAAGTATTTGTTTAGCAATTTCACTTTTTCAATGTCACTTTCCACGAGTCCGTTCCCAGCACTTCTGAGTCCTGCAATTCCACCGCTGATTTTCCTTCTTTCCCGAATATACCTGAAGAAAGTTTTGTCGCCACACTTCACATCTTTAGACATCTTTTCCTCTGCCTTTGATTTTGCTTTCCTTATTTCTCTTTTTGTCTCTTTGAGTTTGATCCTGTATTCCATTCTGTGTTCCTCTGTTTGCAAGCTTCTGTATTTTGCAAAAGCTGTGTTTTTTTGCCTTTATTTGAGCAGCCACTTCTTAGGAAAACCAAATAGGTTTCCTTCTCCTCTTGTTTTTATTTACTTTTCTTACATATTTATCTGTTGCCTCTTTTATTGCCACCTTTAGTTAACCCATTGCAATTCAACATCCCTTATCCCCTCCCACCCTGCCAACTCCTCCTTCAGGTACTTGGCCATTTTACTGAAGTCAGTATTTTTGAAGTTTAGGACTTTGAGCTTGCTATGATTGGACTGTACCTTGGCTTTTATCTCAAACCACATCGTGTGATGATCGCTGCTGCTCACAGGGGCACCCACCCAGACATTCGACATGCTATCACCGTTGGTAAGCACTAAATCCAGTGTTCAGCTTTCCCTGGTTGGTTCCATCACCATTTGTCTAAGTAACACATCCTGGAAAGCATCCACAATTTTTTTGCTTCTTTCCAGATTTGCAGAAAGAGTAATCCAATCCACATCGGGTAGATTAAAGTCACCGAATATGATCACTTCCCCCTTTGTGGCTATCTTGGCAATATCTATAATCAATTCATTATCTATCTCTTTGATTTGAGTCGGAGGTCTGTAGACTACAGCAGTATGGATGACAGTGCCATCTCCTCTTTCCAACACATTCCAGAGCGCTTCTTCTTTTCCCCATGCCCCCTGCATTTCAGTAGCTTTAATATTGCTTTTGACATACAAGGCTACTCCTCCTCCTTTTCCACTTTCTCTGTCTCTTCTGAATAGATTATAGCCAGCTATGGCTATATCCCAATCATGCGATTCATTAAACCATCTTTCTGTAATGGCCACAATGTCCAAGTCCATTTCCACCATTAGGGCTTCCAGGTCCGGAACTTTGCTGGCTAAGCTTCGAGCATTTCTGCTCATTGCTTTCCAGCATTTAACTGACTTGCATGTATTTTGCATTGATTTTGTTCTGCCCACTTGTCTTTGATGTGTGGTTTAAAAGTGTGGCTATTTCTGATGTTATTCTGCTTTTACTGGGAGTGACGTCCTGAACTTGTCCTTCCCCATCCGTCACCCCCTTTCTTTTTTTCATTCGGAAAATGAATGCGCGGCGTCTTTCCGAATGAAAAAAAGAAAAAAAGAAACTGACATGAAGACGTGGGCAGCAACAGTATGAATACAAAGAAGAATCTCCTGAGGAAAGTTTAATGCTGAAACGTTAATGCTGAAACGCTACTGGGGCGCCATAGTTGAGCGTCGGGAATTACTTCTTCTATCTGCGTTGAGCAGTTTTGAAAACTACGGGAATTACTTCTTCTATCTGCGTTGAGCAGTTTGGAAAACCATTTTTAACAAATTAAAGAAGAACAAATACACAAGTGCAAATACATGAACAATAGATTAGAAGGTCACAACGGCAAGAGAAGGCAGTAAAAACTATTATATGAACAAGAATGTTGAAGATAGAACAGAGGTTTTGAAGATATGCCAAAAAGCCTATGACCAGTACATTTTAACGAACAACAGAAAGAATTTACTACATTACATTAAAGTTATAATTGAACGCTTCTTTTTTTATAACATTAGCAAAATCCGCCCTTTCCTTTCTGAACACACTACAAAAATGCTTATTCACTCCTTAATCACCTCCCGTCTTGACTACTGTAACCTACTCCTTGCTGGTCTCCCTTTGAGTCATCTCTCTCCCCTTCAATCTGTTCAACACTCCGCTGCACGGCTAATCTTCCGCCACTCTCGTCATACCCATATTACTCCTCTTCTCAGGTCACTTCACTGGCTCCCTATCTGTCTCCGCATGCAATTCAAACTTCTCCTGCTGACCTATAAATGCATTCACTCTGCGGCTCCACAGTACCTTTCTTCTCTTATCTCTCCTTACAACCCCTCCCGGGAACTCCGCTCTTCTAGTCAACTGCTTCTGTCTGTGCCCTTCTCTCCTACTTCCAACTCCAGACTTCACTCCTTTCACCTTGCTGCAACTTACGCCTGGAACAAACTACCTGTGTCTGTACGCCAGGCACCTTCTCTAACCCTCTTCAAATCCAGGTTGAAGGCTCATCTCTTCCTTGCCTTTGGATCTTGACTCACCTGATCTCCTTTTCCTTCCCCCTGTTTTACCCCTGCTTATGCCTTCTGTGTTTTGTCTTGATTAGATTGTAAGCCCTGATGAGCAGGGACTATCTCTTACATGTTTGTACAGCGCTGCATACGACTGGTAGCGCTATAAAAATGCTCAGTAGTAGTAGTATAACCAACAGTTAAATTTTATATCAGGAGCAGGAACAGCAACAACAACAACAAGACAGGCAAAAAAGATACAAGGCTGAAAGCTTAGCTGTGTGGAGGATCTGGAAGCTGTGAAGACTAGGCTTGACCAGGTACTTATGGAAGGGCTGTAAGATAATTTAATTAGCCCTGCCCTGTGAGCAGGCTTGCAGACAATTCAAACAATGGAAGCAGAAATAGGCAAACTGAACTTTTAACATCTTTGTATCTGCCTACTGTGCAAGGTCCCTGTAACTTTAAATGATACCTTTACTTCTAAAGTAGGAGACTCAGGTATGACCAGGTCCCTGCAAATCAAAGTATTTCTATTCCAAGTAGCTTTATATCACAAGTGTCCTTGGTCAGTAGGCCTTACATGAATTGAGGGCACACTTAGCTACCTGATTTAAGGGCTACACAAGGAATGTAGGCAGTCAGAATATTCCCAAAAGTGAATGTATAACCAACAGTTAAATTTTATATCAGCAGCAGCAGCAGCAACAACAACAACAAGACAGGCAAAAAAGATACAAGGCTGAAAGCTTAGCTGTGTGGAGGCTCTGGAAGCTTTCCTCCAGGAACTTGTCCAAACCTTTTTTAAACCCAGCTACACTAACAGCTTTTGCTACATCCTCCGGTAACAAATTCCAGAGTTTGATTACATGCTGAGTGCAAAAATATTTTCTCTTATTAGTCTTAAATAGCATACCCTGTATCCTCATTGAATTTCCCCTAGTCTTTCTATATTCTGATGACGTAAACAATTGATCTACGTTTACCCATTCCACTCCATTCATTAATTTATAGACCTCTGTCATATCTCCCCTCAGCTGTCTCTTTTCCAGGTTGAAGAGCCCTAACCTTTTTAGCCTCTATTCATAGAGGTATGCTTCCATCCCCTTTAACATTTTGGTGGCTCTTCTCTGTACCTTTTCTAACAATGCTATATCCTTTTTAAGATACGGTGACCAGAATTGAACACAATATTCAAGATGTGATCACACCATGGGACGATACAGAGGCATTATAATATCCTTTGTTTTATTTTCCATTCCTTTCCTTATGATACCTAGCATTCTATTTGCTCTCTTGGTCGCCGCTGCACACTGGGCAGAGGGTTTTAACATGTAATCCATGATGACACCTAAGGGGCATGTTTACTAAAGTCCGCAAATCTGCGCGCCGCAAAATAGCGCACGGCAACGCGGCATTGAAACGCGCAGAAACGCGTTTAAACGCCCCGCACACGTGCTTGTCACCCCCGCACAGGTACGCGGTTCAGTAACGGGCCCCGTACAAGTGTGGGCCCGCAAATGTCCGATAGAGGCGTGGAACGGCTAAAGGAGGGCGGAGGAAGGCTCTGGAGGGGCGGAGGGACGGGGTCAATGGGTGGAGAGTGGGAGGTGAGAGGCTCCCCGCACAGTATCGGGCCCGAATTTACATGTAAAAAATAGTGCGAGTGAAACACTCGCGGTAGAGGGCATATAAAGGGAAGAGAAACCATTTCCGTCAGCAATGTACAGCAAAACCGGGGAAACCTGCAAAACGTCAGCAGTGTGATACATGTGCACAGCACAAAACTGCAATGAAAAATAGGAAATGACCACAACAAAAGCATTAAAATAGTAAATCAGCTGGGGAACAGGTATAGTAATGCGCAAAAGCTAAAAACACCCAGCAGAGCTCCAAAAAAATAAAATAACATTTGTTTGGAAAGGGGCACGGAGCGGAGACACCTCCAAAAACGTCTCCGTGTATTGGACCCTTCCTGGGAGTGTTCCCTATGGTTGTCCATCAATAGCACTGTTGCCCAGCTTGGGAATATGCTATCCCCCTCTGTTCGGACGTCATACCCGTGTTATATTTGCACGTTTGTCACCAGACAGGGTGAAGGAGCTCACAGTAATAATGTGCAGAGCAGGTTTTGGAACCCCACCCTGCCAGGTCTACTATCTCCAGGGACTGCACTGTCTCTGTGGCCACAGTGTGGTGCAGTGGACAGAGCCGGTACCTCTAGGACCAGAGGGTCACAGGTTCAAATCCCAGCTGTGGCACATGCTAACACAATCCCAATATTTAACCCACCACTAAACACAGATAGCAAAGACACCCCTTTATTGCACAGAACAAAAGCATGTTGCAAACACCCATATTTTACCCTACACCACACACACACCAGCACAATGTGCATCACCAACAGCCGCGTCCCCCAAATGCAGTCCTGTAGTGCCACAACTGTAGGGGCTAAGGACACGTAGGTAGAGGTTATGTACGACAGATGTGCCTGTACATGCCCTCATCCCACGTGCCAAGGGCCAATTGTGTCCCTGGTCATGATCACGTAATGGGTGGCCCACGTTCCACAAAAACCTTGCTAAAGAACAACAGCTAGACCGCTATACCATGTGAGCCAAATACAGTCCTGGGGTTCCACTACGCAATCAGGTCATATGCCTTTGCAAGGATAAGGACATGCCAGCATGTCGGCGGAAGGGTTCAGATGGTGGAGGGGGCAGTGGCTGCTAGCCACAGAGGACAGTGGCCAGGCCATGTGCAGGCTGGCACCGTCCACTGCAAGAGACAGGCCCTGTCGGATGTACAGTCATGGACCACCCAGGGATTGCAGCCAATCAGTGGCTACACGGTGGTGCAGTGCACACAGACAGTGTGTGCAAGAACAGAGGGTCACAGGTTCAGAGCCCAGCTGCGGCTACCACTAACCCTGTCCACATATTCACCCCACAGCTACACCATGGTAGTAAGGACAAACCTTTATTGCTGAGAACATAGGCATGGTCAATACGCCTATCTTTTACCACACCAAACACAGACACCATAAACAGGCACATTATCTACAGCAGAGTCTCCCAAATGCAGTCCTGGAGGGCCAAACACCATTCAGGTTCCATGCTTCCCCTAAGACAGATGCCTGTGCTGCAGATGTCTGCACCACCCCCATGCTATGCAACTGTAGCCCATGCATATTCATAGGGGACAGCATGAAGGCCCGAACAGTGTCTGGAACACCAGGACTGGAGTAGGGACACTCTGCCGTAAAGCAAGAGGCAACAGGTCCAGACGCACCCACACCCACAGGCCACATTGGAAAAGCCCCCTGGGGGGGCATCTCCCAGATCTAGCTCCTGCATACCCTAGCAATGCCACCCTATACCTGGGTACACGGTACACAGACCACAAACGTTTGATGTGGGTACTGGCAGGTAGACAGTCCTACGCTCAGCACTGTTTGCTCCTTGTGCTCCAGCAGAACAAGCTGTCGGCTGTCTGTGGTGCGTGCCCCAGGTCTGGCCCCTGACAGTATTTACCACCCTGGGGAGTGACCTGCAGCAGTACTGTGTACCATATCCATGCCTGTACCCTTCCCAGGACTGGTGTGGTGGGCACGTCGAATGACTCCCCCAATAGTAGCACAATGCTGGCATAGGTGAGGGGGGGGGGTGTCTGTCTATACAGTGTGTGTTGGCTACAAACACCCTCCACAGGCCACACTGCCAGCACTGTTGCCAGTATTGGCCTGACAATGTGCATAATGAGCAGCAAGGTACCATGGGTATAGCTCAGACAGGGTGTGCTGGCCAGGATGCATCTGCACAGGGCATGGGGCACTGGCTGGGACATTGTAATGCCCAGCCACCACCTACACAGACAGGGTGACCTCTGTATGTGCTGCTGGTGGATCACTCTCACCCTGAGCGTGCAGTGATGACAGCATGGCTAGGCACCCCCATAGTGCTGTATAGCATTTCTCTCCTGTGATATATATGGGTGTCCTGTTGGGGCCTCTTCATGGACTGATCTGCCTGTGTGTGCTGCCACCCCAGTTTGGGGTGCATGCAATCCCATCAGGACTATCCAGCAGACTCTGCACAGCTGGTATGTGTCCTGATGGAGCTCCTTGCAGGGTGCAGCAGCTGATGGCTTGCTGCAGGAGAATATCAGATAGTGCTGGGGTGCACCCCTGAATATCCAGGCCTACTGTCTGTCTGATAGTGTGTTATGGATGTGTGTGGAGCTGCTTGGACAGCCCTGTAGGGTGTCTGTCCCCCAGCAGGACAGGGGTTGATGGCCCACTCTACTGCCATTGGTGCGGGGGGGGGGGAGAAGGATGGGGATCTGTTGATGGGAGACCCTGTTTGTCATGGGGGGGGGGGGGGGTAATTACGTTGGGGGGGGGGGGGGGTAAGTACGTTGCCCACCTATGGGTCGAGGGGAGGGGGGGGAACCACCAACTAAGACAGAAGGGGTATCCATGATGTGTTTGCAACACCTTCTTATCACACAGGTTAATACTGATTTTGAGCTCTGGCATGGCCTCATTCAGCCATGGCCGTTGATGTGGACCTGGTCCTGGGCGCCACCTCCCACCCTCAGGGTGAGCACATTACCTGCACAATGTGACGGTGTGTAGCTGCCCCTCGCCGGCAGTCCTCACGCTCAGGCCCCCCACCAGGCCGAGGTTCTGTGTGGGTGGACACGGACAGTTCCCCCTACCATGCCGTGTAGCTTTTGGGGTGCAGTCCCCATCTTGTGTGCATCTGTGGGCAGCTGATTTGCATGTGCATTGCATCATGGGTACGGGTGGCCTACCCCGTCCTGTCTACAGCAGCAGACTGTCTGTGGGGTGACGTGCAGGCTCTCTGCAGCCACACAGGCACTTACTCAGAGCTATAGTGCCGTAGCCCAATGGTTCCATCACTGCCTTTATAGCAAGAGGTCATGGGTTCAAGTCCACAGAGGGGTTCTGTGATAGGGTTGTCCAGAGCATTGTACTTTTTTACTGGACATATGTTTATGGCATCAAACACACCCTTGCCATACTGTACCCATAAGGGTGCCTCTGAGGGTACATTATAGGGCGCCCTATAGGCCACCTTATGGTTGCCATCCATATTGCGTGCACTATACATTATCCTGTGGCGCAGCATACATGGTGCCCTATAGGGGACTTGCTAGGGTGCCTTTGCGGACTGTGCACTGTAACATGTGCCTTACGGGCCTCCATATATTAACACGCTGTTAGAGCGGGTTTACTGGTAGTGGGTAATAAAATAAAACTATAAGGCCTCCTACAGCACACCTCACCATAATACTTACTGCCCAAGCCAACCTTGCTCACTGGGCACTGTGAGGGGTTGAACCCCTGACCTCTGCACCATTGGTCAGTGTTCTAACCATCATGCTGTTGCTTGGTTCCTCTGTTTTCCCATCATTGCGCGACTTATGCCTCCCAGTCATCAGAGGCCTCCAATACCATTAGTGCGCCGCTTTACGTACAGCAGCGCACGCACCTCTGGCGGCCATAATTTCTGTGACTCCAATAGAAAACAAACACCGACAACTGCCTTCAGTGTACACGGGGGGGGGGGGGATTGAACCCCTGCTCCTGGCACCATTGGTCAGTGCTTTAACCAATGTGCTGTGGCTCCGTTCCTGTGCTTGTGCCTATCGGCGCGCCGCCTTGTGCCTATCAGCGCGACGCCTTCTGCCGCCCAAGAAGACCGGTGCGCCGCCTTCTGCCGCACAAGAGGACCTGTGCGCCGCCTTAGGCCGCCCAAAAAGAACTGTGCGCCGCCTTATGCCGCCGAAAAAGAACTGTGTGCCGCCTTATGCCGTTCAAAATTAATTTGCCTCCTAAAACAATTTTAATCATTACAGCTGCTGTCTCAGCTGGCCTTTGTCGTTGTGCACAATGGGGGATTGAACCCATGGCCCCTGCACCATTGGTCAGTGTCTTCACCGTTGTACTACGGCTCGGTTGTTTTCTATACCCGGCAGCGCGCCACTTTGCCTTTTGGCGCGCTAATGTCGACCCCGCACATTACCGCAACGCGCACACGTCCGGTTGCTTACTCCCGGTTTTTTTCTTTTGGCAGCCTGATCCGCCCACTCCTTATATGGCACAGGTACACTACCGCGGCCCCGCACGATAAGAATGTTTAGTAAACATGCCCCTAAATCTTTTTCCTGGGTGATGGTTCCTATTGTGCAATCTTGCATCGTGTAACCATAGTTTGGGGTTTTCTCTCCTAGGTGCATAACTTTGCACTTGTCCACATTAAATTTCATCCGCATTTGAATAAGAACATAAGAACATAAGATATGCCATACTGGGTCAGACCAAGGTCCATCAAGCCCAGTATTCTGTTTCCAACAGTGGCCAATCTAGGTCATACGTACTGTGATAAGGAAGCTTATCATAGCTCAGGAAGGAGCTATAGTAAAGGTGAAGTGACTCTGAACAAGCAACCTGTCAGTTCTGGTAGAAATAAGAAAACAGAATTTTTCCATAAAAGACAACCAGTCCCAGAATGCACCAGGTTTCCAACAGCCATTAGAGGAGCTGAAGTGGGGAAACGTGTGTTCAAAAGGAGGGCTATGAGGTAATCCCCAAGCACTCATCTCAAAGGGCAGGGCCTGATTCAGCACAGCTGCGCTGTGCTAGGGTGGAACACTCATCTAAGCAGAATAAAGGTAGAGTTTATTCTACAGAGAATTATCCTCAGTTTCATCTGGGAGATCCTCAGAATCAGCTTGGATATCCTCATCTTGATCATCTTGGAGATCCTCATCTTGGACAGCTTCATCATCTGGAGGATCATCAGAAGCAGAAGCCAGTGCGGACGGACAGAGAGGGCAAGAAACCCTTTGGAAGAAAGAAGAGAAAAGCATTTGGGAGGTCTAAAGGAGTCCAGAGCAGTACGTATACTGGGAGACATTCAAAAGGCCAGCATACACCATTGGACTGGGGAAAGCCAGAGGAATGGTGCTGCAGAGCTAGGAATCTCCAGACGGTACCTGTGAGGGATACGGCTGCACGTGGAAGGGACCCTAAGACCCGTGCCAGAAGGTATGTGAAGAGAGATCCAGTGTCCAGGGATCTGGATTGGAAGGCTGGACATAAGAACTGGACTACATACTGGCCAGGCTATTTAGAGAGGAACTCTAACAGCGATGGAAGCTCAGGTATGAACACTGATCTATGCCCTAGCTATACCCTTGAAAGACAGCAGGGAAACAAGTATTCTCCTGAGAGTGCTCCATTGAGAAATTCCTCTGTGCCAGTCCATGATATTGAACCCATGATTGTTGAAGAAGGGGGAGAAGTCTTAGATACAGGCTGTGAATACATGGATTGCTCTCTGTCTAAACTCCTTTGGTAATTTACTGTTACAAAGTACAACAACCATCACAAAGAAATACAAACTTGTTCTTTAATCTACTCAGAAAAGCTCCTGAGTAGGATTTTGAGCCACGCAGTAGAAAGCAAGCCAGCTAAGGGGTTTCAGCTGGGTAACTGCTAGCAATTGAGCCTTACCTAATTGCTTGTGAGCTCTGAGGAAATCACTTCTGAGTCTATGGGGGATGTTTACTAAAAACCGGAAATGTGCGCGCCGCAAAAAAGCGCACGGAAACGCGGCACTGAAACGCTAATAAACGCGTTTAAACGCCCTGCACACGTGCGTGTCACCCCCGCAAAGGTGCACGGCACACTAACGGGCCCCGTACAAGTGCGGGCCCACAAATGTCCGATAGAGGCGTGGAATGGCTAAAGGAGGGCGGAGGAAGGCTCCGGAGGGGCGGAGGGACGGGGTCAATGGGTGGAGAGTGGGAGGGGAGAGGCTCCCTGCACAGTATCGAGCCCGAATTTGCATGTAAAAACTACCGCGAGGGAAACACTCGCGGTAGAAAGCATTTAAAGGGAAGAGAAACCATTTCCGTCAGCAATGTACAGGAAAACCGGGGAAACCAGCAAAACGTGAGCAGTGTGATAAATGTGCACAGCACAAAAGTGCAAATAAAAATAGAAAATGACCACAACAGAACTATTAAAAATAGTAATTTATCTGGGGAACAGTTATAGTGATGGGCAAATACAGAAAACACACCCAGCAAAGCTCCAGAAAAAAGAAATTAATTTTGGAAGGGTTTACGGAGCGGAGACTCTTCCAAAAAACATTTCCTTTTGTGGAGCTTTCCTGGGAGTGTTTGCTATGGTTGCCCATTAATATCACTGTTGCCCAGCATGGTGATATTTTGTCCCCCATTTCCCGTGGTCATTTCCGGGGTTTATGTGCACTTTTGTCACCAGACAGGGTGCATATGCCCACAGTAAATTTGCGTAGAGCAGGGTTTGTGACTCCATCCTGCCAGGCTTACTACCTCCAGGGGCTGCACTGTCCATGTGGCCATAGTGTGGTGCAGTAGACAGAGTCAGTACCTCTAGGACCAGAGGGTCAGAGGTTCAAAGCCCAGCTGGGGCACTTGCCAGCCCAGTCCCCATATTTTACCCACCACTAAACACAGATAGCGCAGACACCCCTGTATTGCAGGGGACATAAGCATGGGGAAAACACCCATATTTTACCCAACAACGCACACACACCACAACAATGGGCATTACCCACAGCCAAGTACCCCAAATGCAGTCCCGTACTGCCACATTCCAATCAGACACCTGCTTTTTATGGGGGAAGCTCATGCCAGCATGTTGGCGGACGAGTACATGTGGTGCAGGGGGCAGTGGCTGCTAGCGACAGAAGACAGAGGCCTAGCCATGTGCAGGCTGGCACAGTCCACAGCAACAGACAGGCCCTGCCGGATCCACAGTCATGGACTATCCAGGGAATTCAGCCAAGCTGTGGCTACATGGTGGTGCAGTGCACACAGACAATGCATGCAAGAACAGAAGGTCACAGGTTCAACAACCAGCTGGGGCTACCAGCAATCCTGCCCACATATTTTCCCCACAAATAAACAGTGACAGTAAGGACACACCTTTCGTGACGAGGACATATGCAATGGTAATACGTCTATCTTTTACCCCACTGAGCACAGACACCATGAACAGGGGCAGAACCTACAGCAGAATCCCCCAAATGCAGTCCTGGTGGGCCACACACCAGTCAGGTTCCATGCTGCCACTCATACAAATGCCTGTGCTGTATATCTATGCACCACCCCCACGGCATGTAGATGTAGCTCATGCATATTCATGAGGGACAGCAGGAAGACCCGAACAGTGTGATGCAAAACTGGGCTGGAGTGGGGGAAGCGCTGCCGTAAAGCAGCAGCCAACAGGGGCAGACACACCCACACCCACAGGCCCCATTGGCCAATGTCTCCTGTAGAGGCAGAACATTGGACCCTGCGTGCATCTCCCAATACCAGCACCTGCATACCTTAGCAATGTCACCCTACACCTGAGGTACACAGCTCTGAAACGTTTGCTAAGAGTACAGGCTGATAGATATCCCTACATTACGCACATACTGCTAGTTGACCCCATCCGAACAATCTGTTTGGTGTCTGCGGTGCGTGCTCCAGACCTGGCCTCTGACGGTGTTCACCACCCTGGGGAGTGACCCCCAGCAGTACTGCGTACCATATCCATGCCTGTGCCGTGCCCAGGACCGGTGTGGTGGCCAAGGCTAATCACTCCTGTTACAATGTAAGCACAGAACAGACTTCTGACTGTGCACCCTTGTTGTATGTAAACCGCACTGATAACAAATAGCGCGGTATATAAAAGTTATAAAATAAATAAATAAATAAATAAATAGTAGCACAATGCTGGCATAGGTGTGGGAGTGTGTGTCTGTCTATACAGTGTGTGTTGGCTGCAAACACCTTCCCCAACCCACACTGCCAGTATTGGCCTGCCAATGTGCATAATGAGCAGCAAGGTACCATGGGTATAGGGCTGGCCAGGATGCATCTGCACAGGGCATAGGGCACTGGCTGTGACATTGTAGTGCCAGGCCACCACCTACACAGACAGGGTGACCTCTGTATGTGCTGCTGGGGGAGCACTCTCACCCTGAGTGTGCAGTGATGACAGCATGGCTAGGCACCCCCATAGTGCTGTATTGTGTTTCTCTCTTGTGATATACATGGGTTTCCTGTTGGGGCCTCCTCACAGAACTCTCTGCTTGTGTTTGCTGCCACCCCAGTTTTGGGTGCATGCATTTCCATCAGGGCTAACCAGCAGACTGTTCACAGCTGGTATGTGTCTTGATGGAGTGCCTTGCAGGGTGCAGTGGCTGATGGCTTGCTGCAGGTGAATATCAGATAGTGCTGGGGTGCATCTTTGGATATCCAGGCCTAAAGTCTGTCTGATATTGTGTTATGGATGTGTGTGGAGCTGCTTGGACTGCCCTGTAGGGTGTCTGGTCCCTAGCAGGTCTGGGGTTTGATGGTCCACTTTACTGCCATTGGTGCAAGGGGGGGGGGTAGGATGGGGATCTGTTGGTGGGGGGCCCTGTTTGTCACCCTCAGAGGGGGGGGGTGCTTTGACCACCTAGGGGGTCCATGGGGGTTTCCACTAACTGAGACAGACAGAGATATCCAACATGTTTCTGCAGCACCTTCCTATCTCACAGGTTAGTATTGTTTTGGAGCTCTGTCATGGCCTCATCCAGCCATGGCTGGTGTTGTGGACCTGGTCCTGGCCGCCACATCACACCCTCCGGGTGAGCACAGTACCCGCACAATGTGACGGTGTGTAGCTACTCTTTGCTGGTAGTCCACCTGCTCAGGACCCCCTACCAGGCCGAGTTGCTGTGTGGGTGCACATGGACAATTCCCCCTACCAGGCCGGGTAGCTGTTGGGTGCATTCCCCATCTTGTGTGCATCTGTGGACAGCTGATTTGCATGTGCAGTGCATCATGGGTACGGGTGGCCTAACCCTATCCTGTCTACAACAGCAGACTGTCTGTGGGGTGACGTGCAGGCTCTCTGCAACCAGCCAGGGGCTTGCTGTCAGCTATAGAGCTGTAGCCCAATGGTTATGTCACTCCCTGTACAGCCAGAGGTCATGGGTTCAAACCCACAGAGGGGCCCTTTGATAGGGCTGTCCACAGCTTTATTTTTATTTACTGTACATATGTCTATGCCGGCAAAACCACACACAGCTTACTATACCCATTAGGTGCCTCTGAGGGTGCTTTATAGGGCGCCCTATAGGCCACCTTATGGTTGCCATCCATATAGGGTGCACTATACATTATCCTGTGTCGCAACATACATGGTGCCCTATAGGGGACATTCTAGGGTGCCTTGGCGGACAGTGCACTGTAACATGTGCCTTACGGGCATCCGTATGTTAACACACTGTGAGAGCGGGTTTACTAGTGGTGGGAAATAAAATATAAATGGAAAGCCTCCTACAGCACTCCTCACCATGATACATACTGCCCCAGCCAGCCTTGTTCACTGGGCACTGTGAGGGGTTGAACCCCTGGCCCCTGCACCATTGGTCAGTGTCCTAACCATTGTGCTGTGGCTCTGTCCCTGTGTTTGTGCATCCGCGCGCAGCCTTGTAGCCATCAGCGCGCCATCTTGTGGCGCACTAAATTAACAGCGTGCCGCCTTATGCCGCACAACATGGAAATGCCCCTAAAATAATGCCTCAGCCAGTTCTCTTCAATGGGCACTGTGGGGAATTGAACCCATGATCTCTGCAAGAGTGGGAAGTGTCTTAACCATTGTGCTATGGCTCCGTTCCTGTTATTTGCACATCAGCGCGCCACTTCTCCCTCCCACTATTGGACTGCCCCCTCAGACATCAGCACGCCGCCTTCTGCCCACCGGCTCGCCGCCTTCTGTTGCCCACATTTATCAGCGCACCGCCTTCTGCCGCCCAAACTTACCAATGCGCCGCCATCTGCTGCCCACACTAAACAGTGCGCCGCCTCATGCCGTAATAAAAATAACAGTGCGCTGCCTTCTGCCGCCCAAAATTAATATGCCTCCTAACCACTTTTGCCCATAAAGGTTGGTGCCTCAGCTGGTCTATTTTGTTGAGTGCAATGGGGGTTTGAACCCCTGGCCCCTGCACCATTGGTCGGTGTCTTCACCGTTGTACTACGGCTCTGTTGTTTGGTTTTGCAGCAGCGCCCCACTTAGCCTTCCCACGCGCTAATGTGGGCCCCACACATTAGCGCGACGCACACACGTACGGTCCGTTTTTTTGCTTTTTTCTGCCTGGCCCGCCCACTCCTTATATGGCACCAGCACACTAACGGGGACCCGCACAGCAACGGAGTTTAGTAAACATACCCCAATGTGTGAAGATATAAGAAGTTAACCTGAAAAGAACAGTTTTTCCCTTCTTTGTGGGTTTTGCTTGTTGTTTGATGCACTGCTAAGAAAATATTAGCTAGAGCCTACAGAAAAGACCAGTTTGTTACCAACCAGGTCTTTATTCTTTTGATTTGATTGCCTGACAAGTTCAACTGTTGTTTTCCTGATTTTGTTTTTCTAAGTTTAACACTGAAAGCAAGTATCCTGTTTTATGTGCTACCAAGCATATCTGTGTTGGGAGAAATAACCCCATAAATAAATATCTTATTGGCTTTACACTCAAGCACAACTAATTATTGTGAGCGGCTGCGTCTGGAGTGAATGGACTGCATTTCCGACAATCCCTTGCAAATCATATTGATATATGCACTTGCCAAGACTGTGAACATTCTCACCCAGGCAGCCGTCTGACAGTACCTAGCAGTTTCCCCAAGGGACACAGGTTCCACAATGCTTGTATTGGTTCAAGCATTGATATCCTGGGTCCCTTCTTAATAATGGTTTATGGACCTTTCCTCCAGGAACTTGTCCAAACCTTTTTTAAACCTAGCTACACTAACAGCCTTTACTAGATCCTCTGGTAACAAATTCCAGAGTTTAATTACATGTTGAGTGAAAAAATATTTTCTTTTATTAGTCTTAAATAGTTTACCCTGTAGCTTCATTGCATGTCCCCTAGTCTGTCTATATTCTGATAAGGTAAACAATCGATCTACATTTACCCGTTCCACTCCGTTCATTAATTTATAGACTTCTATCATATCTCCCCTCAGTCGTCTCTTTTCCAGGTTAAAGAGCCCCAACCTTTTTAGCCTTTCTTCCTAGGAGTATCCTTCCATCCCCTTTACCATTTTGGTGGCTCTTCTCTGAATCTTTTCTAAAATCGCTATATCCTTTTTAAGATACGGCAACCAGAATTGCACACAATATTCAAGGTGCGGTCTCACCATGGAACGATATAGAGGCATTATAATATCTTTTGTTTTATTTTCCATTCCTTTCCTTATCATACCTAGCATTCTATTTGCTCTCTTGGCCGCCGCTGCACACTGGGCCGAGGGTTTTAACATGGTATCCACGATGACGCCTAAATCTTTTTCCTGGGTGGTGGTTCCTAATGTGGAACCTTGCAGCGTGTAACCATAGTTTGGGTTGTTCTTCCCTAGGTGCATAACCTTGCACTTGTCCACATTAAATTTCATCTGCCATTTTGATGCCCAGTCTTCCAATTTATCAAGATCCTCTTGCTATTTTCCACAATCCTCTTGGGTTTTAACAACTTTAAATAGTTTTGTGTCATCTGCAAATTTGATAACCTCACTCGTTATTCCACTTTCCAGGTCATTTATGAATATGTCAAAAAGCAGCGGACCCAGCACAGATCCCTGGGGTACACCACTATTCACCTTTCTCCATTGGGAAAATTGGCCATTTAGTCCTACCCTCTGCTTTCTATCTTTTAACCAGTTCCTGATCCACAATAGTACACTGCCTCTTATCCCATGACTCTTTAGTTTTGCCAAAAGTCTCTGATGAGGGACCTTGTCAAAGGCTTTCTGAAAGTCCAGATACACAATATCAACCGACTCATCTTTGTCCACCTGTTTATTCACTCCTTCAAAAAAACATAACAGATTAGTAAGACACGATCTTCCTTGTCTAAAGCCATGTTGGCTATCTCCCATTAGGTTGTGACTATCTACATGCTGAGTAATTTTATTCTTTATGATGATTTCTATCATTTTTCCTGGTACTGACGTCAGGCTCACCGGTCTGTAGTTTCCCGGATCACCCCTGGAACCCTTTTTAAAAATTGGTGTTACATTGGCGATCCTCCAATCTTCAGGTATTAGAGATGATTTTAATGATAGTTCACAGATTACTAATAGCAGGTCTGCAATCTCGTATTTCAGTTCTTTCAACACCCTTGAATGTATACCATCCGGCCCAGGTGATTTGCTACTCTTCAGTTTATCTAATAGTTGTAATACATCTTCCCGATGTATCGATATTTCCTTCAGTTCTTCCGCACCTTTAAATACCACTTCAGTCATGGGTAACATCCCTACATCTTCCTCAGTAAAGACTGAAGCAAAGAATTCATTCAATCTCTCCGCTATCGCCTTATCGCCTCTTAGTGCTCCTTTAACCCCTTTATCATCTAATGGACCAACTGACTCTCTCACAGGTTTTTTGCTACGAATGTACTTGAAAAGGTCTTTACTTCGCGTTTTTGCTTCCGCAGCAAGCTTCTTCTCAAATTCTCCCTTTGCCTGCCTTATCAATGCCTTGCATTTGACTTGCCAGTGCTTGTGCTGCTTCAAGGTTTCGTCGTTTGACTCTTTTTTCCATTTCCTGAAAGATGCTTTTTTGGAAACAACAGCCTCTCTGACCTCACCTTTAAACCATGCTGGCAGTTTTTTGGACTTCCTTCCACTTTTCTTAAAGCGTGGAATACAGCTGGTCTGGGCTTCCAAGATAGTATTTTTCAACAACAGCCAAGCCTGATGTACGTCTTTAACCTTTGCAACTGCTCCTTTTAGTTTTTTCTTAACTGTTTTCATCATTTTATCATAGTTTTCCTTTCGAAAGTTAAAAGGTAGTACTGTGGATTTCCTTATTATCCCTCCTCCACTAATTAAATCAAAGGCGATCATGCTATGATCACCATTGCCAAGTGGCCCCAACAACCTTATCTCTTGCACTAGATCTGGTGTTCCACTAAGGACTAGGTCTAATATGGCTTCCCCTCTGGTCGGTTCATGAACCAGCTGCTCCAAGAAGCAGTCATTTATTTCATATAGGAACTTTATCTCCCTAGCATGTCCTGACGTGACACTGACCCAGTCGATACCGGGGTAGTTGAAATCACCCATTATTATTACTGCACTGTAACTTTTGTTAGCTTCCTTGATTTCTTTGAGCATTTCATCATCCATTTGGTCATTCTGACAAGGCGCTCGATAGTAGAACCCCACTGCCATTGCCTTCCCCCTTTTACATGGAATTTCAATCCATATAGATTCTACAGCAGATTTTGTTTCCTGCAAAACTTTAATCCTTTCTGACTCAATGCCCTCTCTAACATAGAGAGCAACCCCTCCACCAATTTGATCAGCTCTATCATTACGATATAGTTTGTACCCAGGTATCACAGTGTCCCACTGGTTGTCCTCCTTCCACCATGTCTCTGATATTCCAATCATATCTAACCTTTCATTTAGTGCTATTTATTCTAACTCTCCCATCTTATTTTTTAGACTTCTAGCATTTGCATACAAGCATTTTAGAGAATGTATTTTACTCATATTAATTTGGCTATTGTTAGACATGGGTAATTTGGGATCTTTAAGCTCAGTCTGCTCGATACTTGAGGGCATTTGGGCTACTTTACTCTTTTGTGGAACCTCTCTTCTTTTGGTAGTATCCTTCAAAGATACATTCTTCCGAACCATCCGCTCTTGGGCGACTGTCGGCTTTCCCCTAATATCTAGTTTAAAAGCTGCTCTATCTCCTTTTTAAAGGTTAATGCCAGCAGCCTGGCTCCATCCCGGTTAAGGTGAAGCCCATCCCTTCGGAAGAGCCCCTCCTTTCCCCAGAATGTTCCCCAGTTCCTAACAAATCCCAAACCCTCATCTCTGTACCATTGTCTCATCCACGCATTGAGACTCCGGAGCTCTGCCTGCCTTTTGGGTCCTGCACGTGGAACAGGAAGCATTTCGGAGAATGCTACCCTGGAAGTTCTGGATTTCAACTTCCTACCTAAAAGCCTAAATTTAGCCTCCAGAACCTCCCTACCACATTTTCCTATGTCATTGGTACCGACATGTACCAAGACAGCAGACTCCTCCCCAGCACTATCTAAGACCTTATCTAGGTGGCGCCTGAGGTCCGCTACCTTCGCCCCAGGCAGGCATGTTACCAGGTGATCCTCACGTCCACCAGCCACCCAGCTATCTACATGCCTAATGATTGAATCACCAACTATAACGGCTGTCCTAACCCTTCCATCATGGGCACATGGTCCTGGAGAAACTTCCTCGGTGCGAGAGGGTTTTACATCACCTGGAGGACAGGTCCTAGTTACAGGATCACTTCCTGCCACACCAGGGTGATGCTCTCCTGTCACGTGACCTCTCTCCTCCATAGCATCAGGGATGCTGCCAGACTGGAGGTGGGACTTCAGGACTATATCCCTGTAGGTCTCGTCTATGTACCTCTCTGTCTGTCTTATGCTTTCCAAGTCTGCTACTTTAGCCTCTAGAGAATGGACTCGTTCCCTGAGAGGAAAGAGCTCCTTGCACCTAGTGCACACGTAAGACCTCTCACCAACTGGGAGAAAATCATACATTTGACACTCAATGCAAAAGACTGGAAAGCCTTCATCCCGCTGCTGGACTGCTGTCTGCATCTTAGTTTTAAGTTTGTGTTTAGATCTAAGTTCTTTACTTACTATGGGTTGCTATGGATATTTATAATAATAAAACTGTACCTAATACGTGTAATATACCTTGTTCACCTGAAGCTTAACTAATCTCAGGTCCTTAGTGTATGAGTGATTTGGGTAATGAGCTTCACCTGAGAGCACCTCCTGTCTTTTAAGATGTGTAAGTACCTATAAAGCTACGATTATCCCAGGGGTGGGTGGGTGTGGGGAGGGAGGAAGGGAAATAACACTTATTAAAAGAGGGCTGCTACACAGTACCCTGTCTTGTGCTGCTGAGGTAAGCTAAATTCTGATTTGATTTAAATTATAGCTCTTAGCTGCTGCTAGGCTCTAACGTCTTATGAAATTTAAACTACAAGCTCTCTGCTGGGTTCTAAATTTAACCAGAAAGCTCTCTTCTGTGTTTTAAATTTAAGCTAAAAGTACTTTGCTGATGCCAAGCCCTGAGTGACTATTAAATTTAAACTACAAGCTCTCTGCTGGGTATGAAATGTAACCAGAAAGTTCTCCTCTGTGTTTTATATTTAAACTTAAACTGCTGCTACTAGGCCCTGACTGATTTAACAAAAGATAGTGGGTTCACAGATTAATTAGCTTTAATACAAAGAATTTGATTTAGAAAATTACCAGAAGTATATACTCACAGTTGCAGATCTCTCTGGATGCCCAGTCTTCTAATTTATCAAGATCCTCTTGCAATTTTCCACAATCCTTATGGGATTTATCAACTTTAAATAGTATCGTGTCATCTGCAAATTTGATAACTTCACTCGTTAGTCCCTTTTCCAGGTCATTTATGTATATGTCAAAAAGCAGTGGACCCAGCACAGATCCCTGGGATACTCCACTTTTCACCTTTCTCCACTGGGAAATTTGGCCATTTAGCCCTACCCTCTGCTTTCTATCTTTTAACCAGTTTCTGATCCACAATAGTACACTGCCTCCTATCCCATGACTTTTTAGTTTTGCCAAAAGTCTCTGATGAGGGACCTTATCAAAGGCTTTCTGAAAGTCCAGATATACTATATCAACCGACTCATCTTTGTCTACCTCTTTATTCACACCTTCAAAAAAACATAACAGATTTACAAGATCCTTCTTGTCTAAAGCCATGTTGGCTGTCTTCCATTAAGCCATGACTATCTACATGTTCAGCAATTTTGTTCTTAATGATGGTTTCTACCATTTTTCCTGGTACTAACGTCAGGCTCACCGGTCTGTAGTTTCCGGGATCATCCCTGGAACCCTTTTTAAAAATTGGTATTACATTGGCCATCCTCCAATCTTCAGGTATTACAAATGATTTCAATGACAGTTCACGGATTACTAATAGGAGGTCTGCAATATCATATTTCAGTTCTTTCAACACCCTAGGATGTATACCATCCAGCCCAGGTGATTTGATACTCTTCAGTTTATCAAATAGTAATAGATCTTCCCGGTGTATTGATATTTCTTTAAATTCTTCCACAGTATCACCTTTAAATGCCACTTCAGTCATGGGTAACATCCCTACATCTTCCTCAGTAAAGACCGAATTAAAGAATTCATTTTGTCTCTCCGCAATGGCCTTGTCCCCTCTTAGTGCCCCTTTTACCCCTCTATCATCTAATGGTCCAACAGACTCTCTCACAGGTTTTTTGCTACGAATGTACTTGAAAAAGTCTTTATTACACGTTTTTGCTTCCACAGCAAGCTTCTTCTCAAATTCTCCCTTTGCCTGCCTTATCAATGTCTTGCATTTACCTTTCCAGTGCTTGGGCTGTTTCCAGTTTTCGTCATTTGGCTCTTTTTTCCAGTTCCTAACAAATCCAAAACCCTCTTCCTTGCGCCATTGTCTCATCCACGCATTGAGACTCCGGAGCTCTGCCTGCCTTTTGGATCCTGCGAGTGGAATGGGAAGCATTTCGGAGAATGCTATCCTGGATGTTCTGGATTTCAACTTCCTACCTAAAAGCCTAAATTTAGCCTCCAGAACCTCTCTACTACATTTTCCTATGTCATTGGTACTGATATGTACCAAGACAACAGACTGGTGTATCAATATTTCTTTTAATTCTTCCTCAGCATCACCTTTAAATACCATTTCAGTCATGGGTATCATCCCTACATCTTCCTCAGTAATGACTGAAGCAAAGAATTCATTCATTCTCTCCGCTATGCCTTGTCCACTCTTAGTGCCCCTTTTACCCCTCTATCATCTAAGGGTTTAACTGACTCTCTCACAGATTTTTTGCTACAAATGTACTTGAAAAAAGTCTTTAATACACGTTTTGCTTCCACAGCAAACTGCTTCTGAAATTCTCTCTTTGCCTGCCTTATCAATGCCTTGCATTTAACTTGCCAGTGCTTGTGCTGTTTCCAGTTTTCGCCTTTTCGGTTCTTTATCCATTTCCTGAAAGATGATTTTTTGGCAACAACTGCCTCTCTGACCTACCTTTAAACCATGCTGGCAGTTTTTGGGACTTCCTTCCACTTTTCTTAAAGCATGGAATACAGCTGATCTGGGCTTCCAATATAGTATTTTTCAACAACTCCCAAGTATGATGTAAGTCTTTAACCTTTGTAACTGCTCTGTTTAGTTTTTTTTAACTATTTTCCTGATTTTATCATAGTCTCCCTTTCGAAAGTTAAAAGGTAGTACTGTGGATTTCCTTACAATCCCTCCTCCACTAATTAAATCAAACACGATCATGCTATGCTCACTATTGCAAAGTAGCTACAACACCCTTATCTCTTGCACCAGATCTGGTGTTCCACTAAGGACTAGGTCCAAAATGGCTTCCTCTCTGGTCAGATCATGAACCTGCTGCTCCAAGAAGCAGTCATTTATTTCATCTAGAAACTTTATCTCCCTAGTATATCCTGCCGTGACACTGACCCAGTCAATACCAGGGTAATTGAAATTACCCATTATTTTTACAGTGCTGTAACTTTTGTTAGCTTCCCTGATTTCTTTGAGCATTTCATCATCCATTTGTTCATTCTGGCCAGGCGGTTGATAGTACATCCCCACTGTCATCACCTTCTCATTTTTACATGGAATTTCAATCCATAGAGATTCTATAGCAAATTTTATTTCCTGCAAAACGTTAATCCTTTGTGACTCAATGCCCTCTCTAACATAGAGCACAACCCCTCCACTAATTTGATCAGTTCTTTCATTACGATATAGTTTGTACACAGGTATCACGATGTCCCACTAGTTGTCCTCTTTCTATCATGTCTCTGAGATACCAATCATATCTAACCTCTCATTTAGTGCTATATATTCTAACTCTGCCATCTTATTTTTTAGACTTCTAGCATTTGCATACAAGCATTTTAGAGACTGTATTTTATTCATATTAAGCTGGCTATCGGTAGGCAGGGGTAATTTGGGATCTTTAAGCTCTGTCTGTCCATACTCAAGAACATTTCGGTTACTTTTGTCTTTATTGGAACCACTCTGCTTATATGCCCCAAACTTCAGTTTTTTTGGTAGTATCCTTCAAGGATACATTGTTCTGAACCATGCGCTCTTGGATGACTTTCTGCTCTCCCCTACTATCTAGTTTAAAAGTTGCTCTATCTCCTTTTTAAAGGTTAATTCCAGCAGCCTGGTTCCATCCCATTTAAGGTGAAGTCCATCCCTTCGGAAGAGCCCCTCCTTTCCCCAGAATGTTCCCCAGTTCCTAATAAATCCAAAACTCTCATCTTTGCACCATCATCTCATCCACGCATTGAGACACCGGAGCTCTGCCTGCCTTTTGGGTCCTGCATGTGGAACGGGAAGTATTTCGGAGAATGCTACCCTGGACGTTCTGGATTTCCACTTCCTACCTAAAAGCCTACATTTAGCCTCCAGAACCTCTCTACTACGTTTTCCTATGTCATTGGTACCAACATGTACTAAGACAGGAGATTCCTTGTTTAGGTGGTACGTGAGGTCCATTACCTTCGCACCAGGTAGGCATGTTACAGGCGATCCTCACATCCACCAGCCACCGAGCTATCTACATGTCTAATGATCGAATCACCAACTATAATAGCTGTCCTAACCCTTCCCTCATGGGCACATGGCCCTGGAGAAACTTCCTCAGTGCAAGAGGTTTTACATCACCTGGAGAACAGGTCCTAGCTACAGGATGCTCTCCTATCAAGTGACCTCTCTCCTCCATGGCAACAGGGATGCTGCCAGACTGGAGTGGGACTTCAGTACATTTTCCCTGTAGGTCTTGTCTATGTACCTGTCTGTCTTCCTTATGTCCTCCAAGTCTTCTACTCTAGCCTCCAGAGATCGTACTTATTCCCTGAGAGCAAAGAACTCCTTGCACCTTTAGGCCTGGATATCCAAAGATGCATCCCAGCACTATCTGATATTCACCTGCAGCAAACCATCAGCCACTGCACCCTGCAAGGCACTCCATCAAGACACATACCAGCTGTGAACAGTCTGCTGGTTAGCCCTGATGGAAATGCATGCACCCAAAACTGGGGTGGCAGCACACACAAGCAGAGAGTTCTGTGAGGAGGCCCCAACAAGAAACCCATGTATATCACAAGAAAGAAACACAATACAGCACTATGGGGGTGCCTAGCCATGCTGTCATCACTGCACACTCAGGGTGAGAGTGCTCCCCCAGCAGCACATACAGAGGTCACCCTGTCTGTGTAGGTGGTGGCCTGGCACTACAATGTCACAGCCAGTGCCCTATGCCCTGTGCAGATGCATCGTGGCCAGCCCACCATGTCTGACCTATACCCATGGTACCTTGCTGCTCATTATGCACATTGGCAGGCCAATACTGGCAGTAGTGCTGGCAGTGTGGGTTGGGGAAGGTGTTTGCAGCCAACACACACTGTATAGACAGACACACACTCCCACACCTATGCCAGCATTGTGCTACTATTGAGAGGGTGATTAGCCTTGGCCACCACACCGGTCCTGGGCACGGCACAGGCATGGATATGGTACGCAGTACTGCTGGGGGTCACTCCCCAGGGTGGTGAACACCGTCAGAGGCCAGGCCTGGAGCACGCACCGCAGACACCAAACAGATTGTTCGGATGGGGTCAACTAGCAGTATGTGCGTAACGTAGGGATATCTATCAGCCTGTACTCTTAGCAAACGTTTCAGAGCTGTGTACCTCAGGTGTAGGGTGACATTGCTAAGGTATGCAGGTGCTGGTATTGGGAGATGCACGCAGGGTCCAATGTTCTGCCTCTACAGGAGACATTGGCCAATGGGGCCTGTGGGTGTGGGTGTGTCTGCCCCTGTTGGCTGCTGCTTTACGGCAGCGCTTCCCCACTCCAGCCCAGTTTTGCATCACACTGTTCGGGTCTTCCTGCTGTCCCTCATGAATATGCATGAGCTACATCTACATGCCGTGGGGGTGGTGCATAGATATACAGCACAGGCATTTGTATGAGTGGCAGCATGGAACCTGACTGGTGTGTGGCCCACCAGGAGTGCATTTGGGGGATTCTGCTGTAGGTTCTGCCCCTGTTCATGGTGTCTGTGCTCAGTGGGGTAAAAGATAGATGTATTACCATTGCATATGTCCTCATCACGAAAGGTGTGTCCTTACTGTCACTGTTTATTTGTGGGGAAAATATGTGGGCAGGATTGCTGGCAGCCCCAGCTGGTCTTTGAACCTGTGACCTTCTGTTCTTGCATGCATTGTCTGTGTGCACTGCACCACCGTGTAGCCACATCTTGGCTGAATTCCCTGGATAGTCCATGACTGTGGATCCGGCAGGGCCTGTCTGTTGCTGTGGACTGTGCCAGCCTGCACATGGCTAGGCCTCTGTCTTCTGTCGCTAGCAGCCACTGCCCCCTGCACCACATGTACTCGTCCGCCAACATGCTGGCATGAGCTTCTCCCATAAAAAGCAGGTGACCTGATTGGAATGTGGCAGTACGGGACTGCATTTGGGGTACTTGGCTGTGGGTAATGCCCATTGTTGTGGTGTGTGTGCGTTGTTGGGTAAAATATGGGTGTTTTCCCCATGCTTATGTCCCCTGCAATACAGGGGTGTCTGCGCTATCTGTGTTTAGTGGTGGGTAAAATATGGGGACTGGGCTGGGCTGACTCTGTCCGCTGCACCACACTATGGCCACATAGACAGTGCAGCCCCTGGAGGTAGTAAGCCTGGCAGGATGGAGTCACAAACCCTGCTCTACGCAAATTTACTGTGGGCATATGCACCCTGTCTGGTGACAAACGTGCACATAAACCCCAGAAATGACCACGGGAAATGGGGGACAAAATATCACCACGCTGGGCAACAGTGATATTAATGGGCAACCATAGCAAACACTCCCAGGAAAGCTCCACAAAAGGAAATGTTTTTTGGAAGAGTCTCCGCTCCGTAAACCCTTCCAAAATTCATTTCTTTTTTCTGGAGCTTTGCTGGGTGTGTTTTCTGTATTTGCCCATCACTATAACTGTTCCCCAGCTGAATTACTATTTTTAATAGTTCTGTTGTGGTCATTTTCTATTTTTATTTGCACTTTTGTGCTGTGCACATGTATCACACTGCTCACGTTTTGCTGGTTTCCCCGGTTTTCCTGTACATTGCTGACGGAAATGGTTTCTCTTCCCTTTAAATGCTTTCTACCGCGAGTGTTTCCTTTGCGGTAGTTTTTACATGCAAATTCGGGCCCGATACTGTGCGGGGAGCCTCTCCCCTCCCACTCTCCACCCATTGACCCCGTCCCTCCGCCCTCCTTTAGCCGTTCCACACCTCTATCGGACATTTGCGGGCCCGCACTTGTACGGGGCCCGTTAGTGTGCCGCGCACCTTTGCGGGGGTGACACGCACGTGTGCGGGGCGTTTATTAGCGTTTATTAGCGTTTCAGTGCCGCGTTTCCGTGCGCTCTTTTGCGGCACGCACATTTCCGGTTTTTAGTAAACATCCCCCTTAATGTGCTTTTTCTACCTGAAGCTTAATTTATTTTATTAATTTATTTTTATTTTATTTGAACACATTTTTATACCGCTCCTTCCAGTGATCAGCAGCGGTTTACATTTAACAATTAAACTCTGCACAGTTAGCAGTTACATATAACAGTAAGAAGATAACTTTGAACATTGTAGGGTAACATTAATTTCAAAATAACTCAAATAACTCAAACTATTTACATAATAGAAGAGAACTTGTTAAAACACGTGTTATAATTTAAATATATACAGTGTTCATGATAAAGTACATGCAAGTAGGTTTACAGTTTAATTAATTCTTTGTGGATTTGGAGTTTCATATGATAATAGAGGGGTTGAGCTCCATCAGATTGTTTCATGTACAAATTTGCTCTATGTTATTTCTGTCTGATTGTAGTATTCTTGAAATAAATGTGTTTTAAGGTTTTTACGGAATGATGTGAGATCTTTGTTAGCTCTTAAGGTGTCAGGGAGTTTGTTCCATTGTGTGGGAGCTATGTATGTGAATGCTCTATTACTAGTGTTTACTTTTACCTTGCAAATGGAGAGAGGGGTTTGTAGTGTATTTAGATTGTGTGTACGCCTTTTCCGATTAGGGGGTTGTGTTTTCATGAGTGAGGCAAGGTAAGATGGGGCAATATTGTGTATTAACTTGAATGTTGTAATTATTATTTTGTATCTTATGCATGCATGTACAGGTAGCCAGTGAAATTCTCTTAGAATGGATGTGATGTGATCTGAGAAAGGTACGTTCATCAAAATTCGAGCTGTGACATTCTGTGCCATCTGTAGTATGTTTGTTGTTTTTTTAGGAAGTCCTTGTAATATGCCATTACAGTAGTCCAGATGTGGAGTTATGATTGTTTGTATTATTGATCTAAAATCTGATAGTTCAATGATATTGCGTAAGGGCTGTAGGGTTCTTATTTTGTAGAAGACAGTTCTGTTTAATAGTCTTAGATGGGTTTCCATGTTAAGTGTCATATCTAGGGTGACACCTAGGTATTTTAGTTCTTGTTTAGTGTTGTAGGTTGTATTATTTGGTATGATTGTGGGGGGAGAGGGTGTTTAAATTTCGGGTTTTTAGAGATAAATATTACTTCTGTTTTTTTATGATTGATAAACATATTGTTTTGTTGGAGCCATAATTGTGCTTCTTTAAGGCAAGTTTCTATGTGGCTGTAATCTGGGTTACATATATCCAGTTGTGTATAAAGCATTATGTCATCCGCATATAGATGATAGTCAATTTTGTGTTTTTGGAATATTGTGCAGATGGGTCTTAGGTATAAGTTAAATAGTATGGCAGATAATGCTGAGCCCTGTGGAATACCTTGTGTCTGTGGGAAGGTATTAGATAGATTTTTATCAAAGTATACTTGTTGTATCCTATTAGATATATAGGAAGAAAACCATTTTAAGGGAGCTCCAATTATTCCTATTGATTCCAATCTCTCTATGAGGGTCTTATGGTTCACTGAATCAAAGGCTGCTGTTATGTCAATGAAGATTAAGACAAACATTTTCTTGCAGTTTTCAATGCCGCTATAAAGTTTATCAAATAGTACGAGTAGGAGTGTTTCTACTCCATGTGATTGTCAAAAACCATATCGTTGGGCATCAAGTGCATTTGTGCTATCTATATGATCTTGTAATTGGTATTGTACGGTTTTTTTCAATGATTTTGGCTATGAAAGGTATACTTGATATGGGTCTGTAAGCAGATGGGTCTGCTTTGTTTAGTGATTTGTTTTTTAGTATAGGTCGTATAAGGGATCTTTTTAGTTCTGTTGGCATGTTTCCTTGTAGTAGGGATTGGTTTACTATGTTTAGTATTATGGGTGCAATTTCTGCTTTTGTAGTCTTGATCCAGTCTACCAGACAAGGATCAAGGGGGGATGTGGTGGTGTTTATGTTTGAAATTGTGTTTAGCAATTGTCTGCTATCTATTGAATGAAAGTTTTCCCACACTACTGTGGGGTTAGTATTTTGTATTACCTTTTGAGATGTGTTGTTTTCAATTTTATGGGAGATTATCTCTTCATTAGAGTTTAATTTTTTAGAGTAGTGGTCTGCAAGTGTCTGTGCATTTATTGGATATTTTGTATTGACATCTTTTGGGGATTTGGTGAGGGATTTTACAAGCTCAAATAATTCTCTTGGTCTATTTAAAGCGTTAGTTTATTTTTTGGTGTGATAATTCTTTTTTGCCATGTTTACTATTTCTTTGTAGGATTTAAGTAGTAATAGATAGTGTTCTTTGATCTCTATTGATTTCCTAATTCTCCATTTTTTTTCCATTCTTCTGAGATCTTTCTTTGCTTTGGCTAGGTCTGCTGTGTACCAGGGTTCGGCTTTTTCCTTGGCTTGTTTTCATTAGGGGCGATTTTGGGTGGTTGTTTAGAAACTGTTTCTATTCCATTGTTCCATTGTTTTATTAAGTCATCCAAGTTTGAAGTTTCCGTTTTTACATGAGAAAAAATAGATTTTATTAGTATGTCTTTGTCTAGTTTTTTAAACATGCTTTTTTTGTGTGTTGGTAATAGCTTCTATATTGGGTGATTGTATTGGCATTTCAAACGTGAATTGTATGAGGTGGTGGTCGGACCATGGCACCTGTGTTATTTTTGGTGTTGTACTTGTTACTATGGTGTTTGAGTGTTTTTTGGGAAGGAATACCATGTCTAAGATATTTCCCTTGTCAGGTGTGGTTGTTTGGATTATTTGCTGGTGTTAATCCTAATTAATCTCAGGTCCTTAATGTATGCCTGATGCTGCACCTGAGAGTGAATATGGCACTTCCTTTCCTTTGAGAGGTTTATGCACCTATAAAACTACAATTATCCCAGGGTTGGGTGGGTGTTGGGGAGGGAGGGAGGGTAAAAGACTTATTAAAAGCTGGCTGCTATACAATACCCTGTCCTGTGCTTCTAAGGTAATCTGTGACCAATTTCCAAGGGGAGTACCATAGCCCTTGTTTGGATATAAGGAGTCTTGGGTTCTAAATTTAACCAGAAAGCTCTCTGCTGTGTTTTAAATTTAAACTGAAAACTCGTTGCTGCTACTAGGCCCTGACTGATTTAACAAATACACTGACTGGGTTCATAGATTAATCAGCTTTAATCTAAAGAATTCCTTTTTCCCCAAGATTTAGAAAAATTCCCAGAAGTAAATTATTTATTTATTTATTTATTTAACATTTTTTATATTTCGTCTTTCTACGAATCAAAACGGTTTACATAGAACAATAAAAAGCAGTGTATTTCAACTGTTTACAAGGAACGAATAACAGGATACAGAATAAAACAACATGAAGAACTAAATTATATTATACAATTAATTACAAGTAAATACAACTGCAGATCTCTTTCCAGAAGTAGCATTCCCCTTTTGTAGTCCTTCAAGACTGAGAATCACAGAACTCTGGTTGAGCTATTTATGCCTGTGCTTCTGAGGTAAGCTGTGACCAATTTCCTGGGTGATTAACACAGTCTTTGCTTGAATAGAGGGAGTCTTTCAAAATGGCCCTTTGATCTGCCACTTGGCTTTAACACCTATTTAAAAAATTTCACAGGTCTCTTGCTCCCTATGTAGAAGGCCTCTTTGTAAAGGTCTCTAGAAATAATTTATTGCTCAAAGAATGCTGACCCTGTTTTTGCCTTTTATGCTAAGTTATATTCTGATTTGAATTAAATTAAAGCTTTTTGCTGCTACTAGGCCCTGACTATGAAATTTAAACTAGAAGCTCTCTGCTGGGTTCTGAATTTAACCAGAAAACTCTCTTTTGTGTTTTAAACTGAAAGCTATTTGCTGCTACTAGGCCCTGACTGAGTATAAAATTTAACCAGAAAGGACTGTGCTTCAGGCGCTCACCCTCTGCCACCGCAGGGATGATCACAAGTGACTCGAAGGGGGGCCTTGCCACATCACCAGTCTCCCTTGGGGAAACTCTTGCCACATCAATTTCCAGCCATAGAGGAATCCCGCTGCCTGCACCCTTCTGGTTGCTCGACTTCAATACAGAATTTCTGAACTCCTCCTGCACAGGGGAAGGTAAGCCTGTGACTTGTGGCTCCTTTTCCCACCCCTGTCTGAGATCATATTGGCCTCCAGGGTTATTTAAAGGACCGTGCTTCAGGCGCGCCTGAGTCTGGTGGGCCGTGTTTGAGGGTCTCATCAGAGGGCCCTTTGGTGTGGCCCTTCAGCGTGGAACTTTGGAGCAGTTACTGAAAGTTTCTAGGTATTCAGTCTTATTCTCTAAAGGTTGGGAGATACCTAGGAAAACACTGAAGTCTAGTTAGTAGCATCCGACGTACTGGCATAATATCAGTCTCTAGCATTGTTTAATTCAAACCAATTGAAGAAAGTTTTTACAACACTACATTGTAACCTAGAAAATTAGTGAACTACCTCCTTTACCGATAATTCCCAAAAGATATTAGTGACATAACTTGACTCACAGTGGAGATCAGGAAGCGAGTACTATGCATTTTATCATGGTTAGTCATCTCCACCCTAATACCACATAGCCAATCTCAACCCCTGTCATAAATTCAATATTTTCACATCCTGATTATTCAAAATCATCTTAAACACAACCAATACTATCCTGCTCATAGAACTACCAAGAACTATAGATATTCCAGTGGTTTCAAACAAACTCATCACCTTTTAATTTACATCACCCCTCAAAACCTAAGCTTGTTCAACACAATCTCTGAGATTCTAGTACCAATAAAATGCATTCTCATAAACGCAAGATCTATTAGGAATAAAATACCAGTCATATTAGACCTTGTTACAGAAACTTGGCTATCTGACGCAGATACCGTGATGACATACCAATTAAACCACTCTGGATATAATATATTCCAATGCCCTAGGGATGCTAAACATGAAGGAGGTGTCCTCATAAAACAAGCACTTAAAGCATCCCCATGCCTAAGTAGCACATAGATGGTATGGATATACTCAAAATTGAGAATAAAATCCTCTTGATTTGTCTCATATATAGACCACCTATGCATAATCCGGACAACCTTACATCTATTCTCGAAACGGCCTGTTCCACCACGTTAAAGAAACCCCACATCCTACTAGGAGACTTTAATTTACCATCCCTTCACACCTCCCAATACACACTATTTTTCAACTCTGTGGTTGACATGGGATACCAGCAAATTGTAATATGCCTACTCATGAGAGAGGCAACACATTAGATCTAATATTTCTACCTAATAGCATGGTAAAACATAAACTCTACTCTCCCACACCAGCAACACAGGTCCCTTGGACTGACCATTATGTGATAGAATTCATGCTACCGGGGAGCGCTAGTGAGCCCGATCGAAAATGGCCGCATCTCCCTGAAGCTCCGTGCAGGGCCATCCGCATTTGCTTGTGGGGAGCCCAGGGACCGATGACTGTGAAGCGAAATTGAGTGGGAAGAGTGGCGGACCAAGGGCTGAGGTGAAACAGGCAGAGCAGAGCCGGAATGCCAACACCGCCTGCTCGTAAAAGCCCCTAAAGAGGAGAGCAGAGCAGAGAGGCCTGGTAAGAGCAACCTCGTGAGAGGAAAGGAGCCCAGAATTTGATCGGAGAGGGGTACGTTTGCGGGCTAAGCTGTCTTGCCCTTCCCCCCGAACCCTAGAAGTGCAGTGAAGATAGGCCTACCCGTCGAAGAGATTGCGGCTGCTGCTTTAGCTCCCCGAGGTGAAGCCACGCTGTAGAGCCAAGGAAGACTGAGAGGTCCGGTGAGAATGCAGCTGTGAGACTCTGTGTGCGGTGTACGAAGCGGCATCGGGGCTGTAGCTGGGCCGGAGACTGCGGTGGAAGCAATCGCCCAAAGGAGGAGAGCTGAGCGATTCGAGGTGATCAGAGGCGGGAAAACTGACTGAAGTGGTGTGCGACAACGGAGGACATGGTATGATATGGAGCTGTCTCCTGGGCCGTTAATCTGCGGTGATTGCAGGCATGAGTAGTGCCTGCTGGAAGGAAAGGCTCTAGAATTTCAGTTTTCTGAGAAAAGTGATCTGACTTAGCTGCACAAACTTGCTCAACTGGCATTCCTATTTTCTTCAGAGAAGCACATGGCTAAGCAAAAGTGAGAGAGTCGCGCCATCTGGTGGCGGAGAGCGGTAACAGATACCCAGCATTGTAATAGTAGCTCAAAAGGCCCGGGAAATAGCTGTGGAGGTGAGAATCTACAGCTGAAATCAGAAAATTGCCTCTACCAGGAAAAAAGCAGCGGATTTGAAAGAGTTTGCCTATAGCAGTGGGCGAGCAGACCTGCAAGAGAGAGAAAAACAAACGGTAGAGGAATTGTCAGGGAGTCTGGAAATATCTGCAATTAGCCAGAAGGAAACTCCTGCTACAAGTGCTCTGGTGGACATTACAAAAGATGAGCTAAAATCGTGGTTCCATGAGATTAAAAAGGACATTGCTGGGTTCAAAGGTGAAGTGGAGGAGATGTTTGCTCAGTTGAGAGCTGATATAACTGAAGTTGGCTGCCGTGTGGCGGAAGTGGAGGGCCGCCTTGAGGACCTGGAGTTGCGCACTGAGACGTTGGAAATGGGTCTGAAGTCTATGGAAGAAGTCAGGGAGAGTATGGCTTTGAAGCTGGAAGATTTGGAGAACAGAGCCAGGCGTCAGAACCTGCGCATCAAAGGGGTGCCGGAAGTGGGTGAATATGTGGATTGTATGAAAACAGCAAAGGATATTTGTGAGGTGGTCCTGAAGGAGGCTGGGGAGGAAGTAGAGGAGGTTGTGCTGGATCGGACACATAGATCGCTTGGAGCAGCGCGGTGGGAACAGCCTAGAGACATTATTATCTGTTTCCATGATTACCGGATTAAGGACAAAATTGCCAGTAAGATGCGTTCCATGGGAAAGTTTAAGTGGCAAAGGACTGAGATTGCTATCTTTGCAGATTTGGCTGCAGCAATGCTGCAGTGCCGGCGGGCCTGGAAGGAGTTTACGGCTCGGCTACGGAAGGAACATATAAGATATAAGTGGCTGTATCCAGTGGGACTGGCTTTTACTGTCAATGGGACGACCTGGTGAGCAGAGACCGTGTTGGCATTGAAGGAGGCTATGAAAGAGGTGGGCATCCAGCGGATACCAGAGCAGGAGCAGACGGGGAGCCTGCAGCGGCGGGTTCCTGATGAGAGATGACGTCAGGTGAACAGACGGGAGCGGAAACCTGCACGAGGGGGAAAGAAAGCACCCTTCCGGAGCTGAGGGATATCTTGGCTTGTTTGAATAATTTATGGGAGGGAGTGCTGTGGCATTGTAGAAGGGGGGAAGGGGAGCAGACAATATTTCAAGATAACTGTATGTTGTTATGGGTAGGGGGCTGCGAGTGGGGTACGATGGCCTGAGGAGGAGGGGAAGGTGGGGGCGAGGGGGTATAGGGGTTCTTAGGTCTGGGTTGATGGGTGTGGGGTAGATGTGGAAAGTCTGTGCACGGTAGAGGGCTGTAAGGGTGGGTGTAGTTTGGGAGGGGGTGATTTGGAGGGGGGGTGTGAGGATGATATTCAGTGGTGAGGGGGTGGGGGAGGGGGAGCTCGCCAAGGAAGGGAATACATTGAAAGTGAAAGAGATACTAGATAATGGAGCGGGAATTAAAGATTCTCACGCTTAATGTGCGTGGGCTTAATTCCTGGCAAAAGAGAAGGGCAGTAGTAAGAGAGGGGACCCGAGCTCAAGCGGATGTGCTTCTATTGCAGGAGACCCATTTAAAGAGTTCACCTGGTGGGGGGCTGTATCAGGGCAAATATGATAAAGGATTTTTTGCCGCCAATAGTAGAGCTTATAAAAAGGGGGGTGTGGGGATAATGTTTGCGAAGGACCTCTTAGTGGATACTAAGGAGGTGCTTAGGGACAGGGAGGGGAGATATGTTCTTTGCTGCGGGATATTGGAGGGGAAGGAAGTCACTATCTGTTGTGTTTATGCGCCCAATATAGCACAGGGCCTTTTTTTTGACAGTGTTCTTCCACTTATAAAAGAGCATAGACGGGGGTGTTTGGTGGTGGGGGGAGATTTTAATGTGGTAGTAGACCCCCGACTGGATTCCTCGGAGGGGGCTAGGAGGTGGGATAAAATGGGGAGGAAGAAGTTGGTTAAAATGATGTGTGCTTTGGGGCTAGTGGATGTTTGGAAATATAGTCATGTTGGGGAAAGAGCATATACCTTTTTCTCGCATCCGCATAAATCGTATAGTAGAATAGATATGCTATGGATTGATTCGAAGTGGTTGGATAGGGTGGGGGCAGTGGATATTGGGGTAGTGTCCTGGATGGACCATGCGCCGGTAAGCCTGGTCCTGGATTTTTATAAGGAAAGAACTGGACTTAGGTTCTGGAGATTAAACGAATCATTGTTGGCAGATCCGGAGGGAGTAGCCAGTTTGAGGAGTTGTATTAAGGAGTATTTCCAATTAAATGGGGGAACGGAAGTTGTCCAGGAGATAGTGTGGGATGGTATGAAAGCGGTAGTTCGGGGGCGATTAATAGCCCTGGCAGCAAAAAAGAGGAGGCAGGTGGGTGAAGTGGAAGAAGGGTTAGGGAGTCAATTACAGCAATTGATTGGAGAGCATCAAAGGTATGGGAATAAGGTGGTGTTGCAAAGGCTGAATAGGGTGTGGGAGGAGTTGGAGGCGTTAAGACTGGGTGATGTAGCTTTTCAAATGCAGAGGCTGCAGCAAGCCTATTATGTGGGGGGAAATAAGCCGGATAGGTATTTGGCAAGACAGCTTAGAAGGCGGCAGGTGCAGCAGCAGCTATTTAAGTTGAAGAATGAACAGGGGGAATGGGAGCATGGGACGGTGAAGGTCCAGGAGATTTTCTGTAGGTATTATAGAGCCCTATATCGATCGGAGAGGAGGGGATTGGAGGCGGACATTCAACAATATTTGGGTAGATTTAGTCTCCCGAATCTGGAGGAGATGGAACAGGTATGGTTGGACAGGGCAATCGAGGAAGGGGAGGTGAGAGTGGCAATTAATGGTCTTAAAGAAGGCAAAGCCCCGGGATTAGACGGTCTCACGGCCCGGTTTTATAAGACTTTTTGTCCTGAAATCTGTGGCGAGCTTACACGGGTCTTTAATGGGGTCCAGCAGGGGGGGGCTCTCCCGCGATCTATGGCGGTGGCAGGGATCGCCTTAGTGCCTAAGCCGGGGAAGGATAAAGGAGTGAGTGAGTCATACCGGCCAATATCTCTCATTAATCTGGATGCGAAGATTCTGGCAAATGTTTTGGCTGCCCGCTTGCAGAATTTCCTGCCGAAGTTGATAAATAATGATCAAACGGGCTTTATCCCAGGAAGGCAGGCTAGTGATAATATCCGGAAATTATTAAATGTTATATGGGTGGCTCGGAAAAAGGGCATAGACTCTCTGGTTATGGCGGTGGATGCTGAGAAGGCGTTCGATAGAGTTGAATGGCCCTTTATGTTCGCTGTGTTGCAGAGAATGGGGATTGGGGCGGGGCTTCAACAGTGGATTGGTGCATTATATGATCAACCTAAGGCCAGGATTCGGGTGAATGGTACTTATTCTGCAGAGTTTGAGTTGGAGCGGGGAACGAGACAGGGGTGTCCTTTGTCACCTCTGTTATTTGCACTAGTCATTGAACCTCTAGCGCAACGGATTAGAGAGCATGATTGCATTAGGGGAATTCCGGTGGGTGGTGGAGAGTATAAAATTTCGCTATTCGCAGATGATGTCATATATACTGTGAGTAGGCCGGTAGAGACGTTACCAGTTTTGGTGGAAGAAATAGGGGACTATATTCTAGCGTCGGGATATAAAATGAATATGAGTAAAACTGAGATTCTGAAGACTGGACTGGGACTTAATGTGGAGACCCAGCTGAAGTAGAAATATCCCTTTCGGTGGGCTAAGCAGAAGATAAAATATTTGGGGGTTTGGATGAGTTGCGATTGGAAGCAAATGCGAAGATTGAATTATGACCCCTTAATCGCTGAGATTCTGAATGATCTGGTGAGGTGGGATAGGGCTATTTTTTCGTGGGTAGGCCGTATTGCCATTGTTAAAATGAACCTGTTGCCTAGGATATTATATCTGTTCGTGGCTTTGCCCATTACGTTATCAGTGGCGCAATTGAGGATGTTGCAGCAAAGAATTTTCTCCTTCATTTGGAGGCGGCGTCCCCCTCGGCTGAGTAGAAGGGTGATGTGTATGCATAGGTGTGAGGGTGGAATGGGGGTCCCGGATCTGTTGCGCTACTATAGGGCGGCGCAGTTGAGGGCGCTTATGTATTGGCGGTCTGGCCCGGAAGCCCGAAGGTGGGTGCGTGTGGAGGAGGTTTTAAGTGGGAAGTGTGAGCTGTCAGAGCGTTTGTGGGGTTGCGCTCAGGGTGGGGGAATTAAGGTTGGGGAGAAGCAGGAGATGAGTCCATTTACGGAACTTACCTTAGAGGTATGGAAGCGAGAGAAAGCGCACTTGGTGAGTAAGAGGGTTGCTATCCAACTCCAGAAAATTAGACGGGCTTTTCTGAGGGGGGGAGAGCTGCGGTCTATAAAAAATGGGAAGACAAAGGATTAGTGTGGATGGGGCAGTTGTTCATGGAGAATGGATGTCTGGTTACTTTTGAGCAACTACAGGTGAAGTATGACCTGGGGCAGGAGGATTGGTTTGGATACCGTCAAATAGAACATTTTGTGCAGAGTAGTTTGAAGGGGGTAGAAAGAGGTGGGGTGTGTACCCCTTTTGAGAGGGTGTTAATCTGGGGAGGGGAAAAGCGGGGCTTGGTCACGGTGATCTACAAGGGCTTGGAGAGGGGGGGGGGAGCATATGCGGCGTACCAGGTGGCGTGGATGCGCGATCTGGGGGGTGTATGGGACGAGGAAAGGTGGAGGTCGGTGCATGAGGCAGTTAAGATTGTGTCTAGCTCGGCTTCGGTGCAGGAACATTGTTACAAAATGTTGTACCGCATGTACATCACGCCAAAAAAACTGGCTGAAATAGATAAAACAAAGAAGCCATACTGTTGGAAAGGATGTGGGGCTTTGGGTACATATTTGCATGTGTGGTGGGAGTGCCCAGTGATTCAGGGAATATGGGTTTGGATGCAGGATTTAGTAGAGACTATGGTGGGATGGAAGGGGAAGCTGCGGCCCGAACAGGTGCTGTTGGGAGAATGGGGGGAGTTGGAGTTGATGTGGGGTACTTATTGAAGATGATCTCCATTGCTATTCGGATGGAGATTGCTTGGGGGTGGAAGGGACCTAGCGGGCCGGTAGCGGACCGAGTGCTGAAGTGGGTTGTCTCGTATTTGTCAAATGTCGGAATTGCAGGCGCGCTTGACTAATAAATTGAGTAGTTATAACCGTAGGTGGCAGCCTTTCTTGAGATGGCGGGGGGGGGGGGTGTTGAAGAGGGAGGCGTGAGTCGGGGTGGAAGGTGGGTCTAGACGGGAGTGGGTGCGAGGATAAGTAGAGGTGGTAAGTTGAGTGATGGCGAGGTGTGGTTGACTCCATGGGGAGGGTGGTGAGGGGGGGAGAGGGGGGAAGGGGGGCTGTTGGCTTATGTTATGGTCTATGTTAAGGTCTATGATATGGTCATGTTAATGGGTAGTATTGAAGAGGTGGGCCTGGGGCATATCCTAGGTTCGATATATGCACTTCTCTTTTAGTTGTTATATGATTCAGGGTTAATTGGGTGGAGGTGGGTAAGTAGTTAGTGAATGGATTTATGTTTAAAGGGATTTACTGTTTAAAGGGATATGTACGGGGTGTGACCTGGGGGGTGAGTCAATGTCGCTGTAGTTCTCAGAAATGTATGTTATGTTTAAATGAGTGTGCATAAATAAAAAAAACTTTAATACAAAAAAAAAAAAAGAATTCACGCTACCAGCGCCTCCTTTCACATCCTCCCAGCATAATGCACTACCACACAATAAGAGATACAGACCCTTTAATAAAGAGACCTTTCTGAATGATATACTACCACAAATAGACACTCCATTAACGAACCTGGATGAAATTAAACAACTGGAATACCTCAATCTCAAATGCTGCCGCACAGCCAAATCAATACAAAATAACCATTTCTAGACCCTTGGAAAAATGGTACTTTCAAGACCTTAAAAAATTAAAACAAAAGATGAGGAAACTTGAACACAGATGGAGGTCTACTAATCTATAAATGAAAAACTAATCTACTCTACATTCTTACAAAGAAGATATCAATTTTAAAAAAAATTACCGCAGTAAGATCCTCACTAAATCACTCAACCGCCCACGGGAACTTTTCAAAATTATTAAATCCTTAACAGAAACACCTAATTCAGAAGTAAACAATAACATCAAGCCACAAGTCCTGGCTAACTACTATGTGAGTAAATTAAAACTAAAGAACACAGAGCACATCTCCTACCCAGTCAATGCCCTACCAACCATAAACACATGGCATAACTTTCATTTCATTGACCTGAAATATCTGAAGAACACAATCACCAAAATTAACACTACCACCTCCCTGCTTGATCCATGTCCTATTAGCTGGATTAAGGCGGCTAAAATTGATCTCCATACATGCTTACAATGGTCAACTATTCCCTTAAACAAGGCTATATGTCTTTCAAACTAAAAAATGCTATGATTTGCCCAATTTTTAAAAATAAATTCCTTGACAAGGAAAGCCCTAACGCATACAGACCAATATCCAGTCTCCCATTTATGGCTAAAGCAATTGAAAAGGTTGTCCAAACCCAATTACAAGATTTCATAGACATGTACGCTCCCTTAGATGAACAACAATGTGGTTTCTGTCCATTTCATGGAGTAGAAACACTTATCATAACCCTCTTCGATAAACTCATAAGAAGCATGGATAGCCCTAAACAGGCATTTATTCTCGTACTCTTAGATATTGCCTCTGCTTTTAATAGTATCAGCCACAGCATATTACTTTCAAGACTAAACCAAATAGGCATAAAAGACACTGTGCACCAATGGTTTCTGTCCAACATCTCTGACCACACCCAACAAGTTCAGATTGGCCAACAGACATCCTCAAAATTCAAACATACCTACAGGGTCATCCCTCTTATCACTCCTATTTAATTTAATTTGCAACAAGTTTGTAATATTTTTAAAAAGTTCAAAGTAGGATACCATATCTATACGGATGATATAATGTTGTATCGCCCCATAGATATAACAAAACCTACCCAACACATAGGGGTATGTTTACTAAACTGCGGTAACGTAGCAGCAGCTACGTTAATGCTCGTTAGGTAATGTTAACGCGCGCTATGTAACGTTAACGCGCGCTATGTAACAAAACACGTTAATGTTACCTAACGAGCGTTAGCATTCCCGGCTGCGGTAAATATCGCAGAGGGTGGAGAGAGGGCAGAGAGAAGGGGTCAATGGGCGGGGAGAGGCTCCCTGCACACTAACGCGCTGAAACTGAAGGGCTGAATCCTACCGCGAATGAAAACCTGCCGTTTGATGCACATTTGCAGGAGAGAGAAACCATTTCAGTGTCAGCAATGTACAGCATAGGCAGGGAGCCCAAGAAAAGTGATAGTAGTGCTCCATTTGCAGCAACAGCATAGTGCCCAAGTATGAAAGGCCACTATGACGATGGTGCAAATGGGGCATAGGGGGCTGCAGGCGTGACATGTAGCGGGGGTAGCTGGGGCACAGGGTGGACTAGACAGGCGCCTAGGTGGCACATAGGAACATAGAAACCGGAAATCAGCAAGACAGCAGCTGACAAAGGCCAAACACAATCAACCTACATCTACCTGGTCCACCCGAGCTAACAGTTGCCAGGGCATTGACCTAATAATCTGCACGCTCCACTCTTCACCTTAAGAGGTATAGTGATATTTTTTCTTGCAGCTGGGCCTCAGACTATTGTGGAGCTGATTTCTCAGGTTATGAAGAACACTTCAAACCTAATGCTCACATTTGCATCAACGGCCCATACGCTGCTGATGGTAAGTTTTGAATAGTGCGGAGCTTTTAATCAGATAAGATTACCACGCTAGAATTTTTCAACTTCAGAATGTTCACTTTGAAAAAATGGTACTTATCTGAAAAGGCTGCGTTACCCCAACGCCAACTTTTGCGCTAGTGCGTTTCACATCAAAGTTTTCTCAAGGGGCTTGTATTTGCACTACTCCGGTCATGTTCACAGACCAGTCGCTGTCTCTTAGTGCTGCTTTTGAAAAGGTGCTACTGAAGACGCTGATACGGCTTGCTGTAATGATGCACCGTCCATGCCTTTATATGGGCATCTGTACCTTTACCGTGGAACCTAACGCGGGTGACATTACCACAGTTTAGTAAACATACCCCATAATGTCATCCTGCCTTAATGAAACAGAGACATGGTTGAAAGCACATAACAAAGATAAATTTCAATAAAACTGATAAAATGGAAGTGTTATATATTACCAGGAATCAGAACTTCATTCCTCCTCCTACACTCACCATACATGAAGCCGAACTGGGAGTAAAAAATGAATTAAAATACCTCAGGGTAACCCTTAATCAGTCTCTCATCATGGGACCCCACTTAAACTAGTTGTTAGATCCATATTCTTTAAATTATGAATGATCCAACGTCTACGACCAATGCTTGACACATATGATTTTAGATCTCTACTCCAGGCCTTAATCGCTCCTCATTTTATTTTATTTATAAGTATTTATATCCCGCTTTATCCTTGAATCAAAGCGGTTTTACACTGCATATCAATCAGTTAGGATGGTGCAGGGGTGTCGGCATGCAGTGGTGGTGAAGGTACACTACGTTAGTGGGTGTGTGGGTAGGTACATCTTGATTTGGGGTGCGATCTATACAGGAGTGAGCTATGTACAGTGGGCTATATACAGGAGGGGGGGGGGGTTGTCGCCAGGCGAGGTGGGTATACTGCGTATAATGTTAGAGTCGCGTAATTTCTCCGTAATGTTCTGTGAAGAGCATTGTTTTGAGTGTTTTTTGGAAGTCCTTAATATTGATCGTTGATCTCAAGCTGTCAGGGAGGGAGTTCCAAATGGCGGGTGCTGCCAGGGATATAGCTCTCTTTGAAGTGGTTTGCCTCATTTTGGTGAATTCTTTGGGGGTTGTGATGGTGTTCGTGGTGCTTCTTCTTCTGGGTCTGAGGCTAGAGTCAAAGCTGATGATTTCTGTAAAAGTATATTATATGGTTTACCCAAAAAAGTTACTAATCAGCTCCAAATAGCGCAGAACGTTGCCGCTCTAATCATTTGCAAAGCTCATAGTGTGGAACACATTACCCCAATACTACACCAACCTCACTGGTTACCAGAATAAAACATAAGACACTAATGATCACATTTAAACTCCTTAATAACATTGCACCTTCATTTCTTTCCTCCCTAATTAAGTCAGCCAATGATGAAAGAAGAAGAAGAGAATGCTCACAGTCCCTATTGACTTTCGCAAGACAACACAATCTACAAGTAATAGGGCATTCATCTAGGTTGCCCCCATACTCTGGAATGCCCTACTAGATACACTAAGATCTATTAAGGACCTTCAAGCATTCCGAAAGGAACTTAAAACACACTTATTTATCGAACATTTTGGTGCCATTAACAACATTAGAGAAATTTATCTGACCTAGAACATCACTAATAAATCACCACACCTCCCTGCTTTTAACAAGCATCCTTTTGAACTTATCTGGAGTTCTGCAATTGTAAATACGTTGTCTGTAAAACAACAACACTAAATAATTCTTATAGTTGATGTATAACTCTTACAGATTGTAAATCCCGTTTCCTATAATTATTTCTTTTAGTTTGCTGTTTCTCAATGGTTCCAAGTTCTTTGTACTATACTTGTTTGATGTAAACCACCCTTGATCGTGAGAAGGGGCGGTACAGCAAAAATTCACAAATAAATAAAAATAAATAAATAAATAATGAAAGAAGTCCTTGCGGCTGTTTCTCTTGTGTTGATTCCTACTCCCACATCCACACGTTGGTGATGCTTGCTCATAGCACACATGGACAGAGTATGGGATGTCATGTTGTACTCAGGACACAGCTACTGTGAATGGCCTCAGTATAGCTGTCATGCCATCATACATTTGGTATTCCCACTTGCCCTCTGCAACAACTGACATCTAGCACACTGGTATGTGACCCTTTTGACACCTGAGGATAAACACTACTTGGGCTAATAGCCACTCAATGCTTGACTGTCTGTTATTTCAGCTAGCAGAGGAGGATAGAGTGACAACAGCAGTTCTTACAGACATTCTCTTATTCATGGTGTATCCCCATGGCAATCTTGGGCCTCAAAGTCTGCTCTACATGACTACCTGCTTGCTCATAACAACAAATTCCTCCTGATATCTGCTGTTGGGCCAGGGATCCATCTCTTCATGTAATACCTAGGAATTTGGACGACATATGTACAGTAGTTCACAGCTTTAGATTTAGGGGTCAGCCCAGTGAGGTCACATAAAGGGGTTGGTGTGCTGCAGGGCCCATGTGATACATATCAGAGAGGCTTATATAGCTTTCTGCCATGTTAGACACCAAGATAGCTTCCCCACATAGAACTGTTGACCTCCAGGTTGTGTTGAAAATGACATGGCGCCAGCCCTTAAGTTGTCAGAGGGGACAGATTATACCCGGCTAACTGTCTTGGTGGTCATCCTCCTTCCTAATTCCAGCATGGGCATATATTTGTGTGGCCTCTAGCTATCTGGGACAGGGGCAATGCATTTGCTGTCCTGGGAATCGTATGCCTAATGCTGTAACATGTTGCACCAAAGATGCATAGTTTCCCATGGTCTTGTGTGAAATATGCTATGAAACCATGTCTGCCTCTGCTATGTGAGACATTAGGCATGCTACAGGACATAGCTATTGTGAATGGCTTCAATATAGCTGTTATGCCAGCATGTATTTGGTATTCCCACTTGCCCTCTGCCAGTCTTGAACTACTACCGAAAAGGCATGAGCTAAATACTACTAAATAAATAAATAGGCAAGCTGAATCCTGATCCTGTTTGTCCAAATAGGGATGCACTACCAGGACCTGCAGTAGTCTTGCTATACATCTCAGATAGACTACACAGATACCATCTTCCAATATTTCATGCACTGTAACCTGGACTATGTCAATACATGCTGGATAAATTTCAGGTACAGTGATGTGCAACCCAAGCTGATATGAAAAGCTACACAAGGTTAGGCCAGGCTAATACAAGGATGGGAACATTTTTTTCTTAGTGACTTCTCGAATTGTGAAACTACTAATGTGGTCTATGTGATTCTCTGTCCCTGTTACAAATTATACGTAGGCAAAACAACATGTAGTATACATACTCGTATTGTGGAACATAGGAACTGTTCGAAGAGAGGCCTTCTGAATAAGCCATTAGTTCCACACTGGATGGAGATGCAGCACAAACTCTCAGATCTGAAGTTCTTTGTTAACAAGAACGTTAAAGAAAACTGGAGAGGAGGTGATGTAGATAAGGTTCTATTACGAAAGAAGCAACGTTATATTTAGTTTGAAAACCATACACTGTTTTTCTTTAGGTTGATGTGCGACCCATGGGCCTTTCCTTTTGTGTTTGATTCTTTTAGGTTTATTTTTATCCTTTTAGTATTTTAATTTTTAATTGCAATGTACCTTTTCCCTCTCCCCCTTTTCTCTTCCTCCACCCCTTTCACCCCGCCCCCACCCCCACTTTTTCCCTCTCTTTTGTTTCTTCCCCCTTTTTCCCCCTCCCTACCCCCTTCCTTTCCCCCTTCCTCCCCTCCTTTTCCCTCCCCTCCTTTTTCCTCCTCCCCACTCCTTCCCCTTCCCCTCCCCTTTCTCCCTTCCTCCCACTCCTCTTTCCCCTCCCCCTCCATCTCTCCTCCCCCTTTTTTTCCCTTTCCAATTTCCTCCGTCCTCTCTTCCCTCCACTCCCCCTTTCTTCCTCGCCCCTCGCCCGCGCCTCCTTCTCTCCCCTTCCTTCTCTTCCCATCTTCCCTTCCCCCTCCCCCTCTCTTTCCCCCTCCCCTTCCCCTTCCTCTTCTTCTCTCCCTCCTTCTTCCCCCTTCCTCTCTTTACCCTCTGCCCCCTTTTTCTCTCCTTCTCCCTCTCTCTCCTCTCCCTTACCCCTTCCTCCCCTTTTTCCCCACTCCCTTTACTATTTATAGCTTTACTATTTATAGTTCCACCTTTAGTATTTGTTCACATGATCATTTATTATTCTTGTTTTTTATTTTTGTCTTATTTTAGCCACATCTGACCCCCCATCTTTTAATAATTTTTACCCCACGTCACTTTTTTCACTTTTTATGGTTTTATGGTGTTATCATAATGGGGTAAAAGGTTTTTACATATAAGGGTATGTTTACTAAACTGCGTTAGTGCAATTCGCGTTAGGAGCCGCATTAGTGGAAGGAAAGCCAAAAAAGGACATGGGCGGTACATCGTAACTGATAACGCGCAGTTGCGCGCGGTATTGCGCGCTGCGCAGCAATGATCGCTACAGCGCGCACGCTACTGCGCGCAAGCTTAAGACAGCGCGCAGACACCCAAATACAGAAACAGAGCTGTAGCACAATGGTTACTACACAGACTGATGGTACAAGGGTCATGGGTTTGATTCCCCACTGTGCCAAATGAATAAGGCTGGCTGAGGCGTCATGTGTAACCCTTTGAAGGCCTACTATAATATTTTAATCCACATTCTGCAGCCGGGTTAATGTTTGCACATGTCAGGAAAATTGTACCCGTCGTACCCAATATGTTCCAATAGTGACGTTCCCTCTGGCATGGTCATGTATTATATACCATTTGAGAGGAATATATAGGCAGAAGATGAGATCCTGAAAGTACTGGGCTTGGCCTGGAAGGGGTTAAGTAGTGGGCTGTGAGGAAGTTTAGTTGTACCTGAATAGTGCTGCCAGCAAACACACCCTCACAGTGGCGTAACCTAAGGTGCCACATAAGGCACCCCAGAGGGCACTCCATAGGGCACATTATAAAGTGCGCTGTCTGCCAAGGCACCCTATAATGTCCCCTATAGGACACCATATAAGGCACCTTATAAGGCGCTGTATAGGGCGCCGTATAAAGCGCCCTATAGGGCGCCCTATGAGCCACCCTAAGGGGACAGTACCCTGAGGGTGGTCCTGCTGGCAGAACTAATAAGATGAACAGATAAGATGAACCTTACCCCCATAACCAATGTTCCCTCTAATTTTCTGAAGGCTGTGTGCGCATAAAATATCAGCTGTGTGCAGCTTTTGAAGAAAGGTTAAATTTTTGTGCGCCACATAACGACACTCGGGGTTATATACTTTAAAATTTGACTACACGTCAGAATACAGTATGAACACAACATTGATTTTAATCAAATTAAATGAAAATAGACGATTACTAAATGAAGTGGTAAATTTCTAGTAATTACAATCATAACTTTTACATTTTAAGACGTCTGTGTTGTTTTCTATCAGAATCAGAGCCGAAATTTTTGTGCGCTCTGTTGTAAAGTATGTGCGCTCGCTCGGCGAGGTGTGTGCGCGCGCACACGCGCACAGCTTAGAGGGAACAGTGCCCATAACCAACTGTTTTAACGCCATCTCAAATTGGCTACTGACCCAAAACCTCAGAATCCAGAACAAAAAAACAGAGGTCCTTTTTATCTCAAGGAACTCTAAATTCACACCACCCACATTCCTTGAAGTTCAAGATGCCAAGCTGCAAGTAAAATCCCACATCCGATACCTTGGAGTGACCCTGGATCAAAATCTAGATATGAAGTCCCACATAGCCAATACTGTAAGGTCAGTTTATTTCAAGATCCGCTCCCTCAGACACCTCCGCCGACTGATTGATCCAGATGACTTCCGTACAGTCTACCAGGCCCTAATTATCCCACACTTTGACTTCGCAAACTGTATACTACAGGGGCTCCCCCAATCCACCCTTAACCCGCTTCAACTAGCATTAAACAGCGCAGCAAGAGTGCTTTTCGGGGTACCAAAAAGAGAACATGTAACACCTCTCCTGAAACAATTACACTGGCTCCCTATCCAAGCGAGAATCACCTTCAAGACCCTCCTACTAGTCTTCAAAGCTCAAAAAGGACTTGCTCCCTCTTCACTATCAGATTTGATCCAACCAATCCCTTCCAATAGGCTTCGAAGAACCACGGAACTAAACATGCTAAAAGTTCCAAAAGAGTCCTTAAGATATATCTCCGCAACTGTAAACCGAGCCTTCAGTCTATGCGCTCCAAAAATGTGGAACACCCTCCCACCACACATTAGGGTCATCGCTGATCTCCCCCAGTTTAAAAAGGCCTTGAAGCACCACCTGTTCATCAAATACTTCCCAGTGAACACAGTAACACAACCTCACTCAAATAGCACCAATCCTATTCTTAACACGCAACCCCTGATAACCCATTAACACTTCATACCCTGCTCATACTACAAAGCTCTTTTCATGTACTACTCCGTCCATATGTATATAGTTCAATGACTAGTACTCATTGTAAATAATTACCCCGGTTACCCAAGTTTTTGTTCCTGTTCCATGTAAAAAACAGATAATATGTATCTTATCTGATGTTTTATTGTTCTTTGTAAACCGCGCTGATTATAAATAGTGCGGTATATAAGAGATGTTAAATAAATAAATAAAATAAATAAAAAATAATATACAATAAAAATAGATAATGCCTAAGACAGCCCTATTGATGAACCCCACTGTGGGTTCTGAACCCATGTCCTCTGGCTCCACAGGCAGTGAAGTAACCAGTGGGCTAGAACTGCTAACAAACAACTGGCTGGCTACAGGAGGACTGCACAGCACCACACCCACATTCTGCTGTGGCTACCAGGATAGGGGGAACCCACCCGTACCCATGATGCACTGCACATGCAAATCAGCAGTCGAGAGATGGGCACAAGATCAGGTATGCACCCCCACAGCACCTCGGCCTTGTAGGGGGAACAGACCGTGTGTGGCACTGCCACAGAGTAGCCACAGACAGTCACATTGTGCGGGTACAGTGCCCACCCTGAGGTTGAGGTGGGGCACCCAGCACCAGGTCCACAGCACCTTTCATGGCTGAAATATACCATGCTGTAGGTCCCCATCAGTGTGTGATAGGTAGGTCCGTTAGACACACCTGTGTCCTGCTGTATGTCCCGGTCATCTCTAGTCCCTATGGGCGCTGTTGCACCCAGACCAGTGCATATCCTGTGTTGGTGCCATGGTTACCTGCTGTAGGTGAAGGGGGGGTGGTGTATGGACCCATAGGCAGATTATGTACCACCACACAACCCACCCTCTGGGGCTCAGGGGGAAACAGGATCACCCACCAATAGATCCACAGTCTACCTCCCTGCAATGGCAGCGGTAGAGGGGACCAGCAACAGCAGTCCTGCTGGGGAACAGACAGAGCGGCACACATCCATAAACACAATAGCGGACAGACGGTAGGCCTGGAAATGCTCAGCTGCCCCCCACCATTATCTGACAGTCTCCATCAGCAAGCCTCCAGCCGCTGCACTCTGCAAGGTGTTCCAGCAAGACAGCATACTAGCTGCAGGCAGTCCGCCAGCTAGTCCATAGTGCATGGTCCTGGAGAAGATGCATGTACCCAGAACGGGGATGTCAGCATACACACCAAGCAGATAAGTCAGTGATTGGGCCCCAAAAGGAAACCCATATATATCACATGAGAGAAATACTATATAGCACTATGGGGGAACCTAGCCATGCCGTGGTCACTGCTCAATCAGGGTGAGAGTGACCTCCCAGCAGGACATGCTGTGGCCACTCTGTCCGTGCAGGTGGTACCGGGCACTACAATGTCCGAGCTATTGCCCTATGCCCTGCGCAGATGCGGCAAGGCCAGGCCACCCTATCCAGGCTATTCCCACGGTACCTTGCTCCTCATTATGCACATTGGCAGGCCAATACTGGGAACAGTGCTAGCAGTGTGGGCTGTGGAGGGTGTTGGAAGCCACCACACACTGGATAGACAGACACGCACTCCCCACACCTATGCCAGCATTGTGCAACTATAGAGGTGTTGGGCAGCCCACGCCACCACACCAGTCCTGGGCACAGTGCAGGCATCGCTATGGTACGCAATACTGTGGGAGTCACTCCCCAGGTTGGTAAACACTGTCAGACACAGGACCTGTATCACACTCCACAGACATCAGAAAGGTTTCTATGATGCAGCTCACTCAGGAAATTGTAATTAACTTAGGAATTGCTATCTGCCAGTAGTCATAGCAACCTTTTGATAGATGTGTACCATATTCCCAGGTTTAGGGTGGCATTACTACGGTATGCATGTGCTAGTATTGGGAGATGCACGCAGAGCCCAAAGTCCTGCCTCTCCAGGAGGCTGTGGATAAAGGGGCCTGTGTGTGCGGGTGTGTCTGCCCCTGTTGGCTGCTGCTTTACGGCAGAGGTTCCCAACTCCATTCCTGCAGTGCCAAACACTGTTTGGGTTTTCATGCTGTCCCTCATGAATATGCATGAGATACATCTGCATACCATGGGGGTGGCGCATAGAAATGCAGCACAGGCATCTTCATCAGAGGCAGCATGGAACCGGAATGGTGTTTGGCCCTCCAGGACTGCATTTGGGAGGCTCTGCTCTAGGTAATGTGCATGTTTATGGTGTCTGTGCTCTGTAGGGTAAAATGTGGGTGTTTTGGGCATGTTTACGTCATCTGCAAGAATGGTTCTGTCTGTATTAGCACGTTATAGTAGTGGGTAAAATATGAGGACTGGGTTGGTGGAAACCACAGCTGGGACTTGAACCTGTGACCTTCTGCTTCTGAATACACTGGTTCTGTGCACTGCACCACCATGTTCTCACAGAGATGGTGCATTCCCTGGTGCTACCATGACTGTTGGTCAGACAGGGCCTGTCTGCTGCAGTGCACGGCACCCACCTACACAGGGCTAGGCCACGGTCTGCTGTGGGCAGCTGCCACTGCCCCCTCCACCACCAGTATCCCTCAGCCACCATACTGACATGCCCTTCTGCTGGTGGAGCTGGTGGTACGCAGTCTCAGGCCATCCTGTGTGTGGGTAGGCGGCTGCCTATGGTGTGGGTTCTGGGGTAGGGGTGCCTGCATATCTGTCCGCACGTCCCCAATCACCACCTGCCACTGTTCTGTGCCCTTGGAGGTACCTGCTGGGTACTATCCCCTGTGACACTGTGATAGACACGCTCATGCTCATGTTGGGCCCTTATCAGTTGCTGTCTGGCTGCTGTACAGTTTCAGCATTCCTAGGTGCCACCTAGGCATCTGCCTAGTCCGCACTGTGCCCCAGCTGCACCACAGCATGTGCCGCCTGCAGCCCTCTGTGTCCCCTTTTCCAGCATCTGCCCGGTTGCCCGTTCCGACATGCCCGCCCTGATGTTGCGGGACATGTGCATGCCATAGGAACCCTGTCCGATGGTGGGGAAATCTCTGAGCAGTGCTATTTCACAGTGGGCCCATGCACCTTGTATGGGGATGGAGTATGGACCCTTCCACGAATTATATCTGTTCTATGGAGCTTACTTGGGGGGGGGGGGTTGATGTTTCTCATTGCTACCACTATTGGCCAGCTTGGTTGTTGTTTTTTTCCAGTTTGTTGGGGTCATTTTCGGTGTTTCTGTGCCCTTTTGTTCTGTGCACATGTATCACGCTTATCACTGTTTTGGGTTTCCCTGCCTAGGCTGTACATTGCTGACACGTAAATGGTTTCTCTCCCCTTTAAAGTGCTTTTACTGGTAGGTTTTCATTCGCGTTGGAATTCAGCTCTGAAATTCAGCGCGTTGGTGTGAAGGGAGCCTCTCCCCGCCCACTCTCCGCCCATTGAACAGTGCAGCGCGGGTACTCTTTGGAGCCTCCAGGAGAGAACATATCACACCCCTCCTAAAGCAGCTGCACTGGCTCCCCATTCAAGCCAGGATCAGTTTTAAGACCTTGGTGATGACTTTCAAGGCCACCAAGGGGCTCTCCTCCTCTTCACTATCTGACCTCATACAACCACTTGCACCCAACAGGCTAAGGAGAACCGCAGAGTCCAATATGCTATCGATACCGAAAGATACGACAAACTGCACCAAAACAACATCTAACAGAGCCTTCAGACTCTGCGCCCCAAGCCTCTGGAACTCACTACCACCACATATCAGAGCAATCCCCAACTTGAGCCAGTTCAGGAAGGCCCTGAAACATTTTCTCTTTATCGAATATCTCACTGACTGCCCTGAACCCCAGCTACTCTAGAATAGTGCGTCCCCAAGTATGTACAACACCCAACAATACCCGTTCTCATTTCATCTGCATTTGTATATAGTTTACCCTGTGCAATTCATCTGCATATATATATAGTTTACCCTGTTCTCCAAGTTTCCCAACATTTCCTGTTCAATGTAACGACCAGACATTTGTTTATTGTCGGATTTTGTTTGTTCTATGTAAACCGCGCTGATCGCAAATAGTGCGGTATATAAGAAACGTAAATAAATAAATTGACCCCTTCTCTCCGTCCTCTCTCCACCTTCTGTGGTGTTTTACCGCGCCGCGGAGCATTACGCTCGTTAGCGCGTGATAGCGCGCGCTATAGCGCGTTTACGATCGTTAATGCGCTATAGCGCGCTAACGATCATTAACATCGTACAACACGCGTTATTCACGTTTACCGCAGTTTAGTAAACATACCCCATAGATTTTCTTTGTGGTCATTCACGTTTCTTATCCCTTTTTAATACACGTTTTTAATGACATATATAGGGTCCTTTTTGTATTTTAAGGTTTATGGAGGCCACGCTTTCCCTTATATATGAATTCTTCAGCCGTTCTGAGGGTGTTTCCATGATCAATTTAATTGGTCATGTTTATTATTATTATCTTTCTTATTCTTTGATAGCATAGTAGTGATTTTAAGCTGTGAAAATTGTTTTGTCTTTTTCTAGGCTTTTAATGTTTTAGATCAATGTGTGGTTCTGTTTGGTGATTATTCCACGGTTGGTCACCGGTTTTCATTAATGGATTTCTGTCTCGCTGCTTTTTATCTCCAGGATTTTTAACACATTACAGTAAGGGTGATAATTCCTATGTCCTACATTAACATTTATTTTGATGGAATTTTGAGGAAATATGGGCAGATTATATTTATTTATGGTGTTTGTTCTTTTAGCCATTACAGAGGAGGTTTTTATAAATCAAAATGTTTCCCATGGTGCCTTTTGTCTATGGTTTAGCATAATTTTATTTCTTTTAGTTTTAGATTAAGTATTTATATATAAGTTTATTGGGTTAATTGTCTTTAGGGAAAAGCAGTTTGCTCCCTTTTATGTTTGCATTTTGATTTTATATAAGGTTAGATTGCCGTCTGACTGTATCCTCCCCCTTCAATTTTGGCACCAAAGTAGAACTTTTAAAAAGCCTGAAATCAGTGATGATTCTTAGTTAAGAAGCTGCTACGTTTGACACTTTGGTGCACACATTTTGGGGATGTTTTATCTATATTTAATCATTGTAATGTTTATATTACAACTCTGGGTCATTGATAGAGTTTTTATGACTAGTTAAAAAGCTTTGGCACGTTAACTGGACTGTTTCTTATTATTTATCGTTAGATAATGTGGCATCCTTTGGAGTGGTTTTATTGTGTGGGGAGATTTTGGTTACAATGTTCTCATCCTGCTAGTTATTGATAAATAGCCTGGTGTGGAGGACCGTGATAACATTTACAGTAAAAGATGGCCTTATAATTTTATTTACTAGTTTATAGGTACTGCCTTATAATGATAGGTGTATCCCTCTATGTACTCAATGCACATTTAAAGCCCGATGGGTATATTGTTTATCTTTATTCTTATTTTACTTTTAATGTATGTTCTTTATAGTTTTTAACGTGAATGTACAGCATATTAGCGGTTTTTAATAGAAAAGGGACCCTGTTTTGTCAACCTCTTATGGCCCGATGTGTGGGGAGGCCAGTCTTTTGAATAGATTTCTACAAGAAATGTATAGGTGTTTTTTTAAAATATGTATTTCTTATTTCATAAAGATAACATAAGTAATCATTCCTTATGGTATATGTCACATTGGGTTTTTGACATTGAGGGGCTCCTTGATAGATGCAAACACCATAGTTTGAGGTTTCTATATTTTTTGTCCTGTAGATTATACACAGAATATTTTCAACCCGTCTCAGGAAGTCAGAGTGCTGCAGTATTGGGTATGTCCTGTTCTGTTCATGGTTGGTTTCATCCGCATGAGCACTTTTATTTGTTAATTAATTATCGCTCATCTATGCACTCTAAGGTTTTATTTTATATTCATTTTCTTTTCAGTTAATGAGCTATTGTCTATGAATGGTTTTGTTTTAACTTTCACCTTTATATGTTTTTATAATTGTATGGGTTTCTACAATACTTGTTTCAGAATGGTTGTTATAGGATTTTATTCTTTTAATTTTTAATGTTATCTTTTATTAGTCCTTATGTATATTTTAATTCAATTTGTTATTTATGTTCATATATATGCTTTTATGATTAATTGTTTTAGTGCCACTACACCTCTGAGGAAGGCAAAAAACGAAACATGGCCTGTATTGGGTGTGGCTACACTGTACCCCTCAATAAAGTTCCTGAATGATTTTTGGTTATCTTGCTCCTTTTTGTTTGTTTGTTGTCTGCGAGGCCTTGGAGTGCTTCTGCTTTGTACTTTTCACCAGGGACTCATAACCCAACACACTTCAGGACACTCAGGGAAGACAGACATGGATGATTGTTAGTTTAGAGTAGGCTACCCCCATGGATATGTGCATAATAATCTACAGGATGCTTGCAATCCTACCCAAAGGTTACCATTTTTATAGCAGCCACTGTAGTGACAAATATGGTTGTTCATTGCCATATTTGTCCCAAAATAGAGCTCAGGCAAAGCTTTTAGGCACTACATTTGGGATGGACATGCTAGGTTACCTGTCTGATAGCTGCCACATGCAAGTCATCATTAGCATATTTAGGTGTATATCATGGCAGATACCAAGGTTACTGATGTAAGTGCATACAAGGCTGTTGTAACACTCCTTTTCACTGGCATGTTTTGGCCTTCACCTATGGAACACAGCAGAAATGTATCCTTGATATAACATATTAGTATTCACCCAAAATACACGTTCCTAGTGTGTGCTTCTTCTGCACCCTCACAGCTCCAACACCTCCAGTTCTGAGGTGAGCAACCATCTGGAGGTTGTGAGACTCCAGCAGGCTGTCTTGATTAGCCAGACGCATCTCCCTACAATTGGGGAGTTGTGTCACTGGATAGACAGCACCCAGTATCTTGGCCCAGCACAGACAACTTCATCACTATTGAGTTGTTTGACTTGTGTGGCAATTACAGTGTTATATTTTTTTGAAGTGTGAATAAACAGGTAGATAAAGGTGAGTCGGTTGATATAGTGCAGGCATGTCCAACAGGTAGATCGCGATCTACCTGTAGATCGCGGAGGGGTCAGAGGTAGATCGCCAGCCCCACGTCGCTCCATCTCTCCAGCAGCTCACCCCATCGCTAGGAGAGAGCTCGTGCCGGCAGGTCATCTGCCAAGGGCTTGCCGCCGCTGCTGATCCTTTGCCTGTCTTTTTTCCCTGCCTGCGGTTGTATTGGGAGCGCTTGTTGTTTTCGTGCCAATAGTTTGTGGGTACCCCAGGGGGCTGCCACCTGTGCCCTGCGACGAGACGCCACAGGCCCGGCATCATACCTGGTCTCCTGCCTCTCAGAATCACCCATTCCTGCCCCCGCCCCAACACCCCTTAGAAGTGTGTTATATACCGGGCGATATCCATTCGCCCGGGTTTTACCTGAATACACTTACTGTATTAGTTGTGTCGTGTGCTGGTCATTGGTCGCTTTATAGTTCGCTTTCATTAAACGTTTTCGGGCAGACACAACAAAGTGTCAAGAATTTGGTGATTTTGGTGGGGTTTTCCAATTTTGTTCTAACATGCCTATGCCTTGCCTTCGATTTGGTTCAAACCACTGTGACGTTTGCTTGCCTCTGCAATTTTATTTTGCCTAGCCTTTGCGTTGATTCTACATTGCAATTTTATTTCGCCTTGCCTTTGCGTTGATTCTACACTGTGTGCAGAATTTATTAAATCACATGTGGTGGTATTTGAACTTGTTTGGAGGTATTTGATTTTATCTGGTTTGCTGGACTGGTGTTTGAGTTTTTTTGATGATTGTTTGGTGGTATTTGATTATTGGTGCCAGTATGATGAATTCTTGTTTTTACTTTTAGAACTGCATGTGTGGTTTTGGCATCTCCAGTCCTTGTATTGCACATCATCCAGAGGTCTTCAGTTCCTGTTGATCTTTAATACTTTGGGACAGTGACAGTTTTGGACTAGATTCAGCCAGTGTTTATACTAACTTAGCAGATTTGGCCTTCTTACATCCAGCCACCCCAGTATAATGAAGATGAGTGTTCCAAAGAAGAGAAAAACCTACCACTTTCATGATGAATGGGAAATGGACTACTTCTTCATCATGGTGAAAGACAAGTGTTGTTGTCTAATTTGTAACGCCCCAGTATCCTTGCCCAAAAAGGGTAATCTGGAACGTCATTATAAGGCTCTGCATAGCAATAAGTTTAATGCTGATTTTCTACCCAAAAGTGAAATTTGTAAACTGAAGCTCAAAGAACTTAAATCAAAATTAGCTACTCAGCAACAGCTGATGACGAAGCCAAAGTCACATTTCGTCAATGCAACCATAGCATCCTTCAAGGTCAGCAACCTGATCGCAAAGAAATGCAAACCTTTCACTGAAGGGAAATTTGTAAAAGATTGTTTTCTTGAAACAGCTGACAATCTTTTTGAAGGATTTAAAAATAAGAAAGAGATCATAGCTGCTATTCAAGATGTACAATTGTCAAGAAACACCGTCATGCGGCGAATAGAAAAGATGTGTGGAGACACAACTGAACAATTGTTGGAGGATGTTTTAAATTGTGTTGCTTTCTCACTCCAACTGGATGAATCTACAGACATAATAGACATAGCCCAGTTACTAGTCTTTATCCGGATGGTTTTTGAAGACTTCAGTGTTAAAGAAGAACTACTTGGAACAATTTCTTTAAAAGGGAGAACTACCGGTCAGGAAATATTCAGTTCTTTCCATTCTTTTGTGACAAAGTGTAATCTTCCATTGCATAGACTTGTTTCCATCACTACTGATGGAGCAAGAGCAATGATAAGTGAGGTTAACAGTTTCATAGCCCTCTGTAGACAGCATGACGACTTCCCAGATTTCCTTTCTTACCACTGCATCATTCACCAGCAAGTTTTGGCAACCAATACAAAGACTGTCATGGACATCACTTTCAAAATTGTAAATTCAGTTCGTGGAAGATCACTTCAAAGACGGCTTTTCAATCTTATTCTTGATGAAGGGGCAGTATAAATCATTTTGCACACAGATGTAAGGTGGCTAAGTAAGCACAAATTTCTGCAAAGATTTCATGATTTGCTGAATGAAATAAGAAGTTTTTTGAAGGAGAGGGGAGATGACCAAGCAGAGTTGGAAGATGAGGAGTGGTTATGTGATCTGGCATTTCTCGCTGACTTTACAGGCGAACTAAGTGATATGAACCTTGAACTACAAGGTAAAAACAAATACATTGGCGAGATGATGAGTAAGGTTTCATCCTACAAGAGCAAATTTGAGCTAATGATGACTGACCTTGCAAACAACACTTTTGATCATTTTCCTAATATGCAGAACAATCTGGGACAATATCCAAATTTTGTTTTTCAGAACGAGAAGTATGTGACAGAAATCTGTTCTGTTATCCAGGAATTCGAAAATAGATTCTGTGACTTCCAAAATATTGGAACAGTTGTGGAGTACTTGTCATACCCATTCAAAGTAGATGTGGACATTAAAGAAACTGCAGCTGCTATCAGTAAAAATTACTCATTGAACAAGCCATCTCTTGAAAACGAAATATTAACCCTTAAAAATGACATTTTTCTCAAGACCTGTGCTGAGCAAGAATCGTTTTGGAAGCTAGTGCCCAGAGACAAATTTCCCAACTTGAGAAGATGCAGTGAAGCTGTACACTCCTGTTTCGGTTCAACTTATTTGTGTGAATCTGCATTTTCCCATCTGAAAATGACAAAGAGTACACAACGTTCCAACATGACAGATGAACATCTCCAGGATTCCCTGAGACTGGCCCTCACTCAATATTCACCCAACCTCAAAAAGCTGGTGGATGAAATGCAGGCTCAGACGTCTCACTAATGAGCAAGAGCGAAATATTAAAGATTGTGCAAGATCAGCCTGGATCAATACTTGACCTAAACTTAACACAAATTACTCAATAAAAGTTAAAGAAAGTTATTAAGACAGTTAAAGAAAGTTATTACTCAATAAAACTTTAAGACAAAATGTACTTTCCATTTCCCCTCGCAGTTCTTACTGGATCTTCGTCTCTCTGTTTTGTTTTTGCTTAATTTGCTTAACAGCTGATCACATCCAAGTAAATGACAGAAGGTTCATTAAAAATTTGGGGGGGGGGGAATCCTCCAACTTTATTGGGTTAAAATTTAATTTGAAACTAATTTGAAACTTAATTTTCATGGTGGTAGATCACCAGCACTTTTGGCCGGAAAAAGTAGATCACGACCTGTTCGAAGTTGGACATGCCTGATATAGTATATCTGGATTTTCAGAAAGCCTTTGACAAGGTCCCTCATAAAAGACTCTTGGCAAAATTAAATAGTAATGGGATTGGAGGCAATGTAGTATTGTGGATCAGGAACTGATTAAAAGTTAGAAAGCAGAGAGTAGGGCTAAATGGCCAATTTTCTCAGTGGAGAAAAGTGAAAAGTGGAGTTCCCTATGGACCTGTGCAGGGCCCGCTACTTTTTAACATATTCATAAATGACCTGGAAATAGGAATAACGAGTGAGGTGATCAAATTTGCAGATGACACAAAATTATTCAAAGTTGTTAAAATGCAAGAGGATTGTGAAAAATTGCAAGAAGCCCTTGAAAACTGGAAGAACGGATGTTCAAATGGCAGATGAAATTTAATGTGGGCAAGTGCAAAGTTATGCACCTAGGAAAGAACAACCCAAACTGTGGCTACACAATGCAAGTACCACCTTAGAAACCACCACCCAGGAAAAACATTTCGGTGTCATCATGGGTAATACATTTTTTTTTTTTAACATCTTTATTTAGGGTTCAGCACCATATAACAGGCAATACAATGTCAAACAACAAAGCCCATGGCAGGGTACACTCTTATCCCCGCCATTGGACACATCACCAAATGGCCCGTAACAAACACTGGGCGCTTAAGCAAATAAAGAACCTAACAGTTTACAATTTTGTTTAAATAAACCAGATACCCCCCCACACCCTCCCCCCTCCAACCCCTCCCATCCCCCCTAAACACCCTGCCACATCCAGGGATTCGACAAAGTCAAAGGAGCTAGCTACAGCGAATATCACGCTCCATCCCAATTGGCCCGGGGTAATACCCCCCTTTTCTAATGTCCCATCTGCAAAATAGCATTCCGGCAATATGGTCCCAGCTGCTGAATGTAGGGTTCCCAGGTAAGCATGAACGTGGTCCATCGCCGGACATGACTCCTAGCCCGCCAACATTCCGCCAGCATCAGCCGATGAAAACTATTGCGCCACTCCAGGAAAGTCGGCGGGTCATGGTCTCGCCAATGATGTAAGATGGGGCCTTTCCCCACCAGGCACGCCTTCCGAATCAAAAGGCGGGCTCCCTTCCCCCCAGGGATAGCTGAGGGCAAATAGTCCACTACCTCCAAAGACCCTGGCCATGGGAAACGTTGTTGCAACAATTTCACTAAATAATGGTGTATACCCTTCCAATATGGGTGGATTTTCTTACAAACCCACCACATATGGGCTAAGTCTGCCAGAGGCTCGGAACATCTAGGGCATGACCCATCTGAGGTAATATGACTCCTCAGAGCTCGGCGAGGTGAAAAATGCACCCTGGTTACTGCTTTAAACTGGATTTCCCGCCACCGGGCTCCCTCAGCCAGCGTAGCAATCCGTCCCATGGCCTCCGAAAGGGATCCCGAGGGAATCTCCGACCCCATCTCCCTCGCCCAAGCCCTCTCCAAATGACCATAACTCGGTACAGCCCGGAAACCCTCTAGCCGCTTCTTAAATCCAGCGATCGAAGGTGGAAGGTCCTCCCCGAGACCAAAAAATTCAATAAGCTGTGTCGAACGCTCCTCCGCCAGCTCCTCCCTAGGTAAAGAAGCCACATAGTGGGAAAGCTGCAAATATGTAAAATACTGAGACGGCTGTAAGTCATATTCGGTACTTAACTCCATGAACGGCTTACAGGCCCCCGTCAATCCGACCGCATGGCCCAAAAGCCGTATCCCCTTCTCGCGCCAACTACGGAAGCCGCCTGTCTCCGAACCGGGCGAAAACTGAGCGTTCCCCCAGATGGGCAACCAGCTAGAAACCCGCCAGTTCCGTTTCCAGTACCCATTGAGTTGCTGCCACGTGCGTCGAGCCGCCATCATCAGTAAACTCCGCTTCACACCGACGGGTAGGTGGACTAAGTCCGCATGCAAGACCCCTAGCAAAGACAGGGGGGCCACCGCCGCTGCCTCTATATGTCGGGGTGTATAGACACTGGTCTCACCTAGCCAATCCCCAAGATGGCGTGCCTGGCAAGCCAAAGCATATAGCCATAAATCGGGGAGGCCAATACCTCCAGAACGCCATGATCCTATCATGCGTGCCATCGAAATCCGAGGTCGGGCTCCCCGCCAAAGGAAACGCTGTATCTCCGATTCTAATCTACGCAGGTCCCGCTTCCACAGCCAAACTGGGAGGGTCTGCAACCAGTATAAAATTCGGGGCAGAATAACCATCTGCACTGCAGCGACTCTTCCCAACAAGGACAGCGGGAGGGGCTGCCAAGCTCTCAACTGAGTAGTCATATTCGCCAAAATTCGTTCAAAATTACAGAAGTATAAGTCCTGAGGCAACCGTGTCAGGACAATCCCGAGGTACTTAAAGCTCTGATCCGCCCATTTCAGTGGAAACTCCCCAGGCCAGCGCCCACGCAATTGACCCAAAACGTCCAGGGCCTCGGATTTCTCCTCATTAATACGCAACCCCGTAAAACTACCGAAAAGCCGAAACTCACACATTAAGCTCACCAGAGATTCGTGGGGCGTAGTTATGTGCACCAGCATGTCATCTGCAAAGGCAGATATTTTGAATTCACAACCACCAACCACCACCCCACGTATCGCCCCGGCCCCTTCCACACTGCGAATAAGAGGATCTAATGCTAGTACAAATAACAGGGGGGACAGCGGGCACCCCTGTCGTGTACCCCGGTGAAGTGGGAATGCATCTGACAAAGATCCATTACACGACACACGCGCAGTGGGCTGCTCGTAGAGACTATGCACCATCCCACAGAAGGAATCACCCAACCCATAGCGCGGCAATAACGAAAATAGGTATTGCCAGTTAACTCTGTCGAACGCCTTTTCAGCGTCGAAGCTCACCAAAAGTGAGGGCAAACCATGCGAGTGCACCCACTCCAGGGATGTTATAATTTTCCGCAGGTTGCGGACTGCGTATCGGCCCTTAACAAACCCCACCTGTGAGTCATGCACTAAGTCACCAAGTGCCGTTGACAACCGGTCGGCTAGTATTTTTGCCAACAATTTCATATCATAGTTCAATAAAGAGATAGGCCGATATGAAGATGCTTGTAAATGGTCTTTACCGGGTTTTGGAATCAAAGTAATATAGGCCTGGTTTTCCCCCCAACGCCGCCCCGCACCGGCTACTCGTTGCCTGTATGTCGCTGCCAGTGCCGGGCCAACCCCCTCCGACAGTATCTTATAAAATTCGGCTCCAAAACCGTCCGGGCCGGGTGCCTTATAACAAGGCGCATTGAGAATCACTTTCTGGATTTCCTGTATAGTAATTGGTTGATCCAAAAAAGCCCGCTGTTGTACCGATACCTGCGGCAGGCGTACCCTCTGAAGATAATCGGCCATAGAGACAGGGTCATGCTCCTCTTCCTGGTATAACTGTTGGAAAAAATCTTTGAAAATACCACTAATCCCGCTTTTGCTACTGCATAGTTTTCCCTGTCCATCTCGTAAGGCAGCAACCAACCTCGTACCCCGGTGTCCCTGTAAGCACCTCCCCAGCAGTTTTCCAGACTTATTCCCAAAGCAGTATAGCTTATACTTATAATATAACAAAGACTTCTTAGCACGCTGATGCAGCAGAGTATTAAGCGCTACCTGAAGCTCCCACCAGCTTTTTTTATTTTGAGCTGTGGGAGAACGCCCGGCAAGGCGTCTCACACGGGCAACTTGTTGTTCAAGACGTACAATCTGCGCATTTACCATGCGGCGCCTCCGGGCAACATAGCCGATAATATCTCCTCGGAGGACCACCTTAGCCGTCTCCCACACCAACTCAGGGTCGTCACAATGACCCTGATGGTTCTCCTCAAACTCTCGCCATCTGTCCCACAAGAATTGCCTGAATTGGGCATCCTGGTACAGGTCAAGGGGGAATCGCCACATGCGAGCAGAACCCTGCCCTCCGCCCCCCTGCCAATCGATCCAAACCATGGCATGATCTGAAATCTCTAGCGGACCGATCTGCGCGTCCACTACGTTTGCAAACTGAGCCACTGAGACTAAGACATAGTCAATGCGAGCACTAGTGCCCCGTGCTCGGGACACATGAGTAAAATCTTTTTCAGTGGGGTGGAGTAACCGCCACGGATCTACCAAATGGAGTCTTGAACGAAGCCTCTGCAATATCTTAGCAGATACTTTTCTCTCCCGGGTACCCGACTCCCGCGAGGTATCTAGGTCAGCGTCTAGGACGCCATTGAGATCTCCGCCCAAAATTAGGGGGGCATCGGGCAGCTGCTCGACTGTTGCTGCTATGCGATCAAAAAAATCAGGATCTGATATATTAGGACCATAGACATCTCCCAGAAGGACTTCTCTATCCTCCAACATGCAATGTAAAAATAGAAAGCGCCCGTGAGCATCCGTGACCTGTTTTAGCAAAGTGAACCGCACTCGCTTATGGATTAAGATAGCAACTCCCCCCTTTTTTCCCACAGCGGGGGTCCCCCATACCTGGCCCACCCAGTCCCGGGCGAGCTTGGCATGTTCTGCCGCCGTTTGATGAGTTTCCTGGAGTAGCGCAACATCACATCGCTGCCTAGCTAGGGCTTTAAGTATTTTATATCTCTTAATAGGCGTCCCTAGACCACAAACATTCCATGAGATAATCCTCAACATGTACACGTCTGTTTCCGATTACTATGCCAGTTGTGAATCACATGTTTGTTCAGAAAGGGGCCCCCCCAGCCTAGGGTCCCTCCCCAGTATACTCTACGATGCCGTAGCGCTTCGTCGATATAGGAAAAGTACTTGGCCCGCACCCTGGATGTGGCATAGCCGCCCCCCCTCCCTCCCCGCACTCCTCCCCCCCACCCCTCCCCAAAGCCCCCCCCACCCTGCCTAAAACCCCAAGGCCCTACCCCTACCTGTAACACCACCCTATCGTCTACACCGACTAACCCCTCCATGACCTCCGGTACCTGTAGAGCTCCCTCCCCCTCCCCCCCGGGGGTGGGGACAGCCCCGTATAACCAATATCCCCCCCGCTGGAACCCCACCTATTACCCTCTGCATGGCTCAGAGACTACCCGATTTCAGGGGCGGCTCAAACATCCAAGCCCCGACGGATCATCTCGGGAGATAAAACTTTTTCGCCAAGTGATAGCCCTGGCGACCCCCCCCCTCGCCCTCCCCCCCCCCCCCCCCGTCGCCCAACCACCCGACTGAGGTTAGGGAAATCAGGCCTACACTGGGTATAACGCAACCGCAGTGCCTATCCCCCCCTTCCCCGATCCCTCAGAAGTCACCCCCATGATAGTACCCTAAATACAAAAGAAAGGCTTGTAGCAGTTCAACTTTCAGTCGGGGTCCACCCTGCGGCCTGGCAAACTGTAAAGTTATTCCCCGCGCTGCGAACAGCACTCATAGGAAACAACTGTTAGCGGCTAGGCGACCCCCTAAGGCTAGCAGGAGAAACTATCAACTTCCCCAGCACTGGGCTGACCCAGCATTGCCAGGAGAAAGCATATGCTCCAAAGGCCGCATCCCTAACAAGGCTGAACAACCCCTTTGGGCCCTTGCCGGGGTAGAAAGGCATCGGGGAAAAAGAAATAAATAAATAAAGAAATAAACTAGCAGAGGCAGCTGAGACAACAGAAGGGGGGAATAAGAGGAAAAGGGGGGTAAAAGCAGGAAGGGGAACATAACCGCATCCCCCAGATTGTGTATGTCTAACAAACAGTCCTGGCTTCTCCCATGTAAGCCGATGCAACGGTTAAAGCCCCTAAGGGCTCCGTCCAACACGTTGCCAAAGGCTGCAGATACTTAGCTCCAGAGTCTCTGCGACAGTCAGTGCAGTCCGTTGCAATAAATCATCGCTGCTTCCGGAGTTACAAAAGTCCGCTTTCCACCTTCAGCCTCCACTCGAAGAATAGCCGGGTATCCCATTGTAAAGCGCAGGCCACGTGCAACAAGCCTGCCACAGACATCTTTGAAGGCCCGTCTCCTCTGCGAGACCCCAGCAGAGTAATCCTGGAAGATCAGTAAGCTGGTGGTATCGCTTCCTGCCCGGCGCTGCTGTCTCCACGCTCTCAGGACTCCTTCCTTCTGTGAAGCATTTAGGAATCGGGCTATCACTGCTCGGGGCCGATTGTCACCAGCTTTATAAGGCCCCAGCCTGTGCGCCCTTTCTAGGACTATAGCGCCCATCCCTGCTTCCAAAGGTAGGTTTTCTGGCAGCCACGTCTCCAAATACTGCCTGAGGTCACTCTCCTTCACGGTCTCAGCAATTCCAATGAAGCGGAGGTTATTGCGCCGGCTTCTGTTTTCTAAATCCTCCAGCTTCTCTTCCTGTCGCGTTAGAGCCTGCTCGAGTTGTTTGATACGGGCCGCATCTTGTGCACAAGAGTCCTCGAGCGTACCCACTCGCTGCTCCACTAATTCCACACGAGCATTGAAGGCAGTAACAGCCTGACCCACCGCGTCAAGTTGTGTGGCTAATCCGCTCAGACGCCCCTCCAGGGCTGCCACCACCGCCGCTGTAAGCTCCGCCACCATCGGCGCCGCCAGAGACCCCGGCCCTTCGGTAGCTCCGTCAGCCATCTTGTGCTCGCTGAGTCGTGGGCGCTCCCGACGCGTTGTTTTCGCCGCCATACCCTCGTAAACTGCCGGGGACCTTTGGGTGTTGGATTTTCGGGCTAAGAGCAGTCCCCCCCGTATTCTAGGTTAAATTCACAGCATTTGTCGCAGGTATGGACTGGGGGGGGGGAGGGCATGAGCTCTGGAGCTATGCAAGAAGCGTCCTGCCTAGCCCACCATGTCACCGGAAGTCCCGGGTAATACATTTTTACCCTCTGCCCAGTGTGCAGCAGCATCCAAGAAAGCAAATAGAATGCTAGGAATCATAAGGAAAGGAATGGAGAATAACACAAAGGGTATTATAACCTCTGTATTGTTCCATGGTGCGACTGCACCTTGAATATTGTGTCCAATTCTGGTCACCATATCTTAAAAAGGATATAGCTGAGTTAGAAAAGGTACAAAGAAGAGCAACAAAAATGGTAAAGGGAATGGAAGGATATCCCTATGAGGAGAAGCTTAAAAGGTTTGTGCTCTTCAACTTGGAAAAGAGACGAATGAGGGGGGATATGATAGAGTTCTGTAAATTAATGAATAGAGTGGAACGGGTAAACATAGATCATCTGTTTAGCCATCAAAATGTAGAAAGACTAGAGGATATACAATGAAGCTACCATGCAACTCATTTAGGACTAATAAGAGAAAATATTTTTTTACTCAACATATAATCAAACTCTGGCATTCGTTACCGGAGGATGTAGTAAAAGCTGTTAGTCTAGCTGGCTTTAAAAAAAGGTTTTGACAAGTTCCTGGAGGAAAGGTCCATCAACCATTATTGAAAAGGACCTGGGAAATCCACTGTTTGCCCCTGGGACAAGCATTGTGGAACTTGTGTTCCACTTTGGTAACTTGCCTGGTACTTGTGGCCTGGATTGGCCACTGTTGGAAACATGATACTTGGCTTAATGGACCTTGGTCTGACCTAGTAAGGCATTTCTTATGTTCTTATGTACAGTGCCACTGCAAATATGGGGGTATGGGGATGGGGCCATAAGCAACATCTGTACTGCTGAAGCTGGCCAGGGAGATGAGCATCTCCATATAGACGGCACAGGTTGTAAGGCAGTATTTGAGATCTAGCAGCCATTGACTTCTGAGTGGTGGTGATAGCTGTGGGAGCTGGTGTGGCATACAAGGGAGGGTAGGGGCTCACATGTCTACCAAAATCAGATGTATTTTAGGGGAAGAACTGTACAGCACAGCTGGGAGGGTTTGTGTACATGCCACTAGATGCTGCACACTTGCATGGGTAGTGGAGGTTGGTGAAGGGGAGTCACATGTGGTAGTGGGGTAACCTATAGCTTGGATGACACTTGCATCTGTCAACTATTGGACATGTAACCAGGGATGAGGATAAGAGGATGATTCCAAAAGGGGTGGGGGCAGGTCAGCAGTGCTGACCAGTCTGACTGTGTTCCAGATTCTCAACGGACATGTGCAGCCTAAGGGGGAAGATGGAAGATATGTGAGACCGTTAAGGGGAGAACATATACCTTTCCCAGTTTACCATGAATAGAAGATAATTGACAGATAGCAAGGACAGAGGAGATGTTCTAGATGGGGTAGGGGTAGGGATAGTATAGGTTATATCTGTGCATGTTTTGCACTGCCATTTGTAAGTTTCTAGCAGGTTTCGGTTATTTCACATTGGTTTCCTCTGCATACATTATAGATATGTACCTTTGTGACTACAGCTGAATTTGGCTATATAGTCGTATATCTCCTAAAGTGTGCGAGCAAATGGTATCCTATCTTGAAGCATCACTGCTGTAAGCAGGTGGTTTTATGTTTAAATCTTTTTATTCAACCAGAAACACAAAGATACAACTTAGTTTCATAGACATAAAAGCATACAGGCATAATCAGGCCATCAAACAATCGCACCAGGCTCCCCGCAACAAAAAGCAATTCCCAAGAGAGAGGGAAAACCCAAAGAAAAAAAGAAAAAAAAAAAAAAGAAAGAAAAGAAAGAGGGTTACAGAAGACACTTGGTTTTGCTAATCCAGGAGTGCAGATGAACATGGTACCAAAGCATAACACCCCATAAATCCTACCTACCCCAAATCCGCCCTCCCCCCCCTTTTCAGCTCCCCAACACCAAGGCCAGCAGAAATTCAGCCCAACCCGCACGCCATGCAGACCATCCAAAGACACCAGCACAAGCAGGCCCAGGGTTGAGTCTTCTCCCGAGCCCGCCCACCCCTTGGCGGGTCCGCCAGGCTAAGATAATGACTGCCTTAGCGACTCCCCCGACCTCCCCCCCCATGTACCCCCCCTCCCCCCTCTTGTCATAAGCAATAGAGTTGCAGCAGAGTTCAAGACCAATCCCCATGTCGAGCAGGACCAAGCAAAACAAAAAACAAAAAACCCATAAGCCATCTCCTTAACCTACCCCAGTGATTCAGGGTTCCCCCAGAATGCGACGTCGTGCCCATGCCGGTAATAATTGCAAATGAGGCCCCCAAGCCCTCAAGAAACGGTCCCATCTGTGCCCCGTCCCAGTAGCATGCAGCCTTTCCATAAGCAAGACCTTGTGAAGTTGGACTCTCCAAACCCCATAAAGGGGTCCCCTCACATCCAACCACTGTTGCAACACAGTCATCCGTGCAGTCATCAGCACCAAACGCAACAAGCAGGTGGTTTTATAGGAGTAACTGGCACATGACATGTTGTGGCCTAAACCACAGGCAGTTAAGGTGGCCATAACATATGGATTGGTGACAAGGATCTCACAGGAGAAGCTAACCAATCAACAGACAGATGAGATCTGCCACACTTGCTGCCTACTGTGCAAGAAGTATCAATATCCCTAGTGCAGCTATGTGGTCTGGTTTGCCTGGCCTGGGATTATGTTCCCATGACATAGTTGATATTCCACCATTTGGATGTAGTAATTAAGGATAACATATGAGGTCTTTGTATATCTTCAACCTTGAGGGATATAATTCCATGCTCATCTTGGAACAATATCTGGGTTTGTTTACATAGGCTAGTGTTTAGCATGTCTGTCCCAAAGGAAGCTAGCCAGTGGCATACACACATGGATGAGGATATGGCCAGACATGCTGCCCCACCGAGCTTACTTTGTAATGGAAACACTGATTACCAGAACATTCCTGAGTTTATACATGTGTTTGTCTTCACATCAGATGAGCAGGGGAACTCCAACCAGCAAACTGCCTATTTACATTTATGCAACATGGGAATACTGTGGAATCTTCACAACTAGATTGTTATTAATATTTAGCTCATGCTTTTCCAGTAGTAGTACAAGGTGAGTTACATTCAGGAAGAGTAAGTATTTCCCTGCCCCCTGAGGGCTTACAGTCAAAGTTTATACCTGAGGTAGTGGAGGGCAAAGTTGGTTGCCCAAAACCACAAGGAATACCAGTGGGATTTGAACCCTGGTCTTTTTGGTGCTAGGCTGCTGCTCTAACCACTAGGCTACTCCTCAACCAGGCCTCTTGTACACCATGTGGTACCACTGGCCTTTGGCCTTTGGATGAGGGCTGGTAACTTGCTTCATGGGAGTTAGGTGCAGCCAGTCAGCTGTATTGCTGGTGATGTTCCTTCCAATTTCCACATCACCAGACTGCTCTTGTATATTCTAGCAATTTCAAACAGGCTATTATGCATTTGTTATGTATATGGTCATGTCATGGTGATGGACACATTATGAGCCCCATTCTGGGAGGGGGATGTCCGGGCCATCCAGATGTCCATGCTGAAGACGGGGCTGTTAGGACTCGATTCTGGTCCATGGGAACAAAATGTTCCTGCAGGAGCCAGAATCGGGCCAGAGGATTGCCTGACATGCCCCTCCTCACAGGTGCCCCAGACTGCTGCATTCCTATGGCTGGCCTTCCGTGGCCTGGATCGGATGGTGGGGATCTCTCTGCACCAGGCCCAGACCCTGGTGGGAGCTTCCTGGGCCCCACTGGGCAAAAAGTGCCGATTATACTACCTCTGAGGTGGTATAAGCAGCACATACAGAGCCGTGACCTCAATCGGGCCTGTAGGTGCTGCCGGGTGGCCCACGCCCACTGCGCCCCGTGCCACCCCCTGCTGGCTCTCCCCATCCTGAAGGACAGGACGTATGGGGAGAGCTGGTGTGGAAATAGAGTCTTGGCAGATTGTGGGGCTGCAGCCCTGCAACCCGCATTCTAGAATGAGGGCCTTTAGGTGCAAAGTGCCATGTTCTGGCAGTTGATTGTCAATACTACCATGACTACATACAGCATCAGAGACCTTTATCAGGTCTTCTCCAAATTTTGGTTGTCCAAGTACTTCCATTCCCAAAGGATCTGGAAGAGGCATGGGAACACATCTGATAGTGTTCCCCCATATTGCTGACTACTGTCCAAATACATGCACACAGAATTTGGGGCAAGTTTGGCATGCTGTCCTGAGAAACAGGGTCATCTGAGGTGAAGCTTGACACTTCACCTCAGATGATCCAGGCATTGGGGAAAGCCCCCAGTGCTATTGGCACACTGTTGAGAGAGGGCTGGTGCCCACCCAGACACTGATCCCCCCAACAGAACAAAAACCTTGGTGGCCAAGTAGCCTCAATACCCCCACCCTCTCAATCAAAAAATCCCCAGTGGCCAAGAGGCCTTGATCCTCTCCCCTATCCAATTAAAAAAATCCCCAGTGGCCCAGTGGTCCCAAACCCCCCCAAACAAAAAAATATCCCTGGTGGCCCTGAACTCATCCAGCCCCTCTCCAAGTACCTTCATTTATGAGGTGGGAGTGTTTCCCACACACTCCCATCCCTTCGCTGCTCTCTTGTAAAATTGCAGTGCCTGGCCCCGTGCAGTGTATCCTGGGATGCACTGGGTAGGGTCAGACTGCCATATTAAGCACATTGACACCCCCCCCCCCCCCATGTTGCATCTTGGGATGACGAGCTGTCCTGGGATGCAATGGGGGGGGGGCATTTTTTTGCCTTATATGGCAATATGACCCCACTCAGGACCAGGCGCCACCATTTTACAAGATAGTGGCGCAGAGATGGGAGCATGTGGGCAATGCTCCTGCCACATGATTGAAGGTACTTGGAAGGTAGGTGGTAAAGTCCAGAGCCATTGGGCCAGCAGTGATATCTTTTGTTTGGGTGGGTAGAGGGATTGGAGCCACTGGGCAACCAGGGATTTTTTTTTGATTGGGTAAGTGTGTAGATCAGGGCCACCAGGGATTTGTTTGTTTGGGTAGGGGGTATTTGGGCCACCAGACCACCAAGGGTTTTGTTTTTGTCGAGGGACTTAGTGTCTGGATGGGCACTGGCCCCCCTACAGTGTGCCGATAGCATCAGGGGCTTTCCTCAATGCCTGGATCATCTGAGGTGAAGGGTCAAACTTCCCCTCTAATGATATTTTTGCTCCTGACTTCATGAAGCTGGCGTGAAGATCCATTGTAGAATACTGCACTAACTTTCAGTGCAGGATTTTATATCAGGTGCAATTAATTATACAGTAATTTGCATGTCAAATATGCTGCAATTTGGCACTAGTTTGCTTTATGCATTGGAGAAAGTACAGGAAAGGTTTCATCCTAAGCTTTTCTGCATTGGCCCCTAAGTTTGTATCTGAGGTAATGCAGGTTTAAGTAACTTACTCAAGTTCACAAGAAAGCCAGTGGGATTCAAACTCTGGTCACAGACCTACTCCTCCATTCATGTTGGAATCCTGAACACATTCTTCCATAGGGCTCTCGATCTGACTACATTTGAGCATATCTGGCATCTCAATGGGGTTCCATCAGCAGGGTGTGCTGCAGGCTGGCCAGGACTAGCCTACATTGAAACATGATGTTCTGCAAGATGTTTGCTTTGGCACACATGCTTCCCTATTTGAACCCAGCCTGTAAATAACAGGTCATAGAGAGGCTTTGCAGATGTGTTTGTGTTGATTGGGGTTTTTAGAGCCTAATGTGCTTTAGTAAACATGCCCATAGATTCTGAAAGTCACATGAAGAACTATAAGCACATGCTTTTACCTGCAGGGAGAATGGGCACATACATCTATAAAAAAGCTAAGTTAAATATTTAAAAATATAATCTACAATTATGCCTTTTTACTGGACTGTTGTGGGAACAGTCATATTGGGATGATCTCAGAGGATGCATAGGACTGAAGGTGGAAGCCAAAACACAAAATAAAAACTTTTCAAGTACATTCATTGCAAAAATACCTGTGAGAGAATCAGTTGGACCATTAGATGGTAAAGGGGTAAAAGTGGCGCTAATGAAGGACAAGGACATAGTGGAGAGACTAAATGAATTCTTTGCTTTAGTTTTTACTGAAGAAGATATAAAGAAGTTACCCATGTCTGAAATGCTATGTAAAGGTGAGGTATCGGAAGAAATGAAACACATCTCAATAAACCCTGACCAGATGGAATACATCACAGGGTGCTGAAAGAACTGAAATATGAGATTGCAGACCTACTATTAGTAATCTCTGAACTATCATTAAAATCATACTGTAGTACCCGAAGATTGGAGAATGGCCAATGTAGCGCCAATTTATAAAAGGGGTCTGGGGTGATCTGGGAAACTACAGACCGATGAGCCTGACATCAGCACCAGGCAAAATGATAGAAACCATTATAAAGAATAAAATTACTGAACATGTAGATAGTCATGGTTTAATGGGTAGATAAAGGTGAGCTGGTTGTTGTGGAGGGGAATTCTATCCTGGCCATCCTGTCTCTGTATAGCCGATCAGAATCTGGGTGCACAGCGGTAGCACCCGATCCTGATACCGTGGGGGCTAGATGTGCCCGTGGGATCAGAAAAAGGTCTACCAGCCTGCACATGCAGGCCATGGCCCGATTCTGATTGGGTGCGCACCCAGCAGATCTTCAGCTACTTCAGCAGGGCTCCTGAATGGAGATGCAGTGCCATGGCGTCGTCCCATTACCACGGCACTGCAGCTCCATTCAGGAGCCATGATCCCCAGCTGCCAAAGAAAAGGCTCTTTCCCTGCAGCCCGAACCTCGATTTGGCCTTCCATGGCCAAGGTCAGGCTGCGGGGCTCCCACTGCACCCCCTCACCTCTTTGCCTCTCTGCGGTCCCCCATCTACCCTGTCAACCCTGGATGTACAGGGCCAACCTCATAATTAGCCCTGTGTATCTGGGGTCGCATCCCCGCCTACCACCCGCCCTCGCTCTTCCCCCAACCCAACCCCTCCTGCCCATGAACAGAGTTCTCCGCACAAGTGGCCTGTACATGCGGAGAGCTCTGCGGCCGTAGGAGAGATCCAGCCATTTAGTGTGTCTGGACATCTTGATCGGACATCCAGACCCGCTAAATGAGATCAGAATGACCCTCATAGTATATCTGGATTTTCAGAAAGCTTTTGAAAAATTCATGGGATAAGAGGCAGTGTACTATTGTGGATCAGGAACTAGTGAATAGGGATAAATAGCCAATTTTTTCAATGGAGAAAGTTGAATAGTGCAGTACCCCAGGGATCAATGCTGGGCCCGCTACTTTATAACACAAGAAGATTGTGAAAAAGTGCAGTAGGACCTTGATAAATTAGAAAACTCAGCGTCTAAATGGCAGAAGAAATGTAATGTGGATAAGTGCAAAGTTATGCACAGGGAAGAATAAAGCAAATTGCGGATACACATTGTAAGATTCCGTATTAGGAACTACCACCCAGGAAAAGAATTTAGGTGTCATCATGGATAATACGTTGGAACCCTCTGCCTAGTGTGCAGTGGTTGCCAAGCAAGCAAATAGCATGCTAGGAATCATAAAGAAAGGAATAGAGATTAAAATAAAGAATATTATAATGCCTCTCTATAGTTCCATGGTGCGATAGCACCTTGAATATTGTGTGTAATTCTGGTTGCCATATCTTAAAAAGAATATGGCGGAATTAGAAAAGGTGCCAAAATGGTAAAGGGGATGGAAGGATATCCCTCTGAGGAAAGGCTTAAAAAGTTAGAGCTCTTCAACCTGGAAAAGAGATGGCTGAGGGGAAATATAATAGAAGTCTGTAAATTAATGAATGGAGTGGAAAGCGTAAACATACTGTAAATCGATTGTTTATCCCATTAGACAGTAGAAAGACTAGGGGAAATGCCATGAAGCTACAATGTAACCCATTTAAAACTAATAAAAAATATTTTTCACTCAACGCATAATCAAACTCAAGAATTCGTTATCGAAGGATGTAGTAAAAGCTGTTAGTGTAGCTGGGTTTAAAAAAGGTTTGGACAAGTTCCTGGAGGAAAGGTCTGTAAACCAAAGAGGACCTGGGAAATCTACTGCTTGCCCCAGGGACATGCATTGTGGAACCTGTGTGCCTTTTTGGGAACCTGTCACGTACTTGTTTCCTGGATTGGCCACTGTTGGAAACACGATATTGGGCTTGATAAACTTTGATCTGATCCTATATGGCATATCTTGCGTTCTTTTGTTCTTATGTTCTGTGGAATTTGTTAATAGAGGATGCTGTATAAGCTATTAGTGTAGCTGGGTTTAAAAAAGGTTTGGATACGTTCCTGAAGGAAAAGTCCACAAACCATTATTAAAGAGGACTAGGGAAATCCACTGCTTACCCCTGGGATAAGCAGCAGCGAACTTGACAGGTGCTTGTGACCTAGATTGGCCACTGTTGGAAACAGGATATTGATCTCGATGGGCCCTTGTTATGACCCAGTATGGCATATCTCCTCTTCATCCTTTCTCAGTCTCTGTGGATAACTCTCTACTCCTTCCTGTTTCTTCGGCTCGCAATCTTAGGGTTGTCTTTGACTCCTCTTGCTCCTTCTCCACACACATTCATCTGATAGCTAAGACCTGCCATTTCTTTCTCTATAACATCAATAAAATCTGCCCATTTCTTTCGGAACACACTACTAAGACGCTTATCCACTCCTTAATCACCTCCTATCTTGACTACTGTAACCTACTCCTTACTGGTCTCCCTTTGAATCATCTCTCTCCCCTTCAATCTGTTCAACACTCTGCTGCGCGGCTAATTTTCCGCTAGCCTCATCATGCCCATATTATCCCTCAAGTCACTTCATTGGCTCCCTATCCATTTCCGCATCCAGTTCAAACTTCTCCTGCTGACCTATACATGCATTCACTCTGCAGCTTCTCATTATCTTTCTTCTCTTATCTCTCCTTACACCACCCCTCGGGAACTCCACTCTTCTGGCAAACTGCTTCTTTCTGTGCCCTTCTCTTCTATTGCTAACTACAGACTTTGCTCTTTTCACCTTGCTGCACCTTATGCCTGGAACAAACTACCTGTGTCTGTATGCCAGGCACCTTCTCTGACCTTTTTCAAATCCAGGCTGAAAACTCACCTCTTTGCTGCTGCTTTTGGATCTCGACTCACCTGATCTCCTTGTTTCTTTACCTTTCCCCCTTATTTTATCCCTGTCTACACCTTCTGTGTTGTCTGTCTTGACTAGATTGTAAGCTCTGATGAGCAGGGACTGTCTCTTACATGTCTGTGCAGCACTGCAAATGACTTGTAGCACTATACAAATGCTCAGTAGTAGTGGTATCTTATGTTCTTATGTTCGCTTAGGGTGCCAGTAGCCTTGCACCAGCTGTGCCCTCAGATGATTCATAAGAAGATACTTGGATCAATCTCTTGATTGAAGTCAAACAGCCACACAGTGCTCGTTTCAATGTCCCTTCATTCCTCTTGTAGCAGTAATGATATCGGCAGCACACATAAGAGAAATATTTTCAATCCTATTGTTTTTTCATTTTACAGTTTTCTACCACGGGTGATTCTAAGTAACCATTTTTCATACAACATGTGTGTTCCATCAGCCTAGTTTATAATTTCCTTTTTCATCTTATCAATGTACAAGAAATTATAAGTGCTAAAATATAATAGTTCATGGCTGAGAGTGGAGTGGAGGAGTGGCCTAGTGGTTGGGGCAAGATACTTCAGGCCAGAAGGTCAGGAGTTCAAATCCCACTAGAGGACAGCAACCTTGGGCTGGAAGGACTGGGGTCTCTAGTCCCACAGGTGCTCCTTGTGGTCTTAGGGCAAGCCACTTAACCCTCCATAGCCCATGTTCCCTGTAAAATAGTTATCTCCAAGTTATAATGCCCTGTTCAATGTAAACCACACTGATGCAGAATAGCACAGTATATAAGAGAATATAAATAAATAAAATATTTGAGATTAGATTATGAAAATGCTCTTAAATTGATACAGGTTTTTCTGTTTTGTTCATTTCATATTTTAAACCCTTGATGCAGTTTTTTGCTGAAATATAACCATGTCAGGTTTTAATTTGTGATTTCGTCAAATTGTGTGTGGTTCTATAATTTTTGGTATTATATTTAATTTATTGTAAGAAACTGAGGGGTATGTTTACTTAATGTGCGCCCGGCGTTAGTGTGCAGGATGCCATATAAGGAGTGGGCGTTTCAGTCTAAAGTAGCAAAACGGGATTAGCGCGCGATAACGCGCGCTGTTGTGCACATTATCAGGCAAAGCGCTGCTAAGCGCGTTACCGCGCGGTAATCTTAAGTAGGCGCACAGACATCCAAGCATAGAAACAGAAGTGTAGCACAATGGTTAATACACTGACTGATGATACAGGGGTCATGAGTTTGATCCCCCAGTGTGCCTAATTCATAAGGCTGGCTGAAGCATCAGCTTTGACATGTAAGTATTGTTCCCTGAGGCATTATAATTGTATTTTGATTATTGCTGCCAGCAAACACACCCTCACGTGCCATAACCTAAGGTGCTGCATAAGGCACCCTATAAGGCACTCCATAGGGCACATTATAAAGTGCACTGTCTGCCACGGCACCCTATAATGTCCCCTATAGGGCACCCTATAAGGTGCTCCATAGGACACCTTATAAGGCACCTTATACGGACTGTAACCATAAGGTGCCTCAGAAGGCGCTTTATAGGTGCCCTTTAAGGCGCCTTATAGGACGCCTTCTGAGGCACCTTATGGTTACAGTACCCTGAGGGTGTTTTGCTGGCAGCACTAATGTACATTAAAAAAAGACAATGCTTCAGACAGCCCTATCAAATAACCCCACTGTGGGTTTGAACCCATGACCTCTGGCTTCACAAAGCAGTGAAGTAACCAGTGGGCTACAGCTCCATAGCTGCTAGCAAACCCCTGGCTGGCTGCAGAAGGACTGCACGTCACCACACAAACAGGCTGCTGTGGTCACCAGGATAGGGTTAACCCACCCATACCCATGATGCACTGCACATGCAGATCAGCAGTCTACAGATGAACAAAAGATGGGGTATGCACCCCCACAGCACCTCGGCCTGGTAGGGGGAACTGACTGTGTGTGGTACTGGCACAGAGTAGCTACACACCGTCACATTGTGCAGGTACCGTACTCACCCTGAGGGTGAGGTGGGGCGCCCAGCACCAGGTCCCCAGCAGTGCTAATGTGTGAGATAGGTAGTCTCTGCAGACACACTTTGGATGCATCTGCATTTCTCAGTCAGGTTTAGCCCTTATGGACCCATAGAAAGATTATATACCACCACCCCCACCCCCTCCCTCCCCCTCTCCCTCTCCCCCTCTCCCTCTGGGGCTGAGGGTGGTAAACAGGGTCTCCCACCAACAGATCCACATTCTACCTCCCTGCAATGGTGGTACTAGAAGGAACCATCAACCCCAGTCCTGCTGGGGAACAGGCACCCTACAGGGCAGTCAATGCAGCTCTGTACACATCCATAAAGCAATGGCAGACAGACATTAGGCCTGGATATGTTAAGCTGCACCCCACCACTATCTGATATTCTCCCGCAGCAAGCCCTCAACCGCTGCAACCTGCTCCATCAAGACAAATACCAGCTGCAGACAGTCTGCTAGCTAGTCCATAGTGCATGTTTCGGGTGGAAATGCGTGCACCCAGAACTGGGATGTCAGCATACACACCAAGCAGATAAGTTAGTGACTGGGCCCCAAAAGGAAACCCATAAATATCACATGAGAGAAATACTATGGGGAAGCCTAGCCATGCCGTGGTCACTGCTCAGTCAGGGTGAGAGTGATCTCCCAGCAGAACATGCTGTGGCCACCCTGTCTGTGCAGGTGGTGGCCGGGCACTACAATGTCCCAGCCAGTGCCCTATGCCCTGTGCAGATGCATCCTGGCAAGGCCACCCTGTCCGGGCTATACCCATGGTACCTTGCTCCTCATTATGCACATTGGCATGCCAATACTGGCAACAGTGCTGGCAGTGTGGGCTGTGGAGGGTGTTTGCCGCCACCACACACTGGATAGACAGACACACACTCCCACACCTATGCCAGCATTGTGCTACTATAGAGGTGTTTAGCAGCCCTGGGCACAGTGCAGGCATGGATATGGTACGCAATACTGTTGGGGGTCACTCCCCAGGGTGGTAAACACTGTCAGACACCAGACCTGAAGCACACTCCACAGACATCAGAAAGGTTGCTATGATGGAGCTCAATCAGCAAACTGTGCTTAACTTCGGAATTGCTATCTGCCAGTAATCATAGCAACCTTTTGATAGCTGTGTACTGTATTCCAAGGTTTAGGGTGGCATTTCTAAGGTATGCAAGTGCTAGTATTGGGAGATGCACGCAGGGCCCAATGTCCTGCCTCTCCAGGAGGCATTGGATAATGGGGCCTGTGGGTGCGGGTTTGTCTGCCCCTGTTGGCTGCTGCTTTATGGCAGAGGTTCCCAAATCCGGTCCTGGTATGCCAAACACTGTTTGGGTTTTCATGCTGTCCCTCATGAATATGCATGTGATACATCTGCATACCATGGGGGCGGCGCATAGAAATACAGTATAGGCATCATTATTAGAGGCAGCATGGAACCTGAATGGTGTTTGGCCCTCCAGGACTGCATTTGGGAGACTCTGCTGTAGGTGATGCGCCTGTTTATGATGTTTGTGCTCTGTAGGGTAAAATGTAGGTGTTTTGGGCATGTTTACGTCATCTGCAATAAAGGTTCTGTCTGTATTAGCATGTTTTAGTAGTGGGTAAAATATGGGGACTGGGGTGGCAGGCACCATAGCTGGGACTTGAATCTGTGACCTTCTGCCCCCAAACACAATGGTTGTGTGCACTGCACCACCGTGTTGCCACAGAGACAGTGCATTTCCTGGTGATACCATGACTGTTTGTCCGGCAGGGCCTGTCTGTTGCAGTGCATGGCACCCACCTACACAGGGCTAGGCCATGGTCTGCTCTGGGCAGCTGCCACTGCCCCCCTCCACCACCAGTGCCCCTCTGCAAACATGCTGACATGCCCTTCTGCTGGTAGTGCTGGTGGTGTGCAGTCTCAAGCCATCCAGTGTGCAGGTAGGCGGCTGCCTATGGTGCGTGTTCTGGGGTAGGGGTGCCTGCATAGACGTCCGCGCTTCCCCCCAACACCGCCTGCCAATGTTCTGTGCCCTTGGAGGTACCTGCTGGGTACTATCCCCTGTGACACTGTGATAAACACTCTCGTGCCCATGTTGGGCCCTCATCAGTTGCTGTCTGGCTGCTGTACAGTTTCAGCATTCCTAAGTGCCACATAGTATCTGCCTAGTCCGCACTGTGTCCCAGCTGCACCACAGCATGTGCCGCCTGCAGCCCTCTGTATCCCCTTTCCCAGCATCTGTCCAGTTGCCCATTCCGACATGCCCGCCCTGCTTTCCCATTCCGACATGCCCGCCCTGCTGTTGTGGAACATGTGCATGCCATAGGAAACCTGTCCAATGGAAAGGGAAACCCTGATCAGTGCTATTTCACTGTGGGATCAGTCACCTTGTATGGGGACGGAGCATAGAACCTTCCAAAATTCATATCTTTTTTTTGGAGCTTTCTTGGGAGTGTTTTTTGATGTTTCCCATTACTATCACTATTGCCCAGCTTGGTTATTTTTTTTGTATATTTTGTCGGGGTCCTTTTCAATGTTTATTTGTACTTTTGTTCCATGCACATGTATCACACTTATCACTTTTTTGTAGGTTTCCCTGGTTTTGCTGTACATTGCTGACATAAATGGTTTCTTTTCCCTTTAAATCAGCTCTAACGCGAGGTTTTCACTGGCGTTAGTTTTGGCCTCAGATTTCACATCGTTAGTGTGCGGGGAGCCTCTCCCCTCCCACTCTCCACCCATTGACCCCTTCTCTCTACCCCTGGGGAGTCTTCCTCCGCCCTCCGGGAGTCTTTCCCCGCCTTCAGCGCTCGTTTGTGCCACTGTGCGCGTTAGCGCGCGTTAAGGCACATTTGTGCCCCATAAAGCGCCATTATCACGCGCTAAGGTACCTTAGCGCGCGATAATTGCACAGCGCGCACGTTAAGAAGGTTTAGTAAACATACCCCTGAGTTTCTTGATCATTGATTATTTTCTTCACCATTGTCCTGGTCCACTGTATTTTAGCACTTCTATTTGTTTGAACTGGCACTTCTATTGTTGCAACAAATTATAAGGGCAAACAATGACATATTACATTTTGAAAAGTCACACAATCTTTTCTTGATTCTGGTGCCTGATGGAGCAAAAAATCTGTAACTATCCCTTGCTTGCAAAGCATACATACATTTCAGTTGACCAATTACGGGAAGATTTTTGACTTGCTGTGGAAGGATTGAAGAAACCAATTTATCTTTTGAGTTCTGCCCCTTGGTTTGTGCAATGGACAGGTTTTTTTTTTTAACTTAGTACAACATGGCAGTATTTTTTATAATTTACTTTATAGAAGTCTATAAATTAATGAACGGAGTGGAACGGGTAAACGTAGATCGATTGTTTACCTTATCAGAATATAGAAAGACTAGGGGACATGCAATGAAGCTAAAGGGTAAACTATTTAAGACTAATAAAAGAAAATATTTTTTCACTCAACGTGTAAACAAACTCTGGAATTTTTTACCGGAGGATGTAGTAAAGGCTGTTAGTGTAGCTGGGTTTAAAAAAGGTTTGGACAAGTTCCTGGAGGAAAGTTCCATAAACCATTATTAAGAAGGGACCCAGGATATCAATGCTTGACCCAGTACAAGCATTGTGGAACCTGTGTCTTTTGGGGAAACTGCTAGGTACGTATGACCTAGATTGACCACTTCTGGAAACAGGATACTGGGCTTGATGGACCTTGGTCTGACCCAATATGGCATATCTTATGTTCTTATGTTAATATCCCCTGCCAAATATGAAACACACCAGTTGGGCATCATCAGATATATCAGCCTTCAAAAGATATTCCATATCAGTGCTTGTGGATCTGTAATGTCTTGATGATACACCTGTCAGGATATCTGTAGCTTGTAATTCAAACTCATTTTGCATGGTTCAGAGGTAGATTGTTTTGTAAATTCCTCATATGGTGGCTCGGATAATTTAATAGTTTGTTCCTATTAGTAGGCTTGTGAAAGTAGTTTCACACCAATTCTTTTATCTTGATCAGAATATCTAAAAACAAAACCTATGCTTCATTCCAAACCATCTGGAACTTCACATTTACATTGCATTGATTTATCCGTTCAAAAATATAAATTTATAACTGCTTGTGGTCCCCATTTCATAATATAGAAACATCGGGTCTGATATTCAAAAGCATTTATTCAGTTTACAGACCTCAGAGAGACTCTCCCGGGGAGATCTTGCAAACACTGCTATAATTCTAATGGTGTGCATCAGAAATCCAAGGCTGGCCTGGACTAGAAACTTGAGGGAATAAAGATGGGTGGTTTGTTGAAGAATCTGATCTTGCCTACAGACCTCAAAACTCACTATTTTAACGTAGTACGAGTGCACTCAGAAAGGATGCAAAAATGCAAATGCAATGTGTGCCTTCAACTCAATGCTGACTCCTGGTGACCCAGCATCTCCTGGGTTTTCTTGGCAGTGTGACTGGAAGTTGATTGCTAGGCCTTTCTTCTGAGGCAACAGAGGATTAAGTGACTTGCCCAAGGCCACAAGGAATCTTAGTGGGAATTGAACACTGGTCTCTTGGTTACCAAGCCTGTGCTGTAAACATTAGGCTACTCTTCCACTCATCAAAAAGGATAGACTGAGTTTATTTATTCATTTATTTAATTATTTATGGCACTTCCTACATTACCAATGGCCAGGAGGTCATCATGGCAATTTACAGTACAAGGATAAAAAGCAGGAGGTATACAGAAAAAGAAGAACGAGGAAAGAGTCGAGAAAGAGGCTAGTCGAGAAGAATACTTTAATGCTGAGAGAAGAGAAGGTATGGAGAAAAAGGCAAAATACAGGCAGAGATCCCAGGGGGAAATTTCAGTGAGAGGAAAATTGGGAAAAGGCATACTTGAAGAGCCATGTCTTTAATTTAGACCCTTCTTTAATTTAGGAAGACATAGGGGAAGGGGAAGGAAGTTCCAAAAGGAGGGATGCAGATAAGAGAAAGAGGAGTTCCAGAAGATAATGAGGTAGAGAGCAAGGAAAGGAGGATGGCATTGGAGGAACAAAGAGCTCAGGAGAGTTGATAGGATGAGATCAGAGTAGTTAAACAAGCTGAACAAGCAGAATAAAGGGCATGGTGCACAATGATAAGGATCTTTAAATGTCTCTGCTAGGATTATAACCAAGGCCAGCCTAGCTGAACACATCACACCTATCTTATACAAACTTCACTGGCTCCCAATAGCTTGCAGAATAAAGTACAAGCAAATAGTCACAGCTTTCAAACTCCACAATGGCATTTCTCCCTCCTACCTCTCCACCCTATTACAACCCCGATCTGACAACAGACACAGGAGAAAAAAACACAAAAAACGTATTGAGAATTCCTACCTCCGTACGGAAGACTAAACAGTTCACAAGCAATAGAGCATTCAGATTTACAGCCCCCACAATGTGGAACGCTCTACCTGATCAGCTTAGAACAACCAAAGACCTTCTAACATTCCGCAAGGAATTAAAAACCTTCCTGTTCTCTGAATATTACAACACATCCTCTCCCAACAATACTAACAATTTATCTTCCACACAACACACCACCCAAATATCATAATCCCTCCCATCCAAAAATTAGCTCATGTAAATAGCTAAGAAACACAGCCCCCTCTATACCTTTCTTTAGAGTATACTGGGATGTACATAGTTCTGGATCCATCTATCCTGTATATAGTTTGTTTTAACTAGTTCTGTAGTTCCAATGATGTTATTAAGCTGTTAAATGGTCTATATTCTATGTAACGTCATGTTATTGTTCAGTGTAAACCGCCCCTGATCACTAGAAGGAGCGGTATAAAAGAGCTGTTCAATAAAATAAATAAATATGCGCTGAGACTTGGGAGCCAGTTAAAGAGCTTAAAAGAGGAGAGATGTGATCAGAATAGTGAGCACTGCTGATAGGTTTAGCAGTGGTGGACTGGATCAGCTGAAGATGATGGAGGCAATATTGAGGAAGGTCAGTAAAAAGAAAGTTGCAACAATCTAGATGGGTAATGACCAGGGAAATAACAAGCAGGGTGAGCTGAGGGATATTAAGAGAGAAGAAAATGGAACGGAGACAACAAAGTTCAATGAATGAAGACTGAGAAACTGAGCTTACGTTTGCCTTGAAACTGAGGGAAAAGTCTAAAGAAACTCCCAAGTATTTTGACAAAAGTCATGATAGTGCAGACTGGAAAAAAAAAGGGAGCGGGAAGAAGGCAGAGTGTAAAAGGAAGGAACAGATTCATATTTGGAAAAGCTGAATGAGAGCTTGTGATCATGGAACCAGTCAATAATGGATTGAAAATAGGATTGCAGCAGAGAAATGCCATTTGAGTTACATCTCAACTGGCTGCACCTTGGGAGGAACTGCTGATACCTAGTGAGTAGGGTTGCCAACTTTTTCACCGAGAAAAACCCGACACCTGTGGCTCGCCATGCTCCACCCATTCTCTGCCCCTAGTCCCACCCCTGCCCCGCCCCCAGCCCCACCCACAAAAATTACCGAGGATACGTGTAGGCTAACTTCCTTGGTCAGATAATAATTAAACTGGGAACCCCAAAAGCCAAACATGAAATGTACAACACTGGAAAAATAAAACTATAAAGTAATTTCCTCTTGCATTAAACAAAAACGCAAAGATGTTAGCAATAGACACTTCCAAGACCAGACATATTCCAGTTAATAAATTCAAAATAAAAAGTATTTTTCTACCTTCTGTTTGGGCATTTTATTTTTCAGTTGCAATTGCTCCAGTCACTTTCTTCTGGTTTCTTTGTGTCTTCTGCAAGCTATCCATTTGTCCTTTCTTCTCTTTTAGATGTTTTCCATTCTCTCTCTATTTCTGCTTGTTTCCCTTTTGCTCTTTCCCCCAATTCTTTCCTTATTCCTTTATCATCCATTTAAATTTCACCCTTCCATTCTCAAGCCCCTCTTACTCTCCCAATACCCGGCCTATCGTAGACTTTTCTTCCACACAAAATATCTTTTCCCCTCTCCATTCTCATTCCCCATCCATTCTAGTCCTCCCCAAAATCAGTTCCCTTATAGTTCTAGCCCCACCCAGCATCCACTCCCTTCTAGTCCCATTCTCCCATGCCCCCCATCAGCCCATTTCCAGTCCTATTCCAGCTCTTCATCAGCCCATTTCCAGTGCTAGCCCTCATATCACAGGCCATTAGAAGTCCTAGCCCCCCCACCATCACAGCCCATTTGCAGTCCTAGCCTCCCTAATCACAGCCTATTTCCAGTCCAAGTTCCCCTCCCTCCACCATAGCCCATTTCCAGTCCACGTTCCCCCCCTCATAGCCCATTTCCAGTCTAAATCCCCTCCCCATAGCCCTTTTCCAGTCCAGGTCCCCCCCCGCCTCATCACAGCCCATTTGCAGTCCTAGCCCCCCCACCATCACAGCCCATTTGCAGTCCTAGCCCCCTAATCACAGCCTATTTCCAGTCCAAGTTCCCCCTCGCTCCATTATAGCCTATTTCCAGTCCATGTCCCCCACCTCATAGCCCATTTCCAGTCCAAGTCACCTCCCCATAGCCCTTTCCCAGTCCAGGGTCCCCCCGCATCACAGCCCATTTGTAGTCCTAGCCACCCCCCCATCAAAGCCCATTTGTAGTCCTTGGCCTCCCCCCCCCCCCCGACCAGCACTGCGGCTTCACCCCCCCCTTAGTGCAGCTTCACCCCCTGCCACTTAGTGTAGCTTTGCCCCCCTTAGTGCAGCTTCACCCCCTTAGTGCTGCTTCATTCCCCCCCCTTAGTGTTGCACCCCCCTTAATGCTGCTTCCACCCCTCCCCCCACTCCTCAGTGCTGCCTCTGCTTTGCCCCGTGCAGCTGATGCTTCTGCTTTTTACAGAGCAGCAGCTGCAATAAACTTAATTTGAAAAGGAAGAGAAACCTGAGGAGCCCCCTCCGGCTGTCCTTCTGCAGCCCCTGAGGAAGTGATGTCAGAGGGAGGAGAGCTCCTCAGGTTTCTCTTCCTTTTCAAATTAACTTTATTGCAGCCGCTGCTCTGTGAAAAGCAGAAGCAGCGGCTGCACGGAGGATCGATTGCGTTCGCGTTCGCGCTCGCGCACTGTGGAGAAAAGTTGTTTTTTTTGCTCTGGCCGCTCCCGATCTCGCGGCCAGAGCAAAAAACCGGCTTTTCAAGGGCCGGTTCTATATCTGTGCCGGCAGCCAGCCTGGCCATGGAAAAACCGGCCAGGCCGGCTGAAAACCGGTCAGTTGGCAACCCTACTAGTGTGGGAAATTACAGGCTCCCATAGGCCTTATGCACAGGGCCGGCCCGTCCATTGAGCAAGAATGTCTTTTGCACAGGGCCCCGCGTTTCAGGGGGCCCCGCGCAAAGAACATTCTGCTTTTTTTTTTATTACATTTAAAAACAAAAACCTGGCTCTAGCTGCTGCCGCTGCCGCGTCCGTCGCAGCAGCGGCAGAATGGCGTGTCCCGCGGGGCCCCTTCTCCTCTTCGAGCCCTCTGCAAGGGCTTTCAGATTCGCGAAGGGAGAGTTGTGCTCCCTCGCGTCTCTGTAAAGCCCGCAGGGGCTAATGGGAAATTTCCCATCAGCCCCTTTATACGCGAGGGGCTGATGGGAAATTTCCCATTAGCCCCTGCGGGCTTTACAGAGACGCGAGGGAGCACTCTCCCTTCGCGGATCTGAAAGCCCTTGCAGAGGGCGCCACGAGGAGAGGGGGCCCCGCGGGACACGCCCTTCTGCCGCTGCTGCGACGGACGCGGCAGCAGCTAGAGCCAGGTTTTTGTTTTTAAATTTGCCGGAAGGGAAGGGAAGGGAAGGAGGGAGGGGGGGGGGGGCTGATGGAGGCTGTCTGGAAATGGGGTGATGGGGGGTTAGGACTGGAAATGTGCAAGGGGGGGGGGTTAGGACTGGAAATGGGCTGGGACTGATGGAGGCTGACTTGAAATGGGCTGGGGGGGGGTTAAGACTGGTAATGGGCTGGAGGGGGAGTTAGGACTGGAAATGGGCTGGGGCTGATGGAGGCTGACTGGAAATGGGCTGGGGAGGGGTTAGGACTGGAAATGGGCTGGGGGGGGGGTTAAGACTGCTAATGGGCTGGGGCTGATGGAGGCTGACTGGAAATGGGCTGGGGGGGTTAAGACTGGTAATGGGCTGGGGGGGGGTTAAGACTGGTAATGGGCTGGGGGTTGATGGAGGCTGACTGGAAATGGGGTGATGGGGGGTTAGGACTGGAAATGGGCTGGGGGGGTTAAGACTGGTAATGGGCTGTGGGCTGATGGGGGCTGTCTGGAAATAGGGTGATGGGGGTTAGGATTGCTAATGGGCTATGGGGGGGGGTTAGGACTGCTAATGGGCTATGGGGCGCTAGGACAGGAAAAGGGCTGATGGGGAGGGGTTAGGACTTGAGGTGGGCTGATGTGGTTAGGACTAGTAATGGGCTGTGGGCTGATGGGGGGGGTTAGGACTGGCAATGGGCTATGGGGGGCTGACTGGAAATGGGCTGATGGGGTTAAGACTGGAAGTGGGCTGATGGGGGGTTAGGACTGGTAATGGGTTATAGGGGGGGGCTTAAACTGAAAATGGGTTGATGGGGGGCTAGGACTGGTAATGGGTTGGGGGATTGCTATGACTGGAAATGGACTGAGTGGACGGGGAGGCTTGAACTGCAAATAGCTGATGGGGAGGGAGCTTGGAATGGAAATGGGTTGTGAGGGAAGGGAGCTAGAACTGAAAATGGGCTGATGGAGCAGCTAGGATAGGACTGGAAATGGGCTGTTGGGGGGAGCTAAGATTGGAAATGGGCTGTGGTGGGGGCTTGAATTGAAATGGACTCATGGAGGGGCTAGAACTGGAAGTAGGCTCATGGGGGGGCTTGGACTGGAATTGGGCTGAGTGGAGGGGAGCTAGGATTTGACATGGGCTGATGGTGGGGCTAGGAAATGACTAGAAATGGGCTGATGGGGGGCTAGGATTGGAAATGAGCTGATGAAGGGACTCAGACTGAAAATGGATGGGGGAGCTAGGACTGGAAATGGGTTGATGGGGGGCTAGGACTGGAAATGGGCTGATGCAGGGACTAGAAGGGAATGGATGCTGGGTGAGACTGGAACTAGAAGGGAGCTGATGTTGGGGGAGGATTAGAATGGGATGGGGCTGGGAGAGTAAAATGGAGAGGGGAAAAATATTTTGTGTGGGAGGGATGAAAAATCTACAATTGGCCGGGTATTGGGAGAGTAAGTGGGGATTGAGGATGGAGGGGTAAAATTTGTGTGGATGAAATAAGAATGAGGAAAGAGCAAAAGGATAAAGATTAGTATGTTAAAGCAGATGTAGAGAGAGAGGATGGAAAGAAAACTAGAAGAGAGAAGAAAGGACAAATGGACAGCAGACGATGGAGAGTTAGCAGAAAACATGAAGAAACCAGAAGAAAGTGGCTGGAGCAATTGCAACTGAAAAAAAATGCACAAAAGGTAGAAATATATCTCTTTATTTTGAATTTATTAACTGGAATATGAAAGTTCTGGGAAATGTGCATCATTAACGTCTGCGCTTTGTTTGGTACAAGAGGAAATTGATTTATAGTTTTATTTCTACAGTGTTGTTGTACATTCCAAGTTTGGCTTTTGGGGTTCCCAGTTTAAATTATTGCCTTCCTGTTTCTAAATTGCGATTCCTTGTTTGGTGATGGTCTATGTTCTGCATGTGTAACTGAGCTGAGGTATTCTGTTTATGTAATTCCTATTTGACATTGCCACTTGTTCTCTTTCCCCAGTATTCTCTGAAATGTACTGGTTTAATATTTGCAGTGTTTCCTTTTGATAGGTAGGGACTGGTGCTTTGTGAGTCCTGGTAATGCTGTCAGGATACAGCGGGTTTGCTATGGGTTCTAAATGGGCAGCGTTTGTAGTAGTTCCTAATGTGCCTGGCGGTTGGCACTGGATTATAGTAATGTAGAAATCTTTTAGTCTTTCTTTATCCATACACTCATTAAGAGACATGTTTACTAAAAGTTAGTGTATGGTAACATTATGCAAATATTCATGCAAATAAGGCCACTTATGCAAATGAGGCCCCGCACCGAGTCTCCGCACATGGCCCCGCACCCCCCTTGGGCCGCCCCTGCTTATGCAGGTAACTCGAGCCCACTAGAAGCTCTTCGATGACTGCTCCTAATGAAACCAAGGTCCTAAAGCATCCAACTTTATTAGAAGGAAAATCTAGAAACAACATATGAAGGAGTGGCCTAGTGGTTAGAGCGGCCTAGTACCCAGAAGCTCAATGGTTTGATTCCCACTGGAACTTGTGATAAGGAAGCTTATCATAGCTCAGGAAGGATCTATAGAAAAGGTGAAGTGTCTCTGAACAAGCAACCTGTCAGTTCTGGTAGAAATAAGAAAACAGAATTTTGCCATAAAAGACTACCAGTCCCAGAATGCACCAGGTTTCCAACAGCCTTTAGAGGAGCTGAAGTGGGGAAACGTGTGTTCAATCAGGAGGGCTATGAGGTAATCCCTAAGCACTCATCTCAAAGGGCAGGGCCTGATTCAGCACAGCTGCGCTGTGTTAGGGAGGATCACTCATCTAAGCAGAATAAGAGTAGAGTTTATTCTACAGATGACCATCTTCATGATCACCTTGGATATCCAGAGAATTGTCCTCAGTATCCTGAGAATCAGCTTGAGTTTGATCATCAGTTTCATCTGAAGGATCATCAGAAGCAGAAGCCAAACCGGATGGACAGAAAGGGAAAGAGACCCTTTGGAAGAAGGAAGAGAAAAGCCTTTGAGAGGTCTAGAAGAGTCCAAAGCAGTATGTATACTGGGAGGTATTCCAAGGGCCAGCATACACCATTGGACTGGGGAAGGCCAGAGGAATGGTGCTGCAGACCTATTAGGAATCACCAGAGGCTACCTGTGAGGGAGACGGCTGCACGTGGAAGGGACCCTAAGACCTGTGCCAGAAGGTATGTGAAGAGAGATCCAGCGTCCAGGGATCTGGATTGGAAGGCTGGACATAAGAACTGGACTACATACTGGCCAGGCTATATAGAGAGGAACTCTAGCAGCAATGGAAGCTCAGGTATGAACACTGATCTATGCCCTAGCTATATAGAGAGGAACTCTAGCAGCAATGGAAGCTCAGGTATGAACACTGATCTATGCCCTAGCTATAACCTTGAAAGACAGCAGGGAAACAAGTATTCTCCTGAAAATGCTCCATTGAGAGATTCATCTGTGCCAATCCATGATATTGAACCCATGCTTGTTGAACAAGGGGGAATAATAGCAGATGAGGATCCTGTTTATATGGACTGCTCTCTATCTAAACTCCGTTGGTAACTTTCTGTTATAAAGTACAGCAACCATCACAAAGAAATACAAATTTGTTCTTTAATCTACCCAGAAAAGCTCCTGAAGCAGGATTTGACCCACACAGTAGAAAGCAAGCCAGCTAAGGGGTTTCAGCTGGTAACTGCTAGCAATTAAGCCTTACCTAATTGCTTGTGAGCTAGGAGAGAATCACTTCTGTATCTATGTGGGAAGTAATCAGAAGTTAACCTGAAAAGAACAGTTTGTTTCTTGCTTTGTGGCTTTTCATTTGTTGTTTTCCTGATTTTAACTTTGTTTTTCCAAGTTAACACTGAAAGCAAGTAACCTAATTTATGTGCTACCAAGCATATCTGTGTTGGGAGAAATAACCCCATAAATAAATATCTTATTGGCTTTACCCAAGAGCACAACTAAATTATTGTCAGCAGCTGTGTCTGGTGTGAATGAACTACATTGCCCACAATACCTTGCAAATCATATAGAAATATGCACTTGCCAAGAGTGTGAGGGTTCTCACCCAGGCAGCCGTCTGACAAACTCCATGGGCAAGTTGCTTTATCTTCCACTGCCTTGGAGAAAAAGTCTGGCAATCTACTTCTATTGATACATTGCCAAGAAAACCCAGAGGCAACTGGCTCACCAGGAGTCAGCATTGACTTGACTCCATTAAAAAAAAAAACATGGCATTACAAGGGGGAGTGCTGATAAGTCTCTAGCCTTGTAGCAAAACAGAAAGCTATGGACACATAGTAACATAGTCTGGTGGTCTGAATGATCTCTCTGCAGTTTCATTTTATTTGATATGAAATAAAATGAAATTGCAGAAAGATCATTCGGACCACTGGAGCTGAAGTGTGCTTGTAGCTTTTTGTTTTGTTACAAGGCCAGAGACTTATCAGCCCACCCTTCATAAAAAGTTCCTTGGCACTTCTATGTCTGTCTTCCATGAGCCTCTAAGGGTAAGTTTCTCCTTCTGGAAAGAAAGCAACCTGTTAGAGGAACTGCTCCACCACAGACTGAAGCCATCATCGAAATAATGCCATCACTATTAACTGGAAAGTGCCACCACTGTTATACAGCTGTGAGATATTCTGAACAAGCCTTAACCAGCCGCAGCTACCTAGTTGGGCTGATGCTAACCTTCTCTAGAAGGAGCCTAGGCTAAATAACTATTTGACCCTACCCAAACTAGATGTTTCCAAAAACAAACATGCAACCTCAGGAGCAAGGGGCCGTAGCCCTAAGGACAGAGCAACCAAACCACCATCAGAGGGTGGAGCCCATATTCAAGGACTAACCTACAGTTGTGCACATAGAACTGCCTGAAAACTGATAGTGACTGCTGCCAAGGGCTTTTTTAAGACTTCAACCTTCCTAATTGAGGTCTCAACACAAGTCTCACTTATTACATAGAAACATGACGACAGAAAAAGACTGGCTTAACTTTGCTCGCAGAAGCTAACTGTGAGGCAGCAATATTGAGCCACTGCCCAATTAGCTTCTGGGTTGTGTGACAACTTGGGTATTCAATGCCAGTGGCCGGATATGGCCCAGACAATGAATATCTAGGGTTAAACGTCAGCGGCGATGGCTACGTGCTTTAGCAGTGCTAGCCGCTACCCCTGAATATCAGACCCAAAATTACTGAACATGTAGATAGTCATGGCTTAATGGGAGAAAGCTGGCATAGATTTAGCCAAGGAAAGTCTTGTCTCACTAATCTTTCATATTATTTTGAAGGTGTGCGTAAATAGGTAGATAAAGGTGAGCTGGATGATATAGTGTACCTGCATTTTCAGAAAGTCTTTGACGAGGTCCCTCTCTTGAGGAGAGACTCTTGGAGAAATGAAAAAGTCATGGGATAAGAGGCGGCATACTATTGTGAATCAGGAACTGGTTAAAAGATAGAAAACAGAGAGTAGGACTAAATGGCCAATTTTCTCAATGGAGAAAGTCGAATGGTTGAATACCCCAGTCATTTGTGCTGGGAACGCTGCTTTGTAACATATTTATAAATCATCTGGAAATAGGATAACGAGTGAGGTGGTCAAATTTGCAGATGACACAAAATTATTAAAAGTTGTTAAAACACAAGAGGATATGAAAAATTACAAGAGGACCTTCAAATATCAGGAGACTGAGCATCCAAATGGCAGATGAAACTTAACTGTGGACAAGTGCAAAGTTATACACCTAGGGAAGAAGAACCCAAACTACGGTTACATGATGCAAGGTCCCACGTTAGGAATCACCAACCAGGAAAAGGATCTGGGCATCATTGTGGATAATACTTTGAAACCCTCTGCCCATTGTGCAGTTGCAGCAAGAAATCAAATAGAATGTTAGGAATCATAAGGAAAGGAATGGAGAAAAAATAAAGATATTATAATGCCTCTGTATCACTCCATGGTGCAACTGCACCTTGATTATTGTGTGCATTTCTGGTTGCCCTATCTTTAAAAGGATGTAGCAGAATTGGATAAACATAAATCGACTGCTTACTCCTTCAAAAAGCAGAAAGACTAGGGGACACACAATGAAGCTGCAATGTAGCACATTTAAGACAAACTGGAGAAAATATTTTTTCACTCAATGAATAATCAAACTCTAGAATTCATTACTGGAGGATGTAGTAAAAGCTGTCAGCGTAGTTGGGTTTAAAGAAGTTTGGATAAGTTTCTGGAGGAAAAGTCTATTCTCTCTGAAAAATATGCTTCGTTAAGCCATTTCTGTCTTTTGAAGCACTGTAACCACTTATCCATGCTATTGTCACCTCTTGAATTGACTAATGCCATTTGCTGCACTCTCAAATCCATTAATCTAACAAAATTACAGTTAATCCAGAATTCAGCTATCAACCTGTTAACTATTACTTCCAGATACTATTGTGGCAAAGTCAGCTATCCTGAGAGTGGGGGAGGTGAAAAGCATAACGAATTTACCCTAGTTAAGGGTCCCCTTCTAGAAGTGCAGGGAGAGAAAGCCACAGCCAGGTTTCAAAGACAGAAAACCCCCAGCTGGAACAGGTTTTAGTCAATGACTGATAAAGTAAGAAAGAGGGATTGCAAGCATGAGGACCAAAGCCCTTACTTTAACAAGTGCACTGATTATAAGTTAGCTGCTATAAGAGTTTTTGCTTGCTCCTCTCCTATATGAAAAGTCTGCTAAGAGTTTTGATAACAGCTTGGAATGTTTGTTTTGTTCTAAGTTTGGTTTCACGTAGAAATGCAGCCTAGAGAGGTTTTTGAGGCTCGCAGAAACCAAACTGCTGTAGAAGAATTAAGCCTGAATTTTTCTTTATGCTCTGATTAACAAGGACTAAAAAGAAAAGTGGCAGCCTAGTTTCTAAAGGCAATTGCTTCTGCAAGTAAGAGGACTTTAAAAAGCCATTTCTGAGTTCTTTTGGTTTGTTTGCCATTATTTGCTGTACCTTAAGTAAATCCTACAGTTATAATCCTGTAAATGATACCTTGAACCTGCTGTGTTTTGTGTTATGTAAATAAACTTTCTGTTAGAAGCCTTACCCTCGGTTACCTCAACTACAAACCTTCTACTTAAGGCACCAACATATTTTAGCACTACTACACTTCCCAGAAGCCAACACGAAGAAATAGGCTGCTAGGAGCTGATAGAAGAAGGAATCCTCAACCACCACGCCCCTCGACCACTAGAGGCACATGGCTTCGGGTGTTGTGCTTGTGACAGTGGCGTAGTTTTTCGGATTTTGCCTTCAGGATATACAAAGGATATACAGCAATAAGGTACACAGCATAGACGACTGTTGGAGCTTCAGGTGGATTCACCGGTGGAGTCAGCTGGAGGGAAGAGCAGGCCAGCCGTGAAGCATCATAAAGACAACCCTTTGGAAGCAAGAGTCAACACCTGAGTCAGGTAAAGCGTACCTAGGTGGGGGTTGGCTCGGATAAAGAAAAAAAATATAGTGATGCTTTTGAGGCAAAGGGGACAAGGAGGCTGTTGAGTGGTGCCGCCCTTGTGTTTTTCTTGCAGGTATCCTTGAAGATGGAGTCCAAGGAGTTAATTCAATGGATGGCAACGCAGTTCCAGCGCCAGCAAGAGTTGGCACAGCAAGCTCAGGAGAGAGCAGTTGCAGCTATCAGGGAGCAACAGCAACCTGTCTTGGACTTAGTGGCTGCCTTGGTTGCATCCAAAAGGCAAGAAACTGGAGGAGAGCCGGTACCAGCAGGACCATCAGTTCTTCAAATGGACAGGCTGGTAGGCCCACCCACAAGTGAGGCCTTTAATTTTGGCAAGCTTTCGTCTGAGGACGATATAGATGACTTTTTAGAATCATTTGAAAGAGTAGCACAAGCTGTGGGATGGCCAGCTAGCCAATGGGCAGTGCGTTTAGCGACCTCTTTAACAGGGGAAGCGCTGGCTGCATATAGGGTTATTCCAGCTGCCCAAGCCCTGGACTATGATACTGTAAAAACGGCTATTAGAGACCGTTTGGGGTTGACAAAAAGTGTATATCACAGGATGTTCAGAGCCACAGCCCTTAAGGCTGGAGAAACTCCAAAGGCATTAAGCCAAAGGATTTGGGGCCTGGCATTAAAGTGGCTGATCCCAGATGGAAAAATATGGATATGGTATTAGATGTGATAGTATTGAAGCAGTTTATGGCAGCAGTGCCAAGGGAAATACAATCATTTCTGATTCAACAAAACTGCCAGAGCACAAAGGAGGCAACTCTGTTAACTGAGCGCTACATGGAAGCTGAGTTAGCGCGTCAGCCAAAAGGGGGCGCTCCAAAAGTGAAGGCTGAAGCCAGTTTTGGTTCATCAGAAATGAAACAGGGAGATAAAACAAGCTTTGTGAAAACTTATGTGCCTGCTCAGCAGGAAAAGTGGCCTAAAAAGAAGTGTTTTCATTGTGGGGAGATGGGACACTTACAAAGAGGATGCAAGGCTCGTACTGGGTTGGTTGGTACAAGTGTGAAGTCTCTTGGAGAGGGTTTTCTCCTAAGTGTGATTATACAGGGGATCCCTACCAATGCTTTGCTTGACTCTGGGGCTGACCAAAGTATGGTATCCCAGAAGCTTTGGCAGGCCATTGAGGCCCAAGCAAAGTATGTCCAGAGGAGACCAGAAGGTCATGTCCAGATCCGTTGCATCCACGGGGCTGCTTCTTGTTACCCCGTGTATACATTAGAGATAAAAGGGTTAGGGGTGCAAAAAAGTATTCCTGTGGCTGTGGTACCAAAGCTTCCCCACGACCTTCTACTTAAGGCACCAACATATTTTAGCAGTACTGCACTTCCCAGAAGCCAACACGAAGAAATAGGCTGCTAGGAGCTGATAGAAGAAGGAATCCTCAACCACCACGCCCCTCGACCACTAGAGGCAAGTGGCTTCGGGCATTGTGCTTGTGACACTATCTTCTCACCCCACTACTCTTCTGTTACCATTGGCTGTCTGTCCCTTACTGGTTTCAATTAAAGGTTCCAATTCTTGCACACATAGCTTTTTATACAAGCTTTCTATTATGTCTCTCTACACTGCTAACACCCTAGTGTCCTACTTGTACTCTTCGCTCTGAAAATGATCACTTGCTGGTCATTCCTCCTGTTTTTCACACCTGATTGGAAGCATTACGGCATACAGCTTTTTACTTTCTTGCTCCCTCCTTGTGGAATTCTCTCCCCCTGGAAGTCATGCAGAAACTGCACACAAGGAGTTCAAATTGCTATTAAAGACTTACTTCTTTGAGGGGACTTACTTCTTTGAGGGGTCTTTTAGACTCTCTCGGATTGGAATGTGTGTGTGGGGGGGGGGGAGGGGGGCCTGAGACCTGATCATATCTTGCCTGTACTTGTCTTTAAGCAGCTCTTTTATGTCTTAGTCCTTTCCTATTTTTTTTATTAGCTTTTGTTTCGTATATGTCTATATTTGTATTAATAATGTAAACTGCTTCATTACTAGCAGTGATAAGCAGTATAGCAAGTTTTTAATTAACCTAAACATATAACACAACCCCTACACTACTTTGATATACCCCATCATTGTGATATAATTTGTAACCCAGGTGTCACAGTGTCCCATTGGTTGACTTCCTTCCACAGGGTTTCTGAGATGACAAATATATCTAATCTTTCATTCAAATTTCACATTTTATTTTTTAGACTTCTAGCATTTGCATATAGGCATTTCAAAGTCTGTATTTTGTTGATGTTAACAATCTGGTTATCAGTGGCAGGGGTAATTTGGAATCTTTCAACTTTGTCTGGGTTACTTTTATCTTTATTGGAACCTCTCTATCAGGATACCCTAACTTTCCTGTTTAGCCATTATCCTTCAAAGATACATTATTCAAAACCATAGGTAACAGTTGGTTTTCCCCCATTATCTCTTTTTTAAGGTTAATGCCAGAAGCCTGGTTTCACCCTGGTTAAGGTAGAGCTCATCCTTTCGGAATAGTGCCCCCTTCCCTGGAATGTTGCCTAGATCCCAATAACCGTATTCCTTTCACCATTCTCTCATTGATGCATTGAGACACCAGAGCTTTGCCTGCCTCTTGGATCCTGCATGTGGACTGGGAATTATTTCTGAGAACACTATCCCAGAATTTTTAGATTTCAACTTTCTACTTAAAAGCCTAAATTTGGCTTCCAGAACATCTCTCCCACATTTCCTATGTCACTGGTACCAATATGTAGCAAGATTGCAGGCTCATCCCCAGCATTTAAAAACATTAAAGTTCACAATCTGCATATGATTTAACAACTTTGAAAGACGTAGAGGCCAATGCAATAAAATGGACATCTGGGCGCCGGAGATGTCCCGACTGAAAACATCCCCAACCCGGGCCCCATTCCGGACCAGCATATGTAGTGGTGAATGCAGTTCCAGAATCAGGACAGAGACATCTTCCAAGCTGCATGTCAAACCTGCAGCTGTTAGATGGCCGGCATGTTCATGCAGACCACAAAACCATGTACACTGAAGATGTCTCCACTTCCACCTCCGAGGTCCACGTGCAACAGGAAACAGGTTGGAGTATATCCCCCCACCATCGAGGGAAAGTGATAGTGCACTGTTGAGCATGTGACTACGAGACTGCCAAACATCTTAGAGAAGAAGACTAGGCTCCTCTGTTGCCCGGTGCTCCTGGAGGAGGAGGTGCTTCTCCCAAATGGGCACTGCAGGCTGGCCCTGGCTGCAGCATGCCGGGGATCACCCTGGCACAGTAAGTAGAAGCATACCAAGACAAACATGGATAGAGGCAGCAGCAGGCAGTAGGCACTAGCACAGATGGATAGATAGAAATAGGCAAGCCCAAACAGAGGGAGATCTACGTTTACTCGTTCCACTCCGTTCATTAATTCTCCTCCTATCTCTCCCATCGCTCTTTCAGTGTGTGTTCTGGTGGCTCCTCCTCCTCTGCTACCCGCTCCCAGTTGGTGTACCCCAAGGATCTGTCTTGGGTCTGCTCCTTTTCTCTCTCTATATCCAGTCCCTTGGTGCGCTTATCTCTTCCCATGGCTTTCAGTACCATCTGTATGCTGATGACTCCCAGATCTACCTTTCTATGCCTGAAATCTCTCCGACAATCCAGACCCGGATCTCTGCCTGTCTTTCTGACATTGCTGCCTGGATGTCTCACCGCCGCTTGAAACTGAACATGGCCAAGACTGAACTTCTTATCTTTCCCCCTAAAACCTCCCGTCCTCTTCCTCCTTTCTCAGTCTCTGTGGATAACTCTGTACTACTTCCTGTTTCCTCGGCCCGCAATCTGGGGGTTGTCTTTGACTCCTCTCTCTCTTTCTTCACACATATCCATCTGAAAGCTAAGACATGCCGTTTCTTTCTCTATAACATCAGCAAAATCCACCCTTTCTTTTCTGAACACACTACTAAAACGCTTATCCACTCCTTAATCACCTCCCGTCTTGAATACTGTAATCTACTCCTTGTTGGTCTCCCTTTGAATCATCTCAAAAGGGGGATGTCAGTTTCGCAGACCCAGGAGAGGGGTCCTTTCAGAGAAGTATGGTTATGGAGGTGGACTCCGATGGCTTCGGGCCGCAGGCCTCAGCTTCTCAGATAGCAGAGGAGGGGGAAATCCTCTCAGAGACGGGGCTGGATCCCTGGGCAGGGGATGTAGAGGAAGGTGAGATTGTGCTGGGCGAAGACCTGAATGTGTTCAGGGTGTTTCGCAAGGAAGAGCTAGGGGCCCTTATTGCCCATTTTCTGGCAGCTCTAAATATTGCCCTACCGGCGGTGCAGGAGGAACCGCTAGAGGATCCTTTGCTCCAAGGGTTTAAAGCAGAGCAGAAGTGTTTCCCGGTTCATAGGGTGATCAAGCAGATGGTAGAATCAGAATGGGAATGTCTGGAAACTACTCTGAGGGGTAGTAGTGCCATTGGACGCCTGTACCCGGTTCCGCAGGAGGATGAGGAGCTGCTGTGGATGCCCAAGATAGATGCGTTGGTGTCGGCGGTGACGAAGAAGACTATGATTCCGGTGGAAGGGGGTGCAGCCCTTAAAGATCTTCAGGATCGCAAGTTAGAGTCTCTTCTCAAGCAGGCCTTTGACTCAAGTGCTCTTTCTCTACAGGCCTCCATTTGCAGAGCGTACGTGTCAAGGGCCTCTATTCATTGGCTCCAAGGGGAGACTGTCCCAGAGGGGGAGGAAGGATCTTCCTCGGAGGGGGCTAAGATAGAGTCAGCAGCGGCATATTTAGCGGATGCCTTCTATGATTTGGTAAGAATTTCGGCAAAGTCTGTGGCATCGGTGATTGCCGCTAGGAGGTTTCTCTGGCTGAGGAATTGGGCGGCGGATGCGTAAGCTCCCCTATAAGGGCAAGCTGCTCTTTGAGGAGGCCTTGGAAAAGATTGTGAAGGACTTGGGAGATTACAAGGGAGGCCAGCTCCTGGAGGACCGTCCGAAGGGTCCGAGACCTGGAGCTCTGCAGAGAGGTCAAGGTAGAGATTTTCGCAGGTTCCTAGGGTCTCGGTTTGTTCCATATCAGAGAGGCCGGTTTGTGGCCAGAGGGCAGTCCTTTCGAGGAGCTAGGGGGTTCGGCAGGGGGTATTTCAGTTCCCAGCAGAACTCCTCTAAGAAACCACAATGAAGGGTGGCTGGTCCAGGTGGAGGTCCCAGTAGGAGGACATTTGCAGGGGTTCCACTCCATCTGCGCCACCATAACTATGGACCAGTGGGTGCTGGAGATCATCCACAAAGATTATGGGCTGGAGTTTGCTCAACCGCTGGCAGAAGCGTTTGTGGGTCCCCATTCAGGGCTCAGGCAAAGAGGAAAGCGGTAAACGACACGCTTCAACGCTTGCTGCGGCTTCAAGCGGTGGTTCCAGTTCCCCAAGACCAGTACGGGTTAGGTCGATACTCAATTTATTTTGTGGTCCCCAAGAAAGAGGGATTTTTTCAGCCCATTCTAGATGTCAAGCATGTGAACCGCTGTTTGAGGGTGCTGCATTTCCAAATGGAAACTCTGAGATCCGTGATTCGGGCGGCAAAGCCAGGCGAGGTGCTTTCTTCCATAGATCTAACGGAAGCTTATCTGCACATTCCCATCAGAGCGGATCATCAAAGGTTTTTGTACTTTGCCGTTCCCATGGTGCACTTTCAGTTCCGAGCGTTGCCTTTTGGGCTGGTTTCGGCACCGCGCATGTTCACAAAGGTGATGGTAGTGGTCACGGCGGTATTGCGAAAGGAAGGAATTCAGGTGCATCCCTACCTGGGCGATTGGTTGATTCGGGCAGGGTCCATGGCGGAGTGGGTCACAACAACCGGACATGTAGTGGAGTTCCTGGAACAGTTTGGTTGGGTGATAAACCAGATCAAGAGTCAGTTACAACCAGTGAGATGCCTAATATATCTTGGGGCCTTGTTCGATACAGACGTAGGGTCGGTGTTCTTATCCAAGGACAGAGTGCAAAAGATTTTGGCGCAGGTACAGGCATTTTTACGTATGCAGGCTCCAATGGCGTGGGGGTACTTGCAGCTGCTGGGTTCCATGGCGGCGGCCTTGGACCTGGTGCCATGGGCCAGTGCCCATATGTGTCCGCTTCAGCGGGCACTGCTATCCATATGGTCCCCGCAGGATCATCCTTTGTCTCAGAAACTTGTGTGCCTGGAGGTCTGCAGTGGTGGTTGGATCCCAGGCATCTTCAAACAGGTGTGCCTCTGGAACAGCCAGAGTGGGTTTTGGTTACCACGGATGCCAGTCTCTTGGGCTGGGGGGCTCATTGTATGTCTCACTTGATGCAGGCTGGCTGGTCCATGGAGGAAAGAAGATGGTCGATCAATCGCCTAGAAATGAGAGCGGTGCATTTGGCACTTCAGGATTTCAAGCGTCTGGTAGAGGGGAAAGCGGTGCACGTTTTCTCCGACAATGCGGTAATGGTGTCCTATGTCAACCGACAAGGGGGCATGGGCAGTGTGGCCTTGTTGGAGGAGAGTCAACAGTTGGTGCAGTGGGCAGAGGGTCTTCTGGTGGCCCTATTGGCAGCTCATGTAGCAGGAAAGGACAACGTGCAGGCCAACTATCTCAGTCGGAATGTCTTGGATCCAGGAGAGTGGGAACTAAACGTCGCTGTCTTTCATGATATTACGGTGCGGTGGGGACAGCCGGTCATGGATCTGATGGCTACTCTCGTCAATACCAAGGCGTCACGGTTCTACAGCAGGTGCAGGGAGCATGTGTCAGAAGGGCTCAATGGGCTGATACAGCCCTGGTCATTGGGCAAGCTGCTGTATGTGTTTACCCCATGGCCAATGATTGGTCGGGTCATTCGGAGGATAGGTGGGCACGATGGGAAGGTGATTCTCATTGCTACGGATTGGCCTAGGAGGCCTTGGTATGCAGATCTGGTGTGGTTTCTCGTGGATTGTCCATGGAGGCTTCCCAGTCAAATCAATCTGTTGAATCAGGTGGCAATTGTAATGCTGCAGGTGGATCGATTCTTGCTTATGGCTTGGCTCTTGAAAGGGAACGGTTGCGACGTTGAGGGTACTCAGCGTCGGTAGTAGCTACTATGCTGAAGTTTAAGAGGAGGTCTACTTCCCTTGCGTATGTCCGTGTTTGGTGCATTTTTGAGGATTGGTGTAAGGAATGTAGCGTTAGGCCATTTTCCGTGATGTTGCCAGACATCTTGTCATTTCTGCAGGGGGGGGCTAGATAAGAGGCTAGCCCTCAGCACTCTCAAGGTTCACCTGGCTGCCCTGGCTTGCTATAGAGGAAGGGTGGAAGGGGGCGTTTTGTCATCGCATCCAGATGTTCAGCGCTTCCTTAGGGAAGCTAAGAATGTAAGGCCTCCAGTAAGACCGGTAGTTCCAGCTTGGGATTTGAACTTAGTTTTAGATGCGTTGACGCAGCCTCCCTTTGAGCCCGTGGCAGCAGTGAGTCTGAGAACTTTCTTGGAAGACCGCCTTCCTGGTGGCGTTGTGCTCAGCAAGAAGGGTCTCGGATCTACAGGCACTCTCGTGTAGGGAGCCGTACATACAATTTTGGGCATAAAAGGTGATGTTGCGGACAGTGCCGTCTTTTCTACTGAAGGTGGTTTTCGGTTTTCACTTAAATCAGCCAATTTCGCTTCCGACCTTTCGAAATCTGGAAGGGGGTGAAATGTATCATTCACTTTGGAAGTTGGATCTGGGAAGAGTGCTCCGTAGTTACCTCAGGAGGACGGAGCCATTTCGGAGGACAGACAGGTTGTTCATGATTTTTGGAGGACCACGTAAAGGGGAGGCGACTTCCAAGGCTTCAATTGCCCAATGGGTGAAACAGGCTATCAGAGCAGCATATAAGGCGAGAGGGAAGTCGCCTCCCGAAGGTCTCAGAGCTCATTCTACTCGAGGCCAGGCAACGTCTTGGGCTGAGTTCGCGTTGGTTCCTCCTGTGGATATCTGTTGAGCGGCAACTTGGTCGTCTCTCCACACTTTTGCGAAGCACTATCAATTAGACGTTCAGGCAAGGGGAGATGCAAATGTGGGGGCCTCGGCCATAGTGGCGGGGCTCGCAGGATCCTCCCGAGTTTAGGAACTGCTCTGGTACTTCCCTACGGTTCCTGGACTGGCCCGGAGAGACGAAGAGGAAGGAGAAATTAGACCTTACCTGCTAATTGTCTTTTCTTGAGTTCTCTCCGGGCCAGTCCACGGCCCACCCAGTTCATTTGCGAGTTTGGTCGGCGGGGCTAGTGACACTGCCGTTAATTAAGAAGTGGGTGGTAGTTAGGTTCGCTATTGCCTGGAGGTAGCTAAAGTGGATGCTAGCCATGATTCGGTATGGTGTCCGAGGGGTTTCAGGGCGGCTAGAACTTTGGGGCTCCCTCTCGGGGTCAGGGAGGGAGAAGTAGGGGCCGTTCTGAGACATGTGAAAAAAAAAAGAAGAAAAAGAAAGATAGGGCCAAGAAATGGCAGGAAGGTGTTCAATCATAGAGGATAGTTCAAAGAGTTTCGAGTTTGTTGTTTTGGTATTAGTTTAGGTTTGAATAGTGTATAGGTAAGGACAAACTGCTTTGGCAATAGAAGACTGAGTCTCTAACACCAGGGGGAGCTGGATGGGCTGTCAGCAAGACTTTGAAAATTCAGTCCTCAGCTGCTGGAGGAGGTTGACTACCCTATGGTTCCTGGACTGGCCCGGAGAGAACTCAAGGAAAGACAATTAGCAGGTAAGGTCTAATTTCTCCTTATTGTCGGAGGTGGGTCAGAAGCGGCAGGCCATTTGTGCTGAAGGACATGGCCTGCCGCAGGCAAGAAAATGGTGGCAAAAAGCAGCCACTTTTGGAAATACTACTGCTGCTGTTGCCCATCCCCCCCCCAAACCGAATCAGTGGCAGCTGGGTGGGGCTGGTGCAGCCGGTCATATGTGCTGCTGCTGCCACCCACCAGGACTGGCTGCCCTAAGCAGCCATCTAGGTCGCCTAGTGGATGGGCCGGCTCTGCATGTTACATCTTATGAACTCCAGAAGAAAGCTCTCTTTGGCATAATGCAAGTACTACGGCGAGTGTTAGCAGTAAATTTAAGAGCCTGAGATCATACTCCACATACCATAGCTTAGGAGTGAGGTTCATGACAGTCATTGTATGTGGAAAACTAACTCATTGGGAGAAGTTGTCCCCAAGAGATATCATGTCTTTTGTGGTCAGCTTAATCATGATAGCTAAGCTTTATCTTATAGAGGAAAATAACTAAAGGGTAAAAGTAAATACTATTGGCATATAAGTTGGAAACATTTGGAAATGTTGCTTGCTAAATTATATTGAGTCTGATTCTGAGAGGGGCATGTTTGGGCCGTCCAGATGTCCCTGTGCTGGACGGGGCCATTAGGACCCGATTCTGGACCATAGGAGCAAAATGTTCCCGTGGCATGCAGAATCGGGCTCAAGGACGGCCCAGTGTGCCCCTTCATGCCTGCGGGGATGGCTTCCCCACAGGCTCCCCTGGCTTCCGCGGCTCGGCCTCACTTCTTCCCTACTGCCCAACCCACAGCTGTCCAGCAGGAGCCTGGATCGGACGGTGGGAACCCCCCTGCATCTGGCCCCTGCCCTGAGGGGGGTGGGATCCCCAGCCCTGATTGCTGGGTCAGGGCTGCTTATTCCACCTTTGAGGTCCCCACCGACCCTGTAGGGTGTACAGGGCCATGACCTGAATCAGCCCTGTATGTCCTGCCAGGCTGGCCCGCCACCGCTCTGCCCAGACCCCCCCTCCCGCCCCCCCCCCCGCTCGCTCTCCCTGTCCTATTGCTCAGGACATGCAGGGAGAAAAGGAGGGGGAATAGGATCCGGATGACTTAAGGGGTTGCATGTCCTGGCGGGACATGCAGCCCTGCAACCCACTACTCTGAATTGGGCCCATTGTGTAACTAGACTAAGGAAAACACTGCATGGATTTTGCAAACATCTGCCTAAGCTTTCCTAACAGGGGCTCTACAGATAAGGATTTGAGGGTTTATTTTATTATATTAAATTGCTAGCTCTCTGACTGGGAGCTCTTAAAAGGGTTTTTTTGTATATTTTTAAAGCAAGGTTACTTTCTTTTTGGTGCTTTAGTGGAGCTTTCCTTGAGCACAGTAGGTTGCTGAACTCTAGTAACCTCCTCAGCTTTGGGAACTGCTAACACCTAATCAGGTGTTAGTTCCCTCCCTACCCACCCTGACTCCCACCCACCCCTAGTGAACAGTCTTGCTTTATAGGGCACCTCCCCATTTAACAAATCACAGAGAACTGGACCAGCACATTTTGAATATAATTAAAGAGATTTAACTGCTTTTTCTCTGAAAGGACAGCTGGGAAACCAGCTGGTACTTGGTAGATCTCTCTCTTCTGCTTTAACAGATACCTAAGCTCCACGAACAGAACAATGGCTGGGAAAAATCGTATCGCTAAAGCTGTTGCCCCCGTTACAGCTTCTGCCTCGGTCCAGACAGAGGTCCTAATGCCAGTTGAAGGACCGGTTCCATGTGCAGGGTGCCTGCTGAAGCTCTGAGGAAACAAGTGGAGGAACTCAGAGAGGAGGTGGTGAGGCTGAGGAGCATTCAAGACAGTGAGAAGTACATTGACGAGATGCTTCTTGCAGCAACCAAGCTCTCCAGCACAGGAGAAGATGGGTGCCAACAGAATGTCGATGATTGGACACAAGTCACCAGGGCCTGCAAAATCACCAATCCAACTTCTCCAGCCCTTGAATTGAAGAACTATTATGCAGCCCTGGAAGTGGAGGAACCAGAGCTCAAGTACCCCAAGGTTGCAGAATCAGTGACCAGAAGGAAACGAAGGGTAGTGGTGGTTGGAGACTGTCTTCTGAGGGGTACTGAGGCGTCCATCTGCCGACCAGACTTGATGTCCAGAGAGGTATGCTGTCTGCCTGGTGCCAGAATCCAAGATGTTACGGAGAGTTTGCCGAGACTCATCAAGCCCACTGACTATTACCCAATGTTGCTAATCCATGTTGGAACAAATGATACTGCCAGGTATACCTCGGAATGTATCAAAAGTGACTTCATGGCTCTGGGACAGAGGGTGAAGCATTTAGGTGCACAGGTGGTGTTCTCTTCAGTCCTCCCTGTTGAGGGTAAAGGCCAAGGCAGAGAGGCCCGCATCCTGGAGATGAATGCATGGCTGCGTAGATGGTGTCATCGAGAGCGTTTTGGTTTCCTAGACCATTGGATACTGTTCCAAGGGCTGCAGAGCAGAGATGGCATCCATCTGTCCAAGAAAGGTCAACGCGTCTTTGGTAGTAGACTGGCTAATCTACTGAAGAGGGCTTTAAACTAGATTCGTTGGGGATGGCTGAAGAAAGCCCCCAGGTAGGTGAAAGCCCCCAGGTAGGTGATACATTAAATACCTCTATGGAAATGGGTAACAGGGGTAACATATGGAAAGCAGTGTGTATAAATGCCCCTAGCATGTGAAATAAGATCCCTGATGTTGAAGCTTTGGTGGGAGTGGCTGACTTGGATTTAGTGGCAGTTACAGAAACATGGTTCACAGAAAACCATGATTGGAATGTAACTATACCTGGCTATACTTTATTCAGAAAGGGCAGGGTAGGAAGAAGGGGAGGAGGAGTGGCACTATATGTAAAAACTACTATTAAAGCTTTGGAATTACAGAGCTTAAAAGGGAGAGAGGAGACATTGTGGGTTAAACTAGAAAGAGGGAAAGAGAAATCTATTTGCATTGGTGTGATATACAGACCTCCCTCACAAGAGGAAGAGTTGGACAGAGAGTTAATTGAAGACATACGCAGCATTGCTAGGAAAGGGGAAGTGCTACTGATAGGAGATTTCAATATGTCAGATGTTGATTGGCACATTCCTGCTGCAGTATCATCTAGAAGTAAGGAGATCCTGGATTCTCTACAGGGAGAACTATTCAGGCAATTGGTAACACGCGAAGGGGCCATATTGGACTTGGTGCTTACCAATGGTGAAAGTGTTTCTGATGTTATAGTGGGAGATCATTTTGCATCCAGTGATCACCAGATGGTGTGGTTCAGTATTAGGACTAGGGCTGTTAGAATCCATTCAAAGGTGAGGATCTTAGACTTTAGGAAGACTAACTTTGCAAAGATGGGTCAATACCTCAGGGTGTTGTTTAAAACTACTATCTTGGAAGCCCAGACCAGCTGTATGCCATGCTTTAAGAAAAGTGGAAGGAAGTCCAAAAAACTACCAGCAGGTAAGAACAGAGAGGCTGTTGTTGCCAAAAAAGCATCTTTCAGGAAATGGAAAAAGAGCCAAATGACAAAAACTGGAAACAGCACAAGTACTGGCAAGTTAAATGCAAGGCATTGATAAGGCAGGCAAAGATAAAATTTGAGAAGAAGCTTGCTGTGGAAGCAAAAACGTGTAATAAAGACTTTTTCAAGTACATTCATAGCAAAACACCTGTTAGAGACTCAGTTGGACCATTAGATGATAGAAGGGTAAAAGGGGCACTAAGAGGGGACAAGGCCATAGCGGAGAGACTGAATGAATTCTTTGCTTCGATCTTTACTGAGGAAGATGTAGGGATGTTACCCATGACTTAAGTGATATTTAAAGGTGATACTGTGGAAGAGCTGAAAGAAATATCGATACACCGGAAAGATGTATTACAACTATTTGATAAACTGAAGAGTAGCAAATCACCTGGACTGGATGGTATACATCCAAGGGTGTTGAAAGAACTGAAATATGAGTTTGCAGACCTACTATTAGTAATCGGTGAACTATCGTTAAAATCATCTATAATACTTGAAGATTGGAGGATGGCCAATGTAACGCCAATTTTTAAAAAGGGTTCCAGACCTGTGAGCCTGATGTCAGTACTGGGAAAAATGGTAGAAAATATCATAAAGAAGAAAATTACTGAACATGTAGATAGTCATGGCTTAATGGGAGACAGCCAACATGGCTTTAGACAAGGAAGATCTTGTCTTACTAATCTGTTAAGTTTTTTTGAAGATGTGAATAAACAGATAAACAAAGGTGAGTCAGTTGATATAGTGTATCTGGACTTTCAGAAAGGCTTTGACAAGGTCCCTCATCAGAGACGTTTGGCAAAACTAAAAAGTCATGGGATAGGAGGCAGTGTACTATTATGGATCAGGAACTGGTTAAAAGATAGAAAGCAGAGGGTAGGGCTAAATGGCCAATTTTCCCAATGGAGAAAGGTGAATAGTGGAGTACCCCAGGGATCTGTGCTGGGTCCACTGCTTTTTGACATATTCATAAATGACCTGGAAATGGGAATAATGAGTGAGGTTATAAAATTTGCAGATGACAAGAAACTATTTAAAGTTGTTAAAAACCATGAGGATTGTGGAAAATTGCAAGAGGATCTTGATAAACTGGAAGACTGGGCATCCAAATGGCAGATGAATTTAATGTGGACAAGTGCAAAGTTATGCACCTAGAAAAGAAAAACCCAAACTATGGTTACACGATGCAAGGTTCCACATTGGGAACCATTACCCAGGAAAAAGATTTAGGCGTCATTGTGGAACATGTTAAATCCCTCCACCCAGTGTGCATCGGCAGCCAAGAGAGCAAATAGAATGCTAGGTATCATAAGGAAAGAAAAGGAAAATAAAACAAAGGATATTATAATGCCTCTGTATCATTCCATGGTGCGACTGCACCTTGAATATTGTGTGCAATTCTGGTCGCCATAAATCGATTGTTTATGTCATCAGAATATAAAGAGACTAGGGGACATGCAATGAAGCTACAGGGAAACCTATTTAAAACTAATAAGAGAAAATATTTTTTCACTCAACGTGTAATCAAACTCTGGAATTTGTTACCGGAGGATGTAGTACGAGCTGTTAGTGTAGCTGGGTTTAAAAAAGGTTTGGACAAGTTCCTTGAGGAAAAGTCCATAAACCATTTAATAGGGACCCGGGATATCACTGCTTGACCGAATGCAAGCATTGAGGAACCTGTGGCTTGGGGAAACTGCTAGGTACGTATGACATGGATTGTCCACTGTTGGAAACAGGATACTGGGCTTGATGGACCCAGTATGGCATATCTTATGTTCTTATGTACAGATGATTTTAATGATAGTTCACGGATTACTAATAGTAGATCTGCATTCTCATTTTAGTTCTTTCAGCTCTCTGGGATGTATACCATCTGGTCCAGGATCTTTGCTAATCTTTAATTTATCAAATTGCTGCATATATCTTCCAGGTTTATCAAGATTTGTCTCAGTTCCTCCAATACATCACCATTGAATATCACATCTGACAAGGGTAACTTCCCTATTTGTTCTTCAATAAAGACCAAAGCAAAGAATTTATTCCTTTTCTCTGGTATGGCCATTTCCTCCCTTAATGCCCCTTTTATCCCTCTATCATCTAATGGTCCAACTAACTAAAGTTAGGCCAATAAAAAGCTGGCATAAGTTTAGCTAGTTAAGCTATCCAACCAGTGGTTGAATATCGCCACTGACCTGATAGCTACAGTAAAATGCTATCCATCTGTTCAACCCAGTCAGATGTGGCCCCAGCATTGCACATCCAGTTTTAATTTAAAGTGGTGATGGCTGGTTGCTTTACTCACATTAGCCGTTGTTGCTGAACTTACCCCTTCATTGTATATTGTATAGAATGCCATGGCACAAGGCAAAGTGACAGATGTGACTGTAGAAATTGACTAAGAAAGCCTCTGGATCTGAAAAGTAAAGGCTTGTAAACTGTAGGTTGATTTCATGGCAGACAGTTTGATTTGTTCTTACCTTTTCTGGATGAGCTGTGCTGCCTAAAGAAAAGAGGATTTTCCTCAACACTGTGGCTTGCTTTGTGCAAATAATCATTTCATATATTTAAAACTCTTAGGAAGAGGCACTGTATTGCTAATTTAGACACATTTATTCCCTGAAGTTTTATTGCTGAGGCCAGTAGGTGGGCCCTATATGCAATATGTTTGGGAAGCGGGTGGTAGATATTGGTTCCCCCAACCTAACATTTGTGTGTGGCAGGGCACAATGCTTTAAAATGTGCATGGGTCTGCCTGCCCATCTAGTATACAAAAAGGTTTGGGTGTGTTTCTCTGAAGAGTGAAGCAGTTCACTTTAGGCAGGGGATTCGTGAACACCTGATGATTTGACAGGAAATGGGTATCTCAAAGCTAGGTGATGGGGGCATCCCCTCTCTGACAACCATGCATTCAGGGCCATACCAAGCCAGAATCACACCCTGTGCGACTTACACATCGGGTGCGCACCCCCCCCCCCCATACCTCCATCCAGGGGTGGCTCTATAATGAGGCTGAGTGAGGCGGTGGCCTCAGGTGGCAACCTTTTGGGGGCGGCAAGAATTTCCCCCAAAAAGTCCACTCACTCGGCCTTCACAAAAAACAAAACAAAACAAAAAAACCGATCGGAGCCACAGAATTAAGTGCCCCACGGTCCCCCTGCCTCCCCGGCAGAGCTCTCCTGTCAGCACCGCGAAGGGAGAGTTTTCCTTTCTCACGGCAGGCTTTCTCGGGCTGGGCTGGGCTGAACTGCGCCGGGGGGGGGGGGTAGCACTGTAATGGATTGATGGGGGGAGGGTTAGGACTGGAAATGGGCTGATAGGGGGCTAGGACTGGAAATGGGCTAATGGTGGGGTTAAAACTGGAAATGGGTTGATGGGGAGGGGGGCTAGGACTGGAAATGGGCTGATGGGTGGGTTAGAACTGGAATTGGGCTGATGGGAGGGTTAGAACTGGAAACGGGCTGATCGGGAGGGGGCTAGGACTGGAAATGGGCTGATGGGGGGTAAGAACTAGAAATGGGCTGATGGGGGGTTAGAACTGGAAATGGGCTGATCGGGAGGGGGGCTAGGACTGGTAATGGGCTGATCGGGAGGAGTGCTAGGACTGGAACTGGGCTGATGGGGGGGGATAAGAACTGGAAATGGGCTGATTGGAGGTTAAGAATGGAAATAGACTGATCGGGAGGGGGGTCTAGGACCAGTAATGGGCTGATTGGTCGGGTTAGGCCTGGAGATGGGCTGATTAGGGGGGGCTAGGACTGGAAATGGACTTATTGCGGGGTTAGGACTGGTAAGGGGCTGATGGGGGGCTAGGACTGGAGTGGGCTGATAAGGAGGATAGGACTGGAAATAGGCTGGGACTGGAAATGGGCTAATGGGGGAGGGGAGGAGAGTGCTGCTGGCCTTGGAAGAAAACTAGGGGCTAGGGCTACAAATGGGCTGATGGGAGAATAGGACTGGAAGAGAGCGGATACTGAGAGTGTCTGCCAGCGGAAGAAGGGGGCAGGAAGGGAGCTGACACGGGGGAAGGAGGGGGCTGGAAAGGAGCTGATATGGTGGGGAAGGAGGGTTCTAGAATGGAGCTGACACCTGGGATGTACTGAAGGGGGACTGGAAGGGAGCTGACACTTGGGGATGGGAGTGGTAGGTGGCTGGGTAATGGGGAGGAGGCTGGAAGGGAATACTGGGGAGGTTTACTGGAACTGGAAATGGGTTGATGGAAGGAAGTGACGAAAACAAAAGAAGAGAAGAAATGGCAGATGGACCATAGACCACAGAAAGAGAGATAAGAGAAGAGAGGAAAGCAGAAGCCTCAGATCAGGACCAACATGATCAGAGAATAAAATGGTCAGACAACAAAGGTAGAAAAAATAATTGTATTTAATTTTAGTGATTGGACTTTGTGCTATCTTTATATTTTACACAGTATGGGGTAACTGCATCTCTTATTTATCTGATGTTGCACTGCATGAGGAGTCTGGCTTCTTGGGGATTCAGTTTAAATTTTGTCTACATATTTTTATTTTTACTTTAGATTGTGGTTACTTATTCTGTACTTGGTGATGATCTGTGTTCTGAGTGTGTGACTGAGGTCAGGTGTTCTGTTAACATGGAGTTTGCACATAAAGATCTATACTGTACTGTATTAACTTGACTTGTTCAACTTTTCAAATAGGTGTATGGAGTTCCAGAGCCCACTGAAGTATTTACAGTGACTTTTTTTTACATGGGCTCCTTATGTGAGTTTTGGAAGTTTATGCTGATATGGTATGGTATGATATGGTAGATGTGCTCTTTGTTGTAGGGTTTTGTATTAGTTCACAATATGTCTGGTACTGGAGAATGTTTGTTGTTAGAGAGATGTTCAGAATCAGATTTTTTTTAAAGATATTGAGTTCTGTGGATGAATGTCCTGGTTCTGCTCTGCACCCACTGTGGATGCAAAAGAAAAAGCAAGAACCATAACACAGTTTTTAACAACAAAATAAAATAAAAATGAGTTATAATTAGGTTTTATAAACTGTGCTGTTGGTTCTCGCTTTCTTTTAGTTCCTTGGTGCACAAACATCTTGCATTTCCTCCATATAATCTAATCAGCTTTTTGGTTTGGTTCAGTCCCTGATTGGAGCTCTGAAAAAGCCCCACCTACCACTTGGGGGGGGGGTGCCATCTCATCCTTTGCCTCAGGCAGCAGATTGCCTTGAGCCACCTCTGCCTCCATCCAGCCGCTGCCTGCTCTCGCCCTGCTGCTGCTGCCCTCTGTTTTCTCCACGGCAGCACCAGCAGCAGGCATCCTGGATGGAGTATGGGGGGGGGGGGCTGGCGTGCGCCCAATGTGCAAGTCGCAGATCTGTTCTGCTTATTTATTTATTTTATTTATTTCAGTTTCTTATATACCGCACTTTTTGGGATCAGCGCGGTTCACATGGAACAACAACTAGCACCGGAACAACAGGCTGTTCAGTGTTACATAAAACAGGGGTAACAACTTGGATTAAACTGGGAGAGTTATATACATGGAATATGTAGTATGTTAACTAGATAACATATATATATAGAACTATATACATGGAATACGTAATCTGTTATTAGATAACATAATCAAACTATGTACATGATTTGGCATGGTTGTTGTACGAGAATATAGAGGACGCGGGAAAAGGAAAAAAATTGGCAGGGTAGATGTGGGACTGTTAAGCTGAAATTTTATGTGGGGTAGTATTTGGTGAATAGGATGAATTTAATGGCCTTTCTGAATTGGGCCAGGTCAGTTATGGTACGAATGTCTGAGGGGAGGGAGTTCCAGCATTTTGGTGCGCAAAACACGAAAGCTCTGTTCGCTGTAGATAGATTGCAGGTTATTATGTCCTTTGGAACTACTAAGGAGTTTAGTGCTGCCTGTCTTCTAATTCTGTTTGATGGAACTAATTTGATGAGCTCGGAAAGTGAGTTTGAGGATATACCCTTGATGGCCTTAAACGTAAGAATCAGGGTTTTAAACATTAGCCTACCGTGTATGGGGAGCCAATGAAGCTGTTTGAGGATAGGAGTGATATGCTCACTTCTGGAAACTCCTTGGAGAATCCTTCTGCTCTGTTGCTGCCAAACTTTAAGCAGATCTGCTCTCTCCCTGCTCTGAGGTCACGTCAGAGGAGGGAGGGACCAGACCTTCAGAAAGGCTATGGGGATGCATTTCAGCTGCTTGCTGTTGCCCTGCCGCCGCTGAGAGAACAAAAAGTAGCGGTGGCAGCGCATCAGCAGGCAGCCAAAATGCGCCCCCTAAGTCTTTGCATCCTGTGCGGCTGCACTGCTCACACAGGGCTAGGTACGGTACTGCGTGCATGTTTAAACATTATGGTCCCGATACTTAAAAATATTTGGCTAAGTAGACTTTCTTTACCTGACATAATTTATCACTTCAATTCACAGAAGAGGAAAGGTCATTCATATTTGATATTTTGGTATATCTGAGGGAAGGCTTGAGGCAACAAAAGTTACAGATTTTTTGATGTTTGTGATCCTACCTGTGTTGTCATTTTGTGGTATTATGTTATTGTGTACAGATCAGATTCACTGTGGAATAGGAAGTGAGAGAAAACAATTTTTTAAAATAATCAAATGGGAAAAGTGTGTGAATTGAGTTAATATGGAAGTTGGAGAAATCAGAAAAGTTCTGAAACCCCTAAAAAGAATGTATCTGCCAGATATATGTGAATAAGTTATGTAGAAAAAAAAAGTCCTGCAGGATTTTAGAGGTCATCCAAACTAAAACAGAAACAGATGGAGTGCTAATGAGAAAAGTGGTCAGATATGCTCAGGTAAGCATTTACTTCCTTAGCGTCCCTCCAGTCTAGTCCCGAAAGATAGAAGTTGTGTTCATCCTCTGCAGCTTGGAGACTGAGCATGATCCAAATCTTGATGACCTCAGCATATATAATCCAGGGACCGCCCTCATTCCTCAGTTCTCAGTCTCCAAGCAGCGTTAGGAGGTGTGAGCCCAGGGACTAGAGACTCACTTCAGGAATGATTAAGTGGTTTTTTGATTAGTGCTAGGGATTTTGGCAGGTTGATTGTTTGTAAAAAAAAAAAAGAAAAAAAGAAAAAGGGTGTTGCTATCCCTTTAAATTTGGCGAGTGTTTCCCCGACTCCGTTTCCCTCTTGAGCTGGGCAGCAGTCTTACCCCCCTTCTCCCCCCTCTCTGGAACGGTGCAAGTATGGAGTGAGTGTGGGAGTTGCAGCTGGGGCCTCCGGCAGCAGATCCCCCCGAGGCGGGTGAGCTGCCGTCGAGGGTTTGCTGCGCTATTGGAGAGCAGGACCGAATCGCTGCTGAGTGCCTGGCAGGTAAGGCAGTGAGGCGGTGTAAAGGCTGAGAGCCTGCTCGATCCGGAGGACGGGTGCCAAGGTGTACGGCTCGTCGGAGGGCGGGCAAGGCAGCGGTAAGCAGGAGAGCGTTCGGTGTGCATTTCTGTGCAGGGGGAATTTATTTCCGGCTCGACGGTCCCGACGGCCATTTTGGGTCCGCGTGGTAGTTTGCGCGGGAACGGGAGGTGCGTCAGGGATAGTTTTCGTTGGTGCTTGCCTTGCTGGGGAGCCCCTCCGATGTGCGCTGACTAATAAAAAAAAAAAAAAAAAGAATACTGGCACATTGGTTGGCAGTGAAGGTACGATTGAGCCCCTGCTGGATTTTTTGGAGCTGGTTTAGGGTAAACTCTTAGCGGAGAGGGGGGCTCAGCCTTACAGGCTTGAATGCCGGCTCGGTCTCACTGTCTCTTGTGCGGGATCTGCCGGGCGTCTGTTTCTGAGGCAGGAGTGTGCAAAGCCTGTGCTCAAGAGGCTGTGCTGGCCAGTATGGAGGAAAAGAGCATGACGGAGATGGCCAGGGAAGGCTTGGGATGCTCCCCCAGCCCTCCGTTGTTGCCCCCGGAACCCCTACCGGGGCCTTCCTCGGCGCCGCAGGTCTGCTTGTCCCCGCCTTCACTGCAGGGAGGCTTGGGGGCCATTTTCTCCCAGCAATTCTTGGTATTGCTGCAGCAAACCCTGGGCGGAGCTGGGGGGAAGGAGACAGGTGCTGGCGAGGAGCGTGCCCCGGGGGCCAAGCGACAGGGGGCACCTCTAGAGGCAGAAGGCAGGCCAGGTAAGCAGGCCAGGCTTGGAGAGCATGGATTTGGATTTGGACCTGGATGTGGGGTCGGCGATGGTAGACGACTCCGAGGAGGAGCCGGAGTTAGGGGAAAGAGAGTTGCAGGACCATGAGGACCAGGCCAGGATTGTTAGAGTGTTTCGGAGGGAGGAACTGGCGGCGCTCATTGGGGAGACTATGAGTGCTCTGAATATCCCTACGTCGGAGCAGGGGGTGGATGCTTCTTTGGAGGACCCTTTGCTGCAGGCGGTCAGGAAGTCTCAGAGGGCGTTCCCGCTCCACAGAGTGTTTAAGGAGATGATCCAGGAGGAGTGGGATGGGCTGGATGCGGGTATCAAGGGCTCGAGAGTGTTGAACCGCTTGTACCCGTTGCAGGAAGTCAATAAGGAACTGTTCAAACCTCCCAAAGTTGATGCAGCCGTTTCCTCGGTCACGAAAAAGACTACCATCCCGGTGGAGGGTAGTGCGGCTCTGAAAGATATGCAAGATCGAAGGTTAGACACGTTGTTGCGGCAGGTGTTTGAGGTTAATGCTCTGTCCATGCAGGCCTCGATTTGTTGGGCTTGGGTGGCGAGAGCATGCTTGCGCTGGGCCCAACGGTTGAAGGGGTTGCAGATGGCAGAGGCCGTTGGGGAAGCGGCTCGGTTGGAGTCGGGGGCTGCATATTTAGCGGATACTCAGTACGATCTTATCAGAGGAGTAGCGAAGAGTATGGCGTCGGTGGTAGCGGCCAGGCTGTCCTTGTGGCTCCGAAACTGGGCGGCGGATGCCGCCTCTAAGGCCAGACTGGGGAAGCTCCCCTTTCGAGGTAAACTGCTCTTTGGTGAGGATCTGGAGAAGTTGGTGAAAGATTTAGGTGACTCCAAGGGTGGTAGGTTGCTGGAAGACAAGCAGAAGCAAGGGCGTCAGGGGGCGCCTTCTCGGAGTCAGCAACGGGAGTTTCATAGGTTTCGGTCAGGGCGCTTTAGTCAGGGGCAGAGAGGCCGTTTTCCTTACAGGTCCTCAGGCTTTCGAGGCTTTCGAGGGGCAGGCAGAGGTTTCGGTGTCTCCGCCTCCTCCTCAGGTGTTAAAAAGACCCAATGATGCGAGGGGGGTCCAGGCTGGAGTGATCCCGGTAGGAGGTCGTCTGCGGGAGTTTCTTCCGGCCTGGCCCGCATTACATCAGATCGGTGGGTGTTGGAGATCGTGCGCAGCGGTTATGCGCTCGAGCTTCAACGGCCAGTGAAGGAGGCATTTGTGCGGTCTCCCTGTCGGTCAAAGGCGAAGCTGTTGGGGGTCAGGGAGACATTGCAAAACCTCTTGGCGTTGAAGGCGGTGGTGCCTGTGCCGGCGGACCAATGCGGGTATGGTCGCTACTCCATATACTTCGTGGTGCCAAAGAAAGAGGGCACGCTGCGACCCATTCTGGATCTAAAAAGGGTAAACAGATGTCTCAAGGTGTCGCACTTTCGCATGGAAACATTGCGGTCCGTGATAATGGCAGTGCGTCAGGGAGAGTTCTTTACGGCTCTGGATCTCTCGGAGGCGTATTTACATATTCCGATCAGGGCGGACCATCAACAATTTCTCCGGTTTGCGGTGCACATGGGGCATTTTCAGTTTCAGGCGATGCCGTTTGGCCTGGCGACTGCCCCAAGAACTTTCACCAAATTCCTCAACCAAGCCAAGGCCAAAAGGTAGATAACTCAACAATTGGTCAATCCAACAATCCGCCAAGAAGATTCCAACCATTCAACAAAGAACTTATCCTGGAATCAACAATCCCACTAATAACCTCAACAGCACACAACCCAGACGAACTAGTCTCCAGCTGGAATGAGATACTCAGCTCAATAGCTGTTCGCCCAGCAATAAACAGACCTCAAGGGAAACGACACACAGCAACATGGTACTCTACTGAGCTGAAAGCCTCACTCGCGACACTAAGAAAACTTGAGAGACGATGGCGCCGCTCACGCTCAGAAGTAGACCAAAGTGCATACAACCTACAGCTCACAGCGCACCGTACCGCAGTAACTGAAACCATGAAACGTTACCACGCTGACACCTTAAAGAGATCCCTCAACAAACCTCGTGACCTGTTTGCCCTTGTTAAGCGACTTACAACAGAACCTGCATCAGAACAAGCAAATGGAATCCATCCTCAAATATATGCAGACTATCTACAAACCAAACTATGTCAGATAAACAACAACTCTGCGTCCAATACTATCCTTCAGCCTTACAACCAAACATCACTCACTACCTTCATGACCCCATCCAAACAATGCATCGAAAACACCATAGCAGCTATCAACACGACTACAGCACAATCTGATCCATGCCCAGCATTCTGGATCAAAGAACTACGAACAGACCTCAGTCCCATCATAGCCAGACTCATGCAACAATCGTTCACAACAGGTGATTTCCCACGCACCCTCAAACACACATCAATAAGACCTCTACTAAAAAACAACAAACTCGACCAACAGAAACCGGAATCCTACAGACCTATAGCAAGCATACCGATGCTAGCAAAAATAATGGAAAAGGAAGTTCAGAGACAAATACAAGACCACATTGACTCCAATGCACCACTGGATCCATGCCAACACGGATTCAGAGAAGCACACGGGGTTGAGACCCTTCTTACCACACTCTTCAGCAGCATAATATCAGGCATCAACAATACCCGCCAAGGCTTTGTCCTTGTCTTCCTTGACATCGCGGCGGCGTTTGATTCCGTGAACCATGAACGCCTCTTAGAACGCCTCAAAGAAAAAGGAATCTCCGGTAAAGCGCTCGAGTGGTGCAGGTCCTACCTCTCTGACAGATGGCAGCAGGTTCGATCCAAAGACACATCTTCAGAACCATTCCACCAAAGCCAAGGTGTCCCACAAGGATCCTCCCTCTCTGCCTTGCTGTTCAATATATACATGCAACCTCTCTGCAACCTTATCCGGTCCTTCAACGTGAACTGCATGATATACGCAGATGACGTGCTATTATACATGCCTTTTGCAACAGAAAACCCAGACCTCTCACCAATAACATGCTGCATAAATGAAATATCCAACTGGCTACAATCTCAAAACCTCCGGATTCAACACAAAAAGACGGAGGTCATGTTCATTACAAGAAATCGTAACTTCACTGCGCCTACAGTACTAAAGGTGAAGGAAGCTGACCTCCAGATCAAATCCGCGATCAGATACCTTGGCGTCACACTAGACCAGAACCTAAATATGCAGGCGCATATAAGTAACACTGTAAGGGCAGTATACCATAAAATCAGATCCCTCAGATACCTACGATCGCTGCTGCAGCCTGACGATTTCAGGACCATCTTTCAAGCACTAATAATTCCGCATTTCGATTATGCGAATGCAATACTGCAAGGACTCCCCCAAACCACTCTGAACCCACTGCAAATGGCAATGAACACCGCAGCAAGAGTACTACACGGAGCATCCAGGAAAGACCATGTCACACCCATTATGAAACAGCTCCACTGGCTCCCGATTCAAGGTAGGATTACATTCAAGACCTTGCTACTCACCTTCAAAGCCACCAACGGTCTCTCGTCAACATCACTATCAGAGATAGTCCAGAAGACACCCCACAATAGGGACAGAAGGTCAGTAGCACAAAACACCTTGATAGTCCCAAGATCAATGACTCAATGCACCAAGTCAACATCCAGCAGGGCATTCAAACTTTATGCACCAATGATCTGGAACAGCCTCCCTCACAACATCCGAACAATCCCAGACATATTCCAATTCAGGAAGGCTGTGAAACACTACCTCTTCCTCCTACATTACCCAGAAACCAATGAAAGCTCAGCACCAATTACCGAGACCTCACAAATCTCCTCTGTCTGAAACCATAAGAACACATGACCAGCCTGTAAATTGTATATATTGTTATTGTATATAGTTACCCTGTTAGCCAAGTTGTTCTCCTGTTCATATGTAAACACAAAGTACTATTGGAAATGTGTATGTTCGTTGTTTATTGTAAACCGCACTGATGCTGAATAGCGCGGTATAAAAGAGACTTTAAATAAATAAATAAATAAATAAATAAATAAATATTGTGGTTGTAGCGGCGGCGTTGTGAAAGGAGGGAGTGTTAGTACATCCCTATCTGGACGACTGGTTGATCAGAGCGAAATCAGAGGAGGAGAGTGTCAGGGCCACAGAGAGAGTGGTGCAGTTTTTGCAGTCGCTGGGCTGGGTAGTGAACTTAGCGAAGAGCAAGTTGCAGGTGTCGCAGCAACTGGAGTATCTGGGGGTACGATTCGACACCCATTTGGGCAAGGTGTTTCTGCCCCAAGCCAGGATAGAGAAGTTACGGCGGCTGTTCCGGACCTTTCTGGACAGACCAGCGCCTTCGGCGTGGCAGCACCTGCAAGTTTTGGGTACGATGGCGGCTGCTCTGGAAGTAGTGCAGTGGGCCAGAGCTCACATGCGACCGTTACAGAGGGCGTTGCTACGGCGGTGGTCGCATCAGTCCGATCCTTTGTCCATGAGGTTGGTGTGTCCCCCAGAGGCGAGACAGTCACTGCAATGGTGGTTGGTTCCAGGAAAGCTCGAAAGAGGCATGCCTCTGGAGAGCCCGGTTTGGAGAGCGCTGACGACGGATGCCAGCCTGTTCGGCTGGGGAGCGCATTTCGAGGGACAGTATGCGCAGGACCAATGGACGGATCAGGAAAGGTCGTGGTCGATCAACAGGTTGGAGTTGTGGGCCATGCGGCTGGCGTTGCGGGCCCTTCTACACTTGGTGGAAGGGGCGGCGGTCCGTGTCTTGTCGGACAATGCCACGGCGGTGGCTTATATCAATCGCCAGGGTGGCACCGGCAGTGTGGCGCTCGAGGAGGAGGTGGGGGTGCTCCTCGAGTGGGCCAAGTCTCATCTGGAAGCATTATCGGCAGCGCACGTGGCCGGGGTGGACAATGTGACCGCCGATTTTCTCAGTCGAGTGAAGGTGGACCCAGGGGAGTGGGTTCTCCATCCGGAAGTGTTCCAGTTGATAGTGCAGCGCTGGGGGGTGTCAGTGATGGACCTCATGGCGACCTGGGAGTCCGCGAAGGTAGAAAGGTTTTTCATCAGACGGCGAGAACAGATGTCGGAAGGGCTCGATGCCTCGATTCAACTTTGGCCGGAGGGGCATCTCCTTTATGTGTTTCCTCCGTGGGTCTTGATAGGAAGAGTTCTGCAAAGGATAGAGAGATACAGGGGACGAGTGGTGCTGGTAGCGCAGGATTGGCCAAGGCGGCCGTGGTATGCGGATCTAATGCGGCTATTATTGGAGCCTCCGTGGCGACTTCCCTTACGGGTGGATCTGCTATCACAAGGCCCGCTGGTGATGCCGCAGGTGGATCGGTTCTCGCTTACGGCTTGGCTCTTGAAGGGGCAAGGTTAAGGGCCAAGGGGTTTTCGAATGCAGTAATTGATACATTGCTTCGGTCCCGCAGGCGCTCCACTTCGCTAGCGTACGTTCGGGTCTGGCGCATTTTTGAGGCATGGTGTGGTGAGAGACAGCTGAGGGTGTTGGAGGCTTCGGTTCTGCAGGTGTTGGCCTTTCTGCAAGATGGTTTGGAGAAGGGGTTGGCGGCAGCCTCTCTCAGGGTGCAGTTGGCAGCACTTTCTTGTTTTCGAGGACGGATTCAGGGGAAGCCGCTGGGTGGTCACCCAGAGGTGAAGAGGTTTTTGCGTGCGGCGGCGCTGTTGAGGCCTCCGCGCAGGGATCCCGTTCCAGCCTGGGATCTGAATTTAGTTTTGCAGGCGCTAACCAGAGAACCGTTTGAGCCCTTAGCGAGGGCGATGGTCAAGGATCTCACGCTGAAGGTGGTGTTCTTGGTAGCGATCTCCTCGGCTCGCCGCATCTCCGAGCTGCAGGCGCTGTCCTGTAGGGAGCCCTTTTTGGTGTTTCAGGTCAACAAAGTGGTGTTGCGGACGGTTCCTTCCTTCTTGCCGAAAGTGGTGTCCGCGTTTCACGTGAATCAGGTGGTCTCCTTGCCGGTGTTTGAGAAAGCAGGGTCTGGTGAGAAGAGGGGTCGTCTGCACAAGTTGGATGTGGGTAGAGCCTTGAGGATGTATCTGCAGAAGACGGCTTCGTTCCGAAGGACAGATAGGTTGTTTGTGCTGTTTGGGGGGTCGAAGCGCGGAGAGCAGGCGTCGAAACCGTCTATCGCTCGCTGGATTAAGGAAGCCATTGAGTCGGCTTATCTATTGAAGGGCAGAGTCCTGAAGTCCCACCTCCAGTCTGGCAGCACCCCTGTTGCCATGGAGGAGAGAGGTCACGTGACAGGAGAGCATCACCCTGGTGTGGCAGGAAGTGATCCTGTAACTAGGAACTGTCCTCCAGGTGATGTAAAACCCTCTCGCACCGAGGAAGTTTCTCCAGGGCCATGTGCCCATGAGGGAAGGGTTAGGACAGCCGTTATAGTTGGTGATTCGATCATTAGGCATGTAGATAGCTGGGTGGCTGGTGGATGTGAGGATCACCTGATAACATGCCTGCCTGGTGCAAAGGTAGCGGACCTCACGCGCCATCTAGATAAGGTCTTAGATAGTGCTGGGGAGGAGTCTGCTGTCTTGGTACATGTCGGTACCAATGACATAGGAAAATGTGGTAGGGAGGTTCTGGAGGCTAAATTTAGGCTTTTAGGTAGGAAGTTGAAATCCAGAACTTCCATGGTAGCATTCTCCGAAATGCTTCCTGTTCCACGCGCAGGACCCAAAAGGCAGGCAGAGCTCCGGAGTCTCAATGCGTGGATGAGACAATGGTGCAGAGATGAGGGTTTTGGATTTGTTAGGAACTGGGGAACATTCTGGGGAAAGGAGGGGCTCTTCCGAAGGGATGGGCTTCACCTTAACCGGGATGGAACCAGGCTGCTGGCATTAACCTTTAAAAAGGAGATAGAGCAGCTTTTAAACTAGATATTAGGGGAAAGCCGACAGTCGCCCAAGAGCGGATGGTTCGGAAGAATGTATCTTTGAAGGATACTACCAAAAGCAGAGAGGTTCCACAGAAGAGTAAAGTAGCCCAAATGCCCTCAAGTATGGAGCAGACAGAGCTTAAAGATCCCAATTTACCCATGTCTAACAATAGCCAAATTAACATGAATAAAATACATTCTCTAAAATGCTTGTATGCAAATGCTAGAAGTCTAAAGAATAAGATGGGAGAGTTAGAATATATAGCACTAAATGAAAGGTTAGATATGATTGGAATATCAGAGACATGGTGGAAGGAGGACAACCAGTGGGACACTGTGATACCTGGGTACAAACTATATCGTAATGATAGAGCTGATCAAATTGGTGGAGGGGTTGCGCTTTATGTTAGAGAGGGCATTGACTCAGAAAGGATTAAAGTTTTGCAGGAAACAAAATCTGCTGTAGAATCTATATGGATTGAAATTCCATATAAAAGGGGGAGGGCAATGGCAGTGGGGGTGTACTATCGAGCACCTGGCCAGAATGACCAAATGGATGATGAAATGCTCAAAGAAATCAAGGAAGCTAACAAAAGTTACAGCGCAGTAATAATAATGGGTGATTTCAATTACCCCGGTATCGACTGGGTCAGTGTCACGTCAGGACATGCTAGGGAGATAAAGTTCCTAGATGAAATAAATGACTGCTTCTTGGAGCAGCTGGTTCATGAACCGACCAGACGGGAAGCCATATTAGACCTAGTCCTTAGTGGAACACCAGATCTAGTGCAAGAGATAAGGGTGTTGGGGCCACTTGGCAATAGTGATCATAGCATGATCGCCTTTGATTTAATTAGTGGAGGAGGGATAGTAAGGAAATCCACAGTACTACCTTTTAACTTTCGAAAGGGAGACTATGATAAAATGAGGAAAACAGTTAAGAAAAAACTAAAAGGAGCAGTTGCAAAGGTTAAAGACGTACATCAAGCTTGGGGGTTGTTGAAAAATACTATCTTGGAAGCCCAGACCAGCTGTATTCCACGCTTTAAGAAAAGTGGAAGGAAGTCCAAAAAACTGCCAGCATGGTTTAAAAGTGAGGTCAGAGAGGCTGTTGTTCCCAAAAAAGCATCTTTCAGGAAATGGAAAATAGAGCCAAACGACGAAACCTGGAAACAGCACAACCACTGGCAAGTCAAATGCAAGGCATTGATAAGGCAGGCAAAGAGAGAATTTGAAAAGAAGCTTGCTGCGGAAGCAAAAACGCGAAATAAAGACCTTTTCAAGTACATTCGTAGCAAAGAACCTGTGAGAGAGTCAGTTGGTCCATTAGATGATAAAGGGGTTAAAGGAGCACTAAGAGGCGACAAGGCAATAGCGGAGAGACTGAATGAATTCTTTGCTTCATTCTTTACTGAGGAAGATGTAGGGATGTTACCCATGACTGAAGTGGTATTTAAAGGTGCGGAAGAATTGAAGGAAATATCGATACATCGGGAAGATGTCTTACAACTATTAGATAAACTGAAGAGTAGCAAATCACCTGGGCCGGATGGTATACATCCAAGGGTGTTGAAAGAACTGAAATATGAGATTGCAGACCTGCTATCAGTAATCTGTGAACTATCATTAAAATCATCTCTAATACCTGAAGATTGGAGGATCGCCAATGTAACACCAATTTTTAAAAAGGGTTCCAGGGGTGATCCGGGAAACTACAGACCGGTGAGCCTGACGTCAGTACCAGGAAAAATGTTAGAAATCATCATAAAGAATAAAATTACTCAGCATGTAGATAGTCACAACCTAATGGGAGATAGCCAACATGGCTTTAGACAAGGAAGATCGTGTCTTACTAATCTGTTATGTTTTTTGAAGGAGTGAATAAACAGGTGGACAAAGGTGAGTCGGTTGATATTGTGTATCTGGACTTTCAGAAAGCCTTTGACAAGGTCCCTCATCAGAGACTTTTGGCAAAACTAAAGAGTCATGGGATAGAAGGCAGTGTACTATTGTGGATCAGGAACTGGTTAAAAGATAGAAAGCAGAGGGTAGGGCTAAATGGCCAATTTTCCCAATGGAGAAAGGTGAATAGTGGTATACCCCAGGGATCTGTGCTGGGTCCGCTGCTTTTTGACATATTCATAAATGACCTGGAAAGTGGAATAAAGAGTGAGGTTATCAAATTTGCAGATGACACAAAACTATTTAAAGTTGTTAAAACCCAAGAGGATTGTGAAAAATTGCAAGAGGATCTTGATAAATTGGAAGACTGGGCATCAAAATGGCAGATGAAATTTAATGTGGACAAGTGCAAGGTTATGCACCTAGGGAAGAACAGCCCAAACTATGGTTACACGATGCAAGGTTCCACATTAGGAACCACCACCCAGGAAAAAGATTTAGGCGTCATTGTGGATACCATGTTAAAACCCTCGGCCCAGTGTGCAGCGGCGGCCAAGAGAGCAAATAGAATGCTAGGTATGATAAGGAAAGGAATGGAAAATAAAACAAAAGATATTATAATGCCTCTATATCGTTCCATAGTGAGACCGCACCTTGAATATTATGTGCAATTCTGGTCGCCGTATCTTAAAAAGGATATAGAGATTTTAGAAAAGGTTCAGAGAAGGGCCACCAAAATGGTAAAGGGGATGGCAGGATACTCCTATGAAGAAAGGCTAAAAAGGTTAGGGCTCTTTAACCTGGAAAAGAGACGGCTGAGGGGAGATATAAATTAATGAACGGAGTGGAACGGGTAAATGTAGATCGATTGTTTACGTTATCAGAATATAGAAAGACTAGGGGACATGCAATGAAGCTACAGGATAAACTATTTAAGACTAATAAAAGAAAATATTTTTTCACTCAACGTGTAATCAAACTCTGGAATTTGTTACCGGAGGATGTAGTAAAGGCTGTTAGTGTAGCTGGGTTTAAAAAAGGTTTGGACAAGTTCCTGGAGGAATGGTCCATAAACCATTATTAAGAAGTGACCGAAGATATCAATGCTTGACCCAGTACAAGCATTGTGGAACTTGTGTCTCTTGGGGAAACTGCTAGGTACATATGACCTAGATTGGCCACTGTTAGAATACTGGGCTTGATGGACCTTGGTCTGACCCAGTATGGCATATATTATGTTCTTATGTTCTTATGTAGTGCCGAAGGGCCTGAAGGCGCATTCCACTCGGGCTCAGGCAGTTTCTTGGGCGGAGTCGTGTTTGGTTCCAGCGGTGGATATCTGTAAGGCGGTGACGTGGTCTACTTTGCATACGTTTGTCAAGCATTACAGGATTGATGTGATGGCGGAAGGAGATTCGCAGTTTGGGGCATCGGTGCTTCAGGCTGGTCTAGCAGGGCCCTCCCATTGAGTTGTTACTGCTCTGTTACATCTTCTATCTTTCAGGACTAGACTGGAGGGACACTAAGGAAGGTGAAATTAGACTTACCTGCTAATTGTTGTTCTTTTAGGACCTCCAGTCTAGTCCCGTATCCCGCCCGGTTTGATTCTGCTGACGGCGCCTTGAAGCTAAGAGTTCCTATTGAGGGCTGCTACTCTCGTGCGGCAGCTGCTGTTCCAGGTAGGTGGTGGAGAACGGGGGTGGTCTTGCCTCTGTTCTACGATGCGGTTTGACTGTGGGTGGTTAAGCCCATACCGCTGTTCACAGTATATTACAGTTTAATGTTCTCAGTTTCAGGTTAGCTGTTTATGCTATGTTGTCGTTACTTAATTCTTGCTCTGGTGAGTCTGCTTTGTCAATAGAGTACTGAGGAATGAGGGCGGTCCCTGGATTATATATGCTGAGGTCATCAAGATTTGGATCATGCTCAGTCTCCAAGCTGCAGAGGATGAACACAACTTCTATCTTTCGGGACTAGACTGGAGGTCCTAAAGGAACAACAATTAGCAGGTAAGTCTAATTTCACCTTACTTTTATGGCCTTCTTTGCATATCTGTCTGGGGGATATTTTGGCTTATCCCGTGCTTTTATCTAACTTTTGCATTTCATAAAGAGGATGCTGTTAATGTAAAAGAGGAAGTTAGGGATAAATTTGAAATTCATAGAACTAAATCTATGGAGTTGCTGAGTCAGAAAAAGCTGCAGAGAAAACATAGAATCAAATAGTGGAACCATCTTATTTTTCTTACTGCTGGCCAGTAATATGTAAATGAGTATCATACATAAATAATATCTATATATTATAATGTGTTTTTTACCTATTATGATTAAATATTTTCTTATGTCTCCATCTGAAGGAGGAAGTTGTTTGTTCAAACCTCTCTGCTCCTCCCATCCCCTTTCTTCTCTCTGATCTAATTGTAAACAGGGAAAGTAATCAGTTTGTAGTCTTTTAAATTGTATGAGCTAGTCTTGATGATTTTTTTTTAAATATAGTGTTTCTCACTGAACAAATTACCTCTGTTTAAGATCAGTGTGTAAAATAGGAAAAACTGAACTTGTTGAACATAAATGTTTGCTTTCCTGATAAGACTGTAAAGATGCCAAAAGATCAGTAAGATGGCAGTTTCTTTAGGAAATGTCCCATATTGTATGTCTCTCAGAAAAAAAGCAGCAGCTGTATTGCTGAGTTTAGATTGCCATTGCATTTGCTTCATTTTGCCACTTTTGCTATATATTTCAAAGGGGAAAATCTCTAATTTCTTTATATGATACAATTATACTATACTTGAATCCTTAGAGACATATTTACTAAAGACTGATATGCATTAAGTAAAGTTAACGCCTGTTAAGTGCTGCAATGGCCCATAGAAATGAGTGGACTGTGGCAGCACTTAAAGTGCGATAACTTTACTTAATGCACGTTAACCTTTAGTAATCATGCTCTTTAATTTTTAGAACAGTTGATGTATTTTGGGGAAAGTTTTTAAATTTTGAAATGTTCAGCCACTTCCAGACTGATATTTAGGCATTTTATCTCAGGATTTAGTTATGTAATTAGAAATGTGAATACTATATTTATATATTGATTCTGTTTCCTAGTTAATGCCTTATCTAGAAATGTTCAAAATTCCACTACACTGTTGTAGTTTGATGTTAAAGAGTCAGATAAGGACCGTACTGGTGTTTAAGAATTTTAAGCCCTAAATAGAAATGAGAGAAGGTCAGATAGAAGTCTACAGATTATATACAGGGTGGCCCAAAAAAAGTGAGAACATCTCGTAGCATATAAGTTATTTAAAAATTCAAAAAAACAGATGTAAACGATTGACAAATTAAAAAACAAAAGATGGTGACCGGAAATTGTCAAAATAAAGACATTATATAGCTAAAAAAGGCAAATAAGTAAACTATTTAAGCTTTTAATTTACAAGATGTTCTCACTTTTTTTGGACCACCCTGTATATTGACAATGTTAAAAGGAAAGACAATTCTGTTGTGATTAGAAAGATTCTTTATGCTTTATATAACATTCCCCTTGTTATCTGTTAGTTAAAAAAGTAAAAAAAAAGATTTCTGTAAATGAATTTTGCTTTTATTTGCCTAGATAGTCATTGTCTTTGTATTCCAACCTCTTGTTTAGTATGTATCTGGAAAAGCACTTCATGACCAGAAATACTTCCAGATGTCCTTTATTCCCTATGTAGTCTCTGTGTGTCATGGCCAGACATATAGAAGCAAAAGCAAGATGATAGATTCACAATTCTAACTTTGAAAATGTTCACAGTTCTAAATTCTGCTCAATTTTAACTTCTTCAAGTTCCTGAGGGTGTTTGTACAACCTTTCCTCAATCTTTGGGCTTAGTTAACCTGTAACTTACCTGTCCTGTTTGTAGCCTGTGTGAGTAAATAGGGCAGCTGCACCATAGAATTTCGTTGCTGAGAAGTAGTTTGATACTGAATTAATTGTCTTAAGAACATAAGATTTGCCATACTGGTATCCTGTTTCCAACAGTAGCCAATCCAAGCCACAAGTACCTGTCCGGTTCCCAAAAAGGTACACAGATTCCATGCTGCTTATCTCAGGGTTAAGCAGGGATTTCTGTGGTCTTTTTTAATAATGGTTTATGGACTTTTCCTTCAGGAGCCTGTCCAAACCTCTTTTAAACCTAGCTATACTAACAGCTTTTACTACATCCACCAGTAATGAATTCTGGAGTTTGATTATGCATTGAGTGAAAAAATATTTTCTCTTGTTTTGTTTAAGTATTCATGGTTTATATAAATACATTATCCTGAGGATCAATGCATGTTATTGAGCCCTTAATTAATTGTTTCTTTTATTTAGGTTTTGAATATTAGGTCTATTTTTCTGACAGAAAGTGTCTGCATTTTTGTTTTAGAAGACTTCCTGATTCCAGTTTCAAGGAAGCAATATTGAAAGAATTTCTCACTGTGTGAGATATTAATCTGGTTTGTCATCCTCTATTTTGGAGGTTCTTATAATATGGATTTTGAATTCTTAGTTTGGAAATTATTTCATTATTGTGATTTCTCTTCTATGACAGTTTCCTGAAACACCTCCACTGGTTGCCGAGCCACTGTAGACTCACTCACGGTCAAAGTCTTATTAATGACTTTCAAAGCCATCAACAACCTATCCTCCTCTTCTCTAACAGACCTTATCTTCCCCGTACCTGCAAACAGAGCCAGAAGGTCATTCGCTATAAACACCCTTGTAATACCTAGAGAAATAACTAAATGCTCCTAAGCAGCAAGGAACAGAGCATTCAGATTCTACACACCTACGCTCTGGAATGCCCTCCCTACCCCCATCCGAGCAATATCTGTCCTCACCCAATTTCGGAAGGCGCTGAAGCACCATTTGTTCCTCTTAAATTACTCCCTGCCCAATGGAACAACACAACCAAGCTCAATCATGCCAACATCAAGGACACTACCGATACACCCATTCTGAACGCGACTGCCCAAACCTGTATATAAATTTGTGAATAGTTTCAGTGAATGTCCATGTGCTCCGTAGAAGTAGAACAGATTAGTTGTACATAGTGTATATAGTTACCCCTGTTAACCCAAGTTGTAAAACCTGTTATATGTAATGTACACCGCATGCTCCGCTGCTTTGTGCAGTTGGTTGTTAAATGTAAACCGCGCTGATTTTAAAGAGCGTGGTTTAGAAATAATATAAATAAATAAATATTGTTTGCACAGAGCATAAAAGAATGCCCTGATTATGCTAACCCAGGTTTCTTACAAGTCCAACTTCACAGAGAAAATCAAATTTTGTTAAAGAGGCTTTAGCTCTATGATTTAAAGGTGGTAGCAGTATCCTCTATGCTGAACTTTGCTGTTCCATCAGAACTTGCATTACTCTCATGTTGTTGTACCAGTAGATATGGAAATCATTTGGGAGCCTTTTGGAGAAGCTAGGTTAATAAAGACAAAACCTGGAGCTGACTGTGGTACAGATCATCAACTACTAGTATGCAAACTCAAGCAAAAGTTGAAAAAGAGCAAACCACTCATGAATGCAGCAAAATATGGCCTTGAGAATATACCACTGGAATTTAAAGAGTTATGGAATGACATTAAGAAGGTTGTGTTGGAAGGAAGTAAGAAGTCTCTACAAAAGGTGAAAAAGCAAAAATTGCCCAGAAACGCAGAGAAGCTAAAGCCAGAGGAGAAAGAAAGACAATCACAGAACTCAACAGAGATTTCCAACGTGCAGCAAGACAGGACAAGGCAAAGTACTACAATGACACATGCAAGGAAATAGAAGTAGAAACTATTAGAGGAAGAACAAGATTGGCTTTCCTAAAGCTACGAGAGTTAAAGAAAAACTTCCAGCCTCGAATTGGAATGTTACAAGATGCTCAAGGTTCTGTGTTGATGATGCTGCGAAGATCAAGAAAAGATGGAAAGAATATACAGTTTTTTTATATTATAAAGATGAAGTGGACCAACAGCCGTTTCAACCTTATGATCCGGAACCATTGGTGATGAAAGAAGAAGTTGAAGAAGCATTGAAAGCCTTATCAAAGAACAAAGCACCTGGCATTGATGACATTCCCATAGAAGTATTACAGCAATCTGATGCAGCTGTTACCGTACTTACAAGGCTCTGCCAAGAAATTTGGAAGACAACATCATGGCCAACTGACTGGAAAAGATCTGTGTTTATACCAATACTAAAGAAAGGTGATCCAAATGACTGTGGAAATTATCGCACAATCGCTCTGATCCCACATGCCAGCAAGATTATACTGAAGATTATTCAACAGAGACTACAACCATACCTGGAACAAGAACTACCTGAAGTGCAAGCAGGGTTCAGGAAAGGGCGAGGAACGAGAGACATCATCGTGGATGTGAGAGTGATCCTTGAAAAGACTAAAGAATACCAAAAGGATATCTATTTGTGCTTTATCGACTATAGCAAGGCTTTTGACTGTATAAACCATGAGAAACTCTAGGCCACATTAAGAAGTTTGGGTATACCAGAACACCTGATCATTCTCTTATACAATCTGTACATTGATCAAGAAGCAACAGTTCAAACAGAACAAGGAGAAACAGAATGGTTTAAAATAAGCAAAGATGTAAGGCAAGGCTGCAAACTGTCCCCCTACCTGTTTAATTTATATGCAGAACAAATCATCAGAGAAGCAGGATTGTATGAAGACAACAGAGGTGTGAAGATTGGTGGAAGACTCATCAACAACTTTCGCTATGCTGATGATACCACATTACTGGCTGAAAGTGAAGATGATCTGAAACATTTGCTTCTCGCGATCAAAGAATATAGTCTCAAAATGTAAAGATGACAAAGACCATTACAACTGGCAAAATCAACAGGTTCATCATTGAAGGAGGAGAAATTGAAATTGTGAACAACTTTAACCTACTTGGATCAACTATCAATAAAGAAGTAGCAAGCAGTCAAGAAATCTGACGACGCATTGCTCTTGGCAGAATAGCTATGAAGGACCTAGACAAGATTCTTAAGAGCAGAGATGTCTCTCTCCATACAAAGATTCAACTGGTTCAAGCCATGGTATTTTCAATAACATCTTATGGATGTGAAAGCTGGACAATGAAAAAGATAGATAGGAAGAAAACTGATGCCTTTGAATTATGGTGCTGGCGGTGAATACTGCGTATACCATGGGCTGCCCAAAGAACAAACCAGTCAGTACTAGAGGAGATCAAACCTAAGCTTTCTTTAGAAGCTCAGATGACAAGACTTCAACTTTCATACTTTGGACACATCATGCGAAGAGAGAGATCATTAGAGAAAGACATAATGCTTGGCAAGATAGAAGGTCAACTCAGAAGAGGAAGGCCAGCAATGAGATGGATCGATACAATAACAGCAGCTACGGGTACCAGTCTGTCAACAATGAGCCGCCTGACTGAAGACCGAACACAATTTAGGACAACTATTCAGAGGGTCGCCATGAGTTGAAACCGACTCGATGGCACTTAACAACAACAACAGATTAATAATAAAGAATTATCAAAGCAACCTGAGATGTAGTGATATTGTCACCACTTGGTCATGTTACAATCAATACAACAATCAAGTGATCAGACCTCACAACATGAATCAATGCTTCTTCCTGTAGCAAGACCAAAGCGGAAATTGTTATCAAGGCAACATGCAAATATGTTGTACCAATATGCACAAAGACTTGAATCAGATTGCCTGTCGGTAAGAACACTCAAGTATTCCATTGCCTTAAAAATAGACTGTTTAGCATAATTGCATCAAACATTTACTATTATATGTTTAACCCAGTCCTGAGGACTCACCTAGTCAGTCAGGTTTTCAGGATAACCACAATGTATATGCATGAGAGAAATTTGCATATAATGGAGGCAGTGCATGCAAATCTCTTTCATGAATATTCATAGTGGCTATCCTGAAAACCTGACTGGCTAGGTGTGTCCAGAGGACTGGGTTGAGAACCCCTGGTTTAAAGAATCGTAAATGATAACCTTGCATGGATTGCTAAAAATTAAGAAAAGTAAAGTATTTTCAAGATGAATATAGCTGACTTAATGAATGTGATTGACATTAGATCCATCCTGATTGAGTTCTATCCTTATTCCTTATTTGCTCCCTCCAGAGATTCTCTCCCTGCTCTCCATTTGTATAGAATGTGAAACAACTACTTTTCTGTGTGACCCAGTGAAATGACCTGACAAAGGAAGAAGAAACAGATGGAGACTACTAATGAGTACTGGAGAGTACTGGCTAATGCAGTCCAGAATAAACACATCCATTTCTCTCACCCAAGACCTGAAGTTCCTGCATTAATCCCCAGTGCCTAGTCTGTCCTTTGCCTGTGAAGACATCCTGAGGATTCTTGGTGGAAGACAACTTGTACTGGGCAGAGTCCTGTTCCATTGTTAGGAGAGCTTGGGATAAGGGCTCACAAGTTGAAAAGTATATTTAACTGCTATTCAGGAACAGTAGTTGGAGCTCTAGCAGGACGGCAAACACATCGGGCCTGATATTCAAAGAAATCCCTTGGCCGGGATATTCAGTAGCATTAATACCTGCTGGAGATAGATGAATACTGATTAGCCTTTTAACTGTACCTGGATATCTAGGGAAAGTAATTTTGATCTGTCTCCACCTACTGGGAGGAGGGAAAATTCTATTGGCATGGACTGGTCTGTCAAGGATGAAGAGAAACTGGCATTACATATGGAAAAAAATCCATAAAATTTATACCCGATATTCAGCTTCCCTATGTGCATCAATAAACATGTAATATGAACAATAGAACATCACAAGAGTGGAATAGCAGTCCCCTAGTGGTTAAAGCCCTGACTTTGGAACCAAGTTACCAGAGTTCTATTCCTACTAGCACTCTTTGTGGCCTTGGGCAAGTCACTTAACTCTCCATTGCCTCAGAGGAATCCAAGATATCAAAGTCCCTGTTGAATGTACATTACCAAGTTTAATATATAATATTCATCACTTTAACTAAAATGATAAAGAAGTATAAAAAATCTGTTAAATAAATATAACACCATTTAATATGGGATGTATTAAACTTTTTGTGCTTGCTAAAATGAAGCTGCTGTAGTGAGCAATAAAAAAGAATGTATGGAAACACAAAAAGTGTAGAGGTCAGTATTCAAAGTGGTTTCTACAATTAACTTTGGAATTAACCTCATAAATTGCTGGCTTTAAAAATGCTGGGCTGCTGGGGATTGAGCTATACTGTTTGTCATGTGGAGGAAAGAGGGCATGTGATCTGCTCTTGTGGAGGCTCTCCTACCTGCTTTTGCTGTAGGCTTTCCTTCATTGCTGGCACTACTTTGGACAGCTGCTCTTGACAGAGGTCTTGCCTGTCTGCTCTACAAATTCACTGTGGCTACTGTCGGCATGCCTCCCTGGTGGCCAGTGGACGCCAGGGCAGGTGGGACATAAAAATTTTAATATTAAGATAGGAGAGTCTTTTAAGGGCCAAAAGGCACTTGGTCCTTGTAGTTTTTAGCTCCAATCTTTAAAGAAACCATTAAAGCAGAGTGGTGGGAAAAAGAAGGCTTTTATTCCCTTTACACAGTGGTTCCAATTGTTGGGTTACAACTCAAAGTAAATGTCCTTAATTCAGGTAAGAAAGAAAACTCAGGTTTAAAGCAAAAAACTGTTGAACTTCACAGGAATAGCAGTGCTTAGTCAATTAAAGAATGCTCGTTTGGCAATTCAAGCAAGTCACAAGCCTGGCAAAGACTCTATGCTACCAGACTCTATGCTATGCTACCAGACTCTATGCTACCAGAGTACAATCCATTTCCTGGTCTGATAATTCTCCTGCCAGTTCCACTTGCATTGACTCATAATCAGATATGTCTGACTCTGTATCCCTAGTTTCTTGGGAAACACCTCCAGGGGTTTTGTATATCTCTTGCAGTACTTGCCAATGTCCTTGGCCTAGCCTAGGGCGTCGGCCACGTGCTGTATTAGGATTAAATGTGTTCTCTCTTCTTAGAGGTTTTATAGCAGCTTTACCAGAGTCTTTAACATTTATAGTTTTCTTCATAGGCATATATTTATCATACCTTGTATTGCAGCAACAAGCAGGTAAATGGCTTTCTTCAATTGCTTGCCTCTCACAGTCAGCAGCTTGATGAAATCCTTTTCCTTGAAAGTTTGGTTTACCTTGCAGCCTTTGAACCCATTCTCCTGGTAAGCGCCTGCTTCTGCATAAACCCAGCTCCTGGCTTTCCTGCTCAGCGTGGCTTAGCTTCCCCAGCTGATTCTCCTTTGGCTTTTGCTTGCAATTAGTGCAGTGCTTTTGCCTCTTCGGGCAAACAGCTCTCTCTCTAGCTTGAGCTGGTCCCTCCTTAGGTCCTTCCTCAGCTCCTGGTGAGTCACCTCTCACTCCTGGTGATCCTCTAGCTCTGGAGAAATCAGGCTTCCACTTCAACCTCTCTCCCCTCCAGTCTTGCACTCTCCCCTTATAAAGCACTCCTGCCTTTGAGGATTGGGAGCTGGTTGTCAGTTCCTCGTGACCAGCTGGGCGTGGCCCTTCAGTCTCTCTGAATGCCCTCCTGCTCCCTCTAGCTGGTTCCTGCGAATATTGCAACTTGTGCACATCTTTTTTTCTCTGAAAAACAGTTTCTTTTTTCTCCTCTGGGCTTTCATCAGCCCTCGCTGCATTACACTACGCAGGTGCTGGTTGTGGCCCATGGGTCGCGCGCCAAAGGGGCGCAACCAAAGGGACAGGGCATGCCTCTTTGGTGCTCCTTCGGCATCTTGGAGGTGTTGAGGAGCACGGTGAGTGCTGGAAATGGGGAAGCGTAATATTAGGGGGTCATGAAATTGCCTGTTGACTCTTCTTCTATTGGTAAAGTGTCTGTCCCCCTGGACAAGCATTTGGTTCCTTTGTGGATTGCATCACCCTCCCCAGAGGGAGCTTTGTTTAGCTCCGGGGCTCCTACGCCCCCTCCCCCCACATCCTGCCCCTTTGTTGTCCTCAACAGTATTTGGAACTCCACCCCAAGTTTCTGGGGCAGCTGCTCACCAGGTACTTATGCCTAAACCGGTAGATCTTCCAAAGACTGTTATTATTTATGCCTTCATCTGATGAAGGAGTAATTCTTAAGAATTCAAGGGCTGCGATATCGGTCATTGATACCAAATTATCTGCAATAATGTTTTCCTTATGTAATTGCTGCTCTGGTAGACAAGGTTACAGAACTGGATGTTAATTGTACTTTTATGCATAATTCCTTGTCTTGCATGGAAGCCCAGTTACAGTCAGTTAGTGCTGTGCAAGTGACTTCCATTAAGGACTCTTTGTTGGTTCAAACCCATTTAGAGGCATTGGAAAATGCCTCTCGGGTGCATGACCTTTGTTTCCTAAATTTTCCAGTGATGCATTTGTTGTCCCCATGCTTGCTAAATATTTTTCTGAAATTCTTAAGTTACCTAAGCCTGTTGAAGTAGTTAATGTGTATTATGTTCCATCTAAAGTTTGGGCGTCTGCAGTGGAGAAAGGTTGTTTGATACTCTCCACCATGCTGATAGCCCAAACTTGACACAGTTTCTGGAAGACTCAGATACTATTGTGAAGCAGAACACTCTATTGGCAATCTTCACCTCTGAGGCTGTGAAGCTTAAGATATTAAAGTTATTTTTTAAGTATAAGGATGTTCCTTTTTATGCGCAAAATTTACCAATACATCATATACCCCACCAACAACCCTTACTCTCAGTGACCTCACCCTTACCGTAAAAAAACAAGTAAAATACCTAGGAATCATATTCGACCAGACCCTCACATTCACCGAACAAATAAAGAAGACAGCTAATACAATTTATGCAAAACTACGTACCCTTCGGAACCTCCAATCTCTCCTGAATCCTGACTCCTTCTGTACTGTCTGCCAGGCACTCACAATCCCCTCCCTCGATTACTGCAACCTTATCTACCAGGGCCTCCCTAAGACCAGCATGCACCCTATTCAAATGGCCCAGAACACTATAACCCGTCTCATCACAAACAACCCTAGACGATCACACATCACACCAATCCTCTATGATCTCCACTGGCTTCCCATCCAACTCCGAGTTAAATTCAAAGTTATCACCTCACACACAAAATCATCTCCAATGAGTCAGCACCATGCCTCTTCTCACTCCTATCTAACTCCAACGACAACAGAACACGCCGTACCTTCACCAAAAATCTCCTTACCATCCCAACCTCCAAAAGACACAGTAAGCAAACTACCTGCAACCGAACTTTCTCCCTCTATGCCCCTTCTCTATGGAACCCCCTTCCATATGAACTAAGGAACTGCTCAGATCACAGAGAGTTCCGGAAGAAACTAAAAACACATCTCTTCCAAGAACATTTTTCCCTACCACCATAGCCCACACCTGACAACCCACCCTTGAATCCAATTCCCCTCCCTATCCGACACACCTCACTTTCTAACAACCCCTCTGTAACCTGTACAAAGTGATGTAAATAGTTGATTTTATAATAATGCAAATCCATGAAAATAGTTGATCATTGTAAAAAGTTCTGTTGTTATACATATCCATTTTCAATGTAAGCAGTTGAAACACAATGCATTGTTATGTTATCTGTAAACCGTCTTGATTCACAGAAAGACGGTATATAAAAACTGTTAAATAAATAAATAAAATTGATATGTTTTTCCAGATGTAATACAAGCTATCCCAGCACGCCAAAAATTATTTTTGGCCTTAAAACCAAGGGCTGTTGCCCTTGGGGCAACCTTTTACCTGCAGTTTCCATACAAATGTTTGGTTACTTTACAGGGCTAGGCTTATGTTTTGCTTGAGCCGATACATTTAGAGAATGTATCGGCTCAAGCATCCATGACTACGAATGTATCGGCTCAAGCATCCATGACTACGATTACCTTCGATATGACTCAATCGTGATGCCTATGTGTAAATAGTTACCCCACTGTTATCCAAGTTTTAGTACCTGTACTTTGTAATTACAGAGAGGCTTGCTGCACTGTTGTAAGTTTTCTGTTCCATGTAAACCGCACTGATGTCGAATAGCGCGGTATAAAAGAGACTGTAAATAAATAAAATAAATAAATAAGAGAAGTTCTTGGAAAGCAAACAAGGGTAATGGGGGGAAGGGTAGGGTTTTTTCAGTTTAATCCTCCTGAATTATAGCTTGATGCTTGATTACTTTGTTTTTGGTGGGTTTCAGTTTAGCTAGGCTTGATCCCAATAATGTGGGCTAGGATGAATGACATCAGTTAGTTTTCTTGGACTGTTTTTTTTTTTCTTATGATGTTATGAGCTTAAGATGTTTTTCTTTTCTTGTATATGTGGTTGAACATTTGAAAATTAAAAATTAAAAAAAAAAAAATTCTAGGCTTCTCACCACATAACTTTGAGTCAGCTCTCTCGGTATTTGGCCAAAGGCAATCCAGCTAAAAGAAAAATGGCTTAATGCATTTCAGAGTGGGTTAAAAGTTAGCACTAAATATCAGAGTTATTTGGTTACTGTTGAATATTGGCCCTGTAGTGTGAGCATGGTAGAAATCAAAATTTCCTGTGCTAGCCAACCCTGGGTTAAAGGACCGATTTAGCACAGTGGCTTTAATCTTTCCCCATCTTTCTTGCAGAAGATTGGATTCCAGCAACATCAAAGCCTGACCCTCTTAAACGTCTTATCCCATTATGAAGGCCAGCCCCCAAATCATATCCCCTCCCATAGAACCATCCAGGCATCCCCTCACATCTAGACCTCTGCGACATCTAGATCTCTGGTCTGTGTGATCCTGATCGCCTCAATCAAGGCTGTCGGCCTGTCAAAATACATCCTTTCCATTCCAGCATCTCTGGCATGTGCTAGTAGTAAAGTCTTCTTAGGCAGTGCCGATTGTCAAAATGCAGCAGTCCCTTTTGCTGGTGAAGATTTGAAGCCTCCAGAATGGCAACAGTGTATTCTGACGGGGTAGAGGGAAGGAGTTGTGGGGGGTTGTTTTGTTTTGATAGAAGTAGTGCCATTGATGTGGAGTCAGGGAGGGAGTTGGATACCTTGGGGAGAGAGGGATCTAGCTGTTGGGACTGTCCTTCATGCTGAAGTCAGGGATTTGAAAATGGATTCTGGCCTTAATCTTGGAGGATCCCTTGTTTCACCAGAGGGGAGTTCAAGGAGATCAAATTCCTTTGCTAACTGGCATTTTCACATTAGACTGGTTAGCATAATGAATTTTGAGATGCAGCTAGACAAGTTTAGGTTCTAGGATGCATTCTTTTTTATTTTAAGAATTTTTTTAATTTTGCATAAGCAAAATCAAAGCAATTACAAAAATATAAGGTAAAGGGGAGCAATCTCATAATCAAGCAATAACCAGAAAAATAGCCCACGTTAAGGGGGAAAACAGCGAAAACAACAGGAGTGTGTAGATAAATCAGTATTACAAGGATACCTCCCCATCCACAAAACTATATATAACCAAATTACAAAAAGAAAATATAGGCCACATCATCTGCAAAAGAAACAATAATAAGCAAAGTTCCCTTAGCTCACAGTCACCACTTTATCCTTAAGAAATGCTCCAAGTGCATATTATCCAAAAAAAACACAGGGCCCGATTTTCGAAGGCCTTGACACTGTTAACTTCCCTAGTAACCCGTGTAAAGGCCTTATCCATGATTTTCAAAGGGCACCTACACGGGTAGTGCCCTTTGAAAATCCTGGATATGTCCTCAACGTCCCTAGATGCTATCCACTTAGTATTGGAGCGTGTTGGGGGCATTCTGGAGTGGAGTGGAGACGGGTCATGGTGCTACCCGCGTAGCACCGATTTGTGGTGCTACCCATGTAGCACCGATTTGTGATGCTACACGGTTAGAGCTCTGCGCCTTAAAGATAGGAGTGGGAAAACCTCACCAATCTTTAAGGTGCTGGGGCTAACCATATAGCATCGAAAATCGGTGCTACATGGGGAGCTACACGGGGACCCAGATTTTCGATGCCTGGGACGCATATGGCTCCGGCATGGAAAATCTGGGTTAGGCAGGAGGTGGGCGGCCTATGCACCGATGCGGCGCATAGCACTGCCCAAATCAAATTCAGGCCCATATTGACTATCATGATAAGTTACTAAGCATTTACAAGGGAATTTCAGAAAAAATATAGAAACATAGAAACATGATTGCAGAAAAAGACAACATGGCCTATCTAGTCTGCCTTTCCATATCAACCTCAATAGTCCCCTTTTTACCTTTAGAGATCCTCTGTGTTTGTCCCATGCTTTTTTGAATTCAGATACTGTCCTCGTCTCCATTACCTCCACTGGCAGACTATTCCACGCATCTACCACTCTTTCTACGAAGAAATATTTTTGCATATTACTCCTGAGTCTATCCCCTTTCACCTTCATCCCATGTCCCCTCATAGCAGAGCTTGCTTTCAATTTGAAGAGTCTCTCCTCCTATGCATTTATGCCACGGAGGTATTTAAATGTCTCTATCAAATCTCCTCTATCCCACCTTTTCTCTAACATATACATATTAAGATCCTTAAGTATGTCCTCATATGCTTTATAACAAAGACTGCCAACCATTTTAGTAGCCATCCTCTGTTCCGACTCTAACCTGTTTATATCCTTTTGAAGGTGTGGTCTCCAGAATAGCACACAATACTCCAAATGAGGTTGCACCAAAGACTTATACAGAGGCACTATCACCTCCTTTTTTCTGCTGGTCATTTCTCTCCCTATGCACCCAAGCATCTTTTTAGCTTTCACCATCACCTTTTCTATCTGTTTAGCTACTTTAAGATCTTTAGAAACAATCACATCCAGGTCCCGCTCTTCGTTTGTGGAGAGAAGTACTTCACGCCCTACACTGTACCGCTCCCTTGGATTATTGCAGCCCAAATGCATGATCCTGCATTTTTTAGCATTAAATCTCAGCTACAAAATTCTCCACCATTCTTCAGGTTTAGCTAGAGCCCTCCTCATGTTACCTACTCCTTCCTGGGTATCTACTCTATTGCAGATTTTGGTATCATCCACAAAGAGGCAAACCTTACCCGACAGCCCTTCTGCAATATTACTAACAAAAAATGTTAAAAAGAATCGGACCAGGGACAGATCCCTGCAGCACACCACTGGTAACATCCTTCCCTCAAAGTGAGCTCCATTTACCTGTACACTTTGTTACCTCACATTCAACCAATTTCTAACCCAGTCAGTCACTTTAGGGTCCATCCCTAGGGTGCTTAATTTGTTTATAAGTCGCCTGTGTGGAATGGTGTCAAAGGCTTTACTGAAATCTAAGAACACTACATTTATTGCTCTCCCTCAGTCCAACTCCCTGGTCACTCAGTCAGAGAAATCAATCAGATTTGGCTGACAAGATCTGCCTCTGGTAAACTCATTCTGCCTTGGATCCTGCAATCCATTGGACTCCAAAAACCTCACTATTTTCTCTTTGAGCAGCGTTTCCAATAATTTACTCACCACAGAGGTTAGACTAACCAGCCTGTAGTTTTCAACCTCATCCTTATTTCCGCTGTCTCCAGTAGAACCAGATATCATCACCCCTTCATTATAAATCACTTACCCAAACTTTTAAGGGAGATCAATTTCTTTATTATAGGCAACAGTCTCAGAACATTACTAGTGCGAACCACTTTTAATGTCTGGACACACCTTTCAAAATCTTTTCACCATTTACCCCATTATATCCATATGCAGAGCCAGTTTGCTCAACATTTCAGCTGCAGTTTTTTGTATATATATATATATATACCTTTTTAATATATAAAAGAGCTGCATGATTCACTCGAAGGTTATTTCATTGTTCATTATCACAATATCATTTAGTTCCAATGCAGCACACATACAGCCCAATTCAGGAAGGGGCACGTCTGGGCCATCCAGATGTCCAGGAACAGTACTGGCCCAGATTGTACCCAATTCTACACCGTGGGAGCTAGACATTCCCGCAGCTGCAGAATCGGGCACTAAGACAGCCATGTGGTGCCCCGATTTCGAGACACAGGATGTCCACCCGTCAACCTGCCCAGCCCTCCCTATGCTCCTGCTGGTGTGCCGGTGCTGTGGCATCCCATCGCCATGGCATTGGGATGCCCAGCAGGAGCCCCGAATTCCCACCGCAGAAACATTTTATTTATTTATGTATTTATTTCATTAGCAGTTTTTATATACCGCTTTCTCTTAAAATCAAAGCAGTCCCCGCTACCTGACCCCAGGCGGGGCCTGCCAGGTCCGGAATCGGGCTGAAGGGACCTTCCTGAAGCTAATCCCTGCCTGGGGGGGGGGTGGGGGTTCTGGGCCCAATTACTACCTTTTCCACTGCTTATTCCACCTCCAAGGTGGAATAAGCAGCACATCATTCCCCCACCTGCTGGACATACAGGGCCGTGATCTGAATTGACGCTGTACATCATGGTGCCTCAGTCTGCCCTCGCTACGTCCACTCCCTGCCCTCTACTGCCCAAGTCCATCCCTCCCTGCACAGCAGCTCAGTGTGTGCGGGAAGAGAGTTAGGCTGCATACACTTCCTATGAATAGCAGGGTTGCATGTCCTACCAGAACATCCAGCTCCGCTATTCGCATTCAGAGATGCGAAAGAGGGGAATTTAAAAAAATCCGTCCAAGTGCAATCTAGGGTATGTAAGCCAGAATGTCTGAAAATAATACAGGCACATTGAGGTATGGACATGATTTCACAAATCTGGATATACCCTCTATGGACATCTGCGGGGCTGTCTACTTAGACAGCCCCAGAATGGCATTACAGAACCCGGACATCTAGGATAGCCTAAATGGTGGAGTAGTTGGTTAGAAACAAGGCAGCCAAGGTTCAGATCCCACTGCTGCCATCGTTCACATTGTGATGAGCAATGGAAATAAGTGAGTGCATTCTTCTCTACACCCTCTGGATGTTTTCCAGCTAAAACCAGCACTTTTGAGATGCTTGTTCATTGCTGTTCATGCCTTAGAGCAAGTCTAGGGATAGATATGATGCTGGACATACAAGACATTTCTGTGATTAGGTAGAGACATTCCTGTTCCTGGGAACACCCTAACCAGGCCTCCAGATTCCTGGGAATGCCCTGGTCACACCTCCTCCACGTCCCCATTCAGATGAGGATGTGCCTAGAGCTGGCTTCTAAAATGGATCTGGAGATGTCTCTGTGCTTTGGACATCTCTATGCCCATTTTTGGATATCCAAATAAGGCTTCTAAAATTACTCCCTAAATATTTAGGGTCCGATATTCAAAGGGATTAACACAGTTAGGAGACTTGCTAACCATGTTAATCCCCCTTGTTCAGGATATTCAGTGGCACACACACGGTTAATGCTGCTGAATATTCTCAGGTGCTGCCCCTGCAGGTCCAATCTTCACTGATTAACTTGGGGCATTTTAGGGGTGGTTCAGGAGCAGCACCCAATGATATCTGGGCAGCAGTGATATCAGGGCAGCAGTGATATTGAGCCACTGCCTGGATATCGCTAAGCAGCAAAAGTCAGGTGCAGCAAAGGCTGGCCTAATCTTCGCTGCAGAAGCTAACTGGGCAGCAGCTGAATATGGCTGCTGCCCAGTTAGCTTCATTGCTATCTGGGAAACCTGGATATTCAGTGCCAGGACCTGAATATAGCTCGAGAATCGAACATCCGGGTCTAATGTTCAGTCGTGGTGGCTAGCCACTTTATCAGCGCTAGCTGCTGCAGCTGAATATCGGACCCTTAGTCTTTACTTAAACACAATTATAACAAAAACTGCTGTACTTATCTTGTGCTGTGGCAAATAGAACTTCAAAGAGAACACTGGTATGGCCAAACAATCAAACTCTTGTCAACTCTTTGAGATATGGATTTAGTCTGAATCCTAAAGAAGGAAACAACCCAGAGGTAACATCCCATTCACTATTTGTAGATGACCTGAAGCTCTTCAATTCCGGTCATGAACAATTAGCAGAGCAACTCTGTGTAGTGAAAAGCATTTTGCTGACATAAGGATGACTTTTGGCCTAGACAAATGTGCTAAGGCAACTTTTTTAAAATGAAAATTGAGCAAACCGGGAAATATCTCCCTGAGTGAGCGCTTTGACATCAAGGAATTTGAACAGGGAGGTGTATATAAATGTCTTGGAGTAGAGGAAGGAACGACACTCAAGCAGAAATTACTAAGAGAAAAGATCAGTAAAGAATACTATAAAGATTAAAATCATCACTGAAAAGTGCCTTAACATCAGAGAATAAGATACAAGCCATCAATCAGCTGGCAATTCCTGTACTCTCATACAGCTTTGGGATTGTAGACTGGCTTCTTAAAGACCTTGAAAAAGTGGATGTGCAAACACGAAAACTCCTACATGCCCATGAAGTAATATATAAGAATCAGTGAATGTCAAGACTGTACATTCTTAGAGCTGAAGGACGGTTAGGCCTCATAGAGATTGATTACATCTGTTGTTGTTGTTAAGTGCCGTCGAGTCGGAGTCGACTCATGGCGACCCTCTGGATAGCTATCCTAAATTGTGTTCGGTCTTCAGTCAGATTACATCTACAGAGCTACTATTATAGGCCTCCAGGTCTATCTAACAGCATCACTGGATCCAAATATGCAAAAAGTACTGAAATATGAAAGTAAACATCCAGAATCTGTCTCCATCTTCAAACCTGGACAAGCATTCCAATGACTAAAAGGAATGAGTAAGAATCCACAAGCACACACAGGAAAAGAAGCAATAGAATTTGCAAAACAAGAGAAAAATCTCTTAAAAGATTAGATCAGCAAATGAGGAAAAACAATTGGAAAATGCATAAATACAGTGGAAAATACAAAGTGTTACTCCAGGAATTCTTTGTCAATCAAGAATGGACACATGAATGGTTAAGGAGAGGTGAACTGAAACCGAAGGATAAGAGATTACAGATGAGACAGGACAGTGGATTACAGATGAGATGATTTACAGCGAGCATTGAAAAACTGGCAGAACAGACATATGTCGATTCTGTAAGAAACACCTGGAAACAGTTACTCAGCTCATAGTTCTGATGTGAAGTTCTGATGGCGGAGAATTTCTATACAGAATGGCACAACAAAGTAGCACGCCTCATCCATTGGAAACTGTAAACACTACATCACTGTCCCTGAAAAGCACTGGGTTCATGACCCTAAGAGAAGATCCTGAAGTACCGAGAAATGGAGTCAGAGGCCAAGAAAATGTCACATAAAGATATAGAAATATTTTCCATCATATTGTGAGCCACAGGCTTGATAAAGAAAATTTTCCAACCACATCTTGACAAACTAACCATATGTGTTACATCTTACGAACGCCAGAAGGAAGCTCTTTGGCACAATGCAAGTACTACACCAAGCATTAGCAGTAAATTTGAGAGACTGAGATCATACTGCAATACCCAGGCTTAGAAGTGAGGTTCATGACTGTCATGGTATTCACAACATGACTGTCATGGTATTCACAAAACTAACCCATTTGGAAAAACTGCCCTGAGTCAAACAGAATCCTGTAGTGTTGCTTTTTCTTGCATTCTTGTCAATTGAAGAAGATTGCTCAATACCTTCAACGGTACCCTGATGTTTCAGCGACAAGCAGGGGCTTGATCTAGAGAAGATGAGCCGTGATTAGAAGGCGAACATTTAAAAATGTAGAGAGACAATAAAATACTTACACTTTCTGCATACAGCGACTTCATGCACTTACAAAATCTTAAACTTTCGACATCTTTTCAACCATGTGGTATAAAGCACCAGCTTATCAGTGTGTTAGAGCTGACACCATCATGTTTCTTTTTCCAGGGTCTTAAAATTATAGCTAGCTGAAAAGATTCCCGAGGCGGCAAATAATCCTCGCAGGGCGCAGATGGGCAGAGGGCGCTAGGAGGGAAGGGGTTAAGCAAGGCAGGGGGCGGGGAGGGCACAAGGGTGGGCCGGTTGGGGCCTATTTGAAGGGGCTGTTCCACCGGGATCGCCCTCTTGCCCCTTCGATGACGAGAGATTCGGCTGCTGAAGAAGGAAGAAGGACTGAGTCGCGCTTACCGGCAGCTTCAGCAGTCACCCAGATCGGCAGGGCTCGAGCAGGGCAGTGCGGCTATACCAGTGGTGAGTCTTCACCCTATGCAGTGTCTCAGGTTCAAGGAGCCGGTAGGGAGGGCAGCTGCAAGCAAGGACTGCAATCGCAGGCAAAATAAATGCCTGAGCATCTGCTAGTGACCTGATGCAGCTGAGGGGTATTTGGCCTTCAAAACAATACAAAAAAAAGGGGGGGGGGAGAGAGAAACTGGGCATCAGCGGTGCATGGTCGGGCCACATGGAGTCTCAGCTTGCCTGCCTTTCCTTTGTTTGCCTGCCTCATGTGTGTTTCAGTCGGATTTTCTATGGGAAAGTGCTGCCACTGTGTGGTAAAAGAAAGAATGCAGTGGCTTGTTTTTCATAGAGGTTTAACCCTGGGAGTACCGATGGGGTCAAAAGTGACCCCATTGCAAGTTTCACAACGCGTATCTCGGAAACTAGTTTTTCAAGACTGCAATCTTTTTATGACTTTTCACATGTCAATATTCTCTTTATATTGCGCCATGAGAGAAATAATTTTCATCCGCTAGGTGACGCTAGTGATGAATTGCAGCACAGAGTACCAGTGGGGTCATTTTTGACCCCAGTTGCTTACGTCCGGTTTGGATCGTGATACAGTTTGCAGTTTTGTGAATTTTTTGATCTGACAAAGGTATTTATCATTAATTATGTATCATTTATTTTTTGTACTCTTATTTTATGAAAATTATACATTTTCTGTAATTGATATCATACGTTCTCTCATTATTTCTGATGAAATATAAAGGCTTTCAACTTGTTCATCACGATTATTGTACACCTATAGTAAAACTGCTTTGCGTTTTATTCAACTTTATCTTTGTTTATATATTTTAGGTTATTGTTTATGATGTCAAAACGAAAGTATTCAGCTGCTCAAGTAGGAGAAATATTGCAACGAGATGCTGACAGTGATGTCTCTGAGTCGCCTGATGATGCAGCATATTCAGCAAGCAAAGAAGCATATCAGCCAAGTTCGGGCGATAAATCTGATGATGACAGTCATGATTCAGATGGTGACAGCAGTTGGTCGCCAAGTGAATGTGAGACTGATGTTGAGCCGGTAACATCGCCTGCAGCAAAGAGTCAAGTTACAGGTCGAGGCTGTGCTGAACGGAGAAGAAGGCAGGTGTTCTCGGTGTCAGTATCATCTGTGAGGAATCTTAGTTGTGGTCGTAGAGGAGCTAAGAGGTCATCAACTATAAGCACAAATGTTGCCATTGAAGCCTATGTATCTAAGGATGCCACATCATGGAACAGGAAACCTATAAAGCAAGCTGCTGGAAGATACGCCAGAGCTAATGTCATGCCCGTACAACAAGGTCCTACAAGGTATGCTGTACGAAATGTTGATGGCCCTCGCACAGCATTCCACTTGTTCATGAGGAAGAACTTATTGAATGAAATCATGATGTGGACGAGCAAACAAGGAAGACACATTTATGACAACACCTGGAAAGATTTGACAGACGGAGAATTACAATGTTTTCTTGGACTTCTGATCCTCTTAGGCATGTACAAGTCACAAAATTAATCCATAGTTCAATTGTGGAACCTTGAAGATGGTCGTTCTGTTTTCGTCAAAAATATGGCCCATAACCGTTTTCAGCAAATTTCTTGTGCTCTCAGATTTGATGATGCAACCAACAGACATGAACAACGAGGCGTGGATAAGCTTGCTCCAATCAGACACGTTTTTGATACCTGGGAAGCAACTCTAAGTGATGCCTTTGTTCCTGGTGAAAATGTTACCGTGGATGAGCAATTGCTTACATTTCGTGGCCGTGTTCCGTTCAGACAATATATTCCCAGCAAACCTGAGAAATATGGCATAAAGCTATGGATGTTGTGTGACAGTGCAACATCATATGTTCTGCATCTTCAAGTATATACAGGAAGGGAACTCGTAAAAAAACAGGGAACAGAATCAGGGTGAAAGGGTTGTGCTGCAACTCACTGAAGGATTGATGCAATCTGGCAGAAATGTTACTGTTGACGATTTCTTCTGCAGTTTATCCCTGTCACGGAAATTGCTAGAAAAACAAATGACACTTTTGGGGACAATTCGAAAAAACAGAAAAGAATTACCTCCAGAATTTGTAACAGCAGCTGAGAGGTATTCACTTCACTGTTTGCCTTTCGCAATGACGCCACTCTGGTTTCCTATTGCCCGAAGAAAGGAAAAGTGGTTGTTCTTCTGAGCAGTTTGCATGATCAAGAAGAAGTAGATAACACACGTCCAGACAAAAAACCACGCATGATCTTGGACTATAATTCTAGTAAAGGTGGAGTAGATACGGCAGATCAAATGTTGCGCACATATACCACAAAATGAATGACAAGACGCTGGCCAGTGACAATCTTCTACAACATGTTGGACATCAGTGCTTTGAATGCCGTCATTGTTTGGATGTCACTAAATCCAGAATGGCAGTCCAAGTCAAAGCACAGACGTCGTCTATTCCTCTTGGAATTAGGAAAGCAGCTGCTTCAGAGTAATTGCAGCGAGACTTCTTCCAGCATTGAAGAAGCCACTGATGCTGTTTGCAATGTCGGGATCCCAAAGAAAAGGGCAAGGTGTCACTGCTGTTCCAGAGAAAAAGACAAGAAAAGCAACATAGTTTGCACCTCCTGCAAGCGCAATGTTTGCAAAGAACATTCAGAAATTGTCTGTGTCTCATGCAAATGACTGTAGTACTTTACTGTGTTCATCAAGTGCATGCAAAAACTGATTTCATGGCAACTCTTCTTCATGTAATTTTATGATAAAGCATTAAATTTCAAAACATTTAACCTTCATTTAATAAATAATTAATTTGGAATAATATTTTGTCTGTTTAGTTTAAAAATTTCATGGTTAACAATTAAAGTTTGTCATGGGGTCATTTATGACCCCAACGGTATTCAGTGTGTGCAAAAAATCTCGGTAATTCCAAGGTTAAAGAGGAATGCAGTTAGATATTTGCTTAGTAGACGAATGAATAGAGAAAGAGGAACGTGATTACAATTTGGATGCTAAGTGGTAAGGGGAATGCCAGGGATCAATATAAAGGGGGGGGGGGGGGGTGTTAGAGATCCATATGAAGGTACATCTAGCATTTGATAAGGTGAGTACTACTACTACTACTATTACTACTGAGCATTTGTATAGCGCTACCAGTCGTAAGCAGCACTGCACAGACATATAAGAGACAATCCCTGCTTGTCAGAGCTTATAGTCTAGTCAAGACAAAACACAGAAGGTGTAAGCAGGGGTAAAACAAGGGAAAGAAAAAAGGAGATCAGGCGAGTCAGGATCCAAAAGCAGCAGCGAAGAGGTGAGCTTTCAACTTGGATTTGAAGAGGGTTAGAGAAGGTGCTTGGCATACAGACACAGGTAGTTTGTTCCAGGCGTAAGGTGCAGCAAGGTGAAAGGAGCGAAGTCTGGAGTTAGCAGTAGAAGAGAAGGGCACAGATAGAAGCAGTTAGCTAGAAGAGCGGAGTTCCCAAGGGGGGTTGTAAGGAGAGATGAGAGAAGCAAGGTACTGAGGAGCCGCAGAGTGAATACATTTATAAGTCAGCAGAAGAAGTTTGAACTGGATGCGGAAATGGATAGGGAGCCAGTGAAGTGACTTGAGAAGAGGAGTAATATGGGCATGATGAGGCTGGCGGAAGATTAGCCGTGCAGCGGAGTGCTGAACAGATTGAAGGGGAGAGAGATGATTCAAAGGGAGACCAGCAAAGACTAGGTTATAGTAATCAAGATGGGAGGTGATTAAGGAGTGGATAAGCATTTTAGTAGTGTGTTCAGAAAGGAAAGGGCAGATTTTGCTAATGTTATAGAGAAAGAAACGGCAGGTCTTAGCTATCAGATGGATATGTGTGGAGAAAGAGAGAGCAGAGTCAAAAACATCCCCCAGATTGCGGGCCGAGGAAGCAGGAAGGAGTACAGAGCTATCCACAGAGACTGAGAAAGGAGGAGGGGAGGTTTTAGGGGGAAGGATAAGAAGTTCAGTCTTGGCCATGTTCAATTTCAAGCGGCGGTGAGACTTCCAGGAAGCAATGTGAGAAAGGCAGGCAGAGATACGGGTCTGGACTGCCGGAGAGAGTTCAGGCATAGAGAGGTAGATCTGAGAGTCATCAGCATACAGATGGTACTGAAAGCCATGGGAAGAGATAAGTGCACCAAGGGACTGGGTATAGAGAGAGAAAAGGAGCGGACCCAAGACAGATCCTTGGGGTACAACAACTGGGAGCGGGGGAGCGGAGGAGGAGGAGCCACCAGAACACACATTGAAGGAGCGATGGGAGAGATAGGAGGAGAACCAGGATAGTACAGAGCCAAAAAGCCAAGCGAGGACAGGGTATCGCGGAGAAGGTTGTGGAGTAGAGGTTATATGCAAATGTGAGGTTAATAAAGGAATGTTGGGATGGGGATATGACAAAAAAAAAAGACAGAAGAAATCCAAGGGAACCGAGATGCATCAGTGACCATGATGCTTAAAGGGCAGAAACAGCATGATCAAACAAATGAGCAAGAGGGAGAAGGGGTTGTATAGAAATATTGTGTAGAATAGGCATCATTTGTAGTGAGTGAACAGTTGCGAAAATGTCTGGGGGACTATGGGGAGAATGTATAGCGGAATTGGACTGGTGCAGCTGTAATGGACTGGATATAGCCAGGGTATTAAGTTTGCTGGTGAGCAGTTAATTACCATTTCCCATCCTGCATCTCCCTAGCATTTCTTTTAGACATGCCGTCTAAGAACAACGGGGACAAGCGAGCGATGCAGGGGCAACGGCGTGCGGTCAAAAGCCGACAAGATCCTACCATATCGACTTTGGATGCCAGCGGGACCAAAACCACAGAGGCTCGCACGACACCCCAGGCTGCAGTTAAGAGAAAGAGTAAGGAGGACACGGCTGTGGCTACCACATGGCGCAGTCAGTGGATGACGACAGTTAAGAAGGCCGCGAAAGCACAGAACACAAACAGGAGGAGCTGATAAAAGTACTCAGGGAGCAGGTGGACCAGCTTGGCCACAGAGCTATCCGTCGATGGCCCCCCCAAGGGCAGCTGATGACTCCGATGATGACAGCACTCACATTGGGTGGAGCAACTCACGGCGCACATCGACACAACAGCAGAACTTAGGTAAGTCAGGGCACAGGTTGGGGGCACAAAATAGATACACAACATCTTAAAGCTCCTCGTCGGACAGTGATGGGACCTTAACTTCACTCAATTTATAGAGAAGGCCTTTAAAAGGTTTAAGAGTAGGAAGAGAAAGTCAGCAGAAAGGGCCTGGCTAGGGGGCGCAAATGCAATAGAAGATAGGACCACATCAGTAGAGTTAGGAGTAGGTACGTCACAGACCCTGGAGCTCACAGATGCCATGGACGGGGCAGACATGCGTTGCGGGGTGTCATCTTTGGCACATGAAGTGCCAAAGAAGACAAAAAGGAAGATTTGGAAAAATGAATTCATTGATATATTTGCCTTACTCATCAGGGATCAGGGGGGTGAGGATAAAGGTGATAAGGAGAAAGGGACAGGGGATAAGGAGCAGAAGCCCAAATTAATTAAATCAATAAACAATTGGGTCTCAGCCTTTCACATATATATGAGTGTGGTCCTTTTCTGATTAGGCACCGTGACTCGATGACGCGCCTGCATAGGTGTTTTGGAGGCTGGGTGTTGCTGAATTATGACCTCAGCTTCCGGAGGCATCTAGCGGTAGACCGCACCTTGTCCTGGCAACACCGGATCATCAACTTATGGCTAGACAAAGTGGCACAGAATAGACCACTACTGCATGACAGCGGATACCAGCCTTTTCTCCCCTTTAGTGAGAGGCTGTCCGAACAGACATATCCGAGGCCCGCAGGATCGACAGCCAGGAGGCGATCTTGTTGCCAATGCAACAATGGCCAATGCACAATGGACAATGGCCAATGCACAATAGACAATGAACTCCGGATGCAGGGTAGGGCACCCAGTCACGCAATACATACATACCTGTACATAGTTAAAATCTGGTTCTTTGTACATAGTTTACAACTGTTAATTGTAAAATTGAATTTCTTTGTAGCTTCACATTGTTATCTGTAAAAGCAGCATTGCCTGTTTACTGTTGTTCCATGTTAACCGCAACTGATCAATGGAAGGTGCGGTATATAAAAACTCGCTAATTAAATTAAATTAAATTAAATGCCGGTTCAATAGGGATGCAAAATTGCATAGGGCCCCACCCGCCTTCCATAGGAATGACGGAGGTGGCGCCGTCGCCCATCAACCTTGAGAATATGTGCCCATGGCTGCGGGCTTATCCGAACCAAGACAAGGCCCCAGCATTGCGGAAGGGTTCTCACAGGGTTTTCAAGTTCCTTCCACGAAGGCCAGTGGGGGTCTGCAGCCCCCGATGTATGATTCCCTATCAGTTTGTCAACACTCCACAGTGGTGAAGGACAAGCTTACCAAAGAGATTGAGTTGGGGAGGATAGCTGGCCCCTTCACCAAACCACCTTTTGTGGATCTAATTTTGTCCCCACTGGGCAAAGTGCCCAAGAAAGACCCCGGTAAATTTAGATTGATCCATAACTTGTCCTACCCTGACGGTGATTCAGTTAATGATCATATTGATCTGCACTTGTGTTCGGTGCAATTATGCATTGGTCGATAAGACCATAACACTGGCGCGGGGAATGGGCACGCAGGCATATCTCGCAAAGGCGGACATAGAATCAGCATTTTGCTTGCTGCCAGTACACCCAGACTCCTTGAAATTGCTCGGTTTCTGCTTCCAAGGCAGTTTCTACTACGACAGGTGACCTATTTCGAGATGTTTAGCTCCTTCGTCCACTGGGTGATCGAGAAGATCACAGGGCCAGGGAAAGTGGTACATTATCTGGATGACTTTCTGTTCATATGCTCGACATATGAGCAGTGCCAGCGGATACTGACAATCTTTAAGGAGATCGCGCAACAGTTCGGGATTCCCCTGGTGGAGGACAAGACCGCGGGCCCAGCAACTGTGATAACCTTCTTTGGTATCGAGCTGGACGCTTGTGAACAAGTTTCACGTCTGCCCACTGAAAAGATTCAGAAACTACAAGTAGCGATCGAACAAATGTGCAATGCGCACAAGGCGACCTTGGAGCAGTTCCAATCCTTGACTGGACTGCTCAGTTTTGCCACGAGAGTCATTCCCATGGGCAGGATTTTCAGCCGGTGCTTGGCCTTGGCAACTAAAGAGTTAACAAAGTGACATCACCATATCAGGGTGACAAGGGGCATAAAAAAAGATCTGAACATCTGGAAAAAATTCATACAATCCTTTAATGGCATAGCCTTCTGTCAGGACCCACCTGTTTTCAACTCTGATCTCGAAATTTACACAGATGCTTCCGGCGGAACGGGATTCAGGATATACTTTTGTGGTGCGTGGTGTTCAGAAATATGGTCCAGGGAGTGGCAGGAATGCGGTGACATGAAGGATATCACCTTCCTGGAATTGTTCCCAATGATGGCAGCCCTATTCATATGGGCGCCACAACTAGCGAATAAAGCAATCACCTTTCGCTCAGACAACATGCCTGTGGTGCAGGATGTGAATGGGATGTACGCTAGGATGGCAGGGGTGGTGGCTTTACTTAGACAGATAGTATTGGTATGCCTGATACATAACATCACGTGTAGGGCTGAGCATGTGCCGGGGTATCGTAATATTTTAGCCGATGCTCTCTCTCGTTCAAAGATGACAGCCTTCTGGGGCAGCGATCCCAGTGCCAATGTGTACAAGACCATCATACCAGCGGAGGTTTGGGTGTTTGGTCCGCCGAGGTATGGAGTCTGATGATGGACCCACTATCGACGCAGGCAAGACAGAGGTACATGAAGGGATGGAACCAGTTCCATGAATTCTGTCAACTGAAAGGGATCTGGAAAGGTGATCGGTTCCAAACTGACACTATAATCCAGAGGCTACTAGTCTGCCGAGAGGAAGGATTGAGCAAGTCAACGGTTCAAACGCGCCTGGCCGTCATCACCTTCTTTGCCAGAGCGATGGGGGAGCGAGGCCTGTCGACCAACTTCGTTGTTGCTAGGGTGATGGGGGGGATGGGCGGCCGGGCGTAGCCACACACCAGACCGAAGAAGCTTGATTACCCATGAATTGCTGAGGGCGATACTAAGAGCTATGGATGAGGTCTGCTATGACCCGTTTGAAGCACGGCTCCTCCGATGCGCCTTTATGATAGCATTTTTTGGTACGATGAGAGTAGGAAAACTAGTGGCACAGTCAAAGAATGCACAAAGACAGAGGCGGCTGCAGTCAAGTCTGGCCCATCCATTGAGTGAGAATGTTTTTTGCACAGGGCCCCGCGTTTCAGGGGACCCCGCGCAAAGAACATTCTGCAGTAAAAGTACATTTTAAAATAAAAAAAAAGCTGGCTGCTGCCACAGCAGCAGCAGAATCGAGTGTCACACGCCCCCCCCCGTGCCCGGCAGAGCTCTTCCTCCCTGCATCAGCCCCTCTCTGCGTCGACTTTCAGAGCCGCAAAGGGAGAGTTTCCCTTTCATGGCACTGTTAAGCGCGCCGGGGCTGATGGGAAACAGGAAATGCCTGTTTCCCATCAGCGGCAGCCCACGCGGGCTTAACAGAGCCGCTAGGGAGAAACTCTCCCTTCGCGGCTCTGAAAATGGCGCAGAGAGGGACTGAAGCAGGGAGGGAGGGCTTTGCCGGGCACGGGGGGGGGGGGGCCGTGGGCCACACGATTCTGCCGCTGCCGCGGCACCAGCTAGCTTTTTTTTTATTTTAAATTTTCCCTGGGCTGATGGGTGGAGGGGGGTTAGGACTGGTAATGGGCTATGGGGGGGGGGGGGGCTAATATTGAAAATGGAGTGATGGGGGGTTAGGACTGGAAGTGGGCTGATGGGGGGCTTAGAACTGGTAATGGGCTATGGGGGGGCTAGGACTGGAAATGGGCTGATGGGGGGATTTAGGACTTGAGGTGGGCTGATGGGGTTAGGACTGGTAGTGGGCTATGGGGGGCTTAGTCTGGAAATGGGGTGATGGGGGGTTAGGACTGGTAATGGGCTATGGGGGGCTAGGACTGGAAATGGGCTGATAGGGTGGGTTAGGAATTGAGGGGGCATGATGGGGTTGGAATTGTAAATGGCGTGTGGTTGATGGGGGTTTAGGACTGGTAATGGGATATGGGGGGCTAAGTCTGGAAATGGGGTGATGGGGGTTTAGGACTGGTAATGGGCTATGGGGGGCTGTCTGGAAATGGGCTGATGGGGGGTTAGGACTTGAGGTGGGCTGATGGGGTTAGGACTGGTAATTGGCTGTGGGTGATGGGGGAGTTAGGACTGGTAATGGGATATGGGGGGCTAAGTCTGGAAGTGGGCTGATGGGGGGTTAGGACTGGTAATGGGCTATGGGGGGCTAAGACTGAAAATGGGGTGATGTGGGGGTTAGGACTAGAAGTGGGCTGATGGGGGGCTTAGAACTGGTAATGGGCTATGGGGGGCTAGGATTGGTAATAGGTTGGGGGGTTGCTAGGACTGGAAATGGGCTGAGTGGAAGGAGAGGCTTGAACTGCAAATAGCTGATGGGGAGGGGGCGTGGAATGGAAATGGGCTGAGTGGAAGGGGGGGCTTGAACTGCAAATAGCTGATGGGGAGGGGGCTTGGAATGGAAATGGGCTGTGAGTGGAGTGAGCTAGGACAGGAAATGGGCTGATGGAGGGGATAGGATAGGACTGGAAATGGGCTAATGGGGGAGTTAGGACTTGAGGTGGGCTGATGGGGTTAGGACTGGTAGTGGGCTATGGGGGACTTAGTCTGGAAATGGGGTGATGGGGAGGTTAGGACGTAATGGGCTATGGGGGGCTAGGACTGGAAATGGGCTGATGGGGGGTTAGGACTTGAGGTGGGCTGATAGGGTTAGGATTGGTAATGGGCTGTGGGTGATGGGGGGTTAGGAATGGTAATGGGCTATGGGGGCTCACTCTGGAAATGGGGTTATGGGGGTTAGGACTGGTAATGGGCTATGGGGGGCTAGGACTGGAAATGGGCTGATGGGGGTTAGGACTTGAGGTGGGCTGATGGGGTTAGGACTGGCAATGGGCTGTGGGTGATGGGGGGAGTTAGGACTGGTAATGGGATATGGGGGGGCTAAGTCTGGAAATGGGGTGATGGGGGTTAGGACTGGTAATGGGGTATGGGGGGGGCTAAGACTGGAAATGGACTGATGGGTTAGGACTAGAAGTGGGCTGAGGGAGGTTAGGACTGGTAATGGGCTATGGGGGGCTAAGACTGAAAATGGGGTGATGGGGGGGTTAGGACTAGAAGTGGGATGATGGGGGCTTAGAACTGGTAATGGGCTATGGGGGGCTAGGACTGGTAATGGGTTGGGGGGGGGTTGCTAGGACTGGAAATGGGCTGAGTGGAAGGAGAGGTTTGAACTGCAAATAGCTGATGGGGACGGGGGCTTGAAATGGAAATGGGCTAAGTGGAAGGGGGGCCTTGAACTGCAAACAGCTGATGGGGAGGGGGGCTCGGAATGGAAATGGGCTGTGAGGGGAGGGAGCTAGGACTGGAAATGGGTTGAGTGGGGGGGGAGCTAGGACAGGAAATTGGCTGATGGAGGGGCTAGGATAGGACTGGAAATGGGCTGTTGGGAGGAGCTAAGATTGGAAATGGGCTGTGGTGGGGGCTTGGATTGAAATGGACTCATCGAGGGGCTTGAACTGGGAGTAGGCTCATGGACTGGAAATGGGCTGAGTGGAGGGGAGATAGGATTTGACATGGCTTGATGGTGGGGCTAGGAAAGGACTAGAAATGGGCTGACGGGGGGCTGGGATTGGAAATGAGCTGATGGAGAGACTCGGATAGGACTGGAAATGGATGGGGGAGCTAGAACTGGAAATGGGCTGATGGGGGGCTAGGACTGGAAATGGGCTGATGCGGGGACTAGAAGGGAGCGGATGCTGGGTGCGGGCGGAACTAGAAGGAAGCTTATGTTGGGGGAGGATTAGAATGGGATGGGGCTGGGAGAGTGAAATGGAGAGGGGAATAATATTTTGTGTGAGAGGGAAGAAAAATCTACAATTGGCCGGGTATTGGGAGAGTAAGTGGGGATTGCAGAATTCTATCAGTCTTTCTCCAGCTTCATTTCTGTTGCCAAGTCCATATTTTCCAACTACTTTGTCTTCTTCTTTGTTGCCAACCTTTGCGTTCCAATCACCCATGACTATCAGGATATCCTGTTTGCAAGTTCTGTCAATTTCAGCTTGTACTTAGAAACATAGAAACATGATGACAGAAAAGACCACAAGGCCCATCTAGTCTGTCCTTCCATAACTTGTTCATAGAACTCTTCAATTTCATTCTCTTCTGCAGCTGTTGTTGGGGCATATACTTGAATTATAGTTGTGTTGATAGGCATTCCTCGTAGACGAATAGAGATTAAGCGTTTGCTGACTGCATTGTATTTCATTACAGTTCTTGCAGTTTCTTCTTTATTATAAATGCAACACCATTTCTTCTTTGTCTTTCATTTCCAGCATAGTAGACCATGTGATCATCTGATGCAAAGTGCCCGATGCCAGTCCATTTCAGTTCACTGACACCCAACAGATCAAGTTGTACACGTTCCATTTCATTCTTGACCACCTCCAACTTCCCTTGGTTCATGCTTGGTTCCGTGTTCCAATGTGTAAGACATCTTTACAGCTTCTGACTCTCATTTCATGCGCAGCTACATCAGCAGTCAGACGTCCCGAGGGCTTTGATCCAACCACATCATAGAATTCTGCAAGACCAACGATCTATTCATCTCGAACACCTTCTTCCAGCAACACAAGCGGCGACTGTACACATGGACTTCACCCAATGGATTGTATAAAAATCAAATTGACTTCATCTGTGGAAGTCAATGATGGAAAAGCTCTATAACATCAACAAAGACAAAATCTGGAGCTGACTGTGGTACAGATCATCAACTACTAGTATGCAAACTCAAGCTAAAGCTGAAAAAGAGCAAACCACTCATGAATGCAGCAAAATATGACCTTGAGAATATACCACTGGAATTTAAAGACTGCCTGCAAAATCGATTTGCTGCTTTAGATACAAATGATAGAGTTCCAGAAGAGTTATGGAATGACATCAAGAAGGTTGTGTTGGAAGAAAGCGAGAAGTCTCTACAAAAGGTAAAAAAGAAAAAATGGCCAAAATGGATGATGGAAGAAACTCTGAAAATTGCCCAGAAACGCAGAGAAGCTAAAGCCAGAGGAGAAAGAAAGACAATCACAGAACTCAACAGAGATTTCCAACGTGCAGCAAGACAGGACAAGGAAAAGTACTACAATGACGCATGCAAGGAAATAGAAGCAGAAACTATTAAAGGAAGAACAAGATCAGCTTTCCTAAAGCTACGAGAGTTAAAGAAAAAGTTCCAGCCTCGAACTGGAATGTTACAAGATGCTCAAGGTTCTATGTTGAATGATGCTGAGAAGATCAAGAAAAGATGGAAGGAATATGCAGAGTTTTTATATGATAAAGATCAAGTGGACCAACAGCCGTTTCAACCTGTACCTTATGATCTGGAACCATTGGTGATGAAAGAAAAAGTTGAAGCAGCATTGAAAGCCTTATCAAAGAACAAAGCACCAGGCATTGATTGCATTCCCATAGAAGTATTACAGCAATCTGATGCAGCTATTACCATACTTACAAGGCTCTGCCAAGAAATATGGAAGACAGTGGAAGACAGCATCATGGCCAACTGACTGGAAAAGATCTGTGTTTATACCAATACTAAAGAAAGGTGATCCAACTGACTGTGGAAATTATCGCACAATCGCTCTGATTCAACATGCCAGCAAGATTCTACTGAAGATTATTCAAAAGAGACTACAATCATACCTGGAACAAGAACTACCTGAAGTGCAAGCAGGGTTCAGAAAAGGGCGAGGAACGAGAGACATCATTGCGAATGTGAGATGGATCCTTGAAAAGACTAAAGAATACCAAAAGGATATCTATTTGTGCTTTATCGACTATAGCAAAGCTTTTGACTGTGTAAACCATGAGAAACTCTGGGCCACATTAAGAAGCATGGGTATACCAGAATACCTGATCGTTCTCTTGCACAATCTGTACATTGATCAAGAAGCAACAGTTCGAACGGAACAAGGAGAAACAGAATGGTTTAAAATAAGCAATGGTGTAAGACAAGGCTGCATACTTTCCCCCTACCTGTTTAATTTATATGCAGAACAAATCATCAGAGAAGCAGGATTGTATGAAGACAACAGAGGTGTGAAGATTGGTGGAAGACTCATCAACAACCTTCGCTATGCTGATGATACCACATTACTGGCGGAAAGTGAAGATGATCTGAAACATTTGCTTCTCACAATCAAAGAACATAGTCTCAAAATGGGCCTGCACCTTAATGTAAAGAAGACAAAGATCATGACAACTGGCATAATCAACAGGTTCATCGTCGAAGGAGAAGAACTTGAAATCGTGAATAACTTTAACCTACTTGGATCAACTATCAATAAAGAAGCAACAAGCAGTCAGGAAATCAGACGACACATTGCTCTTGGCAGAATGGCTATGAAAGACCTAGATAAGATTCTCAAGAGCAGAGATGTCTCTCTCCATACAAAGATTCGACTTGTTCAAGCCATGGTATTTTCAATAACATCATATGGATGTGAAAGCTGGACAGTGAAAAAGATAGACAGGAAGAAAATTGATGCCTTTGAATTATGGTGCTGGCGGCGAATACTGTGTATACCATGGACTGCCCAAAGAACAAACCAGTCTGTACTAGAGGAGATCAAACCTAAGCTTTCTTTAGAAGCTCAGATGACAAGACTTTGACTTTCATACTTTGGACACATCATGCGGAGAGAGAGATCATTAGAGAAAGACATCATGCTTGGCAAGATAGAAGGTCTACGCAAAAGAGGAAGGCCGGCAATGAGATGGATCGATACAATAACAGCAGCTACGGGTACCAGTCTGTCAACAATGAGCCGCCTGACTGAAGACCGAACACAATTTAGGATAGCTATCCAGAGGGTCGCCATGAGTCGACTCCGACTCAACGGCACTTAACAACAACAAGTGGGGATTGAGGATGGAGGGATAACATTTGAGTGGATGAAATAGGAATGAGGAAGGAGCAAAAGGAGAAAGATTAGTAGGTTAAAGCAGATGTAGAGAGAGAGTAGAAAAAAAATAGAAGAGAGAAGAAAGGACAAAGGGATAGCTGACGATGGAGAGTTAGCAGAAGACATGAAGAAACCAGAAGAAATTGGCTGGAGCAATTGCAACTTAAAAAAAAATGCACAAAAGGTAGAAAAATATCTCTTTATTTTGAATTTATTAACTGGAATATGTCAGCTCTTGGAAATGTGCATCATTAACGTCTGCGCTTTGTTTAGTACAAGAGGAAATTAATTTATAGTTTTATTTCTACAGTGTTGTTGTACATTCCAAGTTTGGCTTTTGTGGTTCCCAGTTTAATTATTGTCTTCCTGTTTCTAAATTGTGATTCCTTGTTTGGTGATGGTTTATGTTCTGCATGTGTAACTGAGCTGAGGTGTTCTGTTTATTGTGATGCAGCGGGCCCTCTGCTGGAGAGAAAAAAAGTTTTAAACTCTGAAAGAAAAAGAAATTGCCTGCAATTTCCAGAGAACTTACCTAGAGGGAGCAGCAGAGCTAAGACAGAGACCACAGAACCACGCCCTAGTGGGCAGGACTCTTTTTCCAAAAGCTCACATTTAAGAGCAGGCAAGCCAGAGTTTGGAGGCAAGCCAGAGTTTGAAGGCAAGCCAGAGTTTGGAGACCAGCAAGAGTCAAGAGGCAAGCAAGAGACAAGGGACTTGCCTGTAAGGAGCTCAGCTGCCAAAGCCTCATCAGCTGAGAGAAAAAGGACAGGCTGGGAGAGGAGAACCAGTCCTGAGAGAGAGAGGACAGGCCGAGAAGGCCGAAGCCAAGCCAGACCGGGCCCAGAAGCCCACAAGAGAACAGGCCTTAAGGACCAGAGAAGGAAAGACTGGGAAAGCAGGAGGTATATTCCAGAGAGCACTGATACTGAAGGCAGCAGTCACGGTACACCTCCAGCCTCACCCCAGAGAATCAAACACAAAGCAAAAGGTAAAACTTTTAACCTTTGTCATTGTATACCGGAACTTAAGCTAAGAGAAGAATCCTGGGAAGGAGATTCTCCATATAGAAGACAAGAGCAGAAGCAAAAGTTAAAGGATAGTTTGTGCAACAAAAGGACTGTTAGAGGAAAACATAGAGATAATGTTTTTAAACCTCTTGAGCAAGCAATGCCTTTCTGGTATGCCACCAAGCTGAACCGTGGGCCTAGACAGACTGCTAAGCCGTGGGAAACAGTAAGACTAAATCCCATGAAGGACACTTGCCCTGATACCTCAGAGCAGTCAGAGGAGGCCATGCAAGTGGAATCTGTGTATGAAGACAGTGATAGTCCCATGGAATGCACATACTGTGCTGGAAGCGAAATAGAGGCCTTCCAGAGTCATTGAGCGCAGGAAGCCTTTTTGCTGTTACATATTTGAATACTGTGAAGTTAACAGTGTTTGGTTATTTTATTTCTCACCTTTAAAAATCTGCTGTAAAGACTTATTTTGCCACGTACCGGAGTGTATATCCTTTGTTTTTGAACCCTTAGTGCTTAAAGGGGAAAATAAAGCCTGTTTTTTTTTCCCACCACTTTCGTGCAAGTCTGAATCTCTTCAGGAGTTGGTAACGAGGCTGACACAAGGCTCTGACCCACGACCCTCGCACCTGGCCAACCCTGATTACAACATCTTAGTGACCCCCCCCCCCCCGGCTCCAGCCCTCCGGTGGAACTACTACGCCGCCACAAGGGGGTGCTGTGCGGCCGGGGGCGCGGCGTCACATTATGTAATTCCTATTTGACATTGCCACTTGTTCTCTTTCCCCAGTAGGTCATGTATTGTGATTCTCTGAAATGTATTGGTTTAATATTTGCAGTGTTGCCTTTTGATAGGTAGAGTATGGTGCTTTGTGAGTCCTGGTAGTGCTGTTACGATATGGCGGGTTTGCTATGGGTTCTAAATGGGCAGTGTTTGTAGTAGTTCCTAATGTGCCTGGATGTTGGCACTGGATTATAGTAATGTAGAAATATCTTAGTCTTTATTTATCCGTACACGCATTAAGAGGCATGTTTATGAAAAGTTAGTGTACGGTAACATTATGCAAATATGTATGCAAATGAGGCCCCACACCGATTCTCCGCATTTGGCCCCGCACCCCCCTTGGGCCACCCTGGCTGCAGTGGCATGACGTGACACCGCGGGACGGAAAATTGGAAATCATTATATGGGTATCTAAAACAGACCCGACGGGGAGGGGTGTTAGGGTGTCCTTGGCACACTTGAAAGGGGATAATACCTGCTCGGTCTATAATGTACGTGAGTACATTAGGATCCGGTCACTCGGGGGGGGGGAGTGGTTCCTGATCCTCGAAGATAGGACTCCACTCTCGAGGTTCCAGTTTTCCAGGGTGCAGAAGTTGTGTATTAGACAATTAGGGCTAAGGGAGGAGGAGTATGGTACAAATTCTTTCCGGATAGGTGCAAATTATGGCCCTTGGGAGGTGGAGGTCGGACCGCTACAGACTGTATGTGCACCCGGAGGTGAAGCCAGGACAGCCGCATGCAAGGGGTGGTGGTAGTTTTTAGGGTCAACACAGTCATAACTCACATATCTTGGTTGCTTTTGTTGTAGGCAATGACACCGACGGAGGTACACGAGAGGTATCATATATCGGGCGCAGAGAAGGACCAGGGAACGACTTCTGGGGCTTAATCTAGGAATGGACCCTTCAGAGGTATCGATCACCTGGATGGGGTTGCGTGGTATGCTGTGGGACTAGTTGGTGCCCACGTTCATACATAGGAAGAGAACACGGGCACCCCCTGGGCATTGATAGTACATCTAGGGGGAAATGATTTAGCAGGAACCCGCAATGTGGATTTGGCCAGGAAGATGCAAGGGGATATGTTAGCGCTACTAGACGTGTTCCTGTATACCCACCTGGCTTGGTCCTCCATCATAGTTTGGAGGGGTGAGCGTTCACATCGGGTCATTGAAAAGACCTGTCAGAAGGTCAACCGATGGATGACACGATTCCTAGAAGTCATCGGGGGACATTGTCTGAGACATGAACTCATTGAAGAGAGATGCCTGGAACTGTATCGATCAGACAGGGTACATCTCTCCAATATAGGTATGGATATATTTGCATTACAGGACACAGTTGACATGTTATGGAGTAGGTCGAGGCTTGGCCGCAGCTAGGGATAGGTGGGGGCCCGATGACAAGTGAGGAGTCGCGGTCTGTGAGCAGTGGTGCAAAAAGGGGGACTCGCAGCCAGTTAGGGAAGACGGGAGTGGCCCGGAGCAATTGAACTCCCCCAGAACAGGGTGACGGGCCACAGTAGGGACAAAGGCTAAACCGTGCCACCCCTCCACATGTCCTCCGTGCTTAAACGGCGTGGAGGGAAGGTCATAGCACAGACGCAGGCACGAATGGCTCTGAGCTGACCTCGGATGGGGTAACATCGGAGCCGGGAGGTGGTCCCTGGTGCGGCGAGGGTAAGGTGTGTTCTTACCTGAGCGACATGAAGCTACTGCTGTCCAAATTCAGAAGCAAAGAGGCATGAAATATAAGGGGTTCCCATTAAAATCCATTTGGACTTGTCTTTGATAACTCTTCAGAAAATAATTTTTCACCCTTTTATGAAGTGGTTACAATCAAAATAAGTCATACAGATTATGTTTTCCTTTTGTGCTGCAATTTGAATATTTACAAAAGGAAGATACTATCTCTTTAAAGGATTGTTGAGATTTTTCACCCACTGTCTGGCAAGGAGGTTGAGATCTTGTCTGAAGAAGAGTACACATGTCATGGCAGGAATCCCACTCTAAGGCACAGGAAAGTTTTGGAAGGCCACCTAGAAAGTTTTGGAAGGCTTTCCCACTGAGGTGATTTACCTAGATCACCTCCTATGGGGAAGGACTCTTCTCAGATTTTCAAGCCATCAGAGGAAAGCCCCAAGATGGATCAGACTGGTGCTGACTGATTTGGGGCTACATGCTACCTCTTGGCCTTGCTATATAATTCTCTTGTCTCCTTCATATTGTTTAAGGCATGTGATCTGATTGTGGGAATGGTCATGGAGGAGGTGAGTATCAGTGTGCTTTAGGAGTTCTAGAGTGAGAAGACCTTGATGGGGTGCTTGTTGCTATCAGAGCCCTCATAGTTGTTACTGGTTGTGCATCCTTTTTGGGATGGAATTTTTTTGGCCTGTTAGGAGGGGTTTGATATGTTGTATGCTAATTCTAGTTTGGTTATTTAGGGGTTTAGTATTTTTTTATTTTCTTTTTGTTTTCCTTTTTTTTAACTCTGTCCAGTCTGGGTAGTGCTTTTTTTAAATAAGTGTTTGTATGTGTAGAGTGATTGAGGAAGTAATTCAAATTCAAAGAGGAGTATGTGGGGTATATAGATTGGTTTGGATGAATGGGGGAAGGAATTCAATGCTCTTCTATTGCTGCTTTTGATTTCTATATGGTGAGGATAATTTGAGTACTATTTGTTGTAATCTGCTTCTATATTTTAGTTTCCCATGGCTGCTAAATTTATTATATGGAACGTACATGGTATGAATAGCCTGATTAAACAGTAGAGAGTTCTCTCTCCCACTGTTGTTTTTTTTTTGCAAGAAACTCACCTTTTAAGATCAGAGCACCTGAAACTAAAGGGTGGATGAACAGAGCAAGTTTTTGCTGCCCCTTTAAATCTAGCAAACATCGGGTTGCAAATCTTATTTTTAAAAATATTCCACTTGTGCTTGATAACATGATTATGTATCTCAAGGACCATTATATTATTTTGGTGGAAACTTTATTTTCATTTCCAATTACTTTAATTACTTTACTTTACTTTACTTTAGATATTCCCATTCAGCTCCATTTTTTCATTATCTGTCACAACATCTTCTAGCTCATGCATGTGGTAAGGTTTTCTTAGGGGGGGGGGGATTATAATTTTGTATTACCTCTGGAGGGCAGGTCAGAGCCCACATTCTTGAATAAACCTGGGGTGTAGGCCCTTAAGAATTGTTTAGACATATCTGGGTTTGGTTTCCCTTCAAGGAGAAAAAGATTTTACTTCTTTACTCTCATGTCCATAATTCATATTCATGAATTGACATCTGGTACATCTCGTAAAAAGATTTGGAATCTTTGAAGGCATGTGATATTGCCCATATTATTTTGTCTGATCATGCACATGTGACATCTATCTCTACTTCCTTTTCAGACTCCTGCTTCTTTGAAAGACTGGACAATAAATACGCTTTGGATAACTAAACCCTTATTTGTAGAAGGTCTGAAAGCTGTATGTGCTAATCATATGGAACTGAATTACACAGAAGATGTAGATCTCTTCAGTCAGGGATGCTGTCAAGGCAGTGATGAGAGGCTACTTTATCTCCTAATCTGTTGATTTCAAAAGACAGAAAACAAGCTGGATTGGTTTGTTTATTGCATGAGCTAGCAGAATTGGAATCACTGCATAAAAGGTAGAGATGTACAGGCAAAAAAAATTAATTTGTTTAATTTCCAATGTTTGCAGTTTATTTCATTTTATTGTGTTTTATTTTAAGCAATTTTTGTTTTAGTTTAGTTTTTATAAATTTTCATTTAAAGGCAGTTTTGTTAATTAAAATAGGTAGCTGTGTCTTCTGCCAAACAAAAAACATAGCTGAAAGGTTAATAGAAGTTTCAGGCAAACAAAAACCCCAACTGTTTTTTTTCCTCAGTCAGAGGCTGCGCTCAAACCAGTGACCCTTAGATTAGAAGAGCCATCATGTCTCCATGAGGGTTGGCTCTAGACAGCCTGCTCGTAACTCATGTATGCTGATGATCTTCCTTTCTGATACCTGACTGTCTGAAGGTTTGTTTCATTCACAGCTCTATGAAAAATGCTAACTGTAATTTTACCTTGTGAGTCGATTGACTCCTGTTGTAGAGATTTACTCCATAGCTTTTTGTTTTGCCATGTTCTTGTGCAAGAAATTCTCTGAAACCATATTTAAGTATACTGTCAGAGAAATTTAATGAGTCTATTCCAGATCATCTTTGTTCATCACTAGTTAGACAAACTGAATCTGGATTAGGTTTGGTGAATGTCTCTGATAGGGTACTTAGACATGGATTCACAGAATTTCTGGCACAATAACATGGCATGGAATAATTCTCTACAGTAGGAGTCAATAGATTCACAAGGCAAACAATCCAGTTAGCATTTTCCAAAGAACTCTATATCAGGTAAATTTAGGGCCAGTCAGGAAACAGGAAGGATGATGATCATCAGCAGATTTAAGAGTAAGCTAGCTAGAACTAGCCTCTATAGGAGATGTGATATCTTTTCTGCAAATACCTGCCTTCCACCCCCAAGATGATCAGTTTGAGGTCAACCTATGACAAAACTGGAGGGGAAAACCGATTTTGGAGTTTTCAGTGTACTTTTTGAATTAAAAATGTTGAGCCTGATATTCAAATTTCGCTTAGTGGGATATTCAGCAGGTGGGATATTCAGTCGATATCTGTGGGTGCCACTGCTACATGCCCCAATGCTACACGGTTAGCTTCGGGGCATTAAGGGCTAGAATGGAGGCGTGACCTGGCGCTAACCGGGCAGTGGTGATATTGAGCCACTGCCTGGTTAGTGACCTGAGGGTAAAGAAAAGTGTGGCAAAGACTGGCCTATCTTTACTCACGAGAGCTAACTGGGCAGTGGCTCAATATTGCTGCTGCCCGGTTAGTGCCAGGTCAATCTTCCATTCCAGCCCAGAATGACCCGATGCTAACCATGTACATTGGGGCATGTAGCAGCTTCTGGGCTGTGCAGTGACCCAGATATTCAATTCTGGTGGCCTGATATGGCCTTTGCACTGAATATCTGGAGTTAAACTTCAGTGGCGATGGCTATGTGCTTTTAGAAGCGCTAGACACTGCCACTGAATATCCCTCCTATTGTTATTTTCCATGTTTTAAATGAATGCACAATCCTAATAAAAGATCTAGAGATATTGATGCCTTGCACAAACTAACCAAAGTGAAAAGTGAAATTAACTCAATTCAGAAAGCATACTGCTTACTATCTTCAGCTCAACAGTTACGATTTTTATGAGAATGCAGATAAACCCACTAAATTGTTAAAATGGCAGCTGCACAAGCAGAAGGCTAACAGATCTGTATTAAAAATGTGGAACTCTTCAGAACTTTATTATTATGAATTTTATTTGAGAGCATAAGCTTTTGCCGAATTCTATTAGGAGATCTACACATCTCAATCTCATTTCTTTCCCTCTAGTATACAGGTGTAACACCCCTTTCTGTATGGTCTTTGCAGCTGCTTCTAGCGGCTTGGCAGACAAGGGGAGATACTAATACTATTTGTCTTTTTACAGTCTTTTAGTCTGATGCTCATGGATTTTTATACTAAGGGTTCTTTTTGATGGGGACTGGCATACACCAGGAAGACCTTGGCACTTGATACTCTCACACCTCTCCCTTCTCAAATAAATAAGTATAGGCTAGAAATTGTGTTCTGATCCAAGGGTTTACTTAAACCAGGGTCACTGAATAATAACAACCTTATCAATTGGCAGAAGCAACAAACAAAAACTATGGGGTATGTTTACTAAGCAGTCTTAATGTGCGCCCGGCGATAGTGTGCAGGATGCCATAAAAGGAGTGGGCGTTCCAGTCTAAACGTAGCAAACCGGGATTATTGCGCGATAACGCGCACTGCGCACATTAGCGTGCGATGGATTGAGCTATGCACGTCATCGCGCGTTAATCTTAAGTAGGCGTGCTGACATGCAGACAGAGCAGCAGAGGTGCAGCACAATGGTTAATACACAGACTGATGGTACAGGGATCATGAGTTTGATTCCCCAGTGTGCCCAATGAATAAGGTCAACTGAGGCAAATCTTTTTTCTGTCTGCAACTGTACAACAACCTGTGTTGCCAGCCAAAAATCCCCGCACCCCAGTGCCCTAAACAAATGCACTTCTAGGGTGTACCAGAAGGCACATCCTAAACAACCATGTCAGCAAAGGTGGGTCATAATGTGCCTCAGAGGCCATGTTGAAAGATGGCCAACTCCCAAGGCACCATAGTAGGCACCCCAGAAGCTTCCTGAATCTAAGGTGTAGCGTACGATGCCCCAAGGATGTATAGGTGAACCCAAAAATGTTGGCCAAGAGCAGTAGGGTCCCCAATCTGAAGAGCAAGAGAGATAGGGGCCAAACATAGATGTAACCCTAACGCCGCTCAGAGCAGCAAGGAAAGACAACGCATAAGTAATGGAAAGAAGCAGACCTGAGCCGATGGACCAGACAAATCCGCGTCCAGCCCATGTGGTACCTGGAAAAATGGACAAACATATCAGGTGCAGCTGTAGCGATGCACAGAGTGATGGTAATGTACCATGCAAAAATGACAGTGTGTGGCAGAGGATGGGAATACGTGTCCAGCAGAGGAGGTAGAAGTGGCAGGATAGGTGGAATGTCAGGATGACAGCGGAGTAGCAGTGCTATGCAGAGCACACACAGGAGAGGCAACCAGGGAGAGCTGCAATGCAGAAATGTGTAGCAGTGTAGGATGTGGGGTATCAGTATGCACATCAGGGTAGGACGGCACACAGATGGCAGACACACATAGATGGACAGAAGGGTGGTTCACAACTGTGATAAGGGTACAATGTACTCACAGCACAGATCTGCACAGATATGACTGTCACAGGAATGAACAGTAGTTGTGCAGGACAGGCATACAAATGAAAGAGAACAGAGAGTAATCAAACCTATGATCATTAGCACAAATGGCAATGCACAAACCGGAAGGCCACACCACCAACGTGAGCCCATTAGCAAAGGCTGCATACAAAAATACTGCAGGGCATCACACAAGAAGCCTGCTGGCTGTCAGAATAGGCAAACCCCCAACAGTAACCATGATGAAATGCACATGCAGATCTGGTGTGTACAGATCAGGTCACAGTCTGTAAGTAGGACCGGAGCCACATATAACATGCACACACACAATGAAATGTTAGGCAGTGGATACAGCATGCAAAAGATGAAAGAACCTAAACCCCAAGGGCAGCAGAGGATGCTCTGTGGAGCAGGTGTAAAATCTTGAACATGATGGGGGAGAATTGAACCTGCAAACAGGTGTGCCATAGACCAGATGAACCACAGCAATTCCAAACCCCCAAGCGGACTGCCATTTAAATACCATATAGAAAGAGACATATGTAACAGCTAATAGACGATGGATAGGCAGCACAGAGGGCACACCTTGGTGTACAGTGAAGAGATGGAGGGGTGTGTGCAGAGGTGAGGAATCTGCAGGTACCTAATGGTCATGTTAGTGCAACAGAAAAAAAAGAAAACCCCATGTGGGGATCAAGCCTGCAACCTATGGTGTTATAACACATGTCTGTAACCACTACCCCAAACAACCACAGTGAGTACACTGAGCACAATGCAAAAATAGTACCCCAAAGGGAGGGCGTGTATGGGAACCTGTAACACCCAGTGATGTGGCGAATGGCTGGAAGATAGACAGCTGCCACCGTACAAGGATGTGAGCACAGGTGGCCCATGTACATTACCAGGAAATCAGTAAATACATGTGTCAGTGAGTTCAAGGAGTGGCGGATAGCCTAGTGGTGAGAACACTGGTTTGGTCACCAAGCAACCAGAGTTCAATTCCCACTAGCACCCCTTGTGGCCCTGGGCAAGTCACCTAACCCTCCATTGCTCTTGAATAAAGGCCTGGCAATCTACTTCCAGTGACACTGCCAAGAAAACCATGGAGTTCCTGGGTCACAAGGCATCCAGACTGAATTAAAGGCATACATTGCATTGCACTTCTGTCAGCATGATCAAGCATCAGCAGAGACAAATATATGTCAAACACATATGTTTATTTTGGTTAATCAGCACAGATAGGGTAGATACCGCCATCATAATATCAAGGTGAGTGCATCCCAGGTGAAAGTCGGAAAACTCATTTAGCAGGGCAACAACCCACATCTTACAGAAAGGTCACTGGCCCGTCTACAAATGATGGGCAGGAGAGATAATGTGCATCAGGTGCATGGTGTGCAGTATGCATTAGTCCCCCAACCCCCACATGCTGCTGCATGCCTCAAATGTGTTACCTACATATGAGGCATGTAGACAGTAGGCGGTGCATGATGAGGGACAAACAAAAGTTACAGCGCAGTAATAATAATGGGTGATTTCAACTACCCCGGTATCGACTGGGTCAGTGTCACGTCAGGACATGCTAGGGAGATAAAGTTCCTAGATGAAATAAATGACTGCTTCTTGGAGCAGCTGGTTCATGAACCGACCAGAGGGGAAGCCATATTAGACCTAGTCCTTAGTGGAACACCAGATCTAGTGCAAGAGATAAGGTTGTTGGGGCCACTTGGCAATAGTGATCATAGCATGATCGCCTTTGATTTAATTAGTGGAGGAGGGATAGTAAGGAAATCCACAGTACTACCTTTTAACTTTCGAAAGGGAGACTATGATAAAATGAGGAAAACAGTTAAGAAAAAACTAAAAGAAGCAGTTGCAAAGGTTAAAGACGTACATCAGGCTTGGCTGTTGTTGAAAAATACTATATTGGAAGCCCAGACCAGCTGTATTCCACGCTTTAAGAAAAGTGGAAGGAAGTCCAAAAAACTGCCAGCATGGTTTAAAGGTGAGGTCAGAGAGGCTGTTGTTCCCAAAAAAGCATCTTTCAGGAAATGGAAAATAGAGCCAAACGACGAAACCTGGAAACAGCACAAGCACTGGCAAGTCAAATGCAAGGCATTGATAAGGCAGGCAAAGGGAGAATTTGAGAAGAAGCTTGCTGCAGAAGCAAAAACGCGAAGTAAAGACCTTTTCAAGTACATTCGTAGCAAAAAACCTGTGAGAGAGTCAGTTGGTCCATTAGATGATAAAGGGGTTAAAGGAGCACTAAGAGGCGACAAGGCGATAGCGGAGAGCCTGAATGAATTCTCTGCTTCGGTCTTTACTGAGGAAGATGTAGGGATGTTACCCATGACTGAAGTGGTATTTAAAGGTGCGGAAGAATTGAAGGAAATATCGATACATCGGGAAGATGTATTACAACTATTAGATAAACTATTAGATAAGAGTAGCAAATCACCTGGGCCGGATGGTATACATCCAAGGGTGTTGAAAGAACTGAAATATGAGATTGCAGACCTGCTATTAGTAATCTGTGAACTATCATTAAAATCATCTCTAATACCTGAAGATTGGAGGATCGCCAATGTAACACCAATTTTTAAAAAGGGTTCCAGGGGTGATCCGGGAAACTACAGACCGGTGAGCCTGACGTCAGTACCGGGGAAAATGGTAGAAACCATCATAAAGAATAAAATTACTCAGCATGTAGATAATCATGACCTAATGGGAGACAGCCAACATGGCTTTAGACAAGGAAGATCTTGTCTTACTAATCTGTTATGTTTTTTTGAAGGAGTGAATAATCAGGTGGACAAAGGTGAGTTGGTTGATATTGTGTATCTGGACTTTCAGAAAGCCTTTGACAAGGTCCCTCATCAGAGACTTTTGGCAAAACTAAAGAGTCATGGGATAGGAGGCAGTGTACTATTGTGGATCAGGAACTGGTTAAAAGATAGAAAGCAGAGGGTAGGGCTAAATGGCCAATTTTCCCAATGGAGAAAGGTGAATAATGGTGTACCCCAGGGATCTGTGCTGGGTCCGCTGCTTTTTGACATATTCATAAATGACCTGGAAAGTGGAATAACGAGTGAGGTTATCAAATTTGCAGATGACACAAAAAGTTGTTTAAAGTTGTTAAAACCCAAGAGGATTGTGGAAAATTGCAAGAGGATCTTGATAAATTGGAAGACTGGGCATCAAAATGGCAGATGAAATTTAATGTGGACAAGTGCAAGGTTATGCACCTAGGGAAGAACAACCCAAACTATGGTTACACGATGCAAGCTTCCACATTAGGAACTACCACCCAGGAAAAAGATTTAGGCGTCATTGTGGATACCATGTTAAAACCCTCGGCCCAGTGTGCAGCAGTGGCCAAGAGAGCAAATAGAATGCTAGGTATGATAAGGAAAGGAATGGAAAATAAAACAAAAGATATTATAATGCCTCTATATCGTTCCATGGTGAGACCGCACCTTGAATATTGTGTGCAATTCTGGTCGCCGTATCTTAAAAAGGATATTGCGATTTTAGAAAAGATTCAGAGAAGAGCCACCAAAATGGTAAAGGGGATGGAAGGATACTCCTATGAAGAAAGGCTAAAAAGGTTGGGGCTCTTTAACCTGGAAAAGAGACGGCTGAGGGGAGATATGATAGAAGTCTATAAATTAATGAACGGAGTGGAACGGGTAAACGTAGATCGATTGTTTACCTTATCAGAATATAGAAAGACTAGGGGACATGCAATGAAGCTACAGGGTAAACTATTTAAGACTAATAAAAGAAAATATTTTTTCACTCAACGTATAATCAAACTCTGGAATTTGTTACCGGAGGATGTAGTAAAGGCTGTTAATGTAGCTGGGTTTAAAAAAGGTTTGGACAAGTTCCTGGAGGAAAGGTCCATAAACCATTATTAAGAAGGGACCCAGGATACCAATGCTTGAACCAATACAAGCATTGTGGAACCTGTGTCCCTTGGGGAAACTGCTAGGTACATATGACCTAGATTGGCCACTGTTGGAAACAGAATACTGGGCTTGATGGACCTTGGTCTGACCCTGTATGGCATATCTTATGTTCTTATGGACCAACACACATCAATCATGATCTGCTTCTCCAAACATATCTATCTGGCAACACAGGAGGCACACAAATGAAAACAGCATATGTCGTGAAAAAGTTGAACGTGTAAACTCACATATCGAAAGTCATGTGTCAGCAGGCACATAATGCATGATATAGGAATTAAAGCTGCAACAATGAAACCCTAAACAATCATCGAATGCACAATGAGGATATGCTAACAGGTAGCAGAGGCACATGAACACAGAGAGAATTAAAAAGAAACTACCTGCAGAATCATGCAGAGATAACACTGTGCAGGAGGGCCCCCTGCACTGGCTGGTGTGGATACAGTGTCCGTACACATATATCACGGTACATGGAATGCACAATTGAAGGAAGACAATGGATACTCTTACTGCGACTCTCCAAATATAATTGGGCAATGTGAGTGTCGTTACCTCTGGGTATAAATAAGACTGTGCAGACATGCAATGCAAGGTTTGCAAAATCAATGTTGAGCGTCACGTCTGTACAGTAAACAAACACAATAACCAGTATATAGAGTTGGAAAGTAATGGCAAACAGTCAACAGTAAACCACACAGAAGTCATATTGCCACAGGCTGTGTTTCCCCAAGATAGTCAGTCAGCTGCACATGCACTGTGTACATCTCAACATGAAACAGTGATGCCACACATGCATGGAAGCACCCCTGGTGAGCAAAAACATCAATCCAAGCTGTACGTGTGCAGTAAAGTGGAGTCATGGCAACAACTGTATCATGTCCAAGGGGAGAGTAGGTGGACCTTGACAACAGGACCACTCCATTGCACCCCCATGCCACACGCATGGCTGTATGCTTGTGTTGACCCAAACAGATGAGCGTATCCTGTGCTCCATGTCACATACATGGCCAAAACACAACAACACAATGTTGGAGGGATGTACAACATACAGCGACAATGTCAGTCCCTGCTGCATACGTGGGGACCAGTACAGTGTCCAAAGTGCAAAGTGTGTCTGCAATCCAACAAGTCAGGTGAAGACTGTCCTTGAAACCCTGGGCAGGCATAGTCAAGTGTCACATCCCAATATGCCACAGTACCGGAAGGGTCATGTGTGTCTCCTGCGATGAACACGACCTCCAGCCAGAGCACGGCAGCTACAGTGTGTTGGACAGGTCTGTCATGGCCACAGTAGCACTCCAACAAGAATACTGTCCATCCTAGTCATGTGTCCCACTCGCAGAGGTCAAACATCCTGTGGCACCATTTCCCAGGAATAGTTCCATGGTGTTGTGTCCCCCAACAGGTTGATGATGGCGACGCCGGATCCACTGTAGTAGATGTGGCTGGTTTGTTCCCTGCCCTGTGTCAGAGGAGGATAAATAATGTATTGGCATACTCCATGCAACATCAGCACAAATTGCAGAGAGTCAAACATTAATATGCACAAAATAATAGGACACACAGCCAAACATAACATGATCACAACACAAAACACGCTGCATGTTGGGGACATTCCAAATTGGAACCGCAGACGGGGGTGTCACATGGATATGGTCATGTCTATGCCCATGTTGTCGTCCACCAGTTCTAAGAGCCCACGGGCATCCACTGCCCCTGACCCCCAGTCCCTTGCCACCTTCTTTTCCGATAAGGTGCTCACCTTGCGCTCCTCTTTCTCCACTCCCCCTCCTCCTCCTCCTCTCTCTCCCTCTCCCTCAGTCGCATCTCCTACTTTTCTTCCGGCTCTTCTTCCTGCGCATCTATCAGCAACCCCCACCCCAGGTGATCTAGTTTTTGCCCATACTTGGTCATCCTTTCACCCGGTCCTCTCAGTAGAAGTATTACTGTCACTGTCCAAGTCTCGAAGAACCACTTGTATACTCGACCCCATCCCTTCTCAGTGGCTCGCAGAACCTTCTCTTCAATTGGTACCACTCATCACCGCCATTATTAATTCCAGTTTCTCCTCAGGCCATTTCCCATCACGCTGGAAGTCTGCAGTTGTACACCCTCTCCTGAAGCAACCCTCCCTGGACCCATCTGTTTTGTCCCACTGGCGTCCGGTGTCCAATCTTCCTTTCCTTGCTAAACTCCTTGAGCTGGGTGGCTGGTGGACGTGAGGATCGCCTGGTAACATGCCTGCCTGGTGCGAAGGTAGCAGATCTCACGCACCGCCTAGATAGGATCATAGATAGTGCTGGGGGGGAGTCTGCTGTCTTGGTACATGTTGGTACCAATGACATAGGAAAATGTGGTAGGGAAGTTCTGGAGGCTAAATTTAAGCTTTTAGGTAGGAAGTTGAAATCCAGAACTTCCAGGATAGCGTTCTCCGAAATGCTTCCTGTTCCACGTGCAGGACCCAAAAGACAGGCAGAGCTCCGGAGTCTCAATGCGTGGATGAGACAGTGGTGCAAGGATGAGGGTTTTGGATTTGTTAGGAACTGGGGAACATTCTGGGGAAAGGGGGGGCTCTTCCGAAGGGATGGGCTTCACCTTAATCAGGATGGGACCAGACTGCTGGCATTAACCTTTAAAAAAGAGATAGAGAAGCTTTTAAACTAGAAAATAGGGGAAAGCCGACAGTCACCCAAGAGCGCATGGTTCGGACAAAGGTATCCTTGAAGGATACTACCAAAAGCAGTGAGGTTCCAAAAGGGAGTATAGTAGCCCAAATGCCCTTGAGTAAGGAGCAGACAGAGCATAAAGATTCCCAATTACCCATGCCTACCAATAGCCAGATGAATATTAATAAAATACAGTCTCTAAAATGCTTGTATGCCAATGCTAGAAGTCTAAACAATAAGATGGGAGAATTAGAATATATAGCACTAAATGAGAGGTTAGATATGATTGCACTCTCAGAGACATGGTGGAAGGAGGATAACCAGTGGGACACTGTGATACCTGGATACAAACTATATCGTAATGATAGAGCTGAACAAATTGGTGGAGGGGTTGCGCTCTATGTTAGAGAGGGCATTGAGTCAGAAAGGATTAAAGTTTTGCAGGGAACAAAATTTGCTGTAGAATCTCTATGGATTGAAATTCCATTTATGAAGGGTAAGGTGATGGCAGTGGGAGTATACTATCGACCGCCTGGCCAGAATGAACAAATGGATGATGAAATGCTCAAAGAAATCAAGGAAGCTAACAAAAGCCACAACAGAGTAGTAATAATGGGTGATTTCAATTACCCCGGTATCGACTGGGACAGTGTCACAGCAGGACAAGCTAAAGAGATAAAGTTTCTAGATGAAATAAATGACTGCTTCTTGGAGCAGCTGATTCATGAACCAACCAGAGGGGAAGCCATACTGGACCTAGTCCTTAGTGGAACGCCAGATCTGGTGCAAGAAATAAGGGTGTTGGGACCACTTGGCAATAGTGATCATAGTATGATCATGTTTGATTTAATCAGTGGAGGACAGATAGTAAAGGAATCCACAGTAATACCTTTTAACTTTCAAAAGGGAGACTATGATAGAATGAGGAATATAGTTCGGAAAAAACTAAAAGGAGCGGTTCCAAAGGTTAAAGACTTACAGCAAGCTTGGGTGTTATTTAAAAATACTATCCTCGAAGCCCAGACCAGCTGTATTCCACGCATTAAGAAAAGTGGAAGAAAGTCCAAAAAACTGCCAGCATGGTTTAAAGGTGAGGTCAGAGAGGCTGTTGCTGCCAAAAGAGCAACCTTCAGGAAATGGAAAAAAGAGCCAAATGATGAAAACTGGAAACAGCACAAGCACTGGCAAGTTAAATGCAAAGCATTGATAAGGCAGGCAAAGCGGGAATTTGAGAAGAAACTTGCTACGGAAGCAAAAACACGAAATAAAGACTTTTTCAAGTACATTCGTAGCAAAAGGCCTGTGAGAGAGTCAATTGGACCATTAGATGATAGAGGGGTAAAAGGGGCAGTAAGAGGAGACAAGGCTATAGCAGAGAGACTGAATGAATTCTTTGCTTCGGTCTTTACTGAGGAAGATGTAGGGATGTTACCCAAGACTGAAGTGGTATTTAAAGGTGATACTGCAGAGGAATTGAGAGAAATATCGCTACACCGGGAAGATATATTACAACTATTTGATAAACTGAATAGTAGCAAATCACCTGGACCGGATGGTATACATCCCAGAGTGTTGAAAGAACTGAAATATGAGATTGCAGACCTGCTATTGGTAATCTGTGAACTTTCATTAAAATCATCTGTAATACCTGAAGATTGGAGGGTCGCCAACGTAACACCAATTTTTAAAAAGGGTTCCAGGGGTGACCCGGGAAATTACAGACTGGTGAGCCTGACGTCAGTACCAGGGAAAATGGTAGAAACCATCATAAAGAACAAAATTACGCAGCATGTAGATAGTCATGGCCTAATGGGAGACAGCCAACATGGCTTTAGACAAGGAAGATCTTGTCTTACTAATCTGATCTGTTTTTTTGAAGGTGTGCATAAACAGGTAGACAAAGGTGAGTCGGTTGATATAGTGTATCTGGACTTTCAGAAAGCTTTTGACAAGGTCCCCCATCAGAGACTTTTGGCAAAGCTAAAAAGTCATGGGATAGGAGGCAGTGTACTATTGTGGATCGGGAACTGGTTAAAAGATAGAAAGCAGAGGGTAGGGCTAAATGGCCAATATTCCCAATGGAAAAAGGTGAATAGTGGAGTACCCCAGGGATCTGTACTGGGTCCGCTACTTTTTGACATATTCATAAATGACCTGGAAAAGGGAATAACTAGTGAGGTTATCAAATTTGCAGATGACACAAAACTGTTTAAAGTTGTTAAAACCCAAGAGGATTGTGGAAAACTGCAGGAGGATCTGGATAAATTGGAAGACTGGGCATCCAAATGGCAGATGAAATTTAATGTGGACAAGTGCAAAGTTATGCACCTAGGAAAGAACAACCCACACTATAGTTACACGATGCAAGGCTCCACATTAGAAACCACCACCCAGGAAAAAGATTTAGGAGTCATCGTGGATAACATGTTAAAACCCTCCGCCCAGTGTGCAGCGGCGGCCAAGAAAGCAAATAGAATGCTAGGTATCATAAGGAAAGGGATGGAGAATAAAACAAAGGATATTATAATGCCTCTGTATCGCTCCATGGTACGACCGCACCTTGAATATTGTGTGCAATTCTGGTCACCGTATCTTAAAAAGGACATAGAGTTATTAGAAAAAGTACAGAGAAGAGCCACCAAATTGGTGAAGGGGATGGAAGGCTACTCCTATGAAGAGAGGCTAAAAAGGTTAGGGCTCTTTAACCTGGAAAAGAGACGGCTGAGGGGAGATATGATAGAGGTCTATAAATTAATGAATGGAGTGGAACGGATAAACGTGGATCAATTGTTTACGCTATCAGAATATAGAAGGACTAGGGGACATGTAATGAAGCTACGGGTAAACTATTTAAGACAAATAAGAGAAAATATTTCTTCACTCAACGTGTAATCAAACTCTGGAATCTGTTACCGGAGGATGTAGTAAGGGCTGTTAGTATAGCTGGGTTTAAAAAAGGTTTGGACAAGTTCCTGGAGGAAAGGTCCATAAACCACTATTAAAAAGGGACCCAGGATATCAATGCTTGACCTAGTACAAGCACTGCAGAACCTGTGTCTTTTGGGGAAACTGCTAGGTACGTATGACCTAGATTGGCCACTGTTGGAAACAGGATACTGGGCTTGATGGACCTCGGTCTGACCCAGTATGGCATTTCTTATGTTCTTATGTTCTTATGTTGTGCTTTCGACCAATTGAGCACTCACGTCGAATCCACAAACTCACTCCACCCAAGACAAGCTGGCTTTTGCCGGGGCCATAGTACTGAAACCGTCCTCCTTGCAATATTAAATGAACTACATATCACTCATGACCGTGGTGGCATTACACTCCTTGTATCACTTGACTTATCTGCAGCCTTTGACCTGATAGACCACCATACACTACTGTCCCGGCTTTCTGATATTGGGCTTCGAGGTACTGTCTGGCATTGGTTTCGCTCCTTTCTTTCATCCCGCTCCTTTTCTGTATGTGTTAATGGCCAGTCCTCATCTACACTTCCTCTCACCTGTGGTGTTCCGCAGGGCTCCTTTCTTTCCCCTCTTCTGTTTAACATTTTTCTCGCTCCACTTCTCTTGATTATTCAGCAATATCCAGTCTCGTCATACTTCTACACGGATGATATAGTTCTACTATTCCATACTTCACCAGCGTCCCCTGATATCTCCCAGCTAAATCTTTGCCTCTCCCACATTGCCTCCTGGCTCTCAGAAAACTTTCTCCATCTCAACCCAGCGAAGTCCTCAGCAATGTGGGTGTCTCTGAGTGGCTCATGTCCTACCCTTGCACCTACTATCGGCACATCTAGCGTTCCCCTCACATCTTCTTTCCGCTATCTAGGTGTCCTACTAGACTCCTCTCTGTCCTTCCACGAGCACATCTCTATGGTTTCCCGCCGTTCCTTTGCTGCCCTACGGCAAATTAGGGCTGTCCGCACTGTGTTACCCCCCAGTTCCTTAAATACCCTTGTGCTTGCTTTAGTCATCAGCAGGTTAGACTATTGCAACGTTCTCCTGGCCAATCTTCCTAACTATCAACTTCAAAGATTACAACGCATCCAGAACACTGCAGCGCGTCTGGTCACCTTTTCTCGTTCTTTCGAACATATCACCCCGATTCTTCTCCGGTTACATTGGATGCCCCTCCGCTACCGTTTTCACTATAAATTTTTGATTTTGGTTCATCGCGTTATCCATACCAGTAACCCCCTCTATTTAGCTGACTGTATTTCATTACACTCCCCTCACCGACAACTTCGCTCCATCCATACCAATCGTTTATCCCTACCTTCACCTTCTCATGCCCATCTGGAACAGACACGCCATTCAGCTTTTTTCTTTCTCGGACCTTTATTATGGAATATGTTACCAACTCACCTCCGGCTAGAACCATTATATCCTCAGTTCAAGTCTTTGCTCAAAACTCATCTTTTCCAGAAAGCCTTTGACCTCACCCCTGAGGCTTTTCCCTGAGTATTGTCTGTCCTTGTCTTGTGTCTTGTCTACAGCCGCCCTCCCCTTACCCCTGTTTTTGTGATCTGTGTGGCACAGTTTAGGCCACTTTGTTTATGATTTGATATTTGTGTGCAGTGCCCTGTCTCACTTTGCTCCCCTCTTTCCTGTCTATTTTTTGGCGTTCATTTTCTAGGTTTGCAGTGTGTAACCAGTTTTTATTGTACACCGCTTAATGTTTGTACAACAGCGGTCTATCAAGTGCTAATAAAGATAAAGATAAAGATGTTACACAGGCGTCTCACAGCTCCACCCCATGTGCATCAGCGCTCGTGAACAGAGAGCCAACAGGAAATGTATATGATTCAAATAGTAAATCATTAACATGTAAAGACTGATGTCATTCACAAAAGAACAAAGGTGAAACCTACTGTGTGTTTGCATCAAGTGTATGTCTTGGATCCCCTGAGGCACCCAAAGGCCACAACAGGTCACTGTGAAGGGAGATGATGTCATCAAAATGTGTAGAACCACCATGTCACCATGTCAGGCCACTGTTGATGCATGTCCACATTACAGCGATATCTGTGATACAAAACTGTTGTTCAACAGTGGTCTGTCAGAACACAATACACAGTTCTGCTTACATCACACAACACATGTCCAGAATGCTCTCACGGTAAACAGCAGTAAGGTAGAGATAGCACAGTCACCATCGCCCCCCAGGTGTACAGTCCCCTCACACCACATGATAATGGCAAATGCCCACACACTGTTCCATCACACAGCCAACCCAAAAACACACACCCACACAGTATGCTAAGGTGAGCATGCCAGCAGTAGCATATGGCTTGGATGAGCACAATTAGAGATTAGTGGACAGAAAGGCAAAGTGAAATGCAAGGATACACTGGTGTTGGCTGATGGTACAATGTTGGGGAAGGCTGCACGTGTAGCCCACCACCCAAACACCTAGGACCACTACACACATGCAGCTCTGTCGGACGTGTCCCAGAGACAGTGTTTCAGAAGACAAAGTGGACAGGAACACATGGGGATATGTGTGCCAACAGCAAGATATTGGGTATGGAGGTGCAGGGAAAAGAGGCGAACAACAACATATGTACAATATGACAGATCACTGAGGACATGTGTTCCCCCTGACTGTCATCACTGACAATGTAGCTGTAGATCCACCTACCCTAGACCGCTGCATGTTGGATGACGTACAGTCACCTGCCAATGCACTACAGCACCACGAGCGTCACCAAGTAAGTCCTGTGGACGAGAAACACAAGGGAAACATACATGTGTCATGTTCTAGCTGTGCAACACACACTGCACCATCCTGTCCTCAGCTCCCAGACCCCCCAGGATCCGTTACCGACTGACTGTTCCCTATCACACTGTATAGACCTCATCCATGTGAGAGTTATCACTGAGGTTGTTTGAAAAACTACAAGGTCCTGTACTCGGTCTGTCCCCTCAGACACGTCTCTGTTGCCGTACAAAATGGTGAACAGAGGTATTCGCTCCCTACCATGTCCCTGCTTTGCTCCAAGGCTGCAGTAATAACCTGTGTCCCCCATATCACTCCCAATGGCCCCTCACTATGTGTACTGGTGTCTCGATGGCGGCTGATACCCCGCTGTCAATTCCTGCAGCACACGGACATATGCAGGGGCATTTCCCTTATCCCCTGTCCATATACATCACCTTGTTGTGTATATCTCATACCTCTACTCAAAGTAACAGCTATGTGCTGTTGAGTTGCAAATACATATCTCAACGGCTGAGTTATGTCTGCTAAGCCACACCCCGATGTCTATTTGTGACCTGACCGTGATGGCTGCATGTCATCCCACTGTGTGTAAGTGATAATGGCAAAGCATGGATAGCCTATATGTGCACCTGAACCTTCCCCTCCCATCAGAGTCTCTATGTGTGTGTGGACATAACTGTCCTTCTCTAGGGTCTGCAATGTAGTTGTTGTCGTGGACTGCACCCCCCCCCCCCCCCCACTTACCCAGCTTGTAGTTGAGTTGTGTGGTTATGTCTAGATGTCATCAGCTAAATTTGCCCTGTCCTTCCTGATAACACCACCTAAACCCAAGTCAAAGCCCACATTCAGCTCTTGGATTGCCCACTGTAACCTACACCGTGTTGATCTGGCCTGAATCATCTCTGCCTGCGTGTAACTATGCAACACAGCACTGCATGGCTAGTCGGCAGCCAAAAAAGGGCAATGGACACTTCACAGGTTCCCGATCCCTCCATACATCCATGTCAGGGCTCTGTGATGACCTATACAGTCAGGCACACCATGTTGTTGCAGTAACATACCATAAGGATATAAGATACCAGTAAGCAACATACTACTGAGCATGTATATATTGCTAATTATGACATGTAACGCCATACAAAAGGAACTAACACGTGGACCCTGCTCATCAGAGCAGACCAACCACACAATCAGCTCAAACTCACTCACGGAGAGACACGCACATCTAGACAACTGGCCCCAACCATGGTCTGCTCTCCCACTGTTAATGCCATGCCACATGCCTGTCACTGTACTGCACCCAAAGCATCAAACTAACTACCTGTGGCTGCAAAGCAGCCCCTATCACAAGCAGCCAAAAACCAGGTATGTCAGCCTAACACCTCCCAGAAGCCAAATACTCCCCACACACATGATCCACCTCCACCCGCTGTTTTGCCCTGCCCACATCCTGTGTGTCTCAGTCATGAATCAATTTGAAGCTGGGATGGCCAGGCAGTGGCTGTTACATGTCAGTGCAGTGTTGCATCCTACTGATATTGGTATACAAATGTTAACTAGTATTAGCAGTACACACATACCCAAACAAATGTGGGTGGAAACATATGCAGTACTTACATGAGAAGAGCTCCGTAATCACCTGGCGCCTGACTTCCGTGCCCTCACATGTGTCACCATGGCCACGTGCAGGGGGGCACATAGGATCATCCTCCAGATCCTCGTTAATTTCGACAGGGATATGGTGCCTGAGAGCAATGTTGTGCAGGATGCAACAGGCTATAATGATCTCTGCCACAGTCAGCGGTTTGTATTCTAAGGCCCCGCCTGTCCTATCCAGGCACCTGAAGCGACTCTTTAATAAGCCAAAGGTGCGCTCTATGACCGAGCGGCTGGAGGCATGGGCCTCATTGTACCTCCTCTCTGCACGTGTCCGTGGCTGATGCACAGGGGTCAGCAACCAGGGCCAACACCCATATCCCGCATCACCTGCAGAAAGAAATGTGGAACGTCAAAGCAGGAGCCCATGTCCGCCCAAGTGGACACAGGTAGATACGTGCAAAACAAATGCCTAACACATCCTGACAGAGACATATGGCAGCACATGATGGAACACCTCAACCATGCATCAGTGTGTGAAGTTCGGACACCCAAAACAAGGGGCAGGTGTACGGATTGCAATCAACATGATCTGTAACCTCGACACAAATGCTAGCATCCAGCCAACCATCATCACACAGCACCATAGCAAGGTGGAGTTGGAGGGCACCAACCCCCACCCCCACATCATATCACAGACAGACTGATGACACACACACACAACGAGGGATACACCACTAAGATAGATATGTGCACATACAGTTAGTCACATGAGCACCATGTGCACGTCAGAGATGAGAGATACACACCTAGCAGTACACAGTCCCCAAATCGTCCAGCCTCAAATTGTCAGAATAGTGCTGAGTGATGCAGGATATAGGAGTCATGGGTGGACCCTGCAAACCTCGGGACCACATTCAGAATATGCATATCTGCATCACATACAACCTGAACATTCAGGGAATGATAGTGTTTGCGGTTGCGGAACACTACCTCCCTGTCTCTAGGCTGGACCAGGGCAACATGTGTGCAATCGATAGCTCCCATCACGTGTGGTATCCTGGCTACCGCCTCAAAGGTCTGGTTCAGGGTCCCCCACTGTTGCCCAGTGTGGGGAATGGCAATGTAATTCCCCACCCGGCTTACCATGGCACGCAGTACCTGGTGGAGACAGCGTGAGAAGGTGGGGCGGCTCATGCCACCCACTGAGGCCACAGATGACTGAAAACAGCCAGAGGCAAAGAAATGTAGGGCACCAAGGAGCTTGACCAAACCCGGTATGGCATGTGACCGACCAGTCAGGGGCTCGAGGTCAGGTCTTAGATCCTCATAGAGCTCCCTAATAGCCCCTGTGCTCATGCGGTAGAGGGAGATGGCCTGGTCCTCACTCATGCCCTGGAGCTGGGCCCTGGGCCTGTAGAGGCGAGGCTGGCGAGCCTGCACCTCTGCACGCCTCCTGCGCAGTGCCTGCATGGCCCCTGCCTGGCCTGCCCCCATAGCTGCAGGCCTGTGTTGCAGCGGGACCAAACCCATGCTCTGTGCCCCAGCCCCATGGACACCATCTCCCCCATCAGGCAACCGCAGCCCCTGCCCACCTCCCACTGCAAATGCAGCAAAGGCAAACGCAGCCACAATCTCCACCTGTCCAACTTCGCTACCTACCTCCGACACAGACACACAGCTCACTAACACAGACACACACAAACACAGACACACAGACACAGACACACAGAGACACAGACACACAGCTCACTAACACACAGCTCACTAACACACACCTTTCCCACCACACACAAACCCAGCCACACAATACAACCGCTACACACAAACCCAGCCACACAATACAACCACCACACACAAATGCAGCCACTCCACACGATACACCTGCTTCCGACTCTCTCTGTCCTTGTCTGGGAATGCACGCCTTCTCTCCCTTGCCTACACAAACCCCTCAGCATCATCCAGATGTGCAGCGTATTTATACCTCATATCTACGTAGTGCGCGTTGCACATGCACAGCGGCGCCTGTGTGCGTTGCGCATGCGCTGCGAAGACGCAGATGGTGCGTGTGCATGGGACATGCAGTGCGCCCTGTTATGCACATGTTGCGCACTGCACGTGCACGCAGAGCGCATGTGTAATGGTGTCCCACGCACGCACCTATGGCGTTCACGCTGCACATGTGTAACGCGCGCAGGCGCCGCTGCGCATGTGCAATGCATGATACGTACAAAGCACTATAAATACACCTGCACATTAGGATCACGCTGATGGGTTTGTGTAGGCGAAAGAGAGGCGTGCTCCGTCAGACAGGGAAGGAGAGAGTCAAAAGACGGTGTGTAACAGAAAGGTGCCGGGCCTGTGAGTGGCGGGGCTGAGGTGCTTTGCAAGGCAGTGGAAAGAGTGAGGGGGGGAGGTGAGGAGCAGGCGGAAGGGCAGGGGCTGGCCAGAGGTGCAGGCAGAGGAGGAGGAGGAGGAGGGAGGCCCAAGGCAGGTGTGAGGTGCAGGTGAGGGGCAAACTAGCACCAATGTGTGACAGGGAGGGAGAGGGCACAGAGGGCAGGGGGATTGAGGGTCAGCACAGGCCACCAGTGGTGGAGGGGGCACATGTGCAGCCAGAGCCAGCAGGGGTTCCAGGGCCTGTGGGGGGGGGGGGCTGCAGGACCATCAGGTGTGTCCCTGTCCTCAAAGGGGCCGCCAAGCGCAAAACGACGGTGCATACCTGTGCCTGCTATGGAGAGGAGGAGGGCAGTAAGGTTCAGTCAGCAGGAGAACCACATCCTGCTGGCCAGTGTCCTGGACAGATACAATCTGTTGTATGGCCGCCTGAGTGCAACCACCACCTTGGGCACATGGCTCCAGGTGTGGGGGAGATACAGGAGGCTGTGGCCCAGGCAGGAGGGCCGTCACGGGACATAGACTGCCTCCACAAGAGATTTAATGACATCAAGAGGGGTGTCCGTGCCCACATGGTTACGGAGCGGTGACATGCGATGGGCACCGGAGGGGGTGGCCCCTTGCCAACATCCCTGACACCCCTGGAGCAGGAACTAGTTGACCGTTTGGGCCCCATGTACCTGCAAGGACTGCCGGAAGAGCTGGATACCGCCCATCCACAGGCAGGTAGGTCTGTGACGTGCCACACATGTGATCCATATGGCCCAGAACATGCACTATTGCAGGTGGGGTAACAGCCGCTACAGGCGCACACCGCATTGATGATGGCACATACGTAATACACAGGTGTGGGTATGTGACCTGCAATAACACTTCTTTGCTGTGTACCTTGTTCAAACCCGCAGGTGACATCCAGGCCTTGGAGGCGTATGCGGAGGGGGATGTGGTGGCGCTAGGAGATCCAGAGGGGCCAGAGGCCCCTGAGTCTGGGGATGCAGACAGCACTGGTGGAACAACACCACAGCTCATTGTGCTACCCGAGGCTGTGAGTGGGACGGAGGACAACCCACAGGTAGGGACCAGCCACCACAACCCACGGGCTGTGGAGGAGCCCGAGCCAGAGGGCAGTCCCCAGATGGAACATCCACCAGGAACAGCATGTGGCAACTGTACAGGCATGGACCCCATCCTGGTGGAGCTGAGGGCCCATACAGTCGCTGCACAGCGTGATGCGTAAGGTGGGTAACCTAGTAACCAACCAGCCCCCTGGGGGCTGGCTGTACATTCACAGCATGATCCCATGTGCCCCCCAACCCTAGGGCGCCATATCACATACTGCCATATAGGTGTTGGGGGTGGGTGCACGGTACACTCACCCCCATGTACCATGTGCCATCTGGTGTCCTGTTGCTAATGGGCCTGTACAGCTGCCCACAACTCACCGCAATAGCCACCTTTGAGATGTACAGTGGTACATACCTACCCCAGATCACCTAGACAGGTTACCCGTAGGACCACTCTCCCAGGGCATGGGTGGTCTGCGGACTGGTTGCGGGTGTTACACAGGGCATTTGCAGGACTCACGGTGGGGAGGGGGTGCAACACATGTCTCACACATAACCTTGTGTCTCACCCACAGCCACTCGTCAGGTCCTCATGGGGATCCAGGTGTCCATGGACTGGATGCAAGCCACAGTGGAGGTGATGGCAGGGGCACTAATCCACATTGCTAATGCCCAGGAGGCCATGGCTGGCCGTTTCCAGCAGCCAGTGCCAGACCCAGAGGCACATCCAGTGGACCCAGGATGCCGGGGTTGCATGGGCCGTGGATGACGTGGGTGTGGGCGGCCCCACAGGTCATGAGTGGGGGCTGTGGACCACTGTGTCCCAATAAAGGTGGCGATGTTGATCATACCTATGTGCCTGTCTCCGGAGTGTGTCACTGTGATTCCCTGGGTAGCTGGTACCCCATTTTGTGTGTATGGTCACATGTGCCTCCCCAGCTCCCTCAGGGTAGTGGTGTATTCCGTAACACCATTCAACGCACAGACCATATACCATGCCCTGTGTGGCGATAACCATGCCATGTGTGCACCCCTCCACCTATGCGTGGGGGTATATCCATCCTCTCCAGGTCAACAGTACTAGATATCTGCTGCTACATGTCCATTTCTATGGTGCAGTCACTCTCCCACACCATTATCCTCTCCAGGTCCCCACCCACATGTGTGTCATTCCCACAGACCCACACCAGGACCTTTGTGCCTGACTAGCTGTAAATGTCAGTGTGAGACACAGGCAAACAGAGGTAGTGTGCTACAGGTGTCTCATGACCTCTCCCCTGCTCCTGTGGTGGGACCCTGCCCACATACAGACCAACAGCCAACCATTCTGACCTCACCAGCTATTCTCCTGGGCAGCCCCTGGGTACAGTGGTACATCCCGTCCTTCTAGCCACATACCTGCTGCTGCCCGTCCCCACTATTCCTGTACGTGCATGGTGCAGCAGATATGGAGCCCAGATGTCACAGGCAGCATGCATGTGCCCATAGTTCATGGGACACCCTATACCTTGGGACATCATAGGGTCGACATAGGACTCAGATGCCTACACACATGGCCAGCCCCCGCAACTGCGTGTGGAGATGGGCCATGTATGATGCCCATGTCAACCTGGCATACACATACTGATCTACACACATGTCTCATGCTTACGTCCAAGGTCTGTCTTGAAGGGAAACACATGACCATCGTGATGTACCATAACATATGTGTATACATTTATTTACAGGGGGTATATATACATTGGGACAAAGGGACATCAGAGGTGCCATACAGATCAATCCAGGGTCCATCAAGCCCAGTGTCCTTGTTCCAACAGTGGACAATCCAGCTCCTGTGTGCCCAGCAGTTGTGGGCGGTGCTGTCCCACCAGCCACTATACCCATGTTGGGTTGCTGGAGACAGGGCAGCACAGGACACATGTGTGGGCACCACAGGGGCCATCACGCACTCCTGGGATGCCCATCAGTGGATGGCTGTCGGGATGCAGTGCCCCTACCCGCCACATGCTGTATCTCGGCAGCCATCCACTGAATGGACCATGCCAGCCATCGGATGGTGCAGTCCTGGGCCCACATGCACTGCACCACATCATCCAGTGCCACATACAGGTCCCGTATGCACCTGCCACCACATACACACATGGTGCCAGGTGTCTATGTGGTGGCATGTGCGTGGGCCCTTTGTGTGGCACTGGATGGCGTAGCTCCACCAAAATGGGCACCATTACCACCTACATGCGGTGGCTGGCAGGGACCCACACTGTCCTGTGGTGTCCTGTCATCCAGTGTACCCTCCCCCCTTCAGCACCCCCCACCTCCCCCTCCCCCACCCCCTCCTCCCCTGGCACCTCCCACCAGCCCTCGCCACCCTCCATGCTCCCCCGTCCTCCTCACCCCTCGAGAGTATCACCACACAATCATCCTCCCCTCCCCTGCCCCCTCCCCTCCTGGCACCTCCCACGCACCCTCACCAACCCCCACCCCCTCCATCCCCCCATTGTCCTCCTCCACTACAGTCGCCTCTGCGGCCTCCTCCTCTGCTGCATCCTCCTCCTCCTCATCTGCCTGCAGCACCTCCACGGCCGCCTCCTCCTCCTCCTCCTCCTGCCCCTCCATCATGCGTCTGACAGTGGGTCCTGGCATTGCGTAGGCAAGCGTGGACGGGTCCTGACTGGCAGGATCCTCCTCTGTGGGGGATAACGGTCATTAGCACTATATTCTGTGAGTCACATACCAAATGCACATAGTTTGGCCGCGCAAAGGCTGGTGAGCCACTGAGACAGTCTCCACAGAGCTGCAGAGGCCGCAACACTCACCTTGACGTTGAGATACTGCCCGCCTCTGTAGGCGGGCAAGGACCTCCGGGCAGTGCAGCCTCAACTCTCGCCCCTTTTTGCGTAGGTCCTCTACCTACGGGGGTAATACAATGGGAGGGTGCATTAATGACCATATATCTCTGGTGGGTGGCACACACATATCACACATCTCTGTGCGCAGCATCGTGCTTCTCCTGTGCCTCTGCTCAGTGTTACTTCTACTAACGGTTGCCAGTGCCACCTGTATGTGTGGCTGTGGGTCTGTGCATGTGTGTACAGAACATATAACCAACATGAAGTCCACAATCCACTGGCTGTTTGCCTTCCTAACTTTGAATAGGGATGAATATGGGGCCTGAGTTGGGTGTGCTGGCTTGTGCTGTTGTTCTTCATTGCTTGTGTATTTCCTGTTGGTTATATGTTTTGTTGGACAGGTGCTTGTCCCCTGATGGGGCATGGATGCGTGCAGAATGCCTATGGGCTCTGGGTGGCGGCATCGGGGGGGGGGGGGGAGGCAGGACGGCCACCCTTTGGGACACAAAGCATGTTTCTGATAGTTATGTGCCGTCTCAGGTTTGGGTGGCTTGTCAGGCTCTGCACGGAACATCATTGATCTTATCAGGGCTTGTGCATTATGACTATTTAGTCTGTTGTATGCGTGTTGTAGACCCGTGGTTCGTGAGATGTTATGTGCAGTGATGTGTGTTTAGCAACATATAAGGAACATTGATATGTATATGTGGATTTTGAGAGATAATGAGTATGGGACAGATCTGGACCGGTACATGTTGTTTTGGTGGTGTGGGCATTGTGAGGTGTTGTACCCTTACACCAGCATCCTCTGCAATCAGTTGCGGGGCTCCTGGGGATTGGACAGATGTGTGACCTGAAACTGCATGCACATCACTGATATATGGATTTGTCTCAGACCTTCGTGGACAGGACTCATGGCTCCTGGGGGTGGGATGGTTTACAGCACAAACACAGCTGTACCTACCATACGTTCGTGATCCATAACAGACATTTGTACTGGGGTCTGGGCCGCCGTGGCATACGGCACATGTGTGTCCCAACCCAGCATCACCTACCCCAATATCTAGATGCAATACCCACATTTGCACTCAGGTCTCATGCCTCCTGGGGGTAGGGTGCCTTAGCACACATTAGCAGATTCACCATACCACCAGGGTGACTGACAGCCCACCTTGATGGGCTCTCTGGACTCCTGGGGGTGGGAGGAAGTAGTAAACAGCAAAAGCAGATTCACCATACCACCAGGGTGACTGACAGCCCACATTGATGGGCCCTCTGGACTCCTGGGGATGGGGGGGAAGTAGTAAACAGGAAAAGCTGCTGCAACATACCACCAGGGTGACTGACAGCCCACTTTTATGGGCCCTCTGGACTCCTGGGGGTGGGGGGAAGTAGTAAACAGCAAACGCAGATTCACCATACCACCAGGGTGACTGACAGCCCACTTTGATGGGCTCTCTGGACTCCTGGAGGTGGGGGGAAGTAGTAAACAGCAAAAGCAGATTCACCATACCACCAGGGTGACTGACAGCCCACCTTGATGGGCCCTCTGGACTCCTGGGGGTGGGGGGAAGTAGTAAACAGCAAAAACAGATTCACCACACCACCAGGGTGACTGACAGCCCACTTTGATGGGCCCTCTGGACTCCTGGGGGTGGGGGGAAGTAGTAAACAGCAAAAGCAGATTCACCATACCACCAGGGTGACTGACAGCCCACCTTGATGGGCCCTCTGGACTCCTGGGGGTGGGGGGAAGTAGTAAACAACAAAAGCAGATTCACCATACTACCAGGGTGACTAACAGCCCACTTTGATGGGCTCTCTGGACTCCTGGGGGTGGGGGGAAGTAGTAAACAGCAAAAGCCGCTGCAACATACCACCAGAGTGACTGACAGCCCACTTTGATGGGCTCTCTGGACTCCAGGGGGTGGGGGGAAGTAGTAAACAGCAAAAGCAGATTCACCATACCACGAGGGTGACTGACAGCCCACCTTGATGGGCTCTCTGGACTCCTGGGTGTGGGGGGAAGTAGTAAACAGCAAAAGCAGCTTCACCATACCACCAGGGTGACTGACAGCCCACTTTGATGGGCCCTCTGGACTCCTGGGGGTGGGGGGAAGTAGTAAACAGCAAAAGCAGATTCACCATACCACCAGGGTGACTGACAGCCCACCTTGATGGGCTCTCTGGACTTCTGGGGGTGGGGGAAAGTAGTAAACAGCAAAAGCATCTTCACCATACCACCAGGGTGACTGACATCCCACTTTGATGGGCTCTCTGGACTCCTGGGGGTGGGGAGAAGTAGTAAACAGCAAAAGCAGATTCACCATACCACCAGGGTGACTGACAGCCCACTTTGATGGGCTCTCTGGACTCCTGGGGGTGGGGGGAAGTAGTAAACAGCAAAAGCCACTACAACATACCACCAGAGTGACTGACAGCCCACTTTGATGGGCTCTCTGGACTCCAGGCGGTGGGGGGAAGTAGTAAACAGCAAAAGCAGATTCACCATACCACCAGGGTGACTGACAGCCCACCTTGATGGGCTCTCTGGACTCCTGGGGGTGGGGGGAAGTAGTAAACTGCAAATGCAGCTTCACCATACCACCAGGGTGACTGATAGCCCACTTTGATGGGCCCTTTGGACTCCTGGGAGTGGGGGGAAGCAGTAAACAGCAAAAGCAGTTCACCATACCACCAGGGTGACTGACAGCCCACCTTGATGGGCCCTCTGGACTCCTGGGGGTGGGGGGAAGTAGTAAACAGCAAAAACAGATTCACTATACCACCAGGGTGACTGACAGCCCACCTTGATGGGCTCTCTGGACTCCTGGGGGTGGGGGGAAGTAGTAAACAGCAAAAGCAGCTTCACCATACCACCAGTGTGACTGACAGCCCACTTTGATGGGCCCTCTGGACTCCTGGGGGTGGGGGAAGTAGAAAACAGCAAAAGCAGCTTCACCATACCACCAGGGTGACTGACAGCCCACTTTGATGGGCCCTCTGGACTCCTGGGGGTGGGGGGAAGTAGTAAACAGCAAAAGCAGATTCACCATACCACCAGGGTGACTGACAGCCCACCTTGATGGGCTCTCTGGACTCCTGGGGGTGGGGGGAAGTAGTAAACAGCAAAAGCAGCTTCATCATACCACCAGAGTGACTGACAGCCCACCTTGATGGGCTCTCTGGACTCCTGGGGATGGGGGGAAGTAGTAAACAACAAAAGCAGATTCACCATACCACCAGGGTGACTGACAGCCCACTTTGATGGGCTCTCTGGACTCCTGGGGGTGGGGGGAAGTAGTAAACAGCAAAATCAGCTTCACCATACCACCAGGGTGACTGACAGCCCACTTTGATGGGCCTTCTGGACTCCTGGGGGTGGGGGGAAGTAGTAAACTGCAAAAGCAGCTTCACCATACCACCAGGGTGACTGACAGCCCGCTTTGATGGGCTCTCTGGACTCCTGGGGGTTGGGCAGATGTTTCAACCTGCAAAAGCACCCACAACCGTATCACCTGTGTGTGTGCCTGAGCATTTGGATCAGGTCTCAGGACCACTAGGGGTAAGGCAGAGGTGTGACCTATGCAACTGCAGAAACTACCATATCAGCATGCTGTTTACAAAACCAATGTAGGCAGATGTCGGGGATCCTCGTGTTACGGTGTACCTTCACACAGCGACAGCAGCAGCTGCCATAACACCAGGCTGCCATCTGGAGCTCTGTGAGCAGTTCCTTGGCCTCCTGGGGCCAGGGCAAACCATTTTGATATGTGGAGTGGAGTGGAGGAGTGGCCTAGTGGTTGGGGCAAGGTACTTCAGGCCGGAAGGTTGGGGGTTCAAATCCCAATAGAGGACAGCAACCTTGGGCTGGAAGGACTGGGGTTTCTAGTCCCACAGGTGCTCCTTGTGGTCTTGGGCAAGCCACTTAACCCTCCATAGACCATGTTCCCTGTAAATATATGTGTAAATGGTTAATATGGTTATCCAAGTTGAGATCCCTGTTATTTGTAATTACGGTGTAATCCCCCACCGTAAAATACCTTGATGTTCCATGTAAACCCCACTGATATCAAATAGCGTGGTATATAAGAGAAATAAATAAATAAATAATAAATAAGATACCTGGGCTGTATATCACGTGTGTTACACTAATGAGGGAAATGGGATAAACTGCCTACAGACAGCACATGCACACCTGCAATCCACACTGGGTATGTGTACGTATACTGTCACCGCCTCCCTTGCCCAGGCGGTTGCCTAAGGCTTGGGAACAGGCAGTCAATATATTTATTTGTTCTAAGTGCCTATTTTCTTGTAGTTGTGTAATAATCCAGCCGAGATGGTAATTATAGGCACACAGGATTTTTATTATTTTCAGTCAAAGGAACTTTAAAGATTCCAAATATCAAGATAAGGTAAGGATATTTTCCAACACCATCAAACAAAGGCAAACTTGCTTCTCTTCAGCTTTGGCACTTAAATAAAAGCACAGTATTTCCTCATACTATAAACAAACACAGCACTGAAACTCCGGTGCAAAAAGAATCAGAAAATAAACCCATCTTCTTTCATGGCTTTAAAACAAACAGAAGTTGTTACATTTCCAAGCAGGCAAACTTCTGTTACACATTGGTTTTTCTTTCCTTTCACCAAGTAATTTCTTCGGCTTGGTGTATCTCAGGCTTTCCACTTTCTAGCATACAAATGCTCACACACTCAGCTACGGCTTAAACTTCAGAAACCTTATTTGCATATTTCCTAGCCGTGCTCTCTTGAAGAAACAGCTACCAGGTTTAAAGCTTCTGAAAATGTTCTAGCCTTTCTCAATGCCTAGAGGCTACCGAATATTCCATTTCCAAATCAGAATTCTCCTCTATTAAACCAGGCATCTCTATTTCCATACTCTCCAGGTCAGAGTCTGCTTGAGAGGCACAGGATTCAGACTCAAAACTATCTGGCTTTAATCCCTTCAGGATTTCTAAGACTTTAGTCAAGGCAGTGTCCTTTCTTCTCTGAGGAATAGTATAGCAGTTAGAAAGTCTCTTAGCAGACACACCTAGGATACATCTGTGTCCATTTGTATTTCTCAGTCATGTCTAGCCCTTATGGGCTATGATGCACCCAGAATAGTGCATATCCTGTGTTGGTACCATGGTTACATGATGTAGGTGAAAGGGGAGGAGGGGAGGAGGGGAGGAGCGAAGGGGAGGAGGGGAGGGGAGGGGAGGGGAGGGGGGAGGAGGGGAGGGGAGGAGGGGGGGAGGGGGGAGGAGGGGAGGGGAGGAGGGGGGAGGAGGGGAGGGGAGGAGGGGGGAGGGGAGGAGGGGGAGGGGAGGAGGGGGGAGGGGAGGGGAGGGGATGGGAGGGGAGAGGGGAGGGGAGGGGGGGAGGGGAGGAGGGGAGAGGAAAGGAGGGGGAGGGGAGGGGAGGGGAGGAGGGGAGAGGAGGAGAGGAGGGGAGAGGGGGAGGGGAGGAGGAGGGGAGGGGAGGAGGAGGGGGAGGAGAGGAGGGGAGGGGAGGGAGGGGGGTTGTTTGGACCCATAGGCGGATTATGTACCACTACCCACCCCACCCTACCCTACCCTACCCTACCCTCTGAGGCTGAGGGTGGGAAACAGGATCTCCCACCAACAGATCCACATTCTACCTCCCTGCAATGGTGGCAGTAGAGGGTGCCATCAACCCCAGTCCTGCTGGGGAACAGATACCCTACAGGGCAGTCAATGCAGATCTGTACACATCCATAAAGCAATAGCAGAGAGACATTAGGCCTAGAAATGCTCAGCTATCCCCCACCACTATCTGACATTCTCCAGCAGCAAGCCTCCAGCCACTGCACCCTGCAAAGTGCTCCAGCACAACACATACCAGCTGCAGACAGTCTGCTAGCTAGTCCATACTGCATGTCCCGGGAGGAAATGCATGTACCCAGAATTGGGATGTCAGCATACACACCAAGCAGATAAGTCAGTGATTGGGCCCCAAAAGAGAACCCATACACATCACAAGAGAAATACTATATAGCACTATGGGGGAACCTAGCCATGCCATGGTCACTGCTCAGTCAGGGTGAGAGTGACCTCCCAGCAGGACATGCTGTGGCCATCCTGTCCATGCAGGTGGTGGCCGGGCACTACAATGTCCGAGCCATTGCCCTATGCCCTGTCCAGATGCATCCAGGCCAGGCCACCCTATCCAGGCTATTCCCACAGTACCTTGCTCCTCATTATGCACATTGGCAGGCCAATACTGGCAACAGTGGTAGCAGTGTGGGCTGTGGAGGGTGTTGGCAGCCACCACACACTGGATAGACAGACACACACTCCCCACACCTATGCCAGCATTGTGCAACTAGGTAATGCGCATGTCTATGGTGTCTGTGCTCTGTAGGGTAAAATGAAGATGTTTTGGGCATGTTTATGTCATCTGCAATAAAGGTTCTGTCTGTATTACCACATTTTAGTAGTGGGTAAAATATGGGGACTGGGCTGGCGGGAACCACAGCTGGGACTCGAATCTGTGGCCTTGTGCTCCTGCACCACCGTGTTGCCACAGAGACTGGGCATTCCCTGGTGGTACCATGACTGTTTGTCAGACAGAGCCTGTCTGTTGCAGTGTATGGCACCCACCTACACAGGGCTAGGCCATGGTCTGCTCTGGGCAGCTACCACTGCCCCCTCCACCACCAGTACCCCTCTGCCACCATGCTGACATGCCCTTCTGCTGGTGGTGCACAGTCTCAGGCCATCCAGTGTGCAGGTAGGCGGCTGCCTATGATGCGGGTTCTGGGGTAGGTGTGCCTGTATAGCTGTCCACGCTTCCCCCCAGCACCGCCTGCCAATGTTCCGTGCCCTTGGGGGTACCTGCTGGGTACTATCCATGTTGGGTACTATCCATGTTGGGCCCTCATCAGTTGCTGTCTGGCTGCTCTACTGTTTCAGCATTCCTATGGGCCAGCTAGGCATCACCCTAGTCTGCACTGTGGCCCAGCTGTACCACAGCATGTTCTGCCTGCAGCTCTCTGGGTCCCCTTTTCCAGCATCTGTCCAGTTGCCCGTTCCGACATGCCCTCCCTGCTGTTGCGGAACATGTGCACGCCATAGGAAACCTGTCCAATGGAGAGGAAAACCCTGCTCAGCGCAATTTCACTGTGGGCTCATTCACCTTGTATGGGGACGGAGCATAGACCCTTCCAAAATTCATATCTTTTTTTGGAGCTTTCTTGGGAGTGTTTTATGATGTTTCCCATTGATATCACTATTGCCCAGCTTGGTTATGTTGTTTTTTTCATTTTCCTCTGTTCATTTTCAATGTTTATGTGGCCTTTTGTTCCGTGCACATGTATCGCACTTATCACTTTTTGTTGGTTTCCCAGAGTTTGCTGTACATTGCTGACGGAAATGGTTTCTTTTCCCTTTATATCAGCTTTAACACCAGGGTTTCACTGGCGTTAGTTTTCAGCCTCGGATTTCACAACGTTAGTGTGCGGGGAGCCTCTCCCCTCCCACTCTCCGCCCATTGACCCTCTCTCTCTGCCCCTGGGGAACCTTCCTCCGCCCTCCGGGAGCCTTTCTCCACCCTCAGCACTCATTTGCGCCGCTGCGCGCGTTATCGAGCGCTAAGATGCCTCTGCGCCTGATAAAGCGCCTTCATCGGGCGATAAGGTACCTTATCGCGTGATAACTTCGCCGAGCGCACATTAAGACGGTTTAGTAAACATACCCCTTTGTTACAAGTAGTTTGACTCCATCTTGGTCAAAAATGGTTACATGCAGATTTATTTCTTTTCTCCTCTATTATGTTACCATATTCTTTTCAATTATTCTTTATCTTAATCTGAATAGCTACTTCACTTTCTCCACTCCTAGTCTTGTTTCTTTACCACATCTGTGCCTGTATTACTTAGTCTGGTCTCCCTGAGTGGGAATCCTTTTCTCCTCTTTTTAGTACTCTTTCCCATTGTATCTTAAAGTAGTTGGTGATGCAGATAAAGATCCCTGATACTGTACTGGCTCACTCCTGAATCTGGTGTCACTAAAGTATGATGAGTTCTTGGGTTCTTTTTTTTCCTTGAGAGCTGGTATCCTCTGTAGTTGCAGGTCGCCAGAAATGCTCTACAAGGATCCTGGCTCTGTTGGACTGGAAAGGTTAGTTGTTGGTCAGATCTTGTAACCTCTCTCTCAGGTTGAGCTCCTTTCCTTCTGGACAGTGGGATGCTAGCAGAGTTTGCACAGACATCAACTCTCTGCTTTCTCCAACTATGCAGCTGCTCTAGGCCTGTTTTTCACTCTGGATGTTTCCCTCTGGATGTCTAGCTGTGTGTAACCCCCCCCCCCTCCAAATATTAAACAACTCCTTTGCTTCGTGGTTGGGTGCCCAAAGGCACCTGTGCAAAAACGGAAAATGCCTTACTTATGCATGGTACAATGACTGTATGCCAAAGACAGATATCTGTCTTTGGGAGTGGTTTATATATGAAATGGGATTTTCCCTCCCAGAGGAATCTTCTTTCAGCATGAAGTAACTGGTAGCAAGAACCTCCACTGTTCTGGAAATGTTAAGCTGTTCTCTAACCTTCCTTGAAATACTTAGCAGGGACACTGGATGGTGCTGCTAGATTGGTAGAGGTCCCTTGATATCCCAAAATTAAGTGAAAAAAAAAGTTCACTGATTGAACAGGCCCTTTGCTTTAGCCAAAGTTCATAAAGCTGTTCTTTCTCTTAAGGATAACAATCGTCTGGTCTGGGTATGAATTTTATAAAGCCTTATGGGAACAAGTTGCTTCTTTGTATTTAATAAAGTAAGTAGTTTAGGCAAACTCCCTAATTCCTTTTATGAAACAGTTATATCGGTAATAACTAAGGAAGATAAGAATATGACCCAGTGTATTAGTTACCATTCCATTGCCTTACTAAGTATCAATTATAAGATTTTATTTATTTATTTATCCAGATTTATATACCACCTTTTACTTCAATCAAAGTGGTTTACATTAGGGGTTACATTAAGGGTTATTACAATTACAAAAGAGGAAATAAAGAAAAAGAAAAAAGAAAAGAAAAGAACTGGTCATATCAATAAGAGAAGGACCAAAATGATCCGAAAACAACAAAGTCTTTAACATCATACGAAAGTCCTTAATGTCTCTGATAGATCTCATGTATTCTGGTAAAGAGTTCTATATGGCGGGCACAGAAAGTGATGGGGCTTTTCTTATTGAATCGTTGGAAATCAACAGGAGTAGCATGTCTATCCATCATGTTACTGCGTCTGGGCCTTGAGCTGGAGTCCTTGATATAAGGCTTTGAAGGACTGTAGCAGAGGTGTTATGATCGATTCTGAAGATGTTTAGAGATGTCTTGTACACGTAAAAGGATGGGTAGCCAGTGAAGTTGCTGAAGGATTGGTGTGATATGCTCTTTCCTGGGTGTATTTGTAATAATCCTGGCTGCTGTGTTTTGCACCAATTGGAGAGAATAGAGGGACTGTATCGGAAGACCTTGATAGAGTGAATTTGCGTAGTCCAAAATGGGGGTGGCTATTGCTTGACACACTGAACGGAAGTGATCTTTATTCAAAATAGGTTTGAGCCGCCGAATGATTTTTAGTCTGTGGTGTGCTTTAGAGGCAATTTTGCTTATGTTAGACCTTAAAGCCAGACTTTTGTCCAGGATAACACCTAGATATTTTACCTCCTCTTTTACTGTTATAAATTTGTCATTGAGAGTGATTGTTTTCGGTGGCAAGAAGGAAGAGTTTCTGGTGATAAACATCACTTCCGTTTTATCACAGTTTACTGAAAGTCAGTTATTATTGAGCCAAATAATCATATCTTCAAGGCACTTGGTTATAGGAGTCAGGTCCGGGTTGTAAATGTTAATGGGGGAGTAGACCATGATGTCATCTGCATATAGTTGGTAAATCATTTTGTGGTGCGTGATTATGCTACAAATGGGTTGAATGAATATGTTAAATAGAATGGAGGATAATGATGAACCTTGTGGAATGCCTTGGAGTACACTGAACCTTTCTGACTTATTTTCACCACATGTGACCTGTTGGGTTTGATCATTGAGGTAGGAGCAGAACCATTTTAAGGTGTTGCTGCATAGACCAATTTCTTGCAGTCTTTGGATTAATATGGAGTGGGATATAGTGTCAAAGGCAGCAGAGATGTCCATGAATATTAAAATTAATCATTTTTTGGCATTGTCAATGCCCTTAATGAGGTTGTCGAATAGAGAGATTAAAAGGGTTTCAACACCGTGCTGTGGTCTAAATCCATGCTGATGTGGGTCTAGTGGAGCATTTTGATCAATGTGGTCTTGGTTGCATTTGTACAGATTTTTCTATGACTTTTGCGATGAATGGAAGACTGGAGATTGGTCTATAGGATTTCAGATCTTCTGGGTCAAGGGACCTTTTTTGAGAACTGGGCGTAATGCAGCTTGCTTGAGGACAGATGGCATGTAGCCCTGTTGTAGGGACAGTTCTACCATGTTTTGAAGGTACTTGCCAAGCTGGTCTTTTGAGGCCTTAATCCATGCCACAGGGCAGGGGTCAATTGAAGAGGTAGTAGTTTTTAGCTTGTCCATGATGTGTTCTATCTGTGTAAAGGAGGGAATAGTGAAGTTCTCCCAATTTGTATTATATGACTTGGTAGTAGGTTTATCAGATGTAGGTGTCTGGTTTAGGGATGAGTTGCCAAATCTACTGCTCAGGAAGTTTGCATAAAGTTGGGGGTCAACAATATGCATGTCTTGTTGTGTAGAGTCTTTGGTGAGTTGTCGCAAGATACTGAAGAGTTCTCTGGGTCTATTTGATGCCTTCATGATGGTGTTGGTGAAATATTCTTGTTTACATTCATTGATTTTATTGTTATATTCAAGTTGCTTGCTTCTTTCGAATATCGTGCCCCTTGTTCTTTGTATTTTTTGGATCCTGGTTGTAAGGATATGGCTTTTGATATGTGCAATTCTTCACAGGCAGTGGGTTCCTTCCAATGGTGTTCAGCACTGCAAGGCTGCCTGAGGGCACCCGCTCCAAGAGGCAGACCAGCCCTGCAAAGTCTGACCCCTGGGTTTTGTAGAAATTCTTGGGGGGGGGGGGGAAGGAATCCTGGGAGCCCTGTCACACTCAGACAGTACTCTTTCCACTCTGTCTGGTAGAAACTCAGTCCAATCCAGGAATCTGTTCAGGATGAATTTACTCAAGGAACTAAAAGTCACACACAAAAGGATTCAATCGACAATACCACTTCTTAACAGGTAGAAAATAGAAAAGTTTACCAAACACAGCTTCTTAACTTTGTAATTCAGTCCAAGTCCTTTGGCTCTTTCTAAACAGAGTTTAATCTATTACTTGGAACAACAGGGAACAATTTAGTAGTACGATGCCCAGGCAAAAATACAGAATTTTGTTTTGTTTGCAGGTTTTTTTCAGCTTATTTTCACCAGCAATGCAAGAGTTTTGTTTTCTTTTTATAACTTTTCATTTCAGGACAATTTTGTTAATTAAGGAGGTAGCTGTGACTGCTACCCAAATGAAAAACATAGATGATAGGTTACTAGATGTTTCAGGCAAATAAAATTTCTGCCTGGCTTTTTCTTTCTATACAGAGGATTGTTTTGAACCAGTGTCTTTTGGGTAAGAATGCAGGTAACTTGTAGAAGAGCCTGCTGTATTGCTGGTGAACCTCTTTCCTGTTTTCTGATTGGACAAGTTTGTCTAGTCTGCAGCACTATGGAAAATGCTAACTAGATTTTTAGCCTAGTGAAGCCATTGACTTCTGTTTTTGCCAGAAATTCTATGAAATGGTCCAAGTATCTGTCAGAGATGTTTACTAATCCTAAGCCACATCCCATTTGATCATCACTAATCAACCCCCCATTTCATGCATACCCATACACACACACCACCACTGCTGTGGCCCATGCTGCAGCAGGAACAGCTAATCAGTAAGGACAACTAGCTGGACAGCGGTGACACATAGCAAGGATGCAAGGATATGCAGGTTGTGGCACAGGAAGATGTGGGGAATTGTAAAGGCCATGGCCACAGACTGGCAAGGGTATGCCTTCAGGCATGCAATGTGCCTTGCAAGGCCCCAGCCCTTGGAAAGGATACATGCAGATCACAATGATCACATAGGCACAAATAGTGCAGGCACACAGAGCTACACCAGAGTGAACCTATCCATACTGTGCCTGCATACCACACAACCACACAGTATTGCCACCAATTAGGCATACAAAGTGTGGGGGGGTACCATGATGTCACAGATAATGGGCAGCAGATGTGCCATTGTGTCATTAGCATGGCACCCTCAATGTCCACATGGCACATCTCTCACATACGAGGGTATGGAAATCCCCCAAGACCAAGGACTGCCAATCCAGAACCTCCAGAGGGAGCTACATTGTGAGGATGGCAGGGGATGATCCGCTGAAAAGAATGCTTCTGAAAGCATGTGTATTCTACCTCTCCCTTACAGGAGATTATACTTACTATAGGATTTGGAGTCCCTCAAGACATGCTTCAAGGCTATGCCCTGCACCAATCTCTGCTTGCTGGAGTGATACTGGCTTGAGCTGAAGCAGCAGGAAGGTAAAGAATGACACATGTGGCATTCCTGTAACACATATGGAGAGTACCATGGAGTGGCACAAAGGAGTTCCATATGCACTAGAACAGCAGCCAGGGCATATGCTGGAATGGCAGAACAATGCAGAAAGCTATATATAGCTGTTGGAAAATGTGGATGATAAAACCAAAAGTGTGAGAAAAGGGCATGGTATTACCAAACACAAGAAGTACCAGAAGGGGAGCAGTGGCATTGACCTGGAACCCAAAGGACAGGCCACTGTCAGAGAGAGCCAGTGTAGAGAATCCATCCAGGTCAGGGTGCCCAAACATGGTGGATACTGATGGCTTGAGAAGGTGGAACATAGGAACATGTGTGTGAACAACAATTTTCTGTGGGATACTGATTGCAGGCAGTGCATAGCAGCATGGATGCATTGTGTATTGGCTCTCCTGACATAAAGGTACCAGATGTTGTAAGGACTTCAGATTCAGTGACTTCCTCACCAAGGGCATCCTGTGCCATGGGTTCCAATGGTATACAGCAGCCAAATAATGAACAGTGACACAGAGGGGTTTGCAATGATATTAGGATATACATGGGCTAGGTACCATAGCAAAGGCAGTACTAATCAGTATGCTACCAACATACCAACATGTGGTTGGTGCACACAAAGGGACCCCAACAATGATAGCCTGTGGGATTCACTGAAACCTCCCTCCTCCACACAAGTGTAACATGCCACATCTGCTATGTGTCACATCAGAGCTTTTCATGGTCAGAAGGCATATAGATCAGTTAGCACAGAGGGGATAGTGCTGACAAAATGTATGGCCACATCCTTAAGCACACATCCTTCTCAATGCATAGCACTCACCAGGAACTATCTACTTCACAGATGCAGTGGGCCCCATGGATCTGCCACCACCTCTGTCACCAGCACCCCAGCCCCAACCACTGTCAAATCTCTGATGCTATGCTGCCAGTGTCTCTGCTGTCATCCCCTCTATCACCGCTAGCACTCCAACTGCAACCAACACTACTGCCCACTGCAGCAGATATGTATGTTGCACCAGAGAGCGACCATAGCCACTATCACCACCAAGACAGATGACAGCAGTAATAATGGATCCTCTACATGGGTAGTGGCCACATTGGAGGGGGAGGAATGAAAGGAGGAAGAACCCCCTGATGTGCAGCAGAAGGATGGGCAGCAGCATGAGCCAGAGGCTGCAGGGACACTGACAAGGGAGTGGTGCTGAAGAGCCCCACAATGTGCAGGAAGTAGAGCTAGAGGGTGGGGAGAAGGGAGACAGAGGAGGGAAAGGGGTAGGGGAAGAGGCAGATGGACAGGCTGGAGAACCACTGGAATAACTGGATACCCAACCTTTCAGCTTGCCTCCATATTGAACCAAGTGTATCACCGTGAGGTCTATAGGTCCTTGGTGGAATCTGAGGCCCTGATGCACTTCACATCCTTGTGATGGGAGGTGAAGCCAGGCTCTACTGTGGTCACAAGATCTCAGGACTTCATGGTCATGCACTAGAAAGGCCCGAGAGTGGACCTGCATGCCCTTGTTAGAACCTTACACCAGCTTGTGGCATACATCTCTGCTCCAGTCATTCCAATCAGGAGGGAGGAGAGTAGGGAGTAGGGCATCACCCTGTATATATCCTGTGTTTGTCAAGTGATGAGCGGGCCAGGCAGGCACTGGAATAAATATTTTTGCATATGGCAATATGTGTCCGCTGTTGTTTTTGCAGATGCACAATTGTATTGCTGTAGCTATGCAGCTCTCCTCCATTCCATGACCCTTCTATGTTCAATGAGGCCCTACCCTGGGGCTCTTGAGCACCTGTATGCCCAGCCTGAGAGCCTAGTTGCCTACATTAGCCTCAGCCAGTCTATCAAAACTTGGAGACATCTGGGTATGCACATAGTCACTACAAGGGACTGGGATCTCAGCCATAGCAGTCTTCCATCACACAGAGCTACATGGCTCCAAACAGTCATCCATCGACACAATCTGTGCACAACCCTCCTCACTTAAAGCCCCCTCTCTCTGTAGCATACAGTTAATCCACAGATCAATCCATGGGTAGAGGTGACCTGTGGGAAGTACCACATGTATGCAGACACATGTTGGTGGGGGATTACCCAGACAGTCCAATACAGAAGCACCCTGAAGACTCACAGAAAACCAGCAAACAACAAGAAACAAGACTTCCAAGAAAAGTTCAGTCTTTATTAGGGGGTACAGTAAGTCACACACAACCCAGGCCTCACCTTCCTCAGGGGTGTAACGGCACTAGGACAGTAAATCACACAAATCCATATAGACATAAATACAATAAATGAAACTTTAAAAACAAATGTAATAAAAATAGATAAAAAATATTAATAAATCCAAACATGTCAAAACTGGATGACAGCCATTCAGAATAAACTGACAAAAGGTGTACATATAAAAAGAAGAAAAAAGAAAGAGAGAGAGAAGAATGCACCAATTAATCTCTAACCGTAGAACAAGAAAAATAAAGCATACATATGTAATTGATACAGCAATAAGAAAAAAGCAGAATCCTAAGGTGCATGAGTAAAGAATATAGAATTATGAACTAGTAGTGATACAAGTCGGTTAAACAAAGAAAAAACGTAACATTACCTAATACTGTAACACTCTGATTCCTTGAAACAAACTAAAAGCCTTGTTTTGCACTTTCTGCAAAATAAAAGTTACATATACTATAATAGAGAATTGTCATATATGTGGCAATCAAAAAGGACTAGTGGAATACTGCAGGCAAAATATTTCAATAATAGAGCTCCTTTCATTAACAATGAATTACCCACATTAAAACAGCCATACTATACTAAAACATAAGTAAATGAAAATCACAGGGACCAAATGAAGATATACAAGGTACTCAAATACCCCTTACAGCACCACCAACTGTGATAAAATTAACAACTGTGTGTCAAAGTGAATTTAGAATAAAAGAGGACCCAATAGTGTTTCCCTCCAAGTGCTAAAAGTATAAAAATAAGAATGAAAGGGACTTAATGTGATCATATTGGAGGTGCAAGGGGTCTGTCTGAACCGCCCTGGGACTGCTGCTGCTGGGAACCTTGCTCGGGGCACCTTACCTTCCCCCTAACATCGGGCAGGCATCGTGGGGACAGCCTGTAGCCAGCGAGGACCCTGGCTCGGCTTAAAACCTGTTCCACCGTTTGTTCCTTGGACTTGGTGTGATTGTGTTGGAGGTGTAGAGGGTCTGTCTGAATGGCCCTGGGACTGCTGCCACTGGGAACCTTGCTCGGGACGCCTTACCTTCCCCCTAACATCGGGCAGGCATCGTGGGGACAGCCTGTAGCCAGCAAAGCCCTTCCCGTCTCTATAAATTGTCTCGTCTTTTTCGACCGCGGAGCGTGTCTGCGGGGGGCGTGGTCCGAAGGGGCATGTTCAAAGGGGCAAGATCCGCCCCTTCGGTGTCACAGCAGCGATAGCAGTTTGTTTTAGTTTTTGTTTGGGTTGTATACTCTCCTGTTTGGATTTAGTTGTAATGGGGAAAAGGAAGGCTAAAACCGGGGGAGGAATAGCAGGTGGGTCAGCAGATAAAGTTATATCTGGTGGTTCCCCTAGATAAACATCTTGTTCGGCGGCCTGTAGCTCAGTCCTTCCCTGAGGGGGCCTCCCTTAGTTCTGGAGGGAGGTCCCCTCCACCTTGCCCTGCTTTTCTATTGTCTTCTGTTCATTCTGGGGAGTCCTCTGACCAGGTAAGGGGTAATACTAATGTGGTGGTGACTTTGCCTAAACCGGTTCAGTTGGCAGGGGCTGGGGGTACTTCTGGACTCCCAGTTTTGCTGCCTGACTCGGAGATTACTTTGAAGGATCTTTGGGGAGCTTTAAAATCTATTGATGATAAGATGTCTTCAACGTTAAGTTCCTTATGTGATTTCTCTCAAGAAACGGCTGTTTCTTTACAACAACTTGATGGAAAGGTTTCCCTTGTGGATGCAGCTTTTGTTAGATTAGAATCCCAGGTCCTTCCGTTGCATGCTGCTAATGTAGCAGGGATTAAAGATTCCTTGATTCTGCATAACAAGGTGAAAGCTCTTGAAAATTCTATACATTCATGTAACCTATGGTTTTTGAATTTTCCTTATACTTCCCTTCTTGCTCCTAAAATTCTTCTAGATAAATATTTGAAAGAAGTTTTGTTCATCAATGATTCTATTGAAGTTTCCCAACTTTATTATATTCCATCTAGTTCTAAAAAAGCAGATCCTGTTGAAGGGGAGCTTGATGTGATTGAGCCCTCTATTTCAAATTTGACTGCTTTCTTAGAGGACTCCCTAGAATAAGTGTATCGTAAACTATGAAGGTGCTACATATATTTTTTCGGATGTTACTCATTTGGAAAAATTTATTTTGGAACGGCAGGGTTTAACTGAGGTGGTCAGGGGTGAATAGCTATGTTTTACCTACTAATATGTGGGCATTTTTTGCCTTGTTTGCCTGTTCTCTTTTTCTGTTTGTTTTCTATTTTCATATCCAGATTCCCGTAATGTGGATTTTATCAGATGTTACGTTTGTATTATTGTGCTGCATTCCTTTCTAAGCTGATTGGCTTGTATTTTTGGTTGGTTATGTTATACTGATTAAAATCTATAAATAAAAAAAAAAAATAAGAATGAAAACTGGACATACTGAATGATAGTAATAATGAAAAAGTGACAGAAGAAAAATATAAACCTTACTTAAGATGATTGTGACATACATATTAAAAATACTCCGTGATCATGCCACATTAAAACCTCTATAAAATAAGAGCTTACCCCAATAGTGTGCATTACCTTCTAACAGCTTGACAACAAAGGACATCACCACTACCAGCTTTCTTTAAATGAAAATGTTGGCACCAAAAATGGGAAGGGAAAGTGCAGTGTACAGCAGAACTAAAAACAGCCCAAATTTGATCCAAAGACATTCTTATAAAAAGAGAGTGCTTACCCTAAAAGCATGCATAAAAACAAAATAAATAAATACTTATAAGAATGATTAAATGCTAATGAACAATGCACAAGGCATAATGGGAGAGTCATTCAAAACAGATACAAAACCCCCCTCTATGTCAGATAAAACAGCCAATGGCATGGACTCATAAATAGACCACTTAAGAATATCTTAAAAAACAGCAAGTAGCATAAAGTCCTGAATATCTTAAAAACCACCTTAACTGAAATGCGACTAAAAACACAGGGGGTAAAAGGAAATCTATGCAGACCTTCTCACAGACCCGAAGGAACAAAACAAGGGCAAGTGTGCAGGGACCAGAGTACAGACCACAAGTGTCTATTGAATTGCCCCAAGGAATACCCAACCATAACTTATATTTTCCATTCTCTCAATTTAAAAATGAGAGATAAAAAAACATAAGAAAAATCTGCCTGACAGATAAACGATAAGGTAAATACATGCTGTGGCTATACTGAAAAATGATTCCATCCATTATAGTAAAAACTATAGGAGTGAATAAAATATGAGTGATGGCATCACACAGCTAAAGAAATAAAAAGGTAATGGGGAGAATTAAAATACAGATAGAAAGTGGGAGTGGCTAAAAACCGTCACCAGAAAAATAAAAGAGTAGTCTATAAAAAACCAATGGGGACTAAAAAGTGGCTAAGAATTAAAGAAATAAATCAGATATACTAAGGGCATGTTTACAAAGCAACGGTAGCGGCCTCTGCATGATATCGGAGCCGCAGCTCCAATATCGCACGGAGGCCACTACTACTGCTTTGTAAACATACCCCTAAGACATTACAAACTGTCCAATAAAAATAATGTAATATAACGGAAGGTGAACATGAAATCAAAATAAATGATCCATAAAAACAAATGCCAATAGAATCAAAAGATAAATAAATAATCACCATATCAAAAACTAAAAACATTGTGAAATAAAGAGGAGGGAGGGGGAAAGGGGAAGGGGAAGAAAGAAAGGGGGAGGCGGAAGATGGGGAAAAGGGAGGGAGGAGAAGAGGGGGGAAAGGGAGGGAAGGAACAAGGGGGAAAAAGAAGGAGGGAGGGAGAAAAAAGATGAGAAGGGATGGGGAGAAGGGAGGGGGAAAAAGAGGGTGAGGGGAAAGGGTGGGAAGAGAGGGGGAGAGGAGAGGGGAAGGAAGGAACAGGGGAGAAAATGGGGGAAGGGGAGAAGGAGGGGAGGGGAAAGATAAGGACAGGGGGGAGAGGGGAAGGGGGAAAGGAAAGAAAGAAGGGGAAGGGGAAGAGGAAAAGAAGGAAGAAGGGGGGGGAGGGGAGGGGAGGGGAGGGGAAAAGGGGGAAGGAGGAAGGAAGGAAAACACATTGGGGGTGTTGGGGCGTGCATCCCCATTATTCATGCCAGTGGCAGCCCCCGACTAACTTCCCCAATGGTTGTGCGGGGACGTTAGTCGGAGTCGGGGAATGGGTGGCCCGGGGGCAGAGAGTGGGCAGGCAGTGGGCAGTCGCTGGCCCTGGACATACAGGGCTGATTCTAATGTTGATCCTGTAAGTCCAGGGCCGGCAAAATGTTTCTTTTTAGCAATGCCAGGGCACAGATGGGGCTGGGGGGGGGGCTAGGGATTCTTCCCCGCAGCCCGATCCTGGTCTTAGGAGGCCAGATAGGGGGTCGGGCTGCAGGGAATAATCACTTTAACCTGGCGGCTGGCATCGTGGCTTTTAAATGGAGCCGTGGTGACATGGCAACATGACGCCATGGCGCCGTGGCTCAATTTAACAGCCCTGACTGAGTTAGCTGGGCTGTAGCTATACGTGAAGGTTGGGACTGAATCACAATCCTGGCCTGCATGTACATGCTTAGTCATGATTCTGATCCCGCGGGGCTAGACTGTGCCTCGTTGGATCAGAATCGCGCTCCTCTTTGTACGTCAGGCTCATAAGAACATAAGAACATAAGATATGCCATACTGGGTCAGACCAAGGTCCATCAAGCCCAGTATCCTGTTTCCATCAGTGACCAATCTAGGTCATAAGTACCTAGCAGTTGCCCCAAAAGACACAGGTTCCACAATGCTTGTATTGGGTGAAGCAGTGATATCCCGGGTCCCTTTTAATAATGGTTTATGGACGTTTCCTCCAGGAACTTGTCCAAACCTTTTTTTAAACCCAGCTACATTAACAGCTTTTACTACATCTTCCGGTAACAAATTCTAGAGTTTGATTACACGTTGAGTGAAAAAATATTTTCTCTTATTAGTCTTAAATAGGTTACCCTGTAGCTTCATTGCAAAGGGGGAAGCAATCATATTGGGTGACTTTAATCTACCTGATGTGGATTGGATTACTCCTTCTGCACATCTGGAAAGAAGCAAAAAGATTGTGGATGCTCTCCAAGATGCATTATTTAGACAAATGGTGATGGAACCAACCAGGGAAAGCTCAACGCTGGATGTTGTGCTCACCAACAGTGATAGTGTGTCGAATGTCTGTGTGAGTGCCCCTGTGAGCAACAGCGACCATCACACGGTGTGGTTTGAGATAAAAGACATGGTACAGGCCAATCATAGCAAGCTCAAAGTCCTAAACTTCAAATGCACTGACTTCAATAAAATGGCAGAGTACTTAAAGGAGGAGGTGACGGGGTGGAAGGAGATAAATGAAGTGGAATTGCAATGGGCTAAACTAAAGAAGGCAATAAATGGGGCAACAGATAAATATGTAGGAAAAGTAAATAAAAACAAGAGAAGGAAACCTATTTGGTTTTCCAAAGAGGTGGCTGCTCAAATCAAGGCAAAAAACACAACTTTCGCAAAATTCAAAAGCTTGCAAACAGAAGAACACAGAAATGAATACAGGATCCAACTCAAAGAGTCTAAAAGAGTAATAAGGATAGCAAAATCAAAGGCAGAGGAAAGGATGGCTAAAGATGTTAAGGGTAGCAACAAAACTTTCTTCAGGTATATTCGGGAAAGGAAGAAGATCAGAGTTGGAACTGCAGGACTCAGAAGTGCTGGGAAAGGACTCGTGGAAAGTGACACTGAAAAAGCGGACTTGCTAAACAAATACTTCTGCTCTGTTTTTACTAAAGAAGATCCTGGAGATGGACCAGCTGTGACTCCCAAATATAAAAATGGGAATGAAGTAGATACCACACCATTCACAGAAGACGAGGTGTTAGAACAACTTGCTAAACTGAAAGTGGACAAAGTCATGGGACCAGATGGGATACATCCTAGGATACTGAAAGAGCTCAGAGAGGTTCTTGCAGGACCGTTAAAGGATGTCTTCAACAGATCCTTGGAAACAGGAGAGGTTCCTCAGGACTGGAGAATGGCTGATGTCGTACCTCTACACAAAAGTGGTGACAGGGAAGAAGTGTCAAACTACAGGCCCGTGAGCCTTACCTCGGTGGCGGGAAAAGTAATGGAGGCGCTCCTGAAAGAGCGAATAGTTAACTTTCTCAAAACCAACAGGATGCAAGATCCGAGGCAACATGGTTTTACCGAAGGGCGGTCTTGCCAAACAAATCTGATTGAGTTCTTTGACTGGGTGACCAAGGAACTAGATCAGGGGCATGCGATGGATGTCATCTACCTGGATTTCAGCAAAGCCTTTGATACTGTTCCTCATAGGAGGTTTGTCAACAAACTCAGTAGCTTGGGGTTGGGTCCCAAGATGGTAAACTGGATTAGAAATTGGTTGATTGACAGACGACAGAAGATGATTGTACATGGAGCTCACTCGGATGAGAGGAAGGTAATTAGCGGGGTGCCCCAGGGTTCGGTCCTGGGTCCGGCACTGTTCAATGTATTTGTGAGTGATATTGCTGAAGGACTGAATGGAAAAGTCTGTCTTTTTGCAGACGACACAAAAATTTGCAACAGAGTGGACTCCCCCGAGGGAGTGGTTAACATGAGGAAAGATCTACAAAAGCTGGAAGACTGGTCTAATGCTTGGCAACTACGATTTAATGTGAAAAAGTGCAGTGTCATGCACTTGGGTAGCAGAAATCCAAGGGAAATGTACGCGCTAGGGGGCGAGAGGTTGGTATGCACGGTTCAGGAGAAAGACCTTGGTGTGATTATCTCTGATGATCTCAAGGTGGCAAAACAGTGCGACAAGGCGGTGGCAAAAGCCAGGAGGATGATGGAGAGGGATTACCAGCAGAAAGGAAGAGGTACTTATGCCACTGTATAAGTCACTGGTGAGGCCTCACTTGGAATACTATGTTCAGTTTTGGAGACCATATCTTGCAAAAGATGTAAAAAGACTGGAAGCTGTTCAGAGGAAAGCGACCAAAATGATTTGGAGCCTGCATCAGAAGCCTTATGAGAAGAGACTTGAAGACCTAAATATGTACACTTTGGAGGAGAGGAGGGACAGGAGAGATATGATTCAGACCTTTAAATACTTAAAGAGAAATGATGAACAAACAAACCTCTTCCAAAGACGGGGAAGCTGTAAAACTAGAGGGCATAACATGAAGCTGCAAGGTGGTAAATTGAAAGGCAATATCAGGAAATATTTTTTCACTGAAAGGGTGGTGGATGCTTGGAATGCCCTCCCGAAGGAAGTAGTGGGGGCAAACACGGTGACGGAATTCAAAACAGCATGTGACAAACACAGTGGATCCCTTTAGAGCTATAGGATAAAAACAAAATAAACGGTACCATCTAACTTCTGAACCATATAACGTCTCAACAAATAGGGGTGTCCTACCTGGAGTGGTGGGTTTACCCCTAAACAAAGACATGGGGAGGGGTGGCCTGCACAGAGTGACAGGTGCACCTACTCTTGCCATCTTGCTGGGCAGACTAGATGGACCATGCTGGTCTTTATCTGCCGTCATTTACTATGTTACTATGTTACTATATTCTTTTCTCTTATTAGTCTTAAATAGGTTACCCTGTAGCTTCATTGCATGCCCCCTAGTCTTTCTATATTCTGATGACATAAACAATCGATCCACTCCAATCATTAAGTTATAGACCTTTATCATATCTCCCCTCAGCCGTCAATTTTCCAGTTTGAAGAGCCCTAACCTTTTTAGCCTCTCTTCATAGGGGTATCCTTCCATCCCCTTTATCATTTTGGTGGCTCTTCTCTGTACCTTTTCTAATAACACTATATCTTTTTTAAGATACGGCGACCAGAACTGCACACAAAATTCAAGGTGCGGTCGCACCATGGAATGATACAGAAGCATTATAATATCGCTTTGACCCGGTGAAAAGCAGGATATAAATACAGCTAAATAGATAAATAAATAAATTTTCCATTCTTTTCCTTATGATACCTAGCATTCTATTTGCTCTCTTGGCCGCTGCTGCACACTGGACAGAGAGTTTTAACATGCTATCCACGATGATGCCTAAATCTTTTTCCTGGGTGGTGGTTCCTAATGTGGAACCTTGCATCGTGTAACCATAGTTTGAGTAGTTCTTTCCTAGGTGCATAACTTTGCACGTGTCCACATTAAATTACATTTGCCATTTGAATGTTCAATTTATCAAGATCATTTTGCAATTTTCCAAAATCCTCATGAGTTTTGAATAATTTTTTGTCATCTGCAAATTTGATAACTTCGCTCGTTATTCCGATTTCCAGGTCATTTATGAATATGTTAAAAAGCATCGGACCCAGCACAGATCCCTGGGGTACTCCACTATTCACCTTTCTCCATTGGGAAAATTGGCCATTTAGCCCTACCCTCTGCTTTCTATCTTTTAACCAGCTCCTGATCCACAATAGTACACTGCCTGCTATCACATGACTTTTTAGTTTTGCCAAAAGTCTCTGATGAGGGTCCTTGTCAAAGTCTTTCTGAAAGTCCAGATACACTATATCAACCAACTCACCTTTGTCTTCCTGTTTATTCACACCTTCAAAAAAACATAACAAATTAGTAAGACAAAATCTTCCTTCTCTAAAGCAATGTTGGCTGACTCCCATTAAGCTGTGACTATCTACATGTTCAGTAATTTTGTTCTTTATGATGATTTCTACTATTTTTCCCAGGACTGACGTCAGGCTCACCGGTCTGTAGTTTCTGTGATCACCCCTGGAACCCTTTTTAAAAACTGGTGTCACATTGTCCATCCTCCAGTCTTCAGGTATTACAGATGATTTTAGAGATAGTTCACAGATTGCTAATAGCAGGTCTGCAATCTCATATTTTAGTTCTTTCAACACCCTTGGATGTACACCATCCAGTCCAGGTGATTTGCTACTCTTTAGTTTATCAAACAGTTGTAATACATCTTCCCGGTGTATCGATATTTCTTTCAATTCTTCCACAGTATCACCTTTAAATACCATTTCAGTCATGGGTAACATCTCTATATCTTTCTCAGTAAAGACCGAAGCAAAGAATTCATTCAGTCTCTCTGCTATGACCTTGTCCCCTCTTAGTGCCCCTTTTACCCCTCTATCATCTAATGGTCCAACTGACTGTCTCACAGGTTTCTTGCTAAGAATGTATTTGAAAAAGTCTTTATTATGCGTTTTTGCTTCCACTGCAAGCTTCTTCTCAAATTCTCTCTTTGCCTGCCTTATCAATGCCTTACATCTAACTTGCCAGTGCTTGTGCTGTTTCCAGTTTTCATCATTTGGCTCTTTTTTCCATTTCCTGAAAGATGCTATTTTGGCAACAACAGACTCTCTGACCTCATCTTTAAACCATGCTGGCAGTTTTTTGTACTTCCTTTCACTTTTCTTGAAGCGTGGAATACAGCTGATCTTGGTTTCCAAGATAGTATTTTTAAACAACACCCAAGCTTGATGTAAGTCTTTAACCTTTGCAGCTGCTCTTTAGTTTTTTCTTAACTATTTTCCTCATTTTATCATAGTCTCCCTTTTGAAAGTTAAAAGGTAGTACTGTGAATTTCCTTTATCTCCTTCCTTCATTTATCAAATCTAATGTGGTTATGCTTAGACCGACGTACAAAGGAAATGTATGGGCAGGTCAGAATTGGGCCCATTACAAACCGTATGCAAACACCATTAGCCCGAATAAAAAGGCACGGACAAGTAACCCTCAAAAAATGCCAGCTTCCCAAAGAAAAATGAACAGATCAGTATCTAGATTGAAATTATTGGGTTGTATAGTTTTCAAACTGTTTATGTAACGTTGCTCCATACGCAATAAAACCTTTTCCATATTACCTCCCCTCCAGTTTTCTTTAACCTTTTTAATAACAAAAAATTTCAAATCTGAAAATGTATGCTGCATTTCCTTCCAGTGCGGGACTAATGGTTTGTCCATAAGTCCTCTTTTCAAACAATTCCTGTGTTCTACAATACAATTATGCGCACTCCGTATTGTTTTTCCTACATATAATTTATCACATAATTTTTCACAATTAGAAAAATCACTAAGAAAAAAATGTTCTTTTGTGATTGGATGAACAAAAATCTTCGCTGATGAGTGTACACACACCGAGCATCTCCCACACTGTTAATGACCTATGTATTTGGATTGTAAAAGGCGTTCAGTAAAGGCAGATGGTACTAGTAAATTCCTGAGGTTCACATTCCTTTTGTGAGCCACAGTTAGCTGCAAATCAGAGAAGCATGGCAAAGTCTGAATGATATGTCATTCTTCATGCAATATATTAGCAATATTCTTTGAATAGTGCGAAAAGGTAAGAGGACAAACGATCTGTCTATCATCCAAATTGGTTCTTTTCTCAGACTGTTGTATGTAATGAATTCTTTGCCTTACTATAAGCCTTATCAATACACTGTTCTAGATAACCCCTAGCATAGAATATTTTTTTTCATAACATAAGCCTGTGTTTCAAAATCATCCTCCCTAATACATATTCATCTAACCCTGAGGAATTGACTTATTGGAAGGTTCTTTTTTAAGGAGCCATTATGGAAGCTTTGATAATGTAATAAATGATTTCTATCTGTAGGTTTCCAATATAAATCTGTTATAAAGCCCCGAGTGTCCTTTCTAATTAAAAAATCCAAATATGATATGACCTTAAAATCATAAGTGATCTGAAACTGCAGGTTCTCATCTAAACTATTGATCCAAAGGTTAAATTCATTCAATGTGGATACATCGCCTTCCCAAATCATCAATATATCGTCAATGTATATTTTCCAAAATTTTACGTTATGTGAAAATTGGTGCTGATCTAAAAACTTCTACTCAAAATTGGCAACATATAAATTAGCCATATCAGGGGCCATAGATGACCCCATAGCCACTCCATTATTCTGTTTATAAAACAAATCCCTGAAACAAAAATAATTTTGTGTAAGAGCCAACTGAGCTAACTCCATTAAAAAGGCCGTGGGAATTCTTCTATGGTCCTTATGTTTAAGTAGGACACCTTCGATAATATTCAAAGCTGCTGATTGTGGAATATTGGTATATAAGGAAACCACATCCAGTGTAATCAAAATAAAATCTTGATTATAATAATCAAAATCAGCCAATAACTGAATAATGTGCATAGAATCTCTTACATAAGATGGTATTGATACCACAAAAGGACGAAGTAATATATCCATATATATATATATATATATATATATATATTGTAGCTATAATTGGATGTTCTATCATCAAAAAATCTTTCTCTTTCCTAGTAATATAACCTGCCTCAAAACCCAGAAGGATGATGTTGTTTACACTACTTTTGAGTGACACTGTCGGATCATCCTGAAGTCATTCCTAAAATGTACAATCATGTAAATGTCTGTTGATCTCTCCTATATAAAAAGCCGTGTCCATGACTACTGTGGCCCACCCTTGTCAGCGGGCTTTATAACAATCTGTGAATTTTTCTGCAAAGAAAAGTCACTTGTTTTTCTTCGAGTGTCAAATAGTAATAAACTGACTTTGGTTTTATTTCTAAAGCTAGAACATTGTAACTATCTTTTCAAAGGTCTGTGCTTGGAGACGGCATCCAAGTTGAATCACTATGTATAATCGATTCATCTGTTATGTTCCTTTGGGGGTCTGAAAATAAATTTTTAATCTGTAGTTTCCTAAAAAATGTGTATAAATCATTTTGGATTTCAAAAGGATCATATGTTTTAGTTGGGACAAAGGAGAGAATAGACATTTTTGAACACTATGTTGATATTTATCACTCCAGTATCTAATCTTGATAATATATTTTGCACTGATCTGATCTGTCCTGTACGCAACGTCTTCTGGTTCCCCCCCCCCCCCATCATCCCCTTCCTCTCCCAAAGCCTCTGGTCTTGTGATATTCTGCGGAAGGGAGACGTGATCGGGACGAGTCTCGTCCGCCACTCTTCCAAAGCCTGTTCATATCGAAACTGGACCTTTATCTTTTGTTGTAGAAAAAAAGGATGTGGAAGATTTGAACCTTTCTTGCAACTGACTTCTACTCCTCTTATTCTTGGATTCTAAATCCTCCTCATTACTTTTGGAATCACTCGCATGGTAACCCTTTTTCCAGAGAAAAGTGATCTATGTCTAGACTAAGTGCTCTTTCCTATACGGCCACATATACTATAATAGAGAATTGTCATATATTTAACTTTTATTTTGCAGAAAGTGCATAAAAGGCTTTTAGTTCGTTTCAAGGAATCAGAGTGTTACAGTATTAGGCAATGTTCCATTTTTTCTTTGTTTCACTTGCTTGTATCACTGCTAGCTGGTAATTCTATAATCTCCAGGAACAAGCAGGAATTTAGTCTTCACATATGGGTGACGTCGGCACTGATGGAGCCCGCGAGGGAACACTCCCCAGCGTCCTATAGGAAAGCCTTTGGAAGCATCCCACTGTGCCTGTGCTGCTGCCTTTCCGCCTTTCCAACTCTCCCTCCTCAGTTTTTCATTTTCTGCGGAGCCGACATGGAGCAATTCCTATCACCGCAGAAAATATTCTTATTTTGTGGCTGCGTCTGCCTTCCCGTCAACACTAGCACCAGTATTGTCAGTGTCTCTTTTCTTTCTTCTATTTTCTTTAAAAAAAAAAATGCTTTCTTTGAGGGTCTCTGCCCTCTAGTTGCTTAGCTGCCATTTTGGACCTTAGGCCCCTTTATTCCTCAAAATGGAGAAACCAACTAGTGATTTCAAAAAGTGTTCCAAATGTAGCAGTGCCATTTCTGCTACTGACACCCATCACTGGTGTCTTAAATGTTTGGGACCAGACCATTCACCATTGGAATGTCTCCTTTGTAGAAAGATGACAAAGAGGGGCCTGCAGAATAGAGCTGCAAAACTCGGCACCCTCTTTGCCTCAGATGCAATGTCCGTGGCATCGATGTTGTCCAGGGCTTCATCTTCCTCCCATGGATCTCAGGTAACAAAACCCAGGTCTTCTTCGAAGACTGGTCGATCCTCAAAGAGTAGATCTCCTTCTAAGCATCGAGATGCTTTAAGCATTGCCCTAGAGGAGAATACACCGGTCAAACAGCCCCAGCGGGAGGTCCTTGCCTCCAAAGCATTATCGGGGTCCCAAGATGTTTTTGAGGCGTCCACCTCTGGAGAGCTCTTGGTGCCATGTTCTGGGGTCGTGGCCTGCTCTTTGGGTACCGATACCCAGGCATCGGCTGGCTCCATGGATCAACGTATCCTAGCCATTGAGCGGAGTCTTGCGGCATTGCTGGCAGCCTCGGTACCACTAAAACCTCTGCAATCGGTCCCGCAGCTGTCGGTACCGGACGTATCAGCATCGACCATTGTGCCGCTCTCCATGCTACCACCCATGCTGGCCCTGGAGTCCATGTCCGGCATTGAGGGTCCGGTCCTGAAGCATTCTGATGCTGACTTTGATCGGTACCAACGTCGGGCAGGGCGGGAGCATCCAGCCCATTGATACTTTGAGTCGTCCGACTCTGATTCCTCTGATGAATTGATCGGTACTGGAGAGGCTCTTCCGGAGGATCCTTCTCCTTCCCCACAACGTAGGATGCCTCCGCCCAAAGACATGTCTTTTCAAGACTTTATACAGGATGTGTCTCAGGGCCTCTCAATTACAGTGACCTCTGAGAAGGAACCGAGAGCTGAAGAACTTGAAATTCTTCAGTATCCAGCAGTCCCTAAGGAAGCCGCGACCTTACCCATTCATCGGATATTGCATGACCTCATGCTAAGAATGTGGGAAACACCTTTAACGGTGTCTCCACATTCTCAAAGACTCGATACCATGTACTGGGTACCACAGTGTCCCGGTTTCCAGAAGATGCAATTACCACACCATTCCATGGTTGTAGAATAGGCAATGCGTCAAATTAAAATGCTAAGACACATTCATCTAATCCCCCGGGCCGTGAGGCAAGAACTCTCGATGCCTTTGGCCGTCGATGCTTCCAGGCCTCCATGTTGTCGGCCAGAATAAGTTCATACATACTCTACATGGATATGTTTCTTCGGGAGGTATCTAAAGATTTGGAACTCATGGTTCCTCTTCTCCCAGACGACAAGAGGGCTGATTTCCTGACATTTGTAAAACATGCCCAGAATGGTTCCAAGTTCATGAACAGGGCAACCTTTGATTGTTTCGAGTGTATTAGCAGGACTTCTGCTATTTCCATCGGTGCACGTCAGATAGCTTGGTTTATTTATTTATTTATTTATTTTTAATTTCTTATATACCGCACTCTTTGACATCAGCGCGGTTCACAGAGAACATAAACAAAACCAGAACAACAGGCTGTTCGGTATTACATATAACAGGAGTATAAACTTGGAGCAACATGGGAGAACTATTTACATGGAATATGCAATCTGTTAACTGGATAACATACTCGAACTATGTACATGACTTAGCAAGGGTGCTGGAGCGAGGAAGAAAAGAAAAAAGAGCAAGTGGTTGGATATGTAGTGGGACTATTATGTTAACTTCATATGGAGTAGTATTTGGTGAATAGGATGAATTTAAGGGCCTTCCTAAACTGGGTTAAGTCGGTTATGGTACGGATGTCAGAGGGGAGGGAGTTCCAGCACTTTGGTGCGCAAAACAAGAAAGCTCTGTTCGCTGTTGATAGATTGCATGTTGTTATGGCCTTTGGTAATGCTAAGGAGCTTAATGCTGCCTGTCTTCTAATTCTGTTTGGTGGTACGGATTGGATGAGCTCGGAGAGTGAGTTGGAAGATATACCCTTGATAGCCTTGAATGTAAGAATGAGGGTTTTGAACATCAGCCTTCCGTGTATGGGGAGCCAATGGAGCTGTTTGAGGATAGGTGTGATATGTTCACTCTTGGATGCTCCTTGAAGAACCCTTGCTGCAGTATTCATAGCGAGCTGCAATGGGCTCAAGGTGGATTGTGGGAGTCCTTGAAGAATTGAGTTGGCGAAGTCAAAATGAGGTAGGATTAGTGCTTGGTAAATGGTTCTGAAGTCCTCTGGGTCAAGAAGGGAACGCAGGTGCTTGAGAGTGCGTATCTTGAAATACACAGCTTTTACGATATTATTTATGTGTGGTATCATGTTGAGCCGATGGTCAAGTGTTACTCCGAGGTATTTTATTGCTTCCTTGGTGTATAGTTCAGCTCCCTTGACGTTTATATATGGTGGTGGTGTGAAGTTGGGGTCTCTGGAGATAAAGAGAACCTCAGTTTTCTTGTGCTGAATGCGGAGGTTCTGTGACAGGAGCCATTCAGAGACTGCATTAAAGCAATTCGTTATAGGCAGTAAATCCATTTGCTTTGTGGAAAATGGCATGTAGAGTAGGATATCATCCGCATATACCATGCATCTCACATTGAATGATCTGATGATATTGCAGATCGGCTGCATATAGATGTTGAACATGAGGGAAGAGAGAGAGGACCCTTGTGGAACGCCTTGTTTTTGATGGAAGAGTTTGGATTCTCCTGTTGCGGATTTCACATATTGCATTCTGGTGTCGAGGTATGATTTGCACCATTCGAGTGCTGAGTTGCAGATGCCTTTTTCTTTTAGTCGACCGAGGAGGATCTCATGGTTTACTGAATCGAATGCTGCTGCTATATCCAAGAAGATTAGTACGACGCCTTGCTGTAGGTTGTCTATGGTGGTGAGAACATCATTGAATAGAGTAGTAAGTAGTGTCTCAACACCATGGAATTCTCTGAAGCCGTGTTGGGAACGGTCCAGGGGGGCTGCGGAATCTATATGGTCTTGGATTTGCCTTTGTGCCTCTTTTTCAAATATCTTTGCTAGAAGGGGGATGCTGGCTATTGGCCTGTAGGAATCGGGGCGTTTAGGGTCTAGTTTTGCATTTTTTAGCAGAGGTCTAATGGATGTGAGCTTTAATGCAGATGGGAAGGAGCCAGATGTAAAGGAGAGGTCAATGATTCTTGCAATGAAAGGGCTAAATGAGTTTCGGAGATCCTTTATCCAGAAGGCTGGGCACGGGTCGGTTTGTGCAGTCGTGGTGTTGAGTGAGGCGATTGTGTCTTCAATGTGTTTAGCAGAGGGTGTGTGTGGTAAGTGCAGATAGGGGTGTTATGCAGGTTGTTTTGTGTACAGTGGTTTTTGATAGTTCTTCTGTTTGTAGAAGTTTTGATTGTAAGTAATCAGCAAATTCCTGTGGGTGGATATCTTCTTTTTGTTCTGAAGATGGTTCCTTTGATAGTGATTTGACCAGGTTGAAGAGGTCGCGAGGTTTGTTTAAAGATCTTTTGAGCATATCAGTGTGGTATTGCTTCTTTGTGGTTGTGATTGCCTCGCGGTGAGATGAAAGGTATTGATTGTAGGCTGCGTGATCATCGATGGAAAGTGAGTGGCGCCAGCGTTTTTCGAGTCTTCGTAGGTGGGAAAGGGAGGACTGTAAATCGGGGGAAAACCATGGAGCAGAGGTTTTTTTTCTTGATGATGTGTTCTTTTTCTGTGGTAGTTGAGCAATGGTGTTGAGGTTGTTGTACCAGGCGGTGACAGACTCATCAAGGTTGAGTACTGTGTTGTTTAGGAGTGGTTGGGTGCTTGATAGTATAAGTTCTCTATTGAAAGGTCGAAAGCCTTTTGTTACTCTAGATGTGTTGTCCGGTTTTCTGTTGTTGATTAGATGATTTTTGCTCAGAGGAATTTGTAGGTTTATAAGTTTATGGTCTGACCATGGTACATTGGTGATCGATTTTACAATGTTGCAGTTCTGTTCAGAAACAGATTGGGGAGCGAAGACCATATCAAGAATGTTTCCTTTAGTATGAGTAGGCTCCGTGATAAGCTGTTGATATCCAAGATCTTCAATGGCGTTACAATGGTTACAAGCATTTGATTTAGAGCAGTGGGTGCAAGATAAGCTGGGGAATATTCCTTGCATGGGGGAAAATCTCTTTGGCAAGGATTGGCAAGACAAAGCTTCTCAGTTTGAGTCTGAGAATACCATCCTAAACAGGCTCTCTAGGACCACTGCCAACCCAACTAAGAAAAAGGTGGTAAAGAAGCCCTTTTTCAACAAGAAGAAGAGGTTTTATCCTTCTTACACCCATGCAGTCCACTGTCCGGTTCATGCTCCCCAGAAGGGACAGCAACAATCAAAGCAACAAAGGAAGGCTCAGGGCCCCAGAGCTCAACCAGCTCAGCAGACCCAGCCTCCTCAAGGTCTTTGACTTCCTGCTAGAGAACTTAGCTATCCTACCTCTGAAAATTCCAGAGTCAGTCCACAACCCAGGCAGACTGTCTTACTTTGCCAAAAGACGGCACCAGATAACATCAGAACGTTGGACTCTCTCCATAGTGACAGAGGGGTACAAACTTCACTTCCAAAGTATGCCCCCCCTCCACTCCAAGAGGGTTCAGCTTTCGGCCCCCTCTTACCACTCTCTTGTGCCAGGAGATCACCACCCTTCTTACTCAAGGTGCAATAGAGGAAGTTCCTCTTTCCCAAGAAGGCCTGGGTTTCTACTCCCCCTACTTCCTTATACCAAAGAAAACAGGAGGATACAGGCCCATTCTGGACCTCCAAGAATTAAACAAGTATCTGTTCTGAAAGAAATTCAAGATGATCTCTCTCGGAACACTTCTCCCTTACATCCAGAGTCAGGATTGGCTATGTTCTGTAGACCTAAAGGATGCATATTGTGGGGACGAGGCTGCAGCAGGACCTGGGAAAATAGCCAGAAATGAAACTTTTTCATCTGATTGGAGGAATAGCTCAGCCAGGCATACGTATAAAACTGCAGGTAGAGAAAAAAACCACACTAGCAGAACTACTGAGTTCAGACCACACCCAGGCTGCATGGCAACACAGGGTGGAGATAGGAAGCACCGGTGGGTGGAGCCAGAAGGGGGAGGAAGCTTACACACATTTAAGCTCTCAGAAACAGAGAGGGATAGAGCAAGGCACAGTGCTAGAGCGGGAGCATCAGCAAAGCACTGTCCAGGTGCAAAGCACAGTGCAGGGCACGGGAACAGTGCAAGGCACGGGAACAGAACCAGCCACAGCAGTAGTCACGAGCCGTCCAAGAGAGAGGGACTAAGGAAGCTGACTACAGGCCAGCTGGAAAGAAAGCTCACAAACCAGGCTGAAGAGAACAGAATCTTCAGGAGTGAAAGGCAGAGAGTGTCTAGGGACAGACACAGGAGAAACTCTCAAAGCAGCCGGTATACAGGAGACTGCTCTTCAGAGTGGAGCCCCTGCTGTGAAGACACTGCAGCACGGTTTGAAGGTAGGAGGGATAGCCTTGGGAGAGCGGTGGATTCTAGCTCAGACACAGAGGCAGCCCTAGAAGACCCTGAGGGAGAAATTACACTTTTTAAAAGGCCTGTGAGAAAGACTGTTCCCAGAAGCAAGGTGAGACAGATAGAACCTTTGAAAGTTTTACTCAGAGGTAAAAAGCCTTGCAGCCATTTTAGAAACTCAGAGGAGAGAAAGAAAACTCATTGGGAAAAGTTGTTCACACTGTTAAAGAAAGTTAAGCCACAATTCTCAGAAGCAGATACAAACCCAGAAACTTATGAGCCTGATTATGAAGATATGGAAACGGAGCCCAGTATAGTGGAGCAGGACTCTGCTGATTCTTTAATGGATTGCTCTTTGTGTCTAAAGTCAGAGTGAAAGGGGGCCAACGGTTTTTAAGCCAGGGAAAAACCAGGAGCCAAAGCAGTTAATGGTCCTGATACTCTGAGGGCTGGAAACCCGGGAGGTAAAGAGAATTGCTAATGAGAAAGCTAAGAGGAATGTTCAAGTGTGAAGTGAATGTGTTGAAGAAATAGCTGTGCTGTTTGTAATACAGACAAGCAGGAAAAAGGCTGTTTTAAAACCCTGAACAGTTGAAGGGAACTGACGTGTGCTAGATGGTAATAGGAAGCAATAAGCACTGGTTTCAACTGTGGCAGGTGAAGAAAGAAAATACTTTTCTGTTCTATGTAAAGCTGATTGAAGCAAGTTTATTTTGTCACTGCAATGTTTGTATGATACCTTTTTGGGTGAAGAAATACCCTTCCTTTGTGTTGTCCTGTTCAAACTACCCAAGAAGAATTGTTTGCAAAGTTTAAACCACAAAAAGAATAAATTTCCTGTGTTCGCCTCTAAAACCACTCGGACTGCTTTATTTGCCCACGACTACAATTCCAGAAGCCTTAGCTCTGGGGCTAGAGCATAAAAAGAGACATTAAATGGCACGCTGCCTCCTATAGGCAACCGCCTAGACGGGGTGCAGCGCCACAATATACACACATCCTTATCCACAAAGAACACAGGAGGTTTCTTTGGTTTCTCTTCCAAGGAAGACATTACTAGTACAGAGTTCTACCCTTTGGCCTAGCTTCTGCCCCAATCAGGTTGCCATGTTCTATGTGAACAAACAGGGTGGAACAGGTTCTCAGGCATTGTGCAACGAAGCCCTACACCTATGGTCCTTTGCCATACGCCTTCAGATACACCTACTAGTGGTGTATGTCCCTGGCAAGCAGAATCTCTTGGCAGACAAACTCAGTCGAGTACTACTGCCACACGAATGGTCTCTCCATTCAGAGCAAATTGCTCGAATCTTTCAAATTTGGGGAACCCCAGATATATATCTGTTTGCAAGTCCTCAGAATGCCAAACTTCCCTGCTTCTGTTCCAGAATTCCTGCTCAGAACAGTCAGGTGATGGATGCTTTCCACCTCCATTGGGGTCAGGACTTCCTGTATACCTACCAACCCATTCCCCTCATTCCCAAGACTCCATTCAAGCTTCAGAGAGACAAGGGCCATATGATCCTCATAGCCCCATGTTGTCCACGACAGATGTGGTATCCACTGCTTCTACGTCTCTCTCAGGCCAAACCTCTGGAGTTGGGATGTGCTCCAGGTCTTCTATCCCAGGAGGACGGGACGCTTCTGCACCCGAATCCTCAGTCTTTGCACCTGATGGCGTGGCTGCTGAGAGCTTAGAATTCCAGGATATCAACCTCTCTCAACAGGTTAAAGATATCCTTCTGGCCTCCAGGAAACCTTCCACAAGGCATGCTTATGCTTTTAAATGGAGAAGGTTCTCAATCTAGTGTTCAAAAAAGGATCTTAATCCTTTTTCCATTCCAGTAGAAGCATTTCTTGAGTATCTCCTCCATCTCTCATCCTCTGGACTTAAAACTAATTCAGTAAGAGTCCACCTCAGTGCCACTGAGGCTTCCTCTCAGCTGCTTGTAGCGCACTTTATGAGAGGTCTACTCTTAACTAAGCCTCCCATTAAGCTACCACCTGTGGCATGGGATCTCAATCTTGTCCTTGGACAGCTGATGAAGCTGCCCTTCGGACCCCTAGCCACTACATCCCTTAAGTTTCTTTCTTCGAAAGTCATCTTCCTAATTGCCCTCACTTCTGCAAGATGCATCAGTGAGCTCCAAGCTTTAGTGGCTGACCCCTCTTATACTCGGTTCCACCATGATAAGGTTGTCCTTAGGACTCATCCTCACTTTATGCCAAAGGTGGTTTCGCCTTTTCATTTGAACCAGTCGGTTTACCTGCCTGTTTTCTTCCCTAGGCCTCATGCCTCTAGTGCAGAAAGGAATCTACATACTCTGGATTGCAAGCGTGCTTTGGCCTTTTATCTTCAGAGAACTAGGCAGCACAAAAGGCTTCACAGCTTTTTGTTGTGTTTGATTCCAGTCACCTGGGTCTACCAGTTTCCAAGAGAACACGCTTTAAGTGGATTGCAGATTGTATCTCTTTTATCTATGAGACTAAAGGACTTTCTCTTGAAGGTCATGTCACAGCACACAATGTGCAAGCAATGTCTGCCTCTATGGCAAATCTACTCTCGGTGGCGCTTGATGAAATCTGCAAAGCAGCAACCAGGTCCTCTGTCCACACCTTTGTGGCCCATTATTGCTTGGACAAGAACTCCCATCGAGATGCATCATTTGGCCAGGCTGTTCTTCAGCATCTCTTTCAGACTTAGAACAACTCCTACCTCCTGTCTGGGTTTCGATACCAGAGATCCTTGGGAGGAAACATGACCCACTTCAGCCTGTATTTCACTGCGCTCTCTGGGGTCATCTCCCTGGCATCTCCAAGCTAGGGAGTCCCATATGTGAAGACTACATTCCTGCTTGTTCCTGGAGATAGTGTAGTTACGCACTTTAACAGGTGATCTCCGGGAACAGCAGGAACTGAGTCTTCACAACCCACCATCCTCCCCTATGAGTTGTATCTCTCTCTCTCTCTCTCTCTCTCTCTCTCTCTCTCTTTCTCTCTCCTTCTCTCCTTTTAACTCAGCTACAAACCCAACTGAGGAGGGAGAGTTGGAAAGGTGGGAAGGCAGCAGCGCAGGTGCAGTGGGATGCTCCCAAAGGCTTTTCTATAGGATGCTGGGGAGCGTTCCCACTTGGGCTCCATTGGGGCCAATGTCACCCATATGTGAAGACTCAATTCCTTCTGTTCTCGGAGATCACCTGTTACAGGTGAGTAACTACACCCCTGAGGAAGGCGAGTGCCGAAACATGGCATGTGTTGGGTGTGGTTTACTGTACCCCCTATAAAAGACTTTGAACTTTCCTTGGAGACTCGCTTCTTGTTGTCATCTGGTGGGGGACTACCTACACCCACACCAGGGGGCATACTATATCCTGTGTTTCACGCCATGTTCCCACATCATAACTCTGTGACAGCTGCAAGGTACACTGTAAGACATGGCCCTGTGCTAGGGGTCATACATGCCTAGCCACAGCTGACAACGATGTGAGTCATGGATCCCATCATCCACACAGGACCACCACTGCATGCTCATCCATCTACCCTGCAACAGCCCACAGCAACTAAACCCCTATTGGGGAGCCTCTGTGCCCACAACATGTACAAGGATTTACTAGCACATCATTTTGGAGAAATGGCAATGCACCACACATGGACACATGAAAAAGAGAGGCAGGATGCAGGATCTCAATGTAGGCACACTCAGGCACAGACATGGCAGTGGATGACATCACTGCACAGCATACATGGGAGTTGTCAGGCAATGATGCTGAGACACAGGTCCTCTGTCCCTATGGACATGGAAAAATAGGCTGTGTGCACAAAAAAGGACATAGAGTAGTCTCACCTACCATCTTGTCCTCTTCCTCCAACATACAGCTAACCTTTGTGAGGGGACAGCCTCCTGTGGATGCATGCAGATGTGGCACATGTAGGGGACAAGCCAGCCCACAACAGAATGCACCCCTCATACATGTGAGCCTTTGCCATTCCACTTGCTGTCCAGAAACTTGCTATGATGCAATTGGAAACATCCAGTTTACCTACACAACTTTACCCCACTTCTGAAATGTTCCACCACACATTTATATCCTGTACAGATGCCCCCTACAGTTCATTTCTGAATGACACATGTACAAATTAGAGTTGTGCAGGCACTACCTCATGCACATTTATAAAACTAGGGCATACAGATATGCCACACCATTTTAGAAATGCTGTGATCAAAGCTGTCTCAGGCCAAGTCATGGCACCCAAACAAAGGTTACTAACCAGAAAGGACAATGTCTGCCAGACTGAGGAAAAACTCATATTGTGTGAGGTCCTCAATCATCAGAAAGTGATCCTGGGCCACAAAGGTGTCTGTGTGAGTGTCAATCAAAAACAGAAACTTTGGCTGGGTATCTGTCAGTGCCTGAATGCCATCTACCAATGCAACTGAGATGCCAAAGACCTGAAAACAAAGTGTAGGGAGGTAAAAAAAAAGACCAAGAAAAAGCTATGGAGCGAGGGCCAGATGACCAGCCTCAACCCTTCAGTGACCTGGAACAACAAGTGCTCCAAACAGTAGGATTTGGTGACCTAGATACATCAAGACCCTCCCAGAAACACAGTAAGTATCTGTAACATACCTTCTTAAATGTGTCCTCCCTTTCCCTGCATGCTCTGCAACCATTTATTTGTGTCCCCCCCCCCCCCCTGCTATGTATCAGCATGAAATCATCTAACACCCTTTGCAGAAATGTTTGCCTCATGCCCTGACAGGGGTGCATGCAGCAAGGGAGACCTGAGTCATAATCACCAGTGGTGTATTACAGGCATGAGGTTAGGTTGTCCCCAGTCCTGAGGCTGGAATGCTGCACTGGTAGACAGCTTCTCTAGTAACCTCATCTCCAGTCCATTCTATGAGCAGAATTTGTGATCCACATAGCTTGTCTGCAGTGGCCAGGCACCTCTCCTCACAACAGCTTACTACCACTAAAGGTGCATAAGAGCATCTGAAAGGGGCCTCAGAGGAACACATAGGTCAGTGGTCTGATATGCTAGATGATGTCTCCAACAACTTCTCAGAGGCCACTGAATACTCGGGCACTATGCTGTTCCTGCAAATGGATCACTACTATCACTTTTCTTGGGCTCCCTGACTATGTTGTACATTGCTGACGCTGAAATTGTTTCACCCTCCTGCAAATGTGCATCTAACGACAGGTTTTCAGTCCCGGTAATGTTCAGCCCTTCAGTTCCCCACGTTAGTGTTGCAGGAGCCTCTCCCCGCCCACTCTCCGCCCATTGACCCCTTCTCTCCGCCCTCTCTCCACCCTCGGCGGGACTTACTGCGGACAGTGATGTTAACGCGCGTTAGGTACCCTTAATGCGCATTAACGTTACTTAACGCGTGTTAACGTAGCCACTGCTACGTTACCGTGGTTTAGTAAACATACCCCTATATTCCTTGATCTTGAGAAGCAAATGTTTCAAGTCATCTCTACTGTCAGCCACTAATGTGGTATCATCGACCAATCTTCACACCTCGATTGTCTTCATACAATCCTGCTTCTCTGATGATTTGTTCTACATATAAATTAAAGAGGTAGGGGGAAGTATGCAGCCTTAACATATATCTTTGCTAATTTCAAACCATTCTCTTTCTCCTAGTTCTGTGTGAACTGTTGCTTCTTGATCAATGTAAAGTTTGTGCAAGAGAACGATCAGGTGTTCTGGTATACCCATGCTTCTTACTGTGGCCCAGAGTTTCTCATGGTTTACACAGTTAAAAGCCTTGCTGCAGTCAATGATACGCATATGGATATCCTTTTGGTATTCTTTTGTCTTTTCAAGGATCCATCTCACAACCACGATAATGTCTACCGTTCTTCACCCTTTCCTGAACCCTGCTTGCACTTCAAGTAGTTCTTGTTCCAGGTATGGTTGTAGTCTTTGCTGAATGATCTTAAGTAGAATCTTACTGGGATGTGGGATAAGGGTGATTGTGCGATAATTTCCACAGTCAGTCAGGTCACCTTTCTTAAGTATTGTTATAAACACAGATCTTTTCCAGTCAGTTGGCCATGAATTTGTCTTCCAAATTTCCTGGCAGAGCCTCATAAGTATGGTAACAGCTTCATTTGAATGCTGTAATACTTCAATGGGAATGCCATCAATGCCCAGGGCTTTGTTCTTTGATAAGGCTTTCAATGCTGCATGATTTCTTCTTTCATCACCAATTGTTCCTGATCATAAGGTACAGGTTGAAACAGCTGTTGGTCCACTTGATCTTTATGGTATAATGATTCTGTATATTCTTTCCACCTTTTCTTGATCTTTTCAGCGTCATTCAACATGGATCCTTGAGCATCTTGTAGCATTCCTATTTGAGGCTGGAATTTTTTCTTTAACTCTTGTAGCTTTAGAAAAGCTGATCTTGTTCTTCCTCTAATAGTTTCTGATTCTATTTCCTTGCAGGTGTTATTGTAGTATTTCTTGTTTTGTCTTGCTGTACGATGGAAATTTCTGTTGAGTTCAGCGTTTGCCTCTCTTTCTCCTCTGACTTTAGCTTCTCTGCATTTCTGAGCAATTTTCAGTTTTTTTCGTCATCCATTTTGGCCGTTTTTGCTTTTTCAAATTTTGTAGAGACTTCTCGCTTTCTTCCAACACAACCTTCTTGATGTCATCCCATAACTCTTCTGGAACTCTGTCATTTTTATCTAAAGCAGCAAATCGATTTTTCAGGCAGTCTTTAAATTCCAGTGGTATATTCCCAAGGTCATATTTTGCTGCATTTATGAGTGGCTTGCTCTTTTTCAATTTTAGCTTGAGTTTGCATACTAGTAGTTGGTGATCTATACCACAGTCAGCTCCAGGTTTTGTCTTTGTTGATGTTATTGAGCTTTACATCGTTGTCTTCCATAGATGTAGTCCATGACTATCAGGATATCCTGTTTGCATGTTCTGTCAATTTCAGCTTATAACATAGTAACATAGTAAATGACGGCAGATAAAGACCAGTATGGTCCATGTAGTCGGTCCAGTAAGATGGCAAGAGTAGGTGCACCTGCCATTCTGTGCAGGCCACCCCTCCCCATGTCTTTGTTTAGGGGAGAACCAACTGCTCCGTGTAGGGCACCCCTGTTTGTTGAGAAATTAGATAGTTAAGTTTATTTTGATTTTATCCTGGTGCTGTAAAGGGATCCACTGTGTCTGTCCCATGCCATTTTGAATTCTGTCACTGTATTTGCCCCCACCACTTCCATCAGGAGGGTATTCCAAGCATCCACCACCCTTTCAGTGAAAAGTATTTCCTGACATTGCCTTTCAATTTACCCCCTTGCAGCTTCATGTTATGCCCTCTAGTTTTACAGCTTCCCTGTCTTTGGAAGAGGTTTGTTTGTTCATTAATACTTTTTAAAGTATTTAAAGATCTGAATCATATCTCCCCTATCCCTCCTCTCCTCCAGAGTGTACATATTTAGGTCTTCAAGTCTCTTCACATAAGGCTTCTGACGCAGGCTCAAAATCATTTTGGTCACCTTCCTCTGAACAGTTTCCAGTCTTTTTAATCCTTTGTGAGATATGGTCTCCAAAACTGAAGATAGTATTCCAAGCGAGGCCTCACCAGTGACTTATACATTGGCATTAGTACCTCTTCCTTTCTGCTGGTAATTCCTCTTTGTATGCAACCCAACATCCTCCTGGCTTTTGCCACTGCCTTGTTGCACTTTTTTGCCACCTCAAGATCCTCAGAAATAATCACACCAAGGTCCTTCTCCTGGTCTGAGCACACCAACCTCTCGCCCCCTATTGTGTACATTTCCTTGGATTTCTGCTTCCCAAGTGCATGACACTGCACTTCTTCACATTAAATCTTAATTGCCAAGCATTAGAACATTCTTCCAGCTTTTGTAGTTCTTTCCTCATGTTATCCACTCCTTCAGGGGAGTCCACTGTGTTGCAAATTTGTGTGTTATCTGCAAAAAGACAGACTTTTCATTCAGTCCTTCATCAATTTCACTCACAAATACATTGAACAGTGCCGTGCCCAGGACCGAACCCTGGGGCACCCTGCTAATCACCGTGAGCTCCATTTACCATCACCTTCTGTAGTCTGTCAGTCAACCAATTTCTAAACCAGTTTACCACCTTGGGATCCATCCCCAAACTACTGAGTTTATTTGATAAGCCTCCTATGAGGAACAGTATCAAAGGCTTTGCTGAAATCCCGATAGATGACATCCATCACATGCCTCTGATCTAGTTCTCTGGTCACCCAGTCAAAGAACTCAATCAGATTTGTTTGGCAAGATCGTTCTTTGGTAAAACCATGTTGCCTCGGATCATGCAACCTGTTATTTCTTTCAGGAGCGCCTCCATTACTTTTCCCGCCACCGAGGTAGGGCTCATGGGCCTGTAGTTTGTCACTTCTCCCTTGTCACCATTTTTGTGAAGAGGTACCACATCAACCCTTCTCCAGTCCTGAGGAACTTCTCCTATTTCTATTTTTTCATAGAACTCATCAACGTCTTCCTCTTCTGCAGCTGTTATTGGGGTATATACCTGAATTATAGTTGTGTTGATGGGCTTTCCACATAGACGAATAGAAATTAAGGGGGATGTTTACTAAACTGTGGTAACGTTACAGACCATGCGTTAGGTAACGTTAACGATTGTTAGATAACATTAACGCGTGGTATGTAATGTTAACGCGTGTTAATGTTACCTAACGATCGTTAACGTTCCCGGCTGTGGCAAACACCACAGAGGGTGGAGAGAGGGCGGAGAGAAGGGGTCAATGGGCGGGGAGTGGGTGGGGAGAGGCCCCTGCACACTAACGTGCTGAACTGAAGGGCTGAATTCTACCACGAATGAAAACCTGACGTTAGATGCACATTTGCAGGAGAGAGAAATCATTTCAGTGTCAGCAATGTACAGCATAGGCCACCTTAACCTATGCTTCCATATCCCAGGGTGCCTTCTAGAGTGCCTTGTCCAGGGGTGCCTACTATAGCGCTTAGCCTAAGGAGCCCTATAGGGTGCCTTTTGAGGCACCTTACAAGGCACCTTACAGGGCGCCTTACAAGGCAGCTTACAAGGCAGCTTACAAGACGCCTTAAAGTGTGCCTTACAGGGCACCTTACAAGGCGCCTTATGAGGTGCCCTGTAAGGTGTCTTACAAGGTGCCTTGTAATGTGCCTTGTAAGGTGCCTTATGAGGCACCTTGTAACGCGCGTTAGTTTGTAACATGCGTTAGCTGATACGGCTTGCTGTAACAATGCACCACCCATGCCTTTATATGGGCATCTGTACCTTTACCGCGGAACCTAACGCAAGTGACATTACCGCAGTTTAGTAAACATACCCCTTGGTCTTAAGCCCAACAATTCTTTCCTCCTAACCTGGGTAGCCCTTGAAAAATCAGGAAAAATTTGGATCCTGGACTCCAAAAACAGATCCTGCATATGACGAAAATACAATTTCAAAACTGTATGTTGGTCCATCTCCAGTGCAAAATTAACAAGCAAGGTAGTCCGCTCGATCACAAGTTCCAGGGAATTCTCCAGGAAGCCAGTGAGGTCCAAAGAATTCTGCTGGCTACATGATTGATCCACTCCAGAAGCACCAACTCCAGGCACAACAGACAGATATTGTGCCCAAGTAGTCAGCAGCAGATCGTCTGAAGGAAGCTGAAGAACCTCACAGAAACATTTCTTCACCATCTCACTCGCTGAAACCAGTGGAGACTTAGGAAAATTAATAAACTTCAAATTATTCCTCCTAAAATAATTCTCCAGATATTCCATCTTCTGAATCAACACTGCAGAGCCTTTCACCAGTGTGTCCTGAGTCTCCTGGACTTCCCCAAACCTTGCTTCCAAAACAGACAACCTGGAAGCTTGCAAGGAATCCTTTACAGAGTACAGCTCCACAAAGTACTTTCAAGGGCATGCAGAGAAAAGTTCATTGAGGTCATTATCTTTGTAAATTGATAAAAGGAGTGGAGGAGTGGCCTAGTGGTTGGGGCAAGGTATTTCAGGCCAGAAAGTCAGGGGTTCAAATCCCAATAGAGGACAGGGACCTTGGGCTGGAAGGACTGGGGTTTCTAGTCCCACAGGTGCTACTTGTGGTCTTGGGCAAACCACTTAACCCTCCATAGCCCATGTTCCCTGTAAAATAGTTACCTCCAAGTTATAATGCCCTGTTCAATGTAATTGCAGTTTGTTCAATGTAAACTGCACTGATGCAGAATAGCATGGTATATAAGAGAATGTAAATAAATAAATAAAAGAACTGCTATCACTATGCCTCTGCAACTTGTGTTTACTGGTGTGTATATAGTTTGTGTTTCAACTAGATACCTAGTTCCTATTATGTTATGTTATTATTAAGAATGTTCCATGTATTTGCAAGTTTTTGTTTCATGTAAACCGTCCCTGATCGCTGGAAGGGGCGGTATTAAAAAACTTTCAAATAAATAAATAAATAACCTAACAAATATAGTTCATAGTTATAACTGCCAGTTTTCTCAACCCTCCAAGACCCGGTGGAAAGGAGACACCTCCCTCGGTCACCATGCTTCTCTCCTAAGTGGTGCTGTTCACTGTATCCACTCCCCTAAGCACTGCGGAATATGCTGCCACCGGAGAACCTCCTGGGCTCACACCAGCTCCCACCAAAACAGGCAGCAACCACGCAGGTGAACCAGAGACACTTCCGGGCTGCCGAGGCGCAGGTCTGTCTACAGGGCTCAAACTAGCCCCACTCAAAGCTGACATCAATAACCCTGCCAGTTTCCCTGAAGTTCTGCTTTGGACTCCGAAGCTCAATCCACACAGTTAGCATTCTCTGAGCGCCCGGGGCAGAGGTGGTCGCACCGGAGGTCTGGAGCTTCGGTTTCCTCTTCCTCCCCGACATCACAGCACTGGGAACCCTCAAGAACAGGACACCAAACTGAGCAGGAGAGCCGGAGCTAACAGCAAGATGCCATCTTGTTTCCCGGCCCACTACTTTTTAATATATTCATAAATGACCTGGAAATGGAAATGAGTGAGGTGATCAAATTTGCAGATGATACAAAATTATTCAAAGTTCTTAAATCACAAAAGGATTGTAACAAATTGCAGGAGGGCTATGAGAAATTTGAAGACTGGGCATCCAAATGGCAGATGAAATTTAATATGGACAAGTGCAAATTTTAATATGGACAAGTACAGGCTTATTCTGTCCCAGACATAGATCCCCTCTATACGCCCAGTCTGAGCTGGACGTACAGAGGAGATTGCGATTCTGATTCCGCGGGGCACGTCTAGCCCCACGGGATCAGAATCGCAATCAGTCCTGTACTTGCAAGCCGGGACTGCGATTCAGCCTGGCCTGAATGTACAGGACCTTCCCGGCTAACTCAGTGAAGGCTCTTCAATGGAACCGTGGCGCCATGACGTCATGCTACCATAGCGTTGGTGCTCCATTGAAGAGTCGCAATGCTGGCTGCAGGAAAAAAAGCTTATTCCCCACAGCCTGACCCCCGATCTGGCCTCCTAAGGCCAGGGTCAAGCTACGGGGAATGTCATCTGGCTCCCCCACCCCATCCGCACCCCGGGCACAAGAAAAAATGCATCCAGGGAAGTTATGCCACCTCGGAGGTGGAATAACTTCCCCGCATAAGTCGCCAGCCCTGGACATACAGGATTGACATTAGAATCAGCCCTGGATGTCCAGGGATGATGACTGCCCACCGCCCACTCAGACTCCGCCCCAGAGCCACCCCTTCCTTGCCCCCCATCTATCTTCTCCGCACAACCTGCAGGGAGGTTAGATGCGGCAGGAAAAGGCACAAATTATTCCCTTAGAGCACGATTCCATGTGAGAGAAATCAAAGAATTGGAACAAAAATGACAAGCATCAGCGGCTATAGGGCACTACATAAAATGGTCGAAGAAGGAGTACAAGAATACTGATAGCTCAAAACCTTAGGGGTATGTTTACTAAACTGCGGTAAAATGGGCAGATAGGGGGCATTCTGGTGAAAAGGGAGCAATGGGCTTTTTAACGTGCATTAAAGGGCGCCTTGGACGTTTGGCATAAAAAGAAAGCAAAAGGGAATTGAACTCAAGACCTCTGTCAAGGAAGGTATTAGTATTAACCAGTAGGCTACACATCCACAGCTCTCTGACTAACAATGGCTGGATATAGAAAGACTGCAGGTCACCACAAAAAATGTCTGCTGTGTGTGCCAGGATAGGGTAGCCCCACCAGTACCCCTGATGCAATGCACATGCAGAATAGCAGTCAACAGCTGATCACCGAAGGGAGAATGCACCCCTCCAGCACCTCTGCTCGGTAAGAAGAACTAGCAGTGTGTGATATGGCACAGAGCAGCTACGGACCATGCCGCTGTGCAGGTTCTGTGGTCACCCTGAGGGTGAAGATGGGCGCCCAGCACCATGTCTGCAGTACCTGGGCTACTAGAGGTGTGCTTTGCTGTGCCTCCCCATCATTACCTGTGTGTGGCATGGTCTTTTTGCAGTGCAACCTAAATCACCTTGTGTTTATCTGTGTGTCCCAGTCACATCTAGTCCTGGTGGACTGTGATTCACCCAAAATATTTTTAACCCAGTGTTACAATGCAGATGCCATGACCACCTATTACCAGGGCAGAGTGGTGTCTTGACTTGCAGGAGGTTCATATAGCAATGCCTATATACTGCCCTCTCTGGGTTAAAGCAGTGTACAGTATATGCCCCTTGTCCCCAAACGACCTGCACTCTAGGTTTTGTAACTGAGGCAGTGGCCAGGGATGTGAGGCTGTGGGACCAGAAACTCCAGTCTCTCTAGTCTGAGGTTGCTATCCTCTGGGGGGGGGGGGGGGGGGTTTGGGGTGGACCAAAAGAACAATGTATGCCTTCAACCAGTAGGCCAAATCTGTACATATTACTAGGGCATTGGCAGACCAGCAGTAATGTTGGGAGTAGGCCTGGAAGACCTCAGCTGCCCACCACCAAGGTCTAACATTCACCAGCAGAAGGCACAGTTAGACTGCACTTGCTGCTCCCCAGGAGGTGTTCCAGCCATGCATATGCTAACAGTCAGCTAGCCAAGCCACATTGTCTGTTCACAGAAGAACTATGTGTACCCAGTGCTTGGTCCCCCAGAACAGAGAGCACACAAATATCACTAAAGACAGATAGGATATAGCACTAAGTGGGAACATATCTGTGTCATGGTCACTGCTTGGTCAGAGTGAGAGTGTCCTCCCCTCATGACATGCTGTAACCACCAGGACCATGCAGGTGGCGGTCGGGCACTATGACAGCCCAGCCATTGCCCTACCCCTGATACAGATTCTGCCTGCCCAATTCCCCCTGTCTGGCCCATACCAACAATACCTTGCTCCTTAGTATGCACATTTGCAAGCTAACGCTGGAAACAGTGTGGGCATTGTGAGGCCCAGTGAGGAGTAGAAAGGCACAAAACAATGGATAAACATATGCACACACCCACACTCATATTGCAGCACTGTGCAAATATAGGGACGGTTAGCAACCCTGCCCGCCACACTGGTCCCAATCACAGTGCAGGCATTGCTAAGGTGTGATAATTGTTCAGGAGCTAGTAGTAGTGCTCTGGTGATAACTGCTGCTTCGTTTGCTGGAGCCAACAGCCTGACTCTCCATGCAGCTTTGGATAGTGGAGCCTGTGTGTGTGGGTGTTTGTAACCCTGTTAGCCGATGCTTTGGGGATGGCACATGTTGGTGTTGTATCTGCAATGTAGGGTAAAATGCAGAGACATGCTGGGGGCAAGATGCACAGCTGGGACCTGAACCTGTGACTCTCTGCTCTAAGGCACATGGGCTGTGTGTGGTGCACCACACATAGAAACTGTAGTCCCTGGGCCTACCTTGCTGCCCATCAGACAGACCTTGCCTTGTGCACTGCACACCATGCACTGGAACAGAACATGGCCTTGGTCCGCTGCAGGCCCCCTCTGCCACCAACACCCCCCCCCTGCCTTGCTGACATGCCCATATGCTGTCAGTGCTGGTAGTGCATAGTCCCAGGCCATCCAATGTGCAGGTAGGTGGGTGCCTAGGGTCTGGGGTCTGGGGTGGGGAGGCATATATGGACAACCACACATCCCCCCCATCACCACTTGCCAATGTTATGTACCTTCCACCTGGAGGAGAGACGGCTGGGGGGTGTCAGGTTGATGCTCTAGCAACTATTGGCTAGGGTGGACCAGGTAAAAGTAGGTAGATTGTGTTATGCCAACAGACTGTGGACAGGCAAGGGCATGCAATGCGGGTACTGTGTACCCAGTTTGGACTACTGGGTGTATATATGTTTCAGACGATGCATGGTCACACCCTGCACTGCCTTACCAGGGGCTGTAGTAAAGAGTGTTAATTTAGCTGTATTTATGAACAGTTTGGGACGCATCCTGGGGAAAGGTCCGTAGACCCTTGTTAGAGTGGTTCCCAGATGTGCACTGCTTGCCCCATTACAGGCATAGGGGAACCTGTGTGACCTTTGGGTACCTGCTGGGTACATGTCCCCTGGATGGGACAATGTGGAACACAGACTACTGGGCATGTTTGACCATGGTCAGATGCTGTCTTGCTGTTTTCCAGTTTCTGTGTTCTATGTGCCACCTAGGCGACGGACTAGTCCGCCCTGTGCCCCAACTGCCCCAACTGAATGTCCTGCCTGCAGCCCCCTTGTCCCATTTGCACCAGCACCATAGTGCCCGTTCATACTTGAGCACTATGCTGATGCTGAAATTGGAACACTACTCTCACTTTTCTTGGACGCCCTGTCTGTGCTGTACATTGCTGACACTGAAATGGTCTCTCTCTCCTGCAAAAGTGACAGGTTTTCACTGGCGGTAAAGTCCTGGTGTTATTGTTCCAGCATTAGCAGGGGCTTCTCCCCGCCATTGACCCCTACTCTCCACCTTCTCCCCACCCTCTGGAACATTTACTGCTGCCTGTAACATTATCGCGCAATAACCGCACGTTAACATTACATTAGGTAACATTACTACACGGTAACATTACTTATGCTACATTACCGCAGTTTAGTAAACATACCCCTTAGAATACAACAAACATAGAAATATGATGACAAAAAAGACCACATAGAAACCCTCACTTGGTTTGCAGCTTGTCGTCCTGTGAGGGCTTGTGTGCATCAGTGATGCTGAGAGCTAGGCTATCAGTAGTTTAGCTACTGGCGAGGTCTCTCAAGATAGACAGGTCTCAGCTGAGCTGCCTGACTAAGACAAACCACCTATCTGGGCAGCAGCAGAATGGGACGGTGTTGCAAGCGGAGGATCATATTTCTGTGACAAATTCAACAACACTGGAATTAATTACGCGGAAAAAGGGCTTGGCACTATAGTGCTGGAAGATGAGTCCCCCAGGTTGGAAGGCACTCAAATGGCTACTGGGGATGAACTGAAGACTTCTCAGAGTAAAGCCAGTATTTATGATGTGGTTGGACCTGCTGATGCAGCTATGCATGAAAAGAGAGTCAGAAATTGTAAAGATGTCTTACATACTGGGATATGGAACGTACAAAGTATGAACCAAGGGAAGTTGGAGGTGGTTAAGAATGAAATCGAATGTGTACAACTCGATCTGTTGGGTGTCAGTGAACTGAAATGGACTGTCTTTGAGCACTTTGCATCTGATGATCACATGGTCTACTATGGGGTATGTTTACTAAACTGCGGTAATGTTACCCACGTTAGGTTCTGCGGTAATGGTACAGATGCCCATATAAAGGCGTGGGTGGTGCATCATTACGGCAAGCCGTATCAGCTAATGCGCGTTACAAGGTGCCTTAGACCAGTGGTTCCGAAACCTGTCCTGGGAGACCCCACAGCCAGTCGGGTTTTCAGGGTATCCACAATGAATATGCATGAGAGAGATTTGCATGCAATGGAGGCAGTGTATGCAAATCTCTCTCATGCATATTCATTGAGGTTATCCTGAAAAACCGACTGGCTGGGGGTCCCCCAAGACAGGTTTGGGAACCACTGCCTTAGACTAACGCGCGTTACAAGGCGCCTTATAAGGCACCTTACTTATAAGGCGCCTTATAAGGCACCTTACTTATAAGGCGCCTTACAAGGCACATTACAAGGTGCCTTTTAAGGCGCCTTGTAAGGTGCCTTATAAATAAGGTGCCTTGCTAGGCACCTTATAAGGTGCCTTGTTAGGTGCCCTATACGGTGCCTTGTGAGGCGCCTTGTAAGGTGCCTTATGAGGCGTAATGCAAGGCACCTTGTAAGGTGCATTATAAGTAAGGTGCCTTGGTAGGTGCCTTATAAGGTGCCTTGTTAGGTGCCCTATAAGGTGCCTTATAAGGTACCTTGTTAGGTGCCTTGTAAGGTGCCTCATAAGGTGCTTTGTAAGGTGCCCTATAGGGCTCCTTAGGCTAAGCACCGTATTAGGCACCCCTGGACAAGGCAGCTTAGAAGGCACCCTGGGTTACGGATCCATAGGTTAAGGTGGCCTAACAAGGTTACGGTGCCCTAAGTCAGTGTGCCCTAATGGCTGCAAGGTGCTTCAGGATGACATGCATGACCTGTGACAGATGTAGCCCTAACACTAGATAGAGCACCGAGGAAAGGCAATGAACAGGTGAGTGAAGGAGGAAGAGCTGGGAGCTGCTGGACCTGCCATATCTGCGGGCTTCCCATGTGGCTGCCAGTACTGTTGACAAACATGGGGGGAGGGGCAACTGTACGACAGCACAGGGTGTTGGCAATGTAAAGTACTGGAAAGACAGTGGGTGGCAGATGATGGGAATACGTGTCCCCCAGTGGAGGCGGAGGTGGCAGGATAGTTACAATGATGGGTGGACAGAGGAGTGGTAGTGCCATGCAGATCAGGCACAGGCGAGGCAAGCACAAAGAGGCACGATGCAGGAAAGGGTAGCAGTACAGGACATGGGGTGGCAGCCTGCACAGGCAGACAGGACTCTGCACAGCTGACAGACGCAGATAGACGGACCAAGGGAATGTTGGCAACTGTGGCGAGGGTATTATGGGCTGGCAGCACAGCTCTGCAAAAATATGACTGTTACAGAAATGCAAACTATTTGAGTAGGAGAGGCATGAAAGGAGGGAACAAAGAGGCATTGAACCAATGAACACTGTTGAAAACGGCATTGTGCTAACCAGTAGGCTATACCTCCATGGTGCATGTTACAGCAATGGCTGGGTACAGAAGGACTGCAGGTCACTGCACAAACTGTCTGCTCTGAGTGCCAGGATAGGGTAACCCAACCAGTACCCATGATGCAATGCATATGCTGAATAGCTGTCTACAGCTGATCACCAAATGGGGTCTGCACCTCTTCGGTACCTCAGTTTGGAAAGACGAACTGACAGTGTGTGATACTGATACAGAGAAGCTACAGACCATGCCATTGTGCAGGTTCTGTGTTCACCCTGAGGGATAGGATGGGCACCCAGCACTAGGTCCGCAGTACATGTGGTGTTAGAGATAGGTCCTGCTGTTTATCCCCATCACTACCAGTGTGTGACAGGAGCTCCTTGCAGTACATCAGAAGGTAATTTGGTGACCATCTGTATTCTGCAGTCACATGTGGTCCTCTGGGACCAGACACCACCCAGATTCGTGCGTACCTGATGTTAGGGTCTGGCTGACATGGGCACCGGTTATCAGGGCAGAGAGGTTTCTAGACTTGCATGAGGTTTGTGTAGCAGTGCCTCTATAGGTCAAAGTGGTATACACTATATACCTGAAAAAGCCCACAATCACCCTTCTTGTAGGTAAGGGACAGGTGCCTGAGCCCCAGTGACGTAACTTGGATCCTTCTGGCATAAGACAGCCCTCCAGCTTTGGTGGGTCAGAGGCAGACCAGCAGTAATGCTGGGGTTAGGTCTGGAAAACCTCAACTGCTGCACACCACGGTCTGCCATTCACCAGCAGACAGCACCCTACAAGGTGTTCTAACCATGCACAGACTAACTCAGGGGTGGGCACCTCCGGTCCTGGAGGGCCGCAGACCAGTCAGGTTTTTGGGATATCCCTAATGAATATGCATGAGATATATATGCATTAGAGATATCCTGCCAACCTGACTGGTTTGTGGCCCTCCAGGGCTGGATTTGGAGACCCCTGCCTTACACCTCTGTCATTTAAGATCGTGAGTGGGCAAGGTACAGATGTTCTAGACATCGAAAGGGTATATAGAATGTGTCACATTCCTCCTCGATTCTCACCACCACCAAAAAGTTGTCTAATAGACAATTTTTTGGTGGTGGTGAGAAGTGAGGAGGACTGTGACAAAGTCTATCTAACCTTTTTGATGTCTTGGACATCTGCACCTTGTCCACTCACAATCTTAAATGACAGAGGTGTAAGGCAGGGGTCTCCAGATCCAGCCCTGGAGGACCACAAACCAGTCAGGTTGGCAGGATATCTCTAATGCATATATATCTCATGCATATTCATTAGAGATATCCCAAAAACCTGACTGGTCTGCGGCCCTCCAGGACCAGGACCAGGTTTGCCCACCCCTGGACTAACTGCAGACAATCCACTAGCCAGTCAATAGCATATGCTCACAAAAGAACTATGTGCCCTAGGCAGGTATCTCAGTGAGTGGGCCTCAGCACTAGGAACACACAAGTATTACTGGAAGCAAATAATGAAGAGCGCTATGTGGGAACCTAAACATGCCATGGTCATTGAACGGTCAGAGTGAGAGTGTTCTCCCAGCATGACATGCTGTGGCCACCCTGTCCATGCAGGCGGTGGTCGGCTACTACAGTGTCCCAGACATTGCCCCACAGCCTGGCCAATCCGCCCTGTCTGGGACATACCCACAATACCTTGCTCCTCATTATGCACATATTCAGGCTAAGGCTGGTAACAGTGGGACATTGTGGGCCCGGTGAGGTGTGAGCAGCCACAAAACAATTGATAGGCATACACACACACACTCCTATTGCAGCATTGTGCAAAGATAGGTGTTTTTGGCAACCCTGTCCGCCACACTGGTCCTGATCACAGTGCTGAGATTGCTAAACTGTGCAGGAGATCGTGGTAGTGCTCTGGTGATAACTGCAACTCCATGCTGGGGCCAACAGCCTGACTCTCCATGCAGCTTTGGATTGTGGAGCCTGTGTGAGTGGGTGTTTGTACCCCTGTTGCTGTTGCTTTGGGCTTTGCACATGTTGCTGTTGTATCTGCATTTTAGGGTAAAATATAAGGATATGCTCTGCTGGATCCACAGCTGGGACTTGAACCTGTGACCCTCTGTATCTGGACACACTGGCTATGTGTACTGCATCACACATGCACAGACGTCCCTGGAGCTACCTGTATATTTCCTCAGCCTGACCTTTTATGTTGCACGAAGAACCAGTCAGGAAATGTGGCAGAGAGTTCCAATAATGCCTTTATTATTCCACGGATCAAGTGTGCCTAAAACCCAACACAGGCCGTGTTTCGTTCACCACTTCCTCAGGGGTTAACGGCTCACAAAAAATGTACATATACACAATAAATAAAAACCACAACAAATAAAACAAAAATCAAAATGCATAAGCATATAAAAGTTAATAAAACACACATCATCTTAAATAATTAAAACAATAAATAAATAAACTAATAAACATAGTGTGATAAACCATTGATAAAATACTTATATTGCATTAAATAATAAATAACATGCAACAATAAAAAACACAAAATGCGTAAACTATAAAGCCAAATAAACTTAAAAAAGGAGAGAGAGGAGGACTAAAAACGACATGCAATATCCAACATATGAAACACAGTATATAAAAAAATATTAAATGACAAATAAGTAAAACAACATGAACATACTGGTAATAAAATAAACATTGCTTCATAAATGCCTGGGGAGTAAAAAGCATTACAGAGAAAACTGGAAGAGATAGGAGTGAATAAGTGGGATATATGTAAAATTTTGAAATAGCTATGCACTTATCTAAAAGAAAAACCAAAACCAGGACCAGCTTATGGATACCAACAGACCAACAATACAAGAAGCCCATTAAAAAGTGCAATTAAAAACCTACCGATATGACAGCCAATGTAAATCGCAAATCACCTTGATTAGCAGGGCCGTGGGAAACACCTGCCCCTCGCATGCGATGTGACTTGAACTATGCATGAATAAATAAATAAACAAATAAAATGAGCAGGGAAGCAAAAGGATGCCGTATAAAATTGTAAATATATATACACAACTATCCGGAAAAAGACCCATAAACCAAAAACTGCTTATGGATATCAACAGAGCAACAATCCCAAAACGAAACCAAACCAAAACCATCCCGATACAGAAACATGTGTAAATATAAACTATGCTTAAAATCGCATGGCCAAAAGGAACCCCTGCCCCTCACGTTCAGTGCGAATTGACCTGTACATAAATAAATAAATACTTAAATGAAATAAAATGCATGCAGAAGGGGGGTTATATAACTACTACAGTGCCTAAAAATCGCCAACCAAAGGCTGCGGATTTCAAAGGTAGACTAAGGGGTATGTTTACTAAACTGCGTTAGTGTGATTCGCGTTAGGAGCCGCGTTAGTGGAAGAAATGCCAAAAAAGGACATGGGCGGTACATCGTTACCGATAACGCGCGTTATAAGGCGCCGCGCAGCAACGATCGTTACAGGGCGCGTTACTGCGCGTTAAGCTTAAGAAGGCGCGCAGACACCCAAATACAGAAACAGAGCTGTAGCACAATGGTTACTACATAGACTGATGGTACAAGGGCCATGGGTTTGACTTCCCAGTGTGCCTATTGAATAAGGCTGGCTGAGGCATCATGTGTAACCCTTTAAAGGTCTACTATGATATTTTAATCCACATTCTGCAGCCGAGTTAATGTTTGCATATGTCAGGAAAATTGTACCCGTCTTATTCAATATGTTCCAATAGTGACGTTCCCTCTGCCATGGTCATGTATTATATACCATTTGATAGGAATATTTTGGCAGAAGTTTGGATCCCGAAAGTTTTGGGCTTGGCCTGGAAAGGGTTAAGTATTGGGCTGTGAGGAAGTTTAGTTGTACTTTAATAGTGCTGCCAGCAAACACACCCTCACAGTGGCGTAACCTAAGGTGCCACATAAGGCACTCTAGAAGGCACTCCATAGGGCACATTATAAAGTGCGCTGTCTGCCAAGGCACCCTATAATGTCCCCTATAGGACACCATATAAGGCACCTTATAAGGCGCTTTATAGGGCGCCGTATAAGGCGCCCTATAGGGTGCCTTACGAGCCACCCTAAGGTGACAGTACCCCGAGGGTGTTTCGGCTGGCAGCACTAATATACAATAAAAATAGACAATGCCTAAGACAGCCCTATCAATAAACCCCACTGTGGGTTTTGAACCCATGACCTCTGGCTCCACAGGCAGTGACGTAACCAGTGGGCTAGAGCTGCTAACAAACACTTGGCTGGCTACAGGAGGACTGCACGGCACCACACCCACATTCTGCTGTGGTTACCAGGATAGGGTCAACCCATCCGTACCCAGGATGCACAGCACATGTAAATCAGCAGTCTACAGATGATCACAAGATGGGGTATGCACCCCACAGCACCTCAGCCAGGTAGGGGGTGCCGACGGTGTGTGTTAGTGGCACAGAGTAGCTACAGACCATCACAGTGTGCGGGTCCTGTGCTCACCCTGAGGGAGAGGTATGGTGCCCAGCACCATTCTCACAGCACCTGGCTTTGCTGAGATAGGCTATGCTGCAGGTCCCCATCAGTGCCAATGTGTGATAGGTAGTCCTTGCAAACACCCCTAGGATATGCCTGTGTTCATCTGTATGTCACATCTAGCCCTTGTGGACTATGATGCACCCAGAAAAGTGCATACCCTGTGTGGGTGCCATGGTCACATGATGTAAGTGAATGGGGGTGTTGGGACCCACAGGGAGATTACATAGCACCACCCAACGCACCCTCTGGGGCTCAGGATGGGGGACAGGATCTCCCACCAACAGATCCACTTTCTACCCCCCTGCAATGGTGGCAGTAGAGGGGACCATCACCCCAGTCCTGCTAGGGATCAAACACCCTATAGGGCAGGCAATGCAGAGCTATACACATCCATAAAGCAATAGCATACAGAAGGCCTGGAAATGCACAGCTGCCTGCCCCCCCTCCCCTATCTGACTTTCTCCAGCAGCAAGACACATACTAGCTGCAGACAGTCCGCCAGCTAGTCCATAGTGCATGGTCCTGGAGAAGATGCATGTACCCAGAACGGGGATGTCAGCATACCACACCAAGCAGATAAGTCAGCAATTGGGCCCCAAAAGAAAACCCATAAATATCACATGAGAGAAATGCTATATAGCACTATGGGGGAACCTAGCCATGCCATGGTCACTGCTCAGTCAGGTTGAGAGTGACCTCCCAGCAGGATATGCTATGGCCACCCTGTCCGTGCAGGTGGTGGCCAGGCACTAAAATGTCTGAGCCATTGCCCTATGCCCTGTGCAGATGCGGCCAGGCTAGGCCACCCTATCCAGGCTATTCCCACGGTACCTTGCTCCTCATTATGCACATTGGCAGGCCAATACTGGCAACAGTGCTAGCAGTGTGGGCTGTGGAGGGTGTTGGCAGCCACCACACACTGGATAGACAGACACACACTCCCCACACCTATGCCAGCATTTATTTATTTATTTTATTTATTTAACACTTTTTATATACCGCGCTATTCATCATCAGCGCGGTTTACATTTTAACAACTTTGTACTTAAGCATAAAACATATGTCAAGTTTACAGATAACAGGGAGTGAAACAGGGATAAATGGGGTTAAAGATGAGATAAATAACAAATATTCACAGCCATTTATAGCAAATTAGCATAAGTTTTGAGCTTCATAGGTTAAGGATGCATGAGATTTTAATCTGGGGCGAGCAATGCAGTTTAGAGAATTTACTTGACTAACCATAGTCGTTGGTTTGGGTTGGAAGGGGAGGAGGTGGGGAGCTAATGTTTTGGGAGAAGTGTTGAAGGAAGAGGTGTGTTTTTAGAGATTTTCTGAATTGGGACAGGTCTTTTTGTGATCTGATGTTAGGTGGCAGCATGTTCCAGCATCTGGGGGCAAAGGATGAGAATGCTCTCATGGTAGTCGTCTGCGTGAGTTTTGCTAGGTCTTTTGGGACCATTAGTGTGTTTTCTGTTACAGATCTTCTAGATCTGGTGTTTTGAGAGTGGTGAAGGAGGTCAGAAAGTGAGGATGGGGAGATTTGATGGAACGCTTTGAAGGTCAAAAGAAGGGTTTTGTATAAGATCCTACATGTTATTGGGAGCCAATGAAGTTCAAACAGGATGGGAGTAATATGTTGACTCCTTGAAGCCCCATATAAAACCCTGGCTGCTGTATTCATGGCCAACTGTAGTGGGTTCAGTGCGCTCTTGGGAAGGCCATGCAGTACAATGTTGGCGTAGTCAAAATGCGGGGTGACTAATGTTTGGAAGGTTGTGCGGAAATCATTTGGTTCAAGCATGGGTCTGAGAAGTTGTAGAGTCCTGATCTTGTGATAGATGGATTTTACTGTACTTTTTATGTGTTCTTTGAATTCCAGCCGCTGGTCGAGTATGACACCTAGGTAACGTATCGTGGTTTTGAATGGTAAATCGGCATCTCTTGTTCTTAATGTTGTTGGAGGAGAGAAGTCTTTATTCCTTGTGACAATCAAGACTTCTGTTTTTTTAAAATTGATTCGGAGATTTTGTGTGAGCAGCCAATCTGAGATTGCATTGAAGCAGGTGATTAAAGGTATGTAGTCAGGTTTCATCACATTAATTGGTGTGAATAGAAGCACATCATCAGCATAGATAAGGCATGAAATTCCGAATGAACGGGAGATGTTGCAGATTGGCTGCATGTAGATATTGAATAGCAATGCCGAGAGGGAGGAACCCTGCGGTACTCCTTGTTTTTGTCGAAAAGGCTGGGACGTAATGTTACCGATCCGAACCTGTTGCCAGCGATCCTCCAAGTATGATTTGCACCAGTTCCAAGCAGTTCCTTGTATCCCTTTTTCATGGAGCCAGGCTAGCAGTTGATCATGGTCAACGGAGTCAAAAGCTGCCGCTATGTCTAGGAAGACCACTGCAACTCCATTTCTAATATTATCTATTGTATTAATGAGTGTGTTCATTAAAGAAGTTAGAAGAGTTTCAACTCCATGTGCTTCTCTGAACCCGTGCTGGTTTGGGTCTAGAGGTGCTTCGGAATCAATGTGTTGTTGAAGTTGTCTCAATGTAACCTTTTCTAGGATCTTGGCTAATAGGGGAATGCTTGAGATTGGACGGTAAGAGTCTTCCTTCTTCGGATCCAGTTTATTGTTTTTCAGTAAGGGACGAATGGAGGTCTGTTTGAGAGCTGTTGGGAATATCCCTGTGCTGAGTGATTGGTCAGCTATGACTGCTATGTATGGGCTAAGCTCTGCTCTCAGTGCTTTGATCCAGTGGGCTGGGCATTGGTCATTAGGGGCATTGGTGGCATTGATGGAGGTTATAATTTCTTCAATTGTTTTCAGAGTTGGAGATAAGAATTTATCAAGTATGAACTGAATATTGGAAGGTTGTGTGGTTTCACTTGAGATTGCCGTTGTGATTTTGATCATCTTGGACTGAATGTAGTCAGCATATAGTTGTGGTTGTACATGTTCGTGTTGTGGTGAAGTAGGCTCACTAGTTAGGGATTTTACTAATTGGAAGAGATCTCTCGGTTTGTTAAGAGACCGGTTAAGGAGTCTTGCATGATATTCTTTTCTCTTGTCCCAGGTTAGCTGACGATGGGATTTCAAGTGAGATAAGTAAGTGGCTTGGTCATCAGGATTCAGAGAGTGTCTCCATTTTCTCTCTAATTTCCTCAGTTGATGTAAGGAGGCTCGTAACTCAGCAGAGAACCATGGCTCGTTTTGTTTCTTGTGTATAGGCGAATTGATAGAGGTTTGATTGTTTGTGGTGGGGAGCTGGGCGGATAATCCAATGGCACTGTTCCAGTTCAATACAGTCTCATTGATGTTGTTGGGTATTTGGGAGAGTTTTGGGATGGTTTGAGAAGTGAATGTGTCTCTGTCAAATGGTCTAAATCGTGAGGGTTTTGACAGTGAATTGATATCTGATGGTTTGCTTGGGGAATCCTCAGCTGGTATGATGAATGTTATAAGGTTATGATCGGACCAGGGGATGGGGGTTGTTGAGAGCTCAAATTGGGCAGCCCAGGCCACCACACCAGTCCTGGGTACAGTGCAGGCATGGCTATGGTACGCAATACTGTAGGAGTCACTCCCCAGGTTGGTAAACACTGTCAGACACAAGACCTGTAGCACACACCACAGACATCAGAAAGGTTGCTATGATGCAGCTTACTCAGAAAATTGTACTTAACCTAGGAATTGCTATCTGCCAGTAATCATAGCAACCTTTTGATAGATGTGTACCATATTCCCAGGTTTAGGGTGGCATTACTAAGGTATGCAAGTGCTAGTATTGGGAGATGCACGCAGAGCCCAAAGTCCTGCCTCTCCAGAAGACTTTGGATAATGGGGCCTGTTGGTGCGGGTGTGTCTGCCCCTGTTGGCTGCTGCTTTACGGCAGAGGTTCCCAACTACAGTCCTGCGGTGCCAAACACTGTTCGGGTTTTCATGCTGTCCCTCATGAATATGCATGAGATACATCTGCATACCATGGGGGTGGCGCATAGAAATGCAGCACAGGCATCTTTATCAGAGGCAGCATGGAACCGGAATGGTGTTTGGCCCTCCAGGACTGCATTTGGGAGGCTCTGCTCTAGGTAATGTGCATGTTTATGGTGTCTGTGCTCTGTAGGGTAAAATGTAGGTGTTTTGGGCATGTTTACGTCATCTGCAAGAAAGGTTCTGTCTGTATTAGCACGTTATAGTAGTGGGTAAAATATGAGGACTGGGTTGGCAGAAACCACAGCTGGAACTTGAACCTGTGACCTTCTGCTTCTGAATACACAGATTTTGTGCACTGCACCACCATGTTATCACAGAGACGGCACATTCCCTGGTGATACCATGACTGTTGGTCAGACAGGGCCTGTCTGTTGCAGTGCATGGCACCCACCTACACAGGGCTAGGCCACGGTCTGCTCTGGCCAGCTGCCACTGCCCCCGCCACCACCAGTATCCCTCAGCCACCATGCTGACATGCCCTTCTGCTGGTGGAGCTGGTGGTGCGCAGTCTCAGGCCATCCAGTGTGCAGGTAGGCGGCTGCCTATGGTGCGGGTTCTGGGGTAGGGGTGCCTGCATAGACGTCCACGCTCCCCCCCCCAGCCCCACCTGCCAATGTTCCATGCCCTTGTGGGTAGCTGTTGGGTACTATCCCCTGTGACACTTTGGGAAACACACTCGTGCCCATGTTGGGCCTTCAGCAGTTGCTGTCTGGCTGCTCCGCTGTTTCAGCATTCGTATGGGCCACCTAGGCATCACCCTAGTCCGCACTGTGGCCCAGCTCCACCACAGCATGTGCCGCCTGCGGCCCTCTGTATCCCCTTCTCCGGCATCTGTCCAGTTGCCGTTCCGACATGCCCGCCCTGATGTTGCGGGACATGTGCACGCCATAGGAACCCTGTCCGATGGTGGGGAAAACCCTGAGCAGCGCTATTTCACTGTGGGCTCATTCACCTTGTATGGGGACGGAGTAGAGACCCTTCCACAATTTATATCTCTTCTATGGAGCTTACTCGGGGAGGGGGAGTGGTTGATGTTTCTCATTGATACCACTATTGGCCAGCTTGGTTATTGTTTTTTTCCAGTTTGTTGGGGTCATTTTCAGTGTTTCTGTGCCCTTTTGTTCTGTGCACATGTATCACACTTATCACTTTATTTTTGTTTCCCTGCTTGGGCTGTACATTGCTGACACTGAAATGGTTTCTCTCCCCTGTAATGTGCATTTAATGACAGGTTTTCATTCGCGTTGGAATTTAGCTCTGAAAATCAGCGCGTTAGTGTGAGGGGAGCCTCTCCCCGCCCACTCTCTACCCACTGACCCCTTCTCTCCTCCCTCTCTCCACCTTCTGCGGTGTTTTACCGCACCGCGGGGCATTACGATCGTTAGCGCATCATAACGCGCATTATGATGCGCTAACGATTGTTACCATTAGATAACGTGCATTATGTACGATTACCACAGTTTAGTAAACATACCCCTAAATGTCTTAAATTGCCAAAAAGGAACAAACACGGCATTGAATGTTTAATAAAATAATAATATAAGAGATAATTAAAAGAAACAAAAAACTAATCCATGCACACGCACAGAAAACACAACATAACTGTGCTAACGGGCACAAGTGGACCATATAAAAAGGCACTGTGCATGATCATTTAAGTAGCCGAAGCCGAAATTAAACAGCATAAACTCTCTCATTACATTAATCATCTTATTGCCCCATTGCCAGCACATAAAAACAAAATCAAACCTGTGACACAACCAGTAAAAACGCCGTCAGCAGGCGAACCTAAAAAACGCTTCTCAATAGTCTACCTTTGAAATCCGCACCTTTTGGTCGGCGGTTTTTAGGCACTGTAGTAGTTATATAGCCTCCCTTTTGCATGTATTTTATTTCAAGAGAAGCGTCTTTTAGTTTTGCCTGTTGACGGCGTTTTTACTGGTTGTGTCACAGGTTTGATTTTGTTTTTATGTGCTGGCAATGGGGCAATAAGATGATTAATGTAATGAGATAGTCTATGCTGTTTATTTTCGGCTTCGGATACTTAAATGATCATGCACAGTGCCTTTTTATATGGTCTGCTTGTGCCCGTCGGCACAGTTATGTTGTGTTTTCTGTGCATGTGCATGGATTAGTTTTTTGTTTCTTTTAATTATCTATTATATTATTATTTTATTAAACATTCAATGCCGTGTTTGTTCCTTTTTGGCAATTTAAGACATTTAGGGGGATGTTTACTAAAGTGCGGTAAACGTGACTAACGCGCGTTATACGATGTTAACGATCGTAAGTGCCGTATAACGCACGTACCGACGCGCTAACGACCGTTAACGTCATACTACGCGCGTTAACCGTAGTTAACGATCGTAAAGCTCCGCGGCGCGTTAAAACAGCGCAGAAGGTCGAGAGTGGGCGGAGAGAAGGGGTCAATGGGCGGAGAGTGGGCGGGGAGAGGCTCCCCTCATACTAATGCGCTGAATTTCAGAGCTCAATTCCAACGCGAATGAAAACCTGTCGTTAAAGGCATTTAAAGGGAAGAGAAACCATTTCCGTCAGCAATGTACAGAAAAACCGGGGAAACCCACAAAACGTGAGCAGTGTGATACATGTGCACAGAACAAAATTTCACATAAAACGTTAAAAATGACCACAAGAAACATTTTAAATAGCATAATTCAGCTGGGCAACAGTGATAGCAATGGGCAACAAGGAACAACACTCCCTGGAAAGCACCAAAATAAAAAGAAATGATGTGTGGAAGGGTCTACGCTCCGCAGACCCTTTCAAAGAGCATTACATTGTAATGGAGCTGTCCTGAGCGTGTGGTGTAATGTTTCCCAATGATATCATTGTTGCCCAGCTTGGTTATGGGTGTGTGCCCATTTTCTGAGGTCCTTTCTGAGGTTTATGTGCACCTTTGTCTGCATACAAGGTAAATGAGGCAACAGTAAACCTGTTGCAGAGCAGGGTTTCTGACTTGTCAGGCCGGTTTAACTAACTCCAGGGACTGCACTGTCTCTGTGGCCACAATGTGGTGCAACAGACACAGCCAGTGCCTGTAAGACCAGAGGGTCACAGGTTCAAATCCCAGCTGGGGCTCCTGCCAACCCAGTCCCCATAGTTTTACCCACCACTAAACAGTGATAGTAAAGACACTCCTTTATTGCTGAGAACATACGCATGGCCTATATTTTACCACACCAAACACAGACACCAGAAACAGGCACATTACCTAAAGCAGAGTCCCGCAAATGCAGTCCTGGAGGGCCCCACACCATTCCGGTTTCATGCTGCCTCTAATAAAGATGCCTGTGCTGCATAGCTATGCACCACCCCCATGGTATGCAGATGTAGCTCATGCATATTTATGAGGGACAGCATGAAAACCCGAACAGTGTTTGGAACACCAGGACTGGAGTTGGGGAACTCTGCCATAAAGCAGCAGCCAACAGGGACACACACCCACCCACAGGCCCCATTGGCCAATGCCACCTGGAGAGGCAAGACATTGGGCCCTGCCTGTATCTGCCAACACTAGCAGTTGCATACCTTAGCAATGCCACCCTACACCTGGGTATATGGTACACAGCTATCAAACGTTTCCTATGATAACTGTCAGATATCAATTCCTATGTTAAGCACATTTTGCTCATTGAGCTCCACCATAACAATCATTCTGATGTCTGCGGTGTGTGCTGCAGGTCTGGTCTCTGACAGTGTTCACCACCCTGGGGAGTGACCCCCCAACAGTCTTGTGTACCATATCCATGCCTGTACTATGCCCAGGACTGGTGTGGTGGGTATGGCTGCTGACCACCTCTATAGTAGCACAATGCTGGCATAGGTGTGGGGGTGGCTGTCTGTCTATCCAGTGTGTGGTGGCTGCAAACACCTTCCACAGCCCACACTGCCAGCAATGTTGCCAGTATTGGGCTGCCAATGTGCATAATGAGGAGCAAGGTACCATGGGTATAGGCCAGACAGGGTGGCCTGGCCAGGGTGCATCTGCACAGGGCATAGGGCAGTGACAGGCACATTGCAGTGCCCGGCCACCACCTACACAGACAAGGTGACCTTAGTATATCCTGCTGAGAGATCACTCTCACCCTGACTGTGCAGTGACCACAGCATGGCTAGGCACTCCCATAGTGCTATCTAATATTTCTCTCATGTGATAAATATGGGTTTCCTTTTGGGGGCCAGTCACTGATGTATCTGCTTGCTGTGTATGCTGACATCCCAGTTCTGGGTACAGGCATTTCCACTGGGCACTAGCAGACTGTTTGCAGCTGGTAGGTGTTGTGATGGAGTGGCTGATGGCTTGCACCAGGGGAATATCAGATAGTGGTGGGGTGCAGCCTAATGTCTGCCTGCCATTGTGTTATGGCTGTGTACAGAGCTGCATTGACTGCCCTGTGGGGTGTCTGTTCCTCAGCAGGACTAGGGTTAATGTTCCCCTCTACTGCCACCTTTGCAGTGAGGTAGACTGTGGATCTTTTGATGGGAGGCCCTGCTTGCCACCACCCTCAGCCCTGGGGGAGGGGGGTGGTGGTGCATGGGGGCTACACCTGACTGAAACAGACAGAGATGTCCAAGGTGGTCCTGCAGAACCTACCTATCTCACACATTAACACTGCTTTGGACCTGCGCCATGGACAGTGCTGTGGACCTGGTGCTTGCTTGCCTCAGGGTGAGCACAGTACCCGCACAATGTGACGGTGTGTAGCTACTCTGTGCCAGTACAACACACGGTCAGTACCCCCTACCAGGCCGAGGTGCTGTGGGGGTGCACATGGTCAGTCCCCCCTACCAGGACGAGGTGCTGTGGGGGTGCATTCCCCATGGTGTGTATCTGTGGACAGCTGATTTGCATGTGCAGTGCATCATGGGTGTGACTGGCACAATCCAACCCTGTGAAACCCCAGCACCTGCTCACAGGCTCTGATAAACCATAGGCCATCACACGTACATCTGCTAGCATAATGCATAGGTGCAACACCCTACAGAGTCTGTAAAATAAGATGCCCACACTGGTAAAAACACACGTACCCACGCACGTAAAATCACACGTACCCACGCACGATTGTATGCGCGCAGCTACGCACGTACCAATGCACGCAACCTCGCAACACTCCGAGGGTGTTTTCCTGACACTAATACTCAGCGTAACGAAAAACATGCCTCCTCTTTCCCTCTGTAATGTACAGGGTGATGCCTGGGACAGCCTTCTGCGTTAGGCACACTGGGGACTCAAACCCATGCTGCCTGTAACAGCGGTCAGTACCGTAACCATTGTGCTACAGCTCTGTTTCAGTGCTTTGTGTCTGTACGTCTTCTTACGATTAACGCGCAGTAACGCGGCACGGCGCCCGGTAACGCTCATTAATTTTTCTAACGCGCGGTAGTGGTGACGATGTACCGCCCATGTCCTTATTTGGGGTTTCTTTCACTACCGCGGCTCCTAACGCGAATTGCACTAATGCAGTTTAGTAAACATACCCCTTAGTCTACCTTTGAAATCCACAGCCTTTGGTCGGCGGTTTTTAGGCACTGTAGTAGTTATATAACCCCCCTTCTGCATGCATTTTATTTCATTTAAGTATTTATTTATTTATGTACAGGTCAATTCGCACTGAACGTGAGGGGCAGGGGTTCCTTTTGGCCCTGCGATTTTAAGCATAGTTTATATTTACACATGTTTCTGTATCGGGATGGGTTTGGTTTGGTCTCGTTTTGGGATTGTTGCTCTGTTGATATCCATAAGCAGTTTTTGGTTTATGGGTCTTTTTCCGGATAGTTGTGTATATATATTTACAATTTTATACGGCATCCTTTTGCTTCCCTGCTCATTTTATTTGTTTATTTATTTATTCATGCATAGTTCAAGTCACATCGCATGTGAGGGGCAGGTGTTTCCCACGGCCCTGCTAATCAAGGTGATTTGCGATTTACATTGGCTGTCATATCGGTAGGTATTTAATTGCACTTTTTAATGGGCTTCTTGTATTGTTGGTCTGTTGGTATCCATAAGCTGGTCCTGGTTTTGGTTTTTCTTTTAGATAAGTGCATAGCTATTTCAAAATTTTACATGTATCCCACTTATTCACTCCTATCTCCTCCAGTTTTCTCTGTAATGCTTTTTACTACCCAGGCATTTATGAAGCGCAGCGGCGCACATGAGCGCTGAAGGCGGGGAAAGGCTCCCGGAGGGCGGAGGAAGGCTCCCCAGGGGCGGAGAGAAGGGGTCAATGGGTGGAGAGTGGGAGGGGAGAGGCTCCCCGCACACTAGCACGGTGAAATTCGAGGCCAAAAATAACGCGAGAGAAAACCTTGCGTTAGAGCCGATTTAAAGGGAAGAGAAACCATTTCTGTCAGCAATGTACAGCAAAACCAGGGAAACCTACAAAAAAGTGATAAGTGTGATACATGTGCACAGAACAAAAGTACAAATAAACATTGAAAAGGACCCCAACAAAATAAAAAAAAATTATAATCAAGCTGGGCAATAGTGATAGTAATGGAAAACATCAAAAAAACACTCCCAAGGAAGCCCCAAAAAATAAATATGAATTTTGGAAGGGTCTACGCTCCGTCCCCATACAAGGTGAATGATCCTACAGTGAAATAGCACTGATCAGGGTTTCCCTCTCCATCAGACAGGTTTCCTATGGCGTGCACATGTGCGGCAATAGCAGGGCGGGCATGTCAGAATGGCCAACTGGACAGATGTTTGGAAATGGGATACAGAGGGCTGCAGGCGGCACATGCTGTGGTGCAGCTGGGGCACAGTGCGGACTAGGCAGATGCCTAGATGGCACTTAGGAATGCTGAAACTGACCAGCAGCCAGACAGCAACTGATGAGGGCCCAACATGGGCACGAGAGTGTCTATCACAGTGTCACAGGGGATAGTACCCAGCAGGTACCCCCAAGGGCACAGAACATTGGCAGGCGGTGTTGGGGGGAAGCGTGGACGCCTGTGCAGGCACCCCTACCCCAGAACACGCACCATAGGCAGACGCCTACCTGCACACTGGATGGCTTGAGACTGCACACCACCAGCACCACCAGCAGAAGGGCATGTCAGCATGGTGGCAGAGGGGTACTGGTGATGGAGGGGGGCAGTGGCAGCTGCCCAGAGCCGACCATGGCCTAGCCCTGTGTAGGTGGGTGCACTGCAACAGACAGGCTCTGTCTGACAAACAACCATGGTATCAACCAGGGACTGCACTGTCTCTGTGAGCACAGTGTGGTGCAGTGAACACAGCCAGTGTGTTCAGGAGCAGAAGGTCACAAGTTCAAGTCCCAGCTGGGGCTACTGCCAAACCAATCCCCATATTTTACCCGCTACTAAACTGTAATAGTAAGGACAAACCTTTATTGCAGAAAACATACGCATGGTTCAAACGCCTATATTTTACCCCACCGAGCACAGACACCAGAAACATGCGCATTACCTAGAGCAGAGTCCCCCAAATGCAGTCCTGGAGGGCCACAAATCATTCAGGTTTTATGCTGTCTCCAATATAAGGCCATGTCAGCATGGTGGCGGAGGGGTACTGGTGGTGGAGGGGGCAGTGGCAGCTGCCCAGAGCAGACCATGGCCTAGCCCTGTGTAGGTGGGTGCCATGCACTGCAACAGACAGGCCCTGCCGGACAAACAGTCATGGTATCATCAGGGAATGCACTGTCTCTGTGGCAACATGGTGGTGCAGTGCACACAACCAGTGTGTTTGGAGGCAGAAGGTCACAGGTTCAAGTACCAGCTATGGTGCCTACCAACCCAGTCCCCATATTTTACCCACTACTACAACGTGCTAGTACAGACAGAACGTTTAGTGCAGATGACGTAAACATGCCCAAAACACCTACATTTTACCCTACAGAGCAAAGACACCATAAACAGGCGCATTACCTAGAGCAGAGTCTCCCAAATGCAGTCCTGGAGGGCCAAACACCATTCAGGTTCCATGCTGCCTCTAATAAAGATGCCTGTGCTGCATATCTATGCACCACCGCCATGGTGTTTGGCACACCAGGACTGGAGTTGGGAACCTCTGCCGTAAAGCAGCAGCCAACATGGGCAGACACTCCCACACCCACAGGCTCCATTAGCCAATGCCTCCTGGAGAGGCAGAACATTGGGCCCTGCGTGCATCTCCCAATACTAGCACTTGCATACCTTAGCAATGCCACCCTACACCTGGGAATATGGTACACAGCTATCAAACGTTTGCTATGATTACTGGCAGATAGCAATTCCTACGTTAAGCACAGTTTGCTGATTGAGCTCCATCATAACAACCTTTCTGATGTCTGTGGAGTGTGCTTCAGGTCTTGTGTCTGACAGTGTTTACCTCCCTGGGGAGTGACCCCCAACAGTATTGCGTACCATATCCATGCCTGCACTGTGCCCAGGACTGGTGTGGTGGCCAGGTCTGCTAAACTCCTCTATTGTAGCACAATGCTAGCATAGGTGTGGGAGTGTGTGTCTGTCTATCCAGTGTGTGGTGGCTGCAAACACCCTCCACAGCCCACACTGCCAGCACTGTTGCCAGTATTGGCCTGCCAATGTGCATAATGAACAGCAAGGTACCATGGGTATAGCCCGGACAGGGTGGCCTGGCCAGGATGCATCTGCACAGGGCATAGGGCAGTGGCTGGGACATTGTAGTGCCCGGCCACCACCTACACAGACAGGGTGGCCACAGCATGTCCTGCTGGGAGATCACTCTCACCCTGACTGTGCAGTGAACACAGCATGGCTAGGCACCCCCATAGTGCTGTATAGTATTTCACTCATGTGATATTTATGGGTGTTCTTTTGTGGCCCAGTCACTGACTTATCTGCTTGTGTATGCTGATGTCCCAGTTCTGGGTGCATGTATTTCCACCAGGAACATGCACTATGGATTAGCTAGCAGACTGTCTGCAGCTGGTATGTGTCTTGATGGAGTGCCTTGCAGAGTGCAGTGGCTGAAGGCTTGCTGCAGGAGAATATCAGATAGTGGTGGGGTGCAGCTTAGCATATCCAGGCCTAATGTCTGTCTGCTATTGCGTTATGGATGTGTACAGAGCTGCATTGACTGCACTGTAGGTATCTGTTCCCCAGCGGGATTGGTGTTGATGGTCCCCTCTACTGCCACCATTGCAGGGAGGTAGAATGTGGATCTGTTGATGGGAGACCCTGTTTACCACCCTCAGCTCTGGAGGAGGAGGAGGAGGGTGGTGGTACATAATCCTCCTAGGGGTCCATAGGGGCTACACCTGACTGAGACATACAGATATATCCAAGGTGTGTCTGCAGAAACTATCTATCTCACACATTAGCACTAGCTGAGGACCTGCAGCATGGCCTATTTCTGCCATGGAAAGTGCTGTGGACCTGGTGCTGGGCGCCCCACCGCACCCTCAGGGTGAGCACAGTACCCGCACAATGTGATGGTGTGTAGCTACTCTGTGCCAGTAACACACACGGTCAGTTCCCCCTACCAGGCCGAGGTGCTGTGGGGGTGCATACCCCATCTTGTGTTCATCTGTAGACAGCTGATTTGCATGTGCAGTGTATCATGGGTACGGGTGGGCTAACCCTATCCTGGTGACCACAGCAGACTGTTTGTGTGGTGACGTGCAGTCCCTCTGCAGCCAGCCAGCAGCTTGCTAGCAGCTATAGAGCTGTAGCCCACTGGTTACTTCACTGCCTGTGGAGCCAGAGGTCATGGATTCAAACCCACAGTGGGGTTATTTGATAGGGCTGCCCAAAGCATTATCTATTTTTAATGTACATTATTGCTGCCAGCAAATACACCCTCAGCGTACTGTACCCATAAGGTGCCTCAGAGTGCGCTTTATAGGGCGCCCTATAGGGCACCTTATGGTTACCGTCCATATAAGTTGCACTATACGTTATCCTGTGGAGCGACTTATAGGGTGCCCTATAGGGGACATTAGAGGGTGCCGTGGCGGACAGTGCACTTTATAATGTGCCCTATGGAGTGCCTTATAGGGTGCCTTATGCGGTACCTTCAGTTACGGTACGTGAGGGTGTGTTTGCTGGCAGCAATTAATAAAATACAAATAAAGTGCTGCAGGAAACAATACTTACATGTCAAAGCTGATGCCTCAGCCAGTCTTACGTATTAGGCACACTGGGGATCGAACTCATGACCCCTCTATCATCAGTCAGTGCCTTAACCATTGTGCTGCACTGCTGTTCCTCCTTGCATGTCAGCGCACCTACTTACGATTTCCATGCGTTTAAATGCACAGTGCTGCCATCAAAAACAGTGCTATGACCTTGCTGTGCCTCATAGGGCACCCTATATGGCGCCCTATAGGCCACCCTTTCAGCAACATTGTAGGGTGCCGTGGCGGACAGTGCACTTTAAAATGTGCCCTCTGGGGTACCTTATGGGGTGCCTTATGCAGCACCTTATGTTACAGTGCTTTGAGAGTGCGTTTGCTAGCAGCAGTAATTAAAATAAAATTAAAAAACCTCATAATGCAATATTACACATAAATGATAGTGCCTCAGCCAGCCTTATTCATTGGGCACAGTGGGGGATTGAACCCATGACCCCTGCACCATCTGTCAGTGTCTTTACCATTGTACTGCAACCCTGTTCCTCTGTTGGCACATCAGCGCGCCTACTTATGCTTCCTGTGCGCGTTCCTCGTGCCCTACTGTGCGCGGCGCACAAGAGTGCGCGGCGCACGCTAATCCCGTTTTGCTCTATTTTTGACCGGACCGCCCACTCCTTATATGGCATCCTGCAGACTACCGCGCCGCGCACGTTAAGAGACTTTAGTAAACATACCCCTATGTTTATTAGTTTAGTTATTGTTTTAATTATTTAAGATGATGTGTGTTTTATTAACTTTTATATGCTTATGCATTTTGATTTTTGTTTTATTTGTTGTGGTTTTTATTGATTGTGTATATGTACATTTTTAGTGAGCCGTTACCCCCTGAGGAAGTGGTGAACGAAACACGGCCTGTGTTGGGTTTAGGCACACTTGATCCGTGGAATAATAAAAGCATTGTTGGAACTCTGCCACGTTTCCTGACTGGTTCTTGGTTGCCTACGTGGCAGTTTGCTGTTTTTTTGGTGGACCCTTTTATGTTGCACTGCACATCACATACTGGTATAGGGCATGGCTTAGGTCATCTGCAGGCAGGTGCCACTGCCCCCTCCAGCACAGGCACACCCCCCTGCCATGCTGACATGACCATATGCTGTCGGTGCTAGTATTGCGCAGTCCCAGGCCATCCACTGTGTGGGTAAGTGGTCGCCTAGGGAGCAGGGTGTGGGGCAGGGAGCATACATGGGCATCCTCAGATCCCCCCCATCACCGCCTACCAATATTATGTTCCTTCCGCTTGGGCGTGGTTTGGCTGGGGGGATGTCACGTTAGTGCCCTGGCAACTGTTAGCTCGGGTGGACCAGATAGATGTAGGTAGATTGTGTTTGGCCTCTGTCAGCTGCTGTCTTGCTAGTTTCTGGTTTCTATGTTCCTATGTGCCACCTAGGTGACTGCCTAGTCCACCCTGTGCCCCAGCTGCCCACACTGCATGTCCCGCCTGCAGCCCCCTATGCCCCATTTGCACCATCGCCATAGTGGCGTTTCATACTTGGGCACTATGCTGTTGCTGCAAATGGATCACTACTATCACTTTTCTTGGGCTCCCTGCCTGTGCTGTACATTGCTGACACTAAAATGGTTTCTCTCTCCTGCAAATGTGCATCTAACACTAGGTTTTCATTCGCGGTACTTTTCCGCCCTTCATTTCCCCGCGTTAGTGTAAAAGGAGCCTCTCCCCACCAACTCCCCGCCCATTGACCCCTTCTCTCCGCCCTCTCTCAACCCTCTGCGGGACTTACCGCAGCCGGTGACTTTAATGTGAGTTAGGTAACGTTAACGCGCATTAACGTAGCCATTGCTACGTTACTGCAGTTTAGTAAACATGCCCCTAAGTGTTCACTGACTGCATTGTATTTCATTACAGTTCTTGCAAGTTTCTTCTTTTTTAGAAATGTAACACCGTTTCTTATTTGTCTTTCATTTCCATCTTAGGGGTATGCTTACTAAACTGCGGTAATGTCACTCGCGTTAGGTTCCACGGTAAAGGTACAGATGCCCATATAAAGGCATGGGCAGTGCATCGTTACAGCAAGCCGTATCAGCTAACACGTTACAAACTAATGCGCGTTACAAGGCGCCTCATAAAGCACCTTACAAGGCACAATACAAGGCGCCTTGTAAGGTCCCCAGTAAGGTGCCTTGTGAGGCACCCTATGGGGCTCCTTAGGCTAGGTCACACTCACCGCACAAACTGTCTGCTCTGAGTGCCAGGATAGGGTAACCCAACCAGTACCCATGATGCAATGCACATGCTGAATAGCTGACTAAAGCTGATCACCAAATGGGGTTTGCCTCTTCGTTACCTCAGCTTGGAAAGACGAATTGACAGTGCTTGATACTGGCACAGTGTAGCTACAGACCATGCCATTGTGCAGGTTCTGTGTTCACCCTGAGGGATAGGACGGGTGCCCATCACTAGGTCCGCAGTACATGTGGTGCTAGAGATAGGTTCTGCTGTACATCCCCATTGCTGCCAGTGTGTGACAGGTGTTCCTTGCAGAGCAGCTGAAGGTAATTTGTTGGCCATCTGTATCCTGCAGTCACATGTGGCCCTCTGCAACCAGACACCACCCAGATTAGTGTGTACCCTGTGTTAGTGTCTGCCTGACATAAGCACCTGTTATCAGGGCAGAGGGATTTCTGACCTGCATGGGATGTGTGTAGCTGTGCCTTTATAAGGTCAAAGTGGCATACACTACATCCCCCAAAGGGCCCACCTCACCTTTTTTGTAGGTAAGGAACAGGTGCCCCAGCCCCTGGGAAACAACCTCCATCCTGCTGGCATAAGACAGCCCTTATAGACATTCCAACCATGCACAGTCTAACTGCAGACAGTCCACTAGCCAGCCCATAGCACATGCTCACAGAGAAATTACATGCACCAAGCAGGCATCTCAGTGATTGGGGGCCCCAGCACTAGAAACACAAAAGTATTACTGGAGGCAGAGAGGGTAGAGCGCTATGTGGGAACCTAGACATGCCATGGTCACTGCTCGATTAGAGTGAATGCCCTCCCAGCATGACATGCTGTGGCCACCCTGTCCATGCAGGCGGTGTTTGGGCACTACAGTGTTCCAGCCATTGCCACACACCCTGTGAAGATGCATCCTGGCCAATCTGCCCTGTCCGGGCCATACCCACAATACCTTGCTCCTTATTATGCACATATTCAGGCTAAGGCTGGTAACAGTGGGACATTTTGGGCGCAGAGAGGGGTGGGCAGCCACAGAACAATGGATATACATACACACACACACACACTCCTATTGCAGCATTGTGCAAAGATAGGGGTGGTTGGCAACCCTGTCCTGCCTGCCACACTGGTCCTAATCACAGCGCCGACATTGCTAAACTGTGCAGGAGGTAGTAGTAGTGCTCTGGTGACAACTGCAGCTCAATACTGGGGCCAACAGCCTGACTCTCCATGCAGCTTTGGATTGTGGAGCCTGTGTAAGGGGGTGGTTTTTCCCCTGTTCGCCGCTGCTTTGGGCTTTGCATATGTTGCTGTTTTATCTGCATTGTAGAGTAAAATATAGGGACATGCTCTGCAGGAACCACAGCTGGGACTTGAACCTGTGACTCTCTGCTTCTGGACACACTGGCTGGGTGTACTGCACCAAAATGTTGCCGCAGATGCATGGTAGTCCCTGGGGCAACCTATACTTTTCTTCAGCCAGACCTTTTATGTTGCACTGCAAACCACGTACTGGTACAGGGCATGGCCTAGGTCCACTGCAGGCAGGTGTCACTGCCCCCTCCAGCACGGGCACCCCCCCCCTGCCATGTTGACATGATCATATGCTGTCGGTGCTGGTAGTGCACAGTCCCAGGCCATCTGTTGTGTGGGTAGGTGGTTGCCTAGGGAGCGGGGTCTGGGGCAGGGGGCATACATGAGCATTCTCACATCCCCCCCATTACCGCCTACCAATAGTATGTCCCTTCCGCTTGGGGAAGGGTTGGCTGGGGGGAAGTTAGGTCAGTGCCCTGGCAACATTTAGCTCGGGTGGACCAGGTAGATGTAGGTGGATTGTGTTTGGCCATTGTCAGCTGCTGTCATGCTGATTTCCGGTTTCTATGTTCCTATGTGCCACCTCGATGCCCGCCTAGTCCACCCTGTGCCCAAGCTGCCCCTGCTACATGTCCTGACTGCAGCCCCCTATGCCCCACTTGCACCATCGCCATAGTGGCCTTTCATACTTGGGCACTATGCTGTTGCTGCAAATGGAGCACTACTATCACATTTATTGGGCTCCCTGTCTATGGTGTGCAAGTTTCAGCCTTCTCAGCTGTACTTACCTTGCCTCTCTCAACTGGGCTTTGTGTGGTACCCCCATCCCCCTGCTGAGGGTTCAGGACAGGGTACCTTGTAACTGCCCTCTTTAATAGGACTTATCTCCCCCCCTCCCTCCCCAGCACCCACCCACCCCTGGGGAAATTGTAGTTTTATAGGTACTTGGACATCTTAGAGGAAAGGGGCTGCTCTCAGGTGCAGCTCTTAATCCAAATCAGTCATACACAGAGGACCTGTGATTAATTAGCTTCAGGTACACAGGGTGTATTAGGGGTATTAGATACACTTTTATTAGTATAAGCATCTACACCAATCCTTATTATATACCGATTTAAAAGACCTAAACACAAGCTTTAAACTCAGATGCAGTCAGAGGTCCAGCAACGAGATGGGGGTTCTCCAGTCTTCTGCATCGAGTGTCACATGTATGATTATCTCCCAGTTGGGGAGAGGTCCTACATATGCACTAAGTGCAGGGAGCTCTTTGCTCTCAGGGAACGAGTCCGTTCTCTAGAGGCTAGAGTAGCAGACCTGGAAGACATAAGAAAGACAGAGAAGTACATGGACGAGACCTACAGGGATATAGTCCTGAAGTCCCACCTCCAGTCTGGCAGCATCCCTGTTGCCATGGAGGAGAGAGGTCACGTGACAGGAGAGCATCACCCTGGTGTGGCAGGAAGTGATCCTGTAACTAGGACCTGTCCTCCAGGTGATGTAAAACCCTCTCGCACCGAGGACGTTTCTCCAGGGCCATGTCCCCATGAGGGGAGGGTCAGGACAGCTGTTATAGTTGGTGATTCAATCATTAGGAATGTAGATAGCTGGGTGGCTGGTGGACGTGAGGATCGCCTGGTAACATGCCTGCCTGGTGCGAAGGTAGCAGATCTCACGCACCGCCTAGATAGGATCATAGATAGTGCTGGGGGGGAGTCTGCTGTCTTGGTACATGTTGGTACCAATGACATAGGAAAATGTGGTAGGGAAGTTCTGGAGGCTAAATTTAAGCTTTTAGGTAGGAAGTTGAAATCCAGAACTTCCAGGATAGCGTTCTCCGAAATGCTTCCTGTTCCACGTGCAGGACCCAAAAGACAGGCAGAGCTCCGGAGTCTCAATGCGTGGATGAGACAATGGTGCAAGGATGAGGGTTTTGGATTTGCTAGGAACTGGGGAACATTCTGGGGAAAGGGGGGGCTCTTCCGAAGGGATGGGCTTCACCTTAATCAGGATGGGACCAGACTGCTGGCATTAACCTTTAAAAAAGAGATAGAGAAGCTTTTAAACTAGAAAATAGGGGAAAGCCGACAGTCACCCAGGAGCGCACGGTTCGGACAAAGGTATCCTTGAAGGATACTACCAAAAGCAGTGAGGTTCCAAAAGGGAGTATAGTAGCCCAAATGCCCTTGAGTAAGGAGCAGACAGAGCATAAAGATTCCCCATTACCCATGCCTACCAATAGCCAGATTAATATTAATAAAATACAGTCTCTAAAATGCTTGTATGCCAATGCTAGAAGTCTAAACAATAAGATGGGAGAATTAGAATATATAGCATTAAAGGAGAGGTTAGATATGATTGCACTCTCAGAGACATGGTGGAAGGAGGATAACCAGTGGGACACTGTGATACCTGGATACAAACTATATCGTAATGATAGAGCTGAACAAATTGGTGGAGGGGTTGCACTCTATGTTAGAGAGGGCATTGAGTCAGAAAGGATTAAAGTTTTGCAGGGAACAAAATATGCTGTAGAATCTCTATGGATTGAAATTCCATTTATGAAGGGGAAGGTGATGGCAGTGGGAGTATACTATCGACCACCTGGCCAGAATGAACAAATGGATGATGAAATGCTCAAAGAAATCAAGGAAGCTAACAAAAGCCACAACAGAGTAGTAATAATGGGTGATTTCAATTACCCCGGTATCGACTGGGACAGTGTCACAGCAGGACAAGCTAAAGAGATAAAGTTTCTAGATGAAATGAATGACTGCTTCTTGGAGCAGCTGGTTCATGAACCGACCAGAGGGGAAGCCATACTGGACCTAGTCCTTAGTGGAACGCCAGATCTGGTGCAAGAAATAAGGGTGTTGGGACCACTTGGCAATAGTGATCATAGTATGATCATGTTTGATTTAATCAGTGGAGGACAGATAGTAAAGGAATCCACAGTACTACCTTTTAACTTTCAAAAGGGTGACTATGATAGAATGAGGAATATAGTTCGGAAAAAACTAAAAGGAGCGGTTCCAAAGGTTAAAGACTTACAGCAAGCTTGGGTGTTATTTAAAAATACTATCCTCGAAGCCCAGACCAGCTGTATTCCACGCATTAAGAAAAGTGGAAGAAAGTCCAAAAAACTGCCAGCATGGTTTAAAGGTGAGGTCAGAGAGGCTGTTGCTGCCAAAAGAGCAACCTTCAGAAAATGGAAAAAAGAGCCAAATGATGAAAACTGGAAACAGCACAAGCACTGGCAAGTTAAATGCAAAGCATTGATAAGGCAGGCAAAGCGGGAATTTGAGAAGAAACTTGCTACGGAAGCAAAAACACGAAATAAAGACTTTTTCAAGTACATTCGTAGCAAAAGGCCTGTGAGAGAGTCAATTGGACCATTAGATGATAGAGGGGTAAAAGGTGCAATAAGAGGAGACAAGGCTATAGCAGAGAGACTGAATGAATTCTTTGCTTCGGTCTTTACTGAGGAAGATGTAGGGGTGTTACCCAAGACTGAAGTGGTATTTAAAGGTGATACTGCAGAGGAATTGAGAGAAATATCGCTACACCGGGAAGATATATTACAACTATTTGATAAACTGAATAGTAGCAAATCACCTGGACCGGATGGTATACATCCCAGAGTGTTGAAAGAACTGAAATATGAGATTGCAGACCTGTTATTGGTAATCTGTGAACTTTCATTAAAATCATCTGTAATACCTGAAGATTGGAGGGTCGCCAACGTAACACCAATTTTTAAAAAGGGTTCCAGGGGTGACCCGGGAAATTACAGACCGGTGAGCCTGACGTCCGTACCAGGGAAAATGGTAGAAGCCATCATAAAGAACAAAATTACACAGCATGTAGATAGTCATGGCCTAATGGGAGACAGCCAACATGGCTTTAGACAAGGAAGATCTTGTCTTACTAATCTGATATGTTTTTTTGAAGGTGTGCATAAACAGGTAGACAAAGGTGAGTCGGTTGATATAGTGTATCTGGACTTTCAGAAAGCTTTTGACAAGGTCCCCCATCAGAGACTTTTGGCGAAGCTAAAAAGTCATGGGATAGGAGGCAGTGTACTATTGTGGATCGGGAACTGGTTAAAAGATAGAAAGCAGAGGGTAGGGCTAAATGGCCAATATTCCCAATGGAAAAAGGTGAATAGTGGAGTACCCCAGGGATCTGTACTGGGTCCGCTACTTTTTGACATATTCATAAATGACCTGGAAAAGGGAATAACTAGTGAGGTAATCAAATTTGCAGATGACACAAAGCTGTTTAAAGTTGTTAAAACCCAAGAGGATTGTGGAAAACTGCAGGAGGATCTGGATAAATTGGAAGACTGGGCATCCAAATGGCAGATGAAATTTAATGTGGACAAGTGCAAAGTTATGCACCTAGGAAAGAACAACCCACACTATAGTTACAAGATGCAAGGCTCCACATTAGAAACCACCACCCAGGAAAAAGATTTAGGAGTCATCGTGGATAACATGTTAAAACCCTCCGCCCAGTGTGCAGCGGCGGCCAAGAAAGCAAATAGAATGCTAGGTATCATAAGGAAAGGGATGGAGAATAAAACAAAGGATATTATAATGCCTCTGTATCGCTCCATGGTACGACCGCACCTTGAATATTGTGTGCAATTCTGGTCACCGTATCTTAAAAAGGACATAGAGTTATTAGAAAAAGTACAGAGAAGAGCCACCAAATTGGTGAAGGGGATGGAAGGCTACTCCTATGAAGAGAGGCTAAAAAGGTTAGGGCTCTTTAACCTAGAAAAGAGGCGGCTGAGGGGAGATATGATAGAGGTGTATAAATTAATGAATGGAGTGGAACGGATAAACGTGGATAAATTGTTTACGCTATCAGAATATAGAAGGACTAGGGGGCATGTAATGAAGCTACAGGGTAAACTATTTAAGACAAATAGGAGAAAATATTTCTTCTCTCAACGTGTAATCAAACTCTGGAATCTGTTACCGGAGGATGTAGTAAGGGCTGTTAGTATAGCTGGGTTTAAAAAAGGTTTGGACAAGTTCCTGGAGGAAAGGTCCATAAACCACTATTAAAAAGGGACCCAGGATATCAATGCTTGGCCTAGTACAAGCACTGCAGAACCTGTGTCTTTTGGGGAAACTGCTAGGTACGTATGACCTAGATTGGCCACTGTTGGAAACAGGATACTGGGCTTGATGGACCTCGGTCTGACCCAGTATGGCATTTCTTATGTTCTTATGTTCTTATGTTCTTATGCTATACATTGCTGACACTGAAATGGTTTCTCTCTCCTGCAAATGTGCATCTAACAGCAGGTTTTCATTCGCGGTAGGATTCAGCCCTTCAGTTCAGCGTGTTAGTGTACATGGGGCCTTTCTCCATCCACTCCACGCCCCATTGACCCCTTCTCTCTGCCCTCTCTCCACCCTCTGCGGTGTTTACCGTGGCCAGGAACGTTAATAATCGTTAGGTAACATTAATGCGCGTTAACGTTACATACCACACGTTAACGTTACCTAACGATCGTTAACGTTACCTAATGCATGGTCTGTAACGTTACCGCAGTTTAGTAAACATCCCCCCAAGTGTTCTTGCCCTGGGAGCTACTTTTTTGTTAAAATTTCCATGTTGGTGTTTTGTGTTTCTAGATAATGAGCTTTCTTTTCTTTGACCCACAAACAGCTTCTAAGTTTTCTGGCGGGTAGGGAGGGGCTTGTAGTGGGGTAATTATCTACCATAAAACTCACTCAATTTTCTTTTGTGAACTTTTCCTTTTCTTGTTTCCATAATTGTGGTCTTATATAGTATTTTTGTTGATGGTTATTATATTTGGGTTTTTTCTTTCCCGCTATTGATGATAGTTTCTTTAACTTTCATTTGTGGGGGTTGTGACATTGTAACATAGTAAATGACGGCAGATAAAGACCAGTATAGTCCATCTAGTCTGCCCAGCAAGGTGGCAAGAGTAGGTGCACCTGCCGTTCTGTGCAGGCCACCCCTCCCCATGTCTTTGTTTAGGGGTGAACTCACCGCTCCATGTAGGGCAACCCTGTTTGTTAAGAAATTAGATAGTGTCTGTCCCATGCCATTTTGAATTCTGTCACTATATTTGCTCCCACCACGTCCATCGGGAGGGCATTCCAAGCATCCACCACCCTTTCAGTGAAAAAGTATTTCCTGACATTGCCTTTCAATTTACCCCCTTGCAGCTTCATGTTATGCCCTCTAGTTTTACAGCTTCCCCGTCTTTGGAAGAGGTTTGTTTGTTCATTAATACTCTTTAAATATTTAACACTAGAAGCCCCAAAGTGCGTCAATTGACGCAAATGCATCTTCAAAGTTGTATACCAGCGCCACTGCTAGAACCATGTCAGTCATGTTCCATGACTTTGTTAGCAAGGTGAAGATGTTCAAATATGTGCATCAAAAATTAATGACAGATGCACCACCTAGCGGGAAAATTAATTTATACCAAGAAGCCCCAAAGTGCGTCAATTGACACACTCAATTGTTTTGGATGCGTCAATTGACGTACTTTGGGGCTTCTAGGTATAAATTCATGTTTCCACAAGGTGGCGGAACTCAATCACTGTTTACAGTTTTACTCCGACATTACAAATAAACACACAATGACATGTAATGACATCACATACTGCACATATTTAACAAATAAGTAACTACACATTAATTCACATCTGCATTTCATGCTAAAGGCAGTCATCGTGATAATGTGTTAATTGACGCACTTTGGGGTTTCTAGGTAAAATTCCTTTTGGGGCTTCTAGTGTTAAAGGTCTGAATCATATCTCCCCTATCCCTCCTCTCCTCCAGAGTGTACATATTTAGGTCTTCAAGTCTCTTCTCATAAGGCTTCTGACGCAGGCTCCAAATCATTTTGGTCGCCTTTCTCTGAACCATTTCCAGTCTTTTTACATTCTTTGCGCGATATGGTCTCCAAAGCTGAACACAGTATTCCAAGTGAGGCCTCACCAGTGACTTATACAGTGGCATTAGTACCTCTTCCTTTCTGCTGGTAATTCCTCTTTGTATGCACCCCAGCATCTTCCTGGCTTTTGGCACTGCCTTGTTGCATTGTTTTGCTATCTTGAGATCCTCAGAAATAATCACATTAAGGTCTTCTCCTGGTCCGTACACGCCAACCTCTCACCCCCTGTTGCATACATTTCCTTGGATTTCCGCTTCCAAAGTGCATGACACTGCACCTCTTCACATTAAATCTTAACTGCCAAGCATTAGACCATTCTTCCAGCTTTTGTAGATCTTTCCCCATGTTATCCACTCCCTCAGGGGAGTCCATTCTGTTGCAAATTGTTGTGTCATCTGCAAAAAGACAGACTTTTCAGTTCTTCAGCAATATCATTCACAAATACATTGAACAGTGCCGGTCCCAGGACCGAACCCTGGGGCTCCCCATTAATCACCCTCCTTTCATCCATGTGAGCTCCATTTACCATCACCTTCTGACGTCTGTCAGTCAACCAATTTCTGATCCAGTTTACCACCTTGGGACCCATCCATCGCATGCCCCTGATCTAGTTCTCTGGTCACCCAGTCAAAGAACTCAATCAGATTTGTTTGGCAAGATCGTCCTTTGGTAAAACCATGTTGCCTTGGATCATGCAACCTGTTGGTTTAGAGAAAGTCCACTATTCGCTCTTTCAGGAGCACCTCCATTACTTTTCCTGCCACCGAGGTAAGGCTCACTGGCCTGTAGTTTGTCACTTCTTCCCTGTCACCACTTTTGTGAAGAGGTACCACATCAGCCCTCCTCCAGTCCCGAGGAACTTCTGTTTCCAAGGAACTGTTAAAAACATCCTTTATGGCCCTGCAAGAACCTCTCTGAGCTCTGTCAGTATCCTGGGATGTATCCCATCCGGTCCCATGGCAATGTCCACTTTCAGTTTTGCAAGTTGTTCTAACACATCATCTTCTTTGAATGGTGTGGTATCTACTTTATTCTCATTTTTATATTTGGTGGTCCTTCACCAGGATTTTCTTTAGTAAAAACAGAGCAAAAGTATTTGTTTAGCAATTTCACTTTTTCAATGTCACTCTCCACGAGTCCGTTCCCAGCACTTCTGAGTCCTGCAATTCCACCTCTGATTTTCCTCCTCTCCCGAATATACAGTACCTGAAGAAAGTTTTGTCACCACACTTCACATCTTTAGCCATCTTTTCCTCTGCCTTTGATTTTTCTTTTCTTATTTCTCTTTTTGTCTCATCCTGTATTCATTTCTGTATTCCTCTGTTTGCAAGCTTTTGAATTTTGCCTTTATTTGAGCAGCCACTTCTTTGGAGAAGCAAATAGGTTTTCTTCTCCTCTTGTTTTTAATTTACTTTCCTTACATATTTATCTGTTGCCCCTTTTATTGCCACCTTTAGTTTAACCCATTGTGATTCTACTTCCTTTATCCCCTCCAACCCCTCCTTCAGGTGCAATGCAATGTGTGTCTTTGAGTCACTCCTGACTCCTGGTGACCCAGAAGCTCCTGGGTTTTCTTGGCAGTGTCACCAGGGGTAGATTGCCAGGCCTTTCTTCCAAGGCAATGGAGGGTTAAGTGACTTGCCCTAGGCCACAAGGAGTACTAGTGAGACTTGAACCCTGGTTGCTTGGTTACCAAGCCAGTGTTCTAACCACTAGGCTACTCCTCCACTCCTTCAGGTACTTGGCCATTTTACTGAAGTCAGTGTTTTTGAAGTCTAGGACTTTGAGCTTGCTATGATTGGACTGCACCTTGGCTTTTATCTCAAACCACACCGTGTGATGATCGCTGCTGCTCACAGGGGCACCCACCTAGACATTCAACACACTATCTCTGTTGGTGAGCACTAAATCCAGCATTGAGCTTTCCCTGGTTGGTTCCATCACCATTTGTCTAAGTAACTCATCCTGGACAGCATCCATAATTTTTTTACTTCTTTCCAGATTTGCAGAAGGAGTACTCCAATTCATATCAGGTAGATTAAAGTCACCCAATATGATCACTTCCCCCTTTGTGGCTATCTTTGCAATATCTATAATATACTGCTGTAGTCTACAGAGCTCCAACTCAAATCGAAGAAATAGATAATGAATTGATCTATAATCAATTCATTATCTATTTCTTCGATTTGAGTCGGAGCTCTGTAGACTACAGCAGTATGGATGACAGTGCCATCTCCTCTTGTCAACAAAATCCAGAGCGCTTCTTCTTTTCCCCATGCCCCCTGCATTTCAGTAGCTTTAATATTGCTTTTGACATATAAGGCTACTCCTCCTCCTTTTCCACTTTCTCTGTCTCTTCTGAATAGATATAGCTATGGCTATATCCCATTTATTCGATTCATTAAACCATGTTGCTGTACAAGCATAAAAATAAAATAAAATAAAATAAAAAGTAGCAGACCCAGCACAGATCTCTGGGGTACTCCACTATTCACCTTTCTCCACTGAGAAAATTGCAATTGTGCCTTTTAGTTTTTTCTTAACAATTTTCCTCATTTTATGATTGACTCCATTTTGAAAGTTAACTGCTAATATAGTGGATTTATTTGCTGTCCTCCCACCATTTATTAAATCACATGTGATCATGTTATAATCACTGTTTCCAAGTGACCCCAATATAGTTACCCCTCATACCAGATCCTGCATTCCACTAAGAACTAGATTTAAAATAGCTTCCCCTTGGGTCAGTTCCTGAACCTGCTGCTCCATGAAGCAGTCATTTACTTCATCTAGAAAATGTATCTCCCTAGCATGTCCTGATGTGACATTGAAAAAGTCAATATTGGAGTAATTGAAATCCCCCATTATTTCTGTGGTGAAAATTTTGTTAGCTTTCCTAATTTCTCTTAGGGGGATGTTTACTAAATCGCGTTAGTGCAGTTCGCGTTAGTATTCGCGTTAATAAGACAAACCCCCAAATAAGGAGATGGGCGGGACAGCAGAAGATCTAACGCGCGGTACAGAACTAACGAGCGATACGTGGCGCGTTAGAGGAGTCACCGCGCGTTAAGCATAAGAAGCCTCGTAGACATACTTGACCCATACAGAGCTGTAGCATAATGGTTACTGCAGTGACTGCTGATACGGGCAGCATGGGTTCGAGTCCCCAGGATGCCAGATGCAGAAGGCTGGCTGATGTAGTAACCTGTACATGATACAGTGAGGGAGGGAGCATTTATTTGTTTCCTTTTGGAGGGGTGCAAGCAAACACACCCACACATCAGATAGTGAGTGAGGGGGCAGGTATATGTCAATTTACCTTTAGGGGCGCAAGCAAACACACCCACACATTATCTAGTGAGTCAGGGGGCATGTATACGTTGCGTCTGTGTTGTAGGGGTGCAAGCAAACACACCCACACATTATCTAGTGAGTGAGGGGGCATGTCTATGTTCTCCTTCCCTATAGGGTGCAAGTAAATACACCCACACGTTATATAGTGAGTGTGGGGGCATGTATATGTCATGTATGTGTTGTAGGTTTGCTAGCATACATACCTGACCCATACAGAGCTGTAGCATAATGGTTACTGCAGTGACTGCTGATACGGGCAGCATGGGTTTGAGTCCCCAGTGTGCCGTGAGAAGGCATGTTTTCCTTTACGTCGAGTACTCCATACAGAAACAGACCCTCGCAGTGTGCGTAACAATGTACGTTGGGCGTGCGTAGCGACGCGCGTTCAATCGTGCGTGGGTATGTGTGTTTTTACCTGTATGGGTACCTTATATGACAGACTCGGTAGGGTGTCCTGCACCTATGCACAATGCTAACAGATGTACGTGGGATGGCCTATGGGTTATCAAAGCCTGTGAGCAGGCGCTGGATTCCCCCAGGGTTGGGTTGCGCCAGTCACACCCATGATGCACTGCACATGCAAATCAGCTGTCCACAGATAAACACAAGATGGGGAATGCACACCCACAGCACCTCGGCCTGGTAGGGGGGAAGCGACCATGTGCACCCCCACAGCACCTCGGCCTGTTAGGGGGTACTGACCGTGTGTTGTACCGGCACAGGGTAGCCACACACCGTCACAGCGTGCGGGTACTGTGCTCACCCTGAGGCCATGGTGCAGGTCCACAGCAGTGTTATAGTGTGAGACAGGTAGTTTCTGCAGAAACACCTTGGACATCTCTGTCTGTATCAGTCAGGTGTAGCCCCCAGGAGGGCCCATGCACCCCCTCCCCCTCCCCCAGGGCAGCAAACAGGGTCTCCTATCAAAAGATACAACATCTACCTCCCTGCAAGGTGGACATAGAGGGGAACATCAACCCCAGTCCTGCTGAGGGACACACACCCCCACAGAGCAGTCAATGCAGCTCTGTACACATCCAGAACACAATAGCAGACAGACATTAGGCCTAGATATGGCATGCTGCACCCCACCACTATCTGATATTCCTCTGGTGCAAGCCATCAGCCACTGCACCCTGCAAGCCACTCCATCACAACACATACCAGCTGCAAATAGTCTGCTAGTGCCCAGTGGAGATGCCTGCACCCAGAACTGGGATGTCAGCATACACAGTTAAATCAGTGACTGGGCCCCAAAAGGCAACCCATATATATCACATGAGAGAAATACTAGATAGCACTATGGGGGTGCCTAGCCATGCTGTGGTCACTGCACAGTCAGGGTGAGAGTGATCTCTCAGCAGCACATACTGAGGTCACCCTGTCTGTGTAGGTGGTGGCCGGCCACTACAATGTGCCTGTCACTGCCCTATGCCCTGTGCAGATGCGCCCTGGCCAGGCCACCCTGTCCGGCCTATACCCATGGTACCTTGCTCCTCATTATGCACATTGGCAGCCCAATACTGGCAACATTGCTGGCAGTGTGGCCTGTGGAAGGTGTTTGCAGCCACCACACACTGGATAGACAGACAACCACCCCCACACCGATGTCAGCATTGTGCTACTATAGAGGTGGTCAGCAGCCATACACACCACACCAGTCATGGGCATAGTACAGGCATGGATATGGTACACAAGACTGTTGGGGGGTCACTCCCCAGGGTGGTGAACACTGTCAGAGACCAGACCTGCAGCACACACGGCAGACATCAGAATGATTGTTATGGTGGAGCTCAATGAGCAAAATGTGCTTAACAGAGGAATTGATATCTGCCAGTTCTCATAGCAAACATTTGATAGCTGTGTACCATATACCCAGGTGTAGGGTGGCATTGCTAAGGTATGCAACTGCTAGTATTGGGAGATACAGGCAGGACCCAATTTCTTGCCTCTCCAGGTGGCATTGGCCAATGGGGCCTGTGGGTGGGTGTGTGGCCCTGTTGGCTGCTGCTTTACGGCAGAGTTCCCCAACTCCAGTCCTGGTGTTCCAAACACTGTTCGGGTTTTCATGCTGTCCCTCATAAATATGCATGAGCTACATCTGCATAAGATGGGGGTGGTGCATAGCTATGCAGCACAGGCATCTTTATTGGAGGCAGCATGAAACCGGAATGTTGTGGGGCCCTCCAGGACTACATTTGCGGAACTCTGCTTTAAGGTAATGTGCCTGTTTCTGGTGTGGTAAAATATAGGCCATGTGTATGTTCTCTGCAATAAAGGTGTGTCTTTACTATCAATGTTTAGTGGTGGGTAAAGCTATGGGGACTGGGTTGGCAGGAGCCCCAGCTGGGATTTGAACCTGTGACCCTCTGGTCTTACAGGCACTGGCTGTGTCTGTTGCACCGCACTGTAGCCACAGAGACAGTGCAGTCCCTGGAGTTAGTTAAACCGGCCTGACGAGTCAGAAACCCTGCTCTGCAACAGGTTTATTGTGACCTCATTTACCTTGTATGCAGACAACGGTGCACATAAACCTCAGAGAATACCTCACAAAAGGGGCACACACCCATAACCAAGCTGGGCAACAATGATATCATTGGGAAACATTACACAACACTCCCAGGACAATCCATTACAATGAAATGATATTTAAAAGGGTCTGTGAAGCGTAGACCCTTCCACACATCATTTCTTTTTTATTTGGTGCTTTCCAGGCAGTGTTGTTCCTTGTTGCCCATTGCTATCACTGTTGCCCAGCTGTATTATGCTTTTTAAAATGTTTCCTGTGGTCATTTTTAACGTTTTATGTGCTATTTTGTTCAGTGCACATGTATCACACTGCTCACGTTTTGTGTGTTTCCCCGGTTTTTCTGTACATTGCTGACGGAAATGGTTTCTCTTCCCTTTAAATGCCTTTAACGGCAGGTTTTCATTCGCGTTGGAATTGAGCTCAGAATTACAGCGCGTTAGTGAGGGGGAGCCTCTCCACGCCCCCTCTCCGCCCATTGACCCCTTCTCTCCGCCCACTCTCCACCTTCTGCGCTGTTTTAACGCGCCGCGGGGCTTTACGATCGTTAAGCGCGGTTACTGCGCGTAGTACGACGTTACCGGTCGTTGGCGCGTGTTTACGCACGTTACACTGCACTTACGGTCGTTAACGTCATACTATGCACGTTATTCACGTTTAGTAAACATACCCCTTAGTATTTTGTCATCTGTCTGTTCATTCTGAACAGATAGATGTAGTACATCCTCACTGCCTTTGTTTTCCACTTTTTGACATGGAATTTCTAACCATAGACATTCTACAGTATATTTAGTTTCCTGCAAAACCTTTATCCTGTTTGACTCCATGCCCTCTTTAACATATTGTGCCACCCCTCCACCAATGTGATCTACTCTATTATTGCAATATAGTTTGAGTGGAGGAGTGGCCTAGTGGTTGGGGCAAGGTACTTCAGGTTGGGGGTTCAAATCCCACTAGAGGACAGCAACCTTGGGCCGGAAGGACTGGGGTTTCTAGTCCCACAGGTGCTCCTTGTGGTCTTGGGCAAGCCACTTAACCCTCCATTGCCCATGTTCCCTGTAAAATAGTTATCTCCAAGTTATAATGCCTTGTTCAATGTAATTTCAGTTTGTTCAATGTAAACCACACTGATGCCAAATAGTGCGGTATATAAGAGAATGTAAATAAATAAATAGTTTGTAGCCTGGTATCACCGTGTCCCATTGGTTATCCTCCTTTCATCAGGTCACAATTATATCTGACCTTTCATTCAGTTCTATATATTGTAACTCTCCCATCTTTTTTTTTTAGACTTGTAGAATTTGCATACAGGCATTTCAAAGTTTGCTGTTTGTTTATATTAATGATCTAGTTATCACTTGACAGGGATAATTTGGAATGTCTGCTCTTTACCTAAAGGGACCTGGTTTACTTTCACCTTTATAGGAACCTCTATTGGGATGCCCTAACTTTCTTGTTTTGCTAGTATCCTTCAAAGATACATCATTCCAAGCAATGTTCTCTTGGGCAGCTGTCGGCTTTCCCCCATTAGCTCCTGAGATTACTTTGTTCATGTGTGCATAGCATCTTATGGTTTTGTTCTTGTTGTTTATAAAAAAAATGATTGAACAAAAAGCTGTTCTGTCTCCTTTTTAAAAGTTAATGTCATCAGCCTGGTTACAACTTGATTCAGGTGGAACCCATCCTTTTGGAAAAGCTCTTCCCCCTTCAAAGAATATTGCTGAGTTTATTACAAATCTAAAACCTTTTTTTCATGCAACTTTTTATCTATGCATTGAGACTTTAAAGTTCTGCCTGTCTCTTGGTCCTGTGTGTGGAACAGAAAGCATTTCTGAGAATGCTACTCTGGAAGTTCTGGATTTCAATTTCCTACCTAAAAGCCTAAATTTGGTTTCCAGAACTTCCCTCCCACACTATAAGAAGATATTGGATCAGGCCAAGATCCATCAAACCCATTATTCTGTTTCCAACAGTGGCCAATCCAAGTGCCTGTCAGATTCCCGAAAAGGTCCACAGATTCCATGTTGCTTATCCTGAGGTAAGCAGTGGATTTCCCTGGTCCTCTTTAATAATGATGTATGGACTTTTCCCTCAGAAACTTGTCCAAACCTTTTTTAAATCCAGCTACACTAACAGCTTTTACTATAGCCTCCAATAATTTATTTATTTATTTAGACAGATTTGTATGCCACCTTATCCTTCAATCAAGGTGGTCACGTCACATCACAATTGGAGGGTTACATTTAAACATTAGGTTACGTGTAAACATTTGGACAGTACATTTAACAGCAAACATTTAGACAGTACACATTTAGATAGTACACTTAACAGTATTTAGATAGTACAATGAGGGTTAACATTTAACAGGAGAGTATTTAATAGCTTGGTATGATAAACGTGTGTATGGATAGGATGAGTGCGTGTTTAGTTGGCGGAGGAAGTAGTGTATCTGTTTGGGTAGGGGATGTTGCCTGAATGCTCATATGTTTCTATTGAATAAGAATGTTTTGAGGTCTTTGCGGAAGTCTATAAGGTCATCTAATTCCCTTAAGCTTGTTGGGAGGGAGCTCCATAGTGTGGATGCCAGTAGTGATGGTGCTCTTTTTGAAGTTGTTTGTTTAGTTTTGTGATAGCCTACAGGTGTGCCGATTATGTTGTTGTTATTGGTTCTTCTTGGTCTATTGCTGATGTCCCTTGTTACAATGTTTTGGAGTACGTCTGGTGAATGATTTTGAAGATGATCATGATTTTTTTATATTTAGCTCTTGCCATCATTGGGAGCCAGTGTAGTTGTTGTAGGATGGGAGTGATGTGCTCAGTCCTTGGAGTGTCTGTAATGATGCGTGCTGTGGTATTTTGTACCATCTGTAGTGGGTGGAGCAGTGGTGTAATGAGTGCTTGGCACACTGTGCGGAAGTGGTCCTGATGGAGCATTGGTTTGATTTGTCTGATTGTCCTCAATCGTTGATAGGCCTTGTTTGCGTTTTTGGTGATGTGGGATTTCAGGTTCAGAGCTCTGTCTAGTGTGATGCCCAGATACTTAACTTCTTCTTTGACTACTATGTGTTTGTCTAGGATGTTGATGGCTTGTGGAGGTATGAAGGTGGATATATGAATTCCAAAGTTTGATTATGCATTGAGTGAAAAAATATTTTCTCTTATTAGTCCTAAATAGGCTACATTGTAGCTTCATTGAGTGTCCTTTAGTCTTTCTACTCTTTGAAGGAGTAAACAACTGATCTATGTTTACTTATTCCACTCAATTTATTAATTTAACGTGGCACATGAGGTCCACTACATTCTCACCAGGCTACACACATCACATCAACCACCCATCCAGCTATCTACACGCCTGATGATTGAATCACCACCTATAATAGCCATCCTAACCCTTTTCTCCTTGGCACATGCCTCTGGAGGCACTTCCTCACTGTGAGAGGGTACTACATCACTAGGAGGGCAAGCAAGGAGCTCTTCACATATAGTGCACACATATGACCTCTCACCAACTGGAAGATAATCATACATGCAACACTTAGGGGTATGTTTACTAAACCGCGCACACGTGCGCGGCGCACAGTAGCGTACGCTAATGATGCACTTAAGTGCCCCACACGCGTGCGCGTCACACTAACGGGCCCGCGCAAGTGTGCGGTGCGCTGATGTGCGATAGAGGCGGGGAAAGGCGTACGGAGGGCGGAGGAAGGCCCCCGAGGGGCGGAGAGAGGGGGTCAATGGGTGGAAAATGGGAGGGGATAGGCTCCCCGCACAGGAGCGGGGCCGAATATACAAGTGAAATGCATATAAAGGGAAGAGAAACCATTTCCGTCAGCAATGTACAGCAAAACCGGGGACACCTACAAAACGTGAGCAGTATGATACATGTGCACAGAACAAAATGTCAAATAAAAATCGAAAATGACCACAACAAAATTCTAATAAAGTATAATCTAGCTGGGCAACATTGATATCAATGGGCAACAATAAAAAACACTCCCAGGAAAGCCCCCCAAAAAAAGAAATGATTTAGATCCTTCCAAAACTCATTTCGTGTTTTGGAGTTTTCCTGGGAGTGTTATTAATGCTGCCCATTGATATCAATGTTGCCCAGTGTGGTTATGTGTTTTTCCCATTTTTTCAAGGTGAATGTGAGGTTTATTTGCCCTTTTGTCCCCATGTAAGGTGAATGAGCCCACAATAAAATTGTGCAGAGCAGGGTTTCTGACTCGTCAGGCCAGGTTTCCTATCTCCAGGGACTGCACTGTCTCTGTGGCCACAGTGTGGTGCAACAGACACAGCCAGTGCCTGTAGGACCAGAGGGTCACAGGTTCTGATCCCAGCTGGGGCTCCCACCAACTCAGTCCTCATAGTTTTATCCACCACTAAACAGTGATAGTAAAGACACTCCTGTATTGCAGAGAATATAAGCATGGTTCAAACGCCCATATTTTACCCTACACCGCACACAAACCATAACAATGGGCATTACCTACAGCCGAGTACCCCAAATTCAGTCCTGGAGTGCCACAACTCAATCAGGTCATATGCTTTTTCCCAGATAAGGACATGTCTGCATGTTGGCGGAAGGGTACAGGTGGTGGAGGGGGCAGTGGCTGCAAGCCACAGCAGACAGTGGCCCAGGCCTGTGCAGGCTGGCACCGTCCACCGCAACAGACAGGCTCTGTTGGATGTACAGTCATGGACCCCCCCAGGGAATGCAGCATATCTGTGGCAACACGGTGGTGCAGTGCACACAGACAGTGTGTGCAAGAACAGAAGGTCACAGGTTCAAAGGCCAGCTGGGGCTACTGCCAATCCTGTCCACATATTTTTCCCACAACTAAACCGTGATAGTAAGGACAAACCTTTATTGCTGAGAACATACACATGGTTAATACGCCTATATTTTACCACACCAAACACAGACACCATAAACAGGCGCATTACCTAGAGCAGAGTCTCCCAAATGCATTCCTGGAGGGCTCCACACCATTCAGGTTCCATGCTGCCTCTAATAAAGATGCCTGTGCTGCATATCTATGCACCACCCCCATGGTATGCAGATGTAGCTCATGCATATTTATGAGGGACAGCATGAAAACCCGAACAGTGTTTGGAACACCAGGACTGGAGTTGGGAAACTCTGCCGTAAAGCAGCAGCCAACAGGGCCAGACACACCCACACCCACACCCACAGGCCCCATTGGCCAATGCCTCCTGGAGAGGCAGGACATTGGGCCCTGCCTGTATCTCCCAATACTAGCAGTTGCATACCTTAGCAATGCCACCCTACACCTGGGTATATGGTACACAGCTATCAAACGTTTCCTATGATAACTGGCAGATATCAATTCCTACGTTAAGCACAGTTTGCTCATTGAGCTCCACCATAACAATCATTCTGATGTCTGCCGTGTGTGCTGCAGGTCTGGTCTCTGACAGTGTTTACCACCCTGGGGAGTGACCCCCAACATATTGCGTACCATATCCATGCCTGTACTGTGCCCAGGACTGGTGTGGTGGGTATGGCTGCTTAACTCCTCTATAGTAGCACAATGCTGGCATAGGTGTGGGGGTGGCTGTCTGTCTCTCCAGTGTGTGGTGGCTGCAAACACCTTCCACAGCCCACACTGCCAGCAATGTTGCCAGTATTGGGCTGCCAATGTGCATAATGAGGAGCAAGGTACCATGGGTATGGGCCGGACAGGATGGCCTGGCCAGGGTGCATCTGCACAGGGCATAGGGCACTGACTGGGACATTCTAGTGCCCGGCCACCACCTACACAGACAGGGTGACCTCAGTATGTCCTGCTGAGAGATCACTCTCACCCTGACTGTGCAGTGACCACAGCATGGCTAGGCACCCCCATAGTGCTATATAGTATTTCTCTCATGTGATAGATATGGGTTTCCTTTTGGGGTCCAGTCACTGATTTATCTGCTTACTGTGTATGCTGACATCCAAGTTCTGGGTGCGTGCATCTCCATTGGGAACATGCACTATGGACAAACTAGCAGACTGTGTGCAGCTAGTATGTGTCCTGATGGTGCAGTGGCTGATGGTGTGCTGCAGGAGAATATCAGATAGGGGTGGGGTGCAGCTTAGCATATACAGGCCTAATGTCTGCCTGGTATTGTGTTATGGATTTGTGTAGAGTTACATTGACTGCCCTGTGGGGTGTCTGTGCCTCAACAGGACTGGGGGTGATGTTCCCCTCTACTGCCACCTTTGTGGGGAGGTACAATGTGGATCTATTGATGGGAGACCCTGTTTGCCACCCTCAGCCCTGGAGGGGGTGGTGGAACATGGCCCACCAAGGGGTCCATAGGGGCTATACCTCATTGAAACAGACAGAGATATCCAAAATGTTTCTGCAGAAACTATGTATCTGAAACATTAACACTGCTTTGGACCTCTGGCATGGCCTCTTTCAGTCATGGAAGGTGTTGTGGACCTGGCCCTGGCCGCCTCATCGCACACTCAGGGTGAGCACAGTACCCGCACAATGTGACGGTGTGTAGCTACTCTGTGCTAGTAAAACACACGGTCAGTACCCCCTACCAGGCCGGGTTCTGTGGGGGTGCACATGGTCACTTCCCCCTACCAGGCCGCGGTGCTGTGGGGGTGCATTCCCCATCTTGTGTTCATCTGTGGACAGCTGATTTGCATGTGCAGTGCATCATGGGTACGGGTGGGCTAACCCTATCCTGGTGACCACAGCAGACTGTCTGTGTGGTAGCGTGCAGGCTCTCTACAGCCAGCCAGAGGCTTGCTAGCAGCTGTAGAGCTGTAGCCCAATGGTTGCTTCACTGCCTGTGATGCCAGAGGTCATGGGTTCAAACCCACAGTGGGGTTATTTGATAGGGTTGTCCAATGCATTATCTTTTTTTAATGTACATTTTTTGATGCCAGCAAAACCACCCTCCGTGTACTGTTCCCGTAAGGTGCCTCTGAGGGCGCTTTATAGGGTGCCCTATAGGGCACCTTATGGTTTCCGTCCATATAAGGTGCACTATACATTATCCTGTGATGCAACTTATAGGGTGCCCTATAGGGGACATTTTAGGGTGCTGTGGCGGACAGTGCACTTTATAATGTGCCCTATGGCGTGCCTTATAGGGCGCCTTCTGTTAACACGCTTTGAGAGTGCGTTTGCTAGTAGTGCTAATTAAAATAAACATGAAATGCCTCCTACATCCATCCTCCCCATAATACATAATGCCTCATATAGCCTTGTTCATTGGGCACTGTGGGGGATAGAATCCTTGATCCCTACACCATTGGTCAGTGTCTTAACCATTGTGCTGTGGTTCTGTTCCTGTGCTTGCACATCAGCGTGCCGCCTTATGCCGCCCAATATTTAAATGCCTCCAAAAACATTTGCGCACCACCTTATGCCCATCAGCGCACCGCCTTATGCCGCCCATTATTTATATTCCTTCTAAAATAATGCCTCAACCAGCTGTCTTCATTGGGCACTGTGGGGGATTGAACTTCTGATCCCTGCACCATTGGTCAGTGTCTTAACCATTTTGCTGTGGCTCTGCTCTTCTGCTTGTACATCAGCGCGCCACTTATGCCTCACGCGCAGCTATCTCATGCGCTAATGTGCGGGGCGCACATGGGCGCCGCGCACCTTAGCGCATCTGTCACTCATGGATTTTCTTTTTCAGCGTGAAACGCCCACTCCTTATATGGCACCCGCACACTACCGCGGCCCGCACATTAGCGGGGTTTTAGTAAACATACCCCTTAGTGCAAAAGAATGGATAGCCTCCATCTTATTTATTTATTTAACTAGGCTTATATACTGCTTTTCTACCAGTCAAAACAGTGTACATTTAGGTACTGTATATATATTTTTCCCTTGTCCCTAAAGGGCTCACAATCTATGTTTTTGTACCTGAGGCAACAGAGGGTTAAGTGGCTTGCCCAAGGAGCACTTGTGGGACTAGAAACCCCAGTCCTTCCAGCCCAAGGTTGCTGTCCTCTAGCAGGATTTGAACCCCCTGGCCCTCGGTAACTTGCTCCAACCACTAGACCACTCCTCTATCTTGCTGTTGGATTGCTGTCTGCATCTTAATTTTAATGATTTGTTTAGCTATTTAAATTTGTTCAGTTATTTAAAGTTGCTAGGGGAATAGGGTTACTTGAACCAATACAAATATACCTAATGGGCCCAATATTCATTTGGGTATGCTATGCGCTGTACCCATCGACCCTTATCCCTCGATATTCAATGCCGAGGTCATATGTGGCCCTGGCATTGAATATCCGGATTTGTTGCACAATGCCCAGAAGCCGCAGTCGCTAACCGGGCAACAGTGATATTGCATGCTGCCCGGTTAGCTCCTGCTGCTTAAAGATAGGCGAGGATTTTCCTCGTCTATCTTTTAGCCACAGGTACCTAAGCAGGCAGCATGCAATATCACTGCTGCCTGGTTAGGGACTGTCGCTACCTCCGCTCCTCCCCAGAATGCCCCTGACACACCCCAATGCGTATTAGTGCCATTCAATATCCTGTTCAGCGGCAGTTATACAGTTTACAGGTCTGTAAACCATGTAATTGCTTTTCTAATATCGGGGCTAATAGGTTTAAGGAAATTTGCTTAATGTTCACCTCTAGATGAACTGCAATTAGAAATTAATATATTCAAAAGGCCTAATATTTTGCTGATGATGATTACAAGTAAACCTGAAAGTCAACTTTACCTACCTCCTTCCGTTTTGTGTCCCATTTTTAAAGTGCATGAACTTGTTGATCCATATTAGGTTATATACCACTGCAATGCCAATGCTGATAGTGGTATATAAACTTCCCAAGTAAATAAATAAATAAAGTGAAAAATGTTCCTCCTGTTCTCTTAATTGGCTTAAGAGCCTATAAATCACAGATTGTGTCTACGGTGGGTGGGAGCTGGAAGGGGTGGGGGGGGGGGGGGAAATAAACACTAACTGAAAGGTTTTGCTTGTTAAATTCTATCCTAACTGACGTAGTAAACACAGAATTATAAATACACACCGATTTAATCAACTAACCCAAAAAGTTTCCTTTATCCCAAGATGTTGCGAATTTTTCATCAGCTAAATACTTACAAGCATAGATTCCTTCCTAGAAGTAACAGCTCCTCTCTCAGTAGTCCTTTAAGGCTGCTGAGAGAGAAAATCTCTGAGGGAGAGGAAGGGATTGTAGATCTTAATAGCTTTTATGAAAGAGCAGACTGGATAGGCCATATCATCTTTATCTGCCATCATTTTCTCTGTTTTTATGTTTGTGTCTCTACCTATAGTTCTTTGTTTGTCATGTTCTTCTGTGTTTTATTTCAGATGCTGACCCCTGCCAATGGTTGCTGCTGTAGGGGTGTCACAGTGTTTTCCCAGGGAGTTTCGGTACCATGATGTAGAAGATTCCTACCCAGTATTTAGAGTATTGCTAAGGACAACTTTACTGTTATTCTTTGGACCAGGCCATCAGTGAGCTGCTTGCTATGCTCAGTCGTCTGAACTATTGACTCTAGTTTTCAGTTGAATATTTGGGGTTTTGAGAAAGATTTCCTTTGGGTTTAAGACTTTTGATTTAAATATTTTTGTTCTGAGAGTGCTTAAATACTTGAAAATGTAAAAATATTTGGCTATTTTGCAATTGTATACTGTTTTTCATTATGATCCTTGTACTTACATAGCCTTTTGTTTCTTCTGAATATTTTGAAGTTTGCAAGGTGAATTTCTAACCTGCATTCCTTATCGTCACTCCAGTCCAGTCTTGCACCTCTGGGTACTTTAACTCTTCCAGCAGCTTGGAGACTGAGCATGTCATCTTCTTGATGACACAAGTGTACTTAAGCAGCTGCCACCGCCTTCCAGCCCCAGTATGCTCAGTCTCCAAGCAGCTGGAGGAGGTAGTGAGCTAGGGTGCTGGACTCACTGAAGGGACAACTAAGGAGATAGGTTTAGTTAGAGTTTCCTTTTTATTTCCCCTGTTAAGGTGCAGGTTTCTTTGTTTTTAAAGGCAGAAAAAAAACCACAGAAGGATCAGAAAGAACCCGGGGACAACAGGGCTGAGGGAAGGATATTCCTTCTCTCCCCCCATTCCCCAAGGATTTTGGGGGGGAGTTCTGTGGGGGCCTTCCTCAGTCCGAGACTTCTGGTGGCTTCTGAACCCGTTATCGGGTAAGAAGCCGCCGCAGGGGCAGTAGTTTATTGACGAGTGAAAGCCGGCAGCCCCGAGTCATCCCCCTCAGCACCGAAGCCGGGAAGGAAGGCTGAGCACGAGGGGTAGAAAAGTCACATGCAAAGAGGCTCCAAAGTAAGAGCGGAGGGGGGGAGGACAGCAGGAACCCCTACCAACTGCTAGAACACGAGGAGACAGAGTGGCCTGTAGCCGCATGTTTGGGAGCCTGCAACAGCGTGGGAAACTCCCCCCGCTGTGTTTAGGCGTGATTTCTTCTTCAGGGCTGCATGCGTCTTAACCCCCGCCATGTTTTGGATGCCCGGGAGAGGCAGCCACTGGAAAATAAAGCAGGATAGAGCAGCTTCTTCCTAGGGGGCCATTTGCAGTTTCCTTTCAATTTCAGTTTCAGTTAATTAGATAGACACAGTCAGTGGATAGGAGACAAATGAAATCCTTCCATCTGTCTATGATCAGTGAGTAACCTGAGATGATCATCACTTGTCTCTTAGCCCAGATTTTATTTTATTTATTTATTTGCTTTTATATACCGCTCCTTCCAGAGATCAAGGGCAGTTTATAATGGAGGAGTGGCCTAGTGGTTGGGGCAAGGTACTTCAGGCCGGAAGGTCGGGGGTTCAAATCCCACTAGAGGACAGCAACCTTGGGCCGGAAGGACTGGGGTTTCTAGTCCCACAGGTGCTCTTTGTGGTCTTGGGCAAGCCACTTAACCCTCCATAGCCCATGTTCCCTGTAAAATAGTTATCTCCAAGTTATAATGCCCTGTTCAATGTAATTTCAGTTTGTTCAATGTAAACCGCACTGATGCAGAATAGCGCAGTATATAAGAGAATGTAAATAAATAAATAAAATAATGAATATAACACAATTACATTATAGCATAGAACTTAGGGGTATGTTTACTAAAGTCTCTTAACGTGCGTGGCGCGGTAGTCTGCAGGATGCCATATAAGGAGTGGGCGGTCCGGTAAAAAATAGAGCAAAACGGGATTAGCGCACGCCGTGCGCTCTTGTGCACCGCGCACAGTAGCGCACGAGGAACATGCGCAGGAAGCATAAGCAGGTGTGCTGATGTGCAAACAGAGAAGCAGGGCTGCAGTACAATGGTGACAACACTGACAGATGGTGCAGGGGTCATGGGTTCAATTCCCCCACTGTGCCCAATGAAGAAGGCTGGCTGAGGCACTACCATTTACGTGTAATATTGCATTATGAGGCTTTTTAATTTTATTTTAATTACTGCTGCTAGAAAACACACTCTCTCAAAGCGCTGTAACATAAGGTGCTGCATAAGGCACCCCAGAGGGCACATTTTAAAGTGCACTGTCCGCCACGGCACCCTACAATGTTGCTTAAAGGGTGGCCTATAGGGCGCCATATAGGGTGCCCTATGAGGCACAGCAAGGTCATAGCACTGTTTTTGATGGCAGCACTGTGCATTTAAACGCATGGAAATCTTAAGTAGGTGCGCTGACCTGTAAGGAGGAACAGCAGTGTAGCACAATGGTTAAGGCACTGACTGATGATACAGAGGTCATGAGTTTGATCCCCAGTGTGTCTAATATGTAAGGCTGGCTGAGGCATCAGCTATGACATGTAAGTATTGTTTCCTGCGGCACTTTATGTGTATTTGATTAATTGCTGCCATCAAACACACCCTCATGTGCCATAACCTAAGGTGTCGCATAAGGCACTCCATAGGGCACATTATAAATTGCACTATCCGCCACGGCACCCTATAATGTCCCCTATAGGGCACCCTATCAGTCGCTCCATAGCATACTGTATAGTGCACCTTATATGGACGGTAACCATAAGGTGCCCTATAGGATGCCCTATAAAGCGCCCTCTGAGGCACCTTATGGGTACAGTACGCTGAGGGGTTTTTTTGCTGGCAGCAATAATGTACATTAAAAACAGATAATGCTTTAGACAGCCCTATCAAATAACTCCACTGTGGGTTTGAACCCATGACTGCTGGCTCCACTGGCAGTGAAGTAACCAGTGGGCTACAGCTGCTATCAGCCCCCTGGCTGGCTGCAGAGGGACTGCAAGTCACCACACAAACAGTCTGCTGTGGGCACCAGGATAGGGTTAACCCACCCATACCCATGATGCACTGCACATGCAAATCAGCAGTCTACAGATGATCACAAGATGGGGTATGCACCCCCACAGCACCTCGGCCTGGTAGGGGGAACTGACCGTGTGTGGTACTGGCACAGAGTAGCTACACACCGTCACATTGTGCAGGTACTGTACTCACCCTGAGGGTGAGGTTGGGCGTCCAGCACCAGGTCCACAGCAGAGATAGACCATGCTAAAGGTCCCCAGCAGTGCTAATGTGTGAGATAGGTAGTTTCTGCAGACACACCTTGGATATATCTGTATGTCTCAGTCAGGTGTAGCCCCTATGGACTTCTAGGAGGATTATATACCACCACCCTCCTCCAGGGCTGAGGGTGGTAAACAGGGTTTCCCACCAACAGATCCACATTCTAACTCTCTGCAATGGTGGCAGTAGTGGGGATCGTCAACCCCAGTCCTGCTAGGGAACAGACACCCTACAGGGCAGTCAATGCAGCTCTGTACACATCCATAACGCAATAGCAGACAGACATTAGGCCTGGATATGCTAAGCTGCACCCCACCACTATCTGATATTCTCCTGCAGCAAGCCTTCAGCTGCTGCACCCTGCAAGGTGTTCCATCAAGACACATACCAGCTGCAGACAGTCTGCTAGCTAGTCCATAGTGCATGTTCCTGGAGGAAATGCGTGCACTCAGAACGGGGCTGTCAGCATACATAACAAGCAGATAAGTCAGTGACTGGGCCCCAAAAAAAACCCCAAAAATATCACATGAGAGAAAAACTATATAGCACTATGGGGGTGCCAAGCCATGCTGTAGTCACTGCACAGTCAGGGTGAGAGTGATCTCCCAGCAGGACATGCTGTGGCCACCCTGTCTGTGCAGGTGGTGGCCGGGCACTACAATGTCCCAGCCAGTGTCCTAGGCCCTGTGCAGATGCATCCTGGCCAGGCCACCCTGTCCGGGCTATACCCATGGTACCTTGCTCCTCATTATGCACATTGGCAGGCCAATACTGGCAACAGTGCTGGCAGTGTGGGCTGTGGAGGGTGTTTGCAGCCACCACACACTGGATAGACAGACACACACTCCCACACCTATGCCAGCATTGTGCTACTATAGAGGAGTTTAGCAGCCCTGGCCACCACACCAGTCCTGGGCACAGTGCAGGCATGGATATGGTACGCAATACTGTTGGGGGTCACTCCCCAGGGTGGTAAACACTGTCAGAGACCAGACCTGCAGCACACTCCACAGACATCAGAAAGGTTGCTATGATGGAGCTCAATCAGCAAACTGTGCTTAACGTAGGAATTGCTATCTGCCAGTAATCATAGCAAACTTTTGATAGCTGTGTACCGTATTCCCAGGTGTAGGGTGGCATTGCTAATGTATGCAAGTGCTAGTATTGGGAGATGCACGCAGGGCCCAATGTCCTGCCTCTCCAGAAGACATTGGCTAATGGAGCCTGTGGGTGTGGGTGTGCCTGCCCCTGTTGGCTGCTGCTTTACGGCAGAGGTTCCCAACTCCAGTCCTGGTGTGCCAAACACTGTTCGAGTTTTCATGCTGTCCCTCATGAATATGCATGAGATACATCTGCATACCATGGGGGTGGTGCATAGATATGCAGCACAGGCATCTTTATTAGAGGCAGCATGGAACCTGAATGGTGTTTGGCCCTCCAGGACTGCATTTCGGAGACTCTGCTCTAGGTAATGTGCCTGTTTATGGTGTCTTTGCTCTGTAGGGTAAAATGTAGGTGTTTTGGGCATGTTTACGTCATCTGCAATAAACGTTCTGTCTGTAGTAGCACGGTTCAGTTGTGGGTAAAATATGGGGACTGGGTTGGCAGGCACCATAGCTGGGACTTGAACCTGTGACCTTCTGCCTCCAAACACACTGGTTGTGTGCACTGCACCACCATGTTGCCACAGAGACAGTGCATTCCCTGGTGATACCATGACTGTTTGTCCGGCAGGGCCTGTCTGTTGCAGTGCATGGCACCCACCTACACAGGGCTAGGCCATGGTCGGCTCTGGGCAGCTGCCACTGCCCCCCTCCACCACCAGTACCCCTCTGCCACCATGCTGACATGCCCTTTTGCTGGTGGTGCTGGTGGTGTGCAGTCGCAAGCCATCCAGTGTGCAGGTAGGCGGCTGCCTATGGTGCGTGTTCTGGGGTAGAAGTGCCTGCATAGGCGTCCATGCTTCCCCCCAACACCGCCTGCCAATGTTCTGTGCCCTTGGGGGTACCTGCTGGGTACTATCCCCTGTGACACTGTGATAAACACTCTTGTGCCCATGTTGGGCCCTCATCAGTTGCTGTCTGGCTGCTGTTCAGTTTCAGCATTCCTAAGTGCCATCTAGGCATCTGCCTAGTCCGCACTGTGCCCCAGCTGCACCACAGCATGTGCCGCCTGCAGCCCTCTGTATCCCCTTTCCCAGCATCTGTCCAGTTGCCCATTCCGACATGTCCGCCCTGCTGTTGTGGAACATGTGCATGCCATAGGTAACCTGTCCAATGGAGAGGGAAACCCTGATCAGTGCTATTTCACTGTGGGATCATTCACCTTGTATGGGGACGGAGCATAGACCCTTCCAAAATTCATATTTATTTTTTGGGGCTTTCTTGGGCATGTTTTTTGATGTTTCCTATTACTATCACTATTGCCCAGCTTGATTATAATTTTATTTTATTTTATTGGGGTCCTTTTCAATGTTTATTTTTACTTTTGTTCTGTGCACATGTATCACACTTATCACTGTTTTGTTGGTTTCCCTGGTTTTGCTGTACATTGCTGACAGAAATGGTTTCTCTTCCCTTTAAATCGGCTCTAACGCGAGGTTTTCACTCGTGTTATTTTTGGCCTCGAATTTCACCTCGCTAGTGTGCGGGGTGCCTCTCCCCTCCCACTCTCCACCCATTGACCCCTTCTCTCTGCCCCTGGGGAGCCTTCCTCCTCCCTCCGGGAGCCTTTCCCCGCCTTCAGCGCTCGTGTGCGCCGCTGCGCGCATGAGTGCGCACTAAAGCGCATTTCCTTAGCGTTCCTCCAGTTCAGTCCTCTACCTCTGGGTTGTCAATCTCTTCCTGCAGCTAGGAGACTGGTTTGTCAGAATGATGACATCACGGGATATAGCCTGCTGCACTTCCATCTGCATCCCAGTGTAACCAGTCTCCTTGCAGCAGGAGGAGTTTGGCGAGCCTTGAGGAGAGGCTCTTTAAGGAGTAGTGGATAAGGAGTGTAGATTTCTTTGAGAGTAGTTAAGGGGTTGATTAGTTAGTGGGTACCACTTTTAAAAAAAAAAAAAAAAAAAAAGGACTCGGTGGGAAAGCATTGGGCTACAGCCTTCTTGATTCCTGCCTGTAGCACTACTACAGTTTTCTGTCTGGGGGGGGGGGTCTGCGGGCTCAGATCGCTTTGCACCTCCTTCCTCTGCTTGGCTTGGCTCAGGAGTCTCACCCTCCAGACACTACGGGGGTGAGCCTTTCTTGACTGCCGGTATCCCGGTGCTGCAGTCGGGCTGTCTCTGCCTCATTGGCTGCTGTCGAGGCTGTAGAGCCCGGGAGGATCCCCGCGTTCCAAGCATTGCAGAGCAGACCTGACCGGTAAGTGTTTCGCCGGTATCAGGCTGCTTTTCTCGGGGCACGCCACGTTTTTGCGGCAGGATAACTTCGTCGCTGTGTGTTGGCGCCCTTTTCTTCGCGGCTGTCATTTGCGGCGGCCATTTTGTGGGCCGCGCGGCAGCCGCGTGGCGGAGCATCCCCTCCCGTTTTGGGTATCGGGGTTCTGCTGCACTGTTTTAGTTTGGTTATTTTAGTTAGTTAATTTTGTTTCTTCTTTTTTTAATTTATTGATTTGTTGCCTTTTGGTCTTCAGCCCTCTACAAACGGTCCTCTGGGTTCCCGGGGAGCGGGGGGGCTGCGGGGGTTTTTCCTTTCTCCTTAGCAGATAACTCCAGCTTTTTCAAAGTTAAAACAAAAAAAAACAAACAAACAAAAAAAAAAACACAAGGGAGAAACCGCGGATAAAGGGAGTCTGCCTGCCCCAGTTCTTAGGGATCCTACGGGGTTTCGCATGGCTACCCGACCTCTGTGCCTGGTGTGTGGAGCCCGCAGAGGCCCGGTCACTGACACCGGAGTGTGCCGGGGCTGCGTGGCCCTTTCCTCAGAGGTGGAACTTCAGATGGCGGCTCCTGAGTCTCAGGAGGCGCAAGGGGAGACAACGGGGGCGGCGGCTGAGTCCCTGCAGATTTTGGAGCAGGAGCCCAATTTAGAGCCGCTGCCGGGACCCTCCGGGGTATCCGCAGCTCCGCCGTCCTCCGACGTCTCTGGTTTCACTCCCGAGTTTGTCCTTCTTCTACATCAAGCCTTTTGTCTGCGCCAGCAAGGCAAGCGGACGCGCTCAGTTTCCCCTGCGTCTCAGCCTCCGCAGTTGCTAGCGGAAGGGACGGCGGTCGCGGAGCCGTCGGCTCCGAAGCGCGCACGGCTCGCGGACCCGTCGGACGGTGCCTGGCTGGAATCCGCGGACCCGGACTGGGATCCTGAGGAGGGTTCACAGGACCTGGAAGAAGGCGAAATACTGGAGCCCGAAGAGCAAGCCAAGGTTGTCCGGGTGTTCCGCAGAGAGGAGTTGCCTGCCTTGATTTCGGAGGCTTTGCAGATGTTGCATTTGGCTCCCCCTCCAGCCGTGGAGGACGAATTGGAGGATCCAGTCATCCAGGCGGTGCGACAGACTCAGGTGGTGTTTCCACTACACCGGGTGGTCGAGCGGATGATTCAGGACGAGTGGGACAAGCCGGAGGCGGGTCTCCGGGGCGTTCGTGCTATGAGCAGGTTATACCCTCTGGCGGACTCGGCTAAGGATCATTTTCGGGCGCCGCGCCTAGACGCCCTGGTGGCGGCTGTAACTAAACGGACCACCATCCCGGTGGAGGGGAGTGCAGCCTTGAAGGATCCCCAAGACCGTAAAGTTGACGGTCTGCTCAAGCAGGTGTTTGAGGCAGACTCTCTTTCACTCCAAGCCTCTATTTGCGGGGCCTGGGTGGCCAGGGCTTGTTTGCGCTGGGCCCAACGGCTGCGTCAATCCCCGCATGTTGACCTCGAGGAGGTGAAAGAGCTGGATTGTATGGAGTCGGGTGCGGCCTACCTGGCTGATGTACATTATGACCTGATTCGAGCGCTGGCCAATAGCACGGGTTCCGTGGTGGCTGCCCGTCACTCGTTGTGGCTGCGTAATTGGGCAGCGGACGGCCCTTCTAAGTCCCGACTCAGTAAGCTTCCCTTTAAGGGGGGTTTGCTGTTTGGGGAAGATTTGGAAAAGTTGGTGAAGGACCTCGGTGAGTCTAAAGGGGGCCGTCTGCCTGAGGACAAGCCCAAGCAGGCTAAGTCTACTCCGAGTGGTCGGGGGTCCTTTCGGGACTTTAGGAAGTTCCATTCCCCGCGACCGGTTGGTTCCCAGAGGGGGAGGTTTCCCTCGAGGGGCCAGGGGTTTCGAGGCTTCCGGGGAGCGAGTCGCGGATTCTCCTCTCTCCCGGCGCCCGCGTCCCGTAAGCCCCAATGAAGCGAGGCGGGTCCCGGCGGTGGAGCCTCCCATTGGAGGTCGGTTGCGGGAGTTTCTGCCGGCCTGGACCCTCATCACCTCAGATCAGTGGGTGTTGGAAATCATCCAGCACGGTTATGCCTTGGAGCTGGCCCGGCCCGTGCGAGAAGCCTTTCTCATGTCGCCTTGCCGGGGTCCCGCGAAGGTGGCAGCGGTTCGCGAGACCCTGGACAGGCTCCTTCGTCTGGGAGCCGTCGTGGATGTTCCCAAGGCCGATTACGGCTTGGGTCGCTATTCCATTTATTTCGTGGTGCCCAAAAAGGGCGGCCAATTGCGGCCTATCCTCGACCTGAAAGGGGTCAACCGGTGCTTGAGGGTGTCGCACTTCCGGATGGAAACTGTGCGGTCCGTCATAGTGGCCGTACGCCGAGGGGAATTCCTGACGTCGCTAGACCTCTCGGAAGCGTACTTGCACATTCCCATTCGAGAGGCTCACCAGCGCTTTCTGCGGTTTGCCCTACCCTGGGGTCACTACCAGTTTCAGGCCCTGCCGTTCGGCTTGGCGACGGCGCCTCGGACGTTCACCAAAATAATGGTCGTGGTCGCGGCGGCATTGCACAAGGAAGGCATTCTGGTCCACCCATACCTGGACGATTGGCTGATTCGCGCCAAGTCCGCGGAGGAAAGTCTCCGGGTGACGGACAGGGTGGTGCGTTTCTTACAGGATCTGGGTTGGGTGGTCAACCCGACCAAGAGTCGGTTAGTGCCCACTCAGGTTCTCGAATATCTGGGGGTCCGGTTCGATACGTTCAAGGGTCAAGTGTTCCTGCCGGACCACCGAGCCGAGGGGTTGCGGTCCCTGGTGCGGCAGTTCCTCTCGGGGTCGGCTCCCTCGGCATGGGATTATCTCCGAGTGCTGGGCACAATGGCGGCGACGCTGGAGGCGGTGCCTTGGGCCCGGTTTCATATGAGGCCTCTGCAACGAGCGCTTCTTCGTCGTTGGTCGCATCAACAGCATTCGCTGAGTACACAGCTACCTTGTCCGGAGCCGGTTCGGAGGTCCCTTCAGTGGTGGCTTTGTCCCTCGTCGCTAGCGAGGGGTTTGTCGCTGGACCAGCCAGAGTGGCTTCCATTGCTGACGGACGCCAGCCTTGCGGGTTGGGGGGCTCACTGCGAGGGCCACTTTGCGCAGGGGGTTTGGTCTCCTCTGGAGGCCTCGTGGACGATCAATCGTTTGGAACTTCGAGCAGTGTTTCGGGCCCTCCAGGCGTTCGAGGATTTGGTGCGCGACCATGCCGTACGGGTGCTCTCCGACAACTCGGCGACGGTGGCGTATATAAATCGGCAGGGCGGCACAGGGAGTGCGGCGATGGAGGCGGAGGCCGACAGGCTCTTCGCGTGGGTCGAGCTCCGCTTGACTGCACTTTCAGCGGCACACATCGCCGGCAAGGACAATGTCACCGCGGACTTCCTCAGCAGAGTCCACGTGGATGCCGGGGAGTGGGAGTTGCATCCCGCGGTCTTTCGGCAAATAGTCAGACGCTGGGGAATGCCGGTCATGGATCTCATGGTGACCTTTCAGTCGGCAAAAGTCGGTCGTTTCTTCAGCAGAAGGCGTGAAAGGATGTCGGAGGGCATCGACGCCCTCCTTCGCCGGTGGCCGGAGGGGGGCCTCCTCTATGTCTTCCCGCCCTGGGCCCTGATCGGCCGGGTGGTTCAAAAGATCGGGGCACATGCGGGGAGGGTGCTGTTGGTGGCTCCCGATTGGCCCAGGCGTCCCTGGTACGCGGACATGCTCCGCCTGCTGGACGGGGTGCCGTGGCGGCTGCCAGCCAGGTCGGACCTGTTGCTTCAAGGGCCCCTGTTCATGCCACAGGTGGATCGGTTCTCGCTTACGGTTTGGCCATTGAAAGGGCTAAGCTCCTGAAGAAGGGCTATTCGTCGGCAGTGGTGTCTACCCTGCTACGGGCGCGTAAGCAGTCCACGTCCTTGGCGTATGTTCGGGTATGGCGTGTGTTTGAGGATTGGTGTTCCCAGCGTCGGGTTCGGCCGAACTCGGCCTCCATTCCTTCCATCTTGGAGTTTCTGCAGGATGGTTTTGACAAGGGTCTTGCTGCCAGTTCCTTGCGGGTTCAGTTGGCAGCTTTGTCCTGTTATCGGGGCAAGGTCAATGGCCGTCCGTTAGGTTCTCATCCCGACATGCGTCGTTTTCTCACGGCGGTGGTCCGACTGCGGCCGGTGCGCAGGGTGGCTGTTCCCCCGTGGGATCTGAATCTGGTGCTCACGGCACTGGCCGAGTCGCCCTTTGAACCCTTGCGTCGGGCGTCTCTGAAAGATCTCACGCTCAAGACGGTGTTTCTGGTGGCTATTTGTTCCGCGCGTCGAATTTCGGAACTGCAGGCGTTGTCTTGCCGTGAACCTTTCCTTTCCTTTTCTAAGGAACGGGTGATTTTGCGTCCGGTTCCGTCCTTTCTGCCTAAGGTCGTGTCCCCTTTTCATCTGAATCAGGTGGTTTGCTTGCCTGTTCTAGGGGATTTGGGGGGCGGTTCCGCGGATCGGGGTCTTCGGCGGCTCGATGTGAAGAGGGCTCTACATCAGTATTTGAAGGTCACGGAGTCGTTCCGCAAGTCGGAGCGCCTGTTTGTTCTCTTCGGAGGTGTTCGTCGGGGCGAGGCGGCGGCTAAGGCGTCTATCGCCCGCTGGATTAAGGAAGCAATTGCTTCCGCGTATTTGCTCCGGGGGCGCGTGGTGCCGGTGGGTTTGAGAGCGCATTCCACTAGAGCGCAAGCGTCCTCTTGGGCGGAGCACTGTTTGGTCCCTCCGGGGGACATTTGTAGGGCGGCGACTTGGTCGTCTCTGCATACGTTCAGTAAGCACTACCGGTTGGATGTAGCTGCGGCTTCGGATGCTCGTTTCGGCTCGGCCGTCTTGTCGGCCGGCTGGAAGGGTCCCTCCCATTGATTACTGCTCTGGTACTTCCCAGAGGTAGAGGACTGAACTGGAGGAACGCTAAGGAAATGATAATTACACTTACCTGGTAATTGTAGTTCCTTTAGTGACGACAGTTCAGTCCTCCTTCCCGCCCGGATATTTGTCGAAGGTTTCGGGCCTCGTGCCGAGCAGAAGAGAGTTACAGGTGAGTCTGTTTTCGTTACTAGCTCTTCTTCGGGTGCTCTCCCTATGATAGGGCAGGAGGTAAGAAGGCCTGCCCGTGGGGGGGGAACTCCATGCTAGTACAATTGTGTTTCTGTTTTTGCTACTTATTGATTGCTCCTTTGAGTCTGCTTTGTTATAGTTTACACTGGGATGCAGATGGAAGTGCAGCAGGCTATATCCCGTGATGTCATCATTCTGACAAACCAGTCTCCTAGCTGCAGGAAGAGATTGACAACCCAGAGGTAGAGGACTGAACTGTCGTCACTAAAGGAACTACAATTACCAGGTAAGTGTAATTATGATTTTGGCCCCGTAAAGCATCATTAGCGTGCGCTAAGGTACCTTTGCGCGTGCTCATGCACGCCGCGCACGTTAAGAACCTTTAGTAAACATACCCCTTAGTTTTAACGTCTTAAAAGCTGTTTAGCAAAAGAGCTAAATAACATATTAAAGTAACTTATTTACAAGAAGCTGTACTCCTTATAAAAATATAAACGTTTACTCTGAGAAAGTGTCAGAGTCTGATTGGATTAGTGCATTGTCCATGTCATATCTTTGAGGTACAACATGGCAGCGCAATCTAAAAATCCTCGAGGTATGCGGGATCCAATGGGGAGCGGTCTCAGAGGCAGGTGTCTGCCTAGACTGCACGCAAGAGGCTAAGTCATTGGAGCAGGGCCTGTAGGACGAGACAAAGCAGGAGAGTCCTTCCCGGATGCAAGAGATCCTGGAGGCGGGAGGCACTGTGTTACCTTCAACGGATCTGGCTCCCAGTCCCTGCATGATGCCCTGTCCATCCACTCCTCAAGCCCAGAAAGCAATAGGGCTTCTGGGGGAGTTCTCACAGGAGTTTGTCTTACTCTTGCATAAGGTGTTTTGCCTATGTCAAAAGGGCTTGGCAAGGGGCTTCTCGGCCCCGGAACGCGGGGCTAAGAGGGCGTCAGATGCAAAAGAGCACAAGTCAGGGGCTGTGACGTCTAAGTGGGATAGAAGCTCAGAGGAGTTTCAGCAGTCGCCATTGTCAGAGAGATTGGATGGGGAAGACTTTGACATGGAGCTAGATCTGCAGGAGGAGTTGGAAGAAGGAGAGATCCCAGAACACGAGGATCAGACCCGGAGTTGTTTGTGTGTTCCACCAGGAGGGGCTGCCGGCACTCATCTTGGAGTCCCTCAAGGCTCTGAATATACCCGTTAACCTCCTGGCAGAGGAAGAGGCGCTGGAGGATCCGCTGCTCCAGGTGGTGCGAAAATCACAGAAAGTCTTCCCGGTAGAGGGAGTAGTATGACAGATGATCAAGGATGAGTGGGATCTGCCAGAGGCCAGTCTTAAAGGGGTGCAATTCATGATGCACCTATACTTTCTGCTGGAGCAAGAACACGAGCTCCTTTGATTGCCCATAGTGGACGCAGTGGTGTCGGCAGCAGTAGAAGAGACCTTGACTCGTTTCCTGCAGCTAAGAGCCGTGGAACCAGTTCCGCAAAACCAGTATGGCTATGGTTGATACTCCATGTATTTCGTGGTGCCCAAAAAGGAAGATTCCTTTCGCCCAATTCTCGACCTCAAGGGTATGAACCGCTGTCTCTGGGTACCGCATTTCCACATGGAAATGCTGGGATCAGTAATAGTGGCGGTAGGAAGCGGAGTGTTCTTGATGTCTCTCAATCTCACGGAGGCGTATCTGCATATTCACATCCATCCAGAACATCAGCAGTTTATCTGCTTTGTGGTGCCAAGGGGCCATTTCCAGTTCTGAGCATTGCCCTTCAGTCTGGCGACTGCCCCATACCTTTACCAAGGTCATGGTAGTGGTGGCGGCAGCTCTCCACAAGGAAGGGGTTCTTGTCCACCTGTATCTAGACGATTGGCTGATCTGGGTAAAGTCCAGAGACAACAGCAAAAGAGCAACGGCGTGGGTGGTGGAGCTCCTTCAAAGTCTCGGTTGTGGGGTCAACCTGGCCAAGAGTCAGTTATGGCTGGCCCAGGAGTTAGAGTATTTTGGAGCGTGCTTCAATACCTGTGTGGGCAGGGTTTTCCTGCCGGATCGCCAGGCTCAGGAACTATGACAGTTGATAAAGCAGTCCTGAATATGGCAAGACCATTGGTGCGGCATTATCTGCAGATTTTTGGGACCATGGCAGCCACACATATGATGACTGCAAAGGACTCTGCTCTGTCGGTGGTCACATCAGAGTCAACCCCTGTCCCAAGTACTCCCCCGCCCATGGAGCACCAGGAGAGCCCTTAGGGAGACTGGAAGGTGGCATGCCACTGGAGTCCCTGGTGTGGGTGCCGTTGATAATTGATGCCAGTCTGTCAGGTTGGGGAGCCCATTGCAGAGGACGCCTTGTTCAGGGATAGTGTAGTTCACAGGAGACCCTGTGGTCAATCAACAGGCTTGAGATGTGAGCGGTGGACCTTGGCGCTAGAAGGTTTTGAGCCATGATTTCAGGGGAAAGCAGTCCGAGTCCTTTCGGACAATATGACCATGGTGGCTTACTTCATCCGGCAAGGAGGCACAGGCAGTGCAGACCTGGAGGAGGAGGCTGAAAGGCTGTTCGGAGAGGCAGAGATTTGTTGGCACATGTAGTGGGAGTCGATAATGTGAAGACAGACTACTTCAGCTGAGTGTGCGTGGACCCTGGAGAGTGGTAGCTCAGCCAGGGGGTGTTCGAGCAGGTGGTACTCTGATGGGGCACACTGGTCTTGGACCTAATGGCAACATTTGAGTCATCCAAGGCCTGACGGTTTTTCAGCGGAAGAAGAGAAAGTATGTCTGAGGGTGTGAATGCTCTAATTCAGCGGTGGCCCGAAGAGGGTCTCTCCTATGTTTTTCCTCCGTGGGTGCTCATAGGCCAGTTGTGCAATGGATAGAGGTGTACTGGGGATTGGCCGAGGTGCCCATGGTATGCCGACTTGATTCGGATACTGGCAAATCGACTGTGGTAGCTTCCGGGTTGAAAGGACTTCTTGACGCAGGGGCCACTTCGCATGGCCAGGTGGATGGATTCTTGCTTACGGCATGGCTCTTGAAAGGTCGAGGTTGAAGAAGGGAGGATATTTGGGCTCTGTGATAGTGACCTTGCTATAGGCCAGGAGGAGGTCCACATAGGACGCATCTTTGATTTGTGGTGTGGAGAGAGGCAGGCATGCCCTTCCACTGCCTCTGTCCTGGATTCTTGCAATCTAGTTTTGATAAGAGAGTCTAGCTGCCAGTTCCTTGAGGGTGCAACGGGCGTTGATTTCCCATTATCGCGGGAAAGTCCAGGGGGTGCCATTGGGTACACACCTAGCATGCTGAGATTTCTAAGGGCAGTGACCCACCTCCATCTGCCGAGGAGGGCGGTGGTACCGCATTGGGATCTTCCTCCAGGTCTGCACTGCCTGTGCCTCCTTGTTATCGCGGAAAGTCCAGGGGGTGCCATTGGGTACACACCTAGTATGCTGAGATTTCTAAGGGCGGTGACCCACCTCCGTCTGCCGAGGAGGGCGGTGGTACCGCATTGGGATCATCTTCCAGGTCTGCACTGCCCGTGCCTCCTGCCCAGTTCAGGAACAGCCTACTGGCCAGAGACACTTAGGTTCCCGCCCACCCTACCCCTCGCCCCACCCACCCCAGGGGCTGCATTGCCTATATAGTACTTGCATACGTTGCCATCTATCCCTTTAACTTGGGTTAGAGCCCACATCTTCTTCCTCCTTTTTTCTTCTTCCTCTTCTCCTTCTAGGACTACTTATTCAGCATGTCATCTATTCAGTGCAATAACTGCAGTACTTTCATTTCAAGATGAATCATTTTGAACCTCAGAGCTTGTCCTATGTGCCTCAGGTCAGCTGCCATGCATAAATAACTGACTCTACTAAGGGAAGATCTAGCTGCCATGCATAAGGAGGTGACCCTACTGAGGGAGGACCTGGCTGCAATGAAGCGCACCTCTTCTAGGATACAAACTGAACAATATCCACCACCGCTCCCACAAAGCATCAAACACCCCAGGAACATGGGGATCACAGTGGGTTCTGGTAGATTGCAACCTGTAACGCACAGGCATCCTATGCATCAAAAGATGAGAATGAGTAACTGAGGGAGGAACTGGCTGCAATGAAGCGCACATCTTCTAAGATACAAACTGAACAAAGTCCACCACCGCTCCCACAAAGAATGAAACACCCCAGGAACAAATGGATCACAGTGGGTTCTGGTAGATTGCAACCTGTGACACAGAGGCATCCTATGCATCTTGAGATATCCCTGCATAATGCCTTCTCTGCCTTGGCGAATGAGGATGCCCAATCCATAGAAACTGAAGGGCCCTTAAATGAGACAGACAATGCCCAATCTCCTGCTAAAGGACCAAATATGAAGAAAACCTCACCAAACAGCAAACTACTGCTACTTGGAGATTCCATCATCAGTGGCATCAACTTGGGAACACAGTTCAAAGGAGAGAAGATAGTCAGGTGCCTCCCAGGCTCTTCAGCCAGCAAGAACACAAGCCACATTGTTGAAGTACTTAGCACAGAACGTGAACACTCCAAACTTGATGTTGTTATCCACTTGGGCACAAATGATCTGGCTAGAAACAGTGCCTCTATAGTCCAAAAGGACTTCCAATCTCTGGGAGAGAAACTCAAGCCCATTGTTAACACTGTTGCATTCTCAGAGGTTCTACCTGTGCTTCGTAAGGGGGCAAAAAGGCTGCATCGCATTAACAGCTTTAATACATGGCTCCAGACCTGGTGCAAACAAGAAGGATTCAGATTTATTGGCGACTGGGGTAACAGATGGAACAACAAGAGACTATACTGTGCTGATGGACTACATCTCTCTGTCGCAGGGAAAAGAATCCTAAGTGAAAAATTCAAGCAATATGTGGATATACATTTAAACTAGAAAAAGGGGGTGACGGATGTAGAAGGTCAAGCTCGGGACGTCACCCCCTGCAAAAGCAGATTAAAATCAGAAACAGACACACTTTTAAACCACACATCAAAAACAAGTGGGAAGATGTAAGCAGAACAAAATCAATGCTAAATACACACAAGCCAGGTAAATGCTGGAAAGCAATGAGCACAAATGCTCGAAGCTTAGCCAAAAACGTTCCGGACCTAGAAGCCCTAATGGTGGAAACAGATTTGGACATTGTGGCCATTACAGAAACATGGCTAAACGAATCGCACGATTGGGATATAGTCATACCTGGCTATAATCTATTCAGAAGAGACAGAGAAAATGGAAGAGGAGGAGGAGTAGCCTTGTAGGTCAAAAGCAATATTAAAGCTACTGAAATGCATGGGGCATGGGGAAAAGAAGAAGTACTCTGGATTGTGTTGGAAAGAGGAGATGGCACTGTCATCCATACTGCTGTAGTCTACAGACCTCCAACACAAATTGAAGAGATAGATAACGAATTGATTATAGATATTGCCAAGATAGCCACAAAAGGGGAAGCAATCATATTGGGAGACTTTACTCTACCTGATGTGGATTGGATTACTCCTTCTGCAAATCTGGAAAGAAGCAAAAAATTTGTGGATGCTCTCCAAGATGCGTTACTTAGACAAATGGTGATGGAACCAACCAGAGAAAGCTCAACGCTGGATTTAGTGCTCACCAACGGTGATAGCATGTCGAAAGTCTGCGTGAGTGCCTCTGTGAGCAGCAGCGATCATCACACAGTGTGGTTTGAGATAAAAGCCAAGGTACAAGCCAATCATAGCAAGCTCAAAGTCCTAAACTTCAAAAACACAGACTTCAATAAAATGGCCGAGTACCTAAAGGAGGAGCTGACAGGGCGGAAGGAGATTAGGGAAGTGGAACTGCTATGGGCTAAACTAAAGGTGGCAATAAAAGGGGCAACAAATAAATATGTAACAAAAGTAAACAAAAACAAGAGGAGAAGAAAACCCATTTGGTTTTCCAAAGAAGTGGCTGCTCAAATAAAGGCAAAAAACAGAGCTTTCGCAAGATTCAAAAGCTCTCAAACAGAGGAACACAGAAATGAATACAGGATCAAACTCAAAAAGACAAAGAGAAATAAGGATAGCAAAATCAAGGCAGAGGAAAAGATAGCTAATGATGTTAAGTGTGGCGACAAAACCTTCTTCAGGTATATTCAGGAAAGGAAGAAGATCAGAGGTGGAATTGCAGGACTCAGAAGCGCTGCGAACGGACTGGTGGAGAGTGACATTGAAAAAATGAAATTGCTAAATGATTACTTCTGCTCTGTTTTTACTAAAGAAAGTCCTGGAGAAGGACCACCTGTGACTCCCAAATATTATAAAAATGGGAATGAAGTAGATACCACACCATTCACAGAAGATGATGTGTTAGAACAACTTGCAAAACTGAAAGTGGACAAGGCCATGGGACCAGATAGGATACATCCCAGGATTCTGAAAGAGCTCAGAGAGGTTCTTGCAGGGCCGTTAAAGGATGTTTTCAACAGATCCTTGGAAACAGGAGAGATTCCTCAGGACTGGAGAACGGCTGATGCCATACCTCTACACAAAAGTGGTGACAGGGAAGAAGTGTCAAACTACAGGCCCATGAGCCTTACCTCGGTGGTGGGAAAAGTAATTGAGGCGCTCCTGAAAGAGCGAATAGTGAACTTTCTCAAAACCAACAGGTTGCAAGACCCGAGGCAACATGGTTTTACCAAAGGACGATCTTGCCAAACAAATTTGATTGAGTTCTTTGACCGGGTGACCAGGGAGCTTGATCAGGGACATGCGATGGATATAATCTACCTGGATTTCAGCAAAGCCTTTGATACTGTTCCTCATAGGAGGCTTATCAATAAACTCAGTAGCTTGGGGATGGATCCTAAGATGGTAAATTGGATCAGAAATTGGTTGACTGACAGACGACAGAGGGTGATGGTAAACGGAGCTCACTTGGATGAAGGGAAGGTGATTAGCGGGGTGCCCCAGGGGTCGGTCCTGGACCCGGCACTGTTCAATGTATTTGTGAGTGATATTGCTGAAGGACTGAATGAAAAGTCTGTCTTTTTACAGATGACACAAAAATTTGCAATAGAGTTGACTCCCCTGAGGGAGTGGTTAACATGAGGAAAGATCTACAAAAGCTGGAAGAATGGTCTAATGCTTGGCAATTAAGATTTAATGCAAAGAAGTGCAGAGTCATGCACTTGGGTAGCAGAAATCCAAGGGAAATGTACGTGATAGGGGGCGAGAGGTTAGTATGCATGGATCTGGAGAAAGACTTCGGTGTGATTATTTCTGAAGATCTCAAGGTGGCAAAACAGTGCGACAAGGTGGTGGCAAAAGCCAGGAGAATGTTGGGCTGCATACAAAGAGGAATCACCAGCAGAAAGGAAGAGGTACTTATACCACTGTACAAGTCACTGGTGAGGTCTCACTTGGAATACTGTGTTCAGTTTTGGAGACCGTATCTTGCAAAGGATATAAAAAGACTGAAAACTGTTCAGAGGAAGGTGACCAAAATGATTTGAAGCCTGCGTCAGAAGCCTTATGAGAAGAGACTTGAAGACCTAAAAATGTACACTTTGGAGGAGAGGAGGGACAGGGGAGATATGATTCAGACCTTTAAATACTTGAAGGGAAATAATGACAAACTAACCTCTTCCAAAGACGGGGAAGCTGTACAACTAGAGGGGACAACATGAAGCTGCAAGGTGGTAAATTGAAAGGCAATGTCAGGAAATACTTTTTCACAGAAAGGGTGGTGGATGCTTGGAATGCCCTCCCGATGGAAGTGGTGGGGGCAAACACGGTGACGGAATTCAAAATCGCATGGGACAGATACAGTGGATTCCTTTACAGCAACAGGATAAAATCAAAATGAACGGAACCATCTAATTTCTCAACAAATAGGGGTGTCCTACATGGAGTGGTGGGTTCACCCCTAAACAGGGTCGTGGGGAGGGGTGGCGGAGCGGCGGATGCACCTACTCTTGACGTCGTGCTGGGCAGACTGGATGGATCGTGCTGGTCTTTATCTGCCGTCATTTACTATGTTACTATGTTAATCTGGTGCTGTGGCACTGTCTGGGGTACCCTTTGAGCCATTGAGTTGATCTTCCCTGAAGGATTTGGCTCTGAAAACGGTATTCCTGATGGTGATTTCCACAGTACACAGGATTCAAAGCGTCAGGCCCTGTCATGCCAGGAGCCATTCCTGTCATTCTCCAAGAAAAAAGCAGTCTTGCGCTCGGTACCTTCATTTTTGCCCAAGGTGGTATCAGTATTTCATGTAAATCAGGCCGTTTCCTTACCAGCTCTGGTGAGCGCGGATGTGGGCCCTGCCTTTCCAAAGCTGTGCTGCCTGGATGTTAAAAGATCCCTGTGAAGGTATGCAAAAAGGGCATCATCCTTTTGGAAATCTGATCATGTGTTTGTTCTGTTTGGTGGGCTGCGCAAAGGTGAGGCAGCAGCTAAGGCTCCATTTCCAGATGGATGAGGGAGGCAATCGTCTCAGCATACATTTTGAAGGGTAAAGCAGTGTCAGCAGGGTTGCGAGTGCATTCCACGAGGGCTCAGGCAGCCTCGCGGGCAGAGTATAGTTTAGTTCCGCAGGTGGAGATCTGTAGGGCAGCAACATGGTTGTCACTGCATACTTTCTCTAAGCATTATTGCCTGGATGTCCATGTGGCAGGGGATGCTCGTTTCAGATCGGCAGTGCTTCAGGCCAGTTGTGCGGGTCCCTCCCATTAGTTTAACTGCTCTGATACATCCCAGAGGTGTGGGACTGGACTAGAGGGATGATAAAGAAAGAGAAATTAGACTTACCTGCTAATTGTTGTTCCTTGAGGAACTCGGGTCCAGTCTCGGAACCCTTCCTGAGTGCTTTCTGTGATAATGCACACCCTGGTCCTGAAGCTGGTTCCCTTGGTGGAGGAAATGGCCAGGAGGAGCCGGGGAGTGGGGTGTAATTGGCATTGGGGCGGCGGATTGGAAGAGCTGTCAGTCGCTTGCTCCCTGCTGGTTGGAGTTGCTCGGGCACTCAACAGGTAGGCCTCCTCATCCTGGAAGGGGAGGCGGGTTATCCTTCCAGGAGATGGAGTGGGTACTAATTATTTAGGCATAGAAGAATTTGTTGCATGTTTAACTACTTATTTGTTGCTCCTCTGAGTCTACTTTGTCAATAGGTACTGGGGCTGGTAAGCAGTGCCAGCTGCTTAAGTACACTATGGTCATCAAAAAAATGACATGCGCAGTCTCCAAGCTGCTGGAAGAGGTACACTACCCAGAGGTGCAGGACTGGACTGGAGTTTCTCAAGGAACAACAATTAGCAGGTAAGTCTAATTTCTCTTTTTTATGATTTATCCTGTATATTTGATGGATGTATATCAAGATTAATAATACATTGATTCACTTGAAAAATTGTTTGTCTATTCTCTGTCAATTTCATCTCTGTGGAATGAAATCTCTATTTTCATAGAGGGGAGCATAATCCTGATCACTAAATTCCCTTGCTTATTTCTGAAATGCTTCAGGTGCCCCCCATACCCTTCTAATCAAAGAAGAAATCAGAGGAGAAATGTGGTATATGGCATGTCTAAAGGGATGTGCTATGGAGTGTGATGTAATGGAATAATATAAAAACCTGTGGTGTGAGGTGTTAAGGCTTTTGTTTTATTTCCAACTCTGCTAGGAGGGCAGCTGGGACTTAGGGGAAGTGCCTCCCACAGGAGAAGGGAGAAAGAACGAGATATCTGTGTCCCCAGAGATGCAAAAGCAATGGAAAGGGCTGAAGAGGAGTCAACAAGGATGTCCAGGGAACAAAGAATAAGAGATTTTGGGCAGGAGAATGAATACTGTATAAAGAAATGTAACCCATTTAAGACTAATAAGAGAAAATATTTTTTCACTCAACATGTAATCAAACTCTGGAATTTGTTACTGTGTTTAAAAATGATTTGGACGCATTCCTGGAGGAAAAGTTCATAAACCATTATTAAAGAGGACCCGTGAAATCCACTGCTTGCCCCGGGACAAGCACTGTGGAACCTGTGTGCCTTTTTGGGAACCTGCCTGGTACTTGTGACCTAGATTGGCCACTGTTGGAAACAGGATACTGGGCTTGATGAACCTTGGTCTGATCCAGTATGGCATATCTTATGTTTTTATGACATGTGTTATCTATATTTTATGGATGTAATGTATTATATTTTTGGATTGTATGTTAAATGTAAGCTAATAAGGAACTCACGGGACAAAAAAAAAGTATTTTGTCTGTATGACCACTCTACGAGAAGTTTTGTTTATTTTTTACATCTGCCCAATTGCCTGGACTGGATCATTGTCTGTTAAGAATGAATGGAACGATACCTTGAAAAAGAACGTCTCACTTGTGGTAGTGAGTTACATCACTGTCCAACACAGCCCCAGGAGGAAGGGAAGGGAAAGTTTTTTTCTGATCCAATTCATAATGGGGCAATACATATCTTAGCCAACCAAGTGTAACTCAAGCTTGGACATGTGAAGAATCCTTCACCCTGCCAGTCAGGTGAAATTTAGCCACCATCAAAACAGGCATAGTTATCAGATGCATGGTTACAGTTTAGCTGGCAAGTGCTCATGTTTGGTACTGTTTACTTAAACTTAACTAGTTTCATGAATTACATACCAGGGAAGCCAGGGTTCATATCCCACTCCTTATGATATCGGGCAAGACATTTATCCCTCCATTGTATCAGGTACAAAACTTAGGGGCATGTTTATTAAAGGGTGCTGAGTAGTGCAGGGTAAGCACGTGTTATTGTCACCACACTAAAAAGCTTGTGCTACCAGAGTAGTGTGCAAATGGGCAGCGACTGGGTGGGTTATGGGTGTTCCTGCTGCAACACAGCCTTGAAAGCCCATGCTGCCGGCGCTTCACAGGGAACAACTACTGCCAGCACAATGGGTGGCAGTAGTTGCTACCTGTGGCAGTTTTAACGCGATGAGCCAAGCTAAATTCAGGGGATTGGCTGTCTCTTCCCCCTGCATCTAGAGCTGTGCCTTACACTAATAATGTCGCCCAAACCCATGTTATTAGATGGAGCTTAGTAAACATGCCCCTTAGACTGTAAGACCTCTGGGGACAAGGAAAAAACTACAATATCTGAATGTAATTCACCTTGAGCTACTATTGAAATGTTGTGAGAAAAATCCATAAATAAATAAGCTAAAATACAAAAATAAGGTAATGTAAAGGAGCACATCAGTTCAGGGAGCTATTATCCAGAGGTTTTCTGAGCTCCTAGTTTTAAGTATCAGGGTTCAGACTTTTGAAAAGTGAATTACTTTGTGGCAGCCAATATTTAAGGTTTTGGCACTTGATACTCTCATTCAGTCTTCTCAAACATTAGAGTCCAGGCCAGATGTTTGTGTTGTGAACTAAGGGTTTACTTAAACTTAGGGTCACTGATAAACAAATGTAACATTTAACAATTCAATATGAAAAATACAACTATATCACAGTAATTTAGTTTCTTCAGATAATACGTGGATTATAGTTTACCCCATTCCTTCTACAATCTGCACTTGCATAATATATTTACTTCTGTTTCAACCCTTACTGAAAATATCTACCAGTTTTAAAAAATTAGTGACTTAAGGTCTGATATTCAAAGCATTTACATGGTTTACAGACCTGTAAACCGTGTAAATGTCCCTAAGCAGGATATTCAGTGACACTAAATATCCCAAGATACCGCTGCTATATGTTCCAATGCTATGCATTTAGCAGTGGGGTGTTCCGGGGGCAGTACCCAAGGATAACCGGTTAGTGGTGATATTCAGCCTCTGTCGGTTATCCCTTGGTGCTGAAAGTTACGCGTAGCAAAAGCTGTCCTAACTTTTGCAACCGAAACTAACCGGGCTGTGGCTGAATATCGCTGCTGCCTGGTTAGCTTCCGGCTTCTGCAGCTGACCCGGATATTCAATACTGGTGGCTAGATATGGCCCTGTTATTGAATAGCCAAGTTTAGTGTTCACCGGGGATGGCTAGATGCTGTAATTGTGCTAGCTGCTTCTGCTGAATCAGGCCCTTAGTCTTTTGTTCTTCCTCTCCTCTATCATTAAAGCACTTGGACTTAGGGTTATTTGCTTTCAGTTTCCCAGTTATGAAAGGATTCACTTCCCTGCATTTATGTACCTTTGTTGTTTCTTCATAGCTGCTGTTTGGTTTTCTCCATCTGATAATGTTCTGTGCTAGTCTCTACAGGAACTTTCATCTTCAGGCTGAGCACTTCTCTGCACTAGTGCAGTGGCTCCAAGCCTCTTTTACTTTTCCTTGCTGGTTAGATAGCAGGTGCAGATCTCTATATTAGGTAAATGCTGTACCCTGGCTGAATGCCAGAGGTACTTGCCCCTAGGGGCAAACAACCGCTAAGATGTGCATGGTGGAATGGCCTGAGGACCAAAGATAAGAAACTGCCTTTGGGATGAGGTTTTTATAGGGAGTGAGCATTTCCTCCTCAAGGGAGTCTCTTGCCAACCTAAATTAATGGCAGGAGGAGCCTTCCAGGATTCTGCAGTGTACCAATCCTAGTTCCTAGCTGAAAAATCCAAGTAATCTCTACAATGAAAAAAATACATAAATAGCAGACCTAAGTTAATTGGACAACTGCATGGTTAACTTTAGACAGATATTTAACTAGCTCCATTTTGGAATTGACTATTAAGATTAAGTTAACAAGACAGAAGTTGTCTGGTTGTATTTGCCTGGACATACTGGTGCATTTTGCTGCTGGGAGCTGGGACCAGGGAACACTTGCCACACTGCTGCTGAAGAAGAGGAAGAAAAAAATTATAACGTGCAGGACCTCGGAGCCCTGCAAGACTGAAGACCTTGCCACTTTCTTGCCCTCTTCTTCAGAATGAACTTCTTGTATTAAAAAAAGGAAGTTATGCCAAAGGAGGCGGTGGGGAAGCGGCAAGTCTGGAGTCTGCAGCGGCTCATAAGCCCTGTGTTTTATTTTTTTTTACTTTGCTGCAGGCTAGGCCTGGCTTCACTATTGGGATCCTTGCTGACTAGTGAGGCAAGGTAAGATAAAGTTAAGGGCCTGAAAAAAAAAATCCCCAGACTGCTGATTTGGAACAATCCACCCCTGTGAACATCATAGCAGGCTAATTAGTCTCCAGATTTCACAGCCTCATTGTAGCTGTATGAGAGAAACTGCTATAAGGACAAAATCTCAGTTACCCTAAATATAAAGGAATTAGGGGGGGAATGTATTCAGTGGAGGTGGCTAATGCTAATAAAGTGGCTAGCTGGCACCGCATTAAATATCCAGATTGACTGGCTTGCACTTTTGCAATCCAGTCAAAGATGATATTCAGCCACTGGCCGGAATGCAAAAGCGCTAAAATTAGTACAGCCATTTAGCTGTTCAACTTTATCAGGTTTAGGATAATTGGCTAATGGCTGAATATTGTCGCTAACCAGTTATCCTCAGGTGCTGCCTCCATAACCCTGGAACTCCCCGACACTAGCCGGCTAGCGTCAGAGCATGTGGAGGCCTATTCCATTTAGGCCATGCAGCCCCTGTACATTAAGGCATAATCAGGCCGTCCAAAGTTGAACCCAATTCTGATCCTGCGGCCTCCGCGTGATCAGAATCGCGTCTAACACCTGGATGTGCAGGCCAGGACACGATTCTGACCGGCTGCATGCCCAGCCACAACCCTACTAGTTCAGTCAGGCTCCTGAATGCCAGCCACTGCCAAAATCTTTCTTTCCCTGCAGCCGGACCCTCAATCTGGCCTCCAATGTCCAGGGTCTGGCTCAGGGAATTTCATGTACCTCTACCTCTCTTGTCTCTGCCAGCCGTCACCAAAATGCCGCATCCAGGGGGGATTTATTCCACCTCTGAGATGGAATAAGTCCTCCATCTAAAACTTGCAAACCTTGGACGTACAGAGCCGACCTCGGAATCGGCCCTGTATGGCCGGGGTGCTGACCTGCCCACATCCTGCCCTCACTCTGCCTTCCACCCGTCTCCTCCCACCCCCGTCTAAGCATCCCTGTACAACTCTGCTGTTCGAATGGGGAACCTTTGTGCAGGATCGTCAGGGGGACGAATTGCGGGGCTATATGTACAGGCAGGGCATACATCCCCGCTATTTGTGGCTTGGAATGACCCCCTTAGTGTCTGTACCTGGGGATATTCAGTGGCACTAACTGCGTTAGTGCTGCTAATATCCCACTGAGTGGTATTTAATTGGTCTGCATATCTGCAAACCGCCTAAATGCCTTTGAATATCCCCTCCATTATTTTAACTCTCACACATTCCTACATAGGCTGTCTGAATCCCTGTTTTTAAGCATCTCTGAGAGCATTGCTGCCTACAAGATTATAAGAACCTAAGAACATAAGATATGCCATACTGGGTCAGACCAAGGTCCATCAAGCCCAGTATTCTGTTTCCAACAGTGGCCAATCTAGGTCATACGTACCTAGCAGTTTCCCCAAGGGACACAGGTTCCACAATGCTTGTATTGGTTCAAGCATTGATATCCTGGGTCCCTTCTTAATAATGGTTTATGGACCTTTCCTCCAGGAACTTGTCCAAACCTTTTTTAAACCCAGCTACACTAACAGCCTTTACTACATCCCCCGGTAACAAATTCCAGAGTTTGATTACACGTTGAGTGAAAAAATATTTTCTTTTATTAGTCTTAAATAGTGTGTTTGCTGTCAGTAGTTTTGTGGATATACTGGAGTTATTTTTCACTGAGATATATTGGGCCTGAATTTCAACAAGGCGCTGAGGTCTGCCATACCCGCAGAAAGTTACCCTGTCCTTGCACGGTGCACAACCAGCCATGCAGTGATATGGCCCCTGGGGCAGTGGATGGCCGCTGCCAGGGCATGTACCCACAGCTGAGGCCATGCATGGCCCACAACCAGGTACCATGGTTCCAAATGATGCCTGTGGGCAACAGATAGGAGCAAGGGAAGGGGGAAGGACTGTTGAAAATACTATCTTGGAAGCCCAGACCAGCTGTATTACATGCTTTAAGAAAAGTGGAAGGAAGGCCAAAAAACTTCCAGCATGGTTTAAAGGTGAGGTCAGAGAGGCTGTTGTTGCCAAAAAAGCATCTTTCAGGAAATGGAAAAAAGAGCCAAACGACGAAACCTGGAAACAGCACAAGCACTGGCAAGTCAAATGCAAGGCATTGATAAGGCAATGCAAAGGGAGAATTTGAGAAGAAGCTTGCTGCAGAAGCAAAAACGGGAAATAAAGACTTTTTCAAGCACATTCGTAGCAAAAAGCCTGTGAGAGTCAGTTGGTCCATTAGATGATAGAGGGGTTAAAGGGGCACTAAGAGGCAACAAGGCGATAGCGGAGAGACTGAATGAATTCTTTGCTTCGGTCTTTACTGAGGAAGATGTAGGGATGTTACCCATGACTGAAGTGGTATTTAAAGGTGCGGAAGAATTGAAGGAAATATCGATACATCGGGAAGATGTATTACAACTATTAGATAAACTGAAGAGTAGCAAATCACCTGGGCCGGATGGTATACATCCAAGTGTGTTGAAAGAACTGAAATATGAGATTGCAGACCTGCTATTAGTAATCTGTGAACTATCATTAAAATCATCTCTAATACCTGAAGATTGGAGGATCATCAATGTAACACCAATTTTTAAAAAGGGTTCCAGGGGTGATCCGGGAAACTACAGACCGGTGAGCCTGACGTTAGTACCGGGAAAAATGGTAGAAACCATCATAAAGAATAAAATTACTCAGCATGTAGATAGTCATGGCCTAATGGGAGACAGCCAACATGGCTTTTGACAAGGAAGACCTTGTCTTACTAATCTGTTATGTTTTTTTGAAGGAGTGAATAAACAGGTGGACAAAGGTGAGTCGGTTGATATAGTGTATCTGGAATTTCAGAAAGCCTTTGACGTCCCTCATCAGAGACTTTTGGCAAAACTAAAGAGTCATGGGATAGGAGGCAGTGTGCTATTGTGGATCAGGAACTGGTTAAAAGATAGAAAGCAGAGGGTAGGGCTAAATGGCCAATTTTCCCAATGGAGAAAGGTGAATAGTGGTGTACCCCAGGGGTCTGCTGCTTTTTGACATATTCATAAATGACCTGGAAAGTGAAATAACAAGTGAGGTTATCAAATTTGCAGATGACACAAAACTATTTAAAGTTGTTAAAACCCATGAGGATTGTGGAAAATTGCAAGAGGATCTTGATAAATTGGAAGACTGGGCATCCAAATGGCAGATGAAATTTAATGTGGACAAGTGTAAAGTTATGCACCTAGGGAAGGACAACCCAAACTATGGTTACATGATGCAAGGTTCCACATTAGGAACCACCACCCAGGAAAAAGATTTAGGCTTCATTGTGGATAACATGTTAAAACCCTCGGCCCAGTGTGCAGCGGCGGCCAAGAGAGCAAATAGAATGCTAGGTATCATAAGGAAAGGAATGGAAAATAAAACAAAAGATATTATAATGCCTCTATATCGTTCCATGGTGAGACCGCACCTTGAATATTGTGTGCAATTCTGGTCGCCGTATCTTAAAAAGGATATAGCGATTTTAGAAAAGGTTCAGAGAAGAGCCACCAAAATGGTAAAGGGGATGGAAGGATACTCCTATGAAGAAAGGCTTAAAAGGTTAGGGCTCTTTAACCTGGAAAAGAGACGGCTGAGGGGAGATATGATAGAAGTCTATAAATTAATGAATGGAGTGGAACGGGTAAACGTAGATCGATTGTTTACGTTATCAGAATATAAAAAGACTAGGGGACATGCAATGAAGCTACAGGTAAACTATTTAAGACTAATAAAAGAAAATATTTTTTCACTCAACGTGTAATCAAACTCTGGAATTTGTTATCGGAGGATGTAGTAAAGGCTGTTAGTGTAGCTGGGTTTAAAAAAGGTTTGGACAAGTTCCTGGAGGAAAGGTCCATAAACCATTATTAAGAAGGGACCCAGGATATCAATGCTTGACCCAGTACAAGCATTGTGGAACTTGTGTCTTTTGGGGAAACTGCTAGGTACGTATGACCTAGATTGGCCACTGTTGGAAACAGAATACTGGGCTTGATGGACCTTGGTTTGACCCAGTATGGCATATCTTATGTTCTTATGCAGAGGTGTTCGAAAGGCCCAGAGGGGTGACACAGGAGATTCAGTGGCCCAGATGGCACTGTTGTTGGTGGCACAGGGCATGTGTCAAAGGGCTAGGGGAGTGGTGGGCAGGAATAAAGTGGTAGATGCCAGAGGTGTACCAACATATGTACCCCGCACCTGCCACCCATGGATATGCCCCTGACCCCAGGATGGGTAGGTTGCCAGACTGCAGCAGGATACAAGTATGCACAACAGGTGATATGGTAGCACCCAACTGAGTCCATGTGTGTCCCCCCTCTCTCCCACAGATGCTCCCTCAATTTATTTATTTATTTATTTAATTTATTTATTTAACTGTATTTATATCCCGCTTTTCACCGGGTCAAAGCGGCGTTACATATAAGGGTGGGGAAATCAAGTATCAGGGTGGGGCCTCAAGGCCCTCGTGCCACTTCCTCACCCTGTGCTGGAGGAGAATGAACCATCTGCAGAAGATCTGGGAGCGGTTGGTGGCTGACAAAGGTCAGCAGAGTACACAGTGGAGGCCAGCTGATGCAGGGGGCAACATCCATGGCTGCCAGACTGGTGAAGGCAGACCACCTGGTGGTGTATTCCCTCTGTATGCAATGATGAGAATGTGCTATCAGCAGCTGTGCCATCCCCCAGTGCCACCATCTTGCGTGGACACCATCTGGCATCCCAGACATGCAGTTGCACACACACATGACTGGGGTATGGCATGGAAGCCATGCAGGTGCACACATCCCTAGTGGTGGCCCCAGGTGCACAATGTGTACCTGCCCTTGCTGCCTCCTATACATGCCCATTGCCTGGGGTGGCACCAGCATGCTGCAACTTAGCATGTGGGGAGAGAACAGAGCTAGCTGGGGGTAGGCAAAGGAGAGGGTATGCAGTGTGCACTGTTGGAGAAGCATGCCCCTGTGGGCTGACGGTGGGTTGAGCGAAGCATGTGTTGGCCCCCCAGGGGTGTGTCAGTCCTATCCAAGGGCCATGCCTGTGTGGACCAGTAACCCTCCCTCTTTCCCCACAGTTGGCCCCAGAGAGGACAAGGACACCGCTGGCCCAATATGCCTACCACCCAGGAGAAGCAGTGCAGTGCCACAGGAGCGGACCAGGGTACCGACAGCACAAGCAGCACCAGCAGTGATGGGGATGAGGTGAAGGAGGTGTCCAGCATCAGAGGACATCATGTCTGAGGAGGAGAGCAGTGAGGGGGCTATGGTACAGCGATCATATGGGGAGTCAGAGGAAGAGGGATCATAGAGCCTGGAGCAGGATGGGGAGGCAGGGGAGTCAGAGGAGGAGGGATCAGAGGGTCTGGAGCAGGATGGGGAGGCAGGGGAGCCAGAGGAGGAGGGATCATAGGGGCAGGGTTAGGGTGGGGAGGCAGAGGAGTCAGGGGGAGGGAATGGAGTGGGTAGCAGAGGGGATGTGGGAACCACCCACCAAGCACCCCAGATACAGCAGTATGGCACAGGGCACTGCCAGCAGGCACCTGGCAGGGATTCCAGAGGTGAGGCTGCACCCCTGGCTTTGCACCACAATCCACAGCCATGCCCACCCACAGCCCAACCAAGTGGCCATGTATGGTCTACCCTGTGCAGCTGGGGGCCCCCACAGCCATCCCAGCACCCATGGCCATACCCATGGCCATACCCTGTGCCACCACCCCCAAGACCCTCCAGTGATTAGGCTCTCACTGCCCTGGTGGCAGGAGCATGGCTCCTGAGGAAAGATGTGCGATCTGCAGCAGCTTCCAGCGCTGAGCACATAGATGCCCTAGCCAGTGCCATTACAGGGCAGAAGCAGGGTCCTCCTACACCACAGTCAGTCCCTCTGGCAGGATGAGCCATGAGATGGGGCATTGTGTTTCTGTAAATATGTATGCAACTGTTGTCACTGTTGTAAATTTTGGTACATGTTGTACAATAAAACTGTTCCTTTTTGCAAACACGTTGTATCGTCCATTTTGTGGGAGCAGGGTGTTGTGCCTGCGTGGGTGGTGCATGGGACCAGGGGAGTGGGTCCGGGTGTCTGTGGACATGGGGTGTGGGCATGCCCATACTGCATGGGTATGGCAGAGGGGCACTACCCATGTAGACATGCTGCAGCCAGAGACACTACCTGTGCTGGGCTGTGCCCACTACCATCTGCATGGGTAGTGCCCCTCTGCCATGCCCGCACAGTACAGGCTCAGACAGCATGGGTGCAGCCCAGCCATGATGCACACACAGGGCACCCCCTGCTCCATGGTGGCACACAGTCAGAGTGACGGCATGTGCCTGTCCATATGCTGCGGTTGCCATGCCCGTATATGGTGATATCTGATCTACCCAGGTATAGCGTCTGGGCAGTCCTGCACATATATTTTGCCATCACTCAGTGCTGTGTGGCTATGACGTCCTACTGCGGTGAGCTGTGATGCAGATTTTTGAAACGGCGCTCAGAGGCCTTCGCAGGTACCGGATATGCCTTTCGACAGGGCGTGGCACCACTGCACATTGTAACGGCGTAAGTCTAAAGGGACTTATGTGGGTAACCAAATTTGACCATGGTGCCAGGCTACACGATGGTGGACAAGGCACCGAGAGCGGCAAAACGCACATGGAAGATGAACTTCACGCCCTCTGAGACATCAATAGCCCCAGGGCTCATCCTGCAGCATCATGCTACCCTCTTCAAGGCAGAGGATGCCAGCACCCAGCTGAGGGCATTGCGAGACATCATCAGGAAAGTCAATGCAGTCCACCACCACAACAGGGATGTGGAGGACATCAATAAGAAGTGGCGGATGGTGTGTCAGGCAGTGAAGGAGAAGAGGCCCAGCAACAGCAGGCTGCCACCTGCACAGCAGCACAGCAGCACAGCAGCACAGACTCACTCCCTTGGAGGAGCAGGTGCTGCAGTCTGTGGAGGAGGTTGCTGTCACAGGGTTTGTGGGCTTTGACAGCTCCTCCACAGGCACACAGGAGGGTGAGTTTGGGTGCCCCCATGGCTTGGGTGGGCCAGTGAAGGCCATGTATGCCCACCATGCCTCCGCCCACCCAGGGTATGCCTGTCTGTCTGCCAGACCTTGGGTACTGCGTTGTGTGGGTATGGTGCAGACCTTACACCACCTGCCAGTTCCATAGTGGGCCTTGTCCCACCCCATAGGCCAACCTGGCAGCCCATGTCACTAGCCTCTGCTACTCTTTCTTTCCCACAGACCTGCCAGGGAACCTGCCCTTCCAGCCTGAGTCAGATGCATCAGTGGGAGCCTCATCAACCAGCACAGATGCCAGTGCACAGCCAGGCTGCAGCACAGTCATCGGGGCCAGTGTGCCTGCCAGGGCAGAGAGGCGGTCCAGTGCACCACCCAGGGCAGAGGAGCAGTTCAGTGTGCCAGGCAGGGCAGAGGAGCAATCCAGTGCACCAGACAGGGCAGAGGAGCAGTCAAGTGCACCAGGAAGGGCAGAGGGGCAGTTGGGTTCATTGGCCAGGGCAGAGGAGTAGGCCAGTGTGTCTGCCAGTGCCATGGAGCCCGTGATAGATGACATCCCACTCGCAGAGCAACAAGTTGCCATCCTGGATGAGCCTGTGGGTGCTGGGGGAGGTGACGTGGACCAGGAGCTACTGCAGGAGGGTGTGCACCTGGTGGCCAGCACAGAGACCATACTGTCTGAGCTGCAAGATATTCAGCAGGGCCTGTAGGCTGCATAACAGGCAAGGGAGGGAGAGCAAGAGGAGTGGTGAGACCACAGATTGTGCATGGAACGCCACATGGAGGGACACCTGTGATTGATGAAAGAGCTTACCAGGCATCAATCACTGGTTCCCTATGCAGCTTAGTGGGCTACATATGGGCACAGGGGGTGGGTGATGGGGCTGCTAGTGCAACAGCTCAGCCACCTGCTAACCCTGACCCAGGTTTGCCAGCCTGTCCTGCTGGGGGGCGATGACGCTGCCAGCACATCATCAAACATTGCTCTACTGCATCTCAGTGCATGTGTCTGCAGATACCCATGGCCAGTGGGGAGCCCAGGGGCAGGGGACAGATGTGGGGGAAATGATTAGTTACACTGCACATATAATGTACTAATAAGCACTTTTTATTGTTCTTTCTGTATGTCCCATACTGGAGCTGATGCGGGGCAGACACCTCAAAAACTGTCCTGTATCATGTCATACAGTGAGCCAGTGCTCTGGCCTGCTGCTGGCTCTGAGGCATCACCATCCACTGCCTCTGTAGCCTCCCATGCCTCTGCAATCGCTGGTTCTGGGTCTGGTACCCTTCACATCAATGTCAGGTTGTGGAGTCCACAGCATGTGACACACCCACTCAGGGCTGTACAGGAGTTCCCTACAACTCCTATCGAGGCACCGTAAGTAGCTCTTCAGCACCCCTATTGTGCACTCCACAACTGCCCAGGTCCGCTGATGGGCAGCATTGTATTGCTCTTCCTGCTGGCTCATGGGATGGCGCACTGTGGTCAGCAACCAGGTCCTCAGTGGATAGCCATGGTCACCTGTGGGGGCAATGTGAGATGTGCAAATGAGCATGGGACATTCTTAGGGCATAGTCTATGGGCAGCTATGGGCAGCATGCAGTACACCGTCTACTGGCAGGCCAGAGTACATGATCTACCAGTCAGTGACATTGTGGCAGTGGGATGGCACCAACATGTGGCTTTTGCAGCTGTCTGTCATTTGGTGAGGGGAATAGGTGATGGTGACATGGATTGGCCTGTTGGGAGGGGGGGCAGGGGCATGGTATGGGGATGTAGTTGTGGGGTCTGTGGGCTGAAATGGGGGTCTATGTGGCTGTGCCCTATACAAATGCTGCCATGTGGCTGCGCTACATGGTGCCAGCCTTTGCCCTTTCACATTCCATATGATGGTGCACACTGCCTGCATTCAGCCACATGGATTCCCCTGATCATCACCGTGATGTGCATTATGGCCCACAGTACATATGGCTCTGTGGGGCGGAAGACCATGTGCACGCAGTGGTCTCCATCTGTTGCAATACATATGTCACACATATATCACCACCTGTCTGCGTTACATATAGCATCATACTACAGCAAGCGTATGTTTAGGCCCTGTCCTGGGGCTCACACATGTGCCTAATCACCTAGCAGCCATGCGTCTCCAAGCTGACTCCCATCTGCTGTCTGCCCCAGGCTGGACTGGGCGAGGACAAAGACATCATGGCAGGACCACGGGTAATGGGCACACATATCTGTGAAGATCATGCTGGCATCTGCAACTACCTGCATGTTCATGGATGTGTACCCATGCTTGTTCTGGTATGCCTTCTGATCCAGCCATGTTGCCTGCAGTGCGATGTGGGTGCAGTCTATGCCTCCTAGCACCGATGGGAACCCTGCAACATTGTAGAAGGCCTGCATGGTCTCCTGCCACATCTGTTCTGTCCAGGGGAAGGCTATGAAGTGGCACATCCTCTGCAGTAGGGCCCTTGTGAAGGTGTTTATGCAGTGGCTGGCGATTAACTGCGTAATCCCAATAGTTGCCCCGACCAGTTGCAAAAACTTCCAGGGTGGTGGTCACCATCATGGCCACTGGCAGGACCTGACTTCTGGAGGTGGAGGGCTCTAGGTCCATGCTGAGGATTCTTCACAGCTCCATTATTGTTGCCCTACCCAGTCGGTACCTCTGGTAGACCTCCTCCTCCATCAATTGCAGATAACTCACCCTGGGCCTGTGTACACATGGGGCACGGTACCTGCATCTTGGGCGCTGGGCTACGGCCTGCTGTTGGACACACACTGCCTGCCGCATCCTCCGTTGTGCCCGAGCATGGCATCTCTACCTCTGGATCACCATATGCATGGCCCACATGGCCTCTCTGCCGGTCTAGCATTGCTTTCTAAATGCTCAGTTAGAGTACAAGCCTGCACATGCTCCCTCGCTCTACTGTACACTGTTCTGCCTCTCCACGGGTTCGCCAGACCCCTTCTGAGGTCTTATGCACCGTGAAACATCACTTAGGTTTACACGGTTTGTGACGTCCAATGTCGACACACACAGGTTTTGAAAATCCGCTTTATGCAGGTTTTACGGTGCCATGCTCCCATTCCACCCCCAAGCCTCAGCGCATGGTGCTGTGTGAGTAGCTACAACTCAACGACTCAAGTCGCCTTGTTGAAAATCTGGTTCACGCAGTTAAAGCAGTTTTATATGGATAAGGCCCTCATTTGCATGGATAGCTCGCGCCTAGCGCTTCGAAAATCGGGCCCATTGTTCTTTAGGATTGCACATTCTAATTTTTTTCTTTATATGTCATTTTACTTGTGTTTCTAGTTGCTTTTTATGTTATGATAAATACCAACATGGCTGCATTGTTAAGCAAAAATGAAGTTTTTCTTACATTGCAAAGTGAAATGTATTACAAGTATTATAAAGCATAGAAACATAGAAATATGATGACAGAAAAAGACCACATGGCCTATCTAGTCTGTCCTTCCATATCAACAACTACAACAGTCCCCTTTTTACCTTTAGAGATCCTCTGTGTTTGTCCCATGCGTTTTTTAATTCAGTTACTGTCCTCATCTCTACCACCTCCACTGGGAGACTATTCCACGGATCCACTACTCTTTCCATAAAGAAATATTTCCGCATATCACTCCTGAATCTATCTCCCTTCACCCTCATCCCATGTCCCCTCGTAGCAGAACTTGCTTTCAATTGAAAGTGGCTCTCTCCCTGAACATTTATGCCATGGAGGTTTTTAAACATCTCAATCATATCACCTCTATCCCGCCTTTCCTCTAAGGTGTACATATTAAGATCCTTCAGTCTGTCCTCATATGCTTTATAATGAAGACCACTAATCATTTTAGTAGCCACCCTCTGCACCGACTCCATCCTGTTCACATCCTTTTGAAGGTGCGGTCTCCAGAATTGCACACTATACTCCAAATGAGGTCGCACCAAAGACTTATACAGAGGCATTATCTCCTCCTTTTTTCTGCTAGCCATTCCTCTCCGTATGCACCCAAGCATCCTTTTAGCTTTTGCCATCGCCTTTTCTACCTGTTTAGCTACTTTAAGATCATCAGACACAATCACGCCTAGGTCCCTCTCTTCTTTAGTGGACAAAAGTACTTCACCCCCTATACTATATTGCTCCCTTGGATTGCTGCAGCCCAAATGCATGACCTTACATTTTTTAACATTAAATCCCAGCTGCCAAATTCTAGACCATTTTTCAAGCTTAGCCAGATCCCTCCTCATGTTATCTACACCTTCCTGGGTGTCTACTCTACTGCAGATTTTGGTATCTTTCACAATGAGGCAAACCTTACCCTAAGCAGAGTCCCAATATTTTTGTTTCAGATACTATTCCATTGAGAACCTGGGCTGATTATCCTAAACCACATGGCTCCAAACAACTATTTTCCCTTAAAATAAATATGCTGCTACATTCCATTAGTGCAGGGATCCCCAAACGTTTCAAGGAGGAGGAGTTTATGATTATGCTGTAGTGCCATTTTTCTCCTCAGCTGGTATAGCCTGGGAATCTTGCCATCCTTTCTGTCTCTTCTGCTGCTGCACATGAAAAAAACAATGAAACTTCTTTCATGGGCTGGATTCGGCTGCAGGCAGGAAAAACACAGAGGGACAGAAAAATAGTTCATTGGGCCACCCTTCATTAGGGTGTAAGTAATTCAACAAACTGTATACTTAGTTTCTGTAGTGACTTACGTCCCTGGGCTTTTACATACCCAGAGTTACAACAGGCCTTGACAAATTTCCTGGAATTTAGGAGCAAGCCTAAGAATTTAGGAGCAGGCCCCCAGACCTTGGTCATTGTGATCCTATTCCACCCCCACCCCACTCCCAAAATGTGTTTCGCAAGTCGTTTTTTTAAGGGCTTGATTTACTGTTTTCCAATTTTTTATGGGAAAGGAAAGTTTAATAAATTATGCCCTCAATGTGCCATTACACAGTGCCAACAGAAGGCAGCGAACCTCCTCCTCCACCCCCTCCCACCAACCCATTGAGTACGTTGTCAGCAGTATATTGATGACCTTTTCTAACGGCACCTGAAGGAACTTTCTTTTTTACTTCACAGATGATCATGGTCTAGTAAGTAATATGTGAAGCAAAAAAAAATCTTCCACAGGCCATGCACTCCGCCTTCACCTAGTCTCTCTTTCATAGCCCTCCTCAGCAATCACCCACTGTCTCTCTTTCTCTCTCATAATCCCCTCAGAAATCACCCAGTGTCTCCTTCATAGCCCCCTAGCTCATCATCCAGTATTACTTTATCTCATAGCCCCTCCAGTCATTATCCCAGGTCTCTCTCTCAATCTTGCCATTTCACATTTCTTCTTTCTTCCTGATTTCACTTCCTCCTCTTCCTCCATCTCTAACATTGATCTCTTCCTTTTAGTTTTCTTCTATTTATGTTTATGGTTTTCTATCCAGATTTTGCTTTTCCTTCTTACCATTCAGTGCTCAATCTCCCTCTTTCTATTACATCTAGATACAGCTTTCCATCTCTTTCCCTCAACCCAGCTCTCCCATTTCGAATCTATTTCTTCTTACCAAGCCTCTTGCTCACCTCTTTCACTAATCCTTCCCTCTTTTTCCTTCCTCTGTGTCCAGAATCTCCCTCTCTTCCCCATCTCATACATCCTCCCACTTCTCTTTCAGCTTTCCTTCTGATGTCTCTTTATCCCTTCTCCCCATGCCCACTACTTCTCTTGTACCTCCCCCCCTTAGAGTCCAGTATCTCCTCTGTCTCCCTAGCTCCTTTCCCATCAATATCTAGCATCTCTTCTCTGTCTCCCTAGTCCCTCCATGCCTAGCACCTCCTCTGTCTGTCTCCCTAGTGCCTCCATTAATATCTAGTATTTCCTGTCTCCTTAGTACCCATTCAGTATCCAGCATCTCCTTTCTGCCTCCCTAGTCCCCATCCCAATACCACCATGTCCAGCATGCCCTCTGTCTGTCAATCAGGAAAGCGAAGATGCTAATGGAAGATGAAATAGTCAGTACAGTAAAACATGGAGACAAGACTTTCTTTTAGGTATGTTAGTGAGAGGAGGAAGTAAAAAGATGGCATTGTGAGACTCAAAGGTGAAGGGGAGGGATCTGTAGAGTCTGATGAGAATAAAGCAGAATTGCTTAGCAAATATTTCTGTTCTATGTTCAGAGATGAAAGACTGGGAATGGCACCTCAGAAAACAAACACAGATAGGAATGGAAGTCAGGTAGAACTCTAATTATTTTCAGAAGTGAGGAGCTCAAAGTAGACAAAGCGAATAGGGCTGGAAAGGATTTATTTGAGGGTACTGCAGAAACTTAAGGAAGCAGTGATGGCTCCACTGGCTGACCTTTTCAATGCTTCTTTAGAGTCGTGTGTGATCCCGGAAGGCTGGGTCAATGTGGTTCCTGTCTACAAAATCAGAAGTAAGGAAGAGGTTGGTAATGACAAACTGGTTAATCTGATATCTGTGGTGAGTAAATTAATGGACATGCTGCTAAAGCAGAGGAAAGCATGGTTTCTGGAATCCAAGGGATTACATGATCCAAGACAGCATGGATTTTTTATAGGGTAGGTCTTGTCATATGAATATGAATTTCTTTGACTAGGTGACGAGAGAATTGGATCAGGGAAGAGCACTTAGATTTCAGCAAGGCCTTTGACACCCTTCTGTGACTTACAAATAAGCTGAGTGCCCCTGGGATGGCCCCTAAAGTCACTGACTGGGTAAGAAACTGAGTTAGTGGGAGATGATAGACAGTAGTAGTAATGAAGTTCACACTGAAAATAGGGATGCTATCAGTGATCAGTCCTTGGTCCTGTTCTTTTTAACATTTTTGTATGCAATATTGCAATATTATTACTAATCATTTGTATAGTGCTACAAGGTGCATGCAGTGTTATACAGAGACATGTAAGAGACAGTCCATACTCATCAAAGCTTACAATCTTGTTAAGACAGACAATACTGGGGACTAGGATATGTCTATGGGAATGGTAAAGAAACATATGCTGTAGTTGGAGAGCAGGAAACTAAGCAGATCAAGATCCAAAAGCAGCCTCAGAGGTGAGATTTTAGCCTGGATTTGTAAAGGGCCAGAGATAGACCCTGATGTACTGACTCAGGTAGTTTGTTCCAGGGATAAGGAGCAGCAAAGTGGAAAGATCGGGCAGTGGAAGAGAAGGACACAGATAGAAGCGATCTACCGGAAGAGTGGAGTTCCTGAGGAAGGGTATAGGGAGAAATAAGAGAGGAAAGGCAGGGAGGAGCTGCAGAATGAATGAATTTATAGGTTAGAAGGAGAACTTTGAACTGGATACAGAAATGGATAGGGAGCTAGTGAAGCGACTTGAGAAGAGGGGGTTATATAATTATAGCAAGACTGGTGGACGATTAGACATGCAGCTGAGTTTTGAACAGATTGAAGGGGAGAGAGATGATTCAGAGGGAGACCAGCAAGGAGGAGGTTGCAATAATCTAGACAGGAGGTGACTGAAGTGTGGATAAGGGTCTTAGTAGTGTGTTCAGAAAGGAAGGGGCACATTTGTCTGATGTTATAGAGAAAGATGGACAGGTTTTAGCTATCACTTGGATGTGTGTGGAGAAGGAGAAGGAGGAATCAAAAATGACCCCAGGGTTGTGAGCCAAGGAAACAGGGAGAAATATTTATTTGTTTTGTAATATTTACACGTCTTTTCAGTAGTAGATCAAGGTGAGTTACAATCACATACTGTAGGTATTTCTCTTTTCCCAGAGAGCTTACAATCTAAAGTTGTATCTGAGGCAATGGATGGTTATTTATTTATTTATGTTATTTATTTAAAAGCTTTTCTATACCGCGCTCTTTAATATCAGTGCAGTTAACAATTAACAGTTCTTGTACAGGGTTGGAAGGACCTGCCTTGTGCTTACATTGAACAGGAGCGGTAACTTGGAGTTGTAACTGGGGTAACTATATGCATGTTAGACCACTGCACCCTTGGTGTATAACGGCGTGGTTAGGTCGGGATCTTGTCGGTTATTTACAGTTTATAGTCTTAATACAGTTACAATTGTCATTTATATACAGTTTACAGTCTTAATACGTTTCCATTTGTTTAAACATCCCATTCTTATTATAATTACATTTGTATGACCTCGTTGACATATCTGGTAGTTGGGTTGGAGTCTAGCATTATCCTGGTTTGCATGTGATGTGTGGGGGTGCTGATGGCGTGGATTGGGATGTGAGAGGTGGGGATGTACCCTTAGGCTGCGAGAAGTGTAGAAGGAATAGGTAATGCTTAAGGGCTCTCCTAAATTGGGTGAGGTCCCTGATCGCTCTGATATTGAGAAGGAGGCTATTCCAGCATTTCGGGGCATAGAACGCGAAGGCTCTGTTCCTTGTTGCCTGAGCACATTTTGTTGTTTCCATGGAGATTACGAATGTGTTGGTGGCTAATGTCCTTCTTGATCTGTTGTTGGGGGTGGGGGTGAGGAGGGCAGCGAGGGAGGAGGAGGATATCTTGTTGATGGCTTTGAAGGTCAGGAGTAGTACCTTGTATGTGAGCCTGCAGTTGATCGGTAGTCAGTGTAGGTCTTTCAGGATTGGAGTTATGTGATCTCTTCTGGTTAAGTGGGAGGAGTGGCCTAGTGGTTGGGGAAAATTACCTTGGGCCAGGGGTTTGAATCTCGCTAAAGGACAGCAACCTTGGGCTGGAAGGACTGGGGTTTCTAGTCCCACAGGTGCTCCTTGTGGCCTTGGACAAGCCATTTGACCCTCCATTGCCTCAGGTACAAAAACAGATTGTGAATCCTTTGGGGACAAGGAAAAAATATCTATACAGTACCTGAAATATACACTGCTTTGACTGGTAGAAAAACGTTCTATAAGCTTAGTTAAATAAATAAGTGACTTGCCCAAGGCCACAAGGATTGAAGATGAAGACTAATCCTTCACCTTTAGGTGAACATTGATTGATGACTGACGCTCCAGATACTATGGGTGTTCAGCTCTGAATGGGTTCAAGGGCTCCTCGATACTGATGCAATGCCAGTGTCCAATGCAGCATTCAACGTCATTGAGACTGGTGGAGTCAATGTCAGTGGATTGGACTTGTGAATGCCAAAAACAGATTTGCGCTGCTTCTCTCAACCTTTGAGCTCTCTTTTTGTCATCCGCAAACACAAATTACAAAAGGGCTGATGATCAGGTCTCAGGCACTGAAGGCACCAAGTATGAGCATCTTATGGATATGCTTCTTGAGCACCAAGAACAATTTTTATACCCACTGGCAAGTTAGAATAGAGTGTTATCCATAGAAATAGAGAAAGAAGGAAGGGGGGATTGGTCTTAGGGCAGACAGAGCTTAAAGATTCCAAATTACCTCTGTCTACTGATAACCAGATTAATATGAATAAAACACAACTTCTAAAATGCCTGTATGTAAATACTAGAAGTCTGAAAAAATAAGATGGGAGAGTTAGAATATATAGTACTAAATGAAAGGTTAGATATGATTGGAATCTCAGAGACTTGGTGGAAGGAGGACAACCAGTGGGAGACACTGTGATATCTGGGTACAAACTATATCACAATGATAGAGTAGATCAAATTAGTGGAGGGATTGTGCTTTATGTTAGAGAGAGCATTGAGTCACACAGGATTAAAGTTTTGCAGAAAAAACAAAATACACTGTAGAATCTTCATGGATTGAAATTCCATGTAAAAAGGAGAAGGCGATGGCAGTGAGGGTATATTACCGACTAACCTAGCCAGAATGAACAAATGAATGATGAAATGCTTAAAGAAATCAGGGTAGCTAACAACAGTTACAACACAGTAACAATAATGAGTAATTTCAATTACCCCAGAATCGACTGGGTCAGTGTCACAGCAGGACATGCTAGGGAGATAAAGTTTCTAGATGAAATAAATGACTACTTCTTGGAGCAGCCAGTTCATGAATTGACAAGAGGGGAAGCTATTTTGGACCTAGTCCTTAATGGATCTAGTGCAAGAGATAAGGGTATTTGGGCCATTTGGCAATAGTGATCATAGTTCTTGATTTAATAAATGGAGGGAGGTCAGCAAGGAAATCCACAGTGCTACCTTTTAACTTTCAAAAGGGAAACTATGATAAAATGAGGAAAATAGTTAAGAAAAAACTAAAAGGAGCAGCTGCAAAGCTCAAAGATTTACATCAAGCATGGGCATTGTTTAAAAATACTATCATGACCAGATGTATTCCATGATTTAAGAAAAGTGGAAGGAAGGCCAAAAAACTGCCAGCATGTTTTAAAGGTTGTTGTAGCCAAAAAAGCATCTTTCAGGAAATGGAAAAAAGAGCCAAATGATGAAAACAGGAAACAACATAAGCACTGGCAAGTTAGGTGCAAGGCATTGATAAGGCAGACAAAGAAAGAGTAAAAAAAAAAAGAAGCTTGCCATAGACGCAAAAAGCATAATAAAAACTTTTTCAAGTACATTCATAGAAAAACACCTGTGAGAGTCAGTTGGACCATTAAGATGCTAGGGGGGTAAAAGAGGGGATAAGGCCATATCTGAGACACTGAATGAATTCTTTACTGAGGAAGGTGCAGGGAAGTTACCCATGCCTGAAATGGTATTTAAAGATGATGCATCGGAAGAATTGAAAGAAATATCGATAAACCAGGAAGATGTATTACAACTATTTTATAAACTGAAGAGTAGCAAATCACTTGGACCGGATGCTATACATCTGAGGGTGTTGAAAGAACTGAAATATAAGGTTGCAGACCTACTATCAGTAATGTGTGAACTATCATTAAAATCATCTGTAGTACTTGAAGAATGGCGAATGTTCACTGTAACGCCAGTTTATAAAAAAGGCTTCAAGGGGTGATCCAGGAATCTACAGTCAGGTGAGCCTGATGTCAATGCTGGTCAAAATGGTAGAAAACATTATAAAGAACAAAATTACTTGTTCTTGTCAAGGAAGATCTCGTCTTACTAATATGTTATATTTTTTGAAGGGCTTGTCTTACTAATATGTTATATTTTTTAAAGGTGTAAATAAACAGGTAGAGAAAGGTGATCTGGTTGATATAGTGTATCTGGATTTTCAGAAGGCCTCTGACAAGGTCCTTCATGAGAGACGTTTGGCGAAATTAAAAAGTCATGAGATAGGAGGCAATGTACTATTGTGGATCAGTAACTGGTTAAAATATAGTAAACAGAGGGTAGGGCTAAATGGTCAATTTTCTCAGTGGAGAAAGCTGAATAGTGGAGTACCCCAGGGATCTATGCTGGGTCTGCTGCTTTTTAACATATTCATACATGTCCTGGAAATGGGAATAATGAGTGAGGTGATCAAATTTGCAGATTACACTAAATTATTCAAAGTTGTTAAAACGCAAGAAGATTGTGAAAAATGGCAAGAGGACCTTGATAAATTTGAAGACTGGACATTCCAATGGCAGATGAAATTTAATGCTGACAAGTACAAAGTTATGCACCTAGGAAAGAACAACTCAAACTATGGTCACACGATGCAAGGTTACACATTAGGAATCACCGTCCAGGAAAAACGTTATGTGTCATCGTGGATAATATGTTGAAACCTTCCGCCCAGTGTGCAGCGGGGGCCAAGAAAGCAAATAGAATGCTAGGAATCATAAGGAAAGGAATGGAGAATAAATCAAAGGATATTATAATGGTTCTGTATCGTTCCATGGTGTGACCGCACTTAGAATATTGTGTGCAATTCTGGTTGCCATATCTTTAAAAAGATATAGCGGAATTAGAAAAGGTACAGAGAAGAGCCACCAAAATGGTAAAGGGAATGGAAGGATACCCCTATGAGGAAAGGCTTAAAAGGTTAGGGCTCTTTAACTTAGAAAAGAGATGGTTGAGGGGAGCTATTATAGAGTTCTATAAATTAATGCAAAGAGTGGAATGAGTAAACGTAGATCGATTGTTTATGTCATCAACAATTAGAAAGACTAGGGGACATGCCATGAAGCTACAATGTAACCCATTTAAGAGTAATAAGAGAAAATATTTTTTTCACTCAACATGTAATCAAACTCTGGAATTTGTTACCGAAGGATGTAGTAAAGTCTGTTAGTGTAGCTGGGTTTAAAAAAGGTTTGGACAAGTTCCTGGAGGAAAAGTCCACCATTATGAAAATGCACCAAGGAAATCACTGCTTGTCCCTGAATGAGCACTGTGGAACCTGTGTGCCTTTTTAAGAACCTACTATGTACTTCTGATCTGGACTGGCCATTGTTGGAAACAGGATACTGGGCTTGATGGACCTTGGTCTGACCCAGTATGGCATATCTTATGTTCTTGAACATCCACCACCCTTTCAATGAAAAAGTATTTCCTGAGGTTGCTTTTAAGTTTACCTCCTTGCAGCTTCATTTTATGACCTCTAGTTTTATAGCTTCCACTTCTTTGAAAAAGGTTTGTTTGTTCATTCATACTCTTTACGTATTTGAATATTTGTATCATATCTCCTTAGGGTTGCCAACTTTTTCACCGAGAAAAACCCGACACCTGTGGCCCGCCATGCCCTACCCATTCTCCGCCCCTAGTCCCACCCCTTCCCCGCCCCCAGTCCAACCCATGCGGCACCCCAGTCCCACCCACATAAATTACAGAGGATAAGTGTAGGCTAACTCCCTTCGTCAGATAATAATTAAACTGGGAACCCCAAAAGCCAAACATGAAATGTACAACACTGGAGAAATAAAACTATAAAGTAATTTCCTCTTGCACTAAACAAAAATGCAAAGATGTTAGCAATACACACTTCCCAGACCAGACATATTCCAGTTAATAAATTCAGAATAAAAAGTATTTTTCTACCTTCTGTTTGGGCATTTTATTTTTCAGTTGCAATTGCTCCAGTCACTTTCTTCTGGTTTCTTTGTGTCTTCTGCGAGCTATCCATTTGTCCTTTCTTCTCTTTTAGATGTTTTCCATTCTCTCTCTATATCTGCTTTAACATACTGATCGTTTCCCTTTTGCTCTTTCCCCCATATTTTTCCTTATTCCTTTATCATCCACTCAAATTTCACCCTTCCATTCTCAATCCCCTCTTACTCTCCTAATACCCGGCCCATCATAGACTTTTCTTCTACACAAAATATATTTTCCCTTCTCCATTCTCATTCCCCATCCCTATCCCCTTCTAGTCCTCCCCCAAAATCAGCTTCCTTATAGTTCTAGACAGGGGCAGCACAAGGGGGGTGCGGGGCCATGTGCGGAGACTCAGTGCGGGGCCTCATTTGCATAAGGTACCTCATTTGCATAAATATTTGCATAATGTTACCATATACTAACTTTTAGTAAACATGCCTCTTAATGAGTGTATGGATAAAGAAAGACTAAAAGATTTCTACATTACTATAATCCAGTGCCAACCGCCAGGCACATTAGGAACTACTACAAACACTGCCCATTTAGAACCCATAGCAAACCTGCCGTATCCTAACAGCACTATGAGGACTCACAAAGCACCAGACCCTACCTATCAAAAGGCAACACTGCAAATATTAAACCAATACATTTCAGAGAATCACAATACATGACCTACTGGGGAAAGAGAACAAGTGGCAATGTCAAATAGGAATTACATAAACAGAATACCTCAGCTCAGTTACACATGCAGAACATCACCAAACAAGAAATCACAATTTAGAAACAGGAAGACAATAATTAAACTGGGAAGCCCAAAAGCCAAACTTGGAATGTACAACACTGTAGAAATAAAACTATAAATTAATTTCCTCTTGTACTAAATAGAGCACAGACGTTAATGATGCACATTTCCTAGAGCTGACATATTCCAGTTAATAAATTCAAAATAAAGAGATATTTTTCTACCTTTTGTGCATTTTTTTTTCAGTTGCAATTGCTCCAGCTACTTTCTTCTGGTTTCTTCATGTCTTCTGCTAACTCTCCATCGTCTGCTGTCCATTTGTCCTTTCTTCTCTCTTCTAGTTTTTTTCCATCCTCTCTCTACATCTGCTTTAACATACTAATCTTTCTCCTTTTGCTCTTTCCTCATTCCTATTTCATCCACTCAAATTTTACCCCTCCATCCTCAATCCCCACCTACTCTCCCAATATCCGGCTAATTGTAGATTTGTCTTCCCTCCCACACAAAATATTTTTTCCCTTTCCATTTCACTCTCCCAGCTCCATCCCATTCTAATCCTCCCCCAACATCAGCTCCCTTCTAGTTCCAGCCCCACCCAGCATCCGCTTCCTTCTAGTCCCTGCATCAGCCCATTTTCAGTCCTAGCCCCCCATCAGCCCATTTCCAATCCTATCCTAGCCCCGCCATCAGCCCATTTCCAGTCCTAGCTCCCCATTCCATTTCCAGTCCTATCCGAGTCCCTCCATCAGCTTATTTCCAATCCCAGCCCCCCATCAGCCCATTTCTAGTCCTTTCCTAGCCCCACCATCAGCCCATGTCAAATCCTAGCTCCCCTCCACTCAGCCCATTTCCAATCCAAGCCCCCCATGAGCCTACTTCCAGTTCTAGCCCCTCCATGAGTCCATTTCAATTCAAGCCCCCACTACAGCCCATTTCTAATCTTAGCACCCCCCAACAGCCCATTTCCAAACCTATCCTAGCCCCTCCATCAGCCCATTTCCTGTCCTAACCCCCCATCACCCCATTTTCAGTCTTACCCCCCCCCCCCCACAACCCATTACCAGTCCTAAGCCTCCCATCAGCCCACTTCTGGTCCTAACCCCCCATCACCCCATTTTCAGTCTTACCCCCCCCCCACAGCCCATTACCAGTCCTACCCCCGGCAGCCCACTTCCAGTCCTAACCCCCCCATCAGCCCATTTCCAGTCTTAGCCCCCCACATAGCCAATTACCAGTCCTAACGCCCCCCATCAGCCCACTTCCAGTCCTAACCCCCATCACCCCATTTTCAGTCTTAGCCCCCCAAAGCCCATTACCAATCCTAACCCCCCATCAGCCCACTTCCAGTCTTAGCCCCCCCCATAGGCCATTACCAGTCCTAACCCCCCTCCCCCCCATCAGTCCAGCTAGATAAAAAAAACCCACAAACCGGCTGCTGCTGCTGCTGCCGCCGTGGCAGCGGCAGAATCGAGCACCCCGCGGGGCCCCCCCTGCCCTACAGAATCCTCATTTCAGTATCAGCTCCCAAAGCGCAGGTTTTTCAGAGCTGCGAAGGGAGCTGGTGCTTTTCAGAGCCGCGAGAGGAGAAGCTCTCCTTTTGCGGCTCTGGCAGCCGACGCTGAGGGAGTTGATGCTGAAACGAGGATTCTGCAGGGCAGGGGGGCCCCGTGGGGTGCTCGATTCTGCCGCTGCCACGGCGGCAGTGGCAGCAGCAGCAGGTTTGTGTTTTTTTTTATGGGCTGGGTTGATCGCTGATGCAATATGTTTTTTTGCGCGGGGCCCCCTGAAACACGGGGCCCTTGTGCAAAAAACATTCTTGCTCAATGGATGGGCTGGCCCTGGTTCTAGACCCACCCAGCATCCACTCCCTTCTAGTCCCATTCTCCCATGCTGCCACATCAGCCCATTTCCAGTCCTATTCTAGCCCATCACCCATTTGCAGTCCAAGCTCCCCCATCGGCCCATTTCTAGTCCTATTCCAGCTCCTCATCAGCCCATTTCCAGTCCTAGCCCCACATATGCTCTTCTCCAGTTCCATCCCAGCCCCCCATCATCCAATTTCCACTCCAAGCTCCCCCATCAGCCAATTTCCAATCCTAGCCCCCTCGTCAGCCCACTTCCAGTCCTATTACAGCCCCCATCAGTCCATTTCCAGTCCTATTCCAGCTCTTCTTCAGCCCATTTCCAGTGCTAGCCCTTCCATCACAGGCCATTTCCAGTCCTAGCCCCCCCATCACAGCCTCTTTCCAGTCCTAGCCCCCCCACCATCACAGCCTATTTCCAGTCCTAGGCCCCCCCACCATCACAGCCCATTTGCAGTCCTAGTCCCCCCCACCATCACAGCCCATTTCCAGTCCTAGCCCCACCATCACAGCCCATTTCCAGTCCAAGTCCCCCCTCAACCATCACAGCCCATTTGCAGTCCTAGCCCCCCTAATCACAGCCTATTTCCAGTCCAAGTTCCCCCTCCCCCCACTATAGCCCAATTCCAGTCCAGGTCCCCCCTCATAGCCCAATTCCATTGCAGCCCCCCCATAGCCCATTTCCAGTCCAGGTCCCCTCCCATAGCCCAATTCCAGTCCAGGCCCCCCCATAGCCCATTTCCAGTCCAGGTTTCCCCCCCCATAGCCTATTTCCAGTCCAGGTCCCCCCCCATAGCCCATTTCCAGTCCAGGTACACCCCCCCATAGCCCAATTCCTGTCCAGATCCCCCCATAGCCTATTTCCACTCCAGGTTCCATCCCCCCCCATAGCCCAATTCCAGTCTAGGTTCCCCACCAATAGCCCATTTACAGTCCTGGTACACCCCCCCCCCATAGCCCAATTCCAGTCCAGATCCCCCCATAGCCTATTTCCAGTCCATGTTACACCCCCCCCCATAGCCCAATTCCAGTCTAGGCCCCCCCATAGCCCATTTCCAGTCCAGGTACACCCCCCCATAGCCCAATTCTTGTCCAGGCCCCCCCCAATAGCCTATTTCCCGTCCAGGTCCCCCCCCCCCCATAGCCCATTGACAGTCCAGGTACACCCCATCACAGCCCATCCAGTCCTTGGCCGACCCGCCCCCATCAAAGCCCATTTGTAGTCCTAGCCTCCCCCCCTGACCAGCCCCGCGGCTGTCTGAGGTGCTTCAGAGGGAGCCGGGGAAGCCCGCGCGAGGCCCCGGCTCCCTCTGTACAACCGCCAGCATGAAGATCTTTTTCCTTCATGCTGGCGGTTGTTTCAGTGAAGCCTCAAATGCTGGGAAAGGTTAAAGGGCATTGCCTTTAACCTTTCCCAGCAATCGCGGCTTCACATTAACAGCCGCCAGCGTGAAGGAAAGAGATCTTCACGCTGGCGGTTGTACAGAGGGAGCCAGGGCCTCGCGCGGGCTTCCCTGGCTCCCTCCCCCGCGGACTTCGGGAGTCGGGAGAAAAGCCGGTTTTTTGCTCTGGCCATTCCTGATCTTGCAGCCAGAGCAAAAAACTGGCTTTTCAAGGGCCGGTTTTACATCTCTGCCGGCAGCTGGCCTGGCCATGGAAAAACCGGCCAGGCCGGCTGAATACTGGCCAGTTGGTAACCCTATATCTCCCCTGTCCCTTTCCTACATATTGTACCTGTCATTTTTTCCTACTTGCATAAAGTATTCTTAATGTCTCTGAAACTATAATGGGTCAAATACTTGGGTAGTAGTCTCTAGGCATGTAGTTGTGACTTTCCTGTATTGGCACCAGCTATTCTTAAATATACACAGAGAATACACTTAATTGAGCTGCCAAGCTGACCTGCTGTATAGCCTGTACATAGTTACCCCAGTTAGTCCAAGTTGCAAAACCTGTTCATTGTAAGTATAATATTGGCTTTGTACTGTACTGTACAAATTTGCTGTTGAATGTAAACCGAGCTGATTTTAAAGAGCGCGGTATAGAAAAGATTTTAAATAAATAGATAAATAAATAATTTATATGCAGAGAAAACTAAAATGGGTAAAGGCCAAGAATAGATAAGTGGTGCATCCTAAACTGTGACCTAGATATTACAATTAAGGAGCATTCAGTGTCTTCCTTAACCTTATTTCGGTAGAGCAAATGTGGCATACTTGCCTTTCTAGCAATCCTTGACTTTAAAATTACTTACTACTACTACTGAGCATTTTTATAGCGCTACAAGATGTACACAGCGCTGTACAGACATGTAAGAGACAGTCCCTGCTCATCAGACAGACAACACAGTAGGTGCAGACAGGGATATATCTAGGGGGAATGGTAAGGAAGCACAAAGGAGAGCAGATGAGTCAACTTAAATAAATGCTTATAACCAATATCAAATATATGTATAGACCCTTTAGAAAAACATGGCCCCCTGATGCGAACAACCTAAAAAAAAAAAAGGATCGGCCCAGGTCTTCTATAACGGCACTCCCCCTCCTCCACATAGGTCAGGTGAGCCAAGATCCCAATTAAATACTATCGTCACCCAACCTCCAGTCTGGGTGTGGGGCTGTGGGCACCAACATGCACTTAAGGGCCCAGAAGCCACAACCGGTATCCGACGTGGACTGCTTTTTTCTGTCCCTAGTTATCAGACCAGAGGTTTGCAATGATGGAGCCAATAGGCTAAAGTAAAATGGAAGCGAGTTTCTCTCACTCAGTCCTGAAAAAGCTCACCTAGTCCTTTCTCTCCTACTGCCAGCGGAGTGAAAGGCACTTGCACCAGGCCTTTGCTTCCCTTCCTGACCACACATTAGGGCACAAGCATCTGCTGGGCCATTTTGAGTTTATGCAACTGCCGGACACCAGCCCTTTGGTTTCGAAAGTGGAGAGCGCAGTTGCTCTGTGCCATTCTCCACAGTGCTCACTTCCTATTGGGGGCGGGACAGGACTGGGCCTTAGAGAGCTCAGTATTTAAAGTGATTAATGCAGCTAGCCTTGGGAGTCCTGGGGCAGCACCCGGTGATTACCTTGCATCAGTAATATTGAACCACTATGCAGTTATTGCAAAGTTACCTGCAAAAGGATATAAACAGGATGGAGTCAGTACAGAGGGTGGCTACTAAAATTGTTAGTGGTCTTCATTATAAAGCATATGTGGACAGACTTAAGGATCTTAATATGTACACATTAGAGGAAAGGCGGGATAGAGGTGTGATATGATTAAGACGTTTAAATACCTCCGTGGCATAAATGCAGAGAGGGAGAGCCTCTTTCGATTGAAAGCAAGGGGACATGGAATGAGGGTGAAAGGGGATAGATTCAGGAGTGATATGCAGAAATATTTCTTTACGGAAAGAGTGGTGGATCCGTGGAATAGTCTCCCAGTGGAGGTTGTAGAGATGAGGACAGTATCTGACTTCAAAAAAGCATGGGACAAGCTCAGAGGATCTCTAAAGAAAAAAAGGGGACTGTTGTAGTTGTTGATATGGATTGACAGACTAGATAGGCCATGTGGTCTTTTTCTGTCATCATTTTCTATGTTAGCCACATTAGAAGCTGCCCTAACTTTTGCCGCAAAATCTAACCAGACAATGGCTGAATTTTGCCACTGCCCCAGCATTGAATATCCAGGTGAAAAGTGCAGCGGCGGTGGCTAGCTGCTTCAGCAGTGCTAGCCGCTATCCCTGAATATCGGGCCCAAAGATTTATTGTTGTTCACCTCTGTCTCACTCATATCCCTGAGGAAACTTCCCATTCCTGATTTGGAACATAGATTTAATAAATCCCATATAGACTTTCACATGTTCTTCTATGATCCTATCCATCTCCTCTCCTCAGACTTACTGCTTCTGCTGCTTTTCAAAACCCAAAGCTAAGGAAATAATATGACTTCTGTATTAACTCGTGCTTCTAATAACTTCTTAGGCAATCTCTTTTTTTACATTGTTCTTTTTCCCCTACTCCACAATGTATTAGTGGAATGTGTTATACACACTGACTGTAGATATTTTATGCATTTACAGTGTAGTGAGTGATTGCTTATGACACATGCGCGCACACACAGATTATGGAAAAGACACTGTTCCCAGGATGATGAAATAATAAAGAATATCCCTAGCACCTTAGCAGAGGGAAGGGAGCATTTGATGCCAGACAGGGAGGCTAGTAGGGAAGAGAAGGGGAGATGCTGGAGATGGAACAGGGAAAGAAAGGGAAGGGGTGAGAGACGGGGAATGGGAGAGCTGAGATGACGGGGATGGAAAGCTGTAGAGCAGATTGAGGATTAAATTAATTCTGAAAGCATAGAAACAAAGAAAAATGGAAGAAAGTTGAAAGTAAAAGATCAGTGTCAGAGATGGATGTGGGGGATGACTTGAAGACCAAAGGAGAGATAAATAAGATTTCCAAAGGGATCTCCCCGTAACATGGCCAAACAGATAGAAAAGATGATGGCTAAAGCCAAAAGGATGCTTGGGTGCATAGGTAGAAGAATGGCTGCAGGAAAAAGGAGGTGATAGTGCCACTGTGTAAGTCTCTACCGAGACTTCATTTGGAGTACTGTGTAGAGTTCTGGGGACCACACCTTCAAAAGGATATAAACAGGATGGAGTTGGTCTAGAGGGCAGCTACTAATATCGTCATAAGAACATAAGAAATGCCATAGTGGGTCAGACCAAGGGTCCATCAAGCTCATTACCTCTTTCCAACAGCGATCAAAACAGGGTCATGAGTCTGGTTCCCAAAAAGGTACACAGATTCCATGCTGCTTATCCCAGGGGCAAGCAGTGGATTTACCCCGTCTTCTTTAATAATGGTTTATGGACTTTTCCTCCAGAAACTTGTCCAAACCTCTTTTAAACCCAGCTACACTAACAGCTTTTACTAAATCTTCTAGCAACAAATTCCAGAGTTTGATTATGCATTGAGTGAATAAATATTTTCTCCAATTAGTCTTTTTTTTTTTTTTTGAAACTTTTATTTTCATTTTGCAACAAACAAAAGAAACAACACACCTAAGGAGACAAAACAATTATACAATAAAGAAAAGTAAACCCAATCACCCCCCACCCCCACGCTTCTTCTCTAGCTGATTATGTCAGCATGTGAGCGCTTCCAAACAACAGTGATTGTACATCAAAACAATCAAAAGAGTATCTGCGATACAGAATAATCATGAGACAAAGATATATATAAATTTAGACAATCAGATGAGAGCATTGAGCAGAATGTACATAGTCATTGAGCATCTTCCATTTAGACCGATGATGAGGAGTCTGAATGGGGGAAGCAAACATACGAGGTATTTGTTCATATTTACTGTAGAGACAGACATGATTCCACCATTCATTGGGGCTCAGTTGGGAGCTATTTTTCCAGTATTTCGTAATTAGGGAAATAGCAATGCCTAGCATAAAGTCCAAAAGGAAGTAAGCCGTTTTTGGAAGAGAGGGGATCCCCGCAGCTGAGCGAAGTCCCACTATCCTCCAAGAAAGGGGCTCTTGAAAGTGCAAAATAGACTGGATACGACCCCAGACCCGACTCCAGTAATACTGTAGTGCGGGACATTCATACATAACATGAGGTAGTGAACCAATGGCCGCATGACATGTCCAACAATTATTGCCCTGAGTAGTGTTCCATTTGGCTAATCTGTCAGGAGTGTAAAAGCACCGGTGGGCTAGAAAGAAGAGTGTCTGAGTGAGTGAGGCGGATCGGGAGACCCGTGTCACTCTACTCCAGACAAGGCTCCATTGCTCCGGGGTCAAAGTCACATGCAATTCTCTCTCCCATGCTTTCTGCGCTATAGGGGGATCCCTAGTTATAGCATTACATAAGGTTTTGTAAAAATTGGATGCTACACCCGGTGAACTACCGATAGATCGGATAGTCTCCAACCAACCTTGTGTAGGGGAGGCCGATGGCGGGAGCACCTTAGCACTCCTAAGGCAATGCTGAAGTTGGACCAACTGAAAGTAGTGCTTCGCAGGGAGACCAAACTCAATTTGCAATTCACTAAAAGTTTTCCAGCGGCCTTCATGGAACAACTGACTAGGAATCCAAATGCCCCTAGTGTACCAGGGGCTCCACGCCATCGGTTTATTTTGTATTCGAAATCGAGTGTTGTACCAAAGTGGGAGCTTGTCTAACGGACAGAGTCGGGAGTCTAAAGATTGCATGAAATTATTAAAGGCACCTAAGGTGTCTAAAAGCATTGGTGGAAAGTGGGAGTCTGATGGGAGAGTCATACCAGGGAGAAAAGTAAGAGGAATCGGTTTGCAAAGGTCCTCTTCTATGTCTAGCCACACAGGTCTACTCGGTACTGGATCTTCCAGCCAACGAGCACCTTGTTTGAGAAGAAAAGATTGATGATACTTCAGGAAATCAGGGAATCTGACACCCCCATTTTCCTTATCTGCTTGCAGCTTATGTTTCGCTATCCTAGGTGTCTTGTTTTGCCACAAGTATCTAGTCAGAAGGCCCTCGATATCTTTATATATACGTCGAGGGAGGAGACAGGGCACCATTTCTAAGATATAATTCACTTTCGGAACAATCATCATTTTTATGGTTTCTAATCGACCCCACCAGGTAAGCGTTAAAGGAGTCCAGCGGTGAGTAAGCGCCCGGACTTTAGAGGTTAAGTCTTTGGCATTGAAGGAGATAGTGTCTTCCAAAGGAGAACAATAGTGAACCCCAAGGTATTTGACCATGCGAGGTTGCCATAAAAAGGGGAAGGATTGCATATCTGCCTGATGAAGCAGAGGATTTAATGGAAAGGCTACCGACTTGGTCCAATTTATCTTATAACCGGACAGCTGTGAGTATTTACCAATTTGCTCTAGGACAGCCGGTACTGAGTCTATAGAGACAAAAAGCATAAGATCATCAGCATACGCTGAAAGTTTGATTTCCCTATGGGTGAAGGGGACTCCATGAATCTCCTCCGATTGCCGGATTAGTAAAGCCAAGGGTTCGAGTGCAAGATCGAAGAGGAGTGGAGACAGTGGGCATCCCTGGCGAGTGCCGCGTTGAAGGGGAAAAGGCTGAGACTTTAAAGCATTTGCACATATACTGGCTGTAGGCTGAGCGTACATGGTGCGAAGACAACGGAGAAAACCTTCCCCGAATCCGTACCAGCGGAGGACTGCAAACAGGAAGGGCCACTCTAAGCGATCGAAGGCCTTCTCAGCATCAAGTGAGAGGCCAACAAATGGGCGATCAAGATTAACTGCGGTAGTCAATACATGGCATAGAGTCCGAGCATTGTCAGCAGTTGATCTACCAGGAATGAAACCGCATTGATCTGGGTGTATTAAAGTAGGCATCCTATCCGAGAGCCGGGTAGAGAGAATGGTGGCAAAGATTTTATAGTCCGCGTTTAGGAGGGAAATTGGACGATAATTAGCTGTTAGTTGCGGGTCTCTCCCCTCTTTCTCAAAAACTACTACATTTGCCATTGAAAAGGACCCAGAAGGAGAACCCTCCTCGGCCAGAGCAGAAAAATAAATTTTCAAAACTGGAGCTAAATCAGCGTGAAAGGTTTTGTAGAATTCAGCGGGGAGACCGTCTGGGCCTGCGGCTCGACCTGAGGCACATTTCTTGATAGCAGAATGAATTTCTGAGACAGTAAATGGTGTGTCCAAGGCCACTCTATCTTCGTCAGATAGGGTCGGTCTTTGTACTCCTGAAAGTAAGCGTTCAAATACATCTGGCTCAAAATCACATTCAGATTGATAAAGCCGAGTATAAAAGTCACGAAAGAGTGCTAAGATTTCGGTATCTTTAGTGACCAAGCCCCCCCCCGACGGATTACGGAGGGCGGTAACACGCTTGGCTTCTTTTCGACCTTTTAGGGCATTTGCTAATAATTTGCCAGCACGATTATTTTCCCGATAATATAGCCCTTGTTGTGATTCAATATTTTTAACAGCAGCAGTGTGCAAAAGCTGATTGTATTGAAAACGCAAGCGTTGTAAACGGAGTAAAATACATGGGTCAGTACGGGACGTGAGGAGACGCTCCCCAGCTTGTATCTGCTGCTCTAGAATCAGTAAATGCTGCTTTCTTTGTTTCCCCTGCCGAATTTGATAGCTAGTTATAGTGGCACGGATAGATGCTTTAAAACCCTCCCACCAAGCCCAGCCCGCTGTGTCATGGGGTGAGTTAAAATGAAAATAATCTTGGATAGCGGCCTTTATATCAACCTGAAAATCTTTTTGACCCAGTAGGGATCTATCAAAAAACCAAGCTCGGGGAGAATCGTCCCGCGCAGTGACACGTAATGATAAAGATATGGCAGCATGATCTGAAATATGGAGAGGATGAGTCCTAGTCGTGTCTACTTGAGAAATCAGTGCTTTGGAAATGAGAAAGAAATCTATTCTAGATTGGGAATGATGGGGGGCAGAAAAGAAAGTGAACTCTAAGTCGGAGGGGTGAAGCAGCCTCCATATATCTACCAGCGCAAGATCTTGCATCAGAGCTGTAAGGGTAGCAAGACTCTTGGGTGGACTACTCGTTCTAGGCGGCTGTCTATCTATCAGAGGGTCTAACACTTGATTAAAGTCACCACCAAGTATTAATGGAGTATTGGCAGAGGCCTGTGCCAACTGCGCAATACTTGCATAGTAAGCAGGATTGTCCACATTCGGGGCATAAATGCAAATACATGTAAATTCACTATCTCCAACCTTAAGATGTACTCGGGCCCATCTACCCTCCTTGTCAGCGCTAGTATCAATTACAGTAGCTTGCAAAGATTTCTTAACCAGAATGGCTACCCCGCACCGTTTGGAAACGGCGGGAGAATAGGCAGCCACCATGTAAGGCTTAACATTGAGTTTCAGTGTTTCAGCAGAGTTTAAGTGCGTTTCCTGAAGAAACGCTAAATCAGCATGCTCATGGCTAAGATAGCTAAGGATTTTCTTTCTTTTGATTGGACTATTAATGCCCTTTACGTTGAGTGATAAAATTTTACATAAAGCCATTCAGACAAGTTAAAAATTCTGAGCAAGATAGCGCACCGAATTTCACAATGTCCCTCATATTGACTGTATCAGGCTGTACATATGGCATAAAAGAAAATAAGCTTAGATAATACAATGAAGCGCCCCACATTAAAAAAGAAAAACCGCAGCGCGGTAGAGAAGAAGCAAAACCCCAAAAAATACTGGCGACCATGTGTCTGCGGGGAGAAGCCCCAGAGAAGGCCGAAATTGAAAAACACATAACCTGTAGGACTGTGCGTGCTCCGAATCCGACCGAGGCACACATCATGGAGGGAGAGGAGACCACAAAACAAGAGTCATAGAAAGAAAGAAAGAAAGTCCAGGAAGTCTCTGTGCTTGACTATGACCGCCGCATCGGGCCCTTCAAAATGGTGGACAGAGCCGGCGAATAAAAGTCCACGTCGTTGGATTAGCGCATCTGCTCTGCTTCTTTGGAGTCTAAAAATGTTGATAGTAGATCAGGATCTTCGAATGTCCTGGTTTGGTTGTGGAGAGTCACTCGGAGCTTCGCGGGATACAACAGGCCAAAGCGAGCCTGTAGCTGTTGAAGTCGAGGGCGAAAAGCAAGGAGTTTCTTCCGTCGGTCAACGGTAGGCTTTGCCAAATCAGGGAAGAAGGAGACTTTGTGACCTTCAAATTCCAAATGATGGTTCGCCCGGGCAGCATTTAAAATTTGTTCCACTTGTTGATATCGCAGCAAGCGAAAGATAATAGGCCGGGGGGTCGTTCGGTTGAGCGCCATGTGGGTAGGAACACGGTGTGCACGATCGATTTCCAATTCTTTATGAAAGGTGATCTTCAGCAAGGAGGGAAGAGTTTTGAGCAGGAATTCTCTCATATCTCCCGCTTCCGCCCCCTCCGGTATTCCAATGAGCCTCACATTGTTGCGACGGGCTCGATTATTGCTATCTTCTAACTCCTTTTGCAGATTCTGTATCTGGCGCTCGGCCTTGTCCAGTGCGCCCAAGCGCACCGCGTGCGAGTCGAGGACCCCCGCCATATTGTCCTGCCGTAATGAGAGACTTTCAAGTCGGTCCTGGAGCACTCCAAAGTCTTCTCGCAGGGCTCTAAGCGCTTCTCCATTGGACTGCACCAATTCCTTCACGCCGCGTAGTTCCTCCAAAATCTCCAGGTGCATTTCGGGGTTTTCACGAAATGGAACCATCTTCTGTGGGGAGGACACCTCTGTTTTGGAGCGTTTTCCGTGAGAAGAAGAAGGAGACCCGAAGTCCAAGCGCGCTGGTTTATGGGCCGCCATCCCCCCCGAGGTACCCCGGTCAGCCCGGAGCGAAATAGTAAGTTTGTATAGGTATTAAGTCAGGATTCTAAGTAGGCCTCTCGGGAGCTTCAGCGCGAAGCGTCTTACCCGCTGGACATCAGGCTCCGCCCCCATCTCCAATTAGTCTTAAATGTGCTACATTGTAACTTCATTGAGTATTCTTTGGTCTTTCTACTTGTTGAAAGAGTAAACAACCAAGCTACGTTTACCCGTTCCACTCCATTCATTATTTTATAAACCTCCATCATATCTCCCCTCAGCTGTCTACTTTCCATCTTAAAGAGCCCTAACCTTTTAAGCCTTTCTTCATAGGAATATCCTTCTATCCCCTTCATCATTTTGATGGCTCGTTTCTGTACTTTCTCTAATTCTCCTATATCCTTTTTAAGATATGGATATTCAAGGTGCAATCTAACCATGAAATGATATAGAGGCATTATAATATCCTTAGTTTTATTCTCCATTCCTTTCCTTATGATTCCTAGCATTCTATTTGCTTTCTTGGCCGCCACTGCAAAATAGGCAGAAGGTTTCAAATATTATCTATGATGACGCCTAGATCCTTTTCCTGAGTGGTGGTTCCTAATGTGGAACCTTGCATTGTGTAACCGTAATTTAGGTTGTTCTTCCCAAACTGCATAACTTTGCACTTGTTCACATTATATTTCATCTGCTATTTGGCTACCCATTCTCCTTATTTATCAAGATCTTCTTGCAATTTTTCAGAATCCTCTTTATGTTAATAACTTTGAATAATTTTAGTCATCTGCAAATCTGATCATCTCACTCATTATTCCCATTTTCCAGGTCATTTATGAATATGTTAAAAAAGCAGCTGGCCCAGCACGGAACTCTCTGCTACAACACTATTCACCTTTCTTCACTGAGAAAATTGGTCATTTAGACTTCATCTCTATTTTCTATCTTATAACCAGTTCCTGATCCAAAATAGTACACTACCTCCTATGCCATGAATTAATTTCCCCAAGAGTCACTCATGAGGAAACTTGTCAAAGGCTTTCCGAAAATCCAGATACATTATATCAACCAGCTCACCTTTATCTACCTGTTTATTCACACCTTAAAAAAAACTTTCCTTGACTAAATCCATGTTGACTTTCTCCCATTAAATCATGACTATCTACATGTTCAGTAATTTTACTTTTAATAATGGTTTCTAACATTTTGCCCGGTACTGCTGTCAGGCTCAGTGGTCAGTGGTCTTCCTCATAAGGCATATGCAGATAGACTTAAAGGACCCAATATTGAATTGGGCAGGCTATGTGCTGCTATGGCGCATAGCCCTGCCCGCCCACCCTTAACCCCAGATATTCTATGCTGTGGCGACGGCATTGAATATCAGGGATTGCTGTACATGCCTCAGAGCTACCAAAGGTAACCAGGTAGCGGCTACACCTAGTTTTAACCAATGATCGCTAACCGGGTAGCAGTACAATATCCTCGTTACCCAGTTAGCAACAATCTCCACCCCAGAACGTCACCTACATGCCCCCAATATGCCCTGATAACTGCATAGCATCAGGGCATGTAGCAGGGTTAGGAGGGGATATTCAATGGCACTAACCATATAAATGCCATTGAATATCCTGATTTAAGGCATTTACACGGTTTACTGGCTTGTAAAACATGTAAATGCCTTTCGAATATCGGACCCAAAGATCTCAATATGTGAAGGGAAGGTCGGAGAGGGGCGATATGATAGAGGTATTTACAGTAAGTACCTCCATGGTATAATTGCATAGGAGGTAGCCCTCCTCCAGTTGAAAGGAAGCTCTGGAACAAGGGGTTGTAGGGTGAAGACGAAAGCGGATAGACCCAAGATGATTGAAGGAAATATTTTACTATACTGTAGAAAGAATGGTGGATGCAGTGGAAGTAGTTGAGATAAGAACTGTATCTAAATTCAAGAAAGCATGGGACAAGTACAAAAGATCTCTGAAGGAGTGGAAGGGATTGTAGAACTTAAATTCTTATGGATAGGCAGACTGGATAGGTTGTATGGCCTTTGCCATAATTTTCTATATCTGTATGTTTCCCTAGTTTACCACATACAGACACACATGCACACACGCAATGTGTGCCTTCAAGTCAGTCCTGACTCCTGGCACCCCAGAAGCTCCTGGGTTTTCTTGGCAGTGTCACCGGAAGTAGATTGCCAAGCCTTTCTTCCGAGGCAATGGAGGGTTAAGTGACTTGCCCAAGGCCACAAAGAGTGCTAGTGGGAATCAAACCCTGGTTGCATGGTTACCAAGCCAGTGTTCTAACCAATAGGCTACTCCTCCACACACACATGCACACACACACAAAATTTTTTCAGCATTTCCTATCTGTCTTGCCATGTCTATCATTTGCTTTTCTTCTTATTCCTCCACACCACTACCCCCAGTCCAGAATCTCACCCCATCTGGATTTAACCTTCCCCTTCCCCCTAAGGGCTGAGGCAGCAATAACAGATAGAAAGCATGGGGACTAGAACCCACACCTGCACACTTCCCACCCCCTATGAAGACTTCCTGTTTTTCTAAGGGTGGGATAGGTGCAGGCTCCAGGTCCTATGATTCTTGTTACTGTGGCTGCTGAACTTCTGGCACCAAAGCTCATATGCTATGATCAACCTTGGCCCATGGCACTAGAGGTCAGTCTGAACTGGTGGGGAGGGAGAGAGGTTAAAGACAGAAGTCAGTGGTAGCAAAAGGCAAAGTTCAGAAGGAAAGCAATGTACTATATTTGGAAGAAAACCAGGTGTGTCTTTTTATGTCTGTCTTTGAGCAGTGGGATCTTCCTTGGCCTTCGCCCATGAAGTCCTTCTTCTTTTAATACATGGCATATGGGGCGGGTTGAAACCACCAGATTACTCCAGGTCAGCCTTAAGCTCTTTGGATGTTTTACAAAGTGTTTTTCCAACAGTTCGCACTAACCTTTGAAGACTTCTTGGATTAATTTTCCTCTTTCCACCACATCCTGGGAGATTATTGACAGTTAAATGAGCAGAAAACATCTTAATAACATTGCGAACTATAGACACAGGAGTTTTTGGAGATGGCCTTGTAGCTCTTTGAAGTTTGATGTTTGGTGATAATGGCTTTTCTGATGGTCTCAGGCAGCTCTGTTGTCTTCACTATTGTGAAAATGGGACAGGAAATGAATGTGGCCATTTTAAACATTAGAGCCATTGATCATTGGTTGATTCAAGTCATGTGAGTACTGACAACTGATCACAGATGAATCTAATTTTACTGCAGTGGGAATGTGGTTCTTCTGTTCAAACTGATTTGAATTGTTTATAAGGGTACCAATAATCTTGTCCTGGCATTGTCCCAGTTTTTATACTATTTCCTACTATTTCCTTTTTTAATTGGTCTTGTTTATTTGATTCTTCTGCGTGCAAATATGTGTGCATATATAGTCCAAAGCATTTCACTGGCTACCTTTTTTTAGGAGATAGTGAACATTAAGGGGTTGAACTGCAATGGTGCCAATAATGTTGACCACAACTGTAAGTTTAAATGGGGAGGGTGGGGGGGACACATTAACTGATACAATGATAGAGACTAACTAGGAGGTTAAGTTCTCATATACATTACTTTTCAGTTTCTGAAATGTCAGAAAGTAGATTAATAATATGGATTGCCTCATTATGGGTTGCTACCTACCCAAGGTGCCCCCATCATTAGCAGTAGAGAGGAGCAGTAAGTGTGGGTTGCCACCTGTTAAAAGTGCCACTGCCTAAAAATCTAAGGAGTATGTGAATAAACCATTGACAATACTACCTCATTCTAATTATGATAAGGGAAAAATTTCTTAAAGAGATATTACATTGTAAGACAAATATGGTGGAAAGAAAAGGTAAAGGTTTCTTTAATCTAAAGAAACACATATCTAGGAATAGCGGAACAAAGGGCTATGATAACGTTTGCAACTGGTATTTCCTTCTAAGAGAATGATAGGTATTGTCACAGGGTGGACATAGGGCAGCCTGAGAAGGTGCAGAGCAGTGTGAATGATCACGGTGAAAGTGACAGAATAAACAGGAGAATGTTTATTAGTTGCCAGGGACAACCTAAGCACACGTGCACAGAGCCCAGAAAGACACACCCAGAGAGCAAAGCAAGGGAGTCTGCTTTACCTAATAGAGTGCACCTGAGGGAAGGTGGAGTCAGGAAATATACAGATAAAACAGACTACCAAACATTTGGAGATAGGGAATCCTGGAGAGAGGAGCCAAGGAGGGAATCCTGGAGAGAGGAGTCAAGGAGGGAATCCTGGAGGGATGAGCCGAGGAGAGAATCCCTGAGAGAGGAATTAAAGCAGCACAGGTCACAAGCTGAAAGGCAACAGGGGAGCTGGTGTGAATGTTGGAAAGAGTCCAGAGACCTGTGTGGTTCTGGGAGAAGGCAACACCCTGACAGCGTGAATGTGTTTGGAAAGCAAGAAGAATACAGGAAGACTGCAACAGCAGGTACAGGGGCAAAGAGTAGGCACAAAGACTATTTGCCATTTGAAAGGGAAGGGCCCTGGAGGCTTAGAAATAGCCATATAAAGCCCAGATATTCAGAGGCTAATAATAGCTTTTCTCCTGATTATAGAAGTGTTAAAAGAAGAGGGCTTCACTTACCTAGAAAAGCTGAAGAAATCCCTTCTCACGGTGAGTTCCCAGCTTCTAGGGAAACACCGTTACACCGGCTGCAATCAGGCACAGTTGGGCCTGGAAAGCTAGGGCAGACCCGGCAGGGACCCTATCAAAATTACCCAGCTAGCAGGTCAAACCAGGACCTGAGCTATGCATTGAGGCACCAGCGGGGGCAGGGCTCTGAAAGACATCACTCAGAGTTTGGTGATACTCCCCAGAGAGTCAGTGCAGCTCACAGGAAGAGAAACTTCTTGACTGACGAGGCAAGCCTTCCATATTTTTATTCCACGTTGGAAGTGGATAGTGGAGATACCAATGAGCAAGAAATAATGGAATATGAGAATTCTGAAGTATTAACAAATACAGAATTGATGGACTGTTCTTTCTCTGTGATAGAGCCAGAGATATCATTAAGGTAAATGTGATTTGTGTAACCTTAAATTCCAGTATACAAGTGGCAGAGCTGCAACTCTCTCCCTCTCTCCAAGCCAAGCAGTCAGTTAGGCTGTTTATTATTTACTTTTGGTTTAAAGTTATCAGCGGAAGGAAGCTACTTTTGTTACATAGTTATCTTTTGTTTGAAGCCAAGTGGGCTATTAATTTCTGTTGTTTGAAAAGAAGAAACCTCAAGGGACGGGGAATAAAACCCTAAAAGAAAAGAAAGTTCTTCTGTGTGATTTATATATATAGAAGCAAGGCACAACTACCACCCTCATAATAGCCCAACAATACCAGCAGTCACGGCTGGGGCGGATGAGGTGTGACAGTATACTTGTTTGTAACAGAGATGGCATTTGGCCAGAGAATATGACCTTACCATTCCAGAAGAGGACTTTTTGGAAGCCGCAGTGTTTAACTACAACTCTCAACCAATATCATTGTGATTACTCTGTTATTTTGTGAAAGATTGTGTTTCAATCCTTTTCATGCATGGGAACATCAGAACATCTCAAAAACTAAGTATAGGATCCTACTAAAGTGATTTCTATAGCACTTTGATTTTCCCTCTGGTGATCGCGACTTCTGAGGCTAGTAATTTGCTCACAGCAGTTACAATAATTTAAATTTCATTTGCTTCTATTCTAACACAGAAGAAACCTTTGATTTAGATAGTGAGGTGTAAGTAAATTGTTCTTTGGCCACCTAGTGGATGCACTGGATAATGAGGCAATATTTATTTATTTTATTTATCAAGTTTTATATACTACCCTATCCTTCAATCAGAGCGGTTTACAAAATAAAATAAGTTGTCTTATATCTACACAGCAGTATAACTAACACTTAATTTTAGTGAATATTGGATTGGAAGGAGATATAAGGCGTACTAGGAGGGAGGATGAGGTCACTGGAGAGAGATGTTTCAAGGGAGGGAGTAAGGGAGCTATTTACAGTGAGAGGTCTTTGCCAGGGAGAGGGGAATGTAGGGAGGGGGGAGAAGGGGTTCAGGGTGTTTATTTACAAATGGGAGAGATATTTACAGCAAGGGAGAAAGCTGGTATAAGGGCTTTACTGAAGAGAGAGTGGACTATGTGATGGTCCCATAGTAATCAGCGAATAGGAAGGTCTTCAGTCCTGTCTTGAAGTCCTTCACATCGGTTGTAGTCCTGATGTTCTGGGGGAGTGAGTTCCAAAGGGAGGGTGCTGCAAGAGACAGTGCCCTCCTGGATGTTGAGTTCATTGATTTGCAGTATGAGGCCGGTGTTTGGATGATGTCCATCACTGGTCTACGTCTGGGCCTAGTGTCAGTTTTTGTTTTGATCATGTCCTAGAGGGTGTCCGGTGCCAGATTACGCTGGATTTTGAAAAGGATGAGGGCTGTTTTGAATTTGATTCTGAGCGTGATAGGTAGCCAGTGTAGTTGGCTCTGGACAGGGGGGATGTGTAGGTGTCTTGTAGAGCCTGTGATGATACGTGCAGCCGTATTTTGTACGATCTGTAGGGGCGAAAAGTTGACGCAGGTAGTCCAAGGAAAATGGAGTTGCAGTAATCCAGTATGGGTGTTATTATTGCTTGACAGACTGTCCTGAAATGGTCTTGGCTTAGTATGGGTTTTAGCCGTCGAATGATTGCCAGTTTAATAAGAACATAAGATATGCCATACTGGGTCAGACCAAGGTCCATCAAGCCCAGTATCCTATTTCCAACAGTGGTCAATCTAGGTCATACGTACCTAGCAGTTTCCCCAAAAGACACAGGTTCCACAATGTTTGTACTGGGTCAAGCAATGATATCCTGGGTCCCTTCTTAATAATGGTTTATGGACCTTTCCTCCAGGAACTTGTCCAAACCTTTTTTAAACCCAGCTACACTAACAGCATTTACTACATCCTCCGGTAACAAATTCCAGAGTTTGATTACACGTTGAGTGAAAAAATATTTTCTTTTATTAGTCTTAAATAGTTTAACCTGTAGCTTCATTGCATGTCCCCTAGTCTTTCTATATTCTGATAACGTAAGCAATCGATCTAGGTTTACCCATTCCACTCCGTTCATTAATGTGTAGACTTCTATCATATCTCCCCTCAGCCATCTCTTTTCCAGGTTAAAGAGCCCTAACCTTTTAAGCCTTTCTTCATAGGAGTATCCTTCCATCCCCTTTACCATTTTGGTGGCTCTTCTCTGAACCTTTTCTAAAAACGCTATATCCTTTTTAAGATACGGCGACCAGAATTGCACACAATATTCAAGGTGTAGTCTCACCATGGAACGATATAGAGGCATTATAATATCTTTTGTTTTATTTTCCATTCCTTTCCTTATGATACCTAGCATTCTATTTGCTCTCTTGGCCGCCGCTGCACACTGGGCCGAGGGTTTTAACATGTTATCCACAATGACGCCTAAATCTTTTTCCTGGTTGATGGTTCCTAATGTGGAACCTTGCATCGTGTAACCATAGTTTGGGTTGTTCTTCCCTAGGTGCATAATTTTCCACTTGTCCACATTAAATTTCATCTGCCATTTTGATGCCCAGTATTCCAATTTATCAAGATCCTCTTGCAATTTTCCACAATCCTCTTGGGTTTTAACAACTTTAAGTAGTTTTGTGTCATCTGCAAATTTGATAACTTCACTCGTTATTCCACTTCTCAGGTAATTTATGAATATGTCAAAAAGCAGCGGACCCAGCACAGATCCCTGGGGTACACCACTATTCACCTTTCTCCATTGGGAAAATTGGCCATTTAGCCCTACCCTCTGCTTTCTATCTTTTAACCAGTTCCTGATCCACAGTACTACACTGCCTCCTATCCCATGACTCTTTAGTTTTGCCAAATGTCTCTGATGAGGGACCTTGGCTGTATCCCATTAGGCCATGACTATCTACATGCTGAGTAATTTTATTCTTTATGATGGTTTCTACCATTTTTTCCGGTACTGAAGTCAGGCTCACTGGTATGTAGTTTCCCAGATCACCCCGGAACCCTTCTTAAAAATTGGTGTTACATTTGCGATCCTCCAGTCTTCAGGTATTAGAGATGATTTTAATGATAGTTCACAGATTACTAATAGCAGGCCTGCAATCTAATATTTCAGTTCTTTCAACACCCTTGGATGTATACCATCCGGCCCAGGTGATTTGCTACTCTTCAGTTTATCTAATAGTTGTAATACATCTTCCCGATGTATCAATATTTCCTTCAATTCTTCCGCAACTTGAAATACCACTTCAGTCATGGTTAACATCCCTACATCTTCCTCAGTAAAGAATTCATTCAGTCTCTCCGCTATCGCCTTGTCACAACTTAGTGCCCCTTTAACCCCTCTATCATGTAATGGACCAACTGACTCTCTCACAGGTTTTTTGTTACAAATGCACTTGAAAAAGTCTTTATTTCACGTTTTTGCTTCCGCAGCAAACTTCTTCTCAAATTCTCCCTTTGCCTGCCTTATCAATGCCTTGCATTTGACTTGCCAGTGCTTGTGTTGTTTCCAGGTTTCATCGTTTGGCTCTTTTTTCCATTTCCTGAAAGATGCTTTTTTGGCAACAACAGCCTCTCTGACCTCACCTTTAAACCATGCTGGCAGTTTTTTGGACTTCCTTCCACTTTTCTTAAAGCATGGAATACAGCTGGTCTGGGCTTCCAAGATAGCATTTTTCAAAAACACCCAAGCTTGATGTAAGTCTTTAACCTTTGCAACTGCTCCTTTTAGTTTTTTCTTAACTATTTTCCTCATTTTATCATAGTCTCCTTTTTGAAAGTTAAAAGGTAGTACTGTGGATTTCCTTACTATCTCTCCTCCACTAATTAAATCAAAGGCGACCATGTTATCATCACTATTGCCAAGTGGCCCCAACACCCTTATCTCTTGCACTAGATCTGGTGTTCCACTAAGGACTAGGTCTACTATGGCTTCCCCTCTGGTCGGTTCATGAACCAGCTGCTCCAAGAAGCAGTCATTTATTTCATCTAGGAACTTTATCTCCATAGCATGTCCTGCCGTGACACTGACCCAGTCGATACCGGGGTAATTGAAATCACCCATTACTGTGCTGTAACTTTTGTTAGCTTCCTTGATTTCTTTGAGCATTTCATCATCCATTTGTTCATTCTGGCCAGGCAGTCGATAGTACACCCCCACTGCCATCGCCTTCCCCTTTTTACATGGAATTTCAATCTATAGAGATTCTACAGCAAATTTTGTTTCCTGCAAAACCTTAATCCTTTCTGACTCAATGCCCTCTCTAACATAGAGCGCAACCCCTCCACCAATTTGATCAGCTCTATCATTACGATATAGTTTGTACCCAGGTATCACATTGTCCCAGTGGTTGTCTTCCTTCCACCATGTCTCTGAAATTCCATTCATATCTAACCTCTCATTTAGTGCTATATATTCTAACTCTCCCATCTTATTTTTTAGATTTCTAGCATTTGCATACAAGCATTTTAGAGACTGTATTTTGTTCATATTAATTTGGCTATTGGTAGACATGGGTAATTTGAGATCTTTAAGCTCTTTCTGCTCCATACTCAAGGGCATTTGGACTACTTCACTCTTTTTTGGAACCTCTCTGCTTTAGGTAGTATCCTTCAAGGATACATTCTTCCGAACCATCCGCTCTTGGGCGATTGTCGGCTTTCCCCTATTATCTAGTTTAAAAACTGCTCTATCTCCTTTTTAAAGGTTAATGCCAGCAGCCTGGTTCCATCCTGGTTAAGGTGAAGCCATCCCTTCGGAAGAGCCCCTCCTTTCCCCTGAATGTTCCTCAGTTCCTAACAAATCCAAAACCCTCATCTCTGCACCATTGTCTCATCCACGCATTGAGACTCCGGAGCTCTGCCTGCCTTTTCGGTCCTGCGCGTGGAACGGGAAGCATTTCGGAGAATGCTACCCTGAAAGTTCTGGATTTCAGCCTCCTACCTAAAAGCCTAAATTTAACCTCCAGAACCTCCCTACCACATTTTCCTATGTCATTGGTACCAACATGTTCCAAGACAGCAGACTCCTCCCCAGCACTATCTAAGACCTTATCTAGGTGGCGCGTGAGGTCCACTACGTTCGCACCAGGCAGGCATGTTACCAGGCGATCCTCACGTCCATCAGCCACCCAGCTATCTACATGCCTAATGATCGAATCACCAACTGTCATGGGCATATGGCCCTGGAGAAACTTCCTCGGTGCGAAACGGTTTTCCATCACCTGGAGGACAGGTCCTAGTTACAGGATCACTTCCTGCTACTACAGGGTGATGCTCTCCTGTCACGTGACTTCTCTCCTTCATGGCGACAGGGATGCTGCCATACTGGAGGTGGGACTTCAGGACTATATCCCTGTAGGTCTCGTCTATGTACCCTCTTTGTCTTTCTGATGTTTTCCAAGTCTGCTACTCTAGCCTCTAGAGAATGGACTCGTTCCCTGAGAGCAAAGAGCTCCTTGCACCTAGTGCACACGTAAGACCTCTCACCAACTGGGAGAAAATCATACATGTGACACTCAATGCAAAAGATTGGAAAGCCCCCATCTCGCTGCTAGACTGCTGTCTGCATCTTAGATTTAAGTTTGTGTTTAGATCTTTAAGTTCTTTACTTACTAAGGTTGCTATGGATATTTATACTAATAAAACTGTACCTAATACGTTTAATATACCTTGTTCACCTGAAGCTTAATTAATCTCAGGTCCTTAGTTTATGACTGATTTGGATAACGAGCTTCACCTGAGAGCACCTCCTGTCTTTTAAGATGTGTAAGTACCTATAAAGCTACGATTATCCCAGGGGTGGGTGGGTGTTGGGGAGGGAGGGAGGGAAATAACACTTATTAAAAGAGGGCTGCTACACAGTACCCTGTCCTGTGCTGCTGAGGTAAGCTATATTCTGATTTGATTTAAATTATAGCTCTTTGCTGCTGCTAGGCTCTAACTTATTATGAAATTTAAACTACAAGCTCTCTGCTGGGTTCCAAATTTAACCAGAAAGCTGTCTTCTGTGTTTTAAATTTAAACAAAAAGTACTTTGCTGATACTAGGCCCCAAGTGACTATTAAATTTAAACTACAAGCTCTCTGCTGGGTTCCAGATTCAACCAGAAAGCTCTCTTCTGTGTTTTAAATTTAAACTAAAAGTATTTTGCTGATACTAGGCCCTGAGTGACTATTAAATTTAAACTACAAGCTCTCTGCTGGATATGAAATGTAACCAGAAAGTTCTCTTCTGTGTTTTAAATTTAAACTTAAACTGCTGCTACTAGGCCCTGACTGATTTAACAAAAAACAGTGGGTTCACAGGTTAATTAGCTTTAATACAAAGAAGTCCTTTCAGTAAATTCCCAGAAGTATATACTCACTATTGCAGATCTCTCTCCAGAAGTGACAGTCCCTTTTTCTAGTCCTTCAAGACTGAGGATGACAGAGCTCTCGTTGAGCTATTTATGCCTGTGCTGCTGAGGTAAGCTGTGACCAGCTTCCTGGGTGATTAACAGTCCTTGCTTAGATGGAAGGAGTCTTTCAAAATGGCCTTTTGACCTGCCACCTGGTGTTAACAGCTATTGAAAAGGTTTCACAGGTCTCTTGCCCCCCTAGGTAGAAGGCATCTTTGGAAAGGTCTCTAGAAGACTTTGGGGTATGTTTACTAAACTGCGGTAATTGTACATAACACGCGTTATGATGCGCTAACGATCGTTAACGTTACATAACGCGTGTTATGATGCGCTAACGATCGTAATGCTCCGCGGCGCGGTAAAACACCGCAGAAGGTGGAGAGAGGGCGGAGAGAAGGGGTCAGTGGGCGGAGAGTGGGCGGGGAGAGGCTCCCCTCACACTAACGTGCTGATTTTCAGAGCTGAATTCCAACGCGATTGAAAACCTGCCGTTAAATGCACATTACAGGGGAGAGAAACCATTTCAGTGTCAGCAATGTACAGCCCAGCCAGGGAAACCAAAACACAGTGATAAGTGTGATACATGTGCACAGAACAAAAGGGCACAGAAACACTGAAAATGACCCCAGCAAACTGGAAAAAAACAATAACCAAGCTGGCCAATAGTGGTATCAATGAGAAACATCAAACCGCCCCCCCCCCGAGTAAGCTCCATAGAACAGATATAAATCGTGGAAGGGTCTATACGCCGTCCCCATACAAGAACCTCCTCAAGACGCATCTCTTCTGCCAAGCCTTCGACCTCCCCCCCCCGACGATGGTGCCTTGTCCCCTGGCCGTGTCCCCCACCCCCCATGACCATCCCCTTGATAGTCCGCTCCCCTTCCCCTTCCTTTTCTCCCCTTCCCGCCCTACTGTCCCTCTTGCCCCTACTGGGCTCTTCCCCCTTTCTGTCTTTAATCTGTCCCCTCCTTTCCTATTGGTTTTTGACGTTCTTTTCTGACTTTGTTTCCAGTAGCCTGTTGTTGTATTGTACACCGCCCTGATGCTTCGGCCTGGGCGGTTCATCAAGTTCTGCAAATAAAGATAAAGATAAATGGTGAATGAGCCCACAGTGAAATAGCGCTGCTCAGGGTTTTCCCCATCATCGGACAGGGTTCCTATGGTGTGCACATGTCCCGCATGTCGGAACGGAAACTGGACAGATGCTGGAGAAGGGGATACAGAGGGCCGCAGGCGGCACATGCTGTGGTGGAGCTGGGCCACAGTGCGGACTAGGGTGATGTCTAGGTGGCCCATACGAATGCTGAAACAGCGGAGCAGCCAGACAGCAACTGCTGAAGGCCCAACATGGGCACGAGTGTGTTTTCCAAAGTGTCACAGGGGATAGTACCCAACAGCTACCCCCAAGGGCACGGAACATTGGCAGGCGGGGCTGGGGGGGAGCGTGGACGTCTATGCAGGCACCCCTACCCCAGAACCTGCACCATAGGCAGCCACCCACCTGCACACTGGATGGCATGAGACTGCGCACCACCAGCTCCACCAGCAGAAGGGCATGTCAGCATGGTGGCTGAGGGATATTGGTGGTGGAGGGGGCAGTGGCAGCTGCCCAGAGCAGACCGTGGCCTAGCCCTGTGTAGGTGGGTGCCATGCACTGCAACAGACAGGCCCTGTCTGACCAGACCTCCCTCACAAGAGGAAGAGGTGGACAGAGAGTTAATTGAAGACATACGCAGCATTGCTAGGAAAGGGGAAGTGCTACTGCTAGGAGATTTCAATATGCCAGATGTTGATTGGCACTTTCCTGCTGCAGTATCATCTAGGAGTAAGGAGATCCTGGATTCTCTACAGGGAGAACTATTCAGGCAATTGGTAAAAGACCCCACACGTGAAGGGGCCATACTGGACTTGGTGCTTACCAATGGTGAAAGTGTTTCTGATGTTGTAGTGGGAGATCATTTTGCATTCAGTGATCACCAGATGGTGTGGTTCAGTATTAGGACTAGGGCTGTTAGAATCCATTCCAAGGTGAAGATCTTAGACTTTAGGAAGACTAACTTTGCGAAGATGGGCCAATACCTCAGGGAGTCGTTAGTGGGATGGGAACAGCTGGGGGATGTAGAACAACAGTGGGCAAAACTGAAAGGGGGTATTTTAAAGGCAACCAACCTTTTTGTTAAAATGGTAAATAAAGGCAAAAGGAACAGGAGACCGCTATGGTTTTCGAAGGAAGTAGCTGAAAAAGTGAAGAAAAAGAGGGAGGCCTTCATGAAATACAAGAGATCACAGAGAAAGGAAGACAGGCATCTGTATTTGGAAAAACTTAGAGAAGCTAGCAAAGTAGTCAAGAAGGCAAAGATTCAAAAGGAGGAGGAAATAGCCAATGCAATAAAATGGGGAGATAAGACATTTTTCAGATATATTAGTGAGAAGAGGAAGGGCAAAAGTGGTATTGTCAGACTCAAGGGTACAGGGGGGGAATATGTAGAAGCTGATAAGGATAAAGCGGAATTGCTTAACAAATATTTTTGTTCTGTGTTCACAGATGAAGAACCAGGAGCAGGACCTCAGAAAACACCCACAAATAAGAACAGAAGCGAGGGACATCTTGAACAATTTTCAGAAGACTGTGTTCGTGAGAAACTAGCTCAACTTAAAGTAGACAAAGCGATGGGACCGGATGGGATACACCCTAGAATACTGAGGGAACTTGGGGACGTTCTAGCAACTCCACTGACTGACCTTTTCAATGCCTCGTTGGAGTCGGGAGTGGTGCCAAAGGACTGGAGAGAGGCTCATGTGGTGCCTTTACACAAAAGCGGAAGTAAGGATGTGGTTGAAAACTACAGGCCGGTTAGTTTAACTTCGGTGGTGAGTAAATTAATGGAAACGCTGTTGAAAGAGAAAATAGTGAGGTTTCTGGAGTCCAGCGGATTACAGGATCCGAGGCAGCATGGATTCACCAGAGGCAGGTCTTGTCAGACAAATCTGATTGATTTCTTTGACTGGGTGACCAGGGAGTTGGACTGAGGGAGAGCTCTAGATGTGGTGTATTTAGATTTCAGTAAAGCCTTTGACACTGTTCCTCACAGGCGACTTATAAACAAACTGAGCACCCTAGGGATGGACCCTAAAGTTACTGCTTGGGTTAGAAATTGGTTGGGTGGGAGGCGACAAAGAGTACAAGTAAATGGAGCTCACTCTGAGGAGAAGGATGTTACCAGTGGTGTGCCCCAGGGATCTGTCCTTGGTCCGATTCTTTTTAACATCTTTGTTAGTGATATAGCGGAAGGGCTGTCTGGTAAGGTTTGCCTCTTTGCGGATGATACCAAAATCTGCAATAAAGTAGACACCCAGGAAGGTGTAGATAACATGAGGAGGGATCTAGCTAAGCTTGAAGAATGGTCTAGAATTTGGCAGCTGGGATTTAATGTTAAAAAATGTAAGGTCATGCATTTGGGCTGCAGCAATCCAAGGGAGCAATACAGCATAGGAGGTGAAGTACTTTTGTCCACTAAAGAAGAGCGGGACCTAGGCGTAGTTGTGTCCGATGATCTTAAAGTAGCTAAACAGGTAGAAAAGGCGACGGCAAAAGCTAGAAGGATGCTTGGGTGCATACGGAGAGGAATGGCTAGCAGAAAAAAGGAGGTGATAATGCCTCTGTATAAGTCTTTGGTGCGACCTCATTTGGAGTATGGTGTGCAATTCTGGAGACCGCACCTTCAAAAGGATGTGAACAGGATGGAGTCGGTGCAGAGGGTTGCTACTAAGATGATTAGTAGTCTTCATTATAAAGCATATGAGGACAGACTTAAGGATCTTAATATGTACACCTTAGAGGAAAGGCGGGATAGAGGTGATATGATTGAGATGTTTAAATACCTCCGTGGCATAAATGTTCAGGGAGAGAGCCTCTTTCAATTGAAAGCAAGTTCTGCGACGAGGGGACATGGGATGAGGGTGAAGGGAGATAGATTCAGGAGTGATATGCGGAAATATTTCTTTACGGAAAGAGTAGTGGATCCGTGGAATAGTCTCCCCAGTGGAGGTGGTAGAGATGAGGACAGTAACTGAATTCAAAAAAGCATGGGACCAACACAGAGGATCTCTAAAGGTAAAAAGTGGACTGTTGTAGTTGTTGTTATGGAAGGACAGACTAGATGGGCCTTGTGGTCTTTTTCTGTCATCATGTTTCTATGTTTCTATGTTTCTATGTAAGAGTCATTGTATCACCAGGGAATACACCATCTCTGTGATAACATGGTGGTGCAGTGCACAAAACCAGTGTATTCAGAAGCAGAAGGTCACAAATTCAAGTCTCAGCTGTGGTTTCCGCCAACCCAATCCTCATATTTTACCCACTACTATAACGTGCTAATACAGACAGAACCTTTCTTGCAGATGACGTAAACATGCCCAAAACACCTACATTTTACCCTACAGAGCACAGACACCATAAACATGCACATTACCTAGAGCAGAGCCTCCCAAATGCAGTCCTGGAGGGCCAAACACCATTCAGGTTCCATGCTGCCTCTGATAAAGATGCCTGTGCTGCATTTCTATGCGCAACCCCCATGGTATGCAGATGTATCTCATGCATATTCATGAGGGACAGCATGAAAACCCAAACAGTGTTTTGCACCGCAGGACTGGAGTTGGGAACCTCTGCCGTAAAGCAGCAGCCAACAGGGGCAGACACACCCGCACCCACAGGCCCCATTATCCAAAGCCTCCTGGAGAGGCAGGACTTTGGGCTCTGCGTGCATCTCCCAATACTAGCACTTGCATACCTTAGTAATGCCACCCTAAACCTGGGAATATTGTACACATCTATAAAAAGGTTGCTATGATTAATGGCAGATAGCAATTCCTAGGTTAAGTACAATTTTCAGAGTGAGCTGCATCATAGCAACTGTTCTGATGTCTGTGGAATGTGCTACAGGTCTTGTGTCTGACAGTGTTTACCAACCTGGGGAGTGACTCCTACAGTATTGCGTACCATAGCCATGCCTGCACTGTGCCCAGGACTGGTGTGGTGGCTTGGGCTGCCCAACACCTCTATAGTTGCACAATGCTGGCATAGGTGTGGGGAGTGTGTGTCTGTCTATCCAGTGTGTGGTGGCTGCCAACACCCTCCACAGCCCACACTGCTAGCACTGTTGCCAGTATTGGCCTGCCAATGTGCATAATGAGGAGCAAGGTACTGTGGGAATAGCCTGGATAGGGTGGCCTGGCCTGGCCGCATCTGCACAGGGCATAGGGCAATGGCTCAGACATTGTAGTGCCCGGTACCACCTGCACGGACAGGGTGGCCATAGCAAGTTCTGCTGGGAGGTCACTCTCACCCTGATTGAGCAGTGACCATGGCATGGCTAGGTTCCCCCATAGTGCTATATAGCATTTTTCTCATGTGATATTTATGGGTTTTCTTTGGGTGCCCAGTCACTGACCTATCTGCTTGGTGTGTATGCTGATATCCCCATTCTGGGTACATGCATCTCCTCCAGGACCATGCACTATGGACTAGCTGGCGGATTGTCTGCATAAGAACATAAGATATGCCATACTAGGTCAGACCAAGGTCCATCAAGCCCAGTATTCTGTTTCCAACAGTGGCCAATCTAGGTCATATGTACCTAGCAGTTTCCCCAAGGGACACAGGTTCCACAATGCTTGTATTGGTTCAAGTATTGATATCCTGGGTCCCTTCTTAATAATGGTTTATGGACCTTTCCTCCAGAAACTTGTCCAAACCTTTTTTAAACCCAGCTACACTAACAGCCTTTACTACATCCTCCGGTAACAAATTCCAGAGTTTGATTACACGTTGAGTGAAAAAATATTTTCTTTTATTAGTCTTAAATAGTTTACTCTCTAGCTTCATTGCATGTCCCCTAGTCTTTCTATATTCTGATAAGGTCTACGTTTACCCGTTCCACTCCGTTCGTTAATTTATAGACTTCTATCATATCTCCCCTCAGCCGTCTCTTTTCCAGGTTAAAGAGCCCTAACCTTTTAAGCCTTTCTTCATAGGAGTATCCTTCCATCCCCTTTACCATTTTTGTGGCTCTTCTCTGAACCTTTTCTAAAATCGCTATATCCTTTTTAAGATACGGCGACCAGAATTGCACACAATATTCAAGGTGCGGTCTCACCATGGAACGATACAGAGGCATTATAATATCTTTTGTTTTATTTTCCATTCCTTTCCTTATCATACCTAGCATTCTATTTGCTCTCTTGGCCGCCGCTGCACACTGGGCCGAGGGTTTTAACATGGTATCCACAATGACGCCTAAATCTTTTTCCTGGGTGGTGGTTCCTAATGTGGAACCTTGCATCGTGTAACGATAGTTTGGGTTGTTCTTCCCTCGGTGCATAACCTTGCACTTGTCCACATTAAATTTCATCTGCCATTTTGATGCCCAGTCTTCCAATTTACAGTTTTGTGTCATCTGCAAATTTGATAACCTCACTCGTTATTCCACTTTCCAGGTCATTTATGAATATGTCAAAAAGCAGCGGAACCAGCACAGATCCCTGGGGTACACCACTATTCACCTTTCTCCATTGGGAAAATTGGCCATTTAGCCCTACCCTCTGCTTTCTATCTTTTAACCAGTTCCTGATCCACAATAGTACACTGCCTCCTATCCCATGACTCTTTAGTTTTGCCAAAAGTCTCTGATGAGGGACCTTGTCAAAGGCTTTCTGAAAGTCCAGATACACAATATCAACCGACTCACCTTTGTCCACCTGATTATTCACTCCTTCAAAAAAACATAACAGATTAGTAAGACAAGATCTTCCTTGTCTAAAGCCATGTTGGCTGTCTCCCATTAGGTCATGACTATCTACATGCTGAGTAATTTTATTCTTTATGATGGTTTCTACCATTTTTCCCGGTACTGATGTCAGGCTCACCGGTCTGTAGTTTCCCGGATCACCCCTGGAACCCTTTTTAAAAATTGGCGTTACATTGGCGATCCTCCAATCTTCAGGTATTAGAGATGATTTTAATGATAGTTCACAGATTACTAATAGCAGGTCTGCAATCTCATATTTCAGTTCTTTCAACTCCCTTGGATGTATACCATCCGGCCCAGGTGATTTGCCACTCTTCAGTTTATCTAATAGTTGTAATACATCTTCCCGATGTATCGCTATTTCCTTCAATTCTTCCGCACCTTTAAATACCACTTCAGTCATGGGTAACATCCCTACATCTTCCTCAGTAAAGACTGAAGCAAAGAATTCATTCAGTCTCTCCGCTATCGCCTTGTCGCCTCTTAGTGCTCCTTTAACCCCTTTATCATCTAATGGACCAACTGACTCTCTCACAGGTTTTTTGCTACGAATGTACTTGAAAAGGTCTTTACTTCGCGTTTTTGCTTCCGCAGCAAGCTTCTTCTCAAATTCTCCCTTTGCCTGCCTTATCAATGCCTTGCATTTGACTTGCCAGTGCTTGTGTTGTTTCGAGGTTTCTTCGTTTGGCTCTTTTTTCCATTTCCTGAAAGATGCTTTTTTGGCAACAACAGCCTCTCTGACCTCACCTTTAAACCATGCTGGCAGTTTTTTGGACTTCCTTCCACTTTTCTTAAAGCGTGGAATACAGCTGGTCTGGGCTTCCAAGATAGTATTTTTCAACAATAGCCAAGCCTGATGTACGTCTTTAACCTTTGCAACTGCTCCTTTTAGTTTTTTCTTAACTGTTTTCCTCATTTTATCATAGTCTCCCTTTCAAAAGTTAAAAGGTAGTACTGTGGATTTCCTTACTATCCCTCCTCCACTAATTAAATCAAAGGCGATCATGCTATGATCACTATTGCCAAGTGGCCCCAAGAACCTTATCTCTTGCACTAGATCTGGTGTTCCAGTAAGGACTAGGTCTAATATGGCTTCCCCTCTGGTCAGTTCATGAACCAGCTGCTCCAAGAAGCAGTCATTTATTTCATCTAGGAACTTTATCTCCCTAGCATGTCCTGACGTGACACTGACCCAGTCGATACCGGGGTAGTTGAAATCACCCATTATTATTACTGTGCTGTGACGTTTATTAGCTTCCTTGATTTCTTTGAGCATTTCATCATCCATTTGGTCATTCTGGCCAGGCACTCGATAGTACACCCCCACTGCCATTGCCTTCCCTCTTTTACATGGAATTTCAATCCATATAGATTCTACAGCAGATTTTGCTTCCTGCAAAACTTTAATCCTTTCTGACTCAATGCCCTCTCTAATATAGAGAGCAACCCCTCCACCAATTTGATCAGCTCTATCATTTCGATATAGTTTGTACCCAGGTATCACAGTGCCCCACTGGTTGTCCTCCTTCCACCATGTCTCTGTTATTCCAATCATATCTAACCTTTCATTTAGTGCTATATATTCTAACTCTCCCATCTTATTTTTTAGACTTCTAGCATTTGCATACAAGCATTTTAGAGAATGTATTTTATTCATATTAATTTGGCTATAGTTAGACATGGGTAATTTGGGATCTATAAGCTCTGTCCGCTCCATAAGAACATAAGAACATAAGAAATGCCATACTGGGTCAGACCGAGGTCCATCAAGCCCAGTATCCTGTTTCCAACAGTGGCCAATCTAGGTCATACGTACCTAGCAGTTTCCCCAAAAGACACAGGTTCTGCAGTGCTTGTACTAGGTCAAGCATTGATATCCTGGGTCCCTTTTTAATAGTGGTTTATGGACCTTTCCTCCAGGAACTTGTCCAAACCTTTTTTAAACCCAGCTATACTAACAGCCCTTACTACATCCTCCGGTAACAGATTCCAGAGTTTGATTACACGTTGAGTGAAGAAATATTTTCTCTTATTTGTCTTAAATAGTTTACCCTGTAGCTTCATTACATGTCCCCTAGTCCTTCTATATTCTGATAGCGTAAACAATTGATCCACGTTTATCCGTTCCACTCCATTCATTAATTTATAGACCTCTATCATATCTCCCCTCAGCCGTCTCTTTTCCAGGTTAAAGAGCCCTAACCTTTTTAGCCTCTCTTCATAGGAGTAGCCTTCCATCCCCTTCACCAATTTGGTGGCTCTTCTCTGTACTTTTTCTAATAACTCTATGTCCTTTTTAAGATACGGTGACCAGAATTGCACACAATATTCAAGGTGCGGTCGTACCATGGAGCGATACAGAGGCATTATAATATCCTTTGTTTTATTCTCCATCCCTTTCCTTATGATACCTAGCATTCTATTTGCTTTCTTGGCCGCCGCTGCACACTGGGCGGAGGGTTTTAACATGTTATCCACAATGACTCCTAAATCTTTTTCCTGGGTGGTGGTTTCTAATGTGGAGCCTTGCATCGTGTAACTATAGTGTGGGTTGTTCTTTCCTAGGTGCATAACTTTGCACTTGTCCACATTAAATTTCATCTGCCATTTGGATGCCCAGTCTTCCAATTTATCCAGATCCTCCTGCAGTTTTCCACAATCCTCTTGGGTTTTAACAACTTTAAACAGTTTTGTGTCATCTGCAAATTTGATAACCTCACTAGTTATTCCTTTTTCCAGGTCATTTATGAATATGTCAAAAAGTAGGGGACCCAGTACAGATCCCTGGGGTACTCCACTATTCACCTTTTTCCATTGGGAATATTGGCCATTTAGCCCTACCCTCTGCTTTCTATCTTTTAACCAGTTCCCGATCCACAATAGTACACTGCCTCCTATCCCATGACTTTTTAGCTTTGCCAAAAGTCTCTGATGGGGGACCTTGTCAAAAGCTTTCTGAAAGTCCAGATACACTATATCAACAGACTCACCTTTGTCTACCTGTTTATGCACACCTTCAAAAAAACAGATCAGATTAGTAAGACAAGATCTTCCTTGTCTAAAGCCATGTTGGCTGTCTCCCATTAGGCCATGGCTATCCACATGCTGTGTAATTTTGTTCTTTATGATGGTTTCTACCATTTTCCCTGGTACTGACGTCAGGCTCACCGGTCTGTAATTTCCCGGGTCACCCCTGGAACCCTTTTTAAAAATTGGTGTTACGTTGGCGACCCTCCAATCTTCAGGTATTACAGATGATTTTAATGAAAGTTCACAGATTACCAATAGCAGGTCTGCAATCTCATATTTCAGTTCTTTCAACACTCTGGGATGTATACCATCCGGTCCAGGTGATTTGTTACTATTCAGTTTATCAAATAGTTGTAATATATCTTCCCGGTGTAGCGATATTTCTCTCAATTCCTCTGCAGTATCACCTTTAAATACCACTTCAGTCTTGGGTAACATCCCTACATCTTCCTCAGTAAAGACTGAAGCAAAGAATTCATTCAGTCTCTCTGCTATAGCCTTGTCCCCTCTTACTGCCCCTTTTACCCCTCTATCATCTAATGGTCCAATTGACTCTCTCACAGGCCTTTTGCTACGAATGTACTTGAAAAAGTCTTTATTTCGTGTTTTTGCTTCCGTAGCAAGTTTCTTCTCAAATTCCCGCTTTGCCTGCCTTATCAATGCTTTGCATTTAACTTGCCAGTGCTTGTGTTGTTTCCAGTTTTCATCATTTGGCTCTTTTTTCCATGTCCTGAAGGTTGCTCTTTTGGCAGCAACAGCCTCTCTGACCTCACCTTTAAACCATGCTGGCAGTTTTTTGGACTTTCTTCCACTTTTCTTAATGCGTGGAATACAGCTGGTCTGGGCTTCGAGGATAGTATTTTTAAATAACACCCAAGCTTGCTGTAAGTCTTTAACCTTTGGAACCGCTCCTTTTAGTTTTTTCCGAACTATATTCCTCATTCTATCATAGTCTCCCTTTTGAAAGTTAAAAGGTAGTACTGTGGATTCCTTTACTATCTGTCCTCCACTGATTAAATCAAACATGATCATACTATGATCACTATTGCCAAGTGGTCCCAACACCCTTTATTTCTTGCACCAGATCTGGCGTTCCACTAAGGACTAGGTCCAGTATGGCTTCCCCTCTGGTCGGTTCATGAATCAGCTGCTCCAAGAAGCAGTCATTTATTTCATCTAGAAACTTTATCTCTTTAGCTTGTCCTGCTGTGAGACTGTCCCAGTCGATACCGGGGTAATTGAAATCACCCATTATTACTACTCTGTTGTGGCTTTTGTTAGCTTCCTTGATTTCTTTGAGCATTTCATCATCCATTTGTTCATTCTGGCCAGGCGGTCGATAGTATACTCCCACTGCCATCACCTTCCCTTTCATAAATGGAATTTCAATCCATAGAGATTCTACAGCAAATTGTGTTCCCTGCAAAACTTTAATCCTTTCTGACTCAATGCCCTCTTTAACATAGAGCGCAACCCCTCCACCAATTTGTTCAGCTCTATCATTACGATATAGTTTGTATCCAGGTATCACAGTGTCCCACTGGTTATCCTCCTTCCACCATGTCTCTGAGAGTGCAATCATATCTAACCTCTCATTTAGTGCTATATATTCTAATTCTCCCATCTTATTGTTTAGACTTCTAGCATTGGCATACAAGCATTTTAGTGACTGTATTTTATTAATTTTATTAATATTAATCTGGCTATTGGTAGGCATGGGTAATTGGGAATCTTTATGCTCTGTCTGCTCCTTACTCAAGGGCATTTGGGCTACTATACTCCCTTTTGGAACCTCACTGTTTTTGGTAGTATCCTTCAAGGATACCTTTGTCCGAACCATGCGCTCCTGGGTGACTGTCGGCTTTCCCCTATTTTCTAGTTTAAAAGCTTCTCTATCTCTTTTTTAAAGGTTAATGCCAGCAGTCTGGTCCCATCCTGATTAAGGTGAAGCCCATCCCTTCGGAAGAGCCCCCCCTTTCCCCAGAATGTTCCCCAGTTCCTAACAAATCCAAAACCCTCATCCTTGCACCATTGTCTCATCCACGCATTGAGACTCCGGAGCTCTGCCTGTCTTTTGGGTCCTGCACGTGGAACAGGAAGCATTTCGGAGAACGCTATCCTGGAAGTTCTGGATTTCAACTTCCTACCTAAAAGCTTAAATTTAGCCTCCAGAACTTCCCTACCACATTTTCCTATGTCATTGGTACCAACATGTACCAAGACAGCAGACTCCCCCCCAGCACTATCTATGATCCTATCTAGGCGGTGTGTGAGATCTGCTACCTTCGCACCAGGCAGGCATGTTACCAGGCGATCCTCACGTCCACCAGCCACCCAGCTATCTACATTCCTAATGATTGAATCACCAACTATAACAGCTGTCCTGACCCTCCCCTCATGGGGACATGGCCCTGGAGAAACGTCCTCGGTGCGAGAGGGTTTTACATCACCTGGAGGACAGGTCCTAGTTACAGGATCACTTCCTGCCACACCAGGGTGATGCTCTCCTGTCACGCGACCTCTCTCCTCCATGGCAACAGGGATGCTGCCAGACTGGAGGTGGGACTTCAGGACTATATCCCTGTAGGTCTCGTCCATGTACTTCTCTGTCTTTCTTATGTCTTCCAGGTCTGCTACTCTAGCCTCTAGAGAACGGACTCGTTCCCTGAGAGCAAAGAGCTCCCTGCACTTAGTGCATATGTAGGACCTCTCACCAACTGGGAGAAAATCATACATGTGACACTCAATGCAAAAGACTGGAGAACCCCCATCTCGTTGCTGGACCTCTGTCTGCATCTTAGTTTAAAGCTTGTGTTTAGGTGTTTTAAATTCGGTATATAATAAGGATTGGTGTAGATGCTTATACTAATAAAAGTGTATCTAATACCCCTAATACACCCTGTGTACCTGAAGCTTAATTAATCTCAGGTCCTCTGTGTATGACTGATTTGGATTAAGAGCTGCACCTGAGAGCAGCCCCTTTCCTCTAAGATGTGCAAGTACCTATAAAACTACAATTACCCCAGGGGTGGGTGGGTGCTGGGGAGGGAGGGAGGGAGATAAGTCCTATTAAAGAGGGCAGTTACAAGGTACCCTGTCAACCCTCAGCAGGGGGATGGGGGTACCACACAAAGCCCAGTTAGTTGAGAGAGGCAAGGTAAGTACAGCTGAGAGGGCTGAACTAGCACACCACTAAAACAAACAATAAATAATTAAACAAACAGTTAGACAAACAGTAAATAATTAAATAAACAGCTAGAACTCACAGTAAGATGTCCCAGGAGGCAAATATCCCCTCACTAGCAGAGCTCTGTAAAAGTACAGCCCTTCTCTGGTCAGAGAAAAGCAAACTAAAACAGACTATGCACACGTGGAGAAAACAGGAAGAAGGCTACACAATACCTCAGAGGGAGGGGGAGGAGTCAGGCAGGCAAGGACAGGAAAAAAGTTTAAACAAACAGCAGGTTCTGGGGAGAGAGATGTAATTCAAAATGGCTACCACACAAAGCCCAGTTAGTTGAGAGAGGCAAGGTAAGTACAGCTGAGAGGGCTGAACTAGCACACCACTAAAACAAACAATAAATAATTAAACAAACAGTTAGACAAACAGTAAATAATTAAATAAACAGCTAGAACTCACAGTAAGATGTCCCAGGAGGCAAATATCCCCTCACTAGCAGAGCTCTGTAAAAGTACAGCCCTTCTCTGGTCAGAGAAAAGCAAACTAAAACAGACTATGCACACGTGGAGAAAACAGGAAGAAGGCTACACAATACCTCAGGGGGAGGGGGAGGAGTCAGGCAGGCAAGGACAGGAAAAAAGTTTAAACAAACAGCAGGTTCTGGGGAGAGAGATGTAATTCAAAATGGCTACCACACAAAGCCCAGTTAGTTGAGAGAGGCAAGGTAAGTACAGCTGAGAGGGCTGAACTAGCACACCACTAAAACAAACAATAAATAATTAAACAAACAGTTAGACAAACAGTAAATAATTAAATAAACAGCTAGAACTCACAGTAAGATGTCCCAGGAGGCAAATATCCCCTCACTAGCAGAGCTCTGTAAAAGTACAGCCCTTCTCTGGTCAGAGAAAAGCAAACTAAAGAGGGCATTTGGGCTACTTTACTCTTTTGTGGAACCTCTCTGCTTTTGGTAGTATCCTTCAAAGATACATTCTTCCGAACCATCCGCTCTTGGGCGACTGTCGGCTTTCCCCTATTATCTAGTTTAAAAGCTGCTCTATCTCCTTTTTAAAGGTTAATGCCAGCAGCCTGGTTCCATCCCGGTTAAGGTGAAGCCCATCCCTTCGGAAGAGCCCCTTCTTTCCCCAGAATGTTCCCCAGTTCCTAACAAATCCTTATTAGTGCCAGTGTGTGACAGGTAGTTCTTTCAGATATACCTGTGCCCATATGTATATCCCAGTCACGTCTAGCCCTTGTGGACTATGATGTACCAGACTAGTGCATGTCCTCTGTGGGTGCCATGGCCACATGATTCAAGGGTGGTGGACCCATAGACGGATTATGTAGTACCACCGAACTTGCTTTCCGGGGATTCAGGGTGGGGGACAGGATCTCCCCCCAACAGATCCACATTCTAGAGCCCTGCCATGGTGGCAGTAGAGGAGACCAACAACCCCAGTCCTGCTAGAAAACAGATGCACTACAGAGCAGTCAGTGCAGATCTGTAGCATTCCATAAGGCAATAGCAGACAGTAGGCCTGGAAATGCTCAGCTGCCCCCCACCACTGTCTGAGATTCTCCAGCAGCAAGCATAGTGAGTCTCCAGCCACTGCACCCTGCAAGGTGTTCCAGCCATACACATACTAACTGCAGACAGTCTGCTAGCTAGTCCATGCTCCTGGAGGAAATGTGTGCACCCAAAACTGGGATGTGAGCACACCCACCAAGCAGATAAGTCAGTGATTGGGGCCCCCAAAAGCATAACCCATATATATCACTTGAGAGAAATACTATGTAGCACTAGGGGGGAACCTAGCCATGTCATGGTCACTGCTCAGTCAGGGTGAGAGTGACCTCCCAGCAGGACATGCTGTAGCCACCCTGTCTGTACAGGTGGTGGCCGGGCACTACAATGTCCCAGCCAGTGCCCTATGCCCTGTGCAGATGCATCATGCCCAGGCCGCCCTGTCTGGGCTATACCCACAGTACCTTGCTCCTCATTATGCACATTGGCAGGCCAATACTGGCAACAGTGCTAGCAGTGTGGGCTGAAGAGGGTGTTGGCAGCCACCACACACGATAGACAGACACACACTCCCCACACCTATGCCAGCATTGTGCAACTATAGAGGTGTTTGGCAGCCCTGGCCACCGCACCAGTCCTGGGCACACTGCAGGCATGGCTATGGTACGCAATACTGTAGGAGTCACTCCCAAGGTTGGTAAACACTATCAGACACAAGACCTGTAGCACACTCCACAGACATCAGAAAGGTTGTTATGATGCAGCTCAATCAGCAAATTGTGCTTAACTTAGGAATTGCTATCTGCCAGTAATCATAGCAACCTTTTGATAGATGTGTACCATATTCCCAGTTTTAGGGTGGCATTGCTAAGGTATGCAAGTGCTAGTATTGGGAGATGCACACAGGGCCCAAAATCCTGCCTCTCCAGGTGGCTTTGGATGATGGAGCCTGTGGGTGCGGGTGAGTCTGCCCCTGTTAGCCGCTGCTCTAGGGCAGAGGTTCCCAACTCCGGTCCTGGTGGGCCAAACCCTGTTCGGGTTTTCATGCTGTCCCTAATGAATATGCATGAGATACATCTGCATACCATGGGGGTGCTGCATAGAAATGCAGAACAGCCATAGTTATTGGAGACAGCATGGGACCTGAATGGTGTTTGGCCCTCCAGGACTGCTTTTGAGAGACTCTGCTCTAGGTAATGTGCATGTTTATGGTGTCTGTGCTCTGTAGGGTAAAATGTAGGCGTTTTGGGCATGTTTACGTTATCTGCATTAAAGGTTCTGTCTGTATTACTGCATTTTAGTAGTGGGTAAAATATGGGGACTGGGTTGGCAGGAATCACAGCTGGGATTTGAACCTGTGACCTTCTGCTCCTGAACACACTTGCTGTTTGCCCTGCACCACTGTGTTGCCACAGAGACAGTGCATTCCTTGGACATACCATGACTGTTTGTCAGACAGAGCCTGTCTGTTGCAGTGCAAGGCACCCACCTAAACAGGGCTGGGCCATGGTCTGCTGTGGGCAGTAGCCACTGCCCCCTCCACTACCAGTACCCCTCTGTCACCATGCTGACATGCCCTTCTGCTGGTGGTGCACAGTCTCGGGCCATCCAGTGTGCGGGTAGGCGGCTGCCTATGGTGCGGGTTCTGGGGTAGGGGTGCCTGCATAGATGTCCACGCTTCCCCCCAGCACCGCCTGCAAATGTTCTGTACCCCTGGGGGTACATGCTGGGTACTATCCCCTGTGACACTGTGGGAAACACACTCATGCCTGTGTTGGGCCCTCATCAGTTGCTGTCTGGCTGCTCTACTGTTTCAGCATTCGTATGGGCCACCTAGGCATCACCCTAGTCCGCACTGTGGCCCAGCTGCACCACAGCATGTGCCGCCTGCAGCCCTCTGTGTCCCCTTTTCCAGCCTCTGTCCAGTTGCCCATTCCAACATGCCCACCCTGCTGTTGTGGGACATATGCATGCCATTGAAAACCTGTCCAGTAATAAGGGAAAGCCCTGATCAGCACTATTTCACTGTGGGATCATTCACCCCCTATGGGGACAGAGCATAGCCCCTTCCAAAATTGATATCTTTTTTTTGGAGCTTTTTCGGTAGTGTTTTTTGATGTTTCCCATTGATATCACTATTGTCCAGCTAGGTTATTTTTTTTTTCCAGTTTGTTCAGGTCATTTTCATTGTTTATCTGCCCTTTTGTTCTGTGCACATGTATCACACTTATCACCTTTTGTAGGTTTCCCTGGCTTTGCTGTACATTGCTGACGGAAATGGTTTCTCTTCCCTTTAAATCTACTCTAAAGCCAGGGTTTCACTGGCGTTAGTTTTCAGCCCTGAAATCCACAGCGTTAGTGTGCAGGGAGCCTCTTCCCTCCCACTCTCCACCCATTGACCCCTTTTCTCCAGCCCTGGGGAGCCTTCCTCCGCCCTCAGGAATCCTTTACTCCGCCTTCAGCGCTCGTTTGCGCCGCTGAGCGCATTAGCGTGCGATAAGGTACCTTATCACGCGATAAGGCGCCTTATCGCACGCTAACATGTCAGAGCGCACATTAAGACAGTTTAGTAAACATACCCCTAAGACTGCTTAGTAAACATACCCCTCTGTTTTGTGAGAAGAAGGAAAATAGATAAATACCTGTGAATAGAAGTTGATAGAAGTTCTGTATGAAGTTTTCTGTAAAGTTAAAAGTTATATAAACGTTCAGGTTTTGAAAAAAAGAAAAAGATTCTGAATTCAATGTAAATTAAATCTGTTATTAGGTATAACCATCTATAATAACAAATAAAATTGTTATACTTATCACTTGGAACTTGAGCTCAAGAAATACTTTTAGTTTATTTCCTTAATTTTGCTCTGAGCAGTGAACGAGGTTAGTTTATTTGTGCCTTGTTGTCTGGGTTTGCATTACTTCTTGGCCACGACTACCACCATCATATCTAGAGGTGAAGGTGAACTCAGACACAGCAAGGTTATACTTGCTTGGATGGAAGAAGTCTTTCAAAATGGCCTTTTGACCTGCCACCTGTGTTAACACCTACTGAAGAGGTTTCACAGGTCTCTTGCCCCCTAGGTAGAAGTCCTATTTGTAAAGGTCTCTAGAAGACTTTATTTGTTGCTCAAAGAGTACTGACCCTGTTTTGCCTTTTATGCTGAGCTATATTTTGACTTGATTTAAATTACAGCTCTTTGCTGCTGCTAGGCTCTGACTTATTATGAAATTTAAACTACAAGCTCTCTGCTGGGTTCTAAATTTAACCAGAAAGCTCTCTTCTGTGTTTTAAATTTAAACTAAAAGTACTTTGCTGAAACTAGGCCCCGAGTGACTATTAAGTTTAAACTACAAGCTCTCTGTTGGGTTCCAAATTTAACCAGAAAGCTATCTTCTGTGTTTTAAATGTAAACTAAAAGTACTTTGCTGATACTAGGCCCTGAGTGAATATTTAATTTAAACTACAAGCTCTCTGCTGGGTATGAAATGTAACCAGAAATTTCTCTTCTGTGTTTTAAATTTAAACTTAAACTGCTTCTACTAGGCCCTGACTGATTTAACAAAAAACAGTGGGTTCACAGATTAATTAGCTTTAATACAAAGAAGTCCTTTCAGAAAATTCCCAGAAGTATATACTCACAATTTCAGATCTCTCTCCAGAAGTGACAGTCCCTTTTTCTAGACCTTCAAGACTGAGGATCACAGAGCTCTGGTTGAGCTATTTATGCCTGTGCTGCTGAGGTAAGTTGTGACCAACTTCCTGGGTGATTAAGAGTCCTTGCTTGGATGGAAGGAGTCTTTCAAAATGGCCTTTTGACCTGCCTCCTGGTTTTAGCACCTATTGAAAACGTTTCACAGGTCTCTTGCCCACTAGGTAGAAGGCCTCTTTGTAAAGGTCTCTAGAACACTTTATTTGTTGCTCAAAGAGTACTGACCCTGGTTTGCCTTTTATGCTAAGCTATATTCTGATTTGATTTAAATTACAGCTCTTTGCTGCTGCTAGGCTCTGACTTATTATGAAATTTAAACTACAAGCTCTCTGCTGGGTTCTAAATTTAACCAGAAAGCTCTCTTTTGTGTTTTAAATTTAAACTAAAAGTACTTTGCTGATACTAGGCCCCGAGTGACTATTAAATTTAAACTACAAGCTCTCTGCTGGGTTCCAAATTTAACCAAACAAAAGGAGAAGGAGGTATCTGCAAAAAATAAGAAAGAACAAAAGCGGAACACCAAGAACCACGGCCTACCTCAGGGAGGTTTGCAAAGAACTTTATTGGTAGACCCATCTAAAAGGTTTCGGCCAGAGGCCTTCTTCAGGGGTCTAAAATTAAACATAAACATAAAATTATACATAAATAATACAGACCAACAATAAAAAAATGTATGTTAGAAACAATATTAAAAACATATGTAAAAAATCCTTAGTATATATATGTAAAAACGCCTTGCATACAAATAAAATACATTACCACAGAGGATAGAAAACAACGTATAAAATATGGACCAATCCACTCTTCCCAATCTGCGTTAGATGAAAAAGAAAACAGATAAGAATGTACTGAACTCTTAAGGCAATTCATATATACGGCACAGAAATAAATATCAATAAACAGACTATATATGTGTGTTGTATAATGAAACTCCTAAACAAAAATAAATGATATATACATACATGCATACTGCAAAGACAACCATCACAGAAAAGACAAAATGAGAATTCATACAGCAAATGACTAATATTTAAAAATTAAGATAAAATACATGTAAATGCATACATTATTCATGATAAATGGTGCACACATGTTACAAACATTAATATAATAAAAAACTCAACAGTGCATTATAACACTATGGGGTATGTTTACTAAACCGCGCAATTGTGCGGGGCGCACTTGAGCGTGCGCTAAGGTACCTTAGCGCATGCTAATAGTGCATTTTTGTGCCCCGCACATGTGCGCGCTGCACTAACGGGCCCGCACAAGTGCGCGGCGCGCTGATGTGCGATAGAGGCGTGGAAAGGCATTCCGAGGGCGGAGGAAGGCTCCCGAGGGGAGGAGGGACGGGGTCAATGGGTGGAGAGTGGGAGGGGAGAGGCTCCCCGCACAGGAGCGGGGCCGAAATTCGATGTAAAAAATACCGCGAGTGAAAACCTCGCGTTAGAGCCGATTTAAAGGGAAGAGAAACCATTTCTGTCAGCAATGTACAGCAAAACCAGGGAAACCAACAAGACGTGAGCAGTGTGATACATGTGCACAGAACAAAATAGCAAATAAAAATGGAAAATGACCACAACAAAATTCTAATAAATTATAAACCAGCTGGGCAATAGTGATAGTCATGGAAAACATCAAAACACACTCCCAAGAAAGCTCCAAAAAAGAAATATGAATTTTAGAAGGGTCTACGCTCCGTCCCCATACAAGGTGAATGATCCCACAGTGAAATTGCTCAGAGCAGGGTTTATGACTCCTTTGGCCAGGTTTCCTATCTCCAGGGACTGCACTGTCACTGTGGCCACAGTGTGGTGCAGGGGACACAGACAGTGTGTTCAGGAGCCAACAATCACCAGTTCAAGTCCCAGCTGGGGCTCCTGCAAACCCAATCCCCATATTTTACCCACCACTAAACAATGATAGTAAAGACCAACCTTTTTTGCAGATAACATAAGCATGGTCCAAACACCTCTATTTTACCCTACAGAGCACAGACACCAGAAACATGCGCATTACCTAGACCACAGTCCCCTCAATGCAGTCCTGGAGGCAAACATATCATTTAGCTGTGATGCTGTCAGCAAAATAAGGCCATGTCAGCATGGTGGCGGAGGGGTACCGTTGGTGGAGGGGGCAGTGGCTGCTGCCCACAGCAGACGGTGGCCTAGCCCCCTTCACGTGGGTGCAGTGCCCTCCAACAGACAGACCCTGTCTGACAAACAGCCATGGACTCCCCAGGGAATGCACTGTTTTTGTGCTAAGACAGTGGTGCAGCGGACACAGCCAGTGCCTTTAGGACCAGAAGGTCACAGGCTCAAATCCCAGCTGGGGCTCCTGCCAACCCAGTCCCCTTATTTTACCCATGAAGAAAACATGGTAGTAAAGACTGAACCACTATTTTACCCTACACAGCACAAACACCATAGAAATGTGCATTACCTACGGCAGAATTCCCCAAATGCAGTCCTGGAGGGCCAAACACCATTCAGTTTCCATGCTGCCTCTAATAAAGATGCCTGTGCTGCATATCTATGCACCACCCCCATAGTATGCAGATATATCCCATGCATATTCATGAGGGACAGCCTGAAAACCCGAACAGTGTTTGGCACACCAGGACTGGAGTTGGGAACCTCTGCCGTAAAGCAGCAGCCAACAGGGCCAGACACACCCACACCCACAGGCCCCATTGGCTAATGCCTCCTGGAGAGGCAGGACATTGGTCCTGCGTGCATCTCCCAATACTAGCACTTGCATACCTTAGCAATGCCACCCTACACCTGGGTATACGGTACACACCTATCAAACGTTTCCTATGATTACTGGCAGATAGCAAGTCCTACGTTAAACACAGTTTGCTCATTGAGCTCCATCATAACAATCTTATTGATGTCTGCGGTGTGTGCTTCAGGTCTGGTCTCTGACAGTGTTTACCACCCTGGGGAGTGACCCCCAACAGTATTGCGTACCATATCCATGCCTGTACTGTGCCCAGGACTGGTTTGGTGGGCAGGGCTGCTAAACTCCTCTATAGTAGCACAATGCTGGCATAGGTGTGGGAGTGTGTGTCTGTACAGTGTGTGGTGGCTGCAAACACCTTCCACAGCCCACACTGCCAGCACTGTTGCCAGTATTGGCCTGCCAATTTGCATAATGAGGAGCAAGGTACCATGGGTATAGCCCGGACAGGGTGACCTGGCCAGGATGCATCTGCACAGGGCATAGGGCACTGGCTGGGACATTGTAGTGCCCGGCCACCACCTACACAGACAGGGTGATCTCAGTATGTCCTGCTGGGGGATCACTCTCACCCTGACTGTGCAGTGACGACAGCATGGCTAGGCACCCCCATAGTGCTATATAGTATTTCTCTCATGTGATATATATGGGTTTCTTTTTGGGGCCTAGTCACTTATGTATCTGCTTGTTGTGTATGCATTTCCACTGGGAACATGCACTATGGACTAGCTAGCAGACTGTTTGCAGCTGGTATGTGTCTTGATGGAGTGGCTTGCAGGGTGCAGTGGCTGAAGGCTTGCTGCAGGAGAATATCAGATAGGGGTGGGGTGCAGCTTAGCATATCTGGGCCTAATGTCTGTCTGCTATTGTGTTATGGATGTGTACAGAGCTGCATTGACTGCCCTGTAGGGTGTCTCTTCACCAGCAGGACTGGGGTTGATGGTCCCCTCTACTGCCACCATTGCAGGGAGGTAGAATGTAGATCTGTTGATTGGAGACCCTGTTTGTCACCCTCAGCCCTGGAGGAGGGGGGTGGTGATACATGGCCCACCTAGGAGTCCATAGGGCCTACACATGACTGAGACAGACAGATTTATCCAAGGTGTTTCTACAAAAACAACCTATTAAACACATTAACACTGCTTTGGACCTCCGGCATGGCCTTTTTCAGTCATGGAAGGTGCGGTGGACCTGGTTCTGGGCGCCTCACCGCACCCTCAGGGTGACTACAGTACCCACACAATGTGACAGTGTATAACTACTCTGTGCCAGTAAAACACACGGTCAGTAGCCCCTACCAGGCCGAGGAGCTGTGGGGGTGCACATGGTCACTTCCCCCTACCAGGCCGAGGTGCTGTGGGGGTGCATTCCCCATCTTGTGTTTATCTGTGGACAGCTGATTTGCATGTGCAGTGCATCATGGGTATGGGTGGGCTAACCCTATCCTGGTGACCACAGCAGACTGTCTGTGTGGTGACGTGCACTCCCTCTGCAGCCAGCCAAAGGCTTGCTAACAGCTGTAGGGCTGTAGCACAATGGTTACTTCACTGCCTGGGGAGCCTGAGGTCATGGGTTCAAACCCACAGTGCAGTTATTTGATGGGGCTGCCTAGAGCATTATCTCTTTTTAACGTACATTATTGCTGCCAGCAAAAACACCCTCATCGTACAGTACCCATAAGGTGCCTCAGAGGGCGTTTTATAGGGCGCCCTATAGGTTACCTTATGGTTCCCATCCATATAAGGTGCACTATACATTATCCTGTGGAGCAACTTATAGGGTGCCCTATAGGGGATGTTTTAGGGTGCCGGGGCGGACAGTGCACTTTATAATGTGCCCTATGGAGTGCCTTATAGGGTGCCTTATACGGCACCTTCAATTACGGCACGTGAGGACCTGTTTGCTGGCAGCAATTAATAAAATAAAAATAAAGTGCTGCAAGAAACAAAACATACATTGCAAAGCTGATGCCACAGCCAGCCTTACGTATTAGGCACACTGGGGAGCAAACTCATGACCCCTGTATCAGCAGTCAGTGCCTTAACCATTGTGCTCCACTGCTGCTCCTCCTTGCATGTCAGCGCACCTACTTATGCTTTTCATTCCTTAAACTGCACAGTGCTGCCATCAAAAACAGTACACTGACCTTGCGGTACCTCATACGGCGCCCTATAAAGCGCCCTATAAGCAACATTCTAGGGTGCCTTGGCGGACAGTGCACTTTAAAATGTGCCTTATGGGGCGCCTTATGTTAACACGCTTTGAGAGTGCGTTTGCTAGTAGTGATAATTAAAATAAAAATAAAATGCCTCCTAAAGCAATCTTCCCCATAATATGTAATACCTCAGCCAGCCTTGTTCATTGGGCACTGTGGGGGATTGACCCCCTGATCCCTGTACCATTGGTCAGTGTTTTAACCATTGTGCTGCGGTTCTGTTCTTGTGCTGGCATATCAGCGCGCTGCCTTATGCCGCCCAATATTAAAATGCCTCCTAAACCAATAGCACACTGCCTTATGGCCATCAGCGTGCCGCCTTATGCCGCCCAATATTAAACTGGCTCCTAAAGTAATGCCTCAGCCAGCCATCTTCATTGGGCACTGTGGTAGATTGAACCCCTGATCCGTGCACCATTGGTAAGTGTCTTAACCATTGTGCTGTGGCTCTGCTCTCCTGCTTGCACATCAACGCGCCACTTATGCCTCCCGCGCAGCTTTCTCATGCGCTAATGTGCACCTTAGCGCATATTTAAATCACGGTTTTTCTTTTTCAGAAAGAAACGCCCACTCCTTAAATGGCACCCGCACACTAGCGCAGCCCGCACATTAGCGGGGTTTTAGTAAACATACCCCTATAGCTTCGCTACTATGAGTGAAGACACAATCAAAAGCTTCATAAGTGGCGTGGGATTAAATAACAAAGAGTAAATAGAAAAAGAGGGGCCAGAGTAATCGCCCAAAGGAACTCACAAAAAGTATGTGACCCAATCACTAATACTGAAAGAGAAACGCATGATGAACATGCAGCACAAGAAACAAACTACAAAGAGGAGACATATATATGATTAAGGTCAATGAGGAAGATGGAAATATGTGTGTAAATATGATCACAGATAAAAATATTATCACAGATAAAAATATTGGTGGAAATCCATTATGACTAAATTGAAAAATAATAAAAATAGGTGCCAACTGACTATTAAAACAAACAATAAAACCATGAAAGGAGAAAGGAAACCGCTGAAAATTTTAAATGTTAAGATCTGCACTAAAAAAGCTTCTTGTCCAAAGTGAAAACAAAACATGTACAAATACGTAATGGTTGCCGAGAGTATTTATCACAGTGTCACAGGGGATAGTACCCAACAGGTACCTCCAAGGGCACAGAACATTGGCAGGCGGTGTTGGGGGGAAGCGTGGACATCTATGCAGGCACCCCTACCCCAGAACACGCACCATAGGCAGCTGCCTACCTGCACACTGGATGGCTTGAGACTGCACACCACCAGCACCACCAGCAGAAGGGCATGTCAGCATGGTGGCAGAGGGGTACTGGTGGTGGAGGGGGGCAGTGGCAGCTGCCCAGAGCAGACCATGGCCTAACCGTGTGTAGGTGGGTGCCATGCACTGCAAGACAGGCCCTGCCGGACAAACAGTCATGGTATCACCAGGGAATGCACTGTCTCTGTAGCAACATGGTGGTGCAGTACACACAACCAGTGTGTTAGGAGGTGGAAGGTCACAGGTTCAAGTACCAGCTATGGTGCCTGCCAACCCAGTCCCCATATTTTACCCACAACTGAACCATGCTACTACAGACAGAACGTTTATTGCAGATGACATAAACATGCCCAAAACACCTACATTTTAACCTACAGAACAAAGACACCATAAACAGGCACATTACCTAGAGCAGAGTCTCCCAAAAGCAGTCCTTGAGGGCCAAACACCATTCAGGTTCCATGCTGCCTCTAATAAAGATGCCTGTGCTGCATATCTATGCACCACCCTCATGGTATGCAGATGTATCTCATGCATATTCATGAGGGACAGCATGAAAACCCGAACAGTGTTTTGCACCGCAGGACTGGAGTTGGGAACCTCTGCCGTAAAGCAGCAGCCAACAGGGGCAGACACACCCGCACCCACAGGCCCCATTATACAAAGCTTCCTGGAGAGGCAGGACTTTGGGCTCTGCGTGCATCTCCCAATACTAGCACTTGCATACCTTAGTAATGCCACCCTACACCTGGGAATACGGTACACAGCTATCAAACGTTTGCTATGATTACCCCAGTTGTTTCCATGTTGATTTCCCTGTTTATTGTAAAGTTTACAACTCAGAATGCCTGTGTTGTATAGTTGACGTTGAATGTAAACCGCACTGATCTGAAAAGCGCGGTATAGAAGAACTGTTAAATAAATAAATAAATAAATTAATTAATTACTGACAGATAGCAATTCCTACGTGAAGCACAGTTTGCTGATTGAGCTCCATCATAGCAACCTTTCTGATGTCTGTGGAGTGTGCTTCAGGTCTGGTCTCTGACAGTGTTTACCACCCTGGGGAGTGACCCCCAGCAGTATTGTGTACCATATCCATGCCTGCACTGTGCCCAGGACTGGTGTGGTGGCCAGGGCTGCTAAACACCTCTATAGTAGCACAATGCTGGCATAGGTGTGGGAGTGTGTGTCTGTCTATCCAGCGTGTGGTGGCTGCAAACACCCTCCACAGCCCACACTGCCAGCACTGTTGCCAGCATTGGCCTGCCAATGTGCATAATCAGGAGCAAGGTACCATGGGTATAGCCCGGACAGGGTGGCCTGGCCAGGATGCATCTGCACAGGGCATAGGGCACTGGCTGGGAAATTGTAGTGCCCGGCCACCACCTGCACAGACAGGGTGGCCACAGCATGTTCCGCTGGGAGATCACTCTCACCCTAAATGAGCAGTGACCACGGCATGGCTAGGCTCCCCCATAGTGCTATATAGTATTCTTTTCCTGTCATATTTATGGGTTTCCTTTTGGGGCTCAGTCACTGTCTTATCTTCTTGGTTTTTATATTGACATCTCAGTTCTGGGTGCATGCATTTCCACAAGGAACATGCACTATGGACTAGCTAGCAGACTGTCTGCAGCTGGTATGTGTCTTGATGGAACGCCTTGCAGGGTACAGCGGCTGAGGGCTTGCTGCAGGAGAATATCAGATAGTAGTGGGGGGCAGCTTAGCATAACCAGGCCTAATGGCTGTTTGCTATTGCATTATGGATGTGTACAGAGCTGCATTGACTGCCCTGTAGGGTGTCTGTTCTCCAGCAAGACTGGGGTTGATGGTCTCCTCTACTGCCACCATTGCAGTGAGGTAGAATGTGGATCTGTTGGTGGGAGACCTGTTTACCCCCCTCAGCCGTGGTGGTACATAAGCCTCCTAGGGGTCCATAGGGACTAAACCTGACTGAGACATACAGATATATCCAATGTGTGTCTGCAAAAACTACCTATCTCACACATTAACACTGCTGGGGACCTGGTGCTGGGCGCCCCACCTCACCCTCAGGGTGAGTGCAGTACCTGCACAATGTGATGGTGTGTAGCTACTCTGTGCCAGTACCACACACGGTCAGTTTCTCCTACCAGGCCGAGGTGCTGTGGGGGTGCATACCCCATCTTGTGATCATCTGTAGACTGCTGATTTGCATGTGCAGTGCATCATGGGTATGGGTGGGTTAACCCTATCCTGGTGACCACAGCAGACTGTTTGTGTGGTGACATGCAGTCCTTCTGCAGCCAGCCAGGGGTTTGCTAGCAGCTATGGAGCTGTAGCCCACTGGTTATTTCACTGCTTGTGAAGCCAGAGGTCATGGGTTCAAACCCACAGTAGGGGTTCTTTGATAGGGCTGTCCAAAGCATTGTCTTTTTTTAATGTACATTGGTGCTGCCAGCAAAACACCCTCAGGGTACTGTAACCATAAGGTGCCTCAGAAAGCGCCCTATAAGGCGCCTTATAGGGCACCCTATAAAGCGCCTTCTGAGGCACCTTATGGTTACAGTCCATATAAGGTGCCTTATAAGGTGTTCTATGGAGCGCCTTATAGGGTGCCCTATAGGGGACATTATCGGGTGCCGTGGCGGACAGTGCACTTTATAATGCACCCTATGGGGTGCCTTATAGGGTGCCTTATGCGGCACATTAGGTTACGTCACGTGAGGGTGTGTTTGCTGGCAGCAATAAATAGACCACAAATAAAATGCCTCAGGAAACAATACTTACCTGTCACAGCTGATGTCTCAGCCTGCCTTATGTATTAGGCACACTGGGGGATTGAATTCATGACCCCTCTATCATCAGTCAGTGTATTAACCATTGTGCTACACTTCTGTTTCTATGTTTGGATGTCTGTGCGCCTACTTAAGATTACCGCGCGGTAACATGCTTAGCGGCGCTTCGCACGATCATGTGCGCAGCAGCGCGTTATCGTGTGATACTCCTGTTTTGCTGCTTTAAGACTGAAATGCCCACTCCTTTTATGGCAGCCTGCACACTATCGCCAGGCGCACATTAAGACGGTTTAGTAAACATACCCCTAAAAGCACATTGAGGCACCTCCCACTGAACACGTAAGAATGATTGACATAGCATTATAATAAGGGGAAGGGGAAGATAAACAGGAGAAAAGACATTGGGGTATGTTTACTAAAACCCCGCTAATGTGTGGGCCGCGCTAGTGTGTGGGTGCCATATAAGGAGTGGGCATTTCTTTCTGAAAAAGAAAAACCGTGATTTAAATATGTGCTAAGGTGCATGGCGCCCATGTGCGCCCCGCACATTAGCGCATGAGAAAGCTGTGCGGAAAGCATAAGTAGCACGCTGATGAGCAGAGCCACAACACAATGGTTAAGACACTGGCCAATGGTACAGGGAACAGGGGTTCAATCCCCCACAGTGTCCAATGAAGATGGCTGGCTGATGCATTACTTTAGGAGCCAGTTTAATATTGGGCGGCATAAGGCGGCATGCTGATGGGCATAAGGCAGCATGCTATTGCTTTAGGAGGCATTTTAATATTAGGAGGCATAAGGCGGCGCGCTGATGTGCAAGCACAGAAACAGAGCCACAGCACAATGGTTAAGACACTGACCAATGGTGCAGGGATCAGGGGTTCAATCCCCCACAGTGCCCAATGAACAAGGCTGGCTGAGGCATTATATATTATGGGGAAGATTGCTTTAGGAGGCATTTTATTTTTATTTTAATTATCACTACTAGCAAACGCACTCTCAAAGCGTGTTAACATAAGGCACCCCATAAGGCACATTTTAAAGTGCACTGTCCGCCAAGGCACCCTTGAATGTTGCTTATAGGGTGCTTTATAGAGTGCCGTATGAGGTATCGCAAGGTCAGAGTACCGTTTTTGATGGAAGCACTGTGCAGTGTAAGGAATAAAAAGCATAAGTAGGTGCGCTGACATGCAAGAAGGAGCAGCAGTGGAGCACAATGGTTAAGGCACTGACTGCTGATACAGGGGTCATGAGTTTGCTCCCCAGGATGCCTAATACGTAAGGCTGGCTGAGGCATCAGCTTTGCAATGTATGTTTTGTTTCCTGCAGCACTTTATTTGTATTTTATTAATTGCTGCCAGCAAACACGCCCTCACGTGCCGTAATTGAAAATGCCGTATAAGGTACCTTATAAGGCACTCCATAGGGCACATTATAAAGTGCACTGTCCGCCACGGCACCCTAAAATGTTCCCTACAGGGCCCCCTATAAGTTGCGTCACAGGATAATGTATAGTGCACCTTATATGGATGGGAACCATAAGGTGCCCTATAGGGCGCCCTATAAAGCGCCCTCAGAGGCACCTTATGGGTACAGTACGCTGAGGGTGTTTTTGCTGGCAGCAAAAGTGTACATTAAAAAGAGATAATGCTTTGGTCAGCCTTATCAAAGAACTACACTGTGGGTTTGAACCCGTGACCTCTGGCTTCACAGGCAGTGAAGCAACCATTGGGCTATAGCTCTATAGCTGCTAGCAATCCCCTGGCTGGCTGCAGAGAGCCTGCATGTCACCACACAGACAGTCTGCTGTGGTCACCAGGATAGGGTTAGCCCAGCCATACCCATGCACTGCACATGCAAATCAGCTGTCCACAGATAAACACAAGATGGGGTATGCACCCCCACAGCACCTCGGCCTGGTAGGGGGAAGTGACCATGTGCACCCCCACAGCACCTCAGCCTGGTAGGGGGTACAGACCGTGTGTTTTACTGGCACAGAATAGCTAAACACCGTCACATTGTGCGGGTACTGTGCTCACCCTGAGGTTGCAGTGAGGCGCCAGCACCAGGTCCACAGCACCTTCCATGGCTGAAAGAGGCCAAGATGCAGGTACAAAGCAGTGTTAATGTGTGAGATAGTTTCTACAGAAACACCTTGGATATATCTGTCTGTCTCAGTCAGGTGTTGCTCCTATGGAACCCTAGGAGGATTACCACCCTCCTCCTCCAGGGCTGAGGGTGGTAAACAGGGTCTCCCATCAACAGATCCACATTCTACCTCCCTGCAATGGTGGCAGTTGAGGGGAACCATCAACCCCAGTCCTGCTGGGGGAAAAGACACCCTTCAGGGCAGTCAATGCAGCTCTGTACATAACCATAACACAATAGCAGACAGACATCAGGCCTGTATATGTTATGCTGCACCCCACCACTATCTGATATTCTCCTGCAGCAAGCCTTCAGCTGCTGCACCCTGCAAGGTGCTCCATCAAGACACATACCAGCTGCAAACAGTCCGCTAGTTAGTTCATAGTGCATGTTCCTGGTGGAAATGCATGCACCCAGAACTGGGATGGCAGCACACACAACAAGCAGATAAGTCAGTGACTGGGCCCCAAAAGAAAACCCATAAATATCACATGAAAGAAACACTATACAGCGCTATGGGGGTGCCTAGCCATGCTGTCGTCACTGCACAGTCAGGGTGAGAGTGATCTCCCAGCAGGACATACTGAGGTCACCCTGTCTGTGTAGGTGGTGACCGGGCACTAAAATGTCCCAGCCAGTGCCCTATGCCCTGTGCAGATGCACCCTGGCCAGGCCACCCTGTCCGGGCTATACCCATGGTACCTTGCTCCTCATTATGCACATTGGCAGGCCAATACTGGCAACAGTGCTGGCAGTGTGGGCTGTGGAAGGTGTTTGCAGCCACCACACACTGTATAGACAGACACACACTCCGACACCTATGCCAGCATTGTGCTACTATAGAGGAGTTCAGCAGCCATGCCCACCACACCAGTCCTGGGCACAGTACAGGCATGGATATGGTACGCAATACTGTTGGGGGTCACTCCCCAGGGTGGTAAACACTGTCAGAGACCAGACCTGAAGCACACACCGCAGACAGCAGAATGATTGTTATGATGGAGCTCAATCAGCAAACTGTGCTTAACGTAGGAATTTCTATCTGCCAGTACTCATAGCAAATGTTTGAGAGCTGTGTACCGTATACCCAGGTTTAGGGTTGCATTGCTAAGGTATGCAAGTGCTAGTATTGGGAGATGCACGCAGGGCCCAATGTTCTGCCTCTCCAGGAGGCATTAGCCAATGGAGCCTGTGGGTGTGGGTGTGGGTGTGTCTGCCCCTGTTGGCTGCTACTTTACCTGCAGAGGTTCCCAACTCCAGTCCTGGTGTGCCAAACACTGTTCGGGTTTTCATGCTGTCCCTCATGAATATGCATGAGATACATCTGCATACCATGGGGGTGGTGCATAGATATGCAGCACAGGCATCTTTATTAGAGGCAGCATGGAACCTGAATGGTGTGTGGCCCTCCAGGACTGCATTTGGGAGACTCTGCTCTAGGTAATGCGCCTGTTTATGGTGTCTGTGCTCTGTGGGGTAAAATATAGGCGTATTAACCATGCGTATGTTCTCAGCAATAAAGGTTTGTCCTTACTATCACGGTTTAGTTGTGGGAAAAATATGTGGACTGTATTGGCAGTAGCCCCAGCTGGGCTTTGAACCTGTGACCTGCTGTTTTTGCACACACTGTCTGTGTGCACTGCACCACTGTGTTGCCACAGATAAGCTGCATTCCCTGGGGAGTCCATGACTGTACATCTGACAGAGCCTGTCTGTTGCAGTGGACGGTGCCAGCCTGCACAGGACTAGGCCACTGTCTGCTGTGGCTAGCAGCCACTGCCCCCTCCACCACCTGTACCCTTCCGCCAGCATGCTGACATGTCCTTATCTTGGAAACAACATATGACCTGATTGAGTTGTGGCACTCCAGGACTGCATTTGGGGGGCTCGGCTGTAGGTAATGCCCATTGTTATGGTGTGTATGCGGTGTAGGGTAAAATATAGGTGTTTGAACCATGCTTATGTTCTCTGCAATAAAGGAGTGTCTTTACTATCTCTGTTTAGTGGTGGGTAAAATATGGGGACTGGGTTGGCAGGAGCCCCAGCTGGGATTTGGACCTGTGATGCTCTGATCCTATAGGCACTGGCTGTGTCTGCTGCACCACACTGTGACCACAGGGACAGTGCAGTCCCTGGAGATAGGAAACCTGGCCGAACGGGTCAGAAACCCTGCTCTGCACAATTTTACTGTGGGCTCATTCGCCTTGTATGGAGACAAAAGGGCAAATAAACCTCAAAAATGACCTAAAAAAAAAGGGGCAAAAACATAACCAAGCTGGGCAACAGTGATATCAATGGGCAACATTAAAAAACACTCCCAGGAAAGCTCCAAAAAAAAGAAATGATTTTTGGAAGGGTCTACGGAGCGTAGTGTAGGGTTGCCGTTGGGAGCGAGGTGGGCGTCTTCAGGCCCATTGGCTCCCGCGGGCGTGGGGAAGACGCGGGAGCCAATGCGATAAGGGCGGTCTCGGCAAAGTGGGAGGCGCAGGGTATGGCGTTGCTCTTTCGGATCCGGGGCTGGAGGCGAAGGTTGTGCTGGGGGGAGCTGCGGATTCCTTTGGAGGAGGGTGGGTGGCCCAGCGCGAGTGGCAGTTGTTTCAGTGGGCAGCGGTGTGAACAGCGCGACGAGTGGATGTAGCAGGCAAGTGCGGCTATGCGGCGCGGCTCGAAGGCACAAATTAATTTAAATATATTAATAATTCATTAAAGGGGCCAATGCAGAAACATTGAAACCCGTCTATAAATCATAAAATAAAGTAAAAGGGGAAGGCAGTGAGATTCTGGATGCAGTCACATGGGGGGGGGGGGACTATACGGGAAAAGGGGACAGGAAGGGGTAGGGGGGCTAGCAGGGGGGTTGGGGTGGAGGAGCAGCCGGTTGTGGTTTCTTCAAGGGGGCAGAGGGGCGTGGGGTACAGGGGGGGCCCAGGATACAAGGGGTGAGCGCAAGGGGGAGCAGCAGGCAAAGCGGAAAATGGGGCGGATCCATGGGCAGGGGCAAAGGTGCAAAGGCGGGCAGTAGGCATGGGGAAGGCGCGCCTCAAGTTCGGAGGGGGGTTAGGGGGTGTGGCCCTGTTGCGGGGGGGCAGATGGACCCTAATGGTCCTGTGCGGCGGGGCAGGAGATTGGTAGGGGTACCCTTGGACGGAGGGTGGTGTGGGGTTCGGAGGGGTGCTCAAGCTTGGAACCCGATCCTTTGGAATGGGAGGGTCATGCGGCGGGGGGATGGCAGGGGCAGAGGGGACGGGATAGCGATGGCTGCAAGCTGGCATGGTGCACGGGGCGGCGGGTACCCGCCGGCGTGGGAGCATTGGTGGGGGTGGGGCAAGGCTCTTCTCGGGCATAGTGGGTGGGGGTGTGGCAGCCACCTTGGGCCATGGAAGGTGCCCCTTCGCCTTTTGGTGTCTTATCTCCTCAGGTACCACCAGGATGGCAGTATGTGGGAGGTCCCGGGATGAGCAGTCCGCAGCAACAGGATGGAGCGACAGTGAGCGCGGACGGAGGTTCGGGGCAGGAGAGTTGAAAGCAAGGCCTACGTCTGTGGCGGAGCAGCATGAGACAAGTCTGCAGGATGGGACGGCGAGAGGAGTTGCAGGTGAGTTGGCTCCAGACCAATGCGCGGAAGTGGGGGGCAGCCGAGGAGTTGGGGAAAAAGGCAAAAAGACAACGTAAGCATTACTGTCGATGGCATCGTAAGATGGGATCCTCTTCCACGTCGTCTACTGCTTCGTCGGCGCGTTCGTCTACGTGGGAGGAGAGTGGGCGTGGAGAGTGTCGCAAGAGTGCGGTGCAGCTAGTGGCGGGCGGGGGGATGCTTATGCTGGAAGCTTTCTCGGAATTATGGGAAGGGGTGCCGAGGAATTTGCGGCGGACAATCAGAAGGGGGTGTTCCGTTGACATTTTTCCGTTGGTTAGAGGGTAGGAAACGATCGGGGGACAGCAGGAGGAAGAGGAAGGAGGATGAGAAGGCGGGTAGGCTTCGGAGGGCGGCTCGGAATGTAGTTGACTGGACTCGGGCCTTTTTGCATCTCGCTAGTGTTTGGGGACACCAGCATCCAGAGCAGTATGGGATGCTATTGGCATATATGGAATCCTTCTTAGAGGCGTCTCAGTAGCATGAAGGTTGGGCATGGCTCCACTATGAAAAACGTTCCGCGATAAAATGGAGGAAAATCAGCTCTGGTGTTGGGGGACACAAGATATTCATTTATGGTTCACGCAGTTGGCGGTCCGAATGAGCGGCGGGGTGGCTAGTGAAGAAAAGGGCGGACTAAGTGCTCCGGTTGGTGCAGGGCGGTCCTTTCGTTCTAGCGGGCTCCCGACAGGGCAGAGGGCAGCTGGGGGGGGGGGGGGGACACAGGAGATGTGGGTTGGCGATTCAACAAGTCTTCTTGCCCCTTTCCGGATTGCAAGTTCCGGCACGTTGGTTCCGTCTGCAATGGAGGGCATTCCGCACTCACGTGTGTTTAAGAAAGGAATGGTCAGTTCTAGGATGCTGGCTACCAAGCAGTAGGGGCTTAATGGGTTTAGCTTCGATTCTAATCCGGATTGAAGCGCTTCGACCATGGTTGAGGAAGTATCCCAGGTGAAGGGACAGGGTGGTTTTGGAGGAGGGACTTCGGGGGGGGGTGTTTCAATTTCAGTGGAATAATACCAACAAAGGGGCCTGGGAAATACCGGTTAATTCATAACTTGTCCTTCCCAACTGGATCTTCCGTCAACGACCACATCCCGAAGGAATGGTGTGCGGTGCGCTATGCATCTTTTGATGAGGCAGTGGAGCTGGGGTTGGCGATGCGGTCGTGAGTGCTTGATGGTCAAGGTGGATATTGAGTCTGCGTTGCGTGTGTGCCGGTACACCTGTCAGTGTTTCATTTGTTGGGATTTTGCTTAGAGGGCAAGTATTATTTTGCTAAGTGCAGGCCTATGGGTTGTTCGGTATCCTGTGCTTATTTCGAGCAATTTAACGCGTTTATGCATTAGGCTTTCGTGAAAGAGGTGGGCTGTGCGAACGTAGTGCACTACCTGGATGACTTCTTATTTGTAGGGGAGCTCCGTCGGGACGGTGTACGGCGTTACTGGATGGCTTTCTACAGTTGGCACTGGATTGGGGTGTCCCGTTTGGAAATGGGAAAAAACGGGAGGCCCCGCGACCAGTATTCCCTTTTTGGAGGTGGAGCTGGATACTGTGGTCATGGTGGCGTGACTGCCAGTTGACAAAGTGGTGAAACTGCGTGGGTTAGTCGCAAATGTATTGGCTTCAAGTAAGTTGACGCTACGTGCGAGGCAGGCGTTCATAGGCTCACTTAATTGTGCATGTGGGGTAATCCCGATGGGAAGGGTCTTGTTACGTCGCCTTGCAGCAGCCACGGTAGGGGTTACTAAGCCCCATCACCGTATTAGGGTATCACAGGGCATGCGGGCCGATTTGGGGGTTTGGGACGAGTTTCTGCAGGACTTCAGTGGTACTACGGTCTTGAGGGAGTCGGAGATTTTCAGTTGGGAGTGGCAATTTGTTTGCCGAAGCCGCAGGTGGATTGGGTCTGGGTGTTTACTTCGGGGGCTCATGGTGTGCGGTGCAGTGGCCACAAGAGTGGCGCGAGGCGGGCATCACCAGTAACAGCACTTTTCTAGAATTGTTCCCGATGCTGGTGGTTTTGACGGTGTGGCAGGACAGGCTTCAGAATCGCAAGGTAGTTTGGTGGTGTGACAATGCGGCGGTGGTCAGTGTTATCAATAATTATGCTCCGCGCTGCATGCAGGTGGCCGAATTGATGCATAAGGTGGTATTAGCGTGCTTGCAACTGCATGTGGTGGTGCGGACTCGACGTATTCCCGGGGGTACTAACAAAATTGCTGATGCCCTTTCCCGTTTTAAGTGGGAGCTGTTTCGGACATTGGCGCCGGAGGCGGACGAGGTTGGGTCTTCGGTCCCAGAGCACGTATGGCAGATTGGCCTCAGGAGATGATGGAGCTGCTGAAGAGTTCGGCGTCGGCAGCAATGTGGGCTGCGTATCCACGCGGCTGCAGCGGTGGGGTGAACTTCCTGGCGGAACAGGGATGGCTGCTGGGACCGGTGTCGGATCAGCTACTGGGTCAGTATGTCCTGATGGCTAATCAGTTAGCGCGATCCACGACGGATCCGACAAGGAAAGGAACGTGGGTACTCTTGAGGGCGGTGGATGGGGCACCCACGTGCCCGGTTACCTTACTGACGTCTTATTTGTGTGTACGGCCGGGCGGGGCGGGCAGTCTTTTCTTCACAAAGATGAGTGGGTCTTGACGTAATTTCAGTTTACAGTGGTGTTGCGGCTGGTGCTGCGGCTGATGGGTGAGGAACCGCGCAGGTTTGCGCCGCACTCTTTTAGAATCGGGGCAGCGACCAGTGCGGCGGCGGTGGGACTGCCCGAGCGGGAGATACAGCGGATTGGTAGATGGAAGTCGCGAGCGTTCCAGAGCTATGTGTGGTTATAGGAACTGTCTGGTGGCTAACTGTTACAAACTGTCTGGTGGCTAACTGTTACAATTTTGCTTTTACAGAAGTGGGGCCTGGATCATGTGGCTGTTAGGTGATTGGCCATTCGTTTGTTTACTGGTCGGCGAGCAGCAACACGGCCGGTAGGCCTGAACATTGGATTGGAAGCTTCGATGGTGACCGTCTCATGGCTGGGCGAGCGCGGCCTACGGTGGGTCCAGCTCTTGCCTTTGCTTCGGCACCACGAGCGTATGAGAGGGGCACCAGACATCGTGTCGATACATCTGGGAGGCAATGACCTGGGGTCCTGGACTTGTAGGCCGTTACTTCATGCAGCTCACAAGGATTTGGGGAGCTGTTAATAATGTTTAAGGGTGTGGTTCTCGTTGGTCTGCGGTCATTCCAAGGCCTGCTTGCAGAGATCAGGGGCGGTGGTCGAGGGGGTTAACAAAACTTAATCGCCAGATTGGCCGATGGGTGGGGGAGGACGGGGGGTGCCAGATTTTGCTCCCATGGGCAGAGGTTGCCTGTGCCGGCTTATACAAACAGGATGGAATACATTTATCCCCGGTGGGGATGGACTTGCTCCTGAATGATTGGCAGGAGGCCTTGGAGGGTATTATGCAGGGGAGAAGGGCTGGTCGCAGCTTAGCCTTGGGGGGCGGCTCAGGACAAGGGTGACCTGAGCCGGTAGCGGGATCCCGGAGGTTTCCGAGGTCCGGAGCTGGAGGCAATCCTTAGGGCGGGGGTGGGGTACCCCCGACCCGGACAATCCCTCGGGTTTTTGCCAATAATATGGCGAAGCCGGAAGAGGGAGGGCTAGGAAAATAGCCGGGGCCTGGACCCGGCGGAAGCGGAAATGGCGTCACCTTGCTACTGACATGGCTGGTGAGGGCTTGATCTGCAGGGGGGGGGGGGGAAATTATGATGTGGGCTTGAATATTGTTTGGTTATTGTTAAAAGGTTAATAAAGCTGCGACCAGTTTAATCCCAGAAATGTGTTGTGCCTATCATTGTATAAGGTGAAGGGGTGAATAAAGGGGGGAGTAAAAGATGGGGAATGGAGGGCAGGAAGCGACTAGTCCGCCATACCCGGTTACGAGAAGGCCGAGGAGCCTCGTGCACTCGGCCGCCGTTAACCGGGGGGCGACTGGTCGCGTGCGCCCGGTGCGTCTGCGGCGTAGAGGAGCTGTTGGGAGCGAGGTGGGCGTCTTCAAGCCCATTGGCTCCCGCGGGCGTGGGGAAGACGCGGGAGCCAATGGGATAAGGGCGGTCTCAGCAGAGTGGGAGGCGCAGGGTACGGCGTGGCTCTTTCGGATCCGGGGCTGGAGGCGAAGGTTGTCCCGCCCGCCCACCCTAGCTGGGGTGTTAAAAGGCTTGGGGGGTGATGGGGTGTTGCAGCTGGTGGGGATGGCGGGATCCCGGAGGTTTCCGGGGTCCGGAGCCGGAGGCAATCCTTAGGGCGGGGGTGGGGTACCCCCGACCCAGACAATCCCTCGGGTTTTTGCTAATAATATGGCGAAGCCGGAAGAGGGAGGGCTAGGAAAATAGCCGGGGCCTAGACCTGGCGGAAGCGGAAATGGCGTCACCTTGCTACTGACATGGCTGGTGAGGGCTTGATCTGCAGGGGGGGGGGGCAATTATGATGTGGTTTGAATATTGTTCGGTTATTGTTTAAAGGTTAATAAAGCTGCGACCAGTTTAATCCCAGAAATGTGTTGTGTTTATCATTGTATAAGGTGAAGGGGTGAATAAAGGGGGGAGTAAAAGATGGGGAATGGAGGGCAGGAAGCGACTAGTCCACCGTACCCGGTTAATGCCAATGAGCCTTCAAAAATTTTTGTATTTTCCAGGAAAGGTGTGAGAACTTTAGGACACAAACAAACTTGTCATCTAAAGTTCTTTCTCTTGGTAAAAGTAAGTCCTGTCTATTAGAAGTGCAGGCGCGACTAAACCCTTTATTGATATAATCTAACGGATATCCCCTAACCCGAAACTGCTCTGCCATTTCATAAGACTTATTTTTGAATTCATCATAGTCTGTGCATAATCTACGAAGACGTAGAAATTGCGAAACTGGTACATTTTTCTTTATATGACTACTATGAAAGCTGTCAAAGCGGAGTAACTTATTCTTATCCGTAGGCTTTTGAAAAATCGTAGTGTTGAAGCCGGTAGGGGACTTCCTAATAAGAATGCCCAGGAATGGTATTTTTGTAAAACTGAATTGCATCTTAAATTTAAGATTTGTGTCCAAAGTTTTTAGCCAATCATGAAATTCAAGTAGCTGAATATCAGTACCCTTCCACAATAAAAGGACATCATCAATGTATCTTTTCCAAGATAACACCAGGGAAGAAAAATAACATCCTTTCAAGTGTTTCTCTTCAAATTCTGCCACGTAAAAATTGGCTATATCTGGTGCCATAGCTGTTCCCATGGCCGTGCCTTTTATCTGTTGATAAAATTTACCATTGAAAAGAAAATAGTTACGGGTCAGTGCAACTTGTGACAATTCTATCAGAAAGTGGGTGGGTATATGAACCGGTGAGGGGCGTAGATTCAAATATTTGGTGATGACTAGTAAAGCATCTACAGGTACCAGTCTGTCAACAATGAGCCGCCTGACTGAAGACCGAACACAATTTAGGATAGCTATCCAGAGGGTCGCCATGAGTCGACTCCGACACGACGGCACTTAACAACAACAACAGTAAAGCATCTTCCTGTGGTATGTTGGTATACAGAGATTCAATATCTAACGTCACTAAAATAATATTAGAAATGTCGTCACTGAAACCGTCCAAGAAGGAAATGACCTCTGCAGCATCTCTTATTTATTTATGCATCAATCTCGAGTGTAAATTCCCGGTTCACTTTTGTGTTTGTTTTTATGCTGGCCTCAGTTTTATTTCTTTATTTTTTAACGATTCTGCACTTTTGAGTCTGTTTCTACGCTGGTTTCAGTCTCATTCATTGTTTATTTATTTTTTATCGCTTTTGGACAATCGTTTCCTCCTTTTCCCCGGTTATGTGCTGCAAAAATGTTGTTAGTGGCTACGTCCTTTTTGACAATGTCTTTTCTTCTGTTTATCTTCCCCTCACTGTTCCCTCTAAGCTGTGCGCATGTGCGCGCGCACACACCTCGCCGAGCGAGCGCACATACTTTACAACAGAGCGCACAAAAATTACGGCTCTGATTCTGATAGAAAACAACACAGACGTCTTAAAATTTAAAAGTTATGATTGTAATTACTAGAAATTTCCCGCTTCATTTAGTAATCGTCTATTTTCATTTAATTTGATTAAAATCAATGTGGTGTACATACTGTATTCTGACGTGTAGTCAAATTTTAAAGTATATAACTCTGAGTGTCGTTATGTGGCGCACAAAAATTTAACCTTCCTTCAAAAGCTGCACACAGCTGATATTTTATGCGCACACAGCCTACAGAAAATTAGAGGGAACATTGCTTCCCCTTACCCTTATTATAATGCTATGTCAATCATTCTTACGTGTTCAGTGGGAGGTGCCTCAATGTGCTTTTAATCTCCTTTCTGCACTTGCGCGGAGTTTTCCCGCTTCAAGCAGTAATGCTGGTAATGCTTTTCTTTTGTACTTTTTGCTTTCTTTTCATTTTCTGGCATGTTTGATAGTTTATATTTATTTCGGTTGTATCAGGACTTTTTTGCACGTATTGTTTTTAACCATCGTTTGTATATTTATTTTTCAGTTCTTCACCAAGTTTTGCTGTCAAAGTTTTCTGGGTTTATTTCCTTCCCGATAGTTGTATTTCAGTGGTGCTGATTTTATTTGACATGTTTGTCGGCAACCATTACGTATTTGTACATGGTTTGTTTTCACTTTGGACAAGAAGTTTTTTTAGTGCAGATCTTAACATTTAAAATTTTCAGCGGTTTCCTTTCTCCTTTCATGGTTTTATTGTTTGTTTTAATAGTCAGTCGGCACCTATTTTTATTATTTTTCAATTTAGTCATAATGGATTTCCACCAATATTTTTGTTGTTGTTGTTAAGTGCTGTCGAGTCGGAGTCGACTCATGGCGACCCTCTGGATAGCCATCCTAAATTGTGTTCGGTCTTCAGTCAGGCAGCTCATTTCCACCAATATTTTTATCTGTGATCATATTTACACACATATTTCCATCTTCCTCATTGACCTTAATCATATATATGTCTCCTCTTTGTAGTTTGTTTCTTGTGCTGCATGTTCACCGTGCATTACTCTTTCAGTTTTAGTGATTGGGTCACGTACTTTTTGTGAGTTCCTTTGGGCGATTACTCTGGCCCCTCTTTTTCTATTTACTCTTTGTTATTTAATCCCACGCCACTTATGAAGCTTTTGATTGTGTCTTCACTCATAGTAGCGAAGCTATAGTGTTATAATGCACTGTTGAGTTTTTTATTATATTAATGTTTGTAACATGTGTGCACCATTTATCATGAATAATGTATGCATTTACATGTATTTTATCTTAATTTTTAAATATTAGTCATTTGCTGTATGAATTCTCATTTTGTCTTTTCTGTGATGGTTGTCTTTGCAGTATGCATGTATGTATATATCATTTATGTTTGTTTAGGAGTTTCATTATACAACACACATATATAGTTTGTTTATTGATATTTATTTCTGTGCCGTATATATGAATTGCCTTAAGAGTTCAGTACTTTCTTATCTGTTTTCTTTTTTATCTAACACAGATTGGAAAGAGTGGCTTGGTCCATATTTTATACGTTGTTTTCTATCCTCTGTGGTAATGTATTTTATTTGTATGCAAGGCGTTTTTACATATATATACTAAGGATTTTTTTACATATGTTTTTTACATATGTTTTTAATATTGTTTCTAACATACATTTTTTTATTGTTGGTCTGTATTATTTATGTATAATTTTATGTTTATGTTTAATTTTAGACCCCTGAAGAAGGCCTCTGGCCGAAACATTTTAGTTGGGTCTACCAATAAAGTTCTTTGCAAACCTCCCTGCGGTAGGCCGTGGTTCTTGGGGTTCCAAATTTAACCAGAAAGCTCCCTTCTGTGTTTTAAATGTAAACTAAAAGTACTTTGCTGATAATAGGCCCCGAGTGACTATTAAATTTAAACTACAAGCTCTCTGCTGGGTTCCAAATTCAACCAGAAAGCTCTTTTCTGTGTTTTAAATTTAAACTAAAAGTACTTTGCTGATACTAGGCCCTGAGTGACTATTAAATTTAAACTACAAGCTCTCTCCTGGGTATGAAATGTAACCAGAAAGGTCTCTTCTGTGTTTTAAATTTAAACTTAAACTACTGCTACTAGGCCTTGACTGATTTAACAAAAAACAGTGGGTTCACAGATTAATTAGCTTTAATACAACCCATTCTTTGTAGTTTTGGCAGTGTGGGAGTGGAAGTTCAGGTTCCTATCTAGAATTATTCCCAGGTACCTTATCTCCTCTTTGACAGGAATGGTCTCATTGATAAGGTCAATGTGCTGAGGAGGAGAGAAGTTGTTGCGTGTGACAAACTGAGCTTCTGTTTTCTTGTAGTTGATCTTGAGGTTGTTGTTGGATAGCCATCGGGATAAATCATCGAGGCAGTTGGTTATAGGTGCATAGTGAGGCTTGTCTAAGTCAATTTGTGTGTAGATCATGATGTCGTCGGCATATAGTGCGTATTGGATGCCATGTTGCGCTATGACTTCGCAGATGGGTTGGACGTAGAGGTTAAAGAGTAGGGCGGATAAGGAGGATCCTTGAGGTACTCCTTGTTTTAATGGAAAGGGAGGTGAAGAGGTAGCTTCGATCTTGACTTGTTGCTGTCTTCCATTGATGTATGAGGAAAACCATTTGAGTGTGGTTTTATGAAGTCCTATGGCCTCTAGTCTTTTGAGGAGGACAGGGTGGGATACGGTATCGAAAGCAGCAGCTATATAGACAAAGATGAGGAGGAAGCCCGTCTTGATGTTGTTTAGTCCTTTGATGAGATTGTCTAGGAGCAGTGTAAGTAGGTATTTAACGTTGTGAAGAGGTCGGAAGCCGTATTGGTGGGGGTCGAGAGGTGCATGGGTGTCTACATGGTCTTGAAGTTGTTGGTATACTGTCTTCTCCGGGATCTTGGCAAGGAAGGGAAGGCTGGAAATTGGATGATAGATTGATGGGTCAGTAGGAGAGGGGGTGGTGAGCACTGGAAAAAAATGATTTCATTGAGATTCGTGATTTTTTTTCTTTCTAAAGGGGAGGAGAGTGTAGAGAAGAAATGGCAAACTCCAGACCTGGAGTGCCACAATGCAGCCTGGTTTTCAGGATGTCCCTAAGGAATATTCATGAAATGTATGGGTATCCACTGCCTCCCATTGTATGCAGTGGTCTAGAGACTACTTGGATGTTGCAACTAAGAGCACCATCATGCATCCTTACTTTTAACTATAATACTACAAAGAAAAGTCTGTACTTTTCCAAAAAAAGAGAGGATGCTATTGCCCATCATGTTTAGACTAGGAGGAGACTCCTTTGAGAGGAACAGCCCCTCATAAAAAACTCATTCAAAGACAGTTTGTTTATGTTTATTTGGTTTTGATATACCACCCCTTTGCACACATACAGAGTGGTTTACAACAAAATGCATAAGAATAAAGAAAAGGAACTACAATGTAATTTGTTAGGAGAGGGGAAGACAGTTAAAAGTAGAGCTAGTAATAGAAGACACAGAACCATTAAGCCAGATTGCTGATTCCAGCTCCGAAGGCCTGTTCAAAAAGAAACATAGAAACATGATGAGAGAAAAAGACCACATGGCCTATCTAGTCTGCCTTTATATATCATCTACAATAGTCCTCTTTTTACCTTTACAGATCCTCTGTGTTTGTCCCATGCTTTTTTGAATTTAGATACTGTTCTCATGTCCACCACCTCCACTGGGAGACTATTCCATGCATCTGCCACTCTTTCCGTAAAGAAATATTTCCATATATTACTCTTGAGTCTATCCCCTTTTACTCTCATCTTATGTCTCCTTGTAGCAGAGCTTGCCTTCAATTGAAAGAGACCCTACTGCGCATTTATGCCACAGAGATATTTAAATGTCTCTATCATATCATCCCTATTCTATCTTTCCTCGAAAGTATATATTAAGATCTTTAAGTATGTGCTCATATGCTTCATAATGAAGAGCACTAATCCTCAGCACTGATTCCAACCTGCTTATGTCCTTTTGAAGGAGCGTCTCCAGAATTGTATACATTACTCCAAATGAGGTCACACCAGAGACTTATACAGAGGCATTCTCACCTCCTTTTTTCTGCTGGCCATTCCTCTTCCGATACATCCAAGCATCCTTCTGGCTTTCGCAGTCATCTTTTCTACCTGTTTAGCTACTTTAAGATCATCAGACACAATTAAACCTAGGTCCTGCTCTGCTATTCTTTTGTGGACAGAAGTACCTCACCCCTTACATTGTACCGCTGCTTTGGATTTTGCAGCCCAAATGTATGATCCTGAATTTTTTAACATTTCCTCCCCCGCCTTGGCTACACTTCTACTCTCCTTAGTGATGTCCCGACTTGACTTCTGCAACGTTGCTTTAGCAGGTCTCCCACAGTCCCAACTTTCCCGTCTCCAGCGCATTCAGAACACTGCGGTTCACCTCTTAACTCATGCTTCCCGGTTTGAACATGTCACCCCTCTTCTTATGCAACAACATTGGTTACCAGTATCATTCCGTATTCAGTATAAGATTCTTACCTTTGTTCACAGGGCACTCCACACAGGCATCCCCCTTTATCTTGCAGACCAGGTCCGCTTTCATACTCCTCACTGTTCACTCCGTTCTATCCATGTCAATCGTATGTCCCTTCCTCCTCCCTCACATGCTCACCTGGAATCTACTCGCTCTTCCGCTTTTTATTTTTTAGGCCCGAGGCTCTGGAATTTGCTTCCCTTTCCCTCCGATCCGAAACGTCATTCCAGCTTTTCAAAACAAAACTCAAGACCCACCTGTTTAGCCTGGCATTTGACCTTCCCCCGTAGTCCTCACTCCTTTTCTTCTTTTCCTTGCTGATGTGTTTCCGTTGTCTTATTTTGTTTAACTGTTCCCTGTCATCTTTTTCTCCTCTTTACTGTTCTTAAGTAATGGCGTTCCTTTCTGTTTCTGCAGCTATGTAATTTTATGATTTTATAATTGTAGACCACCCAGATGCCTATGGTGTTGGGTAGTATAACAAATTTTAAATAAACATAAACATTACATTTTAGCTGTGAAATTCTAGACCATTCTTCAAGCTTCAAGCTTAGCTAAATCCCTCCTTGTGTTATCTACACCTTCCTGGGTGTCTACACTATTTTGGTATAATCTGCAAACAAGCAAACCTTGCCTGACAGATCTTCCACAATATCACTAACAAAGATGTTAAAAAGAATCGGACCAAGAAGGGTCTTAAGTAAGACTTTAAAGTTTTTAAAGTTTCCTCAAGGCATACTTGGACCAGAAGATATTTCCACACAATAGGGGGAGGAAGTAGAAAGCCGAATGTCTTGTGCTTTCATATCTGATGACTCCCAGATCTACCTCTCTACACCTGAAATCTCTCCAGCAGTCCAGGCCCGGATCTCAGCCTGCTTTTCTGACATTGCTGTTTGGATGTCTCACCGCCACTTGAAATTGAACATGGCCAAAACTGGATAATTCTCTACTTTTTCCTGTCTCCTTAGCTCACAATCTTGGGGTCGTCTTTGACTCCTCTCTCTCCTTCTCCACACACATCCAATTGATAGCTAAAATCTGCCATTTCTTTCTCTGTAACATCTACAACATTTTGCCCTTTCCTTTCTGAACACACTACTAAGAGACTTATCCACTCCTTATTCACCTCCCATCTAGACTATTGTATCCTACTCCTTGCTGGTGTCCCTCTAAATCATCTCTCTCCCCTTCAATCTGATCAACATTCTGCTGTGTGGCTAATCTTCCACAAGCCTCATTTTGCTCATATTATCCCACTTCTCAAGTCACTTAATTGGCTCCCTATCATTTCCACATCCAGTTTAAGCTTCTCTTGCTGACCTATAAGTGCATTCATTCTGCAGCAACTCACTACCTTTCCTCTCTTATCTCTACCTATACCCCTCCTCGGGAACTCTGCTTTCCTGGCAAATCACTTCTATCTGTGCCCTTCTATTGCTAACTCCAGACTTCGCTCCTGTCAGCTTGCTGCTCCTTATGCCTGAAACAAATTATCTGACCCTTTTCAAATCCAGGTTAAAAACGCACCTCTTCGCTGCCGCTTTCGGATCTTGACTCACCTGATCTCCTTTGTGTTTCCTTACCATTCTCCCTACCAGGGCCGGATTTACCTATACGCCAACTACGCCGTGGCGTAGGGCCCACAGCTGACAAGGGCCCACAAAAATTTAAAAAATTGTTAGCCGCCTTAAAATTAAATAAAAAAAAAATAACGCTGGCTGCCGCCGCAGCAGCATGGACTGTCCCGCGGGGCCCCCTCTGCTGCTTCGGCAGCATGGACTGTCCTGCGGGGCCTCCTCTTCCTGGCTGAATCCGTCCGTCCGTCCCTCCCTCCCTCCCTCCGTGCCGGCTTTGAGAGGCGTGAAGGGAGAGTGTCTCCCTCGCGTCTCTGTTAAGCCCGCAGGGGCTGATGGGAAATTTCCCATCAGCCCCTGTGGGCTTAACAGAGACGCGAGGGAGACACTCTCCCTTCGCGCCTCTCAAAGCCTGCACGGAGGGGCTCAGCCGTCGCGGAGGGAAGGAGGGATTCAGCCAGGCAGAGGGGGCCCCGCGGGTCAGTCCATGCTGCTGCTGCCACGGCGGCAGCGGTAGCAGCCAGCGTTTTATTGTTTTTTATTAAATTTTACTTTAGGCCGATGGGGGGAGGGGGGAGGACTGGTAATGGGCTATTGGGGGGGCTGGGACTGGAAATGGGATGGGGGGTTAAGACTGGAGGTGGGCTGATGGTGTTAGGACTGGTAATGGGCTGTGGGCTGTTGGGTGGGGTTAGAACAGGTAAAGGGCAAAGGGGGGGATAAGACTGGAAATGGGCTGTGGGCTGATGCGGGCTGTCTCGTAATGGGCTATGGGGGGCTAGGACTGGAAATGGGCCGGGGGGGTTAAGACTGGAGGTGGGCTGATGGGGTTTGGACTGGTAATGGGCTGTGGGCTTTGGGGAGGGGGTTAGGACTGGTAATGGGCTATGGGGGGCTAGGACTGGAAATGGGCTGATGGGGGGGCGACCACTGGCGGTGGGCTGATGGGGTTAGGACTGGTACTGGGCTGTGGGCTGATGGGGGGTTAGGACTGGTAATGGGCTATGGGGGGTTTAGGACTGATAATGGGCTATGGGGGGCTAGGACAGGAAATGGGCTGATAGGGAGGGGTTAGGACTTGAGGTGGGCTGATAGGGTTAGGACTGGTAATGGGCTGTGGGCTGTTGAGGGGGGTTAGAACTGGTAATTGGGCTATGGGGGGGTTAAGACTGGTAATGGGCTGTGGGCTGATGGGGGGGTTAGAACTGGTAATGGGCTATGGGGGGCGGACTGGAAAATGGGTGGATGGGGGTAGGACTGTATGTGGGCTGTGTGCTGATGGGGGGTTAGGACTGGCAATGGGCTATGAGGGGCTGACTGGAAATGGGTTGATGGGGTTAGGACTTGAGGTGGGCTGATGGGGTTAGGACTGGTAATGGGCTGTGGGCTGATGGGGGGTTAGGACTGGCAATGGGCTATGGGGGGCTGACTGGAAATGGGTTGATGGGGTTAGGACTGGAAGTGGGCTGATGGGGGGTTAGGACTGGTAATGGGTTATAGGGGGGGGCTTAAACTGAAAATGGGGTGATGGGGGTTAGGACTGTAAGTGGGCTGATGGGGGGGGCTAGGACTGGTATTGGGTTGGGGGGTTGCTAGGACTGGAAATGGGCTGATGGGTGGCTAGTACTGGAAATGGGCTGATGCAGGGACTAGAAGGGAATGGATGCTGGGTGAGGCTGGAACTAGAAGGGAGCTGATGTTGGGGGAGGATTAGAATGGGATGGGGCTGGAAGAGTAAAATGGAGAAGGGAAAAAATATTTTGTGTGGGAGGGATAAAAAATCTACAATTGGCCGGGTATTGGGAGAGTAAGTGGGAATTGAGGATGGAGGGGTAAAATTTGAGTGGATGAAAGAGGAATGAGGAAAGAGCAAAAGGAGAAAGATTAGTATGTTAAAGCAGATGTAGAGAGAGAATGGAAAAAAACTAGAAGAGAGAAGAAAGGACAAATGGACAGCAGACGATGGAGAGTTAGCAGAAGACACGAAGAAACCAGAAAAAAGTGGCTGGAGCAATTGCAGCTGAAAAAAATGCACAAAAGGTAGAAAAATATCTCTTTATTTTGAATTTATTAATTGGAATATGTCAGCTCTGGTAAATGTGCATCATTAACGTCTGCGCTTTGTTTAGTACAAGAGCAAATTAATGTATAGTTTTATTTCTACAGTGTTGTACATTCCAAGTTTGGCTTTTGGGATGCCCAGTTTAATTATTGTCTTCCTGTTTCTAAATTGTGATTACTTGTTTGGTGATGGTCTATGTCAGCGATGGCGAACCTATGGCACGCGTGCCAGCTGTGGCACGCGAAGGCCTTGCAGCTGGCACGCGGGCAATAGGTCCGCAAAAAAAAGAAAAAAGCTGTCTCTGACTGCTGCCGCGGACGCGGCAAGGGCAGAATGCAGCGTCCCGCGGGGCCCCCTCCGCCCGCTAAGCCCCTCTGCAAGAGCTTTCAGATTCGCGAGGGAGAGCGTCTCCCTCGCGTCTCTGTTAAGCCCGCAGGGGCTAATGGGAAATTTCCCATCAGCCCCTTTAGACGCGAGGGACTGATGGGAAATTTCCCATTAGCCCCTGCGGGCTTAACAGAGACGCGAGGGAGACGCTCTCCCTCGCGAATCTGAAAGCCCTTGCAGAGGGGCTTAGCGGGCGGAGGGGGCCCCGCGGGACATTGTAATGTGCCGCGGCAGCAGCCAGAGCCTGCTTTTTTTTAAAAAAAATTTGCCGGGGGGGGGGGGGTAGGACTGCTAATGGGCAGGAGGAGGGGGGGGGGTTAGGACTGCTAATGGGCAGGAGGGGGGGGGGTTAGGACTGCTAGTGGGCAGGAGGGGGGTTAGGACTGCTAATGGGCAGGAGGGGGGGGGTTAGGACTGCTAATGGGCAGGAGGGGGGGTTGTTAGGACTGCTAATGGGCAGGAGGGGGGTTAGGACTGCTAATGGGCAGGAGGGGGGGTTAGGACTGCTAATGGGCAGGAGGGGGGGGTGTTAGGACTCCTAATGGGCAGGAGGGGGGCTTAGGACTCAAAATTGGCAGGCGGGGGAGGGCTAGGACTGCTAATGGGCAGGAGGGGGGGGTTAGGACTGCTAATGGGCAGGAGGGGGGGGTTAGGACTGCTAATGGGCAGGAGGGGGGGTGTTAGGAATGCTAATGGGCGGGGCGGGGCGGGGGGTTTAGGACTGCTAATGGGCTGGGGGGGTTAGTACTGCTAATGGGCGGGCGGGCAGGCGGGCGGGGGGTTAGGACTTCTAATGGGCAGGAGGGGGGGGGGTTAGGACTGCTAATGGGCAGGAGGAGGGTGGGTGTTAGGACTGCTAATGGGCAGGGGGGGGGTTAGGACTGCTAATGGGCAGGAGGGGGGGGGGTTAGGACTGCTAATGGGCAGGAGGGGGGGGGTTAGGACTACTAATGGGCAGGAGGAGGGGGGGTGTTAGGACTGCTAATGGGCAGGAGGGGGGGTGTTAGGACTGCTAATGGGCGGGGTGGGGGGGTTAGGACTGCTAATGGGCTGGGGGGTTAGGACTGCAACTGGGCACGGCGGGGGGGGGGTTAGGACTGCTAATGGGCAGGAGGGGGGTGTTAGGACTGCTAATGGGCAGGAGGGGGGGGTTAGGACTGCTAATTGGGCAGGAGGGGGGGGGTTAGGACTGCTAATGGGCAGGAGGAGGGGGGTGTTAGGACTGCTAATGGGCAGGAGGGGGGGTGTTAGGACTGCTTAATGGGCGGGGTGGGGGGGGGTTTTAGGACTGCTAATGGGCTGGGGTGGTTAGGACTGCTAATGGGCGGGCGGGCGGGGGGTTAGGACTGCTAATGGGCAGGAGGGGGGGGGTTAGGACTGCTAATGGGCAGGAGGGGGGGGTGTTAGGACTGCTAATGGGCGGGGGGGGGGGTAGGACTGCTAATGGGCTGGGGGGGTAGGACTGCTAATGGGCTGTGGGCTGATGGGGGCTGTCTGGAAATGGGGTGATGGGGGTTTAGGGCTGGAAGTGAGTTGATGGGGGGGCTAGGACTGGTATTGGGTTGGGGGGTTGCTAGGACTGGAAATGGGCTGATGCAGGGACTAGAAGGGAATGGATGCTGGGTGAGGCTGGAACTAGAAGGGAGCTGATGTTGGGGGAGGATTAGAATGGGATGGGGCTGGGAGAGTAAAATGGAGAGGGGAAAATATTTTGTGTGGGAGGGATAAAAAATCTACAATTGGCCGGGTATTGGGAGAGTAAGTGGGGATTGAGGATGGAGGGGTAAAATTTGAGTGGATGAAATAGGAATGAGGAAAGCGCAAAAGGAGAAAGATTAGTATGTTAAAGCGGATGTAGAGAGAGAGAGAATGGAAAAAAAACTAGAAGAGAGAAGAAAGGACAAATGGACAGCAGATGATGGAGAGTTAGCAGAAAACATGAAGAAACCAGAAGAAAGTGGCTGGAGCAATTGCAACTGAGCTGAGGTATTCTGTTTATGTAATTCCTTTTTGACATTGCCACTTGTTCTCTTTCCCCAGTAGGTCATGTATTGTTATTGTCTGAAATGTATTGGTTTAATATTTGCAGTGTTGCCTTTTGATAGGTATGGTGTGGTGCTTTGTGAGTCCTGGTAGTGCTGTTAGGATACGGCGGTTTGCTATTGGTTCTAAATGGGCAGTGTTTGTAGTAGTTCCTAATGTGCCTGGCGGTTGGCACTGGATTATAGTAATGTAGAAATCTTTTAGTCTGTCTTTATCCATACACTCATTAAGAGACATGTTTACTAAATGTTAGTGTATGTTAGCATTATGCAAATATTTATGCAAATTGACGTGCTGGCACTTTGAGGAAATTCTTTGGTTTTGTGCGGCAGTTTGGGCACTCGGGCTCAAAAAGGTTAGCCATCACTGGTCTATGTTCTGCATGTGTAACTGAGCTGAGGTGTTCTGTTTATATAATTCCTATTTGACATTGCCACTTGTTCTCTTTCCCCAGTAGGTCATGTATTGTTGTTCTCTGAAATGTATTGGTTTAATATTTGCAGTGTTGCCTTTTGATTGGTAGAGTATGATGCTTTGTGAGTCCTGGTAGTGCTGTTAGGATACGGCGGGTTTGCTATGGGTTCTAAATGGGCAGTGTTTGTAGTAGTTCCTAATGTGTCTGGCAGTTGGCACTGGATTATAGTAATGTAGAAATCTTTTAGTCTTTCTTTATCCATACACTCATTAAGAGGCACGTTTACTAAAAGTTAGTATATGGTAACATTATGCAAATATTTATGCAAATGAGGCCCCTTATGCAAATGAGGCCCCACACCCCCCTTGGGCCGCCCCTGCAGGGGGCCTACAATTTTTGTTGGCGTAGGGCCTCACTCAAGGTAAATCCGGCCCTGCTCCCTAGCTGTATTCCATGTCCACAGCTACTTTGTTGTCTATCTTGACTAGACTGTAAGCTCTGATGAGCAGGGACCATCTTTTACACGTGTCTGTGCAGCGCTGCATATGTCTTGTAGCGCTATACAAGCGTACAGTAGTAGTAGTAGTTATCGTGCAAAGATCACAGGCAACGTTGGGGGGACACAAGGAATAACAAGGGCTGACAGGCAAGAACATTATTATGTAGGGGTTTATGGACTAAAGTAAGTATTTTATGGAGAATTTGAAAAGAAACTGGTAACCAGTGATGCTGTATCCTAAGTGGTGTAATGTGGTCATACTTTCCATAGTGGGAAATGATGCGAAGTGCTGTGTTTTATGTTTTTGTCCCCTGAGCCATTGCACTATGCTCAGCCAGTGGGTCTTTGCCTTTAGGGACAAATGCATTAGGCACCTAACCAAGGTACTCTATCCGCCTAAAGGAAGATCTGCACCATTCACCCAAATTGGCATCAGTAAACTAAAAAGGACTTGGAGCCACTGTATCAGGGTTGCTCAGCCTGAAAATGAATTTTCTGCAGAGACCTGCCAGAACTCTAGTAACAGATTAAACCATCAAGGTACCTGAGTAAGAAAAGTGATTATTTTGTACAGGGGAATAAGAGATCAAGCAACTCTAATCTCAAGTGTTTGACAATAGAAGAATGGGAAACGAACCCTACATAACTATTTAACTTAAGCTGGTAGACATTCTAAAAGAAATGAAGGGTGTTGCATAAGTACATTTGATTAATAAAAGTACAGAAGGTGAAGAGACTGAAGTACACCCATACACAAATAGATGAAATGTTAGTATTTGAATCATAGTTTAAGTTAGAAGTTGTAAATTGTTGGAGTTGAAGTCATCTTTCAGTGATCCTAAGATTTTAAGTAAACCCCTGGTTCAGAACACAAACTTCTGACCTGGACTGTTTTTGAGAGGGGTGAATGGGAGAGTGTCAATTGCCTAAACTTCAAATATTGGTTGCCACAGAGGTAATTCCTCCCCTCAAGTCTGAAACTTGATATTTACAGACCAAGAGTTCAGAAAAACTCTTGGTTCTGATGTGCTTCTCTTGTCTGCTAGGCAGTTCCCTAGCATCTGCATAGCCCACAGCAAAACAGGTAACTCTAGCAACCATCTCTTGGTAATTTGACCACTCTCAAACTTGTCATGGATTCCAGAATGAGAAAGTACAGTATGTATGAATCATGACAGGAAGGAAAGACATTCATTATGTCACCCTGGACATTGCAGATCACTTGCATTTTAAGGGTTTGAAAGCTCTTTCTGTTGTGGTAAGTACCCACCCTCCCTTGTGGTAGCCTGATAGGCACATGTGTGAAATCTATAGAAACATAAAAACATAGAAACATAGAAATATGACGACAGAAAAAGACCACTTGGCCTATCTAGTCTGTCCTTCCATAACAACTACAACAGTCCCCTTTTTACCTTTAGAGATCCTCTGTGTTGGTCCCATGCTTTTTTGAATTCAGTTACTGTCCTCATCTCTACCACTTCCACTGGGAGACTATTCCACGGATCCACTACTCTTTCCGTAAAGAAATATTTCTGCATATCACTCCTGAATCTATCTCCCTTCACCCTCATCCCATGTCCCCTCATAGCAGAACTTGCTTTCAATTGAAAGAGGGCTCTCTCCCTGAACATTTATGCCACGGAGGTATTTAAACATCTCAATCATATCACCTCTATCCCGCCTTTCCTCTAAGGTGTACATATTAAGATCCTTCAGTCTGTCCTCATATGCTTTATAATGAAGACCACTAATCATTTTAGTAGCCACCCTCTGCACCGACTCCATCCTGTTCACATCCTTTTGAAAGTGCTGTCTCCAGAATTACACACTATACTCCAAATGAGGTCGCACCAAAGACTTATACAGAGGCATTATCACCTCCTTTTTTCTGCTAGCCATTCCTCTCCGTATGCACCCAAGCATCCTTCTAGCTTTTGCCGTCGCCTTTTCTAACTGTTTAGCTACTTTAAGATCATCAGACACAACCACGCCTAGATCCCGCTCTTCTTTAGTGGACAAAAGTACTTCACCCCCTGTACTATATTGCTCCCTTGGATTGCTGCAGCCCAAATGCATGACCTTACATTTTTTAACATTAAATCCCAGCTGCCAAATTCTAGACCATTCTTCAAGCTTAGCTAGATCCCTCCTCATGTTATCTACCCCTTCCTGGGTGTCTGCTCTATTGCAGATTTTGGTACCATCCGCAAAGAGGCAAACCTTACCTGAAAGCCCTTCCGCTATATCACTAACAAAGATGTTAAAAAGAATCGGACCAAGGACAGATCCCTGGGGCACACCACTGATAACATCCTTCTTCTCAGAGTGAGCTCCATTTACTTGTACTCTTTGTCGCCTCCCACCCAACCAATTTCTAACCCAAGCAGTAACTTTAGGGTCCATCCCTAGGGTGCTCAGTTTGTTTTATAAGTCGCCTGTGAGGAACAGTGTCAAAGGCTTTACTGAAATCTAAATACACCACATCTAGGGCTCTCCCTCGGTCCAACTCCCTGGTCACCCAGTCAAAGAAATCAATCAGATTTGTCTGACAAGACCTGCCTCTGGTGAATCCATGCTGCCTCAGATCCTGTAATCAGCTGGACTCCAGAAAACTTACTATTTTCTCTTTCAGCAGCGTTTCCAATAATTTACTCACCACCGAAGTTAAACTAACCGGCCTGTAGTTTTCAGCCACATCCTTACTTCCGCTTTTGTGTAAAGGCACCACATGAGCCTCTCTCCAGTCCTTTGGCACCACTCCCGGCTCCAACGAGGCATTGAAAAGGTCAGTCAGTGGAGCTGCTAGAACGTCCCCAAGTTCCCTCAGTATTCTCGGGTGTATCCCATCCGGTCCCATCGCTTTGTCTAATTTAAGTTGAGCTAGTTTCTCACGAACACAGTCTTTTGAAAATTGTTCAAGATGTCCTTTGCTTCTGTTCCTATTTGTGGGTATTTTCTGAGGTCCTGCTTCTGGTTCTTCATTTGTGAACACAGAAGAAAAATATTTGTTAAGCAATTCCGCTTTATCCTTATCAGCTTCTACATATTCCTCCCCTGCATCCTTGAGTCTGACAATACCACTCTTGCTCTTCCTCTTCTCACTAATATATCTGAAAAATGTCTTATCCCCCTATTTTATTGCATTGGCTATTTCCTCCTCCTTTTGAATATTTGCCTTCATGACTACTTTGCTAGCTTCTCTAAGTTTTTCCAAATACAGATGCCTGTCTTCCTCTCTCTGTGATCTCTTGTATTTCATGAAGGCCTCCCTCTTTTTCTTCACTTTTTCAGCTACTTCTTTTCGAAAACCATAGCAGTCTCCTTTTCCTTTTGCCTTTATTTACCATTTTAACAAAAAGCTTGGTTGCCCTTAAAATATCCCCTTTCAGTTTTTCTCACTGTTTTTCTACATCCCTCAGCTGTTCCCATCCAATTAACGATTCCCTGAGGTATTGGCCCATCTTCGCAAAGTTAGACTTTAGGAAGACTAAGATCCTCACCTTGGAATGGATTCTAACAGCCCTAGTCCTAATACTGAACCACACCATCTGGTGATCACTGGATGCAAAATGATCTCCCACTACAACATCAGAAACACTTTCACCATTAGGTGATTAGGTGTTAGCAGTTCCCAAAGCTGAGGAGGTTACTGGAGTTCAACCACCTACTGTGCTCAAGGAAAGTCCCACTAAAGCACCAAATAAAGTAACCTTGCTTTAAAAATGTACAAAAAACCCTTTTAAGAGCTCCCAGTCAGAGAGCTAACAACTTAATATAATAAAACAAACCCTTGAATCCTTACTGTTGGTTGATCTGGAGAGCTTCTGTAGGAAAGCCTATAAACCTCAACTCTGCTGGTGAACAGGCCATTTCATAAAAAACAGTCATAATTTTCTGCTTTTACTGCACACTCTGAGGAAATGCTATATAGGCAGAGATATGGATGATAAAGTCATTCAGAAACTGCGTGACACACTGTGGCAGATTGGCTGAGGCTTGTAATGACAGCCAGAACTGACAACTGCCAGTGGCAAAATAATGCAAAGGCTGTGGTGGCCTTTAGGTAGAATGGCATGGGCTGCCCCCTCTGTATGGTGGAACAGAGGAGATGCTCTAGTTCTTAGCAGAGATGCTGGATGGCAGTCTTATCAAAATAAAACCTGGTCATCTAGGAGGTCTAGGAAATGGATCCTAAGCCTATAAATCTTATAAGGCTGCTTCCTCCTGGCCCTTCTCTGTGCCCTGTGTTCCTCATGCTGTATAGGCTACACACAGGGCCAGAATGACCATAAGACAAACTAGGTGGATGCCTAGAATGCCAGTGGTCCATGGGCAATCCATTGCCACCACTCTCCAGAACCTGCAGTAGCGGCAAGGGCTGTAAACATCCCCATGACGCTTACCTTAAAACTTTGGTGCCACGGGGCTGTTTGCTTCTGTCTCCTCAAACTGCCCAATGCAGACTTCCTATTTGCACCCAAGCATCCTTCTGGCTTTCGCCATTTTCTTTTCTATCTGTTTAGCCACCTTAATGTGGCCCCCGCCCTAGAGGGAGCTACCAGACTCTTACTCCTACCCCTGGAAGATGTACAAGTAGTCTCCTCTGAGTCTGACTCCTGGTGGAAGAGTAAAGGAATCTTCACTATCCATGTCTCTTCTTGGTTTTCCCTTATAAGAATCAGAGAAGAGAGGAAAATAAACTAAATGGATTCAGTTTGTATACCAATGTCATGTTACAATTGATTTATTCTGGAGGTGATGTCAACACAAAAACAAATACTCATATTTATCACAGAGGTTGAAACTGTAAATGGAATTTATTGGTAACTAAATAAATTACAGCCAAGTGTTCAGGGTTTCAGACCTCAGAGTACTCTGTGTAAAAGAATGAGCTCATCAATTTCCCAGAAGAGTTCTTTTTGGGTGTGTGAGATAGTGGAGGTACTTCAGTCTTTTTTTTTTTAATTTCCAAAATTTATTTCAAAATGAAACAAAAATTACAAAGAAAACATTACATAAACTGTAATATCCAGTCCACATCAAGGAGCAGCTTCACACATTTGCAGTCAAATTTAAAAGGAAACCTGAGAAAACCAATAAGCTCAATATACTAAATCAAGTGATACACTATATTCCCCCTATAATTACACCAAGTTATACCAGTTCCCTCTCACTCAACAAGCTAACTAATTGATCAGGTTCAGAAAATATATATCACTTACCTTGAAAGGTAATCTGACATTTACAGGGAAATTTAAGATAAAATAACCCCCCCAAAGCAAGAACACGTGGACGGAGAGCTAAGAAAGCCTTACGGCGTTCTTGTGTGATTTTAGCCACATCTGGAAATATCTGAATAACTTGACCACAGAACTGTTCGGTTTTCTTCTGAAAGTAAACTGTCAAAACCCTATCCTTATCCATCTCCCGAACAAAGGAAACTAGTAAGGTATCTCTTGTAGGAATATCATCTGTGGAAGATTCAAGAAAGCCAGATAGATCCAGAGTGGAAGAAGCCAGCTTTTCACTTTGGATATTCCCTGACATGTTACCATCCAAATCTTTTTTAACTCTAGGTATATAATACAATTTTGAAATTAAAATATCCGAAGCATCTTTAAACATCAGAATTTCCTTAAAGTATTTTTGCAACAACAACAAGGGGGATAAGTAATGTGTCCTAGGAAAATTTAGAAAACGTAAATTTTTTGACCGATATACATTTTCTCGAAATTCATCCTGTCGTTGCAAAGAACTAAAACCCTGGGAAAATTTCAAATTAACTTCACTTTGAGAGGAAACAAATTGCTCAGTAGAATTAACAAGCCTTTCCACAGATGTCAGCTGAGCTTCATGATCAGTTAATTTACCAACCGTCTCTTTCGAGAAAACAGATATCTTCTGCAATGAAGCACTTAACGCTGTTTCCATCCGTGAAAAGACAAGCCAGACATCTTTCAAAGAAACATGTTCAGGAGGGGAACATCGTTCAGCAAAACCCGGAAAGGAAACCACCGATGGTAACGGTAATGACAATGGTAGATTAGAAGAAGTTACTTGCAAAAACGAATCTGGAAGTAAAGCTGGAGAAACATCCAAGCCCTTCGTATCCACAGGAGAAGAAACGGCACAACTATCAAGAACAGTTATCTCTTGATCAGGCTGAACTAAACCCGTAGCGGAAGCAGAGGTGGATGAGGAGGCGGTACTCACAGTTGATGAGTCCAGCGAATCCGATGGGAAGGAACCCAACAGTGCCGGAGAGTTCTCCACACTTACGTGGTCATCCATGGGGCCAATAATCTTAACCGCCTTCGATTGCGCTGGCTGAGAGTGCTGTTTCCTCCGCTTCCCCATAACCTGAATACCACCAATGCACCTCGTGCACCGAAGGGGCACCAAAGGGGCGTGTCCTGCCCCTTTGGTCACGGAACTGCGGGAACGCGCCCTCTTAACGCGTCCCGCGTAGGGGCCGGTCTTTAATGGCCCTCCTCCAGTCCAGCAGCCCAATGAGCAGCTAGGCAGGCAGGAACCTCAGGTAAGCAATCAGGAAATCAAAAGAAGCAGCTCACTGTTCCACCTGAGAGCTGGTCTTTAATGGCCCTCCTCCAGTCCAGCGGCCCAATGAGGAGCTAGGCAGGCAAGAACCTCAGGCAAGCAATCAGGAAATCAAAAGAAGCAGCTCACTGTTCCACCTGAGAGCTGGTCTTTAATGGCCCTCCTCCAGTCCAGCGGCCCAATGAGGAGCTAGGCAGGCAGGAACCTCAGGTAAGCAATCAGGAAATCAAAAGAAGCAGCTCACTGTTCCACCTGAGAGCTGGTCTTTAATGGCCCTCCTCCAGTCCAGCGGCCCAATGAGGAGCTAGGCAGGCAGGAACCTCAGGTAAGCAATCAGGAAATCAAAAGAAGCAGCTCACTGTTCCACCTGAGAGCTGGTCTTTAATGGCCCTCCTCCAGTCCAGCAGCCCAATGAAGAGCTAGGCAGGCAGGAACCTCAGGTAAGCAATCAGGAAATCAAAAGAAGCAGCTCACTGTTCCACTTGAGAGCTGGTCTTTAATGGCCCTCCTCCAGTCCAGCGGCCCAATGAGGAGCTAGGCAGGCAGGAACCTCAGGTAAGCAATCAGGAAATCAAAAGAAGCAGCTCCGAGGTACTTCAGTCTTTAATCTTCCAAGTTCCTCTCTTGAGTTTGGGGCCCAGTGCAGTCTGTGGTAGAAGTTCCTCAGGTTCCAGGTTCCTTTTTCCTCCAGGCAACCAGTACAGCGAAGTCCAGTTGCTATTTCCTACTAACCTAACTTTAATAACCCAAAAAGAAAAAACCTTAGTCTAATCAGTGGAGGCTATTCAGTCTGGTTTGAATTAAGGGAAAGACTGAATCATTTCTATTTACAGTCCCTGTGCTAAGAAAACAAAGGATAAAATGAATCCCTATCTAACTTGTTCCCCTTTCAGTTCAGCAAATACACTCAGACCAGTTCCCTAACAATTCAAAAACTTCTTCTTACTTTAATAAAAGTTAATGTCAGCACTGCTTCAGCATCCTAATAACCCAGAGCTTAACCCAGCACAGCTCGATCACTGATAAACTGATTTAGTTTGAACCTTTCCTCTCCTCAAAGGAATATTCTTCTGGATTTTAATTAGTACCTGTGATTCACCATAGTAAGGGGAACCCTTTACCCCAAAGGATGTACAAAGGACTCTTAAGTCCTCAGAATTCTCAACGCTCTTTCCTTATCCTTTTTATAAAGGTGCATAAGATTAGAATCACTTCCCCTCCTTCCTCCAAATTACACCAGACTTCACAGGATTTTAAAAATGGATAGCAAACACATCACCTCAACTTAGAGTCGCTATAAAGAAAGAGATTTGACTCAGTAACAAATCAAAATTTCTATTTCAGCAGCCACTGTGACTAGTTATAAATACACAGCAAAAGCAGTTGCTGATAAATCACAGCTGTGCTCACCAGAGTACCTAAAAAAACCTTCCAAATAATCTTTTTCTTCTAAATCTCTACAGAAACCAAAAAATTCTGTTTCAGCTGCCACTGTGATTAGTTATAAATAAATACTTTTTCACAAAACTGAGTATGTTTTCCAAGAGAGCACATCTCTTGCACCTGAACTCTTGAACTCTATGGGGTATGTTTACTAAACCGCGGTAATGGTACAGATGGCCATATAAAGGTGTGGGCGGTGCATTGTTACGGCAAGCCGTATTAGCTAACGCGCGTTACAAGGTGCCTTAGACTAACGCGCATAACAAGGTGCCTTGTTAGGTGCCTTATAAGGCGCTTTGTAAGGCACCCTATAGGGCTCCTTAGACTAAGCGCTGTATTAGGCACCCCTGGACAAGGTACCTTAGAAAGCACCCTGGGTTACGGAACCATAGGTTAAGGTGGCCTAACAAGGCTATGGTGCCCTCGGTTAGTGTGCCCCAAGGGCTGCAAGGTGCTTCAGGATGACATGCATGACCTGTGAGGCATAGAGACAGATGTAGCTCTAACACTAGATAGAGCATCGAGGAAAGGCAATGAACAGGTGAGTGAAGGAGGGAGAGCTGGGAGCTGCTGGACCTGCCATATCTGCGGGCATCCCATGTGGCTTCCAGTACTGTTGACAAACATGGTGGGGGCAACTGTACCACAGCACAGGGTGTTGGCAATGTAAAAGTACTGGAAAGACAGTGGGTGGCAACCCTCCCCCCTCCTCCCCCTCCCCCCTCCCCTCCCCTCCCCCTCCCCCCTCCCCCTCCTCCCCCCTCCCCCTCCCCTCCCCCTCCCCCTCCCCCTCCCCCCCCCCTCCCCCCTCCCACTCCTCCCCCCTCCCCCTCCTCTCCCCCCCTCCCCCTCCCCCTCCCCCTCCTCCCCCCCTCCCCCTCCCCCCCTCCCCTCCCCCTCCTCCCCTCTCCCCTCCTCCCACTCCCCCCTCCCCCCTCTCCCCCCTCCCCCCCTCCCCCCCTCTCCCCCCTCCCCCCTCCCCCTCCCCCTCCCCCCCTCCCCCCCCTCCCCCCTCCCCCCCCTCTCCCCCTCTTCCCCCCCTCTCCACCTCTCCCCCCTCCCCCCCTCTTCCCCCCTCCCCCCCTCTTCCCCCCCCTCTCCCGCCCTCTTCCCCCTCCCCCCCTCTCTCCCCCCTCTTCCCCCCTCTCCCCCCTCTCTCTCCCCCCTCCCCCTCTCTCCCCCCCCTCCCTCCCCCCCCTCCCCCTCTCCCCCCTCCCCCCCTCTCCCCCCCTCTCCCCCCCCCTCCCCCTCTCCCCCCTCCCCCCCCTCTCCCCCTCTCCCCCCTCCCCCCCTCCCCCCCTCCCTCCCCCCTCTCCCCCTCCACAGTACTTTTCATGGGTGAAATAGGTCATACTGCAGGTCCCCATCAGTGCTAGTGTGTGTGATATATTGTTCCTGCAGACACACCTAGGATACATCTGTGTCCATCTGTATTTCTCAGTCATGTCTAGCTCTTGTGGGCTGTGATGCACCCAGAAAAATGCATATCCTGTGTTGGTGCCATAGTCACATGATGGTGGGGAGGGGTGTGCTTCAACCTATAGGCAGATTATGTACCACCACCACCACCACCCCAACCCACCCTCTGTGGCTCAGGGTGGGGGATAGGATCTACCACCAACAGATCCACATTCTACCTTCTTGCAATGGTGGCAGTAGAGGGGACCATCAATCCCAGTCCTGTTGGAGAACACCTTACAGGGCAATCAATGCAGATCTGTACACATCTATAAGGCAATGGCAGACAGAAGGCAGGCCTGGAAATGTTCAGCTGTCCCCCCCAACACTATCTGACATTCTCCAGCAGCAAGCACAGTGAGTCTCCAGCTGCTGAACCCTGCAAGGTGTTCCAGCCATACACATATAACTTCAGACAGTCTGCTAGTTAGGCTATAGTAGATGTTCCTGGAGAAAATGTGTGCACCCCCACCAAGCAGATAAGTTAGTGATTGGACCCCAGAAAACAGAACCCACAAATATTACTTGAGAAAATTACCATATAGCACTAAGGGGGAACCTAGCCATGCCGTGGTCACTGCTCAGTCAGGGTGAGAGTGACCTCCCAGCAGGACATGCTGCGGCCACCCTGTCCGTGTAGGTGGTGGCTGGGCACTACAATGTCCCAGCCATTGCCCTATGCCCTGTGCAGATGCATCCTGCCCAGGCCACCCTGTCCATGCTAAACCAACAGTACCTTGCTCCTCATTATGCACATTGGCAGGCTAACACTGGAAACAGTGTAAGCAATGTGGGCTGAGTAAGGTGTTGGCAGCCACCACACACTGGATAGAGTAGACAGACACACACTCCCACACCTATGCCAGCATTGTGCAAATATAGAGGCTTTTGGCAGCCCTGGACACGGCACCAGTCCTGGGCACAGTGCAGGCATGGCTATGATACACAATACTGTTGGGGTCACTCCCAGGGGTGGTAAACACTGTCAGAAACCAGAACTGAAACACACTCCACAGACATCAGAAAGGTTGCTATGATGCAGCTCAATCAGCAAATTGTGCTGAACTTAGGAATTGCTATCTGCCCTTAATCATAGCAACCTTTTGATATATTTAATTTTAATTTAATTTAATTAGCAAGTTTTTATATACCGCACCTTCCATTGATCAGTTGCGGTTTACATGGAACAACAGTAAACAAGGCAATGCTGTTTTTACAGATAACAATGTGAAACTACAAGAAATTCAAACTTACAATTAACAGTTGTAAACTATGTACAAAGAACAGGATTAGAACTATGTACAAGGTATGTATGTTTTCAAAAACATCGGTTTGGGGTATATGTGTAACGTATTCCCAGGTTTAGGGCGGCATTGCTAAGGTATGCAAGTGCTAGTATTGGGAGATGCTGCTGCATGCAGGGCCCAACATCCTGCCTCTCCAGGTGGCTTTGGATAATGGAGCCTGTGGGTGCGGGTGTTTCTGCCCCTGTTGGCCGCTGTTCTAGGGCAGAGGTTCCCAACTCCGGTCCTGGTGGGCCAAACACTGTTCGGGTTTTCATGCTGTCCCTAATGAATATGCATGAGATACATTTGCATACCATGGGTGCGGGGCATAGAAATGCAGCACAGGCATCTTTATTAGAGACAGCATGAAACCTGAATGGTTTTTGGCCCTCCAGGACTGCATTTGGGAAACTCTGCTCTAGGTATTGCACATGTTTATGGTATCTGTGCTCTGTAGGGTAAAATATAAGCGTTTCAGGCATGTTTATGTTATCTGCAATAAAGGTTCCGTCTTTATTACCACGGTTTAGTACTGGGTAAAATATGGGGACTGGTTTGGTAGGAGCCACAGCTGGATCTTGAACCTATGACCTTCTGCTCCTTAGTACACTGGCTGTGTGTACTGCACCACACTGTTGCCACAGGGATGGTTCATTCCCTGGGGATACCATGACTGTTCATCAGACAGAGCCTGTCTGTTGCAGTGCACGGCACCCACCTAAACAGGGCTAGGCCATGGTCTGCTGTGGGCAGATAACACTGCCCCCTCCACCACCAGTACCCCTCCGCCACCATGCTGACATGCCCTTATGCTGGTCGTGCGCAGTCTCAGGCCATCCAGTGTGCTGGTAGGTGGCTGCCTATGGTGAGGGATCTGGGGTAGGGGTGCCTGCATAGATGTCCACGCTTCCCCCCCACCACTGCCTGCCAATGTTCTGTGCCCTTGGGGGTATCTGCTGGGTACTATCCCCTGTGACACTGTGAGAAACACACTCGTGCCTATGTTGGGCCGTCATAAGTTGCTGTCTGGCTGCTGTACAGTTTCAGCATTCCTATGTGTCACCTAGACATCTCCCTAGTCTGCACTGTGCCCCAGCTGCACCACAGCATGTGCTGCCTGCAGCTCTCTGTATCCCATTTTCCAACATCTGTACAGTTGCCCTTTCCGACATGCCCACCCTGCTGTTGCCGCACATGTGTACACCATAAGAAACCTGTCCAATAAAAAGGGAAAACCCTGATCAGCGCTATTTCAATGTGAGATCATTCACCTTGTAGAGAGACAGAGCATAGACCCTTCCAAAAATGATATATATTTTTTGGAATTTTCTCAGTAGTGTTTTTTTATTTTTCCCATTAATATCACTATTGGCCAGCTTGGTTATGGTGATTTTAAATTTTGTTCAGGTCATTTTCCATGTTTATATGCCCTTTTGTTCCGTGCACATGTATCACAACTATCACTTTTGTTAGGTTTTCCTGGCTTTGCTGTACATTGCTGACGGAAATGATTTCTCTTTCTTGCAAATGTGCCTTAATGCGAGGGTTTCACTGGCATTAGTGATCAGACCCGGATTCCACAGCGTTAGTGTGCCTGGAGCCTCTCCCCTTCCACTCTCCACCCATTGACCCCTTCTCTCCGCCCTCTGGGAAGCCTTCCTCCACCCTTCAGCACCGGATTTTACGGCGTTAGGGTGCCTTAACGCCGCAGGCGCTTTATCGTGCGATAAGGTACGTTATCGCGTGATAACACACCTTCATCGCCCGATAACATATCTTATCGCGCGCTAATTCCGCCGCTGCGACGTTAGCGCCCTTTAGTAAACATACCCCTAAGACAAATAACTTTTACTATTACTCTTATTCTGGGTTTACATTTCATTCTAACACCAGTATTAGGTTTTTACTCAGGTTTAGGGGTATGTTTACTAAACTGTGGTAACGTCGCTCGTTAGGTAACGTTAATGCGCGCTATGTAACGTTAACGAGCGTTAACGATACCTAATGAGCGTTAGCGTTCCCATCCGTGGTAAACACCGCAGAGGGTGGAGAGAGGGCGGAGAGCTCCTGACTCCTCATAAGCGGCGTCCCTGCTCCGAGGGAGCCGCTTCAGGCCAGCCCACCCCCAACAACACTCCTGCCCAATCGGGGCAGTGGGAGTCCCGACCGGGCAGCTCCTGACTCCTCATAAGCGGCGCCCCTGCTCCGAGGGAGCCGCTTCAGGCCAGCCCGCCCCCAACAACACTCCTGTCCAATCGGGGCAGTGGGAGTCCCGACCGGGCAGCTCCTGACTCCTCATAAGTGGCGTCCCTGCTCCGAGGGAGCCGCTTCAGGCCAGCCCGCCTCCAACAACACTCCTGCCCAATCGGGGCAGTGGGAGTCCCGACCGGGCAGCTCCTGACTCCTCATAAGCGGCGTCCCTGCTCCGAGGGAGCCGCTTCAGGCCAGCCCGCCTCCAACAACACTCCTGCCCAATCGGGGCAGTGGGAGTCCCGACCGGGCAGCTCCTGACTCCTCATAAGCGGTGTCCCTGCTCCGAGGGAGCCGCTTCAGGCCAGCCTGCCCCCAACAACACTCCTGCCCAATCGGGGCAGTGGGAGTCCCGACCGGGCAGCTCCTGACTCCTCATAAGCGGCGTCCCTGCTCCGAGGGAGGCGCTTCAGGCCAGCCCGCCCCCAACAACACTCCTGCCCAATCGGGGCAGTGGGAGTCCCGACCGGGCAGCTCCTGACTCCTCATAAGCGGCGTCCCTGCTCCGAGGGAGCCGCTTCAGGCCAGCCCGCCCCCAACAACACTCCTGCCCAATCGGGGCAGTGGGAGTCCCGACCGGGCAGCTCCTGACTCCTCATAAGCGGCATCCCTGCTCCGAGGGAGCCGCTTCAGGCCAGCCCGCCCCCAACAACACTCCTGCCCAATCGGGGCAGTGGGAGTCCCAACCGGGCAGCTCCTGACTCCTCATAAGCGGCGTCCCTGCTCCAAGGGAGCCGCTTCAGGTCAGCCCGCCCCCAACAACACTCCTGCCCAATCGGGGCAGTGGGAGTCCCGACCGGGCAGCTCCTGACTCCTCATAAGCGGCGTCCCTGCTCCGAGGGAGCCGCTTCAGGCCAGCCCGCCCCCAACAACACTCCTGCCCAATCGGGGCAATGGGAGTCCCGACCGGGCAGCTCCTGACTCCTCATAAGCGGCGTCCCTACGGGGCGCGCCCGCGCCTGAGGGCCTCGCCAGAGGGCCCTTTGGCGTGGCCCTTAGGCGCGGCACAGAGGCGCAAACAACTCCACTAAACCAACAGGAACGCCACAGCAAAATCAGCAAAAGAACAACAGGAAGCACCACGATCCAATACAGCAGCATTCCAATACAACAGCGATCCACTACAACACCGAAGACACAACAAAAGCAACCAACGACCTCACAGCTCCCTGCAATCAATACCGAAGCCCAGCCTGGTCCCCAAACATCAGGTACCTTCACCAATCATGCCACCTTTCCTAGCCCCTATCTACCTCCTCACCCCCCTCTTGACCCTCTGCCCCCCTCCCAATGCACTCAGCAATCTACTCTGGCCCACTCAACCCACACTCACACACAAATCGAAACAAACTCACCCACAGGCTCAGCACACATCCACTCACATCACCAACCCCCCCACCCCATCTCCACATCACCATCTCTCTAATCAATGCACGCTCTGTTAGAAACAATTACCACATGCTCCATGACCTAATCACAACTGAGCAGATAGACATCCTATGCATAACAGAAACCTGGCTGACCGACACGGACACAGTACTAATGAACCAACTAGCCCCAGAAGGATACACCCTCCATCACCGCTCCCGAGAGCACGCCAAAGGAGGCGGTGTCGCCATCATAGCAAGAACCGACCTTCACTTCAGGACCCATTCCTCAGAAACCACCACTGAAGCTGATCTCCTTACCCTTACCAACAAACACCTCTCAATATGTTTAATCTACCGAGCACCCACCGCAACCTCTGACCTACCAAGATTACTACAACACATATCAGAAAGCACCAGCTCGACCAAGGATCAAATCATCCTAGGAGACTTCAACCTCCCATCGCTTCAGGAAGATCATGCAATGACCTTCCACACCGCTATGACTGCAATGGATCTGGTACAGATTATAAAGGAACCAACCCACGAAAAAGGCAACACACTGGACCTCGTCTTCCTCAACTCCACAACCACCGCCACAGCAACAGACCCACGGATCTCGCCAGTACCTTGGTCTGACCACCACCTCATCACCTTATCCTACACGTACCAACATAAGACCAACAAGGATGATAACCACCACATAAGACGATTTAAACCATTTAACAAAAAGGACTTCTTAGACCAAATTCTACCCAAATTACAAACGAACTCCAATGACATCAATGACCTCATAGACAACTGGAATATTACGATCTCCACTGCGTCTGAAGCTTCAACAAACACAACCACCACCAGACCCCCTTCCACAAGGGCTAGATGTTATACTCCCAGTCTCCGAAAGCTAAAAACAAAACTAAGGAGAACTGAAAGAAAATGGAGAAAAACCAACGACGAAAATGACAAAATAATATACCTATACGAACTCAACGCCTATCACTATGAGACTGACAAAGCAAAGAAAATTTACCACATGAAAATCATCAACACCTCCATAAACAAACCCCGTGAGCTCTTCCAGATAATCAAAAAACGGACAAAAACACCACACAACTCTGACCAACTACCGCAGATTGCACCAGAACTACTAGCCCGTCAATACAAACAATTACAACGACCACAAAGCCCACAGCTTACCTCACAGTCAACCACAGAGAACCTCCACCCCAACTTGCACAGTGACTGGTCCACCTTCAAAGAAACATCAACAGAAGAACTTTCAACCACTATCGCCTGCCTCCACACCACCACCTCCCCGCTGGACCCATGCCCCACTGACTGGATAAAGAAATCAAAAAATGAACTGAGCACCCCATTAACCCGCATTGTCAACGAATCCTTCTCCAGAGGACACATGCCAGACGCCCTCAAAACCACGATCATCCGACCTTCCTTGAAAAAGCAAAACCTAGATCCTCTCGACCCTGCATCCTATAGACCCATAGCAAGTCTACCTTTCACAGCCAAAGTAATTGAGAAGATCGTCCAGCAGCAGCTTCAGGAACACCTGGATATTAACAACATACTCGACCCTCAACAACACGGCTTCCGTCCGCTACATGGAGTTGAGACCCTCATGACCACGCTGATGAACACCCTCCTCACAGGAATCCAAGACAGACACTCCGGATACACCATGATCTTCCTCGATATATCTGCAGCCTTTGACACCATCTTCCACAACATCCTCATACACAGACTACAGACTATCGGGATCAGGGACACCGTGCTGAAGTGGTTTCAATCCTACCTAACAAACAGACAACAACTAATCCGCACCAGCGCCTCAACCTCCCCCCTTTTCCAGCAACACCAGGGAGTACCCCAAGGATCCACACTGTCAGCCATGCTCTTCAATATTTACCTCCAGCCACTCTGCTCACTCATACGCACACACAACGTCAGCTTCCACATCTACGCTGACGATATCATGCTCTACGCCCCCATTACAACCACAAATCCAACAAACACCCACCTATCAGCATGCTTCACCGCAGTCTCTAACTGGTTACAAACAAACAACCTATCCATCAACATAAAGAAAACTGAAGCCCTCATAGTCACAAAGGACCCTGACGTCACACCACCCACACACCTCAACATAGGAACTACAAGCATCCAAATACGACCACAGATAAGATACCTGGGCATTATTATTGACCAAGCCCTCACCTTAAAGCAACAGATCACTAAAACCTCCGGAACTATATTCCATAAGGCAAAAACAGTGCAACGTCTCAGACCCCTCCTGGAACATCAAGACTTCCAAACAGTGATGCAAGCCATGACACTCCCACATCTGGACTACTGCAACATAATCTACCATGGACTTCCAGCCACACACACCAACCCCCTCCGAACTGCATTGAATACCACTGTGAGAATCATTCAGAGCGCAAAGAAAACCGACCATATCACCCCAATACTGAAAGAACTACACATTCTCCCCATTGAAGCACGGACAAAATACAAAGCCATCCTTCTCACCCACAAAGCTATCCATCAAACGCAGGACTCCCAGCTTCGCACCCTACTAGCACGCCCAGCCCACGGCAGATCTACTAGACAAGCCTCCAGCGTTTCCCTCACCATCCCCCACAAAAGAACCAAATGCTCGCAACGGACCTGCAACCGAGCCTTTGAGCTTTATGCTCCATCTTTATGGAACTCTCTACCGAGCTATCTCAGAAACAATACCAACCTTCTATCCTTCAGAAAACAGCTAAAAACCATCCTTTTCCAGGAATACTTTAACTCGACCCCCACCGAAAAACCCACAAACCACTGAGCTCACCCACAATGAGCCCCTAACTCAAAACTACCATGTCTATGTCTCATGTCTGTCCTTTGTCCAAAGTCTGTCCTATGTCAAAATCATCAATGTTGCCTCCCCGGTGATGGCCCCACCCTTATACTTAATTCCCCCACCCCTATGTAACACCGCTTTGACCCGGTGAAAAGCGGTATATAAATACAGCTAAATAAATAAAAGAAGGGGTCAAAGGGTGGGGAGTGGGCGGGGAGAGGCTCCCTGCACACTAACATGCTGAATTGAAGGGCTGAATCCTAGCGCAAATGAAAACCTGCCGTTAGATGCACATTTGCAGGAGAGAGAAACCATTTCAGTGTCAGCAATGTACAGCATAGACAGGGGCCCAAGAAACATGATAGTAGTGCTTCATGTGCAGCAACATCATAGTTTCCAAGTATGAAAGGCCACCATGGTGATGGTGCAAATGGGGCATAGGGGGCTGCAGGCGGGACATGTAGTGGGGGCAGCTGGGGCACAGGGTGAACTAGGCAGTCGCCTAGGTGGCACATAGGAACATAGAAACCGGACATCAGCAAGACAGCAGCTGACAAAGGCCAAACACAATCCACCTACATCTACCTGGTCCACCCGAGCTAACAGTTGCCAGGGCATTGACCTGACATCCCCCCAGCCAACCCTCCCCCAAGCTGAAGGGACATACTATTGGTAGGCGGTGATGGGGGGGGGATGTGAGGATGCTTATGTATGCCCCTGCCCCAGACCCAGCTCCCTAGGCAACCACCTACCCACACAGTGGATGGCCTGGGACTGCGCACTACCAGCACTGACAGCATATGGTCATATCAGCATGGCAGGAGGTGTGTGTGCCCGTGCAGGAGGGGGCAGTGGCACCTGCCTGCAGTGGACCTAGGCCATGCCCTATACCAGTGCATGGTGTGCAGTGCAACATAAAAGGTCTGGCTGAGGAAAAGTACAGGTAGCTCCAGGGACTACCATGCATCCGTTGCAACAGTGTGGTGCAGTACATCCAGCAAGTGCTCAGAAGCAGAGAGTCACAGGTTCAAGTCCCAGCTGTGGTTCCTGCAGAGCCTGTCCCTATATTTTACCCTACAATGCAGATACAACAGCAACATGTACAAAGCCCAAAGCAGCGGCAAACAGGGATACAAACACCCACTCACACAGGCTCCACAATCTAAAGATGCATGGAGAGTCAGGATTTTGGCCCCAGCATTAAACTGCAGTTATCACCAGAGCACTACTACTACCTCCTGCACAGTTTAGCAATGTCGGCACTGTGATCAGGCCAGTGTGGCGGGCAGGGTTGCCAACCATCTCTATCTTTGCACAATGCTGCAATAGGAGTGTGTGTGTGTGTATGTCTATCAATTGTTTTGTTGCTGCCCACCCCTCACTGGGCCCAAAATCTCCCACTGTTACCAGCGTTAGCCTGAATATGTGCATAATGAGGAGCAAGGTATTGTGGGTATGGCCCAGACAGGGCGGATTGGCTAGGATGCATCTTTTCAGGGTGTGGGGCAATGGCTGGGACACTGTAGTGCCCGACCACCGCCTGCATGGACAGGGTGGCCACAGCATGGCATGCTGGGAGGGCACTCACTCTGACCGAGCAGTGAACATAGCATGTCTAGGTTCCCACATAGCGCTCCACATTGTCAGCCTCCAATGATATATTTGTGTTCCTAGTGCTGGGCCAGCAATAGTTAAGATGCCTGTTTGGTGCACATATTCCTCTGTGCGTATGCACTATGGACTGTCTGCAGTTAGATTGTGCATGGTTGGAATACCTATAAGGAGCAGTTTGACTGTGCTGTCTGCTGGTGACTGGCAGACAGTGGTGTGAGGCAGTTGGGGTTTTTCTATACCTAACTCCAGTGCTGCTGCTGCTCTGCTACTGTCCCAGTTACAGGTATGGCTCTGGCCACCAATCCTGAAGGGCTGTCTTATATTAGCAGGATGGAGGTTGTTTCATCGGGGCTGGGGCACCTGTTCCTTACCTACAAAAGAGGCAATGTGGGCCCTTTGGGGTATGTAGTATATACCACTTTGACCTATAAAGGCACTGTTACACAAACCTCATGCAAGTCTAGAAACCTCTCTGCCCTGATAACAGGTGCCCATGTCAGCCTGACCCTAACACTGGGTACACACTAATCTGGGTGGTGTCTGGTCCCAGAGGGCCACATGTGACTGCAGAATGCAGATGGGCACCAAATTACCTTCAGCTGCAATGCAAGGAACACCTATCACACACTGGTAGTGAGAGAGATGTACAGCAGGACCTATCTCTAGCACCACATGTACTGCGGACCTAGTGCTGGGCAACCATCCTATCCCTCAGGGTAAACACAGAACCTGCACAATAGCATGGTCTGTAGCTACTCTGTGCCAATATCACACACTGTCAGTTCCTCTTTCCAAGCTGAGGTACCGGAGAGGTGCAGACCCCATTTGGTGATCAGCTGTAGACAGCTATTCAGCATGTGCATTGCATCATGGGTACTGGCAGGGTTACTCTATCCTGGCACTCAGAGCAGACAGTTTGTGCGGTGACCTGCAGTCCTTCTGTACCCAGTCATTGCTGTGACATACACTACGGATGTATAGCCTACTGGTTAATACAATGCCATTCTTGGCAGTGTTCTTGGGTTCAATTCCTCATTGTTCCTTCCTCTCATGCCTGTTCTGCTCAAATAGTGTGTATGCCTGCAACAGTCATATTTTTGCAGATCTGTGCTGCCAGCCCATAATACCCTCGCCACAATTGCCAACATTCCCTCGGTCCGTCTATCTGCGTCTGTCAGCTATGTAGAGTCCTGTCTGCCTGTGCAGGCTGCCACCCCATGTCCTGCACTGCTACCCTTTCCTGCATTGCGCCTCATCATGCTTGCCTCACCTGTGCCTGATCTGCATGGCACCACCACTCCTCTGTCCACCCATCATTGTAACTATCCTGCCACCTCCACTTCCACTGGGGGACACGTATTCCCATCGTCTGCCACCAACTGTCTTTCCAGTACTTTACATTGCCAACACCCTGTGCTGTGGTACAGTTGCCCCCACCATGTTTGTCATCAGTACTGGCAGCCACATGGGATTCCCACAGATATGGCAGGTCCAGTGGCTCCCAGCTCTCCCTCCTTCACTCACCTGTTTGTTGCTTTTCCTGAGTGCTCTATCTAGTGTTAGGGCTACATCTGTCTCTGTTCCTCACAGGTCATGCATGTCATCCTGCGGCACCTTGCAGCCCTTAGGGCACACTAGCCGAGGGCACCGTAACCTTGTTAGGCCACCTTAACCTATGGTTCCATATCCCGGGTTGCCTTCTACGGTGCCTTGTCCAGGGGTGCCTAATACGGCACTTAGCCTAAGGGGCCCTATAGAGCACCTTACTAGGCACCTTATAATGCACCTTATAAGGCACCTTATAATGCACCTTACAAGGCACCTTGTAAGGCGCCTTGTAACGTGCATTAGCTGATACAGCTTGCTGTAACGATGCACTGCCTACGCCTTTATATGGGCATCTGTACCTTTACCGTGGAACCTAACGCAGGTGACATTACCGAAGTTTAGTAAACATACCCCTTAGTGTTCAGGGTTTACATAAACTGTACCCTTTAACAGGTAAAGTTTCAGACCTCAGAGTACTCTGTGTAAAAGAATGAACTCATCAATTTCCACTAACAGTTCTTTTTGGGTATGTGAGATGGTGGAGGTACTTCAGTCTTTAATCTTCCAAGTTCCTCTCTTTAGTTGGGGCCCAGTGCAGTCTGTGGTAGAGGTTCCTCAGGTTCCAGGTTCCTTTTTCCTCCAGGCAGCCAGTCCAGCGATGTCCAGTTGCTGTTTCCTACTAACCTAACTTTAATAACCCAAAAAGTAAAACCTTAGTCTATTCAATCTAGTTTGAATTAAGGGAAAGACTGAATCATTTCTATTTACAGACCCTGTGCAAAGAAAACAAAGGATAATTAATTAATCCCTATATAACTTGTTCCCCTTTCAGTTCAGCAGACACACTCAGACCAGTTCACTAGCAATTCAAAAACAACTTCTTACTTTAATAAAAGTTAATGTCAGCACTGCTTCAACAGCCTAATAACCCAGAGCTTAACCTTTTTCCTGGCACTACCACAAAAACGCTATTAATTTCTTAACTGTGTTCTTTTTCTTACTACATGTAATGACTGCAAGACGTAAGTATAGTATCAATAGATTCAGAGTTTGTCTTTGTAGTTTTTTATCTATGTTCCTAAACAGGAACATTACCAATAAATTGTATGTTCAACCCATGCAAGAGAACATCCTACTAGAACGCAAAAATAACAGATAAATCAAGCAGATACTAGTGACTAATGCTACAGTATGCATGTCTGTCACTTTTGGTAGTCCACAAAGCAAGTTTTGCCCTTATCGGAGAGAAGCGGGACCTTGCAGACCCTGCACATAACCGTAGTGTTCTTTGAACACATATGACAGCATCCCTGCGTGCAGTTGATACATTCATGAAGTTGCCTCCCGGACATCTTTTGGCAAGTTGGCTATGTGATTTGATCTGATTGAATGTTCCTGAATGGCAGTGCCCTTCAAGAGACGCAAGGTGATGTCACGTCTGAATGTCAGATGATCCATGTCACTTCCATGAAGGTGATAGTGTATTTTCCAAGCAGCCATGACAGATACGTTGAGGACGTTTGTGAAAAGTGGCCACCACCATTTCTTTCCATGCACAGATGGCCTGTAGCTTGCTAAGAGCCTGTCCACGAGATCCACTCCACCCATTCCTTCATTATAGCGCTTCACCACAAAGGGTTGAGACACAGCAACATCTGATGTACCCTTGACTCGGTGACGTGCGGTTTGAAGTGGGTCATGTGTGAGATTGTTGCTGGCAATGCAGACAACAGAATTGTCATGCCACTTTGCTACATAGACTGACCCAGCACATCGGTAATCATAGTCTCCTCGTTGGCCACTCTTCTTCATGTCCTTTGTACTTCGAAGTTCTTTGTGTGCTCCGCCAGTTCTCAGTCCCAAATGGTTCCTGTAGCTGCAACATTTCTCTCTGCGAGTGACTTGATCAGTGCGTAACTTGTAAAACAATTATCGAATAACAGGTGGTGATGAATTACATCTGAATGCTTTTCAATAACATCAACCATATGATTTATGACCCTGGAGCCAAGAGGTTCCATCGAATGCGTAGAACTTTCTCGTCCGGTGTACAGCTTAATGTTGTAAGGGTAGCCGTCGATGCAACACATTCACCACCACTTAAAACCAAATCTAATTGGTTTTCCTCTTATAAACATTCTCATGCTGTGGCGGCCAAAGTACGGAGTCATAGACTCGTCAATACTCAATTCATGGTGGAAAAACCCAAACTGCACCAAATTCACGTTGACAGCAGTAATAAGAGGAGCAACCTTAGCCGTCTTGTCGCCTGCTTTGAGTTCAGCATTGTCAGCTAAGTGAAAGTATTTTTTGATGGTCTGATACCTCTTGCTGCTCATGGCCTCACAGACAACAGGCACGCCTAGATCTTGCTGACTGTTCCAGTAGTCTTACTCCTGTGGCAGGATGTGATAGCCAGACAATAGCAGGATTCCCAGAAAGTGACAAATTTCATCCACTGTGACTTGAAACTGACTGACTGGAAAACGGAGAAAGTGACAACAGAACAGGAAAACTGTCAGGTAAATGACTTGGCACCAGCGATAAAATTACCTTAGTGAATTTTGTTGACTTTTTCCACTGAATTGCCTGTTTCTGCTTCAGACTCTTACACTTTTTTGCTGGAGGGCTGCTTTCATCTTCACTACTAACACTCTCATCTTTGTCTGTCTCCTCTGCTATCACTTCCAATTCGCCAGCAGTTTCAAAGGGGTCATCATTGTTCAAATTGTCAGGAACATCTTCGACATCACTGTCAGCTGCAGAATCACCTGCAGACGGTGGCAACACAATGATGGTTGTTGGACAAGTTAAACATTCCACAGTTGACATAGCATCTTGGACTGTAACTGCATGATTAATTTTGCTATGTCTGGTGCCATAGAAGCTTCTTGTATCCATTGTTTATCAAAACTGAAGGAATTATCTGAAAACAATGCGCATTGGCAATTATTAGTTGACTTTTGGATAATCCTGGCAGTGTTCCTATATAGGAACATGAGACATATACATAAAATTTACCCCATCACATATCAAATAAAATGTGAGTGCACCTGTGCAATACGACCAGGCATGCCTCGTACACAATGATCAGTATCAACCAAGTATCTCAAAATTATAACTGCTAAATTTGACTTACCCTCAAATTGTAAAAAATGTGAAATTTTACATGAAATTAAAACTGTTTTGCAACTGAGACCATTTAATGTTTGCACTGCTGTTAAATATGATGTCACCACTTGTTCACATTCTGCAAAGAATATTTGTATTTGAAAATTGCGTACATAAAAAATAGGTAACGTTTGTCATGTTCCCATACAGGAACATTGCCGGGAAAAAGGTTCTTCTGGATTTTCTTTTTGAGTTTAATTAGTTCCTGTGATTCATCATAGTAAGGGGAACCCTTTACCCCAAAGGAAGTACAAAGGGGTTTTATTCTTTTTCTTAGGACCCTTAAGTCCTCAGAATTCTCATCACTGTTTCCTTATCCTTTTTATAAAGATGTACAAGATTGCAATTAGAATCACTTCCCCTCCTTCTTCCAAATTACAACAGACTTCATAGGATTTTAAAACTGAATGGCAAACACACCACTTCAGCTCCGAGTCTCTATAAAAAGAGAGATTTGACTCAGTAACAAATCAAAATTTCTGTTTCATCTGCCACTGTGACTAGTTTTAAATGCACAGCAATAGCAGTTTCTGATAAATCACAGCTGGGCAAACCAGAGTACTTCAAAAGAGCTTCCAAATACTCTTTTTCTTCTTAATCTCTACAGAAACCAAAAAAGTTAATCAAGTTCTATTATATTTCAAATTGGGTACTTCACTTTAAGCTTAAAATTTACTTTAAATAACCCACAGTATACACACAGAGATCCTACCATGTTTGCCTTCATTAGCAACCAGAATTTGGAACTCTACAATTTCAAACTCTCTACTTCAGACTATTTTTCCTAAGAGAATGGTTCAGAATTAAATTTTACAATACCTTATCTTACTCCACTAGGGCAGCTAAGACAAAAACACCTTAATGCATCACAAGTGACTTCTTCCTGCCTTAGACATAGTAACTTTTAAAGAAATCCCTACACATAATAGCATGCCATAGACTTTAAAGGAAATGGAACTTGTTTTTTATAAAACAAATAATTTTTACCCCTAAGATGGTCTTTTTAAAGTCTGAAAACCATGAATTAGTCCTTTTTAGGATAATTCCAAGCATATTCAGCCTATATTTATTTTATTTATTTATTTAACAGTTCTTCTATACCGCTCTATTTTAGATCAGAGCGGTTTACATTCAACATCAACCATACAACACAGGGACCCTGAGTTGTATTTACAATAAACAGGAGATCAACTTGGAAGTAACTGGGGGGAACTATGTACATTGTATAACATATCTACATCTTATTTATACTGGGGGTCCTGATTCCATGACCTGTGAGGAACAGAGACAGATGTAGCCCTAACACTAGATAGAGCACTCAGGAAAAGCAACAAACAGGTGAGTGAAGGAGGGAGAGCTGGGAGCCACTGGACCTGCCATATCTGTGGGAATTCCATGTGGCTGCCAGTACTGATGACAAACATGGTGGGGGCAACTGTACCACAGCACAGGGTGTTGGCAATGTAAAGTACTGGAAAGACAGTTGGTGGCAGACGATGGGAATACGTGTCCCCCAGTGGAAGTGGAGGTGGCAGGATAGTTACAATGATGGGTGGACAGAGGAGTGGTGGTGCCATGCAGATCAGGCACAGGTGAGGCAAGCATGATGAGGCGCAATGCAGGAAAGGGTAGCAGTGCAGGACATGGGGTGGCAGCCTGCACAGGCAGACAGGACTCTACATAGCTGACAGACGCAGATAGACGGACCGAGGGAATGTTGGCAATTGTGGCGAGGGTATTATGGGCTGGCAGCACAGATCTGCAAAAATATGACTGTTGCAGGCATACACACTATTTGAGCAGAACAGGCATGAGAGAAAGGAACAATGAGGAATTGAACCCAAGAACACTGCCAAGAATGGCATTGTATTAACCAGTAGGCTATACATCCGTAGTGTATGTCACAGCAATGGCTGGGTACAGAAGGACTGCAGGTCACCGCACAAACTGTCTGCTCTGAGTGCCAGGATAGAGTAACCCTGCCAGTACCCATGATGCAATGCACATGCTGAATAGCTGTCTACAGCTGATCACCAAATGGGGTCTGCACCTCTCCGGTACCTCAGCTTGGAAAGAGGAACTGACAGTGTGTGATACTGGCACAGAGTAGCTACAGACCATGCTATTGTGCAGGTTCTGTGTTTACCCTGAGGGATAGGATGGTTGCCCAGCACTAGGTCCGCAGTACATGTGGTGCTAGAGATAGGTCCTGCTGTACATCTCTCTCACTACCAGTGTGTGATAGGTGTTCCTTGCATTGCAGCTGAAGGTAATTTGGTGCCCATCTGCATTCTGCAGTCACATGTGGCCCTCTGGGACCAGACACCACCCAGATTAGTGTGTACCCAGTGTTAGGGTCAGGCTGACATGGGCACCTGTTATCAGGGCAGAGAGGTTTCTAGACTTGCATGAGGTTTGTGTAACAGTGCCTTTATAGGTCAAAGTGGTATATACTACATACCCCAAAGGGCCCACATTGCCTCTTTTGTAGGTAAGGAACAGGTGCCCCAGCCCCGATGAAACAACCTCCATCCTGCTAATATAAGACAGCCCTTCAGGATTGGTGGCCAGAGCCATACCTGTGACTGGGACAGTAGCAGAGCAGCAGCAGCACTGGGGTTAGGTATAGAAAAACCCCAACTGCCTCACACCACTGTCTGCCAGTCACCAGCAGACAGCACAGTCAAACTGCTCCTTATAGGTATTCCAACCATGCACAGTCTAACTGCAGACAGTCCATAGTGCATACGCACAGAGGAATATGTGCACCAAACAGGCATCTTAACTATTGCTGGCCCAGCACTAGGAACACAAATATATCATTGGAGGCTGACAATGTGGAGCGCTATGTGGGAACCTAGACATGCTATGTTCACTGCTCGGTCAGAGTGAGTGCCCTCCCAGCATGCCATGCTGTGGCCACCCTGTCCATGCAGGCGGTGGTCGGGCACTACAGTGTCCCAGCCATTGCCCCACACCCTGAAAAGATGCATCCTGGCCAATCCGCCCTGTCTGGGCCATACCCACAATACCTTGCTCCTCATTATGCACATATTCAGGCTAACGCTGGTAACAGTGGGAGATTTTGGGCCCAGTGAGGGGTGGGCAGCAAGATATTCAACAAATACAAGATACTATATGCCATATATGCTGATGATATCATGGCATATACCCCTATTCAACTGGACTCCCCAGACTACACCACTATATCAACCTGCATCCATGAAATAACAACCTGGCTTACTAACAACAACTTAAACATCAACATAAAAAAAATCGGAAGCAACCATCATTACGAGAGACTCCACATTCATTCCTCCTACTTCTATCAACATATCCAATACACCGATTACAATAAAAGATGAAGTCCGATATCTTGGAGTGATTCTAGACAAGCAGTTTACCCTCCAACCGCATATCAACAAGACGTCAAAAACAGCATTCTTCAAACTCGCAACGCTCCGGAGACTAAAACCCCTCCTCAATAAGGAACATTTCTGCACAGTATGCCAGGCCATCATTACACCTGTGCTGGACTACTGTAATATCCTATTCCAAGGCCTACCTAAACAAATCACCCTTCCTCTATAAGTAGTCCAGAACACCGCTGCCCGCATTATTGCTAGCACTTCAATAGAAGACCACATAACTCCAATACTACATAATCTGCACTGGCTACCAATCTCCTTACGGGCAAAATATAAATCAGCACTCACCATCTTCAAAATTAAAAACAATATGTCAGCAGGAATACTACAAGAACTCATCGGAACCAAAGCAAGCAAAAGACTAGACAGAAACAACACCAAAAACAACATACCAAACACCCACTCTATTCACAAGAACCAACAAATCCACATCCATGCGAGCCTTTTCTCTTGCTGCACCCGCTATTTGGAATGCCCTACCAGCAGGGCCGGCCCGTTCATGGTGCAAGAATGTTGTTTGCACAGGGCCCCTCATTTCAGGGGACCCCGCACAAACAACATTCTGCATCTGCTGGTAAATTTAAAAAAAAAAACAACTTGCTGCTGCTGCCGCTGTGGCAGCGGCAGAATCGAGCTTCCCACTGGGCCCCCCCTGCCCGGCAGAGTCCTCCATGCGGCCAGGGGGGCCCCACGGGATGCTTGATTCTGCCGCTGCTACGGCGGCAGCGGCAGCAGCAGCAAGTTTGTTTTTTTTTAAATCTACCTGGGCTATGGCGGGGGGGGGGGGGCTAAGACTGGAAGTGGGCTGATTGGGGGGTAGGACTGGTAATGGGCTATGGGGGGTTAAGACTGGAAATGGGCTGTTGGGGGGGGGCTAGGACTGGTAATGGGCTATGGGGGGGCAAGGACAGGAAATGGGCTGATGGGGGGCTAGAACTGGTAATGGGCTGATGGGGGGGCTAGGACTAGTAATGGGCTGATGGGGGGCTAGGACTGGTAATGGGCTATGGGGGGCTAGGACTGGAAATGGGCTGATGGGGCTAGGACTGGAAATGGGCTGATGGGGGGGCTAGGACTGGTAATGGGCTATGGGGGGCTAGGACTGGAAATGGGCTGATGGGGGGCTAGGACTGGTAATGAGCTATGGGGGGGGGCTAGGACTGGAAATGGGCTGATGGTGGCTAGGACTTGTAATGGGCTATGGAGGGGGCTAGGACTGGTAATGAGCTGATGGGGGGGTTAGGACTGGTAAGGGGCTATGGGGGGCTAGGACTGGACATGGGCTGATGGGGAGTTAGGACTGGTAATGGGCTATGGAGGGCTAGGACTGGAAATGGGCTGATGGGGCTAGGACTGGTAATGGGCTATGGGGGGCTAGGACTAGTAATGGGCTGATGGGGGGCTTAGGACTGGTAATGGGCTATGGGGGGGGCTAGAACTGGAAATGGGCTGATGGGGCTAGGACTGGAAATGGGCTGATGGGGGTCTAGGACTGGTAATGGACTATGGGGGGCTAGGACTGGAAATGGGCTGATGGGGGGCTAGGACTGGAAATGGGCTATGGCGGGGGCTAGGACTGGAAATGCGCTGATGGGGGCTAGGACTTGTAATGGGCTATGGAGGGGGCTAGGACTGGTAATGAGCTGATGGGGGGTTAGGACTGGTAATGGGCTATGGGGGGCTAGGTCTGGAAATGGGCTGATGGGGCTAGGACTGGTAATGGGCTATGGAGGGCTAGGACTGGGAATGGGCTGATGGGGGGGCTAGGACTGGTAATGGGCTATGGGGGGGGCTAGGACTGGAAATGGACTGATGGGGGGCTAGGACTGGTAATGGGCTATGGGGGGGCTAGGACTGGTAATGGGCTATTGGGGTGGTGATAGGACTGGTAATGGGATAGGGGGATTGCTAGGACTGGAAATGGGCTGAGCAGAAGGGGGGCTTGAACTGCAAATAGCTGATGGGGAGGGGGTCTTGGAATGGAAATGGTCTGTGAGGGGAGGGAGCTAGCACTGGAAATTGGCTGGGGGGGAGCTAGGACAGGAAATGGGCTGATGGAGGTGCTAGGATAGGACTGGAAATAGGCTGTTGGGGGGTGCTAAGACTGGAAATGGGCTGTGGTGAGGGCTTGGATTGAAATGGACTCATGAAGGGGCTAGAACTGGAAGTAGGCTCATGGGGGGTTTGGATTGGAAATGGGCTGAGTAGAGGGGAGCTAGGATTTGACACGGGCTGATGATGGGACTAGGAAAGGACTAGAAATGTGCTGATGGGTGCTGGGATTAGAAATGAGCTGATGGAGGGACTCGAATAGGACTGGAAATGGATGGGGGAACTAGGACTGGAAATGGACTGATGGGGTGGCTAGGATAGAATTGGAAATGGGCTGATGGGGGGGCTAGGACTGGAAATGGGCTGATGCGGGGACTAGAAGGGAGCGGATGCTGGGTGGGGCTGGAACTAGAAGGAAGCTGATGTTGAGGGAGGATTAGAATGGGATGGAACTGGGAGGGTGAAATGGAGAGGGGAAAAATATTTTGTGTGGGAGGGAAAACAAATCTACAATTGGCCTGGTATTGGGAGAGTAAGTGGGGATTGAGGACAGAGAGGTAAAATTTGAGTGGATGAAATAGGAGAAAGATTAGTATGTTAAAGCAGATGTAGAGAGAGAATGGAAAAAAAAAACTAGAAGAGAGAAGAAAGGACATATGGACAGCAGACGATGGAGAGTTAGCAGAAGACACGAAGAAACCAGAAGAAAGTGGCTGGAGCAATTGCAACTGAAAAAAAAATGCACAAAAGGTAGGAAAATATCTCTTTATTTTGAATTTATTAACTGGAATATGTCAGCTCTGGGAAATGTGTATCATTAATGTCTGCGCTTTATTTAGTACAAGAGGAAATTAATTTATAGTTTTATTTCTACAGTGTTGTTGTACATTCCAAGTTTGGCTTTTGGGGTTCCCAGTTTAATTATTGTCTTCCTGTTTCTAAATTGTGATTCCTTGTTTGGTGATGGTCTATGTTCTGCATGTGTAACTGAGCTTAGGTATTCTGTTTATGTAATTCCTATTTGACATTGCCACTTGTTCTCTTTCCCCAGTAGGTCATGTATTGTTATTCTCTGAAATGCATTGGTTTAATATTTGCAATGTTGCCTTTTGATAGATAATGGTGCTTTGTGAGTCCTGGTAGTGCTGTTACGATATGGCGGGTTTGCTATGGGTTCTAAATGGGCAGTGTTTGTAGTAGTTCCTAATGTGCCTGACGGTTGGCACTAGATTATAGTAATGTAGAAATCTTTTAGTCTTTCTTTATCCATACACTCATTAAGAGGCATGTTTACTAAAAGTTAGCGTATGGTAACATTATGCAAATATTTATGCAAATGATGCCCCTTATGCAAATGAGGCCCCGCACCCAGTCTCCGCACATGGCCCCGCACCCCCCTTGGGCCGCCCGTGCCTACCAGATATTGTAAGATCATCAACTGATATAAAGGAATTCAGAAAGCTGCTCAAAACCACCCTATTCATTGAAGAATTCAATGAAGGCCACCAAGCACCAATCACCCCACAAGCCAGGGCCGGATTTACGTATACGCCATGTACGCCATGGCGTAGGGCCCACAACCGGCAGGGGCCCACAAAAAATAGAACCAGGTTTTTTTTTTTTCAATTCGATTAAAAAAAAAACCTGGTGGCTGCCGCCGCGGGGCCCCCGCTGCTGCCGCGGGGGCCCCGGCTAAAAGATGGTATGGTCTGGTCCGGTCGGGTCGGGTCGGGTCGGGTCTCGTCTCCCTCCCTCCCTCCCGGCTGCGAGAGACGCGAAGATAGAGCGTCTCCTCGCGTCTGTGTTAAGCCCGCAGGGGCTGATGGGATTTCCCATCAGCCCCTGCGGGCTTAACACAGACGCGAGGAGACGCTCTCCCTTCGCGTCTCTCGCAGCCTGCAGCGAGGGAGGGAGAGAGACCCGACCCGACCCGACCGGACCGGAACCGACCCGACCCGCTTGTAGACGGGGCCCCCGCGGCAGCAGCGGGGGCCCCGCGGCGGCAGCCACCAGGTTTTTTTTTAAATTAAATTTTACTTTAGGCCGGGGGGGGGGGGTAGGAGTCCTATCCCCCCCGGCCTAAAGTAAAATTTAATTTAAAAAAAAAACCTGGTGGCTGCCGCCGCGGGGCCCCCTCTGCTGCCGCGGGGGCCCCGTCTAAAAGCTGGTCGGGGCGGGTCGGGTCGGGTCCGGTCGGGTCTCTCTCCCTCCCTCCCTCGCTGCAGGCTGCGAGAGACGCGAAGATGCGTCTCTCGCAGCCTGCAGCCTGCAGCGAGGGAGGGAGAGAGACCCGACCGGACCCGACCAGCTTGTAGACGGGGCCCCCGCGGCAGCAGAGGGGGCCCCGCGGCGGCAGCCACCAGGTTTTTTTTTTAAATTAAATTTTACTTTAGGCCGGGGGGGGTAGGACTGGTAATGGGCTATGGGGGGGGTAGGACTGGTAATGGGCTATGTGGGGGGGGGTAGGACTGGTAATGGGCTATGTGGGGGGGGGTAGGACTGGTAATGGGCTATGGGGGGGGGGTAGGACTGGTAATGGGCTATGGGGGGGGTAGGACTGGTAATGGACTATGGGGGGGTAGGACTGGTAATGGGCTATTGGGGGGGCTGGGGCTGGAAATGGACTGGGGGGGTAGGGCTGGTAATGGGCTATTGGGGGGCTGGGGCTGGAAATGGGCTGGGCTGGGGGGGGTTAAGGCTAGAGGTGGGCTGATGGGGTTAGGACTGGTAATGGACTGTGGGCTGTTGGGGGGGGGATTAGAACTGGAAATGGGCTTTGGGGGGGTTAAAAAGTGTAATGGGCTGTGGGCTGATTGGGGTTGTCTGGTAATGGGCTATGGGGGGGGGGCTAGGACTGGAAATGGGCTGGGGGGTTAAGACTGGAGGTGGGCTGATGGGTTAGGACTGGTAATGGGCTGTTGGGGGGGGATTAGAACTGGTAATGGGCTTTGGGGGGGTTAAGACTGGTAATGGGCTGTGGGCTGATGGGGGTTGTCTGGTAATGGGCTATAGGGGGCTAGGACTGGAAATGGGCTGGGGGGTTAAAACTGGAGGTGGGATGATGGGGTTAGGACTGGTAATGGGCTGTGGGCTGATGGGGGGGGGTAGGACTGGCAATGGGCTATGGGGGGCTGACTGGAAATGGGTTGATGGGGTTAGGACTGGAAGTGGGCTGATGGGGGGTTAGGACTGGTAATGGGTTATAGGGGGGGCTTAAACTGAAAATGGGGTGATGGGTTAAGGACTGAAAATGGGGTGATGGGTTAAGGACTGTAAGTGGGGTGATGGGGGGCTAGGACTGGAAATGGGCTGATGGATGGCTAGGACGGGAAATGGGCTGATGCAGGGACTAGAAGGGAAGGGATGCTGGGTGAGGCTGGACCTAGAAGGGAGCTGATGTTGGGGGAGGATTAGAATGGGATGGGGCTGGAAGAGTAAAATGGAGAAGGGAAAAATATTTTGTGTGGGAGGGATAAAAAATCTACAATTGGCCGGGTATTGGGAGAGTAAGTGGGGATTGAGGATGGAGGGGTAATATTTGAGTGGATGAAATAGGAATGAGGAAAGAGCAAAAGGAGAAAGATTAGTATGTTAAAGCAGATGTAGAGAGAGAATGGAAAAAAATCTAGAAGAGAGAAGAAAGGACAAATGGACAGCAGACGATGGAGAGTTAGCAGAAGACACGAAGAAACCAGAAGAAAGTGGCTGGAGCAATTGCAGCTGAAAAAAAATGCACAAAAGGTAGAAAAATATCTCTTTATTTTGAATTTATTAATTGGAATATGTCAGCTCTGGTAAATGTGCATCATTAACATCTGTGCTTTGTTTAGTACAAGAGCAAATTAATGTATTGTTTTATTTCTACAGTGTTGTACATTCCAAGTTTGGCTTTTGGGATTCCCAGTTTAATTATTGTCTTCCTATTTCTAAATTGTGATTACTTGTTTGGTGATGGTCTATGTTCTGCATGTGTAACTGAGCTGAGGTGTTCTGTTTATATAATTCCTATTTGACATTGCCACTTGTTCTCTTTCCCCAGTAGGTCATGTATTGTTGTTCTCTGAAATGTATTGGTTTAATATTTGCAGTGTTGCCTTTTGATTGGTAGAGTATGGTGCTTTGTGAGTCCTGGTAGTGCTGTTAGGATACGGCGGGTTTACTATGGGCAGTGTTTGTAGTAGTTCCTAATGTGTCTGGCAGTTGGCACTGGATTATAGTAATGTAGAAATCTTTTAGTCTTTCTTTATCCATACACTCATTAAGAGGCACGTTTACTAAAAGTTAGTATATGGTAACATTATGCAAATATTTATGCAAATGAGGCCCCTTATGCAAATGAGGTCCGCACCCCCCTTGGGCCGCCCCTGCTGGGGGCCCACAATTTTTGTTGGTGTAGGGCCTCACTCAAGGTAAATCCGGCCCTGCCACAAGCCGAAGTACACAAGCCATGAACACTATAAGGACTTCACATGAAACAGCTACTAGCCTTCTCCCACAAGCCGATTTACACAAGCCTTGAACACTATAAGGATGTCACATGAACCAGCTACCAGCCTTCTCCAACCTATGATTGACCCCTGCATCCCCCCTGCTACTTGTATATAACCTTAGTTCATAGTTCACAATGTATATAGCTCCCTGCTACCTGTATATATCCCCTGTTCATAGTTCACACTGTATATAGTAACATAGTAACATAGTAAATGACGGCAGATAAAGACCAGTATGGTCCATCTAGTCTGCCCAGTAAGATGGCAAGAGTAGTGCACCTGCTGCTCCGTGCAGGCCACCCCTCCCCATGCCTTAGTTTTAGGGGTGAACCCACCGCTCCGTGTAGGACACCCCTGTATATGGCCTATCTAGTCTGATACCGAGGGGAGATATAATAGAGGTCTATAAATTAATGAATGGAGTAAAATAGGTAAATATAGATAGGTTGTTTACTCCATCAAAAAGCAGAAAGACTAGAGGACATGCAATGAGGCTACAATGTAACCCATATAAGAGTAATAAAAGAAAATATAGAAACAGAGAAACATGAGGGCAGAAAAAGACCACATGGCCTGTCTAGTCTGCCCTTCCATATCAAATACTATAGTCCCTTTTTTCCTTTAGAGATGTTATGTATTTGACCAATGCTTTCTTGAATTCAGAAACTGTCCTCACACATCTGCCACTCTTTTCATAAAGAAATATTTCTGCATATTACTTCCGAATCTGTCCCTTTTCACCCTCATCCTGTGCCCCCTCATTGCAGAGCTTACTTTTAATCAAAAGAGGCTCTCCTCTTGTGCTTTTATGCCATGGAGGTATTTAAACATCTCTATCATATTTCTTCTATCCCACCTTTCCTCTCATGTATACATATTAGATCTTTAAGTCTGTCCCCATATGGTTTATAACGAAGAGCACTGACCCTCGGCACCAATTACATTCTGTTTATAGAAGATATAGGAACTATAAACGGAATATCATTTGCATAAACCCTGTAAGTAATGTCCAGGCCATTAAAGATCGTAAAGATAAGGGCAACATAAATGTTAAAATAGTATTGCAGAAAGAGCAGACCCTTGAGGTACACCGGCAGTAATAAGTTGCCAGGAAGAACATTTAGCCACAGATCTCACCTGAAAATGGCTTTGAAGAAATTTCAGGTCCTTTTAGTGGGCAAAAGCAGTCCCAAGGAGTTCTTGAACAGTGCTACAGTAGTGGTATATTTCAAAAAGCAGGACAGAACTCATATTTTTGGAGTGGCTTGCAAGATGGTGAACCGTGCTGTTGAGCAGAGGAACATCTGATTACCCTGTTGGCAGTCCACAGAGCAGGAGTCAACAATGTGCAAGCAGACTTAAGTTACAGCAAGGTGGATTCCGGGGAGGATGGGAGCTGAGGCTTTATGCATTCAAACTCATAAGGGTATGTTTACTAAACCGTCTTAATGTTACCAGCGCTAGTTGCAGCGATAATGTGAAGAATGCCATATAAGGAGTGGGCGTTCCAGCAGCAAGGTAGCAAGAATCTGTATCGCACGATAGTGGGCGCCTTGGCACGTTAACGCGTGTTAACCCTAAGTTCATGCCAGCGTAGTGTTAAAAGCTATAAAGATGTAGCCCACTGGTTACTGCAATGACTGTGGCGGCAGAGGTCATGGGTTTGATCCTGCAGTGGTGTTATGTAAGAAGGCTGTCTGAGGCAATTCCTTTTAATCTAAATCAGTGCGGTCTGAGGCATTTCCTTTTTTAAGTTAAATCAATGCTACCAGCAAAAACACCCTCACAGTGCCGTAACATAAGGTGCTGCATAAGGCACCCTATAAGGCACCCCATAGGGCACATTATAAAGTGCCCTGTCTGCCAAGGCACCTTCTAATGTGCCCTATAGGGCACTTTATAGGGCGCCAATAGGGCGCCTTATGAGGCACCTTAAGGTTACAGCACTGTGAGGGTGCATTTTGCTGGCAGCACTGATTTAAATTAAAAGGAAAAGCCTCAGACAGCCTTATTAAATAACACTACTGTAGGACCAAACCCATGACCTCTGCCTCCACAATCATTGAAGCAACCAGTGGGCTACATCTCTACAGCTACTAACTGCTGGCTGGCTACAGAAAGACTGCAGGTCACCACACAAACTGTCTGCTGTGGTTATCAGGATAGGGTAAACCCACCTGTACCCATGATGCACTGCACATGCAGATCAGTAGTCTACAGCTGATCGCGAAATGGGGTATGCACCCCCACAGCACCTTGGCCTGGTAGGGGGGACTGACCGTGTGTGTTACTGGCACAGAGTAGCTACAGACTGTGACATTATGTGGGTCCTGTGCTCACCCTGAGGGTGAGGTGGGTCGCCCAGCACCAGGTCCGCAGCACCTGGCTTGGCTGTGATAGGCTGTGCTGCAGGTCTCCATCAGTGCCAGTGTGTGATAGGTAGTCCTTGCAGATACACCTGTGTTTATCTGTATTTCCCAATCACATCTAGCCCTTGTGGACTATGATGCACCCAGAATAGTGCATCTCCTGTGTGGGTGCCATGATCACATGTTATAAGGGAAGGGGGGGGATGTTTGGACCCAAGCGGATTATGTAGCACCACCCAACCCGCCCTCTGTGGCTCAGGGTGGGGGACAAGATCTCCCACCAACAGAGAGACATTCTACATCTCTGCAATGGTGGCAGTAGAGGGGACCATCAACCCCCGTCCTGCTGGGGAAAGGGCACCCTAAAGGGCAGTCAATGCAGATCCATACGCATCATGTAAGGCAATGGCAGACAGTCAGAATGCTGGAAAAGCTCAGCTACCCCCATCACTATCTGATATTCACCAGCAGAGGGCACAGTCAGGCTCCATCCACTGCACCCTGCACTGTGTTCCAGCCATACACATGTTAACTGCTGACAGGCTGCTAGCTAGAAAATAGTGCATGTTCCTGGAACAACTATGGTCATCCAAAAATGGGAAATGAGCACACACACCAAGCAGGTATGTTAGTGATTGGACCCCCAGAAAAGGAAACTCATAGAGATCACTTAAATGAAATACTGTAGAGCACTATGGGGGAACCTAGCCATGCCATGGTCACTGCTCAGTCAGGTTGAGAATGACCTCCCAGCATGACATCCTGTAGCCACCCTGACCATGCAGGTGGTAGTCGGGCACTACAATGTCCCAGCCATTGCCCTATGCCCTGTGCAGATGCATCCTGTCCGGGCCATACCCACAGTACCTTGCTCCTCATTATGCACACTGGCAGGCTAACACTGGAAACAGTGCAAGCAGTGTGGCCTCAGTAAGGTGTAGGCAGCCACAACACACTGGATAGACATAAGCACACTCCCACACCTGTGCCAGCATTGTGCAAATATAGAGGTTTGTGGCAGCCCTGGCCGCCACACCAGTCCTGGGCACAGTGCAGGCATTGCTATGGTACGCAATACTGTTGGGATCACTCCCCAGGGTGGTAAACACTGTCAGAAGCAAACACTGTCAGAAGCAAACACTGAAACACACTCCACAGATATCAGAAAGGTTGCTATGATGAATGAATCTCTGTCAACAAATCGTGTTTAACTTAGGATTTGTTAGCTGCCATTAATCATAGTAACCTTTTGATATATGTGAAATGTATTCCCAAGTTTAGGGCGGCATTGCTAAGGTATGCAGGTGCCAGTATTGGGAGATGCTGCTCCATGCAGGGCCCAACAGCCTGACTCTCCATGAGCTTTGGATAGTGGAGCCTGTGGGTGTGGGTGTTTGTGCCCCTGTTGCCCTCTGCTCTAGGGCAGAGGTTCCCAACTCTGGTCCTGGTGGGCCAAACACTGTTCAGATTTTCATGCTGTCCCTAATGAATATGCATGAGATATATTTGCATACAATGGGGGCGGTGCATACAAATGCAGCACAGGCATATTTATTAGGGACAGCATGAAACCTGAATGGTGTTTGGCCCTCCAGGACTGCAGTTTGGAAACTCTGCTCTAGGGATTGCACATGTTTATGGTGTCTGTGCTCTGTAGGGTAAAATAGAGGTGTTTCAGGCATGTTTATTTTATCTGCAATAAAGGTTCTGTCTTTATTACCACGGTTTAGTACTGGGTAAAATATGAAGACAAGGTTGGCAGGAGCCACAGCTGGGACTTGAACTTGTGAGCTTCTACCCCTGAACACACTGGCTGTGTGTACTGCACTAAACTGTTGCCACAGGGACAGATCATTCCCTGGGGATACCATGACTGTTCATCAGACAGACCTTGTCTGTTGCAGTGCACGGCACCTACCTAAACGGGGCTTGGCTGTGGTCTGCTGTGGGCAGATGCTACTTCCCCCTCCGCCACCAGCAACCCTCCGCCACCATGCTGACATGCCCTTCTGCTGGTGGTGCTGGTGGTGCACAGTCCCAGGCCATCCAGTGTGCCGGTAGGCGGCTGCCTATGGTGCGTGATATGGGGTAGGGGTGCCTGCATAGACATCAACGCTTCCCCCCGGCACGGCCTGCCAATGTTATGTGCCCTTGGGGGTACTTGCTGGTTACTATCCCCTGGGATACTGTGGGACACACACTCATGGCCATGTTTGCGCTTGTTCAGTTGCTGTCCTGATGGTTTTCCGCTTCCACATTCCTATGTGTCACCTAGGCATCTGCCTAGCCCACTCTCTGCCCCAGCTGCCACACTGCATGTCCCGCCTGCAGTCCCCTGTACCCCATTTGCAGCCTCACCGTAGTGCCCTCTCGTACTTGGGCACTATGATGTTGCTGCACATGTATCACTACTATCACTTTTCTTGGTTTCCCTGACTTTGCTGCACATTGCTGACTGAAATGGTCCCTCTCCCCTGCAAATGTGCCTCTAGCACGAGGTTTTCACTGGCGCTAATTTTCAGATCTTCATTTCACAGCGTTAATGTGCATGGGACCTCTCCCCGCCCACTCTCTGCCCATTGACCCCTTATCTCTGCCCCTAGGGAGCCTTACTCCGCCCTCTGGGGAGCCGTACTCCACCCTCTGCGCATCTTAATGCCGCAGGAGACGTTATCGTGCAATACGTGATGTTCTCGCATGGTAATGCGCCATTATCACATGATAACGTCACATATCGCGCGATAACATCGCAGCTGCGCCATTAGCGCCATTTAGTAAACATACCCCATGGTGTGGAAGTAGGGCCTTCCAGTGTTTGGCCTGGTGGTCACTTGGGATAATACCACAGTAGAAAACTTCTTCAGCCACAGGAGGGACCCACTGGTAGCAGGTTTGGATGCCCTGCTTCAAGTATGGCCTCAGGAGGGTCTTTTATATGTCTTCCCTCCACGACCCTTGGTGAGCTCACCAGTTAATCAATCACACTGCTCACCCACACCACACAAGTCAATGTATCCACTGCATGTATTCACCCTCCCACTCTTGATTGTTTGATGTGCTAACCACTTTGATTTAAAGATAAAGCGCTATATTAAATCCTTTTAAATAAATAAATAAATAAATAAATAGCTAAAACCCTTGCCCCCTGGGGGAAAACAAATGATTTTATGACATTAATGAACACTTTTTCCAGGACATCATATATCCTGCACCTGAACTTTAACTTTATATTTCTTTAATTTAAACTTTTAAATTCTCTATAAATCAGCACTTTTACATTGAAGCTACTGTTCCTTTATGGCAATCCTGCCTCATTAGCATTCAGCTTGCTCCAGCCCAGGGCAGATCTGAAAGACTCAGATTTCTTTTAACTTCTTTCTCTTTAAATAAGGGCTCAAAACCCATATTCGAGGCTCTCTCAGCCTCTCCCCAAAATGGAGAAAACTTATATTTACTTCTAATTTTATTTTATCTTAAACACAGCCCCTCTGCCTCCTTTTTTTATTTAAGAAAACCCTGACTGCCTGTAATTGGCTGAGAAGCAGTCTTAAAGACAAAAACACATGGCAGCACTCAGCTGTCCCCAGGGGGACCTGGGTCATCCCCACAAGGTAAAGTTTTTATTTTTTAACCTCTGGTTACATTAAGATCATCTTGGAGGAGTAGCCTAGCCTATTGGTTAGTACAACTGCCTACTACCCAAAAGATCAAGGGTTTGATTTTCACTTGTGTTCTGGGCAAGTTTCTTCCAAGGCAATTTTCCATTGCCTTGGAAGAAAAGGCCTGGCAATCTACTTCTAGTTATACATTGCCAAGGAAATCCAGAGGCTGCTGATTTCTGATTTTCCATAGCCAGGGGTATTAGGCTCTTGGGGGCTCATTCCATCGGAGACGTACAGCCCATCTATATGTCCAGTTGAGTCATATAGAGCGGTTCACGATTCTGATCCCGCGGGGCACATCTAGCTCCATGGGATCTGAATCGTGAACAGGCCTGTACATGCAGGCTGGGACTGTGATTCAGCCCGGCCTGCACATAAAGGCCTGTCCCCGGCTAACTCAGTCAGGGCTGCACAATGGAGCTGTGGCACCATGGCGTCCGGTTGCCATGGCACCATTGTAAAGCTGTGATCCTTGGCACCGGCATAGAAAAATGCTTTTCCCCCAGCCTGATCCAGCCTCCCAAGGCCAACGTCGGGTTGTGGGAAATTTCCTCCCCCCCAGCCACCTCTTTTGAGCCCTGGGCTGTCATCCCCTGCAAGCTCGAGGAACTTATTCCACCTCAAAGGTGGATTAAGTTCCCCGTCTAAGATGTCGGCTATGGATGTACAGGGTAGGGTTGCCAACTGGCCGGTTTTCAGCCGGCCTGGCCGGTTTTTCCACGGCCAGGCCGGCTGCCGGCGCAGAGGCAAAACCGGCCCTTTAAAAGCCGGTTTTTTTGCTCTGGCCGCAAGATCGGGAGCGGCCAGAGCAAAAAAAACGGCTTTTCTCCGCTTCAGAGGGAGCCGGGGAAGCCCGCGCGAGGCCCCGGCTCCCTCTGAACAGCCACCAGCATGAAGAGCCTTTACCTTCACGCTGGCGGCTGTTCCTGTGAAGCCGCGAATGCTGGGAAAGGTTAAAGTTTGCTGGTCGGGGGGGGGGGGAGGGGGCAAGGACTGCATTGGCTGTGATGGGGGGGGGGACCTGGACTGGAAAAGGGCTAAGGGGGGGACTTGGACTGGAAAAGGGCTAAGGGGGGGGGACTTGGACTGGAAAAGGGCTAAGGGGGGGACTTGGACTCCAAAAGGGCAATAGGGGGGGGACTAACACAGGAAAAGGGCTAAGGGGGGGGGGACTAGGACTGGAAAAGGGCTAAAGGGGGGGACTTGGACTGGAAATAGGCTGTGATGGGGGGGGGACCTGGACTCTAAAAGGGTTATGGGGGGGGCATGGACTGGAAATGGGTTGTGATGGGGGTGGAGGGGACCTGGACCAGAAAAGGTCTATGGGGGGGGGAAACTTGGACTGGAAATAGGCTGTGATGGGGGGGGCACCTGGACTGTAAAAGGGTTATGGGGGGGGCATGGACTGGAAAGGGGTTGTGATGGGGGTGGAGGGGACCTGGACTGGAAAAGGGCTATCGGGGGGGGGGGGAACTGGGACTGGAAATGGGCTATGGTGGAGGAAGGGGGATCTTGGACTGGAAATAGGCTGTGATTAGGGGGGCTAGGACTGCAAATGGGCTGTGATGGTGCGGGGGGACTCGGACTGCAAATGGGCTGTGATGGTGCGGGGGGACTCGGACTGCAAATGGGCTGTGATGGTGGGGGGGGGGGCCTAGGACTGGAAATAGGCTGTGATGGGGGACTTGGACTGGAAATGGGCTGTGATTGGGGGGGGGGGAGCTAGGACTGGAAATTGCCTGTGATGTGAGGGCTAGCACTGGAAATGGGCTGATGAAGAGCTGGAATAGGACTGGAAATGGGCTGATGTGGGGCATGGGAGAATGGGACTAGAAGGGAGTGGATTCTGGGTGGGCCTAGAACTATAAGGGAATTGATTTGGGGGAGGACTAGAATGGATGGGGAATGAGAATGGAGAGGGGAAAATATATTTTGTGTGGAAGAAAAGTCTATGATGGGCCGGTATTGGGAGAGTAAGAGGGGCTTGAGAATGGAAGGGTGAAATTTAAACGGATGATAAAGGAATAAGGAATGAATTGGGGGAAAGAGCAAAAGGGAAACAATCAGTATGTTAAAGCAGAAATAGAGAGAGATTGGAAAACATCTAAAGAGAAGAAAGGACAAATGGATAGCTCGCAGAAGACACGAAGAAACCAGAAGAAAGTGACTGGAGCAATTGCAACTGAAAAATAAAACGCCCAAACAGAAGGTAGAAAAATACTTTTATTTTGAATTTATTAACTGGAATATGTCTGGTCTGGGAAGTGTGTATTGCTAACATCTTTGCGTTTTTGTTTAGTGCAAGAGGAAATTACTTTATAGTTTTATTTCTTCAGTGTTGTACATTTCATGTTTGGATTTTGGGGTTCCCAGTTTAATTATTATCTGACCAAGGAAGTTAGCCTACACGTATCCTCGGTAATTTTTGTGGGTGGGGCTGGGAGCGGGGCAGGGGTGGGACTAGGGGCGGAGAATGGGTGGAGCATGGCGAGCCACAGGTGTCGGGTTTTTCTCGGTGAAAAAGTTGGCAACCCTAGTACAGGGCCAATATTGAAATTGGCACTGTACGTCCAGGGCCGACGACCGCCCACCCTGCCCTGCCTCTGCCCCCGATCCACCCCTTCCCCACCCCCATCTAACCTCCCCGTATGACTGGCGGAGAAGTTAGACACCAGCGGGAAGGGCACGAATAGCGGAGATTGACGTCCCCTTGGCTTCCAGTTGATTTTTCTGTTCTTTTAGTCATGCCCCAATAACATAAAGGCAACTCCTGACCTCGAGGAGGGAGTGGAATCACTTCACCTAGGATCAAGAATGCAGTGCTAACTTTTCCAGCCGTGCTCAGAAGATGGACTTCAAATATTTCAACAGTTTTCAGTGGACCTGTCCTGCATTGACTGCTACTCAGCTCCTCTTTCACTTTAGGTTTACCTTCTTTCCCCTTCCCTCACTATGTAGGGCAGTTTAGCGGCCTTAGGTTTCCCCGTTTCTCCCTTTCCACTCTTGTCCAGTATTTCTTATGGTGTGGACCTTTGTTTGTGTGTTTTTTGTTTTGCTTTGAGTTCATTCCCCCTTTCACTTTATCTTAAAGTAGGCTGCAGGAGATTCATTTTCAGTTCTCACTGTACTCAGTCTCTTCCCTCACCCGTGCAGCCAATATTGAATTTGCCAGACTGCAGCTTAAATGTTCACTCTGGCAAGCCAAATGCCTTGAGATTCCCATTGCCAGCCTTCCACTGCCTAAAGGAAGCTGCTTTTGTGTTTCTCCTTTCCCCATTATCTTTTAAATTTGTGTCCATGGTTGTTTTCTTTTTCCATTTTTTTTACTTTTTGCCTCCCTCCCTGTGCCCTGGCCAGTGGTAATAAACTAGGCAAGTTCCCCCTCCCCTCAGAGGACGGTTGAAGTGAGCTTGTAGTAACTTGATGATGACCTCTCACAAGGGGGAAGTGGCCTATCAGGCTATGTCGTCCTCCTTATTGTTTCATTATGAAAATTCACTTATTTGGGCTGAATATCATGAGATATCACGATGGGAGGGGCTGAGGGGGGAATCCTATGTGGCCTGCCAGACATTTAAAGGATGGCTGTGCCGGGCTTAGGGGCTCTTTCAACTGGAATCTTCTGCCAAGCATCAACATCTCATTCTCCCCATGATCTTACATGATCTTTGCTTCCCTCCTGCAGAAGCAATCACCTGGGGGACTAGGAGCAGCTATGCAACTGTGCCTGCAAGGAACAGCAAAGACCAGCTGCAATGGAAGCTAAACAGTATATCTCATCCCCGGCAGAACCCCCTAATCGTCCTGCATCAATCAGTCATTTCCAAAAGTCTGAAAAATGCAGGCACAGAGAGAGCTATACCTCACAGGCTTACTGCCTGAGCTAACCTACCAGTACAAACAAATAACAGGTGCACCAGAAGCAGTGGCTGATAAAAGTGGCTTTATTGGAAGACACCCCAATGCATTTCAGTGAAACCGTCTTTTTTGGGGGGTACTGGCTACAAAAAATAAAAACATAAATACATAAAAACATAAATCCGTGGCGAATCACATGGATTTCATGGACTGGATCGTGGTGCCTGCATCCGTGGTAACCAGCTGTCTCTATTCTTCTCCTCTTATCTGTTTACCTGTTTCTGTCTTCTATTCTGTCCTATCTTATAATGGTGTTCTTTTCCTATTTCCTCAAATGATATAGTATTGTAAACCGCTTTAATGCCTTCTGGCCTAAGCGGTATATCAAATGAAATAAACATAAACATAAACATACTGCACCAACACAGACATAGTGTATAGGGATGCGGAGGACATATGAAGGCACTTTCCAATCAGGACGTCCAGTCCCCTGTGCAGCCGATCAGAAGCGGGACGCACAGATGTAGACCCAATTCTGATCCTGCGGTGGTTAGACGTGCCCACAGGATCAGAATCAGGTCTATGGCCTGGATGTGCAGCCAAGGCCCCGATTCTCATCGGACTGCATGCCCAGCCACAACCCAGCTACCTCAGTCAGGCTCTGCAATGAATAATATGACACATACAGCTTCACGGAGCACTTGCACGAAGTGTTTTGCAACTCCTATGGATACTCCTATAAAGAAAGGCTAAAAGATTTCGGGCTCTTTAACCTGGAAAAGAGACAACTGAGGGGAGATATGATTGTGGAACCTGTGTCTTTTGGGGAAACTGCTAGGTACATATTGGCCACTTGGGGAAACTGCTAGGTACGTATTGGCCATGATTGGCCACTGTTGGAAACAGGATTCTGAGCTTGATGGACCTTGGTCTGACCCAGTATGGCATATCTTATGTTCTTATGTTCTAACTGTGCACTCTTTCTTACCAATGCAGAGTCTCGATATTATTGCTTAAGATACACTGCAATGATTAATATGATTTCTCTATAAAACAGCTTTACTGAGTGCTTGCATGGAGCTTCTTGCCACTGTGCACTCTCTCATAAATCAGTCCTGTATGTCCTAAGTTTGTCTTGGGACATTATTCTGATTAGGTCTCATTATTATGACAGCACCTATTTATACAACACTTTTGTAACTCTGACAGCATCACCTAGACGGTATCACACGTCCTTACAGTCTCTCAATCCAATGCCGCCTAACCAATCTCATATGACAACTCTCCACCTCACCCAACCTTCCCCTTTAGGGCCTGTATCATAAACTCAGCTATGATGCAATCCCTTTTTGTATATAATGTATAAAATTCAATTGTTATCCATGTTTAAATTCCCCTTATGTATATTATGTATAAAGTTCACCTGTTATCCATGTTTAAACTCCCTGTTTTATGTAAGTTCAATGTATGGCTGTTCCACATTGTACCAACTTGTTCCTTGTAAACCGCGCTGATGCCGAATAGTGCGGCATAGAAAAGCGTTAAATAAATAAATAAATAAATAAATAATAAAATTATTATTTAAACACACTATAATGGACAACATTATATTGTTTTAACGAGTACTCAGAGCAGATTTTGTACTCCTACCCAGCGAGGTTTGCTCCGTGCTTATAAAAAATGCTCCATTCTTCTTAAGCTTGAGTCTGCCGTACTATACAATACAGTATTGAAAGATTTGTGTCAGTTTTGTGTCTGTTCCGATAATATGCTCAACATATACACGATATTTTGAAATGCCTGGCAAGTCCTTTAACATAAGGGGTACTTTTACATTGCACTGCACTTTGACCTTGAAATTAGTGTGATTTGGGTGTTTTAAATGACGATTGAATCTGGATTTCAGTCTCAGTTTATTTGGCGTTCATACGCACCGCTGGTGGTTTCAAGGCAAGTGGTTCTTTCTTTTCTCTTGAACCACTGTTTTTTCATTGATATTTATTAGTTTTCAAGGTTCTCTTAACTCTCCTTTAGGACGTGGCAAATGTGCTTTTGAATGTTTTCTGGACAGTCATTTTCTATAAGGCATCCTAGTAAACCATGAAAGGCTTTAAGTGAGCATTTTTTTAGTTTTATGACTTCGCTCTTGAGCTATGCATGTTTATAGTATCACCTCTATGTGCACTTTTAATTTTGACAGATAATATCATCTTTTTTGATATATCTGCTCTGTTTCCACATGTTAGTCCACAGTAAGATTTGTCTTTGCGTTTCATTATTCATTTCCGTTAAGCCATGCTCCTCCCTTATATTTAAAAATATATATGTATTTATTTGCACTTTATAAAAAGAAATATGTATTTATTCACATCTATGCCAACACTTTGGGGTATGTTTACTAAACTGTGGTAACGTTACATTACCTTTTATGTTGCACTGCACACCACGTACTGGTACAGGGCATGGCCTAGGTCCACTGCAGGCAGGTGCCACTGCCCCCTCCAGCATGGGCACACACACCCCTGCCATTGCTGACATGACCATATGCTGTTGGTGCTGGTAGTGCGCAGTCCCAGGCCATCCACTGTGTGGGTAGGTGGTCGCCTAGGGAGCGGGGTCTGGGGCAGGGGGCATACATGAGCATCCTCACATCCCCCCCATCACCGCCTACCAATAGTATGTCAGTAACGTTTCCGAGCATTAGGTAACGTTAATGCGTGGTATGTAACGTTAACATGCGTCAACGTTACCTAATGAGCGTTAGCGTTCCCGTCCATGGTAAACACCGCAGAGGGTGGAGAGAGGGCGGAGAGAAGGGGTCAATGGGCAGGGAGTGGGCGGGGAGAGGCTCCATGCACACTAACGTGCTGAACTGAAGGGCTGAATCCTACCGCGAATGAAATCCTGCCATTAGATGCACATTTGCAGGAGAGAGAAACCATTTTAGTGTCAGCAATGCACAGCATAGGCAGGGAGCCCAAGAAACGTGATAGTAGTGATCCATTCCTTATCGTAGCTCCAGTCTAGTCCCGTGCCATTAAAGTTGTGTACGTCCTCCCGCAGCTAGGAGACTGAGCATGTCAATCTTTCAGTGAACCCAGTATAAGTAGCTCAGGGACTGTCCCCAGCCCCAGTTTTGCTCAGTCTTCGTGCAGCGGGAGGTTGTGGATCTAATGGTCCCGGACTCACTGGAGCAAAGGAGAAGCACTAAATTTAGAGTATAAGAAGGCTAATCTGAAAAAAAAAAAAAGGAGAGAAAAGGGGTACTGGCCCCTTTAAATTAGCGATTTCAGTGCGGTCTGCTGGTTAAGCAGAGTCTGGGCTGAAGAGCCTCCCCCCTTCTCCCCCCTCTCTCTGGCACGGTGCGTGACTAGAGGTGTGTGCGGGAGTCGAGCTGCCCGAGGCAGGAAAGGAGCTGTGGAGGGCAGTGCCGTGTTCGCGCGCCTCCATTGAGAGTGTGTGGCGGCGGACCGGCGGCGCAGAAAGCACGTGGCTGCAGGATGGCTGCAAAGGGTAAGCGATCTGCAGCATGTTGGGTTTTTTTGCTTGTACAGGCGGCAGAGATCACGGCGGGTTGCTTGGGGCCGTGGGGAGCCTGCGAAGCCGAGTGAGGCACTCTAGGCGTGGTTAGGGCCACGTGGGAAAGCGCGGGAACCGCGGATTAGGCGTGGAGGCCTAGTTAGCCTCTCCGTTTGTGGGGAGTGTGAAAAACCCCCCCAAAAAAACAAGACAGAGGATAACAGAACTGGTTGATTTAAACGGTTTTCTTTGTTTAAGCTGTTGGGACCAGAGGTTGGCTCTGGGTTTTCTGGGTAGGCACGGTAAGGGGAACGTGCTGCATGCCAGGTAAAGCTAGGTGCCTCTTGTGTGGGGCATGTAAGAGTACTGTCTCGGAGGCTGGATTGTGCAGAGGCTGTACTTTTGAGTCATCTATGGCAGACAAGGAGTTAGAGGGGGCCCTGTCTGCAGAGGTGGCAGTCCTGAAGGATTCTTCGGAGCCTCTGGAGGTGGCTTCGGAGCCCTTGCCGGGGCCCTCATTTGCGCCGGACAGCCCTTTGCCTCAGGTCCCTTTGCAGGGGGGTCTGGGGGCGATTTGTTCACAGCAATTTTTGTCACTTTTACAGCAGGCTCTTGGGAGGCCTAGTTCAGGGGGGACGGGGCTCTCGGGAGCGGAGACCTGAGCAGTTAAGAGACCTGGGTCTAGGTTAGAGGATGTAGCCGAGGATGGTGCGCTTGGAGGGAAAAGAACAAGACTTGGGGGAGTCAGAGGTGTTGGAGGGTTCGGATGGAGAGCAAGATTTAGAAGAAGGTGAGATTATGGAACCAGAGGAGCAATCACGCATAGTTAGAGTGTTTAGGAAGGAAGAGCTGTCCGCCTTGATTGCAGAGACCCTAAAGGCCTTGAATGTACCAATCTTGGGTTCTGCAGCGGATCCTGCACTGGAGGATCCGCTATTGCAGGCGGTGCAGAAGTCCCAGAGGTCCTTACCTATTCATAGGATTTTTAAGGAGATGATCCAAGAGGAATGGGATACTCTGGAGGCGGCCCTCAATGGGGCTAGGATCATGGCTCGGCTGTATCCTCTGGTGGAACCGGATAAGGATATCTTTAGAAACATAGAAACATGACGACAGAAAAAGACCACAAGGCCCATCTAGTCTGTCCTTCCATAACAACAACTACAACAGTCCACCTTTTACCTTTAGAGATCCTCTGTGTTGGTCCCATGCTTTTTTGAATTCAGTTACTGTCCTCATCTCCACCACCTCTACTGGGAGACTATTCCACGGATCCACTACTCTTTCCGTAAAGAAATATTTCCGCATATCACTCCTGAATCTATCTCCCTTAACCCTCATCCCATGTCCCCTCGTAGCAGAACTTGCTTTCAATTGAAAGAGGCTCTCTCCCTGAACATTTATGCCACGGAGGTATTTAAACATCTCAATCATATCACCTCTATCCCGCCTTTCCTCTAAGGTGTACATATTAAGATCCTTAAGTCTGTCCTCATATGCTTTATAATGAAGCCCATTAATCATTTTAGTAGCAACCCTCTGCACCGACTCCATCCTGTTCACATCCTTTTGAAGGTGCGGTCTCCAGAATTGCACACCATACTCCAAATGAGGTCGCACCAAAGACTTATACAGAGGCATTATCACCCCCTTTTTTTCTGCTAGCCATTCCTCTCCGTATGCACCCAAGCATCCTTCTAGCTTTTGCTGTCGCCTTTTCTACCTGTTTAGCTACTTTAAGATCATCAGACACAACCACGCCTAGGTCCCGCTCTTCTTTAGTGGACAAAAGTACTTCACCTCCTATACTGTATTGCTCCCTTGGATTGCTGCAGCCCAAATGCATGACCTTACATTTTTTAACATTAAATCTCAGCTGCCAAATTCTAGACCATTCTTCAAGCTTAGCTAGATCCCTCCTCATGTTATCTACACCTTCCTTGGTGTCTACTCTATTGCAGATTTTGGTATCATCCGCAAAGAGGCAAACCTTACCCGACAGCCCTTTAAGCCACCGAAGGTGGACACGGTGGTGTCCACGGTGACTAAGAAGACTACTATCCCAGTTGAAGGGAGTGCCGCTCTTAAGGATGCACAGGACAGGAGGATAGATTCTTTGTTGAAACAGGTATTTGAGGTGAACGCCCTTTCCTTGCAAGCCTCGATTTGTGGGGCGTGGGTGGCAAGGGCGTGTCTGCGCTGGTCTCAGAAGTGGAAGGGGGCTCAGGCGGAGGAAGCAGCAGAAGAGGCAGCCCGGATTGAGTTGGGGACGGATAGCGGATAGCCAGTATGAATTGATCAGGGGATTAGCTAAGAGTATGGCCTCGGTAGTGGTGGCGAGGCGGTATCTTTGGCTGCGAAACTGGGCGGCGGATGGGGCTTCCAAGACGAGGTTTGCTAAGCTCCCCTTCAAGGGTAAGCTCCTCTTTGGGGAGGATTTAGAGAAGCTTGTTAAGGATTTGGGGGAGTCTAAGGGTGGTCGTTTGCCCGAGGACAAGCCAAAACAGAATCGGACAGGAGGCCCGTCTAGAAGTCAGTTAAGAGAGTTCCGGCGTTTTCGGCCTTCCAGGTTTGCCCCAACACAGAGAGGGAGGTTTCCCTACAGGTCTCGAGGTTTTTGAAGGTTTCGAGGGGCAGGAAGGGGCTTTGCAGCCTCAGGGTCCCCTGGATCCAAGAAGCCACAATGAAGTGAGTGGGTCCAGGCAGGGACAGTGCCGGTAGGAGGCCGCTTAAGAGATTTCGCTCCTGCTTGGGCCCACATTACTTCGGATCAATGGGTGTTGGAGATTGTGCAGAGGGGCTATGTGCTAGAGTTCCAGCGCCCAGTTGGAGACCGAAGCGGAAGGTTTGCTGGAATGGGCCAAGATCCATCTGGAGGCATTGTCAGCGGCGCATGTGGCTGGAGTGGAGAATGTGACGGCGGATTTCCTAAGTCGCGTGCGAGTGGATCTGGGGGAATGGACACTGCATCCGGAAGTATTCGCGGAGTTGGTGCGGCGTTGGGGTCTGCCCGTGATGGACCTGATGGCTACGTTCGAGTCAGCAAAGGTCGACAGGTTTTTCAGCAGAAGGAAAGCGTGGATGTCGGAAGGCCTGGATGCTCTGATTCAAAGTTGGCCGGCAGAAGGGCTTTTGTACGTGTTTCCGCCGTGGGTGCTTATCGGCAGGGTTCTCCAGCGCATAGAGAGACACAAGGGGACGGTTCTGCTGATAGCGCCGGATTGGCCAAGAAGGCCGTGGTATGCTGACTTGAGGCGTCTGCTGGTGGAGCCTCCATGGAGGCTGCCAGACAGGGGGAATCTGCTAGTGCAGGGTCTGTTAAGCATGCCTCAGGTGCATCGGTTTTCGCTTACGGCTTGGCTCTTGAGAGGGCAAAGCTAAGGAGTAAAGGCTATTCGTCAGCAGTGATTGCTACTTTGTTGAAGTCGAGGCGGAGGTCCACGTCCTTGGCTTATGTAAGAGTATGGCGATTGTTGAGGCTTGGTGTGAGGAGAGACAATTGCGAGCGTTGAGGTCCACGGTAGCGCAGGTGTTGGCCTTTTTGCAGGATGGATTAGATAAGGGCTTAGCTGCGTCTTCGCTCCGGGTACAGGTGGCGGCGCTAGCCTGTTACCGGGGAAAGGTGCAAGGGCAGACGCTGGGAGCTCATCGAGATGTAAAGAGATTTTTGCGAGCAGCCTCGTTGTTGCGGCCCCCCTGCAGGAAAGGGGTGCCAGGGTGGGATCTCAACATCGTGTTGGAGGCATTGGTGAAGGAGCCCTTTGAGCCGTTATCTATGGCGACCTTGAAAGATCTCACGCTAAAGGTGGTGTTTTTGGTGGCGATCACATCAGCGAGGAGAATCTCGGAGTTACAGGCCCTGTCTTGTAGGGAGCCTTTTTTGTCCTTTTCTAGGGAGAAGGTCGTGCTGCGGACGGTGCCGTCCTTTTTGCCTAAGGTGGTCTCCGCCTTCCATGTTAATCAGGTGGTGGCTCTTCCGGTTTTTAAAAGGTCGGGTGATAAGGGGACGGCAAGTAGGTTGCATAGGTTGGACATCGGTAGAGTTCTGAAGGTGTATTTGCAGCGGACAGCAGAGTGGCGTAGGTCCGACAGGCTGTTTGTTCTGTTTGGGAACTCTCGACGGGGAGAGCCCGCGTTTAAGGCTTCCATTGCCAGGTGGATTAAAGAGGCGATTGCGTCGGCCTATATGCTGAAGGGCAGAGTAGAGCCACAAGGCTTGAGAGCGCATTCTACGAGGTCGCAGGCGGCATCTTTGGTGCCTGCGGCGGAGATTTGCAAAGCTGTGACTTGGTCGTCGTTGCACTCCTTTGTCAAGCATTATAGAATTGATGTACAGGCAGAGGGGGATGCGAGGTTTGGATCAGCGGTGCTTCAGGCTGGTCTGGCAGCTCCCTCCCGTTGAGATTGTTCACTGCTCTGCTACATCTCTAATGGTACAGGACTAGACTGGAGCTATGATAAGGAAGGTTAAATTAGACTTACCTGCTAATTGTTGTTCCTGGAGTAGATCCAGTCTAGTCCCGCTTCCCACCCGGAAAATCGCTGCCGAGAGGTAGCCTGAGCACTGGGGAAGAGTTGGCACCGGTTGCGAGCAGGGGCAGTGCAGAGCGAGTCTGGATATCGGGATGCGGGGCCGCCAACTTCTAGAAAGAGTAAGCTGCCTCCTTGAGGGGGTGTGAGCAGAGGGGCGGCTCCTGTATCCAGCCATAATTTTTGGGTTTTTGGAGTTCAGAGTTTATGGTTCAGATTTGCTTCCCAGTTGGGAATGGTTTTGGTTTTCTTTGCTCTGGTGAGTCAGCTTTGATAATAGTAAACTGGGGCTGGGGGCGGTCCCTGAGCTACTTATACTGGGTTCACTGAAAGATTGACATGCTCAGTCTCCTAGCTGCGGGAGGACGTACACAACTCTAATGGTACGGGACTAGACTGGATCTATTCCAGGAACTACAATTAGCAGGTAAGTCTAATTTAACCTTTGCAGCAACAGCATTGTGCCCAAGTATGAAAGGTCACTATGGCAATGGTGCAAATGGGGTATAGGGGGCTGCAGGCGGGACATGTAGTGGGGGCAGCTGGGGCACAGGGTGGACTAGGCGGGCGCCTAGGTGGCATATAGGAACATAGAACCCAGAAATCAGCAATACAGCAGCTGACAAAGGCCAAACACAATCCACCTACATCTACCTGGTCCACCCGAGCTAACAGTTGCCAGGGCACTGACCTGACATCCTCCCAGCCAACCCTCCCCCAAGTGGAAGGGACACACTATTGCATCATCGCTGATATGGTCAGCAAGGGTTTGTAGTTTAATATGGGTGGAACGAGCATTGATAAGACTGCATTTGATTGTGTGGATGGTGTGGGTGGTGTGTGATGTTGGTAAGTTAGTGTGGGAGGAAGTGGAGATGTAAAGGAGCCGAGGTATCTCTTATATTGGTGGGTGTGTTGTAGGGTTAGAGAGGAGGGTATGATGGGCCTTGGGTGGTGGATGATTGGGATAGGGGAGTGGAGGGTAAGGTGGGTCGAGGTAATGTATGATAAGGAAGGAAAGGTATATAGGGGCTACCCAGCTAGTCAGGAGAGGTATGGTTGAGTGGTATTCTTTAGAGGGTATATTGAGGGGGGTTGCAGTGCAGTAATGGGTTTGGGTATTGAAAAGGTCAGTGGTGCAATCGATTCAAGGAGAATATGGTAAATGAGATTAACAGTAATTCAGCAGTGCTTGAGATACAATGTGATATAGCAGTAAAAGAGATATAATGAGAAACAACAGTGCATAAAATACAATATGGTAAAGCAGTGCCCAAAATATAATGTGATGCAGCGGTGCATAAGTACAATAAGGTACAGCAGTGTTAAGTTATAATGTGATACAGCAGTGCCTATGATATAATATGGTAAGCAGTCCATGGTATGCACAGTATTCGCTGCCAGCACCATAATTCAAAGGCATCAATTTTCTTCCTGTCTATCTTTTTCACTGGTCCTTATATCATAAAAGAAGGGGGCCAACACAGGCCCAATACAGGCCGTGTTTCGTGTGTACTTCGTCAGGGGTGAGGCACACCACAAACTACAAAACAAAATAAAATCATAAAAAACAGAATAAAAACAATAACCAGAATCAATAATCATAAATACAATAAATGATTAAAAACCATATCAAAAAACAATAAATAATTAAACAAAGAGTAAAAGAGTGAACGTGAATGGTCATAAACTTAACACATACCAAAAAAATCAAATGCACCACATAAAAAGAGAGTCATATTATGTAAATAAATAAATGATAAAACCATCATAAACATTGATTAAAATGAATATGATAAAATACATGTGAACTGGAAATAAATGAACAGTGTTATAAGGAACATGTAAATACAAAACTATTATAAACACCTTTATAAATGTATGTCAAAAAAAGGGGAACTAAGAAATTGTGTATATAAATACTAAAACAATAACCTTTAAAAAGGAGAAATTCAAAAAGAGGAAGAAGTGTGATTCGTAAACCACTCAAACCGAAGTTTTTCTGATATGGACCACTAACAAAGAAGCAGGAGTGAAGAAACAGGGGAAAATAAAAAACGGAGGAGAGTTACCTTGGACCAGGTGCTTACACAGCAAGGAACAATCAATGTGCTGTGAAAATAATGAGTAATCAGTATACTGTAAGAACAATGATAAAATAGTAAAACCAAATAAATAAATAAATAAATAAGAAATAAAATGGTGACTCTGAAATGTGACCAAAAAATCACAAAAGACGCATTGAGATAGCGCAACTTAAAACAAAAACGGAGAAAATAAACCACCTTAATCAAAACTTATTGCTATGAATAAAAAGTATTCCATAATAAAACAGCTGGCATCTCTCATTAATAAAATACTCACTGTAGTATGCACATGCCAGCGAGAGGATTAAAAATTGTAGCCACGTCAATAACCTCCCAAATGAAGCCAGCGGGATTGAACACTGCAAACAGGACAAGTATTTTAGAAAAACAAAACAAAACTGAAAGAAACCGCAGAAAATATCTTTGCAAAAAATAATAACTTTGCAAAAAATAATAAATAACTTTGCAAAAAATAAGGAAGGGGCCATATACCTTTCAATGAAAAACTCCAAAGTAAACCGCGCATACAGGAACGCTTCTAATCTCTTGGACTGAATGAAAAGAACGCGGATGCATGCGCTTTCTAAATAGTCTCTAAAACTGCAGGAAACAAAAATGCTCAAATAATATGGGATGAATTTTAAAACCTTATATACCCATGAGCAAGACAAAATAGCACTTAATACATTAAAAAACATCTACATGTACAAGGAGAAATGTGCAATAAAAAATCTGCATATATAAAGAAAACCTACAATAGAAACGTACACGGAGGGGAACAAGAGAACATCGGCAATTCGTGAAAACTGTGAAGGCAACAGAAGGCACAGATTGTATGTGCTATTGTATATATGAGCGGTCATTAAATAAAAAAATATATTTTAATATCTCACTAAAACCAACCAATAAATAAACTACATAAATATACCAGAGACAAAATGGCTTGTGTTGCAAATTAGTACACCACAGTGAATGTGTGCCTAAAATGCAGTCATAAAAAAACCACGAGAAACATTAGGAACACTACCCAAAGAACCAATTGGGCATAATGAATAAATAAATAAATAAATTAATTAATTAAATAAAATGGAAGCACCATCAGAGAAATACAGAAAAATCACGTTCTAAATTCAATCCATAGGGTATCAATGTATTAAGAGAAAATATATATCTCTGTTCTAACCGGAGAAGTGTTTTATCAATATTACCTCCTCTCCAATTGGGAATGACTTTCTTAATAATGAAAAATTTTCAATCCGTCGCCCTATGTCCCTTCTCCATTCAATGTTGTACAAGAGGCTTATCAGTAAGTTTCCTATTAATGCAGCTCTTATGTTCCACAATGCGCACACGAACAGGTCGAATGGTCTTGCCTACATACAACAAATTACATGGACATTGAATGACGTAGATAACTTGTGTAGTATCACAGTTTGCGAAATCTTGAATGTGAAATTTAACTTGTGTAACCGGATGAATATATACCTTCCGTACTGATAATACATTAACACAAACCGAACAATGGCCACATTGATACTGACCCTTGTGTGTAGACAGCATCTTCCTCTCTGTGAAGGCAGACGGAACTAAAAGATTGCGCAAATTTATTTATTTATATTTATTATTTATTTATTACAGGCTCTTATATACCGCACTATTTAGCATCAGCGCGGTTTACAATATAACAATAGACCAGAACAACAAGCTGTTTGGTTTTACAGAGAACAGGTACGAGAACTTGGATAAACATGGGGGAAACTGTTAACTGAAACTATTTACATGTGTATTTACATGTATATACAGCAGGATTCATTCTTAGTTTGAGTTGGGTCATGTGGAACAGGTGTTCAAAAAGGGGATGGGCGGTCAGGCGCTTATGAGCTATCACCAGTGAAATATCTTGAAAACCTGGAATCGCCTGTACCAAGTGCCACTCTTTCTTAAGAATGGAAACAATGTGCAGAGACTGTAAGGAGTACAACAGTGGACATACTATATTGGTTTGAGAGACCTTATCTCGTGGTTTCAATAATTCCGTGCGCAAAGTGTTACGTGCTCTGACATATGCTCTATTTATACATTGTTGGGGATACTGACGGGCCTCAAACCTATTTTTTAATTCTGAGGCCTGTCGCTCAAACTCAGAATCTGTGGTGCATATACGTTTAACTCTCAAGAATTGACCAATGGGTAAATTATTTCTTAGAGCCGGATTATGAAAACTAGTATAATGCAATAACTTATTTCTGTCAGTAGGTTTCTTATATAACATTGTGCTAAGACCACTACCCTCTCTTTTAATCAACAGATCCAAATATGGAATCTGTACTGGATCATATGTCAACTGAAACTTAAGGTTCTCATCCAATCCATTAATCCATGCGTTAAATGCCGATAATACCTCCAAAGAACCGTCCCATATAACTAAAACATCATCAATGTACCTAATCCATAATTTAACACAGGATGTGAACGGGTGATTCTTTAAAAAACATTCTTCAAATTTATACATGTATAGATTAGCAATGTCTGGGGCCATAGAAGACCCCATAGCTACACCTTTAATCTGTTGGTAATACAAATCCATGAAACAAAAATAGTTTTAAGTTTTAAAATTCAAAAAATCATATGAAAACATTCCAATGTTTTACAGGGCACGGCTGGATTGGAAGGACGACGTATCAGGTGTGTGTGGAGACGAAATACGAACTTAAAAGAACTTTTAAGTCCGGCAGTGTTACGCCATTCACAATGGCATACTGCAATGGACGATGTGAAGAGGGCCATTGCAACATGTGTACGATAAATCAAGAAATAGAGAGTTTCACCTATCATAATGTGACTTATCATTTACGTAGCTCCACCACCTGTGATTCTACATTTGTCGTATACGCCATCCATTGCCCATGCAATCTTCTGTACATTGGTAAGACCATTAGATCTTTAAAAATTCGACTGGGAGAACACAAAAGTCACATTAAATGCCGAGTCAAGGAGGCTCCGCTTGTGCGGCATAGTATCACACTCGGTCATTCCTTTGATGAATTTAGATGTTTTGCCGTGGAACAGATACACACGGGACAATTCGGTAAAACACACTAACAGACCCTGGTGTTCCACGAGCAAAGGTGGATCTTTACGCTGCAATCAGTGGCGCCCACAGGGTTGAACAGTATGATTGAATGGAAGGCGTGCTCTATTTAATAGTTTGGGAATTAGGAGAGTTTACGTCATGCCCGTAGTGGTGGGGCTCTCTATAAATGATCAGCTGAGTAATGGGTCCGCATTGTCACCACTCACCCTCCCAGAGGCATATAGCATGAGCAAGGCGAGTGGGCAGTTGTGCTTCTTGTGCTGAAAACTACTTAATGGAGGTTTGGAAGGGCCTCCTGGGTAACGTAGTTCCACAGCACTGAAATGATTCCAAGTTGTACACGAGTGGTTCAGGTTAAATAAGGATTTATTTCCCCTCCCGGGGTTGGATATTGTTGACCATGAACAGAAGGTTATATTAACAAAGAAACCATGCTTCTGGTGTGAACAAAAATATGTAACTCAGATAAATGCTTATTCTCAGCTTTTAAGGCACAAAAGAATAAAACAGTGTTTCTCTCCAAAATGCTCCTTTTGGCTGTTTTCTTCTTTAGCAAAATTCAGCAATATTAACAAAGGGATTGCACATTGTCTGCTATCATATACGAGCAGTCCATATACACTTCAGACACTGGGGGTTGATAAGAATCCCACTGCATAGGATCAACTTCTCCTTCAATGTCTCTTAGAGAGGGTTCTTCTGTCTGCCGTGCAAACCTCTCTGCTTCAATCAAAGGATTCCCTTCCCCCAACCTGCTAGAGGAGTCTGGGTGTTTGGATTCTTGTGCACACAGCTCCCGGTAACTGAAAGGATACACGCTTCCCTCTTCTGCTTGGCTAGGGGAAGTTCTATGTCTGCCTTTTAAACTGCTTTCCCCCAGGAATCTCCCTTGGCTACAAATTGGTAGGTAAAACTTTTCTCTCCTTTCTGATAAAAGCTTTGTATCAGGGAAATAAGCTTTACCTTCAGGATGACTGTAATGAGCACAGCATGGCTGTCTTCTCTGGTTCCCAGAATAAACGTCTTTGCTTTTAGAGTGGTAAAAATCCCCAGTGCTTTTGGTAGTTGAGCACTGCTCTCTGTGAGCTGGAATTGTATGTCTTTCACAGCTCTCTTCCTCTGAGAAGTTTCTCCGAGTGAGATTGGGATTCCCTTCCCTCCTCTCTTCTCCCAGCCACAAACCTTGGCTGCCCTCGGGACATCTATCCTTCTCTGCTCTCCTCGTTCCTTCAGTTTTCTCCACTCCTCCTGTGCCCCCTCCTGTGCTCTCTCTATCCTTAACTAAAGAGTTTTTATCTGTGTTTCTCTTTCCGTTGGACCTGGCCACACCTCCCACCAGCTGTTCCCTCTTCCCTGATGAAGCAGGAGCTAGCTCAGGGGATGGGCGTTCCCTAGCACACTGTGACGTCTTTTGTTTGGGGTTTCCATGCCAACCCTCCATGCTTGTTTCAGATCTGTCAATTCTGGTTTCACTTTGCAGTGAATCCTCTGTTTCCATCAGCTCTGAACCTTGTACTTCACGACATATCCCCCGCCTTAAAATATTACGTACTGCCGCACCTTCCGGACAGTACGTAATACCAGTGTGGGATCTGCTGTGTTGTTCCAGGTACACCATACTGGCGGTGGCAACTCTCTCTCTTTCCAGGGTTTTAAAAGGTTCAGGTGATACACCTGCCTGCAACCCTTTGCGTTTTCTATCCTATAGGAGACTGGTCCTACTTTCTCTACGACCGTACACGGTCCCCTCCAATGGGCTTCGAATTTTGGGCCTGGATTTGCCACCTGGATAATTACCTTATCCCCTATATTTAATGTCCGGGGCTGTTTGCCCCTGTCGTAATACTGCTTCTGCTTTTGTTTACTAGCTTGCAGATTTTCCATTGCGGCCTTTGCGGTTCTCTCTAAACGTTGCCTCAGACCCTTTAAGAACTGCGGAATTTCTATTTCAGAAATGTCTGGTTCTACCCATTGCTCATGTAGTATATCTAATATCCCTCTAGGGGATCTCCCAAACATAAGCTCATAGGGTGAGGCCTTCAGAGAAGATTGCACACGTTCTCTGCATGCATATAAGACGAATGGGAGCAGGGTATCCCATTCTGCTATCTCCCCTTTTTTCAACCCTCTCCTCAGCATCTGCTTAATGGTCTGATTAGTACGTTCCACTAGACCATTTGTTTGGGGGTGGTAAGCCGAAGTCCGTATATGCTTTATTCCAAAAGCCTCCCATACGGTGGACAGATGCTTGGATAAAAAGTTGCTGCCCTGGTCTGTAAGTACCTCTCTGGGGAACCCTACCATACAGAATAGTTTGACCAGCTCCTGGGCTATAATCCTCGCAGAGGTGTTCCTTAGGGGAATAGCCCAGGGGAACCGGGTGGCATGGTCGACTATCACGAGTAGGTACTGAAAACCCCTGGGTGTACGTGTCATAGGGCCTACCATATCTATGCCTATTCGGCCCATAGGTACGGCTATGGTGGGAGTAAGCACCAAAGGTACAGCTTTCGGCCTTAACGCTGATACCCTTTGACATGGAGCACACGACTCGCAATACTGCTTAGTCTCCTTGAACACCCCGGGCCAGTAAAAGCGGCCTAATATTTGGTCCAGGGTGCCCTGGATACCTTTGTGGCTTCCTATAGGGTGGTCGTGCGCGAGACGCAAGACTGTAGCTTTGAACGTCGTTGGCACTACAAGCTGCTTCCTTACTGCCTCAGAGTAAGGGTCTACACTTTCCCTATACAGGATGCCATTGTCCATGAAAAACCTAGGCAATGTGGGCCTGATCTCCTGGGCCCATTCGAAGGCTCTCTTGAGCGCTGGGTCAGCCCGCTGCTCAGCAGGAAAGGAGGGAAATTTACTCACTAGCTCTGCGGGTACCCAGGGTAGGCTTGCACCTGCCTCCAATTCCGCTCTGCCCCGGGATCTAGACTGTCTCTCATGGCGTCTCTTCGCCTTAGCCTTTCTCCCTTGCCCAACGGGTTCATTCATTAGGTCCTCGTGGGTAGGAAGAATATCTGCTTCTTCTTCCCGTGACTCCTCCTCTTGGGGTACTAGTCTTTCCCCAGGTTCTCCCCTGTCCCCAGCTGATGTCTCTCCCATCCCTGAGGTCCCGGCTTGTGATCTGGTCGAGACCAAGCCGGCTCGGTTATTCAAACCTGCCACTAGTCCCTCATAAAAGGGTACCCAATCCCTACCTAAAATAAGGTGGTCTTGGGGTAATGCGGGAAGTATAGCTAAAGGCATTACTTGCTTAAACTTTAGTGCAGTTACCGAGAGATTCCGGCGAGGGTAAAATGCAAACGTACCGTGTATGCACTTCACTCTGACCTGGTTTTCTGCTTGACTCGGGGGCGACGAACAGCGCCTCTCGATGGCCTCCCAGAGTGTGCGGGAAGTCATACTCTGGTCGGCCCCCGAGTCAAGCAAGGCCAAGGTGTTCACCCCTTCCACCTGTGCATGTAATAGAAACTTATCCCGAACTGGCTCGTCCACCCCAGACATCAGGACAGTTCTTTTGGCACATTCCCTTTTAAAATGCCCCATTTTCCCACACAGATAACATTTACCTTTGGGTGTAAACACATTCCCTCTGGGCACAAAAACACTCTCATCATTACCATTCCTAACATTCACACTTGTCGTAGCATATTTTCCACCATAGGGAATCTTTCCCTTTTTACTATCACATAAACCTGCAGCTTGCAGTATGCTGCATTCCGAGGGGTCAGCTATTTGGGCCTCCAGAAAACGGTCCGCCAAATTAGCTGCTTCCTCGGTGGTCCTGCAATCCTGCAAGGTGAGGTACATTCTCATTTCTCTAGGCACAGCTTGTACAAATTGTTCTAAAACTACCGTTTCCAAGCCAGATTTTTCAGACGTTGTTGTAACGCCTTTGGAGTTTCTTGAGGCTTCAGGCGGGCTTCCCTGAATAGCCTCCTATAATGTGAGGTCGTCAGCCCCAACCTGTCTTTTACCGCTTTCTTTCTCTCGGTATAGTTGCCTGCAAGAGAGGCGGGCATGGCTTTGTAGGCTGACAGGACTTCGCCTGTCAGCGAAACTGCAAAGCGCGTAGCCCATTGACTATCAGGCCATCTTAATGCCTGCCCAATACGCTCAAATGCATCAATAAAATCGTCAATGTTATCGGTTGGACTCAATTGTCCCAAAGAGAATGCATGACTTGCGTTCATTGTGGATCCTGGTATAACCATAGGATTCTCCATCCGTGGTTCTCGTGGTTCTTTTAGGAGTGCTGTCACAGCGTCCAGCAGCGGCTTTTGCTGCTCTCTCATGAGTGTAGCGCTTTCTTCTTGGATGCGCTTGGCAAGCTCCATCTGCAGGTCCCATTGCTTTCGCATCCACGCTATCACATCCTGGGCCTCCATCTCCTGTCGGCACCTGCAACAAAAGAGACAAACAAAAAAACCCAAGTGCGGCTCCCTTTTCAGGTTTTTTTTTTTTTTTTTCAACCCCACAGCGCCCCCTTTTCCTGATATCCTCCCTCACTTATGCCCAGGTGCTATTACCTGAGGCTTCGTGTAGAGGTCTGCATTCAGGAAAAGAAGCTGTGTTCTGTGCTTTATTTTCTTGTAGCCTTCCGGTAGCCCACTTTCTTGTGCAGGAGTCCTGGTGCCGTAGTTTCTTGTAGTGTCCTTCATCCAAGGTCAAGCATCCGAAAAACTACGCCAGATATGTCACCACTCACCCTCCCAGAGGCATATAGCATGAGCAAGGCGAGTGGGCAGTTGTGCTTCTTGTGCTGAAAACTACTTAATGGAGGTTTGGAAGGGCCTCCTGGGTAACGTAGTTCCACAGCACTGAAATGATTCCAAGTTGTACACGAGTGGTTCAGGTTAAATAAGGATTTATTTCCCCTCCCGGGGTTGGATATTGTTGACCATGAACAGAAGGTTATATTAACAAAGAAACCATGCTTCTGGTGTGAACAAAAATATGTAACTCAGATAAATGCTTATTCTCAGCTTTTAAGGCACAAAAGAATAAAACAGTGTTTCTCTCCAAAATGCTCCTTTTGGCTGTTTTCTTCTTTAGCAAAATTCAGCAATATTAACAAAGGGATTGCACATTGTCTGCTATCATATACGAGCAGTCCATATACACTTCAGACACTGGGGGTGATAAGAATCCCACTGCATAGGATCACCTTCTCCTTCAATGTCTCTTAGAGAGGGTTCTTCTGTCTGCCGTGCAAACCTCTCTGCTTCAATCAAAGGATTCCCTTCCCCCAACCTGCTAGAGGAGTCTGGGTGTTTGGATTCTTGTGCACACAGCTCCCGGTAACTGAAAGGATACACGCTTCCCTCTTCTGCTTGGCTAGGGGAAGTTCTATGTCTGCCTTTTAAACTGCTTTCCCCCCAGGAATCTCCCTTGGCTACAAATTGGTAGGTAAAACTTTTCTCTCCTTTCTGATAAAAGCTTTGTATCAGGGAAATAAGCTTTACCTTCAGGATGACTGTAATGAGCACAGCATGGCTGTCTTCTCTGGTTCCCAGAATAAACGTCTTTGCTTTTAGAGTGGTAAAAATCCCCAGTGCTTTTGGTAGTTGAGCACTGCTCTCTGTGAGCTGGAATTGTATGTCTTTCACAGCTCTCTTCCTCTGAGAAGTTTCTCCGAGTGAGATTGGGATTCCCTTCCCTCCTCTCTTCTCCCAGCCACAAACCTTGGCTGCCCTCGGGACATCTATCCTTCTCTGCTCTCCTCGTTCCTTCAGTTTTCTCCACTCCTCCTGTGCCCCCTCCTGTGCTCTCTCTATCCTTAACTAAAGAGTTTTTATCTGTGTTTCTCTTTCCGTTGGACCTGGCCACACCTCCCACCAGCTGTTCCCTCTTCCCTGATGAAGCAGGAGCTAGCTCAGGGGATGGGCGTTCCCTAGCACACTGTGACGTCTTTTGTTTGGGGTTTCCATGCCAACCCTCCATGCTTGTTTCAGATCTGTCAATTCTGGTTTCACTTTGCAGTGAATCCTCTGTTTCCATCGGCTCTGAACCTTGTACTTCACGACAGCATGCGCGGCGTTTTTTTACAACAGGACTGCAAGTTGTTACCCTACATGAGAACACGGGCAGCATCGATGACTTGTTTTCATCTCTAAGTCTTTATGGAATGTCAAAGAGTTTTATAAATGCTAGTAAGTTTTATTATTTTGTAATGCTATTGTTGGATAGTATGGCACTGTGCCATGCAGCAATTTGAGAGTGATTTCTAACCGTTGGTTGGCGTTTGACTGTTCTTGTGCACTTATAGGAAGCCATCGAGAGAGGAACTTTTCTATACAAACAGTTTGGACACATCAGTCCCTTTTTAGGGCATGTATTTTGGAATGATTTTCCCCTGAAGAAACCGGACAGGAGAAACGCATTGAAGCGCTACAGAGACAGCATCGGGAGAAATAAACATTCTCAGAACATTTGGGAGGAATCAAGCATTTTTTGGAAGACCTTCACCGTATTTATAAGATAAGTCAATTTTTAATGGGAGAAATATACATTCTTTGAACTTTACTTTATTCAGTTTTTCAATTTTTGTATTTGCAAGACAAGTTACTTTTTTTACTTGCTTTATAACGGACAGGTCATTGATGCTATTTGACACCGCTCACGCCAGATTTCTGGCAGTTAGCATTCTAAGTGTCGGGAAGTCTGAGACCTTGTCACATGTTTAATAGTAAGTCTGTCTAGGAATAAGTTACCTGGATTTGGGGTGGATCGGTTTTCATAGAGTGATAACACTAGTGGTTTTATACGCGAGTATACACTCTGATAATACGCCTTATAATAACGTTTAGTAACGACAATGGAAGGGCAAGACGTTTGGAAAAATGTATGGAGTTTTTCACAAGACCATATAAAAGAATTGTGTAAAGAAAAAAACCCATTTGCTCTAGAAGGCTCTGTGGGCCAAGAACAGAATCAACCAACGTGGGAAACATTGATGAAATTACAAAAACGGGCTCTCAAGTTAGAATTACATCGTCTGTCACTTATTGAATATATAAGTCGGCAGCACATTCCTAGAGGATTGCGCATATACAAAGAACCTAAAATGTATAATTCAGATAGCTCTTTTCTAGATAAGTAGAATAACATACTGAATAAGTGCTCTTTAGACTTCATGGTTCTGATCGTGGATAACTCAGCGAAACAGCTGGCAGACCTGAACACCGAAATATCCTCATTAAGGGTTGGATTAAAGGAAGTTGAATCTGAATCTCACTTCAAACATCAAGGAAGTGAAAGCCACAAAATTGAAAAAGTTGAGAAGAGATTATGAGGACTATACGTCCGGCTACGTCTATCCATGGATGGACGTCAACCGTAAGAATAGGAAATCTAAAAAACAAGCCAATTTTGAGACAGCATCTGAAGACACCTCGGACTCTGGAAGATCGGCGCGAGAGGATTTTACCGACGACGACGAAGAGAAGAAGAAGAAAAAAGGAGGAGAGGGCAGAGGCAAATCCACGAGTCGGGGGGTTCAGCGGCCAAGGTAGTAGCTACTTCTAATAATTTGGTAGTCAATCTTTCGGGCACATTGTTAACTTCGGGGCAGACACAATTGTTGGAGAAGGGCCTTTCATATGTTCCTGAAATTAAGTATGATCCTTTTCAGACACGAGTTGATTTTGAACAATTATTATGAAAATTACATTTAAAACATCATTTTGCCACCCACTCATTAGATACAGACAGGCATCAGAAGTCAGATAACACAGTGTCTATTGACATGCCTTCAACTATACCACGACTCCCTTTGCCAGTAAAATCTACATGGTCCCCACCGGATCCGCTACTTCCGGCCCTCACAATATTCAAAACTTTAGTTTTGAAAGAATTAAAACAACTGGAGGAAAGTACTACCTGGCAATATCAGTGAAAAAATACATTGAACGCAATTGAAAAGCGGGCACTTTGATCATTGCAAACAGAAACGGAATTAGTTATCCGCAGAGCGGACAAGGGAGGTGCAATCGTAGTATTAAGTCGACAATATTATCTAGCTGAGGCTGAGCGCCAATTGTCTGATAGACGTGCCGATGTGAAATTAATTAAAGTTCGAGCGCGGAGTCGCAAAGGACGCCGGTAACCGGGCGGTCGGCTCGGTCCCGGCCCATGCTTCCGGCTTCGGGGGAGGGAGGAGGGAGGGAGAGCAAGCGAGCGGGAGTTGGATGACGCCGGCAGCGTCATTTAAATTGATTGGCTCCGCAGAATGGGAGAGCGGAGCCAATTAGAGCTGCCGGCGTTGGAGCTGCTTTTATGAAGAGGGGGCTGCGGTTTCTGCTCCCTTTTCGGCGGCGGTTTTGGTGGTGTGAAGGCTTGTGGCCTGTGCTTTTCCTAGAGGATGGCTCGGGGAGGAGTGAGGGCTGGCGCAGGGGGCCCTGACAAGACGACAGGGAGGGGTAGTGGTGGGGGCCGGGGGCAACGCGGAACTTCCAATCGGAGGCTGCCCCGAGCAAAGGTGCCTCAGCGAGGGCGGGGGGCGGGGGTTCCATCAGTACGGGGAAAGGGGGCTTCAGGATCCAGAGTGCGGGGGCAAATCAGGCGTGGGCAGCCTCAAGTAAGGGGTGTTGGGGCTAATTCTGGGCCGGTGCCTGCTGTTTTTGCTGAGCACGGAGCTATTAGGGAAGGGGATGATTTGGAGGGGGGCAGGACCAAGCAGGAGCAGGGGAGTGTAGCTCAGGGGGGGTGGGGCTCTGGGAATTTAGGGTGGGGCCCTATGGTTATGCCTCCGGGAACACCTAATATGCATCCTAGAGGCATGGCATCCTGTGAGAGCGCGCCGTGGAGCCATGGTAATTACGGGGCTTGGAGTGGCCCTTCTCAATGGAGGCACTGGTTGGGGGGCGGTCAGGGTTCCTCTAGAGCAGAATGGTTAGAGGCGTGGCAGCCAGGGTGGCCCTCTCCTGTTCCCCCCCCTCTTTTTCCTATTTTGTCTTCACAGGTTCCAACACAATTACCAGGGGGAGCTGACATTGGACAGCTGCAAGTAGAGCGCGTCGATATGAATTCTGTTAGGCATCGGGGGATGTCCAGTGGGGGTGCGGCTCGAGAAGAAGGTGGCCAGGGGCAAGACGTGGAGCTCAGTCCGGCAGACGTTAGCCCTGAGGAGGTGGTGGCGTCTGCTGCAGGTGTTTCGGGTGAGTTACCGGCAGATTCGGGGGAGAAGAGTAGGGTGGGTTGAAAAAGGAAGGAAAAACGGACAGCGAAGAGGAAGCATTCCTGTAGGAGGCGTCGCAGGTCCAGCTCTTCTTCCATGTCGTCCTCGGTTTTGTCTTCCTCAACGACTTCATCGGAAGATAGCACGTGTCGTCAGAGGAAGAGTGATAAAGGGGTGTTAGGAAGGGGTCAGGGTGGAGGTTTGCCTTCAGCAGTGGTTATTTCGGAGTTATGGGAGGGAGTTCCGAGGAAGTTACGGCATAGAATTAAAAAGCAGCGTTATATAGATATTTTCCGGCTGCTAGAAGGCCGCAAGCGCTCGGGTGAAAATAAGAAAAAACGTAAGGAGGACGAAAAGGCTGGGCGCGTCAAGAAAGTTTCGCGGAATGTGGTCAATTGGACCCGGGCGTTTCTACGTTTGGCTAGTGTTTGGGGACAGCATTATCCGGGGCAATACGAGATGCCTTTATCGTATGCGGATTCTATCTTGGAAGCGTCACAGACGCACGAAGGGTGGTCATGGTTAAACTATGACGAAAAATTTAGAGACAAGATGGAAGAGAATAGATTCGTGTCATGGGGTATTGTGACGCAGTGGCAAGTGAAGAAGCCATGGAAACCGATACTGACCCTCTGGTTAGGTCAGGTACTGCAAGAAAAGACAGAGTTTTCCACTCTCAGCACAACTTACAGGCAACCAATCAGCTCACCTCAGGGGAGGAGAGAAGCAGAGCTGTGGATTGGGCACGCCCTAGTAGGAGGCGGGCTTCCCAGAGCAGGGGCCCCTTGTCAAGCAGAGAGAGTGAAGACACAGATGGAATGAGGAGCACGAGTGGAATAAGCAAGACGCTAATGAGAAGGAATGGAGAACTGAGCACTACAAACGGATTGAGAAGGAATGGTGGTTTTAATCCACAAGAGAGAAGGCAAAAGGCATTGGGAAGGCAAGAAGCTCTCTTGATTGCAGAACCCTTTGACCCTGCTACAGAAACACTGCCCAGCGGCAACAGAAGGGGAACTGATCCTGAACCAGGTGGGAAGCCCACGTCGTGGGGAAACAGTTTTTACCCTTGGAGAGAAAGGCACGCTGGCAAGGCATTTTCTGACCGGTCTCATTCTAAGGTACCTGCTGCTCTTAATTCCTTTCCTAAGTTTTACCACTCAGAAAGAGAGAAGCCTGATTATAAAGTACAGGATAGTTTTAGACAAGCTGAAAGACGTAGGTTACAGCCTGAAACCTCTCTAAGTAAGCCAAGCTTTTCTCAGCCAGTAATTCCTGCTTTTAACAAGCAAGCTGACGAAAGAAACCCAGCCAAATTGTTTGCAGAGAGATTAGGCTATGTTGATACTGAGGAGCCTACCTTTGAAGCTTTTCTTAAAAGCAGAGCTTTTTTAAAGGAACCTGTGATTACACCACTCACTAACGGAGATAAGTGGGGGAGGGGTAACTCCACCACGGACACAGACTGTCTAAAGAGGGAGAGCAGTGTTTGCTTACCAAGAGCAGATAACTACCTGCCCAAGCCAGGAGCAGATTTACCTAATAGTCCTGCTAGGAGACAGGCAGAGCAACTCCTGAGTGAATTTAGACAATTCTTGAATAAAAGAGCTGTTTCAGAAGAAGCTAACATTCAAGCCCGGACTAATCCTGGAATAGGAATTCCCACATTGAATCCACGGCCCATGCTTGAAATTAATCAGCCGATGGACTGCTCAATTGGGCTAATTGAGAAAACTGATTAATGCAAAGCTTGAATGTTTGTACCTGGCAGTTGATTCTGGTTATGCTAACCCGGAATAAGAGAAAAGCATATGAAAAGATATTCTGTTTTTGAAGCAATTGAAAGGGAAGCTTATTGGAGCTTTGAAATAAGCTGGACTGTATCCCAATTGCAAGGGAAAACAATATTGTTTCTTACAAAGCACTTTGTGAATACTGCACGGAGAAGACACATGAGGTAATGTGTTTTCCTCAAAGAAGCATAATTTGAAGCACAGCATTGAAAACCTTTGTTTTGTACATATCCTGTTTGCTTAACCTTCTCACCTGTACCTGACCACCAAGGAGCGGGGAAAATAAAATCCTTATATATAAATTTCTTGTTCCTGACTTTAATTGGCCCCCACAACTACACAAGGCCCATCCCTCCTTAACCCTCAAGGTTAGGGAGTGGGTGTAAGGGTGACAAGTGGCGTAGTTGGCAGGATTTCAGCGCAGGCGCAGAAGGAGTTGCATCAGGAGCTGCAAAGAACCTCTTCTTTCCAGTGGACCCCGGCTGAAGAGCTCACAAGGCCCAGCAGTGGAGGAGGGATCGCAGAGGGCTGCAGGAGCCATTTCCTGAAGGCTTGATTCACACCTGAGCCAGGTAACGGGTACACACCCTGGGGTTGTGTGGATACCGAGGCAGAGGGTGACCCCTAGTGATAGCTGGGGGAGGAAAAAAAAAAAAAGGTTTATTTCTGGAGGAAATCCCGGAGAGTGTCAAAGATACCGCACTTGGGTTCCTGTTTGTTTCGGTTTACATTTCAGTGAATCCCAAGGATGGCGATGGATCCAAAAGACATCATCCAGTGGATGGCGACACAATTTGAGCGACAAGCCGAGCTAGCGCTGGAGGCGCAGCAGAGGGCCAACGCGTCCTTAAAGGAGCAGCAAAAACCGCTTCTTGCTCTGTTGGAGGAGTACGTGAAAGGACAGAAGCAGGACACTGTTCCAGCGTCGGAAGTAGGTTCCTTAGGGGCTAATATGACACCAGCTGTTAATATGCCAACAGGGACTTTGTTCAATTTTGGACCTTTATCTAGTCAGGATGACATAGATGACTACTTAGAGAGCTTTGAAAGGGTGGCACGCCTGAGCTTATGGCCAAGATAGCATTGGGCCTTAAGGCTAGCTGCATCCCTTACTGGGGAAGCGAGAGCAGCATACAGAGCCATGCCTCCAGACTTAGCTGGAAACTTTGAGGAGTTGAAAAAAGCCATTCGGGAAAGATTGGGTCTCACTCCACTCGTATATCACACTCGTCTAAGGAATGTGAGACTCGGGCAGAGTGAAACTCCCAAGTCACTATACCACCGAATAAGAGCTTTACTATACAAATGGTTGACTCCCGAAGGGAGATCTGTAGAATCTATATTAGATGATTTAATATTGGAGCAATATATGGAAGCACTGCCACAGGAAATTCGCACCTTCCTGATCCTGCAGAACTGCAAGAACCCCCAGGAAGCGGTTGCTCTCTCAGAGAGATACATGGAGGCAGAGTTAATGGCCCAGAGAGCTAGCAACCCCTTCTCTGAATATGGCAGTAGCGGATCAGAAAGGCGGCGAAGGGTCCCAGAGGATCCAGTAAAAATGTCCATGCCTGGTAGAAAAAGTTCTATAGGTAAAATGCGATGTTTTAAGTGTGGGCAAGTAGGCCATATGCAAAAGCAATGCTTGGTAAAGAATGCCTTAGTAGCTGATACCTATGTAGAGGACAGGCCAGGTTTTCTACTAGCCGTGTGCGTGCAAGGTATAACCACTCAAGCTTTGCTGGACTCGGGTGCTGAATTAAGCATGATATTCAAGGAATTCTGGAAGGCCATAGAAGCTAAAGAAGCCCCAGAGATAATACACCCCATAGATGAGGTAAAGATAAGGTGCGTTCACGGGGGAACATCTCCTTACCCCATCTATAATCTACATATAGCAGGCTTAGGGGCACAGAAAACTGTCCCCCTAGCCGTTGTTCCACACCTCCCACACTCAATGATCTTAGGCAAAGATTGGCCCCAATTCCATCAGGGTCTAGTACAGGGAATAAGGGAAAGAGAGAGTTCCCATATAGAAGAAGGCCCTGGGGAAGCGCAGGCCCTCGCCACGCAAAAAGTAAATTCGATACTCCGACCCTTAGTGCCCCAGGTCAAGAAAAACAAAGGGGGAGAAACGCCGAAAGATAGCACTACCGAGAAGCCCCGGTTCGTGTTAAAATATTGTAAGATGACCGCTAGTGCTCAAGCCCCCAAGAGAGCCACACCTAATGCCGCAGGGTTGGACCTCAGCAGTGCAGAGGGTATAGTTGCTCCTGCGGGCGGAAAGGCGCTAGTAGATACGGCCCTGCAGATAGAGCTGCCTGTGGGGTGTTATGGCCGGCTAGCTCCCCGGTCAGGCTTAGCACTGAAACACTTCATAGATATAGGGGCAGGTGTAATTGACCCGGACTACCGAGGTTCCATGAAAGTGCTTCTTTTCAATTTTGGAAAAGCTAACTTCCAAGTAAAAACCGGAGACCGCATAGCCCAACTCATTTGTGAGCGCATTGGGATTCCCCCGGTGGAAGAGGTGCCTGCTCTGTCCACGACCATGCGTGGTACGCAAGGCTTTGGGTCGACAGGGACTAATAGCCTGCAAGGATTGGCCGCTTCAGTGGAGAGGGAGGACCTGGAAGAGGAGGACCTCGGACCCCAGCTGACAGACTGCCAGAAAAATCCGGAACCCCGCTTAGATGAAGGACTTTCGTGGGCCCAAAAGCAGGAGTTGGGGCAAGTCTTGTCCAGGTATAAAGACGTCCTCACCTCGCTGCCAGGCGAAACAAAATTAATTGCCCATGAGATAGTGACAACCCCCGGTGAAGTAGTTAGGCAGCGGCCTTACAGGCTTCCAGAGGCCAAGAAAGAAGAAGTGGTCCGGCAAGTAAAGGAAATGCTTGCCATGGGGGTTATTGAAGAGTCCCGGAGCCCTTGGAATAGCCCAATTGTAATGGTTCCAAAGCCGGATGGGTCGATCCGTTTTTGTATAGATTTTAGAAAAGTAAATATGATATCTCGCTTCGACTCCTATCCGATGCCACGAATTGAGGAGCTGCTCGACCGCCTAGGGCAAGCCAAGTACCTCACCACCCTTGACATGTCTAAGGGGTATTGGCAGGTTCCCCTCACAAGAGAGGCTAGGCCGAAGACCGCCTTCAGCACACCTATAGGCCTCTACCAATTTCGAAGGATGCCCTTTGGCCTGCATGGCGCCGCAGCTACGTGCCAGCGCCTCATGGATATGGTCCTACGGCCTCATCACGCATATGCTGTGGCTTACATGGACGATGTGGTGATCCACAGCGAGACCTGGACCCAGCATGTCCAAAGAATTGAAGCAGTACTTATGTCAATTCGCAAGGCGGGCCTTACATTGAACCCTGCGAAGTGCCTCTTTGGGGGACAAGAGGTGAAATACCTGGGTCACGTGGTGGGCCGAGGGATGGTAAAACCTCTCCTTAGTAAAATCGCCAGTGTGCAGGCGTTCCCAGAACCTGCTAACAAAAAGCAGTTACGCAGCTTTTTGGGGCTAGTGGGCTACTATAGGAGATTCATCCCGCATTTTTCGGAGAAAACAGCCCCACTGACAGAGATGTTAAAGAAAAATGCCCCCAACAAGTTAAAATGGAGTACAGAAGCGGAAGGGGTGTTCAACCTTCTGAAGAAGCAGCTGTGTGAAGCACCTGTGTTAAAAGGAGTGGACTTCTCTAAGATGTTCATTGTACAAACAGACGCTTCCGATACGGGTCTCGGAGCAGTATTATCACAGCGTCACGAAGGGGTAGAACACCCGGTCTTGTTCCTGAGCAGGAAGCTGACACCGCCGGAACGAAATTACTCTACAATAGAACGCGAGTGTTTGGCCATCAAGTGGGCTATTGATGCGCTGCGTTTCTATCTTCTGGGGAGAAAATTCACCTTAATTACAGACCACGCACCCCTGAAGTGGTTGAACCAAATGCACAACCATAATTCACGGCTTACACGGTGGTTCATGGCACTACAAGCTTTCGAGTTCCAAGTAGAACACCGTGCGGGAAAGCTCCACCAGAACGCGGATGCGCTGAGTCGTATCGCGTGCTGTCCGGATTCTCCTAAAACAGCCCGTGATATCTTAAGGGGGGGGATCTGTGACGCAGTGGCAAGTGAAGAAGCCATGGAAACCGATACTGACCCTCTGGTTAGGTCAGGTACTGCAAGAAAAGACAGAGTTTTCCACTCTCAGCACAACTTACAGGCAACCAATCAGCTCACCTCAGGGGAGGAGAAAAGCAGAGCTGTGGATTGGGCACGCCCTAGTAGGAGGCGGGCTTCCCAGAGCAGGGGCCCCTTGTCAAGCAGAGAGAGTGAAGACACAGATGGAATGAGGAGCATGAGTGGAATAAGCAAGACGCTAATGAGAAGGAATGGAGAACTGAGCACTACAAACGGATTGAGAAGGAATGGTGGTTTGAATCCACAAGAGAGAAGGCAAAAGGCATTGGGAAGGCAAGAAGCTCTCTTGATTGCAGAACCCTTTGACCCTGCTACAGAAACACTGCCCAGCGGCAACAGAAGGGGAACTGATCCTGAACCAGGTGGGAAGCCCACGTCGTGGGGAAACAGTTTTTTACCCTTGGAGAGAAAGGCACGCTGGCAAGGCATTTTCTGACCGGTCTCATTCTAAGGTACCTGCTGCTCTTAATTCCTTTCCTAAGTTTTACCACTCAGAAAGAGAGAAGCCTGATTATAAAGTACAGGATAGTTTTAGACAAGCTGAAAGACGTAGGTTACAGCCTGAAACCTCTCTAAGTAAGCCAAGCTTTTCTCAGCCAGTAATTCCTGCTTTTAACAAGCAAGCTGATGAAAGAAACCCAGCCAAATTGTTTGCAGAGAGATTAGGCTATGTTGATACTGAGGAGCCTACCTTTGAAGCTTTTCTTAAAAGCAGAGCTTGTTTAAAGGAACCTGTGATTACACCACTCACTAACGGAGATAAGTGGGGGAGGGGTAACTCCACCATGGACACAGACTGTCTAAAGAGGGAGAGCAGTGTTTGCTTACCAAGAGCAGATAACTACCTGCCCAAGCCAGGAGCAGATTTACCTAATAGTCCTGCTAGGAGACAGGCAGAGCAACTCCTGAGTGAATTTAGACAATTCTTGAATAAAAGAGCTGTTTCAGAAGAAGCTAACATTCAGGCCCGGACTAATCCTGGAATAGGAATTCCCACATTGAATCCACGGCCCATGCTTGAAATTAATCAGCCGATGGACTGCTCAATTGGGCTAATTGAGAAAACTGATTAATGCAAAGCTTGAATGTTTGTACCTGGCAGTTGATTCTGGTTATGCTAACCCAGAATAAGAGAAAAGCATATGAAAAGATATTCTGTTTTTGAAGCAATTGAAAGGGAAGCTTATTGGAGCTTTGAAATAAGCTGGACTGTATCCCAATTGCAAGGGAAAACAATATTGTTTCTTACAAAGCACTTTGTGAATACTGCACGGAGAAGACACATGAGGTAATGTGTTTTCCTCAAAGAAGCATAATTTGAAGCACAGCATTGAAAACCTTTGTTTTGTACATATCCTGTTTGCTTAACCTTCTCACCTGTACCTGACCACCAAGGAGCGGGGAAAATAAAATCCTTATATATAAATTTCTTGTTCCCGACTTTAATTGGCCCCCACAACTACACAAGGCCCATCCCTCCTTAACCCTCAAGGTTAGGGAGTGGGTGTAAGGGTGACAGGTATGCAGGACATTAATTTGTGGTTGACCCAGATGTCGGCCAGGGTGAGTGTGGGAGGGGGGGGGGCTAAAGTTGCAGTCGGGAGCTTGGCTGGGGCAGGACGGTCCTTTCGTGGGGGAGGGAGTCTCGTGCAGCAGCGTGCAGGGGGAAATGGGGCAGGCGATGTTTGCTGGAGGTTCAACAAGACCTCGTGCCCTTTTCCAGACTGCAAATTCAGGCACGTCTGTTCCATTTGTGGGGGAGCCCATTCTGCAGTCAAATGTGTTAAAAAAGGGGTCTCTCAGCCCCCTACCTTTGGCGCAAAGTAATGAAGGGTTATTTTGCCTCGCCCCCACGCCTATTAGAGTGGAAGTGCTGAACGCGTGGCTGGGTCAGTACCCTAGACGAAAGGATAGGGAAGTTTTGTATTTTGGTTTTAATTTTGGTTTTGTAATCCCAGTGTGTGGGCAGGTGGGGGGGAAGGCTGTGCGGAATTCCGTGTCGGTTAGGCGCTTCGCGTCTGTAGTAAAGGAAAAGTTGGCAGGTGAATTGATGCTGGGTAGGGTTGCGGGCCCATTTTTGATACAGCCATTCGCAAGAATGATAATTTCTCCTTTGGGAATAATACCAAAAAAGGAGCCGGGGAAATTCCGCCTGATCCATAATTTGTCCAGTCCCATAGGAGCGTCGGTTAATGACTGTATCCCACGGGAATTGTGTTCCGTGAGATATGCGTCGTTTGATAAGGCAGTGAGCCTCGTACGATCAGCCGGGCATAGGGCACAAATGGCAAAGGTAGATGTTGAATCGGCATTCAGGCTGCTTCCAGTGCACCCTTCATCCTTTTATTTATTGGGTTTTCGCTTTGAAGATGGAATTTATTTTGATAAATGCATGCCCATGGGCTGTGCAGTATCTTGTTCATACTTCGAGAAGTTCAGTACCTTTCTACAGTGGGCGATTGAGCGTAAGGTGGGTATAGCGAAGGTAGTGCACTACTTGGATGATTTTTTATTTGTCGGGTCGGAGCAATCGGATGAATGCCGTGTATTGCTGGATGGTTTTGTAGAATTGTCGCTGGAATTGGGAGTGCCTTTGGCGAAAGAAAAGACGGAAGGACCTGCCACGCGGATCACTTTTTTGGGAGTGGAGCTAGATTCGGAGTTAATGGTGGCACGTCTTCCTCAGGACAAAGTTTGCAGATTGCGCGTGTTGGTAGCCAATGTGCTTGCATCATCAACGTTAACGCTGAGGGAGATGCAAGCTTTGATAGGATCGTTAAATTTCGCTTGTCGGGTGATCCCAATGGGAAGGGTATTTTTGCGGCGGTTGGCTGCAGCTACGGCTGGCGTGCGTAGGCCTCATCATCATCTGAGGGTCTCGAAGTCAATTAGGGCGGATTTGCGGATCTGGCAGGTCTTTTTGGAGGAGTTTAATGGGACCACAGTTTTAATGGAGCCGGAGCTCAGCAGTGCGGATTTGCAATTGTATACAGACGCGGCAGGGGGCATAGGCTTGGGTATTTACTTCGGTGGTGCTTGGTGTGCTGAGCGTTGGCCGCAGGCTTGGCACGAGTCGCGTCTCACCAGCAATATAACATTTTTAGAGTTGTTTCCCATCTTAGTGGCATTGGAGTTGTGGCCGGATAGACTTCGTAACAAAAGGGTTCTTTGGTGGTGTGATAATGAAGCAGTCGTGAGTCTGGTGAACCATTATTCGCCACACTGTGTCGTGGTGGCTAACTTGATGAGAGAAGTAATTTTAGCTTGTTTACGGTTGAATGTGTACCTTAGGGCCCGTCATATCCCAGGGTATGCTAATGCGATCGCTGATTCTCTTTCCCGTTTCAAGTTGGATCAATTTCGACAACTGGCACCACAAGCGGAGGCAGAAGGAGGCGCGGTCCCTTGGAAGTTATGGAGTCTTGGCCATCTGGGATGAAGGACTTGCTGCAGAGTTCCGTAGCTGCTGGGACATGGGCAGCGTATCGGCGAGGATGTCAGAAAGTGGTGGCTTTTCTTGAAAGCTCTGGTTGGCAGTTTGGGCCGGTTTCGGCTCAGTTGCTAGGACAGTATGTAGTCTGGGCTAAGGAGAACGGAGTGACTCGCTCGTCAGTGCGTAGTCACTTGGCGGGTTTTGAATTTTTTGTGAAAGCCATCGGCTGGGACTTCCCGTTAGGGGGTTCCTTAGCCCACCGGCTCTTACAAGGGTGGGGTCGAGCTACACCTGTACATCACGATGCTCGGCGGCCGATCACCCATGATTTATTAGAGAGGTTATGCAAATCATTATCGGAGGTGGCCTCGTCTCAGTATGAGGCGGTGCTCTTCCGGGCGTTTTTTAGTCTGGCATTTTTTGGTGCCTTTCGCCTGGGGGAGCTGGTTTCGAGATCGAACAGGGCTGGATCAGGGGGGATTCTACAGCGGCAACATGTTTGCTTTGAGAAGGGGCAGTTGAGAGTTTTGTTGGCGAAATCCAAGACTGATCCACAAGGCAAGGGTTTGTGGGTGCGTCTGAGTGAGATTCCGGGGTTTGCCACGTGCCCGGTGGGCTCCATGCGTGCCTATTTACGAGTACGCCCAGCGGAGGTTGGGGGGTTGTTTCTGCATGCAGACGGGCGGCTGCTTACACGTTTTCAGGTTGTGGCAGTCCTGAGGTTGGCATTGAAGGTCGTAGGTGAGTCCCCTGAGCATTATGCGGCTCATTCCTTTCGCATCGGCGCGGCTACCAGCGCTGCTGCTGAGGGCCTGTCGCAGCAGGACATTCAGAGTATTGGGAGGTGGCGTTCCCATGCTTTCCGGGGTTATGTTCGTTTGTGATGGGTGGGGAGGGTGGGGGGGGAACATTGCATGGATTGATTCTTATTTTCTTTTGCAGCTGGAGACGGGAGTGCCCAAAGCTGTTGGATGATAGGGCACTCTTTCGTGTTCTGGGCCGGTCGGCGAGCGGCTGTGTGACCATGTGGGCCTAACCTGGGGCTGGATCCAGCTCAAGTGTCGCTTCTATGGCTGGGTGAGAGAGGGTTGAGATGGGCTCAGCTCCTGCCTTTGCTTCGGCATCATGAGCGAGTGAGAGGCAAGCCGAGGCTGCTACTTTTGCATTTAGGTGGCAACGACCTGGCAGCCTGGACTTGTAAGCAGCTCATCAGAGCTGTTATAAAAGATTTAGCTTTGATATTGCAAATGTTCCCGGGAGTTCTGTTAATTTGGTCAGACATTCTTCCAAGGCCTGTTTGCACGGCCCAGCGGCGCTGGCCGCGGGGTCTCACAAGAATAAATCGACAAATAGGGCGGTGGATAACTGGGCAGGGTGGGATTCAAGTTCTACACCCGTGGGTGGAGGTGACTTGTACGGGGTTGTACAGGCAGGATGGCGTTCATTTGTCCCCTGTGGGTGTCGATTTACTTTTGAATGATTGGCAAGAGGCCTTGGAAGGTGTTCTCCACTGGGAAACTGACTGGTCACAGCAGGGCAGTGGGGGGGCGGCACAGGGGCATTAATATGCCTGTGCCGGTGGTGGGATCCCGGAGGTTTCCGGGGCCCGGAGCCTTTAGGTCATACTTGGGGGGGGGGCGGGGTGCCCCTGACCCGGATAAGCCCTGCTGGCCTTTGCTAGTCACATGGCGAGGTCGGGGAAAGGGCGGTAGGAAATTGGCCGGTGGTCGGACACGGCCGGAGCGGATGCGACCCCACTTTGCTAATTATGGCTGGTGGGGCATCGCTCCGCTGGTGGGAGATTGTTAACAGAACTCTTTTGGTATGTAAAGTTAATTGTTTAAAAATATAATAAAGCTGCGACCGGTTGGTACTTCCATTAAGAAAATTGTTGTCTGTGAAATTTGTAAAGGTGGGGCAAGGGATGGAGGGGGGAGTGAGAAGGAGGGGGGGAGGGGGTTGGGAAAGGATGGGCTTAGGGCACCGGATGCGGCCTGCCACGGTTACCAGGGGATCCCACAGTAGACATTAGTGCCACGATTAACATGATTACAACCGAGGCATTACAGGCAAAACTTATTACTAAAAAAGAATGGAGATTTTTAAATCCTCCCTCTCCAGGCGTGGCGAAATTCTACTTAGTGCCGAAAATACATAAGGATTTACATAACCCACCTGGGCGGCCTATAGTATCCACTAGAGGATTGAATTTGGAACCATTGTTTGTGTTTCTAGATACGTTTTTACGACCTTTAATGTATACAATTCCTTCCTATGTGAGAGATACTTCCCACTTTTTAAACATTTTAGAAGCTCATCAACACTTGGCTATTGAAGACAACATATTGCTGGTTACCATGGATATAGCAGCGTTATATACCAACATCCCGCAAGATTCAGCATTTGAAACAGTTCGAACCGCATTACAGGCCAGAGGGGACCTGTCAGATGCCTTTATTGTGTTCCTGATGCGCCTGGTACGTTTAACCATCTTTGATAATTATTTTCAGTTTGAAGGTGCTATTTTTCAGCAGATTTCGGGAGTAGCGATGGGGGCCACATGTGTCCCCTCCATAGCAAATTTGTTTCTGGGGGAATTTGAGGCCAAATGGCTGATTGCAAGCCCCTTTCAAGTGCATGTTAAGCTATGGTGTCGTTATATCAACGACATCTTTATCATCTGGCAGGGGTGCAAAGCGGAGTTACGACGATTCCATGAATGGTTAAATCAGCTCGACACTCATATACAATTTACTAGCACTTCTGATGCTCAAGTAATTACGTTTTTGGATGTGGTGATTAGTTGAACCCCGGTGGGATGGAAAACCTCGGTATATAAAAAACCGACGGACCGCAACACGCTGTTACATTACAAGAGTGCCCACCCTCGAAACTTAAAGAACGGATTACCCTTTTCTCAATTCATTAGATTTCGAAGGAATTGCTCTCAAGATGAAGATTTTAAGACACGATCCCGAGAATTGATCACCAATTTTCGTGATAGAGGGTACTTGGGGGATGTTATCAGTCGAGCCTATCATCGTGCAAAATACAATCATAGAGCACTCCTATTGGGCACACAGCCCGTGAAGGAGATGGATGATACTAAGGTTAATTTTGTTACTAAGTTTTCCCCTTTAAGTTTTAAAATTCAAAAAATCATACGAAAACATTCCAATGTTTTACAGGGCACAGCTGGATTGGAAGGACGACGTATCAGGTGTGTGTGGAGATGAAATACGAGCTTAAAAGAACTTTTAAGTCTGGCAGTGTTAAGCCATTCACAATGGCATACTGCCATGGATGATGTGAAGAGGGGTCACTCTCCATGCGGCCATTGCAACATGTGTACGATAAATCAAGAAATAGAGAGTTTCACCTATCATAATTTGACTTATCATTTATGTAGCTCCACCACCTGTGATTCTACATTTCTTGTATACGCCATCCAGTGCCCATGCAATCTTCTGTACATTGGTAAGACCATTAGATCTTTAAAAATTCGACTGGGAGAACACAAAAGTCGCATTAAATGCCAAGTCAAGGAGGCTCCGCTTGTGCAGCATAGTATCGCACTCGGTCATTCCTTTGATGAATTTAGATGTTTTGCCATGGAACAGATACACACGGGACAATTCGGTAAAACACGGGAACAGACCCTGGTGTTCCACGAGCAAAGGTGGATCTTTACGCTGCAATCAGTGGAGCCCACAGGGTTGAACAGTATGATTGAATGGAAGGCGTGCTCTATTTAATAGTTTGGGAATTAGGAGAGTTTACATCATGCCCGTAATGGTGGGGCTCTCTATAAATGATCAGCTGAGTAATGGGTCCGCATGCGCAGCGTTTTTTTACAACAGGACTGCAAGTTGTTACCCTACATGAGAACGCGGGCAGCATTGATGACTTGTTTTCATCTCTAAGTCGTTATGGAATGTCAAAGAGTTTTATAAATGCTAGTAAGTTTTATTATTTTGTAATGCTATTGTTGGATAGTATGACACTGTGCTGTGCAGCAATTCGAGAGTGATTTCTAATTGTTGGTTGGCCTTTGACTGTTCTTGTGCACTTACATGAAGCCATCGAGAGAGGAACTTTTCTACACAAACAGTTAGGACACATCAGTCCCTTTTTAGGGCATGTACTTTGGAGAAATGCGTTGAAGCACTACAGAGACAGCGTCGGGAGAAATAAACATTCTCAGAACATTTGGGAGGAATCAAGCATTTTTTGGAAGACCTTCACCGTATTTATTAGAGAAGTCACTTTTTAATGGGAGAAAAATACATTCTTTGAACTTTACTTTATTCAATTTTTCAATTTTTGTATTTGCAAGACAAGTTACTTTTTTACTTGCTTTATAATGGACAGGTCATTGATGCTATTTGACACCGCTCACACCAGATTTCTGGCAGTTAGCATTCTAAGGGGTATGTTTACTAAACCGCGCACATGTGCGCTGCGCTCAGTAGCGTACGCTAATGATGCACTTAAGTGCTCTTAAGTGCCCTGTACGCATGTGCATCACACTAACGGGCCCCCGCACATGTGCCCCTCCCACTGACGGGCCTGCGCAAGTGTGCGGCGCGCTGATGTGCGATAGAGGCGTGGAAAGGCATTTCGAGGGTGGAGGAAGGCTCCCGAGGAGCGGGGGGACGGGGTTAATGGGTGGAGAGTGGGAGGGGAGAGGCTCCACGCACAGGAGCGGGGCTGAATATCGGCAAAAAAAATACCGCGAGTGAAACCCTCGCGTTAGAGCCGATTTAAAGGGAAGAGAAACCATTTCCGTCAGCAATGTACAGCAAAACCGGGGAAACCCGCAAAACGTGAGCAGTGTGATACATGTGCACAGAACAAAATAGCAAATATAAATTGAAAATGACCACAACAAATTCCTAAAAAATTATAAGCCAGCTGGGAAACAGTGATATTAATGGGCAACCATAGAAAACACTCCCAGGAAAGCTCCAAAAAAAATAAATGATTTTTGGAAGGGTCTACGCTCCGTAGACGCTTTCAAAAATCACTGCATTTTATTGGAGCTGTCCTGGGAGTGTTTTTTATGGTTGCCCCTTAATATCACTGTTGCCCAGCTTGGTTTTGGTTTTCTTCCCCTTTTTTGGAGGTCATTTGTGAGGTTTATTTGCACCTTTAGAACATAAGAACATAAGATATGCCATACTGGGTCAGACCAAGGTCCATCAAGCCCAGTATTCTGTTTCCAACAGTGGCCAATCTAGGTCATATGTACCTAGCAGTTTCCCCAAGAGACACAAGTTCCACAATGCTTGTACTGGGTCAAGCATTGATATCTTCGGTCACTTCTTAATAATGGTTTATGGACCTTTCCTCCAGGAACTTGTCCAAACCTTTTTTAAACCCAGCTACACTAACAGCCTTTACTACATCCTCCGGTAACAAATTCCAGAGTTTGATTACACGTTGAGTGAAAAAATATTTTCTTTTATTAGTTTTAAATAGTTTACCCTGTAGCTTCATTGCATGTCCCCTAGTCTTTCTATATTCTGATAAGGTAAACAATCGATCTACGTTTACCCGTTCCACTCCGTTCATTAATTTATAGACTTCTATCATATCTCCCCTCAGCCGTCTCTTTTCCAGGTTAAAGAGCCCTAACCTTTTTAGCCTTTCTTCATAGGAGTATCCTTCCATCCCCTTTACCATTTTGGTGGCTCTTCTCTGTACCTTTTCTAAAATCGCTATATCCTTTTTAAGATACGGCGACCAGAATTGCACACAATATTCAAGGTGCGGTCTCACCATGGAACGATATAGAGGCATTATAATATCTTTTGTTTTATTTTCCATTCCTTTCCTTATCATACCTAACATTCTATTTGCTCTCTTGGCCGCCGCTGCACACTGGGCCGAGGGTTTTAACATGGTATCCACAATGACGCCTAAATCTTTTTCCTGGGTGGTGGTTCCTAATGTGGAACCTTGCATCGTGTAACCATAGTTTGGGTTGTTCTTCCCTAGGTGCATAACCTTGCACTTGTCCACATTAAATTTCATCTGCCATTTTGATGCCCAGTCTTCCAATTTATCAAGATCCGCTTGCAATTTTTCACAATCCTCTTGGGTTTTAACAACTTTAAATAGTTTTGTGTCATCTGCAAATTTGATAACCTCACTCGTTATTCCACTTTCCAGGTCATTTATGAATATGTCAAAAAGCAGCGGACCCAGCACAGATCCCTGGGGTACACCACTATTCACCTTTCTCCATTGGGAAAATTGGCCATTTAGCCCTACCCTCTGCTTTCTATCTTTTAACCAGTTCCTGATCCACAATAGTACACTGCCTCCTATCCCATGACTCTTTAGTTTCACCAAAAGTCTCTGATGAGGGACCTTGTCAAAGGCTTTCTGAAAGTCCAGATACACAATATCAACCAACTCACCTTTGTTCACCTGTTTCTTCACTCCTTCAAAAAAACATAACAGATTAGTAAGACAAGATCTTCCTTGTCTAAAGCCATGTTGGCTGTCTCCCATTAGGTTGTGACTATCTACATGCTGAGTAATTTTATTCTTTATGATGGTTTCTACCATTTTTCCCGGTACTGACGTTAGGCTCACCGGTCTGTAGTTTCCCGGATCACCCCAGGAACTCTTTTTAAAAATTGGTGTTACATTGGCGATCCTCCAATCTTCAGGTATTAGAGATGATTTTAATGATAATTCACAGATTACTGATGGCAGTTCTGCAATCTCATATTTCAGTTCTTTCAACACCCTTGGATGTATACCATCCGGCCCAGGTTATGGTTATGGTAATTTTATTTGATAAACCGCCTTTCTGAAACAAGCAAAGCGGTGTACAAGATACAAAATTAAAGAGGACGGCTCGAGGCCATAGAAATGGAAAAGAAGTTACAATGGTTTCAGGAGAAAAGAAACAGAGAGAGAAAACACAGGACAAGACAGAAGAGGATGCATACAAAAGGGGATAAAGTCTAGGAGAAGTCACACAAGGGGGAGGGAAGACCGAATGCTGTAGAGAAGAGGTGAGTTTTTAGGTGATTTGCTACTCTTCAGTTTATCTAATAGTTGTAAGACATCTTCCCGATGTATCGATATTTCCTTCAATTCTTCCGCACCTTTAAATACCACTTCAGTCATGGGTAACATCCCTACATCTTCTTCAGTAAAGACCGAAGCAAAGAATTCATTCAGTCTCTCCGCTATCGCCTTGTCGCCTCTTAGTGCTCCTTTAACCCCTTTATCATCTAATGGACCAACTGACTCTCTCACAGTTTTTTTGCTACGAATGTACTTGAAAAGGTCTTTATTTCGCGTTTTTGCTTCCATACAAGGTAAACGAGCCCACAGTAAAATTGTGCAGAGCAGGGTGTCTGACTCGTGCGGCCAGGTTTCCTATCTCCAGAGACTGCACTGTCTCTGTGGCCACAGTGTGGTGCAGCGGATACAGCCAGTGCCTGTAGGACCAGAGGGTCACAGATTCAAATTCCAGCTGGGGCTCCTGCCAACCCAGTCTCCATAGTTTTACCCACCACTAAACAGTGATAGTACAGACACTCCTTTATTGCTGAGAACATAAGCATGGTTCAAACACCCATATTTTACCCTACACCGCACACAAACCATAACAATGGGCATTACCTACAGCCGAGTCCCCCAAATTCAGTCCTGGAGTGCCACAACTCAATCAGGTCATATGCTTTTTCCAAGATAAGGACATGTCTGCATGTTGGCGGAGGGTACAGGTGGTGGAGGGGGCAGTGGCTGCAAGCCACAGCAGACAGTGGCCTAGGCGTATGCAGGCTGGCACCGTCCACCGCAACAGACAGGCTCTGTTGGATGTACAGTCATGGACTCCCCAGGGAAAGCGGCATATCTGTGGCAACATGGTGGTGCAGTGCACACAGACAGTGTGTGCAGGAACAGAAGGTCACAGGTTCAAAGGCCAGCTGGGGCTACCTCCAATCCTGTCCACATATTTTTCCCACAACTAAACCGTGATAGTAAGGACAAACCTTTATTTTGCTCAGAACATACGCATGGTTAATACGCCTATATTTTACCACACCAAACACAGACACCATAAACAGCCGCATTACCTAGAGCAGAGTCTCCCAAATGCAGTCCTGGAGGGCCCCACACCATTCAGGTTCCATGCTGCCTCTAATAAAGATGCCTGTGCTGCATATCTATGCACCACCCCCATGGTATGCAGATGTAGCTCATGCATATTTATGAGGGACAGCATGAAAACCTGAACAGTGTTTGGAACACCAGGACTGGAGTTGGGAAACTCTGCCGTAAAGCAGCAGCCAACAGGGCCAGACACACCCACACACACCCCCACAGGCCCCATTGGCCAATGCCTCCTGGAGAGGCAGGACATTGGGCCCTGCCTGTATCTCCCAATACTAGCAGTTGCATACCTTAGCAATGCCACCCTACACCTGGGTATATGGTACACAGCTATCAAATGTTTCCCATGATAACTGGCAGATATCAATTCCTACGTTAAGCACATTTTGCTCCTTGGGCTCCACCATAACAATCATTCTGATGTCTGCGGTGTGTGCTGCAGGTCTGGTCTCTGACAGTGTTTACCGCCCTGGGGAGTGACCCCCAACAGTATTGCGTACCATATCCATACCTGTACTGTGCCCAGGACTGGTGTGGTGGGTATGGCTGCTGAACCCCTCTATAGTAGCACAATGCTGGCATAGGTGTGGGGGTGGCTGTCTGTCTATCCAGTGTGTGGTGGCTGCAGACACCTTCCACAGCCCACACTGCCAGCAATGTTGCCAGTATTGGGCTGCCAATGTGCATAATGAGGAGCAAGGTACCATGGGTATAGGCCAGACAGGGTGGACTGGCCAGGGTGCATCTGCACAGGGCATAGGGCACTGACTGGGACATTTGAGTGCCCGGCCACCACCTACACGGACAGGGTGACCTCAGTATGTCCTGCTGAGAGATCACTCTCACCCTGACTGTGCAGTGACCACAGCATGGCTAGGCACCCCCATAGTGCCATATAGTATTTCTCTCATGTAATAGATATGGGTTTTGTTTTGCGGCCCAGTCACTGATTTATCTGTATGTTGACATCCCAGTTCTGGGTGCATGCATCTCCACTGGGAATATGCACTGTGGACTAACTAGCACACTGTTTGCAGCTGGTATGTGTTGTAATGGAGCAGCTTGCAGGGTGCAGTGGATGATGACTTGCTGCAGGGGAATATCAGATAGTGGTGGGGTGCAGCTCACCATATCCAAGGCCTAATGTCTGTCTGCTATTGTGTTATGGATGTGTATAGTGCTGCATTGACTGCCCTGTGGGGTGTCTGCTCCTCAGCAGGACTAGGGTTGATGGACCCCTCTACTGCCACCTTTGCAGGGAGGTAGAATGTGGATCTATTGATAGGAGACCCTGTTTGCCACCCTCAGCCCTGGAGGAGGGGGGTGATGGTCCATGGCCCACCTAGGGGTCCATAGGGCTACACCTGACTGAATCAGACAGAGATATCCAAGGTGTTTGTGCAGGAACTACCTAATCTCACACATTAACACTGCTGTAGACCTCCAGCATGGTCTCTGTCAGTTATGGAAGGTGTTGTGGACCTGGTCCTGGGCGCCTCATTGCACCCTCAGGGTGAGCACAGTACCCACACAAAGTGATGGTGTGTAGCTACTCTGTGCCAGTAAAACACACGGTCAGTACCCCCTACCAGGCCGAGGTGGTGTGTGGGTGCACATGGTCACTTCCCTCTACCGGGCCGAGGTGCTGTGGGGGTGCATTGCCCATCTTGTGTTAATCTGTGGACAGCTGATTTGCATGTGTAGTGCATCATGGGTATGGGTGGGCTAACCCTATCCTGGTGACCACAGCAGACTGTCTGTGTGGTGACATGCATGCTCTCTGCAGCCAGCCAGGGGCTTGCTAGCAGCTATAGAGCTGTAGCCCAATGGTTACTTCACTGCCTCTGAAGCCAGAGGTTATAGGTTCAAACCCACAGTGGGGTTATTTGATAGGGTTGTCCAGCACATTTTATTTTAATGTACATATTTTGATGCCAGCAAAAACACCCTCAGCGTACTGTACCCATAAGGTGCCTCTGAGGGTGCTTTATAGGGCGCCCTATAGGGCACCTTATGGTTCCCTTCCATATAAGGTGCACTATATAATATCCTGTGACGCAACCTATAGGGTGCTCTATAGGGGACATTTTAGGGTGCTGTGGCGGACAGTGCAATTTATAATGTGCCCTATGGAGTGCCTTATACATCACCTTCAATTACGGCACGTGAGGGCGTGTTTGCTGGCAGCAATTAATAACATAAAACTAAAGTGCTGCAGGACAAAATCTGTACAATGCAAAGCTGATGCCACAGCCAGCCTTACGTATTAGGCACACTGGGGAGCAAACTCATGACCCCTGTATCAACAGTCAGTGCCTTAACCATTGTGCTCCACTGCTGCTCCTCCTTGCCTGTCAGCACACCTACTTATGCTTTTCATTCCTTAAACTGCACAGTGCTGCCATAAAAAACAGTACACTGACCTTGCGGTACCTCATACGGCACCCTCTAAAGCGCCCTATAAGCAACATTCTAGGGTGCCTTGGCTGACAGTGCACTTTAAAATGTGCCTTATAGGGCGCCTTATGTTAACACGCTTTGAGAGTGCGTTTGCTAGTAGTGATAATTAAAATATGAATAAAATGCCTCCTAAAGCAACCTTCCCCATAATATGTTATGCCTCAGCCAGCCTTGTTCATTGGGCACTTTGGGGGATTGAACCCCTGATCCCTGCACCATTAGTAAGTGCCTTAGCCATTGTGCTGTGGCTCTGCTCTACTTCCTGCACATCAGTGCGCCACTTATACCTCCCAGTATTATAATGCCTCCATAAACAGCGTGCCGCCTTATGCCGCCCAGTATTAATATGCCGCCAAAAACATTAGCGCGCCACCTTATGCTGCCCAGTATTTCTGCGCCTCATAAATTAATGCCTCAGCCAGCTGTCTTCATTGGGCACTGTGGGGGTTTGAACCCCTGATCCCTGCACCATTGGTCAGTGTCTTAACCACTGCGCTGTGGCTCTGCTTGTTTTCTTGCACTTCAGCGTGCCACTTATGCCTCCCGCGCAGCTATCTCATGCGCTAAGGTGCGGGGTGCACATGGGCGCCGCGCACCTTAGCGCATATGTAAATTCCGGCTTTTCTTTTTCAGGACGGAACGCCCACTCCTTATATGGCACCCGCACACTACCGGGGCCCGCATTTTACCGGGGTTTTAGTAAACATGCCCCTAAGTGTCGGGAAGTCTGAGACCTTGTCATGTGTTTAATAGCAAGTCTGTCTAGGAATAAGTTACCTGGATTTGGGGTGGATCGGTTTTCATGAGTGATAACACTAGTAGTTTTAGACCCCTTTTATGACATTGTCCCTTTGCTCTTGGCACCACCACAGTGCCCGCGCCTCCACCATATGTTCATCTGTCAACTTGTGAACAAGGCCACAGTAGCCCAAACAATCCCCCCCAGCACTCCAGCACATCCAGGCTTGGGTCCCAGAGCAATACATATGCCACATGGTTTGTTGTCTCATAATGCCCATGTGGGTCAGCATAAAATGGACTCGCTCGAGGCCCAAAGTATAGTTTGGGAAAGTACTGCACAGAGACTTCAGTAACCTGGCATCACTGACACCTCCCAACGGACATCAGTCACCGCTCAAGGCAATGTAAGAGGCATGTCACACAGCCTACTAGACCCCAGCATTGTCTGTCCCCCCAACCATGGATGCCATCTACAGCATGCAGTTCTTGGAGACATCCATGTAGTTGATTATGTAAATGTCTTTTGGGACATCCAGCTCCTATGGATGTTGAAGCAAACATGCCATTTTGCACGTAGAGACATCCATCTTTGATATGTCCAGACGCAAGCCATCAGGACATCCATATGAGCACTGCCGTACATGCATATGGTGGATTTTGCACTTTGAGTGTAGGGCAGGTTTTCAGAGGACAGAGTAATGGCTCCAAAGGCAGAAAGGAGAACTGCTGTCCTGCAGAGGTGCAGATGCTGCTGCGCCATGGGATAGGAGGCAGTTTACTATTATGGATTAGGAACTGGTTAAAAGATAGAAAACAAAGAATAAGGCCAAATGGAAAATTTTCTTAATGGAGAAAGGTGAATAGCAGAGTACCCGAGGGATCTGTGCTGGGCCCACTGCTTTTTAACATATTTATAAATGACCTTGAAATGGGAATAATGAGTGAGGTGATCACATTTGAAGATGACACAAAATTATTCACAGTTGTTAAAACACAAGAGGTTTGTGAAAAATTGCAAGAGGACCTTGAAAAACTGGGAGACTGGGTGTCCAAATAACAGATGAAATTTAATGTGGACAAGTGCAAAGTTATGCATGTGAGTGAAGAACAACCCAAATTAGAATTACACGATGCAAGGTTTCACATTAGGAATCACCACTCAGGGAAAGGATCTGAGCATCATTGTAGATAGTATGTTGAAACTCTCTGCCCAGTGTGCAGTGGCGGCCAAAAAAGCAAATAGAATGCTAGAAATCGTAAAACCAAGGTTATTATAATGCCTCTGTAGCGTTCCATGGTACGACCACACTTTGAATATTATGTGCAAATCTGGTCACCATATCTTAAAAAGGATATAGCAGAATTGGAAAAGTTACAGAGAAGCGCAACCAAAATGGTAAAGGGGATGGAAGGATATCCCTATGAGGAAAGGCTTAAACGTTTAGAGCTCTTCAACTTGGAAAAGAGAAGGCTGATGGAATATATGAAGAGGTCTATAAAATAATCAATAGAGTGAAACAGGTAAACATAGATCGGTTATTTACTCCTTCAAAAAGTAGAAAGACTAGATGACAAGCATTAAAGCTACAATGTGGCACATGTAAGACTAATCGGAGAAAATATATTTTCTCTCTGCATGTAATCAAACTTGAATTCATTCCTGGAGGATGTAGTAAAAACTGTTAGTGCAACTGGGTTCGAAACAGGTTTGGATGAGTTCCTGGAGGAAAGTCCATAAACTATCATTAAAGAGGACTGGGGAATGGGGATACCTTGGAAGCCTTGACCAGCTGTATTCCACGCTTTAAGGAAAGTGGAAGGAAGTCCAAAAAACTACCAGCATGGTTTAAAGGTGAGGTCAGTGAAGCTGTTGTAGCCAAAAAAGCATCTTTCTGGAAATGGAAAAGGGAGCTAAATGACAAAAACTGTAAACAACTTAAGCACTGTCATGTTAGATGCAAGTCATTTATAAGGCAGGCAAATAGAGAATTTGAAAAAAGGCTTGCCGTGGAAACAAAAATGCATAATAAAACCTTTTTCAAGTACATTTATAGCAAAACACCTGTGAGAGAGTCAGTTGGACCACTAGATGATAAAGGGGCACTAAGAGGGGAAAAAGCCATAGAGGAGAGACTGAATAAATTCTTTGCTTCAGTCTTTACTGAAGAAGATGTGAGGAAGTTACCCATGACTGCAATGGGATTTAAAGGTGATGCATCAGAAGAACTGAAAGAAATATCAATAAACCGGGAAGATGTATTACAATTATTTGATAAAGTAAGGTAAATCATCCAAAGGTGTTGAAAGAACTGAAATATGAGATTACAGATCTACTATTAGTAATCTGTGAATTATCATTAAAATCATCTGTAATACCTTAAGGACTGGTGAATGGCCACTGTAATGCCAGTTTTTAAAAAGGGCTCCAGGGGTAATCCAGGAAACTACAGACCGGTGAACCTGATGTCGGTACTGGTCAAAGTGGTAAAAACTATTATAAAGAACAAAATTACTGAACATGTAGATAGTCATAGTTTAATGGGAGAAAGTGAACACAGCTTTAGCCAAGGAAGGGCTTGTCTTACTAATCTGGAGAAAGATGAATAGTGGAGTACCCCAGGGATCTGTACTGGGTCTGCTGCTTTTTAACATATTCGTAAATGAGAATGAAGAGCGAGATCATCAAATTTTTAAAACCCAAGAGGATTGTGAAAAATTGCTAGAGGACCATGATAAATTGGAAGACTGGATGTTCAAATGGCAAAAGTAATTTAATGTGGAGAAGTCAAAGTTATGCACCTAGGAAAGGACAACCCAAATTATGGTTTCATGATGCAAGGTGCCACCTTAGAAACCACCACCCAGGAAAAAGATTTAGGCATCATCGTGAGTAACAAGTTGAAACCCTCTGCCCAGTGTGCAGCTGTGGCCAAGAAGGCAAATAGGAATGCTAGGAATCATAAGGAAAGGAATGGAGAATAATACCAAGGATATTATAATGCCTCTGTATTGCTCTATGGAGTGACCGCACCTTGAATATTTTGTGCAGTTATGGTCGCCGTATATTAAACAGGATATAGCGTTATTAGAAAAGGTGCAGAGAAGAGCCACCAAAATGGTAAAGGGGATGGAAGGATACCCCTATGAAGAGGGGCTAAAAAGGTTAGGGCTCTTCAACTTGGAAAAGAGATGGCTCAGGGGAGAAATGATAGAAGTCTATAAATTAATGAATGGAGTGGAACGGGTAAAGACTAGGGGACATGCAATGAAGCTACAGGGTAACCTATTTAAGACTAATAAGAGAATTTTTTTTTCACTCAACGTGCAATCAAACTCTAGAATTTGTTACCGGAGGATGTAGTAAAAGCTGTTAGTGTAGCTGGGTTTAAAAAAGGTTTGGACAATTTCCTTGAGGAAAGGTCCATAAATCATTATTAAAGGGGACCATTATTGTCTCAAGAAGCATGTCCAGCTGGTCAGTGTTGTGGTGAGGTGCTCTGTACATGAAGCAGATGATGAATTGCTTGTTGGTTATAATGAGGGCATCTAAGCCATGAGAGCATGTTGCACTAGCAGTTGTGAAGCGCAGGTGTTTGTTTGAGAGGATTCAGACTCTGCCTCCTTTACTGATACTGCATGGTCAGTTATGGATAGTATGGGTGTCAGTGTTTAGCTGGGTGAGCAATGCTTTATCTGCATCTGTGATACAGTGATATATAAGAGATCAATTTCATCATCGGATATGTGGTCAGTTAGAGTCTGTATATGCTGGATACATGGTAGAGGCTTTAGAGGGATAGGGATCAGATTCTGGACATGGGTATAGAACAGAGGCTGGACATGGGGCGGGGTCATAAAGGGATGGAGGGCAGGGTAGGGTTCATAAGGGGATAAATGGAAGATGTCAGACATGGGGTGGGGGATATAGGGCAGAGACTAGACATGGTAGGTGTGGAGGGCAGATGTTAGACACAATGTGGGAGCATGGAGGGCAGATGCTGCACATGGGGTGAGAGAGAGGGGGATGCTCTGCAAAAAATGGGGAGAGAGGAAATGCTGGGCATGAATTCGGGAGACAGGGGGCTGCTGGACATGAGGTGCGATGACATGGGGAAATGCTGGACATGGAGTGAGGAAGAGAGAGGGAATGCTGGATATGGGGGGGGGGAGGATGAAAAAAAGGGGAGAGGAACAAGATTGGGGAGAGAAAAGACAGGGCAGGAGAGAGAATAGGATAGATGCTGGATGCAGGGACAGTGGAAGAGAGAGAGAAAAGAGAGTTAGTTAAAGACTGGGAAATAAGTAGCTGGGGAAAGATAGAGAGATGGAGTGAGAGGGCTGTTAAGAGGGGGAGAATGAGATCTGGATATAAGAAAGAGAAATGAAATCTGATTTTGATAGAGAGAAAAATAAATGGAAGAAAGCTGAAAAGAAAAAGATCAACATAAGAGATGGATGTAGGGGAGCAAGTGAAGACAGGAGTGAAGAGAAGTGGCAGGTGGATTGCAGACTGGAAAGAGAAGACTGAGGACACAGAAACCAGATACCAGGACCACGGCATTTGAAAAATAAAATAGCTAGACAATAAATGTACAGATTTTATTTTCAGTTTAATGTCAATTTGAATTTTATAAATACTATATTTATATTTTGCACAGTACAGGGGAAAATGCATCACTGTTTCTATTGAGTCATTTATTTACTGTCTATTTGTGATAAGACATTCTAGATGGTTTACATTCATGTATATATTCCTTTATCCCCAAAGGGCTCACAATCTATGTGTACCTGAGGCACTGGAGGGTTACATTTATTTAAATTTATTTATTTAGACAGTTTTGTATACCACCTTATCCTTCAATCAAAGTGGCTTGCCCAAGGCCACAAGGAGCACCTATAGGACTAGAGACCCCAGTTCCTCTGGCCTGAGGTTGCTTTTCCTGAGTGGGAACCCCTGGCCCTTGGTAACTTGCCCCAACCACTCAGCCACTCCTCCTACTTCTGCATTCAAAGCCTAGCTTGAGGTTTCAATTTAATTTTGTCTGCATATTTCTACTTTGAGTTTGTTATAATTTATTCTGTACTTGCTTAGGCTCTAACTGTGTTCTGCCTATGTGACCAACACCATGTGCTCTGTTAGCGTGAAGTTTCCATGTAGGATTTGTAGTAATCTGGCTTCAGTTTTCTGAATTGGTGTAAGGATGTTCTAAGGCCCACTGCAATATTTATGGAGCTTCTCTTTTCTGGGAAGACTCCTTATAGTGTCAGATTTGCCAGGTTACCCACTTCCAGGCATGAGAGTTTAAGCCAGTCCTGGATTTCTGACATCTTATTCTGATGCATTATGGGACCCGTAGCACGGATTCCAATGGGTAAAATCAGGGACTACAAATACAACTGTGGTCAACATTATTGGCACCCTTGCATTTTAGATATGTTGTAACATAACAGTCCATCAAGTCTGTCCAGTAAGTTTAGAGTATCTTGAGAAACAATTGGAAATATTCATCACAATATTTGTCATCACAATATTTTAATAGTATGTTCAAAGGTATAAAACAAAAAAAAAATGTCTGTGCAACTTCAACGTAGTAATTTCTGAGAAAAAAACAAAATATGACCTGGACAGGATTAATGGCATCCTTCACTAATATTTGGGTGTACAATCCTTGCAGTGATGACAGCCTCCAAAGGTTTCTTGTAGCCATCTATAAGTTTCGTTCATCTATCTGCTGGTAGTTTCTCCCACTCTTTAACTGTTTCAGCTCATGAATGTTTTCAGGATTCCTTTTACCAATAGCAGATTTCAGCAATTTCCAAAGGTTCTTGATTGTATTGAGATAAGGACTTATTGTTGGCCAGTTTGAAACAGTCTATTTTTTCCTTTTCAACAATTCTTTTGTACTTTTGGAATATGTTTTGGGTCATTGTCCTGCTGGAGGACCCATGACCTTTGACACAGACCTAGCTTTCTGACACTGGGTAGCACATTTTGCTCCAAATTACCTTGGTAGTCCTCTGATGTCATAATTCTTTTAATATGTTTATGTTTATGTTTATTGAGTTTGATATACCGCCCTTCAGGGGAACCAGAGAGGTTTACAAAGTACAAATAATCCAACAAGCAACAGGCTACAGAAGAGGAAGAGGAAGTTACAATCTTAAACAGGAAAGCCAGAGGAGGAGAGGGTATAACACGAGACTTAGAGTAGAAAACTTACAGGAAGGGGGAGGGAAGGTCAAAGGCGAAGGAAAAGAGGTGGGTCTTCAGGTTACGCTTAAAAGTAGGATGGTGGGGCTTGAGACGAAGGGAGGGGGGGAGGGAATTCCAAAGGGCAGGGCCTGCAAAGAAAAAAGCTGAGGAGCGTGTGGACTGGAGGTGTGCAAGGGAGGGAGAGGGGAGGGTGAGACGGTTGAGGTGAAATGAACGAGGCGCATGCCTGGGAGTGTGAAAAGTGATGAGGTCTGCCAGGTACATTCCAGGCCTCCAGTTCCCGAGGCAGCAAAACAGCCTCACAACATTATGGAACCTCCACCATATTTAACTGAAGGAAGGGTATCTTTTTCCTTATAAGTTTCATTTGTTCGCCTGAAAATGTATCACTGGTCTGCATTGCCAAAGAGCTCATTTGGTTTCATCTGTCCACAGAACATTTTCCCAGAAGGATTGTGGTTTCTCAAATTGGGTTTGGGCAAAGATCAGACGTGCCTTTTTATGTGTGTCTTTGAGCGGTGGGGTTCTCCTTAGCCTTCGCCCATGAAGTCCTTCTTTCTTTAGTCTGTATCATACAGTGCAAGTTGAAACCACCAGTCCAGATTGCTCCAAGTCAGCCTTTTGCTCTTTGGATGTTGTATGTGGTGTTTTTCCAACAGTTCGCACTAACCTTCAAAGACTTCTTGGATTAATTTTCCTGTTCCCACTATGCCCTTAGAGGTTCTTGACAGTTCCATAAGCATAAAACGTCTTAATAACATTGTGAACGTAGGCACAGGAATCCCAAGATCTTTGGAGATGGCCTTGTACCCCTTTGAAGTTTGATGTTTGATGATAATGGCTTTTCTGACAGTCCCAGGACACTCTTTTGTCTCCACCATTGTGAAAATGGAACAGGGAGTGAATGTGGTCATTTTAAACATTATAGCCATTATTCATTGGTTGATTTCTTGGGGTCATTCCAAGCTGCAAATATTCAGCCCCTCTGCCGGCCCCGACTAACTTCCCTGTACATTGTACGGGGAGATTAGATGGGGCAGGAAAGGGGCAGTGCAGAGGCGGAGTTAGGGTGGACAGTGGGCGGTCCACAGCCTTGGACATACAGGGTCAATTCCAAAGTTGGCCCTGTACATCACGGGCTGGCAGACTGAATGGGGAACTTATTTCATCTCTGAGGTGGAATAAGTTCCCCAGACGGGTGATTCTGGAAGGCCTGGTGCACATCAAAGATGGAAGGGGTAGAGGAGATTCCCTGCAGCCTGACCCTGGCCTTGGGAGGCCAGATTGGGGGTCGGGCTGCGGGGAATGAAAAATCTTTTTGGCAGCTGGGGATCGCGACTTCTGAATGGAGCCACGGTGCCATGGCAACCGGACGCCATGGCACTATGACTCCATTCAGGAGCCTTGACTGAGTTAGCTGGGCTAGACCTGTATGTGCAGGCCGACCACCGGAATCAGGGTCCCAGCCTGCACGTACAAGCCTGGACGTGACTTTGATCCCGTGGGGATGGACGTGCCCTGCGGGTTCAGAATCTCATCTAATTCTGTGCATCCGGTTCCGACCGGGCACACAGAGGGCCAGGATTTTCAGGATAGAATTGGGCCCTATGTATATATTTTTTATACTGCTTTTATAGTGTTTTTTCTTTTCTTTTTTTCTATATTTGTATATATTATACTGTCAATTTTCCCCTCACAATTTTAAATATTTTTAATGTTTATTTGGGTTTTAATACTGATATCTCTCCATCTTTGCTTTGATTCTACTATTGTTTACCTGTACATATCTGTTTTTATTTGCTTATAAGCTTGCTTTTCTCCACTTTTTGAATGTTTTATAAATGTTTTTACAATTTTTTACTGTTTTTATAATTTCTGTTTTTATAATTGTTCTGTTTGTTTTCTTTTCTACTTTCATATATCATTATCCTTAATTTACTGGTTAATATGTATGTTTATGTATTTCTATTTAAGGTTTCTACCCCTGTTGAAGGCTTAGCCAAAACACGGCTGTGTAGGGTACTTTGCTGAGCAATTATGTGTACTTCAATACAGTTTATATTGCCAACTGTGAGTCATGTCACTCTAGACTTTTGTGCTTTTTTAAAAAATTTTATTTCATATTTATCGAATATCCAAATGCATTCAAGAAAACATGAATGAAAGCAAAATAGCAGGAAAATATCGTGGGTAACAAGCATAAGCTATAATGAGGAAAATAAACATTAGCCTAAATTAGCCCACAAATTGTTAAAAGAGGAGGCACCAGGAAACATTTTTCAAAAAGGAAATATAAACATATCATAGCAGTGCAAGACTTATGCGTCAGAAACAACCACAGGATCCTCCCTAGCTACTAGAAGCTCCAGCAGCTGGCGAGGCTCAAAAAAGAAATATAATTTCTCTTTATAGGAAACATGACATCTAACGGGAAATTTCAACAAAACAGTCCCGCCAAGGGAAAGTACTCTGGGCTTAAAACCCAGAAATTCCTTTCTCCTCAGCTGGGTATCCCTAGCAAGATCAGGAAAAATACGGACATGAGAGCCCATAAATTGCTCACTGAAATTTCTAAAATAAGGTCGAAGAATTAAAGATTTATCTGATCCAAGAGCCAAAGTAATAAGGAGGGTGGTACGAGCTGTGATCAACTCCACAGAACTCTCCAGAAAACCCGTAAGATCTCCAGCCACTGAAGGAGTCTCACAGCTAACTCCCCTGTTACCCCGGCCCACAGAGGTATTGAGCCCTTGTTAATGGTGGTAGGTCATCCCGGGAGATCTTCAAGACTTCCCGGAAATACCTATGAACCATCTCCATAGGCGACTGCAACGGAGATCTAGGAAAATTAATAAGTCTCAGATTGTTCTTCCGGACTTGGTTCTCAAGATATTCCATTCTCCTAGAAGTCACATTCCAGTCCTTCAAATGGGCACCGTGTAAACCCTGAAGTTGTTCAAGTTCTCCTTCTAACTGAACCAGCTTCCCCTCCTGTTCCTTTTGGACTCTGGAAAATTCTTGGAAATGCTTACGAAGAGAGTCAGTTTCAGTCCTTACAGATGCAGCAACAGACACAAGGGAGGAATTCCTAGTTGAAATAGCGTCCCACAGCACTTCCAAAGTGACTTTTGGGGTTCTCACCAACACACCAGCTCCTGCGATGGTCAGCATACTTGGAACAGCCTGGGGTGGACTACCCTCCAAAAAAGAAGCAGTCTCAGCTTTCATTCCTTCACCCGACGTTCCATGCAAGTGAGCAGACCCAGCCACGGAGATCTCTTCATTTCCCTGCGACGGCATGCTAGTCTTCAAGCCGGTGGGAAGCACTCCACTGGCGGCCGCAACACTTCTGGGGCATGGCGGGGGAGCCCGAAGTTCAGGGGAGAGCAAAACCCCTGATGTGCTCAGGTCCGGTGAGAACGCCGAACCCACCGAAGACGCCGCTCCTGATCCAGGAAGAGCAAAGCAGCACGTCAGCAATGTTCTCTGCCTGGCGAGAGTAGAAAGAGCCTCACCCAAGGGTAGGGAGGCTTGTTTATGCTTCCTCCTTCCCATACCACTTCCAGAAGCTGCAAAAACGCTTAAGCAGAGTGCCTCTGAGAGAGCCAGCTCACCCGGAGCAGATCACTGCCGCCATCTTGCCTCCTCCAAGCAAGCATATGCTCTAGACTTTTGTGCTTTAAGGTTTGCCACTTCTTCAGTCACCATATGGACATGGCGTCCAAGAGCATTGATGCCCTGATGCAGCCTTGACCAAATCAGCAGCTGCTGTACATGTTTCCTCCATGGTCTCCGGTGGGGCGTGTGATTCAGCATATAGAATGCCACCCGGGCAGGCTTGTTCTGGTAGCACCAGATTGGCTGAGATGAGCGTGGTTCAGAGGCTTAATGTGGCTCCTGCAGGTGCCTCCTCTTTGGTTGCCTCTGTCTCGGGATCTATTGCGGCAGGGACCAATCGTCCTGGAAAACCCAGTTCCCTTCTTGCTTTTGGCTTGGCTTTTGAAAAGAAACAGCTAGCACATGACAGCTACTTTCCAGCGGCAGTCTCTTTTCTGCTTGGAGCCAGGAGGAGGTCTACCAAGCTAGCATATGTGCAGATCTGGTACCTCTTTGAGCAATGGTGTGATGCTCAGTAGTTGGCTCCTGAGGCAGTCAAGGTGCCATCTCTGTTGGCCTTCTACAGGATGAACTGGAGAAGGGCCTTTTCCTTTAGCTCCCTGAAGGTTCAGGCAGCTTTGACCTGCTTCTGAGGTCTGGTGACTGGTAAGTCTCTAGCTTTGCATCTCGCGCCTTCTCCAGGGGGTTCAGTGTCAGCACCCTCCCCTCTAGTTTGTGATCCCTTCCTGGGATCTGTGTCTGGTGCTCAGGGCCCCAATGGCAGCACCCTTTGAGCCACTGCAACACACTACATTGAAGGATATGATGCTTGAGACAGTCTTCTTGGTCATGATTTGTTATGCAAGACAGATTTCTGAGCTGCAGACTCTTGTCGAGATCCTTCTCTGTCCATTTCAAAGGAGGCTGTTTCCATTTGGTCTGTGCCTTCCTTCTTGGCTAAGGTGCTTTCTCCCTTTCACGTAAACCAGGTGGTCTGCCTGTCCTTCTTATCTAAGGAGCAGTGTCACGGGAAGGATAAGGATCTTCGCCTTGTGGATGTCCGGAGGGTGCTTCTCCAGTACTTGGAGGTTACAAATTTCTTTCGTAAGTTTGACCATCCTTTTGTACTGTTTGCTGGCCCACACAAGGGTAACATGGTGGCTAAGTTGACTTTGGAGTGCTGGATTAAGGAGGCCTTTGCCTCAGCATATCTGTTATGGAACTGACCAGTTCCGGAGGGTTTGCACATCCAATTCTACTTAAGCTTGGGTGGACCAGAGCTCAGTAGCCCCTGCAGACATTTGTCTGGCAGCAACATGGGTATCACTTTCCACTTTTGTCAAGCATTACCACTTGGATGTCCACATGAGAGGGGACACGGCCTATAGCTCAAGGGTTTTGCGAGCTGCAGTGGAGTTGTAGCTCTGGTACATTCCACTTGTCTGGACTGATCTAGCAGAGCGATATGTAAGGTGAGATTTTACTTACCAGTTAATGTACTTTCCTTTAGTCCTGCTAGAGCATTCCAGGACCCGCCACTGAAACTATATTGCTCTGTTCATCTGCTGCGGTAACCTTAGGTCTGCTATGATTTTTAAACTTGGCTCTACAGGTTCATCATCTACTGACAGCCTTATGCTTTCCTGTACATAGTTCTCAACTGTTGATCACTCATTGTCTCCCACAGTTGAGGTTGTATGAGGCTTGCTATGTTTCTCCTGTATGCGTTGGGGTGAATACTGAAGGGACCTCTGGTGGCTGTGGCGAATAGAGATATGGGAGTGATGTCATTGAAACCTGACTTTTCATTGGTTCTTTTTCTCCACTAATCTGCTGGTAGGGGAGCACAACCCACTTGTCTGAGTGGTCTAGCAGGACTTAAGGAAAGTCCTGGTAACTAAAATGCCACTGTTTCTAATAAGAAAAGTAGAGGTGCTGTGGATTATGTTGAAAAGAGGAGATGGCACTGTCATCCATACTGGTGTAGTCTACAGGCCTCCAACTCAAACTGAAGAAATAGATAGCGAATTGATTATTGATATTGCAAAGATAGCCATGAAGGGGGAAGTTATCATATTGGGTGACTTTAATCTACCCAATGTGGATTGGAATATTCCTTCTGCAAATCTGGACAGAAGTAAAAAAAATTGTGGATGCCTTCCAAGATGAGTTACTTAGAGAAATGGTGATGGAACTGACCAGGGAAAGCTCGATGCTGGATTTAGTGCTCACCAATGGAGTTAGTGTGTCGAATGTCAGGTGGGTGCTCATGTGAGCAACAGCGATCATCATACGGTATGGTTTGAGATAAAAGCCAAAGTGGAGTCCAATCACAGCAAACTCAGTCCTAGACTTCAAAAACACTGACTTCAGTAAAATGGCCAAGTACCTAAAGGAGGAGTTGGCAAGGTGGGAGGGGATAAGGGAAGTGGAATTGCAATGGGCTAAACTAAAGGAGGCAATAAAAGAGGCAACAGACACATATGTAAGGAAAGTAAATAAAAACAAGAGGAAAAGGAAACTTATTTGGTTCTCCAAAGAAGTGGCTGCACTAATAAAGGCAAAAAACATAGCTTTCACAAAATTCAGAAGTTCGCAAACAGAGGAACACAGAAAGGAATACAGGATCAAACTAAAAGAAAGAAAAAGAGAAATAAGGATAGCAAATCAAAGGCAGAAGAAAAGATGGCTAAAGATGTGAAGTGTGGTGACAAAACTTTCTTCAGGTATATTTGAGAGAAGAGGAAAATCAGAGGTGAAATTGCAGGACTCAAAAATGCTGGGAACAGATTTGTTGAAAGTGACATTGAAAAAACAAAAATGCTAAACAAATACTTCTGCTCTGTTTTTACTAAAGAAATCCTGAAGAAGGACCACTTGTGATTCCCAAATATACACATGGGAATGGAGTAGATACCACACCATTCACAGAAGATGATGTGTTAGAAAAGTTTGCAAAATTGAAAGTGGATAAGGCCATGGGACCGGATGGCATACAGGATACTGAAAGAGCTCAGAGAGGTTCTTGCAGGGCTTTTAAAGGAGGTTTTTAATAGATCCTTGGAGACAGAAGAAGTTCCACAGGACTGGAGAAGGGCTGATGTGGGACCTCTTCACAAAAGTGTCAATAGGGAACAAGTGACAGACTACAGGCCAGTAAGCCTTATCTCGGTGGCGGGAAAAGTTATGGAGGCACTCCTGAAAGAGTGAATAGTGGACTTTCTCAAAACCAAAAGGTTGCATAATCCGAGGCAACATGGTTTTACAAAAGGTCGATCTTGCCAAACAAATCTGATTGAGTTCTTTGACTGGGTGATCAGAGAACTAGATAAAGGCCATGCAATGGATGTCATCTACCTGGATTTCAGCAAAGCCTTTGATACTGTTCCTCATAGGAGGTTTATCAATAAACTCAACAAGGTGGTGAACTGGATCAGAAATTAGTTGATTGACAGGCGACAGAAGGTGATGGTAAATGGAACTCACTCAACTGAAAGGAAGGTGATTAACGGTGTATCCCAGGGTTCAGTCCTGGGACCGGTACTGTTCAATGTATTTGTGAGTGTTATTGCTGAAGGACTGAAGGGGAGTCTATGAAAATTTGCAACAGAGTGGACTCCCCTGAGGGAATGGAGAACATGAGGAAAGATCTACAAAAGCTGGAAGAATGGTCTAATGCTTGGCTATTAAGATTTAATGTGAAGAAGTGCAATGTCATGCACTTGGGAAGCACAAATCCAAGGGAACTGTATGTGGCAGGGGGCAAGAAGTTGGTGTGCATGGACCAGGAGAAGAACCTCGGAATGATTGTTTCTGAGGATCTCAAGGTGGCGAAACAGTGCAACAAGGCGGTGGCAAAAGCCAGAAGGAAGCTGGGTTGCAAACAAAGAGGAATTACCAGCAGAAAGGAAAGGGTACTAATGCCGCTGTACAAGTCACTGGTGAGGCCTCACTTGGAATATTGTGTTCAGTTTTGGAGACCATATCTCTCAAAGGAAATAAAAAGACTGGAAACGGTTCAGAGGAAGGTGACCAAAATGATTTGGAGCCTGCGTCAGAAGACGTATGAGAAGAGACTTTAGACCTAAATATGTATATGACAGAGGAGAGGAGGATAGGGGAGATATTGTATAGATCTTTAAATACTTAAATGGTTTTAATGAAGAAACAAACTTTTCTCAAAGTCGGAAAAGCTGTAAAACTAGAGGGCATAACATAACACCTAATCAGGAGTTAGGGGGCCTGATTACCTGAGAGCAGCTGAGGGCCTGCATAAAAGGCTCCAGTGCCCTGCCCTGTTCAGGCTTTCCTACAGGAGCTCTCAAGATCAACCAACAGTAAGGATTTAAGGGTTGTTTTATTATATTAAATTGTTAGCTCTCTGACTGGGAGCTCTTAAAAGGGTTTTTTGTACATTTTTAAAGCAAGGTTACTTTCTTTTTGGTGCTTTAGTGGGACTTTCCTTGAGCACAGTAGGTGGTTGAACTCCAATAACCTCTTCAGCTTTGGGAACTGCTAACACCTAATCAGGAGTTAGTTCCCTCCCTACCCACCCCGACTCCCACCCACCCCTAGCAAGTAGTCTTGCTTTATAGGGCACCTCCCCATTTGACAAAGCACAGAGAATTGGACCAGCACATTTTGAATATAATTAAGGAGATTTAATTGCTTTTTCTCTGAAAGGACAGCTGGGAAAACGGCTGTTACTTGGTAGATCTTTCTCTTTTGCTTTAACAGATACCTAAGCTCCACGAACAGAATAATGGCTGGGAAAAATCATATCGCTAAAGCTGTTTCCCCTGTTACAGCTTCTGCCTCGGTCCAGACAGAGGTCCTAATGCCAGTTGAAGGACCGGTTCCATGTGCAGGGTGACTGCATGCTGAAGCTCTGAGTTCTTGCAGCAACCAAGCTCTCCAGCAGAGGAGAAGTTGGGTGCCAACAGAATGTCGATGGTTGGACACAAGTCACCAGTGCCTGCAAAATCACCAATCCAACTTCTCCAGCCCTTGAATTGAAGAACTATTATGCAGCCCTGGAAGTGGAGGAGGTGATAGCATCCCTGGAAAGGGATGAACCAGAACTCAAGTACCCCAAAGTTGCAGAATCAGTGACCACAAGGAAATGAAGGGTAGCGGTGGTTGGAAACTCTCTTCTGAGGGGTACTGAGGCATCCATCTGCCGACCAGACTTGATGTCCAGAGAGGTATGCTGTCTGCCTGGTGCCAAAATCCAAGATGTTACGGAGAGTTTGCTGAGACTCATCAAGCCCACTGACTATTACCCAATGTTGCTAATCCATGTTGGAACAAATGATACTGCCAGGTATACCTCGGAACGTATCAAAAGTGACTTCATGGCTCTGGGACAGAGGGTGAAGCAGTTAGGTGCACAGGTGGTGTTCTCTTTAATCCTCCCTGTTGAGGGTAAAGGCAAGGGCAGAGAGGCTCGCATCCTGGAGATGAATACATGGCTGCGTGGATGGTGTCATCGAAAGCGTTTTGGTTTCCTAGACAATGGGATGCTGTTCCAAGGGTTGCAGAGCAGAGATGGCATCCATCTGTCCAAGAAAGGTCAACGCGTCTTCAGTAGTAGACTGGCTAATCTACTGAAGAGGGCTTTAAACTAGATTCGTTGGGGATGGGTGAAGAAAGCCCCCAGGTAAGTGAAAGCCCCCAGGTAGGTGATACATTAAATAACTTTATGGAAATGGGTAAAAGGGGTAACATATGGAAAGCAGTGTGTATAAATGCCCGTAGTATGGGAAATAAGATCCCTGATGTTGAAGCTTTGGTGGGAGTGGCTGACTTGGATTTAGTGGCAGTTACAGAAACATGGTTCACAGAAAACCATGATTGGGATGTAACTATACCTGGCTATACTTTATTCAGAAAGGACAGGATAGGAAGTAGGGGAGGAGGAGTGGCACTATATGTAAAAACTACTATTAAAGCTTTGGAATTACAGAGCTTAAAAGGGAGAGGGGAGGCATTGTGGGTTAAACTAGAAAGAGGGAAAGAGAAATCTATTTACATTGGTGTGATATACAGACCTCCCTCACAAGTGGAAGAGGTGGACAGAGAGTTAATTGAAGACATGCACAGCATTGCTAGGAAAGGGGAAGCGCTACTGATAGGAGATTTCAATATGCCCGATGTTGATTGGCACATTCCTGCTGCAATATCATCTAGAAGTAAGGAGATCCTGGATTCTCTACAGGGAGAACTATTCAGGCAATTGGTAACAGACCCCACACGTGAAGGGGCCATACTGGACTTGGTGCTTACCAATGGTGAAAGTGTTTCTGATGTTGTAGTGGGAGATCATTTTGCATCCAGTGATCACCAGAGGGTGTGGTTCAGTATTAGGACTAGGGCTGTTAGAATCCATTCAAAGGCGAGGATCTTAGACTTTAGGAAGACTAACTTTGTGAAGATGGGCCAATACCTCAGGGAGTCGTTAGTTGGATGGGAACAGCTGAGGGATGTAGAAAAACAGTGGGAAAAATTGGAAGGGGATATTTTAAGGGCAACCAACCTTTTTGTTAAAATGGTAAATAAAGATAAAAGGAAAAGAAGACCGCTATGGTTTTTGAAAGAAGTAGCTGAAAAAGTGAAAAAGAGGGAGGCCTTCATGAAATACAAGAGATCACAGAGAGAGGAAGACAGGCATCTGTATTTGGAAAAACTTAGAGAAGCTAGCAAAGTAGTCAAGAAGGCAAAGATTCAAAAGGAGGAGGAAATAGCCAATGCAATAAAATGGGGGGATAAGACATTTTTCAGATATATTAGTGAGAAGAGGAAGGGCAAGAGTGGTATTGTCAGACTCAAGGGTGCAGGGGAGGAATATGTAGAAGCTGATAAGGATAAAGTGGAATTGCTTAACCAATATTTTCTGTGTTCACAGATGAAGAACCAGGATCAGGACCTCAGAAAACACCCACAAATAGGAACAGAAGCAAAGGACATCTTTTTTTTTTTTTTAAATTTTTTATTTATATTTTCAAAACACAATAACAACACACACAACACAGCAACAACCCCTGACCCACCCAACCCCCCCCCTCCCCGTCTCCATTGACCCACAGAACAACACTATTGATACAGAGCTAAGTGACAGCAAAACCCCCCGCCAGGACCTAAAACAAGCAATGTGCGTCACCCCTAGGCAGGCCCTGGGGTGTGTCCCACCTGAGGCTAGCCCCTGGGAGACACGCCAGCCGACGCTGCATAAGTATCCAGAAGCTCCCATTTGTTCCCCACATCCAGAGATGGGACACCTAACCCTTTCCGGCACCTCCTCTCACGGCCGCAAGCCCAAGCCTTCTCATAACTGGCATATAGTGAAACTAAGTTCCACCAATGGTTGCACTCCAGCTTGTCCGCATCTTTCCAATGAATCAGGATCAGCTTCAGCGCAACAGCCATTAAAAAATTGAACAAAAAAGATTGCTCTTTCTGCACAGGCAATAACGGGCTTGCGGACCGAAGGAGAACCAGATCCCACGATAGAGGTGCCCGAAAGACGAGAATATGCTGAATCCTATCCCAAACCTCCCTCCAAAACCTCTGTACACAGGGGCAATCAAAAAACTGATGTTTCAAAGTGCCCAGAGGCGCCGCACACGACCAGCAACGCGTCGCTACTCCAGGAGCCCACCGAGAGAGACGACTGGGCGTCAAGAGGGCCCTATGGGAAAAAAAAAATAAGGATTGGGTAATCGCTGCAGCACTAGAAACCCTATTCGCCCTAGACCATAGGGTAGACCATGAATGTGAGGGAATAGAGAAGGCTACCTCCGCCTCCCAACTCTTTTTCAAGCCGGATAACGAGGTAGACCAAGGAGTTTTGAGAATCGCGTATAATTTGGAAACTATCCCCTTCCCCTCAGAGCAGGCAAGCAGCACCTGCTTCAGGCCCCATGCCTCTGAAAGATTAGCAACAGAGATCTTTGCTTGTTTAAGACAACTTTGAAGCTGGACCCATTGAAACCGGCACCTCTCAGGTAGATCAAACTCCCCGGCCAAAGCCTCCCAAGACTTCCAAGCATTAAGATGAGTTAAATGCCCGAGCGTCCAAATGCCTCTGTCTTGCCAACACGTCCAAGCTATCATCTTGCCTCCAATCTTTAATTTGGGATTGTACCAAATAGGAAATTCTTTAGAGACCGGGTTGTCAGCTGTAATAACCTCTGCTAGACCGGAAGAGGCCCACTGTGTGGCTAAGATAGCAGGAGAGAGCGTAACGGGTGTAGGAAGCCTCATAGCCAGCAATAGCGGGAGTGGGACCCGCGAAAGTATTCTCTTCTCCACTTCCAGCCACACTGGGCCAAAGTCGGAAGCCTCCGGTGCGCACCAGCCTGCGGCCTGCTTCAGCAGGAAAGCCCGGTGATATGCCCTAAAATCAGGAAAGTTAACCCCTCCCTGATCTTTGTGCGCTTTAAGCTTGACAGACGCTATTCTAGGGGGTTTCCCTGCCCACAAAAATCGCAACAACTGTCGTTCCCAACCCTTATACCACCGCGGTGGTATCTCCAACGGGAGCATTTCCAAAATATAGTTTATCTTGGGAGATAAGACCATTTTGATGGCCTCCATTCTGCCCCACCAGGACAGGTACAAAGGGGACCAACGTACAGAAAAGGATCGCAGTAATTCCTCTATGGCCTGACAGTTAACAGAGACTGTCTCCTCAATCGAAAAACAGTACTGAACCCCGAGGTACTTAATGGGCCCAGATGACCACACAAAGGGGTGATCCCCTAGCGCGGAGGCAAAAGTGACCCTATTCATAGGAAATGCCACAGACTTCCCCCAATTTATCTTGTAGCCAGAGATTTCGGAATAAGCATCCATTATCCTGAGAACGTCACCGATCTGGTCCGGTTGGATAAAAAGCAGCAAGTCATCAGCATACGCTGATAGCTTAACCTGTAAGTCCCCTACAGAGAGGCCCTGAATCATCTCAGAGTGACGAAGGGCAATGGCCAGAGGCTCGAGAGCGAGATTAAACAGGAGCGGAGAAAGGGGGCAACCTTGTCTCGTCCCACGTTGTAAGGCAAAGGGGGCGGACAAGGTGCCATTCACTAGGATTCTGGCCTGAGGGTTGACATACAACACTTTGACCAAGTCTATAAACACCGTCCCGAAACCGAACCAATGCAAGACGCGATACATAAAAGCCCATTCCAGCCGATCAAATGCCTTTTCGGCGTCCAGAGAGAGCCCGACCAAGGGTGTGTCTTGAGAACTTGCCAGGGCAAAAAGATCTACGAGAAGGCGGGCGTTATCCGCAGTTGATCTTCCTGGAAGAAACCCGCATTGATCCGAGTGGATCAGCCCAGAGGCCACCCTCGAAAGACGTCTAGCGAGCACTCCAGCGAAGATCTTATAGTCGGCATTTAGGAGCGAGATCGGGCGATAACTACCCACCTCCAGGGGGTCCCTTCCCTCCTTTGCTAGTACCACTATCGTTGCTGCGTTGAAGCTCCCTATGGACGGGGCTTGCTCCACTAAGAGCTGAAAAAAACAAGCCATCTGGGGGGCTAATTCGTCCTGGAAAGCTCGGTAAAATTCAGCCGGGAGGCCGTCAGGGCCCACCGCCTTCCCTGCCGGGGCATTCCTGAGGACCTCTTGGACCTCTGCTCCGTCTATAGGCAGGCCCAACCCTTCCCTCTGCTGGGTATTGAGAACCGGATGAGGCAACTTCTCAAGAAAAGCTTGGTAGGCAGAGTCATCACATTCGCCCGCCGAGGAGTACAGGCTTTGATAAAAGGATCTAAAACACTCCCCGATCGCACTACTCTCCGTGAGCAATCCTTGGGATCCTGAGGTGAGGGCCACTATACTCGTCTTCCCCTTAGGGGGGCTAAGCACAGATGCTAAGAGCCTACCGGCTTTGTTTTGCTCGACGTAGTACCGCGCATCTTGCGCGCTCTGGACCTTGCGCACTTCCCCGCTCAGAAGAGAATTATACTGATATCTTAGTTTCTGTAGGCGCAAGAGAACACAGGGGTCAACCCGGGTCCTCAATAACCTCTCACCAGCGGAGATCTGCATCTCCAGTTCAGCTAGCTCAGCCTTCCTGATCTTAGACTGACGGATAACATAGCTGGTGATCAGGGCACGTATAGTGGCCTTGAAAGCCTCCCACCAGGCCCAGCCTGCCGTCGCTGAAGGGAGGTTCTTCTCAAAATATTCTCTGACTCCGAGCCGAATCATATCACAAAAAGACGGCTCCCTCAATAGTTCCCTCGGGAAGAACCATCCTGAGTTCCGAGGAATGGGTTGACCAAATGTAAAGAGCGAGAAGACCGCCGCGTGGTCTGACACCGTGGCGGCACAAATACCCGCCTCCATTGCCGACTCTACTAGAGATCGTGAAACTAAAAGGAAGTCAATGCGTGAATGTGATTTGTGGGGAAGGGAGTAAAAGGTAAATTCCTTATCCGCGGGGTGTAACGTCCGCCAAACATCATACAGCCCCAAATCTTGCATCAGAGATAAAAGAACAGAAACGGACCTGCCCTGTTTCGCCGATCGAAACGGCTGCCGGTCTAGCAAAGGGTCCAGCACCAAGTTGAAATCCCCGCCCAAAACCATGGGGAGGGACCGAAGGTCATGGGCCACCAGTGCTACCTTCTGAAAAAAGGGGACATCGTCACAATTTGGCCCATAGATATTCAGTACGGCTAGCCTCTCACTCTGAAGGGAAAGTGTCACCACTGCCCAACGCCCTTGCGGGTCCGCCAGGCCCGAGAGAATCTGGGCCTGAAGGGATTTCCGTACCAGGGTAATAACTCCATTTCTTTTGCCTACTGCTGCAGCGTGTACCGCAACTACATAGTGACCCCCGCCCATTTTCATTGCCTCTGACGAGGATAGGTGAGTCTCCTGGAGTAGGACGACATCCGCCTGTTGTTTGACACAGTACAATAAAATTTTCTTCCTCTTACTGGGGTTGTTGACCCCTTTCACATTCAGTGAAAGGACCTTAAGGGACCCTATGGTAGTGAGTAAACAAGAGACAATAAATGCAGGGTTTACAGACAATAACATCAAGTTCCAGCTCTGAATAATACCCCCATACTTGGTCAATGGAGACAACCCCCCTCCCCAACCCACCCCACCCCCTTGGGTGAACCATCGATCTCACAAGATTGCCCTCTGAAACCCAACTCCCCCTTAGAAACAACAGACATAAAATCCCCTCCCGCCAAATAATAAACAGTACAGCCCATAACGCACCATCTGTCCCCCACCCAACAGAAAACTACAAACACTCACCCATCCACACTATGTCCGACACCTATCATCCACCCACACTCACACGGCCCTCTAAAGGCAGCTCTACTGTAACATCGAGGATTGAAGACTGAAAGCAACAAAATAGCCTTCCCCTTGAGAGGCCCCAAGAACCAGTTACAGGCACAAAAGGGATCGCCAATAGTACACACTAGATAATGTCCTCAACGCATCACCGCAGCTTCTTGGTCTTCAATAAAAGCCAAAAGGGATTTCGGGTCTTCAAAGGAGCGAGTCTGGTTGTGTAATGTGACTCGGAGCCTGGCTGGAGCAAATAGGCCGAATCGAGCCTGAAGGTTTTGCAGGCGCGGTCGTAGCGCTAGCAGCTGTTTCCGACGGGCCACGGTGGTCTTGTTAAAATCCGGGAAGAAAGCAATATTCGCTCCCTCGAACTGCAGTGGGGCCCGTGCTCGTGCCGCTGCCATTACCTGAGTCACATGCTGAAAGCGTAAAAGCTTCATGATGATCGGGCGAGGCCGCGATGAATGGGGATCCTGCTGCGTGGGGACTCGATGAGCCCTCTCTATCTCGAAGGGCCGATCAAACTCGAGCCGCAACAGCGCCGGAATGGTTTTGCCCAAGAAGGCCATCATATCCCGTCCTTCAGCACCCTCAGGTATCCCCACTAGACGGATATTATTCCGTCGAGTCCGGTTGTTAAGGTCCTCGAGGTTCCGCTCCAGCGCTGCGATGCGTTTAGAATTTGCAGCCACCTCCTTGAATCGCTCTTCGTGCACTTCCACTCTTGTAGAGAGCCCTTCCATTTTCTCAGCAAGCGAATTGAGTTGGACCTTCATAGCTTTAAGTTCAGCTACATCAGCTTGCACCCCGCTCAGGGTATCTCCGTTAGCAGTGACCAGCTCGCGCACAGCTCTGATCTCAGCCAGGAGCTCCGAAAGACCCACAGTGGTGTCCTTCGGGCCTACGGCTTTTTGCGGCGAGGGGGGATCCGCTTTCAGGCGCTTAGTTCCCGAGGCCGCAGGAGCGTTGAAATCAAGCCTAGCAGGTTTACTGGATGACATGTCAATAACCTTGCTAGTGAAGGAGCACCGATGGCTATATTTCCGTGCGGAGGGTCAGGATAATCAGCAGGATTCCGGGGAGAGAAAGGATCAAGCGGCCATCTTGCACTGTCGTAGGCTCCGCCCCCCAGCAAAGGACATCTTGAACAATTTTCAAAAGACTGTGTTCGTGAGAAATTATCTCAACTTATAGTAGACAAAGCGATGGGACCGGATGGGATACACCCGAGAATACTGAGGGAACTTGGGGACGTTCTAGCAGGTCCACTGACTGATCTTTTCAATGCCTCGTTGGAGTCGGGAGTGGTGCCAAAGGACTGGAGAGAGGCTCATGTGGTGACTTTACACAAAAGCGGAAGTAAGGATGTGGCTGAAAACTACAGGCCGGTTAGTTTAACTTCGGTGGTGAGTAAATTATTGGAAACTCTGCTGAAAGAGAAAATAGTGAGGTTTCTGGAGTCCAGCGGATTACAGGATCCGAGGCAGCATGGATTCACCAGAGGCAGGTCTTGTCAGACAAATCTGATTGATTTCTTTGACTGGGTGACCAGGGAGTTGGACCAAGGGAGAGCCCTAGATGTGGTGTATTTAGATTTCAGTAAAGCCTTTGACACTGTTCCTCACAGGCGACTTATAAACAAACTGAGCACCCTAGGGATGGACCCTAAAGTTACTGCTTGGGTTAGAAATTGGTTGGGTGGGAGGCGACAAAGAGTACAAGTAAATGGAGCTCACTCTGAGGAGAAGGATGTTATCAGTGGTGTGCCCCAGGGATCTGTCCGTGGTCCGATTCTTTTTAACATCTTTGTTAGTGATATAGCGGAAGGGCTTTCAGGTAAGGTTTGCCTGTTTTTGGATGATACCAAAATCTGCAATAGAGTAGACACCCAGGAAGGGGTCGATAACATGAGGAGGGATCTAGCTAAGCTTGAAGAATGGTCTAGAATTTGGCAGCTGGGATTTAATGTTAAAAAATGTAAGGTCATGCATTTGGGCTGCAGCAATCCAAGGGAGCAATATAGTATAGGGGGTAAAGTACTTTTGTCCACTAAAGAAGAGCGGGACCTAGGCGTGGTTGTGTCTGATGATCTTAAAGTAGCTAAACAGGTAGAACAGGCGACGGCAAAAGCTAGAAGGATGCTTGGTTGCATACGGAGAGGAATGGCTAGCAGAAAAGAGGAGGTGATAATGCCTCTGTATAAGTCTTTGGTGCGACCTCATTTGGAGTATAGTGTGCAATTCTGGAGACCGCAGCTTCAATAGGATGTGAACAGGATGGAGTCGGTGCAGAGGGTGGCTACTAAAATGATTAGTGGTCTTCATTATAAAGCATATGAGGACAGACTGAAGGATCTTAATATGTACACCTTAGAGGAAAGGCGGGATAGAGGTGATATGATTGAGATGTTTAAATACCTCCGTGGCATAAATGTTCAGGGAGAGAGCGTCTTTCAATTGAAAGCAAGTTCTGCTACAAGGGGACATGGGATGAGGGTGAAGGGAGATAGATTCAGGAGTGATATGCGGAAATATTTCTTTACGGAAAGAGTAGTGGATTCATGGAATAGTCTCCCAGTGGAGGTGGTAGAGATGAGGACAGTAACTGAATTCAAAAAAGCATGGGACAAACACAGAGGATCTCTAAAGGTAAAAAGGGGACTGTTGTAGTTGTTATGGAAGGACAGACTAGATAGGCCATGTGGTCTTTTTCTGTCATATTTCTATGTTTCTATGTAACATAAAGCTGCAAAGGGGTAAACTGAAAGGCAACGTCAGGAAATACGTTTTCACTGAAAGGGTGGTAGATGCCTGGAATGACCTCCTGATGGAAATGGTGGGGTCAAATGCAGTGACAGAATTCAAAATGGCATGGGACAGACACAGCGGATCCCTGTATAGCAACAGGATAAAATCAAAATAAACTTAACTATCTCTTATATCTCAACAAATAGGAGTGACCTGCACGGAGCGATGGTACACCTACTCTTACCACCCTGCTGGGCAGACGAGATGGACCATACTGGTCTTTGGCTGCTGTCATATACTATGTTGCTATGCTACTATGTTACTATGTCTATCTCAGCAAATGCCTCCTATTTTCTGGGCCTTCTACAAAACAGAATCTTTAACGTAAAATCATGATAGCACACAACAATGTCTCTTGGCCAATTAGGCCGAGAGTCCCCTAAGACTGTGTGCATGAACTAATTTAATCTCGGGCAGATCATTTCCATTTGTGTCATTGGCCAAGATCACCGTGTTAATTTTCTGAACTGTCTGCAGTCTGCACATACCGCCGGATGTTATTCTAGTGAGATCTATTTTCTAAATCCAACAAGTTCACTGCCAGGGTCTGGTTTTACTTCTGCACTTGTCATTGATTAACCTTTAGTGCCTCTTGATGGTCATCGAGACACTTTGGCTTTATCTAATCATTTGCCCATGTGAACTATATATCTGACTGAAATTCTGCTGTGATCTTACTGAGGTTATTTTTAAAGTCTGCAATATCCTGTTTCAGTCCCATTAATCACTTTTTGAACTCTTATTTCACCCTTGTTGAACAACCTGGTTGCTCACACCGGTTCCTCCAATACTTCTTGTTAGCCCTTCTCTCTCCCACCAACCTAGGCCTGGGTGTCGCGGGCTGCTCCTGAAGATGCATTGTATGAAAACTCTTTCAAATCTGCTCATTTTCTCTTACTTGTCATCTGATATAGTAACGCCAAACTTCTGTACTGCATTTCAATAATTTCTTCAGTAAATAACAACCACAAATCTTTAAAAGCCTGGTAAAATTTGCCATGCAGCCATGGAGCTTCCAGCTTACGTTGCCATCTTGGCTGCTGATGTCACTACTCTCTCAGTCTCTTCATTTTCAAAAACAAATCCTGAAAATCCTCATTCACCTTTCAAAATGAACTTGCAGTCCCGCTGCTACAATATTCCCATAGGACACACCTCGCCGGAGCCGGAACAGGGCGGTCGGCCCTTTAACTTTGGAGGCGCCATCGGGCGCACGCGTGCCTGAGAGGCCCGTGCCTGAGGGCCTCGCCAGAGGGCCCTTTGGCGTTGCCCTTAGGTAGGGACTATAGGCGCCCTTGGCTCAACCTGACCATCGCAGCACCAGCTGACCACCTGGGTAGCAGCTGCAGCGTCGTGGAGCCTTGCGGATAGAGACGCTCCTCCTGTTCGACCCCTTGGCCCCACCATCACTCATGCGTAGTACGTATGCCCCAGTCTGCTCCACCACTACCCCATTGCTACTCTCAGCCTCCTGTCTCCAATGCTACCATCAGCTACCGTATTGCACTACACAGCCTTGGAATTCACTGCTACCCCATTACCTCATTATGGCTGCCTCTCTGCCTGCAACTAACTTTACTGCACAGCCTCCTTGCTACTCATTGCTGGTTTACCATTGCTGCCTGCCTGGATATTCTACACCTTGCTGCCTGACCCTATCTAACTTCCTCACGAGGTAAGCACCCCTCTCCTAATGCTACCCACAGCCATTTGACTCTACTGCCACCCATCACTCCCTCATTACCTCTCCCCTGTAATGCAGCTAACCCTGCATTGCACTAATCAGGTTACCTACTGCTTGCACTGAACTATCCACTGGTCACCCACTGATTGCACTGAACTGGTTACCCACTGCTGAACTGTTTACCCGCTGCTTGCACTGAACTGGTTACCCGCTGCTCGCACTGAACTGGTTACCCGCTGCTTGCACTGAACTGGTCACCCGCTGCTTGCACTGAACTGACTATCCACTGGTCACCTGCCTGCACTGAACTGACTATCCACCCTTGCACTGAACTGGTTACCCGCTGCTTGCACTGAACTATCTACCCACTGCTGACCTGGCTACCTACTACTTGCATTGATCTGGTTACCCATTGCTAGCTCTGTGCTGCCTACCCATTACTTCCACTAAGTCTTGCTGCACCGGCCACTACCCTTACCTTACGTTACCCTACCCTTACCCCAACCCATGGTGCTTAGCGTGTAGTCCCCATTTGTAACCCATCCTATACTGCACATTGCTTAAAATCCAAAACCATCTCATCACCTGCAAGATAACTCACGCTGCTTTGCTCCCTCTACTCCCCTACTATGGCCCCACATCACATTGTCTTTCTCTTCCTCATACTCCCCAATTGTCTTCCCTCCTACCAACACCCTCACTCCTCTCCCCCTTACTCTCCCTCTAGCTTCCTCACTACTCCCTCCATTCTATCTTCCATCAGCCCTTGAGCTACATCTCCCCCTCCCCCTCCCCCTCATTCAACCAACCCCTCTCTCATTAAAACAACCCCACCCTTGCTTCCACCATACTGTCTCAACCTTACCCCGCTCTCTACTACTCCTTCTCCTTCTCTCATCAGGTAATATCAACCCCAACCCTGGCCCCCCTCGATATCTTTCTCATTCCAAGAAGAGCTCCTCATGCACCTTATCTAATCTCATCCATATCCCTCTACTCTCCCCTTCTGCACTCCTTCACTCATACCCCAGTCTCTCAACCAGAGGAATTGACCCCAACCTCAACCCTATCTCCCTTAGAGCCTTGTCCCACCCTAAAAAGAAATCCTCACACACTCTATTTGATATCATCAATGCCCACCTTCACTCCCCATTCACTTCCCCTCCCTCATGTCCCTCTTGGAGGGCACATTCATCCAGAGACACCCACCCATACCCTGGTTCATCCAGACCTCTGTATTGCCCTGGCAATAGATCCTCACATAACAGTCCCCCTAGACCGCTGCCTCATTGTCGAAAGATGTCCTCACATAACTTATCCAACCTTATCCATATCTCTCTCCTTTCCCCCTCCGTTCTCCCATTCTCATGCACCCTATGGAATGCATGCTCACTCGCTAGCAAACTTCCTTTTACTCATGATCTCTTCATCTCTAATGCATACACCTTCTTGCCCTAACTGAGACCTGGCTCCACCCAGACGATACTACATCCACTGCTGCTCTCTGCCATGGGGGCTACCAGTTCTCCCAAACACCTCGTTCCACTGGCCACGGTGGTGGTGTTGGGCTCCTAATTTCTCCCTCTTGCCAATTCCAACCCCTCCTGCTGCCTCAATCTCACTCTGCCCTCTCCTTTGAAGTCCACTCCATTCGTCTCCTCACACCACTTCCCCTCCATGTAGCTGTTATCTATCGCCCACCCAACAAATCCAAATGAACCTTCCTCACCGACTTTGACGCCTGGCTTTCCAACTTTCTAGATCCCTCCTCCCCCACTCTTATTCTTGGCGACTTTAATATTCATGTCGACAACCCCTCCGATCCCCATGCTTTAAAGCTCCTTGCCCTCACCTCCTCATTTATTTATTTATTTATTTTATATACCGCGCTCTTTAGAATCAGTGCGGTTTACATGTATACTAACAGGTACTTTTTATTCCCTTGTCCCCAAAGGGCTCACAATCTAAGTGTACCTGAGGCAATGGAGGTTTAAGTGGCTTGCCCAAGGCCACAAGGAGTGGCCATGGGACTAGAGACCCCATTTAACCTCCAACTTTGCTCCACTGCCCCCACCCACATGCAAGGCCATTGCCTTGACCTGATAGTCTTCTCTAACTCTTCACCCTTAAACTTACACAACTCAATCCTTCCCCCATCTGACCACCACCTTTTAACCTTCAATCTTCAGCTTCTGCTGTCTCAAGCCCGGCTCATAATATTGGCTCTCTCCTCCACCATCTCTCCATCTCTTTCCTCCATTTTGTCCTCCAAATCCGTCGACGAGGCAGTAGCCTCTTATAATGCTGCACTATCCTCGGCCCTTGACACTCTTGCCCCGCCCACCCCTTGTCCCGTTAGACGTTCTACTCCTCAGCCCTGGCTCTCATCTACAACCTGCTACTTACGCATCAGTGCCCGTTCTGCTGAACGTGCCTGGACCAAATCCCGCTCCCCTGAAGACCTTCTGCACTTCAAATTCATGCTTGGCTGCTTCCAGTCAGCCATAGCACTTGCCAAACAAAACTACTTCACCCATCTGACCAACTCTCTTGCCTCTGATCCTCGCCGCCTCTTTAACACCCTCAATTCTCTCCTCAAGGTCCCCCTCCCCCTTTTCCGCCCTCACTTTCTGCCCAAACCCTTGCCGACTACTTCCATGACTAAATCCAAAAGATTACCCTCTAATTCCCCACACCCTCATCTACCTCCCCCCTTCCCATTTCTCCCCCCCATCCGAACTTCCTCTGCTACCCTTTCCTCCTTCCCTACGATCTCTGACGAGGAAACCACACTTCTCCTTTCCTCCTCCAAATCCACCACCTGTTCCTCCGATCCCATCCCCACCCATCTTCTCCACCCATCTCCTCCACCGTTATCCCCTCCATCTCTCATATTCTCAACTTATCACTCTCCACTGCAACTGTCCCCATCAAGTTCAAGCATGCCGTTGTTACACCTCTCCTCAAGAAACCCTCACTCGATCCCACCTGTCCTTCTAATTATTGACCCATCTCCCTCCTCCCCTTCATATCTAAACTTTTTAAACGAGCAGTCCACCGATGTTGCCTCGACTTCCTCACCTCCCAGGCCCTCCTTGACCAACTCCAATCTGGCTTCCGTCCCCTACACTCCACCGAAATGGCTCTTACAAAAGTCTCCAATGACTTGTTCCTCGCTAAATCTAAAGGCCTTTACTCTGTCCTCATCCTTCTCGACCTCTCCACTGTCTTTGACACTGTTGACCACAACCTCATCCTCTCCACACTCTCCTCTTCAAGGGCTCCGTACTATCCTGGTTCTCATCCTACCTCTCCCATCGCTCCTTTAGTGAATGCTCTGGTGGTTCCTCCTCCTCTCCCCCCTGCCCCCTCTTCTTCTCTCTCTACACCCAATCCCTTGGTGCGCTTATCTCCTCCCATGGCTTTCAATATCATCTCTATGCCGACGACTCCCAAATCTACCTCTCTACACCTGACATCTCTCCAGCAATCCAAACCAAGATCTCTGCCTGCCTTTCTGACATCACCGACTGGATGTCTCATCGCTGCTTGAAATTGAACATGGCCAAGACTGAACTCCTCCTCTTTCCCCCTAACTCCTCTCCTCCTCTTTCCCCATTCTCAGTCTCCATGGATGGATCTACGATTTATTTATTTATTTATTTATTACAGGCTCTTATATACCGCTCTATTCAGCATCAGCGCGGTTCACAATATAACAACAGACCAGAACAACAAACTGTTTGGTTTTACAGAGAACAAGGTCAGAGAACTTGGATAAAACATGGGACGTCATTTCTGCAACTATTTACATGAGTATTTACAAGTATACACAACAGGATTTGTTATTAGTTATAGGGTAAGGATCGAGATTGGTTAGCTGGTATAGTAATATTGGGGGAAAAGGTGGGATTTGAGAGCCTTTCTAAAAAGGGATAGATCAGTGATAGCACGAATCTCTGGAGGTAGGGCGTTCCAGCACTTAGGGGCATAGAATCTGAAGGCCCTGTTAGATGTCGTTGATAGGCATTTTGTCGCTGCTTTAGGGATAACTAGTGCATTTGTTGATATCGTTCTCCTGGATCTATTGGGTGGAACAGTCTGAACGAGGTCTACTAGGGAGGAAGAGGTGATGATTTTAGTGGCCTTGAAAGTTAGTAGTAATGTTTTGAACAATATTCTGCCATGTATGGGGAGCCAGTGGAGTTGCTCTAGGATGGGTGTTATATGGTCCCTTCTTGATGCTCCGTAGAGGACTCTAGCAGCGGTATTCATGGCGAGTTGCAATGGGTTTAATGTGGAGTGTGGGAGGCCTTGGAGAATGGCATTAGCATAGTCAAGGTGTGGTAGGGTTAAGGCTTGAAATATCGTCCGGAAGTCATCAGGATCAAGCAGGGGGCGAAGATGGCGGAGTGTCCGGATCTTGAGGTAGATTGCTCTGACTACGTTGGTTATATGTAGTTTCAAATCCATGCGCTGGTCCAAAGTGACTCCAAGGTAACGAATGGAAGGTTTGGATTGGAGCTCAGCTTCTTTGACCTTTATATGGGATGGGGGGGTGAAAAGTGGGTCTCTAGTGATGAAAAGAACCTCGGTCTTTTTGTGTTGAATTCGGAGGTTCTGGGATTGAAGCCATTCAGATACTGCATCAAAACATTTGGCTAGCGGGGAGAGGTCCATATGGGCTGTGGAGAAAGGCATGTATAGAAGGATGTCGTCAGCGTATATCAAGCATTCAACATTGAAGGACCTAATGATATTGCAAACAGGCTGTATGTATATATTGAAGAAGAGTGAAGATAGGGATGATCCTTGTGGTACGCCTTGTTTTTGGTGGTAAGGTGCGGATGTTGCGGTTCCTGAGGTAACGTACTGCCATCTCTGATCAAGGTATGATTTACACCACTCCAGGGCAGTGTTATTGATGCCTTTTTCTTTTAGTCGCCCTATTAAAAGATCATGATGAACAGAGTCAAAAGCCGCGGCAATGTCTAAGAAGATAAGAGCAAAGCCTTGGCGGATGTTATCAATGCCTGTGATGATGTTGTTGCATAGAGTGGTTAGGAGGGTTTCAACACCGTGGAACTCTCTGAAGCCATGTTGGCATTGGTCAAGAGGGGAGGCAGTGTCGATGTGGTCCTGTATTTGTCTTTGAGCTTCCTTTTCAATTATTTTAGCTAGCAGGGGAATGCTAGCTATGGGTCTATAAGATTCAACCTTTTGTGGGTCGAGTTTGTGGTTTTTCAAGAGGGGTCTGATGGATGTTCTCTTGAGGACTGATGGGAAGGAACCAGTTGTAAAGGATAAATTCATCATTTTAGTGATGATGGGGCTGAGATCTTGGCGTAGTTCCTTTATCCAGTGGGCTGGGCAAGGGTCAGTTTGTGCGGTGGTAGTGTTAAGAGCAGCGATGGTGACTTCAACATGTTTTCTGGATGGTGTGGAGAACATGGATAAGTTTGATATACATACGGTGACTTGAGAAGGGATTGTTGCAATGTTGTTGGTTTGAAGCAGCTTGGATTGCAGGTAATCGGCGAACGCTTGAGGTTGAATGGGTTCCGGATGTTCTGGTGAAGGTTCTTTAGATAAGATTTTGACTAGGTTGAAAAGATCACGTGGTTTATTTAGCGATCTTTTCAGCGTATCAGTATGGAATTGTCTCATCTTGGCCATGACTGACTCTCTGTGCAAAGATAGGTGTACTCTATAGGCTGCTTGGTCTTCAGAAGAGTGTGAGCGACACCATCGTTTCTCCAATTTTCTTAGGTGTGTGAGGGAGGCTCGTAGGTCAGGGGAGAACCAAGGAGAGGATTTTCTTTTCTTTAGGTTTATTTATTTATTTATTTATTTACATTCTCTTATATACCGCGCTATTCTGCATCAGTGCGGTTTACATCGAACAAACTGAAATTACATTGAACAGGGCATTATAACTTGGAGATAACTATTTTACAGGGAACATGGGCTATGGAGGGTTAAGTGGCTTGCCCAAGACCACAAGGAGCACCTGTGGGACTAGAAACCCCAGTCCTTCCGGCCCAAGGTTGCTGTCCTCTAGTGGGATTTGAACCCCTGACCTTCCGGCCTGAAGTACCTTGCCCCAACCACTAGGCCACTCCTCCTGTACTGGTTGTAGTGCAATGGTACTGATAGTGTTGTTCCAGGATGCGATCAGATTTTCGAGATTGAGAGAGGTGTCATGTAGGAGAGGGAGGGTTTCTGTAATTATATGCTCTTTGTTGAAGGTTTTGAATTTCCGAGATGTTACTTTTGTTGAGTCAATGGAGTTTTTGTTGATGTATGATGACTGTTTGCCATTGATGAGGATGGGGAAGGTGATTAAGTTGTGGTCTGACCAAGGTACTGGGGTTACAGAAGTGTCGAGTCTATTGTTGGAATCAAGGGCTGTCAGAGGAGCAAAAATCATGTCAAGGATGTTTCCTCTCTTGTGCGTGGGGGCTTCAACAATTTGTATCCCAACTCGTTGATTGCTTCAAGGAGGGCTGAGGCATGGCTAGGATGCAGTGTTGGGAGATTGAAATCTCCTAATATCCAGTTGGGAATGTTGGGCTGGCGTGTGTTGGTTGCTAAGTCCAGAATGTTAGGAAGGTCATCCGTGGAGGGTGAGGGTGCTCTGTATATTAAATTGATGAAGCATTGCTCATTCGTGATGGTTAAGACGTCCATGCTGTTTGAGCTTGTGGAGTCCACAGTGTGGAAGTTTAGGTCATTCTTGGTAAGTATGAGAATGCCTCCACCTCTCTTGCTCTCTCTATGTTGGGAATGGACGGAGAAGTTGGGGGGTATGAGTTGGTTAAGGATCACATTATCTGTGTCGGATAACCAGGTTTCAGTTATCATGAGGATGTCTAGATTGTAGGAAGAGATTGTGTCAGTGATGACTGGCCATTTCTTGCGGATAGACCTTGCATTTATGAGGGCACAGTTTAAGCAAAAGGGTTGAAGGGGTTCCTTTTGTTTATTTTTCTTTGGTTGTTGAAGAGCTATATGTATTAGATGAGAGTGGCGTGTGGGGGCATCTATTCTTGAGTTGGGATAGGGAGATTCAGCCCTTCTTTTTCCATGACTCTGAAGTATTGGAATTTGGTGAGCTGTGTGATATAGTGCAAGGGCTTCGTTGAGCAAACATAGAAGAAGGAAAAGGCAGATAGCTAGGGTATTGAATGGTAGTGCCATTGGGGGTTTTGTTGATGTGGATGAGGTAACTTCTGTGAGGGATTGGAGGGGATATTATGTTTGTTATTGTGGATATGCTATTGTCAAAGGAGTAATTGGCAATGGGCTTCTGACAGTGGTGTTGAGTAGCTATATATTATGGAGAGCTAATGGGAGAGCAAGTGAGACACTTTGTGGGAGTGTTACTGGTAACTGGGATAATTGAGTGCTAACTGGCCACAGTAAAAAGTGAAGGCTACAGAACCAGTAATAATTGCATGCAATAGTGATAATTGAATGGTACTGACAACAGTAAAAATAGGAAGCAGCAATAATACATGGATACTACTGGCAACAGTAATAACTGGCTAAAAGGCTACTACTGGCAACAGTAATAAATGAATGCAAGTGAAAAAGAATACAACAATGATACATGGATACCATTGGTAACAGTACATAAATGGCTAAAAGGCTACTACTCCTTCCTGTTCCCTCGGCCCGCAATCTGGGGGTCATCTATGACACCTCCCTCGCCTTCTCCTTACATATCCAGCACGTTGCTAAAACCTGTCGCTTCTTTCTCTACAAATTAGCAAAATCCGCCCCTTCCTGTCGAAACACACCACCAAAACGCTTATCCACTCCCTAATCTCCTCTCGCCTCGACTACTGCAACCTACTCCTTGCTGGTCTCCCCATGAGCCATCTCCTCCCCCTTCAAATCCATATAAAATTATGCTGCTCGACTAATCTTCCGCCAATCCTGCCATGCCCACATTACTCCTCTCATCAAGTCACTTCATTGGCTCCCCATCCAATTCCGCATCCAGTTCAAACTTCTCCTACTTACCTATAAATGCGTTCACTCTATAGCTCCTCCGTACCTCTCATCTCTTATCTCTCACCATATCCCAGCTCGGGATCTTTGCTCTGCTAACAAATGACTTCTATCTAGGCCTTTCACTCGTACCGCTAACTCCCGATTTCGCTCTTTTCACCTTGCTGCACCCTATGCCTGGAACAGCTTACCTGTGTCTATACGCCAGGCACCTTCTGTAGCCCTCTTCAAATTCAGGTTAAAAACCCACCTCTTCACTGTTGTGTTCAGATTCTGACTTCTATCCTTCATCTTAACCTAACCCCCATCATTTTCATGACCGAACTGTAAAACCCATCAAATTGACTAATGTTTTGTATTGAATTGACTAATGTTATGTATTATCTTGACTAGATTGTAAGCTCGGATGAGCAGGGACTCTCTCTGTTACTTTTGGTTGTACAGCGCTGCGTGCGTGGCGCTTTACAAGTGTTTAATAGTAGTAGTAGTAGTAGGACAACAAGCTCTCTGCAAGTTTTCAAAATTTCCTCAAACATAACTTTTTGTTCTATGGCATTTTCCTTTGCAAAAGACTTGCTTTTTGTATATTATTAATATCTTTGAGGTATTTCAGTATTCCAATTCCTTTTTAATTGCAGGAGGCTGAATGGTAACAAATATGTGATCTTTATTATTTTTGACAGAACATAGAAGGTTACAGCTTATGCTCAGAGAAGTGGCTGGCTTTACTGCCTTTTGCTTAGCTGCTTCCTTCTATGAAAGAACCATGCAGGGATATTTGGTTCCCCATCTCTTATGGTCCCTATGCATAAACACAAGTAGAAGCACTCTTATTCCATCTAGTGGACATATCTCATACTGCGCTTGACTTATTTAGGCCACTTTTACTACATTTCCTTTCCCTTGAGTTACAAAAAGATTGACAAATATAACCTGGGCACTATCCAGGAGCAGTGTCGGTTTTATTAATCTGAGGTGATGGAGTAAACTATATGTCACTTCTAATAGCATCTGGGGATTATTCTGTCCCAACATTGGTTACTATTTCCATTTGTGATGTTGAGATTTCTTGATTACTCTTTCTCTGGAGATCATTTGAACTAGACTTAAAAGCAGAGGATGATCTCTTACTGGCTATATAATCTCTTGAGTATTGGTTAATATCATTTATTCAGTGGGTTCTATTTCAGGTTCTTGTGCTTGTAGTGTAAGATTACCAGATGTCCCTGATTTTCAGGGATTGTCCCTGATTTTGAAATACTGTCCCCGACTTCATGGACTAGAACCACCATATCTGATTTCAGTGGGCATCGGAGCAAAGGACTTTTCTTCTCCTACATACCTGTCTGATGCAGGATCTTCTCAATCTTGGTAAGAGAAGATGTAAAATTAACTTCTTTTCTGAAAAAAAGAGGGGGACTTTTAGAAATGCATATCTATATATATGTATATGCATAAAATAAAATGTAAGAAGTCATTATAATGTAAGAGGTCCCAACTGGACCCTTACAGGTTTGTTGCTACAGTGGACTAAGACAATCAGTAAAAAAGAACAATCTGCCTTGCAAAGGTAAAGTTTTCTTGTATTTTGTTCTCTGTTATAACAGAGGTCACACTGCAATGAAATACAACTTAGTGACCCCCTCCTGGAGGAAGTACAGACTTTTTATACCGTTTCTAAGCCAGAAACATATATAGGGAGTAATGGAGTGAAAAGGGGAGGGATAAACATCCCAAAGTTCTCCCGTGGTCACAATTTAGTTTATTGCTGATAGGCAGTTTCTCTGAAGGCTAGTAGACACAGGAAAAAAGGGTGGTGGTGGGAGAGATGTTTATGCAAAGGATTTGTTCTTCAAAGGAACTTTCTTCTCAGGAAAGGCTGGGGCCCCTTAAGATAAGTTTGCTGACTGGACCATTCATTGGTAGTTTGAACATAATTTTCTTTGTGAAGGCCAGCTATGTCTCTAGTCTGTTATCTTCATAGAGAGGAAGGAGGGGGAAATGAGGTCTGAGCTGAGAAAGTTTGCAAATGTATCAGACCCTATGTTTCCCTTTCTATGTTTGTTTTTCTATGTACCTATGTATCAATAGCCTACAGCTGCATCAGGAATGTTCTCACAGCATAATTATTTCCTAAGGCCTAAGAGCAGAATTTTCGTACAATGCTAATATATTCTTAGAGTGATATCAGAAAATCACCAGAATAGTGCAAAATTTTCAAAACATTTGTTATTTGTCGGACATGCCAACAGGAGAGAAGAATTACTCAATCTTGAAAGCTGGTATTGTCCATTTTAATCAAATATGGTTCTAATCAATGTGCCAATAAAACACTTATCTGATTTAAGCAATCCATAATGTGACAGAGAAAAAACTCTTCTTGCTACAGCAGTGGGAAATGTTCAAGCAACTGCATGACGTGCATGTTTCGAATCTTCTAACAACTCTATTTCAAGTGCAAGATGGTGCTCCATAGATTCCTCAAAACTCAAAGCATAACCGCCAACAAATGCTGAAGTGCTCAAAGGAAAGTTTTTGAGAAGCTGCATGTTATTGCATTGGCTGATAAATAATGCCGTCATGAATTAGAACCACCAATGAAAGGGAATTACCACACAAGAACAGGGAAGCCCCCTTCCCATGGATGAATATTAGAAAAGGCTTAGCCAATCAATCTCTATTTCTCTTTTGATTTGTCTACTTGGAAGTGATATTATTGTTGTTATGGGATGGATGGGGGAGGCAGTATAAAGACTCCTTCTTCATGCCTTGTTGCTCAAACCTGGAAATAAGGTATCCTTTCCTACACCCCCCCAACCCCCACCACCACCGCCACCACCACTTTGGATAAATGTACCAGATCTGCTACCAAAAAATCTGGTAACCTTATCAGTGTCTTTATTATTATTATTATTTATTTTTTTTTTTTTTGTAGTTAGCTCATGCCTTTCCACTAGCAATTTAAAGTGAGTAACAGTCAGGTATGAACATAAGATATGCCATACTGGGTCAGACCAAGGTCCATCAAGCCCAGTATCCTGTTTCCAACAGTGGCCAATCTAGGTCACCAGTACTTAGGGGTTTCCCCAAAAGACACAGGTTCCACAATTCTTGTATTGGGTCAGGCAATGGATATTCTGGGTCCCCTTTAATAATGGTTTATGGACCTTTCCTCCAGGAACTTGTCCAAACCTTTTTTAAACCCAGCTACACTAACAACTTTTACTATATCCTCCGGTAGCAAATTCCAGAGTTTGATTACACGTTGAGTGAAAATTTTTTTTCTCTTATTAATTATTTATTTATTTAACCAGTTTTCTATACCGCCTTATCCTTCAATCAAAGCGGTTTACATTATGTAATCGCTACAAACAGGTACTGGATACATTCCCTTGTCCCCAAAGGGCTCACAATCTATGTGTATTAGTTTTAAATAGGTTACCCTGTAGCTTCATTGCATGCTCCCTAGTCTTTCTATATTTTGATGGTGTAAACAATCGATCTATGTTTACCCATTCCACTCCATTCATTAATTTATATACCTCTATCATATCCCCCCTCATTCGTCTCTTTTCCAGGTTGAAGAGCCCTAACCTTTTTAGCCTTTCTTCATAGGGGTATCCTTCCATCCCCTTTACCATTTTGGTGGCTCTTCTCTGTACCTTTTCTAATAACGCTATATCTTTTTTAAGATACGGCGACCAGAATTGCACACAATATTCAAGGTGCGGTCACACCATGGAACGATACAGAGGCATTATAATATCCTTTGTTTTATTCTCCATTCCTTTCCTTATGATACCTAGCATTCTATTTGCTCTCTTGGCTGCTGCTGCACACTGGGCGGAGGGTTTTAACATGTTATCCATGATGATGCCTTTTTCCTGGGTGGTAGTTCCTAATGTGGAATCTTGTATCATCTAAGCGTAGTTTGGGTTGTTCTTTCCTAGGTGCATAACTTTGCACTTGTTCACATTAAATTTCATCTGCCATTTGGATGCCCAGTCTTCCAATTTATCAAGATCCTCTTGCAATTTTTCACAATCCTCAGGGGTTTTAACAACTTTGAATAGTTTTGTGTCATCTGCAAATTTGATAACCTCACTTGTTATTCCCATTTCCAGGTCATTTATGAATATGTTAAAAAGCAGCGGACCCAGCACAGATCCCTGGGGTACTCCACTATTTACCTTTCTCCACTGGGAAATTTTTATTTATTTATTTATTTAGACAGTTTTTATACCACCTTATCCTTCAATCAAAGTGGTTAACAAGACATTGGGAGGCATACATTCAACAGGAGGGGATACGATTGACATAAATAAAAGGCTATCTACTTATAGGTCTAAATGGGGATGGCTGGTTGGGGCTAAGTGGTGAGGGTAGCTAGTGGGCCATTTGGGTGGTATCTAGTGCTTGGCAACTTAAGATGGTTGCTCATAGGCCTCATTGTTGGTTCTTCTAGGCCTTGTGATAACTTTGGGTAAGGTGATCCAGTTGTCATTGTTGGTTCTTCTAGGCCTGTTACTGACATCCTTGGTTATTACATCCTGGAGCGCATCTGCAGAGTGGTGGTGGAAGATTCTGAAAATGTTCAGGATTGATTTGAATTTTGTCTTTGCAATTATTGGGAGCCAGTGCAGCTGTCGCAGGATGGGGGTGATGTGTTCAGATCTTGCAGTGCCTGTGATGATGCGTGCTGCAGAATAGACTGCTGGGGGAGGCCTTGGTATAGTGAGTTTCCATAGTCTAGCAGTGGGGTGATGACTGCTTGGCAAACTGTGCGGAAGTGGTCTTGGTCAAGGATTGGTTTCAGTTTTCTGATGATCCTCAATTGGTGGTAGGCTTTTGCTGCAGTTTTAGTAATGTGAGAGTGTAGGTTCAGAGATCTGTCCAGGGTGATGCCCAGGTACCTCACTTCATCCTTGATTGCTATAGTTTTTTTTAGAATGCTGATTGTTTGGGGCAGCTTGAATGTGGAGTCTCTGGTAATGAACATAGCCTCTGTTTTATGAAAGTTGACCATCAGGTTGTTAGCGTTGAGCCAGATGTCATGTCCTCAAGGCAGCTTGTCATCGATGTCATGTCAGGTGATTGCAGGTTGATTGGGGCATATATCTTTATCTTTATCTTTATCTTTACCATGATATCGTCAGCGTACAGATGGTAATGTAGTTTGTGGCATTTGATGATGTTGCATATGGGTTGTATGTATATATTAAAGAGTATAGATGAAAGAGTTGAACCTTGTGGTATTCCTTGCGTAACGGGGAACTGAAGTGATTTCTTTTGAGCACATTTGACTTGCTGCATTCGATCCTTCAGGTAGGAGGTAAACCATTTTAGGGTGTTCTCACTTATTCCGATCTGCTGCAGGTGCTGCAACAATATGGTGTGGGACACAGTGTCAAAAGCCGCAGAGATGTCCATGAACACTAGCAGGAATCCATTCTTTATGTTGTCCATGCCTTTTAGGAGATTGTCGAAGAGAGAGGTAAGCAGAGTTTCCACATTGTGCTGTGGTTTAAAGCCATACTGGTGGACGTCAAGCGGAGCGTTCAAATCTATGTAATCCTGTAATTGTCTCTGCATGGTCTTTTCGATGATTTTTGTGAGCAATGGAAGGCTAGAGATTGGGCAGTAGAATTTTGGTTCAGAGGGGCTTAGCGTGGTGCTCTTGAGGATCGGGCGTATCGTGGCTTGCTTGAGGGATTGCGGCATATGTCCTTGCTGGAAGGATTCCTTAATGATTTTGTGGAGGTAATGGGGTAGTTGGCTTCTAGTAGCTTTAATACACGCCACTGGGCATGGGGCAGATGGCGAGGTTGTTGTGTTAAGGGCTAAATTGGCCATTTAGCCCTACTAGGTACAGTAAGAATTTCTCTGTCCCTACAGGGCTTACAATCTAGGCGGCCAATGCAGAAAACTAGCCTTTATGTGCTTGCTTGAGGGATTGCGGCATATGTCCTTGCTGGAAGGATTCCTTAATGATTTTGTGGAGGTAATGGGGTAGTTGGCTTCTAGTAGCTTTAATCCACGCCACTGGGCATGGGGCAGATGGCGAGGTTGTTGTGTTAAGGGCTAAATTGGCCATTTAGCCCTACTAGGTACAGTAAGAATTTCTCTGTCCCTACAGGGCTTACAATCTAGGCGGCCAATGCAGAAAACTAGCCTTTATGTGCAGAGAATGCAACGTTTAGGCACAATTACCACCACGCCAAATGCAGAAAACAGATGGGTGCGCACATAAACAGCAAAGGAAAAGCAAGCACACACAGTAACACCAAGGGGTATGTTTACTAAGGCGCGGTAATGTTACCGGTGATAAGTGCAGTGCTAATGTTACGGATGCCATATAAGGAAGTGGGCGGTAGGCGTTAAGGTAAACCTGGTCCGGTAACGTGCGGTACAGGGTGCCCTGGCCATCTAACGTGCAGTATAGGGTGCCCTGGACAATTACCATGCGTTAACGTCACAGCCAACGGAAAGCAGCAGTGCGTCCAAAGAGGTTGCAATCAAAGGCACGCAGACAGTAGAAGACGCGCTGAGGGATGTGCAGACATGGTGCCACATGAGAAACGGAGCCGTAGGTGTAAGGCCATAGACCACAGGCAGCTGATATTGCAGTTTGTAAGTGGGACGTGAGCCACAGATAAACACATGCACACACACCATCAAATGCTATGCAGTGAAAACAGCATGCGGAAGAGTAAACAAATGAAACTGAAAGGGCATCAGGGGCCAGTCTGAAGGGCCAACCATGTGGATGGTGTCTGTACAAGGGCAAAATGGGGAGGAGATCCAAAAAGGAGCATGTGAGAATCAAACTGGTACACTGAAGAGTCAAAACACAGCTCACCAACATCAATATCAAACCACTGAGCCAACTGCCCACCCAGGAAGCCCAAAGAAAGTGACCATATGTAACAGCTAATATGTGACGGATAGGCTGCATGGAGGGCACACTGTAGTGCACAGTGAAGAGAAGGAAGGGTGTGTGGAGAAGTGACGAAGCTGCAACTATTGTATGGTAAGGTTAGCAGAACACAAGAAAAGAAAAGTAAAGGAACATGTGGGAATCAAACCCGCAACCTATGGTGACTCAACGCACATCTGTAACCACTATCCCAAACAACCAAAACAAGCTCAATGCAAATATGTTCCATGAAAGGGAAGGTATGTATGGAAACCAGTAGCTCCCTGTGAGGTGGCAGATGACTGGCACACAGACAGCTGCCACCGTTCAAGGATGTGAGTTCAGGTGGGCCATGTACATCAGCAGTATACCACTAAATACGAAATACTAAATATGCTCAGCTAGCGTGAACAGTGGTTTCCGTGACCCCGCTGCCATTTTGTCTGCTGTGTTTAGAGCGGGGTTTCATGGCACAGAATGGTCGCGTATGCACAGTAATGCATGTTACTATGCGTGCTGCATCACGACACACCTGCAGCACACGGAATAACACATGTTAGCACCAGCAACACGTGTTTTTTAGCCGTTGGTGCCTTGCAGTGCCGCAGACGCATAGCGCACACAATAACGCGTGTGACATTCTCCTCACATGCATTATTGTGTGCACTGCGCATCTGCGGCACTGCATCTTGACATAACGTGCACACTACAGTAGACAGGATGAGGCACCTTACTACCTGTTCATTGTCTTTCCCTTTTGCTCTCTCCAGTTTTAGGGTTATCTCTGGTGTTCTGCCTTACAGCTCATGCCTGTCAACCTGATGCATCTTACAGTCCCTTAACCAAAGGCACCATTGGTTGTGGATGCCATCGGGTGGGGGGGGGGGGGTGGTTTAGCCAGATCTGGACCTGTTGCTAGGGCACTGTCAGACCAATAGCAGTACTGGGAGCCTCCGCTGCCTCCAACCATTGTCTAACATTCACCAGCAGCAGGCACAGTCATACTGTACCTCACCAGGGGTTACAGCCATGCACAAACAAACAGCAGACAGTCTGCTAGCCAGTCTATATTGCATGCTCACAGAGGAACTATGCACACCCAGCAGGTGCCTCCGTGATTAGGCCTCCAGAAAAGGGGGCACACATATATCACTTGGGACAAATACTATATAGCACTATGTGGGAACATAGCCGTGCCATGGTCACTCCTCAGTCAGAGTGAGAGTGTCCTCCCAGCAAGACGTGCTGTGGCCACCTTGTCCATGCAAGTGGTGGTTGGGTACTACAATGTCCCAGCCATTGCCCTACCACCACTGCAGTCGCATCCTGCCTGATCCGCCCTCTCTGGGCCATACCCACAATACCTTGCTCCTCAGTATGCAGATTTGCAGGCTGGCACTGGCAACAGTGTATGTTTTGTGAGCCCACTGCAGAGTAAGATGCCACACCACAATGGAAGGACATGCACTCACCCACTCCTATTGCAGCATTGTGCAAAGATAGGGGTGGTTGGCAAACCTGACCACCACACTGGTCCCGATCACAGTGCAGGCATTGCTATGGGGTGCAAGAGCTAGTTGTGGGCTCTGCTGATAACTGCTGCTCCGAGCCAGTGCAAACAGCCTGACTCTCCATGGAGCTTTGGATAGTGAGGCCTGTGTGTGTGGATATTTGTACTCCTGTTGGCTGATGCTTTTGGGATTGCACATGTTGATGTTGTATCTGCAATGTAAGGTAAAATGTAGGGACACTGGGCATTTTGACCTTGATCAGACACTGTCATGCTGATTTCCGGTTTCTGTGTTCCTATGTGCCACCTAGGCGACAGCCTAGTCCACCCTGTGCCCTAGTTGCCACCACTGCATGTCCTACCTTCAGTCCCCTTTGCTCCATTTGCACCATCGCCATGGTGCTCTTTCATACTTGGGCACTATGCTGTTGCTGCAAATGGTCACTACTATCACTGTTTTTGGGCTCCCTGTCTGTGCTCTACATTGCTGACATTGAGATGGTCTCTCCTGCAAATGTGCATCTACTGACAGGTTTTCACTCGTGGTAATGTTCGGGCCTTCATGTTCCAGTGTTAATGTAGCAGGAGCCTCTCCCCACCCACTCCCCACCCATTGACCCCTTCTCTCCGCCCTCTCTCCACTCTCTGAGACAGTTACCACTGCCGGAGACGTTACCACATGTTACCGTTGCATCTGGTAACGTTACCGCGCGTTAATGTTGCATCTGGTAACGTTACCGCGCTTTAGTAAACATACCCCCAAGAGTTTGTAAATTATAGGCAAATGAACTGCTAGCAATAAAATGGCATACTGATATTGTCTGTGCCTGATGCAGAGAAACACGTAGAGGATTTCATAACCAGCCATAGCACCAATATCTCTGCGCCTGGTCTGAGGTGGCTTAAACGTCTTGATGGTATTTTGATGGCATCACAGGCTTTCCCTGATGCCCGGATCATCTGAGGTAAAGTGTCAAACTTCCCCTGACACTTCACCTCAGATGATCCAGGCTTCGGGGAAAGCCCCAATGCCATCAGAATACTGTCGGGATGCATATGCAATTTCGCCATGTGGTGCCCCTGTTTCTCTGGGAGAGCATGCCAAACTTGTGATGACTTCTGGCTTAAGAATCAAGTAACCAGGGTTTGATTCCCATTAGTGCTCCCTGTGGCCTTGGGCGAATTGCTTAACTCTCCATTGCCTCAGAAGAGTCCAAGTTATCAATGTCCCTGTTTAATGTACTTTACCAATTTAAGTTACACTGCAAACCACTTTGACTAAATGATAAAGTGGTATAAAAAATTGGTTAAATAAATAAGCATAGAAACAGATAATAATGATTGCAGATAAAGATCATATGGCCTATCCAGTCTGCCCTTCTATACCATCTACCCTGTTATCCAAGTTTTATTCCCCTGTTTACTGTAACTCAGACGCTTGCTTATGGTGCTGAATTTTTGTTTGATGTAAACCGCGCTGATGCCAAAGAGTGCGGTATATAAGAGATGTAAATAAATAAAATAAATAAATTAAGCTTTCTTGTCCCTTTTACCCTTTAAAGATCCTTTGTGTTTGTTCCATGCTTTCTTGAATTCAGATACAGCCTTTGTCTCTACCATCTCCATTGGGAGGCTATTTCACACATCTAGACTCCTTTAAAAAAATATTTCCTTAGATTACTCCTGAGTCCTTTCCCTTTCACCTTCAACCTAAGCCACCTCATTACAGAGCTTTCTTTCAACAGAATAGGCCCTCCACCTGTACATTTATGCCATAAAGGTATTTAAACATCTCCTACCTTTCTTCCAAAGTTTACATATTGAGATCTTTAAATCTGCCCCAGTATGCCATATGATGAAGAGCCCTGACTATTTTAGAAGCTACCTTCATCTTTATTTCCATATCATCCCTCCAGTCCAGGCCAGACGCATGGGTTGTGCCCCTCAACCAGCAGGTGGAGAATGAACAACACAAGCTTGTCGATGTCACCTATTAAGGATGCTGTGAGGGACACTGCTATGCATCTGCATTGTCTGGAAGGTTCCCCGGCTGGCAGTGGCAGAAGCCTTGGGTTGAGGGGATCCAGGGCATCAAGCTAGTACTCTTCAGTACAAGAGGACTGCGATGTGGCTCCTTGGTTGAAAGGCAAGGATTAATACTTGAGAAGTGCTTAAGTCTGTCTGGCTGAGAGTCCTGCAAGAGGTCGAAAAAAATAAAAAAGGGACGTATCTTGGGGGATTATTGTCACAGATAAGTGGGCTCAAATTTACCCCCAAGTTCTGCAAACCATCCCAGATCAATGATGGCCTCAGGAATGATGAGGTGGACACTCGGGGGCCCCGAGTCTCCTCCTTCTTGTGGAACCCATTTCCCGCATTGTGGCTGACGTGTGTGTGTGTGAGCCTCCGAGCAGTGTTTGTTCTTTAAATCTTGGTCTGGTTTTCAAGATTCCAATGTCAGCAAGCAAGCCTGTGTGTGTGACCTGTGATGCACACAGAGGCTCAGTGTCTCCAGCCGGTCTCTGCCGCCTGTGCTCCGAGGAGAGCAGGACAGCAGAGCAGGCCTTGGGCACGTCTCAGGCAGTGGTGCTTGGGGATCTTGCCAAAGCCTCAATGTCACTGACCTCTGTTTCTCTGTGCACCCCCATGGTGGTGGGAGTTTCCACCTCCTCGGAACTCAGGGAGGCGGGAAAGAAAAAGGCGGCTCAGTCTTCATCCACGGAGGGCTCAAAAAAAGGGAAAAAGTGCAGGGTGCCTCCTGAACAGTTGCTGGTGGGCCTGGCTCTTCCATTTTCCCCGGAATTTGTGTTTCTGCTACATCAAGACTTTTGCTTGAAGCAGAGCATGCTAGGGAGCCCACAGACAGCACCAGAGGTGGCATGGCCCTCGAAGCTAGGGACCCTGGAGATCCCGGCTCCAGAAGAACAGGAGGGTCCACCATTGGCCAAGAGGCCGCACTCTTTAGGGGGACTTCTCCCTCAGACACAATCCCCAGTCTCTGTGGCTTTGGAGGGGGTGGCAGAGGTGGCCATGGAGGACTGGGAGGAGTCTTGGGGGACAGAAGCAGAAGCAGAGGACCATACAATCTCCGATGAATCTGCGGTGATCAGGTTGTTCTGCAAGGAAGAACTCCCTGTGCTCATTGCCTGCTCCCTAGGGACATTGAACTTAAAGATGGGCACTCCAGCGGAGGAGTCACCACTGGAGGATCCTTTGCTCCAAGGGATCAGGGCTCTGCAAGATTTTTTCCCTGTCCACAAAGCCATTAAGCAGATGATTGAGGCCGAATGGGAGCTTCTGGAGGTCAACTTGAGAGGTGGGAGGACTTTGTCCCACCTATACCCACTGGGCCCGGAGGAGAAAGAGGTTTTGAGGCTCTCTAAAGTGGATGCCTTAGTTACAGCAGTGATTAAAAAGACCACTATTCCGGTGGAAGGCGGAGCGGCTCTCAAGGAACGGCAGGACCGGAGGTTGGAGGCTATGATGAAGCAGCTTTTTGAAGCCAATGCCATGGCTCTGCAGACCTTTATCTGTAGCACCTATATTGCAAGGGCCTGTCTGCACTGGGCGCAGTCCCTCCTGGTAAAAGGTGCCGGGAATGAGGCCACCATGCTAGAATCGGGTGTGGCCTACCTAAAGGATGCCTGTTATGATCAAGTTCACATAGTTTCCAAGGCAATGGCCTCAGCCTTGGTTTCCCAAGGCCACAGAGAGAGTCAGTGGGATATGAACCCTGGTCTTTCTGGCTCTAGGCTGCTGCTGCCCTAATCACTAGGACACTCCTTCACTCCATTGCCATTGAGCATTACCATAATTAGATTGTAAATGTCACCCAACAAATGAAAAAATACATTGGAACACCTCAAAATTTGGCTTCTACTCCAGAAAGCACGCAAATGAACATAAGGGTTCAATGGCACATTTGGTTTCCTGCAGAAGTTTTATTCTATTTGACTCGATGCTATCTTTAAAATACAGCACAACTCCTTCACCATTTTGATTCATCCTATCATTTTGATATAATTTGTATCCTGGTGTCACAGTATCCATTGGTTATCCACCTTCCACGTGGTCTCTGAGATGCCTGTTAGATTATTTATTTATTTAAAGGTTTTCTATACCACCTTTTCAAGGAATCAAAGCGGTTTACAGTATAACAATAACATTACATTATAACATGAGAAACTATTACAATATAATATTCATTAGTATGATATATATTAAGGAGAGATATGTACAGTATGATGCGTATTTGGTTTGATAACATATACAGAATAACTTATCTATAGAAAAACGTATATACAGGCTGCTTATATACAGAGTGATGGGGAACTAGGTGACTTATCTGACCTGTGATAGCGATTATTAGAAGACATAGTTATGTGGGTTTAGATATTTTTCAGGAGGGTTCATGCTTCATCACCCACTGCCTCAACCTCGTACTGTCTCCTCTAACCTCTTTAGAAATCTTCATGCTATTGACCCTTTGGTTCTCTCCCTCACTGTTTCATCATTTCTTTCCTCCACTATGTCTTCTGAGTCTATTGATAAGGCAAAAGCTACCTATAATGCTTCACTCTCCTCTGCTCTGGATGCTCTTACTCCGCCCATGCCACATCCTGTGAGGTGTATTATACCCCAGCCCTGGCTTTCATTCACTACCCGCTATCTACATTCCTGTGCTCATTCAGTTGAGCATGCTTGGCTCAAGTCCTGCTCCCTTGCAGACTCTCTACACTTCAAATTCATGCTTGTCTCTTTCCAATCAGCCATAGCACTCGCCAAACAAGACTATTATGTCCATCTGACTAACTCTCTTGCCTCTGAAGCTCACCATCTCTTTACTACTCTCAACTCTCTCCTCAAGGTGGCTCCGCCTATGACCCCTCCTTCCCTTTTTGCCCAAACCCTGGCTATTTCCATGACAAAATCCACAAGATCACCCTCCAATTCCTCACAAAGTCAACTACTTCCCCTCCCTCCCCTCCTCCACGCACTTCACTCCCAACTTTCCCCCTCTATGTCTGCTACTCTTTCTTCCTTTTCTATGATCTCTGAGGAGGAAACTGCACACCTTCTTTCCTCCTCCAAACCCATTACCTGCTCCTCTCATCCTATTCCCTCCCATCTCCTAAGCCTCTTCTCCTCCACTGTTGTCCCTTCCATCTCTCATATTCTCAACCTATCGCTCTCCATTGGAACTGTCCCTGCAGTCTTCAAGCATGCTGTAGTTACACCTCTCCTCAAGAAACCCTCACTTGATCCTATCTATCCTTCTAACTATTGACCCATCTTCCTCTTCCCTTTCGTTTCCAAACTACTTGAATGTGCAGTTCACAGTCGTTGCCTTGACACTGTCTCTTCTCAGGCTCTCCTGGATCCTTTACAATCTGGCTTTTTGTCCTTTACATTCTACTGAAACAACTCTTGCCAAAGTCTCCAGTGACTTGTTCCTGGCCAAATCCAAGGGCCTTTACTCAGTCCTCATCCTTCTTGACCTCTCTGCTGCTTTTGACACTGTTGACCACAACCTTCTCCTTGATACCCTGTCCTCGCTTGGTTTTAAGGGCTCTTTACTATCCTGGTTCTCCTCCTATCTCTTCTATCGCTCTTTCAGTGTTAGTTCTGGTGGCTTTTCCTCTGCTGCTATCCCGCTCTCATTTGGTGTACCCCAAGAGTCCTTTTCTCTCTCTATACCCAGTCCCTTGGTGCACTCATCTCTTCCCATGGCTTTCAATACCATCTTTATGCTGATGACTCTCAGATCTACCTCTCTACACCTGAAATCTCTCCGGCAATCCAGACCTGGATGTCTGCCTGCCTTTCTGATATTGCTTCTTGGATGTCTCACCGCCACATGAAAATGAACATGGCCAAAACTGAGTTTCTTATTTTCCCCCCTAAAATCTCCTCTCCTCTTCCTCCTTTCTCAGTCTCTGTGGATAACTCTCTACTCCTCCGTGTTTCCTCGGCTCACAACCTTGAGGTTGTCTTTGACTCTTCTCTCTCCTTCTCCACACACATCCATCTGATAGCTAAGACCTGTCATTTCTATCACTATAACATCAACAAAATCTGCCCATTCCTTTCTGAACACACTACTAAGACACTTATCCACTCCTTAATCACCTCCCGTCTTGACTATTGTAACCTACTCCTTGCTGGTCTCCCGCTGAATCATCTCTCTCCCCTTCGATCTGTTCAACACTCTACTGTGCGGCTAATCTTCTACCAGCCTCGTCTTGCTCATATTACCCCTCTTCTCAAGTCACTTCATTGGCTCCCTATCCATTTCCACATCTAGTTCAAACTTCTCCAGCTGACCTATAAGTGCATTCAGTCTGCAGCTCCTCACTATCTTTCCTCTCTTATACCTCCCTACACTCCACTCTTCTGGCAAATTGCTTCTATCTGTGCCCTTCTCTTCTATTGCTAACTCCAGACATTGCTCCATTCACTTTGCTGCTCCTTATGCCTGGAACAAACTACTTGAGTCTGATTGTCAGGCTCCTTCTCTGGCCCTTTTCAAATCCAGGCTGAAAACTCACCTCTTCACCACCACTTTCGGATCTTGACTTACCTGATCTTCTTTGTGTTTCCTTACCATTCCCCCTAAATATATCCCTGTCTACACCTACTGTGTTGTCTGTGTTGACTAGATTGTAAGCTCTGATGAGCAAGGACTATCTCTTACAAGTCTGTGCAACGCTGCATATGTCTTGTAGCACTATACAAATGCTCAATAGTAGTAATACTAGTAGGGTTATTTAAGGGTCTAGGTCGGATAGATTTTTTCAGGTATATTAGAGTTACCAAAATGTTCAATAAATAGATGCGTTTTAAGGTCTTTTTGAAATGTAAACAAGTATGGAGGAAGATCTTAGCTTCTCTGGAAACGTGTTCCATAGCATTGGGGCAATAAATGAAAAAGCCCTAATACTAGTGGTACGGATCATTTTACGATATTCTAGGGGCACTATTAGGGTATTTTGTGGGCAACCTCTTCTTTGGCAATCATTTGGGATGATTTTTATAAGGTTGGATAAGTATGATGGAGTTATATTTTTGACTAATTTGAAGATGGTCATTAGTTTATATTTAATTCTGCTTTGTATTGGTAATAATTAGTGGAGATTAAATAATATTGGGGTTATGTGTTCGGATATATGTGCTTTGTGGGTTATGCATGCTGCAATATTTTGTGCTATCTGAAGGCTATGTAAAGCTTCTTGGGAAGTCCCTGGAGTATGCTATTACATTAATCTATGTGTGGGAATATCATTGCCTGTAGTTCAGTTCTGAAGTCATGGTCTGCTAGTAGTGGTTGCAACTGTTGTATCATATTTAATTTATTATAAATAGTTCTGGTGGTTAATTTTATGTGGGATGTTAAGATGAGAGTCTGATGTATGGTAATACCTAGATATTTTACTTCACCTTTTACTTCCAGGGTGGCCTCTTTCACATCAATATTGGAGGGAGAATTGAAGCCTTAGTTTCTTGTAATAAACAGTACCTCTGTTATTTTATAGTTTATGTTTAGATTATGGGATTTCAACCATTGTGAGATTTCATTGAAGCAGGATATCATGTCATCAAAGCTAGGATTTGTTATGTCAAAGGGCAGGTATAACATAATATCATCAGCATAGATGGAATTCAACTTGAAATTTATGAATAATATTGCATAGGGGCTGCAGATAGATATTGAATAACTAGGCAGAGACGGTTGAGCCTTGGGGGCAAGTCTTGTTGCTGGTCATAAACATCAGATATTTCTTGGTCAATTTTAACTTGTTGGATAAGTAGGATTTGAATCAATGAAGTGTGGTGCCATATATACCAGTTTGCTGTAGCCTATCGAGAAGGATATGATGATTGATATAATCAAAGGCTGAGGCAATGTCTAAGAAGATAAAGATGAATGCTTGTTTTGAGTTTTCTATTCCTTTTATCAGTTTGTTAAATAGGGTTTATAACAGAGTCTCTATACCATTATGTGGTCTGAATCCATATTGATGGGGTGCTTGCATGTAATGTGGTCCTGCAATTGAATATGAACAACCTTCTTAATTACTTTTGCAAGAAAGGGGAGGCTGGATATTCATCTGTAAGATGTAGGACACAATTTATCCAGTGTTTTTTTGTGTTAATATGGGACATATACAGGGGCGGTTCTACCATTAAGCCACCTGAGGCAGTCGCCTCAGGTGGCAGTTTCAAGGGGGCGGCATTCTAATGGCAGCAGCACTCCAGCTCTGGGTTTATTTTGGATTTTTCCGCCTCTGGCCTGCCACTGCCTTCCTGCCGCTTTTTTTTTCTTGCGCAAGCATTGAGTAAGAAAAAAAAGCGTCTGGGAGGCAGTAGCAGGCCAGATGTGGCAATATCCAAAATAAAAAGAGCCGCTATTGGTTCCTGCAAACAATCAGCCTGATTCATCAGAGTCGGACGAATCAGGCTGATTCCTTGCAGGAACCAATAGTGGCTGTGTTTATTTTTTATTTTGCCGCCTTTAGCCTTCCACTGCCTTTCTGACACTTTTTGTTCTCAGAAAAATCAGGCTGATTCCTTGGAAGAACCAGTTGCAGCTGTGACAGCCACTATTGGTTCCTCCAAGGAATCAATCTGATTTGTTGAGAACAAAAAGCAGCGGGAAGGCAAATGTTCTTTTTTTCATGCCTGGAATATTGGTTATAAATATTTTGTTTTGCCCTTAACTGGATTATGTGCTGAATTCTGTATACCTCATGGACTGAGAATAGTAGTGGCTGCATGTTTCTGTGCAGGGCAAGAGACTTTGGGGTAAGCAATGAGAGAACACACTATGACTATTCTCCTCCCTGTTGCTCAGTCTCTCTCTCCTTTCAGCTGTGAACTTGCTTCCTCTCCTCGCTGTGCAAACACTACAGGTCCCTTTAAGCCAGTGGTTCTTAACCAGGCCTCCTTGAACCCCTAGGCGAGTTGGGTGTTCAGGATAGCCCTAATGAATATGCATGAGATATATATGCATTACAGATATCCTGCCAACCTGACTGGTTTGTGGCCCTCTAGGGCTGGATTTGGAGACCATAGACAATAGACAATATTTTGGTGGTGGTGAGAAGCAAAGAGGCATGTGACAAATTCTATCTAACCTTTTTGATGTCTTGGAGATCTGCACCTTGCCCACTCACATTCTTAAATGACAGAGATGTAAGGCAGGGGTCTCCGAATCCAGCCCTAGAGGGCCACAAACCAGTCAGGTTGGCAGGATATCTCTAATGTATATATATCTCATGCATATTCATTAGGGCTATCCTGAACACCCGACTGGCCTTGGGGTTCAAGGAGGACTGGTTAAGAACCACTGCTTTAAGCCAAATGGATATTTCCCTGCAGTTCTTTCCCAAGAGGAAAACATCCTTGGTGAGGTGAGTGCATGTCTGTCCCGCCCACTCTGCTCTCCCACATTGCAGCGTCCCCTCTCTGCTGCTGCTGGCAAAGGTTCAGGCCTCCCCCGGCACTGCAGGAGCACGGAAAGAGGTCATTGAGTTCAAGCTAGTTTAAATGCTGCTTATTTACAATGGGCAAAGCTAGCATAAGTTTTTTAGGCAACACTTTGGATTATGACTGGTAAAAGTGGGATTGATTTTGAGCCAGTCTCAGAGTGGCTCTAGATGGTAAGATTTCACAATGGACAACCAAGTTACAGATGAGCTTCTTGTATTCGGGTGAAAGTATGTGGGCAGAAAATGAGTTTATTTTAACAGCAGGAGAGGATGCAGTCTTTCACTCTAAATTCTGCAAGAAAATAAAGGTCAACAAAAAAAGTGATAACTTTTTTTATTGGACAAAATGAATACCTCTATTACTAGCTTTCAGAGCTGAATTCCCTTCCACAAACAGCTGCTGGTGAGGCAGCCATGAGGCTCTTACACAAGTGATCAGCCTCACCCTTCCCCCAAGCCATGAGGATATCAGCCTGCTAAGAGAAGACATTAAGATTTCAGTAGGCACCCTTCCCCCACTCCAGGTCTGAGCACAATATCCCCTTGCCCAGAAATCAGCAGACCAGAGCACACCGGTTTGAACAGGTCACCCAGGTACCTTCCCCAGGGGCTGCTGATTGGTGGACAGGAAATACCTGTGGCAAATGGGATTATAGAATGAGTTTAAAATTGTACTGTATATAAGGCATTGTAAGACGCCCCTCGGGGCTCAGATTTTTGTGGAGGGTACCGGCTCTCTGTCTGAACCTGTGTGCACATTAAAGATCCTGTTTGCATACCAGCCTGTCTGTGAGTTTTCCTTCTGTGGGTGAGTGAGAGAATTAGAGCTTTAAGCTGATTGGCTGCTTCATTCTGGAACCCCAGGTGGGACGAAATTAAATTAAATTAAATTAAAAGAAAAGCCTCTCTCTCATCACACCCACAGTGGGAAGACTACTGCTTTTTGCAGGATCAGGGCCTCCACCAGTCAGGGACCGGCTCCTCCAGGTGATTAACGGTCCTTGGCGCCCCGGGCCACTTTGTGCTCCGGAAGGACACCTTGATTTGTCTGGTCAGTCGGTCCCTGCGGCTGAATCCCCGATTGAAAACCGGCTGGATAGACTGGCATCCAAACTATCTGTCTGATCAGAGTTCTGGTGAGTACTGCTACCTTATTACTGTTTGGGCTAGTTCTGTACTCTATCTGTAAATCCTGGTAATTTCTGGGAACCTGTAGCGGCCCGATCACCCGCAACGAGCAGTCCTAATAGGGGTCTTAGTGGCCCTGAAACCATTGCTCGTCCTGTCTGTATCTGGTAAATCTGGTGGGAATAGGAGGGGGGGGGGGAGCGCTTGTGAGTACCGGTAAGATAACTGCAGTATGACCACCTCGGGCCCCTTAAAAAGGTATTTAAAGTGCAGCGCTGCCAAAGCTATTGAAGAAAAATTGCTTAAGATATTAGTATTTAACTCCCTTAAGTGTGCCAAGCTGATTACTAAAACATTTTGTACTGACCGCTATTCTCCGATCGGAGTGATTTAAAACACAAAACACGCTGTTTCTAATGAAGCATACCTGGGGGGAAAAGGAGGACGGACGATCGCTGCTTCTTTTTCCTTTCTGAATGATTTTTTTTTTTTTAAACTTTTATTTTCATTTTACAACAAGCAAAAGAAACAACACACCAAAGGAGACAAATACAAGCATACAATAAGGAAAAGCAACCCCAATTACCCCCCACCCCTATGCTTCTTCTCTAAGCTGATAAGTATCATCATATAAGCGCTTACAAACAACAGTCATTGTACATCAAAACAAACAGAAATAGTATCTGCAATACAGAATGATCATGTGACAGAAATTTACACAGATTTAAACAGTCAGATGAGAGCATTTAGCAGTTTGAACATAGTCGTTGAGCATCTTCCATTTAGACAAGTGATGGGGGGTCTGAACGGAAGAAGCTAACATACGAGGTATTTGCTCATATTTACTGTAGAGACAGACATGATTCCACCATTCATTGGGGCTCAGATGGAAGCTATTTTTCCAGTATTTCGTAATTAGGGAAATAGCTATGCCCAGCATAAAGTCTAAAAGGAAGTAAGCTGATTTGGGAAGAGAGGGGATCCCAGCAGCTGAGCGGAGTCCCACTATCTTCCAAGAGAGGGGCTCTTGAAAGTGCAAAATAGATTGAATACGACCCCAGACCCGACTCCAGTAATACTGTAATGCGGGGCATTCATACATAACATGAGTTAGGGAGCCAATGGCCGCATGGCATGTCCAGCATCGATTGCTCTGGGTGGCGTTCCATTTGGCTAACCTGTCAGGAGTATAGAAACATTGGTGGGCTAGAAAGAAAAGTGTCTGAGTGAGTGAGGCGGATCGAGAGACCCGTGTCACCTTGCTCCAGACTAGGCTCCATTGCTCCGGGGTCAAAGTTACATGCATCTCCCGCTCCCAGGATTTCTGTGCTGTAGGAGTGCCTCTATTTACAGTACTACATAAAGTTTTGTAAAAGTTAGATGCCACACCCGATAAGCTCCCGATAGATCGGATAATCTCCGACAATCCTTGGGTATGGGTTTCCGATGGCGGGAGCACCTTAGCACTCCGAAGACAATGCTGAAGTTGCACCAACTGAAAGTAGTGTTTCGCTGGGAGACCAAATTCAATTTGTAATTCGCTAAAAGTTTTCCAGCGACCATCAGAGAACAGCTGGTTAGGGGTCCAAATGCCCCTAGTGTACCAGGGGCTCCACGCCATCGGTTTATTTTGTATTTGAAATCGAGCATTGTGCCAAAGCGGGAGTCTATCTAGCGGACAAAGTCGGGAGTCTAGAGATTGCGCAAGGGTATTAAAGGCACCTAGAGTGTCTAAGAGCATTGGTGGATAGTGGGAGTCTGATGGGAGAGTCATACCAGGGAGATAAGTAAGAGGAATTGGTTTGCAAAGGTCCTCCTCTATGTCTAGCCACACTGGTCTACTCGGTGTTATGTCTTCCAACCAACGAGCGCCTTGTTTGAGAAGAAAAGAGTGGTGGTATTTCAGGAAATCAGGGAATCTGACACCACCATTTTCTTTATCTGCTTGTAACTTATGTTTCGCTATCCTAGGTGTCTTGTTTTGCCATAAGTATCTAGTCAGAAGACCCTCTAAATCTTTATATGTGCGTCGAGGTAGGAGACATGGCAGCATTTCTAAAATGTAGTTCACTTTGGGAACAATCATCATTTTAATGGTTTCTAGGCGGCCCCACCAAGTAAGTGTTAAAGGAGTCCAGCGTTGAGTAAGCGCCCGGACCTTAGAGGTTAAGTCTTTGGCATTAAAGGTGATGGTGTCTTCCAAAGGAGAGCAGTAGTGCACCCCAAGGTATTTGACCATGCGAGGTTGCCATAAGAAGGGAAAGGATTGCATATCTGCCTGATGGATCAGAGGATTTAGTGGAAAGGCTACCGATTTGGTCCAATTTATCTTATAGCCCGAGAGTTGTGAATATTTACCAATTTGCTCTAGGACAGCCAGCACTGAGTCTAGGGAGACAAAGAGCATAAGGTCATCAGCATATGCTGAAATTTTGATTTCCCTATGAGGGAAGGGGACTCCATGAATATCCTTGGATTGCCGGATTAGTAAAGCTAGGGGTTCGAGTGCGAGATCGAAAAGAAGTGGAGACAGTGGGCATCCCTGGCGAGTACCGCGTTGCAGGGGAAATGGCTGAGACTTTAAAGCATTAGCACAGATACTAGCTGTAGGCTGTGCATACATGGTTTGGAGACAACGGAGAAAGCCTTCTCCGAATCCGTACCAACGGAGAGTTGCAAACAAGAAGGGCCATTCTAAGCGGTCGAAGGCCTTCTCAGCATCAAGTGAGAGGCCAACCAATGGTCGATCAAGATTAACTGCGGCAGTCAGTACATGACATAGGGTCCTAGCATTGTCAGCAGTTGATCTACCGGGAATGAAACCGCATTGATCTGGGTGTATTAAAGTAGACATCTTGTCAGAGAGCCGGGTGGAGAGAATGGTGGCAAATATTTTATAGTCTGCGTTTAGTAGGGAAATTGGACGATAATTAGCTGTTAGTTGCGGATCTCTCCCCTCTTTCTCAAAAACTACTACATTTGCCATTGAGAAGGATCCAGAAGGAGATCCCTCCTTGGCCAGAGCAGAAAAATAAAGTTTCAAAAACGGAGCTAAGTCAGCGTTAAAAGTTTTGTAGAATTCAGCTGGGAGACCGTCCGGGCCTGCGGCGCGACCTGTGGCACATCTCTTGAGTGCAGATTGAATTTCTGATAAAGTGAATGGTTTGTCCATGGCCTCTCTATCTTCGTCAGATAGGGTCGGCCGTTGTACCCCTGATAGTAATCGTTCAAATGCTTCTGGCTCGAAGTCACATTCAGATTGATAAAGCCGAGTATAAAAATCACGAAAGAGTTCTAAGATTTCTGTATCTTTAGTGACCAAGCTCCCCCCCGACGGATTGCGGAGAGTGGTAACACGCTTGGCTTCTTTTTGACCTTTCAGGGTATTGGCTAACAATTTGCCAGCACGGTTATTTTCCCGATAGTACATCCCTTGTTGTGATTCAATATTTTTAGCAGCAGCGGTATATAAAAGCTGATTGTATTGAAAACGAAGGCGTTGTAAGCGAAGTAAAATACATGGGTCAGTACGAGACGTGAGGAGACGCTCTCCAGCTTGTATCTGTTGTTCTAGAATCAGTAACTGTTGCTTTCTTTGTTTCCCCTGTCGAATTTGATAGCTAGTTATAGTTGCACGGATAGACGCCTTGAAACCCTCCCACCAAGCCCAGCTCGCAGTGTCATGGGGTGAATTAAAATGGAAGTAGTCTTGGATAGCGGCCTTTATGTCAACCTGAAAATCTTTTTGGTCTAGTAGGGATCTATCAAAAAACCAAGCACGGGGATGTTCACCCTGCGTAGTGACATGTAATGAGAAAGATATGGCAGCATGATCTGAAATATGGAGAGGATGAATTCTAGCCGTGTCCACTTGGGATACCAGTGCTTTGGAGATAAGAAAAAAAATCTATTCTAGATTGTGAGTGATGGGGGGCTGAGAAAAAGGTGAACTCTAAGTCGGAGGGGTGAAGCAGCCTCCATATATCTACTAACGCAAGATCTTTCATCAGAGCTGTAAGGGTATCAAGACTCTTGGGTGGACCACTCGTTCTAGGCGGCAGTCTATCTATCAAAGGATCAAGTACTTGGTTGAAATCGCCGCCAAGTATTAATGGAGTATTGGCAGAGGCCTGTGCCAACTGCGCAATACTTGCATAGTAAGCAGGGTTATCCACATTCGGAGCATAAATACAAATACACGTGAATTCACTATCTCCAACCTTAAGGTGTGCACGGGCCCATCTACCCTCCTTATCAGAGCTAGTATCCATTACAGTAGCTTGCAAAGACTTCTTAACCAAGATGGCTACCCCACACCGTTTGGAAACGGCAGGAGAGTAGGCAGCCACCATGTAAGGCTTAGCATTAAGTTTCAGTGTTTCAGCGGAGTTTAAATGCGTTTCCTGAAGAAACACTAAATCAGCATGCTCATGATTAAGATAGCTAAGGATTTTCTTTCTTTTGATTGGACTATTGATGCCTTTTACGTTCAGTGATAAGATCTTACATACGGCCATTCAGAAGGATTAAAAATTCTGAAAAAGAACATGATAATGCACATAATTTCACAATGTCCCTCATATTAACTGTATATGGCTGTACACATGACATAATAGAAAATAAGCTAATGAAAAACAATGAAGCGCCCCATATAAAAAAATAAGCACCGAAGTGCATTAGAGAAGAAGCAGAACCCCAGAAATTACTGGCGACCATATGTCTGCGGGGAGAAACCCCAGAGAAGGCCTAAATTGAAACATATCACCTGTATAGCTGTGCGTGTTCCGAATCCAACCGAGGTGCACATCATGGAGGGATAGGAGACCAAGAAAGTTATATATAGAAAGAAAGAAAAGTCCAGGCAGTCTCTGTTCCAGGCTGTGATCACCGCGTCGGGCCATTCAAGATGGCGGGCAGATCCGGCAGATTACAGATCCAAGATGTTGGATTAGCGCATCTGGTCTGCTTCTTTGGATTCTAAAAATGTTGCTAGTAGATCAGGATCTTCGAATGTTCTAGTTTGGTTATGGAGAGTCACTCTGAGCTTCGCTGGATACAATAGGCCAAAGCGAGCCTGTAGCTGTTGAAGTCTAGGGCGAAAAGCAAGGAGTCTCTTCCGACGGTCAACTGTGGGCTTTGCCAAGTCAGGGAAGAAGGAGACTTTATGACTTTCAAACTCCAGATGATGATTCGCCCGGGCAGCATTTAGAATTTGCTCAACTTGCTGATATCTCAGTAATCGAAAGATGATAGGCCGGGGGGTCGTCCGATTGAGCGCCATATTGGTAGGAACACGATGTGCTCGGTCAATTTCCAGATCTCTGTGAAAAGTGATCTTCAGCAAGGAGGGAAGAGTTTTGACCAGGAATTCTCTTATATCTCCTGCTTCCGCCCCCTCCGGTACTCCAATGAGCCTTACATTGTTACGACGGGCTCGATTATTGCTATCCTCTAACTCTTTTTGAAGATTCTGTATCTGACGCTCAGCCTTGTCCAGTTTCACCAACCGCACCGCGTGCGAGTCGAGGACCCCCGCCATGTTGTCCTGCCGTAGTGAAAGACCTTCAAGCCGGTCCTGAAGCATACCGAAGTCTTCTCGCATGGCTCGGAGCGCTTCTCCGTTGGACTGTACCAGTTCCTTCACACCGCGTATTTCCTCCAAGATCTCCTGTTGCATTTCGGGGTTTTCCCGAAGTGGAACTGTCTTTTGTGGGGAGGACAACTCTGTTTTGGAGCTTTTTCCATGTGAAGAAGAGGGAGACCCGAAGTCTAAGCGCGCTGGTTTGTGGGCCGCCATCCCCCCCGAGGTACCCCGGTAAGTTCGGAGCAAAATATTAAGTTTATGTAGGTATTAAGTCAGGATTCTGAGTAGGCCTCTCGGGAGCTTCAGCGCGAAGCGTCTAACCCGCTGGAAATCAGGCTCCGCCCCCCCCTTTCTGAATGATTTTAATGTCGGAGCCGGGCAGCGCATTGGGACGGGAGCATTAGGGTTTCCTTTGTGCTGCCGTGTGCTCTTGGTGTTGCTCCGGTGCGTTGAATCCCCTTGTATGTGTTTGTTGCCACCTGTAGGCGCTGCGGAGTGCAGGAGAGAGTTCCCTTATGTGCCGACAAGGTTTGTGTGTTTCCTCCTGCTGTTTGTGCTCTGGTTGCTGGGTTCGCAGTTTCCTCTCCGGTGGTGGGGGGTTGTGGACCGGGCACCTCAGCGCATGTGGCGGGAGTATCGAGAGGATATTTTTTCTTTTTGTGTTGTCCAGATGTCGCCGTTGTGCCCTCCTTGCTGAGCCTCCCCACATGTGTGAGAGAGTTAACCCGATGCCTATCTCCTTCTTTTTTGAGCTCAGGAGCAGCTGGATCGTTGTCGGGCAGTGGAACACACGTGGAGGCAACCATCTTGTGACGACCACGTGTAAGCTACACTGAGATACACTTAAAGTGATTCTGGAGCTCCATCTAGTGGACATTAGCTGTATTTCCCATACTACTATTCCTCATGGTTAAAGTGATCCTGGAGCTCCATCTAGTGGACATTTTAAGAATAGCTAGCTATATTTTTTTAACTCTATTATCCAAATCAAATCTGAGTGTATATTTTGTAAATTGCCAAGATCTATATTGCAAAATTTTGTGGTTTTTTCCCCCTCCTGAATTGAGATTAGATAAGATCTGTATTGTAAATTGCATTTTCCTGAAGTGAGACTAGATAAGATCTGTACTGTAAATTGCATTTTCTTGAATTGAGATTAGATAAGATCTGTATTGTAAATTGAATTTTCCTGAATTGAGATTAGGTTATAAGATCTGATCCACATTGTATACTGCATTTAGTTATTGAACTAGAATTAGAGCATGGGGTCGGGAAAGTCAAAAGTGAAAACGCCCCTACAGTGCATGCTTCACAATTTTAAATCTGGGTTTAGAGAGGATTACGGGGTACCCCTCTCTGCCTCCAGATTATCTTTTCTGTGTGAGAGGGAATGGCCAGCCTTAGTTAGGCTGTGGCCTCCCCAGGGGTCCACTGACCTGGCCACTGTGTCTTTGGTCCATCAAATTGTAGCAAAAGAGCACCCTGATCAGTTTCCATATATTGATTCATGGCTGGCCATATGCCAACTCAGACCAAGATGGTTCTAGCGCTGTCACGAGGATCAGTGTAGAGTAATGGTGGCGGCCATTGGTCACCAAAAGGGACGGACGCCTGCCCCTATCTACCAGGGGCGGGACTCTCCTGATATTCCTCCACGCCCCCTCCCTCTACTTCAACCCCGTGTCCCATCCGCACCACTGCAGGATCCTCCCACAGCTGAAAGGTCAGGAAGACTTAGATTTAGGGAAGATTCTACGGATTCCAGACCCTCATCTTCAGATACCCCTCACACTTCCCCCAGTGCCACCATCTCCTCCCCTGAGAGCACAGAGGCTGAGCTCGAATCGTCCACCCCGGTAGCCCACCACCTGCGGTCACATGATCTCCAATTGCCACTACGACAAGTACAGGGGCTCCCGTATATTGATGCTACTGGAAAGGTGGCAGTGGGACCATCCAGCCTGATTTTTGTGCCTTTCTCCACTACGGACCTGTTCAACTGGAAAACCCACTATGTCTCCTATACTGAAAAGCCCCATGAACTGACAGATCTTATGACCAGTATTATGCAAACACACCAGCCTACCTGGTCGGACACTAAACAATTGCTTTCCACCTTATTCAATACAGAAGAATGGGCACGCATTGTACGGGCCACCCTCGAGTGGCTGGAGACACATCCTGCCCATGAGGGAGTTATAAATCCACGGCAGCAGGCAAAGGCAGATTTCCCGAATAAAGACCCCTGCTGGGACCCAAATGACCCTGTTGGAGCAGTGGCTCTCACTCGTTTCCGGACTGCGCTCCTTGAGGGCCTTAAGAAGGGGGGGCAACGAGCTATGAACATCAGTAAAATCGCAGAAGTTCTCCAGCTTCCTGATGAAAGTCCGGCGGTATTTTATGAGCGTCTGACTGAAGCATACTGATTATACACCCCCTACGATCCAGCGGCCCCTGAGAATCTTCAGATGGTGAATAATGCCTTTGTGGCTCAGGCACAAGGTGATATACGGCGGAAGCTGCAGAAACTGGAAGGGTTTGCGGGCATGAATACAACACAATTGATGGAAGTGGCACAAAAAGTCTATGTAAATTGTGACCAGGAGCAGAAGCGAGAGTTGGAGGGTCGGATGAAGAAAAAGGCAGACTTCCTAGCAGCCGCCTTAGCCGAGCGGCCACCAGTTCCAGCCTGGGCCAGAGGAGAAAATAGGGGACGAGGACGAGGCCACGGATATGGGGGGCTGAGGTTTCCCCTAGGCCCCACTCAATGTGCCTACTGCAAAGAGGAGGGACATTGGAAGAATGACTGTCCAAATCGTAACACAAGGCGAGGGAGATATACATCCACGAGGGGTGTAAGAGCACCCGTACGAACTACATGGGAGCAAGATCAGCATGATGCTTTCCCGCCTCCACCGGTCCCAGCTTTCGAAGGCCTTGCAGCTATGGAACTTTATGACTCGGATGACTACTAGGCCGGACCGGGCTCCAAGTTTCTGTTGGGTCCCCAGGAGCCTATGGTCAACATGAATTTATGGGACTGGAAAATGCAATTCATGGTCGATACCAGAGCAACACACTCAGTGGTCACCCAACAAGTAGCCCCGATCTCCTCCCAGTCAGTAACTGTTGTGGGAGCTACGGGGGGAAGAGGGCCCAGAGATCATTCCTGCAAAACCGCACGTGCCAGTTGGGGGGACGGACCATCACTCACCAGTTCCTGTATATGCCTGAATGTCCCATACCCTTGCTGGGTCAGGATGTTCTGGCAAAACTCCAGGCCCAAATACCCAGCCTGGACCCAACAGTTTTGGTACTGTCCGTCCCCCGAGAAGAAGAATGGCGGTTATATGAGAACAGGCCCAAATCTGATGTGGCTACCCTGGATACGTGGGAATCAGTGCCCCCTGGAGTATGGGCTGAAAGAAACCCCCCTGGAATGGCCATCAACATCCCTCCCGTATGCATTGAAATGAAGCCGGGAGCTTCCCCGGTACATGTGCGACAATACCCGCTGTTGCGGGCAGCTGTGGGAGGAACTCATCATCATCTGGTGCAGCTACTACAGCATGGTATCCTGCGGCCCTGCCAACCGGCATGGAACACTCCTTTGCTGCCAGTCCGAAAACCTGGAGCTAAAAATAAAGGCTCAGTTATGCCAGTTGGAAGTGAAGTATCTGGGATTCCATCTGTCGAAAAGAAGCTGACGGTTGGGGAGCGAGAGGAAGGAAACAGTGTACCAGATCCCAGTGCCAACAACCCGCAAGCAAGTACGTGCCTTTCTCGGGGCCACTGGGTACTGTCGTATCTGGATTCCCAACTTCGCAAAGATCGCAAAGCCCCTCTATGAGTCTACAAAGGGCCCAGAGAAGAGCCCCCTTGAATGGGGTCGTGACCAACAGGAGGCCTTCGAACATTTGAAAAGGGCATTACTGTCATCACCAGCCCTAGGCCTTCCGGATGTCACCAAGCCTTTCACCCTCTATGTGCACGAAGCAGCGGGAACAGCTTTGGGGATCTTGACCCAACAACTGGGGTCTTGGCCGTGACCAGTTGCCTACCTGTCTAAACTGCTGGATCCAGTGGCCAAGGGATGGCCACCTTGCCTGAGAGAAATAGCAGCAACAGCCTTGTTGGTGGAAGAGTCTGATAAACTGTCCATGGGCCAAGGCCTTCTAGTCACCGTCCCACATTCAGTCCGAACATTGCTAGAGCATAAAGGAAGTCACTGGTTCACCAGCTCCCGGATGTTGAAATACCAGAGCATGTTATGGGGAAATCCCAGAGTGCAAATAACTACCAGCCAAGCCTTAAACCCTGCTACATTCCTGCCTGTTGGCCTAGGACCACCTGATCACGACTGCCTGGAAGTGATGGATACAGTCTTCTCCAGTCGCCCTGACCTGACAGATGTGCTGTTAAGCAATCCGGATGAGACCTACTTCGTAGATGGAAGCAGTCTGGTGTTGGAGGGCCGCAGGTGTGCGGGGTATGCGGTGGTGACGATGGAAGAGATAGTCGAAGCTCAGCCTTTACCCCCTGGAACATCCGCACAGAAGGCGGAACTCATTGCCCTTACCCGTGCCTTAACCCTTGGGACTAACCATCATGAGAATATATACACAGACTCCCTGGAACGGCCCCCAGATATTGGCCCTGTCCAAATACACCCCTCTGTGGCTTGCCTCCAGTAATACTGCCCTCTACCGCCTCTGGCGGTTGAGGTCTTACTTAAAAAGGGGGGAGTGAGGCAGCCATGAGGCTCTTACACAAGTGATCAGCCTCACCCTTCCCCCAAGCCATGAGGCTATCAGCCTGCTAAGAGAAGACATTAAGATTTCAGTAGGCACCCTTCCCCCACTCCAGGTCTGAGCACAATATCCCCTTGCCCAGAAATCAGCAGACCAGAGCACACCGGTTTGAACAGGTCACCCAGGTACCTTCCCCAGGGGCTGCTGATTGGTGGACAGGAAATACCTGTGGCAAATGGGATTATAGAATGAGTTTAAAATTGTACTGTATATAAGGCATTGTAAGACGCCCCTCGGGGCTCAGATTTTTGTGGAGGGTACCGGCTCTCTGTCTGAACCTGTGTGCACATTAAAGATCCTGTTTGCATACCAGCCTGTCTGTGAGTTTTCCTTCTGTGGGTGAGTGAGAGAATTAGAGCTTTAAGCTGATTGGCTGCTTCATTCTGGAACCCCAGGTGGGACGAAATTAAATTAAATTAAATTAAAAGAAAAGCCTCTCTCTCATCACACCCACAGTGGGAAGACTACTGCTTTTTGCAGGATCAGGGCCTCCACCAGTCAGGGACCGGCTCCTCCAGGTGATTAACGGTCCTTGGCGCCCCGGGCCACTTTGTGCTCCGGAAGGACACCTTGATTTGTCTGGTCAGTCGGTCCCTGCGGCTGAATCCCCGATTGAAAACCGGCTGGATAGACTGGCATCCAAACTATCTGTCTGATCAGAGTTCTGGTGAGTACTGCTACCTTATTACTGTTTGGGCTAGTTCTGTACTCTATCTGTAAATCCTGGTAATTTCTGGGAACCTGTAGCGGCCCGATCACCCGCAACGAGCAGTCCTAATAGGGGTCTTAGTGGCCCTGAAACCATTGCTCGTCCTGTCTGTATCTGGTAAATCTGGTGGGAATAGGAGGGGGGGGGGGGAGCGCTTGTGAGTACCGGTAAGATAACTGCAGTATGACCACCTCGGGCCCCTTAAAAAGGTATTTAAAGTGCAGCGCTGCCAAAGCTATTGAAGAAAAATTGCTTAAGATATTAGTATTTAACTCCCTTAAGTGTGCCAAGCTGATTACTAAAACATTTTGTACTGACCGCTATTCTCCGATCGGAGTGATTTAAAACACAAAACACGCTGTTTCTAATGAAGCATACCTGGGGGGAAAAGGAGGACGGACGATCGCTGCTTCTTTTTCCTTTCTGAATGATTTTTTTTTTTTAAACTTTTATTTTCATTTTACAACAAGCAAAAGAAACAACACACCAAAGGAGACAAATACAAGCATACAATAAGGAAAAGCAACCCCAATTACCCCCCACCCCTATGCTTCTTCTCTAAGCTGATAAGTATCATCATATAAGCGCTTACAAACAACAGTCATTGTACATCAAAACAAACAGAAATAGTATCTGCAATACAGAATGATCATGTGACAGAAATTTACACAGATTTAAACAGTCAGATGAGAGCATTTAGCAGTTTGAACATAGTCGTTGAGCATCTTCCATTTAGACAAGTGATGGGGGGTCTGAACGGAAGAAGCTAACATACGAGGTATTTGCTCATATTTACTGTAGAGACAGACATGATTCCACCATTCATTGGGGCTCAGATGGAAGCTATTTTTCCAGTATTTCGTAATTAGGGAAATAGCTATGCCCAGCATAAAGTCTAAAAGGAAGTAAGCTGATTTGGGAAGAGAGGGGATCCCAGCAGCTGAGCGGAGTCCCACTATCTTCCAAGAGAGGGGCTCTTGAAAGTGCAAAATAGATTGAATACGACCCCAGACCCGACTCCAGTAATACTGTAATGCGGGGCATTCATACATAACATGAGTTAGGGAGCCAATGGCCGCATGGCATGTCCAGCATCGATTGCTCTGGGTGGCGTTCCATTTGGCTAACCTGTCAGGAGTATAGAAACATTGGTGGGCTAGAAAGAAAAGTGTCTGAGTGAGTGAGGCGGATCGAGAGACCCGTGTCACCTTGCTCCAGACTAGGCTCCATTGCTCCGGGGTCAAAGTTACATGCATCTCCCGCTCCCAGGATTTCTGTGCTGTAGGAGTGCCTCTATTTACAGTACTACATAAAGTTTTGTAAAAGTTAGATGCCACACCCGATAAGCTCCCGATAGATCGGATAATCTCCGACAATCCTTGGGTATGGGTTTCCGATGGCGGGAGCACCTTAGCACTCCGAAGACAATGCTGAAGTTGCACCAACTGAAAGTAGTGTTTCGCTGGGAGACCAAATTCAATTTGTAATTCGCTAAAAGTTTTCCAGCGACCATCAGAGAACAGCTGGTTAGGGGTCCAAATGCCCCTAGTGTACCAGGGGCTCCACGCCATCGGTTTATTTTGTATTTGAAATCGAGCATTGTGCCAAAGCGGGAGTCTATCTAGCGGACAAAGTCGGGAGTCTAGAGATTGCGCAAGGGTATTAAAGGCACCTAGAGTGTCTAAGAGCATTGGTGGATAGTGGGAGTCTGATGGGAGAGTCATACCAGGGAGATAAGTAAGAGGAATTGGTTTGCAAAGGTCCTCCTCTATGTCTAGCCACACTGGTCTACTCGGTGTTATGTCTTCCAACCAACGAGCGCCTTGTTTGAGAAGAAAAGAGTGGTGGTATTTCAGGAAATCAGGGAATCTGACACCACCATTTTCTTTATCTGCTTGTAACTTATGTTTCGCTATCCTAGGTGTCTTGTTTTGCCATAAGTATCTAGTCAGAAGACCCTCTAAATCTTTATATGTGCGTCGAGGTAGGAGACATGGCAGCATTTCTAAAATGTAGTTCACTTTGGGAACAATCATCATTTTAATGGTTTCTAGGCGGCCCCACCAAGTAAGTGTTAAAGGAGTCCAGCGTTGAGTAAGCGCCCGGACCTTAGAGGTTAAGTCTTTGGCATTAAAGGTGATGGTGTCTTCCAAAGGAGAGCAGTAGTGCACCCCAAGGTATTTGACCATGCGAGGTTGCCATAAGAAGGGAAAGGATTGCATATCTGCCTGATGGATCAGAGGATTTAGTGGAAAGGCTACCGATTTGGTCCAATTTATCTTATAGCCCGAGAGTTGTGAATATTTACCAATTTGCTCTAGGACAGCCAGCACTGAGTCTAGGGAGACAAAGAGCATAAGGTCATCAGCATATGCTGAAATTTTGATTTCCCTATGAGGGAAGGGGACTCCATGAATATCCTTGGATTGCCGGATTAGTAAAGCTAGGGGTTCGAGTGCGAGATCGAAAAGAAGTGGAGACAGTGGGCATCCCTGGCGAGTACCGCGTTGCAGGGGAAATGGCTGAGACTTTAAAGCATTAGCACAGATACTAGCTGTAGGCTGTGCATACATGGTTTGGAGACAACGGAGAAAGCCTTCTCCGAATCCGTACCAACGGAGAGTTGCAAACAAGAAGGGCCATTCTAAGCGGTCGAAGGCCTTCTCAGCATCAAGTGAGAGGCCAACCAATGGTCGATCAAGATTAACTGCGGCAGTCAGTACATGACATAGGGTCCTAGCATTGTCAGCAGTTGATCTACCGGGAATGAAACCGCATTGATCTGGGTGTATTAAAGTAGACATCTTGTCAGAGAGCCGGGTGGAGAGAATGGTGGCAAATATTTTATAGTCTGCGTTTAGTAGGGAAATTGGACGATAATTAGCTGTTAGTTGCGGATCTCTCCCCTCTTTCTCAAAAACTACTACATTTGCCATTGAGAAGGATCCAGAAGGAGATCCCTCCTTGGCCAGAGCAGAAAAATAAAGTTTCAAAAACGGAGCTAAGTCAGCGTTAAAAGTTTTGTAGAATTCAGCTGGGAGACCGTCCGGGCCTGCGGCGCGACCTGTGGCACATCTCTTGAGTGCAGATTGAATTTCTGATAAAGTGAATGGTTTGTCCATGGCCTCTCTATCTTCGTCAGATAGGGTCGGCCGTTGTACCCCTGATAGTAATCGTTCAAATGCTTCTGGCTCGAAGTCACATTCAGATTGATAAAGCCGAGTATAAAAATCACGAAAGAGTTCTAAGATTTCTGTATCTTTAGTGACCAAGCTCCCCCCCGACGGATTGCGGAGAGTGGTAACACGCTTGGCTTCTTTTTGACCTTTCAGGGTATTGGCTAACAATTTGCCAGCACGGTTATTTTCCCGATAGTACATCCCTTGTTGTGATTCAATATTTTTAGCAGCAGCGGTATATAAAAGCTGATTGTATTGAAAACGAAGGCGTTGTAAGCGAAGTAAAATACATGGGTCAGTACGAGACGTGAGGAGACGCTCTCCAGCTTGTATCTGTTGTTCTAGAATCAGTAACTGTTGCTTTCTTTGTTTCCCCTGTCGAATTTGATAGCTAGTTATAGTTGCACGGATAGACGCCTTGAAACCCTCCCACCAAGCCCAGCTCGCAGTGTCATGGGGTGAATTAAAATGGAAGTAGTCTTGGATAGCGGCCTTTATGTCAACCTGAAAATCTTTTTGGTCTAGTAGGGATCTATCAAAAAACCAAGCACGGGGATGTTCACCCTGCGTAGTGACATGTAATGAGAAAGATATGGCAGCATGATCTGAAATATGGAGAGGATGAATTCTAGCCGTGTCCACTTGGGATACCAGTGCTTTGGAGATAAGAAAAAAATCTATTCTAGATTGTGAGTGATGGGGGGCTGAGAAAAAGGTGAACTCTAAGTCGGAGGGGTGAAGCAGCCTCCATATATCTACTAACGCAAGATCTTTCATCAGAGCTGTAAGGGTATCAAGACTCTTGGGTGGACCACTCGTTCTAGGCGGCAGTCTATCTATCAAAGGATCAAGTACTTGGTTGAAATCGCCGCCAAGTATTAATGGAGTATTGGCAGAGGCCTGTGCCAACTGCGCAATACTTGCATAGTAAGCAGGGTTATCCACATTCGGAGCATAAATACAAATACACGTGAATTCACTATCTCCAACCTTAATGTGTGCACGGGCCCATCTACCCTCCTTATCAGAGCTAGTATCCATTACAGTAGCTTGCAAAGACTTCTTAACCAAGATGGCTACCCCACACCGTTTGGAAACGGCAGGAGAGTAGGCAGCCACCATGTAAGGCTTAGCATTAAGTTTCAGTGTTTCAGCGGAGTTTAAATGCGTTTCCTGAAGAAACACTAAATCAGCATGCTCATGATTAAGATAGCTAAGGATTTTCTTTCTTTTGATTGGACTATTGATGCCTTTTACGTTCAGTGATAAGATCTTACATACGGCCATTCAGAAGGATTAAAAATTCTGAAAAAGAACATGATAATGCACATAATTTCACAATGTCCCTCATATTAACTGTATATGGCTGTACACATGACATAATAGAAAATAAGCTAATGAAAAACAATGAAGCGCCCCATATAAAAAAATAAGCACCGAAGTGCATTAGAGAAGAAGCAGAACCCCAGAAATTACTGGCGACCATATGTCTGCGGGGAGAAACCCCAGAGAAGGCCTAAATTGAAACATATCACCTGTATAGCTGTGCGTGTTCCGAATCCAACCGAGGTGCACATCATGGAGGGATAGGAGACCAAGAAAGTTATATATAGAAAGAAAGAAAAGTCCAGGCAGTCTCTGTTCCAGGCTGTGATCACCGCGTCGGGCCATTCAAGATGGCGGGCAGATCCGGCAGATTACAGATCCAAGATGTTGGATTAGCGCATCTGGTCTGCTTCTTTGGATTCTAAAAATGTTGCTAGTAGATCAGGATCTTCGAATGTTCTAGTTTGGTTATGGAGAGTCACTCTGAGCTTCGCTGGATACAATAGGCCAAAGCGAGCCTGTAGCTGTTGAAGTCTAGGGCGAAAAGCAAGGAGTCTCTTCCGACGGTCAACTGTGGGCTTTGCCAAGTCAGGGAAGAAGGAGACTTTATGACTTTCAAACTCCAGATGATGATTCGCCCGGGCAGCATTTAGAATTTGCTCAACTTGCTGATATCTCAGTAATCGAAAGATGATAGGCCGGGGGGTCGTCCGATTGAGCGCCATATTGGTAGGAACACGATGTGCTCGGTCAATTTCCAGATCTCTGTGAAAAGTGATCTTCAGCAAGGAGGGAAGAGTTTTGACCAGGAATTCTCTTATATCTCCTGCTTCCGCCCCCTCCGGTACTCCAATGAGCCTTACATTGTTACGACGGGCTCGATTATTGCTATCCTCTAACTCTTTTTGAAGATTCTGTATCTGACGCTCAGCCTTGTCCAGTTTCACCAACCGCACCGCGTGCGAGTCGAGGACCCCCGCCATGTTGTCCTGCCGTAGTGAAAGACCTTCAAGCCGGTCCTGAAGCATACCGAAGTCTTCTCGCATGGCTCGGAGCGCTTCTCCGTTGGACTGTACCAGTTCCTTCACACCGCGTATTTCCTCCAAGATCTCCTGTTGCATTTCGGGGTTTTCCCGAAGTGGAACTGTCTTTTGTGGGGAGGACAACTCTGTTTTGGAGCGTTTTCCATGTGAAGAAGAGGGAGACCCGAAGTCTAAGCGCGCTGGTTTGTGGGCCGCCATCCCCCCCGAGGTACCCCGGTAAGTTCGGAGCAAAATATTAAGTTTATGTAGGTATTAAGTCAGGATTCTGAGTAGGCCTCTCGGGAGCTTCAGCGCGAAGCGTCTAACCCGCTGGAAATCAGGCTCCGCCCCCCCCTTTCTGAATGATTTTAATGTCGGAGCCGGGCAGCGCATTGGGACGGGAGCATTAGGGTTTCCTTTGTGCTGCCGTGTGCTCTTGGTGTTGCTCCGGTGCGTTGAATCCCCTTGTATGTGTTTGTTGCCACCTGTAGGCGCTGCGGAGTGCAGGAGAGAGTTCCCTTATGTGCCGACAAGGTTTGTGTGTTTCCTCCTGCTGTTTGTGCTCTGGTTGCTGGGTTCGCAGTTTCCTCTCCGGTGGTGGGGGGTTGTGGACCGGGCACCTCAGCGCATGTGGCGGGAGTATCGAGAGGATATTTTTCTTTTTGTGTTGTCCAGATGTCGCCGTTGTGCCCTCCTTGCTGAGCCTCCCCACATGTGTGAGAGAGTTAACCCGATGCCTATCTCCTTCTTTTTTGAGCTCAGGAGCAGCTGGATCGTTGTCGGGCAGTGGAACACACGTGGAGGCAACCATCTTGTGACGACCACGTGTAAGCTACACTGAGATACACTTAAAGTGATTCTGGAGCTCCATCTAGTGGACATTAGCTGTATTTCCCATACTACTATTCCTCATGGTTAAAGTGATCCTGGAGCTCCATCTAGTGGACATTTTAAGAATAGCTAGCTATATTTTTTTAACTCTATTATCCAAATCAAATCTGAGTGTATATTTTGTAAATTGCCAAGATCTATATTGCAAAATTTTGTGGTTTTTTCCCCCTCCTGAATTGAGATTAGATAAGATCTGTATTGTAAATTGCATTTTCCTGAAGTGAGACTAGATAAGATCTGTACTGTAAATTGCATTTTCTTGAATTGAGATTAGATAAGATCTGTATTGTAAATTGAATTTTCCTGAATTGAGATTAGGTTATAAGATCTGATCCACATTGTATACTGCATTTAGTTATTGAACTAGAATTAGAGCATGGGGTCGGGAAAGTCAAAAGTGAAAACGCCCCTACAGTGCATGCTTCACAATTTTAAATCTGGGTTTAGAGAGGATTACGGGGTACCCCTCTCTGCCTCCAGATTATCTTTTCTGTGTGAGAGGGAATGGCCAGCCTTAGTTAGGCTGTGGCCTCCCCAGGGGTCCACTGACCTGGCCACTGTGTCTTTGGTCCATCAAATTGTAGCAAAAGAGCACCCTGATCAGTTTCCATATATTGATTCATGGCTGGCCATATGCCAACTCAGACCAAGATGGTTCTAGCGCTGTCACGAGGATCAGTGTAGAGTAATGGTGGCGGCCATTGGTCACCAAAAGGGACGGACGCCTGCCCCTATCTACCAGGGGCGGGACTCTCCTGATATTCCTCCACGCCCCCTCCCTCTACTTCAACCCCGTGTCCCATCCGCACCACTGCAGGATCCTCCCACAGCTGAAAGGTCAGGAAGACTTAGATTTAGGGAAGATTCTACGGATTCCAGACCCTCATCTTCAGATACCCCTCACACTTCCCCCAGTGCCACCATCTCCTCCCCTGAGAGCACAGAGGCTGAGCTCGAATCGTCCACCCCGGTAGCCCACCACCTGCGGTCACATGATCTCCAATTGCCACTACGACAAGTACAGGGGCTCCCGTATATTGATGCTACTGGAAAGGTGGCAGTGGGACCATCCAGCCTGATTTTGTGCCGTTCTCCACTACGGACCTGTTCAACTGGAAAACCCACTATGTCTCCTATACTGAAAAGCCCCATGAACTGACAGATCTTATGACCAGTATTATGCAAACACACCAGCCTACCTGGTCGGACACTAAACAATTGCTTTCCACCTTATTCAATACAGAAGAATGGGCACGCATTGTACGGGCCACCCTCGAGTGGCTGGAGACACATCCTGCCCATGAGGGAGTTATAAATCCACGGCAGCAGGCAAAGGCAGATTTCCCGAATAAAGACCCCTGCTGGGACCCAAATGACCCTGTTGGAGCAGTGGCTCTCACTCGTTTCCGGACTGCGCTCCTTGAGGGCCTTAAGAAGGGGGGGCAACGAGCTATGAACATCAGTAAAATCGCAGAAGTTCTCCAGCTTCCTGATGAAAGTCCGGCGGTATTTTATGAGCGTCTGACTGAAGCATACTGATTATACACCCCCTACGATCCAGCGGCCCCTGAGAATCTTCAGATGGTGAATAATGCCTTTGTGGCTCAGGCACAAGGTGATATACGGCGGAAGCTGCAGAAACTGGAAGGGTTTGCGGGCATGAATACAACACAATTGATGGAAGTGGCACAAAAAGTCTATGTAAATTGTGACCAGGAGCAGAAGCGAGAGTTGGAGGGTCGGATGAAGAAAAAGGCAGACTTCCTAGCAGCCGCCTTAGCCGAGCGGCCACCAGTTCCAGCCTGGGCCAGAGGAGAAAATAGGGGACGAGGACGAGGCCACGGATATGGGGGGCTGAGGTTTCCCCTAGGCCCCACTCAATGTGCCTACTGCAAAGAGGAGGGACATTGGAAGAATGACTGTCCAAATCGTAACACAAGGCGAGGGAGATATACATCCACGAGGGGTGTAAGAGCACCCGTACGAACTACATGGGAGCAAGATCAGCATGATGCTTTCCCGCCTCCACCGGTCCCAGCTTTCGAAGGCCTTGCAGCTATGGAACTTTATGACTCGGATGACTACTAGGCCGGACCGGGCTCCAAGTTTCTGTTGGGTCCCCAGGAGCCTATGGTCAACATGAATTTATGGGACTGGAAAATGCAATTCATGGTCGATACCAGAGCAACACACTCAGTGGTCACCCAACAAGTAGCCCCGATCTCCTCCCAGTCAGTAACTGTTGTGGGAGCTACGGGGGGAAGAGGGCCCAGAGATCATTCCTGCAAAACCGCACGTGCCAGTTGGGGGGACGGACCATCACTCACCAGTTCCTGTATATGCCTGAATGTCCCATACCCTTGCTGGGTCAGGATGTTCTGGCAAAACTCCAGGCCCAAATACCCAGCCTGGACCCAACAGTTTTGGTACTGTCCGTCCCCCGAGAAGAAGAATGGCGGTTATATGAGAACAGGCCCAAATCTGATGTGGCTACCCTGGATACGTGGGAATCAGTGCCCCCTGGAGTATGGGCTGAAAGAAACCCCCCTGGAATGGCCATCAACATCCCTCCCGTATGCATTGAAATGAAGCCGGGAGCTTCCCCGGTACATGTGCGACAATACCCGCTGTTGCGGGCAGCTGTGGGAGGAACTCATCATCATCTGGTGCAGCTACTACAGCATGGTATCCTGCGGCCCTGCCAACCGGCATGGAACACTCCTTTGCTGCCAGTCCGAAAACCTGGAGCTAAAAATAAAGGCTCAGTTATGCCAGTTGGAAGTGAAGTATCTGGGATTCCATCTGTCGAAAAGAAGCTGACGGTTGGGGAGCGAGAGGAAGGAAACAGTGTACCAGATCCCAGTGCCAACAACCCGCAAGCAAGTACGTGCCTTTCTCGGGGCCACTGGGTACTGTCGTATCTGGATTCCCAACTTCGCAAAGATCGCAAAGCCCCTCTATGAGTCTACAAAGGGCCCAGAGAAGAGCCCCCTTGAATGGGGTCGTGACCAACAGGAGGCCTTCGAACATTTGAAAAGGGCATTACTGTCATCACCAGCCCTAGGCCTTCCGGATGTCACCAAGCCTTTCACCCTCTATGTGCACGAAGCAGCGGGAACAGCTTTGGGGATCTTGACCCAACAACTGGGGTCTTGGCCGTGACCAGTTGCCTACCTGTCTAAACTGCTGGATCCAGTGGCCAAGGGATGGCCACCTTGCCTGAGAGAAATAGCAGCAACAGCCTTGTTGGTGGAAGAGTCTGATAAACTGTCCATGGGCCAAGGCCTTCTAGTCACCGTCCCACATTCAGTCCGAACATTGCTAGAGCATAAAGGAAGTCACTGGTTCACCAGCTCCCGGATGTTGAAATACCAGAGCATGTTATGGGGAAATCCCAGAGTGCAAATAACTACCAGCCAAGCCTTAAACCCTGCTACATTCCTGCCTGTTGGCCTAGGACCACCTGATCACGACTGCCTGGAAGTGATGGATACAGTCTTCTCCAGTCGCCCTGACCTGACAGATGTGCTGTTAAGCAATCCGGATGAGACCTACTTCGTAGATGGAAGCAGTCTGGTGTTGGAGGGCCGCAGGTGTGCGGGGTATGCGGTGGTGACGATGGAAGAGATAGTCGAAGCTCAGCCTTTACCCCCTGGAACATCCGCACAGAAGGCGGAACTCATTGCCCTTACCCGTGCCTTAACCCTTGGGACTAACCATCATGAGAATATATACACAGACTCCCTGGAACGGCCCCCAGATATTGGCCCTGTCCAAATACACCCCTCTGCGGCTTGCCTCCAGTAATACTGCCCTCTACCGCCTCTGGCGGTTGAGGTCTTACTTAAAAAGGGGGGAGTGAGGCAGCCATGAGGCTCTTACACAAGTGATCAGCCTCACCCTTCCCCCAAGCCATGAGGCTATCAGCCTGCTAAGAGAAGACATTAAGATTTCAGTAGGCACCCTTCCCCCACTCCAGGTCTGAGCACAATATCCCCTTGCCCAGAAATCAGCAGACCAGAGCACACCGGTTTGAACAGGTCACCCAGGTACCTTCCCCAGGGGCTGCTGATTGGTGGACAGGAAATACCTGTGGCAAATGGGATTATAGAATGAGTTTAAAATTGTACTGTATATAAGGCATTGTAAGACGCCCCTCGGGGCTCAGATTTTTGTGGAGGGTACCGGCTCTCTGTCTGAACCTGTGTGCACATTAAAGATCCTGTTTGCATACCAGCCTGTCTGTGAGTTTTCCTTCTGTGGGTGAGTGAGAGAATTAGAGCTTTAAGCTGATTGGCTGCTTCACTGGAGCTCGGCTGTCAAGCACTGCTGGTTTGGTTTTTGTTTTCTAACTTCTGAAGCTAATTTCCTCACTTCTTTTTTTGATTGTTGTCATTTTTGAGTGCAGTCCTCCCCCCTTTTTTTTCTTTTCTTCTGTTTTCTGTTTCAGGAAGGGAAGTTTATTATTTTTCAGTTGGCATTTAAGAAGTTACAGTTGCTGCTGTCCTTACTCTTGCTGTTTGCAGGAGTCTTGTGGTACCACTACACCTAAGGACATTTGTACCCCAAGGTAAGCCTCTTCTGCTTGTTTTAGTCAAGAGGTCCTTGGGATTAGAGGGTTGACAGCAGCACAGCACCCATCTTCTTTGTTTCCTCTTCCTTTTCTTGTGTTTTAAATTTGTGGGGGGTTATGTCTGATTTTGAAGTTGTTTTCTTTGGAAATGGTGTTCTATGGTGGATTTATTTTTGCATTTTTCTTAAGGAAGGAGTGTGTGTTAAGTATCCATTATCCATTGGTTTGTCTTTTCATACTATGGTCTCGAAAGAAAAGGAAATGCTTTTTCTGTTCACTTGTTTGCATAGACAGGCTAGGCCCACCAAGGTTTTAGCTTTGGAAGTAGAAGCTGATTGTGCACCTTTGTTATGCAAGAAGTGTATGCTAGAATAAGAACCTGTGAGAAGTTTATTCAGTGCCATTAGTCTGCAGGTCATATATGCCCCTGGCACCATGGATCTCAGAGTGGGGGCAAGCAGTGGATTTCCCAGGTCCTCTTTAATAATAGTTTCTGTACCTTTTCCTCCAGGAACTTGTCCAAACCTTTTTTTTTTTAAACCAGATACACTTAACAGCTTTTACTACATCCTCCAGTAACTAATTCCAGAATTTGATTATGTGAGGTCCCCTGCAGTTACTGCATTTCAACATGGCAAAATGGATGATAGTTTCTGCCAACAATTCAGATGCCTGTGTGTGAGTTCTTTCTCTCACCTCACTCTGGAGTAAAGTATAAATTTGGAAAAGAAATCCTGTAAACCTAAGAGTAATGGGTAAAAGCATTTTTTGTCTACCTATGTCTGCTTTTAGTTTGTATTAATATATTCCCTACTTGTGTGAAGATCTATTTGTTCTGCATGTGTGACTGAGGCTACATGTTCTGTTAGCATGGAGTTCTATGTAGGGATCTATAGTAATCAAGCTTGTTCAGTTTTCTGAATAGGAATATGGATGTTCTAGGGACCACTACAATATTTATGGTGCTGCCTTTTCTGGATATGCTTCATGTTGTGTGAGTTTTGGAAGTTTGTGATGTTATGAATAGTAGATTTGCTCTATGGGTCCTGTACTCTGGGTTCTTAGTGTAGTCAACTGTAGGGTGTTGGCAGGGGGTACTGGAATATGTATTGTCTTTGATATTTGCAGTTTTGCATTCTTTATGTTGTCAAACTGAAATTTTAAAATATTTTATCAGTTCAGATTCAAGGAAATTTCAAATTTTAAGGGAATGTCTAAGTTTAATTTTGTTTAGTAGCTTGATAACTTCACCTCTGCTAAGTTTTGGACTTTTCCACTTCTAGCACAATCCAATCCAGCCTTTGAATTCATGGCTACCAGGATTAGATTTTCTCATTTTATATCTTCCCTCCTCAACAATAATCTGGTCATAGCAAAATAAATTTGATGTGCAGATACTGTGAGACTAAGCCGGTCTTAGGCGGTTGCCTAGACCTGGGTATAGCCTGAAGTTGTGGAATAAAGACTCTGTAGTCGTGTCCAGAGTGAAAGTTAAGGTTAGGTTTTATTCCCTTTCCCTTGAGGATGTCTTCAAACAAGGACAACATAAATTGAACGGTTGCTTCACCGGTGTAAAGGATTCTTACAAACAATAATTATGCTTCTTCTTCAGCAAAGAGAGTCCATCACATTCCATATGTGCAAAAACACAATTCCTTTCCTGCTCCCTTTTATCCCCCCAACCCATATAACACTACAAGATCAAGAAATTAAAATAAAAAATGAAATAAGATATCTAGGTGTTATAATAGATACACACCTTACAATGGAAACCCACATTAGAAACACCATAAAGAAAATCTATTTCAAACTTAAAATTCTCAAACAACTACGCCCGCTAGTATTTGTACAAGATTTCATTAATATAACACAAGCTATTATAACCCCTCACTTTGATTTTGCCAACCTAATACTTATGGGCATATCAAAACAGAACATTAAAAGAATTCAACTAGCCCAAAATGCAACGGCAAGAATTATATTAAAAATAAACTCACTCCAACACATAACACCAATACTAGCATCCCTTCATTGGTTACCAATACAGAGTAGGATAACATACAAAACAATAATTACATCATTCAAAGCATTAAATGATATGGCTCCGACTACACTATGTAATCTAATAAGCAAAGAAACACCTAAGACTACCCACAGAAAAGAACAATTAAATAAACTAAAGATTCCGATGGACTTCATAAAAGCACATAAATTAACCAACAATAGAGCCTTCTCTCATATAGCTCCTACTATCTGGAACTCCCTACCAGAGGATCTACGATCTCTAACAGAGATCATGGAATTCCGCAAAAAATTAAAAACGTATCTATTCACCAAACACTATAACACCATGGAAGACCTTGCACTCAACTTAGATAATGGCTAAACAAGTAACTGACAACTTAAAGCACAACCCTCCCACCTAAATAGACCACACACATAGCGCAAATGAAAAGACTTTCCAATCTCTCATGCCCTAATACCTTCCTCTTGTATATAGTTGTATCTGTTATGTACTATATTATGTACGTAGACACCACTTTCTATTAGTTAATTGTTTTAACACAGATCCAGTTAAATTTGTTTAATTTATGATACTTTAAGAAGTTCTATGTATTTCTAAGATGTTCTATGTAAAACAAACTTCGATTTGTTAATAGTTGTTATTTGTACACCGCAACTGATCTCTGGAAGATGCGGTATAAAAATGAGTGTTAAATAAAATAAATAAATTCTATGTCATCTGCTACACCCAAAGCACATTCCATGGGCTCGGGGATGTTTTCTGGGATAGAGCTTTCCCACTGCATAAGGTCGGGACCTGGTCCTGTATATGGGCACTGAGTACTTGTGAAACTGCTCTCAGAGCTTTGCCCTCGGGAGACCTCAGCTTTTGATAGTTGGAGCTGCTTTAGGGTGTCAAAGCTAGCAGGAGCTATGCTGGGGATTTCCTCCCACATCCTATGCCAATAGGGATTCTCTAGCTTGCTGTAAGCCCGGCTTCTCCTATAAGGACCCACTTCTTTCCCTTTACAAAAGACAGGGTACTTATCTCTCTTCGGGGAGAAGATGGTTTCCAGCCCTTCTTCTTCCAGCCAAGGTTTTCTCTCTGACTGGCTCCCTGTTTTTCTCTGTGAGCATCGGTTGCTGTGCCTGGCTGAGCAGCACTCACTTCCTGTCTTCAGTGAGCTTCCCTGTATGTGACCTTTGCTCTATGTTGGCTTGGCTGCTTGCCTCGGTACGAGGACCCCTCTGGCTGGGAAGACTTTGCCACTGTCTTTCCTAGCTCTCTCGAGTTTTTCAGCCTGTCTTTCTTCTGCCCTGGTTCTCCAAGGCAACGTGTCTTTCTGAAACTGCTCTGGAGTTCTTGTCTCACCTTCTCTCTGAGACTGACTTCTCAATCTCCTGGACTGTTTTTCCTCGAGCTCAAACTCCAGCTCTGGCTGCAGCCCTGAATGCTGAACTCCAGCCTTTTCCTCCAGATGCTTGAACTCCCTGAGCCTGAGCTCCTCGGGCCTGAGCTCCCTAGGCCTGAGTTCCCCCTGTGTGATTTCCCACCTGGTTTTACCTCTCTGCTCATCAGACGTAGAACGTGACTCTGGCTCCAGGTGAGCCTGATTGGGACCCTGAATTCTTACTGCGTCACTAAGGCCATGAGGAAAGTTTGTTTCTCCTTTCCCTGCCTTTCTGCATTGTGTATGCTGCAACTGTACGTGTGGCTGTAAGGTAAGCTCTTCTTTTATTTTACTCTTTAATATCTCAGGGTCTGTGCTGTCTACCTCATGACAATACTTATAATGGTTTGATTTTGGCGGAGGGCTGTGTAAGTGGCTTTACGTTAATCAAATGTAATGTTTCATTATTATGCTTGTTTTATTGTACCATCCATTTACTAAATTGCATGTGTATGTTTGGAAGCCACCTAGGATTTCAGATGAGTGGCATATACATTTTGAAATAAAGTATACTAAATTTATGCAAATGATGCTGCAGTGAGTCTCTGCACATGGCCCTGCATCGTCTTATGCCATCCTTAAGGGGAAGTAGATAGGAGGGGGCACTGGGAGGTAGAGGAAAGTTGAAACCTCAGATTGGAACCAGCATGATCAGAGAATAAAATGGTCAGGCAACAAAGGTAAAAGAGAATTTTATTTTAAATTTAATGATTGAATTTGGTGCTATCTTTATACATTATACCGTACAGGGAAATGCATCTTTAGTAATCTGAATTGTTTAGCTTTTCATATAGGTGTTGGATGTTCCAGGGCCCGCTGCAGTATTTACAATGATGCTTTGTTTGGGTAGGTTCCTTATGTGAGTTTTTGAAGTTGGTGCTGGTATGGTAGATTTACTCTATAGAGCCTCAGTGACTTTATTGTAGGTTTTTGCATTAATTCATAATATGCTTGATGCTGGAGAATGTTGTTGTTGTTGTTAGTGAGATGACCAGAAGCAGCTTTTTCTTTTTTTTTAGATATTGGGGTATGTTTACTAAATAGGGGTAAGGTAGCAAATGTAACATTAGCGCGTGCTAACGTCACAACGGTGACATTAGCGCACACTAATGTCACACAGTGTTAAGTGCACTATGGGCATAGAGGGGATGGAGAGTAGGGGGTCAATGGGCAGGGAGTGGGCGGGAACAAGGCCCTGCTACATTACTGCTGGCATCTTAACACCAGGAACATTACCATGAGTGAAAACCTTTCGGTAAGGGTGCACTTTGAGGAGAGAGAGCCTATTTGAATGTCTGCAATGTGCTACACAGACAGGTGAGCCCAAGAAAGTGATAGTAGTGCACCATTTGCAGCAACAGCATAGTGCCCAGGTATGGAAGGGCACTTTGTTGATGGTGCAAATGGGGCATAGGAGGGTGCATGTGGATCATGCAGTGGGGGTTGCGGGGGCACAGGATGGACCAGGTGGCTGCCTAGTTGGCACATATGAACAGAAGACTGGTAAATATGCAAGACTGTGTCTGACCAAGGTCCATCATGCCCAGTAGCCTGTGACCAACAGTGTATGAATTATGGCAAAGGTGCCTAGTAGGTACCCAAAACACATACATGATCCACAATGCCTGGATTGGGGCACACAGTACAAAGCTGTGACCCTCACCAATAATGCTTCAGGGACCCTCCCCAGGAACCTGGCCAAACATACATGAAAACCAGTACACTGGCAGCCTTTACTACATCCTCAGGTAATGGAGTGAAGGGTGTGACAATGGGTGGAAGGACAACATATGTTCACATAGTGGTCCGGAATGGCCAACACAGCAGCTGCAGTGCATGTCCCCTAGTTCTACAGCAGTCAGATGGTATAGACAATTGAACAACGGATACCTTAGCCACTGCAGACAATATTCCCAATACCTCAAACCCAACACCACAGAGATGTCCCATCCCCAGGTCAAGGAGACATAGCACTGCCATGTGGTGATGGGGACCCTAGAGAGGCAGATGGGGTGGGGAGTGATGTATGTCTGACCAAGTATGCCTCTGCCTCACATGGAGCCACACCATAGCTACTCACCTATCTGCAAGTTGGCAGGCCTGGGACCATGCACCACCAAAACTGATGGGCATGTCAGCATGGTGTGTGTGTGTGTGTGGGGGGGGGGGTAAGACGGGAGGGAGTGTCACCTGCATGCAGCTGACAAAAGCCATGGTCACATTCAGTGTGCCATGTGCAATACAATATCTGCCAATGTCCATCTGATGAGAAGCATGCAATCACCATGGATGGTAACAGCAATGCAGCAGCACTGTGGTACATCACATAGAGTTGTTGTATAGAGCAGTAGAAGGTCAGAGGTTCATGTCCTGCCAGTGGATTTTGTTTTCCATGTCCCTGTGGCAAAATGATAGCCCACAGTGTATGTATAACACCAACCTGTTCAGCTGAAAAAAGCCATGGCCAGTTCCGGTGCGCCATGTGAATACAATATCTCTCAAGTTCTGTCTGATGGGAAGCATGCAATCACCATGGACCATAGCAGCAATGCAGCAGCACTGTGGTGCACCACATACAGTTGTTGTATAGAGAAGTAGAGGATCATGAGTTTGTGTCCTAGCTGTGGATCATGCTCCTGTAGTTACATTTTCTACCACAGTGCAGGTATAACACCAGCATGTGCAGCCACCAAAGAATTAACCAACAAGGGTACAAACACCCACACAAACAAGCTCCACTATCCACATCTACTTGCAGAGTCAGGTTGACACCACTGGCACAGTGAACAGTTGTCAACATCAGAGCACACAACCTGCTCCCACACAATGAGCATACTTTAACAATGGCTCAGTTGAGATTGGGACCAGAAGGGCGGGCAGGAAGAGTAACATTGTAACATACTTTATGAGGCCAGCATGTGGATCAACAATGATAGAAACGACTGTTATGGCTGCACCAGAACAGCTGTGACCAGGGGCAGTGGTACAACCTGCCACATCACAGCAGACAGGGATCGCCACATACAGAGTTAAAAACGATGTAAGGCATGATGGCAAATACCACAAGTTGAGCATTTATGGTCTGATGGCTGTGGTAAGTGCATGTACTGTGAAGTGAGTTGCAATAATGCGTGCATAGTGTGCAGCCACGTGCAGTCCAGGGGTATTTATTTATTTTATTTATTTATTTATTTCAGTTTTTTATATACCGCACTATTTATAATCAGCGCGGTTTACAGATGAACACAAAGACCAGAACAACAGGCTGTTCGGTATTACATATAACAGGAGTATAAACTTGGATAACATGGGAGAACTATATACATAGAATGAATATTCAATTAGTTCGATAGCATGAAAAAAAACTATGTACATAAAATAGCAGTAGTGCAAGGGTCAGGAGGAGATTGTGGTTAAGTTTATGGTAAGACTATTCTTTTGAAATTTATGTAGGGTAAAATTTGATAAATAGGTTAAATTTTAGGGCTCTTCTGAACTGGGTTAAACCGGTTAAAGCACGTATGTCAGGTGGTAGGGAGTTCCAGAGTTTTGGGGCACAAAACATGAAGGCTCTACTCGCTGTTGATCGGCTGCAAGTTGTTATGGCCTTTGGCATTGTTAGAGTGTTTAGTGATGATTGTCTTCTGGATCTTATTGGTGGTACAGTTTGTATGAGGTCAGTTAGTGAATTGGCTGACAAGCCATGGATGGCCTTGTACGTGAGAATCAGCGTTTTGAATATGAGCCTGGCTTGTATTGGGAGCCAGTGAAGCTGCTTGAGGATTGGTGTCACATGATCATTTCTGGATGCTCCATGTAAAACCCTTGCAGCAGAGTTCATAGCAAGTTGTAGAGAACTTAGGGTGGATTGTGGGAGACCTTGTAGAATTGAATTGGCGAAATCAAAATGCGGCAAGATGAGTGCTTGGAAGATGGTTCTGAAATCCTCTGGGTCCAGTAAAGAGCGTAAATGCCTAAGTGTGCGTATCTTGAAGTATACAGCTCTTACTATATTGTCTACGTGTGATTTCATATCTAGTCGGTGGTCCAGCGTGACTCCGAGATATCTTATTGTTTCTTTGGTGGATAGATCAGCTCCCTTAACACTTATATGTGATGGTGGAATGAAGTTGGGGTCTCTTGTAACAAAGAGAACCTCAGTTTTCTTGTGCTGGATGCGGAGGTTTTGTGAGAGAAGCCACTCTGAGACTGCATCAAAGCACTTTATTATGGGCAGTAAATCCATTTGTATTGTGGAAAAAGGTAAATAAAGTAGGATGTCATCTGCGTATATCATACATTCAACATTGAATGATCTGATGATATTGCAGATAGGCTGCATGTATATGTTAAACATGAGAGATGAAAGAGATGAACCTTGTGGGACGCCTTGTTTCTGATGGAAGAGATTTGATTCTCCTGTTGCAGTTTTTACATATTGCATTCTGGTGTTCAGGTAAGATTTACACCATTCAAGTGCTGAACTACTGATGGCTTTTTCCTTCAGCCGTGTAATGAGTATATCATGATTTACCGAATCAAATGCAGCTGCTATATCTAAGAAGATTAGCACAACGCCTTGACGGATGTTGTCTATACTGGCGAGTATGTTATTGAAGAGGGTGGTGATAAGTGTTTCGACGCCATGATATTCTCTGAAGCCATGTTGAAAATAGTCAAGAGGGGCTGCGGAATCTATGTGGTCTTGAATTTGACGTTGTACCTCTTTCTCAAAGATTTTTGCTAGGAGGGGAATGCTGGCAATAGGTCTGTAAGAGTCAGCCTTTTTTGGGTCTAGTTTGGGGTTTTTTAGCAGTGGTCTAATGGATGTGAGCTTTAGAGCAGATGGGAAGGAGCCGGTTGTAAATGAAAGGTTCATGATTCTTGCAATGAACGGGTAAATGTACTTCGCAGGTCCTTTATCCAGAAGGCTGGGCAGGGATCGGTTTGAGCGGTGGTGGTATTGAGTGAGGTGATTGTGTCTTCAATAAATTTAGCTGAAGGAGTGATAAGTGTAGACAAGGAGTTTTGGCAGGTTGTTTCTTGTACATCTGTTTTCAGTAGCTCATCCGTCTGTATAAGTTTAGATTGCAAGTAATCAGCAAAATCTTGAGGGTGGATCTCCTCCTTTTGTTCTGAAGATGGTTCCTTTGATAGTGATTTTACCAGGTTGAAAAGATCACGAGGTTTGTTCAATGATCTTTTAAGCGTATCAGTGTGATATTGCTTCTTCTTGTTTTTGATTGCTTCGCGGTGAGCTGCTAAGTAGAGATTGTAGATTGTGTGGTCATCACTGGCCAGTGTTCGTCTCCAGCGTTTTTCGAGTCTCCTTAAATGCATAAGTGAAGACCGCAGCTCAGGAGAGAACCATGGTGCGGAATTTCTTTTCTTTGATATGTTTTTCTTGTGTGGTAAATGAGAAATGGACTTGAGGCTGTTGTTCCAGGCTTCAATTGACTCGTCAAGGTTGAGCGTTGTATTGTTGAGGAGTGGTTGAGTATTTGTCAGTATAAAATCCTTGTTGAAGGGCCGAAAGCTTCTTGTTAGTGCTCTTGGTGTGTTGTCAAGGTTTTTGTAGTTTATGGGATGAGTGTTACCCAAGGGAATTTGTAGGTTTATGAGTTTGTGGTCTGACCAAGGTACATCTGTGATAGACTTTATAATGTTGCTGCTTTGTGCAGGAGCAGATTGTGGAGCGAATACCATATCAAGAATGTTTCCTTTGTTATGTGTGGGTTCCATGATTAATTGTTGATACCCAAGATTTTCAATGGCATTGAGGAGTGAAGAGGACTGATGTTGCTGCAGATAAGGGAGATTGAGATCTCCCATTATCCAATTAGGAGTGTTGAGATTAGTGGTATTGGCAGCTAAGTCTAGAATGGTGGGAAGGTCATCCGTAGAGCTTGAGGGAGCTCTGTAAACCAGGTTTATGGAGCATTGCTTGTTAGCTATGGTGATTATATCCAGATTGTTTGAGCTGTAGGAGTTAGTCGTATTGAAAAGGAGTTCAGACTTGGTGAGAATGAGTGATCCTCCTCCTTTCTTGTTTTCTCTGTGTGTTGTATGTATAGAGAAGTTTGGTGGAGTGAGTTGGTTAATGAGGACATTATCTTCTTTTGATAGCCAAGTTTCAGTGATCAAAAGTGCGTCAAGATTGTGATGGGTAACTAAATCTTGGATTACAGGCCACTTTTTCCGAATAGAGCGGGCATTTATGAGAGCACATTTTAAGCTTTGGGAAGTTGGGGAACCTTGTTGCTTGGAGTTCCTGGTTTGTTGTATCGCAATGTGGATGAAGTGGGATTGTCGTATGCGAGCATCCTTAGCTGGATAATGGTGAGAGTTGCTTGAACATTTTTTTCCGTGGTTTTTGTGGATAGGGATGTGATTGATGGAGGGAGAGTATGCCGAGGAGATACCGAGCCAATCTGTGAGAAGATAAAAACTAAGAAGAGTGATGAGGTGAAGAGACATTTTGGATCCTTATTGAGGAAGTTTCTAGGCTTGTGTGTCTGATTACTAGTTGTGGTGAGAATTGATGCGGGCTGTATAGGGGTCACAATGGCTAAAAGAAGTTATAGCACAATACAGGCAACTGTAGCAATGGAGTTATGGCACAATACAGGCAACTGTAGCAAAGGAGTTATGGCACAATATAGGCAACTGTAGCAATGGAGTTATGGCACAATACAGGCAACTGTAGCAAAGGAGTTATGGCACAATACAGGCAACTGTAGCAATGGAGTTATGGCACAATACAGGCAACTGTAGCAAAGGAGTTATGGCACAATATAGGCAACTGTAGCAATGGAGTTATGGCACAATACAGGCAACTGTAGCAATGGAGTTATGGCACAATACAGGCAACTGTAGCAATGGAGGTATAGCACAATACAGGTAACTGTAGCAAAGGAATACTATCAATGATAATATATGAGATTATATTGAAGATAGTGCCGAGCTTAGTTTGGTCAGACAGATAGTGTATACTTGCTGTGCATTTTGACGGTAGACTTGTAGGTGGATGAGGGGTGGTCCTGTTGTAGGATTGGAGTGGAGCTGTGTATTCTTGGATGTTTTGTGGGCCTTTGAGAGGGCCTTTTCCTAAGGGCCGTGCCAGAGGGCCCTCTGGCGAGGCCCTCAGGCGCGGGTGCGCCCGATGGCGCGAACTTTTAAGAGCTCTGCTGCAGGCCCCGATTGGGGTAAAGATGTTCCGGTGCTCCTCCTGCCGCCTGAGGCTCGATCCCCCGACTGGGGAGAGCTGATGACGGCGGCGGGTCTAAAGGGACCACGCGCCCGATGGCGCCAACTTTTAAGAGCTCTGCTGCAGGCCCCGATTGGGGTAAAGATGTTCCGGTGCTCCTCCTGCCGCCTGAGGCTCGATCCCCCGACTGGGGAGAGCTGATGACGGCGGCGGGTCTAAAGGGACCACGCGCCCGATGGCGCCAACTTTTAAGAGCTCTGCTGCAGGCCCCGATTGGGGTAAAGATGTTCCGGTGCTCCTCCTGCCGCCTGAGGCTCGATCCCCCGACTGGGGAGAGCTGATGACGGCGGCGGGTCTAAAGGGACCACGCGCCCGATGGCGCCAACTTTTAAGAGCTCTGCTGCAGGCCCCGATTGGGGTAAACAATCATATGTTGAACAACATTCCTAAAAGGGTCTAGACAGTATGTGTGGGGGGAGGTGGCTCATGGAGTGTGGGGTGCAGTTATCCAGTGTGCATGCATGTAATGGTCTAGTAGTATGAACTGATCTACAATGTGCTGCTGGGCTCCCACTCCCAAGCATACATACTGTACACAATTCCAGTGCATATAGCTACCTGTGGTGGTGCCCACTGCATCTACAGTGGGACTGGCTGCATTTGCCTCTCATGCCATGGCAACACAGTCTTGTGGCAGGGAGAAAACAGGCTTGATGGACAAATGCACAGTTGCTGGTGTTGTGCTCACCTCCACAGGCAGAGTAGGGGCACACAGCATCTGGGAACATGGAAGATGTTGTTTGCTGTGATGAAGCATGAATGAGGCACATTAGCCAGTCCACTATGCACTTCAGTCCTACAGCACAGTCCCACAGTAGAATGTGATGCAAATGAAGGGGAGAGGATGCTGGGAAATACATGAAACAGCATCATTACCACAGGGTGCACATGTGCGAGAGGGAATGTATATGGAAGAGATGGTTGAACATGTGATAGCCATCAGCCTGACTAGAGTGCAAACAGCAGAGAATGCTGATAGGTCACCATCACCCTGACTGTCGTGTGACTCTGGACTGGCTATGCAGCCACATTGTGCTAGACATAGGTCAAAGCTACAGTTGTCTGCCTGTTATCTCATTTCTTGTACTTATTGTCTCAGGTTGGTGAGAATTTCTCAGAGACACAGACTGTACTGAGCACATATATTCTGTATGTAACATAGGTATTTTGTTACAGGCGTAAGGTGCAGCAAGGTGAATGGAGCAAAGTCAGGATCTAGCGATAGAAGGGCACAGATAGAGACAATTTGCCCAAAGGGTGCAATTCCCAAGGGGGAGAAGGGTATGGAGATATATGAGAAGAAAGGTAGCAAGGAGGTGCTGAGCGAATGCAATTATAGATCAGCAGGAGACCTTCAAAATGGATGCAGAAACAGATATGGAGCCACTGAAGTGACCTGAAAAGAGGGCATGGGCATGACAAGGCTGGTGGAAGATGAGGGTTGTACTGATCGAAGGGGAGAGAGATGATACACAGGGAGACCAGCAAGGAATAAGTTACAGTAGTCAAGGTGGGAGGAGTGGATATATGTCTTAGTAGTGTGTACAGAAAGGAATGGGCAGAACTTAATGATGTCATAGAGCACGAAACGGCAGGTCCTAGCTATCAGATGGATGATGTGGAGAAGGCGTGAGAGGAGTCCAGGACAAGCTCAAGGTTGTGACCGAGGAAACAGGGAGGAGCAGAGAGTTATCCACAGAGACTGGGAATGGAGGAAGGGGACAGGAGGTTCTAGAGGGAAAAACACAGGAGCTCAGACTTGGCCATGTTCATTTTTAATTGGCAGAGAGACATCCAAGCAGCAATGTCAGAACGCAGGCAGAGATCGGGGTGTGGATTGCAGCAGAGATCTCAGGTGTGGAGAAGTAGATCTGGGTGTCATTAGCATCAAAATGGTAGTGAAAGCCATGGGAAGGGATCAGCACACCAAGGGAATGGGGATGGAGATAGAACAGGAGTGGATCCATGACAGATCCTTGGGGTACACTAACTGAGAGTGGGATAGCAGCAGAGGAGGAGCCACCAGAACTAACACTGAAAGAGCGATGGGAGAGATAGGGGGGAGAACCAAGTTGGCAAAGAGCCCCTAAAACCAAGTGAGGACATGATATCAAGGAGGGGCTTGTGGTTAACAGTACCAAAAGTAGCAGAGAGGTCACGAGGGATGAGGACTGAGTAAAGGCCCCTGCATGTCGCCAGGAACAGGTCACTGGGGACTATGGTAAGAGATATTTCAATAGAGTGTAAAGGACGAAAGCCATATCGTAAAGGATCCAGGGGAGCATGAAAGGAAAGGAAGTCAAGGCAGCGGCAGCCAACCGCACGTTCAGGTAATTTCGAAACAAGGGGGAGGAGGGAGATGGGTCGATAAGGGACAGGTAGGTTAAGGTGAGGGTTTATGAGGAGAGGTGTAACTACAGCATGCTTAAAGGCTGCAGGGACAGTTGCAGGGGATATGTTGTGGATATGAGAGATGTAAGGGAAAACAGTGGAGGTGATGGGGCCTAGGTGATGGGTGGGGATAGGATCAGAGGAGCAGGTGGTGACTCAGGAGGAGTAAAGTAAATGTGCAGTTTCCTCTTCAGAGATCACAGAAAAGGACGGGAGGGTAGTAGAGGTCGAGGGGGAAGATTGGGATTGAAGAGGGGGCGGAGGGGAAGGTGGGGAGAAATTGTAGGGTGATCCTGTGACTTTTGTCATGGAAATAGTCAGCCAGGGTTTGGCCAGAAAGGGAGGGTAGGGTCGGAGGCAGAGGCACTTTGAGGAGAGAGTTGAGAGTAGTAAGGAGATGGTGAGGGTCAGAGGCAAGAGAGTTAGTCAGATGGACATAATAGTCCTGTTTGCCAAGCGCTATGGCTGACTGGACAAAGACATGCATGAATTGGAAGTGTAGAAAGTCTGCAGGGGAGCAGGATTAGAGCCAAGCACGCTCAGCTGAATGGGCACAGGAACGTAGATAGTAGGTAGTGGATGAAAGCCAGGGCTGGGGTGCAATCTGCTTCACCAGGCATGTCATGGGCGGAGCAAGAGCATCCAGGCCAGAGAGGAGTGCAGTGCTACAAAAAGCTACTGCCTCGCCAACAGACTTAGATGACATAGTGGATGACTGAGATGAGGAAACAGTGGAGGTGAGAACCAAAGGATCAATAGCATGAAGATGTCTAAATAGGTTGGTGGAGACAGGGCGAGGTTGAGGTGGCCAGTGATGAAGAGTCAGGCCTGGCAGGTAATGGTTGGATAAGAGTGGGACTGAGTTACAGAGGTTTGAGGTTAGGCAACTGGCGAAACATACCATGTCAAGGCAGTGGCCATGCTGGCGAGTGGGGGCAGTAGAAAACAGCTGGGGGTCAAATGAGGAGGTAAGGGAAGGGAGCATTAAGGCATTAGGATCAAAGGGGCTATCAACATGAATGTTAACATCCCCATGAATATGAGTGAGGAAGAGGAATCCAGAAAGATGGAAGGCCATGAGTCAAAGTCAGTGAAAAAGGCAGAAATAGGAGGTCAACAAATAACAGCTACCTGGGGAGGTAGGGGAGTGAAAAGGCAGACAGAGTGGACATAAAAAGTGGGAAGGGAGTGATACTGAGGCAGCAGGAGGTGTTGTGTTTGGCAGGAGGGAGAAAGTAGACGGGCAACAACACCACCACGGCCAGTGGTACAAGGTGTGCTGGAAAACTGATAGCCACCATGACAGAGAGCAGTGACAGATGACATGTCCTCTGGGAGGAGCCAGGTCTCAGTTAGAGCATGACGATGGAGAACATTAGAGATAAAGAGATCATGTATAAAAACACATGTATTAGAGATGGAGTGTGCATTCCACAAGGCACATGTGAGAGGGAGAGTGGAAGAGGAAAGGAGAGGACTATGAATAAGATTGGAGGTGTTGCGTGAAGATCCCCTCTTGGGGGATCGGGGGGGGGGGGGTCAGGATTGGGGTTGCTATGTCCGGATGAGAGCCAGAGAAGGAGTAGCAGAGTACGGGGCAGAGATGAGACAGTACAGCGGAAAGGAGGGTGAGGGTGCCTTGGAGAGAAAGACATGTGACGGCTGAATGAGAGGGAGAAATTGGTGAGGCTCAGGAGCTGATGATAGGTTAGAAGACAGAATGGAGGGGGAAGTGAGGATGGTAAAGGGGAGATAAAGAGGGGAGGTGTGAAGGTGAACATAAGAACATAAGAACATAAGATATGCCATACTGGGTCAGACCAAGGTCCATCAAGTCCAGTATCCTGTTTCCAACAGTGGCCAATCTAGGTCATACGTACCTAGCAGTTTCCCCAAAAGACACAGGTTCCACAATGCTTGTACTGGGTCAAGCATTGATATCCTGGGTCCCTTCTTAATAATGGTTTATGGACCTTTCCTCCAGGAACTTGTCCAAACCTTTTTTAAACCCAGCTACACTAACAGCCTTTACTAATCCTCCGGTAACAAATTCCAGAGTTTGATTACACGTTGAGTGAAAAAATATTTTCTTTTATTAGTCCTAAATAGTTTACCCTGTAGCCTCATTGTATGTCCCCTAGTCTTTCTATATTCTGATAACGTAAACAATCGATCTACGTTTACCCGTTCCACTCCGTTCATTAATTTATAGACTTCTATCATATCTCCCCTCAGCCGTCTCTTTATCAGGTTAAAGAGCCCTAACATTTTTAGCCTTTCTTCATAGGAGTATCCTTCCATCCCCTTTACCATTTTGGTGGCTCTTCTCTGAACCTTTTCTAATAACACTATATCCTTTTTAAGATACGGCGACCAGAATTGCACACAATATTCAAGGTGCGGTCTCACCATGGAACGGTATAGAGGCATTATAATATCTTTTGTTTTATTTTCCATTCCTTTCCTTATGATACCTAGCATTCTATTTGCTCTCTTGGCTGCCACTGCACACTGGGCTGAGGGTTTTAACATGTTATCCACAATGACGCCTAAATCTTTTTCCTGGGTGGTGGTTCCTAATGTGGAACCTTGCATTGTGTAACCATAGTTTGGGTTGTTCTTCCCTAGGTGCATAACTTTGCACTTGTTCACATTAAGGGGTATGTTTACTAAACCTTCTTAACGTGTGCGCTGTGCAATTATCGCGCGCTAAGGTACTTTAGCACGCGATAATGATGCTTTACGGGGCACAAATGTGCTAACGCGTGCAGCGGCGCAAACGAGCGCTGAAGGCGGGGAAAGGCTCCCGGAGGGCGGAGGAAGGCTCCCCAGGGGCGGTGAGAAGGGGTCAGTGGGTGGAGAGTGGGAGGGGAGAGGCTCCCTGCACACTAACGATGTGAAATTCGAGGCCAAAACTAACGCAAGTGAAAACGTCGTGTTAGAGCTGATTTAAAGGGAAAAGAAACAATTTCTGTTAGCAATGTACAGCAAAACCAGGGAAACCTATAAAAAAGTGATAAGTGTGATAAATGTGCACGGAACAAAAGTACAAATAAACATTGAAAAGGACCCCAACAAAATATACAAAAAACATAACCATGCTGGGCAATAGTGATAGTAATGGGAAACATCAAAAAACACTCCCAAGAAAGCCCCCCAAAAAAGATATGAATTTTGGAAGGGTCTACGCTCCGTCCCCATACAAGGTGAATGATCCCACAGTGAAATAGCACAAACAGGGTTTCCCTCTCCATTGGACAGGTTTCCTATGGCATGCACATGTTCCACAACATCAGGGCGGGCATGTCGGAATGGGCAACTGGACAGATGCTGGGAAAGGGGATACAGAGGGCTGCAGGCGGCACATGCTGTGGTGCAGCTGGGGCACAGTGCGGACTAGGCAGATGCCTAGGTGGCACTTAGGAATGCTGAAACTGTACAGCAGCCAGACAGCAACTGATGAGGGCCCAACATGGGCACGAGAGTGCTTATTACAGTGTCACAGGGGATAGTACCCAGCAGGTACCCCCAAGGGCACAGAACATTGGCAGGCGGTGTTGGGGGGAAGCGTGGACATCTATGCAGGCACCCCTACCCCTGAACACGCACCATAGGCAGCCGCCAACCTGCACACTGGATGGCTTGAGACTGCACACCACCAGCACCACCAGCAAAAGTGCATGTCAGCATGGTGGCAGAGGGGTACTGGTGGTGGAGGGGGGCAGTGGCAGCTGCCCAGAGCAGACCATGGCCTAGCCCTGTGTAGGTGGGTGCCATGCACTGCAACAGACAGGCCCTGCCGGACAAACAGTCATGGTATCACCAGGGAATGCACTGTCTCTGTGGCAACACGGTAGTGCAGTGCACACAACCAGTGTGTTTGGAGGCAGAAGGTGACAGGTTCAAGTCCCAGCTATGGTGCCTGCCAACCCAGTCCCCATATTTTACCCACTACTACAACATGCTAATACAGACAGAACCTTTATTGCAGATGACTAAACATGCCCAAAACACCTACATTTTACCCTACAGAGCAAAGACACCATAAACAGGCGCATTACCTAGAGCATAGTCTCCCAAATGCAGTCCTGGAGGGCCAAACACCATTCAGGTTCAATGCTGCCTCTAATAAAGATGCCTGTGCTGCATATCTATGCACCACCCCCATGGTATGCAGATGTATCTCATGCATATTCATGAGGGACAGCATGAAAACCCGAACAGTGTTTGGCACACCAGGACTGGAGTTGGGAACCTCTGCCGTAAAGCAGCAGCCAACAGGGGCAGACACACCCACACCCACAGGCTCCATTAGCCAATGCCTCCTGGAGAGGCAGGACATTGGGCCCTGCGTGCATCTGCCAATACTAGCACTTGCATACCTTAGCAATGCCACCCTACACCTGGGAATAAGGTACACAGCTATCAAAGGTTTGCTATGATTACTGGCAGATAGCAATTCCTACGTTAAGCACAGTTTGCTGATTGAGCTCCATCATAGCAACCTTTCTGATGTCTGTGGAGTGTGCTTCAGGTCTGGTCTCTGACAGTGTTTACCACCCTGGGAAGTGACCCCCAACAGTATTGCATACCATATCCATGCCTGCACTGTGCCCAGGACTAGTGTGGTGGCCAGGGCTGCTAAACACCTCTATAGTAGCACAATGCTGGCATAGGTGTGGGAGTGTGTGTCTGTCTATCCAGTGTGTGGTGGCTGCAAACACCCTCCACAGCCCACACTGCCAGCACTGTTGCCAGTATTGGCCTGCCAATGTGCATAATGAGGAGCAAGGTACCATGGGTATAGCCCGGACAGGGTGGCCTGGCCAGGATGCATCTGCACAGCGCATAGGGCACTGGCTGGGACATTGTAATGCCCGGCCACCACCTGCACAGACAGGGTGGCCACAGCATGTTCTGCTGGGAGATCACTCTCACCCTGAATGAGCAGTGACCATGGCATGGCTAGGCTCCCCCATAGTGCTTTATAGTATTTTTCTCATGTGATTTTTTTGGGTTCTTTTTTGGGACCCAGTCACTGACTTATCTGCTTGGTGTGTATGCTGACATCCTAGTTCTGGGTGCACGCATTTCCACCAGGACTATGGACTAGCTAGCAGACTGTCTGCAGCTGGTATGTGTCTTGATGGAACGCCTTGCAGGGTGCAGCAGCTGAAGGCTTGCTGCAGGAGAATATCAGATAGTGGTGGGGTGCAGCTTAGCACATCCAGGCCTAATGTCTGTCTGCTATTGTGTTATGGATGTGTACAGAGCTGCATTGACTGCCCTGTAGGGTGTCTGTTCCCCAGCAGGACTGGGGCTGGTGGTCCCCTCTACTGCCACCATTGCAGGGAGGTAGAATGTGGATCTGTTGGTGGGAGACCCTGTTTACCACCCTCAGCCCTGGAGGAGGAGGGTGGTGGTACATAATCCTCCTAGGGATCCATAGGGGCTAAACCTGACTGAGACATACAGATACATCCAAGGTGTGTCTGCAGAAACTACCTATCTCAAACATTAGCACTGCTGGGGACCTGGTGCTGGGCGCCCCACCTCACCCTCAGGGTGAGTGCAGTACCTGCACAATGTGACGGTGTGTAGCTTCTCTGTGCCAGTACCACACACGGTCAGTTCCCCCTACCAGGCCGAGGTGCTGTGGGGGTGCATATCCCATCTTGTGATCATCTGTAGACAGCTGATTTGCATGTGCAGTGCATCATGGGTATGGGTGGGTTAACCCTATCCTGGTGACCACAGCAGACTGTTTGTGTGGTGACATGCAGTCCTTCTGCAGCCAGCCAGGGGCTTGCTAGCAGCTATGGAGCTGTAGCCCACTGGTTACTTCACTACTTGTGGAGCCAGAGATCATGGGTTCAAACCCACAGTAGGGGTTATTTGATAGGACTGTCCAAAGCATTGTCTTTTTTTAATGTACATTAGTGCTGCCAGCAAAACACCCTCAGGGTTCTGTAACCATAAGGTGCCTCAGAAGGCACCCTATAAGGCGCCTTATAGGGCACCCTATAAAGCGCCTTCTGAGGCACCTTATGGTTACAGTCCATATAAGGTGCCTTATAAGGTGTTCTATGGAGCGCCTTATAGGGTGCCCTATAGGGGACATTATAGGGTGCCGTGGCAGACAGTGCACTTTATAATGTGCCCTATGGGGTGCCTTATAGGGTGCCTTATGCGGCACCTTAGGTTACAGCACGTGAGAGTGTGTTTGCTGGCAGCAATAATTAAAATACAAATAAAATGCCTCAGGAAACAATACTTACATGTCAAAGCTGATGCCTTAGCCAGACTTATGTATTAGGCACACTGGGGGATCAAAATCATGACCCCTGTATCATCAATCAGTGTATTAACCATTGTGCTACTCTTCTGTTTCTATGCTTGGATGTCTGTGCGCCTACTTAAGATTACCGCGCAGTAACGCGCTTAGCGGCGCTTTGCCCGATAATGTGCGCAGCAGCGCGCGTTATTGCATGCTAATCCCATTTTGCTACTTTAAACTGAAACACTCACTCCTTATATGGCATCCTGCACACTAACGCTGGGCGCACATTAAGAAGGTTTAGTAAACATACCCCTAAATTTCATCTGCCATTTTGATGCCCAGTCTTCCAATTTATCAGGATCCTCTTGCAATTTTCCACAATCCTCTTGGGTTTTAACAACTTTAAATAGTTTTGTGTCATCTGCAAATTTGATAACCTCACTCGTTATTCCACTTTCCAGGTCATTTATGAATATGTCAAAAAGCAGCGGACCCAGCACAGATCCCTGGGGTACACCACTATTCACCTTTCTCCATTGGGAAAATTGGCCATTTAGCCCAACCCTCTGCTTTCTATCTTTTAACCAGTTCCTGATCCACAGTAGTACACTGCCTCCTATCCCATGACTCTTTAGTTTTGCCAAAAGTCTCTGATGAGGGACCTTGTCAAAGGCTTTCTGAAAGTCTAGATACACTATATCAACCGACTCACCTTTGTCCACCTGTTTATTTACACTCTCAAAAAAACATAACAGATTAGTAAGACAAGATCTTCCTTGTCTAAAGCCATGTTGGCTGTCTCCCATTAGGCCATGACTATCTACATGCTGAGTAATTTTATTCTTTATGATGGTTTCTACCATTTTTCCCGGTACTGACGTGAGGCTCACCGGTCTGTAGTTTCCCGGATCACCCCTGGAACCCTTTTTAAAAATTGGCGTTACATTGGCGATCCTCCAATCTTCAGGTATTAGAGATGATTTTAATGAAAATTCACAGATTACTAATAGCAGGTCTGCAATCTCATATTTCAGTTCTTTCAACTCCCTTGGATGTATACCATCCGGCCCAGGTGATTTGCTACTCTTCAGTTTATCTAATAGTTGTAATACATCTTCTCGATGTATCGATATTTCCTTCAATTCTTACGCACCTTTAAATACCACTTCAGTCATGGGTAACATCCCTACATCTGCCTCAGTAAAGACCGAAGCAAATAATTCATTCAGTCTCTCCGCTATCGCCTTGTCGCCTTTTAGTGCCCCTTTAACTCCTCTATCATCTAATGGACCAACTGCCTCTCTCACAGGTTTTTTGCTATGAATGTGCTTGAAAAAATCTTTATTTCGTGTTGGTGCTGGTAGGAGGGGGGACAATTAGGGTGTATGAAGGAAAGGCAGACAATCTGATGCAGAGCCATAGAAGAGTGATAGACAGGGGAACAGAAGCCGGATGATATAGAAGGTTGGAGAGAGGCCAAAGGGATTAGGTGCACTTGTAAGTAGATGAGGTAATGAGCAGAAGACAGCTATAAGAGATTGTGAGTCACAGGATGGGTGGGGGAGGGGTATACGTTAATTTGCTGAGAAGGGTTGAACAAAAAATGCACAAAATGGGGCAATGATGTAAGGGTACACACTAACAATGCAAAAAAGTACATATGTACAGAGAGACAGACGTCTTACAGAAAACCAGTATATTCACTCACAGGAAGCAGGTGACATTCACCCTTCTGACAGAGCTTGTGAGAGGGGCACTTCTCTTCCCAAAGGACAAAGAGGCTAACAGAGCAAAGCACATGTGGAAGACAGGAAAAGGGGCTATACTATACCTCATCAGGGGGGGAGGGGTTAGGTTCTCAGGTAGAAATAGAGCAGAGAGAGGAAAACGGTTTTACACCCGGCAACAATGGACACTGGGCTGCGATAGCTACTGAATGAGGGTCTATTTAATTAAATCTCATTAAATGTGGACCCATCACCCCTCTAGCCAGGACTACTGCTTGCGTGGCCACCCATGACTACACCGTCCTCCCCCCAGCACCCCTTCCAGACTCTGCTGCTCCTGCTGCTGGTGGCTGCCACTACCCTGCAGACATGGCTGCCATGACATCTGTCTGGCGGTTTATTGCTGCCACCATGGTCCTCACTGCCTCAGCCAAGGACTCCATTCCCTGGGCCATTGTGCGGTTCTGCTCCCGGTCCCAAGCCATGTCTTGTCATAGGCCCTGCAGCTCCTGGCGGATACCTTTGGAATGAGGTTGTGAATAGTGAGGCAATCTTTGCACAGCTGTCCTTCTAACACATGCAAATGGGGGCTCAGGGATGACAGAGACATGACATCTTGACAACATACATTGTCTGTCACAACCACAGGTCACATGTCTGCGCATGGTGTAACAGTAGCGAGTGCATACAATCCCCCCCATATCGGTACCTGCACCACACATACTGGTTTGTCATCCACCTGCAAGGTCTGCGTGAGTTGTGACAGTGTGTTCGTGCAACTCCTGCAACATCTCCCTCATCAGAACTTGTGATGCCTGGCAGATGTGCCAGCCTCACATATCCCTGGTGCAGGGCCTGGTCCACTCCCCTGCTCCAATGGTGTGGTGTGGGTGCTCGCTCCATCTTCTTCACTGCTGCTGGCTGTTCAGGTGGAGGTGGATTACATCTTCTTGCTCCTCACCTCTATCCTCACCCTCTGATATGCACTCAGCAGCAGCTGCATGCACCTCTGCCCCTGTGTCAGCAGCTGGTGGTGTCTCACACACAGTGCCTTCACACCCTGTTGCACTGTCACCTTGCCACCCCTCAACCATGGCACCATTGTCCTGATCAGACACCTCCAACAGTGCTAGCTGTGTGTCACCTAGGGAAAGACAACAAACAGACATTACAGATCACATCCTGGTCAATGCCCATCTCAATACATGGACAATGTAATGTGCTTCCACTGTATATGGGCTGTTATGTTGCAACACATACACAATGGAATAAAGATACTGGATCATTTAGATGTTTGGTCCTGTGCACAACAACATTGGTCAAATTGTGGGGTGTGACAACAATGATGCACCCTGTTGATATGCAGGACAGACATCAATAATGAAAATGTGTGTGTGTGTGTGTGTGTGTGTGTGTGTGTGTGTGCATGTGCAACTGTTTCCATCTCTGGTGTGTGTGAACCCGTACATAGGATCTGGCCCCACTTATTGGCCACAAACACCACCTTCTGAGCTGATAAGAGTCCACCTGTGTGCAAGCTATATTACCTGATCTGTGAATATGGTAGCCTTATAAATGTGCATGTTCCATAAGGCCTGTGACAGAGCAACAGCACCAAGCAGGCAACATGAACCCCAAGGGCCACTCAGGACAGGTCAGATACAAGGTTGATGGGATATATAGATCACAGTGGCGCTGCAACAAATCTCCCCATTTGGTGATGAGACCGCTAAGCATCCTTGCAGACATTGTGACAGCATGGGGATAATGTGGCACCCCTATGAGCATGACAGGAGAGGCTGCCCACCCAAACCCTGTGATCAGCCAAGGAGGTCAATGACCAGAAATGCTAGAAAGACACTATGGCTAGCACTGAGGGAGCTGCACAGGTCCACGCCTGCAACAGTCACATAGACCATTGGGTTGCACAAATATGTACCTACATCCATAGATGGTATATGTGTGGCCATATAGCCATCCATATCTACAGGATTTGTCAGTTGCTTGCACAGGACAACGTGTGTGCGGGATGAACAGGGTTGCATTGGCCAGATCAGTCACATGTTCATGTTTATCTTTGTTTTAATGTTTATTGGGGCTCTTGCTATACCATTCCATCATTACTCCAGGGCGGATTACAAAGAACAATATACAATGGGGGAATGGGCAAAGACCAAGAAAGGAAATGTAATCCAATATCTGATAGGGGAGCAGCAGAACAGGCTAGAGGCAAAATGTAATGAGGAGGGAGAGACAGGTGAATATAGCTATTAGGTACATGGGGGGCATCATAGGCTGGGAGGTAAATCAAGCGCCAGTTGGGAGAGGAGGGTTTTCAGGAGAATATTGAAACTGGTGTAGGAGGGTTCCTGACACAAGTCAAGAGGGAGGGAATTCCAAAGGGAGGGGGCATGGATAAAAGGCTGACTTGCAGGTAGACTGCAGGTGAGCATAGAGGGTGAAGGTAGTAGGAATTGATAAATATGAACCAAGAGGAGACTACAGGTGGGAACATGGAACTGCCGAGGATCTGCCAGATACTGGGGAGAGTCTGTGTATATGTGATGCTGGGACAGAGTGAGATTTTTATAGCAGATTCAGTATGCAAGAGGATGCCAGTGGAGGTGGATGTGATTTGGCACAATAGGTTCTCTGCAGGATATATATGTGATGATCCTAGCAGCCATATTCTGTATCAGTTGGAGCCCATGAAATTGTGTCTGAGTTACGCCGGCCAAAGCGTGGTTACAGAGGTCCAGACGTAACATTACTAAGGTTAACAAGAGGGCAATCAGTATCTGGGATGTCCGGAACAGGCGGATAGCTCTAATTTGGTATAAGCAGTAGAGGGAACACCAAGAGAAGACAGAGATGTGTTCATGGAAAGTGAGTGCGGGATCCAGGGTCACTCCAGGTTAGCAGTTTGTAGACACAATGGGGATAAGAGTGTTGGCATGGACAGGAGCAGACATGTGTCTGGTGTGTGTTCTGCAGCCATTGTGCATTTGGGATGGGCCCAGGGGAGAGCACTCATTGGCAGAGCTATGCACTGCATGGAGGGTGGGGTGGTCAGTGCCCTTGGGTGACAGTGCTGCCTGACATGTGCCTTTACCTTGGGAGCTACATGCAGGCCCAGGTGCCTACAATGGTGGGTAGCGGGAGGTGGCTGGGAGGCGAACCTGCAGGGGTGTGGGACCTGGAATGGTTGCAGTGTGTGGCTAGCTGGGATCGCCCCCACACCCATAAACAATGTGTCCAGCACCTGTTTGCAGTGATTGTACACCACTGTGATGCACCTTGGCCTGGCCTTTACTTGATGAGGGAGATTGTGTCCAAGGGAGAGTGGTAATGGGCAGGGGTCCAGTCCCACAGCAACACAGACCTGCAGCTGTGGAGGATCCACAGGCCAGGTATGGGGCACCACGGCACCAAAGGCATGCAGAGGTCCGCCCAAGACAGCCTCACCTCTACAGGCCCGGGGCCATGCTCCAGGGCATGCGTGAGGACCAGGTCATCTTCCTCTATCGTCTGAGCACAGGAGCTATTACAAAGCTCTATGAGGATCTAAGATCTGACCTCGAGCCTCAGACTGGATAGTCTCATGCCATACCAGGGTTGCTCCTGAGTGCCCTATATTTCTTTGCCTCTGGCTGCTTCCAGACATCAGTGGCTGCAGTAGGTGGAATGAGCCAGCCCACCTTCTCACACTGCCTCCACCAGGTACTATAAGCCATGATCAGCCGGGTAAGGAATTACATTGTATTTCCTAACAGTAGGCAACAATGGGGGGCCCTGAACCAGGCATTTGAGCAGATTGCAGGGATACCACATGTGATGAGAGCTATTGATTGCACACATATTGCCCTGGTCCCACCCAGAGACAGGGAGGCAGTGTTCTGCAACTGCAAGCACTACCATTCCCTGAATGTGCAGGATGTTTGTGATGCAAATATGCGTATTCTGAATGTGGTTCCTGGGTTTCCAGGGTCCACCCATGACTCCTATATCCTGCATCACTCAGCACTATTCCAACAGTTTGAGAATGGACAGTATGAGGACTGTGTCCTGCTGGATGGGTAGTTTTTCTATCTACTATGCGCATACTGTTAATGTGATCTGGGGTGCATGACCACTATCACAGATAGGGCAGGGTCACATGTGGTTTTGGATGGCACCTTTATGTCTGGGTATCTCATGCTGCAAACAACACATAGGCTACTGCAGGAACATTGTTTTTATCTCTGACATGCTACACACTGGTATTTCTGCTATGGCACATCAAAGCACAGCCAGGGCATTTAAGAAAGTTAGCTGCATAACAACTGCACATGATATTCCCTTGTTTCCTGTTTTTTGGCTTGTGGGACTCTGCAAAGTCTGGTACCTGTAGCTGCAATCTCAGCATGTCACTGTCTCCAGACTGATGTACAAGTCACTGTTTGTGTTCTCACAATGCATGTGTATGCGATTTCTTTTGACTGTGTGGTTTGTGGGACCATGCAGCCATGAGTTTTAGATCAGAATTCCAGGCTCCCGCTCCATTTGAAAGTTATTTGAGCCTCTGCATGTGATGTGGTCATCATGTGCTATTCTGCTGCATATACTAGGCAGCAGATCTGCTGGTTATGTTTATGTTTATTTCATTTGCTTGACCGCCCTTCAATAGGCTAGAAAAAGATGAGCTAGAGGGATTAATTTGGAGGCGGAGCCAGCAGAGAACAAGATGGACGCGTAGAGTGTCGTCTCCTGCAAACCCGAGTAGTTTCCTGAAAATATTGCCTCAATCAGAGTCGGTGGCAGCGTTTTTTTTGGCAGCAAGTGCCTGAAGTAAGGAGAAGGGATGGCTTCGGTCAAACAAACAAAGTTGGAGTTATCATCGGGAGGAAATACAGGGTCCAAACGTGCGAAACAGGATCCCCCTTCACCTCTAAAGATGGCGGCTGGCCGCGACCCCGAGGAGGGAATGAGAGAGATATTGGCGGAAATTCTGTCATTGCGGTCATTAATATCGGCGAATGGAGAGACTTTAGCCCTGATGCAAGGGGACATGCAGGAGCTCAAGGAGCAAATGCGGGGCATCACAGCTCGAATGGAAAAGATAGACGCCACAGTCACAGCGCGCGAGGACCGTCTACAGAGTCATACTAAGGCCCTTAAAAAGGTAGATCTATTGGAAGCGAACCTAGAGGATCTCAGTAACAGATCGCGCAGAAATAACATACGAATTGTTGGTATCCCCGAAGAAGCGGAGGGCACTGATTCTATCGGCTTTATTGAAGCGCTCCTGCCTAAGCTGCTTAAGATTAGTTTTAACAAGCCTTTTGAGGTGGAACGTGCCCATAGAATACCTGCACACATGGGAGGACACAGCCCAAGACCAAGGCCGTTTATTCTGTGTGTTCTTCGGCACCAATAGGCCATGCAAATAATGGCTGTGGCAAGGGCGTCGGCTTCAGTCCTGTATGAAGGGCACAAGCTTTCGTTTTTTCCAGATCTTAGCAAGGCTACAATGGACAAGAGGAAGAAGTTCCTAGAGTTGAGGCCCCGTCTTCAACAGTTGCAGGCAAAGTACGGTTTGTTTTACCCTGCAAGATTTAAGGTGACTTTGGACAACCGTACTAAAACATTCGAGGATCCTAATGGTTTGATGCAGTTCCTAGAGGATCAAGAGGCATTAAGAATGCAGGTGGAAAGGGGATCCTAATATTTGGACTCTAAGGACTCTATGTTTCTTTTCTCTTAACATCTTCAAAGAATGTGTGCAGAAAACTTTAGGCCGCTTATGCTGAGTGGGTAATGTATGGAGATTGATGTGAATTGTTATTCTGCGAATGCCAAGCACAGGGCATTAGTAAGCCCGCCCTAATAGGGTTAGTATGATAACGCTGCATATGTATGTAATTATCTTATTTAGTATACATAGGCAATATTAAGATAAGTGACAACGGGGTTTTTATGGCTTGGGGTTTGTTGTTGATGCTCTATGTCTCCATTTTTCCTTCTGCTGTCTCACCCAATGGTGTGGCTCTGATATCGGAGGGGAAGGGTGAGGTGCCGCAGACTGCCTTGGGATGCCCTGGAAGTTTGGGAGGTGGAACAGTGTCGCAAGTTAGACTGGTATGTAGAGATCTTGGCCCTTAATTTCAAATATCTCCTTAATAATGCGCCCCCTTAAGATCTTGTCACTGAATGTGAAGGGCATTATGCACCCTATAAAGAGGAAAAAGATCTTGGCGTATGCCCAGAAGCAAAACACAGATTTAGTATTGTTACAAGAAACACATCTGTCCTCTAAAGAGTCCCTGAAATTGGTATCGAAGCATTTCAAAGTGATCGCTCATTCCCCTGCTATGGGGAAAAAAAACGGGGTAGCCATTTTGCTACATAATAAGGTGCAGTTGCAAGTCTTGTCCACGCGGGTGGATTGTGAGGGGCGGTGGACTAAAGTACACTTGGCTGCTGGTAATAAGCAGGTGGTTGTCATTAATGTTTATGCTCCCAACTGTAACCAACCCACATTTTTTCATGCTCTCACAGAAGCAGCGCAAGAGAGTTCTCCCATCCCAGTGATTATTGGTGGTGACTTCAACAGAGTCTTAGATCCTTTGCTTGACTGCAATCCAAGTAGGCCTCGTGGAGACAGCGCCTCACAGGTATTAATCTCATTAATACAAGAAATCGGTCTTGTGGATATATGGAGAATATTGTATCCGGTGGAGAAGGATTATACCTTTTTTTCAGCACCTCACGGCTCCTACTCCCGGATAGATTTCTTTTTAATCTCCAGGCCTTTAGTGCAAGCGGTAGATGGTGCAGGTATTCTCAGCACACACATTTCAGACCATGCGGCCATTGTGCTTGATCTAACCTTAGAGGAAAGTATACCTAACCAGCAAATGTGGTCGTTCAACAGAACTCTCCTAGCGGATATACACTTTCAAGAGACCTTGAAGCGAGCTATAGAGGAATACTTCAGATGTAATCTTCAAGCAGACACAGCGAATTGGGCATGGTGGGAGGCCTTTAAGGCTACGGTTAGAGCGCAGATTACTAGCTACTCTATTGCTAAAGCCAAGCAGGCGAGAGTCAAGCTCAAAGAGCTGGATGACCAGATAAGAGCAGGAGAAAGAATCCTGCAGAGAGCTTTTACTCCGGCAGTGCTGAGTCACCTACATAAGCTAAGATATCAATATAATACCATATTGAGTATGGAAGTGGAGCAGCAACTGTTCGATAGTCGAGCTCGATATCATACTGAAAAGAACAGGGCGGGTAAGCTGCTAGCTGCGAACTTGAAGGCCCGGCGGAGCAAAACGCATATCACCCACATTTCGAGTGGACAGCAAGCTTTGTTGACTAATAGTTGTGATATAGCAGAAGCATTCCGCCAATTTTATACCCAGCTTTATGCTTCGGAGGTATCCTTTGACGAGAAGGCCTGCAAAGATTTTTTGGCATCAGTAGATAGGCCAGTGTTACGGCCTGGTATGGCGGTCGAGTTAGGCAAGCCAATAACTTTTGAGGAGATGCGGGAAGTTCTAAAGAGTATGAAAATTGGCAAAGCGGCTGGACCGGATGGAATTCCAGTTGAGTTTTATAGAACCTTTGTGGATGACCTCCTCCCTCAGCTGTTGGAATACTATCAGTCGCATCCTGCTACCGGGTCAGACGACTGGTACATTTGCTACGGCCACAATTGTTGTCTTAGAGAAACCGGGAAGAGACCCGACGAGCGTTAGTAACTACAGACCCATCTCCCTTCTCAATGCGGATTACAAAGTGTTTTCCAGTATTCTGGCAAAGCGATTGAGCAAAGTGTTGCATTTACTGATCCACCCTGATCAATGTGGATTTGTGACAGGAAGATCTACGGCCGACAATGGGCGACTGCTATGTGAAGTACTGGAAAAAGCAGCTAATCTAGATAGTCCCCTGTTGGACCTCTCAATAGATGCTGAGAAGGCCTTCGACAGGCTGGAGTGGCCCTTCCTGTACTGTGTGATGGAATGGTTTGGATTGCCTAAAGAGTTCACGGCCATGGTGCGGGTGCTGTATGACAACCCTACGGCGCAAATTCTGGTCAATAGCACTCTCTCTCTATCTCTCCCTTTGCTTCGCGGCACCAGGCAGGGATGTGCCTTGCTGCCATTATTATTTAATTTGGCACTAGAACCTCTGGCATCGAAGATCCGCCAATCAGAGGAGATCCGCGGTATTCAGATAATAGATCTCCATATTAAGCTTTCTGCTTATGCAGACGACCTGTTGGTTTTTCTTCAACCGGAGTCAGTAGGTGCACTGCTACAGGTGATTGCTCAATATTCGAAGCTGTCGGGTTATAAAGTAAACTGGGCAAAGTCGGTTGCCTTCCCTCTAAACAGAAGGGCAAACGCTTCGATGGTGGACAATTTTCCCTTCCAATGGGAAGCTACCTCGATAAAATATCTAGGGGTCCACTACACTGCCTCCCTGGAAGAAACAGTGCGTCTGAATTCCAAAAACGTTTTGGACATAGCGAGGTCATATACCCAGCAGTGGTCCCCGCTTCACCTTACCTGGTGGGGCCGGTTAGAAGCTGTCAAAATGACCTTAGTACCCAAAATAAATTACATCCTGAGCATGCTACCAGTGTTACTGTCCCCTGCGCTTTATAGGGGTTTAGAACGGATCACGAGTGCCTTTCTCTGGGAAGGGAAAACCCCCGCATCGCGCTCAAGAAATTAAAGGCGGACAAGGCGAGTGGAGGGGTACACTTTCCAGATTTTTTGTGGTGTCACAGGTCTTTTCTGTTATGTCAAGGTTCGAAGTGGACTCTGAAGGAGGAGGAAACATACCTCCCGACTTGGCTCCGAATGGAAGAACGTATGGTTGCGCCGTGCCCAATCCATTTATTAGTGGGTATGTTGCATCCAGTATCCTCAGGAGTCGGCAGTGTCATCATTTCCACGCAGCAAGCTTTCCGAGCATTCCTGCCGGTAATTGGAGAGAGGAACCCTCCTTCACGATTGCTTCCAATCTGGTTCAACCCGGCTTTTAAAATTGCCAAAGAAACATGTACTTGGGCGCGATGGCAGAAGCTGGGAATTTGGTCAATCGATCAGTTAATGGACGGGTCTAGGTGGAAGACCTTCTGCAGAGTGCAACGAGACTTTAATCTTCCACCCGCTTTCTATTTTCAATGGATGCAGCTGCGTCATTGCCTTGGGGCGGTTTTCCCGTCTCTGGAGGGGCTGTCCGAGTCCTGGGGACTCCTTAAAGTTATTGAAGAAATAAATGCCAGAAGAGGAGTTGTCTCGCGATTTTATGCTTTGTTTATGGAGCATCATGCACCTTTGAACAGTGGGCTGCGACGCTTATGGGAGGAAGAGACAGAGACTGTGCTGTCACAGGTGGAATGGAGGAGATTCTGGGAATCCTCAATTCGTGCATCGAGATCTGCGGCTCTCACTCAGTCTATGTTTTTCCTTGCGCACAGGGCCTTTTTTTACCCCAAATAGGTTAAGCAAATGTAATAGAAAAGAGAATAACTTGTGTTGGTCCTGCAATAGTGAAGTGGGCACATTGCGACATATGCTGAAGGATTGCCCTCACATTCAGAATTTTTGGATTAGAGTCTGGGATAAAATTCAGAGAGTCCTTAATTTTTCAGAGGCCTTATCATGGCGGATAATAGCATTTCGGAATGCAGCAAAGATCCCAGGCATCGACAAACATAACCGCTTTCTTCTAAATTTTATGATCATGGTGGCGATAAAACTCATACTTTTCTGCTGGAAAAACCCATGCAAGCCCTCCTATTTAGAATGGTGGAACCAGATTTGTTTATTCGCCAAATATGAAAAAGCTTCTGATAGAGTACTACAGGCTAAGGCGGTCGGGGCCAAGCTCTCTAAGTGGGTTGCATTAGATGATTATGCGACTTAGTTTTCTCATGCCTAGACTTGCGGTACCCTCCCATGCTTCCTCTGTGAATAGGTGTCCGTCTATATGTGCTCTCCAGGGGTCTGCGGCACACCTGGGGAAGTGGTGGGGTAGTTTCCTGCTCTTGTGTTATTGTCCTCCTCGAGGGTGGTTTACCTCGGGAAGGCTGTATATGGGGAGGGAGGGGGGACTGGGGTATTATTTTCCTTCTCTTTCTTTTCTTTCTTTCTGGTTCTTTTGATTAAGCTTGCTTTATATTTGATGCATAAGATAGGTTTCGATCAGGTTATAGGAGTTTGTGTGTTGGTAGGCTTTTCTTATGTATCTTGAAAGTATCACTGGAAATGTTTTTTGTCTTTGTTGTAATATTTGGTGAAATATACGCAATAAACATATAGAATAAAAAAAAAAAAGAAAAAAAGATGAGCTAGAAGAGGATAGACAAGGGAAAAGGTTAGGGAGAGAGGGCGGGAAGGTTAAAGGCCAGGGAAAAGAGGTGGGTCTTTAATTCAGATTTTTGAAGGTGGAATGATTAGGTTCTAAGCGGAGAGTAGTGGGAAGGGAATTCCACAGAGCAGGGCCTATGAAAAAGAAAGCTGAGGAGTGGGTGGATTGAAGATGGGCAAGAGAAGGAGAGGGGAGAGTGAGGCGGTTGAGATGAAAGGATCGAGGGGTATGTTTGGGGGTATGGAAGTGAATGAGGTCCGCCAGGTATTGTGGTTACACCTCTCATGACCCAGATACCCACATTTCATCTGCCAGCCTTTGTGGTGCATCCCTATTTCTGTATCTTGCCAATCACTGCCTGTAGAGTGACTTGCTGAGCTTGAACTCCGATTAATAGGTGTTTGTTGCCCATGGTGAGCAGTTGACCTGCGCATGCTGACACCTGCAGCACCTTGCACAATGTTCCCCTGTGGTCAGGGAGGCTATGCTGGGTGCTTCTGGCAGCAATGACAGAGCAACAGCAGATGTCCCCCAAACACACCTTCTGGAGGGAACTGAGGGGGCCTGTCCAGTATGCAGGAATGCTGTTTGTACAAGAATTAGCTCAATACTATATCAATAAAACAAAGCTACAAATAACACCTCTACATATTACTCAACCACAAATTCAAACACAAACAAAGCAAGCTACATTTGATAACTGGACCAACTTCAACTTAATATCAAAATCTACTCTCAAAACTACAATAACTAACATTAATACAACAACCTCATACCTTGATCCATGCCCAGTTGATTGGATAAAGAAGACTTTCTCAATACTCTCTTCTTTCATTCTACCCTTAGTGAACCTATCCTTACAAAAAGGCTACTTACCACCATCTCTCAAACACGTTCAAATACGACCTATACTTAAAAATAACACATTAGATAAATTATCCCCAAAATCATACAGACCCATATCAAGTATTCCTTTTATGGCCAAACTTATTGAAAAAATTGTACAAATTCAACTACAAGACTTTATTGACACATTAAACCTCCTTGATGAACATCAATATGGCTTTAGACCCTTCCATGGAGTAGAAACCTTGCTAACGATCCTTTATGACACAATATTAAGAGGTATTGATAATCCTAAACAAGCCTTTATTCTTGTTTTCCTTGACATATCAGCTGCATTTGACAGTGTTAATCACTTAACAATGTTAAACAGACTTCAACAAATTGGAATTACATCTACTGTTTATAATTGGTTCAAATCATATCTATCAAACAGAACTCAAACAGTAAGAATCCACACCCAAATTTCTAACACCTTCAAACAAACTCAGGGTCTCCCGCAGGGTTCTGCATTATCTGCGCTATTATTTAATATTTACTTACAACCAGTTTGTAACATCTTTAAACGTCACAATGTTTATTATCATATCTACGCTGATGATATAATGTTCTACCTCCCATTTGAAATCCCACACCCACCTCTTCAAAAAATAACAGAATGTTTCAATGAACTAACTGAATGGCTCAAAGAACAAAATCTACTTATCAACTTTACTAAAACTGATATATTATTCATCACTAAAAATCAAACATACATACCCCCAAACACGATCACACTAGATACTCATGAAATAAATACAAAAAAAGAAATAAAATATTTAGGTGTGATACTTGACAGTAATCTAAATATGGATTCACATATAAAATATCTAACTAAAAAAATACATTACAAACTCAAAACACTAAAACAATTAAGACCATTGATTCATCTACAAGACTTTATTAATATAATTCATGCTATCATCACCCCACATTTTGATTATGCAAACACAATACTTAATGGCATTTCAAAACAAAATATTAAAAAGATACAAATAATTCAGAACATAGCTGCCAGGATGATTATGAATATAAGCCCACTTGAACATGTTACAACAATTTTGGCTGAACTTCATTGGCTACCTATTTACTCCCGAATCAAATATAAAATTCTTGTCACTACATTTAAACTTATAAATAATCTTGCACCATCGGCACTCAATACACTGATTAATATAGACATCGATAAACGATCCCAAAGAAGCAGAAACTTAAATACCTTAACAATACCAAAAGATTTCACAAAAGCCAGAAAACAAACAAATAAGAGAGCTTTCTCACACTCTGCTCCAATTCTTTGGAACAATCTACCTGACAACATTCGCCTGCTATCTGATATAAAGGAATTTAGAAAAAAATTAAAAACTCACTTATTCATATTACACTACAATACACCCTCAGAACAGAATACTCAAATAGATACAGGCTAACATTTATACATTATTATTACATACTCTATTTTCAAAATAAATATCACTAATACACTATTAACCATACCACACTCTCATTCACATGATGATTATAGATTTAAACTAACAATGTATATATGTTCTAATATGTTATACCTTTAATGTTACAACATTCCTTGTAAATTATAATTATCTGTTCTATGTAAACTGACTTGGTATATTACATACCAATTAACCTACTGTTCCATGTAAACCGCACTTGATACTAGGGAAAGAGCGGTATATAAATAACTGTTAAATAAATAAATAAATAAATAAAGGTCCTGCGCTTTGGTGGGGTTTACACTAGCCCCACATTGAAACAGTGCTACTGCAGTCTTGAACAACAATATTCTTCACCCCAGCAGCTGTACACAAGTGAGGTGTGGCCTGGTAGGCTTCCTTTACAGCCATTCTGACATGCACAGCTCCCCTCAAGGGTAGATAGGGGAGGCCAGGACTTGGAATGGTCTCTTGGTGGGGGCTTGCAGGATAGGGGTTGTAGGTGGTGGGTTGTAGGTAGAACCCAGAGGTGTTGGGAACTGATGTTGGGGGAGGGCTAGATTGTGATGGGGTGGGGTGGGGAACATGCGGAGGCAAGTATTACTTGGGTGGGGTCAGGTCAGCCTCTATGATTGTCCGTGTATTTGAAGTGAAGGTGCAGACTGTGGATGGTAGGGTGACAGCTGAGTGACCAACACAGGGATTAGCTGTGCAGTAAAGACCAAAGGGGATGGTTGCATATATTGTAGCAGATGTAGAGGCAGAATGGCAGGAAACTAGACGTGAGAGGACAGGACAAACAGACAGCAGACAATGGCGATCTAGCAGAGGACATGCTGACACCAGATGAAGGTGACTGGAAAAGTTCACATGACCGCTCATTTCTGGACTTTCAGAAAGCCTTTGACAAGGTCCCTTATCGGAGTCTTTTGGCAAAACTAACAAGTCATGGGATAGGAGGCAGTGTATTATTGTGGATCAGGAACTGGTTAAAAGATAGAAAGCAGAGGGTAGGGTTAAATGGCCATTTTTCCCAATGGAAAAAGGTGAATAGTGGAGTACCCCAGGGATCTGTGCTGGGTCCGCTGCTTTTTGACATATTCATAAATGACCTGGAAAAAGGAATAACGAGTAAGGTTATCAAATTTGCAGATGACACAAAACTATTTAAAGTTGTTAAAACTCAAGAAGATTGTGGAAAATGTCAAGAGGATCTTGATAAATTGGAAGACTAGGCATCCAAATGGCAGATGAAATTTAATGTGGACAAGTGGAAAGTTATGCACCTAGGAAAGAACAACCCAAACTACGGTTACACGATGCAAGGTTCCACATTGGGAACCACCACCCAGGAAAAAGATTTAGGCGTCATCATGGATAACATGTTAAAACTCTCTGCCCAGTATGCAGCGCCTGCCAAGAAAGCAAATAGAATGCTAGGTATCATAAGGAAAGGAATGGAAAATAAAACAAAGGATATTATAATGCCTCTGTATCATTCCATGGTGCGACCGCACCTTGAATATTGCATGCAATTCTGGTCGCCATATCTTAAAAAGGATATAGCGTTATTAGAAAAGATTCAGAGAAGAGCCACCAAAATGGTAAAGGGGGTGGAAGGCTATTCCTATGAAGAGAGGCTAAAAAGGTTAGGGCTCTACAACCTGGAAAAGAGACAGCTGAGGGGAGATATGATAGAGGTCTATAAATTAATGAATGGAGTGGAACGGGTAAACATAGATCGATTGTTTACATTATCAGAATATAGAAAGACTAGGGGATATGCAATGAAACTACAGGGTAAAGTATTTTTTTTAATTAATTTTCAACAAAATTACAAGTCAAACATACTTGCAATGGAAAAGGGGGACACTTCAGAAACAATAAGCAGATAATTATAAAAGGTAATAATCACAAAGTAAACCCCACCTCTAGTCCTCAAAAGAATTGGGTCCAAGAAAGACAGGACAAAATTAAATACCAAATATACAAGGAAAAAATGAGTATCAAAGGCAGAAACTATAAATACAACAGAGAGTACTCGCTCATTCACCCCCTATTGATCCCTGCGAATTCAAAAAGGAAATCAATTGCGAAGGAAATGAAAAAACATATGTTTTTTCATTTCCTACAGGGTAAACTATTTAAGACAAATAAGAGATATTTTTTCACTCAACGTGTAATCAAACTCTGGAATTTGTTACCGAAGCATGTAGTAAAGGCTGTTAGTATTGCCGAGTTTAAAAAGGTTTGGACAAGTTCCTGGAGGAAAGGTCCATAAACGATTATTAAAAAGGGACCCAGGATATCAATGCTTGACCCAATACAAGCATTGTGGAACTTGTGTCTTTTGGGGAAACTGCTAGGTACGTATGACCTAGATTGGCCACTGTTGGAAACAGGATACTGGGCTTGATGGACCTTGGTCTGACCCAGTATGGCATATCCTATGTTCTTATGTTCTTATGTTCCCAAACACAAAGGTTAAAGGATACCTCTTGTCTAATTCTCTCACTTGGTTTGCAGCTTGTCGTGCTGTGAGGGCTTGCGTGCATCAGTGATGCTGAGAGCTAAACTATCGGTAGTTTAACTACTGGCAGGGTCTCCCAAGATGGACAGGTCTCAGCTGAGGTGCCAGACGAAGACAAACACCCATCTGGGCAGCAGCAGAATGGGATAGTGTTGACGGCGGAGGATCACATTTCTGTGACAACGGCAACAACACCAAACTTAAACTGCGCAGAAGGAAGGCCCGGCAATCTACTTCTGTATCTTGCCATGAAAACCCAATGGATAGTTACAACAAAACAAATTGTGCTATGGTGCTGGAAGATGAGACTCCCAGGTCGGAAGGCACTCAACTAGCTACTGGGGAAGAGCTGAACACTTTTCAGAGTAAAGCCAGCATTTATGATGTGGTTGGATCAAAGCCCTCGGGAAGTCTGACTGCTGATGTAGCTGCGCATGAAATGAGTCAGAAGCTGTAAAGATGTCTTACACATTGGAACATGGAACGTACGAAGCATGAACCAAGGGAAGTTGGAGGTGGTCAAGAATGAAATGGAACGTGTACAACTTGATCTGTTGGGTGTCAGCGAACTGAAATGGACTGGCATCGGGCACTTTGCATCAGATGATCACATGGTCTACTATGCTGGAAATGAAAGACAAAGAAGAAATGGTGTTGCATTTATAATAAAGAAGAAACTTGCCAGAACTGTAATGAAATACAATGCAGTCAGCGAACGCTTAATCTCTATTCGTCTACGAGGATTGCCTATCAACACAACTATAATTCAAGTATATGCCCCAACAACAGCTGCAGAAGAGAATGAAATTGAAGAGTTCTATGAACAAGTACAAGCTGAAATTGACAGAACATGCAAACAGGATATCCTGATAGTCATGGGTGACTGGAACGCAAAAGTTGGCAACAAAGAAGAAGGCAAAGTAGTTGGAAAATATGGGCTTGGCAACAGAAATGAAGCTGGAGAAAGATTGATAGAATTCTGCAAGACCAATGATCTATTCATCTCAAACACCTTCTTCCAGCAACACAAGCGACGAATGTACACATGGACTTCACCCAATGGATTGTATAAAAATCAAATTGACTACATCTGTGGAAGTCAACGATGGAAAAGCTCTGTAACATCAACAAAGACAAAACCTGGAGCTGACTGTGGTACAGATCATCAACTACTAGTATGCAAACTGAAGCTAAAGTTGAAAAAGAGCAAACCACTCATGAATGCACCAAAATATGACCTTGAGAATATACCACTGGAATTTAAAGACTGCCTGCAAAATCGATTTGCTGCTTTAGATACAAATGACAGAGCTCCAGAAGAGTTATGGAATGACATCAAGAAGGTTGTGCTGGAAGAAAGCGAGAAGTCTCTACAAAAGGTGAAAAAGCAAAAACGGCCAAAATGGATGACGGAAGAAACTCTGAAAATTGCCCAGAAACGCAGAGAAGCTAAAGCCAAAGGAGAAAGAAAGACAATCGCAGAACTCAACAGAGATTTCCAACGTGCAGCAAGACAGGACAAGGAAAAATACTACAATGACACTTGCAAGGAAATAGAAGCAGAAACTATTAGAGGAAGAACAAGATCGGCTTTCCTAAAGCTGCGAGAGTTAAAGAAAAAGTTCCAGCCTCGAATTGGAATGTTACAAGATGCTCAAGGTTCTATGTTGAATGATGCTGAGAAGATCAAGAAAAGGTGGAAGGAATATACAGAGTTTTTATATGATAAAGATCAAGTGGACCAACAGCCGTTTCAACCTATACCTTATGATCAGGAACCATTGGTGATGAAAAAAGAAGTTGAAGCAGCATTGAAAGCCTTATCAAAGAACAAAGCACCAGGCATTGATAGCATTCCCATAGAAGTATTGCAGCAATCTGATGCAGCTGTTACCGTACTTACAAGGCTCTGCCAAGAAATATGGAAGACAACATCATGGCCAACTGACTGGAAAAGATCTGTGTTTATACCAACTAAAGAAAGGTGATCCAACTGACTGTGGAAATTATCGCACAATCGCTCTGATCCCACATGCCAGCAAGATTCTACTGAAGATTATTCAAAAGAGACTACAGCCATACCTAGAACAAGAACTACCTGAAGTGCAAGCAGGGTTCAGGAAAGGGCGAGGAACGAGAGACATCATTGCGGATGTGAGATGGATCCTTGAAAAGACTAAAGAATACCAAAAGGATATCTATTTGTGCTTTATCGACTATAGCAAGGCTTTTGACTGTGTAAACCATGAGAAACTCTGGGCCACATTAAGAAGCATGGGTATACCAGAACACCTGATCGTTCTCTTGCGTAATCTGTACATTGATCAAGAAGCAACAGTTCGAACGGAACAAGGAGAAACAGAATGGTTTAAAATAAGCAAAGGTGTAAGACAAGGCTGCATACTTTCGCCCTACCTGTTTAATTTATATGCAGAACAAATCATCAGAGAAGCAGGACTGTATGAAGACAACAGAGGTGTGAAGATTGGTGGAAGACTCATCAACAACCTTCGCTATGCTGATGATACCACATTACTGGCTGAAAGCGAAGATGATCTGAAACATTTGCTTCTCACAATCAAAGAACATAGTCTCAAAATGGGCCTGCACCTTAATGTAAAGAAGACAAAGATCATGACAACTGGCATAATCAACAGGTTCATCGTTGAAGGAGAAGAAATTGAAATCGTGAACAACTTTAACCTACTTGGATCAACTATCAATAAAGAAGCAACAAGCAGTCAAGAAATCAGACGACGCATTGCTCTTGGCAGAATGGCTATGAAAAGACCTAGATAAGATTCTCAAGAGCAGAGATGTCTCTCTCCATACAAAGATTCGACTTGTTCAAGCCATGGTATTTTCAATAACATCATATGGATGTGAAAGCTGGACAGTGAAAAAGACAGACAGGAAGAAAATTGATGCCTTTGAATTATGGTGCTGGCGGCGAATACTGTGTATACCATGGACTGCCCGAAGAACAAACCAGTCGGTACTAGAGAAGATCAAACCTAAGCTTTCTTTAGAAGCTCAGATGACAAGACTTCGACTTTCATACTTCGGACACATCATGCGAAGAGAGAGATCATTAGAGAAAGACATCATGCTTGGCAAGATAGGAGAGTCAGCTGGAGATCGGAACCGGTGCGGTGAGGCAGTCCTTTTCCATCTGATTGGCTGCAGCAATAGTCTTCCCGACTGCCCCGGCTGCTCCTGGCAGCATATTACAGCGTTGGCTGCCTTGCGGGGTTGAGAGTCAGCTGGAGATCGGAACCGGTGCGGTGAGGCAGTCCTTTTCCATCTGATTGGCTGCAGCAATAGTCTTCCCGACTGCCCCGGCTGCTCCTGGCAGCATATTACAGCGTTGGCTGCCTTGCGGGGTTGAGAGTCAGCTGGAGATCGGAACCGGTGCGGTGAGGCAGTCCTTTTCCATCTGATTGACTGCAGCAATAGTCTTCCCGACTGCCCCGGCTGCTCCTGGCAGCATATTACAGCGTTGGCTGCCTTGCGGGGTTGAGAGTCAGCTGGAGATCGGAACCGGTGCGGTGAGGCAGTCCTTTTCCATCTGATTGGCTGCAGCAATAGTCTTCCCGACTGCCCCGGCTGCTCCTGGCAGCATATTACAGCGTTGGCTGCCTTGCGGTCGCGGTCGCACGCCCGAACGGGGCGTGACCAAAGGGGGAACGCCCCTTTGGTGCCCCTTCGGTGCCAATTGGGGCTTGTGCCCTTGTCGCAGTTGGTATGCCACGAGGCCACGCGAAGAGGAAGAGCAAAAAGCTTCAGGGAAGTCAATCTGGTAAACAAGCAGCTACTGTTACATCTACCCCGTCAGCTGTTACCGGTCCTATGGATCATCATGTGATAGTTCTCTCGCAAGCGCTTTCCTCAGCTCAATGCTCTTCCTCACCTGGATCTGGCATAACCCTTAGCTCCATCGAGAGGTCTCCTCCACCCAACCCAGGATCTTCTCAAGTGTCTGAGGAAATGTCATCTGCTTCTGGGTCGTCCTCCTCCTCCGGAGGGGAAGATGAGATTCCTGCTTCCCTTCCTGTGTCTTCGCATGAGGTACTTTCATTAATTCCCATTCCTATGGTTGCTAGTTTTGATGCTAATCGAGTTCCTCAAATTGAAAATCCAGAGACTGTTACTCTTGTGGACATTTGGAAGCAAGTTACTGCAACTAACTCAATGTTATCTCAATTTATGAGTCAAACGGCTGTATTTTCAAAACAGGTTTCTTGTAAATTTGAAAAAGTTGAGGTTTCTATTAATCAATTGTCTCAGCGTGCTGATCAGTTAGATACGCAGGTGGCATCATTGCAGTCTGCTAATATGTTAACTTCCAAGGATACTTTGATGTTTTATCAGCAATTAGAAGTTTTAGATAATGCCTCTCGGGCTAAAAACTTACGTATTCTTAATTTTCCTAGGCACCGTTTATTGACATCTGTTTTGTTATTTCGTCAATATTGTAAGGAAATTTTGTCTCTACCTAATGCAGATACTGTTGTTTTGGAGAGGACTTTCTACTTGTCTGCTCCAGCGGCTTCTAGGGAACTTGGTGAGCCGCGGCAGGAGGAGGGTACTTCTTTAAATTTAACTGATCTATTAGAACACTCCCAGGTTCCCATTTCTACTCGTGCTACCTTGGTAGTCACTTTGGCCAATTTTGTAGATAAGTCTTCTATTTTGAAGGCTTTTTTTCCTAAGAAAGATTTTCTTTTTTATGGCCAAAAGATGTCCATATTTCCGGATGTCTCTAGACAGACACAAGTACGTAGAAAGTCCTTTCTGCAATTGAAAGCTAGGGTTTTGGCTATAGGGGGTATTTTTCGTTTACGGTTTCCATGTAAATGTTTTGTGACCATTCAAGGAATCAGTTATGAATATTTTGATCCTTCTTTACTGGAATCTCTTTTGGCTTCCTTACACGCTTGAGTGATATTATTGTATATTTTGTAGTTAGGATTATACAACTTGGTTGGTTGGGTGTTTGTAGCCTTATAAATTTCTACTCCGGCTCTCTTTTCAGCTGTTCTCTCCTTGTTGTGGGTGGAGAAATGATATGTTTATGAGATTTATCTTTGTCTTATTTGTAAATATGATTGTTCATATTATTTGTTTCTTGTTGAATATATTCATTGGATGTAAAATTGAAAATTTAATAAAAAAAAAAAAAAAAAAAAATGCTTGGCAAGATAGAAGGTCAACGCAAAAGAGGAAGGCCAGCAATGAGATGGATCGCTACAATAACAGCAGCTACGGGTACCAGTCTGTCGTCAATGAGCCGCCTGACTGAAGATCGAACACAATTTAGGATAGCTATCCAGAGGGTCGCCATGAGTCGACTCCGACTCGACGGCACTTAACAACAACAACTTGTCTAATTGGTCTTTGGCTCCACTTTGCCTGGTTTGGTATATGTGCACCATTCACTTCTTGGCATTTGGTCTACTGCCCGAGTTACTTACCTAACATTGTTCTCATCCCAGAGTTGTTGTACATTTCAGATTTTGTTTTATGGGTAACCACTTTCATTATTGTCTTTCAGTTTGCACATTCTGATCCTTGCTTATTGGTTTATTGATGGATTATGATTAACAAGTTTAACAGAGCAGAGGTGGGCTCATCATGTTATTAATGTGACAGTGGCACTTGTTCTCTTTCACCAGTCGGTGATGTGTTTTTGTTTTCAGAGATGTGTAGCTTTAATATTAACAGGGTTCCTCCATAACTGGTGTTACTGCATTTTGTGTATGGCAGTTTTTTAATGTGTTTGACATGGGCATGGATATTTGTGGTAGCATAATGACAGATCACTGGTATGTCTCACATTAGTCTGAGATCCGGAGGCTAAGGGACACATGCCCTCAAAAGATGCTGTGTGTATATTTCAATATTGTATATGCTAGATGTTACAGCAACATAATTTGTATGTGTGTGTGATGGGGAAGGGCAGGTTGCAATGGAGAAGTATCGGCATATACATCTAGACATTGTATGTTGCACATATGTTACTTGGTGAACTGTCTCATTTTCTTTCTGCAGGTGATGCTGGATATGAATGTTGGGCCTGATTGCTGACCCCTGTGCATTTTCCACAGTCACTTGCAGAGATGAGGTACAATGAGGCCCATGCCTCCAGTTGCTCTGTCATCGAGCACACCTTTGGCATGTTACAGAGTCGCTTCAGGTGTCTGGATAAGACTGGCAGGGCCTTATAATACCAACCCATGACTGTGGCACAGATAATTCTGGCCTGTTGCATCCTGCACAACATTGTTCTCAGGCACAATATCCCAGTCGACATTAATCCGGATCTGGAAGATGATCCTGTGTGTCCTCCTGTACTTGGCTGTGGAAACACACGTGTGGGCACACCAATCTGGCAACATCTAATCGAGCAGCTCTTTTCATGTAGGTACTGTGTATGTGAGGAGATGCATATGCGTACAAATGCGCATGCTATCCTGTGTGCTTCAGGTCTACATCCCAACATATGTGTGTCTGCTGTGTTTGTGACTGTACAGAATCAGTTTGGCAGGCTATCACTTCCTGCTGGTGTGGTGAGGTACCTAATTGGGCCAAGAGGATCTACATGCAGCCAAATGTGGTACAGCTCCATACACATGGAGCTGTACCACATTTGGCTGCATGGCAGTGATTTGGGACTGGTGCATCATGCACAGTGGCATCAGTGGTATGCATTTTACATCACATACCTGCATATGTTACACAAACATAACTATCTGCTGTGCTGATGCTGTTGTGTCAATTGCCCTGCATACACTGAGGGCACAGGACAACATTTGACGTGTGATGTTCCCTTGTATTCCTAAATATTTTGCTCTAAACCTATCTTGCATGCATACATATACCCCATGTCTATGATTTACCATCTCTATGGCTATCTTGATTTCAGCAGTTGTTAACTGGACACCATAGTGTTGCTGACATTCCCAACTATGATGTTGGTGTACACAGACGATAAGAGTGGGAGTGCTGAACATTGCATTTATCTTTTTCTTACCGTTGTTCAAAAAGCCAACATGAATGTAGCCTTGGATAGGCTCATGGCATTGCTCCTAGTAACCTCACATTTGTACTAGACAGGGGAAATGGTACCAGGTGCACATGTGTTGTATATTGTAGTGTGTGTGGAGTGTGAATCGCATTGTACAGATACACTGTTCAGGCATATGTTCAGTATTTGTTCCTGGTGTGAGGTCTGATTGGCCCTTTACAGATCACAGCAGTAATGATGCTACATTTCAGATGGCACCCTGTGACTGATGTGATCATGTCATGCATTGTGTTCTGTGGGGAAAATGTCGTATGTTTTGTCTGATGGCAAATCGGAATGCTTCAACATTCACATTTGCCACATGACAGAATAGTTTTGACAACAGGTAGTGATGTTTTAACATGCACACAGACTAATCTCACACTTTCCAACCACCACCTCTGGGTCTGGGATGACAGTTTGCACACAATGACATCTGCAGGCAGTCCCTGTCCTTCACATTGGATAATGTTTGACTAATATCATCAAACATCTTGTATGTGATTTGCTTGTTTGGTACTCAGAGTTCATTGAGAGGTCATTGTCCGGCAGCATTGATAGACATGATGGGGACCTATGACATACCTATAACATGTGGCCATGGACATGTCTATGTGCCTGTGCAGATGTGAACATAATCTGTACTGATCGGTTTGAATGTCCTACACCTTCAATGTCAGCTGTGTTATGGCAATGTAATGGTTGAATGTTAGACATTTCCTACTTGATACATTAAACTTGCAGGCACTGGGATGGCACCTCATGATGTGTGATGAATGGCATACCTACCTTTCTATTACTTTTTCCACAGAACATGGCCCACCCACAGTGGAAGGGACCAACAGTGCATCTGCGGTCACCATCACCTGCATGATGGAGGAGACAGCAACAGCAGGAGATGATGCCTGAGAAGGGGTGGCATACAGTCATGAAACTTAAGTTGAGGAGCACATGCCAATGCTGGATGTTGATATCCAAGTGGTGGATTGGTGCATGCAGAAGGCGCACACTGGCCTGGTGATACAATCCACTGCCTGGGTGGAGTGGCTCCTTGGAGTTGTCCCTTTCCCTTACTATGGATTCTTCTATCGTCATCAGCAAACCTCACGCCTCGGTGTAGACACCCATGGCTGCAGAAAATGACTTGGAGAGAGCTGTGATGCTCCATACACCATTAGAGCTGGGGAGATGGACTAGTGACAGCAAACAGTCCAGCAGCACCAACACTGTCAATTGTGGTTTGCAACTCCTGACTGTCATTTACATTTTGCTTGTTTTACCATATCACTGCCATGGCTCTATGGGTGACATCAAAGGTTTAGGCACAAAAGAGAATCAAACTGGGTGTGTAGAAGCAGAGGCACATTGTTTATGTGGTGTGTTCTTTCCTTGTCACCCTTGCGTTGGCCAATTTGGCCATGACAAGCTGTTGCACATCCTCACAAGGTGCACCACAACATGTGTCATCTCTGTTTGGCCATATCCAGGAGTGATACTCTGCATATAGGGTGTCACTGTGTCATTTGGTGAATTACAGAGCGCATACGCATGTGCATGAATATGTTGTGACACAGTGATATCTGATGATGTGCATTTTGTGATGTTTACTGTACCACAGTTTTCATGTTTTGCCACTTCACAGAACATATTGACCTGTTGTTTCCTAATAAAGATGTGTAATTATTGATTTGCTTACAGCTTACACAGTCGCATGTGTGCTCCATCCTATGTCTCTCATGACAATCTGCCACACACATGGCAAGGGTCATTTTCTGATGTGCCTATCTGTATTTTCACACATAGCTTGGATTGTGTATTGCATGTACATTCTTGTACCTGTATACCTCATGGACATAGGGCCTACTGTATCACCCCAGAGCTGTTTTATTCTGATGACTCTGCACCTAACATAAGAACATAAGATCATAAGATATGCCATACTGGGTCAGGCCAAGGTCCATCAAGCCCAGTATTCTGTTTCCAACAGTGGCCAATCTAGGTCATATGAACCTAGCAGTTACCCCAAGAGACACAAGTTCCACAATGCTTGTACTGGGTCAAGCATTGATATCTTCGGTCACTTCTTAATAACGGTTTATGGACCTTTCCTCCAGGAACTTGTCCAAACCTTTTTTAAACCCAGCTACACTTACAGCCTTTACTACATCCTCCGGTAACAAATTCCAGAGTTTGATTACACGTTGAGTGAAAAAATATTTTCTTTTATTAGTCTTAAATAGTTTACCCTGTAGCTTCATTGCATGTCCCCTAGTCTTTCTATATTCTGATAACGTAAACAATCGATCTACATTTACCCGTTCCACTCCGTTCATTAATATATAGACTTCTATCATATCTCCCCTCAGCCGTCTCTTTTCCAGGTTAAAGAGCCCTAACCTTTTTAGCCTTTCTTCATAGGAGTATCCTTCCATCCCCTTTACCATTTTGGTGGCTCTTCTCTGAACCTTCTCTAAAATCGCTATATCCTTTTTAAGATATGGCGACCAGAATTGCACACAATATTCAAGGTGTGGTCTCACCATGGAACGATATAGAGGCATTATAATATCTTTTGTTTTATTTTCCATTCCTTTCCTTATCATACCTAGCATTCTATTTGCTCTCTTGGCCGCCGCTGCACACTGGGCCGAGGGTTTTAACATGAAAGACAAATGGTGTACCTCTCCAATGGCTGGGACTCTGTGAACAAACACATTGCTCATATGTCTGAACATCAATGGTGTGTACCTTTATATATATGTGCTGTCTCACAGATGACTGAACCATGCAGAACATATTTGGCAAATCTTGCTGCTCATAGAAATGTCTGTTATAAATATCTCCACACTGGCCAGTGATGGCATCAGTAATCTTGGGATGTGATCACCTGTGCGAGACATGTTTTTTTTACTGTGCCAATACATGTGCTTCTCATAACTACCTCCATCTCATCATTGTAGATTGTGTCCCGGATTTTGGAAGGAATTTATACAGGTAACTGTCCTAGGTGATTTTGGCATGGCACCTATTCAGGCTCTGGCCCTCTACAATGCTATGTACCTCCCTAACATGCCCATATGCTATGCAATTGCCATCAGGGTGTGTTGGGGCATTCTGTGGTAGGGCAAGGGCAGATAAACATGGTTGGTGGGTGGCTACATTTTTCTATGCAATACACATAGCCATCTGTGCATGACAGCTTGGCACTGATTTTTCTGAGCTATCTTTCAGGCATTAGGTCTGGGTGGTTAGCCAGTTAATCTTGTCCTACATGGCTAGCTCCTGCTCTCTCTCATTTGTGTGTGCAGACCCTGATTTTCAGGGGTGGCCCACATATGACCACAGCATTCACATCAGGGTTAGACAGTTGGCAGTCATGCAATGCACCAACACATCACTTTGTACCACCTAGATGAAAATCTGGGAACCAAATATTTCTGCACATAGCATTCATACATGTGTACACATTCACTGGAACTATGTTGAAACATCAGCCATATCACATATATGATATAGGAATTCTAGGGATGATGCAGGACACTTCATTGCATGCCCTCCAACTCAGTTGCCGCACTGACATCCCAAGATTACTGATGCCATCACTGGCCAGTGTGGAGATATTTATAACAGACATTTCTGTGAGCAGCAAGGTTTGCCAAATATGTTCTGCATGGTTCAGTCATCTGTGAGACAGCACATATATATAAAGGTACACACCATTGATGTTCAGACATATGAGCAATGTGTTTGTTCACAGAGTCCCAGCCATTGGAGAGGTTTTATTTATTTTTATTTATTTAGTAACACTTATATACCGCTACTTCCAGTGATCAGAAGCGGTTTGATTACGTCTTTGGGATTTGTCAAAAATCAAGACAGAGAAGTTGGGTCATATATACAATAGTTCAGAGGTAAATCACAGCACACAGAATATGGTCTCGAGATTGGCCTAGACATATTTACATAATTTTACAAAAGGGATTCTACTTAAACATATTTACATTTTTACATATAACTGTTCACTTCATCCTTTATCTCTTTGGGATTTACTACTGGTTGTAGTGACAGTGGAATAGATGCGTTTTTAATTTCTTCCTGAAATCAACTATGTCTTTAATTGCTCGCAGCTCATATGGCAGTTGGTTCCATAAGGTTGGGGCATAGAATGAGAATGCTCTGCGGCTAGTACTGGCTTTTACCTGTCTGATGATGTTTGGAACTTGTAGCGTGTCTGAGTTGATAGTTCTCCTGTCTCTGGTGTTAGGTTGCTTGCAGATAAGGGTTGAAAGGAATGATGGGGCTAGGTTATGAATGAGTTTGAACGTTGTTACCAATGTTTTATATTGTATCCTGGCAGCAATGGGTAGCCAGTGTAGCTCGATCAATACGGGTGTAATGTGTTCAGTTATGCTTGATCGCATGATGATCCTCGCTGCCACATTTTGTGCCAATTGCAAGATATTGGTGGTTTTCTTTGGCAGACCCTGTAGGATGGCGTTACAGTAGTCTAAGTGAGGCATGATGAGTGCTTGCACAACAGACCGGAAATCACATGGTTCAAGTATATTCCGCAGGGGTCGTAACACTCTAAGTTTGTGAAGAATGGCCTTGTTGGTGTTGCTCAGGTGTTTTTCCATCTTTAGTTTGCTGTCGATTGTGACTCCCAGATACTTGATCTCATTCTTAGTGTTGTAAGTGTTGTTACACAGTGTGATTGTTGGAGGAGGTTTGAAGTCAGGTTTACTGGATATGTACATCACTTCCGTTTTCTTGTGGTTAATCGACATATTGTTTTGTTGTAGCTATCCTAACATCTCACCCAGGCAGGTTTCGAGCTGAGTATATTTAGGGTCTGCGGCATCTACTTGTGTGTACAGCATAATATCGTCTGCGTAAATGTGGTAATTGATGTCATGTTTCCTGAAAATGTCACTGAGAGGTTGCATGTAAATGTTAAAAAGTAGTGCCGAGAGGGCCGAACCCTGTGGTATGCCTTGAGTTTGAGTGAAGGCTTCTGCTTTTTCGCCGTTGAATTGGACCTGTGGCGTTCTGTTCATTATGTAAGATGATAACCATTTCAGGGGGGTTCCCAATATTCCAATTGATTCCAGCTTGTCTAGGAGGATTCCGCGATGGACAGTATCAAAAGCGGCAGAGATGTCAATGAAAATGAGAATAAACATTTTCTTTCTGTCTTCGAGGCCTTTGAGGAGGTTGTTAAGCAGGGCCAATAGAAGAGTTTCGACCCCATGGTTTTTTCTGAACCCATATTGCTGACTGTCCAAGGTTTAATGGTCGTCGAGGTGGTCTTGAAGTTGAATGAGGGCTGCCTTCTCAATGATCTTTGCTAGGAAAGATATGCTAGAGATTGGGCAGTAAGATGTTGGGTCCTCTTTGTTGAGTGAGCTGTTTTTTAGAATCGGTCTAATTATGGACTTCTTGAGCTGGTTAGGCATGATTCCTTGACACAGTGATTGGTTTACAATGTGTGAGACCTGGTGGACGATATCCTTTTTTGCCGCCTTGATCCACGCAGCTGGGCAGGGATCTAGCGGGGAGGTGGTGGTGTTGATACTGGTTATTATTTCAATAGTTTGTTTATCATCAATTTTATGAAACTCATGCCATGTCTGTTCTTGTTCCACTTCAGTTTTCAGATGTGATGTGTCAACACAGAGATTGGGTGATGTTGTTGTCAGCTTGCTTGCGTAATGGTTTGCGAGAGTTTGCGGATGGATAGTGTTACCATGTTGTTCCGGCTGGGACGTTTTAGTTAGTGATTTCACTAGTTGAAATAGTTCACGCGGTTTGTTGATAGCTTTATTTAGCAGGGTGGTGTGGTGCGTCCTTTTCGCAGCATCTACTTCTTCTTTGTACTTCGAAAGGAGGTTGAGGTACTCAGCTCTGTGTTCAATAGATTTGCTATGTCTCCATTTTTTTTCACACTTTCTTAGTTCTCTCTTCATTTTAGTCAGCTTTGCTGTGTACCAGGTTCGGATTTGAGTTTGACCAAGATTGACGTATTTTTCCATTTAGGGTTCGCTGTAGTCTGAATTCCAATGTCCCAGCTGTTTGTTAGTGCATCGAGGTCTGTACTTTCCATGTCAATGTGCGCCTTGATGCTACTTGTAAGACATTCAAGGTTTAGTTTGTTGAAACTTCTCTGTTGGTGCATTTCTCGTTGTGCTTTCGCGTCTTTTGGTAACGAAGGTAGTTTTATCTGCATATCGATTTGGCGATGGTCAGACCAAGGTACTGCTTTTATCTTGAACAAAGGCTTCCCGTCGTTGCACTGTTTACTCGTGGGAGTGAAGACCATGTCCAGGATATGGCCCTTTTCATGGGTGGGCTCATTTATTATCTGCTGATATCCTAGTTGGGACATAGCTTCCAGGAAGGTGTTGGCGTACGCTGCTGTTGTTGATGCCAGGTTTAGGTCACCTAGGATGATTTGGAATTTCTTTGGTTGTGTTGAGGAAATGTTTTCTAAAGCTGCAGCAAGTATTTCATGATGCTGCGAGGGGGATCTGTATATTAGGCAGATGGACACTGCTGGGTTCTCCACTTTGAGCAGGTCTATGTCTGGGTTTGAGTCCAGGGACGTGCATGAGAGTTGCAGGTTGGATTTAGCAATTATGAGCACTCCTCCACCTCTTTTGTTGGAGAGAGGGCAATTATACAGGTTGTATCCGGGTCTGCTTATCTGGGCAATAAGGCTGCATCGGTGTTAGTGATCCAGGTTTCTGTTACACAGAGGATGTCAGGTTGCTCGTCTTTGATGATGTCGTAGAGGATGTGTGTCTTGTTTTTGATTGATCGAGCATTGATGAGTGTGATGTTGCAGACCACCAGCGGTGTTTGCGGAGTCTTGTTGTGTGTAGCGTGGAGCAGGAAGGGCTTGCTTAAACATGTTCTTGTAGTTTTTGGTTTGTGGTGCTTCCGTGTTCTATTTTGACTGTTGTTTGAGGGCCTTGGATAAGTCGTGTATGTTGATATTAATCTGGTTGTGCGGTAGAGTGTGAGTAGGGGTGGTTTAGGAGTGTGGATGGTGTAGAGGCTGTAGAGCGGACTGAATAGTAGTGGCAGGGATTGGTACAGGTTTGTGTTGAGGGCATATGCTGGGATTAGAGTGATCAGACATATTCCAAGGGAAAGGTTTAGTATATTCATATTGCAACGTGTGTGGAGTAATACAATTGATTAGACTACAAATGCTGGTCAGAGGCTGAGTGTTGGCTTCTGCAATATTAGTTTTCGGGGACAGCAGTAAGAGTATCAATACTAGCAAGTTTTCGGGGACAGCAGTAAGAGTATCAATACTAGCAAGTATCAGTAACAGTCATGTTGGTGAAGTCAGTAAGTAACAGTAGTTAGCAATAAGTAACAAACTTAGCAAGTATCGGTCACAGTCAGCATCGGCAGAAAACGTATTGGTATTAGTAGCAAATATTAGCAGACAACAGCAGTAGCAATCAAGGGATATTTGACCTTAGCAGTCTCTTAATGGTCCGGTTGTGTTGGCCGGTAATGTCAGTGTCTTAGCTATGTTCCTTCATGGAGCACGTTCGAGGGTTGCTATTAAGGGTGCAGCTTACCTCCTGGTGTGTGACTTGAGCGTTCGATGGCCTTCTTGCGTTTCACGGTGTTTGGGATTTGGCTCCTGTGTTGCTGGTGCCGATGGTCGCGGGACTCTCCTTCCTGCCTTAGTTCCACCGCCTAAGGGCCACGCCAAAGGGCCCTCTGGCGAGGCCCTCAGGCGCGGGCCCGCAAGGCGCGGGCGCGCCCATCAGGGATGCCGCTTAAATATCAAAATCGGGCGCCTGCAGCTTCTCCCACTGCCCCGATTGGGCAGGAGTTCGTGTGCTGGTCGGCGGGCGGCAAAGAGGTACACCATTTGTCTTTCAGCTGGTCCTTTCTCAGAGGTAGCTGTGAGGTGCATATATCCACATATATCATACACCAACAGAGCCTTAAATACTGTTTTTTTGACCTGTGATTCACTCAGAGATCCCTTGCTAAAATGTAAATGTTGCCAGCTAAGTAACACCGTGTCTGAGGCATAGATGACATGTGTACGTTATGCTGAAATTTAGCTGTCCCACCTATTTTTTGTACATGATCCTTAGCCCCTGTGACACATGTGGGATTGTCAGCAGCATCCCTGGTGCACATGGGCACCACTTATATTCATACATTATCTTTACCCATACAATAGACTCTTGAGTAATATGCCAGATGTCATAAAGGGGCAATTGAGGCATATTCTACATGTTTGCTTACCAACATCACTGCAGAAATTTGTTGTTCATGCTGCCCTCATATTGTCTTTGAATCACACATAGAGACTCGGTGCATGCTACTTATCCAGACCCTGTACAGCTGCTCTTCTTCATAACATACTGCAAAAGATGCAGTAGTGACACAGCAGGTGTACATTGTATGCACATGTACAGAATGGACCTTACAGACGCAAAATGCATTCCAATTGCACAATTTTCATGAGGTCCACAGCACGCAGATTCACAACTGATGCAACAGGGCTCCATAATGTCAAAGGATATTGCATGGGGTTGTGTCTCCATGTCTGTGCAGCTCCATTATGGGCCACAGATCCCAGCACAGCAAACGCCATTGTTATTGCCATGCTGCCAAAGCCACGTTATGACAGCCCATAGGCAAGGTTCAGCTGCATGTCAGCTCCTGCATTCCTTCCTGTCTTGTTTTCATGTTGTCCACAAATAGCACGCCACAGCCAGGTTCATCTGGGGCAACGTGCAGATAGCATAACATCCCCATCTGAGAGGCCTATCAGGGACATAGATGGCCTATGACATATTCAGCACTGGACATCCAGGTTGACAAGCAACAGACAGCCCCCACTTGCGCCTCCTTGTACACACACCATCCCAACCGCATCTGAGGCTCTCCATACACCTTCACTGTTGTTGCAGGCTATGCATGTGCTGGATTGTCATGCTTACACTAACAGGCAGGAATGTGATATAGGGCATGGCATAGATAATGAGTGTTGGTGGCTCATAATAAACCACATACTGTCTACACACATGCTCATGAGAATCAGGTCTGCAGACCGTAGGACTGCAATGAGGGGCATACTGCACAATGCACATAATCTAGCTCCTACACGAGATCTATCCTGGGGATGAGCTGTGGACATAGCAATGAATATACATGGGACCTGTTTGAAACACTTCTCTAACCTGGTGCATCTCCACACTCCCCAACGTATGCTCCAGCATAATCATGTTGACCGTATGTCTCTTTGCTCCTCCTACCTGAAATGTATCAGCAGAATGAGCTGCAAACCTGCTGATGCATTGCAGGCAGATACAAATTTATTTATTTATTTATTTATTTATACTTTTCTTCTATACCGCTTTTTCCCAAGATCAAAGGCGGTTTACAAATAACATAATGAACAGTTTACAATTAACATAATGAACATTGTTTTACATAGAACATAGTGTTTTCTTTAAATTATGTACAATTAACTTTTTTATGAACAATAACATTAACTTTTCATGAACAATAACATGGCGCATATAATTATACATATGCTGAACTATTTACATCAGTCAAATATTTACATTAGTCAATTATTAATCATGGTTTCGAAGGGTTGTTTTTCTTATGTGTGTTGAGGTTTGAGGCTTTTTGATCTGTGTTTAGGGAGGATTTTTATGTAGGTGTGGTGAGGAGGATGGGGGGGGTTCATTAAGGTTTATGAAGTGTTCTTTAAACAGATATGTTTTTAGTTCTTTCCGGAATGTCTGAAGATCCTTTATTTTGCGGAGGTTTAGTGGGAGTTTATTCCATATGGTGGGGGCTGCATATGAGAATGCTCTTGAGCTTGTGGTTTTTTTTGTTTTTCGAATTGATTTTTTTATGTCTAGTGAGTGGGTTGCATTTTGTCTGCGGGTTCTATGTTCTTTTGGAGCATGTAGTAGAGTGGTTAGATGTGAAGGTGATATGTCGTTGATAAGTTTAAATGTGGTTAAGAGTATTTTGTATGATATTCTACTATTTATGGGAAGCCAGTGTAGTTCAGCGAGGATGGGAGTTATGTGGTCAGTGAGGCGGGCTTTTGCTGTTACTCGGGCACAGATGTTTTGAGCTCGTTGGAGTAAGTTAATATTTGTGAGAGGGAGGCCGATGAGTAGACTATTACAATAGTCAAAGTGGGGAGTGATGAGTGTGCTGATAACAGATCTGAAGTCATGTGTGTCTAGTATTGGTCGTAGGTGTTGAATGGTTTTGAGTTTATAGAATATGGTTTTCACGGTTTGTTTTATGTGAGGGATCATACTAAGTGTGTGGTCTATTATGATGCCTAGGTATTTTACTTCCTTTTTGATTGGGATTATTGTATCGTTAATTGTTATTGTTTCTGGGAGAGTAGTATCTAGTTTTCTTGTTACGAACATTGCTTCAGTTTTTTTTAGGTTGATGCTAAGGTTATTATTTTGTAGCCAGGTATTTGCTTCACTGATACAGTTTAGTAAGTTCTGGTAGTTGGGGTTATTTGTGTTTATTGGTTGAGTGAGCATGATGTCATCTGCGTATAGCTAGTGGTTGACTTTATGTTTTTTGAATATATTTGTGATGGGTTGGAGATATAGGTTGAAAAGGAGGGCTGATAGGGCCGAGCCCTGTGGGATACCTTGTCCTTGTATGAATGGCTCAGAGGTGTCTTGACCCAATTTAACGCGTATTGATCGGTTTGTGATGTATGATATAAACCATTGTAGAATTGTTCCTCCTATTCCTAGGCTTATGAGTCTGTTAATAAGTGTGTTGTGGTGGACATTGTCAAAGGCACCAGCTATATCAATGAATATGAGGATGTAACCTTGGTTGCATGTGTCAGTGCCCTTTATGAGGTCATCCATGAGTGTTATAAGTAGAGTTTCGACTCCATGTGAAGGGCGGAGCCAAATTGATGTGAGTCAAGTGGTGCATGTGTGTCAATAAAATCTTGCAGTTGAAGCTGTATGATTTTTTCTATCACTTTGGCAATGAACGGTATGCTGGCTATGGGCCTGTAGGAGTTTGGGTCTGTAGGATTGAGTTTATTATTTTTTATTATAGGGCGTAAGGATGTGAGTTTTAGGGCATCTGGCATGATGCCTTTAGATAGTGATTGGTTTACTATATTTTGTATATGTATAGCTAATTCAGTTTTAGTGTTTTTTATCCATGACACCGGACAAGGATCTAGAGGGGAGGTAGTGGTGTTGATCAGTGATATGATATTGAGGAGGTGACATACTGTATAAATAAATAGACATACTGTACATATGTTCCCTTTAATAGAAAGTATTTCCATTGCAGTTGCTGTGCAAGTTTAGCATAGAGGTTAGAGCACTGTATTTGAACACACTAGAGAGCCGGTTCAGTTGTTTTCTGTTCATTTTGTTCTGGGCTGGTGCAAATACCATCCAAAGGAGTGCAGGTTAAGCACAGCCCCAGACATCTTTGCATCTTTTCAGTGTGTGCTACATTATGCACTCAATCCAGGCTACCCGACAGGCAGCCTCAGCTATGGCCCATTGGAGAGTATTGGTAATGTGACCGCAGCAGATGCATAACCCACACAGTGGGCAGGCTTGGGAGACTTCACCCTGATTGTGGGTGTCAGTCTGGGCCTCCATCGCATATATACTGGACACGCAGCCACACCCTACAGGGGTAATGTAGGATCTATCAACCTGCTTCTACATTGCAGGAAGATACATACAATCCCTTTCTTGGTAATTCCTGCCATGGTAGATGCCTTGCAACTTTAACATAGTTGTTCTTGCACTGCGTTTAGACACCCTAGAGGGCTGGTTCGATTCCCACAGGTTCTTTTTTTCTGTTCATTTTGTTATGGGCTGGTGCACATACCATCCAAAATAGTGCGGGTTCAGCCCAGCCCTAGGCAACCTTGCATATATTCAGTGTGAGCTATTTTATGCATGCTCTTTTCAATCCAGGCTATCCGATGGGCAGGGTGCGTGGCCTCAGCAGTGGCCCACATCCCTCTTACCAACTACAATATCAGCTGGAAAAGGTCTATCAATTACCACTTGTCCATCCATTCATCTTGGGGCACCTTAACTTCATGCAATTTAGCCCCTCAGGGTTCCTAAGCCTCTCAGAGTACCTTAGAACCCTCAGAACATGCGCCTTGACCCCTCAGGGTATCTTAAACTCTCAGGGCACCTTAGGTTGAAGCACCTTAAACCCCTTTGGCGCCTTGATGCTTGTCATCTTGGTGTGGGATGTTCCGTTTCTGCACGTTAGCTGGCCGGGGTGCCCTGTTCCGCACGGTACGTGGCCAGGGTGCCCTATTCCGCGTGGTATGAGGCCAGGGTACCCTGTTCCGCATGGTAAATGGCCCATGGCTACCTTTACACCAGCTGCCCATACCCGCCCATAGCCTTATATGGCGTAGGTAACATTAGTGCTGAGCTTACTGCCGGTGACGTTACTGCTGTTTGGTAAAACATACACCATTGAGTTTTGTGGGTGAATGTCCTAGTTCTGTTCTGTACCCATTGTTGAAAGAGGGGGTTCTGTGAATGCAAAATATATATTCAGAAAGAAAAAGTAAGTTTATAACAAAAAAATAAAAAAGAATTATAATTTGGAGTTATTTATTTATGTATTTGTTTGTTTTTATATACTGCACTTTTCGAGGTCAGTGCGGTTTACATATAACATAAACAGTAAACAATTTACATAGAACAGTAAGATACATAGAACTTAGAACCATGGAACATGTTTTTATAAAGGTAATAAGAATAGGCAACATAAACATTAATGTTAAACAGGGAAGTGAACTTGGAATGTTCAAGGGGGAGAATTCAAAACAAGCTGGACAGTAGAGTCAGCACCAGGCCTAGTTAGGGTGGTTGGTTGTAAGTTAAATGAAACAAGTAGGTCTTTAAGACTTTCCTGGAGGATGACTGGTCTGAGATGGCTCAGATTGCTGGAGGTAAGGCGTTCCATAGGGTTGGTGCATAAAAGGAGAAGGCACGATTCTTTGTAGCCTGGGTGCATGTCCTTATTGCTGTAGGGGTGACAAGTGAGTTCACCATGATCTCCTGGTTCTGTTTTCAGGGGTGTGTTGTACGAGTGCTGCAGGGGAGGTCGCAGACAAGCCATGCAGTGACTTGAAAGTAAGTAAGAGGGCTTTGTATATCAGGCGGCTTGATAACGGGAGCCAGTGTAGCTGAATCAAGAGGGGCGTGATGTGTTCGAATCTGGACACACCGAGGAGTGTTCGGGCAGCTGTGTTCATGGCCAATTGTAATGGTTGGAGAGTGTGCTTCGGCAGGCCATGGAGAATTACGTTGGCGTAGTCCAGGTGAGGAAATATGAGTGTTTGGAATACTGTGTGAAAATCTGAGGGTTCAAGGAGGGGGCGTAGATGGCGGAGGGTCCTTATTTTATGGTAGATTGTCTTGACTACATTTTGTACGTGGGCTTCCCATAAGAACATAAGACATGCCATACTGGGTCAGACCGAGGTCCATCAAGCCCAGTATCCTATTTCCAACAGTGGACAATCTAGGTTATACGTACCTAGCAATATCCCCAAAAGACACAGGTTCCACAATGCTTGTACTGGGTCAAGGATTGATATCCTGGGTCCCTTTTTAATAGTGGTTTATGGACCTTTCCTCCAGGAACTTGTCCAAACCTTTTTTAAACCCAGCTATACTAACAGCCCTTACTACATCCTCCGGTAACAGATTCCAGAGTTTGATTACACGTTGAGTGAAAAAATATTTTCTATTTGTCTTAAATACTTTACCCTGTAGCTTCATTACATGTCCCCTAGTCTTTCTATATTCTGATAGCGTAAACAATTGATCCACGTTTATCCGTTCCACTCCATTCATTAATTTATAGACCTCTATCATATCTCCCCTCAGCCGTCTCTTCTCCAGGCTAAAGAGCCCTAACCTTCTTAGCCTCTCTTCATAGGAGTAGCCTTCCATCCCCTTCACCAATTTGGTGGCTCTTCTCTGTACTTTTTCTAATAACGCTATGTCCTTTTTAAGATACGGTGACCAGAATTGCACACAATATTCAAGGTGCGGTCGTACCATGGAGCGATACAGAGGCATTATAATATCCTTTGTTTTGTTCTCCATCCCTTTCCTTATGATACCTAGCATTCTATTTGCTTTCTTGGCTGCCGCTGCACACTGGGCGGAGGGTTTTAACATGTTATCCACAATGACTCCTAAATCTTTTTCCTGGGTGGTGGTTTCTAATGTGGAGCCTTGCATCGTGTAACTATAGTGTGGGTTGTTCTTTCCTAGGTGCATAACTTTGCACTTGTCCACATTAAATTTCATCTGCCATTTGGATGCCCAGTCTTCCAATTTATCCAGATCCTCCTGCAGTTTTCCACAATCCTCTTGGGTTTTAACAACTTTAAACAGTTTTGTGTCAGCTGCAAATTTGATAACCTCACTAGTTATTCCCTTTTCCAGGTCATTTATGAATATATCAAAAAGCAGCGGACCCAGTACAGATCCCTGGGGTACTCCACTATTCACCTTTTTCCATTGGGAATATTGGCCATTTAGCCCTACCCTCTGCTTTCTATCTTTTAACCAGTTCCCGATCCACAATAGTACACTGCCTCCTATCCCATGACTTTTTAGCTTCGCCAAAAGTCTCTGATGGGGGACTTTGTCAAAAGCTTTCTGAAAGTCCAGATACACTATATCAACTGACTCACCTTTGTCTACCTGTTTATTCACACCTTCAAAAAAAACATATCAGATTAGTAAGACAAGATCTTCCTTGTCTAAAGCCATGTTGGCTGTCTCCCATTAGGCCATGACTATCTACATGCTGTGTAATTTTGTTCTTTATGATGGTTTCTACCATTTTCCCTGGTACTGGCGTCAGGCTCACCGGTCTGTAATTTCCCGGGTCACCCCTGGAACCCTTTTTAAAAATTGGTGTTACGTTGGCGACCCTCCAATCTTCAGGTATTACAGATGATTTTAATGAAAGTTCACAGATTACCAGTAGCAGGTCTGCAATCTCATATTTCAGTTCTTTCAACACTCTGGGATGTATACCATCTGGTCCAGGTGATTTGCTACTATTCAGTTTATCAAATAGTTGTAATATATCTTCCCGGTGTAGCGATATTTCTCTCAATTCCTCTGCAGTATCACCTTTAAATACCACTTCAGTCTTGGGTAACATCCCTACATCTTCCTCAGTAAAGACCGAAGCAAAGAATTCATTCAGTCTCTCTGCTATAGCCTTGTTTCCTCTTACTGCCCCTTTTACCCCTCTATCATCTAATGGTCCAATTGACTCTCTCACAGGCCTTTTGCTACGTATGTACTTGAAAAAGTCTTTATTTTGTGTTTTTGCTTCCGTAGCAAGTTTCTTCTCAAATTCCCGCTTTGCCTGCCTTATCAATGCTTTGCATTTAACTTGCCAGTGCTTGTGCTGTTTCCAGTTTTCATCATTTGGCTCTTTTTTTCCATTTCCTGAAGGTTGCTTTTTTGGCAGCAACAGCCTCTCTGACCTCACCTTTAAACCATGCTGGCAGTTTTTTGGACTTTCTTCCACTTTTCTTAATGGGTGGAATACAGCTGGTCTGGGCTTCGAGGATAGTATTTTTAAATAACACCCAAGCTTGCTGTAAGTCTTTAACCTTTGGAACCGCTCCTTTTAGTTTTTTCCTAACTATATTCCTCATTCTATCAAGTTAAAAGGTAGTACTGTGGATGCCTTTACTATCTGTCCTCCACTAATTAAATCAAACATGATCATACTATGATCACTATTGCCAAGTGGTCCCAACACCCTTATTTCTTGCACCAGATCTGGCGTTCCACTAAGGACTATTTGTTTATTTATTTATTTATTTAGTGTACACTTGTATCCCGCCACTTCCAGCGATCAGTGGCGGTTTTCTATACAAAAGGGTGCGGTTGTACAGACCAAAATTTAAGCATACAGTAGGATTGCAGGGGAGGGTGAAAGTCACAGCAAACGGTTACAGATTTACATTTGATTTCTTGAGAGGAGGCTTTACATATATACATAAATTACATAATTACAGGATGCATTTCTTGTTGAATATGATTTTTAGTAGCCATGTTGTTCGAAAGGATTACATTGACTAGGTTAGGTTGTAATGAGCCTGAAATAGGTGAGTCTTTAGTTTTTTCCTGAAGTCCTAGGTCCAGTATGGCTTCCCCTCTGGTCGGTTCATGAACCAGCTGCTCCAAGAAGCAGTCATTTATTCCATCTAGAAACTTTATCTCTTTAGCTTGTCCTGCTGTGACACTGACCCAGTCGATACCGGGGTAATTGAAATCACCCATTATTACTACTCTGTTGTGACTTTTGTTAGCTTCCTTGATTTCTTTGAGCATTTCATCATCCATTTGTTCATTCTGGCCAGGCGGTCGATAGTATACTCCCACTGCCATCACCTTCCCCTTCATAAATGGAATTTCAATCCATAGAGATTCTACAGCAAATTTTGTCCCCTGCAAAACTTTAATCCTTTCTGACCCAATTCAGATGTTGGTCCAAAGTGACTCCTAGATAACGTACCTCCTGCTTAACCATGAGCTCAAACTCTTTCAGCTTTAGAGAGGTTGGTGGGATGAAAGTATGGTCTTTGGTTATAAATAAGACCTCCGACTTTCTGCTGTTAACCATCAGGTTGTGGGTAGAGAGCCATTCTGAGACTGCACTGAAGCATCCTGTGATGGAAGAATAGTCAGGGTTGTCTATGGAGAAAGACGTGTAGAGTAAGACGTCGTTAGCATAAATGTGATAGTAAATATTGAAAGATTGCATAATGGCACATATTGGCTGTAGATAGATGTTGAAAAGCATGGTGGAGAGGGATGAGCCCTGTGGGACTCCTTGAGTTTGATGGAAAGTACTGGAAGACTGAGTTCCTATGCGGACTTGTTGCTGGCGATCGGTCAGGTATGATTTACGCCATGTCAAAGGCGGATGTGATGTCCATGAATATCAGGATGAATCCTTGTTTCTTCTTGTGTAAGCTTGTGTAGAGTCTGTCCAGTAGAGTCACCAGTAGGGTTTCAATACCATGATGTTGGCGGAAGCCATGCTGCTGATTGTCAAGAGGTGCATAGGAGTCGATGTAATCCTGGATTTGTTGGTGGACAATTTTTTCTAAAATTTTAGTCAGGAAAGGGAGGCTAGATATGGGTCTGTAGGAACTAGTATCTGATGGATCTAGTTTGCTATTCTTTAACAGTGGCCTGATGGAGGCAGTTTTGAGGGGTGGTGGAAGAACACCTTTGGATAGTGAGAGGCGAATGATTCTGGCGATGATTAAGCTGAGGTTGGATTGTGTTTGCTTAATCCAGAATGCTGGACATGGATCTTTTGGGAAGGTGGTGGTGTTAATTCCACAGTTGATTTTTTCTATTTGCTCCGGAGAGTATGGGTAAAAGACTTCTGGTGTGGGTATGAGTGTGTCACCAGGTGGAGAGAGGTACATAAGTGAGTTATCAAGGACGGACATTGTCAAATTGGTTTTGCTTTGGAAGTATGCGACAAAGGCCTCTGGGTTAGGAATGTTCATTGGTTCATTGATAGATGCATCCTTCGTGAGGAATTTAATGAGGCTGAAGAGCTCCCGAGGTTTGTTAAGGGAGCGCATGTGGGTGTTGGTATGGTATTCTTTTCTCTTGTGATTAACTGCTCTTCGATGTTGCTGCAATTTATTCAGGTATGCAGTTTGGTCGTTGATATGCCTAGAGTGGTCGCCAGCGGCATTCAAGTTTTCTGAGGTGTAATAATGATTCACGCAGGTCAGCAGTAAACCACATTGCTGCATGGTTCTTGCAGGTAGGTTTTATGGAAGGTGGTAGGAGTATAGCTCTAGAGAGGCTGTTGTTCCAAATCTCTATTAGCTTATCCAGATCATTGGTGTCTGAGTTGAGGTCATGCAGAATGTCGCTGAGGAATGTTTCTTTGTTAAAGTATCTGAAGCGGCAGAGGATGGAGGGATTTAATATGGAGGACTGCTGCTCTTCTATGCCATATGGTATGTAGAAAATTTTGGCATTATGGTCAGACCAGGGAACAGGGAGAACAAGTGGGGAGATCTGGTTGCATAAGGTGTGGGAGGGTAGTGGGGCAAAGATAAGGTGCAGAATGTTACCTCTAGTGTGGGTGGGTATGTTTATAAGTTGGTGATAATCCAGTGCAGTCATTGCATTCATGAACGCCATGGAGTGCTTGGCAGGGAGTGATGGGAGGTTAAAGTCACCTAGCAGCCATAGCTATGGTTCTCACTCTTTCTTTTAGTTCCTTGATGTGCAAATATCTTGCATTTCCACCACATTATCTAAATGGCTTTTGGTTTGGTTCAGTCACTAAGAATGCCCCCATCCCCTGGGTCAAGACCAGATGTTGTAGTACTGATATTTATTATAATGGTATGCAAGTGGTTCAGGAATACTTGACCATATCTTAGGATACATTGAGTTGGTAGGTGCAGCCAGTGTAGAATGATTATTTGATGATTTTAATTTGTTCTTATAGTAGTTTGCCAGTACTTGTGGATTTATGGTTTGGTTATTAGTACTATCATTTGGGGTATTAGGCAAAGATTTCACTATTTCAAATAATTCTCTCAGCCGATCCAGAGATTTCAATAAGATATTTATGTGGTATTCCTTCTTTTTATTATTTATGGAATCACGGTATGTTAGCAGTGCATTCATGTAGGTTATTCTATCTTGAGGAGATTTTGAGATTCTCCATTTGCACTCTAACTTTCTCAGGTGTCTTTTTAAACCTCTTATTTCTTGGGAGTACCATTGCTTAGTTTTATTTTGTTTTTTGATGGGCTGCAATGCTGGTATTGTAGGTGCCCTAGAAATAACTGTGTTCCAGTTAGATAGAAGGTCATTTAGGTTGCTGATGTTAGGACCTTCTGTCTATCTAAATGACTTTCTATCTATTCCTTATGAATCTCCTTTATAAATGTATCCTTATCAAAACTCTTACATTTTGTTTTTTGTTTGGTTGCATGGTTGAATGTGTATTCAGCTGTTTGGTATGTTAGTGAGAAATTGATGAGGTGATAATCTGACCATGGCATAGGTAATGTTTGAGGGTTGGTAGTTTTTGGGTGTGCATAGATTTTGTTAGGTTGGAATATTAAGTTTAATATAGTCCCTTTATTATGTGTCGGTTCATTTATTATTTGATGATAAGACATGTCTGACATGGCATTTAGAAAGGTGGTTGCATGGGTGTTGTGTAGAGAGGCTAGGTTAAGTTCACCTAGTAATATTGTTTTTTTACAGAAGTGGAGCAGATTATTTCCATGATGGTTGTTAGACTGCTAGGGTCAGCCGTAGGTGGCCTATATAATAGACAGAATGATAGATGATTATTTTCTATTACCAGGATGTCCATTTCTCCAGTGCTATTGGATAAGAAAAGGAATGTATTATGCTCCTTTTTAATGATAAAGACACCTCCTCCACGTTTGTTTTATCTAGGGGAGTTATATCTCTTCATTTATTATAGTTCTCCCATCTTATTTTTTTAGGCTTCTTCTAGCATTTGTGTAGAGATATTTCACGGTATGTTTGCTTGAATTTACAACCTTTATAGCAGTTGACAGGCATAATTTGCAATTTATCAACTCTTTCTGCTCTTTATTTAAAGGCACATGTGCTATTGTAGCAGCAGATAAGCATGCAATAAATAAAACCAGGAGTCGTTTCAAGGATCCAAGCCAGTTTAATGTGCACATGGCTCAAGCAATAAGCAATTTCAAAATGGCTGAGCAATGGCTTCTAGTAAAACAACAACTTTTATAGCTTTCTTGTCCATTCTAAGCATAGGCAAACTTCTCATTGGCCCTGGTAGCCCCCTCTACCCCATCTATTGGTCCTGGTACTGATATGGCTACCCAATCGGGACTCTGGTCTGGGCTCAGCACCTGGTTGCCCCCCTTCTAGTCCCAATTACAATGGTCAGTGTCTCTAACTTGTTACATCTCTCCTCCAAGGTCGCTTAGCTTGTTAAAACATATGGGAAGCAGGGCACTGTAACCTTGCTTTTTGCAGAGTTAATTAATTCCATAGAAGCATAGCACACCTTATCAGTACCAATTAAACTTGTTTTTCTATATTTTCTAAGTTTCGTTTCTGCTTAGCTATGTTCAGTTAAACTGAGTTAAGTTTCAATTCTATGGTGTCATCATTCAGGGGGGTTTTCATTCCTCTGGGCCTAACTACAGGCTTCAGTTACAGGTCAAGCTGCTTAGGCCTGTCTGCTTAGTTCAATTAGCATGGATCATAGGCCGTCGCCTACCACATTCCCCCCTTTGATTATTCTCACCCGCATGTTAATAAGGTGTGAGAATCAAATCACATAATACTAGGTAAAGGTATCACTCTGTGGTATAGGGTAGTAAGTTCACATAGCTAGCATCTTTGTAGCTGTCTTACGCTCTACAGTGTTTTTAATAACTGAAGTTATCATTCGCAAGCAAAGTAGCAAGAAACAAGGGAGCAACAAGCAGATAGTCAAAGTCCATAGTTTGGCAAGAGTGGGAAAAAGAACTAAAGGATTAGAAGGTTCAGTTGCATCTTTTGTTGTGCTGTCGTAAAGCTTCTGATTTAGACAGACCAGCTGTCCATCCTTCGTAGTAGATTGTGGTCCAGTCCAAACAAAACACAAACTGTCAACAATGGGGTGGGCCAATACCCACTCACTAGTAGTATTATGTAAATCAGTCTGATTGTATAGGATAGAATAGTTCAGTTCTTGTGTCTCCCAGGGCCACTGATCTCCCATCTTAGTTCCTCCACAATAGAAACAGTCAGAAGTGTGGAGACTAGATGCTATTGCTCCAGCAAGTTCAAGAAACAAGTTCTGGTGGTGGTATGAGGAATTGCAACGGTGGCTTGCATAGCCTTGTAGAAAGTCAAGATCTAGAACAACTTTTGGATTGGAGAGTATACCAATGCAAGTATAGGAAGAATGATAAAACAAGGTCTGAGTGACCTTCGGTCCAGTTCATGTTGTACTTATACAGGCTGCCCAGGGAGATAAGGCAAAAGTCATTTCAAAGCACTCCAAAACTGTTGCCAGAATAAAGCAATAATAATAATTCATAATGGGCATAGTCTCTGGAAAATTGGTGGAACTGTCGACTTCCACAACAGATAACAGATGTAGGGTTGATTGTAGATCCTCAAGCTTCTGCCGTACGTAGACCTACCAACTTTTTGGCAGGAGTAGGGCTGTAGATTCCAAAGTATCACTGTCCTCTGGGATGTCTCAATTTCTTAAAATATCATAGCATAGTCTCTTAGGCTATTATTGCTTCCTTAGAGCAGTTCACTCTTTAGGAGATCAAAACAGTCTTTTCAGAGTATTTAAACACAGTCTCTTAGAAGATTCAATTTCTTAACACAACACAGTCTCTTTCTGATGATTGCAGTTTTTTTTCCTCCAGATGCGAGGCTTACCTTCAGATAAACAAACAGTCTTGAAACAGTACAGTTTCTGAGGGACCAATAAGTCTTAGGTCCGTGGTTGTTGTCGTAGGGTGAGGTGCAATGGAGTCTCAGGATGCTGTACAGTAGTCCAGTGATCAGGTTCAAGAGCAGCTGCTGGCTTCACTTGATTATGATGGATCCAAGGTTCAAATTCTGCGACTTTTACTGCAGTTGGAGTTGTTGACAGGATGACGACATAGGGTCCCCTCCAATGCAGGGCTAACAGTATCTTTCTCCACTCTTTGATCCACACCGAGACTCCAGGCTTGAAAGGATGCAGGGGTGCAGGCAAATTGATGAGTAATCGATTTTGTACTCAGGTATGAAGACTTCTGCAAAACAGAACTTAAAACCAATAGTTCATGTCTAATAATTTCAGATACTATCTGTCTCATATCTCCTTTTATTTCCTATACAATAGGCAGGGGTTGCCCATACAAAATTTCAAAATGGGAAACTCCTAAAGACTTAGCAGGGGCTAAGTATATCCTAAGAAGGGCTATGGGAAGAACCTGGCCACTTCAGGTAAACCTCTTGGCAAAGTTTGGACAACTGAGATTTCAGGGTTCTATTCATACATTCTACCTTTCCTAAATTCTGAGATCTATAGGCAGTATGTATCTGTTAATATCAATATCTTGGGGCTATACTTAATGGACTTGCTTCCTAAGGTTATCCACCCTCATTCTTTGTACAGGGCCCCATATACATGCAAGGTTGTAAGGGCATACTTGGAATCTGGGTACACATTTAGACAGGGCTCTTTTCCTATTGTTGGTGCTCTAGTGAGGGCTATCAGTTCAGCTTTCTGTGGTAAAGTTTCTGGGGCCAGGGCTGAGGACTCAACTACGAAATCAGGGGTCACCACTGCATATCTAGCACAACAATGTCCATTGATGATGAAACTGCCTTCAGCCACAAAGAAAGTCTGTTCAGGGTTCTCCATAGGGTCATCAGTCAAATCCAGGCGGCTTGAGAATACAGTGTCCATAATTTCTAAACAGTCATGATCAGGGGATCAAGACCAACTGATAACAACATAGCAGGATTGAAAGCTTGACTGACCCTTCAGTTATAGCTGGGTAAATCACACAACATACTCTAATACTTCAACATTCATAGATTTGTTAGCTAGTAATTTCCTTTGTATTTCATATTGGTTAGAACAGAGTGTGGTACAGTAACTTGAAGATTCTGTCTCAAAGGGATTTTTCTTTTAGTTTTTTGCTTACTAGGAAGGCTGTAGCTGTAACAGCTTCTCAAATAAGGTCCAAGAGATTGAGTCAACACTCCTAGAACATTTCCTTGTGACTCATGAACATAGAGACTGTAAGGTTTTCTGGACATCGGGTAGACCCAGAACTGGTGATAACATCAGAGCGGTTTTCAAAGATCAAAAGACTGCATTCCTATTCAAGTCCCCATTCCAATGGAGACTTTTTCATTCCTTTGGTAGCTTGATACAATGTGATACAATGGTTTTGCTAGCAACGCAAAATTGGGGATCCATATACAACAGTACCCTGTGGCACCCAAGAAGGCTCTCACTTGCCTCCTGGTGGTTGGAGTAGGAATACTGCATACAGCTACTTTGCGTTCTGGTAAGGGTTCCAGGCGTCGAATTCCGCTGGACAACTGGAATCCTAGGTATTTAACTTGCTTGACATAATTATGCTTTGGCTCTTGAGACTTTGTATCCAGCCTCATTAAAAAGGTGCAAGAGTTCACTGGTGGCTTGTGGACATTCACTTTCTGAGTTGGTGGCTATAAGCAAGTTGTCCACATATTGCAGTAGAATTCTTTCTCCTGGAATTACTGGATAACTTGTCAAATCTTTTTGCTGAGTAAGGCAAGTTCTTGAATTCTTGAGGTAATCTTGTCTAGGTGAGTTGGCCCTACCTCCTTGTAGTGGGGTCTTGGGCTAAGCGTATACAGAAAAAGGCATCTTTTTGAGTCCAGAATGATGAAATGTATAGCTTCAGCAGAGATCAGTTCCAAGAGAATATAAGGATTTTGGTACCACTGGTTGTATAGTTTCAGCTGCATCATTCATTCTTTCTTAGATCCTGCACTGGGCGGTAATCACCTGTCCCAGGCTTCTTGACTGGCTTGAGGGTGACAATGACAGGGGCTATGTTCTTCGCTAGGCCAGGTGGATTATCTTCTGCCCATCCTCCAGGTGGGGCTATGAGGTTGGTAAGTGTACAGCTTGTTGCTTTGGATGCAGGTGAATAGAACCGCCATTCTTCTTCTTGGGGGACAGTTAACACCATCAGGCCAGCAGATTTTGAGTTTCATTTTTTTTCCCCTTCAACAAAGGATATCTGTGCTTGAAGCTTTGCAAGCAGGTCTCGGCTCCAAAAATGGAATAGGGCATTCAGGCATATACAGGAACTGGTACATTATTATTATTATATATTTTTTCTAGTTCACACATGTGGTTCTGCAGAAAAGGCTTTGCGAGAAAAAACACAGGGGCTACTGGCTTTAGTATTCTGCTCCTGTATCCCCCATAAAAGTCCATATATTGGTCCCCTATTTTTCAGACTGACTCCTGGGGACCCAGGGAAACTGGAGAGTCCGGTCTGGCCTAGTCTTCATCCATGCTGTAGCCCTCTTCGGCTGCCACTCACGCTATAGCTGCTTCACTCTCGTGCTGAAACACTGTGCTTGGTTTATTGTTTTATGACTTTGCAATCAAGTACTCCCCTCCTGGGGAGGAGTCAAGATACGGGCATTCACTTCTCTAATGTCCTTCTTTTTCTATAATGGGCGCACTCACACCCAGTTTTCACATCCGCTGCTCCTTCGATTAGGAAAACCTCCACATCATCCAACTAAAATATCTGTTCTCTTTTTCCATCTTACAATTTTTACATTCTCTGTCCTTCTTCAACATCCACACACTTTCAAATCAACTCTTCCAGTAACTATCATGCCCGCAAATCCATCCAGTTTCATTTCTGTTTTGTATCTCTCTGGGACTGACTGACAAAAACACAACTTCTCCTGGGCTACTGGTCTGCATTATACTGTTCATTAGTTCAATCAAATCCTAAGGCTTCTCAGTGTATAATGCAGTTTTTTTTTCAGTTCTAAACAAGTCTGGTCAGCTGACTTTCACTTCTGGTTCAGAGGGGGTGCACATCCCCCTCCTGCGGAGGTGGCTGGCAAACTAGGGAATCTACAGGGTGGATTTCCCCCCCCCCCCCTCTCCTGGGTTTCTCCTAGCAACGCTCTATCCAGGAGGTTGTTTTTTTTTTTTTTTTTTTAAATGATCTACTTCTCTGCTGTGGGCACATTAGTTCACGCCTACCGGGGGGTGACATCATCGGTGGAATGGGCTCCATCCCCCCCTTAAGCACTCTAAACGGAGCTACTTACAGAGAGAGAGAGAGAGAGAGAGAGAGAGAGAGACAGGATATCTAGAGATTCTGGGGCAAAATATAGTGAACTAAGGAAATATAACTAGCAGAAGTCACTCCCTTTCACATAGCATTCCTGATTGGGACAGAGACATTTCATAGTCTTCAGTAAATCCCTTACTGAAATTCTTGATCATACTTGAAAAGACACTTATTATTTCTGTAAACATAGGGCAGGCAGGAAACACTTAGATTGAGCACATACATCCATTGGATAACATGCTTTTGCTTTACATAGAACAGGAGTAATAACTTGGATAAACGGGGTATGCAAACTAAACTACTTACATATGTACAATGAGATCGAGTATTGGGAATTCAGTGTGAACGTGTGTACAATAGAGTTGATATGTTAACTTGAGGGGGTGAGGGAGAGGCACTTATGTAGGGGTAGGGTTAATCTGGTAGTATTGAGTAAATAAATGGGATTTGAGAGCCTTTCTGAATTGTGTTAAGTCAGTAATCGCACGGATGCCTGGAGGTAACAATTTAGATACAGTTAGAATAGTTGCTCTGTCTGCCCTGATTGGAAGTGGTGACATCCGACCCCTCCAATGCAAGATTGATGCCTATTTTATTAAGGACCTAGACTCGTGAATGGGCACTTGTGTGCATGCTTTGGCTGGGTGCTAATCTGTAAGTGCAAGCATAACTGCTTATTGTGCGTAGGTTCTGTGAAGACAGTGCACAGGTTGGAGCTAGGGTGTAGTCTCAATTGACCAGCATAGTTTATGGAATAACATGACTTACATGCATCAGTGCAGTGATCTACATGCGGCAAGTTACACCTGCCCTAAAACAGGCGTAAGTGGCCACGCCTAGGTTCCAGCACATCCATATACCCCTATTTTATAACGCAAAGCACATAGTACTTTCCTTTATAAAATAGGACCTGCATGCATGCAAAACCTGTGTAGGTGCTTATATAATTACCCTCATAGTACTCATCCCTGGTCAACTGTACAAGCTGTTCCAGTTCTAGTTTTTCCATGTTGGATTTATGGGTTTCTAGTGTTGATTAAAAAGAATTAATGGGGACAATTAGAAACATAAAACCATTATTAAAGGGGACCCAGGAAATCCACTGCTTGCCACAATACAAGCATTGTGGAACCTGTGTCCTTTGGGGAAACTGCTAGGTACTTGTGACCTAGATTGGCCACTGTGGGAAACAGGATACTGGGCTTGATGGACCTTGGTCTGACCCAGTATGGCATATCTTATGTTCTTATGTTCTTAATGATCTTGGGTCCTTTGGAGATAGAAAGTCAACACACGTATGCAGTCAAGAGCGTGCAGAGTTGCTTCCACTCGAGACACATGCGGTTTAGGAAAGAAGACTGGAAGATAAATTGACTGTTTTAAATGAAAAGGAGACACCACCTTTGGCATCAAGTGTGGGTGAGTTTGACGGATGACTTTGTCATGGTGGAACCAAGCATAGGGTGAGTCTGCCCTGAAAGCCTGAAACTCATTAATATGTCTAGCTGAGGTTAGGGAAATTAGGAAGAGTATCTTCCAAGACAGGAACTTTAGTGAGGTCATGGCTAATGAAGTTGAAGTTGAAATCCAGATCTTCCAGGCTAACATTCTCTGAAATGCTTCCCGTTCCACGTGCAGGACCCAAAAGGCAGGCAGAGCTCTGGAGTCTCAATGCGTGGATGAGACAATGGTGCAGAGATGAGGGTTTTGGATTTGTTAGGAACTGGGGAACATTCTGGGGAAAGGAGAGGCTCTTCCGAAGGGATGGGCTTCACCTTAACCAGGATGGAACCAGGCTGCTGGTATTAACCTTTAAAAAGGAGATAAAGCAGCTTTTAAACTAGATAATAGGGGAAAGCCGACAGTCACCCAAGAGCGGATGGTTCGGAAGAATGTATCCTTGAAGGATACTACCAAAAGCAGAGAGGTTCCAAAAAAGAATAAAGTAGCCCAAATGCCCTTGAGTATGGAGCAGACAGAGCTTAAAGATCCCAAATTACCCATGTATACCAATAACCAAATTAATATGAATAAAATACAGTCTCTAAAATGCTTGTAAGCAAATGCTAGAAGTCTAAAAAATAAGATGGGAGAGTTAAAATATATAGCACTAAATGAGAGGTTAGATATGATTGGAATATCAGAGACATGGTGGAAGGAGGACAACCAGTGGGACACTGTGATACCTGGGTACAAACTATATCATAATGATAGAGCTGATCAAATTGGTGGAGGGGTTGCGCTCTATGTTAGAGAGGGCTTTGAGTCAGAAAGGATTAAAGTTTTGCAGGAAACAACATTTGCTGTAGAATCTCTATGGATTGAAATCCAATGTAAAAAGGGGAAGGCAATGGCAGTGGGGGTGTACTATCGACCGCCTGGCCAGAATGAACAAATGGATGATGAAATGCTCAAAGAAATCAAGGAAGCTAACAAACGTTACAGCGCAGTAATAATAATGGGTGATTTCAATTACCCCGGTATCGACTGTGTCAGTGTCACGGCAGGACATGCTAGGGAGATAAAGTTCCTAGATGACATAAATGACTGCTTCTTGGAGCAGCTGGTTCATGAACCGACCAGAGGGGAAGCCATATTAGACCTAGTCCTTAGTGGAATACCAGATCTAGTGCAAGAGGTAAGGGTGTTGGGGCCACTTGGCAATAGTGATCATAGCATGATCGCCTTTGATTTAATTAGAGGAGGAGGGATAGTACGGAAATCCACAGTACTACCTTTTAACTTTTGAAAGGGAGACTATGATAAAATGAGGAAAATAGTTAAGAAAAAACTAAAAGGAGCAGTTGCAAAGATTAAAGACTTACATCAAGCTTGGGTGTTGTTTAAAAATACTATCTTGGAAGGCCAGACCAGCTGTATTCCACGCTTTAAGAAAAGTGGAAGGAAGTCCAAAAAACTGCCAGCATGGTTTAAAGGTGAGGTCAGAGAGGCTGTTGTTGCCAAAAAAGCATCTTTCAGGAAATGGAAAAAAGAGCCAAACGATGAAACCTGGAAACAGCACAAGCACTGGCAAGTCAAATGCAAGGCATTGATAAAGCAGGCAAAGGGAGAATTTGAGAAGAAACTTGCTGTGAAAGCAAAAACGCAAAATAAAGATTTTTTTCAAGTACATTCTTAGCAAAAAACCTGTGAGAGAGTCAGTTGGTCCATTAGATGATAGAGGAGTTAAAGGGGCACTAAGAGGCGACAAGGCGATAGCGAAGAGATTGAATGAATTCTTTGCTTCGGTCTTTACTAAGGAAGATGTAGGGGTGTTACTCATGACTGAAGTGGTATTTAAAGGTGCGGAAGAATTGAAGGAAATATCAATACATCGGGAAGATGTATTACAACTATTAGATAAACTGAAGAGTAGCAAATCACCTGGGCCGGATGGTATATATCCAAGGGTGTTGAAAGAACTGAAATATGAGATTGCAGACCTGCTATTAGTAATCTGTGAATTATCATTAAAATCATCTCTAATACCTGAAGATTGGAGGATCGCCAATGTAACACCAATTTTTAAAAAGGGTTCCAGGGGTGATCCGGGAAACTACAGACCGGTGAGCCTCACGTCAGTACCGGGAAAAATGGTAGAAACCATCATAAAGAATAAAATTACTCAGCATGTAGATAGTCATGGCCTAATGGGAGACAGCCAACATGGCTTTAGACAAGGAAGATCTTGTCTCACTAATCTGTTATATTTTTTTGAAAGTGTGAATAAACAGGTGGACAAAGGTGAGTGTTGATATAGTGTATCTGGACTTTCAGAAAGCCTTTGACAAGGTCCCTCATCAGAGACTTTTGGCAAAACTAAAGAGTCATGGGATAGGAGGCAGTGTACTACTGTGGATCAAGAACTGGTTAAAAGATAGAAAGCAGAGGGGTGGGCTAAATGGCCAATTTTCCCAATGGAGAAAGGTGAATAGTGGTGTACCCCAGGGATCTGTGCTGGGTCCGCTAGTTTTTGACATATTCATAAATGACCTGGAAAGTGGAATAACGAGTGAGGTTATCAAATTTGCAGATGACACAAAACTATTTAAAGTTGTTAAAATCCAAGAGGATTGTGGAAAATTGCAAGAGGATCTTGATAAATTGGAAGACTGGGCATCAAAAGGGCAGATGAAATTTAATGTGGACAAGTGCAAAGTTATGCACCTTTGGAAGAACAACCCAAACTATGGTTACACAATGCAAGATTCCACATTAGGAACCACCACCCAGGAAAAAGATTTAGGCGTCTTTGTGGATAACATGTTAAAACTCTTGGCCCAGTGTGCAGCGGCGGCCAAGAGAGCAAATAGAATGCTAGGTATCATAAGGAAAGGAATGGAAAATAAAACAAAAGATATTATAATGCCTCTATATCGTTCCATGGTGAGACCGCACCTTAAATATTGTGTGCAATTCTGGTCGCCGTATCTTAAAAAGGATATAGCGTTATTAGAAAAGGTTCAGAGAAGAGCCACCAAAATGGTAAAGGGGATGGAAGGATACTCCTATGAAGAAAGGCTAAAAAGGTTAGGGCTCTTTAACCTGGAAAAGAGACGGCTGAGTGGAGATATGATAGAAGTCTATAAATTAATGAACGGAGTGGAACGGGTAAACGTAGATCAATTGTTTACGTTATCAGAATATAGAATATAGAATATAGGGGACATACAATGAAGCTACAGGGTAAACTATTTAAGACTAATAAAAGAAAATATTTTTTCACTCAACGTGTAATCAAACTCTGGAATTTGTTACCGGAGGATGTAGTAAAGGCTGTTAGTGTAGCTGGGTTTAAAAAAGGTTTGGACAAGTTCCTGGAGGAAAGGTCCATAAACCATTATTAAGAAGGGACCCAGGATATCAATGCTTGACCCAGTACAAGCATTGGGGAACCTGTGTCTTTTGGGGAAACTGCTAGGTACGTATGACCTAGATTGGCCACTGTTGGAAACAGGATACTGGGCTTGATGGACCTTGGTCTGATCCAGTATGGCATATCTTATGTTCTAATTTTCTTAATGGTTCTAAGGGCAGCTTGAAAAAATACACTAAAATGACATAGAGGTCCCAAGCCACTAGAGGTGGCCTAATGGGTGGTTTGGACAGCAGGAGACCTCTAATGAAACGTGCTATTAGGGGTTGTGAAGAGATGGGCTGTCCATCCAGTAAGTGGTGAATGGCAGCAATGGCACTGAGGTGGACTCTCACTGAGTTGGTTTTCATATCTCTCGAGGACAGGTGGAGGAGATTCTGGAGGAGTGACTTCACTGGGGCATAAAAGGGATTGAAATCTTTCTGGGAACACCAAACAAAGAATCTATGCCACTTAAAAGCATATGAATGTCTGGTGGAGAGCTTTCTAGATGCTAAAAGGATCTATTTAATGTCTTGTGTAAGGTCGAAGCCTTTTAATTCTATGCTCTCATCAACCAATCTGTGAGACAGAGATGACTGTGGATTGGGATGGAGTAATGAGCGTCATCCTGGGAGAGATCAGGCGCAGATCCCAATCGCAGAGGATGAGTCAGAGTCAGACGTAGTAGCAATGGAAACCATAGTTGCCATGGCCATTGACGGGCTATGAGAATCATGGAGCCCTTGTCAAACTGAAGCTTGAAAAATGTCTTGGGAATGAGGGGTATAGGAGGGAAAGCATAAAGGAGACCCTGATCCCAGTGAAGGTGGAAGGCATCCACCTGTTGCTTGCTGGATGTCGGAGTTCTTGTACAGAAGCGAGGGAGTTTGGCATTTTGCAAAGTCACAAACAGGTCTATGTCTGGAATTCCTCAGGTCTGGAAGATGTAGGACGTTGTGTCCAGATGGTGAGACTATTCTTGGAGAAGAAGGATCCGACTCAGCTTCTCTACCAAGACACTGAACTCCTCCAGGAGGTACACTGCCTGAAGACGTATTTGATGAGAAATGGCAAAGGATCACAGGTGGAGAGCCTCCTCATAGAGTACCCATGAGCCTGTTCCTCCCTGCTTGTTCACATAGAACATGGCAACCTGATTGTCCTGACTAGGACCTGTTGTGCCTTGAAGTGGTGTTAAAACACCCAGAGGGCATTCGAGATAGCACGAAGTTCCAGAATATTTATTTGGAGTTGTGACTCTTTCGTTGTCCAGAGCCTGGTGTGGCAGGTTGCCCAGGTGTGCTCCCCAACCCAGTTTGGAGACATCCATCATCAGGGTGCATTGAAGTGGAGGTATCTGAAAAGGTGACCCTACGAGCAGATTTTCTGGAGAGCACCACCACTGGAGGGAGTGATTAGAGGGGCAGTGACTTGGATCCTGTCCCGGAGACAGCGCAAGGCCTGTTTCCATTGGGAGGCAAGAGTGCACTGGGTTGTCCACATATGTAGTCGGGTATATGGAACAACATGTACCATAGAGGCCATGAGTCCAAGGAGCTGCAGCATCTCTCAGGAGGTCAGATGGTCTCATAGGAGTATCTGGGATGCTAGTTCACAATGCAGCTCTGGACTGTTGGGTGTCTAGTAAGGCTCCGATGAACTTTAGCTTTTGAGTTGGAGCGAGCTGGGATTTTGGGAAGTTTAGCACAAATCCCAAGTGTTGTAGTACTGTGATGGTACAATGCAAGGAAAGCAGTACCTCCTGGGAGGTATGTGCTTTTATCAACCAGTTGTCTAAGTAAGGGAAGGCGAATATCCCCAGAGACCTTAGGTATGTGGCCACAACCGCCATGCACTTTGTGAAGACTCTTGGGGCAGAGGCGAGTCCGAAGGGAAGGAGTCTGTATTGATAATGTTTTCCTTGAAAGGTGAAGCGTAGCTATTTCCTTTGTTCTGGATGGATGAAGATACAGTATGTGTGTATGCTTCTTTCAGATCTAGAGAACAGAGCCAATCCTGACTCTGGAGGTAGGGAAGAAGAGTCCAGAGAAAATCATCTTGAACTTTTTGTGGACTAGAAACTTGTTGAGGTTTCTGATGTCCAGAGTGGGCCTTTATCTTCCTGTTTTCTTTGGAATGAGAAAGTACGGAGAATAGAAACCCATTCCCTATTGGGATGTTGGGACATCTTTTACGGCATCCTAAGACAGAAGAGAAGACACCTCGTACTGCAGAAGAGCAGTGAGTGGAGGTTGTGTTTGATATTCCACCATGGAAATGGAGGGGGGCAGAGTTTGCAGATGAGATCTGTACCCTTCAGGGACCACTCTGAGGTGAAGAGGTGCCATCTGTGGGCATAATGACACAGTCTGTTATGTGGAGGGGATGGGGGTCCTCCAGAAGCAGGGTGGAAATGTTCTCTAGGAAAGAGTCAAAAACACTGCGCAGATTGTGGCTATGGAGCTGGTTGAGATTTAGTCATCTGTGTTTTTTTCTGTTGTTTAGGAGGCTACTGCCTCTTCTGTGGGGCCTGACCCTGGTACTGAGAAGTAGGAGGATAAGAAGAGTAGAATCTCTTTGCAGGTGTCTTTTTCCTAGTAAGATCAGCTGTTGTTCTTGTCAGTCTCTTTAGAGTAGTGTTTTCTGACTTTAACTGAGAGGTCTTATCTTGCCAATCTTTGCCAAAGAGGTTTTCCTCTGTGCAAGATATGTTGCCCAGCTTATCTTGAACCCACTATTCAAGATCTGAGGCTTGAAGCCATGCAATTCTACATGTACCAAAATATTTTGGCTATGCTTGACTATGCTCTCTTGTCATCTGGGAGGAGAAGAGCAAAGGCCTTGAGATCCCTGGACACCTCTTTGTAGAACATTCCCATGTAGAGGAGTTAGAAATTGATCCTGGAAGCATCGACGTCCAAAGGTGTAGAGAGTTCTCGATTCTCAACCTGGAGGATTAGAGGATTGAGTTTTTGAGCTTTTGATTTGGCGCATCGCTGATTCAACCTCTATGGAGTGATTGGGAAGTTGCTGCTTTTGGAAACCAGGACACTCTGCTACCTGATACATGACATCGAGACTTTGATTGTGAGGTGAGACCATGAGGGGAGTCTCCCACATATAGAGCATAAGGTCATGAAGGATGTGGTGCACTAGCAGAGTGGCTGCCTCTTTGGGTGCTGTTGGGTATTGGAAGATCTCTAATTCCTCTGCCTGTTGTTACCGTGATAGAGAGACCCTTAGCTAGGTCTTGAATGAATTCCTGAAAGGACATGTCTTCCAGAGGTGACATACATGGCTGTTGAGGTGGAGAAGGGTCCGAAGGAGAATCCACGGGGCCCCGGGATTTGAGTAACTCCACATCCAAAACGGAGGAATCAGAATTGGAGGACTTGAAGTATTGACGGGCATGGTGCTCGCCCAAAGCAAAATGCCAGTACTGATGCTCCGAGGTATCGGCCTCAGTGAGCTGCTTGGGTTTGGTACTGGCATTGCTGATAGTTTCAAGGGAGGGCATGGACAGAAGCGATGTCAATATCATCTGCAGCAGTTCTGATGTCATACCTGGAACTGGTGTCGATATCAATACTGGAACTGGTATCGACAGGGCGGTGCCTGGAGCCAATGGCTTGATAGGTCCGAGGCTGCCAGGAGAGCTGCTAAGCTCTGCTCGATGGTCAGTATGTGCTGGTCCATCGAGGTTGCCGATGCCTGGGTATCAGTCGTGGGTGTTTGTGCTATCATCACAGAGCATGGCATCAGTAGCTCTCTGAGGTTGAGGTCGAGGCCTCGGGAGCATCCTGGGGCCCCTCGATGACTTTTGAGGGGCTGTTTGGCAAGCTGACCACCTCCGAGGCAACGCCCAAGGGATCTCGATGCTTTGAGCGAGATCTACCTCTAAAGGTTTTGTCCTTTTTCAATGAAAGACTTGTGCTTGGATTTTGAGGATACCTGGAATCCATGGGAGGAGGATGAGGCCCTCAACGAAGTGGACGCCAATGATATCGTGTCTGAGGCAAAAAGTGTCCCATATTTAGAGTTCCGGTTCTGTAGGCCTCTTTTAGTCATCTTTTAACAGAGAGAACAATCTGTTGGCTGGTGTTCTGGGCCGAAGCATTTTAGACACCAGCCATGTGTGTGAGTTGCTGAGATGTTTTATGTTTTTTTTGTTTATGTTTATGCAATTTCTTAACATATTACCCAGGCTTAAGGGCATCAGAGCAGTTTACAAACACTACAAGCAGATACTGGATACTTGGAACATTTTTTGAAACCACTAGTTGGTTTCTCCATGCCTTCAATAGATGGGAAGGCTATGGTAGGCTTAAGGCTTGAAAGAGCATCGACACACCCTTTATTTTTATTTTTGAAAACAAACTAAAAGAAGAAAGAAAAGAATAGAATAAGGGAACTGGCGATGTTTTCAACGGTGCCGGCATAGACGGGAAGGCAGACGCTATCCACAAAAATAGAAGTTTTTTTCTGCAGTGATAGGATTTGCTTCCTGCTGGCTCTGCGGAAAATGAAGAACTGAAGAGAGGGAGTGGGGAAGGTGGGAAGGTCGTCACACAGGTGTAATGGAGTGCTCACAAAACCTTCCAATTGGATGCTAGGGAGTGTTCCCACGTGGGCTCCATCGGTACCGACGTTACCCATATGTGAAGACTACATGCTTGCTTGTTCCTGGAGATATCTACTATACATGTGAGGGTAATTTTATAAACTGGAACCTGCTTAATGCATGTTTTCATGTGTATACATTACATATATCTTATAAAGTTAAGTATGTGTTTACTTGAGTTTATAAAATTGAGTGTACGTGGGAAGGTACACATTTATGTTAAGGCGTAATCACTTATGCCAGCCCTAGACTGGTGTAAATGACTGTGCCTACTTTTATGCAATTGCATGTCTATGTGCATAATTGCTCACCCTCAAACTCCATCCATATATATGCCCACAGTGAAAGTATGCTCTATGCAAACTATGTACTTACTTTTATGTTAGTCATTATTTTGTAAGAGGTCATTTATGCGGGCAAGGGGTCACTTACATGTAGACTTTTATTGATAAATATTACAACAGAAACCTGTAGAGAAATAGTCAAATGTGAAGGCACATTTTAGAAAGGACATTTAGGGAGTGGATAGGATGTAGAAATGAAAACATTGAAAACTCCATGTCAGTTTTAAAAGAGAGGGTGTGCATGTTGTGTCTCTTCTAAAATAGACATATCTCCACTCCTTAACATCAATATATTTTTTAAAAAATATACAGTGATAATATGCACATGCAATGCTTTATGAAATGGCAGGGCCTACACATGGAAAGCAGTAGATTGGGAAGGTGTTGATGGTGCAGGATCACATTTCTGTGACAATGACAACAACATTACCATAATCTGCATAGAAGAAAGGCCTAGCAATCTACTTCTATATCTTGCCAAGAAAACCCAATGGATAGTCACAACAAAACAAATTGCGTTATACTGCTGGAAGATGAGATCCCCAGGTTGTAAGGCACTCAACAGGCTACTAGGGATGATCTGAAGACTTTTCAGAGTAAAGTCAGCATTTATGATGTGGTTGGAACAAAGCCCTTGGGACATCTGACTGCTGATATAGCTGCACATGAACTGAGAGTCAGAAGCTGCAAAGATGTCTTACGTATTTAGACATAGAATGTACAAAGCATGAACCAAAGGAACATAAGAACATAAGATATGCCATCAGAGCAGAGATGGCATCCATCTGTCCAAGAAAGGTCAACGCGTCTTCATTAGTAGACTGGCTAATCTACTGAAGAGGGCTTTAAACTAGATTCGTTGGGGATGGATGAAGAAAGCCCCCAGGTAAGTGAAAGCCCCCAGGTAGGTGATACATTAAATAACTTTATGGAAATGGGTAAAAGGGGTAACATATGGAAAGCAGTGTGTATAAATGCCCGTAGCATGGGAAATAAGATCCCTGATGTTGAAGCTTTGGTGGGAGTGGCTGACTTGGATTTAGTGGCAGTTACAGAAACATGGTTCACAGAAAACCATGATTGGGATGTAACTATACCTGGCTATACTTTATTCAGAAAGGACAGGGTAGGAAGTAGGGGAGGAGGAGTGGCACTATATGTAAAAACTACTATTAAAGCTTTGGAATTGCAGAGCTTAAAAGGGAGAGGGGAGGCATTGTGGGTTAAACTAGAAAGAGGGAAAGAGAAATCTATTTACATTGGTGTGATATACAGACCTCCCTCACAAGTGGAAGAGGTGGACAGAGAGTTAATTGAAGACATGCGCAGCATTCCTAGGAAAGGGGAAGTGCTACTGATAGGAGATTTCAATATGCCAGATGATGATTGGCACATTCCTGCTGCAATATCATCTAGAAGTAAGGAGATCCTGGATTCTCTACAGGGAGAACTATTCAGGCAATTGGTAACAGACCCCACATGTGAAGGGGCCATACTGGACTTGGTGCTTACCAATGGTGAAAGTGTTTCTGATGTTGTAGTGGGAGATCATTTTGCATCCAGTGATCACCAGATGGTGTGGTTCAGTATTAGGACTAGGGCTGTTAGAATCCATTCAAAGGCGAGGATCTTAGACTTTAGGAAGACTAACTTTGCAAAGATGGGCCAATACCCTCAGGGAGTCGTTAGTTGGATGGGAACAACTGAGGGATGTAGAAAAACAGTGGGAAAAACTGAAAGGGGATATTTTAAGGGCAACCAACCTTTTTGTTAAAATGGTAAATAAAGGTAAAAGGAAAAGGAGACCACTATGGTTTTCGAAAGAAGTAGCTGAAAAAGTGAAGAAAAAGAGGGAGGCCTTCAGGAAATACAAGAGATCACAGAGAGAGGAAGACAGGCATCTGTATTTGGAAAAACTTAGAGAAGCTAGCAAAGTAGTCAAGAAGGCAAAGATTCAAAAGGAGGAGGAAATAGCCAATGCAATAAAATTGGGGAAAAGACATTTTTCAGATATATTAGTGAGAAGAGGAAGGGCAAGAGTGGTATTGTCAGACTCAAGGGTGCAGGGGAGGAATATGTAGAAGCTGATAAGGATAAAGCAGAATTGCTTAACAAATATTTTTGTTCTGTGTTCACAGATGAAGAACCAGGAGCAGGACCTCAGAAAACACCCACAAATAGGAACAGAAGCAAAGGACATCTTGAACAATTTTCAAAAGACTGTGTTCGTGAGAAACTATCTCAACTTATAGTAGACAAAGCGATGGGACCGGATGGGATACACTCGAGAATACTGAGGGAACATGGGGACGTTCTAGTAGCTCCACTGACTGACCTTTTTAATGCCTCATTGGAGTCAGGAGTGGTTGCCAAAGGACTGAAGAGAGGCTCATGTGGTGCCTTTACACAAAAGCGGAAGTAAGGATGTGGTTGAAAACTACAGGCCGGTTAGTTTAACTTCGGTGGTGAGTAAATTATTGGAAATGCAGCTGAAAGAGAAAATAGTGAGGTTTCTGGAGTCCAGCGGATTACAGGATCTGAGGCAGCATGGATTCACCAGAGGCAGGTCTTGTCAGACAAATCTGATTGATTTCTTTGACTGGGTGACCAGGGAGTTGGACCGAGGGAGAGCCCTAGATGTGGTGTATTTAGATTTTAGTAAAGCCTTTGACACTGTTCCTCACAGGCGACTTATAAACATACTGAGCACCCTAGGGATGGACCCTAAAGTTACTGCTTGGGTTAGAAATTGTTTGGGTGGGAGGCGACAAAGAGTACAAGTAAATGAAGCTCATTCTGAGGAGAAGGATGTTATCAGTGGTGTGCCCCAGGGATCTGTCCTTGGTCCGATTCTTTTTAACATCTTTGTTAGTGATATAGCGGAAGGGCTTTCAGGTAAGGTTTGCTTCTTTGCGGATGATACCAAAATCTGCAATAGAGTAGACACCCAGGAAGGGGTAGATAACATGAGGAGGGATCTAGCTAAGCTTGAAGAATGGTCTAGAATTTGGCAGCTGGGATTTAATGTTAAAAAATGTAAGGTCATGCATTTGGGCTGCAGCAATCCAAGGGAGCAATATAGTATAGGGAGTGAAGTACTTTTGTCCACTAAAGAAGAGCAGGACCTAGGTATGGTTGTGTCTGATGATCTTAAAGTAGCTAAACAGGTAGAAAAGGTCACGGCAAAAGCTAGATGGATGCTTGGTTGCATACGGAGAGGAATGGCTAGCAGAAAAAAGGAGGTGATAATGCCTCTGTATAAGTCTTTGGTGCGACCTCATTTGGAGTATAGTGTGCAATTCTGGAGACCACACCTTCAAAAGGATGTGAACAGGATGGAGTCTGTGCAGAGGGTGGCTACTAAAATGATTAGTGGTCTTCATTATAAAGCATATGAGGACAGACTGAAGGATCTTAATATGTACACCTTAGAGGAAAGGCGGGATAGAGGTGATATGATTGAGATGTTTAAATACCTCCGTGGCATAAATGTTCAGGGAGAGAGCCTCTTTCAATTGAAAGCAAGTTCTGCTACGAGGGGACATGGGATGAGGTTGAAGGGAGATAGATTCAGGATTGATATGCGGAAATATTTCTTTAAGGAAAGAGTAGTGGATCCATGGAATAGTCACCCAGTGGAAGTGGTAGAGATAAGGACAGTAACTGAATTCAAAAAAGCATGGGACAAACACAGAGGATCTCTAAAGGTAAAAAGGGGACTGTTGTAGTTGTTATGGAAGGACAGACTAGATAGGCCATGTGGTCTTTTTCTGTCGTCATATTTCTATGTTTCTATGTAAGCCCAGTATCTTGTTTCCAACAGTGGCCAATCTAGGTCATAAGTACCTAGCAGTTTCCCAAAAAAACACAGGTTCCACAATGCTTGTATTGAGTCAAGCAGTGATATCCTGGACCTCTTTAATAATGGTTTATGGACCTTTCCTCTAGGACCTTGTCCAAACCTTTTTTAAACCCAGCTACACTAACAGCTTTTACTACATACTCCGGTAAGAAATTCCAGAGTTTGATTACACGTTGAGTGAAAAAATATTTTCTCTTATTAGTCGTAAATAGGTTACCCTGTAGCTTCATTGCATGTCCCCTAGTCTTTCTATATTTGATGGTGTAAAGAATTGATCTACGTTTACCCGTTCCACTCCATTCATTAATTTATAGACCTCTATCATATCCCCCCTCAGCCGTCTCTTTTCCAGGTTGAAGAGCCCTAACTTTTTTAGCCTCTCTTCATAAGGGTATCCTTCCATCCCCTTTACCATTTTGGTGGCTCTTCTCTGTACCTTTTCTAATAATGCTATATCCTTTTTAAGATACGGCAACCAGAATTGCACACAATATTCAAGGTGCGGTCGCACCAAGGAACGATACAGAGGCATTATAATGTCCTTTGTTTTATTTTCCATTCCTTTCCTTATGATACCTAGAATTCTATTTGCTCTCTTGGCCACCGCTGCACACTGGGCGGAGGGTTTTAACATGTTATCCACGATGATGCCTAAATAATTTTCCTGGGTGGTAGTTCCTAAAATGGAATCTTGCAGTGTGTAGCCATAATTTGCGTTTTTCTTTCCTAGGTACATAACTTTGCACTTGTCCACATTAAATTTCATCTGCCATTTGAACATCCAGTCTTCCCATTTATCAAGATACTCTTGCAAATTTCCACAATCCTCATGGGTTTTAACAACTTTGAGTAGTTTCTTTCATCTGCAAATTTGATAACCTCACTCATTATTCCCATTTCCAGGTCATTTATGAATATGTTAAAAAGCAGCGGACCCAGCACAGATCCCTGTGGTATTCCACTATTCACCTTTCTCCATTGGGAAAATTGGCCATTTAGGCCTACCCTCTGCTTTCTATCTTTTAACCAGTTTCTGATCCACAATAGTACACTGCCTCCTATCCCATGACTTTTTAATTTTTCCAAAAGTCTCTCATGAGGGACCTTGTCAAAGGCTTTCTGAAAGTCCAGATACACTATCTCAACTGATTCACCTTTGTCTACCTGTTTATTCATACCTTCAAAACAACATAACAGATTAGTAAGACAAGACCTTCCGTGGCTAAAGCCATGTTGACTGTCTCCCATTAAGCCATGACTATCTACATGTTCAGTAATTTTGTTCTTTATCATGGTTTCTACCATTTTTTCCGGTACTGACGTCAGGCTCACCGGTCTGTAGTTTCCCGGATCACCCCTAGAACCCTTTTTAAAAATTGGTGTTACATTGGCCATCCTCCAGTCTTCAGGTATTACAGATGATTTTAAAGGTAGTTCACAGATTATTAATAGTAGGTCCGCAATCTCATATTTCAGTTCTTTCAACACCCTTGGTTGTATACCATCTGGTCTAGGTGATTTGCTACTCTTCAGATTATCAAATAGTTGCAATATATCTTCTTGGTGTATCGGTATTTCTTTCAATTCTTCTGCAGCATTACCTTTAAATACCTCTGATCATATGTTCTTCATTCTTCCTCTATAGATGCTTTCACATAATGTGAAACACTGAAGCCTTGAAGGCACACTTCTGAACTGGCCCAGACTGCTGCAGAGCATATATGAGGAGTTGCAGCAGAAAGAGGATATGTGATGATACATTTGTCATACATGGCAAGCACATGGTAGGCCCCAACGCACCAGCATGGTATAACTCCAGACATGGTCTTTATGCCAATGCAATTAGTGGAACAGAACAAGACCTCAACACCAACAATCATGTCGGTCCCTTGGTCAGACCACCATGTGATTGAATTCACCTTGACCCTGAGTAACCCCACCCAACGTAAAGATGATGAGAGAGTAGCAAGACGATTTAAAGCTTTCAACAAAGACACATTTATAAACAAAATCACTCCACAACTCCAACAGGAATATGACACCCTTGATCTAAACATAGAAAAGTGGAACGCAATAATATCTAATGCAGCATCAGCCCCAACGAGCACAGAACCACAAGCACGCAAAGAGCCAACACTCCCTGGTACTCAAATGAAATCAGAGACGCAAATCGAACACTCAGAAGACTGGAAAGAAAATGGAGGAGGAACAAGTCACATAATTCCCTGACCCAATACAGAGTCAAGCAACTGGAATATAACAATCTAATAAATGAGTGTAGACAGCAATACCACACCAACTTAATCATGAAATCTGCTAACAGATCAAGAGATCTCTTTAGCATTGTCCAGAAACTCACCAAGGACGACACACAACAATGCACCCACCTTCTTGACCCACAGGAATTTGCAGACTACATAAAATCAAAAAACACCATCCAGACATGCCACTTGCAGACGACCACAAGATAAAAGAGCAGCAACAAACATGGGAGGAATTCAACATACCAACTAAGCAGCAAGTAGAGGACATAATAGCTGGACTCAGCACAACAACCTCACCGTCAGACCCATGCCCAGTGGCGTGGCTCAAAGCTACAAAAAGCCAGCTCTCTCATCACATTCAAAAAATCGTCAAAGAGTCACTCCAACAAGGATACATGCTGCAACCCCTAAAGCATGCCATGATACGACCGATACTCAAAAGTGGAAACCTTAGCCCCTCCGAACCAAAATCATACCGTCCCATATCCAGCCTACCATTCCTTGCGAAAATCATTGAAAAGACAGTGCAATTGCAACTTCAGGACCATATTGACGCAAATGCCCCATTAGACATCCATCAGCATGGATTTGAGCCCCAACACGGAGTGGAAACACTACCCACTTCCTTCTTTGACAATCTCCTAAGAGGCATGGATAACATAAAGAACGGATTCCTGCTAGTATTCATGGACATTTCAGCAGCCTTCGACACTGTATCCCACGCCAAGCTACTGCAACGCCTACAGCAGAAAGGATTATGCAAAAATACTCTGAAGTGGTTTACATTCTACTTGGAAGATCAAAAACAACAAGTCAAATGCGACCAAAATAAATCACTGCAGTTCCCTGTCATGCAGGGAATACCACAAGGTTCAACCCTATCATTAATGCTCTTTAATATCTACATCCAGCCCATATGCAACATCATCAAGTGCCACAAACTCCACTACCACATATATGCTGATGTCGGCGACATCATGGTGTATGCTCCAATCAACCTACTAGCACTAAATACTACAGCAATAATTGAATGCATTGAAGACATGAATGCTTGGCTCATAGCCAACAACCTAATGGTCAACTACGATAAAACTGAGGCAATGTTCGTCACGAGGAACCCCACCTTCGTACCCCCACAGAATATCAGCATTCTAGACAAACATATAGTAGTCAAAGAAGAAGTTAAGTACCTGGGCATCACATTGGACAGAGCTCTGAACCTGAAATCCCACATCACCAAAACAGCAAACAAGGCCTTTCAACGTTTAAGAACCATCAGAAAAATCAAACCAATACTCCGCCAGGACCACTTCCACACAGTATGCCAAACACTCATCACACCACTGCTTGATTATGGGAACTCACTATATCAAGGCCTCCCTCAGCAGACATTACACCCACTCCAGATGGTGCAAAACACCACAGCACGCATCATTACAGACACTCCAAGGACCGAGCACCTCACCCCATCCTACAACAACTACACTGGCTCCCAATGGCGGCAAGAGCAAAATATAAAACAATCATGATCATCTTCAAAATCATTCACCAACTTTCAGCGGACGTACTCCAAAACATCATAACAAGGGATATCAGCAATAGACTAAGAAGGACCAATAATGACAACATGATCGGCACACCTACAGGCTATCACAAGACTAAACAAACAACTTCAAAAAGAGCTCCATCACTACTGGCATCAACACTGTGGAACTCCCTCCCAACGAGCTTAAAGGCATTAGATGACATCACAGACTTCCGCAAAGCCCTCAAAACCCAGCTATTTATAGAAACATATGAGCACACAGACAACAGTAATACAACTACCTCCGCCAACTAGACACCCACACATACGAGACCACTGTTAATCACCCTCTTGTTAAATGTAACCCTCAATTGTACTGTCTAAATGTTGTTAAATACCCTAATGTTAAATGTATGGCCTAAATGTTGTTAAGTATCCTAATGCTAAATGTACCCCACCAATTGTAATGTGATGTGACCACCTTGATTGAAGGTGGTATACAAATTTGTCTAAATAAATAAATAAAACTTACAAAAACCTTTGCCACATAATTCTGAAAGTATACTTTCAAATTTCATCCAGGCCAGACCAGCTCCCTCCTCCTTCACAACCCTGACACCAACCACTAAAGCCCGCCCCCTATTAATCCCAGAGAGACCTAGTAGGAAATGCGGACCTCACACTTGCAGCAAACGCCTAGCACATTAACCCTTGCACAACCTCCTGCCTCTATGCACCACATACTCAGACTTAAACTTTAAAGGTACAACTTCCAAACACTAGGCATATGGAAAAAAAGACATATGATGTTGTAACACAGAGACACAGCCATAAAACAAAGTCCTAATAGAATCAATGCCACTCAGCTCAATGTCATGGCCTGTGATGACAGATTGCCCACAACATTGGGCATGTCATGCACCACCTCCGAAGACACACATGTACCAAAAAACGAGCCTACAAGAAGCAATACTCCCTCTGCCCATGGTACACATTCCATTGGTCCATGAAGATGCATTCCAACAAAACAGTGCAAAGTGGTATAACTCAGGGTCTAAATAGTGACAGAGAGTGCACCTGTTATGTGGTACTGACAAGCACAGTAGCAGATAGTAATTAATGTAGGAGCGCCACATATGACATAGCTCCACCCCTTTATGACCCCAAAAATGCATCTGCAGTATGGTCATAATGCTACATCTTCCCCTCTATTAATTATGTGGACCAGCAGGACATGGGCAGCTTAGGTCCTAGGGCAGTGATCAGCAGACCGCAGACTCCCTGTCAGAGTCCATAGGACAATTCTTAGTTGTAAAAGCTGACAGCAACAGCACTCCCAAATTTGAAACTGGGAAGAAGGAATACTCTGCTCCCTTGAATGTGCTTTTTCTCTTAATCTTTTTTTTTTTTTTTTACTTTCAACAAGCAATCTATAGCATCCCCTTCTCACCGGCTCAAAATCTGACTTTAAGGGGTATGTTTACTAAACTGCGTTAGTGCAATTCGCGTTAGGAGCCGCGTTAGTGGAAGGAAAGCCAAAAAAGGACATGGGCGGGACATCGTAACCGATAACACGCAGTTGCACGTGTTATTACGTGCCACGCAGCAACGAGCGCTACAGCGCGCGCCACTGCGCGCACGCCTAAGACAACGCGCAGACACCCAAAGACAGAAACAGAGCTGTAGCACAATGGTTATTACACAGACTGATAGTACAAGAGTCATGGGTTTGATTCCCCAGTGTGCCTAATGAAAAAGGCTGGCTGAGGTGTCCTGTGTAACCCTTTGAAAGATGACTATAATATTTTAATCCACAGTCTGCAGGCGGGTTACAGTTTGCATATGTCAGGAAAATTGTACCCGTCTTATGCAATATGTTCCAATAGTGACATTCTCTCTGACATGGTCATGTATTATATACCATTTGATAGGAATATTTAGGCGCTCCCTATAGGGCGAAGTGGAAGGCGCACCGTATAGGGCGACTTGTAAGGCGCGCCCTATAGGGCGCCGTAAAAGGTGCCCTATAGGGCGCCTTTTGAGCTACCCTAAGGTGACAGTACCCTGAGGGTGGTTCTGCTGGCAGCACTAATATACAGTAAAAATAGACAATGCCTAAGACAGCCCTAGCAATGAACCCCACTGTGGGTTGTGAACCTATGACCTCTGGCTCCATGGGCAGTGAAGTAACCAGTGGGCTAGAGCTGCTAATAAACACATGGCTGGCTACAGGAGGACTGCACGGCACCACACCCACATTCTGCTGTGGTTACCAGGGAGATTACATACCACCACCCAACGCACCCTCTAGGGCTCAGGGTGGGGGACAGGATCTCCCGCCCACAGATCCACTTTCAACCCCCTGCAGTTGTGGCAGTAAAGGGGACCATCACCTCAGTCCTACTCGGGATCAATCACCCTACAGGGCAGGCAATGCAGAGCACTACACATCCATAATGCAAAAGCAGACAGACGGCAGGTCTGGAAATGCACAGCTGCCCCCCACCATTATCTGACATTCTCCAGCAGCAAGCCTCCAGCCCCTGCACCCTGTTCCAGCAAGACACATACTAGCTGCAGACAGTCCACCAGCTAGTCCATAATGCATGGTCCCAGAGGAGATGCCTGTACCCAAAACGGGGATATCAGCATACACACCAAGCAGATAAATCAGTGATTGGGCCCCAAAAGGAAACCCATAAATATCACATAAGAGAAATACTACATAGCACTATGGGGGAACCTAGCCATGCCATGGTCACTGCTCAGTCAGGGTGAGAGTGACCTCCCAGCAGGACATGCTATGGCCACCCTGTCCGTGCAGGTGGTACCGGGCACTACAATGTCCGGCCATTGCCCTATGCCCTGTGCAGATGCGGCCAGGCCAGGCCACCCTATCCAGGCTATTCCCACGGTACCTTGCTCCTCATTATGCACATTGGCAGGCCAATACTGGCAACAGTGCTAGCAGTGTGGGCTGTGAAGGGTGTTTGCAGCCACCACACACTGGATAGACAGACACACACTCCCACACCTAGGCCAGCATTGTGCTACTATAGAGGTGTTTAGCCACCCTGGCTACCACACCAGTCCTGGGCACAGTGCAGGCATGGATATGGTACGCAATACTGGTGGGGGTCACTCCCGAGGGTGGTAAACACTGTCAGAGACCAGACCTGAAGCACACACCACAGACATCAGAAGGGTTGCTATGATGCAGCTCACTCCGAACATTGTATTAACCTAGGAATTGCTATCTGCCAGTACTCATAGCAACCTTTTGATAGCTGTGTACCATATTCCCAGGTTTAGGGTGGCATTACTAAGGTATGCAAGTGCTAGTATTGGGAGATGCACGCAGAGCCCAAAGTCCTGCCTCTCCAGGAGGCTTGGGATAATGGGGCCTGTGGGAGTGGGTGTGTCTGCCCCTGTTGGCTGCTGCTTTACGGCAGAGGTTCCCAACTCCAGTCCTGCGGTGCCAAACACTGTTCGGGTTTTCATACTGTCCCTCATGAATATGCATGAGATACATCTGCATACCATGGGGGTGGCGCATAGAAATGCAGCACAGGCATCTTTATCAGAGGCAGCATGGAACCTGAATGGTGTTTGGCCCTCCAGGACTGCATTTGGGAGGCTCTGCTCTAGGTAATGGGCATGTTTATGGTGTCTGTGCTCTGTAGGGTAAAATGTTGGTGTTTTGGGCATGTTAACGTCATCTGCAAGAACGGTTCTGCCTGTATTAGCATGTTATAGTAGTGGGTAAAATGTGAGGACTGGGTTGGTGGAAACCACAGCTGGGACTTGAACCTGTGACCTTCTGCTTCTGAATACAGTGGTTCTGTGCACTAAACATAAGAACATAAGATATGCCATACTGGGTCAGACCAAGGTCCATCAAGCCCAGTATTCTGTTTCCAACAGTGGCCAATCTAGGTCATACGTACCTAGCAGTTTCCCCAAGGGACACAGGTTCCACAATGCTTGTATTGGTTCAAGCATTGATATCCTGGGTCCCTTCTTAATAATGGTTTATGGACCTTTCCTCCAGGAACTTGTCCAAACCTTTTTTAAACCCAGCTACACTAACAGCCTTTACTACATCCTCCGGTAACAAATTCCAGAGTTTGATTACACGTTGAGTGAAAAAATATTTTCTTTTATTAGTCTTAAATAGTTTACCCTGTAGCTTCATTGCATGTCCCCTAGTCTTTCTATTTTCTGATAAGGTAAACAATCGATCTACGTTTACCCGTTCCACTCCGTTCATTAATTTATAGACTTCTATCATATCTCCCCTCAGCCGTCTCTTTTCCAGGTTAAAGAGCCCCAACCTTTTTAGCCTTTCTTCATAGGAGTAGCCTTCCATCCCCTTTACCATTTTGGTGGCTCTTCTCTGAACCTTTTCTAAAATTGCTATATCCTTTTTAAGATATGGCGACCAGAATTGCACACAATATTCAAGGTGCGGTCTCACCATGGAACGATATAGAGGCATTATAATATCTTTTGTTTTATTTTCCATTCCTTTCCTTATCATACCTAGCATTCTATTTGCTCTCTTGGCCGCCGCTGCACACTGGGCAGAGGGTTTTAACATGGTATCCACAAGGACGCCTAAATCTTTTTCTTGGGTGGTGGTTCCTAATGTGGAACCTTGCATCGTGTAACCATAGTTTGGGTTGTTCTTCCCTAGGTGCATAACCTTGCACTTCTCCACATTAAATTTCATCTGCCATTTTGATGCCCAGTCTTCCAATTTATCAAGATCCTCTTGCAATTTTCCACAATCCTCCTGGGTTTTAACAACTTTAAATAGTTTTGTGTCATCAGCAAATTTGATAACCTCACTCGTTATTCCACTTTCCAGGTCATTTATGAATATGTCAAAAAGCAGCGGACCCAGCACAGATCCCTGGGGTACACCACTATTCACCTTTCTCCATTGGGAAAATTGGCCATTTAGCCCTACCCTCTGCTTTCTATCTTTTAACCAGTTCCTGATCCACAGTAGTACACTGCCTCCTATCCCATGACTCTTTAGTTTTGCCAAAAGTCTCTCATGAGGGACCTTGTCAAAGGCTTTCTGAAAGTCCAGATACACAATATCAACCGACTCACCTTTGTCCACCTGTTTATTCACTCCTTCAAAAAAACATAACAGATTAGTAAGACAAGATCTTCCTTGTCTAAAGCCATGGTGGCTGTCTCCCATTAGGTCATGACTATCTATATGCTGAGTAATTTTATTCTTTATGATGGTTTCTACCATTTTTCCCGGTACTGATGTCAGGCTCACCGGTCTGTAGTTTCCCGGATCACCCCTCGAACCCTTTTTAAAAATTGGTGTTACATTGGCGATCCTCCAATCCTCAGGTATTAGAGATGATTTTAATGATAGTTCACAGATTACTGATAGCAGGTCTGCAATCTCAAATTTCAGTTCTTTCAACACCCTTGGATGTATACCATCCGGCCCAGGTGATTTGCTACTCTTCAGTTTATCTAATAGTTGTAAGACATCTTCCCGATGTATCGATATTTCCTTCAATTCTTCCACACCTTTAAATACCACTTCAGTCGTGGGTAACATCCCTACATCTTCCTCAGTAAAGACCGAAGCAAAGAATTCATTCAGTCTCTCCGCTATCGCCTTGTTGCCTCTTAGTGCTCCTTTAACCCCTTTATCATCTAATGGACCAACTGACTCTCTCACGGGTTTTTTTGCTATGAATGTACTTGAAAAGGTCTTTATTTCGCGTTTTTGCTTCCGCAGCAAGCTTCTTCTCAAATTCTCTCTTTGCCTGCCTTATCAATGCCTTGCATTTGACTTGCCAGTGCTTGTGCTGTTTCCAGGTTTCATCATTTGGCTCTTTTTTCCATTTCTTGAAAGATGCTTTTTTGGCAACAACAGCCTCTCTGACCTCAGCTTTAAACCATGCTGGCAATTTTTTGGACTTCCTTCCACTTTTCTTAAAGCGTGGAATACAGCTGGTCTGGGCTTCCAAGATAGTATTTTTCAACAACACCCAAGCTTGATGTACGTCTTTAACCTTTGCAACTGCTCCTTTTAGTTTTTTCTTAACTGTTTTCCTCATTCTATCATAGTCTCCCTTTCGAAAGTTAAAGGGTAGTACTGTGGATTTCCTTACTATCCCTCCTCCACTAATTAAATCAAAGGCGATCATGCTATGATCACTATTGCCAAGTGGCCCCAACACCCTTATCTCTTGCACTACATCTGGTGTTCCACTAAGGACTAGGTCTAATATTGCTTCCCCTCTGGTCGGTTCATGAACCAGCTGCTCCAAGAAGCAGTAATTTATTTCATCTAGGAACTTTATCTCCCTAGCATGTCCTGTTGTGACACTGACCCAGTCGATGCCGGGGTAATTGAAATCACCCATTATTATTACTGCACTGTAACTTTTGCTAGCTTCCTTGATTTCTTTGAGCATTTCATCATCCATTTGTTCATTCTGGCCAGGCGGACGATAGTACACCCCCACTGCCATCGCCTTCCCCTTTTTACATGGAATTTCAATCCATAGAGATTCTACAGCAAATTTTGTTTCTTGCAAAACTTTAATCCTTTCTGACTCAATGCCCTCTCTAACATAGAGCGCAACCCCTCCACCAATTTGATCAGCTCTATCATTTCGATATAGTTTGTACCCAGGTATCACAGTGTCCCACTGGTTGTCCTCCTTCCACCATGTCTCTGATATTCCAATCATATCTAACCTCTCGTTTAGTGCTATATATTCTAACTCTCCCATCTTGTTTGTAGACTTCTAGCATTTGCATACAAGCATTTTAGAGACTGTATTTTATTCATATTAATTTGGCTATTGGTAGACATGGGTAATTTGGGATCTTTAAGTTCTGTCTGCTCCATACTCGAGGGCATTTGGGCTACTTTACTCTTTTTTGGAACCTCTCTGCTTTTTGTAGTATCCTTCAAGGATACATTCTTCCGAACCATGCGCTCTTGGGCGACTGTCGGCTTTCCCCTATTATCTAGTTTAAAAGCTGCTCTATCTCCTTTTTAAAGGTTAATGCCAGCAGCCTGGTTCCATCCCGGTTAAGGTGAAGCCCATCCCTTCGGAAGAGCCCCTCCTTTCCCCAGAATGTTCCCCAGTTCCTAACAAATCCGAACCCCTCATCTCTGCACCATTGTCTCATCCACGCATTGAGACTCCGGAGCTCTGCCTGCCTATTGGGTCCTGCGCGTGGAATGGGAAGCATTTCGGAGAACGCTACCCTGGAAGTTCTGGATTTCAGCTTCCTACCTAAAAGCCTAAATTTAGCTTCCAGAACCTCCCTACCACATTTTCCTATGTCATTGGTACCAACATGTACCAAGACAGCAGACTCCTCCCCAGCACTATCTAAGACCTTATCTAGGTGGCGTGTGAGGTCCGCTACCTTCGCACCAGGCAGGCATGTTACCAGGCGATCCTCACGTCCACCAGCCACCCAGCTATCTACATTCCTAATGATCGAATCACCAACTATAACTGCTGTCCTAACCCTTCCCGCATGGGCACTTGGCCCTGGAGAAACCTCCTCGGTGCGAGAGGGGTTTACATCACCTGGAGGACAGGTCCTAGTTACAGGATCACTTCCTGCCACACCAGGGTGATGCTCTCCTGTCACGTGACCTCTCTCCTCCATGGCAACAGGGATGCTGCCAGACTGGAGGTGGGACTTCAGGACTATATCCCTGTAGGTCTCGTCTATGTACCTCTCTGTCTGTCTTATGTTTTCCAAGTCTGCTACTCTAGCCTCTAGAGAACGGACTCGTTCCCTGAGAGCAGAGAGCTCCTTGTACCTAGTGCACACGTAAGACCTCTCACCAGCTGGGAGAAAATCATACATGTGACACTCAATGCAAAAGACTGGAAAGCCCACATCCCGCTGCTGGACTGCTGTCTGCATCTTAGTTTTAAGTTTGTGTTTAGATCTTTAAGTTCTATATGTACTAAAGGGTGCAATGGATATTTATACCACTAAAACTGTACCTAAGAAGTTTAATATACCTTGTTCACCTGAAGCTTAATTAATCTCAGGTCCTTGGTGTATGACTGATTTGGGTAATGAGCTTCACCTGAGAGCACCTCCTGTCTTTTAAGTTGTGCAAGTACCTATAAAGCTGTGATTTTCCCAGGGGAGGGTGGGTGTGGGGAGGGAGGGAGGGATATAACACTTATTAAAAAAGGGCTGCTACACAGTACCTTGTCCTTTGCTGCTGAGGAAAACTATATTCTGATTTGATTTAAATTATAGCTCTTTGCTGCTACTAGGCTCTAACCTATTATGAAATTTAAACTACAAGCTCTCTGCTGGATTCTAAATTTAACCAGAAAGCTCTCTTCTGTGTTTTAATTTGAAACTAAAAGTACTTTGCTGATGCTAGGCCCTGAGTGACTATGAAATTTAAACTACAGCTGTCTACTGGGTATGAAAGGTAACCAGAAAGTTCTCTTCTGTGTTTTTAAATTGAATCTTAAACTCTTGCTACTAGGCCCTGACTGATTTAACAAAAAAAATAGTGGGTTCACAGATTAATTAGCTTTAAAAGAAAAAAAATTCCTTTCAGAAAAATTCCCAGAAGTATATACTCACAATTTCAGATTTCTCTCCAGAAGTAACAGCCCCCCTTTCCAGTCCTTCAAGACAGGGTCACAGAGCTCTGGTTGAGCTATTTATGCTTGTGCTGATGATGTAAGCAGTGACCTACTTCCTGGGTAATTAACAGTCCTTGCTTGGATAGAAGGAGTCTTTCAAAATGGCCTTTTGAACTGCCAGCTGGTGTTAACACCTATTGAAAAAGCTTCACAGGTTGCTTGCCCACTAGGTAGAAGGCCTCTTTGTAAAGGTCTCTAGAAGACTTTATATGCTGCTCAAGGAGAATTGACCTTGTTTTGCCTCTTGTGCTAAGCTATATTCTGATTTGATTTAAATTATAGCTCTTTGCTGCTACTAGGCTCTAACCTATTATGAAATTTAAACTACAAGCTCTCTGCTGGATTCTAAATTTAACCAGAAAGCTCTCTTCTGTGTTTTAATTTGAAACTAAAAGTACTTTGCTGATGCTAGGCCCTGAGTGACTATGAAATTTAAACTACAGCTGTCTACTGGGTATGAAAGGTAACCAGAAAGTTCTCTTTTGTGTTTTTAAATTGAATCTTAAACTGTTGCTACTAGGCCCTGACTGATTTAACAAAAAAAATAGTGGGTTCACAGATTAATTAGCTTTAAAAGAAAAAAAATTCCTTTCAGAAAAATTCCCAGAAGTATATACTCACAATTTCAGATTTCTCTCCAGAAGTAACAGCCCCCCTTTCCAGTCCTTCAAGACAGGGTCACAGAGCTCTGGTTGAGCTATTTATGCTTGTGCTGATGATGTAAGCAGTGACCTACTTCCTGGGTAATTAACAGTCCTTGCTTGGATAGAAGGAGTCTTTCAAAATGGCCTTTTGAACTGCCAGCTGGTGTTAACACCTATTGAAAAAGCTTCACAGGTTGCTTGCCCACTAGGTAGAAGGCCTCTTTGTAAAGGTCTCTAGAAGACTTTATATGCTGCTCAAGGAGAATTGACCTTGTTTTGCCTCTTGTGCTAAGCTATATTCTGATTTGATTTAAATTATAGCTCTTTGCTGCTACTAGGCTCTAACCTATTATGAAATTTAAACTACAAGCTCTCTGCTGGATTCTAAATTTAACCAGAAAGCTCTCTTCTGTGTTTTAATTTGAAACTAAAAGTACTTTGCTGATGCTAGGCCCTGAGTGACTATGAAATTTAAACTACAGCTGTCTACTGGGTATGAAAGGTAACCAGAAAGTTCTCTTCTGTGTTTTTAAATTGAATCTTAAACTGTTACTACTAGGCCCTGACTGATTTAACAAAAAAAAATAGTGGGTTCACAGATTAATTAGCTTTAAAAGAAAAAAAATTCCTTTCAGAAAAATTCCCAGAAGTATATACTCACAATTTCAGATTTCTCTCCAGAAGTAACAGCCCCCCTTTCCAGTCCTTCACTGCACCACCATGTTCTCACAGAGATGGTGCATTCCCTGGTGATACCATGACTGTTGGTCAGACAGGGCCTGTCTGTTGCAGTGCATGCCACCCACCTACACAGTGTTAGGCCACGGTCTGCTCCGGGCAGCTGCCACTGCCCCCTCCACCACCAGTATCACTCAGCCACCATGCTGACATGCCCTTCTGCTGGTGGAGCTGGTGGTGCGCGGTCTCAGGCCATCCAGTGTGCAGGTAGGCGGCTGCCTATGGTGCATGTTCTGGGGTAGGGGTGCCTGCATAGATGTCCACGCTCCCCCCAGCCCTGCCTGCCAGTGTTCCGTGCCCTTGGGGGTTGCTGTTGGGTACTCTCCCCTGTGACGCTTTGGGAAACACACTCGTTCCCATGTTGGGCCCTCATCAGTTGCTGTCTGGCTCTACTGTTTACGCATTCCTATCGGCCAACTGAGCATCACCCTAGTCCCCACTGTGGCCCAGCTGCGCCACTACATGTGCCGCCTGCAGCCCTCTGTATCCCCTTTTCCAGCATCTGCCCGGTTGCCCGTTCCGACATGCTCGCCCTGATGTCGCGGGACATGTGCATGCCATAGGAACCCTGTCCGATGGTGGGGAAATCCCTGAGCAGCGCTATTTCACTGTGGGCCCATGCAGCTTGTATGGGGACGGAGTATGGACCCTTCCACGAATTATCTCTGTTCTATGGAGCTTACTCGGGGGGGGGGGGGGGTTGATGTTGCTCATTGCTACCACTATTGGCAGGCTTGGTTGTTGTTTTTTTCCAGTTTGTTGGGGTCATTTTCGGTGTTTCTGTGCCCTTTTGTTCTGTGCACATGTATCACACTTATCACCTTCTTTTGGTTTCCCTGCCTAGGCTGTACATTGCTGACACGTAAATGGTTTCTCTCCCCTTTAAAGTGCTTTTACCGGTAGGTTTTCATTCGCGTTGGAATTCAGCTCTGGAAATCAGCGCGTTAGCCTCTCCCCGCCCACTCTCTGCCCATTGACCCCTTCTCTCCGCCCTCTCTCCACCTTCTGCGTTGTTTTACCGCGCCACGGAGCATTACGCTTGTTAGCGTGTGATAACGCGCGCTATAGCACGTTTACGATCATTAATGCACTATAGCGCGCTAATGATCGTTAAAGTCGTACAACGCGCGTTATTCACGTTTGCCGCAGTTTAGTAAACATACCCCTAAGATCTGTTTTTCCAATCTTTTTTTTCTGTTTTGACATTCTAAGCCCCAGGACCCTTTCCTCATTCCCTCAAAAACAGACTTCAAGCTGTTACTTTTATCAGTCTTTTTTTTCTGCTTTACAGGGCTAATCCTTGCAACCCCTTCCTCGCTCTCTCAAAGTCAGATACAGAATGTTTCTTTGGGGCTTGTACTGGGCTGTGTGTTCCAAACCTTCTGTGACATCATGGCCCATAAAATTTGCAGAACTCAGGCAGGGGGATATATATTTTTCTGGCTGCTTGTTAAGGATTTGCAGTATGATTGGCTGAAATGCCTCATTCTGGTTGCTGATAACGCCTCCATGACCTTCTCTCCCTCCCAGATTGGCTCCAGTATGTCTGGCAGCACCTGTGTGCATGACAAAAGCAAAATTTATGAATGATACAATTCAGGCACATTTTTCAAGCATGCGCTGTTGGCTAATTGGCTTTGGATCAAACCATAAATTGCTATTTCCATGTTTTTTTTCATTCAGAGAGACTAATGCACATGTGTAATATGTTGTACAAGTGGACTGAGTATTTATATTCATTTAAATAAATATAAGTTATTTACTGGTTAAATATGATTTGTTTAAAATACTGATATCCTTATTTGATCTGAACTTAAATAACATCCTCTATACATTGGAAGGAAAAAAAACCCAAATCTGTTTTAATTCTTTCTTTAGTTCTGGTGTTATCCAAGTGTCATAATTCATTTAACACTTTCTTTTTCATCCTAGCCCTTCCTCCCTACCTCCAAAAGACACCTTAACAAGGTGGACTACTCATTCTTTAAGTAACCTGGTAGAGAGGTAGAATTGTGGGGAAGAGAAGTAGGAATGTCTTCATTTTATGCACAATATAGGTGATGAGGGGACATTTAGAAACACCTAGGGGTATGTTTACTAAAGTCTCCTAACGTGCGCGGCTCGGTAGTCTGCAGGATGCCATATAAGAAGTGGGCGTGTCAGTCTTAAAAAAACAAACCGGGATTAATCGTGCGCTAATGTGCGCTGCGCGCTAATGTGCGCCGCGCACAGTAGCGCATGAGAAACGCACGCAGGAAGCATAAGCAGGCACGCTGATGTGCAAGTAGAGGAACAGAGCCACAGTACAATGGTTAAGACACTGACTGATAAAGCAGGGATCATGGGTTCAATCCCCTACTGTGCCTAATGAATAAGGCTGGCTGAGGCACTATCTGGGTATGTGTAATATTGCATTATGAGGCATTTTAATTTTATTTTAATTACTGCTGCTAGCAAACACACTCTCAAAGCACTGTAACATAAGGTGCTGCATAAGGCACCCCATAAGGTACCCCAGAGGGCACATTTTAAAGTGCACTGTCTGCCACGGCACCCTATAATGTCCCCTATAGGGCACCCTATAAGTCGCTCCACAGGATAACGTATAGTGCACCTTATATGGACGGTAACCATAAGGTGCCCTATAGGGCGCCCTATAAAGCGCCCTCTGAGGCACCTTATGGGTACAGTACGCTGAGGGTGTTTTTGCTGGCAGCAATAATGTACATTAAAAAGAGATAATGCTTTGGGCAGCCCTATCAAACAAACCTACTGTGGGTTTGAACCCATGACTTCTAGCTCCACAGGCAGTGAAGTAACCAGTGGGCTACAGCTGCTAGCAAGCCCCTAGTTGACTGCAGAGAGACTGCACATCACCACACAGACAGTCTGCTGTGGTCACCAGGATAGGGTTAGCCCACCCGTACCCATGATGCACTGCACATGCAAATCAGCTGTCTACAGATGAACACAAGATGGGGTATGCACCCCCACAGCACCTCGGCCTGGTAGGGGGAACTGACCATGTGTGTTACTGGCACAGAGTAGCTACACACCGTCACATTGTGCGGATACTGTGCTCACCCTGAGGGTGTGGTGGGGCGCCCAGCACCAGGTCCACAGCACCTGCCATGGCAAAAACTGGCCATGCTGTAGGTCCCCAGCAGTGCTAAAATGTGAAATAGGTAGTTTCTGCAGACACACCTTGGATATATCTGTATGTCTCAGTCAGGTGTAGCCCCCATGGACCCCTAGGAGAATTATGCACCACCACCCTCCTCCTCCAGGGCTGAGGGTGGCAAACAGGGTCTCCCATCAACAGATCCACATTCTACCTCCCTGCAATGGTGGCAGTAGAGGGGACCATCAACCCCAGTCCTGCTGGGGAACAGACACCTACAGGGCAGTCAATGCAGCTATGTACACATCCATAACACAATAGCAGACAGACATTAGGCCTGGATATGCTAAACTGCACCCCACCACTATCTGATATTCTCCTGCAGCAAGCCTTCAGCAAGGCGCTCCATCAAGACACATACCAGCTGCAGACAGTCTGCTAACTAGTCCATAGTGCATGGTCCTGGTGGAAATGCATGCACCCAAAACTAGGATGTCAGCATACACAACAAGCAGATAAATCAGTGACTGGGCCCCAAAAAGAAACCCATAAATAGCACATGAGAAAAACACTACACAGCACTATGGGGGTGCCTTACCATGCTGTGGTCACTGCACAGTCAGGGTGAGAGTGATCTCCCAGCAGGACATGCTGTGGCCACCCTGTCTGTGTAGGTGGTGGCCGGGCACCACAATGTCCCAGCCAGTGCCCTATGCCCTGTGCAGATGCATCCTGGCCAGGCCACCCTGTCCGGGCTATACCCATGGTACCTTGCTCCTCATTATGCACATTGTCAGGCCAATACTGGCAACAGTGCTGGCAGTATGGGCTGTGGAGGGTGTTTGCAGCCACCACACACTGGATAGACAGAAACACACTCCCACACCTATGCCAGCATTGTGCTACTATAGAGGAGTTTAGCAGCCCTGGCCACCACACCAGTCCTGGGCACAGTGCAGGCATGGATATGGTACGCAGTACTGTTGGGGGTCACTCCCCAGGGTGGTAAACACTGTCAGAGACCAGACCTGAAGCACACTCCACAGACAGCAGAAAGGTTGCTATGATGGAGCTCAATCAGCAAACTGTGCTTAACGTAGGAATTGCTATCTGCCAGTAATCATAGCAAATGTTTCATAGCTGTGTACCGTATTCCCAGGTGTAGGGTGGCATTGCTAAGGAATGCAAGTGCTAGTATTGGGAGATGCACGCAGGGCCCAATGTCCTGCCTCTCCAGGAGGCATTGGCTAATGGAGCCTGTGGGTGTGGGTGTGGGTGTGTCTGCCCCTGTTGGCTGCTGCTTTACGGCAGAGGTTCCCAACTCCAGTCCTGGTGTGCCAAACACTGTTCGGGTTTTCATGCTGTCCCTCATGAATGTGCATGAGATACATCTGCATACCATGGGGGTGGTGCATAGATATGTAGCATAGTCATCTTTATTAGAGGCAGCATGGAACCTGAATGGTGTTTGGCCCTCCAGGACTGCATTTGGGAGACTCTGCTCTCGGTAATGCGCCTGTTTATGGTGTCTTTGCTCTGTAGGGTAAAATGTAGGTGTTTTGGGCATGTTTACGTCATCTGCAATAAACGTTCTGTCTGTATTAGCATGTTGTAGTAGTGGGTAAAATATGGGGACTGGGTTGGCAGGCACCATAGCTGGGACTTGAACCTGTGAACTTTTGCCTCCAAACACACTGGTTGTGTGCACTGCACCACCGTGTTGCCACAGGGACAGTGCATTCCCTGATGATACCATGACTGTTTGTCCGGCAGGGCCTGTCTGTTGCAGTGCATGGCATGCACCTACACAGGGCTAGGCCATGGTCGGCTCTGGGCAGCTGCCACTGCCCCCCTCCACCACCAGTACCCCTCTGCCATCATGCTGTCATGCTCTTCTGCTGGTGGTGCTGGTGGTGTGCAGTCTCAAGCCATCCAGAGTGCAGGTAGGCGGCTGCCTATTGTGCGTGTTCTGGGGTAGGGGTGCCTGCATAGGCGTCCATGGTTCCCCCCAACACCGCCTGCCAATGTTCTGTGCCCTTGGGGGTACCTGCTGGGTACTATCCCCTGTGACACTGTGATAGACACTCTCATGCCCATGTTGGGCCCTCATCAGTTGCTGTCTGGCTGCTGGTCAGTTTCAGCATTCTTAAGTGCCATCTAGGCATCTGCCTAGTCCGCACTGTGCCCCAGCTGCACCACAGCATGTGCCGCCTGCAGCCCTCTGTATCCCATTTCCAAGCATCTGTCCAGTTGGCCGTTCTAACATGCCCGCCCTGCTATTGCCGCACATGTGCACGTCATAGGAAACCTGTCTGATGGAGAGGGAAACCCTGATCAGTGCTATTTCACTGTGGGATCATTCACCTTGTATGGGGACGGAGCGTAGACCCTTCCAAAATTCATATTTATTTTTTGGGGCTTTCTTGGGAGTGTTTTTTGATGTTTCCCATTACTATCACTATTGCCCAGCTTGATTATAATTTTTTTTATTTTGTTGGGGTCCTTTTCAATGTTTATTTGTACTTTTGTTCTGTGCACATGTATCACACTTATCACTTTTTTGTAGGTTTCCCTGGTTTTGCTGTACATTGCTGACAGAAATGGTTTCTCTTCCCTTTAAATCGGCTCTAACGCGAAATTTTCACTTGCGTTATTTTTAGCCTCGAATTTCACCTCGCTAGTGTGCGGGGACCCTCTCCCCTCCCACTCTCCACCCATTGACCCCTTCTCTCCGCCCCTTGGGAGCCTTCCTCCGCCCTCCGGTAGCCTTTCCCCGCCTTCAGCGCTCGTGTGCGCCGCTGCGTGCATGAGCGCGCACTAAAGCGCATTTTGGCCCCGTAAAGCATCATTAGCATGCGCGCCACGCACGTTAAGAAGGTTTAGTAAAGATACCCCCTAGCCTCAACTGAGACTTTTGGCCTTGTAAAGGTAGAGCCTGCTCTATCCCTGAAGCAGGGCTAGCACAAGGAGATGAGGCACCCTAAGTGAGCCTCATCCCTTGTGCCCCCTCGGCTCCTGCTCCTGCTCCTGCCTCCTCCCCAGACCCCAATACCACCTCCAGAAGCAGCCCAAGGAGGGGTGCGGAGCCATGTGCGGAGATTCGGTGCCGGGCCTCATTTGCATAAATATTTGCATAATGTTAACATACACTAACTTTTAGTAAACATGCCTCTTAATGAGTATACAGATAAAGAAAGACTAAAAGATTTCTACATTACTATAATCCAGTGCCAACCGCCATGCACATTAGGAACTACTACAAACACTGCCCATTTAGAACCCATAGCAAACCCGCCGTATCATAACAGCACTACCAGGACTCACAAAGCATGATACTCTACCTATCAAAAGGCAACACTGCAAATATTAAACCAATACATTTCAGAGAATAACAATATATGACCTACTGGGGAAAGAGAACAAATGGCAATGTCAAATATAAACTATATAAACAGAATACCTCAGCTCAGTTACACATACAGAACATAGACCATCACCAAACAAAGAACAAGGAATCACAATTTAGAAATAGGAAGACAATAATTAAACTGGGAACCCCAAAAGCCAAACTTGGAATGTACAACAACACTGTAGAAATAAAACCATAAATTAATTTCCTCTTGTACTAAACAAAATGCAAACGTTAATGATGCACATTTCCCAGAGCTGACATATTCCAGTTGTTGTTGTTAAGTGCCGTCGAGTCGGAGTCGACTCATGGCGACCCTCTGGATAGCTATCCTAAATTGTGTTCGGTCTTCAGTCAGGCGGCTCATTGTTGACAGACTGGTACCCGTAGCTGCTGTTATTGTATCGATCCATCTCATTGCTGGCCTTCCACTTTTGCGTTGACCTTCTATCTTGCCAAGCATGATGTCTTTCTCTAATGATCTCTCTCTCCGCATGATGTGTCCAAAGTATGAAAGTCGAAGTCTTGTCATCTAAGCTTCTAAAGAAAGCTTAGGTTTGATCTCCTCTAGTACAGACTGGTTTGTTCTTCGGGCAGTCCATGGTATACACAGTATTCGCCGCCAGCACCATAATTCAAAGGCATCAATTTTCTTCCTGTCTATCTTTTTCACTGCCCAGCTTTCACATCCATATGATGTTATTGAAAATACCATGGCTTGAACAAGTCGAATCTTTGTATGGAGAGAGACATCTCTGCTCTTGAGAATCTTATCTAGGTCTTTCATAGCCATTCTGCCAAGAGCAATGCGTCGTCTGATTTCTTGACTGCTTGTTGCTTCTTTATTGATAGTCGATCCAAGTAGGTTAAAGTTATTCACAATTTCAATTTCTTCTCCTTCGACGATGAACCTGTTGATTATGCCAGTTGTCATGATCTTTATCTTCTTTACATTAAGGTGCAGGCCCATTTTGAGACTATGTTCTTTGATTGTGAGAAGCAAATGTTTCAGATCATCTTCACTTTCCGCCAGTAATGTGGTATCATCAGCATAGCGAAGGTTGTTGATGAGTCTTCCACCAATCTTCACACCTCTGTTGTCTTCATACAGTCCTGCTTCTCTGATGATTTGTTCTGCATATAAATTAAACAGGTAGGGGGAAAGTATGCAGCCTTGTCTTACACCTTTGCTTATTTTGAACCATTCTGTTTCTCCTTGTTCCGTTCGAACTGTTGCTTCTTGATCAATGTACAGATTGTGCAAGAGAACGATCAGGTGTTCTGGTATACCCATGCTTCTTAATGTGGCCCAGAGTTTCTCATGGTTTACACAGTCAAAAGCTTTGCTATAGTCGATAAAGCACAAATAGATATCCTTTTGGTATTCTTTAGTCTTTTCAAGGATCCATCTCACATCCGCAATGATGTCTCTTGTTCCTCGCCCTTTTCTGAACCCTGCTTGCACTTCAGGTAGTTCTTGTTCCAGGTATGGTTGTAGTCTCTTTTGAATAATCTTCAGTAGAATCTTGCTGGCATGTGGGATCAGAGCGATTGTGCGATAATTTCCACAGTCAGTTGGATCACCTTTCTTTAGTATTGGTATAAACACAGATCTTTTCCAGTCAGTTGGCCATGATGTTGTCTTCCATATTTCTTGGCAGAGCCTTGTAAGTACGGTAACAGCTGCGTCAGATTGCTGTAATACTTCTATGGGAATGCAATCAATGCCTGGTGCTTTGTTCTTTGATAAGGCTTTCAATGCTGCTTCAACTTCTTCTTTCATCACCAATGGTTCCAGATCATAAGGTACAGGTTGAAACGGCTGTTGGTCCACTTGATCTTTATCATATAAAAACTCTGTATATTCCTTCCATCTTTTCTTGATCTTCTCAGCATCATTCAACATAGAACCTTGAGCATCTTGTAACATTCCATTTTGAGGCTGGAACTTTTTCTTTAACTCTCGTAGCTTTAGGAAAGCTGATCTTGTTCTTCCTCTAATAGTTTCTGCTTCTATTTCCTTGCATGCGTCATTGTAGTACTTTTCCTTGTCCTGTCTTGCTGCACGTTGGAAATCTCTGTTGAGTTCTGTGATTGTCTTTCTTTCTCCTCTGGCTTTAGCTTCTCTGCGTTTCTGGGCAATTTTCAGAGTTTCTTCCGTCATCCATTTTGGCAGTTTTTTCTTTTTTACCTTTTGTAGAGACTTCTCGCTTTCTTCCAACACAACCTTCTTGATGTCATTCCATAACTCTTCTGGAACTCTATCATTTGTATCTAAAGCAGCAAATCGATTTTGCAGGCAGTCTTTAAATTCCAGTGGTATATTCTCAAGGTCATATTTTGCTGCATTCATGGGTGGTTTGCTCTTTTTCAGCTTTAGCTTGAGTTTGCATACTAGTAGTTGATGATCTGTACCACAGTCAGCTCCAGGTTTTGTCTTTGTTGATGTTATAGAGCTTTTCCATCGTTGACTTCCACAGATGTAGTCAATTTGATTTTTATTCAATCCATTGGGTGAAGTCCATGTGTACAGTCGCCGCTTGTGTTGCTGGAAGAAGGTGTTCGAGATGAATAGATCATTGGTCTTGCAGAATTCTATCAGTCGTTCTCCAGCTTCATTTCTGTTGCCAAGTCCATATTTTCCAACTACTTTGTCTTCTTTTTTGTTGCCAACCTTTGCGTTCCAATCACCCATGACTATCAGGATATCCTGTTTGCATGTTCTGTCAGTTTCAGCTTGTACTTGTTCATAGAACTCTTCAATTTCATTCTCTTCTGCAGCTGTTGTTGGGGCATATACTTGAATTATAGTTGTGTTGATAGGCATTCCTCATAGACGAATAGAGATTAAGCGTTCGCTGACTGCATTGTATTTCATTACAGTTCTTGCAAGTTTCTTCTTTATTATAAATGCAACACCATTTCTTCTTTGTCTTTCATTTCCAGCATAGTAGACCATGTGATCATCTGATGCAAAGTGCCCGATGCCAGTCCATTTCAGTTCGCTGACACCCAACAGATCAAGTTGTACACGTTCCATTTCTTTCTTGACCACCTCCAACTTCCCTTGGTTCATGCTTCGTACATTCCATGTTCCAATGTGTAAGACATCTTTACAGCTTCTGACTCTCATTTCATGCGCAGCTACATCTGCAGTCAGACGTCCCGAGGGCTTTAATCCAACCACATCATAAATGCTGGCTTTACTGCACTTACGACCGTTAACGTCGTACAACGCGCGTTAATCACGATTAACGCACTTTAGTAAACATACCCCTATATGTTAAAAATATCACTTCTAATGATACTATGGGGTATGTTTACTAAAGTGCGTTAATCGTGATTAACGCGCGTTGTACGACGTTAACGGTCGTAAGTGCAGTATACCATGCGTAAGCACGCGCGACCTACCGTTAACGTCATACTACGCGGGTTAACTGTGGTTAACGATCGTAATGCCCCGCTGCGCGTTAAAACAGCGCAGAAGGTGGAGAGTGGGCGGAGAGAAGGGGTCAATGGGCGGAGAGTGGGCGGGGAGAGGCCAACGCACTGATTTCCAGAGCTGAATTCCAACGCGAATGAAAACCTGCCATTAAAGCCGTTTAAAGGCAAGAGAAACCATTTCCGTCAGCAATGTACAGGAAAACCGTGGAAACCCACCAAACGTGAGCAGTGTGATACATGTGCACAGAACAGAAAATCACATAAAACGTTACAAATGCCCACAAGAAACATGTAACAAAGCATAATGCAGCTGTGCCACAGTGATAGCAATGGGCAAAAAGGAACAACAGTCCATGGCAAGCACCAAATAAAAATGAAAGATGTGTGGAAGTGTCTACGCTCCGCAGACCCTTTCAAAGACCATCTCATTGTAATGGAGCTGTCCTGGGAGTGTTGTGTAATGTTGCCCAATGATATCATGTTTGCCCAGCTTGGTCAGGGGTGTGTGCCCCTTTCATGAGTTCGTTTCAGAGGCATATGTGCACCTTTGTCTGCATACAAGGTAAATGAGGCCACAGTAAACCTGTTGCAGAGCAGGGTTGCAGACTCATCAGGCAGGTTTAACTAACTCAAGGGACTGCACTGTTGCCATGGCCACAGTGTGGCGCAACAGACACAGCCAGTGTCTGTAAGACCAGAGGGTCACAGGTTCAAATCCCAGCTGGGGCTCCTGCCAACCCAGTCCCCATAGTCTCACCCACCACTAAACATTGATAGTAAAGACACCCCTTGTTTGCAGAGAACAGACGCATGGCCTATATTTTACCACACCAAACACAGACACCAGAAACAGGCACATTACCTAAAGCTGAGTTCCGCAAATGCAGTCCTGGAGGGACCCACACCATACCGGCCTCATGCTGCCCCTAACAAAGATGCCTGTGCTGCATATCTATGCACCGCCCCCATGGTATGCAGATGTAGCTCATGCATATGTATGAGGGACAGCGTGAAAACCCGAACAGTGTTTGGAACAGCAGGACTGGAGTCGTGGAACTCTGCTGTAAAGCAGCAGCCAACAGGGCCAGACACCCACCCATAGGCCCAATTGGCCAATGCCTCCTGGAGAGGCAAGACATTGGGCCCTGCCTGTATCCCCCAATACTAGCATTTGCATACCGTAGCAATGCCACCCTACACCTGTGCATATGGTTCAGAGTTCTCAAACGTTCCCTATGACAACTGGCATATACCAATTCCTACGTTAAGCACAGCTCGCTCAGTGAGCTCCACCATAACAATCATTCCGATGTCTGCATTGTTTGCTGCAGGTCTGGACTCTGACAGTGTTCACCACCCTTGTGAGTGAACCCCCAACAGCCCTGTGTACCATATCCATGCCTGTACTATGTCCATCACTAGTGTGGTGGCTATGGCTGATGCCCACCTCTATAGTAGCACAATGCTGGAATAGGTGTGTGTGTGGGGGGGGGGGGGGAGGGGCTGGCTGTCTATCCAGTGTGTGGTGGCTGCAAACACCTTCCACAGTCCACGCTGCCAGCAATGTTGCCGCTATTGGGCTGCCCATGTGCATAATGAGGAGCAAAGTACCATGGGTATAGGCCGGACAGGGTGGCCTGGCCAGGGTGCATCTGCACAGGGTATAGGGCAGTGACAGGCAAATTGTAGTGGCCGGGCACCACCTACCCAGACAGGGTGACCTCAGTATATCCTGCTGAAAGCTCACTCTCACCCTGATTGTGCAGTGACCACAGCATGGCTAGGCACTACCATGGTGCTATATAGTATTTCTCTCATGTGATAAATATGGGTCTCCTTTTGGGGCCCAGTCACTGATGTATCTGCTTGATGTGTATGCTGGCATCCCAGTTCTGGGTGCAGGCAGCTCCACTGGGCACTAGCAACCTGTTTGCAGCTGGTAGGTGATGTGATGGAGTGGCTTGTAGGGTGTGTTGGCTTGCACCAGGAGAATATCAGATAGTGGTGGGGAGCAGCATACTATATCCTGGCCTAATGTCTGTTTGCTATTGTGTTATGGATGTGTACAGAGCTGCATTGACTGCCCTGTGGGGTGTCTGCCCCTCAGCAGGACTAGGGTTAATGTTCCCCTCCACTGCCACCTTTGCAGGGAGGTAGAATGTGCATCTTTTGATAGGTGACCCTGTTTGATGCCCTGGGGGAGGTGAGTGGTGGTGCATGGGCTACACCTGCCTGAAACAGACAGAAATGTCCAAGGTGGTCCTACAGAAAATACCTATCTCACACAGTAACACTGCTTTGGACCCACGCCATGGACGTTGCTGTGGACCTAGTGCTGGATGCCCCACCGCAACCTCAGGGTGAGCACAGTACCCGCACAATGTGACGGTGTCCAGCTACTCTGTGCCAGTACAACACATGGTAAGTACCTCCTATCAGGCCAAGATGCCGTGGGGGTGCACATGGTCAGTTCCCTCTACCAGGCCCAGCTGCTGTGGGGGTGCATTCCACATGGTGTGTATGTGTGGACAGCTGATTTGCATGTGCAGTGCATCATGGGTGTGACTGTCACATTCCAACCCTCTGAAACCACAGTACGAGCTCACAGCCTCTGATAAACTATGGTGTATCACACGTACATCTGGTAGCATAATGTATAGGTGCAAGACACCCTACAGAGTCTGTAATATATGAAATGCCCACACTGGTAAAACCCACACGTACCCATGCACGATGCTACGCGCGCAGGTACGCACGTAGCTACGCACATACCAACGTACACGGCTAGGCTCCCATACGCAATGTACCGAAAAATAAAGTCTCCTCATTCCCCCTGTAATTTACAGGCTAATGCCTGGGACAGCCGTCTACGTTACACACACTGGGCACTCGAACCCATGCTGCCTGTATCAGCGGTCAATACCGTAACCAGTGTGCTACAGCTCTGTATGGGTCAGGTATGTATGCTAGCAACCCTACAACACATACAAGACATATACATACCCCCACACTCACTATATAATGAGTGGTTGTGTTTACTTACACCCCAGAAGGCAGGTGAACATAGACATGCCCCCTCACTCACTAGATAATGTGTGGGTGTGTTTGCTTGCACCCCTACAACACAGACGCAACATATACAAGCCCCCTCACTCACTATATAATGTGTGGGTGTGTTTGCTTGCACCCCAAAAGGAAAATTGGCATATACCTGCCCCCTCACTCACTATCTAATGTGTGGGTGTGTTTGCTTGCACCCCTCCAAAATGAATACAAATATATGCCCCCTCCCTCACTGTATCATATACAGGATGCTGCATCAGCCAACCTTCTGCATCTGGCACCCTGGGGACTTGAACCCATGCTGCCCATATCAGCAGTCACTGCAGTAACCATTGTGCTACAGCTCTGTATGGGTTAGGTATGTCTGAGTGGCTTCTTATGCTTAACGCGCGGTGCCTCCTCTAACGCGCCACGTATCGCTCGTTAGTTCTGTAACGCGCGTTAGGTCTTCCGCTGTCCCGCCTATCTCCTTATTTGGGGGTTTGTCTTATTAACGCGGATACTAACGCGAACTGCACTAACGCGATTTAGTAAACATACCCCATAGTCCCTTCTAAATGTGTTCTTGCTTGTGGTTTATTTAACTGTATAGCTCCCTTGTTTTATGTTTTTATTGTTTTTCTCTAAGTTGGGACCACATGTCCTTTATTTTTGGACTAAAACTAAAACTAAAACGCAATAGGTTATTTTCTGGGTTATATGCAGTATTACTATTTTTATTTTTTGGTAAACCGTGAACCCGCGGTTAAAAATATCACTTCTAATGGTACTATGATACTTCCTCATGCCGATACACTTTTAATTGATCTCTCCCATTGTTCAACACAAGTTTTTAATGTGAAATTTATACGGATATAATATGTTATGGTAATTTACAATTAGCATTTTTTTCAGCCACTTTTTATGACAAGGTTTTCCTGACTCACTACCTTCTGGGTTATTCGTAGCATTACTATTTTTATTTTTTGGTATACTGCGATCTCGCGTTTAAAACATCACCTCTAATGGTATTATGATACTTCCTTATGCCCATACACTTTTAATTGATCTCTCCCATTGTTCAACACAAGTTTTTAATGTCAAATTTATATGGATATAATATGTTATGGTAATTTACAATTAGCATTTTTTTCAGCCACTTCTTATGACATTGTTTTCCTGACTCACTCCTGCTTCTTTTAGGAATATCTATTTCCTGTATTAGTAGTTTGCTAGGTTTAGTTTCATTGACAGTTTTAAGCTCCATTATGACCTGTCCGTTTCCTCCTCGCTCGCTTTGTTTCACCTGCTCATTTAACGTATTTATGTGCAATTGTAAGCTACTGATTTTTGGAATATGTTTTTAACCTGTTCATTTAACATATTTATGTGCAATTGTAAGCTACTAATTTTTGGAATATGTTTTTAACTATCCTTTTTGTGTCCTTTTAGTACCAATGTCTATTTAGATTTTCTTACAAAAGCATGCTGTAAGACTTTTTTTAAGAGCCCTCAACAGAGGTTGGTAAATTAATTAATTTATTTACATGTGTTTATATGATCTTATGATGTCTTTAGCTCCTGAGCACTTTTGGTGTTTTTTATTTATTTTATTACTTTATTAGTTTGCATATTGATTGTTTTTAATGTTATTAAGTATTGTTGTATATAATGTTGGTTTGTACGTTTGCTTGTCTGTTCTTTTATGGTTTTAATATTTGTTATTTATGATTTTAGTTTTTATGCCTGGTTAGCCCCTGATCAAGGGTGACGAAACACGGCCTGTGTCGGGCAGCCTATGGTTCAATAAAGGACTCTGTCTTTCCATCCATTCACGCTTCAGTTTCATCATCACTAGGCAGCCACCTACCTCGCCTAGTCAACAGCATAGGCCTGCTGTACTGTCAAACATGTTAATCACACATACTGCCACATTACCAGGCATCAGGTGAGTCAACTCCATCAGCTACCAATTTTGCTTGCATCCGTACCTTCTCCAATGGCTTCCCTGCCCCCCTTTCAGCATTTCAGTGGCTTTTCTGCATTAAGGTGCATGCCAGACACTTTCCCACAGCACGCGCTATTACTACACGGTAAGTGTCCACTACCATCCCTTAATGCAGAATGTGCTATTACCACATGGTAAGTGTCCACTAGCACCCCTTAATGCCTGAACACCTCTGACACGCCCAGCACATTTACCACATGATAACCCTTATCGCTACCGTTAACACACAGAAAAGACTGCTCCTTTACCACAGTTTAGTAAACATATCCTCAGAGTGTCAGTAGTGCAAATACCCTGTCCCTTTTACACTCTACAATGAATATTCCTCAAAATATTTCCAAGCCATCTTGAAAGCTAAAAACGGACACACTTCTCTACTATGATACAAGCAAATGAAAATCAGATACAGAACATGTTCAACGTAATATCTAATCTTATCCAACCCCCCTCCAAAATTCCTCAAAAATTTCTGCCTTAAATTTGACTGCTGACCAACTCACAAACCCTTTTAAATTGAAAGTAGACACTGTTCTGGCTTCTCTTTTTCAGGAACTACCTCTTTTTACCTCTATGCCCCTGACCCTGAATTAAGCCCATTATCACTATCTTACATGTGGTCCTCTTTCAATAAACGTAGACCTCTTCTTAAAGAGAACACCTTGACTGCAATGTAATCTACCACTTCCTCATCTGACCCCATCCTGTCCTGGCTTCTCAAGGATCCCACCTTAAATCTGACACCAGTTATCGACTCCATGTTTGATAACTCTCTCTCCGCTGAAGAAATGCTTGCTCACTGGAAACATACAACAAATCATTCCTAAGCTCAAGAATTCTACTCTAAGGGTTATGTTTACTAAAGCATTTATGGCAGCGATAAAGGATGTTAATCCTTAAAAGGTGTTGGGTGGGTAGAGGGTATTCCGGTGTAAAGCGCCAACATGGTTTCCGGGAGGCTCATGGTGTCGAAACCTTGTTAACAACCTTATTCAACACGTTAATAACAGGTCTGGATAACATCAGACAAGGCTTCACTCTAGTGTTCCTCGACATTGCAGCCGCCTTTGACTCTGTCAACCATGAGTTACTCCTGCTACGCCTAAATGAGAAGGGAATACATGGAAATGCCCTAGCCTGGTGTGCCTCCTACCTTAAGGATAGATGGCAGCATGTTCGTTCTCGCGCATCCAAATCCACCCCTTTTCCTCAAACCAGGGGTGTCCCACAGGGTTCATCTCTTTCAGCCCTATTTTTCAATGTGTATATACAACCGATTTGCACCATCATTAGATCATTCAACATCAATTGCTTAGTCTATGCTGATGATGTCCTTATGTTTACTCCAATTTCCACCGAGCACCCAGACTTATCTCAGCTATCCTCCTGCTTTGATGCAGTCTCGGATTGGTTACATTCTCAGAAGCTAATGATAAACCTCAAAAAGACAGATGTGCTTTTCATCAGTAGAGATCAGACATTCATCCCACCTACATCATTGAAAGTACGTGGTGCAGAGCTTCCTACTAAGATGTCGTTACGATACCTCGGAGTAACCCTCGACCAACACTTGGACCTAACTGCCCATATAAGTAACCTAGTAAAAGCAATTTACCATAAAGTCCGGATGCTGCGACACATGAGACAGCTTCTAGAGCCAAAAGACTTCCGAACAGTATTTCAGGCAATGGTGATGCCTCACTTTGACTATGCCAACTCCATTTTGCATGGTCTACCAAAGAGCTCACTCCTTCCACTGCAGATAGCAATGAACACTGCAGCAAGGACCCTATACGGAGCATCCAGAAGAGACCATATTACCCCTATCCTAAAAGCTCTACACTGGCTCCCGGTTCACTGCAGGATCACTTTTAAAATACTGACAATGACATTCAAAGCCATTAACAACTGCACATCCAGCTCCCTTTCCGAGCTTATCCGGCTCATCCCCCCCGTTAGACTGAGAAGATCTGCTGCCTCCAACACCTTGTGCCTCCCAAACGTATTCACCAAATGTAATAAGGCTACAGGAAACCGCGCTTTTGCACTTTTTTCCCCCCACTGATGGAACGCGCTACCAGCAAACATTCGAGCTATAAACAGCCTCTCTCAGTTCAGGAAGGAGCTGAAACATCACCTCTTTCTTCAGTACTTCCTCAACTCTGATGAAATCACATAACCAACCACTGTTCACTCCTCCCTTCTCCCCCTTTTCCGTTTCCCCAGAAAATTAGCCTTTAACATGCAAATGTTTGATGTTATCTCTCAAGCCATGTTCACGATAAATAGTGCCTAGTTGATATAATACTACAGTTATCAACCTGTATATAGTTCCATGTTGTATATAGTTCCATGATGTACATAGTTAGCCTGTGTTCCATGTACAATTCCCTGTTCAATGTAAAACGCAGTGTGGTTTTTTCCTGCTGTGCGAGTTTTGTTACCTGTGAACCGCACTGATGGTAAATAGTGCGGTATAGAAAACCTATAAATAAATAAATAAATAATAAATAAATAAATGGGCACCTTGGCCATTTAACGCACCTTAACAGGACATCGCATGTTAAGGTGGAAAGCATGCACCTTAAGGCATGTTAAGGTGACAAACGTGCTTTAAGGTGGAAAGCATGCACCTTAAGGCATGTTAAGGTGACAAACATGCTTTAAGGTAGAATGCATGTACCTTAAGGCAGGAAATGGCTATAACCCAAATGCTGGCTAGAGCACAAAGGAAAGTCAATGTAAAGGTGATGGAAGGAAGGACAGGTGGGAGCTGATGGACCTGCCATATCGGTGGGCACCCTACATGGCAGCCAGTAAAGCAGATGAGCATTTGGGAGGAAACTGTGGACAGAGTGGTGCCAATGTAAAGTGCTGCAATGTCAGTGTGTGGCATAGGATGGGGGACATGTCCCCCAGCAGAGCCAAAAGCGGCAGGATGTTTGCAGCAACAGGAGGATAGAGTAATAGTGGTGACATGCAGATCAGGCAGAGGAGAGATGAGTGCGAAGAGCCGAAATGCAAAAAAGAGTACCAGTGTAGGTCATGGTGAAGCAGCTTGCACAAGAAGACATGACTGTACACAGTCGACAGAGGCAGATAGAAGGGCTGAAGGAAGGATGGCGGCTGAGGAGAGGGTGGTAGGGGCTGGCAGCACTGATGTGCAGAGCCCTGACTGTCCAACAAACAAGCACAATCCACGTGCCACTCAACAGACCCAGTCAGAAACGTGGATGGCAAGGAAGGAACTATTTATTAACCACTCTTATACCTTAAAGCCAGGCCCGACAAAGGCCGTGTTTCGCTTATGCCTTCATCATAAACGTGAACATAACAAAGTCATAAAAGCACCTATTAACTACATAATACATCAATAAATAATTAAAACATCAATAAATAAATAAATGCTAAAGTACAGCTAAACATCTTCTTTAAAAACATAAATAGATGATTGTACACACCTAAAACATACCGGCAATTCAGAATTATAAATAAATACGAAATCATATATATATATAAAAAAAACTAAAACGTGACATTATGATGCTTAAACATAGAAACATCACTTGAATGACAAACAATATAACCTATATTCATTCAAAATTCCAGTGTGATGAAAGATACTCTCATTGCCCTTACCTGTATGATTTTTGTACCTTGCCTCACTGTAATTACTACAATGGAAGAAAAAAAAAGAGAAAGGGACCATTCTAAATGGGTACACCCAACGGAGTCCACTACTATACAACAGGTAAATACTAAATAAAAACCAAAATGGGATAAAATTAAATTAAACACTTGGACAAAAAAGCTACACAGAACCCAAGGAAAGCGTAACAGGATCATCTCGAGACCCTACCAACCATCTTCACCACCCTACTATCCTACTGTGATCTTTAGGTATGCATACTCTTACCTCTGCAACTGATCTCTCAACGAGTATTATTGTCAGTATTCCAGCACTACACCACTCATAACACTCTTGAACCACTGCCAGCTGCAATATAAACAACATACCTCCATTAATACCACCAGATGTCCTAATTTTTAAAAATTAATCTCCCAATTCGGAATCCAAGAGGACTAATTCTGACTATTACTTACATGTAGTCACTCACTACCGAGAGACCCATATCATCCTTTAAAACCAACAACTAAAAACAATTATTAGAACCCTTCTTTTAATACATTACGATCCAACCCTTAAAACTCTCCTTTTAATACACTGCGATTCTTATACATATAGTAAATACAGACCACCTTCCAGATGACTATATCATTCAGTTAAATACTCTTGTCAGATTCAGACAATCACTATCCCGAACATTGCTTCTAACGTATGATCACTCTTTTTATTATTTCATATTCGGAGCTTTGATACCACTCAAGCACATACATCAAAAATTAGAACCATTACAGTTCATCAAAACCACTCTCCGTGCCACAAATTTTATAATTCGTCAAAAGCAGAGAAAACTTACTGGCCACTATTCTCTTCCTGCAGATCATTCATTCCATTATTTTATACTCGGAACCCTAAATAACACTCAAGCACATGCATCAAAATGTATTAAAACCGTTACGGCTTACCAAAATCACTATCCATTCTACAAATTCTGTAATTCGTTAAAGGCGGAGAGAACTTGCTGGCCGCTACTCTCTTCCTTCAGACTTCTAAAACCGCCCGCGGCTGCGCATTGATTAAAAACTACAGAAGCGCGGGAGAAAGCAGTGACGTCATAGCATACATTCGTCAGCACTCTTCGACCCTTTCCAAAAACGCTTCCGATACCTTAAAGCTCATAAATTATACTTCATAGGGGGCGGAAGGCCTAAATTCTTTTCTTACAGATTTGTGAACCGTCCACTACTGCATATTACTCAAACCCTCATTGCCGCGGGGGGGGGGGGGGGGGAGGGGGTTACAGGGGTAAGGTTGATGTCACCGGTTATGCTCAGTACTCTCATACATATGTCAATGGCCATCAGACTATGTGATTTCCAAGACTGTCCATTCAAATTATCACCATGAAACATGAATATGGACCAATGGCTAAATCATAAATCTATATTGATCTAGTCTTGCCATTCTTAGCTCAAAAATTGGGGAATGCCATACATCTCCATAAGGACTCGTCTCCCACTAATATAGCCATAAACAGATCCACCATTTTGACAGGGCAAAGACCTATCTAATCAATTATGGCATCAGGCCATCATAATAGAACGTATGACCACTCATTCTATTACTTCATATTCGAAGCTCTAATATCACTCAACCGTATACATCAGAAGACTTGCTACTCTCTTCCTGCAGATATCTAAAACCGCCCGTGGCTGCACGTTGATTAAAACCCCAAAGGCGCGGAAGAAAGCAGTAACGTCATTAACATACATTCGTCAGTAATATTCAACCCTTGTCAAACACCCTTCCAACACCTTTAACCTTGTGAATTCTACTTTATTGGGAACAGAATTCCTAGCTCCTTCTTCTTACTCAAACCCTCAAAGCCGCGGGGGTGGGGAAGGGGGGGGAAAGGAGGAGGGAAAAGGGAGGGGGGAGGGGGGAAGGGAGGGAGGGGAAGGGGGGGGGAAGGGGAAAGGGAGAGGGAGGGGAAGGGGGAGAAGAGGAAGAAAAGGGAAAGAATAAACTGATTAATTCTGGCACCAAGCTATCATTCTACTAGAGAAGCAATAAGACCTCTTCCACCCTATACAACCATACCTCGTCATATCCAACCATTCAGGTAAGAATCCACTAACAAAACTTCCTCCATATCCAACCCATCAATCAAAAAAACCCTTGACAGATCTTCCTCCATATACAACAAATCCTGCCACTATCCATCATTCACTTAAAGAAATACCGACAAATCTTCCTCCATGTTTAACCCATCTGGGTGCAAACTGTTGAGCTGGAAAATATACCGCTGTTCTAAACGTGCTATGGTTTTCTCCATATCTCCCCCTCTCCCATTTAACTTATCCTTTTTTATAATGAAGAATTTGAGATCTGATACCTTATGATTATGTTCCATCCAATGAGTTACCAGTGGCTTGTCCTCTAGCTTCCTATTGATGCAACTCCTATGCTCTATTATTCTCTTACGAATAGGTCGTGTAGTCATACCCACATACACCTTCTGACATGGGCATCGGATCACGTAGATAACATGACTTGTCACACAGTTGGTAAAGTCATCCAGATAAAAAACGTTATTACTTGGGTGTATATATTGATCCCTAATTGGGAGGGCATGCACAGACACCGAGCACTTGCCACACTGATAGTGGCGTTTATACTGTGACAAATATCTATGTTCTGTAAACGCCGATGGTCCCAGCATGTTCCTTAAATTAACATTACGTTTATGTGCAATAACTAAATTAATATCCGCAAAACCCGGAAGTGACTGAATTAAGTGCCAATGTTTTTGCAGAATTTTCTTAATATCCTGTGAATGATGAGAATAAAGCAAAGGGCATACCATATTAGATTTTTCTTCTCTCACTCTTGTCTGCAGCAATTTGTCCCGTGACACATGACATGTTTTTTGATACCCTTTTCTAATTTGTTATTTATTTATTTATTTATTTATAGTCTCTTATATACCGCACTATTCAGCATCAGCGCGGTTTACAATAAACAAGGAGTTACACAATTCAACGGTACTTTGTGTTTACAGAAAAAACAGGAAATACAACTCGGATAACAGGGTAATTAATTAATATAACAGACATGATCTCATCCTGGCTTCAGTATTGTGTATGGGAGGTCTGTGGGGTGTCTGTATTGAATTTGTATGTTTGGAAGGTCTGTGGGTAGGTTGTGTTATCTAGATTGTTTAATGGATAAGACAAGAGGAAGAGGTAGTGTTTGAAAGCTTTTCAAAACTGCAAAAGGTCTGGTATTATGAAGGATAGTGTCTCATTTCCAGCCGGTTTTTAATAATATCTGCTTGCAACTCAAACTCCTCTTCAGAGGTACATATCCTCTTAGCCCTAAGGAACTGCCCATATGGTAGATTGTTCTTTAATGCCAAATTATGAAAACTGCCATAATGCAATAGTTGATTCCTATCCGTAGGCTTTCTATACAAGGTTGTGCAAAATCCCTCTCCTGTCTTCTTAATTAACAAATCCAAGTACGATATTTTGTACGGATCATATGTCATTTGAAATCGAAGATTATCATCACACCGATTAATCCAAACATTGAAGTCCGACAGTTCTTCAACTGATCCATCCCACAAAATAAAGATATCGTCAATGTATCTCAACCATAAATGTATCTGCTTATTGAAGGGATTATTCTTTATGTATTTCTCCTCAAAATCAAACACATAAAGGTTTGCAATGTCCGGCCCCATAGATGACCCCATGGCCACTCCTTTGATCTGCTGATAGAAAATATTCCTAAAGCAAAAATAATTTTGGCATAAGGCCATATGAGCCAATTCCATAAGGAAAATAGTGGGAATACGTTTATGGCTACTCCTATTGTATAAATATCGTTGAATAATAATTAATGCTTCTTCCTGCAGAATATTCATATACAGTGATTCTATATCTAGAGTAACAAGTAATAACTTATCAGAGTATTCAGTATTCTTAAGGATATTAATTACTTGCGTGGAATCTCGGACGTACGACCACATGCCTTCTATAAATGGATGTAGCAATATGTCCAATAATTGAGATTCTGGTTCAAAAGGTGACCCTATAGCTGACACTATTGGGCGCCCTAGAGGACTATGCAAGGATTTATGTATTTTCGGGTTGATATAGATTGTCGGAATTACTGGAGAAGACACTATCAGAAACTCCTTCTCTTTCGATGTGATCTTCCCGAGTTCAAAAGCTATAAATATCAAATTATCAATTGAGTTCTTCAAAGTCTGTGTCGGATCATCATTTAACCTACGATAAAATGTGGTGTCCTTCAATTGTCTCTCAATTTCCCCAACATAAAACTGCTTGTCCAAAATGACCGTCGCTCCTCCCTTATCCGCCGGTTTGATGATAATGTTATTGTTTTTCTGAAGCGACTTTATGGCAATCTTTTCCCCTTTAGTCAAATTATGATACGGTGGATAATGATCAGTCTTAAAGGCACTGACTTCTTTCAATACCATCCGTTCGAATACCTCTATCAATGGATCCACATTGGGTGGTGGAAGCCATTTAGATTTCCTCCGCACTATAGAGACCTCATTATAACTCTCCCCTTGGTTAGTAAAAAATTTTTTTACCCAAATCTTACAGAAAAATTTATATAAATCAACTCTTGTTTCAAAGGGGTCATATCTACGAACCGGCACAAAGGATAATCCCTTGTTAAGCAGTGAGGTTTCATCTGGAGTTAATCTATATTCTGAAATATTAATCACATTGTCATCTACCACCTCCTTTCTAGAGATCTGTCGGGTCCCCCCCAACCTCTCCCTCTGCCCCTTCCCCGCCCTCGTCCCCTGAAGGCCTGGGGTTGACCGTAGGATCTCTCCGACTGTTGTTCCTTTTCCCATTGACCATCCCTCTTCGGGTATCGTGTGCATGACGAATCTCACGTACCCTTCTTCCAGAGGGAGTCCATGTTTAAAAATTTTTTTTTTATTATGATTAATATAATTCCCTTTTTCTTTTTCCTTCTCATTTCCTTTTTTTGTACCCATGGATGAGAAGAGAGATGTCGAAGCATCAGTATCCTCCTCCATAGATACACTCCTGTTGTGCTTTTTCCTGGGTTCATTAGGGTCCTCCTCTATTTTATCCTCCATTTGTGGTTCTTTTTGGTCAAATTAGGTGGACCTCTTCTTAAAAAATGTACGATCTTTCTCCACATTTTTACACCAAGGGTACACGTACCCATATAGATAATCGTCCTCGTCCCTTTTAAATTTCTCCATTTTTTTATCCTTAATTTCTTTCTTAAAGGTTACATTGTTTCTCTCAAAATCCTTATGCATCCTCTCAAATTGTTTATCACTTCCTTTTAATGTTACTAACTTTTCGTCTATATCGGCCTTTTACAATTCAGATTTTTTATTCGCTGTACTAATAAGCAGAATCATTAAGTCCAGTGAACATTTATTCAGGATGGCATTCCAGCATTTTACGAAGCCACTCTCCTCTGAATACATTCCTGGTGCCTTAATAACTCTGAGACCTCGAGGAATAATTTTTGATCTGCAGCACTCGAGTAGGTATGCAGCATGGAGTTCTTCTTTAACTTGTTTCTGCGTGAGCTGCACAACGTCTTCCCATTGCTGCATCAATTGTTGAACTACATTGTCATTACCATCTTCTTTGCATGTAATTAAAGCTTCTTGAGACTGAAACCGCTCCAGTGCATCCTCCCCAAAACTGAGCACGTCCTTCCAGGGGGAAAACATGCTAGGCTAACACAGTCCAACAAACAAGCACAATCCACGTGCCACTCAACAGACCCAGTCAGAAACGTGGATGGCAAGGAAGGAACTATTTATTAACCACTCTTATACCTTAAAGCCAGGCCTGACACAGGCCGTGTTTCGCTTATGCCTTCATCAGGGGCTTTGGCTACAACAACATATAAAAACAACGTTAAAAACATTCATAATCTGTAAAACAAATCATAAACGTGAACATAACAAAGGGGTATGTTTACTAAAGTGCGGTAAACTTGAATAACGCGCGTTGTATGACGTTAATGATCGTAAGTGCAGTATAACGCGTGTAATCACGCGCCAACAACCGTTAACGTCATACTACGCGCGTTAACCGCACGTAACGATCGTAAAGCCCCGCGGCGCTTTAAAACAGCGCAGAAGGTGGAGAGTGGGCGGAGAGAAGGGGTCAATGGGTGGAGAGTGGGCGGGGAGAGGCTCCCCTCTCACTAACGCGCTGAATTTCTGAGCTCAATTCCAACGCGAATGAAAACCTGCCGTTAAAGGCATATTACAGGGAAGAAAAACCATTTCCGTCAGCAATGTACAGCAAAACCGGGGAAACCTATAAAACGTGAGCAGTGTGATACATGTGCACAGAACAAAAGTTCACATAAAACTTTAAAAATGACCACAAGAAATATTGTAGAAAGTATAATCCTGCTGGGCAACAGTGATAGCAATGGGAAACAATGAAAAACACTCCCAGGAAAGCTCCAAAAAAAATAAATGATGTTTGGAAGGGTCTACGCTCCGTAGACCCTTTCAAAAAGCATTTCATTTTATTGGAGCTTTCCTGGGAGTGTTTTTCATTGTTGCCCAATGATATCATTGTTGCCCAGCTCGGTTATGGGTGTTTGCCACTTTTTTCGAGGTCTGTTTGAGGTTTATTTGCACTTTTGTCTCCATACAAGGTAAATGAGCCCACAGTAAAATTGTGCAGAGCAGGGTTTCTGACTCGTCAGGCCAGTTTTCCTATCTCCAGGGACTGCACTGTCTCTGTGGCCACAGTGTGGTGCAACGGACACAGCCAGTGCCTGTAAGACCAGAGGGTCACAGGTTCAAATCCCAGCTGGGGCTCCTGCCAACCCAGTCCCCATAGTTTTACCCACCACTAAACAGTGATAGTAAAGACACTCCTTTATTGCAGAGAACATACGCATGGTTACTACGCCTATATTTTACCACACCAAACACAGACACCAGAAACAGGCACATTACCTAAAGCAGAGTCCCGCAAATGCAGTCCTGGAGGGCCCCACACCATTCCGGTTCCATGCTGCCTCTAATAAAGATGCCTGTGCTGAATAGCTATGCACCACCCCCATGGTATGCAGATGTATACCTTTAAAGGACGAAGTAAGATACCTCGGAGTAACCCTTGACAAGCGACTCAACCTTCAATCTCACGTCAGAAAAACTGTTAGAAGCGCTTACTACAGAATGAAAATAATTAGACGCCTGAAGCCCCTTCTCTCCCAACAACATTTCCGCTCAGTCTGTCAGGCTCTAATAACTCCAATTCTTGACTTCTGTAACCCTATTTACAACGGAATCCCGAAACACTCACTCAAGCCACTTCAGATGGCTCAGAACACAGCTGCCAGAATAATCGCCGGCTCTTCAACTCAAGCACACATCACCCCAATCCTTAAAGAACTCCACTGGCTCCCAATAAGCCTCCGTATCAGATACAAGTTGGTCATCAATATATTCAAAATCAGACATAAGACCTCAGCAATCAGTCTCCAAGCCCTCTTATTCCCTAACACCAGCAAAAGACCTAGAAGGAAAACCACAGCTGACACCCTCAGCACCCCAAGTAGCTACACTAAAGTCTGTAAACTCACCTCACAAAGAACTCTTTCCTTATCGGCCCCTCTAATATGGAACTCTCTCCCCCCCAACCTACGATCAATTGAGGAACTGAAGGAATTCCGAAAACAACTAAAGTTTGTTCTTTTCATTGAGCACTACGACTATGACACCTAACTAACTCATATTAATTGTAATCTCTCTATATTGTGTTTTTTGTAATAGTTCACCATGTTATATATCCCATCTTTCACTTCCCTTGCTTATGTTTAGCCTTTGTATGTCTTTGTAACCACTTTGATTTAAGGAAAAGGCGGTATAAAAAAACCTGTTAAATAAATAAATAAATAAATAAATAAATGTAGCTCATGCATATTTATGAGGGACAGCATGAAAACCCGAACAGTGTTTGGAACACCAGGACTGGAGTTGGGGAACTCTGCCATAAAGCAGCAGCCAACAGGGCCACACACACACCCACAGGCCCCATTGGCCAATGCCTCCTGGAGAGGCAAGACATTGGGCCCTGCCTGTATCTCCCAATACTAGCAGTTGCATACCTTAGCAATGCCACCCTACACCTGGGTATATGGTACACAGCTATCAAACGTTTCCTATGATAACTGGCAGATATCAATTCCTACGTTAAGCACATTTTGCTCATTGAGCTCCACCATAACAATCATTCTGATGTCTGCGGTGTGTGCTGCAGGTCTGGTCTCTGACAGTGTTCACCACCCTGGGGAGTGACCCCCCAACAGTCTTGTGTACCATATCCATGCCTGTACTATGCCCAGGACTGGTGTGGTGGGTATGGCTGCTGACCACCTCTATAGTAGCACAATGCTGGCATAGGTGTGGGGGTGGCTGTCTGTCTATCCAGTGTGTGGTGGCTGCAAACACCTTCCACAGCCCACACTGCCAGCAATGTTGCTAGTATTGGGCTGCCAATGTGCATAATGAGGAGCAAGGTACCATGGGTATAGGCCGGACAGGGTGGCCTGGCCAGGGTGCATCTGCACAGGGCATAGGGCAGTGACAGGCACATTGTAGTGCCCGGCCACCACCTACACAGACAGGGTGACCTCAGTATATCCTGCTGAGAGATCACTCTCACCCTGACTGTGCAGTGACCACAGCATGGCTAGGCACTCCTATAGTGCTAGCTAGTGTTTCTCTCATGTGATAGATATGGGTTTCCTTTTGGGGCCCAGTCACTGATGTATCTGCTTGCTGTGTATGCTGACATCCCAGTTCTGGGTGCCGGCATCTCCACTGGGCACTAGCAGACTGTTTGCAGCTGGTATGTGTTGTGATGGAGTGACTTGCAGGGTGCAGTGGCTGGTGGCTTGCACCAGGGGAATATCAGATAGTGGTGGGGTGCAGCATACCATATCCAGGCCTAATGTCTGTCTGCTATTGTGTTATGGATGTGTACAGAGCGGCATTGACTGCCCTGTGGGGTGTCTGTTCCTCAGCAGGACTGGGGTTGATGTTCCCCTCTACTGCCACCTTTGCAGGGAGGTACACTGTGGATCTTTTGATAGGAGACCCTGTTTTCCACCCTCAGCCCTGGGGGAGGGGGGTGGTGGTGCATGGGGACTACACCTGACTGAAACAGACAGAGATGTCCAAAGTGTTCCTGCAGAAACTACCTATCTCACACATTAACACTGCTTTGGACCTGCGCCATGGACGGTGCTGTGGACCTAGTGCTGGGCGCCTCACTGCACCCTTAGGGTGAGCACAGTATCCGCACAATGTGACAGTGTGTAGCTATTCTGTGCCAGTACAACACATGGTCAGTACCCCCTACCAGGCCGAGGTACTGTGGGGGTGCACCTGATCACTTCCCCCCTACCAGGCTGAGGTGCTGTGGGGGTACATTCCCCATGGTGTGTATCTGTGGACGGCTGATTTGCATGTGCAGTGCATCATGGGTGTGACTGGCACAATCCAACCCTGGGTAAATCCAGCACCTGCTCACAGGCTCAGATACACCATAGGCCATCACACGTACATCTGTTAGCATAATGCATAGGTGCAGGACACCCTAAAGAGTCTGTAATATTAGGTGCCCACGCTGGTAAAAACACACGTACCCACGCACGATTGTACGCACGCACCAATGCACGCAGCCACGCACGTGGCTAGGCACACTGCGAGGGTGTGTTTCTGGCACCACTACTCAACGTAAAGAAAAACATGCCTCCTCATTCCCTATGTAATGTACAGGGTGATGCCTGGGCCAGCCTTCTGCATTAGGCACACTGGGGACTCGAACCTATGCTGCCTGTAACAGCGGTCAGTACACTAACCATTGTGCTACAGCTCTGTTTCAGTGCTTTGTGTCTGTACGCCTTCATACGATTAACGCGCAGTAACGCGCCACGGCGCCCTGTAACGCTCGTTAGTTTTTGGAATGCGCGTTAGTGGTAAGGATGTCCCGTCCATGTCCTTTTTTGGCTTTCCTTTCACTAACGCGGCTCCTAACGCGATTTGCACTAACGCAGTTTAGTAAACATACCCCAAAGTCATAAAAGCACCTATTAACTACATAATACATCAATAAATAATTAAAACATCAATAAATAAATAAATGCTAAAGTACAGCTAAACATCTTCTTTAAAAACATAAATAGATGATTGTACACACCTAAAACATACCAGCAATTCATAATTATAAATAAATACGAAATCACATATATATAAAAAAAAACTAAAACGTGACATTATGATGCTTAAACATAGAAAAATCACTTGAATGACAAACAATATAACCTATATTCATTCAAAATTCCAGTGTGATGAAAGATACTCTCAATGCCCTTACCCTTACTCTCATTGCCCTATGATTTTTGTACCTTGCCACACTGTAATTACTACAATGGAAGAAAAGAAAAGAGAAGGACCATTCTAAATGGGTACACCCAACAGAGTCCACTACTATACAACAGGTAAATACTAAATAAAAACCAAAATGGGATAAAATTAAATTAAACACTTGGACAAAAAACCAAACAGAACCCAAGGAAAGCGCAACAGGATCATCTTGAGACCCTACCAACCATCTTCACCACCCTACTATCCTACTGTGATCTTTAGGTATGCATACTCTTACCTCTGCAACTGATCTCTCAACGAGTATTATTGTCAGTATTCCAGCACTACACCACTCATAACACTCTTGAACCACTGCCAGCTGCAATATAAACAACATACCTACATTAATACCACCAGACGTCCTAATTTTTAAAAATTAATCTCCCAATTCGGAATCCAAAAGGACTAATTCTGACTATTACTTACATGTAGTCACTCACTACCGAGAGACCCATATCATGCTTTAAAACCAACAACAAAAAACAATTATTAGAACCCTTCTTTTAATACATTACGATCCAACCCTTAAAACTCTCCTTTTAATACACTGCGATTCTTATACATATAGTAAATACAGACCACCTTCCAGATGACTATATCATTCAGTTAAATACTCTTGTCAGATTCAGACAATCACTATCCCGAACATTGCTTCTAACGTATGATCACTCTTTTTATTATTTCATATTTGGAGCTTTGATACCACTCAAGCACATACATCAAAAATTAGAACCATTACAGTTCATCAAAACCACTCTCCGTGCCACAAATTTTATAATTCGTCAAAAACAGAGAAAACTTACTGGCCACTATTCTCTTCCTGCAGATCATTCATTCCATTATTTTATACTCGGAACCCTAAATAACACTCAAGCACATGCATCAAAATATATTAAAACCGTTACGGCTTACCAAAATCACTATCCATTCTACAAATTCTGTAATTCGTTAAAGGTGGAGAGAACTTGCTGGCCGCTACTCTCTTCTTTCAGACATCTAAAACCGCCCGCGGCTGCGCATTGATTAAAAACTACAGAAGCGCGGGAGAAAGCAGTGACGTCATATCATACATTCGTCAGCACTCTTCAACTCTTTCCAAAAACGCTTCCGATACCTTAAAGCTCATAAATTATACTTTATAAGGGGCGGAAGGCCTAAATTCTTTTCTTACAGATTTGTGAATCGTCCACTACTGCATATTACTCAAAACCTCATTGCTGTGGGGGAGGGGGGGGGAGGAGGTTACAGGGGTAAGGTTGACGTCACCGGTTATGCTCAGTGCTCTCATACTTATGTCAATGGCCATCAGACTATGTGATTTCCAAGACCGTCCATTCAAATTATCACCATGAAACATGAATATGGACCAATGGCTAAATCATAAATCTATATTGATCTATTCTTGCCATTCTTAGCTCAAAAATCGGGGAATGCCATACATCTCCATAAGGACTCGTTTCCCACTAATATAGCCATAAACAGATCCACCAATATGACAGGGCAAAGACCTATCTAATCAATTATGACATCAGGCCATCATAATAGAACGTATGACCACTCATTCTATTACTTCAACCTTACCCCTGTAACCCCCTCCCACCCCTCCCCCGCAGCAATGAGGGTTTGAGTAATATGCAGTAGTGGACGGTTCACAAATCTGTAAGAAAAGAATTTAGGCCTTCCGCCCCCTATGAAGTATAATTTATGAGCTTTAAGGTATCGGAAGCGTTTTTGGAAAGGGTTGAAGAGTGCTGACGAATGTATGCTATGACGTCACTGCTTTCTCCCGCGCTTCTGTAGTTTTTAATCAACGCGCAGCCGCGGTCGGTTTTAGAAGTCTGAAGGAAGAGAGTAGCGGCCAGCAAGTTCTCTCCGCCTTTAACGAATTACAGAATTTGTAGACTGGATAGTGATTTTGGTAAGCCGTAAAGGTTTTAATAAATTTTGATGCATGTGCTTGAGTGTTATTTAGGGTTCCGAGTATAAAATAATGGAATGAATGATCTGCAGGAAGAGAATAGTGGCCAGTAAGTTTTCTCTGTTTTTGACGAATTATAAAATTTGTGGCACAGAGAGTGGTTTTGATGAACTGTAATGGTTCTAATTTTTGATATATGTGCTTGAGTGGTATCAAAGCTCCGAATATGAAATAATAAAAAGAGTGATCATACGTTAGAAGCAATGTTCGTTATAGTGATTGTCTGAATCTGACAAAAGTATTTAACTGAATGATATAGTCATCTGGAAGGTGGTCTGTATTTACTATATGTATAAGAATCGCAGTGTATTAAAAGGAGAGTTTTAAGGGTTGGATCGTAATGTATTAAAAGAAGGGTTCTAATAATTGTTTTTAGTTGTTGGTTTTAAAGGATGATATGGGTCTCTCGGTAGTGAGTGATTACATGTAAGTAATAGTCAGAATTAGTCCTCTTGGATTCCGAATTGGGAGATTAATTTTTAAAAATTAGGACGTCTGGTGGTATTAATGGAGGTATGTTGTTTATATTGCAGCTGGCAGTGGTTCGAGAGTGTTATGAGTGGTGTAGTGCTGGAATACTGACAATAATACTCGTTGAGAGATCAGTTGCAGAGGTAAGAGTATGCATACCTAAAGATCACAGTAAGATAGTAGGGTGGTGAAGATGGTTGGTAGGGTCTCAAGATGATCCTGTTGCGCTTTCCTTGGGTTCTGTGTAGCTTTTTGGTCCAAGTGTTTAATTTAATTTTATCCCATTTTGTTTTTTATTTAGTATTTACCTGTTGTATAGTAGTGGACTCCATTGGGTGTACCCATTTAGAATGGTCCCTTTCTCTTTTCTTTTCTTCCATTGTAGTAATTACAGTGTGGCAAGGTACAAAAATCATACAGGTAAGGGCAATGAGAGTATCTTTCATCACACTGGAATTTTGAATGAATATAGGTTATATTGTTTGTCATTCAAGTGATTTTTCTATGTTTAAGCATCATAATGTCACATTTTAGTTTTTTTTATATATATATGATTTCGTATTTATTTATAATTATGAATTGCCGGTATGTTTTAGGTGTGTACAATCATCTATTTATGTTTATAAAGAAGATGTTTAGCTGTACTTTAGCATTTATTTATTTATTGATGTTTTAATTATTTATTGATGTATTATATAGTTAATAGGTGCTTTTATGACTTTGTTATGTTCACGTTTATGATTTGTTTTACAGATTATGAACGTTTTTAACGTTGTTTTTATATGTTGTTGTAGCCAAAGCCCCTGATGAAGGCATAAGCGAAACACAGCCTGTGTCGGGCCTGGCTTTAAGGTATAAGAGTGGTTAATAAATAGTTCCTTCCTTGCCATCCACGTTTCTGACAGAGCCCTGACTGTTACAGACATGAAAATGATCTGAGTAGCACATAGTCACAAAAAAGAGCAAGTAGGAATCAAACCCCTGTCCTGTGTTTATGGTGATATTGCACTAAGTAGTAGGCTATACCTCCACACTGCTTTGTGCAGCAATGGCTAGATACAAAGAGACTGCAGGTCACTGCCTAAAATATCTGCTGTGTGTGTCGGTATAGGGTAGCCCCACCAGTACCCATGATGCAGTGCACCTGCAGAACAGCAGTCTACATCTGATCACCAAGTGGAGAATGCACCTCTCCAGCACCTCAGCTTGGTATGAAGAACTGACAGTGTGTGATACTGGCACAGAGCAGCTACAGACCATGCCATTGCGCAGGTTCTGTGTTTACCCTGAAGGTGAGGATGAGCGCCCAGCACTTATCCGTCACCTCAGCCCAGTAAGATACACTGACAGTGTGTAATACAAGCATAGAGCAACTACAAGCTGTGCTACTGAGCAGTTTCTGCAGTCAGCCTTAGGGTGAAAATGGGCACCCAGCACCTGGTCCCCAGAACTTGCAGTGCTGGAGATGGTCTTTGCTGCAGATTCCATCACTGCTAATGTGTGTGGATGGTATTAATATGCTAATCACCATATTTCTTGCTGAATTGTAGTTTGTGCCAGTCATATCTGGCCCTGTGATATACCCCTGTTGGACAGGGACCCTCCTAGAACTGTGCATGCCAATTCCCACTGTTAAACCATGGATGCTAACTCCTGGGCAGGCCCTACCATTACTACAGGGAATAGGCCTGGAGCACCTCACCCCCCCCCCCTCCCCAACCAGCTAGTTCTAACAACCACCCACAGCAAGCACACTCACTGTGCCACCACTGGGCCTTCCAGCCATACACCGTCCTCTGGTCAGTACACATACTATGTGCACCCAAGCTTGGGATAAACAGCATGGACACTCAGAATTTGGTTCAGTGATCAGGCCCACTTGACAAGTGTGTTCAGTGAGCTTGGATAGGAATTAAAAGTTTGAGATGAAACAATAACTCAAAGGGTCAGAATCATTTAGGGGTACATTTACTAAACCACGGTAAAGGAGCCAGTGTGCTATTAACACATGTTATTGGCATACTTACACCCTTAACATGTCTAAGATGCTGCTTTAGCATGCATTAAAGCAGAGCTACTCAAATCCAGTCCTGGAGGTCCGCAACCCTGCAGGTTTTCGGGATATCCCTAATGAATCTGCATGAGATATATATGCATTAGAAATATCCTGCCAACCTGACTGATTTGTGGCCCTCCAGGGCTGGATTTGGAGACCCCTGCCTTACACCTCTGTCATTTAAGATTGTGAGTGGGCAAGGTGCAGATGTCCAAGACATCAAAAAGGTTAGATAGAATTTGTCACATTCCTCCTTGCTTCTCACTACCACCAAAATATTCTCTATTAGACAACGTTTTGGTGGTGGTGAGAATCGAGGAGGAATGTGACACATTCTATCTACCCTTTTGATGTCTAGGACATCTATACCTTGCCCACTCACAATCTTAAATGACAGAGGTGTAAGGCAGGGGTCTCCAAATCCAGCCCTGGAGGGCCACAAACCAGTCAGGTTAGCAGGATATCTCTAATGCACATATATCTAGACAAGCCTCCAACGTTTCCCTCACCATCCCTCACAAAAGAACCAAATGCTCGCAACGGACCTGCAAACGAGCCTTTGAACTCTATGCTCCATCTTTATGGAACTCCCTACCGAACTATCTCAGAAACAATACCAACCTGCTATCTTTCAGAAAACAGCTGAAAACCATCCTTTTCCAGGAATACTTCAACTCGAACCCCACCGAAAAACCTGCAAACCTCTAAGCTCACTCACAATGAACTTCTACCTCAAGGCCTATGTCTATGTCCATTGTCTGTCCTATGTCCAAAGTCTATCCTATGTCAGAATCATCAATGTTGCCTCCCTGGTGGTGGCCCTACCCTGTACTTAATTCTCCCCCATCCCCCTCCCCCTCCCCTATGTACCACCGCTTTGACCCGGCGAAAAGCGGTATATAAATACAGCTAAATAAATAAATCTCATGCAGATTCATTGGGAATATCCCAAAAACCTGCAGGGTTGCAGACCTCCAGGAATGGATTTGAGTAGCTCTGCATTAAAGGCTCTAGCAGCATAAAACACCTTATAGGAGGAGAAAAAGCATTAACCACAGATGCTCCCTTAACACATGTTACAAAAACATGCACTAAGGTCATCACCAAAGCGAGGTACTCCATAGCACTATATGGATACATAGCCATGCCATGGTCACTACTTGGTCAGAGTGAGAGTGCCTTCCCACCATGACATACTGTAGCCACCCAGTGCATGCACGTGGCAGACAGGTACTATGACATCTCATCCATTGACCCTACCTCTGATGCAGACACATCCTGGCCAATCCGCTCTGTTTCGGGCCATACCCACAATACTTTGCTCTCATCATGCACATTTGCAGACTAACACTGGAAACAGCTTAGGCAATGTGAGGCTCAGTGAGGTATAGAAAGCCACAAAACAATGGATAGACACACACACACACATATTGACACACTGTGCAAAAATGGGGATGGCTGCCATTTCTGCCTGTCACCTTGGTCCCAATATCAGCTCGAGCATTGTTAATGTGTGCTCATTGTGTAGGAGCTAGTAATGAGTTCTGATGGTAATACCCACTCAATGTGCCAGTGCTATCAGCATGACTCTCCATTGAGCTGTGGATAGTGTAGCTTGTCTGATGTTTGTACCCTTGCCGGCTGATTCATTGAGGGTTGCACATGTTGGTGTTGAACCTGCACTGTGGGCTAACGTTTAGCTACAAGGACATACAATGCATGAGCCACAGGCTGGACCCAAACCTGTGACCCCCTGTTTATATATGTACTATCTGTGTACATTGAGCCACAGTGCTACCATATGGTTATAACATTCCCTGGGGCTGACATGCTTTGCATCAGACAGACCTCGGCACATGTTGCAGTGCACACAACACACAGGACCAGGGCATGGCTTTCATCTGCTGCAGGTGGGGGCCGCTGCCCCCAGCGCCAACACCTCCACACCATGCTGACATCCCATGTGTTGTCTGTGTTGGTGGTGCGCAGTCCGGCCCATGCAACATGCGGGTTGGCAGATGTCTAGGGCACAAGGTCCAGATGGTGGGGGGTGGGGGGGGGGTGGGCAGAGGCATACATGGAGGCCACACAGCCCATCCCCAACCATCTGTCTCTGCAGGGACCCTATCACTGCCTGCCAATGATACGTCTCAGAGGGAGGATACTTGGGCACTATGCTATTGCTGCTAATGGAACACTACTATTTTATTTATTTATTTATTTATTACAGTTTTCTATACCACCCCTTCCAGAGATCAGGGGCGGTTTACAAATAAATTAACATGTTACATAGAACAGTTTTGGAACTTTTACATTATAACATTTGAACTTTTATGTTAAAACTATTTACATTATAATTTTGAACAGTTTTCAGTCTTAACATGTTCGAACTATGTACAGTCAGTATGTACTATCACTCTCTTGGGGTCCCCTGTCTGTGCATCACATTGCAGAAATTAAAATAGGCTCTTTCTCCTCAAAATACACCCTTTCCATGTGGTTTTACTTTGCATTAGGGTTCCCAGCATTAATCCGCCTTAGGACACTTTTGCGCAACACGTGTTAAGGGAACACTCGCTGTAAACACCCTCTCTCTGCCCTGTTAATGCTCACTCTCCTCCCACAAGGTGTTTATGCTGCTGGAGCCTTTAATGCATGCCTAATTAAACTAATTTATAGGGGTATGTTTACTAAACCGCGGTAATGTTACCAGTGGTAAGTGCAGCGTTAACGTACCTGAAGCCATATAAGGCAGTGGACAGGTACGGGGTAATCCGGCGTAAAGGGAGCAATGGGCCATTAATGTGCGTTTAAGGGCGTCTTGGCCATTTAACGCACGTTAATGGGACATTGCACTTTAAGGTGACAAACAGGGCACGTTAAGGCTGACAAGAGGCCCTAAGGGCTTTAAGGCGCCCTAAGTTAAGGCGCCTTAAATCAAGGCTTCTTAAGAACTGTAAGGTGCCTTAAGTTAGAGTGCCATAAAGCCCGTAGGGTGCCTTAAAGCCTTTAGAGTGCCTTAAGTTAAGGCACCTTAACTTAGGATGCCTTAAGGGCTTTAAGGCGTCGTAGGTTAAGGCACCTTATAAGAAACCTTAGGTTAAGGCACCTTATAAGGCACCTTAGGTTAAGGCACCTTATAAGGCACCTTAGGTTAAGGTACCTTATAAGGCACCTTATAAGGCACCTTAGGTTAAGGTACCTTATAAAGTGCCTTAGGTTAAGGTGCCCTAAGGATGTTAAGGTGCCTTAGGTTAAGGCACCCGAAGGGCTGTAAGGTGCTTCAAGTTGACAAGCATGAACTGTAAGGCATAAAAACAGATGTAACTCTAACACTGGATAGAGCACCAAGGAAAGACAATGAACAAGTGATGGAAGGAAAGAGAGGTGGGAGCTGATGGACCTGCCGTATCTGCGGGCATCCTATGTGGGGGAAGCCATAGGGGAAGCCATATTAGACCTACTCCTTAGTGGAACACCAGATCTAGTGCAAGAGATAAGGGTGTTGGGGCCACTTGGCAATAGTGATCATAGCATGATCGCCTTTGATTTAATTAGTGGAGGAGGAATAGTAAGGAAATCCACAGTACTACCTTTTAACTTTCGAAAGGGAGACTATGATAAAATGAGGAAAACAGTTAAGAAAAAACTAAAAGGAGCAGTTGCGAAGGTTAAAGACGTACATCAAGCTTGGGTGTTGTTGAAAAATACTATCTTGGAAGCCCAGACCAGCTGTATTCCACGCTTTAAGAAAAGTGTAAGGAAGTCCAAAAAAACTGCCAGCATGGTTTAAAGGTGAGGTCAGAGAGGCTGTTGTTGCCAAAAAAGCATCTTTCAGGAAATGGAAAAAAGAGCCAAACGACGAAACCTGGAAACAGCACAAGCACTGGCAAGTCAAATGCAAGGCATTGATAAGGCAGGCAAAGAGAGAATTTGAGAAGAAGCTTGCTGCGGAAGCAAAAACGCGAAATAAAGACCTTTTCAAGTAAATTCGTAGCAAAAAACCTGTGAGAGAGTCAGTTGGTCCATTAGATGATAAAGGGTTTAAAGGAGCACTAAGAGGCGACAAGGCTATAGCGGAGAGACTGAATGAATTCTTTGCTTCGGTCTTTACTGAGGAAGATGCAGGGATGTTACCCATGACTGAAGTGGTATTTAAAGGTGCGGAAGAATTGAAGGAAATATCGATACATCGGGAAGATGTCTTACAACTATTAGATAAACTGAAGAGTAGCAAATCACATGGGCCGGATGGTATACATCCAAGGGTGTTGAAAGAACTGAAATATGAGATTGCAGAACTGCTATCAGTAATCTGTGAACTATCATTAAAATCATCTCTAATACCTGAAGATTGGAGGATCGCCAATGTAACACCAATTTTTAAAAAGGGTTCCAGGGGTGATCCGGGAAACTACAGACCGGTGAGCCTGACGTCAGTACTGGGAAAAATGGTAGAAACCATCATAAAGAATAAAATTACTCAGCATGTAGATAGTCACAACCTAATGGGAGACAGCCAACGTGGCTTTAGACAAGGAAGATCTTGTCTTACTAATCTGTTATGTTTTTTTGAAGGAGTGAATAAACAGGTGGAGAAAGGTGAGTCGGTTGATATTGTGTATCTGGACTTTCAGAAAGCCTTTGACAAGGTCCCTCATCAGAGACTTTTGGCAAAAATAAAGAGTCATGGGATAGGAGGCAGTGTACTATTGTGGATCAGGAACTGGTTAAAAGATAGAAAGCAGAGGGTAGGGCTAAATGGCCAATTTTCCCAATGGAGAAAGGTGAATAGTGGTGTACCCCAGGGATCTGTGCTGGGTCCGCTGCTTTTTGACATATTCATAAATGACCTGGAAAGTGGAATAACGAGTGAGGTTATCAAATTTGCAGATGACACAAAACTATTTAAAGTTGTTAAAACCCAAGAGGATTGTGAAAAATTGCAAGAGGATCTTGATAAATTGGAAGACTGGGCATCAAAATGGCAGATGAAATTTAATGTGGACAAGTGCAAGGTTATGCACCTAGGGAAGAACAACCCAAACTATGGTTACACGATGCAAGGTTCCACATTAGGAACCACCACCCAGGAAAAAGATTTAGGCGTCATTGTGGATACCATGTTAAAACCCTCGGCCCAGTGTGCAGCAGCGGCCGAGAGAGCAAATAGAATGCTAGGTATGATAAGGAAAGGAATGGAAAATAAAACAAAAGATATTATAATGCCTCTATATCGTTCCATGGTGAGACCGCACCTTGAATATTGTGTGCAATTCTGGTTGCCGTATCTTAAAAAGGATATAGCGATTTTAGAAAAGGTACAGAGAAGAGCCACCAAAATGGTAAAGGGGATGGAAGGATACTCCTATGAAGAAAGGTAAAAAGGTTAGGGCTCTTTAACCTGGAAAAGAGACGGCTGAGGGGAGATATGATAGAAGTCTATAAATTAATGAACAGAGTGGAACGGGTAAACGTAGATCGATTGTTTACGTTATCAGAATATAGAAAGACTAGGGGACAAATATTTTTTCACTCAACGTGTAATCAAACTTTGGAATTTGTTACCGGAGGATGTAGTGGAGGCTGTTAGTGTAGGTGGGTTTAAGGAAGGTTTGGACAAGTTCCTGGAGGAAAGGTCCATAAACCATTATTAAGAAGTGACCGAAGATATCAATGCTTGACCCAGTACAAGCATTGTGGAACTTGTGTCTCTTGGGGAAACTGCTAGGTACATGTGACCTAGATTGGCCACTGTTGGAAACAGAATACTGGGCTTGATGGACCTTGGTCTGACCCAGTATGGCATATCTTATGTTCTTATGTTCTTACGTGGCTGCCGGTAAAGTGAACAAACATGTTGGAGGTAGCTGTACTGATGCACAGGGTGTTGGCAATGTAAAGTGCTGCAATGAAAGTGGGTGGCAGAGGATGGGAATTTGTGTTCCCCAGTGGAGGTATAGGTGGCAGGATATTTGCAATGTTAGGAGGACAGAGGAGTAGTAGTGCCATGCAGATCAGGCACAGGCGAGGCAAGCACAAAGAGCCGCAATGCTGAAAAGGGTACCAGTGCAGGACATAGGTTAGCAGCCTGCACAAGAAGACAGGACTCTACACAGCTGACAGAGGCAGATAGATGGGCTGAAAGATGGTTGGCAACTGAGGTGAGGTTTTTATGGGCTGGCAGCAAAGATCTGCAGAGATGTGACTGTTACAGGCATGAAAATGATTTGAGTAGGATAGGTATAAAAAAAATAAGAGAACAAGGAGAAATTGAACCCATTACTCTCTGTTTAGGAAGTCATTGTACTAACCAGTAGACTACACCTCCATAATTCTTAGTACACTAATGGCTGGATGCAGAAAGACTGCAGGTCACCGCACAAAATGTCAGCTGTGTGTGCCAGGATAGGGTACCAGTACCCATGATGCAATGCAGATGCAGAACAGCAATCTACAGCTGATCACCAAATGGAGGATGCACCTCTCCAGCACCTCAGCTTGGTATGAAGAACTGACAGTGTGTGATACTCGGACAGAGCAGCTGCAGACCATGGCACTGCGCAGGTTCTGTGTTCACCCTGAGGGTGAGTATGGGCGCCCAGCATCAGTTCCACAGTACCTGTGGGGCTAGAGATAGGCTGTACTGCAGATTCCCTTTGCTACCTGTGTGTGGTAAGTGTAGGCTCCAATCATATTGAGCCCTGGTGGACTGGGATCTACTCAGAATAGTGCATACCCAGTATTGCAATGTGGATATCATAGCGAGCTATTATCAAAGTAGAGGCGTTGTCTAGACTAACATGAGGTAGATGTAATGATGCCTAATATACCGCTTTCTCTGGGGTCAAAGTGGTTTTTCAATATATGTCCCTTGTCCCCTAAATAAACGTTTTTCTAATTGAGGCAGTGGAGGGACATGTGGCACAGGCATGAAGAATAGTATTGCAACCAGCAACCCCAGTTCTCCTGGCCAGAAGCTGTCATCCAGGGGGCGGTTAGACCAGATGTGTATCTGGTACTAGGGCACTGGCAGACCAGCAGTAATGTTGGGAGTAGGCCTGGAAAACCTCAGCTGCCACCCACCGAGGTCTGACATTCTCCAGCAGAAGGTACAGTCAGACTGTACCTGCTGCACCCCACCACATATTTCAGCCACACACATAGGGGTATGTTTACTAAACCGTCTTAATGTGCGCCCAATGATAATGTGCAGGATGCCATAAAAGGAGTGGGCGTTCCGGTCATAACATAGCAAGCGTGGGTTATCGCGATAACGTGCGCTGTGCTCATTATCGGGCGATAGAGGGAGCCAATCATGTTAACACGCATTAGCCTTAATTAGGCGCGAAGACCTACAAACACAGCAACAGAGCTGTAGTGCAATGGTTACTACATTGACTGATGGTACAGGGCTCATGAGTTTGATCCCCCAGTGGGCTTAATGAGTAAGGCTGTCTGAGGCATTTTCTTTTTTAATTTTAATTAGTGCTGCCAGCAAACACACCCTCACAGTGCTGTAACCTAAGGTGCCGCATAAGGTGCCCTATAAGGCACTCCAGAGGGCGCATTATAAAGTGCACTGTCCGCCAAGGCACCTTATAATGTTCCCTACAGGGTGCTTTATAGGGCGCCTTATGAGGCACCTTAAGGTTACAGCACTGTGAGGGTGTTTTTGCTGGCAGCACTAATTTAAATTAAAAAAGGAAATGCCTCAGATAGCCCTAGCAAATAACACCACTGTGGGATCAAACCCATGACCTCTGTCTCCACAGGCAGTGAAGTAACCAGTGGGCTACATCTCTATAGCTACTAACAAGCCCCTGGCTGGCTACAGAAGGACTGCAGGTCACCACACAAACTGTCTTCTGTGGTTACCAGGATAGGGTTAACCCACCCGTACCCATGATGCACTGCACATGCAGATCAGCAGTTTACAGATGATCACAAGATGGGGTATGCACCCCCACAATACCTCGGCCTGGTAGGGGGAACTGACCGTGTGCACCCCCACAGCACCTCAGCCTGGTAGGGGGTCAGATTTGTACACATCAATAAGGCAATGGCAGACAGACAGTAGGCCTGGAAATGTTCAGCTGCCCCCCAACACTATCTGACATTCTCCAGCAGCAAGCACAGTGACTCTCCAGCTGCTGCACCCTGCAATGTGTTCCAGCCATACACATACTAACTGCAGACAGTCTGCTAGCTATTCTATAGTGCATGTTCCTAGACAAGATGCATGCACCCTAAACTGGGATACAAACAAACAAACAAACACAAACACACACACACACACACCAAGCAGATAAGTCAGTGACTGGTCCCCAGAAAAGAAAACCCATAAATATCACTTAAGGAAAAAACCATATAGCACTATGGGGGAACCTAGCCATGCCATGGTCATTGCTCAGTCAGGGTGAAAATGACCTCCCATCAGGACATGCTGTGGCCACCCTGTCCGTGCATGTGGTGGCCGGGCACTACAATGTCCCAGCCATTGCCCTGTGCAGATGCATCCTGCCCAGGCCGCCCTGTCCATGCCATACCCACAGTACCTTGCTCCTCATTATGCACATTGGCAGGCTGACAATGGAAACAGTGTAAGCATTGTGGGCCCAGTGAGGAGTAGGCGGCCAACATACACTGGATAGACAGACACACACTCCCACACCTATGCCAGTATTGTGCAACTTTAGAGGCTTTTGGCAGCCCTGGCCACCGCACCAGTCCTGGGCACAGTGCAGGCATGGCTATGGTACGCAATACTGTTGGGGTCACTCCCCAGGGTGGTAAACACTGTCAGAAACCAAAACTGAAACACACTCCACAAATATCAGAAAGGTTGCTATGATGCAGCTCTATCAGCAAATTGTGCTTAACTTAGGAATTGCTATCTGCCATTAATCATAGCAACCTTTTGATATATGTGTAACGTATTCCCAAGTTTAGGGCGGCATTGCTAAGGTATGAAAGTGCTAGGATTGGGAGATGCTGCTGCACGCAGGGCCCAACAGCCTGACTCTCCATGAGGCTTTGGATAGTGGAGCCTGTGGGTGTGGGTGTTTCTGGCCCTTTTGGCTGCTGCTCTAGGGCAGAGGTTCCGAACTCTGGTCCTGGTGGGCCAAACACTGTTCAGGTTTTCATGCTGTCCCTAATGAATATGCATGAGATACATTTGCATACCATGGGGGCGGCACATACAAATGCAGCACAGGCATATTTATTAGAGAAAGCAAGACACCTGAATGGTGTTTGGCCCTCCAGGACTGCAGTTGGGAAACTCTCCTCTAGGTATCGCACATGTTTATGGTGTTGTGCTCTGTAGGGTAAAATATTGGCGTTTCAGGCATGTTTAAGTTATCTGCAATAAAGGTTCCGTCTTTATTACCATGGTTTAGTACTTGGTAAAATATAGGGACTGGGTTGGCAGGAGCCACAGCTGGGACTTGAACTTGTGACCTTCTGTTCTGGAACACATTGGCTCTGTGTACTGCACCACACTGTTGCCACAAGGGCAGTTTATTCCCTGGGGATACCATGACTGTTCGTCAGACAGACCCTGTCTGTTGCAGTGCACGGCACCCACCTAAACGGGGCTAGGCCATGGTCTGCTGTGGGCAGATGCAACTGCCCCCTCTGCTGCCAGCACCCCTCCGCCACCATGCTGCCCTGCCATTATGCCAGTGGTGCTGGTGGTGCACAGTCCCAGGCAAGCCACTATGCCGGTAGGCAGCTGCCTATGGTGTGGGTTCTCGGGTAGGGGTGCCTACATGGACATGCACGCTTCCCCCCTAGCACTGCCTGCCAATGTTCTGTGCCCTTGGGGGTACCTGCTGTTTACTATCCCCTGTGACACTGTGAGAAACACACTCATGCCCATGTTGGGCCCTCATCAGTTGCTGTCTGGCTGCTCTACAGTTTCAGCATTCCTATGTGCCACCTAGGCATCTGCCTAGTCCGCACTGTGCCCCAGATGCACCACAGCATGTGCCACCTGCAGCCCTCTGTATCCCATTTCCAGCATCTGTACAGATGCCCTTTCCTACATGCCCACCCTGCTGTTGCAGCACATGTGCACGCCATAAGAAACATGCCCAATATAAAGGAAAAACCCTGATCAGCACTATTTCACTCTGGGATCATTCACCTTGTAGGGGGACAGAGCATAGAACCTTCCAAACATGATTTCTTTTTTTTTTTTAGCTTTCTCAGTAGTTTTTCTTTATGTTTCTCATTAATATCACTATTGGCCAGCTTGGTTATGGGGTTTTTTAATTTGCTTCCGGTCATTTTCCATGTTTATTTGCCTTTTTGTTCCGTGCACATGTATCACAACTATCACTTTTTTTAGGTTTTCCTGGCTTTGCTGAACATTGCTGATGGAAATCGTTTCTCTTTCCTGCAAATGTGCCTTAACGCGAGGGTTTCACTGGCGTTAGTGTGCCTGGAGCCTCTCCCCTCCCACTCTCCACCCATTGACCCCTTCTCTCCGCCCTCTGGGAAGCCTTCCTCTACCCTTTAGAGCCGGATTTCACGGCGTTAGGGTGCCTTAACGCTGCAGGCGCATTATCGCGCGATAAAGCGCCATTATTGCACGATAACATCACTTATCGTGCAATAATACCGCCGCTGCTATGTTAAGATGCTTTAGTAAACATGCCCCATAGTAACTGCAGACAGTCCATATTGCATGCTCACAGAGGAACTATGTGCACCCAGAGTTGGGAGATACAGAACAGACACCCAGCAGGTGCCTCAGTGATTAGACTCCAGAAAAGAGAGCACACCAATATAACTATAAACAAATGCTACATAGCACTATGTGGGAACATAGCCATGCCATGGTCACTGCTCGATCAGAGTGAGAGTGTCCTCCCAGCATGACATGCTGTGGCCACCCTGTCCATGCAGGTGGTGGTGGGGCACTATGATGTCCCAGCAATTGCCATAGCCCCGATGCAGACGCATCCTGCCCAATCTGCCCTGTCCGGGCCATACCAACAATACCTTGCTCCTCAGTATGCACATTTGCAGGCTAACGCTGGCAACAGTGTACATATTATGGGCCCAGTGAGGAGTAGGAAGCCACAAAACAATGGATAGACATACACACAACCACTCCTATTGCAGCATTGTGCAAAGATAGGGGTGGTTGTAAACCCTGCCTGCCACACTGGTCCCGATCACAGTGCAGGCATTGCTGAGGTGTGCAGGAGCTAGTAGTAGTATTCTGGTGATAAATGTTGCTCCATGCCGGTGCCAACAGCTTGACTCTCCATGAAGCTTTGGATAGTGGAGCCTGTGTGTGGGTGTGTTTGTACTCCTGTTGGCCGAAGCTTTGGGGATTGCACATGTTGATGTTTTATCTGCAATGCAGGGTAAAATGTAGGGACATGCTGTGGCAGGATCCACAACTGGGACCTGAACTTGTGACTCTCTGCTCCAAGGCACACTAGCTATATATACTGCACCACACCGTTACCACAAAAGCAGAGAGGTCCCTGGGGCTACCTTTGCTGTTCATCAGACAGACCTTGTTTGTTGTACTGCACACTACACACTGGAACAGGTCATGGCCTTGGTCTGCTGCAGGCGGGTGCCACTGTCCCCTCTGCCACCAACACCCCCCCTGCCATGCTGACATGCCCATATACTGTCGGTGCTGGTAGTGTGCAGTCCCAGGCCATCCAGTGTGCCGGTAGGCGACTGCCTATCGTGTGGGATCTGGGGTAGAGGTGCCTACATAGACATCTGCGCTTCCCCCCAGCACCGTCTGTCAATGTTATCTGCCCTTTGGGGTACCTGCTGGGAACTGTCCCCTGGGACACTGTGGGACACACACTCGTGGGCATATTTGACCTTGGTCAGTTGCTGGCTTGCTGATTTCCAGGTTCTGCGTTCCTATGTGCCACCTAAGCATCTGCCTAGTCCACCCTGTGCTCCAGCTGCCCCACTGCATGTCCTGCCTGCAGCCCCCTGCACCCCATTTGCAGTCTCACCGTAGTGCCCTTTCATACTTGGGCACTATGCTGTTTATTTATTTAGACAGATTTGTATGCCACCTTAACCTTCAATCAAGGTGGTCACGTCACATCACAATTGGAGGGTTACATTTAACATTAGGGTACTTGTAAACATTTAGACAGTGCAATTACTTAACACCATTTAGACAATACAATTGAAGGGTAACATTTAACAAGAAGGTATTTAATAATGTAGTACAATAAACTTTTGTGTGTAGGTAGGATGAATGCGTGCCTAGTTGGATGAGGTTGTTGTGTTTCTGTTTGGGTATGGGCTGTTGTCTAAATGCTCGTATGATTCTATAAATAACAGTGTTTTAAGGTCTTTGCGGAAGTCTGTGATGTTATCTAGTGCCCTCAGGCTCGTTGGGAGGGAGTTCCATAGTGTGGACACCAGTAGTGATGGAGCTCTTTTTGAAGTTGTTTGCTTGGTTTTGTGATAGCCTGCAGGTGTGCCGATCATGTTGTCGTTATTGGCTCTTCTTGGTCTATTGCTGATATAATGTCTTGGAGTACATCTGCTGAGAGATGGTGAATGATTTTGAAGATGATCATAATTGTTTTGTTTTTAGCTCTTGCCAGCATTGGGAGCCAGTGTAGTTGTTGTAAGACAGGGGTGATGTGCTCTGTCCTTGGAGTGTCTGTAATGATGCGTGCTGTGGTGTTTTGCACCATCTGTAGTGGGTGTAGTGTTTGCTGAGGGAGGCCTTGGTATAGTGAGTTTCCATAGTCAAGCAGTGGTGTGATGAGTGCTTGGCACACTGTGCGGAAGTGGTCCTGATGGAGTATTGGTTTGATTTGTCTGATGGTCCTCAACCGTTGATAGGCCTTGTATGTGGTTTTGGTGATGTGGGATTTCAGGTTCAGCGCTCAGTCCAATGTGACACCTAGATACTTGACTTCTTCTTTGACTACTATATGTTTGTCTAAGATGCTGATAGTTTGTGGAGGTATGAAGGTGGGGTTCCTGGTGACGAACATTGCCTCGGTTTTATCATAGTTGACCGTTAAGTTGTTGACTATGAGCCAGTCATTCATGTCTTTGAGGCATTTGGTTACTGTTGTGGTATTTAGTACTATTAGGTTGATTGGAGCGTATACCATGATGTCATCAGCATAAATGTGGTAGTGTAGTTTATGGTGCTTGATGATGTTGCATATGGGCTGGATGTAGATGTTAAAGAGCATTGATGATAGGGCTGAGCCTTGTGGTATTCCTTGCATGACTGGGAATTGTAGTGATTTCTTTTGGTCGCATTTGACTTGTGTTCGCCCTTCCAAGTATGATGTAAACCAATACATAAAAATACATAGTCCTATCTGTTGTAAGCAATGCAGTAGCTTAGTGTGGGACACGGTGTCGAAGGCCTCTGAAATATCCATGAACACTAGCAAGAAGCCGTTTTTTATGTTGTCCATGCCTCTTAGGAGATTGTCAAAGAGGGAGGTGAGTAGAGTTTCCACGCCATGTTGAGGCTTGAATCCGTGCTGATGGATGTCCAGTGATGCATTTATGTCAATATGGTCCTGAAGTTGTCTTTGCACTGCCTTTTCCACGATTTTAGCAAGGAATGGCAGGCTGGAGATGGGACGGTATGATTTTGGTTTGGATGAGCTTAGATTGCTACTTTTGAGTATTGGTCATATCATTGTGTTCTTTAGAGGTTGCGGCATGTATCCCTGTTGGAGTGAATCTTTGAAGATTTTTTGAATGTGATGAGAGAGTTGGCTTTTTGTAGCTTTCAGCCACGCCACAGGGCATGGGTCTGACGGTGAAGTTGTGGTGTTTAGTCCAGACATAATGTCTTCTACTTGCTGCTTTGTTGGTATGCTGAAGCTCTCCCGTGCTTTTCTTATTTTGTAATCGTTTGTTTGTGGTGTATTAGAGCATGTTTGGTTGGTGTTTTTTGTGGGTCGAGGTGGTGTGTACTTTGTTGTGTGTCGTCCTTGGTGAGCTTTTGGACAATGCTAAAGAGTTCTCTTGGTCTATTAGTAGATTTCATGATTAGGTTGGTATGGTGTTGCTGTCTACGCTCATTTATTAGATTATTATATTCCAGTTGCTTGGCTCTGTATTGGGTTTGGAGGTTGTGTGATTTGTTCCGTCTCCATTTTCTTTCCAGTCTTCTGAGTGTGCGCTTTGCAATTCTTCTTTCATTTGAGTACCATGGGGCATTGGATCTCTTGGGTGTTTGTGGTTCTGTGCTCGCTGGGGCAGATGCTGCATTAGATATTATAGTGTTCCATTTTTCTATGTTTAGTTCAAGGGTATCGTATTCCTGTTGAAGTTGTGGAGTGATTTCATTTATGAATGATTCTTTGTTGAATGTTTTAAAACTTCTAGTTGCTCTTTCATCTTCTTTGCGTTGTGTAGGGTTATTCAGGGTCATGTTGAATTCAATCACATGGTAGTCTGACCAAGGGACTGGCGTGATTGTTGGTTTTGTGGTCTTGGTCTGCTCCACTAATTGTACTATCAAAAAAATCCCCCTCAAGGAGCCAAAAACCAAAAACTATCAATCGATAACTCCAAACTGGGCAGAGAAAATCTCTATTAAACCAAAATTAAGACAAAACCAAACAAAACAAAACAAAAATCTGGGCATAAAACCATCAAACACAGCCACACATCAGCCATAAAAAACCACCCGAGGCAGGAGGTCTGCCCAGTTTGGAGTTATCCACTAATTGTACTGGCATAAAGACCATGTCCGGAGTTGTACCATGTTGGTGCATTGGGGCGGTGATTGTTTGGCAATATTTTAATGACTCTATGGCTTTTAAGAACGTTGCGGTCTCTCTGGTGGGTGCGGATGTTAGGTTGTAGTCTCCTAGTGCCACGAGGGGTTTGTGTCTTCTGCTATGTGCGCATATTGTTTCGATTAGTGTGGAAATGTGTTCGGTTGTGGTTCCAGGTGGTCTGTATGTGAAGGAGATGCTTAGGTACTTGTTGGCTATAGTGAGTGTGTTGGATTCGATTGTGTTAGTGGTGGCGATTGTTTTGAACCTGTATTCCTTTCTGGTAAGTATTAGTACTCCTCCTCCTCTCTTTTGTTCTCTGATGCAGTTAAACGCCGAGTATCCTGTTGGCGTTACTTGGTTTAATATGACTTGGTCTGAATCGTCTAGCCAGGTCTCGGTGATGCATATTATATCCAGTTTCTTGTCATGGATGAGGTCAAGGATAGTATTTGGTTTGTTCCTGATGGATCTGGCGTTTAGTAGGGCACATCTGATTTTTGTGTTTATGATTGGGTTGGTGTGTTTATTATTTGAGTGGTGATCGGGTGTAATACGTGTGGCATTGTGTGATTTCTGAGCTGTATGTTTAGGTTGCTGGCATTCTTTGGATAGGTATGATGATGTGCATCTGGGTTGGGTGGTATGTAGGTTGATCAAGGGGATTTGCTCATTGATTCTGATGCCCTGTGTGCAGGGAGCGAACATGTGGAGGAGTGTGAGGTAGGCCATAAGGTAGTGGGTAGTGGAGTGCATTTTGTAATTTGTATTTTGTATTTTACTGACCTGGGATTAGATTTGTGGTTTACTGACCTGGGCTCAACTTGTGTTGTGGTCTATAGGTGGTGGGTGCTTGGCCCTTTTCTTGTTTCTGTGTGCTTATTTGTTCTTTTGTGCAGTTTCTTCTTTCCTGCAGTTCTGCATTGGTAGTGGTGTCTTTACTGTGTTTGTTGCATTAGTTGTGGTTTGTTAGCAGACGGTCAATGAAGTAGTACTGGAGTTAATAGGTTATGCAGTGTGAGTTATTTTACAATGAAACAATGGGTAGCCAGTTCTATGCAAACAATGGGAAGCAAGTTCTATGCAAATAATGGGTAGCAAGTTCTATGCAAACAATGGGTAGCAAGTTCTATGCAAACAATGGGAAGCGAGTTCTATGCGAACAATGGGTAGCAAGCTGTTGCTGCACATTGTCATGAAGAAGACCCTTCTGAGCCTATGGAGGTAGGGCAAGATGAGGATTTGCTTTCAGAAACTGACAGGCAGTCTGAGCACATGGCTCAGTGTTTGCAAAGAAGAAGTAAACAAAGAGAGTCACGAGCTGGAGAGACACGCCCCTGCAGTGACGTATTCCCTAGCTCAGGAGGTAATGAGGTTCACCTGTTTCAGGGCAGGACACAGCTAAGCCCTGAGAGTTACAATGATCAGGGCCGGATTTACCTTGAGTGAGGCCCTACGCCAACAAAAATTGTGGGCCCCCAGCAGGGGCGGCCCAAGGGGGGTGCGGACCTCATTTGCATAAGGGGCCTCATTTGCATAAATATTTGCATAATGTTACCATATACTAACTTTTAGTAAACGTGCCTCTTAATGAGTGTATGGATAAAGAAAGACTAAAAGATTTCTACATTACTATAATCCAGTGCCAACTGCCAGACACATTAGGAACTACTACAAACACTGCCCATAGTAAACCCGCCGTATCCTAACAGCACTACCAGGACTCACAAAGCACCATACTCTACCAATCAAAAGGCAACACTGCAAATATTAAACCAATACATTTCAGAGAACAACAATACATGACCTACTGGGGAAAGAGAACAAGTGGCAATGTCAAATAGGAATTATATAAACAGAACACCTCAGCTCAGTTACACATGCAGAACATAGACCATCACCAAACAAGTAATCATAATTTAGAAATAGGAAGACAATAATTAAACTGGGAATCCCAAAAGCCAAACTTGGAATGTACAACACTGTAGAAATAAAACTATACATTAATTTGCTCTTGTACTAAATAAAGCGCAGATGTTAATGATGCACATTTACCAGAGCTGACATATTCCAATTAATAAATTCAAAATAAAGAGATATTTTTCTACCTTTTGTGCATTTTTTTCAGCTGCAATTGCTCCAGCCACTTTCTTCTGGTTTCTTCGTGTCTTCTGCTAACTCTCCATCGTCTGCTGTCCATTTGTCCTTTCTTCTCTCTTCTAGATTTTTTTCCATTCTCTCTCTACATCTGCTTTAACATACTAATCTTTCTCCTTTTGCTCTTTCCTCATTCCTATTTCATCCACTCAAATTTTACCCCTCCATCCTCAATCCCCACTTACTCTCCCAATACCCGGCCAATTGTAGATTTTTTATCCCTCCCACACAAAATATTTTTCCCTTCTCCATTTTACTCTTCCAGCCCCATCCCATTCTAATCCTCCCCCAACATCAGCTCCCTTCTAGTTCCAGCCTCACCCAGCATCCATTCCCTTCTAGTCCCTGCATCAGCCCATTTCCAGTCCTAGCCATCCATCAGCCCATTTCCAGTCCTAGCAACCCCCCAACCCAATACCAGTCCTAGCCCCCCCATCACCCCACTTACAGTCCTTAACCCCCCCATCACCCCATTTTCAGTCCTTAACCCCCCATCACCCCATTTTCAGTTTAAGCCCCCCCTATAACCCATTACCAGTCCTAACCCCCCATCAGCCCACTTCCAGTCCTAACCCCATCAACACATTTCCTGTCATCCCCCTATAGCCCATTGCCAGTCCTACCCCCCCATCAGCCCACAGCCCATTACCAGTCCTAACCCCATCATCCCACCTCCAGTTTTAACCCCCCAGCCCATTTCCAGTCCTAGCCCCCCATAGCTCATTACCAGACAACCCCCATCAGCCCACAGCCCATTACCAGTCTTAACCCCCCCAAAGCCCATTACCAGTTCTAACCCCCCCCAACAGCCCATTACCAGTCCTAACCCCATCAGCCCACCTCCAGCCTTAACCCCCCAGCCCATTTCCAGTCCTAGCCCCCCCAATAGCCCATTACCAGACAGCCCCCATCAGCCCACAGCCCATTACCAGTCTTAACCCCCCCCAAAGCCCATTGCCAGTTCTAAGCCCCCCCAACAGCCCACAGTCCATTACCAGTCCTAACCCCATCAGCCCACCTCTAGCCTTAACCCCCCCAGCCCAGCCCAGCCCATTTCCAGCCCCAGCCCCCCAATAGCCATTACCAGCCCTACCCCCACCAGTCCATTTCCAGCCCCAGCCCCCCCAATAGCCCATTACCAGTCCGACCCCCCCCATAGCCCATTACCATTACCAGTCCTACCCCCCCCATAGCCCATTACCAGTCCTACCCCCCCCCCGGCCTAAAGTTAAATTCAATTTAAAAAAAAAACCTGGTGGCTGCCGCCGCGGGGCCCCCTCTGCTGCCGCGGGGGCCCCATCTACAAGCTGAAGCGGTCCGGTCCGGTCGGGTCGGGTCGGGTCGGGTCGGGTCTCTCTCCCTCCCTCGCTGCAGGCTGCGAGAGACGCGAAGGGAGAGCGTCTCCTCGCGTCTGTGTTAAGCCCGCAGGGGCTGATGGGAAATCCCATCAGCCCCTGCGGGCTTAACACAGACGCGAGGAGACGCTCTATCTTCGCGTCTCTCGCAGCCTGCAGCGAGGGAGGGAGGGAGAGAGACCCGACCGACCGACCGGACCCGACCCGACCGGACCGGACCGCTTCAGCTTGTAGACGGGGCCCCCGCGGCAGCAGAGGGGGCCCCGCGGCGGCAGCCACCAGGTTTTTTTTTTAAAATTGAGTTTAAAAAAAAAAAACTGGTTCTTTTTTTGTGGGCCCCTGCCGGCTGTGGGCCCTACGCCATGGCGTACATGGCGTATACGTAAATCCGGCCCTGATAATGATAAAAACTGGTCATTAGCTTGGACCAGGGAGAAGCAGATGCAGAGCCAGAGGGGGAACTGGAGTCAGAGCCAGAACTGGAAGGAAAGGAGCACGCTGACTAGAAAGAGTCAAGGAGGAGTGAGAACCAAGGGAGCCATATTCCTGAGGCCAGAAGGAAGCAACCCAGGACAGGGGTTGTCTGGTAAAGGCAGGAGAGAGAAGAATCTTCCTGAGAGGCAGGCTTGGCAAAGCTCACACGCTCCTAAGAGAGAGACAGGCTGGTTAGAGAATACCGGTACGTCTGAGGGGAAAGTTAATAGACTGAGAGGCAAGCAAACACCAGCTGTGTTTGAGAACCAGTCTAACCCTGCAGAGTGGAGAGTTCCTTCCCTTTCAAAGCCAAAAGGTAGGCTTAATAATTCATATAAGTTTGAACCTAGCTATAAAGCAGTTCCCTATAGTTACCCGAAAGTAGCAAACTCCCTGGACAAAAACTACAGCATATATGGTAGTTTACAACCCTGCTCAGGAGAGTGTTACAGAGAGAAACCACGTGAGGTCAGAGAAACCGTTTGTTTCAAAGATCAGGATAGCAGCTTATGGACACACTCTGCTATTCCTGATGCTGAGGAAATGCAGATAGACTCTGACCATAATGAAATAGTGGATGATCGGATGGACTGTACATTATCTTTGGCTGACCATGTGAATTCCCTATGCTGAACAGTGTCTGTGGTAAAAGCAGCAGAAGAAAAGGGAACATTTTCTTTCCTAATTGAAGCTGTTGTGGTTTTGTTTTGTATCAAGCACTGCACGTTTAAAGCCTGAAGCTGACAAGGCTAACTTACCTGAGTTCATGTATAATTTCCTCAGGCCAATTGTATGGCATGTTTTGTCCTGAGTTATTCACTTGCATTTAATCTGCCGGGAAGGGGAAAATAAATTCTTGTCATTGCCTGAAATCACTCGACTGCAACTCAACTGTGCTCAAAGGGTAAAGGGACTTACATTCCCAGAAGGCCTTGCAGAGTTAAAGCAAGCCCACGCTCTCTGAGGCAGGAACACCACAGGCAGACCAAGTCTCAGCGTCCTAGGCGTTGGGCTGGCCACTGTGAGGGTGACAACATTTATTTAGCTGTATTTATATTCCGCTTTTCACCGGGTCAAAGCGGTCAATTGGGGGATACATTTAACACGAGGGGATATGACACACATATGTTAATACTTACAGGGAAAATGGGCAATGGAGGGTTAAGTGGCTTGCCCAAGACCACAAGGAGTGCCTATAGGACTAGAAATCCCAGTCCCTCTGGCCTGAGATTGCTGTCCCCAGGTGGGACTTGAACCCCCGGCCCTCTGGCCTAATGTACCTTGTCCTAACCACTAGATCACTCCTCCTAACCACTAGACCACTCCACATGTAGCACTACTGTCACTTTTCTGGGTCTCTCTGCTGTACATTGCTGACTTAAATGGTTTCTCTTTCCTGCAATTGTTCTTCTAACGCCAGGTTTTCAAGCACAATAATGTTCTGCCCTTCATTTCACAGCATTAGTGCACCTGGAGCCTCTCCCCGCCTATTGACCCCTTCTCTCTGCCCTTTGGGGAGGCTTACTCTGTGTGCCTTAATGCCGTCGGAGACGTTATCGCGCGATACGTACCGTTATCACGCGATACGTACCGTTATCACGCGATACGTACCGTTATCACGCGATACGTACCGTTATTGCGCGATAATGTTATGTATCGTGGGATAACGTCACTGCTGCGACGTTAGCACTGTTTAGTTAACATACCCCTTAGAATATATAGCACTAAATGAGAGGTTAAATATGATTGGTATCTCAGAGACCTGGTGAAAGGAGGACAACCAGTGGGACACTGTGATACCTGGGTACAAACTATATCGTAATGATAGAGGAGATCAAATTGGTGGACAGGTTGCATTCTATGTTAGAGAGGGCATTGAGTCACAAATGATTAAAGCTTTGCAGGAAACAAAATTCACTGTAGAATCTCAATGGACTGAAATTCCATGTAAAAAGGGGAAGGGGAATGCGATGGCAGTGGGGGTGTACTATCGACTGCCTGGCCAGAATGAACAAATGAATGATGAAATGCTCAAAGAAATCAGGGAAGCTAACAAAAGTTACAACACAGTAATAATAATGGGTGATTTCAATTACCCCGGTATCGACTGGGTCATTGTCATGGCAGGACATGCTAGGGAGATAAAGTTACTAGATGAAATAAATGGCTGTTTCTTGGAGCAGCTAGTTCATGAACTGACAAGAGGGGAAGCATCTTGGACCTAATCCTTAGTGGAACATTAGATCTAGTTGAAGAGATAAGGGTCACTTGGCAATAGTGACAATAGCATGATCACGTTTGATTTAATAAATGGAGGAAGGATGGCAAGAAAATTCACAGTACTACTTTTTAATTTTGAAAAGGGAGACTATGATAAAATCAGGAAAACAGTTAAGAAAAGAACTAAAAGGAGCAGCTACAAAGGTTGAAGATTTACATCAAGCATGGGTGTTGTTTAAACATAGTATCTTGGAAGCTCAGACCAGCTGTATTCCACACTTTAAGAAAAGTGGAAGGTAGTCCAAACAACTGCCAGCATGATTTAAAGGTGAGGTCAGAGAGGCTGTTGTAGCCAAAAAAGCATCTTTCAGGAAATGGAAAAATGAGCCAAATGACGAAAACTGGAAACAACATAAGCACTGGCAAGTTTGATGCAAGGCATTGATAAGGCAGACAAAAAAAGAATTTGAAAAAAAAACATGTTGTAGAAGCAAAAATGCATAATAAAAACTTTTTCAAGTACATTCGTAGCAAAAAACCTGTGAAAGAGTCAGTTGGACCATTGGATGATAGAGAGGTAAAAGGGCACTAAGAGGGGACAAGGCCATAATGGAGAGACTAAATGAATTCTTTGCTTCAGTCTCTACTGAAGAAGATGTAGGAAAGTTACCCATGCCTGAAATGGCATTTAAAGCTGAAGCAGCAGAAAAATTGAAAGAAATACAGATAAACCGTGAAGATGTATTAATAATAATTACACTTACCTGGTAATTGTAGTTCCTTTAGTGACGATAGTTCAGTCCTCTACCTCTGGGTTGTGCTCCTCCTCCTGCAGCTTGGAGACTGGACATGTCAAATCAATGACATCACTGGATGTAGGCTGCTGGTGACTCCCATAATCCCCAGTGTGAACTATTGACAAAGCAGACTCAACAGAGCAACCAATAAGTAGCCAACAAGGCAATTCAAAACATACGAACTCACCAACATTAACCTCAAAAACAGCAAAGCATGCCCCAAACCGTTCCCCTCTGCCTTCCCTAGAAACAAGCGAGAAAGAATAGAGCAGAGTGAAAAAATCAGCATTCTTTAAAAAACGTATGCTTACCTGTAATCGCCCCGATCTCTTCGTGAAGGAACCACTGAAATTGACACCACCCCGGGCGGGATGGAGGACTGAACTGTCGTCACTAAAGGAACTACAATTACCAGGTAAGCGTAATTATCATTTCCTTATCATTCCTCCAGTTCAGTCCTCTACCTCTGGGATGTAACAGAGCAGTGTTTATTGGGTGGGACCCCTAAGTCCGGCTCGCAAAACCGCGGAACCAAACCGGGCATCTCGCGCTGCCAGCACATCTAGCCGATGGTGCTTACTGAAAGAATGAAGCAACGACCACGTCGCCGCCCTACAAATGTCCCCTGGTGGAATCAAACTGTGCTCCGCCAAGAGGCTGCCTGTGCCCTGGTAGAGTGTGCCCGCAATCAGGCCAGAACCAACCGCCCTTGCAACAAATATGTGGACGCAATTGCCTCTTTGATCCGCTGCCACCTCGCCCCTGCGAGGCCCCCCAAACAATACGAAGAGACTATCAGTCTTTCAAAAGGAGTTGGAGACTTTCAAATACTGGCACAGCGTTTGCTTGACGTCCAAGAAGTGCAACGCACGATCCGATGACGAGCCCCCGCCAGTACCGAGCACCGGAAGTGACACCGTCTGAGTCAGATGAAAAGGAGAGACGACCTTTGGGAGAAAGGATGGTACTGGCCTCAAAACCACTTTCTCGTTGGAAAACTGAAGAAAAGGCTCCCTACAAGATAAGGCCTGCAGTTCTGAAATTCGTCTTGCCGAGCAGATGGCAACTAAAAACACAGTCTTTAACGGCAAATCCTTCACCGTAGCTTGGCGTAAGGGTTCGAAGGCTCTTTCACTAAGGTCCGTAACACCACATTAAAATCCCACGGCGGGATGACGATTCGGCGAGCTGGCCTAAGCCTGGACACCGCCTTCAAGAAACGCAATACATCCAGATGCGACCCCAGAGCCCTACCCTGAATTTTTCCCCTGTAGCAGGACAGGGCCGCTAAGTGAACTCTCAAAGAACTGGCTGCCAGACCCTTATCAAAGCCATCCTGTAAGAAACTCAACACGACTGGAACAGAGGCTGTGGCCGCCCGGATCTGACGCCGCGAACACCAATCCTCAAAAATACGCCAGACACAAACGTAAGCCAGCAAGGTCAAACTTTTTCGCACTCGCAGCAACCTGGCCACCACCGCTGGGGAATAACCTATTCTCTTCAGCCGCGCCCTTTCAATGGCCAAACCGTAAGCGAGAATCTATTCACCTGTGGCATGAGAAGCGGCCCCTGTACAAGAAGGTTGCACGAGACTGGCAACCGCCACGGCTCCCCGTCCAATAGCCGAACAAGATCGGCATACCACGGCTGCCGCGGCCAGTCCGGGGCAATCAGAAGCACTCTGCCGCGATGAGCCTCGATTCGCTGCACCACGCGACCTATCAGAGCCCACAGGGGAAAGACATAGAGGAGCCCGTCCGCTGGCCATGGTTGCATCAGGGCATCGAGACCTTCCGACATTCGTTCCTGCCGCCTGCTGTAAAACCGACTCGCCTTCGCTGACCGTAAGGTCGCCATGAGATCCATGACCAGTTGCCCCCACCGGCGCACTATGAGTGCAAACACCTCCGAATGCAGCTCCCATTCTCCGGCATCCACTTGCATCCGACTGAGAAAATCCACTGCCACATTGTCCTTCCCCGCAATGTGTGCCGCTGATAGGGCTGGCAGACGTTGCTCCACCCATGCGAACAACAACTCTGCTTCTTCTTCCATGGCCGCACTGCCGGTACCCCCCTGACGATTGATGTAGGCCACCATCACCGAATTGTCCGACAGCACCCTCACCGCTCAACCTGTCACCGTCGGCTCGAAGGCCTGTAGCGCTAGACACACCGCCCTCAATTCTAGCCTCAAACATCCGCACTCCTGTCGTGACCAAGTGCCCTGCACAAACAGATCTCCACAGTGGGCCCCCCAGCCAACCAGGCTCGCATCCGTCAGCAGGGGGAGCCATGCCAGCTGCTCCAGGGGCATCCCCGCCCGAAGGGATTTGGGACGGAGCCACCACCATAGGGAACATCTGACCGAGAGCGGACAGGGGAGACGCTTGCTCAATGAGTCATTCTGATGCAACCACCGCCGAAGAAGTGCCCGCTGAAGGGGCCTCTTATGAAACCTGGCCCAAGGAACGGCCTCCAGTGTCGCCGCTATCGTGCCTAACACCCGCAGGTACTCCCATGCCATCGGGGCTGGAGTGGTGCTGGACCTGCGGATCAAGCACTGGAGACCCAGCGCACGGCGCCGGGGAAGAAACACGAACCCTTCCCACGTGTTGAACCGCACCCCCAGGTAACTCGAGGTCCTGGGATGGTACCAAGCAGCTTTTGGCTTGGTTGATCACCCAGCCGAGACTCTCTAGAAACTTCACCACCTTGGAGGTAATTCAAATGCTTTTGGCCTCCGACTTCGCCCGGATGAGCCAGTCGTCGAGATAGGGATGAACCAACACCCCTTCCTTCCGCAGCGCCGCTGCCACCACCACCATCACCTTGGTAAAGATGCACGGTGCCGTCACAAGCCCGAAGGGCAACGCTTGAAATTGATAATGACCCGAAGGAAGGGTGAGTACAGCCACTTTTGATGGGCCAGCCTGATTGGAATATGCAAATATGCTTCCGTAAGATCCAGGGATGTTAGATACTCGCCCTTGCGAACTGCGACAATCACTGACCGCAAGGTCTCCATTTGAAAATGCGGGACACGCAAGCACCGATTTACCCCCTTGAGATCTAAGATAGGGTGTAGCGAACCGTCCTTCTTTGGTACGATGAAATAGATTGAGTATCGACCCATACTGTAGTCTGACAATGGAACCAGTACGATCGCTCCTAAGAGTAAAAGTCGGTCAAGGGTACAGCGGATCGCCAGGGCTTTCTACGGATTTCTGCAAGGAGACATCACGAAGGAATCCCGGATGGGCCTTGCTAATTCCAGAGCACAGCCATCTCAAACAATCTCCAGGCCCCTCTGGTCGGTCGTTATGCGGGTCCAGACAGAAAGGAACCGCGAGAGCCTCCCGCCTATCGGTTGCCTTTCCGCCGGGACCCACCAACCTTCATTGGGATTTTCGGAAGGTCTGGGCGGGAGGAGTCGTGAAGCCTCTACCTGCTCCCCGGAACCCTCGAAACCCCTGGGCTTTTGGTGCAAATTTGCCTCTCTGAAAACCGCCCAGCCAGGACCCCCTGAATTTTCTGCTAGCCCTATAGGGTCTGTAGGGTATATTAGTAGCACAAAAATAAGTTAGACTCTCTGTTTGTCCAGGGGAAATAGCTACTAATTCCCAGCCCAAAGTTCGGTGAGATATTCTGGCAATGAGCCACGAAAGAAGTCTGGTCTGCAGATATATATTAGACTTTATTATAGGCAACCAGGTAGAAAAATATACACACACACATATAGCTAATTAGAAACATGAGGTAGAAATTTGTTATAGTACAGATGTACACTTGGACAATGTAATAAATCACTGATTAGTAACCAGACGTCACTGATTCGCTCTGCACTGAGGAAAAGTAAGAAATATATTGCTAACCCCTTGCCCAAGCCGGAGGAGGAGAGATAAGTCAGTACCTTAGTTCCGTCGGGCACGCAGGAACAGCTTCGCAGTCCAAGGAGGCAGCTCCTAGCTGATGCGGACTCTAGCCTCGTCAGGCGAGCCGCAGTAAGTCCGAACCGGAGGTATCTGTGAAAGTCTTATCTCAGACCTGTGGAGGACAGCCTAGCCCACACTTAGTGGCCGTCTTGCGGAAGGGTCAGGTCGCAGGAATCAGGTACGCAGTGCACAGCAGAGAGGAACCAGTGCAGGAGTCTGTATGTACAGGTGGGAAAAGCCCCCAACTCTCTCTTACTAAAGTTCCAGTGCAGATTGCATTATTCTGTGTAAGAATCCTCCGTCATAGGTCCGATGATTGGTTGGCACCAGGCAGTCTGAGGTGTTCTCAGCGAATCAGGAGGTAGATGATGAACAGCTTCTTGCAAACAAAGGAGCCATAGTAAAAAGTCAGGCAGAGGCAACAGTATGTAACTTCTGGGCATGTACAAGTGTCCAAGGCCAGCCACGGACAATAGCTTCTGTATGCACACTTAGAAACGCTGATCCAGCAGTTGCTTAGGTCGTTTGTAGCTGAACACAGCAAAAGTGAAGTGAAGAATCCATCTTGTCTGTGCAGGTTGGTTCAGGCCTGAGTTGCTGAGCAGGCCGGAGATTTGCATGTAGAATTGCAGGGGTACCAGCCCTACATCTCCCCCCCCCCCCCCCCTTGTAAGATGGAGGATGCCACAAGGGAGTACACTCCATCGTACAAAGCCTAACTAGCAGTACTACCGTGCAGGTCAGAACCAAATGACAAATGATTGACTAATGCATGAGAAGTGGATAATACTTCAAGCACAATATGCATGAAAACAATACTGCATGAGGAATAATACTGTGAAGACACTCAAGCAATAAAAGAAGTCAAAATAAAATGACATAGATACAGTCAAGTCAATGCAATTAAGATAAGACATGTTAACTGCAAACTGAAGAGTATATATATAGTATCCAAACCAAAAATGCATATCAGTAGTGCAATATAATGTGTTAGGGTAACACCAAGGTGCATACTCAAAAGTAATGAGAAGCAATGTGTAACAGTGTTAGGAAAATGAACACATGCTATCTATGAAAAAAAAACACAACTCAATCAAGAGCAATGGATAACTTTCAAAGAAAATGGTGACACTTATTCAAAAGTGTGACGTTCCAGCAAATCCTGCAGACGCATGGCAGGCAGCAGAGGTGCAGGATGCATAGAGCGACGAAGAGTACGAATCTGTCTCTGTTGATACAAGGAGATAAGAAACTGGAGCACCAACAGAAAGAAAAGACCAGGAACAATGACATGTGACATAAAATCAGTTTGTAAAATGTCCACATCTCGTGAATCAAAGTTATAATCAGCAATGGCAAGGTCGGCCTGGTCAATGGACAGTTCAACTGTGTGAGAGTCCTTATAGTCCAAAAGATAGGTCAAGGCTGCAGTGAAGTCAATCTCATGACCCCGAAACACATCCAATATCTGGAGCTCTGTCGAAACAGGGTCAGTATCAAGATAAAACAAGGAAACTCCACCAACATTAACAATGGAGTTCTTGGGAACATCAATCAAGCAAACAGTGCAGGGTAGAGGAACTCTATTATGAATGTCATGTTTATTCATGGTGACCAGGAGTTCACTCAAAGGGGGTACTAACCAGCCAAACATTGTTGACAACAGCAACTTTCATCTCTGAAAAGTCATCGAACTTGGTTATGGTAACTTTACATTGTTCTTTCACATTTTCAGCAGACAAAGAGCCGTAGAAGTGTCCTTCAGTAAAGGTTTACCAGGACACAACCAATGAATGTCTTTAGAGCGTTGGCACATGCCAAGATTAGGCACCAGGTATTGACGTGGATCATCATAGTGGTAAGCGAGGTATTCGGGAGTGTCGACCCGTAGATAAACATTCTCAGACCAAGTACCAACATTAATCACCTGCTTCAGCTGGTACACATTATCAGGTACTATGAAAAGCAAGTTCAACAAAAAGGCAAGTTCCATATTAGGTACATCGACATACAAGGGAATAGCAGTCCCCATGTGGAAATCAATCTGGATCTGGAGTGGTTCGATATGATTTCTGGTTATTTTAGCAAAAGCTTCAGTAATAAGGTCCGGAGATACCAGATATGCAGGAATCTGTCCTTGAATCAAGTTACTGATGCTATTGTCTAGTTCTCTAAACAAATCATAAGTAAGGTCGCGTATGGGCTGCATGAAAGTACGCTCATCGTTCAAGAGACTTTTAAGCATAGACAATTCCGCAGTGGTCATAGCGATTTGCTTAGAATGAAGATTAACCACAGTGACTGTATCACGTATGGTTTTACCATGAGCCTGTAATTGACTCTGCTGTGAATGAATCTGAGTGCGGATGTCTTTCATATCAGCTTTAAACTCCTGGATAGTACTCTGAAGTTTACTAATAGAGACAGCATTAGCAATAGACATAGAGGAAGCAAATAAGGAGCCCAGAGCAGCGAACAGTACACCAACACCAAGTCCTATGAATCTTTTCTGTCTAGCAGTGTCCGGTCTTATAGGTTGAATCATAATCTTTTCCAACTGACCCAAAATATTCTGTACATTTGCGGTGGCATAATCCATGTGAGTTATGTACCACTGCTGTATATTAGTGGTGCGTGTAACAGATGATTCAAAATGCTTCTGTAAAACATGTTGGGGATCTAGGGACACAAAGACTTTCTGTGTGACAGTCTGGGACTGTGTAATCAGGAAACCAGGCGCATCCTGTAGCACGACACCAGAAAGAGGGCCAGGTTCAATCAATCTGGCAACCTCGGATCCCGCTAACATCAAAATCAGGAACAGGACCTTCAAAGTCCGGGACTCCATCTGTAAAAGAAAACAAACAGGCTATGCTGCCTCAAAGTTAGTATCACTCACTTCAGCAAGAGGTTCTTCAGGAAGGAACTTACTGGGATGACACGGTCTAAGCTGATTAATGTGGACCCATTTAAGGGAGCCTTCCCTCTCAATACCTGACTTCATTCAAATTTGATAAGCAACAGGGGAGGCTTTATCCACAATAGGAAATGGACCAATCCAGCTAGGTAGAAATTTACAGTCTTTGACCTTATTCTTACCAAAATTGTAGTAGAATACCTTATCGCCAATCTGGTATTCTTTAGAGGTAGTCCTCAAATCATAGTAGGCCTTCCTACCCCTAGAAGCAGTGTCCAAATTCTGTTGGGCAAAGGCAAAGGCACTTTGCAAGTGTTGTCTTAAATGGGCAACATATTCATGAGCAGTTGTAGCAGCAGCGAGATTCACATCATTAGTCCTGTAAAGAAGATGAAGGGGTAAAACCATGTCCCTACCTGTCATCATCTCAAAAGGGGACACACCAGTAGCACGATGACGCGTGACTCTGATAGCCATCAGGACCAAGGGCAGTTTGATGTCCCAGTCCTTCCCAGAGGAAGAAACATACTTTTTCAAGATACTGATGATAGTTTTGTTTGCTCTCTCCACTTGTCCAGAGGATTGTGGACGATAAGCAATGTGGACTTTGGCCTTCACACCTAGTACCTTCCACAGATGCTTAATGACTTGTCCCGTGAAGTGGGAACCCTGGTCGGATTCCACTCGCATGGGGAGGCCCCACCTGCTGAAAACATGGTTTAACAACAAGGTGGCCGTGGTCTCGGCGGTACAGTTGGGTGCTGGGATGCACTCGACCCACTTAGTAAATAAGCAGGTAACTGTCAACATATATTTGTTGCCTCGAGAGGATCGGGGCACGGGGCCGATCCAATCAATCTGGAGATCAGACCAAGGCATGGTCAGACCTCTGTTTCTCAGAGGAGCTCTATGAGAAGGAGCCGCAGGTTGAAATCTGCAACAGGTCAGACAACCTTTAGTATACAATTGTACATCTTGGTACATGTGGGGCCAGTAGGCCACTTGTTTCAACGTTTCATAGGTTATTCGGCCACCTCTATGACCGGCACAAGGTTCATCATGAGCGTGCTGTAACATAACTCCACGGAAGGCCCGAGGTACCACCCATTGCACAATACCATGCTTACTCTTCCGTATCAACAGATCTTTCTGGAGTTGGAACATGTCCTTGGAGATGTAGAGGATCCTCAGTTCCTCATCATCCTGACAATCCTCCAGAGTTAATGGGTGTTCCTGGGGGTTCTGCAGAAAAAGGTAGAAACGTCCAAGAGTAGGATCTTGCTTCTGGGCTTGCACGAGATCGAGATCTGTGCTCTCGCCACACCATTGAACCACAGGGGGCATGGGGGATAATTGAGCTTGTCGCCGGGTAACCGCCGTCACAATTCGAAGCCCATTGGTCTCGGGAGCCTCCAACTGCCAGAGGTCTCCAGAGACAGCACCCTCCTTGGCAAGCTGATCAGCTAGATCATTTCCAATCTTGTCAGGGTTATCAACACGGGAGTGACCTTTCACTTTCTTCCAGTAGATGGTCATGTCATTTTCATGAGCTACCTTGTCCAAGGCCAGAATCAATCCGGCATGTTTGACAGGTTTCCCTTTGAAATTCAGAATATTGTTAGATTTCCAAATGGGTAAGTGGGAAACAAAATTCTGTCGGACGTAGTCTGAATCAGTACAGATGGTTAGGGTGTGAACCCCTCCCTGAGCAGCAGACTGGAGAGCCGCCAGGGCTGCAGCTAGCTCTGCATACTGATTAGTCTTGGTACCCAGACGGTACCTGAAGGGTTCACAAGGGTGGTTCTGGTTCCAAACCACACCTATACCTGCTACCAGTTCATGGTCAGGCTCTTTTTTTTTTTTTTTTAAACTTTTATTTTCATTTTGCAACAAACAAAAGAAACAACACACCAAAGGAGACAAAACAAGTATACAATAAGGAAAAGTAAACCCAATTACCCCCCACCCCCATGCTTCTTCTCTAGCCGATTATGTCAGCATGTGAGCGCTTCCAATTAACAGTGATTATACATCAAAACGATCAAGAAAGTATCTACGATACAGCATGATCATGGGACAAAGATATATACAAATTTAGACAGTCAGATGAGAGCATTTAGCAGAATGTACATAGTCATTGAGCATCTTCCATTTAGACCAATGATGAGGAGTCTAAACGAGGGAAGCAAACATACGAGTTATTTGTTCATATTTACTGTAGAGACAGACATGATTCCACCATTCATTGGGGCTCAGATGGGAGCTATTTTTCCAGTATTACTTAATTAGGGATATAGCAATGCCAAGCATAAAGTCCAAAAGGAGGCAGGTCGTTCTTGGAAGAGAGGGGATCCCCGCAGCTGGGCGAAGTCCCACTATCCTCCAAGAGAGAGGCTCTTGAAAGTGCAAAATAGACCGGATACGACCCCAGACCCGACGCCAGTAATACTGTAGTGCGGGATATTCATACATAACATGAGGTAGTGAACCAAGGGCCGCATGGCATGTCCAACAACTATTGCCCTGAGTAGTGTTCCATTTGTCTAAGCTGTCAGGAGTGTAAAAACACCGGTGGGCTAGAAGGAAGAGTGTCTGAGTGAGTGAGGCGGATCGGGAAACCCGTGTCACTCTACTCCAGACAAGGCTCCATTGCTCCGAGGTCAAAGTCACATGCAATTCTCTCTCCCATGTTTTCTGCGCTATAGGGGTATCTCTAGTTAGAGCATTACATAAGGTTTTGTAAAAAATTGGATGCTACACCCGGTGAACGACCGATAGATTGGAAGTCTCCGATCAACCTTGTGTAGGGGATGCCGATGGCGAGAGTACCCCAGCACTCCGAAGGCAATGCTGAAGTTGCACCGACTGAAAGTAGTGTTCCGCTGGGAGACCAAATTCAATTTGCGATTCAGTAAAAGTTTTCCAGCGACCATCATGGAACAACTGGCTAGGAATCCACATGCCCCTAGTGTACTAGGGGCTCCACGCCATCGACTATTTGTATTCGAAATCGAGTATTGTACCAAAGCGGGAGCCTGTCGAACGGACAGATTCGGGAGTCTAAAGATTGCATAAGAGTATTAAAGGCACCTAAAGTGTCTAAAAGCATTGGTGGATAGTGGGAGTCTGATGGGAGAGTCATACCAGGGAGAAAAGTAAGAGGAATCGGTTTACAAAGGTCCTCTTCTATGTCTAGCCACACAGGTCTACTCGGTACTGGATTTTCCAGCCAACGAGCGCCTTGTTTAAGAAGAAAAGATTAATGGAACACTTGATTAAAATCACCACCAAGTATTAATGGAGCATTGGCAGAGGCCTATGCCAACTGCGCAATACTTGCATAGTAAGCAGGATTGTCCACATTCGGGGCATAAATGCAAATACACGTGGATTCACTATCTCCAACCTCAAAGTGTACACGGGCCCATCTACCCTCCAGGTCAGCGCTAGTATCAATTACAGTAGCATGCGAAGACTTCTTAACCAGAATGGTTACCCTGTACCGTTTGGAAACGGCGGGAGAATAGGCAGCCACCACGTAAGGCTTAGCATTGAGTTTCAGTGTGTCAGCAGAGTTTAGATGCGTTTCCGGAGGAAACACTAAATCAGCATGCTCATGGCTAAGATAGCTAAGGATTTTCTTTCTTTTGAGTGGACTATTAATGCCTTTTACATTGAGTGATAAGATTTTACATAAGGCCATTCAGAAAAGGTAAATGTCTGAGCATGATAGCGCACATAATTTCACAATGTCCCTCATATTGACTGTATCTGGCTGTATACATGACATAAAAATAAGCTAATATAATACAATGAAGCGCCCCACATTAACAAAGAACACCGCAATACGGTAGAGGAGAAGCAGAACCCCAGAAATTACTGGCGACCATGTGTCTGCGGGGAGAAGCCCCAGAGAAGGCCGAAATTGAAAAAACATAACCTGTAGGACTGTGCGTGCTCCGAATCCGACCGAGGCACACATCATGGAGGGATAGGAGACCAAAAAACAAAAGTCATATAGAGAAAGAAAGAAAGTCCAGGTAGCCTCTGTGCTTGGTTATAACCGCCGCATCGGGCCCTTCAAAATGGCGGACAGAGCCGGCAGATAAAAGTCCAAATTTTTTGGATTAGCGCATCTGCTCTGCTTCTTTGGATTCTAAAAATGTTGATAGTAGATCAGGATCTTCGAATGTCCTGGTTTGGTTGTGGAGAGTCACTCGGAGCTTCGCTGGATACAACAGGCCAAAGCGAGCCTGTAGCTGTTGAAGTCGAGGGCGAAAAGCAAGAAGTTTCTTCCGACGGTCAACGGTAGGCTTTGCCAAATCAGGGAAGAAGAAGACTTTGCGACCTTCAAATTCCAAATGATGATTCGCCCGGCAGCATTTAAAATTTGTTCCACTTGTTGATATCGTAGCAAGCGAAAGATAATAGGCCGGGGGGTCGTTCGGTTGAGCGCCATGTGGGTAGGAACACGGTGTGCACGATCGATTTCCAGTTCTCTATGAAAAGTGATCTTCAGCAAGGAGGGAAGAGTTTTGAGCAGAAATTCTCTTATATCTCCTGCTTCCACCCCCTCCGGTATTCCGAGGAGCCTCACATTGTTGCGACGGGCTCGATTATTGCTATCTTCTAACTCCTTTTGAAGATTCTGTATCTGGCGCTCAGCCATGTCCAGTTTGCCCAAGCGCACCACGTGCGAGTCGAGGATCCCCGCCATGTTGTCCTGCCGTAATGAGAGACTTTCAAGTCGGTCCTGGAGCACTCCAAAGTCCTCTCGCATGGCCCGAAGCGCTTCTCCATTGGACTGCACCAATTCCTTCACGCCGCGTATTTCCTCTAAAATCTCCAGGTGCATTTCAGGGTTTACACGAAATGGAGCCATCTTCTGTGGGGAGGACACCTCTGTTTTGGAGCATTTTCCGTGAGAAGAAGAAGGAGACCCGAAGTCCAAGCGCGCTGGTTTATGGGCCGCCATCCCCCCCGAGGTACCCCGGTCAGCTCGGAGCGAAATAGTAAGTTTGTATAGGTATTAAGTCAGGATTCTAAGTAGGCCTCTCGGGAGCTTCAGCGCGAAGCGTCTCACCCGCTGGACATCAGGCTCCGCCCCTCATGGTCAGGCTCTTGACGGTAAGCACAACCGTCCACATACACCTTGGGGTAGCCTTTACAGAGGTTCTCATCGTAAGGACGATGACGAGAAGGCTCAGGCGTACATGACTCCATATCGGTGTCTAAATTACCCACTAAAGGTTCTCTGGCAGTGCAATCGTGCAATTCAGCCAGGCCCTGTGTGGCAGCATCCTTGCGGTTTTGAGCATACCTGACCTCCAGGGGCCAGCCCTGAAGTGCTAAGGTCCAGGAGACAATGCGACTGTTTGACACTTGTCCCGATTTAATCCGATCACTGCCTAGGAACTTGATGGGTTGGTGATGAGTCTCAACAACCAACCTCTCACCTTGGATATAACTGCGGAAATATTGGAGGGCCCAGACTGTGGACAACAAGGATTTCTCACAGTCAGAGTATTTCCTCTCCACTTCTGTTAAAGCTTTGCTGGCATAGGCAATAACTTTCCTATCTGTGTCATGCATCTGGTACAGAACAGCACTCATAGAGTGATCGGTGAAACCTAGTTCCACGAAGAATTCTCTGCCACTCTCTGGATAGGCAGGACAGGGAGCTCGACTCAAAGCTGCCTTCAGCTCTTCTAGAGCTGCCTCTTGGTCGGGATTCCATACCCAAGGTTCATCTCTTTTGAGGAGTTTGACCAGGGGTCGGGAAATCTCCACATATTGATCCACAAATTGGCGTGAATAATTGCAAATGCCCAAGAATGAGCACAGCTCACTCACGTTGGTCGGACGTTTGAGTTGTTGCAAGGCCACAATTCTCTTCCTTTGAGGCCGCAGTCCCTCAGCAGAAACTTCGTAACCCAAATAATTGAGTGATTTCCGGCACCATTGGCTCTTTGACAAGGACAGCTTTGCTCCCGCAGCTTTCAGTTGCTGGAAAACATGCTCTATTTCTTGCAAATGGTCAGTGAAACTGGCGCTCTTCACCAGAATGTCGTCTACATAGACGAGGGTGCCTCTAGTCTCAGCATCAGGCAAAGCCTTATGCAGGAAAATATTGAAGTCTGCTGGGGCATTCAAATAACCAAACGGTGTCCGATTCCAAGTATATTGTCGCCTACCAAAGGTAAAAGCCAGCTTATGCTGATCTTCTGGATGGACAGGTATAGTCCAAAATCCTGAGGCCAAATCCAGGCTTGTAAAGTACCTTGCACCCTTGATGGTGGCTAAGTTCTGTTCCAGATGTGCCATAGGCCATCTGGATAGAGGTACCTTTTTATTAAGCTGGCGATAGTCCAAAGCTAAGCGCCAGCTAGAATCCTTCTTGATGACAGGCCACAGTGGGGCATTGTAAGTACTGTTGCATTGACGTATAATTCCCTTTTGTTTCAGGGAATTAATGATTTCCTGAACGGATTCATAGGAGGCCAATGGGATTTTATACTGCCTCACAAAGACAGGTTTACTGTTTGGATCCGTAGGAATACGGGTGACATGTAGGTCGGTGAGACCACAGTCATAAGTGTCAGTGGCAAACAGGTCCTTGTGACGGTACAGCAGTTCTTTTAATTGTGCCTTTTCTGACTCATCAGTGCAGGCGTCTGCTTCAGCAAGTTTTCCCGCAACCATTTCGTCAAATCCCAGAACAGGTTTGTTTGAGGGTATTTCAACCTTCTCCTCAATCTCATCTTGGAGAGAGGAGACCTGGATGGCTTGGATAGCATGGGGCTCCCCCCCCCCCCTCTGGTGGGTGAGGGAACTAACAGCCTCATCGAGTTTACTTGACAAAATCAGATGGTCAGACGCGAGGTCCACTTGAGAGGTCACAGCACTATGTGGCCAGACAAACTGTAAGGTGAGGAGGCCTCGGGGTGAGGATCGGACACACGCAGGAGTTCCCCCCCCCCTCACAGATGTTCCAGGAAACAGGGGCTTCCCCAATAATCTGGAGACTCAATTCCACACTTGGGAACGATTCTGCCACTAGGAATCCCAGGGGTTCGCCTTTCACAAGGTGAATGCGATCTGGATTTGGATTGGTGAGCAATAAGTGTAAGGAGGGAGCTGTGGCCTCCATGCAGGGTATGGGACCCATGGCTAGGCCCAGCTCCTCAAAACGGGAATTTGGACTGAAGAAGACCAAGTTGTCTGAGACCACATGTCCTCGGGTCACCTGTATCGGCAGGGGACAATCCTGTACCCTCCCAGGCATGTGGATGTCTTCTGCACTGACCACTTCACAGACTTGAGGTATAGTCTGACCAGCCCGTAGGGATGGGCGGGCACCAGAGAAATCCACCGGATCTCCTTCCATCCTACTCCAGAGGATGTTGTTCATGAAATCCACATAAGTTCCCAGTCGAACAAGGCAATCTGAGCCTAAGGAGAGGGGCACCTCAAGTCCTCTGATGATGGAGAAGGTGAGCAGAAAACCTTTGACCCCAATTTGCAAGAGGAGATTGCAGAAGCCCATTAATGTCTTGAGCCCTTCCCCAGGCACTTGGAACGAAGTCTTCGCTCCCATTACCCAATCAAGGGTAAGCTGTTGTTTGAGCCGATAGAAAAGAGTCTCACTGATGAGGGAGTGGTCACAGTGGGGTAATAGGTAGGCCCTTTCCTTTTGGGACCTGCCCACCTGCACATATATAAAGGGACCTTTCTCAGCCGAGAATATGTCCGTCAGTCTCCTAGGGTGATCTAGGCAGGGATGGGATGGAGGAGGGGTTTGCACCTCACAACCGTCCACAGGTTCCTTCAGAAATATCTGCAGGCAGTCAGTATCAAGGACAATGTTAGCTACTGAACCCACTGCAATGGCAACCACGTCGCTGATGCCCTGATCCTCATCTCCAGCTCTTTCATACTGGAGCTGAAGGATTTGGGGATCAGCTGATCTCTGGAAATTAATCCTGATGGACTTGTTTGTGCATTCCACCGAACAAGGACCACTGACTCTGCTGTCATGTTTTACCCTAGCATAAGGTATGGGATGTGTGACCTGTGTCCAGATCACTTCCTGGACATAGTCCAGAATGGGGTGTAACCGTTTCAGGAGCTCATTGCCAATCAAAAATTCTTCCTCAGGGCACTTAGTAATGAGGACAGGATGTTTCACCTGTAATTTTCCAATTTGGAGGTTAAGCCAGACCTGCCCCATGGACTCTATGGGCTGATTCCCATAAGCTGCGAGTGACAAATCACTGGGTGTGACGTGTAGGGTCCTCTGACTCCCCAAGGAAGCAGTGAGTCTATCAAAGAGACTCGAGGTAATCAGGGTAGCCTCAGAGGCTGAATCTATCAGGCCCTCACAGAGAAAAGCCTGCTGAATTGTAACAGGAACAGTGTACCTCTGTCCTTTTGGCTTGAGTTTACCCAGAAAGTACTTGTGCTTCCTGATGGTGTCGAAGGCTGGACCCTCGCTGTCCATTGCGGGACTGTCACTCTGTGTCCATGGGGTGGCATCTCCAGCTGGCTGCACCTGTGCAATAGTGACCTGTGGGACAGGAACAAAGTCGGTTAGTCATTCAGTCACATTAGAAGGGGAAGAGGAGTCAACCAGTTCCTCCTCTGGCTTCTGAGGCTTTGCTCGTGGCTTAGGAGGCGCACTACTAGCAGGAGCCTCCTGTGAGGAGCTGAATGCAATGGTAGCCTTCATCATATCTGTCAGCTCACTTATTCTCTTCTCCAGCTCCAGGTATTTGTCAAAACCGGGCTTTCTCTTCCAGTTCCGGTTCTGTGGAGTGAAACGCTGATTCCCAGAGCGCTGCTTAGACCCAGGAGACTGGTTATTCTTGGGTGGCCTGGGAGGATTCTGTGGAACAGAAGGAGAAGAGTTATTTTCTAACGAAAGGGTAGATTTTACAGCACTAACACACTGTTTTGGCTCTCTGGCTTTGCTTGGAGCCCGGACTGTGCTGCCAGTATTGGTTGCTCTCATGTTGGGAACAGCTTCCCAAATCCACTCAGCATGTTCTATCACATGTGACAGGGGTTCGTGACGCTTGTCAGACATATAAGGCTTAATAGATGGAAGGAGCAACTGACAGAAAAGATTACGAAACTCCTGATGGTGTTCTATTGTTTCCCAAGAAGGGTCACTCTGGAAGAAGGTCTGCCTAAGTCTGTAAGAAAACTCTCGGGGTGTTTCATTTTCCCTATGAGTCATACTAAATGCTGCCTGCTTTGCAGCAATATCATCAGGGTATGGCCCATAATGTTTCTTTAGGGCCTGTTCAAAGATGACAATGTCCTTCTTTTCATCGTCTGCCATGGCCCGAATAAATTGCTGACAAGGTACATCGAAGGACCATGGAAGATACAGAACCATGTCCTCCCCCCTGGTAATGTTCAGTGCCCGAAAGGCATCTTTGACTGCAGCTAAATGTTCATTTATGGTGGCATGACCAGTTTTTTCAAAAGGTGTGACCATGCTCCGCAAGGTCTTGATAATTTGTAATTGGCCGACAGAAGCACCTTCATCTGTGTGTTTTCCTTGCAGGACACGGGAGCATAAAGGATTTTGCTTGCCTTCAGCTCCCTCTGATGGTCGCTGCTGGTACAGTTTTCCATCACTAGGGGGACTTCTCACCCCCCCTCCACCTCTCCCTGTATGGGGAGGGGTCGAGAGTAGGGTGTTTCACTCCGCCCTGTTTCTCTCCTGTGCTCATGCGCTGATGGGAGAGAACTGACTTTGTTCTGGAAAAGCTGCCTTTCAACACTGGGCAGGGTTTCCAGTGGCAAACTGCCATCATCAACCCTCCGGTAATCTGAGAAGCCTAGAGGGATCAAATTATCCCGGTACTCTGTCTCGTTATTATGAGAGGTGGACACACAAGCCAATTCAAAACAGTCAGCTCTTAATTGCTGGATTTCTAGGTTAACTCTCTGCATTTCCTGCCCACATTCCTGACGTGCAGCAACTAGCTCCCTTTGCAGATCGGCTGTATGCCGTCTCGCTGCCCTTAGAGCAGCCTCTGTCTCATTTAACTCAGCCATCAAAGCACTCTCTCGCTGCTCATAAAGAGCAGCGTCCGCTTTTAACCTCTTGGTCTGGGCGGTTAGTTCAGTTCTACAAACTGTCAGAAACTGCAATTCCTTTTGATCCTGTTCACCCCGCTTCTTAAGAGCGGAAACCTGAGCCACTAACTCTTGGCATCGCAGACACCACAGGCTAGTAGTACCTGGGGAAAAGAGGCTACTGCTAGCCCGTCTGGTCGCCTCAGCCTGAAGTTCGTCAACTTGATGACGTAATTCAGCACTCTGCTTTTCACACTGTTTTGCTGTATCCTTGGCACACTGTAGCTGACTGTGAGCTGTCCTTAAATCAGACTCTAGCGATTCAGATTTAGTTTGCAGGTGACATAATGCCTTCTGCAGTTTGTCAGTAAAAATATGCAGCACACAGGCATGCTCGGCTACCATATCCACCGGTAATTTAGCCTTATGAGCAAGAAACCGGTCTAGGAACTCACTGAGAAAGCTATCAGCCCTAACAAGCTCTTGCGTATCTGTTGTAAGGCACTTAGAAATTCTTTCAATGTGGTCAGCAGTGGTATCTTTCGACCAACATAGGGAAGCTAATTTCTGGAATGCCAAATCAACCTTATCTGCGTGAGCCATTGTAAATCACTAGCTGAGACTGTCTGTAAGAACAAACACAGGAATAACTGCTGAAGAATCACTCTAATGCAGAGATCCTGTAATGTGGGTTCCAAAGCCGTCTCAACAGACAATGCTCGCTAGCCACAAACCTCAGCATAAACAGCTGCTTTGACCACAATAGGATAATTCAGAAATACTCATCCTGGACGAGCCCCCATTATTATGTAGTGTATATTAGTAGCACAAAAATAAGTTAGACTCTCTGTTTGTCCAGGGGGAAATAGCTACTAATTCCCAGCCCAAAGTTCGGTGAGTTATTCTGGCAATGAGCCACGAAAGAAGTCTGGTCTGCAGATATATATTAGACTTTATTATAAGCAACCAGGTAGAAAAATATACACACACACATATAGCTAATTAGAAACATGAGGTAGAAATTTGTTATAGTACAGATGTACACTTGGACAACATAATAAATCACTGATTTGTAACCAGACGTCACTGATTCGCTCTGCACTGAGGAAAAGTAAGAAATATATTGCTAACCCCTTGCCCAAGCCGGAGGAGGAGAGATAAGTCAGTACCTTAGTTCCGTCGGGCACGCAGGAACAGCTTCGCAGTCCAAGGAGGCAGCTCCTAGCTGATGCGGACTCTAGCCTCGTCAGGCGAGCCGCAGTAAGTCTGAACCGGAGGTATCTGTGAAAATCTTATCTCAGACCTGTGGAGGACAGCCTAGCCCACACTTAGTGGCCATCTTGCGGAAGGGTCAGATCGCAGGAATCAGGTACGCAGTGCACAGCAGAGAGGAACCAGTGCAGGAGTCTGTATGTACAGGTGGGAAAAGCCCCCAACTCTCTCTTGCTAAAGTTCCAGTGCAGATTGCATTATTCTGTGTAAGAATCCTCCGTCATAGGTCCGATGATTGGTTGGCACCAGGCAGTCTGAGGTGTTCTCAGCGAATCAGGAGGTAGATGATGAACAGCTTCTTGCAAACAAAGGAGCCATAGTAAAAAGTCAGGCAGAGGCAACAGTATGTAACTTCTGGGCATGTACAAGTGTCCAAGGCCAGCCACGGACAATAGCTTCTGTATGCACACTTAGAAACGCTGATCCAGCAGTTGCTTAGGTCGTTTGTAGCTGAACACAGCAAAAGTGAAGTGAAGAATCCATCTTGTCTGTGCAGGTTGGTTCAGGCCTGAGTTGCTGAGCAGGCTGGAGATTTGCATGTAGAATTGCAGGGTACCAGCCCTACAGGTCCCCGAAACGCTGGAGAGGGCCTACCTGCCTTCGGCTTGTCCTCCGGCAGCCTACCCCCTTTAGATTCCCCTAACTCCTTCAGCAACTTATCCAAATCGTCCCCAAACAACAATCTGCCCTTAAAAGGAAGCTTGCTGAGATGCGATTTGGACGACCCATCGGCTGCCCAGTTCCTCAACCAGAGGGAGCGGCACACGGCCACCAAGGAAGCCATGCTATTGGCTAGCGCTCGAATCAAGTCATAATGCATGTCCGCTAAATATGCAGTACCAGACTCTAACCTATCCAGTTCCGCTGCCCCCTCAGGGTCCAACTGGGAGGACTGCCGCAAGTGCTGAGACCATCGGAGGCATGCCCTTGCCACCCAGGCTCCGCAAATGAAAGCCTGTAGGGACAATGCATCAGCCTCAAATGACTGTTTTAACAAACCGTCCATTTTTCTATCCTGCGTGTCCTTTAACGCCGCGCTGTCTTCCACCGGAATAGTGGTTTTCTTGGTGACCGCTGACACCGCAGCATCGACGCGAGGAGAACGAAAGCGCTCCTTGTCCTTATCCGCTAGGGGATACAGTCTATTCATCGTTTGAACCTCTCGGAGTCCCATCTCCGGGTGATCCTGTAGCAGCGAAGTGCACGCAATGAATAAAACCAGGAGTCAATCGCAGTTTCCAAGCCAATTTATTGTGCACAGGCTCAGACAGGAGAGTGTCCAAAAGTGACTGAGCAATGGAGTACAGAAGCAAATTCCTTATATGCAATTTTTACAGTTTGATACAGGCAAACTTTCTATTGGTCCCAATGCCCCTTGCACCTGTCCAATCGGGGACCCTCTCTGGGCCTAGCTCCTTGTTCCCCCTTCTCAGACTATTCTAACAAAGGCACAGTCTTAGATATAGATACATTTCTAATTCAAGGCCATTTCTAGCTCAGAGAATGCAGGAACATGTCTGTCATCAGCATAGAGAAATTATACAGACTTTTCAAAAACAGTTTCAAAAGCAGTCAAAAGCAGTTTAAAGCAGTTTCTCAAACTCTGGTTCTTTTCAGCACTAGTCTCAGGTGGGGGTTGGGGTCTAGGCCTAGTTTACAGGCCATAGCCTACCACATTCCCCCCTTTGATTATTCTCAACCCGACTAAAAAGAGGGTGAGAAAATAATCACATACCAAACATAGGTGAAACTGAGGCTTCATCTCGGGGTAAAGCCTGATATTGCCACATAGCTAGCACTCTAGTGGCTGTCTTACGTTCAACTGTACTGTCAATGATGGAGGTGAACATACGTAAGCAGAGAGGCAGAAAACATGGAAGAAGTAAACACATAGTGATTATGACTAGAACTGCAAACATAAAAGTTTTCAATCCACCTAGGCCTGAAAATAGGGTGCCAGACCATCAACTGAGATCTAGTCCATTCCAAGTCTGAACTGGTACATATGCTTGCCTACGCATATTGTCAGCTATTTCTTCAACAACCTGACCTTGATCATCAATCTGCAAACAACAGTTAGTTAGATTAAACTTCCCACACACCCCACCCTCAGATGCTAGTAAATAATCAAGTGCTAAGCGATTCTGGTAAATAGCTGTACGCATTTGGGTACTTTGCTTGGCTAAAAGAGTTAGTGCTTTACTGGTTTCATTAGTTATAATTTCTACAACAGCTTGTAAGCGTATAATACGATTCAGCATATAAACAGGAGTGCGGTATCCCCAGGTCCCATCTTGCGTCCAGGTTGCCAGGCCGTAATATAAGATAATTCGCTCAGGGGGCCACTCATCACCATCCCACTTGTCCCATTGACCGATCTTCAGAGTGCTCCGCTTCCGACGGCCATTGTAGATGGGGAAGCCTAACTGCTACCCTTGAGAGATGGGAATGAGAAAGAAAGAAGGTCGTATTGTCCCCAAGACACATGCTCCTCCTTAGTTATTAGGGAGTCGTGCATATGCGCGAGAGCCACTAATCCAATAAAGCCCAGGAGGGGCCTCCCAAGTATTGGAGGAGGTGAGGTCAGTCCATATCTTGGCAAGATGAGGGAAAGCAATTAAAGGGTTGGAGGGTTCTGTTGCATTAACACCTGACCACCATGTCTACTTTGTGGTGGCGTTATAAATCTGTTGGCTCAGACAGACCAGTTGTCCCACTTGTATGGTGAACTGCGGTCCTGTGCGGACAAAACAGAGATGGCCGACTGGTGTTGGCCAAGACCCATTCACTAGCAGTTTTATTCAAAGCAGTCTGGTTATATGGGACGGAGTAGTTCAATTCTCTTGCCTCCCAGGGCCACTGGTCGCCCATCTTGGTACCTCCGCAGAAGAAACAATTAGAAATGTGGAGACTGGAAGCTCCAGCTCCAGCTAGTTCAATGAATAGGTTCTGGGTAGTCTGGGGAAGTTCTACTTCCATCTGCATAGCTTCGTAGAAGGTGTGGTGGATTTGATAAGGTGAGGAAATGTGGGTCTTGGTGTTAAGCGGTATGTACAGATAGGTTCCAGGGTCTACTCCCCTGCCCGCTATGCGCAAGCCAAATCGATATCCTAGCTTCCACTGGCTAGGATTAAACACAAGGAGCTTCAAGGGGTTACACGTACCTTTCAGGCACTTGAGGGGTGTCAGCAATGGTAGTCTCTCTAAATTAGCTGTTCGCTGATCCCCATCTTATCCCTGAGGTCCATCAGATCAGGTGGCATAGTATACACACTCCCACTTGGGGCAAAAATAGGCGTCTGCAGATGCTTTGACATAGTTAGAGGTATGTGTCCCGGTGCATTTTCCCCATCTGTATGTTCCTTCGGGGCACATGTATTTTTCATCGTAGTAATAAGTCCGCTCATTGTCAACAGACCCACAGCTATAGTAGCCATTTCTGTTGATGGCATCACAAGCATCAAAGTAAAGAGGGGCTGGTCTTGTGGGATCTGCGAACTATTGTGTAGCATTGAGGAGGGCCCCATCATCGTTGTTCCATCGCAACTCTAGGACATGATATGAGAGGTTTTGTCGGGGGTTATAACAAGTTCTCACCTTCCCCTTAGTACAGATACTTAACTCCGTACCATTATATACACATCGGCTAGTTACACCAGTACAGGTGTAGTAGGAGTGATAGAGTAAAGTTTGGGTAATCTTTATACCGACTCGGGTAGTGGTTATACAGGCCGCATAGGGAGGTAAGGCAAAAGTCATTTCAAGGGGCCCCAGGGCTACCGCAAGTACAATATAAACACATGGATGCAATATGATTACAATATCTCAATGAGTTTGTCTAGAAATTGCAAAGTCTTTACTGAAGTTCTCTTTTTCCACAGCTTCCACCGTACGTAGACCTGTCAGCTTCTGGTTGGTGACAGGAGTAGGGTTGCAGATTCCTCAAGCTTCTGCCGTACGTAGACCTGCCAGCTTCCGGGTGGTGGCAGGAGTAGGGCTGTAGATTTTCACAGCAGCGGTTGTCGTCGCAGCGTGAGTCGCAATGGTGACGCTGGGTTGGTGGTTGAAGTCCAGGGACGAAGTTCGGTGGTCGCCGCTGGCTTTACTCGACTGTGATGGATCCAAGGTTCGAATTCCGCAACCTTGACAGCTGTAGGGGTCGATAGTATGACGACATAGGGTCCTTTCCAGTGAGGTGCTAGCGGTGTCTTTCTCCACTCCTTGATCCACACCGAAGTTCCAGGCTTATAGGGATGCAGTGGTTCGGTCAGGTTGATGGGCAGCTGATCTTGTATCCAAGTATGGAGACCCTGAAAAACAGAACCTAGAGCAACTACTTCTTGTCTGGTGATTTCGGACCCAATTTGACTCATATATCCTTTTATCCCTTGGACAATGGGCGGAGGTCGCCCATACAAGACCTCAAAAGGGGAAACTCCTAATGACTTGGTGGGGGCTGAGCGTATCCTGAAGAGGGCTATAGGAAGAGCCTGGGGCCACTTAAGGTGAGCTTCCTGACAGAGTTTGGACAGCTGGGACTTTAGGGTCCGATTCATTCGCTCTACTTTCCCTGAACTTTGGGGTCGGTAAGCTGTATGTAACTTCCACTGCACTTGTAGGGCCTGGGCCAACTGCTGAGTTACTTGAGATACTAATGAGGGCCCATTATCTAACCCTATAACTAATGGTATTCCAAACCGGGGAATAATCTCATGGAGCAGAATTTTGGTAACTTCCCTGGCTTTCTCAGTTCTGGTGGGGAAAGCCTCCACCCACCCAGAGAACGTACAAACCAGGACTAACAGGTAATGGTATCCATTCGCTCGTGGCATTTCTGCAAAGTCCACCTGGATATTTCCCATGGGGGTAACTCCTACTGACTGAACTCTTGGGGGTAGGTTAGGACCCTGCCGGGCATTGTTCTTTGTACAGGTTAAGCATCTGCGGGCCACTGAGGCTGTCAGGGGTCCTAATAACGAGATACAAAAATGAGGTTTGAGAGCTTTCTCCATCGCAGTCTTCCCATAATGTGTGGCTTGGTGGAAAGCTTGAACAAAGGCTGGACCTAATGCTTCAGGAATCACAGTCGGGCCAGGAGGAAGACCACCTGTTGGCAGTGGTAGCACTATCCATCCAGTTTCTGATAACACTCCCCCTTCTACTTGATAATAATAGTCTGACTCTTTGGAAGTGTATCGGGGAGTCCATGCACTGAGGGGTACTGGAAATATGGCTGCCTGGACTGTGGTGCTAATGGCAGGGACTTGCCCTGTGGTGGCTGCTTCTCGAGCTGCAGTATCAGCAAATCTATTTCCTCGTGAAACTTCTCCTTCCCCTACCTGATGACCTTGGCAGTGCATTACTGCAACTTGTTTGGGGGCCCATACAGCATCTAACAAGGTCAATATCTCAGGGCCGTACTTGATGGACTTGCCTCCCGAGGTTATTAACCCTCGCTCTTTGTACAGGGCTCCATGTGCGTGCAATGTTGTGAAGGCATACCTAAAGTCTGTGTACACATTTATACAGAGCCTTGTCCCTATTTTCAGTTCTTCATCCACTTAGGTCTCTTTCTGAACGTTTTCTGACGTATGTTAAAAATAAACGTTCAATGCAAACACTTTTGAAACTTTTCAAAGCACGAGGTGTACTACATTGCTAATGTAGATCACATACAATATGGCATGGGGCTCACCCAGGTCTCAGACTTAACACGGCACAAATTTCAGACTGATGTCTGTCTTGTAGTGCCTTTTTGCATCAAAGACCTTTTAGTGATTCCCAATCATTATTGTTTTTCTCAAAAACTCAGCCCAAATAGAAAATGTTAAGTGCAACATGTACTCTTGTGTAGCTATCTCTCGTAATGACACAATTAGAAATCATTCACTAGCACTTAGCTGCCATTCCAAAGCTCTTTTGATTCAAGAACAAAGATGGATCCATAAATTGGATTCCATTATCCCCAAGGGATTGAACAGCTCTATAGATTGTACAGTCTGTGCTTGATGAATGGATTTATATGCATGTGTCATTTCAAGTGGATAGTAAGCATTCTTCGAGAGATATTGTTTTGATTGACATTGAAAGGGTCCAGGTGGACATCATAGGGAGGCTTGGATCAATAGTGGGAAGGCCTTTTGAGTTACTATCAGGGTTTAGGTAGACCAACTGGAGTTGATTGCGTTGATTACGTTGACAAAAAAAAGGGTTTTAAAGATGGGTAGAGACGCTTGATCCGCATGCGCGTCGTCTATGAGTAGCTCGGGAGAGCTCCGTTTTCAAGAAGATTTATATATCCTGTAGATGCGGGCAGCATAGGTTCTGTGAGTATAAGATAAGTCTAGTTTGTTAAGAGCTTTTAACCATTATAGGTTTAATTATTGAAGGTGGTAGATGGTAGATATTGATCACATTTTTTATTTATATTTAGTACATGGAGTGGCTGGGTGGCTACGATCTCCTGATGAAACTGCGGCTGTGAAACGCCTCAGTGGTGCCCAGGAAGTGCGTTGAGATCGTTATCAGGGATATCTAAAGCCTGAAATGGAATGGCAGCTAAGTGCTAGTGAATGATTTCTAATTGTGTCATTACGAGAGATAGCTACACAAGAGTACATGTTGCACTTAACATTTTCTATTTGGGCTGAGTTTTTGAGAAAAACAATGATAATGATTGGGAATCACTAAAATGTCGTTGATGCAAAAAGGCACTACAAGACAGACATCAGTCTGAAATTTGTGCCGTGTTAAGTCTGAGACCTGGGTGAGCCCCATGCCATATTGCATGTGATCTACATTAGCAATGTAGTACACCTCGTGCTTTGAAAAGTTTCAAAAGTGTTTGCATTGAACGTTTATTTTTAACATACGCCTATTTTCAGTTCAGCTTTCTGTACTGAAGTTCTCGGGGCCAAAGCTGAGGATTCTGTTACCATGTCCAGGGTCACCACTGCATAGCCAGCACATTGTCGTCCGTTAATGACAAGGCTACTTCCATCCACGAAGAAAGTTTGTTCTGGGTCGTCTAATGGGACATCAGGACGACTTGAGAATACAGTGTCCATAACTTCCAAGCAATCATGATCAGGTGGGCCTGGACCAATTAGTAACAGCGTAGCAGGGTTCAAAGCTTGACTGACAATCAACTGCAATCGGGGGTTCTCACATTACATACTCTGATACTTCAGCATCAGTGAATTCGTGAACCAGTAATTTCCTTTGTGTTCCATGAGAGTTAGGACAGAGTGTGGTACTGAAACTTGGAGACTCTGACCCAGAGTGAGCTTGTCGGCCTCACCTGCCAGGAGGGCTGTAGCTGCAACGGCTCTCAGGCAAGGTGGCCATCCTTTTGCAACGGTATCCAGTTGTTTTGATAGGTATGCCACAGGTCGCTGCCAGGATCCGAGGGATTGAGTCAATACTCCCAAAGCATTTCCACTTGACTCATTGACATAGAGACGAAATGGTTTCTGTACATTTGCAGGCCCAAGGCTGGTGATGACATCAAGGCTGCTTTCAACGATCAGAATGCTGTATCCTGTTCTGGGCCCCATTCCAGGGGAGATTGCTCCATTCCTTTGGTAGCCTGATACAATGGCTTTGCCAACAGCGCAAAATTGGATATCCATATCCGACAATAGCCTGCAGCTCCCAGGAAGGCCCTCACCTGCTTTCTGGTGGTGGGGGTAGGGATACGATACATGGCTTCCTTACGCTCCAGCCCCAATTTCCAAACTCCTTTGGACAGATGGAATCCCAGGTATTTAACCTCAACTTGGCACAGCTGCGCCTTGGCTCTTGAAACCTTGTATCCGGCTTCTTTCAGGAGGTGCAAGAAATCACTGGTGGCATGCACGCATTCAATTTTGGAGTTGGTGGCTACTAGCAGGTCATCCACATACTGAAGGAGGACCCTCTTCCCTGGAGTCACAGGGTAGCTTGAAAGATCCTGATTGAGGGTAGCACTGAAGAGAGTAGGCGAGTTCTTGAATCCTTGGGGTAATCCTTGAGTTGGCCTCGCCTTCCTGTGGTAGGGTCCTCCCATTCAAACGTGAACAAGAGTTGACTGGTTGGTGCTAAAAGTATGCAGAAAAAGGCATTCTTCAAGCCCAAGATGGTAAAGTGAGTAGCCTCAGCGGGGATCAGTCCCAGGAGAGTATATGGGTTTGGTACTACTGGATGTATGATTTCAACTTCATTATTTACTCGTCTCAAGTCCTGCACTGGGTGGTAGTCACCTGTCCCAGGCTTCTTGACTGGGAGGAGGGGGGTATTCCAGGGCAATTGGCACTCTCTGAGAAGTCCGTACTTCAGTAATTTCATTAGATGACAGTGAATTCCTTCAATCGCCAGTCGCGGGAGAGGATATTGTCTCACATGCACTGGTTCCACTCCTGGTTTGAGGGTGACAAGCACAGGGGCTATATTCTTCGCTAGGCCAGGAGGATTATCCTCCTCCCACACCTCGGGCAGAGCTGAGATTCTGGTGGGGATACAGGGTCTGGCTGCCTTGCTCGGGGATGCACTGTAGAACCGCCATTCTTCCTCCCGGGGGACAGTCAGCACCATCAGGCCAGCAGATTTCGAGTTCACAGTCATTTCCATTCCTCCCTCAACAAAGGATATCTGCGCCTGGAGCTTAGCAAGCATGTCTCGGCCCAAGAGGGGGATTGGGCATTCAGGCATGTACAGGAACTGGTGTGTTATTTTCTGTCCCCCTAATTCGCAGGTGCGGTTCTGCAGAAAGGTTTTTGTGGTTCTGGTTCTGGAAGCGCCGACGATAGTGACGGATTGCGATAACAAAAGGGCCACTAGTTTGGCCACTACCGAATGTTCGGCCCCCGTATCCACCAAAAAGTCCATATATTGGTCCCCAGTCTTCAAGCTGACCATAGGCTCCTGGGGACCTAGAGGAAACTTGGAGCCCGGTCTGGCCTAGTCTTCATCCATGCTGTAGCCCTCTTCGGCTGCCACTCCCTCTACAGCTGCTTCTCCCTGTTGAAACTGTGTGTGATTCATTCCTCCCCGATGCTGGAATCTTCCCCCTGCTCTCCGCATGCTCCCTCCTCCCCTCCAGGAAGCGGAGTCAAGGTATGGGCATTCATTCTTCCAATGTCCTTCTTCCTTACAGTGGGCGTACTGATTTGCGCCCAATGGGGACGACTATCTCCTCGGCCCCTTCCACGTCCTTGAGTCCTTCGGTTAGAGAAACTTCCTCCACGTCGTTTAACTAAAGCTGCAGCAAGGAGATCAGCTTTCTTCTTCATTTTACGTTCACTTTCCTTCTACGTTCTTGATCACGATTCACAAACACCTTCTGAGCAACTTCCATTAGCTGAGCCGCATTCATGCCCGCAAATCCTTCCAGCTTTTGCAGTTTCCGTTTTATGTCTCCCTGGGACTGACTCACAAAGGCTGCATTTATCATGCACAAATTTTCCTGGGCTGCTGGATCATATGGGGTATAGAGTCTGTAAGCTTCAGATAAGCGTTCATAAAAGGCTGCTGGGCTTTCGTCTGGATGCTGGATGACTTCTGCTACCTTTCCAATATTCATGGCCCTCTGGCCTCCTCTCTTCAGGCCTTGTAGTAGGGCCTGGCGGAACCGAGTGAGGGCCGTTGCTCCGGTTGCACTGTTTGGGTCCCATTTGGGAACATCATTTGGGAAATCTGCGGCGGCCTCTTGTCGGGGATCTAGGCCTGTTTCTCCCATGGGATTTTCTTCTAACCATCGGGTGGATGCTTGCACGATCCGTGCTCGTTCTTCAGTAGTGAAGAGGGTAGACAGGAGCTGGCGGCAATCAGACCAGGTAGGCTGATGGGTTTGCATAATGCTGGACATTAATTCTGTGAATTCTTGGGGCTTCTCAGTATCGGACGCATAATGCGTCTTCCAGTTCAATAAATCTGTGGTGGAGAATGGCACATAAACGAGACTGGTTGGCCCCACCACAACTTGGTCCTGTTCGTTAAGGAGAGGCAGTCCTGGGACCTGGCGCAATGGCATCACATGACCATCTCTCTGGCTTGCTGTCGTACTTCTGAGGGCGTAATGCAGCCTGGCCTGCCGGAATTCAGCTCCCCTGCTTTGATCTTTAGCAGTAAGTGACCCCGAACTGGCAAATGAATCCCTGCTTGTAGTGTCATCAGAGGACTGTGGCCCTTCCGAGGCACTCTGGACGGAGCTGGGGCTCCCGCTCGGGAGGGAGTATGCCTCCACCTGCTGCGGGGGTGGCTGGTGGGCTAGGGGCAAATCAGCAGGAGGGGGTTACCCTGTGCTGGGCTCGGCCTGGCGTCATGGTGGAGCTGAGGGGACTGGCCTATAGAGGAACTTGGACGGATGGGTTAGGATATCTGGCGATTCCGGGGCAGAATAAACAGGCAGCTTCTCTTCTCCAGACTTCTGGACCCCCCTTGTGGTCGCTACCATTATCCTACACTGTTCCTCGTGGCAACGCTTCATCCAGGAGGGCGCTTTCTCACAAATATTTAACCAGGCATCTATATAGGGGAACTGGTCGGGGTGTTCCCTACATACAATCTGATGTACTCGGGATATAATTCTAACGTCAAAGGTACCACCAGGGGGCCACGTGGTGACCAGCACTGGCCACTCCCTGGCACAAAGTACTTCTAATCGGGACGGAGACATTTTTACTCCATAGTCACCGTCAAAACCTTTCTTAAAATTCTTGATCATACACTTTAACGGAGTTTGCGTGGATTCCGACCCTCCCATAATGACGTACACAACAAGAGACAATAGGGGCAGGTGGTCGGGCTGCAGGTAAGGGGTCCGTACAGCCCTAGAGACAAATAGGTAGACAAACACCAAACGCTTCCTCCTTTTCATGACCTGGGCGCGGTCGCCCGGCCAGGAACTGCGCTACTCAGGAGTCCGCTCTCACTTGGTCTGTGTTTCAAGACCTCTCATTCATACACACAATCAAACATGCTAGCAACGTTTTCCCAAATTCCCAGGCCTACCTTACTAACCAAAAGCAGCTGGCCTCACGCACTCATGCAAGGCGTCTCGGACTGCTGAACCAAGGGCAGTAGTTTTGGCCTCGCGCACTCATGCAAGGCATACTCGGACTTGCCCTGAGAGGTGATCCGGCTCTTGGTACCATACCAATTTAGTCTCGCGCACTCATGCAAGACGTTCCCCAAGCTAGCTGACTAGATAGCAACAAAAGTTCTACTCACCGGATCCGGTACCCGCTACAGAATCAGTTCTTGGGTTGAATCCTGGACTCCCCTCGGGTTCGGAGGTGTTGGCTGGCTGGACCCAGTAATCCGCCAAGGCAAGGCGGAACCCTCTCCGATGCAAGAGGACAAGTGGCGCCTGAGGTTTCCCCTGCGGTCGGGCAGACGCGGCCCAACCGGGCCAAACCTTGAGGCGGTAATACGTGGTATATTCACTTGAATACCATCCACTACTCGCACATTCCCGGCCAATGCACCCAGAATATGTAGCAGCGAAGTGCACGCGATAAATAAAACCAGAAGTCAATCGCAGGTTCCAAGCCAATTTATTGTGCACAGGCTCAGACAGGAGAGTGTCCAAAAGTGACTGAGCAATGGAGTACAGAAGCAAATTCCTTATATACAATTTTAACAGTTTGATACAGGCAAACCTTCTATTGGTCCCAACGCCCCTTGCACCTGTCCAATCGGGGACCCTCTCTGGGCCTAGCTCCTTGTTCCCCCTTCTCAGACTATTCCAGCAAAGGCACAGTCTTAGATATAGATACATTTCTACTTCAAGGCCATTTCTAGCTCAGAGAATGCAGGAACATGTCTGTCATCAGCATAGAGAAATTATACAGACTTTTCAAAAACAGTTTCAAAAGCAGTCAAAAGCAGTTTAAAGCAGTTTCTCAAACTCTGGTTCTTTTCAGCACTAGTCTTAGGTGGGGGTTGGGGTCTAGGCCTAGTTTACAGGCCATAGCCTACCACAATCCCACTCATCCTGAATCATCTTGTCCACCACCCGATGGACGGGAAACACTATTTGCGCCTTCCGCACCGCTTGGATGATGGGGTCCTCCACGCTTTCTTCCTCCGTTGCTGGAACAGACGCTAAATTCAATGTCTGGAGGATTCCGTGATAAGCACCGACAGCTCTTCCCTCCGAAACACTCGAATGATCCTAGCCTGGTCCTCTGGCTCCGGGATCTCCCCTTCTTCCAGGTCAGCGGAGTCAATCTCTAGGTCCAGATCAACCTCTTCCGATCCATTACCCTCTATATTGGAAGAGGACCATTCACGGGGTCGCGGCCTCTTAGAGGGACCAGGGGAAGGTGAACCTTTCCCCATGAGACTAGGCTGCTGTGAGAAAGCCGCAAAAGATGCAGAATCCGGCACCTTTCCCTGCCGTTTCATGCAGAAGCCTTGATGTATGATTAGTACAAAGTCCAGGCAGAAGTCTGCCACCTGCGGCCCAGCCCCCAAGGCTAGCCTTGCCGCCGGCAGTACTGTGCTGACTTCCTGCCCACCTCGTGAGGTAGAAGTCCCCAAATCTTCCCTCTCAGGAGCCTCTGCTGTCAGCGGCAGTTCAGGGCTAGACTCTGTCTCCAACTGCTGCTCCACATCAGTGGACACCGTAGCGCAGCCTCTGCAAATACCCGAGTCCGCTACGGTGCCCCGGCATGTATCGCAGACCACACACTGCAGTCGTGACGTCATTTTGAGACCCGAGCTACAATCAAACAGTAGTTATTTATAATCCTTCCTTTTTTTTTTTTTTCTAATATTCCTGAGCGGGTCCGCAGGAACTAGCCCTGCAACATGAAACTCTGCCTCCCTGATCTGTGAGTAGAGGCTGGGTAGAGAAACAATGCCCTTCTGACCAGAAAACCTCCCCCAAGCACCTCAATGTCTAGAATGTGCCCGGGGCCTTCCAAAACGATCGGGGTGGCAAGACCGCTATGAAAGGAGCAGGACTGCCCTACTGGGCTTTTCGCGAGTGCAGACTGCCCCGCTACTGCGGATCTGAGGCTCAGCGGCCTCACCGGAGCTCGTGCCACATGGCCTCCGCTCCCTCCAAGATGGCCGCTGCTACTGAGCAGAGGAAAAAGGGCGCCAAAACTCACCCCTACGAAGACGGCGGCTCTCCCGCCTGATAGCAGGCATCCGGAGAGAGCAGGGCAGCAAAAATAAAAACCATCGGGTTAAGACAACGTTACTCAAATGTAACTCAATTTTAACTCACCTCTCTTCGATGGGGCTCCAGCCGACGCGGTTCCCTCGCTCCTCGAGCTGTGAGGAGAACTGCCGGGCAAGCTCACCGTCAATGCCCTGCCGCTGCCGGAGGAGATCCCCATTCTTTGCACCGCCGGAGAAAACTACCTCCGTTCCTGCCCAGAGCTCTCCTCCATCCCTTCTAGGAGGAGAGATCTGAAGAAGTGAGCCTCTGAGCCAAAAAAAACTAAATAGAAAGGGAACTTAAATGGAAAAAAACCCACTCAGCTAACTCTTATTTATTTATTTATTTATTTTTAATTTCTTATATACCGCACTCTTTGACATCAGCGCGGTTCACAGAGAACATAAACAAAACCAGAACAACAGGCTGTTCGGTATTACATATAACAGGAGTATAAACTTGGAGCAACATGGGAGAACTATTTACATGGAATATGCAATCTGTTAACTAGATAACATACTCGAACTATGTACATGACTTAGCAAGGGTGCTGGGGCGAGGAAGAAAAGAAAAAAGAACAAGTGGTTGGATATGTGGTGGGACTATTATGTTAATTTCATATGGGGTAGTATTTGGTGAATAGGATGAATTTAAGGGCCTTCCTAAACTGGGTTAAGTCGGTTATGGTACGGATGTCAGAAGGGAGGGAGTTCCAGCACTTTGGTGCGCAAAACAAGAAAGCTCTGTTCGCTGTTGATAGATTGCATGTTGTTATGGCCTTTGGTAATGCTAAGGAGCTTAATGCTGCCTGTCTTCTAATTCTGTTTGGTGGTACAGATTGGATGAGCTCGGAGAGTGAGTTGGAAGATATACCCTTGATGGCCTTGAATGTAAGAATGAGGGTTTTGAACATCAGCCTTCCGTGTATGGGGAGCCAATGGAGCTGTTTGAGGATAGGTGTGATATGTTCACTCTTGGATGCTCCTTGAAGAACCCTTGCTGCAGCATTCATAGCGAGCTGCAATGGGCTCAAGGTGGATTGTGGGAGTCCTTGAAGAATTGAGTTGGCGAAGTCAAAATGATGTAGGATTAGTGCTTGGTAAATGGTTCTGAAGTCCTCTGGGTCAAGAAGGGAACGTAGGTGCTTGAGAGTGCGTATCTTGAAATACACAGCTTTTATGATATTATTTATGTGTGGTATCATGTTGAGCCGATGGTCAAGTGTTACTCCAAGGTATTTTATTGCTTCCTTGGTGTATAGTTCAGCTCCCTTGATGTTTATATATGGTGGTGGGGTGAAGTTGGGGTCTCTGGAGATAAAGAGAACCTCAGTTTTCTTGTGCTGAATGCGGAGGTTCTGTGACAGGAGCCATTCAGAGACTGCATTGAAGCAATTCGTTATAGGCAGTAAATCCATTTGCTTTGTGGAAAATGGCATGTAGAGTAGGAGATCATCTGCATATACCATGCATCTCACATTGAATGATCTGATGATATTGCAGATCGGCTGCATATAGATGTTGAACATGAGGGAAGAGAGAGAGGACCCTTGTGGAACGCCTTGTTTTTGATGGAAGAGTTTGGATTCTCCTGTTGCGGATTTCACATATTGCATTCTGGTGTCGAGGTATGATTTGCACCATTCGAGTGCTGAGTTGCAGATGCCTTTTTCTCTTAGCCTACTCTACACTATCCTATCGCTCCTTATCTGTTCCTCTAGTGAGCCCAGCACTCTAGGCTCACTACGTCCTCCTGCTGCGTGGAGACTGGACACACTGGGGATTATGGGAGTCACCAGCAGCCTACATTCAGTGATGTCATTGATTTGACATGTCCAGTCTCCAAGCTGCAGGAGGAGGAGTACAACCCAGAGGTAGAGGACTGAACTGGAGGAACGACGAGGAACAACTATTTAATAAACTGAAGAGTAACAAATCACCTGGACCGGATAATATACATCCAAGGATGTTGAAAGAACAGAAATATGGGATTGCAGACCTATTATTACTAATCTGTGAACTATCATTAAAATCACCAGTAATACCTAAATATTGGAGGATGGCCACTGTAATGCCATATTTTAAAAAGGGCTCCAGGGGTGATCTGGGAAACTACAGACCGGTGAGCTTGACATCAGTAACGGGAAAAATGGTAGAAACCATTATTAAGAACAACATTTCTGAACATGTAGATTGTCATGGTTTAATGAGAAACAGCCAACATGGTTTTAGCCAGGGAAGATCTTATCTTACTAATATATTTTATTGAAGGTGAAAATAAACACGTAGACAAAGATGGGTTGGCCGATGTAGTGTATCTGGATTTTCAGAAAGCCTTTGACAAGGTCCCTCATGAGAGACTTTTGGCAAAATTAAAAAGTCATGGGATAGGAGGCAGTGTACTATTGTGGACCAGGAACTGGTTAAAAGATAGAAAGCAGAGGGTAGGGTTAAATGGCCAATTTTCCCAATGGAGAAAGGTAAATAGAGGGATCTGTGCTGGGTCCGCTGCTTTTTAACATATTCATAAATGACCTGGAATTGGTAATAATGAGTGAGGTAATCAAATTTGCAGATGACACAAAATTATTCAAAGTTGTTAAAACCTAATAGAATTATGAAAAAATTATGAGAGGACCTTGATAAATTGGAAGACTGGACATTCAAATAGCAGATGAAATTTAATGTAGACAAGTGCAAAGTTATGCACCTGTGAAAGAACAACTCAAACTATAGTTACACAATGGAAGGTTCAGCATTAGGGGCCACCACCCCGAAAAAAGATTTAGGCGTCATCATGGATAATACATTGAATCCCTCTGCACAGTGTTCAGTGGCAGCCAAGAAAGCAAATAGAATGCTAGGAATCATAAGGAAAGGAATGGAGATTAAAACAAAGTATATTATAATGCCTCTGTATTGTTCCACCTCAAATGTTATGTGCAATTCTGGTCATCCTATCTGAAAAAGTATATAGCAGAATTAGAAAATTATAGAGAAGAGCCACAAAAATGGTAAAGGGGATGGAAGGATACCCCTATGAGGAGAGGCTAAAAAGGTTAGGGCTCTTCAACCTGGAAAAGAGATGGCTGAGGGGAGATATGATAGAGGTCTATAAATTAATGAATGGAGTGGGAGGGATAAACATAGATCGATTGTTCACTCCATCAGAACGTAGAAAGACTAGGCGACATGCAATGAAGCTACAGTGTAACCCATATAAGACTAATAAGAGAAATTTTGAGGGGGCGCTTGTGAGCCCGAAGAAGATGGCCGTAAGATAGTTTTGCTCTACTATGCTGAGAACTTCTCCTGTACATCTAACCTCCCAGGCACTCACCAGAGACTGCAATCTGCCCTCCGTATCAGTAAGCTTATGAACAACATGTCCTGTCATGCAGTTCAGGCAGTTTAATTTAAATCCTGGGTACATCATAGACTCTGGCTTTTCCATAGTGCATACCGAGGTGTGAGGAATGTCTTTCTACCAAATCTGACTGGGGCACAGGTCCGAACTCAAGGGAGGCTCCTCTCCTTTAAAAATGAATCAGGTAAACTATTCGCGCAGAATAACAGCCAACTGTTCTGGGTGCAAGCTAGAAAAGGGGAGGTTCTGACGGATGAAAATCTTTCTTTAACACCTCAGAAGGGCCGCCACAGTGGAACGTATCTGTGATACACAGGAGGGCGTGCGAGGGTGGGAAAGTCGGCCATCTCTAGTCCCGGGAGAGCCCTAGCATGAGTGAGGGCAGACCATTGTTCCCGAAACTATTTGGTGCATTGTGCTGGTCAGGCTTGCATTGGTATACTAAAAAGAATGCTTGCTCCATGCCTACTGGTAAGCTATGAAGCTGCCTGTCACCAGTTGGCATAAGTGAACTGCGTGGGAACATGTTATATTGTATTTGGCAATTGGGCTGAAGGATAGCCAGTTTTCTCATTTCTCTAAAAGAGGAGAGTGTGGAGGAAAGACAGTAAAGGAAGTGAAAGAAATGCAAAGAAAAGGGAAGGGAAAAAAAGGGAAAAGGGAGAGAGGGAAAGCCAGCAAAAGAGCAGAAAGCAACAGGAGAGGGGGGGGGGGGGGCAAAATATAAAAGACAGAAGAAACAGGCAAAGCAAGCAGGGAGAGTTATACAGCATATAGAGCATACAGAGCACTTCTCATTATTTCCACAGCAGCGTCCTTGTGTCACCCAGCATCGTACACACACATCTTATGGTGCTGTTTCTCACAACCCACTGCTTTGGCTGTGGGTTGGAGCTCCCTCGTATGGTTCTTTCAGGTAGCACTCCTTAGATAAACTGAAGATTGTTATGAGCCATTCCCCCACCTCACAAGAAGAGGTACATTTTTAATTTTATTTATTTATTGTTCTTATATACCGCACTCTTAAAAATCAGCGCGGTTTACATAAAACGGATCTGAGCCAAATAGGATCCTATTAGGCTCTTACAAAGAACAGGAAGAAAACTTGGTTTCAACTGGGGGAACTATGTACATCAATTTCAGTTTATTTACAGTATGTACATGCGTTGACAGTAACTCATAAGTTCATAGTTGGGTGTGTAATAGGTGATGTTAGGTTGGTAGGTTGCGAGTAGTGCAAAAGAAAGAGGTGGTGTTTTAGTGCCTTTCTGAATTGGGCAAGATCTGTTATGACTCTGATGGTAGTTGGGAGTGCATTCCAACAGTTGGGAGCATAGAACTTGAAGGCTCTGTTCCTTGTTGTCTTGGTGCATTTTGTTATTTCACTGGGTATCTGTAGGGTATTGGCGGTGCATGTTCTCCTTGCGCTGTTCACTGACCTGGGGTGAACAAGGTCCGTTATGGCTTTGGGGGCTATTTTGTTGATGGCCTTGAAGGTTATAATGATTGCTTTATAGGATAGCCGGCAGTAGATTGGTAGCCAGTGTAAGTCCTTAAGGATTGGGGTGATGTGATCGCTTCTGGCGGCTCCGCTCAGGACGCGTGCGGCAGCATTCATTGCTAACTGTAGGGGGTTTAAGGTGCTTTTGGGTAAGCCCTGCAGGATAACATTGGCGTAATCAAAGTGGGGGGTCACCAGTGCCTAAAAAACTGATCTGAAGTCGTCAGGTTGCAATAGGGGTCGAAGATGTCGTAGAGTTCATATTTTGTGGTAGATTTGTTTGATGGTGTTGTTAATATGTGCTTGGAAGTTGAGCTGCTGGTCTAAAGTAATGCCTAGGTAGCGGATGCTGGGTCTGCTCGAGAGTTCTGCGTCTCTTGTCTTTAAAGTTAGCGGAGGTGAGAAGGACTGGTTTCTAGTAATGAATAGTATGTCCGTCTTGTTGAAGTTGATCTTGAGGCTCTGTGAGTGGAGCCAGTCGGTTATGGTTATCTGGGAAACTACAGACCGGTGAGCCTGACATCAGTACCGGGAAAAATGGTAGAAACCATCATAATGAATAAAATTACTCAGCATGTAGATAGTCATGACCTAATGGGAGAAAGACAACATGGCTTTAGACAAGGAAGATCTTGTCTTACTAATCTGTTATGTTTTTTTGAAGGAGTGAGTAATCAGGTGGACAAAGGTGAGTCGGTTGATATTGTGTATCTGGACTTTCAGAAAGCCTTTGATAAGGTCCCTCATCAGAGACTTTTGGCAAAACTAAAGAGTCATGGGATAGGAGGCAGTGTACTATTGTGGATCAGGAACTGGTTAAAAGATAGAAAGCAGAGGGTAGGGCTAAATGGTCAATTTTCCCAATGGAGAAAGGTGAATAGTGGTGTACCCCAGGAATCTGTGCTGGGTCCGCTGCTTTTTGACATATTCATAAATGACCTGGAAAGTGGAATAATGAGTGAGGTTGTCAAATTTGCAGATGACACAAAACTATTTAAAGTTGTTAAAACCCAAGAGGATTGTGGAAAATTGCAAGAGGATCTTGATAAATTGGAAGACTGGGCATCAAAATGGCAGATGAAATTTAATGTGGACAAGTCAAGGTTATGCACCTAGGGAAGAACAACCCAAACTATGGTTACACGATGCAAGGTTCCACATTAGGAACCACCACCCAGGAAAAAGATTTAGGCGTCATTGTGGATACCATGTTAAAACCCTCGGCCCAGTGTGCAGTGGCGGCCAAGAGAGCAAATAGAATGCTAGGTATGATAAGGAAAGGAATGGAAAATAAAACAAAAGATATTATAATGCCTCTATATCGTTCCATGGTGAGACCGCACCTTGAAAATTGTGTGCAATTCTGGTCGCCGTATCTTAAAAAGGATATAGCGATTTTAGAAAAGGTTCAGAGAAGAGCCACCAAAATGGTAAAGGGGATGGAAGGATACTCCTATGAAGAAAGGCTAAAAAGGTTAGGGCTCTTTAACCTGGAAAAGAGACGGCTGAGGGGAGATATGATAGAAGTCTATAAATTAATGAACGGAGTGGAACGGGTAAACGTAGATTGATTGTTTACCTTATCAGAATATAGAAAGACTAAGGGACATGCAATGAAGCTACAGGGTAAACTATTTAAGACGAATAAAAGAAAATATTTTTTCACTCAACGTGTAATCAAACTCTGGAATTTGTTACCGGAGGATGTAGTAAAGGCTGTTAGTGTAGCTGGGTTTAAAAAAGGTTTGGACAAGTTCCTGGAGGAAAGGTCCATAAACCATTATTAAGAAGGGACCCAGGATATCAATGCTTGAACCAATACAAGCATTGTGGAACCTGTGTCCCTTGGGGAAACTTCTAGGTACGTATGACCTAGATTGGCCACTGTTGGAAACAGAATACTGGGCTTGATGGACCTTGGTCTGACCCAGTATGGCATATCTTATGTTCTTATGAAATCTTTCATTATCTTTCGCAATACACTATGGAGCGTCGGAAGAGCTCTAAACCTCTAACACAAGTACTATAGAAAAAAGATGTGAAATATCACTGGGGCTTCCCGTTCACCCTCATTTTCGAGTGGAATAATGTCACTCATTGAATCTCAGAACTTGCAGATTATATGGACTTTTTGGATACTCTCCAGACTGGGAATGGTCGTGCCCCACGTATGCAAGACAACCAGGGGGACTGGGAAGTTTCTACGCCCAAATGAAGAAAGATGCCTGGATCTCACCACTCCTCTGATGCAGATCAGGATGAGCTGCGACACAAAGAAATGGATACAACTGCTCCAGCATAAAGCACTGCTTGTAGCTGGGCTATGATCTGTATTCACTATATTCAAATAAAGGAGTCTGCCCTTAGTTGGGGGAGATGGGTTGCTGTATTTGGTTAAATTGGAGAGTGGGGGGTAAGGTTGCAGTTCAGTGACTGCAATGTTTAAGTTAGGAGGGGGATAAACCTGGGGTGGGGAAATTATTGTTGATTGTGTATAAATGGGATTGGGGGCGGGGCTGAGTGGTCTGCACGTTCAGTGCCCCACATGATGCATTGTCGGTGTCTTAGTTCCTGTCTACATTTTCTCTTTTTCTAATTCTGTCCTTCTATGCAGGGACAGGAGGAGGATGATTTAGGGGGAGGAGGGGGATAGGGGAAGAGTGGGGGGTTGTGGAGGGTGGGAGGCAGGAGGGGGTGGAAGGAGAACTTCGCATTTGAGAGTAAGGGTGCTAAATTAGGTCTAAGGGGTGACTGAGTTAGCAAACACTAAGTTAGAAAACACTTTGTTTCTATCAAGGTTAGGAGACACTACAACCTACCTGGTTAGGGTTTTTCCTATCCTGAAAGTCTGGGCTATTCTTTTGCTCTCATATTTCTTAGATAATGGCTAAGATAATTTCCTGGAATGTACATGGTCTAAAAACATGGTAAAAAGTCATCGAGTTCTTGATCAAAGTGGTAGAGAAAAAGCGGACATAATTTTCTTGCAGGAGACATACCTGAAAAGGTCAGAACACCTGGGGTTCTCATCTCATAGGTTCCCCCAGTGCTATCTTGCTAACTTCTCCTCTCGCTGGCAGGGAGTGGAGATCCTATTCTTGCCATCTACCCATTTTTAGTTAATTTACCAAAAACAGGATCTGGAGGGTCATTTCCTCATCCTGGTGGGCTCAATCCATGATTCTGTTTTTACATTTGTGAAACTTTGCGGGAGGTCCTAGAAGGCGGTATTGGTGCGTTAAGGCGAGCTCATTCTGGGAGGTGATTTCAATTGCTCAGTATCCCCTCTTGACCGGTCAGGGAAGGGAAGTTTGACTTCCAAACCACCTCATGAGTTGACGGAACTAATAGGGAACCTAGATCTTTGTGATGTTTGGCAGGCCTTACATGGCAGGAAACGAGATTATACATATTACTGTCATGTACACGATAGCCACTCTCGTATTGACCTTTGGCTCATCTCTTGGTCTCTCTTGCGTTGGATACCTCAGACCTCGAATGGAACTATGGATCCATCCGACCATGACATTATCAGTATCAACCTTGTCATCACGGATGTGGAGGTACCCCTCGTACTTGGTCCTTCTCACGGGGTATGCTGCAGAATAAAGAATTTGTAGAGGTGGTCAGGAAGAGTTGGAAAGAGTACTTGGTACTCAATAACTCTGCTGAAATATCCTACTCAATGCTTTGGGAAGTGGGCAAGGCAGTGCCACATGGGAAATTGATATCACTTAGTAGCGCACTCAAGAAAAAGGCAGTGGGTAGACAGGAAGAGTTAAGAAGAATTATTTTTGACCTTGAGTGCCGCCATAGACAGGGAGGGGGTGTATGTAACTGGTGCCGGTTGATCCACCTCAGAGGAGAGCTAGCAGCTTTGGATACCGATCGGGTTGGGTCGCTACTTCTTCGGACTAAGAGGTGGTTTTATGAGCATGGAAACAAGGCGGGTAAATTGCTACTAAGGCAGCAGAAAAGGCAGAGGCAGCAGCATCATATTTTGGCAGTGTCTGATGCCCATGGGATTCCCACTAGAAGATCCAAAGAAACTGTGGCTATTTCTGCAAAATTTTACCAGGATCTCTACTCTAGTACCCTAACAGCAGATAAATCTTTTATATGTAATTGGTTGAAAGAAGCTGCCGTACCTCAACTGTCTTCTGAGATTAGTGAGCTCTGGACCGTCCCTTCTTGTTGGAAGAAGTGTATTTGGCCATACGGTACCTGAAACCCTCTAAAAATGCAGGTCCCGATTTCCTCCCTGCAAAAATTTATAGGACCATGTCAGATCTCTTTACACCAGTTCTGGTATGAGTATTTAATGATATACTACCCCAACAATGCCTCCGGCCATCTTTCTATCAAGCTAACATTACGGTTATCCCTAAGGAGGATAAAGATCCCCTATTATATAGCAATTATCGGCCAATATCTCTTCTGAATATCGATTACAAAATATTTACTAAGGTGCTATCTAACTGCCTGGAGTCTGTTATCCAGGAAGTTGTGCACCCAAATCAAATGGGCTTTAAAAGGCAGCACTACGGCTTTGAGAATGTCTGAAGACTGATTAATGTACTGCATAGTCTCCGCAAAATAGATGGAAAGTATGCTATCCTATCACTAGATGCAGAAAAGGCCTTTAATAAGGTAGAATGGCCATATCTATTTGAGATCCTTTTGTCCTTTTGTTTTTAGCCTTCTTTTAGGAGTTGGGTGGGAGCTATGTACGTGCATCCCTAAGCTTCAGTACTGGTAAATGGGTTTATATCTGCCCCCTTTAATCTAGGGAGGGGAACCAGACAAGGCTGCCCACTGCCCCCTCTTCTGTTTTCTCTTACCATCGAGCCTCTGGTGGCGCACATTAGTCAGCAGGAGGAGGAAATCGGTATTTTCCTAGCTTCCCAATGGCAATTTCACTATATGCGGATGACACATTGCTTTACCTTTGGGACCCCTCCAGATCGATCCCGGTTGTCGTGCTGGATTGCTTCTCTCGCCTCTCTGGCTTTACCATCAATAAACAAAAGTCAGTACTATTACCATGCTTATTGCAAACTGATTTGGGTATAGCAACTTCCTAAGGTGGTTTCCATTCAATTCAACAGTTTAAATATTTAGGGATTAATGTCCCTCGGGACTTATCCTGACTGTACTCTCTTAACTATGGCCTCCTTCTCCAGAGCATCCATGGTGATCTCACCTCCTGGCAGGTTTCTCTGGTATCTTGGCTGGTGCGAATTAACACCATTAAAATGCTGCTATTGCCCAAACTCTTGTTCCTTTTTACATAGCTTCCGATTTCCATACCAAGAACATTCTTCAGGATGCTCTGACAGCTTATAATGCTTTTCCTTTGGCAAGACCACAGACCACGTATCAGCTGGGGATCTTTGCTCTGGCCTAAACTGCTGGGAGATCTGGGACTCTCTGATCCTGAGGTATACTATAGGTGTTCCTGCCTAAGGATTATTCCTATGTGGACAGTGGCAAAGGATGTTGAATGGGTGAGACTGAAAGGGGTATGGATTGCCCCAGTCCCATTAGCGGCGATCCCTTTTCTACACCATCCCACAGAAACGCAGGACATTTTGATGTTTCCTTTTTTTAATCCACTCTGGCATGCATGGAAGTGCATGTGCTCTAAACTAGGAGTGTCTTTGCATCTATCAGTGTCTTCGCATTTATCACCCTTTACTCTAATTTCTTCCTATCAGTTTGTTAGGGACTTTGGGAAAAAGACATTAAGTCGTTTGTCGAATTTGCGTATCTTGGCGCTCTTTGATAGCTCTAAGCTGCTTACAGAATCCCAGCTTGAACAAAAGTGGGAGACTCCACTTACAAGCTTTCAATATTTGCAAATCTCTCATTGTTTTGATATGCCCAATACTTTTTGACTAACAATGCCTCAAGTTGCACTTGCTATGGCTTTACTGGGCAATGGCCTCTGATCTTATTTATTTATTTACATTCTCTTATATACCATGCTATTCTGCATCAGTGTGGTTTACATTGAACAAACTGAAATTACATTGAACAGGTCATTATAACTTGGAGATAACTATTTTACAGGGAACATGGGCTATGGAGGGTTAAGTGACTTGCCCAAGATCACAAGGAGCACCTGTGGGACTAGAAACCCCAGTCCTTCCAGCCCAAGATTGCTGTTCTCTAGTGGGATTTGAACCCCCGACCTTCTGGTCTGAAGTACCTTGCCCCAACCACTAGGCCACTCCTCAACTCCTTCCTTGTATGTAGGGATCTCATACCCCACAGGAATGATGGGAGTCAACCATGCTGAACTCTTCCGATGAGTTTTGGACCGAGGTATACCAGTACTCTCATACATGCTCTATTTCTCTTACTCTCATGAGCACACATCTACGGATCTTATTTCGCATGTTGGTTACACCGACAGACCTCTTCCGGTATCATCGAGAAGATGATCCATTTTGCTGGAAGCTTTGTGGGTGGAAAGGAGATTTTGAGCATATGTGGTGGGCTTTCCCACATCTGCAACGGTTTTGGACTTCAGTTTACACATTCACTACCCAGGCGACAAGAGTGCTTTTTAGCTACAGTATTGAATCTTGTGTGCTATGTTTTGCACTCACCGAAATGTCTCACTGCTGCAGGGCTCGGGTTGCAGCATCTCTTATGTTAGCTGAGCATTCAGTAATAGCTCGGTTCTGGAAGAGATCCCGTGTACCCACTTTTGACGAATGGTGGGTCAAGGTATAGGAGATATATCTTTATCTTTATTCCATTATTTGATATACCACCCTTCGAAAATACAACAGAGCAGTTGGAAAAAATTACTGCAGCAGTTAGAGGTTGACATTTTGATGGGGAAGAAATCTGGTATGGGGTGTTTTGAGGAGTAAGAGGTGGAGATATCATGGGTAAGGACAGATGAAGGAGGTAAATGTTAGTCTCCACTGCAAGGATTGGGCTATACGCCTCTTTCTGTTTTTCTGTTGTCCCACCTTATCAATAAGCCTGTCTCTCTTAGTGCTCGATATTAATCTTTATTTAAATGTACCTTTGCTATACACTGTCAATATATGGTGAATAATATCCCTTAATTTAATTGATTATTTACTTACTTATTTAGATCATTGAGGGGGAGAGCTTGGGAAGAGGGGGATAATGGAGGGAGGAGGGGATGGGGGGTTGATAAATTTGGGCTTAATGACATTGAGGATGGGAGGAGGCGGGGTATGAGTCTAATGGATAGTCTTTAATGCTTGGATCTCCGAGTGTGTATAAGCACAAATTGGATGGGAAGGGGGTGGGAGAGTTTATACTATCAATGCTTTAAAAATACTCTGTTATAGTGTGGTTTTTTTTGTGATTGGAGAGTCAGGTTTGAGAGTATTGTTGATATTATAACTCCTCCACTCCACAATTGGTAGTATTGATATCATTGTAGTTACCACTGCTATTCATATTTTGAATCCCGATGAGATCAGAGATGTATATGTATACTGTAGCTGTGTTATGCTCATGTCCTGCTTTTTTGTTGCTCAATAAAAATTTTACAACCAAAAAAAAATAAGGGAAATATTTTTTCACTCAATGCATAATCAAACTCAGGAATTCATTACCGGAAGATGGAGTAAAAGCTGTTAGTGTAGCTAGGTTTAAATAAGGTTTGCACAAGTTCCTGGAGAAAAGGTCCATAAACCATTATTTAAGGGGACCCGGGAAATCCACTGCTTGTCTCAATACAAGCATTGTATAACCTGTGTTTTCTAGGGAAACTGCTAAGTACTTGTGACCTAGATTGACCATTGCTGGAAACAGATTCTGGGCTTGATGGACTTTGGTCTGACCCAGTAGGCATATCTTATGTTCACCACCGCAATGCACTGTTCTTTCCATTTGAGATGCTCCTAAAAAGTCACCACATTATCATGCAAGCACTCCATCTCAACCTTTATTTCATTTCTGGCATTGTAGCTAGCAGTAACAGTTATTCACAAATTCCATAGCTCTTCCAAAAATAAATCTGGTGTAACCCTGCTTGTCCTGCCATCATCTTATCCAGGGACAGTGGTTCTTGCTTATTTTATTTCAACCCCAAACTGTGCACAAAGTCAAAATCGCTCTTTGCCTTAATGTACACCATGTCATTCAGCTCTTGCAACACTGCAAAGACTCAGAGTCCAATGCAATGGAGTGGTAAGTGCTCTCTTTTCTAAGCACACACAGAAGAGCCGTGTGTTTGCACCACTATCTTCGTTGATGCACAGGAGTGCCCACTTCCCCTTCCCTTTTTAACCTATTCATCAGTCTCCTTGCTACTCTCATTCTTCTCCATGGTATAAATCCCGCTGATCCCTTTCCCCCTGATATGTCACCACTAAATGACTGTCTTTCTGATATCACTTCTTGGATCACCTCAGACTAGCTCAAACTAAACTCTACAAAGTCCTATGCAATGTGGATTACTGGCTGAGACACACATTCTACAGTGACATTGCAGATCTTGGGATATAGACACATGATGCAGAAAAAGACCACATGGTCTATCTAGTCTACCCTTACATATCAACTACAATAGTCCCCTTTTTACCTTTAGAGATCCTCTGTCTTTGTCCCATGCCTTTTTGAATTCAGATACTGTCCTCGTGTCCACCACCTCCACTGGGAGGCTATTCCACGCATCTACCACTCTTTCCACATATTACTCCTAAGTCTATCCCATTTCACTCTCATACTATGCCCCCTGGTATCAGAGCTTGTTTTCTATTGAAAGAGACCCTCCTGTGCATTTATTCCACAGAGGTATTTAAATGTCTCTATCATATTGCCCTTATTCCGCCTTTCCTCTAAAGTATACATATTAAGATCTTTAAGTTTGTCCTCATATGCTTTATAATGAAGACCACTAACCATTTTAGTAGCCACTCTCTGCACGGACTCCGACCTGCTTATATAATTTTGAAGGAGCGGTCCCTAGAATTGCACACAATACTCCAAATTAGATCGTACCAGAGACTTATACAGAGGCATTCCACCTCCTTTTTTCTGCTAGCCATTCCTCTCCCTATACACCCAAACATCCTTTTGGCACGCCCAAGTCATGCTCTTCTTTTCTGGACTGTACGGCTCCTTTGGACATTTGCAGCCCAAATGCATGACCCTGCATTTTTTAGCATTAAATTTCAACTGCTAAATTCTAGACCATTCTTCAAGCTTAGCTAGATCCCTCCTCATGTTATTGACTCCTTCCCGGGTGTCTACTCTATTGCAGATTTTGGTATCATCTGCAACCAAGCAAACCTTACCCAACAGTCCTTCCACAATATCATTAACAAAGATGTTAAACAGAATCGGACCAAGGACAGATCCCTGAAGCATGCTGTAATAGCGAAGCGCCCGCAACCCAATAATACCCGGAGTCTATTGACGAGGATTCAACTCCCTTTTATTGTATATACAGTCTCAGCAATAGCATACAAAATGTCTGAGCCCTGAGCTATGTCAATCAACAGCATTTATACATTTCTTCTCCAAGCTAATACAGGCCAAACTCCTCATTGGCCCTAGTAGCCCACATACCTTCATCCAATAGCCATCTTTGACCGGGCTTACCCCCTTGCCCTCCCTCTGTGCACATTTCTCTAGCCCTGGCTCAAAACGCTAGACAAAATATTCTTACACTTTTCTGCTTTTCTGCTTTATTTTCATCCTAATTGCAAGGTCAGAGCACATCTAGCAAAGATACAGTGGAGCGGCCTTCTACTGAAACAGACATCTGGCTTACCAAAACAATAAACAGTGGAGAAGTTTTATTCTCTTATCTACAGGAGAGAGAGAAATGTTATCAAGGCAGTATAGAGCGGCTTTTCTGTCTAACAGCTAACAGCATTCTGTAATTTTCCAAAGTCAGCAATAACATTCTAAAGCAGGAGAAAAGGGCTTCAGGCCTAGCTCTGCTACACACTAGGCCATCGCCTATCACATTCCCTCCTTTTGATTATTCACACCCGCAAGTGAGAAAGGGTGAGAATCTAATCACACAAATAGCAAAATACTTCAGACTATAGTAGAGGGATCACTGCGTGGTATAGGGTAATAATCCCATGATGCTAATATATGTGCCGCTACCTTGCGGTCAATAGTACTATCAATAACGGAGTGTAGCATACGCAAGCATAAGGGAAGGCAACATGGGATACATAAGCAAACAGCCACAATCAAGAATACAAGTATAATAAGTGTCTTCAGGCCGCCTAGGCCTGAAAACCAAGAACCAAACCAGCCATCTAATTGCAAGCCATGCCATGTTTGGACTGGGACATACGTTTGCTTTCTCATGTGGTTGGCTATATCTTCTACAACCTGTCCTTCATTATCTATTTGTAAGCAGCAGTTCGTTAAATTCAATTTTCTACAAACTCTTCCTTCAGCTGCAAGCAGGTAATCTAAAGCTAAGCAGTTCTGGTAAATGGCTGTACGCATCTGTGTGGCTTGTTTAGCTAACAAGGTTAGTGCTCTACTAGTTTCATTGGTTATAATTTCAACAACAGCTTGCAAACGTATAATACGATCTAACATATATATAGGGGTGCGGTAGCCCCAAGAACCATCTTGCGCCCAGGTAGCAGGTCCATAGTAAGAAACAATTCGCTCTGGTGGCCATTCTTCAGAGGATGCATCCTATTTGTCCCACCGGCCGATTTTCAGAGCTTCACGTTTCTGTCGACTTTTGTATACAGGGAACCCCAATTGTTCTCCGTGGGAAAGGGGCAAAAGGAAGAAAGAGGGACGTATGGTTCCTAGAACACACGCTCCTCCCCATTGGGCAGGGAGTTTAGCATATGCTCTGGTGCCACAAATCCAATATAGTCCAGGTGGCGCTTGCCAAGTGCTGTGAGTAGCCAGATTAGTCCATATGCTGGCCAAGTAAGGAAAGATGATCAGAGGATTAGAAGGTTCTGGGGTATTTGCACCTGACCACCAAGACGTCTTCCCAGTGGTGGCATTATAATGTCTTTGGTTCAAACAGACTAACTGTCCCACAGGTGCGATCAATTGTGGTCCTGTTCGTGCGAAGCATAGTCTACCCACTATGGAGTGGGCTAGGACCCATTCATTAGTAGTATTATGAACATCCGTTTGGTTATATGGCACAGAATAGTTCAGTTCTTGTGCTTCCCAAGGCCACTGGTCTCCCATTTGAGTTCCTCCACAGAAGAGACAATCCGAGACATGGAGGCTGGATGCCACGGCTCCAGCCAGTTCAATGAATAAATTCTGCGAAGCGTGGGGAACAACAAATTCTGCTTTCATGGCCTCATGGAAGGTATGATGTATGTGATAAGGTGAAGAAACATGAGTCTTTACATTCAGCTGGATGAAAAGAACGGTTCCAGGATCAGTTCCACCTCCTGCTATGCGCAGGCCAAATCAAAATCCTTGCTTCCACTGGCTGGGATCGAAGATTTGAAGTCATAGAGGATTGCAAGCACTTTTCTTGCACTGTTCAGGTTTCAGTAGAGGTAATCTTTCCAGCAGCGCCTGGCGATTATCTCCCATCTGTCCTGTAGGGCTACCAGACCAGGTAGCATAGTACACACAATCCCATTTTGGACAGAAATAATCTGCTTCTGATGCTCTGCTATAGGTTGTTGGGGAATGTATCCCAGTGCATATTCCCCAGTTGTACGCACCTTCAGGACACATATACTTCTCATCATAATAGTAGGCTTGTTCCCATGATCCGCACCTGTAATAATTATTTCTGTTAATCAAGTCACAAGCATCAAAATACAGGTACGCAGGTTGATTGGGATCAGAGAGTTGACTTGTAGCGTTGATAAGGGCTCCATCTTCATCATTCCATCGCAGTTCCAAGACATAGTACGACGGATTCTGTCGAGGTCTGAAACAAGTACGAGTCTTTCCTTTAGTGCAAACATTCAGTTCTGTACCATTATAGATACACCGGCTGACTATGCCAGTGCAAGTATAGTAAGAGTGGTAAAGTAGAGTCTGGGTGATTAGCATTCCAGTTCGGGTGGTGGTTATACAGGCTGCACAAGGGGGCAAGGCAAGAGTGGTTCTCAAGAGTCCTAGGGCTACCGCAAGAAGGAAATAGCAGCAATTGGTAATCATCATGATTATAGTCTTTGATGATTACTGAGGTAGATGATGGTTGATTGAGGTAGATAGATAAGGATTGATAGGGTCTGGAATGTAGCTAAACAGAACTGAAGAACGTCTCTTTCTTTAATGTTCAGGAACAAGTTGGCAACGTTCTTTATAATGATGGATCTCTTCTTCGCAGCGTGAGTCGCAACGGTGATGCAGGATTAGTGATCGAAGTCCAGGGGCGACTCTCAGGAACTGTTGCTGGCTTCACTCGACTGTGGTGGATCCAGGAGTCGATCTCTGCCACTTTAACTGCTGTCGGGGTTGATAGCAAAACGATATATGGCCCTTTCCAATGGGGCGCCAACGGTGTCTTCTTCCACTCTTTTACCCACACCGAGGCTCCAGGCTTAAAAGGGTGCAATGGCTCTGTTAGATTGATAGGCAACTGGTCCTGCACCCAGGTATGAAGACCCTGCAAAACAGAACTTAGAGTCAACAATTCTTGCCTAGTGATTTGTGCTCCAATTTGATTCATATCTCCCCTTATCCCCTGAATTATAGGCGGGGGCCTCCCATACAGGATCTCAAATGGGGATACTCCTAATGGCGTGATGGCGGCTGACAGTATTCAGAGAAGGGCAATGGGGAGAGCTTGGGGCCACTTCAAGTGGGCTTCCTGACAAAGTTTGGATAATTGAGACTTCAGGGTCCGGTTCATTCTCTCTACTTTCCCTGAACTCTGGGGCCTATATGCTGTGTGTAACTTCCATTGTATCTGCAGGGCATGTATTAACTGTAAAACAGTGCCAGGGGACTAGTAAGGAGGTAGAGGTGCAAAGTCTCATTCCTATTAGTAATGCCCCAGAGAGGGCTAGCAGCAAAAGTAATTTTCCTATGAATAATGCCCTGTTTCAGAAGTGAGTGGCTGCTGGAATCAGTCCCAGGAGGGTGTAAGGATTTGGTGCTACTGGATGTATGGTTTCAACTGCACTGTTCACTCGACGTAAATCCTGCACTGGGTGGTAGTCACCTGTCCCAGGCTTCTTGATTGGGAGAAGGGGGGTGTTCCAGGGTGATTGGCATTCAATTGCTGGTCTCGGGAGGGGATACTGACGTACATGCACTGGTTCTGCTCCGGGCTTAAGGGTAACAAGTACAGGAGCTATATTCTTTGCTAGGCCAGGTGGATTATTCTCTGCCCATACTCCCAGTGGGCCTGCAATGCTGGTCAGTATACAGGGACTTGCTGCTTTGGATGCAGGTAAATAGAACCGCCATTCTTCTTCTCGGGGGACAGTTAACACCATCAGGCCAGCAGATTTTGAGTTTATAGTCATTTCCATTTTTCCCCCTTCAACAAAAGATATCTGTGCTTGTAGCTTTGCAAGCATGTCTCGGCCCAAAAGGGGAACTGGGCATTCAGGCATGCTGCCCCCCTAGTTCACAGGCGCGGTTCTGCAGGAAAGGTCTTGTGGTTCTAGTTCCAGTAGCTCCCACAATTGCAACAGATCGAGAGGACACAGGGGCCACAGGCTTGGCTACTACTGAATGCTCATCCCCTGTGTCTACCATAAAGTCCATATGCTGGTCTCCAATCTTTAATTTGACCATAGGCTCCTGGAGACCCAAGAAGAACTTGGAGCCCGGTCTGGCCTATTCCTCATCATCCATGAAATACCCCTCAGCGACTATTCCTTCCACAGCAGTCTCATTCTGCTGAGTCTGTTGAAACTGTGCGTGCTGCTTCCCCCGTCGCTGCTGGAATCGCCCCCCCCCCCCCGCTCTCCTGGTGCTCCCACGTCCCCTCCAGGGGGTGGAGCCACGTTTTGGGCACGTATCCTTCCAATGTCCTTCCTCTTTACAATAGGCGCACTGATTTGCGCCTAAGGGGGGCCGAGCGCTCCCTCGGCCCCTTCCTCGTCCTCTGGCTCTTCTGTTAGGATATCCTCCTCCGCGTCCTTCCACTAGTGCTGCAGCGAGCAGATCCACTTTTCTCCTCATCCTTCTTTCACTTTCCCTTTTGCATTCTTCATTACGATTCACATATACCTTTTGTGCGACTTCCATTAGCTGCGCTGAATTCATGCCCGCAAATCCTTCTAATTTCTGCAGTTTTCGCTTTATGTCTCCCTGGGACTGACTCACAAAAGCGGTATTTACCATGCGTAAATTCTCCTCAGCTGCTGGGTCATATGGGGTGTAAAGTCTATAAGCTTCAGTTAATCGTTCATAGAAAGCAGCTGGACTCTCATCTGGGCGCTGAAGAACTTCGGCTACTTTCCCAATATTCATAGCTTTCTGGCCTCCCTTCCTCAGACCCTGCAGTAAAGCCTGGTGAAACCGGGTGAGGGCCTTTTTCCCTACATCACTATTTGGGTCCCATCCGGGATCTTCATTTGGGAAATCTGTGGCTGCTGCCTGTCGGGGATCTAGATCTAGGTTTCTCCCAGCTTCAGGGTTCTCTTCCAACCATTTAGTGGCTGCTCGCACTATCCATGCCCGCTCCTCAGTAGTAAAGAGGGTAGCCAGGAGCTGGCGGCAGTCAGACCAGGTAGGCTGGTGGGTTTGCATAATACTAGTCATTAACTCTGTTAAAGCTTGGGGTTTGTCAGTATAGGAGGCATAATGTGTTTTCCAGTTTAATAAATCTGTTGTGGAGAAAGGCACATAAACTAGATTGGTCGGTCTGGGCACAACCTGACCCTCGTCATTTTTAATGGGTAATCCTGGAACCTGCTGCAGTGGCAATTGGCGGGCTTCTTTCTGGCCTGCTTTTCGGGGTCTAAGGGCGTCACGCAGCGTAGTGGATCTGGGAGTGACTCTGCTACTGGCGTCTGGATCTGTGGATGGCTCTGGACTGGCATCTGACTCTCCACTAGTGGATTCCTCGGGGGGTGATTGCTCCGCATCAGAGTACTGCTCAGGACTAGGGCTCCGACTTCTACGAGGAGGGGTCTGCTCTTCAGGTTTTGGAGGTGGATGCTCGGGTGGAGGCACCTCAGCTGGAGGTACCCCTGCTACCTCCGGCTCTACTCGGGGTACTGGTGGGGGCACTCGGAGTGGAGCTGACGGGACTGGGGTATACAGAAAGGCGGGTGGATATCCCGGAACCTCTGGGGGCTCTGGCTCTGCATAAATCGGGGGCTTCTCTGTCTTAGCAGGGACTCTCGTGGCAGTTGCTAACATAATCTTTTTCTGTCCCTCACTGCAACTCTTCATCCAGGGGGGCTGCTTCTCACATATACCTAACCAGGAGTCTGTATAAGAAAACTGTTCAGGACTAAAGCTGCGCACTATCTTGTGCACACGGGACACAGTTTGGATATCAAAAGTACCTTCTGGTGGCCACCCGGCATCTAGCACTGGCCACACCCTGCTATACAATATTTCTAAGCGGGGCGCTGTCATTCTGATCCCATAATCACCACTAAAACCCTTCTTAAAATTCGTAATCATACAGTTTAACGGAGTTTGTACAGACGCCGCCCCTCCCATAATGACGTACAACGTATAAGACAGCAAACAGAAAGGGCAGGTAGAATGGCTACGGGTAAGGGGTCTGCGTAGCCCACAGAACAATGAGGGGGACAAACAACAGACGCTTCCTCCTGTTCGCGACTTGAACGCGGTTGCCCGGTCAAGAACTGCGCTACTTAGGAGTCCGCTCTCGCTTGGCCTGTGTTGCAAAGCCTCTCAAACACACTTCACACAACCAAACATGTTAGCATTTCCCAAATTCCAAAATTCCCGGGCTAACTGACTAAACCAGAATTACCAAACCAAAAGGGCTGATGGGTTCACCCCGTGCACTACCTGCAGGGGTACTAGGATCGCCCTGGAAGCTGATCAAACTTCCTTTACCTGTTACTGTACCAGAAGTGTCTCGAGACTTTCCCAAAGCTATCTGACTAAGAACCAGAAAAATCAATACTCACCGGATCCGGTAGCTAATGCGCTGCGCAACCCGTTCCACCTTGGGTTGAATCCTGGACTCCCCTCAACCAGGGTTCGAGGTGTTGGCCAGCTGGACCCGGCAGGCCGCCGAGGCAGGGCGGGACCCTCCGATACAAGGGACCGGCGGCGCCTGGGATCCTCTCCGCTGTCGGTCGGCTGCAGTCCCAGCCGGACCAAACCTAGAGGCGGTAATATGCGGTAATATTCGCTTGCGGTCTATTCGTATTATGCCTTCCCGGCCAATGCACCAGGAAATGTAATAGCGATGCACCCGCAACCCAATAATACCCAGAGTCTATTGACGAGGATTCAACTCCCTTTTATTGTATATACAGTCTCAGCAATAGCATACAAAATGTCTGAGCCCTGAGCTATGTCAATCAACAGCATTTATACATTTCTTCTCCAAGCTAATACAGGCCAAACTCCTCATTGGCCCTGGTAGCCCACATACCTTCATCCAATAGCCATCTTTGACCGGGCTTACCCCCTTGCCCTCCCTCTGTGCACATTTCTCTAGCCCTGGCTCAAAACGCTAGACAAAATATTCTTACACTTTTCTGCTTTTCTGCTTTATTTTCATCCTAATTGCAAGGTCAGAGCACATCTAGCAAAGATACAGTGGAGCGGCCTTCTACTGAAACAGACATCTGGCTTACCAAAACAATAAACAGTGGAGAAGTTTTATTCTCTTATCTACAGGAGAGAGAGAAATGTTATCAAGGCAGTATAGAGCGGCTTTTCTGTCTAACAGCTAACAGCATTCTGTAATTTTCCAAAGTCAGCAATAACATTCTAAAGCAGGAGAAAAGGGCTTCAGGCCTAGCTCTGCTACACACTAGGCCATCGCCTATCACATTACCACTGGTAACCTCCTACTCCTCAGAGTGAGCTCCATTTACCTGTACCCTTTTTCACTTCCCACTCAACCAATTTCTAACCCAATGAGTCACTTTAGAATCCATCCCTAGGGTGCTTAGTTTGTTTATAAGTCGCCTGTGTGGAACAGTGTCAAAGGCTTTATTGAAATCTAAATACACCACATCTAGGGCTCTCCCTCGGTCCAACTCCCTGGTCATCCAGTCAAAAAATCTATCAGATTCGTATGACAACATCTGCCTCTGGTGAATCCATGCTGCCTCAGATCCTGCAATCCATTGGATTCCAGAAACCTCACTATTCTCTCTTTTAATAGCCTTTCCAATAATTTACTAACCACAGAGGTTAGACTAACCGGCCTGCCGTTCTCAATGTCATCCTTACGTCCGCGTTTGTGTAAAGGGATCAAATGTGCTTTTCTCCAGTCCTCTGACACAATTCCCGACTCCAAAGAGGCATTGAAAAGGTCAGACAGTGCAGCCGCTAGAATGTCCCCAAGTTCCCTCAATATTCGTAGATGTATCCCATCTGGACCTATGGCTTTGTCTACTTTTAGTTTAGCTAGTTCCTCACAAACACAGTCTTCTGAAAATTGTTCAAGATCCCCGTCGCTTCTCTTCCTCTTTATGGTTGTTTTCTGAGGTCCTCCTGCTCCTGGCCGTTCATCTGTGAACATAAAACAGAAATATTTGGTAAACAATTCTGCTTTTTATTCATTAGTTTTGTTCTTTGTAAACAATAGAAGTCAGTTAATTGAAATCAGTTTTTACAGTCAGTTATCCATCACAGTACAAAAGAAAATGAGCAAAAGAAACACAGAAAGTGATAGTAAGCATCAATTTAATGAAGAGTGGGAAAATGAGTTCTTATTTATTGCGGATCTGTCAGGAAAACTGTTGTGCATTGTTTGTGAAAACACTCATAAATGCTTAGTAGTAGTAGCAGTAGTAGTATATGGAAGAAAAACTGAAGTTAGTGCTGGGGTCTGAGTTACAGAAAGAGTATGTAATTAAGAAAAAGGATGAAATAAAAAGAAGACAAAATATATTTGTTAAAAGAAGTTGTGAAAGTTTGGTGATGATGGAAGTGTCCTACGAAATTGCCTTTGTATTGGCTAAAAAGCGGAAGCCTTTCTCTGATGGAGAAGAAATTGTTAAGCTTTGACTCCAAATATTTGCAAGATGTCTTGGTGATAAAAATCTTGAAAAAAAAGGAGACAAAATCAGTCTGTCAAAGCAAACAGTTACAAGACACACTGAAGAACCTTCCCATGATGTATCTGAGCAACTGAAAGACCTTGCTCATGCTTGTACTTTATTTTCTTTAGCTTTGGATGAATCTTCTGACATAGTAGCAGTAACATAGTATATGATGGCAGATAAAAGACCAGTATGGTCCATTAGTCTGCTCAGCAAGGCGGCAAGAATAGGTCCACCTGCCACTCTGTGCAGGTCGCTCCTCCCCATGCCTTTGTTTAGGCGTGTACCCACCGCTCCATGTAGGTCACCCCTATTTGTACAGCCCCACTATGTGTGAGTCATAGGCAATGTGAGGGCAGTATGAACTTCAAATCAGTGCAGTGATGTTGTTAACAAAACATGTAGAATAGGCCTCCAGTGGCCCTGTATGACATCTGGTATATTATGCAGATGTCCTACAGGGTCATGTATGTGTAAAGCTAATTTTCCAGTATAGGTGTTGCCGATGTGCACCAGGGGTGCTGCTGACAATCTCACATGTGTCACAGGGCTACGGATCATGTGCAACAAATAGGTGCCTCAGCTACATTTATTTATTTATTCACATTTCTTATATACCGCACTATTCGATATCAGCGCGGTTTACATGGAACAGAAACATCCGACAAGTTGCATATGTCTGGTCATTACAATTAACAGGATATGGAACTTGGATAACAGGGTAAACTATATACATAAGAAGTGTAGCGAGAAAAGGATACTGTTTGGTGTTTTACATTGTTGGGGACACATGTTGCGAGGGCTTGCCTGGTTGACTACTACTATTGCTGAACTTCTCGCTATTCAAGTGGGACTGAGGTTCGGTGTTGTCAGTGAGATATTTGATGAAGAGGAAATGTTTAAGGACCTTCCTGAACTGGCTCAAGTTGGGGATTGCCCTGATATGTGCCGGTAAGGTATTCCATAGTCTTGGGGCACAGAGTCGGAAAGCTCTGTTAGCTGTTGTTTTGTTGTACATCTCAATTTCCCACAAAGTCAGCTACTTCCCCTACTTCCACTCTTCCTCCTCGTTTCTCCCCTCTACCTCTGCTACCCTTTCCTTCTTTTCTATGAACTCTGAGGAGGAAACCACACACCTTCTTTTCTCCTTCAAACTCACTAACTGCTCCTCTGACCCTATTCCCACCCATCTCCTAAGCTTCATCTTCTCCACTGGTATCCCTTCCATCTCTCATATTCTCAACCTATCGCTCTCCACTAGAACTCTCCCTGCATTCTTCAGGCATGCTGTGGTTACACCTCTCCTCAAGAAACCCTTACTTGATCCTACCTGTCCTAACTATCATCCCATCTCTTTCCTCCCCTTTGTTTCTAAACTACTTGAATGTGCAGTTCACTGCAATTGCCTTGACTTTCACTTCTCTCAAGCTCTCCTGGATCCTTTACAATCTGGTTTTCCTCCTTTACATTCTACTGAAATTGCTCTTGCCAAGGTTTCCAGTGGCTTGTACCTGGCAAAATCCAAGGGCCTTTACTCAGTCCTCATCCTTCTTGATCTCTCTGTTACTTTTGACACTATTGACCACAACCTTCTCTTGATACCCTGTCCTTTGTTAGTTTTAAGGGCTCTGTACTATCCTGGTTCTCCTCTTATTTCTCCCATTGCTCTTTTAGAGTATGTTCTGGTGAATCTTCCTCTGCTGCTATTCCACTCTCAGTTGGTGTACCCCAAGGATCTGTCTTGGGTCCACGCCTTTTCTCTCTCTATATCCAGTCCCTTGGTGCACTCATCTCTTCCCATGGATTTCAGTACCATCTTTATGCTGGTGACTTCCAGATATACCTCTCTACACCTGAAATCTCTCCAGCAATTTAGACCCGGATCTCTGCCTGCCTTTCTGACATTCACCGATGCTTGAAATTGAACATGGGAAAAACTGAGCTTCTTATTTTTCCCCCTAAAACCTCCTGTCCTCTTCCCCCTTTCTCAGTCTCTGTGGATAACTCTCTGCTCCCTGTTTCCTTGGCTCGCAACCTTGGGGTCATCTTTGACTCTTCTCTGTCCTTCTCCACACACATCCAGCTGATAGCTAAGACCTGCCATTTCATTCTCTATAACAACAAAATCTGCCCATTCCTTTCTGAACATACTACTAAGATACTTGTCTACACCTCAATTGCCTCCCATCTTGACTATTATAACCTACTCCTTGCTGGTCTCCTGCTGAATCATCTCTCTCCCCTTCAATCTGTTCAACACTCTGCTGTGCGACTAATCTTCCGCCAGCCTTGTCATGCTCATATTATCCCTCTTCTCAAGTCACTTCATTGGCTCCCTATCCATTTCCGCATCCAGTTCAAACTTCTCCTACTGATATAAGTGCATTAACTTTTCAGCTCCTCACTATCTTACCTCTCTTATACCCTCCTCAGAAACTCCGCTCTTCTGGCAAATTGCTTCCATTTGTGCCCTTCTCTTCCATTGATAACTCCAGACTTCACTCTTTTCACCTTGCTGCTCCTTCTGCCTGGAACAAACTACCTGAGTCTGTATGTCAGGCGCCTTCTCTGGTCCTTTTCAAATCCAGGCTAAAAACTCACCTCTTCGCTGCCACTTTCGGATCTTGACTCATCTGATCTCCTTTGTGTTTCCTTACCATTCCCCCTAGATGTATCCCTGTCTTGACAAGATTGTAAGCTCTGAAGAGCAGGGACTGTCTCTTACAGCGCTGCATATGTCTTATAGCGCTATACAAAAGCTCAGTAGTAGTAGTATTAGTAGTAGCAGTAGCTATATGATATTGGTGTACATAAAAGCATAACACTGGTCAACAAACTTTTACAAAAGTCATGTTACTGAAATAAAAATAGTCATTTCTTATCAATTTTTATATGCTGAACACGAATATGACAGTGAAATTGCAAAGTTGGCTCTAGTTTTTTGGTAATGTACAAGAATTAATGTTTACATCACGTCAATAGTAAATATAATAGGCCTTCGGTTAATACCTGTAAAAAAACAAGTCATAGACTACTTCTTAGATTTTTTCGCCTGTCTATTGTACAGCTGTTCGGGAGCTTCTCTGGGGAGTGTCCAGCAGTAGTCAGCCAGCATTGTAGTGGACCATTTTCCCTGGTATCTTTGCTCCATCGTTGCGATATCCTGGTGAAAACGTTCGCCCTGTTCATCACTAACCATACCACAGTTGTCTGGAAAGAAATTGAGATGGGAATCAAAGAAATGGATCTTTAGAGACATATTGCAGCCAAGTTTCTGATACTGCATCAGCATGTCTTCTACTAGTTCCTTGTAGTTTTCTGCCCTAACATTCCCGAAAAAGTTTGTTGACACTAGGCGAAAAGCATTTCATGCTTGTTTCACATCACCCTGCAGCAAGTTGTTGAACCGGTCATCTTTGAAGTGCTCTCGAATCTGAGGACCCACAAAAACTCCCTCTTTAATCTTTGCTTCGCTGAGTCGAGGGAATTTTTCATGCAGGTATCGGAAAGCTGGCGAAGTGCGGTCCATGGCTTTCACAAAGTTTTTCATCAAACCTAGTTTGATGTGAAGGGGTGGTAGCAGGATTTTGTGAGCCTCAACCAGAGCTGAATGCTGGATATTCTTCTCTCCAACTGTTACATTTTGTCTGCGATTCCATTCCTTCTACAAGTAGTGCCAATCCGTTGCTCGGCTATACCACTCACATAAGAAACACGTGTATTTTATATATCCCTGCTGCAGTCCCATTAAAAGGGCAACTACCTTCAAGTCACCACAGAGGTGCCAGCTGTACTTGTTATAGTTAATGGAAGTCAGTAGATGCTTTATGTTATCGTATGTCTCTTTCATGTGGATGACATGCGCTACTGGAATAGATGGAAGACGGTTTCCATTGTTCAAAAGCACAGCCTTCAGACTCAGTTTCGAAGAGTCTATAAATAGTCTCCAGTCTTGTGGGTCATGAGTAATTTATGCAATGTGATGCAATATTACATCATTCAAGGCTTATTTGGGATGTTGTTGATGTCCTACTGGATAAATTTACACGGTGAAACGTCAAAAATGAACTACATGCAATATCTTCACAACGAGAGCCAATAAAATTTTTTAAATGTTATATTCGTGTTCAGCTCACCAAGATACTACAGATTAGGGCCTTTTAAAGTCAGTAACGATTTCCATGTTGACCAGTCAATCAATTCAAGAACATAGAAATCCAAGTAGTTTAGACATAGGATATAAATAATATAAAAGCGGCAGTCCCAAAAAAACAAACAAATAGACAGATAAATTTAATATGCACATAAAAACATATAAACAAATACTGTACCATACACATCAATAAATGTCAGCCCAACATGTTTTGGCAAACTACCTGCTTCAGAGGCATCCAATAACTATACATACAAGTATGGTAAAAAGTCTTTGATAAAATATTTTCTGTGTGCAATAGTGTCGGGTAGTACAAAATAAAAGATAAAAATAAACAAACTGAGATCACTGTAATAATAAATAAATACATATGTATAAAATCTTAATACATATATAAAAAATTACACATATATATAAAAATACATACATATGTAAAAATTAAATTAATTAGATGCACACATATTAAGAACATAATAAATAAATAAAGACACATGCAAAGGAGTTAGCAAACACAATAAAAAAGGTGCAAATGCCACACGGGGGAATATCTCCTAATTCATAAGCACAAGGCTAAGGTTAGACCTAAAAGAAAAAATGCCTATTTCCTATTAACCTTCAAAAAGCTTTTAGTCTCCCTGCAACTTACTTAGCCTGCAATGACAAACAAAATGCCCAAAAAGGTACTTAGTCCAAATGAAACTATACAGATGTCATAGGAATAATCCAAAAGCAGGGTACCAGCTCACATGCACAACCAAATCACTATAAAAAAAGAACAAAACAGAGCACAGTGGCTTCAACCCCAGACTATGCCTCACAACAAGGAAGCAATGCAATGCATGCCTTTGAGTTAATACTGACTCCTGTAGCCTGAAATAAAACAGATGAAACAAGACAAAACCATTGCTAGAAGACAAAGGCCGTGATCAAAAATATGTCCACAATACTGAAGGAAGTCTGGCTGCCTTTTAAAACGGCATTTACGCCAAAGCTGACGTGTGACAGCAGCACCAAAATGAGACTCCCTGCTTAAAACAAAGTAAAAAAATTAAAAAAGAAGTATAGATTTTTTAAAAAAAAGGGGGGGGGGGTGGTACTTAGGCACATAAAATTCAAAGGCCTTTCAACATGATATGGACCAAAAAATTCATACATATCAAACGTACTGAAAAATGCATCAAAACAGAAACTCAGATGGTAACCCCTGCCCCCCAAGGGGGATAAAAAATAAATAGATAAGACCTTCATATAAAGGAGGAATACATTAAAAAGATCTTCATTAAAAAAACCAAACAAACATAAAAACAGAAAGATCTAACTCCCGATTCAGACCCCTAGGGTGCACAACATCTAACTGGAATATCAGTCTTTGCTCTTCTCTTAACAACAAACGGTCAAGGTCACCTCCTTTCTAAGAGAGGGATACCACCTTTACATAGTAACATAGTAAATGACGGCAGATAAAGACCAGTATGGTCAATCTAGTCTGCCCAGTACGATGCCAAGAGTAGGTACACCTGCCGCTCCGTGGAGGCCCCCCTCCCCATGTCTTTGTCCAAGGGTGATCCCGGCACCCCACTTCAAAATACAAACTTTAAGATCATCAAAACTATGGGGTATGTTTACTAAACCGCGCAATTGTGCGGGGCGCACTTCAATGTGCGCTAAGGTACCTTAGCGCACGCTAATAGTGTGTTTTTGTGCCCCGCACACGTGCGTGCTACACTAACGGGCCCGCACAAGTGCGCGGCACGCTGATGTGCGATAGAGGCGTGGAAAGGCATTCTGAGGGTGGAGGAAGGCTCCCGAGGGGCGGAGGGACGGGGTCAATGGGTGGAGAGTGGGAGGGGAGAGGCTCCCCGCACAGGAGCGGGGCTGAAATTTGATGAAAAAAATACCGCGAGTGAAAACCTCGCGTTAGAGCCGATTTAAAGGGAAGAGAAACCATTTCTGTCAGCAATGTACTGCAAAACCAGGGAAACCTACAAAACGTGAGCAGTGTGATACATGTGCACAGAACAAAATAGCAAATAAACATTGAAAATTACCACAACAAAATTCTAATAAATTATAATCCAGCTGGGCAATAGTGATAGTCATGGAAAACATCAAAAATCACTCCCAACAAAGCCCCAAAAAAGAAATATGAATTTTAGAAGGGTCTACGCTCCGTCCCCATACAAGGTGAATGATCCCACAGTGAAATTGTGCAGAGCAGGGTCATAAAACCTGCTCTTCACAACTTCACTGTGGGATCATTCAAAGTGAAATTGTGCAGAGCAGGGTTTATGACTCCGTTGGCCAGGTTTCCTATCTCCAGGGACTGCACTGTCTCTGTGGCCACAGTGTGGTGCAGTGAACACAGACAGTGTGTTCAGAAGCCAAAGAACACCAGTTCAAATCCCAGCTGGAGCTCCTGCAAACCCAATCCCCATATTTTACCCACCACTAAACCATGATAGTAAAGACCGGCCTTTTTTGCAGATAACATAAGCATTGGCCAAACACCTCTATTTTACCCTACAGAGCACAGACACCAAAAACATGTGCATTACCTAGACCACAGTCCCCTCAATGCAGTCCTGGAGGGCCACATATCATTTAGCTGTGATGCTGTCAGCAATATAAGGCCATGTCAGCATGGTGGTGGAGGGGTACCGTTGGTGGAGGGGGCAGTGGCTGCTGCCCACAGCAGATGGTGGCCTAGCCCCATTCACGTGGGTGCAGTGCCCTCCAACAGACAGGCCCTGTCTGACAAACAGCCATGGACTCCCCAGGGAATGCACTGTTTTTGTGCTAAGAGGGTGGTGCAGTGGACACAATCAGTGCCTTTAGGACCAGAAAGTCACAGGTTCAAATCCAAGCTGGGGCTCCTGGCAACCCAGTCCCCTTATTTTACCCATGAAAAAATCATGGTAGTAAAGACTGAACCATTATTGCTGAGACCATACGCATGGGTCAAAAACCTCTATTTTACCCTACACAGCACAAACACCATAGAAATGTGCATTACCTACGGCAGAATCCCCTAAATGCAGTCCAGGAGGGCCAAACACCATTCAGTTTCCATGCTGCCTCTAATACAGATGCCTGTGATGCATATCTATGCACCACCCCCATGGTATGCAGATGTATCCATGCATATTCATGAGGGACAGCATGAAAACCCGAACAGTGTTTGGCACACCAGGACTGGATTTGGGAACCTCTGCCGTAAAGCAGCAGCCAACAGGGCCAGACACACCCACACCCACACCCACAGGACCCATTGGCTAATGCCTCCTGGAGAGGCAGGACATTGGGCCCTGCGTGCATCTCCCAATACTAGCACTTGCATACCTTAGCAATGCCACCCTACACCTGGGTATACGGTACACACTTATCAAACGTTTCCTATGATTACTGGCAGATAGCAAGTCCTACGTTAAGCACAGTTTGCTCATTGAGCTCCATCATAACAATCTTTCTGATGTCTGCAGTGTGTGCTTCAGGTCTGGCCTCTGACAGTGTTTACCACCCTGGGGAGTGACCCCCAACAGTATTGCGTAGCATATTCATGCCTGTACTGTGCCCAGGACTGGTGTGGTGGGCAGGGCTGCTAAACTCCTCTATAGTAGCACAATGCTGGCATAGGTGTGGGAGTGTGTGTCTGTCTATACCAGGGGTGGGCACCTCCGGTCCTGGAGGGCCACAGACCAGTCAGGTTTTCGGGATATCCCTAATGAACATGCATGAGATATATATGCATTAGAGATATCCTGCCAACCTGACTGGTTTGTGGCCCTCCAGGGCTGGATTTGGAGACCCCTGCCTTACACCTCTGTCATTTAAGATCATGAGTGGGCAAGGTACAGATGTCCTAGACATCGAAAGGGTATATAGAATGTGTCACATTCCTCTTTGATTCTCACCACCACCAAAAAGTTGTCTAATAGACAATTTTTTGGTGGTGGTGAGAAGTGAGGAGGACTGTGACAAATTCTATCTAACCTTTTTGATGTCTTGGACATCTGCACCTTGTCTACTCACAATCTTAAATGACAGAGGTATAAGGCAGGGGTCTCCAGATCCAGCCCTGGAGGGCCACAAACCAGTCAGGTTGGCAGGATATCTCTAATACATATATATCTCATGCATATTCATTAGAGATATCCCGAAAACCTGACTGGTCTGCGGCCCTCCAGGATCAGGTTTGCCCAACCCTGGTCTATACAGTGTGTGGTGGCTGCAAACACCTTCCACAGCCCACACTGCCAGCACTGTTGCCAGTATTGGCCTGCCAATGTGCATAATGAGGAGCAAGGTACCATGGGTATAGCCCGGACAGGGTGACCTGGCCAGGATGCATCTGCACAGGGCATAGGGCACTGGCTGGGACATTGTAGTGCCCGGCCACCACCTACACAGACAGGGTGACCTCAGTATGTCCTGCTGGGGGATCACTCTCACCCTGACTGTGCAGTGACGACAGCATGGCTAGGCACCCCCATAGTGCTATACAGTATTTTTTCTCATGTGATATTTATGGGTTTCCTTTTGGGGCCCAGTCACTGATTTATCTGCTTGTTGTGTATGCTGACATCCCAGTTCTGGGTGCACGCATTTCCACTGGGAACATGCACTATGGACTAGCTAACAGACTGTTTGCAGCTGGTATGTGTCTTGATGGAGCGGCTTGCAGGGTGCAGCGGCTGAAGGCTTGCTGCAGGAGAATATCAGATAGTGGTAGGGTGCAGCTTAGCATATCCTGGCCTACAGTCTGTCTGCTATTGTGTTATGGATGTGTACAGAGCTGCATTGACTTCCCTGTAGGGCAGGGGTTCTCAACCCTGTCTTCGGGACCCACCTAGCCAGTCGGGTTTTCAGGCTATCCACAATGAATATGCATGAGATATATATGCATTAGAAATAGCCTGCCAAACTGACTGGTTTGTGGCCCTGCAGTGCTGGATTTGGGGACCCCCGCCTTACACCTCTGTCATTTAAGATTGTGAGTGGGCAAGGTACAGATGTCCAAGACATCAAAAAGATTAGATAGAATATGTCACATACCTCCTCGCTTCTCACCACCACCAAAATATTGTCTATTAGACAACTTTTTGGTGGTGGTGAGAAACGATGAGGGATGTGACACATTCTATCTACCCTTTTGATGTTGAGGACATCTGTACCTTGCCCACTCACAATCGTACATTACAGAGGTGTACGGCAGGAGTCCCCAAATCCAGCACTGGAGGGCCACAAACCAGTCAGTTTGGCAGGCTATTTCTAATGCATATATATCTCATTCATATTCATTGTGGATAGCCTGAAAACCCGACTGGCTAGGTGGGTCCCGAGGACAGGGTTGAGAACCCCTGCTGTAGGGTGTCTGTTCCCCAGCAGGACTGGGGTTGATGGTCCCCTCTGCTGCCACCATTGCAGGGAGGTAGAATGTGGATCTGTTGATAAGAGACCCTGTTTGCCACCCTCAGCCCTGGAGGAGGGGGGTGGTGGTACATAGCCCACCTAGGGGTCCCTAGGGGCTACACCTGACTGAGACAGACCGAAATATCCAAGTTGAAAGACTGGTAAGGGGGACTGAGACAGACAGAAATATCCAAGTTGAAAGACTGGTAAGGGGGACTGTTGCTTCTGGAGGGAGATCTGCAACTGTGAGTATTTACTTCTGGTAATTTTCTAAAAGGAATTCTTTGTATTAAAGCTAATTAATCTGTGATCCACTATTTTTGTTAAATCAGTCAGGGCCTAGTAGCATCAGTTTAAGTTTACATTTAAAACACAGAGGAGAACTCTCTGGTTACATTTCATACCCAGCAGAGAGCTTGTACTTTAAATTTAATAGTCACTCAGGGCCTAGTAGCAGCAAAGTACTTTTAGTTTAAATTTAAAACACATAAGAGAGCTTTCTGGTTACATTTGGAACCCAGCAGAGAGCTTGTAGTTTACATTTAATAGTCACTCAGGGCCTAGCATCAGCAAAGTTCTTTTAGCTTAAATTTACAACACAGAAAAGAGCTTTCTGGTTAAATTTAGAACCCAGCAGAGAGCTTGTACTTTAAATTTCATAAGAAGTTAGAGCCTAGCAGCAGCTAAGAGCTATAATTTAAATCAAATCAGAATATAGCTTACCTCAGCAGCACAAGACAGGGTACTGTGTAGCAGCCCTCTTTTAATAAGTGTTAATTCCCTCCCACCCCTGGGATAATCGTAGCTTTATAGGTACTTACACATCTTAAAAGACAGGAGGTGCTCTCAGGTGAAGCTCATTACCCAAATCAGTCATACACTAAGGACCTGAGATTAGTTAAGCTTCAGGTGAACAAGGTATATTACACGTATTAGGTTCAGTTTTATTAGTATAAATATCCATAGCAACCCTTAGTAAGTAAAGAACTTAGATCTAAACACAAACTTAAAACTAAAATGCAGACAGCAGTCCAGCAGCGGGATGGGGGCTTTCCAGTCTTTTGCATTGAGTGCCACATGTATGATTTTCTCCCAGTTGGTGAGAGGTCTTACGTGTGCACTAGGTGCAAGGAGCTCTTTGCTCTCAGGGAACGAGTCCGTTCTCTAGAGGCTAAAGTAGCAGACTTGGAAAGCATAAGACAGACAGAGAGGTACATAGACGAGACCTACAGGGATATAGTCCTGAAGTCCCACCTCCAGTCTGGCAGCATCCCTGTTGCCATGGAGGAGAGAGGTCACGTGACAGGAGAGCATCACCCTGGTGTGGCAGGAAGTGATCCTGTAACTAGGACCTGTCCTCCAGGTGATGTAAAACCCTCTCGCACCGAGGAAGTTTCTCCAGGGCCATGTGCCCATGAGGGAAGGGTTAGGACAGCCGTTATAGTTGGTGATTCGATCATTAGGCATGTAGATAGCTGGGTGGCTGGTGGATGTGAGGATCGCCTGGTAACATGCCTGCCTGGTGCGAAGGTAGCGGACCTCACGCGCCACCTAGATAAGGTCTTAGATAGTGCTGGGGAGGAGTCTGCTGTCTTGGTACATGTTGGTACCAATGACATAGGAAAATGTGGTAGGGAGGTTCTGGAGGCTAAATTTAGGCTTTTAGGTAGGAAGTTGAAATCCAGAACTTCCAGGGTAGCATTCTCCGAAATGCTTCCTGTTCAACGCGCAGGACCCAAAAGGCAGACAGAGCTCCGGAGTCTCAATGCGTGGATGAGACAATGGTGCAGAGATAAGGGGTTTGGATTTGTTAGGAACTGGGGAACATTCTGGGGAAAGGAGGGGCTCTTCCGAAGGGATGGGCTTCACCTTAACCGGGATGGAACCAGGCTGCTGGCATTAACCTTTAAAAAGGAGATAGAGCAGCTTTTAAACTAGATATTAGGGGAAAGCCGACAGTCGCCCAAGAGCAGATGGTTCGGAAGAATGTATCTTTGAAGGATACTACCAAAAGCAGAGAGGTTCCACAAAAGAGTAAAGTAGCCCAAATGCCCTCAAGTATGGAGCAGACAGAGCTTAAAGATCCCAAATTACTCATGTCTAACAGAAAAATTAATAAGGATAAAATACATTCTCTAAAATGCTTGTATGCAAATGCTAGAAGTCTAAAAAATAAGATGGGAGAGTTAGAATATATAGCACTAAATGAAAGGTTAGATATGATTGGAATATCAGAGACATGGTGGAAGGACGACAACCAGTGGGACACTGTGATACCTGGGTACAAACTATATCGTAATGATAGAGCTGATCAAATTGGTGGAGGGGTTGCTCTCTATGTTAGAGAGGGCATTGAGTCAGAAAGGATTAAAGTTTTGCAGGAAACAAAATCTGCTGTAGAATCTATATGGATTGAAATTCCATGTAAAAGGGGGAAGGCAATGGCAGTGGGGGTGTACTATCGACCGCCTGGCCAGAATGACCAAATGGATGATGAAATGCTCAAAGAAATCAAGGAAGCTAACAAAAGTTACAGCACAGTAATAATAATGGGTGATTTCAACTACCCCGGTATCGACTGGGTCAGTGTCACGTCAGGACATGCTAGGGAGATAAAGTTCCTAGATGAAATAAATGACTGCTTCTTGGAGCAGCTGGTTCATGAACTGACCAGAGGGGAAGCCATATTAGACCTAATCCTTAGTGGAACACCAGATCTAGTGCAAGAGATAAGGTTGTTGGGGCCACTTGGCAATAGTGATCATAGCATGATCGCCTTTGATTTAATTAGTGGAGGAGGGATAGTAAGGAAATCCACAGTACTACCTTTTAACTTTCAAAAGGGAGACTATGATAAAATGAGGAAAACAGTCAAGAGAAAACTAAAAGGAGCAGTTGCAAAGGTTAAAGAAGTACATCTGGCTTGGCTGTTGTTGAAAAATACTATCTTGGAAGCCCAGACCAGCTGTATTCCACGCTTTAAGAAAAGTGGAAAGAAGTCCAAAAAACTGCCAGCATGGTTTAAAGTTGAGGTCAGAGAGGCTGTTGTTGCCAAAAAAGCATCTTTCAGGAAATGGAAAAAAGAGCCAAATGACGAAACCTGGAAACAGCACAAGCACTGGCAAGTCAAATGCAAGGCATTGATAAGGCAGGCAAAGGGAGAATTTGAGAAGAAGCTTGCTGCAGAAGCAAAAACGCGAAGTAAAGACCTTTTCAAGTACATTCGTAGCAAAAAACCTGTGAGAGAGTCAGTTGGTCCATTAGATGTTAAAGGGGTTAAAGGAGCACTAAGAGGCGACAAGGCGATAGCAGAGAGACTGAACGAATTCTTTGCTTCAGTCTTTACTGAGGAAGATGTAGGGATGTTACCCATGACTGAAGTGGTATTTAAAGGTGCAGAAGAATTGAAGGAAATATCGATACATCGAGAAGATGTATTACAACTATTAGATAAGCTGAAGAGTAGCAAATCACCTGGGCCGGATGGTATACCTCCAAGGGTATTGAAAGAACAGAAATATGAGATTGCAGACCTGCTATTAGTAATCTGTGAACTATCATTAAAATCATCTCTAATACCTGAAGATTGGAGGATCGCCAATGTAACACCAATTTTTAAAAAGGGTTCCAGGGGTGATCCGGGAAACTACAGACCGCTGAGCCTGACGTCAATACCGGGAAAAATGATAGAAACCATCATAAAGAATAAAATTACTCAGCATGTAGATAGTCATGAACTAATGAGAGACAGCCAACATGGCTTTAGACAAGGAAGATCTTGTCTTACTAATCTGTTATGTTTTTTTGAAGGAGTGAATAATCAGGTGGACAAAGGTGAGTCGGTTGATATTGTGTATCTGGACTTTCAGAAAGCCTTTGACAAGGTCCCTCATGAGAGACTTTTGGCAAAACTAAAGAGTCATGGGATAGGAGGCAGTGTACTATTGTGGATCAGGAACTGGTTAAAAGATAGAAAGCAGAGGGTAGGGCTAAATGGCCAATTTTCCCAATGGAGAAAGGTGAATAGTGGTGTACCCCAGGGATCTGTGCTGGGTCTGCTGCTTTTTGACATATTCATAAATGACCTGGAAAGTGGAATAACGAGTGAGGTTATCAAATTTGCAGATGACACAAAACTATTTAAAGTTGTTAAAACCCAAGAGGATTGTGGAAAATTGCAAGAGGATCTTGATAAATTGGAAGACTGGGCATCAAAATGGCAGATGAAATTTAATGTTGACAAGTGCAAGGTTTTGCACCTAGGGAAGAACAACCCAAACTATGGTTACACGATGCAAGGTTCCACATTAGGAACCACCACCCAGGAAAAAGATTTAGGCATCATTGTGGATACCATGTTAAAACCCTCGGCCCAGTGTGCAGCGGCGGCCAAGAGAGCAAATAGAATGCTAGGTATGATAAGGAAAGGAATGGAAAATAAAACAAAGGATATTATAATGCCTCTATATCGTTCCATGGTGAGACTGCACCTTGAATATTGTGTGCAATTCTGGTCGCCGTATCTTAAAAAGGATATAGAGTTATTAGGAAAGGTTCAGAGAAGAGCCACCAAAATGGTAAAGGGGATGGAAGGATACTCCTATGAAGAAAGGCTAAAAAGGTTAGGGCTCTTTAACCTGGAAAAGAGACGGCTGAGGGGAGATATGATAGAAGTCTATAAATTAATGAGCGGAGTGGAACGGGTAAACGTAGATCGATTGTTTACCTTATCAGAATATAGAAAGACTAGGGGACATGCAATGAAGCTACAGGGTGAACTATTTAAGACTAATAAGAGAAAATATTTTTTCACTCAACGTGTAATCAAACTCTGGAATTTGTTACCGGAGGATGTAGTAAAGGCTGTTAGTGTAGCTGGGTTTAAAAAACGTTTGGACAAGTTCCTGGAGAAAAGATCCATAAGCCATTATTAAGAAGGGACCCAAGATATCAATGCTTGAACCAATACAAGCATTGTGGAACCTGTGTCCCTTGGGGAAACTGCTAGGTACATATGACCTAGATTGGCCACTTTTGGAAACAGAATACTGGGCTTGATGGACCTTGGTTTGACCCAGTATAGCATATCTTATATTCTTATGTTCCTAGAAACTACCTATCTCACAGATTAACACTGCTTTGGACCTCCGGCATAGCCTCTGTCAGATGTGGAAGGTGCTGTGGACCTGGTGCTGGGTGCCTCACCGCTCCCTCAGGGTGAGCACAGTACCCGCACAATGTGACAGTGTGTAGCTACTCTGTTCCAGTAAAACACATGGTCAGTACCCCCTACCAGGCTGAGGTGCTGTGGGGTGCATATGGTCACTTCCCCCTACCAGGCCGAGGTGCTGTGGGGGTGCATTCCCCATCTTGTGTTTATCTGTGGACAACTGATTTGCATGTGCAGTGTATCATGGGTATGGGTAGGCTAACCCTATCCTGGTGACCACAGCAGACTGTCTGTGTGGTGACGTGTACTCCCTCTGCAGCCAGCCAGGGGTTTGCTAGCAGCTATAGGGCTGTAGCACAATGGTTATTTTACTGCTTGTGGAGCCAGAGGTCATGGGTTCAAACCCACAGTGGGGTTATTTGATAGGGCTTCCAAAAGCATTATCTCTTTTTAATGTACATTTTTGCTGCCAGCAAAAACACCCTCAGCGTACTGTACCCATAAGGTGCCTCTGAGGGCGCTTTATAGGGCGCCCTATAGGGCACCTTATGGTTCCCGTCCATGTAAGGTGCACTATACATTATCCTGTGATGCAACTTATAGGGTGCCCTTTAGGGGACATTTTAGGGTGCCGTGGCGGACAGTGCACTTTATAATGTGCCCTATGGAGTGCCTTATAGGGTGCCTTATACGGCACCTTCAATTACGGCACGTGAGGGCGTGTTTGCTGGCAGCAATTAATAAAATAAAAATAAAGTGCTGCAGGAAACAAAACATACATTGCAAAGCTGATGCCTTATCCAGCCTTACTTATTAGGCACACTGGGGAGCAAACTCATGACCCCTATTTCAGCAGTCAGTGCCTTAACCACTGTGCTCCACTGCTGCTCCTCCTTGCATGGCAGCGCACCTACTTATGCTTTTCATTCCTTAAACTGCACAGTGCTGCCATCAGAAACAGTACTCTGACCTTGCGGTACCTCATACGGCACCCTATAAAGCGCCCTATAAGCAACATTCTAGGGTGCCTTGGCGGACAGTGCACTTTAAAATGTGCCTTATGGGGCGCCTTATGTTAACACGCTTTGAGAGTGCCTTTGCTAGTAGTGATAATTAAAATAAAAATAAAATGCCTCCTAAAGTAATCTTCCCCATAATACCTCAGCCAGCCTTGTTCATTGGGCACTGTGGGGGATTGAACCCCTGATCCCTGCACCATTGGTCAGTGTCTTAACCATTGTGCTGTGGTTCTGTTCCTCTGATTGCATATCAGCACGCCGCCTTATGCCGCCCAATATTAAAATGCCTCCTAAAGCAATAATGCGCTGCCTTATGCCCATCAGCGCGCCGCCTTATGCCACCCAATATTAAACTGGCTCCTAAAGTAATGCCTCAGCCAGCCGTCTTCATTGGGTACTGTGGGGGATTGAACCCCTGATCTTTGCACCATTGGTTAGTGTCTTAACCATTGTGCTGTGGCTCTGCTTTTCTCCTTGCACATCAGCGCGCCACTTATGCCTCCCGCGCAGCTTTCTCATGCGCTAATGTCCCGCGCGCGCATGGGCGCCGCGCACCTTAGCGCATATTTAAATCCCGGTTTTTCTTTTTCAGAAAGAAACGCCCACTCCTTATATGGCACCCGCACACTAGCGGGCCGCGCACATTAGCGGGGTTTTAGTAAACATACCCCTATGTCTTCTGAACACAATGTTCTACAAGAGGTGCTGTCTGTATGCCTTTCTTGATACAACTCTTGTGTTCAATAAAACGGGTCAATTTCCTTTTCATTTTGCCAATATACAAAAGATCACAAGGGCACTAGATAACATAGTTCACATTGCTGGTATTACAATCAGAGTAATCTCTCAAACTTCCTGTTGACTACAAGGGTAAAAAAAGGAATCTGTCTTAATCATCAATTTGCAAAATGAACAAATGTCACATTTAAAATGTCTGACAGGCCAGTCAACAAGCTTCTTCTCATGCAGGGCTGAGGGAACCAAGGCATTCCTCAGACAGTGTCCTCTGGTGTATGAAATAAAAATCTCTTTATCCTTAAAACTTTCCAAATCCTGTACTATGGGCCAATGCTTTCTCATAATTTTCTTAATCTCTTTTGCCAGATATGAGAATTGTAATGTACATACCCGACATAATGCCTTACATAATAGTTCCTCTCTGTTGGAACTACGAGCCCTATGAAAAGCTTTACGAACACATCGTGAAGACACACCATATTAGTCCTGGACAATCTATCAATGCTAAGAAGCAGCAACTGGGAAGGGCTACCAACAAAACAAGAATGACCAATCCAACTGAACCAACTAACAAACCCAGGTATAACAGACCACATGCCTCCTTTTCTAGCACCACCATATCGGCTAGCAGCATTTCCACCTGCACAATATGACATAACTAACTATGCAAACACAATATTCAAACCATAAAATCTCCCACATAGCACACCATGGAAACAACCAGTATTAAGCACTCTTCCCAAGGCACAACCTCAACGAAGACTCACACCTATCCCAACCATACCAGAACACACCACCACACCAGTAGCTACACAAGCACCCAAAATCTCACTCATAAACACACGATCAGTGGGAAACCAGCTCCCCATAACCCAAGATGTCATCACATCTCAAAAGATTGATATCCTCTGTATAACAGAAACATGACTATCAGAGACGGACACTGTACTTCATGAACAGACTAGAAAAGGGGACTGTTACTTCTGGAGAGAGATCTGCAACTGTGAGTATATACTTCTGGGAATTTTCTGAAAGGAATTCTTTTTATTAAAGCTAATTAATCTGTGAACCCACTATTTTTTGTTAAATCAGTCAGGGCCTAGTAGCAGCAGTTTAAGTTTACATTTAAAACACAGAAGAGAGCTTTCTGGTTAACTTTCATACCCAGCAGAGAGCTTGTAGTTTAAATTTAATAGTCACTCAGGGCCTAGCATCAGCAAAGTACTTTTAGTTTAAATTTAAAACACAGAAGAGAGCTTTCTGGTTAAATTTAGAACCCAGCAGAGAGCTTGTAGTTTAAATTTCATAATAAGTTAGAGCCTAGCAGCAGCAGCAGCAAAGAGCTATAATTTAAATCAAATAAGAATATAGATTAGCACAAAAGGCAAAACAGGGTCAGTACTCTTTGAGCAACAAATAGTCTTCTAGAGACCTTTACAAAGAGGCCTTCTACCTAGGGGGCAAGAGACCTGTGAAACATTTTTCAATAGGTGTAAACACCAGGTGGCAGATCAAAAGGCCATTTTGAAAGACTCCTTCTATCCAAGAAAGGACTGTTAATCATCCAGGAAGTTGGTCACAGCTTACCTCAGCAGCACAGGCATAAATAGCTCAACCAGAGCTCTGTGAGCCTCAGTCTTGAAAGACTAGAAAAGGGGAATGTTACTTCTGGAGAGAGATCTGCAACTGTGAGTATATACTTCTGGGAATTTTCTGAAAGGAATTATTTTTATTAAAGCTAATTAATCTGTGAACCCACTATTTTTTGTTAAATCAGTCAGGGCCTAGTAGCAGCTTTCTGGTTAAATTTAGAACCCAGCAGAGAGCTTGTAGTTTAAATTTCATAATAAGTTAGAGCCTAGCAGCAGCAAAGAGCTATAATTTAAATCAAATAAGAATATAGCTTACCTCAGCAGCACAGGACAGGGTACTGTGTAGCAGCCCTCTTTTAATAAGTGTTATTTCCCTCCCTCCCCACACCCACCCACCCCTGGGATAATCGTAGCTTTATAGGTACTTACACATTTTAACAGACAGGAGGTGCTCTCAGGTGAAGCTCGTTACCCAAATCAGTCATACACTAAGGACCTGAGATTAATCTTCAGGTGAACAAGGTATATTAAACGTATTAGGTACAGTTTTATTGGCAACCCTTAGTAAGTAAAGAACTTAAAGATCTAAACAAAAACTTAAAGCTAAGATGCAGACAGCAGTCCAGCAGCGAGATGGGGGCTTTCCAGTCTTTTGCATTGAGTGTCACATGTATGATTTTCTCCCAGTTGGTGAGAGGTCTTACGTGTGCACTAGGTGCAAGGAGCTCTTTACTCTCAGGAAACGAGTCCGTTCTCTAAAGGCTAGAGTAGAAGACTTGGAAAACAAAAGACAAACAGAGAGGTACATAGACGAGACCTACAGGGATATAGTCCTGAAGTCCCACCTCCAGTCTGGCAGCATCCCTGTTGCCATGGAGGAGCGAGGTCACGTGACAGGAGAGCATCACCCTGGTGTGGCAGGAAGTGATCCTGTAACTAGGACTTGTCCTCCAGGCGATGTAAAACCCTCTCGCACCGAGGAAGTTTCTCCAGGGCCATCTGCCCATGAGGGAAGGGTTAGGACAGCCGTTATAGTTGGTGATTCGATCATTAGGCATGTAGATAGCTGGGTGGCTGGTGGACATGAGGATCGCCTGGTAACATGCCTGCCTGGTGCGAAGGTAGCGGACCTCACGCGCCACCTAGATAAGGTCTCAGATAGTGCTGGGGAGGAGTCTGCTGTCTTGATACATGTCGATACCAATGACATAGGAAAATGTGGTAGGGAGGTTCTGGAGGCTAAATTTAGGCTTTTAGGTAGGAAGTTGAAATCCAGAACTTCCAGGGTAGCGTTCTCCGAAATGCTTCCCGTTCCACGTGCAGGACCCAAAAGGCAGGCAGAGCTCCAGAGTCTCAATGCGTGGATGAGACAATGGTGCAGAGATGAGGGTTTTGGATTTGTTAGGAACTGGGGAACATTCTGGGGAAAGGAGGGGCTCTTCCGAAGGGATGGGCTTCACCTTAACCGGGATGGAACCAGGCTGCTGGCATTAACCTTTAAAAAGGAGATAGAGCAGCTGTTAAACTAGATAATAGGGGAAAGCCGACGGTCGCCCAAGAGCAGATGGTTCAGAAGAATGTATCCTTGAAGGATACTACCAAAAGCAGAGAGGTTCCAAAAAGAGTAATGTAGCCCAAATGCCCTCAAGTATGGAGCAGACAGAGCTTAAAGATCCCAAATTACCCATGTCTAGCAATAGCCAAATTAATATGAATAAAATGCAGTATCTAAAATGCTTGTATGCAAATGCTAGAAGTCTAAAAAATAAGATGGGAGAGTTAGAATATATAGCACTAAATGAGAGGTTAGATATGATAGGAATATCAGAGACATGGTGGAAGGAGGACAACCAGTGGGACACTGTGATACCTGGGTACAAACTATTTCGTAATGATAGAGCTGATCAAATTGGTGGAGGGGTTGCGCTCTATGTTAGAGAGGGCTTTGAGTCAGAAAGGATTAAAGTTTTGCAGGAAACAAAATTTGCTGTAGAATCTCTATGGATTGAAATTCCATGTAAAAAGGGTAAGGCGATGGCAGTGGGGGTGTACTATCGGCCACCGGGCCAGAATGAACAAATGGATGATGAAATGCTCAAAGAAATCAAGGAAGCTAACAAAAATTACAGCGCAGTAATAATAATGGGTGATTTCAATTACCCCGGTAATGACTGTGTCAGTGTTACGGCAGGACATGCTAGGGAGATAAAGGGGCTTGTTTACAAAGCCGCGGTAGTGGTTCGCGATCGCGATCGCAGCCGCGGCCCCATTGAAATCAATGGGGCCGCGGCTCCGATTACGATCGCAAACCGCTACCGCGGCTTTGTAAACAAGCCCCAAAGTTTCTAGATGACATAAATGACTGCTTCTTGGAGCAGCTGGTTCATGAACTGACCAGAGGGGAAGAGACAAAAAGAGCGGAGCCCGGACTGACAAATTCTTGAAACTTTGTTTATTATGCCCCAACGCGTTGGGGCATAATAAACAAAGTTTCAAGAATTTGTCAGTCCGGGCTCCACTCTTTTTGTCTCTTTGTACTGTGCGGATCCTTAGCTCTCCTTTGGTACTGACCAGAGGGGAAGCCATATTAGACCTGGTCCTTAGTGGAACACCAGATCTAGTGCAAGAGATAAGGGTGTTGGGGCCACTTGGCAATAGTGATCATAGCATGATCGCCTTTGATTTAATTAGTGGAGGAGGGATAGCACGGAAATCCACAGTACTACCTTTTAACTTTCGAAAGGGAGACTATGATAAAATGAGGAAAATAGTTAAGAAAAAACTAAAAGTAGCAGCTGCAAAGGTTAAAGACTTACATCAAGCATGGGTGTTGTTAAAAATACTATCTTGGCAGCCCAGACCAGCTGTATTCCACGCTTTAAGAAAAGTGGAAGGAAGTCCAAAAAACTGCCAGGATGGTTTAAAGGTGAGGTCAGAGAGGCTGTTGTTGCCAAAAAAGCATCTTTCAGGAAATGGAAAAAAGAGCCAAATGACGAAACCTGGAAACAGCACAAGCACTGGCAAATCAAATGCAAGGCATTGATAAAGCAGGCAAAGAAAGAATTTGAGAAGAAGCTTGCTGTGGAAGCAAAAACGCGAAATAAAGATTTTTTCAAGTACATTCGCAGCAAAAAACCTGTGAGAGAGTCAGTTGGTCCATTAGATGATAGAGGAGTTAAAGGGGCACTAAGAGGCGACAAGGCGATAGCGGAGAGACTGAATGAATTCTTTGCTTCAGTCTTTACTGAGGAAGATGTAGGGATGTTACCCATGACTGAAGTGGTATTTAAAGGTGCGGAAGACTTGAGGGAAATATCGATACATCGGGAAGATGTATTACAACTATTAGATAAACTGAAGAGTAGCAAATCACCTAGGCCAGATGGTATACATCCAAGGGTGTTGAAAGAACTGAAATATGAGATTGCAGACCTGCTATTAGTAATCTGTGAACTATCATTAAAATCATCTCTAATACCTGAAGATTGGAGGATCGCCAATGTAACACCAATTTTTTAAAAAGGTTCCAGGGGTGATCTGGGAAACTACAGACCGGTGAGCCTCACGTCAGTACCGGGCAAAATGGTAGAAACCATCATAAAGAATAAAATTACTCAGCATGTAGATAGTCATGGCCTAATGGGAGACAGCCAACATGGCTTTAGACAAGGAAGATCTTGTCTTACTAATCTGTTATGTTTTTTTGAAAGTGTGAATAAACAGGTGGACAAAGGTGAGTCGGTTGATATAGTGTATCTGGACTTTCAGAAAGCCTTTGACAAGGTCCCTCATCAGAGACGTTTGGCAAAACTAAAGAGTCATGGGATAGGAGGCAGTGTGTTACCGTGGATCAAGAACTGGTTAAGAGATAGAAAGCAGAGGGTTGGGCTAAATGGCAATTTTCCCAATGGAGAAAGGTGAATAGTGGTGTACCCCAGGGATCTGTGCTGGGTCCGCTGCTTTTTGACATATTCATAAATGACCTGGAAAGTGGAATAACGAGTGAGGTTATCAAATTTGCAGATGACACAAAACTATTTAAAGTTGTTAAAACCCAAGAGTATTGTGGAAAATTGCAAGAGGATCTTGATAAATTAGAAGACTGGGCATCAAAATGGCAGATGAAATTTAATGTGGACAAGTGCAAAGTTATGCACCTAGGGAAGAACAACCCAAACTATGGTTACACGATGCAAGGTTCCACATTAGGAACCACCACCCAGGAAAAAGATTTAAGCTTCATTGTGGATAACATGTTAAAACCCTCGGCCCAGTGTGCAGCGGCAGCCAAGAGAGCACATAGAATGCTAGGTATCATAAGGAAAGGAATGGAAAATAAAACAAAAGATATTATAATGCCTTTATATTGTTCCATAGTGAGACTGCACCTTGAATATTGTGTGCAATTTTGGTCACTGTATCTTATTTTATTTATTTTATATTCTCTTATATACCATGCTATTCTGCATCAGTGCAGTTTACATTGAACAAACTGAAATTACATTGAACAGGGCATTATAACTTGGAGATAACTATTTTACAGGGAACATGGGCTATGGAGGGTTAAGTGGCTTGCCCAAGACCACAAGGAGCACCTGTGGGACTAGAAACCCCAGTCCTTCTGGCCCAAGGTTGCTGTCCTCTAGTGGGATTTGAACCCCTGACCTTCCAGCCTGAAGTACCTTGCCCCAACCACTAGGCCACTCGCCCACTCCTTAAAAAGGATATAGAGTTATTAGAAAATCTTAAAAAGGATATAGAGTTATTAGAAAAGGTTCAGAGAAGAGCCACCAAAATGGTAAAGGGGATGGAAGGATACTCCTATGAAGAAAGGCTAAAAAGGTTAGGGCTCTTTAACCTGGAAAAGAGACGGCTGAGGGGAGATATGATAGAAGTCTATAAATTAATGAGCGGAATGGAACGGGTAAACGTAGATCGATTGTTTACGTTATCAGAATATAGAAAGACTAGGGGACATGCAATGAAGCTACAGGGTAAACTATTTAAGACTTATAAAAGAAAATATTTTTTCACTCAACGTGTAATCAAACTCTGGAATTTGTTACCGGAGGATGTAGTAAAGGCTGTTAGTGTAGCTGGGTTTAAAAAAGGTTTGGACAAGTTTCTGGAGGAAAGGTCCATAAACCATTATTAAGAAGGGACCCAGGATATCAATGCTTGACCCAGTACAAGCATTGCGGAACCTGTGTCTTTTGGGGAAACTGCTAGGTACGTATGACCTAGATTGGCCACTGTTGGAACCAGGATACTGGGCTTGATGGACCTTGGTCTGACCCAGTATGGCATATCTTATTATCTTATGAATAAGCTCACACCTCAAGGATACAGCCTTTACAACTGTTCTCACTCACATTCCAGAGGAGGAGTAGCCATAATAGTAAAATTAAATCTCCACCTCCGAAACTATACAATAGAAAGCACAGAGGAATTGGCCATAATCACAATCACCAACAAACACCTATCAATCTACCTGATATACAGAGCTCTTACAGCAATCTCTGACCTATCAGATATTCTCAAACAAGTGTCAGAAATCGCCAGCACCACAAATGAATTGATAATCCTTGGTGATTTTAACCTCTTATCCGTACAAGAGAAACATGCAATTGCTTTCCTTGAGGCAATGGAAGCCATGGAACTAACACAAATCATCTGTGCAGAAACGTATAAGAAGGGCACTACCCTGGCTCTCATATTCCTCAACCCCCAAACTTCCATCTCAAACAAGACTCCCAAGATCACAACTGTGCCAGTGTCCGACCACCGTCTTATCACCTTCATCACATTCTATCAAACAATGACCACTATGGGATGATACACACCTGACAAGAAGATTCAAACCATTTAATAAAGACAACTTCCTCAAACAAGTCCTACCATGCACACAACCAGGACAGTCTGATCTCTAAATATTAACCAACAACTGAAACACTACAATAGCTACAGCAGCACGACCAATGATAGCCTCCGAAGAAAAAAATGAGAGACCTGCAAGAGCACGTGGTTCACATCAGCTTACAGAAGTTGAAAACTCAATTTAGAAGAATAGAGGGAAGATGGAGAAAAACCAAAAATGAATCAGACAGGACCAAATATATGGATGCTCTAAACTACTATCGCACTGAAATAGACAATACCCGAAGAGCCTACCACACAAAGCTCATAAATGCATCTCTTAACTGCCCACATGAGCTCTTTGAAATTGTCAAACAGCTGACCAAGACCCCTGATCATTCTAACCAACTCCCATACATCCCACTGCAGCTACTTGCAGCACAATACAAGCAATTCCAACCAAATCCCAATACCTCACCCACAACAACGGACTGCCAGACTGTCACCCCCAATACCATATGGGACACATTTGAAACAATCAGCAAAAAGAGAATTGAAAACATTATATCAATACTCAACACCACCACCTCTCCTCTTGACCCCTGTCCAGTTAATTGGATTAAGATGACAAAACAGGATCTAAGCCCAGCTCTCACCAACATTGGAAACAGATCTCTCAAACAAGATTGGATGCCCAATAACCTCAAAATGTCCATCATCCGCCCGACCTTCAACAAACCAGAACTTGACCGACTGGACCTTACCCCATTCAGACCAATAGCGAGCCTCCCATTCAACAAAAAATTCATCAAGAAGGCAGTACAACAGCAACTACAGGACTACATGGACAGAAACAACCTACTTGACCCATAGCAACATGGATTCCGACCATCACATGTTGTCGAGACTGTTATGGTCTCACTAATAAATACACTAATCAAAGGAATACAAGCCAAACATACTGGATACACCCTCATCTTTCTGGATATATCAGCAGCATTCAAAACCATATCACCTCCTACACAAGCTGCAAGGAACTGGCATACAGGACAAAGTGCTTCAATGGTTCCAGTCCTACCTAACAGTCCTACCAACTAATTCGAACCTGCACCGGCACGTCCACCCCATACCTCCAAACCCAAGGAATGCCACAAGGCACTGATTTTTAACATCTATTTACAACCACTCTGCTCAATAATATGGTCACACAACATCAACTTTCACATATATGCAGATGACATTATGCTTTTGGACCAATAACCACCGCAAATCCAGTAAACCAACAATTACTAAACTGCTTCAATGATGTCTCTAGATGGCTCCAGGAGAATAATCTTACAATCAACCTCAAGAAGACAGAAGCATTATTTGTTACAAAGGATCAAACCTTCACCCCACCAATACACCTCACCCTGGGAACAATCCAAATAAGAGTCCAAACATAAATAAAGTACCTGGGAGTCATTCTCGACCAAACCCTATTATTTATTTATTTAACAGGAAAAAATGGAACAATTTCATGTGGCAAATCAACTAGTTTTAAATTTCGTATAATATGTTATTTACCTACCTGTAATTTCTAGGAAATTACGCAAAAATACACAAATTTCTGAAATATGTTTAAGTGCTTGCATAAAAGTATTTATGTATTTGCATTGCATATTAATGCCTTTTGTGCCTCAATTTATCTTAGTTATTTCTGTGTTGGGGTTTACATGGTGAACTGGTTCAATATAACAATTAATAGCAATTGGACACAGGGTCCCAGGCATCTCCTTTTCCAGCTGCAACTGTTGAAAACACAGTGTGAAGAGGTAAGGAAGATAGTCATGCCTACAGTGAGAAGGTCAGCTTTGTATGGTTACAGTGAATCTGTTCTGCAAACTATGCTGTGCAGTGAAGAGGAACAGAAGAGAGGACATGCAGTGGAGAATATATTGAAGATCAGAGGTGGAAGAGATGAGAAGATTCAGCTTGCAGACAGCAGCGTGAGACTCAGGAAAACATCATCCATCAACACTGAGGCAACAACACTCACTCATTTACTTGACTGGAGCTCCAGAGTCTCTGAGCCTCCTCTTAGCTGTACCATGACAACAGCAGAGATCAAGGCATTTCTGAGCAAGCCCATGGTGGTTCCAGACTGCCATCACATACCCATTCCATAGAAAGCTGTGTAAAATTGACAACTGAGGCTGCTAGTCATGTGTACAATCTGGAGTGGAGGGAACATTATATTTGGAATCAGATGGTCAGCAGTGAGCTCATGAGTCGAAACAGAAGCAAACAAGATAGGGTTTCTTTGCTGGATTTTGTTAAATAATATTAAATTAACTAACATAAATTACATTTTAAAGACAATTATGGCTACAGGTGTTGTTCAGACTATTTGTATGTTCAAATAAATATTACTTAATTTCAACATAATTCAACTGTTATTCAATGTAGGTAAGACTTATTTTAAGGAATTTCTGAGGATAGCTTTAGATTCAGCATGCAAAACTGGATAATTTGTAAAGTTTGGAAAAATAAAAATCTACCACTAAAATTGACACACCCTACTATGTTAATATCTTACAATTTTATTACTCTTAAATGGGTTGCATTAGTAGCTTCATTATGTGTCCCCTAGTCTTTCTACTTTTTTATGGAGTAAACAACCTATCTATGTTTACCCGTTCTACTCCATTCATTAATTTATAGACCTCTATTGTATCTCCCCTCAGTCGTCTCTTTTCCAAGTTGAAGAACCCTAACCTTTTAAGGCTTTCCTCATAAGGGTGTCCTTCCATCCCCTTTTCCTTTCTGTACCTTTTCTAATTCTGCTATATCCTTTTAAAGATATAGTGACCAGAATTGCACACAATATTCAAGGTGCGGTCGCATTATGGAACGATACAGAGGCATTATAACATCCTTGGTATTATTCTCCATTCCTTTCCTTATGATTCCTTGCATTCTATTTGCTGTCTTGGCTGCTGCTGCACAAAGAGTGGTGGGTTTCAACAAAATATCCATGATGACACCTAAATCTTTTTCCTAGGTGGTTCCTAATGTGGAACCTTGCATTGTGTAACTGTAGTTTGGGTTGTTCTTTAACATGCACTTGTCCACATTAAATTTCATCTGTCATTTTGAACATCCAGTCTTTAAATTTATCAAGGTCCTCTTGCAATTTTTCACAATTCTCTTGCGTCTTAACAGCTTTCAGTAATATTATGTCAGCTGCAAATTTGATCACCTCACTCGTTATTCCCATTTCCAGGTCATTTATGAATATGTTAAAAAGTAGCTGTCCCAGCAGAGATCCCTGGAGTACTCGACAAGTCAGTTTTCTCCATTGAGAAAATTGGCCATTAAGTCCTACTCTCTGCTTTCTATCTTTAACCAGTTCCTAATCTACAATAGTACACTGCCTCCTTTCCCATGACTTTTTAATTTTGCTGAGAGTTTCTCATGAAGGACCTTGTGAAAAGCTTTCTGAAAATCCAGATGCAATATATCAACTGGCTCACCTTTGTCTATCTGTTTATTCACACCTTCAAGACAATAGAACCGATTAGCAAGACAAGACTTTCCTTTGCTAAAACAATATTAATGTTCTCCTGTTAAAACATGACTCTCTACATGTTCAGTAATTTTATTCTTTATAATGGTTTCTACCATTTTTCCTGGGTCCAATCTCAGGCTCACCGGTCTGTTGTTATATTGGGCATTCTTCAATCTTCAGGTACTACAGATGCTTTTCATGCTAGTTCACAGATTACGAATAATATGTCTGTCTGCAATTTCATATTTCTGTTCTTTCAACACCCTTGGATGTATACTATCTGGTCTAGGTGATTTGCTACTCTTCAGTTTATTAAATAGTTGTAATATATTTTTCCTGGTTTATCAATATTTCTTTCAGTTCTTCTCATACATTACCTTTAAATACCATGTCAGGCATGGGTAACTTCCTTACATCTTCTTCAGTTAAAACCAAAGCAAAGAATTCATTTAGTCTCTTAGCTATGGCATTGTCCTCCCTTTGTGCCTCTTTAACCCCTTTATCAACTGACTCAAAGGTATTTTGCTATGAATGTACTTGAAAAGGTTTTTATTATGTGGGTCATTCCGACCCATGGATAGCGGTAATGTATGCCGTGCCTGGACGTAAATCCCTGCTATTTGACCCCCTTGTCATCCCTGTGCAAGATTCCCTGTATGAACAGTGGAGTTATATGGGGATCCTTAGATGGGGTAGGAGAGGGCGGGCAGGAGGCAGAGCGAAGGTGGTGCATGGACGGGTCATCACCATGGACATACAAGGCTGATTCTGAGGTCAGCCCTGTATGTCCGGTGTAGGCCAGTTAGACAGGGGACTTATTCTACCTCAGAGGTGGAATAAGTCCCCCTGGACATGGGGTAGCAGTGGCGGCCAGTGGAAACAAAACTGGGAGGTATGCAGGGAGAGCCCCACAGCCAGACCCTGGCCATGGGAGGCCTGATTGGGGGTCTGGCTGCAGGGAAAGGACATTCTCTGTGGTGGCCAGCAATTACAACTCGTGAATGGAGCTGCAGTACCATGGCGACGAGATGCCATGGCATTGTGGCTCCATTCACGAGCCTGTCAGGGTTATACGTGGATGTGGCTGGACTTTCAGCCCGTCAGAATTGGGGCCTGGCCTGCATGTACAAGCTGGTAGACCCGATTCTGATCCCGTGGGGGACACCTTTGCAGAATCAGAATCGGGTCTACCACTGTATGCTCCGATTCTGACGTGATGTACTCGGGCTGGACGTCTAGTAGAGAATAAACGTCTGTGTTTTTACTTCCACAGCAAGCTTTTTTTCAAATTCTCTCTTTGCCTGCCTTATCAATGCCTTGCATCTAACTTGCCAGTGCTTATGTTGTTTCCTATTGTTGTCATTTGGCTTCTTTTTCCATTTCCTGAAAGATGCTCTTTAGCTACAACTGCCTCTCTGACCTCACCTTAAAACCATGCTGATAGTTTTTCGACCTTCCTTCCAGTTTACTTAAGACATAGAATACATCCAGTATAGGCTTCCAAGATAATGTTTTTAGACGACACCCATGCTTAATGTTAATCTTTAACCTTTGCAGCTGATCTTTTTAGTTTTTTCTTAACTATTTTCCTCATTTTATCAGTCTCCCTTTTGAAAGTTGAAAGGTAGTACTGTGGATTTCTTTGCCATCCTTCCTCCATTTATTAAATCAAATGCGATCATGCTATGATCACTATTTCCAAGTTGCCTCAACACACTTATCTCTTGCACCAGCGCCTGTGTTCCACTAAGAACTAGGTCCAAAATAGCTTCCCCTCTTTTCGGTTCATGAACCAGCTGCTCCAAGAAGCAGTTATTTATTTCATCTAGAAACTTTATCTCCCTAGCATGTCCTGCTGTGACACTGACCCAGCCGATACCGGGGTAATTGAAATCACCCATTATTGCTCTGTTGTAACTTTTGTTAGATTCCCTGATTACATTTAGCATTTCATCATCCATCTGTTGATTCTGGCCAGGTGGTCAGTAGTACACCCTCACTGCTATTGTCTTCCTCTTTTTACATGGAATTTAAATCCATAGAAATTCTACAGTGTATTTTGTTTCCTGCAGAACTTTAATCCCATGTGACTCAATGCCATCTCTAACATAGAGTACAACCCCTCCACCAATTTCATCTACCCCTCCACCAATTTGATCTATATTATCATAGTGATATACTGTCATTTGTACCCAGGTTGTCCTTCTACCGGGCCTCTGAGATGCCAATGATATCTTACTTTTCATTTAGTTCTATAGATTCTAGAAGCATAGAAACGTGATGGCAGAAAAAGACCACATGGCCTATCTAGTCTGCCCTTCCATATGAACTACAGTAATGCCCTCCCATCTTATTTTTTTGACTTCTAGCATTTGCATACAGGCATTTCAGAGGTTGTATTTTATTCATATTAATCTGATTATCAGTTGATAGGGGTAATTTGGAATCTTTCAGCTCTGTCTGCTCTGTACTTAAGGGCTTCTGGGTTACTTTTATCTTTATTAGGGCATTTCAACAGGAAGGTTCTAACTTCCCTCTTTCGCTAGTATCCTTCAAGGATAGATTTTTCAAAACCATGTGCTCTTGGGTGACTGTCGGCTTTCCCCTATTTTCTAGTTTAATCTCCTTTTTAAAGGTTAATGTTAGCAGCCTGGTTCATTCCTGGTTATGATGGGGCTCATCCTTTCAGAAAAGCCTCTCTCTTCCCCAGAATGTTTCCCAATTCCTAACAAATTCAAAACCTTCTTCCTTGCACCATCGTCTTATCTATGCATTGAAACTCTGGAGCTCTGCCGGCCTTTCGGGTCCTGCGCATGTAACAAAAAGCATTTCAGAGAATTCTACCCTGGAAGTTCTGGATTTCAACTTCCTGCCTAAAAGCCTAAATTTGTCCTCTATAACCTCCTCCCACACTTTCCTATGTCATTGGTATCAATATGTACCAAAACAGCAGGCTGTTACCCAGCACTATCTAAAACCTTGTCTCGGTGTGCTTGAGGTCCACTATCTTTGCACCAGCCAGGCATGTTACAAGGCGATCCTCACTTCCACCAGTCACCCAGCTATATACATGTCAAATGATTGCATTGCCAATTATAACAGCTGTTCTAACCCTTCCCTCATGAGTACTTGTCCTTAGAGAAACCTCCTCAATGCAAAAGGGTTTTACATTACCTGGAGGACAGGTCCTAGCTACAGGAACACTTCCTGCCACACCAAGGTGATGCTCTCTTTTCACATGACCTCTCTCCTGCATGGCAACAGGGAGGCTGCCAGACTGGAGAAGGGACATCAGTACTATATCCCTTTAGGTCTCGTCTAGATATCTCTCTGTCTTCCTTAGGTTCTCTAAGTCTGCTATTCTAGCCTCCAGAGATCAGAGTCATTCTCTGAGATCAAAGAGCTCTTTTCACCTAGTGCACACATAAGAACCCTCACCAACTTGAGAAAATCGTACATGGGACGCTCAGTGCAAAAGACTGCATAGTCCCCATCTCCCTGCTGAACTGCCGTTTTGCATCTTAGGTTTGAGGTTTTGTTTAGCTATTTAAGTTGTTAAGTTACTTACACTCATTTGTGAGTAGCTACTACCTTCTCTGTAACTTTTCAATAAAGGGGAGGTTCAAAACAGATTTATAATTGGGCTTTTAGATGGATCAGCTTTAGAATTTTTCAGTGTAGGTTGAATACTCATTTGCTTTCAGATACCTGGACCTTATCCTTGTGCATGTATAAAAGAAGTCAGCATCTTTAACAAGTCTCCTTGGATCAGGATCCAGATTTGAGGTGGAAGATTTCATTACAATCAATTCTCTATCAATTTCTACAGTTGTTGGTAAATTAAATGCTTGGAAATTTCTGCAATTAGAATAAGAGACTAGTCCCTCATTTGTTGAGATTGGTGAATCTCTTCTAGATTCTTTGGTGACCGTTAACAATAGTTTAGTGGAAGATGGTAAAAAGTTTTGAACAATAAGGATCTTATCTTGAAAAGTTACAGCCAATAAATCAGCTGAAATTTTCATCAGCCTGATTAGTTGCTGTCAGTGTACAGGTTGTAAAACACCTGACAATACTGTATATGTGTGAAGAAGACAAGTCTGATTTAATAAGACCAGAAATGTATTGTTTCATTACTTTTTTTTATAGCAGAGCTATTGGCATAAAATAGGTTGTTTTTTTTGTTTTTAAAGTGAGCAGTTCAGGCATTTTAAGTGCCTCAGTTGTTTCTTTAGTAAACCAAGGCCTGGATGATGTTGGGATGAGGTCTGCCTGGATTTTGTAGACCATTTCTGAATAAGTGCACATCTGTCTAATGCTCTAGACAGTGGATAGTTCTATGCATTTACTTGATTTTGAAGGTTTAATTCCTATAAGGTCCAGAAGGGCTGGTTTTATTAAAGCTGACTATATCCAAATTCATTGAAAATCATTTGGTCCATTAAAGTGAATGAGACATTGAGAATATCCATTCAAAGGGCATGCTGGTTGTTAGGCAGGGCAGAAGATACTGGACGATGTTAGCCAGGTTTTGCTAAACTGCAGATTGCTGTGCCTATTATGCTGAGAGTCTTCATGGGCTCAGCAAGGTACTGTGTCACAAAAATTCATGTAGGGTTCTTAGTTGCAGTAAACTGATTCTGTTCTCTGCTTTCAATGTTGTAGCTAGGGCCTCGGTCAACAAAGATGGTTCTATGGGCTGAAGGAGAACTGGATATTAAAGGTGAGAGATATAGGGGGATGTTTACTAAAGTGCGGTAATCGTGATTAATGCACGTAAAGTACGTTTAACGATCGTTAGCACGTCCGAACGCGCGTTCTGACGTGCTAACGATCGTTAAACGTACTTTACGCGCGTTAACCGCAGTTAACGATCGTAAACCTCCGCGGCGCGTTAAAACAGCGCAGAAGGTGGAGAGTGGGCGGAGAGAAGGGGTCAATGGGCGGAGAGTGGGCAGGGAGAGGCTCCCCTCATACTAACGCGCTGAATTTCTGAGCTCAATTCCAACGCGAATGAAAACCTGTCGTTAAAGGCATATTAAAGGGAAGAGAAACCATTTCCGTCAGCAATGTACAGCAAAACCGGGGAAACCTACAAAACGTGAGCAGTGTGATACATGTGCAAAGACCAAAAGTTCACATAAAACCTTAAGAATGACCACAAGAAACATTGTAAAAAGCACAATTCAGCTGGGCAACAGTGATAGCAATGGGCAACAATGAACAACACTCCCTGGAAAGCACCAAAGAAAGAAATGATGTTTGCAAGGGTCTACGCTCCGTAGACTCTTTCAAAGATCGTTTCATTGTGATGGAGCTTTCCTGGGAGTGGTGTGTAATGTTACCCAATGATATCATTGTTGCCCAGCTTGGTTATGGGTGTTTGCCCCTTTTTTTGAGGTCTGTTTTGAGGTTTATGTACACCTTTGTCTCCATACAAGGTAAATGAGCAAAAAGTAAACCTGTGCAGAGCAGGGTTTCTGACTCGTCAGGCCGCTTTAACTAACTCCAGGGACTGCACCATCTCTGTGGCCACAGTGTGGTGCAACAGACACAGCCAGTGCCTGTAAGACCAGAGGGTCACAGGTTCAAATCCCAGCTGGGGCTCCTGCCAACCCAGTCCCCATAGTTTTACCCACCACTAAACAGTGATAGTAAAGACACCCCTTTATTGCAGAGCACATACGCATGGTTAATACGCCTATATTATACCACAACAAACACAGACATCAGAACCAGGCGCATTACCCAGAGCAGAGTCTCGCAATTGCAGTCCTGGAGGGTCCCACACCATTCAGGTTCCATGCTGCCTCTAATAAAGATGCCTGTGCTGCATATCTATGCACCACCCCCATGGTATGCAGATGTAGCTCATGCATATTTATGAGGGACAGCATGAAAACCCGAACAGGTTTGGAACACCAGGACTGGAGTTGGGGAACTCTGCCGTAAAGCAGCAGCCAACAGGGCCAGACACACCCACAGGCCCCATTGGCCAAGGCCTCCTGGAGAAGCAGGACATTGGGCCCTGCCTGTATCTCCCAATACTAGCAGTTGCATACCTTAGCAATGCCACCCTACACCTGGGTATATGGTACACAGCTATCAAACGTTTCCTGTGATAACTGGCAGATAACAATTCCTACATTAAGCACAGTTTGCTCAGTGAGCTCCACCATAACAATCATTCTGCTGTCTGTGGTGTGTGCTGCAGGTCTGGACTCTGACAGTGCGTGCCACCATGGGGAGTGACCCCCAACAGTCTTGCGTACAATATCCATGCCTGAACTGTGCCCAGGACTGGTGTGGTGGGTATGGCTGCTGAACACCTCTATAGTTACACAATGCTGGCATAGGTGTGGGGGTGTCTGTCTGTCTATCCAGTGTGTGGTGGCTGCAAACACCTTCCACAGCCCACACTGCCAGCAATGTTGCCAGTATTGAGCTGCCAATGTGCATAATGAGGAGCAAGGTACCATGGGTATAGGCCGGACAGGGTGGCCTGGCCAGGGTGCATCTGCACAGGGCATAGGGCAGTGACAGGCACATTTTAGTGCCCGGCCACCACCTACACAGACAGGGTGACCTCAGTATGTCCTGCTGAGAGATCACTCTCACCCTGACTGTGCAGTGACCACAGCATGGATAGGCACCCCCATAGTGCTATATAGTATTTCTCTCATGTGATAGATATGGGTTTCCTTTTGGGGCCCAGTCACTGATTTATCTGCTTGCTGTGTATGCTGGCATCCCAGTTCTGGGTGCATGCATATCCACTGGGCACATGCATTATGGACTAACTAGCAGACTGTTTGCAGCTGGTATGTGTCTTGATGGAGTGGCTTGCAGGGTGCAGTGGCTGATGGCTTGCTGCAGGAGTATATCAGATAGTGGTGGGGTGCAGCTTACCATATCCAGGCCTGATGTCTGTCTGTGTACAGAGCTGCGGTGCCTGCCCTGTGGGGTGTTTGTTCCCCACCCGAACTGGGGTTGATGTTTCTCTCTACTGCCACCTTTGCAGGGAGGTAGAAGGTGGATCTATTGTTAGGAGACCCTGTTTGCTGCACTTGGGGGGGGGGGGGGTACATGGGCCACCTAGGGGTCCATGGGGGATACACCTGACTGCAAGGTGTTTGTGCAGAAACTACCTATCTTGCACATTAACACTACTTTGGACCTGCGCCATGGCCTCTTTCAGCCATGGATGGTGCTGTGGACCTGGTGCTGGGCGCCTCACTGCACCCTCAGGGTGAGCACAGTACCAGCACAATGTGACGGTGTGAAGCTACTCTGTGCCAGTACAACACACGGTCAGTACCCCCTACCAGGCCAAGGTGCTGTGGGGGTGCACATGGTCACTTTCCCCTACCAGTCCGAGGTGCTGTGGGGGTGCATTCCCCATGGTGTGTATCTGTGGACAGCTGATTTGCATGTGCAGTGCATCATGAGTGTGACTGGCACGATCCAACCCTGGGAAGATCCAGCGCCTGCTCTCAGGCTCTGATAAACCATAGGCCATCACACGTACATCTGTTAGCATAGTGCATAAGTGCAAGACACCCTAAAGTGTCTGTACTATAAGGTGCTCACGCTGGTAAAAACACACGTACCCACGCACGGGGCTACGCCCATAACAACGCATGCAGCCACGCACGTACCAACGTACATGGCTATGCGCACTGCGAGAGTGTGTTTCACTAACAACTACTGAACGTAAAGAAAAACATGCCTCCTCATTCCCTATGTAATGTACATGGTGCTGCCTGGGACAGCATTCTGCATTAGGCACACTGGGAACTCGAACCCATGCTGCCTGTAACAGCGGTGAGTACACTAACCATTGTGCTACAGCTCTGTTTCAATGATTTGTGTCTGTACGCCTTCATATGCTTAACGCGCCACGGCGCCCTGTAACGCTCGTTAGTTTTTGGAACGCGCGTTAGTCGTTACGATGTCCCGCCCATGTCCTTTTTTGGCTTTCCTTTCACTAACGCGGCTCCTAACGCGATTTGCACTAACGCAGTTTAGTAAACATACCCCATAATGTTAGCTGATAGGGAGCTGCTGATGCCAGTACTGCTTGCTGGCATGCCTACTTCATTCCTATTGGCCCTCTGCCTCTGACACTTCCTTTCCAGCACTTCAATTGCAAGCTTATCCATCCCATAAATCAGTCTTCTGCACTGGAGGTGATACTTCCTTTAACCTGTGGGTCTCACAAGGTGGCTGATATTCAAGCATCTTCCTTGGAGAGAGGGTTCAACCTATTTTTCATTTCCATCCACAAGGAGTCCGCCAGCTGTGGGGATGCAAATTGCACCTCCAGGATATTCAGTATCAGGATGACAGTGGACAGGGTAGCCTTTCTTGAATTCAGTTCCTCCATGGCATCTTTGATACTCCTGTGCCCAGTGCAGTCTCCATTTCCAATGACATCTGATAGAGGGCTGCTTGTTGCTCTACTAACTTTTCCAGCATCAGATAGGTGGAATTACATCTGATGCCTACTGTACATTCTTAATAAGCTGGAACACAGGTGTCCCTGCTGCTTCTCGCTTCTGATACAGCTCATACCCACACCACATTCTACTGGAAATACCGTGCTATTTTTGACATGTATTCATTCAAATTGATTTAATTTCCTCATTTATATCCCTTACCATACCTAAACGGGATCAAGCTGGATTACAAAAACAAAATAGATACAAGCAAAATTATCTGCACAGTTTTTCAAGCAATGCAATATGCAAAAATACAGTACAATATTTGAAATAACCCATATAAATTTCCAATCAGTACAAGATACAGATTACAAATTAACCATTCAAAATAAACGATCTACAAAAAAATTTAAAATAATAATTTTAAACAGAAAGAAGCATAACTTCCCATAAAAACCTTAGCCCAGTAGATAGAATCCTCTAAATATACCCCCAAACTATCAAATGTAGTGAGTATATCATTGAGCCCTTCATCCTAACGTTCTACATAATAACTCCTTAAAGAGCTAGGTCTTTGATTTTTTTGTCTGAATAAAATGCAGCTTCATTCACTCTTGAGCTCCACTGAGAGATGATTCCAAAGCATATGAGTGTTTCCTCTGGTGGCAACAAAGAATACAGTCAATCTCAACTCCTTTGCAGATAGAATAGCCAACTAGAAATCAAATTGTGAACCATAAGTCCTAGTCAGGCAGTATTTGGATACCAAACTGATTATTATTATCTTCAGGACAGGGCTGTCACTTCACTTGCTCCTCTGGCATAGGGAGTCTTGTACTATCAGGTACGGCAATTGGCAAACCATTAGATACTATAACAGCTCCCCTCATTCGTCACCTTAACCATATTCTTCCCATTGTCCGTTACAAGATAGCCAGGAAGCATGGTTGTCTCTTTCTTCCCTAGTTGCAATCCCTCTATCATTGCCCTTAATTACACTAATTAGCTGAGGCATTGCTATCACCCATCACCTGGGTGCAGGGCCAGTATTAGACATGCAGGGACTCAGGGCAGAAAGTGGTAAGGGGCCCCAAAGCCCATCTGCAGGCTATGGCTCCTTCATATTGAGGTAGACTTGAGGCTTCCTTATGGCATGGGGACCTTGTTTGTTACTCCTAAGACTAGCTCAGCCTGGACATGTTTACGAGGGTGTGCAGGCAAAAATATTTTGGGATATGTTTACTAAACTGTCCTAATGTTACTGACGCTAGTTGCAGCGTTAACGTGAGGGATGCCATATAAGGAAGTGGGCGTTCCGGCATCAAGGCTGTGTATTGCGCTATAGAGGGCGCCTTGGCTTGTTACCGCGCGGTAACCTTAATGTCATGCCAGTGCTGTGCTAGCAGCTATAGAGGTGTATCCCACTGGTTAATACAATGACTGCTGAGTCAGAGGTCATGGGTTTGATCCCTCAGAGGTCTCATCTAATAAAGCTGTTTGAAGCAATCCTTTTTGCTGCCTGTAACAGTCAGACACATCTCTACAAAATGTGCTGCCAGCAAAAACACCCTCACCTCAGTGCCGTAACCTAAGGTGCCCCATAGGGCACATTATAAAGTGCCTTGTCCGACAAGGCGCTGTATAATGTGCCCTATGAGGCGCCTTATAGGGTGCCCTATAGGGTGCCTTATAGGGCACTGTATAATGTATAACGCTTTAGGTTACGGCATTGAGGTGAGGGTGTTTTAGCTGGCAGCACAGATTGTAGAGATGTGTCTGACTGTTACAGGCAGAAAAAGGGATTGCCTTGGACAGCTTTATTAGATGAGACCTCTGAGGAATCAAACCCATTACCTCTGGCTCTACAGTCATTGTCTTAACCAGTGGGCTACACCTCTACAGTCTCTAACATAGTGCTGGAATGACATTAAGGTTAACATGCGGTAACGAGCCAAGGCACTCTCTATCACGCGATACACAGCCATTGCTACCTTGATGCCGGAACGCCCACTTCCTTATATGGCATCCTTCTCGTTAACGCTGCAACTAGCACCGGTTTAATGTAGGATTTGTTATCTGATATTAATTATAGCAACCTTTTGGTATATATGGAATGTGTTTCCATGTTTATGACGGCATTGCTAAGGTATGCAGGTGCTAGTAGTGGTAGCTGCTGCTCCGTGCAGGGCCCAACAGCCTGACTCTCCATGAGGCTTTCGATAGTGGAGCCTGTGGGTGTGGGTATTTGTGCTCCTGTTGGCCGATGCTCTAGGGAGTGCACATGTTTATGGTGTATGTGCTCTGTAGGGTAAAATATAGGGACATGGTCTGCAGGAGCCACCGGTGGGACTTGAACCTGTGACTTTCTGCTTCTGAACACACTGGCTGTGTGTACTGCACCAAACTGTTTCCACAGAGACAGGTCATTCCCTGGGGATACCATGACTATTCTTCTGAAAGACCTTGTCTGTTGCACTGCACGCCACCCACCTAAACAGGGCTTTGCCTTGGTCTGCTGTGGGCAGATGCCACTGCCCCCTCTACCACCAGCAACCCTCCACCACCATGCTGACATGCCCTTATGCCGGTGGTACTGGTGGTACGCAGTCCCAGGTCATCCAGTGTGCCGGTAGGTGGCTGCCTATGGTGTGGGGTCTGGGGTAGGGGTGCCTACATAGACATCCACGCTTCCCCCCGGCACCATCTGCCAATGTTATCTGCCCTTTGGGGTACCTGCCGGGTACTGTCCCCTGGGACACTGTGGGACACACACTCATGGGCATGTTTGACCTTGGTCTGTTGCTGGCTTGCTGGTTTTCGGTTTCTGCGTCCCTATGTGCCACCTAGGCATCTGCCTAGTCCACCCTGTGCCCCAGCTGTCCCACTGCATGTCCCACCTGCAGCCCCCTGTACCCCATGTACAGCATCACCATAGTGTCCTTTCATACGTGGGCACTCTGCTGTTGCTGCGCATGTAGCACTACTATCACTTTTCTTGGTCTCCGTGCCTTTGCTGTACATTGCTGACTGAAATGGTTTCTCTCTCCTGCAAATGTGCCTCTAATGCCAGGTTTTCACTCATGGTAATGTTCTGGTCTTAAGATTCCGGCATTAGTGTAGCAGGAGCCTCTCCACGCCCACTCCCCGCCCATTGACCCCCATCTCTTCGCCTTCTCTCCGCTCTCTGGGACAGTTTCCGCTGTCGGTAACGTTACTGCCATTTAGTAAACATACCCCTTTATTTCCTGTTTCATTTGCAAGTTTTTTCATTTTATTTGTTTCATTTTAATACATTTATGCTCTGTTTTCATTTTGTTTTTATAAATTTTCATATCAGGACAATTTTGTTAATTAAAGAGGTAGCTGCGACTGCTGCCCAAATGAAAAACATAGGTGAAATTTTACTGGAGGTTTCAGGCAAATAAAAAAACCCTCATGTTTTGTTTTGTTTTTTTTCACTCAGAACCAGAGCCTGGTCTCAAACCAATGAGTTTTACTTAGAAAGCAGGCAACTTGCAGAAGAGCCATCACTGCCTCCATGGGGGCTGATTCTAGCCAGCCTGCTGTATTACTGCTGATCTACCTTCCTGTTTCCTGAATGAGTCAAAGTTTATCTGGTCTGGAACTCTATGTAAAATGCTAACTGGATTTTTTGTCTTGGAAATTATTAATTCCTGCTGTAGAGACTTACTCTAAAGATTTTGCTTTTGCCATGTTCTTGTGTCAGAAATTCTGTGAAACTGTGTTTATTTATTTATTATTTATTTATTTAAAAGGATTTGTATACCGCTTTTTCCTGAAATAAAAGTGGTTATCACATCAAGCAAATCATTGGTATGTGGATATGTACATGTAGTGTTAAGTCAATAGTATGAGTATGGGAGGTGTAGCTGATTTGATGTGAGCTATAAATACAGTGTGGGCTATATACAATGTAAGCTATGCACATTTTTACATATTTTGCATACAAAGTGGGTTAGTTACATGGAGTATAAATTAATTACATGGGTTATGCATGTAAGTATCAGGAATATACAAATAAGCAGGGAGGTCGGTGATGTCATTATATTGTTCATGTGATATCGTTATAGGGGTATGTTTACTAAACTCCGAAATTGTGCTGGGCCGCGGTAGTGTGCCTGTGCCATATAAGGAGTGGGAGGTTCAGGCAGAAAAAAGAAAAAAACCGAGAGGCAGCGACCATACTTGTGCACGGCGCGCTAATGTGCGGGGTCCACATTAGCGCGTGGGAAGGCTAAGTGGCGCGCTGCTGCACTTAGAAAAGAACAGAGCCGTAGTACAACGGTGGAGACACAGACCAATGGTGCAGGGGCCAGGGGTTCAATCCCCCATTGTGCGCAACAAGAAATGTTGTCTGAGGCATTAACTTTAATGGGTAAAAGTGCTGTAGGAGACATATTAATTTTGTGCGGCATAAGGCGGCGCACTGTTAATTTTGGGCGTCACTAGGCGGTGCGCTGTTAGGTGTGGGCGTCATAAGGCATAGCACTGTAAATTGTGGGCATTAGGCATTGCGCTGTTAATTTTGTGCGGTTTGGGCGGCAGAAGGCGGTGCGCTGCTAAGATTTTAAGGCCTAAGGCAGTGCGGCAATGTCCAAACACAGGAACAGAGCCACAACACAATGGTTAAGACACTGACCAATGGTGCAGGCATCAGGGGTTCAATCCCTCACAGTGCCCAGTGAACAAGGCTGGCTGAGGCAGTACATATTATGGGGATGAGTGCTGTAGGAGGCATATTAGTTTTATTTTATGTATCAGTACTAGCAAACGCACTCTCAAAGCGTGTTAACATAAGGCGGCCCATAAGGCACATGTTAAAGTTCACTGTACGCCAAGGCACCCTAGCATGTCCCCTATAGGGCACCATATATGTTGCGTCACAGGATAATGTACAATGCACCTTATATGGACGGCAACCATAAGGTGCCCTATAGGGCGCCCTATAAAGCACCCTCAGAGGCACCCGATGGGTACAGTACGCTGAGGGTGTTTGTGCTGACATCAATATATGTACATTAAATAAAAACAAACTTTGGACCACCCTATCAAATAACCCCACTGTGGGTCTGAACCCATGAGCTCTGTCTCCACAGGCAGTGATGTAACCATTGGGCTACAACTCTATAGCTGCCAGCAAGCCTCTGGCTGGCTGCAGAGAGCCTGCATGTCACCACACAGACAGTCTGCTGTGGTAACCAGGATAGGGCTAGGCCACCCGTACCCATGATGCACTGCACATGCAAATCAGCTGTGCACAGATGAACACAAGATGGGGAATGCACCCCAAAAGCTCCCCGGCCTGGTAGGGGGAAGTGGCCGTGTGCACCCACACAGCGCCTCGGCCTGGTAGGGGTTACTGACCGGGCGTTTTACTGGCACAGAGTAGCTACACACCGTCACATTATGCGGGTCCTGTGCTCACCCTGAGGGTGTGAAGAGACGCTCAGGACCAGGTCCACAACACCCTCCATGGCTGAAAGAGGCCATGCCAGAGCTTCAAAGCAGTATTAATCTGTGAGATAGGTAGATTCTGAAGAAACACCTTGGATATTTCCTTCTGTCTTAGTCAGGGAAACCCCTTATGGACACCTAGGTACCAACAACAACAACCCCCCCCACCCCCCCAAAGGTTGAAGAACAGGGTCTACCCATCAACAGATCCACATTCTACCTCCCTGCAATGGTGGCAGTAGAGTGGACCATCAACCCTAGTCCTGCTGGGGAACAGACACCCTACAGGGCAGTCAAAGCAGCTCTATACACATCCACAACACAATATCAGACAGACATTACACCTGACTATGCTAAGCTGCACCCCACCACTATCTGATATTCTCCTGCAGCAAGCCTTCAGCTGCTGCACCCTGCAAGGCACTCCATCAAGACACAGACCAGCTGAAAACAGTCAGCTAGTTAGTCCTGGTGGAAATGCATGCACCCAGAACTGGGATGGCAGTGCAAACCAGCAGATAAGTCAGTGACTGAGCCCCAGAAGAAAACCCAGATATATCACATGAGAGAAACACTGTATAGCACTATGGGGGTGCCTAGACATGCTGTGGTCACTGCACAGTCAGGGTGAGAGTGATCCTACAGCAGGACAGACAGAGGTCACCCTGTCTGTGTAGGTGGTGGCCGTGCACGACAATGTCCGAGGCAGTGCCCTATGCCCTGTGCAGATGCATCCTGGCCAGCCCACCCTGTCTGAGCTATACCCATGGTTCCTTGCTGCTCATTATGCACATTGGCAGGCCAATGCTGGCAACTGTGCTGGCAGTGTGGGCTGTGGAAGGTGTTTGCAGTCAACACACACTGTATAGACAGACACACACTCCCACATGTATGCCAGCATTGTGCTACTATAGAGGAGTTTATCAGCCTTGCCCACCACACCAGTCATGGGCACAGTACAGGCATGGATATGGTACGCAATACTGTTGTGGGTCACTCCCCAGGGTGGTGACCACTGTCACAGGCCAGACCTGAAGCACACACTGCAGACATCATAAAGATTTTTATGATGGAGCTCACAGAGCAAACTGTGCTTAACGTAGTAATGTCTATCTGCCAGGACTCATAGCAAACGTTTGAGAGCTGTGTACCGTATACCCAGGTGTAGGGTGGCATTGCTAAGGTATGCAGGTGCTAGTATTGGGAGATGCACACAGGGCCCAATGTCCTGCCCCTCCAGGAGGCATTGGCCAATGGGGCCTGTGGGTGTGGGTGTGTCTGCCCCTGTTGGCTGCTGCTTTACGGCAGAGGTTCCCAACTCCAGTCCTGGTGTGCCGAACACTGTTCGGGTTATCCTGCTGTACCTCATGACTATGCATGAGCTACATCTACATGCCATGGGGGAGGTGCATAGATATGCAGCACCGGCATTTGTATTAGAGGCAGCATAGAACCTGAATGGTGTGTGGTCCTCTAGGGCTGCATATCGGAGACTCTGCTCTAGGTAATGCCCCTGTTCATGGTGTCTGTGCTCGGTGTGGTAAAAGATAGGTGTATTACCAATGCATATGTCCTCAGCAATAAAGGTTTGTGTTTACTATCATGGCTTAGTTGTGGGAAACATTTGTGGACAGGATTGGCAGTAGCCTCAGCTGGGATTTGAACCTGTGACCTTCTGTTCTTGCACATACTGTCTGTGTGCACTGCACCACCATGTAGCCACAGATTGGTTGAGTTCCCTGGGCGTCCATGACTGTACATCCGACAGGGCCTGTCTGTTGCAGTGGACAGTGCCAGCCTGCACATGGCTAGGCCACTGTGTGCTGTGGCTAGCAGCCACTGCCCCCGCCACCACCTGTACCCTTCTGCCAACATGCTGGCATGTCCTTATCTTGGAAAAGCATGTGACCTGCTTGAGTTGTGGCACTCCAGGACCACTGTTCCCTCTAAGCTGTGCGCGTGTGCGCGCGCACACACCTCGCCGAGCAAGCGCACATACTTTATAACAGAGCGCACAAAAATTACGGTTCTGATTCTGATAGAAAACAACACAGACGTCTTAAAATTTAAAAGTTGTTGTGTATTTACGGTTTTCACAAGTTCTACAATATTTTCTAGTGCAAGCAATGTGGTGTACATACTGTATTCTGACATGTAGTCAAATTTTAATGTATATAACTCCGAGTGTCGTTGTGTGGCGCACAAAAATTTAACCTTCCTGCAAAAGCTGCACAGCTGATATTTTATGCACACACAGCCTACAGAAAATTAGAGGGAACATTGTCCAGGACTGCATTTGGGGGACTCAGCTGTTGGTAATGCCCATTGTAATGGTGAGTGTGCGGTGTAGGGTAAAATATGGGTGTTTGAGACACGCTTATGTTCTCTGCAATATAGAAGTGTCTTTACTATCTCTGTTTAGTGGTGGGTAAAATATGGGGACTGGGTTGGCAGGAGCCCCAGCTGGGATTTGAACCTGTGACTCTCTGGTCGTGTAGGTACTGGCTCTGTCTGCTGCACCACACTGTGGCCACAAAGACAGTGCTGTCCCTGGGAATGGAAAACCTGGCTGGCGGAATCCTAAACCCTGCTCTGCACATTTGCACTGTGGGCTCATTCACCTTGTCTGGGGGCAAACGTGCAAATACATCCCGTAAATGACCGTGAAAAGAGGGGGAACAAATATTACCAAGCTGGGCAACAGTGGTATTAATGGGCGACCATAGAAAACACTCCCAGCAAAGCTCCCAAAAAAGGAAATGATTTTTGGAAGGGTCTCCGCTCCGTAGACCCTTCCAAAAATCATTTCTTTTTTTTGGGGCTTTCCTGGGAGTGTTTTTTATTGTTGCCCATTAATATCACTGTTGCCCAGGTGGATTATAATTTTTTAGAATTTTGTTGTGGTCTTTTTCAATTTATATTTGCTATTTTGTTCTGTGCATATGTATCACACTGCTCACGTTTTGTAGGTTTCCCCGGTTTTGCTGTACATTGCTGACGGAAATGGTTTCTCTTCCCTTTAAATGCACTCTACTGCGAGTGTTTCACTCGCGGTAGTTTTTACATGGAAATTCGGCCCCGATAATGTGCGAGGGGCCTCTCCCTTCCCCTTCTCCGCCCATTGCACCCGTCTCTCCGCCCCTCGGGAGCCTTCCTCCGCCCTCCGTTAGCCTTTCCACGCCTCTATCGGACATTTGCGGGCACGTACTTGTGCGGGGCCCGTTAGTGTGCCGCGCATATGTGCGGGGGTGACCCGCACGTGTGCGGGGCGCTTAAGAGCACTTAAGTGCTGCTTTCCGTGCGCTATTGTGCGGATGCGCAATTGTGCGGTGTTTAGTAAACATACCCCATAGTGTTTATTCAATAGCATCATTTTAAGAAGCTTTTTGACGTCTCTAATGTCTGTTGCTGCTCTCAGGTTGTCAGGGAATGAGTTCCATAGCGTTGGTGCTGCGAGTGAGAGTGATCTTCTTGAAGTTTCATGTTTTGTTTTTTTAAAGATTTTTGGGTATGATGTACCTGAGGTACCTTTTCTCCTGGGTCTGGTGCTTGGGTCGGGTCTGATGAGGTGTTTTACAGTAGACTGTCTGCAGATTGGTTGTGTTTGATTTTGAAGGTGTTTAGTAGCACTTTATATTGAATGTGGGAGTCGATGGGGAGCCAGTGGAGATTGGTTGAGAATTGGGGTGATGTGGCTGTGTTTTGATGATCCAGTTATTATTCTTGCTGCTGTGTTTTGTGCCATTTGGAGTGGTCGGGTAGTCTGTTTTGGGAGTCCAAGGTAGATGGGGTTGCAGTAGTCTAAGATGGGGGTTATGAGTGCTTGACAGAAGGTGCAGAAATGATCATGTGAGAGGATTGGGTTTAGGCGTCTTATGGTTCTCATTTTGAAGTATGCGGTCCTTGTGGTTTTGTCGATGTGAGATTGAAGGTTTAGTTCTTTGTCGAGAGTTATACCTAGGTATTTTATTTCAGATTTTATTTGTATTGAGATGTCGTTTAGCTTGAGTTCTTTGGGAGGGTTGAAGTTTGCGTTTTTGGTGATGATTAGCGCTTCTGTCTTGTTATAGTTTATTGTTAAGTTGTTTTCCATGAACCAACTTGTCATTTGTTGCAGGCAGTTGACTATTCCAGTGTAGTCTGGGTTGTTGAGGTTGATAGGGGTGTATATCATAATGTCATCTGCATATATGGTGTATTGGATTTTGTTATTTTTGATAATCGAGCATATCTTCAGAGCTCCAGGAGGAGCTGGATCACCACCCGCGGCTCCATTGACCGAAGGACAGCCCTCTCCCTGCATCGGGAGCAGCCGAAGAAGCAGCAGACCGCCCCGGTCACTAACCACACAACAGAGCTCATCAGAGGAGTCCTTCTCCCGGCATGCAGACAAGCAGCTGAAGCAGCAGATCGCTCAGCACACGTGCTATCACAAAGAGCTCCGTGCCACCCAGCTGATTACCGCGTCATCGCCTACCCCTGCCCAATCCGGGCCCAGATCTTCGCTTTAAAAGGGGGCATGAACAGGCAAGAGACCCTTCTCTTCAGAGCTCCAGGAGGAGCTGGATCACCACCCGCGGCTCCATTGACCGAAGGACAGCCCTCTCCCTGCTTCGGGAGCAGCCGAAGAAGCAGCAGACCGCCCCGGTCACTAACCACACAACAGAGCTCATCAGAGGAGTCCTTCTCCCGGCACGCAGACAAGCAGCTGAAGCAGCAGATCGCTCAGCACACGTGCTATCACAAAGAGCTCCGTGCCACCCAGCTGCTTACCGCGTCATCGCCTACCCCTGCCCAATCCGGGCCCAGATCTTCGCTTTAAAAGGGGGCGCGAACAGGCAAGAGACCCTTCTCTTCAGAGCTCCAGGAGGAGCTGGATCACCACCCGTGGCTCCATTGACCGAAGGACAGCCCTCTCCCTGCATCGGGAGCAGCCGAAGAAGCAGCAGACCGCCCCGGTCACTAACCACACAACAGAGCTCATCAGAGGAGTCCTTCTCCCGGCACGCAGACAAGCAGCTGAAGCAGCAGATCGCTCAGCACACGTGCTATCACAAAGAGCTCCGTGCCACCCAGCTGCTTACCGCGTCATCGCCTACCCCTGCCCAATCCGGGCCCAGATCTTCGCTTTAAAAGGGGGCGCGAAACAGGCAAGAGACCCTTCTCTTCAGAGCTCCAGGAGGAGCTGGATCACCACCCGCGGCTCCATTGACCGAAGGACAGCCCTCTCCCTGCATCGGGAGCAGCCGAAGAAGCAGCAGACCGCCCCGGTCACTAACCACACAACAGAGCTCATCAGAGGAGTCCTTCTCCCGGCACGCAGACAAGCAGCTGAAGCAGCAGATCGCTCAGCACACGTGCTATCACAAAGAGCTCCGTGCCACCCAGCTGCTTACCGCGTCATCGCCTACCCCTGCCCAATCCGGGCCCAGATCTTCGCTTTAAAAGGGGGCGCGAACAGGCAAGAGACCCTTCTCTTCAGAGCTCCAGGAGGAGCTGGATCACCACCCGCGGCTCCATTGACCGAAGGACAGCCCTCTCCCTGCATCGGGAGCAGCCGAAGAAGCAGCAGACCGCCCCGGTCACTAACCACACAACAGAGCTCATCAGAGGAGTCCTTCTCCCGGCACGCAGACAAGCAGCTGAAGCAGCAGATCGCTCAGCACACGTGCTATCACAAAGAGCTCCGTGCCACCCAGCTGCTTACCGCGTCATCGCCTACCCCTGCCCAATCCGGGCCCAGATCTTCGCTTTAAAAGGGGGCGCGAACAGGCAAGAGACCCTTCTCTTCAGAGCTCCAGGAGGAGCTGGATCACCACCCGCGGCTCCATTGACCGAAGGACAGCCCTCTCCCTGCATCGGGAGCAGCCGAAGAAGCAGCAGACCGCCCCGGTCACTAACCACACAACAGAGCTCATCAGAGGAGTCCTTCTCCCGGCACGCAGACAAGCAGCTGAAGCAGCAGATCGCTCAGCACACGTGCTATCACAAAGAGCTCCGTGCCACCCAGCTGCTTACCGCGTCATCGCCTACCCCTGCCCAATCCGGGCCCAGATCTTCGCTTTAAAAGGGGGCGTGAACAGGCAAGAGACCCTTCTCTTCAGAGCTCCAGGAGGAGCTGGATCACCACCCGCGGCTCCATTGACCGAAGGACAGCCCTCTCCCTGCATCGGGAGCAGCCGAAGAAGCAGCAGACCGCCCCGGTCACTAACCACACAACAGAGCTCATCAGAGGAGTCCTTCTCCCGGCACGCAGACAAGCAGCTGAAGCAGCAGATCGCTCAGCACACGTGCTATCACAAAGAGCTCCGTGCCACCCAGCTGCTTACCGCGTCATCGCCTACCCCTGCCCAATCCGGGCCCAGATCTTCGCTTTAAAAGGGGGCGCGAACAGGCAAGAGACCCTTCTCTTCAGAGCTCCAGGAGGAGCTGGATCACCACCCGCGGCTCCATTGACCGAAGGACAGCCCTCTCCCTGCATCGGGAGCAGCCGAAGAAGCAGCAGACCGCCCCGGTCACTAACCACACAACAGAGCTCATCAGAGGAGTCCTTCTCCCGGCACGCAGACAAGCAGCTGAAGCAGCAGATCGCTCAGCACACGTGCTATCACAAAGAGCTCCGTGCCACCCAGCTGCTTACCGTGTCATCGCCTACCCCTGCCCAATCCGGGCCCAGATCTTCACTTTAAAAGGGGGCGCGAACAGGCGCACCCGCGCCTTGCAGGCCCGCGCCTGAGGGCCGCGCAAGAGGGCCCTTTGGCACGGCCCTTAGGCTAAGGCGCTCAAGGAATTCTCCAAATCGGTATCGGTGACACGGAAAACATCAAATCGAAAACCCACCTACATCTCTCACCCTCTGGTACCGCTGGAGCTCCCCTACGGTCGAGCTTGCGTACCTTCAATTGATCCACCAGCTTCTCGATCACAGCAAGTATTTCCTACCTGACTTTTACTGTTGACTATTGCCTGTTTTACTGTTGCCAGTAATCTCAACCATTCATAACTACTACCTGAATTATTGTTGCTAGTATCACCTACACAACCTCTGTTACCAGTAACTTTTGAAAACTACTGCCTGCTTCATACTGTTGCAAGTAATCTCACCCATATCCACTGTCTGATATTTACTGTTGCTAGTAACCTCATTTATGTATAACTATGTCTGATTCACTTACTACTGTCTGACATTTACAGTTGCCATTACCTCCTGCATAATCTCTATTGCCTGTAATTACTGAAAACTACTGCCTGATCTTTTCGTCCATAATCTCTCTGACCAAATAATCACCACCACCAGTAATAAAACCGGATATTGTTACATTTAACTACGAAACACACTCTACTACATAAAGCTCACCAAGCAGTACCTTGACACTGAACATGACACTCACAAAAACCATGATTCTAAAAATAACCTACAACTTTATATTATTGACAATCCTAATCGACCTAACACTTAGCTTATCTACTAAAAACCACATGGCAATCCCCATAATACGAACAACACCCAGAAATAACTACCATATTGCCCACACAAACCCATACCACCAGGCAAAAATAAACTACCACCGACTTATACAAATAAAACAAACTGATTTACAACAAATAAGAAAAGAAAACAGCATCAAAAACACCAATTCACTATCATGTATCCTTATCAATGCACGCTCAATGAAAAATAAACTTCCCATATTTAGCGATTTAATAACGTACCTAAAACCTGACATTTTATGCGTAACTGAGACGTGGCTATCTGAAACGGATACAGTCTACTTAAACCAACTTAACACTGATGACTACGATATAAACTTTACCCACAGACCTAACAAAAAAGGAGGAGGTGTACTTATCATGACGAGAAAGATATTAAATGCCAAATCAATAAGATCTAATATAGCCAATAACATCGACACTCTCATCATAAAGACTAACAATCTTAGAATCTGCCTAATATACAGACCCCCTGACCAAAAAGCAGATAACCTAGATCCACTTATTGAATTTCTGGGCTCATCTACCGATCAAGATCCTATAATCATGCTAGGTGATTTTAACCTCCCCTCACTTCCAGTATCGGAATCCAACCTTTTCCTAGAAACCATAGCTGACATGGATTTTCACCAGATAATCACCACAACAACACACATAAAAGGAGGCACACTAGACCTTATACTTCTCCCAAACACAATCTTCCAACTATTCAACCCAGATTCTATAGAATACACACAAATTCCTTGGTCTGATCATTACATCATTAAAACAAAACTCACATTCCACACCAATAGCACCAAAAACTACTCAAGAAGTGATCCCACCACAAAATTTAAAAGATTTAACGAAACTGAATTCCTAGATACAATAATACCCCACCTCGTGTCTCCCCCAACGGATTTAGATGAAGCTATCAAAAACTGGCATGACACAATAACCGATGCAGCTAAATCCGACCGATGTAACAAGAAACCCACTAACTCAAAAAAAGCTCCATGGTTCAACAACACGCTAAAACAAATGAAGAGACAGCTAAGAAAATCAGAACTCAAATGGCGTAAAACCAAACTAATTATACATAAGGAAATATATAATAACCTTCTTACAAAATACAAGGACACCATAGATAGCACAAAAAAAACTTACTACGCAGCAATCTTATCAAAATCCTATAACAGACCACGAGAGCTATTCTCCATTGTTAGAAATCTCACTAATAACCCTCAAACACTTAACAATGAAATTACTGACATATCAGTACAAACTTTAGCTGACTACTATCAAAATAAATCCACACAACCTATAATGACCATAGACAAAAATAATGTAGCCTATCATTGCTCAAAAGAATGGTCAGACTTTCACCCCACATCTAAAGAATCACTAAAGAACATTATTTCCAACCTCAACACTACCACCTCCTTCCTTGATCCATGCCCTGTAACATGGATAAAAAGTACACTTCCAATATTAATCTCTTTCATCCTCCCTATAGTCAACCTCTCATTACTCCAAGGTTACCTCCCTCCTAAACTCAAACATGCACAAATCCGCCCAATTCTCAAGAACGGTATTATGGACAAAACATCACCAAAATCGTATCGACCTATTTCAAGTATCCCTTTTTTTAGCTAAAATAATAGAAAAAGTGGTACAGATCCAGACACAGGAATACCTAGACTCTTCCTACCCACTCGATGAACACCAATATGGTTTTAGACCTCAGCATGGAGTTGAATCACTTTTAACAGTCTTAATCGATACACTCCTTAAAGGGATTGATAATCACAAAAAAGCATTCATACTCCTATTTATTGACATATCAGCTGCATTCGATAGTGTACATCACACTATAATGCTTAATAACCTAAAACAAATAGGTATAAATGCCACGGTACACAAATGGTTCACCTCATATTTACATAAAAGAACCCAAAATGTAAGAATAGCTAATCAGACATCTACCATATATAAACAAGAAATCGGTCTCCCACAAGACTCGGCACTATCAGCCCTCCATAAAACCAGTTTGTGACATTTTCAAAAAATTCGGTGTACTCTATCATCTATACGCAGATGATATTATGTTATACATTCCATTCACCATCCCTGATGTACCGATAAAACTCCTAACAGATTGCCTTAACGAAGTTACAACCTGGCTAAAAGCGAAAAACCTCCACATAAACCATTCAAAAACAGAAGTATTAATTGTAACAAAAAAACATTCATACGTCCCTCCAACCCACATAACAATACAAAACCATGACATTGTAATAAAAAATGAAATAAGATACCTAGGAGTCATATTAGATACACACCTTACGATGAACACTCACATTAGAAACACTATAAAGAAAATCTACTTCAAACTCAAAATACTCAAGCAACTACGCCCCTTAGTATACTTACAAGATTTCATTAATATAATACAGGCAACCATAACCCCGCACTTTGATTTTTCCAACCTAATCCTCTTAGGTATAACGAAACAAAACATCAAAAGAATACAACTAGCTCAGAACGCAGCAGCTAGAATTGTAATGAAAGCACACTCATTCCAGCATATTACTCCAATATTAGCAACCCTGCACTGGCTGCCAATACAAAGCAGGATAATATAAGACCACAATAACCACATTTAAAGCTCTCAATGGCATGGCTCCAATCCCATTAAGCAAACTTATAAGCAAGGAATCTCAAAAAGTCACTCACAGAAAAGGACACTCAAATAAATTAAGGACTCCTAATGATTTTATAAAAGCAAACAAACTAACTAATAACAGAGCCTTCTCACATGCGGCCCCCCTCATCTGGAACTCCATCCCGGAGGACCTACGATCTACAACAGAAATTATAGAATTCCGCAAAAAACTGAAAACCTATCTCTTTGCCAAGCACTACAACATCATAGATAATCCATTGATCATCCCAGAAAAAGGCTAAATTACTCTCAACTAAGTAAAGCTAAACCTCATAACTTAACAGATATTACACCCACTTGTAAATAACCATGATTTAAATCTAAAGAGCTTACAAACCTGTAATTGTACATAGTTCTTAACCTTGTTCTTGTTCTGTTATGTATTTAACCATTACATTGTTCTGTTATCTATTTAACCATTACATTGTTACATTGTTCTGTTACGTATTTAACTATTACATTGTTTACTGTCAAAAAAAATTGTTCCATGTAAAACAAGCCCTTGCTTTGTTGACTGTTGTTCAATTGTAAACCGCATCTGAACTCTGGAAGATGCGGGATATAAATGATTGTTAAATAAATAAATAAATAAAATATTGGTTGTATGTAGAGGTTGAATAGTAGTGCTGATAGGGCAGAGCCTTGCAGAGCCTTGTGGAACACCCTGGGTAACTTTCAGTGGTTGGGATGTTGTTGCGCCGCCACATTTGACTTGGAGTTGTCTGTATGAGATGTATGATGTGAACCAATTCAATGTAGTGCCATGTAATCCAATTTCCTGAAGTTTTGACTGTAGAGTTCTGTGGTTTACGGTGTCAAATGCCACTGAGATGTCTATAAAGATCATTATTACTCATTTCTTGATGTTGTCGATTGAATCAGGTTGTCAAAGAGATATATTAGTAAGGTTTCCACGCCATGATTTGGCGGAAGCCATGTTGATTGGGGTCCAGAGGGGCATGGTTGTCAATATGGTCTTGGAGTTGCATTTGAACTACCTTTTCAATGATTTTCGATAGGAGGGGGAGGTTTGAGATCGTTCTGTATGCAGCTGGATTGTCTTTACTTAGGGGTATGTTTACTAAAACCCCGGTAAAGTGCGGGCCCCGATAGTGTGCGGGTGCCATATAAGGAGTGGGCGTTCCGTCCTGAAAAAGAAAAGCCGGAATTTACATATGCACTAAGGTGCGCGGTGCCCATGTGTGCCCCGCACCTTAGCGCATGAGATAGCTGCGCGGGAGGCATAAGTGGCGCGCTGAAGTGCAAGAAAAAGAGCAGAGCCACAGCACAATGGTTAAGACACTGACCAATGATACAAGGATCAGGGGTTCAATCACCCACAGTGCCCAATGAAGACAGCTGGCTGAGGCATTAATTTATGAGGCACAGAAATACTGGGCGGCACGCTAATGTTTTTGGCGGCATATTAATACTGGGCAGCATAAGGCGGCGCGCTGTTTATGGAGGCATTATAATACTGGGTGGTATAAGTGGCACGCTGATGTATAGGAAGAAAAGCAGAGCCACAGCACAATGGTTAAGGCACTTACCAATGGTGCAGGGATCAGGGGTTCAATCCCCCAAAGTGCCCAATGAACAAAGCTGGCTGAGGCATAACATATTATGGGGAAGATTGCTTTAGGAGGCATTTTATTCATATTTTAATTCTCACTACTAGCAAACGTACTCTCAAAGCATGTTAACATAAGGCGCCCTATAAGGCACATTTTAAAGTGCACTGTCAGCCAAGGCACCCTAGAATGTTGCTTATAGGGCGCTTTAGAGGGTGCCGTATGAGGTACCACAAGGTCAGTGTACTGTTTTTTATGGCAGCACTGTGCAGTGTAAGGAATGAAAAGCATAAGTAGGTGCGCTGACAGGCAAGGAGGAGCAGCAGTGGAGCACAATGGTTAAGGCACTGACTGCTGATACAGGGGTCATGAGTTTGCTCCCCAGTGTGCCTAATACGTAAGGCTGGCTGTGGCATCAGCTTTGCATTGTACATATTTTGTCCTGCAGCACTTTATTTTTATGTTATTAATTGCTGCCAGCAAACACGCCCTCACGTGCCGTAATTGAAGGTGCCGTATAAGGCACCCTATAAGGCACTCCATAGGGCACATTATAAATTGCACTGTCTGCCACAGCACCCTAAAATGTCCCCTATAGGGCACCCTATAGGTTGTGTCACAGGATAATGTATAGTGTACCTTATATGGACGGGAACCATAAGGTGCCCTATAGGGCGCCCTATAAAACACCCTCAGAGGCACCTTATGGGTACAGTACGCTGAGGGTGTTTTTGCTGGCATCAAAATATGTACATTAACAAAAGATAATGCATTTGAACCCATGACCTCTGGCTTCAGAGGAAGTGAAGTAACCATTGGGCTACAGCTCTACAGCTGCTAGCAAGCCCTTGGCTGGCTGCAGAGAGCATGCACGTCACCACACAGACAGTCTGCTGTGGTAACCAGGATAGGGTTAGCCCACCCATACACATGATGCACTGCACATGCAAATCAGCTGTCCACAGATTAACACAAGATGGGCAATGCACCCCCACAGCACCTCGGCCTGGTAGAGGGAAGTGACCATGTGCACCCACACACCACCTAAGCCTGGTAGGGGGTACTGACCGTGTGTTTTACTGGCACAGAGTAGCTACACACCGTCACATTGGGCGGGTACTGTGCTCAACCTGAGGGTGTGGTGAGGTGCCCAGCACCAGGTCCACAGCACCTTCCATAGCTGAATAAAGCCATGCCGGAGGTCCAAAGCAGTGTTAAACTGTGAGATAGGTAGTTTCTGCAGAAACACCTTGGATGTCTCTGTCTGTTTCAGTCAGTTGTAGCCCCTGTGGACCCCCAGGTGGGCTATGTACCACCACCACCACCCCCACACGCCCCCCCCCCCCCCCAGGGCCGAGGGTGGCAAACAGGGTCTCCCATCAATAGATCCACATTCTACCCCCCTGCAAAGGTGGCAGTAGAGGGGAACATCAACCCCAGTCCTGCTGAGGAACAGACACCCCACAGGGCAGTCAATGCAGCTCTATACACATCCATAACACAATAGCAGACAGACAGTAGGCCTGGATATGGTGAGCTGCACCCCACCACTACCTGATATTCTCCTGCAGCAAGTCATCAGCCACTGCACCCTGCTCCATCACAACACATACCAGCTGCAAACAGTGTGCTAGTTAGTCCACAGTGCATGTTCCCAGTGGAGATGCATGCACCCAGAACTGGAATGTCAGCATACACAACAAGCAGAAAAATCAGTGACTGGGCCCCAAAAGGAAACCCATATCTATCACATGAGAGAAATACTATATAGCACTATGGGGGTGCCTAGCCATGCTGTGGTCACTGCACAGTCAGGGTGAGAGTGATCTCTCAGCAGGACATACTGAGGTCACCCTGTCTGTGTAGGTGGTGGCCGGGCACTAAAATGTCCCAGTCAGTGCCCTATGCCCTGTGCAGATGCACCCTGGCCAGGCCACCCTGTCCGGCCTATACCCATGGTACCTTGCTCCTCATTATGCACATTCGCAGCCCAATACTGGCAACATTGCTGGCAGTGTGGGCTGTGGAAGGTGTTTGCAGCCACCACACATTGGATAGACAGACAGCCACCCCCACACCTATGCCAGCATTGTGCTACTATAGAGGAGTCCAGCAGCCATACCCACCACACCAGTCCTGGGCACAGTACAGGCATGGATATGGTATGCAATACTGTTGGGGGTCACTCCCCAGGCCGGTAAACACTGTCAGAGACCAGACCTGCAGCACACACCGCAGACATCAGAATGATTGTTATGGTGGAGCCCAAGGAGCAAAATGTGCTTAAGGTAGGCATTGATATCTGCCAGTTATCATGGGAAACGTTTGATAGCTGTGTACCATATACCCAGGTGTAGGGTGGCATTGCTAAGGTATGCAACTGCTAGTATTGGGAGATACAGGCAGGGCCCAATGTCCTGCCTCTCCAGGAGGCATTGGCCAATGGGGCCTGTGTGTGTGTGTGTGTGTGTGTCTGGCTCTGTTGGCTGCTGCTTTACGGCAGAGTTTCCCAACTCCAGTCCTGGTGTTCCAAACACTGTTCGGGTTTTCATGCTGTCCCTCATAAATATGCATGAGCTATATCTGCATACCATGGGGGTGGTGCATAGATATGCAGCACAGGCATCTTTATTAGAGGCAGCATGGAACCTGAATGGTGTGGGGCCCTCCAGGACTGCATTTGGGAGACTCTGCTCTAGGTAGTGCGGCTGTTTATGGTGTCTGTGTTTGGTGTGGTAAAATATAGGCGTATTAACCATGCGTATGTTCTCAGCAATAAAGGTTTGTCCTTACTATCACGGTTTAGTTGTGGGAAAAATATGTGGACAGGATTGGCGGTAGCCCAGCTGGCCTTTGAACCTGTGACCTTCTGATCCTGCACACACTGTCTGTGTGCACTGCACCACCGTGTTGCCACAGATATGCTGCTTTCCTGGGGAGTCCATGACTGTACCTACAACAGAGCCTGTCTGTTGCGGTGGACGGTGCCAGCCTGCACATGCCTAGGCCACTGTCTGCTGTGGCTTGCAGCCACTGCCCCCTCCACCACCTGTACCCTCCGCCAACATGCAGACATGTCCTTATCTGGGAAAAAGCATATGACCTGATTGAGTTGTGGCACTCCAGGACTGAATTTGGGGGACTCGGCTGTAGGTAATGCCCATTGTTATGGTTTGTGTGTGGTGTAGGATAACATATGGGTGTTTGAACCATGCTTATGTTCTCTGCAATAAAGGAGTGTCTTTACTATCACTGTTTAGTGGTGGGTAAAACTATGGAGACTGGGTTGACAGGAGCCCCAGCTGGGATTTGAACCTTTGACCCGCTGGTCTTACAGGCACTGTCTGTGTCTGTTCCACCACACTGTGGCCACAGAGTCAGTGTGGTCCCTGGAGATAGGAAACCTGACCTGCACAATTTTACTGTGGGCTCATTTACCTTGTACGGAGACAAAAGTGCAAATAAACCTCAAAAATGACCTCGGAAAAAGGGCCAAAAAACCATGACCAAGCTGGGCAACAGTGATATTAATGGGCAACCATAAAAAACACTCCCAGGAAAGCTCCAATACACTGCTATGAATTTTGAAAGGGTCTACGGAGCGTAGACCCTTCCAAAAATAATTTCCTTTTTTTGGAGCTTTCCTGGGAGTGTTTTTTATAGTTTCCCATTAATATCACTGTTGCCCAGCTGGATTATAATTTATTTGGAATTTGTTGTAGTCATTTTCAATTTATATTTGCTATTTTGTTCTGTGCACATGTATCACACTGCTCACGTTTTGCAGGTTTCCCCGGTTTTGCTGTACATTGCTGACGTAAATGGTTTCTCTTCCCTTTAAATCGGCTCTAACGCGAGGGTTTCACTCGTGGTATTTTTTTGCTGAAATTCAGCCACGCTCCTGTGCGGGGAGCCTCTCCCCTCCCACTCTCCACCCATTGACCCCATCCCCCGCCCCTCGGGAGCCTTCCTCCGCCCTCGAAATGCCTTTCCACGCCTCTATCGCACATCAGCGCGCTCCGCTCTTGTGCGGGTGGAGCGCACTTGTGCGGGGGGTGCGCACGTGTGCGGGGCACCAAAAATGCACTATTAGTATGCTCTAAGGTACCTTAGCGCATGCTCAAGTGCGCCCCGCACATTTGCGCGGTTTAGTAAACATACCCCTTAGTGTGGTTTTTTTGGGGATTGGCGTTATTGTTGCTAGTTTTAGTGTGTCCGACATTATTCCTTTGGTTAGGGATTTGTGTACCATGTTTTGTATGAAATGAATGAGTTTTTTGCTGCTTTTATCCAGATCGCGGGGCACAGGTCTGTGGGAGCGGTGCTGGTGTTGAGCGAAGTAATGATGTGAGATAGCTGATCCTTCAAAGGGATGCTGAATTTTTCCCAGATGTGGTTTGGTGGTATTTTGGGTGTTATTTCTGTGTTCATTTGATGGGCGGTATTGAACTTGTTATGTAGGTAGTCTGCATAGGTCTGTGGATCAATTTGATCATTTTTCTCTGAATTAGGTTCATTGGTGAGGGTCTTTATTATTATAAATAGTTCTCTGGGTTTGTTGGTAGATTTAAGGATTAGGTTAGTGTGGTATTCTTTTTTCTTTTGATTGATGAGACTGTTGTATTCCTGTTGCTTTGTCTGGTATAAGGTCTGTGTGGTGTAGGATTTATTGCGTCTCCAGCGACGTTCTATCTGTCTTAGGGTTCTCTTTGTGTCTCTGATTTCCTTTGAGTACCAGGGGGTGGATCTGCCTTTAATGTGGTGTGTTTTGTGGGTTTTGGAATCGGTTGTTCTGGCTGCGGCTGTGATGGTATTGTTCCAGTTTGCAATTTGTTCATTTATGTCCTATGAGTTTATGAGCAGGTGTGGTATGGTTTCTTATAGGAATGTGTCCTTTTCAAAGCTTTTAAATCTTCTCTGTGTGGTTGGTTTGTCTTGATATCTGTTGTGTTCTGTAGATTGTAGTTAGATTTTTATTATGTGGTGGTCTGACCATGGCACTGGTGTTATCTGTGGTTTTGTGATTAAGTCTTTTTCAATGAGTTGTTAGGGATGAAGATGAGGTCAGGGGATGATCCATGCTTGTGTGTGGTGACATTTATGATTTGGGAGTATTGAAGGGAGTCCATGGCTGTTAGAAATGTTTCTGCATCCTTAGTTGTGGAGGATTTGAGGTTAAAGTCTCCAAGCACTATAAGGGGTTTGTGGAGGTTGTTGATTGTGCAAATTAATTCCAGTATGGATGATAGTTCGTCTGGGGGAGTGCGTGGTGCTCGGTAGGTGAGGCACAGGGCTGTCTGTTTTCGATGATTATTGTGTTGCAGTGATTTGTATTTGTGGTGGCTCTACATTTGAGTTTTAGGTTGTTCCTTGCGATTATTAGTACTCCTCTTTTTGTGTTCGAGTTGCATTGAATGCGGTGTGGGTTGGGGGGACTATCTGATTGAGGATTACATTGTCTGTGGGGGTGATCCATGTTTCGGTGATGCAGAGTATGTCTGGTTGTTGAGCTTCCATGTGATCTGCTATGGTATTGATTTTGTTTCTTATCGATCTGGTGTTGATGAGTTCAGTCATGATAGGCAGCTTCTCATTATCGTGTTTTGTGTTTTTATGTGAGTGGGTGTGAGGTTTATTTGTTGAGTGTCTACAGTGTTTGTGGCTTTTGTGCATAATTTTTATGTTGTTGTGGAAGGTGTGGTTTATGTAGTGTGGCATTGGGGTGGACCATAAGGTGTTGGTGGGTGTGTAGTGTGTGTTTGTATGGTATAAGGAGTTGTGTGAGTAGGAGAACAATTGGGAAGTAGCGGGCTGTCGTCATGCTGAAGGTACCTTTTGAGTCTTTTTGTTGCTTGCTCTTTGGTTGCTGGGTTTTTTCTTTCTGAGTTGTTCTCGATAGCTTGTTGTCTGGCTGGTTGTGTAGTTGATGTTGTTGGTTTCGGCGTGCTCACTTCACGCCTTGGAGCACTTGCAAATTTAAAGGTCCTTGCAGTGTTTCAGCATGGTCCGATTGGCCTTGGCGGTGGGGAGCAGGGAGGAGCTTACCTGCCTGCTCCCTTCCCTGATGCCGATCGGGTTGGCGGCATGGGATCTTTCGAGCCTTGGAGCGCTTGCAAATTTAAAGGTCCTTGCGGTGTTTCAGCATGGCCCGATTGGCCTTGGTGGTGGGGAGAAGGGAGGAGCTTACCTGCCTGCTCCCTTCCCCGATGCCGATCGGGTTGGTGGCGTGGGATCTTTCGTGCCTTGGAGCGCTTTCAAATATAAAGGTCCTTGCGGTGTTTCAGCATGGCCTGATTGGCCTTGGCAGTGGGGAGCAGGGAGGAGCTTACCTGCCTGCTCCCTTTCCCGATGCCGATTGGGTTGGCGGCATGGGATGTTAAGGGGGATGTTTACTAAACAGTAGTAAGGCAGCAGTCTTTTCCATGTGTTAACGGCAGAGATAAGGGGCTACCATGTGGTAAGTGTGCTGGGTGTGTTAGAGGCGTTCCAGTGTTAAGGGGCGGTAGTGGACACAATGTATGGTAACAGGACATGCTGCGTTAAGGTGTCTTGCATGCACCTTAATGCAGTAAAGCCTCTGAAATGTTGAAGGTGGGCAGGGAAGCCATTGGAGAAGGTATGGATGCAAGCACAATTGATAACTGATGGAGTTGATTCATCTGATGCCTGGCTAAGTGGCAGTATGTGTGATGAGCATGTTTGATTGCACAGCAGGCCTGTGCTGTTGACTACGTGAGATAGGCAGCTGCCTAGTAATGCTGGTCAGTGTGGGTGTTGGCAGTGTCATGGCTGGGTGGTGGAGAAAGAGGAGTCAGCAGAGTGGATGCAGCAGCGCTGTGACAGATGCGCAGTCCTAGATGATCCTGAAAGCATACACCATGTGTAAGCTATATTATAGTGTCTGTGAGGTGTGGACATATATCCAAATGTACTGTCAGTATGTGGCATGCCATAGGCTAGGACAATGTCTGGGTGGAGGCAGCATGTTCCTGATGTGGGCAGCAAAGTGAGGATTGTCCATGAGTGCTCATGTGGAGCAGTCACAGGAGAGGTGCGCATGATATGGCTAACTGCTGCAAATGACCCCTGATGGCCATGGTGGGGCAGCTTATTGCCAGTAAGCTGCCCCATTATGAATCACCCTGATGGTCAAATGGTGGGTACAGGGCTGTGCCATGGATTTTCCAAGCAGAGAGTTTGTAATGTGTGTGGTGAGTGGATGCATGGGATCATACAGGCCAAAAGCATTTGGTATGTGTGAACCAACCTCAAGACAATACACCCAGCATAATAGAAAGGGACAAGTTGAACCCATTTGCCCATGTAGGGCAAGTAATGATGGCAGAACAGTGCAGGGGATGACTATGCAATGAGTGTTAGGTGCCTGAAAGTACCAGATATACCTCTTTATGTACAGCTGGGAGGTTGCAATGATGGCAAAACAGAAGATGCATCCATACCAATTGACCCATATATCTGCTGTGTATACCTCATTGACCCGCTACAATGCATAGAGCCATGAAAGTCATGCTCATAGATATTCATGATGGGGAATGCCATGTTGGGCTACCCAACGTTTGGCCATAATGCATAAAAATGCAGAAGAATAAGTCTGCAGGTCACAACAGAGCTAGGACTATGTGAGGTGGGAAGCACACCCAGGCACAAAATGATCAAGTGGGAATCACTTTGACTATGGAGATTTTGCACCAACCAGTAGATTACACCACCACAAGAGTTTATATAGAATCTGCAGATCTCTGATCAAACTGTTTGCTGTCTGTGCCAGTATAGGTTAGGCCCTCCACTACCCATGAGGCACTGCACATGCAAAACAGTGGTCTGCAGCTGAAAAACCAATGGAGAATGCACTGATTCAGCATATCAGCTCAGTAAGAATCACTGTCTACATGTGCTACATGTATATAACAACAGCAAGCTGTGCTGCAGAGCGGTTTCAGCTGTCATCCTGAGGGTGAGTAGAGGTACCCAGCACCTGCTCCACTGAACCTGCACTGTTAGAGATGGTCTTTGCTTCTGGTCCATGTTACTGCTAGTGTGTGGCAGATATTTTCTTCAGTATGTTATGCTTTTCTCCTTGGTTCCTACATGCTGTAGGCATCAATGACAGCAACAGCTCAGCCCCGTGTTTTGCCCATGTTAGATACTAATCCTCTGATATCAATACAGGTTAGTAGCCATTGTCACTATACTGCTGCAATGGGGGTGTATAGACTGATGTGGGGTCACTGTCCTGACAGAGCCCCATGAATAGACAATGAACCACTGCTGCACCAACCATTAAGAACTAGCAATTGACTACAGCAGAGGCAGTAAGACTGCCCCTGCTGTTTGTTACTGGGCTGTGTCAGCCATGAATAAACCAAATGCAGCTGGTCAGCACACACGACATGTGTATAGTGCAATCACAAGCACCCAGCTAGTTGCTTGGTGATTAGCATCTCCAAACAGAGAATGCATCCACAACACTGAAGCTAGATATTATAATAGCTCTATGTGGATACATAGCCTGCCATGGTCACTTTTTGGTCATAGTGAGAGTGAAATTTCAGCATGACATACTGTGGCCACCCAGGCAATGCACATGGCAGACGGGCACAATGGCATCTCAGCCAGTGACCCTACCATTGTGGCAGACACAACCAGAGCAATCTGCACTGTTTCAGGCAATACCCACAATCCTCTGCCTTGCCTTATTCACATTTTCCAAACAGGCTGGGAAAAACTCAGACAATGTGAGCCAAAGTGCAGTGCAGAAAGCCACAGAAGAAAGGGGAGCCATACAGTACACACGCATAAACTCTCACTGGCACACTGTGCAAAAGTGGAGATGGTTGGCATTCCTGCTTGACACTCCTGTCTCAATGTCAGCTCAAGAATTGATAATGTGTGCTCTGTTTGCAGGTGCTATTACCATGCCTTGGCCTCAACACATGTTGTTATTATGTGTATTAGCCTCCTACCAGCTGTGGATAGTCAAACCTGTCAGTGCTGCTGGTGGGTGTTTCCACCCTTGCTGGCTGCCTCCTTAGGAGTTGCACATGGTGGAGCTGTACTTACATTGTCAGCTAAACATATATACACCAACTGTGTGTGTTGCACTACAGTGCTGCCTTATGGGACTAAGAGCTCCTGTTGCTGACATGCTTCTCTTCAGTTGGTCTTTGCCACATGCTGCAATGCACATGGCGCACATGATCAAGACACGACTTCTGTCTGCTGCAGGCTGGTGCCACTTCCCATGCCACCACCAACACTCCACAATGCAGACATACCCATGCACTGTCAGTGGTGGTGGTCGCAGTCCCAGCATGTTAAACATGCGGGTTTGGTGGGCGCCTTGGGCACAAGGACCGGATGGGCAGGGGCAGGGGCACACATTGATGGTCATGCAACCCCCCCCCACCTGCCCATGCAGGAGCCCCATCACCGCCTGCCACTGTTAGGTCTCAGGGAGAGGACGGCAGCCCCTGGAGGGCTACAGCTGCAGGCGCTATTGGCCTCTTCCTCTAAAGTTGGGTTTAGTGGCTCCAGGGGGGGCCACTGGCATCATCTGCCAAGGGTGCTATGTCCCTTAGACTGCCCCATGTGGCACTTCACCATTCCACACCAGCAGTATGTCTGTGTTCCACCACTGTCACTGTGTGATCATAACAGACATCACAGATGGTGCTGTGGATGGAAGGATTCCCCTATGTGAGGAGCTTACAAATGTTAGGCCTCCTCAACCTGTTGGTGAGATGGCTGGGGGATATATGATAGAGGTCTATAGAGTACTAAATGGCATGGAACAATTCACAGTTGTTAAGGCTATCACAATATGGGGGGACTAAGGGACAGGCACTGCCAATACAGTGTAATGCATTTCAGACACATTGGGGCATATAGTTTGTCATTTAATGCATTGGCAAACACTGGCACACACTGACAGTGTATGTCGTAACAGCTCCTTGTATAGCTGGGCTTCAGGAGGGTTTGGTCATGGTCCTGGAGGAAAGGCCATTATACGTTTATTTGGGGGACACTCAGGATCAGCTGCTTGACCAAATACAGGCCTCTTTGACTATGTGTGTCCTTTAGGGATCCACCTAGGTACCTATGCCCATGATTGGCCACTACTGGACAGAGAATAGTGGGCTTGGAGGACCTTGGTCTGATACAGTATGGCATATATTCTGAACTTATGTTTTTATACCTCTCTGTGCCACCTGGGTAGCTGCCTAGTCTGCCATGTCCACCAGCACCCCCTACTGCATTACTACCATGCCACCCCCTGTGCCCCATTTACACCACCAGCATGGTGACCTTTCCTACATGAGCACCATGCTGTTGCTGCTAATGGAGTACTACTATCACTATCTTGGGCTCCCTTGTCAGTGCATCACATTGCAAATACTTGAATAAACACAGGTCTGCGAAAAAAATTTTTTCGAGAGCTGTTTTGGTTATTCCACGTAATCTTTATGTTTTTTGGTGTGCTGAATCCAAAAATAACCTCCATTTTGTCATAGGACATCACGTTTCCTGACAATTTAGGTAACTATGTTAAATAAGGCAATACCTCAAAATAAATGGAAATAGACTTATAAAATTAAAGTTTTATTACAATATTTTCATGAAAATCCTTTTTTGAACTGAAATGAACTCACCTACACACACTAAACCCGATTCGTATTCCTTGTGAGGCTCCTCTTGGTGCATTTACGCTTGTGAGTAGCATCTGGAATGTCTCTCTGAAGTATCCAACAGTAGTCTGCCATCATTGTAATGCTCCATTTTCCCTGGTATCTCCTTTCCATCTCTTTAATGTCTTGGTGGAATCGTTCACCTTGTTCCTCACTCACAGCTCCCAAATTTTCAGGAAAGTAGTCAAGGTGGGACTGGAGGAAATGCACTTTCAAACTCAGGCAACCTAAAGCTTCAAATGCTTTCAGCATTCGTCCGACGATCTTTTTGTAGTGAGGATCTTTGTTATTGCCTAAAAATTTCTGTACGACTTCTTTAAATGCAATCCACCCTTCTTTTTGAGGATCCGTCATGGTATTGACAAACTCTTGATCAACTATAAGCCTTCTAATGTCTGGTCCGATGAACACACCTTCCTTCAATTTTGCTTCCGACAGGCCTGGAAACTTGGTGTCCAAGTATTTGAAGCATTCTCCATCTCTTGGAAGTGATTTTACGAATTGCTTCATCAATCCCAATTTTATGTGGAGAGGTGGTAGAAGACCTTTATGGGAAGGTACCAAAGTTTCTCAGAGGACATTTTTTTCACCGACTGTTAGCACCCTCGGCTGCCAACTCTTCTTGGTTCAGTGATTTTGTCAGTCTCGACTGTCCCATAGACACAGAAAACAAGGATATTTGGTATACCCAGCTTGTTGCCCGAGCAGCATGCACAAGACCTTCAAGTCCCCACACACTTGCCAACCATGGTCTTCATATTTAAGTTTACGAAGAACCAATTCCAAGTTCTCATAGGTTTTCTTCAAGTGTACGGAATGATCTACAGGTATGGAAGCATAAAAACCATTGTGGAGTAAAACTGCTTTGAGAGTTATTTTTGAAGAATCTATAAAAAGACTCCATTGCTCTGAATCATATTGGATTTTAACTTGACCCATCAGACCTCTGACATCGATGCAATAAACCAGCTTGTCTTCCTGGGCGAAGTAAGGAACGAACTCCTTTTCACAATGTCTGAACCATGAAGATGACACTCCTGGCAACAATAAATTCCTGCTTTTCAGCCTTGATCTGAGTAACTCAGTGGCATCTTTGGGAAGATTCAAGTCTCTTACCAAATCATTCATCTCCTCCTGAGAAAACAATTTTGGTCTTGTATCATCTTCAAAGTCAGAACTTGATTCGTCATCTGGTTCAGGTATGACTTCACCTTCATCGGAGCTAGGTATCTCTTCCAAGGTAGAAGGGGGCATGGGTACTGGTATATCTGTGCCATGGGGGATGGGACGAATTGCCGAGTGAAGATTGGGGTATGAAATGGAATGCTTCCATTTGGAATTAAACAATTTCACATCGCATGAACAAAAGTAACAGTCGTCACTATGGTTCTTTTGCTCTCGCCATACCATAGGAATCCCATAACGGAAAGATTTTTTCTTACCCTTGAACCAGTTTCGGAGGTCCTCAACACACCGTTTGCACACTTTTTGAGGTGCCCAGACTTTATCTTGATCTCCTATTTTTAGTCCAAAGTATGCAGAGTATACTTTTGTCACAAAGTCTGTAATATTCTGCTGTTGCTTCAACACTGTATATTCACCACAGATGAAACAGAAACTGTCTGGCAAATTAATACACTTTTGCGGAGCCATAACGTAACGGTTGAAGAATGACGAGCTAACACGAATTGCGATGAAAAAGTGTGAACAGCCTAGAACCAAGAACCTGATGATGATTCGTGCACAAGTGTGGCATGCAGGAGAGAGCAGCTCTGTGTCTGTACACGAGACGTCACCGTGCTGGCCACGCCCCCCTGCACTGACCGGAGCTGCTGCTATCTGCCCTGTGTCTCCCTCCCACTGGATTCTTCAGGAAAGATTAACCCCTTCTACCATTAGAAGCACGGACTTAAAACTTGCTTAGCTTAAGTATATATTAATGACCATCAGATTTACAGTGCTATTTTTTTTTTCATAACTCGGACAACCCCTTTAAGGTTTTTTTGGCATTTTATATCTTAAATGCACTTATGTGAATTAATTAATAGTAATTTGAATTAATTAATAGTAATTTGAAAAAACAATTGATAAATTTGAAGACAGTTTTGCATGTTGTGGCAAATCATGACGTCTAGGAGTTTTTTCAATATTTTATTTGTTTTCAGCACACCAAAATACATGGAAATTAGATGAAAATAATCAAACAGATTTTTAGTCACAGACCTCTCTCCTCTACAAACACCTTTTCTGTGAGGTTTTACTCAGCGATTGGGTTCCCAGCGTTAAAGGGCTTTTCAAGTCATTGCACAATCAGTGGTACAGGAGCACACACTGTAACCACCCACTCCCCGCCCAAGTCATACCCACTTTCCGCCCCCTGTGTCCTTAATGTTGCCGGTTACCACACCTTAAAGCAGCATTTTTTCGATGTTAAAGGAGCAAGTGTGCCGATAGCCTGCATTAACGGCGCACATGCTCCCTTAACGCATTTTAGTAAATATACCCCTAAGTATGCTGTCAGAGACATTTTTCAAGCCTAATGCAGACTATGGTTGTCCACTTAGTAATAATCAAACATGATCTGCATTAGGCTTGGCAAATGTCTCTGACAAAAAAAAAATCACTTCTTTGTGAGTAGTCATGTGTCCAAATTTTATAACCTCTTGGGCAGTATTCCCAATTTAGTAAAAACTCTGCTCTATAGATAATGGTATAATCCGCTCACTCAATGGTATCCTTTCCTCAATATCCATTTCAGGCATATTAAGACCCCTGAAGCAGGATGGGTGAATTTCAAACCCCATCCAAAACTTAGCATTATGCCGGGTAATGATGTGAGCTGTTCTTGGCCTGAATGACTACTTTGGCAACATTGACATACATAAGTCCTGAAATTCATTGTAGTATAAATTTTGGATTAATTTTATAGAAAAGATTTTGGAACAAAGAAGTATGGGCATTTCTAAAAAAGTTTTTTTTCAATAAAGTAGTATGGACTATTTTTTTAAAACTCTTTTCAGAAAAAAGGACTTTGTTGGTGACCTAATATGCTTTATGTTGATAGGCTACTGGGTTTAGTTTTGGGTGTCCAACAAAAAATGATATGGGGGGGGGGGGGATAGTCAGCAGCAGTGGCTAGCCTTTCTAATACAGCTAGCCACTGCAGTTGAAATTTAAACCCAGATATTCAATGTTGGGGCATATCCGGTCCCGGCATTGAATATCTGGGTTGCCTGGATTGCCAGGAAGCTAACCGGGTAGCAGCAATATTCAGCTGCTGCCTGGTTAGCTTCTGTGGCTAAAGTTAGGCCAGCCTTTACGGTACCTGACTTTCACCACATATCGATAATGGTAGCGGCTCTGCTCACTACTATCGCTGCCTGGATATTGATGGGTGCTGCCTCCCTGGCATGCCCCTATGCTAACTGGTTAGCATTGGGGTGTGTAGTGACGGCATCTGCTGAATATCCTGGAAAGGAGATTAATGCAGTGTATTTATTTATTTAAAAGTTATCTAAAAGTTATACACAATAGTAGACTTACTAGAGGTCTGTTAACCATCTTAATCCTTTTTAATATCCTCCCTATATTTTTAATTGAATGACATCTAGGGCTCAATCTATTGATACTGATGAATTTATGAATTGATCCTTATTATCATTGACCACATTTTTGGTGGCATTCTGCTGCCATTTGCAATACAGCATGGCTAATATCTGCATCCTCTCTTAAATCTAGCTTAAAAGGGTGGTGTTTCTGCAAATGATACAGCATGCCACTGTTGGACATATGACCTATTAGTTTTCCTTTATTAATCTCCTTCCAATAGAAAATACATTTTATTTTACAAGAACCCTGAAGCACTTTAAAATGCCTCTATATCTCAGATTTTTTTATGGGGCTTTTTTTTTGCTTCCATGGTGGCTCATATTGCTGCTGCTGCTGCTGGAAGAATATAAAAGGAGCAAAGGAAGGGGGACAACACTCAAACACATGACACCACAAAATGTTGTACCCAACTTGACTACAGGTTTTCCAGTTCCTCTGCTAAAGAAAGGAGAAACATTCAAAATACAGTTTGTATCATTATCAACATGTCCTCCTTCTCTGTTTGGCTGGTGTATCAGTACTGCATTAAAGATAATAATTTCTGACCCATGAATTAAGTTTCTGGAAGTGCTCACAAATTCCTCAATTTAAAAACATAAACCTAATCAGTTTTCTTAATGTTCTTGAATTCCAATTAGACAATATATCAATGGTTTCCCTTTTAGATATAGTGGCTTTTCCCATGTCACCGACAAGCAAGGTTGAATGGAAACCATCCAGTACAATTTTTCTCCAGAAAGAAGCAAGAAGTCATATATGGGTGACGTCGGCGCCAACGGAGCTTGTGCGGAGTATTTCCCCAGCTTTCAAAGAAAGCCTTTGGGACATGCTACTACACATGCGTGGTCCCCTTCCCGCCCAAGGGTGCCATCTTACTCAGTCTCCTTTTTTCCGCGGAGTCCAACAGATGTCGGTCCAGTTTACCCAGAAAAAAATCCTTGCTATATTCTTAAAAATCAGCTGTTCCCGGTTTGCGTACCAGTTCCTCTTGACACCTCTAGCTGGCCCCGGCGCTGTTCTCGGCTCTTTCCCCTTTTTCTGATCGAGGCTTGCCTCGACTGGCATTCGTGCCCTTTTTCACCCGGGGGTCGTTGACTCTGGCCGAGTGTTTCCCCACCATGTCCCCCAGTGGGTTCAAAAAATGTGAGGGATTGCCATCTACTGCTGTTTCTTTTACACCTGCTTGGCTGTTGTGCACTCGGGAAATGCCAGGAGAGCCAGTAGCTGGAGGAGGAGGAGCTTCCTTTGATGTCCCTCCTACTGCCATTATAAGAACTTGCTGCTCCGCAGAAGTCTCCAGGATTGCCATCTACTGCTGTTTCCTTTATACCTGCTTGACTGTTGTGCACACGGGAGATGCTTGGAGAGCTGGTAGCTGGAGGAGGAGGAGCTTCCTCTGATGTCCCTCCTACTTTCATTATAAGAACGTGCTGCTCCGCAGAAGTCTCAGGGATTGCTATTGTTTCTTTTACACCTGTTTGGATGTTGTGCACTTGAGAGACACCGGGAGAGCCGGTAGCTGGAGGAGGAGGAGCTTCCTCTGACTTCCCTCCTACTGCCATTATAAGAACTTGCTGCTCCACGGAACACGGCCACGGGTGTGTGCCCGTGGGTGCGTGTCTGAAGGGATATGACCAAAGGGGCAAGTCCTGCCCCTTTGGAGCCCCTTTGGAGTCTGTGTTTATGGTTTATGGGAAAATGCAAGAAGCAGTCTTTGCCGGTGACTGTGGCTTAAGACCGTGAAAACTTTTGGACCAATGGATCCTTATGTACAGGCAATTTAATCTTTCAGCGGGCGACTCAATTATTTCTTCTGGAAAGTGAGTGTTAACTCAGACAAGTCTTCTCTATTTGTGGGTCTAATCCCACCCAGCTTGCAAGGTACTTTAGAGCCTGCTGTCCTCTCGAGCCAGTAAGGCATACTGGGGACCGCGTCTCATCCTACCAGCAAGATTCCTCTCGGTTTGACACATTTGATGTAATTATGCCTGTTCTGTTGTCTTTCAGGCTCCTGAGGTGAATTTTGCTGCTGCAGATAATGTATCATTGGGTGATATCTGGGAGGTGGTTACCTGTATGGAGGTTACATTGCAGTGAGCACTTGCCCAGATTTCACATTTTTCTAATGATGTGGTGGCTAAGTTCATCGAGCAGGAGGCTAGTATATCTAGGTGTAGGTTGGCTGTTAACAAGTTAGAGGGTCAGGTGGCTGTTGCTCAAGCTGCTATCTCCTTGTCTGTCCGAGACAGTTCTGTGATCCATTATCAACTGGAATCATTGGAGAATGCGGCAAGGGCCAACAATCTGCGATTTATTAATTTTCCTCTTCCTCATTACCTTTCTCCTTTGATATTGTTGCAAAGATACTTTAAAGAAATATTATTGATACAGGATGTGGATGCTGTTAAGTTTTCTAGAATATATTATGTTCCTTCTGGGGCCAAGTCTCAGGTTTCATCTCAGGATGATTCTGCTCAAGCAGTTCAATTAAAGACCTTAGATGTCTCGGCTTTTTTGGAATCATCAGCTGATATTATTTCACAACGGGCCACATTAATCGCCTCTTTTCTTGTACTTTTTGATAAAAATTTGATGATGAAATTGTATTTTCCTAAGAAGAGTGTGGATTTTTGTGGGTTTACTATTCATATTTTTCCTGATGTTAGTAGATCTACCCAAAAGCGTAGAAAAGATTTCCTGAGTTTGAAGCCAAGGACTTTAGCCCTGGGTGCTACTTTTTTCTTGAAATATCCGTGTAAATGTATTGTGCAGTGCCAAGTTGATAAGTTTTGTTTTCTTCGACTCTGCTCAATTAGAGGCTTTTCTTTCTGGGAAGGAGAATGTAGTTTCTATAAGTGCTTAATTTCTACTTGTTTGCTATGTTTATTTATTTATTTACATTCTCTTATATACCGTGCTATTCTGCATCAGTGCGGTTTACATTGAACAAACTGAAATTACATTGAACAGGGCATTATAACTTGGAAATAACTATTTTATAGGGAACATGGGCTATGGAGGGTTAAGTGGCTTGCCCAAGACCACAAGGAGCACCTGTGGGACTAGAAACCCCAGTCCTTCCAGCCCAAGGTGGCTGTCCTCTAGTGGGATTTGAACCCCCGACCTTCCGGCCTGAAGTACCTTGCCCCAACCACTAGGCCACTCCTCCACTCCTATGTATTGTATATGTGGTTTTGTGGTGGGTTATTAGTCTCATGGGTGCTATGGCATTATTTTGTTGAAATTTGTTTGGCTTTCCACTTGATGTGGACTTTGTTTTTTTTCTTCTTTTTGCTTAATAAAAGAGAATATGATATATTGAAAAAAAAAACGCTGCAGTCAAATCATGTCTGTCACAGACACCCATGACTGCTGCCTACGATGCCTGGGATGAGACTATGATAGCATCTCCTACGACCTGTGCCAAGCCATGATGCCTAAAATCAATAAAAAGTGGTTGGAGTTGCAGGAGAAACTGTTCCCCAGGTCTGACTCGGCACCAGCCTCCACGATGCCGAGCTCCAAGCCCAGCACTTCCCAAGGGCCGAGCATCCTTGGAGTTCCGTGCATTGGCCCCTCTGAGAAGACCGCGGACCCCGAGCAGAAAAAGAAAAAATCCTCAAAGTCTGTTGAAGTTCTACCAGAGAAACCTGGTAAGACTGCCCAGAGGGATTTGGGTGACTCCAAGAAACGTCCCATCAAGGTCCTTAGGAAGGATGCCTCAGCTGGCAGAGACCGTGCAAGTGTCCTTGAGGATATAGTCCTCATGGAGGATGCACTCGTGAGAGTGCCAGCACTGGCCCTGAGATCCTCGGTGCCCATGCCGAAAGCTGTGGAGCCTTCTGCCGTGGAATCCAGAATGGCAGCCATGGAGCAGAACAACACTTCTATCCTGGCCATGCAGCAGGCAATGATGGCAGGTTCATCTGCATCATCTGCCCTGATAACCGGGCCCCTGATTACGGGGGATTCCCTGGTCATCGAGCCGAGCTCTGAGCACCACCAGCCTCTGGTAAGCCCTTGCCCAGTCGATGTCCCAGTTCCGTTACTTTGGTATCCGGTCCTCCCTAGCCAGTTTCTGAGACTCAGACCTCAGGTCCTCGGGAGGGTCCTGATCCTTCGACATGGATCTTGAGCCAAGGAGTCGCAGGGCCTCAGACTCATTGTTCCCCCTCGACTCCGAGTGGGAGACCGACGATGAGGCCTCACCAGCACTCCAGTGCCATTCTGCTTTGGAGGATGTGGCCTTCTACAACTTTGTCAAGGATGTGGCCAGAGCCCTCTTGGTGCAAACCGAGGAAGAGAAGGCCATGCACCAAGGAGATGGAGATCCTCAAGTTCGAGTCTCCGCCCAAGGAAACTCTCACAGTACCAGTGCAGCTGATTCTCGAGCGGCTACTGCTGCGAACGTGGGAGACCCCGGTGTATGTGCCAGTGGTCTGCCAATGCCTTGACACCATATACCGCGTCAGGAAGAGGCCATGGTTTCACAAGCCTCAATTTCCACATATGTCCATGGTTGTCGCGATAACTATGCAAAAACTCAAAATCCAGGCATCCCCCTAGAGCTACGCAAGTGCTACCAGGGCTCAATGCTGGGGTGTCAAATCCAGGCCTACGAGCTATACATAGGCATGTACTTGAAGGCCCTGACCCAGGAGTTGTCTGGGTTCTCAGAAGGCTGGCTGGGGAACCTCTTAATTGGTTCCAAGCTCTGACCTCTGGGATCAAGGACTGCTCAAAGTTCCTCTCCCGGGAGGCCTAAGACAGATTCGAGTCAGCAGCTGGCATAGAGGCCGGAAGACAAGCCTGGATACAGTTCTCAGACCTCAAGCAGTAGGTCCAGGACAAGCTGCTCAATGTCCCCTGTACTGCTGAGAACTTGTTCGACAAACCCATGGTCGACAAGGTGGCTGAGATAGAAGCTGAAGTGGTGACCCATCAGAGGCTCTCAAAGAAGACCTCTTCCTTCCCTCGCAAGAAACCCTTGGTGCAAAGGCCCCTATTCTCTGGGAAAAAGGGGCACTTCCAACAGAGTCACTGATACCAATCTTTCTCGGGCCAGCGACAGGTTTCTCACCGTAAGAGACAGGGCCAAAGAGCTCAGAAGCCCCAGGCCCTTACTCCAGCCCAACCAGAGGGGAGTTCTTGCCTCCCAAGGCAGGGCCTCCCCTCCCCCAGTAGACCCTTTCCAGCCCACAAGGGGCTGCCTGGCACTCTTTGCCCACAAGTAGGCCAAGTTTACCTCAGACCAGTGGGTGCTGCAGGTGGTAAAGGAAAGATACCTCTTTCACTTACAACAGGTGCCACTCAGATTCTTTCCAGGAGAGACAGTGTGACCTCTCCTTCACCAGACCCTTCTGCTCTCAGAGCTCGCAGGTCTGTTCAGGGACAATGCTGTGGAGCCCATACCCAGGCATTTGTGGGGGAAAGGCTTCTACTCAAGGTACTTCCTTGTCCCCAAAAGAACAGGGGGTCTCAGACATGCTAGACCTACAAAACTTGAACAAGTTTCTGGTGAGGGAAAAGTTCAAGATGCTCTCCCTTGGAACACTGTTGCCCTATCACCACCAGGGAGATTGGCTGCATTCCTTGGACCTAAAGGATTCATACACCCACATTCTGATCCACCCTTCCCACAGGGCAGTACCTACAGTTTGTGGTGGGAGGAGGGCACTATCAGTATAGAGTGCTGCCCTTCGGCCTGGCCTCCTCTCCAAGGGTCTTTACCAAGTGCTTGTCTTCCCCTGCCTGGATGACTAGCTATCCTGGCAGAGCATGCAACCCTCCTGCTGCAGCACCTGGGGGTTCATCATCAACTACCCCAAGTCCCATCTTGCTCCAACCCAAAGTCTGGAGTTCATAGGGGCACAATTGGGCATGCTACAGGTCAAGGGTATTCTCCCAAGGGAAAGGGCAGACTGCCTCATACAATTGGCAAGAGAGGTACAATGCCGCCAGTCAATACTGGCTCGCCTCCTTCTCCGCCTGTTGGGCCACATGGCCTCAATGGACCACGTCACACTACTAGCCTGCTTATACATGTGGAAGGTCCAATGGTGCCTCCACTCACAGTGGACTCAAGCCATGGGCAGACTACAGGACAGAGTCAGAATCACTCGCCAACTGGCGTAATCCCTCACCTGGTAGCAAAACCTGCACCACCTCCAAGTGGGAATGCCATTCCAAGCACCTACACTACAGAGGACCCTAACAACAGATGCCTGCCTCCTGGGTTGGGAAGCGCAATGTGGGGACTGCTGCACGCAAGGCATCTGGTCCCAGAAGGAGCCACTCTTGCAGATCAATCTCCTCGAACTCAGGGCAATATTCCTGTCCCTGCGAGCATTCCATCATCGCCTGTGGCATCAACCTGTGCTGATCCAGAAGGACAACCAGGTGGCCATATTTTATATCAACAAGCAGGGGGGCATGGGCTCATACTCCCTCTGCTAGGAGGCGGTGGCCATATTAGACCTAATCCTTAGTGGAACACCAGATCTAGTGCAAGAGATAAGGTTGTTGGGACCACTTGGCAATAGTGATCATAGCATGATCGCGTTTGATTTAATTAGTGGAGGAGGGATAGTAAGGAAATCCACAGTACTACCTTTTAACTTTTGAAAGGGAGACTATGATAAAATGAGGAAAACAGTTAAGAAAAAACTAAAAGGGGCAGTTGCAAAGGTTAAAGACGTACATCAGGCTTGGCTGTTGTTGAAAAATACTATATTGGAAGCCCAGACCAGCTGTATTCCACGCTTTAAGAAAAGGTGAGGTCAGAGAGGCTGTTGTTGCCAAAAAAGCATCTTTCAGGAAATGGAAAAAAGAGCCAAATGACGAAACCTGCAAACAGCACAAGCACTGGCAAGTCAAATGCAAGGCAGGCAAAGGGAGAATTTGAGAAGAAGCTTGCTGCGGAAGCAAAAACACGAAGTAAAGACCTTTTCAAGTACATTTGTAGCAAAAAACCTGTGAGAGAGTCAGTTGGTCCATTAGATGATAAAGGGGTTAAAGGAGCATTAAGAGGCGACAAGGTGATAGCGGATAGACTGAATGAATTCTTTGCTTCAGTCTTTACTGAGGAAGATGTAGGGATGTTACCCATGACTGAAGTGGTATTTAAAGGTGCGGAAGAATTGAAGGAAATATCGATACATCGGGAAGATGTATTACAACTATTAGATAAACTGAAGAGTAGCAAATCACCTGGGCAGGATGGTATACATCCAAGGGTGTTGAAAGAAATGAAATACGAGATTGCAGACCTGCTATTAGTAATCTGTGAACTATCATTAAAATCATCTCTAATACCTGAAGATTGGAGGATCGCCAATGTAACACCAATTTTTAAAAAGGGTTCCAGGGGTGAACCGGGAAACTACAGACCGGTGAGCCTGACATCAGTACCGGGAAAAATGGTAGAAACCATCATAAAGAATAAAATTACTCAGCATGTAGATAGTCATGACCTAATGGGAGACAGCCAACATGGCTTTAGACAAGGAAGATCTTGTCTTACTAATCTGTTATGTTTTTTTTGAAGGACTGAATAATCAGGTGGACAAAGGTGAGTCGGTTGATATTGTGTATCTGGACTTTCAGAAAGCCTTTGACAAGGTCCCTCATGAGAGACATTTGGCAAAACTAAAGAGTCATGGGATAGGAGGCAGTGTACTATTGTGGATCAGGAACTGGTTAAAAGACAGAAAGCAGAGGAAAGGGCTAAATGGCCAATTTTCCCAATGGAGAAAGGTGAATAGTGGTGTACCCCAGGGATCTGTGCTGGGTCCGCTGATTTTTGACATATTCATAAATGACCTGGAAAGTGGAATAACGAGTGAGGTTATCAAATTTGCAGATGACACAAAACTATTTAAAGTTGTTAAAACCCAAGAGGATTGTGGAAAATTGCAAGAGGATCTTGATAAATTGGAAGACTGGGCATCAAAATGGCAGATGAAATGTAATGTGGACAAGTGCAAGGTTATGCACCTAGGGAAGAACAACCCAAACTATGGTTACACGATGCAAGGTTCCACATTAGGAACCACCACCCAGGAAAAAGATTTAGGCGTCATTGTGGATAACATGTTAAAATCCTCTGCCCAGTGTGCAGCAGCGGCCAAGAGAGCAAATAGAATGCTAGGTATGATAAGGAAAGGAATGGAAAATAAAACAAAAGATATTATAATGCCTCTATATCGTTCCATGGTGGGACCACACCTTGAATATTGTGTGCAATTCTGGTTGCCGTATCTTAAAAAGGATATAGCGATTTTAGAAAAGGTTCAGAGAAGAGCCACCAAAATGGTAAAGGGGATGGAAGGATACTCCTATGAAGAAAGGCTAAAAAGGTTAGGGCTCTTTAACCTGGAAAAGAGACGGCTGAGGGGACATATGATAGAAGTCTATAAATTAATGAACGGAGTGGAACGGGTAAGCGTAGATCGATTGTTTACCTTATCAGAATATAGAAAGACTAGGGGACATGCAATGAAGCTACAGGGTAAACTATTTAAGACTAATAAAAGAAAATATTTTTTCACTCAACGTGAAATCAAACTCTGGAATTTGTTACCGGAGGATGTAGTAAAGGCTGTTAGTGTTGCTGGGTTTAAAAAAGGTTTGGACAAGTTCCCGGAGGAAAGGTCCATAAACCATTATTAAGAAGGGACCCAGGATATCAATGCTTGAACCAATACAAGCATTGTGGAACCTGTGTCCCTTGGGGAAACTGCTAGGTACATATGACCTAGATTGGCCACTGTTGGAAACAGAATACTGGGCTTGATGGACCTTGGTCTGACCCAGTATGGCATATCTTATGTTCTTATGTTCTCTCCTTCTCAGTGTGCAACAGAGAGCTCCCGCGAGTGGTATACCTGCCAGGCCAGGACAACTGCTTAGTGGACAGGCTGAGCAGAGTCCTTCACCCACACGAGTGGTGCTTGAACCCCAGGGTAACAAGCAATGGAACTCTTCCATTGCTGGGGTAGGCCCATGATAGACCTTTTTACCTCCCCGGACAACACGCAGCTACCGTGCTTCTTCTCGCACCAGCCACACCCAGGGAGAGTGGCAGCAGATGCCTTCCTAATATCATGGTCAGAGGGCCTACTATATCTACTATATATATATATATATACACATTATCACCGACCCTCCTGGTCGCCAAGACCCTATTCAAGGTCCAGATTGAGGGGGTATCAGTCAAATGATCCCACCCAGGTGGTCCAGGCAACCCTGGTTCCCTCTGCTGCTATCCATGTCAGTGGCACTCCCAGTCCCACTTTGCCTGGCCCCGGACCTACTGACCCAGGAGGAGGACTCCCTTCTGCACCCTAACCTGGAGTGACTAATGCTAATGGCATGGCTGCTGAAAGGGTAGCACTGGCCTTCTTCAATCTTCCAGGGGAAGTCAAGGAGATCCTACTGGCCTCTCAAAAACCCTCCACCAGGCGGGCCTTTGCCTTTAAGTGGAGAAGGTTCTCTGTCTGGTGTGCAGTGAAGATGGAGGAGAATTCCTTCTCCTGTCATGTGCAACTGTTTTTTCAGTACCTACTGCACCTGTTGCACACTGGGCTGAAACCCAACTCAGTGAGGGTGCATCTAAGTGCCATAGCCGTGCACTACCGCCCTATTGAGAGAAAATCCCTCTCTATCCAGCCCCTGGTCTCTATGTCCTCCAGGGCCTCTTGTTGTCCAATCCCACCCTCTACCCTCTGGCGGCAGAATGGGACCTCAATGTGGTACTCTCCCAGCTCACTAAACCACCATTCGAGTCCCTAGCCACTTGCCACCCGAGATATCTGTCTTGGAAAATGGCCTTCCTGGTGGCCCTCATCTCCGCTCAAATGGTGAGCGAACACCAGGACCTGGTGGCAGACCCACCATATACAAGGTTCTATAAGAACAGGGTGGTGCTCTGCACACACCCCAAATTCCTCTCAAAGGTGGTATCTCCTTTCTACCTCAACCAAGAGGTGGTCCTCCCCACCTTCTTCCCGCAGCCTCATGCTGACAGGAAGGAGTTAATGCTTCATACACTAGAATGAAAACAGACCCAGTCCTTCTACTTGCAATGGACTTAGGGCCATCAAAAAGCTCCTCAGCTTTTCAATTCCTATGACCCCTGTAGACTGGGGCCCCTCATGATTAAGAAAACTCTGTCCACTTGGCTGGCAGACTGTATTGCCCTCGCCTATGAGCAAGCTGGCCTCTCCCCGAGCACTGGATCACAGCGCATTGTGTGAGGGCGATGGCCATGTCGGTTTCCAACCTCCGCTCACTGCCGGTGATGGAAATCTGCAAGGCTGCCACATAGTCTTCAAGTCATACATTTGCAGCTCACTACTGCCTGGAAAGCGAGTCCCACAGGGACAGTGCCTTTGGCCAGGCAGTACTCTGTAATATTCTTGGGGTATAGGCAATCCCTGCCCTCTGACCCTTCTGTGTTCAAGCTACCAGAGTGACAGTATCGCTGGATGCTAGGATCTTGCAGAGTCTCTCAGTGGGGACTCACCTTCTGCAACTCACGGCTACCCGACTTGGTCACCGTTGGTGCTATCGTGGTTCAGTCCTTGGCAGTCTGGAGCTAGGGAGTCCCATATGTGAGGACTGACTTCCTGCTTGTTCCTGGAGAAAGTGTAGTTACTCACTTGTAGCTGGTGTTCTCCGGGAACAGCAGGAATCAGTCCACACAACCCTCCCTCTTCCCTGGAGGTTGCCTCCCTACCTTGTGTTAGTTTTACTGCCATCCTAGCTATGTCATCATACTGAGCAAGATGACACCCTAGGGCAGGAAAGGGACCACACATGCATGGTAGCATGTCCCAAAGGCTTTCTTTGAAAGCTTGGGAAATGCTCCGCATGGGCTCCGTTGGCACCAGCGTCACCCATATGTTTGGACTGATTCCTGTCTTTCCTGGAGAACACCTGTTACAGGTAAGTAACTACACTTTCTTTTCTTCATTCATAACCCACATGTGCTTCCTTCTTCCATTGTATAATACAATACTCTGATTAACATATAAAGTGTAGTATAGTTCCTATGGATTGTTCTGTCATGGTAATTCCACATAAGTTGTTTTTAATTTTCTTTTATGCATTGTTTTTATGACATTGATATTTATTAGAAATTGCAGCCCCATCCCCATCTGGTGTAAATCTATGGGATATGTTTACTAAATGGCGGTAAAATGCTGAGTTTCCATGCGTAAAAGGCTCCTGCAGCGTAAAGGGAACAGAAGGTGGAGAGTCAGTGTGAAGGGCGGAGAAGGGGCAGTAACACTGTTACTTTAATACCACTTGCGTTAACACCCCTAAGAGCCCCTTAACACCTGTAATCTTACTGTATAAAACCTTATGGAAAGTATCTGCAGAGGGGTGAGATCCTATTTAAATGTGAGCAGTGTGATGAAATGACAAGGGAGCCCAAGTCAGTGATAGTAGTGCTCCATTAGCAGCAGCAGCATGGTGCACAAGTAGGAAGGGACACCATGCTGATGCTGCCAATAGAACAAAGGGGGTGGCACATTGGTTATTCAGTGGTAGGTACAGGTGGACATTGCGGACCAGGGAGATGCCCAGGTGGCACATAGTGACATAAATACAGAGGATCCGCAGATATTTCATACTGAGTTTGACTATGTATCCTCTGTCCCACAGTGTCCAATCACACTCACAAGTACCTAGCTGAGTCCTTAAAATGTATCTATGTTCAACAATGCCTCTAGTGGGGCAAGCTGTGGATCTGCAGTGCCCCCTGCATAATGGTGCAATGTCCGTTCCCCTGACACCTAACCAAATCTTCTCTAAGCATAGTTACATGAGGAGCCTTTATGGCATCTTTGTGATCGGAGTGCCAGAGATTGCCTACGCATTGCCTGACAAACTATATGCCCCTTTCAGTCCGGAATGCATTACACTGTAGCAGCATTGCCTGTCCCCTTTTCCACCCACATTTTGTTAGCATAAACAACTGATCAATGTTTACCCATTCCATGCCATTCAGTAATGCATAGATCCCCAGCATATCTCTCCTTAGCTGTCTGTCCTCCAGGTTGAAGGGGCCTAACTGTTGTAATCTTTGCACATAGGCCATCACCCCATCCGCACCATCTGTGATGCCCATCATGATCACACAGTGACTTTGGCAAAATACAGATATACGCAGCTATGGAAAGGAGATCTGCCACATGGGGCAGTCCATGGGGCATGGAACCCTAGGCAGAGATCCCAGCAGGACCCCTCATGGGTCTGCTGAACCCAGCTGTGGAGGAAAAGGCCACAGCTGTAGCCCTCCAAGTAGATGACAAATGCAGGTGCTTAGGGAAGTACCATAGCAGTGGCTGACATCTTCCCCCCCGAGACATATCGGTGGAAAGCGTGATAGGGCCCCTGCATAGTCAGCTGGTGGGGGGTGGCTGCATGGCCATCTATGTGTGCCTCTGATCCCCCATCTGGGCCTTGCACCCAAGGAAACCATCTAACCTGCATGTTTAACATGCTGGGACTGTGCGCCATCACCACTGACAGCGGATGGGCATGTCTATATGGTGTGGTGAAGGTGGTTGCGAGGGCAGCGACATTGCACATTGCAATATGTGCCAAAGGCTAGCCAAAGAGAAGCATGTCAGCAACAGGGGCTATAATTCCCATATGGCAGCATTATGGTGCAACACACATGATCGCTGTGTATATGTGTGGAGGGTCACAGGTTCAGGTTCCTGCTGGGGTTTCTCTATTGCATGTTCCTGTGGACAAGGTTTAGCTGGCAGTGCATGTGCAACCCTCAAGGAGGTGGCCAGCAAGGGTGGAAACACCCACCAGCAGCACTGACAGACTCCACTATTTACAGTTGGTTGGAGGCTAATATCACACTGACTGGGTGGTAACAATGTGCTGTGAGGCCAAGGCATCGTAACAGCTCCTGCACACTGAACACACTTTATCAGTCCTTGAGCTGACATTGAGACAGGAGTGGCAAGCAGGAATGCCAACCATCCCCACTTTTGCACAGTGTGCCAATGAGAGTGTATGCGTGTGTGTGTGTGTGTGTGTGTTTGGCTCCCCTTTGTCCTGTGGCTTTCTGCACTCCACTTTGGCTCACATTGTCTGAGTTTTTCTCAGCCTTTGTTTGAAAATGTGAATAACGTGAGGCAGAGGATTGTGGGCATCACCTGAAACAGTGCAGATTAACCTGGATGTGTCTGCTGCAACGTTAGGGTCAATGGCTGAGACATCATTGTGCCCATCGGCCACATGCATTGCCTGGGTGGCCACTGAATGTCATGCTGAGATGGCACTCTTGCTATGATGAAAAAGCAACCATGGCACAGCTATTTATCCACATAAAGCTATTATGTTTATGTTTATTTAATTTGCTATACCGCCCTTTGTTACACCAGGGCAGTTTACATAGTACAAGTCAAGTCGGGATGGGCACAAGCCCCATAGTGAGAAAAGAACTACATAGTTGGGACAGGAAAGAGGAAAATAGTAGGAAGTGGGTTAAAGTATGGAGTATGGGGAAGACAAAGTCAGAAGTGGACATAAATAAACTAGGTCAACTGGGTGCAGCCGGAAGGTTGTATGCAGAGGCGAAGAGATGAGTTTTAAGTAATGACCAAAAGGTAATGTAATTCTCTTCCAGATGAAGCGGGGTGGGTAGAGAATTCCAAAGATCTGGACCGTAGAAGAAAAAGGCAGAGTGGCAGGTGGATTGTAGATGTGCACGACACGTTGGAGGAAGATGGAGTTGATTGATATGGAGAGAGCAGAGACTACGTGTGGGGTGGTGAAGTGGAGAAGGTCAGTAAGGTATTGAGGTGTTTGTGTGTAAAGGGTATGGTGAACTAGGGTTAGTATCTTGAATTTGATGTGGTAATCGACTGGGAGCCAGTGTAGGTGAAGCAACAGAGGGGTAACATGGTCATAGCGGGAGGAGTGAGAGATGACTCTATCTGCAGTATAATAATGTCTGGCTCCAGTGATGTAGATGCAATCTTTGTCTGGGGATGCCAATTGCTCAGCAAAATGCTGGGTATCAATAGTGAGTATCCCAAGGCAGTGTGCTCATGGTCACACTAGGTACATGCAGTGCATACTGACCAGCAGACCAACTGCAGTTTGTTTGTGCTTGACTGACACAGCCTAATGAAGGGCAGTCTTACTGCGTGTGCTGTACTCAATTGTTTGTCCTCAATGGTTGTGGCAGATGTGGTTCAGGGCCTACTCCAGCGCTACTCAAATCCATTCCTGAAGGTCCACAACCCTGCAGGTTTTCGGGATATCCCTAATGAATCTGCATGAGATATATATGCTTTAGAGATATCCTGCCAACCCGACTGGTGTGTGGCCCTCCAGGGCTGGATTTGGAGACCCCTGCCTTACACCTCTGTCATTTAAGATTGTGAGTGGGCAAGGTACAGATGTCCTAGACATCAAAAGGGTAGATAGAATGTGTCACATTCCTCCTCGATTTTTACCACCACCAAAAGTTGTCTAATAGACAATATTTTGGTGGTGGTGAAAAGCGAGGAGGAATGTGACAAATTCTGTCTAACCTTTTTGATGTCATGGACATCTGCACCTTGCCCACTCACAATCTTAAATGACAGAGGTGTAAGGCAGGGGTCTCCAAATCCAGCCCTGAAGGGCCACAAACCAGTCAGGTTGGCAGGAGATCTCTAATGCATATATATCTCATGCATATTCATTAGGTATATCCCAAAAGCCTGACTGGTTTGTGGACCTCCAGAAATGGATTTGAATAGCTCTGGCCTACTCACTGGGGTCCTGGCAGGACCATAGCAGTAGCTCCATGCCAGCCTATATGCCCCCACTACAGTGGCTGGCCATGACAGCAGCATATTAACACTGGGTACTGACCTGCACTGTCATCAGAGAGTTAGTGCCTAACATGGGCAGAACACAGGGCTGAGCTGTCGCTTACAACATGCTACCAACCTACAGAAAACAAGGAGAAAAGCATAAAACACTATTGATAATAACCTGCCACACATTAGCAGTGATGTGAATATATAGCCAACAGAAACCATCTCTAACAGTGCAGGTTCAATGGACCAGGTGCTGGGCACCCATCCTCATCCTCAGGGTGACAGCTGAAACCACTCTGCAGCACAGCTTGCAATTGTTATGTGCATGTAGCACACACAGTCAGTGCGTCTTACTTAGCTGATGTGCTGGATCAGTGCATTCTCCATTGGTTCTTCAGCTACAGACCGCTGTTTTGCATGTGTAGTGCCTCATGGGTAATGGAAGGCCCAACCTATACCAGCACACACAGCAAACAATTTGATCAGAGACCTATAGGCTCTACACAAATATGTAGTGCTGTGTGGAGGCATAATCTACTGGTTGGTGCATTGTGTCTATAAGCAAAAGTCCAGGGTTCAATTCCCACTTGTTCATTTAGTGCCTAGGGGCTACTCAAGTCACTTGCCCACCTCGCACAGTCCTGGCTCTGCTGTGACCTGCAGACAATCATTCTTCTACATTTCTATGCATTATGGCCACAGGTTGGGTAGCCCAACATGGCTTTTCCTATCTTGGACATCTGAGAGCATGGCTTTAGTGGCATTGCAGCAGGTCAGTGATGTATACACAGCAGATGTCTGGGACAACTGATATGGATGTGTTTTCTTTTGTACCATCATTGTGACCTCCCATCTTTATGTAAAGAGTATATATCTCGTACATTCAGGCACATAACACTCATTGCATAGCCCTCTCCAGCACTGTACTGCCATCATTACTTGCTCACATGGGGCAAATGGGTTCAATTTGTCCCTTTCTATCATGCCACTCTGTTGGGAGTATTGTCTTGCAGTTGCACAGGCTGAGGCACCAGTCCCACCCACACAAATGGTATTTCATGTACCCCATGGCACTGCTACTTTTGGATCACACACATCAAATGCTTTTGGCCAGTATGATCCTACACATCCACCCACCACACACATTGCAAACTCTCTGCTTGGAAAATCCATGGCATAGCCCTGCACCCAACATTTGGCCATCAGGGGTATTCATGGTGGAGCAGCTTATTGGCAGTAAGCTACCCCACCATGGCCATTAAGGGTCATTTACAGCAGTTAGCTCTATCATGCACACTTCTCCTGTGACTGCTCCACATGAACACTCATGGACAATCCTCCCTAGCTGCCCACATCAGGAACATGCTGCATCCACACAGATATTGTCCTGGCCTATGGAATGCCACACACTGTCAGTACATCTGGATACATGTCCACACCTCACAGACACTATAATATAACTTACAACACTGTGTATGCTTTCAGGAGCATCTAGGACTGCACACCTGTCAAAATGCCCCCCACTGCTGCATCCCCTTCGCTAACTCTGCTGCAGCCACGACCCACCCATGACAATGCCAGCACCCACACTGACCAGCATCATTAAGCAGCCACCTATCTCACCTAGTCAATAGCACAGGTCTGCTGTATGGTCAAACATCCTCATCACATGTATTGCCACATAGCCAGGCATCTGGTGAATCAACTCCATCAGCTAGTAATTGTGCTTGCATCTATACCTTCTCCAGTGGCTTCCCTGCTCCCCCCCCCCTTTCAGTGTTTCAGAGGCTTTCCTGCATTAAGGTGCATGCAAGACAGCTTAACGCTGCATGCCCTGTTACCATACATTAAGGGGTATGTTTACTAAACCGCGGTAATGTTACCCGCATTAGGTTCCACGGTAATGGTACAGATGCCCATATAAAGGCGTGGGCATTGCATTGTTATGGCAAGCCATATCAGCTAACGGGCAATACAAGGCGCCTTAGACTAACGCGCATTACAAGGTGCCTTATAAGGCACCTTACAAGGCACATTACAAGGCGCCTTGTAAGGTGCCTTATAAGTAAGGTGCCTTATAAGGTGCCTTGTTAGATGCCTTGAAATGTGCCTTATAAGGTGACTCATAAGGTGCTTTGTAAGGCGCCCTATAGGGCTCCTTAGGCTAAGTGCCGTATTAGACACCCCTGGACAAGGCACCTTAGAAGGCACCCTGGGTTATGGAACCATGGGTTATGGTGGCCTAACAAGGTTACGGTGCCCTAGGTTAGTGTGCCCTAAGGGCTGCAAGGTGTTTTAGGATGACATGCATGACCTGTGAGGCATAGAGACACATGTAACCCTAACACTAGATAAAGCACCGAGGAAAGGCAATGAACAGGTGAGTGAAGGAGGGAGAGCTGGGAGCTGTTGGACCTGCCATATCTGCGGGCATCCCATGTGGCTGCCAGTACTGTTGACAAACTGGTGGGGGCAACTGTACCACAGCACAGGGTGTTGGCAATGTAAAGTACTGGAAAGACAGTGGGTGGCAGACGATGGGAATACGTGTCCCCCAGTGGAGGTGGAGGTGGCAGGATAGTTACAATGATGAGTGGACAGAGGAGTGGTGGTGCCATGCAGATCAGGCACAGGCGAGGCAAGCACGAAGAGGCGCAATGCAGGAAAGGGTAGCAGTGCAGGACATGGGGTGGCAACCTGCACAGGCAGACAGGACTCTACACAGCTGACAAATGCAGATAGACGGACCGAAGGAATGTTGGCAACTGTGGCGAGGGTATTATGGGCTGGCAGCACAGCTCTGCAAAAATATGACTGTTACAGGTATGCAAACGATTTGAGTAGGGCAGGCATGAAAGGAGGGAACAATGAGGAATTGAACCCATGAACACTGTTGAAAATGACTTTGTACTAAATAGAAGGCTATGCCTCCATGGCGTATCTCATAGCAATGGCTGGCTACAGAAGGACTGCAGGTCACCGCACAAACTGTCTGCTCTGAGTGCCAGGATAGGGTAACCCCACCAGTACCCATGATGCAATGCACATGCTGAATAGCTGTCTACAGCTGATCACCAAATGGGGTCTGCACCTCTCCGGTACCTCAGCTTGGAAACAATGTTCCCTCTAATTTTCTGTAGGCTGTGTGCACATAAAATATCAACTATGTGCAGCTTTTGAAGGAAGGTTAAATTTTTGTGCGCCACATAACGACACTCGGAGTTATATACTTTAAAATTTGACTACACGTCAGAATACAGTATGTACACCACATTGATTTTAATCAAATTAAATGAAAATAGACAATTACTAAATGAAGCAGGAAATTTCTAGTAATTACAATCATAACTTTTACATTTTAAAACATCTGTGTTGTTTTCTATCAGAATCAGAGCCGTAATTTTTGTGCACTCTGTTGTAAAGTATGTGCGCTCGCTCGGTGAGGTGAGGGAACAGTGCTTGGAAAGATGAACTGACAGTGTATGATTCTGGAACAGAGTAGCTACAGACCATGCCATTGTGCAGGTTCTGTGTTTACCCTGAGGGCACATCTCTCCACCCCGAGGAGGCCAGCAGCCCACAAGGGAATGTCTGATCTTGTTTGCCCATCAGTGGCCAGTTATCACCACTGACACTTGGGCACTACAGTTGGACAGAGAAGGTTACCTCCTCCACCTGGAGCAGACTCCCACCTCCATTCTTCCTGGGAGAGCCCTCCAGGACTCCCTTCTATGAGACCCTGCTATTGCAGGAGCTCACAGGCCTTCTCAAGGACAAGGCAGTAGAAGCCGTACCCACACCCTTCTGTGGCAAGGGATTCTACTCCTGGTACTACCTGTACCAAAAAGAACAGGGGGTACCTTGAATATTGTGTGCAATTCTGGTCGCCATGTCTTAAAAAGGATATAGCGTTATTAGAAAAGGTTCAGAGAAGAGCCACCAAAATGGTAAAGGGGATGGAAGGATACTCCTATGAAGAAAGGCTAAAAAGGTTAGGGCTCTTTAACCTGCAAAAGAGACGGCTGAGGGGAGATATGATAGAAGTCTATAAATTAATGAACGGAGTGGAATGGGTAAACGTAGATCGACTGTTTACGTTATCAGAATATAGAAAGACTAGGGGACATGCAATGAAGCTACAGGGTAAATTATTTAAGACTAATAAAAGAAAATATTTTTTTCACTCAACGTGTAATCAAACTCTGGAATTTGTTACCGGAGGATGTATTAAAGGCTGGTAGTGTAGCTGGGTTTAAAAAAGGTTTGGACAAGTTCCTGGATGAAAGGTCCATAAACCATTATTAAGAAGGGACCCAGGATATCAATGCTTGACCTAGTACAAGCATTGCAGAACCTAATAAAAGAAAATATTTTTTCACTCAACGTGTAATCAAACTCTGAAATTTGTTACCGGAGGATGTAGTAAAGGCTGTTAGTGTAGCTGGGTTTAAAAAAGGTTTGGACAAGTTCCTGGAGGAAAGGTCCATAAACCATTATTAAGAAGGGACCCAGGATATCAATGCTTGACCTAGTACAAGCATTGCAGAACCTGTGTCTTTTGGGGAAACTGCTAGGTACGTATGACCTAGATTGGCCACTGTTGGAAACAGGATACTGTGCTTGATGGACCTTGGTCTGACCCAGTATGGCATATCTTATATTCTTATGTTCTTATGTTCCTGGACCTGTGGGACCTGAATAGGTTCCTGGTGAGGGAGAAGTTCAAGATGCTCTCCCTTGGGACACTGCTGCCATGCTTCCAGCAGGGAGACTGGCTGTGTTCCTTGGACTTAAACGATGCATACACACACATCCTCATCCATCTCAACCACAGGCAGTACCTCAGGTTTGTGGTTGGATGGTGGCCATAACCATTACAGGTTTATTTATTTATTTATTTACATCTCTTATATACCGCACTATTTGCGATCAGCGCGGTTTACATAGGTTGCTACTTTATAGCCTGGCCTCTGCCACATGGATCTTCATCAAGTGCCTAGCGGTGGTAACGGCACACCTCCACCTCCAAGGAGCCTTCTTCTTCCCCAATGTAGATGACTGACTCATCAGAAGAAGCTCAGCCATCGAGATGCAGCAGGCCATGGCTTGCCCCATTTGCATCCTACAACACCTGGGGTTTGTCATAAACCACACCAAATCCCATCTCCTCCCAACACAGTGGCTGCAGTTCATAGGGGCCAAGTTACACATCCTTCAGGCCAGTGTGTTCCTACCCCAGGACAGGACCAACCACCTCAGGAGGCTGACTGCGGACATGCAACGCAGACACACCATGCCTGCTCGCTTCCTCCTACCTCTGCTGGGCCACATGGCATCCACGAACCAGGTCACTCCAGATGTCCACCTCCACATGAGGGCAGCCCAATGATGTCTCCACTCCCAGTGGACCCAAGTCACCAGAAGGCTGCGGGACAGGGTGACGCTGACCCGTCAACTTGCAGGCTCCCTCAGCTGGTGGAAGGTACTGCAATGCCTCCAAGCAGGGATGTCCTTCAAAGCCCCTGATCCCCAGAGGGTTCTCACTATGGATGCCTCTCTGGTGGGCTGGGGAGCTCATTGCAAAGATTTCTGCATCCAGGGCAGCTGGCTGCAGTCAGAGAGCCAACTCCAGATCAACCTTCTGAAGCTTCGGGCCATTTCTCTGGCCTCCGAGCATTTTTCCACCTCCTGCAGCACTAGTCAGTGCTGGTCCAAATGAACAATCAGGTGTCCATGTTCTATGTGAACAATCAGGAAGGCACAGGTTCCTTTGCCTTCTGGCAGGTCTTGTCAGACAAATCTGATTTCTTTGACTGGGTGACCAGGAAGTTGGATCAAGGGAGAGCCCTAGATTTATTTATTATTTATTTATTACAAATTCTTATATACCGCGCTATTTAGAATCAGTGCGGTTTACATTTTAACAACATTTGCAATAGAACAATATCTTTTGCTTACATTATAACAGGTATTGTAACTTGGAGGTAACAGGGTAACTATATACAGTTCAACAAAGGAGCTTATAGATTATTTACGTTATATTATGTAGTAGAATCGTAATGTGGTCATGGTGATTATGAATGTTCTTGATGGTGGATTCTTTGTAAGTCACTAGGTGTTATGTTGTTGGTATATCAGATGCTGTGTGAGTGAGAAGAGGTGTTGGATGTGAATGTACTAGGTCAGTGTGGGTAAAATAAAGGCAGAATAGGTGATGTTTAGTAGCCTTTCTGAATTGCGAGAGGTCAGTAATTGATCTTATATGAGGTGGGAGATTGGTCCAGCACTTAGGAGCATATAGTGTAAATGCTCTGTTTCTAGTCGTTTGGGTACATTTGATGGACTCAGGTGGTATAGATAGTGTATTGTTGGTTGTTGATCTCCTCAGTCTGTTAGTGGGGATACTAATCAGGAGTGATGAGAGGGATGTAGAAGGTATCCAGTTAATTGCTTTAAATGACAGTATTAATGCCTTGTAGGTAACTCTGCATTGTACTGGTAGCCAGTGTAGGTCCATAAGTATGGAAGTTATGTGGTCTTTTCTAGAGATGCCATAGAGGACGCGGGCTGCTGTGTTCATTGCCATTTGAAGAGGATTGAGAGAATTCTTAGGGAGTCCATGTAGGATGATGTTGGCATAATCAAAGTGTGGCATTACCAGTGTTTGAAATACTGTTCTGAAGTCGTCCGGGGCTAGTAGTGGTCTTAAATATCTTAGTGTCCGTATTTTGTTGTAGATGGACTCAGTGGTATTCTTTATATGCTCTTTAAAGTTAAGCTGCTGGTCCATTGTAATCCCCAGATATCGTATTACAGATTTGCAGGGGAGCTCAGCGTCGCAAACTTTCAATGAAGCAGGGGGAGAGAAGTCTTTGTTCCTGGTTATGAAAAGGACTTCAGTTTTTTTTAAATTTATACGAAGATTTTGGGACAGGAGCCAATCAGTAATTGCACTGAAGCATTCAATAAGTGGAGCAAGGTTTGGCTGCTTGATTTTAATTGGAGCGAAAATCAGTACATCATCCACATAGATAAGACTGGAGATAAAGGAACGGATGATACCACAGATGGGTTGCATATAGATGTTAAAGAGTAGAGCCGACAGGGATGATCCTTGGGGTACTCCTTGTTGCTGATGGAATGGTTCCGATGTTGAGGGACCTATCCGTACTTGTTGCCAGGGATTCATGAGATAGGATTTGCACCATTCCCAGGCAAGGCCGTGAATTCCCTTTTCCTGTAGGCGGGAGAGAAGTTGTGCATGGTTAACAGAGTTGAATGCAGCCGCTATATCAAGAAATATGAGCGCGAATCCATTCTCAAATTTGTTGATCCCTCTGGATAATGTATTGATGAGTATAGTGAGTAGAGTCTCAACACCATGTGACTCACGGAATCCATGCTGAGAAGGGTCAAGGGGGGCTGATATGTCAATATGTTGTTGTAGTTGCATTTGAACCACCTTCTCTATGAGTTTGGCTAGATAGGGTATACTTGAAATTGGGCGGTATGAGTCTGTCTTTGCTGGGTCAAGTTTGTTGCTTTTCAAGAGCGGTCGTATGGAGGTTTGTTTCAGTATTTATGGGAATGTTCCTGTAGAAAATGAGAGTTCCATGATGTAGACTAAAGTTGGGCTAAGTTCTACACGCATCGATCTTATCCAATGGGCAGGACAAGGATCATTTGGCGCAGTAGTGGTGTTGAGGTTGGCAATAAGTTCAGCAATGTACTTCTCTGTCGGGGGTGTGAATTTTGACATTGGCTGAGGTATCTGGGGGAGGAGGCACGTTGTAGGGCTTTGCGTAGAATTTGTTTTTATAACTTTAGATTGTAAGTACTCAGCAAATGACTGAGGTTGGATAGACACTGTTTGATTGGAGGATGGTGTCTTGGTTAGTGTTTTAGCAATGCTAAAGAGGTCTAACGGTTTATTCAATGATCTAAGGAGGGTATCCATGTGGTGCTCTCTAATTTTTTTGTAGACTTTTTCACAGTGTTGTTTCAGGGTGTTCTCATACTCTGATTTGTCAGATGTGGATCGAGATTTGCGCCATTTTCTTTCTTGCCTTCTTAAAAGCTGAAGCGATGTATGCAATTCAGCAGAGAACCAGGGGGCTGGTTTTCTATGTCGTGGTTGCTTGTTGAATGCTGATGATTTTTTGGCTGAAGGTAGATGTGAACAAGAGGTAAGGGTGGAGTTCCATCTATGGATCATTTCATCGAGGTTCTGCACTGGTTGACGGATTGATGGGCGAGTGTTGTTGAGGAAATCATCTCTGTCCAAGGATTTGAAACTAGTTTTTTGTCCTGAAGAGATGGAGTTTGCTTGGTTGGTTGAAGTTTGGGTATGCTGGCATGGGATTTGGAAGGAGATCACATTGTGGTCTGACCACGGGACTGGTGTGGATGCTAGGCAAATATTCTTGATTAATTCAGATTGAGGGGCAAAGATGAGATCAAGGGCATTTCCCTTAAGATGTGTTGGAGAGTTCACCAGCTGGGTATAACCAAGGTTTTTCATGGTATCAAGGAATGTATCAGAGTAACTAGGCTGCAATGATGCGAGGTTAAAATCTCCAATCAGCCAGTTAGGTTTACTTGTGCTTTCAGGGTTACATGCAAGGTCTATAATGTTGGATAAATCTTCTGGCGGTGAAGAAGGGGCTCTGTAAATAAGATTTATGTTAATATATTTGTTAGCGATAGATATTGTGTCCATGTGCAGGATACTCATTGATGCAAGTAATTGGAGCTCGAGATTACTTTTTGAAAGAATGAGGACTCCTCCTCCTTTACGGTTGCTTCTATGACAGGCATGAATCACATAGCCGTGGGGGATAAGTTGATTTATGATGACGGTATCCGTGTCTGATAGCCAGGTTTCTGTGACCATAAGGATATCAAGGTTCTGAGTGGTGATAAGATCTGTGATAGCTGGCCATTTTTTTCTGAAATGATCGCGAGTTGATGAGGGCACATTTTAAGTTGTCTTGGAGAGGAGTATTTTTAGACTCCGGATTAAGGGAATTGTTAATGGAAATGTATAGTAAGTGCGACTGCCTGATATGATGTGTATGTGATTGTGTATGGTGGGAGCTGCTACTGCTTCTCCTTCCCAAGTTATGCAGGATAGGGATGTAGCTATGTGTGGGTGATAGATGTGGTGTACTTGGATTTCAGTAATGCCTTTGACACCGTTCTGCCAGGTGACATATAAACAAACTGAGCACACCAGGGATGGACCCTAAAGTTACTGATTGGGTTAGAAATTGGTTGAGTGCGAGACAACAAAGGGTACAGGTAAATGGCGTTCACTCTGAGGAGAAGTGGTGTGCCGCAGGGATCTGTCCTTGGTCTGATTCTTTTTAACATCTTTGTTAGTGATATTGAGGAAGGGCTGTAGGGTAAGGTTTGCCTCTTTGCAGATAATACCAAAATCTGCAATAGAGTAGACACCCTGGAAGGAGTAGATAACATGAGGAGGGATCTAGCTAAGCTTGAAGAATGGTTGAGAATTTGGCAGCTGAGATTTAATGCTAAAAAATGCAGGGTCATGCATTTAGGCTGCAAAAATCCAGGGATGCAGTACAGTGTAGGGGATGAAGTACTTCTGTCCACAAAAGAAGAGTTGGACCTGGGCGTGATTGTGTGTGAGGTTCTTTAAGTAACTAAACAGATAGAAAAGTTGAAAGCGAAAGCCAGAAGGATGCTTGGGTGCAGAGGGAGGCGATAGTGACTCTGTGTAAGTCTTTGGTGCAACCTCATTTGGAGTATTGTATGCAATTCTGGACACCACACCTTCAAAAGGATATAAACAGGTTGGAGTTGTTGCAGGCAGTGGCTACTAAGGTGGTTAGTGGTCTTTGTTATAAACAATGAGGACAGACTTAAGGATCTTAGTATGTATACTTTAGAGGAAAGGCGGGATAGAGGAGATATGATTGAGACATGGCATAAATGCACATGAGGAGGCCTCTTTCAATTGAAAGCAAGCTTTGCTACGAAGGGACATAGGATGAGGGTAAAAGGGAATAGACTCAGGAGTAATATGCAGAAAAGCAGTCAGGCACCCGATCAGCATCAGGGGTGGAAGAGGGAGAAGCAGGTACCTCCCGCTTCCTCCACCAAGGCCAATTGGGCCCTTGCACAACAATGCAGTCAGACAGAACAAAAAGAAGCAACTTCTGGCACACAGACCACTCAGCAACCACCTAATCAGCATTAGGGGTGAAAGCAGGAGAAGCAAGCACCTTCCATTCCCCCCACAAAGGCCAATTGGGCCCTAGCATAGCAACCCACCTGGACAGAACAAAAGGAAGCGCCTTCCGGCACACCCACGCCTGTCGGGCCTGTGCCTGAATGCCTTACGAGAAGGCCCTTTGGTGTGGCCTTTAGAAGTGAACTGCACAAGGACTGCATTAAGGAACATCAAGAAGAAAAAAAGGCTTATAACCGACCCTCACAGCATGGAAACTTGTATAAGTAAAGAAGAACTAAAGGATCACATAAAGAAGCTGCCTAAGGAACATACCTGCCAGCATACCCTCCGCACGCCACTCCTCCCAGGATAACCAAAGAGTGCCATAAAGACACAATCAAAAACAGCACTTCTTCCCAGGTAAACTACCAACCTCACAGTTCAGTATGTTGCCACACAACCACCCAAGAGAATTATTCTCCACTGTATCCACATGCAGACCATAGCCAATTACCTATCGAACAAGCAATCCTCAATACCTCCCATAACCAAAGAATCTCTCCACAAACTGGATAAATCATCCTAAGTACACATCTGGGACTCCTTCAGATTAATTACACAGAGAAAAATCATGGACATTTTTAAAACCATCAATACAACTACCTCTTCCCTGGACCGATGCCCAGCTGCAGGGACAAAATCCATCCCGACTGAATTCTCCTCAGTTATTCAAAAGATAGTCCATACTTCTTTCTCCCAAGGATACTTACCAATGGCCCAATAAGACCTATCCTAAAGAAACCTTCAATGGATCAAGCCAACCACAGTTCGTATCAACCAATCATCAGCATACTATTCCTGGCCAAGATAATTGAAAAGACTGTACAGCATCAACTTCAAAAACATTTGACACCTGTGCTCCTCTTGATCCCCAGCAATATGGTTTCTGCCCTCAACACGGTGTAGATACCCTTTTTACAGCACTATTCGACACATTAATAAGATGTGTTGATAAGCCACATCAAGGATTCATTATGATATTTCTAGACATCAGTGCTGCATTCGACTTCCTATCATATAACACCCTTCTTACAAGGGTCAGAGACATAGGCCTCTACAAAAACACAATAGACTGGTTCACCGCCTACCACACAGACAGAAAGCTACAAGTAAAAGTCGGGTCTCTCAAATCCAACCAATTCACCCTAAAGCAAGGCATACCCCATGGCTCAGCTTTATCAGCTCTGCTATTTAACATTTACATTCAGCCTATTTGCAATTTTCTGAGAAAATTTAATATGAATATCCATCTTTATGCAGATGACATTATGTTCTACATACCCTTCCACTCTCTAACCCCAGACTTCTCCATCATTTCAGATTGCTTTTCTGCCAATACAGACCTCCTGGCAGAACTTGGCCTAGTAATGAACAAAAACAAGACCAAAGCACAACTAGTTACAAAAGATCCTTCCTTCAACTCACCTGAGAAACTCATTCTCAAACATTCAGAAATTACGATAAAAAGCGAAGTCAAATACCTCAGCATAACCTTTGAGAACAACCTCAACATGTTCACCCATATCAAGAAGTCTACCCAAACTGAATATAGTGACAAGGCAGAGGCTTTAGAGAGTAAGAAAAAGGGTTTTAAATACTCTTTGTCCTCTGAACCTGCCAGAAATACAGGACAGGAAGGGGTTAAAACCTCAGCACACAAAGCTTCACTACAAGAGAGAGTAGAAAGGGAGCCCCACCCTAGCCCCAGGCTAACCAGGAGAGCTATCCTATCAGGGAAAGGGGTGGAATCACGCCCGATTGGACAACTCAGTCCTCATAACCAGGAAGTAGTAGATTCAAAGGAAGGAGGAGAGGAGGGAAAGCAGAAAGACGAGGAGGAAGCAGAAAGAGGAGGAGAACAGGAAAGGAGAAGGAAGGAGGAAGGAGCCCCACAGTGGACACAGTGGGGAGAAACTGACTCAAGGGAATTGGATGCAGCCTTGGAGTCAGAGCCTTTTTCCAGAGGGCTAGGAAAGTCAGGTCCAGGCAGAGACTTGAAGTCCCAAAGAGGCAGAGCTGGAAGCAAAGAGAGCCAGGTGGGAACCAAGTACTTGGAAGATTGCCAGCCACTTTGCCCAGGAACAGCCACGTCTCGGGGGAGGCAGTTGAAAGTGCTTCCTGGAAGGAACAGCCCTCAGCCAAAGGAGAATCAGGTCAGAAACTCCTATAAACCTTTGAAGCAAAGATTAGAGTTCTTACCTAAGAGAGATAGAAGTAACTCCTCAGAGACTTTTCTTAGAACCAGATTGATAAGAGAAAAGCTGGGTAGAAGGGAAACCCCAGCTCATAAAGTACAAGTGTTTCCTCATAATAGAGAACGTGTCAGAAGCTGCAGTTCAGAGTGTAGCCCAGCTGCACGTCAGCAAGCTACTAATTGCCAGCAACGGGACACGAAGCTAGAGTCAGATTTTGAGGACCAGGCTGTATTAAAGGAACTTGTAAAGCAGTGTCAGAAGAGATATGTTCCACCCAACCAGAGAGTGATATCCAGGCGAGACAGGGAAGAGAGAAATCCTTTCTATGAACTGTTTAAGAGGGCCAATAAACCTGAAACCCTGCAAGTGCCTAGGAGACGTAAGGATAGTAGATGGAAGCAGATACAGACTCTCCTTAAACACTTGAAGTCTGTGGATTCTTTTTATCCTTGTGTTCAAGAAACCCCAGATCTTGAGAGTGAGCCGATGCAGACAGACAATCCCTTATCCTCTAGCAGTGACTCGGAGATGGATTGTGGCATCTGTAAGAAAGAGTTCTAAGGTGCAGTTTAATTGTATCCTATGTATATAAGGGTGCTGTGGAAGCCTGATCGTTGTTAAGCACACGTGGAATAAAAACCACAACACGGAGAAGTTTCTTGTTAGAAGTTTTATTAGGAAAGCCTTGCTGGTGTTTGGAAGCAATGCTGTTATCCTGGAAAGTTGGAGGAAATATAAGAAGCTGATTTTTGAGTTGCATCTGTACCCTGAGAAGTATCAGGAAGACTGTTTCATTTTGGACTTTATTTGTTACAAACACGTATCTTCTCTTTTGCTCTGTTTTGGGGGGAAGAAACCCTGTGCGACAATAAATATATTGTTCACCCTTAACCTAACTTTGGCTGTCATCACTGGGCTACAACTACATAAGAATACCAGGAAAACAGCACAAACAAAGTAACTTTAACTGTGTCCCACTTCCTAACAGCCTTAATACTGGGGCTGAGTGGTGAGCGGTGTCACAAATTGGCGTAGTTGTTTCGGATTCTTCAAACGCCCTATCCAGAGAGGAGTCGTTTACTGGCGCTAACAGTAAAGTTCGGAGGAGAGAACCTTCAGGTGGATTTGAGAAAAAAAAAAAATAGGTACCTGATGAAGAGCTTACCGGATCTGCAAGGCTGTTTTTGGGAGCGCAAGATTGGCGGAGTTGGACCAGAGTTCCTGTTCCAAGGCCAGCGCCGTCCTGTGAGCGAGACTCTCCACTTGTAGCAGGTAACCAGTAGCTGGGAAGGGTTATCTCAGGATACTGCTACAAGGGAGGGGTGGTAAAGTGCCGAGCTAAGCCGGGAGCCAAGAAGGGTGCCATTGTGTTTTTCCACACTTGGTGTTGTTTTTTCTCTCTACAGCTACCGCAAGATGGATCCCGCACGCCTGATGACGTGGGTAGCGGAAAGGTTCCAGCAGCAGGACGCGATGGCGGCGCAGGCTCAGGAACGGATGGCGGAGATGTGCCGGGCGCAGCAAAAGCCGTTGATAGACCTGCTGGGTTCGTGGATAAGAGAACAAAAACAGACGACAGAAGTCTTAAAGACTGTTTCTAGTTCATTAGGAACTACTACTGGACTTGGAGCTTTAAGTCAGGGTATGTGGTCATTAGGACAAATGTCTAAAGAGGATAATATTGATGATCATATCGAGGTTTTTGAACGCATCGCTATCATGAGCGGGTGGCCGAAAGAACACTGGGTCATCAGGCTGGCTACTTCCTTAACGGGAGAAGCTCTGGCAACCTATAGGGAGATGCCCAATGATCTGGCCAACGATTATGACGCTGTGGTGAAAGCCATAAGAGATAGGCTGGGCCTAACTCCGGTGGTGTATCGCCGCCTATTAAGAGGGTGCAAGTTAACCCCGGGCGAGACACCACAGGCATTATGCTATAGAATTAAAGCTTTAGTACACAAGTGGCTATCTCCACACAATAGGAACATTGACACCATATTAGACGACATTGTGCTGGAGCAGTTCCTTGAAGCAGTGCCCCAGGAAGTACAGTCCTTCTTAATTCTGCAAGACTGTAGAAACACAAAGGATGCCATCGCGCTGGCCGACCGCTTCTTTGCGGCCGAAGCCATAGGACAGCGGGGGATGGGTGTTTCAGAGAGGTCAGTCTTGAGAACCCCAGGAACGAAGGGAAGAGTAATGGCGGGAGAGTACCCCTCTAAAAACCCCCTGTTCAAACCTGGGTGGGAGGAACGGAAGTGTTTTGCCTGTGGTCAAAAGGGACACCTGAAAAGGAATTGCAGGGCTAAGTTAGCATTGGTGACTACTCCTTCCCAGAAGGTGGGGGAGGGATTTTTATTAGTAGTCACAGTCAACAATGTCCAGGTCGAAGCGCTATTAGATTCAGGCGCCGACCAATCAATGGTCTCCGAAAGATTTTGGGGAGAGATAGGAACCCAAAAGGAGTGCGCTAAGATACACCCTGAGGGAAAGATAAAAATCCGCTGTGTACACGGTGCTGCCACGTCTTATCCGGTACACACAGTAACTGTAGAGGGACTGGGGGTAAAGAAGGACATCCCAGTAGTGGTGGTACCGAACTTGCCACACTCCATAGTTTTAGGTAGGGATTGGCCTTAATTCAGAAAGGGCCTAGTCCAAGGGTTAGCTGCCTCAGCTGAAGCCCTAGTCCCAAAAGTCCCAAAGGCAGACAAGGAGCCGAAGAGGAGGGAGGAAAAAGAAAGGCATACGACCTCCTCTCCGGGGAAAAAATCCAGGCTAGGGATGATACTAGCCCCATTATTTGCAAAGCCCCAGGAGAAGCCAGATAGGACGAGAGCCCCTATCTCGGATCCTCCCACTATAAAAGCGCCTTTATCTTAAAATGTTGTAGGGTCACCCCTAATGCTAGGATCCCTAAGAGAGCCATGGAGAATGCGGCGGGCTTCGACCTGTACAGTGCAGAGGACACTACTGTCCCAAGGCAGGGGAGGGCTCTGATAGAAACCGGGATCCAACTAGAAATACCACCCGGGTGCTACGGCCGAATCGCACCGCGATCAGGGTTGGCTGTAAAAGATAGCATTGATGTATGCGCTGGGGTGATAGACCCAGATTTTAGGGGAGTAGTTAAGGTCTTACTTCTTAATTTTTCAAGGAAAGACTTTAAAGTGGCCATAGGGGATAGGGTAGCACAACTCATTATGGAAAGAGTTGGCTTTCCCCCTATAGAAGAAGCCATGGAATTAAGCACCACTATAAGGGGGTCGGGTGCGTTTGGGTCCACGGGCCGAGCCGTTTTTATAGGAATGGCGGATACTAGCGGGGGGGAGAAGACAGAAATGGATCTCGGACCCCAGCTAGCGGAGTGTAAGGCAAAACTGGTTCCCAGGATAGGGACAGAGCTCTCCTGGGGTCAACAACAAGCTCTGTGGAAGTTGTTGGAGAGTTTTACGGACGTGCTGACTCCCATGCCCAGGGAGACCCAATTGGTAGCACACGAGGTAGTGACCCCGCCTGGAGAAGTGGTCCGACAACGACCGTATAGGTTGCCGGAGGCTAAACGTCAGGAAGTAATTAGGCAGGTGCAGGAGATGCTCCAGATGGGGATAATTGAGGAGTCGGTCAGTCCCTGGAACAGTCCAGTGGTCATGGTGCCAAAACCTGATGGAACAATAAGGTTCTGCATTGATTTCAGGAAAATAAATTCCATCTCCAGGTTCGATAGCTACCCCCTACCTCGCATAGAGGAATTATTGGACCAACTCGGGCAGGCCACTTATCTTACCACACTAGATATGACCAAGGGGTATTGGCAGATTCCCCTTACCAGGGAATCTAAGCCAAAAACAGCCTTTAGTATGCCCCTTGGTCTTTATCAATTCCGACGTATGCCTTTCGGGCTACACGGAGCCGTGGCAACGTGTCAACGACTAATAGATATAGTCTTACGCCCGCACCGCTCCTATGCCCTGACATATATGGATGACATAATTATCCATAGTGATAACTGGGAAAGTCATTTAGCTCAGATACGGGCAGTACTAAGGGAGATAAGGAAGTCTGGTATTACCTTGAATCCTGCCAAATGCCTTTTTGGAGGAAAAGAGGTTAAATATCTGGGACACTTAGTCGGGCGAGGGATAGTGAAGCCGCTAATGGACAAGGTAGTGAGTGTAAGGAATTTCCCACAACCAAGGACCAAAAAGCAGGTCCAAAGCTTTTTGGGCCTAATAGGCTATTATAGGCGATTCCTACCACACTTTGCTAGCGAAAGTGCGCCCCTCACTAATATGCTTAAGAAGAATGCGCCTAACCAAGTGCAGTGGACCACAAGTGCAGAAAAAGCCTTCGCGCGGTTAAAGGAACAGTTGTGCGCAGCCCCAGTTCTAAGAGGGGTGGATTTCACTAAGAACTTCATTTTGCAGACTGACGCCTCTGACGTGGGGTTAGGGGCTGTCCTGTCCCAAAAACAAGGGGGAGTGGAGCACCCTCTAATGTTTTTAAGCAGGAAGCTAGCTCCCGCAGAGCAGAGGTATTCGACAGTGGAAAGGGAATGCCTGGCAATCCGGTGGGCTATCGATGCCCTCAGATTTTATTTAACAGGCCGTCGGTTTACCCTGGTGACTGATCATGCCCCTTTAAAGTGGCTGTCATCTATGAAGGACCATAATCCCCGCCTTACAAGGTGGTACATGGCTCTACAGGCCTATGAATTCCGGGTAGAGCATAGGCCTGGTAAGCTGCACCTCAACGCGGACGCCCTTTCAAGGATTCCGGGCTGTTCTGAAAATGATCAGCCAGCTCAGAATATCTTAAATGGGGGGTTGTGTGACAAGGCAGAGGCTTTATAGAGTAAGAAAAAGGGTTTTAAATACTCTTTGTCCTCTGAACCTGCCAGAAATACAGGGCAGGAAGGGGTTAAAACCTCAGCACACAAAGCTTCACTACACGAGAGAGTAGAAAGGGAGCCCCACCCTAGTCCCAGGCTAACCAGGAGAGCTATCCTATCAGGGAAAGGGGTGGACTCACGCCCGATTGGACAACTCAGTCCTCATAACCAGGAAGTAGTAGATTCAAAGGAAGGAGGAGAGGAGGGAAATCAGAAAGACGAGGAGGAAGCAGAAAGAGGAGGAGAACGGGAAAGGAGAAGGAAGGAGGAAGGAGCCCCACAGTGGACACAGTGGGGAGAAACTGACTCAAGGGAATTGGATGCAGCCTTGGAGTCAGAGCCTTTTTCCAGAGGGCTAGGAAAGTCAGGTCCAGGCAGAGACTTGAAGTCCCAAAGAGGCAGAGCTGGAAGCAAAGAGAGCCAGGTGGGAACCAAGTACTTGGAAGATTGCCAGCCACTTTGCCCAGGAACAGCCACGTCTCGGGGGAGGCAGTTGAAAGTGCTTCATGGAAGGAACAGCCCTCAGCCAAAGGAGAATCAGGTCAGAAACTCCTATAAACCTTTGAAGCAAAGATTAGAGTTCTTACCTAAGAGAGATAGAAGTAACTCCTCAGAGACTTTTCTTAGAACCAGATTGATAAGAGAAAAGCTGGGTAGAAGGGAAACCCCAGCTCATAAAGTACAAGTGTTTCCTCATAATAGAGAACATGTCAGAAGCTGCAGTTCAGAGTGTAGCCCAGCTGCACGTCAGCAAGCTACTAATTGCCAGCAACGGGACACGAAGCTAGAGTCAGATTTTGAGGACCAGGCTGTATTAAAGGAACTTGTAAAGCAGTGTCAGAAGAGATATGTTCCACCCAACCAGAGAGTGATATCCGGGCGAGACAGGGAAGAGAGAAATCCTTTCTATGAACTGTTTAAGAGGGCCAATAAGCCTGAAACCCTGCAAGTGCCTAGGAGACGTAAGGATAGTAGATGGAAGCAGATACAAACTCTCCTTAAACACTTGAAGTCTGTGGATTTTTTTTATCCTTGTGTTCAAGAAACCCCAGATCTTGAGAGTGAGCCGATGCAGACAGACAATCCCTTATCCTCTAGCAGTGACTCGGAGATGGATTGTGGCATCTGTAAGAAAGAGTTCTAAGGTGCAGTTTAATTGTATCCTATGTATATAAGGGTGCTGTGGAAGCCTGATCGTTGTTAAGCACACGTGGAATAAAAACCACAACACGGAGAAGTTTCTTGTTAGAAGTTTTATTAGGAAAGCCTTGCAGGTGTTTGGAAGCAATGCTGTTATCCTGGAAAGTTGGAGGAAATATAAGAAGCTGATTTTTGAGTTGCATCTGTACCCTGAGAAGTATCAGGAGGACTGTTTCATTTTGGACTTTATTTGTTACAAACACGTATCTTCTCTTTTGCTCTGTTTTGGGGGGGAAGAAACCCTGTGCGACAATAAATATATTGTTCACCCTTAACTTAACTTTGGCTGTCATCACTGGGCTACAACTACATAAGAATACCAGGCAAACAGCACAAACAAAGTAACTTTAACTGTGTCCCACTTCCTAACAGCCTTAATACTGGGGCTGAGTGGTGAGCGGTGTCACAATATCCAAAACTCAAATCACTCCAACACATAGAACCCATATTACAATACAACTACAGAACAGTCTTTCAGTCCATCATAACCCTCCACCATGATTACGGCAATACACTTTATGAAGAACTTATAAAACACTTCAATTAGTTCAAAACACTGCTGCTAGACTCTTAACAGAATCATCAAGACCGACTCTCAAGAGCCTTGGTTACCAGTTAAACAAAGGACAAAATACAAAGTTGCAACCACCATCTATAAAATCCTCCACATCTCTTCAGCCCCCTGCCTCAAAGATCTAATCACAAGAACACCCTCAACAAGGCCCAGAAGATCACTGAATCAGAATCTTCTAGTCATACCCCACCCCACCCCCCCTCAAGGCCAGAGGCTCTCAGCAAGCAAACAACAGAGCCTTCATCCTTATTGCCCCAACAATTTGAAACACACTAGCAGAACCCATCAGATCTGCACAGTCTATACAAGATCTGAAGAAACTCTTAAAAACACATCTATTCATTGAACGCTTCAGCCCAAATGATACTATGATACTATGATATACTATATATATATATATATATATATATATATGATATACTATGATACTACATATACCATGCCTTCATTCACACACTGCTGAAATCTGTAAACCCTCAATTTGTTAAATCCAAGTTTGTATCCCCATGAGTTCTATGTAATTACAACTCATACAAGTTTGTTATTGTAGTTCTATGTAAACTGCCTTGGCATAAAGATGGTTTAAAAAAACCTGTTAAATAACTAAATAAATATTGGTAGATGTGTGGAATAATTTTCCAGTGGAGATGGTAGAGATGAGGATGGTATCTGAATTCATAAAGCATGGGACCAACACAAAGGATCTCTAAAGGAGAAAAGGGGTCTACTGTAGTAGTTGATATGGAAGTGCAGACTAGATAGGCCATGTGGTCTTTTTCTGCCGTCATGTTTCTAGTGTCCTGTAGTCTGTCCAATAATCTTGAAACTGCTGTGCTGCAGAGTAAAACTGACCCTAATCTCCAATGGCAAGGTCTACCCTATTGGCATGTTATCCCAACGCCACCCTCCACACACACATTCCCAGTATATGCCCATTCAGGACACATACGCATACACATGATTTATGCTGACAGTATTGTTTGAAGCCTTCCACAGTAAAGTTACAACAGCTAACAAAAAATAATCACACGAGGATGTGGACAACATTGATTATGCTCACAGTATACTCTGCCAAACATTCACAGTTCAGAATCATCTACCACCTCTGTATATATGCCTATCTGTGGCAACCATTCAACAGTGAAACCACAGCAAGCCTTCACTTCAGCAGCATGATTGTCTAGCTCCAATCACTGGTCCTAGGCTAGACATAAACTATTATCACATCTGCACAGCAAAAATAAAGCAAAAGTCCCATAATTCATGAGCTAAAATTGCATCCTTCCAGCATGTGAGACACACCTTTTTGCAACTGCATTGTGCCTCTTGCACATAGTCTTGACACAATTCCACACAGAACTGATATATATTCCCAGCAGTGTATGAGCAGCAATATGCAGTGAATGGGTATATGCAGAGATGCTGTGTGAGACTGATAATACTAAAGCTAAAAGGTATGTGGCTTACAAGCAGAAGGGATGTACATTCTGAACCATGCTGCTTCAATACCATTGTCTGACTTGAGTGAAAGTCACCAACAACTGGATATAATCTCAAGGGCCTGTGCTGGGAGTTTTATAATGTGGTAGCACATGTCAATACTTGCTTCCAACTGAGTGGTTACTGGGGACAACCATATATCCAGTATGATATCCGCATGTCATCAGGAATATGTTTTGGCCATAAGAGGTGTCTGCAATGGTGTTTTCATATGAGGAGCCAACAGCAATGGATAGACAGGCAAATCTGGAGACAGGTATGAGAGGTCAGGGTTGTCATATGACTTTACACTATCTCTCTCCCATGGTGACTTTGCCATCCAACAATCTGTGAAGGGCCTAAAGACACAGTGACAGACAATGAGGCAGAGGAGGACAGTGTATATCCAGCCCTCAGAGGTCATTGCAGAGGATGGTAAGAATGCATACTTGCAGGGCACTAATACTCACATAGGGAATATTATGTACCACCTAGAGAGGAGAGATAAAAGAGGGACTGCACTAGGTACACAATATGACATGATGGCCATGTCTGATTCATTTAACGTGTTAGGAGCCATACATGGCCAGACAGAGGTTCACAAGGACATATTCAGACTGCAAACTGCAATGTGTTCCATCCTGTCCTTGGATAGAGCTGCACACATACATAGCAAGACTACCAGTATGTAGTACCTAAAGGGCACACATGCATGGCTAAAGGATGTTTGTTGGAAGGCTGTGGGTCTGCTACACCTATAAGATGTAGGTCAGTGACCATCACAGAATGGTGGCCTGTGGGACAGGATGTGTGGACAGAGGAGCATAGGGGACAGCACCTGTGCAGGACCTGGTATGCCTGACATCTGCAAATACTGCACATGAGATAGTAGTAGCTCATGGAGCAAAAGTGCTCTATAGAGCACATGCTGATGATGCCAGACAGACAATGCAGAAAGACTCAATGCACATAGTGGCAGTGGTAGATCTCTAAAAGAGTTACATGAACAGTATTGCCTCTGTGCAGCTATGTTCCTAGGGTTATTGACTTATAGGTATGTGCAACCCCATCAACATCCATGAGGTGCAGCATATTGAACATGATGGGGGAGGAGGGGGGGGGGGGTAAGGATCTCTCAGAGCCAAAGAGAGGACTTTCCCACAGATCTATATCCCTTGTTGAGGGGGAGGGGAATATAGCTTTGTCCAGGGCCTTTGCTATCCCACAGCCATAAGAACATAAGATATGCCATACTGGGTCATATCAAGCCCAGTATTCTGTTTCCAGACAAGCGGCGCACCAAGCTGATTTGACATCTTTTTTGGCAAAGTTGATTTGCCATCACACTACTGTTTTGGGTCAAGATGGGCTTGAACTTCAATAACTGACACAGTGTCTTAAAAGCTAACAAATGGTCAAAATTCTCCAATTCAGTTTCAAGTTGAGTCCTGTCCAAACGTTGAGCTAGTAGCTGTCCTCTAGATTCTCACCATGTAGAAATGTACAGTCTCAGAGAGAGCTCAATAAGGCGTAATTCTAAACAAACAGTTCAAAGTTCTGTTCTATTAATTTCACTAGAAAAAATATCTATTTTAGCTTTATTTATTTATTTATAAGCATTTATATACCACCACTTCCATAGATCAGTGGCGGTTTACAATAAAACATATCCAAGTTACATTATAGCATTCATGAACCTATGTACAAATAACATGTTGAGTAACAAAGTAACTAAACATTGTATCAACTTTGTAACTTATTTACATTTAAGTGATGTGAGATAAGTAGTGTTGCCTGAGCAATGTGCATTTTTACTACAGCCCAAACTTCAATTAATGGTAGCCCTAGTTAAGTACCTTTCTGTTGATGCACTCACTGATGCCAGTCCAGGCTTTCCAAATTAGCAGTCAGCTGCACTCTTACTGCAACATCTCCCCCTCTTATGCATAGCAGGCAACATTTAAACCATTATGCAACAACAGTCTTAACTGTGGTATAACAGCAGCAATGTTTTAACCCTGTTCCTTTAAAGCTCCTGTTTTTGTTCTAAAGCTGCAAACACTCAACTCTGGCCACGTTCCTTTAGGGTAATTTCTCCAAATGGGTTAGTTTTGTGCATACTATCACAGTAATGAATCTCATTTTTAAGCCAGGCCTCACATCTAAGCTTGGGTTCCTTCCTTAGACTAAAACAAAGCCAACTCCTAGCTGCAAGCTAATCAGCCACCTCCAGTCAATTTTCAGCATTTCCACCGAGAGAGAAAATACACTTCCCTTTTCTCCATGTCTATGTGCCTTTCAGCATTTCAGGGATATTAATCCAACAAAGCAGTCTTAAAAACAAAGTTCTTTCAATAGTTCTTTTTAGCACACTTGCATCTGCTCTCTTTTATTTTCTCCAGCTTCTCTACTCACTTTGGAGAGAACAAGGGTTGATAGCCCCTCCCTTGCAGGTCAAGATTTTATAGCTTTTCACTGTTCTTGCAACCCCCCAATGTTGTCATAACGTTCATTCACATTTCTCAGATAATTACAGGATCTGGCATACTTCCTCCTGATGCAATAAGTCTATTTCTTCTGGTTTCTCAGATATCAGGGGCATCTCCTCTATGCCCATTGCTTCTGCATCAGGCTGTGGCTCCATGGGGAATGTAACCTTTGAAAACCAATGCAGAGGAGAACAATATTCTGTTACCTGGTGGAACTTCTTCCTTGTGGTCAGACGCCCTGATCTCTTTGTCTGTGAGAAATCCTTAAGTAGGGAGTTCTGGCTGTCTGCCATGCTCTCAGCTACCTATGGGAACTCCCTTGCCCCATCTCCTGCTTTTTTTTGAGTTTCACATCTTCAGCAGTAGTGCTTTGGGGAAAGAGCAGGTTTAACCTTGCTGACAGGAGAATCCCCTGCTCTCACCCTATCTGGAGGCTCTGCCCTGCCACAACACCCATATTACCCACATATGGATTACAGATTTCCAACAATCTTGTCATGTTGGGGGGGGGGGGGGGCTGTGATACATAGGCTGTGCAGCCCAATGGTGTCAGTTATGTACATGTTTTAAGGTTCCAGCATCAATGCTCGGTCAGACATTCTAAGAAGTTCTACCTGTTCATGGTAAGGGGGCAGAAAGGCTGCATCGCATAAACAACTTTAACACTAGAAGTCCCAAAGTGCGTCAATTGATGCAAATGCATCTTCGAAGTTGTATACCAGCGCCACTGCTAGAACCATGTCAGTCATGTTCCATGACTTTGTTAACAAGGTCAAGATGTTCAAATATGTGTATCTAAATTAATGATAGATGCACCACCTAGCGGGAAAATGAATTTATACCTAGAAGCCCCAAAGTACGTCAATTGACACACTCAATTGTCTTGGATGCGTCAATTGACATACTTTGGGGCTTCTAGGTATAAATTCATGTTCCCACTAGGTGGCACAGCTCAATCACTGTTTACAGTTTTACTCCGACATTACAAACAATAAACACATGATGACATCATGTAATGATGTCACATACTGCATGTATTTAACAAATAAGTAACTTCACATTAATTCACATCTGCATTTCATGCTAAACACAGTCGTTGTGATAATGCGTCAATTGATGCACTTTGGGGTTTCTAGGTAAAATTCCTTTTGGGGCTTCTAGTGTTAATACATGGCTCCAAACCTGGTGCAAACAAGAAGGATTTATATATATTGTCGTGCCCCCTGCTGTCCAGGCGGCTACCTAGAGGAGGGGATGTGCCTTAATGTAGTCCAGAGCTGGGGCTTCTGGGGATTGTAGCTGTGGGTTCAAATAATATTGAGGCCTGAGAGTTTAAGGCAAACACAGGAATATTTATTTTTTGTTTTCCACCTTCCAAAAAGAGCCTTTAAAAGCTCAACGCATGGTACACAAATTAATATAGGATTCTTTCTCCCAAAACCATGTTTTCCACAAAAGAAAAGACTTTTACATACAGCACCACATAGGAACTGTTTCTGTCAGGTTAAAATGTTTATAGCTACTTTTCTTACAATTTCCAGCATTCAGAACAAAGCTTTAATTGCTTCCTTCAGCATTGAAAACATGTAGCTGTTTTCTTTTAAAGTTCCAGCCTTCAGCATAAGGTTTTAGCTGCTTCATTCAGCATAAAGCACGGGTAGCTGTTTCCTTCTTTTAAAGGCAAACAGGATTCTTGAGCAATGTTGACTTAAACAACGTCCAGCCTGTTTTCTTTTCTGCTTTACCAGACAGTAAGATTCTAGGCCTTTCTCCTTTCAGTTAAGATCATTACAAAGTCTTATGACATAAAGAACAGTCCATTATAGAAGACGCGGACTCCTGGTCAAATTCATAACATTCAGTTTGCATTTCTTCAGCATCAGTGTTTTCTGTATCCTGGTTTAATTCTCCCTGTATAAACTCAGGTTTAACCCCTTCTAGCAGCTCTAGTACTTTCCTCCAATAAGACTTCTCTTTGCACACAGGCTTTTCAGCAGGCACGTGAAGCCTCTTCTCTCTCATTAAGTGGCACAGTGCCTCTAACTGACTTGAATTACTGTTAGTCACAGATTTACTCACGTTCCCTTTTGGAGCTGGCAAATTTCCTATAGCTTCCTGGATTATTGTCAAAGTACGTTGCTCCTCGTCAGGACTTCTCTCAGCTATAAATCTCCTCCCTCTAGAGCCCAAAGCAGTTTCTCTGCAGCACTGGCTCCTCTCTGGGTTATGGCTTCTACCACTGAGAGCTCCACTGCATTCCTCAGCGTTCTCTGTGGTTAAACTTTTCCTGTGACTCGGTCTCACAGCTTCCTTCCCTCTGGAACCCTCTCTAGTGTTGTCCTTGGAAATACTCTTCTCTTCAGCTGCCCTGAAGGTCTTTCTTCCTTCAGACTTCCTCGAGTTTCTGCTTCCTTCTATTTCCCTGGTGGTTCTATTTCCTTCTATTCCCCTGCATTTATATGAGTGTGCCTCAACTAGGGTGCCGTGCTCCTCCCCCAGGTGGCTCTCATTAACTTTACTACTTGCTTCAGAGCTTGGGCGTGGCTTGTAACCAGGAGCTACATGCGTTTTTTTCTGTTTAGCTTCAGCATGAGAGCTACAGCCTTCCTGCCTGTCTCTCTCCCTAATGGTAAATGGATGTTTTTCTCCTATTTCCATAGGCTCAGAAACACTTTTGCCATCACAATATATAGGCAACTGGAGAAACACATGGATCAACAAGAGACTATACTGTACTGATGGACTACGTCTCTCCGCCACAGGGAAAAGGATCCTAAGTGAAAGATTCAGGCATTATGTGGACAGGCATTTAAACTAGGGGAAGGGGCTAACGGATGGAGAAGGACAAATTCAGTACATCATTCCCAGCAAAAGGAAGACATTGGAAACAGCCACACACTTGAACAACACATCAATGGCAAGCGGGGAAGGGTATGAACAAAACCCATGCAAAAGGCAGGCAAGCCTTTCAACAAATGCTGGAAAGCAATGTGTACAAATTCATGAAGCCTAGCCAGCAAACGTCCTGATCTGGAAGCCCTAATGGTGGAAATGGACTTGGACATGTGGTCATTACGGCCATTACAGAAACATAGTTTAATGAGTCGCATGAATGGGATATAGTCATAGCTGGCTATAATCTATTTAGAAGAGATAGAGAGGGTAGAAAAGGAGGAAGAGTAGCCCTGTATGTCAAAAGCAATATTAAAGCTGCTGAAATGCAGGGGACGTGGGGAAAAGAAGAAGTGCTGTGGATTGTTTTGGAAAGAGGAGATGACACTATTATCCACACTGGTGTGGTCTACAGGCCTCCAACTCAAACCGAAGAAATGGATAGTGAATTGATTGTTGATATTGCAAAGATAGCCATGAAGGGGGAAGTAATCATATTGGGTGACTTTAATCTACCCGATGTGGATTGCTCCTTCTGCAAATCTGGCAAGAAGTAAAAAAATTGTGGATGCCTTCCAAGATACGTTACTTAAACAAATGGTAATGGAATTGACCAGGGAGAGCTCCGTGCTGGATTTAGTGCTCACCAATGGAGATAGCGTGTTGAATATCCAGGTGGGTGCCCATGTGAGCAGCAGCGATCATCACACGGTGTGGTTTGAGATAAAAGCCAAGGTGGTATCCAATCACAGCAAACTCAAAGTCTTAGGGGCATGTTTACTAAACTGCGGTAATGTCAGTCGCGTTAGGTTCCGCGGTAAAAGCAGAAACAGCCAAATAAGGACATGGGCGGTACATCGTTACAGATAACGCGCGTTACCAGGTGCCATAGCCTAACGAGTGTTAAAAAAACACCGTGTAGAGCGCCACGCAAGGCGCCCTGTACGGCGCCCATAAGGCGTTTGATAAGGTGTCTAGAGCTGTAGCACAATGGTTAATACACTGACTAATGGTGCAGGGGTTGTGAACTCAATCCCCCTGTGGGTCTAATGAGTAAAGCTGGCTGAGACATCACCTTTTACTTTAAATCAGTGCTTCCCAAAGTATTTTGTTTGCTAATTTTAATTAGTGCTGCCAGCAAACACACCCTCACAGGGCCGTGACCTAAGGTGCCGCATAAGGCACCCTATAAGGCACCCCAGAGTGCACATTATAAAGTGCACTGTCCGCCAAGACACCCTACAATGTCCCCTATGGGGCACCCTATAGGGCGCAGTATAGGGTGCCTCATAGGGCTCTGTATAGGGCACCTGATGAGGCACTGTAAGGAGACAGCACTGTGAGGGTGTTTTGCTGGCAGCACCAATTTAAATTAAAAAAAGAAAATGCCTCAGACAGCCCTACCAAATAACCCCACTGTGGGATCAAACCCATGACCTCTGGCTCCACAGACAGTGCTACTAATGAATCCCTGGCTGGCTGCTGAAGGACGTTAGGTAACCACACAAACTGTCTGCTGTGGTGGCTAGGATTTGGGTTAATGCACCCATACCCATGGTGCACTGCACATGCAGATCTGCAGTCTATAGATGAACACAAGATGGGGTATGCACCCCCACAGCACCTCGGCCTGGTAGGGGGAACTGACCGTGTGCGTCACTGGCACACAGTAGCTACAGACAGTAGCCCAACAGGGTGCCCTATAAGGTGCATGAAAAGGTGCTTAGCAAGGCATCCAGAGCTGTAGCACAATGGTTAATACACTGACTGATGGTACAGGGTTCGTAAGTTCAATCCCCCTGTGGGTCTAATGAGTAAAGCTGGCTGAGACATTACTTTTTACTTTAAATCAGTGCTGTCTGAAGCATGTTGTGTGTTAATTTTCATTAGTGCTGCCAGCAAACACACCCTCACAGGGTCGTAAACTAAGGTATCTCATAAGGCGTCCTACAAGGCAATCCAGAGGGCACATGATAAAGTGCACTGTCTGCCAAGGCATCCTTCAATGTCCCCTATGGGGCACCCTATAGGGCGCATCAAAGGGTGCCTCACAGGGCATGTGAAAGGGTGCCTGATGAGGCACCGTAAGGAGACAGCACTGTGAGGGTGATGTAGCTGGCAGAACCATTTTAAATTACAAAAAGAAAATGCCTCAGACAGTCCCACCAAATAACCCCACTGTGTTATCAAACCCATGACCTCTGGCTCCACAGGCAGTGAAGTAAATAGTGGGCTATATCGCTAGCATGATTAACAAATCCCTAATAACGATGTGGTCAAACTATGGAGTAGAACTGTCAAATGTTCAAAAGTCGCACTCCAGATCAACAACAGTTTCTCTACGTACAAACACAGAATGCTTGCCAATCAAACAAACCAAGGTCTCAGCAAACAAGGGCATATGGCAAACACAATCAAGACCAAGGTCAAGATCATTACGAAAAATAAAAAGCCCAATAACATCACCGACCTTGTCAAACACTGAAAGCTACTGGCAAAATCCTAGGAAACACTCAACTTACTATGAATACGTGGATACAAACTAGCCAGACACTTGTTCCCCCAGCACTAACAAATCCCTGGCTGGCTACTGAAGGACGTCAGGTCACCACACAAACTGTCGGCTGTGGTGGCCAGGATTTGGGTTAACGCACCCATACCCATGGTGCACTGCACATGCAGATCAGCAGTCTATAGATAAACACAAGATGGGGTATGCAGTTGCACCCCCACAGCACCTCGGCCTGGTAGGGGGAACTGACCATGTGCGTCACTGGAACACAGTAGCTACTGACAGCAGCCCAACAGGGTGCCCTATAAGGTGCATGAAAAGGTGCCTAGCAAGGAATCCAGAGCTGTAGCACAATGGTTAATACACTGACTGATGGTGCAGGGTTCGTGAGTTCAATCCCCCTGTGGATCTAATGAGTAAAGCTGGTTGAGACATTACCCTGTACTGTAAATCAGTGCTGTCCAAGGCATTTTGTTCCATAATTTTAATTAGTGCTGCCAGCAAACACACCCTCACAGGGCCGTAACCTAAGGTCCCACATAAGGCACTCCAGAGGGCACATTATAAAGGCACCCCATAATGTCCCCTATGGGGCACCCTATAGGGTGCTTGGTAGGGTGCCTCATAGGGCACGTTATAGGGTGCCTGAGGAGGCACCGTAAGGAGACAGCACCGTTGCCAACACACATCCAAGCTATGTTGTGAGGCTACCTACCTGGTGCTGCCCGTGGACTCCAACCACCCTGACCCCACACCACCGTTGTCTCCCCAACCCCTGGCCCCCATTCCGTCACCCGTCCCAACCAGACTGTAAGATGCGATGAGGAGGGTGCCAGCATGACATGTCCCCACAGCGCTCACCCCCACTGTATGCACAGCAGTCACCATCCCCAACACCCCACAGATCCAGGTTGAAGCATGAAAAGTCAATAGGGACCATGCAGTCACCAGTGACGTGTCAATGTTCCACAACAATGCAAAAGTGATCCCCCCCAGCTGCAATCAACGAAACACCCAGACAGTTCATGGCAGCGACGGTGTGTCAGTTCCCCCAGTGACAGTCAAAATAGCAGGCCAACAATGAGGTCCAAAAAAGGCCTGTGTCCAACTCGCAGAGGTCCATCTCCCAGTGGAAACAACACCCAGGGACAGTTTCACAGAGGTGCTGTGTCCAAACAAATGTGGCTGATGGGGTCTCCAGATGCAGTGTAGTAGATGTGCCATGTATGTTGGCTGTGTCCTGTGTGAAAAGGGGTGGAAATAAGGTAAGGGAATGGCACACCCACACCCTCCATCAGGTCACAAAGGACACAGTGACATCACAATATGTGCATCATGAATGCTTAAATATTACAACATGACACGGCCACAACACGCAGCATAGTGCACATGGACCACAGCAGGAGATGGCCCTGCAGACCAGGACACCATCCCACCCTGCTGAGCTCCTCGTGGGCCAGGAAGGACATGGAGAGGACGCAATGATCCGAAAAGTCAACCGCCTGCAGCTGCGGCGGGGAACACTCCACCCGAGCACTCACATATATCCGATCGATACGACTCCTGCAAGTCCCCCGGGAATAGGTGAAACCCGGCGACCGTGGAAAAGCCCGGTGGTAAACGTCTGCCAGATCAGCCGTCCGGGTCACCTCAGCCAAAAAATGGCCATCGTAATGTGGAGGGCAATGCTCCCCCCCTCTGTCCTGACGCAAGGTGATGGTGTTAAAATCCCCTGCCAGAACCACCAAACGAGAGGTGTGTAAGTAAGGGCGAATGACCCCGAAAAGGGCCTTCCGCTCCCACCTAGACTGGGGGCCATAGATCACCACGAAACGAAACCGGTGAGGCCCACAGTAGCCGTCTAAGAGCAAACACCGGCCCTGCTCCAGTTCCCACACATACTGCACTTGAAATCGGTGAGACGTGAACAAAACCGCCACTCCTGCGTAGGGCTGAGCCGCAAGGGACCAGTACGAAGGACCCCACCTCCACTCCCGCTTCGCCTGATGAAGGCTAGCGAGCGAGGTGAGCCTGGTCTCCTGCACAAAGATGACATCCAGCCCACTCGTGGAAAGAAAATCATAGGCCGCAGCCCGCGCCTGGTCCGTCAAAATACTGGCCACGTTGATAGTGGCGCACGAGAACGCAGGAGTGCTCGCCATACCTATTTCGAGTGCCATGTCCCCTTCCTCCTCTTTTCCCCAACCCCGGGATCCCCAGAATCCCGCTTGCAGGATAAGCCCGCAAGCTGGAGCAACCCGTCACGGTCCACGTCGACCACCTCGAGGATCTCCCCGTCCTCCTGTTCGACCCGGTCACCCCAGCAGGTGCTAGTGCCCTCGGGACCACCAGGCAAAGCTGTCACGAGGGCAAGCCTAGCCCCCACGGGAGGAGGAGGCACAAACAGGTCAGGGGTCGGAGGAATGACCTCCTCCGTGGGGTCCACCACCAGTGCCGCCGCCCCCACCCCATCCCCGGACAGAGACTGAGACAACATAACAGTGCCCACCCCCGCGGGGGAGGCCGGGACGGCCGGGTCGACAGGGGGCTCCTGTGAAGGCCCAGCACCCAACCGCGGAGGCAGGAGCCCGTCCTCCCTCTCCCGCTCCGGCAGCTTCTCTAGGGCTACCACCGGAAGCCGGGTGCCAGCATCCACACTCTTAGGCGGACCCTGACCGCAGCGTGCCTTCGTAACTTTCTGAGGCCGCCGCTGAGGAAGAGGGGCCGCCTCCGCCGCTGACCGCACTGAGCGCCGCACAGGAAGCCCTGCCTCCACAGGCAAGCCCTCATCCGCCTCAGCCACATCAGTAGCCAAGAAGACGAAACGGTTGATGTCCAACACGGGCTCTGCATCCAGCAAGGGGGATGTCTCCCGTTTCTTTCTCTTGGACTTGCCACCCTTAGAAGGGACAGTAGTCCATTCCTCAGGTGGCACCACCCGCAACCCCCTATCCTGACGTGCAACAGCCACCTCCACCACATCAACCCTCTCCTCCAACCTACCCAAATCCCCTCCCCCAGGTGGCTCCCTCGGCTCAGTGGCCTCCTCCACCTTAGGTCTCCCGGACACCTCCTGAGGGAGAGGGACCTCCACCACCTCCTCCCTCACAGGAGCCCGAGATGGGGTGACGGCATCCCCCCCCGGTCCATTGTGTGATGCGGAGGGGCAGCGGGCAAAGGGGTGGCCCAATTCCCCACAAAGGTTGAACCGGATGAGCAAACACCCGGCCGAGGGATGACCCCGTCCACCACAACGAGTGCAGACCTGCTCAGGACAGTTCATGCTCAGATGGCGGAATGAGCCACAGCGGTGACACTCGCGAGGTTGCCCGGGGTAATAGCACAAGATGCGATCCCGACTGAGGAAACCGGCCGAGGGCACGTGCTGCACGACATTACCCACCTCACGCAAATGGATCCTACCCTTCCACGACCCGTCCCACACCCCCAGGGGCCCAGCGCCCTTAACCAGGGGTGCGAGAAGCACCGCATGACGCGACAACCAAAACTGGATGTCCTGCCCTGGGAGCGACTCATTCCTTACCAGGATGGTCACAGGTACCGCCCCCTGGCGAGAGACAGGCACAACGCGAAAGTTGACCCACCCCCCCTGCCCCCTCTGCTGCTGGTATTTGTCCCAGAAGACCTCCAGCCCCCGTCGCAGCATGAAGCTCACATCGTATTCCATGGTGTTGCTCATGTGGATGGAGGCGTACAAGTCCCCTGGGAGAAACCCCAGCCCAAGGACCATCCTGAGGACCTCCTCCCTGGCCGGAGGGGGCCCCTCCCCGGCCCACGGGATCTGCGCCATGTTGCGGCGCCTGGTCTCACCCCCCCTCCACGCAATCCACCCCACCCCCCTCCCCCCCAGAGGAACCCCTCCGAGTAAGAATCCCCCCACCCCCTCCCACAGGAGCAGACCCCACAGGCCCCCGAAGGGCCTCTGCAAAAGTACGAGAGGGCCCAGCCATAGTAGCAGCAGAACCCCCCACTGACCCCTGCGACCCTGAGGCCCGGGAGACTGGCCTCTGGGAGGACCCCTGCGAAATCCCTGGATCCCCAACCTCCAACAGCTGCGAGTCGGTGGGGCTGGGGACCACCAACGGGGCCAATGACAAGACAGGGAGACTCCCAGACCTCACCTCCGGCGACCCCCCTCGTATCCCTCCCTCCCCCAAGGCCCCCTGCCGGGACTCCAACAGGCGTTCGATCTGAAAAACCCGAGCCGCTCCCTCCTGCTCATCTGGACCGCCCAAGGCCAACAACAAGGCGGTCTGGATTTCTTCTTCCGAAAGACCCTCCAGGCCCTCAAGCCCCCCACTATCCCTGGCCCCCCTTCCCAAGCCCGAGGCCGCAACAGGGGTTTCCCTCACTACCACAGGGGAGGCCGGAGTCTCTCCCCCTCCCTCAGGTTCCACCGCCCCATCCCCCTCTGGATGGGCTCCAACCGCCGCAGCTCCCCCTGCCACCTCCATACTCTCGGGCGCACCAGAGACCGCCACTCCCCCACCAGTCACGTCTGTCAATGGCGGGACCAGCGGGTCCGCACACCCCTCCCCCTCCAAACCAGGACCCTGACTCTCATGCAAAACCATAACAGCCCCCTCCAAGGGAATGCCTCGGGTCAGCCTCCCAGCCGCCGGGTCCCCCGGGGCCCTCGGGAGCAAGGCAAGGCTTCCCGACCCCCCACCCCGCTCCCCCCCCACTTCCCCAAGACTTACCTGGCCTCCAGTGCCCCCAGAGGACCCAGACCGCGGTCGCAGCTGTTGCTGCTGCGTTCGAGAGGATGTCTCTCCAGCCCTGGCTCCAGCAGGGACTCCCGTCCCACGAGCCGGGCCCCCCACAGCCCCCCCATCCCCTCGAGATGCGGCCTGACCAAGCTGCTCCAACCGAGGGGGGGGGGATCCCTGTGAGGACAGGCTGCATCCCGATGATGCCAGTGCACCCTGCTCCACCATCCGACCAACAGGACCAGGAAGAGACACACTGTGAACCCCCGAAGCCGTCCCAGCCAAGACAGCAACACTTCGAGGCTCCTCCACCCCCCTCTGACCAGACAGCAGGCACCCGTAAGACAGCGAGGGGCCATCCGGAAGGCGAACAGGACTCAAAACAGGGGCACCACGCTGCCCAAACCCCCCCATATGCAGGCTGTCACTGTCAATCGGTGCCCGGGCCGCCCCGGAAATGACATCATGGCGGCGGCCATCTTGAATGTAGTCCGGAGGCACCGGGACCCGTAAAGCCGACGAAACAGAAGAGGGGACATCCAACAAGGTCCCCCCACCCCGGGGGAGACCTGCCACAGCCTCCCTCAACCCCCTCCGACCTCCGGGGGGGACAAAGCACGAGGACGCCGAACTGGCACTAGACTGCCGGGCCGACCCGGAAGTGACATCACTCGCTCTCCGGCGGCCATCTTGGGGACGGGTCGGGGCTCGGGGAAGCCCAGGGAATACCTCCTCTGCGGGGACAGCCCTCCAGCGATTGGCCACCGTAGAACCGACGTCACTGCTGGCAATGGCCCGGCGGCCATCTTGGGAATGCCGAGGAGGAGAACGCAACGTCGGAAGCACCTCGGGACGCAGCGAAAATGCCCGCTAAGGGCAGACAGCACCTCCCCGCTCCACCTGCTCCAGGATTAAACTGCTCCCGTCAGGATCCAGTCCCAGCTCCGGTGCTGCCATACAAAGGGAGACAGGAACCTCCGGAGGTGCAGGGTGGGCCGACACCATGCCCCCAGACGCTGAAGCGCCATCTTGGTGCAGGGGCTGTAGCAGGGAAGGCAACACCACACCAGCATCCACCGATTCCGCAGCCAAACTACGTGGATCCATCATCTCCCTCTGGTAAGTGGGATGCACTAGGGTTGGTGGGGCACCCAAGGTCGGCACCCTTCCTGCGGTCATCTTCCCATCAGCCAGGAACTGCAAAGGGGGATAGCGAGCCCTAGCCTGCCTGCCCACCCCCGAGGGCCCCCCCCGGACTGCGGCACCTAGATCTGCCCAGCGATCCTGATGCTGGTAGATTTCCGTGAGGGACCCACATCCCTGAGCCCTCAAATATGCCACCCAGCGGCGCTTACCCTTCAGGGCCCGCTTTACTGCTCTCACCTGCTGGCAGTAGGCCAGTCATCCCTCCACAGGCACCAGGGCCTGCACGCTCTCTAGATGGGAGAGCCGGGCCTGCAACAGGGTCGCCTCCTCCTGGAGGCCCTGAAGCATCCACACCGCAGCCACCACTTCCTCCAGAGCCCTTGCGGGCCCCGGGAAAGGTGGCGGGCCCATCCCCTCCGCCTCATCCTCACTAGAGGAGGTAGAGGCCTCCTCCAGGACCCGAGGCAGAGGGGGAAGCCCACCACCACCACTACTGCTGCCCCGGCGGCTCGGAACAGAGCTCCAGGGCCCCCCCAGGGCCTCCCCCTGCCACCACCCGGCCTCCACACCCCTACCAGACAGGGAAAGTGGGCCCTCTCCAGGGGGCAGCTGGCCTATCCCCCTGGGCGTGTGGGTCCCTCCCCAGCAGCCCATCGCAGTCCTACCTGGATCACCAGGGGCCCCCGCCTGGGGCACCGATCCCAAAGAGGAGCCTGGCTCCGAAATAACAGGCTGGGGCCCACCAGGCTTGGCAGGCCCCTGGGCCTGGGCCTCTCCCGCCGGAGGCGGCCCAGGACCCGACATCCTGGCTCAGGCAAGCAGGCAGGGCCCTACTCCCCAGCAGGAGCTCTGGCAGCACCAACCTCTCTCTCTCTTTCACAGTGCAACAGGAAACAGGAAGTCACCTGACAGGATGGGGGAAATTTTTAATGGTAAACATGCAACAAATACAAAAGCAAATGAAAAACACACAAATCCAAAACAGTCCCAGACCCCCCAAAAACCCCCACCCACCCCGACAAAGCACAGACAAGGAACCACCCCCCCCACCCCCGTGACCCATCCCAACCCACCACCCCACCCGGCAAAACAATCCCTCCGTGCCCAACCCCCCAACAGCAGCACAACAATGTCCAAGAGAAGTCCAAGTATAAGAAAAACAAATGTCCATAAATCCCAGTTTCCCCAAAACCCCCACCCACCCCAACATAATCAAAATGCAGCAAGGTCCGTAACATAAATGTCCGGCTGCCCCAAAACCCCCACCCACCCCAACAAAAGCAAAACAGCAGCAATGTTCGTAACAGAAATGTACAGCTGCCCCAGAAACCCCCACCCACCCCAACACAACAAAAACAGCAACAATACATAAAATGATATGTCACCCCAACCAAACACCCACCCCCCAACAATGCCCAACACATCCCCATACAAAGTAATGAATCCCCCACAAACCCCCACCCACACCCCCCCAAAACATCCTTCTCATAAATCCCACAATACAGAGCACAACCCCACATACCCCACCCCAAACCCACTCAAGAAACCCCCACCGCCACACATACCACACACCCCGAATAAACGATACCCACCTTACACAAACAAAAAGGAACAAAAACCATCCCCTGGCCTGTTGCCCAACAAAAACCCACAAACAGAAATCACAGCAATACAATGAAACAATATAAACTCAACCAGAACAAAACAACAAAAGCCCGGTGATGCTGGATGGTGGAGCAGGATGCACAGAGGAGGGATGATCCGTCGCTGCAGCAACCCCCCCCCCCCCGCGCCCCCCTAGGACCACCCAGCCCAAGCCCTTTCCCCCCCCCTGGATTCACGGGGGACGGAGGGTGAGGTGATGCCACAGACGCTCCCAACGATGGGCCTCAACCGCCCTCCTCTCGCATTGCGCCATGCCGGACACGTCCTCCAGAATGTCCTGCACCACCTCGTCGAGGGGCAGGACCAACCCCCGGGCCGAGGCATAACCGCGCGCACGCCACAGGTGGTAGCGCACTACGGCCGTGACGAGGTAGAGGGTCCCGGAGTCCTGCCTTGGGGGAAAGGACCAGGCCCTGTACACCCACTCCGCATACGTGAGGAGGGAAAGATCGGGCAGGTGAAGAGCAGCGGACACCAACCGGCAGGCCTCGACATTATAAGGGCACTGCCGGAGGAAATGTTCCATGGTCTCCGGCTGCTCTTCACAACCCGCCCTCGGACAGTTCCACTCGGCCTGTGACCTGTACTTGAGGTTGTCCCTCACGTACAAACGCCCGTGGAAAGACAACCAGGCCACATCCCGAACTTTCTTCGGCAGCCGAGGGGAGTTCAACTGCTGAAGGCCCCGCTGCATCGTATCCGCTGGACAGTCCCGCAGGGCCCACCGTGGTTGAAAGTGGGAGGCGAGAACCATCCGATACAAGCCTTTCCGCCCTTGAGCTAGGGCGAGCGGGTCGGACACCCCCCACCGCCGAATGAGCCCCACCATCTGAAAAACATACGATGGGGCCTGTTCCCTGCTGCGACGCACACGTGGGACCGAGGACGCCCCCTCCCACTGCTCCCAGAAGCGAGTAAACCATGCCCGGTAGGAGGCCACCCACCAAACCCCCCCCCCCCCCGTATGCGATTCAGGTGAAACGCGATAGACAAGACGGACAAGAAGACAAGGGGGTGCAACATACCCAAACTACCCTGCTCCCGGCCCAGGCAAACAATGTTGCGCTGGACAGGGTTCATGCGGTTACCCCACAAGAAACAGAAAAAGACAGCACAGACAGCCGCCTGACAGGATGACAGAAGAACGAAGACCGTGGCTACGTGCAAAAAGAGGGGAAGCAGAAACGTCTTGAGGAGGGTGACTTTCTCCTCAAATGTATACCTCCGCCCCCTCCACCGCAGCACCCGACACCGTGCAGTCTCAACACAACGATCCCAATTGGACACTGCACAGTCCTCCGATCCAAAGACGAGGCCCAAAACGTGGACCTCCCCCACTGGAGGAGGAAAGGGGGCGCAGGAAGGCGGGGAGGCCTCCAAGGGTCCCAAACACAGCGTCTGGCACTTTCTGTGGTTAACAACAGAGTGGGCCACCTCTGAGTACTCCTCCACGGCCTCCCGCAGGGCCTCCACCCCCTCGGTGCCGTCCACGTAAACTGAGATATCGTCAGCTTAGGCCACGACAGACACTGGAGACGCACCAGGCGCCTCCAGGCCTCGCAACCCACCCGAGGACAATCTCCTGAGGAAGGGGTCGAGGGAGAAAACATACAGCAGGGGGCTCAAAGGGCACCCCTGACGCACCCCCGAGGCGACACAAAAAGGCCGTTCGAGCCACCCGTTGATAAACGGGAAGCTCACCCCCCTCGGTACAGCACCTGCAAGACGAAGAGGAAACCTGCGGGGAGGCCGAAGTACTGAAGCACCACCCACAGGTACCGGTGATTGACCCGGTCAAAAGCCTTGGACTGATCCAAGGAGACCAACCAGTGGTCCCATTGAAGAGACCGGCCTCTCTCTACCATCTCCCAAACCATGGCGGCGGCGTCCAGAACCCCTCTCCCCTGAACCGAACAATACTGAGAAGGGGACAGCAAAACACCCGACACCTCCACCAGTCAGTTGGCCAAACACTTGGCCAGGATTTTCCGGTCCGCGTTCAACAGAGAGAGCGGCCGCCAACAGTCCAAAGAGCTATCGTCCGTCCCCTTGGAGAGCAGCAACAGGACAGACTCGCGAAATGACCGCGGGAGAAACCCCGTATCCATGATCTCCTGAAACAGGGAGGTCAGGAAGGGGGCCAGCTGGGCGATGAAAGTACGATAGAACTCCACCGGGAGCCCATCGCGCCCAGGCACCTTCCCCAACGGCATGGCATGAATCGCCCTCTCTACCTCCACCTGCTGAATCGGAGCAGCCAGTGCATCGACATGCGCCTGAACCACAGCCGAATACACCGGGGGAAGGCCCAAGTACCGCGGATACGTGTGAGGTCTACGGGGCGATCCCCAAACAGGTCCGAGAAGTAATCCCCCACCATACGTAAAAGGTCCTCCTGAGAGGTGTGAAAGGTGCCGTCCGCGCCCCGCAGGGCCATCACCTCCCGACGCTGAACACTCTCCCTGCAAGTTCGGAAGGGGTCTGGGGGGGAGACCCTACCGGCCGTCCCCTCGAAGCAAAGGGAGGCATGGCGATCGTAAAGCAGGCCACGGAGCTGGACACGCACCTCCTCCACCTCCTCCCGCGCTGCCCCTCGAGACACCAAACGATCCAGCGACCTCCGGAGGACAGTATAAGTGAGGTAGCGGGACCGAGCAATGGAGGTGCCCCGGGAGCGGAAGAGTTTGCGGGCACGCATCTTCACCTCATCCCACCAAGCGCCACGGGAAGGAAAATGCCCAACAGGGTCTCCTGGTCTGCGAGAAAGGCCAAGAACTCCTGGACCACCTCTGATGTAGCTAACAACTGCACATTCAGTCGCCACAGGCCAGGACACCTGCTGAGCTCCTCGTGGCCCAGGAAGGACACGGAGAGGACGCAATGATCCGAAAAGTCAACCGCCTGCAGCTGCGGCGGGGAACACTCCACCCGAGCACTCACATATATCCGATCGATACGACTCCTGCAGGCCCCCGGGAATAGGTGAAACCCGGCGACCGTGGAAAAGCCCGGTGGTAAACGTCTGCCAGATCAGCCGTCCGGGTCACCTTAGCCAAAAAATGATCATCGTAATGCGGAGGGCAATGCTCCCCCCCTCGGTCCTGATGCAAGGTGGTGGTGTTAAAATCCCCTGCCAGAACCACCAAACGAGAGGTGTGTAAGTAAGGGCGAATGACCCCGAAAAGGGTCTTCAGCTCCCACCTAGACTGGGGGCCATAGACCACACGAAACGAAACCGGTGAGGCCCACAGTAGCCGTCTAAGAGCAAACACCGGCCCTGCTCCAGTTCCCACACATACTGCACTTGAAATCGGTGAGACGTGAACAAAACCGCCACTCCTGCGTAGGGCTGGGCCGCAAGGGACCAGTACGAAGGACCCCACCTCCACTCCCGCTTCGCCCAATTAAGGCTAGCGAGCGAGGTGAGCCTGGTCTCCTGCACAAAGATGACATCCAGCCCACTCGTGGAAAGAAAATCATAGGCCGCAGCCCGCGCCTGGTCCATCAAAATACTGGCCACGTTGATAGTGGCGCACGAGAACGCAGGAGTGCCCGCCATACTTATTTCGAGTGCCGTGTCCCCTTCCTCCTCTTTTCCCCAACCCCGGGATCCCCGGAATCCCGCTTGCAGGACAAGCCCGCAAGCTGGAGCGGCTCCTCAGGGTCCACGTCGACCACCTCGAGGATCTCCCCGTCCTCCTGTTCGACCCTATCACCCCAGTGGGTGCTGATGCCCTCGGGACCACCAGGCAAAGCTGTCGCGAGGGCAAGTCCAGTCCCCACGGAATGAGGGGGCAAAAACAGGTCAGGGGTTGGAGGAATGACCTCCTTCGTGGGGTCCACCACCAGTGCCGCCACCCCCTCCCCATCCCCAGACAGAGACTGAGACAACATAACAGTGCCCACCCCCGCGGGGGAGGCCGGGATGGCCGGGTCAACAGGGGGCTCCTGCGAAGGCCCAGCACCCAACCGCGGAGGCAAATGCCCGTCCTCCCTCACCCGTTCTGGCAGCTTCTCCAGGGCCACTACCGGAAGCCGGGTGCCAGTATCCACACTCTTAGGCGGACCCTGACTGCGACGTGCCTTCGGAATTTTCTGAGGCCGCCGCTGAGGAAGAGGGGCTGCCTCCGCCGCTAACCGCACCGAACGCCGCACAGGAAGCCCTGCCTCCACAGGCAAGCCCTCATCCGCCTCAGCCGCATCAGTAGCCAAGAAGACGAAACGGTTGACGTCCAACACGGGCTCTACCTCCAACAATGGGGAGGTCTCCCGTTTCTTCCTCTTGGACTTGCCACTCTTAGAAGGGACAGTAGTCCATTCCTCAGGCGGCACCACCCGCAACCCCCTATCCTGATGTGCAACAGCCACCTCCACCACATCAACCCTCTCCTCCAACCTACCCAAATCCCCTCCCCCGGGTGGCTCCCTCGGCTCAGTGGCCTCCTCCACCTTAGGGCTCCCGGACACCTCCTGAGGGAGAGGGACCTCCACCACCTCCTCCCTCACAGCCCGAGATGGGGTGATGGCATCCCCCCCCGGTCCATTGTGTGATGCGGAGGGGCAGCGGGCAAAGGGGTGGCCCAATTCCCCACAAAGGTTGCACCGGATGAGCAAACACCCGGCCGAGGCATGACCCCGTCCACCACAACGAGTACAGACCTGCTCAGGACAGTTCATGCTCAGATGGCGGAATGAGCCACAGCGGTGACACTCGCGAGGTTGCCCGGGGTAATAGCACAAGATGCGATCCCGACCGAGGAAACCGGCCGAGGGCACGTGCTGCACGACGTTACCCACCTCACGCAAACGACCTGTCCCACACCCCTAGGGGCCCAGCGCCCTTAACCAGGGGTGTGAGGAGCACCGCATGACGTGACAACCAAAACTGGATGTCCTGCCCTGGGAGCGACTCATTCCTTACCAGGATGGTCACAGGTACCGCCCCCTGGTGAGAGATAGGCACAACGTGAAAGTTGACCCACCCCCCCTGCCCCCTCTGCTGCTGGTATTTGTCCCAGAAGACCTCCAGCCCCCGTCACAGCATGAAGCTCACATCGTACTCCACGGTGTTGCTCATGTGGATGAAGGCGTACAAGTCCCCTGGGAGAAACCCCAGCCCAAGGACCATCCTGAGGACCTCCTCCCTGGCCGGAGGGGGCCCCTCCCCAGCCCACCGGATCTGCGCCACGTTGCGGCGCCTGGTCTCACCCCCCCTCCAAGCAATCCACCCCCACCCCCCCCAGAGGAACCCCTCCGATGAGGAACCCCCCCACCCCCTCCATGGGAGCAGACCCCACAGGCCCCCGAAGGGCCTCCGCAAACGTATGGGAGGGCCCTGCCAGAGGAGCAGCAGAACCCCCCACCGACCCCTGTGACCCTGATGCCCGGGAGATTGGCCGCTGGGAAGACCCCTGCGATATCCCGGGATCCCCAACCCCCAACAACTGCGAGTCGGTGGGGCTGGGGACCACCAACGGGGCCAAAGCCAAATCAGGGATACTCCCAGACCCCACCCTCTGTGACCCCCCTCGTGGCCCCCCTCACCCAAGGCCCCCTGCCAGGATTCCAAAAGCTGCTCAATACGGAAAGCCCGAGCCGCTCCCTCCTGTTCATCCGGACTGCCCAATGCCAACAGCAAGGCAGTCTGGAGCTCCTCCTCAGTAAGGCCCTCCAGGCCCACAAGCCCCCCACCATCCCCAACCCCCCCTCCCAATCCTGAGGCCGCAACCCGGGTGTCCCCCACCACCACAGGGGAGGCCGTGGGCACTCCCCCTCCCCCAGGTTCCACCTCCCCATCCCCCTCTGGATGGGCTCCAACCTCTGCAGCTCCCCCAGCCACCTCCATACCCACAGACTCACCAGAGACCACCACTCCCCTACCACGCAACGCCACCAATGGTGGTACCTGCGAAGCCGTCCCCTCAACCACAACAGGACCCTGACTCTCCTTCAAAAGCCCGACAACCCCCTCCAGGGCAACTCCGCTGGACAGCCCCCCAGCCGCTGGGTCTGCTGGGGCCCTCGGGAGCAAAGCAGGGGCCCCCGACCCCCCTCCCCGCTCCCCCCCCCACTTCCCCAAGGCTTACCTGGCCTCCAAAGCCCCCAGCGGACCCAGACTGCAGCTGCCACTCCGGATCCTGTGCATGGAGGAGGCTGTCAGCTACCCCGGCTCCAGCAGGGACTCCAGTCCCGCGAGCCGGGCCACCCTTGGTCCCCCCTGCAGCCCGGGGAGCAGCCGGACTAGACTGCCCCAACCGCAGGGACCTCTGCGGGGACAGAGCACATCCCCCTGGACGTGCATCCTGCTCAGCCAGAGAAAGTGGCAAAGAGGACAGAGGAGGGCTCTGCCGGCCACCCGATGACAAATCAAGCCCCAGTCCCTGCAGTTCCCTGTCAGAACGCAAAGTACAGGAAGCCGGGAGAGCAGCCTGATGGAGGGTGGCATGAGAAACACCCATCTCCCCGGACCCCTGTCCCAAGCGATGCTCTTCGGCCGTCATCAGAGGCAGGACAGGAAGCAGCTGGAGAAAAGGACGCCAATCCCGGCTGCAGCCACGACGCAGGAAGCGGTCGACGGTCTTCACTCCCCCGAGGCGGGAACCCACCTCCGGAGCCTCGGGGGAGCCTGGCTAGAGCCTCAAAGGACCCCCTCCGTACCGAAGAGGCGAAATCCACAGCAGGAACAGGACCGGCAGCACACTTCCGGGCCGACCCGGAAGTGACATCACCGCTACCCCGGCGGCCATCTTGGAAACGAGACGGGGCTCGGGGAAGCCCAGGGAATACCTCTGCAGCCGGGGCAGCCCTCCAATGATTGGCCACCATAGAACCGACGTCATCAGCAGCAAAGACCCGGCGGCCAACTTTGGAAACCCCAGGAGGAGAACGCAGCATCGGAAGAGCTTCAGAAGGCAGCGAAAACGCCCACGAAGAGCAGATCTCAGCTCCCTGTCTCTGTGGCGCCTGAACCAGGCTGCTGACCGCGGGATCTACTGCCAACACCCGCGCCGCCATGGGAAGGGATACAGCAGCCATCGGAGGTGCAGGGCGGGCCAAAACCACGCCCCCAGATGCCGAAGCGCCATCTTGGAGGGGAGACTGCAACAGGGAAGGCAGCCTGGCTCCAGCAACCGCGGACGGAACATCCAGGCTCCGGGATCCGGTACCCGCGATCACCCCCGGGTAAGGAGGATTCAGTAGGGGTCGGGGGACACTCAAAGCTGGTACAGTGCTGATAGCCGTCTGTACAGTAGCCTTAAACTGCAAAGGGGGATAGCGAGCCCCAGTCTGCCTGCCCACCCCCGAGGGCCCCCCCCGGACTGCGGCACCAATAGCGGCCCAGCGATCTCGATGCTGGAAAACCTCCGCGAGGGACCCACATCCCTGAGCCCGCAGGTAAGCCACCCAGCGGTGCTTCTCCTTCAGGGCCCGCTTCACAGCTCTAACCTGCTGGCAATATGCCAGCCAGCCCTCCACAGGCACCAGGGCCTGCATGCTCTCAAGATGGGAGAGCCGGGCCTGCAGCAGGGTAGCCTCCTCTTGGAGGCCCTGAAGCATGCGCACCGCAGCCACCACTTCCTCCGGAGCCCTGACGGGCCCCGGGAAAGGTGGCGGGCCCATCCCCTCCACCTCATCCTCACTAGAGGAGGTAGAGGCCTCCTCCAGGATCCGAGGCGGAGGGGGAAGCCCACCACCACCACTACTGCTGCCCCGGCGGCTCGGAACAGAGCTCCAGGGCCCCCCCAGGGCCTCCCCCTGCCACCACCCGGCCTCCACACCCTTACCGGACAGGCAAAGCGGGCCCTCTCCAGGGGGCAGCTGGCCTAGCCCCCTGGGCGTGTGGGTCCCTCCCCAGCAGCCCATCGCAGTCCCACCTGGATCACCGGGGGCCCCCGCCTGGGGCACCAATTCCAAAGAAGAGCCTGGCTCCGAAAGAACAGGCAGGGGCCCACCAGGCTGGGCAGGCCCCTGGGCCTGGGCCTCTCCCGCCGGAGGCGGCCCAGGACCCGACATCCTGGCTCAGGCAAGCAGGCAGGGCCCTACTCCCCAGCAGGAACTCTGGCAGCACCAACCTCCCTCACTGCCACTCACAGGAACAAGAAACAGGAAACAGGAAGTCAGGATGGGGGAAATTTTTAATGGAAAACATGCAACAAGGTACAAAAACAAAATGATAAACACACAAATCCAAAAGCAGTCCCATACCCCCCAAAAACCCCCACCCACCCTGACAAAGCACAGACAAGGAACCAACCCTCCCCCCGTGACCCACCCCAACCCACCACCACACCCGGCAACACTCCCTCCGTGCCCAACCCCCCTAACAGCAGCACAACAATGTCCAAGTGCAGTCCATTTATCGGAAACAAAAAGAAAACCAAATGTCCATACATCCCCGTTCCCCAAACCCCATCCCCCCCAACAAAAGCAGAATGCAGCAATGTCCGGGTCCATAATGTCCAGCTGCCCCAGAACCCCCACCCACCCCAACAAAAACAGAAATACATAATGTCCATATCCAAAACGTCCTGGACGCCCCAAAATCCCCACCCACCCCAACAAAACAACATACCAACAATACACATAATAACAGCTCATCCCAACCAAACCCACACCCCAACAACACCCAAAACTTCCTCATACGAACAAATGAAACCCCTCATAACCCCCACCCCAACCCCCCCCCTCAGAAACATCCCCCTCAACAATCCCGCAATACACATCAAAAACCCCACATGCCCCCCCCCAACCACCCCAAAAACCCCCACCCCCACATATACCACCCACCCCAAAATGAAAAATACCCACCCTACACAAACAGAAGGAACAAAAAGGCAGCCCCTGGCCCATATCCCAACAAATGCCCACAAAAAGAAACCAAAGGAAAACAACCAAACAAAATAACTAAAGCAAAACAAAACAATACGGAACTGACAATGCCGGATGGTGGAGCAGGATGCACGGATGAGTGGTGGCTAGCTGTTGCAACCCCCCTCTCCCCCCGGCCCCTGAGGACTCCCCATCCCTAGCCCCCCCCCCCCCGAACTGAGGATCACTCAGCCCAAACCCTCCCCCCCCCCCGGATTCACGGGGGGCGGAGGGTGAGGTGACGCCACAGACGCTCCCAACGATGGGCCTCCACCACCCTCCTCTCGCGTTGCGCCATGCCGGACACGTCCTCCAGAATGTCCCGCACCACCTCGTCGAGGGGCAGGACCAACCCCCGGGCCGAGGCATACCCGCGCGCACGCCACAGGTGGTAGCGCACTACGGCCGTGACGAGGTAGAGGGTCTCGGAGTCCTGCCTTGGGGGAAAGGACCAGGCCCCGTACACCCACTCCGCATACGTGAGGAGGGAAAGATCGGGCAGGTGAAGAGCACGGACACCAACCGGCAGGCTTCTACATTATATGGGCACTGCCGGAGGAAATGCTCCATGGTCTCCGGCTGCTCTTCACAACCCGCCCTCGGACAGTTTCCGCTCGGCCTGTGACCTGTACTTGAGGTTGTCCCTCACGTACAAACGCCCGTGGAAAGACAACCAGGCTACATCCCGAACCTTCTTCGGCAGCCAAGGGGAGTTCAACTGCTGAAGGCCCCGCTGCATCACGTCCGCCGGACAGTCCCGCAGGGCCCACCGTGGTTGAAAGTGGGAGGCGAGAACCATCCGATACAAGCCTTTCCGCCCTTGAGATTGGGCGAGCGGGTCGGTCACCCCCCACCGCCGAATGAGCCCCACCATCTGAAACACATACGATGGGGCCTGTTCCCTGCTCCGACGCACACGTGGGACCGAGGACGCCCCCTCCCACTGCTCCCAGAAGCGAGAATACCATGTCCGGTAGGAGGCCACCCACCAAACCCCACCACCCCTCCCGCATTGCGTTTCAGGTGAATCGCGAGAGACAGGACGGACAGGAAGACAAGGGGGTGCAACATACCTAAACCGCCCTGCTCCCGGCCCAGGCAAACGATGTTGCGCTGGACAGGGTTCATGCGGTTACCCCACAGAAAAAGACAGCACTAACGGACGCCTGACAAGACGACGGAAGAACGAAGACCGTGGCCACGTGCAGAAAGAGGGGAAGCAGAAACGTCTTGAGGAGGGTGACCTTCTCCTCAAACGTATACCTCCGCCCCCTCCACCGCAGCACCCGACACCGTGCAGACTCAACACAACGAGCCCAATTGGACACCGCACAGTCCTCCGAACCGAAGACGAGGCCCAAAACGCGGACCTCCCCCTGAGGAGGAGGAAAGGGGGCGCAGGAAGGCGGGGAGGCCTCCGAGGGGCCCAACCACAGCGTCTGGCACTTGCTGTGGTTAACAACAGAGTGGGCTACCTCCGAGTACTCCTCCACGGCCCCCCGCAGGGCCTCCACCACCTCGTACCGTCCACGTAAACTGAGACATCGTCAGCGTAGGCCACGACAGACACTGGAGACGCACCAGGCGCCTCCAGGCCTCGCAACCCACCCGAGGACAATCTCCTGAGGAAGGGGTCGAGGGAGAAAACATACAGGCATGGGGCTCAAAGGGCACCCCTGCCGCACCCCCGAGGCGACACAAAAAGGCCGTCCGAGCCACCCGTTAATAACGGGAAGCTCACCCCCCCTCGGTACAGCACCTGCAAAGACGAAGAGGAAAACCTGCGGGGAGGCCGAAGTACTGAAGCACCACCCACAGGTACCGATGATTGACCCGGTCAAAAGCCTTGGACTGATCCAAGGAGACCAACCAGTGGTCCCGTTGAACAGACCGGCCTCATCTCGACCATCTCCCGAACCGTGGCGGCGGCGTCCAGAACCCCTCTCCCCTGAACCGAACAATACTGGGAAGGTGACAGCAAAACACCTGACACCTCCACCAGTCGGTTGGCCAAACACTTGGGCCAGAATTTTCCGGTCCGCGTTCAACAGAGAGAGCGGCCGCCAACAGTCCAAAGAGCTATCGTCCGTCCCCTTGGAGAGCAGCAACAGGACAGACTCGCGAAATGACCGCGGGAGAAACCCCGTATCCATGATCTCCTGAAACAGGGAGGTCAGGAAGGGGGCCAGCTGGGCGATGTGAAAGTACGATAGAACTCCACCGGGAGCCCATCGCGCCCAGGCACCTTCCCCAACGGCATGGCACGAATTGCCCTCTCTACCTCCACCTGCTGAATCGGAGCGCCAGTGCATCTACCGGCGCCTGAACCACAGCCGAATACACCGGGGGAAGGCCCAAATACTCACGGATACGTGTGAGGTCAACGGGACGATCCCCAAACAGGTCGGAAAAGTAATCACCCACCATACGCAAAAGGTCCACCTGAGAGGTGGGAAAGGTGCCGTCCGCGCCCGCAGGGCCATCACCTCCCTACGCTGAACCTTCTCCCTGCAAGTTAGGAAGGGGTCAGGGGGGGAGACCCTACCGCGCCGCCCCCTCGAAGCAAAGGGAGGCGTGGCGATCGTAAAGGCAGGCCACGGAGATGGACACGCACCTCCTCCACCTCCTCCCCGCGCTGCCCCTCGAGACACCAAATGATCCAGCGACCTCCGGAGGCCAGTATAGGTGAGTAGCGGGACCGAGCAGAAGGAGGTGCCCCGGGAGCGGAAGAGTTCACGGGTTTTTGTCACTCCGGCTTCACCCTCGTCCCACCAAGCGCCACGGGAAGGAAAAAATGCCCAACATGGTCTCCCCTGGTCTGACGAGAAAGAGGCAAGAACCTCCTGAACCCCTCTGATGGTATAGCTAACAACTTGCATCATCAGTCGCCACAGGCCAGGAACCCTGCTGAGCTCCTCGCTGGGCGCATGAAGGACACGGAGGCGAGGACGCAACTGGCTCCGAAAGCAAGTCCAACCTCCTGCCCAAGTCTGGCGGTCTGGGGAGGGAAAACACTCCACGCCGAGCACTCACATATATGCCGATCGATACGATTCCTGCAAGTCCCCCGGGAATAGGTGGTAAGCCCTGGTGAACCCCTACCCACCCCTGTGTGAAAAGCGCCCCGGTTGGTAAACGTTCCGCCAGATCGGCCCTCCGGGTCACCTCAGCCAAAAAAAATGGCCATCGTAATGTGGAGGGCAATGCTCCCCCCCTCGTCCTGACGCAAGGTGGTTGGGTGTTACAAATCCCCTGCCCGGACCAACCAAACGAGAGGTGTGTATATTAAGGGCGAATGCACCCTTAGGACAAAGGGCCTTCCGCTCCCACCTAGGTACTGGGGGCCATAGACCACCACAAAACGAAACCGGTGAGGCCAACAGAAGCCGTCTAAG